>OU342468.1:7500-5007500 GCA_910589355.1 Parapoynx stratiotata | reverse complement strand
TAGACAACGCACGAATTTGGTCGACGTGGGCCACAGAGTCGCCTTCGCCTTATGACACGATGAGCGTTGGAGCAAGCGCGCCCTAGAGTGGAGGCCCAGGCAGAGCAGGAAAAGTGTGAAAAGACCACCTCCCCGATGGTCCGATGACATAAAAGAGACAGCGGGACCGGTCTGGCAAAGGATGACGGACAACCAGTGCGAGTAGAGAATGGCTGGAGAGGCCTATGCTCAACTGCTGAAGAAGAATTACCACATTCACAGTTAGAATGACGACCTCTGTGGTCAAGTGGTCTGTATGCCGGTTTCAAGGCGTCGCCATCTCGGGTGTTCTGGGTTCGATCCCCGGTGGGAGCAAATGTGTGTGATGAATACAGGCATTTGCTCTTCAGTCTTGGAAGTTGATATATTTTTATATTTTCTGAATATTAAATATGTATTTATTTATCTATTAAAATTAAATATATTTATCCTTCATCTAGTATCCGTAATACTCGTACAAGCAGCATTAGTTGCTTAATATGGGGATAGTTGATAGGTGTAAATTTCTGAAGATATTCAATATTATTTATTATTATTCACAGTAAGAATATTATTTACTAATTTACGCTTGAGGGTTCATGGCACTGGGTTTCGAATTTCAAAACTTAAGCTTATTTCCCTTATCACTTATCAGCTCCCTTAGAGTAAACTGATGGTTCACGGATTCACTTCGTCCCGTCTCGCTCTAATTCGCTGCAACAAAAAGAGACAGGCATAGAGATTCCAGGATTCGTTTATTTTCCCACAGTTTAGAACAAGGAGGCTGAACAGTTTTAATTCATCGCTGCAAAGCCCGATATTATTGACATTTATTGGAGAGGCGATGGATGTGGGCTGTTTCCAAAAGGAATCGAGTGTGCTCATACAGTTTGTAATAGCGATGCTGATATAACTATCTCGTCTAACTATAGTAACGACCAATTCCATTTTTGAAAAATAAAAAGTTTGAGTTCTATCCAGATATTCAAGTGTTGGCGGAGAGGGCTGGATGACCTACGTCCAGCAGTGGACGAGCATAGGTTGATGATGATGATTCGTGTGACCAGTTCGTTAGGTCATTGTCAAGTCATTTTCTCAGTCGATTTTCCACTTTACATGAAACAATTTAAGCCTGAAAATCCTCTGAAAGAATGGGACGGTTCTATTAACTTGTCGCCTTTCGCCTGCTCCAAGAATAGATAGACATTTTGTAAAATAAATCAAAATAAACTGTACATTGGTTGAATGTCACCTGCAATCACAAAAAACGATCTCGTCCAATCAGCCCGAAGATGGACAGGAGTCAAGCTATCGCAAGATAACGTGTTTCTTTTTCGTTTTCCTTAATACTGATATAGTATGAAGGGAAATTGAAAAGTTTTTTTGGTTTTAGTGTAATTGACATTATTTTTTATCGGTGTCTATTTTTATATCGAAAAAAACATATTTTGTGTTTGACAATCTATTACACAGATATTTCTAAAATACTCCTATTATTATAAATCGAAAGTAGTTAAAATGAAAGAAAAAACATCAATGTCTCCAATTTTGTAACACGGCAAAACCCATTGAAATGCAATGGCGTAAACATGGTCCTATTAATATGACACGCGTTAATGTGTAAGTATCACCCTAATTTTACCCAAATTGCCATACCCGTGTAAGAAATTTCACGTTCCGATAAGTGGCTAAAGGCGAAGCTTAATACATTTTTATATGCATGCGAATACGAGATAAGTTCACATAAGAAATTCAGTGTTTTACGGTTTACCGAAATCGTCGTCGCGGTATGTAACGTGTCGCCGAAAACGCTTTTAGGCAAATAAACAAAAGCTGTGGGACTTGAGGGAAAGCTTAGGTAAGAAAATGACTATAGGATCACAGTCAAACCACAATCACCTGAAGCGATAAATGCTAAGTGTTACAATAAGAGAATAACTTTAACATAGCCTTACGTTGAGTTAGATAAGTGGTGTTAAGTTGAGATTACCATCGTTCGATACAAGCTTGCTGGGAAAAAGTTTATTTTGTATAGGTCCACTGCTATTCAACAAACTCCCTAACTCAATGCAAGTTTTAAACAAACAAATGTTTAAGAAAAAATTGAAAGATTTACTTATTAAGAAATGTTATTATGACATTAATGAATTTATTAATGACAAACTATGAATGTTAATTTCTATTGTTGATCTCTCAAAAAAAACTTAACATTACATACATTGGTATTTTGATTACACTGACATTTATATTATATTTTCTTTAATTTTTGATTTTACACAAATTGACATTGTTTATGATTAATTGGAACTTGTATTATCTTTTTTTTTTAAACCTTGTAAAATTTGTACGCCTTGATGGGCAGGACATGTTGAAACTTTTATATTTTTTACTTATAAGATCACAATGTACACATGTTTCTTGCGAATAAATTTATCTTTATCTTTCTTTAGACTGATTAAAAATGTAAACTTGTCAACTTGTCGAAGTTTGTTGCAACCAATGCTTCTAAAAGTGAAATATTCACATAAATGGAGAATATAATTTGCAACACCTATATTTATTTTTCATTTATAACACTTACTACTGGCTTCCCTTGGTTTTACCCGCGCGGTTCCCGTTTCTATGAGAATATCGGGATAAACAGTAGCCTATGTCCTTTCTCAATCTATAGACTATCTGTGTTCGATTAGTTTTGACGTGAAAACGAGACCGACAGGGTTACTTTCGCATTGTTAGTATGGATTTTAGCAAAGCTACCTACAAAGCTATACAGAAGGCTAATGACTGGACGTTCTATCTCGAATATGGTGAAAACTCACTATTGACCATGTTCATTTGCACCGAACGTACCTACATAACCTTAATACTGTTGTATTATTAATCCCGTATGTGTACATCGCTTTAAGAGGGTTGGGTTTAAATTAAAACGGTCCCCTTTGAAGAAAGGGTATTTAATTGTGATCGGTTCGGAGCATCGGCATCGTTCCGCTCATAATTGGCGAATTTCATACTCAAATGCTTTTTGTTACCAGTTTTCTAGTTACTGAATCACACTGAATAGAGTATTGATTGGCTGAAAAAAAATTATGTGGAGGCAGACTATCTAATGAAATGATCAATACCGATAATGAACATTTTAAAATGAAACGGAATTAATTTATTTCTTGTAAGTTTAAGGGTTTTTGGACTAGAATTTTGTACACTTTTGACCACATTTATCACGTGATAATTTATCAAAACATTTACAAAATTTTTTGAAAACTTGTTTTACTTATAGTTTTTACCTAATTGAAGTCGGTGGTTAGTTAGTTAGTATATAATTGTCAGGAACAGTCAACTCCAAAAAATGTTACCAATTTTGACAGTAAATTATTTTAGGGCCTGTTTCACAATCGACTGGTAAGTTCTGAATAGCTTACTTGGCAGTTCAATTGACATAAATTTTATGTTACAACTGTCAAATGATCTGCCATGTAAGCTATTCAGAACTTACCAGTCGATTGTGAAACAGGCCCGTATTAGAAGGAAATAACGATTGTCACCTAAAATTGTGTATACATATTTTTGTACTCGACTGTTCATGGCCTATACATAGTCTAACCATTTCACGGTAATTTTTTTTCGCCTAGACCTAAATTCTAATGCGTCCGATGAATCCACTTTAGTGGCGTACAACAAATTTCTTCTTCGATATTTACTGTCCTTGTTATTTACTTGATCAAGGAAAGAGACTAATTGGATAGCCGTGTAGCGTACCATTTTTTGGTGGAATTCTGTTGTTATTTTTCTTAGTTTCTAGGCCATGGATTCTGGCCATGTTAAAATAAGAAAAACATGACTTCTTTACTACAAAAGTGTACAAGACTTCTTTACTACAAGATACTTAATTTAAAAAACTGCCTTGAGGACTATGTCCATGTGGCTTGGCTGTTAAATTTTTGGTTTGGATTACAGAGTGGCTATAGATTTTTATAGTGCCTGGTAAAGCAAAATCCGGTGTATCTAACAATTCGCCAGCGGCAGCTCCTAGTATTCCTAGCACCGGGAGCAGGTAGATACCTCACAATGGTAGCTCCCGCTAACATTATAGACTTATGCCTATTACATGAGACCAAAGAAATCACTGAAATAAATTGGAACGGAATGAAATGAAATAAAACGAAATGAAATAGTTTATGAGCTTCAAACATGGTTACAAAGGTGACAGTAGTAGCATTATTTATAAGAATCACATTTTACCATACTGGCATGCAAAATTTCTGTGAATTACTTTAACAAAAATGTCCAATTCGCTTAAAAGATAGATAAAATTGTCAACTACTATTCAAATTATTACAATGTAAACAACAACTGCCTATTCATTACAGTTATCTTAATAAACATGTCAAATTAATTATTAATAGATATCATTAAAATTATTCGACATAAGTATTTATTATAATTTACTAATTTACAAGTCAAAGTTATTATCTAAAGTGTTATCATCCATATCATCATAGGTAAAAAAATGTAGGTGAGTTTCACCTCCCCGATGTGTACCTCTGCCTACCCCTTCAGGGATATAGGCAGGGATATTGTATGTACAAATGTTTACTGTTACTATAATAAATAAGCTTACCAAGTCTGCGTCAAGAATAATGTGATAGTCTATAAGCAATCAACTATTCAGATAGACATGAAACTCACAATTGCATTGCCATTTATCTTGAATCCATAACGCGTGTGGCTTAGAGTTCAAAATTGTGTTGTCGAGAGGATGATAGCGAAGTTGTGCTGTTTACACCGGATAATAGCTGTCCAGAGGTAGGTAATCCCAATTTGCATTAGTATTGCTGTTGGTTTTGGTGATTGGATCGTCCGGTCTTTGGGACCTTCAGTTGGGCCTAGATGTGGTCCTATCTACAGCTTTGGTCCTATCAGTTGTGCTATCAAAGCCGTGTTTGCGATACAATTGAGTGTGCACTGTTGGAGTTCTGGTGAATACGACTACCAGTTAATTGATATATACTCTGTTTCAAGTACATTTTCCAACGGTTTGCAGGATCCCAATTACGAAGCAAACTGGTTATGTAGTGGTACAAGTACGCAGATTTAGGTAGAACTCTTATTAAAGTTACCTAAAAATATGTTTTCCTGTTGTGACAGAAGCCAATTCTGCTATTTTATTTTGATCTGAAACGCATGAGGAACGCTTATGTTCCATCTTTATTGGTACTCTGCTAGCATAACGCGGGTACATTCGGATTGCTATTTTACATAAATCAAAAACGTAAAGCAAAAGCTTACATTTCAATCATCAATATTTATTCTGCTAAGTATTTTTCTTCAAACGCATTGGTTACGCAATTGTAACGATTCGGGAACGTCCGGTTAAATTTATAGTAGAATTGGGACTGGACTTATAAGGACTAAAATCTTCTTAATTAATCCATACTAATTTAAATAGAGGTAGAAAGTTTGTGAGAATGCATACGGAATAATCTCTAGCCTATATGCCAATTAAAATATTTTGTATCTACATTTAAAGTTCTTCTTCGTATTTTAATTCTGTTTCTATAACGTTATTGTATCTTGTACAAGCTATTTGTATAAATTCCTTTACAGCATTTTTTGTTGAATACAGAAATTATTTTATAGCAATTTTATTAGTATGATGTTGAAATATGTTAACAAGCAAAAAGAAGGTTGCTTTATTTAAACATATAAAAGCGTTACCAAATTTGCTAAACATTTTGTTTATCCGTCGACCCAAAGCTGGCGCGCACCGTTAGATGAAGGTTGCCTACTTTCGATTCAGTTCGCTGCTAAATTTTTATTAGGGGACGAACGGAGGTACAAACTAGTGCCCTTGTCAGATACAAAAACCCATCGGCCGCCATTCCCTCGGGTGAACTTAACCTATTCTTACTGTTTTATTCCCTTGTTGGAGGGTGATATCTATTACTGTCTTTGTGGAACTTTATATTTGTACCTATGATGTGTTTGGGGATAGAAAATGACTGTAGCAAAGTAGCTACTAAATACTTGGTTCATTTAGAATGGGGTTGAAATTACTCTTCTCTTTGCAATGTCAAAAGCTTTTACACAGAAAATTTTGAAATTATGTTATTTAAGAAATCATACCTACTTATAATATTAAAGAAATACTAGCTGTTGCCCGCGACTTCGTCCAAACCATTGTAAACGCTACAATGGTTTTTTAACTGTCCCACGGGAACCCTTTAATTGGCCGGAATAAAAAGTATCTAAGATGTTGACCAGGGATAAAAGGTATTAAAATTATCACCATGCAAAATTTCATTGAAATCGGTCCAGCCATTTCGGAGATTAGCTCGTACAAACCAGACAGATAAACAAAAAATTAAAAAAAAAATTTTTTTTGGTATTTCCCTCTTTTTTACATCCCCCTGACTTGGTTTTAAGCATTTTTTTTCTATGTACGGATATTCAACCTCTACAGTTTTATTATATGTATACATTTATTAAGTACTTATAGTTATTTTGTAAATGTTTTGTCATAAATCACCGTGAAAGATAAAGGAGGCCCCCATAAGCAAAGTTTACGTAAATCCACTAAATCCGTTTCTGCCTATCGAGCGTCCAAACAATCTATTCAGTTTCCAACATACGGACGCCGGATTGACGTCAAGAAAAGTTAGGGCGCTCCTTAATTAGGAGCGGCGTTAAATAATGCCGATTTGGAGTAACGTTTGTTAGGCTTAGGGTGTTTGCCCAGCGCAGGGCGGAATCGGGGTTCCGGGGGTACCAATACTCATGGCAAAACTTTTGTTGAAGAAAGACTTAAGGTTACATTATATATGATACTGTGTAATTATAGAGGATTGTAGTGCACTATAGTGGACATGTTTTGGAGTAAATAACCATATCATCACTCCTCTTTCCCCGAAGGGGTAAGCAGAGGTGTAAACACCCCCATTTCGCCAGATATGTTAAAACCCCCATGTAATAGGTGGCGAGCCTATTGCCATGCACCGGACGCAATGTGGGACAAGCGATACTCATAATAGTTTTATTTAGACTCAGTAGTACAGGCGGTGGGATCGAATCCTTTATTCCGGCGACCTCTCGAACGAGTAGTGCCCCGTCCGTCCCAACTCGGCTACCGCTACCTTTTTTTAAGTTCATACCTACGTGCAAATTCCAAGCGTGTTTAACCACATACTATTTAAAAATCTTAAAAGCTTTTATTTGATCTGTGCTAAATTTAGATTTGAAAACTAAAACATTCATCAATTCCATTGACAGAATTCCTTTAAAGTAATCTAAAGTCGTCTTTGCCAGCCTACGCAACCAAAACCCGAATTCGGATCCCACGCTGCATAATTGAAAAACATTTTGTTCGATAGAGATGAGACGAGTCTTAGAGCTATTGTTTTGGACTGAGATCCACTCGAGAGCGTCAGATTCACCGCTTTTGAGTGTAATTCGACAAAGAACGAGTTAAGCTTCGGCTGAGAACTTTTAAATTATTCTGGAGATAAATGTACCAATTCAGATTTTACTTGTTAGAAGGAAAATAAAATGGGAACTGCAGGACCACCTATATTATTTTCATAGCTTCCTAACATAACGTGATTGTATTTTAGTATACAAGTCAGATTATGTGGCGTATCTGATACTTCATAATAGCTATACACTTTTGTTGAATTGTTTTTATCAATTTGTAAGTAAAATGATCATAGAGTTTTAAAAGATACCGGCACACGTGTTCTCTCCTTCCTACAGCATGGGTTCCTTCAAAAGAGGCGTGAAAAGGCATCTTATGAGCCAGCAAGGCCTCGCTTGGCCTGCATCCTTTGGTGCCTTCACAAATGGACTTATCTACTGCTTAGCATCGGGTGGTGATGAGTCATTTGCTGGACTGATTATAAAAAAGAGATACTACACAGGAAATCTATTTGTCAAAAAAAAAAAATGTTTTAATTCAACCAAACCAGCTTAGGCTCTAAATTACGAAAACTACTATGGATCTTTAGAGTGTATTTATAACGGCAAGGGTATTAAGATGAGAAGGTCTACATAAGGATGTGAGAGGAGGGTGTTTCAAGCATGAATTGCTATTTATGCCTCATAATCTGCTGGATTATGTGCTTAAGCCCAGGCTGCAAGTCGTCATCAATCTTGCTCAGACCCGTATAATCACAGAAAACGAAACGCAGGATTACGTTGACCTCGATTTTTAAGCTGTTTTATGTCTTTGCGATGTGTGCTTGCGTCATTAATTTCAGTGAGTTTATATTTTGCCTGATCAAGCTAGTGCGCTTTACTTACGAAAAATTACGATGAAATATTCTTGCAGTGATTATATGTATAACTAAGTAGATTACAAGATCTATAATTAATGAAAAGTTAAAATTAATATGCGCTAGATTCCTAGAATGGCCAGGTCAGGTTCATAGTACCGCTTTTATAGTTTATGAAGGAGAATTTAATTAAGTTGATTAAAAATCTAAAAGCATCTTCATTTGCGCTCGCTGAAAGGAATGCTGTAGGTATAAAAATAAAGCATTTTTAGTCGTTCTCAGCCTACATACAACCCACTGCTGGGTCACAGGTCTTCCCCATGAAAAATCCCATGAGGAGTAATGACTGTAACACCACGCTGGCCCAAAGCGGGTTGGTGGGTAGAACGGGACCAACGGCTAAACGTGCCTTCCGAAGGAAGGAGGAGTTCGAGATCAAAAAGTTTTGGTCACCCATCCAAGGCCTGACAATGGCGAAGGTAGCTTTGTTTTCAATAATGAAAGCCAAGGCGTACTTACCACTACACCTCCAAATATCGGAAATGTATTTTAATCTAAATTAAATTGAAATTTTCTAAGTACCCCACGAATTCTTTTTAACAACAGAGACTTTAAAGTTATCTCAAATGAATAAAGTAAAACCCACTTCTATCCACGTCAAAATGTCATCAGAACAAAAAGCTTCATTCACCGCAGGGTATCAAAAGATGAACTCGCATAAAAGAATTTAATTAAAGTAACGACTTAGCAACGTCATATTTCAACTCTATCTTTTACGGTCGTTGGGGACAGCCGTTATCTCCTCTAGAAGGTGCTAATAATGAATCAACAAGCCTACTTTACAACCATTGAGAAAATCTGAACTAGTGAAGTGATGAACAAGTCGATACTTTATTATCTATATACATAATAAAAATGTAGAGGTCGAATGACTGTACATAGAAAAAAATGCTTAAAATCAAGTCAGCGGGATGTAAAAAGAGGGAAAATACAAAAAAAAAAAAATTTTTGTTTCTCTGTCTGTTTGTTCGGGCTAATCTCTTAAATGGCTGGACCGATTTCAACGAAGTTTTGCATGGTGATACCTTATATCTCTGGTCAACATCTTAGATACTTTTTATCCCGGAAAATTAACGGGTTCCCGTGGGATATTTAATAAACCAGTAACCGCGAGCAACAGCTAGTTATTAAATATATGAAATTGTAATGGATATATGGCAGATGTATTTAGTTTAAAATATCCTTTTATATTTTTTCTTTAATGTTATTTTACGTTTTGTGCAGTTTACAGGGTTTAAGAAATTAATGCATTATACCACATGAAATATGAAACAAGAAAGCGATTCGTCGTCAGCCTATATACGTCCAACTGCTGGGCACAGGCCTTCCTCATGGAGAAACATGTGAGAAGTTTGGGCCGTAACCACAACGCTGGCCCAATGTGGGTTCGTAGGTAGAAACAGTTGCGATTGCGACCGAGGCTTTCGATGCACGGAGGAGTTCGAGATCACAGACATCATAAAGTTTTGGTCACTCATCCAACATGGCGACCATGACCATGGTGAAGGTAGCTTTGTTTTTAATATCGAAAGCCAAAGCCGTACGCTTTGTACGCCAAATCACTGCGCCACTGAGCTCTTAAAAAAAGATGAAAAAAGGTGACTAGTTTTTAGTTATATTCAATAAAATTTTACTTCGAGCCTTTTGAACCGCTGATCGGCTAGTTGACCCTTTTTTTATTGGGCCTTAAACGATTAATTACTGATAGCCATCATCATAAAAAAAAATAAAAAAAAAATCTGAAGCCAACACAATAAATTTTAAATTATAAATTACGTTTTTGCTTAAATGTCAAAAACGCCTTCGGTCATGGTGGTCTATGAATTATCTGTGCCCTAGCGTCACGATTATTGTAAACAATTCAATACGCATGTGTGACATAGCCGACAGTTATGCTTAATTGGTTGCGACTGACGTTTGGCGGATTTTGACCATGCGTAGTAATTTTTTACATGACTCAACAATATGGTGGATAGCGTTTTTGGCAGATGAAAACAGCAATCCCTTATTTATATTTATCGAACTTGGTATATTTCAGACCCTTGTACTAAATACTATGTGAATGACACATTATTTTCATTACTTTTGATGTGAGTCAACTAGCCTATTGTATTTTTAATATCTATCTGCAGACATACTCTATTAAGTAGATATTTTTATAAAACACCTACATATCGCTGAGGCTTCAACATAACAATGTCGATAACCAAAGCCCATCCCTAGTTTAAAGGGCGAATTTTAATTAAATGCGAACACGACATTAATGAGATGAGAGTTAGGCGGGTGCTCTAATCGAGATTTGTTTGTCGATCTGATTGCCTAGGGTAGGGATCAAATGCCTATGAAATTTGAAGGGTTGCAGTTCATAGACTGCGGGGTAAACCGGTTTATTAATATTACTTCCCGGAACCTTTTTGTTTTAGGCTGAACAGAAAAGAAGGGTTAAATTTTTACAAAGAAAAATAATGGTCAGCCTACGTCCCAGTGCTGGGCACAGGCCTCATGGAAAAACACATGAGTATAGGCCGTAACACCACCACGCTGGCCCAATGCGGGTTGGTGGGTAGAAACAGCCGCAAAAGCGACCGGGACCAGCGGCTTAACGTGCCTTCCGAAGCTCGGAGGAGATCGAGATAGTAAAGTTTTGGTCCCCCATCCTCGGCCTGATCATGGCGAAGGTAGCTTTGTTTTCAATCGAAAGCCTAAGGCGTACTAACCACAAAGCCACCGAGCTCCAGCAAAAAAAAATAAGATTCTATATCGATCATTCATAGTTTGGCTAGGCTCTTTTATAATCACATATTTTGTATATTTTGTTCAAAATGAAAAAAAGAATGTTACTATTACTAATTTGGTACAATACAAAGCTCTTATTATTATTCTGCTTCTTGAAGAATGATTATTTTATTTTATTTTTTGTTTATATTATTAGGAATTATTTATTTGCATACCGCTTGAATATAAATACTTGTAAATAATCGAAATGTGGATATTAACACCTCCATCATCTTTCGGGATATTAGACGTGATGTTTATACATACTATACCTACTATATTCATCCCACAGGGTCTGTGGGATCCGGGATTTGCACCGGAAACTTCAGAACTTCAATACCTTAAAAGCATCGTACAGAGCAAATACGAAAGTTGTTAAATTTTATGATTGTAAGTGCATGACATGTCCAGTGCAATAGGCTCGTTGACTCATATCAAAAGTATTAAAAATAATGTGTCATTCACATAGTATTTAGTAAAAGGGTCCGAAATATACCATGTTCGATAAATATAAATAAGGGATTGCTGTAGAAATTCAATTTAAATATGTTTTATTTTTACCTATTCTAAAAACGCTATCCACCATGTTCGTGAAATTTGTTGAGTAATGCTTCATGTAAACAATTACTACGCATGGTCAAAATCCCTCAAACGTCAGTCGCAACCAATCAAGCATAACTGTCGCATGCGTGTTACTATGTCACGCATGCGTATTGAATTGTTTACAATAATCGTGACGCTACGGCACAGATAATTCATAGACCATCAGAATCGAAGGCGTTTTTGACATAACATTATTTATAATTTATTGTGTTATAGGCTTTATAAAAATATTGTATTATTTTTTATGGTGATGGCTATTAGTAATTAATCATTTGGGGCTCAATAAAAACAAGGTCAACTAGCCTATAAGGGTATAAATATCCAAAACCATACAAGCGAACAATTTAATAGCATTTGCCTGTAAAATTGCACAGGTAAAAAACCCTTCTTACATTTGAAATAATTCCGTCACTTAGGCTACGCTCCTGACTAAGCATAATATTTTAAAAGGGACAAAAATTTTCTCCGCCGGAGGAAACAGAAAACGTGAGTGTATTCTCTGTATTTATTTATTACGAAGGTGAAAAGGTGCGTCCCAAAGGGCGAGGAGCGTGTGTTACCAGAGCCGTCTAACGCGTAAATGGTAACTCCGTTCACATCAAACTTTCAACAGATCGCTACAGAACGGGAAAGGTTTGATAAAACGGTGTCGTTTCTGAACCCGGGCCTTAAAAGGATTCCCTACTTTCGATCTCGCAAGGACAATAAACCTATTTCTCTTTACCTTTCACTTGGGTAACGTTTCAACATCATGTTTGTGATCCATCTGCATTTGTTATCTTTGGATATGAAACCCGTATTTCGGATATTATTGCCATAGGTTTCTGCGGTGCACTGGGTTTCTTTTGTTTTTCTTAAATCGGAATGGACGAAACGATAGCGATCTAATAAAACATGTTTTTTTTTAACAAAATTCTACTTTTAAAAAATGCTGACCTCTAGTTAGTAGACTCATAAGAAATAGGTGTCTTAAATATTGTTAGGTACAAGAAGTTTATTGAGAATGAGAAAAGGCAGAGGCACACAGATTTCTTTTAGTACGAAGGCAGCCACAGGCCAGTTTGAGTAGTAGATGTAAAGGTATAAAAGAGGAAGAAGGGATAAGAACCTTTCAGCCCCTTTATTCTAAACTATCGGAAAATAAACGAATCGCGGAATCTCTGTTCCTGTCACTTTTTATTGTAGCGAGTTAGAGCGAGACGGGACGTGACTTTCCAAATCGAATCCGTGAACCGACAATATAGAATAAGGCTGCCCCTTATCACTCGTAGTGGTAGTTATTAAAGAATAGAAGATTCTGGCATCACTATAGTCTTTAACAGGCCAGGACTGGGACAAAACGACATATTAATGGGAAGAATTCTAATTAGGGACCCCTTTCCTTCTACAAGTAAACTCCTTAGAACCTAGTCTTATGTTTTGTGGTGATTGCATCAAATTAAAATAAAAACAATACATACAATCATGACTATTAACCCTTAAGGGTTAGTTAGAGAGTAGTCAAAAGCACTGCAATAATCCGCGCTTCACCAAGTAGTCATTGCAGATGTGCTCAGCGTGACAGGTGGTGAGCCCGTCGCCGCTATAAGCTATTGGATAGTTATGCAGTAAAGAAAAATCACACAAAAAATAACTAGCAGTCACTTGTCAAATTACGACAGAATGGATAGTTTCTTGTCTTTCCTTTTCACGTGATTGATCTTCAGTTTGGGGGTGGTGCAGATTGCAAGTCATCTCTAAATCGACAATTAAAAGAATGACGTGATGCAGCAATCTATTAGGTCCTCACCTATGAAATTGGTGTTTTGTATGGAGTTTTTGGGGAATTCTGCATTTTCCATATTATCATTTTATCAGTTTTCTTCACAACGACAAATCCAGAGATAATAATATTTAATAGACAAGCTTTAGCAATATGTGTGTGAACACGCTTGATAAAAATTATTCATCGTTTTTATGTTAATGCAAATCAAATGATGTTTTCGGGAGGCAGTTAAAAATAATTGTCTTTGTGTCCAATTTTAACACAATTAAACTTACAACAAATTATCAAAACAAATCAAAAGAGCTCAAAAATATAGTCTATTTTTAGGCGTGGTAATTATTTTTTAGGAATACTCTGAATCTTAATAGTTACGGACAAATTGCTAAGACAGAATAAAAACACCAATTTCATAGGTAAGGACCCAATATAAGCATCAAGTAGGTAATCGAGATCAAATTTTCGAGACGATTTATTTTTCCATGACTATTATTTATTTAAACTTTGAAAAATTAAAGTTAATACGCATTTTCACTGTCATTTTTTAACTATTTAATATGTGCTTTCACATTTCCGTATAAATTCAGCCCTTATCATCAATTCCCTTTCCTATTTTATTTGGGGTCGGCGCATCATGTCTTCTTTCCCCATATCTTTTATAAATTTAGCACTAGTACCCATTTTTCTTTATAAACATTATTATTTGGCATGAATGCTTATGTAAATTAACGCCTAAGCTTAGTCACGTTCGAAATACAGACGAGTAGGTAGAACCTTCCGCTCAAATAAAACAGGATAAACTTTTTGGGTTCTCAATATTGCTCGTCCTATTGTGATGTTCTCTATTATTGCGACAAGGTTATACTCGTTATCCTTAACTATTGACATGTTTAAGCTACATCATAATAGGGAGTATGACATACTTAATATTGTGAAAGGTCAATGAACTCGTTACCCTATTTCCATTGCTCTATAGGGGACGAAGTACCAAAGGAAATGGTCCATGGTTTTGCGTATATAGAGTAACAATACACCTTATTGGCTTGCTATAAAGGTTATTTTGCAATCAACGTGGAAGTATTACTTTGCTGTACATACTCGTACAAGAGCAGACTTGTTGCGGGTAGTTAGATTCTTATGTAACCTACTAGATTACCATTGTAAGCGAAATTGATGCTTATCTTAGTGCAATAAGATTGGTTTAAGATTTTCTTTAGGTCAGTCGCGTTAATCTAATTAATTATTTATATAAAGATAGAGTTATTAAAGAAAACAGAGATAAATACAAACAAAAAAAGTTTGTACTCGTATCTCGACAGCATTCATACACATGCCTGGTCCTTTTGACGATAGTTCCGATTTTCGGATCATATTTTCAGATCTGACCTTGATTTACTCTCCCGATCTTTCAGCGGTCATTTGTCCACCATAAAAAATGCAAATTACAAAATCCAATTTGTAGAGCATGCTTAAATATGCAACAGTCTGTAGAAAAATTACTGCAACGTTTCGGAGTAAGGGTCATTTTATACTGCCTTGGGCGCAATGAAATATTTATGAACTTATCTGCATACTAAGTATTGGTTTTTTAATGAGGATTTCGATTGTTTGCTCTTGAAATCGAGCGTGTTGAAGCGTTTAATTATGCACTTAATTTTTTAAACTTTTACCTTAACTTCTGTATTTTTTTTACAATACCGTACTTTACAGCAATTGATTTTTTGTTTTATGTTTGCATGATTTTTACTTCTTAACTAGCGGTTGCCCACAACTTCGTCTGCGGTTACTATGGTTTTTGTAATTAACCCACGGGAAACTTTTGATTTTCCGGAATAAAAAGTATCTAAGATGTTGACCAGGGATATAAGGTATCACCATGCAAAATTTCATTGAAATCGGTCAGTCATTGATATTAGCGCGTACAAACAGACAGAGAAGCAAAAAATTAAAAATGATTTTATTTCGTATTTTCCTTCCCTTTACATCCCCTTGGCTTGATATTAAGCATTTTTCTCTATGTACAGACATTCGACCTCTACAGTTTTATTATATGTATAGATAGATAGCATGAATTTTCCTTTATTCACAAACACAATGACTTAAGTGAAAGGTTGGCAAACAAATTTCTATCTTCTTTTCGTGAGTGAAACTATTTACAGTCTTGGCATCTTCGCCCACATATTTACATAATCTAAATTTATACAAAAATGTGTGAAAGAAACTATTCTCAAAGTAAGGTTTTTATGTATTTATTCTCACGTTATAAATACATAAAAATGTAGTGAGAAGTTTTATACAAATTTTTCCGGGTTTTATACATTGAAAATAAGGTGGTCCCCAGGTCCCCAAGACCCCGCCGGGTAATCAAGGATATGAGGTGGTGTTTGAGCGAGCATTATTGTTTTTACGGTGGAATATTGTTACAATATACTTTTGGGATATTTGAATATCGACTCTAGAGAATACGAGAATGTTGTTAACTGATATAAAATGGTAGGTTTTAAAACATTTATACAATTTACACAAAAACATTTTTAAGTTACTACGTAGCGAAATTTTATATAAACCTATTGAAGCTATCATGATGACGATTTTTGTGGCCGAATGATAATAATAATAATAATAATGTTTTATTTGTCCCCAAGTAAAAATACACTTAGTCTTCATTTCATATTATCACTTGTTCTGATTACAATTTAACTTAAAAGACAAAACGGCTTACGGCTCAGCGGTTGCAGAGAGTCCACAACCTCTGTTATTCTGCCATAACCTTTTACCAAATTTATTAATCAATTATACATCGAGTAGCATATACAGCATACGTAACATACAACTTATCACTGGTTTATTGGGTCGCCATCTGTAAGGTCCCGGGAACAAGCCCCAGTGAGATATATATAAACATTTGAATGTTGCAAATATTTATATATGTATATTTTAATATTTATATAGACTTTTACGATGATATATGATACGATGATGCTCCAGCGTTGTCTGCTTCCAGTTGCTTCAGTTCTCATTGTTTGGGGGGCACACCAGAAAACATAATAAAATGGAAATGGTAAAAATAAGCATATGAATATCGAAATTGGCAAAATTTTTACGTATTTCGATATTTTTATATTTTCTGTAAACAGGTGAGGTAAGGTTAACTGTAAGTAGGTAATTAAGACTAAACCAACTGGTGTGTTCAATTTATATTTTTTGTTTGCTAAATTTCGTACGCTCATAAAATGTAACAAATTAAACTTTATAAAATTTCCTCCAAATATCCAGGAATCCTGTCTTTAAACTCCAAAAAAGAAGAAACACGTAAATTCATTTCGCAGTAAACCTTTAGATACTAAAGGCCGCGTTATATTTTGCCGCGTCAGAAGCGTTAAAATTTCATATCTAAGAGATTTTTTCAATTTATAAACCACTATTCAGGTAATGTCATCAGCCTTTATACGTTCCACTGCTGAGACAGGCCTTCCTCATGGAGAAACACATGAGGAGTATGGGCCGTAACACCACCACGCTGGCCCAATGCGGATTGGTAGGTAGGTCACAAACGGTCACAAATGCGACCGGGACCAACAGCTTAACGTGCCTTCCGAAGCACGGAGGAGCTCGAGATCACAAAGTCTTGGACACCGTGGATGGGTGTCCAAGACTTTGTGATCTCGACCTTGTGATCTCGACTTTGTGGCCTGACCATGGCGAAGATAGATTTGTTTTCGATCGAAGCCAAAGCGCACTGACCACTACGCCACCGAACTCCTCCTATTATTCAAGCTGTTTTAAAAAACTGTGTGTATAAAAAAATATATATATATAAAAAATATTTGAAAAATTATAAAAAATAAAAAATATTTGAAAAATTATACATAGCTACTTAATTCGCAAATCGCTGGATTAAAGAATCACACACTTTCTCTCTTACAAAAAAAAAAGACTTCTGAAGCTCCCCGAACACCTCTACGTTTAAATTTGCCTATTTCTTTAACTCTTCGTTCATTTGTCGTCATTTGTTTCTATGAATCGCATTGCCTTCACGTCTTCAATTATTATCAGTCACCTCAGGTCACCTCCCATACATTTGCGTATATAGTAGCGTAATTAGTATTAAGTCCTAGTAATAAATCAGACGTCAATCAAACAACATCTTTCTGAGAGGTTCTGGGTTCGATCCCCGGTGGGGGCAAATGTTTGGGTGATGAATTTTCAGGCATTTGTTCTCCAGTCTTGGATGTTTATATATGTATTGTATATTTTCTGAATATTTATATGACTGTATATATCTATTAAGTATATTTATCCGTCATCTAGTGACCGTGAACCGTTTCTCTGCGTGATCGAATCAGAAATGAGGAGATTCGTAGGAGAACCAAGGTCACCGACATAGCCCACAGAATTGCGGACCTTAAGTGGCGGTGGGCAGGGCACATTGTTCGTAAAACTGACGGCCGTTGGGGCGGAAAGGTTCTCGAGTGGCGACCACGTACTGGGAGGCGCAACGTAGGGAGGCCCCCAACAAGGTGGACCCACGATCTGACGAAGGTCGCAGGAAGTCGCTGGATGCAGGCGGCGCAGGACCGCGAGGTGTGGCGATCATTGAGGGAGGCCTATGTCCAGCAGTGGACGACAATTGGCTGATAGATAGATAGTAACCGTAACACAAGCAGCGTTAGTTGCTTAAAATGGGGCTAGTTGATAGGTGTGAATGTCTGGAGATATTTATTTATTTATTTTTATCTTTCATTAGTGCTCCCGGGTCCCTACATTGCAAGTCAACGGATCAGTATGACACGCAGTTTAGACAGAACCAGTGAACCACAACCTTAACGTAACTGTTTTACGAGTAAGGAAAGTTGCCTACAGAGTGTTCTCTTCCATTAGCCTGAGTGCCTGTAATTTCGACTTTCTTTAATGATATCTGGGATGAGTTTGCTTTTTAAGCTACCTTTGACAAGGTCGCTGGCTTTATGTGCGTGAGTTGTGCTCCTTACAAAAGTTTTAGCTTACTCCCTAATAAAAGACCTATTTATGTTTTCTTATTCTCGATGTTCCTGGAATAATTTTATTTAAGATGGAAAATACACATGGAATACGGTCTATAACAACTTTACACACTGCTTCATTACATATTGATGGGTAGAAACGGTAATTGTCCTCACAATAGCGGAGGACTACGATTTTAAAAGAACAACAGACTTCAAACAATGTTTGAAAATTGTTGAAGTTATTCGAGATGAGAGTCAAAGCATGAATACAAAATAAATATGTATATTAAGTGTAAATTTCTAATCTAGAATTCGATATCAAACCCACAAGTTTAATAAATTAATTCAATTAAAATCAGCCCGTCGCCCTCGAAAACTATTATTCTTTTATTACCTAATTCAGTATTGCTGAATCAATAAAAGAATAATAGTTAAAGGTTAAAAAAATAATTCAATTAAAATCAGTCCGTCGCCCTCGGAAACTATTATTCTTTTATGAGTTCAGTAATGCTGAATTAATGAAAGAATAATAGTTTAAGTTTAATAAATTAATTCTATTAAACATGAAATCTTAGTGTCACTGTCCCTTAGCTCAATTTGACTGTTTAAGTAAGTATAATCGGCACGAAACTTAGCGTGATGCTTTGTTCCCGATACATTGTCCTTGTTTGCGTGAGTGACACACGGCGGACTGTAGAGCGGATTTTACATGTATTGATCAACTTTTCCGCGTGAACTACAGGTTCACCACCAGCCTATACAGTGTGTCCCACGGCCATGCCACATGGAGGGAAAGTATATTAAATATTAAAGGTTGTTTTACTGAAAGAAGACATCATTTTATTTTTTTTAATAAGTGGAACTTGAACGGAACGGGAATCGTACTCGCGAAATGTGATAAATAAAGTCACCATGTACTTTATGATAACCGTCGATAGGGTTAAACTTAAGGATATTTTTCCCTAAGGAACATAGCATCTTCAATGAAAGGAAGATCATGAAATATAAAATTTTATTAAAATTTCCGTTTGGATAATTTTATCTGACTTTGACGTATACATTCCCTCCATGTGGCATGGCCGTGGGACAACCTGTATACTTCCAAATGCTGAGCACCGAGGCCGTCCTTCATGGAGATACACATGAGGAATAGGAGCAACACCACCATGCTGGCCCAATGCGCATTGGTGGGTAGAAACGGTTGTAATAGCCCCCTGGACCAATGGTTTGCCTTCTGAAGCATTGAGGAACCTGAGGAACAGACCATGGCGAAAAAAGTTTTCAGTATCGAAAGTGCAGTCCGCCGTACGCGGGGCGCCGTTTTCAGGAAGCATACTTTGTTACAGAGTTGGCTTACTGTAAAAGTGAGAGCGGATAAGACAATATTAAATTATGTAGTCGCTTACCTTAAACATAGATTGTATTGACATAAGTATGTTCCAGTAGTACCTAACCTAACACCTACCTAACTTTTGACATTAAATGGCTTCTGTAACAATGAAATAAAGACTGTACACCCTACAATTATAGCAATCATAGTATCATAGTAAAAAATGTATATTTAAAAAAATGATAGCTTACTATATAAAATAATCGTATAGCTTCCGATGTTTTGAACGTTTTCACATCTATGCTTGCATTGGCGGTCGTTAAGCTACTGCAGTAGTGTCCATTATGTATTAGATTATAAATGCACAAAATTCTCAATTACCACGAACAATTTTCTCATATTGCAAGAGGCGTATAGCATAGCCAATGTTTGTGTTAGCATCTAAATGTGCCACTCGCATTTTGGCATTGTGCCCTATACAGATAATACATGGTCAGATTACCAGTGAGAATAAAGTGAGCTAGCTTCATAATAAAGTGGATCAGGCTATTTTACTTTACTGTTGTTACAAAATTTAAGGTATATAGTGTACAGAAGAGCGAGTAGTGTGTTTGTGTTCTTTGTGAGGTGACTGGAAAATACCTGTAAGACGTTCTTTCGATTGTTCACAGTGTTATGTATTCAAACTTCTATATTTTAAATTACGTCAAAGAACAGACCTTTTACGACATGCTTCTCTAACAGTAAAATAGCATTACTAAGGCCCGATTTTTCAATGCTCAGATAAAATTATCCGCCATTTAAAACTATCACTGTCACTTTTTAAAGTCATAAAAAGAAAAGGGACAGAGCTAACATTTGACTGACAGATAGTTTTATCTGAGCATTGAAAAATCGGACCTAAAAGAACAATAATACATTTTAAAAAGAACTTTGGTGATTTTGATTTCGACGTTACGCATTTAAGATTTTGTGTAGGTCATTGATCCGTTGCTAAAAAAAGACTTTCCCGACCATACAAAATCATTGACAATTTAGAACATTTCAAGTGAGTATGAATGCACGAAAAAGGGTTATTCTATACGAAGCAGCGCCTAATTTGTGGGCCCGCGTACCTACGATGCCGCAAATCGTAAACTGTTGCGAGTTATGGGGACACGAAGCGGGTCGCTAGGACCCGTTACAACTCGCTACATCAGTTTATTGTGTGCCTGTCCGTGTCCGGCCTCTGCAGCCACTTGTCTAATATGTGGCGGCCGGGTATACCAAACGTAAAATATTGCTTTAAAAACAATATAACTTTGTTACAAGATTTTAATTACTTTTGAACAACTCACTAATAAATAACGAAACCTCAGAAACTATAACACACACTGGTCATTTGTGACCCAGGCCCGACGCGAATGAGACCTCTAAATTTTTTTTGTTATGTTCAGTGTAACATAAATGTGTAATTTTTATATTAAATAAAATAGCAGTAACTAACATAATATAAAAATGTTGCATTGTGCAACAGGCTCGTCACCTGTTACATGGGAACCTAACATATCTGGCAAATTTTGTGGGTGTTTAACACCTCTACTCCTGCGGGGAAAAAGAGGCGTGATGATAATATCATCACGCCTAAGGAAAAAACCACATAACATATTATGTTATGTTGTTTTTTCCTTAGGCGTAGTATGAAAAAGATATAAGAAAAACAATTTTTTCTACATTGTTTCAAGTCTGGGTGTTTTGCGATGATGCCCCCGGCTAGAAGTTATCATCTGGTACTTATATTACACCCCAACCAATAAAAAATAATTTTTTTTATTGTTGAGGATGGAGAATTGAGAGCAAATAAGACCACGCACTGATGTAACACGTATAATGTCTAATAGCACACTGACAGTAAAAAAGTACAATTGTTTCTATCAAAAAGTCTGACATTCTCAATATAAATAAATCCAAAATATGACGTACTGGGAATTTGGAGTTAAGGTCCGAAAAGGTTGGTGCTGGTCGCCAACACTTATCATACTGCACTGCGCCTGAGGAAAACATAGAGCGACGTTTTTTCCTCACGCGCGTCTCAGTGAGAAAAAACAGGGCAATCTTTAACATTTGGGCGCCTTAAGAGAAAAACAAAGTAAAATATTTATATGTTAGTTACTAATATTGATTTATTACATATTTATGTTACACTGAACTTATTAAAAAAAAGAGATAGGCCTCATTCTGTCACTGGGTAAATGTTGTATGGGCCGTGACTATTCTCCTTTGGTAGGTAGGTTCCTAGGACGTAGAAATCCTAAGGGATCGCCCATTCCTTAGGGGGTTAATCAGGGGTAACCCGTGCGAAGATAAGGCGGGTCGCTAGTAACAATTTTATTTGATATGAATGGGTATCCCATTTAAGAAAATGTTGCATAATCGTTGTAGGTACTCTAGTGTTGAGTAGGACTTACAAGAGGCATTACATTTGTACGGGACATGACGTCACATTGTAAGAGTGGCTCACAATTTTAAAATGTACTACTTCACATTTTATGTCGCGGTATTCGCGTTTACTCACTCACTCACTCACCGAAAGAACTGAGACTGAGAGAGACGAGCGCGAGCGAGGCATTACATTTTATTGTAGTTCCAATTTTTGCCACCGGGACATTGTCATTGTGGCACTGTACTCCATTACTAATAATATCACATTGTAAAATGTCGTATTAAGTACTCATTGCATATTGCATTACAACAAGTAAGTATTACAACACTACACATTACACAACTTCTAAATTATTACCGAGCCACACAAATACACAATACGCTTCAAATGTTACATTTGTACTCATCGCTTCAAATGTACTGCCGACTCAGAGTAAACAGAACTGGAGTAGCCATTAGTCAATTTCTCAAACATTTTTTTCTGCCATTTCTTGCGGGGGGTGAGGTTACCACTACACTCAAAGCCAGCCGTTTTTACAAATGCACACATGCATAATTCGACACACAAATTTAAATTTCACGCACACACACGCTTAAAATAGTCACGTGGGGTGTGCATTTTGACAACGTCACAGCCGCACTCCCCACGAGACTAGCGCTCGAAATTTGAAATCGTAGAATTCTAAAACAAGAAATAATGAAGGAAATAATCATGAAATCTTAAAAATTATAATTACAAATAAAAGGTGACACCATCTTTTAGCATACTCGATGTTTTCTATTTATTTTTACAACAAAAAACAGCACAGGCAGGCATTTTTGCGGGAGCTCTGTTCGCCGCAACGTTTACAATGTTATGGCTGTCGAAATGGCGGCTCAACTAGTTTTATTAAACGTGCAAGCATCCGATGCTTGTGCATTTGGCAGAGGGGAATGTTAGACAAAGGCTACTCCAGTTCTGTTTACTCTGAGACTGCCGAGCTTATGAACGCCTCGCCTCATTTGAAGTGGGACGTTGTACTGGCTCAGTAGAAAAAAGAGGCTACTCTTACAAACTCATTTTCAAACCGTGTCCTACCCAACACTAAGGTACTCAGGTATTGTAATGTGAGGTATTCATAAAATATATGAAATGGAATGAAATGAAATGAAGTGAAGTGAAGTGAAGTGAAGTGAAGTGAAGTGGAGTGGAGTGGAGTGGAGTGGAGTGGAGTGGAGTGAAGTGAAGTAAAATGAAATGAAATGAAATGAAATGAAATAATTTTTTCTGCAATTAGATTTACATGAAATACTTTTGCACGTCAATATTTTTTGCCCTACTAGTCAGTTCCTACTATATTATTGCTCAGTCACTTTGTCTCGCAATTTACATGTTGTAGAACGGACGCGTTTCATTGATTACCCGAATATAACCCTATCTATTTCTATGTATCTATATATTTCAAGCATAATATGAATTGGAATAATGGAATCTACACTAAATTTACTAACGCATTTCTGATTTTGGCATAAAATTGTATGCGTAATTATTTACACGTAATTACAATTTACAAATGGCATAACCATCTTAAGTCATAGTTAACTATTCGCAAAAAAAATTTGAAATGAAAATTAAATAAAAAAAACGATTATGCCGCTTCGCCGGCACAGTTCTACCTAACACTCCTCCTCGCTTCGTTGGTCGTCGTACTTAATCGACTTAACATTATGCCGTAAACCATTATGCGAAATAATTGTATGAATAATACATTAGTTTAAATTATAATAAGGTATGCGAAATAAATATAGTGCGAAAAGAAAATTATGCTTAAATTATATTATGCTAACAACATTATGCCATATTCATATGCCAATGTATATTATGAGTAAAAACATTATGCTAAAAAAAAGGATCCCGATATATTTATGTTAATATACCATTTTGCTTCATTGGATTCATATTGTTAGTGACTTCCTAAATCTTTTAAGTATGATTTTTTTATAATAAGATCCATAAAATTACTTATCACTAGGTAGGATTTATATGAATCCAATCGAGAAGAAAGCCAGACTTAATGTTTTTGTCTGTATCTGTAGGTATTGTGTAAAACTAAAGAATGGAATTAAATACTGATTCAACGACGCGATGTTTTAAGTAGGTACTAAGGATTAATTTTACAATTTGATTGTAAATTTCATTCAAAGCCTTGGGCTAAATGTTCTTAATACGAGTATAAAGAAAGAAAGAAAGAAAAATATTTATTCTGACACAGACACGAGACATTATACGGACATAAAGAATATATACATAGCTATATTACACACAAACAAAGAAAAATACAGGAATACATAGTAAATGTCTATTTGAAACTGTCTCACGGCTGCGCCAAAATAGGTAGCCAATTCAGCATGATGTCAGGTTTATGAGTCCTGACGCTGGTTTTCTATTGGCACCTAATATATATATTTTTTTTCATGACAGCCGAAAGATGTTAGTAATACTTACTAAGTAACGTATACAAAAAACATATAGAAATAAGACATCCTCAAGGTCATACTTCGTTACTATATTATTACTGTCAGCGTTTCCTTGGCACACTGTATA
The DNA here is from genome assembly GCA_910589355.1 of Parapoynx stratiotata. NCBI lineage: Eukaryota > Metazoa > Arthropoda > Insecta > Lepidoptera > Crambidae > Parapoynx > Parapoynx stratiotata. The sequence continues at coordinate 4,982,698 of OU342468.1, read as the reverse complement.
ATGAAATAAATAAATTAATAGAAAATTTAAGCCCAGGTTCGGAATACACCGTTTTAACCAAAAGTAGGTAACAAGGGTCGCAAGTTACGACCATCAACAGTAAGCAGTTTTTGCATGTGACTCCGCCTGCGTGTAACCACATAATAAACCAGATTAGTCAACCATAACTTTCCGTTATAGTTACATAATATTCATAAATAGTGTGCTGAACTCGCAGCACGCAATACTTATGAATATGAAGAGTCAACAGTGCGCTAAAGTAAAATGGGTAGAGAGGTAGATATGGTATTTTCAGGAATGTTCAATAGTTTTTTCTGGGCGAAATAAGCCCTACGACTAGACGAGTACATGCCATAATTTGTTTGTCAAATTTCTTATGTCTTTGACGCGTCATATGTGCAACTACTTGTTACCTAAATGAGTTGTCCTATACTGATGCTACTCTGACGGCTATTCAGCATTCACTGTAATTCAGACCCTACATATACTAATGAAGAAATGTACTAATATATTACTACTTGTTCCCAATTTCTGAAATAAAATTGTTCGGAAGGAAGGTTTTATATCGGCGTGACAAAAATCTAGTGGCAAGAAAAGACATTCCGACGATTCAAAAAGTTGTGACGGGGTGAAGCCAGAGAATGAAAGACGCTGGGTCGTCACATAGGTATTGTAGGTATATTGTATGTTAAGGAATTAAGGCACATCTGAAACAATTATATAAAAAGGTAAATTACACTTAACACAAAACAATTTCACATTTAACACTAAATATATTATAAAAAGGGTAGGGCTACTTACAATTGTGCCTTGAAGAGACTTATAGACTTTGTTATTTATCAGGACCTGATCTTATGGGTTGTTGTAACTTTTTTTTAAGCTTATTAATTGATCATCACTTTATAAATATATTACATTCTTACCCGAGTCAACCGCTCTACGCGCTGACTCGGGTAAGAATGAACTTCGAGAACAAAACAAATAAAAAGAGACAGACAGCAAATTTAAAAACGGAAACCAAGAGAAAAATGGCCAGAGAAGAGCGCAATGACAGCAACGAGTCGCTAATATAGCTATGGCGCCTCGTTACAAAGTTAGGTTAAAGTACAGCATTCCTTCAGAAAAGATTATTAGGATTGAAAAGGCCAACAATACCCGAGTTTGATATTTTTCGAGGTTGCCACGACCTCCGTAACTCAGCGGGCTTTATGAGTGCCGCCGCTTCTAAATTTTAAGGCAATAATTACATAAGCAACCGCATGTATACGGTCACGGTCACAAAATAGATACGCACAGAAGGCAATCTCATGTATGTACTTCAGTTTTCATACCTACGCTCGCTCGGCGGTCGAACTAGGTTTGTGAACATTGGCATAATTACATAAAAATTGTAGTAATAATGGCCTCATAAAGATTTATTTTGATCAAGATATATCAAGATATATTGAGAACTTTAACTTTCGATATTGGAGACAAAGCTATTATCACCAATATAAGGTATTATCGCTATTATTGCAAGCTACCTATGAAATTGGTGTTTTAATTCTGTCTTAGCAATTTGTCCGTAACTATTAAGTTTCAGAACATTCTTATAAAATAATTGCCTCTTCTAAAAATAGACCATATATTTGAGTTCGTATTATTTTATTTGATAATTTTTTGTAAGTTTAATTGTGTTAAAATTAGACACAAAGACAATTATTTTTAACTGCCTCCCGAATACATCATTTGATTTACATTAACATAAAAACGATGAATAATTTTTATCAAGCGTGTTCACACACATATTGCTAAAGCTTGTCTAATGATACATGCCAAATATTATTATCTCTGGATTTGTCGTTGTGAAGAAAACTGATAAAATGTTAGTATGTAAAATGCAGACATCCCCAAAATCTCCATACAAAACACCAATTTCATAGGAAAGGACCTAATATGTAAGTATATTACACCTACCTTTTCTTTCTATCTCCGCCCAAAGTTTGCCTGGAAGATATTGCTATTAGCTATAAGGTCGCCCGTGTTGCATTGTATTTTTTTACTATATTTCTGTGTTTTTATTAGTTACTGTTGTAATAAAGAATTTTATCTATCTATCATCATGGTCAGACCGTGGATGGGTGACCAATATTTGTCATCACCTATTGCCTATTAAGCCGTTGGTTCTAGTCGCTGTTGCAATCGACCAATTGGGCCAGCAGCGTGGTGGTGTTACATCCCATACTCCTCATGTGTTTCTCCATGTATCCATATGTATAGCTAAACTCACCGAACTAGTCCGAACTGCTCCGAACTACTCCGAACTGCTCCGAGATTTCATGTCGGTGAACGGTAACTATGTGTGCGTTGCTCGAGCGTGCTTAGTAGGTATGCAGATTGTCTTCTGTACCTATATATTCTATGTTCCTGTGGTCGAAATACGAGGCAGTGTGGTGATTTGTGTTTACGATCGGGAATATGATTCACATAATTTTGAGCTGCGCAATAGCTAACAGCTAAACGAATCATAACCTGCTTTTAGTGAATTGGCTTGAAAAAACGTTTGATATAATATGATTAAAATCTTCTTTCGACGAAAAACTGTATTCAATATCATATATTCGAACTAAAGCTTCAGATATTCTGAATTATGAGCAGACAACTTTTGCGTACGTGACCAACCGAACGTCCGAAATTCGGACTCCGTGAAACCTTATTTCTTTCATGTTAAGAGTCCTATGTTCATAGTATAAAATATTTTTGAACCTAATAGCAACATATGATAAGTTTTAGATAAGAGCGAAAAATATTTTATGTGCTTAACCGTAGATAGACCCGACAATAGGTAAAGGTCGCATACTGTAAAATAATACTATGTAACTTATTCTGAAAAGGAGAATGGCGAACTTCTATAGGACTTTGGGCCTAACCGTTACAGAGATAATTTTCACATAATTTTGTAGCTCGATTCATGCATTTATCATTTATGTTAAAATTATAAAGTTATTCTATGGGGTATACGAAATATTGATAGTTATATGATCAAAAGTTAGGTTAGTCAAATTCGTTTATTCTTTTCATTATGTCTTAATAATTGAGGCCTAGATAAGTTAAAATCATTTAAATGTTGTTCTAGTCGGAAAAGGTACCCCTTTTTCGTCTAAAACTAACGACATTTAAATGATTTTGTAGATTGACAGTTTCAAGGACATATTTTTTAAATGGAACTGTAGATCTATTAGTTTTAACAAATCCTAAATATAAATGCATATGAGTGTTTGTTTTCCTAAATAAAGAAATAAAATATACCTATTCATAATACTATTTATGTAATGTAGGGATTGATATTTAGGTTTACATCCATGACTGAGCGACAAATGCCTGTATTCATCACACAAACATTGTCCGCATAGGGAATAGAACCCATGACATTTAGAGTAAGCGACATAAAAAAATAGTAAATCTAAAAAAAGTGGGAATCTGTGTATCAAAACATACATATCATCACGTCTCTTTTCCCGAAGGGGTAGGCAGGGGCAGGTAGGTATTTACAACGATCATCAAAGTCAAATACGTAGCGAAGAAAGGAAAGAAACCATACAAAGTCACAACCAACAATCAACACACGAAAACGAATAACAAACAACGATTGAACGTCAGTTGCATTGTGACGTTACATTAATTGTTGCCAGCATTAAAATACTTTTAAACAAATTGGTTATCAATCGATAAATAAATGGAAAAATATAATATCGTTTCTAATTAATGATTGCTTTATATGATGGTAAGCAAGAAATCTTTTGTCTTTAAAAATACATAATTATTAGCAGAAGATCTGTTATTATAAGATAATTCTTAGTTGAATTGGCTGTATGAAAAAGGGTAACTGTTGAGTTTCTTGCGGCACTTCTTCTCGAAGAAGTTTTTGGCGGCATTCAACTATGGCGGACGTGATTTTTATTTCGATAATTGTAATATTGTTTCGGAGTGGATATTGTTACGTAAAATCAGTGTAGTTTTGTGTAATAAGTGTCTGTGATGATGTGCAATATGGAGGATTATCGAAATAAACGTCAAGTGGTGTGAAAAGTGATGAGTTTTTTATCGTGGTAATCCACCTCATCCAAGTAGCACCACAGTGTCTGCCATCGATCGTTTGACGCCAAACTCTCCCAAGATTCATTGAAATGCATTACACTAGCATTTCAATGCAAACTACTGAAGAAACGTATTCTACTATTAACGTGTGGCTCATAAGGTCCTGAAACCAGAGCCGTAAAATTGAGTATTAAAAAAAAAAAAAAAAGCACTTCTTCTCAACAGGCCATTCACGTCAAAGTGCTAGTAGGAAAAAAAAATATTGACTTGCAAAAGTATTTCTTGTAAATCTAATTGCAAAATAAATGATTTCATTTCATTTCAATGAATTAACATTATCGATTAATCAAATGATTCAAAACCATTTTTAGCGATGGCAATTAAACCCGTTTTTGAATTATTACTGTTATCAATCAGTCAATACCATACCTCTCTAAGATGTCTTTCTTATCCCATAGAATGAGATGCTCATAGTTTACGGTGATTTCTGATTCTGATTTTTGGTTATAGTCCCATTCGTGTAACGATTAGGCCCATTTCTGCCAGTCTCCTTTAATAACATTCCATAATAATTTTGATATTAAAAATTGAAATGCTAGTATAATGCATTCCGATGCATCTTGGGATAGTTTGGCGTCAATCGATCGATGGCAGACACTGTGGTGTTACTTCGATGAGGTGGATGGCCACGATAAGGATCTCATCGTTTTTCACACCACTTGATTTTTTCAATGATTCTCGACATTGCTCATCATTATTGATACTTATGACATGAAACTACACTCATTTTACGCAACAAGATCCACTCCGAAACAATAATACAATCAATGAAATAAAAATCAGGTCCGCCATAGCAGTGGCGCCAAACCCTCCTCGTTATTATTAAGCCAATACGTATAATGCTCTAAGGTACCTACTCACAACCAAAGATTTTCTTCAGTTCAAAAGGAAAGCTGCATTTAAAAATTTTATAAATATGAAGTTTCATATCCCCATGATTTAAAGGACTTTGGTACTTTCGTAGAAATTCGTGAAATAAAAAGAACATCAGCTTTCTTGAGGTACATATTTTAATTTCACTGTCGTATACACAATAAACATGGAAAATAAGCGATTAAGATAATTGAGAAATACAGATGTATTTTACTTTAAGAAAAAAGTTTGTCATCAGCAACTTTTCACGCTGACTGCACCAAGTCTTAGTACGTGAGTTTATTTCTTTTTGAGCGTTTAACCGCTGACGGACCATCGGTGTTAAAAGTTAAAAAGTATTTCACTTACCAAGAGCCTTGTGAGCGATTAGCAGACGCTCGTTCAATGTCAGACAGTTTATCTCTCGCTCGAAACTGAGCTGAGGTAAATTAAACATTTTAAAACATGTTACTTTTTTATTTAAGAATCTTAAGGCCTATTCTGAGAACCTTTACAGCGTTTAATTTTTGCTGACAATTTAAACTCAACTAAATTACAAGATGAAAAGTGAAAAGCAGGCATTGAAAAGTACGAGTACATTTAATTAAGGGTTATGAATTTTTAACTTAATAATTATAATTTTAAATAAGTCAATTTAAAATTTAAACCATTATCTACACTACACGAATTACACTAAATTAAAACTTAAGATAGACAGTGTCAGGTGTATGTCAACAGGCTTATTATATCGGGGGACACTGCAGTGACCCCGCCGAGTCAAGCGCGAAGCAAACAATGCCGTACCATCGTTTACTGGAACCATTTCGCCACATTTTCAGGCCCCTATTTGAGAACCTCTGGATAAGACGCAGTTACACAACATTAACTATAATAATAAAGAATCGCAGTAAGGAACCTTAGACTTGGCACGACTTTGTCTAGATTTCATTACTTTTTAAAGATAAGCTCCATCGAGACTTGGCTAGTTTTTTACAGAATGTTTTTGGTGGGATTGTATTAATACATAGAGATCTAAACATCGTTTTGTGTCGGGGAGGTAGTAAATGAGAAGAAAACTCTGTCACTATTGGTCACTATTTTTATTTGTAAATTAAGGCACACTGGAACAACTATATAAAACGGTAAATTTCACAGAATACACAAAAACAATTTCGCTTTTAAAACTAAAACATATTATAAAAGGTAGGGCTACTTACAATAGTGCCTTACAGGAACTTATAGACTTCATAAATTGGGTGAAACTGATAACCCAAAAATCTTGTGATGTTGTAACATATTTAGGATAAGCTTATAACTTGATTAATACTGTATTAAATACATTATATAATATTTTAAATTAATGTCGGTGAGTCAACCACTCTACACGCTGACTCTTGTAAGAATGAATTTGGAATATCTGTGTCTAGCTCTTCGGGGATTGTTGGAGTCAGTACCCTAACAATATAAGTTCGGGAAGCCAACAATTAATAGTGAACTGTAACTATAATATTAGAAAATGTACAAATAAAACCCGACAAGAAAGACTGTACGATTTAAGTGCGCACGAGTGGACGCTAAGGTGTCGTAGGAAGAGCCAGCCGCCGGGCCCCCTCCGCGCGTCCCTCCGGCTGTCGTTACGTTGTGGCGCGAACAGGGATATATAATTATGAGGTTATGTTACATAATATAATGAGCCCTACACCTGTGTGGAAGTACAAAACTACGAATATTTCCATTGTCAAAATCCGTAAATCCATCCGTATTCGTTTCCGTTGAAAATCTTATAGTTCTGCTTTTTGAAAAACCAAATTTCCACAAAATAGCGTTTGAGTTACGTCAGTAGATATGATTGTGATCGTCCTACTAGGAAAAACCCGGATCCTTTTAAAAAGGAGGAGTAACCAAGCCATCAAATCAAGGAAAAACATAATATTTATGCTCTTCACCACTACTAAGCTTAAATTTTCTCTAGAAAATAATTTCCTCGCAGAGCACAAAGCAATGAAATCTCAATGCTTACGTATTCCGCTCCCGTATAGGTTTTTTAAAGTTCTCGTTTGTAGTTGTTTTCCTCCCAAAAGATTTAGTTGAGTGAACAGAGAATGGGGCTCGTTAAACAAACGTAAACTTGTACGTTGAAACGTGACAGAATGCTGGTGGCCTTAAGAGTAGCGGTAGAATGGCAGTGGTCTTTGTAATTGGCCTTTTTTTAATAGGAATAATCATAGACATAAGTTATTATTATAAAGGAGTGCATAGACGGTAGCTATAATATATATTAACGTACATAAATGTATATTATAGCACGATACATCTCAATACATTTCGTTATATCTTTCCATAGAAATCATTAGGAGACCACACACATCTATACTGTATATTTGTATATTTTCGTATTATAGGGATGTTAAGACAAAGCAGACTTACTAGGAAAGTATATATATGTATATGGCATAGGTCAGCGGTACCTTGTATTAGGGGTTAAAGTATGAAATTGCCGTTATGTATGGAGATTTTGGGTAAGTCTACATTTTCCATACTAACTTTTTTTTTGGTTTTTCCACAACGACAAATCCAGAGATAATAATTTTTGGCATGTATCATTAGACAAGCTTTAACAATGTGTGCGATATCACTCTTCATAAAAATTATTTATAGTTTTTAAGTGAATGCAAATCAAATGAGGTATTCGGGAGGCACTTAAAAAGAGTTGTCTCGGTGTCCAATTTCAACACAATTAAACTTACAACAAATTATCAAAACAAATCAAAAGAGCTCAAAAATATGGTCTATTTTAAGAGGAGGTAATTATTTTTTTAAAATACTCTGAAACTAAATTAACAGACAAAATACTAAGAGAGAAAAAAACGGCAATTTCATACTTTATCCCTATTTTATTGTATGCGATAGTTAAGACAATTGATAGCTATACAACTAGGGATGTAATATACATTTTCACTCTGTAATTGTACACATTATATAAATCATTATTTGTTCCTGAAAAATCCGTTGAAAAGAACAAACTATTTGTATTTAACTACAATAAAATTGTAAACAAAATTACAACAATAATTTACTTATTGATACAATGAAGTATAATAGTCGAATCCCGGAGTATTGGTCGGAATCCCGAGGAATATGAATTTTGAATTTTTGAATTAACATCAATGTTTGCGGTCAATGAACCTAAACAGCTCTACCTACCTACTCCGATCAGTGATTATAACACTAAATCAATATAAATAAATGTATCTTTAATTTATCTTGAAAATTCTAAATTGTCACATTTTTAACATTGTAACCAAAGAGTTTACAGTTTACTTTGCAAAAAAAAGACTACTTTAACTAGGTACTCGTTAAAGTGATCTTTCTTTTGCAAAGTAAACTGTACTCTACCTGAGATAATAAGACGTTTACAATGTTTTTTTAACACTGTCCTCTTAGTGGTTGGACTGTCCATTGTACAGCCGTAGCAAAACAACGTCTTACGCTGAAAAGGTGATTCAGTTATTTATTCTGTCCAGTTTAAGGCCTTTGGCCGATTTCGTTTTCATTCCATCTCTCAGTAAGTGGACATCCTTAAGTGCTATTTGGTCAGGAGGGATTACCTTTGCTCCTTTCGTGCCCCTTATCCCACTCAATCAGGGAACCTAAGCGGCAAAGCGCTTTTTGCTTTGTAATTTTTCGTCGCTTAAAGGTTTGTTCAAAGCGCTTTGTTCTAAAGCTGTTGATTTAAAGTACCATCAATTTAGCGGCATTCTCGCTTGATAGCGTATTCGGTTTTTAAAAGGGCGAGTAGAGATCGAGTGCATCGTCCGTGAAATAATTCGTAATTTGGTTTTGTTGGCAAAATTCAATTTTGATTAAAGAATTGGCACCTAACGAGATCGCAGTCTTTTAGAGCTTAAGCATCAAGCCGAAATTATTTGAAAACGCTTTTTTATATGAATTAGAATGGTACCTATTTTTAACAAATAAAACTTAACTTCAAATATTTTAAAAACGATTTAAGATATTCTTTAAAATTAACACTTTCGATGGCGACGCTTTAAGACTTCATGATGTCAAGGCATCAACCTTCAAACATAACCACTAATACATGATATTATGATAAATGGACAAGGTTTATTATGATCTATCAGAAATGTTTTGGCGGCTATATCCCCCATTTTTAAATAGAAATACATACATTACATAAATACATTTACATTTCATAATTTCTTACAGTTCCTAGCAACTATTGTTTTATCATATCGTGTTGATAATGCTGTATTATCAAAGAACTGGGAAATACTACTTCGCAGTAGGCCTAGGTCATCATAAAAAAACATTTGGAATAGTAATCTCCAATAACCTTTTTAGACCCTTGTTATATTTATCACCACATAAATACTAGGAACAAAGTTACGTAAGGGTTGATCCCTAAGGTTCGGGAGACCGCAATTTTGTTATTTGTCGTTTGTATTCAGGAGGTGCACACAGCACGTAGCGTGGACACGGGACTTCACTTCGCTTTTTTATTTTTTTATGCCGTACCTACAGTTCCAGAAGTTTCCAGAGAGAGCCTTTTTACGGCACGAGCGACGTGTTTTGGAAGAGAGACGCTATATGATTTTGTTATTTCCATTTTAATTGTTCTTCATTATCATAATGGCATATTACATAGAATTTGTTTTACATGATTATCAGTTTTGTATAGACATAATTAAATACTACACAATAAAAACGTTTACAAAAAAAAACATAAAAACTCCTGTGACGAGTTAGCAAGCAGAGATTGCTGATAGATAATCCTCCTTTGTTTACCTAAGTTTCAAAGTTTTTATATAATGCAGTTATAATAAATTATTTTCCAATGCTATCTTGTTTTTGTCTCTCAATAAAAATAATGTTTGTTACGCGTAATATAATTTGGAACAGGCTACATGCTCGCCCCTTGGATAAATAACTTTGACTTTGAGTTGTTACATAGTGAAATGAGGAAGTTTAACAGAAAAACTCTGTCTATCCCTTCAGGGATAGCGGCGTGATGATCGACTCATGATGTCACAAGACGACTCGGGCGGATAGAGAGTTTTAAATACACATAATCACGACTATTATCCCCTAAGGGTTACTCAGAGACTAGGTAAAAGCACCTCAAAAGCAGTCCACTGCCATAGTCCACACTTCACCAAGCAGTGACTGCACTCAGCGTGACAGCATCAGTTGGATGGTTGTGCAACTCTAAGTCTATTAGTCGCCTTTTACGACACCCAAGGGAAGAGATGAATTGGTAGTATTCACACAGCTCAGCTGCTTGGATATATTTCTCAAAAAATAAAGAAAAATCACACCATAAAATACTTTTAACATTATGCTGTTCACATCTGTATCATATTCAGTGTCCAATCCTCGCTGCAAGCCTGTCACGATGCCCCTAATAAATAGTAAAGAGGTCGCTTATTCATACAGCAGTCGTCACAACACTATCGGGACGACATAAACACATTTCACCTATCCCCACAGGTGGATGCGGTATTTTTCCAGAAATCGATACTTGTCCCTTTTAGTATGCGGAGCGCGACTCAACTCTGTTACGGTTTCCTTCTGCGAAAAGGTACTCTATAATTTTATTTTCCGACCAAAACGTAGTTACCCGAGAAACTGATACTTTTGCAACGGATACCCGGACGCTTCGAGTCGCTTTTTTGATCGGGAAATCGAATTCTTTTTAAGCGTTGTACGAGAATACGTTTAAAACGATGTCGCTTGATTATTTCTATGCGAGTGAAACACGAAACGATATGCATTTGAGTGTTTGCACACAAATATTCTATTCCGAATAATGCTATCACACACCATCTTATGGCAGGGTTCCTTATTTTCTGTTCAAATATTTTGGAAGTTGAAATCAGAAACGTATTTCTCATTATAACGTTATGTTATAATGTTTTAAGTAAAGGTTTAAGACTGTCTGAAGATATTTATTTATTTTAAACTTACAGTTGAAATCATACAATGAGTCGGTCATAAAGATGTTGTTGAAAAATAATTGAAAATTTTAATATTATGATTAAGAATAAAACATATATTTATTAATTCTGTTTGAAATAGTAGGTAACACATTTAATGGCATCAGCTTATTATGTTGTAGTACATAACTATTTATTCCTGTATTTTTCTACTTCGTTTCAATCTGAATCCACTGAACGATCGCTATTCGATTCATAACAGTATCACATGAGTATATATACACAAAACATCATCATTAAAACTAATAGGATTATCAGCTACGAAATGGCTACGGCAAGTCGTAGCACCTTCAATATATGGCTCGTAGCTTCATTCATATTATGTCAAACTGCTACAATTCACCTAGTAGCTTCACGCGAAGTTCGTCACGACCCGCCCTTTCCAAATAGACTTCGAAGGAAGTCTCGGGCGTGCGTTCTTTATTTACAGAATGTTTGTTTCTCTCTGTTTATGTTTGTTGCGTCTATTTGATGTTTGACGTCTTGTAATTGATGCTGAATGAATCGATTGGTGGCTCGTACAGCTCGTAGAGTTTCCAATCTTTTCTTAGGACATATTACCAGTTCGAACATTATTTTGTGTGCTATGATTAATTTTTGTTCCAAGAAACGGTGATTTTTATTTTTAATTAAACTGTTATATTTATCATGATGGTCGAAGTCTATAGCTTTATTTTACATTTATAAATAACATTTCAGAGAAATGAACTTATTACCACTGAAATGAAATTCGATGATATGAACACAATTGTAGTAGATTTATTGATTGAATCACAAGAAATACTCAAAATTTTGCATTATTGTTATTTTTACTTAAATCACTCGTTTTGACGTCAGAACAATAGTAAGCTTATAAAAGGTAGAAGGTTCAAAGGTAAAACGGCTAGATTGTGAAATATAGTTCCTAAGGTCTAATATAGCTGAAAAAATAGCGAGCCTTAAGTGCTAAGTGGTGGATGAGGCACATTGTTTGGAGAATTGAGTGACAGCGCTTCGTACTAGAAAGCGCTACTTCGCGTCGGTAGGCATCCCAGATGGTAGAACGATGATTTAACAGAAGCTTTGGAAAGCTGCTTGATAGTAGATCCGATCAATGTGGCCTTTGGGTTCTTGGTAGCCTATTTTTCTTTTGATGTTTGTCTCTATGTAACAGGGATATAGGAGCTGTAAGGCTGCCTGTCTACTAGAGTGGAGAGAAGCTTGAGCTGTGTCAACAATAGCATCAACAAATAGTATTGCTTCAAACCTCCGCTTTCCTGTTCCCATATCTCGATAAACCAATAGCTTTGAAATAATCTTCCCTCTGCACCCTCGCTGCGCTAGTGGACAGGCGGCCTTAAGCGAAATTTTAAATAAATTGAAGTGACAACGACAGATAAGATAATAAATGGCACCATTCTTGTAAGAGGTCGCCAGGTCGATCCTGCCTGCACTAGGAAGCTTACATGAAAATTAAGTAGAAGAAAGAACCAGAAAGAAAGAACCAGAAAGAAAGAAAGAAGAACTCTTTATGAATATCGCGTGCTTCACTCTGTACCCGGTGTGCTTGAGATAATCCGTCGTGCCTCTGCATATGGGAGTGCCCCAGGGCTTTATATTGGGCCCTTTATTATTTTTAACATATATTAATGACTTGCCTTACTTTGCTAAAGACCTTTGTGAGATAGTTTTGTTTGCTGATGACACTGATTGCTGATGACTGACAGACGCAATAATGTATCTGACGAAGTAAACAATGCTCTCTCGCAAGACTTGCATTGGTTCAATATTAATAACCTTGCACTTAATTCTAAGAAAACGAAATGTATTAAATTTTGTATGCCTAACGTAAATCAGATCAATACTCAAATTTGTATAAAGGAGGAACGTATAGAAATAATAAATTCTACAACTTTTTTTGGAATTACTCTGGACTCTAAACTGCAATGGGGTCTACATATTACGGCTCTAGCAGGAAGACTAAGTTCAGCTGCGCATGCAGTTAGAAAAATAAGGCAGCTCACTGATGTTAAAACGGCGAGATTAGTTTATTTTAGCTATTTTCACAGCGTAATGTCGTATGTACTGTCTACTGTTGTGGGGCTCCACTGCTGACATTCAAACTATCTTTGTACTTCAAAAGAGAGCCATTCGTGCCATATACAACCTTAGACCACGTGACTCGCTCAAGGAATTATTTAAGGAAATTGATATATTAACTGTGGCGTCTCAATACATCTTTAATTGTATGTACGTAAACACTATGATACTTTCCTTAAAAATTCTGACTGTCATAGCCTCAACACCAGAAATAAGCATAAGCTCGCCGTTCCAAGCCTCAGACTTCACAAGACTGTTAAATGTTTTATAGGAATCAGCATAAGAATGTATAATAGGCTGCCACAAAGTTTTATTGACTTGCCCTTGTATAAATATAAGTCAACTGTTAAAAGCTGTTTAATGAAAAAGGGGTATTATAAGATAGAAGATTATTTAAAAGATAAAAATTCGTGGCTACTATAATTTGCTCCTCTGCACATACTTATTTTACAATATTTAAAATGTTCTAAATTTCTTTTGTTATTATGGCTGTTTAAAAAAGGCTAACTGAGTTTCTTGCGGCACTTCTTCTCAACAGGCCATTTACGTCGAAGTGCTAGTCGGAAAAAAAATATTGACGTGCAAAAATATTTCATGTAAATCTAATTGCAGAATAAATAATTTCATTTCATTTCATAAATTCGCCCCTTATTATATGGGGACCAAAACGTCACGTATTCAGCGAATGTGGGTTTAAGCAGCACTGTCTTTCCTTTCAGGGATGCGTGACGATATAATGTAGGTATGTTCTTGAATATTTTTCATACTCGGTGGTTTGTGATATCCGTTCATTTTGATGTAAAGCGCGCGCGCGTGGTACGCACTGGTGGCCAGCCAACATAAGAAACCACCCTTAACAGTGGCGTCTTCTCAATTACCCAGCCTTATCGGTTCTTTTGTGACTGAAATAGATACTCTTAGAAAAGATACGGGTCCATAATATATCATTAGAAGTTTCTCTGACCGTGTCCGTTCAAAGTCCCAGTCACGCGTCCCAGTCTGAGACTATCCCAATAGTTTGTTTGGTCTGTTATGTTTGACGACGAATGTTTGTTGTTTGACTTCTAGTGGACTAACTTCGATTGATGTCTGTTACGGAACACCATGTTTTGATGGTATAAATTTTGTCTTCTTGTTGTGTTTTTTAACCGTCATTAAATTTCTCACAAACTTTATGATAAGATTATTAGTGCGTGAGTGATATTGAATTACAAACGGGTTTACAGATATTAGTATCTTTATCTTTAAACCAAAAAAGTATTGTTCATATTATAATTAAATTAATTTAAGTAATGGCAGTCCAGAAATTTTAGCAGTGACAAGCCAATTGAAACAGTAAATTTTTGTTTTCTGAGAGATTTCCTTACATGAATAATGATAATAATATTTTTGGTTAACTAAGTACCTACAGTCACGTGCAAAAAGTCACTATTTTAGTACATTGCCATTATAATATCACTATTATTGATTCCACAATAGCAAATTATCGGTGACGCAGTATTAAATAGCCTACATCCCTACATCTTTTTGCTCAGGACTGTACCCTGAATAACATTTTAAAATGTGTTTCGACAGTTATCACACTGCAATGAATTGTTTACACAGGGGTGCATATTGATTCCAGATTTTTTAACTAACGATTTCTTTGCTCTATGATATTTTTACTGAGGTCAATGAACTCCCTTTTTTTGAATATGATACGAGCTATAGTTATATTTCATACATGTAGTGCTCCTGAAAATATAGGAAATCATTAGTGACTTACCTATGATCTTCTGCAATATTGAGTTCAGCCGGAATCTCGGATAAATTACGAACGACTGAACAATTCTATCGGGAGCGTATTCATATAACTTAGGGGTATTTATACGTCCCCAAACAATATAATATATAAATTCTGCTGTATCGTGTACCTGCAAAAAAACATCGGCCGTATATCTCAATTCATTTGTACGCTTCAGTGAATTATTAAACACAATTGCAGCATTGGATAGAGTTTGTTCTGTTAATCGATTAAATGTGGTACCGGTGCTCGAAATTAAACAGGTTCAATATCGGTAATGAAGAGGACGAGGAAATGTTAAATATTTAATTAAATACTTACTTTCCTTTATTAGAGCGTTGGAAGGAATATTTTGATAAGTTAATGAAGAGAATGTGTGTAATGAGGTGCTAAGTACAGTGGAAAGCAATCTGGGATTGGTAAATGAAGTGAAAGTTGACGAAGTGAGAATGGCTGTGAGAAGTATGAAAAACAGAAAAGTGGGTTCAGACGGTATACCAGTGGAAGCATGGAAGTGTCTGAGTGCGAATGGATGCAAGTGGCTGACTTTATTCCTCAATAAATTGTTGCAAGAGGAGGTGATCCCGAATGAATGGTGTTTCTTCCAGTCTGTTCAGAATTTCGATATTTCGGTACCCTGGACGATGTGGCAATAGTCGCTGCAGTACATGAACGGAGCGATGTTGGTCTGGTAGGGGTTCGGTGGGAACGGCGGTAGGTCGAACACTTCATCGACGCCGAACGAAGCCAGTGCAGACGTCGCGAATGGAGTCTGGAACTTCTTCTTCGTTTCTGATACGAAGACGCTATGGAAACAAAAAAAATTCTTATTAACTTGACGCAAAAATTTTCTGATAGTAAGGGTTTATCGAGCGAGCTTTATTGCGTAAGTCAATAAGTACAACATTCGGGGTAACTCTCTTCGGCGACCTGCATTCTCAATAAAGAGACTCAAAATAATGTTCTCAAGTTTTCAAGAGAAAGAGAATCAGCAGGATGGAGATGTTGACCGAGACGTCAAGCCAAGGATTAGCTCAGGACGGATTAAAATGATTACTGGAACTACTTCGAACCCCCGTATTTCCCTAAGATTGAAGAGGAAGATTTAAAAATCTGTAATTAGACCTGTTGTCAATCATATGTTGGCCTGTAAAGCGGATGGATGAACAAAGATTGCATGTAGCTGAAATGCGAACATTGAGGTGGATGTGTGGTGTGACGAGAATAGATAGGATAGAGTGATGAGGAAGGAATATCAAAATTATTATAATCTTTATTGCCAAAAACAAATGTTACATAAAAACAAAAATAACACAAAGTATGCAATAAGCAAGTCTTATAATTGCCCCGATTGCTAAAAAAAATTGAGAAGAACGACTTTCCTGATATGGCCATGTAATGAGGAGTGATAATGATCATGTCACCAGGAAAGTTATAGATTTGAAAGTGGATGAGTATGTAGGGAGAGGAAGACCGAAGAAAAGATGGATGGCTTGTGTGAAAGATGAGGAAGGGAGTGAGTGTTGACTAGGCGAGTGATAGGAGAGAGTGGAAGAAGGAGACGTGTTATCCGGCCCCAATGAATAGAATTGAGAACAGGGCAGGACAAAGAAGAAGAAGTTACTTTTCATTATTGCATGATATGTGCCAGTGGGCAGTGGACATTGCCTAAAGAACTGACGACCATTGGGATGAAAAGTTTCTAGACTGCCAGCCGGGTAGAGAGAGGCGTAATGTTGGTAGTATCCACGTCTTTAATATGGACCGTGCAGAAAACCGGTGGATACGTGCAGTATTTAAAATACACAGAACAATGAAAATAAGTAGCTAAGCCTGTCAAGTAAAGATGTTATAATATAATATTCCAGTACATTTCACAAGGGACAGACACCCCGTAGGGGCACCGCAAAGATAGTGAAAGCGCATCAGAGATCCACAAATCTTCCCAAAATACCTTTATTTATTTGGATATATTTATATTATCTGTATCTCAAGACCACAAAAAAAATTGTACCCATATTTATGCAATAAATGTTTTGATTTAGAGGTGACAATCTTTATTTCCTTCTAATAAGAGACATATATTGTCAAAAGTGGTTAGATATTTCTGGAGTTGACTGTACTACTTTTAAACATAATGTACGGGCCCGCTACGGACACCTGCGCCCTACACGATATCAAATAATAAAATATATTCTTCGTGCATCCTCGAAAATGACTTATTGTTCGCAATATTTTCGGCACATTTTGCTTTCTTACATTCCTTTATTTGTTACAAGATATATATACTAAATGTATCATTTTTAATATCTAAAGAGCCAAATAAACAAAGTAAAAGTATCTAGGGAATAGTGGCGAAATTGTGACTTTTAAATAAATGTCCGTAATTCCTACTATTCTTATAGACAGGTTAGATTTAGGCCGTCGCGTCGTGAGGAGCTCGGTGGCTTGGTTAGTACGCTTTGGCTTCCGATATCGAAAATAAAGCTACCTTCGCCATTGTCAGGACTTGGAAGAGTGACCAAAACTTTGTGATCTCGAAAACTATGAACTGAAATTTATTTGCCATCTAATAAAATTAATTTATTGCTACTGTTTCTACCCACCAACCCGCATGGGGCCAGCGTGGTGGTGTAACGGCCCATACTCGTCATGTGTTTGAGGAAGGCCTGTGCCCAGCAGTGGGACGCCTATAGGCTGAAGGCGAGACGCCGTACTAGTTAATGGGTTACAGTGGCGGAGCGTCCGTATAACCCGATTCCCAACAGCCGTACCAAACGAGCGAGCATAAAAAAAATACCTAACTATAAACAAATTTGTGTTGTTTCATTACTGTAATGCAGGTACAAAACCATTTTATAAACAAAAAAAAATCAATAAAATGTTATCATGTAACAGTAAAACACGCGCGCGAAACAATACGCACAAGTTCCAATCACTCACACATCGCTCCCGCTCTCTAGATTCCTTCAATGAACTCGTAAAATCTCGAGTTATGGACGTCTGCGATACAACACGCACACAGACAAGCGTTCTCTTGTCACGTCTGTGTAGGTCTCTCATAGCGCACGCAATAGAGAAATAGTACCTAAAGATTGCCTAACATGCCGGCTTTTCGCGGCCTACGAGCCTATCCATCGATACACTACGACACACGCACACATTAGTAATAAACTCTCACATACGTTTCGAATGCAAATTTAAGATGTAAATAATTTTTTATCTTATGACAATAGCCATAAGTGCGGAATTTCTTTCGTGAAACTCATTAAATATCGCGACCGTTCGCCGCCTGAAATGCTGCCACCGACCGGCTTGTATCGCCCTTCTCTTTCTAACTCAGCCAGGTTTATAATGATCACTCTTTCTAGCCTCGCTATGAAATTGTGGTTTATACCGATGCCGTTCCGAGTTGTCTTACTTAGCCGGTATATTACCGTCTCAATTAGTTTATTTTGTTTTGAAATTCGCTTGCACTCACATAAACTTAACGTAATTAATTAGTTTTATTGTATTTTTAGCAGTAATTCAGTGAAATAGTAAAATTTAACAAGCTCTGTGTTGTTGTTTTAAAGGTGTATTGTGAATTGTGTAGCTCCGCAGGGATTTAATTGGTAGGTTTTAGTTTTTAATTAATTTTGGTTTATTCTCTCTCGGCACAATAATGGCCGCTTTGATGCACATAGATTGTTGTCTTACCGATTTCTTGCTAAGTGAAGGAAAGCAGTTTTCAAAGTTGTCCTTTGAAAATAAAAAATATGTCATACAGTTAGGTCGAGCTCGTCCAAACATGTCAATAGATTACAAGCGTAGAGTAGGTTTTTTCAAGCATTTTCACAGTTCTCTTTATGATAAATATAGTTGGCTTACAGGCAGTTATTTATTAAATAAAATGTTTTGTTTTCCGTGTCTTTTGTTTTCTGATTCAAGCAGCGTTTGGAATCGAACGGGATTCTCTGATGTTAATAATTTATCAAACTCTGCTAAAAACATGTTCAATGTGAGAAACATATACGTAGTTGCTTAGCGTTGCATGAATTTGGAAATAGTTGAATAGAAAAATAATTTAACAATAATTTTGAGGCTCATAACCGCAAAGTCGAACGTAATCGAAATCTGTTAAAACGCTTCATAGACACAGTTGTTCTCTTAGGTAAACAAGAATTGGCGTTTCGCGGGCACGACGAAAGTATATATTCGGATAATCGTGGTATTGTTAAAGTATTGTAAATGGTATGTGTTTTCTTTGTTTATCGCACACTGTAGACCCGTCCACACACACAAACACATGCACTACATACACAGATCAAATTACCCATTTTTTGTGGGTCCTAATTTTTACTGCGGCTTGCCTAACTTTTTTTTTCACGCCACGCCACTGATGGGTTATAAACAGCCTCCGTCCTGCAATATGGGTTCCTTCGAGAGGGGCTTGAAAAAGCACCTAATGGGCAACGTAGTGGTAGCAAGGGCTACTATTTTCTGTGTTTTCTGTGGCCCTATTACCGCAAATAGACTCTCCTACTGCTTACCATCAGCACCCTCTTTTTTCCAGGACAAAATCCATTTACGGGCCTACCAACTGCTGGCGAGGCGGAAGCCGTGTGTGGGACTCGCTCGGCGGCGGCCGAGAATACCTACTAAAACTCCCCGATATACCTCCTTGCCCGTCCGTGGGAGCGATCCGGGGTCTGCCGAAGCAATTCTCCGAGCCGGTCCCAGGGTTACCCGACCTAGTCGGCACTAGGTCGGGGTTTGTGCCAATGGGGGATTTCCGGGTATATTCGGGAGATCCCCAGACGTGGCAGCCGGGTGGATAGCGCGCGTGGAAGCCATACAACGCACGCGGCCGTTCGCGGTGCAGGTAAAAGGAGGGACTTATGGCGCCCGCCTTCTCCTGCCCAAACCATCAGCACCGCTACTTTAAGTTAAATATTAAACTTTTTAGTTGCGTTAAGAAGCTCATTTTATATGGGAAACGTCATTGCTGATACTTTGCGTTAGGGGCGCTTTTCACATTTCTTACAGAAATTGGACTTCTTTTGCGCAACTAAAAAAAGTTTAGTTTTTTATAATGACGACCTCCGTGGTCAAGTGGTGTGTATGCCGGTCTCAAGGCGTTGCAAGGAGGTTCTGGGTTCGATCCCCGGTGGAGGCAGATTTTTGTGTGTTGAATACAAGTGTTCTCCAGTTTTGGAAGGTTTTATAAGTATTGTATATTTTCTGAATATTTATATGTATCCGTAACACAAGCAGCTTTAGGTGCTTAAAATGGGGTTAGTTTATAGGTGTAAATGTCTGAAGATATTTATTTAATAATTACAATGATGACTTACCAACTTACCAAGGGTGTTGGTCGTGTTGACACATTTTCTGTGCTCTATAAATAAAAAAAAAACAATAAATTGTATTGTAACTGTAAATATAAGAGGTCAGCTTTAATTATATTGATTTCTGCTTAGAATCAAAATGGGCCTACTAAATACCGTTGGCCGTGCGCAATGAATTCACCCCTGGAAGACACATGGCTGCGGCCGCGTAATTTATGGCTTGTTTTTTGTACACAAGCAGGGTTAATGCCCTTTAATGGGACTTTTATGGACATTGACCCCCGAAGATATTGGCGTGCTAGAACGTTGACATAGATACTTCAATTTATTTTCAATGACTTTTTAATAAGGGCAAACTGCAGTCTTTACTGTTCTTATGTGGCGGATTGAAAGGGAAAACAGGCAGCAAAATCACTGCGCCGCGATTTCGCACTTTGAATGTATAGTCAACCATAGAATTGTTTACCACTTTTGACAAAAACTTCCATCCAAATCGAATTTCATTAACACTCATTATGTTCGTGTGTGATATTGACATGATTGGTGGATCGTTATCCAATCAGTGCATAGGTTAAAAGTGCAACATACTTTAAACTCTTTGTTCAGAGTAATATGTAATTATTTCTAATAAGATAATGCAAACGTCACTAGAAACTACCGTTTCTATGTTGTAAACCAAAAAGAATTAAAATCCATACTAACATTATAAATGCGAAAGTACGTCAAAACTACTAACTTAACCGTAATTTAGTACACAAATAGTCTAAAGCCTGAGAAAGGACATAGGCTACCTTTTATCCCAATATTCCAATGGGAACGGGTGCCAAGCGGGTGTAGGTTTAAAAAATTTAAATAACGTCTGCCAGAAAAATTAATAACAAATTTATGCCACTATGAACTTTGCTTCTAATAATAGAGTAGGAGTAAATTTTCAATTTCACCAATTGAGATGTCGGTTCCAATTCGAAAAAAACTTTCAGCGTTGAATAGCCTATTTATTGAGGAAGGCTATAGGCCACATACCATCACACTATCTCAAAGTAACTATTCTACGCGGACGGAGTCGCGAGTAAAAGCTAGTCTTATTATAATTAAGCAAAAATAGATATTGTTGTTGTATGGCATGTTATCGACATTCATTCTAAAGGCTGTAAAGATATTCTTTGATCGACTATACATACATAAAATGCAAAGCGATTACTGCCGATCCATCTAATGCTAGTCTAGAAGAAGTAACTCAAAGAGAAGTGACAAAATCGCATATTGTAAGTATTCTAAAATCTCTATAAATTAATATCTGTAAATTGAATTGTCTAACAATAAAGTTTATATTTATTTATCGTTAATTCATTTCAATCCCTTAAAAGATAATTATTATGTAGTTTTAGTATGCTATATCATTATATATTATGTATGCTATGCCGAAATCAGCTTTTTTACTGTATCTCGTTATATACAGTAAAATAGCTAATTTGGGTATCAATAAAGCTTATCCTGTCATCAGAAGTGTACAACAGATGTTATTGATTTATTTTTTTCAACAAAACAAAGATTAAAATAAAAGGTTCCGATTTTGTTTGGATATCAAGGATTTTGTAGGCACACAGTCAGAGCTCTTGACGTGTGAAATATTATTTGTCGATTTCCGTCGCGTGCTCGACTCGCCTGCAATGTTGCACCTGTGTTGTATCGGGGTGTAGTTACTATGGTGCATAACTTAAGTCAATATTTATTGTCACTTGTTATGTGAAAAGCATTTGTGAAAGAAGATACATATTTGTTGTCTTTTTTTATGTTCAAATGCGTGTGTTATTGTCACTTTAGTGAGAATGTACGCTGAGTCACAGTGCACAGAAAAATCATTGTGTTTGTGAGGCACTGTATAAGTGTGTTATATAAGTGTGTTAGGCACTGTATAAACGAAATGAAATGAATGTTTGTTTTTGCCACAAAACATGAGTATGCAGTACACAGCTTACATGGTCTTACAATAATAAAAAGTTCATACAACTTGTACATATATAGGAAGACCGATGTACATATTATATAGGAAGATGCATGTTGCGGAGATATCTAGGGTCACAGAGAACAGCAGCCTTAGTCTGCCCCACCTTGCTGGCCCCTAAGATGCCTCTTCACGCCTCTCTTGAAGGATTCCATGTTATAGGATTGAACATTCCACGTATCCCGGAAGCGAATTTCATGCACGAGATATTCCAAGCCATCACAACAAAGCAAAATGTTATAAAAATAAAGCACTTTACGGTGTTATATGAGTAGAGTAATGATGGTAGAGCATATAAGTATGCTTCTAGAGCTGACTATGACAGACATAGTACGATTATCATAAAGCAAATTCTCATTTAATGTAAATTGTAAAGATATGTGATTTATGACCCTGGAATAAATCATCCACCCCCCTTAATAGAAGAAAATTGAATTCATATGCATAATATATTAATCGGTATATTCCTAGTCAGGAAACAAGATTTTTTTAGAAACAACGATGAAAACTATATTTAACTCCATGCAGTTGCAGCTTGAAGCGTGTAAAACATAACAGAACTTTTGACTTAGTGGTCAAAAGTTGTGAAACTTTGTCTTTAGGAAGACCGCCGCTATACGTACGTTTGTATGTCAAAATGCACACACATATTGGTTTACAATTGTGTTATTAATATAACGAGTTAAATTAAAAAGAAAACGATAAATATATTTAAAAGGGACGGCGCAACCAAATTAATAAGACCAACTAACTGTCCATAACCGAATCACGTACACTGAAATAGGTCACAACAACTTTATGCACCTGTAAATTAATTATTCGACCTCCTTGTAACTAAGGTAAGGTTCGAACATGGGACGGCTTGAATTATTAACGAAGGTTGCCCCTGGGAAATCACAAGTGGCAAGTGGATGGACGGCGGCGACGGCACGGCACGGCCATCGACGGCACGACAAACACGCCCGCGCCACAGACGACAGCCGGAAGTTTTTGATGATTCTGCATTTGAAACGTGTGTCAGTTTCAATAAACTATTAGGTTCAATATACCTTACCTATGAAATTGGTGTTTTGTATGGAGATTGTGGGGATGTCTGCATTTTACATACTAACATTTTATCAGTTTTCTTCACAACGGCAAATCCAGAGATAATAATATTTGGCATGTATCATTAGACAAGCTTAAGCAATATGTGTGTGAACACGCTTGATAAAAATTATTCATCGTTTTTATGTTAATGCAAATCAAATTATGTATTCGGGAGGCAGTTAAAAATAATTGTCTTTGTGTCTAATTTTAACACAATTAAACTTACAAAAAATTATCAAATGTAATAATACGAGCTCAAATATATGGTCTATTTTTAGAAGAGGCAATTATTTTATAAGAATATTCTGAAACTTAATAGTTACGGACAAATTGCTAAGACAGAATAAAAACACCAATTTCATAGGTAAGGACCCAATATATTTGAAATACTGAGGTGTTGTTTTTGTGTGAGGTTTTTGTTTGGATTGAGTGAGAGGTCGAGTTTGCGAAAAGATCCAGCCCTGTAGCAGGATCCTGCAAAATACGAAAAGATATAATTGTTATTTTTTCAATATGAACTATCAACATTATATTTTATACTCTTTATTGCATTTGAAAAAAAAATATCAATATCTTTCATAAAAATATCATTTTGATTTTCTTGTCGAGTTGTGAAAGTTCGCTTTATCATAAATCGTGATTCGGTAGCCACGCTCTTATTACAGGTTAAAATATGTCTTCATTGGATTTCCAATTATCATATAAACTTGAAGATAATAATGAAGTGAAGATAGGGCTGCTATCGTTATAGCTAACATTTAAAGTGCCAAACAAATGAGAACCTTAAAATCATTGCAGGTAGACTCCTAATGCTAACCAACAAACTGCCACGTAATGCCTCAGCGATTACGAACGCAGTGACGTTTACAAAAGCCTATTGAGAACTTAAAAAAAATCACTGACATTAACCTCTGCACTCTTTGATTAGCCTGGGGGATAAAACCCCTTCGGAGGCCTTAAATTGATGGCTTCATCGCTTTCACCCCAATAAGAGATTAGGCCCCCACAAGTTTGTTTAACAAGTCGAAAGTGAATTGTTTTCCTTGAGACGATCGAGTTAATACCTCCGGATCGACGGCAATAGTTTGGATTGAATTAGCAAGCTGCAAAACAAATAGGAACACACGCGTTGTAAGTATTAGTCAGTCACAGAGTATACAGAGACATTTCTAGTGCTAAAGCGTCATGAAGATAATTAGAAGACTGCTATTAGACCATCGATCAACAACGCATTTTTTTGATATCTCACAACTATTTTAAGGTTTCTATAATAGTCGACTTATGAGAATAGAATTAAATTATGTACCTAATTATTAATTATTTTTTATCGTATCAGTTTAAGTATGAATTCTCAGTGTAAATCAAATTATGCACGATTCTATGTAATTACTTCTCAAAGAGAGATAAATATATTTTGTGACGTCACAAAAATAACACTCAAAATACACTGTTGACAATAATTAAAAAATAATAATATAAAATTGTGATACCTTAATACAACCTTTTTTAATCCACTCAGATCACGGGCACTAATAAGATTAATAAGTCCACCTATAAGTAATACATTTTCCCATTGAGCGGGTCAAACAAAGCGAGCAGTGATTAATCGGAGTGCGCGTTTGAGGGTTGATCTTTTTTTCATCGGGCTGATTGAAAGGGTAAAGCTCATTAGTTGAGCCCTATTCTGGAGATTAGATAAGAGATGATAATACTGTTATTACGGAATAAAATCGTGACATAGGTAGCTTTGTTTATGATATCAAAACAAATGAAGACAAGGTTGAACCTTTCATTGATCTTTGTGCTGTTAACACTACGATCTCGAGCTTACCACAATGTTTTATTGACCATCAAACATAATTATTTCAATCGATTTCTTAAACAAGAATAAAGCAAATTAAAAAATAAATTGTAATGGAAGCAAATTAAACATTTTGTTACCTGTTATGTGATTTCAATTACAGGATTATACGTGCATGTTTGCTTAGGACAAGTTCGGCGAAAATATATGCTTAATTATTAAATTAAATACTCATTTCAATATTAATTTAAATTTGTGGTTGAGTCGGCGTTAATGCGTAGCTCCAATATTTACTTTTGCTTCACGATATCATTTGGGTAGATCGCGTAAACTAGGAGGTCGTAACGTAGCCTATTTCAACAATGAAAATCAGGTGTTATGCATAGATTAATAAAATAAAATAAATTTAAAATGTCTATATTATTGTATTAGGTCCTTACCTATGAAATTTCTGTTTTATATGGAGATTTTGGGGATGTCTGCATTTTACATACCAACATTTTATCAGTTTTCTTTACAACGACAAATCCAGAGATAATAATATTTGGCATGCATCATTAGACAAGCTTTAGCAATATGTGTGTGAACACGCTTGATAAAAATTATTCATCGTTTTATGTTAATGCAAATCAAATGATGTATTCGGAAGGCAATTAAAAATAATTGTCTTTGTGTCTAATTTTAACACAATTAAACTTACAAAAAATTATCAAATTTAATAATACGAGCTCAAATATATGGTCTATTTTTAGAAGAGGCAATTATTTTATAAGAATGTTCTGAAACATAATAGTTACGGACAAATTGCTAAGACAGAATAAAAACACCAATTTCATAGGTAAGGACCCAATATTTTCAATGTATAGGTATTATTTTAGTTTTATGTTAGTTTAACTTAAATTGTATTTTGTCAAAAGATTTTTGTGTTTGTGCACTTCTAGTGTAATCCCACTAACACCTACTCTTGGACTGGTTGTTGGGTTGACTGGAAGATATCTCTCTAGGGGATAAGTTCTTTGCCAACTATTGTTTAGTTTATCTATTGTTCTTTATGTATTGTGTTTTTTTTTCTGTGTGCAATAAAGAGAGAGAAGATAAATATTAGGCCTGCAACTTTACCGCGGAGAACGGTCGCTTCACTAATTGGTAATTGGTTGGACAGAATGGTTGGCTAATTGGTTGGAAAGAATAGTAAGTTAAATCCTTGGTATCTTTGAAATAAATAATTAAACTACCAATTTTGGATCTGAATCTAACAGATTTTTGTCATAATAAAAAAATCTATTTTTTTATGTAATCTTATAGCGGTGTAGTTACCTATCTAGAATTAGCTTTGAATTATTTCTTTTCTTTTCTTAAATTACTCGCAATTTTTTGGACTATAAAGATTATATTCGTTGAAGACCAAATAAAATGCGAGGATATTCCAGAATAATCCTATGTGTTGACCTGCTGAGCCCCAAGCAACGAAGCATAGTGTGCATCATGCCGGTTCGTGCACCCTCGTGTGGGTCAGATCAAACGAGTAAACTGGATTTGTTACGGTATATCACTCTACAAATATCTATAGAAAGTCTTTTACAAAACCAGTTAAACTCATAATTTGTTTTCTTATTTTCTTTCCTTGTGTAATGTTAAGTAACTTTTGATAAATGAGCAAAGCATTTATCAAAACTGGAAAAATTTACAGGAAAATAAATATATTAAATTAAAATTAAAAAAATATTTGAAAAAAAATCAGCTATGTTTGGTATCGGAGGACTCAGCGTCTACCCCCATGGTGTTATCTAGTGTGTGCACGGCTCATTCGCAACAGTGCACTTAATCTTTAATTAAGATTTTGCTCTGATGTTATGTTTTCAGGTTGAATAATTAGAAAATAAACAGATTTTAAATTTTAAATTTTTTTTTTGGGCCGGTAAGGTGAGTGTGGCCAGGGCAGTATGTCAGGATGCTGCACTAGCTATCTTCACATATGGACTCCTCTACTGCTTATCATCAGGTAGTGTGGAGTCATTTGCTGAGCTTTTTATACAAATAAAATAAAAAGCGGTGATTTTTTGTTTAAATACATACAGGTCCTACTTCTTCACATAATATACAAGATATTTCTTTTGTTTCATCAACTATCATCACATTCTTCATAAGGTATTTCAAAACGGGTATTTTTTCTATATTTATGTAAGTATGTTTTCAATTATCTACATGATTTTAATTAGACTGTTACTGCTAAAACCGAAAATTTTTGAGCAATCGTAGTGTATGCTTGGCAAAATATCGATCGTATATGTTCTTATTACCTTTTATTGTAAATTAGATAGTCTATTGAGCTAGTTGTCATGAACTCTATATTAAACTAAGCCAGTGTCTTCATTTCTGCAATAATACGCCTTAAGCACTAGCACTAAATAGGGTATTGAAACACAAAATATTAGGATTAACATAAGCAATCACTGGAAAATGGCCGTTTAATACCTACAAAACCAAACATTCAAAGCGTACTGTGTAGCAAAATGTGAGCATATTCAGTGTAAAGTTCAGTGATTTGAGCCGCTGCCAGTCCAATATTCGTATACCAGCAAAGCCACCTCAATCCATGAATGCAATAACACACTTGCATGTAAATCGTGAATTGGCCAGCTGACGGTGACGTCATTGCATATAGATTGTGTTCGCATTGGAGCTGGAAGTAATACAGGTATTGGAAGTGCAAATGTTACATGTTAACCGAACATGCCTTGCAGCTGATTGGTATATTTGAAAGCAATAGAGGTGTACCTACATTTTGAAATGAAATTGGGTGGTACTATTAAAATATCATGTTTTTTTTAATTGCGATAAATTATTTATTAAGAGAGATTTCAAATAATTATATTCCTGCATAATTATTTACGATTTCATAATTTCATTTATACCCTTATGTACTCGTATTCATTAATCAACAACCTATGCACATCCACTGCTGGATCTATGTCCTATGTGCGCGCATTATGGGAGACCTATGTCTCCCATAATTAACAATATTGTTATCCCATCTTGCCCCACGGCGTCTCACACTACCTTTCTCGACTCGCGGTCTTTACTCAAGAACTTTACGATTTCAACGGCGGTCAGTTTTTTTTATATTCAGTTTTACGGCTCTGGTTGCAGGACCTTTTGAGCCACACGTTAACAGTAGAATACTTTTCTTCTGTAGTTTGCATTGAAATGCTAGTGTAATGCATTTCAATGCATCTTGGGAGAGTTTGGCGTCAAACGATCGATGGTAGACACTGTGGTGTTATTTCGATGAGGTGGATTACCACGATAAAAATCCCATCGATTTTCACACCACTTGACGATTATTTTAATGATCCTCCATATTGCTCATCATTATTGACATTTATTACACAAAACTACACTGATTTTATGCAACAAGATCCTTTCCGAAACAATATTACAATCACTGAAATAAAAATCACGTCCGCCATAGTTGAATGCCGCCAAAAACTCCCGGCCGTCAATTCTGCGGCTAATGTTACTAGTCCACTGCCACTGCATACAACTCATGATATATATTTTTTACATATTATGACAGGCAAGCTCTTGGCCTTCATTTCACCCAATGATAAGAGGTAAGAGAAAGCCGAAGGTGGAAGCGAGTTTCACCTGTATTCCTCAACTGAGGAACTGGCTTACCTCTGATTGTCGGAACACATCAATGCTTTTATGGCTAGAGATTTAGGTAAGACGGTGGTAGCCAGGCGTGTTCAAAAGCACCACCAACCAAACCGAGCAGAAAGACTTCTACCCCCGTGGGGAATCGAACCCCGGATCTCCCGATCAACTCCCTAGTGGTGTCAAATACTTGATCAGAGAGGCCATCAAAATTAGTACTAGCCAGAGGACGCCCACTACTGGACATAGATTTTTCACAAGGAATTCTATAAATTGGTCCCGCTTTGCCTGCTGGCTTAAACTGACTAATTTTGCAAATTTTTCAAAGCATAGATATTTTTTCCCGAACAGCATCCAGAAAGTAATCGAGAGTTTACAGAACGTATACTCTATACTAAATAACCTACTAAAGAATGTACCAACTGCTTTTCTTGCCTAGCATTGCGTAAGAGGCGACTAAGGGCGTATTGGGTACTGGGTCTGTGATTGTGTAGGCGATGGACTAGCCACTTGTTACTACTCTTTCACGATTTTTCATCTGACCAAACACAATTTTCGTAAAGCTAAATGTGGTCTTAAGGAACACAGTGCTCCTTGGACACTGCCGATCCCTTCAGGGATTACAGGCGTGATTGTATGTATGTATAATCTATACTTAATATTATAAAGAAGTAAAGTTCGTCAGTTTGTGTCGTTGTAAGTGGTAATCTCTCGTTCTACTGAATCGATTTGAAAAATTCTTTCACTATTGGGAAGCTACACTATCCCCGGGTGTCATATAATATAGGGATCATTACTAAAACCCGTGAGAAGCCGGGGGAGGCCCGTTAAATAACATGGGTATGTTGTAGTCTTTATATCCTTAAAAAAAATTGTATGCATTACTCTACCTTCTTGAGTATATGAATATTATTAAGTACTCTGTTGATGTTATTGAACCAGCCAGTATATTACTTCTGAAGGAGTAAACAAGGCCATAAATAGGAGCTTTGTCATCTCAACAAGTACGAAGGATGGGATATAGGCGAAGGTCAAAAGGAAATCGTAGTATTTTATACCCAACTTTCACGAGACGTTCAACAACACTTTTATGGTACGCCTGTTTTATTTTTACACCTGTTATGAAGGAAATCGTGTCTGCTTCTCGTGTCTTTTGTCAAATAGACCTAAATAAAAAGGATTTTTTTAATGAAATAAATGAGAATGAATTATTAAAGACTACCTGTTGCCCACGACTTCGTCCGCGGTTTCTATGGTTTTTAACTATCCCACGGGAATCCTTCAATTTTCCGGAATAAAAAGTATCCAAGATGTTGACCAGGGATATAAGGTATAACCATGCAATTTTTTTTTTATATTTTGGTCCAGCCATTTCGAAGATTTGCCCGTACAAACAGAGAAATAAAACACAAAATTATGTTTTTTTTTTTTTTTCCCTCTTTTTTCATCCCCCTATGTATAGATGTTATTGATGAGATTGACCCACCAGTGTTGTTCAAGATAGCCTGAAATTGAAGAAGGATGAAAGGGGCCTTTGTGTTGCTATAAGTATTAATAATAAGAGTAAAATATCATGAGTCATTTATTATACTAATATAAAAAAGTAGAGGTGCAGTGGAGGTTTAAAGGTAGTGTCAGAATCTTAAAGGACAAGGAGCAATAGGTCACATAGCCAAAAGATATCAATAAGAGATAGACAGAGAGAAGAGATATTAGGTGTGTGACAGTGTAAGACAGAGAGAGTTTTGATAAAGTCTGTGAAGTGTGTTAAGAGGAAGAAAAAATCTGATGCTTATTCTTTTCAGAACAGAACAGAACCCTTGGAATGGTATACGAATACGGTTTTATAATTGTCTATGAGGTAAACTACAGCCTCTATACAATCAAATACATAAATATTATAAAAACTCAATATATTATTTTCCTATACAATGAATAAGTAGTGAGTTTCTTCTCCCCAAAACAAATAGTTCCCGAAATAGATAAGAACGTACGTCCATTAGGAAGAGAGCAGTATAATTTTATTTTTGTTTTGCCCAGCAAAATATGGAGACGCATTTTAAGATATTAAACGTATTCTTGTAATATATGCGACCCTCCGCGCCTATTTCACTGAACAGGGCTATTTGTATTCAGAAGGGAGAAATGTGGATGCATTTGTTGGTAGCTGCATGCCGAGGATTCGTGACGAATTTTTCGTATGAAATTTTTGTATGACCTTATGTGTTTGTTACGTAGAGTATTAACTTATGTTCTGTATGTCTCGCGTTTGTTGAAAGCGAGCTATGCCGCTTCGCTAGTAAGGTATTTTTGATGTCGGAAAATGCCAGATTCTAGGATGCCGAATGAATGCTGTCTTCAGGTTAAATTTCAAGAAAATTTATAATATTTGTGTGTCCCGCTGAGTACTATTAGGGCAGATAAAAGTACAAAAACCAACTGTTTTTTGTTTAAAATAGTGCTTTGATGTCATTTTAATTTAATAAGTACTTTATTGTAATAAGTTTTTTTTGAGAATAAGATTGCTACTATTATTAACGTTGTGCTATTTATTTACTACACTTTGTTGGAACGCCGGCTGATTGTCATATATTTTAACGTATATCTTTATCATAGGAGTTGCTATGATATGTTGCTAGGAGTTGCTATGATATGTTGCTAGGAGTTGCTATAGCCCCCTAGAATTTGCATTTGCCCTGGTTCACTTTAGTCACAAAACAAACCAGTCGCCAACAGTACAAGTTCTTCACAAGAGCGTTAACGCAATCATCCTCAAGTATACGTTTAAAAGTTACATTGTTTAGAAGTAGCAATGCCAGTTGCCGGAGCCCTTTCATTTAAAATTGGACTCAAAAAAGTCATCAAAGTAACAACTTTCTGACTTAGATTAAGCTTAACAGCAACGTAACAATGAATTGCTGCCAATTACACAACTAACTCAGGACAAGTCCCCTTCAGCTGCTCTAACTCATAAAACTCCTCAATTAAGCCGAATAGCTAAATGAAAGGAACAACAACAATACTTAATTAAGGTCCGAATCGAGCCGTGTTCGGAGAACAACTAAATAAGAGTTCGCTCGTCAATAGTGCTTTATTTTAAACGGTTTTATGGAAACTTTCACGACCTCACCTTTAATTGGGCTCTTGATTAGTTGGGTTGTAAAACTCGGTGTGGTGGTTTGAACGCCCTGGATTCGATATTAAAGACAAAGCCACTATCGCCATTGCAATAGAGGAGCTCGGTGGTGTAGTGGTTAGTACGCTTTGGCTTTCGATTGAAAACAAAGCTACCTTCGCCATGGTCAGGCCGTGGATGGTTGACCAACACTTTATGATCTCGAGACCCTCCGTGTTTCGGAAGACACGTTGTAACACTCTTTTTTCATATTATCACTTATTACCGTCTTAATTACACATAAAGGCATCAGAGTTAAGTAAAAACACTAATGTTTGTTTGTTTCATGTTGTTTACACCGTTATAATGGCATATGTCAATTCCTTGTGTCATTTTAACTTTTAATTTGTTTTTAAAATGCTAGTTTGACTCATCTTGATTGTGGTTCATAGACAAAACCATAGAGTTTAGCGTATGAAAACAGGCTAGTCAGTATATACAAAGATAGTTTCTTTATCAATCGACCGGCGTCCTTCTCAAATAAGTTTTTTTGGGCAAGTTTAATGTTTACGATGTCGGTTTCGTGTAAAATCCTCTTTAAAAAATGTAATAATAATAATGTTGACAAAATTTCTAGTAAATTAATAATTTTCTCGTTGAGTATAAATGCACTTGCATGTTGATATTCAAATGCAAGTTATTTTGCAATGAATCAACGTAATTTCAAATGAAAAGGGGTCCTTTAAGTATTTTTAGCAAATAATATAAACAAACAAACATTAGTCATATTCTTGGTCCGCCGTTTTTTCTTTTCTTGGTAAGCCGTTGGTCCCGGTCGCTATTGCGACTGTTTCTACCCACCAACCCGCATTGGGCCAGCGTGGTGGTGTTACGACCCATCCTCCATAAGGCAGGCCCATCAAGGGGACGTATATAGGCTTAGGACAGGCTAGCTGCCCCTTTTTTTATTGGGCCCCAAATGGTTCATTACTTGGAAAATAATATAATTTTTTGAGGCCTATAATAATAAAATTTTAATTTTTTAATAACGTTTTTGCTTGACGGCCATGATGGTTTATAAATTGGCTGTGTCGTGAGGTCACGATTTTGGAATATAATCAATACACTTGCGTGACACAGACCGACACAGCCGAAGACATGCTTGATTGTATGTGACTGGCGTTTGACGGATTTTGATTAGTAATTGTTATAACGTAGTAATTGTTTACATGACGCGTTACGTCGTAGCGGTAATGGCAGATGAAAAAATAAGTAAAAATA
The DNA here is from genome assembly GCA_910589355.1 of Parapoynx stratiotata. Lineage (NCBI taxonomy): Eukaryota > Metazoa > Arthropoda > Insecta > Lepidoptera > Crambidae > Parapoynx > Parapoynx stratiotata. The sequence continues at coordinate 4,949,555 of OU342468.1, read as the reverse complement.
AAACATGTTTAAAATGAATTTCTACAGCGATTCCATAATAATATTGATTAAACTTGGTATATTTCGGAGCCATGTACTAAATACTATGTGAATTATATTCGTCCGACCGACCGCACCGCACCACGACACTTACAGTCATGTTCATGCCAATTTTTTGTATAGGTTTTATATTATGCCCAACGCAGGAAGGAACCAATGAGAAATTTTAACTTTGAAAAGGTAAGAAACTAGCAGTGATTACATTATGCTATGCTACAAAACAATACAACAGTACCAAGTACATATATGGAATCATTTATTTGTCATATTACCGTAGAAGACCTATTTTGAGGTACACAAGTATTTTGCAATTCAATAAACGTCTGCTCCAAATTACGTGGGAGACGAGGGTATCGTTCAAGATCAAACTATGCGTAAAATAGATCAAAAAGTAGTTATTCATTCTATGTGCGTATTTTTTTACAATATGTGCAACATTTTATGCCTGGAGAATAACAGAGTCTGGAAGTAATCACGTATGTCTTGCAATTGTGTTAAATAATTTATATGTCGAGCACATTCCATCTAGGACTGTGCCAGGAAATTGTAAAAAAGATTTTTTGGTATTTTTCATTATTATATTGGGTCCTTACCTATGAAATTGGTGTATTTTGTCTGTAACTATTAAGATTCCTAAAAAATAATGACCTCGTCTAAAAATAGACTATATTTTTGAGCTCTTTTGATTTGTTTTGATAATTTGTTGTAAGTTTAATTGTGTTAAAATTGGACACGGAGACAACTCTTTTTAAGTGCCTCCCGAATACGTCATTTTATTTGCATTCACTTAAAAACGAGAATTAATTTTAATGAAGTGTGATATTACACATATTACTAAAGTTTGTTTAATGATAGATGCTAAATATTATTATCTTTGGATTTGTCGTTGCGAAAAAAACTGAAAAAATTTTAGTATGGAAAATGCAGAATTCCCCAAAATCTCCATACAAAACACCAATTTCATAGGTAAGGACCTAATAATATCATTTATCTACCAATAGACTAACGTATGTATGTAATACACTATGGAGAGACTAGACGAGATAGAAATCATATTTTGGTTTCGAAAGCTCGGTTCTATATAATAGTCTCAAATAGTTAGTTGAATGAAACTATAAGCGCTTTGACGTATAGCCACAGTCCAGGGTTTCACTCGCCTCCCGGCATAAGTCACAGAGGTCAGTATTGTCACAGAGGCGGGAGCAAAATCGACTTGTTAATTACCGAGTTCCCGAGGGAAAGGCCACGTATTGGAGGGTTATGGCCAATTATAAAGTTTGTACTGTAACCGCCAGTTACGGAAGACCCTTTACACCCTACGGACAACTGCAATATTTACTCTCAACAAAGGATTTAGCCACATTTTTGACAGATCAACAAATACTGGTTACGTGGTCTCTCTATTCAGTTTAGGTGGAAACCAGATCTGGAAGTTTGTCCTAAACATAGTTTTGGTGTTTTCGTTTTGTCACTTACTGTGAAAGCGTAGTTTTGTAGCGAGTTTCAGAGTACGCGGGTCGGTTCCGTGTTAGTCGGAAACTGTGACTTTGTTAACGGGAATAAAAACAAAATGTGCTTGTTTTAAACTTTTTTGGTAGAACTTACTGATATGCAACCTACTAGTATTTTGCTCTATGTATTGAATAATTTTGTATGGTAAATGTGTAGTTTTTATGTACAATTTGAATTCTTTTCACTCTATCCCGGGCGAAAGTTACAAAATCAGATAATGCCTGTTCAGTCTTGCCTAATGAAACAAAAATATGAAAATATCGTTGTTAATTAGATATGTAAATAGTTATTGTGTCGATCATAGTTGTGTGAAGAGATTCATCTCACTGTTCAATGAAGAGATCTGTTTTTTTACTTTTTAAAATACAAAATAATTATTTCCCATGTTTGTTTCCCCGTAACCTACTTTCCATAAATTGGTCGTAGATTTGAGTATTTAATAATGTAAATAACATAATGCCAATAGGGTTAATAAGCGAAAATTGGCTGAATTATATATAACTCGATAATTAATTACCCTTGCTAACGAAAGTATAAACAGATTACAGCGACCGGGTGAATTCTCCCCTCGTTAATTGGTATCGTACGGTGTAAACGCACCTAACGACCTACGTGGAATGCCGCGTTAATATCTCATAGACAGGGACTGATGTGTTCTCGCTGTGTTCATAAAATCTGGTAAATATTAGCTGACGAAATTTTTTTAGGGTTTCCTAACGAATACTGTGCATACTCTTTACTTCGGCGGGCGCGATCGAATATCATCGCGGTATTATCTACATGTGTGCTCGCTCGCTGTTTTTTTAGCTCGCTCAAACTAAAACAAAAAAAATATGCGTAGATTGAAAATCTCAGGAGAAAATTGTCACTGGTTAGCTAATTTCGTGATAAAATTTTAAGTTTAACTAGATCAATTCAAATTCATTGAAGTCCCTTTGGTTTATACAATATTATAACAGCTTGGCTCACAACTTCTTATGAGTTAAAATATACTTTTAGCCTGACCAGAAAATAAGAAACCTGTTTTGAGGGCTCCAAATATTTTCTTGTTATTGTAACACCAAGAATTACACCTTTTTACAAAAAAGTAAAATTAAAAAACACCTATTTTAAAAAAAGTAAATTTTTTTACATTCGTATTTATCCATGAAAATAATAGCTAGTTTTATCACAACACACAAAAAAGCGTCCCGAGCATTACAATGCAAAAAAAAAACTAAAATGAAATTAATTATACAGTTTCACAATCTTATCTGACCCGGTGGCTAAAATCGGAACTAAGTGTAATTATGATTGTATTGTCAATATCAAGTTATGTTATTGTTTGAGTGGTTTTTCGCGACTGAATTCGAGAGCAGCGACCTCCGCCACCGGGTCATGTAACTTTGTGGCACTGTACTGAATTTTATGATTAATAGACTGAATTAGAAAACAAAAAACGTGACAGCTTAAATTTCAAAATTAAATTGACTGATAATATTTCTGTTGCCATTTAACTAAATTTTCCATAAAATGACCGCAATATGGCTAGGTTTTTTTATATTTCTGGTCAGGCTATAGTAGAGTCTATAATTTAAGTTGTATTATTCAATACTTTGAAAATTTCATTCAAATCGGTATGGATTTGAATGCGTATTATTCAAAATGAATATTGAATAATACGCGGCCCACTGATGGTAAGTAGTTACCGTAGCCTATGGACGCTTGCAATATAGGGGGCATCGTGATATCACTCTAGCATTGCTGATCCTTTAGTTTTTGCGTCAACATACACAAATTATAAAAAAATGTTGTTTTGGCTTCTGTTGCCGTATAATATGTAGTATATTAAAAATAATCAATATATTATAAATGCCTGTCTTCATTTGCCTCTACCGGGACACCGGCGTACAGACTACTCGACTACGGAGGTCGTCGAAATTCTAATTCTGTACAATTTATTCGAATTATAAATCTCAGAAAATGTTACTTAGCTGTTATGTAAACGAACTTATTTTACTGGCACGGCAAACATATCTAATATATTTAACGAAGTCTACCCAAAGTAAACATACTAACAAACAATATTAATAATAATCAAGATTAGATTAGCTTCCTAATCGAAGCACAAGAAGTTCCGCCACGCAGTAATTATAAATTATATACATCGAAGTGAACATTACTTTAACACATGGCTTAATAAAGCATTATTAACTCCCACACAACCTTGACGAAATTCGTACACATATTAATTATTTTAATTAAAGTGCTATAGTAACTGTAAGGACGTGTACCCACTTGCGACTACGTCAAGAGTCAGTCGCTTTTAAAGGCAGCACTCACGAAGAGAGCTAGGACTGCGAGTCTTAGCATACACTAGCGCATACGGTATGAACTAGCCTCTGTGAAATATGAGTTAGAATAGTGAAGTACTTAGTTTCAGATAGCATACGCAATTAGGAGTTTCTTGTGGAATTATGTGAAAATTATGGTGCCCTAAGGTACCATTTAAGAGCTCAGTACCTTGTCAAAACTAAAGTCGTGTACTCAGGTACATTAGAAAATATCTTTCACGTAAGAAATTATTTTTGATAAAATAATTATAGTAGGTTTGGTTATAGGTATTTTCTTTTCTTCTCATTTATTGAAATGTCTCTAATTGTAAATTGTAAATGTCTGGAAATAATTTTCATTTACAACTAATTCTAGTAATTTCTAATTAAGGTTGCCGCAAAATTCATTGCAAAACAACGTAATTTACTTCAAACAATTTTCGGTAACCTCCATTTACTGTAAAGCGTTGTAAGCTATATTTATTACAACTCGCTTTAAACTCAAATTGTTCCGAAATGCGCTATGTTTTGTTAAAGAAAATTAAAATTAGCGTCGCCTGCGGTTGAATAAGGCTTGTTTATATACAATGTCATATTGTTTTGCTGCTCAACGGTAAAATAACTTCAACCCCGGGACGATACGGACAACAAACAGCCACTTCGTCTCAGACGAACTTTATTAATATTGTCACTATTAGCTCCCGCGATTACACAATGCTTTCTAACTCGATATTGAACTGTTAAATTAAGAAGACATGGATACAAGAACATTAGACAGGGGAAAAAGTTTTTTCGTATTTCATAGACAAATTTAAAGCAATTTTTTAAAAGTTTTTTTCATTGTATTATAATATGTATGTGCCATTTTGTTTCATAACTTGATGCCTTCTTGTAGGTAGTGACATAATCCCGGTAATGTAGAAGCTTTGAGATTTTTGACCAAAAAGGTGCGAAAAATAGTTCAGACATCTCTTGATATTAGACCCCCCACAAATTGGACATAAGATCTGGCAAATAACATTTATTATAAAAACTCCACAGGTTCCCGCTCTTTGAACTATATACACACATACACTAGGCAAAAGTTCCGCAAAAGCAGTCTACTGCCATAGTCCGTGCTTCACCTAGCAGTGACTGCACATCACCTACACGAACTCTATCGTGAACTACATCGAATGTACAAATTACGTAAATAGAAAAGATATAAATAAAAAATATATTAAAAAAGTTTATACGCGATTTTTGGTTCGTGTGTACGTTTTGCCTGCACTTTCCGATTTATGCTTATTGTCTACAAATACAATCTGAAATAGTTTTCAATAAATTCCGAGTTTCAACTGAAACAAACGCGCAACATGGTCAATTCATTGCTATCCCGCTCTGATATATCGGATACAAGCGAGATGGCCTCACGATTAATGACCGGTTAGTTCTAACACTCGTATAAAAAGCCTTTCGCTTGTTTTCATTTGCAAGCCTAGTAGTGCCTTTTAATTCACTTCGTTTTATTTATGAACTGGACGTATTCGTTTCCTATGTATGTGCGAAAACAGAAAATATGAGTTTTTATTCTTTTGAATCACATTCCACGACGTTGGTATTTTTTTATCATATTACATGTATGATTATTAAGTAGAATTATTTCTCATAAAAATGTAATTACTTTTATTTTAATGTTTTTTGAAGACCTTATTGTTCTGTATGATATGTAATTTTGTTCACATAAGTCGTTTCTTGTACTTGAAGAGTTTTGTTTTTTGTTATTAAAATTATAAAGAGATGAAAGTATAGCTGTATGAAGCCACTATGAATGGTTTGTGTTTATGAGTGCCTGACTTAGGACTATTCTATGGTAAGGTAATGTTGCCTTTTTATATTAATTTTACCTGTATTTTGTAACTACTCTATTCCAAAAACCTCTCTAATAATACATGGTTTACACCTTTAGTTATAAAGACTTAACACCGAGTTGCAGAAACGAACTTTAAAATTTAATGTCAGTATTATCTCTAATGCTTCATGAAATTTATTTATAGAAGTGTCAAAAGAACACCTTAGCGTAGTTTTACGTTGCACAAAACGACATAAGCACCCTGTCAATGCTAAAGAGACATTAGCTAAAACTGTTTTGTGTAACAACCTTAACTTTAATGAACTTTAAAGTTTTATCGTGTCATTAACATATGTCATCCTTAAAAAATCTTTGTGCAACGAGTGAGAGTGCCACAAAGTTATGATTTGTGGCACTCTGTCTAGAAGGAGGTCTTACCTCGTAGTAAAGTCAATTTCTGGAAATAAAAATTAATAAAAAATAGATTCTGATATAAATGATAGCTTATTGTTGTTTCTTTTCAATAATGTTTAGTTAAGGGCTTACTAGTTTACCGCGAACTTCTTACACCTTTATTGCACTTTTATAATTTCTAAACAGTTTAGTACAGCATTATTACCACGTAAGGCGACGAGTTTACTGCTTCAGGTGACTTTGCGCGTTTTCCCATGCGCGTTTACGTTCGGTCAAGCACAACAAACTTACAGGTGCTGGATAGAGTTTTCATCGTTTTAATTTAAAATTTTGTTACGAGAGTCAATGGATCAAATGAGTAGGAGGTTACCTGGATTTTGCTGGAGGAAGCTCTGAGGGGCCCTATATTCTATTTAATTCGTCCATTTCCCGTTCTTATGATAGATAAATATTTTCTATTTATCGCCTTTAGGGTGATTTCAATGGTAGGTTTCATTGCCAGCAATATTTTAAAACTTCTTGACGTAAAGTGTGCGCGTGTGGCTGTGAAACGATTTTAGGTATCTCTTAGCGCTGACGGCAAGCCTACCTATGACCCTTATAAAGCATAACGCGCGTAAGAAAATGTTCTCTTTTTCTTATGTCTTCTGTTTTGTGTACGAACAATCCGTGCGGCCTGCGAGCAAAGAGTTTGGTGACCCCGCTCCAGGTGCAGTAAATAATGACTACAGCATAATTTCGCTCGTCCAAGATCTCCATAGGGACGTCCTCCAACGTAAATAACGGACCCATCGGATCTCCGGCGTCGGACCATTCCTATTTAATTGATCGTATATTACCAACTTCAGACTAGTTACAGCCTTATTGTTTAATGGGGGTACAGTCATAATGCGATCCTTCAGGGTATGAATCGCAGTCGGTTAATTAAGGTGGGTTTCCGGACTTTGATGTACCTCTACCGAAATTTAATCGGGATCAATGTGTATGGTACGGTAATTAGGTTGAGTTCCACGTAAGGCTAGCGATTGGTAATATGAGTATAAATCTGATACGATAACGTTACTTAAGGGCATTTAAAGAAAATTTTACCATTCATGGCATCCTTTTTTTCTTCATTACGCAGTTATGAAATAAATATGAAAAAATAAACTAGTGTGTGCCTACTTGTAAAATGATCTTTGAAATCACTTTACTTTCATGTATATAATATTCTATTGTTATTTTATTTCCGTTTTTGCTTGGCAGGTATTCGCCGTTATTTAATTTGTATGTAAATGATAACTGATTGAATAAAGATGCGTCCCTCGTCTCTGTTTTCAATCAAACTACTTATTCGGTAAAATATTTATTAGTATTTGTTTTATTCAACACAGTAGGTAAAGAAGTAGACTGCCCACGGTAGTTGCTGTTTTCTCAACATCGATACCAAAGCAGGAGTTTCTAGTTTCATTAAAGATAAATTAATTGCTGGGGAGGCCACCAATCAATTCATCTTTAATGAAACTAATCAACTCGTCTTTAACAGTTATATATGTTATTATGTTATAAAGTGTCACTATTGAGGAAGCGAAAGATGACAATGTGTACCAGGATTTTGTAAGTTATTTTTAAATAAAAATCAACACTATCTATATTGCAAAACATAGATCAATAATAGATAGCAAGCGGAGTTCTGTTATCACTTTTCCCCACCGGGATATTAATTTTTGTGTTTTCACAGTACTTTAATATAATGTATAAATTTAACAATTATCAATATTCTCTCTTCGATTTCAACAGAATGATGGATGTGAATCTATGTTAGTTTTATTTAAAGTATACTAAGGGTGAGTATTTAGATCGCAGTAATAGTTACCCTATTAATTAAAATTTAAACCAATAGCGTCAATGGAAACGCCAAAGTGTGACGTCAGCTTGACAAATTGTTAGTTTGCAATGAAAATTCAAAACAATATACATCAGCCAGCCGTCATTTAACTTATCCCAGCGTTGTGTTGTAGTGAAATTGTCTACGATTATTTATCTTTATTAACATTTGAAAATTCGACTATTGGACAAGCTGTCATAAGAAAAAGAAAGAAAAGAAAAAAGAAGCTGTCAAAAGAATGTGCCAACTGTTTTTCTTGTCTAGCATGTTGTAAATGGCGAATATGGGCGTATTGGGTACTGGGTCTGTGATTGTGTAGGCGATGAGCTAGCCACTTGTTACTACTCTTTCACGATTTTCCATCTGACTAAGCCCAATTTTTTTATGGCTAAATGTGTTCTGCCGATCCCTTCGGGGATTACAGGCGTGATTGTGTGTGTGTGTGTCATATCAAGACATCATACGTTTTCGCCATTGGTCTCAATTTTAACCTAACCGCGGATCAAAAAAATTACCATAACAACTTACGTTTAAGAGTTTTTTTATGTAAAAAGAATAATACTAAAACTTTACGCAAATTCAGTCTGACAGGCGTAGACGGAAATCAAGAAATATCGTTTTACGAAACGGACTCTTGCTCCCTATAAACAAAACCAAAATTCTATAAACAAACCTGAATGTTGATTATAGCAAGCTATTTAGCTTAACTCACTCATATTTTTCTTAAATCTCTAGCAAGAAACCTCTCGCTATGAATAAGTTTCAAGATGTCTGCGACCAGAGAAAACTTTATCGTTGATGAAAGCCTTCCGTATGGTTTAGCTCCCATTAAACAAACTCAAATGAATTTAAAACCGAGTTTGCCGTCAGTTGGTCTTAGTCAAAGGACTCACGACACATTCCGGTGTTTCAAGCGAGTCGCCATGAGTCGCGGTAATGAGTCTTCACAAGCCTTTGAAACGAAATATCACGTTATGTTATGGAGCGCCCAAATCTGTAAGACTAGTCGAACATTTGTTACGCGTACGATTTTTATTTTTACTATAGATTTTGGACTTTATTATTTTTGGTAACCATACATTTGGGAACTACCTAAGGTAGGTGTAGTGATTTATCTCGCTGGTTATACTTCGTTTCTACTACATTCTGCTGGCATATTCTGTAACTTAATATGGCCGTCAAATGTCATGTTCTTTGATAATTTCAAAAAGGGGTTCGAAATGACAGATATCCATTTCTTATCCAATTAAATTTAGTTAGTAGGGCAGCTGGTTGTAATGTGGGATTGAAACACTTGCGCCTACACCCGTAACCGCCGTAGTATATGACCAGGCAAGCCGCTGAGCATAAAATTTGTCTAGTATAGACATCCCAAAACAATTTTGACTCACGACATTCAGGACGAAATTCACTGACGAACATTACACGAAGTTTCTATGATTAAGAGCATCCTTTGCATGCAGCGTAAAATACTGTTGATTACCGAGCGCTCGCAACGAGTTTAAGGACATGTTAAGTCCTTTCACACCATCCTACATCGAATTTCCTATCGCCGCTTTCTGGTTTATGGCTGTAACATTAATTTGGGAGCTTAGGAAACTTTGTACTGCATAACCGGTTACTTTGGATGGTAACAAGTGATTTAAATAAAGGATATATTAACCTAAACCAACCTTGAAGTGGACTAGGGATACTAATATTTCCACTTTGTGTAGCTAGGCGGTAACACAGGTGAATTTTGCGGAAATAAATAAGTAACTTCTTATTTTTTTGGTGAATAATTGGATTGCCTTTGACGATGTGGTTCAAAGTGGAGCACGCAAATACAAATAATGCCTGTTCCTTGAAAAAATCTTAAACTACGTACATTTGTACATAAACTAATTGTCACTAATTAATGTTAAAATAAAAACTTTTTTTTCCCTTAGAACCTTACTATTTACCTGCTTTTAGCTGCAACCAGTTCAGTAGATTGATTTGTGTTGATAGATTAATTAGTTAGCGGTGGCCTTTAATATAAGATTTTTTTTATTCTTATCCTGTTAATGGTTCAAAACAAGCATAAAACTTACACTCTTACAAGCTTAACAGCTTTCTATAAAAACTGCTCCTGAATAATTTCAAGCCGAGCTCCCACTAGCTAGTTTGACCGAGTTTTGCATATTCTCTGCACTGAGATCGTGTTCGTATTCAAGTTCTTTTGTACAGATTACCTGGGTTAGTTCTATTGTATTACTCCAAGGAGTTTCATGGCTAGAATGGGAGTGAATGTTGATATGGCGTGTGATAGGGGAGAGTGGAGGAGAAAGACTCGTTGCGCCGACCCCAAATTAAATTGGGAAATGGGCAGGATAATGATGATGATGACTGAATGCGTTGTTGTATTAAACTACTCAGAATATGATGATGCGTTGTACTCGTGGTTAGAGCTTGGATAGGTGGTAAAACGTTGAGACTGATTACCACGTTCGAAATGAACATTAAACTACTAGTCTTAGTTGCGATTGGGATATTTTTAAATCTGCCATTCGCGTTGGGCCAGCTCGAGCGCACTGCGGTGTGTAACGGGCTCATACTCAAATGTCTACTTCATATATATATTTTTTTTAAATTATTTACCCATTTCCGTAATAACGCTTTAATTTTCCACTGTAAAATTATAAGCTAGTTAAAGTGCTGTGCCAATATAACAGCACACCTCGTTATCAAAGTTAAAACCCCAATCTAAAAATGAAAGGAGCTGGTATCAAGATTTAACAAACGTGTTTATAGTTTTAGTTAAAAAAAAGTTCAACTTAGTAATCTTGTTTTTTGATTGAATATAGTTCAAAATAAAAGTAAATTGAAAATTTGTAAGATTTCTATGTCTACCATTATTATGTTGATGACAAGTAATGCAATATTGTTGTCAAATTTAAAAAAAATCAATATTGCATACGGAAACCTACTCATGTTATACAGAATCATACGTAATTTGATGTTCAGAGTTATTGAAAATTATTTGTTTTTTTTTATATTTAGGTTCAGTCTCCTCCGTGAATGATACACGTCTACCTTATTGTTCAGTACCTTTCTAATCACTATATCCTTTTAACATTTTCACTGTCTTACTTACTGGAACACTAATAATAAAATTGGCAATGTAATATGCTAGTTGACTCATATTAAAAGTTACGAAAATAATGTTTAATTCACATAGTATTTAGTACAAGGGTCCGCTATATACCATGTTCAATAAATATAAAAAAGGGATTACTGTAGAAATTCAATTTAAAGATGTTTAATTTTTATTTTTTTTCCTCTGCCAAAAACGCTATCCGCCATGTTCGTGAAATTGGTGAAGTAACGCATCATGTAAACAATTACTACGCATGGTCAAAATTCGTCAAACGCCAGTCGCAATCAATCAATCTTATCTGTCGGCTGTGTCAGCCTGTGTCACGCATGTGTATTTTCAAAATCGTGACCCTACGGCACAATTCATAGAACATCAGCCGACAGCGTTTTTACCTATCAAGCAAAAACGTAATTTAAAATATATTGGGTTATAGATATGCCTCAAAATAATTTATTATATTTTTATGGTAGTGGATAACAGTAATGAATCATTTGGGGCCCAATAAAAAAAGGGTCAACTAGCCTATTGTAATAAATGAGTGCTCAGGAAGGTAAGCCACCGTACAACTAATTGAAAATGTAACTTATACGAGTAACTTAGTTAAGTTGCTCTACTGGGTCAAATCAAAGGTTTGTCCCTCCACTTTGATTATAGAAAGTTTGAAGTAGTCGTTTGAGTATTATTGAAAGTTTCTATGGTAGTGTGGTCAAGTCTCCACCAGGTGAGCGGATGACTTAGGACGGTCTGCGCGTGGATTTAGGATTTTCGCTGCTCTAGAGTCTTAGGGAGAACCGCAGCCCAGTAGTTGGTATTCTGGGTTGACAATTTTAGCCATTGTCAGCTTCATCATAGTGTCTTGGATAACATTTATGAACAAAAGCTATGAAATATCATAAAACAATTTTATCTACACTCATGTTATAATGTTCGAATTATGAACTCAGACTCGAACTCATAATGGCATACTTTTTAACACAGATGATAAAAACGAAAATTTAAAAATGGAAACTGTAATAATAGGTTGGGGAAAAAGTTTCTTCGCATTTTTTAAGAAAATTCAAAACATATTTTAATATAGTTTATTTACATTTAACTAAAGTATGTAGGTACCATTTTGTTCGATAACTTTTTGCCATCTTGTAGGTAGGGACATGATCCCATTGCTATAGAAATTTTGGGACTTCTGGTCAAAATACCGCGACAAGTGGTTTCGGCAGTCCTCTCGTGATGTTAACCTGACACTGCCTAAAGAATTCTGAAGAGACCGAAACAGGTGGAAATCTGAAGGTGCAAGGTCAGGACTATACGGCGGATGCATTAACACCTCCCAGCCAAACTCTCTTAATTTTTGCTGAGTGGCTAAAGATGTGTGAGGTCTAGCGTTATCATGATGAAAAACCACACCCCTTCTGTTGATTAATTCCGGCCGCTTTCTCTCAACTTCTTGCTTTAATCTCATCAGTTGTTCGCAGTAGAGTTCAGAATCGATGGTCCTGCCTGGTGATAACAGCTCATAATGAATAATGCCCTTCCAATCCCACCACACACACACAGCATCACCTTGTTGCGAGTTAACCCGGGTTTCGCCACAGTCTGTGAAGCCTGACCGGCCTTTGACCACGACCTTTTTCGCACGTTCTTGTCGTACGTGATCCACTTTTCATCACCAGTTATCAGCTTCTTCAAAAATGGTTCGGTTTCATTACGTCGTAATAAAGAATCACAAATGAGTACACGGTTCATTAGGTTTCTTTCAGTGAGCTCGTGAGGTACCCAAATGACGAGCTTTTTTGTGTACCCAGTTTTTTCAAATGCGCCAAAACTGTTTTGTGGTCAATTCCCAGTTCTTCAGCTACGTCGTAACTACTGACATGCCGATCTTGCTCCACTTTTTCAAAAATGGCATCCATTTTATCTGTAATAGGGCGACCAGAGCGACGTGCATCTTTGACATCAAAATTTCCGGATTGAAAACGCTTAAACCAAATTTGTGCTACTCTCACAGACACTGCACTAGGTCCATAAACATCGCAAATTTTTTTCGCGGCTTGCGTTGCATTTTTACCTTTTTTGTAGTAAAATTTTAAAATGTATCGAATTTATTCATTAGATTCACTCATCTTGGCGGTACGAAAAACAAATGAAAATCACACATTTTCCTAATTTGACTTTGGAATTATGTTCTTTAAAATTTAAACTTTCAATGATACCAAAACCAGCCAGATACAAATAGTATAGCCAAAGAGATTTTATTACAAGTTTATACATACTATAATGCGAAAAGACTTTTTCCCCAACCTAATATAATGACCTTTATGCAAGTGGTTGGACTAATTATGCAACACTTATTTTTCTTAAAAACGTACAAAACTATGGCGAATGTTTTCCAGACAGCCAACAATTAATAAATTAATTGAATTTTATGTTTTATTTTTTAGAATAATTAGTGTACATAAAAGAGTGTATGTAACTGCACATAACTTGGTATTAAGTGACAGTTACATTAACTACTTGTTAAAAACTCTTTTGTTAATTCCTTTTATTTTGTTTCTTAATTTTTGTTGTCAAAGTTTTTTGTCTTCGAATATATGTCATCTGCTGAAAAGGTCGTTTTTTTCCCATTTTTATTATATTTTTCACGTTCTCACGCATTTTCTACAAGTGGCGACCGTGACCGTAATTATGGAAGAAGCTAAAAAAGAACGTGCTAATTTACGCCGGATATTTACCAGAAAAATCAACGAAGTAACAAAACTATTGGAGAATGAAGTTGTCGACTCCGATAATGTGGTTGCGATCATAGAAGTGTTGGAGCCTCGCGTCCAAGCTATTTTCGATTTAGACCAGAGAATCTTCGAGTTTTTGGTAAAAAGTGGCGCGGAAGAGAAGGACATTGATGACGAGTCGGACCAAGTAAAGTTGACAGATTAGCCTACAAGCATGAAGTCCATACTATATGTAGCTCAAAAAGTAATATAAGTAGTTCGTTGGTCGATTTTGAAACCATGAGCAATTGCAACAGTAAATGCGATACGTATAGACGTAATTTTAATTTGCCAAAATTGGAACTACGAAAATTTGACGGAAATGTACGAAACTGGATTGGTTTCTGGGGCCAATTTGAGAAAATCCACACAGACCCTAGCATTGACGATTACGATAAGTTCCAATACCTACTACAAGCTATGGAGGATAACACTTCAGCTAGGAACCTTGTTGAGAGCTTTCCACCGTCAGCGAAAAATTATAAAAAAGCCGTGGATCAACTCAAAGAGCGTTTCGCTAGAGATAACCTTTTGATCGATGTTTACGTGCGTGATTTGCTAAGTCTTGTTTTATCGCAGGCCAAGAAGAGTCAGCAAGTATCTTTGATGACGCTATATGACAAACTTACAACGCAACTACGTGCCTTAGAGACGTTGGGTGTGACGTCAGATAAGTACGCCGCTATGCTGCTGCCACTGGTGGAATCTGCTTTGCCTGACGAGACACTCAAGGCTTACGAAAGGTATCGTAATAATGAGTCTACCACCACTGATGACACAGGTAAATTACTTTCGAGTTTACTTACATTCATACAAAAAGAAGTAGAGAGTAATGAGCGAATATCTATTGCCAGAACTTCATTTATGGATGGCAGTCAGAACTATAATGAACCAACTGCTTCTTGTTTGTTAGCGGGGGATAGTAAAATTAATTATCGTTTGTGTATATGGTGTGATAGGTCGACCCATTCCAGTGCTGAATGTACAAAATTAAATAAAATGACATACGATGATAAAAAAATCGTAATCAAAAAGAAGAAAGCGTGCGCCGTTTGTCTACGTGTAGGACATCACGCCAAAGCATGTAAGCTGTTTATAAAATGCCTTATTTGTTCTAGACGCCATAGTACAGTTATGTGTCCTGATGTAAATAAAACTGACAAAAAAGATGATTCGAAAGAAGAGCCTAAAATAACCAACACTAGTGCCATAATGTCCCATTCACAGGCGAACGCTGTCACGATGCTACAGACACTTGTGGTTTACATAGTCGGAAAGAACAACATGAGAACTCCAACCAGAGCCTTAATCGATAGCGGAGCACAACGGTCTTATATTCAAGAACAGCTAGCCGAAAAGCTTGGCTTAAAAGTCGAAGGTAAACAAGCACTAATGCATTATGTTTTCGGAGGCATGGAGAGAGCTATGAAAACTCATAAGATGTATAACTTCTGTGTTGAAAACTTAGACGGGTCATTCAAGCTTAACATGACAGCTTTAGATGAGCCGAAGATATGCGGTTCTATCCCTATCATTACAGATAGCCTAATAAGTAGGTTGAAGGTACTAAATATTAATGCAACCGTTCGTGGTAATATCAAAGACATTGGACTATTGATTGGAGCCGATTATACGAGTCATCTTCATACAGGAGAGTTTGTTCAAATCGAGGAAGGGCTAGTCGCTATTAAAACTAAGTTAGGGTGGACTTTACAAGGCAAAGAGAGTGGAGTTTATTGTACAAATGTAAATACAGATATTAATATGATTTCAGTTCTATTCTCAACTATGGAAGTTAATTTGATGGATTTATGGGATCTCGAGACGATTGGAATACGTGATGCACCTTTCAGCGTAAATGATGTGGAGAAAATGGAAAACTTCAGAGCTAACTTAATAGTCAATAACGAAGGTAGATACGAGGTTGCTTTACCGTGGAAGCATGATCAAAGTGTTCTTAGTACCAATCGAGATTTAGCAGAAAAACGTCTAGTTTCAACAACAAAACGTTTGAATAAGTTGAACAAATTAATAACATATGACGATGTATTTAAGGAATGGCTACAGTTGGGTATTATTGAAAAGGTCGAGTTCGACGACGGAACCGGCCACTACCTAGCTCACCACGCCGTAATAAGAGAGTCAAGACTAACGACTAAGGTACGGCCGGTATTTGACGCATCTGCCAAAAGCTCACAAAGTTCATACTCATTAAATGCTTGTCTAGAGAAAGGAGTGAATTTGATAGAGCTGATTCCTAAGTTGTTGATTGGTTTTAGAATGTACGCCGTGGGGATATCATCGGATATTGCCAAGGCATTTCTTCAAATATCACTGGTAGAGAGAGATAGAAAATACCTCAAATTTTTATGGTGGAAAGATGAGAGCCAAAAGGAAATAATGACTTTTCGACATTGCAGAGTAGTTTTTGGTTTGACTTGCAGCCCATTTCTATTAGCTGGCACGATACGACATCACCTTGACAGTTACGACGGTCCAATGAAAGCTACAGCTCAGAGATTATTACAATGTTTTTACACTGATAACTGTATAACGAGCTTAGAAGAGAAGGAAGTACAAACATTTGTTACAGAAGCTCGTAATATTATGGCATTAGGAATGTTTGACTTAAGAAGCTGGGTAACGGCACCTATGTCAAAGCTTAAACCGGAAAGAGATGTTTTGTCTATTCTGGGTGTACAATGGTATACAGACTCGGATGAGTTAGGGTGCAACGTGGAAAACTTGAAGATTGCTAAAGAAGGAAAAGTTACTAAGAGAGCTCTACTATCAATAGCACATAGTTTGTTTGATCCTATAGGATTTACTGCGCCAACATCGTTAATACCAAAAAAGATTTTACAGCGCGCTTGGCAAGGAAACTTTGGCTGGGATGATCAACTACCAGATGACCTAGCTATAGAATTTAAAACTTGGTCGAATAAGGTTCATATATTAAAGGATTTGAAAATTCCACGACGGCTTACTACAGAACCAATTAATGACTGTGAAAGAAGTTTACATATTTTTTGTGATGCAAGCATGTCAGCTTATGCAACTTGCATATTTTTAAGATCGGAACATAAAGGCCGAGTTTATGTCCAATTAGTAACAGCAAAAGCCAGAGTAGCTCCCACGAAACAATTGGTGACAATTCCGCGATTAGAGTTGTTAGCAGCGTTGATTGGCACCAGATTGAGTGATTTAGTGAAGGGGTCATTTAATTTAGTATGCGACATGTATTTTTGGACAGACTCAAGCGTAGTTTTGACGTGGATCAAAAGAGAGGCACAATGGGACAGATTTGTAAAAAACAGAGTAGACGAAATAAGAAAAACTACAAGAGTCTGTGATTGGCGTCACATTCCGGGCTCACTAAATCCGGCTGATTTTGTATGTCGTGGTTGCAATCCAGAAACATTATTACAGTCTAGATGGTGGGAAGGACCTATGTGGTTGAAGCAGAATAAGAATACTTGGCCTAACACCTCGATAATGGATTGTGAAAACGTAGATAATTACGTAAAAACACCAATAACAACAATAAATATTGATATACTGAAAGATAATTTTACAGATGTTTTTTCAAGATTTAGTAGTTTTACAAAAATAGTTAGAGTGTTGGGATATATAAGACGATTTTGTTTTAACTGTAAAAATAAAAATAGGAAGACTTGTAAATATGTTAATTATGAAGAGTACAGTCAAGCTGAGACACAGCTTTATAAAATAATGCAACGAGAGACTTACAATGGAAAGTTGCTTACAGATAAGAGTTTGCATTGTTTTACGGATGAAGTTGGAATTATAAGAGTGAATACAAAGCTATTATTAACTCAAGAAAGTACTGATTTTAAGAAACCGATTTTATTACCAAGTAAGCATTTCGTTGCGGAATTATTGGTGAGGTATTACCATCATATACTGCTTCATGCTGGCTTACAAACTGTAGTAGCAAATCTTCGGCGGAAAGTATGGATATGTGGTGTAAGAAGGTTGACGAAGAAGGTGATTAGCAGTTGTGTCGTGTGTAAGAGATTTACGGCAAAACCAGCGGATTCTCCTTTCGTACCTTTACCTATTCACAGAGTTAATGCTAGTGCGGCTGTATTTCAAACCACAGGCATTGATTTGGCTGGGCCGTTATATTTGAAATCTGGCGAAAAGGCGTACGTTGTGTTGTTCACGTGCGCAGTATTCCGAGCTGTCCACCTGGAACTAGTAGAGTCGTTAAGTACTGAAGCATTCCTGATGGCTTTGAGGCGTTTTGTTGCACGACGGGGACGTATGCACACCATATACACCGATAACGGATCTAATTTTACAGGGGCGAATAACCTTTTCAAGAAGTTAGATTGGACAAAGATAGAAGCCGAGACGGCGACAAAGCAGATAAAATGGATTTTTAATCCTCCTACAGCAGCATGGTGGGGCGGCTGGTGGGAACGTATAATCAGAATTTTGAAAGGTATTTTGCGACGTGTATTAGGTAAATCGCGTTTGAATTATGTGGAGTTACTGACAATTATGTGTGATGCTGAGTCAGTAATTAATTCCCGACCGCTTACTTTCATTGGGGAATCAGACCAGTTGGTACCCTTAACACCATCCTTATACCTCCAAGAACTGCCCTCTACTGACATGCCCGGCTTAAATGAGATTGAGGCGAAAGATTTGAGGTCAAGAGCTAAGTTCTTGCAAAAACTGAGAGCCGATATAAAAGAACGTTTCACAAAAGAATATTTAGCCAGTTTGGTTCATCGCGGGCGCAGGGCTGCTCGCGTGTTGAAGGTCGGCGATTTAGTTCTTTTGGACAATGGCGCAAAGAGAGCTGCCTGGCCACTTGGGAGAATCCAAAAACTGATTGAAGGGGTGGATGGATGGCCACGGGTGGCAGAAATAAAGACGCAGGATGGCCGTATGCTGGTACGACCAATACAGCGCCTGTTTCCACTAGAAGTTGATTGAGAATTATTATTATTATTATTATTTTTTTTTTCGTGTGGAAGTTGTTAAAAACTCTTTTGTTAATTCCTTTTATTTTGTTTCTTAATTTTTGTTGTCAAAGTTTTTTGTCTTCGAATATATGTCATCTGCTGAAAAGGTCGTTTTTTTCCCATTTTTATTATATTTTTCACGTTCTCACGCATTTTCTACACTACTATTAATCCTTCGAGTATTAAAAGTGTTGTCAGTCAATAATTGAATACCTAAAAAAATATGAAAATACAGAAAATTATTTCAGACAAAAACATCAACTCAGTTATTTCATAGTCTGGGTAAAATCTATGCAAACTAGTAACTTACTCACCTGCAAACGTTGCTGGCAAATTTTGAACTTGTTTATTTTCAACAAATAAATGGAAAATTTTCATTGTCTTGTACAACATTACTGAAGCCAGCATACGTGTATATCAAAATACCGCCCTAAGTAATATAATATTTCACAGTTCCCAGCTTGTAAGGTGGCGTGTTTCGCCCCGGGCCGTTGTTTCGCTGCACGTTACGTGGGACGTGACATCTTGACCCATTTCGCAGACACGTTGCAACTTGTCCAGCCCGCTAACGACCTAACGCTCGTTATTTAGTGAACGTACTAAAACTTTATGAAGTTAGCAATTTAGTTTGATTCAATTCCAGCACTTTATTGCTGATGACTATTTTGTTTCATTTTTATGTAGGGATAATTTAATTCTGCTTTTTTATTACTATTATTGTATTATAGTACGTCTCAATCCAAGTTGCCAAAAGGTAAACAAAACAAAAATAATGTTTCATCTCTAAAATGTTTTGTGATGACTGTAGATAATTGAAATCAATTGAAACGGACAACAATTGTTACCGTTTGTTTACCTTTTTGGCAACTTGGATTGAGACGTACTATACAGTTTATGGCCTAGTACCTAAAACTCGCGTGTGAGAGAGAGGAATATCACCAGCTTATTTATGAACGTAAATATGGATATAGGTAATGAGAAGATCCTCAGGAGAGCTAAGGTCACATATAGTCCACAGAATTGCGAACCTTAAGTGGCAGTGGGCAGAGCACATTGGCCGTAGAACTGCCTATGGGGCGGAAAAAAGTATCTCGAGTGGCAACCACGTACTGGGAGGCGCGACGTAGGGAGGCCCCCAACGAGGTGGACCGACGATCTGGTGAAGGTCGCTGATAGTCGTTGGAGACTGGCAGTGCAGGTTCGCGAGTTGTGGAGACCATTGTGGAAGCCCTATAATCAGCAGTAGTCGTCAATAGGCTGATGGATGGATGGACGGATCGAAATCTTAGGCCCGTATTACAGAAAGGGATGGCGCTGTGAGGGATCAATAGCGCCATCCCTCTCTAACAGTGCTCAAGCAGAGATCTACGCTTGAGTTTAGTTCCGTAATACGGGCCTTAGGTATTATTCAATTGTTTTGCAAGTTTTAATATAGTTAAGGTTTAGGGAATCATAGTTTGCTCGTACATCCAGAGCATGGAATTCTCTAACGGCATACGTGTTCCCTCCTTCCTACAGCATGGTGTCCTTCAAAAGAGGCGTGAAAAGGCATCTTATGAGCCAGCAAGGTGGAGGTCGCTAGGCCTGCATACTTTGGTGCTGCCCTAGCATGCTCCGCATCAAGTGGTGTAGAGTAATTTGCTGGGATGATTATAAATTAAATTTGTATGAATTTTAACGTAAATTAATGTATGTCCGTAAAGACGCATAAAGAACAAATGTTTATATAAAGGAAGTATTAAACCTTGCTGTGATATTTGCCCGTTCTTCTTTAAGGCCTTCTGATAATTTTGCGGCTGGATAGTGTAGCATTTTCAGTAGTACTCGTATAGCTATAGCTTTCATGACAAATGGTTTTCTATCTTACATAAATGTTATTAGTTACATCAACACATGATTGTAATTATAGAATTAGGTAAAGCTTTAACATTAAAATCTACATTTGAAGGAGCGAATTGCTGTTCATTATTGTGAATAGTGACGTATTTTATTACATTAATTTCTAAACTATATACATATATATATATATGTGTGTGTGTGTGTGTGTATTTATATGTGTGTGTGTATTAGGGTACCGGTAACATTTATTTTTTATTTTTATAAGATTATATTTTTTTTTTTTCGAGCCTCTGAATGAGGACTCTTTACCTTCCCATGCGGGAGAAGGAGATGGTGAATCCCTCATTGGATACCCACCGGCCGGCCGGGGGTTATGTCGGACTCCTACCGACTAAACACCACCTTGCTTTAGGCCAACTTAGGGCTTCGGTAAAGCATAACCTGATGCGCCCCCCCCCCCTCAGGAGAGGGAGGGGTGCGGCGCTGCGCTAGCTACTTACTAGGGCATATGCGCCAGATATACGATCGGAACCAAAGTGGGCCAATCGTATCGGGGATGCATGCTTGTACGTGCGAGCAGAAGGCCACTCGTACAGCGGTAAATGAAAGTTTAATTAAGTTAAACTTATATTTTGCTTAAGAGCTCTGCGTGTTCGCAGAGGGCGAAAAGTCGTTCCTCCGACGATGCCGCTCTCCTTAGTTTGGAGGCAAGGGCTTGGATGTCCGCCAGGTTGATGTTCCGGATGGTGTCAAATACCAGTCGGATGTCTTCCTGGATGGGAGTGGACTTAAGGGGTGGGGCGGTTTCCACCTGAGGGGTGGGCGCCGCCCTTTTAGGGCCCCATGCTGGGGTGAGTTTGACCGGGACGGATGGCGTCGCGGTGGGGAGTGATGGGAAATTCGCCGCAGAAGGCGGCGGGCGAGTGGGGGGGTGAGGCCGGGGGCGGGGGGTACCCGTTGCCACGGCTAGTTTCGGGCGAGGCGCGCGTGGGCAGCCCCTATAATTGGCTGTGTGGCCAGATTGGCCACACAAAACACAGGCAGGAGGTGTGGTCGAGTTACGAGTGCGGGAGCACTCTTTCGTGGCGTGTGGAATAAGGCTCTTAACGCACCTGGGTGGGGCGGAGCAGTTGGCCGCCGCATGTCCATACAATTGACAGCGGTAGCATTGCGCCGGGATGCCCCTTTTGTGAGGGGCTTCTGCGCGGACTCCGGAGAGGCCGCACACGGTCATGTTGGGGGACCTAAAAATGTCCCGAGCTTGGGGGTGTTGGTCATAATGGCTAGAGGATGGATTTTGCCGTATCGGCCGTACATTTTGTGTACGGACTCGACGGGGAAGCCTTGGCTGATGAGGTCAGCCTTAATAAGGTCGTTGTCTAACTCCACAGGCACGCCCCTGAGGACGGCCTTTGCCTTACGCTCTTCCGGGAAGGCGAAGGTGTGGTAGGGGATTGAATTGCGATTAAGGAGCTGGACTAGGCTCCTGTATGACGAAGTATCGGGGGTGATGATTTTGATCGCCACCCCCGTGTTGGTGGCCTTTGTGTAGGGGATGCGCTCCTCTTTGCAGAGGGTCGACACCCTGGTCCAATGCGCTTTGTCGCGCAGAAAAATGGGCGGGGGAGTTTTAGTCGTGGCCGATTTAGCGGCGCACGCGGAAGCAAGAACAGCCTGAGGGGCTTTGGGGGGGGCGCGCGGAGGCGCGGGTTGTGGGGGGGGCTCTACGGTGAAGTCCATTAAGGACGGAGGTGAAGCCGCGGGCGAAGGTGATCGGCGCTTAGAACGCCTTTTTTTCCCCTTGCACACAGAGGTGTAGGGGGTCGGGTCGGTGTCTACCTCTGAGGTCGACAGGAGAGTGCCCTCGTTTGAGGAGGGCAGGGACGGAGAAGACGCAGGGCGTTTCGTCTGGGAAGACGACGCCGAAGTTACCGATGGGGAAGGGGGCGGGGAGCCCATAGGGGGGTCCGGGGATTCGGGAGAGTCCGGGATGGCTCTCGCCTGTGCCTCTACTTGGGCAAGAAATGTGGGTTTGGTCGCGAAAAAGGCTTTCATTGCGGCAAAAAGCCGCTTATCGGACTCGTCCATAGTGGACGATGTCCGTGAAAAAACTACGGTCGTACCCTACCCACTAGGTGCGATACCTGTGGTTGGGTGGGTGAAATAGAGATCTAGCCACGTACTGAAAAGTACGTGACTGATTGCAGAAGGCAAGAACGGGGAAAAAGACCGTTAATACGGTGTGCCTACTCCGTCACCCTTGGGATAAACCCAAGTGCAGTGGGATCGGGACTTCGAGATTGACGGGGCCTTAAGGGCCCTGTCGGCGTTCTCGGGTGACGTCGGCTAGCTTCGTTGCCACCGTAAGGTATCAACTAGCCGCAAAAGTGGATAAAAATGCGTTCAAACACTGTCGGCGCTGTGAAAACAGCACTTAGGTGTCTAAAAGGACTTCTATGCACTGCGTGTTATAGCGAAAATCGTGCTAAACACGGACCGGATTAGCTTTAGCGAAAGTCAAGTTACGTAAATTGAGCGGAGACGCAAAGTACGATAAGATTATAATTATCAGTGTACTTAAATATCACACAACTGGCCATCATAGCGTGCCGCAACTATAGTGGTGTGGAAGACGGAAGGGAAGAAGAGAGTTGCCATAGAGCAAAAATATTAAGAGCACAAATAGTTGCCATTGTAAATAAAAGTTTTAAACATTAAAATTATAATGTAAAAGAATGAAATTACTGTTTATACATAAAATTTAATAAATAAATAATTTTAAATATTATTTCATAAAATAAATAATTTTAAATATTATTTCATAAAATAGTTCAGTACAAATGATGTATTGAACAGTTAGTAATTACTTCGGAACTAGTAATTGAAAATTTTTGTCCAGTTTTACAGAAACCAATTTAGGAGTTTGCAATTGGGAAAAACCTATTTTTAACTCTTAGACAGCTCGTGGAATTCTAACTGCGTTCAGCTATGTGATGTGAGTTTGAGGGTACCGTTCTAGGCAATGATATAAATAGTTCAAATTAAAAAGTTTTTTTATTGTTGTTATATAAGAATGTTTGGTTTTAAGGCTAAGGTTTGAAAATCATACTTCCACCAATATGATGTTTGAAATTTTAAGGTACACTTATCCACAAATATAAAAAAATGAATATTATGAGACATCGATGTTTTGAGACTGTCTATTTTACATCTTAAATGTTTTGAGATATAGATATTTTGCAACTTGGAAGTTTTGAGTCTTTGGTATTATGAGATTTGAACTTTTTGTAACCTTATGTCATTTTGCAACTTGAACGTTTCGAGATTAAAGGGATTAAATGTGGTTTCAGAGCCACGCCGGTACATTTCCATAAATTTTGATATAATATAAGTGCGCGCGCGTTTGGTGTGTTATTTGTTTTCCATTTACGTACCTGCCAACCGCTGGCTAGGCGGAAGGCGTGAGTGGGATTCGCTCGGCGGCGGCCGAGAATACCTACTAAAACTCACCCTTATACCTCTTGTGTAATTATAAGTGCGCGCGCGTGGCCTGCGTTGGCGGGCACCAAATGTTTGGGGTTATAGGTATTGTTAAATCTGGAAGTATATAAATCAGTAGCTAATTACCATACCGTAATACTGTGTACCGCAATATATTCACCTAAAACTCATACACAGGTTTCCACATCCCACACTTCATAAAGGTTCGTTATCATAAATTGTTTCTAATAAGTTCGCTGTAATTAAACCAAGTGAAACGTGTTTGCTCTCATAGTTTCTAGTTTAACTTTGAATGAAATATTGGCGTTACTTTGCCAAAGGTTGGCAACCCAGAGAAATTGCACTTCGTAGTTTTGTGATAGCCACAGTGTTTTCGGGTTTGAGGCCATGTGGGATCAGATGGGTTCTGATGGAGGCAGCGATAGCCGAGTTGGGACGAACGGCACTGCTTGAGCATTATCATAATAATATCACAAAACTTTCTGAGACAAACTTAATGCTGTGGCATATGCTAATAAAGAAATAAGGCAACTCACACAAAAGAAACTGCCAGAATAGTTGAGTTATATCTACAGCGCTACATCTATAGAATTCTTTTATGAGAAAGCAGCAGAGGTTCAAACCTATTTATTTTGCAAACACGAGCTACTAGAGTCTGAAAAATTTAATAGGAACATTTTGATAGATGAGCTATGGACCATTTATATTGGCATGGGAATCGATTAATCTCACTACAAACAACTGTCAATATGCATTACAAATAACTGTTAAAATGCACCTATTATTTTTTAGACTGTATTATTGTCTGAAAGCAGGCATTTCACTAAGTACCAAATTTTTTTATTTATACCAGTGATTTATTCTTAATTTGAGTACCATCTTTTTATTTTTTTATTTGTTTACACATACATTTTAAGATATTCCTTTTATATTTTTAAAATCATAGCAAACTTTTCTGAAATAAAATTATTTCGTTTGTTCGTTTTGTTCCTATTTTCACAATACAAATGTTTCTGGCACAAATGTAAAATTTATTATTAAACGATAATGATTGTGACAAATTGTTGGCCAAAATGAAATATTTCCTCTTGAGGCAGATTTATGTAAACGAAGCGACGGTATGGCACGTCACAAATTAAACTGACGCTCTGCGCCGACCACGTGGGACCAATAAAACAACTAAACATTTTGGTTTTACAAACATTCCTCGTATATTTTATATTTTGGGACTTTGTGTTAAACACATGGAAACACATATTGTAGTTAAGTATGCAAATACATAGATGGATTGAAAAACAAAAGTTGT
The DNA here is from genome assembly GCA_910589355.1 of Parapoynx stratiotata. Lineage (NCBI taxonomy): Eukaryota > Metazoa > Arthropoda > Insecta > Lepidoptera > Crambidae > Parapoynx > Parapoynx stratiotata. Next base: position 4,924,054 of record OU342468.1, on the reverse strand, counting down.
ATAATACAGAGCCTAATAACATACACACATACAGAACATCGCGCCTGTAATCCCCGAAGGGGTAGGCAGAGTCCAAGGAGCACTGTCTTCCTTAAGACCACATTTAGCCATACAAAAATTGGGTTTGGTCACATGAAAAATCGTGAAAGAGAAGTAACAAGTGGCTAGCTCATCGCCTACACAATCACAGACCCAGTACCCAATACGCCCTTAGTCGCCTTTTACGACATGTTAGGCAAGAAAAGCAGTTGGCCTAATCTAAAGTCAAATATTAGCTTTGTAAGAAAATATGTTCAGGCCAGTATTATGTGTGCTATTTTTCAATCGTCTTTTTCTTCCTGTTTTTTTCGCTCTCTGTCTAGATGTCTTACTCTTTCACTCTCCTGTGTCACTCGTCAACAAAGTATTCACTTCTGTTCTTATCACATCACACTCAACTTCGCTTTCTTGGTACCTCTAACTTTGAACATTCTCCTAGTAACATTCATCCCGTCCTCAGCCTATATACGTCCACCTGGTGAGCACAGGCCTTCCTCATGGAAACAAACACATGAGGATTATGGGCCCTTACACCACCACGCTGGCTCAATGCGGGTTGGTGGACAGAAACGGTCGCAATAGCAACCAGGACCAACGGCTCAATGTGTCATCCGAAGCACGGAAGAGTTCCAGATCAAAAAGTTTTGGCCACCATGGCGAAGGTAGCTTTGTTTTCGATATCTAAATCCAAAGAATATTAACCACTACGCCAGTGAGCTCCTTAAACCTTATCACAATGTCCATACCACAAAAGAGAACGTATCCATGTCATGCTAACGTATTACTTATATTTCAGTAACTTAATATTTTAACACTCAGTTACACAAACATTTTTTAGGGACGACATTTGTTAATGAGGCATTAAAACTTTAATGTTCATTAAAGTTAAGGTAGCTAATGTCCCTTTAGCATTGACAGGGTGCTAATATCGTTTTGTGCAACGTAAATCTATGCTAAGGTGTTCTATTGGCACTTTAATAAATAAATTTAATGGAGCATTAGAGATAATGCCGACATTAAATTTTAAAGTTCGTTTCTGCAACTGGGTGTAAGATCAATAAAGTTAGCCATCAGCAATAGCAATACTACAGAAGCCTTTAATAGCATAGGCGTAATCGTTTATCATCTTATGTCCTAATGAATTGATAATACCTTGTAATATACATATAAGGGATAATGAATATTCATAAAACCACAATGTCTCATGTGACGGAGGTGTGACCGCAACACCTGTCAGGCACACGCGTCGCAAATTAAACTGACAGGCGCCGTCCGCTCGGGGCCAATTTGTGCCTGGATGATCTGCCGACCAATAGCGAGAGGGTCTCTCTTGATGGACCAATCCGGTGAATCTAAAATTCTATTTAGGCAAATAGTGGTAAGGGATTACGATGTGAGATTATAGAGAAAAAGTGAGATTTAAAAAATAAACCTTTTTTGATCTAACGCCAAAGGCTCGCAGTAAACGAGATTTTTTCTATATTGTGTGTATATTAAAAGGTTTCCTTTCACCAAAAATAATGTTGTGCAAGCATCAAGATACCTTTAACCCCTTGAGGGTCCCCGCGAACACAGGTGTTCGCAAACATTAAATGTTTCTTATGTGTTTGGTTGTCATTGCAATCACACTAAATAATCTTGTGTACTGTAAGATACATTATGTGTAATTTTATGGCAGAATAATTGAGATGTGTTTTGGATGGTAAAATTTTTAATAGTGTCGATAAGTCACAAAAATAAGAAGTTAGACAACACTCCTCAGCCAGCATTTGACACTTGTAAATAATTTGAATATTGAACATACCGCTTGTCGCCCGCTGCCTCGCCCGTTCGAGTGAGAGAACGAGATGGTTTTCTGTGTTTTTTATACATTTCTATGAAAAACATACCGGTCTATCACTGACAGTCGCCGCTCCCGCCCCCTGCCCGCAGAATTCGAGAACACGGCCTTATTAGGTACTTAATTGTCTTGGAGAATTGTTATAATTTTATAATGTATGTGTTTTTAATTGTTATGACGAAATTGAAGTGTTTTATCCATTTAGGTAAGCTTTCTAGTAATTTTTTTTGGTACAAAAATATTGTTAGAAATTCATAGTCAGACAACGAAGGTCGATGATGACTGACATTTTTGACCGAAATAGATAATATTAACGCATGTCTGCTAGACGTATTAATAGTACAATAACCGGACACGCACATTCGCTTCATATAAAGTCCCGAAATAAAATATTCACTTACACAACCTTGCAATAAGGTTCATATTTGAATGAGATTGTATAGATGTTAGTGCCCGTGGCGGTACCTCACGCACTACTCTTATTCACCCTTGTCTTTGAAATTGAATTTCCCTGTAAAGAAATTGTAGGTTTATCTACTTTGGAATATTTATCCTTCATTAGTCGATATTTCCCAGAAGATACATAGACGAAGGGAACGAAAATTACTTATTAACAGACATGTTGAGACGAGTAAACATTTATGCTTCAAGCCATGGCATAGTTAACATAAATACAGTAATAGGTCACATATAAATTGTAGCATTTGGAGACATGTACCCATGAAGGTAGCAACGCCCTCTATGGAGTGTTAATGACAAATTCAGAAGATCTAAGTTCGAACTAAGTTCAAGAACCGCAGTCAGCACAGTGAATATGAAAAGTAGCTTCATGTAAATTGCATTATTATAAAAAAATGGAAAATAATTTTTATGATCGCCCTATCGTGTTATTTCTTGCAAATGCGTTTTTTATGTTGGATCTAAGTGTAGCACACTGGTACCTGTAATTTTTTAGAAAAGTGTGAGAAAAATCATTGAATACTTTAATAGCAAAAGTCAAAACAACAGTTATGTTGTGTTAACTTATGGGCCTTGGACGACAAAATAACGCCCCAGCAGACTTGTTATACTGTTTAGAACTTTGAACTAAGTTCATAAAGTCTAGTTTGCCCTGGAGATATATTCAAAGACGTGGCTTTACTTAGTTTTGTAATAAATTGTGTTTCAAACCCGCTTCCTTAAGAGCTTGTTAGGGACGATTAGTTAGTTATGTACCCTTATGGAGTATGCTGATCCAGTGGTGTAACTTAACGTACAATCCTCATAATCCGGCAATATTTATCATATTAGACAACGTAATGTTAAGAACAAAAGACAGTAGAAAAACTAGGTATTTTTAGTTTACTTCTTATCTCACTTGCTACAAGCGCTCGCGGCAGTGAATTTTAAGTCTTTTTTGTCAATTTTATTATTAAAATTTACTTTATGTATAATAAATGTGACTGTGTATGAATGTTGACGATTTTAAGTGCTATGTTTAGCCTATGAAATAAAATTATTTTTGATTTGACTTCATGACCATTTTCACTGTGGTCCCTTTTAGGAGTTACAAGAAGCTTAAATTTTTATAGGTATCATATACATACATATCATATTCTCAACTTATAAAGTTTTTTTTTAATGAATCAGACTAGGTAGCAACGCAACGTAACGTTGGGAGGCCCCCTACAAGGTGGACCGACGATCTGACGAAGGTCGCAGGAAGTCGCTGGATGCAGGCGGCTCAGGGCCGCGAGTTGTGGCGATCATTAGGGGAGGCTATGTCCAGCAGTGGACGACAATAGGCTGATAGAAAGACTAGGTAGACTCACATCATAAATAAAAACATCTTGTTCTGAGACTTTTAATAATTAGACACGTTTAACTTTCATACAAAATTAATATATACATTTCTGAATGTTCTTAGTTCTGTGCGCATCGCGCGCGAGTGTCGCGGGTGTCGCCTTTTCATATGAACGGAAAATAGACCTTACCTAATGACACGACAGTACCTAATGTCATTTTTTTTCTTTGGCTAAATGATAGGTAAAACTGAAAATTTCACTATATATAATTAAAAAATGGATTTGATTTTAGATTTTAACAATAATTACCTAATTAACCCTAAATAAAATAAATCACTGACACTAAATGACATTTAAAAGTGTCAAATCCCATTGAATAATGAAACAATTGACTATACCTACATTATAAGCTTGTAATAGTTATTTATTATACAAGAGTGGAAAGTTCCTTTTTAACCGCGTGCTCGATTTGGATGACCGAGCAAGCGAAGGATTCTTAAGTTGAATCACGAGCGCAGCGAGTGATTCTAAATTAGAATCCTGAGCGTCAGCGAGGGAAACAAACGAGCACAAGGTGAAAAATCTTTCCACTCGAGTGCAATACGTAACTTTTCATCCCACCTCAGCGAGGAAATGACAAAATGAAAAAGAAAACAATTTATAATGACAAAATATTTTTTCACAATTTAAAAAGTTCTAATCATAAATTTGGCACCATAGAGGTTACATTAAATAGGTTTAATGACGTTTTGAATTTACAATTATATTGAGTACTCATTATATGTGATGTTCTAAATTCAAATCTACTTTGCCGCTCAAGCGAATAAAATAGAATTTTCCAGCCAGATTTCGAAGCGCAAAATTACACTTTCCGAGGTGGTGGGATGAAAAATGATTTTTTATTTATATATTGAGTTATGATGCTACTCGTAGAACAAATGTTGTTATTTACGATTTTAGCAACGAAATCTTTATCGTAAAAAAAACGTTATTTTGGGAGGTTGTAGATTAATTAAAAATAATTCTGTATTCGTCCCAGCAGTAGAGCGAGTATACGCTGAGGACGACATACGCATCATAAGCTCCACACATACAATTCGCGAAGAAAAATAGTATTAAACGGGAATACCTATGGCGGAGGTGGCGTAGTGGCTAGTATACTTTGGCTTTCGATTGAAAACAAAGCTACCATCGCCATGGCCAGGCCGTGGATGGGTGACCAAAATTTAAAAAAAGAGGTTTTTAAATAATAATTTAATAAATAAAATAAAAAAAATAAAACAGCCTTTTATTTCTTGCAGCTTAAGCTTAAGCACTAAATTTAATAAATGTAAGTAAATAGAAGAAAATACAATATATAAAAAATATTGTAAGTATTTTTTTTCATTACCTTTAAATCTTTATTAAAAACATTAACTACACAACAGGTACATCTAAATTGTAATTCAAACTAACCGATACCGTGGCTCGTTCGCTTGTTAAGTCAACCAATGCTTAAATAATGTAATGAAACGTCCACACGAGCACGGGAGCGGCATGGCGACAGAGGTTCGTGTTTACACAAGCAACGTTACCTGTTACATGCTACTGGGAATGTTATTTTGGTATTGTTTAGTTCTAACCAACAAGACTTCTAAGCCAAGAGGATACAGGTTTAGCCAAGATAAATTCAGATGTTTGTCGAACTTACACAAATATTTACGTATCTTTGTCATATCCGGGCTTATATTAGGAAATTATATGTCCTAGTCCTAATCCTCAGTCAAATACGTCCCACTGCTGGGCACAGGCCTTCCTCATGGAGAAACACATGAGGAGTATGGGCCGTAATAACACCTCGCTGGCCAAATGCGGGACAATAGCGACCGGGACCAACGGCTTATCGTGCCTTTCGAAGCACGGAGGAGCTCGAGATCACAAAGTTCGGCGTAGTGGTTAGAACGCTTTGGCTTTCGATTGAAGATAAAGCTACCTTCGCCATGGTCAGGCCGTGGATGGGTGTCCAAAACTTTGTGATCTCGGGCTCGTCCGTGCTTCGGAAGGCACGTTAAGCCGTTGTTCCCGGTCACTTTTGCGATCATTTCTACCCACCAACCCGCATTGGGCCAACGTGGTGTTGTTATGGCCCATACTCCTCATATGTTTATCCATGAGCAAGGCCTGTGCCCAGCAGTGGGACGTAAATAAGCTGAGGACGAGGACATTCGTCATCATTTTTGCAGACGTCTACTGCTGATAGGCTTCCCCAAGGATCTCCACAGCATTCCTGCGCTGCATTTTTAGACAACCAAAAATGTCCTGTCCTAACCGTATATAACACCCACTGCTGGGCACAGGCCTTCCTCATGGAGAAACACATGAGGAGTATGGACAAAACCAAGCTACGCCACGCCACGCGCCCACCACGCAATCGAAAGCCAAAGCGCCACCAAAAATGTATGTTGTTGTAAATTGGTACGAATAAAAACTAAAAAATATGCCAACAATTTGTTATTTTTATGCTTTATAGTCTTTTATTGAGTAAGTCCCCCAGTTACCACCATTCTTTTGTTTCCACAAAACCACTCACCAGCTCGAGGTTCCATAATTTTGCCAACGAAACTTTGCCAAGGGAAAGATTCGAGCTAGAATTCTTCGTTATTTAAAACGGTCGTAAGTTAAGTGGCGTGACCTAACCGGGTTAGGTTGATTTCCTCCACGAAACGAAGAGTCGGTGCTAATTTTAAACCTCTTTGTACTGTTTGACACATTCCGTGCTGGAGCCTTGATCAACGAGTTTTAATGGAAACGTCATAGTGACAGACGTCGAAATTATTTGTAACATTAGGCTAGTTAGCTCTTTTTTATTGGGCCTCAGATGATTCATTACTGTTAACCACTATCATAAAAAAATATATATTTTTTTTGGGGGCGATAACACAAGAAATTTAAATTTTTAAATTCCGTTTTTGCTTGACAGACAAAAATCACAAAAACCTGTCGGCCATGATGGTCTATGATTATCTTTACCGTAAGGTCACGAATTTGGAAAACAATCAATACGCATGCGTGACACAGGCTCACACAAAAAAGAATTTTGTACTCTATGATGAATGCCAAACTCTCATACAATAACATGAGGCGATGTTTTGTCTCGATCCATAGTTTCTGTCTCACCTCAAATATGACATTTACGCCATTTTGACGCCTAGACTGAAAATTGTTAGAAATTTTTGTAATTCAATATTTTAAATAAAAAATTATAAAACTGGTGATGACTTGCGTTGTTTTATGCTGTGTAAGTGAGTGATATCCTGGATGTACCTCATCATTTCACAGGTGAGTCAAAAATCACATATTAAATGAGAGTATTTATTTGAGAACTTTGTGTGTATTTTTGTGTGACGTCATTGGTAGTAATAGAAAGCTTTACTACGAAATGTCAAACTCATTCATAAAGTGATAGAATGAGAAGGAACACCTACTGATCGAGACAAAACATTGCCTCATGCTATTGTATGGGAGTTTGGCATCCATCATAAAGTACAAAATGTTTGCATACAACCGACAGACAAGTTTGATTGATTGCGACTGGCGTTTGAAGGATTTTGACCATGCGTAGTAATTGTTTACATGACGCGTTACTTCACCAATTTCATGAACATGGCGGATAGCGTTTTTGGCAGATAAAAAAAAATATAAAAAAAACATTTTAAATTAAATTTCTACAGCAATCACTTGTTTATATTTATTGAATTTGGTATATATCGGACCCTTGTACTAAATACTATGTGAATTAAACATCATTTTCATAAGTTTTTCATATGAGTCAACTAGCCTATTATGGAGCGGAAGTGGCTAGGCTATGAGGGAATATTCGTGGTGGAAACAATTAAAAAGTACAAATCGTTAGAGAATTATTAGGGAACATAATATAATTGGGAAAATTTTCAGTATTGAGTTCAATAACGAGTTCTGAGCAGATGAGTCTTAAAAATATTCGCTAGATCATTTATTAGAACTGTATTTTGAACTACTGAGAATAAAGTGCTAATCATGAGTTATCATATTATATACGCAGTAACGCGCGTGCAATAATACCTATTTGACGACTTCAATGGTCATTCTGTACTCGTTTTAATGTGTCGTGTGTCGTGGTCTCAGATCCCGGATTCGGTGACTGGCGGGGTAGATTTTTGTGTCATGAATAAAATAATTTTGTTTTTAGTCATTAATACTTATACCTGCTTTTCTCTTTAATATTAATATGCTATAGTTATTAAACCAACACATACACATATACCTACTATACATACCTACATATGTCATTTGGCGTAGTATTTAATTTCAAGTTAAATTCACCTGTATACAGGTTTCTTTGGAAACGTACGTAAAAACGTCGTCAGTTGTAATCGAAATATTGTCAAAGTGGGTCATAAATCTGCTTGTTCGATAGAACATACATAAATTCATTCCATTTTCACGTGGGGGTGGGCAGAGATTATATAGATTTCCATCATCCTTCATCTGGCATCCATCATAATCTCATGATACATTATCCGCCATTTGTTTAACTTCATTAGAATATAATAGTAGGTTAACAGACATAGGCTATGTAGTCTCCGTAGCACAGCATCAGTCGCAAACTGCTACGAGTAGACCTAGGCTATGTAGTCTCCGTAGCACAGCATCAGTCGCAAACTGCTACGAGTAGACCTAGGCTATGTAGTCTCCGTAGCACAGCAATTGTCGTCATCTGCTACGAGCACATGTAGGCTATGTTGTCATCGTAGCTCAGGAACAGTCGTAAACTGCATTATTCTCTACTACAAATCTCTTAATATCTTTTAAATTATCGTGTTGTCTGCATTTCAAGTTGTCAAACATGTTTGTAGTATCTCTCTTCATATTACGAACTTTACCACTGACGCCCGCACCTTCTCTACAAACAAATGTAAATAGATGCCATTTTATAAAATGTTATTAAATCTCACTTTTATGCTGCCTGTCCACCGGAGTGGAGAGGAGAAACGGAGCTTGAGCTGTGTAAAAACTAACCAATAGCATCGCGATATTCTCCGCTTTGCTGCTCCGATATCTTGATTAACCAATAGCGTTGCTTGAAACCTCCGCTCCGCTCCCTCGCTCCACGTTGGTGGACAGGCAACCTAAATGAATGATTTGTCAATAAAATTGATCAAACTTTTCGACAGTAAAAGCTCCGACACTGGTACGCAAACACACTGTACACTGCTTTGATATACATAGTTAGTTGGAATGCATTAATTCCAGTCTACCAGCTTGCATGTTATAATTAAAATATGAGTAGCAAAGACTTGGGCATTTGTGATGCTAATATTGAAGTCTATTAAATTTGAATATGTGAGGAGTATTGGAAGAAATATTTTTAATTTTTCTATAATGATAATTCTTTATTTCAGACCAAGGATCCATGTAATGTTAGTAGGTACACTTAAATAAATATGTTAGTAGTGATTAATTTAAAAAATACTATACAAGAATTTTATTAATTTTCACTTTAGATATTGTTTGGATCCACGCATATGCTGCTGGATCTAATGGTTTTTTATAGGACAGTCAGTCCTATATACCCATCAGGATGTCAGGGGAGTACCGTTGGTACTCCCCTGCACTCTATTGCATTTTGTTTTAATAACATGGCAATTTAGACGATATTGTTTTGACTTAAAGTTTAAATTCACTCATTGGAATTACAGCACTGAATTGTCATACATCGCCGGGTACAATGATCCAATGTAATTTATTGTATAAGTGAAATGTCTGACGTTGATTTATTTAACTGATCGACTTACTTTCAGTAAAAAAACTCAAGAAGAACGTACTGAGAAGTGTTTCAATAGGAATTTCCGTTCTACTACAAAGTACATACATATATATAATCACGCATATGATCCCCTAAGGGTTAGCCAGAGATTAGGAAAAAGCACTGCAAAAGCAGTCCACTGCCATAGTCCGTGCTTCACCGCAGTGACTGCACTCAGCGTGACAAGTGGTGAGCCCGTCGCTACTATGACTTATACAAGCTACTACAAAGTAGTATGAAAAAATATACTTGAAAAAAAAAAAAACGGATGTACGTAACCAATTGGACAAAATAATTAAAAAACTTCATAACACACTTGCGTGATACGGAAATTAAGCTATCAAAACTTTTCTAGGAGCCAATTTGAAAAGTATTGTGTTACTTACAAAAGAAGTAAGGGAATATACAATGTTTCGATGGGGAACTTCTTTCACTGACATTTTCTTTAATAAATGGAAAAAGAGCGGAAAGATACATAAACTGATACATCCATTCATTCATTATTTGTTTCTTTTTATTGGTGGAACATACATGGGGGTCATGAGCCGTGTGGAAGCGGCTCATTAAAATAATACTACCAACCCATCACTACCCTTGTGTGTCGTAAAAGGCGATATAACTGCACGATATCCAATAGCTTATAGCGGCGACGGGCTCACCACCTGTCACACGTAGTAACTGTTACTACTTGGTGAAGCGCGGACTGTGGCAATGGACTGCTTTGGCGGTGCTTTTGCCTAGTCTCTGACTAACCCTTAGGGGATAATAGTCGTGATTGTATGTATGTATGTAAATGGGGGTGATTCAGGTACCCCTTATCATAAGGCATTTAATTTTTTCTTTAGATGGCGAAAAGCTTCCGCTCACTGCTTCAAAGAGGCGAATGTCATTAACATCTTTGCTTACCCCTTCGTGGGTATTGCATGATGATTTATTTATATTGTAATTGAAAGTGGGAGTAAATAATTTTATGCACTGTCCTGATCCATCAAGTACCATTTAAATATAAGATTTAAAAGTGTTACGTGATATAGATATATTAAAGCGCTTAGACAGTCAAGTAAATTGAACGGTTCAATGGACAACTAGTTTATCGTCGATATAACAATCCATAGCTGATTGAATGGGCTCACATCAATTCCATTTAAGATCAAATGCTTGTTTACAGTTAACTTGATGGGGTTGGACTCGCCACCTGCTCCCGGATAATTGCTAATCTAGATTCTTCAAACGACGCTTAAATTAATTAAACAAGGTCCTCTTAAATTGGAATTAGAGATTCAACCGTCTACGGTTTCAATAGAAGAAACCTTTGAAGACGGATAGGACGGAATTTAAAGTTAAGGATACTCAATAGAATTTCTATTTGTATTCGAGATGGAACGCGCTGAGAAAATAATCTTAAGTTTTAAATAATCTATAAAAATTTGGTCGTTGACCCCGCCTACTTCTTGGGGATATCAGTGTGATGATGTCTTATGTTATTAATAACATAACACACAACGCCTCTTTTCCCCAAGGGGTAGGCAGAGGTGCTAACACCCACATTTCGCCAGAACAGATGCGAGCCTCGAATGCGAGGCAGACGATATTTACAATCAGCTCTAATTAAGTTAACTCGCGACTACTGAACGAGTAGTGCCGTCTTTCCTAACACAGCTGCCGCTGTCTTTTTTAATAAGACATAACAAAATGTGATCAATCAAAATGGACTAAAATAATGCAACCTTTATGGCTGTTTCTTGGATGAATGACCTAACAAAAGGTATCTTTAACTTTAGGTTAACTTTACTTTTATTAATCTTTTAGTTCTTAATATTCTCCTCTGTAACGTTTCTGTCAAATTACTCTTACTTCCTTCATGGGTGTTTGTTCAGTTATTATCCATGAAGGAATTTTACAACATAGTGCAGTTAATTAAGGTCCCAGCAAAGCCAGTGGCTCCGGGCGAAATGGGAAATAGCTAATTATGAAGTTGCGTACTGGCGCAAGCGTCATGTGGCGCAAGTGTAAGAGACAGTGGTAATGTTATTACCTAATTCAATTATTATATTGGTCTTTCTTAAGTTAATAATAAAATGAAAATAATCTTTATTTTACAAAAATATAGTAATATTTTATCAACACACTTGCTCGTAATGTGAGTTTTATTCCTTGGTTTTTAGTTTTATTCTAGGTAAATGCCATAAATACACGCGTGCTCGTAAAAATATTAATTCACTTATGCGTAACATTTTGGCGCCCAGTGAAGTTGAATACATACATTTCAATGTAAAACGTTTCATACACTTTCATACATGTCATCCACTTTTCGAATAGAAAGTTGTAATATATTTCTCGCAAGTGCGCTAAAAACGTAACGATATAAACGTATACGAGTGTTTAGATGATTATCGTCGCAGCTTTAAGTCCCTCGCCTGGCGGCTTGGGTCAGTGCGGTAATCACCAAATTTACACACTTGTAGCATAATGTATAATTTAAATTTGATGATAATTTTGGAGAGGTAAAACGTATTGATACAGTCGGGTAAGTTGTCTGTCGACCAGTAGAGTTTTTTTAGCATTATCTAAAAAAGTAATAGAGTTAAAGCAGAAATTTATGATTGAAATGAAACATCTTTAATTGACATATTTTGCATGATAACAACTTTTGAAATTACTGTTTTACTTTTTTCAATAACGCTTCCCAACAAAACTACTGGTTGACCGCCAATTTCCCCCACTGTACATACTGAATCTTGAGCACCTACTTGAGCATTTTGAGCACTGGGGTCTGATACATTTTAGTCGGGTCAGTCTGTTAGCATGTAGTTTCTGTTCCTAACATTACACAAAGTGAAAGGCAGTTGACTTTATTTTATTTCTAATAAACGTCATATTGTTATGACTTGGACCACAGCCATAAAATCTCTAGTTGCTCAGAGCTACATGAAATTAAAATATGGGTCTAGTTCATTGGGATTATTTTTATGACTTTAAAGTGCGGTATTATTGAATTCTGCTTTTTACGTCCTTACATAATATTTATGGCATAAGCTTTATTAAAAATTGTCTTTTTTGCTTTAATTGAATAAAGACTTATTATTGTTTCCAGTATTATTATTCAAAATTCTGGAAGCAAATCTGTCTGGGCTGTGAGACGAGAATATATTGCTTGAGTATGTTTTTTGTGTTTGAAGTAATTTTAAGAGTAAAATAATTAATTATCTAAAAATATTACTTATCTTGATATCACAAACACTGGTTTATTTCATGTTTGATAACTTAGTTATAATGGTTTTTCACATTGAAATATGTGATTATTAGTCCTTTTAGTTTCTTAACCCTCCCTTTCGATGCCCAAGTAAAATTTTTCAAGTCAAACTTACTCTACGAATATCAAAAATTGTTCTACATATTCAATCTACATATTATTATCTTAAAGGCTTAATTAATATGAACTATAAATATACAAAACTGGTACATGCCAGATTCTACGTCATACAATTTCCGTAGCTTGATAAGGCTTCGCGAAACTGATTAACATATAGAGTGAAGTTATACATCTTTCTAGGATCTCTTCACATGACTTGCAAAGCTTTGATGTCCGCGGCCATATGGAGTTTGATCTTGTGTTGATATGCAATCTTAGATATATCACTTCGTATATAGTAATAAGACCTTTGGTACAGCTTTATCACATTCTGGGATAACTCATAAGGACGTTTCACGAGTTTTTCGTACATTTTGACGTAAAGCACGGGCGTGTGGCTGTGAAACGATTTTAGTAGCTCCATGTATTGTAAGCGCGCGCACCTATGAAACCCTTATAATCAAGTATTAATCTCTGAAGATATGAAGATGTGATTAGTGCGGAATTCCAAATTATTATGGGTAAATACTTATTCTAAAACTTATATTTTAGGACTAATAGTAAAAAAAACAATTAAGAAGTGTGAAAGAGAGAAAAAGGGAGAATAATTTTAGTTTTCGAGTAGTATTTATAATTTATTTAGACTATGCCTTAGTAAGCGGATCTACTGTTTACCGTTGTGTTGTGTATGTATCTTATCATAGTGTTGTGTACGTATATTAAATGTACGTCCTCAGCCTATATACGTCCCACTGCTGGGCACAGGCCTCATGGAAACAAATATGAGGAGTATGGGCCGTAACACCACCATTCTGCCAATGCGAGTTAGTGGGTACAAACGGTTGTAATAGCAACCGGGACCAACGGCTTAACGTGCCTTCCGAAGCACGGAGGAGTTCAAGTTCACAATGTTTTGGTCACCCATCCTACTGGCCTGACCATAGCGAAGGTAGCTTTGTTTTCGATATCGAATGCTAAAGCGCAATAACCACTACGTCACAGAGCTCCTCATTCACCCTTATTTTTTCTTGCGCTTTATCTTTTTCATTATTAGGTTGATCGTGGGTTGATCGTTCTACCGATATGGCCTAGAGCGCCCTCTGCAAAATAAAGCATTTTACACATCGAAGCTTAGTTTAATGTAGAATAGAGAAGTATTTTACTCTATTAAATAATCAGAGAGACATTTTAGACGGAAGTTGTAATAATTTTCGGGTGAAACAAAGGGCATCCCAAAATGTAAAATGACAAGAGCAACGCATTTCTAAAACAGCGATTGTCACAAGCTAAATGCTCCGGATATTGCGTAGAATTACATTGTAATTATTATTTACTGTTTGTTTCGATTCGTTTCAAACATTATTGCTAGAAATAACTGTTTTCATTTAGAATATAAGGGCAGTGATTGCTAAATATTCATGTTTTTATACTATATTTGAGTTTATATTCATTAGGTATTATTAATATATTTTTTTAATACAACACAAAAAAATAAACCTACACAGAAACAATTTTATAATTATAACCATATAGTATTTGTTATAAATGATTAGTTGTTAGTAGTTATTATTAAAAATATGTGATATAAAAATATACGTTTGACCCAAAATGAAATGTTTAAATTATTCAGACTGTAACGTTTTGAGCATTGTACAAAAAGCCTTTTCTATCTTTTTTCATGCCTTAACCCATAGATTTCAGCCTCTTTGATTATGTCCGCTGAAATCAAAAACATGATGTACATTTCATTTCTTTTAAATAATATATTGGTTATTATTGAGTAGAATTAAACCTCAGCTTAACTCAGAATGCAATGCCAGCGAAACTGTGGTCAAATACTAATCAATAATAAATAATTATACACCTCTGTAATATATAATAATATTAATTTTCTTTTCAATAAAATTTCTTTTCGGTAATGGAAAGTCTGCACATTTAATTTGATTAGTAATTGAATCTTTGACGGCCGTAACATATGTATATTAAATTTGGCGACCTGAATACATTGATTGGTATCAATAAGTAACTCCTAATTATCGTACCTACTATAAATTTCACGCTAATTACTTTGGAGTCTAATGAAAATGGTACACTGTGAAATTAATTTACTGTGGCTTATGTAATTCGAATTAATTACTGCAAAGAGTATTAATAGTTACAAAAAATATATTTATGATATTAAAAATAAACAATCACTAACCAAATTTAACAGCATATGCGACTGGCATTCATCTCAGCTAAGTCCACTGCTGACCAATGATCTCCACAAAACGTGCTCCTGCGTCGCCCACATCTAGCGACATCCCGTGATCTTTGCCAGGTAGTCAATCCATTTCTTCGAACGACGCGCCTCCCAGAAATTAGCGTTATGGATACAATAAATGTTATATTCGTACAAATATTGAGTTTAATGCATAAATATCTCTCATTGAAGAACAAATGCCTGTATTCGTCACACTAATGACTATACAGGGAATAGAACCCATATTCTCTAGTGATGCCTTAAAACCCTGTGTACTACCCACAAGGTTATCTTGATCATGATGTGCCTTACATGTTTGTGAAATAAACTCTACACAATTGCTCTTAGAGCATAAATTTGTATAAAAAATTCTTGAAACAATAAAATTTTCTCCACACACATTCGAGTTTTCCGATTTCATGTTCCTACATTGAATCAAAGCAAATGACAACAAAATTGATAATGATCGCAGTGAAATATTAAATTCGGTGGTTACTACTCGTAATATCGTTCGATTTAAGTCGCGGGAACCCGAATCGCGAGACACCAAAAGGAAAATAAAGGGAACCGTTTCAAGATATAATCCCTTTGGGAACAAAGCGACATGAACATGTTTGTTTCCCAATTTTACGCTTTGCCGACTACGCCGAAAAGAATCCGCTCCAAAATGAAATCACTCAACTCCCAGCTAAGTTTAATAGGAAGCACCAAATAGCTGTCCTGGACAACTTAATGTGTGCTATGACGATATTGTATTTTTTAAAGTTGAAAAGACTTTTGGGAAAGAGTCGTATGGAAGCGACTCATTAAAAGAATACTACCATACCAACCAATCTCTTTCCTTGGGTGTCGTAAAAAGCGACTAATGGACTTAGAACTGCACAACCATCCAATAGCTTATAGCAGCGACGGGGCTCGGAACCTGTCTCACAGTCACTGCTTGGTGAAGTGCGAGTGCAGTCACTGCTTGGTGAAGCGCGGACTATTGCTCTTTTAGTTATTTCTCGTTGAACTCTAGATTATTTTCAATATTACATTTTAAATTCAGGCAATTACGTACAATCATAAATATAATTTATAACTAAATAAAATTCAATATCTCGAGGAGGAACTGCTCGAATGGTGGTTCGATGTTAAAAACAAAGCCTCTATAGCTATGATTAAACCTTGGATGGGTGACCAAAACTTTTTCGTCTAGAATTCCCGCGTGTTTCGGAATTCGAGTGCTATAGGCTTGTATGGTGTTAATGTTTATTACCTATTCCGACCATAGATAATTTTTGTTTATTCGTAATCGCACTAAGGCTGTACTCAGTTTATACATATTTACGCTCGTAACGATTTGATAGGATAGTAGTTAAGCTACCGTCAAACAGCTGAGTATCTATAATTGATAACAATTATCTTCTGTAATTACTGTCAACGTTAAAGTACTCGTACTAATGAAGCCAAATTCACTAACGCTACCAAAACAAACAATTACACCTAACACAATACTATTTCACTCAATGTTCCGCAGTTAATAACATCGCAACAGCACCCATAACAATACTCATTTTCTTTTAATAATGACAACAGAGACTTGGAAGAGGTTCAAGATGCTCTCGCGTAGCAGAATGACCGCTGCACTGCATCGAGACGTAACCACTCCGACATTGGCATACAAAACACAGCATTTCCAGTTCTATTACGAAAGCCATTAGTGTGATGCCGACTGCACATTTATGTTTGGTACGTGTAATCCGAATGAAACGTTGACACTGAGCCCCAAGCGGACGTCTGAAGAAAATTGTAAGATCAAATTAGGTTCGAGTCTAAAGTCTTCACAATAATAAGAATGGCTCGTAAATGAAATGTAAGAGGGGTTCGTGGTTTCATTTTTAAAGATGTCATTTGTTTTATCTTTTGATGAAGAATTGTGGATATAATTGGAGACGACCTCCGTGGTCTGTATGCCAGTCTCAAGGCGTCGCCATCTCTAGCGGTTCTGGGTTCGATCCCCGGTGGGGGCAAATGTTTGGGTGATGAATTTTTAGGCATTTGTTCTCCAGTCTTGGATGTTTATATATATTTATATATATTCAGGATATTTATATGTATTTATCTATTAAATATATTTATTCGTCATCTAGTGTCTGTAACACAAGCAGCATTAGTTGCTTAAAATGGGGGTAGTTGATAGGTGTGCATGTTTGTAAAAAAAAATATACTTTTCTTGATTTCGTGGGAATAATGATGTCAGATATGAAATGTAGAACAACATTCTACCCAAGAAAAACTCATATCGTTTTATTTCCAAATCACGAATACGTTCTCAAAAGGTTGATTTCAACATAATCATTAATGAATGCTTCTAAAAGACAACAAAACCTTTTTTCCTATTAAAAAACCAACTCAAAATATCATGGGAGGAAATCATATCAGCTTAATTTAGACGTACAGGACTACCAAATGACAATTTTTCCTCGACAAATTATATTGGGTCCTTACCTATGAAATTTGTGTTTTTATTCTGTCTTAGCAATTTGTCCGTAACTATTAAGTTTCAGAACATTCTTATAAAATAATTGCCTCTTCTAAAAATAAACCATATATTTGAGCTCGTATTATTTATTTTGATAATTTTTTGTAAGTTTAATTGTGTTAAAATTAGACTCAAACACAATTATTTTTAACTGCCTCCCGAATACATCATTTGATTTGCATTGACATAAAAACGATGAATAATTTTTATCAAGCGTGTTCATACACATATTGCTAAAGCATGTCTAATGATACATGCCAAATATTATTATCTCTGCATTTGTCGTTGTGAAGAAAACTGATAAAATGTTAGTATGTAAAATGCAGACATACCCAAAATCTTCATACAAAACACCAATTTCATAGGTAACGACCTAATATAACATGACCCTCCTGCAAAATTTAAAGCTGTGTTAAAAAAACGTAACATTTTTCAGTGGGCCAAGAATAAACGGAGTTCATCTCGTTACCTCGCTCGGGCGAGGTGAAGTAAGCTTTTAATTTTGTTTTTTTAATCGTATAAAAAATAGGAAAGCTTTCTTCAAAGACGCATTTTTACGTAATAATTTATGAATCCTTTTATGCTAGTGGAATTCGAAAAATAAAGATTATTTTATAATTATTGGGTAAAGTAAAAGTCAAGTAGCAAGGTAGGTAGTTTATATTCATTATATTATTATGTGAATTTATTAATGAATTGTAATATTAACGATAGCCATATTGGTCTTGCGTTGCATAAGGTTTTATAAAAAAGGAGCAATAAAATTAAGCATGGAGGATTTTGGAAACATAAATTTCGGTCACCCATCCAGGGGCAAACCAAGGCAAAGGTTGTTTTGTTTTCAATATCGTAGCCAACGCGTGTAACTACGTTACCGAGTTTCTATCATTACGCTACTAAGCTTCTATTACAATTATCTAATATTTATCAGTTCAAAGGAAACAATAAGGAGTTAATATTTCTAAAGCAACTGGCAAAGGAGGTTCAAAGCAATTCAATTATTATTATTTCCCCTTGCGTACAACCAGCAAAAGGACCTTAGACCAAAGTACATTTTTAATGTGCACTGGAAGGAATAGGAAGGTAGTTTTAAAAGGAATTTAATAAACTCCTAACTGATAGATTGAGTCGAGGAAAGTATGAACAAAATCCATTAGTAGAATCCCGAAGGAGGTCGCCGTTCCCCGTTTAGGAAATCACATTAAAAGGCAATACTTCCCGATAGCTTAAAATGTAGGGAAATTTTTCTCTTTGCGACTTCGTCTTTGTCTTTTTATTCAGTTTAGTTAGGGCGTGAGAATTCGCGAATTATGTTATTTTTGTGAAGTATTAGAATTTGTGGATAACGTAAAATTTTGTTCCCATTGTTTAAAACGATTATTTTTCTTACGAAGGAGGAACGTCTTTTTTGACACCGAATTTTGTGTTAGAAATTCAAATAATTTTTTGTTACACCAGTGATAATATATTTTTTTAATACTTTTGATTTCGTTTATTTTATGTTTATGTTAAATATAATTTTTACTGCATTAAATATAAATATCAATATAACAGCTGAACAGAAAGACAGGTTATTCGATCAGTGTATTTTACCAGTACTTACTTACGGAGCGGAAACCTGGGTCCTCACAAAAGAGAGTATATAAAAAATACAAGTTGCCCAGAGAAAAATAGAAAGAAAGCTCGTGGGGGTTACGCTGTGAGATCGAAAGACGAAAGAAAGAAAGAGCAAAGCGAACTGTCCGATGCCGTGAAGCGAATAGCAGGCCTAAAGTGGCAGTAGGCGGGCAGTATTGGAGTGGAGGCCTTGGGGTGAGAAAAGACCTAGGGGAAGACCACAAATGCGATGGAGGGACGACGTCAAGAGACTTGCAGGGACGAAATGGATGGAGGTGGCACAAGATCGATACAGATGGCGCAGCCTGAAGGAGACCTACACCAATATGGTCGAAAATGACTAACAAAAACAAGAAGAGAAATATAAATATATATATTTAATGCAGTAAAAATATATATAATATATAAAAATAAATAACTCTCAACGGCCACAAAGCGAGACACAATAGAAATATTATAATATTCGCGAACCCGAAGAGCCGCGTGGTCGCCAAGGCTGTGTGGTAGCGGCTCATTAAAATAATACTATATACCAACCCATCTCTTCCCTTGGGTGTCGTAAAATGGCCTAAAAACTGGACAACCATCCAATAGCTTAAAGCGGCGACGAGCTCACCACCTGTCGAACTGAGTCTTCAGAAAAGCAGTCTTTTGCGTTGCTTTCGCCTAGTCTCTGACTAACCTTTATAATAATAATAATAATAATAAATTTTTGCGGTGAGAATAAATTATAACCCTAAAATGACAGTCTTCCACAAACGAATCGTTGCGTATCGTTTTGGGTCTCAGTGTAAATCGTGGCGTGTGTCGTGAATGAATTGATTGTTTTTTCCAAGGCGCCACGCGGCGAACACTTTTCTTTTGAATGAAACCTCCGTGGTTACAGGCTGGCAAGACGCCTGAACACAATTACGCCAGTACGCAACGCCCATCGTTAGGACATTATGCATCTCTTGGTGCGGACTTATTTGAAAATGTAGGTGCTCGTATTGCACTCTTACGCCTCGTGTGCGAAGGGCCTTAGTTTGCCTCTTTTTCCGCTGAGAGTGTAAGGCGAGGAAGTGTCGGGTACCCCGAACTGAAATAAACCAGTTTATCCGTTCCTCACCTGCCTACCCATAAAAAATTCGGTGAAGCTCTTGAATGTCGTAGAATAAGAATATCACGTATTTATGTAAAAATGACATGGTAAATCGTTTTTAGCACCTCTATCTTCTTTAATTATTCTAAATTGTTGCCATGCAAGCAAGCTGTTTTCCTAATAGTATATTTGGGTACAGTCGCTTATTCATCCAAAATATTGGTGAAGAAGCAGGCTGTCTAGTCGCCGAGAATAGGTACATGCGATATTCGTAAGAAATGCATGTGCTGCAAGAACTTATTAATTCAAAGTCCCCAGTAGTTTCACTGTTTGTCTTACTCTTGGAGCCGGATCACAACAATGCAAGCATTAAGCGGGTCCCACTCGGAGCCGTGTTCCGTGTTCTAAAGATGTATGAAAGCAATCCTTTTATATAAAATAACGCATAGACATGCATAGATACAACACACTGAAAACTCACCTACGCAAGTAGACGCGAGTTGACGCGCCTACATGTGGTGGTGGTGGAACATCGCACCTACGCGCATTTAAGCGCGTACGTGTGTTCGAAGACGCATCAACGGACTGCTCAAGAGTTACGCAGACGACTTAGTATTAGGCTTCTCTTTGGTAAAATATGCTTAGAATAAACCTAGAAGACTTTTTTTATCTTCAAACATTCAAACCTATCAACTAGCCCCATTTAGCAACTAATACTGCTTGTGTTACGGACACAAGATGACGGACAACTATATTTAATAGATAATATACATGTAAATATCCTGAATATATATAAATATATATAAACATCTAAGAAGATCACCCAAACATTTGCCCCTACTGGGGATCGAACCCAGAACCTCTCGAGATCGCGACGCCTTGAGACCGGCATACAGACCACTCGACCACGGAGGTCGTCACCTTCATGGATCCACACAGATTGTGACAAAAGAAGTCTTGTTACATGATCCAGATATTTTACTACTAAAGACAACGGCGTTTTAAGAAAATCTGAAAGTTCGTCTATAGCTACATTTGTATCTGGTAAAACGACTGATGACGAAGGTCATAAGCCTCAATTTTTCGCGGTATCGCCTTTCCGGTTCAATTGTTCCACACTATTTATATTCAGAGCAGCTATGGCCTCGATATTTGATGTATTAGGCCAGCTTATTTATCTTTCCCTAAAACATTTCGTTGAAGGTGCAATGAATATTCTCTCGTTTATCATAAAAATTTTTTTGGTTTTCTCTCAAAACTGAGCTAGCCTTAAACTTTGTTGCTGAAAATAGCTGTCACATCGTTATCACATTTATCGACTTTAGTTTGTGTAATACTACCTTCATTTACCTCTGAATAGTCAGAAAATTAGACACAAGTGGGAACACATTTTTTAACTACCTTTATGGTCAAGTGGTTCACACCACAAGGTGTTGATCGGGAGGTCCGGGTTCGATTCCCCATGGGGGCAGGAGTTTTTCTGCTCGGTTTGGTTAGTGATAGGGCTTCTAAGTCCGCCTGGCTAGCTACCGCCGTCTTACCTAAGATTGTCGCCATAATAACAATGTTTTAAGCATTGTTGTGTTCCGGCAATCAGAGACTTACCTCTGATAGCCAGTTCCTCAGTTGTTGAGGATACAGATGAAGCTCGCGTCCACTTTCAGCCTTATCGTCACTGACCATTAGGTGAGATGAAGGCTTACCCGTCATATGAAAAAAAAACACCGGTATTCGCCCGGACCCTCAAGGATGAGAAAAACGGTATTTTGTAGATGGTGCAACGAGTAATTTAGATTAAACCACAGATCACAGGAATGAAAGATAATGAAGTAAAAGTAGGCAATGATTTTGGTATAGTACGTCTCAATCCAAGTTGCCAAAAAGTTAAACAAAACAAAGGTAATGTTTCATCTCTAAAATGTTTTGTGATGACTGTAGATAATTGAAATCAAGTGAAACGTACAACAATTGTTACCGTTATAATACACTTTTTACATGGACAGTGGCACGTAAATATAATTATAATTATATTAACGTGCCAATGTCCATGTAAAAATTGTGATTATTGAGTAACAAATTCGGTAAGTCGGCTTTTTTGTATACCTTTTTGGCAACTTGGATTGAGACGTATTATATCTAAATTGTTGGCTATTTTATAATGTTTATTTCTATCTATCAGCCAATTGTCGTCCATAATGTTTATTTTTCTTTCTACAATTCATATAACTCTATGGAATATACTTGATGATGTTAAACATAACACCAGGAAACTGTCGTGTTGGTTGGCGTGTAGGTCGTGATGTGTGCTCCGGCGCGTGAAATTAAGACAACGAGGATCCTCTTTGTGGGATAAAGATACAGACGTCGGTTCAGCCATGGGAGTTAAGAAATGGACGCTGAGACAGTAAATAAAACTACGAAAAGTCACATTTGATTACTGAACTTGGTCTGAATTAGATTAATCATATAGTTGTATTTGCTATTATTTAGCAAGGAACACTTTAAACAATAGGTATTGTTAAAATCGCTTATCAATTGTAGAAATCTATACATATAATAAAACTGTAGAGGACGAATGTCTGTAGGTAGAAAATGCTTAAAATTAAGTCACGGGGATGTAAAGAGAGAGAGAAAAAAAAAATTGTCTATCTGTTTGTCAGTTTGTATGGGCTAATCTCCAAAAGGCTGAAATTCTACCTAAATTATACCTTATATCCCTGGTCAACATCTTAGATACTTTTTATTTCGGAAAATTAAAAGGTTCCCGTGAGATAGTTCAAAAACCACTAAGCGTGGATGAAGTCGCGGACAACAACTAGTATATAACAAGAATGACGCGAAATATTTTCTTATGTTTGATTGTCGCTTTAGATTGCTTAACTACCGTCGCTGCGTAAAGTTCCATGCATAAAGATTTTTCTCTAGCAGCACATACCTTTCCTTCCTTCCAATGGGTCCATCAAAAGAGGCGAGTCGTCGAAAAGATTAGAAACTATGGCAGATCTAGTTTTTTTCTGCATCAAATTATATTTGCATGTAAACTTCATATTTACTTAAGGTGAGATGGAAATTAAAAAGAATTTAAGCCTTTCTTAAAATTATCATACCAATTTTGGTTAATAATATTTGACTAAGGAAACGTAGATAAAAAATATTTCGAAGTTACTGTGATGGATAACTAGCTTCTTTCAATCTAATTATTAGTACCATATCCAACCTCAACACATTGATGTCTAATTCGGAGGAAAAATCTTCATAGATGTTAAAAAGAGATGCTTCTCCAATATTGAGTTTATCGAATCCGAAATAAGTTCTTTGTTGTTGGATTTGGTTGAGTACTCGGAATGGTTCAATGGATTTGAGTGTATACCGGGCTTCTTGGATCGTTGAGGGACCTCCAAATTTGTGATTTGCTGCTTATTTCTGATATGAAATGAGGTTTCCTTGTTTGATTATCATGGCCGTCTATTATTGGAAGGAAAGATTTTATGCTTTTAATCATGTAATGTATATGTTGTGGTCAGACTGTATAATTGGGTGTTGCATTATGTTTCCATATCGTATAACTTAATTAGTATTAGGGGTTCTAAAAGTCATAAAGAAAACCTTGAAGTGGGTATTGAAAATTTTGTTTCACTTCTAATGTATATTTTTTTATATAACAACCCAATCATTGTTAATACTGACCATGACATTTATACTAAACGAAATCAAAGAGAAAAATGAATGAGTGTTCTTTAACGTTACGTCAACACGTGTTAAAGGGGAAGTAATCAACATTATCTCTTCCCCCAAGCGTTCACACGGCGAATGAAAATTAAACAATCCTATTGACAGTCGAACAATGCAATTTAATTTCCAGTTGCAAACAACTATGCAGACTGTGGTCGGGTTATTTGTCTCTCAACAGCTCTCAATGGCCATTATTCGATTAGGCAGACTAACTTCACAGTACAAATAAATCCGACAGCATTACGCTTTGGGGTGGCAGCGGGCTTTGCCCAAGCCGCACTAAACCGGACGAAACTTACGTGGAAGCGGTTCAGGACTTTTTTTTTAGTTAATACTATTCCACTCGTTGTAAATCGTTAAAGGGCATCTTATGAGCCAGCATGGTGGAGGTCGCTAGGCCTGCATCCTTTGGTGCTGCCCTAGCATCCTTCGCAAATGGACTTATCTACCGCTTACCATCAGGTGGTGTTGAGTCATTTGCTGGGCTGATTAAAAAAAAAATATTTTTGATAATTTTTGCTTGTATATTTTTTTTTCCAGCCGTGTACACACCCCGAGATTCACCAGCTGTGGGGTGAAATGGGAAATGATTATGATTTTTTTTAGAGATATTAACATCAGTAGTTTAGTCTAGTAAATTATTATTAAAATTTTATTTTCCTTAAAGTTTTTTGTGGATAATATTTTAGTACGTCAAAAACATGAGGTAATGTTACGCAACTAATTTAGTTCCCCTGTTCAGCGTACATATAAATTATCTTTTATGAATACGCTCAGTAAATGCCTTATGTATATCATAATAAGCAGTGTCTTTGATGTTTGT
This sequence comes from Parapoynx stratiotata, assembly GCA_910589355.1. Classification (NCBI taxonomy): domain Eukaryota; kingdom Metazoa; phylum Arthropoda; class Insecta; order Lepidoptera; family Crambidae; genus Parapoynx; species Parapoynx stratiotata. The sequence continues at coordinate 4,899,196 of OU342468.1, read as the reverse complement.
ACAGAAATACGTAGATAAAATATTTTATGGTCGAATTTTTCCCTCAATATTCCTATTAAACGATCTTTTGATTTACCTTGACCTGTCTGTATATGAAATAACGACGATATTTACTTTGTATCTATAATAAAATTTAATAGAAAAATATAACTACTCCACATATTCTTGTTAATGTCAAAGAAAATAAGATAATCGCAAAATAAAACTACAGGATACGAGGTCCTTTCATCCTAAAATACGGGTACACCAACTGCTCCAAAAATCGTATAAAAAGTATTTTAGGGACTAGAAAAATTTATAGAAAAGCCAAAATCGAATAGGGCGCTCTTAATTTTTTTTTTTTTCCATTTTCAGATTAAATTTCTATTAGCCATCGGTTAGAGTATGTTGTTTGCTTAAGCTTTTGGAAATAAAAATCCAATAGTCTGGATCTGCGTCCAGCCCTGTTCTCAATCGGTCTTTAATCTTTAGTAAATTGTTTACCGTCTGCTAGGGCCGAACCGATTATCTCGCAGTGCTTGAGCCCTTCGAATATTTAACGCTGTTTGGTATTGTGGTGTGGTAACATTCTTAGGACGATTATAATTATTAGCGATAATTGATTAGCTCAATAATTATTTGGTCAGCAGAATAATTAATTGGAAAGCAAGATAATTATTTGGGCAGCAAAATAATTAGTTGAGCTGCTAAGTTATTATTTAGATAGTAATATACATATAATATATATTATGTATGTTACATATTTTGTTACCGGAAATATACAAAATCTAGGAAAAGGATCAATTCCTAGGAAATGTATTCTGATAGATATAAGGTTTAGGTTATTTTTTATGACCCTTAAAAACAATATATTTGTGTCATCAAAACATATATTAAACAATTTGGCAGCAGGGTTGCTGCACAATTAGTTAATTTGCTGGAAAATTAGAAATGTCTGCTGCTCATAAGTTGCTGACCAATTAGTTATTTTAGCTGAACAACTGTATGTTTTTGCTGACTAAAATTCGAATATTTTAATAACATCCATTAAAAATATCTTACTATTTTAAAGCAAAACACTACTAAAAGTTAGGCGGTATTCACGTCTATCATAGTGAAAACCGAAGTGTTTTCGACATCCTCGAAACACCGTGTAAAGACAACCTAACTAACCTTAGAATAACAATTCGCCGGAGCTCGTTATGTATTGTTATCGTACTAGTGAAATAGCGTGTCCGTCCGTGTGCAATTAGCATACTAGCTGTGTCAGCTTATTATTTTATTTACTGACATGAAACTAACGTGATAAATAACACTATGTGCTTTTAAAATCGGTTGGATTGGATTACGTGCAAAGGTAAGGCGGAGCTTTTTAGCGATTCGTACGCTTTGCCTTAGGATATTGAAAACAAAGCCACTTTCGCCATGGTCAGTCCTTGGATGGGTGACCAAAGCTTTGTGATCTCGAATTCCTTGCTTTAGAAGGCACATTAAACCGTTTCTATTCACAATTTACATTGGGCCTGCATTGTGGTGTTACGGGCATGTATGTAAACCCAGTTGGTGGGTAGACTGGTGGCGACACTTGTGGAAAGGGAAATTAAGATCTGGATGAAACGAGATGAAATAAAGGTAAATGGCGAACATTGGGTAAGGTCTTTATCCAGCAGCGGCCTATTAAAAAAAACATGTAATGTAAAGACGTTACTTCATGATGAAACTTCTATTTCTCTACGATCTCTACATATTTATCTGATTATCTACTATTTATTATACATGTATAAAAGCGTTAAAAAAAGCGTAAAAGCGTATGCTTATTATACATGTATAAAAGCTTAAATTAATGTGTAAAAGCGTATGCTTTTAACGGGGAGTTCGGTGGTGTAGTGGTTGGCACGCTTTGGCTTTCGATATCGAAAACAAAGCTACCTTCACCATGGTCAAGCCTTGGTTGGGTGTCCAAAATTTTCTTGAACTCCTCCGTGCATCTTAAGGCACGTTAAGCCGTTGGTCCCGGTCGCTATAGCGACCGTTTCTGCCCACCAACCCGCATTGAGCCAGCGTGGTGGTGTTCCGGGCCATACTCTTCATTTGTTCTACATGAGGAAGGCCTGGAATTCTTCTAAAACACGTCAGTCAAAACTACTGAAGCGCTTGGCTTCAGTTCTCCCAAAACACAGCTTTACCAAAGGAATTTCTGTCATGATTGTGATGTCATAAAGTCAAAAGTCGCGTGTCGGTAATTGCACTGCCGTTTCTCATTCCCTGAATCGGAACAAAACAATATAAGTTATAAACTTAATTACTATGGGCTTGCGAAGTAAACTGTCTGCCAAGTGCATGTCTGAAAGAACCGGGCTTAGTTCATTTTGGAATTCTGAATACAGTAATTCAAATACAATCTTGTGGTTTATAGCTTAAGGATTTATTTTGCAATAATCTAGTTTCTTTGGGTATAGCAAGCGGATGAGGTATCAAGTTGATAGTTGTTTGGGTTTTTGGTAAACCAATGAAAAATTAAAAGTGGTCGGATATTTCAGAAGGCATATAATTTCTTATTAAATGTGAGCTTTTACCTACATTTCTGCTTTAATTTTCTCATAATCTAACACTAATATAACTCAAATACCCAAGACGTAGGTACTACATAGTCGAGTATTGAGTGGCATTTCGAAGAAATTAAATTACCTAAATAAATTAATACGCAATACACTCTTGCCCTAATATAGATATCGATTTTCGATTCCCCATGGATACAACCGCCTCTCTGGTCTAGTGGTTCATACAACCGGGTGTTGATCGGGAGGACCGGGTTCGATTCCCCATGGGTGCAGAAGTTTTTCTGCTGGGTTTGGTTGTTGGTAGGGCTTCTAAACCTGTCTGCCTGCTAATACCGTCTTACCTAAATTTGTCGCCATAACAACAATGTTAGAAGCATTGTTGTGTTCCGGCAATCAGAGGTAAGATAGCCAGTTTGCTTTCACCTTCAGCCTTATCGTCACTGAGATCAGGTGTGATAAAGGCCAAGAGCTTGTCACATGTGGTAAAAAAAAGTTATTCATTAGTAGAATAATGATGTGTATGTTTATAAATAACAATTCTCTAAAAATTAGTCATTGAAATATGCACCTCTGTCTGCAGCCTCTGTCGGTATAAGTATCGGCTGAATACACATTGGGTATTCTATTAAAGAATTTACGATGGCACAATAAAGGCTTCCACCCCATGCCCGGAACAAAGAACGAATCAAAATGGAAAGTTGTTTTTATTCCATAAACAGATTTATAAGATTTCCTTTCCCACAAAGAGAACTGTCTCGAGGGACAAAAGGAACGAAACATAATAAGGCCAGTGTACATTCCTCTCAAGTAGCGCTGCTGTGGTATAGCAGGTATTCTGCAATGTAGGATACATAAATAACTTTAACTTATAGAGGTAATGTATGAAATAGCTATTATTTTTAAGGTAACTCGAACGAATTTCTAACATTTCATTGGATGCCTATCTCTGTAATGTAAACCTAACAATTTTCTTCCATCACCGCCTCAGATAATAACAGGGGTCTATCTTAATACAACATCAGCCAAAATCATAATTATATAAGGTCGCCTTTTAATTATTATTACATTGCGACCTTTTCGTTAATTACAATTTATCATCCCTGACCCGTACTATCGTATTTCTATGCTTGTTATCACTTTATTAGTGACTTAGGGTTGACTTACGAGTCGCCTTTAATTACGATAACATCGCAATTTCATTAAAATCCCAATGTTTTAGACTCATAATAAGCTCGGCGTATATTACATCCCTTGTAAGGCTGTGGGTTTCAACGTTTCGGTGTTTATTTCATACCTACTGTAACAAAAAATACCAAGCTGAACAGACGTTACCAGCTTATGTATATAAGAAAGCGAATGCTTACTGTCGAGTCGAGCACAAGCTTCCTGCGTGTAGAAGCACTCGAGGAGTACCCACTGCACCTTGGTGGTCGAAGCGTTAACAATAGCGACCGCAAGCAACGATTTCAGAATCACGGTGAAACTCGATATAACAAAGTCTTGGTCACCCATCCAAGGCCAGACCACGGCGAAAGTAGCTCAACTTTTAATATCGAAACAAAACCGTTAGTAGTCCTATCTGTTTTAACAACTATCTAAACTTGACCTTATTAAAATTTACTTTAAGTATAATAAATGTGACTAATGTGTAATGTTGACGATTTTAAGTGCTAAGTTTAGCCTATGAAATAAAATTATTTTTTATTTGATTTGACCGCTTTTAGGCCCAATGGTACATTAACTATGCCACGGCGATGTATATCTATATGTGTATAGGTTTATGTACCGTAAAAAACGGATTAACCATTCAATTCGCGGTAGCGAGCCATAGTAGCAAAATCTGTTGTGTTGGCATACCGAAATGCCATTTGGGACACACGTGGTTAAACTAACTATTATAAAGGTTAAAGTATATTATTATATACCTAGCCCACAATAGACTCAACGCTATCTACCCACGAATTGAGACAAGATTTTCTTTTCAACTGTCACATGAGTGCGGACACGTGTTTACCTGAGTCGTAGGTACAGCAGGCCTAACGAGGGTCACCCTGTCACTCGAATGTCGGCCTGCCCCACAGATGTCGAATTTTCTTGGAAAATTTCCCGAAGACGAATTTGAGACACCCTATTAGGATGCTAATGAACTTAGGGCTCGGTGTTCAAGAATCCCACTCGTGTCACAAATTAGCTCCGTCGCCCTAATCTTAATTATAAACAAGTATATTTTTGTTTTAATAGCAAGAAAAAGTATTAAATAAGTTTAATCACATAGTGATATGTAAGATTTCGACTTCGTTAGCTGCAATCGATTTGTCCATGTTCTGAAATTTTAGGCCAATGCCAGTGTTATTGTTTTTTTAAGCTATTGCATAGCTTCTATCGCGGGCCATAAGCGCGGGGACCGAATCCAGAAATTTCGTAACGAAAAAACCTCACGCTCCCCACTCCGATGCGCAAGGAGGTGTGGCTTGAAGGCCGTGCATCGTCTAACGTCGTTTCAGTTCGGCAGTCTTCGACACGGCGTTGTGTGCGTGCGATTAGTCGTATTGTACGACTCTACGAAACTCGCACGAATTGAATTAATATCAAAGAAAAAGAAATACTGCATGAATAAAATAAATAAATAAAATTATAATTGCATAAGTTGATACAAAATGCTATGCAATAGCTTTACCGCGGCAGTCCCCGAGTGCCACACGTCTTTTTTCTACATAATCTTACAATAATCATAGTTTCATCAATATTTATTCCTATTAACCCTTAAATGGTGGCTATAAATAAACAAAATATTTTTACGTTATCACCCTTTCGCTCTCACAAGAATATACGGTACACCATTACTTAAATGTATTGGGGAATATGTAAGAGATATTTTATGCACATAACCTAGATATCAAATATGAAAACGTTAAACTCGTAAAGAAAAAGAGGCAAGTAAGTGCTACAAAAATACTTACCACAAAAATGTTAAAGGTTCTCTTAGGTTTATTGCTTCAAAGAATTTCAGTTTCACTGTACCTACATGCACATAGCCTTTACATTTTTATTACTGAAATTGCTATGCCGACCACGTAACAGACCGCGCTGCGTTGAAATATGCACTTAATGAAAATAATCCTATACTTCGAGTCCTAATGACATCCCCTACGTGAAGGATTTCTCGACTTCGATTTATTAATCGCTAAAGGATGTGTGCTGTCAATATCAGTAAACTATGATAAATATGTTGTAAGGATTAAATTAGATTTTACTTTTTGTTTACTTTGCCAAGAATATTATCGGTGGTCTAGATATGGACCCTAGTAAAAAAATTGTGCCATTTTTGTCATGATTACATGTCTAACTATGGCTTCACTCGAAATAGACTTCTAAAATATATTCTATTGTGATAGGAATTTCATAATATGTTTGGGTCGGTATAGATTATCTTAAAAATCTTATTCCTATAGTTTGTTTTATGTACTATTAATGAAATACATTAAGTATTTCATTATAATAACATAAACATAAAATAGTAAAAAAATCTAATACTTTCCATTGTTCAAACTTTCAATACTTTTGTGGTGATAGCACCACATATAGGTACATACATTAAACTAAAACTTGACATAGGTCAAGTTTTAGTTTAATGAATATTTTGATTCATTAATTAGCTATTCCAATAATGTAAAGTATCAGGTGCCCTACTCTCTAACCAAATTTCAATGGATATGAATTGGATATCTGAAATTTCGAACACATTTTTTTAGTAATCAAAGGATATAACATGATTTGCATTGCATTATATTAATATTGATTTGTCAATATTATGTTACAGAGTAGGCAGCAGATCAGCATCGTAGAATTAAGAACGTTTTGCACAGCTTATCTCAACCAAAAAGCTATTTAGATATCCAAGGCACTTTATCTTTAAGTTGCCATAAAATCATTTGGTATTAGCACCATTGATCGTTCCATTAGCTTAAAGAGGCTGTTCTCGCGTGATTACACGTCGATTTACTCTGGAGAGAGTGTAGGAATCTTAACAGTTGATCTTAAGATCAAGCCACAATGTTCCAATGTTCCTATTTTTCTGAATAACGTACATGTTTTTTCATTTGATATGAGAATCACTGAAAAAATAGAAGATTTTTGGCTATTTAGAAACACCATAATTACTGCTACTTAACTCGTTTAAGCACGCGAACGCCGGCACTCGCGACCAATAATGTTGTTTCTTTTGTGTTTCGTTTGTGGCCGTTGAGAAGTTAAGTAGGTATATGTATTCAAAAGACAACGTTCTACTAAAAAAAACCCAACTCCACAAGTAGGTATTGGATCTTTTTATAAACTAGCAGCTTACCTACCTATTGGTTTAATCATCATATGAAAAGATTTTGGAGAAACATCGTGATATACTGTTATATTATACGTAACCAAGGTTTAATACTGATAAATAAGCTAATATGTAATTCGAAACAAACCAACGCATGAACCCTCACCTTCGGGATCAAGGTATATTGTGAGATACGACCCTATTCGTCTTATGGTGCAACGGCTAAGTCCCGCAATTTTCTCCTTGATCCGGTAAAAATTATCGCCCATAAAGCCAAACTGAGTCCCTAGCGATGCCCTTAAACCGAGGTGGCGGTGGTGTGTATGCGATCGCAGTAGCTTATGGGGTGGACCGACTTAGCATAAGGCTGCTCTTCCACAAGATGCGAAAAGAAAATAGAAGTCCAATCAAATTGCTCCAATCAGGAGCTTGGAGGGCGTAGTTCCTCGTACGCTTTGGCGTTTGGTATTGAAACAAAGCTACCTTCGGCATGGACACCCCTGGATATATGAACAAACCTTTATACTCTTCTTCCTCCGTACATCGGAAAGCACTTTATGCAGTTGGTTCCTGTCGACATTGCAACCGTTTCTGCCCACAAATCCGCATTAGGCCAGCCTGGTGGTGTTTGAAGGCCTGTTCCCAGTAGTGGACCGTATAAGCTGGACGAATCAGATTGCACCATTTTCAAAGTCAATCAAAACGAAGCTAACAGCTATTGGTGGATTTTTCCTTGCACATAGCTTAACTACGTCGCACAGGTCTGGTGGAATGCCAGCCTTATTCCAAAATGACTGATGCTGTCTCGTTCGTGCTTTAAAAGCTTTAAATAATAAAAGTGACACTTATGATATTAAATAATGTGGGTGGACTTGGTTCGCTTGTGAAAATAAAGATGAAGTTTAATGATTAATTTAGTTGATCGGTATAATGTTTCTATGCTTCCAACCAGTAGGAAAACTTTAATTAAACAGAAACTACAGGCAGTCAAATAGTAAGTAAGTGGTAGTGCATTAAGTCATACTGATTGACGGCGGCGGCGGAATAATATAATCATTGAACCGTCAACCGTCATTGAATTTAACAAAGTACACGTATTAAGTACCTTTAGTATAAATAAAAATCAAAAAATATAAATAAAAATCATTAATAACACAATTATGTTATTTGATTAGTGTTTTGTAGTTCATAAGTCTCATTTACATGGCAACTTTATGAGCTGCATGTTCTATTTGCAAAATGTAACATGTCCATAAAAAGTAATGTTTTATTTTTTAAATTTTATTCTATTCTATTCTTATAATGGGGCTGAGATAACTCAGGGACCCTATGGGATCTGTTTTGCTTCCCCTTCCTATTCATCCCTCTCTGCCATCACCCAAAATGTCCTGGAAGAACGTTATGATGCTGGCTGAGGGCATGCCTAAAAATTCCTCTGGTTTGGGATAAGCCGCACCTAGAATCCTTAGTCGCTTATTGCCTAGAGCATCGAATTCACATAATATGTGTTCTATGCTTTCATTGTTTTCACTTCACATTCTACAGGTCTGCTTTGCCTATTGTGTAAAGGAGCTTCCTTGTGTTAAAATGCAGTTAAAAACCAGTAATGCAGCGGGTTTGATATCTACTACCAGAACTACATTTAAAAACTATTTAGTAAATTCAATCTAAACGTTCTCGCACGGAAGCCATACATTTTAAAGCCAAGAGGTGTACCAGCGAACTTTAAAAGTATTTTCCAAGGACCTCTATACGGCACACAATCTTACGCGTTTGCTCGGTGCGAGCAGCCCTTCACACGACAAAGTGAGAAAAATATGGTTGTTCAATATTTATAGGATTTTTATTTCCGTCGTTTAGTCTCGGATACACGTCGACGTACGTACGGAATTGCGTACTGAGTTAAAGCTGTCTGGATATGACATGTATAGGGTACGTTTTGATACATAATGAAATGTATCTAAAATGTTGACCTGGGATATAAGGTGCAAATTTTCATCAAAATCGATACAACCATTAGAGATTAGCCCGTACAAACAAACATACAGATTATTTTTTAGTATATTCCCTCTTTTTACATCCTCCTGACTTGGATTTAAGCATTTTTTTTTCTATGTACAAACATTCAACCTCTACAGTTTTATTATAGGTAAGTTTAGATATAGATTAACTTCTAGAACTAAGATCTGTTTTCAAATGTGTCCACGCGCGGGGACGGACAACAGCGGCCGAGCGGCGCCGGCGGTGTGACGCATGGGACCGGCGCGGGTGCGTTCAGAGCACGATCGAGCGGCGACCGCTACACTCGCGTAGTCTATAAATTTGTTGCCAATCTATTCATTATACATTTCAACTACAGTCCACCTTTTACTTCTATACCTCATCTTTAACAAATGTATGTATGTTTGTAAAGCGGGCCACTTCCAGTTCGCGCTTATAACACGCGTTTTGTCTCAACACGTTGTTTTTCTTGGCGGTGCATCCATTCGGGCGGCTTAGGTGGATAAATAATGCATGCGACAAGGGGGGTCATTCGTATTCTGTCGCAATTCTGACGTCGAGCGAGTGTCATCGCACTTTCTGAGCGCCCACGGAATAGCTTAGTTTCGTTAGCTTGCATTTGTTTTTGTTTTATTTGTTCAAAAATTCCTCATTAGGTAACAAGAAACAGCACACCAGTTCGTTCGCAAAACATAATTAGGAACAACAAATTTTTAATATCCTCATAGACTCAGTATAGACCTGTATGAAAGCGTATGGGATTTTAAGTAAAACTTATAAATGAGACTACTGAGAGCTATTCTCGCAGTAGTCTCATTTATAAGTTTTTATAAACAACATGTCAATTATTTTAAATTTATTTGACAACCTCTCATTTCATCTAGCAATAGGTATATCATGCAGCATCACATGAGCTCAGGCCTTTAATGGAAAGGATAAGGGAAGTTTTATAGGTACGCTGGCCAAAAACGCCGTTGAGATTTCCATACATTTTGACGTAGAAGCGAGCGCGTGTGGCAGTGAAATGCTAGCTACGTGTAATTGTAAGAGCACGCGCGTGCCGGGACGGCTGGCGGCCAGTGTATATATGAAACACACTAATGCTCCTTACGAATCGAATAAAAGGGCTCTTTATTGAGCAAGAAATGTTAAAAACCGGTTGGTAGAACTATGATGACATTGAACTAGATGCACCAATGCAACTACATATAACTTTACTTACTTGCTATAACTTAATTATAAATTTATATATAGATACATATTATCACGACTATTATCCCCTAAGGGTTAGTCAGAGACTAGGCAAAAGCACCGTAAAAACATTCCATTAGTCCGCACTACACCAATCAGTGACTGCACTCAACGTGAGGGATGGTGAGCCCGTCGCCGCTATAAGCTATTGGATATTGTGCAGTTATAAGTCCATTAGTCGCCTTTTACGACACCCAAGGGAAGAGATGGGTTGGTAGTATTATTTTAATGAGCCACTACCACACGGCTAGCTTTAATTATAGTATAACATAAAATATCATTAAATCGTATAGGCAGATGTCAACACTCATAACCTTCAGTTCACCATGTACGAAGCGATCTCCCCTTAAACAAATAACATAGTGAATACTCTAACAATACTCCAACGAATACTACAGTAAAAATTTATTTATTAATTTTCAAAGTCAACAAAACAACTGAAAGTATAAACAGTCAGCTACATGTTCGCTCGTCAGGCGGAGTCCGTATAATTTTAAATGAAATATGTGTGTGTCTACTAATAATGAAAATTAAACGTCGCTACCGGGTCAGCTGTCACCGTGACAAGTCATTCGTGCATGCAAACTTTATTAAGCGGAGTGCACACTACGATATTCATGGCAGGGCGTGGCAGTTACAATACGTGATTTATGTCGGCTTCACCCACTTTTGTATACTTGATTATGTTAAATCAAATGTGATTTTATGCTTAAAAGGCTTTAAGTTCGTTCTTACATTTTTGTATTGTGCAAAACACTCTTGCAACGACGATAAAATTCGAATATGAATTGCGTTTTAAAGATTATACCGGTAAACATTTCAGTTGTCTGCTTTTAATTATCGAAACTAATTCTCTCCTTAGGCACCTCCAATTAATTTAATTTATTAAGAGTACACCGAGGTTTCAGCACTAGATTTGCGTTCATTTTGCTGTATTGTTATCACTAAAGCTATGAATATGTGATTCACATGCAAGAAATTAAAGAATTCCCATAATAAATAATATGATTAGATACACGATTACTCGTAGTTGGCTCGATAGAAAAAAATGCTAAAGATACCTCTAAAAAAATATAAACCCTTAGTACGGCGTAAGTGCTTCACGGAGAGTAATCAGCTTTCAACACAAAACTACATGTTTTCTATAATGTATATTGCCTATACCTATTGTCGAAATGTGTATTTATTTTAATAATGCGAAAGAAATACCTAAATTTGCGCGCGACCGTCCATACTCGTTCGAGCCGCTGCGCCTACCCCAGCTCCAGAAGCGAGGTGCACTCATAATGTGTTCCGATGTACCAACAGCTTCATAGCTACGATATTGGGAATCACTGGGTTCAGCCGAAGCAACTTTACGAGCGTTGCAACATGTATCCTTCTTTAACTCTCTTCTATCACAGCTCACTCTCTCCTTCATCAGTATCATCATTTACACAATCTATCCAAGATTTCTTTCTTCATATAGCTTCACATAAAATTTTATATTGTTCCTTGGCCTGGAAATGCACAATGTAATATGCATGCACTCAAATATTTCCCAATATAACGGGAACACCTGTTCTCTTTAGCGCCTAGGGAGATTCAACATCCTTTTCTCAAATAAATTTTGGACGTGTGTGTATAAATAAATAAAGTTTTAGCGACAAACTTCAACGCTATCACTAAAGCTGTTTGAAACTGCAGATAAAGATACGGGGTTCTATTTCGGGAGTGCTGGTAAAAAAGCTTGCAAATCCTTGTAGACTGGAGTGTCGGCGAATAGTCGAATGTAGCGTGTGATAGCTTTGTCGAAACTTCCGCTTTAAAGGAGCTATTCTCAAACCAACACAAGTCGCGTTAATATTTAATACATTTAAAAAAAATTCAAATTAAAATATTTCCAAAAACGAGGTGGATCAACGTGACAGTTGACGCGTCGGTCTGGCGATTCTTGGAGGAGGCTGAAATTAAAGGTCTAAGAAACGTTGAATAAATCTTCTGCTAATTATTAAATAGTACTCCTGGACTACACTGTCCTGTGTTCAAGAATAAAACGTTGCTTTGAAAAAAGATCTTTAAAAAAGTTACTTACGCACCTACTTCTTACGTGTGCTTAGGCGCAATAATTTGATATGCTGTTACCATCTTACTTGATACATCGCACTTAGTAAAAACGGAGTCCAGATGCAAGGGTGAGTCCACCCTGTCCAGATGCAAGGATGAGTCTACCCTCTTGGTGCACACGTCAAAATACTGCATCAGCCACCCTCACCTTGTCGGCATGCATCGTATCATTCTGTTAACTTCTCATAGGTCTTTTAATCAAGATGATCCTTGTGACAAAAGTCAAATTCATTATTAATTTCGTGTAAGTCTCTTTCTACCTTGTGTGAAACGTATGCCTACTATTGTCACCGGGAATCATGTAACGTGAACAAGAGTATTAGGATAGTTACCTACTCACCAACTTTTCGAAAGGTCTGAGAATACACGCTGCAATCCCAAAGGAGTCCACTTTCATACTGTTCGCTATTTACCGCCTACGTTTCGCAAATCGATATCGCGCCTCAGATGCATCGCCCCTAAGAACTTTATTTTGCTATAAACTTGAGTTTTCAATGGCAACTCGACGAATGTTTCTTGATGCACAAGCGAAAATAGCGAAGTGGATACACAAACTAAAAGTGCAATGGGTTCGAGCACTTCAATTTGATTCAATCATTTAGTGCTCGCCATAAGTATATTAAGCAACAAATATTGATACTTCTTTGTATGATGTTTGATCGGGATCATTATGCCTTCCTATCATATTCCTATGATGATGATGTAATGAGGAGGGATGAACATTACAAGAAGAATGCTGAACATGGACGTGGACGGACCTATAGTGAGAGGGAGACCAAGGAAGCGATGGATTAATGCGAGAAGTATGATATGAGAGAAAAGAAATGCTAAACTAACGAGTGACAGGGGAGACTGGAAGAAGAAGATATGTTCTGCCGACCCCACCTATTGTGGGAAAAGGGAACTGAGAAGGGAAAAGAGAACTGAGAAATAAAATTTAAAATACTTGAGAGGTGCCTTTAGATCAAATTGATTATGAGATTAAAGAAGACTCAAATACAAAGGGTAGGACTTATATCTTTAAAAAAATCCAGTAGCGATTGGAGGTGAAAGAAATGCTTAGAAACCAACTTACTTTTGGTTTTCTTTCATGATAATATGAATTTACATGATCATGTCCATTTGGTTGTTCAATGAAACAAAACTCAACATGTTATTGAAAAGATCCCGTCATGAAGGTTTTAATTGAAAACTGAAGTGGTGCTAACAAAATTGTTCTTGGACATTCCAAGTCTAGACGGCAACGTAAAAGTTTGAAAAGTAAATTAGATTTCGTCTGCGAATGTTACAGAAACCATTGCTGGCCTCCGCACTTATCGAGATGCACCCGGCCGGCACATTTCCATTGCCGCTTTGAATACGTGACGGCTTTGAGAAGCGGCAGCGGAGGAAATCTAAGCTTCGATTTCCACGACATTTCTAATACCAAAGTTCTCTAAACTATTATTTCCGAAATAGCCGAACGGTTCCGTGTTCTATTTCGAAAGTTGATATTGTGGATATTCAGTTTTCGTTGAAAGAATGAATAAAGCATTTCATATAATAGACCTACAAATACAAAAATGCTTTTGATTAGATTTTTTTATACAATTATATGAAGATTTTTATGCGAACAAATAAAAACTTCATAAAATAGCGTGACTGGAATTTTATCAGAACTGAGTTTTTAAAATGCAATGAATACTTGAATAAACAAATCCCATAAAAATGAAGTTCAGATAAATATAAGCAGATGATATATATGATATGATGAGGAGGATAAGGAGATGATATATGTGGATATGTGTTAAGGAGTACTTGACAGTACTCTTCGCTTTTATAAATTTTCAGGACCAGTGCAATTTGTAATAAGGTTTGAAAACTTAACTTTTTAAAAAATTTTGGCGAAGGGAAGGATTCTAAAGTAATTTTTATTACCACGTTTTTATTAACACATTTCAGGTTGGATTTTCGTAACTTAATTTTGAGGCACTTCCGGACTAACTATCGGGCTGAAACTTAGGGAGAAGTACAGAACTCGGTATGCAACTTGCAACTACTTTCAACTTTCTACGAACACTTTCAGGTCGATATTTCAACTTTCAGGTTTTGTATGGAGATTGGAGAATACGCACAGTGCCATCTATTAATTGGTGGTTTAACACCAATAAATAAATGGCGACCTATCACAGCGCCTACGCTCGCCTAGGATCGCCATCTATTCATTAGACCCTTACGATTTTTGCATGCCATGTATTCTATTAAAATCCCTATAACCTCTATGTTACCTTCGGGACGTAAAAATGTCTGGAGAAATGTAAGTGTTTGCATCCTTATCGACCCCTTCAGGGATAGAGCGTGATGATGTTTATTGTATACGTTGAGCTAATTCAGAAAAGGGAACACCACGTGTTAGCAGCGAGCGCAGTGGACGTGCTGGATTTTATTACTATACAATATTTTAAGCACAAATTTAGCGGAACGTTGAATTGAAATGCATACATTGGCACCAAGTTTGCGTGTCATAAAGGTCGCTCGTGCCAACTGTATGTGGAATCAGTCAGCCGTAGCCGGGGCGTGTATGTTGTTCTGACACGGTTTTGTTTTATTTCGCCAGTAGTTTAACATATGCTACATTTTAGTTTTACTTTCAAGTCGTGGCACTAAGGGCGAATACGACCAATTTGAGGCGAATTCGACATGGTCAGGCCTTGGATGGGTGACCAAAACTTTGTGTTCTCGAATTCCTCCGTGCTTCGGAAGGTACGTTAAGCCGTTGGTCCCGGTCTTGCAACCGTACCTACCAATGCGCATGATGGTGTTACGGCTCTTACTCCTCATGTTTTTCTCCATGAGGAAGGCCTGTGCCCAGGAGTGGGAAGTATATAGGCTGAGGTCGAAATTTGTAGTTGTGATACTGGACACTAGTGATGTCAAAATGAAATTATTAAATCGGTAACATATTTATGCTAGTGACCGACGAAAACCAGCTTTTCTTTAACTATTGTACCTCTAGTATATTGGAAACAAGCAATAAGCTTCTGATATAAAACCGATGAGAACCAAAATGTGGAACTAGTAATGTTCTACTGTTATTAGATATCTGCACATCTCGTGATGTTCACATAACTGACTACTATGTAGATAAAATGTGAAAAGTTTTATATTTTCACTCTAAACTACGCAATTTTCAGTTTTTATGATATAGAAATATTTTTACAGCGACGTATTTTAGTAACTTATTCTGGGTGAGTTGGGACATCGAAATTAATTAAACTTATTCGTTATTTTTCTTTATTAGTAAAGAAAAATAAATAAGAAATTGATGTATGTTTCCTACAAAATTTAATTTGGCAAAATTAAAAAAATATTAACTCTCGGGGATTGTATGGAGTACTTGCTTGTCCATTTGTCCTTTGATAAATAAGCGTCTAAAATTTTCCTTAAAATAAAAGTAAGTTACTGTCAAAAGTGTAAACATGTTTATGCCAGTGACTGTAAACTTGTCTTTTGTAAAATACTATAAAGACAAAACAAAATAATGATTTTCAACATTAGTTAGAATTTGTTTGAAATGCAAACAAACTTAGGAAAGTAACATAGCTTAAAACACTTTCAAAAAGTAAATTGCCTACTAAATACTCCTTTCAACAAATCAGGGGATAATTCCGTAAGTCGATTAAAAAGAGGCCAAATTACTGCTCGTTTAGTACTCAATCTAATTTGTAGTCAGCTCAAAGGGTACACAGTACACTCGCTAAAATACATGCAAATTACTAATCACCCCGCGCACCTTCATTACCTTACGTAATAAGTAATTTCTCATCAACCAGCATTCTTAAGTGTCACCAATTTAGAAATTTAAATTAACGTGTATTCCGGCCTTCATTGGGGTTATTAGCACTTTAAAAATCTACAAGGGCTTATAGGGATACACTTAATAATTATATAATAATTGGCAAAGTTCGACCCTTTTCAAATCCATTAATTTTCAATAGTTTACCTATGTGTTGCGATCATCGCTATATTGAATTGAATTTAGATACTATTTAACGCAAGGAGGTGAAATAAGTTTTTGGAGAAATTAGAAAGTTTAAAGTAGCTAAGTTAGGTAAGTATATTTTTACCGTTTTATTCATAAAAAATATTAAAGGCTTAATAAACCTATTTTAGTTAAAAAGTGATTTGTTTCTAATTTAGATTTGTGTTTGAAAGAAGAAAACAAATCACTCTGTAACGGTTTATTAAGACTATTATTTTTTATGAATAACACGGTTAGAATGTACAATATAGGCAACAAAATAAACGTCACCGCTCATATCAAGGCAAGCGCATATCGAATTTATGTAGTCTCAAGTATTAGTATCTTGTAATTTTAAGGTTTTAATAAAATCTTGCTATAGCATGACTTGATAATAGAGATATCATAATGAAAAACCGACCAAAAGCGTGTCGGGCCACGCTCAGTATAGGGTTCCGTAGTTTTCCATTTTGTAAAATTTTATCAAAAACCCATCAAGTTCTAAATAATTTTCCTAGAAAGTACTTCTAAGTTCTACTTATGAGAATTTTTTCATATTTTTTGAACTTATGGTTCAAAAGTCAAGGGGGGGGGGGGGGACACACATTTTTTTTACCTTTCGGAGCGATTATTTCAGAAAATATAAATTTTATCGTAAAATGTAAAATAAGAAAATTCTATTCATTTTTTAATAGCTATCCAAAGATATATTATACGTTAGGGTCCAGAGGAAAAAAAAATCAGTCCCTATATTGTGTGTATGGGCACCCCCCCTAATTTAATATTTTATTCCACATTTGATTTGTGCAATTTGTCGGCGTAATAAATATACATATTTATTCAAAATCTCTCTAGTCTCTCTAGGTCACTGAGATTATCCGCGGACAGACAGACAGACATGGCGAAACTATAAAAAGTATAGTAAAAGTACTAAAATAGTCACATATTTATTTATGCTAGTTACCGTTATATTTTGAAACACATTTAGATCATGTAAGATCGCTTAGTGCCGGCTTGCAGTGGCCGATGCTGTTCCCGTTCCAATTTGCATTTTGATTAAAGACATGCGACCGTCAGGCCGAGGCCGAGGCCGTAATGGATCAACGACCCTAGAACAGACAGATATGCTGAATTTTTAGGTTATATGAACAGCTGTCCTACACTGTAACGTAATGTTGACAAATCATTCCTTTGATAATTTGAAATGTGATAAAATCCAATCCATATCCATTGAAATTTGGTTAGAGAGTATGGGTAGCAGTTGTTCAGAAGTGTCTTAAATGCAATGGAATGTAATAGCAAGTTGTTTCTCAAATATAAACGCATATGTATGCGCATTTCTTTCTGAGCTCTTTCAGTGTTTGTGCTGCCCAGTTGTGGAATGAGTTACCGTCGGTGATCATGGATAGCTCTTCGGTCAACTGCTCTAAGATACGTTTGAAGCATCACTACCTGTCCAAAACTTTTTAGCTTTTGTCATGGACATGGTTTTGTTTAAATATTATGTACTAGCTTTTGCCCGCGATTTCGTCCGCGTAGAATAGTTACTTTGAGATCGTGTGTTGGTATGTAGCCTCCAGCCTTTCTCAATAAATCACAGTCATCAGCACAGTCAGTTCAGTTCAGTTCAGTCAGTCAGTCAGTTCTCAGTCATTCAACACTAAAAGATTTTTTTCAAATTGGAGCAGTAGCAGCAATTGGTGGAATTGAAAATTTACTCCTACTCTATTATTAGGAGCAAAGTTCATAGTGACGTAAATTTGTCCTTCATTTTTCTGGGAGGCGTTATTTAATTTTAAGGGATGCTCCCTTGGGTATATTGGGATAAAAGGTAGCCTATGTCTTTTCTCAGGCTCTAGATTATCTGTGTACCAAATTTAGGTTAAATTGGTTCAGTAGTTTTACCGTGAAATGAGACAGACAAACTTACTTTTACATTTATTATATTAGTAAGTATAGATAAGTATATTTATATTATTTATGTATGTTTTTATGTATAGTGTGTATTAATGTGTACGCGTAAATGGTGGTGGGTATATATTTAGTGGATATTATACTTTATGGTTTTATTAATTCGGTTATGAATTCCCTTTTTCTAGCGATTGTCATTTGTGGTCTGCTCTATTAATTTAATTTACTTACTGTCCCTTATGGGTTATCTGGAATACCTCTTTATAAGAGAGAAGCCCGGCCATTGCATGCTTTGTGTTGTTTTCACACACACACATAATGATACGTTTCTAAAACATTGTTGTACCCTACAGACACGACCTGTAGGCCTAGCACGGGCCGGAGAGAAAATGTCCCCGGAGTCAAAATTACTCATTGCCTCTCGCTTCCGCGCGAACGAAGAAGCGAGAGGCAATGACGATTTTCGTCTCTGGGGACTTTTTCTCTCCGGCCCGTGCTAGGCCTTCTGACGAGAGAGACTGGAGCCCACAACACAGGGAATCCTAGTGTGGGAAACAGTGTTAAATATCACTTTTGAATATCTGTATTGAAGCAAATAAAGATTTTTATTATTATTATTTTAATTTTTATGTAAAAAAATTTTCGCCAATAAATTTTACGCCCGATTGGCCAGTAGTTTCTAAAATGGGTTGCGCGGAAGGTTTTTTAGAGAACTAAGACAATTTTCTTTTAAGCAAGCGCGGCCCACCTTGGGCTGCTATGCTAGCTAGCATTCCATCAGTTCGCGGCCAAGCGTACCTTTAACGTAAAAAGTATGAAAGTAAATTCGATTTTAGAAGTGAGTCATAATCATTTTATCTTTGATTTCTCCCAGCTGAATACAATCCTTTCGTGCATTGCCATCGAATATTTCAAGCATCTAAAATTGTACTTATGTGTGAAATAAATAGTGTTGAGGTCGCAGCAGTTACTTCATAAAAGTGGTTCTTGCTATCCTATGTTTTACAATTTTTAAAAACTAAATTTCATTAAATCAAAATTTTCCAATGTTTGAAAGAAATTGTGGAACTTCATCTTTGCTGTTACTTTTTATCAAGAAACAGGAGGTGGTTTTCAATTCAACCAAAACTAAAAAAAATGTTTTGGTTTGTTATGTATGTTCCTCTTGATATTGCCTTGACCGTTTTAAAAAAAATATTTGTTTGAAAGGGTATAGTTTTTGTTGATCCCATTGTCACGAGGTCAGGATCTGATGATGGGATCCCGAAGAAATCGAGGGCATCCCTTAAAGTTTATAGGTACTTATGGTATATTTCATATATTTTTTAATATTATTCAAGCATTTTCGTCTGATAGTCATCAAGTTATGTTGCAGATGATGGAAGGTATAATTCCTCAACAATTAGGAGTACAGCTATAATATAATTGATATTTATAGGTTTATACTTAGGATTGCCATTGTCATGAGGTACTTTTTTGTTTTGGACGTTTTATTGTTTCCCAATTAAGTTAATAATAATTCCCAACAGTAATCTGATATAAATGAAGTAAAGCCGGAAACAAATTATTAAGTCCCAGCGCCCTGTCACGCTTAGTTTAGTTACAATTTGTCATAAAATACGGTTCAACAAAAGACCGGTTTGTTATGGACGGCTCCATTCGTTCCCATTCCCTCTGCGCTGTCGTGGCCTTTTGTTGGCTCTTCATTCGCAGACTGGATGTGGCAATACGAGTTATCCAGGACCAGATGTAATTGGATTTGGATTATTATAAGAAGGAGATAATTGATTTATTTTGTAATATCCAATTCAGCATTTAACACAAAAACTTGCTCTTATAATCACTAGTCACTAAATAGTTAATATATTATGTAATTTATATATAGTAGTTTATATATGCACTTTATATATGTAAGTATATTACACCTACCTTTTCTTTAATTCTCTCTCTGCCCAAAGGTTGCCTGGAAGATATTGCTATTAGCTATAAGGCCGCCTGTGTTGCATTGTATTTTTTTCTTTACTATATTTCTGTGTTTTTATTAGTTGCAATAAAGAATTTTATCTATCTATCTATCTATAGTTTATAATAACAGAATTTCTTCCCGCTGTCTGTCTTTTTGTTGTTTTTTAATTAAATTTTAATCGTCGGAGAACAGAGTCACGAAACTCAGTCAGGAATAATGTTGTGTGCATCTGTAATGTTCACGTCCCAAATTTTTTGTTTCTCCAAAAAACATTACTTCTTTGGTATGTTTACTGGCAGCTCAAGCTAAACCAAAGAATGTATATTCTATATGTGTTGAAATTGTATTTATGCATATTTAATGGGAGATAATTTAGCAGAAATATATCTTTGAAGAAATCCTAAGTAAGTTATGGGTATTCATCGTGGTTATAAGTAGGGGCTTATAACTTTGGTGTTGACCATTAGCCATTCGGCGCTCAGCGTATCATCTCATCCGTAATCGGCGGCCGCTGATTGGCTCTCTACTTGGATTTTGTTTGCTCATTGGTGCCACGTTAGTTCTTCATGCAAAACATCAATTACCATACAGTCAAATTGGAAAAAAATTGGGAACTGTGACTTTCTATCTTATTTCGAACATTGGCAACGTATGTATGTTACTGTGATCCCTAAAGGAGTTGGAAACGGATCTATCAGTTACAAATTTGAGGCGACTGTAGGCAATAGGATAAGGAGTTTTACATGTGACCCAAAATGTTGAATTATAAAAAAACCTGATAACCTCGACTATCATCCGAGACACTTAGCTCTCTATTTGGGTCGTAACAGCATTCGGATGATATCATCTAGCGTTCATAAAGACATTAATGAAAGTAGATGAGCGAAAATTGTGTACCAGGATCGTAGCAAGTGGAAGGCTATAATGTCTTCTTACTCCACCGGGATAGGGGTGGTTTCGCCGGCCTCTTGCGCGCTTACAATTACACGAAATAGAAACATCGTTTTACAGCCACACGCACGTTGCCACGTTTATACGAAAAAATGTATGGGGATCTAGACGGTGCTGTTGGCCAGCGCTGGCTACCAGCGTGGCTATGAAACGTCCATCAAGGTGTCAATGTATGTAGCCGATGTCGTAGTGTGCATGTTGTCTGCATTGAAGATATGAATTTGGAACATTTTTACCACCATTTGAACCGTCAATGCAAATCATTGAAGCTGACACCAAAGCCCTTTGTTTGTTGGTCTATACACCCCTTTCTCACATTGTTCCGGCCGAGCGGCTCCGTGTGTTTGCTCAATCTAATTGCTACTCAGTCATGGAGCATTCATTGGATGAAATCATATTGCGCGCATTCGTTTGCTTGCCCGTTTATAAAGGACCGCCATATTAAATTTTATGAGAAATCTGTCTGCGTTTGAGGCAGTGTTTACCGCACTTCACGGTGTTGCTATAATCTCTTTTGAGTTTTCCCTTTTGCATGCTAATTTTGGGCAAGTAATTAAAGAAAAAATCTTACCCAATATGTTAACGACAATTTTTTTACAAAATTGTCGGCTGCGGCCAGTCTTCATATAACGCAGTATCAATGATATTAGGTCCTTACCTATGAAATTGGTGTTTTGTATGGAGATTTTGGAGATGTCTGCATTTTACATACTAACATTTTATCAGTTTTCTTCACAACGACAAATCCAGAGATAATAATATTTGGCATGTATCATTAGACAAGCTTTAGCAATATGTGTGTGAACACGCTTGATAAAAATTATTCATCGTTTTTATGTTAATGCAAATCAAATGATGTATTAGGGAGGCAGTTAAAAATAATTGTCTTTGTGTCTAATTTTGACACAATTAAACTTACATATAATTATCAAATTAAATAATACGCTCAAATATATGGTCTATTTTTAGAAGAGGCAATTATTTTATAAGAATGTTCTGAAACTTAATAGTTACGGACAAATTGCTAAGACAGAATAAAAACACCAATTTCATAGGTAAGGACCCAATATTAGGTATATATATTGACTTATCTTTATTACGAGACACCACTATTTAAACTTGACGAATTCTAAAGAAAGGTAATACTAGAGCTGGGTCCCAAACTGACTGTTTGCGTATTTGAAAGATAATTCGATTTTAAATTTTAATTAGATTCAAAATGTATTTGTCCTCCCATTGCCACTGTTTTCCTTTAAACGCTTCTGTTTGACATATTAATAATAAATTGAAATACAACGCATGCGCAAAATATCAGTCACTGGTTTCTGGTTTTTAGAAAAATAAAACATTGCTTTGTTTTGCTTTTATTTATGGCATTAAACTTGGACTTATTGTGTAATGTAATTACGATCGCTTATTTTATATTAAATTTAAGTATTTAATTAATTTCTGCTTCTGCATCTCTTAAAGGACCAGAGTTGTAGGACCGAGGGAAGGTAGCATTTATGCCCTTTTGTCACCAGCCTTTAAACGACCCAATGCCGAGCACAGGCTCACGCGGCGAAACTCATGAGGAGTAGGCCCGTAACGCCTCCACGCTGGTGCAATGCGGTCTGGTGGAGAAATGCAATAGTCCGGGACCAACGTACCTCCCGCTAGAGGAATTCAATATCACAAAATCTTAGTTACCCATCCAAGGATTGACCATGCTGAAAGTAGCTTTTGCAAAAGCCAAAGTGATCCAGTAACCAACCAAAGTCATCCACAGAACGTATACATAGGTCATACATACATACATATAATCACGACTATTATCCCCTAAGGGTTAGTCAGAGACTAGGCAAAAGCACCGCAAAAGCAGTCCACTGCCATAGTCCGCGCTTCACCAAGCAGAAAGTGCAATCAGCGTGACAGGTGGTGAGCGTCGCCGCTATAAGCTATTGGATATTGTGCAGTTATAAGTCCATTAGTCGCCTTTTACGACACCCAAGGAAAGAGACGGGTTGGTAGTATTCTTTTAATAAGCTACTACCACATGGCGGCGGTCATATGTACTGTAAACAAACAAGTTAAAGTAAATTTTCCTCATGTCACAGCGATTCCAAGCTAAAGTGTCCCGGCGTAAGTTATGCCGGATTACCGGGCGGTGGCTCAGCGTTGAGCCGCGCCAGGCTAATAGTCAGCCGTTAGGGCTCCCCGGATTATGGTGCTTACAGAACAAGAGGTCTGGTTGAGGTTTCTCTTATGTGAGGCCAATTATAAAAAAAATATTCTATGCCTTACGACAAGCGACGCCCTCTGTGTCGATTCTGCGTATAAAGGCGTCCGTCGTCATCTCGAGGTTTCGGGTTCGATTCCCAGTCAGGGGTAAAGGTTAGTGTATATATGACTACATTTGAAATATTAGTTATTAGCGTTTCTTTTTTTATTTATTAGGACAACCAACAAGAAAAACACTAGTACAATGATTTACATAAAAATTACATAAAATTCACTTAATCTAAGTGCCATCTTAATTAAAGGTTGCCACGGCATACAATGTGGAATATATATAACTATAAAAGAAAAAACGTTATGTCATTAAAGATGTTTTAACCAATAAATTTAGAAAAACATAATTCACACCATACGCACGCGCTTATGCATCAAAATGTATGAAAGCTCTGTTGGCTAGCGCCAGCCGCGGCCTGGCTCTGAGGGTGGTTTCATAGGTGGGCTGGACGCCGGCGCTGGACACGCGTGCGCGCTTACAATTACAAGAAATACTTAACATCGTTTCATAGACACACGCGCGGCCACACACGCGCGCCTTGCGTCAAAATCTCTCTGGCGCTGTTAGCCAGCACTGGTGGCCACTACCTATGAAACCACACTAAGCTGTCGCACAAAAATAAGCATATATAAGCTGTAATATGGAGTCTATGTAGCAGTTGCTCGTGAGACACTTGAATACCTCGATATTATAACCTAGAAAGGCTAACCAGTTAGGGAAGTCATGATGAACAGGTTTGTGTTCGGTGCTTATTTGGAACGAATCTCTGCCTGCATATGTACCTCTTTGTATGTTAATTCTGTCTGTATACAAGCAAGAGTTAGCAATTATCTTTTCATTAATATAATTTCGGACATTGTAATCTAATTAGGTACGGTGGCACGCTGTTAACACGGCAGATAGTCAAATTAAAATCAAAAATCTATTTATTTCATAAGCCAAGCTTGGCACTTAAAATCGTCCACATTAACATTTTACATATTATTATTATCTTACATACACAATAACTAAATAGAAATAAAATCATTTTTTTTTCACACCTATCAACTAGCCCCATTTTAAGTAACTAATGTTTCTTATCTTACGGGTCCTATAGGACGGATAAATATATTTAATGTATAAATATCCTGTATATCTATATAAATATATATAAACATCCAAGACTGGAAAAAAAATGCCTGTATTCATCTCAAAAATAATTGCCCCCACCGGGGATCGAACCCAGAACCTCTCAAGATGGCGACGCCTTGAGACCGGCGTCGCGATATTGAGAGCCCTGAAACTTCATGTTCTATGCACCGAACTTAAATTAACAACATTTCGATATTTGAATTTTCTTTAATATGAACATTAGTTTTTCAGATAGCAGACTCCAGACACAATAGCATAATATATTCAAAATAAAAAAAATAAAAAATGCCCGTGTGACTATGATACGATGTTAGGTGTCTCTTGTAATTGTAAGCGCGAGCGCGTGACCAGCACTAACAGCCAGCCCACCTATGAAAGCACCTTAAAGGGTTAATATTGTAAAGGTTAAAGTTTTACTTAATCTTATCCATGAACTGATCCAATGTTAAACATCGATATCGAAGAAAAATATCTATAAATTATTGATTAATGTTGATAAGCTATGTATAAATACCTCAAATGTGAGAATATAATATTTTGTGAAACGACAGTTTATAGTTGAAAGTTGTAAAGGAAAGACAAAATGGCAGTCCGATTTAGTGCTCTTGTTTTATTACTTTGTTTATTATATAATGTGGAGGCACAAACATCCAAAATTAAACTTACTGTCGGCACTATGTCAGCCTGCATGGATACAGTTCGCTTCATGAGAGATCATCTGGTGCCCACTTTCAATCAATACGAGGAGCTTATGGAAGTGGAATTCGTTCCTTGGGGTAGATCTCAAATTGTAAATGGAGAGATCATATGTCGTTTTGGAGTAAATGACTGCTGGGCGAATCGGATGCAGCGATGTGCTTTAAACCTTTTGAAGGGCAATACAAGGAAAATAGTGGACTTCATGGCTTGTGAATTTACTCTACCATTACCTGGGTACAGCTTAAGAAGTTACGAGTGTGCTGCTGCTGCTGGACTAAATGTAGAAGATGTTGCTTACTGCGTCAATAATCCTCAAAATGATAATTTAGACGAAGAAGCCCGAATTGCTTCAATCGACCCAATGTCTGTTATAAATTTCATACCTTACATTCTTGTGAACGACATTGTAGATCGAAGCCTAAGTAACCAGGCTTACACAAGATTGTCTAGTGTTGTTTGTTTAATTTTAGCAGAAGATCCAAATTCGGGAATAAGCGGCTGTTAATTTTTGGGTTTTCGAGCTAAATGTTTAACTTTGTCATATTGTAATCGGCGAACTTGAGCAAATGAACAATCTGCGAGTTCGGATACGGCTAATGGTACTGGTACTTCATTACATTTACTTTCCACATTTAATCCTGAAATGTCTTTTTCGGAACAATTTATGTTTGTGTTTCTACTAAGAAATATATCTATTTGAATTATAAATTAATCTTAATATTTTCATTTCTGTACCTTCAATTAATTCAACGATACTCTGTTCATAAATCTTTACCACCATAGAAAATTGGGCTTACACACGAATCAACGTGGGATTTTAATGAAGTGGGAAACAGCCAATGTCGTGCTAATTTCTGCGAAGCGGATGATTTGGCGTTGGCGTTTTGTTCGCTTTCTCGTAAAACGACTGACCCAACTGCTGCCTAGTGCGTTGTGCCATTATATCACCACGTTTGAAGTCACAAAGAGGACAAGGTAATAGATTTAAACATTTTTATAAGACGATGATTAATTTTTCTGTTGAACAACTCCACGTTGTTCAATTCTCTAGAAGGGACAATTTCACCCTCACAAAGTATAAAATAAATAGTTTAGTTTTTTCTTAAATGCAGTTTTAGCGTGCAATATTATTATTCATATTATTCTTTTTTTTTGTTTTTTTGGTAATATAATTTACGAGTTTCAAAAAGCAAACAAACATACAAAAATAATTTTATTTCATAGACCACTTAAACTTGGCACTTAAAATCCCCAACATTTAGGTACTGTCTTAGATATTTTACAAAATTAGTAATTATATTAAACCATAAGTAAAGTATATTAATTACCGCGAGCGCTTGTAGCAAGTACATCCACAGCGCTTTGACTGTGGTTGTAATCAACAAGCGACCGGATTTCGTCAGTAAGGAAAGTTTCATGAGATGAATCCGCTGCCTAACACCTGTTCCATGGGGACCTAACATATCCGGCGAAATGTGGGTGCTTAACACCTCTGCCTACCCCTTCGGGGAAAGAGGAGTGATGATATAACATACATATGTTTACGTCAATACATTTTTACATGATTTTTTTACTTTCTATTACATAATCCATCAAAATAACAATGCTTATGACAACGGTAGCAAATTTTAATAACTATTTATCTTTTAGATAATCTTAGATTTTGCTATAGATTGCGATTGGTGTTACGAAGTCTAAAGATAGCAATTTGCCCATATCACTAAAGTAAGATCCTCTGCGTGTGTGCCCATACATCATCATTGACCTAGATAAGTCCGTCAGTTCCTCTATTGTTGAGGAATATGCGTGAAGCTCGCTTCCACCTTTTCGTCACTTCATCAGGTAAGATGAAGGCCGAAACGCTATGAACTTGTCTGTCAATATAAAAAAAAACCTTAGTTGATTATTTATAAAATACTAGCATTTGCCCACGACTCCATCCGCGTAGAATTACTTTCAGATAGTGTGATGGTATGTAGCCTTCCTCAATAAATAGGCTATTCAATACTTAATTTTTTTTTTCAAATAGAATAGGTAGAATTGAAAATTTACTCCTACTCTATTATTAGAAGCAAAGTTTATAGTGGCGTAAATTTTTCCTTCATTTTCTGGGAGGCGTTATTTAAATTTTTTAACATTCACCCGCATGGCACCCGTTCCCATGAGAATATCGAGATAAAAGTTAGCCTATGTCCGTTCTCAGGCTCTAGCTAGACTATCTGTGTACCAAATTTCAGTTAAATTGGTTCAGTAGTTTTGACGAGAAAGCGAAGCAGACAGACAGACAGAGTTACTTTCGCATTTATAATATTAGAATGGATTTCAAAGCCACTATGTAATTAATTTGGAATCGAGTAAGATAAAAGATACATAAATGGTAAATACAATTACGTCATGCTCGCGATATTAAAAACAAATCAAGTATCATTTTTGTCGTAGTTCTATTTAAAATTTGATTTGGATAAGAATTATTTGTTCGTGATAAGGTTAGTATCACTGACTTAAGCAATCAATTTTATTTGTTTCATAATAAAATAATTAATTTGTGAGATAAAGTAAACTGTTACAAATCACTTTTTTGGTGCTGGACGTAACATCTAGATGTTTTGGGTCTGGCGCGTGTTGCACTCCCGATTGAACCAACGGAAGACCTTCTCGTGGGATGGGACCTTTTCCCCATCCCACGAAAAGATCTTCTACTGCACTTTACTTCTTCCTAAAGGAACGATGAAGAAGAAGGAGAAGAGGGAAAGAGGAATGTGAAGGGGTTTACACCCACTAAAACCCACTGTTCTGTCATCTTCCATCTGTACTTATCGTTCCATCTTCGCATCTACAAAATTAGAGTCTGTAGATGCTCAGTAGCGATCATTTGGTTATAGTATTTCGCTATTTTCCATGACATCATAGCTTTTTTTATATTTTAACCAACAAATACGATCTCATTTTATTTCATTACTAAAAGGAAGTCTAAGAATCATGACTTCTGATCGTAAACGGACTCAGAGCTCCCTTCAAATCTTTTGCCAATTTGACGCAAGATTGATTCAATTGAGCTCCCGCCATTTCAATTCTCTATGCATCCGGATAATACTTCAAGTGGCTTCCATTGTACTCACCAGATCAAGTTGATCTTCCCATGCGTTGATACTGTTCCCGTTTTCATCCTTAAATGGATGCACATGTATACGCTTAAGGGGTCTTATTTGACTAGACGCTTTCGAGTCTTCTGATATTTGAGAATCCGCAGATCGCCCAGAATTGGACCCTTTCTAGGGCGTGAAATTGAATCTTGTTGTGGGTGAGGGTGTACTGAAAACTTAAATATTTAAGGACATTACCATCTGGAAGGGCCTACACAACGACGCGAAGGTGAGGTATTAATTTTACGATCCCCATTGCAACAGCAGACGTATGAAGTCGTTACATTTTAGCAGTCATTTGTAGACAGGATTTAGGTTTGGGGTCGACGGAGTTGTGACTTTAGCCGGGTGCAATTTGAATTAATTAAAATTAGCGGAATTTTGAGGGCGTTATATAAGTCCCTTGCGTGTGACGTCAAAGGATGAGATTACATTGCCACTCGTAAAAACTTTTGAATGTTGTAACAAGTTTTTGCTTTGTATGGTTTGATTACGGAAGAAAAGTTTTTACTTTGTAGGATCTGATTAAAAATAAGTTATTGCAACATTTTTTTATAGTACGATCATAGACACGGTAGAAATCTAGGTAGGAAGTCAAAAATTACAGTGTTGGGTTTAATTATGATAACAAACAAAATCGATGTTATTTAAACGGTTAGCCAAATATTCGAATTTTGGTCAGCAAAAAAATACAATTGATCAGCTGAAATAACTAATTTGACAGCAACTTATGGGCAGTAAATATTTCTAAATTGGTCAGCAATATGACTAATTGGTCAACAACTTATGGGCAGGAGATATATCTAAATTGGTCAGCAAAATAACTAATTCCACAGCGACTTAAATGCTTTCTCTGCAGCAAAATTGTTTAATATATTAACATAATAATGACGCAAATCTTGTTATTATGGGTCATAAAAAATATCCTTAACCTAATATCTAATATATTGCTTCCAAACCAAATTATGACAATGAAATGAATAAAACGAAATCTTTGTTTATAATGCAGCAGACTGTACGACAGTATCGGTAGTCAAGAACAAATCCACCAAAATCATATTCAGTTGCGGAATAACTTTTTTCCGTTATCGATATTAGAAACCACATACAATTGACAAAAAGGAACTCATCAGTCTGTTTCAAAATTACCTGCACTAGTTGATTTGATTAAACTTGCACGCTTTTGTTTTCAACTTCGGTTTCGTTGTGACCGCATTCCGGCTCAAGGGGCTGTCACGTAAGCGAGGGGTCCCCGTTCGATCCCCGGGGAAGTCAATTTCATTAATACTGCGGTTGTTTCTTACCCCCCTTTACTCTCCGGGGTACTTTGTACATTTTTAAGCATATTAACCGTAATTGAAAACCGCCTGTTCTTCTGCAATGAATTAAGATTAAGTTTGAGAAAGTTATGTCTTTAAATTCTTTTGGGGACGTATTAATTTTGTTTTGCGCTTGTTTTAAGTAATACTTAGTATTTTTTACAGTGTATTATGTGTTATTTTGGAGGGACTGGGCTAGTTTTTATGTAAAGAGATTTTTTATGACTGCGAATATTTCTTTAGTAGTAATAATTTTTTTACCATCAACTAGTCAATGATCAGAAAACTTGACACAATAGAAACCTCTATTGTTTGCGATCACCGGTGTTCGCGGTGACCGCCAAGGGGTTAATCAAAAAGTAAAACACCCCAAAACATTTAAAACAAAGAAAATAACAGACAAAGATTACTTGATATTTGATGGGAGAGGGATGGATGGAACACTAATATTGTATAAGAACTTTTTATTTTTTTTTTATTTACGAAAACTGTTTGCAATGGACCTATGTATTACTAGCTGTTGCTCGCGACTTCGTCCACGGTTACTATGGTTTTTTAACTATCCCACGGGAGCCCGTCGGAATAAAAAGTATCTAAGATGTTGATCAGGGAATAAGGTATCACCATGCAATATTTCATTGGTATCAATCGGTCCAGCCATTTGGGAGATTATCCCGTACAAACAGACAAACATACAGAGAAACAAAAAATAAATGTTTTTTTTTTGTATTTTCCCTTTTTTTTACATCCTGACTTAGTTTTAAAAATTTTTTTCTGTATACAGATATTCGACCTCTACAGTTTCATTATATGTTTATGCCTTATATGCCTTATGCCGGAGTATAATGTTACATAACCTTAGTAAGCGTATGAAATGATAAGAGATCGTTTAGAAATTATGTAAGACAGTTAAACCATGTACATCCGCTGCTGGATACAGGTTTCCCCAAGACTCTTCACAACGATCGGTCCTGTATTTATTTATTTATTTAATCTTTAATCTCCAAAATAAAAAACACTTTTGTACATAAGGCGGACTTAACGATAATACATCGCTCTCTCCCAGTCAACCTTTGGGCCAAACAGAGATTCAGAGTGGGGGCACTAAAATCCTAACAAATATCAAATTAAAATGATTGATAATGAACTAAACAATCATAAACTACATATACTATTACTTGAGCTACATACGCTAAAATAACATACTACATATTTACCTAATTACGTATAATTATTAATACATAAACTATATTATACACTAATACAATAATTATAATTATACACTACATACACTACCTATATTGATGATGTGAATAGTTATTTGTTGCTACTTCTCAGAAGATACTCACGAACCTTAACTTTAAAAAGGAATTTCGTTTGAATATTCCTCATATCCAACGGGAGGTCATTCCACAGTTTTATCGCCTTCACAGCAAACGAATCCGACATGAACCCAGTCTGGTGTTGCGGAGTCATAATTCTATGGCGCCAGCAGGTACGTAGATTTCGACTGCCTGTATTGTCGTAGAATTGAAATTTCGACTTCAGATAGCTTGGCGACTTTGGATCAAACAGGATGGTGTAAAGCGTACATAACATCCTGAGGTTCCTGCGTTGTCTGATGGGTAGCCAACCAAGACGAGAGCGATATTCAGAGATGTGGTCATATTTTCGTGCACCAAAAATGAATCGGATGCCGTTGTTTTGAAGTCGTTCCATCTTGTTGAGTTGGTCTTCACGTAATTCTGAGCAGCACACGTCTGCGTAGTCAAGAAGTGGTAAAACAAGGCTCTGTACTAAAAGTGTTTTAGTCGATATTGGTAAAAAGTTTTTAAACCGGTAAAGGGCATTAAGGGTCGATGTAACTCGACGACTTACGTCCGATACATGTGGCAACCAGCTTAACGTCTTATCGATGATGAGCCCGAGATCCTTGACATGGTCGCAGAACGGTATAATTTTGCCCTTAAACATCACTTGAGACAGAGTAACACCGGCTAGACTTTCATGACGCCGCGAGCTGCCCAGCACAATAGCTTGACACTTATCGGGGTTGACCGCCACACCATAGCGCTCAGACCATTCCGAAATATGCTCAAGGTTCTTATTTATTGAGCTAATAGCTACGTCTAAACTATCTCGTTCTGCATGAGCATACAACTGCAGGTCGTCAGCATACAAATGGTAAGGGCAGTCAAGTCCAAATGTTATATATTGTATAAATATCGAGAAGAGTAAAGGGGACAATATTCCACCCTGCGGAACCCCAGCTGTAAGATCACAGAAATCAGACAGAGACTTTCCAACTTTTACTGCCTGTTTACGTCCCTGTAGATATGAAGTGAACCAATCAACCGCACTCCGCGAAACACCAATGTGTGATAATATCGCTAATAGAAGATCGTGGTCTACGGTGTTGAACGCGTTTGAAAAATCAACAAGGACCAGAACCGTCAGTTGCGAATTCTCCATGCCCTGTCGCACATCCTCGGTCACTTTCAATAAAGCAGTAGTGGTGCTGTGACCTGCTCGAAAACCAGACTGATAGGGGGTAAGAAGATGGTTAGAACAAATAAAAAGGGAAAGTTGCTTATGTACCACAGCTTCAATGATTTTGGACAGGAAGGGCAAGATAGAAATGGGTCTAAAATCCTTCAAAACCTTGGGTTGAGTCACTTTTGGCAGTGGGAGGACATGGGCTACTCGCCACTCTGATGGAAAGCATCCTGTCGAAAAAGAATAATTGATGACGTGAGTAATAATAGGAGAGATCTGTTCAAGAATAAGGAATATCATAGTCCTGTTAATATTATCGCTACCCATAGCATCAGATTTGATCCTACCCATAATCCTCTGGACCTCCTCCACGTTGGTCACAGAGAACTCAAAAGAAGAAGAACCACAACACGACGGGAGAGATGAAATCTCGGAGATCGAAGCAGATTTAACAGACGAGGGAAGAGAGGAAGTGTTGGAAAAATGACAGTTAATATCCATAGGAGGAAAGGGTAACTTGTCTGCAAGTGACTCATCCTTACCAAGTCCCAAAGACCTCAAGAACTTCCAAATGGACACCGGGGACGAATTCTCAATATTTTTATGAATGTAATGACGTTTGGCTGCTCTCACCATCTGATTACATAAATTCCGCTTCTTTTTGTAACGATTCCAGTTAGTATCAGATCGCTCTTTTTTGAATCTACGGAATGCTTTATCGCGGTACAACATAGCAGCACTAACGCCCTTTGTCATCCATGGAGCTGGAGGCCTCTTTACGCGAACCCTGTGCAGCGGGGCATACCTGTCATAAAATTTTAGCACACCAGCATTCAAAATTTGAATTTTTAGGTCAACTGTTGGAGCACTGATCAATTCACCCCAACAAAAGCCTGCTGCATCTGCCCTCAAGCCTTGAAGGTTAATGTTGTTAAAGTTGCGCAACAGAAGCTCGACTGGTTTCATTTTAGGCGACTTTAGCTTATACCTGGCGAAAATGAGATCGTGCTTTGAAATACCAGGCGCCGCATATTGACCATGACTCAAAACCAACTTAGGGGAAGATACGTATATATGATCTAGCCAAGAGTCATCCGTGTCCCTATTGATGTGTGTCGCATTCAGAGGCATAAGTGTTAAGTTTAATGCATTGGCTATGGTCTTCAATCTACGTTGCCGTGAATTACTCCTAAGGAGATCAGTATTAAAGTCGCCCATTAATATAAGGTGAGTATAATCTAACACAAGAGGTTCAAGAACTGACTCTAATTGTGAAAAATAGTTAACTGTGGGGGGACAATAGATAACCCCAAGACAAGCTTTAGCACCCATTACAGTTACCTCGACGAAGAGATATTCTGCCGAGGCTGAGTACGGGCCAGGGGAAGCTACTACAGTTTTCGTCGTAATGTCACTTCGGATGTACATGGCTACCCCACCTCCATTCTTCCCGACGCGATCGTTACGGTGTAGGACATAATTTGGCAAAGCATAAAGCATAGAATTCAGTGACGGCTTCAACCAACTTTCTGATATTAAAATTGCGTGAGCATTGCTGTCTGTAAAGATGTCAAGTATTTCGGAATGATGTTGTGGCAAACTTTGCGCATTAATGTGACACACGTTGAAGGAATTCTTAATATTAACAAATTCAGCTTTAAGCAAGACACTTAATGACTGGTATTGATCCAAGGAATCATCAACTGAGAAATAGGAGCTATTTGAATCAGTAGCCGATACATATTCATCATCAGACATTATAAAATACATATAAATATAATAGAAATAAATAAATACAATAAACAGTATATAACCTACTTAAGATTTAAAAAAAAAAATTAAAAGAAATTAAAACAATGATTTCATCTGCTTTTCCTGCCGGCCGGTTGAATGTTTACAACACTAACAAAAGACAAGCAAAACAAAATAGAATGCAAAACAAGTTTAACCATAAATAACAAGATAAACGTAAGAAGACTGGTACATTAAAAAAAAAAAAAAGTGAATGTTACTAGATGGTAATAAAATGTGTTTTAAAATATATTTAAAAAAAAACAAAGGCGAGATTAACTTGAACCTGAATATTAATCATCTGGCTGTAAGAATTAGATCCTTTGCCTTCTGTGAACTTAAAAAAAAATAACCTAATGACATAATGTCAAGCAAGTTTGACAATGACATTGATAGACTATTACAATACAATTCATTTTAATACATTCGAAAGTCAGGTATTCGGAAGATTTTATCACATTTATCTAAATTATGGATTGAGAGCATTAAATATCGAAACTAAAACAGCAATTGATTACCCGCTCGCAAGCACGATGTTAAACTGGTTGTATAAAGAAAGATAAGTAGGAAAACACGGTGAGAGATGGAATTAAACAAAATTAGCGACGGCAATGCTAGTAAAAAACAACAACAAAAAAAAAGAAGCAGAAAAACGGATGCACAAACCATTACTGCTTCGGCTTGACGATGCGCTTCGGCCTAGCAATTACAGTCTTGGATGGCTTCTCTGATATAGGCCTCTTATCCAGCTGAGATGTCGTGTTGTCTTCCAAGAGTAACTTCTCCAGGTCTTCAGGATTTGACAACCGTGCTTTAGCACCACACGGAAGCTTGACCACTATATTGCCATCAAGAGTCCATACGTTTTTCATTCCAAACTTAGCTCGAGCTTCATTAAAGATTAGTTGACGACGCCTTGTCAGGAATTCCGAGACCACATAAGGGGTTCCTTTCAGCATGGTCTTTTTCTGCCAAATGCTGGTCTTAACAGATTGGTCAGAAGTACGGAACACTATTGGCCTATTACGTCCATCTACACGATTACCGAGTCTGTGGCAAGCTTTTAGTGAAGAATAAGAAAATTCCTCCAGCTTCAACTTATCCCTCACCACCTCAGCTACTGTGGACTTGATGTCTTCTTTATCGGCTTCGGGTACACCTGTCAGCAGAAGAAACTTTCTTCTGTGCCGCATCTCTATGTTATCAGCGGTCGCACATAATTGAGATATTTGATCCCGAATTAGTTGGAACATAGTTGTGACAAACTGCCTCAAGTCCTTCAACTCCCCCTGAATACTGTCAAGAGTATCACCTTTACTGGCAGACCCCTTAAATTTGGACTCTAAAACATCCATCCGCTTGGAGATAGTGGATTCAAGGGATTTCTGCATCTCAGCTATCTTCCTAACATCAGTCATGGCTATCCTGTAGTGAACTTACAAAATTAGTGATGTGAATCAGTGAAGCTTAGTAGTTCAGCTATTAGTGATGAGAGCACCGGCAGGTCAGTTCAGAAGTTTCTTTAAAAACGCATCAATTTGTTTTACCCACAAAGTATGTTGTATATACTATTCTTATCTTTAATAGAGTGTATTAAAATATTTGAAATAAACTCTGGAACTAATTTATTTAATATTTACATTAAGAAACCCAAACAGCTGATTTTAATGCCTACCCCCAAAAAAAGTGTATATACTGCCCGCATTTAGTAACTTGCTCAGACCTCCCAAGAAGAAAGGACAAAGACAGAAATGAAGAAAGGAAGCAAGGAAACAAGGTTTCAGCGTACTTATATTAGGTCCTTACCTATGAAATTGTCGTTTTGTATGGAGATTTTGGGGAATTCTGCATTTTCCATACAAAATTTTTTTCAGTTTCCTTCACAACGACAAATCCAAAGATAAAAATATTTGGCATCTATCATTAGACAAGCTTTAGTAATATGTGTAATATCACACTTCATAAAAATTATTTATCGTTTTTAAGTGAATGCAAATAAAATTATGTATTCGGGAGGCACTTAAAAAGAGTTGTCTCCGTGTCCAATTTTAACACAATTAAACTTACAACCAATTATCAAAACAAATCAAAAGATCTCAAAAATATAGTCTATTTTTAGACGAGGTAATGATTTTTTAGGAATATTCTGAATCTTAATAGTTACGGACAAATTGCTAAGACAGAATAAAAACACCAATTTCATAGGTAAGGACCCAATACATAAAAATCTGGGAACTAAAATGCACTGTCGCGGTCTAGCCAAAATAACTGTTGCATTGCACCTAAATCTTGCGATGGTGTTGATCAAATGGATGAGATGAGCTTGTGCTGAATCCATCTTTAGCGCAAGTCGCATCTTGAGGGTCTGTTGAGAACAATCGTAAGTATCAAAGTCTAATTTCTCTTGACGCAAAACCCTATACGGGCTGCTTATGCAAATGATAGCTAGTCAGGTGGACTGTATGCTACAATGAGGGGAACATGAGTAACCACTTAGATATAATGACAACAGATCAGTAACAAGAACAATGACAATAACCTTTAAAAACTATGTAAAGATAATAAAATACGAGTATATGAAGAGGTTTATGTCAACCAGTCGGATAGCATTCCCACCCCTAGTGGAACACTAACCCAATAAATCTTTGGTCAATATCATAGTTTATTGTATGGTATCTATTATTTAGAAATAGTGACTATACAAATAATAAGTTTTACATAATCTTATCCATGAACTGATATATTGATAAATTATTGATAAATTTTGATTAACTGCGAATTAATAGAGTATGAAAGACGACAGTTTATATTTCAAAGTGGTAAGGGGAAGACAAAATGGCTGTACGTTTCAGTGTTCTTGTTTCAATACTTTGTTTATTACATAATGTGCAGGCACAAACTCCCAAAGTTAAACTTACTGTCGGCACTATGTCTTTCTGCACGGACACAGTTCGCTTCATGAGAGATCATCTGGTGCCCACTTTCAATCAATACGAGGAGTTTTTGGAAGTTGAATTCGTTCCTTGGGGAAGATCTCAAATAGTCGATGGACAGATCATATGTACTCGTGGTGAAAATGAATGCTGGGCGAATCGAATGCAACGATGCGCTTTAAACCTTTTGAAGGGCAATCAAAGGAAAATAGTGGATTTCATGGCTTGCGAATTTGCTCCATCATTACCTGGATTCAGTTCTGGAAGTTACGAATGTGCCGTTGCTGCTGGATTAAATATAGTAGATGTTGATCACTGCGTCACGAATCCCCAAAATGATGATTTAGATGAAGAAGCCCAAATTGCTTCAATCGACCCAATGTCTGTTATAAATTTCATACCTTACATTCTAGTGAACGATGTAGTGGATCAAAGCATAAGTGCCCAGGCTTACACGAGATTATCTAGTGTTGTTTGCTTCATTTTAGCAGCAGATCCAAATTCGGGAATAAGCGGCTGTTATTTTTAATTAATTCCAAAAGTGAGAAGTACTGAATTCGTATTGTCTAAGCCGTAGTGAATCCCTGAAATTCAGTAAATTTACGTCAGTTTTACCCATTTTTGTAAACTCAAGCTAAACGTGGAATCATAATCGGCGAACTTGAGCAAATGAACAATCTGCGAGTTCGGATACGGCTAATGGTACTGTATTTTTTGTAGATAAGAAAATTCATTCCATTTACTTTCCACATTAAATGCTGAAATGTCTTATTCGTTACAATTTATTTTTGCTTTTTATTACCAAATATATTTATTTGCATTATAAATGGAATCCTTATTTCTGTACCTTCAATTATACTCGTACCTACTTCTGATGTTTGCAAAACTTTACCACCATGGAAAATTGGGTTTACGTGCGGATCTACATGTATTAAAATGAGGTGGAAAACAGCTAATGTCGTGTTAATTTCTGCGGAGCGCATGATTCGGCATTTTGTTTGCTTTCTCGTAATGGCTTGCAAACGACCGGCCAGTGCATTGTGCAGGCCATTACTAATATCACCACGTTTGAGGTCGAAAATAGGACACGGTAATAGGTAAAGAAATCAGAAACAATAGGGGAGGTGATGTTCAAAATAAACTGTGTATTTTTTATTGAAGTGACCTTAGAACTTATATACACTCTCTCTCTCTATCCCTTTTTCTGTCTCCCTCTCCCTCCCACTCTCTCTCTCTCTCTCTCTCACACACACACACACACACACACACACACACACACACACACCCATTATCATCACGCTTTTTTCCCCTCTGTCTAGAGTGCTGCCACACAAATTTCGCCAGATACGTTAAGTCTTCGTGTAACAGGCGTCGTGCCTGTTACCGTGACTTATAAATCACTACAAATTTGTACTTTTATTTAAAAAAATACTGAAAGATTTACTTAAGAGTTTATTTTGCTCGTATCAGAAAATTATGTAAAAACATCATTAACCAACATAGGTCCAATGCTGGATATAGACCTTGTCTGTGCGCCATTTCACCACAAATTTACGAATTTTTCACATGTTTGTTTGTATAAGTAGGTAAAAGAAAAAGAAAAAAAATTCTAACATTCACATCTACCAACTTGCCCATTTTAAGCAACTAATGCCGCTTGAGTTACGAATTCTATATGACTGAAAAATATATTTAATCGATAACTAGATATAAATATCCAGAATATATACGATACATTTATAAATATCCATGTCTGGAGAACAAATGCTTGTTTTCATCATCACACATTCATCACACAAACAAACATTTGCCCCCACCAGGGATCGAACCCAGAACCAATCTAAATGGCGACGCCACAGAACAATAAAAAAGGTTAGAATGATAACGCATCCACATTAGTACTAGGACCGCGCGAGCCAGTTCTCACACATACAAGAATTAATAGTTATTCAACACACAAGGAGCGCAATGTATTCATTGGCTAAAAAAATTCAAGCAAAAGTAGCGAATTGCACCTAAATAATAAGGGTTATTTTACTGCAATACACAGGTATGTGTTACCAGCTGTTGTACGGTACCATTTATGTTGGCACAATGCATTTTGTTACTTCGAAATTTTACAGTTCAAGCACGGACTGGTAAGATCATTTATATACAATCATTTGAAATACGTTTTTAAATATTATAATCTATAATACGTATAATGAGACACGTTAAAAATCTTTTTCGAATTATTGTGGAAAAACATGTACACTATCATGACAGCACTGGACTAGTGTAGTGCACAATTTGATGTCGATAATCAAGTATTATTCAAGTATTAAGTAAAAAAATTATGTATTTTATTTATTTATCCAACTTCGTAATTAAGGAGAATATTATATACAGGTTGGTTTTCTTTTAAATTGTAGCGGATACTAATTTTTCTTCCCGCACTAAGCAGCATTCGAATCGCGCGCGATGCCTCCCGATCCGTTATCGGGAGTAGTCGTTGGTTTCCGCCCGCCCCGACGGCGAGCGAGCGAGAGAAAGTAGTATAAGGCAGTTGGTCCGCTCTGACGCTCGGTGCGCAGCTTACTATTACCTTTTTACCTAATTTAATAACTGTTATGTATTAAAGTGTAATTAAGTGTTTATACCAGAGAATACACACGTTCAGATAAAGTACTTGTGTTGTTTTATCGCTAATCCCGCTACAAACTCCACAAAGGAAACACACTTTTATTTTCAAATAGAAACAAAACTGTTTTCACACTTTTTTCAAAAAAGCCTACCCAAACAGGGAATCAAACCACCTCAAATAATTCTATTTCGTGGTGGTTTTGGTCGCTACACAAGCAGCATTTAGTTGCTTAAAATGGGACTAGTTGATAGGTGTGAATGTCTGAGGATATTTATTTTATTTCACTAATTGATTTAGTTATGGCTAAAAAAACTATTTTTCTATGAAACATTAGGTCTTACGCATGTAAGACATAATGAAACCTTACATTTATTTATTTTTTCCGGGCATATTTGGAAATTCTGTAGCAGCCGGTGGAATGCAGAAGTAGAGATGGATATCTTGTATGAAATACGAGTGTTTCACATTGTATTGGTTAATAGAATAAAAAAATAACTTAAAATTATTCCCGGTTTGGGTAAATTTTATTTGAGAAAAGTGAGAATGCAGTTGCTTCTTTTTAAAATAAAAGTTCGTTTCCTTTGTGGAAATTAAAATATTTTATTTATTAAAGGTACCTCCCCTCTAGGGCTCCTAACGCAAATTCCAACCAATTTCAATACTATACAAATTTAATGAAGATAAATATTTTGTAGTCTGTGATTTAGTTTTCTACTGAATAAATACTATAAAGACAAGAGGTAACAGTTCCAGGTGGATGTTTCTAGGAATAGGTCACTGACTATAACGAAAGATACACTATCGCTATAGTTGGCTTGGCAATGAGAACAACAATAAAGAAAAACTGCCTTGCCAGTTTTCCACCTGTGAATAATAAATAAATTAATTGGTAATGTTATGAGCTGGGGTTGTTCTCAGTAAAGAAACAGCGGTTACCAACATACGTTTTTTAATTAATTAACATTAATACTGGTTAATCACATTTTTCTCGTCACCCATCCCTCAATGTCTTAAGTCGAAAATCTTCGACCAGTGCGTCCTCCCGGTCATGACCTACGGTGCTAAGACGTGGACACTCACTGCTCGACTAGTCCACCAGTTTAAAGTCGCCCAGCGAACTATGGAAAGGGCTATGCTCGGAGGGCACTGTCTTTATTGCCTATTATAATTTTGAGTTTTCGCTTTCTTTGTGAACTGGCATTTGAACAGGAAGGCGAACTTGATTTTCCTGCAAACAAAAGTAAATGATTTCATAATTCTCGCTTATGAGATATTTGACATCATGAAATAAATTTATTTTTAGATAAAAAAAAATATAGAAAATAATCAACAAATTAAAGTCCCTACTAATTTTATTCAATCGTCACTCAATCACATGCGCAATGTTTCTATACCCTGTATAATGGAAACGACTGATTTGGCGCAGAGTAAGGATAACTGCCTTCTGTGGCAGACATCACGGGTTCGATTCCCGAACAAGACAAATGTATAATTTTATAATAATATTTTGTTTTCACTGTAGACAGATAAAATATTCATAACATTACCTGTACGCAAATATCTATGTGAGGTACTGCAGAACATTTCAAATG
Source organism: Parapoynx stratiotata (assembly GCA_910589355.1). Classification (NCBI taxonomy): domain Eukaryota; kingdom Metazoa; phylum Arthropoda; class Insecta; order Lepidoptera; family Crambidae; genus Parapoynx; species Parapoynx stratiotata. The sequence goes on along the minus strand of OU342468.1, from coordinate 4,858,153 downwards.
CCTTTTTTTTAAACTTGTAGGAAGTCATCTTCCGTAAAATGCTACGAGCAAATGCTACAGCTTTTAGTAGGAAACCATTGATCTTTCCTGCCAGTTGTGGATATCCATTTTTCTTTTATATCCGGATTTGTAGGAAAACTGAAATATGTAAATCTTTATAAACAGAATATTTATGTCTTATTTAAAAATTAAATAGATATTTAAAACTTAGATTTGATATTATGTCCATGTAAATTACCACATCATAATGTTTGAGCACAAGGAACAAAAAAACTCTATCGATAAAACTATCGATAACATGCAAGCCCTATGATTGCACAGAATTTGGTACGAATTATTTTCGTGATTGATTATGCCTCCATATTTAGTTATTTCCAAATATTATTACTTACCGATGAAATGAAATTCCTCCTTTGTCCAGATTTGACCTTTTCACTTCGCAAACGGCACGAAATAATAGCACAACTCGGCATGTTTTTGGGTTTTGTACTGCACCGAATATACGTCTGACAGCTACGCCATTGTGCAATACACTGCGAGCAATTTGACGTTCATATGCCCGTTTGCTCATATGAGCGGCTCGTCAACCACGCCCACTTTATCATTCTAACCTTTTTTATTGTTCTGTGGGCGACGCCATAAAACCGGCCATACAGAATACGCGACCAAGGAGGTCGTCATAATCATTGGAATATCCTTTGACATTGTTGAGTATGGTTACCCTAGTACATTATTCCGTTATGGACGGGCTCATGAGCCAATAAAGCTGCGCCATTAAGCGATTGAAAAATGTCACAGGCCACTTTGTCGCAGCTCTGCGCAACATTAAGCGCGTTTGGTTGACCTTTGTATGGGAAGTTGCCGCAGAATAGTATAAATACGAATGGTCATAATATTCTAGCGACGTGTTCGAGGATGTTTGATGATGTAGTGCTAGAAAATATACTTGTAAATAAAGATGTTACAGCATAAATGTGAGATCACATTTACCTGTAAATTTTTCGTAAATTCTAACGAATCTTAATTTCTTTACATAAAGCATTTATATATGTGTTTATATGCATTAAGATATATACAAGACAATAGAGAATATGAACAGTAGGTTATTTTTTATATTAAATACATTTTTAACATTCATAAGTCTTGGTATACAATTAGAAGCATGTAAGAGGAAGAATATTTTAGAATTTGTAAAGAGTTTGTAGGTCCATGCAAGACAACGATTTTCTGTGATGCCCACCATAAACATTAAAATGCAAGCAACATGTTCTTCTCATTCATTCGCGTTCATAATTCAAGATGTAACGAACATAATCTCCTGTTCCTTTAAAATTGCCGTAATATTTTTTACATTGCTAATTTCCCCAACCCCTCGTTATTTGTTATGAAAATGAACGGAGGTGGTCAAATTACCGCCTACAACTGTATTGATCCGGCCAGACGAGCCGACACTCCGGGGACCACACTTCTTCAATTATTCAACCGCCTACTTCCGCGCACCAATAGTTTGTTACATCTCCGCTTTAGCCAGAGACCTAGTGATGTTAATGGTAATAAGTACCACTTATCGATAATACCTGTAAGTGGTATTGTTGTAAAACACGTTTATCCTACGTGCTCGTAAAGATTCTTATTAGAAATATTTTTGAAAAAAGTTAAGTTGGCTCCGCCATATTATTTGTTATGTTCTAGACATGGCTAAGTCTCTACAAAATCCTGACTTATTATACAAAAGCTCAGCTATGACCATTTTTGTACTTAAAAGTATCTTTCAATTTCTATATTAATCAATTGCATTCATTGTTTTAATGAGTAACAGTTATTGGTGGACGATAACGAGGAGGCATCGCAGCGTCGACTTGTATGGATGACCTCGGAGAGCTTGCGTCCAATCTAACAAGTGATTGTTTTCACATGAGATGATGAAGATGATCCTTAATCAGACTAACATAATCTAGACTATTACAATTGGTATGGGGAATTGGTTGTGGATGCTTGACACCGCATTCTTTCGTATTTCGGTCACACTGTACGTTGAGGCGACGATAGTTTGGAAAAACTGATTGTAGTTGGGAACACCGAAGGTAGAAGATTGCGCGATCGTTCACCAACGAGATGGAGCGATCAAGTGAAAGACTCGTCGTCCTCCAAACTCCATATGGTTGTATGCGACGAGCTGGACAGAAACCGGTGGAGGAAAGTCATCCGATCCAGATGTAAATTTAGGATGTGATGTAAGGGATGTGAGGGACCGACTATAGGAGAGTTTGACACCTCTGCCGACTCCTTTGCGGATAGAGGCGTGATGATATGTTATGTGTTATGTTATGTTAGGTTATGAATTGGTATAAAATTGTCGATATTTTTGCTACCCTTAACTAGCTGTAGGCCATCGATACACAATCTAAGGTACACCATTTAATATATTGCTGGTTCTTGGGTTCCGTGAACTTATCTCAAGTGAGAAATAATTACAGTCATTAAAACTAATTGCTGCCAATAAAACACACTTCTCTAGTATTAATGGGATATTTCCTTCATAGGAAGGCTTTGGTGAAAACGAAAGAGTGTGGAAAATGATTGTAGAATATAAAATTTCTCTTACAAAGCTATTGTTAGGATAAAGTCAATGTTGCTTACTGAACAATAATAATACAATGTAAGTACTTATAGTGAAATGTAGCGTATATCATAAAATAGACCATTGACATGTTCATTCAAAAGATAAATGTCGGCTTTATTTCTATTATTTTTTGAATAATTATTTCTTCACTACAGGGTGAGTAATGATGAATAATGTTTCTTAACAATATCTATAGGTCAACTGAGTTCCCTTAACTACGCGATATAAAGCCATTTCTAAATGTAAAGCTTTACTTATTACAAGCGTACTTAATTTGAAAATATTAGGCATAAAACCTGCCCCGCTGCGGAGACAGTTACAATGTAATTAAATTTTCGTTTCTTGTAATAAAACGGCTCACCACGTGGTTCTTTATTGAACATTTAAAGGCTTGATTAGGATTTACTGCCTCGTTTCTGTAAATTACGTAATAACATTGAGATGTTAGGGTAATGAATAAAGGAAATGTTTCGGTATTTGTTGAAAGTCAATTAAGTCTACGGTTATCCAACATATAGAGTTTTTTAGATGCGTTATAAAACAATTTGTAAAGTTACTAAAGTAATGTATATAGCCACGCCGCCGCCGGCCGCCAGGGCCAGCCACGCTAGCGAGCGCGGGTTTACATTTACACGAGAGAGTAGCAGCGTTTCACTGCCAACGTCGGCTACGCTACGTTTGAACGTCAAATGTATCGAAAGGAGCATATCAATGATGGTTACACTTTGTTTCTGCATTGTGCAAGTATCAAAAGTATTGTAAAAATTTTGTTTTTGTTTTTAATTTTAACTTAATCCTTTTGCATAAGAAAGTTGGTGATGACCTTCAAGAATCCGCCATTTCACTTCTATCATTTCTAAAAAATGTTGCCAGTATTGAAAAATTATTCTTAATCAATTACAAGCGATTATTCAATATAATCGAATAGGCAGGCAGAACATAAAGTCAGTAGGTAAAACGAGTAGGTTTTGCTATATTATTTTGCTCTAGCAATCTTATGTGTTTTATCCAAAAACATTATTAGTTTTTTAACAAATCTTAGTGAAAACATAAAAAAAATACTTCTTAGTATAAATGAAATTCGAAAAATATACACAATGACAGTGAATTTCAAGTGTGTAATGACTATTCTCAATTATTTCATCATTATGAACATTTTCTAATCGATTATAATGGCGGCACTTCACTTGGGGTATCGTGTTCGCTATATTTGACCGAAAACGGCCATGTGTGGCCATTATTTGCACGAATGGTGCAAACAATCCAAATATCGAACATCCGTTTCCGTCCACTTGTCGGTTTTTGATCACACGTCAAAGGATTGTTTGAGCTGTTTGCCCGATGACAGTCCATGTGTGGATGGATTATTTAGAATGATTTTATTATTTGGGCAAAGTTGAGCGAACACAACGTTAATGCTACGCGAATACGCTAAGCCAAGTGAAGTGCCGCCACAAAGAAATATTCATTTGTATCGATACAGCAAAATATCGATACGTATCAGGCATCTTTCATCGATTACAATACATCTGATCGAGCGGTCGATTTTACGTCAAATACATAACCTGGCAATAATCACATGACATGTAAATTGACGTACCTATTTCGGTTGTCTATTAATTTATTTTGATTGATCGTATTGATACATAGATTGATTAAGGGTGTGAGTATGTATGTATATATTTCCTAAATATGAATTGCAGCTTTAAATATAAAATGCGTTAATAGTAAAATATAGTTTTATGTGTCAAAGTTGTAAACAAAAAATTGTAACCTATAATATGACGAACTTCATATGCATATTTCCCTTGAATGCGGTGAACTTGAGTAATGATATTTTTTTTAATTGATTGTGAGGTTTAAATCCTTTAAAATACTGTAGGTTTCAAACGTGTACAATGATTTATGAAACCAAACTCCATACTTCATTGATCATTCTCCAATGCCGTGGACAGTAAGAGCGCTCGCATGACAGGCGCTTGCGCCGGGCGCCAATTGGCGTAGCTCTGCAATGTCTCTCTATTCTATTGCATAAAATATGAATAATTGATCAATTATCATCCACGGCCTGACCATGGCGAAGGTAGCTTGGATTTCGATCGAAAGCCAAAGCGTACTAACCACTACGCCACCGAGCTCCTCCCGAATCACGACTATTTTCTCCTAAGGGTTAGTCAGAGACTAGACACAGGAACAGCAAAACCAGTCCACTGCCATAGTCAGCGCTTTGCCAAGCAGTGACTGCACGTGCTCAGCGTGACAGGTGGTGAGCCCGTCGCCGCTATAAGCTATTGGTATTGCTATAAGTATATGGATGGTTGTGTAGTTCTAAGTAGATTTGTCGCTTTTTACGACACCCAAGGGAAGAATGGGTTATTATATACTACCAAAAAGTTTGCATCGTTTAGCTGATGAGTATACAATGTAGTAGAAAAATAAAGGGGTTTTAGAGCAAAAAATTTAATCTTCTAAGTATTTTCAAATTAATTTTGCAATCGAGTGCACGGCACGGCACAGCAAATAAAAATTAAACGAAGAACCGAATCAAAGTTATGAAACTCGTAGTGTCCAAACCGTCAGTGACTTGCCTTCCAGATAAAGTCTCGCACAAGAAAACGACTTCACGTTTTAAAATTCAGAAAGAGAAAATATAGTCTTTTTAATAATAAAAAAGCTCTTAGCGAACTGCGAGACTGGAAACAGATAAAACTTCAAGTCAGATACCAATGCAAAAGTTGAATATCGAGGTGCCCTGTCTGTTGAACTTAAAGTACCCGCCTTAATTAAAAATTGAGATTCGATAGCGAAATATGTTGAATGCATTTTATATTAAACTATTTTTAATGTATTATATAAAAAATATTTTGTTATTTAATAGTTTAATGTACACAAAAACAGACAAATTACTAAAACTGTACAAAGGGCGAGGCTCATTTCTAACAGAAATTTCTCAAGAATCGAAATGTAGTGTGTACACGATTAATTTATAGTACATACATACATACATAGTAATAAACAAAAAAGTAATAAAAAACCTAAGCAATGAAACAATACAAATAAATAATTACCCTTTACATCTTTCCTAATTCCTACCAAATAAATGCATAAAGAAATTATACGTACAGGTTGATTCAAAAAGAGAGATGCCCTTTGTAGAACATATAACAATTTTATGTGGAGAACATGAGGAAAGCCTTTCTCATCGTTTTCCATATGAAATTATATAAAATACTAGCTGTTGCCCACGACTTCGCCCGCGGTTACTACGGTTTTTAACTATCCCACGGGAACCCTTTAATTTTCCTGACTAAAAAGTATCTAAGATATCGACCAGGGATATAAGGTATCATGGTAAATTACATTGAAATCGATCCAGCCATTTCGGAGATTAGCCCGAAAAAAAAAGAAACTGTTTTTGGTATTTTCCCTGTTTTAACATCTGCCTGACTTGGTTTTAAGCATTTTTTTATATGTGCAAACATTCGACCTATACAGTTTTATCATTATGTGTAGATAGCTCTATAAAATATAGGTCGATAATAACACATTGTAAATAGTTCTATCGAGGCAGCGTAAGGCCGTTAGCGGAAGCTTGGTACTAGATATGATTCGGTATAAGCCCCATTTTATTTCTATCACCGCGATAATAGTTTCAATATGCAGTTACTTCCAAACGGACAAGCATGGCTTTCTATAGGTTCAGGAATGTTTTACATTGCCTCTGTTGGCTTATTTCAGTATCCTCTCAGTAGGCCAAGAGCTTACCTGTCATATTAGAAAAAAAAAAACTGCCTTACTAGATGATAAATAAGAATCATTTATCGTACACGTCGCATTTGGTTTAATCATGGTGAGAAAGTGATCAAGTTCTTGTTTATAGTTATAGGTATTTTTTAAGGTAAATAAAGAAAGAATGGGTGGATATAATGTGGAAGACTATTTCCGTTTCAATGCTACTATCGGTCCCGTGTTGGTCCGGGACACAAAAAAATGTACCAACTGCTTTTCTTGCCTAGCATGTAAAAGGCGACTAAGGGCGTATTGGGTACTGGGTCTGTGATTGTGTAGGCGATGAGCTAGCCACTCTTTCACGATTTTTCATCTGGCCAAACCCAATTTTTGTATGGCTAAATGTGGTCTTAAGGAACACAGTGCTCTTTCAGTGATTTTATGTATGTACGTATGCTACTGTTGGTGACTGGTCAACTCATGCTTTTTTGACTTCTTAACAAGTGGTCTAAGCAAAGGCATGCATTATTCACATTCCAATTTAGGGTGGTTTCATAGGTACGCTAGCTGTCAGCGCTGGCCACGCACGCACGTTTTTTACAAGAGATACCTAATATCGTTTCACCTATGAAACCACCCTTCATTGGGCTGGTTGGCATTTACATTCTAGATCTTGAAACAAAGGGTTTGTAAAGGGAGAATGAAACCTTCCCAATGAAATAAATCTATGAATTTCTCTTTAAATAACAAGAAGCACGGACCTACCAACCCGTATTAGGTTACGTGGTAGTATTACGACCTATACTCCTCATGGACGTATAGAGCCTGAGGACGAAATATCAATAGAAATAGATGTCGATCAGCATCTACGTTATTTGATAATCAAGGTTTAGAAATTCTCGTTGACAACACATAAAAAATGAAATAAAAGTATGTAATTGGTAATGGAACATGAAATTTAGGAAAATATCTTATCATCAGTATCACTCGTGCATGGGTGATTAAAGAATAATTTAATCGAATTCCGTTTCGTTGTGGTCTATTAATTTGATTTACGATAGGTATATGGATTGTTGAAGGCAAGAAATATACTACATACATACTTTATTATCACGCTCTTTTCCCAGCGGAGATTACAGGTACCCACTTGCTTCATTCAAGCCCTTTGGTCTGAACACTGCCCTCACACTCGTTATCAAAGACAACCTATATGCTTCGAAGAAAATCGCTACAATAAATTATTTAAAATATATTTAAAAAACAAATACTTTGCCTTATTTTTAATTATTTCAACAGGATTTCATTTTAAATGTATTCCTTGTTATTTTTGTCTCACATCAACGACAAAACGATTTTTTTCTAAATTTTGACTTCGTTCAATTCCCTGTCAGGTTTGATTGTTGGAAAACAAAACAAAGCTAATGGCATTTAATTTCACCAAAACACAAAATCGATGTCATGGTTCATAAGTACAGATTTCGCTATCCTTCATACTTTCGGATTTCTCCCGCTGACCCATTTGGATTGATACATACATTCATACAATCACGCCTGTAATCCCCGAAGGGGTAGGCAGAGTCCAAGAAGCACTGTGTTACTTAAGACCACATTTAGTCATACAAAACTTGGGTTTGGTCAGATGAAACATCTTAAAAGAGTAGTAACAAGTGGCTAGCTCATCACAGTACACAGTACACAATCACAGACCCAGTACCCAATACGCCCTTAGTCGCCTTTTACGACATGCTAGGCAAGAAAAGCAGTTGGCACACTCTTTTGTGTCCCGGACCAACACGGGACCATTTGGATTCATAAATGTATAAATGTTATTTTTGTGTCTGGTTTTGAGTTTAACGAATATTTGACGTAGCCTCATTAGAACGTCCCCGATTTTAAATATGATGAAATAATGAACTCAACCAACATGACTGGACTAAATAAAGCCAGGATTATTAGAAGCGTACTCTGATCAAAATAATCTAAGAGTCGCCAAACCAGCCCAGCATTTCAGTGGGCGAATTTACCTCAATTTTCCGTGCCAGTAGGCCTCTTGGCGCTCGGGTGCGGCGGCGCTATTGCCAATAAACAATATCTTCCAGTCGAACGAACTACGAACGAGTATTTGCTAATTAGGGGCACGGATGCCGATCAAAAAGGGCCTTTGATGCGAAACTGGAAAGGTGACAACGACACAAGTGGAGCGTGAGCTATAAGCGTTTTGAGATGCCCTATTAAATTGAGTTTTTGAAAACGCTATTCATCATGGGCACAAAGAAGAAGGAAAAGGCTTTGAAAGTAAGGTGCAAATCTTATTGATTTATATACCTATAGAATAGGTACCAGGTACTTGTGCAAGAGGATCCTGGTATTTTCTTAATTCGTCCATCCATCTTCAGCCTATATTCATCCCACTGCTGGGCACAGGCCTTCCCTATGGAGAAACACATGAGGAGTATGGGCCGTAACACCACTATGCTGGCCGAATACGTGTTGGTCGGTAGAAACGGTCGCAATAGCGACTGGGAGCTACGGCTTAACGTGCCTTCCGAAGAACGAAGGAGTTCGAGATCACAATGTTTTGGTCACCAATATGGCTAAGGTAGCATTGTTTTCGAATAGAAAGCCAAAGAGTACTAATCACTACACCACCAGGCTTCTCAACTTAATAAACTTGATTATGAATATCACTTGACTAAGACTGTGTCGGTGCTCAGCAACAAACACGTATATAGGAATCCGTCATTCACGCTCGTCTCTAACATTGTACGAGTACGTAATCCTTCAGTGCCAAGCCTTTTTTCCTACCAAACAATCCTTATTTTAATAACATTTACCTTCCATGCTTTGATCCTTTGGAAATCTTTATTCGACGGAGGTAATCGCTCCTTTATAAGGTTCCCTAATATCTTTGTTTCCCTGTAATGATTTTCAATAACAAACGTTACCTGTCTATCTTGAAGGCAAGAAATGTTATAATATTAACATTTATTACATGAAAATTTGACAACTGCCATATTTGTGATAATAAAATACTAAAGGAATATTTTAGCCGTTTTATAGGGTGCTTTCTGAATATAAACGCAAATGTGCCTTGAGAAGGGCCCAGGACTAAAGAAAAGGAACACATAATTATATTACATTCAATAAGGATGAGAAAGGGAAAACAATGGTTTTCGTATACGAGTAGGTACTCGAAAAAACAGTCATAATCATTTTTATCTATGTTATACTACTCATGTTATAATGTTCGAATTATGAACTCGGACTCAAACTCATAATAACATTCTTTTTAACACAGATGATAAAAACGAAAACTTAAAAATGCAGACTGTAACATAATGACCATTATGCAACAGGTTGGACTCATTATGCAATACTTATTTTTCTTAAAAACGCATAAAACTATGGCAAATGTTTTCCAGACAGGCAACAATAAATAAAATAATTAAAAAAAATTGTTTTATTTCTTTGAATAATGAGTGTAGACTGACGTGATACTATTAAAAAACTCGCCAAGGCTCGCTCTTTAAAACCACTCTCGTGTTTTAATAACCTATATTATGTGACAGTTACACAAACTACTATTAAAAGACGTTTCAAAACGTGTCTGCCTGCTTGAATGCTTGCTAGGATGCTCAATTCAGCACAATCACATGTAGGTTTCATCAATTTTGTGTAGGGAGACGAGACCTGACTTCCCAAATCGGGTCCGTAATCCGACAATTCAGAATAATCAGGCAGTTCTAAGTTTTGCGACCTGCATTTTTACTGCAGCAGCAGTTGTAAAATAATATACTATACATACTCACAGTAAATGAATGGACTTGAACTCGTGTAGTAACAGCATTAGTATAGTTCCCGAATCGTTACAATTTAGGCAATTGTAACGATTCGGGAACGTCCGGTCACAAATGCGTTAGAAGAAAGCATGCTTAGCAGAATAAACATTGATGATTGAAATGTTAGCTTTTGCTTTACGTAAGGCAACCGAAACGCACGGTTGCGTTTTGCTAGCAGAATACCAATAACGTTCGAACATAAGCGTTCCTCATGCGTTTCAGATCATAATAAAATAGCAGAATTGGCCTACAGGTGTAGTATCTGGTTCAGTGAGTTTATCCAGATGAAATGAGGTGACACCGATCAAAGAGGTATCCAAAGTTGTAATACTAATGTCAGATTAAGAATGACCTACATCTCGTATATGCGAAACAGGTCACAAACTGTGTAATTAAGTGGTAAGTGGCATCAATAAAATTAGCTGGCCCTTTATTATTTACGCATGATAGATCATTTCGCTAGTGTAGTGCCACGAAATTTTTTTTCGCATTTTTATTAAAGCTCTTATTTTTGTGCCAAATACAAAAAATACTGCGGGGTGGTGTCGATCACGTGCGTCTATTATTATTTTACTAAATTTAAGGCGTATTTTATTTGTACGTTCATCAGCGTATAATTGTTTTTATTTCCATTCTTTTTATTCTTTCTATCCTTGAAATCATTATTATCCTGGTGTTTGTATCGGCTGCACTCTACTTCGTCTAATCCACTTTTTGGATTGGCTCGGTCTTTTTGGATTTTTGTGCAATCTACACCTGTAATTTTTGTCGATTTTGATTTTTACTTTGTCTTTACATACTTTTACATAACAATAAACCTGATGGAACTATTCGTCTCGTCTACTTTACACAATACAGCAGAAATCCCTAAATTTTACCTTAACGAGTGTAAGTGTAATTTATAATGTTGAAACGATGAAATGTTACCTAATCTGCCTCTTATATTTTATGTCGCGTTCAGATCTCATTCTTCTAGCACAATCACGTTCGATTCTAACTGGAATTGAAACTGTTCAATGTATCATCTGTCACTCGCACGTACATCAATCATAATTGTCCCAGTACAATCTCCCGAAAACTCGATGCGACGATATAACGATCGTGTACCATTTTGTCGAATCACATGGAAGAATAAATCACACTATCGAATTCTGGGTGTTGTGGACAATCGAGAAGTTGTGGAGTCTCATTGAAGTTTTTAGCTTTGTAGTAATAAATTAAGTTAATAATCGCGCAAGGGTCTTTGCTTGAGGTAGAACATACTAAACATAATACCAACCCACTTATTGCACTAAGATGCTATAAAAAACGGAAAACCTATGCTGAACGATACAACACGAAATGCTATGAAAATGATTCTTTCTTTATAATACCATTCATGTCAAAACAAACGTTCCACCTTCTAGAAAAATGCATCCCATTTCTAAGTAGAAGCGACAAGGGGTGCGTTACGAGAAATACATATTTTACACTTTTGACAGATGTGTCTTTCCCTTAAGATTTATTGTTCGTAGAATATGAAGTAACATCTCTCAGTTGGAACGGTATATTTCTCGTTGTTTTCCACGCGGATAAAATAAGATCTTGAATTACGCAACGATGTTTCCCTAAAGTATAAATCAAAGTATTCTAAAGAGATTCACTTATGAATAATCTGATCCGTCAGAACGTTTGAGCGACTAGCAAATTTCTTAAAACGTTACGTCTTCGTATATGCTATTTGAATTGAAGATGTTATGTTGTGAATATCTGAATTTGCTTTTAAGACTCGACTTGTTTTGCGAAAACTGTCGTTGGCAAATCAGATTTCGTATTGGAATATATTTTGCGCCTATAGATAACTCCAATATTTTGCTTGAAAAATAAAATAAGACCTTAGCTAGCAAAATTATTTACACTGAATATTTGATATGTAAATTGTATCCTTGGAAAATGTTTGCTAAATCGGTTCTCCGAATAAAAAAAAATTAAATAAATCTAGTTATTTTGTTTTGGCCGAGCGGTTAGTGCTTATATTAAGTGTTGGCTATTCCTCTTGTCACCTTTATGCTGAGTTATCAATCTACATTATTGTCTGTGGCTGACTTTCTATGTATTTTACTAAACCTTCTTACAAGTTTAAGAACTAATATAAAGGCAAGTGTAGTGTAGTATTTATTTAAGATCACACAAAAATTTACAATCATCTTCGACACAGGGTCTTCGCTACATGTGAGTTAAATAAAACTTATGTACAATTTATTGTGAATATCTCTTGTCTCACACTGTACCGGTTGTAATATTTCGATGATATGTTTTATTATTTCTAGTTTAGTTGTTTATAAAAACGTCGATTTTAAATTAGATGTTTACGCGGCTGACCAGATGTGGAAAGCTGAACTAGCTCCATACATACCTACCGTTTCCTATGGACAAACGCTGAATGGAGCTGAATATGTGGGGGTTGTCCCTTATTCTTTATTATAATATGATTAAACTGTTCTTAAGTTTAAATTTTAATCCCTCAAAGAAAAAAAACAAAGCAATGAAGTCTAATATGTACAAAAACGCTCCAAGGAAACGAGAAAGTTTTGGGAGAATTTCATCAGTGCATTTTCCAAAGATATAATTCAGTTAAAAGCCCCGTAGGCCGATGTCCCGATATTAAGATGCCGCTATCAGGCTCTCCTATTCATAAATCGTGAGCCTACAACTTTATTGCGGACTCCGATAAAGGATGTCGAGGTAGCGAAAGGAAAACTATGGACTTGGGTTTTAGTAAAGACTGAGGCGATATTTAGGGGTTGAACAATATTCGAGCAAGATCTAGTGACCTTTAATTATTATGATACTAACTTAAATCCGTAACTGTTCTATATTATAAGAGCTGTAGTAACCGTCTCCAAGTTCTAGAGACAAAGAGCCAAGAATACGTAGAAGAATATTAATTTTAATATACCTATAAAAATATTATTTTTATTTATTTATTTAACTATTTATTGTACGCAAAAGAAAAAATGAGAATATACAACACATAAAATAAAAAGACGACTACATTAGTGATTTGCTGATTTATAAAGTGTCTACGAGTACATCTATATTATTTTAATTTTGATGTTCGTTATCATAGAATTGGTCTCAAATTACTTAGAACATTTTATTTATCCAAGTCATCAAATAAATAGCTTTGTCTTTAGTCCCGAATGTAGAAAAGAATAGTCATGATAACCATGAGTCAAGATAAGCTTTGTAAAATGTTATGCTACTTTCTAACAGTTTTAAGGTAATAAAGGAAAAAGGAAAGGAAGGAACATAAAATAGTTCCATGTTTTTACACAACGTCTTATCCAACAGCAGTTTTCCGACGCGGTCTCTTTCTAATAAGAAAAGTTCCCTGGTGCCATGTCAGTAATTTAAGAGACTCCATAGAAAGTTTTGTAGCAAAATTAAATTTTTGTTGCGCCCGTACGTTCGCTCGCCGACTTTCCGCAGTTTCAGTTTTTTTGCCGACTCCTTTGATAGTTCTCTCCATTTGTACGATAGAAAAAGTTTATTTGGCAACGTTGCAGATTTTACTAGGTTTTTTTTATTCGCCATGTACGGATCAATTTTGAGGACAAAATCATTTTGTATGAGTGAACTCATAATTTTGCAGAACTATGTAGAACTTGCTACAAGCGCTCGCGGCAGTGAATTTTACTATACAGTATTTTTTGTCAATTTGATTATTAAAATTTTCTTAAAGTATAATAAATGTGACTTTGTGTGATGATGGCGATTTTAAGTGCTAAGCTTAGCCTATGAAATAAAATTATTTTTGATTTGATTTAATTTTGACTATCGAATCATATTTTTGGTTCTGATTTTGAAATCAAAGGGTGGGTGTAATTTAATACCTACTACGAGTATTACACCCACATTTTGCGAAATATACTACAATAGCTAGAATTTGAATGAAATGGTTTTACAGAATAAATGGCTCCTTTAATTTTCGAAAAATGCGTAGCAAAGTTCGTTTCAAAAAAAAATATATAGGTATGATTCTTTGTGGTAAAAAAATTCAACTGAAAAATAATAAAACCTACATACAGATTACAACATGAATTTCGTACCATAGACGTACGAATAACAAAAGATAAATTTGCAGCTGCACCACATATACATTTAAATAGATAACGCAGTATACAGATTTGTATTGAAACCAAGCGATATTGCTTCGGGACTGTATGCCACGGCAAGAGTGAATATAGTTATTTATCGTTATGTAGATACTACTTTAATAGATTATACTTTTGACTATCTGTACATGTTTGTATGGAAAATGAGATAAACTGCAGAATATTACTTAAAATAAGTACCTACCTATCTTTATCTATTTAAACTTCAATGACGTTGTAGTTTATAAATGCTAATGTTAAAATGTTAAGGGAGGATAGTAACTTGCTGAGTTTCTTGCCCGTTCTTCTCAGAACAAGGCCTTCTGGTAGTTTTTGTGAACGGATGGCGTAGTTTTTCTCTTTCCGTAATATTGTAAAATGTTTATGACATTCATAAGCTTGCGCTAAGACGCATCTTAACTGAATAAACGCTTTTGAAATTTGAATTTTTGAATCTACTTTCACTACTCTGACGTCAAAGCCGTAGAGACAGATCCAAACTGATTGAAAGACACCGATGCCGCCGCTGCCCCTTCGCCAATTATCACACGTTGGGGCATTTGTTTCAGTTTTTGTAGCCATTCGGACGCGCGCTGTCTAGTTAGCAGCGGCCAACCACGACGTTTTGTCGGGGTTTTCGGACACGCGCAGTACATGCATTTGCGTCATCTATTTAAATGTATATCTGTGACGTGCGCCCACGTTTGCAGCAAACAATTATTTCTATTGCCGTTTTAGCTATTTCATTCTCGTAAAAAACCCAGTGAGTTTTCACGGTTTTCGTCACCAGCCCCAACACTGGGTATCTAGTATAGTCAGCCCAACGCTGGGCTGACTATCTTAGATGGAGAAAAACGTCAGAAGTAAGAAGCTGGAGATTGCCAGGTAGAAACGGTTGCGAAAACGACCAAGTGGCTTAACGTATAAACGTACGTAACGTACGTATTAAATTCATGTAGTACTTAACGTATAGAATCATTGAGGAACTCGAGAGATGTTTTGGTCACCCATCCAAACACAGACCATAAGCAATGCAGCATGTTTCAATATCGAAAGCCAAAGCTTACGAATCACTACGCCAAGCTCGTTATTTATGTACAAGTAATCTATACATATAATAAAACTGTAGGGGTCAAATGCCTGTAGGTACATAGAAAAAAAAGTACTTAAAATCAAGTCAGGGTGGTGTAAAAAAAATATCAATGCCAAAAAAGTTTTTATTTCTCTGTTCGTCTGTTTGTACGGGCTAATCTCCGAAATGGCTGAACCGATTTCAATGAAATTTTGCATGGTGATACCTTATATTCCTGTTCAACATTTTAAATACTTTTTATCCCGGAAAATTAAAGGGTTCCCGTGGGATATTTAAAAAACCAGTCACCGCTGACGAAGTCGCGGGAAACAGTAATTTCATAAAATCCAACCAAGAATTGCTAAACCTTCATTCAAGTCTTGTCGAATCTTGAAATCGAACAGATGATTGTCAATGCACTGTAATCTCTATACAAGCTGGAGTTCAATTAGCCCATGTTTGTAATTTGATCAGCAGTAAATCAGTTAGCGGCAATTAACTATGAATATTGTATTATCTGACATAATAATGCTTTCATAAATTAAATTTGACCTGTTATGCGTATACCACTGATTTTGAATAACACTTAACCTTTTTAACCCATAAATTTGTATTTGTATATAATTTTTTACCCTTACATTTGTGTTTTTATATCATATTTCATACTTTTTACGATCTTTTTGTGCGCTTAATTGGTACGAGTTTGATAAACCATGCGATAGTCGCAACCGTTTTTCTCCTTACATTTATTTCATTTCTTTATCGTCCTCAACCTATATACGTCCTACTGCTGGGCACAGGCCTTCCTCATGGAGAAGCACATGAGGAGTACGGCCGAGTACGGGAGTACCACCACGCTGGCTGGATTGATGGGTAGAAACGGCTGCAATAGCAACGGCTTATGGTGTCAACTGAAGCAAGAAAGATTTCGAGATCACAAAGTTTGGTCACCCATCCACGGCCTGACCATGGCAAAAGTAGCTTTGTTTTCCAAGTTTTGTTGTTGAACTCCAAGCGTACTAAACCACAACGCCACAAATAAGAGAAAAAGTATCCCAAAATAAGACATGGTGCTGTCCCGCATTCACGATTTCGTATCGCCTTCTCTCTTTCATTTTCTTAGTAAATAATGTAGAAATTAGACTTTCAGATTATCGGCATTATATTCAATAAGTATTGTAAAATGCTTTCAAACTGATCAAAAATAAACTCGAAGGAACCCTTTTATTTCTCTGCGCGGAAACAGTATTTTAATAGATAAATAATATGAATGGAATACAGAGGGGTCACCACCCCTAAACTATATCATGAATAATACGTAGTCAATTAGATTATTGGTTTATTTGGAATTTCTTTGAAGTGTATTACATTAAAGTTTTGGAATAAATTTGTTAAGTATTCATATATTTCATTCAAAGGCATCGTCAATTTAAATAAACACTATTATCGTTAGAAATATTTGACAATAGTAATTCAAATTGGATAGCAACTATATTTCACCTGGGATTCGTTTACTGCTTGAAATTTAAAATCCAATAGACAAATATTTTAAACTTTTCTTAATATGTGAATAGAAAATATTATTGTCAAAGACAATTGTTTTAATAAATATTGTACGACAACAAGCATTTAATCAAACTATCTTATCTTAAGGACATTTATATAAAGAAAACGTTATCTTCTTAATAATTTAAAATGATATTTTGATCACCTGTCGTTTCAATATCTACAGTTTTGAATTTTTTCAATATCTGCAAATCTATGGCAGATACCTATGGTACCTATGGTATACCTATATTAGATTGACACTTCGTCGTCCTCAGCCTATATAGATAGATAAATCTTTATTTACTCAAAAATTCTCCATCACACACAAAAATACAAAATTAAAATAAAATAAAGAAAACACATACTTAAAAACAAGAACAAAATTTTGTGTGTGCTACAGTAGAGCAAAAAGTCGTAGCTCAGTGACTGGTTTTGTTCACATCTGGTTTTGTTTTGTTTTGTTTTGTTCATCTATATACGTCCCACTGCTGGGCACAGGCCTTCCTCATGAAGAAACACATGAGGAATAAACTGAGAACTGTTTTAAAGTATATCAAAAATGACTATAGCTTTTCTACATTCAGATATTGCGGATGAACGCCATATTATTATACAAAATGTCCATTTAAATGCTGAAATGATGAAATCTATATTCCATTATAGTAAAAGATGCTGACTTGCATGGGCTGTTCGATTCGAGATACGGTCACGATGTATAAGCAAGGAGCCACATGATATGGATGTATACTGTTATTTTTTGTTTAGAAAGTTTGCATGGCTACGAATACGTATCACCTCGTAGACTGTAGACAACAATTTAGCTATCATTATCTGTTATTATGGCGACAATTTTAGGAAATACGGTGGTAGCTAGCCAGGCGGACTTAGAAGCCCTACCACCAACCAAACCGAGCAGAAAAACCCCTGCTCCCGTGGGGAATCGAAGCACGGACCTCCTGAACTACACCCGGTGGTGTCAACCACTAGACCATAGAGGCGGCTAACAGTCTTCTCTATAGATCATCTTAACAGACGGCCCTTGCGATTCATTTGCCTGCCCTTTTTCCTATTTTCATTTGGGGTCGGCGCAACGTGTCTTTCTCTTCTTTTCTCCTCTGTTCTCCCCCATATTAACGTTCACACCCATCCTATACATATCCTCAAAAAATCGTCAACGACGATCAACGGTCCTGTGATTAGATATTTTTATAATATCATCATACATACTTAAAATCATCACGCCATTCTCCTGCAAGGAGTTAGGCAGAGGTTAGACACCCACCCAGCTTAACAATACTACGAGATCTCAGGAAGAGCAAGGGATATTTTAAAATGATTTGTTTTGCTAACGAAATGTTAAATGTAAACGTTTGTAATACGCATGGAAATATTATAAAAATAATGGTTATAAAGGTTTGCCACACTATGACACACAAGGAATCAAATTAAAATTCATAAGAAAAATCTCTGGTTAAATTAAAATTGCGTGCACCAGCCGGTGGTCCAAACGTACCCACAATATTTCATGCTTGTCCTTATTATTTATCTAGACAGAGCTGCGTTATTCTAAAAGTTAACAAAACAACAGTAAAAGTTGGCTTACAAAAAATTGAGGGGGCTGGCAACAGCTGCCTACGAACGTTGAAAAGCTTAGGGCGATTACAAGAGATTCAAGTTTAATATAAAAATAAGAAGATAATTCCATTTTGAGTATGCTTTCTTAGAAGTTCACTTTCTACTTTTGGGGTGCAGCCGAGCACTGGAGTGCTAAGTGAATTACAATGTTTAAGCCGACTTTTTTGATGTAGAACCGGGGGTGGCATGCAATGGCCCGCAAGGTTTTAGGTGCTCTACAGTCTACAGGAACTTGCAATAAAATAAGTGATAATAAATAATTTGCCTTTAGATATTAGGTCTTTACCTATGAAATTGGTGTTTTGTATGGAGATTTTGGGGATGTCTGCATTTTACATACTAACATTTTATCAGTTTTCTTCACAACGAAAAATCCAGAGATAATAATATTTGAAATGTATCATTTGACAAGCTTTAGCAATATGTGTGTGAACACGCTTGATAAAAATTATTAATCGTTTTTATGTTAATGCAAATCAAATGATGTATTCGGGAGGCAGTTAAAAATAATTGTCTTTGTGTCTAATTTTAACACAATTAAACTTACAAAAAATTATCAAATTAAATAATTATTTATTATTTTGAGAATTTTTATATTGAGAAGAGGCAATTATTCTATAAGAATGTTCTGAAACTTAATAGTTACGGACAAATTGCTAAGACAGAATAAAAACACCAATTTCATAGGTAAGGACCCAATATATTCTCACCTTAGTTAGATTCCTTATTTGCCTTATATGATATTCACAGATAGGTATCTCAAAAAACATGGTAAAGAATGTAACTGGCAGTCTGGTGGTAAGTAACCACTCCGTTTCATACTGTCATACTTAAAAGAACAATGAGAATGACAATTTACATTGTCGTTTAGTAATTTCACTGCCAGTTCTAACCAATTGAAGCACTGTTGCTTAGCAGAAGAAATAAATGCCCAAAAACCCATGCACTAGCCGTAATATGGAATCATCCTCTAATGGCTAGGAATATTTTTACATTACATTAAGAACTAAACAAATGACGGCTAATACTAAGGAAAAGTGCAGTCCAGGCTGTATGTACAACAAAAGTAATTCGCATTTGGTATTACCTTATCGTATGTTCAGGAAGACGTTTCATAACTCTTCAGTTCCGTATTTGCAGGAATAAGGTGCTCTATTTAGAAACAAAACAATGTACAGTGTGCGTGTTGTACAATAATTTGTCTCTTGTTATTCCAAGGCGGATACTCCCTGTATTTACTTAGAGTGTAGAGCTGTCAATAATAATAGTAAGTATATTTCTTTTGAACATTGCAATACAATCAAACAATATCAAGCTGTCTGCTTACACAAACAGGGTGTGATGCAAAGGGCGCAACAAGGGGCTGCAATTCGTAAGTAAACGCTAATATTTGCGAAGGCTTGCAGACTTAAGACGGCGCCGGAGAAAGACACGTCACAGACAAACTTTACACTTAAAAGCTTATGACAGTGTCAACCCACAGATATACATTAACATAGATAACGCAAGTATAACGATTTGTATTAAACCAAGCTAGTAAGCCTTTGGAGCTCGGTGGCGTAGTGGTTAGTACGCTTTGGCTTTCGATCGAAAAACAAAGCTACCTTCGCTATGGTCAGGCCGTGGATGGGTGATCTCGAGCTCCTCAGTGCTTCGGACGGCACGTTAAGCCGTTGGTCCCGGTCGCATTTGTGACCGTTTCTACCCACCAAACCGCATTGGGCCAGCGCGGAGTGTTACGGCCCAGACTCCTCATGTGTTTCTCCATGAGGAAAGCCTGTGCCCAGCAGTGGGACGTATATAGGCTGAGGACAGGGGTAAACTTTTTAAAGTCTACTGTGACGTCACAGCCGTTATTTTGAGGCGGGAGATCCAAACTGATTGAAAGATACCAATTATCAGACTAAGAGGCATTTTTGTCGGACGCGTGCTGACTAGTCAGCAGCGCGTCAACCCCGACTTTTTGTCAGAGTTTTCGGACACGCGCTGTGGTACAATCGATCGCATATCAGACACAGCGTTTGATAAAATGGTATAAAAAGATCGATTTTTTTCTAGAGTTTTATCGGTGAAATGATACAGAAAGAAGCTTAATGGAAAGAGTACTCAAAGGCAAGTATAAATTTTTTAACAAGACATTACTTACTGCAAATTTACTGTTGTATTACATTCATTGAATTTTTCGTTCTATTGCTGTTTTACATTCGTTACAAAAAATCTTGTTATTTCAAGAATCAGTCAAAATATAATTTTATTATTTTTACACTCGCAGTAGCGCCTTGAGTAGTTATTTCGGCAATTCTGACGCACTTTTTCTTTGCTCTAAATCATTTTGTAGGGTTGGCTGAAATATAAAAAAAATTTTAGTCTTTGTAATCATTGTTATTGTAAAGTTAAATTCCACAAATAATGTTAAATTGATATACCTTCTTATATATCCGAGAGAATTTCAACGTCCGTAAAATAAAAAAAGAGAAAATTACATATACCTACATTTTTACCTTCTCATTGTGTGATGAATTGAACGCATTCTCAGATAGCATAATTCTATAGCTAGCTAGGTAGGAAGTTGTCTATGAAGATTATTTTCTTTTATAGAACACATCGATATACTGCTCTATAAAAATGTGTAAACGAAGTCTTTAAGGCTATAAAACGGCCTATACAAGGCGATGTGTCTGTATTCATTACCTGTCATGTTTTGCAGTAAAGAATTTTATCTTTATATTCAGAAAGGGCTTTCTAGAAAATATTTTATGTTTTTGAACATAACGTGAAGGGTGGTGAGTAAAGGAATTTTTACATAAAACGGTAGACGTCTGCAAAGTGCAAAAGCCTTCGCTCGACGTAGTTTCCATATCGCGCAGTTATCGCGCGATCGACGTCCCGCATGCTTACAATAATCCATCTTCTGGGGTGCACGGGCCGTGCAGACGAGCGGTGCGGCCTCTTCAACCGCACGCGCGCGTGTTAGAAAAAAATCAGGAAGGGGTATTTAAATAAATAGTGGACAAATAAATGGACCAATCAGAAATCAGCACATATTGAATTATTTTAAATCACAACTGTAAGCAGTTTAGAAAATAGTTAAATCACTTCTTTAATTTTATAACAAATTAATAAAGTCATTTATTAATGATTTATTCCAATATTCATCTTATTTCATTATTGATTATTTATAATTAAGTAACTTTTATGACTGTCGTTATAGTACAGAAACATTGAAAACATTATTCAATTGGCAAACATTTATCAGAAACTAAAGCATCATAGAATATTAATTATCATCACATTTATTTAAATTTTACATTATTTTCAATTAACAAACTGAGGTTATTGCTTTTTATTAAAAATATCCGAGTATTCATTTATTCAGTTAATGTTATGATTCCGACCAAGTTCACAATGAACTTCATTTCATTTCATCAAGTTAAAACAGTTCAGTTTTTATTATTTACAAAACATTATAGGAATTTAGATACAATAAAACTAAAATAATAATAAAATTATTTTTCTTGCAATAAATATCTCTTTAAAACTAACACGCGCATCACAGTTGGCTGGCGCTGTTGGTCGGCGCAATTCAACAACGCGCGCGTGAATGGGGTTGCTAGGGAACGGATTTATTTGCAATGTCAGTTGTATTGCATGATTGTCATCTTCTTCTTCTTCTTGCCCTTTTCCCACTCTAGGTGGGGTCAGCACAACATGTCTTCTTCTTCCATTCTCCTCTGTCACTCGTCAGCTCAGCATCCACTTCTTTTATTCTCATATCATTCTTCACGCATACAATCCATCGCTTCTTTGGTCTTCCTCTCACTCTAGGTCCGTCCACATCCATGCTCAGCATCCTTCTTGTAATGTGACATTCATCCCTCCTCATCACATCACATTGTGCATAAATTGGCATCATGGAGGCAAAACTGTGAAATATAAATATTAAAAAATTTATTGGCTAGGATGTTTGGAGAAATGTCGAAATCTCGCGCTGTGACCTTCTTGGTTGAGACGCGCTGGCCAACGTACCCAAAACGTGCGCGTATCGGCAGCTCTGGTCAATGGCGCGCATCTACGCACGCGCAAGTTTGAACTGTATAGGCTGTGAAACGATGTTAGGTATCTCTTGTAATACCAAGCGCGCGCGCGTGGCCAGCGCTGGCGGCCAGCCCACCTCTGGAACCACCCTATGTCACAATTTTAGTACGTCCCACTGCTGGGTGGGCCATAAAACCATCACGCTGGCCCAATGCGGGTTGGTGGCTAGAAACGCTTGTAATAGCGAGGACCAACCAACAAAACCGGGACTAACGGCTTAACGTGTCTTTCGAGGCACTGAGAAATTTGAGATCACAAAGTTTGGTCACCCAAACCACTACGCCACCGAGCTTCTCACATGATTGTCATAATGTAATAGATGCCTACGTGTATAGGTACTTTTTGACAGTACAACACTAAAAGTTGTGTCGTGCAATTTTCTGCTTACAAGTAACTGAGAATTTGAGAGTGATTATTTTTTTGGATTTACACATGTACAAACACGGGCCTTTGGGCTTGTTTTGCTATAATTCAGAACCTCCGCGCGTCTTGATGAGTGTTTAGTTTTTATTGGGTAACATGCTGAACGCGACTTTCATGCTGTGCCGACCGTAGAAGAAAGAAAGAAATAACATAATGTTGTGTGTAGTGACAAATTAGAATTGAGTTTGGAGTCTGCATGATTTGTGAACAGAATTTTAAATACAAAATTTGAATTCTGATACATAATTGTAGTTATTAATCATTCAAATTTGGTCGCTCCAATATAAAAAAGGTCCAAAACAGGCAGGATAATTTGTAATGTTTTTGCTATCATAAAACAATTTCATAAAATTTCCCATGATCACTCGAAGATGGTAAAATATTTAAAATGTACATAAGAAATTGGATTTCAGGAATTTGATTTGGGCGAAAATTAAAAAATAAATAAAAATGATAACTTAAAGTTCTAAACGCTCGTCTGTGTCAAACCGTGTCGCTCTCAAAAGATCCATCTTCGTGAAAACACGCGCAAGCGACGCGTGATTCCACCAACAAGGGTGCAAAAGGGGACTCTGAAATATTTATTTTTTCCCTTCATGCGAGGACAAAGTTTGGTGTCAAACTTATGGCTAGAACGACAAATGGCTACGGCTGTAAGAGGAATGTGACGTGTTTAGTTGAAGGGATAATTTAATATATCGTCATCTGTATTGTATCGTAAAGACACTCACTTAGTTTTTGTCTAGGTATAAAAAGGTCTTCAAAATAGCATCTCAATATCAAAAACAAAATTAATTAATTTTAATTAGCCTTTGTATGTCTCTTTTTTATTGACTTTAATTGCTCGTTAATTTTAATTTAGGATGAATTGTATAGTATAATCATCTTCGTCTTTAATTAAATACATTTCGAAGAATTCACTTTATCTTTAAGTTTGAGGCGAACCCCTCTGTTTCACGTTTTAATGTAAAATAATAACAGTAAGCAGCAACCGAGTTGCATATTAAAGAGCGAGCATTGTGATTGAGATTATACCATAAAGCTTAACTCCCAACGTCGATAAACGGCTGACAATTAAAACTTTCGAGTCTCCATATTTTCGGGTTATTAGCCAGCCCATTGACCCCTGTATCGAACCCCTCTGAGGGTTCGCGATATAAATTATCAAAGGCGATTAAATCGCAGACGCCAGTCACGCACTCACAACATATTTAAATACACATTAGCCCATTTCCTTGTAATACGAGCGTAAGATCACTTACTACATTTATCATTTTTTGTTATTTTGACATGTGCAGCGAAGGCGAAAACGCAGGATCAGCGCGGGGAGGGGTAAGTGAGACGTCAGGGGTCGATGGAAATTGATTTTCCGCCATCAGTCATAACTTGTGTGCGTGTACACAATAAACGGCTTTGTCGGCGAAGAGCCTTTTGACTTTCGTCCGGCGCTGAGTTGAGCGGTTTGTGGGCTAGGAATAAGGTTTCACGACAAATCAATGGAATTGTTCACTCAATTATTGAAGGAATGTGTTCTTAAAATGTACATTTATTTGCTTCAATTTGCACTTTAAAGTTATTCAATTTAATAGCTAAATAATATTAAATAATTGAATGCCTAAATGAAGTAAGTAAAAACATGGAAAATGGTTTTTAGTTTTTTAGATAATATTAATTAAATTATTAATACAATAAATTCGCATTCGATGTGATTGTTCAAATTTTTATGTATATTCGTTAGAACATGTTATTGATAACTATAATTTTGTGACCGAAGAATACACAGAAAATCTAGGACAGTGCAATATTGATTTCAAACGAACAACAACAGTTAGTACAAATTACTGCACTGTACTTTCAATTATAATAGGCTGTAATATACTATGATTTCGGAGCTTGAATTTTATTGTTCAATTATCCACTTACTATGGTAACACCCCGTTAAACGTGGTCTAGTTTATCTAATAAGTAGACAAACTGTAAACGGTGGAGTTGGTAACATTGTCAGAACGCTCACCCGGCGCATCGCTAATGGCTGAATACACAAAGTAATCGCCACCCAATTGATTTATGAACCCGATGCACGCTCACATCGAAGCAGACTAGGGATTTGTGCTAACTACTCGTAATTTGTTTAGTACTATCTGATTTGGTATGGTATCAGCATTCTTTTTTGGTCCTATCTGATTTAAAAGCCTTCATTAGAGGTTTTATCGTTATCGACGAGGTCTATCATGGTTTATGAGGTAAAATAACGGCATAAATAAATAATAGGAAAACATTTTAAGGCCCGTGTTACAATACTACACAATTAGAAAGGGTTAGCGCTATGGTATGAATAACATCATCTCTTTTTAACTGAGATCAAAGGTATTCGCTTGAATTTTCAAGTATTATGCATATTTCAGTCAAAAGAGCCTCTTCGTAGACGGCCAACGCAGAGGCAGGAATCTCCACAACGATCGGTCCTGCATTAACCGCTCCTAGAGGCTTACTCTGACCTTTGCAAACCCCTCTCTTCTCAGCTGACGTAAAACAAAAGAATCACGGAATCTGAGAGTAAGTGACGATAAGGTGGTGGAAGGTGGAAGCGTGTTTCACCTTTACAGGTGAGGCTTACTCCTCAACAACTGACGGACTGGCTATCTTACCTCTGATTGCCGGAACACAACAATGCTTACATTTGACCTATATAGAGATAATGGCGTCATGGTAGGTATTGTTATGCAGTTTCTCAGTTCTCAGTCCACGTTATGGGGACCTTCTGGATGCACAACGTCCAGAAAGAGGGTGAGATTCAAGATTCGCCCCAACAGTTGTCAATGTAAGTGGTCCACAGCCATAGGCTCGCAATTCGTTGAGCTATGTCGGTGCCTTAGTTAGTTGGTTATTTGCCTGTCCTAGTTTACATGCATTTAAAATGAAATACATGACCTACTTTTACAATGTTAGTGAAGAACTCGCTCATTTGTAAATTTATTGTGCAGGCATCCAGTCACTTTTCGAAAAGCCAACCCGACCGATATTGTTCGTCCATCCAATCTCTGCCAAGCAACAACTCTGAGTGAAGAGGTCGATTGTATCGCAAATTGCAATTGAGCCTCCATATTTTACATAATTATAACAATTTTAATTATCAATCAATCAATAGATAAAAATAAACAGTTATAAATACTCGAACCGTATTGTCAGGCCTAGCGTTTTTGTAGACTCCAAAGATGAATTTTCCTAAACCGATATCAGAATCTGACACTTATTGATGCCAATGTCAGAGGAGCTTTATTAAATAACTAATAATCTCATAAGCTGATATGAACGATTAAAATTATTAATCCTTTTGACGACAATGTCAGGGGGGCGAACACATATGACAGCTTAATTAATACAGATGTTATGGAAATGTGTATGAGCCCTTATTTAACTACATAGATATTAAATTATTTGACCTATGTCAGTTCTAATATTTGTACTTAGTGCTTTTGTACCAGTGACCTTTTGTGCCCAGTATTAGCTTTATCTGCTATTTTGTTCACATCGATGTGGATTCAATTTAAATTAATTTAAATTTAATGTGGATGAGTGTAGGTACATTGGCACCACTTCTCTCTATCTCTTCAGAGATATACATAGTCGTGTTAATATGTGCTAATGTAAGAAATAAATCTCTTTTTGCAGTTAGATCAATAATAGTTTTAATGTTTGCGGGATCCAATATGAATCTTTTTTATAACAGACCCAGTATCAAGAAATTATACATATAATTTAATAATAAATTGAATTGCCACGCTTTTGTAAATTTAATTTACTTATAAACCAAAAAACTTATGTAAAAGCATCAAGCAATATACCAAACTAAAAACTACACGTGTGTTGAGGTAACTGAGCACTTATAGTGTCACCTTATCTGATTCAATTGCAGCGTAAACTTTCTTTTTAACGCATCATCGGATCACGAATACGTCTTCTCTCATACCAAATAAAGTATAAAATCCAATTAGCTATTTGCGCCGGTAGTATTCAATGGCGTGCGGAGACTATTAGAATGCAATACTGCCGAGACACAGCGACAGAAGCTTTACAACTCACGTTAAATCTCTACCGGCGATAAAACTGTTATAAATCGATTCCGCCAGGTTAAAGAATTAAATGGATCGTAAAAATTAATAGGTCTCTGTCGCAGGGACGAATCGACGGGCACCGGCGGAATGGCACTTTTTCAGTTTATGAATTACTTGGAAACTTTATGACGGCTTTGTCAGATCCGACTTTTTTCGCGCGTCACGTGTTGTAGACGGATACGAAATTGGATTTTTTAGATAGAGAATGAGAAAAATATTGCTTGGGGACGCGCAAGGACTTAAGCAATTGTTTTATCAAAATTAAAGTTCGCGTCGTTTTGCAGGTGATTCAAAGAATGCAACATCGTGTAAACATTCGTGGAACGTAAAACTTTTTGTTTAGCAAATAGAATTTTCTTTTTATCTAATGGCGACGATGTGACGGTAGCGACACGTACCAGGCTCGCATAAATAAAAGGAAAACATATCACAGCCGACCTTTGTGTTGTGCATTCAACCGACCTCCTGCAGCGCCGTGCACGCCTGGTGGAGCAACTACTGAAATAGCACGGAATTAAATGTTTTTAAAGGTGCAAGGCGGGAAATTCAAAATTGGAATTTATTCTCGGAAATCTTTGCCGCGTGCTTTAACTCACGTAGGGACTTCTTTATCCAATTTTTCTCCTAGATGCAAAAGGTTAAGAATACAAGCACGGTATTAAAAAAAAGAAAAATGTTAAATGGCCCGCGTTGAATAGGTACATCTTTTATGAATTAAAATTTCCACTTTCCAAACGTTCATAGCGGTTAGCGAGCGTGGTGCATACGAATACATTTGCAAATAGCTTAACGAATAACATAGTATAGAGAAAGTCTAATATTTTATCGAAGGATAAAATGAGCCACATTTTCGCTAGGTCACTGTCAGGCGGTTCCTTACTCGTTTTACCGCAACTAAATTTAGTGTCAGGACCTTTCAATACCGAAAATGGTGCACACGAATAGGGGCGTGTCTAGACAGAGGCATGGAGGGCCGATGGCCGCGCCATAAACATGAGCGAAACGAATGGCTCGCCAGTCACGATGTACCATCCGCCTTACACGTATCACTGATTTCGTACTTACAATGAGTTTAAGCGTTGCTAACACGATGTTTTCTACAACTCCTATCTAATCTGCCCATACATAGGTTTAATAAAATTTTCTATGCTATATTATCAGAACAACAAAAACCAAGTATATATCTAAAAATTTAAAATCAGGTTGCATAATTGTATTAACACAAAACATGCAAAACTTGAAATTTGTAGCGGTCGTAGTTGCAAGCTGACTACAGATACTAGATGATATTATCGGAACTAAGTCATAATAATATACTTGTTGGACTTACTCAAGTCTGTCTATTATCATTCAACTCCTTTGAGCATAAAAAAAATAAGTCCTATCAAAAAATAGGACCTTTTTGACTTTTTTTACTATTGCGCGGACTATGGCAGTGGAAGCAATCCACTGCCATAGTGCGGTGCTTTTGCCTAGTCTCTGACTAACTCTTGTGGGATAACAGTCGTGATTATATGGATGTTTGTTTTCCTATTGTAATAATAAGAGCAAGTCCTTTTTTACTATTTAAATCACATAACATATTATCATCGTCACGCCTTTTACCCGAAGGGGTTTGCAAAGGTTAACACTCACATATCTCATATGTTATGTTCCCATGTAACAGTTGGTAAGCCTTGTACCATGCACTGTGTACAATGTGAGGTAAGCGAGCTATTTAAAATCAATTGTGAAATAAATAAAAAATAAAGCACCAACCAGCAAGAAACACCATTTCCTCACATCAATCAATAGCTAAGTACTACCTGGTTGTCATTTACAATAGGACAAATTATTAACCGTCTATTTTCAGTTTACAGACATTATAATAATATAGTCTATATTTCAATAGGCGAGAGATGTATGCAGTGAAACTTAATACTTTTCAAAATGACGTTTTTTATTAAAATATTAATTTAAATATTTAAATTTAATTAAGTTGGACTGATTAATAATTTTAAGAGCATTCTGTATTTCAGAATTCTGTAAACAGAGCTTTCAATTTTAAATCCAAAGGATTAGGCACGCCGGATTCCTTGACAAAAATATCTTAAAATATGTTTATACAGCAGTGACTACCAAAAGGGGAAATACTCTGGATTCCATGCTCCATAATTCAACTAAAATCCTTGATCTGGGTCATAATCAGCATTCAACAGTGACATCCTGTGGTTTAATTTCTGATCCTGACTCTTTAAATAATTCCACCGTTTATGTCTAAAGAGAGGCTTACGATGGTAAAAAGTAGAATCAACCGAGCATCGTCGGATGAGCTGCGTTTGAATAATTTACACCTTAAGACGTCGAAAAGACGGTTCAAGTTTACAAGCTCTTTGCATCTTATTACTTTCTCCAATCGCTACATTGTCTCTTAAGTTTAGAGGAACAAGGTCTATATTTCCTTTATCCTTGTACTTTACAATAGCATTATTTAAAGTGGTAAGTATATCTCTTGGCATCTTCAGCTGTCACAGCGGTCCTTCTTTATTCGTAACCACGTTTCGATGTCATTTTTTGTTGCTCTCGAGTTATGGCGTTTCGATTTAAAAGTCTTTAATTCACATCTTATTAAGCTGCGGGTGTTCTAATATTTCTTGTGTCCAATACGACTTTACCGAATTTTTGGCACAACTATTTT
Organism: Parapoynx stratiotata; assembly: GCA_910589355.1. Lineage (NCBI taxonomy): Eukaryota > Metazoa > Arthropoda > Insecta > Lepidoptera > Crambidae > Parapoynx > Parapoynx stratiotata. The sequence continues at coordinate 4,828,261 of OU342468.1, read as the reverse complement.
ATAAACACGCGTTTTGTCTGAAGGTTAAATTCCATTGTAGGAGTATATATTTTTTAAAGTTATTTTGACTCCCATACACAACGATTTTATATACTGTTAATAATAATATTAGAGAGTGTAAGCAAGAAAAGTAAATTTGTAATCCACAGTGACACAAGTAACCCCTTGCCCTTTTGTAGTTATTTATTTTATCTAATTCATAATATTTCCATTTCGACATTTTATTTAGAGAGAACAGCAAACGATTTATGAATACCTGAAGGTGAGCTGTGGATGATGATTATGATGAGTCTTTATGCGATGATGTTAACGACATAAAGAAATAGATCACTTACCATCAGATGAGATAAAGGCCAAGAATTTGCCAGCATCATATGGAAAATAATAAAAAAATATTTGAAATATTTTGTCCGTCATTTAATTTTGGTCAGTGGCTTTTTATTGACATACAAAGATAATGCTTCCATAGTCTCTACAGTACGAGTAAAGTAAAAATCTGAATTAGTTACCTTTCGAATCGCTAAACGTGAAGATATAAACGACGGCAAAATAATGGTATTTCAATAAAAAACATCGGAATTACTGTTTTCTACGGTTTAATTTGTTTAGCTATTCTGTAACAAATGTACAGAAATAGATATTCTAAACGCAGTGACCTCAATATACTGCTGGTGCAGAAACGATGTATCACCGCCTGACTGCAATTTACAAGGCGCGAACGATTCAGCCGGAAACAGATAGCACTACACTTTATGGTTTAAAAGCAAAACACAGGTGAGTTTAATAATTAATACGATTTAATAACACACTTGTGGACCGAGGATTTACACACGGTTATAACATTAAAAATATCACGCTTGCGGCGTGTTACGGTTCTTGCTGCAAGAATAATTGCCTTTTTTGGATTGGTGTTGCAATTCTCTTTACTGCTTCACAGCGGTTTTCGAGAGAGTGGTTTGTGTTACTTACTTATTAAAGGATGGGATTGGTATGGTGAATGTTAGGCAGTCTTACTGCTAGACTTTCTAGGAAGCCTTCATTTATGGAGGGGAGCATTTAATTTTTACAGGTATATTCTTCATCATCATCATCATTCATAGTCCCGTGTTGGTCCGGAACACAAAAAAAAAATGTACCAACTGCATATCTTGCCTAGCATGTCGTGAAAGGCGACTAAGGGCGTATTTGGTACTGGGTCTGTGATTGTGTAGGCGATAAGCTAGCTACTTGTTTCTACTCTTTCACGATTTTTCATCTGACCAATGTGGTCTTAAGGAACACAGTGCTCTTAGGACACTGCCTACCCCTTCGAGGATTACAGGCGTGATTTTATATTCTTCATTATTCTTAGGCTCTGCCCTCGAAATTTCTTTTTCTAAATTGCTTATCAAATTACTGTTATCTACCTTGTGGTAAGCAGTACTTTAGTTTCTAAAGGGCAACATAATAAAAAGGAAAAAAATAAAGAATAATAAAGTAGACCTACCTACCTTGCTTGTACACAAGATGTTTCACGTCTTGTTTGGAGAAACCCATGTCGTTCAAATTAACAACAAACGCATCATATAAAATAACGGCATCTCACTTCTACTGTTGTTTTAATAGTGGAGGTGGTGGTGGTGGCTTCAGGAGGAGCTCGGTGGCGTAGTGGTCAGTGCGCTTTGGCTTCGATCGAAAACAAAGCTACCTTCGCCATGGTCAGGCCGTGGATGGGTGACCAAGACTTTGTGATCTCGAGCTCCTCCGTGCTTCGGAAGGCACGTTAAGCCGGGCGCATTTGTGACCGTTTCTACCCACCAACCCGCATTGGGTCAGCGTGGTGGTGTTACGGCCCATACTCCTCATGCGTTCCTCCATGAGGAAGGCCTGTCCCAGCAGTGGGACGTATATAGGCTGATAACGAGGTGGTGGAATCGTTTTTTGAGATTTCTCTTCTTCCTGAAACTTGAGACAAACGCCTTAGTTAACGCGTGTCCATTACAAAAATTACTCTGCCTGGCAGCAAAGAAGCTCGACTTAGTAACACGTTTATATAATCTGCAACAAAACAGTTTATTACTTTTATCATGTTAATTACTGGTTTCATTTCTGGCTTTAGGTATCTGTTGGTCACTATCCAACAAATAAATTCAAAATGGTCCAGAATTCATATGGAGTTATTTGCCAATTAACTATGCAGGAATTTAACTGGGTGTGGTGAAAGCCCTGAATATTCCACAGAAACTAAATCTAATACAAGCAACATCTAATACGTGTTCCGAAACTAAAATATGTAATTACCGTGACGAATGCAACTAATGCGGGCGTTAAATTTAATTACCGTCACTTGTTGACAACATCCGTCAATCAGTGTGATTGATGACGTCTACTTGTTTAGCTTCAATATACGTTTGTTAACATTTGACGGGAACCCGAGATTTTTTTGGTGTTTAGGCGCAAGTTTATAGAGTATTTTTTTGTCAATTGTTAGTTTATTAGTGATTTTATATTTACGTCAAATCAAATCATATCAAAAATAACTTTATACTTCATTAACTTCATAGGCCAAACTTGGCACTTAAAATCGTCAACATTTTACAATTTTAATAATAATATTCATGTTATGATTGTATCAAGTACAACCACGACGCTTTGATTGTTATTGTAATCGACACAAGCGGCCGGATTTCGAGAGTAAGGCTTTCATGAGCCACTTTTTTTTAAAATAGCCAATCATATAATTATCGTCAGTATTTAATGTTTTACACCAATTTCTTAATTTCCATTAAACCATCAAAATAACATACATGCCTTTATGATAACGAACGACAGCAAATAACTATTTCCACACCATTATCCTCTAGATACTCTTGGATTTTGTAATAGCCTTTTTCATTAAAGTTTTTTTAATATAGTTATGTTATATTTGGTTGGATTTTATTATAAAATTATATACATTTCCCCATGAATGATATATTTGTTTTACGTAATCTGAACACAGGCACGTAATTCTTAGTTTAACATGTTAGATACTTAACCCTAGTCTATGAAATTCTTAATCGAGTATTAAGAAAGCCTTATAATAAAAAGAGAAATATAGTGGCGTAGTAAAAAAGCTAAGGAGCTTTCGCCTTGGGTGGGTGACCGAAACATTGTGTTCTTTCTAGTGTCAACCCACTCTGTGGCTCCGATCTAGACAAAATAAAAGAAAACAGAATTTGAAAAAATAATTACCACACAAATTCTCAACAACAATTTTGTCGGTAGAGAAAATCGGTACCTACCTATGGTTAATAATAAAAATAATCATTTATTTGCTTGCTATTGGATGTAAATTTTACTCTCGAAATATCGACTCGTCGGAAAAGTGTTGGGTAAACTTTCTGTAAAGAAAACAAAACAGATTTCCATGCGTAAATTCTCTCGCAGGTCTTGCGCGTCCTTATGCGACCTAAACCTTTTTTTGTCGTAAGACACAGATCTTATGCGACCTAAACCTTTTTTTGACGGGGACAAAATCTTATTTACGGACCATACCTACCACTGGCTAGGCGGTAGGCGTGTGTGGGACTCGCTCGGCGTTGGCCAAGAATACCCTCTGAAACTTCCCGATATACCCTCCTTGCCCTTCCGTGGGAGAGACCCGGGGTCTGCCGAAGAAATTCTCCGAGCCAGTCTCGGGGCTACCCGACCTAACTAGGCACTAGGTCGGGGTTTGATGCGACCTAAACCAAATAAAATGTGTTTGATTTGTCATGTTTTTGATTTTTCTTGTTGGTCAATTTTGCTTAGAAGAGACTCAAACACACTATGCAGTTATGTTAATATATTTTCTTTAAATAAAACACTCCATTGTTAAATGTAACAATAGGGGTATGTCAAGAACGTTGTCGACCGACCTAAGCGCCACCTTAAGATGTTCAATCCCGCAGTATATTATCCCGCAACAGTATAATTTGCATACAAATGGCTGAGTGTATGAGTTGTTTGGTGATAAAGTGGGCGTAGTTCTAATACTGTAACGTTACAAAGCTCATAACGTTAATTAAACAAATGTTCATAACGAACCCGGTTTAACCGAAACGAGTTATTTTTGTTTGCATTTGTATTAATTAGGCTACGCGTGTACGTTCTACGTGAAAATAATCTGAATATAATAAAAACGCTATTATGCGAGGTACATAATAACTTTAGACGTGTGTACGGTAATGTTAATTTATCCTATCTCTACTCGTATCTGTAGGGAAGGGATAGGCGAGGTGTAAGTTTGTAAAATGTCTCTATGTTACTGGGCGTGAGGCTATTGCCATGCACCGGGTAAAGTGAAGCCCGGCGATTGTAGAGATCTCTGGGAAAGGCCTCTGTAGAGTGTACAGCAGTGAGCGTCTCTGAACTGGGAACAGAGAAAAGCACGCGATGTTCCGAATAAGCTGCAAGTAACTTATAATTGAGAATGTCGGTGCCGTCGTGGTTAGTACGCTTTGGCTTTCGATATCGAAAATAAAGTTACCTTTGCCAAGGTCAGGCCTTGGATGGGTGACCAAAACATTGTGATCTCGAACTCCTGTGTGTTTCGGAAGGCACGTCAAGCCGTTGAACCCGGTCGCTATTACGACCGTTCCTACCCACCAACCAACATTGGGCCAGCATGGTGGTGTTATGCTCCATACTCCTCATGTTTCTCCATGAGGAATGCCTGTGCTAAACCGAAGACTTCCTCGCCAAACCTGCCCTCGGATTTAATAATTGTCCTATTATGTCAGTCAATGAGATTTTGAAAGTCACCGATATTCAACCTGAAAAGGAGGCAGTAAGACCCGAAATTGAGACAAGTTTGAAGGAATTATTAATCTTCCCGATCAATCATGCCGCTTATGGCTGACATAAAACGCATTTACCCAGTTTTCCTATAACCGCTGGTGATGGATATCTGAGCTCTAAAAAGAAACACAAAGTTGTCCTAAAATTTGCTATGAAACATTGTTTCGTATTCAGTTACGAGTTGGGCCTATAAAATGTTACAAGCCATAAATGTTGCCCTCCACAACATTTTACGCAATACATAAAAATTGTTCTCGTTAAGATTAAGTACCGAATGATAAATTGGCAAATATTCAGATAAAAATCAAGTAAAAAAAGTTCAAACAGTTTTGTGTTTAACATATCAAGACAATAAATACAATAAACAATTATTGATGTTTAAAAAGGCTTAGTATAGATAATTTACATTTTGCTTTGTAAAAAAATAATAATTATTACTTATCTAATTATCGTTAATATTTTTTGGTTCAATGGTATTACAAATTTACTGAATGTGAACAAGAAATAAGTAATGTTTTTTATATAATAATTGATGTTCAGTTTAAATGCTACATAATTATTAAAAAAGCGACGTAAGTATTTTGTTTAAAAAAGGTAAGTCAAATATATTTTTAAACATAATTAGAACTCTGTGCTTATTGTGATAAGAACCACCTTTTCTTGAATCCTACTAAATATAATACAATAACATTTTTAAGTATAATAATTGTATAATAATTGTTTGTTTCCTAAATAAAGTAAAATAAAATAAAATTATCATTAGGCATTCGATAATAGTGACGTATCAACTACCATTTTAGCGCCCCTGCTTCGTCACGGCGCAGTCATCAATAACGCTTCGCTCTCATATTGGGCGGAAAATTCAATAAAATTTTATCAGTTGAATTCATAGTTCGCTGTGATCCTGCAGCTTGTCGATTCTGTTGGTCGCTAGCAAATAAAATTCACTTTGACTGGCCATTTTAAAAGTGTATAGAATCATCTATGATAGGTTTAAATTATTATTACCTTAATTTCGTGATGGCTAATTTTTATAGCATTTTAATATTAATATGCATTGTTTTCCTTGTATAGAATCTTTTTTTTTTCATATTTTTCAAGTTATTTGTCCATATTTATTTGTTCTGGACGATATCCGACAGTAAAAATCCAATAAATTTCACCAAATTCTCCTGCTCCTTGAAAGGATTCACGCCGCCGTAGAATTAAATCACCAAAACATAATTCAACTCCGTGAACTTTAAAAGTCTTCCACAAAGAAATCGTGCGGCTAAAAATCCAGAGACTCCAAAGAGGTATGCTGTAACCCTCCGAGCATCTTACAAATAACGGAGGGGGTTCCGTATTGTGCGCAACCTTCCAAACCAGACGTCCTAATCGACCCTTTTGAAATTCCAACTAACGGGAAACTCGTATTTCCATAACAATAAAAATGTGATCCGAACATCTAGAAATGCCTCTGCGATATTCACGGATCATAAAATCGCACTCGGTTTGTGAGTTCAACACGTCTAGTTTTCGTGGAGCCCTGTAATCATGTGGAGTGACCCTTATTTTCCTAGATTAGGTGAAAATTAAAAGAGGTGTAACGGATCATGTTAATTTGGTCGGTTTGGAGTGTGGTGCTTGCCGTTTGGTGGCCAGTATCAGTTATCTAGCATTAGCAGTCATTGTGTTTATAAGGATGTCAGCAGAAGCAGAGTTATTTCGATAAAGCTTAAAAGTCAACGGTTATTTTATCACATTTTAACGGCTTTCATTACAATTTACTGTCAGACATATCATAAAATTTTTGTGGTCAGACTGTATCATGAATGAAAAGTGAAAACAAAACACATGCGAGGGTTATCATGGCTCCACACTAGTCTGGAATAGACAGGATGAAGAATGCCTATAACAGAAAAGATTAAAAGCAATTAAATTACCGTGGTACGGACATAATAGCCCGGTCCAAATAGACATTCACATTTACATTAATTCGCACAAAGCTGAAAATTGGCATAAATGTTGGAAACACCAATAGGGGAGATCTAGAAGAGTTGTGAAAGTGGTGAGTTGTGACAAGGACAATTTCTCCCTATCTATTTAGGTGAGAGAGCTAGTATTAACGTTCCTTAGTGTGTCTCTGGATTGAGCCACTAAATCATCGAACGTATCACCAGTTCACTCACTACGAGTATAATAGATAGGGAGAAATCGTCCTCGTCACAACTCTTCTAGGTCTTCCCCAGTAGGGTTTCCATTTTCAGCTTTGTGTGAATTAATGTAACCGTGAATGTCTATTGAACTCTCCTAGGTCTCCCCTATAAACACAACTAAGCAACATTCTCCAAGACCTTAGAGGAGATCTGTATTGAGGATTGCTGGCGAGACATTGAAGCTACCGATTGTTATTGTCTGAACTAGGTCAGATTGATGTGATTGGACGGGAAGTCTATTGGATAAAAGCCAGTAGGTGCGACAGCGCAGCGCACCTACTGGATTTACAGGGCTTGACTCACAACCAAGTCACTCTTGTGGAATCCATCTTTCTTTTGGTTAATATAGATCTTAGACTGAAGTGTTGGATGTTGGGAAACGTAATACTATGTTCATTGTCATTGTTTAAAAATTATCACCACATATTACATTCTATGAGAAGGTTGATGGCCTGGAAAGTGCAATAGTAATTTAAATCATAAAATTTAAAACAAAATTAATTAAAAGGAACTTCGAAGAGAAGGAGAGGGTGTACCTAAGAAAGTTGTCACTCATCATGCTAAATGCTATAATTCGGTAAATATTGAAATTACAGTATTTATTTATAATGTTTTATATATATTAGGTCCTTACATATGAAATTGGCGTTTTGTATATTTTGTAAAAAGACGAATATTTTTAAATATAATATATGTTTTCTATGCACTTTTGCCATCTCAGAGGAAGTTCATTGATCCCTTTACTAAAAAACCAGTCGGACGGGAATCAATAAAATCTATGAAGGCGACTTGGACTGCCCCATCAGAGTTGAATTTTTCCCTTGCAAGAAGTTATCCAAATTTCGAAAAAAATGGTGATCTGTTGGAGCAAGGTCCGGGGAGTACGGAGGATGTCATAGACATTCCAATTGAAGCTCTTCTAATTTGGTAGCCGTCAGTTGTGCAGTGTGTGGTCTAGCGTTGTCGTGAAGCAGCAGTGGCGTGGAGCGATTAACCAGCCTAGGTTGTTTAGCCGCTAGCTTTTCCATCATGGTTTGCAATTGCTGACAATAGACATCAGCCGTAATAGTCTGACCAGATTTGAGAAAACTGTAATGAACAATACCGGCACTAGTCCACCAAACGCTTACAAGTAACTTTTTTGGGTTAATTTTCGCTTGGGGCAGTTTTTGGCTGGCTGGCCAGGATCCAACCATTGCACTGAGCGCTTCCGATCATCGTAAAGAATCCATTTTTCATCACAGGTAATGATTCGGTTTAAAATACCTTCATTATTGTGCCGGTTCAGTAATGTAACGCAGTAGTCGACACGCGTTTGCCGGTTTGCTTCAGTTAATTCGTGAGGTACCCACCTTTCAAGCTTTTTAATCTTCCCAATTTGCTTCAAGTGAATTAAAACAGTTTTATCACTAACATCGCAGCCTGCAGCTAACTCGGACGTGGTTTGCGATGGATCCGCTTCCACAATAGCCTTCAATTCTTCATTATCAACTTGGGTCTCAGGCCGTCCACGGGGCTTGTTCTGCAGGTCGAAATTTCCAGAACGAAAACGTTGGAACCAAAAACGATCTGTGTTTTCTTTTGCAACACGACCGTCATACACATCATTCACCCTTCGAGTTATTTCCGCAGCACTAGTGCCACGGCGGAACTGGTACTCGTAAATAATGCGATATTTTAATTTTTCCATTTTGTAAAATGAGTGACGCAAACAGAAAAAACAGAGGAAAAAAAACAAATGAATGACAGTTAAAGCACAAATACATGAATAAATAGCTGTACAAATTTGAATTTGGAATTCTTTACCAAAGAGGAGAAAATCGTGATTAAAGTGGCCAGTACGAAAAACGCCAATTTCATAGTTAAGGACCTAATATTTAAGTTACACTTACAGTATTATTATAAACTGTATCAAGATTAAGTATTTGTATAAAATGTTCCTAGACTATCTATTTGTATTTTCCATACCATACTGACTTTCTCAATGATTTACTAATCGTTCTCTATTTACTTATTTAATTATGTTGGTTATGTATGTGTATTGTCTTTTGCAATATAGGTTCGGATTTATAAGGGACTTCAGATTTTGTTTAATTGGAATGATTTCAGGTTGCATTCAATCTTTGTTGTGTTTCTGAAATAAATAAAAGCTGAGTTTGCTACTTTCAGTCACTGATTTTGCCCGGAACTAAACATAAATGTTTTGTACTAGGTGCAAGATTGGGTGTATTTGTTGCATGCTTTGCAAATACTAGATAAATAAATTAATAAAGCCTCAAAAGTTTCTCTAACGGCCAATACATTATAGAAGATTAACTAGAATTAATTAATTAGTTTTTAAATATTAGTTAATTACCTATTAACTAGATATTACTTATTATTCTTTTTATTTCTATCTTGGGGTCGAGACCCTGAAGGGTGGAATGGTGCAATCGTTCACAATAAACTAGTGTAATACTTAATACTACTAAGGGAATTTTTATTTTGAATAATAATTGTTTCGGTTAGTAAAATTAAACAGGCTACATTTTATTTCTTAAAATTTTTGACCCATTCGATTCCTGGTTTGGGTAAGTTATTTTGAAAATAACAGAGAAAGCAGATTTGTTTATTTTTGAAAATAAAAGTGTTTCCTTGTAGTAAGTTAAGCAATTTTCAATATTTATTTGATTGATTAAAAAATCCCGTTCCAACCCATGTCTGGAAACTTTGATCTGAATGTAGCTACAATTTTAAAGGCAAATGTAGATGCGGTGTGAGCTGCAAATACTTATTTACTTAATGAATTTTCAGGTTCATTATTGTCTCAGGGGAACCATCAACTATAACTATCACGGGTTTAGGGAGCAGTTAGTCTCTCTGTTATGAACTTTTGAATTTGTCAGATTTATATCTCTAGGGACGAGAGCGTCGCGGTCAGATAGAAATGTTTAGGATTTTGTTTGGATTTTGCTCCGTTGGTTTAAGCATACAAATAATGAATGACTTTATGCTGTGATTCAGTTATATTTTCTGACGTAGAAAATGAAACTTATGTAGGATATAATTCTACTTGTCACCAGCAAGCCTAATATTGGCAAGGGGCAAAAAGAGATCTTTCCACTTTCGATAGATAAAAATCAACTAATTCTAAATAAATAGTAATTTAAAGTAAAAGTTAAAGTTATAACTTCACTGCCTCAAATGTAATTGATTAGATTGTAAGGATACTATTACTAGTAGTAAAAAATGTAGTTAATCCTGAACAAGTTTGTTACCTATACATGAATTTATCAAGCTCGTTATATTTCCAAAAGATCGTGTCGGCAAACACTGATTAGACGAGACATCCTCACACTTTCTTCGCTAAATCTGCTTATGGGAGCTGTGAGACTAAAACTCAGCAACACTTAATATGAGCAAAAACTGTCACAAGGTCCGTCGTAATAACACAATCTTCTCTGCACAAAGTAGGTCAGTATAGCAGAAGATCCCTTGTCAAATTAACGTTTGCCTCTGTCTCCGTATGACAAACGACGTGGGCATAATAAAAACTTGCTCATGAATGCTGCGCGTTGAAAATGAAACCAATTTTGCCGGCGTAAGCACTGAAACTGGACGAAAATTAAAATCCAGTTTTATAGGATTTATTGGAAATGATTCACGGTTACTGTCTGTGATATGGAAAATAGATTTTCAACGAGCACGATAATTGGTTCGTTTAAAACACTGGTTTACACTTTTAAAGTTTTTCGTTATCATGCTTTGTTTACACTTTATGGCTTCGTTATGGATCTTTTTTGTTTTTCTATAAATATGTGTATTACACGGATACATTCCTCCTCTTAGGAATGAGTTACAATATTATTATACATAAATATGGCAGCGATATTAGAAGTTTGGAAAAGGCCTGTGCCACTGAGTTGAATTCTTTATAATTATAAATATTGCTTCTCATATAGGTACTGTGTCAAGTGTAAAGCAAGCTCGCTCGCTGTAAAGAATCTAAATATAATTATCAACTTCTACTACAACTCCCCTATTCTTAATTTTATTTGGAGAGGCTCATTGCATTCTCTTCCAAATGTCACTCGCCATATTACCAACCCTTTTTCATTGTATTTCTTTGGTTTTCATATCTTCTGTATAAATTTGATACACTCATAGCTTTCCTGTTCACATTTCCGTTCTTTCTCCTCATTAATGTCCAACAGACTCATGTCTTGTAACATAATTATTAGACTCGACTACAAACTTCAGCCAAAATCAATTTTCCAAACCAATTAGAGCTAAGCCTCTTATTGAAATAAATTGTATTAATCTCAGCAAACTTATAACTTGTGAAGTCCACTACATCAAATTTAAGAGTATTAAATATAAAATACTGTTTTGTACTTGGCGTTTCGCCAGAAAGTTCTTTATTTCCAGACGAGTACTCAGTACGTATGATCACTATACGTTATTTATTGGTATTGAATTTTATATTTTAACTACATCGTTCATATTATTTTTCTGGTATGTATAGGGAATCAACCCACATTGGGCCAGCGCGGTGGTGTTACGGCCCATACTCCTCATGTGTTTCTCCAAGAGGAAGGCCTGTGCCCAACAGTGGGACGTATATAGGCTGAGGAATACGAATAGTCATACGAACATGGTCCTATACCAATGACCAGAAATTTTAAATAATATTAAAACAATACGAGCAATAATTATGTTAGAGAACCATTTAACCCTATTAGTATAATATATATAATTAATAATAACAAGAGTTTTAACACGCAATAGTTTTATTGCAGCTGTAATGTTAACAAAAAGGTGTACATATTAGGTTGGGGAAAAAGTCTTTTTGCATTTTTAGAGATTTTATTACAAGTTTATACATACTAATGTATAAACTTGTAATAAAATCTCTTTGGCTATACTATTTGTATCTGGCTGGTTTTGGTATCATTGAAAGTTTAAATTTTAAAGAACATAATTCCAAATTCAAATTAGGAAAATGTGTGATTTTCATTTGTTTTTCGTACCGCCAAGATGAGTGAATCTAATGAAGAAATTCGATACATTTTAAAATTTTAATTTCAAAAAGGGTAAGGGTTAAGAGAGTTTGGCTGGGAGGTGTTAATGCATCCGCCGTATAGTCCTGACCTTGCACCTTCAGATTTCTACCTGTTTCGGTCTCTTCAGAATTCTTTAGGCAGTGTCAGGTTAACATCACGAGAGGACTGCCAAAACCACTTGTCGCGGTATTTTGACCAGAAGTCCCAAAATTTCTATAGCAATGGGATCATGTCCCTACCTACAAGATGGCAAAAAGTTATCGAACAAAATGATACCTACATACTTTAGTTAAATGTAAATAAACTATATTAAAAAATGTTTTGAATTTTCTTAAAAAATGCGAAGAAACTTTTTCCCCAACCTTAAAAAAAAAAAAAAATTAAAAACAATAGTGATCACAGATGATGAAAATAGTACATGTTATTGTTTAGATTTTCTGAATAATTGAACAACGCAACACATACTTGTAGTAGTATAGAGGAAAGCAATTTGCACAATTGCTTGCAAAAACAAAAAAATATATATACTTCTATATATACTCCCCTCTATCCTCTACTCCTCTATTCTCTCTTAACTTCGAGAGACATTATTTTAGCCTGGTGTATTAAAATTAATACTTGAATCCTTCAGGAGTTTACAAATGTGACGATGCTAGAAGGTTGGTGAGTAAAAAGGGTTTGGTAATTTCTGTCCAATGTCCTTATTACATACTTCTAGAAACATTGCAGTTTTCGAATTAGAAGATTAGCATGAGGTTTCAACAAGTATCAGAGCTTCAACACTAAAATTCTCAAATATTTCGCAGCCAAATAGGACTTCACTGAGGTAACGAAAATTTGGTTGGTACACGATAAGGGTGTCGTCGAAATTTTTTTCTTTTACTTTTATAGAGGTGTTATAAAGAACACCGTGAACTTGTAGTTAAGGTTAATCTCATAAAATCAACATTATCATTCAGCCTTGAGTCGTCCATAGGTGGATATAGGCCTCCACAACCTTAAAAGAGATTTTGTTCCACACTAGATTTTAAAAGTATCACTGGCTACGTCCTTCGAAAATGGGGCGAATTTTGAAGCACCAGCAAAAAGTCGACCCACATTGGTTAGTTCTATTTGTGATGTGCTCGAAATACCTGAGTGAAACTGCAAGCCACTTGATCCTCGGCGTTGCTAGTACTTCACTCCTATCTTTTTCAGCAATCGTATTTTAATATCGGAAAATGATGTAATATTCTATTTGATTTGTGAATTTTATAATGGTTTGTTATTCCAAAATTCATTCAACTTTTGTTTTATATAGTCGCAGTCTTAATTCGCAAACCTATAGTTTTTTATTGTATCAATTAGTGTGAATTTTTTCATTAATATAAATTGAAAGAAATGTTGTAGTTAATAATCGTGGCCCCAGATGCGTGAGTGCGATTTCAAAGCTACTTTATGACTTTCATTTATATCTTCAGTCTTTAATTCTTTTTATTTTCTTTTATAAATGAATGAATAAAGTTATAAGTTTATAGAAGTCTCAATTCATATTTTCTGAGTCTAAAAAACATATTTAATGTATCTATTCCGTTCTGATATAATTTGCTCACTCATACCCTTATTTACCAGTTATAATATTCAAATCTGGAAAACTCACCTTAGTCCACAGTTATAGGGTCGAATACAAAAGTAATGCCTGTAGTTTTAAACGTTGGCTGGAAAATAAAAACTCGTCGACATTAGTAAGTCGCTTGCTCAATTACTACCTAAGTTGTTTCAAAAAAGTCTGAAGAAAAACTCAATAACTCGTTTTTCCAATCCTCTTAAAGTGCTTGGGTTTATTTATAAAACTCGATACTTTGATCATTCTAAAAACATTGACTGTTTAGTAAGAGATCTGAAAGCCTAAACATTTTCTCAGTAAGATTAGGTGGAGTGCTTTTTCTTGTTGATTACGAGTAACAAAAGTGAGATTTGAATAAATAAGGAGAATTTATTTTAAGGTACCTTTTAGCGTTCCAACGGCTTATAGTAAGGTAACAGACTTGTGCAAAACTACTGTCAATCGAATTGTAATTAAATATATGTATACATATAATAAAACGGTTGCATGCATTAGGGGAGGCGAAGATGAAGGAGGTGATGATAATATAATAAAACTGTAGAGGTCGAATGCCTGTACGTAGAAAGAAATGCTTAAAACCAAGTCAGGGGGATGTAATAAAGGGGAAACACCCAAAACATTTTATTTTTATCTTTTGTTTCTCAGACTCCGAAAAGGCTGGACCAAATTCAACCCCAGGGTCACCTTATCTATTAATGCCAGGCATGGTGAGTCCTTGGCAATCAGCTTCGACATTACTAAAGCCTCTATATGAGTGTGTCACAAGGCTTTTCTCTCTAACCTACCGGCATATGGATTACCCGCTTAGCTCTATAACTGGATCGATGACTTCCTTCACGAACGTAAAATCCGTATCCTTCGTGATCGCTACACGGTTCGTGTTACCTGGCGTGCCTCAGGGTTCCGTTCTATTCCCCACGCTGTTTCTCCTGCATATACAGAATTATCAATCCAAATGGGTCAGTGGGATAACGAAATCTGTTCTTAGGAAACATGACATCGATTTTCGATAAATTAATAATGGCATAAAATTTTAACCTACCCGGGAATCGAACTAAATCATAATAAAAAAAAATTACGTATGTTGTGTTGATGTTAGTCATAATAGTAACAAAGCATACATTGTGAATTGTGAATGAAATCCTTTTTCAATAATAAAAAAGAAACACAACACAACTTTGTTTTTTAACAAAGTAAATCAAAATTATAGCTATATTCCTTGATACATAGGTTGATTTGCTTAGATAACGAGTGTGATATATTACGGTTTTTTTTTTTCGAAGTGCATCTGTGACTACACCAGCATCAAGATGTTTTGATCGCGACTTGTATGTGCCTCGCTTCTTCTGTATTTCGCATAGGGTGCAATCGTCTCGTCTTATCGATATGTTTTGTGTTGTGACGCTTCTGTACATTTGGTAGAAAAGTTAATCAAGTTTGTGTGTGTTAGCGAGTGCAAGAGCGTGAGCGTGAGTGTATAGGATGAGGATGAGAATAGAAGCCAAATAGAGGTAATAATTATTTAATGATAAAATGGGAACGACAGTAGGTACAGTACAATAGTTTGAAGAAAAATTGACACAAAGATGTATGTATAAACTTGACAATATCATAAAATATATAAATTGATAAAAAAAATCTAGATCCTTGTGGCCAGTCGTCAACACGCCCATTATTCAGACAGTGACTTGAAATAAACTTCCGTTGGAACTTTTGTAGTATACATATTAAAATAGAACTTTCTTATTTATTTTTGGATAATAAGTTTTATTTTGAATTTAAATTACACCTAAATAATGTTTGATTTTACAATAAACTAAAATAACAAGGAAACCAATATAGCATAGTTGTATTTTATATGGTTAACACAAGTGATTTTTATTTCCAGTAACTCTATTCCTCTTTAAAAGTCATATTTTAAAAATATTTTTATTTTATTTTATTTTATTTAGACACACAACAGAGTACAGTTACATAGTACATACAAAAAATTAGCTATAAATTTAGGGTACAGACTGTACTCCAACAACATGCGTCCTAAAATTTACAATCATTCTGTGAATCAAATTTTAGACAATAATGACATATGTTAATAATAGACAGCTATAAGATATATAAATAAATAAGCAATTTAAATTTAGGTATACAATAAAGTGACATAAACAATACATATTATTATTAATAATTTGGGATTTGTATACGCAATTAAACACATATTCAAATGTCCGTAAAAAATTTCATAAAATAATTTGATCTCAAAGACGATATATTTATCTATTCATAGTATGGGAAATAATTTTTCATTACTATAAGTGAATTAGTATGCTGCATCATTTGATGACAATTGTGCGTACTGTGACACTAATGAATGTCAAATAAGTTTACACCAAAGAACCGCTAGATGCATTTTGAGCCTACTTTTGGCGGCTCATCCGCCCATATGTCATAATGACTTGAAGTTACTATATCCCCCTACATCCTTACCAGTTTATTACAAATCCTGAAATTCTATTAGGATGTTCGCACAGAGACGTAACTGATTTCCGCCAAAGAAATCATCCGCACAAAGGGAACAACAAAAAATAATGTCGCACCAAATTGAATCATTTGTAATATTCATTCTTTTTTACTCTTGCCGCTGTGGACGGTTTTCAAGAGATGGTTGAGGATATAGAAATGCTACTGGAAGGATTTTATTTTCCTTGTTTATCTCACAATGGGCTGGTTGACTCATATCAAAGTCATGAAAATAATGTGTCATTCACATAATATTTAGTACAAGGGTTCGAAATTTAACAAGTTTGATAAATGTATAACTGTTTGTGTTCCAAATAAAAAAAAAATATATATAAGGGATTGCTGTAGAAATTAAATTGAAATATGTTTTATTTATTCTTTTTTTTTCATCTGCCGAAAACGGTATCCAAAATGATGGTCAAAATCCGTCAAACGCCAGTCGCAACCAATCAAGCATAACTGTCGGCTATGTCATGCATGCATATAGAGTTGTTTACAATAATCGTGACGCTACGGCACAGATAATTCATAGACCATCAGGACCGAATGCGCTTTTGACATTTAAGCAAAAACGTAATTTATAATTTAAAATTTATTGTGTTATATGCTTCAGAATTTTTTGGATTATTTTTATTAGTAATTTATCATTTGGGGCCCAATAAAAAAAGGGTCAACTAGCCTATTAATTATTATTGGAAGGTTAATCCATAGATTGTAATTATGCATTGGGCCCGGTGCAGGGTAACAGAGTTACCTTTTACATGGGGCCTTAACTGGCGAAATGTGGGTATTAACACCTCTGGCTTTGTGTTTGTTTTTTTAATAAAAAAAATCTACAATTTGTGATAAAATAAATAAATGTAGTTGTTAGTAACTTACCTTCCTCCAAGGTGTTCAGGGGTGTATTCGTAGAGGTAATTAATATTATGACTGTTAAAAATAAGCGCCACGCCACTTGTTACTACTCTTTCACGATTTTTCATCTGACGAAACCCAATTTTTGTATGGCTAAATGTGGTCTCAAGGAACACAGTGCTGCTTGGACTCTGCCTACACCTTCGGGATTACAGGCGCGATTCTATGTATGTATGTATGTAAAAAAGGCGACTTCGGATGCGTAAAAATCGTAATGAAAGCCTAAATTTCAGATCATACTCAGCAAAACTCCTAATCTAAAACTCCTGAAACCAATTTCAGGGAGTTTTGGGTAGTACAAACAGATTTAGATACATTTTTGAATTTTATTGTTCGATTCACTTTTATCTACAATCGTGTTCATGTCTTTTTTATTTGAGCTAGATGAATAAGCTAGATTGAGTATGTACATCGACAAGAATAAAATTAAATGCTGCTTAGTTACTTCTAGATTAAATTCCTCTTCTCATCGCGTCGGTCGCGTTTCTTTTTTATGAAACTCGCTTTACGGTAATCAACTGTCTTCAAGAATTCACGACGTCATTCTAGTAAGGGAAAGGGATTTATTCACTACCGAGTGTCCTTTATTAATGCCAATCGCTATTATATGATTTTGCTATAGATACTATAACCATTTAAGTTCTATTTAAATTTATTTGCTCCCTGTAAGAGGTTTAGGTATCTTCTTACACACATAACCATCACTTACAAATTACATTATGTGATGTTATTAACATTGTTAATGAATTACATCCCCGAGGTGTTGAAACCCTGTACTGAACACGGTACTTTAAACAAAATAAATACGTTTTTGCCTTTTGATTCATTTTGCCTGTTTTAACACCTCTGCCTAATTCTTCGGGGATAAAGGTGTGATGTTTTTGTATAACAAGTTATGTTTTTGATGATGATAAGTTATGTATATCTTCAATTGACTAAATTGGCATAAAGTAGAAATAAAAAAATATGTAAAAACTCATGTCTAAAAGACACATTTTTTAAAGTTCAGAGCAATTATTACTAGGAAGCAAACCCGTTTAAGCAAAGATAAGAAAGCCAAATAAGAAATAGGGCAACCTGATTTCTCGGTCTTGTCTCGACTTAAAGGGAAATAAAACTGTCGTTTCATAGCGAAACGGGGTCGGACATGTTACTGCACCCGTCCTGGTATGCGGGGGCTAGTTGACCCCCCTTCCTTTTGAGGAGGGAAGGTTCCCTAAGCGACGTCACGCGCTTACCCGCGTCGCACAAATCACGCGAGTGGGGCACGCGACCTAACCTCTCACCAACAAACCGTTTAAAATAATTTAGAGTACGACCACGCAACTTCATTTCACATACATCGCTCGCTTTCGTTGTACCAATTAAGCTTAAGTAGTAGTAAACGAGAATTGGTCAGCAAAAGACAGAAAAATTCACGGCGTGAAAAATACAAAAGTCGACAGCCCAGCACGATATGTCAATAGCTCTGTTTATTTTGTAGTAAACGCCTTCGTTTTTTTTAATAAAAGAATACCGTCGTCGAGTCGTAATAAGTCAGTTGTCGGACACAATGGATGGCAGCCACATTCTTTCCCTGACACGACACCCGATGCAAATGTGACTTGCGAACCGTTTTCCTTTTGTAGGGAAGTGTTCGAAGAAGCTATTTTTACTGTGCATAATTTTGGCGGGGTATGACTAGTTTAACTGCCTGTACTTTACTCTAACAACAGGACCAGGTAGTATTTAAAACAACATTCAGTCAAAGTCGGAATATTTAAGCCATAAATATTGAAATTTCAGTTACTATGGTACAACAGTATAATTATGCTACGATTAGATTTTAAATGAATGTACTAAAAGGGAACATGATGTTATTTCAGTTCTTGTGTATTTTGTGTATGTTTTATTCAAGTTATGAAGAGATGATCATGGATAGGAAAAAAACAAACTTTTAGCCACATGGACAAGTAGATAATAATTTTACAGATGTTTTAAGATGATATTTCTTAAACTATCGTCATGATTGAATTAAATAAAATTGTTTCCAAAAATAGTATTATTTTTAATACCATTTAACACAATAATTAGCTAAGCAATTTATATGAGTTCATTTGCTTACCCAAGGGGCTGAAAAGGAATGTTCAGACCGCACTAATTATGAAATATACCATGCAATGACCTGAAATTAGTATCAACGAACCCTCCGGTATGCAACAATGTTTTCATTTTGAAATAAAATTTTATTTTGTGTTTTTTACTCCATTTTGTGGAGGATATTTCTGTAGAGTTAATTGCTAACAGACATTGAATACAACAGAAATTTCACGCAAAAAAAAATTTTAGGTATAAACACAGGTTAGGAAATTGAAATTACTGTGTTAGAGTTTCTTTGTTCCTATAGTGCTCGTTTTCGGTAATAGCTTTTGTACCTACAAATTGTTTCGTTATTCGTTCTTTCAATAATCATATTGGATTTTCGTTCGAAAATGTCTGGAAACCAAAACGTGGCAGCATTTTACAAATCTGTGTTTGCGCCTTAAATCAGAAAACTGAAACGATAATTAAGGGTGGTGGTGGTACGTCAAAATATATGGAAATCTTTTAACTTTGCCTTTTGACTTTTGACGCCAGAGCGCAGGCGGCCACCGTACATGTAACGTTCCTAAGAATAAATCCCTGAAACAGATTTTTTTTAATATTTTTTTATAAAAAGGTTAAAGATTCCATTATTAGCTCGGTGGCTTTCGATTGAAAACAAAGCTACCTTCGCCATGATCAGGCCGTGGATGGGTGACAAAAACTTTGTGATCTCGAGCTCCTCCGTGCTTCGTAAGAAACGTTAAGCCGTTTGTCCCGGTCGCTATTGCGACTGTTTCTACCCACCAACCCACATTGGGCCAGCATGGTGGTGTTACGGCCCATAATGTGTTTCTCCATGAGGAACGCCTGTGCCTCAGCAGTGGGATGTATATAGGCTGAGAACAGCTGACAGCAGGTAAATATTAATATTTTGCGTTGACCACTAATAAATTAGTCTAGTCCTAAAGTAATTATTGCAAGGAATAGACATAAGCTCTATTAAAGTTCAAAATGTTTGTATTCATCTACCAGGACACGAAGCAAGATACCTAGAATTAGTTACACCCTTAAACCTACAAATCACTCGACCACGAATGTCGTCAAAAGAAAAGGCTTCCGATTGCACCAGGCCTTATAAACGGCAATAAAATCATTACATATTCCCTCTTACATATTAGGTAGGCGGAATCCCGCCCACTGTCACATTACAGGGCGGGCGGCGATTTAAAACAATAAGCATGCTTCCACTTTGAGCATTTATGATTTGTAAGCACGCAACGGCTCGTTATGGCTATACAGAATGAGGTGACAAATTCTTGTAACATTGTTCACTTAGACCAGAAATTCTTATATAGTTTTGCTACAAGTTAATGTTAGTTAAGAATTATATAATAGGCATATATTGCTAAAATTAATCAAAAAAAGTTTATTGGCGAGCACAACGAAAAAGACGCGGCTAGGGCAACTATATTGAACTATAATGAAATTTAAAAAATGCAATTGTTTTCTTTTAAAAAACAATCACTATCACTTTTGATTTTTTAGAAATTTGTATATTTACCAATAGTTTGTATAATTTTGACGTGTATTTTGTGTTCTCCTATGTTTGTCCGAATAACGTCTTATATATTTTCATTTCGCCTAATTTCAGTTTATCTAAATCAATGGCGATTATTAATTAGTTTATCTAATATTTATTCAGCCTAATATGGTTAGACATAAATATTTGATTCATATAAATACATTTTACCTAATTAAAAAAAAATTATTGTACATAAACAAAAAAAATACAGTATAAAAAGTAGAAGTTTACAAGGGAGGACTTATCTCTAATAGGGATATCTTTCAGTCAACCCGACACAGGTGTGTGAGATTTCAAGATGTGAGAGAAGCGACACCAGTGCACAAGACAAAATAGAAATATATGCAACCATATACGATATTGAACAAATTACGACATTACGACTAATTTTGATTTATCTAATTATCATAGATATGTGCAGTGTGCAATTAGGCTTGCGTGTGCTTCGGCGCTACGGGAAGGCAGCACTCTGCCCTACCCCTAGAGTGCACGCACTCCTTCGCAGGTTCGGTTCAACCTCAGCTGCTACGGAGAGCCCGACCGCTTGTTCCTTGTTACAGCAGGTGGCGGCTGCTACTCTCCGCGCCTCCGTCTTATTGAATTTCACTCTAGGGGTAGGGCAGACTAGTACCACGTGGTGGGAGAGGTTGACTGAGTCGGATTCGCTCTAAAGTAGAAACAAAGCCCTATTTTTATAGCAAATAATATTAAATAAAAAAAAATCAAAAAATGATTATACCAAATGAATATTATACTAATCAAATATTAAGCCTATTGTTATTTTATCAAATAATTATTATTTGAACCGAAAATTAGACAAACTGAAATTATGCTAAATAAATACTCGTATTATACCAAAATTTGTTAGGTCAATTGAAATTATACGAAACGTTGTTCGAACAAACATAGGATAATCGTATTTTTGTGCACCTGTATTATTGTTTATCACTCCACAGACTGACTATCGATGGTTTGGAAAAGATCGCCGCGTAGCGATAACACCGCCAATTGTGGGCGGATTTTGGGTGGAAAGGAAAATAACTGTACAAATTCCTATCCGGTGAACGCAATAAAGAGTTATCTATCTATCTAAATATGTATAAGCATTTACACCTATCAACTAGCCAAAATAAGCAGCTTACACCACTTATGGATACTACAACAGACATATAACATATCATCACGCCTCTATCCATCACGATGCAAGTATGTAAACTTTTAGCGATATTTATCAATAATAAAAAAGGCTGAAAGAAGAAATACTCGAAAGCGATATAGCCATTGTGCGTGTACAGTAAAACTTTTATGAGAGCTTCATAAACGTAAGCCTACATTTACCCTAAACTTTGGGCCTTAAAAGATTAAACCCATTAAATTTTTATGTTCACTTTCCTCAGTGAACCGGCAATGCTCATGATAAACCTTCAGAAATCCTCCAGCCAGAGATACACTTTACATGACTTTCATTCATAGTTGTTTGACTGTGATCTTTATTTCGTTGTTGTAAAGCAGATTTTAAAAATGCTTAATCTAGGAGTATGCTAGTTGATGAGAATAAAAGATTGTTGAAATGAGTTTTTATTATGATGATGTAATTTTGAATTTATAAAAAAATGTGCTTTGATGTTCGTTGTCACCTCTCGTGCTTGTTATCCTGTTACCTTTTGAGAATATACGTTTGTACATAAATACGCTGTTTATATACGCTGATAAATAACCCCTACATGTGTATATTCTGGCTATGTCAACGTTGTTTTTTAAATGTCTTTCTTCTTTGCGAGATTTAATGTTCTTATATTCCCTCAGAAGAAGGCTGTTTACAGTCTTGTCTTTATTAGTTATAAGCAAACGCTAACCGCTTTTTTAATAAACTAAGAATAAATTTATGCCTTCTTTAACTAAAAATACTGCTTAGCAATATTATACAACCAACTTCATATATTATATACCCAACTTCATAAGGCATTATATTGCTAAGCCATATTTTTGGTTAAACTTGGCATAAAGTTATTCTTAGTTTATTAACAAAGCGGTGAGAGATTTTGAAAAGTTTCCGAATTTTATGATAAATATATTTTAAAAACAGAAAATAAATTAAAGAGCGAATTTTCTTAGAGCTTCAAATCAGTTGCTCTCACTGACTGTGTTCTAATTGTCCATAAAATCTCTAGCATAATATTCATAAAGGTATGTTTATTAAAAATTAGAACTGAATTCGAGTGGAATTCTGATACTTAATTTATCAGGAACTTATACACAGATGACCGTCCATTGTTTTGTTGTTTTTTTTTAATAATTATAATTTAAATTTTTTAGGAGTGATACATGTTTCTATCAAAGATATAAACCGAAATTAACATATACATCTACGTGCCTAGTTGATTGAGGAGGTCGTTGGCGTTTGTACGCAAGACGTGGGCCTGCGGTGATTTCGTCGTCAGGGAAAAAAAGTCTTATCGTTGTCACGAGCTTGGTACTGTGATACAAAACCCCAATCAGGACTCAAATGTTTGACAGCCTTTACGGAGCGAATGGATACTTGTGGGTTGCATTTTCAATAGGAAGCTCGAGGTCATCTCACGGGTCCTCTAGGGGATCCGGGGGGAAAGTGTTGCGGGCGTTGGCCCGTTTCACTGGCTGTCAACGCCGCCTGCGGAGACAGGCGGGTCGATGGGTGCTGGCCTAAGCCACGTGGTGTCATATCCGGGTGTCTTCACGCCGCAAGCGAGACCTGACCCCAGCTGGCAGGGCCCCCCGGAAAGGGGGAGGTCAAGTGAGTGGTCTTCGAGCTAGCGGCGGCTTAGTCTTCATGTGGTGGTTCTCGCAGTGGCGGCGAGGTCGAGCTTGCTGAGAGAAAACTCCCAGCAAGCGCCCATCACCCAGTACCGACGTGGTGGACTAGGTCCCGCGGCA
Organism: Parapoynx stratiotata; assembly: GCA_910589355.1. Classification (NCBI taxonomy): domain Eukaryota; kingdom Metazoa; phylum Arthropoda; class Insecta; order Lepidoptera; family Crambidae; genus Parapoynx; species Parapoynx stratiotata. Next base: position 4,804,624 of record OU342468.1, on the reverse strand, counting down.
GCGGTCTTTCCGGGGGGCGCCGATGGTATGGCGCCAGCTCCCTAAGGTGCTGGTGGGATGATCCAGCGGCGCGGGTGAACAAGTTTTCGATACTTTTTTTAATTAAAATGTATGCAGAACCTATATACAATGCGGCGGGAGCTTACGTTATCGCGCTGTAGAATACTACTAGCGCCATCTCTAGACAGCTGTTGGAACTAATAATGGAATGTTTGTTACAATCTTGGCTTTCGATATTAAAAGCAAAACCGCTTTCGCCATGGTCAATTCTTGGATGGGTGACAAATATGTAATCTCGAGTTCCTCCGTGCTTCGGAAGGTACTTTGAGCAGTTGGTCGTTGTCGTTGTTGTCACCGTTTCTACTCATTAATCCGTATTGGAACACGTGTCTGTTGTAACATTGTATTTTTTTATTATAATTTAAATTGTTAAAAATTTAATTAATTTCAAACTGTTAAATGGCTTAATTCATACATATATTCGTGAAAAATTAAAAAAACAATAGACGATCGGCGCGGCCAGGCGCCGCCTACGAGATGAGAGAAAAATATCGAGTTGGTCATGCAATTTTGTCATGGAAAATGTGTTTAAGTTAAACGCCAAATATTTGTAATTTTTAAATTGACAAACAATGAAAATAATAGGTCATCTATTATTTTTATAACTTAACTGTTTATGTTATAATACCATGTGCTGTTTATAAGCTGGCAACGACTGGGTAATACTGAGGCTGTACTAGTATTTCAAAAACAAAGCGACTGAAATTACACATAAAAAATGTGTATTTTATAGCTGCTTCAAGCAAATAAAATATTTACGGCAATAATGGGCATTTAATGGCGATTAGTATCATAATCGTAAAAATAAAAAAGTAAACAACTGTTTAGAGTATCTTACATCTAGTTTTATTATTGCTAATGATCGGTTGTGGCTATACAAGTTTCTACAATAATTACACATTGAAAATTATACTTAGGGTCATAATTATACTAATACTAGCTGTTGCCCGCGACATTGTCCGGGGTTACTATGGTTTTATACTATCCCCTTTAATTTTCCGGAATAAAAAGTATCTTAGATGTTGACCAGGGATATAAGGTATCACCATGTAAGAATTCATTGAAATCAGTCCTGCCATTTCGGAGATCGGATGAACAGACAGAGAAACAAAAAATAATTAAAAAAATTTTTTTTGTATTATCCCTCTTTTTACATCCCCCTGACTAGGTTTTAAGAATTTTTTTATGTACAGACATTCTACCTCTACAGTTTTATTATGAGTACAGATAGATATAGATATATAATAATATGATACATCATGGTATAATGATTTTTCCATTAGTTCAGAATTTTTATGGATTTTTTTAACACTAAACACTTTTGTAATACTTTTTTGACTTGTCTGTAGTATAGGGGACGCAATTGTAGATATATCAACGATTTTATTAAATCAAGTTCAGTAACGTTCTGGCTCGAAAGCTTTGTATTTTTAAAATTGAAAAAAAAAAGCTACTGTCATCTTTGCCAACTTTGTGATCTGGAGTTCCTCCGTGCTTCGGAAGGCACGATAATCGTTAGTCCAGCTAGCCTACTCTCGAACGCAATCTCAATTAAAACTCAATAACAACACAATCCAATATCTCAAAATGCCGAGACTAGAGAAGCGGTAGGAGAGTACTAATTTCAGCTGAGCTCAATGTCATTTGGGCCACTCAATATCCGCATAATTTGAACCCATTTATGGCCCTAGTGTCCCACTGAAGTGTAAGAAACATCACAATCTCAATCTAGAGCGGTATTGCGTTCAAGAGTAGGCTAGCAGGTTCCTATTCTAACCGTTTGTTCCACCAATCCGCAGCCATATCACACCAATATCAATTTCTTTCTTAGACAATTTAATTACCGCTGGTATCTGGGTCAAACAAACTGACAGTCTATTCATAAATACTAATTAAAGCAAACTTCATTTTCCGAGAAAACAGGGATCATACAAATGCAGTTTTTATTATACTTCAATTATACCAGCATGAATGCTTGAAAATTCGTCCCAGAAACGAGGGGCTCTCACAAAGGTGCTATTATTCAGCTCTGTGAGACGACAAGCAGAAAATATACAAAGGGTGTCCAACTATTCCTCCAAAGAACTATTCTTCTATTTTCGTCCAACCTTGTTACTGCGGATCTGATTATGCGGGCTAGAGTTGTTTAGCGCTAGATAGCTCTTTGTGGGTGCCTATGGAGCTATCTACGAGTACTTTGACGCTTATCGTAATTCTGTCTAAAGTTAATTGAGGTTTCGTACGTTTATTTCTAAACTTCTATTTGCCTAAACGATTTGTTACAGGGATTGGTATTGTTGTTGTATTTTATGACGGCGATTGGATCTTAATACCTTATTATTATAAGGATTCTATTGAATCCAAAGTCAAGTGATTGAAGCGCCCGCGCCCTCATGAATTGCAATATCTGTAATATATTTATTTTCAGTGTAATTAGTTCTTTCATTTTGTGGGTTTCTCTAAGGTTTTAATCGCAATGCCTTTGCCATATTTTGATATCTGTTTAAAACTAAAAAAAAACGGTACAGCGTTATCTAATAAAATTATATTTTACACTATTACAATGTAAGTATGGTATCTATATCATTTCTTCAATCAGCTACATTAGTATAAAGAACCAGAAAACACCACGACTGCCTCTTGCTTGCCTCACATTGTGCCCGGTGCATGGCAACAGGCTCGTCACTTGTTACATAAGGTCTTTACATATCTGGCGAAATGTGGGAGTTATCACCTCTGCGTACTCCTTCGGGGAAAAAGGAGTGATGGCTACATTTCTATTCAACCAAAGTTAAGCAGTCGGAAGTGTAAAGCCGCAAACCATTACTTAACATTTAAATAAAATGTTTGCTTACTTACTTAAACTCAGTTAAAACTTTACGTTACTCAGTTAAATGTTGTTCACTGCATACTTAAAAGCAGAGATGCAGAACGTCAACTTCTGTCCTACAGTGAAGCGAGAAATGCAATCCAAAAGTTTCCTTGCCGAAATTATGCATGGCTTGCGAAATTAGCTCTTGCGCGGGGCATCGGGAAAATTTGGAGTCAGAAACACAATATCGTGAACTGTTAACAGTGTTTCTGCCCCGCCAGTTTCACATAAGCGCACTTCAGCGAAAATGGGTACCGGACAGCAATACTCGTGTCCGGACTCCGGACTACTCCGGACACAAGAGGAGGCTTATTCTGTGAGCTGGCCTTTACAGTATTAAAGTTATAATACAACGTCTTTACATTACTAGCTTGAGAAGCTTAGTGATGTGGCTTTTGTATTCACGTGGCGATTGGTTTAGTAAAGCAAGAAAGATTCGTAAAGAAAAGAAAGATTGGTAAAACAAGGTCAATTTCAGATTGACTGCATTATTATTTAAACTCTATAAAAACATAGTGGGTAAACAATAAGCGGACTTATGTCTAGTAACTAAATATTTAAAATATAATCATGCCTTTATCTTTTAGGGCGAGTTTTTTGATCCGCAGTAATAGTTACCTCAATAGTTAAAATCTAGACCGCTAGCGTCAATGGGAATGCCAAAATGTATGAACAATTTGTCAAGCTTATGACAAATTGTTAAATTTGCGATGAAAATTCGAAACAATATACATCAGCTGTGCTGCCAGCCGCCATTTTACTAGTCCTAGTATCGTATTATGGTTGTGGGACCTTCGTGGTCCGTGACGACCTCCGTGGTCAAGTGGTCTGTATATGTATATATATATATATATATATATATATATAGGATATATTCAGGTAATATATATTCAGGATATTTATTTGTATTAATCTATTAAATATTTTTCTCCGTCATCTAGTGTCCGTAACACAAGCAGCATTAGTTGCTTGAAATGGGGCTAGTTGATAGGTGTGTATGGTTAAGAATATTTATTTATTTATTATTATTTCAAAAGAATGATCCAATCTTTACAATTGGGTACTGGGTCTGTGATTGTGTAGGCGATCAGCTAGCCGCTTGTTACTACTCTTTCATGGTTTTTCATCATACCAAACCCAATTTTTGTACCCAGGCTTAATGCGGTCTTAAGGAACACAGTGCTCCTTGGACTCTGCCTACCCCTTCGGGGATTGCAGGCGTGATTGTATGTATGTATGTGTATGTATTATTATTTAAACTCAGTGATACAGGCGGTGGGATTCAACCCGCGATTTCTGGAACGAGTAATGCGGCTTTTCCCAACTCGGCTACCCGCTTCTATATCTAATAGAGATCTCAAATATATAACTTATGAATGAACTCGTCCAATCGTACAGTATGTACAGTCAGTGCAATCTCGACTGCTCTTTCTCATCTAATTTTGTCAAGGTTCACAGTTCCTGTTGTATAGAGTAGATTGCTAGACTAAAGTTTAGGAGTCGGTTTTGATATCAATATTTACATTCATACAATCACGCCTGTTATCCCTGAAGGGGTAGGTAGAGTCCAAGGAGAAATATGTTCCTTCAGACCACATTTACCCATACAAAAATTGGGTTTGGTCGAATGTAAAATCGTGAAAGAGGAGTAGTAACAAGTGGCTAGCTCATCGCCTACACAATCACAGACCCAGTACCCAATACGCCCTGAGTCGCCTTTTACGACATGCTAGGCAAGATAAGCAGTTGGTACATTCTTTTTGTGTCCCGGACCAATACTGGACAAACGAAAATATTTCTAAACGATATAAAACTACAGTTTTAATAGCAAATGCAATAGACAAGCTCTTTGTCGGGACAACTAGCCGAAGGCGTATCATAACGACTGACTACGATGCGTCCGCCAATCGTGTTCATATATTACAAAGGCAGATGTGCTTCAATTTGCTCGAATAGGTCTCGACTAAGATCCCAGCACAGAAAACTTTGTTACGAATTTAACGGAAAAGGACGGAGTCTCTTTCACATCCCAAGGGTTGCAAACAAAGGATGTATTAGGTTCAGAATGTAAAATGTTCTGGCGCGACTTTGTTTCGCTTTTGATTTTCAGCGCTGTTCCAGACATTATCAAAACCCGTATAACAAAATGTAATTCAGTATCTGTAGTGTAAGTTTTCATTGTTAAAAACTTCTCACTTTAAGTTGCGTTAAGAATTGTCAGGAATGTCAATTTCTATGAGATTTCAACTACCTACTGAGCCTACCTACTTATTTTTATTTATTACAAACCAGCTGTTGCCCGCGAGTGGTTTTTTAACTATCCCACGGAAACCCTTTAATTTTCCAGATAAAAAGTATCTAAGATACAGAAATATAAGGTATCACAATGCGAAATTTAATTGAAATCAGTACAACCATTATGGAGATTAGCCCGTACAAACAGAAAAACAGACAGAAAACAATAAGCAAGAAATAATTTTTTTTTTGGCATTTTCCCTTTTTTTACATGCCCCTGACTTGATTTTAAGCATTTTTTAAATGTACGAACATTCGACCTCTACAGTTTTAATCTATGTATAGATTTTGTGCCAGTAGTATTATAAGTATAAGCGTCCTCTTCTCCTTATTATTGTTATTACTTTCCGCTTGGAACGATTTTCATTATTCGTATAGAAATTGACATTTCTTAACTAAATGTGAGAAGTTTTTACAGTGAAAACTTTGTTGGTCTCGTCCTCAGCCAATATACGTCTCACTGCTGGGCACAGGCCTTCCTTATGGAGAAACTCATGAGAAGTATGGGCCGTAACCACCACGGTGGCCCAATGCGGGTTGGTGGGTAAAACGGTCGCAATAGCGACCAGTCTTGAGATAAAAGAATTTAGCATGAAGTTTTTGTTTGAGGCAAATATATTTAAGTAAGGACAATTAATATAATTAATAATAATTATATTCTAACATTCAACTCAAAATTAATTAATTAAGCTGGAACGTTCAAACGCAAGTCTCTCAATATTGCATCGGCAAATATTGGTGTGATTAATGTGTGAATAATATACCAAATATAAATTATTATCAATGGCCATCGGGTCGTATCGGCAAACAAAACAGGGAACTGGGTCGCTGTTTCAATCATTGGATAGCTCGTATTGAATGAGAGCTTTCGTTATATTAAAATTTAGTATTTCAGTAGAACAGTCAGTCACAGTTATGCAAATATTCATTGCACTCTATTTCAATATTTTTTCGTGACTATTCGGATTTGTTTTTTTCAAGCAAGTATAATAAGATTAAGTTGGTAATGTATTTTTGGAGGCTAAGTCCGTCTTTTTGGCTAAGTCCGTCTTTTTTACTTATGTTTAAATAAAACATAAGTCCAGTCACGGAGCGTAAAAACGTCGAATTTTCTCTCTCACATGTGACTAAAACATCATCTGGTGAAACGTGGGTGTTATCACCACTGCCTAACCCATTAGGGATAATAAAAAAATCTTTTAAAAAACAAATATTTTATAAACTCTTTAAACTCTTTATTGCACAGAAACAAAAATACAGAACCTAAAAAGCAGAAGTATACAAGGAAGGCCTCATCTCTAATAGGGATGTCCTCTAGTCAACCCGCCACAGGTGTGTGTCTTAAGAGTATGTAAATATTAGGTCCTTACCTATGAAATTGGTGATTTGTATGGAGATTTTGGGGAATTCTGCATTTTCCATACTAAAATTTTTTCAGTTTTCTTTACAACGACAAATCCAAAGATAATAATATTTGGCATCTATCATTAGACAAGCTTTAGTAATATGTGTAATATCACTTCATAAAAATTATTTCTCGTTTTTAAGTGAATGCAAATAAAATGATGTATTCGGGAGGCACTTAAAAAGAGAGTTGTCTCCGTGTCCAATTTTAACACAATTAAACTTACAACAAATTATAAAACAAATCAAAAGAGTCTCTAAAAATATAGTCTATTTTTAGACGAGGTAATTATTTTTAGGAATACTCTGAATCTTAATAGTTACAGACAAAATACTAAGAGAGAAAAAAAAACACCAATTTCATAGGTAATAACCTTAACTGAATAAATAATTTGACTATTGACCATAGTGGCGTGATGATGTTATCATAACATTGGGACCTGCGCAAGAGCTCAACATGTCTTCTTACGCTCCTGCTACTAGTCAGTGTGTTTAGACTAATACTAATGTATTCACTTTGTAGTCTGTAATTATTCGTAAAGGTGACCTTGTTGGCAACCCAACAAAAATATTTTTTTTTATTGTGGCAACACTGGGCGATCCCGCCCTTCCTTCTTCTGGTTCCAACCGAACATGCATCTTTTCTCTGTATTTTGTGAATTAAATAAAGTGATCGCAAGAAGTCTTCTTTTATTGCAAGCCAGCAACAGACCTCAAAGAAAACTTATGTACATTAGATTCTCAGAGCTTTTCCACTTGCATTACACTTGTTATCTATTTACTATTTTCAGCCCGGAACCACGACAGATGGCATTAATGATAATAAGCATATTCTATTGTAAGAAATTCTTAAATAGACAAATGACATGCAATTTTCTGTCAAGGATGACAGTGAAGTACAGCCCGATACCCTATCGCTAACGATCGCTCTTGACCCGAACGTCGACAAAGAGCTTTGTAAATCACATTTAATAAGCACGTCATTTAGATCTGGCTTCGTCTAATATTTCTTTGAAATTGTAAGTCAAAAGTTATGGAACCGACTGATTTATAACCCAATTTGACAATAGTTAGTTTAAAACTGTCAAACTTACAGTGGCAAAATGGAAACGGAGTGTGCACTCTATCGGTAGAAATGAATCTACAGTAAATGCTGCACTTAGTAAGGTTGTTTAGAAGAAATTGCTCTTAGCAAAAAGGCCGCACATTGTGCAAACTTTGGTATACCTTAGGTATATTTCTTTACTGATTTAAACATGTGATGTTTGTGCATTAAAATAAAAAAAAGTAAAAAAAAATTAAAAGAGTCTGAAGAGCAGTTAATAGTTAATTAATAAAAGATTGCTTTTCAAGTGGTCACGGCCGGGCAAACTATAAACTATTTATTTACACGTTCGGAAAATCGAATTTCGTTAGATATTCAGCAAGTAGTATCATTCGTTGCTAAGAAAATATGTATTGTGCTCCTTCACTGGCCTAAGTTTTAGTAATAAAAAAAAATATCATTCATCACCGGCGCCGGCGACTCGCCGACGTCGGTGCTCAAAGAGCTGGTGGCGCAGAGGTTAGTGCTTTGGTTTTCGATATTGAAAAAAACTACCTTTCACCATGGTAAGACCTTTAAAAGGAGACCAAAACATTGTGATCTCGAACTCCTCCGTGCTTCAGAAGGCACGTCAAGCCGTTGGTCTTGCTGTTTCTACCCATCAACCCGCATTGCGCCGGCAGCGTGGGGGTGTTACGGCCCGAACTCCTCATTTACTTCTCCATGACGAAGACCCGCACCTGAAACCTGAAGGGAATATTTACACCAGAAAAATTGTTTTTCCCTATGTCGGTAATCGGGGCATAAAAATAATACCAACACAGGTGGAGAGACTATTGACATGCATCGGGTACAATATGAGACAAGCGATATTCAAAAACAAAAATTATAATAAAATTAAATGTTATATTTTATAGTGGTTCTATTTTATGTTTTATATTATTAATAACTTCTAAAATTGTCTGTAATTTTTATAAAGTCTTGTAACAATTATAATACTAACTCCCAAGCCACAGTTTCTGATTGCTTTTCACAAATAATTTCTCAATTACCATCCGAACTATTCTCGGATATGCAAAAAACAAACGCTTTGACTAAAGCAATTTGGTCCCGCGCATACGCATCCATCACATCAGTATGCGTATGCACGCGTCTTATTCAGTGTAAATCCAGCCTATCGAAGATTTTAATAAGCCCGAGGGCTACAAAACGCCCGCGCATATAACCATAGTGTGTCCAGTTTAATCACGCGCACGATAGTTCATATAAGGCCAATCGATTGATGAAAGTTGTTGAATATAATCTTGAGAGCTTAGTCGTAAAGCGTTTTCGTTTAACAAAAAGATGTTAAAAGAACTGAGACAGGCTTATTTTCAAATAAAAAATGTATTTAATGTATGATTATTTTGTAAAAGTACTAAAAGTGGGAATCGTTTTAATTAAAATTTAATTCGCAACAATTATCCCGAAAAGACACATTTTTGCCTACCTCTTCGGGGATAAAGGCGTGACGATATGTAAAGTTAAAATTGGGAACAGGACAGGGGAAAGTTGTCAATTTTAGTAGTTATGTAATAAGCTCCTTCCAATAAAATTCCGAGTAGTTATAATAGTCCAAGAAATTGTTGTAGGAGGACGAGGGACCTTACTTTCGTCTCCATGTAATCATATAAAGCCATTGGTTCTGGCGGCCATTGTAAGGATAGTGGCAATGTTTTTGTTTTTCTTTCATGTAGCAAGAAAGCCAGACTGTAGTATACCAATATCTTACTGAATATCATTATCGGATATTAATTATAATGTTTATTCTTTTTGAAGCTTTGTGCTTTGGTTTTTTATTTTACCATATTTTTCTTTTATAAAAAATATTATTACATTTTTAAATTGCCTATAATTAAGGGTATTGATGAATGACAAGGGTGGAGATAAAAACCGACTTAAGGCTCCTTGAAGTACTTTTTACAGCCAGAATCGATATTTTTTATTGATTTTATGCGGATAGTTAATAATGCCTTAAAATGGTTATGTCCTTTGTGATGCGCAAATAATTATGCATAAAATTTTATGCCAAAATCAATTATGCGTAAGTATATTTAGTGTCGATTTCATTATGCCAATTCATATTATGCTTGAAATTCTTTTGCAAACAGATAGGGAACCTGTTCTGATGCATGCAAGCATCTTCAATACCAAAACCACTATACCATACAATACCATACCATACCGTACCGTACCATACCATCTTAATTGGTACTACAACATTGTATACCAGCCAATATCGATGTAACATTTAAATAAATTCAAATTTAAATTCACTGATGTTTAACGTTTCATTGAAACGGCAATTTAATTTAAACACAATTCGTGATCAGTAGCTTTATGGACGTCATGAAGTACGTAATAAGTCGTGAAAATGAGAATTATTTTCTGTTTGTGGTTTTGTTGATTGTGGTTTGGTGGTGGTGATCTCTCTCTGAAAACTTCTCGCACAAGTTCATGGTCATTGTCAACCATTTACTGGTCCGAAAAAATCACCAACCACGTTTTGTGAGAACGCTGCGGTGATACTCCAATCAACCAACAGATCGAATGTCGGAAGGGGAACTGGATAGGCTATACGCTCCGAAGGGACCCTGAACACATACCAAGGCAAGTCCTAGATTGTATACCCAAGGAAAGCGTAATCGTGGCTGGCCTAGGCAGACCTGGCGACGGACGACCATCGCAGAGGCGAAGAAAATAGAGAAGACCTAGAATGAAATCAAGCTCGAAGCTCAAGACCGACCGGATGGCTCAGAAGGCAAGGTTAGCTGTTGGCACCGGTTGCTATTGGAATCGTATTCTCTCACCAATCCATATTGGACCAGTGTAATAATTCCATATTTGCCCTGGCTTATTCCCAATTTTATTTGGGATCGGCGCAGCAAGCCTTCGGCTTCCATTCTCTTCTATCGTTCACGTGGCTAGGAAGAGAGTGAGTTAACTCACTATATTCTAAACCATGACCTCGTTCATACAATCTGTTGAGGACTCTTTGGTTCATTTATACATTTATTACTTTTTAGTTTTTAAAAAGCGATTGTCATGTTCAGTTATGTCAGTTTATAATCATTGAGAGAACTTTTATTGTTAGATTATCTTTTTTGGTGTGAATAAAAATAAACATTAAAGCTGTGCCTTGATAATTTTCATTTTTTTAGTCAAGACCTTACAGCACACAGTTACTTAAACAGTGTAACACTAACACAATCAATCCATATTTTCTTCGGTTTTCCTTTCCCATGGTATTCCAGCCCATATTCCTTGTGTGTTTCTAGGAAAGCCCGTGCCTATCAGCGAGGCGTAAGCTTGTGACGTAACGGTGACGCAGGTGTTTGATTAAGATATTAAAATAGCTTTATGACTAATGGACACTAAAGTGAAAATATAGCATACGACCTTTTAGGAAGTTCATGGTAAATGAATCACGCGTTTCACTTTAAAAACTTTGTAAGAACCAACGAACTAGAATGATATAGAATCAGAACTCCCTTACAACGCTCTCAAAAAACATGGTCCCAAAATAACAAAATACAAAATAATAATAAGAGGGGAGGGTACCTCTACCATTCCTAAAGCATACGCATCACTACAGTTAAACATTGTAAAAAAAAATATAGAAACTCGTATATTCTCATATTTTAGTGAATTATATCAAAGAATTGATGTAAGAAGAAGTCTACTTTAGTTCGTTTGCAATCAATGGATGATTGTGAGTTTCTTCAAAAATATCTATTTTGGTTTCTGGTAACTGAAGCTGCGTTTCAAATTCGCGTTCTACTTTCAACTTCGTTGATGGTAGTATTGCGGCACAATGCGCTGAAACAGTCAGCATACCAGATCTTTTGAATTTTGTTGTAGTGATATTTGTTTTGCACTGTTCAACTATTTAAATGAAATCTGAAAATAGTATAAGCCAAGTATAGTCTTGAATTTTCCAACAGTGCTTAGAATATTGCAGTATTCTCTGTAATTTTCTTTATTGCGGGATACTTGTTTTACAGGTGGGTTCGGCGTTTTGATCGTGAATCAGCAATGCTCTACACACTAATGTTTCTCACACAAATGATCGAGAGTCGTGTAGGATATTCGATCTGTTGTTTTAATCTGTATGATACAGAGAGGAATAAGTATCTTTTTCTGGAAGGGATAGTACCTGACCTGATAGGAAATGAATGGTTCTTCTTCAACCAAACGGATTTCCATTATTGAAACAAACATAAGATTTTCCAAGGTTTTTATAATTTTATGAATGTTATTAACTATTACTTAAGAATGTCTCTCTTTAGACTTCATTCATTCGTAAGCTGAAAAAGTTTGGTTTCTTTTTAGCAGTTCATTTAGTTAAAAAGAATAACTTTATTTTAAAATCGGAGAATATCATCAACAAAAACCTTTTTTAGCTTTTTCCTTTCTGGTATCAGTAAGTTTATGTTGATGTATATTTAAGAGTTTACCGGAAATTTGTTAATTTTTTATGAATGTGGCGGTTTTACATAATAACTTAAACCAATTAACTAATATAGTTAAGGCGTATGATAATTAATGTTATCAAAATCATAAAACATAACGGCAACCATTTGTAGGATTTATTTATGTTCTCTGTGTAATACGTAATGGAAAATTAATAATTATATAAAGAGCACCTGATTTTATTACTGCCAAGGCCAATATATATTCAATGATCAATACCTTCGACTGTGTAGTTTAATAGTTTATTAATTTCATACAATTCATAGCTTGAACGCCAAAAGTTTTACATAAGCACTCATAGATGTCAAGTTCCATTGAAAGTTCTAGAAACTTCGACCCGCCCATGCTTAGTTAGGTCTGAACCACTCGGCTGTAACAGAAACGGGACGACTAACTTGTCTGCGTTTAATTAACGTCATAAGGTTTGACATTGGCCGTAGACAGTCGTGTTAATGGAAATTTCATGATTTACTTTCATGCCAATTGATGTTGGTAGAATTAGGTTTATATTTACTATTTTTCAGGTTCATGCCAATAAACAAGATGGTTTCCTTATGTTGTTGTGGAAATGTTGCATACTAGCTAGTTTGTAACACAAAATAATATTTAAAACGAGCTGTTGCCCGTGACTTCGTCCGCTGTTACTGGTTTTTTAACTAGCCCACGAGAACCCTTTAATTTTGTAGAAAAAGTATCAAAGATTTGAACAGGTATATATTTCATGGGAAATTTCATTGAAATCGGTCCAGCTTTTTCTTAGATTGCGCCTTAAAAAACAAACAAACAGAAAAACAGTTATTATTAGTAGTTTTTTATTTTCCCTCTTTTTACATCTCCCTGAATTGGTTTTAAGCTTTTTTTTTCTACGTAGACATTCGACCTGTACAGTTTTAATTATGTATAGATTACAAAGCTCTGTTTTTACACACGTATTTCAGTTTATTTCATTAAAATTTAATTTACAACAGAAAAGAAGGTGTATTTTTTATAATGTCCTTCTTACATGAGTATGAAACCAAATACTTGTTTACGCGATCCAAAATCAAGCATTTAAACAGGCAGTGATATCTATCGAAAGTATTTTTTTAATTTTCTTCTCAGAATGGAGATAATCTGCGAAATAGAATGTTTCTCACTGCCACCGCGACACTGACAGAGAGAACTTGTTCTTAGCAACCAGACGCGGGACAACTACAAGCGGTATCGGGCGGGTGCCAGGCACGGGCGCACAGGGCGGCGCGCGCGCAAATAACACCCCGCCAAACGCCTATGCGCTTCGCCGCTTGTATAATTATATAATTGTCTAAAACTAAAATAGGAGTGACAAATTTTCAATTTATTTTGTCCTTAGTTGTAAGTTATGAAATAAACGTTAGTATGAAATATAATTTTAATTTATGACTAACCCTTTTTTATTAAGTTTATTGGCTAAGCAGGCTTAACAAATATAAAGTTATTTGAATAAAAATACTTATAAGCGATAAAATGCAAAAGATTCGTTTATTTATGCATTATATATTTTCAGTATTAAGTTACGATACAATTAATGAGAAAAAAGCAAGTTTAAATTTCTGATGACATAGGATTCGAACCCAGGATGTGAGCATGCGCAATTATAACTATAATGCTCTGCTGTTAACGCTCATAACATTCATGCTGAATTTTTTGCATTGCTTTGATATCGTCTAGTTAAAACAACGCCGTATTAAGTTTGAAAGAAAGAGTGCACCTTCGTGACGGAGGCGATGTGACGTAGAAATAATTGGACGTCTTGTCACTTTTCGTTTATTGTAAATCAAAAAAGGCACAACTGGAACAATTTGTAAAAGGTAAATAACACTAAAATCACTGGACTAAAACTTAAAGAGTATTATTAAAGGTAGGCTACTTACAATAGTGCTATGGTAAAGATATATTTTTCAGTATATATTATTAGTTTAGACTTTTTGATACAGCCTTCAAATTATATTATAAAATAGATGGTAGGCGTCGAGAAAACCGCTCCAGACGCTGACTCTAATAGGAATGAAAAATTGAAGACCAAAACAATAAAAAACAGTTGCTTAGTTTAAAAACAGAATCAAAGAGAAAATTGCCAGAAAAGAGCGCAATAAGAGCAAAGAGTCGCTAATACTGTTATAGCGCCTCGTTTTTCTTTGTCTAACATTGAACACATGCACATAATTTATTCACACACAAAGATATTTTACGATGAATCGTGCGCAGGCTAGTTTCACACTTAAAGGGATCGCCACTTATAACCGTTGATTGTACATTCTGGAATTTAACCGCAGAATAAATGAAATGTTCGTTTATTATGAACCTACCTAATTAATTCGTCACAACATATTGGAAAACACACCTAAGCTAGAAATTCTTATCTACATACATTTGTATGTCATCAAATACTACTTACTTGCAATTAATACCTATTTTCATTTCTCGACAAGTCAGAGAACAACTCATAAAATAACTTTTAGGTCCTTACCTATGAAATTGGTGTTTTGTATGGAGATTTTCGGGAATTCTGCATTTTCCATACTAAAATTTTTTCAGTTTTCTTCACAACGACAAATCCAAAGATAATAATAATATTTAGCATCTATCATTAGACAAGCTTTAGTAATATGTGTAATATCACACTTTCTAATAATTATTTATCGTTTTTAAGTGAATGCAAATAAAATGATGTATTCGGGAGGCACTTAAAAAGAGTTGTCTCCGTGTCCAATTTTAACACAATTAAACTTACAACAAATTATCAAAACAAATCAAAAGAGCTCAAAAATATAGTCTATTTTTAGACGAGGTAATTATTTTTAGGAATACTCAGAATCTTAATAGTTACAGACAAAATACTAAGGGAGAAAAAAAACACCAATTTCATAGGTAAGGACCCAATATAAACAGGTACTCTTCAGACGATATTATAGCCTTAAGCTCCAGGACACTAACATGTAAAATAAAATTATTATGATTAATGAATTTTCGCTCGGCAAACAAAATGTACCCAAACTTTATTGATTGGACCACGATACTGTAATTGTGATATTATTATAATAGTTTTTAAGTAAGATACAACTTTGTTCGTGTTATAAATATTTATGAGGTTGGTAACAATATAAAAATTAACAAGTATCGACCTATTATGATTTTCTGCATTTTTTTCCTCTGTTCATTTATACTACTATTTACTTAAATAGCTTCAACATTTGTTTCCTATTCATCTTAAATATGTTGATACTTTTAATAACATTTACTTACTTAATAACATAGCTAGCTAAGGAAGAGCGGGGCCCTCAAACACAGGCTTCTTTTACTTAAATGGAGGCTCCAATCTACAAGTTAACGAAAATTTTATGTCAATGTAAATATATTTTATTTTAATTTTTTATTTTATTACTTTTGACCGCCATGTTTTCTTCATTTATATTAGCGATGTTCATAGCTACTTCTTATTTATTTGTTGAAATCATTGTAATCAGTCTGTTCCCTCTGTGTGGATTAATGACCATTTTGACGACAAAATGTATAAAATGTTTTTGGATACAAAAAACATTCCTACAACATAGGTCCGTTCAAAAGAGGCGTGATAGGCATCTTAGTGGCCAGCAAGGTGCAGGTGGGTAGGTACCAAGAATTGTGTACTCTATATGAATGCCAAACTCCCATACAATAGCATGAGGCAATGTTCTGTCTCGATCAGTAGGTGTTCCCTCTCATTCTATCACTATTTATGAATGAAGGCTATCCGTGGGATATCCTCTTCCTCTCTTTCTATCCATAGTTTCTGTCTCACCTGTCACATTTACGCCATTTTGACACCTAGACTGAGAATTTTTGTAATTCAATATTTAAAATAAAAAATTATAAAACTGGTGATGACGTGCGCTGTTTTATGTTGTGTAAGTGAGTGATATCCTGGATGTACCTTATCATTTCACAGGTGAATCAAAAATCACATATTAAATGAGAGTATTTTTTTCAGAAATTTGTATGTATTTTTGTGTGAATTCATTAGTAGTAATAGAAAGCTATACTACGAAATGACAAACTCATTCATTAACGTGATAGAATGCGAGGGAACACCTACTGATCGAGACAGAACATTTCCTCATTGCCTATTATATGGGAGTTTGGCATCCATCATACAGTACAAAATTCTTGGTAGGTACGCTCTTGTTCTATTACTCTATGCTACCTTCGCATGTCGAAGTGTGTGTCGTGTGGTAGCGGCTCATTAAAAGAATACTACCAACCCAACTCTTCCATTGGGTGTCGTAAAAGGCGACTAATGGACTTTGAACTGCACAACATCCAATAGCTTATAGCGGCGACGGGCTCACCACCTGTCACGCTGAGCAAATGTGCAGTCATTGCTTGGTGAAGCGTGGACTATGACAGTGGACCGCTTATGCGGTGCCTTTGCCTAGTCCCTGACTATCCCTTAGGGGATAATAGTCGTGATTATATATATATGATTATATGTATGTATGTACCTTCACATGTCTACTAATCTAGTGCTTACCATCTATATGTAACTATAATATAATTAATATATTATTATGTTATTATTTCAGCATGCTATACAAAATTGCAAGGCTTGCGGCTCGCTGACAGCTGCGCAAGACGAAGCATTAATTTACCTCCTTTTAGTATCAAATTGTATTGACAAACCTTAGCGTGGGCGATCGAAGAGATTTCACACCTACACCGCTATTTGAGCTTTTATTAATACTAATTTACCGCTAACAGTTCCTACGCCTACGTGCCTGTATTGATTACTACAGATAATCTATAGATGGTACTACGGGCTTGAAGGCAAATTTTGCTGCATCTGATGTTTCTAATGGGCTTATGGGAAAGGTACTCAACAATATTTATATATACCTTCAAGTGATAAAGATCCAGTTTCGATAACCATATCAGTAATCATGGTCTAGTGGAATTTACGGCACGAATTGTAGGAGATTGCGATTGGCAACTAGTATAAAGTAAGTTCAGGAATATAAATTCATTGACTATTTATTGGGAGGCTTTATAATTAAAAAAAATATATATAAAAAAATCAATTCAAATTAGAAAAAGAAATCCACACACTAGCTTAAAGCTAGCTTTTATATTAGCTGGCACACTAGCTTAAAGTCGCTCAGGAAGTTATGGAAATATATAGCTATCTATACTCGCAGTTTCCATGCAGGAACATATCACAATTGATGTGGTTCGACAGAGACGAAGAGACTAAAGTCGCAGACAGAGTTTAGTGCATTAGCAAACTAAAGTGGCACTGGACACATTAGTCATAGAACTGACAGTCGTTAGAGTTAAGTTTCAAAGATTCAGGAATTAAACTCAGTGTTACTGGCGGAAGGCGGTGGAATCAAACCCGCGACTTCTGAACGAGTAGTGCCATCTTTCCCAACTCGAATACCGCTGCTCTACAGTAAAACTGAAATTAAAGGGTGAAAAATAAAACGAGTGAATAAAAAAACTGCGACTGATGATGACATACTTTGATTTAGCGAAAAATTAACATAACTGTATTGACCACAGTATTGGTAAATAAATGATAATTAATGAAAATATATACCCGTCGATAGGATTTGTATTATTAATGGCAGATCTAACCGTACCAAGACAATAAATAATTGGATAGCTCTAAGCTTTGTAAATTCTGAACCAGATAAACGAACCCGATTATAAATAACATACAATAAAAGTATAACGTATGAATACACAAGCAAGGGGCTGGTTACGAGGCGATACATATAAATCGGTGAAACGTTAAGGGCGGGGCGACTCGTCACTCACTGCCCTTCTGAGGACTTTAATTAACTTTTTGTGTTGCTGTACTCCGAAGCGTGATCTAGGTACGTATATCTGATTTTACATGTAAGTAAAAAACGTAACCAGCATTACAGAATAAACCCTTACTGTTCTAAGCGTAAGGTCGACTTTTGTGCTGTTTACTGTCAATCAAGTGTTACTGGGTACTATACTGTTTCGGAACGAAATATCGCAATGAATCGATTGAGTGTAAATTTACGTACTTTTCTCAAAATTCTTTAATTCCTGGCGATTTTGGTTATTAGTGATGCTTAGTATAAAATTAAACTAGAGTGTGTTCGAGTACATTTATGTGTAATAAACCGGCCCACTTTGGTTCCGATCGTATATCTGGCGCACATGCCCTAGCTACTTACTAGCGCAGCGCCGCACCTCTTCCTTTCCTGAGGGAGGGGGTGCCATTCAGGTTATGTTATACCAAAGCCCGTAAAAGGCCTAAAGCAAGGTGGTGTTTAGTCGGTAGGAGTCCGACATAACCCCCGGCCGGCCGGTGGGTATCCATAGGATTCACCACCTCCTTCTCCTGCATGGGAAGGTAAAGAGCCTCCTTCAGAGGCTCGAAAAAAAAAACTACCGAAATATGCGTGCGACATGAAACTGTATAAAAAAATCCTTACAAAATAAATAATTTCTAGTCCTCTCTTGAACCCGTTAATACATTTTTATACATAAATTCGCAGGTACTAAGAATAATAAAAAGGAACAATTATGATATTTTCTGCAATTAGTTAAGTTAGTATTAGAAATTCCGAAATAAGTACGACGTTATGTGCGTGATGATTTCATCGTGCCTTTGATTAATCACGCAAAAAGAGAAAAGAGAAGCATCTGAGAATGAAATATTAATTGTCAAATATCAAGATAAATGTAAGAGGCTGCTCGTAAAATAGCCACAAAAGTTGTTACTCCTAACGCAGTCGTAAATTAAACAAACTATTAACTGGTTCCTAGTATTAGAATAGTTTTATTTGAAAAGGTCAGATTTACCGCACTTGTGGACGTAATGACGCATCAGTACAATTCGCGCCTTATTTGTAGCCTTTCTAATTGTAAATAAACAAATAGGAAATAAAGAACTATTTACCTTGGTAGGAAGTTATTTAAAGCAGCAGAAGCAATGTATACAATATGACCCAGTGCTAGACAAACGCTTTCTTAGATAGAGAAACAAGGAACTTTCGTACGTAGCACAAAAATGCTGGATCAATAGAGATTTAGGTAGAAAAAGTCTTTTAAAGCACCGAAATTATCAAAATTTTTGTCACTAGTTCATGCTCCAACCATGGCAAAAGATGCTTTGTTTCAATAACGAAATCACATATAATATGAAGGTGAAAGCAAAGAGTTCAAGTTACATTTCTTCCGACCGTCTGAATTATGGAAATAATTACGTTTTTAAAAATACCCTTATTACTCGCAGATTCGCTTATTACAAAATCATTAAAATAATAATAATTTTAAAACGTGGTTTTTATTAGGGCGCACCAAAGCTCTGCGTATTTTATATCGCGGCTACCCACCTAAGAACCTTTCTGCCAAAAGCCGCCTATCAATGTGCTCTCCGCAATGCCATTCAATATTTCAAATTCTATAAACAAACATTAAAGATGGTTCAGTAATCAATGTAGGCACAGGTGGGCCTAATTCTAATAATAGTTTTTCGTAAAGAATTTGAGCTATTTATGCGTGTTAATGTAAATATACGGTCCTATTATAACTGTTCGAAAGATGTGCTTTTATAGAATTATTTATATTTCAACGAAAATACATAAAATTGTTTAAAAATACAAAGATTTTAATAATAACTATCGAGGACGGTCTTTAAAGCACATTAAAACAGATAGGTCAATAAATTACAAATGACCACAACAATTTTATATTTACGACTTCTTGCAAATTGTCATAAATCTCGGCGATTCTTTCATAAGATAAACGTATTACTTTACAGTGACTAATATGGTTTGGAGCTTTATTTAGTTCTTGCGGTTCGTAATAAATCTTGAATGGGTTAAGCTATTTCTTAAGAATGGAGATTTAATTGTAATTTTTTATGTGGCAATTAAAATTGTCAACCCTTTTCAAGAACACTGACTTAGGTTTGTTGATAACTCAGCGAAACATCTCTAATCTTGAAAAAAGATTCAAAAAATTGATCACAAATAATGAGAATCCTTTCTAGCTTTACAAAGAATTGCTCGTACTTACTTTTCTCTATAGGAACTTACTCCAACATAAATGGAAGTCTCTTTTAGCAAAACAAATATATGTGAATTCTTGTTATAATTTATAAAAAAAGTTAAGTTACAATGAGTTAACATTATATTGCTATAAGGCCGCCTGTGTTGCTTTGAAATTTGTTCTTAATTTTTATGTCTTTTTTTAGCTGCAGTAAAGAACTTTATTCATCTATCTATTAAGAAAACACGAATACATACACAGTGAAGCATAATTAAGGCGATTTTTTTCATGTCAAACATTTTTACTTTTTCTTCATGGTCGTATTGAGAATATCAAGGAAATCCAACTGACTACACCGCATTTAGGAACGATAACTTTACTACTCAATAACACCTTTGGAACGCTGACGATCCAATAATCCAATTCTGCCGATTTATCGAAATCGCATGATTCAATGTGAGAATGACTGTATCGATACGCATCATTCGCGCAGCAATGGGTTTCCACTAATTTATTGCCTACAATCGGATGATAATCGATTTCATTAAGCTTTCACTGGCAGGGGCCAGGAAAACAGCGGGGAGTTCGTACAATGCCCAGTATTTTCCGCAGAATTGTACAAAATACGTACAAAAGGGAATGTTCGGGTTTTAGACAGGTCTTCGGTAATGAACGAGCGTTGTATTACAGCAGGGAACGGTGAGGGATGATTGGTGTGGTCAAGGTTAGGTCGGCGAGTCTAACGTAGCACTTCAGGAATATGTAGGGATAATCATTAAGCCCTGGGTTAAAGTTCATCTTTAAGGGCAAAAACAAACATTGAACGCAGATTGGATCAAAATACGTATATTTAAATTGAAAACGTATCCATAAATAAAGGGTACCAATTTAATGTTCTTTGATAATTATAATGCAGGCTTTATTATCAACTTATCACCTTATACAAGTGACTAAATTAACAATGTTACATTTGGAAACCCTGAATTGTAATGAATTGTCTGAAGCCATTGTTGCGGTCAGTTTTTATAAAGCCTTTTTACACATTTTGTCTATTGCTTTTATGTATTTTTTGATATGTCTGTCGTTGTCTTTTTATTATTACGTTTGCGTTTTGTCGTATTTTGTGTTGGGAAAAATATAGCAAGTTTTAAAGTTTTCTTTAGTTTCATTGCTAAGAGTTCCAACACACGTATTCGTCCTTAACAGTCCCCCGTGCTGACTAAGATGGCTCCGCCAGGGTGGTGGAGGATGTTGCGGTCAGTTTTTATAAAGCCTTTTTACACATTTTGTCTATTGCTTTTATGTATTTTTTGATATGTCTGTCGTTGTCTTTTTATTATTACGTTTGCGTTTTGTCGTATTTTGTGTTGGGAAAAATATAGCAAGTTTTAAAGTTTTCTTTAGTTTCATTGCTAAGAGTTCCAACACACGTATTCGTCCTTAACAGCCATTAAAAACCAAACAAAAGACTGTCGCAAAATTCCTTTAGGAAACGAAAGAAAATCGAAGACACAAAATGTACTAAAGAGCGTAATATCAAAAGGGTTGAAAAAAAGGTCAGTGGATAAAGCAGAACAAAAACCCGACGACTAACCAATACTATATGCTGCTTTTGCCACAGACTAGAGAACTTCACTTTTGTACATTTGATTTAGGTAAATTTTATGTTTTGAAAGCTGTTATGTACAATAACAATTCCGGATAACTAGTAGGTACTGCTAATGAACGGCTAAACACAAGCTAGTCGGCTGAAGATAACGAAGTGCTTACAGAATAGAGTTGAAATGAAAAAGAATAATAAATTAGACATACTATACCGAATTTTCAAGTACGTCAATAGATAAGTAATGACTAACGCTTTGACTTTGAAACAAAGCGAACTTCGCTATAATGAGTTATAGTATAGGAACAGTTTTGTGATTTACATTCTTACGTCTCTTGATTTCATTATTTATTTGTCCCTTGTGCTATTATGTAACCATTTCTTCGCACACTGTTCTGGGGCAACGTATTGGGGCAAGGGTTTCATCATTATTGTTTTTCTGTAGAAGCAAGTGTCTAGCTAGCAGTTTATTGGCTGATAATATTGAAACCAAATGTTTGTTATTTTTCTCGCTAGTACAGTTATATGAACAAAACTGAACTAGCAGTGATTCGACTGTAATAATCTACTCTATGGCTTTAGCAGACAACTCAATCATCTCAGTTCCCATCCCGAACGTTACGGAAAATTGGAATTTGTCACCCTTTATACGACTGATCTTCCTCAGCTTGGCGCAATTTGCCCACCATCTTTGATTGGAGTGCGTAACAGGATATCCGGCAGAGGTTATCGTTTTCTTCCTCTTTCACGGTGAATGAATATACCCTTATTGAGTTTCAGGTGTTCTTTGATGTCTTGATTTATTTACAACGTGTATTTGGATTGGATAAAGGCGAAAATTGTTTTGGGTATGACTTATCAAATTGTTGGTGGCTGTTCAATCTTAAGAAAATTTCATTTGACATTGTTCAAAATCTAATCATGGTTGAGTTTTAAACATGAATTTTATAATATGTTAAAATCTACAGATTCAAACATTTTATTACTTTCCAAAATCATCTAAAAACAAGCGTCGAAACTATGCACACATTTAGTGTTAATTTTCAGCGAATAAGTTAATTATAGCATTCCCTTTAGTCAATCAATTATTTTATACTTCAGTGAACCGAAGTTAAATTCAGTTTGTTTAATCGCCAAGAACAAATTGGTGGCCGACAGATTTTATACCACCCCGCTGTCGGATTGAACGACAGTTTAAACTTTAATTGCACGATGTGTGAACGTATAAAGTTAGCTTTATAATCGAATGAGGTAGCTATTATTAGAGTTATTGCTTTTTAATTTGTTGGGGTCCTAATCAACTTTTAAGTTTTTTCAAATTACGATAATTACCAATTTTGACCAAAAAGACTAAGAGATACACATTACAAATGGCTTTACTCAACCATTTTCTTCCACAGACAATGTATTCTGTCTATAAAGTTAAATTCAAAGTCTCTTTCATCGTACGTTTTAGATTAGATGGAAGTTACATTGATATTAGTTTTTGATGAAATTTCTTTTGCGACAATCAATGGAGCAAATATTATATTGTCTACCGCCAAACAGACAGTCTTAACATGTACAATAAGTAAGTGCAATTGTCGAATGAAAATCTTTTAGCGCAAAATTTCCAAATATTTCGGACTAATGGAAAATAAATGCTCATTCATCTACTGTCAGTTTTTTCACAGGCGTTAATGTTAAATCTATAAGCTTTAACTGCAGCGGCGCAAGTGTCATTCAGTGGGGTGTGTCAAGCAAGAGTGACATGTATGGCACTGATTGGTTATTGTGAAATAACAGCTGGCTGATAAAACTTCTCTGGCCGGAAATAAAGGCGAGTTTCGTTTAACTTTAGTGGGGTCGGGTAATCACTTAGCTATTTTATTTTTTCCGGTAAATTGGCCAGATTTTGGCACATGAAACGGTGACAGTGTGGTAGCTCGTTAAAAATAATGAGTGTCGGTGATAAATAATAGCTGTGTCGTTTCTTTCGCGGTATAATTACGTGTTTACGAGTTGCCTACTATTTTATTGTTTCTGTTTGAATATACTCGTAGGTATTGTTATTCGAAAACTTTGTACTTATGTTGTGAAATTGTATTACCTAGATATTACTTCTATTTCACATTTATTCATAGCATTGATAGTTATTATATTATCATAAATTCAGCTATCTACGTAATTAATTGAGTAGACCTTTTCCTTCTTGATTTTTTCCATTAACAGTATTGGTCTGGATTTTAACTATTGGTTTGAATATTAAATACGGATCAAAAAACTGACCCTAAATTACAGAAGTATGTATCATTTATTTAGGTCCCTAGCAATATTTCAAATATGAATATATTCTTAAAATTTTTCATTAATAGAAATAGTAAACATTTCATGATTTTTATTTCAGAATTAAATAGACCTGTGCATTCATGAAAAACCTGACCAATAGTATATACTTTTTTGAATATGCAAACTTTTAATCATAAAATATTTTACGCTATCAGATTTACGTAATGAAACCACTTATGAAAAGCACTAGAAAGGAAGGGTGAAATGCAATTTAATATTGGAAAAGTAGATAACTGTTAACTGGACAGCTATCCAAACAACCCCAGCAATGGAACGTATAGATTTTGAAATAATTTGCTTCACGAACGATTTACGAGCACGCGAAAGCAATTTCATTGTAAGTTAACGCGCATGTTCTGTTGCCCTTTAGGGAAGCTCACTGGGGGTCGGAAAGACCCCGGGCGAGACGGTCAAACACATTAAGGGTGACGGCGTTGAGACTGAACTGTGCCAGTCCCATCTTACTTTTTATTAACTATCGAACTAACAACGCTCAGTTGTTAGTTGTCTCTGGGTAATATAACGAGCATTCTATTCTCTCTCTCTCTCTCTCTCTCTCTCTCTCTCTCTCTCTTCAGCCCACATTAGTCCACAACTGGTCATAGGCCTCCCCCAATTTGCGCCATTTTACCCTATCCCCGGCCTGCTGCATCTATCATCTGCCTGCAGCGCTTCGCAGATCATCACTCCATCTCGCCGGAGGGCGTCCCACACTACGCTTGCCGAGTCGCGGTCTCCACTTAAGAACACGTCTACCCCAACGGTTGTCGGTTCTCCGACAGATATGGCCCGCCCACTGCCACTTCAGCTTGCATCAGCTTCAGCTTGCTTCATTCTATTCTGCTGCAGTTAAAATTATGGGCATAAAGGCATGACTTCTTTCATTATCTTTTCAGCCGTTGTCTTGGTTAGTCTTTTATACATAACTAGCTGTTGCCCGCGATGTCGTACGCGGTAACTGATCCGTTCCCCTCCCCTTTAATTTGCCGTAATAAAAAGTATCTGAGATGTTTTCCAGGAATATAATGTATTACCATGAAAATTTCATTGAAATCGGTCCAGCCAGTTCGGAGATTAGACCGTACAAACAGACAAACAGACAGAGAAACAAAAAAATTTTTTTTTTTTGTATTTAACTCTTTTTACATCCTCCTGACTTGATTTTAAGCATTTTTTTTTGTATCGACCTCCACAGTTTTATTATACCTACGAGTATGTATAGATTTTTTTATTTGTGTTATTTTGTGCAATAAACAGTTGGTCTTTAGCTCATAATGGCACAAAAAAGGAACAAAGAAATATTAAAAACCAAAGGTTTCCTTTAAAAAATTTCCAATCCACCTTGCACAAGAGAGATGCTAGGAAATTTTTTATTTAACAAAAATTGCAAATACTGCCTGCTTTATGGCAGATCAGGCAAGATAGAGGAACCCATACAGACGACTCAGCAACTATGGTAAAGGAAAATTACTAAAAAATAGCACAGAAAAGTTCTTTACTATACTTTGTTTAGTGTAATGATAAAAACGTTAAATTTAGAATAGCTGGCGCATCATAAAAAGCAGGAATTTTACCTGAAAGAATTTTTATTTTGTAATCTTCAAATTCTATAGGTAAGTATTTGGAGACTGAAAGAAAAGTTCGAGCTTACAAAGAGTGTATTAATTTCTTTTTACAGCTGCTTTTGCTTTTCCAGCTTAATGTTCACTTGGTTTGAAAGTACCATTGGGGCGCAAAACAAACGGAATTTGAAAGACATTACGCGAATGAGCCAAACTTTTTACATTACTTATTCGTTCACAAGGTTCAAATTTCTATTACGAATATTTTCATTATCAAGTCCATGTCGTCGATCATCGTTACATTACTTGGAAAATTTTCAAGAAGTTTAGAGAATGAATTGTTTACTGGATTGGAAACTGGATTGTTTCTTTAAAGTGTGTTAGGGGGTGAGAAATTAATAATGAATGGTGATAGCGAGTGGGAGGCGGAGCGAGAAAGGGACACATGCGAGTCTGGCTGCTAGATGGAAAAACATGGCTTTATATTCGGTAATTAGAAGTTGCAATTTTAAAATATTTATTTTGTTTTCTTAAGCCTATTTTGACAAAAATATTAGTTCCTTACCTATGAAATTGGTGTTTTGTATGGAGATTTTGGGGATGTCTGCATTTTACATACTAACATTTTATCAGTTTTCTTCACAACGACAAATCCAGAGATAATAATATTTGGCATGTATCATTAGACAAGCTTTAGCAATATGTGTGTGAACACGCTTGATAAAAACTATTCATCGTTTTTATGTTAATGCAAATCAAATGATGTATTCGGGAGGCAGTTAAAAATAACTGTCTTTGTGTCTAATTTTAACACAATTAAACTTACAAAAAATTATCAAATTAAATAATACGAGCTCAAATATATGGTCTATTTTTAGAAGAGGCAATTATTTTATAAGAATGTTCTGAAACTTAATAGTTACGGTCAAATTGCTAAGACAGAATAAAAACACCAATTTCATAGGTAAGGACCCAATATTTAAAGATGACAAATTTTAATGAGCCTGTAATAGACTTGTATTGTATAGACATGACTATGATTTGCTTGGAAATAATATTAAAGCCTGTTACATATTGGTTTAACATTTATCAACTATTCTTGAATGCTTAAAGTAAGTCATTAATAAAATTCTTAGGCCTCACATTGATAATCTAGAAAAAAGTTACGTAGACGCTGAAAATCCAAGGTAAATCCTGTATATTCTCATCTTTTCAATACAGACATTGTGGATAGTATGTATTATTTACTTTATATCTTTATTTTTTTTTTGTACTATTCTTTAAATACATATAATATTTAATCTAATCAGTTTAAATTACCTTATTTTTTTAATCATTCGCTTTGGTGTTTCTTCCCTTTAATACTAAATCTCACACACCTGTGATAGGTTGGCTGGCAGAGATCTCTATTAGAGATAAGTCCTCTTTTGCAAACTATTGTTAAATAATGACCTGTATTTGTGTTTATTGGTGCAATAAAGAGTTTAATGTATATATAATTTGTGACTTGATATAAAATGGAAAGTAGTTTAATTATACCCCGTACGAGATATAGAACCGTATGTTCCATTGCTTACTCCTAATATTCAGTCTGCAATATCTTTGTTTCAACTTGAGACCGTCCGGGGATTAGGTTAGATTAATTTTGATGGACTGTATAGAATTGTTTAGTTGACAGGGGGCTTAAAGGGCGAGAATTATAAAATAATTTTCCACTTATATTCGTGAACTGTTTTAATTAAACTTGTGAAATAACAGACGCTGTAATGATCGTTGACAAAGGATTTGCTTAAGATGGATAGTCGGCTTATTATGGAATTGGGTTTTACATTGTATTTTGTAAATAATGGTTACAACAATGCGTTGTAGAGTTATGCGTGTTAACTCTTTTGAAGACGTTGAAAATTATCGCCGACCCAATAGTCATTGTATTATATTTAGAGATCGGATATTCGGATGCATATTTACCTAAAGTTAAGATGTTAGCTAATGTGGAAAGCACTGTTTTTATCAAATATTAAAAAATATTTTGTTATGGTTAAATAAGGAGGATCAGGTTTGATAAGAAAAAATATATTATAGTTTATGTTTTAAATTATTTATATGATAAAAAAGAATTTATAACACCATCTTTTCTTTTACACCTTTAATCAAATTGTAACCTACCAAGTTTATATATTTTACGCACTTGAATGGTATTTTATAATTTAAAGCTAAATATGAACCTGATTAGTTATGCAATCCCGGAATCCCGGGATTTTATTTTTAATAAAAATATTCTAAGAAACCGCTTAATAAGTTTGCAAAAAATTTATTTTAGGTAAATATGCATCCGAATATCCGATCTCTAATTATATTATACAGTAGGTAGTATCTAAACGCCCGTAATCGAATAGTAATAATTACAATAATATATTTTAGGGTTATTCATGTATAGTAATTAATAATACATGATCGTTTTACCAATATCATCCCTGATTCGTCGCATTTTGCATAAATTAAAATACATCATCCTAAACCTACTTCCACATAATAATTTAAAGTAATTTTTAATCAACAAATAAACAAAAAAACACCAATTTGCATTTTTACATTAAAAAATTCACATTTCAGCGCCATCTTGTGACATTTAACTGAACTACAAGGTACGGCTACCCGCGAACAGATGGAGTCACCAGTTACAATGCGCAGGCGCATCCAGTATTAGATACTTGGCGAAATAATTAAATAAACGCACCTTAAAAAAGGTTTCATTCAATAGACATTGTATAAGATTGCAAATGTTAAATATAACTAGGTTACAATAATTAATAATTGTTTTTGTTTGATAAGCAAGCATCACATGACGCACGCGCTGTATGGCTACTATTATGATTTGCACATAATGTAATACATACATTGTAAATAGACGAGTATTAATTGAACTTTAATAGTTACAATAATTAGTTTTATTAAATAATTTTAATTTTAATTTCAAATGAATAGCATATACAGATATTTTTAAGGATATCTATCTAGGTGCTGAATCTGTTTCTTTTCTCAATAATATTACCTAAAACTAAGCTGGCTAAGATGGCTTATTACTAATTAGCCGCAGTATTAGCATTAGACTCTTTGTGGTTGACTATTTCTCTCGCAATTTATAACAATAATTTATTAGGGTGGTTTGGCCGCCAATGCCGGTACCTGCGCGCGCGCGTTTACATTTTACACGGAGCTACTAACATCGTTTCACAGCCACACGCGCGCTTATAGGTACATCAAAATTTATGAAAATCTGGCCGCCAGCGTACCTATGAAACGTCTCTAAGTTGATTGAGATCGGCGACATGGCTTCCTATGGTCGGTGATATTGCCGAATGACGCAGATTTATGAATGAATTTCACTCATTCATTCATCACATATCATTGAAACCAGCCTTAGAAAGATTTTTAATACAGCCGATGGTTGATAGTAAAAAGGGAAGTAATTAATTGGGCAGCCATTTAATTATTTGGTCAGCAACAAAAACGTCATCCGAAAAATCATTGGGGCAGCAAACTAATATTTTGTCCGCAATATAATTATTTGGGCGGCATAATAATTATTTGGACAGCAATATAATCAATTGATCAGCAGAATAATTAATTGGGCATCAATATATATGTTAGCGGAAATATGTAAAATCTAGGAAAAATATCAATGAAGGATCAAGAATCAATTTCTAGAAAATGTATTCTGATAGATATTAGGTTAAGGTTATTTTTTATGACCCTTAAAAGCTATATGTTTGTGTCATCAAAACACATATTAAACAATATGGCAGCAGAGTTGCTGCCCAATTGGCTGTTTTTCTGACCAATTTGGAAATATTTGCTGCTCAAAAGTTGCAACCAATTAGTTATTTTAGCTGATCAATTGTATTTTTTGCTGACCAATATTAGAATATTTTGCTAACCGTTTAAATAACACCCTAATAAAAATCATGCACGTATAGGTACACGTTTGACTTTCATTTTACAGTATAACGCATCCCGGGTCCCATTAACCCATATCTTTGTCATTCACTCCCCACATCTGCTTTTCATAACCTCAGCATCCGCAACGCAACGTGCCTCGAATTACCAGAAACTCAAAATTCGAACGGATTCAGTTCCATTTTTAAAAGCCAATTGTCATGTTTATTTTTTCTGCGTTAATTCCAGAGTTCCGGTGCATGTAATTAGATATGAGCTCCGTGAAATCACTAATCCGACTAATTCTGACAGCCATATGTCACGGGGTAACGACTGCGGCGGCGGTGGCGTTTTCATTTTGACGTATGTAAGACCTTTTATGGAAGACGCAAATTTTTCTCAGAAGACAAAGGTAAAGGTAAGATGTGTATCGCTTATGAGTGGCAGCCGTGAAATAAATGCTCTTAATGCGTTTTGAGCTGCCCGATCTCGGGTTGTTGGTTTTGATGAGTTTGTGTGTTAAATTGTATCGGAGCTCTATACTTTTATTACTCATTGTCTTGATGGTCTTTAAGCTCCAAATTGGCCAAGTTCCATTTATAAAATGCTTTTAGAAAGACATTAAAAATATTTAACCCGTGGGGGCACCGCGATCACCGGTGTACGCAAACAATAGACGTTTCTGTCATGTTTCGTGTTGTGCCCGTCGAATATTTACATTATCTTGTTGACTCTTAGACATTTTAATTTAACTAATTCTTTTAATTGCTGACAATGTATTTACAGAATATGGAGGTGTAATACGAGTATCTTATTGTATCAAAGGAAGATATTAAATAGAACAGAATCAAATGTTTAGTTGGTCACCATAATTATTATTACCTACCTACACCCATACACTTCAATCTTCGAAGGGGTAGGCAGAGTTGTAAGCACCCATACTTCGCCTGGGGTGTTTAATTTGTGTCATGTTGTCCCGTGCTGGTCCGGGACACAAAAATAATGTACCAACTGCTTTTCTTGGTTAGCATGTCGTAAAAGGCGACTAAGGGCGTATTGGGTACTGGGTCTGTGGCGATGAGCTAGCCACTTGTTACTACTCTTTCACAATTTTTCATGTGACCAAACCCAATTTTTGTATGGCTAAATGTGGTCTTAAGGAACACAGTGCTCCTTGGACTCTGCTTACCCTTTCGGGGATAACAGGCGTGATTATATGTATGTATGTTGAGTGGATAAAAGAAGAAGACGCACTAGAGGTAAATTATATCTCTCCCACCGGGAAAAATGCGTGGTTGTACGATTTTAAACCCTTGAGGGTAATGTAACGCCAGCCTTCGCGAGCAATACCTATTATGTTTCGTTTTGTGACGGTTGAGAAGCTACGTAAATATTTGTGTAAAATTAGTAATAGGTATTCATATTTTGTTAGAATCGATACGCGTGATGAGACACAGAGTCAATAAATCGTCTTTATTGCTCTATTTTGAATTATAGACCTTTTGTCTACAGTGAACGATACATTGATAATAAAAAACAGTCAGCGGCACACAAATGGTTTCGGTTTGATGGATATGTAACCATGACCGCTGTAGTGTTCAATTTTGATTACAGTCGATTTTAGGTGTACTCGTATGTAGGTTTTTTCCTATTATTATTCGTAAACGATTTAGCTTTTAAAATAGTTAAATAATAAAGCTTAATTTTGTTTATTAGCTTAATGTAGGAGCTTGATGGCGTAATGGCTAGTACGCTTTGGCTTTTGATTTAAAACAAAGCTATCTTCGCTGTGGTCAGGCCGTGGATGGGTGACCATAAATTTGTGATATCGAGCTCCTCCGTGCTTTGGAAGGCATGTTAAGCCGTTGGTCCCGATCCCTATTGCGACTGTTTCTACTCACCAACCCGCATGGGGCCAGCGTGGTGGTGTTATGGCCCATACTTCTCATGTATTTCTCCATTTGGAAGGCCTGTGCCCAGCAGTGGGACGTATGTAGGCTGAGGACCAATTTGGTTTATTGGTTAGTAAAACATCATTAGTAAAAGAATGTATGAAGTAATAGAATGAAATTTATTAACAAAGAAAATAATCTACAATTTATTGATACTTAAACACAAAGAATAAACTGGAGTCCTTGTTCCAAAACCTTTTAAAATACAATAATAGCTTAGTAATAAATCGGTATTCATTCAAAAACTACTTTGTTACACACCACAAACATCTATCGTGCGGCCGCAACCACAACAATGAATAATTTAAAATTTTCGAGGAAGCGTCATGGAAAAAATATGTATAAGGGTCATCGGTTCGTATCACAACTGTAACATGTGTCAAAAACGGAGGCATATTTCATGGTGTGCCTATCGCAAAATGTAAAGGTCGCGTCACACAGTGACGTATTTTTTCTCAGGTTTTTTTGGAATGACTTATTAGTAGAGCTATATATGAAAACTAAAACACTTTTTAAGTTCATTATTCGAGAAGACATTGTTAAAATTTGGGTAGGTACTTAAAGGAATAAACTCAAAACTATAGTTATTAAATACAACTCCGAGGTGATGAGTGCAAATTCAAAGATACATATAAATGTCCAAATTAATAAATATGCCACTTCCGACACGTTCTCTCCCACTGATCATAGGAAACATACCACGATAATATTAGCTTAAATACAGGTTCAATTACAGCATTTTCGATACAATAAAAGTTACTAATGCTTACAATGGTAGATGAATTTTTCGACGAATATAAAGCGAAAGTGAAGGGCTAGTCGTTATAAGAATATAACAGATTTTTTTTACAATCATCGGTACTAGAATTGCCTACAAGCTTATCTTGTCAATCATGTCCAATGTTCTCAATATTCACAATGCACACGACATAAAATACCGTCTATTTTCATCGCAATTTCTAGTTTTACAATTTTTTATCTATTCCCTGCGGGAGACAGATTCTATAAATATTTTAGCATGTCCTACTTCCGTTGACAGATTTATGCACCTATAGGTACACATTTCAAAATTTTAGCAGACAGATTTTTCTACATAATGGATATTGTAAAAATTCTATTCGTGTCTTATTAGTGTATAAGAAGTTTAAACTGGTTAGTCTGTACAGCTTGTTTTGTACGTGCTTCATAATCATAAAATTCAATAAAACTGAAACTGCTGCGTGAAATTTATTACTATAGAGGTATTATTATTCGAAAATGGCATTACGCGAATGCTTAAAATATAGTAGTCATAATAAACGATTACTTTTAAAACACAGATAGCCAAAACATTGTTTATAAATTCCACGCACACGTTGTTGTAGGCGATTTTTTTCATTTTAAATAAATAATAATATCTAAAAAATATTACCGCTTCTATATTACGCGCACTTTGATACGGTACGTCTCACAGATGCGAAGTTAGCTGGGATTATCATAAATAAGACCACCTGTTTTAAAGATGAAAGATTTGAACATGCCCTTTTAAACGGATGCATGTTTTTGTTTTAAATCCTGAAGTTATTTATCATACTTTGTGGTATTGAAAAAGTTTGGTACTGAAACGACGACGAATGAATTATAGTTCGTGACTTCACTCGGGTTTACGTGGGATTTAGTCATTTAACTGAGAGCGTGAATCTAAAAATATATTTATCACTACGTAGTATCACTACGCCACCGAAGTCCTCGTATTTATAATAAAATCACATCTTTTTAAAATTCTTTTAATGTTATTGTTTTATCCAACTCTATTTATAATATTTTGATGGTCAGCAATATCAAAAACTATTTTCCTTTTCATTATCTTGGTAGTGATAAGTTTCGATTAGCTCCAATATGTTACATAGGGGTAATTTCGTTTTATTTAAAAATGTTTTTATTCGTTACGCCTAATACTAACGTATAATTTTACTAACAAAATCAGCACACGGTGTGGTCAATTTTCGAATCTAAATAATGATGCAGTTACAAATTTAATGTTCTTTTGCGGCGAGTCACAGCTTAGTGGTGAATATGTTTACTAACCGCTTTAAGCGAATGTTTAACGTGACAAATATTGCAGAATGTAATTGTATCGCTTTTAAATGTATGCTGTTATTTTAGTGTTAGTACGGCTAGCAACAGCTCGGGGTTTAATCACAAAATACATATTAGTAGTCTAGAATCAAAGAAATTCGTGGTCAACCAGTACTCTTGTAGATACTGCTATTTATAGTAAAGTATATTTTAATAAATTTTGTATTGTAAAAATTGGATTAATCATAGAGCGTTTTTTATTTATAAATGTCTATTTTCCTTTTCCCACTATTTAAAATAACGCGACCGCGAGTTTCCTTAACTGTATTAGCATTTAATAGCTTGCTTGTATTTTTATCTAACTTGTTTAATTAATAATTAAAATTATCAATGTCAAAAGGGTCTGTTATTTTTGGGTCATTAAAGCAGTTAAATGTTCTCACAATTAGTACTAAGGCAATAAAAATACTTAACAGCACATTAAAATGTTTCCTTGTCAAATTACGTAAGTTGAACTATTCTTACGAATCATTTCTACCATCGTTGAACATAGAACGGTAAGTGCAACATTTAATTAATGGGACCATTATTGCAGACATGCTTCGACTACTTTATCTTATCTGACAACTTCCTCCCAAAAAGCGACTTAAGTAGTTGTATTACTAACGTTAAGTCAGCGCGATGATGAACTATTATGACGAATAAAAAAGAGGATACGCATAAAAATGGGGAATGGTTTTTACGAGTTCATATGAGAATGGAAGCCGTTAAAGACATGTTTTCACTCAGTACTTTGAAAATGGTAAGTAAACTCTTTTTTTCATCAGATGATGTATCAGAATTATCAGTCCTCAGCTTAAATACGTCTCACTGCTGGGTAAAGGCCTTCCTAATGGAAAAACACACGAGATTGAGGTGTTAGTGGGTAGAAACGGAACCAACGGTTAGCGTGGAGGAGCTGAAATCACAAAATGTTGGTCACCTATCCACTGCCTGACCCTGGCGAAGGCAGCTTTGTTTTGATCGACAGCCAAAGCGTACTAACCACAACGCCACTGAGATCCTCCTGAGGATTAAATACAATATGAAATAAACACAAAATAATGATATTCTTCCAAAATACCACAGTCATTATGCCGAAAGGGAGACAGATATGTTTACAACTACATTTCACCCGTTAAGTTTTGGGTCCCTGTTTGTACACTACGAGTATCAAAGATCAGCGATATTTAAAACAAACTGTAGTAATATCTAATACAAACTCAGTGCAACTCGTATAGGTTTTAAACCGGTGACCGCTTGAGCGTGTAATGCCATTTATCCCACCCGGCTATCGCTGCCTCCTGCCACGTCGCCTGCTGTTCTAAGATTTTACAATAAATGTAAGAAAATATCGAACATAAAAATAAAAACTGTTTAGATGCGAGTTTTGGAGCCTGTAGTGCTGATTTGGAGATCTTAGAAAGGTCTTTTGGTGGTAGCGGCTCATTAAAAAAATACTACCAAGCCATCTCTTCCCTTGGGTGTCGTAAAAGGCAACTAATGGACATAGAACTGCACAACCATCTAATAGCATACATCAGCGACGGGCTCACCACCTGTCAAACAGAGCTCATGTGTAGTCACTGGTTGGTAAAGCGCGGACTATGGTAGTGGATTGCTTTTGCGATGCTTTTGTCTAGTCTCTGAGACTAGACAATAATAATAGTCGTGATTATATGTATATATATATATGTTTTGTTTGCTGCTAACCAAAAAGATTTACTCAAAATTAAGTATTTAATATGACAGAGGATATTATTTTATCTAATATTAACACTTATTAGTAGACTAAATACAGTCTAGAATAAACATGTTACATAGGTGTATGATATTAAGCTGGGGTTTGGCGACTTACCGATGCATTCCTTCAACCGCCACGTACGATGAGGGCCAGGCTAAGTAACGCGATGGTTGGTCGGCGCACTAGGAGGAGTATGTAGCCAGCAAAGGTATCACACACAGGGTCCACAGGTTGCTAGTCCACGCTAACTTCCAAGGGGAAAGAGTCTCAGAACTAGATGATGATTTCGGTTATTAAGTTATAGAGGATGATTTAGAGCAAGGCACTCGCGTCGATCGTTGATTTCGAACAGTTAGAACGTAGTTTTAGTAGAGGGCACCACAGGCGCACGTAGTATTGTCATGCCCAAAATCAGTGTTGGCTTCTGGAGCTAGTCAATAAGCGCCTCACCCAGACACGTAAAATATACATCTTCCAAAAGTGTTGTTGTAATTGAAAATAAAATAAATGGAAAAATATATATCTGTTCCAGTATGGAACAATAGGTATGAATCGCAACTGCTTATTTTTTTACAGGATCTCCGCCAATATAACGTTCTCTGAAATTTATTACTCTTCAAGCTGGATCGCAGCAATAAGCACTGCAGCATTCTACCGAGTCTTCGTCATGTTAAGAACGAACTGTGAAAGAAACAGACATATTAAATTAGATAAGCTGTTATACCCGACCACTACCTAACCACCAGTTGTTGACGTACGATATGTTTCGCACGGAAATCGTGCTCGAAAAAATAATATTTCCAATAAAACAATCCTGACATCAATTTTGGAGCTCAAATTTAATTCCGTGATTATCTATCTGTATTCATATTTTGTACGCAAAAGGTAAAATCTCAATCGAATTTATTTCATTTATTATTTCGTTGCCTATAATATCGCTTATCCTATTTTTATGACAGATATTGGTGTTGTGTTTTAACCGATTTTTGCAGTTAATGTTACTCTGCTGTGTTTTCGCATAGATTTCATCCTTAAACAGCAGGACTATATTTGAATTGAAAACTCCAATAATGGTTTATCTACATTCATAGCATTATTCTTTATAATTAAGCTAATCTTTGTATCACTCACTGGCGCAACTTTAAACATTCCTCTGAAATATTTATTCTTAATCAAATCCATTCATACCTACCCACAATGCGCTAGCGTGGTAATGTAACTGCTTGTACTCCTCATGATTGTGTTTTTTATGAGCAAGGCCAGTGCCCAAAGACGAAGTCCATTCTATTGACTTCACATATCCAGCTCAATATTCTGATTCTGCTGCTGGCAAATTTCTTGTTTTATCCTTCATTCAGATTTATACATTATGACAGGTCTAACGACCGCGTTATTTATTATCTATTCCGCTTTATGTCGCGGGCAATATAATAATAGGTCTTTCTTTACCTATGAAATTGCCGTTTTGTATGGAGATTTTGGGGAAGTCTGCATTTTCCATACTAACATTTTTTTAGATTTCTCTACAACGACAAATCCAGAGATAATAATTTCTGGCATGTATCATTAGAAAAGCTTCAGCAATATGTGTGATATCACTCTTCAGAAAAATTATTTATCGTTTTTAAGTGAATGCAAATCAAATGATTTATTCGGGAGCTCAAAAATATAGTCTTTTTTTGAGGAGGTAATTATTTTATGAGAATATTCTGAAACTTAATAGTTACAGACAAAAACTAAGAGAGAGAAAAACGGCAATTTCATAGGTTAATACCTATTATTATATTGACTATCAGGCAGGCAGTTGGTGCAACTGATAATGCCTGTATCTAAATATACGTTATTAAATTTCTTTATTTTTTTAATGTATCTGTCCAGCCTGTTTTTAAATGGGTTGGTGTTTTTAGCCGACACTAATCCTGTGGGAGTCTCTTCCATGCTTCGACTACTCTGTTAGTCAAAAAGTAACAATGGGGATTATTTTTTGACGGTTCAGTGCTCAATCAATTAAAATAGTAATAAGTAATAGTTATAAATAATAGTGATAAGCTCTAGAACAGCGATGCAATATACGTACAAAAAAAACCATTACTAAATATAATCCTAAAACCTGTGATAGAAAAGCGAGCGAAGCGAGCAATAGGGCCTAGCTATTGTTGTGATAAACGATTTTTTTGTAAATGTCACCCGGCAAAGTATTATATGGTGCAACGTGTTTTTCGTTCTATACTACCGGTGACCACACGTCTAACAAAAAGCTGGTAACGTCCGGAAGCTCGGTAAATGCCTGTCACATGGTAATAGAATGCAGCCGCGGGTGATGCCACGTTTTTATTTTCCCGTAAAAAATTATCAGTATTTTGGCGACAGAAAAACGCGTTTACTAAAACACGAGCTATCGCGGAGCGGTGCGGCATTGTAAGTGTTTTTTTTTTCATTAATGAATGTGTGAAAAAGAACACCGTGCGAGTGGTTTGAATTTGGAAATGATTATGAAAGAATAGAGTAGGTAGTTCTTGCTATTTTTTAATTTCAAAATTGACAGTATCTAGCAAAATTTTATATATTGTCTGTATTTACCATATTTATTTATTTACCGTAACTCGGTATTAAAAATACTGATTTATATAAAAATAGAAGCGTCGATGACTACGGACTGTGTTATACCGATCTCTTCCCTGAATATAATATGTTAATGGACAAAGCCCATAAACTAATAGTATTAATTGACATAAATTAAGCAATATATATTAATTTATGCACATATCAATAATTTATAAATACTAATACAATAATTGTTTCTCGCAAATATATAATTTCATGCCAACAGTACATTCCCCTTTCAAAACGCCTAAGCATATTATTCAAAATTAAAAAAATATTAAGGGTTGATTTGTTTAGGCGATTTGAGAGTAAGTCGATGTTACTACGAACATAATAACGCAATTTAAAACCGTAATGATGTAACAAATAGCGTCACAGGTCAAAACACGCCATATAATTACTGAACTCATTTAAACATTTCGATATTGCACTAATTGCAATCCCATAGCGGAAAGTCGTTGTTGCATTATCTTATCCTTGACATTTTGTTAAAAAAATTATTTTAAATCAAAACAACAATTCAACAATTTTTCACCATAATAACAATGTTGTTATAAGCATTTTTTGTGTTCCGGCAATCAGAGGTAAGATCGCCAGTTCCTCAGTTGTTGAGGATTTACAGGTGAAGCTCGCATCTACTTTCGGCCTTATCGTCACTTAGCATCAGGTGAGATCAAGGCCAAGAGCTTACCTGGCATATGTAAAAAAGAAAGAAACATTTACAAAATGTATATAAAATTAAACAAAGAAACTATTTTCACTACTGCGAGCGTTTGCAGGAAGTATAACCGTAGCGCTTTGACTGTAGCTGCTTCGATTCATTTTTTCATGTAGATGGTAGTAGTAATCTGTATAATTTGCTTAGGTCAGTGATTGACTGGTCGAGAGGAATGTTTAGATTGTCGTTAAGTCCGCCTGTAGTTGTAGTAAAATTTTTAAGCTATTGCATAGCTTCTATCGCG
Source organism: Parapoynx stratiotata (assembly GCA_910589355.1). Lineage (NCBI taxonomy): Eukaryota > Metazoa > Arthropoda > Insecta > Lepidoptera > Crambidae > Parapoynx > Parapoynx stratiotata. Next base: position 4,765,623 of record OU342468.1, on the reverse strand, counting down.
GGCCTTGAGCGCGGGGACCGAATCCAGAAATTCCGTAACGAAAAAACCTCACGCTCCCCTCCCCACTCCGATGCACAAGGAGGTGTGGCTTGAAGGCCGTGCATGTTAAAACCCAAGGTGGTTACCAAAATGAAACACCGTGTCCAAGGCGAATACAAATTTTAATTAACATCGGTTTGTCCATATAAGTCTATGAGAGTAAACAATAGTGCGTTTTAAAGGATAGGTGGCGCCATCTAGTGATACAACAAAGAACTAATTTTAACAAAGACGCCACTTTGGTTTTATTTATAAGCTAACTATTACACATTGTTTATTATGAGTTTTGTTATTTTATTAATTAGTTTATTTACATTTATTTTAGATAATTATTTTATGATTTAATTTACTTATAAGTGATCCGAACGAAATAATGTATATGCAAAACTACCAACAGTTTATATAATTTGTTTTCTTATCGGTCACCACGCTCAAAAAGTGTAACTTGAATTAATATCAAAGAAAAAGAAATACTGCATGAATAAAATAAATAAATAAAATTATAATTGCATAAGTTGATAGAAAATGCTATGCAATAGCGTTACCGCGGCAGTCCCCGAGTGCCACTCGTCTTTTTTATGGGTAATGTCCAGCTTAAATTATGAATACAATAATCAAAAACGAGCCTAAAGATTTGCTACTTAACTCTATAGTTAAGGTATGTATACTGACATCATCCATCGACCGTTTAAACTACTCACCGCTCATTAACAATTGACTACCCATTGACAGTATTTGCTTTATTTACATTAAATCCGGAATAAAACGCATAACTCAATCAACTTCAATCGGATCGGAAACGAATTTAACAAGTCCGCTCGCGTTGTTTCCATTCGCTCGTGTTTGTGTTACTCGCTGTGAGGCATTAGGGTGTGTGCTCACCGCGGGTTTGTGTGCGACGAAATTATTTAATGCTATTTTCTCCCATTCAAATAATTATACTTTGATTTATATAATTATAAAAAATAAAAACTCCCGCATAATCAAAGATGATTTCAGCCTAAAGACAGCTACTGCAGACCTGTGCATGCGGTGCCCAACTCTTGCGACATTTTCAAAAAATTATGTAAGCCCTAGAATATTAAAGTAAATCGTTTTAATTCACCAAATTTGAGTTTGAACTCAGAGCTTATATTTAGTAAAAAAAACAATTTATCCAGTTTTTTACAAAAATCTCTAAATTACTTACTATGTTTACAAACTTTTTTCGGTTTTCTCAAAAAAGCTTACGCCTTCCCGAATTTATCCCCTGTTGGTTTTTGTCCTGTGTTGGTCCGGGACACAAAAAGAATGTGCCAACTGCTTTTCTTGCCTAGCATGTCGTAAAAGGCGACTAAGGACGTATTGGGTACTGGGTCTGTGATTGTGTAGGCGATGAGCTAGCCACTTGTTACTACTCTTTCACGATTTTCTTTCACACAGTCCTCCTAGGACTCTGCCTACCCCTTCGGGAATTGCAGGCGTGATGTATGTATGTATGTACCACTCGCTGATTAATCACGAAATCTCTGATTAATCACGAAAAACGTTAGTACTCGTATCCATGTCTATTCAATAGTTAAACAAAGGCGTGCGCTTCGAGGAATAAACTCTTAATATTTATATTTGCTATCTGGAGCGCAACTAAAAGGATGCGCTTCGAGGAATAATTTTGGTGCTCTTCATTTATTATTGACGATTTTTTAATTAAACACTTTATAATATAAATATTAGGCAAGTGTAAACATGTAGGAAAGGACAGTGTGCAGTTGTTCCGTCCAAGCTTGTCACTACAACGAATGTGGCCCACAAATCACCGGTTCCGTTCAACATTTTTTAGCTTCGTTCATTTCGCAGTGAAATTGAGTTTGGTACCCTTTCGGATATTTGACCCAACGTACGGTGTACAATTTTAGGTAAATACGCGAACTGCTATTTAATAGAGATGATAGTATCATGAAAGTAATAAAAAAACACGGTTTCTGTAAAGCTGTTACTATTTCCGAAGTTAACATTAATTTTGAAGAGTCGGCTGTTTTTTTGTCTACAGTAAGTATACTATCTATCTTTGGTCACATTATGCTGCACCCTTAATGTAAGTTATACTAACTTAACTTAAAACTTAACTTTTTTGTTAAGAAGCTCTATTTCAATGAGAAACCTGATTTCAGCTACTTTCCGCTTATCCTATTTCCCATAGAAATTGAGCTTTTTACCTGAAAAAGGTTTAGTTCTATAAAATTTTAACTTACACGGCTACTGTATTCGTTGAGCTTGGGGCGTAGTGGTTAGTTCGCTTTAGCCATCGACATCAAATCAAATGAAATCAAAAACTCTTTATTTATGTAGGCATCAATGTTGCACATATAAAACAAAACAAAGTTACCTTCGCTATGGCCAGGTCGTGGATGGGTGATCAAAACTTTGTCATCTCGAACTCCTCCGTTCTTCGGAAGGCACGTTAAGCCGTTGGTTCCGTTTGCTATTTCAACCGTTTCTACCCACAAACCCGCATTGGTCCAGCGTGGTCGTGTTACAGCGCATACTTACTCCTTAGTGTTAGTTTCCATGAGGAACGCCTGTGCCCAGCAGTATGACGTATATATGCTGAGGATGAGGACGACGGCATTCGTATGTTCAATAGATGAGATAGAATAACGGCACTACTCATATAGGAGGACGCCGCCGCCGGTTCAGCGCCCACCAGTACCTATCACGCGAGTGTATGAACGTCGATATATTTTTTACAGTAAATCAACGAAAAAGTCAGTAAGATAACCAGCCAGATAAAATAGCCAGCTGGCAAGATAGCCAGTTTCTCTGTTGTCAAAAATTTGTACTGGTTCACACTCGCTGAGTTCGAATTGATTATGAACGTAATGCCATACGCTGTGTCCGGCGCATGACAACATGTCTGACTTTTGTTACACACAGGGACTTAAGATATTAGGCAAAATGTGCGTGTATGAAAATAAAACGTATTTTGCGACTTCAAACCAAAAATCAGATTAACATGATTTAGCGCGAACCAAGTTACCCCTGCCATCAATATCGCCGTAAATCGAAACTAAATATCAAATTATTATTACCAATCCCCCCCCCCCCAAAGTTTTCGCTTTTAAGATTATAAAGCTTGAATTTATTACGCAGACCTGTAACTTGACTCGCGTGTTATTATATTTCAAAGTTTCTGGTTGTAAATCTTGAAGGATTTAATTTTTATGTGACGTCTGTTTTTGTGCTTACAAAAATTTACAGCTTCGACGCGCAGGCGTAGTATCATCTGCTCTTTGAAATGGATCCGTTGTGATTTGTGGTCACTAAAAGTAAATGATATATAATTGTATTAATTTGCGTGCTCCGACAGTTATGTACAGGAATAATTAAGTTTCTTGGTAATGTTATTTGTATATTAACATGTTAGGTAACAAACATAATCAATGACATCTGCTCTTTATTGTGTTATTCATTTAAAAAATATATGTAGGCGTTTTGCCATGGCGAAGATTGCTTTGTTTATAAAATTGGAACTTATTTGTAACGAGGCGCTATACCAGTGTTAGCGACTCTTTGCTGTCACTGCGCTCTTCTCTGGCCATTTTCTCTTTGCTTCTGCTTTCAATTTACTGTCTGTTTTCTCATTTTCCCTCGTTATTATATTTATTGTTAATGATATTATATAAATCGATAAATTAAAACCGAATGATTACATTTTTGGAAGAAGTTTGACTGTGATACATCACTTTTATTTTATTTGTTCGTTCGTTTTCAAAGGCACTTTTGTAAGTAGCCCTACTTTTATAATTATCTTATCGTTTTTATGTTCAGTGTTTTGTGATTTACCTTTTATAAAATTTGTTTCAGAGTGCCTAAATAGATTAATACAATAGATAAATACAGAGTAATAAATATATAAATACATAAGTGACGATAAGGAAGGCTTTTTATTTATCCCCGGCTTCACCCCGTCACAACTATACTCGTACCCCCTTACTAATAAACGAGTTATAAGGAAGGAATAGTTATTCAGTGTTTGGCACTCTCTGACGACTACTGTCTTCTGAATGTCTGACGAAGACAAAACACTGAATGACTATTTCAACCTTAAACCTCGTTTATTAGTAAGGGTGGTAGTGTATACGTAACACAAGTTCTTAAAAAATATGTATGTGTGCTAGTAAATTCTATAGTAACAAAGCATCAAGTTTTAAAGAATTATTTGGGACGTACTTGGAACTGTACTTAAAAGGTCAAAAGTAAAGTATTCATACTCGTAATAAAAAAGAAGTCATCAATAAAACTTTATTGAAATTAAAAATGTTCTCTTGAATGAAACTTTGAAATCCTCTATAGATGTAAATTGATAAATATTTTACGAATTGTTCAATTTAAAAACTAGTGTTGCATAAATTCCAATTTTGATAATAATAATGTTGTGTCGTAAAATAGTTCTATTTGAACAGTTATCTCAAAAGTGAAATAAAAATGGGCGAATATACTTTAAATTGGTTCATTAATAATTTAGCATTCCTGATACCGGAGTTCAATAATAATATAATGTAATTGCAATCGTTTTGGATCTAATCTTGTAAAATTAGTTTTAATGTGAACAGCTTAATATCTCCAAAACCAATTAGGTGTGTGAAGTATGCAAAATAGATTTTAATCTGTAAAATATTATCTCTCACTATTTACGGTGCAAAATTGAACATTATCTTATTTTTATTAAAATAGGACTTTATATTAGTTTAGACATTAATTTTAAAATTTTGTATTCTTTTTATTTACATCGTTGATCAATACAATAACAGCTTTTTTTCTCGAATTATTTACTTAATTTACAATTTTCCAGCGATCTTCTGAACCAGTTTAAGCTCTACATTTTTATGGGGACATTGGCGTTTCTTTTCTTAACATAAATTCATTTTCAATGTTTATATTTATAATTATTCGTCAGCAACATAGCACAGTAAAATTTTCATTGGATCCCGTTTAACAAAACGGGGATCCACATGTTTGAACCTTGGATACGATTAAGCGGCGTGGTTCAGATTCGAAATGCGTGTAACATTAACATTATTACAATAAAATGTCGCACTCTCCTCGTGTGCATTTTCTATGCAAGAAGATTATAATGGATTTTAAGAATTTAAAACTTTCGTGACAGCGAGACGGTAGATGACGTCACGATTCTGGTAGAACTGCCTCTGAAATTATTCGATGAAGCTCACACCCAAACGTGGACGTCGGCACTTTACTTTTTTAGTTGCCATAAGAATGTCAATTTCTATGGGAAACGTGATTTCAACTACTTTCACTTATTAGGGCGCTTATCACGTTTCCCATAGAACTAAAACTAAAAACTTCCTAAATAAAAAGTTTAAATTTTCACAATGATAAGGTACTTATAATAGCCACTAGGGGTACAGACACTACAGTTCGTATCCGAAAGCTTCAACAGAACAGATAATATTTCTTAACTTATTTTGCTTTCAGAATACAAAGCGCACACCAAATTTTATTTTCGACCAATAAATCACGGACCGTGAAGCTTCTAATTAAAGGAGATCCAATTTTATATTACTGTCAAAACTTAGCCATAAACTGTTAAAAATAAAAAGTGATTGATGGTATTATTTCGGCGAAGAATAGACAAATGATGTGTTGCGAAATTATGAAGGTATGCGTTTTAATTAACTCCTTGACGTAGACGAGACCTTTGGAAATGTATAATTTACACACTTGGAAAACTTATAATGAGCGGGTAATTATAATGACTAACTATAAACTAAAAGATGAGGTGATCCAGAGCAGCGGTACTCATATGGCTATGGCATATACGACTGCGCTGAAATATAAAGATATATACATATCAGCCCATTACCGCCTACTGCAGGGCATAAGCCTCCTCTCTTTTTTGCCAATCTTTCCATGAAACATGGTGCGTACCATGCTAGGCATCAAGTTAATAGATCGCGTGCCTCACATACAGATCCGACGTCGGACCAAGGTCCAGGATATTGGCAAGCGTATCTTGAGACTTAAGTGGCAGTGGAGAGGACACTTGGCGAGGTATGAAGACGACAGGTGGAGTAGGTCCTTAAAATAATGGTGGCCAAGGCAAAGATATACGTAACAGATAAAAATGTTGTGTACCTTCTATTTATCTAAGTGTAACTACATCGCTGGTAGTGATAGCCAGGCACAAGAAGTCTATAAGCACAGGAGTACGAGCCGTAGCGTCGAACTCTGGTTCAATGCGGCTATAAACTGTTGAAATAGCGACTGAAACCAACGGCGGGACGTACTTAAGGACCTTCTGAAACACGGAGGATCTCGAAATCACAAAGTTTCTGGTCACCCATCCAAGGAGCCCATGGCCAAAGCAGCTTTGTTTTTATATTGAAACAAAGTGTATGATACTTGTTATGTTTGTTATGTGCGTGTTTGCCAACCCAAAAAAATAAACTTCTATCCGTACATTCTAAAGGCAGAAGATACTGTACAAACTCTTAGGTGCCTATTCGAGGTGCGACAGACAAAAATAAGAAAGAGACCATATTATATCTCTCATGACAACTTCATAGTTATCAATTTTTTTTTATATCAAAATATCTATAGTCGCTATGAGTCGCTAGACACACACATTTATTCTCACTTTCTTAAAACTTGTAGTCGCGTAACATAAGTGATGCTGTTTGTACTGTCAATATCACAACCATTGAGATATTTGTATCACGGAGAGATTTGTCAATGCTCGAAATCATATTGTCCAAGGGCCAGTGCAAACTGACTCATCTAGCTGAATAAACAAGAAGGTGTCCAATCGATCTTCATATTTGCTAACAAATTAGACACCCCGCAAAATTCACGAGCATCTGAGACAATTTGGGTAGTCCTTATTGAATTACGATAAACACGTTACTATGACCGATCTTTACTCTCGTTATTGAATCAGCTTTCAACCCAAATTCGATCTTGAGCCAATTTATTTACGGCAACTTTTTCTTTATTGCCTTTTATAGGCTCGGAACTGAAAGGCTATGGAAATTGAGGTGAATAGCTCATGAAATAAGGTCGTATATTATTTGTAGGTGTTTGCTATAAAGGGTACACACGTGAGAGGTTTAAAGGGGCGATGAGTGATGTGGCATTCGTAGCCTCTGACTCTGGCGTGCGATCGACTGTGCTGTCTTGCATCTGAGGGGTATTCATAGTGTGGACTAATAGTTAAATTTATAATAATTGACTGTATTCTCAAATATTAGGTCCTTACCTATGAAATTGGTGTTTTTTTCTCTCTTAGTATTTTTTCTGTAACTATAAAGATTCAGAGTATTCCTAAAAAATAATTACCTCGTCTAAAAATAGACTATATTTTTGAGCTCTTTTGATTTGTTTTGATAATTTGTTGTAAGTTTAATTGTGTTAAAATTGGACACGGAGACAACTCTTTTTAAGTGCCTCCCGAATACATCATTTTATTTGCATTCACTTAAAAACGATAAATAATTTTTATGAAGTGTGATATTACACATATTACTATAGCTTGTCTAATGATAGATGCCAAATATTATTATCTTTGGATTTGTCGTTGTGAAGAAAACTGAAAAAATGTTAGTATGGAAAATGCGGATTTCCCCAAAATCCATACAAAACACTAATTTCATAGGTAAGGACCTAATATTTGTTGTCATGAGACAATTAAATGCGTATCATTAGTATGAAGAATGCGAAAAACAAACACAGTATGAAATGTGTTTTTGAAGAAATGACACCTGTGTGCGTGGTAGGTTGTTTGCTGTTTTATTACTTTTAATCATTTGTGTACGAGCTGCTAAATAATAAACATATATGTGTTGTCATAATAATTATATCAGTCGTGATGATAATAGTATGTTTGTGTTTTTATGTATAAGTATTTTAGCAGTTACTATATAGTTTGTAATGTGCCTACATTGTGTAAGCTGAAATGTTCATAGCCTTGAGAGATGTGAATGGCTTTTTTCAATTAAAATTGTATACACATGTTGATTACTAGTGAGGTGGACTGAGTACTAGGATGAGGGAAACACCATTAGAGCTGTAAAATGGTATATTATTATATAAAGAAACTATAGGATACAACCACATAGCAACGTCAACTGATCAGAAAGTCACAGAATGTCAATACAAAAACAAGGCCTTCAAAGTCATGTAAAATAAAGTATAAAAAGGAGGTTGATGTCAGTCAGTCGCTAACACATGTCTTGGTAAACAATATTTAACATTATATAATATCACGCTTCTATCCCTTAAAGAGAAGTTGCTGATTAATTCCCCACGTAGCAAGGGGCGAGCTCGTCATCACACAGTGCAATGCAAGCGATATTTACAAATATATATTAGAAGAGGATAAACATAATCCACTACTACAGATACCATTATCACCCACAGCGCTATGAAGCGTAGTACATCCATTGTGTTAACTATACCGCGAATATCATGCCACTTAGTGCGTCTGTGAGCACGCCTTGATTGACGGCATCTAGCATGGTGACGTTTATATCGCCAACTGAACCGTGAAGTTAATACATAAACACCGTAATGTAGTTGTAGACACACGTAGACCGATTTTGCTAAATTTTTGCTTGACCGCGCGCGCCAATAAAGCCATTAACTGAACTTTTTCTAATTTTACCAGGAAATTAGAATAATATAAAAGTTATAACACGCGACATACATTATGTAGTACCGTGGTCGTGGACGAACATTATGTAGGAGCTGACGAGCTGTGTCAGCTCGTGACTACGGTTGGTGTAACCCAGCCGAAACGTCGAGCAGTAAGTACTATCTATATACTACATAATGTACGTCGATTGTAGTCCCGTTGTTATAACTTTTATATACAATGCAACGCGAAAGTTTAAAATCTTAAATAAGAATAATAATTAACGAATTTTTGTGCTACTCCATCCATGAGGTGGCCATCCCTGTTCCAGCCGTGGGACATATATCGGCTGACGACTACGAGGACGTCGTTTGGATATTGCTACCAAATGTAGAATTCAAACAGGACAGTAAAAAAATCTTATATATTTGTGGACCTATAAAGGTTAGGTACTGCTCAGAATTCAAAATGTTCATAAAAATATACGACAACCTATTTGTTCTCAGAAATATTCAAGAAGTGCTTCAACGCAACCTAGTATTATAAGAATTATAAACATCCAACTCGGACATAATCAACATCAATTCGTTTCAAATAGATATTCACGGAATTAGTTTCTGGAATTGTTATTGAAAATTCCAACGACATTTTGGGACCAAATACTTAACTATTTTCGTATTAATATGACAAGAAACAGTTGTTAATACTGTCTTTCGGGCTCAAAATTTGGGTCACTTTACTAATTGGATTCTACTGTAAATACCATGTAGTAGACATTTGGGAAATTTCTAAATAAAATATTTTAACAAAATCCTGTTCGTGTGTCACATAATATAAATTGGGTTTAGATTTTGAGAAACAACGTGATTCTCAACAGCTGCTTCATCATTTATATTGTTAATGAACGCTGATTCAAAAGTGCGTTAATCTTCGTTAGTACAAATGGTAGTATTAATAATGCAAAGCAGCTAGGTATATCTCTACAACTGGTCATAAATAGAATTTATTTGCTTGCTTTTATTTAATTAAAATTAAAATTAGGCAGTGTATCTGCCTCTTAATATGAAAACGATCTCCCGAGGAGCTGTAATAATATGTAATTTTTGATTTTCTGTAATTTTAAGGCAAAATGTCAATAGCTACCCTTAAATTACTGAATGCCAAAATAAGGTGAAAAAAAATCCCAAGACTACTGTCATTCACTATATAAATACTAAGTGTGTGGTTTAAGCGATTGTAATGTGTATTTACTGTGCCTTTTACTTAAAGTTCTGCTTGTCTATGTCTACTATGTATGAATCACTGTATCCCATTTATAGAGGTGTACTAGTAGGTAGGTATACTATAAATAGGGTTAAATAATTTTTTAATTAGTTTTAATACCACAGTGTAGTTGTACTCCCAAGGGGAAAATGTAGGTGACCACGGAAGACCAGCGTCGGATGTCTGTGACAAACTGACATATGCTGAGTGGCTCGCCATTTAGTGTCACAATTTACTAGGTATTAAGTACTAAGTTTCATTATGTGTCACTAATAAATTATTTTCTTATTTAAATGCAAAACCTTTCCACCCATGTTTTGTTTTCCTCACAATTATACAGCACAATCTCATATCAAATCGCTTACCTGATCGTGATTTTCACTTAACTATATGACAGGCGGATACAGTTAAGCTTCGATGTTGACGCAAATCACTGAAGGTTAACAAGCCGGTACCTCAATTTTAACGTTTGAACCGCAAGTTCACCGAAATCGTGACAGATGCAGTAAGCCGCTGACATCAAACCTGGATAGTGTTAAATATAACGGTGAGAGAAAGGCGGTGAAAATTTCACAGTTGAATGTATATTTTTTTTTGTTTACGGGGATAATATACTATTTACGGACGGTTAAGTGGCCCAGCGGTAGGTACCACTTAAACTCCCCTATATACCCATTCGTGTCGGGGATATACCCATTCCCATATACCCATTCGTATCGGGGGAGCGACTCAGGCTCTGCCGAAGCGTTTCTCCGAGTCGATTCTAGGGCCTCCCGACCTTAGGCACTAGGACGGGGATAGTCGAATATAGTACACACATAATTGATCAGAACCAAAAGAAATCTTGTACCATTAGAAGCCGTCTTCAGTCAAAAATTCAGTCGTAATAGTCTCGACATTGTCAGCTGTCTCTTGTTTTCCAACAGCTAGACTTATAAGGTTAGGCTATGACCGTTCACACAACATAATTTAACATCGTCACGCCATTATTCTTGAAGAGGAAGGCAGAGGTGGCCTCAGACTATATACGTCCCACTCCTGGGCACAGGCCTTCCTCATGGAGAAACACATGAGGAGTATGTTTTGTTTGAAAGTGGATTTTAAAACAGTCATAACTTTTTACAGACCACTTATTTTTTATCCCTTACTGAAAGATACTCTATGTATAAGTCTTTATAGGTCAAGTTAGTGGTGGACATTAGGACCAAATTATATACATGTTTGGTCTTCCTCCTTTAGGAGGTTATTTCTCCCGATGAAATAAACTTTTAAATGAGGCTTATTTAATATCGATAATTAATACGGTCCTCATATTTTGGCAATGAAAATATTGCCTTTAAAATAAATATGCCTTTCGGCTTAAGGTCGAGTTTTGAAGCACCTTGTATAAATATGATAAAGCGATATATTTTTTTTATGGAGTGTCAAAAGAATGTTGGATATGCTCGCCATCTTGACATTTATTTTGAACGTAATTCGACAGTTTGTCGTTTTATTATAGTGTTTTGGAAGTTGTATGATTTCAGACTCTCTAAAGACCAGAAAACGTTAAGAATTTTGTTTGTATGTAAATAAATTAATTCAAATTCTTTTTCTTGTTAACATAATCGAACTGCATATAGAATGAGAGTGCAAATGAAGTGTCATCAATAAATTACACTTTTAGTTCATTAAAATTGTTCGTGTAATTTTATCGAAAACACGCATAGTTAATTCTTATTTGCATATCGAGTAAAAGCGAATCGTGATAATCTTTACATAATTAAAATTAATTTATAACAAGCCGATGTACGCACATTACAGATTCTGTGGTCTTCAATATGTAGAGGAAAGGGTATTTTTAAAACAAAAAATTAAACTTTACTAAGACAATAGCTTTAAATTGGTGTACTCACGTCTCTTAAATCGGACCTTAATTATGTCCTATAATCAGCCCTTAATTCGGCCCTTAATAAGGTGAAAAAATCGGCTACTACTCTACACACTAAAAATCGTAACGATTTTCCTACCCACGAGGCAATTTAGGGCGCTCTCTTCCACTGCCCCGATGTTGGCTCTAATTTAAGGGACCTTAGACTTTATTCAGTCTTCAAACTCAACTAGTGATTGAGTGATTGATTGATGTATTTTTAGAGGTTCAAAGGGTCTGATTCGCCACAAAAAAATACCGAACTGTCTTAAATTTAAAATAATTTATAAAAATATAAACACCACTGCCTGTGTATCATCAAAGGCTTATCACAACGATCTCGCCTGATTCAAAATCACAAGCCGCCGAAGTAGCAAGCAAAAGCTAGTATAAAAATAAACAAGAAAAGATCGAACGACATTTAATAAAGTAATTTGATATTCTAAACTAGATACTGGCGGTAGAGATATACCAGACATATAAAACTATTTCGAGGAAGAGTCTTAAGTGGCCCTCGTAAATTCGGCTTTATGCTAATTCGTTTAAAGTCACACGCCTACGAACATAAAAATAATCTTGGACTATTGTAAACGAGCGGTCGAACCGCGCATACAATATTATTATCTTCCTATATTGCTGAGTATTTTTTTTATGTGTTTGGTCTTGACCATAGGTTAAGCAAAAGCTTAGATAGTGTCTTCGTTGGAGCGAGCTTTCCTAGAAAGCTCCTCTATGCAACTATATTACGTTAGGTTTAAGAAAGCCAAAGCGTACTAACCACTACCCCACCGAGATAAACAATTTATTTCTTGATTATTATCAAGAATTGCATAGTTTCGGAATGTTTTGTATATTTTTAAAAATTTTTCATATTTATAATAACAAATCGATTGTAAATGTTAAGAAAAGGTTAAAAATTATAGGTGGAATACACGGGATTTCTACGTTTCAAAAAACGCAGCGTTCTAAACGCCAGTATGCACAATCCTAACGTTCTCCATTGATAAGACGGGTAAAATTAATCTATCAATTTGAAGCCCATCAAGTGAACTTAATTTCTCTTGATAGAACTACTTCAGTCAGCTAATATTCTATTGGCATATAGACGTAAGAGGAGCGGAAATTATCTTATAACTCTCCATGAATTATTACAGTAATTACTATTCAATTTTATTGCTGAAAGTACAATAGGAACATGAATATAATATTCATTATTCTCACATAGTTTATCATAAAAGGAGTACCTAGTATACTTTTACTATATTTTTTAATTGAAGCTAAAAAAGGTTTCTATTTTTTATAGTACTAAAATCAATGTGAGGTCTGAGTTGTGATGCTTGAGTACGATATAAATGCTTGTGTTGCCTGTATTACATGCCTCACACATATAAAGAGTATACAAGCTACAAAAGTGTGTGTAATAAAATAGAAAATAAAATAGGGATGACTCTTAAGATTTGCAAACAAAAAATATTACTCGATATTGACTCAAATTTTTAAATCTGCTTGAAGAACCATTCCCCTTGCTCTACTTGAAGAATGCAAAACCCTTAATGGGACCATTAAAATTTTGGACTAGAGTTTTTACTATTTTAGGAGATAGAGGGTGTTGTAATCCAATCACGGACTCATCCCTTGGCGAGCGAATGTGCATTTCGGAGCAGGATAAGGAGAACACGTGGCGGTCGCGTGGCCTCAACAATATGCTACCAGCCGGTGAAGCAAAAACATCCAGCCCCTTAACAAGGGTGCATTTACACCGTACTGTAACTATAGAAAGAATTGTGATTTAGCTAAGAATAATTGTAGTCTAAACAAAACCTTAACAATGATCTTGTTGTTTTTTAACTATAGGGCACAGGTTTCTATTTATAATGAGAATTAAATACATACCATCTCACTCAAAACCTGATTTTGTGTATAAATAAAAAAAAATGTTTATACACAATGCTATCGCTGACGTTTTGGCTTACGCATAAAGCTCCGCCCCATCTGGCAGTACTTCTTTACAAAATGTCTGTTTAAATTAAATTTAATATCAGTGCTAACCAGTTAATGCTCAACAATTTTTTAGTTAGATAATTATGTTTCAGCTCATCTTCATTCCATAATTACTATTATAATTAACTGTTAATTTAAGCTGTCATTAAACGTAATCATACCGAATGTATTTTTAAGTGTGCCAGTAAAATTCAAATATGTTCAAAGTATAAGAATTTAACTAAGGCTCAAATTGACCGTAACGCGTTCAATATATATTTTATAACAAAAACGCACATGAAGTAACATAATGTTTTTGTTTTGTTTTTTAATTAAATTATAAGTTCTATATTACAGAATACGAACTACAGAAATATATAAAAATAGGTTATAGTTCTTATAGAGTATATAGAGACATTAAAATTTTGTGCTAATAATTGCAGGAGCTGCATCAAACATTACACTTCGGTGTGATACGCGACCGATGCGGACGCGTGCTGTCATTGGAAATAAAACTAAAAATAAGCCCTCCCATTAAGGAGTTAATGTGTTAACAATGTTTCTGGATTTAAGTGGATTGCACATTTGCGAACATATTAGAGCATCCAGTTGTGTCTATTTAGAAAGCATTTTACCGTATTTACTGAATTAAAATAAATGTAATTTTTGTTTTCATCTTAAAAAGTATACTTTATCCACTTCCTTTTATTTCTTTTCTTATTAAATTTCCCATTCATCCATTTCTCATTCTAGATAATATAATTATATTTATTCTTAGTGAATTTCATTTTAATCCTGGTGAGTTCATACCACAAGATTAAACTTTATTAACACTTTAAATACTCTATTGCGTAACAAATCAGGATCTAAAAAGCGGAACAATCGTACTAAATAGATAAAATCATTGTTCCTATACCCAACTGATTGCTTACAACAACAGCTCCATATTTATTTACTCCAGTTTTAATTTCAAACGAAGACTTGTATTTCAAAGCAGCGTTATACAGTGTGAATGAAGCCGGCTTCCTTACGGTTTCTATATCAAACCGTTTGATCAGTTAATGAGTGTTATATTCTGGACATATTCCAAGTCTGATTTTAGTAAGCGATAAAATATATACTTAGGCCCCTATTAATTTAAGAGCGTCGATATTGTCAATTATAAGTGTTTTATAGAGAAGATAATCGTTATTTCCTTCAAAGGTGTTATGTTTCTTTTGGAAATCTGATTAAAATGCATAGATAGTTTTGCTCACACGAGTATACTATATGTTTTTATATTTTTCGTATTGTGTTTTATAGTGCGTAAAACTATTTAGTTATCAAATGGATTTCGTTACCGTTATCATCATTAATAGCTAATATAAAATGTTAATAAAATTCAATACCTGAGGATACGCAAACTATTTTAGAAAAATATTCTTTGTTGTTCTTGTAATCGGTATTAAAAATAAACTTATATCTTATATTTATGTAGATAGGTTGAGTTTTGTTAAACTGGAATAAGATTTAGTGGTCGTAAAGAAGAGATTAACGATCCGATTCGGAAATGGACTAATTTGTTTCACAAAACATATAAACTTACGAAATGCACTCTAGAATAATAATGAAACTCGACAAGGCTTTGTATTGTTATTGTAATGTTTGCTTTTATTTGTCGGTCGATATAATATTGTTCGTAAAATTCTTTTTTTTTATCTTCACGAATATGTTATTTTGACGACCTCCGTGGTCAAGTGGTGTGTGCGCCGCCGGTTTCAAAGTGTTTCAATATCCAAAAGTTATGAGTTCGATTACCAGTGGGGGCTAAAGTTTATGTGATGAATATAGTCATTTATATTCCATTCAATTCGGTCTTGGATGTTACTATAAAATTATGTAATGTGTATATTATGAATCTATTGAATGGAATTATTATGTATCTTTATCCTTCATCAAGTTTCCATAACACAAGCGGAATATTAAGCTGCTTAATTTGGGCTACTTGATAGCTATGAGTTTCTGATTTATTCATAATGTTATTCTCTGTAAAAATTATAATTTTTTTCGATTCCGTCCGTCCTCGGCCTATATACGTCCCACTGGTAGGCACAGGCCTTTCTCGTGAAGAAACACACGAGGAGTATGGGCCGTAACACCACCACGCTGGCCCGATGCGGGGTAGAAACCCAATAGCGACCGGGACCTGCGACTTTTGTCTATTATTTCGAAATTATTCTATAAAATCGGAGGCTAGACAGTTATCTTTATATTTCTACTTATCTTAGTTACAGAGTAATATTTGTTTCCTAACAACTGTAGTTAAAAATCTTTGAACCTCCAGTACAATCAATTTGTTCAAAATTATTTTTTTATATGGTATGTAGTTCTTATACTTCTTATTGACATGGTCTATTCAACAGTACAACTACAACAGATACTAGAGAACGAAGTGTTAGGGTTACAAATAGCTCTATGACTAAATATTTTTAATAAGGGTATAGTAAGTATTATAAGATTTTAAACTTTCGCGTTGCATTGTGTATAAAAGTCAGCTCGTGACCACGGCTGATGTAACCCAGCCGAAACGTCGCACAATAAGTAGTATATATATACTACATAATGTACGTCGCGTGTAGTCCTGTCGGTATAACTTTTATATAGTAAGGCCCGATTTTTCAATCCTCAGATAAAACTATCTGTCAGTCAAATGTTAGCTCTGTCCCTTTTCTTTTTATGACTTTAGAAAGTGACAGTGATAGTTTTAAATGGCGGATATTTTTATCTGAGCATTGAAAAATCGGGCCTTAGTATAATTTCTGTACTAACTATTACTTTTCGATATATTTTCGATGGTATTAGTTTTTGTAATAAAATGTTGTGTAAGTAAATGAATTTTACTTTTATTATAACCGTTAGAGAAAGTCTACGCTTTATAAACATTATTCTATTGAATAGATTGATGCTATCAACAAAAGCATTAAATTTGTATCCATCGCTAAACTTTCGCAATCAAGGATCTTTATTACTTTATGAAATACTAAAAGTTGCCACTAAATTAGTAATAGTTCATAAACGGCGAATAACTTCAAAGTACAATATTATGAGGTTCTTATTATGCTAGCCTCATATAACGAGCAACATTAGACCACACATGTAATATAAAGTTAATATAGTATTGTCGTAGTCTAAGGATGTATGTACAGTGGTTATAATATCAACAGGGTGTAGTCCGTGTCAACAATAGGAAAAAGGTGAGCGAAAACTCCGGGTCAGTTACAAAAACGTCCAAAATATCGAACATAGGCCATTTAAATTAGTGTTACGTGAATGATAATGCAGTAAGCTAAACTCTATTTTAATAAGAGCCCATATTTTGTCTCAACTATACATGATTTATTTAGGACTAATAGACGACGAAGCTATTTAAGGCAATGAATTTTTTATATTCCAAGAAAAAAAAACAACTTAAAATTAAGCAAAATTATAACACCATCGCTCTAAATTACAATTTGTTGGTTATGTCTTTTTTTTTTTTTTTTCTTATTTTTACTATGTTCCAAGCTAGTATCAGGCCCTGGTAATGAACTGTAAGGTCTCCCACTATACAGGCATAGTCTAGTTTGATGGACCCCTGGTAAACATTAATAAATGATTTATACCTACTGTATAATTGAATCAAGTGTTTGTAATGGAATTATGGTTTGTGATAAAGATTTTTTTTGTAAGTGATAACTATTAATGTCAATGTCATGTGACATTACAGTTTTCTCCTTGCATAGAGCAACATCCATGCGTAGCAATGACATAAGTTGATCACTTCTTGCTAGCGATTTGTAGATATAACGTTTTTTTGTCTATTGTGACATTATTACGAGTTCTGGGAGTTTTCCATTCACAGCAATCGATATGCCATTAATAATAAAAATTATACACCAGAATCATACATGTAAACATGTAAACTAGGCACACGTCCATACTGAAACTGACTGGTCAGTTTTATAATAAACATTTAGGTAGACTTGTAACGTCCTTGTGTCTTATTTTATTATATTTACGAGCACTCATATAAAACGAATCGTTTTAAATGCATGCGCTGGCATAAGAAGCAAAACTTCTCATAGTTCTCTATTTTTAAAGTTCCGCTATACAGGGGGTGGCATACTGGAATAATTCGAAGTTTTATGTTCGGTCATAATCACATCCTTTCGTGTAAATGTCTCAATTAGGTACGGGAGGATGTGCGGACACGGTTGTAGTTAACGACTTTTGTGTAAGAGAATGCATTTGACGGCCGCGCCCAATCTGTGCGGGTGATGACTGAATTAGCGCATTGTTCCTGGGCTCGGGTGGGTGGAAGTTCTGGTACAATAAAACTTTTGGTCGTGACCGAATGGTTTGGCTTCATTAGGACGTATTGTGGCATTTTTGTGTTTTTCTTAGTTCTCGTCACGCCAGAGCGTCTGGAACTCATTCTTACGTAATATTAAGTAAGCCGGAATCATTTAATTATTCCGCGAGGAAGAGAATATCACATGTTTGAATATCACCGATTTTGGTCGAAGCAGCTCAGCGATCGCCAATAATTTTCCCTCTAAATTATCCTCCAATCCTGCAGCCTAATCCTGATGAAACTTAAGATACTGAATACTTTATGGAAGCTAAATTTAAGGGTTATTGACCTTCAATAACAATGAATTACGACTCCATCTCCGTAATCTGACTTTGATATCTATCGACACCTACAATGCCATTGTAACAAAAATGAGACGAATAATCAAGTATTATCAAATATATTTAGATAAATAGGGCGACACGTAGATATGATTTTGATGTCATCATCCCATTCTATTGTTGTTTTGATTGAATATCCGTTCATTATCAATTCAATTGCATCGATTTCTAAAACGGTTAAAAGTTACAATTGTATTTTGTAATGTTACGCAAAAGCTTTCAAACTGGAGTACAAATGTATTGCACCTCTGATTCTCCTTTTTTTAAAACCTGGTCAAAAAGAATTAAGGAATCTAAAATATCTTATAGCAAGGTTCGATTTATTGTTCTGCGTCAAATATTATGAAAATACGAAGGGTTCCTATATATTATTCACTTCTATTTAAATATTTTTAGTTTGCCATTTCCATTGTATGCACGTTATGCCCAATTTAATACCAAATTAGCTCGACTGTGATTGACTTGTAACGTTGTTAACATTTGTGGAAGAACTTAAACTAATGAATGTTATTGCTTTTAATTTCCAAAAAATTGTGTGATCATCATTAATTCATTAATAGTACAATTATTTCACCCAATGCTGGGCATATCGGTTCTATGGTAATCGTGACCAGTGAAATCTTGTCAACCTAATGATGTCATCCGCCCTTCGGGACGGTGGTGCCCCCTTCATGCCTCCTTTGTCTTCCATCCGTCTTCCCTTCAAGCCAAGAATTCTGTAACAATATAGGTTTTAATACATACATATAATTACGACTATTATTCCCTAAGGGTTAGTCAGAGACTAGGCAAAAGCACCGCAAAAGCAGTCTATTGCTATAGTCCGCGCTTCACCAAGCAGTGACTGCACTCAGCGTGACAGGTGGTGAGCCCGTCGCCGCTATCTACTATTGGATCAAAAAAAAAAACAAAAAGACACCTGTGTCTGCACAGGGTTGTGCAGACACCCAAGGGAAGAGATGGGTTGGAAGTATTATTTTAATGAGCTGCTACAACACCGCTCACGGCTAGATTTTTATGCTATATAATTAATCAACTGGTTTCTATATTGTCATTTTATGATTTATGCAGAAAGATCTCACAGTGATGATAACAATTATGCAATTCTAATCACCGCTATGTACTGAACACTCCAATATGTAAATGATTTGTTCTTCGTTCTGTGTACTGTTCGTGAAAATAATTACCAAATCGAAAAGAGATTGTCTACCGACTTCCAAGCTATTTAAAAAGGCTCATTAAAAATCATGCATTATAAATACATGAGGGTCCAAATAAATGGACAGAACTATCTTCTTTCGGATCTGAAGCGCGATAAATTTATGAATAAATAAATCGGTCTTTTGTTTAAAGCCCTCCCACGTCGGAGTCAAAATAAAGGGCGGCCATCGAGCCGTATACATCTAAATATACGAAGTTATGTCTTGAATGAATTTTATTAACTTCGGAAGTGTCGGTGAAAGGTGAATGTGGATTTTATGAAGATGGTGTACAACCTGCTCGAGAGATGGTGAGCAGTAACTTAAAAAGATGCCGTCGACGTGAACGATTTC
The DNA here is from genome assembly GCA_910589355.1 of Parapoynx stratiotata. Classification (NCBI taxonomy): domain Eukaryota; kingdom Metazoa; phylum Arthropoda; class Insecta; order Lepidoptera; family Crambidae; genus Parapoynx; species Parapoynx stratiotata. The sequence continues at coordinate 4,745,537 of OU342468.1, read as the reverse complement.
TGTATCACTATCAAACACATCAAGTTTATGAAAGTGTTTTAGTAAAATTTTTGAAATGTCCTTAACAGAGTATAACAATTTTAACAATAAATTATACTTGCACTCGCTCCTACAACTAGCCAAAGTGAAATAAATAAATAATAATATAAAGTAGGCTTACGCGTTTGATTCACGAGTACTGAGAGATTAATAATGTGTGTAATAAGGATAAAATAAATAGAAATTAGCATCAATGACATAAATGAGGCATCCAAGAAACGAAACGTCTCGGGTTGATGTTTAAAAATAAGGGTAACACTTCAAAAAACTAGCATGCGAATAAATCAACAAAATATAGAAATGAACATTGTGATTGATTCTCGCTACTCTCCATTTTAACGTTTAACTTTGAAGTACATAATGTGCGAGTTTTAATGTAGAGGTGATAAATTGTTAATTAAGATTCCTACAAATGTTCTATATGAATTTTGCTAACTGTTCTTGCTCGGAAAATCTCAGTAGTTTCCCGTACGCATTATAGACAGTCCCTTTAAATCGCCCCACATCGCAAAACAAAGCAAAGAAAAATCTACCCGGGCATTTCCGCGCGGAGTAACCGTGTAGTGCTAGGGGACTGGTAAGTTTTATCACGACCTACAGCTCTAGTGCACCGGCGACTCATTAGGAACGAGGAGGGGCATAAGGGGCCTCAGCCCCGAGCAAAAGAGCCCCTCCAAACCTTAAGAGTCATCCGTGTTCGCGTTCTTACGCCACTATTTGCTGTAGCCTAAAAAAATCCCGCTCCAAACGCTAACCTGCTCAAAATTTTCAAATTTAGAACATGAATCTTTCCTTGCATGTGGCGGAGAAACTAAATGCATATCCACGTAAGCAATTCTCGCGCCTGTCTCAAAGTATTTGAGTTGAATTTTGGTTGTATTCGCGTGTGATTCATGAACATTATGTGGTTTAAATTCTTGGTGCACATATTTCAGACTTTGCAGTCTGTGCTAATTTGAAATTGTCTTAATTTGTTTTGTTGGAGAGGCGCATTTGTTTCTTGGCCTCTAGGGCCGAGCTCGCAACGTTCAACATAACTTTGCTGCCTTAAAGAACATCCTATTCAGTAATATTGTTGTTCTTTTATGAGTTTTAATGAAACAATTTAAGAAACTTGTTTCTCAAGGCAATACCATTGTAAAGAAAGTGCTTACTTTTCAGTTCTAATATATTGACGACCTCCGTGGCCGAGTGGTCTGTACGCCGGACTCAAGGCGTCGCCATCTCAAGAGGTTCTGGGTTCGATCCCCGGTGGGGGCAAAAGTTTGGGTGATGAATTTTCAGGCATTTGTTCTCCAGTCTTGGATGTTTACATTAATTTATATATTCAGGACATTGTATGTATCTATTAAATATATTCGTCCGTCATCTAGTGTCCGTAACACAAGCAGCATTAGTTTCTTAAAATGGGGCTAGTTGATAGGTGTGAATGTCTGAAGATATTTATTATTATTATTTATTTATATTACCAAAATAGCGTGGTCGGCGCTGGTAGTGAAACGATGCCTATCTCGTGTAATTGTACATAAGCGCTCGTGGCCGGCGCTGGCGGCCGGCGTGGCTATGAAACCACCCTTCCACCCACCCAAATACTATGAGCGTCAATGGTTAAAAAACTAGACACAATAAAAACATATTGTTTGCGAAAATTTGTGTTCGCTTGAACCTCAATAGGTTAATATTAGGGTTAAAGTATGAAATTGCCGTTTTGTATGGAGATTTTGGGGAAGTCTGCATTTCCATACTAACATTTTTTCAGATTTCTCCACAACGACAAATCCAGAGATAATAATTGTTGGTATAGCAATATGTGTGATATCACTCATTATAAAATTATTTATCGTTTTTAAGTGAATGCAAATCAAATGATATATTCGGGAGGCACTTAATAAGGGTTGTCTCCATGTCTAATTTCAACACAATTAAACTTACAACAAATTATCAAAACAAATCAAAAGAGCTCAAAAATATGGTCTATTTTAAGAGGTAATTATTTTTAAAAAATACTCTGAAACTTAATAGTTACAGACAAAATACTAAGAGAGAAAAAAAATTGCAATTTGATACTTTTACCCCTATTAATTTGTTCGTGTTTATAATTAAATTTTGTTTCAATGACAATATTTTTTGAAATAATTATTCACAGAATCTTCTACCACAAAATGTAAAAAAATACATTACAAAAAGCAGAGCATTATGGCATGAATTTAGCCTCCAAACACAGTGCGGTAGTCTTAACTTCAGAGCTAAGCTTAATATACTGTAGAACATAGTCACATAAATTGTCACTAAACGCTCGCTGGATTGCATACGCGTCTCGTAAACTCTTAAAAGGGAGTAACACCCATAGACGTAGAACTAACACGTAAACAAAACAACTTTGTAACAAATTAAACCTTGTTTATGGTTCATGGATTAGAGGTGATCGAATGCGAGATCGTGTTTTGTTTTGTTTATTGTCACCGTTAAAGTGTTGTTGTTATATTTGAAACGGTATTTATTGTTTTGTTGTTTTGTTACTTTTTATTGTAAATGCGATGTGGATATAGACGAACTTGATGTGAGATTCAGTTAATTATGTCTTTTTTTTGTATAGAAATAAGGAAATTTGTTTGTTGCGTGTAAATGTGTCAATCTGAAAATAACAAATAATTCAGTCACAAGAAATTAACTCCTGTCAAAAGTGTGTACATGTACATGCGCGTCACTGTTCGAGGAGGTTCTTTGTTATGATGGCATAATTATAGGTACCGTATACTCGTACATAAAGCGTTCCAAAAAATTGTATCAAATAAAATTTCATTTTGTAATGTGAAAGTTTTTAATGTACTTTCTACTACCTTTTTTCTCTAGAACTATTATCAAAAGCAGTAAATCATTACTACATATATATTCTATAATAGAGATATCTTGTTAGAAACACTTGCGCGTCTGTGAATTAACTATATTGATCTTATTAATAGCTGTAATGAAACCTTCTTGATGTATAAGTTTTTTCTCTTTTTGGTTGTCTCGTTGACACGTTGCATTGTAAAAAATATTGTTTTAAGTTTAACACAAATTATTTTCAAATACAATTTCACATCTTAATCTCAGTCGTTTCATATTATTAATCACAAGCGGTTCAGTGCCGCAACATCAGCTATGACTTTATATCGTGATTTATATACCCTGAATACTTGCCGTTCCAGTATAATTGACATTGGGTCTATATAGAGCGTATACCAGCTACCCTTAATATCTATAAAAAAACTCATTTCTGTTCGAAATGAATGAGCAAGCCCTGGCTTATTCATGTTAATCAAGATTTACACTTTGGTCCCGCGAATCATAAACTGAATTAGGTATATGCGAATAAAATGAAAAAATATACCTTCAACAATACGCAGCCTACATTGTGATTGAATAACACGAAAATTCTTGTTGTTATTAAATGTTTTGTTACGAAGGTACGTAATAAATACTAAATGACAAATTAGTCAGTCATAAAATTTCTACCTTTTCTTCATTACATTCGTATGTTCGAGTTATAATTAAATTTTGGTCCAATAACCTGGCGAAGGTCGTAGGAAGTCGCTAGATGCGGGTGACTCAGGACCGGTACTTGCGGAGATCCTTAGGGCGACCTACGTCCAGCAGTCATCTCTGGATGAATGTATCATCATCATCTTCAGCCTACTCCTGTCCACTGCTGGACATAGCCCTGCCCTAATGCACGCCACCGCTCGCGATTTTCGGCCGTTCTCATCCAGCCCACTCCAGCCAACCGACGAATATCGTCATCCCATCTGGTCGCAGGGCGTCCTACACTACGTTTACCGAGACGCGGTCTTCACTCGAGAACTTTACGGCCCCAACGGCCGTCAGTTCTACGGCTAATATGACCAGCCCACTGCCACTTCAGTTTGCTAATCCGGTGAGCTAGGCGGTGACTTTAGTTCTCTGTCGGATCACATCATTCCTGATGTGGTATTTTAGAGATGCTCTGAGCATAGCCCTTTCCATCGCTGAGCGACATTAAACTGGTAGACTAGTCGAGCCGTGAGTGTCCACGTCTCAGCACCGTAGGTCCGTAGGTGGATGAATGTATGAATATCGTAAAATATGAAAAGGTATATGTGAAGTTATTAATGTCTAATATAATACGACAATATTTTTTTTAATGTAAAACAGGTAACTGTTCCCTTTTTTTGACGCTGTGGAAAGACTGTTCCCATTTTATAGTAACCTCGATTAACCTCGATCGGACGGAGCACTACTCGTTCGAGAGGCCTCGTTAAACGCGGGTTCCATCCCACCGCCTGCACCACTGAGTTTGAATAAAGCTTATGTACAGTTTAATGATTGTGCCCGGTGCATGGCAACAGGCTCGCCACCTGGGGACCTAACATAATATCTAGCGAAGAAAAGAGGCGTGATGATATGCTGAGTTATGTCGATTAACCTCTTATAAACTTGAGCTAAATAATAACCTACACGCTAAAATGTTTCTTATTGCTTTAAAATAGAGGCTTAATGTAACTAAAAGTACAAATCCGAAGGGTGTTGAGTAAACAAAGCCCATATTACCGCCCCTCTGCATCCCCTAAAGGCCACCGGTCGTTAAGGCTCAGACAAATCTGCACTACGATCACTCTTAATAATGAGGGATCGAGATTTGGTTCGATATCTCCCTTTATTTTCCCTTACGGTTACATCAATAAAGGTAGGTATAATTCACCATTAAAACTACATTAAACTATTTTCTTACAAAACCGTAACAAGTGAATAATACCTTTAAACGTTTATTTAAAATAGATAAAGCTCTGAACTTTCATGTATTTAATATCATGATATTGGGTCCTTACCTATGAAATTGGTGTTTTTATTCTGTCCTAGCAATTTGTCCGTAACTATTAAGTTTCAGAACATTCTTATAAAATAATTGCCTCTTCTAAAAATAGACCATATATTTGAGCTCGTATTATTTAACTTGATAATTTTTTGTAAGTTTAATTGTGTTAAAATTAGACACAAAGACAATTATTTTTAACTGCCTCCCGAATACATCATTTGATTTGCATTAACATAAAAACGATGAATAATTTTTATCAAGCGTGTTCACACATATATTGCTAAAGCTTGTCTAATGATACATGCCAAATATTATTATCTCTGGATTTGTCGTTGTGAAGAAAACTGATAAAATGTTAGTATGTAAAATGCAGACATCCCCAAAATCTCCATACAAAACACTAATTTCATAGGTAAGGACCTAATATTATATTACATGAGAGTTCAGAGCATTATTAAGCGCCCTATAGTTAAATTATTAATTACTCGTACACTGTTTGTTTTATGGGATAGGGGGCAAACGAACAGACAGTTTGCCTAAAGATAAGCAATAATATTTTTGTTGTATTTCTGTCAGCTGAGATTTTGTTGATAATCTGATGTATATGACTCCTGTTGGCTCCCTCATAAATGAAATGAAATGCTTTATTTAATCATTTAGGTAACAAGTACTTACACTTATGACGCGTCAAAAACATTAGAAAATTAACAAACAAATTATTCTACTTGTTTATCTCTACATTTTTTCTTTCTGTTTACTACCGGGAGGTAAAATGTCTTAAGATGAGTCTAGAATCAGAGCTCACTCGTTATTTAATTTGGAGACTTTAGGGTATTATATTTACGAAGCTTGTAAGTTGGTCATAATAATGGTCCGTAAATAAAATAACATTATAACTCAATTTCTTCGGTTTAATTTTCTCGTCAATGCTAATCCTGTTGAACTGGGTTCGCATTATTTTCTCAGTAGTATTGGATTTCTTATCGTGAAATAATTTACAGTTGAATATTATTCCGGGAAGAAAATTATACTTTATTAAATAACTTTCATATCTGATTGAGAAATTGGAGATTTCTTCAGATTAATTTGACATTTAATTACTAGATTCCTCTTTTTCCTTTTTTTAAAGTCATTATCTAAGTAACACTTGACGATAACATCATTATCAATTTGGTCCACGGCTGGATATAGGCATTATAATTACTATTATATTAGGTTGGGGAAAAAGTCTTTTCGCATTATAGTATGTATAAACTTGTAATAAAATCTCTTTGGCTATACTATTTGTATCTGGCTGGTTTTGGTATCGTTGAAAGTTTAAATTTTAAAGAACATAATTCCAAATTCAAATTAGGAAAATGTGTGATTTTCATTTGTTTTTCGTACCGCCAAGATGAGTGAATCTAATGAAGAAATTCGATACATTTTAAAATTTTACTACAAAAAAGGTAAAAATGCAACGCAAGCCGCGAAAAAAATTTGCGATGTTTATGGACCTAGTGCAGTGTCTGTGAGCGTAGCACAAATTTGGTTTAAGCGTTTTCAATCCGGAAATTTTGATGTCAAAGATGCACGTCGCTCTGGTCGCCCTATTACAGATAAAATGGATGCCATTTTTGAAAAAGTGGCAAGATCGGTGAAGCGGAGATAACTAGCTAATGAATGAAATCACGCAAAATTAATATGAAAAATGTACTAATGTAATAGAATGTAATTTACAGTGACAAGACAGCGAGAAGACAGCAGATTTTCAATAGTAAAAAAGTATATAAAAATAATAGACAAAATGCGTTATAATAAAAAAGGTTGCTCGGCAACAATCGGCATGTCACTAGTTACGACGTAGCTGAAGAACTGGGAATTGACCACAAAACAGTTTTGGCGCATTTGAAAAAAAAACTGGGTACACAAAAAAGCTCGACATTTGGGTACCTCACGAGCTCACTGAAAGAAACCTAATGAACCGTGTACTCATTTGTGATTCTTTATTACGACGTAATGAAACCGAACCATTTTTGAAGAAGCTGATAACTGGTGATGAAAAGTGGATCACGTACGACAAAAACGTGCGAAAAAGGTCGTGGTCAAAGGCCGGTCAGGCTTCACAGACTGTGGCGAAACCCGGGTTAACTCGCAACAAGGTGATGCTGTGTGTGTGGTGGGATTGGAAGGGCATTATTCATTATGAGCTGTTACCAACAGGCAGGACCATCGATTCAGAACTCTACTGCGAACAACTGATGAGATTAAAGCAAGAAGTTGAGAGAAAGCGGCCGGAATTAATCAACAGAAGGGGTGTGGTTTTTCATCATGATAACGCTAGACCTCACACATCTTTAGCCACTCAGCAAAAATTAAGAGAGTTTGGCTGGGAGGTGTTAATGCATCCGCCGTATAGTCCTGACCTTGCACCTTCAGATTTCCACCTGTTTCGGTCTCTTCAGAATTCTTTAGGCAGTGTCAGGTTAACATCACGAGAGGACTGCCAAAACCACTTGTCGCGGTATTTGACCAGAAGTCCCAAAATTTCTATAGCAATGGGATCATGTCCCTACCTACAAGATGGCAAAAAGTTATCGAACAAAATGGTACCTACATACTTTAGTTAAATGTAAATGAACTATATTAAAAAATGTTTTGAATTTTCTTAAAAAATGCGAAGAAACTTTTTCCCCAACCTATTATTATCGTCAAGTCTATATTCCCGAAAAGGTAGATAGATAGAAAGGGTTGTTAGATAGACAACAACCACAGTCCTCCGATTCAGTGGTGGGTAATAATGGTATGTATAGGAAGGGAGGGGGTAGAAATTAAGTTAAAATGAGAATTATTATTACCAAAAAAAATCAAATACAGAAGTCATGCTTAGTAAGGATATGACATTGAATGACGCAGACAAGAAAATATCATGCAGAAAGAATCGAGAATGTTTGTATTAATATACTTGAGCTAAAAGATTATTAAAAAAAAAAACATCAAAATTGATCCACTCTGTGACAAGCTACTAACGACTTGAGAACCTCATTTTTCGACAGTTAATAAACAAATCAGAAAATTACCTATATCCAGTGACAATAATAGTTTACTTATAGTGACAATTACATTAATAAGACTATTTATGTAAATCCTTCTCGTATCGCCCCTCGAGAATGCGCCCAACGACTAGAGCCCAGATAAATCTGCACTTTGATCGACGGGTCCGAAGACTCATCACTCTTAATAATAAAGGATCATGATGTAGATTGATAAGCGCGCCCTTGGTTTGGACACAGAGCTATAGATTGTTTAGACATCGCAGTAATTTTAATTTAAAAAATCTTTGCTGATTTTTTGATCTTAGTTCCCTTAATTTAGAAATTAACAAGATCGACGTATTTTTATTGTGAATCTTTTGTTCTTGAAGTATTAGCTTGAACATAATTATGTTCTTCGTAGATATTCTTTTTTTACCATTTTTAATTTTCGTTTAACTAGAGGTACTAAAAATTTGGGTTTTTAAATATTATGTCAACAACGTTCGCGGAAACAAATCGTTATTATGTGTTTTATTTTATTGATGGGTGAAAAGAACTAAGTTCTCTCTACAATTAAAAGTCTATTTAAAACTATTTTTTCCATTCTAAATAAGGAACCCCGTTTTAACACCTATCAAGGAGACAGAAAAGTTCATGAATTTCATTACAATATTTTTTTTACAAATATGCACGCCCGGCTACTTCCGCAGTCCACACGCTTATCTTCGTCTAATCTTTCATTAACTCTACACTGTGTAGATACTCATTACTTAAAAGGATTACAATTTTATCCCGCACGACGCGTAGGATATCTGCCGCGTGTTCAGCTCAATTTGCCCACTGGCCGGGTTTGCTTCATGATTGATGCGAATACAAACTTTTCATTAGTATAATTAATGTTTTCCTTTGACACTGTAACGCTTTTGACGATATTTCACGCGGACGCAGCTTCAGATTAAAGTATAAAATGCGTCGAATCGCAGCTGAGTCTACAAATTCTTACCGCTCTGTCAGATGTTGAATGGATTTTCTTCACAAATTGAAGCTTGGAAAGAATCTTAATCTTTCAAAAGATATTTAAAGACGTCGATAAGCAATTGAAAGCCGCGTAAAATGTAATTTTGTGAGTTAACGGTTAAAGAGTTATTAGGGATATTTAAGGAATGGTAAAATTGTAGGTATTGTGCTCAAAAGTAATGAATATATTTTTTTAGGCTAAGCGGCTTACGAGGTTGTGTTAAGAAGAAACAATGACGGATAAATAAATACTCTTAAATAAATAAATATATAACTTTCAAAACGCTTGAATTGTTGACATTCATTGCATTGTCTTTATAACAAAACATCTGAGGGAGACAATTTTGATATAATGTTATTTTAACTAACTAGCTGTTCCTCGCGACTTCGTCCGGTGGTTTTTTAACAATCTCGGGAACACTTTTATTTTCCGGAATAAAAGTATCTAAGGTGTTAACCAGGGATATAAGGTATCACCATGCAAAATTTCCTTGAAATTGGTCCAGGCATTTCGGAGATTAGCCCGTACAAAAAGACAGAGAAAAGAAAAATCATGTTTTCCCTCCTTTTTTTCCCCTTTTTACATCCCCTGACTTGGTTTTAAGCTGACTTGGTTTTAAGCAAACAGGGAATCGAACCCACAATAAAAATATGAAAAGAAATGAAAATAATCTTTATTGTACACCAATTAATTTTACTTTTAAAATAGTTTCTTCAAACAATATTATTACCTACTATTCAGTTATATTATTGGTATTTAAGTAATTCTAATGAATCTTTTAAAATATACTGGCTGCTGGTTAAAGAAAGTCTAATGTATCGATTGGACCCGGCAGCTGTATAAAAGTAACCCAGTAAATTTTTGAGGCATTTTTATTACACAATATGGTACATAGATAAAATTTAAAAGCTTTCTTAGGAGCTTACTAAAAAAATAAGCTAACATATAACATATATATATAACACATCATCACGCCTCTTCCCCGAAGGGGTAGGTAGAGGTGTTAAACACCCATTTTTCGCCAGATATGCTAGGTCCCCATGTAACAGTTTGCGAGCCTGTTGCTATGCACCGGGCACAATGTGAGGCAAGCGATATTCACAGTGAACTGTACTAAAGTTTTATTCAAACTCAGTGGTACAGGCGGTGGGAATGAACCAGCGATTCCCGCGGCATCTCGAACGAGTAGTACCGCGCCCGTCCCAACTCGACTACCGCTGCATGTAAAATAAGCTAACGTATACGGAAATATAAATTCTAACGCAGTTAAATTTCAAAATGATTTTGTTTATCACAAAATACGGAATACCTACTGTCCGTAAAATTTTAAACGAACAAATCACGAAAAATTATAGTCTCCCACAAAAATGAAGCGACGAGATAACTAATATTAAACTATAAATGAAAGTTAAAATTCCATTATGATTCTATATAAATTCACAGGGTAACCAATGTTTAGAGGAAGATTAAGTAAATGCTCTCGCCTTAAGAATAGTTATAAGGTAAATGCCTCAAACTGTTCCATTGATTGAAGCCGGAAAGTAGTTATTTGATACTAATTTTAAGGAAAAAAACTTTATCGGGTCAAAAGTTGCGTCTGGACAACAAAATACTATCATTATTTTGATGGCAGACTTTATGATCCGTTCAAAGTTATGTAATTTGATTTTATGAAAATGCCGTGTTTTGTTTGAAAATTGACTTTTGACGGTTCTATGTGAAACAGCTAAACTAAACTCTATTTCTAATACATTCGATCCTTTTCTGCTTTTCTATGTCATATTTTACAACTTCTGCTACTAGAAATGAAGTAAATCAACGTGATAGCTGTTTGATATGTCATTTTAGTTTATTAAAATATAAATATTCGGCAAAACAAAAGATTACGATGGCGCGCGAACTAGCTTATTTATAATCCATAAATATTTGGGAAGTAATTAATTGGGCAGCCATTGAATTATTTGGTCGGCAACAAAAAAGTCAGTCATAAAATCATTTGGGCAGCAAACAAATATTTTGTCAGCAATATAATAGATAAGGCAACGATATAATTATTTGGGCCGCAAAATAATTAGTTGAGCTGCAAAATAATTAATTGGGCAGCAATATGTTGTATAAAATGTGTAAAAAGGATCAATGAAGCATCAATGATCGTTTCCTTGGAACTGTATTCTGAAAGATATTAGGGTAATGTATTAGGGTATTAGATATTAGGGTAAGGTTATTTTTTATGACCCTTAAAAACCTCTTAAACAATATTTGTGTGATAAACAATTTAGCAACAGAGAAAACATTTAAGTTCCTGCACAATTAGTTATTTTGCTAACAAATGAGAAATATCTGCTTCCCAAAAGCTGCTGCCCAATTAGTTATTTTGCTGACCAATTGTATTTTTTTGCCAAAATTCGAATATTTTGCTAATCGTTTAAATACCGCCCTAAACATTTGAGCTAAAATTGTAATTGTAATGTACGGTAACAATACCATTTTATATTTCAATGGTGCTCTTTATATTCCCATTTATTTAAATGTGGTTAAAAACAATAAAAATAACAATTAATTCAATTAGTCGGGTAACGACGCTTCACCAGAAGATGATCAATCATAATATATTCAAGCCTTTTGTTTCTCTCAGTCATCTGATGCTAGAATCAGACGAAATCAAACGACGATCTACCTGATTGATATTTAATAGCCGGCCGTTTATTTTCGCAGTGAACCCCAAACACCTTATCCCAAACGATAATTTGATCTAATAAAAAATTAAAAGCTTTCCAAAACATCATAATGGTAACAACAGCATAATTACTTAATGACACCTAAATTGTGACTCCATATTATTTATTCATGAGGCCAGTCTTCGAACCCTACATGCGATCGGCTTTTGCCGGTCCAAAATTACCGACGCCATTATGTCATCAAACATTTTATGAATCTAAATTCTTTATTATATGAATTAAGTATCTCTTGGTAATATCCATCGTCATGGTTGCTTACACCCTCTATATTAGAAATAATAAGCATTTAGCTGAGTATACGCTTCTTATGATATCGTTCTTTAGGCTTAGTCATAACTTAAAAACGAAATTTCTGCGAAGTACAAGGTATCGACGAGTCTAAACGATTTATAATTCGAAGTGTTTTTGCGGGCGTATTATTATCATTAAATTAATATTGCCACGAAATAAGGCAAATTATAACTCTTTTGGTTGCACAATTATCATCCTAATAGCTCCTCGGACAGTTTCAAGGTGGTTTGAATAAGAATGCAAAATATTTGCCTTTTTATGAAATGTCAGGAGAAATGTTTCCTCACTTGTTGAGGACTACAGCTGAAGCTCGCTTCCACCTTCGGTCTTATCGTCACTTACCGTCAGGTGAGATGAAGGTCAAGACCTTACCTGTCATAGGTAAAAAAATATATGCTTGCGAACACCGGTGTTCGCGGTGCCCGCCAAGGTTAATTTTCCATTATGACCCAAGGTTTCACACTCTCCTTGCGAAGAGGTGGATAGTCTAATAATTAAAACAACATCTTAGACCTAAATTTAAACATCTGGTAAAACCAAATTCATTTTAATTTTTTATGTAATAACATATTTTAAAATTTAAATGACATATCCTCGTTTAAATTTAATATACGTTCGAAGATAATATAATATAATATATTATTAGGCTGTTCAGCTGCATGTTAAATAAAAAATATTATTTCTAAGCTCGACTTTTTATATGTTAGGTCCTTACCTATGAAATTGGTGTTTTGTATGGAGATTTTGGGGATGTCTGCATTTTACATACTAACATTTTATCAGTTTTCTTCACAACGACAAATCCAGAGATAATAATATTTGACATGTATCATTAGACAAGCTTTAGCAATATGTGTGTGAACACGCTTGATAAAAATTATTCATCGTTTTTATGTTAATGCAAATCAAATGATGTATTCGGGAGGCAGTTAAAAATAATTGTCTTTGAGTCTAATTTTAACACAATTAAACTTACAAAAAATTATCAAATTAAGTAATACGAGCTCAAATATATGGTCTATTTTTAGAAGAGGCAATTATTTTATAAGAATGTTCTGAAACTTAATAGTTACGGACAAATTGCTAAGACAGAATAAAACACCAATTTCATAGGTAATGACCCAATATAAACACATATAAGCAGTACGTAGATAAGTTACCTAACTCGTAATACGTATATTATTATTTTTGTTCACAGTCACTTGTTTTAGAAGTATATTGTTAAGTGAATTCATAAAATGTAATTCATAATCAACCCACGAATTTTATTAAGTTTAGTACTAGATCTATGATTATGATCTTCATACCAACAATTACTCCTCAACCATTAAAAGGAACTACATGTAACTTAATATAAAAATAATTACTTCAGATTGTTTTGAAACTATTCCATGTTCAGTTTGTGGGAACATCCACATCAAAATCGACATCGTTGATCGTTGGATCATGAAATTAAATGCTAATATAAATGATTATGTTTCATGTTGATTGTGCTTAACTGCATTATAATGAGGGATCTTTGGAAATAAGATCGCTCGTAGCGATGACTAATTTTGTTATATAGCTTTTTTTGCCTCATTTTGTACACGGAACTCGAATTTTAAGTGTCTATCAACAGGGATGTGAGATAAGCAAATAAAATTTAAATGGATATAAACTCTCTAACATTGTTACTTTAATGATATTCCAATAGTCACAGCTGTTGTTTAGCCTAAAGAAACGATTATAGAGAGCTTAGGATTTAGAAATTAGATATCACAAAATCATATAAAGGCGCCATTGTACATGTATAAATGAAAATGTTTAGTTTTGTAGAGTTTTAACTATTACCTCTATGGTTAGAAATTATAAATACCATAAACAATATACACAAGCCACTTTTCGCTACATTACGTAAATAAATGCTTACCTACTAATAAACGAGTTCATATGAAAACGACATTATGAATCTTCAGCACTAAACTCTTACGACTAAACCAAAATACCTTATCATAGCTGACAATAAAACTGATCTTTGCGCAGGAATTCAGAAAAATCTTTTTGCTCGATATTCTAAGAGAAACGTGAGTAAAATCATAAGTGACCAGCACAAAATTTATCGTCCACAGTCTGAATGAGTGTACTTTTATCGTTTAATGTCCACTAATCAGACGTAGATGACAGTAAAAGTAAGAAGCCTTCAACATAAATATTCGAAGCGTCTTTGAGATGAGTTCGTCTGGACATAAATAATCTGTGACTTGAATGAAAGCACGAATGCGTGGCGGTTAGTATACGTTAAGCATTTTACTATAAAATTATTTCTATGAATATTTTAACTAATATCCACTTTTATTATATATTGTTCACGACCCCTTTTATCGATAGAAAAATGTCCCACTTACGTCTTTGAGTTTAGGAAGACCCATAGAGTATGTTGAGCTGTCTCTGATATGAGATCGCCACACAATGGTCGCCAGTATCGTATACGAGCCTGCTGACTAAGAACAGTAACTTTCGATTTCACCATATACCATCGACGCACCTTACGTATATGTATAGACTGAGGAAAAAAAGGTGTGAATTTCGGACGATATTATTAATTTGTTTGTCAAGCATTTCAGTTTTATTTAAAATATCATTTAGTCAGTCGGTGCGGACATTAATTATCATTGTTTGTTTCTTAAATAAAAAAATATTTTTCCGGCGCTTATTCTAAGCACTGACAATAACTTACCATACAGCTTCCTGACGTTTGGAGCAACCTTTAAGTGCTAACCGCCGATTATCCAGATTATATGGTTGCATTAAATCATCCGATACTTAGCCCCTTTCTTGCGTTCCGTCCGTGTGAACTATGAACTATAAAGTTGAAGTATAGTCTGTATCACAAAAGGAGGCCATATCTCTTTATGCGTCCCTTAGAAAAGAGCTCGTAAAAATTGCTAATAGCTATTTTATATGAACGTTTCGTCCTAATGAGATGGATTCAGAATTTACTATCGGCATATATTTTAATATTAGCGGTCGTAATTTTTGACCAAGAATTATTTTTGAGACGTAATATCGAAACAGATATATTCATGAGCTTTAGGAAGACCAGAAAAATGAACGCCAATGCAATTTAACGGAGCTAATGAAGCACCTTATGCCAAAAACAAAATAGATTTCTATCTCAAATTAGATTTTTTCATTTTTTTCTATATAAGCTGTTCGTAACCAATACGAATCGTTTAGGAACCGGGCATAAATTGAACTCTTAATTGAACTCTTTCAGAATATCCAAAGGCCTTCTAACAAACCTTGATAGTAAAATTCCCCTGACCTGACCTTCTCTTGACCGTGTTTGTGATGAGGCAATATTTTTGGTCTAGAAAACTTTGATGGCTCTTGCAGATTTTTCTTCACGAACTTACGTCTTTTTTTTATAAAAATGCTGCTGAACAAAATTCTACAGACTTTTCGATCAGTAAAATAATAGTGCAATATAATAGTTCAGTGAATTAATTGTAATGTTACTCGTATAATCATGTTTTTCATAATAAACTGACCTGTTACAATTTGATAGTAGTGATCGGACGGTTATGTATCAAAATACCTACAGTCGAAATCCCTGAAATAAAAATCACCAATGGATCAAATACCAAAATTTCGTCTATGATTTATTTTGAATTTTAGGGATTTCATCCGTAAGGTATTTTGATTTTAGAGATATTTAACTTAGGAATTCTGAATTTAGGGATTTTGCCCCGTAAACGATCAGACACAAAACTGTTACAATCATCGATAAATAGAACCTCATATATCTGCATATACACACGGTAACTCTAAACATTATTGCCACTGAATACTTTATTATAGCCACTGAATAATATGCTGGTATCTTCATACAAAGTATTTGTTATCAACGTCAGATAACTTTCTTCGAGTTGGCCGGTCGCGCTGTTGATTTATGTCTGAGGTTATGAGACAGTTTAGAAGTACGCCCTGACGGCATAAAGTTTCAGAAAACTCCTGGCAAAGTGGATGGCTCATATTTTAGTTGCCTCAACAACTGCTAAACAATATTAAGAAGATGTCAAGCGAACGGAAGCAACGGTTGATTTATAGGTAAGGTTTTAGTGAAGTCTTTGGAAAAATGCAAGGGTTGATGCGTTTTTGAATGTTTAAAGTTAGGTCGAGATGGTAATAGTCTTGTGGAAGTGTTGTGAAGATTTGTATCTGCTTATTTGGTAATAAGCTAAAGATAATATTGTAAAATCATAATAATTGTAAATCCTTATCTATTTATTATACACATTATCACCCTTATTCATAAACGCTATTTAAGTTTTAAGCAATTCTTTAATCATAGTAAAACTGTTGCCTCAAACTTAAATAGTGTTTTTGAATAAGGGCGTATAGATCTAACAAAATCTGGGGGTCTCTACGATTAGAACAAATGTACCAAAAACCTTTTCAATATTTTTGTCAATCTGTGCGCAGATTACTCAAAAACTATTAAAAGAAATTGAATGCAGTTATTACTAATTAAATAGTACTGCAAAATGTTCTACTAATAAAGTTTTGAAATTTATTCTTATTACATCACTAGCGCATAGAAAGTTCGATTGAAAATAAACTTTATGCTTGGAATAATATTCTCCGGAGAGATAGAGTGGAGGGGAATCAGAAGCCAATATTAATAAATGCATTTGAAACTTGAATCAAATACTGCTTTGCATTTTTTGTATGCTTTTTAACTTCGCTTATATTGATGATATTTCGAACTTTAATTATAATAAAGAGGGTAATAATATATGAAAAAATTTATTGACGCCGAATATTAGAAAATAATAATTTGCAATTAAAATTGTTTTGCATTTGTTACAGAATACTGCAAAATGTTATAATATTTAAAATAAAATAATTAGGTCAGAAATTAGAATAAAACAATAATATAGGTATGAAGCTACCTGTTTTATACTCTACAAATTGTGACGCATTGTCATACTAGCTATTCAAAATAAGTACTTATGACGCTTGTTGTGGGCATAGAATAATGTTGAGGGTCAATTTACGATAAAAAGACTTTAATATTGCTAGGGTATGGTTATGGTATCTAATTGAGTAATTGTAAGGAAAAATATATAGTAGCTACACTATAGGGACGCACTTAACACCTGCAAACAGGAAATGCAAAATTTACAAGACATTCATCAAAACAGTTAACCGCATATTACGTTCAAATGATACATTTAGGAATTTTTCTCATAATAGATTTTACATTGCTGATTTGACATTAATATTGGGTCATCGGTATTATAACATTGGAACAGTCACCGTTGACAAGCGGCTCTGGTAACTGTAAGTGCTTATTTGCGAACTAGACGATGTTATGTAAGTGCTGGTTGGTAACAGCAAAAATCTAGGCTGACGATTTGATGACTGTCATTATGTACGGTGAGTAAGTGAAATGCTTCGCAGTTGGAGAGCGGTCGAATGTGGCAATTATGTGGAGCGGGTTTTATTTTTCTATTTTGTCGTCTATTAATACTATTCTGGGGTCAAAATAACTGGAACCATAAATACGAACCGCAAAGACCCTTATGTACAAACCATTGTTAAATGTTGATTCGCAATTTGACCAATAGATGGCGCTGCTCCCAAGGACGGCATTTCTGAATCACGCTATTTAGTTTTTTTCATTGAATGTATATAGGCTCCGATTTGTTATATGTAATAAATTCTTTTTGGTATGGTTTAAGGCTTTTATTAAGATCCTTTTCCATTACATCACCAGGAGCGACCTGTTGTACCCAAGGTTGTACACCTTTCACCTTGATTTTTTTTCGTTTGTGAAATCTGAAGGTTTTTGGTTTAAGTTAACAGAATGTTAAATAGGTATGTTACACGTCAAGATGAGATCCTTAAGATTCAAGGTATTGTCAGCTCTAGGTTTGAGTCGCGGTTGGGGCATATGTTTGTGTGATAAGTATTATTTACTATTATTAAAATATTTATGGTATTAAGATTTTATAACACTAAATTCTCGGTTGATGGTATCTATGTTGTTACTCTAAAACAATTAAAATAATACCTATCTCACAAGAATATTTGCATTTTTATGCTTACTTCACCCATCGTCATCTCCATCATGATCATGCTATACTCGTCTACTTCTACACACAGGTCTCCCCTAATACACTTTTCGATTCTAGGTCACCCATCACTTCAGCCACTTCAGCCAACCTTTTCGCCTGAACATTGCCATCCCAACTTGCCGCAGGGCCTCCTACACTTCACCTAGCTGACCACTTACCTACCTAAATATATTTCAGAAAGTATATGTCAGCATTGTTTTCAACCAGATATCCACTATCCAACAGATGACCTGTCAGTAAATTTTTCCGAGGAGAAATCGGCCATAAGTCATATAAATTAAAAGTTCAAAGTCAAAAGTCGCTAATAGACACAGACTCCCATTACTTCCCAAGTCAAATTGTCATTTGCGTCTCGTCTGTACCAATAAATAAATTGAGTCTGATACTTGAGTTAATTAAGCCAAGAGCACTAACCTAAATTCATCTCAATTGCTGCGTGCGACTATACTACCAATTAAAAACTACTTTGGAACGCTTATCCAAATGAATGTCTCTTCATTAATGAACATTTAATTGTTTAAGAAAGCAAAGCTACCAATCATTTATGAATTTGTATAATAATATGAAACTTGCCAATTAAGGGAAGAGGTAAAATATAATTAATTGTCACCAGGCTATAACGACCTACTGCTGGGCACAGGCATACTTACATTGAGATACACTTAAAGAGTGCGGTTCGTAACACCAGCAAGCTGGCCTAATGTTGCTAAAGTAAGGTTCGGAATCATCCGGGAACTCAAAATCCCAAAGCTTGGTTACCCATTCCAGGATAGATCATTTTAAAAGCTGTAGCAATAGGTAGTTTAAAACTGCATTCAGTAGTTTTTTCGTGACAATTCCTATCGTCGAACATTTTAAAAGTAAAATTCGTAAGAAAGTTTTCGTTTTCTGATTTGAAACACACAGTTATCAGTTTCATAATTTGCAAAAAAAGCATAGTCTACATCCGTGCAAAGCTTCGGACGTTAAATTCGTGGTACTTTATCAAGTTCGTGTTTGAACAAAAAAAAAATAAAAAAGGTTAGACTTTGTGAAACTGATACTTTCAACAATGTTGGTTAGATTAATAGGATAGGATAAAAACGGTTTTCAGCTCGTGACATTGGACACCAGAAGGGGAGACAATGCCGAAACAAAAGAAAACCGCAGGCCGAAACTCCAGACAGGAGGAAGGTGAACAATTTACCACTGCATCTGCGACCGGGGTCAAACGGACCGGTCCAAAACTTTCTATTGCACTCACCAAATAAGTCTGGGGTGAGACACTAATTAGGACATTCGGTAGCGTGCCCCGAACTAACCTCGGCAAAAGGGAGTATGCGAGACTATAACAAGTAGCTTTGTTTCGGTGCTCTATACGTCAAAAGTTTTCACTCAAACTACTGCAAACGTTGAACATCGTTATGAGATTTTAGTGTCTACAATATTGACATGTTGAAATATACAATCGTCCACTTTTATTATTATTTCGTATATTATTTTTTTTCGTTTCTGAAGTATAAGTAATTTTAAACAAATTACCAAAAACTAAATTCTATGTTAAGCTATTGCCCCTTTCTAAATCAAAACCAAACTATCATAATTTAGCGTGAAGAGCGTGTTGCATTAATATATATAATAAAGCAGTTAATCTGTCTTATTTCTCGATGTTTCTCTAAAACTTGAACTCAGCATGAGATGTTTGTTAAATAAAAATAGTTTTAGTGTTATATTGACAAGGGAAGTTTTTATATCAGGTACAATTATTAAAATAATGCAACCTGTCAATTATACAGTTGTTTCGCCCCCCGCAAGTTTCCTATGGGAGCTAGAACCGTGTGTTAGTGTCGGGTGTCAACTAATTAGTGCATGCGGTGGCGCGGAATGAGCGACGACGACGCTTGCATAGGTGCGAAGTGAAACGACACGGTGAAATTCCGAATGACCGAACTTTCAACCAAAAGAAATACTAAGGTCGACTTGCACGTTTGCTACAAAATGGATGTCGGGAAACATAATTAGCTACCTGCGATTGACATGCTGTGTGACTTGCATTTGTTCTTGCGCTTATGTATAAGGCATCTTAAGATAAATAAATTTACGAAATATTATCAAGTGTAAGTTCACATACATTAAGATAGATCCATCAATTGAGGTATCCTTCAAAGTAATGTTACCTTTATATTGAATGGAATGTAAAATTTTATTGATAACATGATAGTTATTTTTTTAATAATTTAATATATTTAATATAAGCCCATTGAAATTAATTTAAATACAACCCTTCCTTATAATACTTTGAAGATGGTTATATGTCAATGAATAATAAATCTATAGAAAATACACGTGCGTTAAAGTAATGATGAGTATCATTAGCTACGCGCCCACGATAAGGGTTCGCTTGAATATAGAACAGCAAATCACTCTCAAAATGTCGCTAAAGCGTAGATAATTCAAGCCCCGACCACATGTTTTATTCGCACAGAAGAATAATATTAAAACTTTACCCTCGTACTGAGTTCACCACAGAATATGACAGTAAGAGCGAAACTCCGTACGTTGTTGCAGATTCAAAAATTTTACTAGGGGCCCTTTTTGGACTGTGACCGTATAGAGGGTTGAACAAACGGTGAATTAGGGTAAAGGGGTCAATAGTGAGTCAGATAAAGATGGTCTGCAACAAATTGTGTGCTCTCCCGCCTTTTGTTATTAGTCCCTGCTGTACTTAATTGTCCTTTTGTCCGGCATTAGGGACGACACCACTATTGGCCAACTTCCACAGGATTTGACCCAAGGCATTATACACATCCGAAATGGGATATAATTGATTGTGTCTCTATAGCAACTGTATTATAATACTCTACGGCTTACTCACTATTATAAGACGTCTTGATTAATATCGTGCGTCTGTTTTGTGTTAGTTACCATTTATCACTCTTTTCCCTAGAGAAGGTCGTGGACTTATTCAAGCTAAAGAAAACATCTCATGATTTTCTTCCAAATATCTACTAGTAGGCTGAGAACAAAAATGGTCTGTAAAAAGCTTATAAACAAAGGCTTATCAAGAATTCGTAATAATATTATGGCATCTGAACCCGTGGGTAATAGATTAAACCATTTAACACCTACAAAAGGTCAACGTAAATTATTTCTACCAAGGCTGTTATTTCGTGTAATTGAAAATTTCATAACTTCCCATCGCTTTGTTACGAAACAAAATAAGCCGAAAAGAACTAATTGATTTGCGTATTGTTCGGAGCAATTCGGACTTTCTGCAGTTTAAAATAATAACTTGGGACATTGGTACTGTTGAGTGAAAGAGTGCAGTAGCCCTTTTCAGACTTTTTAGATTTGTTATTGTATTTCTCTGTAAGTAGTAAATGTTGATTTCATCAAATTCATCTTTTGTATCCCTTACTTCAAACTCTATTGTATTGTCTATTCTTAATGGTTTGGAGTAACGCATGCCACTGATCGGTTTTCGGCTTCTGACAGCTTTTTCTTACTTGTGTGGAAATTTTTTAAATAAAATATTACAAACAACAAACAGTCGTTAAAATTTGTATGTTGCAAAATATGTAAAGGTCATATTGCCTTGAGAGATCCGAGTATTTAATACATAAGACTGCAATAGCTTTTTTTATTGTTTCTCATAATAATGCAATAAGCTAGTGACCCAATTTTGAAGAGTTTGAGGCCTTATATAAACATGTTTTTGTAGTAACTTCAAATATTCTTTTTCATTTTAATGATGTGCATCTTCAAACATTCACACCTATCAACTAGCCCCATTTTAAGCAGCAACTAATGCTGCTTGTGTTACTGACACTCAATAACGGATAAATATATATAATAGATAAATACATATTAATATCCTGAATATATATAAACGTCCAAAACTGGAGAACTAATGTCTGAAAATGCATCACCCAATCATTTGCGAGATGGCGACGCCTTGAGACTGGGGTACTGACCACTCGACCACGGAGGTCGTCACATTTCATCCAGAGCGGTTGAAATTAACGCATGCGGCTGGATTCCGGGAGGACCACGACTACGGAGGTCGTCAAAACTATGCTGATTAAATATCATTTCACTACTATATCTATTTATATCTATGGACTATTTCTTTTCTATTATATCTATGAAATTTGATTATAGAACGACCAGTAAAAGTGATATTACCTCAACTGGTCGTTCTATAATATCCGAAAAGTAATATTTATACATTCTGACCCAATGGCTTTTTAAATACTCGTTAGGATAAACACGCATTTGAGATTGCCATTATGAAATCATAACATATTTACAGTATAATGAAATACTAGTAGGGTCACCTTTTTAGACGAAAATGCAAGCTGAAACATTGGTAGACAGACGATCAGGTAAACGTTGCGGGAAACATCTAGATGCAGACATAGCAAGACCAATCGTTATAAAGATCCTTAGAAGAGAACTTTATTCACATGGTATGCATCGCCAGCGCCCTGTAGGGACGTTTCATAGCTTCGCTGGCCGCCAGCACCGGCCACACGCACGCGCATACAATTACACGACATAGTAGTAGCGTTTCTTACCACACGCGCGCTTTAACGTTAAATTCAATGAAAATATGGCTCCGAAACCACAACTATCAACGTATAATAATCCGGATCAAACATCGCTAATACATCAGTTTAAGAACATTAACTACCAAACTCATGATGTAATTTTCGAGTATGAAGAATCCATCATTGGCTGTTTATGAAATGGAACCCTCTAAAGTTTATGCAAAATCAGTTTAAGCATTCTCAGGAGAAAAGCGTCAGACTACTGCCTGTATTTATACTGCGGTATTAATATATTTACCTGTATATTCATAATAGCTTAACAAACATTCGCAGTCCGAGTGGCGTTGGAGATAACCAAACAAAATACTCATATACCCTTCCTCATTACTGTCTCCCCATATCATGGGGGATCATTACCTCTGATCATCTGGACGTATCACTCAGGGCACTTCGTGGCGCAGACAATCGCATTAGCTCACGCCTCAAGCCCGGGCTTTTACCGCGAATAGCCATCCTAAATAAACAATAACAGGGGACATAGCTTTTAAACGATCTCCAAAGCCTCAGCTGACAGATTAGCCAACCCTATCAACGCTTTGTTTACTGTATCCCTTATGCTGACTACCAGAAGGTTTATTTTCGTACCGTTTCCCAGTACTGTATGCAGATCGGCCAGCTTGATACGTACTTATGGAGTTTTTGAGGAGACAAAGGGAGGGTGCGACCGGACCACGTGGTAATGTGGCCTGCGGGCGAAAAAGATTTTATCATCTAATGTTACATAGATTTAACGGTATACATTGTACAGTCTGCAGATACGGTTTAATTTACGACTTTATTTCAATGATTATTGAATCGAGATTATTTTGGTTGATTGTTTTATTATGTCTGCAGATACGGAGTTTTGGTGACGTAAATCATTGATAACTTTCTGGAATTCCAAATTATTGCTGCCGACGCTACCATAATTATTATCTTGTATGGTAATTGAAAGCGATATTGTCCTAATGGTTCTTGATATCTCTCTTATCCCTTTTCGACCCTTAACAGCGATTCTGTATAATGCAGTTAATGCTTATAGCTATGCCCGTATTTTCCACCGGAGTCTGTTTAAACAACACGGTTTAATTTTATTAAAATATCTTCCTTTTCTAAAAGTTTATACTTACAATTCCAACGGTTATCTTATGTGATAGCAAGAAAGTTCAAAATCATTGTTTTGGACGTTTAAGTATCTAACCTATAAACTTTAGTTCAAAAGTTTATTAAGGCGGATTTTTTCCTAGTGGACGCCAGTGGTCACGCGTAAATCATTGACACCCTGGTATCATCTTTATTCTAAATTCCTCAAAGCCAATCATTGATGGATAATTATGAGCATTCAAAATTAATAAACCCGAGAAAAAAGAAAATAGTCTATTTTACTCGTACCATCGTCGCCGTTACAATCTTCCGTCAATAAACGAGAGAATAGAATATTCAAAGAAAATTGAAATTGCAAGAGCCTTCTCGGGTTCTTAGAATTTTGAGATACTTCAAATAAGCCTGGAACAAAGCGTCGCAAGTTAGATCCCCGTGAGACCAGCAGCATATGTGCCCGTTATAATTAGCGTACAATGTTTGGCTTTAGTAAATCCCTTTGGGGCGTAAATTAAGAGATTCAGCTGAACGGACGGCTTATACGTTTTCGTAAGCCCGTTGGGACGAACTGTTTGTGTATGACCGGGTGCCTTGTATACAAGCTGCGCAATTAATTAATTGGTCCTCTACATTTGTTGTCATGCATGGCAACTATGGCCATGGTTGGACTTTGGATGGGTGACCAAACATTTGAGGTCACAAGCTCCCCGGTGCTTCGGAAAACAAGGTTATGACATTGATCTCAGTTGTTTCTAAAGTGGTTTTTATTTAGTCTACATTTGACTGCTCAAAATCTTCATATTTATTTATTTAACAATTTATTGTACACACAAAGAAAAATACGATAAGCAATACAAAAGAAGACAGGTAATTGAGTACAAAAGGTAGGGCTTATTCCTAATAGAAATGTCTTCCAACCCACCTGCGAAGGAAAAATGCTGAGGAGTAAACTTTATTATGTTTCTCATATAGGAAGGCCTGTGCAAATTAGTGTCATTTAATGGTTGCTGAAGTATCTTATACAGAAACCTACCTTAGTTGCTGCGATTTTTATTTTTAATATTAAGCTACTTACACTAGGAACCAGGATGAATAGAAGAAAAGGAAGAACCAAAACTTTGTTTTTCAAAAGGCAAGTTGAGCTATCGGATTTAGTGGCTAGTGCAATCATTCATTCTCACCAATCCGTGTTTCAGCTGTGTTGTAGTGTCATGTTTTATCCTGTTTCTGTGCCTAACAGCGAAATATAAGCTAATTACTCGATTTATGAACGTTGACTTTTTTAACATACATGAATAAAATTATTTCCATAAAATCTTACAGAAACTCAAACATAGAAATTGTAATTGGAATAAGGATGCTAATACTTTGTTAATCCGATTCTATATATAATTTTTATTTTGATTATATGCCTTTCTATATGCGAAGTTCGGAGGCTTAGTAATTAGTACGCCTTGGCTACGAAAACAAAGCTCCCTTCGTCATGGTCAGACCTTGGATGGGTGACCAAAACTTTGTGATATCGAACTCCTCCGTGCTTCGTAAGGCACGTTAAGCCGTTGGTTCCGGCAACCATTTCTACCCACCAACCCGCATTGGTCCATCATGGTGGTGTTACGGCCCATACTGCCCATGTGTTTCTTCATGAAGAAGGCTGGTGCCCAGCAGTAGGAGTATATAGGCCGAGGACGATATACCTTTCATAGATAGGTTTGCCATTAAGGATGACACAAAATGTGGTACAAAAGCACGTGGCCAACAGTGGGACATATATTTATTATATTGGGTCCTTACCTATGAAATTGGTGTTTTTATTCTGTCTTAGCAATTTGTCCGTAACTATTAAGATTCAGACATACTTATAAAAAAATTTCTTCTTCTAAAAATAGACCATATATTTGAGCTCGTATTATTTAATTTGATAATTTTTTGTAAGTTTAATTGTGTTAAAATTAGACACAAAGACAATTATTTTTAACTGCCTCCCGAATACATCATTTGATTTGCATTGAAAAACGATGAATAATTTTTATCAAGTGTGTTCACACACATATTGCTAAAGCTTGTCTAATGATACATGCCAAATATTATTATCTCTGGATTTGTCGTTGTGAAGAAAACTGATAAAATGTTAGTATGTAAAATGCAGACATCCCCAAAATCTCCATACAAAACACCAATTTCATAGGTAAGGACCTAATACATACACATAATTATAATTACCCTTATGCTTTAGAAACTGTAGGCATAGGCATTACCACCGGCATTGTGCACACAGCATTGTGATAATGATATAAATCAAATTATTTTGAGGACGACCTTTGAGGAGTACCTATATTTATTTATTTATAGGCACACAGACATATTATAATCAATACAAATTTTGACATACAAGATATCTACGTAGGCGAGACAATAATCCACTGAAAGTGTTTACAACATGATTATGTATTGGGTCCTTACCTTTGAAATTGGTGTTTTTATTCTGTCTTAGCAATTTGTTCGTAACTATTTAGTTTCAGAACATTCTTATAAAATAATTGCCTCTTCTAAAAATAGACCATATATTTGAGCTCTTTTGATTTGTTTTGATAATTTGTTGTAAGTTTAATTGTGTTAAAATTAGACACGGAGACAACTCTTTTTAAGTGCCTCCCGAATACATCATTTTATTTGCATTCACTTAAAAACGATAAATAATTTTTATGAAGTGTGATATTACACATAAAACTAAAGCTGGTCTAATAATAGATGCCAAATATTATTATCTTTGGATTGGTCGTTGTGAAGAAAACTGAAAAAAAAATTTGTATGGAAAATGCAGAATTCCCTAAAATTTCCATACAAAACACCAATTTCATAGGTAAGGACCTAATATGAATACAAATTTTGACATACAAGATATCTAAGTAGGCGAGACAATAATCCACTGAAAGTGTACACAACATGATTATGATAATATATCAAAAATATACATATATACTGACAAAAAAATACTAATTAATTTACGTCATAAAAAGGTCAGTTACAAACCTCTTGTGCCGATGGAAATTTTCGTTAAAAATGTCAATGTATTTGCTACTTTGCGCCACTTAATTATAAGAACGACACATTCTGAACAGGGGATTATAATAAGAAGTGTTGTTTCTATACACTTGTATAGCAAAAAAGTTAGGACGTCGCGACTTATGTCTACAGTTATAGATTTATTTGCAATGCTATATTATTATACTGGTTATAAATGGTTCCGATCTTCCTGGGACCTGTTAGTCCTTAATTGGAAACAGGGCTTAATGATTTATATTTAGGTGTATAAGCGAATCAAGGCCAGAATATCCGCTGAATAGACCCAAGAATAAATTTTGTGCGAAAGTGCGGAACTAATAAATGGGTAATTGCCAATAATCTATTTTCATAAATCAAAAGGAGCTTTATTAATATAGTCTTAAGAACCTTTAAATAGTCATAACCTCCGTTATTACCTATTTCAGCTATCGCTATGTGATTTATTCTGCGAAGGCATATATTTTATGTACGCGAATACTTGATATATAACTGGCAAATATAATATATTAAGAAACTCGGTGGGGTAGTAATCCAAACGCTATCATAAAAGATATACATACATACATACATAAATCACGCCTAAATCCCCGAAGGGGTAGGCAGAGGTGAACTAGCACCCGCGTTTCGCCAATTATCTTAGGTCCCATGTAATAGGTGGCGAGCCTATTGCCATTTATCGGGCACAAAAGTCGCAGTACATTGCTATTGCTAGGTGGTATAAGAGGAACGCTGCTGCCCAATCCTCATCATTGTTTTATCCTTAATCGCCTTGTACGACACCCACGGGAGAGATTTGGGGTGGTGACAATTGTATTCTACTCTGCCGTCACCACATGGCAATAAAAGATATACATACATACATACATAAAATCACGCCTGTAATCCCCGTAGGGGTAGACAGAGTCCAAGGAGTACAGTGTTCCTTAAGACCACATTTAGTCATACGAAAGTTGGGTTTGGTCAGGTGAAAAATTGTGAAAGAGTAGTAACAAGTGGCTAGCTTGCCTACACAATCACAGACCCAGTACCCAATGCGCCCTTAGTCGCCTTTTACGACATAAAAAGATATGATTATGGAAAACTAAAGAAGAGTAGGCAGCATACGTTTTAACAATATTGAGGAGTTAATTCGAAAACCAAAGACAAGCTAAATCTCAGCTTGAATACCTACATTTAGAAAAGGGTGACACTTTTAACTTTACTCAAGTGGAGATTTGATTTCGAGTTTGATTTTAAAGGCCCCATATACGGCACTATTCATGTGTGACGTGGTGGACCCGGTGGTAAATGAAAGTTTCAGGCCGTCACTGGGTATATTTATATAAAAACTAAGGCAATCTGAAATAAATTTTATAAAAGGTAAATTACAAACACTGAACATAAAAACTAAGAGATAATTATAAAAGTAGGGCTACTTACAAAAATGCCTTAGGGAACGATTCTATTGAAATAAAATACAAAATTATATGATGAATTTGATTACTTCAGTTACAAGAACAAGACTTCTTTCGTTCTAATAGATCGATTTCAATTTATTAATACAATTATTAAGAGGACAAGACAATGAGGAGACAGGACAGACCGACACGGAACAAAGAAGGAAATGGCCAGGGAAGAGCGTAATATCAGCAAAGAGTCGCTAATACTGGTATAGCGCCTCGTTACAATCGTAACAATCTATGTGACGTAAATCTTAACAATTGATCACTTCAAATTTTGCCGCACATACACGAAACGATCGATCATTTACTTAGCTGAAATAGAACGGTAAAGACGTGATTTAATTGAATACGAGTCCGTGTAAATGGAAAACGAACTTTTTAAAAAACAAAATCGAATCGCTGATGCAATAAGTTACTACACGGTCGATTTATCGTTACGATGTTCATAATGGGATAGATTTTGTTGCGATCTCCGATATCGTCTGCGATAATGTAAATCGTTCACTATTTAGACATACACTAAAGCCTCATTTACATGGAGAGAGTTTCTCGCCTCGAAGATACGATTATCGAAAGAAGGAAAAAAATATGATCATGTAAACTATATGTACATTGAAAGGCGATAATCGCATCGTCTTTGAATATGAAATGTCTCCGTGTAAACAAAAATGACGCGTACAGGCCAATACTTGCCTTCGTTGTGCGCTACCATATTTCCATACAAGTTTGTGTTCCTTAATAATAAAAAATGGAGATGAACTTGCTATACCAAAAATCATGACGCGGCACATTGAATCTGCGCCAGCGGGAATTGAGCCTCAGTTACCACTCCAACGGTAACGACTGTGGACATTTCCCCGTCAAAAAAAAAACTAGGAGTTATTTTTAGTAATAAAAAAGTAAAAATTCTTATTTAATGAAATCACCTTATAAGGTCCTAGTAAACTTCCATATGAAGCTTCTACAATAGCTAAAGTTATAAATTATTCGCTCATTGCAAAAGTTTGCATATCCAAAGTAATAATTATGTGAACATTTCCATAGAACAGGTGCAAGCGACCAATAAATTCAAGTTGCAAGAGAAAATATGACATTTTCCCATAACGGCAAATATTTTTTAACAATTAAAATTTTCATATTAAGTAATATGAAAATAGCACGCATATGTTGCGCATTTGTAATTTCATATCGTATTTCATGTCACGATAAAAAAAATCCGGGCAAATTTTAAAAACAGTAATTTAAAGCTTAAAAAACTGTTAATGATATTGCGCTATGCCAATAAAGAATGTCTATTTCTTTGGGTAATATTTTCATTAGTATTTGTAACGGCCAAGATTCTTACCTACTATGAAAGAAGATTAAGCTTTTCATCGAAAATACAGTCCTATACACGTAAGTAATTAAAATATTGGGTCCTTAACCTATTAATAACCTATGAAATTGGTGTTTTTTATCTCTTAGTATTTTGTCTGTAACTATTAAGATTCAGAGTATTCCTAAAAAATAATTACCTCGTCTAAAAATAGACTATATTTTTGAGTTCTTTTGATTTGTTTTGATAATTTGTTGTAAGTTTAGTTGTGTTAAAATTGGACACGGAGACAACTCTTTTTAAGTGCCTCCCGAACACATCATTTTATTTGCATTCACTTAAAAACGATAAATAATTTTTATGAAGTGTGATATTACACATATTACTAAAGCTTGTCTAATGATAGATGCCAAATATTATTATCTTTGGATTTGTCGTTGTGAACAAAGCTGAAAAAAATTTTGTATGGAAAATGCAGAATTCCCCAAAATCTCCATACAAAACACCAATTTCATAGTTTTATAATTTCAAAACACCTTATATACATTGCTAACTTACGCCCGCCCACTACATACTTTGTTTTGTTTTTATTTTTATGTATCATGTTTTTTTTTGCAATAAAGAGTATAATAATAATAATTTGTAGTCGATGATAAAAAAAATAAGATGAATCGGTGATTGGGACGTACCAAATGAAATTAAATATAGTTTTATTCTTAGTATGACATGGTAACTGGTGTAAAATTTTTGCAATGTAGGTATAAATAATGAATAAATAAATATCCTCAGACATTCACACCTATCAACTAGTCCCATTTTAAGCAACTAAATGCTGCTTGTGTTACGGATACTAGATGACGGACAAATACATTTAATAGAGAAATACATATAATTATTGAGAATATACATAATATAATACATATATATAATATATACATATATAATGAACACCCAAGACTGGAGAACAAATGTTTGAAAATTCATCACCCAAACACTTGCCCCCACTGGGGATCGAACCCAGGACCTCTCGAGATGGCGACGCCTTGAGACCGGCGTACAGACCACTCGGCCACGGAAGTCGTCAATGTAGGTATGTAGTATGTAGGTATGAGGTATGTAGTACGTTGACGCACGCACATGACTTAAGGTGCTTCGTGAAGCAAGCCCATGTCGTGACGTAACAATAAATCAAAATCAAAACTAATTTTATTTCATAGGCTAAACATAGCACTTAAAATCGTCAACATTACACATAGTCACATTTATTATAGTAATGTAAATTTTTATAATAAAATTGACATAAGACTTAATATTCACTGCCGCGAGCGCTTGTAGCAAGTACATCCACATAGCGCTTTGACTGTGGTTGTAATCGATACATCAATAACATCTGGGGTTCAGAATAGTTATCAAGAATTAATAAGTAACAGCCATTTGATTATTTGGAGAGCAACAAAAAGGTTTGGGCGGCAAACAAATATTTTGTCTACAATATAATTATATGGGCGGCAAAATAAATATTTGCTTAGCGGGATAGTAATTTGGTCAGCAGAATTATTAAAGGGGGAGCAAGATAATTATTTGGGCTGCAAAATAATTATTTGGGGAGCAATATAATGTTACTGGAAATGTATAAAATCTAGGAAAATGGTCAATCGGATCAATTCCTAGGAAATGTATATTGATAGGTATTCGGTTGATGACTTTGTGATCTGGAACTCCTCCGTGCTACAGAAGGCACGTTAAGCCGTTGGTCCCGGTTGCTATTTGCAATTGTTTCTACCCAACAACCCATATTAGGCCAGCTAGGTGGTGTTACAGCCCATACTCCTCGTGTGTTTCTTCAATGAGGAAGGGCTGTGCTCAGCAATGGGTCGTATTTAGGCCGAGGACGAGATGTCTCAAATTGTTTAAATGCC
The DNA here is from genome assembly GCA_910589355.1 of Parapoynx stratiotata. Classification (NCBI taxonomy): domain Eukaryota; kingdom Metazoa; phylum Arthropoda; class Insecta; order Lepidoptera; family Crambidae; genus Parapoynx; species Parapoynx stratiotata. Next base: position 4,714,070 of record OU342468.1, on the reverse strand, counting down.
ATTTTATAGACATGTGGCAAAGATTTGACTCTTTTTCTATGAACTTGTACATTTCGAGAGAAATGTCGTATGGCGCTTTGCGAGATTATAATTTTTTATAGCATATTCGTTCGACTGTTACAGTTATATAATTTATATACTTGACAACCTCCGTGGTCGAGTGGTCTGTTTGCCGGTCTCAAGGCCTCGCCATTTAGAAGGGTTCTGGGTTCGATCCCCACTGGGGGCAAATGTTTCGGTGATGAATTTTTAGGCATTTGTTCTCCAGTCAGTCCAGTATACATTCAGGATATTTATATGTATTTATCTATTACATAGATTTCTTCGTCATTTAGTGTCCGTGACACAAGCAGCATTAGTTGCTTAAAATGGGGCTAGTTGATAGATGTGAATGTTGGAAGATATTTATTTATTATTTTTATTTATTTATATACGTTATAGCTACCTGTTTTAGTTCTTCTCACAATTGACATAGAAATCTTACCCATACATTAGTCCTTAAACGATCACGTACTGTAAGTTTTTTTTTTACATATGACAGGTAAGTTCTTGATTCATCTCACCTGATGGTAAGCCATGATAAGGCCAGGTGGTAGCTAGCCAGGCGGGCTCAGAAGCCCTACCACCAACCAAACCGAGCAGAAAAACTTCTGCCCCCATGGGGAATCGAGCCCGGACCTCTAGACCAGAGAGGCGGTTAAAATTTCCGCGAAACTTCCTCTTATGAATGCGAAGCTCAGGTTTTCTTTAAGGGGCTCTACAGGAGGGAATAAGGCATTCTTGAAAGCTTTATCTTGTAAGCGCTCTATAGTGAATATGTGGTACAATATTTAATAGTATTTTCATTCTTATTTTGTGGTTATTTCGGTATAGCATCGATGTTATATTTTTCTGCTTCTTCGGTGCTTTTGCCTAGTCTCTGACTTACCATTAGAGGATAATAGTTACGATTATATTTATGTATGTTATATATTTCTGTCTGACAAAATACCAGCGTGTGGTGAAAGGTTCTTAGATTTTTATTATTAACATTCATTATGAAATTGTTACTACCACGACTGTTGTTGCGACTTGTTACTACTTTTTCACGATTTTCCATCTGACCTAACCCAACTTTTGTATGGCTACATATGGTCTTAAGAAACACAGTGCTGCGTGGTCTCTGTCGACCCCTTCGGGGATTACAGGCGTGATTGTATGTATGTATTATCAAATTAACATTGCAGAAAAGGATCAATAGTCGATGAAATATTTTTTATGGGGCTTCAAATACTTAATTAGCGTGAGTGCTTAATTCACGTATAATTGTACTATTATTATTTACATATCAAAGTCCTCAAATCAAGAATAAAAATCAGTTTGCCCTTCAACAATATGTCCGCCATAGTACTAATATGAATAAAAATTCGCAAATAAACCACGTCACCTTTAATTATCTTACTCTCACCACAGACTCAAACACTCCTAAAATCACGCATCGTAAAAAGACTGTAAAAGCAAAATTTGAACCCCTTCCCGCAGGGCCTTTGCTTTGCATTTATGAACGCATTTCATGTGACACCGTTTACTCATATAATCTTGTTTGAATATCATCACGTGTGTCCAAAGCTATTTGCATATTTCTATTATTGTCCTCGTTGCAACCCTTGTCCCAAAATCAACAAACATGAGTAACCACTGGATGGGTTATTATGGTTCATAATTGTATTTCACTTGAGGTCCTAGAGATAGGATGAGGCATGCAAGTCGTATAGGAGTCTATTAAACGTTCTACTTACGCTTTGAATTAGGCCTTTTATCTAGCAGTAGATGTCTTCGGGCTAATGATAATAATGATAACGTTATCGATTCATACCACTTTAATAATAATATTGTCGTCGTTGTTGCGAATTTTGAATATCATACAATTATTCCGTCAGTTTGAAAGTATATTCAGGAGAATTATGTTAAAATAAAACTTCAGTGGTTGAATTTACATAGAAAAAAAATGCTTAAAACCAAGTCAGGGGGTTGTAAAAAAAGGGAAAATACCAAAAAATTTTTGTACGGGATATTTCCGAAATAGCTAGACCGATTCCAATGAAATTTTGCATTATGATACCTTATATCCCTGGTCAACATCTTAGATACTTTTTATTCTAATAAATTTATGGGATAATTAAACAACCATAGTAACCGCAGACGAAGTCGCGGGAAACAGCAAAAATAATAAATTTACGAAATGGAGTAATTAATGGAGACTTAATTTGATGGATGACTATTTTACGTACAGTTTTTTTAATCTAATTTCTAAGCGCGTCATTTGGCGGAAACAGCCATGTTTTTACATAATTACATTATTAATATATAATATAACTGTTTAACTGTGTTATTAACAAACATTGTAAAAAGTTCTATAAAAATATACAAACAAGGGAGCAGATTGGAGAAGCTATAAACTCCAAATATACCAGGAACAAAATATTATAGCTTCTCAAAATTGTTGAATTACTTTGTCGCTTACCTTTCCAGAGAGTTTTAAATATAGATTTTTCGTGAAACGTCATTTTGAAAGCAATTTGTCTTTAAATAGCGCGACGCGGTAGGCACAGCTGCGACGCTTCAGGCACGACACCGAACAATTAAAATATCTAACTAATGGAGTAAATGGAATTCCAACTATGCTAATGAACATATCGCCGGCCTGTCCTTTATTTGTTAACTTACGAAACAGGGAAATACACAAAAAGTCTCATTAATTAAAACTTCGACGGTACAGTTCGTCATTTCCTCGTTAAAACTTTGCCAAGTCAAGACTTATCAATCACGGCAATAAAAAGCTTTCGAAGAAACCAATATTGGTCATTTGTGCCGTCTATTCTGATACATCTAAAATATAAACTTAAAATAAAATAATCAAGATACAATTCTGTATTATGAGATTCTTTTGAATGGTTTTATAAAAAAAAAATTATATTTAAGCATAAAATTTGAGAAATATAATAAATAAGATAAGCGTTGAATACTACGCTGAGATTTTGTTATCAATATAAATTAAGGGATAAGATTTGGGGAATAAAAATTAATGATGATCATTCGCATTTTTGTAGGACATTGTAAAATTTTATAAAAGATTTGTGTTTATTTTGTTTATATCCAACAATAGTCGTATCTAACAATCAAATCACACGGCTATAAATTTACGTTATCTAATCATACCCTTAACAATTTCATGGCGATTGTAGCGCCCCGGATTTCTATATCACCCCATATATCATATTAAGATGATAATTCAATAAGCATGGTGATTTCTGGCCAAGCCTGTGTTGCGTCGAGATAAAAGTAAAGTTAAATTCGGAAGGGAAATTATTTCCAGACCCACGGGACAGCTTATTTAAGCTTAATTATTTATTCTAGCGGAGATAAAACTTATGCGCAAAGCAGATTAGCGGATAGAGAATCAAATAGAAAAGGTTATTTATATCGGTCCTGCTATCGGTAATGTGGTAAGGCGCGTGGCCACAAAACTATTTGAATTTGATTATAAAACATTAGAAACTTATTTATACTAATATTATGGGAGAAGCGCCCCATAATTTAATTATGGCGTCGTTATGGAGAGTGTTGGGAGATTTTTTAATCTTACACAATCGTTTCGGTTTTTGAATGGCTTATATTGGGAAATATCTGTTTCACAAGTTTGTTTTTATTTTTAAATTGATACTGTGATACATGCGGAGGTGAAAAGAGTTTATCGTGAAAGTTTTAAGATTATCACATAAATAGTGTATGCTATGTGACGGCAATCAACGGTAAGGAAAACGTAACAAGCATCAATGGTATTTAAGCTCAAATATACAAGTATGAAAAATAAATGGTGAATATAATTATGGCTTCAGTAAAGCTGTATAAAAAAAGCAAGCTAAGAAAAACGTGGTAACAGACTTTAGAGCGCCTTATTGTAATAAACATTTTAGCAAAAAGCAAGTTTTTCGCGGTATCTACAAAATACTTATACTCGTACACATTATTGGGTCCTTATCAATGAAATTGGTGTTTTTTTTCTCTCTTAGTATTTTCTCTGTAACTATTAAGATTTAGAGTATTCCTAAAAAATAATTACCTCGTCTAAAAATAGACTATATTTTTGATCTCTTTTGATTTGTTTTGATAATTTGTTGTAAGTTTAATCGTGTTAAAATTGGACACGGAGACAACTCTTTTTAAGTGCCTCCCGAATACATCATTTTATTTGCATTCACTTAAAAACGATAAATAATTTTTTTAAAGTGTGATATTATACATATTACAAAAGCTTGTCTAATGATAGATGCCAAATATTATTATTTTTGGATTTGTCGTTGTAACGAAAACTGAAAAAAATTTAGTATGGAAAATGCAGAAATCCCCAAAATTTCCATACAAAACACCAATTTCATAGGTAAGGACCTAATATTATAATCACGCCCCGACCTCCGTGGGGGAAGGCAGGGGTGTAAAGATCCATATTAATAATAAAAAATAATAACCTCACAATGAAACACTATTTCAAAAAAAATTGCGACTGCAAAAATATTTGCAAAAACTAATTATACCTACCAACATCTAAGCATGACTTCGTTAGGATGTAGTCTACCTACATACATCTAAAGGTCTTAAAGGTTGAATTAGTACTGTAAATAAAGGCAAAATTTTACACGAAAAACATTTCGCTAAGCCAAATTCGCCATTACTATTTTTCTAGCGTATCCTTTGCAGTTTGCAATAACTCTGTGGAGAAATCTTGTAAGCCTCGACAAATAAACGAAACTGGGACACAGCAGCAAGCTTCTGTTCCCGTATTATGTTACGGCAAACACGTAACCCATCAAGTTAACTCTCGAGTTACCCTTAAGTGAGTCGTCGACCACCGAGTAATATTCCATTAAATCGTCTTCTTTGCTAAACACTATCCGTCTTACATAACAAATAATAGCCCTTTGGTTTGTGGCGCAAATTACAAGCTGGGGAAATTACATTCAGAATATTTGTGATAAACCAGCAGCAGTATTATTATTTGAATTTCGTCGTGTAGTAGTTGCTTTCTTTCGATTTTTTTTCTATTTATGTGTGGTGTACTCCATGAAGAAAACTAAAAACTGAAAAATAACTGGGCTTCTGTATAAGGGACATTTCATAGGTGCGGTGAGATTTACATACATTTTGAGGTAAAGCGTGCGCGCGTGGCCGTTGCTTGCGGCCAGCGTAGCTATGAAACCACACTAATTAAAGTTTTAGTATTAAATAAAGGAAAAGGCAGATACTAATAAAAGTTTTCATCGAATTGAGAACCTCACCCTGTTTTTTTATTTGGTTGAAAATCTGATCGTGGTAACTTTTTACACTTATGCGTAGTCGGCACTGTGTTTCTCTTCTATTCTTCTACGTCACTAGTCATATAGGAATCACATAGAGTGTTCTTATTGGAATACCAATAGATGTTTCTCTGTAGTTTCGCACTCAATAGATTTTATGGTATTAGAAAATGTAATATTTCCAAGTATCTAATTTTTAAGTAGCATCTTTTACTTTAGAGAATCAACTAATTTAATGCTACTGAAAATAGTATGTTCAAATAATAAGAAACCCGACCGTACTTACAATACAAGCAAAAATGAGTTTACCTTCGTGTGGGTGTAAGTATATTGTAAAAGTAATTATCGTTTGCAAAATATTTACACTCTTAAATTTTATGACTTAAGCTTGAAGTGGCGGTTCTCCGAAAGAAACTCCATTTAGTACAAAATTATTAGCAAACCAGCTTAGCAAACATTTCATAAACTTGGTAAAAACCTGCCTTTACAAAGTTCCCGGTTGTAATAAAACTCCCAAGTAAGACAGTTCAGAAAATTACGTTTACAGAAACAATGTTTATTATTTACCAAAGGGACTCAATTTGCTAAAGTTGCTTTTGTCCTTGTACTTATTGGAAATATTTTATTATCTTATTACTTATTACGTGTAATGGTTTCTCGGCAGTCTTACTCAATTTGCATAAAATAGTTGATTTAGTTTATCTATAGAAAACGGTTGAATAATCACTGACAAATTTTGAAATGTTATAATTATTGATTATTTAAACTGATAACGCAATTTAGCGTAATCTCTACTTCAATAATTGAGTAATAGTCATTATTCATAAATTAGTTTTGATCACTAAATCAGAATGATTAAAATGTTAAAATTACACAAGTGCAAATGGAAAACACTTCAGTTCTAAAAGTATATAGAAATAAATGTATGTACATTGACATTTGATAAACTAAATTTTGAGTCAGAAATCATTTATACGTTTTAATAATTAAGATTCTAAATAATTGATATGAAGGGAAGATGGAGGTCTTTTAAAGTTTGTTGTCGATGCTAAGCTAGCAACCTCTTTTATAGATATTTATACTTTTTTATGAATATAATTTTTTTGTGCTTTTTAAAGATTTTGTTTTATGACGTTTTGATTATACTTCAATTTTACACGATGACGAGAGTTTTTCAATTGCATTATTTCCAGCCCATAGAACTATGTTCCTCTATCTGGTACTATAGGAACATCACTTATTATTCTGTCCAGTATCAACAGTAGCACGTACGAACAACGAAATAAAACTAATGCGATCAAACCCCTATCTGAAATGTAGATTGAAACACCGATAACCAGCCATATACCGGAGACCAGCACTACAAGAGAAGACAATTGGTTCGTTAAGGCCCAACTACGTTTAATTGTTGCAAATGGCTGCTAGTTGGACGACAATAAAAGACCTCTATACGGCAGTTTCTAGGTTTCTAGTCGTGTAAATGATAAGCCAGTATCTCAACTTTGTTGCAGGTAAAAAATACTTCCCGATTTTATCTACTCTGCCCATATTTAATCAAAACAGATTTACCTATTATTTTATTAATACCTTTTTTACTGTTACCTCCAAATTAATAAATACTTTTTCCAAAAAAAATTATATCGCTCATGAAACATCGCGAATAATAAATTTGAATAAAATTGGGCCCTAGGTCTAATAAAAATACATATTTGAAAATAAATTTTATAAAAATATAAATTCATTTATTTTGGCCGACATAATAATTTGTTCTCTTGCCATGGTTGCTTATTAGATAATTTTGGATAATATTTCGAATAGCTAGTTAAAATTATTATGCGTAATTATCCGTCATCTAATATCCAATGAGCTTGATCAATGAATGAGATCCAATGAATCTGTTTATGTTGGGCTCGTTAAAGGTTGATTCCGCCATTTCGTGCAAAATGCAATTCCATGCGAATTTCCATATTTTACATGTTCTTGTCTTAAATCTAATTTTTACAGTAAGAACTAACATAAAATCCTCAAAAGTTGCATCGTTAATATTTTAAATTAATCAGTTAGTTTATGAAACAAAAATAAAAAACTACCTCAAAAATCATTCCTCTCTGTTTCCAGATAAGATTCTCGTCGGCAATTTTCACATTTATTAGTTTGCTTTTTAATTTATGACCTTTGTTAATATTTTATATGAAACCTAAACTCAAAACCTTTTAATTAAGTATTTTCATTATGTATTTATTTCAACAATAATACAAGAACAGCCAACTTTTAAAATTGTTACGGAAAAAATGTCATCGCCATCCGTATTAAGAAACTCTTTCATATCGTCGATAATTGTAACATCCCTAATAAAGATCTAGTTTCAACGTGTTTCTACAGGCCAGTCGTAGGTGACAACTTATCTTGGTGGACGTGCGTGCATTGCTAGCAAAATTATTTACGTTCTTTACCTTGTTGATAGTGTTTCGTCCAAAAATCTGTTCATTACATTCCTGCAATTTCTTAAGGCATTTTAACAAGTAGATTATTATATTTACCCCATATGTTCTTCTCTATTAATAATTATATTCCAATATTAATATCAAGTTTATAATACATTTTGTAGCGAAATTATTAAAATAAATGTTTAAATTTCTCATTCATCTCCATCTCATTACCATCCGTTCCTTCCACCTTTCTTGCAGGAAGGTAATGAACTGTTTCGGAAGGTAATGAAGTGTTTGTATTAGAGTCAACTCTAGACACATTTTTAAAACAATCTAAATATTACAGTATAATATGAAGCTATCAAACAACGTAAACAAAATTTAAAAGACAAAGAGATACTCGTGCACGTAGACTTTAGCGAGAATTATAACCTGAAGTTTAATGAAGAGATACAGTCCTTTAATTTCGGTGGAAGTAGAAAACAAGTATCCCTACATACTGGAATTCTATACTATAAAGATAGTAACGCAAATAATAAAACTAAATCATTCTGCACTATTATTACCCAAATATAACTAAGGTTACATGGAATTATGGAATTAGCTCTGTTTGGGATTGGTGCCGTCGTCAAAAGAACTGCTAACAATTTTATTAAGCATGGCGGAGATGTTGGTTGTTATGAAGATTTTTGGGCGTTAGTTACTAAAAATATACGAAATGTACATGTTGATATGGTAACAGAGAGTGATATTGAAGGTAAAACATTTCCGCCCAACATTCCAACATTTAAGGGATCAATGCTAGTTCATCAATGCGTCTGAGCTGCTGATAATAATAAAACTTTAACATTTAGTAGCTTCGATTGTCAAGGTTGCACTTATTGTATACATAAAAAGCATAATTATAGGCTTTCTTCATTCTGATAATTACGGCGATATGGAGAGAGGTCAATCCAATAATCAGTGTGATAAAATCGAAGCCTCTTTTGACAATCAGTCAGTATTAAGTATAGATACAACAACAATTTTGAACAACATGGATGAATTAGATATTAACAGGGTCCATGCGACTTACAGCTCTGACCGTTGATAAATGTATATACATCTTCTACTACACCAACATCTCCTACAGTCAAAATATTATCTGACGTACGTTTGAGTTGAGAAACAATACATTTTATAAGATACCAAAGGAAAATCGAAACCCAAAACAACTAGATGTAGTATGTAAAACTTCTGAACACCAACAGCAATTTGAGGCTTTCATTAAATCAACTCCATCAGAAAAACCATTTTAAAAGCACACTTTTTTCGACGACTCAGATGATAGTGATGATTAGGTACAACATACTTTAAAATAGTTAATAATATGTAATAAGAATTTTTATAAAAATTTATAAAAGTTTATAGACGGTGTTGATTATGATAATAGAAGTGATAAGTGATAAAGGATTTTTTAATATTTTTTTTTTTGTTTGTAAGTATATTATTATATTGTGATTTGCACTCTAGCTTAAGCTATCCAAAATTACTTTTATAGATGTGTTAGTTGTTTTTATGAGTAAATACTTTGATTATGCGACAACGACCCAAAACACTACTTAAGTTCCTATTACTGGGTATATATTATTATTATATTCAATTCAATTCATTTATTGCGGTATTATATATCAGAAAATTATAATAAAGATAAGGAATATTGTTTTTAGTTTGTATATTGTGATTTTGCACTCTCTAGCGTTCAAAATTACTTTTATAGAATTGTTAGTTGTTTTTTTTAATAAATATTGTGAGATTGTGTTAGTTAGTTGGCTACTATATGACATTCTTTAATTAGGTTACTATTCGAGACTGAATTAAAAGGCTGAATAGTAATAAAAAACGTTTATTAATAAAATAGTGCAGTTTTGTTTTTCTTTCATAAATTAACGCCTTTTATAATTCATTATAATGCCATCTAGTTACAGTACTGTTCTGCGGTATTCATTACCATCCCGACTTAAATCATTACCATCGCTTGCAAGTTCATTACAATCCTTACAGTTTTCATCACCGTCCATGTGGTAATTTTTAATTGTTATTTTCTCCGTATCTAAATAAGATAGAGAAGTGCCTTTCCGTTTTTTAGAATCTGGGGATGTTCTGAGATGAATCAATAAAAAAAAACAAAACTTAAATCGATATTTTTTTTTATTCCACGGAACGATGTTTTTTGCGCGAAACGGCGGAATCAACCTAAAAGGTTTTAATGTGAAAATTGAAAATTCATAATTATTATTACCAAAAAAATGCACAACTAGAATTCAGAGTATTAAGATGATTCTTTTGCAAATTCTTCTAAGTAAAATAAAGCTAACACAGAAAATGAAGCGGGATAAGATACGGTTCCATTTATATTTACTAGGATATTTTTATATCTGGGCCATCAATATGCAAGATGCGTTCGGAACGTGCATTTGGCACGGCCACTGTTGTTCGTTAATTCAGTATACACACCTCAATTAGTGCTTTGTACAATCTTGGTGATTATTTTATATGAACTTTTACAAAGAACTTCGCTCCACGCAACCTTACCGCGCCACGAATTCATTAGAAACTTCAAATGAAACGTCAGAAGTTTAGTGCATTTTTATGTTTTGGAATACCTACATTATATTTTGTCATCTGACCAACCCTATTTTTGTATGGCTTAATGTGGTCTTAAGGAACACAGTGCTCCTTGGACTCTGACTACCCTTTCGGGGGTTACAGGCGTGATTGTAGTGATTGTATGTATGTATATAATAAATAATTATTAGTGCAGTAAACAAAAAAAAAAGAAATAATCAGTTTGACTTACTCCTATTAGTATTAAAAATTTAGGTGAACCTCCAGGTACCTCCAGTCCGTATGCCCTCTTGCTTATAGAAAATAAAATATTGTCGACATCAAAAACTTTATAATAAGAAGTAAAAAACACAAGGTCGTCCTCAGCCTATATTCGTCCCACTAGTGGCAACAGGCCTTCCTCATGGAAACAAACACACGAGAAGGATCCAATGAATCTGTTTATGTTGGGCCAGCGTGGCGGTGTTCACAGCTCTCTCTCTCTCTCTCTCTGTAGTTGGTCCCTCATATCTGAGGATCGTGGTCAGGAGCAATATAGGATTGGATGACTTCCCTCCAAAGGTTTCTGTCCAGCGCGTCCCATACAACCATGTGGAGTTTGGAGGACGACGAGTCTTTCACTTGATCACTCTATCTTGTTGGTGAACGACCGCGCGATCTTCTGCGTTCGGTGTTCCCAAATACAATCAGTTTCAACTACAGAAACCATACATAACTACAATTAAAGTGTAAATTATGCAGACTGTATAGAGGTTAGATTTTTACCTAACATTAATAAAACGACAATGAATCTTATTAAACAAAATTTTTGTGATTTCTCTCTGATATATCTATAATTTTTTACACATTCTTACAACATTCTTATAATTGAAATTATGGTGGCAGGTAGAAGAGCATACGGAAAAATGGTTTCAATAATTTTTAAAAGGAAGACACCAAAATATCTTTACATAAATAGCATTTTCAGATTTACGAGAACTTATGCTTATTACAAAAATAATTTTGCCTGCAATAACCATAAAATGGTAACATCTTATTACAGTCTCGAGCTACCAGCAATCAAAAAGACATTTTTCAATTATATTCGCACCACAGCGAATGCAATCCGGTCTCTTTTATTTGTTAACATGCTGTGTAATTTAAACACAGTCCCTCATTTGGTCGGCGACTTTGTGTGCGTTTGACATTATTTTTACTACATCCTCTATATCTATTTTTGAAGGTATTTATACAGATTTTGGACATAAGTAAAAATATATATAATTATGGAAGTTTTTTTTAAATTACATAATATATATTTTTTGCAGAAGATCTGACTAGCTTATGCACAGCACCAGTCTTCCATAAAAAAATCTAGATCTTTTTAGGGAAATAATATACAAATATTATTATTACTCTTGCCAGTAAAAATAAATATACATTTAAATAATGGGTTCTTACCTATGAAATTGTTTTTATTCTGTCTTAGCAATTTGTCCGTAACTATTAAGTTTCAGAACATTCTTATGAAATAATTGCCTCTTATAAAAATAGACCATATATTTGAGCTCGTATTATTTAATTTGATAATTTTTTGTAAGTTTAATTGTGTTAAAATTAGACACAAAGACAATTATTTTTAACTGCCTCCCGAATACATCATTTGATTTGCATTAACATAAAAACGATGAATAATTTTTATCAAGCGTGTTTACACACATATTGCTAAAGCTTGCCTAATGATACATGCCAAATATTATTATCTCTGGATTTGTCGTTGTGAAGAAAACGGATAAAATGTTAGTATGTAAAATGCAGACATCCCCAAAATCTCCATACAAAACACCAATTTCATAGGTAAGGACCTAATATATGCAATATGCATGTATTCCCGAACAGTTAGGCAGAGAAGTTATCACTCTCATTTCAGGCAACTATGTAAAAGCGGTTGTTTTCATGCAGCGGACATAATACATACATCCATACATATCACTATTATCCCTAATGGATTAGTCAGAGACTAGACAAAAGCACCGCAAATGCTTATTACCATAGCCCACGCTTCACCAAGCAGTGATTGCTCTCAACGTGACAGGTGGTGAGCCCGTCGCCGCTATAAGCTGTTGGATGCTGAGCAGTTCTAAGTCCATTAGTCGCCTTTTACGACACCCAAGGTAAGAAATGGGTTTGTAGTATTCTTTTAATGAGCCGCTTTATTTTAATTTAGTGTAAATCAAATAGTTCCATCTATATCTAGTTTTTTTTTTCAAACATGTCAATTGCTTACCTGCCTACTATTTGAAATTGGTATATTTTAATACCCGTTCGTTGTATGAAGAAACTCTTCTAGCGATTTTTGTTTTAACCATATTAACCTTCTACGTCTCGGGACATTTTTAATCATTTAATACAGTGGATACAATTTTAACGTGATAATTACAGGAAAATCTAAGATACATGAATGAATTGTTCAACATTATCAGCGATACAACAAACAACAAATCACGATTTATCACAGCTTTAGTTAGAAATGGTGTTCAATTAGTGAATCCAATTGCCGGATTGTTCCACGTTAAACACATTAGTACGGCTGTAAAGTTTCATTTGTTGTAGTCTGGGCTTAAGTGTAATGAGACTAATAATTATTATGAATATGGCATTATTCGCGTGAATACGTTATACAAAGAGATTGCACCTGTAATTACCAACATTGATGTTATTAGCTTAACAATATATACCTTACGTCCTCAGCCTATATACGTTCCACTGCTGGGCTCAGGCCTTCCTCATGAAGAAACACATGGGCCGTTACACCACCACGTTGGCCTAATGCGGGTTGGTAGGTAGAAACGGTTGCAATAGCGACGGGGACTACCTTAACGTGCCTTCCGAAACACGGAGGAGTTCCAGATCACAAAGTTTTGGTTACCCATCCAAGACCTGACCATGGTTAAGGTAGCTTTGTTTTCGATATCGAAAGCCAAAGCGTACTAACCACTACGGCACCGAGTTTCTTAATCTTTAATATATACTTTATCACCCCTAAAATAAGGCAGATTTAATACGAGTAGCACTCATACTTTCGCCTAAATGTTATGTGGAATGTTATGGATTTGAAAGTGGATGGCCGTGTAGACAGACCAAAGAAAAGATAGATTGCGTAAATGATGGTATGATGAGGAAGGGAGTGAGTTGACTTGGCGAGTAATGGGAGAGAGTGGAAGAAGAAGACATGTTGCGCCGACCCTAAATAAAATTGGGACCAGGGCAGGACAAAGAAGAAGACTTTCGTCGAAACCTTGTCAAGGGCCGGAGGAAAACATCTGCCTGCAGAGGAATTATGCTCTGAATATGAAATATTGGGTCCTTACCTATAAAATTGGTGTTTTTTTTTCTCTCTTAGTATTTTGTCTGTAACTATTAAGATTCAGAGTATTGCTAAAAAATAATAACCTCGTCTTAAAATACACTATATTTTTGAGCTCTTTTGATTTGTTCTGATAATTTGTTGTAAGTTTAATTGTGTTAAAATTGGACACGGAGACAACTCTTTTTAAGTGCCTCCCGAATACATCATTTTATTTGCATTCACTTAAAAACGATAAATATTTTTTATGAAGTGTGATATTACACATATTAATAAAGCTTGTCTAATGATAGATGCCAAATATTATGTCGTTGGATTTGTCGTTGTGAAGAAAACTGAAAAAAATTTAGAATGGAAAATGCAGAATTCCCCAAAATCTCCATACAAAACACCAATCATAGGTAAGGACCTAATAAATACTGTACTTTTTTACTAATACGTTGATAAACTTTGACCACTTATTCTTGGTAGCCACGTAGAACATTATTAATATTTATGTGCGCGTATTCCTTTTGTAATTATAAATAACTTCATTAGAGGAAGTTTGTAAGTAGCGCCAGTGACAGAAAAGTTTAGGAACAATAGGTTAGCGTGTTATGGACATATGATGAGGAGGGAAGAATGTCACGTTACAAGAAGGATGCTGAGCATGGATGTGGACGGACCTACAGTGAGAGGAAGACTAAAGAAGCGATGGATTGAATGCGCGAAGAATGATATATGAATAAAAGATGTGGATGCTGAGCTGACGAGTGACAGAGGAGAATGGAAGAAAAGGACATGTTGTCCCGACCCCACCTAGAGTGGGACATGGGCAAGGGGATTCCTTTTGTAATTAATTAAATTACGAAAATTATTATGAAAGCTTTATAACATCTACATTTTTTATTACTGATCCCTTCATTCAAAAATACGTTTTATGTTTGAATACGGACATTTCTTTTTTCCTTAGCAGTAAAATTACGAGCCACAACGCCGCCAAACGTAATCTAGGTTTATCCAACTATTAATCAGTGCGAACGCTGAGCTGCGACCGTTCAAAATTGGCGGTCCTTTAAATAAAACATTCTGAAATTTATGTCCGGCCATAAGGCACGATAAATCAACTAGGATATCGTGTCTCGGAACTATTCATAATTACCGATATCGACTTCTTTGTGCTTCCAAGCATGCGAATGTTGGCTTGACTTTATTTATAGTCGAGTACTACAGGCCAAACTAGCTCTGCGCTAAGAACTTTGTCGTTCTAATTTTATTAACGTTTACCTTTAAATGTCTTGAGAGTACGTGGCGCTTTACAGTGACAGGGTACTAAAGTGTTTCTTATAAGCGGTCGGTCGTAGTGATTCCTTTGAGACGTGTTTACACTCGTGTTGGGCTTTTAATGATAATTTGTTAGAGCGTTCACACGTAGGTGATAAATCTCGATTCATAAATTGCATCAGCGAACATTAAATTAAGCCTGCTTTCGTATTGTATTACTATAGACAAAAATTGCTCAGTAAATATAGAATTCCATGCTATTGTTCCAATATTGAATTGAATTTTATTAATATCAGAAAGGTGTTTTTAATAATGTTTGGTAACGTTGTCTTAAATTTAATATTGTCTATATTTTACGGTACTGTTAATTTATTACCTTTAACCATTATTTAAATGTTAAAAAATATGTAAAAGATTAAGGACAAAGATTTTGTAAGTAATCTATGAATAAAACCATAAATTTAGATAGAAAATTTGTCACAGGGAAATTAAATTTATATTAGTATCATTCATGACAAGACCAATGAAAAACTCAAGAAACTCAAAAGAAGAAATCAAGAAGTTATTTATGCTCCAAAGTGGTTTGTATTGTAAGCGCTACCGTAAAGCGAAATATGAACCAAATACTTATATTTAATAAAATACCCAATGAAGAATAATTCCTTTTCTCTAACATAGTTTGCTACGATCCTTGCATGTTTCTTTCGCTTATTTTGTAATGTTTGGCCTTATAATTTGATATAATTTTTACTGGTCATTTTCTGACATTTTCAACATGTTTTCTATCACACAACTTGCATTCTAACATTGAAACAGCCATATTTCCCTTTCACTCAGATGTCCCACGCTTTAACGTACTAAAGCAAGCACAGTGGGATTCAAGATCACAATGTTTTGGTCACCCATCCAAGGTGGCGAAAGTAGCTGTGATTTCAATATCGAAATCCAAAGTTTATAAAACACTACGGCGTCTCCATCAAGCTCCTCCGGCTTAGGACTTCTGTAATTTTTTATATTTTTTCTTCTGGTTATTTTGCATTTTTTTTATGTTTTCCACTTCTTCATACACTATCTACTCTAACATTGAAACAACTTTAAACATTGCCGTAACGCCCTTTTACTCAGCTGTCCCACACTTTATTCGTCGTAAGGCTACCGTCTAGCGCCGCGTTTTACGATAACTTGTAATTAATGTCGCTACATAGTGTTTTATTGTCGCAAACTTTGCCGGCGTGCTTCCTAAATTATGGTGCGACTGTTTCGCGTGAGAATTTTGCTTGGAATAAATAAAGTCGTTAATGTCAGCCCAATTTGCTTTGAGGGGTTTATCTTAAAGTAAGATATCTGCTGTCTCTCTCAACTTGATAAGGCGTGAAAAGGATGTATTGTCGATTGATTTGTGGGATTAGCGGTTAATTAGGTATACAGTTTTCTTTTTAAATGATATTTCAATATGGCGATCCGTGAAAGTACAAATTGTACGCGAATTACAATTAACATATATTAAAAAACTAAGAACTATATTTTTCTGCACATAATCATGTCTTTTTTTTAATTACGCCAAATAACTTCTTATTTGAAAGACTTCCTTATTTGAAAGTCATTAACATCCTCCTATTACCATACTCTATGCCCCAACTTATAAGTTGTCAAATAATAGCAATAAAATAACGATTTATTATAATAACATATTCCAACTCTCTAAATTGGTTTAAATTTAGTTAGAGACACAACGTTGTTCTCAATGTTGCGCTATTAAATTCAAAGATATGTAAATCTGATGAGGTTGATAGATTTTATATTTAATTTTTCAGCGGGAGGGACTCTTAAATTAGTATTGCCAATTTTATCTAATCAATAAAAATAAAATATTGTAATAAAATAAAAAATAATACACCTCGTTCTTTTCTTTTACTTCTTTTGTAAAAGCCTACTCACTTCATTTAAATATAAAATTATACAAAACTGACACTAACTTCAAATACCGGAATATTTTGATATTTACTTCATAGATAAAAAATTTTTTTGCTTTGTGTTTTTCGTTTCAAAAGGGTTTGACTTTTCTTTTATGCTATCTGCACAATCCTTCAGATCAAAGCGCTACAGCAATAAAAGAATAAGACATAAAATTTGGTATTAAGTATTGGGCGCGCGTTTATTACGCATTAATTAACTAAAATAAATAATTATTTCAAGAAAACCGAATTGAATATTAAATCGAATATACTATGAATCCGGAATTTTCTTACTTTGTAAAACAAATTTTGACATCGTTGATAGGTACTTATTGATAGAGCACTCTAGCCTCGGCCGAGGCATACGGTGAACTGGAACTGTTGTAAAATTTTTAATTTTATTTATTTTAAGCCCTACTTAGCTCTCGCAAAATATCATTTAATTTTTAATATTGTGCTTAATGCGGGTCGTAATCAGACCATTTCAACTGTTCCCACCACGTGTATTCGCTAAGTGGGACAAGACATCTGCCAAACAGATGCTGTTACTGACGTTATAATAGCGAATCATAACAGCAACAGCATTGACTCGTCTACGATTGTTGCGAACGTTCGAACGTTAAAAATTATTATGACCTTCCATTTCGGTAATATTTATTAAATTGGACTATTGAGCGATATTGCTTCTGTTGTAGTGTTTTTCGTTTCTTGTGTATGGAGTAATTTTTATAATGTGGTTTTAAATAAAGACTATTCATATTTTTTTATTAACCTGTCAATGGTCAGAAAACTAGACACAATAGAAACTTCTATTATTTGCGAACACCGGTGTTCGCACTGACCCTTAAGGAGTTAATGTAAGTTATTACCCATTATCACGTACTAAGTTGTGTTGTTATGTTTCTAAATAAATGTAAATAAATCTATAAATGTTTTATACCTAACTGTACCTGTAGGAAAGTCTCTAAGACAAAAGCTTCCAATTTTTTTTGATAACTCTAGGCTTCCTTTCCCTCTTTCCAAATTCTTAAGCTTGTAGTGGTCGAGCCAACTACAAGGTTGGGTCACGGGACTTACCTGGCAGAGAACCCAGAGTAGATCCAGGGTGTATCGCTCGCATTTGCAATGTAGGAACCCGGGAGTAGTAATAAAAGAGATGTTTACTCTAAGACGACTGGTTTATTACTAAGTTACCTAATACTAATTACGCTACTAATATGTATACTAATGTATGGGAGGTGCGCTGCACACTACACATTACTCTCGTTACTAACAATAAAATTAAATAATATAGACATTATAAACATAAACTATAACCTAATATTACAAAATACCCGAAGATTCGTTCGTCGTCATGTACGAATCAAGAGCTTAACCTTGTTCTAGCCTCCTGGAACGCACCCAAAACAGAAGTGTTATTACATTCGGTAAACATAATATTTGATTGACTGCAACACAAGTTTGGGTAATAAAATGTACAGAATAGTAGCTTAGACAATGTTTATAAGCTACAATGCAAATAAAACACAATAAACGTAAAAACAAGTACTAGATATAAGATTTTAGTCCTTTCTAACAACGTAATTGGAGAAATAGCACTCTTTTTAGTTTCTCGTTACGTTTTACATAGGGATTCTTCTATCTCTGCCATATTAAAAGTACACAATAAAGAATAGAACATTTTACAAAAGTAAAACAAAAGAAGAGTATTAATTTTTGCATAATAGTAAAATTTAATAATATGGATCTTATCTCTTCCCTTGGGTGTCGCAAAAGGCGACTTATGGACTTAGAACTGCACAACATCCAATAGCTTATAACGGCGCGGCGCGGGCTCACCACCTGTAACGCGGAGCACTGTACAGTCACTGCTTGGTGAAGCGCGGACTATGGCAGTGCATTGCTTTTGCGGTGCTTTTGCCTAGTCTCTGACTAACCCTTAGGGGATAATATCCATGATTCTATGTCTCCGTTACATCTTTTTTGCAACCATAAATGTCTAGAGACAGATAACCAAGAAAAATTACATTTTATAGTTAGATTTAATAATAAATTATACAAATTCGTTGCGTTTTTTCTCAGCACCCACGCACGGTTATTTAGCCGCATACCTAAGGACATAATAAGAAATTCTTTAAATGGATGTGTAAGATAAGGATTAACACGTATAACACGTATATAATAGATATTAACGTTTTTGTGACTTAAAACAGATATCATTATCTTTTCTCTAACAGCATAAATACTATTCACATTTTAAAAACAACATCTACGTGAAACTGTTATTCGCGTATTGTATTAAGAAAATCGTGTTTTACCAGCAGTTTTTTGAATATTTGCCTTCAGAATGACATGTAATTTATAACATTTATGAATACTATTCCGTCTTTATTAGGTATAAGTCCAAAATCCTATTTACTTTAACATTATGCTAAGCGGATTACGGAATATTTATGGAGAGTAATGTTTCCGTTTTTTATTATAACATGACGTCGTAATTCTATGATCACGGATGGAATTTATTCGGGCTTACCTAGATTTTTATTGAATTGCTATTTATCTTTCTTTGAGATTCGAAGATGACTTGAAAATATAATTATTTATTGATTTATAGATCCTTAGATAAAATTTGGATATTTGTTTTATTCTTCATAATAAGAAGGTCCAAAAAGAGGCGAGGTCAACCAAAGGTTGGCTACATTAAACATAATAAGCCTTCCACGGTTTTTTAAAAAAGTCGTCTTCTTAAGAGTACAAGGTACAAGCGCCAAAATTCTGTAGTGTAATGCTTAGATCCATCAATCACATCAGAGATTATTTTTATATACAATCATAAAGGCTAATGAAGCCCGCAAAGTTTACCAACAAATATTTGAAGTAATTAACGGTAAAAAATGTTCAAAAACTTTCTTACGATTCACACTTCTGATTAATGCGGCTCATTGTGAATTCTATAAGTCGAGTAACTTTATCATTCCATATCAAATGAATCTGCAAGGGTGGCGTTGGAAATTTTAATGATTCCGCACCGACTATCTCGACGCAGTGAGAAATTAAAAAGGATGGCAAGGAAACGGTCCCCGCTTTGCTTTTTAATTTTCCGTTGGCTGCTGGCTGAGGCTTTTACAGTTTGCGGTTGATTCAATCTTCGCGAGTTCTTGGGACATATTGTAGGATAAATGGAATAGTGAAACTAACTTCACTTGCGTTCCTTTAATTAATTTCTGCTTTAAGCGTCTGAAATCAGTAAACTGGTGCAAGTTACGGCAGACAGTTATAACAAGCTGTAAAACCTGAAATAATTTACGTAACCGTATGACTGTAAAATGAAATTTAAGTGTTCGATCATAAAAAATTTATACTGGTGTTTTTCTGAACTCTAAATTTGTAGAAAATGTTTAAGTATTTGTTCTTTTGTAAGCGAGTTTGCACATTAACTGATCGTGTTCTGTTCAAGGAAAGTCGGTATTTGTCTTTCTGAACATCGTCCTAACTTACAACAATCTAAGCGTCGAGTAAAGTCCTCAAGATTCCAAAGTCAAAGTTAGACGCAACATATAAAGGCACTGTAAGCCCGGGACGAATTGTCCGCCATAATGAGATTCCTCCGATGTTATCTCGCTTGACAACGAATCCCCAATTTGTGGTCAGTCAATCTTCTAGGGGAGATTTTGCGGAATTCAATTTGCTAAGACAAAAGTAATGTCTCCTTCTAAAGCAACCTAAGAAATTATTTTCAAGGAAACTTTTAAGTCCACGATTCGAATCACATTATTTTTAACAGGGACCTCCAGTTATCTTTCCAGATAAAAAAATGGAACAGGTTGATGTCTTTATATTGTAGACATTGAAAAAATTTCTTTTGTTTGAGCATCGAAAGCCAAAGCTTATATACCTGAACAGTTTTTGGAATTATTCAATAAAACAGACAATACCGATAGCTAGAAATGTTACCTAAAATATGGGCTCCTTCTACTTAATACCGTTTCTATTGTTTATTTGATTCGCACTTTCGCTATCTTAAAATAAAATCTTAATGCACATTGCATTTACCGAACAGGCCCCGGGTAGCGTCCAAAAATTTAAACCTACCTAATTTTATTGGTACCAAAACATCTTAAATGCTTTCATGTGTTTAATCGTTCTTTCCGCGGCCACACTTCGCTTTGGAAGTGTTGACGTACACTAATGTCCAATTAATATGCTGTTTCATTCGAAACCTCTCTTATTTATCGGGTACCAAGTCGGAATATATTCTCATTAGTTTGACACTCACTGGCTATTATAAGCTGACCGATCATTAGATGCCGTTGATAAATGGCGATACCGAATCGAAATAGAGATATTGACCCTGTCTATAGATTCTTTAAGCTACCGTCGAAACGATATGGCAACAATTTATTCCCTTTTTTTCGGTTGGCAAGTTTTTATCAGATGTTTGAATGCAGTTAGCTTGTAAAGCTTTTAAGTGGGGATGAGGGGAAATTGGAGCGGCGTTTCCTTTTGAATGCGATATCTTTAGTATTAATGGATGGTGTGAAACAAAACGTTAATGGGTCATTAACGATTGTCGTTCAGCGTGACCGTGAACCGTCGGACACAATAGGCTAGTTCGAGTCGTGACGGTGTCGGTGTCGGACGATTCTTTCAATAAATGTAAGAGAATTATAATTTTTGATAGTATTATTTATAACACGAATGTTCCAACTGTTAATAAAGTAATCGATTTTTACGACCGTACCTCCATATAAAGCTCTTGCGTGTTCATTCTGAACGATAGCCCGCGGGGATCTCTAGAAAAATGGCTTCTCAAACAAACAAAATCAGCCCAAAAAGATAGCGAAAACAGTTTTATTCTTAAATTATAGATGCAATAAAAACTCCAGTCCACTATAATGTATTCAGAGTTACTTGAGAGAGAGTTGTTCGGAGCGCTAGACATGTTTATGTTAATACGTTACTCCTATCCTTATATTAAGATGTTTAGTTTGTTTATGTCTTCTCTTCGACGTGTACCCATTGGGGGTACAGTTTTATAGCTGCTTAATTGTTTTATTTAAGATCCTCTCCAACTTATTGATGAGAATGAATGTCAGATCAGATTTACTTTGTTGTTAGTTGGTGGATAAAACCATTTATCTTTATTTATTAGTCCGTGGTAATTTGTAAATAATAATTTTGATAATTTTTTTTATGTAATATCTTGTTTACTCAACATCACATATTTAATTGTTTGTATCGAAGGAAAGCCACTATCAACGCAAGGAATGACACCGACAGCAAAGACGTAAATGCTAACAACAAGAAATTTAAAATTACCGTCTAAGCTATGTCATAATACGCTTTAAATTATCTAATATGGACAATCAATATTGACAGCTCTATGAATGGCTTCATCAATCTTGTCTCACAACTCGGACCGCTCACGGTAACTAAATGAACACAACTTTTCTGGGTCAATAAATCTAAGAAACCAGGTAGCATCCAAATGCAAGGCGTTACCGTAACAATACAATTTGCTACTGTATTACAGACAAAAGACGTAATAAAGGTGGCACACTTCCAATTCACAATAGACGTTTACTAAGCTAAATGCAACTACTAACAATTGTTTTACCCGGTGGGACAGCATTGGGAGGTTCTGGGAAGGCTGTAAAAAGACTACCGAAGCAACTTGCCCCTGTTTCATCTCATGTAATAAGTTTTTACACCCACTGTGACGCAAGAATGGATATGTTTTCTTTTACATTGAAGGAGACGGCACGCTATTTTACGGTTAGTATACTGTGAAATGTTTCGTTTTGTTTCTGCATAGTGTTATTTGAATAGGTATTGCTTATTGTAGCTTTCAAATAATGGATTGTTTGTTTTGCTTTCAACGGCTCTGAATACTCTATTAGGCAAATTTGAACGTTTTCTTTGTATATACCTACTAACTAATATAATTTTTTATTACTCTTATTTACCTTCAACAACTTGTTTATTTTAAGTGAGTGTGTCTACGGATTAAACATTCCAATTTGAAACTGTATTGTCATTTTTTTTAAAATGATCTAATCTAATGACATGGGTCAATAAATCTATTGTTCTAAGGATTATATTTTTTCACATATTAATCTTAAATATATTTTCTGAGCCAGTCAAAGACGATTAAATATTCCAAGAATTATCCCTTGATGTTTCAAAATCATCTGCGGTGAAGGTTATTGTAATAGGATTAGTATGATGAGCGCATAAATGTGTCGACTTTGAAATTCGACGTCACATTCCGTCACACGCGTTAAGTTACCTCGTGTTGTGACCCCAAGGAATTTGGTGGTGTCCCTGGACAAATTTATCGATGTGACGATCTAATCTAAAAAATCTACCTTAAAGACCACACACTGACAGCGAATAATGCTTCTAGTCGGAATTAAGCAGGGGAGCGTGTCAAGGAACACATTGCATTTGAGTTGGAGTCTTTTAAATTTTTATTGCTCCTCGAAAACGTGTAGTTTTTTAGTAAAGCGGTCATAACAGGTTTGATGTTGCTGGGAACGCTGTGCTGTCACTTAAATTGTGGAATAGAATTAAAAGCGTAGTATTTTATATTATTAAAGAGAAAAATTATAATTTTTATAGTAATATGTACAATATTACTATAAAAATTGTAATTTTGCTCTTTAATTCTTTCTTTATTACATAGGTCAATTACTATCGCAGTGTGTGATATACCAACTGTAGTATCAGTTTGTGTGTCCATAAGTGAACTAATTAGGTTGATGTCCCCTACCACAGTAGGAATCATCATAATCGTAACTGTCACAAGAATAGCCCTAAATAACGTCAAATGCAATCATCGAGATGCTGTGTACTCATTAGAGGAATGCGTATTACGACTTACGTTTTATTATGTTACCGAAGTCCCCAGGCATCTAACAGTATTCATTACGTCACACTACTACAATGGGCTTGACATGTGTAACGTTGTTGCGTTGACTCAGATTTACTAGAAATGATTTTGTTGAAAACATTGTTTGCTGAATACAGTACCTAGTTGTTTGCCGACTACAGTTTTCATTGTACCGATTGTATCAATAGCTACCTCTATTTTAATAACTTTACTATGCCACGAATATGTATGTGGAATAAAAGTTGATTTTTCTATTGTGTATCGTTTTAAACAGTGAAGTGGATAAATACTTTTGTGTTTCTGATTGCTTGGTTGTTAGTAAGCTCTTTTACCTATAATAACTCTATTTTTATTCAAATTTTGGTGCTTTGACATAACATAAGTTATGCCAATAGAATATTTTATGGTAAAGCTACTATAATTAGTACCACTCATTTTACCAATTTGTAACCGTTTCTTCTATTTTTCTCTCAATAATGTTTTAATCTTAGTTCCCCTTTCTTATGCATTACGTCACATAGCAATTGAATTCTTTCTATACAAATTTTCTTACATCTTTGCAAAATGAGAACAATAAATTTGAATTACTTGTAGTGCCTATTTATAAATAAAAAAGTTTAATCAATAATCAATTTTAATTAAACAACTGAATGATTATTTTGGTGAAGGAGGGGGAGGTAGACCAACGATCTAACGAAACCCGCAGGAAGTCGCTGGATGTGGGCGCCGCAGGACAAGTCATTCAGGAGATCATTGGGGAAGGCCTATGTCCAGCAGTGATACAGGTGGATGAATGGATGGATTATTTTGATTTGCTCATAATTAATTTGGGGTTTCTATTAATCTTAAACTGTAGCATAACTGAAAAAGGATCTACGAAGAAACGGCCTTTCTTAGATGGTGCATATTTAGCCTTATTTTGAGTGAATCTCTAGGATAATTGATCCTTATTCCATTTTAATACCGTTTAGTGTTTTTTTTTTCTACCTTTTTCTCTGTCTATTTTTAGAACTATCAAAGTTATTAAAAGTCTGTTTTCTCTGTATCCATCCATCGGGAGCAGTGCTTTTCTCTAGTTTTCTACATCTCCTACATTTTCCCACCCATTTACGGCTATCACTAATAATAACATCAATAAAATAGGACAATTACAAACTTATTATTCAATATATGTATGCGAAAAAGAAGTTCAAAATGAAATTTCATGAACAACATGTGACCTGGTTTGACAAAATCTTCGAGACTTTTCTAGGGACATCTAAATCCGTTTTATTTGGAGTTTGCCACAATTTACCGACGCAATACTACGGTGGCTGAGTGCTTGTGATTAAACAATAAATCGTTGTGGGGTCCTGCCTCCGGGTCTTAAGAATGGCGAGCCACAGTGAATCAAGTGCCAGTATAAAATGTCTCATTATCCTTAGTAGCCTTATTCTTCATTATTGTAAACTTTTTTATTTCTTACTTCGAAAACCTTCAAGTTATAGAAATACTTTGTTTTAAACTTTTAAGACGATAAGTAATTATAATATAATAGTTCGACATTTTGATATTGTAATTTTTTTTTCAGGCATTTCTTTAATGGTTATTGTGCCAAATTTACCGTGCATTTTCCAAATATTTCACAACGCCATGACTCACGACTTCGTTTGTGTAATTATAAGTTAGAAAAAAAATTATACTATTATCCACTATTTATTTTAAAATGTTTATCTTTGTTTTAAACACTTGATAATAATGCTGCAGTTTTCTAGTCTAACATAAAATTACCAATAACATTAAATATAAGCAAAAAATACAATTGATTAAAAATAGGTAATGCTTCAAATATATCGATTGCTGTCGATTACGAGACGTGACATCGATCATGCTAAATTTAGTTCTCCTATTACATCGGTTAGCTGATATCGATTGGCGTTAGCTTAATAGCTATGACAATGGACGGACTTGTCCCAATAGATGGACTTTCCCTAATACATGAACTGCCCCAATAGATGAACTTCTGCTGCCAGCTTAGTTGTTGCAGAGGTCAGTTGTAAATTGTTCTATGGAAATTATTAATGTATTCTGTAACGAATAGTATGAGATTTATTACCGAGTTATATTGGAAGTGTAATATTGCTCGTTTAATATAACTTCAATATGCAAGCTCTGCAACCTATTAGATATGGTAATATTCCAATCCACACATTTAAATTGATTGTAAATTTTCGTCAATATCCATCATGATCAGCCGTATGACGTCCACTGCTGGACATAGGCTTCCCCCAAGGATTGCCATAACAATTGGTCTTGTGCTGTTCACATCCAACAGTTTACCAACGCTGCGTTTCCCAGTACGTAGCCGTTGGGTGACGCAAGAACTTTGCCGCCCCAACGGCCGTTAGTTCTACGTGCAATGTGCCCTGCCCACTGCCACTTTTTTTTTAATATGACAGGTAAGCTCTTGGCCTTTAATCTCACCTGATGGTAAGTGACGATAAGGCCGAAGGTGGAAGCGAGCTTTACCTGTAATCCTCAACAACTGAAGAACTGGCTATCTTACCTCTGATTGCCGGAACACAAGAATGCATATAGCATTGTTATTACCTATGGCGACCAAAATTAGGTAAGACGGTGGTAGCTAGCCAGGCGGGCTTAGAAACCCTACCACTGACCAAACCGAGCAGAAAAACCCCTGCTCGCGTGGGTAATCAAACCCCGGACCTCCCAATCTACATCGAGTGGTGTCAACCACTAGACCAGAGAGGCGGTTAAATATTAAGGCTCGCAATCCTTTGAGCTATGTCGTGACCTTAGTTTTCTTACTGATCTCCTCAATCCTTCTTCGATCCCGCAGACAAACCGCAAGCATAGCTCTCTACATTGCTCTTTGGGTAACTTTAAGCCTTCTTATAAGGCCCACGTAAGTGGCCACGTTTCGGTACCATGGTTCATCACTGGCGGTTACCACGTATTAAAGACTTTCGTCATGAGACACTGTGGAAGATGAACCGAGAATATGTTACGTAGTAATAATGGTCAATATCCATTGAACGAAAATTATTGGGTGCCCTTTGGCGAGTTGTAGTTTGTCCTCAGCCTATTGTAGGTATACCTATATAGGCCTTCATCATGAAGAAACACATGAGAAGTATGGGCCGTAACACCACAACGCTGACTGTATACGGTGTTGCGTAATGCGGGTTGCTGAGTAAGGCAAGATGGAGTAATGATCTGCAAACCACTGATTCAATTCTTTATTGCATATCACATTACAATTAAATGCAAAAAGCTGTTAACCAATTAACATGGCGCACACTAGGGGAAGTCCATGTCTAGCAGTGGACTAATAAAGACTTATAATGATGATGATCCATTGAAGCTTCGGCTTTGGTAACAAATTCTTTGTTGTCTACTACAGAGGCATTGAACGTGTTTAAAAATTAAAACAGCGTTGCTGATGTCCCCTACCATTTAGCGATATTCCCATCTTCAACAAAAGTTTGAGAATACATTTTTAACTAAAGTACCTGTTGAAACTCCATTAAGCATTGTTGTTGCAACTATGAGACCGTCACACTCGTAATCCGTAAATGTCCACACAAGATAGGGTGCACTGTTACACGAATTAATTAATACACCTAATTATTACCATACCAGTCATGATGAATAAGAAACTACTCACACTTATTCAGGTCCATTCAGCGTTCGTCCATAGAAAAAGCCAGTTTTGTATGGTACTTATTATGCTTTCCGCGTCTGTTCAGCATCATTCAGCGTAAGCATCTCATACAAAATCGTGGTTTTACATATAAAAACGCTGAAAGGAACTGAATAAGTTTGTCCCTAGACAACAAGAGAGAAGTACCTATAAGAGTATCAATTTACAATCATGTGTTTTTATTTATTATATTATTCACATTGGATAGATCTATTTGTGGTAGGTAGAAAAACTTTTAGCATGTTTTGGTCATCGATCCAGTTCAACCATTGCGAAAGTTTTACTGCTTATAATCGCAACCAATACAAGACAATTCGTCATCCACCCAGCTCCTTCTCTTGTGGATATTACATACTAATAATAAGTAAATATGCGATCTCTACTCATAGATATTAAAAGAATTATTATTAGCTCAAAATACACAAACAACAA
Source organism: Parapoynx stratiotata (assembly GCA_910589355.1). Lineage (NCBI taxonomy): Eukaryota > Metazoa > Arthropoda > Insecta > Lepidoptera > Crambidae > Parapoynx > Parapoynx stratiotata. The sequence goes on along the minus strand of OU342468.1, from coordinate 4,686,110 downwards.
TAAATTGAGCATCACAAATATACAAATATCTCATATTAATTCTAGAAATATAGCAGTTACGTTAAAAAGCAATATTGTTGTGTAAATAACAACCGATATGAAGATATTTTTAATATTGGGTCCTTACCTATGAAATAGGTGTTTTTTTCTCTTTGTATTTTGTCTGTAACTATTAAGATTCAGAGTATCCCTAAAAAATAATTACCTCGTCTAAAAATAGACTATATTTTTGAGCTCTTTTTATTTGTTTTGATAAGTTGTTGTAAGTTTAATTGTGTTAAATTTGGACACGGAGACAACTCTATTTAAGTGCCTCCCGAATACATCATTTTATTTGCATTCATTTAAAAACGATAAATATTTTTTATTAAGTGTGATATTACACATATTACTAAAGCTTGTCTTATGATAGATGCCAAATATTATTATCTTTGGATTTGTCGTTGTGAAGAAACCTGAAAAAATTTTAGTATGGAAAATGCAGAATTCCCCAAAATCTCCATACAAAACACCAATTTCATAGGTAAGGACCTAATATATTGGGAAAAGTCTCATTACATAAAAAATATTTGTTAATAGCAAACCTAAAAGGATTTCATTTAAATTTACTTTTTTATGTTCGAACGAATAATAACTAGTATATTAATTATGGTATTTTTGAAAAAAATATATATTATTATACTATTTAGATATGTCACAATTATGATTCACAAACTAATACAATAAAGATTTAACATTCTAAAACACAAGACCTTTAAAGAAGGAGTTGTCTTTTTAACTACTCGACTGTTTATAAATAAGGGCATTATTCACTCTAATACCTTTTATGTGAAACAAAATGGTGCATAGATTTGTTTCGAAACTACAAACGGAAAACAATATTTGGAACGTATCGCTCTAAACTCCGTGTAAAACCAATTAAACAGACACAATAAGATTCTTTAAATAACAACAATAGTTCTATTCACCAAACAAACCCCCCGAGGTTAGCAAAAAATGCTTTTTACATTTTCACTCGACTCATAACTAATTAATGGGCTTCGAGCGTATCGGACACATACCGAGGGCAAATGGGACGGATGCCCACATACCATTGTCGTGTAACTTACGCACATCGTTCATCAAGTTGACAAGCGTTAATCCAGTTTCCGGGGTTCTTACTAAGGTTTTAGAACGGTCCGGGCAGTTGACGACTCAATCTCGAATCAAATTTTAAAACTTAACACTGTATCATAATAAAAGACGAAAGATTACGAATACATTTCTTCTTTTACAACAATAATAATTGCCTCTATGGTATCAATACATATTCGATTAAGGATAGTAGGACAGGATAGGAAATATTCTAAAAGCTAAGTTCTGTGTGATAAATTTTAAATTACGCAAATTAAAAGCAAATTCGAAACTAATTATCCATTTTTTAAGCTCGTGGTAGGGCCTACACTCAAAATATCCGCGCCCCGCGCCCTCAGAATCTCGATGACAAATCGTTGCGTAAATGATAGTGTTCGCTCGCTCGTACTCTCGTCGAGAGCTCTGTTTTTGTTGTTTGATGTATGTCTCCGCTTTGTGCACCAACCCCGCCTATTGTTCAGTGGTAGGCTTGGATTGCATGCTTTTTGTGTTCACGCTTCATCGGACCTACGTGTAGTGGTGTAATTTTAAAATTTTCAGTTAGACCGTTTTGCTGGAGAGTTCCAGTTTTCAGGAATATAAATGAAACGAGAATCGTCTCGATTTAACTTTTTTTTTACCATTTAATTTTTTTTTGTAGAAGTAGTATTGTTCGCTTATTCCACTATTGTCATAAGTAAAAAAGGCGCCCATGCAGCTTTATTGTATAGCCATAAAATAAAATCTCATAACTTCATAAGTAAACACAATTTTCTAAATAATAGAATATAAATATGATAAAGTTAGTTCGGTTTATCTACTCGCTCGCTGACATCATGTACTGCGTTATGTCAGTTATATTGTCAATCAAAAGTATAGACATAACGGCCTTTTTCGTTAACTGAAAAATTTTTCTAAATAGAAACAATTTATCAGACTTCTATAAATAAAACACGAACCCTTGTGATTATTAGCTTTTTTAGAAAGTGTAACAAAACATTTACGCAATTAATAATGTCCAAGAAACAAATTTCGTCCGTTTTTAACACAATGACCATTTAAACCCCTTTACTGTTTCGTCTGCAATCTGCCACTGGTCGTGTATAGGAAAAAAATCTTTATTGTCAAGGACGGAAGAGCTATGACAATGTTTATGGGTGGTCAAGCATACAATCAGATATGCCTTCACCTGGTTCAAGATTAAACTGTTGGGAGGGTCCACGGCATGTGGTTCGATGACATGGTCTAAATTATATAATTAATCATTATTTAATACTGAACCCTTTTACAAAAGAACAACGTTCATAATGACGAATGCCTCGCGGGTGGGTTTTTATATTTCCTGTTTCTACCTATCTTACAACGCCGCCTGAGACTATTAATCAATAAACCACAACAACGCAGCCTCGAATTGTTTTTTATTAAGCTTACCTGCCATCGGATTGGAACTAAATCATTTCATCGCTTTTAAAAAATAATTTCCACAAAGCCTCATATGACAGGGATTCAAAACGCCTTCACACATTCTAAAAAACGATCAAATTGATATCTTGACAAATTCGGGAACGACACTCGAGTTTCTATATTATGTTGAAATGAAAAATATCAAAAAACTCGTCCTCAAGGGCGTTGTTCGGATTTCAATTACCGGCAACATATTCACGGGATCGTGTTTTGCTTTCATTCATTCCAACCGAAATAATCTGTACCGCAAACAACGTTTGTACAGTCGACTTGTCAAATATAATACTGCCTTTGTATGCCCAAAATCGATTATGGCCTTTTTGTTGTCAAAATTGAGGCTCGAAATTCTCGGGTTTCACAATAGTTACGATGTTTATCGCGGCCAGGTGCGTTTAGATCTTTAAGTGTATTTTAATTGAGTGCAATTGGATAGGACGCTGGTGTGTGCTTTCCATTAAGGTATCCTTAAATACTTTTTTGGAGTCTGATATAAAACATGAAACTTAATATGAAAACTATTTTAAAAATAATTTTCATAGTATCGGTATCTTCAGCACGTCAAACAATATTCCAATCGCCAGGTCATCACTTCGGAACTCGATTCTTATTTAGGCCTCTTCATTCAATCCATTTTTCATAAAACAATCTTTTACTCGCATGAAACCATGTATAAAGAATGAAGAGAGATAAAGAGAATGAAGAGAGTGAAATTCAGAAAAGACCCAGTCAGCTCGGTTTCCATAGTTCATTATTGATGACTCTTTTGAAAGAACTATTGTTGTTGATAATAGGGAACATGTTTAGTGCACTGAATTGCGGTTGTTGTTTGGTTGACACCGAATAAAACGACTAATCTATGTAGGTATATTTTGTGCTTTTAACCTACAATATGATCTTTTCCTATCCCTAGATCCCAGAATTGCTTTGGAAAACTAATATTCCCTTCAGTATTACTGGTTGTGTCAAAAACAAAACAGGCAATAGCAGTAATGCCTCAGGGAACTACTGTTGTTTCCATAACGGTACAGAAGAATTTTTACCCTAGCATGTTGTAACAGAAGTGAATTTCGAAGTAGCGTGTTACATCGAACCATGCACATGTTTGATCAAAGCGTATGCACCTTGGTATGGATATAAATTACTTTTTTCTCTTTAAATATGGTTAGCTTGATAAAGGTCATTCTATTTAAGGCACCAATCATGCATCCAATTAAGTTTAAGATGAGACGTTACGTTCGGAATTCGAATGGAAAGTACCCACTACCTCTCTTTTGCTATCACTGCATATATATAATTAAGGTTGTCCTAATTATCAAAAGCTTCCGTTAGATACTGGTAATGGAAATAGTCTAGGTGCATTTTATAAAATGATCAATCATAATTGACGACCTGAGACCGAGCCTGACCCGAGTGGTCTGTACGCCGGTCTCAAGGCATCGCCATCTCGAGAGGTTCTGGGTTCGATATTATATCGTACATTTTTAGAATATTTATATGTATATATCAATTAAGTATATTTATCCGTCATCTAGTATCTGTAACACAAGCAGCATTACTTGCTTTATAATATTACCTACAGGTTTACCTATACGTTTGATTGTAAGGAAAACTGTCGTCACAGATCATGTTAAAGAAACTTTGATACATACACTTTTAAAATAAAATCATAAGCTGTCAAACTGTAAAATTCTTTTGATGGCCAGACAAAGTCAATATCCTATTTTGTAACACAAAATAAAAACAAAACAGAAATTCTTTGACTTTTTATGCTTCAAAACACGCCCAACAGGGATACGAAATATTTGTTATTTAATGGTATAATAATTAATGAAGAAGAATACATACAAAAATTATAACAATCTAATTGCTCTTAGATTATTGCAATGGTAATGACATAATAAAGTTTTTAAGCTCCTATGGAACAAAGCAAAAAATACATTTACGTTCCGACTTCGAATACCTATTAGAGGCTCTCTGCGTGCACCCAGTGTTTTGGTAATTAAGCCCAATTTGTGCACAAAAAGCCTGTGGAACGGCCATAGTTTCCAGACATGGCGACAAATTAATTACCAATGAAAGTGAACCAAACGAAACCGACGCTCGCCGCCCTTTACTAGTTTTGATTTGGACGAGGACACAGTGGAGCGATTTTGATTTCACATTTTATTTTTACTGGTATACTATGAAGTCATAAGTAGTACAGCTCTAATACTGGAACAACTGAAACCATCCCGATTTTTCGGAACAACGAACAAAATAGGGTGGTGACAATAACTACATAATATTTTTTAAATTCCGCATTGACAATAATGTCTCATTATATAGTCGGTATAGGCGAAAAATATTCGATGTGTTGCGTATGAAAAGTACTACGAGTATATTTCTGTTTTGAATTCTATGAAACGGTCACAGGGTGTTCTGGCTGAAAAGCAAAGCAAGTTATTTATTTATTTAATTTTAAAGTAAATTGTTATTATTCACTATTTTCGATTCAGTAATTTAAAAATGTTTAGTTTGCCTTCTAAAAAGTAAATATCTATCGGTATAAAATTTTGTAAATTCGCTGAGCTTCGTTTATAAAGCCGCTGCCCTGATTATGGTAGACAAACCGGCCGACGACACGCTCGGTCACAAAGCTGCACCAATTTGCAGATTAGCTGATGCGTGAATTGCTGCTTTAGTCATAAGTTCAGCGAAGGTCTGGCCAATTAGAGCAGTAATTCGATAACGGTCAGCTGATGCGCTTTTTTGATAAGTTAATTTTATTAGGCAGCTTCGTTTTTACTAGTAGTCGTTACCATTGGCCTTATCCAACTTAGGTCTATCTAGCACAAAACAGATACGTATTACAGTGAGGAAATATGGGTATAATAATATAATATAATATGGGTATAACTAACTAATACTAATTAATTAATAATGTTCTAGTATTGAGACTGATAATTTAAATGCTGACTCTTCAATATAAAAAAAAAACTTATGAGTACGAGAAATAGCGAATAGCGCAAAAATAAATTGTGTCTTTTTTATCTAAAATTATAATGTAGCGACCCTGATGTCAAAAAAAAAATATTTTGGTCGATGCACACTTTATTTTGACACTGCTATTGAATCCAAATGTTTTTATTTTCTTGTTGAATCTTTTCTTGTTGAATTTTGTCAGCATACACGATTGTTACTACAAAACTGCTGACTTTTGTTGCGATGTTTCTTATTTTTTAAATGTGTTCTTATTCTTCTTCTCTAAAACATATAAGTTTTAATTTTTAATTTTTATTTTAATAAAATTAGTGACACAAAGTGCTATTTTCAAATACCAAAGAATCTGTAAGCTATACTGTGATATTACCATGTTTTAATAAGTATGATTACATGATATAAAAGAAAGTAATTAAGCGAAAAATTTTCAAGTCAGTTGAATTTACAGTTTACTCTACCAATATACTTCTGAATAAGACTGAGGGGTTGAAACTTATTGAAGTTTTTATACTACATGATCTATTCAATTAAACACCGAATATTAATGTAACAAAGTTTTTATAGTAAATGACTAAATTGTGTCGAAAATAGACATATAATTACACTTTCGATATTATTCGTGTCCCTATTTATACTTTAATCTATGGGATCGACGCCCAAAGTGAAATTTGTGTCCAAACTTTGTAACTCCGTACAAAGTTTTAAAAGGAATTCATAGTTGAAATATTATATTGTTTTAAAGTATGTATATTCTAGTGCTGAGACTATACTATTTCTGAACTCTTACGAATTTTTCATAAATATTTCAGTCTCCAAAATACATGTCATGGACTAAAGTCCCTTAATTTCGGTAATGAGGTTAGCGGTCATGTAAATATAAAAATCTAGAATTATAATATTATTTAGGGCGAATTCGACCAAATTGAGATTAGTAACACGGGAATTGTAATACCAAACTGAGCTGAAACGATTGGTCGAATCTATGGGGATATTGAAAGATTTCGAGGTGTCTCAATCTGTCAAGTCAGTTACAGTGAATATCAAAAATCGATAAAAGATGTCAAAAATCTGTTTCAAAATAGTTTTATTATTTTTTCACTAATAGTTCATGGGCACAGTTTAAATGAACAAAAGAGAAATCAAAATGTAATTTATACAGTAAGATAGTAAGTGTAAGGACTATGGCAGTGGACTTCTTTTGCGGTGATTTTGCCTAGTCTCTGACTAACCCTTAAGAGATAATAGTCATGATTATATGTATGAATGTATAAATAAAAGAGAATTTGATAGACGCCTGTTACAGAAAAAATGTTCGGTTCTGGCGCTTCGCCGCGGAGTCCTTGTAGCTACTTAATTCACCTGTTACTACAAACAAGAAGCTGTTTTAAGAAATTGACCAACAACTATTTGTATTGGAAAATCAAACATATCAATGGAAAATTCTAGTTTTAACAAAATCATTTAGAAAAAACTAGTGCTAACTGTGAAAAACGCGTTCTATCTGTTTATAGTGCAATAAAAGAACTATTTCTCGCAGAATATGGTATGGTAATCTAGTTTCCTTTGAAAATATAATCCAATAGTATACTACGAAAACAGAATATCTAAAAATGAGATATATTTTTTGTATTTTTAGCTTAAATATAAAAATATACTTTTATTAGCTCATAAATTCAATGTGATATTTGTAGTAAGCGTATTTTTGTAAAGAAAATTCAGACTGTCATGAAATTACGGAAATTTCTTTTTATTGCATTGAAATTAGTTTAACTGAATGGAATATAGTCTAAAGTTATGTAAAATATGTGTGTTATGTAAATATTGATTAAAATTATTTTTTTGTTTTTATGGTAATTGTTTCAATTACAAAAGGTGTACGTAGTGGATTAGAGTGAGTAATATTTATTATGATCATTCAAGGACAAAACACTGTCTACAATTAAATATTTTTCGAAAAAAAATCTACTACGACATATTCAAACGATTGCGACTGGGAAATGCAGTGGATATTTTAGTACACATATTATTTTATGCAGATCACGAGATTCATAACAATAAAACTTCATTCAGGGAATGGAGGCTTTACGACTTGGTAATATATAAACAGCTCATCAAAATTGATCCTTATTGTAATGAAAGAAGGTACATAAGAGAATCCGCAGCATTGTGATTTATTACGTTTATCATCGTTTTATTTTCATTAACATTTTTGTCCCTTATATTTTTCTAATATAAGCGTCAAACATTAACATTCGTTAATACAACATCAGCCCGTAGCATGATCTAAACACAATACTATAAAGCTATATAATTTTAATTTTTTCCAATATTACATTCGTAGAAGCTCGGTGGCGTAGTGGTTAGTACGCTTTGACTTTCGATCCAAAATGAAGCTACCTTTGCCATAGTCAGGCCGTGAATGGGTGACCAAAACATTGTAATCTCGAACTTCTCTGTGCCTTTGGAAAGCAAATCAAGCCATTGGTCGCGGTCGCTATTTTTACCGTTTATATCCACTAACCCGCATTGGGCCAGCGTGGTGGTGTTACGGCCCATACTCCTCATGTGTTTTCCTTGACGGATGCCTGTGCCCAGCAGTGGGACGTATAGAGGCTGAGGACGAATATCAAATTTACAAAATTAGTCTACTATTATGATTTTTTTATCACAATTTAAAACAGCTGTTCACGTTTAATTACTTTGTATTATCGATTTTTGGTGGACGTGTACCTAATATACCCGAATACCTAATATACGGGCAAGGTAGAATACAGTTAATCGGGCTTTGTATTAAAAAGTTTCTTGCTATAAAACAATTTTTTAAAGTATTCTAAAGGAAGGATTCTCAAAAAAATGTTTTTTACTGTGAATGTGGTATATTTCTGTCCACTATCAAAATATACTACTTTGCCGTTCGTCAATATCAATTGCAATATATTTTACATCAAAGGGTTTCTATTTTAATCCGTATCCCGACTTCTCTTTGATTTGGAAGGCCAGTCACCGTAGTTCCCCAGTAATTTCCCATCACGCACCAATCTCGGCTTAAAGGTCTGTCCAGGAGAATTTAACATCGATCCACATCCTCTAAGGGTCGCGTTTTTTGAGCCGTTGTCAGGTTGACCAGTAGGTTAAAATATGGACCAATGACAAAAACATATGATGTCGTAATATGTTAGATTGTCAAATAGTCAAATTTTCAAATATAACTAAAGTTAAATAATCATAGGCAATGTAACCGCAACAAGATGCTAGGATTTGTAAAATAGCGGCTGGCGACACAGCTGATGTTTTCTTCGAATTTCATCGCAAACTTAATAATTTGTCAAGCTGACGTCACACATTTTGGCGTTTTCATTGACGCTACTTGTCTGGACTTTTGAGGTGACTATTACTACGGATTAAAATACTCACCCTTATACGATCTCCGTTTAATTAGAGAGAGCACAAAGGAAATTCGGATGAAAATAATCCTAATTACTCGATTTGCTTGTATACGCAAGTCCATTTTCTATCAAATGTAATCATTAAGAGGCCATTGTTCGTCCCTTTTAATATTGTCCTTTTGATGTTTTAGTTGCTAATGATTGAGTTTCGTGAACTTCCAAAAAATTTTAGTTAATAGAGTCTTAAAATGGCAATGTAATGTATTTTTAGCACTGCTAATGTTCAAAAAACATTTTCTTTTAAACTTACTTTAGAAGTCAGCTTGGCTGTGGGCCGTATTGGGGTCTGTTACTTATTCAATCAGATTTATAAGTTTAAACATTTTGCCTATACTTATTACTGATATCTAGTTATATGTATTTAAACGAAATAAAAAATATATAAAGATTTATAATGTTCACTTTATATACTCAATTGAGAGCATTATTAAATGTGATGCTGAAAACCACGTCAATTATTTCTTTGGTGATGTCAAAAACCCAGATTCTCCCAATTACCATTCGTCTAACCGTTTATTTCCTCTTTCATTAAAGTAGCTGCCATTGCCAAAGACTTTAAGTTTAAAATTCTTGAAAAACTCTATTTGTTGACTGTAAATAAGTTTTGTGAATAACACACGTATGGATAAAAACGAGGGTGTTCGTTTAGAAAATTTATTTCATTCTCCCATTTTACTGGTTCTTGTAAAGTTTTAATTATTTGCCGGATGTGGTCCGGCGCCGTTTCTGGCATTCTCCGCTCTGTGGTCTCGTTAATTTTAGATGACAATAAAGAGCTTGCCTTTGTTTATAGTACGATGAAACTATTTCCTGCTTTTGGAGCTTTTAAGGATAATTCTATCTCTGCAATAAAAATATAAGTATGTAGGTACAAGGAGGCTTAAATGAACACTTTAATATGTTAAAGGTAGTGCGGAAAAAAAGAGGCGCGATATTTTTTTATATCTTAAGTAAAATAGTAACAACCAGAATGCCGAATGAGAAACTATAATTTTTTAAATCAGTATACCAGTCAAGAGTGTGATGATTCTCCAAACAATTTTACTATAGCTCGTCAGCTCAATAACCAAAGAAAAAAAAACATTAATAGATTTTTACAATTTGTATGTCATAAAAAAAATAATCAGTTCCCTTTGATTTATAATAAAAGCCGTAATTTAAAGCAGATAAACAAATTAAACCTAGTTTTGAATTGATGACAGAATCATAATATTGACTTGATATTGCCATAAATATCAATGAATATTATAGATGCTTTAAATTACGAGCTCCCTAAGACATCAAAGGAGTATTACTTAAAATAGTCACGTCTGGTCCGTTGGATCATTGTGGATCGCCTCATAACCAAGGAACCTTCTTCAAGCTTCGTGAATAGAATAAGGAATACCGTCTGATAACAGATAAACCTTGCATAGAGCATTATGGGACTTATGGGTCTCGATCGAGACGACTGTATAGGTACAGAAGGTAAACTCATGAAGTTTTGTGAAAGAAAAACAAGATCATAAGAGATTTGCAAATGTCAAGTAAATGTGGATGTAAGGTAAGGTGAGCCCAGCAGCTTGACGTATATAAGTTGTGATGATGATAGCTGATCTTATTCTCTAATGAAAAAATAGAATTGTCTGTCTACTTGAGTTTCAAGGAGTGGCTAGACCATAGCGTCAATTAATGGAACTGATAGAATTACAACCACAAACTTAACATGTTCTTACTGAGTCTTCTGCAAGGATTAAACTATCTTTGCTAAACGTATGTATCGAAAATTATATTATGCCTATTTTTGATATACATTATCACAGTTCGACGAAATATTCTGCTGGAGTATGGAAAAGTTGAAGGCGGATGGAATTTTTATAAGTATCAAATGAACAGTCTACCTTATTAAATTAGAGTTGAAAGAAAAGAAATAAAATTTTACTCGGAAAAAGTTTTATTTACCTCGTTTATTGAGTAATATTGCGAAAAATAGCACACAGACTGAGAGTTGTAAGACTGTTTTTCCTTGTGACTGGAAGCCATTGCGAATCGCTAGCTACTTTTTATATGAGAAACACTGCAAGTTCACAAGCTTGTTTGTCCAATGTAATGGTACCAATATTTGCGGGACTTGATTGATGTGGCCAGCCCGATGGATCAATAGCTATCAAACTTTGTCGGTTAAACTTATATTTATGAGAAGCTAAGTTGTGAACGATTAATTATGTTATATTTGTACTGCAGTATTACAAACAATGAAGTAATGGTGATCAAACCAATTGTCAAATATTAATTGATTAAAGACATTGCAAAGATGATGCAGAACTAACAAGTGACAGAGGAGAGTGCAAGATGAGGAAGACATACTGCGTCGACCCTAGGTAGCATGAAAAAGACAGGAAGAATAATTAAATATTACCTCTTTGATTTTTTTCCTTAATCTAGGCCAATCCACATACCGAGTGTCTGAATAGGTCGGGAACCCTATATACGGTTAACAAAAGGAAGAGGATTCCTCCAGGAGGAAAAAAACGGCCCATCCACGTCCAAAATGGGAATACACTGTTGTTCTAACTTATTATCAAAGTGACAAAGCGTCCCTTCATTCAAATTCAAATAAAAATGTTATAAGCATCTATGATAGACTTAATTTAAGAAGATGAAACTTCTCTGATCTTGTTTCTAAAATTAGACTTTTATGAAAACACTAACACTATCTTGACCTTAACAATAATTTGTGTTGTCTAAAAATATTATATTGGGTCCTTACCTATGAAATTGGTGTTTTTCTTCTCTCTTAGTATTTTGTTCGTAACTATTAAGTTTCAGAGTATTCTTAAAGAATAATTACCTCCTCTAAAAATAGACCATATTTTCGAACTTTTGATTTGTTTTGATAATTCGTTGTAAGTTTTATTGTGTTAAAATTGGACACGGAGACAATTCCTTTTCAGTGCCTTCCGAATACATAATTTGATTTGCATTCACATAAAAAAGATAAATAATTTTTAAGAAGTGTGATATCACACATATAGCTAAAGCTTGTCTAATGATACATGCCATCTTTGGATTTGTCGTTGTGAAGAAAACTGAAAAAATTTTAGTATGGAAAATGCAGAGTTCCCCAAAATCTCCATACAAAACGCCAATTTGATATGTAAGGATCTAATAATAATAATAGACTTTAGCAAGTTAATTCTATGACTAATCATCATCATGATCATCATCATCATCGGTACTGTCCACTGCTGAACATAGGCCTAAAATATGCTTTATGGTTGGACTGTAGATTGCTATCTACATCAATGTGGTAAATGATATCCTCACCAAGGTATCACGAGATGTCCTAAGCAAGCCCTGAGCAGCTTCAGGATTGAGTCCTAGGTTTCATCAACAAGAAATAAAGAGATTATTTGTATTCACCAGGGTTAAATTTGTGACAAGAAACATATGCCCACCCATCGTCATCAGCCTATATACGTCCCACTGCTGGGACAGGCCTTCCTCATGGAGAAACACATGAGGAGTATGGATCATAACTAACTAACTATAAGGATTCAAATCCGAAATAAATGATTTTTATTTTTATTTTTTTATAACACCACCACGCTGGCCCAATTGGTTGGTGAGTAGAAACGGTCACAAATTCGACCGGGACCAACGGCTTAACGTGCCTTCCGAAGCACGGAGGAGCTCGAGATCACAAAGTATTGGTCACCCATCTACAGCCTGACCATGGCGAAGGTAGCTTTGTTTTCGAGTGAAGCTAAAGCGCACTGACCACTACGCCACCGAGCACCCATCACAATAATATTAAAATGACGTTTCTTTTGACGCGGTATTTGTTAGTTTTCATTGAAATAAAAACTCTATTTTCTTCAACAGTCAATTTTATTTTCTATATAGAGGGGGCGGGGGGACATTTTTAATTGGTTATTCAAGGGGTTCGCTGTCTTCTGGAAACTTTAACTCGGGTTCTTGCAGCTAATAAATTGAAAAACCCTGGTCTACGCTATTGCTATAATAGCCTTGATGTAAAGGCATTAAAGCTAATAACATTATTCAGTAAAACCAATATACTAATAATAATATGATTCTCAATTACTTCAGAACAAATTAAAATTATTTATCGAAATTGATTTAACGAAAGACGAGGCGACTTATATTGGATTGACTTGAAGTAATTGGTAATGATCACGGCAACAAAGGATTTTAAGTTTCATTTAATTACGATACTAAGTTAGTTATAACAATTCTCCATGCTAATAAATTTTGTAGAATCAATGTTGTATCATAGATACAAACTAACATAGATTTTGTAAGACAATAATTCAATATAAAAAATACATACATACTTAAGTCACGTCCTCTTCCCACAGGGGTAGGCAGAGATTACATCCTTCCACTTGTTACGATTCCTGCATATTTCTTTCGCTTCATCATTCAACTCTCATTACAGTCCTCATACATGCTCGGTGATTTCGGTACTTTTGATCTGGCCCTTCTCTCTTTAATTTGATCGAGAAACGTTCGCCTAGGTCTGCCTCGTCGCGTATCGCCCGGTCTGACTCACGCCCGATTTATATATCCCTTTAGTCAATCTATTGTCATCCATCCTTTCCACATGTCCAAACCATCTTAGCATACCTTTCTCTATTCTTGTCACTACATCCTCGTTTAAACACCACTTTCTTCTTAACACATCATTATATATCCTGTCACTCAATTCGCTGGATTAACCAGCCATGCTTCTCAAAGCTCTCATTTCTACTGTATTTATTCTACTTTCGTGTTTCTTCTCCCATACCCAACATTCACTCCCGTACATCAGTGTTGGAAAATAGACGTTAGTAAATACACAAGTTTTATTATTGGCAAAATGATCATGTATGCCAACTGCCTACCAAGGAAGATATGGTCTTGATAGTGGATGGTCGTGTGGGGGGACCGAAGAAAAGATGAGGATGATAGTGAGTGTCGACTTGGCGAGTGCTACGTCCTTAGCTTATACATACGTCCCTCTGCTGGGCACAAGTCTTTCTCATGGAGAACCACATGAGGAGTATTGAGCCTTAATATCACCACAATGACCCAATGTGGGTTGGTGAAACGGTGAAACGATGGCTTAACGTGCCTTTCGAAGCAAGAAGAAAATTTCTTTAAAAGTATTTCTTAATATAAAGAACAATCTTCAAAGGCTTATTCAACTTGAATATAAGGAAATCGTTTTCTAAAAGAATCGAGTCGTCGACCCCTAGGACAAAAGATAAAGGGTTTTGCAATAAATAACGTAATTATGTTAAACAAAACACCGTATTCTGATATAACGAGGCTCGATCGAGCGGAATACAAACTTCACCTACTCGTTAACATGGAATCAAAATATTTATTATGAATTAATTTCCATAAGCAGCCTACAAAATATACATATCTTGTATAATAACGGCTTCTTGTTTTTATACTGCGTTCAATGATAATGTTTTGACAGCCGCTGCAAGGAGCTGGTTTCATTAGACAAGGCTTTAAACGTTGATTTTGTACTGTTACTCGTATTGGCGTATAACTGTATTAGCATAACGAGGTCTTATGTATTTTCCTTTCAATCATATTTTCAATCTTATGGTAGTAGTTTTAAATTTCATATTTATAGAAATGATTCATTTTATCCTAACTAGCCGATATAGGTATGTTCTACTGCTGGACACAGGCCAGTCTACATTCATGGAAAAACATACCACACCGATTTGTGGGTAGAAACGGTCGCAATGCCGACCGGGAACAAAACCGCGGCTAATTATCTCCCAAAAGACAGAGGAATAAAATATTACAAAGTTTTGGTCACCCATCCAAGGACTGACCATAGCGAAAGTAGCATTGTATTCAATATCGACTACGCTACAGAGCTCGTTACTTAATTGATGCAACATATTGAATATTATTTGAATGGTTCAAATTATCCATGCACAACGCTCCTACTTTCTACCTACTTAAGAATTTAAAAAGTTACATAGAGCGTAACCTCTTTAGTGAATGCCGAGTGGATTTTTTATCTATGTTCATCAAACACATGTTTTATCAAGGTTGGTACAGATGTAGTCAACAATTATTCTGAATGCCACCTCTGAAGTGAAATAGAAAGTATTAAATTACACGGTTGTCTCTGTTCTACAATTTTATTTTATTTAAGTTCAGATGACGTTTCACACGATAACTCTTTCCTATTCATTACGTTAAATGTCTTTGTTCTAATTTTCTCAAGCTATTATACTGTTTGAGCTTACTTCTTTTTGTTTTTTGTATTATTTAATTAGTAGTTTGGGAAATATCGTATACACATTAAATTGCTTGAATGAATGTTAAAATTTGTTTATAAATAAGTAGAGTTATCGTCGATAGTAAAATTAAGTATTGCAATTATATCCTATGTATGCGCCCTTCGACGATATACGCTTTGCACACTCCCCGGTGCGGTATTAAGTAGTAGGAAAAAGAAACAAGTTAGGCCACTAGATTGACTACCGTACAACAACAAACGTCTCCAAAGTTATTAGCTATGGAAACACTTACTTGGCAGCAATCCTTGTGGCCAAAAGAAGTCAGGCGGACAGGCGCTCCAAGAAGGCAACTGCGTGACGGCTCTCACTTCCTCTGCTCTTCCTTGCGGATTGCCTCTCAAAAGACACAAAATACTTTTATCTGTGTTACAGTTTATACGAACGCGGTGTAATGACAACGTTAGTTAAAATGTTTTAACTATGCGGTTTTAATATGTTTTATATGCGGTTCATGAAAATGCGGAGAAAAATCTTCAGAGATTTTGACATTTATTTGCCCAACTAGATGGTCATGGCTTCGTGGCAATTTTGAATTTGGAACACAGTGCCGCGCTCTTCTCCTTTCCGAGTTTTCCACAGACTATACAGCCAGGATAATCTGTCAAAGCATAGAGGTGATGTGTAAACATCCTATGTAATGGAAACTGGTAACAAAGGTTACTAGGTCAGATTACAAAGGTCTTATACTAAACAAATAGGTAGCCATTAAGACTTTAAGTTATTTTGTATCCACATTTGACATTATAAAGTCCTTAAAAGTAACTTAAATAATTTGTTAATGAAATAAAAATGCCTAAAAAACATAAAACATAAAATTAGACAAAATCTCTTCAAATAAAATAACGCTAAAACATTCCGTGCTACTGACTTAAAATTAAGAAATGTAGACATCGCAGCAAAGCGAATGCAACAAGACAACTTATCCCCTGCAAAGCAAACTGATCATTTAAATTGAAATTTCTTCACAAAGCACGCAACCGTTCGCAAAGTAAACACCACGCTCGATTGTCAAACTTGTTTATAGAGTTCCATGCAGTTGAAACAACAATCCTTTTGTTGGCAGTTTTCTTTTGAATCTGTCTGTGACAATTTCAAAGGATTCTCTCTGAGGCGTCCACTTGAGATGAGAACATCTGTTATATTAAATTAAATGTCCGCCGTGGTCTAAAAATACATTTGTTATGCAGACCCGCTCGTAATTCTAGCTGGTCTTATTTAATCAGGAAAGATGGCCTCGACTTGAGTGCAGTTTCTCCTTTCCTTCCGGTGAAGGTAATGAACCATTTCGCACAAACTGCTTTGGCGTAGAAAACTGGGTGAATAAGAACTAAAATTCGTGCTGTTTCAAACTATGCTTCTTAGGCTCACTTGAACGATCGAGAGTTAGCGCCTAAACAAGGGTTTGTCTATATATTTGCCCCAGGGTTAGGTGATAACTCTCGACCGCGCAAATGGTTCTTAGATGCTTATATTATACAAATACATAACTTATCATCTCGTCTATGAAGGGGTAGGCAGAGGAGTCAACATCCATTTAATTCCCATTTCTTTTTTGTCTACATTAATACGTACAGAAGCCGGGGATAAATGAAAATACAGTTTGGTCGTCACTTATCGTATATTTTATAGGAAAATAAGTCACTCTAGAACAAGGTAATTTTAAAAGGTAAATACAAAAACACGGAACACAAATAATAAACAGATGAGTATAAAAATAGGGCTACTTACAATAGTGCCTTCATAATTATCTGGGCATAAAACCATTATACTTAATAATCTTCAAAATAATTCATTATCATATCATATCTTAATCATCATAATTCATAATAAACAATATTTATCGTAATTTGGATCGAACGTTGGAGACCAAAACAATGAGGAGACATCACAGACAGACGAGCGCCTCGTTATACATTTAACCAAATATGTTGTGTCTCCATGTAAGCAGGTGGCGAGTCTGTTGCCATGCACCGGGCACAATATGAGGCAAGCGATATTGACAGTCAAATTCAATAAATTTTATTGAATCTCAGTGGTATAAGCGGTATGATCAAACCCACGAGTAGTGCCCCGTCCGTGCCAAATTGGCTACCGCTGCCTTATTATAAAATCAACTGTGTTTATTCCAGTAACAGCCTTACAAATTAGAAGTAGGCTTATGAAAATTATTTCCTGTTGTTATGGATTTAAAAGATATAAAGAAAGTGCCTTTCTTTTCCTAGAGATGTTTTTCAGTATCTTGAGTGCCCGAGTAGCACTTCCATCTTTCATCACAGCTAAAGAAATAAATTCTAAAAGAATTTACACTTAGTTTTAACAATTATTACAAACATAAAAGTGTACGTTTGTATAATGATTACCTGCCTGAAATATTATTTTAACAGAGCGGATAATTATGTGAAAGAGATATACAAATAATTGACAACAATGAAAGGAAGCCGACACGCAGAAATAATTAAAAGGTTATAAGCCAAGTCAAAACTGCAAAAGCTTATAATACAAACGAAGAAATTACAAAGCCAAAAATTAACTTGCAATTAGGAGGGAGACCCAAAAACGCAAATGTTCATTAGTATATCGTAAACCAAGCAATTTTACTACGTGCGAGTAATGAACACGGCAAACGACTAATATGTGGTGTGAGTTGCCTTTAAGATTGCGGAGGCACTTCCGAACCAAATTAAATTTCGCACAATGGAAATTAGATGGAGAAATAATGTTGCCATTTAACGTGCCCAACAAACCGTGAACGAAAATAATAGGTGCTCCCAGGCAAAGGAGAGCGCGAATTATATTATAGTAATTAAGAGCAAACTACCAGAAAATTTTGTCGCTGAACAATGTTTTTCAGACAACAATACCTTTAGGGTTAGAGGTATTAGACAAATAAAATTGTTCATTAAATTCGCAATTTATGATACCGGTGCGGTGTTTGGTGCGTAATTTCCTTGTTCGGGAGATTCACGGGGAAATAAGTGGGCATTGTGAAAATTGTTGCTATTGAGGTAAACGTGCTGAGTTTAGGCTTGACTTAGTTAACTTCCAGAAGTTTAATGAAGTTGATTTTAAAGGAAATCGTAACATTAAAATATTTGAGTTTTGAGGACTGAGCCTCGTTTTCTTTTCTCTTCAATACTTTTGTTCTGTTTGTATAACACAAATACATAGCTTGTATAACACAAAGCAATTTCCATCAACAACAACAATCCACAACATCTACAATAACAAATCTCTTTACAAATAAAATTATGTTAAAAAGATTCCATCAGCACGAAGAAAAAATGTTCTTGGCCCAGAATCTCGATGCCGAAATACTGTAAATATTAAGATGTTCCACTAAATCCATTATTCTAACATCAAGCTAAGTATTTAAACACAAAAAACTAGGACAGTATTTCAAATGAAATGTCCACACATTTTAATTTACAACACACTTCCTCGGTTCCAGGTAGGTTCTGAGTTTTGGTCTCCGCACCAAATAAAAAATCTTTGACGACAGCAAATAAAAAAGCCCTTACGTCTTTTCCACGATATGACCCATTTTTACGCCATAAAATTATTCCCATCTCATTTTTTCGGTCGTAAAAGTGTTATCATTGTCTAATATTTGGGCTTTTTATTGCCTTTTCCTTCATTTATTTTGTGGCTCGTTTTTAATTTGAAAATGTCTTTAGCTTTCGTAAGATGTTCAGACAGTCTTAATTATTGTAATGGCGGTCAAAGATGTCGGCTTTCCGGATAAATTCAGACGATGTCCATCATAGGATTTTAAGACAGCGCTGAGTTTTTTACATTTCTGACGTCAGCATTGTCAGACATTTTCATAGATATTATGAGATCTTTCAGTTCTGTCCTTAGATGTGTTTTAAGTTTTTTGAAGTTTTTATGACATAAACTTGACACATAATTTGTCCCTTTTATTGGAACACTTTCATCGAATATATTTTCATCATTTGATGTAGTTCTAATACATTTTTAGTAGATATTGGTGCATCAATAGAAGTCATCTTACTTTGTGAGTCAGCAATAGTGATAGCTCAATATTGTAATTCAAAATAAAAGCTATACTATCGCAGACATGAAAATATTTATTGAATTATATAAGATCCACGCATGTCTTACATATGGTCCTCCTTTCTTTCTAAAAATCATTGCAAAAAATATCATCTGATTTTGATCTGAAATCATAAGCTCAATCTTCGTTCTCATAAATACAAGAACAAACGAGAAAGAAGTCATGTTGACAAAAATGAGAGCGCAGGGTTAAAAATATTACAATATAATACGAGTAGTACTGAATTGCTTGAAATTCGATTTAATACTCTAGAATTCTAAATTTAGCTACGTTATTCGTCATCACGGTGGTAATAATAAATATTGCTTCTTGCTTATTTGGAGGCTGGTTCTGCCATGCCCATACTACGATGGTTAGTATTGAAAGCTCCCTAATCATGCTAACAAGACGGATCTAAACTTTATCTCGTTAGCACATATCTCAAAAGTTCTTCAGTTTCAGTATCTGTAGTAGTGATATAGGTTTCCGTGTTTCAACATACTCATAGTACTTCAAAATATTAGATCCTTACCTATGGAATTGGTGTTTTGTATGGAGCTTTTGGGGAATTCTGCATTTTCCATACTAAAATTTTTTCAGTTTTCTTCACAACGACAAATCCAAAGAAAATAATAAATGGCATCTATCATTAGACAAGCTTTAGTAATATGTGTAATATCACACTTCATAAAAATTATATATCGTTTTTAAGTGAATGCAAATAAAATGATGTATTCGGGAGGCACTTAAAAAGAGTTGTCTCCGTGTCCAATTTTAACTCAATTAAACTTACAACAAATTATCAAAACAAATCAAAAGAGCTCAAAAATACTCTGAATCTTAATAGTTACAGAAAAATACTAAGAGAGAAAAAAAACACCAATTTCATAGGTAAGGTCCCAATACTTCAGTCTAGTTTAATAAATTACATGCCTGCTGACGTGAGTGCAAGCTTTTTTACTATTATACTATTTTGACTTGTTGTATAGAAGACATTTTGTCCAATCTTATCGCAATCGGTGGTTCAAACATCTATTTCATCCTGTTTCTCAATAGTAATGTTCTTTATTAATAATTTCTCGTTATACTTTGCAATTAGAAGGTATATTTTTAAATTCTATTTAATCATTGATCCAATGCGACAGCATTCTTTTAAATTCACATCGTCTGTATAGCAGTAGCAGTCAATAATTGAAATTCGAAGTGAGCCGGCCTGGCCAACTTCATTCCGCCGTGAATACCGATGGACTCCTCTTTAAAACTATTTTCTATTTCCGAGTTATCTAGTGATGGGCCGAAGTAGACTTTTTCAATTTAAGAAAGTTTAAAATCTGTTATAAAGTTGATTTGGTAATAGATACTGCATAATTTTGACATTTAAAACTATTTCTTATTACTGTTTATTAAGCCGAAAATTTTTTCGAAATAGTACATAGTTAAATTTTAAAGTGTGAGCTTATTAAATCTGATGAAAGTTGCAGAATGATGCTGGATACGGGAACTACTAAGTCAAAGTTTCACATCTTTTCGTTTTTCAGTGGAAGCAAATGTCTCTCTAGTGGATTTCATGGTACTAATTAGTATCGATAACTTTGAAATAAGGAAATCTTGACTATTTTAAGAGCTAAGCTTAGCCTATGAAATAAAAATATTTTTGATTTGATTTGAGAAGAACGGGCAAGAAATTCAGCAAGTTGTTTCCTCATAGGACTGATCATTGTAAAGATCAGTTCTATTTTTTTGTAATTAATTTTAATTTTATTTTTTAGCTGTAGATATTGTCAAATATTATGTTCACATTTTTTTTCATATCGCATTGGAGTAATAAATTTTCATTATTAATTAGAAAAAATCTTTCAATTAATTATTAACAAAGCCCAGCAGTATATTAACGCAGGTTGTTACAGATACTTCGAGAAGACCTAGGTCTAGCAGTAAACATATTTTGGCTCATTGATGATATTTGATAGCTTTAGTTAGACCCACTGCTTAGACCTAAATATTGCTTCAGTGCATCACTACTCCAGTAGACCAGAACCCGTGTACATGAACTATGTAAAAGTGGCTGCCCCACTTGCGAGGAAGTCGAGCAAAATTATTAAACTTTGTATAAACACGTACCTACATAATTAGTTTGAGAGCAGGTACATCTTGCGGTGGGAAAGTTAAGAAAATTTACGGGTTGAATATTCAGCGTGAAACAGTGAGCTTTCTTACAAAAATAAACGACTTTCAAATAGATATTAATTATGTAAGCAAAGACAATTTAATATCCCAGTGGTGAGGACGGACCTTCTATTATAGAGGATCATCACCATTTTAGTTCTAAGCGGATTTGTGGGTAGAGATTACAATACCAACTACTACTCATAATATGACTTTCAAAGGACGAAGGAATGTTCCCAGAATGTCTAGATCGCAGTGTTTTGGGTACCCATACGAAGATGCCAATAAAAGAATATCCAAACCAATTAATCTTTAATTAATCATTATCCAAACCATTAATCCTTTCGGTTATATTGAAAATAATTTATAAAGATAAAGATAATGATTAATCTATCTGCATAAACACGGTGTTTGTAATAATGAGCACTACTTAGTTCTCATTAAATAATGTTCAGTCAAATCAAATCAATCAAATCAAAAATATCTTTATTTTATAGGCTTGATATACAAACACTTAAAAACGTCAATTTATGAATAAGTGAATCTACCACTCGCTCGGAACGCAGACATCCCCGAGAAGAGCGAGCCAGAAACTCGAGGGTTGCTCTTTTTTCACATTTTTTACAATTCTTGTTTTTTATAAATGTTAGGCTAGAGTCAACATTAAGTATCAACATGCTTAATCATTTCTTGTGTACAAATGTCATATAAATTTTGGTACTTACCAAAAATAATAAATTCCACGTCAACAAAAAAATTTTATGATCATATCGTGAAAATATTGCTTAAATAATTCAAACTGAAATAATACATAAGCCTTTACACTCAATGGAGGTTGTCATCAAAAAAATCATATAGGTATAGTAACATATCGTTAAAGAAAGAAATAAGTAAGTCTCATTTGCCAGTATGAGCAATGAATTTATATCATATTTCGTATTAATTTTATCATTTGCCATTGTACTTATTAATTGAATAAAATAAATACTTTTTAAACTTCGATCAAGTTAGAACAATCGATTTTTCATTCATTGTTTAAAAATTGAACGTTATTAACAGGGATATGAAAATAGATAATTTTACATGGCCCCATTTCGAACTTAAGAATATAAAATATTAATAACAAAATAACTCTCCTGTCTAAAGTCCATTTAAAATCCAATAATTCACTATCGTGACTTACATAACGCATCATTAGTGGTATCATAATATCGACATAAGCGAATGAGTGACAATTTAATGAAGTGTTGGCCCATTGTATAATTAAGGTGAGGTTATTAAAAGACGGCGCTCGCTAATGAATGAAACCATAATAAATCAGGCTGTTTCGAAATAGGGTGAAGATATTGAAGTTATAGTTTGAAGTTCAACTAGCGAGATATTGCTTAGCATTCAATCATTACGCAATAATTTTGTTGATTTATATTTACGAAATGTGAGTTCTTTGTTTTCCAGGGCCAGATTTTTGTTTCGCAGTAATAGTTAACCCAATGGTTAACGTCAGTGACCATTGGTTATGTCTGGTAGACCAACAATTATAAACAGCTAACACAAGCTATGAAATATACAACAATTAACTTACAAACTAAAAATTGGGTAGTAGTTTATCTTGCAGTGGACCAATAGCAATGGCGGTGATTTAAATAGTTATTATGACATAATGGGCTATTTCTGCCAAAGAAATGGCAAAAATAATGACTTTATCTCATTCATTTCATTAAGAAAAGAAACGGTATAAATACGTCGAGAAATAACTATCAAACTATTTTCTAACAATATGTTGTATTGTACAACACAAAAATGATAGTAGAAAAACTATGGAGCCAGTGACTTGATGTGTTTTCTAGTTACCATGAGAGGTCGTTGCCTATCGAATCATTTTTTTTTCAATATGGTGTCTTATTAACTGTTATCAAACAAACAACGTAGTTATTTATGTATTTATAGGTGTATTGTGTTTAAATTGCGATGAAAATTCGAAGCGATACATCAGCTGTGCCGCCAGCCGCCATTTAAGCATCGTGTAATAGTTAAATTGTCTATGATTATTTAACTTGACCAATAGTAATATCTGAAAATATGACTATTGGTCAAGCAGACGTATAGCGACATAATAGGTCATACGCTATTGGTCAACAGTTTAACGACCTATATACCTACAGCTGGGCATAAGCCTGCCTCATGGAGAAACATGGAGAGTATGGGCCGTAACACCACCACGCTGGCCCAATGCGACTTGGTGTTCAACTTATAACAGAACTGCCTTTTCATAAATTTAAAGCTTATATTTAAAAACTTTAATGAAAAAAGGCTATTACAAAATCCAAGATGTATCTAGAGGATAAAATGGTGTGGAAATAGTTATTTGCTGTCGTTCGTAATCGTAATATCATAAATAGCAAGTTATTTTGATGGATTAATAGAATTTAAGAAATTGATGTAAAGCATTAAATTAAGTAATTATAAAAAGTAATTATATGATTGGCTATTAAAAAAAGTGGCTCATGAGTTTCTTCTCAAGAAAAGTCTTACTCTCGGAATCCGGCCGCTTGTGTCGATTACAATCACAGTCAAAGCGCTGTGGTTGTACTTGATACAAGCGCATTAATATTATGCAATTAATATTATGATTAATGATTATTATTTATATTGTAAAATAATTATTTAAAATTTTAAGTGCCTATGAAAATGTAGCGTAATGTAGTGGCCTATGAAATAAAGGTATTTTTGATTTTGACTTGCCAACGGATCAAAAAACCGACCCTAAGAGACGGTGTTTATATTTTATAAATCTCACTAACTTAGTTCAAGAATGTTTTCTGTTTAAAGTTTTAAACAGAAATAGTCTGTATATATCCAACCAGAGTTGGGTAGACCTACATGAGCATGGGTAAGCCCCAAATAAAAATTTATTTTACTAATTATTCGGTCTTTACCCAAGAAGCTTGGGTAATACTAAGTTAATCAAGGTAAACCTAGGTTTACTCCATCTTCTAGAATCACCCGTAACATATACACCGAGAGCTATGCACGCAGGCTTTAAGTAGTCGCCATCTCTAAAGGTTTTGGGTTCGAATCCCGGTAGGCGCAAATGTATGTGTGGTGTTTGTCTGAATACAGACATTTGTTCTCCATTCTAGATGTCGATAGTATTCAGTTTGTAATAAATATTATTAAGGTTTAAGGGACGTTTCATAGGTGCACTGGTCGCCACTGCTGGCACAGCAGCGCCGCCGCCGAGAGATTTCCATACATTTTGACGTACAAGCAAGCGCTGTGAAACGATGTTAGTTAGCAGCTCCGTGTAATTGTATGCGCGCGCGCGTAGCAATGAAACCGCACTACAAGTAATAACCTGCGTGCGACATGTTAAGATGAATGAACGTAAAAACTATATTTTTAATTTTATCAAGCCCAATGATCATCAAAATTGAACCTACAATACAAATCTGTGCCTAATTATATTAATTATTTAAAAACCTAAAAGTAGTAGCCATGGAGTCTATGTAACGAAGACATTGTTAATTGAAAGACGGTATTGATTAGTCCCTTGACAAACCTTCACTTAGCTAAAGTACATTAATAATACATTTGAGGAAAATGTGGTTTTCTATTGAAGTTGCTGTTATATAAATGGTATACATACATACATATTTACAAACTTTCGATTTGGTTTGACTACTCCTGTGGCCTTGCTTAACCTCTCAATGGTTACAAACCGAGACAAAATAGAAATATAATAATATAATTTATTATACACGAACGCCGGCGTTCGCTTGACTCTCGAGGGCTTAAAAATAATAATTTTGGCATTTGCACCTCTCAAATACTTACAGATTCAGTAGTTAAAGAAATGCTTGACATGTTATTAAACACTCAGATTTTACAGTAGTGATCTTTAAAAAAATAATAAAAGGTACTTGACATCATATATTTTTTACACTAACACCCTTACTAATAAACGAGGTATAAGCAAGAATTGTGTACTTTCTGATGGATGCCAAACTCCCATACAATAGCATGAGGCAATGTTTTGTCTCCATCAGTAGGTGTTCCCTTTCATTCTATCACTTTGATGAATGAGTTTGTCATTTCGTAGTAAAGCTTTCCATTACTACTAATGTCGTCACTCAAAAATATACACAAATTTCTCAAACAAATACTCTCATTTAATATATGATTTTCGTGAAATGATAAGGTACATCAGGATATCACTCACATACACAAAATAAAACAACGCACGTCATCACCAGTTTTATTATTTTTTATTTAAAATGTTGATTTACAAAAAATTTTAACAATTTTCAGTCTAGGTGTCAAAATGGCGTAAATATGACAGGTGAGACAGAAACTATGGATAGAAAGAGAAGAAGAGGTTATCCCACGGTTAGCCTTCATTAATAAATAGGGATAGAATGAGATGGAACACCTACTGATCGAGACAAAACATTGCCTCATGCTATAATTGTATGGGAGTTTGGCATCCCTATAGAGTATAAGATTCTTGGGTATAAAGGTTGAAATAGTGTTTTGTCTTCGTCAGACATTCAGAAGACAGTAGTTGTCAGAAAGTGACAAAACACTGAATAACTATTCCTTCCTCATAAGTCGATTATTAGTAAGAGGGTTAGAATATAATCGAATGTCAATTATTATTGTACGTTATATGAATATATGTTCTAATAAAAAAAATATCTGTCTGTCTATCTTGCTTTCACGTCAAAACTACTGAACCGATTCAATTAAAATTTGCTACACAGAGTGCCTAGCTAGAGAAAGGACATAGGTTACTTCCCATGGGAACGGGTACCGCGCGGGTGTGTTCGTGGTTACCAATATCTGCTCGACCGAATATTATGTGACATATTCATCACATTTATTCATTTCGAATTTTAAAATTTCTCGGCATTGAAAAAATAATGACACGACAACAGAGATTTATCACCATGACAACAATTAATCAGATGACACTAACAAAAAATGATATATTATTTTTTTTTTATTAGAGGTTTTAGTTCAACTATTATCAATCAACATTTTGTGAATAAGAGGTAGGAATGTAATGTTGAGCATTTTGTAAAAAACACAATTTAGTGCTATCAAACACACAAAAACTTTTTGTAAACTTTTATCGGAGTTATTCGCGCGCGCTAACGCGCGAACGACGTCGCGGGCACAGCTAGTAAATAATAATATTATAATATACATAATAATTAATTTGACGAACTTTACATAATCATAATTTGTCTTGCCTATAATCAGGCAAATAAGCTCACTAATACAAGTGCAATTCAAAATTTTCTTTGTGCATAATTTTTAACGGTCATGTTTGTGCCTACGACAAAAGACCCAGGCGGATACTAGTTAATTGAGAACGCCTACGACAGCGGTAAAGAATCATTGCTAAATACCGAACGTCTTCCCACATACAATGGTAATGGCATATTGCTTACAATTACAGCGAATGAAATGTCAGAGAGAAATTATTCGTAACAGGCTATAAATTTTAGGTAATCTGAGTAGAAGACAACAATAATGTCTTATAGAAATACATTTGAATGTATGCTATGCGGATTAGTTAAACCTTAACGAAAGTCGAATGTGAATATCGCTTGCCTAACATTGTGCCCGGTGTGCCCGGTAAATGGCAACAGGCTCGCCACCTGTTACACGGGGCCTTAGACATACCATGATGTGAACAACTTCGCCTATACCTAGATTATATTACATACATACATACATTCATACAATCACGCATGTAATCCCTGAAGTCGACGCCTGTAGAGTCCAAGGAACACTGTGTTCCTTATGACCACATTTAGTCATACAAAAATTGGGTTTGGTCAGATGAAAAAATCGTGAAAGAGGAGTAACAAGTGGCTAGCTCATCGCCTACACAATCACATACCCAGTACCCAATACGCCCTTAGTCGCCTTTTACGACATGCTAGGCAAGAAAAGCAGTTGGTAGATTATTTTTGTGTCCAGGACCAACACGGGATTGTATTATTAGGCATTATATATTAGGTCCTTACCTGTGAAATTGGTGTTTTGTATGGAGATTTTGGGGAATTCTGCATTTTCCATACAAATTTTTTTTCAGTTTTCTTCACAACGACAAATCCAAAGATAATAATATTTGGCATGTATCATTAGACAAGCTTTGGCAATATGTGTGTGAACACGCTTGATAAAAATTATTCATCGTTTTTATGTTAATGCAAATCAAATGATGTATTCGGGAGGCAGTTAAAAATAATTGTCTTTGTGTCTAATTTTAACACAATTAAACTTACAAAAAATTATCAAATTAAATAATACGAGCTCAAATATTATATATAGTCTATTTTTATAAGAGGCAATTATTTTATAAGAATGTTCTGAAACTTAATAGTTACGGACAAATGGCTAAGACAGAATAAAAACACCAATTTCATAGGTAAGTACCCAATATTAGGTAGGGTCAGATTTTTATCTAAAAATTATAGAAATATTAGCTGTGTCCGAGACGTCGTTCGCGTAGCTATTGATTTAACGCCGATAAAAGTTTGAAAAAAGTTTTTGTGTGTTTGTTAACACTGCATTGTTTTTTTACAAAGTGCTCAACATTACATTCCTACCTTTTATTAGCAAAATGTTGATAGTTAATAGTTGAACTAAAGCCTCTTACTATTAAATAAATGAAAATAACATTTCTTGTCAGTGTCATCTGATTTATTATTGTTATGTGTCACGTGTCATTATTTTACAATGCCGAGAAATTTTAAAATTCAAAATGAAATTACATTTTGACGGAATATGTCACATAATACTCGGTCGAGCAGATATTGATAACCACGGTTACACCCGCGCAGTACACGTTTCCATGGGAATATCGGGAGAAAAAAGTCTATGTCCTTTCTCAAGCTCTAGACTATGTGAGTACCAAATTTCAATAGAATCGGTTCAGTAGTTTTGACGTGAAAGCAAGACACAGACAGAATTACTTTCGCATTTATAATATTAGTATAGATTAATGAAACCTATTGAAACACCATTCAAGTCATAGAGTAAGCCGCGTAGAGTGCCACCTGTAATTTTAACTATAAGCTATGTAAGATAATGCTTGGATGTTCCGTGTTATTTTCTCCCATGTGACATGTTATTAAGTAACCAATTCCGCTAACATTTGCTCCCACGAAAGCAACGGGAAAAAATCGTAATTCTTGAAGACACAAAAAGCACAGAAGTTAATCATAACTAACAAGCAATTGTGACGATTGCCATATACTTAAAATAATTCAGGATACATCGTAAGTATTAATCTTGCGGTGAGTTCATTATTTTACCTTAATTGGTAAGTTTAATAAAAATGATAAAGGGTATACAAGTATTTAGACTACAACGAGAAAATTTCGCAAATATGAACTCGTTTAGATTGCGGGAAACAAATAAAAAAAAAAAATCTCCGTTATTAATTGTTAATTGTTGAAGTTCTAGCACCACGTGGTGTCATTTTTTGGCTATTTTGTCATTCTGATGCTATTCGCTAAAGCTTCCGATTCTCTAGCAAATGGCATCAAAATATCAAAACCGCCAAAATATGACTTACGTGGTGTTTGAACTTCGATGACAAGTATGATAGTTGTTTACCCATGCGAAATGTTGATGATCTATCTCAAGCCAATATACATCACGAGACTAGAACATTCTATAGCGAGATCCTAATATTTCCATAAGACAAAGACCTCGTCAATCAAGTGCTTGCTAATTACATATCTTAAGTTTACATTGCGTTTACATTTGTACTCAAACGTGAAATTAATGCCGTTGCAGACTGAGCATCCTTTGTTGGGGAAGCAATTAAGAACATATCTCGGTCGGTACTCAGTAAATTGCGTATTCCAAAATTCGTATTAGTTCGACGTGATCTATCAGACTGACGAGCAATCGTTAGTACAAAAATGTTGAGAATATAAGTGATACTCAAATTTTGTTTCAAAATCGTGAAAAGAAAAATGCTCCGCAGCTTATCAGACTACATGGAGGTAAACAAAAAGGATCTATTATCACATACTCTAATACTCTAAGCAGCAACACGTAACCAAAGACCGCTACGAGTAAACTCACGGAATTTTTACTGCCGCTACATTATGAGGAAATTGAGTCTTTAATCAAGGGATAATATAAATCATATACAACCACTCACATACGCAAACACACACACACACACACACACACACTACACGAGCGCGCGCGCATACTCAAATACACTAGTGTTTACAAACTACCCAGTTTTGTAATTAATACTTTAATAAATTAGATTTGTAATATTATCAAAGAGTTTAAGTTATGAATTGTTTTACTTAAAATTGTTATGAATTTATTAGCTATGGAAGTGCGAAGTCACCTGGCACAGGCATAATTTTGCTTAAAAGGTGATTTTATTATTAATTTTATTAAACTGGCAAGCACTTTTAACTCAGGATCACAAAATCCTGGTCACATAGGTTTAACATCTATTCCACAGATATACATTTACTTAAATACCGCATTCTTAACGATTCGCATAGAAACCAAGCGTGTCAACTTTTGAACGCCTACTGTGACGTCACAGTCGTAATTTTGGAAGATTCAAACTGATTGAAAGATACCGATGCCGCCGATGCCCCGAGGCATTGGTTTTAGTTTTTTGCAGCCCGAATGGCTTTTTTTTTATGATTATGTTTTTTATATAAAAATTGTCACTTATTTTTACAAACCTTTAAGAAAAAATCCTTTAATACTCAGGATTTTTTCTTCCAGGGGGGAGCGGGTATTGTAACGAGGCGCTATACCACTGTTAGCGACTCTTTGCTGTTACTGCGCACCTCTCTGGCCGTTTTCTCTTTGGTTCTGCCTTGTTCACTGTCTGTCTGTGTTGTAATTTTTTTTGGTCTCCAACTTGCAACCAAAAGATATATTATTTAAAATAACGTATTTGAGCAGCTGAAGTAGCTGGGCAGCTTTATTATTACTATATATTTGTTGTAAAGGCACTAGGTATTGTAAGTAGCCCTATATTTATACTTATCTGTTTATTATTTGTGTTCCGTGTTTTTGTATTTACCTTTTAAAATTACCTTGTTTCAGTTGTGCCTTAATTCCTTAATATACAATACCTAAGTGACAACCCAGCGTCTTTCATTTATCCCTGGCTTCACCCCGCCAAATAGTTATCAGCGGCCAACCACGACGTTTGGTCGGGGTTTTCGGACACGCGCAGTTGCATCATTTGCGTCATCATATAAATATATATTTGTGATCTCTCATCTGATGTTAAGTAAGAGGGGAATCCAGATGCAAGGGTAGCTGGTGCGGCACGAAGAAACAGCATTAGCTGCCCTCATCTTGTCGGCATAGTGCGTGCCTAATCTATTCTAACGTCGTCATCAGCCTATATACGTCCCACTCCTGGGACAGGCCTTCCTCATGGAGAAACACATGAGGAGTATGGGCCGTTGCGTTACCACCACGCTGGCCCAATGCGGGTTGGTGGGTAGAAACGGTCACAAATGCGACCGGGACCAACGGCTTAACGTGCCTTCCGAAGCACGAGGGAGCTCGAGATCACAAAGACTTGGTCACCCATCCACGGCCCGACCATGGCGAAGGTAGCTTTGTTTTTGATCGAAGCCAAAGCGCACTGACCACTACGCCACCGAGCTCCTCATTCTAACGTGGAAGGTTGAAAATCTATAAAAGAGTTTTAACAGTTTTGAATAGTTTGAAGTGCTGTTTACCGAACCACTGTTAGTAGACATACATACAATCACGCCTGCAATCCCCAAAGGGGTAGACAGATTCCAAGGAGCACTGTGTTCCCTAAGACCACATTTAGCCATTCAAAAATTGGGTTTGGTCAGATGACAAATCGCGAAAGAGTTGTAACAAGTGGCTAGCTCATCGCCTACACAATCACAGACCCAGTACCCAATACACACACACACACACTGTTAGTAAACAATGAGATTTTAACTGAAATCCTGTGCTAAACCACATCTAAAAACACCAAAACCATGTAGTTAATTAATAATAATAATTCAACACTTAAGATGTTTATTAAAAATTCGTTTTTAATCTGTCTACAATTATTTAATTTATACCTACTGCCAAGTGATGAATTTGATTGATAGTATCGAAATACTATGTTTTTGTACGTGCATTCCTAATGGAATTCATTATTAATGAACTTCTTGTGAAATGCGAGTGAATATCACTACTAACATTTTGATTGCTTGTAAAGTTATTTGTCATAATATCCGTTGACGACCTCCGTGGCCGAGTGGTCTGTACGCTGGTCTCAAGGCGTCGCCATCTCGAGAGGTCCTGGGTTCGATCCCCAGTGAAGGCAAGTGTTTGGGTGATGAATTTTCAGACATTTGTTCTCCAGTCTTGGATGTTCATTATATATGTATAATATTATGTATATTCTAAATAATTATGTGTATTTATCTATTAAATATATTTGTCCGTCATCTAGTATCCGTAACACAAGCAGCATTTGGTTGCCTAAAATGGACTAGTTGATAGGTGTGAATGTCTGAGGATATTTATTTATTTTTATTTATTTTATGAAGTGAAAGATTAGCAGTAGGTATTAGAAGTTAGAACTGAACTTCTAACTTTATTGTTATTGAAATAATTTAGTAGTATTGTGGATGGCCGCAAATGATACAAATATGGCAATTCCACCTGTCACTTCAGTTTAAGGGTCGGTTTTTTGATCCGTGGTCAGGTTGACTAGTATGTTCAAATATTGACCAATGGAGGAAACTTATGATTTATTTATTTATTTTATATTTTACTTTATTCAGGAAACAAACAATTATTAAAACTTAAAAATAACAACAATAAAAAATGGTCCAGAAATCAGTAAAGTTTCCATAGAAATATAACACCTAAATAAAAAGTCTTTACGGACACAAGAGAAACAACTACGTTCTATAAAAACTAGTTTACATTAAATACAATAACAAAATCAAAAAATACTTTATTATTTTCTAACAATTAAACACTATCCCTCAATATTTAAACTATTTATTTGTCTTCTAAATTAAGAAGCAGTGCAGTGAAAAATATCCACTGAATTAAATTTTAAATTATACACATCACATGAGCGATAATATGACAACTTGTCCAATACTTGAATTTTCAATTAAATAATTATAGACAATTTATCCAAAACACGATACTGGGATTAGTAAAATGGCGACTGGTGGCACAGCTGATGTATATGGCTTGGAATTTTTGTCGAGAATTTACAATTTCTCAATTTTAACTAATGAGGTAACATTTATCTACTACAGATCAAAAAACTCAACTTTTGTCTTTGCTCTAACAATTACTAAGGTTTTCTGTCGGATCATATCCATACGGATAAAATTCACAAATAATGACCAAAAACCAAAAGACTCATAACAATAGGCGCAAGTTTAGAGCTAATTTTGTAAGTATTTACTTACATTGCTGTAAGACAAACAACTTTACTGCCACGCCTGTATTTATGTCAAAGGGAGTAAACAATGAGTCATAACGCTTCACGTCTTTTATGATCCCCTGGTATCTTTTTGTTTGCTGAAGAGAGTAGCTACTAGTGTTCGGAACAAAAACAAGGTTTTTTCCAACCATAATTCTTTATTTGATCGCTACTAAAGCAAACATATTGACATTTTATCTTCACGGTTGAATGTGGCAATATTACATTATGGCTGCGGAGGCGCGTAAGTATTCCTATTATATCACTTTTTGCGCAAATATGTACATCTTTTTAGGTGTCTTATTCGCGACTTTGCGACGTATGCTTTTTGTATGTGGAAAGAACAATGAAGCCATTTTTCGTAGCAAGAGGCACAAATTATGTAATATTGGGTCCTTACCTATAAAATTGGTGTTTTTATTCTGTCTTAGTATTTTGTCTGTAACTATTAAGATTCAGAGTATTCTTAAAAAAAAATTATCTCGTCTAAAAATAGACTATATTTTTGGGCTCTTTTGATTTGTTTTGATAATTTGTTGTAAGTTTGATTGTGTTATAATTGGACACGGAGACAACTCTTTTTAAGTGCCTCCCGAATACATCATTTTATTTGCATTCACTTAAAAACAATAAATAATTTTTATGAAGTGTGATATTACACATATTACTAAAGCTTGTCTAATGATACATGCCAAATATTATTATCTCTGGATTTGTCGTTGTGAAGAAAACTGAAAAAATTTTAGTATGGAAAATGCGGCATTCCCCAAAATATCCATACAAAACACCAATTTCATAGGTAAGGACCTAATAGTAACCGTAGACTTACGATATGAAGAACAGGCATTGCGGAATCATTATTAGCTCTATCAGCAAAGTTTTAGGGTTAAAAAATGTAATTCCTATGGAGTATTATGTTTTTAGGCTAATAGCTATTTGACGGAAATATCTCTTCCAATTGTGCCTACCCCTTTGAAGATATGGGCGTGAGAAAATATGTATATGTAAGACTTACCGTTGGGTAGTATGCTTTTATCACCAGATTGAATATAAAAAGTTTGTTTGCGATATGTAATGTTACTTGCCACTTATCTGATATCCTCACGGTCCTCTTCTCCTCAGAATAAAATTCTCGCATCGATTCACTTTAGACAATGAGTTTTTTGAGCCCATGTTAGTGCTTCGTATAATGATTTCTACGGTACTTTAAATTTGTTCAAGGGAATTGTTTCATTGTGAAATTGTATAGTACTTGAACCCTGCAGTAATAACAGCCTTTGGAATGTCTTAAACACACACGCTTTGTACTTGTCATGTCTTTCATTATTTTTAACATTCATGTTAAAAGGTCAAGGTAACCCTTCCTTTAATAAATACAAAAGAGTTAGTTAAAGCCAATATTTCTCTAAAATATATCACTGTAAAACAATTGATATAAATAGACACACGTTATTTTAATAGTAGCAAAGCAGCGGCGATGGAAGATACTTAAGTTGCGTGATATTCAAACCTGACTATGATTTTTATAACACCATTTCAATGCATTTATTATACATATTATACGAATTAATGGGTGATGCCACCCCTTAAAAATGATTTTTTTTTTGTAAATCAAAAGCTCTCTGGAGATCTTCAATAAAAAACCTAATATATAAAATATATTTTAAAGTTTTTTTTGTGATGAAGTTACCTAAGTCATTGACATAATTTTCTTACATCTAAAAATAACGCGCTCCTAAAAATTTGGTTGCCCGCCTCGTCCTCAGCCTATGTTCGTCCCACTGTTAGACACATGCCTTCCTCATGGAGAAACACACGAGTATGGGCCGAAACACCACCACGCTGGCCCAATGCGGGTTGGTGGGTAGAAACGGTTGCAATAGCGACCGGGACCACGAAGGAGCTCGAGATCACAATGTTTTGGTCACCCATCCACGGCCTGACCATGGCGAAGGTAGCTTTGTTTTCGATCGAAAGCCAAAGCGTACTAACCACTTCGCTACCGAGCTCCTCAAGTTGACCGCCAATTTCCTATTTCCTTGTCTGTAGTAAGTGTGTCTACTATGACCGGTTTTAGGTAGCTCCTAGATTAGATCATTTCACTCCCAGTAGGTTCCATTGTGCGCAGCGGGGGCCGCTCAATTAGAGGCCATTTGCGTTAATCCAGAGCTGACCCGGTAGAAGAGTTGAATGACGTCTCGATCATCTCAGTACCTATACTCTGTTCGTCCTAACTTGTCCTATTTAGAAGATATTCTTGGCGTGTATTTATAATGTTTATCTACATACTTATTTAAAAAAAAAACAATGATCTATTATCTCAGCTATTAATTGATTGGAGTTAGAAATATCAGACGAAATGCGGCTGTTTGACATCTGCCCCGAAGTCTTCGGGGACAGAAGCGTGAATATGTATGTAGAATGTGTATGTATTAATTGATTTTATACACTGTTACGAGTATTTCATTATAAGATATGTTAAGATTATTTATCAGGACAAATTAGAATTTTGATAGTGAACTCTACATTTGACGATTTTTCTCCTTTAGTTTACTTCTGTTCTAGGGGTGCAGTTCGTAAATGAATTTAGAAAAAAACGACTGTCCCTGTTGTAAAGTTTACCAACAATACTCAAAAAGTAAAGTAGAGTTTTATCAATAATTTCTGCACTTTAAGTCTAACGTGTTAAAGTTGAAGATCTATCAAGAAACTTTAACAGTCGACTTTCGAGGAAGTTCGCGGTCTACCAGTAGTGTTTTTTAGGTAGCGTTGTCTACAAATCTAAAGATAATGGCATCTTTCGATATTAAAAAACCAAATGGCAGCTTTAACTTCATAATATTTTTCAAACGCTTCTCAAAAAATCTCTACAGGTGGACCACGTATTTACGCGATTTTTTTTGAAATTCACTCTTATCATCTAGCCCCGATTGTAATAGCCTAGAAGCGGTAGGAGCACGTCAAAAATTACAGTTTTATATTAATTATAGTAACTTTTCAATAATTAATTAAAGATAAAGTGCACTTTAAAACCTACTGTAACAGAGGCTAATATAAAAATATTTTGTTCTATTTGATTGATATTCATTCACATAAAGTTATAATATTCAATCCATTCATGACATTCAATCGCTTAGCTTCAGGCGTAACACGAAACGTAATAGGTACAAGCACTTGATAGCTCATAGCCACCGCTACCCAGTTCATTCTTTGACGGGTGGCGCAAGTTGAACAATTTGAAATTCAGCCAGCATACACATTGGTGCTATGATATGAACCGCCACGCTGTTAATGCCTGTATTCCTCTCACGTTTATGTCCAACACTTTGTCAGATTTAGTACGCAGGTATCAAGGGACCTTTTTAAATCTGTTATCTAATACCTTTATTAGGTAAAGGTTGCCTCAGGTATCATAAATATTACCAGACCTCGCATTTACTGTCACATTCCCGTAATCCTACAATCTAGAGTAGAAATAACACTTTGTAAAATCTTTTATATATGCTTTTATTATCAGTCGACTTTACAGAAATAAATAGTGAACGAAAAGTAGCTAGGTTTAGAATTGCCGCTTATATATTCCTTAATATTAGGTCCTTACATATGAAATTGGCGTTTTGTATGGAGATTTTGGGGAACTCTGCATTTTCCATACTAACATTTTTTCAGTTTTCTTCACAACGACAAATCCAAAGATATTTGGCATGTATCATTAGACAAGCTTTAGCTATATGTGTGATATCACACTTCTTAAAAATTATTTATCTTTTTTATGTGAATGCAAATCAAATTATGTATTCGGAAGGCACTGAAAAGGAGTTGTCTCCGTGTCCAATTTTAACACAATAAAACTAACAACGAATTATCAAAACAAATCAAAAGAGTTCGAAAATATGGTCTATTTTTAGAGGAGGTAATTATTTTTTAAGAATACTCTGAAACTTAATAGTTACGAACAAAATACTAAGAGAGAAGAAAAACACCAATTTCATAGGTAAGGACCCAATATTATACTCATAAAAGGCTAGGAAATAAAAAATACAACTATGCAAAAATTATCACAATGGCTTTATTAAAGTATATAAATAGTATACTCGTGACTTATATGGACATTTATTTACACATTATATACAAATTCACAATCATAATATACTACAGCAGTCTTATAGAATGTATTTACACCAAACTCATGAAACGAACGCCCTTTGAAAAGGCGAGAAATTACAAAAATAGATTAAAATTTTAATTATTTGGTAAAGCGCGCGTTGCGATTATACAATATTCACATGAAGCTTTGACTAAATGATAATCTATTTTATACGGAAATAGTAAGCAGTAGACTAGACAAGATAGGCTTGGCCTGAAGATTGGGTGTCAATTAAAGGTGGCGGTGGCGGCCAATGTCTAAATTCCCTCCTCCGGTTCGGGTTATTACCGCCTAATTCTAATGATGAGTAATCTGAATCTATTGAAGAATAAATATGATCAGAAGGAGGTCTACCATCTGGGCCATAAGAAGCTATATGAACCTGCTGTGGCCTCTCTTCACTAAACTCAGGGGCAGCACTAACACCATCAGCTGGCCCTCTCATTTTCTCCGTAAATGAAAATGACCGCATCGTGCCGTTCTGCATGCCGCTTCTTACTGTATACGAGTTTATATTGTTTCTATAACTAGTACATTTTGATTTATACTTCCTATCTGGCATCGCATAACGCAACCTTTCCCAAAATTTATTTTGGCCCCATCTTATCCTCGAACTTGTTTTCAAGTATGGCCTCATATCTGGATCACATTCGGCCTCGGGCAAAACCGAACTCTCCTCTATTATAACTAAACTATAAATTCGTGATTTTATTATCTCATGCAGAGCTTGTCGAAATTCAAAACGTGACCATTCTGTTTCAATAAAATTTCTTGTTAAGATAATAATTATTCGTTTAGATGCTTCCGCGGCTTCTGGCAATGGTAACGTACATTGCATATAGTTAACATTATGTTGAGGTATATCTCTATAATGTAAGCATAGATGATACGAAGGGCTCCCATTTTCCAATTCAGCGGCTAACGTTTGAATAACAAAATCATCATCCTTTGGGCTGTAGCAGACATAAGCATCGTATAATTTATCAGTGTCGTCGTACGCTCCAGTGAATGGAAACAATCTTATTCCGCAGCTTGTATAGAGCCATATGCGAATCGTATCTCTAAATAAGAAAATCACAAGGATGACTAGCATAATCAGCATGAATCCAGTGAGCGTGGTTACCATCATAGGCATGTAATTTGAGACCAACATGTTATCTATAACAGAATCTCCGGCGTAATAGTCGCTACATATTGTACCATTAAGATTAAGTTCTTTCTTTTGTGGCGACGGAGAGTCGGTATTCCAGCACCATACGTCTGTTACATCAATAATTTTAGGAACATTATCGGATATGAAAGCTGTAAATCTTTGTAAATATCTACATTTGCATGACCACAAATTGTTTCCTAAGGCTAAAGCCTTTAAATTAGGTTTATTATTTAAATTCCAAACTGAGAAGTCTATAAGTCTGTTACCGTCTAATCTTAATATTTTTAATGAATGCAACGTGGAAAATGTAGAATTTCCTATGTGACTGATAAAATTGTCTTGCAAATAAAGCTCGTTAAGCTGTGTCAGATGTTCAAACTCGTACCCGTTCAAATGTTTTAGTTTATTATTTCCAAGATGCAAAATAATGAGAGAGGATAAACCAGCAAACGTCCTGTTCTGTATGTTTTCGACTTCGCTCGAATTTACATAAAGCGATCTCATATTTTTTCTGCCTATGAATGCATAATTTTGCAATTCTTTAAAGTCGTTCCCATCTAAATAAACCTCGGTTGCGTCCATTGGAATCTTTTCTGGTATTTCAATAGCACGTTGGCTGGAGCAATCAACTACGTTAGTATGCCAGGTTGGATCATGATAACAAGAGCAATTATTTGGGCACGTCATTTGGCAATCACAAGCTACGTAATCACAGCAATGGCACAAAGTGAAACAATGAGTCTCATATGGACATAGGAAATCTGTAGATTTTAGACTACTTAAAGGTATATGCGTAACACCTCTTGCATGGGTCATTTTACACAATACATTTTCAAGATCCATTATCCTAGGGTGTTGTCTCATTGCAGTCATATTGTTTATCAAAGGCAACCATTCCATCGAGCAATCACAGTTAAACGGATTTCCTCCTATGTAGAACTCAGGCAGGGATTTGTTCGACGGAACTGGGGACAACCGGAGGCTGTTTATATCTAAATGAGATATCTCATTTGCGTAAATATCAACTCTAGTGAGATTGCGTTTCTCCATGAATGTGTTTACTTGGATATTGTTTATGTGATTATTGTTAATGAACAACAATTCGACGCTATTAGGGATAGACATTGGCAGTATTTCAACAATATGATTATAGCTCACGTCTAATGTTTTTATATGAAGCTCATCTTGCAGTTTATAATAATTACCTAAATGTTCAATGAAGTTACCGTGTACATCAAGCCATTTTAAATTACTAGGTATGAATGCATAATCGAACCACACTAGATGATTTTCAGATAGATTAAGCCACAACAAACTCATTAATGCAGAAAACACACCATTAATATCGGATATAAAATTACCATCTAATCTTATAGCTTCTAGTTGCTTATTTCTTTGGAAACTACCTCTTTCAACCGCCTGAACTTTATTTTTAGCTAAATTTAACACTTGAAGGCTCGGTAGGTCCCAAAACATGCCTATCGTCAAATTGCCAATTTGGTTGTCAATAAGTCTTAGGCCGGTAAGTTGATCTAAATTCTTAAAAGAGCCATTTTTAATATCAGAGATTTGGTTTTCACCGAGGTCTAGCGTTTTCAAAAGAGACAATTCCCAAATAGCGGAGGGTACATCTGTTAATTGATTTGAACTTAAATCTAATTCTTTTAAGTCAGAACAATTTTTGAACGCCTTTTGTTCAATGTTAATTAACAAATTGTTATTTAAATTTAGTTTACTTAATACAAACAGTCCGTTGAATAAAAACTCGTCTATTGTATGCAAACGATTCTCTGCTAAAATCAAGGTATGTAAATTATACAAGGGGAGGAACGTATTTTCCTCGATATATCCAATTGAATTGTTTCTTAAATTAAGTATCTGGAGAAAGAATAAATCTTTAAACGTCTTACCATCTATCCTCGTCAAAGCATTATTAGATAAATCCAGAATGACTAAGCGTATAAGGCCAACAAACGTTCCGCCATCAATATGAGCGCTTGAGAGCTGATTATTCGATAAATCTAATACAAGCAGCTGTTCTAATCGGTGGAACACGCCCCTGGCTAACTCAAATAGCTGGTTATTATTCAAATATACTTCTCGCAACTCTTTCGTGTTTGCGAATGTGCCCTCGGGTATGGACTGGAGGTTGTTGTTTGAAATGTTCAATATTCTTAGAGAAATTAGTCCGTTGAACGTTTCACTTGAAATATCACTGATATTATTGTACTGAAGCCGCAACTCTTGAAGCCTTCTTAAACCCGCAATTTCCGATTCCTCAGTCAAAGATTTAAGTTCATTGTAACTCAAATCTAAACTTCGCAGTCCGGAACCGCAGTTTTTTCCAAATCCAAGTCTGTCTACGCTTTTGATTTTATTCTGAGTGATATTCAAAACTTGTAGATTATCTAATGGACAAAATACGTCAGATGGAATTGATTTTAGGTTATTTTTACCGAGATCCAATTCTTGAAGTTCTCTTAATCCATTAAAAGTTCCGTGCGAAAGTTCCAAAATTTTATTCGGGCTCCAATCATTATTTTTGGAACGTACTGACAGTTTTTTAAGTTCACGTAAGCCTTCAAAAGTGTTTCCCGGTATCCGCAAAAGTTTGCAATTCCGGATAGTTAACTCGGACAGCGATGAAAATCTTTGAAAATAGTTTGCTTCCAGGTAACTTTCGAAAAGTAGCAGTTGGTTGCACTCAACTGTCAATCGTTTAGTGAGTTCAGTTGGAGCAGATGTTAAACTGGATCCGTCAGCATCGAGAGTTCGCACCCGGCATTGGGTGCTGGCATTGTCACCTCCCGGCTGATGGCTGCAGTTATCCACGCCTCTCGGTGCATAAGCCGCATTAACACTCAAAGTCACTAACAAAAGAGTCAGCAATTGAAACATTTTCTACACACATTTGTCTCAAACGATGGAGATGAGACGGTATTTAAAACAATCAGTCACTTATGCACAATAATCGAGTCAATGAGATAAATACGAAGACATTATCAGAGATAGTTCACTTCACTGGTTATGTTTACGTCGCGACGCACGTACGTTCGGTGTTGGGGGCCACGCTGACGCGTGCCAGCCTCATCGTGTTTCGTGTGCGACTGACGAACTCGGCCCGCCATCCAGTTTGGCGAGAGAGTGGTGCGCTCGTAGCTGCCCCTCCGACGTCGACCCCTCCCACCCGCTCACCCTCTCGCCCCTGCATAGTTACACGTTTCCTCGCATGGCGCCACTTGCGCTCCCGACCGCTCTCGCACAATTATGTAATGTTTTCTTAATCGAGCTACCACAGTGAGTTAAAAAAGGAAACTTGCACCAGTCTGGAAGATTATTGTTTATGTTTTACTATTGTCTTCTTGGCAGTTTAATTAAAAATTTATTGCGCAATCCGAGTGTTACACGTTATTTTGTTGTCAAACCGATATTAATTATTACAATAAAACATTTTATGGGTGTTCAAGATAACTACAAAATATGTTTACCGTCGGATTATTGCTACACACATTGCAATTAAAATGGTTTTTCGTTTATTGAATTATTTTTACACGTAGGGACTTTTCTTAGCACATCTAATAAGGGTAGTTTGGGGTCGTTTACCCCAGTACGAACTTCGTGTACGGAATTGTCATGGAATTTTCAAAAAGCCAACCTTTTTTAGGGGACGCGTTCCTCTATCTCGTGCGAACTGGAAGAGGTGCGAAGTTCATGGGAGTTGATAATTTGATTTTCTTGTTCGACACGTAAAGTCGTTTATGCGACTAACTGGAAGTTAGTTACGTACTGAATACGGCCAAAGTTTTGTTAACGGGCGTCGTGAATAAAGATACGAGCACGTATTGTCAGTGTCCGGCATTTGGGGGAGACGCGATGACTGTCACTTTATGTTTGTTCAAAGAATCTTATCATACATATACTTACATATAATTACGACTATTATCCCCTAAGGGTTAGTCAGAGACTAGGCAAAAGCACCGCAAATGCAGTCCACTGTCCACGCTTCACCAAGCAGCACATGTGCTCTGCGTGACAGGTGGTGAGCCCGTCGCCGCTATCAATTTTTGAATATAATAGTAGTGCAGGAGAAGAATCTTATCAGAATTCAGAAAACGTTCAAAACAAATGAAAGGAAATAACAATACATAACAATTTAAAAAAAATTATAATGTTGGATACTTACAACAAAGTCTCGTTAAAGAAAACGTTTTCCCAACAACAAAGTGGTTCCTCGATGCACAATAGAAAAACTAAAAGTTTCCCTATCTAGGTCGCGGTTAGAGCTGTGAGCGAGAAACTCTATGATGTTAAGAGAAAAGTTTCGCGGCTTAAGTGATAAAACACGTCAGGGACATCCTAAAAAACGCTTCGAGTGCTATGATATCCGTGTTATTAATGTCTGGTGGCAGGGTATCCTGTATCAAAAGTTCTCGCTGTCGAGAGTTCTTAGCGCTAGCTTGATAAATGACTTCTCCCACTTTTGTGAAAGTTGCTCGGGTATTTTTTCTCCCTGTATCAAAGGCTGGATGTCGCAGGCTGGGTGGAACGTGCCACGACTGCCAATGACTTTTGCTAATGCGACGCCATATCATCTTGTTGGATTATTTGGACTGCCGACATTCGGAACTTATAGGCTTCTTACTAGAAAAATGTCGCATCGTTTTGTTAGTTTTATTTTAGTTTTTAGTTTTGAAATTCATACAATATTGATATTAAAATGCAAAATTAAACTTAGTGTCATCAATAAAATTAATCCTTGTTCAAAAATAAGCATTGAATTTCTGTAATCAACGAATCGCGAGAATCTATCACACAGTCTGGCGACATGAAATTTCATTCTGAAAATTTATATCTACAATTCCAACTGCAAAAGCGTTTGGGATTTTATCGAGCCTATTAAGGATAACGACATGACTCCATGCATAACTTAAAAGCGCGGAAGTGTAATTAAAATGCGCGTTATTTCGCGCCTTCTGGGCAAGTTTATTCTATTGTTATCTCTGATCAAATTGCGTACCCGAGGAATATGTCTTGAGGTTCCTGTTATTGGTAGTCGTTATCTGCAGGTATTAACGCATTGCCTCTGTA
This sequence comes from Parapoynx stratiotata, assembly GCA_910589355.1. NCBI lineage: Eukaryota > Metazoa > Arthropoda > Insecta > Lepidoptera > Crambidae > Parapoynx > Parapoynx stratiotata. Next base: position 4,642,689 of record OU342468.1, on the reverse strand, counting down.
TATCAGAGTTTCTTGGTTGCCGATGAATAGAGAAAGCCGACACAGTGAATATTCAACAGACACGGCAGTTTTATGTATTCTTATTATTGTTTAATATTCATTTCAGGGCATGGCTTTTACGTTCCTACGATATTATTAATTTCAACTTGAAGGAGACTTTTAATAATCATCCATTATATATAATATTTAAATGACTGTTTGAATTTAGAACTATCAACTTTATTATTGTCAATGGCTTATTGTTTATAAAGAATGAATCGGAATTACACAGCCACTATAATAGCAATTCGTTACCGCAGCGCTGCGAACATTACATTATGTAATATTTCGTATAATAACTCCTTATATGTCATCTGGTGGTATGAGGTGCTACACAGGAGAAATTTTCAAATATTGAGACGAAATTCCACATCCTCATCTATGCATCTTTAATCTTTGAGCGGTCTGGTTAGGCTGTTGTTGCGTGCTGTGTATATCTCAGGCGGGATCTGCTCTAATCGGCACCTGCGGCCCATTCCGATACAGCCTTCGACTCCGCGACAACGGCCGATCGCGTGTTCTATTCAAATAGCGAGAGCTGATCGCCTTTACAACCTCCGTCTTTGATACTTTTAACATTATCAAAGTTAAGGTTTGAAATTGTCGATTCTATTCCGATTGTTTGCTCTATGCTGATTTTTATTATTATGTTATGACATTTGATTTTTTTAGACTTATACTTCAAAGTTCTACTACGTTTATTATTTTAAAACAAAATTCTTCAACTTCTTTATTTATACTCTTTAGAAGCAAAGGTAGCGAAACATGAAGGAACTATAGTACGTCTCAATCCAAGTTGCCAAAAAGGTAAACAAAAAAGCCGACTTACCGAATTTGTTATTCAATAATCACACTTTTTACATGGACATTGACACGTAATTATAATTAACGGTAACAATTGTAGTCCGTTTCAATTGATTTCAATTACCTACAGTCATCACAAAACATTTTAGAGATGAAACATTAACTTTGTTTTGTTTACGTTTTTGGCAATTTAGATTGAGACGGTACTATAAGTAATGAATCCTGTTTGTGAGACTTTTTCAAAGGCTTAGTTTTGTTATCTAATGTTTTTTAAAAGTCGCAAAATACTTCTTTGGTTACCTTCCAGTGAGATTTTTTAGTGAAATTTTTGTTTGCCGTATCAAGAATAGAATAGAACGGTCAATTAATGTAAAAAAATGTTATGTGTTAAAATGTTGTTTAAAGTATAAATATCAAAGATAATATTGGGTCCTAACCTATGATATTGGTGTTTTTATTCTGTCTTAGTATTTTGTCTGTAACTATTAAGATTCAGAGTATTCCTAAAAAATAATTACCTCGTCTAAGAAAAGACTATATTTTTGAGCTCTTTTGATTTGTTTCGATAATTTGTTGTAAGTTTAATTGTGTTAAGATTGGACACGGAGACAACTCTTTTTAAGTGCCTCCCGAATACATAATTTTATTTGCATTGTGCCATTATTATACTGTATTAATGTTGGTTGTTATACAAATAACGAACGTTACATTTAAATTTGAACTCATCCAATTCTAATTGATATTTTTTTCTTTGTAATTGACGCCGTACATACAATATTATGTATAATGTGAATTAATGGTTCTCGCAAATTTAGAAGCTGCTTCGCAAAAATTTGTTTGAAGATCAAATACCAGTTTTTTTCATAATCAGAACTGCTTTTAACTGAGCGTCATTAGCCTGGGGTTCAATTTATCTTACCTTTGAGGAATTCAGTAATAAATTTAAATTTGTTTTACGAAACGTAGCCAGGTGGGAAATAATATGAAATGTACGCTTAACGTGTTAAAGCTTATCTAGAAATTTCGGGTCCAGGAAGTTGAGAAGACTGCAATTTATTTGATTATGATCAATCCATCTAATGTGTTAGGATTATGAAAAAAAAATGTTTTAGATATTCCTGAAAGAAAATTCAAAGTAAACTACACCTAAAAGAGAACCGGGTTAAATAAATTAAATTTTCAATGTTCATTTCGCTACAACACATTTAATATTAAACTGCACTCAAGGCAAGTAATATTAACTTGCTCTCAACTTGAATTCCTGTCTAGACGTTGTTTCTCACATGTCAACTTAGTTACTTATAGTATGACAAAGGTAAACTTAATGTAATTAATTTAAATCGTTTCGATTCAAATGGCTTAAATAGTTTCTACTTTAGTGAGGGCTTTGACTTTTAATTAGTCTGTTCAAGACAAGATTGATTTTTCTTAGATAGAGACATAGGTTTGATGCACTCATAACTCGTTGCAAAAAGGATTTGGCTGGTATTTTAAGGATGGATAGATTGTGTGAACGAAGACATGACTAGGATAGGAGTGAATGTTAATATAATGTGTGATAAAGAAGAATGGAAGAGTAAAACATGTTGCGTCGGCCCCAAATGAAATTAGGAAAAGGACAGGCAAATGATGATGGACATCAATTAGTTTGAGGATCTTATGCAATCGGCTATCGGCTTGTGTTCATGCTCGAGTCTAGAAAAATATCATCTTGTCGTCTAAGTGGCCAAGGTTAGCGTGTGGTAACTAAATAAACTTACGTAGCCAAAGAGAAAAGAGTTACCTTGTTATTCTCTTTGCAAGGGTTTGCTTATATGAATTGAACGCTATCCGGTCCAAACTAATTTTCTCTCAAATAAATGAACATCAAATTGTCTCTATAAAATACATTGGTGTTTTTACTCTACTAATTTTTATTCTGCTGTAATATTAAGTTACTGTCCATCAATTTGGTTGTCTGCTGTAATTGTCGGACGATTCCTATTGTGAGCTCTTAAACTGTTAGATATACTTTTATCATTAGTCTAAAATATTTTTCTGAAAAGTATACTATCTCCGATCAAGGAGTTAAGCGATTAAGCAATCTTAAATCTTATTGGAAAAACTAGTCAGAAGTACTTTTCCAAGTAAAACAAAGAAAGCTATTCATAGAATCAAGTACCAAATAGGTTAACGGGAGGACACAAGACAAAACGATTATAGCACAATCCCATTCTCAACACTAGGAAATTAAAGGCTCTAGAACAGGTATAGTAATTGAGTTGCTGGAAGGATATTAGTTGAAGATTGCTCGTCAACCCGGCTTCTCGCTTCGATCACTCCGAATAGTTCCAATCCGCACCGTTGATTAAACAGATTCAGTTCAGTGGGACAGTAAGGGAACGCTCGATACTCGGTGACGTTGGACGTAATGGCTTCAAATATCGTGTGATTTATTTTATAGGATATGATGGGCCTATTAAAGTGGAAAGGGGAACTGATAGAGAACGGATAGTACTAAATGTTTTCCGGCTAGTGGATGTAAATTTTGTCTGGCAATATTATGTTTGAGTATTGCGTATTTAGAAAATCACATTTTGAGATTTGATTACGGGATTCGTGTAATAAAAAGACCTACTATTATTCACCAGAGATGACATTTCTGTCGGTTATGTTTGTGTTTTGGCTAAAATGTGATACACAGATTCATTCAGAGAGTAACTTTTTTTGGATTCATCGTGCAAATGTTTGTGGAAATGATCCCACGTTCATGGATTACTTTATGAAATAACGAAAGTTAATAGCTTTTATGAACTTTCTTAAAGTGATTTTTGATAGCAATGTGAATATTCCTTGCATATAATTTGTGACGTAATTTATTCTTAATACAAAAAATTGTATAACATTTATCGGTATCCAAGATCATGGCTTTTAAATAAGTCCTAAAAGTTTTGATATTCTGTTTCTAATTACCAATAATCGATATCGTATACATGAAGCGTATTTGATTAACCTAATCGATTGATACTTCATTAGAACTTGAGCAAGTATCTTCAAATTTATTATCGAAGAATTTATGTATATTATCATAAAAGTAATTTATAATTAATTTAACTTGGTTTATAATGCCGCTTTGCTTTTGATAGGTTTTTAATTATTTTGTTCTTTAGGGTTTGGGTAAAATAACTTTTATTTGCTAATGTAGAAGGATTACGGATTTTCTGGATACGTATGTTACTAATTAAAAATATATTGAGCAAACAGTATAATCCATTAAGACTAAGTTATCTATATTCGTCTTACAAATAGCACCAAAAGTGAATGAAAACATAAGCTAGAACTAACTAACAAGGAAATCAGTTAAATATAAAAGGCATTTGTATTCAAAATAAATCTATATAAATAATTAACAAACCCTACATCTTTACCTACTTAACAAGGCTTAGCAATTTTTTTTATAATCATAATATTGAAAAGTAAAATATAAAATAAAAAGATGAGAATCAGAGATGACCACACCAGCTTCAACAACCCAAGTCGAATAAAAACCGCCCTCCACAAAATAAACGAGAGAGAAAAGAAAATTAATCCTGAAGTGTCACATTGACACCACACCCCGCCGCATTCACCCCAAACATCCCCAGATATTATTTACCCGCAAATTTAAACGAAACCGACACATTTGAGTTTATCACCGCCGCAAGGTGCTGTTTGTAGTTAATTATGGTAATGGACTGCAATCCAAACAGGTGCTGCCATCCGACGCGACGCGAGTGTTTGCGTACAGTTGCGGATGTCAATCTGTACGATTTTTGGAGTTGAATAAATGAGGTTGCTTTTAACTTGATTGGTATAAAGCCAACTTAATTAAATATCATAAATGGTTGCATAAGATCTCTTAATACAAAGAATTGATCTTCCTTCAAAGGATGGCAAATGCTTTGTTTTTTATCGAAATCAAATCGTCTAGACCACCTGCAAGCTCTTTTTAACACACAACAAAAACCCATGTAATAAAAGTAAATAATAACATTAATTTTATAACAAATTATTCAGTCATTTCTTACCTAATTTATTTTATAAGCAATATTTCACACCGGTCATCTATTTCACTTCGTCGGCACGCGAGAATTTTCCGTTCGATAAGTCGCCGCTCCACAGACTAAAACCAAGTCGATAGTAACCCGTTGCCCGCTGAATGCAGTTAAAATTTACCAGTATCAAATTCCTAGCATGTGGTCTGGTCGTTCGTTCAATTTGAACAATGAATTGTGGAAGGCAAAATGAATTGTGATGAACGAGCGTGAGGTGAAATACCCGCTTGCCTTTTGGCGATGAAGCTCTGTATTGATGGTGCTTGTTTGACGTGTATTGAAAATATGACCGAGTCGTTTTCTTTTTACCCTTTGTGAGTATAATAGTGTCTAAAAGAATTAGGTTTTGCAGTTTGAAATAAATCATTGGGTAAGGTTACATTATACTTGGAAATCACATTCAATGCATTAAATCTGTCTTGTAGACAAATTTAATTTCTCATAAATTACGGGATCTTTCAAGGCGTGAAGAAGCATCTTATAGACTGAAAGAATGTGGAACTTAATATATCTGCTTTAATGCTGCACTAGTTTTAGTATAAAATCCTGTTTTTTATGAGATTTGGCACGAGCAAGCGAACAGGGTAAGGATGGCAGACGCCGCTAATTTTTGATGTCTCAGCCATATTTGCACTTGCACTTTATAAAAAGTTATTTTCATAATATTTACCTGAAGGCCAAGCGAACGCCGGCATTCACGGACAATGTATTTTTCTATCGTGTCTCGTTTTGAAGTCGCCGAGAGTGTTTCAATGTCATCATCCTGTATTATTGATCGACAGTAGAAAAATGTTTACTTCGTCCTCAGCTAATATACGACCCACTGCTGGGCACAGGCCTTCCTCATGGAGAAACACATGAGGAGTATGGGCCGTATCACCACCACGCTGGCCCAACGCGGGTTGGTACAAACGGTCGCAACTGCGACCGAGACCAACGGCTTAACGTGCCTTCCGAAGCACGGAGGAGCTCGAGATCACAAAATTTTGGTCACCCATCCACGGTCTGACCATGGCGAAGGTAGCTTTGTTTTCGATCGAAAGCCAAAGCGTACTGTTTTGTTAATCGACAGTAGAAAAATTCTTACTTAAAACACGAATACTCCTCATCATTGCGCTCGAATTTCGTATAATAAAGGAACCAGCATTAATTAACAACTTGAGTTTAACAGGATCAAAAACTCCAATTGTGCTAAGAACGGCAGACGAGATAATAGGCTATTGGGCTCAGATTATGGTAGTAATTCACAAGACACGGGTCCGTGCGGTGTAGATATCGGAATTAGGCGTTCTGATATTCGTGGTCGTGCGAGGTTTGGGTATGAATGAACTAATAGCAAATTATGTGGTTTCTAACATGGTAGATGGTTGGTTGGATGGCGAATGAAAACATAAGCTAGAACTAACTAACATTGAAATCAGTTAAATATAAAAGGCATTTGTATTCAAAATATATCTATATAAATTAAAATTAACAAACCGAGGTTTGGGTATGAATGAACTAATAGCAAATTATGTGGATTCTACCATGTTGTTAATTCTCCTTTTAGTGCATTAATGGTAATATAATTGCCTAGGTTAAGGTATCGATCACCACCATCCACCACCATCCACCATCGGTTTTTACCACTACTAAAGCGAGCCAAAACACAGTAATATCAATCATACAATCCAATATTTCGTATCTAACAGAAAAAATATTATTTTAATAGCATTTTCGATATGAATCAATTATATTGACATTAATTTTGTTACAGAATAAATGAATAAAATAAATTGTGTCATCAAATAATGGAAAAAATACTAGTACTGACACACAAAAGCCGGTTATTCCGAAATGGCTATCAGAGGAAAATATTAATCAAAATGGGAAAAGCTTTTTATTACAAATCAGACCGATATGTGAATCAGGGTTAATCAAGCGCCCTGAAATTATTTCAATAGAGCCTGTTAATGTTTTGTGTATATTTAACCCAATCAAGCGGGTAAACTTCTCACTAATACCGGTAACGATGAGGCCAATTTAAATTATCAACTGGTTTTTCGATTTCAATTATCATTCGCACTTCTTAGTCGGTAATAAGAGTGAATATTACGTAATATGTTTGCGTGCAGATGAAAATAGAACGTGGTTCTCTAAATAGGCATAATACAAAGTTGAATTAGATACAGTTAGAAATATGCTGAGTGGGTGCTTCCGTAAGCGGTTCGCATGTTGGTTTGGATTCCGAAAGCAGGGAGCTTCAGGTAATGTTGGGTAAATACAAATTGTATGATTATTTCAAATTAAGATTTTGTGTGTTCCACGCTTATAATGAGTGTGTAATATAATTTCCCATTTTATGCTCTGTACATAATTTTATTTATTTTAACCGCCTCCAAAAAAGGAGGTTCTCAGTTTGTTATAATTGTGATATGATGAAATACTCCTTTATGTAAATATTTTGTTAAAAGATAATTGTTTCTTTTTTACATATCACAGGCGAGCTCTTGGCTTTTATCTCACCTGATGAATAAGTTTCAAAATAAGTGAAAATAAAACTGAATATGTAATATTAAATAATGAATTAAATTCTTAAACTTAAACGTTTGACATTAAATTACCCTATTTGATAGAGAATAAAGACTGTAACCTGTCACGTGCAGAAATATTTTTGAACTCGACTGTACCTACTTACTATTAATCGTTGAGTCGTAGTTGTGTAATCTGGTAAGGAGAATCTGCACATTGAAAATGCATGAAATACAAACGATTATCTACAGATATTGTGAATCACTTCTTCAAGCCGTTAAAATAAATGTCGTCATCTACGTCTTTCTACAAGCGATTATGTGACTTGAACATTTCAAAGTGCAAATTCGCTAACATTCTAGAAATGTTAACGGGTCCATAATTTTCTGCAATTACATCTCCTCCAGTCACAGCGATATTATAGAAAGCCATAGAGAGAGCGGTGCATAAACGGGAATTCACCGTTCAACTCATTTTACACATTTTTTTTCATTGGCTCACACACTTAACTAGTCCATGGGTACAAAACGATACACATTGGAAACATCTATTGTTTGCGATCACCGGTGTTCGCGGTGCCCGCCAAGGGTTCATTCATCTCTTCTTTGCACTTCAGACTTCCTCTCGCTCTGAGAATGTCCCGTTCTACTTCCTCGTTTTTCATGTCGGTGCCGTACTTATCCATCACTTTTCTGTTTCTTGCTCTTCTCTCAATATTCTTCTGACATTGCTACTTATTTTTAATACCGTGCTTTATCAGATAAGTTTTGAATTATCATTAGTCTGATCATGGTTTGTATTTAAAAGTTCTCCCAAAAAGTTTTTTTTATCCACTAATGATTTCACAGTTTTTGTTCGTACTGGGGCAATATTCAGGTGCCCGGCTGCCGGTGACGATGAAATATTGATCAAAAACCCAAATAAATTCGCACAGCACCGAGCATGTAGCAAACTTTGATCAAAGTCCTCCGATTTTTTACATCAGCCCGAATTCTGGACCGCTGTGCGTTCCTTGATGTTTTTCGGGCAAAAAGAATGAGCTTCTGTCCAATCAAGTACAGAATCGGTGAATTTTTTATCTATATGAAAAGTCGGCGAAAAAATTTATAACTGAACCACTACCAAACTTGTCGTCAGCTTAATGCGCACAATTTTTTACAAAGATCCAATCGGGTACATAAAAGAAGTAAAACAACGCACCATTGTCCCGATTCGTTTACAAACAAAGATACGTAAAAACATCGCCACCAAAAAACCATCGACATAAAACCACGTCATAATATATCTCAGTTACAGGGATCCCGGTAAAGTGTGAAATATACGGGGGTTCAATATTTATACCAATTTTATTTGTTTTATTTATTCAAGAGACGTTGTTGAAACAAAAGAAGGGGCTTCGTAGAGTTACGAGTATTTCGTTAGTATCTGCATTTGTTTTGGTCGCATCAAATAATATAAATAATGCATCATCACGCGTTGTTCACCTCCCCGGCCATCGAGCGCGGCCACTGAATGAAATTATTCTTAAGGATTAGGCTGTTATTATTATTTTTTGTATTAACCACTCGTACTGCAGAAAGTTAAACATATTCACGAATTTATTTCGAAACAAATAGCTCTGAAAATATTTTACATTTTTGTCTTCTTAATATAAGTGAAATAAAACACATAACAAAAAAAATTGGTCTGCATTATTAATATGGTATTGAATAGCTTATCAATATATTTAAGAATTTACATATTATAAACTCTTCCATTTAACAAAAGAAACAAGCCTTTGTCGGCTGAACATCAAACACCGTAACAACTGTCAGAAAAAGAAAATTAAATGGTGTAAAGTGTGTGAAAGAAAAGGTCGAATATTCAAGCCCAATATTTAAACACTATTAACATGTTAATTTAAATCTTAAGTAAAAAATGATAGCAGCTAGTAGGTATTCATATCAAATAAAATCAAATCAAAAATACTTATGTAGTCCGAAGTATTGCAGCTCAATTATTGTCAATAGAAATTCAAAAACGAAAACTCAGGTGAGTCCCCTATAGCCCTACTAGTGTCTGCTTTAATTAGTATGCAAATTTAATAGCCTAAAGGAATTTACATGTCAATGGGTTCCTAAATAACGCAGTTCGAGGGACAAAGGATTTGCCGCCGCTCTAGTGGCTTCTTACTAGCTTTCGCTTATTGATCTTCAGCTTATGAAGCATAAAGTGTCTATGAATATAAATACGTATTGTGAGAAGTTTAAATGGGAATATTATAGCTATATTTGTATGAGGTCGATCGGAGCTTAAATGTTGGGAATTTAAGCACATGCCCAGTTGTGTAATAAAACTACAAGAACTGGTATTACAATAAATTTTGTATTTACATATTGCAAAGGTCGTGAGAGGAGAAAAGGTATAAAAGGGAATTTTTACTGTGTGGTGATTTTCCTTTAAAATATTTATATTCTCCAGATGTCTCTAGTTAGATAATGCCATTAGGGCAATTAATTTATTACTATAAAATCAATATAAATGTTATGTCCTTATCATATCAGCTGGGAGATGTCCACAGCTGGACAGAGGCCTCCCCAAGGAATTTTATATCAGCTTGGCGCTGCCCTTATCTTCCATCCTTCTTTTATGATAGCCACCGGCTGTGTTTTGGCTAGATTTTATTTAGAAGATCTTTTACAGAAAAATTACTTCTCAAAGGGCGAGCTCGGTGGTGTAGTGGTTAGTACGCTTTAGGTTTCGATATCAAAAACAAAGCTACCTTCACTATCCAAGGCCTGACTGGCCTTGGATGGGTGACCAAAACATTGTGATCTCGAACTCCTTTGTTTTTCAGAAGGCATGTTAAGCTATCGGTCCTGGTGGTGTGGCTTGGTGGTATTACGGCCCATATCTCTCATGACGTGTTTATCCATGAGGAAGGCCTATGTCCAGCAGTGGGACGTATGTAGGCTGAGGAATGTCTTCTTATGTATACATTTTTTTAAGCATAAGAAACGTGATCACTTCGGTTTAAGATGTGTGAATTCCATTTATATAGTTCACTTGTTTGAAAAATATTGTCACTTACTCGTATTAAATAATGTTTTTAATGGTTATTGTCACATAATAAACCTTATATTGACCCAAAATACGGAATGACCTCTTAATTCAGGTCACCGAGTAAACAGCTCATACATAATCATTTTCCATTAGAATTAAAACAAAGCGCACCTTGATAAATTACTCGCGTTTACGAGACTATATAAATTAAGACATGCGAATGCCATTAGTGTTATTACAGTTTTATAGAGTTTATAGCAGGTGTATCAAATACAGGATAACAGTGGAGGCGACGGGAAATCTCATTATAGAATTGGTCTATTTCATGAAAAGAAGCGACAAAAAGCTAGATAACCATTACAAAGTCCTATTTTTTCATAAATATTATATTTTATTATTTTTAGGTATTTGTCGACCTCCGTGGTCGAGTGGTCTGTACGCCGCCGGTTTCAAGGCGTCGCGTCGCCATCTCGAAAGGTTGTGGTGTGATGAATAGAGCCATTTGTTCTCCAGTCTTTGATGTATATATGTATTGTATATTTTCGGATTATTTATATGTATCCATCTGCTAAATATAACTTTATCTAGTATCACATCATCTAGTATCCGTAACGCAAGCAGCATTAGTTACTTAAAATGTGGCTAGTTGATAGGTGTGTGTCGGAAAAAAAATATTTATTTATTTAATATAACTTAGCTTATTATTATTACTATTAATATGACCCACCTGAAAAGATATGCAACTATCATAGTCGACCATTCCAAAGAAGACCTTATTACGTATTGGTATAACATTGTTGTACACTTTATATTAGTTATAATAACATACCCGTAAGAACGTTACAATATTAAAATATCTACGAAAAATTAATTTTTCAAAAATATTAAGACTCTCATTATAAGCATAATACTGTTTCCAATTATTACAGAATTATAACGTCAATGTTCATTTTCATTAAACCACAAAACAAGCCTTACCTTGGGCTTATTGTGAAATTTATTTTTCGTTATTCTTATCACTTACACCAAACACTTAGCTCATAGCGACGGAGTGAATGTCAGGAATAAGTTTTGTGGGGATACTTGATTATGAGAGAAAATGACTCACTGAAAATTAAACACAACGAACTGTGGTTACAGAGTACTTACATTGCATCTCATCATATTTATTTATAAAATTTAGTATGATTATCTAATGCATACTAAACGTGTACTGGGTTATTACTTTGTATAATCTCTTTCTTAATCTCTTCCTAACTCACATTAACTGCCATATAATTCATACTTGAATTAACTTCGATTCTATTATTTCCAAGCTACTAATGTCATTGTTATGAATTTAATAGTAGATTAGTAGCCAAGGGCTGTAAGGCATCAATTGCAGCCCGAGATATTTAGGCGCACGAGCGCAGCGAGGGCGCTTATAGTTCCAGGGTGCAATTGATGTTTACACCCGAGCTAACTACTCTGCTTTACATCTCGATTGTGAGGTAAGTGGAAAAAAAGGCATTACAAGAATAAATAAATTTATTTTCAAGAACTAAATTTAGCTTCGCCGTTCGATATTCAAAATTGATGAAAATAGCAAAGCGACCTCTTTTGTCACAAGAATAAATAAATTTATTTTCAAGAACTAAATTTAGCTACGCCGTTCGATATTCAAAATTGATGAAAATAGCGAAGCGACCTCTTTTGTCACAAGAATTAATAAATTTATTTTCAAGAACTAAATTTAGCTTCGCCGTTCGATATTCAAAATTGATGAAAATAGCGAAGCGACCTCTTTTGTCATTGGGCTGAATGCATGATGTCTAGTGCCAGTAAGATGGTTAGATGTACGCGAACTTTTTGAAAGAGTTTTTTTTTTAATTACTTACCGCCCTAGGCGTTTCTAGCTACATTATTAACCAAGGGCGGTAATTGATCACTTACAACCCGCATCTGGGGGTATTAAGGACCTACTTACCGAATATGAGAGATGTAAAGGTATTTTTAATAGGTACCATGGTGAACATTGTAGGCTTAGCAGCTTTAGCTACGGTTTGTCTTTGGATGCGTAACCAAAACTTGGTGCTTTGTCTTTTGTCTTTAACTAGTCAACACAAAACGACATAGAAATCTCTATTGTGTGCGAACACCAGTGTTCTCAGTGCCCGCCAAGGGGTTATAACTCAACATGCTTTTCGAGGCACGGAAGAACTTGAAATCCCAATGTTTTGGACTCCCATCCAAGGTTCAACAACGGACGAAGTTGATTAGTTTTCATCATCGAAACGGAAACGTATACACTAGCTAGAGCATCTAGCTCCTTGCGTAAAACAACACAAAACTGATTGTAAGAATTTGTCATTTTTTGTCTATATTTACGTTATGTTTCATAGCAATTGCCATTTCCTCCAGTTTCTAGATTCAGGAAAATAATAACAACCCGCAGATAAAGGTAGATAAAATTTAATATCCCAATAATCTATGCTCAATAAGACAACTGATAGATCCAATACGTTCCTGACTCGATTAAGGACAACGATCCGTTTTCCCATCAGTCTCATAGCTAGGCCGAGACATTCCGGCCGACTTTTTCCCGAGTATTCCCGAGCATTCTCGAGTATTCGGATTCTATTGCGGTAATTGGAGTGCACTGAATATTGCCGGAGTTTTGCAGTTTTGAAGTGGTGCGGTGCCGTGAGTGCCGCTTTTTTGATGCTATTTGCATTTAGTTAAAAGAGGGGGCACTTTTATTTCGTTAAAATTGTGTAACTTTTGTAATAATATAATTGCTTCTGGGGTTTGTTTTGTGCCTTTTAGGGGTCGAAAATTTTTGGCATTTGTTGAAACTCAACGTACCTATGTATAATCCTTCGAACCGACTTACTTAACTAACTTAAAGAAGTAGCATAATTTCAAAATATGGTAACATTTGTAAAAAATAAATATTCAAAATTAAGTCATTGCCTTTTGACTTAAATAAACAGATGATTGAAAATGGCTTGACTCACTCTGTGTCCGGTAGATATTATTGTATATCAAAATCTCAGACTTGTGAATTTAATCAAAAGTGCTAGATACAGTCACCTGATATGAATCATACAATTTACAAATACAGTAAATTCCAGCTGCAAGATATCGAATAAGGCTTCAGGGTTCACCTGCTATGGAATCCAAGTCGTACAATGTTTTACAACGCAATAAAAGGTCCCAGGGTTCGCGAACGGGGGCTTAAAAAGCCGAGGATTTGTGATACGCCAAGGCAAGGCACAGCTTACGATGTGCCGTATAAGGTAATCCTTTGACCGCGAGGCACTACAAAATGACACTCTACAGAGTAATGGAGATTGATTCTAAAGCTTTAAATAACTCTAGTAAAGTGTAAAAAGAGCTGGATGTCGTAATAGTTGAAATAGGTTCGCTGGCAAGCGCTACTAAAATCGCTCGACTTGAATATAATATTATTATGGTTATACGGAGAAAAACTATCGTGGTGTCCTTTAGCGGGGTTGAATAATCTCTCGTAGGCTAGACAACTCTTTTATAATGAAGCAAGTTCAGTCTAAAAATCAATGAGAAATAACTCTAACTTTATTTCAGATTCAAAAATAATTTTTCAAGTTAATATTTGCAGTACACTAATTATTTTCATTCGGTGCAATAAAGTTCTTAATAAAGAGAGGCACAAAAGATTTCAGATTTTCATTTTGAGTTCGTTATTTTTAATATTCTTAGAAACACAATGCGTCATTAGTGAACAATGTCAGATCAAAATCCAGGAGTGAAATAAAGCTCAATATTTAGAACGGATGCAAATATATTGTCAAAGTACTAAATGTATATATTGTTACATGCACAATCTCATTAGTGCGATGTAAAGGTACTTAAAGCCATCTATTGGCACATCTAAGAACTATAGGGAAATGAAAACATCACAATAACTCGCTTCAACAATTAGACAAATAATGAAAAAAGTGCTGAGTCATGCACAAACGAAGCAAAACGGCAATCTTTCGAGACAGTAACTTAACGCACCATACAAATGCGAGGCCGACCTTTTCTAACGGCTTTAGTTTACTCTAAGTCCACAAACATGTAAGAGGAATAAAACCAATTTTTAAAGGTCAAACTCGAAAGGATTTGTGACCCATTTATTCGACCCAAGCTTTCCTTGGGATCCAGCTATCCTTCTGATAGATTGCCACTCCGACATACGATTTTCAATAAGCCTGAATAATTTGCACAGAGAAATACTGAAATAAACACTCTAATACCCTGTGAGTAAAAAGAAGACCGTTCTAATTTTCTCGCCGGGCTTTAATTAAAAAAGAATGCCACGCATAATCGTTTTGGATAAGGTTTGTTTTCACAAAGGCATCGATAAACTTTAACCCCTTTTTCATAATGGAATAAGGCAGCTATTTTTTCTTATTATACTTTCTTTTTTCTTATTAATTTTCTTGATATAAACTGATATAAAAAAATCTTTTAAGACCATAAAGTATTTTTTTGTTTGTTTTTTAGAATTTTTCACTGCTCTGTATTTTGCAGCGTTACATATTATTTTCTTTTTGTTTTCAAATCAAAAATATATTTGCTTCAATTTAAGTATAACTTCTATAATACAAGAAATATTCTATTTTCAAGAATAATTTCACACGTTTATTTAATTTTTTAATTATTCAAGATAGTAACCTTGACATATGTATACAATATTTTTTAGCTTCCATAAATCTTTTAAATTGCAGTATCTGTTTTTAATTGCTCTTATTTATAATTTTGTTTATCACACACGTAATCATTAAAATCAAGTAGTTAAAACAGTTTTATTATGAGTAAATAACGTCATCTAAGTATTGGATTAGTCATAGTAATCCATACTAATATTATAATTGCGAAAATAATTCTCTCTGTCTGTCTTGCTTTCACGTCAAAACTACTGAACCGATTCAATTGAAATTTGGTACACAGATAGTCTAGTCTAGAGCCTGAGAAAGGACATAGGCTACTTTTTATCCCGATATTCTCATGGAAACGGGTACTGCGCGGGTATGTATAACCGTGGTTATCAATATCTGCTCGACCGAGTATTATATGACATATTTCGTCAAAATGTAATTTAATTCGAATTTTAATATTTCTCGGCATTGTAAAATAACGAGATTTATCACCATGACAACAATAAATCAGATGACACTGACAAGAAATGTTATTTTCATTATCTTAATAAGTTGTAGTTCAATTATTAACAATAAAAATTTTGCTAGTAAGAGGTAGGAATGTAATGTTGAGCACTTTGTAAAAAAACAATGCAGTGTTAACAAACACACAAAAACTTTTTGTAAGCTTTTATCGGCGTTAAATCAATGGCCACGCGAACGACGTCGCGGGCACAGCTAGTATTTTAATAAATTGACATCAGTAACTTTGCATAGCCTAATGGTTTTAAAAGCACACATAATAATGCTTACCAAATCCAGCGTGACGTACAAGGATCCAAATAATGGTTCATACAGATATAGCCACGTTTTCAACCTCATATTTTCCTTATTAAGTATTTTGTTGAAAGCCCTTTTCTTGCCGACCCCTCTTTGTGCGATATCCGACATCATCCCCTCAAAATTACGAAAGTGTATAAACATTTTCACGCCCCCCAAGAAAACTCCCTTAATTTCCACATTTCCCGTCCGTAAGTTATTATTATCAAATCAAACCATAGATACCTGTCTAGATAAGGATACCTATACCGGCTCCCTCCCCAATGTTAATGGAAAAATGAGAAATCGAGATTCGAAATCATTGTTTTACGATAGGTACAGTAATTTCGTTGGGCCGGATTGTTTGTTTTTATAAGTAAAACTCTCAAGATTGTTAGCCCCTCCGGCAGTATGTAAACTGGTAATATTGTTATGAGTTTAATGAAATAAAACTCTGTTTATATTTTCTTCATTTACTTTAATTATTATAAATATTTTTCGTAAACGTTATTACTTTTCGTTGGAATCTAATTTAAATTGTTTACCATTCATCACGTGCCTAGCTCACCATTGTTTTTGCTTCATACATTTATAAATATAAATAATAATATCAAAAGGTAATGATTTATTACTAAAACTCATAAACAATATTAGGCCAAATCTTATAAGAAAATTTTTTGAAATCATTTGTAAATAAATCGTCAATTATATTATGTGACCCAGGCGATATTTTCATTTTTAATCCTAAGAATACGTGAGAAGCTTTCCGACTTTTTCTTCATGGTGCTTAGAGCCAGGTTTTGAAATAGAGCCTTTTTATATTTTATACTTCAGCTATTATAAAGATATCGTATACCTACTTACACCACGAGTAAGGAAGAACCGAAAGCACCAACAAAGTACACTTAGAGCATAATATTTCCAACGTCGTTCCTGAAAAAAGAAAATAATTTCAAAATTCTAGCAGATGTAAAAACCGCTAATGCAGGAACGTTTAAAACAGCTTAACGAGTAGCTGAAGATGTTTGCGTTGCACCAGACGGCGTGCATTAAAAGAAAATTAACGGAATTTGATGCATGGATTATGCAAATCAACGCATATCCGCCGCCGCTCCTGACGATCACGTTCTTCCACATTCACATCCACATTCTTATTACATACACAACAAAGCTCAAAGTAGTATAACATCCCAACCGCCACTGAAGGAGTTTTAATAGCGTTGACAACACAATTTGTTTGGGAATATTCAGTGTTTGCTACTTCGTTAATTAATACAGTTTATGGGGATTCGGCAGTTTGCGGTAAATATGCAGCGTTTACTTCCTTTAACGAGTCTTTTAGTGCATAGAGTACTTGAGCCATTTAGGTTACACCAGTTAAGAAATTAATTTTATTAAAGGAACATTAAGCCCTTAACTAAACAAGAAAATATTTGTAGGGTTAGAATTTATCCTCTACTATTTGTAGTTTGGTTGTTAGAGACTTATTTTGGTATGTTTATATCCATTACGACGTCATAAAAAATGTTGGTACCTATTAAAATATTCTTTTTGTAATCCTCATCAGTGGCATCACTACGCGCTAGCCACATTGCGGATTGGAGTGTTGAGTCAACCCATCTCAGACTTGAGTAACATTCGAAGCACGTACGATTTCTAGAATACAATGTTTTGGTCTATCTTAGGACCAACCACAATTTTTTCAACACCGAAAGAAAAGCGTTCGAACCCTTACCCGTAGGTTTCGAAGAGAGATCACTCAATTTATGAGATCTTCTGTCTACGACTTTGCTCAATTCCTTGTGTTCATTTATATTTAATCATTAACTTAAGGCTCGTAAGGAGAATCTAATTTTAATTCAGTGCACATAAATATCAATACTGGTCTGACTCTGTACCATGGCATACACACAAGCTGTTCTTCGTCCCGAATGTTAATATTCATTACGCCTCACCCCTGGGGAGCGAACCAGACAAATTGACGACGACGTTGCTAACATACCACAGAAACTAGGTATAGCTCAGAATGTGATTTTGATCGGAATTAGAGCGGTCTTGAGATGCTTGGTTAGGTTTGTTTTAATATGTTAATTAAATTCAAACAAGAAATTCTATGTTATTAATATAAAGTTTTTACATATTGAATATTCATTGCAAGATTTATCATAAATTATAAAATTAGAAACAAGAAAACAAGAGCTCAGCGAGCGAAGCAAGCGTGTATGCATCGATCGACAAGAGCATTAAGCGATTAAATACATTTTAATACACTTCTGACGTGTTTAGCATTTTGTAGTACCTACTTTTGTATTAAAATCTTTCACTGGTTGCCTCTCATAAGCCCAAATAATAAGATTTATCTGTAAAATTTTCATCAGTGCCCATTAATAAATGACGATTTAAAAATCTATTCAACATGCAAAACGAAATATGAAACGAGGTAGGTATATAGACATAAAAAAAGATTTGACTATATCAATGCACCTACCTAATAGCGGTTTACACATTTCCAGATAACAAACAAATGAGGGTCTACTAAAAATAGAACCACCCACAACCTATTTTGAGTTAAAACGAATCAAAGCCCTGAAGATCTCGCCAAAGGCGAACTTATATCTCCAGCATCTTGAGAATTAGCTTTTGCTAAAAGTTTTGATTTTACGAGTCACAAGATGGTTGAACTTGAGAAATAACTACAACTAATTTCATCTACTAAAGCTACTTCAACAGCCAAAGCAATCGCCTTATAATATGCTCCAGAAACTTACACACCAGTCAATGCCTCAAGTGTACAAATGTATCCAGCTTCCAAACTTTGAGATACCTATCCCATAGATAATTTACCGTCACTCGGTTAGGTGCGGCTTGAATTAATATTCATTACCGGAGTCTTGGATAAACCGTTGGCGCCTTGAGCTTCATCTCGGGAGTTTGCTGTAGAGTACGACTAGGCAGCTGCCATTTTGTTCGTTTGAATACACCCTAATGATTATTATGTTAACGTCTAAGGCGTTTGATCTTAATTTGTGAAAATTCAGTTACTGGAGTAACATTAGCTTGTAGTGTTAGTTTACCATATGTTTGCATCCTTATAATATAAGCATTGTACCATCTTCAAAATATTTATTTTTAAATAAAAGGAGTTCAATAATTTTAAATTTTCGTTTAAGCATCTGCAACACTGCTGCTTTTAAAAACTTTGATTATTGACTTTAAATTCCACATGGCAATTTTCATATTATCGTTATTATAAAACAAAATTTGAGAAGCAATTAATATACAAAATATGAACATAAATAAATGGTCTAATATTCGTGAAATATCCTACTTTTTTATACGTCAGTGTGAAACTGAGCAGACGATCGCCAAAGTGCTTGTCTGGTAGACAAAGAAATTCGTAAAGGCGTTGACAGCCTATATAAACTATTGACGTCTAGATCAAAATATAAGTTATGAATTGTTAAAACGATTGTTATTATTGGGTTAGGACCTATGAAATTGGTGTTTTGTATGGAGATTTTGGGGAATTCTGCATTTTCCATACTAAAATTTTTTCAGTTTTCTTCACAACGATAAATCCAAAGATAATAATATTAGGCATCTATCATTAGACAAGCTTTAGTAATATGTGTAATATCACACTTCATAAAAATTATTTATCGTTTTTAAGTGAATGCGAATAAAATGATGTATTCGGGAGGCACTTAAAAAGAGTTGTCTCCGTGTCCAATTTTAACACAATTAAACTTACAACAAATTATCAAAACAAATCAAAAGAGCTCAAAAATATAGTCTATTTTTAGACGAGGTAATTATTTTTTAGGAATACTCTGAATCTTAATGGTTACAGACAAAATACTAAGAGAGAAAAAAACACCAATTTCATAGGTAAGGACCCAATATATTCGAAATGTAAATGCTTGTTCAGACTACCATTCTGATCTATACAAAATAACACATACTAAGTTTTCCCGCACAGCACTCGGCAAGCACTCGTCAGTTGTAATAATATGATATGGGGAAGTATAATTTGCAATCTCTTTTTGCTCCGGCTTATCTCGGCGCGTCATTTCGCGCGACCGTGCGAGGATCAAGTGTTGCGAATATTATTTTAATATTCGCATTCGGCGCTGCGGTGGGTGCGATTTTATACGGCTTAGCTAACACAATGTATTCTGGATTTAATGTAATAAAAAGCCTGTTGCCGTGTTGTGGACTTGTGATAGTCATCTTGCAGTGATACGTTTACACAAAAAATCGTAAAGTGAATTTGAATCTTGGTCGTTAACGAGGTCATTTTGAAGATGTACAAATTTTAAACTCTTGGGATAACCACTTTCTTTTTTTTACCTGCTCACTTACTTTTAATCGTATAATGTCCCACTGAAGAAACATAACATATTATCATATCATAACGCCTCTATCCCCGAAGGGGTTGGTAGAGGTGTCAACACTCACATTTCACAATACACACAACTACCTAACTCAGTGTTAGTTTTTTAGTATAAAATACGTTATTATTGTAGTTGCGTTAAGAACTCAATTTGTATGGGAAACTTAGTATGCGTTACGTTCCGCTAGAGGCGCTATTCACGTTTCCTATACAAATTGGACTCTTAACGCAACTACAATAGTAACGTATTTTATACTCAAAAACTTACACTAAAGCCTCAGTTCACAGTAACTGTAGTGAACAGGAAGAAAAAAATTTTGAGGTGAAGAAGTGAAGTTGTATAATTAACTACTGTTTGTTACCTAATTGTATAGTTTTGACGCGTCATAAGTGTAACTACTTGTTACCAAAATGATTAAAAAAAAGGATTTTGACTTATTTTTTATTTTTTGTATTCATGATATTCACAACTATGTGAATTTGAGATATTTATTTATTTCATTTATTAATTTTACTGTACTAAGGGCGAGTTCGACCAAATTGAGATTAGTAACACGGGAATAGTAATACCTAACTGAGCTGAAACGATTGGTCGAATCTGCCCTAAGAGCGGAGCCGATTAGCTATCCTAGTTTTTTCATATTTGGCTACACGCGAGTAATATTATTTTAACGGAGTACGCAGTTTTTCGCGCACGAATGTGTCAATGTCTCGTTTGACACAGGGCAGATTCGACCAATCGTTTCAGCTCAGTTTGGTATTACTATACCCGTGTTACTAATCTCAATTTGGTCGAATTCGCCCTAAGTAAAGTAGTGGGATTTGTGCCCCTTACAAAAGTTTTCTACTCTTCTTTATTTTTCTTCAAATACATTAGTTCGATACTTTAATTTTGACATATATTTGTTATCTAGTCTGCACTGTCTTCATTCTCAAAGCCCCTGTCATCCGATGGTCGGTGAAAGACTCGTAAACGGAGACCGAAACTATTTTACAGCCTTCAGATCTAAGGTTGTTAGAACAATACTGCCTGTTTCTTATTTTATGAGTACTAGAAGTGCAGTAATCCTTCTAATACAATGGAGCTCGAGATAGTAATGTAAAGGCTATATTCAAAGTTCTTTTAACTGCGACTACGAAATATTGAATTACAGTTTCTTCACCGAGGTTCGTTATTGTCGAATTCACGCAGAAATTATATATTTTAATACTATGCAATTCAAAAGCAATGAACTGATAAGCATTATTTTCTTACCTTTACTAGTAGTAACGAGTTAAGGAGTAAATGTTAAACATGTTGAATGTTCACATGTTAAATTAATAAAGGTTACCCTCAGTATTTTTTCTATTATGACTTTGTATCTAATTTCTTTTTTGCTTAAGCTAGTTAGCTTCTGTGAATGAAGTGATTTATCCCTGTATATGAAAAGAAATTGGAATCACACGTCTTTCAATTTTATTACTTTTGATTTTATTGAACCATTTGAATAAAATTTTAATGGAATATCTTTTACTTTATCCGTAATATTATCTACAGAAAGTTTGACCGTTGAGATATCTAATAAAGACCGAGAATAGTTTTCCAATCTCTTTGTACCCGTGGTCGAGGTTCAGCTATAAATTTTATGACAAATTGAAATCCTTCTCCTAGATTACGTTCAACTTTAAGTTACGAGAGACATTGATTGTAAGAAATAATCAAAATTTGTAATTAAAAAAAATTAACAGTTGCTTTTTAACTTCTACGTCATTTTTCGTGTCTTTTGTTATCTTTCTTTATAATTGTATAATGTAAAGAACGTTAACGAATGAAATAGGTACATAATAAACTATTTGAGAATGATCATAAGTTCAGAGGCTTAAGATGAAAAATACTATAATTATCATCATAATTTGACCAATTTTATTTGCTGCCCATAAGTTCCTGACCAATTAGTTATTTTAGCTGATCAATTGTATTTTGTTGCTGACTTATATTTTCTAACCTTTTACGGTTATTATATAAAACCCATAATAAATGGTGTCGTATTAAGTCACCAATCTCCTTTGCCTTGCCCCACAAAAAGTACCCGTGCGTAAGTGTAAAATGTGTTTTTCATCTGTTAAACGAAATTTATTTTATTTCTTCAGTTAGGCAATTCCATTTGCAGAGACTTTCTTTCACTGTCATTGGATTTTACTTTTGTAATGCTACCACGACTATAAATATATCCAATGGTTATATAAACCACAATGTGATTATTGGTTTTGAGACGTGATAAAATAACGATTTATTCAGTTTTAGGAGCTTAGCAAACTTTTTTTCACACTTACATTCAGCTACTGTTTAATATTTCAATTCTGAAATTCTGCTGTTGCTTATATTTCGAACTGATATACATAATATTTGGGCAGAAATTTCCATCTTGTTTTAATGATAGTGACAAAATGGTGTTATCTGCTAGAAGATTGTAGAGATTTCTATAGAGAAGTTAGGTAGCTAGGAGCAAGCAGAGGATTCCATTGAGGATTATTGGGATATCTGAATTGTGAATTTCAGAACCTACCAATGTTAAGAATAATTCTTTTTTGTCATATTAGCTACTAAAAGGCAGCGGTAGCCGAGTTGGGACGAACGGGGCACTCACAACTCGTTCGAGAGGCCGCGGGAAACGCCGGTTCGAACCAGCGCCTGTACCATTGAGTTTGAATAAAACTTATGTACAGTTCCCGGTGTGCCCGGTGCTTGGCAACAGGTTCGCCACCTGTAACATGGGGACCTAACATATCTGGCGAAATGTGGGTGTTTAACACAACTGCCTACCCCTTCGGGGTAAAGGCGTGATGATATGTTATGTTATATTATCTACTCACAGAGTAGTTTTCGACGCAGGAAATTTATGTTAATTATTGTATGGTCTCATGAGTAAAATTTTGTTTAAAATGTCTATGTACTACCTATTTTAGTTAAGTTGAAAGATCATAATTTCTTAACGGCAATGATTGGCAACAATAATTGCCACTAATAAATTATGATCTTTTGATGTATTCCTCGTTTACTACTTAGCTTCGCTAAAATGGTAACCAAAAATGATTTGGAAGAAAAAAATCTCGCTCGCAATATAATAAAAGGATTGTTCTCATGTCGCTATACGCATTTTATTTAAATCCAATTATTTCGAGAATTCTAAAAATAGGTTTACACTCAATGTTCTGAAAAGAGGTTACTGAATCGGGAGCACAATATATATTTAAAAAAATATGAAAAATCGAGGCTGTGTTTTATTTTTTGATAGCACTTGCTGTTAGCGATCTCGATCGACGTAGTAATGATGCCTCGGGTTGTACAGAAAACCGAGTTATTGAGATTGAAGTATGAATTCAACGAGCATGTATGAAGACATTAATGAGAGTAGATCAAGTGAATGTTGTGTAGGATCGTAGCTGAGTAAGTGGCGAGCTGTAATGTTTACCTCAGCGGAGTAAAGCCTTGAAAACAATTGTGTTATGTATGATAGACTTCACCATAACAAAACATAGTAGGCAGAGGTGTTAAACACCCACGTTTCGCTGGACATGTTAAGTCTTCATGTAATAGGACTCTGGTGGCGAGCATGTTGCCATGCACCGGGCTCAATGATTGTAAAGTGAAAAAATAAAATAAAACAGAAAATTTCCTTTTGACTGCACAAAACAACTCGTTTTGATCGGTTGAGAAAATTATATTAAATTTCATTTAGCATGTAACAAAATCTAAAAGCAAGAACTTGTTTAGTGCAGAACTAATAGAAGTCTACTCAAACCTTGTGTATGTTAGCATTTCCATTTTAACGTAAATGTATGAATTTTCTTTGTCCTGCTTTCAACTTTAAATGAAGTCGTCTATTCTTATATAGATACCATATATTAAATGCAAATATTAGTTCTGGAAACCTTAACAATTATGTTTTGTTACACAAAAGGATAATATTCCGAGGCAACATGGTGAATGCACTTTATTATCTAATGCATTATGAAACCGACTCATAAATAGCTCGTATAATAAATGCGGCAACATTACACGAAGGAAACAGTAAGGAAATATGAATTTTAAATTGTCGCGTGCCACTAGAATAAGGGCCAAAAAAGCATACTGCTTTTAAGTAACAGTTTTCTTTGCCGTAGCGTCTTGGACGCTCCTAATGCAAATTTTATTTATTCATGTAAATTAATATCTATTCTCCGAGACACTCAGTGAGGCGAGAAATTGAGTACGTGCAAAAATAAAGCGCGCTGCCGGCTTATGCAAACTCAGTGACGCCCTCCTGGTTACCAATTAGATTGTTTGCTGAACTGTTATGGGGCGTAAAAAAGCATCAGTAAACATATATTTACACCAATACAACTGGCAACAGTGTAGGCACCGAAGAAAGTAAGCGACAGAAAGCTTCTAATCCGTCTTGCACAATTGGGTGAGTTTAAAAACTTAATTAAGTAAATTTATTGTGAAATTCTAATTGAAACGGCGTCTTTTTGCAAAAGTGGTGTTCTTTTTCTGACTCTGCTATCGCTGCCTCGCTTTTGTTAGTACCTGTTATATAACCCCATATTTACATCACGATTATTTCCCCAATCTTATACCGCTATAGCCAGACTTTCTTAACACACCTTGTTGATTGCCGTTATTCTTTAAATCTACTTCACTATCTCACCTTTGACTATAAATTCTGTGGCAGTTAATCAATTGCAATTGGGATAATCTAAAGTAGGTCTATAAAAAGTGACACCGTTACGTTGAGTTTAAGCAAACAAATCTTCGTTGATTCGAAGCGCCTCAGTTTCAATACAGTTTTTGTTTAAAATTTGCTTAAGCGTCTCGATGGAATTTTTGAGGAAAAAATTATAGTTATTTTAATGGGATATTGGTGATTAAGATGATGATAGTATAAGCCGCAGCAACTTTTCAGAAAAAAGCAAAATTTGGCCCGGTTTTACTTACTGTTTTTAAAATTTCGGCTCATGATAAAAAATATCGTAAATCGTACATTAAATATTGTGGCTTGGAAAGTTGTATTTATTACTTTTTCAACTTTAATCTCAGATCGAAAAAAAATAAAGCTGTTAAAAGACCTATATGGTCTTCAGCCCTACAAAAAGCGAGTGTACACTTATCTGAAAGATCCGAGACACCAACACGGTGTTGGGCCAATGCGGATTAGTGCGTAGAAACGCTTGCAACATTGCGACCGAGTATGCTGTGAAACACGAGATCACGAAGATTTTCTTACCAACGGTCCAACCATAGTAAAAATTGCTTTCTTTTCATATTGAAAACACTCTTCATATTATGCACGTCATCATACAAACTTCGAGTCGTCTCCTCTCAAGAGTGCGAGTACGTGAAGCCTCGCAGTTACCACCCAACTCGGCCGAAACACCATCCGCACAGGGACTACGTCAACTTTTCGTCGGAAGCTCAGAGGTCACACGAGCACTCAGCGGACGGACGACACAAGGCACAGGCCTCACCCGTAGCGGTTAGATAGCCGCAAAGGCCGTCAAATGGAAAAGACGCCACTATGTGTGCACGACGACCTATGTGTGCACACCCGCTTCCATAGCCGTTTTTCTTCGAGCAGAGCAACAGAAGTGATCAGAAGCAAGGGCGTCTCTCACCATCCGTGTCCTCCACAGTTCTTTAATGGGATCTGCTGGTAACCTCAAACGTCACGATCATCACGTATAGTTTCCTGTTGCGGCGACTTACCAGGGCTTGACCCGATTGGCCGATCGTTGTTGGCAACTAGGCTGCGAGCGAGAATACGTACCTTCAATTGGCTTCTGTTTCCATCCACATCCATACAGTCCACCATCACGCTCTCCCGCTCGCTATCATATAAAATATCATGATTACAAATGGATTCATAAAGCTTCTTGTCGAAGTTTGAGATCTAGTACTCATTATACGCCGAATTTCTCTGCCGATTTCACTAGCCTTTCCCTTTGTCACCAAGTCACCTTCACTACCATAGTTTAAGTTCATAAACTAAATCTGTTTCACAAAAAATGTATCAAAATTAGATTCTCCTCACAACTTCTGCTAGTTGCATTGTTATGGACGACGAATACAATGGGTGAAAGGGAAATGTTTCCGCTCCATTTACTTTGGGAGTAAGGTGAAGAGGGTACATATTAATCGAGATGTCAGTTGTCAATGATGTAAAGGATGTTTCTGAAAATAGGCACAGTCAAGGGACGAATATACATTTTGCGTGATGTTATAAAATTATTATTATTTATTCTTTTTATAGACAAATGACTCCACCTCACCTGATATTAAGCATGAATTGGGTCCAGAAGCGAGGATAGCTTTAATTTAGATTTAATATAGTATATTAAGTGGAAATTATATGGATAGACCTTAAACGAGAGCCAGATCAAAAGAGCGATGGATTGAATGCGTGAAGAATGATAATAAAATATGCGAGCTGATGAGAGAATGAAGAAGACAAAATCCCATTTTATTTTTATTTTTGACGGGGACAAATTCCTGTTTTCAGACCTTACCTATCGCTACCAGTCTAGGCCAGAGGCGTATGTGGTATGTAGTGAGCGAGTTCGCTCAGCTCACTACTCAAAAGGGCAGGAACAAGAATTACTAGAAATCATAACTTAATACAAATTACACACTTCATCTTGGTTGTATCGACATGAATTATATTTAGCACGGAGTTCTTTTCATTACGTTCATTCGCTTTGATTTAGATATTTGAAACAAAGAAGTTTTCGATACAGTTCAACTAATAAGTAATGTATCGGGTTTTGGCAGAAAAGAAATAAGTATTTTATTTTATTTACAATAATAATAAAGGCTTAACTACACGTAGTTGAAATTCTGCGAAACCAGACAACATTTACATTTCTCCGTAATTTCTCATTTTGTAAGCCCTTGAACTTAGGATATTTAGTATTTTAATTAGGGTCGTCGACTATTCTATCAAGCCCACTGTAAATGGAGTAAATATTAATCACAAGCTCCCAATGTTTCAAGCGGTACCCTTATTTGGTTCGCTATGGGATGTAAACCATTCGACCATGACCGTATTACCTTTCAGTTGAAAGGATGCGGTACAAATGTTAACACACAAAAGGTTACAGACATTAATTTATATTTACCTGGATTCTTTGCATCAGGAAACATTTTTGAACTATCATACAGAAGTTCAAAAATTGTGTAATAAGAAAAAAATCACGAAACAATACCACATTCGGGCTCTGAAGAATTAGTAAGAAATATCATTTTTATGCCTAAAAGTTCGATACACTATCGACCTTGGCCATAACCTGCAAGCTCGGCTCATAAAAGGTGAGCTGGCTTAAACAATGACATAAATTAATAAATCAATGTCAAAACGGTGTTTATGGAAAATAATAATTGATGAAGCTAATGACTGAGAGATAACATAATGAGCTGCACACGTTTTCAGTGAATTCGTAGAATTTCAGCTTTTAGCCAACACGCCGCGATTCTCATAGGGAATTCTAGGTATGACACCAGTCATGTTCTGCATCAGTTAATACATTCTGAAGTGTATGAATGCAAATAAAATTAATTTAAATTGCAAACGAAAATCAACCCTAGATTGTCGACTTAAGAACGTTGAAATTTAACAAAAATGCTTTTAAAGAGGGGCTTCTAATGGAAGCATGAAATACGATAGCATTTGAGCGGATACATTATTCAAATTTAGCAACTGTTTTGAAACACTTTATGATGTTTCCTACGTTTCTGTAAAAACGGTACATTTCCTTTTATATTAATATTTTAATATCACAATAATTTTCCGTGAGCTATTTATATCCAGTCAAGTACGTATGAATTCTTATTTTTTCTTGTAATATTCAGTGACTGATCATGGGCTCGGTGTAATGATTTGAACGTTTATTTTTCATGATATTGTTATAGTGTTTTTAAATAAAATTTTTTACAGCTATTCAAAAGAACCAATGGAAATATGTGATACATTAAACATATAAAAGTTTGTTGGAAATATTTTATACTTTGCGCCAAAAGTACGTCATAAGAAAAGAAGAATATTAGCATAATGCCTGTATTTACTTCTGTATAAGTTCATCCAACCGTATATTGTTATCAGAAATTCAGAATCATGCGATTTTCGCTCAATAACAAGTAAATTCGCATTTGTAATATTACCCATATCCAAAATATTAAGGTTGTTACTGTCACAATATTTCTTTTTTGCTAATTTGTGTTCTGAATGCGTTTTGTAATGACTTGGAATATTAACTGTTATAACTAACTGTGGGTCTTCAATTACAAGTTACTGCTTATGAAACAGGTTATGTTTCTTCCGTCATTTTTTCTCACGTCAGAGCTTGTCTAACGTTTGTTGGAGACAAACAAAAGTCTTTGATATCCCTTTGTTTGAAAGCAAACACGATTCCGTTGGATACGAGAGCGCTTTGTTCGAGTCATTTAGAAACAGACGACCAACATCCTAAATACTGGCCGACTGCAAGATCCTGTTTAATTTACTGTTTAATAAACACTTTCAGCTTAGGACTTTCTTTCTTCAATGTAGGCTTTAAAACATTTATTGACGTGAGTTCTATTAAATAAGGAAATATTTGCAATATAACAATTCGAGTACCTATGCCAAGAGATTAAATTTCATCTCCTTTTTTGCTATGGATATTCGGTAAAGTCCTTGA
Source organism: Parapoynx stratiotata (assembly GCA_910589355.1). NCBI lineage: Eukaryota > Metazoa > Arthropoda > Insecta > Lepidoptera > Crambidae > Parapoynx > Parapoynx stratiotata. Next base: position 4,613,674 of record OU342468.1, on the reverse strand, counting down.
CAATATGTCTTAGTAATAATATTTGAGATTTGAATCTGCGAGCTCTAAGGTGACAATCAAACAAACGTCACACGTGTGTTAGGGTAGTCTATGGACGATTGCAATACTAGTGCATTGCCGGTCTTTTAAAACTTGATCATAACCTCATTCAACAATTTAACCGCACGTTTAAGTAAATTGTATTAGAATGCACATTTAGGGGCTATTTTAAATTTCAAGGCGAGGATGAACGAAGATAATTAAAAGTAAGATCATCTTAGCGCATCATTTAGCCTAGATATCTCCACTGCTCGACGCAATGTGCCTACCCCTAGGATCTATTACTATTAGTTTCTGTTGAAGCGGTATTGACTGTCGACATCATATTGCACACGTATTTGATAGCTTCTAAAATCTAATCTTACTAACCCACATTGGGCCTGCGTAGTGGGTGTTGCGGCCCATACTCCTCATGTGTTTCCACAGGAGGAAGCAGTGGGACATGTATAGGTTGAAGACGACGACGATGGTAATCTGATGTCATAGTATTTAAGGCTTAAAATACGATTGTAACTGTACTATGGTAAAAAGAAGAAATTTCGGAGGTATCCACAAAACAGTTGCGAATTTTTGTTAATTCGTTTGCCCAAGCTTTGTCTGCAATTTTAATTGTTCTTATTCTGAGCATTTGCGCATTTCCCCTTTTGCTTTGAAATTAATTTAGTATTCTTTTGGAAGTCGTTCATTTATTATACACAGTAGGTTAGCCTTATGTGAAGTTTGTTTCTGCTCTTCGCGCTTTGAGCGTAAACATTGCAGCCGGTAAGCGCGGAACACTCGTTAAAATTAAACTTGCTAGCATTTTTGTTTCGCTAATTTGGAATTATGACCGCACAATAGAATAATGCTGCTTTTGTTCAACTCTTTACTGCGTTACTAAAACTTCAGAATGGAGCATAGTTTTAATTTCGTCACTCGTTTCTGTTTGAACACTTTTCTAGTGTTTTCTTGGTCCTTGGGAATAGACGAAACGCAAACATCCAGACCATCGAGACCTAGCGTACATGAAATATCGTTAAAACCTACATTAATTTGAGAGCAAACCATCATTTAATGTAATTTGACCGCAACTATTTGAATAGCATTGAAAATTGTGTGATACTATAAACCGTACTGACATTTAATTTTACTGATTGATTATCTACCATCCACAATCGGCATGTACTCGTATTGGTAAATCAATTCTGTCAAATTGGAAAACTCCAAATGTAGAAGTAAATTTTAATTAACCCACATTTGGTCAAACGGAAATAGTTTCGTCTAAATCACTGGCACGGGTACTATTTGCGATTTGGCAGCCATAATTATTCCATTTTCTAACGTATCCCAGGAGGAATTATCTCATTTACAGCTACTAAATATGTAGAATTCGGTAGACGTAAAGTGTATAAAGAAAGAGATGAACAATTTTAGACTTAAAAGAGTTTAAATAAAGACGTTTGTTGAAAGTCATGTCACTGCACAAATTAGGGTCAACTATTTTTGTCTGGCAGTAATTGAACGAAACTTAAGGTGTTAAAGTACAGCAAACACAGTTGTATGAAATTACTTATTTAGATATTATTTATATGTAAACACTTTTTTAATTAGCAAAAGAGCTGCGAAGATCGACAACAAAACAGGAATAAGCTGTTCTTCTCACCATCAAAACCTGTCTCAAAGTTTGGTAGGACACGTAACGCCAAGCCAAGCTGTAGGGTAATGTGATTCCTCCTCGTCATCAAAAAAAGGACAGCATACGTAATAATTTAAATTTCTTTTCACAGTTGAGGAAATTCATGGTCGAGAAGGAACTGACAGTAGAGTATTTTTGAGAGCTTTTAATATTTTTCTTTCTAAGTGCAGTAGGATTTTGAAATTAAAAAATGGTGAAGCGTGATTAGATCCAACCATAGACAAAATCTACTTATGATTATTAAAGGTCCTATCGAAGAAGGCTCTATGGTTCAACATAATAGGAGCGAAAATTACTAAACTATTACCAATTTATTGGTTTTTGTCCTTATGCTGTAATAGTATGTTCCAATAATAATTGTTTGTCCTACGCTACACCGTCCCCTCTGTAAACACCAGTAGGTGTTAATAACATGTCATTATAAGTGTTTGCTTACGTTTTGTTTGTATGAGTGCCATTGTCTACGCTATGATTTCTATTGATCAGTAAATTACAGAAATACGTTTGAGGCGAAAACGTTAATAGTTGATTAAAGTCGCACCATTATGTAGTCTTATTAAGGGTTTGTTTGTGTTGAAATTGCTATTTCTGTTCATTTGACGAAATGTTTAAATATTACTATGTAAATAATTAACGTGCTACGAATCGAATTAAGATGATTGCATAGTAGATGTAGTAAATTAATTAATATCTACGATATTTTCTTGAGAAGTAGCTTCAACAGTTGTGGGTCTTCAAAATTATTGATAATTATTTATTCATGTTAACAGGTTAAGTTTCGCAATTGTTTTTGGGAATAAAAAGTTTTTTTCTTTCTTCTTTTGTATTACACATTTGCCCTGTGATTACAAAACTTGTGTGGTTTGACTCTGATTTTTATCTCTTCTCTGCTTCGGAAAGCACGTTAAGTCATTGTTCCCAGCTTTAATTGCAATTGAATCTACCTACCGTAAGCTTTATTTCAGTTGAAAAAAATATACAAAACATGTAACTAATAATATTAATTATAGTGGCGACTCATGCCTAAAAGAGATGTCAGCCCATGAAAGATCATTTCAGTATTGTATTAGGACGCAAACGCAAAAGGAAGACGGAAATATAGAAAATCTTATCCCGTATTCCTCAATTTCTATGATGGAAGGCTTGTGCTCAACATTGGGATTTATATTCTTGTGATGAGGCTGAGATAACTCAGGGAACTTCGACCCTATGGGATCTTTTGTGATGATGATTACAAGTATATATCATTAAAAAATTGTTTTATTTTTATTTTCGTTTCAATCTGCATCTAGACGCATTTTGAAGTTAAAATTAAGTACATATTGCGATAATAATAATGTATTTTATTTGCAATAGGTACATTCAAATTCAAAAAGATTTAAGACCAAAACGTACTAGTGGGATCTCGTAATAGAATCTCTACAAATACTTTGATACAAGTTTCAAGATCGTCACATACGGCAAAGTGCTTGTAGAACAACTCGACAGACTGCAGATTTGAAACTTTTACTGAGGTTCTGGTTCAATGAATAAAACAGAAGAACAGTCGTAGAAGTACAAGTAACCTTATACGAAGATTTTTGTAACACGTCCTCTAAAATAGGTTTAATATAAATTGCATTGAAATTGGTTTACATAATTATATAATACATAAATGCAAGTTTTATGCGGCTTAAGTAATAAAAGTTTTTATAAACTGCAAATATTCTTATCTCGATTCTGCTTAACATTGTAGTCTACTCTCCTACTCGCACTTTATTCTATTAATATGTATTTGTTATAAACTCCACACAATAACACTCCACATTGCTTCAGGTATCTATTAGTATTTATTTATATACAACCTCACACATGTACCAGAGAGTATCATCTGACATCGGCGCGCGCAGCAGTTCGGTGACGCGCGGCTGTCATGTGTCGAGAATTTCTTCTTGTCTGCACTACATCGCTTCGAGCTAATATCCGTTAGTTTAGAAATAATTTAAGTACAGATGTTAAGTCGCATGTATTTCTCTGTGTTCATGTTCTCTCTTCCTTTCTTCTCATAATTCTGCGCGTGTGTATATAGTTCTCCTTCATCCTGACTTTGCATATATAGAATATATAGAATGTGGGCATAGTATGGAAGCGTGTGTAACTTTTTATATCAATATATTTTTACGGGTTTACAAGATTTGGACTTCTTATTATTCACCTAGTTAACATGCTCCGCTATACCAAAACATGTTTTTTGTGTAATTTTATTTCGAAAACTTCATCAATTATGTTCAAATCGAAAAATATTAAAAACAAACCGAACAAAATGTTAGAATAAAGAGAATACTTAAATGTCTTTCAAGTAGTTCCGAGAACTTCTAATTAAGGTATAGGTATGAATGTCTAAGTTTTCATTCCAGAATCTAGGTACTCACATTATTTGCAAAGTTTCTCTGTACGCACGTACTGTAGGAAGAAATTTCACTAGTGACCTCTTGCAGGAATTGTGTCGTGCCACTGTATCCGCTACCAGTAGGCCTAGCACGGGCCAGAGAGAAAAAGTCCCTGGAGACAAAATTACCAAAAAACGAGAGGCAATGACGATTTTTGTCTCTGGGGACTTTTTCTCTCCTGCCCGTGCTAGACCTTCTGTAGTTACTTTATGCTAAAATAATTTAAGGTGCTAACACCCCCATTTCCCCTATTTACATATAATTAGCAGACACAAAGAATACTTTGGATATTACCAGTGGATTTAGACTTTTTAATATCCTTTTTACATACGAAGTAAACTCTGCCTCCGCCTACGAGAAAAGGCATGACCTTTTGTAAGTATGTTATATTCATGAGATCTATAAGTTACTGACCAAAATAAATATCAAAGAGAGCGTAGGTACCTTGTTCAAATTGTTTCTTCGTGCCAGACAATAGAAAGCCACAAGCCCAAGATTTATATGATACAAAAACGCCGAACTGCGACGCCTCTGCAATAAAAAAAAAATTCGTTTCCACATTACCAAAGAGTTCATATGCAAACAATGGCTTTGCTACATTATAAGATGGAAATTCGTGCTATATCGATGCGGTCGGCGCGAGAATGCGATTAGATCATGCGATAAACTAGCGTTTTGCTCCCGGTTTCACACGGAGTTCATTGTTAGCGTTTACGAAACGAACTGCTGCATAATGCAGTGAAGTTCCACTTATTACAGCAGTTTTGTGGAGAAATGTTAAGATAAGGAGAACCAAAATGTTATCAAAAGTAACTATTACTTGTATTCCCAACTACATATACTGCTACATTTCTGTGCCTGGTATTATATGTTTGATATTTAAAAGCCATTTCTAATAATTGGACATTTGCCTATAAATTAATCATAATACATATCACAGGATTAAACCTCAGTTTTTAGTTGCTATTATGAAATTGTATTTGGATAATTATATTTTTTAAATTTTTTATAATATGACTAAAAAAATATTTTTTTAATCATCATTCCCTGCTCTTTTCCCAATTTTGTATAAATATGCATCTTTCAAAAGTTGCAATAAAAGCTAAATGCGCTTAGAAAAATCCTTTAAAAATTTCGAATTTTGCTACACTTAAAATTAAATTCTTATTCAAACTCAATGATACAGACGGCTCCTGAACCAGCGCCGAATTCTTGCACGCATACCTTTTTCCTATCGCTATCGCTACTTTAAATAAAATGAAAGAAAATTTGTAAAATACTTGAAAATAGTTGCCGCATAACTTAACAATGCGAATATTTTTCGGAGTTGATTCAGTTAAGCCTTGAAGAACTTTCTTCAACAATAAATTTGACTTTCATTTTCATTGAAAGACATAGAAAACATTACTTGTATTCTGGTAGACAATGAATTCTTAAGATTTATTGTGAACACTTAGCATTGAAAACGAAAGCTTCATGTACTGAGACGTTAGTTTCGCGTTTAATACGCGTCACGTTCTATCAAAATCTAAGAAGCTTCGGAACGGACGGACGGGAACATTAAAATTAACTTCTACAACTGTTGCAATTTTATCTATCATATTACTCTTCATCTTTTCATTGTTAGTTCTTAGTAAATGCTAAAGACTTATTTCAGTTTGACGCAATTATTTTATCTATCATCATGTATTTGTACACAGGTATCTACTGAAATCTCTTCATGTAGCACGAGCAACTTAGACAGACATTTATCTTAATATACAGAGTGATCAATCCAAATGGATCAGTATAGAGAAGTCAGAAACTATGAAATATAACGAATGTTCTTTGGAACCATTGCGTCTATTTACAAGTTTTCTAGAAAACCAAGTAGTAAAAAGCTAGAATTTTGATACCCATTACCATGAAAAATTGCATTAAAACGTTTCTATTGTATTGCTTAGCAATTGACCGCTGAATGGACTGATGAAATATTTACAGCTGCTATAAATGATCGTTCTGCCATTAATTTAAACGGGAGTTTTGAAAATGCGATAATTGATTGCAATAAATCAAATGGAAAATGTGACGTATTACGGGTTTCTTGGTTGGTCTCTTTTTAATAAACCGGCAGTTTTATATTGAAAATTTGACACCTAATAAAACTTTTACACCTTTAGAGAAAATTATATGTAAATCATCGCTTTTGTGGATATAAAAATATTTACAGTTCTTATAAGTTAAATCAAATATCTTTAAACTTATAACACTTATATTTTTCATCGTCGCAGTAACATATTTGTGTAATTTTATTACTGGATATAAAATTCTGGAAATAAATAATCGTATTTTATTCAACAGAAAATATACTCGAATCTTTTAATTTTATTATTTATGTTAATAGCATGGAGTTAGAAGCTGTCATTAAAAACATGACTGTAATTATAGACACGACTAAAGATATGACTCACATCTCTAATTCACTTTTATAATGTGTACCAACATGAAAGGGTTGATTGTACTTAAGAGGTCTATTCATATATTTGATATACGACAACATCTGTCAAGGCATTATCAACATATAACTAGCTCTAAATAATGTTTAGTGCCTACTTAACATGACAATGGAATCACACCACATGAACCTATTATCAGTATAATGTATTATTATCATAGCAGCTCAATCCAAAGCTGCAAACAATTATTGCTTTGGCTAAATTATTCATAGACTAGCTGACCCGTGGCCACTTCGTTGGGCGGTATAGGTAGGTTTTACATAAGGTATTCAATTTTCATACAGATCCCTAACTTTTTCAAAATATTCAAAAGTTTTTTTTTCGTTGGTGCATTTACGTATACCCTAGAGGATGAACAGCTCCCTAGAGTTATGTAAGGCTCCTTCGTTCAACAGTTCTCGGAACGACCCTACCCAATACACGTCCAGTGGCACGAACTCTGTTCCCCTTAATCTGCCACACGTGGAACTGTGATGTAGATAGGCTTCGCAAGGCTTAATGCTCTCTGCGACTCTCTCTCTCTCTCTCTCTCTCTCAGGGCTGCATCCCGAACAGTCGAGGCTCTGGTAGCGAAAGTTGATCAAAGAGGCGCCCTGTGCGAATAATGCAGCATTCTAATGGTAAAAGGTTTTTACATCGTTTATGCCATAATCAATAGGTTTTGCAGCGCACGCGATGAAAAGAATGTATTTGGTAAGTTTTTGACACCCTGGGGTACATTATTGAAGTTTTAGTAAGGATCCCTAATTTTTTCGAAAATATATAGCCTATGTTACTTCAAAATAGTGTAGCTTCCCAACAGCGAAATAATTTTTCGAATCGGTTTAGTAAATCCAGAGATTACCCCTTACAACGTCACAAACTCACAAACTTTATCTCTATATAATATAAAGTATAGATTAGAAATAATTTGGGAATAACATGTGCCTTGCAATCAATCGGATGGATTATCGAATTTCAAGGACCAACAAGAAACAAATATATTACAGTTACGCTCTCAGGGTCTGGGAAATCAATCACATAATAAAGAGTATCATGAACATCTAATAGAGAGAAGCTCACAACTGGACATAGATCCCAAATCTTTACCAGATCATGAGTTCACAAGGTGGTAAAATCTGGTAAAGTTTAAATCTACCAACCTACAACCTACCAATACCTACCAACGTTGCACCTCCATGGTCGCTCCTGGGGAAATTTTTCATACTAAAAGCCGTCAGTAATTCTTATGGCAACGTGTTTAACGTTATTTAAGAATTTGCCCGTTTAAAGTTAGTTCTCATAAACGCAAAAAGAAGTACTAGATTTTAATGTAGACAATGACACATAAATAATTTTCCTGAAATTATCAATTACCGCAAGATTATCAAGTAATCAATAAGTCAACCCGTCACAATTCGAAGATTTGATTATCACTAACATTCAAATAAATTTCCATATTAAGTAATGGTTTAGTAATGGTTACCACAAACAACCGAAGCCATATATCAGCAGCATAAAACCCGGCTGCAACGGGAACGACATCAAATCTAATACAAACGTCAGAATTCACTCAACCGTCTCATTAGAAAGTAACATACGAATCTTCTGAGAGTCCCGCTTGATAAAGAACACCACATGGGACGTTTTACGACACAGTTGTAAAAGTATATGTCGTCTTAAATGAGACATAAACACTGCGACGTGTAAACGAATGTCGCACATTTATTTTATTAGCATCATTAATTCCTACGCTTTCGTCGCGCCCGAAACAGACCGAAGTATAGACACGGTCGTTTGGTCCATGACCCTATTAAAAAGACTACACTTCTATTGGTAAAGTAAGTTTATTAGAAATAGCTCCACTTAATTGTTTTATTGTCCTCTTTAGTTAGCTTTAGTGCTTTGACACGTGCAGCTGCATATTCTGCAATAACTTATAAAATGTAACTTTTTAATACTAGTTGTTATATTAAATCTACAGTTGCTTTTACTGTTGTTATTTTGTGACAGGGTGAAGCCAGGGATAAAATGAAAGACGCTGGGTCGTCACTTAGGTATTGTATATATTGAAAAAATTATATTAAAAAAGGTAAATTACACTGAACATAAAACAATTTAACATTTACCACTAAATATATTATTATAAAAAGGGTAGGGTCTTACAAAAGTGCCTTAAAGAAACTTATAGTCTTTGTTATTTATCAGGAACTGATCATGTGGTTTGTTGTAACTATTAGTTTAAGCTTATAAAAAATTATCATCACTTTATAAATATATTACAATTATTGTTAGAAGGGAGTCAACCGCTCAACGCGCTAACTCTGGTAAGAATGAACTTCGAGAACAAAACAAATAAAAAGAGACAGACAGCAAATTTAAAAACGGAAACCAAGAGAAAAATGGCCAGAGAAGAGCGCAATGACAGCAACGAGTCGCTAATATAGCTATGGCGCCTCGTTACAATTTTATCAAGCACTAAAATTAGTGATTTAACCTTATTGTTCTTCTCATTCTAATTAAGCAAAACTACTGTATTCAATAACTTACCATAATCAGCACGGAAATTTCAAGGAATAATTTAATCAACATAATTGCGTTTCAATAGGAGGCTGCGTATTATTTTACAGGTCGGTGAGATTACTTTAATGATATCAGATGTTAATTATACAGTGTAAGCTTACGCTTGCTCTAAGATTAGCAAGTACATGTTTCTCATCAATTTGCTCGGCCCTATCTTCAAACGCGATCAACATGCAAATGTTAATGAAAACGATTTACGTTAAAACTGGATCACTTTGGACAGTTCCAAGATTTTATGCAATACAGCATTTTCTTTGAGTTTCAATTTCATAAACATCATACAATCATCATGTTTTAATAGCCTATTTTGGATTCATTTTTGGACTCTGGATTTCGTGCGAAGTTTAAGGGCACCGTGTTAATATTTTGAAATGATTCTCGTACAATCAGTAAATGTTGTAAATCTGATAGACACACGAGCACTACGGGCCGATCATCTTTAACACGACTTAAGTCAGGTGAGTAGCTCGGTGTCGTAGTGGTTAGTACGCTTGGCTTTCGATTGAAAACAAAGCTGCTTTCGCTATGGTCAAGCTGCGGATGGGTGACCAAATATATGTGATCTCGAGCTCCTCCGTGCTCCGTAAGGTACGTTGAGCCGTTGGTCCCGGTGGCTATTGCGACCGTTTCCACCAACCCGCATTGGACCCGCGTTGTGGTGTTACGGTCCATACTTCTCATGTGTTTCCGTGAGGAAGGCCTGTGCCCAGCAGTGGGACGTATAATAGGCTGAGGATGAAATCAGATGTAGGGGTCCCGAAAAACAATCAGCTAAGCTCAAATCAACTTCGTCGGTACGTGGTAAACTCAAACGATTCCGACAGGTTCCGACGCTCCCTATCAACGCTCACTGAAACAACGGCGTGATGGCCGAAACCCCTTCAACTAAAAAAGACAAGGTCAATGCCTAACTGTAAGCGTCTTCTGGCTGGTTATAATGATGATCAGTAGAACTTAAACGATATTTTTATTTAACTGGAGTGTTACGTTGATAAAATTCGGATCGTAACTAAAGTATAATGTCACATTTCACTAACATACTACGAGACGTAGAATAACACCCCGTTCACTTTATCTTACGAAAGCGAAGATCGAAACTGGAAGAACGGATAATGTTTCCAACTCCTAAGAGCACTTTGTTTTTAAGCTTTCAGCTGTCTTGCTTAGACTTTTTATTTGAAAGTTGGTACTTTGTCGCATTGCGCTTCACTGAGATTTCATTCGATTATTTCTCGAGTGATTTTATATTTAAGTTTTTCATTATTTGATGATGTTGATTAACTCTGTTTGAGTTGCTTGCAACTCACAATTCTTTAGTAGAATAGGTGTAAGAACACAAGACAGAATATGTAATTAATTTATTTTTATTTATGTACTTGGAAAACCTCAATAAATGTCTCAATAAATGTTTACAAAATACAGAAAGAACTTTGTCTATAATATAAACGACGTAAATTTTATAGATTGAAAATAAAACTGATATACTATTCGAGTCTTGTAACGGGAACAATTGGAGTGGTGCCGAAGGAATTTTCCGAGTCGAAGGACGATCTCTGCACAAATGATGTGATGAAAAAATAGTTTAGCTGACTGAAATAAAGATTTTAAATAGTAGCGTATTCTGAAACGGTTTCCATTTTTTTTTTAAAAAGTAGCAAAGCAGCGGCGATGAAAGATACTTAAGTTGCGTGATATTCAAACCTGACTATGAATTTTATAACACTATTTAAATTTTTATAACACTATATCATTTATTATACATATTATACGAATTACTGGGTAATGCCACCCCTTAAAAATGTTTTTTGTAAATCAAAAGGTCTCTGGAGATCTTGAATAAAACGCATTAAATAGCTTTAATTAATCACAATTAGGTGTACGCAATTAAGCACGGGCGCACCTATAAATACAAGAAATACCTTATATCGTTTCATAGCCACACGCTGGCCGCCAGAGCTGTCCACCTATGAAACGCCTCTAAATAATGTTTGAATGAGAGTTTACAACCGTACTCTGTTCACTTATTATATATATACATGAATGGGAAAAGTAAAATTAAATGAAAATATACTCTCCGTGCTAAAATGTAACATTTTCTTTACAGACACAGTCATTAAATTTTCACATCACAATGACGAAGTATTTTTCAATACAGAATAATAACTCTATTGTGTATTGATGAAAAATTACACCACCTGTATACAGAGATGTATCGAGATCCCCAAAGGAAAATTTACATTTTTGAATTTTCTCATTCAATCTAACCCTCCAATGACTCTTGCGTTTCCCACACGTAACTTATTATGTCGCTTATTGCAAATAAGCATTATCCATTCACATTGTGACATGGCTAATGACGTTGAAAAATAAACCTAGCTTGAAGCTAGTTGCCAGATATTGCTTTGTAAAAACCAGGACAATTTGGAGTGGATAATTTTTTTTACTTAAGAAATAATATTTTTTTATAGGGAATGTGCTTTATTTGGCTTGTGAGGCATGATAATAAAACATCTTATATCGATAGAATATTAAACTAACTAAGGTATTATCATGCATATTTCGCTTCCCCTGAGTTCAATATCTTCATACATGTCCTTGGTTGAAGGTAAATTTATATTCTACCTCCGATTTGATCAACGTACATTTGCCTTGGCCGTGTATCCCATAACTTTCCCGTTTACCTAAGCCTTCATCTATACATATAATCAAACTTTGTCGAATATCTGTACATAATAAGAGGGAAAATACCAAAAAATGTTTATTTTTATTTTTTGATTTCTCTGTCCATTTGTACGGGCTAATCTCCGAAATGGCTAGACCGTTTTCAATGAAATTTTGCACGGTGATTACCTTATATCCCTAGTCAACATCTTACTTAGAAACTTTTTACTCCGGAAAAATAAAGGGTTCCCGTGGGATTGTTAAAAAACCAGAGTAATCACGGACGCAGTCGCAGGCAACAGCTAGTATTACATAGTTTAGAAAACGCAACAGTCCGTAAAATTCATATTTCTTGGTGACACTATTCAGTATGCGAGCCTGAACATAACAAGGGGCGCTCCTGACGTATCGTACGTCATATTTTCCATACTGCATGCTTTATGTAACTCTGACTTTTAATTTTGAATGAAAAAGCGCACGTAATGAAAACAGCATTTGCAGCTATAAAATTGACTCTCGCAGTGGAGGGTTATGGACATAAAACTTCATTACGCTTAATCGACCCTTTCTTCTTCATTAAATGCTAATAAAAATTGATATGTCTTTATCACTTATACGGGAGCATTGTATTATTAAATATCTACAGGTAAATGTTTGAAATATTGAATGAAGTTAGAATATTATTATTTATGCCACTATAATTTAAAACAAAATTGATATAATTTTTACCTTTTTTTTAAATATGTTTCTGAGTTTTTGTCAAATGATTATTGTAATACCTACTCAAAATAACATAAAATGTGGATAAGTATATCAACAACATACACATACGAAGTACTGCAAACGGAGCTATAAGTAAGAAATAATGACTACATAATTTAATAAATGTTAAATATACATTTTAGGTTCTATTTGTATTTAATTTGCATTCGTCTTTAAGAAGGTTTATTTACAAGGTATTAACAACATATAACGTCAACCCAGTGACCTAAAATGTGAATGCAATGTGGTATTTCTTTCATGTAGAACCACATCATCGACAGAGATGCGTTTTTAAAACGTAGCGCGTCAAAAAGAAGTCGTTAAGATCTAAAGCAAGCAGGTTCTGTTCATAAAAACGTGTTTTTCTGATTTCATGCATATAATCACGACTATTATTCCCTAAGGGTTGGTCAGAGGTTAGGCAAAATACCGCAAAAGTAGTTCACTGCCATAGTCCACGCTTCACCAAGCAGTGACTGCACTCAGCGTGACAGGTGGTGAGCCTGTCGCCGTTATAAGCTATTGGATGGTTGTGCAGTTCTAAGTCAATTAGTCGCCTTTTACGACACCCAAGGGAAGAGATGGGTTGGTTGAATTCTTTAAATGAGGGATATATATATAGGGAAGATTAAAATTTTGTGCCATTATCTAAAACGCTCAGATACATCTAATCTTATTTATCATTTTGTCTCTTTTTAATCTAAATTTAACACATCGAGGGTCAGAGCAAACACCAGTGTTCGCAAGCAAAGGTTTTACTTTTCTTTCTGGTTTGTCACGAGTTATTCCGTCTGTCCTAACTCGGATTATTCATCGATTGTTTTGAAAATTAATTATGATTATCATCATCTCACATTACATTACATATACAGATGAACATAGATTTGACATAAAGCACGTCACCGTTCTTAACCCTCAGCTGCTCTTGAATTTTTATTTTAATGTGACGCGTTTAAGCCGCATCTCTGTGGCATATTCAAGTTATCAAGATACCTTTTTTGTGATCCAGATTAAGTTGAATAAGAATAACGACCGCGCTCGGTCAAAGGGAAACGCAAGCAGGACGGGTGCACAGCACCGCGGAATATTTTAAATATTTGCAGTATTAAAACAGGTCGTTGCGATTAATTTGCAGCTACAGTCGTAATTTTTGTCGTCGCTCTGTGGGCTCTGATGTATATAATGTAATGAGTTCATTTGAATTACGTTAGGGGTTAAGAGATATTTAGTTTCTTGGCGTAAATAAAGTTTATGGGATTTTGTTGACATTTTTAGAAAAAGATATTCGCCTATAATTGAAGTAACTATTATTATTATATGTTGGCAATCCTAAAATTGCATTACTCATTAAGTTCATTTTCATATCGCGAAACATTTTTGTGACATTTTTACGTACAAAACCAAGAGTCAATGCGTGAAATAGGTGTAAAGCAATTTTCGACTGACTATTTATTACAATGAATGGCAAACCACCCTTTTTTACAAACAATAAGATAATAAAACATTCTCTTTAATATTTAACATCTATAACTCTAACAAGGCCTTCTTAATTAACATTCTAGAAACACTGAAAATCCTTTAATCCGACGCGTTCTCCGACCCTAATTTTTAATTAAGAATTTTTACAGAGAACTTTTTCTGGGGATGCTTATGCTTATAATAAACACGAATCATCGTTAGGGGAGGAAGAGACACTGGTGGGGTGCGTCAAGTGACAGTCACAACACCATCCATTATACAAATGGACGTATTCTGGTGGTTTGGTATTATTTTATGTAAGGCTTTGAGGAACACTCTGTTTTTCTTTAAAATTCTTTGAATTATTTTATTTTAATGTTATGTAGGCTTTAGTAGGAGCTGGAGAAAGGATCCAATGAGTACAACGTTTGTCGGGAAAAACACAGAGAGCGGAAGCCCCTCAACACTTTATTGAATATCGGAAACTATGCAAAGGTTTACATGTTTATACAGCCATGTAACACTAACAGGTTTGATGAAATATTTAAAATGCTTCAGCATAATTCAGTAATTTTTTTTTGTAATTAGTACGAGTAAGTAAAATATTTCTAAACAGATTTGTATAAATTCCAAAAGAATGTACCAACAGCTTTTCTTGATTAAGGGCGTATTGGATACTGGGTTTGTGATTGTGTAGGCGATGAGCCAGCCACTTGTTACTACTTTTTCACGATTTTTCATCTGACCAAACCAAATTTTTGCATGGCTAAATGTGGTCTTAAGAAACACATTGCTCCTTAGACTCTGCCTACCCCTTCGAGGATTACAGGCGTGATTGTGTGGATGTATGTATGTTGTACAAATTTGAGGGTTTTGTTATCATGTGATTAAAGTTCTTAACATTATTAGACTTAAGTTGTTAATTAACAACATGATTTACCTCTGCGTCGTTCAAAACGTTATATTTGGAGCGGATTTGTATAAGTAAATGTTAGGAATTTTTATAAAGTGTTGTGGAAGTTATCATTTTCTTAACACTTTTACCAAGCATTTATTTCAATACTGGTTCAAAAAATGTTTAGTTTAATAGGTCCAAAATCGTACTAGTCTATATTATTTTACTGTCTCCAAGTCAGTAATTTCCTAATTGCATTTATTTGCACCACTACCAGAATAGCGCGGCCGTAGTACATCGTACACATTTCCAAGTGCTGAATTCATTAACTAATGTATAGACTTTCAAAATATTTGCCCATAAATTTCGCTTAAGGGAATAAAGTTGGGCGGAGCACCAAGAAAATGGATGGAGCCTCGCAAAATTATTATTCTTTTCCGGGTTTCTTTAGTTAACGTTTATTGCGTTTGGAGTATGCACAGTACTTACTTCCAGTTATACATCTTAACCTTTTTTACTTTTATATAGTAGTAAGCTAACTGTGGACGAGCTCGGTGGCGTAGTGGTTAGTGCGCTTTGGCATTCGATATCGAAAACATAGTTACTTTCGTCATGATCAGGCTTTGGAAGGGTGACCAAAAAATTTTAATCTTGAACTCCTCCATGCTTCGGAAGGCATATTAAGCCGTTGGTCTTGGTCGCCGTTTCTACCACCAACCTGCATTGAGCTAGCGTGGTGGTATTACAACCCATACTTCTCGTATGTTTCTCCATAATGAAGGGCTGTGCCCAGCAGTGGGACATAATATGCTGAGGACGAAGGTAACTATTAATTTAAAGAAAAATATCTTTCAAATACATAACTAGGTACTGCCTGCAGAGAAAAAATAAATAAATATCTTCAGACATTCACACCTTTCAACTAGCCCCATTTTAAGCAACTATTGCTGCTTGTGTTACGGATACAAGATGACGGATTAATATATATAATAGATAAATGTTGTTGCATGTTAGATTTGTCATAGTGATTTTTTCATACAAATCATTTAAGAATCACGTTGATAGTTTGGGACATGGATTTACAATAGTGTCTTTGTATTTCAAATATGTTTTTGGATCTGAAATAACAAAATTGGAGCCATAAAGGAAGGAAATAGTATTGACTTACTTGCAGTTTGTTATTATAAAATTTACGTAATATTCAAGTCTAAAACATTCCACGTTTTTATTATTGTAGACGCATAATGGTTTCTTCTATACATTTAATTGGCTTTCCACACTCTAAATATAGTTAATTAAAGAATCTTCATCAAAAACACTTTGTAAACAACATTGATATTGTTTTCAGTATAGCTGTCAGTTTGACAATCGACGAAGCGGCCATGAGTATTTTATCTATAGTGACGTCGTCGCCGGCGCAGCTTAATCTGTTTATAACCTCATCGATTGTGCTTTCTTATTGTTTTCAAAATTGATTTTCTCCGGTTAGAAATTGCTTTGGGAAATGAGATATAGATATTTGGTTTCGGATGACATTGGAGTATTTTAATAGGAGTGATGAGCAATAAAAGGAATTAATTGTTTTCGTCGATTTTGTTAGTCGATCGTTTCATAGACTGTGTTTGACATTGTTGTGCGTCGTGTCCCATCCTTTCTTTTCCGTGATGGTTTCGGCGAGGCCGGTCTGCTAAATGTGATAATAAAGGAAATCTCTGTAAGTACGATGATTTTCATGGTTTCTACTCATGATAGACTTCGTCACTTGTTCTTAAGTAGATTGTGTTTTGTAGGCAGACGTCCCGAGCCCAGAAATGTGTCCTCACACCGTGATCGGTGCCATGCGCCCACGCGTCCATAGGCGCATATATTAGAAGGAGCGGCAGGTTAGTCTTCCCTCCATAGAAGTATTTACGGTGATTGTTCTCATAAAGAAACGTGGTGAACTGTGACGAATTTGTGTAATTTTTGTTGCAGATCGCCGCTCCAAGTTTAAGATTAAGGTCGGGTGACTCCCCTATTGTTTCCCCCCAACATCAGTGTCTGGGTGAGCACTGATTTTATGTAAAGCCCAACATCACCAAGATCACCAATCCGGGTATTGTACCATGGTTCTCCGGTAAGCGACTCATGTTTTAATTAACATCTACATGGAAGCGAGGACCTAAATGTTGGTGACTACTGTGTAATGAACATTATTGTGTTTTACAATAGGTGGTTTAATTTAGTTTAACATAAATCAACTGTAATTTTAATTTAAGATTCAGCGGAGAGGGCCCTTCTCATAGTTTGAATAAGATTTATTGTACTTGACTATGGTCTGCTAAGGCAGCAATATCCCCAATGCGTATCTGAACATCGTATTAGAAATAATATTAAATAGAATTTAAGACTGTGAACAGAAGCACTTTTGTGTATTTTAATTGCATGCGTCCAACAAAATGTGTTGGTAGAAAAGACAAATTGTAACAATTATAAATAAGAAGGGAGAAACAATATAGGAGTCTCTTGTACAACATTGTGTTTAATTATCCAGTTCTTAGTGTACTGGTGGCGCCCCTAGAATTAGGAGAACACTACTACCCCAACAACCATTCACCAACTTGTAACATCCCAAGACCATCCACAGAACCCACGCAGCTCTCCAGCTAGCCGCAGTTTGCCCCGATACCTTGCTGCAGAATAAACAGCAACAATGTATATAAATATTCAGATTTTATATAAGACATATAATTAACATCCTCGACTGAAGAACAAATGCTTGTATTCATCAAACAAACATCTGGCCCCACCGGGAATCGAAACCAGAACCTCTCGAGATGGCGACGCCTTGAGACCAGCGTACAGACCACTCGACCTTGGAGGTCATCAAAATTAAACAAAAAATATAATAATAGAGATAATTAAGCTACCTTGAAAATATTCCCTTGATGAAATTATCATAGTTAATGTTATTCTTCGAAAATACCTCATTAAAGTCGAAAGAAAAAAAAAACTCACACCCAGTCTACTTACTACATTAACATCGTAACAGTTAAATAATACGCAAGATTTATATAACCTCAACTCAAACTTACAATAGTTAAAGTACTAATATTTCACTGCTATTCTTCGTAAACTTCGAGTTAAATGATTCCGTCAGAAGCACAAAGAAGCTTAAGCGCGGTTTTAACTCAGATAAAGTCATTTAAAGCTCACATTTTATAACTACATTAATAACCTGCAAGAGGAAGATGGGAGACAATCTCGGACCAGAACTTCGGGACAGTACTGTAAAGTTATACTGGAAGTGCCTGCACAATACCCTAGAGTAAAAGCAAATACTAGAAATTCAGTCAAACCCTTTGGGTAAGACTATCTGTACTCCTAGTGTAAGTTTTCATCTATATATATATTAGGTCCTTACCTATGAAATTGGTGTTTTGTATGGAGATTATAGGCAATTTCTGCATTTTACATACTAACATTTTATCAGTTTTCTTCACAACGACAAATCTAGAGATAATAATATTTGGCATGTATCGTGCGTGTTCACACACATATTGCTAAAGCTTGTCTAATAAGCTTTAGCAATATGTGTGTGAACACGCTTGATAAAAATTATTCATCGTTTTTATGTAAATGCAAATCAAATGATGTATTCGGGAGGCAGTTAAAAATAATTGTCTTTGTGTCTAATTTTAACACAATTAAACTTACAAAAAATTTTAAAAATAAATAATACGAGCTCAAATATATGGTCTATTTTTAGAAGAGGCAATTATTTTATAAGAATGTTCTGAAACTTAATAGTTACGGACAAATTGCTAAGACAGAATAAAAACACCAATTTCATAGGTAAGGACCCAATATATATAAATAACTCAAAGGTGACTGACCGACATACTGATCTATCAACGCACAGCTCAAACCACTGGACGGATCGGGCTGAAATTTGGCATATATGTAGATGATACGACGTAGGCATCCCCTAAGAAAGGATTTTGATAAATTTCACCCCTAAGGGGATAAAATAGGGGATGAAAGTTGGTATAAATCTTCTTCGATTTTCGACTGATTGAACTCAAATTAAAGATTGAAGCTACTATGATGAAGAAAGTAACTATTCTACGCGGATGAAGTCGCGAGCAAAGGCTAGCTGTAAATATAACTTCTAACTTTGAGTTGTGTTTAGAAATGTCAAAAATCTCAATTCCCATGAGAAGCGTGATTTCAACTACTTTCCGCTAGGGGCGCTTTTCAAGTTTTTTCCATACTAAATCAGTCTAGACATTTCATACTGATCTTACTGTTCAGAGAAAATTCGACAAATGACTTGATATTGGGTCCTTACCTATGAAATTGGTGTTTTTATTCTGTCTTAGTATTTTGTCTGTAACTATTAAGATTCAGAGTATTCCTAAGAAAAAAATAGACCTCGTCTAAAAATAGACTATATTTTTGAGCTCTTTTGATTTGTTTTGATAATTTGTTGTAAGTTTAATTGTGTTAAAATTGGACACGGAGACAACTCTTTTTAAGTGCCTCCCGAATACATCATTTTATTTGCATTCACTTAAAAACGATAAATAATTTTTATGAAGTGTGATATTACACATATTACTAAAGCTTGTCTAATGATACATGCCAAATATTATTATCACTGGATTTGTCGTTGTGAAGAAAACTGATAAAATGTTAGTATGGAAAATGCAGAATTTCCCAAAATCTCCAAACAAAACATCAATTTCATAGGTAAGGACATAATATTATGTTTATGTGGAGTCCAGATGGACAACTGATGCGGCATTAGAAAATTTTATCAGCATAGTGCCTCCTTCAAGAACCGGCATCGAAATACGTATCGAAGCACGTAGAACACAATGGCTGGTAATGGTGGAAATGTAATGAGCGACATCGGTAATCTATCTATTTTCTATTAAGCAATCTTACAAAAGTGCAGTCTTAGAGCTTTGAACCTATTTTTTTCCAGTGTGCAGTTATCTTTAAGAACTCTTGAAAGCAGAAAATCCACATTGGACCAGCGTGCCGGCGTTGGGGCCCATACTCATTTATTATTTATTTATTTATTTAATAATTTATTGTACACAATAAAGAAAGAAATATACGTAATATACGTACGTAATATATGTATTTCTCCATGAGGAAAGGTGCCCAGCAGTGGGAATTAGTTAGGCTGAGGGCCTCTTAAGTTTTATCTTTCTGTAAAGTTCGCTCAGTTCTTTATCTCCATCCGAATTTAAATAACTTCTCTAATACAGGGTGGTCATTAATTCCGTCTATTTGCTAATTCTCTTCCAGTCAGCCCATAGCCTGTCTTTTTCTATATTTCGCCGGATGCCTGCAACTGCCGGGACAGAGCAAGTCTAATATCTCAGAGTGTCGTACACGCAATCACGCGGCGGCGTCTCAACCGTGTCAGCCCGCAGTTGCTTTGTTACTTGACATTTCTTGTTAACAGCACTTTGCCTACCGCTTCCAGTGTAAAACTATTCTCATTATTCTTCGGGTAATGTTTGGTTCGTAACTTTCTAGGGATTTCGGCTTAGTACTTATTTGGAGATATGTAGCTGTCAGAGTTGGATAAAATAAGTTTTTGACTGTCTGTTTTATTGGGGGAAGAAAAGTGGCATCCATAATTTCAGACGTTGCTTGCTTTATATATGATACTTGCCTTAGTTAGGGAAACTTAGTAATATATTTTGAAAAATAATATTGTAGAACGTCATTTGGTTCAGCTATAGAACGCACACAGCACAGGAAAACTCTTAGAATATTTTCTAAGAAATAAAAGTATATTTTAATACAGAATTCTTGTTAGGTATATATTAGGTCCTTACCTATGAAATTGGTGTTTTGTATGAAGATTTTGGGGAATTCTGCATTTTCCATACTAAATTTTTTTCAGTTTTCTTCACAACGACAAATCCAAAGATAATAATATTTGGCATCTATCATTAGACAAGCTTTAGTAATATGTGTAATATCACACTTTATAAAAATTATTTATAGTTTTTAAGTGAATGCAAATAAAATGATGTATTCGGGAGGCACATAAAAAGAGTTGTCACCGTGTCCAATTTCAACACAATTAAACTTACAACAAATTATCAAATCAAAAGAGCTCAAAAATATAGTCTATTTTTAGACGAGGTAATTATTTTTTAGGAATATTCTGAATTTTTAATAGTTACAGACAAAATACTAAGACAGAATAAAAACACCAATTTCATAGGTAAGGACCCAATATTTTAATACAGAATGCTTGTTAGGTATATATATAAATTCCATTTTAATAATAGTAAAATATATAATTAAAAAGCTTAATAATATGTTTAGCAAGTTTCATAAGAATTTTCTTAATATCTCTTTAAAACGAACGCTATAATCAAAGGCTTTTGTAACATGTGAAAGCATTATACTCGTAGACACGACGAGTTAAGCTATCGGCTCAGTTTGATGATAATAATATGATATGACATAAATGCGTTGAGGTGACAATATTTCGTTGTCTTACACTGTGAAAACATTAAAACAGTGTAGTAGATTTGCCAATAGTGAAAGCATTTTACTTTAAAACCGATGGAGTGTGTGAATGAGAGGCAAAGGTGGATAGCGAGATTGAAGAAGAAGAAGAGAGGAGAATTGATGAAGAAGACATGTTGTGCTGACTCAACATAAAGCAGGTAAAGAGAAGGAAGAAGAAGAGAAGATTGATTTGAGATTTTTCATTTCGTAACTAATCGCCCTCAGCCTATATCCCACTGCTGGGCACAGGTCTCGAGGAGAAACACATGTATGGGCCGTAACACCACCACGCTGGCCCAATGCGAGTTGGTTGAATCGATTGCAATAACGACCGAGACCACGGCTTAAAGTGCCTTCCGAAGCACAGAGATGTTCGAGATCACAAAGTTTTTTGTCACCCATCCACGGCCTGACCATGGCGAAGGTAGCTTTGATTTCGATATCGAAAGCCAAAGCGTACTAACCACTACGCTACCGAGCTCCTCGAGCTTGTTTTAGCACATCGAACTAGCAAAAATGTTTCCTAAAATAAATGACTATCTATATTATCGACATTCCAGGAATATTCCTACTTGGTATAAGCTCATTTTGCTTCCATGAATACACTTGACATTTGCCTCTTGACACCCAACGCTACAAGGGTTCTTAGAAGAGAAGCAACTTTATTAATTTTAATATTGATCTCGGTACTTGGAAGTAAAAAATGCCCTATTACCATGAAGCTATGTACTTGATTTCAATACTTTGAATCGAGTATTCAGATAATCGTAGCATTTGCCAACCTTCAGCTGTAAGAGTCCAATTATTGATTTTGAATCCCACTTTTTATTTTGTTTATTTGACTATGGTGGCAAACAGGCACGCGGTTAGCCTGACGGAACGCGTTTATGTAGCCTATAATACACTCATAGCATATTGAGCACACCTCACGCGTTGACTGCGCCTTAAAAATCAAAACAAAACACGAGAAATTTCCTATCGCCATTACACTATTTCTATGAGCACTGGTTACCCTGGAATCTCTCACTGATAGCGCGATCTCTTAGCGTCCTTTCACACAGACCGGCTGAGATCGGCATTTTTTTATTACGTTTCAATTAGAGCTTTGGCTTATTACAATAAGGTTTATTTTTACGTTTCACTACTTTTGTTCTTGTTAAACCAAAAGAATTGAAACGTAAAAATAAACCTCATGTCAATGATTCAAAACTCTGTTTTAAACGTAATATAAAAAATGCTCTCGGATCAGAGCCGGTCTGTGTGAGAGGACGCATACCAGAGAGAAATCCTCTGGTAGTTCCTCGCCACTATCAGGGACTACCAAATATGACTGGTCCCATTCTGAAACCGGGCTTAGGGGCTCTCTGAGGCTAAACTGCCTTTAAAAGAAGCACCAGGAACACTTATAGAGCTATTATTCACTATCTCTTAAATAACTTATGCACTTTATAACTACACAAATTTTCATCATCTCTTGAAGCTGAATTCATATTGTTTATCATCAAAACATCAACGCCTCTGGGCTGTCGCGTGTACTCGTAGCTGAGCCGAAGCTATGAATATGCAAATCTATGTTTTAATAAACATGTCAAAATAATCTGTAGCCAGCGACATGGCATGTTTCGAAACGAAGCTAGCAATAATAACACTCTATAGTAGTATTTGCAGTGGCATTTGAAATTTTGATGCCAATTAAATTAATTCATAACTCATATTTCATCAAATAAAGATAGTATATGGTATTAATGCTTGATGATTTATGATGGTATTCTTGATCCATTCGTAGATTTCAGATTAATTAACCAGTCCACAGTAAGATAATAGATTGCGCTTTATATCATATCGGAATTCATACAGTAAGATTCTTAATTCAAAATGTCACAATCGGCAGTCTTATCGCTAGATTGCAATTTTACCAGACAACCTGTCGATGGAGATATAAATGAAAAGCAGGATAGATTGTTTTAAAAACCTTTTGTCACTAATTAATGATAAATATAGTTTCTTTAATATCGTAAAATACTCGCTCTGGCGTTAATGAAGACTAGCACATGACCTGGCACGCTTTGCCGTATATTTTTGATCTCAACTTAACTTAAAGGATTTCTTCCCACAGTGTAATTAGAGCAGACTTAAGCTCATGGAGGATCTCTTTAAAGATACGTCGATTATAAAACTAGTAGGTAGTTGGTACCTCTAATAAGGAAATTAAAGATTTATCAAACCAAATTTAACGGGCAGTCGGACCAGAACCAAATTTGAAATTCAATTATTAATGATCAGATTTTTGTTTCTCCTGGTCATCTAAAAATAATTCGAAAAGCGCAGTAGTAAAAACAGTGATAAAATTATTGGCATAACTGTTTCCCAATGTTAGCCTTCATTCCGTAACCGTTAAAATAATAAAAGATCCTAACAAAGGCAAGAAACAAAAGAATTATCTGAGAAACATTTCAATTGGGAGCAGTTTACGCAATTTCTCTGTCTTTTGCAAGCGAATAATCATTGCGGGCCCTTATACCCGCCGCACGTAGTTTGAATGAAAGCCGGTGGCAGGCCAGTCAGGAAGGCGGTATTGTTTGTCAGTCTAGCAGCGGCGGCGCGGCCGCAGACGTCCTCACAGGCGCCTGAGCGACGTCCACAGACGTTATTTAGGGCTTCATTGTGCCAATGGCCATTCAGACCATCGAGATTCGACTCCTGATAAGCCCCGATCGCTCCAACTGATGGCACGTCACATTAACCCTACTCAACCTTAATTTACATAAAAACCAATTTACAGCGCCCGTAAGACAATTCGAAATGTCCCTATCAAATGTGTTTAGTGTCAAATTAAGCGGCAAAACACATCATCACCGCTAAATTGATTTTACTGGCCCATTCATCAATCTTTTTGACTTATTGATTGATGATTGTACGATGTATTGACGGTAAGTAATTAAAAAAAGCCATATTCAAATCGTATTCTCGTGAGGAGGTCTGTCAATTTTGAGTGGCCAGTTTTACGGGAGCTTTGGCTAACAGACAGGATAATACTATCGCATTGTTTCTTTCGAATTGATTGGGAGACGTGGGGGATCTAGTAAGGCCGGTGTTGACGAAGGTGTCGGATTCAAATTATTTTATTATCAAGAACGCAATCGCGCAACTGAGTTCACGGTGCAATTTTTTGTGACAGGTTATTTATTCTGTTTGAAACGTGATTTCAAAAGAAGGCTGTGATATTGGAATTTTAATGTGTTCGAGAGTACGTACTTAGTTGATATGTACACAATAGATAAATACAGGTCAAAAAAAATCCTGAAGCTCCATGACTACGGATAAAACAATAACAGATTTTGGACTGACAAAAATGTATTATTGTAAAGCTGCTACGCCTTTAGGTGCGGCGCACCTGTTTGTCACGCACCTCGCAGCCGTGAAGCTTTAGGGTGTTGTGTGCAGGCACAATACCTTGTGACGTGGTAGGTGGTGATGTAGAAATAGTACCCGCAGACGTAGTCACATAATTTATAATGAAATCAAAAGGCACAACTGCAACAATTTATAAACAGGTAAATATTGGGTCCTTTCCTATAAAATTGGTGTTTTTATTCTGTCTTAGCAATTTGTCCGTAACTATTAAGTTTCAGAACATTCTTACAAAATAATTGCCTCTTCTAAAAACAGACCATATATTTGAGCTCGTATTATTTAATTTGATAATTTTTTGTAAGTTTAATTGTGTTAAAATTAGACACAAAGACAATTATTTTTAACTACCTCCCGAATACATCATTTGATTTGCATTAACATAAAAAAGATGAATAATTTTTATCAAGCGTGTTCACACACATATTGCTAAAGCTTGTCTAATGAAACATGCCAAATATTATTATCTTTGGATATGTCGTTGTGAAGAAAACTGATAAAATGTTAGTATGTAAAATGCAGACATCCCCAAAATCTCCATACAAAACACCAATTTCATAGGTAAGGACCTAATATTACAAATCTATGAACACAAGCTTTAAAAAAATTCTAAAGGCTACTTAAAATAGTGCCTTGGATAAATTATTAAAGTTCTTTATTGATAATTTTATTGCGTATCCGGGAGCTTCAGTTACTGGGCGACCATGCCCATCAGCACCCGATGTAGTTCTATCGTTTATATAACGCCTAGCTCATGCAGCTTCTATAAATATCATGGTTACATATCTGATATTGTAAGTGTTGTAGCGCGTAGCTCATATAATAATTAATAGATGCAGCAGACCGCGTTGCAGCTTTTATAAATGAAACAGTTGTAAAGGCTAAGGCTTATAAAGGATGTAATTTAATTACTCTAACTTCTAAAATAGTCATTATAATTTTAATATCATATCATAGGTAACATGATACAGAATAAAAAAAAGTTAATTTTATTCAATTAATGTCATAAAGAAAGATCTAAGAGACTAACACCCAGTTGCAGAAACGAACTTTAAAATTTAATGTCGGCATTATCCCTAATGCTCCATTAAATTTATTTAATGAAATGTCAAAAGAACACCTTAGCGTAGTTTTTACGTTGCACAAAACGACATTAGCACCCTATCAATGCTAAAGAGACATTAGCTAGAACTATTTTGTGTTCCAATTTTAAATTTAATGAACTTTAAAGTTTTAATGTCTCATTACTAAATGTCGTCTTTAAAAAATCTTTGTGCAACTGAGCGTAAAACCTTAAAAAACTTTGAAGTCGATTTTCTCCAAACGCTGTTTTTTGAGATGCAGATGTGTCTGACACGGCAGATATATTATAAGTTTCTTATTAAGATAAAACTATTGCCAATAATGAATAATCTACTATAGTTTTTAAATTTATTTCCTGACATCACAATAACATCTATAAAAACAAAATAGGACAAAAACGTTCGTTATCGGTTCATTGATAATTTCCTGCCACCTTCCACTTAAAATAATTATATCTTGACAATCGATACAATTCAGCATTGGAATCGATACATACGAATTTGATCAACTTATATTTGTGTATTGGAATAAGATTGAGGCCACAGAAACAGCGAGAAAAATATTTAAAAACATTCAAGAAAATCTCACAAAACACATACATACATACAATCACGCCTGTAATCCCCGAAGGGGTTAGGCAGAGTCCAAGGATCACCTTAAGATGTTGAGACCTCGTGTTCCTTAAGACCACATTTAGCCATTTAGCCACAAAACACAGATCACATAAATTTTCCGTTAGACGAAGTATTCGTCATCAGCCTGTATACGTCCCACTGCTGGGACAGGCCTTCCTCATGGAGAAACACATGAGGAGTATGGGCCGTAACACCACCACGCTGGACCAATGCTGGTTGGTGGTAGAAACGGTCACAAATGCGACCGGGACAGGCTTAACGTGCCTTCCGAAGCACGGAGGAGCTCGAGATCACAAAGTCTTGGTCACCCATCCCCGGCCTGACCATGGCGAAGGTAGCTTTGTTTTCGATGGAAGCCAAAGCGCACTGACCACTACGCCACCGAGCTCCTCGAACGAAGACAGTATTCATAATGTTTTTATAGATATTTTTGAAATTACCAAGAACTAAATAAAGAAGTTATAATACATATCGTCATGCATCTATGCCCGAAGGGGTAAGCAGAGATGTTCTAAACCTTCATTTCACCTGATATGTTTAACATTTACATGTTCAACGTATGCCTGTTTTCACTGTCGTGGTAAAAAAAAAGATTAAGATTTTTTTAAATCGGACCATTCGTTACCAAATTAGTACGTCAACGTACAAATTAAGAATACATTATTGAAACAGTTAATTAAGAAGAATTTTGAATGTTTATCACATCGTTTATTGATAAGCAGAAGTAGTTAGAAGTTAGCTTTGATTTTAGGTAAGTGTTTCCGACTACATGCTTACTCTTCTCGGAGACTAAAATAAAAACTCTTTCCGCTGATTCTATGGCCCGAAACCAACGCGGTCAAGTGCCCCAGCCGTGTTCAATTAAAGTGGAGCGTAGATAACCACCGTCACGTACCGAGGATTGTATCTTGTCACATCTCCACGGACTCGCATTGAGCTGATGGTTTTTAATTAGTGTTACATTACACTCCCATTAATACGATGGGCCAATTGTATAATGTAAATCGAATCGTTTTAGTAGGGGAACTTGTTGACTGAGAACTGAGATCGGTCCAAATGATGTTCGGAAAGAAATGTCCAATGTTATAATTAAGTAAATGCTTTTAGTTAATTATTCGGCCTTTAACACTAGAAATTCACAAATTTTTAAATTGATATATTTCAGAAGTGTAGTTAGCGAACCTTTTTGGTACATTTAATGTTACAAAACGGTTCTGAGGAGCTCGGTTGCGTAGTGGTTAGTACGCTTTGACTTTCGATTGAAAACAAAGCTACCTTCGCCATGGTCAGGCCGTGGATGGGTGACCAAAACTTTATGATCTCGAGCTCCTACGTGCTTTGGAAGGCACGTTAAGCCGTTGGTCCCGGTCGCTATTGCGGCTGTTTCTACCCACAAACCCGCATTGGGCCAGCGTGGTGATGTTACGGCCCATACTCCTCATGTGTTTCTCCATGAGGAAGGCCTGTGCTCAGCAGTGGAACGTATATAGGCTGAGGACAACGTACCAAAACGTTCATAAGAGATATAATTAGAAGAGTATATAAGCTTCAAGCGAATTTATGATTTAACTGGGTCAGAGAATAAATACAATGTGAACACTAATTGATTAATTTATTTATCAACAAGCTTACAGGAAAGCGAAAATTGCGGACATTTTAAAGTCTAAAGTCTAAGTTATTTGTTCCGTAGTAATAATTACCTAAGTAGTCAAAATCTAGACCACTAGCGTCAATGAAAACGCCAAAATGTGTGAAGCCAGCTTGACAAATAATTGTTAAATTGGCGATGAAAATTCAAAGAAATATACATCAGCTTTGGCGGCACAGCCATCATTTCACTAATCCTATCATCGTGTTGGGGTTAAATTGTCTAAGATTACCTAACTTACTGGTCAATCTGACCACGTATCAAAAAACTTACCCTTAGGCTGTTAGTCGCTCTGATGTTTCATCTATAACCATGTAATTATTTGTTGCTATGTGAAGAGCGAATATGTGATAATAAAATGATATTTTTTGGTCTGTTCATCCTCATAGTACTTTGCTTAATATTGGGTCCTTACCTATGAAATTGGTGTTTTTTTTCTCTCTTAGTATTTTGTCTGTAACTATTAAGATTCAGAGTATTCCAAAAAATAATTTCCTGGTCTAAAAATAGTCTATATTTTTGAGCTATTTTGATTTGTTTTGATAATTTGTTCTAAGTTTAATTGTGTTAAAATTGGACACGGAGACAACTCTTTTTAAGTGCCTCCCGAATACATCATTTTATTTGCATTCACTTAAAAACGATAAATAATTTTTATGAAATGTGATATTACACATATTACTAAAGCTTGTCTAATGATAGATGCCAAATATTATCTTTGGATTTGTCGTTGTGAAGAAAACTGAAAAAAATTGAGTATGGAAAATGCAGAATTCCCTAAAATCTCCATACAAAACACCAATTTCATAGGTAAGGACCGGAGAGGATAGGTTTAACAACACATCTAAGTTTGTTTGATTTCAATTCATTTCTGATATGTCTCTGATACATCACCTTCATTTCTATTCCAATTATTTTTTGTTTTATAGTTCTACTACATTTAATTTTAACCATCGCTTTACGGTAAGTATCAAAAGCTGTGAATCCATAAATAGCACTTTACATTTTAACTATGTCATTACGGGTAGCAGGTAGGAAAATAGCTATTTAAACGACTGGCGTCAGAGATAACAAATGAATTCCATTAACACTGATACTAATCAATACGTTATTATCCAGACAATTCAATCATCCTGTTATTGGTTAGTTTGCAAGTAAACTGGCCTCTTAATTCTGAGGAAGGAATCTTGGAATCGATTTAACACTAGAAGCGCGGGCGTTACAAATTTGTCGATGTCGATGTCGACATCAACCCATGTCGATGTTCTTTCTGCTCTAGTTAATACATGCGTGTGATCGTAACTTTTTACGACTTTTCATCAAATATGATGACTATTATTTCTTCTATCTTTCTTCTACTTCTTCTAACGAAACACAAAAAATCTCTTTAACACTATCTGCTCAGATAAACAATATATAAAAAATACCGGATGATTATTATTGGAGTAAATGTTTAAGATCAAATGGCTCTCAAATATTCTGTCAAAGTCTCTCCGGGGCGTTGGTCAGTTGATACATTTTATAATTTGCAGAAATAAATACTTGGATATTGTATTAGCTGATGTCAATGTCCTATAACTGCCAAATTTCAAGTTCTTTAATAATAATAATATCTTTATTCACACAAAACACAGTATAAAAGTTTTAGAAACACTTTGTTTCTGAGATTCCGATAAATTTATTTTTGTACGCATAGATTTCATTTTAACATTAATGGTTGATGATTTCTAAACATCAAAAATATTTGAAATGCGCAATGAAAACATTCTTATCTAATTTACAAGTTTTATTTGTTAATATAACGTTGCATTACTGTTATGAAAATAAAATATCCAAAATTGACCCATCCGCGCTTTTAGGGGTGTCAGGACGTCCTGCACTTCTAGTGTTAAAAGACACAAAGTAATTTATAGGCATTTATACGATACTTATGTGAACGATTGTACGTTTAATGCATTGCTACACATTTAATTTCTTAATTTGTATACTTCTTACTGTTTTTGTTTAATTTTTATAATTTTTTCACAACTACAAACCAATGGCTTATTTATACATTTTCAAGATTAATTACATATATGAGTAATTACATGTATATTACATATAAGTAACTCAATAGTTACTTACAATAATACTACTATTTTCTCGATAACTTCAATAAAGTTAAAGATGTCTTTGACTGTATGTACGGGCATCACTCAAAAATTGCTAACTTAATAAAGATTTTCGTCAACGATTTTCTAGGAGTCTAACTTAATATAGGATCACCATTTAACAACTTAATTTTAACTTCACACGTACGAAAAGAGCGAAAAAGCTAGTTGTTTATATAACCGTTCCTTGGCAGTCGGGTAAAAATATTTAAATATCGAAAATTAAGAAGTTGCGAAAATCACTGAATTTTAAAACTTTAAAAAGTATTTTGATGTCATTCTTAGAAAATAAATTAAGAAAATGAACATTGAATTTTAGACAACTAACTGAATACAACAAGAATTATTAAATATCATTGCATGAACGCAAGGCCAGACAACATCCATCTTTTAAAAGTGCGACGTCGAAATTACAAATTCAAATATTATTTCAAGCGAAAACTTTTACAAATCCACTTCGCACGAAAGCTTTCTTACACGCCATACCACCCTTCGGGGGTGGACATAATTTAGACTGGTACAGTTTACGATATGTAGACACTAAGGGTCTGTATTGGAAATAGTTTTCAAAATATTAATAGCAAACTTTACTATCCTTGAGGTTGTAAACTGTCTGTAGTGTGACATATACGACATTTCATTGTTTACGTAAAGAGCCAGTTATGTTTTTCATATTTTAACAGGCAAAACCTTAAATCTGCCCCCAGAACATTGAGACACCTACGCTAAGCTGCTCTCTAATGAATATTCAGGGCGGTGGACACGAGATGAAGAGTCTAGTCTGGGATGGGGCTCTAGGATCTTAATTGATATTCAGTGTCAAGTCAAATCTTCCAAAATTTTTCATACAGTAGCCGACTTCTGTTCGCACAACAGCTGTTTGTGCCGTGGTTGAATGGTTACGCTTACCATTTTTTTTAAACACACGAGGAGAATGAGTCGTGAGCGTCACTTCACCACGCTGGCCCAGTTTTATACACAATTGCAATTGTAACCGGGATCATCGGCTAAGCGTGCCTTCCAAAGCACGGAGAAGTTGGAATCACAAATCCTTGGTCACCCATCCAAGGCCTAACTATTGCGAAGGTTTGTTTCCAATAATAAAAAACCAAAGCGTACTAACCACTACGTCACACCAGTATATACTCTGTTTAACTGTAATCAGCTAATTGTAAATCTAATTAATGGTCACTTTTGTAGTATAATAAAACTAAATTTGGTATAATGTTGTTACTGTCTTCATTTTGAAATTTTGAATTCTTAATGCCATATAAAGCTTAGTATGATAATGAAACTGATCATCTTGACTTATAATAATATTGCTTGACGCTATTCGAACGTTTGCGTGCAAGGAAAAGTCTTTTTGATGTAGCATAATAAAAGCTCTTGGTGTGAACGTGAAATCTGAACCACTGAGAATCAAGGGAGTGCAATTGTTATTGGCATGCAGGCGTGAACCGAGCAGAGGCGTTACGGTGTCAACTTTAATTGGTGGTGTGTTCAAACTAAGGTTCGTGTATGTTTTCATCGAGGAGTATGGCCTGAGTGTGAGCGGGGAAGGCCTTTTTTTGACTCGTCGTTTCATGCTTAATTATTCCTCTATTTATATTGGGTCCTTACCTATGAAATTTTTGTTTTCATTCTGTCTTAGCAATTTGTCCGTAACTACTAAGTTTCAGAACATTCTTATAAAATAATTGCCTCTTCTAAAAATAAACCATAAATTGGGCTCGTATTATTGAATTTGATAATTTTTTGTAAGTTTAATTGTGTTAAAATTAGACACAAAGACAATTATTTTGAACTGCCTCCCGAATACATCATTTGATTTGCGTTAACATAAAAACGATAAATAATTTTTATCAAGCGTGTTAACACACATATTGCTAAAGCTTGTCTAATGATATATGCCAAATATTATTATCTCTGGATTAGTCGTTCTGAAGAAAACTAATAAAATTTTAGTATGTAAAATGCAGACATCCCCAAAATCTCCATACAAAACACCAATTTCATAGGTAAGTCGAGTTCGATTTGAATCAGGAACATTTATGTTGATGTATATTTTACTAATTCTGTCACTTTATTATCAGCCTCTCTTTGTCGACTGCTGGAGATAGGCCACTTAGCTATAATCAGTTGTAAAAATATTTATAATACGTACGTTACGTTACGTTCTAGAGGAGGGTCAGATTAAAAGTACCCGAAATCGCTGAGCATGTATGAGGACTGTAATGAGAGTTGATGAAGCGAAAGAAATATGCAGGGATCGTAGCAAGTGGAAGAATGTAATCACTGCCTACCCCTGTGGGAAAAAGGCGTGGCTATATGTATGTATATTTATAATATTTCAATATTATTCTCTTCAGACATTCACACCTGTATCAACTAGCCTATATTAAACAGCTAATGCTGCCTGTATTACTATATGATTGTTATACACACACACTAGAGATTCCATAAAATTACAATATGAAAACTCTTTTGTGTTGTCAAAAATATTGTAACTTTATTTTAACTTTCGACATTGTCAATTTAATTGAATACCTATTATTTTTTTTTGAACTGTACCTTCACCGCGATGACTTTGACCCCAACCTTTGTTCAGTGAATTTTAACTTGCGATATCGAGGGTTCTATTGTTCGTTTTTTGAGTTTCACTAGAAGGTGCGTCTAATTGGATGGGCAAGGGTTGTAAAGAGAAGGTTTTCCATTTTGTTTTTCGAACACGCTAATAGGCACATAGCAAAGTTCCCGATTATTCATAATTTTTTACGAAGAATTTATTTTTGGAAGTTCAAATATTTGTGCAAAGAAATGATGGACTTGTTTCTTTTGGCTAAAATTAAAAATACGATTGAAGCGGACAGGTCAGTCAATGTCGTAATAATTTCCTTAATTCTGTTCGAGGGTCGTCCGAAAATCGTGGATCCGATAACTCTTTGTTTGCAGCAAGCTTGCTTTATTAGCTTAACAATATTCAACTTTTAGATCTGAGCGCTTGCACACGAATACCGTCCTTACAGCTCCATAAATAGAGTCAAGTCTCCCTTGAGTTCTGCATAGGGATAAAATACAAAGAGATCGGTAAGAATGTTTGCAGGCTTAAGGTTTAGCTGTGAAAAAAGGTTACTGAGCCCGCGATGGTGGGAATATTGATTCGACTTATCAATATTGGCTCGGAGTTGCGTACTCCCGAACTTTATAAGAAAATAATAATATACCTACTTGGATAGCAAAAATACAAAGCATTCTGTAATAAATAATATTTTGTAGAAAACATTCTGAATATTGCTTATTATATTTTATGATTATTGAATTGTTAGAGCTATAAATATTTTTATTGCTATCTGATACCGACAATAGTTTTTTTTTACTTTGTCTCATAAAACTTATAATATTTATTTTCTGCAGTGTACACGGGTTCCTTTATATTTTTAGCCACCTTCTTTAGCCACCTTCTACCGTGCTGACCCCAAAGATTTTTTTTCACACCTTCACAATCCAACTCACGATTTAGGTAGAAAGATTCTTGTTCGGAATTGGTGTGCTGGTTGCTGATATGGAATATCTAATTAATATCCTAACTTAATAGATTATTATCTTATCAATCTTAGGACATGCAGATCAAAATTCATTACGCAATCAATATTGCCTCTAAAGAGTATAACAATAAATGTGAATGTATCAATGTCCTTGTTTGTCACCTTCGCCTGATGAAGTGTCGCCAAGACTATTGCAAGCATTTATTAACAATAACAAATGTGAAGTGAGGTGAACCTGTATTCATTCAATTGAAATTGGAAAGGTTATACATATTGTATATAGTATTGCGTCCCGTTAAATTGTACATGTAACATTCTTTGCTTTTCTCTGTAGTTTTTGGCAGCACTATCATCTTTGAGTCGTCTTCAGGTAATATCATAGGTTTGATAAATGCACCGCTAATACTGAAAATTTACAGAGAAGTATAGATTTTTGATTTTGATTTTTTTACTTATACTATATATACTATATATATTACTATTTATATTATACTATATACGTCCCACTGCTGGGCATAGGCCTTCCTCATGAGGAGTAATGGACCGTAACACCACCACGCTGGCCCAATGCGGGTTGGTGGGTAGTAACAGCCGCAATAGCGACCGGGACCAACGGCTTAACGTGCCTTCCAAAGCATGGAGGAGCTTGAGATCATAACCTTCGCCATGGTCACCCATCCACGGTGAAGGTGAAGGCAGCTTTGTTTTAAATCGAAAGCCAGAGCGTAGGTACTAACCACTCCTCCTCCTCACACATATATATATAATCACGACCAATATCCCCGAAACATAAAATGTAAAAAATAATTCATGAACATTTTGGTTCTTTTAAACGTAGTAAAATTGCCTAATAGTTTCTTTAAATGTTCATAGCTTTACGTCCAACAACTTATTTTCCGAAAAGTGTCCCAAACTTTGCAAATATTGTGCTTATTCTTAGCTATTCGTCGTTCTTCGTCACCGCTTTGTTCTCTACTGTGAGGTTGATTCACGAGGCCCGTTCGCGTGTCAAAATCCTTTAGAAATTCTTTTAGTAATACTGAATAAGAATTAATCTGTAGGTCACGCTTCGCCTGCGGAAGAGTTCGGCGAGATATTCAGCGAAGTCAAAATTTACGAGAAGTCATGCACACCGTTTGTGGTGGAATTTATTGTCTCTATCTAGCGAGGTTTCGCAATAAAATTATTATAAAATGGGTCGCCTTATGAATTTCTATTCGGTGTTCCTACGTTCGTGTTACAGCGTACAATTACTTTTAGACTTGATGATTCAAGGATATTGCAGTTAACGCCTCCGTTTTATTACAGTTTTAATGGGATGCATGTGTGACTCATTAATTTTGAAGTAGTCATTAAAGTTTTAGTAGGAGCCTTGAGAAATTTGGAGCTAAATACTTGAGTCAGCATTTCATTAAATATAGAGTATTTAAGTTTGGATAGTAGTAATTTGGGACATTCAGCAAAAACTATTAAAACAAAATGAGAAAGTACAAATAATGGAACACAATTAGAATACAAATAGGTCAACATTCGATTACATAACGCAATGGTAGGTAATGATAATGACAGCGTAAAGCAAGCGATGCAATCGATTTGAATCAAAAATTCATTTCACTTATTCGCTCGCGTCCACCATTCTATTGTCGGGCAGCAATTTGAGGAGCGCTTAGAGCTATAATTGAAGTATTCAGAAGTATCGATTATTTTGAAAATATTTAACTAAACACTGTTGTCTGGTCTGTTTTATGATCTTGTAATCATAGCTCGCTTTTGGAGTGCTGGCAGCTTTCAGAGATAATTAGGTTTTAGAACGGGCTCTCAGCGACATAAAAATGAAATATTAGTTATTAAAATCATGTACTCAGGCAGATATCTGAACGGTTGCCGATTTACAGCAATTTGCATCTGAAATCAGGTGTTTTGGCTTCCAAGATGTACCCTCTGGAATCGATTATATTTCGACACTGAGGATGAAAATTGCAGATAATTTGTAATAAAAATCATAAAATGATAAACCATTTTAAAAATTGCTCATAATTTAATACAAATATTTAGATACAAACTACAAAGGAAAACAAAAGAGAATCCTATTTCAATCTAGAAATACAGACCTTAAATTCTATTGTGACAAAACTTTTAGCAAAACGATTCTATTAAAAATAACAGATACATTTTAGGTGTAAGATATGACTTCAATAACTTTCGCTCCTAAAATAGAAACAAGAGAAATGGCTCAAACTAACAATTACAAAAAGCAATTAGACACCAAATATTAGAATATTCAACTCGTTTTAAAAAGTGACAAACAACTAATAGGCACAGTTCATTCCCGAACCCCGGGGACTGTTGATTTAACAAAAGCAATTACTGGCGTCAGCAACTTATGCTGCCCCGGGCGGACTATTCTTTAACATGACAGACGTTACTCTAGATTAATTAGTCTCATCTATTACGTGAAGGGTAGCAGCATCCTGCCGTAGATACAGTCCGCGTATAGCCTGGTGATCTTTTAAGCAGTTATATCGAAGAGTAATTGCTCTGAGCAAAAGGCATATTTTTCATATGAACACGGTTAGATCCCGCTTACCCTGTTATGGTCTTTAGAGCTTCTTGCAGAAAAATTAAATCGATATTTAAAACTAGATTTAGAAATTTTTTGACAATTATATTACGAGTATGGCTGAAATGTAAAAAAATGACAAAATCTAGTTTTAAACTAGGTTTAAAATTTCCTGCAAGTGGGCCTTAATGTTGATGGTATTTAATCGACTAGATACCTGAAAGCATCAAGGTTACATGATTGTGAATATTCATCATTTTTTCTTTTTTGCGCAGTTTATATTAAGTACCTATTGATATATTTCTGTTATTTATTTACCTATTTATTTATTTACAATGTTTTTAAAAGAACAAGTTTTAAGTTTAAATAATAACTCGATATCACAAAGTTTGCTCATACATCCAGGCTTAAACTACCGATCTCCTTACATCTGCAGATTAGTATAAATTATTTATTTTCAAAATCATTTTTTATATAACAAGCACCTTAATTCTGTATCATGAGTAACTAGACATTTAATGTCATAGGTACGATACACTGTCAAGCTTAATTAAGAATGGAATTTAACTTGCTTATTACAATATACACTTGAAATTTTAGTCCTGTATTAATATATCACTGTCAAGTTTAATTTGTTAGAGGGTGACTATCTTTATCACTAGTTTTCGCAACATTTTACGACAGTTATTATTTTGATATTATTCATAGTAAATTCATATAATTTCTTTTCCAAGTTTTACAGATGCTCATGAAAAGAAATTTATTGAAATATGTCGAATGAATGAAACACGTCGAGGGAAACTTTTAACTTCGTAATAACTTTCAACTAGGTTTTACTTTCCAAGCCCTGGCAAATATAGTACTCTTATTCTATAACAGTAATTAAGTAAAACCATTGATGTATATAACACTAGATTTGCAAACTGCATTAAATTGCGTCAAAAAAAGCGTAGCCGTTTCTGGAACTCAACGACGTAGCTTTGAAACCACTATACATTGAAAAAATTAATATATATCTATCTCACTTACGCAAGTCGCAAAAGCTACAGGTCAGCGACTGTACCGTCTCGCTCGGATTAGCCTGGAGTTGACATATCGCAACGTCAAAGTAAAATGGTGGAAGTGTTCCCTGCTCATGAAATTTTACCCCATTTTTATTTTTTAATAATATATATTATTTTAAAATAATTATGTTAATATTTTTTATTTCTTATAGGATGTATTAAATGAAGATTAAGGATATCGTGTTTTGGTAATAAGGTATTGTAGGCTGGAGAACAATGCAAATACTTATTTAAATAGGAAGTAAATAAGTATTGAAAAATAAATGGCATGAGTGTAAGACGTGTCGATTTTTATAAATAATTCATTAAACAAATATATTACTAATGTTTGGTAATAAAATAAAAGAGATCTTCGTATTATTATTATTATTTATTATATTATATTTAAAGTTACAGATAGCGAGTCTGTTGCCATGCGTGTTTGTGCCCGGTACAATGCGAGGCAAGCACACAGGCACTTCACAAAACCTCTACCTCCACCCCCTCAGTAATAAATAAAAAATAATGATTTTGACTAAACATTTAGACGAGCAGTCTTGTTGATTTTGTTGGAAGCCAGTCCGTCTCCTTCCGCAGCAATCAAATTTTTTGAATCCACCTATCCCGGCGTGCTGCATTTCTGCAACATTATTACTATTTAAAAACTTACATAAAATCACTGATTATATAAATTACAATATTCTCCCATAAATATGGGAAACCAATAATAGGTTTTTAGTGGCAACACTGAACCAATTTTAAAACATTTATTGTTATTTTAATTGGTTTTACGTAAATATGAATATAAAAAAACAAACTTATGTGTGGAAAGTAACACTCATTGCTTTATTATGTTTTTGAGACCTGGATTCGCAGGTTTTGATTGCACATTTACCCATACTTAATTATTTTTCGTCCCGCTTTACTTAGTTGACGTCTGACAGAGCACTAACTGACATAAGCCTCACATATGGCTGTGGCCATATGCCCAGTGGCTACGCTTTAGCGCGGTTGCTACAGATCTAGTGTTATATACATCAATGAGTAAAACACTACCAATATATTGATATCGTCCTCAGCCTATATACGCGTCGCACTCCTGGCCACAGGCCTTCCTCATGGAGAAACACATGAGTAGTATGGGCCGCAACATCACTGGCCAATGCGGGTTGGTGGGACTAACGGCTTAACGTGCCTTCCGAAGCACGGAGGAGCTCTAGATCACAAAGTTTTGGTCACCCATCCTCACGGCCTGACCATGGCAAAGGTAGCATTGTTTTCGATTGCAAGCGAACCTACTAACCACTACGCCACTGAGCTCCATGGAATATATTGATTTAATAATCCAAAATATAACATTTTTACTTATTGTTTAAATCTTTCATATAAAATAAAATTTGATTCAATTTGATATTTTGCTATGTTTTTAACGTGATATTTCTATCAAATAGTCTGTGTTTATTGTCTCTTTTTGTATGTTTATTATATGTGTCTGTTTACTGTATTAGAAAATTATTCTGAAGTATTTATTGAGCTACTTTAAGACAGAGTAAATTTACCTTGCGTAGCACAGAAATCCTTTACTATATTTTGTGTTTCTATTTTTACATTATTCCTGTAATTCCATTTTGAAAACGCTAAACAAACGCAGAGTCCAAAGACTTTCTGCAAACATTTCAAACTCGATATGTCCAATAAAAATGCTATAACAAATATTTAGCCGAGCCCTAAACAAATATTTCAAGTTAATCTCTTAAACACATACAATTCAAAAAAATACTTTCCCTTCAATAAGTATACGTCTTTGTCCATAGAACATTTTCCGTAAAGCGTTTTAAAACAATATAACAATTTTTCCTCGCATATGAAAAATTCCTCTGTTATAGCGTGCCATATAAATTATGTGACCCGAAAGCCAGTAAGGGGTGTACTCATGCCATAATTCCATTTTCATTGAGACAAAATATTCGTATAAGGGGGATATTAGAGACGCGCGTGCTCTGTTCGTAGAGGGCAGCACCGTGCCAGTGAAAATATCGAATTCAATTACTACAGGAAATCGTTTAAATGAGTTATGAAACTGCTCGCGCTTGAAGAATTGCAGCGCTTTTTTAAAGGCTAGACGTTGTAGGCATATTATTTATGACAGAGGAATTGCGTTCTGTGAAGTCGTTCATTTTTTATTGGTAGTCAGTTAGATAAAGAGTATGGTTGTCTACAACTTCTAATTTTGCCCCGCAAACTATGTTAGCGATGGCTTGGAAAACCCGAACATTGGTAAAAATATTTAGTCGTAATATTAAAGAAGTTGAATGAATTGTCAATATGTCAACCTTTTTTTATAAAGAGTTAAAATCTCGATAAGTGCCATGTACAATAATATATTCGAATGAAAATTAATGATGACAATGTTTTCTCCGTCGTTTAATACAGATCATTAACCTACCAATTTCCCGTTCCAAAAGATGAAAGATTCACATTTAACACCGTTCAAGCAATCAAGGTCAAACAAGCTACCAGAACAGAATAAACTTTAAAAAAAAAACTAACATAATTTTGTCGGTTGAAAAAAGTTTTAGTGAAGTATGTGTTAAGTGACTCTGGTTTGCGGCTTGGAACGGAATTAGAAATTTTATGAAAGCATTTAAATGTTAAACCGACCTATGTCACAATGCCGCACTCGGTAATGGCGTTTTCAAAGTTTAGCTCCATCTCTGCAAGAGTTAGGCACAGGTCAAGGATTTAATAAAAACGAACCATTAACCCATTACTCGCTTAAGTAGAGTGACCTAAGAACTTTTGGCGTTTTCTTATTCTACGCCTTAGAAATTCAACGTTTTGTGGTTATGCTTAACCTACTTTAATTGAAGCTATTCATACTGAAGAACATTTTGTTCTTTTTGTTTTTTTTTACTTTTGATAACACTAGTCTATTTTTGTTATTGCTATTTTGTATTTTTTCTACACATAAAAAATACTATTTTCCATCATTATTCTAAAACAAACAAAACTATTCATGCGTCGCATTGGAGTAGCTTATAAATCTATTCATTCTCAAAAAATAAATTAGAGATTGTATCACATTTTCCCATGACCAGCTACCATTACTTCTGCACTCTGACATTTCTCTCTCCGAAGATATTTATGCGAACCTTTTTATTTTAATCAATCATCACTTCAACGAAATTCCTGCGAGCTCAACGCCATTCTTTTCCCGTGTTGGTTTTCTTAAGCAATAAAATTCAGTACTGGGAATAAATTCTTAATATGAAGAGATAGGGCAATACTTTGGCGCGTTCATTTCGTTACACGATCCGCGGGAACGAGACTACGCCTCGCGAAAACGTGACATGTATGAATTAAGGAGCCGCCGTGAATAACGGGACAGTGATGTAAATAATTTGGAAAAGACATTTGTAAGGACCGACCAAAAATAGTTAAATAATTTTTTTTTTTTTTTTTAGGTTACTGACCACTACATTGAAACATACCATACCGTGCTCTCGATTGTTTCAAGCAAAGAGATTCTGTATATACGGAGGTACGAGAGTACAGTCACCGGCAAAAAGTAATTTTTTTTTTACTTTGTCAATCAAAAATTAAAGTAAAATTACTATGTGTTTTATTGGCACTTAGGTAATGTGATTATGAAATGATTGGCCATGTAACGATGAGATTGGTGATGCTGTAGAGTTTTGAGATAGTGAGAATAAGACGACCTTCTTTCGTCTGACGACGAGAGTAAGAATCCCAGCGGGAACAGAATACGTTAAAGGGAAAAACGAGTTGATAAGATGAATCAGGCTAAGTGGAACCTCTGTTAATAAGGTCTTTTTCAGCTGTAACCCAGATAATGAAAAAGGCTATGATTTGAGTTTCTCTGCGTGATCGAATGAGAAGCGAGGATATCCGAATGAGAACTAACGTGACCGACATAGCCCACAGAATTATGAGTCTTAAAGTGGTAATGGCAAGGCGCATTGCTTGTAGAACCTGACGGCCGTTTGGATGGAAAGCTTCTAGAGTGTTTTTCACGTACAGTGAGACTCAACATTGGAAGGCCCCCCGTGAGGTGCACCAACGTTCAGGCGAAGGTCGCGAGAAGTTGCAAGAGAAGCAGCAGAGGACTTTTCTGGACTGAATGCTGATGATACAGAGAGAGAGCGTACGGTTTCACGCAATTTAAGTTGTGAATGTGTTATTTACGTACTTTATCGTAATTTAAAATTTTATATTAATATTTGTATTACTTAATAATAGTAGTTTGTAGAACTAAGTTTGGGTACATAATACAATTTAAAAGTAAGTTCCAATCAAAAGTTTCCAAACTTCAAGTTCGAAAAAAGCCCTTAATTCATCAGATCATCACCTTTATCGATTTTTATACATAATTTAATCAGCATTACAAGATGCAAAGCAAATATTAGATCCTTACGTATGAAATTGGTGTTTTGTATGGAGATTTTGAGGAATTCTGCATTTTCCATACAAAATTTTTTTCAGTTTTCTTCACAACGACAAATCCAAAGATAATAATATTTGGCATCTATCATTAGACAAGCTTTATTAATATGTGTAATATCACACTTCATAATAATTATTTATCGTTTTTAAGTGAATGCAAATAAAATGATGTATTCGGGAGGCACTTAAAAAGAGTTGTCTCCGTGTCCAATTT
Source organism: Parapoynx stratiotata (assembly GCA_910589355.1). Lineage (NCBI taxonomy): Eukaryota > Metazoa > Arthropoda > Insecta > Lepidoptera > Crambidae > Parapoynx > Parapoynx stratiotata. The sequence continues at coordinate 4,571,420 of OU342468.1, read as the reverse complement.
CAACACAATTAAAATTACAACAAATTTTCAAAACAAATCAAAAGAGCTCAAAAATATAGTCTATTTTTAGACGAGGTAATTATTTTTTAGGAATATTCTGAATCTTAATAGTTACAGACAAAATACTAAGAGAGAAAAAAAAACACCAATTTCATAGGTAAGGACCCAATAGAACATTAATGTAAAACTGTCAATAGAAAGCATATTTTTCAAATCAGCCGTGCCACTTCTAGACAACTCTAGACCCGCTCACTACCACATATATTGTGGGGATGTGTATCCTCATTCTGGAATCATTACACGAAATAGTATCACCGTATAAAGTCCCAGAGGAGAAGGGAGTGACTTTGTGGCTGTTTGTTTATACACAGCCGTATGTGTTTAGGTTAATTAAGTTTTTGTGGTGGGGGATACGGTAGGACGTGAAATTGCCAAGCTAATCACGATGAGTGTGAAGATCAAAGAGGTGGGGTAATTATGTTTTGTAATTATTTTTGATGTTAAACCTTATTATTGGTGTTTTGGTAGCTGTGCTTAGATTAAAGGAATATGCAACAGGCTATGCTGTAGTCGTATGAAAACGTTACGAACCTTTGTGAAAGAGAAATAAGATGACCTTTGTGGTTGAGTAGTCTGTACGCCGCGCCGCCATCTCGAGAGGTTCTGGGTTCGATCCCCGTAGGGAAAAATGTTTGGGCGATGAATTTTCAGGCATATGTTCTACAGTCTTGGATGTTTATATATTTTAATATATATTTCGGATATTTATATGTATTTACTAAATATATTGTAAAAACTATTTGGTTTGCCAATCGCAACACCCTGGCTAGCTTTGTGATAGACGTATATTTGTATTTTGATTGTTTATATTTTGATACAAATGTCTACCTTCACTTAATTCCTGTCATCCTAATAAACACCACTCTCTGCACTCCAAAACCCTGTTTTATTAGTTATATTTATCCGTCATCTAGTGTCCGTACACAAGCAACATTAGTTGCTTAAAACGGTGCTAGTAGTAGGTGTGAATGTTTGAAGATATTTTCTTTATTATGTTTTTGTTTTACACGTTAGTAATATAGCCGATAAAAATACATTTTCCTACACCGCTGTCGCCGCTATCCTTGTCTGAGTTTCAAAACACTTAGGTACATTTAAATCACAATATTTCTTATCTTTCAGTGTAATTATTATTCGAACAATAATTGTGCATAGCAAAGGAGTTGGATTGTTATATAGAAACATGTCAGGCGCATATCATATACATTATCATATTACTAACAGTGACACCCTTGCCTATCCTTCGGGGATACGAATGAGTGTAGTATAAGAAACTATTCAAAACCGAGATTAAGGAAAAATAAACCATAATCCAGTTACCGAAAGATAATAAGTGCTAATTTGAGCAAAATATAACTGACAGTTAACCCAAGATCTCGTTTAGCAGAGTTAATTAATTAAAACTTTAATGTGTAATGTCATGCAAAAACGTTCAAAAACTTAAGTATTTACGTGACGTAATTACTAAGTTTCTCGTAACAGATTGAACATCAAAGATCCCTTAATTAAACCTTAGAAAGCCCATAACCGTCCGAAGTAACTATGAAATATTTACTTAGCCTCGTTACGTTTTAATTGAGTATAACGAAATATCTCATGGCCGCTTTGAACTCGGATATCGCGATAAACGACGCGGGTAATTACGACTTCCAAGTAAATATTAATTTGTGATTAATTTGTTTTCGATAGATTTGTATGGGTTGATTTTCAGATGAAAGGCGAATGTTTGTTGAAAGTACTTGTCGCGAGCTGCTTACGAGTTATACGTAAATGAGAAAACAAAGTACGAGGCCATAGAAAAAAAAAATCAACGAATGACCGGGAATTAATATTATTTCAAAAAACAAATCCAATTTTTTCTTACCTTGTGGCATTTTCTACTGAAGCGTTCATTAGATATAATATTCGCTTTACACACGTAATGAGTATGTAGAATGTACCTTACATTCATCTAAAAATTACGAAATATTCCCACACCGACAATCAGTACTGATTTCCAAACAAAAGAACGTAACGCATAATTTTTTTTACAAAATAACATTTTACCTGAAGGTTAGGTCAAAGTGGTTTCATGACTACTACATGGCAATGAATAATTTATGAACACGGCACATGCAAGAAATCTATCAGATAGAAGAAAAAATATGAAATTGAGTGTTTACAGTATTTCGGAGTCTTAGATTTCAGATAGGGGACTATTTCTCACGTCATTTCTGTTGCCACTGTCGGTGTCTGGTCAAACTTATGCTTGTCTGATTTTGATCAATGAAATTTTCTTTGGGACTGTATACTGGTACGGCAAGTGGTGAAAGTACCTATTTAATGTAAGACCTGGTTTTGTATACACTACTTTTTCAATTTTCTTCAATTATTGAACGGAACCTCAATTTTATTTTCTTTATGTAATAATTTAGACTATATATTTGTAACGGAAAATGTGGTAAGCTGTAGAATATATAGCTCAGATATTTATTTATTTTTTACTTTTAAAACTTCATTGATGCTGTAGTTTATGGCATTAAAAAATAACACCAATTTTGATGTACAGGGAGGATAGAAACTTGCTGACTTTCTTTCCCGTTCTTCCCAGAACAAGGCCTCTTGGAAATATTGTGAACGGATGGTGTAGTTATCGCTTTCACGAAATTTTGTAAAATGTTTTTGACGTTCATAAGCATGTGCTAAGACGCATCTAAATTTAATAAACGATATTGAGTTTTTAATTTTTTTTGAAATTTTGTTATTTTCATCTATAGGTAAAAGCTTTACAAAATTATTTATTCAAGGAATATTGCCTATATTCCTATTTACTATGCCAGCTTATTTGACAACATTTTGAAAAAAAAAAAAATCTTTAATAAGCAATAATATGAAAAGAAGAAAAGTTTAAACTATAAGACGCGGACTAAGCTAGATATTGATAAAATCTTTTAGTGAAAACCAACAAAAGCGTTTATAATTATATTATAAAAGATAATTGTTTCTAAATGAACATGATACTTAAAATTATTTACAATTGCAGAAGTAGTCAAGAGGTATGTTAAACCTGTTATTATTGTAATTGAAGTAAATTGTGTAGTAGCTAATTGTATTTGTGTACCAGATGTTTTGCGCAAGTCATAAATATTGTACTTAGCAGGTGATAATAAGTACTTCGCTCGGTCTAACATTTTTCGAATGGCCAGTCACAAGACCTTTTGATTCCAACTAAAAAGAAATGTCAGAAATACAAACGTATGTATATATAGAAATGTCATAGTACACTAGTTTTTTAAAAAGCATCTACGACGCAGCTTTATGAAATCCGGCACTTTGTGCTAATGCGCTCGAAACGAATATTGGATTCCTACAAAGATGTCATTCGTCCAAGAAAATCTTCGAGCTGACTTGCCAGTCTTATAACTAAGAATATTCATATAAGAATCTCTCTGTATTCTAACAGCCTGAGGCATTCGGAATTTTATTAAAACTTCTCCCCTTTGAGATAACTTCTGTTTGATAGAAACCAGGGACAGTGGGGAGTCCCCCCAAGCCCACAATTAATGCCATCATTTACGAAATTTTATTTCATTTGTGAATGCGAACTCTCTTTATTTGATTATTAATAAAACGAGTTTTATTTTGTTGGCTATTTGCATAATTGTTTCATTTTCACTTTTTCCGCCTGAATTTGATAAAAGCGACTCAAGATCTGTCGAAAAGAAATTAAGCTGGATTTGCAAAATGAAGAACAAAATTCAGATCGTAAGTATTTTTCAGATGATTTTGTGTACGAATATAATACTTAGTTTGTATTTTTAAAAAGACCGCGGTCTACACAGAGGCCTCCAAGGAAATATATATACAGTTAGTCACTTACTAGCAATAAGTGGACAACATAAACATGATCATCATTACTACTTTAAATTATGGACTCCTCTACTGCTCATCATCAGGTAGGTAAAAAAATATTATATAATACCAGTGGTTTCACCCGCGCGGTACCCGTTCCCATGGGAGTAACAGGATAAAAAGTAGCCTATGTCATTTCTTAGGCTTTAGACTATTTGTGTGCAGTTTTGACGTGAAAGCGAGACCGATGGACAGACAGAGTTACTTTCGCATTTGTAATATTTATATATTAGTATATATATTCTTCAAATGATCTGTTTTATATAAGTAACAAAACAAAACATTTCTCAAAACACTTACGTTATACACAATGATATTTTCCACAACCGTTATTGAAATGTTATAGGCAGGTTAAGACCTGTTCCCTAACAATAAGAAAGTGGACAACCGTTTACTCTACTTCACGGAATGAAACGAGGTGATAATATTTCACTACCAGTGTCACAGTGTAATCAAGTTTCATACTATCTTAGAATAAAGAGAATTTTCGTTTTTACCGCGAAATCGTTAGTAAATCTTAAGAATAAACATATGAGATTCTTTCAACAGATAAATGGGAGCGAGTTGGTCACGAAAACCAAAATTATGGAAATAATTAGAGGATTTTTTTTTGTATAGGTGGCATTGGTAGGTGGATTTATTTCTATATTAGCGACACACACAGTACACGTGCTCGCGTACTTAGAACACTGAATTAGAGATTAAACTTAGCCTCCAATTATTATTCTATTCTGCTGCATATAACCGAGAAATATATATATTTTTTAAATGGTGTAGTTAATTTTATAAAAATAAAAATTTGTAAACGATTACATTTAAACATATTGGCGTTTTATTATTATATCTGATCGAAACTCCTATTTGTATTATATATAAAATTTTGTAAGCAAACTATATTAAAATAAATGGTGTTTTATCTATATATCTATAACTCAAAGGTGACTGACTGACATAGTGATCTATCAACGCACAGCCCAAACCACTGGACGGATCGGGCTGAAATTTGGCATGCAGGTAGATTTTATGACGTAGACATCCGCTAAGAAAGGATTTTGATTAATTTTACCCCCAAGGGGATAAAATTGGGGATGATAGTTTCTATGAAACTTTGTAAATTTTAAACCGAACGTGCTGAGACTTTGAGAGAAAATTAAAGGGTTCCCGTGGGATAGTTAAAAAAACATAGTAACCGCGGACGAAGTCTTGGGCAAAAGCTAATTATTGTATAAACTGAATATTACATACATACATATAAACACGACGATAATCCCATAAGGGTTAACCAGAGACTAGGCAAAAGCATCGCAAAAGCAGTCCAATGCCATAGTCCGCGCTGACTGAATATTATAATCTTTCTTTTTCCTTAGTTTATTTTCTGCGACTTAATCCACTGTGACACAAGTTTTATAACAGCTGTAATTTAAGTGTGAATTAGACGGGACAGGACACTTTGCTAGCCAAACACCTGAGACAGTATCTAAATTTAAATTAATTACGGACAATTGTCGCTGACGAGAAAATTGACTAAGATACAAGGTAAGCTGTGAACGATATAACTAACTTAGAGAACAACAGTCGACACCATTTCCCTGAAGTTAAAATAGAAATTAAACTCCAAATACCTGAAATGTCTTTAGATTTTGTAAGCGAGCTTGAAGTAAAATAAATGTTTATGTTTCAAGAAATCTTGCATATTTTATTCAATGAGAAAAAACAATGAAATTCTTGGTAGTCAGTCCTCTTTTGGTATTAAGAGAGCTTTTCTAGACCTTTGTAGTTTCGGCTTTAGTAGCAAATTACTTTGACGTTCTACTTACGAAATAAATAATGAGGTCGTTAGTGTTTGAATACTATATTCACTTACAACACGCAGTCATTGGTTAACGCACTTACTCATTATAAACACCAGTGCTTGTTACCTTGCTACTGATTCTGATTTATTTTTTGTTACAGTTCTATTAATACTTCATTCAGATATAAAATAATTTTAAGTATCTTTATGTAAAGTATTATCCCACGAAAAACATTCAGTAAAAACTAGCCATGTCTCGATGGAGCTTTGGAGCTGCTTGTTTATCTCTAAAAAGTAATGAAATCTAGACAAAGTCGTGCCAAGTCTAAGGTTCCTTACTGCGATTTCTTTATTATTATAGTTAATGTTGTGTGACTTGGCCGTTGAACATTCTTTATACGTTAGTGGCTTTGTCAAGCCTACAATTGACTGGTTATTGAATCAACGTTTTCCAAGTGGCAATTTTCCATCGTCAATGGGTAGCGGTTCTGGCGACAGATTGGTGCAATGGTGTCATGGAGCACTTGGTTTTGTACCCTTGTATACCCTTCAACGGCCAAGTCACACAACATTAACTATAATAATAAAGAAATCGCAGTAAGGAACCTTAGACTTGGCACGACTTTGTCTAGATTTCATTACTTTTTAGAGATAAACAAGCAGTTCCATCGAGACATGGCTAGTTTTTTACAGAATGTTTTTCGTGGGATTTCACTTCTTTTTGTAGAAATGTGGGCATATTTTTTTTTGATTGATTTTTTTTATGTACCAATAGTACATACATGCATACATACATATAACCACGCCTGCTTTTCCCGAAGGGCTAGGCAGAATCCAAGGAGCACTGTGTTCCTTAAGACCACATTTAGCCATACAAAAATTGGGCTTGGTCAGATGAAAAATCGTGAAAGAGTAGTAACAAGTGGCTAGCTCATCGCCTACACAATCATAGACTTAGTACCCAAGACATGCTAGGCAAGAAAAACAGTTGGTATTTTTTTTTTGTGTCCCAGACCAACAAGGGACCAATAGTAGAAGGGAATATTACCATATCTCTAATACAGCTGAGACCAGCTGAGTGTTCTTCATCAGATACCTTCAGACCTTCGATTTTTGACATCAAATGAAGACCGGGACCGAGAGCATTTTTGTTTTAGTACAGTGGACTTCACAGAAAACTCTTTGACTTGCATCAGTAACAGAAAATTTTATTTCGAAATCTTTTGATCTTCAAGCGACCGGTGGTTTTAGGTAAGAGATTCGTGCTATGTAGGTACTTAAATGCTAGGTTTTCCTATGAAATTCCCAATTCAACACGAATTCCAAATTGTTAAAAAAGCTTTTCAATTTACCCTCATCACTTCACTTATTTAAACACCAAATCAATCTTATTGAATCGAATAGTTGAACAAAATACACTTTGCATACGGCTAGTGACCAGTACACAAGATACCTAATCTAATTGTTCCTTTTTTTCCCCCTTCCCAGTCAAAGACGCTCTCGAATGACCACATGGCATTATCGGCAAGTCACCTTTTCTTCATTAAATGCACGAAGGCTGTGCCGATATCCGACACGAGGAGAATTGAATCGCATTCAGGTTTAATAGGCAGTAAACAGCAATCCACTTCTATATTATCTTTATGAGCGCTTTGAAATAATTAATATATAAAGAGTGGTTTACACCATGTATGTTCCTCCAGGTTTATTTCCTTTTATTATTATTATGTCTTAGTTCTTCTCAGTTATGTAAAGTTTGAGTGATTTGGATAGGGATATAGGAGACTATTTTGGTGTTAAATTAGCTATCTATAAGAATGAGAGAAAATATGAATACTATGAACAACAACATCTAGCATAAATTCAGCAATAACTGCTTGCAGTAGTTTTCACAATAAGCAAACTAATAGAAGGAAGAGAGAAAAACTTATAGAAGGAAGAGAGTATTAACATGAAGAAGGAAGAATGTTCTTACCAGTCTTTAGCTTCCTTTGCTCAATCCACGGAATGTATCGATATAATCAGCCTATATATATCCTAGTGATGTGCACAGGCTTACTACATGAAGAAATCCATGAGAAGTAACACCACCACACAGGCCCAATGCTTATTAACCTTTCAGATAGCAGATCACAATAGATTAATCTATGTCCGTGGCATTTCGAGATGCCATTCGGGATTACGGGATAAGGATAAATACGATTCCAATCACAACAAAGACCAACAGCTTAAAGTGCCTTCCGAAGCACTGAGGAACTCAATATCACAAAGATTAGTTACCCATTCACGATGCAATTATGGCAAAAGATGTCCTATTTTCAATCTCTTTTTTTCGATTCGAATACTAGGAATAGAATCTTCAGACATTCACACCTATCAACTAGCCCAATTTAAGCATCTAATGCTGCTTGTGTTACGGGTACTTGATGACGGATAAATACATACATACATACAGAGACTAGGCAAAAGCAGTCCATTACCACAGTCCGCGCTTCACCGAGCTGTGACTACACTCAGCGTGACAGGTGGTGAGCCCATCGTCGCTATTAGCTATTGGATGGTGGTGCAGTTCTAAGTCCATTAGTCGCCTTTTAGGAAACACAAGGGAAGAGAGGGGGACATATGACATACAAAAAAACAATAAAAATAACAAACGTTAAATAAATATAAATATACAGAATATATACAGAACATACATACACCCAAGACTGAGAACAAATTCCTGTATTCATCACACAAACAATTGCCCTCACCGGGGAGGATCGCACTCAGAACCTCTCGAGATGGCGACGCCTTGACAACCGCGTACAGACCATTCGTCCACGGAGTTCGTCTTTCAGCTCTCGCAGATATTGTCCAAATTTTTATATCAAATTTTTTTGTATCTATGGCAACTCTGTATAAATCCCTATCATTAAACATAGCAAGGCGGAATGCTGCCGTAGGTTGTTAACCTGTTCTGCCGTCGTTTACATCTGATATCTGATACGCTACTATCTCTTTCTATCCTCCACCACCGGTATTATAATGAGAATTTACTCTATTGCCGAAATATCATGTTACCAAAGTCCTTTGACACAAACTATGAAGTGTCAAACGATATTGCTGTGGGGATGAAATAAATATATCCACGCTTGTGTCTTTATAGGCTATGAGGTTAAGGGGAAAGTTTAAGATTGAACACCGATTTGCGTCAAATAATTGGGGGTTGTTACTTAAAAAAAAAAATTAATTCTTAAGCGCACACCACAGTAAGCAGTGTAGGGTTTGAAGGGGTTTAGAGAATCGGAAGGACATACAATTTGAATACATGCAAAAGGATAGGTATTTGATACAAATAACTAAACAAATGCTTGTTTTAATACTCATACATGTGCTCTAAACAGGATTCAATCACTACTAGAGAGGTCGCCGGTTTGATCCCCGTTTGAATAAAACTTAAGAAACCACTGAGTTTGAATAAAACTTAATTACAATTTATTATAAATATCGTACAGCCCAGTGTATTTATTAGGTCCTTACCTATGAAATTGGTGTTTTGTATGGAGATTTTGGGGAATTCTGCATTTTCCATACTAAAAGTTTTTTCAGTTTTCTTCACAACGACAAATCCAAAGATAATAATATTTGGCATCTATCATTAGACAAGCTTTAGTAATGTGTGTAATATCACACTTCATAAAAATTATTTATCGTTTTTAAGTGAATGCAAATAAAATTATGTATTCGGGAGGCACTTAAAAAGAGTTGTCTCCGTGTCCAATTTTAACACAATTAAACTTACAACAAATTATCAAAACAAATCAAAAGAGCTCAAAAATATAGTCTATTTTTAGACGAGGTAATTATTTTTTAGGAATACTCTGAATCTTAATAGTTACAGACAAAATACTTAGAAAGAAAAAAAACACCAAATTTCATAGGTAAGGACCCAATATTTAAAATACATGTCTTGCAATATTTGGTTCTTGACAACTCTGCTTACTCCTCCAAAAAAATTATGTTTTTTATAGATGATACGTTATTTAATGCGCAGTGGATATTTCCTTTATGTCTGCAAATTGAAACCGATCAAATCCTTTTCTAGACCACTCCTACTCAACATCATGTGTTTCAGTATTTCCTCAAGTTATAAAAATAAGAAAGGAGGAAAATATGCATTTTATAGCGCGGTGTGTTACGCATAAAACCGTGAATCATACGTGTCTCGTGTCTTTAATCAGGTTAGTTAATATTTTAATAACTGCGGTTAGAGTTGTCATTGTCACATACAACTTTCTGACTCACAATAAAATTTTAATAAAGCTATTAAAACTCAGTCGGAAATCCTTGTGAATTATAAGTTAGCATATTCACACATTCTCACGTTTTCTTAAATGGAAACCTTATGCATAACGATCGGATGCTTAGTACATATGTATTGCTATAGTGTCTAAACATCCAACACTGGAGAACAAACGCACACAAATACACACTAATATTGACCCCTACCAAAAATCTTTTTTTTTTACATATGACAGGCAAGCTCTTGGCCTTCATCACACCTGATGGTAAGGGACAATAAGGACGAAGGTGGAAGCGAGCTTCACCTGTAAATCCTCAACAACTGAGGATCTGGCTAACTTACCTCTGATTGCCGAAACACAACAATGCTTATAACATTGTTATTATGGCGACAGATTAAAGTAAGACGGTGGTAGCTAGGCAGGCGGGCTCAGAAGCCCTACCACCAACCGATCGATCCCAAAACCTTTAGAGATGACGTCACCTTAACCCTTAACAACCCACGAGTGTCTCGCGGACACATTTTTGAGTTCAAAGTTAAATAAAATCTAAACTTTAGTTCTGCACAAAACTGTTTTATCTAATCTATATCTATGGTGTACTGAATCCAAAAGTGTAATGAAAATATATTTAATGTGATTATTATTTTTTATAAACCAAATCATTAACCAACCAACCGCCATGTATCTACTAGACATTAACAGCAGTTCGAAACAGAAGTATATGAATAGAGAAGCAATTTTTTGTTTATATTCAATAATAATAATTTTATAGGTCATACTCACAGCGCATTATTTGTAATACTACTTAATTACTAACATTCTTACTGTTATACTAACGACGATTGTCAACTGTAGTATATACTAAATAAATAAATACAATAATATCTTTTTGCTCATTTTTGGAATACTAGTTTACTTTTAGTACTTGAGAAAAGTTATATCCGCTCCTATAAAAAAAAAAGGTAAAGATGTGGTTAGTATTGCAACGCTTATTATCTAGCGTTTATCTAAAAATTATATAAATATTATGAAAAATGTCATTCGTTAATCGATGACCTAAACAATACGCAATATTTGTAAATAATTTTTAAACTAGCCATTGTTATCTTTTTGTTATAATAAATTGTAATTCTTGTAAGGTGATCGCTTGCATAATAATAATAAGTTATTTAATTAGTGGTTTTTGCAATATTTTATTCACAATATTCCTTTCAATATCTATGTGTCCGTTAGACTGGTCAGTTGTGTTACTAAAGCACTGGTTTGTTAAGGGTTAAAAAAACGGACAGACCACAGGCGGTCACGTGGGTTTGATTAACACGTTATGCCACTGTCACGTTGAGGGACCCAACAGAACTTACGAAACAAAAATGCTCAAGAGGTACTCCAGTAAAATTAGGGTTTAACCTAGGAAAGCCATAGGCGGATTCTCGGAAAATAATAACAATTGTGAAAGTATTTATTTGCTTTCGTGCAGAAAATATCGCACGCTTACGAATAAAACAAATAAAACACAGGGGTTTTAAGTTTTAATTAAAGGGAGAGTAATTAGACACGGTCCATGAGTATGTTAATTAATCCACGCATTAATTCTTCAAAAAGCTGCCATTGTTCTTTCTGCAATAAAAATTGTGCGCTCTTGTGGATGATCTGCATATGGATGTGGTGCGAAAGTTATTGCACTTCAGTGAAACTCGGCACTGAACTGCGTGGGGATCTTTGTCCTTCCCATAGAAAATGGGCCATATCACACATCCACACGTTGCTGTTTTCGCTGTCACACAATTTTGTAGGTGAATAGTCAAAAATGAATTTGGAAATTCGCTATCAACTCAACGTCAATCGGAAAATCTCTATGATTTAACCCATGATTTGACCTAAGTTTTCGCCTATCAGTTGAAAGCTTCTGCTGAAATCAAATCCTTTTTTATTCAGCAATTTTCGAAAGGCTCTTTTTTCTACGGGCTCTGTTTTAAAGAATAAAATATATTTTTTGTGTAGTCTTTAATTATAGAAATATCTGCATGTTATTTTGATAACCAAATATAATATTTATTACAACCATCGGCAGGTAAAAAAGTTTAATGTCAAAAATAAAATACAGCATGATTCACGAAACCATCGTTGAAAACTCAATAGGTGGGTAAAATAAAAAAAAAATCAAATCAAAACTCCACAATTTATGAAATATTTGCTGTCAGCACAGAGGTCCATAACAATCTTTCCCTCCACGAAAGCACAAGGCAAGGAATGGAGCACGATCCGCTCGAAAGCGCCTGTTATTGAATTTCCCTTTGTAGTTCGTTATTTCTGATCGTTTACGTAAAACATTAGCGTGGCTTATTAGCGGAATACGCTTAAGGTTTGTTTAATTAAGGTTTTCAGAGCCTTCAGTGTTACAGTGGGTTTTTATAGCTTTCTATATTCGTGGTGGTTGATGCGATAAAACGAAAATAGCAAAAAATAAATCATCACCAGGCTAATTTGTGCTTAACTAAAGTATGGAGTTTCGGGTCGCTGTCATCTTAATCTAGCAGTTTTTGTATGTCATGCGACAGGCAATTCTTAGACGAACATAATGAGGAGTCGTATACTACGCTACGCTGCCAATGCAATTTGGAGAGCTACAGAAAGAAACATAACATGGTTGCCGAAGTACGTAAGAAGTAAGGAGTACATAAGTCACCCACAGGCCCAATTATGGCGAAGGATGCTTTGTTTTCAATATCGAAACCAAAGAGTCGGTACGAATCGTTATGACACCGAGGTCCTCAGAAAAAGGGTAGGCCGTTGAAGGGTACACAAGGGTACAAAACCAAGTGCTCCATGACACCATTGCACCAATCTGTCGCCAGAACCGCTACTCATTGACGATGGAAAACTGCCACTTGGAAAACGTTGATTCAATAACCAGTCAATTGTAGGCTTGACAAAGCCACTAACGTATAATGAATGTTCAACGGCCAAGTCACACAAAATTAACTATAATAATAAAGAAATCGCAGTAAGGAACCTTAGACTTGGCACGACTTTGTCTAGATTTAATTACTTTTTAGAGATAAACAAGCAGCTCCATCGAGACATGGCTAGTTTTTTACAGAATGTTTTTGGTGGGATCTATTATACTCTTTAATGCATTTGATCAAATTTACAAAACATGTTATTAATAAAATTGTTTCCAATGGCGGACTTATCCCTTAAAGAGATGTCTTCCAGTCAACCCATGAATTATCATTTTAGTATTGTATTGGGACGCAGATGCAAAAAAAACATACATGCATATAATCAAGACTATTACCCCCTAAGGGTTAGTCAGACTAGACAAAGCAGTCCATTGCCATAGTCCTACACCAAGTTGTGACTGCACTCAGCGTGACAGGTGGTGAGCCCGTCGCCACTATAAGCTGTTGGATGGTTATGCAGTTCAAGTCCATTAGTCGCCTTTTACGACACCCAGGGGAAGAGATGGGTTGTTAGTGTTCTTTTAATGAGCCGCTACCACACGGAAAAAAAAGAAGATGATATAACAGATACACATAAAATATATAAATAAGCCAAGGTATATTTTTATAAAAATGTCAAACTTAATTTAAAAATACTATCTCTTCAAGTCAAGTTTTAAAACAACATTTCTAAGATTAATTAATAAATTGGATAGTAGAAAAATTACATTAAACTCCGAAGATTTTAAAATAATAACAAAATCATATTTGTTAAATAGAAAATGTTGTTTTAAAAACTTGGCTTATAGTGATAGTATTTTAAATGTCAATAAAAACATATTTACTCAGTCTTTTTATCTTCTATTTTCACTTCATAACAAGAAAGTAATTAGCGGGTTCTTAACGAAATTTCTATTTTGGGCGTGTAATTAAAACGCTAGGGATTAAAATAACGCTGTGATAAAAGTCTTTAGCATTTTCCGCGAGTCGAGAATTTTTATATTTTTCATTTAAACACATTTTGCTGTACCAGTATAACAATATCAAAATGTTTTTGTTTGTTTTATTGACGTCAAATCAAGAAAAAGAACGAACTAGCCATCAAAATAGAATTCAATTATAATCTCTGATTTGATATTTCTTCTAACACCTCAAATATCAAGATTTTCCTCTAAAACAGGCTCCTTTTTCAATTCCGCCGCCTACGTTAATTCCAAATAAGCTCATTAGTAAAAAGTATACCGAATCGATTACTATCAGAATACATCGTGTTGTGACAATCAATTACTCACGGGGTTTGACGTACCAAAACTACATTAGTATCAATCAACGTCGTATTAATTAGATCTGATACGCCTACGTAGACTGGTCTACGCGAACAATTTAGGATGTGTCAGTACAGGCACAGATTAGACTGTGTCTTATCACTCGATCTTATGGAGACGAGACCATACATGTTGCTGTAGAATTCTAGCTATTCCCGTAAAGTATATGTGGATTGTAACAGGCTAAGATAAATAATCATGACGTTAAGATGTAAGCAATTATTATTACGATAACAACACGAGCACTCTCAGATGAAATGAAGATTGACAATCGTTTTTTTGTTGACACAATTAGTACTTTACTTTAGTATACTTTTTGTGAAATTGCACTCCTAGTAGAAACATTTCAGATTATAATAGGTTATTAAGTAATACTCTGTACTGTACTCTGTACTCTGCGGTATTAGGTGGAATAAAATGCGTTGAAAAAGGCCTGTAAGAAATAATAAACCAAGACAAACTTAACGACAAGTCAGCCAATGTACACGTGAGAATGAGGGAAATATCCTATGGACGTCCAGATTGTTGATGTCAGAGTAGTAGTGAATCAACGTAATCTAGACATGTTGGTGAAAGTTGACTACCTTAACCTTAGGTGTTCACCATCAGAATAACATTATATAGTGTGTAAAATAAGTCAGATTGCTGCAAACACACAAATATAGGTAAAAGAAATCAATAAAAAATTATAAAAAATAAAACTACATCAATTTGAAGCAGGTGATGGTAAACATTAATTGTTAGTCAAACCACCCGACTTGGACTTGCTTGGTTTCATTCGTGATTTCGATACATTTTGTATTTTTTATCAGAGAATATGATTTGTCAATGTTATTAAAATATCAAAGTAGAAAATCCAAAATGTATAAACCAAGCAAGTCAAAATAAAAGTACACAAACCTGGTTGAGTCTTGGACCTCTGGCTATCGCTGATATTTAGAATAGATCCCGGACCTCGATGATTACTCGACCACCTGATGGTGTTCTCTGCCCCTTAACAGGAACATAGGACACTGCGGGAATCACTACACAAAACACACTACAATAATCACATCTCCAATAAGTTCTAAGATTATTAAATTGCGCTACAAAACTTCAAGAGCTATATTTTTAACCCAAGGTATACCGATAAAACTGATTTAATTTAAAATCGTTTTGATTTAAAATAATGTAAAATACTTCGTGATCTAATTTTTTATTGCACCAAATTATCTGTAAAATTATTCTCTTATATTATAATAAATACAGAAATGTAGTAGCTAGCGGAGTTTCAAGAATCAGGTGAATATAGTTTTTAATAGCCCAACCACGCCGTAAGATTTCCTTTTCCAGTTAATACTATTAATTATTGGAGGGCAAAGAGATCTAAGACCACACAGCCACAATGTCTGTCAGAGTTATATTTACAATAGTTATTATAAAAAAAACTGAAAAAAAAATTACCCTAAGGTGATACCTTAGGGTAATTTTTAGAAAACCCTATCTTAGCAGACCAGCTCATGCCTTTTTGAAATAAACCATATGCGTGCCCAGCGCAATAAGTTCAATGTTTTTAACAGATGACTGATCTATAAGTAACGGAGGATTTCCATAGTAATATCTACTAAATACCTAGTTATTGGAAAAATTACATTTATTTTATTTAGTAATGGCCTACTGAAAATTTCTGGATTAGTTTATTGGGTCGTTAAATTCAAACAGAGAACATTCTGTATATACGTACTCCAATTTCACCTGTGTAATGATTTCATCCCGTTTAAGTACGAATATAAGAAGCCGGGTTAGAAAATTCTTAATCAAGATTAATATTTTCATAACCACGACCTTAATATTTTCGCTGGAAATATCTAAAATGAAAGGGCAAAATAATAATTAAAAAGTCAATCTTAATTGTCTCACCTTTAACCCTTAGGCTTATGTTTCATGGCTTGATATTTGAGCCTTATGTTTTAAAACAATTACAATTTTAATGTGATTAACAAGTAATGTTGCGTCGATAAGGGATAATTTATGATGGTAAACAATACAGGTTTAATTAGGAACGTGATCAATAATATATCCAGCTGTTTGTCAGTGATTCTTTTTGTTAAATCAGCAG
This sequence comes from Parapoynx stratiotata, assembly GCA_910589355.1. Classification (NCBI taxonomy): domain Eukaryota; kingdom Metazoa; phylum Arthropoda; class Insecta; order Lepidoptera; family Crambidae; genus Parapoynx; species Parapoynx stratiotata. The sequence goes on along the minus strand of OU342468.1, from coordinate 4,555,026 downwards.
AATATTTTATGGTAAAACGAGAATTATTATGTAATTTCTAGCTGTTCCCGCGACGTCGTTCGCGTGGCTATTGATTTAGCGCCGGAAAAAAGGAAACAAGAAGTTTTTGTTTGTTTAATACAAACAAAAACTTCTTGTTTCCTTTTTTCCGGCGCACAGCATTGTTTTAAAAAAAAATGCCTACGACTTTTTTAGTAAATTGTTGACAATTAATAGAAACCTATAATGAATAAAATTATGAAAATAACAATTCTTGTTATTGTCATCTGATTAATGGTAGTCATGGTAAATCTCTGTTGTCGTGTGCTTTTACAATGCCGAGAATTTTTTTAATTCTAAATGTAATTACATTTTGACGGAATATGTTGAGCAGATAGTGAACGGGTGCCGCGTTTTCACTCAAGCGGTACCCGTTCCCATGGGAATATCGAGCGAAAAGGTAGGCTTTGTCCTTTCTCAGGCTATAGACAGATAGTCTAGAGCCTGAGAAAGGACATGTGCCAAATTTCGGTTAAATTGGTTCAGTAGTTTTGAAGTGAAAGCGAGACAGACAGAGTTACTTTAGCAATTTTAATATTAGTATGGATTTGTCAATAAAAGTAATTATTTGTCTACCATATCTATATATCTGTCGTCCATAGACACCTGAAGCTCAGGAGAAACGGCAAATGTATTGCAAGACTTAAATTTATTGAATATCAGCAAATGTTGGATACTGCCTTATTCTTTTATTTTTACCATATTTATTTATCACCACAAGTATGACTGTGTTACATTCTCAAGTTGGTATTCTGAATCAAATATTTTTTAATATTTGTATACGAAATTTCCTTATTAACTCCGCATGTAAAAAGTAATGTGAAAAAATAGACTAATGTTTTCTATTTTTCAAAGAACTGACATTTACATTTCACGTTCTCAATAATATTTATTAAGTGGGTACACGGAAATCTTACTGAATAGTATTTTGGAAAATTACAAATGGCGACCGTTTTATCGACACGCTTTGGGATTATTTTATAGACGTTGTTGTGTTGTTGTTGTTGTATTGCATTCGTAGTGTGTGTGTGTTTTGGTTCAAAGCGAAATTTGACGGTTAGTGGTTAGATGTATGCTCCTTTGAAGGGTTGTTATTCTATAGAACAAGTAAGTCTAGAGTTAGTACCTAACCTTGGGGCAAATATATATATATACTCTCGAACGTGCAAGGGGGCCTTAGTCGGTTTCGCTAGATTAGGCAGCTGGTGATTCGAAGCTACGTATTAGAATTATCGATGTAGTGTTGATGGTGTGATAAATGTAGTGGTTTCCACAGTTTCCGGTGGTCCTGAAAGGAGGCAGCTGCAACACCAACAGGCATCGAGTATTTTCCGAGGTCCGGGGTCTATGGTCCATGTTATTCGAAATATTAAAAAGTAGTTGGAGAACCATGACGGAGCAGACAGCGAAGGTTTGACTTGCTTGGTTTATACGTTCTGGATTTCTACTTCGATACAAATCGGATAAAATCAATTGAAAGCAGGAATGTAACCAAGCAAGTCCATGTCAATATTGATTCGAGTGAATTGACAAACACTTAACATATTTTTAATACATTCATCCCTTTGAAATTGACATAATTTAATAATTATTAGTTTCTTTTATATTTGTATGTATTGCAGCAATCTGACATTTTTTTAATGTGCTGATATTCTTAAAATTTTTCACTAAAGATATGATTTATATTCTTTATCTGAGAAAGCCTTATTTTATAAAATTACCTCCATCCTTATAACAACCAGAGAGATTGTAAGACAAGGGCGATCCTCGATTTGTAGAAACAAACTAATCCTTACGCTGCTCGTATTAGTGTTCTTCTCGATCTTTAAAGATTATCGGCCAGTAATAATTAAAATGATGCAAATGTAAATATGAATGTTTGCAGCATCACTAATATGAAGCATTTTTGACTCATTGGAAACCCAGCGTGTTGAATGAGTCAGGGTTATATCTGATATGATGTAAGGTAATATCAAATAGGATATCAGATTGGCATTCTCAATAAGTGAAGATATTTTCTCCGAACTCCTGTAACAAATTTAGTCATAATGTTGACGTAAGGGTAATACTATGTTCCCAAAGGAAACTTTTTAGATATCAATATATGTATACTTTTTAGACTTTTTTATTTTCTCTATGTTTTTGATATTGACGTGGTCTGTCTATTATTGAAAACTATCAAACGCTGAGATTACAGCTAAGATTCAATAATCTTTTATGAATGAACAAAGTGGTGTAAGAAGTGTTTTTTTTTTTTTCAGAACGAACTTACGTTTTTATTTCCTTTAGGCCCATATATTATGGTAAAAACCAGAGCACAAGCTAAAAACATGCCCACCAGTGTTAGTTACGTGTCGCGATCCTCCGCCCAGTCAGTCGTTGCTCAGCGCCTAGCTTTTTTTTTTTTGTAAAATTCTCCCATGTTGGGAAGGCAAAGGGAACGAAGCCCATACAGCCAAGTCTTCAGTATTTTATTTCTTCAGTAGCTTGCATTGAAATGCTAGTGTAATGCATTTCAATGCGTCTTGGGAGAGTTTGGCGTCAAACGGTCTATGGCAGATACTGTGGTGCTACTTGGATGAGGTGGATTACCACGATAAAAAAATCATCACTTTTCACACCACTTGACTCTTATTTCGATAATCCTCCACATTGCACATCATCACAGACACTTATTACACAGAACTACACTGATTTTACGTAACAATATCCACTCCGAAACAATATTACAATCATCGAAATAAAAACGTCCGCCATAGTTGAATGCCGCCAAAAACTCCTCAGCGCCTAGCTTTAGAAGCCCGCGGTCTGCCTCTGCCAGCTAAAAGTCGCCTCACCAGACTGTCGCCGGCATTGAATGAGAATGGCTTAATCTTTTTACGAGGGCGGATATCAGCGGTCTCTGGAGTTAGCAGGGAAGCCTTGCAACCAATTAAATTGTGTGGTAAAGATCCAGCAGTGCGTTTATTGATAAGGCATGTCCATTGCAAGTAAGCCCACGCCAATACCGAGACGGTTCTCAATGAGTTACGCCAGCAGCACTGGATTCTAGGCGTGAGAAATGCCGTGAAGTCAGTGTGCCGAAGCTGTCAGACATGCAAGTTACTGCGAGCACCCACACTTCAACCTCCTATGAGTGATCTGCCTTCGGTTCGTCTCGCTCATCACAAACGTCCATTTTCCGCTGTTGTGATGACTATTTTGGCCCACTTCAAGTTGCAGTGGGGCGGTGAAGAGAGAAGCGCTGGGTGGCTTTATTCACCTGTATGGTTTCACGAGCCATCCACCTGGAAGTCGTCCATAGTCTTTCCGCCGACGCAGCGATTATGTGTCTTCGGCGTTTCATGGCCCGTCGCGGTTCACCAGGACAGATATGGTCCGATAATGGAACGGCGTTTGTTGGCGCAAATACAGCTGCAACTGTCTCCTTGGAAGACCCGGCTCTCATCTAATTTTAATAAATTTCCAACAGATCGAAAAAATTATACAAAAGCGTGAAATTAATTTAATATCGTATTTTGCATTTAACAGCGGAAAGCATTTGAAGCTCCTCTATAGTAGCAATGCTATTATTGGAGTTGAAATTTTTATTTGACGGTTGTGTTGATGTCATCTCTTCTATTTACTCGTTAACAGCCACTGTTGTAACATGAGCAAACATTCTGTAACTTACCATACACTTATAAGTTTTAAGCCCAGTCCAAAATCAATAAAGTGTCAAACACGAAATTGAGTACAGAACAAATATTTTAGCTCCACGTGCCTTGTCCGTAATAATTAAATTTAGATGCACTAGTACGTTCTTATTTCGAACAAATAAGAGCTACATTCGTTTGGTTCATAGAATGGAAGACTAATTGTTGTTTTTTCCATGGTTAGTATACTATTTGTAAAAAACTTGGTTGAGTTTAGATAACTGTTATTTACTTAAAATATGTGATTTTTAACCACGTTTCAATGTCTACACGCTCTCTAATAATTGCTGTTTTTGTAGGAATCGTAATTTTGCTCGAGCTACGTATATTATCTTTTTTGTTTTGTATGTTTTGTTTTGTTTTGTATTGTTTTAAACTAACGAAATGTAATATTTCATTTAACATATCGTTGGTTTTAAAACGGATACAGTAACCCAGAATCTTATATTATGATATCACATTAGAGATTAGTTACACAACTTCGGGATAGAAACCTATTCATTCGAACGGAAACTTTCGATACGACTGTGCCACAGTCATCTGTTACATAAATTAATAATTGATTCAAAATGTTGCTACTGCTTGCTATTCATTAGCCAAAGTTCCAAGAACAATAATATGTTTGATCATATTAATTAATAGATGATGAATTAAAAGTAGTATCAAAGCTTTTACTACTTGAAACATAGTTCGGCAAAATAGACTAAATACGAGTACTTTAAGACTTATTCACTCGGCGTTGAAGGCGCCAAAAGCAACTACAGGATTAGTCGAGTGAAAATGATAGAAAAATATTCTTGATACTTTCCTTCAAACAGTGTTCAAGTTTTCACATAATTTTACCGTCTTATGCAATAATTATAGGGCTTAGCGTTTCGGAAAATGCGAAACATCTACTTGAACTTAATAAACGCCTGCGTGTTCAATGTATGAGTTATAATGAAATAACATTAAGAAATTAACAGGAATCGGGTTAAAATAATTATGGTACTGAAAAATAAAACATAATGAATTATAAACAGGATAAGACGTTTAAAGACGTTCTTGAGGGCCAGGTCAAAAGTACCCGAAATCGCCGAGCATGTCTGAGGACTGTAATAAGAGTTGATGAAGCGAAAGAAATATGCAGGGATCGTAGCAAGTGGAAGGATATAATCTCTGCCTACCCCTCTGGGAAAAAGTCGTGACTTTATGTATGTATAAACAGGATATAATAATTACAATACGGGAACTAAACTAAAAAGTACATTCACACGTCTCACGTCCAGAGGGGCCGAACTATTGCGTTGGCTCAAAATTTAAGTGACACCGTCAATTTTCGTTGCGTAAACTGGGCTTGGCCTTAGGCGGCCGTTCATTAGTTGGCAATTACTTCCTTCAAAACGTCGAATGATTACAGACTGTCTACGCCGGAGGCCCGGTTCCACAGATGCCTCTTTGTTCGTCCAACGGGAGTTTTTGGAATCCAAAATTTCATCGGCTATTTACCAGCAACGCTGGCCTTTCTGGGACATATGACGTCCAATATGTCGTCTTCAATCAAGTAATTGTCCGTTTATAATAAATCAATGTACAAACTTGGGAATTTTCTGCAATAACCATCGACTATGGCATCTCGAAGATTTGAAAATTGTACCATTTTGTATTCATATTATACTCGTAGTAAGAGGATGTCCGAATTCAACTACCCAACTTATGACTTACCTACCGTAAAGTGTCAAGTGCTTATTTGTAAATATTTTATTTGGTTCGTTACCTGTGATGAAGTTCCACAAACTACGTAATTTCCAAATTACATAGTAAATTATTTTACTGTGTAATTTGGACATTTAATGAAACTAAAATTATCCTCTCCAAGAAACTCGTCTCTTTTTGATAGTATAGCAAGCAAATAACTTCGAGTGCTTGGATACTTACTGAATGGAAATTGTTAGCTATGAGCCGCGTCTCTTTAAACTCATCAAAATATTTATGAAAATTATTAATTGCTTACAGAAGAAACCAAAATATATATGCTCTTAAATATTTAGAGTAATCTATTTATTGCCTTATTTCAATAGAGAGCTTTAGAAGAGACGCGTGAGTAGAAATTTCAACATAATTTAATAAACTAATTAATGATACAGACAAAAGGATGAATCTTGTAGAAGCTTCTGAAGATCGTGAACATCATTGACCCAAAAATATGTTCTCATCAGTAGTTGATTGAGCAGATTACCAAGATCTCATAATTAATTATTATACCGACACAATCGTCTTACACGCCATTCTGCGGTCATAGTATCGTGATCTTTCATGTAAGTTGACAGGTATTCTTTGTTAATTCAAGCAAGTAATTACTATACGAATATTGACGAACGTACAATGTAACCGGCAATTTTCTTGTAATTTATATTATGTGGTACCTACTTTTGACATAATATCAGTAGTTGCCCGTCTATTGCGTAACTTTAAGGTAGCTTCGATTTAAAAACAATCTAAAGTTCATATTCACTTTCTATTATAGTATTACGAGGATAATAATAGTAATACCAACAGAATATTTTTAATTCAAAAGTACGTTGACAAGAGTAAAATTCTAATAAGAGTTTTTTTATATTCTACTTAGAACTGTCTTAAGAGAATCACAATAAAATTTGATACACACATTTCGCTAGAAATTAGTAATAATTTTCTGGGAATTCTCCAAGCGTTATACAAAATAAGATGATCGGTACATACCTATATTATTCTAATGGTATTCTATGATAATTGTCATTAGTGCTTTGTCATGTTTATTTGGGTTGAAGCCAATATATATATCATTGTTTTTATTTTATGTTACTTCACATGCTCTTTTTTGACTGCAGTTTTCAAATTCCAGTCCTTTCAATAAAATACAGAAATTTTATAAGAAGTATTTTATTTTTTATGATTTGTGAATCACCAAGATGAAAATCTTACTTCGATCTGTGAGTATATTCACAATCTAAATTACAGAATAAACAAAATAAAATACACAGCGTATTTTTGCAAAGAATTTGATTTTTCGCCTTTGGAAACATGAACAACTTCGTATATTTTATTCAATACTCCATTTTTATAAAACTGGATAAAACCTTTGTGACTATTTATTGTAATGTGATGTTTTATTAGGTACTTAAAAACATCGGCAAATACCTTTTACATCGGAAGGAAAAGTCGTACCTTATAACGTAGATTTCCCACAGCTTTTTGTCAAAATTTTTGATCTCAGTAACGCTTCATAGCTGCAAGTGTCCCACGAACATTCTCGGGCCGTTATAATACCAAAGCTTAAGACATTTGTGAGGACATAAAAGCACTACCAAACAGTTCTGACTAATTTAATGGATGGCGCAAGGTACAAACTGTAGCGTAGCGAGCAACAAATCCTATATCCACGATACCGTCCATTTCGTCTTGAAATAATTTATTATCTATAGTATGTCTCAATCCAAGTTGACAAAAAGGTAAACAAAAAAGCTGACTTACCGAATTTGTTATTCAATAATCACACTTTTTACATGGACATTGGCACGTAAATATATTTAACGGTAACAAGTGTTGTCCGTTTCAATTGATTTCAATTACCTACAGTCATCACAAAACTTTTTAGAGATGAAACATTAACTTTGTTTTGTTAACCTTTTTGGCAACTTGGATTGAGACGTACCTTTTAAAGAGAATTTGCAATGAAACAATTCAATCCTAGACATATGCGTGAAAAATCTATAATCAGAGGAGCAAAGAGATTTAATAAGAAATAAATAAAAAATACGAGTTTGTGCCACAGAATATAACGGAGGGCCATGTCAACTAATTATTTCCATATCAACTTATAAGATTTTTTCACGGGTCATTTCTATTCATAGAAAAAATCCTTTACCAATTTTTTGTTTACATCTTGCTTACATCAGAGAAAATACCATCATTACCATTTAACTGTTACTTAAACGTATGGATAGAACTATGGCGATTCTCACTTTCACTGAGACGCACGACGCAGTGTCTCGAATTAAAAATGCGCCTCTTCTAACGTTGTATATATCTCTCATAGAAAACATGCATTGGATGCTGCGCATTCATGCACATTGCACAACGCTACCTTCGTGCGTATAAGTAGCTGCATATAACATTGGTGTTGACTGTTACGTGGAGGTGATAGATTTTAAATAAATATGATAATAATAATATGATATGATATTTTTTTTAAATATGACAGGTAAGCTTTTGGCCTTCATCTCACCTGGTGGTAAGTGACGATAAGGCCGAAGGTGGAAGCAAGCTAACCTGTAACCCTCAACAACTGAAGAACTGGCTATCTTACCTCTGATTGCCGGAACACAACAATGCTTATAACATTGTTATTATGGCGACAAATATAGGTAAGACGGTGGTAGCTAGCCGACGGGCTTAGAAGCCCTACCACCAAGCAAACCGAGCAGAAAAACCCCTGCTCCCGTGGGGAATCGAACCCCGGACCTTCTGATCTACACCCGGTGGTGTCAACCACTAGAGAGGCGGTAAATTATAGCTGCGCATGGGGTACTGACGTGGCACCAATGAGGAAGATGGAATGGGATTGGAGAGCCAATTGGTATCCGCCGATAACGGATGAGATGAGATGCTGAGCGCCGATTGACTAAAGGTCGGCACCAAAGTGTCGCTAATATTGAGTCCTTACCTATGAAATTGGTAATTTTTTTCTCTCTTAGTATTTTGTCTGTAACTATTAAGATTCAGAGTATTCCTAAAAAATAATTACCTCGTCTAAAAAAAGACTATATTTTTGAGCTCTTTTGATTTGTTTTGATAATTTGTTGTAAGTTTAATTGTGTTAAAATTGGACACGGAGACAACTCTTTTTAAGTGCCTCCCGAATACATCATTTTATTTGCATTCACTTAAAAAACGATAAAAAAATTTAATGAAGTGTAATATTACACATATTACTAAAGCTTGTCTAATGATAGATGCCAAATATTATTATCTTTGGATTTGTCGTTGTGAAGAAAACTGAAAAAAAAATTGTATGGAAAATGCAGAATTCCCAAAAATTCTCCATACAAAACACTAATTTCATAGGTAAGGACCTAATAGTAGCAGCGTAAGAATCGCCTATGACTTGACCATACGGAATGGTAATAAAGAGATGGACAGCCTGCGGCCATTGTTGATCTGACTAAGGAACAGGTTCGGGCGGTGAACATAAAGAGCACAGATAACACGTGAACGTTGATTGTGCTCGTTTGTTTGTACGGACACAATTTTGAAATTATCCGGGAATTATGACGATGCATTTCTTGCTTGTTTTTGTACACGTGCTAAGTTTACAGTTTACTAAACCGTTCTTCAAGTGAAGCATTGGTTTATTGAGGGTATCAGAACATTTAGCCAATGTCGAAATCTAAAAAACGACATAACTTATATTACAAATTAATTACGAAATTCGAATTTAAAATTTGAAACTACAAGCACAGCTACAGATAAGATTTAGCTTACACATCTGACAGTATAGACAATGCCATGACTCAAATGAAAATTGAGACTAAATGCACGATTGGATGCCAACCTGTCAATAACTTGCTGAGTTTTTGACCTCCTGGTAGTTAGTGAACGGTTGGCATAATTTGACATTCATAAGAGCTATGTAAATACTTAACTAAATTGAATAAATAATTTAAAATTGTCACCCAATTAATTGGACCATCAAATTTAAATGTAACTCATCGATAGTACCTATTTATTGTTATTCTAACATACCAACAAAAGTTAAAAACCAAGACGGACATCGACAGGAGGTTAACCGCTATTGGAATGTAAGTCAAATTCAATATTCTCAATATTATATTGTTATGTATAAAATATATTAGCATACATTCTATTGGAAAACCAATGAATGCTGCTATAATGTATGCTAATGTATGGAAGCCGCCTTGTAACAAAATCTCAGCGACATCTAATCCAATTCGAGACAGACACTTGTATTCTAACATGAACTGAAATGTTATCGATGTTGCAATAGAGCTTTTAAAAATGTCTTAAGTTGATGGTGCTCTTGGGTTCCTTATGATTTTAAAACCAAATTTTAAACTTTGTCAACGATCTCTGAGTTCGACATCAAAATATTAATGTTTTTGCAATTTTTTAAAGAGTTTTGCAAACATTTCATCAATGTTGAGTCATTACGATTTGTTTGCTGTTCTACGTAGGATTGATTTCAATACTTGTATTATTACTGAACTGACTTTGGAAACTTCGATCTAACTTCCTGCTTCTAAGGGTCCAGGTGTAAGAAGTTTTACTAAGAAAACACGCGATAATTCAAGTTATGCAATCTTGGTTGCTTTTCTATCGATAAAGAACTCTATACACGCTGTCGTTGATCTAGTTTTGCGAAACCGATTTAAGATACCTCCAATACTAGTCTGCGCCAGAAATCTGATTGCAATTGATAAAATACCAAGTTACTGACGCTAATTATTGATAAAATACCAATACTGACTGACAGCGGTATCAATTACCTATCTTTGCTTGGTAACAGTTCACAATTCACATTATCAAGATTCGTTACGTAGTTGTTGCAAAATTTATCGGGTCTTGGATCGGTGGTGTAACCTGATTTTGTATTTGATTTAGATCATGGTAAATCTCCCTTGTTTTCTGTAGCGAGAAAGCTATGAGATCTAAATCTTAACTTGCATCATAATGCGACTTAATATGAAGGCTGTACTTGTGAGTAATGCAATTGACGGTGTTGTATGTAAATAAATATGTAACATTGAAGCTTTTAATGTTTTCGCTACTTTTGAGATGTCACTGCTAATTTAGAATTCACGGCGGCTTCTTGGCTTAACCGGTTTTGATGTGGCTGAAAATTCTTTGGGATTTTTATCAAAGGATGATTCATATATTTATGTAAATGGGGCATGGCGTGTGCGAGCTGTTGTTAAGACCCTTATTACTTTCGACCTGTTCAACTGCCTCCAGCTTTACACTTTTTAACTTTCTGACCTTAATTTTTTAGCAGAATAATAAAATAAAAAAGTTATTGTGTAAAATAAAGAAAGCTAGAAGAGATCGCCGACGTTTTGTACCAAAAATAAAAACCGAATTCGAACAGGAACTTCGGGAGGTATTGCACAAAGGGAAATTGTATAAAAAGTTCCTTGTACAAAGGGGCAACATTTCTATTAGGTAACTTGTTGATTCCCTTCATATTACATTTAGCTTTCGCCTTGCTCCGGGGTTTTCTAATCAGTTCCCTAATCTTTTAGGAGTTAGATTGAGTTACAACTTTATCAAACTCATCCGTTTTAGATCAAAGAAAGTGAGCCGAAGATAATGTATGTTCGGTGGAGGAATTAAGATTAGTACTATTTTCCTAACTAAGGCACGTGGACTTAACAGTTGATACCTCATTCCGTACCTGGTAACTTGTTATTGAGGAAAGTTTTCGAAGAAATAATGAAAGGCAAGAATGAGTAACTACAAAGAATAAGTCAATAATTATGTAATGAAATGAAAATAAACGGCTGCTGAAAACAGCAGAAAAGAACAGCAGGTACTTATCGCATATTTTTTAAAAACTCCATAACACTAAAATAATGATTAATCTTACAAATTAAGGGGAACCTTCATTTATGATATTGGCGTCATAAATATTGAAATAATTAATATATATTAATAGTATCACGAGGCAATTATGTTGATGATGAAGGTAGGCCTATGTAGACGTCTCACGTTTAACATGATGATAAAACGAAATATGTTACATATACTTACAAGACTTAAACTTATAAACATTGCAAGAAAACAAAATTAAAATGACTGTAAGAATCACAAAACATTTGATTATTGTTGAGTCAAGTTCGTAATATTATTATTATTTTTCGTCTTAAGCTTGGTGTCTAGAGAGTTTGGACCTTTATATTACTACTAACCTCCGATCTAATATCAAGAATGAGGTTCGATGTATTATTCTGAAACAATATTTAACTGTCTATAAAGAAACCCACGTCAAGTCATAATAAATTAAAACTATTATGCGTGATATTAATTCAATAACCTTGCACTGTTATTAAATACAAATTTTAATTAATCACTATAATGAGTTCCCGCTGAGGTCCCTGATAATGAATGCGAGTTTTATTTGATCATTGCCTCTCATCCTACTTCGCATTTTAAATCATTTACTACTTTACATCATTTTGATTGTTAATCGAATTAATGAAATATTCAATAGGCGTTGAAACTAATTAAAAATTTATTACGTGTATTTGGGTCAGAGATTTTGGTGTCCAAAACTGCTTGGGTATTGTTTTATATAAATACTTGTATTGATAGTTTAACAAATAAACTTTAATATTTAAGTGACCGATTACACAACTTTGCTACTCGAGGGATTTTTGATACGGGATTTGCATTTTGAAACCAAATTTTGCATTTTTAAATAGGCCCCTTCGTAGACAAGACTACATATTTGATACTCAACTATTTTAGTCTCTGCGACAAAATTAATCGTAACTTAATATTTACATCCAAGAAAACATAAATGAGCTATAATAATTAATTTTAGGAATATATTATATTGAATCATATAATTTATTATAGTTGTGTTAAACCGTAACTAGCTTGCATATTAATAATAATGATGCTATTGTCTGAAGGACGCGTTGTCCCACGATTTATGGATCACTGTCTCTGTTGTAGTCCGTAATATATTGGTGCTCTATTGAAGTGTACCGCTAATAGTATGCCTTTACATGTTTAGTATAAATATATTGAATATTATAAATACACAATATTAGGTTGAAAGTCAGAATTAAACCGATAATGAATAAAATGGCGAAAATGACATACTTAAAATTAGTAATAGATATGAAAAGTAAAACTACAATTAATTTAAAAGAAATACACTCCAGAATCAGGATGCATCATCTATTCATACAAAAGATACTATAGAAGCTCATTATGGAAATAGAAATAAATTGGTGAGGTCATTGATATACCGTTATATTAGTGGCCCAATTTTTTATGCAAAAGCGTCTAGCCCAAAATTTTTGTTTCGACTAGTATTTTGACTTCTGTATTAATTCTAGAAATTCATTCTCCCACTGAATTCACAATCAGCAAGTCGCAATTAGCAAATGAATTTCTATAAATAGAACTGACCGTAATGTACAAAAATTACTACGTAGTATTAAGCGATAAAATTGTACCTCCATACACAGTACCACCGCTTTAGCATACAGACTTCGCAGGTTCTGTACTTCCGTATCTTTACTATACATCATTACGACAATAGTTTTCAATACACCCACTTAGTAAAGTATGTGAAATTTCACATAGCTGCAACAGGTTGAGCGGCCTCGTTCACATTGGTGTGGAAACATGAGAATTCTATTCGAATATTATAAAGTCTAAAAGTCATCTCGTTAGTTAAACTGTTTCATAAAACATATTATTCATAACTTTACATCCATTATTATCTACCACTAGCTCAAAATTTGCCCTTCTTTTTAGTTACGCAAAATCATTTATAGTTGGTCAACTTCGCCATTAATGTCAATCTGCTTGAAATTTGATTTGAACGGACATTCGTTTGGATAATAACTTTAAATACTAGCAGTTGACCTACTTGCACTTTTTAATCTCATTCATTATGTATTTTTACGCTCTAAAATTATCGTCTAATATGATTATTGGTTCCGTAAATAGCTTGGTATTAAAAGAACATCTAGAATTTTTTGAGTGCATCTGACAATGGTAATCATTTTAAGAGAGAATGATGCTGTGTTAATATAATTTATTATAAGTGTGTCATCTTTTGGAAAGTTCTTTGTTGGCGGCCTAATATTACTTATCGTGTTTGTTTTTTTTTGTAACTATTAAATCACTAATCAGTTACAGCTTTAATAAGTTTCCTGGAATAGATCGGAATTTCCGTACCGGATATTTGCATGAATCACTTTTTGTTTCGAGTGTGTGATATTATCTCGTAAATTAGCCTATTCATCTTCAGTCATAATAAATCCTAAGTACCAAGCACTTTGTTGAGAGTTAATCCTATTATGTGACAGTTACGAGAACTGAGGCTTAGTATTTGTCTTCTTTTGTATATTTATGGCAAGTCATCAAGACATTGTGTATTGACTTGAAACAAAGCATTACCGCGAGATTATTTTCCACTTCATTTACTTTCATAATTCTTGCTTTAAATTATTATTTTGGTATCTACCACATGAAATTATTTTCATCCTTTGTAGGAAGCTGTTTTATTTATATGGTTATAAAAAAAAATCCTATCAAAAATTTTACGCAGGTGCAACATAATTGTTAAATATTGTCATGTTTTGTTTTAAAAATGATTTTATCACTATCATAAATTAATATAACATCACGTCTCTAACCCCGAAGGATGAAACTTGAAAACATATCACTATCAAATCTTAGCGTAAGTAAAGTGCTATTTAAAGTTCAAATTAAGAAAGTATGTTGTTTATAATATAAGCATCTCCAATATGACATCACCCCAACAGCACATGCGAATCATATAGCCGGAGAGTTACAAAAGCAAGCGAAGCATCAGATATTTGCGAATCGAAAATGTCTTCCTACGAGTGAGGATTTATGGCATTGGTCGTTTTAAGTTCAATAAGGACTTGTAACAGTTATCGCATAGCTGTGCTAGTCGAAGGCTTAAGTATTGTTGGTTAAGTCCGGGAGATTTATGCGGTGGACCTAAAGTTATTGCAAAGGTTTACAGCTAACGCACACGTCGTGTAATGGAATAAGTAAATCTATTGGTTTCTAATAAAGAGACTTGTACATTTATACGATCTGATTTAATTTAAAGTAAATTTAAATGTGCGTTTTTGAAGAAAACAAGTAGGGATATTTTAAGCCCCTTTCTGAGCCAAATGTTAGATGTTTTTGTACACAGGTTTGCCTAATTTTATATCAATATTTTAATTATTATATTCATTAAATCGTTTAGAATTATGATAGTTTTACCGCTATCCTAAAGCCTATTGATAGGCTTTTGCAGCGCGCAATATGAGCTAGACTAATTGGTATAAGTGCAAGAAGTATTTCAAAAAGAATACAACAGCATCGAAAAAAAACAAAGATAAAAACAAACACTTCATATTCATACCGTAAAAAAAGAAATTATAACGTCCTACTCAAAGATGAGTCATTACGAATAGCATTTCAAACTAGATCGTAAACCTTTTTGCCTATTAAGCAATCAGAGTTAAAAGCCACGCGTTTCACGGGTTCCCAGAATTTATTTATATCAAGAGCCTCAGTGACTAATATTAATATTCTGATGTGTTGCATAGATACACTTAAGGAAATGCCTCATAGACTTATTATAGACACATTTGTATTAATTACCTATAATGTAAGCAAATTGCATCCGCTTTGTCGGTGTTTCTATGCGCTGTTTAATTGTTTCCATTAAATTTTCACACAGTTGGTGGGCATAGTAAAGATTTGTAATTATACACTGCGCTCGAGTTCCATGTAATTATTTCATCAAGTGAATAAGTGTGTGAGACTGTTTTGGTTGTGTCAGTCGATCTAGTTTCAATATATGCATTTTAAGGTCAATCTGTCGCAAGACTGAACCGTAATTAGAATATCTATGACAGGTTTAAGTGCCCGAAGGTGGTAATTGCGTATTGTTAGAAATTAAACTTCTTACAATGACATATTGCAATGACTCTGACGAATTAAATGCTGTATTTAAAGTGTGCCACTTTAAGAAGATTGCTAGTAATTTTTTTTTAATCACGATTATTTTGAGACTCCTACAAGTATGAAGGAGCTCATTGGAGCATTATTCCATGGCTTAAGTTTTAGGCCCCTAGCTGCTCATGTTTTGTTAAATGATCCTATCTAAAAGAGTATTTTATAAATTCTTGTTAAAAAATGCTTTAACTGAACCTCTGTTTGTAGTTTGTGGATTTTAACTATTGTTATTGAGACTAAAAAAATCCAACGTTGACGATTTACTTTAATCTAGATCGATATAACTCAAATGTCAAATTGGAGATATACGCTAAGATATCACTGGTAAAAAAATTAATTTTGTAAAATTGAAATTGTTTAAGGCATATAATGCCTTGCTCTACGCACAGATTTTTGTTTAAAATTTCCATCTCATGAAACCTTATTCGATTCACATTTAACTTTGTATCCGCTACTTTCTTCACAAAGCTCTATTCATCGTGAACTTACTAGTCTAGTTGGATGCATGATTTCCTTTACAAATCTATGTCAAAGACAGCTGCACCGCTTAATGGATTAAAGAAACATATAACTCCTGCAAGGCATCCGTTCATTACACAACGCGATCTTGATAACAAGAAACAAATAGGCCGAAAGCGATACGACAATACGAACCGAGATGTTATCAATGCCAAGTAGCAATCCGGTAATTAGGAGCAAACCTACCTTATCTTTAAAATCAGATATGCATACCCTTGGCTTATTATAGGCTCATTAAAATTATATGGTACAGCTAGATCGGTTGTACTATTAGAAAGCAAGGTCGCAGGTCCCATTATTTTGCTCGGAACTTAACGTTCGTGGTTATGGTCATTTTAAAGTACAGGAGCAAGCGGAATTGTTAGTACAGTCAGTGACACAAGTGGTTAAACAATATTTTACTGTTTTACGTGTAAATATATGCATTCAAAATTTACGGCATATGGTAATAGTACACATACATGATAATAACAACCTTCTACAATTCCTTATTTTTGTGTCCAGGCTATAAAGCTATGGAACTCCCTTCCTGTTCCTCTTAGACTTTCCCAGAGTGTAGACTCATTTAAGAGACAGGTTAAGGAATTTTACCTTATAAATTGACCTTTTCCTAATTAGTCATATTTATTGCTGCTACTCAATTGCTTTGAGTCCTGTTACTATTATATGTATTTGTGTGTGCAGTATGTAGGTATCCACTATTATTTTGTAGAATTGTTACTCTTTTGTTATTATATCTTCAATTTTTTTCTTTTTTTTTGTTTGTTCAATTTTTAATTTCGTGCACCTGTGTTATTGTTTTTAGTTATCTCTCCATTGACAGGTTGTCTGGAAGAGATCGCTGCCTAGCGATAAGACCGCCAATTGTGGCATCTAGATTTAAGTAATTACTGTATTTTTTTTCCTGTGTACACAATAAAGAATTATCTATCTTTCTATCTAATAACTAACTTCTAGATATAATGTAAAAATTGAATTTACAAGTTTTGAATCACAATAAATTCTGCATCACCCAGAATTTGAGGAGTCCCGTGGATTACCTTAGACCCGTAGCCAAAAGAGTCATGAATGCTGCCGACTTGTTTCACCTCACTAGAGAAAGGGCCAGATTTACTGACGTGACTGCCAACCTTCGCTAGTCGGAGAGGCATTTACATAAAAAAAGTAGATCACCTTGAGATTCCCAAGTTAGCATTGTCTGTACACGGTACATCCTACTTATCTACAAACGAGAATGTACACACCTATCAATGTGCACACTGGAGCAGCGTGGTGAGAGACAGTCAAAACTCCCGAAATTAATGTTATTGTGCAGTCCAGCTGATTAATAAAATTATGTGTGACAAAAACATATTTTTATATCAATTAACTGAATGGTTCTGAGCAATGAGTTACCTCACAAATGAAATTCCTCCTTAACAATTGAAATAAACAAGTAAAGAGACACAGCTATGGAAAAGCAAGGAGTACAAATTATAAAAAAAAAATTGCAAATCATAAGACGAACTAAAACTAACGACGTTACCGAAATGTAAATTCAACGCTATGTCGTGTAACTTAAGGCGCATCTCCCGCGGTAGTTGTATGTGATCCAGATAGAGTCAAGTAACAAAGACCCTGGCGACAAAGTCTGGGAACTAGAGCGGTAACCGGTACGAACCACTCCGACATGCATTTGTCTTACAGCAATTTTGCAGGAACGTTGTTTCTTTAGTCCAAATGTGATTTATATATCTCTGAGATATGGTGCTATAGAGAAGCTCGGTGGCGTAGTACGCTTTGGCTTTCGATATCGAAAACAAAGCTACCTCCGCCATGATCAGACCGTGGATGGGTGACCAAAACATTGCTATCTCGAACTCTGCCGAGCTTCGGAAGACACTTTGAACAATTGGTTCCGTTTATTGTAGCAACCGTTTCTACTCACCAACCCGAATTTTGGTGTTATGGCCATTACTCCTCAAGTATTTGTTTCCACGAGGAAGGCCTGTACCCAGCAGTGGGATGTATATAGGCTGAGGACGAATATATGGTGCTTACTGGCAAGTTCTAAATGTTTTACGGGATTGAATTAAATCGACGATTCCAGTGGCATAGGGGTTCGTATGTTTTGACTTTCGATATTAAGAACAAAGCTTCCTTCGCCATGATCCGTTCAGTTCAATCAACACTTTAAGTTGCAGCCACCTCTAAGGTCCCGGGCAGGAATCCTGCTCTTATTCTAAACTGTCGGTTCACGGATTCGATTCGGTAAGCCAAGTCCCGTCTTGCTCTAATTCGCTGCAATAAAAAGTGACAGGAATAGAGACTCCGCGATCCGTTGAGTTCCCGAAAAGACGTACTACTTTTAAATTTTACATGTTACCTAATTGGTGTACAATAAAGGTGAATATTGGGTCCTTACATATGAAATTGGTGTTTTTGTTCTGTCTTAGCAATTTGTCCGTAACTATTAAGTTGCAGAACATTCTTATAAAATAATTGCCTCTTCTAAAAATAGACCATATATTTGAGCTCGTATTATTTAATTTGATAATTTTTTGTAAGTTTAATTGTGTTAAAATTAGACACAAAGACAATTATTTTTAACTGCCTCCCGAATACATCATTTGATTTGCATTAACATAAAAACGATGAATAATTTTTATCAAGCGTGTTCACACACATATTGCTAAAGCTTGTCTAATGATACATGCCAAATATTATTATCTCTGGATTTGTCGTTGTGAAGAAAACTGATAAAATGTTAGTATGTAAAATGCAGACATCCCCAAAATCTCCATACAAAACACCAATTTCATAGGTAAGGACCTAATATTTTCATTACATTTCCATTTTCAATACGTTACAGCAATAGTGACTTGTGTAAACACAGCGTCATTTAAGTAATCTACTGATGGCATTGCTAATCACAGCACGGACGTGGGCCGATATAGCTACTTATTTGTATGAAACGCCGTACATTATGCAAATTCTGTGACATAAATTGATATTGCTTAAGCTATTTCTGCCCCAGCTTTTGTAGGCAGCAACGGTGTCACTTAAACTGTTGCACTAACATTATATAGCTTACAAACCAGTCCTTATCTATGGTGGATTTATTAATTGAACCACTGCCTGTATAATGACTCTGTAATTTATCTGTTCGTTCGTACGAAAGTGCTTATTTAAGATTTCAATTCTAGTTTATGTATAAATTATTTTAATAATTCAATTTCATACAACTTGCGGTGAGCTCACGGCATATATTTAAAATTTTCAAATTAAATTTCAACTGAAATTCGACCTTAGTTTGTTGTGTCGTAATCAGGAAATATAATCCATGTGTATGTTTTAAATGAAAATTATTATATAACCCAGCACCTGATACGTTTGTAGACCTACACGATAGGAAATCAATTGTGTCTTGTACATAAACCTTTAATTTTTCTGACTTTACGCTATATTAATTCCAAGAACATTGAAACCGAGAACTTTGAAATGATTGTTAATTAATTACTTAAGCATAAAAAATAATAACCATCATTTTCACGGACCGCGTCAACTGTTTGTCTTCAGAGTTTTCTTCTAAGTTTGAAGTTATAATATTTTTAAACATTTCTGGTTGTATTAACGACCATTCAACATAGACTAAAGTGATATTCTATGCATGTTGATATCCATATCTACAGTATTATGAAGTCAAAAGAAAAACAATTATGCAAATTGATCCATCTCTTCATTTCAGTAGATGTATCTGGTTTACCTGGCAACATTTTGATATACTGTGACAAAATTTGCTATTAGCTTATTCAAACCACGAACCACGATAAACCCTGAGATCAGTTTACATATAAATTTTGTTCTTGGCTGGATTAAATGTATGCCCTAGAATCACATGTGGGTTAAAGTCTTAATAACCTTGATATTAAGGGTTATAATGTGGAATTGCCATTTTGTATGAAAATTTTTCACACTAATATTTTCCTCATTTGTTTGACAATCAAGAAATAAAACCATACATTTATTTATTTATCAGAAACAAACTGTCATATACATATTTGTTTAAAAATACATTTTACATAAAGACCTTAAGTTCCCTACACTAATGTGTCTAAGCAATAAAGAACTTAATATACAAAGTGTGCAGAATTACGTTATTTATTATTCTTGAGAAATAGAGTTATTTTTTAAAGATGAATAAGAGAATACATCCAAGGGACAAAGCTTGTTGTCTAAATAAGTGCATGCTGTATTAAGAAAACTATTTGCATCATAAACGGTTCTACTGCGTAGTAGAATACTAAATAATGGTTTATTTACACATTTTCTCTTACATCTACGAGGTACTCTTATTGAAATATAATGTAAAAGGGCGGGGACATCAATAATGTTGGTAAGAATTTTGAACAATGTTATAGAATCAAAATAATCACGACGAAGTTCTAAGGACATTAAATAATGTCTTTATGAGAGGTTTCATAGTTATAAATATAATATTATTATAAAACTTTGACACAGACACCAATTAAAGGAACTAATAACAGCATTGTTTAAGAAACCAAATTTTTTACTAAACTACATTCTAAATTCTGTCGAAATAGTTTGGAGTGTTGTTCGAGATTAGCTTGAACAATATTAATGAATGAATGTTTTTTCAATATTTATTGAAGCTAGTGCGATTTGATCAAATTTTAATACCTACAATTATAATGAAATTCTATTGGTCTTTATCCAAAAATTTTCTACAGATAAATGTACGCACAAAAAAAGGTAATTACATACTTTAACCGCTATTAATAAATGTAGGGCAATTCTTAATAGAAACATTTTAATTCAAATCACAGGAACCGATAAGTTGCAGGTCGCCATCTCTACGCAATAAATTATGAATCTACCAAAGCTCCAGTATTGGAATTTGCGGTTGAATTTATGCGAAATCCGCATGTCGGGAATGGTAATGAAGCGTGCGCATTTAAATACAATATTTTCAACTTTATTATTACAAATTGGTGAGCTTTATGTTATAAAATGGAGTTCTATTGAATTCAGTGTAGATGATAAGTAATTTCCATAGTGTAGGTTGACTGATACCCAAAATAAAAATACATTTTTTGAAAATACGTAAATAAATGGTGATGAATTAATATAATGTGACCGAAATACGAAGCAAATACTACCTGCAGCACGATAAAAAAACACATACATTTACCATCTCTTATTTATTTGACTACATTTTTTATACTCAATAAATTCGGGAAAAATAATCTGTCCATGTCTTTACGAGCATCTGCCAAGAAATTCTTTAAAAGATTATATTTGCTGCCCATTTTATCCTTCATCTGAATATAGTAATGCAGGTACTGTTGCTTGTCACAGAGATATAAAGATAGTGTGAACCATACGAACTCGAAACGAAAAACAAATATTTTTCATTAACATTGATTTCAGTGATTGACAAGTTAATTCAGTACCAAGTACCAGCACATTGTCAGCTTACCAGTACATTGATTGCAACTGCGAAAAGGGCAGCAGGAAGCATCATTTGCAGTATCCCACTTTACAATATTTGTAATGGAAAGTTTCCGTATTTGATTTACTACTTATGCAAATTAAAATATGTAGGTCAGTACCCCTTGTATAGGCTTACATTGTAAATACTTTTCACTTCTAGTTGCGTTAAAGAATGTCATTTCCAATGGGAAACGTGAAAAAAACCCCCAGGGGAAACTAGTTGAATTCAAATAATTTCCAATCGGTTTTAATACAAAGTTATCATCTATACCGTATGTATTAAAAGCTGTTTCGCTGTCTGAAATTTTAGTAACATTTTCAAATAACATAATTATTTTCTTCGGTTTAAATCTGTTCCACATCTGGCGTTCCTGTTTACAACAAAGTTGAAATCCAGCAAGTTGACTAACTCAGCGTACCAGCTCGCATCGGTTTGCAAACGTTAGCAACGCTGCAATCTTGTGCAATTAAAACTTTCCCGGATTTGTTTATGAGTGCACCTTTCCTCCAAAATCTGCCGAGTTGCCCGACGCAAGTTAGTTTATCACAATGCAGCCAAGCCAAAACTTTAGTGCTCTAGATCCAGTGTTCGAAACTTAAAGCAATCGGTTCAAACGTGGCGACAGCTCATCAAATTGTAACTAAATTTCAAAATTGGCATACTGATAATAACGTCGACGGTGACTGACGTTCTGTAAAAGCACCGGGTCAAATACACCTCAAACCAAAGGGCATGTATGAGGTTAGTAATGTGGGTAGAGGAGGCGAAAGATGTAAGGATCATAGAAAGGATCTGTAATCTCAGACTACTCAAGGTTTTCCCAAGGAGTGATTTTATGTATGTACAATATTTACGTAAGGACTTGAATCTATAACCTCTCAAACAAACAGCTTTTATTATTTCAAATTTTTCATTATTTGTACAAATTAACAATTCTTAAGAGTCTCATTAGACTTACTTAAGACCATTTAATCTAATTCAAACCATAACTTTATTTTTAGCAACAATTTCAAAGAACCCTCATTTGCGAACGAGAATCACTAAAGTTTATTTTAGATTAAAAGATCCCAAACCATTTCAATTGTTTCCAACCCATATTGAGTTTCTTTATATACCTTGAAAACAGTATTATTATGTTTCCATTTGGCAAACTTTGTTCATGATCCACTGGGAAAGGCTCGATATTACTTTAAAACTTAGAATATTGTGTCGTATATTGTCTACACTTGCGGCGTCGTTCAGGGCTAGCAATTTATTGTCACATGCATTTTAAGTTGTAGCATGAGTTTGAAATATATCGCCTGCACAAGTTGCATATTTCTACACAGCCATTTTGGTTATTGTCTCTTTACGTGCAAGGAATTTTTGAAATAGCATATTTATAGCTAAATTTGGAGGTGATATTCCAAATTACATTTTAGCATAGGAATTTTGAGCAAAATATGTAGGAGCGATGTGATATTACGTTTGAACGATTGCACTTTAGTATGGTATTATATAGCTTAATAAAGTTCAAATTACTGTAAATAAAGGTACGACATTAATTACCTCGCAGTGGAACTAAAATTATTCAGACGTCAGATTGCAAAGGTCTCTTATATTTACCGTGTGGCTTGAAAATATTACAAGCAATTACTGATATGAAATCACGAAGCAAAAATTTTAGATGTGTGTCTAGAAGAATCTTTTGATCTGTGTATGGCATACTTAAAACGTTCACAATAGTCTCTTTATTTTGTAAATAGAGTAGTGAAATAGCAAATAAATAGCATAATCAAAGCAAATACGTCTTTAAAAATATACAAACAAGTACTTGTAAACAAATTGTGTTCACTAAATAATAAAAGCAAATATTGCTTGCACAAGATGAAACCGTAATTGACCTATAAATAAGGACTGCATACTTAGTCTTACGAAATCTCAATATTTCAATGATTGAATGGAACCGACGTTTGTATCAAGATACAAATTGGAATATTAAAAACTGCGTTATTTAACTTGTGTCGCTGGTAAGGTCGGCCAAATGCCAATAGTGTCAGAATAGATTTGACAATAAAATGGCACCGTTTGATATACCACGGAACCTCTCACTTCTGTAGTAGGGACCAACGCACAATGGTCGTGTTATTGAATTTCGTCTTAGAATACTTTCTTTATTGACATTTAAAAATAAATAAAAATAACAGATATACTATTACAGTTATATTAAAAGTAACGTGCATTGTGTGAATATTAGGTGATATCGAAATTAATAAAATGAAATACAAATATTTTAAAAGGCGTGATTTTTATGTATGTATGTGTATGTATTTTAAATAATATATCACGACTACTTCCGTGGTCGAGTGGTGTGCACGCCGGTCTCAAGACGTTGCCATCTGGAGGGGTTCTGGGTTCGATCCCCGGTGGGAGCAAATGTTTGTGGGATAAATACAGGCATTTGGGCTCCAGTCGAGAATGTTTATTTAAGTTTAGTATATTTTCTGAATATTTATAAGTATTTATGTAATAAATATATTATATCCGTCATCTAGTATCCGTCAAACAAGCATTAGTTGCTTAAAATTGGGCTAGTTGATAGGTGCGAATGTCTAAGATATATATTTATATTCATTTATTTATTTAATATATCAAAAATAAATGAATTTAAGTGATTTTTAGACAGCCGAAATAAAACAGTTATTCATAAAATAGCCGAAATAAAACAGAATAAAAGAATTATTCACATGTAATCATTTCTATGCTAGAAAAATAAATTAGATATTTACAAAAAAATGTTTTTCCTTCAGCCCAATGTGCGTCGATCCTAACACGCCAATCACCTTACTCATGCCTACCAGGCATTTCGCAACAGTTCCACATAATTTCTGTAACGATTCGATCAAACAGAATGCTTAACCTTACAACTTAATCGAGAATCGAATCATTTTGATTTATCTTTGTTCAAATGTAGGTATCTGTATTACTAACTGGTGATAATTGGAGGTTGTGTTAGAGGTCAGTTTTTTTTGTAGTAGTTTTATAACAATTTAAGCGACACCAAATTATAGGTGATAGATATTAATTGGAAGGTCACTTTACTTGTATTGTAATATAGAATTTAGGTAGGTACACTTCATCTTCATAGAGTGACTTAGATACTTGCAGCTAATATTTATTATCCTTTGGTTTATTTAGAACATAAAATGTCAAAATTAAACCTTTCTGTGAACGAATGCTATGTGTAAGAAGTGTTCTTTTACAAAAAGTGTAATTCTAATTGAATTCAAAATTCAATATCGTTTATTTAATTTAGATGCGCCTTAGCTCGTGCTTATGAACGTCAAAAGCATTTTATAAATTTTCAAGTTTCTATCCTCCATTTACATTTTGTTTTTTTATGTCATAAACTAAAACGTCACTGAAATTTACCTACCTACGAGGCGTAATACAGTTCATTTGCATAGTATTGATGTTCGTTCTTGGGTAATTACCAAAATTAAATCCTTAACAACCCACAAGTGTCTCGCGGATACATTTTTGAGTTAAAAATTTAATAAAACTCAAACTATTTATTTATCCGTAAAACTGTTTTATCTCATGTATTGCTATAGTGTACTGAATCCAAACGCGTAATAAGCTTAATAAGCTTTCTTAGTAGGTATATAAAAAAAAAGCAAAATAAATAAACATCGTTATCGGTAAGTTCTCAAAAGGGGAGGCTAGGAAATGCTAGGTGGCAGCTTGTAAAGAAAGGCTTTACAAGTCACCCCTAGCATCAATGATGTGGAAAATGACTGATCTAATAAATTATTTTTCCGTCTTTCGAACCGTTTGTAAAAATTATTGCCATTCGAAAATCGAACACCTCCAAACAGTGCTATAATGGCAATGTATGGGCTGAACACCCTGTAAAGAAAATCGTATGCAATATTTCATAGGTATAAATTGGTGTTTTTATTCTGTCTTAGCAATTTGTCCGTAACTATTAAGTTTCAGAACATTGTTATAAAATAATTGCCTCTTCTAAAAATAGACCATATACTTGAGCTCGTATTTGATAATTTTTTGTAAGTTTAATTGTGTTAAAATTAGACACAAAGACAATTTTTTTTAACTGCCTCCCGAATACTTAATGCAAATCATTTGATTTGCATTAACATAAAAACGATGAATAATTTTTATCAAGCGTGTTCACACACATATTGCTAAAGCTTGTCTAATGATACATGCCAAATATTATTTGCCAAATATGCCAAATATTATTATCTCTGGATTTGTCGTTGTGAAGAAAACTGATAAAATGTTAGTATGTAAAATGCAGACATCCCCAAAATTTCCATACAAAACACCAATTTCATAGGTAAGGACCTCATATTATGTTAAACATTTTTATACTAGACATTTTTATCTTTTTGTTATAATAAATTATCAATCTTGTAAGGTAATCGTTTGCGTAATAATTATAAGTTACTTATTTGTGTTTTTTTGGCAAATTCCATTCACAATTTTCCTTTAAATATCTGTGTCTGTTATAAACTACTGGTCAGTTGTGTTACTAAAGCATTCTGGGTTGTGAGGGTTAATTGATATTGACTGATATTAAATTGATTTCATTAGATCGACTTCGGAGATAGAAGCGTGATGATGAATATGTAATGTTAAAACCCATATATTACCATAGTTTTCACTTGAATTAGAAAAATTGTACATAACATAGAAAGTCAATCAAACTGCGGAATTAATGACGCTTGATCGCTACGATATCCAAGCCTTCAAGAAAAAAGCGTATTCCCACTTAAAAGATTGGCAACGTACTCGTTACTCCTGTGGTATAGTGTCCATGGGCGACGGTAATTGCTTAACATAAGGTGATCCGTCTACTCGCTTGCCCATAACCCATAAAAAAGTCTCACACAATCTTTAAAATTCACATTTACAAGTAGGAATAGCATATGCTGAATTTCACGGTGCAATTGAAAATATTTTCGGTCCAAAGCTAGTTATATTATTGGAAATCTCCCGGCGCAGGTGCAACAAATCCTGGTGGCAGTGCGCTAACAATTTGGGCAGTCACCACATTCGAGGGGCATAATTCACAAAACGCGTTTACTCACTTTCGTGATGTCCTTACCACGGACCCTGGTCCGCTTTAAAAGCGCACCCGGTAAAAGAAATGAAAGATAAAGTAAATGAAACGAAACCGTTTTTGTGAATCTAGAAATTACTAAAGAATAAAAAACATTTTAAAAGGATGAAAAGTGGAACACGTAATTAAGTTTATGCATTTAGGTTGTTTAGGAGCTCAGTGGCGTAGTGGTTAGTACGCTTTGGCTTGCAATAGCGAAAACATATTTACTTTCGCCATGGTGATGTCTTGGATGGGTGACCCAAACTTTGTGATCTCGAACTCCTCCGTGGCTTGGGAGGCACGTTAAGCCGTTGGTCTTGGACGCTATTGCAACTGTTTCTAACCATCAACTCGCATTGGGCCAGCGTGTTGGTATTATGGCGCATACTTCTCGTATGTTTCTCCATGAGGAAAACCTGTGCCCAACAGTGGGAAGTATATAGGTTGAGGACGATTTCGGTTGTTTGATCACTAGGAATGGAAAAAGTGACATTGAATGTTGGCATTCAGGAGAAAAAAATCAAAAACATTTATTCAGTTTAGATGCGTCTCAGCGCATGCTTATGAATGTCATAAACATTTTACAATATTTCGTGAAAGAGAAAAACTACGCTATCCGTTCACAAAAACAACCGGATGCCTTAATGCCTTATTCTGAGAAGAACGAGAAGAAACTCAGCAAGTTTCCGCCCTCCCTTTACATAGCATCGTTTAAAAAATGACATTGAAGAAGTATTACCCACAATGAAATGATGATGAGAAGTCAGGTCTTCAAAATACCACTTCTGAAAGTCTTAGGGATATGGGCGTGATAATTAAAATGGCTGATGTACATAAGAACAAAATCATATTAATATCAACTCTTTCCAAAAGTTACAAGCGCTAAAGTGCATAAAAGCCAATTCATTTTTAACTAGGAGTAAATTCATCAACAAAACTGTTGATGAATTATTACTGCTGCTCCCAAGTGTGCAAATTATTCCCAATTATTAACATCGATTGCAGGCTCCAATCGCATCCATTCGTTCGATCGTCAACTGTCATACGCTGAAACCAATATGCCAAAACAATACTATTGTATGCTACCATAGGTAAAATTCTCACCAATAAGAAAATATAGATACAAAGTAAATTACAGAAGTGAGCTTTAAATATGCAAGAAACGCTTCTAAGCTTTATGGGGCGAGTAAAATGTGAGTTGGAACAAATGGTACCAAACAAAATTTATCGGAAAAGATTTGTGTGCGACGCCGATGCTGCAATTTGACTATCGGAAAATATATTTTATGACGTCCATGGCACTTTGTTGGGCTTAATGGCGGTTCTGGGAACGTTTTTGGGAGATCCAGGCGTCGTCGGCAGATACTGATTTGTTATTGTATCATTGAGCTGAAACGCGAGCTTTTATGGCTTTCAATTTAAAAAAGGTGTTTGTATATTTATGGAACATGCTGTATTTATAAGACACTGGTTTGTTATAACAGCTAAGTATCTCACAAAATTAATAGGTAGGCACATATTTTGATAGGACAGGTTTAGCTAAGCTAGGCCTACTGTTAGGTCTATCGCAAGAAATCACAAACTTTGCATGTACCCTAAACTAACAACGCTCTATAGGCCTTCAAACTTATCGCATGTTGCGGTACTGTATATCGTGTGGTGGTCACATTCATATGTTGGCTCAAAGTCTTAGATTCATCATCACTTGTACAAAATTGCACCACAAACTCTTTTTAAGAAAAAAACTAATACCTCTTTCTTGCACCCAAAAATTAAAAATATACAGTTACAAACAAAAGTATGCCAGGGAGAACTAATCTCTAGTAGAGATCTCTGCCAGTAAACCCTTCACAGTGTTTGAGATCTCGTGTTAAATACAAATTATTAAAATATGTTGAAAAAAGCAGTTGTATGGAGTTGTTTAAATGGAAATGCAAGATTATATAATTTTTTTTGTATACTAGAGTCAACTACTTTAATCTCAATTTACCGCCAGCGAATCCGCGGGTACTAGCTATTCCAAAATTAGTATCAAGACTTATTATGTAATTAAAATTCAATAATTTTTTCCACTGGTTAAACCTGTAACAAGTTTAAAGAAATGTAATGTTGGAGTCAATTCAGTAATGACTTTGCAAGGTCCTCAGTTACGTTTGTTCATAAATCTTATGGCATAAAATGAAATATGCAACCTACGACTCATTCAGACCCGAGGCAATAAACGTTAAAAGCCTCAAATGATGGAAGGTAGTTCTTAATCACCAAAAAAATACTACTCAGCATTCGTAAATGAAATAACCACCAAAGCAATTGCAACTCAAACATTATGTGAACAAAGATTATTTCTCAGATGTGCAGGAATATGCGTCGAACAGATGCCGCGGACAACCTGTTAATTACGAACAACTTTTAAAATACTAGTTTCGCAATAATTACTTGGTAGGGCGCGCGACATAGGACGCAAAAAAAAACGTCTTCTCGTCTCTGGATATAAATTTGCTGATTGTGAGAAGAAATAAGCCGCAGATATGATATCGTGAACGTATTGTGCCTACTAAAGGTGCTTTTTCAAGTTATCATTCAAAAATATACCAATTTTTTTATAGTAGACCAGACCAATAGCGCTATCTCACCTGATTTTAAGTAAGAGTAGAGTCCAAATGCAAGGCGTTGGTGCAAGGGTGCTGGTGTGGCACGAAGAAACACAGCATCAGGCACCTTCATCTTGTCGGCCTGGATAGTGCCTTTATATGGTTCTTTTAAAGGACCCAGAATTGAATGAGGTAATAAATTAATAATAATAATATGAAAACTATTATGACACCTTTTTCATATTATTTATTTACAGCTAATAAGCATTTATGAATTTATAAAGTCTGTGCTACTTAAGTGTTTCTTAAAATAATCATGTTACTCACAAATTCACAAAAATTAACGAATATCAGAGATTGCGCACCTACAACATTTTATTTTCGAAATATGCATTACAACTAAAATGTTACAAACGTAAGCGCGCTCGAGTTATATGAAAGAAATATTGTTATTTTAATTTAAACTCACGAAGATCACTTTAAACAGGCATTGCCAAAAGGCCTTCTGATATACGGAGGAGGCCCAGAGCACACAGTTTTGGTCACCCATCCAAGGCCTGACCATAACCAAGGTAGCTTTGTTTTCGATATAGAAAGCCGAAGCGTACTACCCACTACGCCACCGCGCTGCTTTATGAGGAGGTTCGGATTATATCAAGCACTATCTTTGCTGAAATGATGATAGAACAATTTAAACTATTCTTTGCACATTCCTAAGATAACTTTAACCGATTTAAAATAAAACCATAAATGTAAACGAAAAATCCATACTTTTCGAACGTCAACTTTATGTCCCATCTACATTGTCGCTAATCTTTGCTCTACAATGCCAGAAGCGATCCAGTGCCTCTCAGATCACCTGCCACCAAGGACAGTAAAATGTACAGACAATGTATAGACAATTACTAGAGCTCTGAGCCACGTTCCATAATATTAGGTCCTTACCTATGAAATTGGTGTATTGTTTGGATATTTTGGGGAATTCTGCATTTTCCATACTAAATTTTTTTCACTTTTCTTCACAACGACAAATCCAAAGATAATAATATTTGGCTTCTATCATTAGACAAGTTTTAGTAATATGTGTAATATCACACTTCATAAAAATTATTTATCGTTTTTAAGTGAATGCAAAATGATGTATTCGGGAGGCACTTAAAAAGAGTTGTCTCCGTGTCCAATTTTAACACAATTAAACTTACAACAAATTATCAAAACAAATCAAAAGAGCTCAAAAATATAGTCTATTTTTAGACGATGTAATTATTTTTAGGAATACTCAGAATCTTAATAGTTACAGACAAAATACTAAGACAGAATTAAACACCAATTTCATAGGTTAGGACCCAATATAAACTTGGTCTAAATTAGTTAACGGTGTAGTATATGCCATGGTCATCGGTATGAATAGGACGGTATGACCTCTATTGACGAAATATTCCTTTAAATTAAATATTATTTATTGCATAGTATTATTCTTATCATTACTTAGTATAGCATCACGCCTATCCCCGAAGTGATAGGTACAGGTATAAGGTATTATAAAGGTAAACGAAATAAGAAAACAGACTGAAAAATACCACATAATTATTTTTACAATTTATGAAA
Organism: Parapoynx stratiotata; assembly: GCA_910589355.1. Taxonomy (NCBI): domain Eukaryota; kingdom Metazoa; phylum Arthropoda; class Insecta; order Lepidoptera; family Crambidae; genus Parapoynx; species Parapoynx stratiotata. The sequence continues at coordinate 4,524,213 of OU342468.1, read as the reverse complement.
GTAATTACTAGCCATAACAATAAATATTACTGATAATAAATAACTTACAGAAAAAATACAATGTTTATCACAAAGCTTATCATGTGATACGCAAAGTTTTGTTCTGGTATAATCCCGCTTAAAACTTATATTTAATAGTGCACGCTATTACTCAATAGATGGCGCTGTGTGTTGCAGTAGAGAAACTACGCCACGTATAGAAAAAAATATTTTTACTATTTAACTACATTTAAATACTTTTGGTAGTTAGATTATCGTGATATAATACAGTGTTATAATGAATAATATTAGCAAGTCATGATATTTCATAAGACAAACAAAAAGGAATGTTTAGAGACAATATTATTGCTCGATCATACTTAAGGAGGTAAACAAATAGAAAAAAAAAGCAGAAGAATTCCTAATACTATTAATATAAATCATCATAATAAATAATCACAGATAATCTTCAACACCAATATAACAAACAAGAAGCTTTGGTTTAATTTTTTTTTAATTCTACTCGATTTAGGCACATTTTTATAAATAAATATCCTCAGACATTCATACCTATCAACTAGTCCCATTTAAAGCAACCAAATGCTGCTTGTGTTACGGATACTAGATGACAGACAAATATATTTAATAGATTAATACATATACTTATTATTTAGAATATACATAATAATATAATACATATATAATGAACATCCAAGACTGGAGAACAAATGTCTGAAAATTCATCACCCAAACACTTGCCTCCACTGGGGATCGAACCCAGAACTACAGACTACTCGACCACGGAGGTCGTCTAATTAAAGGTACAGCACAGTCTTAAAATCTGAGGACATCATAAAAAATAAATATCAGATTGTAAATTGTTTTATCTGTATGCCAGAAGTAATCCAAGTGGTACTAGAACGATAGTCGTTCGTGCAAATTACGAAGGAATCTGGTTCCCAGTTGGACATTGGAGAAACGTCGTCGTTTAGATAGTAATTATTCACTGCGATGTAGGTAACATTGCAAGAAATGAATGTAATTACGTTTGTTAAGTAAAACAGGTACCTAGCTATACAATTTACAATGAACATGTGTTTGAAATAAATTGTTTCTCTATGAACATTTTTTATGGAATAATGGAGTATAAAAATTATAGGAGCAATTACCACTAACCATTGTAGTAATTGGTTAAAATAAGCTAGTAATTATAATTTGTAGAATTGAAAAATATGGATACAATTTTGAATATAAATAATAATTTTAAGAAGGAATATTTTTAACCTTAATGTGTGTGTTTTTGTTCATTTTTAAGTATTGACTTTACTAATTGAAAGGAAATATAGGGAGACTAGAAATTGAATCATTACTTAACAAATTATCACGCCTCTTTACCCGAAGGGGTAGGCAGAGGTGTTAAACACCCACATTTCGCCAGATATGTTAGGTCCCCATATGACAGGTGGCGAGCCTGTTGCCTGCATGGGGTACCTACAATGTGAGGTGATTTACGATGAACTGTACATAATACCGACAAATTGAATCACCTTCAATGATATCTAAGCTTTTTTCTGTAGAAAACCAATAGTACTTGCATTGTTTTGTTACGGTTTGAAGGGTAAACAGGCAGGGAAATACCAGCTACTGTAACGATGCATCTCATGTTACAACATATTGGCAAAGACTATTATCTCTATTGGAGTTGCAATTCTTTCAACTAACCCATGAATTATAGGCGGCTGTAGCCACTTATCATCTGGTGGACAGTCTACTTGTTGAACTATTAAAAAAGCAGTTTTTCTAAAAATTTTAATATGACGTCTCACACATGCCTTAACCTTGACGGAAATATTGGGTCCTTACCTATGAAATTGGTGTTTGTATTCTGTCTTAGCAATTTGTCCGTAACTATTAAGTTTCAGAACATTCTTATATAATAATTGCCTCTTCTAAAAATAGACCATATATTTGGGCTCGTATTATTTAATTTGATAATTTTTTGTAAGTTTAATTGTGTTAAAATTAGACACAAAGACAATAATTTTTAACTGTCTTCCGAATACATCATTTGATTTGCATTCACTTAAAAACGATAAATATTTTTTATGAATATTACACATATTACTTAAGCTTGTCTAATGATAGATGCCTAATATTATTATCTTTGGAATTGTCGTTGTGAAGAAAACTCAAAAAACGTTAGTATGTAAAATGCAGACGTCCCCAAAATCTCCATACAAAACACCAATTCCATAGGTGTGGACCTAATATATGAAATGACCTTATATATGACCTAATATCTACGGTATTCATGTCCATGACAATCTTAAATACGACGACTCTTCGCCGTCAAAGAATAAATTCCATTCAACGCTATTTCTAGAACTGACAAAAAATGTTCGCGACAATTGTATAAAAATCAAGTACATTTCTTCGTACACGTGGTTCAACGTGGTTTTGTAGGAATCTGGTGAGTAAGTAGTAAAAAGCTGTTCTTGAATAGCCATATTCCTCTGTAATTAGCCCAGAAATCTCGTTCATTCACCACCTGCCGTCTTGAACAAACAGCATAGTAATGGTGCCTATTTTTTTAAAACTTTTATTTTTGTCACTAAAAATAAATGAAGGACGGTTTACACTTGCACGAGTATTTGTATTGAAAATATCGTTTATTTCGGCTCAGGAAGACATCTAAATAGATATTCAATCATTTTACTTACTCTCCTTTGTGAAAAAGTAAAATTTGTACTGAAATTCTCTTCATTCGATCGAAGGCAATTATTGTGTATTTTATTGTCAGTATATTTATATTTCTGAGAGATAGAGTGGAATTTGTTTTTTTTTTATTGTTTTTTCTCGGTTTGTAGAACTCGTCGCGTCATCATCGCTCAATTTTGGAGTAGTCTTGTAATCTAATCTTACCATATCAAATGTTAAAATAGATTGCTATGTTCAGTGCTTTGTTTAATTTGCCACGTGATAAAACCTTGATCAATTTGATCGGTTAGAAATAAAATAGTTACCTCAAAATAATAAGGGTCTATCACCTCAACGAGTTAAGTGTATTTCGATACTTCATAGAAAGTGTGTTTATGATCTTATTAAAGCTTATTAATACTATGTAGGAGTTAAATGCGGCAGCACCAAGAGCTGTAGCCGTCACCGAGTACTGGCGTCATGACATTTGAGCCATTGACACGAAGAAGAAGAAGAAGAATCAATAAGGAAATTAAAAATCGTGTCGTCCGCGTCCTACCAGGTATGTCACCCGTATACTTGACTCGTGACAGTACTTATGACAGCGAGAATGCAGAGTAATGATTGCAAGACAGAGGTTCACGACGCTTTTTATATAAACAGACCTAACTAACAAGCCACATTAAGCCTAATTTCATGATAATTATAAAATATGCTGTACCTACTATAATGGCAACACCGAAAGTGTATGACCTTTCGCAACCTCGATCTAACATTGGGATTACAAAATTGCGTTAAAATATTTCTTAAATCTTACTGATATCTTAGTAATTTTTACTATTAATATTTTTCTAAAATCTTTGCTAAAATTGCTGGAATTAAATGATAAATTTATCTGTGGTAATACTTTAAAAGAAGTTATACACTGGCTTACGACTTCTGTGCCTCTGTACACTATCTTTGTATACTATAACTAGTTATCACAGACGAGCCAGGTGCAATGTCAAAAATAGATTATAAATATAGATCATTAATGCAACTGGCTTCGCGCTTTAATGTCTCGGGGTAAATTAATCGACAGGTTTGAGATGTTGTCTTTCATTACTGCAAAAAAAATATTTAATCACTTTTTGAAATTAGTAGGTTAAAGTGGATGATGAGAGCGAAGGCCTCACTTAGAAATAAGTTTTCCGGCCATGTGGCAGCTGATCATATCCGGACCGGAAAGATGCTAGGAACGTGATATGGTATAATATATTTAATACACTGACTCATCTATTTTTTACTATAAGAACTGAACTATGTACAAAAATAAATTAAAATTTCATGAAGAAGACAATTTCATGATGAAGAAACCGTATTCATGTAGTGTACAAGTTTAGAATTACCGATTTTTTTGATAAAATAATAAGGGAGGTACTTTAATTACATTGGTGTATAAAAAATATGAATAGCCTGACACAATGCGGCCAGAATTAAATCATTGTCACATCAACCTAGTCCAGAAAATCCTAAAAGCCTTGCTTTTTTTCCGTATTCGTCCTGTAATTTAATTGTGATCATGTTTATTTATTTTTATCATGGCCGTTATGTAACTCTAGCCGTGTTTAATTGCTCGTAATCAATCCATCGATAGTAAATCGTGTGTTAAACGCGAAAACCATCTCAATAAAATATGCCTAATTATCAAGGGTGCATCCGCTCTTACTTAACGTCCGTTTATTTTTCTATAAGATAAGTATTGTACGTAATGCCAGTTGTATTACCATAAATGCTAAAGAGAACGGCTAAACGCTTTTGTTACGTGAACAGTCTAAAATTATTATGTACGCGACGCCAAATTATATTTTATTCAATAGAATAAACAATGTTTCCGTAAAATGCTTCTGGCACCACAATTCGATATTTAGGTTACAGCCAAACCGTGTCTATTGTGCGAAGTGAAATGTTCCTGTTTACCTAATGGTCTAAGTTGGAAGATGTGACGTTTTTAAAAATAATAATAAAACATGACTACCGAAACAAAAAAAATAAAAATGCTTGATCGCTATTAACCCGAGTAATGAAATAATAAAGTACATTAATAAATAAAATATCTTCAAACATTTAAACCTATAAACTAGCCACATTTTAACCAACTAATGCTGCTTGTGTTACGGATACTAGATGACGAATACATATATTTAATAGATAAATACATATAAATATACAGAATATATTCAATACAAATATAAACATCCAAGACTGGAGAACAAATTCCTGTATTCATCACACAAACACCTGCCCCCACCGGGGATCGTATCCGAAACCTCTCGAGATGGCGACGCCTTGAGGCCGGCCTACAGACCACTCGACCACGAAGGTCGTAAAAAGATTAAAAATGAGTTTTAAAATATTAAGACAGTTTTCACATTACATTTGTGTAATTATATATGGTAATTTTGCTCATATTTTTTGAACAAAAACATACAATAAATTTTCCAACTATTTTGTATGCGATCTTGAAACTTGGGACGATTTAAAAGCTTTCATGCGATCAAAACACACTTAAATAATAAATCGCTGTCTCCCGTGCCTTGAGTCTTCAATCTAGCGATGTTTTATTCAGACCCGCGACTCGTTAGCGTAGTGCATTGTGGTCGCTAAACAAACCGCCAGAGCGGCCACATTCCCTCAATATATGCTAGATTTTTCTAGAATAATACCTGCAAGCAAGTAAATTGCCCTAATAAAACAATAATCTTCGAAATTATAATAGTTGCGGGATGAAATGCTTTTTGGGACATATTTTAATAGAAGATCCATGTTTGAATAAAAAGTTTGAACATCCATCCATCCATCAGCCTAAAGAAGTCCACTGCTGGGTTGCTGGACGTCCCTCAAATTTTTGTGCAATCAATCGTTATGTGTCTTGGTCAAAATAAAGTATATTTTGTTAAAAATATTTTTATTATTAATATTACCACAAAACTACTTCTACGAGCTGTTAGCTCGGCATGAAGTTTCTCAAGAAATAGTTGAATTTTCACAATCATTACATTTTATTATTCCTTATAACTAGGGCGGCATTAAATAGACTATAATAATAAAATTATAGCTGAACGTTTCTGTCACAAAGAATTTACTACAGATTCTGCTAAATATACATAATAAAAATTGTCGCGAATTTTATACTTACTTGTATAGTATTGCAAAATCTTCATACACAACTAATTGACGTTCTGTAGGTTCAAAATTTTCCCGCCATACCAATATTTAGTTGCAAAAAGACTTTAAAGCCAACTCCTTATTAAATTACTTATGTTTAGCAAGAGAAAGTCCGTCATTATTGCGAACATGTTGTAACAGATATGTAATTTTCTAACTACAGGCAATTAGGGCCTTGAGTAGGTAGGAGTTAATATGACCTATGATTTTTTTAAGTGGAGCAGTTCTTTCGAAAGAACTTATTACTCTCCCATTTGTCATGCATGGGTGTCCACAAACCGCATAACCATTTTTAATGAAATAATTACGTTTACGACATTTTTAACAAATAATTATTTAACTTGGAATTATAATTTAAAGTTAATTTGTAATCAGGTAATTTGTAGTTTGATGAGGTTCATTTTTAAGAATATTTTTGTCCCGTGTTGGTCCGTGACGCAAAAAGAATGTACCAACTACCAACTGCTTTTCTTGACTAGCATGTCGTTAAAGGCGACTAAGGGCGTATTGGGTACTGGGTCTGTGATTGTGTAGGCGATGAGCTAGCCACTTGTTACTACTCTTTCACGTTTTTTCACCTGACCAAACCCAATTTTTGTATGGCTAAATGTGGTCTTAAGGAACACAGTGCTCCTTGGACTCAGCCTACCCCTTTGGGGATTACAGACGAGATTGTATGTATGTTTAATGCATTAAATACTACAGAAAAAATATACACAATTTATATCTACATGCTTTGGGCTGTTATCTCTAGTAGAGATCTGTTTGTTCCAATGTAATAATATAAGTGTCACTAGTGTAAATAATTAGAAAGTAAAATAAAAATCTATAAGAATAATATTAAAAAAACTTATACACGTTACATTAATAGTTATTTATAAATTTGATCGTGACTATCCATTCAACTGATGACCTTAATTTTTATGTTGATTTTTTTTATGTTGAATAACTTTCCAAAGAACTCCCAAAAAATTTTGAGTTTGGATGCGTGTACGAAATATGTCATTTACATGTTCAAAATGTCTTTTTTTGTATATTTGTGCATGCATCTTTATAACTCCTAGTTATAACGATTTCCATTCAGCTGAAAAAGGCTCCACTTATACTACATTCAAATGACATGATTCGGGCGAAAGGTAAAAAAATCTTATAATGAATTAGAGATATGACCAATATTATTGACAGCCAGTATTGATGCCACATTTGAGTTGATGTGGCTTAATAATATTAAACCAGGTAAGCTTACAGCTACCCCATTATTGCCATATGCCTAAAGTGGTCATTCATTCAATCGACCACTTTTTAAATGAAACTGGCGACTACATTTTCATCGACCGTGCCGTTGGGTGAATCGAAAAATATCAGACTAATTACATACTAGCCGCCATTATAGTTAATTTACTTATTCCGGTTACAAATGGCGGTCAGTGGCGAACATCTGTTCAGTTTACACATTAAAAAGACAACTTTTTGATATTGAAACTTTTTGGTTGCAATTTTCATTTTTAAAATTCGAATGAGTAGGCATTTGTTTTTCTCGAATACACATGAATAAAAAAAAGAAGAGAGGACGCAATATCTGTTTTCATTTAAAGCTTAATGAATATATTTTGTTTATTTAGTAGACAATAGAACTTCACGATATTTTATTTTTATATTATTGGATGGTCTCAAAAATAAAAAAGATATTTGTATTTTTTTTCAGCTTGCATGGGAGCATGGGAATATATGTGTGAATAATAGCTCGTTTCTTCATAATTTTTAGGTAACAGTCTTTTTCCACTAAAGCAACGTTTATGGTAAAACCAAAGATTTTCTCTGAATAAGTGTGAAATGATGAATGTCTAGTGCAGTAATAAAAGAGTAAAATAAAAACGAACAAAAAGAAAACCCTTAGCAATATTCAGATAAAATGAATTATGTAATACAATGACATTATAAAAATATAAAGTACCTAGGATTTTTTTTTAAGAACAGGCTCATTCTTGTCTTCATGTGTCTTATGTGTGTTTGCAACAAGATTGCAACATTGTAACAACAAATAAAGATATCTTTGCATCAAACACCTACATGGTTATGAAACTATTGTTACGCTCAAAATCCCATAAGGTTTGAGTATGCTTACGTAACACTGGACATAAAGCCACATCTGACAGTATTGTCAGTATTCAAAATGGTGTCAGATGGTCAGCCTGTCGTCTATATAAGCATAACATATAATAAATTTTTAATAAACTGGAGACAGAGAATTCGCAAGCCGTAAGAAGCAAATGAAAGGGACAGTGCTCGTAAACTTACAGCTGTTGTGACAGAATGGTGACCCCATCAGAAAGACAAAGCGTTGATTTTTTTTTTACATAGGTATGACAGGTAAGCTCTTGACCTTCATCTCACCTGATGGTAAGTGATGATAAGGCCGAAGATGGAAGCGAGCTTCACCTGTAATCCTCAATAACTGAGGAACTGGCTATCTTACCTCTGATTGCCGGAACACAACAATGCTTAAAACATTGTTTATATGGCGACAATTTTAGGTAAGACGGTGGTAGCTAGCCAGGCGGGCTTAGAAGCCCTACCACCAACCAAACCGAGCAGAAAAACTTCTGCCCCCATGGGGAATCGAACCCGGACCTCCCGATCAACACCCGGTGGTGCGAACCACTCGACCAGAGAGGCGGTAAAAAAGGCGATTTAAGCCCAAGAGGCAGTATGAAGTTCTGGCGAAGTTTTTAGTAAGTCGCTGAAAGCTGGTAGTGTAGGATCAAACGCTGTAGATATTTTTGTTGGAAGCTCATGTTCATATTTGAGCTGAAAGGGTGAGCAGGCTACAGGGTGGCATATCAGCCCGCCCATTATCTTCGAAAGTTAAAGATGTTGAAACGCCTAAAATTTTCTTGACATTTTGATGATGTCAACGGATGTCAATAAATAGGTACTACATTGGCATCAAACTACTAAGACATTGAAACTGTACACACGAACCATCAAAAAAGTAAAAAAAGCAATAAAATTGTCATTACGAGCCATTTAGTCGTGTCTCTATTATAACAACGACAAAAGGGAAACTGTAAATGTATCGAAACAAGAAATTACGTAATCGAAAATCACATACCTTTTCAATACAATCACAATGCGTAATATCATCAGTACTAAATCGTTTTGAAAGTTTTCGATTGAATATTTTATGTCCCATAATGGTGGCTTTTACAATATGGCTGCCAATCCATCAAGTTATATAACTATGGTTACAAAATGGACAGGTCAGTCCCGAATCTCTTGTAATTATGTTCAATAGAACTTATAACTTCGACCTTGTCAAAGTAAGAAACGGTAGCCAACACAATGAGCTAATCATACGTTATATGAATCACATATAATAAATATTATGTGACATACGGGTGTTTCAATTGACGAATAATCGAATTTAATAAGATTTTTAATATAAACGTCAGAAGTCCGTGTTATTGATGTGACAACGGAATTTGATTATTTCATTGTCCTCTTCATTGGCCTTTGCAATGTCATAATGTAAAGACATACAACTAATGTAAATACTTCAAGACACCTTACAAATTAATTTATTTACGTTATGACGTCTTCAAAAATTTAATTATGTTCCTTTTATTTGTTATACTGACTACCCTTCTATTTAAATTTTCTTAATTTAAATCGTGTCGGTCTGGGACACCAAAAGAATGTACCAACTGATTTTCTTGCCTAGCATGTCGTTAAAGGCGGCTAAGAGCGTATTGGGTACTGGATCTGTGATTGTGTAGGCGATGAGCTTGCCACTTGTTACTACTCTTTCACGATTTTTCATCTGACCAACCCCAATTTTTGTATGGCTAAATGAGGTCTTAAGGAACACAGTGCTCCTTGGACTCTGCCGACCCCTTCGGGGATTATATGCGTGATTGTATGTATCAATGTTTGGAATTTGAGTGAAAGCAGTCTTGCAATATAGGTATTAATGATATCCTAGTTCTGTTGTTCTGTATGAGAGTCGTCATAGAGTCCTATACCCCTAATGTTGCCAACGCACACGTTGCACAGGTTTTTCTTCGTGGAGAATGTAAGCTACCACATCTTTACACGCGCTGGTCCAATGTGGATTGGTGGGTAGAAAGTTGCAATAGCGATCGGGACCAACGGCTCAACGTGCCTGTCTTAAAGCACAGATTATGGTTTGCTCACACATTCAAGGACTGACCATCACAAAAGTAGCTTATTTTTTAATATTTCAAGCCAAAGTGTACGAACCACTATGCCATAGAGCTCCTAGAGAGTTTTATGCCCTAGTAAGTAGCTAGGGCAGCGCCGTACGTCTGTAACGAGGCGCCATAGCTATATTAGCGCCTCGTTGCTGTCATTGCGCTCTTCTCTGGCCATTTTTCTCTTGGTTTCCGTTTTTAAATTTGCTGTCTGTCTCTTTTTATTTGTTTTGTTCTCGAAGTTCATTCTTACCCGAGTCAGCGCTGTCACGGTTCTAAAACCGTCCTACAACCGTTTTCAATACTTACGTTGATTTTTGATATAAAATCCATACAAAAACATTGCATCACATAAACAGCAAACATCTAATTAAACATTCTCAGCTAATATTAACTAATTACTAGGTTTTAAATACAAATATAAACACAAAGATTGATATTGTGATTAACTTATTTTTCATCTGTCTACTAATGACAGTTGATGTATCGGTAACGCCGGTACTTCGAAAACTTGTGATTTCTCAAAATAAGGGTATTTTAACATTAATCGGTTGTTGGTATTCTACTATAATTATTTTAAACCATAAACATTAATTGCTAATTAATTAAATAATTAGTATTTTCTGCCATAGAAAAATACGTAGATTATTTTAATTAAGATTTTAAATTTATTATTTTTATCTAAGTTTTGGTTGTTGTTTTGACCATAGATAAAACTACATACTTCTACATTCGACATAATACATTATGGAACATGATTCGTGACATCGAAGCTCCCACTAAATTCTGGGAGAACATTCTAGAAGAGTCCTGGTATATAAGCGGTAGTCCTGGGAAAGCAGACCTCTTCAGTTTTCTCTGGCTATCGCTTATATCCTTGTAAATCTGCTTACTATCTGTGCGCGATCCCCGAACTAGGGTGAGTGTGTGTTCCTAACCTATTGTTTTGCAACTTGCTTTTCAATAATTTTATTTTATTAGTGTTAAATCCTGTACTACTTAAACTATTAATTAAGATAACAAATTTCATGCTAATAGTTACCATATTGATCAAAAATATAACTAGTGAATTGTAGGTAGATTTAAGTTGCAAAACAATTTATATAGTTCTTTTGATTTTGTCTCAATAAAGTATATGAAGATTGTAATCATGAGAAACGGGCCACTAAATGGACCGTGGACGGATTACAATCCACATTTAAATTTCTTTTGCCTTAAATGTGTGAACTATTATTTTTTATAAGACCGGTGGGTAGTTTACTTTGGATTAGCTTTCTAAAAAAATATATACCTCTTTAAACTAAAAATTAACTGTTCTTTTAATAGGATAAAGTGACCACTTGTTGACCCTTGTTCGACCCTTAAATCTAACATATTTTATGGTCACTTTATCACACTTTGATTTTTTAACTCCTTTGATTTTAGAAGCATTTTAATTGTAGCGGCTTGCTTCCACACCCTACCCTTAGACGGTCGACTGTATGGAACACCTGTTCATATCTTTAAAAATACAATTTCAGGGATCCTATCCACGGGCAGCCGCCTACCCTGCTGCTCCGTGCCTTCTACCCGCCGAAGCTGAACCCACGCCAACCACGCCTGTAGTCGGCGTGACCGGTTCCTGCTGCTTCGCCCCTTAGCTCCTTCAAGCTAAGTCCCTTTGCTTCACTTGAGAACTACCGAGCGAGAAACTGTGAACTTACCTCCCTGAGACAAATAAATTGTGTATAATCTACCCAATTCTTTTATTTTCTCTCTTGCTCTCTCTGGTCGTGCTACCCACGGCTAGAGCGTGTCAGCGCGTAGAGCGGTGGACTCACTGCTAACAATAATTGTAATATATTTATAAAGTGGTGATCGATTTAATAAGCTTAAAAAGTTACAACAACCCATAAGATCAGGTCCTGATAAATAACAAAGTCTATAAGTCTCTTTAAGGCACTATTTTGTGCCTTAATTCTTAAATATTAAATATACAATACCTAAGTGACGACCCAACTGCATTTTCATTATCCCCGGCTTCACCACGTCACACCTCTCCCTTTCCTGAGGGAGAGGCCGCATTTAGGTTATGCTTTTCCAAGGCCGTAAAGGCTTAAAGCACTGGTAGTGTTTAGTCGGTAGTCCGACATAACCCCCGGCTGGACGACGCGTATCCAATGAGGGATTCACCACCTCCTCCCCCGCATGGGGGAAGGGGTTAAAGACCCTTCTGAGGATCGAAAAAAAACCCATAGTAAATAAAAGTCTAACTCAACTGTGCATCTTGGTCAACGTTTCCCAATCTGCCGCGACGTGTGTCAGAAAACTTACAAGCGATAGAAAGACAGATGAATGGAAGCTCTGTTCCCGTGAGTTATTTCAATATTATCGCAAACCTTGTCAGGTGAACAAAGGCCGGCGCCGAGATGAAGTGGTGTCGTTAGTGAGAAAGAACACAATAGACGATCTTGCCACCTTACTCATAAAGGTCATTTTGGATCGATTATATTTTTCAAATGCCACTTGAAATGTTAACTTTAATTACATTTTGCAATCATAATTGCCTTTTCAGTTGAAACTTTTTATTACAATGCTCTAAAATGATTGCTGAAATCGCCTGTTGATTTATTTTTAAATTAATAGTTACGAGTACATCATTTTTTTTAATAATCTGAACGAATTCCACTCTTAGGCCCAATTGCACGATCGAGAGTTAGCGCCTAACCCAGGGGTTGCCCATATATTTTCCCCAAGGTTAGGTGATAACTCTCGACCGCGCAAGTGGGCCTTTGAAATAGGATTCATATTTACCTATGACCAGACATAACTAGAGATAGCCAAAGCCCGTAGGTAAGATTAAGTTTTCCGTAGCTCAGAGAAAATTGAGATAGCAAAGTTTGGTCACCCATCCCCATGTGTGACCACGGGTGACCACGGCAAAAGTAGCCTTATTTTCAATATCGAATGTAAATCCCACGAACGAGTACACCAACGAATATGTCTAGGATATTTTATAATCGCTCTACTATATACGAAAACATAACCGACCCGTTTAAGCTTTTAATATAAATAAATTGCTATCATAGAAAATAATGAAAGCTTCGCATTAATATAGATAATATGTGGGATTTTCAGGCAGATTAGACATATACCCTATATGAGACCTCCGGGAGGCGTTTACTGGAATTTGTACGTTCAAAGAGTAAGTTAGCGCAGCCTTGAAACTCAAAATGCAATTAGCCCTTTAAAGCGTAAAATTTCTTACTGATATACAAAAATTACGGTGATATACATACATTACGTGGGTGACACTGAAAATTTTTAGAAAATAAAAAACGGCTTAAAGTAGAAAGTTGTCAATACTTTTATTGCCACTCTACACATCGTCACATTCGATGGAACCACTGAGAAAAGCAGTGGGCCCATTCTTCCTTAGGGGTCTCTTCTAGGACATTTTCCTACGCTTTCACCGCATCTTCAGGGCTCGTAAAGCGAATACCTCGAAGTTTATCTTTAGTTCTTGGGAATATATGAAATTCGCAGGGCGCCAGGTCGGGAGTGTATGGCGAATGACTTATTATCTCGACACCTGCCATAGTCAAATATTCAACAGTCCGTTTTGCGGAGTGCGCTGAAGCATTGTCGTGTTGATGGAGGATCCTGCTGTGAGGGCGCTGCTGTCGAAATTTTTCCATGACAACAGGCAAACAGCGATTGATATACCAGACTGTCGCGACGAGACAATCATCTTTTTTCCTTAACTTCTTACTTTTTTTATTACCTTAGTTGGCCGATTCTTATATATTTTTTTAATTTGTTAAAGTATTTCAACTTAATTTATCAGGGTTCACCATTATTGTCCGCTGATGGTAAGAAAATAAGGTTTAAGATGGCGCACACTTGCCTAAAAGATACCAATTCACTCTCGATTGAATTTGTTCACTCAAAATGCCCAGAATACATCTACCAAGCAGGAATCCCTGACTCAGGCAATAAGTTCCACACCTTGATAGTATGTAAGGTAAAAACAAATCAATAATAAGTTAGATTTCGTTATAGCCGTTTAGTTTCGTTTCTTTGGTGCCAGAGTTGACAGCTTTGGAGACTGCTATTATGGGTTTAATACAATAGTATTATGTTTTAGGTTGATACTACCAATACTAATATAGGACAACAATATCTACTTATCAAATATTGATGTGTCAAAGACCGAAATAAAGATTTTTTATAGCTCTTTATGGAAAAACTATCTATAAAACTAATTAATGTTCGGTACTAGGAATATCCACCATAAAGCGAAGACACAAATTCGTAATGCTGCTAAAATAAAATTAAAGAACAAACTAATAAAAATATCACTCAAAGAAATGCACAGTCTACATCATAATCTTTGCTACTGCCTAGAATTAAAGTCTTGTTTAGCGTAGAAAGTATAAATTGTCTAAAAAGCAAGTGAGTCTGGAACGTCTCCTTTTCTTTTCAATGAATTCCGTATATAAAAAAAACAGTTTCCTTGTAATACTGGCTGAAGATTGGAAAAGTTTTTAGGGATGTAATTAAGTTGAAGTTATTCGACTTACAAAGGTTGGGGCTTTCAGAGTGTACTTCAGAGGATGGTGACAATGTCAGCTTATATTAAATTTTTAATGAAACACACACTTGACTTTAAGACTTTTTCTGTTGCAGGTTAGCGATGGATATTTGACACAAAATATCCACTCTTAATATTGTGTACTTTTTTTGTGAAAACTGAAAAGCTATGTGACGCACACACACACTTTCATCATTATTGGAGGCCTTATAATATTTTCTCTATCTCATTCGGTTTATGTGTGCGTGTGCATGTGTCGCAGGGTGATAGATATAAATAATAACTAAATAAATATCCTCAAACATTCACACCTATCAACTAGCCCCATTTAAAGCAACTAATGACGCTTGTGTTACGGACACTAGATGACGGATAAATATATGCAATAGATAAATAAATATATATAAATATCCTGAATTTAAATAAATATATATAAAAATCAAAGACTAGAGAATAAATGCCTGAAAATTCATCACCCAAACATTTGCCCCCACTGGGGATTGAACCCAAAACCTTTTGAGATGGCGACCCCTTGAGACCGGCGTAACTCGTTAGTTATATCCCTAGGAATATAATTATATACGGATTAAAGTTATACTACAGCGAATTTTCTGGATTTGAACAACGCAGGACGGATTGGAACGCAGATCGAAGAATTCCTTGGGAGAGGCCTATACTGATATGATGAACCCGGCTAGAAAAAAAGACAAAAAAATTAAAACTAAATCTGTAATGCGAGAGATTTTGATCAGCGAAAAGCTTAATTACAATTATCATCATCATCAGCCTATGTCTGTCCACTGCTGGACATAGGCTTTCCTAATGCACGCCACCGCTCGCAATTTTCGGCCGCTCTCATCCAGCCCACTCCAACCAACCGACGAATATCGTCATCCCATCAGGTAGCCTACTCTTGAACGCAATACCGATCGATCGGCATTGAGATTGTGATGTTTATTACTCTTCTGTGGGACCCTAGGGCCATAAATGGGTGAAAATTATGCGGATATTGAGTGACCTAAATGATATTAAGCTTAGCTGAAATTAGTACTCTCTTACCGATTCTCTAGTCTCGGCATTTTGAGATATTGGATTGTGTTAATATTGAGTTTTCATTGAAATTGTGTTCGAGAGTTGGCTAGCTGGTCGCAGGGCGTTCTACACTACGTTTACCGAGACGCGGTCACCACTCGAGATCTTTACGGACTTTATTAAATAATTACAATTATTTAATTTTTTATAAGACCTACTAAACAACCCATAATGAGGGTCAGTGCGAGCACCGGTGTTCGCAAACATTAGATGTTGCTATTGTGTCTGCTTTTCTGACAACTGACAAGAAAATAACTTAAAATAAAAGTACATAATAAATTACGAACTGATCACAAAGATATTATCATCTCAATCAGTTAGTTCCATCCAGATTCCCATTAATTTTCAACCATTCATCCAGTTAAGAATATTCCAGATATGAAAGATAAACTCAAGTTATAGACTCAATACCAAATTTTGAACATAAATATAAGATTTTGATTAATTTATGTTGAAGTGTAACTTGTGTATTTCATTGTTCGTTCCGTTGGATATCTTTTGTTAAACTTTTTGTTGATTTTGTAAACTTGAATAGTAATGTTATATTCATAAACTTAATGCTTTTGTTTTGAAATTGGTACTTCGTTTACAAATGTGCAAATCAACTTATAGAAGAGGCGATTAAAAGTTCACGCAATAGCCAAAAAAGTTTATGGATGAAAAAACTGCATTTTTATTATTTGTATCTTGATAAAATAATTGTATACGATTTCTTACTAAACATAACATTACAATCTAAACCTAACAGTACAATCACGCTTATATCCCCTTAGGGATGGATAGAAATGTTAACGCCCACATTTTGTCACACAGTTTTGTCACACACTTTGTCACACAGCGTAAGTCAAGAGATACTCATAAAAATAACAAGCGAAATTATGATTATCTTACTTTATTTGAAGAAAAAAAATTTTCGAGTATTTTAATTTCATGTCAAAGAAAATCTGTGTATTTAAGCACTTTTTCTCCTATCAAAAATAAAAAAATAGAGTTCATTGACAACCTCATTTCGTAATACATGGTCATGATAATACTTCCAATTTGAGCACTGCATACTACAGCCAGCAGCCTCAAGAGATTTTTCTAAGTGCGTGCCTGTATCGCTCGAGGGGACAATTTACACGGTCGCTCGACCAATGTGATTGTTAACTATGGAGTACAGATTATAAGTTATCGACTTTATGGGTGCACGATACTGGCCGGTTAAGCAACCGGTTCGAAGGATTCCTTTTTTGAAATTGCGCGCCTCTTCAATTTTCACAATTATATTTCACGTTCGTAATTCAAAAAGTTTCCTCACTGCAAGTTTATTATACGCTGTGATGTCATTCAGAAAATTATCTTTGTTTTTCAACATGAGCATTTATTTAAAATACCCAGTGTCTTCAACATTCCCATAACCAAAAACAATACGCGCCACTATTTTTTCGTTTCCTCTCTGCGGTGGCTTGAAACCAAATATGTTTGAAGACGACTTAAAGGCCCGTGAAATCACTAATCCGACCTAATTTTGAACGCTATACGTCATGTGAATAACGACCCTATAGCGTAAACTTGGAATCTTAATACGAAGTTCTACACGTATGGACTTAAATATTGTGACCGTCGCCTTTCTGAGGTTGATAAATATATTTATAAGATAAATTAATTTATTATTTGAGTAAATAAGCAAATTGTCACGCGTAAGTGTACTTTCGTGATGATCTGATCTGATTTCTACATTGTCGCGAAACCTCTGTGGTTTATGTCAATGTATTATTTTCAACTTTATGTATTATTTTGTAAACTATAATAAATAAAATAAAGAGTGTAAAATAAATCTTTTTCCATATAAACGCATAGAATGAAACGGCAAAACACGGTAAAATATGCCGACGTTTTGTTTACTTTAATTTAATCGAGCAATTGTTTAAAATTACCAAGTTTTTTTCTATTAATCCTGTTTCTTGAATATTTATAGCAAAAAACGTCTATATTTTTTTACCTATACTTAATAAATAAACTTACTTTGCCATTCATTAATAAAAAAAATATTATATTTCTGCCACTAGAAAGCAACATCGTAAATTACACTGCGTCATGTGAGCGAAACGCTGACAAATGACATGTGTTTGGTAGTGGCCTGTTTTATTTTTAGAATGCGTGTCGTAACCAGAGACCGGGGAATCGCACAAACACAGGGAGGGAGGCGACGCTATTATTTTAAGGTTTAATCTTAGTCGACTATTTTAAAAATAAAAGCCTTGTTTAATTTTTATTTCTTTTTTTCCAGTGGTATTGAAGTTCTAATTTTAAATTGATGTTCCAAAAAGAATTCATTAAAATGATGATTGTACGAGTAGATTATTAAATAAATATCAAAGTTACTTTCTTCGGGTAGTCTTAATTCAATCAAAAGTTATTCCTTGGTTGGACTCAAATGAGTATAATGACTAGAAACTATTATAAAGCATAAGACCACCGTAACATTACCGTTGGTGTCTACTAAATACCGAGTTTATAGGATGCTTGCAACATCGTAGAGTGGGATGCACCCGTATAGTACTGCTTATAAGTCAAGTATTTTTTTTTTATTATTTGTCGAAATTTTTAAACACAATTCATATCAATATTATTTATCAATACTATTATCAACCGCACAAGAGTTAATTTATACGTCATTTCGCCATCATTCTGTCTCGTCTTTACCCTTATTCATCTTTTTCGCCCTTGTTCGCTCAGTCATTCACAGCGCAAAATTATATTTTCGACTCGCTTGTCTTGTTGGCTCATTTGTCATAGATTATGCGCTGTGATTATCCTCTCCATTATCGCTCATTCATTCACGTTGCTGGTCGACAAAAATACTACTATAATCATATATTGGGTCCTTACCTATGAAATTGGTGTTTTTTTTCTCTCTTAGTATTTTGTCTGTAACTATTAATATTCAGAGTATTCCTAAAAAATAATTACCTCGTCTAAAAATAGACTATATTTTTGAGCTCTTTTGATTTGTTTTGATAATTTGTTGTAAGTTTAATTGTGTTAAAATTGGACACGGAGACAACTCTTTTTAAGTGCCTCCCGAATACATCATTTTATTTGCATTCACTTAAAAACGATAACTAATTGTTTATGAAGAGTGATATTACACATATTACTAAAGCTTGACTAATGATAGATGCCAAATATTATTATCTTTGGATTTGTCGTTGTGAAGAAAACTGAAAAAATTTTAGTATGGAAAATGCAGAATTCCCCAAAATCTCCATACAAAACACCAATTTCATAGGTAAGGACCTAATATTTACAGAGTGATTGCAAACTCAGAAATATGGAATTTAATACGTAATACATGTAATTACTTTAATAAAGACATATTTTTTATTCCGTTGCCTTAAACATCATTTTAATAGTGTTACAAATGTGACCAATTAGACCAGACCTGTGGTGACTTCGGGAAAGTATGCTCTTTTTATGAAACGTCGGTTCAAGATACTTTGGCCTATGTTGCTCTTGCTTAAGGCTATGCTTCATGATTGTGGAGCGTGTGGAAAAAGTAAGCAGTAGATAACATACAGAAACATTATTATAATTACTCATAATTCTATTCTTTTCGTAGATAAATGTCTGCTTCATTACAAAAGTTTGGTGCTTATGTTTCGTCTTAATATTGGTTGTGTTGGAATTTAAGCGCAATAGAGAGATTTAAGCAAAAACGACATCTAAATACTAAAACATACATTATATTTTTCTTTTTCCTACCACATGAATCAGATGAAGATCACAAGAAAAATGTGTTTGATCATAATTTAAATGTTTACTTTAATGGCTTTGTTTTCAATATCGGAATTCTTAAACTACAAAACACTATCGAACTCACTCTAGTTTCCGACACGAGTACCTACATTTCAACATTAAGAGCTACTCGCATAAAAGAAATGGTACCTACCTATGAAATAATTTTCAATTTTATTTTTGTAAGATTGCGTTTGTATGCGACTTTCAGTAATCGCTTTATAAAAGCGTCGTTCCACGTTGAACTGTTTTGCTTACTCCCTGAGGCGACGCGTAAGCAAAGTTATTATGCGCTTCGTTACAAAAATACATACCGTGCCCGTATGCAGTTTCAGATTAAATAGAGTCGATAATTCTGAAGCACTATTTATCCCAACCGCAATTACTAAGTTGGGACAGTAGTAAAATTTTTACAAAATGGCGTTCGCAGAAATATTACTTCGCATTATAAGGGTCCTTAGCTACTGCGGTATGAACAGAAGTCTAAACCTGATATTTTTAAATGCGCTCATTACGTTTTCGTTTCGTTAAAAGCTTGATAAATTATTAATTAGACGATTTTCTGAACTGTTGAGCTCTGAAAAAACAGGGAATTAAAACGAGCATAAATATTCAAAGGCACCATTTTAAGTCTTGCGAGCTGCGACTTATTTTCATTTAGAATTTTATATCGACTTAACTTTTAAAGCGTAAAAATAAAATGTCAATCAATATAAGTTAAGTGTATAAGTAACTTAGGTTTTTATTAAAGCAACATAATAACATTTTGTCAAAACAAAAAAAAATGCATGTCGGTCATAAATAGAAAAATAAATAATTAACATTTTAAAAATATATTTATATATCTAAAAATGTTGACTTGAAGTTGAATAGATATAATTGATTAATCACGATTTTTTAACCGGCTTCAAAAAAAGGAGGAGGTTATCAATTCGACGAAAACTTTTATGTTCCTTTTTTATGTATGTTCCCCGATTACTCGAAGACGCTGTATAACTCTTTGTATAGAATTATAAGTTCGTGAGTCCGCCACTAGATGGCGCTGTTAACAATCGT
Organism: Parapoynx stratiotata; assembly: GCA_910589355.1. Lineage (NCBI taxonomy): Eukaryota > Metazoa > Arthropoda > Insecta > Lepidoptera > Crambidae > Parapoynx > Parapoynx stratiotata. The sequence continues at coordinate 4,503,618 of OU342468.1, read as the reverse complement.
AGTATAAAATTTATACTATAAATAGAGTAAAATGCAAACAAACCTGAATCTCGCTATGATGAAATAAATGTAACAAGAGATTGGTCAATAATTAGTTTTATTGTATAACTTACAATATTGAATATTATACAGGACACACACACAAAATGTCAGACGCGAGAGAGAGAGAGAGAGAGCGTGTAGGCAAAGGGGAATATTCAAACTGCCTTGACACTTTGCTTAGGCGTGCAGGCGTCCATAACTTCATCATCCTCTCCTGGACCCAAACGCTCTAAGCCCATAGCTCTTGTGAAGATTTCATGCTTCGGACGATGCAAGCCTTTGTTAAAAATATCAGCAATCATATCTCGCGTGCATTTGTACTGAACATCCACTTGATTGCTTGCAATCTTCTGTCTTATAAAGTGGTACCGTACATCAATATGTTTACTGCGAGCACTATACATGTTGTTACCTGAAAAACTAATAGCACTTTGGTTATCACAGTAAACTTTAATTGGTGTGTCCTTCAGATCAGGCCAAAACTCTTCCTCAAGTTGTTTTAGCCAAAGAGATTCTTGAATGGCTGAGGCAAGAGACATGTATTCAGCCTCAGTGCTGGATAATGCTATGGTCTGCTGTTTTCTTGAATTCCAGCTGATAGCTGCACCCTGAAATAAGAAAATGTAGCCGGTGCAAGACCTTCTGTCTTCTACGTCATTGGCCCAGTCTGCATCACAGTAACCAACAATTTGCTCTTCCTTTTTTTGTTTAAAGGTAAGTTTCATATTTATTGTAACTTTCAGATACCTTAAAATTCTTTTTACTCCTTTCCAGTGTTCAATGGTAGGTTGATTATTATATCTGCTCAAACAGTTTACTATGAAAGCTATATCTGGTCTGGTAACTTGTGATAAATACAATAAACATCCAATGACTTCTTGGTATGGTATGTTTTTCAAATGATCCTTAGTACTTTCAGCCTTCTTAAATTTGATATTAGCATCACAGGGTGTCCATACTGGATTAGAGTTTTCCATATCAAAGCGCTTGAGAATCATTTTGATATATAGTGATTGATCTATAGAAATCTGATTTTTTATTTCTTGGTTTATTTTAAATCCAATGCAGTATGTTGCTGTACCTAAGTCTTTCATTGTGAATTTGTTGTGTAACTTCTCCTTTATCATGAGACAGGTCTTGCCATTATTAAAGAAACATAAAATATCATCAACATAAACTGTTATGAAAAGTATATCATTTTCATCTGTTATGCGGTAGTAAACACAAGGATCTATCTGTGAGCGTGTCATTCCAATCTCTAAGAGAGCAGTGTTCAATTTTATGTTCCATTGCCTGCTTGCTTGTTTTAGCCCGTAAAGAGACTTATTTAATCTGCAAACTAAACTACCATTTTCATAGCCAGGTGGTAGCGACATATAGATCTCTTCATTAATTTCACCCTGTAAAAATGCAGTAATAGCATCCAATTGATGTATTTTCAAATTATGTTTTACAGCTAAGCCAATCAAATAACGAATTGAATTATAACGGACTACAGGTGCATATATCTCATGGTAATCAATTCCTTTGACTTGTTTATATCCTTTTATTACTAATCTTGCTTTGTATCTTTTTATTTTTCCATGTTCATCAGTCTTAGTTTTAAATACCCATTTACATGGTATTGCACTTTTATTTGCTGGCAAGTCTACAGTTGTCCATGTATTATTATCCAATAATGACTTATATTCTTCACTCATAGCGTCCTTCCATTCTTTAGCTTTGTCACTATAAAGAGCTTCTTCCAGACTTTGTGGATCTCTGTTTAAAAAACTTATAGCTGACTCAGCATTCATGCACAAGTATGATGTGCCATATTTATTGTAAGGTTTTTTTGGCCGTGGGCGCAAACCATAATCTCTGTTGACTGGTAAAACTTCACATGGTTCATCTGGTATATAGTTTTCATCATTGACATCTTCATAAATTGAGGAGTTGCCTGAAGGAGTTTCATCATAGGTACAGATAATATTAATAATTTCATTTATATTTTTTGGTTCGCTGTTTTCTTCTATTAAAGGTAAGTATATTGTTTCATTATTTTTATTTTTATTTTTATTACTCGACACATTTGATGTGTTTTCTTCTACTACAGGTAAGTGTACTGTTTCATTTTTTTTATTACTTGACTCACTTGATGTAAATGTATTAATTTTTAATTCCTTTTCAGGTACATTATCAACTTTATTCCTCTGGACTGCAGCTTCTAAAAATACAGCGTCTCTACTTATAATTACATTTTTTGTTCGAGGGTCTACAAAACGATATCCCTTACATGAAGCACTATATCCCACAAATATTAGTTTTCGTGACTTTGCATCAAGCTTTGTCCTATTTTCTTTGGGAATGTGAACCATTGCATTGCATCCAAAAATTTTCATATGGCTTATGTTAGGCTGCTTTTCAGTCCATATTTCATGTGGTGTTTTAAATGAAAGTGCACGGGTTGGTGAGCGGTTAATAATATATGCTGCTGTAGCAACTGCCTCTGCCCAATATGTATCCTGCAACCCAGCATTTAAAATCATGCATTTAGCACGCTCTATTAATGTTCTGTTCATTCTTTCACTTAGGCCATTCTGCTCCGGAGTATAAGGGTTAGATGTTTGATGCCATATCCCATTATTCTGTAGGTAAGTATTAAAATTATTATTCTTGTATTCAGTGCCATTGTCAGTTCTTAAAACTTTTATTTTCTTGTTCAATTCATTTTCAACTCTTTTTTTAAATTCTAAAAATCTTTCAAATACTTCACTTTTGTTTCTTAAAAAATACACATGTACACGTCGTGAAAAATCATCTGTGAATGTTACAAAATATTTTGCACCTCCAATAGAAACATGTTTCATTGGCCCACATACATCACTGTGAATGAGCTCTAGCAACTCAGTTGCTCGGGAGCCATCAGTAGGGAAAGATTGCCTAGTTTGCTTCCCTTCAAGACAAGTTACACAAATACAATTTTTCTTCTTTTGTGACAACTTTACACCATCTGCACAGTCAGGTAATTTATTTATATCTTTAAAGTTTAGATGTCCCATCCTTTGATGCCATAAATAGTAATAGTCATCAGATTTTGCTATTAGTGCTTGCATTTGCTTCTTTCCACAAATATTTAATTTATATGTATCATTTATGAGTGTTGCTTTTGCTACTATTATGCTGTTTTGATTTAGAATTTGACAACCATATTCATTAAATATTACTTTGCATCCACTCTTGATTATTTTGCTCACTGATATTAAATTTGTTGACAAATTTGGGACATATAAAACATTTCTCACCTGTATTGTTTCTGTATTGCCCTTTTTTGCCATAACATTTAATGACACATTACCACAACACTCTACTTTTAATACTTTATTATCAGCTATTCTTATATTCTGTACTGGTGGAGCAGTGACATTGCTAAGCCAATCCCTGTGCATCGTCATGTGCATGGAGGCGCCGGAGTCAACATACCAGTTCATGGAATCATTCACTGAACATGCAGGAAAAGCAGCTACAAAACCAGCTTTCTTTTCAGCTTTTGAATTTCCTTTCTTATGCCAACAATTTTTACTAAGGTGTCCATATTTATTGCAGGTATAGCACCTTGGACCTTTTTTGGGTACTTGCTGTTCATTTCTAGACTGGTATTTTTTATTAAAGTTTGCATAAAGTGCGGTAGTGTCTGAAGGTTGCTTCACTTCTTGAAGCAATTTATTTTTCACCAGATCTGCACTAATCTTCATGCCCGAACTTTCCAGTCCCATTATCATCGGCTTATATGATTCGGGTAAGCCTGCTAGCATAAGTGTGCCCAACCACTCGTCATCTACATTAAATTTAATATTCCTCAATTTGTGTGCCGCTGACATTATTTTGTTAACATAATCTTCCACTGAGGTACTGTTTTCTAAGTTTATCATTAGTAGTTCTCTTAACAAGCCCACCTTGCGACACAATCCACTGTCTTCAAATGCTTTAGCTAAGTTGTTTCAAACTTGTTGTGCAGTTTCAGCCTCTTGGATGTGGACATATAATATAGGATCTACTAATAAAATTAGTTTTGACTTAGTTTTTATTTCCTTTTTTATTGCAATTGGGTCGTCGGGCGATGGTTTATTCAATATGCAGTCATATAAATCTTCGTGTTGCAAATAAGCTTTTACTGCAAAGCTCCAGCTTGCCCAATTATCTCTTCCATTAAGTTTTTCAATTGACATCAAGTTATTTGACATGTTTTCAGTGATTATTGTTAACTTATTAACAGTATTAAATAAGCCTGAAATAGCTGAAAAATAAAATTTCTTCTACGAGCCGGTAACAAAGTGAGGTTATGAACGCATGGAATTTTTACTTTCTCTATTTTACTTAAAATACTGTTTCACTTGACCAACTTATATTTTCTTGTAGGTACGGGACGGCCCATAACCTGATGAAATAAATGTAACAGGAGATTGGTCAATAATTAGTTTTATTGTATAACTTACAATATTAAATATTATACAGGACACACACACAAAATGTCAGACGCGAGAGAGAGAGAGAGAGAGAGCGTGTAGGCAAAGGGGAATATTCAAACTGCCTTGACACTTTGCTTAGGCGTGCAGGCGTCCATACCTTCATCACGCTATTGTTATGTCTCGCAGGCGATATATATACTTCTAGGGTCATTTTAAATACACACATTTTGTCACCTAATTTGGCCTTTTATTTCGTAATGAATAATTAGCCCCATTAACTAAGTACCTTGAGTAGTTCATGGTTTATTCAGACGCCTTGACCGATTTTTGTTTTGTTATTTTACGTTATTTGTGCATCAGTAATATATCTTCCCAGGTCCCATCGACAGGTTGTCTGGAAGACATCGCTGCCTAGCGATAAGACCGCAGATTGTTACATCTAGTCTTAAGTTATCAATAGCAATTTCTTTTTAAATAGTGTTAACAATAAAGAGTTATCTATCTATCTGTCTAAAGCCTTTGAAATCTAAGAATAATTACAAAGTACGTAGCTACATCAACAGTAAAACTTTTTTTTTGTTGGGAAACAAACACTATGTTATTAAATTAAACATGTTACAAATTTAGATTACAGAATACGCAATTATGAGGTTTTTAAATACATAAACATATAATATATAAAACGCGTACACATAGAGACAAAAATAGACGTGCAGATATTATTATGCACACTTAATGCTTATATGTATACTTATATCGAATTATCTTAGTTAAGTCAAGGCCACCGCGCATGAACGATTCCGACGCAGGTTCCCTCTGTCTCTACATCACTATCTTAGACAGGCCTATACAGAACCCATAGTATGGAATAATTATTATTAACCTGAAACTAATTAAACCACAGATATTAATTACTTCAAATCCGTGTTTAGCAGTGTGGTAGCGTTATTGATTTGACCTCTGGCTTTAGCTTTTGTTAAATAATAATTAACAAATGCGAAAACGTAATAATTAATATTTTTTTGCTATCGATAAATCGCAAAACATTTATTTATCCGCTCCGAACATGTGAACCTCTAAAATTTTCACTGTGTTTTTACTTTATCTAATAAGCAATGCATTTAAAAATGCTGTGCATGTATTGTAATACAATACATTATTATGACTACAGGCTTTAGTCTTGAATCACTCTATCTATTTAAATTAAAACCGTAGTTTCAAAGATCTAAACCTACAAAGAGACAGACAGACAGTGGGAAATGAATTTTGTTTTACAGTTATCATTGCAGAAACTTAACTTTTTTTACAATGATAACTTACACCAGGGGTGCAGTATGTGGTAATTATTATATCATTTTATAAATAGACACTATTTTAGTTATTTTAGTTATTATTAATATATATTTACTAGTGACACTTATTGAATTCTTGTTACAAGCCCAAATTGACCCATGTAATCTGTTTAGAATATAAATTAAATTTTATTTAATATTGAGCTATGAAAGCCGCACTATGAATAAGACCGCATCACAGAGCAGTCCGCGCCGCCGGCCATAATGATTCATTAAGTGCCTTTACAGGATTAGCTTTTTGTAATGGATCGTTCGTTGTTCGAATGCAGCGGTAGCCGAGTTGGAACGGACGGGCACACTTTTGAGAGGCCACAGGACTCGCAGGTTCGATCCTGCCGCCTGGTACCATTGAGTTTAATAAACTTAAGGAGAGTCGATTGTGAATATCGCTTATCTCACATTGTGCTTGGTGCTTGGTAACAGGCTCGCCACCTGTAACATGGGTTGTTGAGTTGTAAAATTCTCCCATGTAGGGAAGGCAAAGGGAACAGAGCCCATACAGCCAAGTCTTCAGTATATATTTCTTCAGTAGTTTGCATTGAAATGCTAGTGTAATGCATTTCAATGCATCTTGCGAGAGTTTGGCGTCAAACGATCGATGGCAGACACTGTGGTGCTACTTGGATGAGGTGGATTACCACGATAAAAAACTCATCACTTTTCACACCACTTGATGTTTATTTCGATAATCCTCCATATTGCACATCATCACAGACACTTATTACACAAAACTACACTGATTTTACGTAACAATATCCACTCCGTACAATATTACAATCATCGAAATAAAAATCACGTCCGCCATAGTTGAATGCCGCCAAAAACTCTTCCCTGTAACATGGGGACTAATCATATCTGGCGAAATGTGGGTATTATCATCTCTGTCTACCCCTTCAGGGAAAGAGGCGTGATGTTATAACGTCATTGTTGTTATAATTCAACGCAGATGCGAGAGGCCATATCACTGTTAACTTGTACAAGAGATTTATATGAACTTCCTTCAAATTTTAATGAAACACGAAAAGTTTATTGGTAAGTCTTACGATTTTTTATAAGCAAAACGCTTCCATTAACGAAAATTAATTGGATAGGATCTGTCAAATTTGATCAGCATGAGTTTTGAGATCATTCGTCGAAATGAAAAGTCATAAAAAACGAATGAAGCACTATAAATGTTTTTTTATAATATTTTAGACTATAATTGAAAGGTCGTTAGATTGATTTGACGTTGGATTTGCAAACTGCTAGTTTCCAAATGCCTCATTATGTCAAAATATATGTTTTAAACTAATACCGAATATCATTTATTTGATTTTAAATATTGAGACGTCGTTATTTTTTTAGATGTGTTTATCAATATGACAATAAATTCGAAGCTAAATAGGTATATATGAAACTATACCTCAATACCTATCCACTTTAGAAGCAACTGCTCAATATTATTTGTTTATTATTATTATTTATTTATTTATTTATTTAATAATTTATTGTACACAATAAAGAAAGAAATATACAATGAAGAAATAAAATTACAATAGGTAGGGCTTATATCTATAATATATCTTTTCCAACCCACCTGCGACAGGAGAAGTGCACAAAGGGAAAAACAAGTTGCGTGTACTTACTTAAAATTATATAAGCATAATAAATTATATTATAATAAATAGCCTAAGTAAGGTGCTTAATTTTTCAAGGAATAACTTCATTTTATTTTAATGATTAAAGTGCTAATTTAAAATTTCAGTTTTTATTAGCTACCAGTCAACTGCTTTCCATTATTAAAGTATTTAAAGATAAAAGCCGTTTGACGACCATTAAAAATTATAAAAATCAAATAATTACTCTGAAAATATTTTAAATTAAACTAAGAAACATAAAATTAACTACTCGTTCCAAACACTCTTTCAAGTGCGGAGAAACAAAAGGATTCCACGACATTAGTATGTTTATTATAATTATTTTTTGTTTAACACATTCTCTTAAAGAAATAAATCCATTTAACTTACCGCCGTATAAATTGATATATCAAATACGTTTAATCTGAACACAGCATTGCTTTTTATTTTACAATACGTGCCTTTACGGGATTAAGTAACGAACATAAAAAGAGTCTTTAAAAATACATGCTGAGTGATCTCGCATTGGGTGTAAAGTGAGTTAGTCAATTGTTTATCACAGCTAAATCTAAATAATTTTTAGTGATATCGTGGTAAGAATGTAAGAATTTCTGTGGGATCCAAAATAAGTACGTGAATTTTGTATTAATTTTTGTTGGTGTGATAAATTTCTTTCATAAAATATCTCTGTATAATGAGCTCGATGGCGTAGTGTTAGTACGTTTTAGCTTTCGATCAAAAACAAAGCTACTTTCACCATGGTCAGGCCGTGGATGGGTGACCAAAACTTTGTTATCTCGATCTCCTCCGCGCTTCGGAACATATTAAGCAGTTACTCCTGGCCGCTATTGGAACCGTTTCTACCTACCAACCCGCATTGGGCCAGCGTGGTGTGTTACGGTCCATACTCCTCATGTGTTTCTCCATGATGAAGGCCTGTGCCCAGCAGTGGGACGTATATAGGCTGAGGACAAAACATCAAATATCAAGCCAAGATATAGGGGACATATAGATGATAATGATGAAAATGATCACCATAATATTTTTTCTAACTAATGCACATTGATTACAAGATTGACACCACCCGTAGAGGAGTGGCTATCCTAACGCGGGTTTTATCAAGGGATCGCCAACTTTGGGATTCTGGTACAAGTCACGGTTGGGGCAAATATATGTTGTATAATAATATATGCTTACATTCATCATTAAGTATCCGCGAGAGCTTACTTCGAGCTAGTTGGTAGGTCATAATGTCAGAAGTTATTTATTTAATTTACTTAAGTCTCCGTTTGCATAAATTTAAGTGCGTATTTGTATCTAAATACATGTTTTTTCCGTAAAGAGGTACGAACATGTGACAGTAAGAAAACCATAATCATCTTATTTGCATTTTTAACAGCTGCTTTTATTGAAACACATGCTATAAACCGACGTCTTGTGATGCACCAGCTATACAGGATCGTAAAATTGCATTTGACACGACCATACTAATTGAGACATTTCGACAACTAAAAACGCGATTAGATGATCATAAATTGTAAAGTTAATATGGAGATCCGAACCACAGTGCAAGCTTCGTGTGGGTTTACACGGAGCCGGCAAATTTTTATTTTAGCTGTCTTTTGATTTCCTTGATATATTTAGTTGATCTCTATATTTCAGAACACAAATATGCTGAATTAAAACTCCATAGTACAGTTGAGGATATTCGCAGTGGACCTGAGTTAAGAGTTTTTTTGTAAAAAGTTATTGAGAGGAATTATTATGGTTTTTACTTTATGTAATTAATAAACTTATACTTGTAATTTATGTAATAAAACTGTAGAAGTCGAATTTCTGAACAAAAAATGCTTAAAATCAAGTCAGGAGGATGTAAAAAGAGGGAAAACACAAAAAAAAATTTTTTTTTAATTTGTTTGTTTCTCTGTCTGTTCGTTTTTTATCTGTTTGCACCGGCTAAGCTCCGAAAAGGCAGGACAGATTACAATGAAATTTCGCATGGTGATTTCCCATTCCCATGGTGAACATCTTAGATACTTTTTATTCCGGAAATTAAAATTGTTCCTATGGGATGGTGAAAAAACCAGTAACCGCAAAAGACCGAACAGCTAGTAATAAATATTTTATTAATTTTATAAATTTCGTCTAAACATTTTATAACTTTTTAAAGAACGCTTCCAATAAATCTACCGATATACTTACCGTTTCATTATGTGATTATGACTGTCCCTTTGAATGATTTATTACGAGTACATACATTTAGTTACAAAATTAAGTCATAATTTTAAAATAGAAATAAGGCTTTTATTGTTACTTTAATTAATTAGCCATGCAGAGCGTTGTCTCCTGGCACAGAAATATCCTGCCTAAAAGGTGGTTTCGGGAACGTAAATGTATAACATAATTTTGTTAACAATAAAGAATTTTTTTTTTTTTTTTACTTTTTAATGATAATCAAGAAAGTTTCCTAAGTAATCTATGACAAATTTAAATAATAATTAAAACAAGCTTAGACTGTGGTTAAAACTACAGAAATATTGAATACGGCGCGCGGTTATTAGGGAATAGGGTAAGTCGCTTTTAAGTATCCCGCATTAGTATAAACCGACCTTCGTCATTAGGTACTTACTGACATTGCGGCTACAAGCTGTGTTCGTGAATGCGCAAGCCTTTAATCCATTCTTTTTTAAACAACCATTAACATTCGTGTCTTAATTATTTTATTCCAGTCAGCGACTTCCAAAGTTAACAAACTCACCATGTTCGATACTTGTTAATAAGTGTCTGTTTTGTATTTTGATGTAGGAACTTCTTACTTTGAATCATTAATTATTAATGTGTCTTTGTACAGAATCGGAGTTGGTTACAAATTATTTACTTTATTCCATTTTATTTTCGAGAATAATCAGCAAAGTTTCACGTAATTACCTCAGAAGATTTCATTATTAAATGAATGAGATCTTTTCAAAATAAGCGATAGTTAAATTCAAAAATAAAGGGCAATTTAACATATTATTTATTATAAACTTTAATTTTATTGCCAGTATAATGTATCTGATCATAGTTTTAAAGTAGGCCCTTTATTATTTCAGAATTCGCACAAAATGTGACAAAACAGATTTGATGTCGCTCGTTATGTATTTTATGGGTGTAATATATAACCCAATATCATTATAGGACACGTTCAAACTGCTCGTAAATCGTTGCTTATCACATTGTATCATTATAATACCAACGGCTATTCAATTTTTATAAGCGTGCAAATGCGTAACATTGAAAAACCACATTTTTATTGAGGGTTCTCTAATCAGAGCCGCATTTCATTTTCATTTATTCGTTTACGATATTAAATTTAAATACGCTGTAAATTTTTATTGTCGGTAAGAATTTGGAAGAATACAGTTTTATAGGGTCCATGCGTGTTTACTCGTCGTGTTGTAAGGATTAGTTGATTGCGTTTTGTCAATGAGCCGGGCCACTGTCTAAAAATACATCAATTACGCTTACACTTAACGACCTTATTCCCTTAGGGTGAAGCATTAAAATTCCACGTTTAACTTTTTTGATAGCATGCGAGCCGATACGTGGTTATAAAATTATACGATCCGCTGTTTTGAAACATACGTCGTTATATCTTTTGTATGGACAGTTTGTAATTTGATACTCTTATTTTGTGTAAAGCTTTTATGACAAACTGTGTGCTAAATAGTTTTTTGTGTTCGTTTTAGTTGTGCATTGATATCAAAGTTGTTCAATAGTTTACTTATGAGACTGCAATGGGGGTTTAATTATAATTTTATGTTACAATTCCAATGAGTGCTTTGACATTAACTTTATAGGTTTTAAAAATTTAATATTTATTTGTAGGTATATTAAAACTTTATATACTTCTTACATTTGTAATATTGTTAGCTTAAGTAACCATTCGACAGTTAAACTTTATATATATTAAAGGAGTTTAGCTATCGTATCTTATTACATTAGGTTGGCCATATTAGTGAGCGTTTTTTTTTTACCCCGGATGGCATCTCGAGATGCCATGCACAATAGATTCAGCTATTGTGTCTCGTGTCTAGTTTCTGAGCGGTTAAAAAGGTCTCTTTATTTACTTAGTAATAATCGAGTATGGGCGTTCAATTAGTTAACAATTACTTAGTTTTGTGAGTATTATTACTTACAGGGTTGAATTTGCCGGATTAAAGTTGTATTGTTTTTTTTATTAAAAGCTTTCATTAGTTAATTTTAAAAGAAAACATCTTTTTTCTTTTGTTTACAACTTCTGAGTTTCTTGGGAATTCTAAAAGTTAAAGTTATAAGGACTATTATCATAAATAACATCCTTAGGGTACCAAACTATTGCTAAAGGGATCACTGTTAGGCCGTATCTCCACTGAAGCGGAGCCTAGAGGATCGGAGCCTTTACTTACAATAAAATAAGCTACTTACTGTCCTAATATTATGACTTATTTTCGATTGTCCGCAATATATAACCCAGTGATCGACGGAGCAGTTAAAGCAAAATTATGTTCTAAGACAGAGGCAATAGTGTTCAATTTTAATTTGAAATGATACAAGATTTTTCTTTTCTGCTTTAGTGGAATCTTAGCCTTAATCCCTTTATTTGCCGGTCAATTAAACAGCTGATTTATTACAGATCGAAAGACGGTCGTCTTCTGTCAGCTTTTAATAGGACTGCCCTGGTAATCCCAACTTTAGAGCTTGTTGTGTACAGCCAGCTTTCTTTTAATTCGTTTTTAAGGTTCCACAATCGAAGAACGTTAAATAAAATCTTTATGGCTCTGTTTATTCACCTTTCAATTTCTACGTCATAGACTATACATAACTAATGCCTTTGCCAGTATTGTTTGGAAAAAAGAGAAATTTTTTAAATTTAACCTACTGAATTGTGTATTTTTTTAATAAACGGCATTACTCATGCATGAGGTCACCTGTTCGATTCCTGCCTTTATTTTTTAAACTCAGTAGTTTGAAAATAGCACAGTTCAATAAATGAATATCGCTTGCCCTGAAGTGTGCCCGACGCATGGCAACAGGCTCACGTTCTGTTTCATACATACACACCTAAGGCCAGGATCTTCCAGAATCTTCCAGATTGACCTGCTTTTGGTCAAGTTTTAAAGTATCAAATATATTTTTATTATTTAGAAAAAATATATTTTTATTCTTGATTATTCGCAGACTCAAAACACGACAGTTGATACTTTTCTCGATCATAAAAAAATTATGACTATTTTTAAGTTTACTTGAATATTATTAACAGCATAAATAAAAAAAATACGTAGAACAATTGGAAATTATATTGTTTGAATTATTCTGTGGCTGTATATTTTAATTTGCATTTTATTATTTGATAAACCTCATTAAATGGCAAGGAGCCCGCTTCTGCCAACCTGGCCTTTAACATACTCCTAATAACTGAAATGCACACATTAGGGGTGTAAACATCTCTGCTTATACCTTCGGAGATAAAGCCATGACGATTACATTACATTATACTTCATTTAAATCCGATGACGAATGTTTAATAACAAAGCGTTGCCTTGCAACCACTGACAGGCATATGTTAATAACCTTTTTCTATCAGGCACTTTAAAAAAATATTTACTATCTTACTGTATTATAAGAAAAAATAAATAAAGCAATTTAACTTGAATTAAGTAACTGTTTATGAATTTAATTTATAAGCATTAATTATAATTGCTTCTAAAATATCACTAAAAATGTTTTAAAAAAATAATTGTGTCGCGTTATAGCATAAAACGGAACGTAGTACTTTCATTCGTGGTCGGGTAAAAATAAATAATGAATACGCAACTGATTTTAAAAGTACTTATGGTCTAGGAACACGAGGGAAAGTTAGTGTCGATTGCAATTTGAAGCTTAGTTTAAAAGTGCAAAAATGTTGACGAGATCTGAATTTTGTCAAGGTTGTGTTCTTATAGGGCTGTGAGGTAAAAATAATGTACATTTTATCTTCATTTCTTATTTTATTTAAAAAGTATTGAGGTTTTGTGAGTGTTTCTAGTGAGTAGAAATAATTATCATAGAAACGATTGTGAAATTATGTGCAGTAATCGGGTCGGAAATATAAGATTTAGCTATTTTTCGTAAACTAAGTTGTGATGACCCTAAACTTGGTTTGTTTACATTTATTCGTCATCGGATTTGGATGAAGTATAGTAAGAAATCCTCATACACATTACTTACAACTTTTTTATTTAGTACAAGTAATGTTCACTTATATTTGACGCGTGACATAAGAATGGGCGTGTCATGGCCTAAGTAACAAAAGCTTAATCGAATAACCGGAGAATTTCCCGAGGGACTATCAAATGGATACCGTATTGTGAGCCGTTTTATATTGACTGACAGCATCAATTAAAATTTGACATCGGTGTTGGGTTACAAAGAGACCCGATCGCTTGTAGAAGCTTACCAGTAATGGACTATTAATATTAAATGAAGGCGTTTTTGACGTACGCCTTCTTAAATTAATGTTATTTTATGATTTTTAGTAGGGATTTGTTTTGTTACGACCGGAGAAATTCATTTGGAATTAACGAACGATGTCGATTTGGGAAATTATTATTCATTAGGCAACGAAACTGAGTTTCATAAACCTACTGCTCGTATATGAGCCGGGTTTATTCTCTAATAACACCTGCTTTTATCCCTTCAGACATCGGCAGTGGTGTCCAAAGCATGTCTTGAAGAAATCTTTTTAGCATTAATGTGTTGCATTTTATATACACACATTAGCTTTTGCCTTTTGTTGTTTTTTTCTATGTACATACGTTCGACCTCTACAGTTTTATTGTATGTATAGATTGGATACATTGGACACCTCATACTAATCCACTTCTAGATACTCAAACATTTCTGGGTTTAACTCATCGCATTAGGTACGTATTTAAAAATTTGAGTACATTTGACCACAATTTCGCCTGATGGAAAGCGACAATGTGGTCTACGGTGGAACACGAAAACATAAATAGTGCCCGTTCACCCTTGCCTTGGAAGCTCGGTGGCGTAGTGGTCAGCACGCTTTGGCTTTCGATTGAAAACAAAGCTACCTTTGCCATGGTCAGGCCGTGGATGGGAGTCCAAAACTTTGTGATCTCCGCCGTGCTTCGAAAGGTACGTTAAGCCGTTGGTCCCAGTCGCTATTGCGACTATTTCTACCCATCAACACACATTGCGCCAGCGTGGTGATGTAACGGCCCATACTCCTCATGTGTTTCTCCATGAGAAAGGCCTGTGCCCAGCTGTGGGACGTATAAAGGCTCCAAATGTAAAAAATAACCACTGTAGAAAAATTACCGTTAAATCTGTTTATCTTATGTAAACTGTTTGGAAATAATTGCGTACTACAAAAACTATTAACGCTGAACTAGATTGGCTCTTTACTACACTGCAATTTCTGTAGGAAAGCTGTCAACCCAGTTTTAGTAACATTATGTACAATTTCAGTCTGAGAGCAGTAATTGTACAGCCGCTTTGAAACATAAACACTCATGCGGTACCCTGGTCTAGTAAAAAGAGAGTAGTATAAAATGCAGAATTTACAGAAGGGACGCTTCAAATAAACCCTGCTCTAGTAACTGAGATAATTGATTCAAAGCTTAACGTGTCTAGAATAGTATCGATGTATAAGACAGACTTATAATGTCGTTTTCTTTGAACTATTTAGCATTTAAACTTATTTATACATTACGAGGCGAAATAAATGTAATGTTCTAGAACTTAAGTTCTTTTAAATGGTGCAATCGAACCGACAACCCGTTAATCCGTATTTAAAGTAAAATATTAAAATCCCATTTGTTTCTTATGTTCTAGTACCTTGTTATACAATTAAAAAGTGATCAATCACCATGGTTTGTAGATCTAGATTTTATTTGACTTCGACCGAGGCGACCTT
This sequence comes from Parapoynx stratiotata, assembly GCA_910589355.1. NCBI lineage: Eukaryota > Metazoa > Arthropoda > Insecta > Lepidoptera > Crambidae > Parapoynx > Parapoynx stratiotata. Next base: position 4,488,221 of record OU342468.1, on the reverse strand, counting down.
GTACATGAAATTTTGTTCAGAGTTCAAAGGGTTTAGATTTTGATTACATGAGAAAAGTGATTCAATCTGTCAATAGAAGTTTATAATTTTTTTTTATTGAAAAATAATATTATTCATTATTTACTACGTATCAAACGTCAGCCGGGTTGGGACTGACGGACTACTACTTGTTCGAGAGGCGGTAAACGCGGGTTCGATCCCACCGCCTGTACCACTGGTTTGAGTAAATCTTATTTACACAGTTCATTGTGAATATCGCTTGCCTCACATTGTGCCCGGTGCATGGCAACAGGCTCGCCACCTGTTACATGTGGACCTTACACGTCTGGCGAAATAAGTGTGTATAACACGTCTGCCTTCCCCTTCGGGAAAGAGGCGTGATGATATGTTTTAAATTTGTTTGTTATCTTTTGAAGTACAGATTAGGGGCTTCTGTTTTTATTTTTTGGAACTAGTGACAACGATTGAACTGAGAAAGGCACCGCCTAGAAATTAATTATTGGACATATCTCAAAATAACATGGCTTATTCTATACACTTCATAATACATATAACGATAATTATATTCGTCACAGCCAAGCCTAACAAAGAAATTCTAATAAAACAACTCGTAACACACTATAATAACCATTCAGACCCTATTGATAAGCGGGCACAATAAGAAAATACCAAAATTTTTACCTCCCAATTAGTGAGCCACAAACCGAGCAGTTAATGCAGCAGAGCAGTAAAAAGGCTAGGAATCGTGTGTCGCGTGCGTGCCGACGTCACGCGACGAAAGGGAAAATAATAAAATTAATTCCTTACCTTTGCTTTATGTAAATGTTTTGGGGATGGCCCGTTGGCTAAGTCCAGGCATTGTACCGCAAATTGAACTGCGCAGACGAGCCGTGGCTACTTCGGCTTCGCCAAGATCTCTTTTATTACTAGCTAAAATAAATTTTACCTAAGGATAGAAGAGATCTTTGCTTTTTTTATCTATTAGATAGTAACCTCAAAGAAGAGACAATTTCTGTTTCTGCAGTAACTGGCGGTTGTATATCTTGTTGATGTTTAGATGACTGTCGTCATTCTGTAATTAATGCTGTTCTTTCTCTTACCTTTATCAGCAAAAGTAATAATTTTCTTTCTCAATTTATTTAACTACTTTAATCCAGATTGATATAGAAGAATCTAGTCTTTCTATTTTGAGTGGTCTATAATTTGTGTTGTCGAAATCAACTCCAAAAAATATTTGGTTGTTTTCATAGCGTGTTCTCACGAAGAAGTTCGTCTACCAACCCCAGCCTGCAAGTGGGCCAAACTCTAGAACAGATTAAAACTTGTGATGAATCGCTATTTTCGTTTACCCGCACTCTAACTTCTGGATACGAGGAATTTACTTTATGTGCGAAAATGTAAATATGCTGAAAACTCCTTTGCTGGAGGAAATCGCGTTGCCGAGTGTTGACGGAGACTTGTCGGCTTTTCCTAGTGGATTACTTGAGGGATTCGCTTAATGCTATGCGTTTGCTTGTGCTAAGGATTAACTAAAAGCTTCGTTTGCTTTTGCGCTCACGGCTCTTTATCCATCGATGTTTTTGCAACGTAATGGGCCTCAGTGGCCACAGACTGATTAATGAATTTGATATTGTTCAGCGGAACTGCCTGGATAAATATCAACATGAGAAAGGTCAGCGCTGTGAATAGGAACTTCTTGATCGCCTAGGAAAATGTCTGGTGAATGAACTCTTGAACTTTGAGTTAATTAATGTAACTGTATCAGTACATTTTATATAATATCATATATTAAAAGCTTCTGGCCTCTGAATATTACAGATTATTAAAAAAACAATCAAATTTAGATCTAGAGAAAGTATCTACCTTTAACTTACCCAAACAGAATATTACGCTAAATACAAAATATATATAACTCGAAAGGATCTCAAAGGACAAGATGCCACAGCTAACAGCAGATTATGAAACAGCCTTATTAATCGTAAATTAGCAATAAACACCAGTGTTGGATTGACAGAAATAAATGCTTACCTATTTACTTACAATACCGCATTGAACGAGGCATACCTCGGGCGGCCACTAAATAGTACAAAGGCACAATAACATGTAATTGCAAATGATACACTGTCTCATACAGGTTGGTCCGCTTGCCATTTACGTCGACCCACGCTCAACGATATTAATTCCAATAGCTAACCTAATCCACAATAATATTTTTGTACTTTTATCGTACAGGGTCACCAGCTTAACCAGTATTGAATATGTGGTTGTAATAATGTGTTATCATTTATTTGAAAATCAAAACTTTTTGATTCTATCAGTATCAAGTGATAACTTGATACGACACGACAAAATATGACAAAGTCATTCGCTATTAAAAATTGTCCCATTCATTGCACCTAAGGGTTAGTCAGAGACAAGGCAAAAACATCGCAAAAGCAGTCCACTGCCATAGTCCGCGCTTCACCATGCAGTAACTGATCAGCAGAGCTGAGCAGTAAGTGATTTTTTGCGTTGAGTTTATAAGCATAAAACTAAAGTATATTGCATTCTTATTGATCTCATCAATATTCTAAAAATAGTATTCAATATGTTATCCAATTTAAACAAAACAAACCCGAATTAAACAAACAAAACAATTATGAAACTGACTAAAACAATGTCAGAAGAGAAAGATAAGGGTCTGTTTACTACTTCAGTAATGAAAATTAAGCAGTGCATGATATGGCGGAGTTTTTAGCTTTGTGTTTTAAATTCTATTTCTGGAATGTTTTGGAGTTCATCATCACATTGTTTCTTGTGATGGTTGTCATAATCTAATGGTTGTTTAAGCTATTGTACGCTTCAACTACATACGAAATACCTAGTGGACGACTCGCCTACTGTTTATATCAATATTGCGCGCTTCGGTGACTGTAAAATAGTTGTGAGTAACTGATGAAGAAAAAGTAAAGGAAGGTCTCCGTTTAGTACGGCGACGAGTGAAGCGAGGAGGAGTGTTAGTTAGAACTGCGGCCTCATTAGTTAGAAGCGAGCGGCAGCTGGCCGGTCAAGCGCCAGAACCGAAAATATTTTTTTTAAATTTAGGGTAAATTTAAAAATGTATAATAACCGACCTAACCGATAAATTTTAATAACATGTTCATAACTACATGGCAGACTAGTACCACGGCGAAGGACCACGGCGAGTTGGGGACAAGACAATTTATTCTCTACACATTTTTATTTGTCTACAAATATTGACCATAGATAAATTAATAGTAAGTTAATACAAATATTAAATTGATAATAACTATAGGTAAGTTGACCGTAGGAGATTAGTCCGTTAGGGATTTCGTCCATTAGTTAAAACAAAAAAATGTAAACCGATCTTTAGGCATATTAAACATTCATGCGTCATTCCTGTGAACAGGTGCCACTGTCAATGTCTGGTCAACTCATGCTTGGTAGAAATCTGATTGGTAGAAATTGTCTAATTAATAACATTTGCTTCGGGACAGTTTGGCGCGGCAAGTAGTTAAGATAGTTATTTATCTATATGTAGATACTGCTTTTTTAGATGATACTTTAGACTATGTGTACATGTTTGTGATGGAAAATGTGGTAAACTGCAGAATATTATTTAAAATAAGTACCTATTTTTTTTTTTAAACTTCATTGACGTTGTAGTTTATGACATTTTTTAAAATGATGCTAATATAAAGCGAGGGTTGAAACTTGCTGAGTTTCTTGCCCGTTCTTCTCAGAACAAGGCCTCCTGGTAGTTTTTGTGAACGGATGGCGTAGTTTTTTCTCTTTCACGTAATATTGTAAAATGTTTATGACATTCATAAGCATGCGCTAAGACGCATCTAAACTGAATAAATGATTTTGAATTTTGAATTTTTTTTGAAACAGTAGATCTTCCGAACGTAGTTCAATTGAAAATAGTTATAATAAGTTTAGTTGTAATGATACGTAACCTTATATTGCGTTGATATTATCAAATCTGTATTACCATAAACAAAGGGCAAGGTCCTAATAATATCCTATGAAAACAATAAAGTTGCAACTGTTGTATCTCAAAAGCCATTTGGTTGGTAATATCGAGGTTTATTGACGCTTCGCTCTAAAACAAAGATAATGCACTCGTAAAACTAGTTCACTTTTAGGAATCTCGGTTTAGATTTAGATTTATTTAGCTATAACAAAGCACTTACGCTTGAATCATCGTCTGTCTTGTTCCGAAGATAAGTGTATCATTGTTACATTTTGCGATGGGAATGTTGTAAGCTATTGTTTGCGGTTTGAAAATATACTATCGCATTGTGTATTGCTTGGCAAAGATACAAGAATATATAAGTGTTAAATAGTGTTACAAAATTTTCTTGGTAAGAACTGACGTTATGATATATTGTTTTGTGGAGTCTTTGGCCCAATATTGGGCCAATATAGGCCCAATATTAAGTACTTTCCTACGGTTTTTTTACTATTGAGCTTTAAATTTTAATAAAAATAAAAATAAAAATTTTACAAATTTCTGTTTTTCTGCATTGTATTCAACTAAACATCCCTCATAAATTTTATCTATTAAATTTGCTTTGTACTCTATTTTTATTAGTGGCTGTAAATAGACAGAAAAGGAATGCTGTAAAATATAGGTGCTTATTACACAAGGAATTCAAATTTTTACTTAGACAGTTATAGGGCATAAAACCCACGATCAGTCATGGATTAGCCAAATAATTTGATAGATACACCATTTTAAATACATATTAATGATCCCCGTGATTTGTTATTGACTGTAAAGCAAACAGAGTATTGTAGCCGAAGGTTTCCCATGAATACGAGCCAGTTAAGGCATGGCCCACACACATTGGTTAAATACCTTATTTATGGGCTGCCTGCGCTGACCTTTATAGGTACTGGTGGGTAAAAGGTGTAACTTAGAACTTTGTAAGTTACGCGCAATAAAAGGGAACATAAAAAATTATGTGGACTATTTGAAGAAATTTTGAATTCAGCTTAATAATATTATGGCCAAACTTTTGAAGTAACCGACTTTATTGGCTGGTATAAAGTAAAGAGCCAGGTTTATGTTGTTTAAAAGCCGTATTTAGTTACCATTACGATGAAGTAGCTACTTACTACAGTTGTGTTTCAATTCTAATGGTTGTAATGAGAGTTAATGAGACCAAATATGAAGTAATATGATACCAACTATAATGAAGTAATATTATTAGGTCCTTACCTATGAAATTGGTGTTTTGTATGGAAATTTTGGGGAATTCTGCATTTCCCATAAAAAAAAAATTTTCAGTTTTCTTCACAACGACAAATCCAAAGATAGAAAAGCTTTAGTAATATGTGTAATATCACACTTCATAAAAATTATTTGTCGTTTTTAAGTGAATGCAAATAAAATGATGTATTCGGGAGGCACTTAAAAAGAGTTGTGTCCGTGTCCAATTTTAACACAATTAAACTTACAACAAATTATCAAAACAAATCAAAAGAGCTCAAAAATATAGTCTATTTTTAGACGAGGTAATTATTTTTTAGGAATACTCTGAATCTTAATAGTTACAGACAAAATACTGAGAGAGAAAAAAAATACCAATTTCATAGGTAAGGACCTAATATGTTGTATGTTGTTTTTCTTCAACTTATTCAAACATATACTTCTTCACTGTGTTAAAGTATATTGATATAGAGTTGTTTGAAAGCAATGACTACACTTCTTAAAAAGTTTTACTTTACAGTAATGAAAATGCATTAACTAAACCATTTATTTTTATTAATTCAACCATACTGGTTAGAATTGTTTAGCTTTTTTTTTAATACAAGTTGTACTTTCTTGTTACGATTTCATTTTAATACCTTATTTTAAATATATTCATGTTACAATTTCTTTATCAGCCCACATTCCACTGCTGGACATAGGTCTCCATTTAACCCTCCTTTTTTGATAATAATTATTATCAATAATAATAATTATTATCCAAAAAGGAAAATTACTAGCAGTAAGCTTTTCTATAAAGACTGATGACGTTTGCATACAGTTTTATTACATAAAACTTTTTATTACAACAATAGAATTAAACAGATGATAAATTCATTTCACCATTGTATTTTTGAACTCCGAAACAATGCAAAACTTTATAGCTCAGTCTTTGTGTGTTTGTAAATATGAAATTGCTTACTTACCCAGTTATGCCAGCAATTGCTTGTTCTAAATACGGCATGCCCCGACGTGCAGCTACAATATTTTGTTTGTTCTGTCCGTTCGTGTGCGGAAACAGAACCGTAGAACTAATACTAGTCTAGCAAATGTAGGATTGCATTGCCAAAGGCGGTCATTCATTTGACATTAGCGTGTACCTCTCATTATTTTGTTTCTAGCATTATATATAATTAAGGCATATTAACTATTATGCGGAAATAAGGTTGATGCACTCAGAGCACTATTTAGTTTCCATATATTTTTTAAACTTTATACACATACATATATACATGTAATCATGACTATTATCCCCTAAGGGTTAGTCAGAGACTAAGAAAAAGCACTCCAATGCCGCGTTATACCAAGTATTGCAATCTTTATAGCTATAAGAAAAGCTTGATTTAGCCCAACGAGACTGATTCATTATCTTATTGTTGTAAATACCTACAAAGGAGGTCTACGTGGATCTTATTCCAAATATCAATAGCCTTACACTGCTTTATCAATGTTAAATTGGGATATAAACATAGCTCTTAAATTTTCTCATAATTTTTACACTTATTATCTACACAATTCACAATACTTAAGAAAATAAAACTTCATAGTAATTTTGAGGAATGAGAATGAGTGTTATTTGAATATTTGTATTTAGCCGCGTTTTTCATTATGCAACATACTCGCATGCTTGTTTTAAAAGTTATTTTCTCTGACCTTCACACGTAAAAGTTAACAAGCATAAATCTCATGTTATCCCGTAAACTCGAAAGTAGGTTTAGAAAAGATTTTACGACATTACAAAAACGCACTTCACCTGCCATTTAAAAGTAATAAAACCTCTCTAAAGACAGTTGGGTACATAATGCTAGATGCGTGAAAATATGTTCTTTTAATAGCCGAATTTCTCCGGGAACGTTGAATGACCCGAAGGCATTCGTTAATATTATAATCTGACGTTTACTTTATACCAAATTGCTTTATAAGCATCGCTGGTTTGATGGCGTAAAAATTAGACTTATAAGAACTGCTTGATGTATGTGATATGCTAGTTTTGGTTCATGCATTATCAATGTAAAATAAAGAGTTTTAAAGTTTTAAAAGGAACAAGTAAATACAAATTGGTCGCAGACAAGAGAGGAAGATGTACTAGGTCCTTACCTTAGGGGAATTCTGCATTTTCCATACTAAAATTTTGTCAGTTTTCTCCACAACGACAAATCCAAAGATAATAATATTTGGCATCTATCATTAGACAAGCTTTAGTAATATGTGTAATATCACACTTCATTAAAATTATTTATCGTTTTTAAGTGAATGCAAATAAAATGATGTAATCGGGAGGCACTTAAAAAGAGTTGTCTCCGTGTCCAAAATTAACACAATTAAACTTACAACAAATTGTCAAAACAAATCAAAAGAGCTCAAAAATATGGTCTATTTTTAGACGAGGTAATTATTTTTTAGGAATACTCTGAATCTTAATGGTTACAGACAAAATACTAAGAGAGAGAAAAAACACCAATTTCATAGGTAAGGACCCAATATAAAATGGAATAGGAACATGCACATGTTGTATCATGTCAACCTCACATAACTTGAAACATGAAAAGACAGGTAAAAACCATTGTTATATTTTCCTATATCTTACAGTACCAGAGATGAATTTTTATACTACTAATTTTAATGCAAAACAAATACATGTTGATAATTTATTTAAAGTAGGAACGATATGGCTAGGGCAGTAGTGAACCTGTCACGGCTGGTATTCCAAATCAGCTGAAACTAAGAGTATCTACAGTATCACTTTTGGACATTCCTATTATATTAAAGAAACAGTACTTAAGGTACCCTCGTTTTAGCTAGAGCTTTATTGTAACTCCATATCATAACAGTTAACACTAATGAGTATTTTCCTCTATAGCATGCGTCCTCAAAATGTAACAAATTAATACACTTTGTACAACTTTGCCATAAACTTGATCGATTAGCGTGTTATTAAAAGCTGCTCAACTAAGATCGAACAAGCAATAATATAAGCGGGATCTTGATAAGATTTCAACGAGATTTCGGCGATAGCATCAAAATGAACGCCATAATAAACTCACTCAAAGAGGTTAATTTCGAATTTTGATTGATAAAGACAAGTACAATACTTGAAGTTAATTTGCTCCACTTAAACGGTAATGAATTTTAGGAACTTAAAAATTATTTGTTAACTTTTAATAAATTAAATATAAATTAATGAAGTGGTGTTAAAGATGTTTGAAGTTCTAGTACTTCATTAGAAAGATAATAATAAAACAATCGCCGACGAAAATATTTAGTCTAAAGTATTTGAACATCAATTTAAAAAGTATATCAATAACAGTGAAATTCCATATTAAATGGTGGCTTTCCAATCATGATGATGCAGCACCAGCGATGCATTTAATTGTTGTGTGATAACACGCTAATGCACCTGTCAAGGAAACAAAGGGATCGCTAGATAAGTCCAAAATTGAGGCACGAAGTTTCTGTTGAGCGGCACGTATCCTATCACATCAGAGCCAGACGTGACGATACCAAAATCGACTTTAATGAGACGGAATAGAGTGCTGGTGCAAGTGATATCACTCACGTACCGTAGTCCACTGATACTCGAATGTAAATGTTTATACTTACTTTCTCGTTTGTTCCCCGATTCTCATCTTGAGATGCCAGTCATTTGTCATTGCCGTACGGCGATTCGTTTGTCTAAACAAGGCATTTTGTTATGTAACGAACTCGAATGCTTACAAATTGTAAATATGAGATAATCTAAGGTCTTTGTCGTAATATTGATATCTTGGGACTATATCATTTCAGGTTCGTATACATAGTTACAGTTACATTTATCTTTCTACATTATATCGGTTCATCGACATAATTAATTTCTTCGCAGTAGTCGAAAAACGACCAATTAACCAAATAAGTTGACTGTTAAGCTATGAGTAAGCGAGTAAACAAAAAAATACCAATAACGAATACCTGAGACTCCAAACTAAGCTAAAAAAAAATTTCACGTTAGAACCAATTTATGTGATTATTAAACGTCTCGCTACCATACTTGTACAAACTTAAGATTAAATATTTAAACGATTTTACACCAAGAGTAACAGTTAAGTATAAAATGTTTTGAAGCCTATAATAATATATCTTAGTTAAATTCCAGATACCAGATTATTGATATCTTCCTAAAAAATATACTTGTTGTCGTTAATTTTCTTTAATTGACAATATATTATTTATTTTAAGGAAATCTCTCTTTATTCCTACTTATACAGGAACGATATATGTTTTATTGCGCTATAATAGTGAAATCATTTAAATATGTTGTTGTAAATTTTTTATCACTCGCCTTAAATTAGTGCGGCATTTTAAAGAAAATCAAATCTTAATTTAAAATCAATAAAGTCATAAAATTTTATATTACTTCGTGGAATCTTTAACAATCACTAAGTGGGCTTTGAGAAATGTTATATCCTTGACATTACAAAGTTCTTGTAGCATAAATAAGGTGTAAATCCTGTTCCGTGGCCAGTGGTCCTAGACAATGTACAGCGGTAATGAATGTTCCATTAGTATGTTGGCCCTTTGCCTCAAGCAATACCGGGTTGCAAGAGTTATAAAAATGTTATTAACAATACGCGGAACAGTAGGTACTACTGTTTTGCATTATAACCTTTATTTTAAATATAAACTTGAAGCTGACTTGACGGTACCCGTAGGCAAGGCCCATTGTACTAAAAGGATAATAAAAGTACCTACTTGAATTCACTGGAGCTCTACTTAATAAAACTTAACGAAACGATTTATAAGTAAATTCAATTGAATTAATAATTTTGTTTGTTGTGAGATTTAAAATGTTCTAATTGGCAATGATGAACTTTATTACTTTATAATAAAGTCGTAAATGTTTGGAAACCGACAGCACCAACATGTTATTAAAACACAAGCGTTGAAATTTCAATAAAGTTGAAAGTAAATGAACTAATCCACGGTAAAATTGTTCCTTGCATATTTCAACTTCGATGTATTCTTCGTATCAGATGTAGCCGCATATTATTATTAATAGCCGGTTCAGATAGGGCTTTAACGATTGCAGGCAGGCAACAGGGAGCTCGTAACGAACTACTAGTACCTTACAATGCTATCGAAGCCTCGAAACCAGTTACGGAGCATTATCAGATCCTATGCCTGGGGTGGCATTAAGCTAGTCTGCTTTGTTTATTAAATTATGTCCTACGTCGCTATAAATATGCCCAAGCGTTCATTTAGTGAAATACCGATCTGAGTTACGATACTGTATGAAATATGTCCTGTCCTTAAGAATATCGTCTCAAGCCGCATAAACAGAAAGCCTAGAAAAGAAAAATGAGACTTTATGTATATTCTTTCAAGGTTGCTTACTGCTCAACTATAGCTCATTTAGTAAAAACTATTTCTGACAAAAAAAATCTGTATTTTTATATTTTACTCGGGTTTTTACTCATTTTAGGTTGGCTGGTTCAAATATTATAAAGCAATAATCTTAAAATAATTTGAACACCCCAAAATCGGGTCCGGCAAATGAGGTTTCATCTTAAGCTAATTTAAAAAGAAATAACTCTGGCGTTTGCGTTTTCCAAGATATAATCTGCGCGTATTAAAAGTAATTGAATCAAAAACAAACGAAAGTCGAGGCGAAAGAGAGGAATAAGGCGGCGAAAAAAGTCGCTCCCGAGATGTAATGATGAAGATAACTTCAACCAATTACCGAGACTCCAAATGCTGCATCGGCCGAGTAAAAATGAACTCGGGATCACAAATATGCAAGGACGATATTACGTAAAATACGGTGAGAGCGAAAACTACAGGTCGGTGGAAATGTGGCACAATTTTTATACAAGCAACTTTAGAACTAAGTAAGGAAATTATATACAAAGATGGCAGCATAAAAATAGTTTAGTAAATTTACATTTATAAGTGTATAAGCTCTTTTTACACAAAACAACAGAAACTTTACTTTAAAGATTGTTATCTAATAAAAAAATTATATATAAATATCTATAAATTTTTAGTCGATGATTTGTAAAAGCTGGCAATTTAAAATACTTTTCCAAATTCATGTCGCGTTGTGATAAACCTAAAAATTTTAGTAGCGTTTATAGAAATATTTATTAGCCATTACATTTTAATAGCAACATCCTCTAAATGGAAAAGTGCGCATGGAGGAAACACGGGCGAAGCGACATTACGTTGATATCAAGGAGCCGAATCGCTATTACCAGTGCCACCACCGCACCGAAAACCACAACAATTACTTTTGGATTCGTGACCACTTTTAATTGAATAATAAAAAAACGTGGCGTGTAAATGATACGTAGGGTAGGAAGGTAATTTAAAAATAAATTGTTCTATTAATATGATTATCAACGCGCGTTCTATTGATTTTGATTCAATAAAATAAAACAATTTGTGGTAATTTGTGATAGCGTGTTTAAAAGTACAATAATAATATCTTTTACATTTTAGATTCTAAATTGTTTAGGTACAAGCTTTTTTAGATCAGTAATTTTAATATATGTATATAAAAACTGAATTAAAGAAACAATAGAGATGTAACGAAAGCTTTTAAATATTATGAAATCTCATTGAAATATATGGACTTTTGGCTTTGATGTCTCATGAAAAGTGTTAACCAAATATACAACGAAACTTTTAAAGTCGGATTATGTTGATGAAATTCATGATATTTTATACCAATTCATAAAAACTATTTATTTTTGAATGCATTTAAGCTGTAACTATCATGACCATCATGACTTTTACAAGATCGTACATTTCGAGCAATATTTCTACTGCAGACTGAAGAAAGATACTTTTGGATTTAAGTATGATAATTTAACAATTTAGATCCAAATTCAAACAGTAATAAATTCCGAGTGAACCAGTTATAAAGCTTAGAAGCGTTAATTTATGGCGTTTCTATTTCATATAACACATTAAGGATTCCAGAATTTATTTATAAAGCAGATCTATTAATGATAATAATAATAAAGAGCACTCGCAAAACATTGTGTAAGTACAGGTTCTGGAAATTGTTAACTAACGTATTATCTCGTAACAAATATGGGTAGGCTTATTCAAAGAAACCTCTACAACTCTGTCTTTGCAAACTAACCTTCAGAAGATAGATTACCAAAAAAGGCATTTGAGTTAATGTCTCCAACAACCAGTGACTCACGATGACCAATCCTTAGACTGTATGCAAATGTTGCCGTATTTTTGCCATTAAAACAATACTGCGTGTATAAGGAAATCTGCGGCCCACGGTATTAACTATAAAGGAGCAATGTAATGTGAACTAAGTATTTCATTAAAATAATACAATTTTATTTGCTATTCTGCTAATATTGTTGCTGGCAGTAAAAATAACAAGAAACTGGATCATTTAAGTATCAAACCCTATTTAAACAAAGCCTGGCATTAAAAATAATGGATAAATGAATCTAACCAGCCTACTTTAAGGCACAAAGCAATACCTATCAGAGTACAACTTGAGTCAAATTGAATCCTTCTGTAAATAACTTGAACACTCGTCACAAAATTGTTTACAAAGGCCACAATCGATCTGAAATGGCTTCTATTGATGTCGTTATTATGAAGAGCGGAGCCGTAGCTATTAAAACTTTGTCATTCGGCTGTCTATTTGCATTGACCTTTGTCAACTCCCAATTTCATTGGAGAACATTATGCTGACATACGATTTCACTATAAAATGTTATTTATATTTGAGAACTAAACCTAGAACTACAAAATGAAATAAATAAGTCGGTACATAACAAAAATCCACTACCTATTGACAATCTTGATACTAATGGTATTCTGAATTTACTTACACACTTTAGACGAGAAAAGCAAATATTACAGTATTGCACATAAAATGGAAAGTATAGTAGCTGCAAAATTAGTTTTGCAGTTAAGTAATATCGTGGAGCTAATTAGAATACTGAAAAGATTAACTTATAATTCCGTATGCTTGTAATGACTTTAAGTTTTAATTAACGGGAGATTCTGGATCTAAATATACCAGTTACCTTACCAAGGCGCCCACGAATATTGCAATAAAGTAAGTCTTATTTGGTTTAAAAAGATAATTAGTGACAACAAAGTGCCGATTGGCCTTTGCATTCGAAATGGAAATATCTTCATTATCAAGAAAATAAACAGGACAAAAATATACTGTTTAAAATATTATATTGTTAATTATACAAAATGAGAGCCGGCAAAACTTTGAACTGTTATCTCTTTTTAAATCGATAGTATTAATTCATAATCTTTTGACAGATTAACTAATGCGTCTTCTAAATCAATCGAAAAAGCAGTACGCCTAGTTTTTGCTTAATGAGCGCCGTAGAATATCGAAGACTCATTTGCAAATTCCCATCGCGTAGGTGGTTTGAATTATGACGACTAAAGATAACCCAGGGTTGAACTGAATTAATTAAATAATTATGACATATTGTTCCATTTCAATGGAAGGGTGTAGATGATAAGATTTTATAGGTATAGAACGCCCTCATTTGACATTCTTAACGCATATAGACATATTTCTTGTAGATGCTTAGTAATTATGATTTCTATTATGTCGTACCTACAATTTAGTGGGCAAAATCAAAAGCATTTCTCGACACAAATACGTATTGTTTATACTTATTATAGCTATGTTATCCATCTTATGTATAATACAGATTAGACATTAAAGAATAAATAAATAATAATTTTGGATATATTTCATGTTATATCTCTACGAGAGTTCCTTCTTGATGTTTTTTTACACAGTTAGCAAAAAAGCGGATCTCCCTCCATTTGGCAAGAAAACAATTAAATTGTGTTACTATAAACGTATACCTTTTATCTAGTACAAATAAAGTCACAGTCGGTCCGTAAATAGATTTCTCCTTGTCAAAAACAAAAGGTAATGTCAAATGGCGCAATATACTAAAATCTATACATATAATAAAACTATAGAGGTCGAATGTCTGACTAGTAGAAAAAAAATGCTTAAAATCAAGTCAGGGGATGTAAAAAGAGGGAAAATACAAAAAAAAAAAAATTTGTTTGTGTCTGCCTGTTTGTCTGTTTGTACGGGCTAATATTTTGGATGGTGATACCTTATATCCCTGGTCAAGATCTTAGATATAATGAAAGGGTTCCCGTGGGTTAGTTAAAAAACCAGTAACCACGGACGAAGTCCTGGTAACAGCTAGTATTTAATAAATATTTGGTTTGTGTATGTATTTACGATAGAACAAATTTTTATTACAATGAAATATCGAATAATAACGAGAAAACAATCGGCCCACGCAACCGTAAGCAAAATGTTTGTGCAAAACATATGACAGGTTTCATGTTTATCCTTTGATATTGTATTTTAATAACGCACCGATTCATTGCATGTAAATGAATACTTTCCGAGCAACTCTAATGAGACGCGTTCGTTTTCACATTCCACCATCCCAGCGGTCCCACAATGCCCTAATTTACATTTTAATTGTGCAGAGAGAGGATCGAAATCAATTTTACATTTTTATACATATAATTAAAGACAGCGAAACCGGCTAATGTCTTTATTACTCCGGATTTGATTTGCCTAAATAAAGTATTTTGACATTTATACTTTTAATGACAAGTAATAAAGGTGTTGTTTCTTCATCACAAAGTGATTATCGAAATGTAGTGGACAATATATTTGTTTTTTTAAGGCTAAATGGAGCTTTATATGTGCTTATGGACCTTTTACAATGTAATGTGGTAAGTTTCTTTGAATTAAAAACCAGTATAAATTCCAATGTAGATTTAACATGTTTTAGAATATACAATCAGTTACAATAACATATTTCCAGAAAACTTATCAAGTTTGGAAATAGTTTCGACGTGAATAATCAATTATGATCATTATTCTGATAACGTTTAGGTTATAAATATTTACCTTATTGTTGAAAAAGTGATTTTAAAATGTGCTTTATTATATCGCACGCGTTGATTGTGTCGCTTGTTGACGGATTACTTCCTATCTTTTCTACTTTGAATAATCTTACTTGATCGTCAAAAATGAACTTTAAGACGTTGGATTAAGTGATTAAGTTAAAAGATAGCGAGTAATTAGAATTATAAATGCTGGACGTGCTATGATCCGATGACGCCAAGTTGCTATTACTTAATAGTGTCTAGCTTTGAACCGGCGGCGGCGGCGGCGGCGGCGGCGCCTAGGCAGATCGATGGTGTAGAAGGAGGAGAAGGAGAAATTAAATATTTTAATGATTGTTTCATCATAACTAAGAAAGGAGTAAAAAGTTATATGGCAAGTGATAGAAAAGAATGGAAGAAGAATACACTTCCCTCCGACCCAAAATAGAATGGGAGGAAAAATAAGAAGAAGAAAAAAGGAAAATGTTGTTGAGCTACGAAGACCCAGCAAATATCTCATTGACCCAGACCTTAATTCGTCCACCAGTGATTCTTTAGCTGCACCATGACATAGAGATGAATAAATTGTAACATCCATAATTTTGTCTATTTAAAAGTTAGTTTATATTTTACATCAAAATTAATATTTTCATAGCAATATCCCTATTGCCTATATTCTTCATTTTTTATGTTACTAATTATAAGGGCAGTAAAAGTTCAACCTGTATACTAAAACCAACTGCAGTAAATCATTCCAACCTAAGCATAAGAAAGACTATAAGTCCCTTGTATGTAATCCAACACCCAGTCCTTGGCTTTTAATAACTCAAAAACTAGTTTGCTGAAGGCGATTTAAAATTCAATTAAATAAACTTAACGTGCATGACTCAACTCAAATATAACCTGTATACTAAAAATACAATTGTTAATTCTAATAGTGAAATAGACACGCTTCCTAAAAAGTAAATAAAAAAAACAATGAAAGCACGTGCGATGTACGTTCTCTAAATTTTAAGGAGTTAGACAGAAGTGCTTTATTATTTCATTGTAATACAATTAATTTGTATATTTGATATTGAAAACAAAGCTTCTTTCGTCATGCTCAGTCCTTGGATCATCATCATCATTAGCCTATGTTTGTCCACTGCTGGACAAAGGCCTCCCCTAATGCACTTCGCCGCTCTCGATTTTCAGCGGTTCTCATCAAGCCCACACCAGCTAGCTCATAGGGCGTCCCACACTACGTTTGCCGATTCGCGGTCGCAAGAACTTAAAGACTCCAACGACCGTAAGTTCTACGGCAGACGTGACCAGACTACTGCCACTTCAGCTTGCTAATTCGAAGGGCTATGCCAGTGACTCGAGTTCTCTGTCGGATCACATCATTCCTGATACGGTCCTTCAGAGAAACTCTGAGCATTACCCTTTGCATAGTTCGCTAAGCGACTTTGAACTGGTGGACTAGTCAAGTCGTGAGTGTCCACGTCTTCGCGCAAGGTCATGACTGGGAGGACGCATTGGTCGAAGATTTCTACAGTCAAACGAGATAGGTAGCGAGAAGACTTCACAAAGCTTACGAAAGCCTAGCTGGAGTGTATTCCCTAGAATATGTTTTTCTATGATTTCTGCTCCCGCACCCGTATGGTTCTAATATCGATTCGCTGCAAATCTGTACTCCACAAGTCCCTATGACAACGTTAGTGGTGTTGTGTAAGGCCTCAGAGATGTCCTGGTACATCTCTTCTATGAATGAGTATGTCAACGTTGGCGCGTACACTTAGGCTATCGATTATATTGATTAGTATTAGCCTATCGATTAGTTTGATAAAAAGGCACGCAAACCGCACCGACACACTGGAGATTTTGAGAACTCAGCTCCTCTTCAAGTTGGGCAAAATTAGAGTCGAGCTACAGCGTGCGACCGTTTTATGTCTCCAAAGTCAGTTGTGTTTGGCGGCCTTCCGTAACCAGGAGATTCTTCGCACCCCCTGCCCTGCGGTAACCTAGACCACCGCCTTTGCCTAGAATAGCAGCGAGCGGCCGGAATCTGGGTGCCCGGTCGCCCGGCCGGGGAAATGTAGTGTGCATCATTTTTCGGGGGGAATGGACCATTAACCCACCACGCTGGTCCAGTGTGGGTTGGTGGGGGGTTCGCCAGTGGAACACTACAGGTGTAATTTGAGCCCCCATAAATCCTTGGATGGGGTACAAAACTGTGTGACCTCGAGTTCCTCCGTTGTTCCTCCTTGCAACCGTTTCTACCCACCAATCTGCTTTGGGTTACCGTGGTAGTGTAACTACCCGTAGATCCTCAAGTGTTTCATCACGTAGGAAGGCATGTGCCCAGACCTATACAGGCTGTTGACAGTCCAAATTATGAGAGAAAAGCAAGTTAATCTGCTAATACCGGTTGCTTGTGCAACCGATGCTACCCACGAATTGCCTGCAATAAAACTACATTAATTACATTGACGTTAAATAGCGTATGTTAAACAATGCAGTGGTGATGACGAATCACTTTATATTTCAAAGATTTACCTCATTTAGATCGGTCGTCTTTCGGGCAACTTAGCGGCAAGAAAAGATTGCAGCGCGCCGCAAAAAATAATCGACGATCAAAAATGTACCCGACACCAACGCATTGTGAGCTTTCTATTTATTAAAGTTATTAAGAACGATAAAAATGTGTTAATATTTTTTTCTAAATAATAATTTTTTATGATAATTACAATGTCATTATCTCACACTGAATCTTACGAGCTGAACGCATCAACATTTACGTGCAATAGCAAAAACTCGCTACATTTAGCTTAAATATATCTATTTTAACGAAATGTCGATGTACCACTTACAAACCGATTTTACGAGTATTTACGTCCAAAAGCAATGATTCACAGCTCGCAGATAGCCTGAGTTATGCCTTCATTGATAGCCTTGGACGAAGAAAAAACGGGCGAAAAAAATTCAAAAAACATTCCCCATTGTTCTTTGTCGCCCCAGTCATATGCAAATGTGGGACTGATTTAGGGCCCACATTACTGATTCACGAAAACGTTGAAAAGTGCATGCGGTTATGATATAGCTATGGTAACGAAAAGTTTGATAGCTATGAGTTATGATTCGTTTGTGTTGTGGAAATAATAGACACAAAATGGACTATTATTTTCCAACGGAACTCAACGTTGCTACCTTGTTTACTTTTTTGTGTTGACTGTTGTAGTATAATATTAGGTCCTTACCTATGAAATTGGTGTTTGTATAGAGATTTTGGGGAATTCTGCATTTCCCATACTAACATTTTATCAGTTTTCTTCACAACGACAAATCCAGAGATAATAATATTTGGCATGTATGTTTGTGTGTTTGGTTGTGTGTGTGTTTGGACAAGCTTTAGTAATATGTGTAATATCACACTTCATAAAAATTATTTATCGTTTTTAAGTGAATGCAAATAAAATGATGTATTCGGGAGGCACTTAAAAAGACTTGTCTCCGTGTCCAATTTTAACACAATTAAACTTACAACAAATTATCAAAACAAATCAAAAAAACTCAAAAATATAGTCTATTTTTAGACGAGGTAATTATTTTTTAGGAATACTCTGAATCTTAATAGTTACAGACAAAATACTAAGACAGTTTAAAACACCAATTTCATAGGTAAGGACCCAATATTTGATTTTTTAAATAGTGTTTTTTCTTCTTTGTATTTTCAAAAAAAAAATATGTCTTCTTCTTCTAGCCCATTTTCCTACTCTACTTGGGGTCGCCACAACATGTCTTCAAACAACATATTCCATTCTCCTCTGTCACTCGTCAGCTCAGCATCCACTTCTTTTATTCTCATCTTTGGTTTTTCTCTCATTCCATCCATGTTCAACGTCCTTCTTTTAATGTGACATTCATCCCTCCTCATTACATGCCCATACCACGCTTAAAAATACATATTAAGTTATTAAATCAATTCTGCGATACAAACTAATTTCGATACTATAGTTAAGATCGATCAAGTTAATAGTATTTAGTTCCATTATTTAGTTATATTTTTACATGTTATGGACTATGAGTGAAAAAAAAAACAACTTTACAAAATTTTAAGTTAAAACTAACTAAAATAAAATATCACCTATTTATAACAATATAAATAGGTTTCACTCTTTTGATTTTACAAATCGTGTAATTTGAGTGACTTTACAACATTTGAGGTGAGATCACACCACAAGAGCAAACACATAATTTTTATTTTAAAGAAATTTACTATAAAAGTGGCTGAATTATATACATTATAAGTAATCAATCCTGAGAAGGGCCGACTCAAAAATACCATTCACACTACACCACATTATTTATTTCGTAAGTCGTAACTCGTTTCGATATCAAAAGAGCGCACCAGCAATATTTAACGTGAACAGCGATTTATGGCACTTGATATCATGGGACAAATTGTGGTCACTTTCGTCGTGCACGGTGTATACCGTATCCAAACGATATTGAATCGTATCACTAGAAGAATAAAAACTACTAGAGTTACGTTTGAACTGTTCTGTGTACATCAGAGTGACAGCGCTCGTATTGTTACTTGAAACCGGCGATTTGATAATGTGATTTACTAGTCGAGTTTTTTCGTGGCTGGATATTATTTCCAAATCAGTATGACTATTTCTAGTTAATGCATATTACTTTATTCTACATTCTATTACATAACTATATTTGGCTGAGCCCTGTCGCTAAGTTTATCAACATGTTCTCAATTTTATTTAGAGTACTGTGGTAATACCTCTAAATTCTTTTCTGTTTGTGCTTTTATATTCTGTCCGAAATTGTTATAATCATAAAACTTGTTTGTTGTATCATGATTTTTGTATCCAATCTATTAATATTCTATATATTAATTATTTATTACTACGAGTAGGAATTTACTAAGTAAATAGCCACAAATAAATCTACGAATTTTTTTTTGATGTACCGAGACTGCCGATTATTAGTGTCTGTGTGTAAAATTACCATAGTAAAAAGAAAGCACACAAAATTCTAATATTACCTACGTTACATTAGACCATAAATCATTATTTAATCGAAGTATTGCTGTCAAGGACAAAATGAAATATGATTCGCAGCGACTTTCTGCCGCACCACACGTTTCCGAAGCTAAACAAACGATTTCCACTGACGTCATCATTAATTTCATCCTAGAAATTGTTGCCATCCTGATTTCGGCAACGTCGCAATATGTACTTTATTCCTGAACAATAAAGGTGTTGGGTAATCTAGACAGTTTGTACGACAAATGATCTCGTGGTAACACTTTTCATGCGTTTATTACGCCTTGGCACGGTATGAGAGCAATATTGGTTCCGTTTATCGTGTTCCTAAGTAGTATAGAGGAGCATACACATTGGCTGTTTACATGGCTTAAGAGAAAGCTAAAGTAAAGATTATTTTCAACTTGGATTTGTTTTTTAATGTTTTCTGTGCTTTGTGTCTAACATAATTTAGGGTCCTTTAATTTTTAACTGCTTTGTAAAGTATACGATGTAAAAAGTACATCATTTTTAAAAAAAATAAGATATTGCACCATCCAAAGCTTTAAAAACTTTTCTAAATCAATGAAACACCCCAAACGATAAATATCAGGGATTAATAAAATACCTTATCTTCTAAAACTTTTTAAATAACTAGAATAAATCAAAATCTTTGACTATCTAAAGCTTCAAACAAAGTTGCTCAGTCTCCTGTTTTATAGAACTTACTTTGCTTATGATGTAGATCGTACTTTTTATCAAACAGAATAGGTACCATAATTTTTTTTAGAATTAAAATTCGCTGAAACCATTCTATCTAAGGCAATCTAAATAAAAGTAATAAGTAAAATAAATCTTGATCTAGTCAGGTCACTTCATAAAACCTCTTTGGCTTTAATAAAGTTCATTGTGCCCTCTTCTCAAGGATAAGTTTGTCGTTGATACATTACACTACAGCTGATACACACAAGCAACCTTGAACGATAAAAGATGAATCATTGCGGGATTAATATTGTATTCTGGAGAACTTATCAAGTAACATACTGCTGGCAAATAGCTTTCAAAGTATGCTAATATATGGATATCATGTTATTGATCGATAAATCACAAGCAATGAGGCAGTAATATTCAGAGTTAATCTTAAAATCGAATCGTGTTTATCAGACACAAAAGAATACAGAAACTGATTTTTACATTTTTACACAAAAAAAAAGCATAAAATGTACAAAAAGATAGATAAATCAATAAATAAATAATAAATATCCTGAAGATATTCACACCTATCAACTAGTCCCATTTTAAGCAACTAAATGCTGTTTGTGTTACGGATACTAGATGACGGACAAATATATTTAGTAGATAAATACATATAATTATTGAGAATATACATAATATTAGGTCCTTACCTATGAAATTGGTGTTTTTTTGGGATTTTGGGGATTTGGGGAAAGATTTTGGGGATGTCTGCATTTTACATACTAACATTTTATCAGTTTTCTTCACAACGACAAATCCAAAGATAATAATATTTGGCATCTATTATTAGACAAGCTTTAGTAATATGTGTAATATCACACTTCATAAAAATTATTTATCGTTTTTAAGTGAATGCAAATAAAATTATGTATTCGGGAGGCACTTAAAAAGAGTTGTCTCCGTGTCCAATTTTAACACAATTAAACTTACAACAAATTATCAAAACAAATCAAAAGAGCTCAAAAATATAGTCTATTTTTAGACGAGGTAATTATTTTTTAGGAATACTCTGAATCTTAATAGTTACAGACAAAATACTAAGAGAGAAAAAAAACACCAATTTCATAGGTAAGGACCCAATATAATACATACATAATGAACATCCAAGACTGGAGAACAAATGTCTTAAAATTCATCACCCAAATACTTGCCACCACCACTGGGGATCGAACCCAGTACCTCTCGAGATGGCGACGCCTTGAGACCGGCCGGCGTACAGACCACTCGGCCTCGGAGGTCGTCATTCATTCATTCGTCAAGGATTCATTTTTAGATATAAACATTATTCTTACTGTTTAGTAATTAATGGTCAAACAATTTGTCATCCTAACCTAAATTGAGAAAATCCAGTAGCCCTTGTCAACAAAACCCTGACAGAGAGAGATATCAAAGTAAAAGGTACAGGGGCAATTCGTGTCCACATATAGACCGATTATTATAATCATATATATCAATTGGCGAAGAGGGAACCATTTATTAGCATAAGGTAACCGCAAGTTCACCAGCGACTGTCAGAAATAACAAATTAGGGTAACAGCTCCGAAACGTGGTCCACCCCATTGTGCTCTCACCCCTATTCCAGTGCTAATTGTGTTTTTGTTTGCTATTTTACGGCCGAATGTCGCTCTGATATTTTCGCTATTAGCCCATTTTGTAAATTTGGGTCCGGCAAATTATTACAGAAAGCTCAATTGTTTGCTGATCCTTTTTGCAAAATATTGTGACTTTTCGAATGTATAATCTTCAGTGTTTCTGTTTTTCTATAAAATATCGCAAGGAATTTTCAGGAACCAAATTCACATATTTGAAAGTAGTTGACAATAGCAGTTGATTTCATGCAAACAATAGATAAGAATTCATTTTTAATATTATACTTTCTGCATTTACTGCATCGTTTTTAATATTATACTCATGCAACCGCTTACTGCAAATCAAAGTCAAATAGATGCTGGCTAGATAATGAATCAGTAACCCTCAAAAGGGAAGGTAAATAACGCTGGCTTAGTCCAATACGTCAGACGAATATTGGCAATCCGTACTAAACCGCTCTTGTCATGTTGCCCATATGCCAGAGCGTTAACAATGGAATTAGTCGTCATTCAAAGTACCGGGGCAAATTCACAACATATCTGGATAACGTGTAGCAAGTGCACTCGTCTGACAGGGGTGACACTTGGAGCCCCCGATACTGACATTATGTGACAACTAGCAGGGGCGTGCGAACAATGAGCCATCATTGGTACCTTTTACCCCACGTGTCCGACGATGCTTTTGCACGAAATAGAACCGTTGAAATTTTAGAATTGGTTCATTTGTTTGTGCCATTTAAGAGCGCAATAAATTTAATGGCTCTTCAGAACTTGGTGGTAAAATTAAATTTGCATTTATTTGAAATGTAATATATTGCACCGACTTTAACCGTAACTTATTCACGTATTCAACATTTCAATTTGTTGAGCCATTTTGTCTACGAGTGGGTATGTTTCGAATGTTTTTAGGTAATCATTTTATCACTGCTATAAATCTTAGCTCCTTCGGTCAGAATGAGGATAATGAACTTCTCGAAAATTACTTGAGACCAATTTCAAAATATCATTTTTACATTCAAGCTGGGAGAGGAAATAAATTCACCCGCAAGTGCGGCCTGAAATATTCAATGAAGAGATTTTTATGTAGAAAAAAAAATCTAATTTGCATTTCAAAAGCAATGCGAGTTAATGGGAACGTTTTGAATGCGAAGCACGTCATTTCCCATTCGACGGCTTCAACCCTTGCGATGAGACACTCCTGCATGGAGTATATACCAGTGTGATACTAAAAAATATACGTAGGTGTCAAATTTGAATAAAAAAAATTACATCTACATCTCAAGGTGTCGCCCAGACGTTTCGCAGTAAAGAAAAATTTAACTTGAATAAAATTAGCATTGAGAATTCAAATTTATGTAAATCAATTAACAGGGCCTATTTAGTTAATGGGTAAACACTAAAACTCAATTTATGTTTCTAAATTTTGAATTATGTAAGACGTAACATACATAACATTCATGACTTCAAACATGTAGTAGAGGAAGAAGTGTTCTAAATACAAAGAAAAAATTGAAGCACTCCAGACTTTTGAAGCCGCTTCGATTTTCTATTATCTTTAGCCTTGGGTCTATATCTATCTTACTTAGGTTTGATGCGTCAAACCTAAGTAAGATAGAGATAGACCCAATATACCCAGTAGTGCTTTCAGTTCCGGCTTGATGAATAAAACAGGTGGTGAAATTACTGAGTTCAGACTGTCTCGACATCAGATGTCAAAAATTTTTAATATTCATAGTGATTCCTTTAAGAGTACAGTCAACTTTAAAAATATGTAACCACTCTTAACACTAAATTACTTTTATTAGAATGAAATAATGATACATCATCAGCCTATATACGTCCCACTGCTGGGACAGGCCTTCCTCATGGAGAAACACATGAGGAGTAAGGGCCGTAACACCACCTCGCTGCCCAATGCAGGTTGGTGGGTAGAAATGGGTCACAAATGCGACCGGGACCAACGGCCTAACGTGCCTTCCGAAGCACGGAGGAGCTCGAGATCACAAAGTCTTGGTCACCCATCCACGGCCTGACCATGGCGAAGGTAGCTTTGTTTTCAACCGAAGCCAAAGCGCACTGACCACTACGCCACCGAGCTCCTCAAATAATGATTGTCACGTCTAAAATGTGTGTACATATTTTTGTACTTGACTGTACCAGGCACACAGAACTAATACAATGTATTAAATGTATTGAAGGCGGCTATAGCCAATTTGCATGAAATG
Source organism: Parapoynx stratiotata (assembly GCA_910589355.1). NCBI lineage: Eukaryota > Metazoa > Arthropoda > Insecta > Lepidoptera > Crambidae > Parapoynx > Parapoynx stratiotata. The sequence continues at coordinate 4,463,464 of OU342468.1, read as the reverse complement.
TGGAGTGTGGTCCACATTATTGAAAAATTGCAGAAGTCGAAAAGCCCAAAAGTGCTACCTTAATCACATGGCAAAAACGCTATTTTGAAAGATATGTAAATAGGTTCCAAAGCGTTTTCAATATTTAACAACAATTATTTTCCCCCATTTAAGGCACAAAGAGGCCTTTAAAAGCTCATCGTAAACAAAGTACAAGTATGTAAAATACAAACAACAATAAAGTTAATGAGCAAATAAATTCATATCAACACAAGCACTTGGAAGTTGTGTGCCACAATCCACACGGTACGAGGACTTTGTAAGGATTTGAAATTAAATAATTACAGACGCATGAGTTATTATGACATACTCGGGACCGTTGACTTGTGCTATATGGTCATTAGGAATGTAGAACTAGGATGTACAGACAGTGCAGTTATTTATTAATTCTATCACATGAAATATACAAAATATTTCTTCTTTTAGTAAATTCTTTAGCGTTTAGTATTTTCTTCAGGTGTCTCTCTAAAACTGGAAATTTTTTATCATTATATGATGATATTTGTAAAATGTTATAATGTGAAAACATATGATTGATAATTTTCTTTGTTTTATAGTACGTTTCATTTTCTTCGTTTCGACGACCTTCGTGGTCGAGTGGTCTGTATGCCGGTCTCAAGGCGTTGCCTTCTCAAGAGTTTGAGTTTGATCCCCGGTGGGGGCAAATGTTTGGGTGATGAATTTTCAGGCATTTGGTCTCCAGTCTCGGATGTTTATATATATTTATATATTCAGGACATTTTTATGTATTTATCTATTAAAGGTATTTATCTGTCATATAGTGTCCGTCAGACAAGCAGCATTAGTTGCTTAAAATGGGGCTATTTGGTAGGTGTGAATGTTTAATGATATTTATTTATAGTCTGCAATAGTTTTTGTTTTCTGCCGACAGAGGCATGTGCAAGTAGCTTAGATTTCTTTTATATATGAGAGGAGGCAATCGGGCAGACGGTTCACCTGATGGAAAGTGATCACCGTCGCCCAAAGACATCTGCTGCGCCTGAGGAACTGCAAATGTGTTCGTGGCCTTTTAGGAATAAGTACGCTCTTATCTTGAACGACTGAAGATCGTATCGGTCCGGAAATACTGGCAACAAGATTCCGCAGTTCAGTTCAGTTCCATAAACTCATATTATTGAGTTATTTGTGACTGCACAGATTGTGCTAAAACAGAAATTAAGAATACGGCTGATGATTGCAAAAGGCAATTTTTGTAGAAGTTAATATAATATCCTCATAACAATAAATATTTCATAGAACTCATAATAATATGAAAATAATGAATAAGTGGAGTCATTTTGCGTGTTGGTAGAGATTGGTAGATGAATGCTGCGCTCACCCCAAAATTAGGAACAGGACAGAAGAAAGAGAGGGACTACCAAACAACGAGAGAAACCAAAAGCTAGCCAAACATAAACACAGTGAGTCCGTAAGCTCCGTGCGAAAGTACGCGTGTCGCAGTAAAATTAGCGACGAACGAAAACTGTGTAAATTAATAGACATTTAAAAGCTTTGGTTTCTGTTTGCTAAACAGCACTTCAAAGAAGTTTACGATATGAATATACAAGAAATATTAAGAGTTATATAGTTATAGAGAAATATTAAATTTTTGGCTACGTAAATTTCAGAACTATAAGCACGAAAATTGTTTATATAAAATGTTTCTACTTTTTATAGCCTGAATGTAGAATCATCCGTTTTGAACTCGATACAAATTTATATATAATGGTAAATCATTCATGCTCGTTAAAAAAACACTACCAACCCGTATCTTCCTTTGGGTGTCGTAAAAGGCGACTAATGGACTTAGAACTGCACAGCCATCCAATAGCTTATAGCGGCGACGGGCTCACCACCTGTCACGCTGAGTGTAGTCACTACTTGGTCAAGCGCGGACTATGACAGTGGACTGCTTTTTCCTAGTCTCTAACTAACCATAGGGGGTAATAATCGTGATTATATGTATGAATGTACAAATCCATCTCCCTTAATTTTCGTACAATTGTTGGTTCTACATCGAAATTTATTCTTCCACTCTGGACAATTAATTATCTTCTAAATATTATATTTAGGCGTTTGACATTTTCAAAAATGTACTGTGTTGCATCTAAAGACAAAATAAATGTTATACGCGTAGGAGTTAAGAAATGTTGGGGAATATCCTTGATATTAGAGTTATAAATACTATCAACCTTAATACAGGGAAGAAGGAACAGAACAGACTCGAAAGTTATTTCTGGATCTAGATTATGCCTATAAATAAACGCAGAAACAATGCTTCCGAATAAGTGGCAAAGAAACTGTAGTTTTATTACCACTTAGAGATTTGAAATTAGGTATTAAAAGATTTTATCCATAAAGGTGTTAAGCATAATTTCGTACCAAGCTTAACAAGCATTATAAACTTTAATGGACCTGTTTGGTAGGTAAAGTTGATATTGTTATTGGGTCTTATAGTCAAGCAAACTTAATTGTTCCATTTAATTTTCAATTCAGAGGACCAAAACAAACACTACTTATAGAGCAAAATCGTGTTGTGGTTAACGTTTGACATTTTAACCCGGTGTCTCAGTAATATCGTAATTTAAAACAAAAACACGAAGATGACTTTTAAAAAACTAAATTATGCATGTAAGAAGTTTGGCGAATAGCAGAAGTACTCTATAATTATGTAACATCGATGCAGATAGGATCGGAGTACTGAGATTATTCGAGATCGAATCGATTCATCGTGTGTTCGATCGAGATCCGATTTCAACGACCGCGACCAATTTTATTCCGAAACATTTAGCTTTCGATAAAATCTCTTGAACCAGTATAAAGGCTTAAACTGGCTTTGAAACAATAAAATGGCGAATGAGTACAATTGTTAGTGTGATTCAGATAAGTAGGCTGAAGATATTAAAACAGATGGCTTATTGTTTAGATGCAACATCCTAGGTGTTATTAGAATCTCGTTTGAGTTATCAAAAGATAAGATTATCTTAGTAATATTGTTATTAAGTAAGTGTCAGTTAAAATTCCCATTATAAAATTTCATTCGGATTATGCATCAGATTTCGTTGTTACTTATAATATTTTTAAGCTAATGTTAAACTTTTGAGTCTCAGAAAAAGAAACTGCTATTCCTATAGAAGATACAGGAAAAAGAAATAACATAGAAGAGATACTTGCAATAAAAATTTAAAATAAGCCTCATAAGGTATTTAGGGAGGCACAAACATTTTTTAATCAACATAAAATAATGCAATTACCGTCATCTCAATATTAATCTTCTGATAAAGCGATAAAGGTACGCGGAAGCAAGGACGAAGATTGATCACACGAAAGAAGGTTCGCACAAAAAATGTTAATCGCCACATCGGAGTTCCAATTATTATTGAAATCATTCCTGATAAAATCGAGTTAATGAAGAACGGTATGAGAGATCCTGATCAACCGCGCGTACTAACTTTGAAATTGATTTCATTCCGGCGATGCGAATCGATGGTGCGGCGAGATATCGTTTGCGGAAGCTTTTGGTGTTATCCTCGGCTCGGCCACACACGTCCGTTACGATTCCACTCCACCAGGGTATGTGGGCTAAGCAATAAAAATATTTTAACATTACAGACGGAATAAATATCATCCAATGCGAAACCACGCGTAAAAGATACGGTTGCGACTTAACGGTATTGTCGAAAACTTCACGCAATTCTTTATAATGAGATAAAATTTCGATGACATTTTTGGGTTTTATGTTTCGACTGTAGAAACAAAATTAAATATTACCTCTGAAGCAATTGAATAAAGTTGCTGGCATTGCGATTTCAAGAGAGAGACAAGCAGGGAAATTACGAGGTATTATGACTTAGCAACATTTATATGTTACAGGATGGCAACGAATAAGTACCCTGTAGAAGTTGAAAGCAGGTGCAATTCATTATCATATTATGTATTGTACGAGACTGTACCAACTTACTCTTTTAGCTCCGCAATGATTTTATGATCTTTCTTACCCCTGATATCTATAAAAGTACAGTTATAGACTACAATAAAATTTATGAGTTCTACTAAATGAAGTTCTTAATTGCATTGCTTTCCCATTTGTTAAGGACAAGCACTAAAATTACACAAAGTGGCAGAATCTGTTTCCAATGCGTGCTTCTGCGGTGAAAAGGGCACGATCGCTTTATGACCCTTGTTTTATTCGAAACATCATTAAAAGCATTGAAATGTGCCGGAGTTAGTACTTAGTAAAATTCATGGAATCGCAGCAGAGTCGTATACTGTCCACTTAACGATAGCGATTAAGCAGTTAAAGTATGTGCTTACCGGACGTTTATTTAGGCCTTACCCAATGATTTGTTTATAGTACTCAAATGTTTGAGTTCTGATAAAGTTTCGCGAAAATGTGATGTATTATCCAATTTTCACGAACTGTTTTTTTATATTTATATTAATATTGATTTATTCTTAAGTAAATAAGCGAGCCCTTCTAACGAACTTTTTGAGTCATGAAACGGTCTATTTTATGACTCCTGTCAGACTTCTTAATGCAAGTTTTGTTCAATAGGGGGTCTCGGTGGCGTAGTGGTTAGTATGCTTTCGATAGAAAAAAAAAGCTACCTTTGCCATGGTCAGGCCGTTGATAGGTGACCAAAAACTCGATCTCCTCCGTGCTTTGGAAGCCACGTTAAGCCGTTATTCCCGGTCGCTATTGCGACTGTTCCTACCTACCAACCCGCATTGGACCAGCGGTTGGCGGTGTTACGGCCCATACTCCTCATGTGTTTCTTTATGACGAAGTGCCCAGCAGTGGGACGTATATAGGCTGAGGACGATAGAGTCTAAATTCGAATGATCATGATTGGCATTAATAAATTGTAACACTTGCAGCGTTCGACGTTCGGAGACATGTTTGACATGACATGTTTTATTATTTAAGGAAAAATACTACGGTTTGGTCAAGGTCACAGGCAATTGCTAAAGTGACGTCGCAAAAAAGGACGACAAAGAGATCTATTCTCCTGGGAGGGTATGTTCCAGAAGAGGACGTCTCTTGACTATTTTATATAACTCACGCCTGTGATCTTTTGCAACATACTCACCCTATGGCAAGAGCAAATATTTAAGTTGAATTAAGGTAAAAAAGAGTAAAGTATTTTTGGAAACTTCTAACTTTTATAAGCTTTCGATCACCACAAACAAATAAGCTTAAGTGGAATTTCCAACTTGATAAGAATAATCGTAAATCTTTCAGTGTAAAATTTTACGACCACATTACAAGGGCGTCATATCACACTAACATAAAAATGAACAGGTTCAGAACAAGTGGTGGCCATTACGAGCTTTTGTATGACGGATCCCTATTTGAACAATATGGGAGAAACATAAATGAACAATACACAGTAATTATGCCACAGCACGCTGTCACAGTGATTTTGGAGCTGTGACAATCAAAAGTGAGACAGTGCGTTGTTTTTGGCTATGGCCATGTTATTTAAGTTATGAGAAAAAACGGATATCATGAAACATGAATATTTTTTTTTTTTAATTTGTACCTACATAAAAATCTCTGAAGAATGGTGAAATGAGAACAAAAGGTAGTGCCAAAAGTAATCTTTGGACACTGTCGTCGCGAAAACTAAAAAGTTTTTAATGTGAATATTTTTCTAAATATAAATTTAATAAAATTTAAAAAAAATACTATTATATTATTTTGACAGCGAGAACGAGGAATGATAAATATACTGTTGAACGGCATTAAGTTAATTAATCATATCAGATGCATCTGCTGCTTACGGTAATCAATGTAATTAATTATTATCGGGGGTGGAAAAATCATTATTAAATGTTTAATTTCAGACTGAAATATCGGTGCATTTAATTTCAAACTGAAAAGAATGAGTATGATTATATTTTAGTTATTTCATTTTACTTCGTCATGAATAAGTTTATAAAAACATGCTTAAATTAGAATAACAATTCTGCCACTGTAGACATTAATGGTTTTCTTAATTTCAACTTAAATTGAAATAAAGAGACGGTTGTCTAATGGGATAATTTTCGAATTCTCACAAATGTCTACGTCTAGCGTTTGACCTCGGTGGTATTTAGAATGCTTTTGATATTGAAAAGTAAGCAACAGGCGCTATGAATGGCCTTGAGCGGTTGACTAATATAGTGATCGCAATTTCCTTTGTGGTTCGGAATGACTGTAACCTGCACGGTATCAGTTGAAACCGTTTCAAATGGTATTCGTAAACCTACATGGTGTCTTCCATGTAAGAAGGCGAAAATGAAAGTTTTTGAGGGGGCAATCGATCAGAAGGTTCCCCTAATAGAAAGAAAGTTTGCAAGTAGTTTGTTGAAAGTTCTATAAAATAAAAAATAACTTAATTTAAAAAAATCTTTCCAACCTCTTATAACTTGCACCGAAGCAAAAATATAGAATTAGTGTGAGCAGCAAATGTAACTCGAGCCGAAATACATATGCTCTTTATTTCGTTCGATTCATTCGAAGGGGTGTACAATAAATTTATGTCATATCCACCTAATGTTCGCGCTTCTACTTCCACGTTGACATTTGTAAACAATACAGGCTGTTCTTTGTTTCCGAATTGACTAATTAAATGTCGATGAAATGTCAGTAAAAAGACATTTTTTGTTTGCATAATGTCAGTAGGTTTTGTGAATGAGGGTATTGTTCTATCATGGGATGATTGATTAACTGCGAAACCTATCCTATATTTGACTCGACAGTACTACAAAGTTTCTTAATAAAAATAGATGTATAATAAATTCTAGTGTAAGTAGGTTATTATTATTCACCAACGATTAATATTAATGCTGACGCTGACGTTAATATTAAACGTCAGCTGGGTTCGTTCATTGCGTTCACAGCCATTTTGTGGACTGTAAGTGCGTTCGGGAATTAATTTGCAACACAAATGAGGATATGCAATAAATTAAAAAAATGCACCCAACAAAATGCATGGGGTCGTTCGATTTGTGGGGTAGTGATTTGCACCTTTGTTCTGCAATGAGTATGAAAATTGGCATTAGTTATGCGTGAAATTGTATGTAAATTGAAATAGAATGTCTGAATTAGATTTCGATTCGCTCAACATTTCTTTTGATAGATAAGAATTGGCAGTCATAAAGATTTCTTGACAAATATTTTTCAAATTGAAGTCAAACTTCGTCTCATCTGGAATACTTGTTATTGTTTTTAATGTTTAAGTGATTTATAAAACATAATTTTAACTCTACTAAAATTTATTTATAATGAAAAAGGAGACACTTCAATATCTCGATGTTTCTAATGCAGTTTTATCTTGCATATTCTTCAATGAACATTAAAAGTATTTCATCGAAGTCTTTGTTTACCTACATCTGACTTAGATAAATCAACGAATATCCACAAGACTGCCCAAGTCAGACAGTTCTTGATCAATAATGATGTATCGGTATTATGATAGGCGTGCATGCAGTTGTCAGATTCTAATAGGACCTAAGCTAACCTCACATCTAACACAGAATCATTAATCTCCCAGCGCCGATGTGCTAATCTATGATAGGTAATTGAGTAATGGGTGTGCTTGTTTGTGATACCTAGTTAGGCCTATAGCATTTGAATCAGGATTTAATTAGACTGTGTGCGGAAAGTGGAACGGTTAGTACAATTGGGCGTTTGTTTATCAAAGCACTACTAATAATCAGCATATAGATTACGGCTAATTTGTAATTTCTTCAGAAATAATAAGCTTAATCATAACTAAGCACAACTCATTAAGTTGGGTGTTAACACCTTTCCCTTTGGGGAAAGAGGCGTGATGTAATCACAACTATTATAGTTGTGATTATAATTGTGATAGTGTGACTATAATAGTTGTTAGTATTATTTTAAATATCGAGGATAATACTCAAACATTATTAGTACCTCACTTCTTCTTTTTCTTTGTCCTGCCCTGCTCCCAATTCTATTTGAGGTCGGCGCAACATGTCTTCCTCTTCCACTCTCCTCTATCACTCGTCAAGTCAACACTCACTCCCGTCCTCACCACATCATCATTCACACAATCCATCCATCTTTTCTTTGGTCTTCCTCCCCCACACGTCCATCCACTTTCAAGTACATAACTTTCCTGGTGACAAATGATTATGTACATTTTTCACAAATCGGGCCCCACCGTGAGGGCCACCGAGATATCTGCGACATGAAATAGCGTAACAATGTTTTTTTTAATATGAACCATCAAAAATACCCCGACCGCCATCTTGGATTTATTATTCTTTGTGTTTTAACAGCTCTTGGCGATAAAACGTTTTGTCATAATCGTGTTTTGGTGGCCGTGCACTAAGAGCTGGTCCTCTCCGTAGTCACCAGCGAGTTATGGAAAAGACTATAATTCGAGTTTCTTTTTTAGTTTGTTCGGAGTTTTTCTGCGCGACCTGATTCGGATTTGATAAGAAGTGGCCAAATACTCGTATAAGTAGTTGGTTTGACAAAAGTAAAACCAAACTACGATTCTCGCCGTGACGACCTTTGTAAATTCTTCACGCTTAATTAAAGCATTATAAATTAAAATAATCAACGGTACAACAAATAAAATTACTGCTAATTAGGATGCAGGATTCTTTCGGCGTTTTTGTCTTCCCACGGACGCTATTTGCGGGATTCGTTTATCGTTACGATATACTAAGCTTATGTGTTGCGTGAAAAAGTAAATGGAATATTCTATAACTCTGCCAATTGATTTGTCAATATTTTTGTTTAATATTATCCTGAAAACGATATTCAATTAGTTGAAACTGTTCACATTGTTAATTGGTTAACGTCAAATTAAACACAGATGGTATAATTCATAGGTGAATAATTTATTTAGTAAATAATCATTAAAATATTGGTATGTTTACGTGATGCTTCTAAATTCCAGGACATGATATTAAGCTGTATAAAACTTAAATCCTAGACTTGTATTAAATCAAGAAGTCTAAGTGTTCGTCCAGGAAGAGGCCAACATGCATGTGTGCATCTTACAATATTCCAAGATCCTTTTAACTATACATCTATTAAGCTATTGCATTTTAACTATTAAGCTATTGCATAGCTTCTATCGCGGGCTTTGAGCGCGGGGACTGAATCCAGAAATTCCGTAACGAAAAAACCTCACGCTCCTCACTCCGATGCGCAAGGAGGTGTGGCTTGAACACCGTGCATCGTCTAACGTCGTTTCAGTTCGGCAGTCTTCGACACGGCGTTGTGTGCGTGCGATTAGACGTATTGTACGACTCTATGAAACTCGCACGAATGAGACGAGCTGTTCCGAAATCGGACGAATACATAAGCAGCTGTATTAAAAAATACCAAAAAAAAAACACTTTTAATTTGTTATTGTATGTATTCCGAAAAAAAAAAATTATCGAAAAAAAAAATTGAAAAATTTGTTTTCTTATCGGTCACCACGCTCAAAAAGTGTAACTTGAATTAATATCAAAGAAAAAGAAATACTGCATGAATAAAATAAATAAATAAAATTATAATTGCATAAGTTGATACAAAATGCTATGCAATAGCTTTACCGCGGCAGTCCCCGAGTGCCACACGTCTTTTTTGTTTCTCTATCTGTTCGTCTGTTTGTACGGGTTGCTTATCTCCGAAACGGCTGTACCGATTTCAATAAAATTTTGCATGGTGATACCTTATATCCCTGGTCAATATCTTAAATACTTTTTATTCCAGAAAATTAAAGGGTTCCCGTGGGATGGTTAAAATACCAGTAACCGCGGGCGAAGTCGCGGGTAACAGCTAGTTAAAATAAAAATGTTTAATGAATATCCAATTATACCCTTTACTATTGTTTCATAACATTTTTTCTTTTACTTTATAAAAGTTTGTAAAAACATTACTGACACCTATGATAGAGACATTACAGTACTAAAAATTACAGTTTTATTGTAAATGTTGGAATTTATATCACTATTGCATAACATTTTGATTACCTTTGTTATTAACTCATCAATAGACACTGTTTGTAAACACCATAGAAATTAATTGTGTTTCGTCCGAAGAGACTTATTGTCAGTCCAAGGGATGTACCTAAGATTAATACGCAAATGAAAAGCAGCATTATATTAATGGGAGATTTTTATCGTCCCATATCTCGATATTGGAAACGCTCACAGGCTTTGCATTGTCAGTAAAGTTCTGATATAATTTTTTGATATCGCCCAAGGGGCGCTTTGACACCGCCGAAGCGGCTCCGATAAATTCGAATCTAAATCCAATATCTCTCTTTATAAGTCGCGAAAGAATTTCCACGAGCAGGATTATTTCGGTTGAAATGCTTTCTGACTAATACTACTTGAACTTTAGGAGTTAGCCTTGTCGGCTCAGTTTCCAAGGTATATTTAGCAATGATATTATCATTGATATAGCAGCTTTCATTGATTGTAGACTTTTTAAGGATTTTTAGGCAGTTAAAAATTGCACTGACTTTTTGTGTTTATTATTTCCTTAAATTTAATGCTGATTTGTTTAATCTAACAGTAATATGGTATAGTTTGAGTTTTGGTAAATAATTATATATTAACGTTTATTGTACAGTCAGCGTCAAATAGTTGATAACAATCTGAGTGTTCAAATAAAAAGGCTACCAAAAAATCAATAACGGTACAAATGAAGTTTTCATTCTTATTTATTTATTTAAACTTAAATGTATATATTGGGTCCTTAACTATGAAATTGGTGTTTTTTTTTTCTCTCTTAGTATTTTGTCTGTAACTATTAAGATTCAGAGTATTCCTAAAAAATAAATACCTCTTCTAAAAATAGACTATATTTTTGAGCTCTCTTGATTTGTTTTGATAATTTGTTGTAAGTTTAACTGTGTTAAAATTGGACACGGAGACAACGCTTTTTAAGTGCCTCCCGAATATATCTATAAAAAATTATGAAGTGTGATATTACACATATTACTAAAGCTTGTCTAATGATAGATGCCTGACTGAAAAAAATTTAGTATGGAAAATGCAGAATTCCCCAAAATCTCCATACAAAACAGCAATTGCATAGGTAAGGACCTAATATTAAATTAAGGGGGGGGGGGGGGGCAAACACGTGACGTAGGAACTGATTTTTTTTCCTCTGGACCCTAACATGTGATATATCGTTGGATAGCTATTCAAAAATGAATAGGGGTTTTCTAACATCATTTTACGATAAAATTTATATTTTCTAAAATAATCGCTCCGAAAGTTAAAAAAAAGTGCCCCTTAAACTTTTTTATTTGTATTTATTATCCATCATAATAAATACAAATAAATATAAAAAAAAATTTCAACTTATTCGTCAACAACATAAAAATGATTGTATTTATCACACCGACATCTGCCCACGTGACTCAAGTGCCCGCAGACATGGGGACACTTCGAAACCGATTCTCTCGTTCTTCTTCTTGCCCTTTTCCCACTCTAGGTGGCGTCGGTACAACATGTCTTCTTCTTCCATTTTCCTCTGTCACTTGTCAGCTCAGCAACCTCTTCTTTTATTCTCACATCATGCTTCAATCCATCGCACGCATTCAATCCATCGCTTCTTTGGTCTTCTCACTCTAGCTCCATCCACATCAATTTGGAACCGATTCTATTAGACTATAATTTTTATTTTTTAGTATTTTAAATTCTACGATTATATAACGAACCTTTAGTTAACCTTTAGTTTAGTTTATTTTGATAGGAGAATAAAGAAAGTGGATGCTGAGCTGACGAGTGACAAAGGAAGATGGAAGAAGAAGTCATGTTGTGTCGGCCCCACTTAGAGTGGGAAAAGGGCAAGAAGAAGAAGATTTTTTAAGAATCATTTAGTTACAAAATGAAAATAGAAAAGTGTTAACTTGTAATTTCCATAAACATTTCAGTATTGTAGTCCGTTACATTATGCAAGAGTCCACGAAGTTTTATCCCCTTTCCGACCTTAAAACATAAACTCAAAGCGTATTTCATACAACATTACTCGGAAACAAAGATAAGAAAATCCTCATGAACAAAGTCACGGGGTACTTTCGCAACAAATTGTAAAATTTTATAACGCAGTAACTAAAATGGATCAACTTAGTAGTGGTAAATTTTATGAGTGCAATATCTGAGTACGGCTTATTACCTGAATTAAAAAACAAATCATGTTGACCAATGTTATTTTTGTAAGTCTTAATTATAATTGCTTTAGAGTTGTTGTTATTAAATATTGCTTGGATGTTTTAAAAATAATGATACATTGCATGAATTACATCCTGTAATTGACTGATGTAAGCTGATGATTTTATGAAATACCACAATCTGCCAGAAGCAGCAAATACACAATCGTTAACCGCTTATCGCGTCCCACTGCTGTGCATGGAGGCAAAACATGAGGTGTATTGGGCCATATATCCACCACGCTGGCCCAATGCGGATTGGTGAACAGAAACGATTGCAATAGCAACCAGAACCAACAGCTTAAAGTACCTTCCGAACACGGAGGAACTCGAGAGAGAAGCTAAACATGTAAATTATAAGGGTCAACAAGGGTCACAACGTCACCAAGCTCCACTCAAATACACAATACAGCTTTTAATACAATCCTATTTTACAAAAGACAAGATTTTTCAAACTATATAGGTAGGTAATTTATAACATATCACGCCTGCTTCCCTCCTCGCTCCTGCATAGTTACACCAATATTTCGCCTGACATGAGTCCCTACAATGTAACAAGGGACTAGCTCTGTAACGGTCTGTAGGATCTGTAACGGCTGGACTTGGTCTGGCAATAGTTGCTCTACACCAAGTCCGGTGTAAGCAAGGGCTATTCAAAAGTGTTTTTAAATTTTATTCAGAGCGTGGAAGCGTGGAATTCCCTCCCTCCTATAACATAGGTTCCTTAAAGAGAAGCGTGGAAACACCCAATGGGCTAGCAAGGTGCGTGGTTAGGGTTGCTGTTCTCTGTGACCCTAGCTATCTCCGAGTATGTACTCCCCTACTGCTTGCCATCAGGTGTTGATACAGTTGGTGTAAATTTTATAAAAAAAATCAAACTCACTAGTATAGCCTGGTAATAAACACGCAACTTAATACAAACGAACACATCTTGATCCCTGTCTTGCTCCAGCTATAGTTACAAACCAAAACTAATCTTAGTTATCAGGTCCCTCATCTTATCAATGCAATCCCAAAAGATATTAAATACCAACTAAATGAAAAGAATATCAAAAAGAAATAAAAAAACTAATTTTTGGAAAGATTTAATTACTAACTAATATTATTAATAACTAACTACTACTAACAATCTATATCCATATACATTAATATTATAACAAAAATAAACACAACTTATTATACATATTGCCTTTACTTACAAAATTACAGATTTATAATACTCCGATACTTAGACTATTGCAAACTACAACTCACATTTGAATGAAAGCAGGTGAGAAGCGAATCGGCAGTAGGTACGTGGAAAAACTTCTGTTAGTTTATAATTGTATTGTTGGATGTTACAAAATTGTTTGTAATACATAAATAAATATGAGTGACGTTGTAATTCACATTAAAAAAAATATAAACCTCATTCCTTAAGACGTTACGTAACTTATCCACAATTATAAAATGTTATTAAAGAGGAATCTCTTAAACCAGATAAAGGTAGACTTATTTCTGTCTGGACTAAAATTGTTTTTATGGTAATCAGACGAAAGCTGCTTAAAGTATGTGAATGAAATACCCATTTAAGGATAATGCTTGAGCAATAGAAATCTTTATTGTTAAAGTAATATTCTGAGCTGAACATTCTACTTCTCTGTCGATAAATTTCAATGACAGAATTCCGTAGAACGAGCACCATCAACATATTTAATGGTAATAAGCGCCATTGCTAATAATGACATTACAGTCTTGGGACATAGAAATCTTTCTAATAGCATCATTCACTAGGCGTTTCTTAACTATTAACTAACGTAATACAGTTGGTTCTGGCGTACTGTTAGCTTCTTAAGCAGATTCAAATTTAAGTCCACATACGTCGTCTCCATGTTCAATTGTAGTTCTTATGGGCATAGATTTAAAGACACATGTTTTAGCATTGCTTTACCTGTGTGGTCTACTAGTAGTACAGAAGACAGATACTCTTCCGTCTACATAAATTACTATTCATTATGTAAGCGAATGTTTTATGGGGCTAGGATGTCGTGATGAAGGCACACTCTTTAAGCCGTTCGGACCATTTTTTACACTGTAGACTCTAATGTTTTATACCTCGCGAATACCTCGTTTTCTAGTAATAAAAGTGCATTATTAACAGTTCCTATGCGCGTTGTGTTATTTGCGTTCGGCCAGCAAACACTCGTGGCCGCATTTATTTAAATATTGCTTTCCATACACAAAATTTAATGCAAGTCTTGGAATTTATGCCACTTTGTTTTAGTTGGGTTGCTGGTTTTCGTAATTACGTAAAGCGAGGTTGGTATTTCGTGCCAATTTAAATAGCAGAGAAAAGTACGTGGAGTTATGTTGTTTTATGTTTTTCCGCACCTCGTTAACAATTGTTAAGAATTTTTTAAGAACTTCATTATTGCTAGCTTAGTAGTTTATATCTATTTTTTGTAAGAAGGACAGTTTTCGTTAATAGTTAGTTGCCATCGCTACGAGACGCTATTATCTGGTATCTTCAGAGTTTATACAGCTGTCAGAAGAAATTATTATTATTTATTTACTTGGATAGCACATTTGCACCCGGCCTGACCAAGCAGTCATCGTAGCATATATCTATATATATATCTACGATGATATATAATACTGATATTATGTCAATCGCGCACTACACAAACATACATACATACAATCACGCCTGTAATCCCCAAAAGGGTAGGCAGAGCCCAAAAAGCACTGTGTTTCATGAGACCACATATAGTCATACGAAATTGGGTTTGGTCAGATGAAAAATCGTGAAAGAGTCGTAACAAGCTCATCGCCTACACAATCACAGACCCAGTACCCAATACGCCCTTAGTCGCCTTTTACGACGTGCTAGGCAAGAAAAGTAGGTACATTCTTTTTGTGTCCCGGACCAACACGGGACAACATAAACATAACACCAAAAAGTTTTGAAGTATTTATACCTACTTTCTCTTTAAAATTAGGTGTTTATACGAAAACTGTCCTGCAAGTTTACCTCTAACATTACGATTGTAATCTGACCCTCGCAGCTGGACTATTCATGGAAGTCGGCAACAAAGTATTAATTCACGGAGATAGTTAACTTTACCGAGAAATTGTCTGACTACTCTCGTTATTTCACGCGGTATGGGCATAGTCGAGCGCACATTAGGTTTACCGCTATAGGTACAATCAAGTGCTTATTCTAGGCTTGACATTTAGGAAAAAGTACTTGAGCACAAAATACACAACACACACACCGCTCTCTCTTACAGCATACCAATTAACTTCTCAACTATTACTTAACTATGCAGCTTACACGCTTACATTATTAATCCATAGTAAATTTACTTTTTTAATTCATTTAAAAGCATACGGATAAAATATTCTTAGGTTTGTAGATTGGTGTAACCGTAGCAAGATATGATATTGGGTCCTTACCTATGAAATTGGTGTATTTTTTCTCTCTTAGTATTTTGTCTGTAACTATTAACATTCAGAGTATTCCTAAAAAATAATTACCTCGTCTAAAAATAGACTATATTTTTGAGCTCTTTTGATTTGTTTTGATAATTTGTTGTAAGTTTAATTGTGTTAAAATTGGACACGGATACAACTCTTTTTAAGTGCCTCCCGAATACATCATTTTAATTGTATTCACTTAAAAACGATAAATAATTTTTATGAAGTGTGATATTACACATATTACTAAAGCTTGTCTAATGATAGATGCCAAATATTATTATCTTTGGATTAGTCGTTGTGAAGAAAACTGAAAAAATTTTAGTATGGAAAATGCAGAATTCCCCAAAAATTTCATAGGTAAGGACCTAATATTATACTTTTTATAGGTAAAAATAGCAGAACTGAAGAATTTAATCGGGTTTTTGTAAAGGCGAGCATTTCAATCGCTTCTTGTTAGCAGTCGGAAGCGGAATGCGTCCACCATCAGGCTCCAAAGGCCATGTATTTAATTAAATACTATTGCAAAGTTTCTGTATGGTTTTGTAATACGAAAACCTTTTCGTGTCACACAACCCTAAGCTTATTCTTTTCCTGTCCAAAATACCACGCCCATATCATTCCATCAAATGTTGCCCGTAAATTAATTAAGATGAATAGCTAAACTTACCGGCTAATATTACTTGCTTCCAAACTATTGTAGGTAACAGGTGTACTTAGTCAAGGTAGTTGCTAACTTTGCACATGTCTTAGCAAATGCATTGCAATGTCAAATATAGCACTGTTTACTTTACACACAGGTTTGACACCTCTGTAGCGCACAACTATGTTCTTGCTATCCAATTTGGAAGTTTAATGGTATTTTATAAAAATTGACAGCTTTGTTTGTTTCTGGTGTTAAATAGACCGTTCAATCTGTAGTGTGTAGGTATTAGGTGTAACAGATTGAGTAATTTGTTGGCGATGCAAATGTGTTTATATAAATGAATAGCAATTTCAATACAAACAAGTCTTATCGAGAACAAAGATTACATAGAAGTATTCGTTGAAGTGCCTAGAGGCGATTGCGCTAATAAATTGTAAAAAATAGATGACATACAATTTCATAAGTTAATAAGTACCAACAAATAATTAGTTCTTACTTTCTTAATAATCTTACTTTAAGCTACAGAATACACAGAACTGGTTGATGCAGATTACTTATGCCGCATAAACTGTTCTTGCATCTGGGTTCCAGTTTTAATTAGTAACAGGGAGGGTTAAGTCTCCCCTAGAAGAAAGACATTATATACCAAATTTATAAATTTAAAATTAAATTTAACATTAATTTAATTGTCACTTTGTGAATTTGTTTTACATTCTCTTTAATAATCGTCTTCTTTTGTTTCCATTTATATGTATTAGGTCCTTACATATGAAATTGGCGTTTTGTATGGAGATTTTGGGGAACTCTGCATTTTCCATACTAACATTTTTTAGTTTTCTTCACAACGACAAATCCAAAGATAATAAATAATATTTGGCATATATCATTAGAGAAGCTTTAGCTATATGTGTGATATCACACTTCTTAAAAATTATTTATCTTTTTTATGTGAATGCAAATCAAATTATGTATTCGGAAGGCACTGAAAAGGAGTTGTCTCCGTGTCCAATTTTAACACAATAAAACTTACAACGAATTATCAAAACAAATCAAAAGAGTTCGAAAATATGGTCTATTTTTAGAAGAGGTAATTATTTTTTAAGAATACTCTGAAACTTAATAGTTACGAACAATATACTAAGAGAGAAGAAAAACACCAATTTCATAGGTAAGGACCCAATATTTGGAGCCGGAGCACTTCCTCATCACCTCATCATATCATCGTGCACACTGTCCATCCATATTTAATTACATTGTAATGATATTGTATAATTACACTATAAATCTGATTATTTTCTACAATACAAGCAAATACAAAACAAACAAAAAATATTTAAAGTACGTCTGCAATTCTAAAACCACACATAAAAATACCTACTAGATCCAACAAACACCATTCCGTTCTCAAATATTTCTTAAAGCATTTCAAAACACCTAAAGAACATGAAAAAAAGAACAAAATGATGCCACAATCTTATCGGCCAGCAATCTAAAATATCTCAAAGATTTTTCATAGCGCGAGGACAGCGAAGTGCACATTTTCCATACAAGTTTTGGTCTGTTTTTGCGCCGCTGATGTTATCTGTGGCCATGTTTCAACATGCTACATTGTCCGAGAATAATAAAGCGACGTTCAGATTTGAGGTGATAAGGAGAGGTTTGACGTGTGGTGCAGAGACGTGAAGCTTCGGATATGTGCTAATTAGACGTTTATATTTGGGAATGGAATGCCACTCGTGTGAATTGAGTAACCTTTTTATTGGGTCCTTACCTATGAAATTGGTGTTTTTATTCTGTCTTAGCAATTTTTCCGTAACTATTAAGTTTCAGAACATTCTTAAAAAATAATTGCCTCTTCTAAAAATAGACCATATATTTGAGCTCGTATTATTTAATTTGATAATTTTTTGTATGTTTGATTGTGTTAAAATTAGACACAAAGACAATAATTTTTAACTGCCTCCCGAATACACCATTAGATTTGCATTAACATAAAAACGATGAATAACTTTATCAAGCGTGTTCACACACATATTGCTAAAGCTTGTCTAATGATACATGCTAAATATTATTATCTCTGGATTTGTCGTTGTGAAGAAAACTGATAAAATGTTAGTATGTAAAATGCAGACATCCCCAAAATCTCCATACAAAACACCAATTTCATAGATAAGGACCTAATATTAGAATATAAAGTGTCAATTCATTAATTCAACTCAATGGAAGCAATAATGACTATAGTGACTACCATTACAATTATAAGGGTTATGTGTTTAGAAAGAAACAGCTTAAATTACTCTACTTCTCGTACTGCTAAATTCAACCAACAGAATCTATTTGGACCTGTTAAACATAAAGTCTAATTTAATCTGATACCGCAATACAATATTCAGCGGTTACCTAACCGAAACAAGGATAGCGGTGGAACCATTAGACCAAGGATTTAGTACTTGGGTTCAGTATCATTAGTGAAATTAAAGCGGCCCTGCCTTGTAATAATTACCTTATTAACTAAGCCATGTGTACAGTAAGGAACAATATTAATTTGCAACTTGTTGATGATCATGGCGGCATTTATCGTGTGCGTCACGGTACCCTCGCACATTAATCACCTGACATTACGATGAACTGGTGCGAAGAGTAACGATTTTTCAGAAGGGGTACTCAATTGCATAGTTTTATACCTGTACACATCACTACATCGTGTACCTACAACAAATTTTACGGATTTTGATGCAGTTCAAAAAAAAAAAAAAGACGTGTGGCACTCGGGGACTGCCGCGGTAAAGCTATTGCATAGCATTTTGTATCAACTTATGCAATTATAATTTTATTTATTTATTTTATTCATGCAGTATTTCATTTTCTTTGATATTAATTCAAGTTACACTTTTTGAGCGTGGTGACCGATAAGAAAACAAATTTTTCTATTATTAAATAAATAAAAAAAGTTAATATTGTTTAAAATATTTTTTATTATTTTACAATACATGTGGGTTTTATTATCTTAACGCCGTGTCGAAGACTGCCGAACTGAAACGACGTTAGACGAAACCCTCATGAAAAAAGCCTATTACAAAATCAATGAATATTTAAATGATAGTCAAGCATGGGACATATAGATTGCTCCACACTGCAATCTTACATTTGGTCACTTTCATGATTGTATATTGAAATGTTTACTTTTTTATTATACATTTTGTTTAGCTATCATAAATTCCTTTTTTTTTCTATTATATTAACACAAAACTTTTTTGTGAAACATAGGTATTATTATTGTATCCATTCATATTATATATAATTTTTTTTGTTTTGGCCAGGAGAGTGTTCCGAATAGACATGACAATTAATTAATTACTTCAGTATAACTATTACAATCACTTGTATATATTGATACGTCGCTTTTGGAGCATTTACCTTCCAAATCAATTTTGACATTTGTGACTAAGAGTATTATATAATACACGTAAATTTTATTAGGTTGTAGAATATATTGATGTAAAGGGAGGACGGAACCCTTGCAGAGTTTCTTGCCTGTATCTTCTCTAGACAAGGCCTCCCGGTAGTGAACAGGCCGAAAAAAAAGTAGTGGTATTATCAATTTAAGGATACTTATAATTTATTTTGTTTGTTTTGACTTGTCAAAAGTGTATTTGATGATACCAATTTGATTAAATGACTTTGAGTTTGAGTTTGAGTTTGACGATGCACGGCCTTCAAGCCACACCTCCTTGCGCATCGGAGTGGGGAGCGTGAGGTTTTTTCGTTACGGAATTTCTGGATTCGGTCCCCGCGCTCAAGGCCCGCGATAGAAGCTATGCAATAGCTTAACAATGTTTCAAGATGATGATTTGTAAAGATAAATATACATAATTATTTATTTATTGACATAGTTATTACAGGGACATACAGTCAATTTAAATAAAGCTATTATTCGGGTGGCTGGAGCTCTGGAAGAACAGTGATATCACGCCCCCGTGCCATAGACAATACAATGAAAACTACTAACCAACTAGTACAAAAAAAATAGAAATGCTGCAATTAACAAGTGGTCAGATACACTTAAAAGATTTGCTTGCAATTAAAGCCGCAGAACTAATTAAAAGTAGATCTGTTTTTTTCGATAATCACTTTCAGATTTCATTTTAGATAAAACTCCCTTGACATTATGATCAGTTAGGCAGTTGATCATTGTTCCTATTAAAAACTTTTTAATCATCACCAGTTGAAGAATCAAATGGTAACACTTAACATTATTTCATATAGAAGACAATGTTACTAAAAATAAACTGAAGAGACCAAAGAATTTCATATATTTCTATTTATAATGTTATATAACATGATATGCCATATCATCACGCCTCTTTCCCCGAAGGGGTAGGCAGAGGCGTTAAACACCCACATTTCACCAGATATGTTAGATCCCCATGTAACAGGTGGCAAGCCTGTTGCCATGCACTGGACACAATGTTAGGCAAGCAATATTCAGAATGAACTGTACATAGGTTGTATTCAAACTTAGCGAGGCAGGCGGTAGGATCGAACCTGCTTTTTGAGCGGCCTATCGAACGAGTGGTAACCCGTCCGTCCCAACTACGGCTACAGCTGCCTTGCCTGCCTAATGTAATATTAGGTCCATACCTATGAAATTGGTGATTTGTATGGAGATTTTGGGGAATTCTGCATTTTCCATACTAACATTTTTTCAGTTTTCTTCACAACCACAAATCGAAAGATAATAATATTTGGCATCTATCATTAGACAAGCTTTAGTAATATGTATAATATCACACTTCATAAAAATTATTTATCGTTTTTAAGTGAATGCAAATAAAATGATGTATTCGGGAGGCACTTAAAAAGAGTTGTCTCCGTGTCCAATTTTAACACAACTAAACATACAACAAATTATCAAAACAAATCAAGAGCTCAAAAATATAGTCTATTTTTAGACGAGGTAATTATTTTTTAGGAATACTCTGAATCTTAATAGTTACAGACAAAATACTAAGAGAGAAAAAAAACACCAATTTCATAGGTAAGGACCCAATATAAATGTAAAACATAATTGCTCGGGTGTTTTTGAATGTGGATAGCAATTTTTATAACTAAAATAGATATCTGTTTTGACCTATGTATTAAAAATGAATTCTAGCACGTAATATAACTGTACGATTGTAATTGTACGATAACCTACCACAGTAACAATTATTATAAAGAAACTGTGCACACTAGATACTGAAATAAAATCCATAATGTAAAATGTTACACATTGTCATGTTGTTCTAACAAACAAAAGTTCCGGAGAAATACCGTGTCTGCAATTTTAATCTTTGACAGCCATAAAATTTAACACCCTAAGGTGTATCGTTGCTTGTTTGGGGAATCTAGAACTTTAGGGTTGAGTTCGCTCGCAAGGGGAGGCATAGAGATACGAAGCTCTTTGGCGTCTGAATGGGGTACAGCTTGGCTACCTCGAAGTTCTCTACCTGTCTTCCTCACTCCTGTAGCACACATAAAAGATAGAAACACCTTTGTCAAAACGTCAATTTGCTAGGGGAGATTACTAACATATGAAGGAAAATAATTCTGCCCCGAGGCTCGGGGGAAATTTAAGTTAGCCCTAAAAGTGAGGGTGCGTCATGTATGAATTAAAATTCAAAAGATTCGTCAACAGAGATTTCTATATTTATATTTTGCATTTTGTTTTTTCTATTTCAATTTCTTGTTGCGGCTATTACAATTTAAAGTTTTATGATATTTAATGAGTTTAATGCTTGCTTATTAATTTTGCATTGGTATTATATCTATCATCGTCAGCCTATATACGTTCCACTGCTGGGACAGGCCTTCCTCATGGATACAAACACATGAGGAGTATGGGCCGTAACACCACCACGCTGCCCCAATGCGGGTTGGTGGGTAGAAACGGTCACAAATGCGACCGGAAACAACGGCTTAACGTGCCTACGGAAGCACGGAGGAGCTCGAGATCCCAAAGTCTTGGTCACCCATCCACGGCCTGACCATGGCGAGGGTAGCTTTGTTTTCGATTGAAGCCAAAGCGCACTATCCACTACGCCACCGAGCTCCTCTACTGAGAGGCTGATGACGATTATATCTCTAATGAGAACTGGCAATATTTTATGGGTTTATACTAGCGCGATTATATTTAAAATAGGACGATTCTAATCAAAGATGTTAAAAACATGCAAAAAATATTTTAATTCCATCATGAATATGCATCATTTTATTTTAGGATTCAATAATTTTCTCATAACAAGCTTCACACCACCTGAACGGTCTAATCTCAGACTATTGTCTTCTAAGATATCCACATGATGTAGCATATACCCAGTAACATATTATTATATTTGTGCTCATCCTCCCAAGCCGTTACGCTACAACGCTCACAAGATATGGACCATTACATCCAAAGCCAGACGTATTAATACCGGATCATTATTATTAATAAATCAACACCAAGACATAATTTTGCCACAAACCAAAAGTAATAAATTCTGCCCTGCTTCATAAGGTGCAATATGTTTGGTATCTTCGATTAATATTGTCCTTATGCTTGATACAATGAGATTATTAAAACCGTTATTATTACCGGCTGTGTAATGGAAAGGTAAGTATAGGATATTCAAATTGCGTTTGAGTTTTTATGTCTAACTAGCTGTTGCCCGCGACTTCGTCCGCGGTTACTAGATTTTTAAATATCTCATGGGAACTCTAATTTTCCGGAATAAAAAGTATCTAAGATGTTAGCCAGGGATATAAGGTATCATCATGCAAAATTTCATTGAAATTGGTCCCGCCATGTCGGAGATTAGCCCCGTATAAAAAGACAAACAAAGAAACATAAAATTTATTAATTTTTTGGTATTTTTCCTCTTTTTACATACGTGACTTGATTTTAAGCATTTTTTTCTATGTACAGATTTTAGACCTCTACAGTTCTATTATATGTATATAATATATGTATATATGGCTTGTGACATAGCTGTTACGCTTGTTTCACCTTAGTCCACGTTGCTAGTTTCATCAAATGTGACACACACACACTTTATTTTATGATAACTCTTCCACGTGCATGGCTGTCGACTCGCCCCCTGTAACACGAGAACTAAAAAATATCGTGCGTAATTAAAAAAAATATCCCGGTACAACGATAGGTATTTAACCGGGTGACGATAGTCAATCCCATTATAATTTATAAATGCAGAATGAATGAATAAATGAATGAATGATATATTCGTCCTCAGCCTATAGACGTCGCACTGTTGGGCACAGGCCTTCCTCATGGATACAAACACATGAGGAGTATGGGCCGTAACGCCACCACGCTGGCCCAATGCGGGTTGGTGGGTGCAAACGGTCGCAATAGTCTCTACCGGGACCAAACGGCTTAACGTGCCTTCCGAAGCACGGAGGAGTTCGAGATCATAAACCACTACGTCACTACGGGTTTAGTGGTTAATATGACGTATCATTTTGATTAAAAAACTGCAGACGGTTGATAAATGTTTCACACTTTTTCACGTCATGTAAATAAAAAATAACCGAATCAAAATTTCGCTCAGGATTGGCGTCCCAAATAAAACGTCTAAATGTCCAATTATAAATAATTGTGTAAATCATTAGGGGTTGTTTCTTTACCGCGTAACTCGTTTACTGGAAAAAACTGTATGAATGGCTTGTTAGTGTTTTCCAGTTGGTCTCCGGAGTGCGGGCGTAAGGTAAATCGTTAAGGGCTGGCTTACATTATGCTAGCAGAGCGACAAACAGTCAGCTGCTGTTTGTTCATTATTTGTTTTTGATTTTTTTTCATTTTAGATGTTGATTTTATTATGAATAGGCTACCGTTTCACCTGATGATAAGGGAATATGAGACCTAGGTTGGACGCTTGACTAAATTATACAACTGAAGACATTAAAAGACTCCCAGAATCCTCTCCAATTTAATTATGATCTCCATCATCACGATACTGCAAAAAGAGATGTCTTTTTTTGGATATTTCAATATCAATTAAGACTAGTTGGTCAAAAGGTCAATGACACTGTCTGTTAAGTCAATTGGTCCTAGGTTTTCGTACCTAGGACCCTTAAAAAGTTTTGACCTTCTATAATTCACCATTTTTTTTGGATACATCGAGTTCCTTCCTACTTCAGTCCCAGCTGCTATTGCAAACAGATGCTATTGCAGTAATCTACAGTTGACCAGCGTAGTAGACCCATACTCCTCATGTGTGCTTCGCAAGCAGTAAGACATTATTTTATTGTATCATGTCTATTGACGAATATATCATACTACAACCGATGAATGCAAATACATAGACAGACAATCTAAATATAGGATAAATTCGCTCTCAAATTAAAAAAAGGAATCCGCTATTCACAATTCAGTAGTCATGCCCTAGTGAGTGGTCATAATTTTCGATCGTTGAAGTCAAAGGGGAGCTAACTTGGCATTATAGGGTGAACAACGAAATTGGTCTCATACAATAAGACATGTTTTTGAACGTGAGGGTCATAACGACGTGACGATATTTCTGGTCATTTGGGAAATATGTTATTTTCATCTGTCAATGCAACATGGGTATATTTTTAATCAACAGTCGAATAATGTTCGCCGGCGTCAACGATTTCTTTAAGATACTTTTTATGTGTTTGTTGTTCGCAAAATTTTTATTCAAGCTCGATTTAGGCTGGAATCAAATTTACTTTAGGAAATCAATATTTTGATGAAAACGTATTTCAAGAGTTGTCGATTAATATCTATCTAACATAATCTATTGATTTATCCATCAAAATTGGTAAAATTCATAAAAAATATTAAAGGCTTAAATCCATTTTAGTTAAAATATGATGTCACTTTCTTTCTAATTTAGATTTGTGTCTGAAAGAAGAAAACAAAAAACTTTGTCACTGAAATAGGTTTATTAAGACTTTATTATTTTTTATGAATAACACGGTAATAATAGAACAAAAGCTAATTATTTCAGAATGTGTACAAAGGTATACTCGTTAGAGTTCGATATCATAAATTAATGTCCATTCTATTGTCTAATGACTTAAGATCACGTCTAATGACAAATCCACAAGGTATCGGATTTATTTATTATTTATGTATTTTAACTTTAGTACATTTGGTGTACATTGGCTGTTTTGTCTTTTCAAAAGGGATATGCCCACTGTCATTGATATACTTTGAAAATTGAATATATTCGCGCCAAAAACAGTTCCTATAAAGAAAAGAGCTACAAAAAGGAGTGGAGTCGCGGGGATATTTTTTTATTATCATTTTATATAACAGAGGATTGAGATTTAGCAACTCTGCGTGCTATTTCTCTCGTGATGTATCCTTCAGCCCTCAAAGTTATTATTTTTGATCGTGAAACTTCTGGTAATCCTCTGGGCATTTATTTAATAACATCTTTCAACGAATAGATTTCTGAATGAGCGTACGCTACCACTGAAAGTCTTTTTTTAAGAAAAAGCAAAAGAACCCTTTTATTATTATGTATATTATTATCATATTCTTAGATAAAGAATCTGAAATTAAAAAGAAATAAAAACATTTCCATTTTTCAAAGTGATCAAAAACATATATTATAGTTATCGTAATTAATTATGTGGTTCAAAATTATTTAATTATTGGCAAGTTTTATTACACTGGCACTGTCAAAGGTAATATTTAAATTAACAAGTTATAAATTTGCGTACGTCATCTGGCTGGTCGTTTTATTTAAACTCTTCTTTTTCTTGCCCTTTTTCCCACTCTAGGTGGGGTCGGCACAACATGTCTTCTTCTTCCATTCTCCTCTCTCACTTTATTCCCATATAATTCTTCACGCATTCAATCGATCGCTTCTTTAGTCTTCCCTTCACTCTAGATCCGTCCACATCCATGCTCAGCATTCTTCTTGTAATGTAACTTTCAGCCCTCTTCATCACATGTCCATACCACGGCGACCTATTGCCTATTACTCCTAATCTTTTCTGACACTGGCGCTACTTTCAAACTTTCTCTATTATACTTATTCCTGATTGTCCATTCTTGTAACTCCACACATCCATCGCAACATTCGCATCTCTGCTGAGTGCAGTTTTTATTATCCATTGCTTTCGTTGTCCAACATTCAGATCCATACAATACAACAGGTCTAACTACGCTTTCCTTTAAGCTTAAAGGGCAACCTAGTGTCACACATTGCTTCTGAGACCTGTCGCCATTTCATCCATCCCGCATTTATTCTGTTTTCATCCTGGTCAACATCGCCATCGTTGAATTAATAATTAAACAGGTAGAGATACACCATCTAAAGCCATGTCCGGGAAACTGGCTGCCTTACAAAAAGGGCAGAACAAGTGCTCGGTTTTCGTCCTACTGATTCTTAAACTGACACTATTCTGCCTTTATCCCAGCCTGCTCTGGACCTCGGATACATTTTCTCCGACAAGAAAAATATCTTTGGCGAACAGCATAAGGGCATCCAAGAAGAAACAGGTAAGGGCTTAAAGCCGACAACTGGTGCAAACCTTCTCATTGAACTTGTCTGTTACTCCAGCTTCGGACCTAACTTGCGTGCTCGCTCTATCATACATACAAACAATAAACCTCCATACAAAATGATCATCTAAAAAGAATCCTACTAAGTTAACATTGACTTTTAGAAAAAGAAAAGAAGACTAATGAAACAAAGCTTGTTACGCTTAAAATGGTATATATTAATAAGTAATCGATGTCTCAAGTTAGTTCGAAATAAAGTGGCAAAGCAACAACACGTATTTAATTTTTTCGCAAAAGTGACAAATCAATTTATACCTTAACAACCAAAACATAATGGTCAAAATCGAACCGGATTGTACGGGATAGTTAATCACATCTGGCGACGAGTGAACAATAGCGGTCCGCATACCTGAGGACAGCGTTAAGATAAAGTCGGGAACATACTGGGAGCAAATTTATTTACATCTTATTTTTTATCAATATTAATATTTATTATTTGAGTTACAATGAGTAAAGAAATTGATGAAATTATTAAATTATTGGAAGAAAAAGCTACAATTCTACAGAGGACTCAAGTAAATTTAAAGAAATGTCCAAAACAAAGACTAACGAAAGGATACATTGAAGTGAGACTTAAATCTATAGAAGAAGACTGGCAATCATTCAGAAACTATCATCAAGCGCTTATTAAATGTACACCAAAGGAAAAGCGTGGAGAAATTCCATATTTTTTGAATGAAGAATATTATGTAATAGAAGATTTATATTTGAGTTTAACTGGAGATTTAAGGGATATGATCATGACGTTTGGAACAACCAGAGAATCAACCAATTCAAAAGAAGCGTTTACTATACCACAGGTAAAACTACCCCATATTAATCTTCCAACATTTGCCGGACAATACGAAGAATGGCCTACCTTCAATGACTTATTCACATCACTCGTTCACCACAATACAACACTTACAAAGGTTCAAAAACTTCATTATTTGAAATCAATACTCGCTGGAGAAGCTGAAACACTACTAAGACATATTAAGGTTACCGACAACAGCTATGAACAAGCATGGGATATACTGAAACAAAGATATGGAAGCAAGAGACTTATAGTCAATTCAATTCTCAAAAGATTTTTTGGACAAAGAAAGATCACTGTAGCCAACGCAAACCAAATCAAAGGTTTACTTGATACGACATCAGAATGCCTCAATAGTCTCAAGAATTTAAATATTAGTACCGAAACATGGGATTTATTGATCATTTATATTGTTGTTCAGAAGTTAGATGCAGAAACGCATAAAGCTTGGGAAGACTTTGTGTACAGCCCTGATTCAGATGAAGTACCTAGCTGGCAACAGCTGAAGAATTTTCTGGAGGCAAAATTTAGAACTTTAGAGCTGATGACACCAATTACCCCCACCCGAGAGTCAAGACCTGTGATAAAAGAAAAGGTATTCCATGTTACTACACCAGCTACAACCAGAACCTGCGTAATGTGTAATGAAAGTCACACACTTTGCCACTGCAAGCAGTTTACCAAATTAAATCCTGTGGAGAGAAGTGAGTTTGTAAGAGAGAAACAATTATGCTACAATTGCCTGATTCCTGGTCATGCAGCAATGAGATGTCGTTTAAGGATGTCCTGTAGAATATGTAACCGACGACACCACTCCTTATTACACCAGAAGACTTTAATGAACCAATCAGACAATCTACAAGCTCATTACAGTAAAGTAACAGACACAATCGAAGGAGAAGACACTGAAAACAATCAGCAAGACGTTGTAATATCATCACATGTTGCCACAAAGAAGTCTACTGCACTGCTCGCAACAGTATTGGTACCTGTAAAGGATGATGAAGGACGAATTACACTATTACGCGGATTGCTTGATCAAGGTTCACAAGGAAGTTTTATTAGTGAAAGAGCTACACAAAAAATGAAGTTAAAGAGATTACTAGTACGTGGAACCGTCACTGGAGTTGGGTCAACGCAGACAGAAGTTAATCAAGTGACACAAATACAACTTCTATCAAGATACGAAAAGAATTTCCAGCTAACAGTTAAAACTTATGTTATGTCCACGCACTTGACAACAAGACTACCATCAAAATCATTTGGATACATGAAGAATATTTGGCCACAACTAGACAAGATATTCCTGGCAGACCCTAGTTTCAATCACCCAGGAAGAATTGATCTACTTTTAGGTGTCGACGTGTATGCCCAAATTATAAAGAACAGCATCATCCGAGGTCCCCCAGGCTCACCGTGTGCTCAAGAAACAAGCTTAGGGTGGATTCTCTTTGGTGAGATACAAACCCATACAACAGAGGAATCAATAATAGTTATGCATCATCAAGTAGACATTGATGATATGTTATACAAGTTATGGGAAATAGATGAAGACAACAAGAAATTACTTACACAAGAAGAAGAAATGTGTCAAAAACTTTACGATGAAACAACTAAAAGAAATGAACAAGGTAGATACGTCGTGAAGTTACCATTCAAAATTGAACCACCAAACGTTATAAAAGGAAACACTAAAGAAATTGCAAAAATGAGACTACTCCAACTGGAAAGGCGTTTGGAAAGAAATGACAATTTAAGGGTCGAATACAACAAAGTAATGCAAGAATACATATCATTACAGCATATGGAAGAAATACCTGAACAAGAAATCAACAATAAATCAGTTTACCTACCACATCACGCAGTAGTAAAGGATTCTAGTGACACTACAAAAACTAGAATAGTGTTTAATGCTTCCTCTTTGGATACGAACAACAAAACACTCAATGACGATTTAATGGTTGGTCCACCACTACAAGACGATTTGCGTTCGTTATTTATGAGATGGCGCTTATGGAAAAATGCCTTTGTGTCTGATATACAAAAAATGTACAGACAAATATTGGTAACAAAAAGGGATGCAGATTATCAGAGAATATTATGGCGAGATAAACCGAACTTACCAATCAAACACTACCGATTACTAAGGTTGACATTTGGTACAGCTTCTGCACCTTACCTTGCGGTAAGGACACTGCAACAGATAGCTGTAGACGAAGGCAGAGCGCAATTTCCTGAAGAAACTAAAATAATTCATTCAGATTTCTTTATGGACGATTTAATGTCCGGAACAGATACCGAAGAAGATGCAATGAAGTTAGCAAACAATATTTCACAAATTTTAGAAAGAGGAGGATTTATACTTCAAAAATGGCACTCAAATAGCCTTAAGTTTCGGCAGAAATTTAGTCCACAAATAGTTACACCGACGAAGGTTGATATGAGTGTCGGCAAGACAGTTCGAACATTGGGATTATCCTGGAATTTAGATGAAGATCAACTACAATACAACACTAAATTACCTACACTGTCCAAGATAGTAACGAAGAGATCTATATTGGCAGAGATACATCATATATTTGATCCACTTGGATGGCTTACTCCAACACTGCTTACTGCAAAACTTTTAATACAAAAATTATGGCTAAGTGGTATTACCTGGGATGAAGAATTACAACCTGAAATAAAGAAACAATGGTTAGAGATTAGAAGTAGTTTAGAAAATATAAAGGACCTTAAAATAAATCGATGGTTGAATACTACAAAAGATACCTTACCTCATGTTACCATTCATGGGTTCTGTGATGCATCGACTGTAGCGTATGGAGCAACAGCCTACATAAGAGTCAAAACAGAAGATGGACTATATAAGACAGCATTGATAGCAGCTCGTTCCCGTGTTGCTCCTGTAAAACCAATGTCTTTACCAAGGCTAGAGTTATGTGGCGCTGTACTTCTATCAAAACTGCTAAAACAAATAAGTGAAGCAACACACATACCCAAGTCGAAAATATATTCATGGACTGATTCAACAATAGTCATATCATGGCTTCGTGGAGATCCTGGAAAATGGAAAACATTTGTAAGAAATCGTGTAGTTACGGTCCTGGATAATATCGGTCACAAATGGTATCACGTTAAATCAGACGATAACCCAGCAGATATCGCGTCGCGAGGCATGCTATTAGCGGAAATAAAGAATTGTAATCTCTGGTGGCACGGACCACACTGGCTAAACTATGATGATCTGCCGATGAACAATACTAATGAAGTTGAAGACTCAGCCGAAGACCTGAAAAAAGAAGAAAGAATTAATGTAAATTTTAATACACCAGAAATAGAAATTAAAGAAAAATGTATACTTACCCAATATGAAGAATTTGACACCTTATATGATTTGATTAAAACTATTGCTTACTGCAAAAGATTTCTAAGATTTATGAAAAATGATTATACACAAACCAGAACTATTTTAACACCAGAAGAATTAAATGATTCATTAGAAGACTGTGTAAGAATAGTACAGATGGAGGAATTTAAAGAAGACATTATGAGAATAAAGCAGGGAAAATCTGTCGAAAATAAAAGTAAATTACAACACTTAAGTCCCTTTATTGATAATAATAATATTCTCAGAGTTGGAGGTCGATTACGCCACGCTGATGTACCTGAAACAGTAAAACATCCACTGATTATAACAAATAAAAATAATTTAGCACAGAAGATTGTAGCAGATGCACACAGAAAAACATTACACGGTGGAGTTCAATTAACAATAAACTATATTAGATCTCGTTTCTGGATTATTAGATTAAAAAACTTGGTTACAACTACTATACATAAATGTTATGTGTGTGCAAGACAAAGAGCAATTACAAGAAATCAATTTATGGGTGACTTACCTGTTGCTCGTGTAACACCGGCACGTCCATTTTTTAATTCCGGAGTGGATTTCGCTGGGCCTCTTCAAATTTTAAGATCTAAGGGCCGTGGAAGTAAGAGCGAGAAAGGCTACATCTGTATTTTTATATGCTTGGCTACAAAGGCGGTACACCTTGAATTGGTAGGAGATTTAAGTACAGATGCATTCCTGGGAGCCTTCAAACGCTTTGTAGCCAGAAGAGGTCGTTGCTGTCATATATGGAGTGACAGAGGAACGAATTTTGTTGGTGCCAGCAAGGAACTTCAGACTATGTGGAATTATACAAAGATTGAAATGCCTGAAAACCTCATAAATCTATTAGCAGAAGATGGCACTCAGTGGCATTTCAATCCACCTTTCAGCCCCAATTTCGGAGGATTGTGGGAAGCTGGGGTGAAATCCATCAAACATCACCTTAAAAGGATTGTTACTACCCAACTGACATTTGAAGAAATGTCCACCACCTTGTGCCAAATCGAGGCTTGCTTAAATTCTCGACCCCTATGCCCTATTGATAACTCTGACGCGGAAAACTTAAATATCCTTACACCGGGACATTTTCTAATAGGAGAAGCTCCAATAAATGTTCCTGAACCCGATTTGCGTGATGTCAATTGGAACCGTTTATCAAGATGGCAACACCAACAGAAGGTCGTTCAAGACTTTTGGCACAAATGGCAAACGGAATACCTGACTCGTCTGCAACAGAGACCCAAATGGCTTAAGATCAAACCAGAATTTCAAGTGGGAGAAGTAGTTCTAGTCAAGATAGATAACCTTCCGCCGGGCAAATGGGCTTTAGGTCGTATAATCGAGAAACATCCCGGACCGGACAATCTGTGTCGTGTTTATAGTCTAAGATGTGGCGGCAAACTAATTTTAAGATCAGTTAGTAAGTTGTGTGCATTACCGTTCGAAAATTAATTATATTATTATGAAAAGTAAAATTATAAAAATCCCTTAAAATTCAAATTGCATCAAAATCATTATTGTAATTAATTAATAATTGTTATATGAAACCATTAAAATGAATAAAAATTTATGTTCCTCCCGGTGTACAACCAACTTAACCTTTTTTGCATGTTTACGAAGTTGAACCGTAGCTCGTCACAAATATTCTTAATATTTCTTTCGTAATGTAAGGTATTTGGATAATAGTTAAAAATCAAGTTGTGAGTTAGTACTTATGTTTAATTGGTAATTATATTTATAGAAATTTGTTTAGTATTTTAACTATTTAGTGTGAAGAAGCTACTCTTTTAAAGGAAAAATTATTGTAGGTTCAACAGATTCGAGTAAAATATAAATTGTTATTTGTGATTAATTTTTATGATACGTAAGATCGTTATTTAATAAAATAAATCAAGTAGTAAAACATTCCGTTTTAGGTGGGCGGCATGTTACGCTTAAAATGGTATATATTAATAAGTAATCGATGTCTCAAGTTAGTTCGAAATAAAGTGGCAAAGCAACAACACGTATTTAATTTTTTCGCAAAAGTGACAAATCAATTTATACCTTAACAACCAAAACAAAGCTTATACTATAATAATCAAAAGTGTTTATATTTTATTACCTATAATGGTTCCTATTATAATAGACTTGACACTATTAATTTTGAATGTGAACATTGTCACAAACCCATCTCTAAAACTCAACAATAATTATTGAAGATAAAGCTACAATAGCAATAAAAAGCTATAGATTGTTAAAAATAAATGAATTTGAATTGAAATCTGATGTTTCATCTTTCCGACTTCAATTTGAGGAGGTCATCAATTTAAAGTGAAAAGAAATCAAATATGCTAATGCGGTGATAAATTTTTGACTTTATTCTTGATATTGTATAAACAAGCGATGACTATCCGTCCGATGTAATAACCAACATGGTTTCTTCATAATTAGCCGTACTGATTGAATGTTATTGGCGTGGAGATGACACCAACGTATAACGAACGCACACCTTTTGATTAAATGATTTTGAAACATCTTGAGATGACGATATAAAAAAACCAAAAGTGGATTCATTTGATAACGGAACTAATGTGGTCACAATTATAGAACTTAAGGCGTTTGAGTTCGTTAGCAAGGCTTGTGAAGGAAACGATTAGTTTAACGGCTTTTATAATTTATACGAAAATTGACAGTTTTGTGTAGGTTGTGTTATGATGTAAGTAGATTTTTTTGATAGAATCAAAGATAAAACATGATTTTGCGATTGGGCATTCTTATTGACCTTATACACATTTTATAATTTACCGCAAGCAATCGCATGTTAATTATTATTAACTTTATCAATATGTCAACTATTTAATTAACTGTATTTGTAGAAACGTAATTTTTTGCAATTGTAGCAGCATATTAATAATTGTTTATTAATTTGCTTCTATAATTGTTTTATGTTTTAGTGACTTATACGTAAAGATTGATGCAATAAAAATATTGTTGATTAAATTAAGTAAAATTGAAATTATTCATTAACAGCGATTGGTGAAAATTGTACATAACATGGAACTAGACGTACAAACAATAGTCAAATGAAGACGCAACGACGCGTCAGTCGATGATTGGAGAAGCTACATTTACATATGGAACTACTCTGTTGCTAGGTTTGTTATTTTTTGTTCAAATCAAGCACCTGCTCGCTGTTATATCGCCGGAACCCACCATGACCACTTCAAATAAGTTATAATGATGTTAGTTCTGCATTTGAGATGTCATCGGCTAAATAAATAATGTCGCCTGTATTTATAATGCTAATGTGACATAATAATGTAATTGTTAGTTATGTAAGTATATCCCTTAATTTACTTTACTTACTCTGCAAAAGATCGATGATTCAATTCAGCTTTTTTTTTCATCTTGCCTTCATCTCACCGGATGATAAGCGACGGTAAGGCCAAAGGAGGAAGCGTACTTCACCTGTAATCCCCAACAACTGATGAACTGGCTATCTTTCTTCTAATTGCCGGAACCCACTTATGCTTTTCACATTGTTATTATGGCGACAGATTTAGGTAAGAAGGTGGTAGCTAGCCAGACGGGCTTAGAAGCCCTACCACCAACAAAACTGACCAGAAAAACTTCTGCCCCCGTAAGGAATACCCCAAGTAAGGAATAACCCCAGACCTCCCGATATACCCAGTGGTGGGCACCACTAGACCAAGGAGGCAGTTAAAAAAATCGCTTACTTTAAATTTGTTCCAGTGCATGATTGAAATCATTATAATTGGTTGATACTTCATCGACCAATTTGAACATTCTTGGATTCTATATTGCTAACAAAGCAACCATATCGCGTGATTTTATCTTGTATATGTAAACTAAAGTACCTAATTCTCATAATGTCTATGGCCCGTATTACAGAACCAAACTCAAGCGTAGATCTCTGCTTGAGCGCAGTTAAAAAGGGATGGCGCTGTGTGAGATCAATAGCGCCATCCCTCTCTAACAGTGCTCAAGCTGAGCAGAGTGCTCGCTTGAGTTTAGTTCCGTAATATGGGCCTATATTTCTAGGACTGCCTCTTCCTAGCTGTGTTACGCGTACGATCTATAAGCGATATCTAAAAGACAATAAGTTCGTTGAGATAACTATTACTTTTCTGATAATTTTAAATTCCTCTCAAATGAAACATTATAAAAGGCTCAGTGATTATCACATATTAATTTAACAATATACCTTCAACAATTAATTTGTCATACTAACAACTTGACAAACAGGGTTAAACGTCTCACTTTCAGAATTCTCTTTAATTAAATTAATTGTTGGCTTTTCTGCTGATCAAAAGCAGATATAGGGTTACTTGGTTCTAAGTGTCACCTTCGTCTAATGATATTTGGGTTATACGGTTCTTGTTTCTTTTAAGTCTATCTTTGACTACAAATTTATTTAACGAGTATTTTATCCAAGGGGTAACTTTTCACAGATATTCCGTCTGAAACAAATAACTAAAGCTATTGTCACGGAATGCTTTGTCGACGTCGGCCTATTTTAATAAGTTCTTTTAATAGAAAATTTTCTACAATTGTAGATGTTGGTTTAAACCTAATCTACAAATTTTATTGCGGTAAATTTCTTTGAATATGATCTTATTTCTTGTGTCAATCAAATCAGGAGGAGCATGAGCCATACACGTCGGCCTAGTGTGAATTTATGACAACAAAGTTCGAAGCACGCAGGAACCACAGCTATAAAAATTTTATTTATACAATATCGCAAACAAAATGAACTACTACGCAACCAAACTCCTCAATTACAATCACACAAATTGATTTGCATAAAATCTCAGATATATATATCTCTACCTACGTAGCCATAAATATCCATATTCATAACTATGTCTCATATTACTTTGTCCTAATTTGTGCCTCATATACAGTTCAGACCATAAAAACAGCATTGTTCTCGAATTCTTGTCACTTTCAAGCTTATCCAACTAAAGATGAAACACATTGACTTTGAAATAATGCTTTTTAATAGTAGGAGCTCTGAATTTGAATTTCCAAGAATGTCATATAATGGTTCGATAAAATTTTGTTTTTTAAATAGCATCATTTCTTTGAGGCCAGAGCCTGTCTGATTTGGATTCTTTGAGCCAGTCTGATTTGGATAGCGTCATAATTAAACTAATGATACAAATTACGTATACCTCCTAATTCATAGACCACACAAGTAGCTTCAAGAAACCCGTCGTAGTTAAAGACGTGTTTTAAAACAGACAAAACTAATCCAAATGAACAACCTCTTTAATTACAGACTCATTAAAAGTAAAGTGTGTAAAAATAAAGGTCCAAATAATAATATAGCACAGTTTCTTGTATTTCCAGGAATTGACTATTTGGTCTGAATAAAAGAAACAGCCAGAGTTACCGTTATAGACTTAACTAATTGCCCATTAAAATTATTGTGCAGTTACAAAACTAAGAACTATCGTCAGTTACCATCAGGTGAGATGAAGGTCAAGAGCTTACCTGTCATATTAAAAAAAAACTAAGAGTTAAGAATGTTCTAGAGTCTAGAATCTAGACAATGTTCACTATATACCTACATAAAAACAAATTAAGACCATTTTATAGCTAGCTTTGGGTAAAAATCTAGAAAGGCTTGGGAAGAAATGTGATAATAAGTGATCGATTTGAAGATATTATTTAGTATTAACAAAAAGGCAATAGTGTAGAGAAACATAAATTATTAGAAGTAAATATTTGGAAGATTGCTAATCTATTGTAAAACTTTAAAGAAATTTTGCTACAGCACAGATTTTAAAACTATAAAATTTTGATATACATATTTAAATTAAAATAAAAAATTGCCAGTGCTAAACCGTTTTATGGACATTGAAATAGATTTTATGTGGATGTGAAATTTTTACGACTTTTATACGAGGACGCAGTTAATAAGGAAAATGTAGATCCCTTTCTGATTATTTTTAGTTTGCGCTTTTGAGTTCTCGCTTTGATCGACTTTCACACCTTAGTTCTAAAGCAATATACTGCGCCATTAACATAAAACTATTAGCAAAGCCCTTTTAAACATTTTATGGCGATTGATAGCTTCATTATTTACGATAAATAACATTTTTGATGACAAAGTAATTAATACAGAACAGTTCAACAATTAATGTATTTTGGTATAAATAATGAGGACTAGGTTTTCGTTAGTGGAATTTTTCATCCATCCCTCCAACCATTGCGATTAAGGAGCCCATAAATGGCCATCATTTCAACCATCACACCATGCACATACCAAGAGCAAACTTTAAAAAAGAGAATTTTTCGAACTTACATTTATTGGAGTGTAAAGCAAATAAGTTCTTTAGACTCAGACCTGTTGTTCAACCAAACAATAAGTCTACTACTACTACATCTAGAGAACTTTGAAAAATCATATTGCTTACTAAATAAACATAATAATATAGAAACAAAAATAATAATGCCTTAATTCTATTTGCACATGAGCACACACAGCAACATCTCTACTCAATATCACAAGCCTCCTATCTCCTAACCATTCTTCGTAGCTTCACGTGATATATCTAACAACAGCCAATCAGAAGTAAACAATCACAGGCTACTTACATCTACTGAATAATTGCTAAGAAATTGCTGCATCGTGTATGGAAATCAAATAAAGAGGCTCAATACTTTTTATTGGAATCAAACATTACTACGTCTAATGCAGGCCATCTTCGCGACCGAACCGCTAAATTATACACCGGAGAACCCCATTACGTAGGAAATGCGTACTAATGTATCTCATTCTCTATTTTTCAAATTACAGGCCGCTCGGGTGGAGTGATCTCACGAAATAAGATAATGGCGTTGTCAATGGCGGCTGCAGTAACTCAATTTAACTTTTGTTGTATAGTGTATGTAATACCTTAGGCGGAGTATAAAATTCGTTCGAATATAAAAATATTAATCCTTTAAGACCCGGATGGCATCTCGAGATCCTGTCCTCAGCCTATATACGTCCCACTGCTGGGCACAGGCCTTCCTCATGGAGAAGCAAACGAGGAGTATGGGTTGTAACACCAACACAGAACCAATGCAGGTTCCACGAACAATATATTAAGCTATTGTGCTTCGTCTGGTATCTGACCGGTTAATGTAGATGTTTGTCCAAATCTACGCAAACCGCGCGTGTCAAAAATAAAGAAAATAAAACTAAAAAGGAATCGCGAAATGGTTTTTTTTCTGCACTCTGGCTCCGTTCCCGCGTTATCTACTTTTTTAAAGAGTTTTTATTGTTTATTAATTTCGCGTCAAAACGAAATGTTTGTATGTACTTATGCGGTTATTTTTTTAAATTTGAACGACAACAACGAGCCATCGGTCCCTTTGTTGCCGTTCGAAGACCGTTCAAAATATTATTGCAAGGCCGTTTGGAAAAATTATGTCACTAATTTGCTCAAATAGATCCCTGAGAAAAGCCTATGTCCCTTGTCACGATTTAGATTATCTGTGGGCCTTCGATTGTATCGGTTCTGTAGTTTTGGCGTAAAAGCGGGATAGACAGACAGGCAGAGTTACTTTTGCATTATTGAAGCCTAAACTTTTAGATGTTTTAAATTAATATTCGAAGAAAACTATTTTTTTTCCTTTGAACCTAATAATAATACTGATCGACTGCAACTTTCCACAGCTGCGAGCTCATACACACAAAATCCAACATATACAGAAGACATTTTCCTTTAATTCTCCCATGACCTAACTTACTGCATATTAATATTATCAACCGTGAAATAGTGAGAGCGCCGTGAGTCGCTTTTGACTTGTTAACGGACATCTGACATTCGCGATATTGAGGTGAAAGTCAACGCACTCGGTACTTTATTAAAATTAAGAGCTAAATTGTTTTGATTACAGGAAAGTGATTGATGCGGAAACTTGTTCGGAATCTGTGTAATTCAATATTTTAATTATGTTTGTTGACTTCACATGATCTCTGAGAATAGAAATATATTTGGCTTAATTTTTTTTGTCAGTAGATAATCGAAAAGCGATTGTTGTACAATTAACAGCCTATTGACAAAATTGTTAAAATTTATAGACCGATTTTTCATTTGAGTATGCGAGTAAGTTATACAGAAAGTGCGTTTATAAAAATATGTTCGGTTCTGGCGTTTCGCCGGCTGCTGTCGCGGCACACTTGCATTGCTCGTTCTCGCATTGAGGCCACAGACCTAACACTTCTTCTCGCTTCGCTTGTCGTCGTACCTAACGAAGACCTTCCTTTATTTTACTTGATCAGTTACTCTCAACTATTGTTATAGTCACCACAAAGCGCTTATATAACAGTAGGCAAGTCGTCCATTAGGTATTTCATACCGAGTTGATCCAATAGCTTACACAACCAATAGATTAATCATTCGTTATTCCAATTGATTTTAGTTTAAACAAAAATAGGTGAATTAATAGGTTTGGGTTGTGACGTGGTGGATCCGGAGATATATTTTGAATGACGATAAGACTTATTGCGTTATATTACTATTATAGTACTTTACTTCTTAACTCTTTGATTCTTCTTCTTAGTACTTTTTTTTATAAGAAGTCAGCTTAAGATTTCATTCATTTCTTTTATCATTGAGGCAGAGGTTGAATGAGAGTGTGGTAAATGGACTTTGCATGAGCATAAAAATCTTTACTCAAACATTTATGATAAACCATGTTTTATAAGTTTTTATGTTTCGTATTTTTCTTATTCTTCGCAAAGTAAAGATATTTTATCGGTTACATACCAATAGTAATAATACAAGCACGAATAGTAATAATAAATTCGAAAGCCATTCCCTATCATATTTCATACCCTATCTGTAGAACAATTTTAATCTACAACTGCAAATTGCGCCATACTTCATTCGAGTCTTATCTCTAAATATATCGCCCTTTATCATTGTCACGTTTGAAAATTTTAATTTTATTCAGTGTTTATTTGCAATGCTGACGGTACAGCTATTAGCATACAAACAGTACTACCGGCGCAGATATTTGCGATAAATTGTCTAGATAAGGCGCCAAGGAAAGAAGCACAGCTAGTAATTATAGAGGAAAGTGTTAAGCGCCGCATTTCTGTTCTATAAACGTCGATGTCATTTGAGGGTTAAGTGATAGATGTGTAAATAAGTCGTCAGTATATAAATACATTTTTTTTAACACCCAAGATAGTGCTTTTCAGAAAAACAAGTGGGAAAATGGATACAATGGAACTATTCTAAAAATTACGAGTATAATAAGTCTTTTACGTATTCTAGCTTGGAAAGTAATACCTACGTAATTCCTTGCGATGTGAAAATTTAGATAAATATTTTATATTAACGTCAATAATTTTACTATTGAGGAAATGTTTTATAATTTTTATGTTATCATTAACTTATAAAATAAAGTATAGTTGTAATTTTATCAATGATTGCATTGTGTAAACAGCAAAGTGCTTGTAAATATTAAAACAAATAAAATAAATAATATTCATATAAACCTTATTTTTCATTTTGATACCTCTCTTAAGATAGAGCACACGTATAATATGATTCATTTTTTTCATCCATTTACTACAATCGTCGCCGGCCCAAGTGGTTGTGGTAAATCTTATTTTGTATATGATTTTATTAAAAATATGAAACAAATATGTAACATACAATTTAAAAACATATTATGGTGTTATGATGAAATGCAACCCTTGTACAATTTAACCAACGTAAATTATCATCAAGGAATTCCTAATTTAAACATGTTTGATGGTAAGGAACCTCAATTAATAATAATTGATGATTTGATGAGAGAATCTGATGGACGGGTTGTTGATATTTTCACTAAAGGGAGCCACCACCGAAATATAAGTATATTCTATATAACACAGAATTTATTTCACCAAGGGAAAGGACAGCGTGATATGTCATTAAATTCTAGTTACATTGTTTACTTTAAAAATCCTCGTGATAGGACACAAATACGCTATCTTGCTCGACAACTAGTACCTGAGAATTCCAAATATGTTGAAGATGCATATAGAGATGCTACTAGTAACCCACATGGGTACTTATTAATCGATCTAAAGCAAAATACAGATGACATGCATCGCTTGAAAACAAATATCTTTATAAATGATTACACTATTTGTTACATTCCTAAGAAAGGATATAAATATAATAGCTCCAATCAAAAACCTTTCATTTTGGAACAATGAAACATCGCGTCAAGACACATGAAGAGTTCTTAAAATCTTTAAATGTTTTAAAACCAAAATTTAGAAGAATAATATTAAAAGCCTGTGACGAGACAGAAATTAATGTTATCTGCGAGTGTATTTACAACGTTTTAAAAGGAAAGGTTCCATTAAAGGAAGAAAACAGAAAAAAATTACTTAAATATAAATGTTTATTGAGAAAACTCGTCTCTAAAGGTAAAAATAAATTAAGAAAAAAAATAATAGTACAAAAAGGTGGAGCTTTCCTACCAATTATACTTAGTTCAGTTTTGAGTGCACTGGCGGGCTCACTTTTTAAGTAATTGAAATGGATAATGCAAAGAAAATGATATTGATTGAACCAACCATAATAGAAAAACTAAAAAATGATAATAGTAATACAACATTATCACAGCTCGATGAAGAAATGAATAAAGTTTTGAAAACCAAATTAGAGGATAGAGAAAAATGGTCACTTTATTTACAAGCTCTTCAAAGATATTTATATTTCATCGGTAAAGATCGAAAACCAATAGAAATACCTATTGTAAACTTTGATGTATCAGTGGACAGTATAAAAGAAAAAGTTAAACAACAAAAACTTTTAGACCTGAAAAAGAACCCTATTGAAACAGACGACATTGTTCGCCGCGAAGACAAACAGGAAAAATATAATAACTTTTATGATAAATCTCAACTACTTCAACTGATACCAAAGACATATAAAATAAAGGGTGAGCTTTTGATTGATGTGCTGTTAAAAAATAAAGATAGAATTCATTGGAATGACAAAGGTACTGTTTTCATAGACAACAGAGAGATTTATAAGAGCAACATTATAGACTTAATTAGCGATGTTGTAAGACCACTTAAAAATAGTTCGCCAGAAGGTTGGACAGAGTTTGCAAATGTTTTAAACGATTTAAAAGTACCGATGAGCTATATAGGTAACCCAAAAAGAGCAACTTTTATGAATTTCGTATCAAAAAAGTCAGAGTCTGGGGATAAATTTGAAAGTTTAACAGAATCTTCAGAACAATCTGATACTACTCCTCAGTCTAGTATAGCTGTAAAAGAAGGAAAAGTGAAAAGAAAATTTGATTGGGAGAGATGGACCCCTTATTAGAAATAAATAACATTTATTATGATGTCTCAAACCCCGCTGGATATAGCAGTTTCAGCAAATTATCTGAAGCGATGAAAGGCAAAATGACTAAAGAAGAAACAAAGAAATGGTTAGAATCACAGGAAACATATACTTTGCACAAACCGGTACAACGTCGATTTCCAAGGAATAAATATATTCTATCAAATATTAATGAGCTTTGGCAAGCTGATTTAAGTGACATGCGAACTTATAGTGAACATAATGATGGAAATAAATATATATTGTGTGTAATTGATGTTTTTAGTAAATATGCCTTTGCTAGAGCTATGAAAAAAAAGAATTCTGAAACTGTAAAACAATGTTTTGAGAGCATAATTAGTGAAGCTAAAACTACTCCTAGACATTTACAATCAGATAAAGGCACTGAATTTATATCAAAAGATGTTCGACAGTTTTTAAAAAATCACAACATTAATTATTATACGACTAATAATCCTGACATTAAAGCTAGTATTATTGAGAGATTCCAAAGAACTCTAAAAATGAAAATGTGGCGATATTTCACTCACAACAATACTCATAGGTATGTTGATATTTTGCAAGATTTACTTCATTCATATAACCATAGCTTTCATAGAAGTATTAGGATGCGTCCTTGTGATGTAAATGATAGTAATATCATGACAGTTTGGCGTAACTTGTATGAGAAGTCAAATATTCAGAGTAGCGTCTTAAAAACTCCTAAATTAAACATTGGTGATCATGTGAGAATAACAAAATATAAACATATTTTTCAAAAAGGTTATGAAACAAACTGGAGTGATGAGATATTTGTGATAACATCAATCATAAAAAGGTCACCGTGGTTAGTGTATACTTTAAAAGATCTTAAAAATGAACCCATCATAGGAACATTCTATGAAAAAGAACTGCAAAAAGTTAATTATGACCCCACTTCAAAATATAAAATTGATAAAATTATTCGTACTCGTTATTCGGGTGCTAGAAAGGAATTGCTCGTGAAGTGGAAAGGTTATCCGAATAAATTTAATAGTTGGATATTAGCATCAAGCTTAGAGTCATGAATGTCGAAAATTTTTATTTAACTTTACCTAGTAACAGTTCTTTCACATACTTTCCTGACAATAAAACAACAAATTTTTCAACGAAGTTACCAAAATCTATCAAATTGGAAGGGGAATGGTCGGTAGCGGTTGTGGAATTTCAATATCCTTGTACCATGTTTACGGTACAAAATAATAATAATATAATGTACATAAAGAAAAGAATGATTGTTCCTAACGAAACAGATTCTGCTGTTGTTACGTATAAAAACCATATACCAGCATCCAGTTATGAAAATATAGATGATGTTTTATCGACATTAAATTCAAAAGAAACGTTTAAATTGCGACATGATAAAATTTCTAAGTTTGTAAGTCTAACTGGAAATATTGATAATCTAATTTCTTTAAAATTTTCATCAAAATTAAGTCTTCAACTTGGATTTGATCCAAACACTGATGTTGCGACTAGACGTATTGGTAAATTTCCAGCTAACCTTTACCTAGGATTACCATCACAGTTGTATATTTATTGTGATATTATACAACCTCAGATAGTTGGAGATGTGATGTGCCCATTGTTAAGAATTGTATCGTTAGATCCCGTTAAATATGTATATGGGTCAAATAAAATGCATGTTTTTTCTCCACCGCACTATATTCCAGTATTGCGTAGGGAGTTCGATACTATTGAAATAGATATAAGATCTAACACTGGAGAAAATATACCATTTGAGTTTGGAACGAGCTTCGTTAAGTTGCATTTCAAACGTAATTAATTTTAAAATAAATAATGTATACAAAACATGATAACAATATCTGTCCATATCAACACTACTATACACATCAAGCTGGGTCGGGAATTGGAGTAATATATAAAGGTGTACCACACCAACGTGGACATGGTATTGGAAGTTTTTTAGGAGGATTGTTTCGATCAGTGCTACCTCTTTTTTCAAGTGGTGCTAAAGTATTTGGTAAAGAAGCATTAAACGCCGGCGTAGGACTTTTATCAGATATGGTGCATTCAAAACCTCTACAAGAATCTGTTAAAGATCGTTTTAAGGACGCAACCTTAAATTTAAAAAGAAAAGCTGATGACAAAATAGAAAGAGTAATGTCAGGATCAGGTTATAAAAGGAAAAGACCAAGTTTAAACCTCATTTCATCAGTGAATCGGAAAGGGAGAACAGTTAAAAAAGTTAAAAGAAATATTAATAACGACGATATTTTTTCTTAATAACAAAACAATAAAATGTCGTTCTTACATAACCATTCTTGTGAATGTATTAAATCAGAACTGGATTTGTTTGCTTTACCTTCAACTCAGACAAGTATTGAAAATGGACAATGGATTTATTATAAGCCAATTTCTTCACTCAGCGATGATGGACCGTTAGAATTTTTGATTCCTGGATCAGGGGATGACTATATTGATTTATCACAT
Organism: Parapoynx stratiotata; assembly: GCA_910589355.1. Lineage (NCBI taxonomy): Eukaryota > Metazoa > Arthropoda > Insecta > Lepidoptera > Crambidae > Parapoynx > Parapoynx stratiotata. The sequence continues at coordinate 4,418,543 of OU342468.1, read as the reverse complement.
ACATTAATTCACATAAGAGCTAAAATATTAAATCAAGACCTTTCAAATCTCGCTGATACAACTTCTGTAGCGCCAGTTAATTATTGGCTTCATTCCCTTTTTAGTCAATTAGATGTTTATCTAAATCAAAAACTTATTTCTCCACCAAATAATACCTATGGATACCGCGCATATATAGAAACACTCCTTAATTATGCACCACCAGCAAAACAATCGCATTTAACTTGTGGAATGTGGTATGAAGATACTGCTGGTAAAATGAACAATGCTGATGAATCAAATAAGGGCTTCGCAGAGCGTCAAAAATATGTAAAGGAAAGTAAAGATGTGGAAATGATTGGACATTTACATGGTGATATTTTTAATCAAGAAAAGTTTATGATTAATGGAGTAGAAATGTGTGTAAAACTAGTTCGTTCAAGAGATTCTTTTAACTTATTGGCATCAACGAATGATATAAAAGTGAAAGTAGCAATCACTGATGCTACTCTTTTAATTCGTAAGGCTCGAATTAATCCAAGTGTTCTGCTCGCTCACCAAAAAGTTTTAGCATCTACAACAGCAAAATATCCAATCACTAGAGCCGAAGTTAAGGTTTTAACGATACCATCTGGCGTGCAAGGTAAAACACTTGATAATGTTTTCCTCGGACAGATACCAAAACGATGTATTATTGGATTCGTTAATAATGCTGCTTTCAACGGGAGCTTTAATAAAAACCCATACGACTTTGATAACTTTGGTATGAACTCCTTTAGTTTATACATTGATGGTATGCAAATACCTTCAAAAGCCCTGCAACCTGAATTTAATAATGGAATTCATACTATGATGTATCATACACTATTCTCAGGAACAGGTATCCATTTCTTAAATGAAGGTAATGGCATAAATAGAGATAGATTTCCAAAAGGATATTGTTTGATGGCCTTTGACCTTACACCAGATTTATCTGCTAATTCATCTTCACATTGGAATTTAATCAAACATGGAAGTGTGAGGTTGGAAGTTAGGTTCGAAAACGCTCTCAACCAGACAATTAATTGCATTGTATATGCTGAATTTGATAATTTAATAGAAATAGATAAAAATAGAAATGTAACCGTTGATTTTAGTAGCTAAATAAACTATTGTTATATAAGATTGGTATTTTCTTTAACTAATTTTAAATTAATGTGTGCTTTTGAATGTATAAGACATATCATTATGTTATTACTATGAATACCCTGGAAATAAATAAATATATGCGAATAATACATCATTCTTTAATCAATAATGTTTTTGCTGCTAATCGATTACCGATTCATATGACAGCACCCATTTACTTGGTTAGTAATTTAGATCCTGATACAAAATCAGGAACACATTGGGTAGCAATTTACATAAGTACAGATGGTGTTGGAGAATATTTTGATTCTTTTGGTCGGAAGCCTAATAGTTACCATTTAACATTTTTAAAACGTAACACATGTAGGTGGATTCATAATAATAACATTATTCAAAATGTTTTTTCATCTCTTTGTGGACAATATTGTCTAGTGTATTTGTATCTTAAGTTAAGAGGTGTGTCTCTTAATGATTTTATTGCAATGTTTAATGAAGACACATTGAAAAATGATGAATTGATTAAAAATATGTTTAAGTCTTTTATGTTAGTTTAATAATTGTATGCCTAGCAACTATTCTTTGTGTAATAAATATATGCTGAAATATTTTTTTGTCTTTTTATTTAATTTAAAAATGAAACTAATAAAACATGTTTAAAAAATATTTATTTGTTCACTGTTAAGTACATCATAAACAACTACTGCTCAAGTCACTTCCAGACAACCAATATGGATTTTGATTCAATCTTTATGTTTGAAAGAAAATTAGCGAAAGTTGAGGTAATTAAAATAATGGCAAAAGTAATCTACTCGGAACCAACGGCTTTACATGACTTCTGAAACATGTAGGAGCTTGAGACCACAAAGTTTTAGTCACCCATCCACAGCTTAACCATGGTGAAGGTTACTTTGTTTTTCTATGGAGTCTATGCACTAATTATAAAACTGAAGAGTTTGAGTTTGTTGTAAAAGGCGACTAAGGGCGTGTTGGGTACTAGGTCTTTGAGTGTGTAGGCGATGAGCTCACCACTTGTCACTACTCTGCTTTCAAGAATTTTTTCATCTGACCCAACCCAACTCTGTATAGCTGAATGTGGTCTTAAGGACCATTGTGCTCCTTGGACTCTGTCTACCCTTTTGGGGATTATAGGCGTGATTATATGTATAGGCGTGTGTAGTATGTGTATGTATGTATGAAGAGTTTGTTTGGATAGAATATTTCTCACCAAGATTCAGAAAATTAGCGAAAGTTGAGGTAATTAAAATAATGGTGTGACGTTAATGATACATCTAATTAGAGTCATCATTACTGTTGTTGACAGTGCTAGTTAATGTTTATTTAATTATGCTTTACTAATGAGATATCTAATTATGTTTTAATTAACACTAATGCAAGTCATGTAACTCTGTAAATAAGCATCATAGAGAAAAATGGATTACAGATTTGGAATCAGCACCCTTCAAAACCCCCAATTTGACACCAAACTTCTTTTTTTTTTTTTTTTTTTTTTAGGTTTGCAAAGTACGATGACGAATTTTTTGACGTACGATGACGAATTTTTGGTATGACGTAGAGATGACGTAGGTGGTCCAGAATGCATGAATTCCTACTACTGACCAGTGGGGATTTAAATGAATTCTTGCACGACCAGAACAGTTATCTCAATTCGGTTATCATTTTTATCATACATACATACATGTAATCACGACTATTATCCCCTCAGGGTTAGTCAGAGACTATACTCCTCATGTGTTTCTCCACGAGGAAAGCCTGTCCCGGCAGTGGGACGTATATAGGCTGATGACGATAATCCCATGAGGTTTAGTCAGAGACTAGGCAAAAGCACCGCAAAAGCAGTCCATTGCCATAGTCCGCGCTTTACTAACAGTGACTGCACTCAGCGTGACAGGTGATGAGCCCGTCGCCGCTATTAGCTATTGGATGGTTGTGGAGTTCAAAGTCCATTAGTCGCCTTTTACGACTCCCAAAGAGATGGGTTGGTAGTATTCTTTTAATGAGCCGCTACCACACGGCTCGACACGACGGCACGGCATTTTTATAAAAAAAAACAATAAAATGCCTGATTGCGTTTCCTATAGACCGTACCACAGTTTGAGAACTTCCACACTAAAGGATTATCTTGAGTGACGCGATCCGTAACACCCAATTAACTTGGCGATACGTTAAACGCGAAAGCGGCGCATGAATCACGCCCGATCACGTTACCGAATGACGTGCCAACTTTGGATGCTTTTGCGGCTAAGGCTTATCGCTAACACTTTCGTGCCGATAACATTGACGGGAGAAATACCTTACTGTTGTAATGATTACCTAATACTTCAATAGAACTTGCCCCAAAATATTGATTGCATGGGCTACTTTAATTTACTCGTATTAAATTATTATATCCAAAGCTAATAAAGTGAAAGATTGCCTTACGGTTAACTAAGTATACAGATGATCGTTCCAAATGCTCGATCCTTAAAACTTTACATCGGTTACAATAATTTTATTAGGTTCGATCTCGGTAAGGTGTGAGAGTAGAAAAAAAAATGTCATTATTATTTTTTTTTTATTCGAAGCCATGGTTCCTAAGAACAGAATTTGCTATCTCTTATTGTTTCTGACTTTTCCCTACTTACCCATTTGGATTGATCACTCTGTTTAATAAAATCTCTATAGTCATCATCATCACCACTGTATTACTGTTTAAATAACTCTAAAGAATCGAAATTAATATCTCCAAGCCAATTTAATTTCTGTAGAAATTGTGACCTTAATAGAATGTGTGACTAGGGAGATTATCACTGAAAGTAGCGTACATAATTTTTTTTTATTTATTTAACAATGTAAATCTTAGCTTATTCTACTAACAGCCCCAAGATGTTCTGAAATATTTATACAAGATTTTTGGATAGATCGGGGATTTCTTATTTAAATAGAAACCAGGATCATCCCAACCAAAATCGAGATAGTTAAGAAAACAGAAGCTCCGAATAAACAGAGAAAAGATATCAACGTGTCAACTTGGCAGCCGATCTACTGAAACTGATTTGTTCCTGATTCGTCATATTCCTAATAGGTCATCCTCATACTTATTAATCAGCATGGCGATTTCATTTGAGTGTACAACAACGAAGTAGGAAAATGACGAATCAGGAATATGACCAGTTAGTAAAGAGTCGAATAAGGTATATGAATATGACCAATTAGTAACAAATACTCAAACTGACCATTAGAAAACCTTACATGGATCGTCGGCAAGTCAGAAAAAAAAACATAAATCTCTGACCGATTAAAATCTATGTCTGCGATAAGCCTTAATACCAACCTTTTCAATATTTTAAATCGGCGTTGTCTCAATGCTTTCCCACTCGACTTTGATTCAGAATATTTAAAGCTAAGCGTTAAAAAACTGAAATATTTGCTGGGTCGCAGAAAATATTTTAGCAAGTTTGTGCGGTGATTGTGATTTTATTTTTATAATTCAAAACTTGGATGATGAAACTCATTAAAGTGCGCAGATTAAGACAAATTATTTTAATGGTAAGTCAGGTTTAGTGATAAACCTACAACAACTAACATGTCCTGTTCATCTTTGACAGAATACAGTTTTCTATGTGAGGCGGGATTGAAAAATATTATATAACTAAAAGGATTAAATTTCAGGGCATTGGTTTGATTCTTCTACTATACTAATGAAATTTGATACGATAGCCTGTGGGCCAAGAAAAACATAGTGTACTTCTGTCTCGAAATAACGACCCTTGGGACTTTCTGCGACAAATCGAATTCTAATAAAATACCAATCGAATTGTGAACCTTTCCTTTGAACTCATATAAAATTTTATGATTATTTTACTCATATAAGACTAAATCAAATTTAACATTGCAATAAATAAAAAACTTCTCATTTTTTGTACCATTCTAGCCTTTAGGGACTCGAACCCAAGATAGAAATAAAATGAATAATTTTATATGTAGTTAATAGGTATTAATTAATAATTTATAACTAATTTATTCTAGTGAATCTTATATAATATATTGGCCGTTACTTATCATAAAACCAAAATATTTATGTTTAGTTCTGAGCAATATCTGTGTTTGAAAGTAGTAAATTCAGCTTTTATTTATTTTAGAAACACAACAAAGATTGAATGCAATTTGAAATCACTTTATTAAATCATCTGAACTCCTTTATAAATCTATATTGCAATATGTAATACAATACACATACAAAACCAACATCATTACATAAGTAATTAAATAATTATTATTAAATCATTGTATAAATAAATATCTGATAATAATGTAGAAGTAAATATTATGGCATGTAAAATACAAATAGATAGTCTATGGACATTTTATACAAAAACTTGAGAATCTTGATACACATACATACATAAAATCACGCCTGTAATCCCCGAAGGGGTGGGTAGAGACCAAGGAACACTGTGTTCCTTAAGACCACATTTAGCCATACAATAATTGGGTTTGGTCAGATTAAAAATCATGAAAGAGTAGTAACAAGTGGCTAGCTCATCGCCTACACAATCACAAACCCAGGACCCAATACGCCCTTAGTCGCCTTTTGCGACATGCTAGGCAAGAAAAGCAGTTACAAATACAGATTTATAATAATACCTAATTTAAGTGGAATTTAATAAATATAATACGTTTAATATCATTAGGTATGGTAGACCCTCTTCTCCGCCTGCCATGATGAGTGAAAACCTTCCATAGGTACACCCTCTCCTTCTTTTGGAAGTTCCTTTAAATAAATTTAGTATTAAATGTTATACTTTTGCATTTTCCAGACTATTAACTTTCTCATGGAATATAATATGTGGTGTAAATTTTTAAACCAAGACAATGTACAATGAATACAGTATCAAGTTTCCCAACTTCCACCACTTCAGTCAAAGATATACATTGACCAAAAGAAAGATGGATTCCACAAGAGCGATTTGGTTGTGAGTCAAGCCTGCGCTGTCGCACTAACTGGATTTTATCCAATACACCTTCCATCTAATCACACCAATCTGACTTAATTCAGACAATAATAGTCGTTAGCTTCAATGTGTCGCCATGAATCCACAATACGGATACTCTAAGGTCTTGGAGAATGTATAGTGTTTGATATTCATATCTGGTAAAGTATATGAGCCTATCCTGCCAATCAGTATTAACAATGACAATGTCCTCAGACATATCCTAACTCCTATACCAAGATGCACTCTCATGGGTATAGAGTACTGCCTCCAATCAAATGTTCATGGACTCAAACAGCTCACAATAATTCATTCAGTTTATAAATAACGGTTAATTAAGTACTTGTGAACTATTTATCCTGTTTTAACACAGTGAAATTTTTATACATAAATACATACTCGTATTATCACGACTATTATCCCCTAAGGGTTAGTCAGAGACTAGGAAAAGTACCGCAAAAGAAGCCCACTGTCATAGTTCGCGCTTTACCAAGCAGTGACTGCAAATGTGCTCAGAGGGACAGGTGGTGAGCTATAAGCTATTAGATGGTTGTGCAGTTCTAAGTCCATTAGTAGCCTTTTACGACACCCAAAGGAAGAGATCGTTTGGTAGTATTCTTTTAATGAACCGCTACCATACGACATTTTTAGGTTGTGGTTATTTTCTATTTTACTGGTTTAATTAATAATTGAGAGTTAAATATAAATGTGAACATGAGCTATCTACCATTATGTAAAGAAATCTTATTAATTAGTATGATTGTTAAATATGTATTATTATTATTATAAGGTACAAAATTTGATGATTTCCTTAGATAAAGAAATAATAAAATAATAATATTGCAGTACCTACGACCAATATAGGTACATATTGTAATATCATAGTTCAATAACATTCAGAAACCCATGGTTCCGTCACATCTTGAATATCACTTTCAATATAATGATATCAAATATCACACCAACTGCTATACTCTTTTTATATGCTTTGGTTCGTAAGTCTACATCTGTAGTTGTCTATTAACACAAAATAGCGGGCATATTATCACAGAAATCACCTACTTACTGCTATTTATGCGTGAAATATTTTACGAATGCGGCGTTCGCTTATTGGTCGTTAGGTTTCCGCGACAGAAACGAGAGCTTTGACGTAGAAGTAGGTATACTGCTGGAAGTGACATCTATGCTACATTTCAACGTAGAATTTGCCAGGACAAGATTTTCGGTACATATAACAAAATAAGATTCATATGTGAAGTGAGCTTAATACTTATAATAGTTAGCCATTATTGAGAGAAAAAGCTACTTCATGTTAGCTATTATTAATTGTATTGCAATTTATAGATAAAAAAAAAAACGTGTGGCACTCGGGGACTGCCGCGGTAAAGCTATTGCATAGCATTTTGTATCAACTTATGCAATTATAATTTTATTTATTTATTTTATTCATGCAGTATTTCTTTTTCTTTGATATTAATTCAAGTTACACTTTTTGAGCGTGGCGATCGATAAGAAAAAAAAGTATATAAACTGTTGGTAGTTTGCATATACATTATTTCGTTCGGATCACTTATAAGTAAATTAAATCATAAAATAATTATCTAAAATAAATGTTAATAAACTAATTAATAAAATAACAAAATATAATAATAAACAATGTGTAATAGTTAGCTTATAAATAAAACCAAAGTGGCGTCTTTGTTAAAATTTGTTTTTTGTTGTATCACTAGATGGCGCCACCTATCCTTTAAAACGCACTATTGTTTACTCTCATAGACTTATATGGTCAAACCGATGTTAATTAAAATTTGTATTCACCTTGGACACGGTGTTTCATTTTGGTAACCACCTTGGGTTTTAACATGCACGGCCTTCAAGCCACACCTCCTTGCGCATCGGAGTGGGGAGCGTGAGGTTTTTTCGTTACGGAATTTCTGGATTCGGTCCCCGCGCTTAAGGCCCGCGATAGAAGCTATGCAATAGCTTAAAATCCATTCTAAATTTATTTTGAGATACACACTAGGTGACATGAAGCGGGCGTAAGTACAAGCAATACAATTGATGAGAAGAACACGAATAGCATTTTCAGTGAAGTTCACTTCCCGATAAATAATTTTCGGAATTACAATGATATTGTGTGTTTATTATTAGTCGGGATTTTTATAATCAGCCCAGCAAATGGCCCAATATCACCTGATGGCAAACAGTAGACAAGTCCATTATATTAGGTCCTTACCGATGAAATTGGTGTTTTGTATGGAGATTTTGGGGAATTCTGCATTTTCCATACTAACAATTTATCAGTTTTCTTCACAACGACAAATCCAGAGATAATATTTGGCATCTATCATTAGACAAGCTTTAGTAATATGTGTAATATCACACTTCATAAAAAATATTTATCGTTTTTAAGTGAATGCAAATAAAATTATGTATTTGGTAGGCACTTAAAAAGAGTTGTCTCTGTGTCAAATTTTAACACAATTAAATTTACAACAAATTATCAAAACAAATCAAAGGAGCTCAAAATATAGTCTATTTTTAGACGAGATAATTATTTTTTAGGAATACTCTGAATCTTAATAGTTACAGTCAAAATACTAAGACAGAATAAAAACACCAATTTTATAGGTAAGGAAATAATAATGTCTATTTCATCAATTTTTATTAGTCAAATTTTCAATGCAATTCATTTATTTGCATAAAACACAGTATAATACGTGGTACAAAGTCTATTACATTAGTTCACCTGTTTTAATGTTCACTGAATGGAAATGTTATGAATTGTAATTTTATTGTCGTCATCAGCCTATATACGTCCCACTGCTGAGACAGGCCTTCCTCATGGAGAAACACATGAGGAGTATGGGCCGTAACACCACCACGCTGGCCCAATGCGGGTTGGTGGGTAGAAACGGTCACAAATGCGACCGGCACCAACGGCTTTACGTGCCTTCCGAAGCACGGAGGAGCTCGAGACCACAAAGTCTTGGTTACCCATCTACAACCTGACCATGGCGAAGGTAACTTTGTTTTGGATCGAAGCCAAAGCGCACTAACCACTACGCCACCGAGCTCCTCCGAATGTAATAATCATTGTAATTTTATGGTCACATCTAGTAATTTTACATTAAAGGAAAAATGTGCTAGGGGTGATTTAGTGTTTATGACCAGCCTACTTTACGTTTATAACTGCACAAATGTGAACAGATAATGTCGTTGGTATCAGCAAGATACAGCTTCATAAAGGATCTCGTTTAAGTGCTATTGTGCTTTCCTGTTCCTCTTTCAAAGTTTATATGCGTTAACAAAGAGATAAAGATAAAATTCTTGTCAGCTATAAATAATTATATTTCGATCTCTTCACTTGAGTAATGGGGTCTGATTTGGTTTAAATTTTGCTTATCAATATTGTTTATTGAATTATAAGTGTAATCTTATGAAAGATAAGAATTAATACAATTTATTTTATATGTTCAATGACCTCTTTGTGATACATTAAAAAATCTGAAGAGTATATTAGGTCCTTACCTATGAAATTGGTGTTTCGTATGGAGATTTTGGGGAATTCTGCATTTTCCATACTAAATTTTTTTCAGTTTTCTTCACAACGACAAATCCAAAGATAATAATATTTGGCATCTATCATTAGACAAGCTTTAGTAATATGTGCAATATCACACTTCATAAAAATTATTTATCGTTTTTAAGTGAATGCAAATATAATGATGTATTCGGGAGGCACTTAAAAAGAGTGGTCTCCGTGTCCAATTTTAACACAATTAAACTTACAACAAATTATCAAAACAAATCAAAAGAGCTCAAAAATATAGTTTATTTTTAGACGAGGTAATAATTTTTTAGGAATACTCTGAATCTTAATAGTTACAGACAAAATACTAAGAGAGAAAAAAACACCAATTTCATAGGTAAGGACCCAGTATTATATTGAGATTTTTGACAATATGATATCATCTCCAGGACATATGCCTCCTAAAGGATGTCCAACACACTCATGGCTCAGCCACGAGTACGTGCGGCGGGCAGAGCGGAAGGTGAATGCGCACCTTATTGCTCGCTTAAAAGACACCAATATCCGTCTGTAGCGAGCGAGCAATTAAATGCGAATTAAAAAAAAAAGAAAATCCGATTTTGATGCGATTTTCCGAAAACTATTTGTTACACTTAATACCTTCTTAATACTCACCACTAAGAAGTATGAAATAAAAAAATAAACTTAAAAAAACGAAATTACTGAATAGCAAAAAAAATATAGCATTCAGATTGGAGCATGCCCAACCTAATTATCATCAATACTCTTCTCTTTACTTGTTACTACAGTACTGTAGGTGTATAAAGTAGAGTAATTCTTTTGAGTATAAACCCTCGACATAAAACACTGCTTTATCCGCTTAATTTATCATCTACTATTATACGGTACTTAGGTTTTACAAAAAAAATAGACGATACCGTTTATTTATATTGTGCTTTTCAGTCATTTAGTTTTTTGAAGGCGGTTCCCTTATTTTGAGTTCGCAATTCCTTGGGCTATGGTGATCTCTCTGCCTTAGCTGATCTCCTCGTCTCTGATTTGATCACACAGAAACTCCAAGACGAAATTAATACGTCTATTTTAAAAATAGTTACGAAAGTCGATGACAAATAAATATTTGTTTACCGTTTGATTTCAATCCTATTCGATCTATACGCTGATACAATCTTCAATGCTAGAGTGCAATCATCACATTCATCAAACGTTTAAGTATATCTGTTATAATATCTTTAGGTCGTTCTACATAACACGAATACTGTGACATGGTACCGTTGCCATAAGTTTCAAGTTGGTACGATACAAATAATTGAAATATTTGAAATTTTGCAGTATGTATGCATCAAGCTTGTTCGATTTGAGTCGCAGAGCCTGAGCCAAGTGGTTGAAAATCGCTTGATATTATTATTAGGGTTCACTTGCAGGAAATTTTAAATCTAGTTTAGTCTCGATTTTTATTTTTAGACATTTTCGCCATAGTAAAAAGGTCAAAAAGTCGCTAAATTTAGTTAAAATTTAGATTTTAATTTCCTACAAGATGCCCTTTATTATCTATCATAAGTAATAGTCAATTCAAGTTATCAATTTCAACAAGTATTATACAATATCATTAAAAAAATATTAGGTCCTTACCTATGAAATTGGTGTTTTGTATGGAGATTTTGGGGATGTCTGCATTTTACATACTAACATTTTACCAGTTTTCTTCACAACGACAAATCCAGAGATAATAATATTTGGCATGTATCATTAGACAAGCTTTAGCAATATGTGTGTGAACACGCTTGATAAAAAATATTCATCGTTTTTATGTTAATGCAAATCAAATGATGTATTCGGGAGGCAGTTAAAAATAATTGTCTTTGTGTCTAATTTTAACACAATTAAACTTACAAAAAATTATCAAATTAAATAATACGAGCTCAAATATATGGTCTATTTTTAGAAGAGGCAATTATTTTATAAGTATGTCCTGAAACTTAATAGTTACGGACAAATTGCTAAGACAGAATAAAAACACCAATTTCACAGGTAAGGACCCAATACCATTATAAAAGCTCGAAATAGTTCAACTTCGCTTAAAAGTTACTGGCATCTAATAATAACAGTAAATCTAAATTAAATACGTCATACTATTTGAATTTCAATTTTTCATAGACAATCACCCCGGAATTCAATCAAAACGAGTTTCTCTGTGGCTGCTAGACCACGAATGTCACCTTGTCCAGATATCATTTTGACACAATGTGACCTTATAGGGTTCCTCAGTTGTACTAATTAATATTTATTGTCAATAATTTTATTATAATATTATGTAGACAAGGCGAAAAATCGAATTAAAATAACTAGTGTCCGAATACACAATTATTCTCTAATACGAGTACTTATTATATCAATTAATTTCTATTTTGATCAGTGTGGCGAGTACTTATTAAGTATGATATATGCGCAGATCCATAATTTTTGTATTGTTTTGTAATAATTGAGGTTTAGAATAGTGTTGACTTATTACTACATTAAAAATTACCAGAGGAAGACGTCACACTTTGATATAATATCTTGTCATCGTAAATGTAAGGCTTCCTTCGTTGCTCATTGTTAACATTATTATTATTTACGGTAGTTGGGGGCTATTGAAATCTACTGTGACCAGCCTTCTATGTAGGTTCTATTAAAGCCCTACGCCATTGCTACGTCTATCGTTAATATACAGAACCCCCTTAACTTGAGGGACTCAAGCTTAACGCCATTTATTTAGAGTGGCCAAATCTGACCGCGATATTGATACTGAAGTGTCACATCGCCGTCGAAGTAACACCTTCACGAATAGTACCGGTAACCGAATATCTAGGAAACCTGACACTACCTGTCACAGAACGTCAGGGAGCTGTAATACGCAATATATTTATTGTACGACATATGACTTAGAAAGGCATTATAATTTATAATGGAAAAGTTTCTAGAAAGAAGAGATTGACAAATTGCTTCATACGATGTGCTTTGAAGGAAAACGAAAGGCCACTAGGTAGAGCCTTGGTAGGTGAATTCGGTTACAATGGCTATATACCGAATGTTTTCGCAAAGCCTTGCAATTAGAAGTCTTAAAAAAATATCCTTTCGCTGGTTTTTCTGTAAAACTACTACCTCTTGATATTTACAGAGGATTTTAAATTTAGATGTTTTTAGACTTAAATTTTTACTTGGCAATATAAGTCATAGTTATTACGGGCATTATTATTGGCCCAAAAGCTCTAACAAATCTGATTATAACAATAACTGAATGCAGATCTATACATAGAAATATTTCGAAGACAGTTTCAACAATGTCAATGCTATTATACCGCTCCGGACCTCTTCATTTGTTTCGGCTTATGAAAATCGTGACAGATCAAACGAGGCGCCCGGTAAGATACCGTTGGGCACTACTCATTTGAGTTCCATGTCAATAAAATCACGTTTATTAGGTATTAGGTCCTGACCTATATAATTGGTGTTCTGTATGGAGATTTGGGGGAATTCTGCATTTTCCATACTAAAATTTTTTCAGATTTCTTCACAACGACAAATCCAAAGATAATAATATTTGGCATCTATCATTAGACAAGCTTTAGTAATATGTTTAATATCACACTTCATAAAAATTATTTATCGTTTTTAAGTGAATGCAAATAAAATGATGTATTCGGGAGGCACTTAAAAAGAGTTGTCTCTGTGTCCAATTTTAACACAATTAAAGTTACAACAAACTATCAAAACAAATCAAAAGAGCTCAAAAATATAGTCTTTTTTTAGACGAGGTAATTATTTTTTAGGAATACTCTGTATCTTAGTAGTTAAGAGTAGAGAAAAAAAACACCAATTTCATAGGTAAGAACCCAATATTTCATAATAATTTTCGCTGTCATAATCACATAATTTCTTGGTTTCATAGTCATCCTCTCTTCGCAATTCTGTCTGCAAATGGTTCAATGTTATGTTTCCTCTATTTTATCTTTTAAAAGAAAAAAAAATAGTAAAATAAGGCGATTAGTTTTTTTGTTCCATTGTCCATCGGGCGGGCCCGTTAGATTGATATCATTAACGTATAAGACGTCGTTGAAAACTTTAACTTGCGTTCCTATGAAATAAACATTATAAACTAGCTGTTGCCCGTGACTTGTTCCGCGGTTTCTGGTTTTGTAACCCTTTAATTTTCCGGAATAAAAAGTATCTAAGATGTTGACCAGGGATACAAGTAACACCATGCAAAATTGCAATGAAATTGGCTCAGCCATTTTGGAGATTAGCCCGTACAAACAGACAAATAGACAAACAGACAGAGAAACAAAAAATAAAATAATAAAATAGTATTTTCCTTCTTTTTACACCCCCATGACTTGATTTTAAACATTTTTTTTCTATGTACCGACATTCGACCTCTACAGTTTTATTATATGTATATAGATTCTACAAGCAGCACCCAAACAAAATAGTGGCCAATGGTATAAAACTCTTTCCTCGTCTAAATACCGTTGTCTGATATGATGCAATATTATCAGTAATTCCGTTACAAATTTCTCGATTTACAATTTAATCGGATTAGGTAGAGGTGACGGATGCACCGATTTCGTTTATGCGTTGCGTAAGACGTTAGTAAAAGCATAAATGGTGACATTAGTAAGCCGATTTCCCTATGGATTTGTTACTTGTATCGTTGGTGATAAAATAAATATCTTAGAACTAATAATAAGTATGTCAACTCTTACTTACTGGTGTTTTGAGGATGTTTTACCTTGTTGACGACCCGCTAGAAAAACCTTTTGGTGTTGTATAATTATCCAACATAATGGTCTGGACCAAATGCCTTTGGGTAATAGACATCGGTATCACTAAGTAGAAAATGTATACGATTGGATATTGAATAAGTTATATTGGACATGCACCGAACCCTGTACATTTTTCTTTTGACGACATCAATTAGCAATTAACAAAGGGCATTTAGATTACTGTTATAATTATTTCAAATCTAGGCGTAGAAATTAAACAGTGTAGGACATTCTTCGCCGAGATGGTGGGATTATCTGCGAAATGCTGTTGGAAGCTCTAGATGCAAGACGTTCGATATGCCGAACATAGTGTGAAATGACGTACATCGCGGTCTTTTAAGGGTCCGCAACGCACTGGTGATGCCCTCGGTGTTGCAGACGTCCATAGGCTACGGTGACCATTGCCCATCTGTGTGGGCCGTATGCTTGTTTGCCACCCTGGTGGCATAAAAAAAACTAGGAAGTCTTGCGCCCAGCAGTATGTCTCCAACAGCTGATTTAAACAATAGTGGAACTTTTTTTTCCTCTTTGAACACAGAACCACATACCATCGTACCCTAGCTGTCGATAATGAGTTCACTATTAACTATCAGAATATTATTAAAAAAGTTTTGAAGAAAAATACTGTCAGATATTACAAAATTGAACAGCAAAAAGGACACTAACGTCCGCACTCAGAGACGTCATTTAACCTAATGTTCATTATCGAATTTTATCTTTATGTGTATTGAGATAAGTGTTTAATTTTTGTTCTTAGCAACCGTTTAAGTTAATGAATGACTCTAAGTTCAGCAGTAAAACATTTACATGTAACAGAGAAAATAGAAAGAAAAACATTTAATTAAGCTACAAAATTAGCAAATAACTATCAATTCTCTCGCTCTTGAACTCTTTTTATATTAATTTGAATTATTTTAATATGCTACAAAAGCGCAGAATAATTCGAATGTACTAGATATCCTTGTAGCAAGAAATCAAATTGTGGACATATCATTAGCCGGGCTATGAAAAGGTATTGACACATCGAAACCGAAGTAATTACTGGAGTATGATCAAATAATAGTTCAGTCAAGCATCGCTTTACAAAAAGTATCGAATACGATAATTATATTATTTATTATACACTCTATATTCTAACACCTATTAAATTACCCAAATTCAGTATCCAATACCTCTACATACAATTACGCCTTTATCCCCAAAGAGGTAGGCAGAGGTGTTACCCATGTAAAGTGTTCATGTATCATTTATGTTATAACAGTCCCGTTTATATTTTTCATATTGGAGAATATACAATTTGTATACATTCTTCTTTAAAAAAAAAAAGCTTCGTGATGTGCGACTGACCAAAACTTTAACTTACCAAACAGGTGTAATTGGTCACCTAACTCTCACGGTTGTCCACATCTATTACACGTACCAAGTCACCACTTACGCCTCGGCTGCCAGACTCTTGACGAGATTTCACAGTTCGCCGAACAAATTCTAATTAAAATAACACATTTCAAACAAAAGTATTACGACAGAAATCTGATTCTATTAGCATAATTTCACTTCAAATTAGTTTGGGAATTTCTTTACGGACAAAATTGAATATTATTGTCGGGCCTCTACTTCTAAAAATTTTTGACTTTGTGCTTTTCTGTATTCTTCATCAACGTGTTCTTGGGTTCGTGTATTGCTCACAAAGGTTTATCTAGATATAATTTTTTTTCTTGGTTAATATTAATTTATAATATGACGAAAATTGCCTCTGTTTTACCACAAAAATAATTTGGACTTGTTTAAGCATGTTATCGTTTAAAGAAAGTACTTACATAGTTTTTGTTATTTGATTCATTGGCAATCAAGCAGATTGCCTGCCTGATGGTAGTCACCTGTAATTAAGTCATAGATACCCGTGAAGATTGCATCTGCTTTGAACTATCATCACCACATGAATCACAGTGTGCCACTGCACATAAGCTATAAGATATGATATAATAAAATGTAATGTCACAATAAATAGTCTTGCCCTTCAATTCAGAACTCAGGCACAAGTCAGATAGAGGTCTCCCTTTATTAACTGCTCAGATACCAGACACGAGACATTATCCATTTTAAATATAAACTTCATATCTAATCTAAAAGTTCACATCTCACCAAGCGATGTCTAGGCACCTACACGATATCATAAAATCAAGGTTCAAGACGGAGTTATAGCTTCTAAATTCTAAGTTTTATTTTCAAATTCTTCAATGGATTACAGGCACCGGCTTAGATTCTGTTTCTTAATTTACCCGGTACAGCATGATCCGACATTCACGATCCGTTTTATCGTCTCGAACGCATCAATGCTCCATTCGGTATTTAATGTTCTGCCTGTAATCCTACACCGGTACACAGCTAATACGATAGTAGGTAGCAAGTTAAGGTCGGGTTTTCCTACATAGACAACGTTTAATTAAACAGTTGCAACGACTAAAAATTGTATGCAATTTGAATTTAAATATGATTAAAAAGTTGATAATGAGAACAACATATCTTTAATGAAATGGACTCACAAAAAGTACTTTTGATCACAAGAAACGAAGACGAATAAGCACAAAATATTCGCTCGGCTATTTTAAATGCCGATTAGTATTATAATATTTATGAGTATTAATGTACTCGTAGTGTATGTGTAGGGTATAATTATATTTATCTATTTATATACATAGATAATATACTCAGAGTAAACAGAACTGGAGTAGCCTTTGTCTAACATTCCCCTCTGCCAAATGCACAAGCATCGGATGCTTGCACGTTTAATAAAACTAGTTGAGCCGCCATTTTGACAGCCATAACGTTGCGGCGAACAGAGCTCCCGCAAAAATTCCTGCCTGTGCTGTTTTTGTTGTAAAAATAAATAGAAAACATCGAGTATGCTAAAAGATGGTGTCACCTTTTATTTGTAATTATAATTTTTAAGATTTCATGATTATTTACTTAATTATTTCATGTTTTAGAATTCTACGATTTCAAATTTCGAACGCTAGTCTCGTGGGGAGTGCGGCTGTGACGTTGTCAAAACGCACACCCCACGTGACTATTTTAAGCGTGTGTGTGCGTGAAATTTAAATTTGTGTGTCGAATTATGCATGTGTGCATTTGTAAAAACGGCTGGCTTTGAGTGTAGTGGTAACCTCACCCCCCGCAAGAAATGGCAGAAAAAAATGTTTGAGAAATTGACTAATGGCTACTCCAGTTCTGTTTACTCTGAGATAATATATTACGTAGTTATCTATATTATTGTTTTTATTTATTAATGTTTCTTTAATATTTGCTTTTGTTCTTTATTTCCTTTTTATCGTAGACCTTGTTTTAAGAAGAAGGGGAAGAATAATACAAACAGCGTCATACATTGATTCGGCATCAAACAAAATCTCACAATAAAATCTCAAAACAATTCAATGTTATTGATCAAAGTCGCCTTATAGAAACCGCACTCAAATGTATGAAACTTTTAGAACGCTGATAGAAAGATTCGTGACTCAGTCACCAACGGGAGTCGGAAATCGGATCCAATTTACTTCATTTACTCTCAGTTAAGTTCACGTCCAACTCTAGAATTGAACGGATTACTCGAACTCCGCATTCGCAGAACGGTTTGTTTCTACCAGCAATCAAACCAGTGATAGTTTTATACGACAGCTTACAGTGTTCGTAATACGATTGTTACGGCCGGTATGTGGTTATAAAGGGCTTTAATGGCTCGTAGTAACCTAGCGTTTGTTGCCGCAACTTTGTGGGAATCTTGAGATTACATTTTTCTTGTGAACATAATAAAGGGAAGTTTTACGAACTTACTGTGAGTTGAGTCTTTCGATCTCTGTCATATTACTTATAAACGTAGAATTTAGGTTACCTAAAAGGGCAGAGGGCTAACTCAAACATTTCATCGGATTGTTCAGACCCAAATGTGGTGAGTCTGCTGTCACGTGCGCCGGGCACAGTGTAAAGATAGCGATTGTGTAAGTTGCTTTAGGCGGGGATTAAACGTCGACCATGTGCATAAGTAGTACTGTTCCCAGTCAGCTACGGTTTTCTAAAACAAGGACTAAAATAAAAAAAAAATCTATGAAACACTAGTTGAAAAACAAGAAGGAAACATTTCGGATATAAAAAATAATAAAGTATTCAATGAAATTTGAAAATAGAACAATGTCGTGACTATGTGAAAAGGACAGTGATGAACTTTTCTGTGGTTGAGTATGTGGGCAGTAAAAGAAAACAAAGATGGATGGATTACAAAAATTACGTGGAGGGTGTGGTGATTTAGCGACAGAAGAGAATAGAAGAATGAAACATGCAACTTCATCATCAGCGCCATAGTCCATTTCTAGATGAAGACCACCCAAACAATAAAATTTTACTAAAACTATTAATTGAATGGAAACAGGGCAAGGGAAAGAAAGAAGCCAGAATAGGTTTACATGCTTCATGTAAACCAATTCACAACCTAACTTAAAATTAGAATATGCTACGAAAATAAAAATGTATGTAAAACAAATTGATTTGCAATATTTTCATCCAATAACAGCTCTTCGTTTTCTATTTACAGTAACTGTTATTTTGTTTGTAACATGAACAAAATTGAAACGATGCACTATGACCAATGCTTTTGAAACTCAATTTCGCAGTTTCCTCGTGTAAACACAGAGTGAATTGTTCCAACGCTTAGTTCGATAGATGAAATGTAAATAAAAGACTGATTTACGGATATTGAAAGTGAGCAACCTGTCTTGCTATAAGTTTTATTGGAAAAGAAAACCCGTCACTTATCGCTCCCCAGGGAAATAGTCGGTGTTTTACTTGGAGTAGTTTCACATCTTGTGATATTTGTGTCAAGGTCGGAAGTATCATATATTTTGATTCTACGGTTGTATTTTCTTTTGTTCCTCGTTCTTTCTGACAAAACTAGACGTTATTAATTTGTATTCTATTTTAATTCTTTTCTATTAATATCTAGATTATGGCCGTGCAGCTTCTACATAATAATATGTACTGTGGATCTATTCTAAATCTATTTTAAGATATCAAAAACAGTACGGCAGAGTTTGTTAAAATTTTACTCATATTTGTAGCATTTTCCATATATCCATATAAAACGTTTTCAAAAACAATAAAAATGACTTATCGTCACATTAGAAGTTCCCCAAACTAAAACACATTAAAGAATGTCGAACTAGACATGTAGCGAGTTCAAACTAAAACGATTCACTGGACTAACTTTTTGCTAGAAAGAACATAAACCCTAGTAATAAAAGTATTGCGCTTATTAAAAAGTTTGTCTGTAATGTAGGGCTGTCAGCTATAATAATTTAAGCCGTGTTTTTTTTTATTTCATAAATAAGTTTTATTTTATTGCATAACAATTCCCAGCGAAATAGGTTCAAAGTGGACTGTGTCTTGGTCCTATGGCATCGTCGCTTTAGGGGACTTTCATAGGTAAGCTGGGCGCCAACGCCGGTCAACAGCGCCGGCGAGATTTCCATAGATTTTAACGCATAAGCGCACGCGTGTGGCTGTGAAACGATTTAAGTAGCTTCGTGTATTTGTAAGCGCTCGCGTGTGGCCGGCGATGAATTCACACATAAATTGTGATTTAAGAGTAGCAGTGCTCTCAATGCTGTGTTTAGGATTGAAGGATAAAATGTGAAGTAAAAAAATACAGCACACTGTGACTTAACATCTTGTGACGTGGTGCATGCCGGAGGTTAAATAAAAGAACCTCTTTGTCGTCACTATTTCTTTGTGTATTTATTAATTAAAAAACTAAGGCACAAATATAGCCTTGACAAAGTTATTTAAGGTACTTTCGAAATTTATTGTACGATACTCCACCATTTCCTTTACGATAATTATAGCAATTTATATATAATATATTTTACGTATTATATTATTAATTAGTAATGGAAATTGGCTACAAAAACAATGACAAAACAAACAGATGGTTAGTTTGAAAAAACAGAAACAAATAGAAAATGGCCAGAGAAGAGCGCAATAATAGCAAAGAGTCGCTAATACTGATATAGCGCCTCGTTTCAATCTTACGACTATGATCCTTGTAGGACATTCGAGCAGATACTATGTTTAAAGTCCGGCAGTCTGTTTGCCATTTTTCTTGAAAAGAAAATGTTTATATGATTACATCCCTATAAAAACTGGTGAAGCCTACATTACTTCAAATGAAAGTAATACCAATTGCTGTTGAGAAAGTGACGTCTCTCATTTATTTTACCTTGCAAAAACTAGCGAGGCACCTTTGTAATAAAACTTAATTTCTATTACGTGACATTTGGCAGCCCTACTCCTGAAACTGTCGGTTCATTTTACAGTCTCAAGTGAGGCATAAGTACGATGGACTGTAACATTTTTATGTTTCCTTGGCGACTTTTTTCAAACAAAATGTTAACAGCGTATTAAGTTTGAAACTGAGTCGATGTTTTTATGAAGTTTGTTAAAATGTTCTTTGTTGGTTTATTTTGATGCCTCTAAAATGTTTTATGGGTCAACAATAAAAATATTATTTTTCTATTTGAACGGACGTTGTTATCGTGTTATTTTTCCTTAAAATTACCGTTTCCTGAAATTTTCTATTTTTTTATTACTTATTTGAATCACTATTGAATAATTAATTATGAAGTAAAAGTATCTCCTATTAATAGACCCTACTAAGACGCTGGCGTAACAGTGAAACCACCCTTATTACCACGAAAATAGGTTACATAAGTTATTCTGAAAGGTATTTCTTTTCTTACTTAAAGTACCTACTTACTTTGCGTGTTATAAAATAATATTTTACTAAAAGTTTTTGCAAACATATGAAGTCATTACATTAAGTAGCAGGTGTCGTAAAAAAATGAATATATGAAAACATTAAATTAATCGTACTTCAGGCTCACGTTCCTTTTCAAGCTACATTTATCAGTCTCAAGATTTTTACTATAAAATGAGCATACTGTTACCCCGTTTATATGTTATTTATAGAATAAAGAGGTTTACTTGTATACGTACCACTTGTTATCCTTTTCTGAAGGCTATGACAGTATGAAACGTCTTAACCGCTCAGTAACATCGACGTGGACTTATGTCTAAAAATAGTTCTGAATACAGAATATGGCTTAAATCCAGGAATATTTCTAGTTGTGCTTTATTTAAAGAAAATTTTTAGTAGTCAAAAGCATTCACTTGTTATTGCGTAGGTATTCGAAAAGATTTATTATTTGTCATGAAAGCCTCTTTAGAAGCTTATGATACTATACCTATTATTTATTTTAATTTATTAGTCGCATCGTATTGACGGAAGTTAGCGTCTTATTTTTAAGCGAATTAAAAGGAATCTGACATAAAATAAAGGAATTTTTAGAAGAGGCATACCGGACATCCAATTGAATTTGAAGCGTTTGATAGGATGGGATTGTACTGTTCAGATCACAGTCAATACTGAGTCTTATAGCACTACATTGACACTACACACACTATAATTATATTCGTAGTGTCTTTCAGTTCGTGTTGGTTGTCAGAGCTCCACGAGGCATAAAAGGGGCTTTGATTGCCTTGATACAATGTAATTAAAGGCTTTTTACTTAGAGTTTTTTAAACAAGTTTTCGCTAAGCTGAGTAGGAGCTTAGGGATGTTTCGTACGTACATACATTTTGACGAAAAATCGAGCGTGTATGGCTGTGAAACGACGTTAGCTATCTCATGTGGTTCCCTATCTGTTTGCATAAAATTTTCAAGCATTATATCAATTGGCATAATTAATTCTACACTTAACATACTTACGCTTTTGGCATAAAATTTATGCATAATTATTAACACATAATTACAAATGGCATAACCATCTTAAGGCATAATTAACTATTCGCATAAATTTTTTGCACTAATTATCAATAAAGAATATCAATTCTGGCACATCGTTGAGAGCACAATTCTGCCTAACACTCCTCGCTTCGCTTGTCTTTGTACATAATCGACTTTACGTTATGTCGTAAACCATTATGTGGAATAATATCATGGATGATTACATTAGTCTAAATTATAATTATGCGAAATAAATAGTGTGCCAAAAAATATACACATACATAATATACATACCCGAAGGGGTAGGCTGAGGTCTTAAGCATCCACATTTCTCCAGATATATTAGGCCACGAATATGCTTAAGTTATATAATGCCAAATTCATATGCCAAAGAATATTATGAGTAAAAACATTATGCCAATAAAAGAATCCCTGTCATGTAGTTGTAAGCGCGCGCACGTGGCCGTTCGCTAGCGGTGCTATGAAACCACCCGTAATATTGACAATTTTTATTTAAAACTTTTTCAGATCAAAATACAGCTGATAGCAATTACTTTCGTCTTTGAAAAATCTCATTACAACTTCTATCGTTAACTTCATATTAAATATCAGCTGTAAATCGATCATTAATCCTGTATTAGTGATATTAGTTAAATTTAGTCTTCTTTGAAATCCTTCTGAAAATTTTGGAATTATTATTGGAAATTATTTTTGATCTCGAGCAAAACTTTCTAGACTAGATATTGACGGCTAATAAAATACCACAGTTCAAATTAATTTCAAATTGAAATAAGAAGAATATCAATTTCTTTGTTCTCTTTCTTAGTACAAAATAACTTACGTATTTCTCTATTGTACCTATTCTGGAAAAATCTAAAGACTTTGCAAAGGCTCACACTTCCAGTTGTTCTTCCCAGGGGTTCCATGAGGTTTTAAGTGTTTAATCAAGCCATGAAGGTGGAAGTAATTATTCTTTTAGTTACGTGGCTTAACTGTAAAAAGTTACTCTTCGTCCTCCACCGGTGTTTATTTTAATTTCATTAAAAATTCCCCTCTCTTCGCGCTGTAAATTCTTAACACGCGTGGAAAATATTTTTAATAAATAGTAAGTAATATTCTAAATTAAGTAGCTCGTTTTCGTAACTCATTCCCATGTTCCAAATTTGTACAAAACGATTCAATTAACGAAGGTGAGTTATTAAAAACAAACAAATCGGGGGCAAGCTATCATATGAGGAGTTCAAAGAACATCAAGGGTATTATAATAAGCCGACAGATTCATTTTTAAATTTGTTGACGCTCGAGTCACGTCCCAAGGATTTTGGGAACGGCTTTAAAATGCTATTAGGTCGATCGTTAAACTCTGAATGAGTGACATCTCAGAGAAAACAAGAATTAAATTGTAAGCAGAAAAATCTTCTCAGTTCGAATTTAATCCCTATGTATATTCACGGAGAGCAGACAAGAATTGCATTGGATGCATTTAAAATTTGTTTCTGTTAAGTTGTCGACTGCAGTGTCATAGTGTATCTACTTTTTGTGTCATCATTTGTATTTGATGCGTTTTAACATGTTAGATTAATTTTAGCTTTAATAGCAATTCGCGTCCCTTGTAGTCTGGAAGTTGTAAAAGGCTTTCAAATAAAATATCTCGTACTGTTGAGATGGGTAAACATCTGACATAGGAATTTTAACCTAATCCGTGCGTGACTTGGGCTGTTTTTTCATTACTGTCAAAATAGCAACCCTCTTTATTAGTCAGAACATCAGTAAGACGAAATTCCTTTGGGGCTTAAACTACCCCAACCATTTTCAAAGTAATTGTTTCTGACGTTACCATACAAACACACGCAGTGCTTGAATAAAATTTTTTTAATTCAATAAACTTCTAATTCATCAAGTGTGCGTTAGTATAAACAATTGTAATTTTCTTTACTGTTAGTCCCTATTATTCATATCCTAATCCGTAATTATCCTGATTATATGTGTGAGTATATGTGTTTACTCGTCGCTTAATTATGTTGCTATAGCTCCATGTAACTAAATCGATTTATGCGCTATTCACATGGAGCAATTGAAGTTCAGAAAACTATCATTTTAAAAGTATCCTGTAAGTTGATAGTTGCTATAACGATTACGGTTGCCGAAGTTATATGGCAATCTGTGAGCAACTTTCATAGCAATAGACGGTCGAGGAAACCGGCAACCTTAAAATCCAGTACAATATTTAACATTTGCTAGTTGCGGCAATTAGAGACTAACTTATTCATCGATTACAGCAATTCTGAAAACTGTTGATGATCACCGGAACCAGAGTCCTATTTAAATATTAATGAAACAGCTAATTGTCAGTTGCTTTAATAATTGCTCCATGTGCAAAGCACCTAAAGGGGCGTAGACTTTATTATTATTGCTTAGAAAACAAAAACAACGGTACATGCAGTAGTTAGCAAGGTCGGACTTATACGTAAAAGAGATCTATGCCAGTCAACCTATGAAAGTTCATGTCAGAATTATGAATGGCAGGCGAAATGCAAAACAAAGAAAGGAAAAATAATCATTTAAAAACATAAAAATAAAAACAAATATTAAAGCAAAATAAATGCGTGTCTCTACCTGCAATTTTGTAAAACTGCTTTAATTTTATGGAATACAGTAAGGGAAATAATTATTAAATTTTAATTATTTGTTGCAATTTAATGTCAAAGTAATAATAAAATGTATTATTCTAAATTGAAATGTTTATCATACACAATTTACATTTGATTGACTGCTTCCAAACCAAAGAAAGATGTGAAGTCAGAATAAAAATTAACTCCCATTATTTACAGCCCAAGAATTGAATTGTCATTTGAAGAGGCGAAGTTCATTGAACTCAAAAAATCTCAAACGAAAAATTATGCATCTAAGGCCTTTGTCACAGTGTGATGTCAGCCCACGCGAGACGAACCGTCAAAGTCAAAGATGTTGGAGCAAATAAACAAAACAGCTCTATAATATTCTATTTTCATTCCTTTTTTAAAGCGTTTATTTATTGATATAGCGTGCGAGAGATTAAGTTATAAACTGGCGGGGAGCTTAGCTCTGCGGGATGCGCTGCCGAGAGCATTATATATTTTACAACTATTAAACTACGTGGGCTTACCGCATAAGTATAAGTTGCGGCTATATAGAAAAAAAATTGTTTGTTTTAGCTTTAGTTATAACGGAGAGTCGGTAAAATATTCACAGGATCACAGTTTTACTTTTACCACAATTTTTTTTTATGTATATAGGGGGCAAACGGACAGACGGCTCACCTGCTGATAAGTGATTACCGCCGCCCATAGACATCTACAACACCGGAGGAGTTGTAGATGCGTTGCCGCCCCTTATGGAGGGAATACACTCGCTTTTTAAAATTATAGGAAGACTAACTTGATTGTAGGAAGACTAAAAAAATTTTGACACTAAGCTATCCCATCATATCCTATCCTATATGATAATGTAGGATAGGATAGGATGGGATAGAAAGTAAAAGATTCGTAAAGCGGAGAGGGGTTTACGTGGTCCCTTAAAAAAAGTCCACTTATAATAATTATTTCAAAACCTGTGACTCTCTTTCTTTGAGGCTCACCCGCGGTTGCATCGGGACTTAACATATCAGGCGAAATGTGAGTGTTAATACTTCAACCTAACCCTTCGGGGATAAATAAGTGATATCACTTTTACCTTCGCATCGCTTAGCCACTTAGCCACTTAACACTTAGCCCTTCGCATCGGACCAGTGAGTGTAGTAGTACAGCTACAACTCAACTACATACATACTGTTAATAAAATGATACAATGCAAAAATACTGAATACAAGTGTTTTTTATTTCAATGTAAATTATGAGAGTAGAGGAGCTCGGTGGCGTAGTGGTTATTGCGCTTTGGCTTCACACGAAAACAAAACTACCTTCGCCATGGTCAGGCCGTGGATGGGTGAACAACCCGCATTGGGCCAGCGTGATGGTGTTACGGCCCATACTCCTCATGTGTTTCTCCATGAGGAAAGCCAGTCCCAGCAGTGGGACGTATATAGGCTGATGACGAGACGAAGCGTAAGGTGTGTGTAAAAGTGTAAAAAAGTGTAAAAAAGAAAAATAGTCAAGATCGTATCAAATCGGATATCTTTCATCCAATCGGGGTTCGGTCATCTGAAAAAAGTAACAATTGAGTGCATTGTATAAAAGATGCAAAGAAATAGGTAATAATCATCAACAAAAACATCAATGAGCTGATTGATTATAATGGCTAACAAACAACATTCAATATATAAAAATATTACCACAATTAAAAGGATACTCAACCGTTCTCGTTATGTAAACGAATAATAATATAAAACATAGGAATTAATCCCGTAAAGCGGTTATAATAGCAGAAATTAATGGCTTCATTATCATCTCCCATGGCGTGAAACTACTAAAATTAGTAAATAAATTACACTTTAAAACATACGCCGTCGTAAAAAGCATTCCAGGGTAATACGAAATATTGTACGATCATTTCGCGGAGCAAAAAGAAATTAGTTAAAGTTTACTTTGCAAATGTAAAGCTGATACATTCATTAAAAAAAAATTATGAATTTTTTATTATTTTCTTTTGAACAATACAAACGGTAATTTAGCTTTGCACAATGCCATTCGTTATTAGAATAGACAGATTAGAATATGCCATTTATACGAAGTCTAGTTTAACACTTTGCATAAATAGTTATTACGAGTACATTATTTAAGAAACATTTGGAAATTATCAATTGAAAACTTATGTTGTGCGATTAAGAAGAATCAGCCTGTTCACCCATATTCATAGTAAACTTTTACTATCCCATACAAAAAAAACTTATTATATTAAAGGTAAAGATTCGGTTTCTCATCATTCGTGTGTACTTAAAGATAAGCTTAAGGTAGTTTTACAACAGAATGAAGTATTTATTTAACGTATAGATGTTGAATACTGGATGGAGCTAGCCAGAGCTATTTAAACGAGGCACCAAGTAGCGACTTAACGACTTTATCTTACTATTAGTAATGTATTCTTAAGCCGAGCCGGTGCGTATTTAACAACATTCAATTTATGACGTTAAGGAATCAGACTCTAAAAAATATAAAGATTCCACAATTTATGGCCTGCACCACGACGGTAAAGTAATCCGCTTAGCGTCGAACATCTTATTAAGTGTGGACCAAATACTGATATATTTTTCCTCTTTATGTTTTAAACCAACAAAGACCTGCTTGCGTAGGTCTTGCACTTGAATCAAAAAAGTCCAAAAGAGTTCTTTTTCTCAAAAACATCTGCTGTCATCAGTTCTAATCAATTTCCATAATGAAGACCTTTAAAATAATTACTGCAGACCCTTTCAAATTCTCAAGAACTAATAGATTCAAGCCCGTAGGATATAAAACAAAAGAAGTTGGCAGACGATTGCATTTACCTTTATGACTTGCTATCTTCTTTGTTTTTGTAATGAACGCCTGAATTGATTGCCTCTTAAAAGAATCACAGTAATTACTCGATTGGCCAAGAATTTATTACTTCAGACAACAACCGATCGTAATTTTACGTCTCAATCTTGGATTGCTGAAATTTGTTTGAGTAATAAATTTGACTTCATTACTTTATTTAAATTCCAACGACAAAGACATGGTGATAATCATCGGCTAAACAGTTAAGCTAGTTATCTATCAAAGCCAAAATGAAGAATTATATTTATAAATTAGGAAGTTAGTCCGTTGAATCTGCTTGAAGAATCTGGCGGTTCATCGTAAGACGATTAATATCTTGCCCGATGATCACATAAACAAATGATCTGTCCGAAAGGGCAATGACCCAAGTAGACAGATAAGTGCTCTTGCTATCTAATGTCCAACAATAGGAGCCTATCCGACTAATAATAACTCATTGTCTTACTTTTTGTAGAACTAATCACTTGATTGTTTCACTCTTATAATCAATTATTCGATTAGGTTTCATATAAATGACGGCATCGATCCTATCGAATATCCAACGTCATTCATTAGCTGCACACGCTCGCTCGTATCGTTGAAACGATTTAGTTTTTGTTATTTCTTGTTACCTTGTATTTTGAACGGTTATATTATTATCATCCTGAATTCGAATTCCAAATGATTGGCATTCCATTCGTACGTTAAACAATTCGTTTTAAATTTAACCATTTTAATTTAACGAGTTACGAATCGTGTTTTGGACAAGCGAAAACATAGTGACGTTGAGCGTAACTTAATTCTTTTAATTTAGGCAGTGTTTACAGAGTTTTTAGGATGATTTGGGGAACTTGGCCCAGTGCTTAGACTGCCCACGTTGTAATACGTTTACAATCTTTCCGCTCATTAAACGTCAATCCGGGGACAATTAAGTCGTAACGTATTTCTTGAAACTCAGATTGGGTTACCAATTAAAATTTATTTTCTATAAAGAATCTCACGCCTTACTACTGATAAGATCTTTATAAAAATGGAATAATAAATGTTTTTTAATTACCATGACTGCCATTTGTGTTTAAAGTACTGATGTACATCGTGATATTTCATTAACTGTAATATTTTGATGTTTGAGTATGATTGATGTTATTTGATGTTCAGTTTTCTAAGTACATTTTTTTTATCTTGTTAACTTACAAATTCTCGAAATAAGTAGAATTTTCTTGCAGGACTAGTTTGAAATTTTATTTGTTTTGAAATAAAAGTGTAATTTTGTTAACTGAGAACGAAATCTTTAAATAAATGTCCACTAGGCAATATCTTTTTCCATTTTTATTCTTGCTAGTTGTAACAATTTAATCTAAACGGTCGTTTAAGTGTAGCTCTTTCCTTTCAGTCTTAGAAATAAGGTAGATATTCGATGGCCTTTTATTTATACAGTGGTATAGTTAATCTTGCGTAGGCTGAAGTTGAAAAAAAGTGTCAAATTCATCTTGAAGTCGGGTCACGTTCGAATCCGCAAGTCTGGGATCGGAAGTCTGTTCTGTATAACTAAACCAATCAGGCGGGCATTGTCTTATAATGTCTCCTGTATCGATTTCCTTACTACTTGTATACCTACTTAACGTGTCCAGACAGTTTTTTCATTCTGCTGAATTAAATCTCTATTTAGTTTTATAACGAGACATTTACAAATACTCATGACTTAGGGTGAGTGTTTCGATCCGTAGTAATAGTAATCACAATAGTTAAATTCTAGACCGATAAATTCAATGGAAAGGCCAAAATTTACTACGTCAGCTTGACAAATTAAATAAATAAATAAATATCCTCAGACATTCACACTTATCAACTAGTCCCATTTTAAGCAACTAAATGCTGCTTGTGTTACGGATACTAGATGACGGATATATATATTTAATATATAAATACACATAATTATTCAGAATATACATAATATTATACATATATAATGAACATCCAAGACTGGAGAACAAACGTCTGAAAATTCATCACCAAAACACTTGCCTCCACTGGGGATCGAACCCAGGACCTCTCGAGATGGCGACGCCTTGAGACTGGCGTACAGACCACTCGACCACGGAGGTCGTTATTGCAAAAATTGCGATGAAAATTCCAAGCAATGCACATCAGCAGTAGCGCCAGTGTTGTGGTTAAATTGATAAATATTATGATTATGTTACTTTAGTTATATTTGAAAATTCGACTATTGGACAAGCTGTCATATTACGACATCATACATGGTCAACCTGACCACAGATTGGAAAGCGGAACTTTAAAAATTCGAATAATTGTACTGAAATGAAACCTTATTATTTTCATTTTGTTATTAATCTACCTTGCCACCAAATTAGTAATTAGTGATCTGGTGACTTTAACTTACAGTATATATTTTTACAAAATAAAATAAAAATTAAGTATAATAAAATAAAAAAAGATTAAAATTGCATAAATAAAAATAAAAGCGTCTAACCTTCTTACTGTGTTTGATATACATCGCATCGATTCTTCAAGGAAGTTGGGAAACGAAATAAACATTTCAAAGCATCGACTTTTCACTTACCAAATTCTACGCGAGGAAACTTTATTACGTTTTAAGACAAAAGGAAACGTAAAACTGATACGTGATACGTTTTAACTTCCAAAATCCACGATACAAGTATGTTTTTGTTATTTCTTGGCGAACAAACAATAATACTAGCAGGTTAGATCAATGTATTGCAAACCATTTGGTAGAATTGTAACAGTGGCTTCGTTCTTGCATTTATTTTCTTTATAAGATTCAGGATCGCTTCTAAGCCAGGAAAAAAAACAAGAAAATAAACATTGCAACAACTTTTAATGGAACCTTATAGAGAATTATGGGGTATCCAAATCGATATGAGCCTCTGCCACCGTATTTTACACATTTAATTGATTTTATTCATATTCAAGCAGAGAACCCTTTACTCACAACTACATCGATGAAATTGTAAGAGATGACTGCGGGCAGTCCAACCATGTGTTTATAAATTCGTCTAGCATCGAGTCACGGTTGATTGCTTTCTTGTTAAGGAGTCTTGATTTAGAATTTTATTAAGTTTAACCCTACAATGACCACAGAACTGGTCGCGCAGATTACAAATTATTGTGTAGTCCGTTTCAGGTAATTTTGTAAATGAAAATAATGTTTACGCATTTTTTTTATATACTACGAGAAAACTTATCTACTGCTCAATAAAAACTGAAAAGAAACTCAAAATCAACATAATTCCTCTAAAAATCAACAAAAACAAAATCTTCTTAAAAATTGTCTTTGAATAATCACTTTGGATAATATGAGATCAAATAATGAGCATCACTTATATTTATTCATAATATCCTAAACAAGAATTGAACACATAATTAGAATGGTCCGTTACTGGTGGCTGGTTGCTGGTGGCGTTACTGGTTACTGGTGGCAAATACGTTTATTGCATGTAGTGCAGCATGTTCGGGTGCTATTTTTACGTGTTCGCAATAAAAACAGCGCCCAACCGAAGACCTGCGAGGTGCTGCTGACGCAGAAGACGAAGCTGGGGCTTGATTGACGTCCAAAAATGTTATTATTTTGATTGTCAGACTCCTTTGCAATGACTTTGATACGAGTCTTCCCTGTGCAAGCGGTTTTCGATTTGGGCCTCTGTTCTCGAACCCATTTATTTTTCAAAAAAATCATAATAAAAATATAAGTTTTTCCCCTTAGTTGATATAATGTTAATACGTAACAACACAATCAATATTTTGGACTAAAAGCAATCAAATACCTTCAAATATAATAATTTTTATGAAAAAAATACTCAGGTAATAGGTCGCGCGGATTACATATGAAGACCCCGCGCCTTTCCCTTTCTCCCGAAAAAACCACCTGTGGCTAATTCGCGAGCGCAATTAAACAGAGAAAGGGACTATCGAAGTACATGAAGTCTGAGCTAACAAATTTGAAGTTTTGTTTTTACCGCCCTGGATTACATATGTGAAGCGCGCGACCACTGCAGGATTAAAGTAGGCTAGTTTGCTAATATTTTTTTTGACCATTCACACCTATCAAGAAGCCCACGGACACTAGATGACAGATAAATATATTTAATAGATAAATACATAAAAATATCCTGAATATATATTAATATCCAAGTCTGGAGAACAAATGCCTGAATTCATCACCCAAACGCAACCACCGGGGATCGAACCTCGAAACTCTTGAGAAAATGGAGGTCGTCAAAAGACCGATAAATATTTGCAGTATAAACTCTTCATGAAACAAGTAGAAAAAACAGGAGAGAAACTTTCCAGAACAGCCCTAACTGAACATTTATTTAAATTCTTTCTTCCTCAACACCAAAACTTCAGCATCTTTGTTCCCGTATCTCAACGACCAGTTTTCTATTCACAGGAGACTAAAGTTATTTTGTACAAACTATAAACTGAGAACATTCATTCCGACAGTACAAATTACTGCTAGAAACGACTGCGGTGTAATTTTGTGCTCCGTTTGTAACTAAGCTTTGAAGTTATATCAATACGTTTAACTACCGTTGCAAATATAGTGGAAAATATGAGGTCATTAAGTAGGCTTCAGTACCCCAATGTTTCAGTTTTATTGGATAAGGGGGAACGGATTTTGTGGACTCAGAGATTTCTATCCACGTTTTGTGTTGCTCCCGGCTACTCGCGGTTTTATTGTGAGATCCGTCCTATCGGTCTTTTGACCCGGCATGGGTTTATGATTGTTTTATTTCCCGTCAATTGTCGCATGATGTGTGGTTTTAAAGCTACCCCGTTATTATCATAGCCTGCGTCGTTAAAATGAATTTAATAAGCATTTCATATTATTACGACGGCTCCAACATTTGCTTTTGGCTCAGTCAATTTCATTGCATTGTTTGAATAAGCGATACCATGTTTGCATATTGAAGAACCTTTCTTGGTAAGGTGTTTAAATTTTGCATAAGAATAAATGATTTATTCAACGGTCCCTTTAAAATGATTAAATATCTGAAAAGCAACATTAATTTTTATTTATTTATAATATACTTTATTGCACTTATGTAATAACAAAAAAGCAATTGACGGCCTTATTGTTAATCAGCAGTCTCTGCCAGGCAACCTGTTTGAGAGACCATAGCAAAAAAGATAAATAAGTAGATGAGGGGTAAATAATATATATACATAATTATATGATCATATTGATCACTGCATAAAAGACAACTTAATATCCTGAAGATAAACACAAGCTAACAGCTAGTCTGAGTAAGCTTATCCAGAAAATAGGATAAGGATTTGAAAGTTTGAGTATACCTAATATTTTCCGGAAGAGAGTTCCACAATCGAACAGCTTGCACTTGAAAAGAATGGGATATGAATTTCATTGTGTGGCGTATCCAAACGGAGATTAGCGTTCGTCTCTACTCGTATAATTATCAACTATAACGCAATGTTTGCACCTATTTGAAAATATAAGTTACTTAGATATTAAAAAAGACATAAATAATAGTTATTTTCTTATGAAATTGGTGTTTTTGGGGAAGTCTACATTTTCCATACTAACATTTTAGCAAGCTTTAGCAATATGTGTGATATCACTCTTCATAAAATATATTTATCGATTTTAAGAGAATGCAAATCAATTAATGTGTATTCAGGAGGCACTTAAAAATAGTTGTCTTCGTTTCTAATTTTAACTCAATTAAACTTACAACAAATTATCAAAACAAATAAAAAGAGCTCAAAAATATGCTTTTTTAGGAGGAGGTAATAATATATTAAGAATATTCTGAAACTAAATAGTTACAGACAAAATACTAAGAGAGAAGAAAAACGGCAATTTCATAGATAAATATATTTAGATCCTATTATATTTAGGATCCATTTAAAAAAAATATGGTGTGTTTTAGAAAATAAAGGTATTATTATAAAAAGTTTAGTTTCCTTAGTACAATAATAAGATTGATGTTCAATGTTCTATTTGGTATGTGTACCACGTATTTCTGGCTTATTCCAAACGGCTGGATTCCTTATGTTTCCAGGTCAGTGCATAGACCACTGACCACTTTATTAAGCCTTTTTATATTCTCCTAGTATGAATTTGTAAGATATTTTACATTTTCCATATAGGTATTTCTGTTGGTCCGAAATATTAATAATAGTTTTTTACATACCATAAATTTTAAACAACTTAGTCGGGGGCATTATCTTGTGACCGTTGATTTTGCCCTTTTAAATAAGGTGTAACCAAATCATTCCATTGATGTGTAATCAAAATCATTTACCAAAGACTTGCAAGTTTTTTAAAGAGATAATTTAATTTAGATTTGCAGTTCTTTAGTTTCATTACATCAATATATAATTTAAACTGACAGTAGCAATTTACAATAATAATCATAAAGGTTAATTGTTAGTTAATTCTCATAATATCTATCTGAATGGTTTAATTAATTATCTACATTGAAGCTACCTTCCACTGAAACCTAGAGTCAAATACTCTAAATATTCCAAATCCGAAAGCCTTAAGCGAAACTCGGTAATCTTCTTAAGTCGAATAACCTGCGCAGGCTCATTACTTTATTTAATACTAAAATCGCGTATAACTGCACAACTTGGAGGTAGAGGCTTCGGGCGAGGCTATATTGAAAATATCAATAAACAACAACCAACAAATAGTGCGATTTCCCCCGCAGAGTTTACCTAAGTGCCAGGTCTAAGCATAGCCGAATGGGGCAATTTAGAACTCACGACTTTTTTAACTTCTTAAAAAAGAAAAACCTTTTTATGCAATTCCGTATAGTAGGAGAAGTATTTAGACCCGGCGGAACTTAAATTTTGGATACATTCTCCAATTTTCTTTTGAGCTTTCACATACTTGCAGCATGTATGCATTATATATCTCAGTCGCAAATGTAAACCACATATTATTATCATTTATTTGCAAGAATTTTAACATGAAAATTTCTCGAAAAATATTGCGATATCTTAATTTGGTGCTAAAAGGACATATCAAATTCTAATCCTCCTTCTATTTTTAGTCAAATATTACCTATGTTTGTAATATCCTGTTATATTCCATCATGATTGTGGAGCATAAAATGGTTTCTAAAGACGCAGCGTCACCAATATTTGAGAAGAAAATTTTACTACTATTTTACGACAAAATACATTGTCTTTAATTTGAAAGCTTAAATTTAATGGGCGGAAATTTTAATCTTGTCAACTGCTTCTAGTTTCAAAAACAATGTGGCTTCTAACTTGTCGTCTCAAACAAACAATCAGCCGAGTAATTTACACTGCCTCGTCAATATTAGTTAACAAGCAATTTTCTTCCCCTTTTGTGTGATCTTCACGTTGTCATAAAATTATCTGTCAATAACCCAAAAAGTGGTACGTGTCAAACGTTTTAAGACATATCCAAGTATTTGTTATCAATTGAGGTGTGAATTGTCTTCTGTTTGAAGACAAACTGATTGAACGACTATGTTTACATTCAGTAGTTATTGGTACCTTACTCCTAATATTCATGGAAAGTAAATACTAACCCGTCGATTTACATCTATATTGTACAGACTTCACAGTTGGCTGCAGACTAACAAAGTATCGTTTTACGAGTATGTTTTATCTTCACCTATATGTAAAATTCCTTTTTTAATATCTGCCACCTGTGCCTATCTCGTGATGAGGCGTGATGATAATTTTCCAATGTAATTATTACGTTTGTGAGAGTATTTATTTTACTTTACTTATTTTTTTTGATCATTCGAGGCATTACTAGCGGAACGGTTAGTAAATTAATTCCTTCTCGTAAAAAAATGGCCACTGCTAGGCATAGACCTATGCGCTAACCTCTGCGAACTACAAATTACTCCTGCGACTCTCGTAAAAAAAGTATTTCTACGCTTATAAAAATTTAGTCGTAGTTTTGAAAATGCATGACTATAGTATCTTAAATTAATTAACATCAGCAAAGTCGGATCGTATAAATTGCTTCCGAGCACTCGCGCCGAATGGCTACATATTGGCTCATATTGAGTAGCGGCCGCGGCGCCTTAGTCTAAATTTGTACCATTCCGAAATACGCTTACAGCAGCGCATTATCCCATTTTATGACCTATAAAAGTCAGACGATACGTACTACATTTGTGGCGGCCCTTATTTTCAGTACCTAATATACCGGATTCTTTATAGGCTCTTTGTCTGTTATGTAATATTTTAAGGCATTCTATGCATAGATTTTTTCCCCTGTCAATTCGTATCTTTTACCGTTCTCCAATAAAAGTGGTGTTTACGTTACATTTTTATTATACGCGCGTGACAATTTAACTAATACGTCTTTTTATTATCGAAGGTTTAATGGCGAATTCGTACGTGACGATATAAGGTTTTCTTTGAGCATACGCTACAGTTTTGTGCCAAACTTTTATAGATAGCCTCAATTAAAAATGTTTCTGATAAAGCAAATATTGGGTCCAAACCTATGAAATTGGTGTTTTTTTTTTCTCTCTTAGTATTTTGTCTGTGACTATTAAGATTCAGAATATTCCTAAAAAATAATTTACCTCGTCTAAAAATAGACTATATTTTTGAGCTCTTTTGATTTGTTTTGATAATTGTTGTAAGTTTAATTGTGTTAAAATTGGACACGGAGACAACTCTTTTTAAGTGCCTCCCGAATACATGATTTTATTTGCATTCACTTAAAAACGATATATAGTTTTTATGAAGTGTGATATAACACATATTACTAAAGCTTGTCTAATGATAGATGCCAAATATTATTATCTTTGGATTTGTCGTTGTAAAGAAAAAAAAAACTGAAAAAATTATAGTATGGAAAATGCAGAATTCCTAAAAATCTCCATACAAAACACCAATTTCATAGGTAAGGACCTAATATTTATCGGTTTTTTTCAATTACATATACCTATAGTTATGGTTATATTATATTTAAAATACCTGATGTTCTAAGATTGTTATTTTTATTTGCACCTAAAAAAAACTATTTTATTTGCCAGGTTGAAAAAACTATTTGTATATTTTTTGGACAGGGTCCAAAAAAAAATATCGTCGGGGCTGCTCTATGCCAATCAAGGTATGGTAATACGAAGGCACCTACTGAGCGGAACCCCGACGAGACAACGCCTTTTTTTTTTCTTTTTTT
The DNA here is from genome assembly GCA_910589355.1 of Parapoynx stratiotata. NCBI lineage: Eukaryota > Metazoa > Arthropoda > Insecta > Lepidoptera > Crambidae > Parapoynx > Parapoynx stratiotata. The sequence continues at coordinate 4,381,610 of OU342468.1, read as the reverse complement.
TTTGGTCGGGGGTTTTTTAAATATTTAATTTTTTTATCATTATGTCATCCCTGTCATTTCTAGATAGTGTTTATTTGCCAAGAAAATAATTCCAAACTCACCGAACAAATTAGTGTCCTGAGAAAGTGAATAAAACTAGCCCTTAGACCTTAAGCGAAACAAATATCTGCAATAACCTTCAAACTAGCATACTGTCGCATTACTCCTCAACTTACCCGTATAACTCATCTCTGGTTACAAATTAAGCAACATATTTCTCCTGAGAAGCGCCCGGATTTCAGGGTAACGCGATACGAGATTATTCACCTGTTATAAATCAAAGTAAGTAGCAACACCATCTGTTAGCGCCAATATTCGGCTTGTGATCTAATTAAGAGGTTTTTGTTGGCGGATTACTGATGGCTTCTTGATGTTATTGTCAGGTGGTCGGGATTTCGTAAAGGACACAAGGTCTTGTGTTTTAACTGTCATTCAGCTCTGACTGTACTTCTTCTGAACATTAAAACCTTTGAGTGGTTTTGCTATTATAACACTGTCTAAACTCTAAACTCGAAAGATCACCTACCGATTTTACCATATTAATAACTATCAACTGATGACTCGTTCATACATTCGAATATTAGGTCCTTACCTATGAAATTGGTGTTTTGTATGGAGATTTTGGGGAATTCTGCATTTTCCATACTAACATTTTATCAGTTTTCTTCACAAGGACAAATCCAGAGATAATAATATTTGGCATGTATCATTAAACAAGCTTTAGTAATATGTGTAATATCACACTTCATAAAAATTATTTATGGTTTTTAAGTGAATGTAAATAAAATGATGTATTCGGGAGGCACTTAAAAAGAGATGTCTCCGTGTCCAATTTTAATAAACTTACAACAAATTATCAAAACAAATCAAAAGAGCAAAAAAATATAGTCTATTTTTAGACGAGGTCATTATTTTTTAGGAATATTCTGAATCTCAATAGTTACAGACAAAATACTAAGACAGAATAAAAACACCAATTTCATAGGTTAGGACCCAATATTTTATTTGTGAAGCGCTTACCTTTACAATCTCAATAAAAATCGTCTCTAAGCTTAGCTTAAACTTCACTGTTCTCTACCCACTTAAATCTAAAACATCCTCATTTTGCCAAATTTACCTCTTCAATGATCATGTACTATCGTGGGAAAACAAAAAGGGACACGTTAAACAGCTTCTCGTGTTAAGACAACAGATTCATTCATAAATTTCCTGCACGCAATGAAGCCAATAAACCGCACTACCTTACTTTCAATGTAATCTAAGTGCAGAAGTTATACTCAAATATTTTAATAAGGGTGCAGAATGCACTATACTGTACTTGAGGGTTTTCGTGTAGTAATTAAGTTTCATGTTTCAAAACAAAAACTAGTAATTCTTTTTTCTAGGAGACCTTAAAAACACATGGAAAAGATTTTTAACCAAAGTGTACACACAAACAAAGCGAGCGTATTGCAAAGGATTGCCTGAAGATACGAACAATTATTCTACAATTAATTATTAGTTTCTTAGACTACATTTTTATAGAGGGATATCATTTCTCTTGTCTATTTCGCAAGTTTTTAATAGCTTTAATTATTTATAGTTATTTATTTATTTATGTTTAACTAAAAAGGCGTGATTAAAACATATGTTAGGTGAGACCCTTTTCCAGCAGAGGATGATCAAAGGCTGTTGATAATGATGATAAAGATACCAATACCTGATGATGATATTACCGTTTTGTTCTTCTACCGATACCGATACCTGATGATGATATTACCGTTTTGTTCTTCTTCCGCAAAACTTTTTCTATGATTATCCTCAGGTTTGGCAGAGATATTTTTATCGCTCTCATTCCTTTTGTCCTATTTGGCAAGATGTCACGGGACATATGTCAAAGACAATATTATTATTATCATGTGTTACGTTGTCCAAATTTTACCAGCAGTGGCGTGACAAATCAGGACGGACGTTAAAAATAACGGAAAATCGAACTTTCATTCCAGCCAAAGGCGGAGCAAAAAATTAAAACGGCGTATTAGTAATTATTATTACAAGTTCAGAAATATAAGCTGGCCAATTGCGGAACTCGCAGTGTTCCCCCGACCGGTTCCGAAGACGATTTAATGTCACCTTCCATTTAGTAACGCCCACAACAGCTGACATTCGGCTATTATACATATTGAGACCGCGTAAGCTGCCCAAATTGAACTCATAAAATTACTTTTAATATAACGTATGAATAGTTTCGTAAGGAATATCTTAACATTTTAATATCCTAATGTAATAAATCGAGATAATAAAATGTGGGCTGTTATTTCAATGAATAGATTAATATAAATATTAGCTACCGAAGAATTGATTTTAATTTATTTTTGACTGATTTATTAGTCATAAAAATAAAACTGACCATTTTATTACAAAAACATAAAAAAATATGTTTAGCGGAGAAATCGAATCAACGTGGTGTATTTATTAAGCAGCATTTAGAACTTGGTGGATTAGAAAGGTCGTAATTGAATAAAAGTAAATTTTAATTTATTATTATCAGAGATTCTAGAGTTTTTTTTAAAACCGTGCTGATTTTTACAATTGATAACGGAAATCCAAATAGTCAAAAGCGTATTGATGCATAATATAAAATATGGGGATACCTATGTCCAACAGTGGACGAACGATTATAAAGTATGCTTACAGTACCGTTGGTAATAGAGGACGAAACAAATGATTCTAGAGCACCAAATGTTAAAGAGGAGTGTAATCTTGTTGCAAGGGCAATAACATATACATAGAACCTCCTTACACCTTCTCTGAAAAACTAAGGAATAAGTAATGAAAATACATGGAATTTCATGCGACACATCGAACCCTTTAATATATTAGGTCCTTACCTATGAAATTGGTGTTTTGTATGGAGATTTGGGGAATTCTGCATTTTCATACAAAAAATTTTCAGTTTTCTTCACAACGACAAATCCAAAGATAATATATTTGGTATCTATCATAAGACAAGCTTTAGTAATATGTGTAATATCACACATCATAAAAATTATTTATCGTTTTTAAGTGAATGCAAATAAAATGATGTATTCGGGAGGCACTTAAAAAGCGTTGTCTCCGTGTCCAATTTTAACACAATTAAACAACACAATTTAACAAATCAAAAGACCTCAAAAATATAGTCTATTTTTAGTCGAGGTAATTATTTTTTAGGAAAACTCTGAATCTTAATAGTTACAGACAAATTACTAAGAGAGAAAAAAAACACCAATTTCATAGGTAAGGACCCAATATTATTATTGCGTGACAAAAAAGTTGTGGCACAAGAATATCAATAACCTAAATTGATTGACTTTTATTATCTTTATTTTATAACATAATAAAATATTTACGTCTTCGTGATTAAAACAAGCAGAAACTACAAAAATTTGAAAATTCAATCTATTGCTAACACATTAAGATGGAAAATTGTTAAAAGGAAAAAACTAATTTGATTTAAACGTGTTGTTGTCATTCCATTTGAACCGAAAACACTTTTTCATTAACACTTGACAGCTTAAATCTGAATCTCTAAATGAATTAGAGACCTGACACCGCCCTTGGGGTAGCATAAAATTGAATCCAGAGATTAAGGCTGAAGTAATTGTTTAATCCACCTTGTCAAAATGTGCTAAAGCCAACAGTTAATGCATTTATTTACAAAATCTTTGTGACAATTTGTGTCATAAATAATTATTTATTTGTTTGCAGACATCGTTTTGTTTAGGAAGGGAGTGGAATTGGTTATGTTTGGAGTTGCTGCGTCATCTAATCAGGAATAAGGTCATCCATAGGAGGAATTAAGGGCACTAGCCGAAAAGAATTGCGAATGTTAATTTAGTCGTTTATAAAGTTTTTGGCTCACTAATCATTATTTGCAAGCCCATAAAACGTAATGAGGTGGGTAAGGAAAATTCATTTATATTCATATTTTTTAAAGGTAAGTTATAATTAAGGCAGACATTTAATTAATTGGTCAGCAACAAAAAGGTCAGCAGAAAAAATTGCATAAATAAATAAATAAATATCCTCAGACCTTCACACCTATCACCTAGTCCCATTTTAAGCAACTAAATGCTGCTTGTGTTACAGATACTAGATGACGGACAAATATATTTTATAGATATATACATATAATTACCGAGAATATACATAATATAATGAACATCCAAGACTGGAGAACAAATATCTGAAAATTCATCACCCAAACGCTTGCCACCACCACTGGGGATCAAACCCAGTACCTCGCGAGATGGCGACGCCTTGAGACCGGCGTACAGACCAATCGGCCACGGAGGTCGTCAAAGCATTTGGGCGGCAATCAAATATTGTGTCAGCAATATAATTATTTGAGCAACAAAACAAATATTTGGTCAGCAGAATGATTTATTGGGCAGCATACTCGTAATAATTATTTGTGCAGACAAATAATTACTAGAGCTGCAAAAAATTATTTGGGCAGCAATATATATTATGTTACCAAACAGGCAAACACAAGATTAACGCTACCTATGCGAATACCCTAAACCAAGTTAAATGCCGCCATATGATGAATATTATAGTTGGCACGGCGCAGTTAAATTTTACGACACTATGTACACTAATGTTTAAATAGATAGGAACAACAGAAGCTGTTAAAGCTTTCTTATAAGATCATGTTGATACTCTTTTGGGGATACTCTTATAGCCATGATATATGGACTATTTCATATAATTATATTCGATGGAGTTAGCTAGGCCTAATGTTTTATGTTCGCAATTCTTTGCTCTGCATTTTATAAGTAAATAAATAAAGATCTGTAGTATTAAATTTTAAATGAATAGTTTTCATTAAAGAATCACGTTCAAATCAATTCGCAACAAAACTCAGCAATTCGATTTTTAATTTCTGAAAATTTTCAAATTACTTAAGGCGAGGAATTTAAACGGTAGGAATTTTTAAGAAATTCGTATAAGCTTTGTAGCGGCCAAACCACGTTGACTCAAGCTGCAATTACTGGCTGCACCTGTCAAATGCAGCCGCGACACCAACGCGTCGTCGTGAAGTAATTACGAAACAGCAACAAAAAAGGGCGGGAAACGTCGCGCGAGCCGATTTAAATTTCAAACTCTTTTATAAGTCTAAAAAACTCAGGGGTTATAAGCTGCTAGTTGTCACTTATCACAGTGAGTGAGTTTGTATTTCGCCAGTCTTTTGTTCATAAAACCGTAGTTAATGAAACAAAACAACAATACTTATTGGGCCACCGTGTTGATCAATTGTTGCAGACGTTACGTAACGCTTTTATGTAAAGTATTAGAATTGCTTAAGATTAACAAAGCTGAAAATCCTCCTTGTTTTATTCAACAAATAGCATTTGCGAAATATCTGTCTGGACAGTCATATCGCGAATACCTACAGAGTCAGAAGAGTAAAAAGACTGTATGAAATGACCAATGAACGAAGGGATGTAATATCAAGAAAATTTCGTACCTCCTTTGGAAAAGACCGTCAGCGAATTTATGACCCTCTGACGTTCCATGTTGCTACCATGGCCATAATGGTCTATGGGCCCTGGTCTACCCATTTGTTTTTAATAAAAACGGGAATCGTCTCGTCTCGTGACCAAATAAACAACCCACTGCTGGGCACAGGCCTTCCTAATAAAGAAACACATGAGGAGCACGGATTATTCATGACAAAAGTGGCTTTTTTATACTTTGATGTTATCAAAGAAGATATATATAATGTAACATCTAAGAATACCATATTCCTGTAAATAAAGTATATTATTATTATTATTTGTTCCTATATCGAAAGCTAAATCGTATGAACTATTACGCGACGGAGCTCTTCCTAAATACATCCATAACTTCTTTAAAATTACTTTATTTTTGTTAGACAGGTTCAATCGTATGTACAGCACAATGTCTTAGTCTCTTAATGCAATTACTATGAAACTGGACATGGACATATAATATTGTAGGCACTAAAACATATACGACTACGTTTACGATTCTGCGAGACGTTATATTTTACTGTCCATAATATCTCATGTTCCGTTAACAAGTTCATTTATTTATGCTATAATAACTTTGGAAATTATGACTAATGCTCTACAGCATGGAAAGACAGTAAACTGTAATGCAATATAAACTCTAAGATGCTTTCTTTACGTGCCATTTTCATTTATTAGATACATAATTCCAAACAAAGGGAGGGGAAAATTTTAGGTGACGTAAAATTACATTTCATAATAAACGAATAATAAAATATCTCCTGAATTTTAGGTACGAATTGGTAATCTTATTTTATTTTCAACATTTAAATTATATCGATAAGATATATCCTTGTATCAATTAACAGAAGTATAATAATTAAAACATTTCCAGAACGTCCCTTTTACCCTCAGTATAGAACTAATAAAACTATTACCTTAACAGGAAAAGAATCACATAAATTAACATTGATTCGAAACGGTAAAGGAAAAAAAAATCGCAAATTATCAACTTAATTGATAATTTTAAGTTACCGACCCTACTTTTGTTTATCTTTTTTCCTTTAGGCCACCGGACTCAATAATGTCATAGTAAATTTAAAAGCAGTGAATTATGCAACGGACATAGGTACATATGTCCGTTGAATAATTCTCTGCTTTTAAATTTGACGTTGCTTGAATATAATTATATATCTCTTAGTAATAATGGTCTTTTTGTTTGTAATTCTATCGCTTGTTCTATGAACAGAACTAAAATTTCGAGACTTATTTAATTTTCTATAAAATTACACATTAACAAAATAAACTATTTGACTCCCAATATAGGTTTTTGTTTGCACATAATTATTGCACATATTAATTAATTTCAGCTTTTCCTTCCTTAAAATTTTACTTACTGCCACCATAACTACTATGACGTCTGTACTAATGTGTTTATCTCGCAAAGATTAATTGTCTCATCAATTAAATTTTAATTAAGAATCTGAAATCCTTCACTTGTTACAGTTAAGTAAAGTTCGGTGTAGTTAATTTGCGGGGGAAAGAGAAAAATTGGTGGCGGTCGGACCAAACGAGGTTTAATTTGGGAATGTTAATAAAAATGATTAGGACACATTCGCCCTCTGTGGATATACTCGGCGCAGATGTGATCTCGTGTTGTGGAATTCTCTGGAATGTTTTTTGAAAACCCACATTTCGCTTATTTGTAATGAAATTCATTGGATAATGTTTTTATTAGTGGTCTACCATGAGTGAAATAGGAATATCTCCAAACGTAACATATTACCACACCTCTATCCGCGAAGGGGTATGCCGAGGTTTCAAACATCCCATATCACGTAATTAAAAAGACTAATGGCGCAAGTAACACAGAACATAGCATATTGTTATGCCTATGTTCCCGAGGGGATGTTAACCTAGGTTTTGCCTGGTATTTTTAAACCCTACGTACGAAGAGACGAGCCTGTTGCCACGCATAATCTTCACGAATAAAGGCAAGCGATGCTCAGATTATCTACATATATGATGAGATATTTACTTAATGTACATAAAGTAGCAACCCACCCACCTAGAGTGGGAAAAGGGCAAGTAGAAGAAGAGTACATAAAGTAGCAAAATTAAACATATACATATTTTATAAATTTTAAATTAATATTTTAATTATGTTCAAACTTTCGTCGGTTCTCTGTGACCAACGGTTTTTTGGCAAAATTTAGACTAAACTCGAATAAAGCAACTATTCACAAACAATTCGTGTATGAAATAACAATAATAAACGATTTTTTCTTAATGAAATAGCTAATCATTTAAGTGAGGTAGATTTTTTGAGTTAAAATATTTTGAAAAATTGTAATAACTCGAAAATAATTTTTTTTTGCGGAACATAATAATATGCCTCACAAAGATTGTCGAGGTATTTGCTGGACATCCTTTATATGACAGGAGGCAAACGGGCAGACGATTCGTCTGATGGGAAGTGATCAACTGCCCTTAGACATCTGCTGCACCTGAGGAACTGCAAATATGTTACCAGCCTTTTAGGAATAAGTACGCTCTTTTCTTGAAAGACTGAAGGTCGTACTGCTCCGGAAATATTGCTGCCGACAATTAATTCCAGAGTTGCGAGAAAATGACGCGAAAAACGCAGGGTCGCGCACAGCAAAACATCTAAAACTATTGGGTGAATTAGACGTAGCGAGGTTCGGCAACGGAAAGCAGCGCCTGGTATGAGTCCGGACAAGGAGTCAATCATATTCTGACGACCTCCGTGGTCGAGTGGTCCGTACGCCGGTCTCAAGGCGCCGCCATCTCGAGAGGTCCTGGGTTCGATCCCCAGTGGAGGCAAGTGTTTGGGTGATGAATTTTCAGACATTTGTTCTCCAGTCTTGGATGTTCATTATATATGTATAATATTATTTATATTCTGAATAATTATGTATATTTATCTATTAAATATATTTGTCCGTCATCTAGTATCCGTAACACAAGCAGCATTTAGTTGCTTAAAATGGGACTAGTTGATAGGTGTGAAAGTCTGAGGATATTTATTTATTTATTTATTTATATTCTATGCCCACTGCTTTTTTTAATAATCATAATGTTGTTGGTGATATGATGAGTATTGACATGGTTGATATCAGAGAGTGGAAGAGGAAAACATGTTGCGCTGACCCCAAATAAAGTGGGAACCGTCAAAGCCTACGCAAAGGATTTTACGAAAAAAACTCGTAGTAAGGTAAATGGTAGAAAACGGTGCCACAATAATCAATAAAATCGTTTAAAAATTACAAAGAATCGCTTAGTATTTCAAGTATCCTGTATAAATTACCAATCCCTTAATAGAAACGAAATCCCCCCATAATTATATGTGTGGGTTAGATTAACTAAATAACCCAACGGGATTCAATTAGATCACATTCGTTGTGTTCACTCTATCCAGTTATGCCGTACGGTCAGTGGCGAAATGCCTCTGATAAAGTATTTTTAATAAAAACCTAACAAGATGGTATTTTGGTCTCAAAGAATTTTGCCTGTATTTCTAATAAGATCCGTGAAATCTATTGTTGATATATCAAAACAGTATTAGATTCAAATTTAAATTTATTCATTTAGGAGAGACATTATTCGAGAGTAAGTTTTAAGAGAATAAAAAAAAACTTATGCTTACTTAACTTATTATGGTTTGACCTAGGATGGGTGACCAAAGCAAGGACTCGAATCAAGTGGTCTCGACTTCATCCGTGATTGATAAATGAAGTCATTGGATTTAATCGTTACCGCAAGCGTGTCTGCCCAACCCAGATTGGGCTTCTGTAGTGTTATAACGTTAGTACCTATACTCCTCATGTGTCTCTCCTTTGAGAGACTGGTACCCAGACGTAAATAGGATGGTGACGATCACAGACACCCTCTAATATATTCTTGAATATTGAATTTCGATCGTCCACAAAATCTGACCTTAAAACTTTATGCTGATGGCCTAATTACCATATTTGCCTAGTCTAAACAAAGGCCAACTATTAGTTACTTCGAGTCACTATTCAGTCGCCTTATCTACCCATAATAAAGTTTAAGCGCTCTGCAGTGTTCCATTCCCGTGAAAATTGATAGACGCCGAGTTATCATTTGACAGTGTGCGTGCGACTGTTTTGTCACGCAACTTAATGCCGTGCCCACGTTCCAAAGATTAAACAAGTCGAAGAGGCTTATTTGATGACAAAATCCAAAATGTGTATAAAAAAACCTAATATTAGGTCCTTACCTATGAAATTTGTGTTTTGTATGGAGATTTTGGGAAATTCTGCATTTTCCATACTAACATTTTATCAGTTTTCTTCACAACGACAAATCCAGAGATAATAATATTTGGCATGTATTATTAGACAAGCTTTAGTAATATGTGTCACACTTCATAAAGAAATATTTATCGTTTTTAAGTGAATGCAAATAAAATGATGTATTCGGGAGGCACTTAAAAACAGTTGTCTCCGTGTCCAATTTTAACACAATTAAACTTACAACAAATTATCACAACAAATCAAAAGAGCTCAAAAATATAGTCTATTTTTAGACGAGGTAATTATTTTTTAGGAATACTCTGAATCTTAATAGTTACAGACAAAATACTAACACTAAGACTAAGACCAATTTCATAGGTAAGGACCCAATATACAGTTACATAATGTGAACGAGTCCGATATTATTATACCTTTTGTTGCATGTCATCTATGTCATGCATGAAGTAAAAATGAAATTATAAAGAAGGTTCATATTTACCGGATATTTTGTAACAAATGTTACAAAATATCTGGTTGATAATGTACGTAAAAGTGACTTGATAAAAGAACATTAAAGATCAATAAATAAAGGGAACTCCAGAAACAATAATGAAAAAGTAGAGACTATTAAAACCTTATATTCTGATTGGACTTCATTTTATTCCATCACATCGACGATCTAATAAGAATCAAGTATAACAAGGAAATATTTGAGTTTTTTTGAGACAAACGGACAGTTTTATACCTTCAAAGACAATGTCTAACTAGTCTTTGCCATAATGCAGTGGTGTTTTACGCTCTATTCGTCAACGGGTCGTGTGTAATAAAACTCGTTTATCCATCAACAAGGCAAGGACCTTGTGCAATTAATTTTAAGTTTGATAATAAAACAAATCTAACCTCAGTTTAGTATCAATCATTAAAATTTCCATTTTGTTTACATATTCTTGGCCTAGTTTATAGTTCTTAAAGTGTTATCGATAGTTTATGGTTGTGCTCCCTTTTTTCTTATATCTACATTCAAAACGGAGGGCATACAGTAACTGTACAGAGTCTAATTTAAAATCGGCAAACCATTTCTGCAGGATTTTTAAAACCATGTATGATTAACACATTACGAAAATCTTCTAAATTTTTTTTTGTCGAAACTTAATTATTAATTTAAATAAAATCATCATATATCCGTATTTTACAAATTCCATTAAAATTTATAAAATTAATTATCTTTATTACCCTAATTATTTATAAAAAGATAATACAGCTACATAAGGGTGCAACCAATTACAATATTTCACTAAAGTAAGAATCCAAATGTCATTACGACAGGTCACGCTCCTTAGCGTGCTCATAACTTTCCAATTAGTTCGGATTTCTTATAGGATTACACTCGCTTAAAGTGAGTTTATAAAGTTCTTGCATTAAAAACTTTTAAGCTTCAAAAGGCGATATTGTAGAAATAAAGAAAATAAGATCCACTAAACTATTGAACAACCATATCGGATTTAAGGTAAACTTTAAACTAGTGAAACTTATAGCAAAATATAGCATGTTTTATACTAATCGTTTTAGGCACCTAAAATCGAGAACGTCAACATTGTAGATTTAGATAGATAGTACAAGAACGACGTAGATAGTACAGAAATAGAATAACTCTATAGTGAACAATTGAAAGACCCAACAGTTACAAATTCAAATGAAAGTTTCTGGGCACATGTACCCAAACGCTCATAGTGTGCGACAGTTCTTGTATTATTTTTTCACCCACGCACTTTGGGACGTTTCGAGTCGCTTCCTTTTAACGCATTCTAAAAAGGCCTCTATAGGCGCAAATAAAAACACGATAACCCTTTGGAACAGCGCTGCCGTTGTTTCTATTATCATTGCTTGCTTTTTCGAGGGGATCGGAATTTTTTACGGAGCGAAAAAATAAGCAAGAGCGCCGGATATGGGAGCCGTCCTCCATCTGTTTTATTAAAACCACGATATTGATCTCAATCGCCGTTTGTTCGAGCTGCGCGTTTAATTGAATGATCCGAGCACTGAATAAATGCAACCACAATATGTTTAATATGTTGACTTTCCTCGATTTATTGTCGCTATAACTCTCGCGGTCCCGACGCCCACTCAGACGATTCGATGATTGGTTTCATTTATCGATTCATCTTTCGTTATCCTGAGATAGTGCTTTCGACATCAAGATCGCTCAGAAATGAAGAACAATCTTAATCGACCTCGGAGAATTGGCTCGCCTTAATTATAAAAGACATATTTTAAATTTATATATTTCAGGATCATAAAATTAAACTAATATTTAATCTAGCAGATATACCCATCTTATTCCTTGCAGTAATATATATGTGATCAGATTTATTATCTGAGTATGGATCATTATATCTTTTCAAATTATCTCCGCAAGATTTCAAGCTTAAATTATAACGTCACAACGCTCTTGCTCAGCACAATTTCAAAACCAAAAGCTGAAACATTGTGTTTGTCGTCTACATTGCCCCGTAATGACGATTCTCATTTATACCTTCATTTAGTAGATATCGCGTTTACGACACTGCCAATTATGACGGTCATCGGATGGGCAGCGAAAAATATAGGCACTTGACGTACCGAGATGAGTTGGAGTAACGCAAAAAATCTGTCGCCGTCGCAGCGCACAAAAACTACGAGAAACCCGAACGGTTGGACGACGCAAAAACTGAAGATACGCCTATGGGAACGTTGAAAAAGCTACGGCCTCGGATATGGCATTTTGCAACCGATGACTGGCAATTACGTAAAAATGGTGAGTCCACCTTTAAATTCAGACGAATTTTTACGCAATGTCCGCTAGATAGTTGTCCAAAGTTATTACTTTCCTTAGGACTTTCGGGAACATAAAACTAGTATTTTCCGAAGTCTTAAATAATGCCCTTAAATAATGTACTTACATTAGTGCTTGGCACTACGCACTAATGTAAGTACATTTTCAGTCGAGGCTCGCAGTGCGTGTGTAAACCATTAAGTTTTTTGTTTGGAACAATATGCACAAAAGAGCTAATTTTCATTACGGATAATCTTGAGTAATGTTGTCAAAAAGTTTACTATTTTATAGACTTGATCCTTTTGCCGCCTTAAACAACATAATATCTTTCTTGTCTACCCCCCAATTTTTTGCTATGCCCTTTGCCTTTTAGTGAGAACTAACATAATATTGAACTTTCATACTATTAGATTGGGGTGGCGTAAAATTATAGGATCAGCCAGTTAACTTACCCACCCACCATAGGAACTAACGCCTGCCGACTAAAATTAAGCGACTAAGTCTTCTTATAAACCGATATACGATATTGTAGTCATTATGTTACCAATAACATAGTTAAAAGAGTTGTGTTGTGTCGTTAGTAAGTCTAAGCCGAAAATTTTATAGTATCCTTTCTTCCCAGGTCCAGACTTAAATGAAAATTTTCTAGAAGGTTCCGCCCTTCCCACATCCTTGTACTGACTAATGAAATCGTGTCCGAACGGCAAACAAGCCGGCGATCGCATCAAAAAGAGCTTACCGCGAAGAAGTATTTTTTATACCTCTAATTGTAAGTTATTTGAGCGATTCCGAACGTGATGACTATACGCTAGTTATGATGCTATTGAATTGAACGATGTTTATTGATAGTGAAGTTTTTGCGCGAAATTATATAAGCCGATTGCAGCCTTTAATGAGTTTGCGGTGAGGTTATTAGTTGGTGTATTGGAGGCGAACTTGCGAAGTTATTGTTATTTTCTTCTGGGGTAATTGCACAGGTATAATTAAAAACTTTTGATATTAGAGCAGAAAGGAATTTGCTGTTCATTTGCTGGAAAAACTTCAAACAGAGTACGTATTCTAGGAAATTCAAGTAATTAGGTGTGGTAACATGGGTTCCCCCAAAAGAGGCATGAAAAGACACTTAATTACCAGTATGGTGGAAAATGGTAGCCTAGATGTTTTCAATAGCCCTAGCTCTTTTGCCTTCTGCTAACCCTATGTGCGATAAGGTATTTAGGTGATACTTTTTTATTTGCTGTGCATTTTTACAGGTCAATTATTGCATTATTTTTACGTTTAAAAAATATTATCTCGGTACAATACAGAATTTCATTATCTCACTGTCCATTCTAGAGCTAGTTTGAGGGAAAAATCATCAGGATTAACTATTGATTTCACGGGCCACTACCTCGCCCCTCGACAACTCATATCGACCCTGAACACTCGATACTAAAACAAAAGTCACCGACGTCCGCACATACATCACGTCGTCCCGGCGGGAGGCAAATAGCCCATACTGGTAAATCGTGCGTCCAAACGCGTTGTATCAATGGTGCAGCATCATTACTAGGACGCTTGATTGCGCGCACGCTCCTGCTTGGTGGATAGATCAATGCAGACTCGATATTTGAAACAAAACAATGTTTACTTAGATGAACGACATAAAGAAATGCTTTTTATGAGTAATGGTTCTGCAAATATGATATCATTTAAGCGACATTTAAATTTAAGAAACGTAGATAAATATTATCTTTATTCACACGAAAATATTTGTTGCTAGTTCATTATAAAACAGCTTTTTGCTTAAAAAAATAAGGTTCAGATTTCCCAAATCTATAAATAAACAATTTAGAATTTTTTTTTGAAAAACAGAAAATTTACGAATACACAGAAAAACTCTTGCCAATTAATACTACAAGTAACTAACATACAGATATTCAAATTAGCATTTGCTTGAAATGCATTTCTTTGTTAACAAACGCAACGGTAAATAAAGTTTTACCATTGAAATTAACGTTTTACGATTGAAATTAACAATGACTTTTAGTAGTTTACGGTACTTTTTAAGAACTTTCAAATTATTTGTACACTTAATACAAATAAACACTTAATAAATAGAATCGGCAGCTCTGAGAAGGCGTATTTATTCATTTATTTGAAGTCAAAGCTTTTCTGCTGTCCCGTAAGTAATTCACCGTGTTTACTTAGTAAGAAAGGACTCTTAAAATGCGCAACGTTTTAATTTCATTATTCATCTATCGTGTCACTTTTTCAAAGCAATCGTTTGAATAAATGTTGTAAAATACAAATTACTGTACCTTATTAATTCGTCATTTACAGTTGATTTGATAGAAAACTGAGATTAATCTTGTCTAGACTGTCTTTTTCATTGAGTGTCTAATTTTTTTGTTCAAATTCATTCGTATGACAGACACTTAAGCGAGACTGTTAATATGATATAAGTAATGTCGCTTCTACAAATTCATTTGTATGATATTACCAAGAACTCCAGACTAATATTAACTTTCATATAACGCGTACGCTTGAACAAAATAAGACCTGTCTAGAGATGTCTCATTCGTCTAGTTTAATTAATAAGGTTTATTACTGTAACACACATATCTAAAAAAATTACGCGCACACACTTTTCAATGTAATCATAGTTATTGTGTATGTAAAAGAAATGCTGAAGAAATATGTAATATAAAAAGAAAAAATTAACAGATTTAAATTTCAAACATGCAAACTCAATCCATAAATATTACTATGATTTTTTTTTATATTAATATAATATTTCGTTTCTCATATTATGATTTTGTTTCTTCAGAAAGAAAGATCACTTGCAGATACATGGTAATAGACTTTAAAAAATTAGGTGAATATTACAATAATAATAAAACCAACATGTATTTGAAGTCACCATTCTGTATCGTTGCACTCTTTGATCACCCGTAGCACTGGTCCCTATATTTTCTTCCGCCGCTTATTTCCTGTATTTTGATCCAGAGGTTCTGTGAATAAACACTAGGTAGTTCTCGAAGTTCCTGTTTTATAGTGATTGATAGTTTTGCTGTGGGTCTTCTGTCTATGTCGAAAGCTTTTGTTTATTTTTGGTGTAAACCAAACTATACTTGGTTTGATTTTAAGCATATCATCCTAAGGATGCCTCGAACAAAATTATACAATAAATATTCCACAATCATTTTATACAAACATACCTATAATCACGACTATTATGCCCTATGGATTAGTAAGAGACTAGAGAAAAGCACCGCAAAAGCAGTCCATTGCTTATTTAATTAAAAAAAGCTTCGTCTTGTTTTCAAGGATATGTGCTACAAGCTTTTATAGGTGATGTTAACCGCTTACCACCAGGCGGGCTGTTTGTTTACCACCATCATTGTAAAAATATAAAAAACGCGAGTTTATAACTTATATGTATGTACAAGAAGTTTGTAGTATTTATTTCTTATTAATTTTAGATTCAATAGCCACCTTGGTAGCTTTAGAAAATACTACAAAATAAAACGAAATTTCCAGCTCGCAAAATATAAATTCATTCTCACAATAAAACAATCGACGGAATTGAAATCAGGGCCGTACTATTTACTTTATTAAAGGGCACGCTCCGCTTTCGTACGTTCGTAAACCGTTACAAGAGCTTAGCCTCAGATTGCAGAAGTGAATGCGAACCGCAAATAAATAGCAAAGCCGCGGAGTCACGTAAATGACGCCAGACCGCAAACGCCTCGCAAAAAACTGGAGCATATTTGTTTTTGCATAAGTGCTTCAGAACGAGGGATGTCTTTCCACAAAGGAAGGAGATTTATGTGGCGATCGGTAGAGTTTTTCTGAGGTAAGGTTGCTTGGGTATGAAGTTGTCAGAGAATTTTTCTTTTATATGTACCATTTTAAGGTCTTGTAAAGATATGATAGTGTGAGACCCTGCAAAATTTTTCTATCATGGCTAGATCGAGAGCGATGGGCACCAGAAACATCCTTGGACCAGTTGGTTGTTGATGAATGATTTAATTATGATGTTTTAGAAAAGTGACTCGTGGATAAAAAAAAATATGGATGGCATAGAACATGATACAGATGAAAATATTATGTCTGCTATTGTAAATATCTATAGACAGAAGAGACAGCCAACTTCCAATACGGTTCTGACATAGCTAGAAGAAGAGTTCTAGTTTTAAATTTTAACTTAATATAATATCTCCTGATTACAACATAAGACCTCTAAAATAGGTCATGCGAGAAAACGAAGCTCACGATCATTACACAAAAGTTAGTTAAGGAATTGCACTATTGTCCAAGTTGCGAGAGCCTTCGATGGCAGGGTCCACCGGATATTTTGGCTCTGTATAGCCCGTACCGTTTCCGAAGGTTCACGCTTGAATAGCCCTTTAGATGGCACTTTTTGTTGTTTTCTTGGCCCGCCCGTTGACGGAAATGAAAACAATGAAACGGGAAATAAAAGAACGCCAAATTGAATGATGCTGTAATGTAACGGACTTTGGAAATTTGTTCTGTATTTTTTGGCAATTAATTTTCTTGTGCCTGTTATTCGCTTGAAAAAGGGGGAGTTTTTTTATCCATGGTATAGTAACCAGAATAGTTAAATTCTAGACCAATAGTGTCAACGGAAACGCCAAAATGTGTGACGTCAGCTGGATAAATTCTTAAGTTTGCGATGAAAATTCGAAGCAATATACATCAGCTGTGCCGCCAGCCACCATCTTCCTAATAACATTGTGTTGTGGTTGATGTCTATGATTATTTAACTTTAGTTATATTTGAAAATTCGACTATTTGGTAAGCTGTCATATCACGACTTCATACGTTTTCGCCATTGGTCCATATATTAATGAACCTACTGGTCAACCCGACCACGGATCAAAAAACTCACCCTTAGATCAGAGCTTAATTTGTCCACAGGTTTTGGTTTTTATTCGCACTTTTTATTTTGATTTCTTGAGGCTATTTTTGAACATTATCTTGGTACAAAAACATAAACGAGGTGCAATTTTTATGAAAAGAAAATCTTTTCGCCGATCATCGTGATTAAATCTGGAAGTCCATACATTTAGCCAGCCGCTAATATTGACTGCAGACTAAGATTATCTGGTCGAATCAGTAGAGGATCTAATTGCTGGTAACAGAGGATGCATAAACCATATAAACAATTATGTTATCAAGATTAAAATGCCGTGGCAATAAGGAAATCTAATTTGCGAAAACATCGAAACAAAGATCGGATACCGTGACGGAACACCCACTTAACTAAGCGTCGACGATCCATTTATATCTAAATTTATCACCCGAAATTGTACACTTTATTGTTGAACATATTTGTTTTGTTTCGCGACTCCCACTGGGGGGTGCGAATGTAGCAATAAGTTAAAATTAATATTCTGTCAGCATACACGATTTTCGGCGCCGTATTTTATGATATCTCAACAATTTGATCAGAAATTTAGTATGACATCGGGTGTACGGCGGACGATTTATCAACGACTGTTTGGCCGTTGCTCGCTTCGCGGTTTTTTGTTACATTACCTCATTTTATTACTGTTATGATTGTTGTGATTTAGGTGATAGTTTGAAGCCACAAATATAATAAATTAAAATCAATATTTGCGAAGGTATAATATTTACAAATGAAATAACAGAAGCTTTTAATCGCTATATCACGAAAATGACACGAAATAAAATAAACTTTATTGTACACTTATTGTTACAATTGATACCAGCGGACCAAGTCTGTAACGCAATATTGACAAATCAATATTGATTTGATGTCACGTCAAATGTCATGTCCCTTGATCATTTCAAGAGAGTATTCGAAATGACACCACTACAATTTTTATCCAATAAAATTAAGAGAGTAGGGCAGCTGAAATTAAATATGCCTCATTAATAAAACCCATTAACGGTCTCACTAAAGAATTAATGTATTTATTATTAAAATGCATGCTGATATTTCTTATTGAAAAGAAAAATAAAATCAAATGTAATTTTTTTTAAATGGAAAATCAACCTTAATCCTTTCAGAGTCATCTTATAAATTAAGCTCGTCCTTTTACCTGATTTGCTTTTATTTATTACCATTCTGTTTTGGTAGTCTTCCTGAGTAATAGGTAACGCTACGAATAAAAAACAACCCTAGAAATTCTGGAGCAACATCACGTAGGCTCAATTTATCTATATCTTGCTAAATCTGATTTAGATTTCAATTCGGCGCGACCCGTTCATATCTCTAACATCAATACCTAGAAAGCTATCCCCGAAATTCATATTCAACTCGTGAATCAAGCATATAAGAAAACAAAGTTATAAGATGGCTGATAAGACCATCTCTTTTTCTTTATGCGATTCAGTTGTATGCATTCGCAGTATCTGTCGTTCAGATTAAAATTCATTTGGGAACCGACCGCCCCGGTGTAAACTTAAAAAACTAATGTACGAAGATAAAAGTGCCTGATAAGCCTCTGTTCTTAGGGATCCGTTTGTGTTGAATACTGTAACAGTTGAAAACATTAATGTGTAATTTGGATGTAATAGTAGATGTTAACGCAGAAAGCATAATTTGGAAAATCTGCCGCGTTTGTTGATGATTTGTTTTTAAGCTATTGCATAGTTTCTATCGCGGGCCTTGAGCGCGGGGACCGAATCCAGAAATTCCGTAACGAAAAAACCTCACGCTCCCCACTCCGATGCGCAAGGAGGTGTAGCTTGAAGGCCGTGCATGTTAAAACCCAAGGTGGTTACCAAAATTAAACACCGTGTCCAAGGCGAATACAAATTTTAATTAACATCGGTTTGACCATATAAGTCTATGTGAGTAAACAATAGTGCGTTTTAAAGGATAGGTGGCGCCATCTAGTGATACAATAAAGAACTAATTTTAACAAAGACGCCACTTTGGTTTTATTTATAAGCTAACTATTACACATTGTTTATTATGAGTTTTGTTTTTTTATTAATTAGTTTATTAAAATTTATTTTAGATAATTATTTTATGATTTAATTTACTTATAAGTGATCCGAACGAAATAATGTATAAGCAAACTACCAACAGTTTATATAATTTGTTTTCTTATCGGTCACCACGCTCAAAAAGTGTAACTTGAATTAATATCAAAGAAAAAGAAATACTGCATGAATAAAATAAATAAATAAAATTATAATTGCATAAGTTGATACAAAATGCAATGCAATAGCTTTACCGCGGCAGTCCCCGAGTGCCACACGTCTTTTTTTTTCTCTTGTTTTTATTTAAGTAATGTTGATTATACTTATGTACATATTTAAATGGCAATCTAAACGACTAAGAATGTTCTTTTTCAGTCAATAGGCAATTTTTTTTTTAATATGATGTCTTCCTGTTTTTACAAATACATTAATCCAAATGTTCTATACAAATGAGCCTTGTACCTCTGGTTTTCATGATTTCTTTATGTACCTATTATTATGGTGTATGTTGTTAAATAAATCAATAAGTTGTTAAATAAATAAATAAATAAAAAAATTGAAAGGATGGACGGAACGCTTATCATATTTCCTTCAAATCATCGAAATAGTCGAGACCTTCTAAGAATGCAAGTGTGAACACAGTTGCCCATTTACTTAAAACATAAACGGAGGCGTGAGAATATCTTTGTTTCGTGTAAAAATGCATTTGTAATTCAATCTGTGCTGTTAATTGCGAATTAATTCGGATCCAATCGGAACGTGTATTTTAAAAGTTTTACAATTATCGTTTCATCGAATTTATTAGTATCCGTACCGCGAAGGTGCGAATATACGTGATTTTTATTTTGACCGGTTTTTCTTGCAATTAGCTATTTAATTTTAAAGATTTCATAGAATAGATAATCGCAAAATTATGGTTGTAATTAAATTCAACACTATTACGACCTCTGTGAATTTGGATTTGTCTGAGACTTAATTAATTGTTTCAATTAATAATTTGATATTAGTTAACAATTTGAGAAACTTAATACTTAGCTAGAATTTGGCGCTCTTGGCTTTATGCTCAGCTTCTATTATAATACATTTGGAGCTAACAGGCTTCAAAACGTATAATATTAATTTTAATATCATTTTGCATTTATTAATGTGTGGGAGAAATAAAACTTATTACTTAGTTAATTATAATATTTATAGGAAGATTATTTATTTATATAACATTTTATTTTTAGTATTTTACTCGTAGATCCAAAATCTACTGTTGTTCTAATAAAAAGCAGCATTTTTCCATAATTATCACTTAAAGTTTTGACTATTCTGTTGTATTTCCCATATTACTATAATAGGACTTCACATTGGTACTACATTCCATGTGACATGTACTTTGTATAAATTTATCGTGATATAATTGGGCCATGCAGCTGTTAAGGGGCGTTAATTAGTGTAATTAATGATAAATTATCTCTTATTAATATGTTTATGTTATAAAATTCATTTTTTCGGCACAGGCCACTTATCTTGGACTTAGGGGGATTTTCTGATATTCTTCTAGTTACATATACACAACATAAGATTTTGTCATAACAAAAAAATAATAATTGAAAGATATTTTACTAAAACATAGAAGATAAGTAAGTAGGCCAGCACGCTTAGAAATACAAAATATAAGGCGAGTATCGCTTCTGTTCTTAATCTTTGTTACGTTGCAGAAACCTTAGAGGAAGTAGGCGGCTGCCCCCATTGTAGATTGCCGGCGATACCGTCCCCAATAATTAAAAGCTCTGACAAAGCACTACAAGTAACCGAGGCCAGTCCTTATACAGTTGAGATTCCGCAAAAGTGACATTCAACATAAATGAAAATTATGTCTACAATCGGAGCCATAGAGTACATTGTTGATAAGAATTATGAGTACCTTTGACGCTTCTATTTCTCCGTTTCAGAATCTCTAATTATGACGACAAATTAAGAACAAGTCATCGCAATCACAATTAGCCTACGTACGTCTCAATGCTGGGCAAATCTTCCGACGTGAAAAACTTGGGCACAGAACGTAACACCTCTACGTAGGCCCTATTTGACAACCTCCGTGGTCGAGTGGTCTGTTCGCCGGTCTCAAGGTGTCGCCATCTCGAGAGGTTCTGGGTTCGATCTCCGGTGGGGGCAAATGTTTGTGTGAACAGGCATTTGTTCTCCAATCTTGGATGTTTATATTATGTATATTATATTCTGAATATTTATATGTATTTATCTATTAAATACATTTGTCCGTCATCTGGTATCCATAACACAGGCATATGTTGTCTAGTATAGGCCAGTTGATAGGTGTGAATGTCTAAAGATATTTATTTATTTTATTTATTTATTTATTTCAACTGATGGATGAAAACTGCATTAGCCAACGTGACCATCGGCCTTTCAAAGTACAGATGTGATCAAAAACAAAGAAAAATCCCACTTTAAGTAGGGTCGGCACACCATGTTTTCTTCTTCCATTCTCCTTTGTAACTCGTCAGCTCAACATCCACTTCTTTTCTTCTCATTTTAGAACACACACATTAAATCAATCGCTTTCTTGGTGTTCCTCTCATTCCAGGTCCGCATCTCTCCTCATTACATGTCCGAATCATGCTTACTTATTGCTTCTCTTTTTTTCTGACACTAGAGCTACTTTATTGATCTTACATTCCAGATCTTGTCCATTCTTCAACATCCATCGCAACATACGCATCTCTGCTGAGTGTAGTTTTCTTTCGTCCAACGCTTTCGTTGCCCAACATTCAGCTAGATTGGTACCTAGCAAAGATATTATTATTATTTTTATATAATAAAGAAATATTGATTAACGTGCAAACTAACTATTACGCCACCGAGTTCATTCAAAAACAAGGAAGTAAAGTAAATATTAACATAAAATATGATAATTATTAGGTCCTTACCTATGAAATTGGTGTTTTGTATAGAGATTTTGGGGAATTCTGCATTTTCCATACTAACATTTTTTCAGTTTTCTTCACAACGACAAATCCAAAGATAATAATATTTGGCATCTATCATTAGACAAGCTTTAGAAATATGTGTAATATCATAAAATTTATTTATCGTTTTTAAGTGAATGCAAATAAAATGATGTATTCGGGAGGCACTTAAAAAGAGTTGTCTCCGTGTCCAATTTTAACACAATTAAACTTACAACCAATTATCAAAACAAATCAAAAGAGCTCAAAAATATAGTCTATTTTTAGACGAGGTAATTATTTTTTAGGAATACTCTGAATCTTAATAGTTACAGACAAAATACTAAGAGAGAAAATAGGTAAGGATTTTTATAGGTAAGGACCCAATATAATATCGCCCTTGGGGATTAGAGAGGAGGACATGGTATAATAAAAATATTATACTCCCATTATTTTCAGAATATCCTACCATTTACGAATGTATGAAGAATCTATGTCAGTTTGAAAATAATGCATGGATAATATAAATTTATTATATGAAAATGGACACGTTTGCCGTAACGTATATAAATGCTTAAATCAGTTAGTTAAAATTGTTTTATGGGGAACAAAGTAAACAAAATGGAATTGATTGAATAGAACTATTTAATTAATTATGCGTAAAACTCAGTAGTAGTAAATGATAATGAAACTAACGATATGACAAAAAAGATTACAGAAAAAGTTGAAACTACGTCCAAGAATATGATAAAGCATTTTGATAATTGAAAAGGAAAATTATACAGAAAATACCCAACATCTCGTGTAATATTTAGTAAAATTATTATATAACCTTATTGCTTATTTAGCTCTCATATTAAGTATCTTTGTTCATGCCCACGAAGGATTTGATCCTAATCCGTGTACAATGAAAAGCAAATTATCAAAACCCGTCCTAAGTCCTAATACTATATAGGAAGTTATACCTTTCCTTATCTCTAAAATGGATATCATATTATTATAACGCTCTATTGTTTCTTTGTATGATCATAATATACAAAATAATGGTCAGAAAAAGCGACCTTCTATTTCAAATTCTAACCTTTTGGTCCCTTTTGGAACCATTTCATTAATGCAGCGAGATCTAATTTGTTATTAAATGGGTCTTTATATCCCTTATTTGGGACAAAGTATAGGGTGGGTATTGGAATCCAATGAATTTAAACTTCTGTCATTGGAAACATTTACATATTTAAAACGGGGTCGGATAACTTCCTCTGCTAAACCGTTGGTAACGATTCGTAAATTTGTATTGGAACTATAAAAATGTTAATTTATTGGATTCAGGTAGCTTTTGTTCTCAAAAAAATGTCGTATCTCAAGTTTTTTAGCCAAACAACATAAGTTTTGGTGTTTTTCGGAAATATATTTTTATCGAGTCGTAAGATGTCAACGCTTAGTATGTTTATATACTACAAATAAACTTTAATCTTTAAATAAAATATATTGAAAAGCCTGTAGGTCAGTAATTCTATAATAGTACATTCAATGATTTGGTGTTGCCCTCTTAAGGGCCACAAAACGAGACACCATAGAAATGTTATGATCACGAACGCCGGCGTTCGCGTGGCCCTCAAGGGTTTTATATTGAAAACAAAGGTAGTTGCACAAATTGTTTTCTGGTTTACAGAGCTTGAAGGTGAATTTATTCAAATCATCTTATTAGAAAAAAATATCTTATTAGTAAGTATTTATGTTTACAATAAACCTTAAGTACAAATCAAAATCATTTACCTTTCTGTTTAAAATGATTGGAATTAAAGATCATTCAGCATTTGTTGAGTTCGTATGATGACATATTTTATTTTGTTCCGAAGACCTTCATATGAGATTTCTATCTCAAACATATTAAATAATTTTATTATTTCTTATTATCTGCATAACAGCTATTGCCTCTAACATCAGGTTAATATTTAATATTTATACTGGAATGGATAATTGTATAGCACTTTAATATAATCTAAAATATATATTATGGTATCGAATATTTATAAATTAATACCAAGTCAGTATGGAAGTTAATCATTTTATCAATTTGTATGTTTTTATGAGGAGGCTTTCAAATCTTCGGTAACATCAAATTATTGTAATGGACGAAACATTTTAAAAGAACTAGTTCTTAATACTTCCTATAAAGAAAGCACATGTCCTTCAGGAATCTAAAATTAAACTCCTAATTTATGAAAATAAAAACCACCGAGGCTTGGAGCTTATATGTATAATAATATGAATAACCACAATTTCAAGCCGGCGTATAATAAACGAGCAATATGAATAACAACCTAGTAAAAATATACGTGAGTTCACGGAAAGTCACGCGACTCCGTTATACAGATGCGAAAATAGGCCAGAAAACGAAAGTGCAACTAGTAGAATTATCTTACTTGTATGTAAGCGATTGGAAATAGATATAAATTCTCAATTCTTTTGCTATGCTAAAACAAACGGTAAAAATTATAAAAAATTGTCATAGCCATAAATATTCTTAGTTAAAAAAAAGGCATTAAGTTAGCATAGAATATTCTAGAGGGCTTAAATTAATAAGGACATGAAGTTATGTTAGGGTCTTTAGATTTTTTTATTTATTCTTACCATTATGATAATTTATTATCTTTTGTTTTTACGGTACGTAAATTGCCCTGTTGATCATCAAAGTTTATGCCGATTGATCTCATCAGATTCCAAAAATTGTACGAAATTTTTCTATTTACATTAAAAGTATTAGGAATATTTATACGTCCCCTAATAGTAACAAAATCACATACAATCGGCCAGTTGATAAGAGTTGGTAAGAATTTAAATTTCTTGGCTAAAGCTGATGCCCAGGATCGTCTGCATGATTAAATGGTACCCAATGACATGAAGATTTTGATTAAAGCGCCGATCCCACAGCAAGAGGTCTCAATGCTTTGGAAGTCATCGTATCACATATTAAAAGCTGCAGAATAATTCAGATTATTAAACTCTCTTTCAATATTATTCATATCATGCGTGTGGTAAAATTGCTTTCAAATGAGTTGTGGTTGTCTTATTAACATTGTATTAATTCTTACTGATCTGTCATCATAATTATACGTGAATATTCATTTATATAACTTTTATGTTATCATCATCTTCAACATTCAGCCTAGAGGTACCCACTGCTGGGCAAATACCAATTCCAAGAACTTCTAAAACCCTGCTCTGCTAATTTGGAGATGGACTTAGCCATAATATAATATCTATCTACAAATTACACCCAGATACTCTTATCAAATATTTTGAAATAATATCATCATAAATATTTGTTGAATTTCATAAATGAAGTCTTTTAGAGACTGAAACATTTATCAATATAACTTAAGCGTATTTAATAGGTAATAATTACCTTAAATTTTTATTACTTAAAGTTGAAAGTAATATGAGTTCGAACAAAATATAAACAAACTTTTCTTCAAGTTCTGATATATCGAAATACTTCGTAATTAACAATTAATTTCAAAGTCTAAATCCCAAACCCAGTCCCTTGATCCTTATAAGATATTTAAGACGGGTTTTGTTGGTTACAATATAAAGTTTCATAGAAGGTTGTATCTATAGATACTATTGGTAAGGGTTGGGCATGTATGAAGTGTCCAAAAGTAGCAAACTATTGTCAGGTTAAAAGTAATGTATAGTCATTAAAATTTATCTCTTTAATGTCATAACTAACTCTTCGAAGACTTTATAAACCTTCTCTCTATCATCACTTCACCACTGCATGGGGGACTTAACATATCTGGCGAAATGTGGGTGTAAACCTGTGTGTATTGCTAAATGTTGCTTCGTAATTTGGTCACTAGATGGCGCTGCTCCCAAGGACGGCATTTCTAAATCACGCTATTTAGTTTTTTCACCGAATGTATATAGGTTCCGATTTTTTATATGTAATAAATTCTTTTTGTATGCTTTAAAGGCATATTTTATTTAGAACCTTTTCCATTACACACTCAGGAGCGACCTGTTGTACCCAAGGTACATACACTGTGCCTATCCCTTTGGGAAAAAGACGTAATGATATGTTGTTTTGTTACTGCACACAAATGAAGAACCACGCGAAGCACATGCTATCATATCAGATTTAATTTCGAGAATGCTCAAAAGTCTTTTAATTTGTAATATTCACTAAATATCAGACGTGCTTCACACATTGTCAAAGCTTAAACGTATAATGTGTTTTTTTTTTACAAATGACCGGTAAGCCTTCATCTCACCTGATGGTAAGTGACGATAAGGCCGAAGGACGCCGAAGGTTGAAGCGAGCTGTAATCACCTGTAATCCTCAACAACTGAGGAACTGGCTGTCTTACCTCTGATTGCCGGAACACAACAATGCTTAAAACATCGATATTATGGCGACAAATTTAGGTAAGACGGTGGTAGCTTGCCAGGCGGGCTTAGAAGCCCTACCACCAACTAAACCGAGCAGAAAATCTGCCCCACGGGGAATCGAACCCGGACCTCCCGATCTACACCCGGTGGTGTGAACCACTAGACCAGAGAGGCGGTGTTTCATCTTTCCATCAAGTCCTTTGCCTCAAAATGATTCCAGTTGAATGCGGGTGCGGAACGTTATTCTGTATGATAAATTAAAGTTAAACGAATTGAAAAATTTCATTCAGATATTGTGCTAACCGAAATTCAACTTGTATAAATTATCTAATTACACTTTAACAATGTATTGTGTATGTTAAAGATTCTGTAAAAGCTTGTTCCTTGCTCTTGCACCAGTGTCCACACAAACGTTATCGCAACCGCATCGTAGGGAGATTAAGGCTGTGGCAGGAGGCGAATGCATCGTCATGCCTCTGTATGTATGGTACAAGTTACAAGATACATCGAATCAAAGAATATATACCTATGTTTTGGGAATTGTTTGAGCCAAATGGTTAAGTGGAGAGAAAAAAAAATTTTACCGTAAGACAATAAATTGTATTCAACATCAACCTATGCTCGTTTACTGTTGGATATAGGTCTGCCTTAATGCACACCACCGCTTTCGGTCTACAGCCGTTCTCATCCAGCCCACTCCAGCCAACCTACGAATATCGTCATCCCATCTTGTCACAGGGCGTCCCACTGCGTTTGCCGAGTCGCGATCTCCACTCAAGAACTTTACGACTCCAACGGTCGTCAGTTCTACGGCTAATGTGACCTGCTCACTGCCAGTTCAGTTTGCTAATACGGTAGGCTTTATTTATTTATTTATTCTTCTTGCACAAAAGTACAATGGTGGACATAATGCAATAGGGCATAGGGCCATAGGGCTATAGGGCTTTGTCGGTGACTCTAGTTCTCTGTCGAATCACGTCATTCCTAATACGGTCCTTCAAAGATACTCCGAGCATAGCCCTTTCCATAGCTCGCCGAGCGACCTTAAACTACCTCTCAATGCAATAAATTGTATTACAGGGTAAAATTTACAACCAAAGCACAGGAAGTTGAAATTATGCTAATTATTATACCTAGCCATGTCATGAGAATGATCATACATAGATATAGGTAAATATAGGAATTACTGAAGACCTTAAGTGCTCAGCCAGACTGGACACGCGGGCGCTGTACGGGCGTGGCGCGACGTACTCAAAGACATGAAGTCTTATTTGAGTGACAATAATGGGTACTGGACTACGCGGGCGCGACTACAGACACTCATATATCACGAAATGAGTAAGGCACGCTGCGCCCGCACCGCGCCCGCGTGTCCAGTCTGGTCGAGCTCTAACACTGGAATTGGAGATAGAAGAAAGAAGAAAGCTGTTCAAATTTGTACAAAGTACAAATATACAGACGTATTTTGTTTATTAAATTTCTGTATATTTCTACTACATCTTCTAGAATATGTAGTACATACCTAAATAACTACCTAACTATACTAAAAATCACACGACTCCTTAAAGGCCATGTGCCACTACAAATTATCTAATACAATGTCAATGGCAGAATTCCTTTCATGTTTTCATCATTTATTTTGTCAGAAATATGTGAAGCTTATCGCTATTGTCCTATTACATGTTCCAGATCCTTAAGATGTTCTAAGCCTCAGGGAATGGAGAAAATAAAAATGAATTGTCTCCTTGTTGCCTTATCGGAATAGATTACTTTTCTCAAAATATCGGTGGGAGTAGTTGGGGCAGGAGGGTTTTTTCTATATCATTAAACGTTTGAACAGATTTGTAAATACTTCTTTAACCTTCACAGCTTTTCTCGGGCTCCAAATCCAATGTTTTTTCCGCGTCAATTTTCTATTGTAACGAATAGTTCCTTTTTGTTTTCCATTCTCCCTTTTTTGTTAGAGCACGTCCACCTTCGCGTGTGGGCGAGTTAAAACATAATAACCACCCGTTTTACAAATACCTTCAACATTGCCTACCGCACACCGTGAGCAGTCACATTTTGAAGTATCAACTTAAATGCTGTGGTTATTTTTATATGAGCTGTGTTATGGGAGTCCATTGTTTTCTTTGGGACATATTTATTTTGTGGTTACTGACTCTTTAAGTTCAATTGTTTAACATTGTTTCACATCCTTTAAGAAAATGTTTAAACATATCTTTAAAGATCCATTCATTCTATGTTTTAAAATATTTAGAAAAAATCTGTTAAATTTTTTAAATTATATTATAGTTATAAAAATATGTACTATATAATATCAACTAAATACTGATTAGTTTCTGGCAATTTAATGGGTCTAAGTAAGTCTTATATGTTCCAACTGTGTATTTCGATGACTTTCATAATTAAATGGCAAAGATTAGCAAAAAATTTACAATATATGATATTATTATATTGACACACCATATGATGGGGATATGATCACTTCATTTGTATCAGAATTTTGTACAGTTTTTTCCTCATTATATTTCGCTACGGGGTTCCAAGCGCGGGTTTGTCTATTAAGAGCCAACAAAAGCTCTGCTAAATTGTTTTAATAGAGCGGGAGATCTAAAAGTCACTCTGTATTGTTGTATTGAAAGCTATCATCCGCTTATAACACCTGGTTTCGATGAGATTCTTATCTCGAGAAATGTAATTAAATTCATATGTGGTATCTTCTGGTGTTATATTTTGCTTGTTTTGTGAGCCGTGTGGGCCGAACATATGTTTTGTCATCGCGTCGTGATTTATCGTGGAGTTTTGATTCGTTTTTGTTAAACATGTGTCTCGCTTTGAATTTACTAATATTAGCACTCTGTTTATCTTTAGTGCGGATAATAAAATTTTATTCAGCGTCTCTTGCTATCTTAACTTCTAAATTTTCAAAGTAGCCTCTCGGGCGTTTGTTTGAAACGTTTTCTTGAACATTATCTCCCAGATTTTCAGTTGCTAGATAGTACAATGAGCCTTTGGGAATTGGACTCCCTTGGGCTATCACATTATACATGTCATTGCAAAACCGTACTTAAGAAGATAGTTCTTTGATATATATTTTAGTGCAATAATCGTTAGGTCTGTCATTTGTTCTGCAACTTTAATTAAAGTGTTCATTACAAGATGCTATTAGTGTAGAACTTGGATAATATTGTAAAATAAAATAAAGATGTTTAAGTGTCGCTGAACGTGACTAATTATGGAAAAGAAAAATAAAAAATGTAAGCTATCGCTTAAGTGCCTCCAGTACTGCGGCTGCTGCGATAAAATATTTACCATAAACAATAACATTAGTGGACTGTAATATCACGGAGACTGTAATAACAGTTCTCTCCGGGCGTCGTTTCACCACCTGTCATATGTATCTCGGCAACTTTCACAGAAATGTCAAATTAAGTGTAATTTTACTAACCGCTGTCCCTAATAACGTTGTTGGTTTCATTTTCTATTCGCTAATTTGATATTAAAGAGCGTAAATACGCTCTGAGGTCGCAAGGTCGGCGACCGTAATGATTTATATCCGACTTCGTTTTGATTCACGAATGGTGACTATTAAATTTCGTTCGGATCTTTCCCATGATTTTAAATGGGAAATTGTTTATTCATTTGTGCATGTCGTAGAAGTAGATGAAGCAAAAGAAATATGTAAGGATCGGAGCAAGTGAAAAGAAGTAATCTAGGACCTATCCCGATGGGAGAATAACAGAGTATTTAACATCATCTTCTCTTCATCTTCTTAATTCATTGTTTTCTAATTTTAAAACGCATCAGCACTTAGAAATATGTGACATAAATCTTACCCTACCTCATTTGAATCTGATTCTTACATATTTTGATTCACTCACTAGATACATTAATTTTAGAAGCAAATACTATGACCTTCAATCGATTGAGCCAAAGGTAGGTTAACTTATAATATCGCTATCAGTGGACAGGTTTATTGTGAGTGTATTGCGTATCTTTCTTGTATTATGGTTAAATTACCATAGTCTTCGATGAATCTAGCGATATTTAAAATAACAAAGAAATGACTGACGGCATAGGTTCCAGAGGGTCTCGTAGGCAATGTAAAATGTGTGATGTAACGTCTGCTTGGCATATTCTGTATGATAATATTCAAGGCTTAGGAGCTTATATTATTGAGATATTGAATAACCTGAACTTCAACTAGTAAGCATTATTCTTTTGAGCTTATAACAAATCTATTATTGGCAAATTATAATAGCATTGGGATAGTCAAAGGAAAATAAATCTGACTTAGTATCATATTGATGTACCTCATTTAATATTGGCCTAGATAGCCTAGATTTTAGCAATAAATTACATATTACCTTCCTTCCCAAATAAATCATGCTTATTTCATAAATTAAATTGTCTAGTCAACAATCAGAATCCCTTCAATTAATCACACCTAAGAGTACATAATGAAATAAAAATCAAATCATGATCGTAAAATAAAATTGATTACATTCAATTTGAACTTAGTCTAGATGCGCACAACCTCATATTATTTTTCAATTACAGGAGAAGGTATGAGACTAGCAGCTACGAGACAGATTATAAAAACACGCAGCGAATATTCTGGATGGAAATTTTGAATTTCTTCCAAATCACAAGACAGATCAACATTAGATTTGAATAACAGATTCGGGCTGAACGCCAGAGTCGCTTATGGAGAACGCAGTTGCGGAGTAGACTCGTATCATCTGTGATTTAAATCATGTTCGTAGAATGGATCAAAATTCTACATGGTCTTGTCACTTTAGTAAACTTTGAAAAGTTTAGATAAGAATAGCAAATACAGAATCTTCATAGACCTAAAAATAATAGAAGTTATTAATGCAGTTTTGGGTTTGGGTTTTGTTTTGTTGGGTTTATTCCTGAACCAGAACTTTACTGAATCATTACCTCCCAGAAATCGATCCTTATTACCAACACTATTAAATGGTGTAATAATACAGTTTTTTTTAATCATTGGGTTCGATTCCTGGCTAGGATTATTCATTTTTCAAAAATACAATGATGCAGTTTTTACTTCCATCACAATCGGACATGTGACTTCTTTGAGCATTTTTCGATATTCCATAAAGTTTACGATTTGGCTCTGTAGGCCCACTTGAAAAAATTCACGTCGATTAGTAAAAACTCTAAAATTAAATTTAAAAAAACCTGAAAAAGCTTATGTTTGTTTCTAAGATCTTGACTTGTTCCTATAAATGTCTTGCTGGTTATCCTAATGATAAATATGATATCTAAACAAAAAACAAAAGATTCAATCCACTGCTACTTAACTCCAAACCACTACATGCCAGGAGACAATTATGATTCGATTCAATATTTGTAACTGTATTTGCTATCGATGTCATCTGACGTAAAGTCGTTAATCATCGCTAGTTTAGATAGCCTAATGCAAATGCGACAGTTACCCATTGTGATATCTGTAGGTACACTAGTGGAATGATAAGGCTTATTTATTAAACGCCGCTGACAAACAATTGTCTCCGTGATCCGTGTGTACTGCTGGTCTTCACTTACTCTATGAAGAAGCTAAAAATGCGGCAACTGATAGAGTCTTAGGCCCGGCGCACATTATCGGCATCGGCAAGGAAAGGAATCCTTCGGCATCCCTACATGCAAGCGCACACTATTGGCAACTATGCCTTGGCATGCTGCAACCTTCTTAGGGATTACGAAGCGTCTTTAAGCATGCCATACCGTCCAAACTACCCCCGAGGGTTGCCTTGGCGCGGCGGGCAGCAGCGTACTGAAGGATGCCGAAGTATCCTGAAGCAACCTCAAGGCCGCCGATGCAGCAACCTCAAGCATACCGATGCGGTAGTTTTGTTACTATGGCCATATATAATGGAAATTTCTACTTTGTTGCCATGAAGTTGATATAATAATATGATGTTATTTATCACCTAAAGTCCTGAGCCGTGCCGATGCCGATAATGTGCGCCGGGCCTTAGCCGTCGCCGAGTTCTGGGGCTGATTTGAGCTGACTCGAAGAAGAACAAATCAGCAAACATGGAGTCTCCGCTGCTAATGGTATGTAGCCACAATCACCTAGTTCATTATCGTCAGTCACGATACCTTTGAGTGTTATTTTCTTCTGATGGGTCACAATGTACGTCGTCTACCAAATCATTCCTATATACTTGAAATTATAGTAGTGTTACAGTAGTCTACTGACTTTTATCACACCGACTTGAAAATAAATCAGTGAAAATAATCAGATCCATGTAGTGAACAGCCAAGAGTACACAGCGGCGAATATATTTTAGTTTGTACTTTTTAGGTCATCAAGCGACAGTAACTATGACATGAAGCTTAATAACAAGCGATCTGACAGATTTGTCCAATGAAAGAGACCTTGATTGTAGCTTTTCTTCACGAATAAAGCGCTTAAACCAATGATTTAATGTGCCGACTTAGCATTCTGTAACACAATTAGAACACCATCAAAAAACATACGCAATGCTTTGTAACGCTTCTATCTCGGCGCATTGAGTACACAAAAGATGTATTGTGCTAGTTCTTAGATATATTATAGGCTTTAGTAGTAAATGGGTTTCTTTCAAACTCAAACGGAACGTTCTTCTTTCTATAGACTACGTACATGTAGACATTACTGGCTTGGAACTGTACAAAGTATTAGCGGGCTTACCTGTCCCCTTTTGCTAGGAGCAGTGGACAGCGAAATTGCCTCAAGTAAGGTAAGCCGCTTTCTTATATAGGAGCGCGGATTGCCTAGTACTGATAGCGGGTTGGAAAATGTAAGTTGTACGTGATTTGGGAAATAATAAAGGAAATAGTTGTTTATGACAGCGAGATAAACAAGAAAACTTACTTGAGCGACAATCCTTTTAAGCAAAAAAGAGCAACGTTTTCGTCAAATAACGATAACAATTTCTTTAACGCAAGCAAAATATAAACAACATAACAAACATGACGCCTTTTTCCCCCAAGGGGTAGGCAGAGGTGTTACCAACCATATTTCGCCAAATATGCTAAGTATCCATGTATCGAGTGGCGAGCCTGTTGCCATTCACAGGGCACTATGTGAGGCAAGCTTTATTCACAATGAACGGTACATAAGTTTTTATTCAAACTCAGGGGTACAGGCGGTGGGATCGAACCCGCGATTCCGGCAGCTTTCTCGAACGAGAAGTACCGTCCGTCCCAACTCGGCTACCGCTGCCAAGCAAAATATTTGTTTTATTATTATTGTGCAGGACTGCACACCTTTTTGATACTATTTATGTTTTTATACTTTTTTTATTAATGACTTTGTGTCTTTTGACGTTATTATTATTACAGCTCTTGAACTTGTCACGGTCTTTTTCATTCCCTAGTTTTTCCCAATATTGGCTCCCAATTAACATTATTTACAGTCCACTCCCTCACATTTTGGTCCTTCTCCCCTTTTCTTTGAATCACGCTAATTATTTTCACAAAATTTCGTCCATTATAAATTTTTTCTCCATAGTGACATATGGTCGAAACTCGGAGCCAAAGAAAAGCTAGAGAAAGAGAAGTTCGTGACAGTATGAGTGATCCAGTGGCTACAACATCGGCGGCTACTCCAGCCCCGAACGTCCGTTCTGTGAGCTCTAGGTCCTCTCACTCTTCAGCGACGATCCGCGCTCAAAAGCTTGCTTTACAAGCAGCTCACCTCCGGAAAGTCGCAGAAGTGGACCGAGCAGCCGCAGCCGCAGCGGCGGCCGCAGCAGCTGCCGACACAGAACGGAAAGCCGCTGATCTAGAGTTGGAAGCGCAAATAGCTGCTTTAGAAGTTGAAAGTGGTGGGAGCAGGCGAAGCTCCCGATCTAGGACTTCAGTTCAGAATTGGTTAGCTACATTAGACACTAATCCCCAACAACACGTTACGTTAGAACCACACATTTCAGGCTCTAATGCACCGCATGAACGTCGTTGTCAGGACTTGGAGTGTGGCCAAGATATTTATTCTGGTGGTAGGAGAGGCTTATCCAAACCAGTCCCATCGACCATCGCAGCCAACATTCCTCACACTATTGGTAGCTTTCAAAATTCTAGTGAAAAAAATAGACGGAAAACCACTGATATAACTTTATTAGCACAGGCTATATTATCACTCGCAAGCGGTGCTACTCCCAAACAAAGGGTTGGCGATGGACGTCTGCCAGTCTTCGATGGCAAGCCCTTGGACTGGCTGGCCTTCAAGCGCGTCTTTGTCGACACGATGGCAGCGTTCACCCCTTCCGAGAACGTAGCACGCATTGGGCTGAGTCTACGTGGAGCGGCACGAGAGGCGGTTGCCGTCCTCCTGGTGTCTGCTCGAGACCCTGCCGAAGTGATGGATGCGTTAGAATTGCGATTCGGTAGGTCAGAATTTATCGTTTTACAAGAAATTTCTATTGTAAAGTTATTACCGAAACTTAGTTCTGACTCTACGGATTTAAATAAGTTTGCATGTAAGGTCCGTAATTGTGTGGAGATAATTAAGCTCCTCGACCAGAAATGCTACTTACAGTCTCCGGAAATTTTCCAAATTGTTTTAGGGAAACTGACACCCTTATTGCGAAGTAGGTGGGCAGATTTTGCTTCGGTCAATAGTTTGGACCAGGAAAAGACGAAGCTTGAGCTACTAGCGCAGTTCTTGTCACGCGAGGTAGACTTGCAGCTCAAGTTCGGTCTTATAGTGGAACCCTCGGTACACTTTAAAAAACCTGAAAAGACTCATACAATTTTATCATCCGACACCGTGCAGAATTACCCACATGATACACTACTACACACATCTTCATCAAAACAATATACGGTTTCTATTCAAAATTCTGAAACAAAATTAAAATGTCCATTTTGTAAACAACAACACAATTTATCAAAATGTGACGATTTCCTGTCATTGTCAATACCTGACAGATGGATTTTTGTCAGAGAAAATAAACTCTGTCACAAATGTTTTAAAAAAGGTTTCCATAGCTATA
Source organism: Parapoynx stratiotata (assembly GCA_910589355.1). NCBI lineage: Eukaryota > Metazoa > Arthropoda > Insecta > Lepidoptera > Crambidae > Parapoynx > Parapoynx stratiotata. Next base: position 4,345,673 of record OU342468.1, on the reverse strand, counting down.
GACATTGTAAATTTTCAAAAGAAGTTTGCAAATCTAAAAATTGTAACTCTAGGCATAACAACCTCTTACACGACCCAAACGCTGCAGTCACTTACACTACCGAAAATAGCGATACCGTCCCACCTGGGACATCTGGTCAGAGTCACTCACAGTCTGAGACTTCTTCACACATTACACAAAAAGAGTCTTCAGACACCGTAGCACATGCTACCAGTGTCTCTGAACCTTCCCGCTCCGGCTCTCTCTTTGACATGCGGCCTCTATTAAAAATTGTTGCCGTCACGGTGGTAGGTCCATCAAGTAGTGTTGACACTTACGCGCTGCTCGATGATGGCTCGACAGCGACTTTCATTGACGCAGAGCTAGCATGTCAGATAGGAGCTAAGGGGCCGGTTTCGCAACTTCAGGTCAACTGTATAGGGGGTCTCACTAAACATACTCGAGTCGAGTATATAGATTTTGATATCAAGGGTCGTCATAGTGATGCCGTACACTCTGTCAAGAGGGCCCGAGCTATCAAATCTTTAGACCTAGGTCACCAGACGGCCTGTTATGCCAAAATTTCAAAATTTTTACATTTGTCGGAGTTGGCTTCTTCTTTATGTTATGATAACGTTCAACCTAAGATTATCATAGGCATCGACAACTGGGCACTTTCATACCCACAGGATGTTCGAAAGGGCTCGAAACATGATCCCGTCGCCATTAAAACTTCCCTTGGATGGGTTCTCTTTGGGTCTGGTAGCAGTCGAACAAAGCCTATCGATTTTATAAATCACAATTTAGTTTCGGACAACAACTTAGAAATTATGATTAAAAGTCAGTACACGTTGGAATCCATAGGCATTACTAAACGAGAGCCGCGTAGTGCACAGGACGAGCGCGCTATAAATATTTTAGAACGCACAGCTAACCGGTTGCCTGATGGAAGATTTGAAGTCGGTCTTTTGTGGAAATCGGACAACCAGGTAATTCCTAATAGCTATCCTCTCGCACTGTCTCGTTTTTTAGGCTTAGAGAAGAAATTCTTAAAGGACCCTGCATATGCGGAACGTTATAAACAGAATATTCATGACGTTCTGGCAAAAGACTATGCGGAGAAGTGCAATAATGAACCTTCTCCCAATTCGGTTTGTTGGTATTTGCCACATTTTGGAGTGGTAAATCCCAACAAGCCAAATAAGTTGCGCGTCGTTCATGACGCGGCAGCAAAGAGCAAGGGTACTAGCCTGAACGATCTTTTACTTACTGGTCCTGACTTATTGCAGTCTCTCTTTGATATTTTACTGCGTTTTAGGGAAGGTAGGGTAGCCATGACGGCGGACATTAAGGAAATGTTTCCACGTTTCAAAATAATCGAGCGCGATATAGACGCGCAACGGTTTCTGTGGAGGGATAGTCCTAATGAGCCCTTAGGTATATATAGGATGTCCTCAATGATCTTTGGTGCCGTGTCTAGCCCGTTCACTGCTATTTATATGAAAAATAAAAACGCCTTGGGAGTAAAAGACCAGTATCCCGAGGCAGCACACGCGATAGTAAATGACGTTTATATGGACGATTATATAGGATCCTTGGATTCACCTGATCATGCTGCAGTTCTGGCCTATGAAATTGTCGAAATTCACTCGCGTGCTGGCTTAGAGATGCGAGGTTGGGTATCGAACAACCTCTCAGCTCTCAAACTATTGCCCAGTGACCTCATTGAAGAGCGAATGAAAAGTGAATCCATAGATCTCTGTAGCTCATCCAATACTTCGCTTCCTGTCAGGACGCTTGGCATAATTTGCCAGCCATTCTCTGACTCGATTCATTTTAATGCGCCAGTTACTAAGGCTACGAAACTTCCCGAGCGTCTTACCAAACGCATTGTTTTATCCTTGTTGATGCGCGTTTTCGATCCCCTGGGCATTCTGGCTCCTGTCGTCATGTGAACAAGCATACACAGCTGTTATCTATTATCGTTTTAACTACCCCAACGAATACATACAGCTCGCATTGGTGAGTAGCAAATCACGCGTAGCTCCTTTAAAGCCGTCCAGTATTCCTAGACTAGAGCTTCAGGCGGCTTTAATAGCAGCCCGTCTAGCTAGCACTGTAGGAAAAGCTACTAGGTTTAAATTAGTTAAACGTGTATTTTGGTGTGATTCCATGAACGTGCTGGGCTGGCTCCGCAATGACGCGCGTTGCTACAAACCTTTTGTAGCACATAGAGTTGGTGAGATCATCGAACTCACTAACGTTTCTGAATGGCGATGGGTGCCTTCCGAGCTCAACGTTGCTGACGATGCAACGCGCCTCAAGCAGGGAGCCCTACAGCAAGACTCTCGATGGCTCAAAGGTCCAGATTTCCTATTGTCCTCTGATTGGCCCGATGAGCCAGCAACAGTCTCGCCTTCCTTAGAGCTGAAATCTGCTAAAATTTTAAATCATCTCATCATAGAGACTAGTCGATCAGTACCGCTTTCTGCCATATCAACTAGGTTCAGTAGTTGGTCACGCTTGCTCCGCTCTACAGGACAAGCTCATCGTTACCTTTCGTTATTACGTCTCAGATCATTAAAGCGTAAGGGTATCTCTGTAGATTATTCATGTAGGGTAGGCAACTCCATTTTAGAATTCACTCCATCAATTTCATCACCTTCTCGCCATCAAAACACATCGAACGCACTGACTGCTGATGATCTAAGACTGGCGGAAGCACATATTCTCCGACAAAGCCAATTAGATGCCTTTCCAGAAGAGATCAGATGCATTTCTAATGGCCAACCTTTACCTCGCCGGAGTCGTTTGGCTAAGCTTCCCGCCACTTTAAACCAAGATGGTCTGCTCCGTCTGTCATCGCGGATTATCGCTGTTTCGGGTGTTGAAGATACAATGAAGTCCCCGATCTTGCTAGACGGCAAAAATCATGCCGTTCGTCTGTTGGTTCTACATCATCACCGAAAGGTAGCACATGCCAATAACGAGACTGTTATTAACGAATTACGGCAATCGTATTGGATTCTCAGCCTCAGAAACACCGTCCGTGCCGTAGCACACAGCTGCCAAGTCTGCCGAATCCGGAAAGCCTCTACCTTTCAACCAACAATGGGTAACCTACCCGAAGCTAGACTTGCCCATCATCGCCGACCATTCTCATATGTTGGATTGGATTACTTCGGTCCCATTACAATCACAATCGGCCGCAGAAAGGAGAAGAGGTATGTGGCTCTTTATACCTGCTTAACCATTCGAGCCATACATTTGGAGATAGTCCACTCTTTGTCAACGGACGCTGCCATCATGTCCCTTAGGAGATTTGTCGCTCGCCGTGGAACGCCTTCAGAGGTCTACTCGGATAATGGGACCGCTTTCGTGGGTGCAAGCCGAGAGTTAAGAGCACTTGTTTTTGGCGCCGCTGGGTCAGAGAATACCTTCCGACCCTTGGCCCTCGAAGATTACCCGGGCAAGCACCATCTATCAAAACGGGAGATTTGGTGCTAATTGCGGACGGAAATTTACCCCGATCCACCTGGCCAAGAGGTCGGATTGCCGTTTTATTCCCGGGGAAAGATGGTGTCGTACGAGTGGCCGACGTTTCTACTTGCGCCGGAGTGCTACGAAGACCCCTGAAGAAGCTGGTTCCTCTGCCTCTTTGAAAGGGAACCATGTGCAGGACTGCACACCTTTTTGATACTGTTTATGTTTTTATACTTTTTTTATTAATGACTTTGTGTCTTTTGACGTTATTATTATTACAGCTCTTGAACTTGTCACGGTCTTTTTCATTCCCTAGTTTTTCCCAATATTGGCTCCCAATTAACATTATTTACAGTCCACTCCCTCACAATTATTTTAGTCGCCTCCCTGTCTAGTGATTCACACTACCGGGTGTTGATAGGGTAATCAGGGTTCGATTCCCCATGGGGGCAGAAGTTTTTCTGCTCGGTTTCGTTGGTGGTAGGGCTACTGAGCCGCCTGGCTAGCTATCATCGTCTCTCCTAATCTGTTAACAAAATAAGCTGTTATTAACAAATTAGCCCTTATTTAACAGAATTAGCTTACAATTAATATTAGGTCCTTACCTATGCAATTGGTGTTTTGTATGGAGATTTTGGGGATGTCTGCTTTTTACATACTAACATTTTATCAGTTTTCTTCACAACGACAAATCCAGAGATAATAACATTTGGCATGTATCATTAGACAAGCTTTAGCAATATGTGTGTGAACACGCTTGATAAAAATTATTCATCGTTTTTATGTCAATGCAAATCAAATGATGTATTCGGGAGGCAGTTAAAAATAATTGTCTTTGTGTCTAATTTTAACACAATTAAACTTACAAAAAATTTTCAATTTAAATAATACAAGCTCAAATATATGGTCTATTTTTAGAAGAGGCATTTATTTTATAAGAATGTTCTGAAACTTAATAGTAACGTACAAATTGCTAAGACAGAATAAAAACACCAATTTCATAGGTAAGGACCCAATATATTAGCTACCAAGCAGTTTGTCCACCTAAAAGCAACTGGCTAATTTACAACACAACTTCAGTCTAATTGAGTCCAAATAAATACGTCATTTAGTTTTATTTTATTTTGTCAACCTTAAAATTTACTCAGTCCACGCCTCACCGCCGATGCGGACAATAAGTGGCATTCTCCAACTGACATGTCAGCTACAAATCTTGTTGAAACCACCCCTGTCTGCCATGTGTCGAACACTCGAATGTTACAGCCACATATATAATAATAGATACCTCGCTTATATGGAGCAAGTGTTGAACAGTTAGCGATATTTATATTAAATACCTGTAGGCCAATTCTGCTATTTTATTTTGATCTGAAACGCATGAGGAACGCTTATGTTCGAACGTTATTGGTATTCTGCTCGCAAAACGCAGCCGTGCGTTTCGGTTGCCTTTGGTTTCATTCGGTTCCATTCGAATTGCTATTTTACATAAATCAAAAACGTAAAGCAAAAGCTTACATTTCAATCATCAGTGTTTATTCTGCTATGCATTCTTTCTTCAAACGCATTGTATCGTTTCGGGAACGTCCGGTTAAATTGGGGAATTGGGGTGCTGTACTAATTATCCAACGACAAAGCGAAAGTCAAAGTCAAATTTTGAGTCACAGTACAATAATTTGACTTTCCTCTTGACTGTTTTTCAATTTATACAGTGATTCTATATCGCTCCAATTATGTTTTATAATAGTAAATAACAAGTATTTGATTTAAAATAAGACCCTTAAATTATTTCGGTACTTCCACCCTTTACGTACTCGTTCGGTAAAATTTGAACATTACTTATTTAAGAAGCTAGTGACAGAATATTTAAATCAGTAGTTGTTTCCTGGTCTATTAATTTATTTTAGTCTTTAAGCTTTTAAGCAGTAGTAAAATTAGTAAAATTAGTAAATTAGTAAAATTTTGTGACCTCGAAGTCCTCTGTTCTTCTGAAGGTACGTTAAGCCTTTGGTCTGTGTCCCTATAACAACCGTTTCGTCCCACCAACCTCACCTTTGGCCAGAGTGGTGGTGGCCAAACTCCTCATGTGTTTGTTTCCGTGAAGAAGGCCTGTGTCCAGCAGTGTGACATAATAGGCTGAAGACGATTAAGCAGCGTATCTAGTGACAGAGTATTTAAATCATTAGTTGTCACATGCACAGCTGGTCTATTAATTTGCTTTTGGCAAGCATATTAGCAAACTGTGATAAGCCAGATAATAATGGTATAAGACTGAAATGCAACTTCACTAAAAAAGTCAACGGTTTCCTTTATCTAAGTAACGCTATACAAAAACTCAATTTTTAGTAATAAACAGAATCAATATGTTTATTCAATGAGATTTTTTTTTGGATTTAAAGTAGACTGTAAGAAAAAAGACAAAAAATTTAAACGAAGAAATATTAATTATAATTAAATATTTTTTATTGAAGCAAAAGTTTCAATTTATATTAATATTGATATAATGCAACGTCAAATGTCACGTCCTTTGATAATTTCAAAAAGAAGTGTTCGTAATGACAGATATCCATTTCATATCCATTGAAATTTGTTTAGTGAGTAGGGCAGCATAAGAAATAGTACTAATAGTATATTCTTGCACTTTAAGCCAAGCTTACAATAACAGCGTATGACGCTGCGCACCTATAAATAGGGCAATCGATGAGACAATACGATCCAATCGACTACGAACAATAGCATCTTGTTACTAGATGTAGTAATATAGTCATTTAGTGTAATGAAGCGTCTAATCTTGGCGTCGATTCTGCTAATGCAATATCTCAATTGGGTAGATAGTGTGTTAGAATAGTAACAGATAGCGTTTAGAATGATAATGTTAAATTATGATTATAGGGAGGTATCTTCGGGGATGTAGTGATCAAAACTTTTGAGATCATCATAATAACATCAGCTGGGAGACTTCCACTGGACAAAGGCTTTCCTCTAGGATTTCCTGAACGATCTGTCATGCCCCCTTATTCTGAACTGTCGGTTATAGTTTCGATTCTGGAAGTTAAATCCAGTCTCGCTCTAATTCACCGCAATAACAAGTGACAGTTACAGATATTCTGTGAGTCGTTTCGTTCCAACTGTTGAGAAGGATCTGCACTATTCGCACCCAGCAGCTTCCCGCAACGTTCACCAGATCCTCGGTCCATCTTGTGGGGGCCGCCAATCGCTGAGCGTACGTGCTTAATCGCGAACCTTTTGAACTGATTAACACTTAAATAATATCATAATACCACTAGCCCTTAAAAAGTCAGTCAGATTTTGGAATAAATCTGTAAAACTAAAGATCTAAGGCTTTTTTTTAACTAATTATTTTAATTTAATTTCACAAACGATCAGCTAATAACATAATATCATCCTCTTTCCCTAAAGGGGTAGGCAGAGGTGTTAAACATCCACATTTCGCCAGATATGTCAGTTAATAACTATTAAAAGAACAGCTTATCTCTTAATTATTGTTAATTGACTTTTCTCTGACTTGAGTTTTTTACAAATTATTTGTATAAATCTTTACTAATATTATATTGTCTCTTAAGTGAATATTGAATATTCCATTCGTCAAGTCAAACACCAACCTTTCACCTTTCAAGTTCCAGAATAAATTTTCAAACAAATTTGTAAATAGCTTAACACTTCATTGTGTCATGTGTATCCAAGAATAGTTTAACACAAACGTCAACCCGTATCACACGTTCAGATGTTCTTAACGGGTGTCAATGTCCCCCCTCATTAAGTTTTTAAAGCTTTTTAAACAATTCACATGGGAACAGCTTGAGTAATTACATACCAGTGACAGATATTTAATTACTATTATAATTGAACGTAAACGTTCCGAGAAGTTTGTGTAATAACATTTAAGGACTATCAACTTTAACACAAGTTGTTAAAGTTGAAAATAATTCATTTGAATCTTACAGGAGAACAGTTATTATTCATAAACATAATGGAGTTGAAATTAGACAAATTATGATGTCTCTTTACTTGACTTTGCAAAACAATCGACCGTGTTCGAAAAGCTCTGTTTCAATCGGAAACTACATATAAATATAATGGTTAATTCTGAATTGGGGGACATAACGGAAAAATCCAAATAAAAAGTGTTTGAAAAAGGAGTACAATTATAAAAAGGACGCAAAGGTCTATACCGAATCAGAAAATGAAATGGAGATTGGCTAGGCACTATTTTCTTCTTCATATAATTCTAAAACAAAGCAAAACAATTTGGCTTCAACAAATGAAACCATCAAGACTGACACATCATTAGCAAAAGATTACGACGTTGCTTTCTACCGATATAAATAGCATAGTATTTTACAATTTTAAAAAAGTTTACAACAAAAGCATGGCAACAGCGTACTCATGGGAAACAAGGGTCTCATAACAAAGTAGCCGTATTAAGAGTCATTACAGGAACTAGATCACATAAGTATACATTTATGAACGGGACGGGTGCAGTCTAGAACACGGTACGTGCTGTCATGAAATGAATATTTGAATGTAATATAGTGTCCGCTAACCTAAGCTAGTTGGTTTTTTTATTTGTTTTTTTTTATTTAGCTTTGGTATCTACGGAAGGCCAGTGTCGCGGCTAATGTCTCGGGACCATCTGTGTGGAGACTAATTTGGCAATTAGACATTTTTAACGTGTAAATCTATATATTTTGTAATGTTGTGATTTTCTTATTATTGCAAAATAAATATTTTTCTTTCTTTCTTTGAATGTTTATGGTTCTCTATGAATATTTATGGTGTCTCTAACTTCACCTTTAAGCTCATTTTCTGATAAACATACAAACATATACAATGCATTACGTGGTAACAATCTTTATTTTAAAAATTAATCTTTTAAGCTAAACAAAATGGTCACTTTTGCAATTACCTCGTTTTACGTAGGCGCAGTCGCTTGCCAAGTAATTTTCTCGATCGGCAATCAGGTATAACGACAGTGAATGAACGTTCACTGCGACATGTATCTAAAGCTCGGCCTCTGAATAATTGAACTGTTCCCTACTTAAGATAGGTCGTAGCTTTCCAGTGGTACTTGGACTGAACTTATTATTTTAATTACGCGACTTGACTTTTGTTCAGCTGTTACAATTTTCAGAGTTCAATTTTAAATGGAAAATCAAAGTCTTAGAATTTACATTACGTAATGAATTATCGTGCAATTCCACAAAGCTATCAAAACATTAACATCTATCAATTACTTAAAACAAAGTTTTCTTGGTCAAATTCATAACGAGAACTACTACTTGGAGTTCGTTAAAAACAAAAATGTTAAATTTTGACTTAGATGTTTTGTTTTTTTACTTTAGTTAGACCTGTTTTAAGACCATACCAAAATGAAATGCCAATTACATTCTTTAAATTAAAATTAAGAAAAAAAACAATTCTGTAAAATACCCCACCTGAAAAACGTAGATAAAACAAATGCAAACAAATTCAATTTGTAGGTTGATACCTCGTAATACGCTCACACCAACCCCTTTATTGCTTTAAACAAACCCAATCAACCTTTCAACAAAGCAATACACGGACACCATAACCGTTGATAACATCTCCGTACTGTTTATTACTATTTCGAACGATCATAAAACACAGAATCAATAAACCGAGTGAGCAGCCGAGAGAGGCGGAACGAAAATGTGTTTTGATTGATTCAGGTGCTTACATGAGTACGAGGGAGGAATAATTTGTAACCTGTGTGCTCCTGCGCTCGAATTGGGTTAGTTTAACATGGACATTCCCGATATAATCGAGCGGTCAATTTAGTACCTTTTCGCTTTTGGAGCTTTCCAATGAGTCAGAGTTTGAATATAGCCAGTGACAATGTGACCACATACTTTTAATTACTCCGTGTTATCTTTCATTAGACATATAAAATGTTAGAGAAGTCGACAGTGTCAGGATTATGTGTATGGGTTACGCAAATTTAACTATTTATGATTAAGCATGTCTCAAATTACAAATTTAAAACATGTCAGACAAGAAACAAAAATGTTACTAATACCAGCCAATATAGGATAGTTTTATCACTTGAAAACTGGGTTGGAGAAAACATAATAATGAAAGAATTTCCTAGTACATATTCTGAGCTCGATAAGAGACAAAGCTGTAGACTATAAATTTCTTATGTCCCAATATAGCAGGAATTTGTACCAGTTAGACTTCGTAATACCTTTGTCCATAATCTAGTAACAGTTTGACAGTTCTTAGAGCTGAAGTAAGGGTCTCAATAATGAAATAACTGATATTGTGTTGCTATATGGAATTCTCACATAATTTAGGGGCAGTAATAATTTAATTCCATTCTGACGGGGGTGTACATCGTCATTGCAGAGTAATTTAAATTTAATATAAGTGATAATAAACTTTTAATTAACATAAATTAGACTGGGATAAAATAGAAAAATATATTTCGTGTGCCATAAAAAGTACATTGAAATAGCCATGTATACAAATAGTAAAAAGTTTCAATTAGGTACCTACTACATTAAAATCTATTTCAGAGAACTCGATGTTACTCCAATAAGACCAGACACATTATATAACCTGCCACGCACGCGCTTATTCGTTTAAATATACCGGTGTAACAATATTATAATAATTATCATGAACAGCATACCAAATTTATTGTAGGAGATACGACTAAGTCTATTCCACAGTAAGCTAGCCTAATATCACCATACTGTACTGTTCACTACTCATAATACAATATTATGTCAAGTCATCTCTCAAGCCTCCGTCAAGACCAGCTTACATTATTCAAATGCAAGCAACTTTACCGCATTAAAATCACTCGAGGTACGTCTAAAATTATGTTCCTTTCTTATGTCTTTGTGTTTTAAGCTCAAAATCGATCAGCACAATAATTTGGCGGCGGTATTAGCTTGTCTCATTAGGGTGCTTTTCCAGCAGAGCAATGCGAGGTTTGGCTTAGCCAATAGGATTGCGCCATTTTGCGAGTCACGTGAAACGAAGCAATCCAATTGGTCTGTTTCCTCGCATATCGCATAGCTATCTCTTAAAGGTCCGGTGTACAACCATCTTTACTCAGTCACAACTGGTTGTGAGGAAAAGAGCCGTTGATAAACAAATCGGTGGTGAGACAGTAACCAGTACATAATTATATGGTAATCCTTTATATCCTGAATCTATCTAGACTAGACAGCAGGGTGATGATTTAAGAGGAATTAAGTAGTAGACATTATTTGCATTTGAATTATCTTTTGTATTAGGTGCTTTAGAGCCAAGTTGTATACACTTGCTTTAATTAAAGACAAATAGGTATCAATCTAATATTCCGAAAGTTTTAGATAGAGGTTTCGTCTAATAAATATAAACAACATATCATCACTTTTCCCCAAAGGGGTAGGCAGAGGTGTTAACATCCACCTTTCGCCAGATATGTAAAGTCCATATGTAACAAGTGGCGAGTCTGTTGCCATGCACCGGGCACAATGTGAGGTAAGTAATATTCAGTAATACTAATAAATAAAGCATTTATGTTCCTACTCCGTTTCTTAAAGAACAGGTTCAAAAGCTAAAAATTTATTATTACGTGCTACGTGTGTACGTACGTAGGTAAATTTACAATTTAACAAATAAAAAATCCGGTTACGAATCTCGCAATACTATATAATTTACCAGCTATTTTTGTTGCTACGAAATTCTTGTTTTAACTAATCGATAACAACAATCAATTCGTCAAGTGCTAAAAGCCTCGAATCTTTCTCAGAGCCATAAACTCCTTCATTACACACGCTACACCAATTATAAACATTTTAAATTCTACTCTAAGATAATTCCTATGTAGACACCAAGATAAGGTGGCAGGTTAACCGTTCAATTCAAAGTTAAATAACAGACTAACCGGTTCCTAATAATTCCAATCAGTGGGTTAAAAGCTTTCGACTTAATTATCCGATTGGTTTGAACTAGATTGCTCGTTGCATGTTCCATGTTACCTGCCTTGATTATATACAATTAAGGGAACGACAATTACAAATATTCCCTAATTAACAAAATTATAGTTGTTCCAACGACAGGCAATTGCTTTACAGTTTTTGAGCAGCTTTTAATTTAAAAAAACGACTGTGAAGTAAGCGATGTATTTATTAAAATAATTATGTTTACCTACTCAGGAATAATTTTAAATTACACGATCGATTCCTTTGCTGATAATGTTTTAATATTACTGTTTTGGTATTTATGTGAACAGGATTTTGCTATGTTGTGAACGACACTTCAATAGGTTTACCAACTTTTTAGATTACAAGATCGTTGCCTATTTTCAAATTAATACTCTCAGTCGGATTTTGTTAAACGCAATACACTGTTATCATGAACATACTTTTCCATTTATAATTTTATTATACCATTCTTTAATTTGCATGATTTGCATTTCGAATCCAATCGAAGCAAATCATACGACTTGTGACTCCTTCGGTGTTGCGAGTGTCAATTGGCGGGCGTTGCTTACCATTCTGCTCGTTTTCCCCTTTTCTCATAAAAAATGTAAAAATATTGATTATTACGTTTATGTACCTATAATAACAAAAGAAACGAAGGTCCGTTTGCAAAACATCTAAAAAAGTGAAACAATAGACATTGAAAACAAGATTTGTATATGTCGGCGACAGTACGCCTAACCACAGAGTGCTAATCGTGCAATTTGTGAGAGACCACAGAGTACCACAGACAAAAACTAGCGGTTGATTTATTGATAGAAATAAGCACAATCACAAGCTTTGCGAATCATAAATATTCAATAAATATTCGGTAAAACGTGATCGTTTTAATGATTTGGTTTTGTTATTAAAACGAATGTTTTCTTAAATGCTCTAAATAATCTCTTCTTAATATATAAGATGAAGTAGAAATTTATTAATCTTTCTGTGCTACCTTATAATTTTTCAGATTTTGTGTCGAATGTTGTTTGAAATAATTATATCATCAAGATAAATGAACAGATTGTCTTAAATACTAAGTATATATTCAACTTCAATGCTATAGACATAAAGTGCAAAAAGCATATTTGAGAAATTGTACTGTTTCTGTAGTCTAACGAGCTGTAGACTGTACTTTTTGAATTTGACCTCAAAGGAAGCGTACCTTAAAAAATAATTAGATACTTTTTGGAGGTTTGAATGAAGTTTGACACTATTTGAAATATAGAGCATTAGCACCAGCAACTTGGAACGTCTTATGGTGACTGGCAAAATAGAAGGGAAAAGACCCAGAGGTAGAAGTCCCAAACGGTGGTCCGATCAAATTGCGGAGGAACTAAAAATGCCCGTAAGCAATGCACTCCACCAAGCAACAGAACGGGACCGATGGAGACAGCTTGTTGACGGCATCAAACGGAGTCACGATCCTCAGCAATGAGGGACCGATTGAAGAGAGAGAGCATTAGCAAAGAAATAAAAATATTTGAAATCTGATAGAAAAGAGGAACAAAATTATCACTCATTTTGTGTCTCAATAAAATGGCTCAAACAGTCTACGAACCTAAAATGTTACATCTATAACATATTCTAAGATAGAAAGACAAAACTAAAATCAAAATTATGGTAGCCGGTATAGATCATTATAAATAATACGGTATACGATCAGATAAGTGTCTCACAATAGAACCAAGATATAAAGACATCAAATCATTCTTTGACAATAATTTTGGGAAAGGGCGGTTTAATTTTGACAAAAGATTGAGGTTTGGGACCCAACCGTAGTTTTTCGATATCCCTTTTGTGAATTTCTGGTAACATGAGGAGTGATCAAAACAGCAGAAAGTCTTAAGTTACGTAATTTATGTCTTTTTTATGAACTGGATCTCGTAAAACATACCGTTTTTATTTGGGAACTTCTGGTGTACACTATCCTTTATTTATACATCTTTTATTGCATTGTGCCATTCATAGTCAAATGTCAACTATAGGTCATTTTTAAATTAGTCAAAATAATTTGACTCTTTGAAATATCTTTTTTTAGTCTTAGTTATTTTATATTACCTAAGGTTGTATATGTTAGGTTTTTATTTTACAGAAAAGATGCTTAAGAATCATCTATAACATGTACTCTGATCAAACTGTTAGAAATATTTTTAAGGAGAAGGGTTACCTAACTATAACTAGCCTATATATTTTGCAAATTTGCATATTTTATGTATTTATGTGTTTATCATATTGAATGTTTTAAAAACAAGATAGATTACCATCAAAACCTGCGTAGCAAATATAAACATGATCTTCTTATATCTGCAATTAATAATCATATGTATTATAAGAGCGCATATTGTACTGGAAATAAAATATTTAACAATTCACCTGTAGAAATAAAATGCCTAAATATGCCAAAATTAAAAAGAAACCCTAAAGTCCTGGTTGGTCTCAAATGTATTTTACACGTTAGCTGAATTTTTTGATCACAGACATTAGTTAAGTTTATTGACATTGAAATTGTAAAATTTAATATTACATGACCGTTACGGACAAACCTTTTTTTTTCATTTTTTGTAGCATAAACTGTACACAGTTTTGGCAATAAAGTTTTTATTATATTTATTATTATTATGCCATTATGATTAGAACCCAAAATCAAATCCATTTTTTAATTGTTCAAAGTGAAATGTTTAGTTTGAAAAATCATTTAACCTTAGTTATTTCAAATTGTCAAATCACTTCGACTAATTAAAAATGGACTATAGTAATATTTTTATTACGATTATTATATATTATATTATAATACAACCAGAATTATTTAAAACATACTGGAAATGTTCTTGGAGATTTATTTATTACTCAGCCTGGTTGCAAGAGCATCATAATTATCAATAAGCAGTATTAATTATGCTTTTTCCAAAATCTTTTGAATTGAATATTATATATTATTATTCTCGTTCACCATAAAGTATTACACATTTCTATATTCACTCTGGATTAGGCACTATCTTAAAGTTCATCGATTATTTGATGACCTTCGTATAACTATTTACGTTCACCCTTATAACAATTGGTGATAAAAATATCACTATGGATATTTTATAGTCACAGCTGTTTGTTTTTGAATTGATTACGAATAAATATTTAAGTAAACCTTGAATACGAAAGATACAAAAGAGGTATTCAATGTTTCAAGGTTAGTTTTAATCAATAATATATATTATTTAAGACGCGTGTAGCTGAGAGATGATCTACAAGCAAAGTTTTAGAATTTATTATATCTCATTGAAAAAAAATCGACACTACTAGTGACAAAAAATAGAATAGCTGAGCCACACAGATACAGTCGTAGATACTAAAATATTGTGACGGCATCCCGCTGTGATATATTTGCCAAATGTGGGTTCGTTATCAAGATGTGGCATCGACGACCGATGCAGCTGATGTCATTGTTATGTCATAAAATGCACATTTGGTCTTCATTGTGCATTCTCAATGTTTGGACTCGACTAAAACACTCACAATGAAAGCAGTTTATCATTTTTATAACCCTGAGCTTTTATACGTAGTTCGATTTATAATACTCATTATTTTTATATGGAGAATTCAATTTCATTTTAAATACAATTCAATTGAGATCACTTGATTGAAACCAAGTCTCAAGTATTCCAAAAAGTTTTTTGGTTATCATTACTTGAAACGCATTGTTTTTCAAAGAATTTCGCTGCGCTTTGTTCATGTTGAGCAATTACGCCCTTAATATTTTATAAGGAGATACCACTAAAAAGCGTTAGTTCAGCGAATGGACGTGTAAGAATTTCTGCCTAGAGCCGTGATGTCAAGATAAAAAACATTATTTATCGCAGCCGTCCCCTAACACGCGATCTAGACAAATTAAGCGGGTGAGGTTGAGTTTTTTGATCCGTAATAATAGTTAAGTTTGTATCCAAAATGTTAAGTCTGCGAAGAAAATTCGAAGCAATATAATTGTGCCGCCAGCCGCCATTTTGATAATCCCAGCATCGTGTTGTGATGAAAAAACTGTGTATGTTTATTCAACTTTATTTATATTTGAAAATTCGACTATTGGAGAACATATTACGACATCATACGTTTTCGCCATTGGTTCATATTTTAACCTACTAGTCAACCTGACCATGGATCAAAAAACTGACCCTTACTTAATCATCCGATGCGTCGGCTGTAGCTTTTCGGTGCAAGATAAGTTTCTGAGAACTGAAGTAGACATTAATTTTAAAAATGACTATCTAAAAATCAACAAAAGGGGAGATTATCACAATATTAATATTGCTTTTATTTCAAAAATTTCTGGAACCGTTTCGAATAACAGTAATTAAGCAACCATCCACTCTTCTGAATTTGTAAGTTATTTCGTTGATAAAACATCAAAGTTTAAAGCTGGGTACGAAATAGCTACTATAAGGAATTATGCCGGTTGAGTCGAAGCAATACTTGAAGTAGCCACAATCGCTCTAGCCCACTTACCTCACTTGAGCCAAACAAAAACTGAATACACGTCTCGAGCATAGTTGAGTGACGAGAAAAAAGCACCAGGTGCCTACCAAAAGCGCGCATTGTTCCAACGAAAGAGAGATTAATAAATCTTTAGAAAGAAGAGTATATCTGCGGTCGATCTCCGTGGATGCGAGCTTTGGGCCAGGACGTGTTATTGCAAGCCTATTCAGATGCCACAGTTGAGACCAAACAGCCCCTTTGTCATGACAAAGGTGTCGCGCAAAGAAAAAAGGACCCTATCGACGATCTACCTTATCAGATTCAGTTCCCTTCCGAGAGGTCTCAATAGGATAGTCGGTTTTGAATGTGGAGGATCTAATTCCCCCGGCCACAATAACGTACACACATTCCAATTTAGTTTGGATATGTGAAATAAAGGGTATGAAGGATCTGTAATAGCTTTAGTTACTACTCCAGCTATGTGCAAACCAGTCGTTTAGATTGCATCTATCAGCGCGTTTAGATAACATAGTGGAAATCGAACAACGATAAGAATTTCTGTATTGTTGCAATGAATGTAAAAGCTATTAATGTATAATTAAAACGATAAAGTTGATGTGAAATGCGTTAACATAAAAATGATTTTGAATAGTAGGTACTCAATGCATTTTGTAATTCAGTGTGAAATTAAGTGCAGTAAAATGTACATTATTATTAGGTCCTTACCTATGAAATTGGTGTTTTGTATGGAGATTTTGGGGAATTCTGCATTTTCCATACTAAATTTTTTTCAGTTTTCTTCACAACGACAAATCCAAAGATAATAATATTTGGCATCTATCATTAGACAAGCTTTAGAAATATGTCTAATATTACACTTCATAAAAATTATTTATCGTTTTTAAGTTAAGAATGCAAATAAAATTATGTATTCGGGAGGCACTTAAAAAGAGTTGTCTCCGTGTCCAATTTTAACACAATTTAACTTACAACAAATCAAAAGAGCTCAAAAATATAGTCAATTTTTAGACGAGGTAATTATTTTTTAGGAATACTCTGAATCTTTATAGTTAGAGACAAAATACTAAGAGAGAAAAAGAACACCAATTTCAAAGGTAAGGACCCAATTTTAAATTTTATATCTTGAACACTAACAAATACAGAAGTAAATAATAATCCTTGCATTAATCTGAAATCAATGTAGTTATTTATGAAATTAATGAGTAACCATTCAAAATATTTACATTTTCTAGAAACGGGTAAGATCATACAGAAACTGATTTGGCGGGACATTATCGGAAATCGAGCCTTGTTTATTTCATTTGGATTTTTATATTTCGAATACAACACGTCAAATTAAATGTAAACGCGGTGTTAATTTTATATTCACTTGGGATCAACGGAATTAACCTTTTCAAAATAACGGTGGATAAACATACCTCTGATGCCAAGGCACTGTCAGTTACCCGGACGTTTGGTGCAAAAAGCAATGACATGAATTGGACACAGCCTCATTACAAATTTTTTCGTATTGATCATTCACGGTGTTAATTTTGTAGAATATCCAAAAACTACACGTCGAAATTGATTGATGTATGTTCTCCAAATTCTTGTTACACACGCTTATTAAATTCGTTCTTTTTCGCTTTCACAAAACCCGATGCTAAACACAATACCAACAATTGGTCCGATCAAACGGAATATTAAGTTCGCCTGTCATTTTAACGATACTTACTTCTCGCTCCATCACTGTAACGCTGTCAACAGATTCTGTATCAAACACTTCTCGGTATAAGGTTCAGTGTTGTGGTTCTCGTTTTGGACTAGGAAGTGAAGTGAAAGAAAAAGGTTATTGTCAGCCGCATTTTATGGGTTATGATTTATGACCAATGACTCCCAACGGGTTCTAGCCATGATAATCTTATTCAGACGCGCCTCTTGTGGGGTTTACAATGCTACTTAAATTAGGTATAAGTTTTGATGTTAAGAGGCTCTCTCGCTCAGTCCGTGTGTGGTATGCCTACACAAGGTGCGCTGTCAATTTGTTTATACACTTACTTCAGCTTCGCCGCGTCAAATGTTCCCACAATTATTACAGCTAGTGGTTGTATTGTGTACAAAATACGGCCCTAATACATTTTTATTCAAAAATATATTATGCAGAAGCTACTAAAAATAATAGAAATGAGAAGTCAAAACTATAGAGAATATTTTATTTCGCTGAGGTATCAAGGCATTTCTAGAGCTTTGAAAAACTCATTAAATCTCAAAATTAAAACGTTTTTTGTGCTAATTAGGAGCAAATCAATTATAATACAAAAAAAGGCATTTGTTTACATCGTTAATACATATAATAGGTAGGCATAGTTAAGGACAAACATATTTTTGTAAATAATTATTTAAAATAAGGAAATTGTTATCTTAATTTAAATCGCATCAATCGAAACAAGTTGCGGATAACAGTGTACAGTTACAGTTACTAACTAAGCAATATTGTTAAGAATTATATAGTACAATTGTTAGTTGTTCCAAATAAATAAAATAAAAATAAAATAAAACCGTTTGATATAAAATCATATGTAAAGGAGAAAAAATATAACCAAAAAATACACTATCTGTAAGAAACACGTTACCTACCGTGACATTTTTTGTAGTTATTGCATGGATCTGTCATAAGAGACGGGTCCCTTGTGGATTCATACAAATAAAATAGTAAAAAAATTGTCCTATTCTTCAACCCTTCTATTGTAAGACGTACAATCACTAGCTCATATCTACCATGCATTTATCTTTATAATATAGATCTTAACGCGTTGTTTTTAAAGTTGAAAAGCGTTTGGATGACCTCTGTAAAATTGGTAAACTTGTGAGTAGTATAGCAGAGATTACTACTCGTTTAGAAAAGGGATAAAATCTTAACGATGTGACGCAACTTTAGGTACAACCATCCTTCATACAGAGATTTTTATTGATAAGACTGTGGTAGTCATCTATAAAAGAGACTTACTTACCCTTAGAAGATTAAGCGGACATTCAAAGGGGCTTAATGGTTCTGAGAGGTCTCGACATGAAAATTAGAGGACGAACTATTATGCTTTAACTATAAGACTATATATTTATAGTTCGTGGTTTAATATAAAATGAAAATTATTTTGTTATTAAATCACCAGTAAAATTTAGTTTATAAATATAACACCTGGCTGATGAAAAATAGCTACCGTAGCCTAGAAACATTGTGATAGCTTACCTATACTACATAATATTGTTTTAGAGACAGTAAGTCGTAAAAATAACTTCTTTCTACCCACCTAGGACAGGAGAAATGCTCGTAGAAAACTATTATTGTTCTGAGGGCGAATTCGACCAACTTATGTTTAGTAACACGTGAATAGTAATACCAAACTGAGTTCACACGATTGGTCGAATCTGTCCAAAGGGCGGAGCCGATTTCCTATCCTAGTTTTTTAAAGTTTGGCTACACGCGAATAATATAATTTTAACGGAGTACGCAGTTTTTCGCGCACGAATTTGTCAATGTCTCGTTTGACATAGAGCAGATTCGACCAATCGTTTCAGCTCAGTTTGGTATTACTATTCCCGTATTAGTAAACTCAATTTGGTCGAATTCGCCCTGAGGAGATTAGTAGATTTTCGTTTTCGGCAGGAAGTAGTCTTTAAGCCGAATGCAAATCTTTTTTTGCACATTGACAAGGAGTAAATTATTTGACATTAATTTTAAAACTAAACACCAATAAGTTCTAGAACAAACCATTATTTTACTAAGCCCGAGCCCAGTTAATTACTTGCAGTGTAAACGGATGTCTTAATTCACCATAAAATTTTCTTTTATGGTGCGTTTTTTGTAAATGTGTATTTTGGTCGTTACGCCTAATTAGACAGTCGCTTAGTCAAGGGTGACCGCGCCGTTGGTCCGTATCGATGGCTCCAGTTGATTGTCAATACGCGTCCTGTATAATTGATTTAAATGTTTAAAAGTCTCTTAATCGACTGGTCCTTGAGTCAATTAATCAAATGAAAAATTTCTGGTGCTTTGACTTTTTCGTGGTTTTGAGACAATCTCTTTGCCTCCAATCATATTTCTTTTGGTCTGGTGGCCTGTTTTCGATTATGAATCCATCCATTCATCCATCAGCCTAGAGAGTCCACTGCTGGTCATAGGCATATCCTAATGACCTCCACAACTCACGATCCTGCGCCGCCCGCATCCAGCGACTTCCTGCGACCTTCGCCAGATGGTGCGTCGGTCCACCTCAAGCAACAAAAAGAAATACATCCAGACGGAGAAGCAGGTCCAAAATAAATAAAACTAATAAAATAAATATTTATAAAATATATTTCAAATTATCCCAAAAATAATTTATTTTACAATTTTATATGCAAACACACATACGTTGTTAATTTTGCGAAATCTTTGATTAGTCATTACATCGTTATACGAACCGAAACTTAAAGATTTCTTTATAAGATCAAACCGAATTGGGCCGATGAACCGTTCCGATATTTGGATTAATTAGGCACTTGAATAATGGCCAAATAAATATTGTCTCGTTTTGATTGGTCGTTAATTCGAATTAATTATCCACTGTCTTATCTTTTTAGAACGATTGGTTTAAATATTTGGTTAGAATTAGTTTCGGATACTTTTGTCTCAAGATTTTTGATTTCATCTTCATTATTTTTATAAAAATAGGACGTAAATAAAATAATAAGGTAAATCAAATAAAAAAAAACTACTAAATCTGTTTTGGTAATTATAGACGTCGCGTCTGGTTGGACTTCCACCAAAGATTCTTTGGGTTAGTTTCGTTACTCCACATGATGAGCAAAAAAAGGAAGGAAAAAAATATATACATAATATTTATTCAAGACTAACTCTCAACATAACTCTAACGATGCGTAAAAATATATAAGTGCCTCTCCATTTTAATTACATTTATGTAATTACTTAATAACCCTGTGTTTGTTAGCTAACATCAATTTTTGTTTTAAAACATGACAAAGTTTTATAAGGCCTTAATTGAATTGATTGTGTAATACAAACTTCCAACTATTATTATTGTCAACTGGAAATAGAAACTTTAATTAACTTCACCATTTCAACGCTATGTTTTGTTCTGTCCGTCAACTTATAGAAAAGAATTTGCAATTCTTTCGGTGTTGCAGATGTCAATATTACAATGGGCGTCACTGCTCATTCCAGGGTTTAATAACTCGGTTCAAAGTTTGTAGGCATACTTATCTTAATAATCAATCCTAGATGCTTCAAGAACATTTGCCTTCTCATTATAATTCTTTGCTTACTTATTCATGCAAGTTCCTACATTACGTTTTCCGAGTCGCGGTTTCCTCTCAAGAACACATCTACCCAAACGGTTATCAGTTTGACAAATATGGCCAGCCCACTGC
Organism: Parapoynx stratiotata; assembly: GCA_910589355.1. Classification (NCBI taxonomy): domain Eukaryota; kingdom Metazoa; phylum Arthropoda; class Insecta; order Lepidoptera; family Crambidae; genus Parapoynx; species Parapoynx stratiotata. The sequence goes on along the minus strand of OU342468.1, from coordinate 4,324,323 downwards.
CACTTAAGGTTGCTAATTCTATGCTATGTCGGTTACTATGTATAGTGTAATTCATAGAGACTTCAAGCATAGCTCAAAGCAAAATGTAGTGTTGTTTAGCTGAAAATACAGTGTTCCATACTGGAACAGATATATATTTTTCCATTTATTTTATTTTCAATTACAACAACACTTTTGGAAGATGTATATTTTTCGTGTCTGGGTGAGGCGCTTTTGAGTAGCTCCAGAAGCCAACACTGATTTTGGGCATGGCAACACTACGTGCGCCTGTGGTGCCCTCTACTAAAACTACGTTCTAACTGTTCGAAACCAACGATCGACGCGAGTGCCTCGCTCTAAATCATCCTCTATAACTTAATAACCGAAATCATCATCTAGTTCTGAGAATCTTTCCCCTTGGAAGTTAGCGTGGACTAGCAACCTGTGGACCCTGTGTGTGATACCTTTGCTGGCTACATACTCCTCCTAGTGCGCCGACGAACCATCGCGTTACTTAGCTCGGCCCTCATCGTACGTGGCGGTTGAAGGAGTGCATCGGTAAGTCGCCAAACCCCAGCTTAATATCATACATACAGTTTGAAATTTCTGAAAATACTAGCCATGACAAAATGTATCACAGCTCAACGGCCACAAAACAAGTCACAATAGAAACATACATCGCGAACTTCGGCGTTCGCCCTCAAGGGGTTAAAGGGGTTAGTAAATTATTAGCGTTGTAATGTTTCGCGGGGAATTGCCTTAAACATATCAATATCAGCCCAAATGTGAGTGTGAACCCCTGCCTAGCTATATAATAGTTCTTTACCTATGAAATTGGTGTTTTGTATAGAGATTTTGGGGAAGTCTGCATTTTACAAACTAACATTTTTTCAGATTTCTTCACAACGACAAATCTAAAAATAATCATATTTGGTATGTATCATTAGACAAGCTTTAGCAATATGTGTGATTTCATACTTCATAATAATTATTAATCGTTTTAAGTGAATGCAAATCAAATGATGTGTTCGGGAGGCACTTAATAAGAGTTGTCTTCGTTTGGATTTTAGCACAATTTAACTTACAACAAATTATTAAAACAAATCAAAAGAGCTCAAACATATGATCTATTTTTAGAGGAGTTAATTATTTTTAAGAATATTCTGAAACTTGATAGTTACAGACAAAATACTAAGAGAAAGTAAAACGGCATTTTCATAGGTAAAGATAAGTGTTATGTAATGTAAAATTTTATGTAATGTATAATGTTATGTCTTCAGTACACAGTAAAACAAACGGACAGGTTTGTTGAAGCAAATTGTTCGCTTGGCGCAGAGAGCGTGTGTTGAACTTGAGTTAAGCGCATAACTCCAGTTATCTCGCTAGTGGCTGCTACCGGTTTAAGTACAGTCAGTGATAAAAGTATGGAGGAGGGATCGGATTCAATCGCATGCATTTAGAATAAGCACTTTGTAGGTACAGTCAAGGATGTACGCGGTTGACAAGTACAGCTTTTTTAGGAAGCTTTATTAAATAAAATAGGAGATTTGGAGTAATTTTAAAATAATAAAAGATAAACAATGATAGATCTTTTACTACTCGTAGTTCCATCCTTGTGCAATATTATTGGTTCTAGCAACATTATCTAGGGCATGATACTATTAAATGTTGTCAATGTGTTCAACGTGGCATAGAAGGTTTCAGTGATAAAATCATTACAGTATCTTAGTCATAACAAAATTTGTCGGTAAAAATACATAAAAAATATATCAAGACGATAATTTGGCTTAATAATAAGAAAAGGTATTTAAAAATATATGTCATCAGAATTTAGATAAGCGAACTAAAGTACTTAATAGAAATATAAGCAAATAAGACCTGGAAACACACAAATAAGTAAATTTATACTTTTAGTCCTGATTGTACGCCCATCGTTTACTTTTAACATAGACTGTACAAAGCTCCACGCTAACATATCATCTAGAGACCCGGAGATGAGCTTCAAGATATTGACTTTTTATTTATTGACATTTTCTAATGTACCAATGTGTCCATTCATCATTCGGGCGATACGTGCGTCCCCGATAACACCTCATTGTTTGCGGTACCCAGTAATGGATTATTGATAAAATACGTGGGTGTCCCTTATCATTGGTTGGAAAATCTACGGCGTGTTCGAATCTAGTAAATAAATTAATGCGATTGGTCGGTAATGAATTATAACACTCTGATATAAAAGTTACATACATTCGGTGTCCTACCGTTGAACTTTTTGCTTTTGATTGAAAAATTTGATTAGAATTGAGGAACGTGCAGTATATCTAAGCACTTTATACTGTGATTTATTCATTATTTCTGATGGAACAGTTTAGAAAATTGTTCAGTCCCTTGTGACATCCCAATGTTCGGACGGTTAATACTGTAGTATAAATATTTTCTTCTCTTTGCTCAAACCACAAGACATACCTACTTTCAACACAACTACTTTCAGTGGGTCAATGTTTGCATTATCATCTTCCTTTTCATTTTATTGGCAAGAAGATCGCAGTTCAAATCAGAGGTAAGTAAGCTTATCAGTTTGCTACTCATGCGTTTAAACTTTTTTTTTGACCCATCGAATATTTCTTGAACAGTCATAAGCGTCCCTTTTTATATGTTTAAATTACTTCTTTTGAATTCGACATTAAACGGTGATATAGGTTTTGGACTATTAAATTGAATTTAAGGAAATTTAATTTCCCAAAATTGAATTTAGCAGGTCACATCTTCGCCCTATATTCTCCTTCTAATTACTTCTACAATAACAAAATTTACGTACCCAAAGGCAAGTGTTCTATTCTATTTCTAAATACCACTTAAAACTTCCAAGCTTGCTGGACTGCAAATTAGCGAATTTTATCTTGCCATCTTAACTACAAGAAACTGAACAAACTTAAAACGAAAAGGTACCAAAGCAATTTCCCCGAATGGTAATAAACTACCTTATCAGAATTAAAGCGCTAAGCCGAGATATTGTGGTTACATTTCTAAATGCTCTAACAGTAATACTCACACAACCACACGGAACATTAGTCAACGTAGCGACACCAGTTATCCTATTAACCTACCAAAGTTAAAATGCAATTTGTATTATTTCTAACTTGATTTATAACAGGTTAGAAATATCATGTGGAAAAAATAGCTTAAAGTCGCAGATGGCAGTTGCATGTTTTTGATTAACGTATACTGTAAACTTTTAAATAGGCATACAACATTTATCAGAGATTATGTGCTGTGTCAATTTATAGTAATACGTCATTGTTAATTAAATGGTCAGGATTATTTATTACAACTTAAGATGAGCTTTGAAACTCTTGCCTAATGCTTTGCTAATTTATTCATATGAATAAGTTACAAGTTTTTTTTTTATTTCTCTATCTATTAACACTTACTCATACTCTTCTTTTTCGGCGGTTGCCGAGAACGAGTTGGGACGGATTGGGCACTGCTTGTTCGCGAAGCCGCGGGAATGGCGGATTCGATCCTATCGCCTGTACCTCTGAGTTTGAATTAAACTTAAGTACAGTTAAATATCCAGGAGCTCGGTGGCGTAGTGGTCAGTGCACTTTGGCTTCGATCGAAAACAAAGCTACCTTCGTCATGGTCAGGCCGTGGATGGGTGACCAAGACTTTGTGATCTCAAGCTCCTCCGTGGTTTGGAAGGCACGTTAAGCCGTTGGTCCCAGTCGCATTAGTGAACGTTTCTACCCACCAACCCGCATTGGACCAGCGTGGTGGTGTTACGGCCCATACTCCTCATGTGTTTCTCCATGAGGAAGGCCTGTCCCAGCAGTGGGACGTATATAGGCTGATGACGACAGTTAAATATCGCTTGCCTCACATTGTGCCCGGTGCATGGCAACAAGCTTGCCACCTGTTACATGGGGACCTAACATATCTGGCGAAAAGTGGGATTTTAATACCTCTGCCTACCCCTTCGGGGCAAAGACGTGATGATATTTATTTTATTTATTTATTTATAATAACACAAAGATCTTATACTAGTCTTACAAATTAATTCAGTGCAACATAAACCAATTTAGGTTTGACTGAGCACCGAGTCATTCAACCCTCGATACGTGGTCCAAACATTTATACACAATACAGAGTTCACAAACATAATGTACATACATAATTTTCACATTGCTGTAAAACCTGGTGTATATTTTTGTCAACTACCTACATTATATTAGTCTCAGTACCTGAGATATGTTATATTGTTATGTATATTATGTTATGTTATTTTTTTTTGTTTGTAAGCTCTAGAATGCTTTCAATATGGTTGAACATGTTATGTTAAGTTATGTTATGTTATTTATTTATTTATATAACAGTTTATTGTACACAGAACAATTATAACGAACAAATAAACTAAGTAGAAAGTACAAAGGGTGTGGCTAATTTCTAAAGAAATCTCTACCAGCCCACATGTGATGGTTATGGTAAGGATATATGGTATGGTTATGTTATGTGTTATTAACACTGATATTGTGGATAGCGTAGTTTATCACAGACTATACTTTTACAATATAAAATATATAAATACCTGCCTAACTAACCTTATGGTAAAGGCAGATGGTTAATGTGGAAAAATACCCCACATTTTGATTACTTTCTACCACAAATACTTGCCACACCACGTACATATAACTATAACAAAATAAGCTACCTCATTCAGAAAACTTAGACACTAATTATTAATTCCCATAGTTTAGTTTCACTTCAAAACCCATTGACAAACTTCATAATGTCAAACGTCACCAAACGAGAATCCAAGATCTATTAAATTACCTAACCCGTTAAACTCAAAATCGTCTGCCATTAGTATTACTACTGATGGTAGAGGTTAAACTTTGGATGTAATAGCCTGAAAGTATACATAAAGGAAGCAACCAGGTCTAATTAGACCAATCCAGTTGGAACCAGTTAACCCTTCAATAAAATTTAAATAGAAGCCGAAAGTTCAAGAAATATGAAAGCAGGAGTGGGCAGGAGCTAATGTCACAGGCGAAGTTTCAGCAGAATCTGAACGGAATCGGTTCAGATTTCCCTCGAGCAATTATCGAAACAATAAACCTAAAATTGCAGCGATCTGACGAAGATTTATGCACAAATCAGTAGAGTTCACCGAGTTGTTCCTGAATTTTTAACGTGAACAAGATACTAACGATAATGTTTACGATTGAGTCGTAATCGTAATTAACTTAATACTGTAATGATGCCGCCACGAACTTTCTGTTCAGCCTAATGGTTGACTGGTAGAGAGCGATGTTAGTCGTTAAGTCCGCCATAATTATGTACATTCCTATTTTAAGGGACATTAAAATTTAAATTAATAAATAATGATACAAAATTAATATAAATAAATAATTTCGGTGAATTACTAATAACAAACAAAAACTTTGTTGAACAATAAATACATAATAATTATTTTTAGTGACAACGTGACAAAACTCAAAAGTAATAACAAAATTAATTTCATTTTAATAAACCTTCATAAATTTAAAACAATATTATTCTACTTGAAGATAGTAAGTTTAAATAATTTAATGATTTGAATGTACAAACAATAAAATATCAATGCAAAGTCTATTTAGTCCTACCAATTATAAACGTTTAAATAGTATTATCAATGGAAAGTATCCTCCTCTCATTTCATTGTCAATTTTGCAGTGCCTCAGTGGGTTCATAATGTTGTCAAAATTTACCTGTTAAGACCTATTGTATGTACATTATGCTGCAATGAATAAATAAATAAGTAAGTGTAAAATATTTCTATGTCTACAAAATATGATTGCAGTAAAAATATAAATATATTTATTTATTAAATATTGCATTAATTTTAGGCCATTTTTATTATGTAAAAAGTAACTATTGATTTGATTAAATACCCACATTCTACCATTTCGTCAATAATACCCCTAAAACAGATGCGGTCACAGATCCTCGACTTTCCACCAATTATACAACTCCCCAACCACGACCTACTTCGCAGAATGGGAATTCATTAACGTCTATTCACATTATCACAATGTGGCTGTTAGAGCTTTATTCAATTTTTAATTAATCGCGAGACGAGAAGGAAGCCTCTTTGCAAAAAAAAGCGTTCGCTTCGTGCAACTGTGCTCGATAGAGGTTTCCTCGAACCCTTTGATGTCTCTCTTTTATTGCTCGAATCATGGACTATTTAAAGCTCATTTTACATGAATTTATATGCTCTGAAGTGGCAAATAGGCAAAGAAACTACCGCGTTAAATACTCAGAAACCGCAAGACCAAACGCTTTGCATATAATGAAAGGAAGGAAAATAGAACATAAATCATGATTTTGCGTAATATTTACTTCTGTTTGCATTGTATTCGCGCATAAATTTCTTGGCTAGTACGATAGAATAGAATACATTAAAGCTTTTTGTACAACGTTATAAAAGTACTGAAAGCTTTATTTAAGGCATTTGATGTAATGTACTCATGTATCTTATATACCTAATGTGTGTTTCTAACTGCTACCGCTGTAGAGCTATTTATTCCACGTCCTTTTTATTGGAGATTTCCGGTTTAAAAATAATAACACAAACATAAAAAGATTCTAAACTGCTTTTATCTGGATTTTATTTCTCACTTTGACAACAAAATTCTAAATATTCCATTCATACTGAAGAAAAGTTAGGTAGGTATTTTCTTACTTATAGAACGCCTAAGTAAACAACAAAACTTATAGCGTTAATAATATAAATAAATTAAACATCAAACACTTTTCCGAAGATATCCAATTAAAATAAAAGACAGAATACGAACAGAAATTCGATGAAATAATCAAGCTTCCAGTCCGCCAAATTCTCGGCCGATCGAATCGCGACAATATTGAACTAAATTAAGTTTTCAATTGCGTGCCGTGAGGTAACAATTTCAATCTAAAATTGGTCGCTCCAGATGTTCATGAGCGAATAACTTACGTCGGTTGGAATGAGCTCTAAATCTTCACGGGGTGATGGTCGTGTGCCAAGAATTGGATTTGCCTCCGGTTCCTACATGTAACAGTGTACCAGTGAATTTCGCAACTTCAAACGGCAGCTTATAAATAATTCCTATGAGTTTATGCGCTAAGTGACGCTTTGAAGACGTATGTAATTAATTTCGCATATTTGTTATGTCATTTAAATAGCCGACGAAAACCACTATTTGAGACTTGAAACGAGTCGTCATCAGCCTATATACGTCCCACAGCTGGGACAGGCCTTCCTCATCGAGAAACACATGATGAGTATGGGCCGTAACACTACCACGCTGGCCCAATGCGGGTTGGTGGGTAGAATCGGTAACAAATGCGACCGGTACCAACGGCTTAACGTGCCTTCCGAAGCATGGAGGAGCTTGAGATCACAAAGTCTTGGTCACCCATCCTCGGCCTGACCATGGCGAAGGTAGCTTTGTTTTCGATCGAAACCAAAGCGCACTGACCACTACGCCACTGAGTTCCTTATTGAAACGAGTATTTTATCCAATAGGATACAAACTAAGATCTAATCGCTGCATAGCAATTCTGAGTAAGAATGATGATAAAAAAATTGTTACCCCCTTTGGCGACACAACCGTGATAGTACCTATTATGATGTTGTATTTTAATGTAGGAAAGAGAAAGAAGTTAAGTTACTACTTTACCAAAAACACAAATAAGTTGCCGTAACTTCTAATTTATATTATATTTATTTGTTCTGTCTGACTGAACACTCACCTCTTTACTCTAAACGTACAAAAAAGTAACTACATCTGCTTTACTAAATACGATAATTGTCAACCCTCAAGTAACTTCAAGATACGTATTCACCGCTGTGGCGGAGATACTAGTGAGTGTGGGTCATACGCCGAGCTGCAAAAAGTATCCAGTACTAAATATTTGGGTATACTAGTAGATCAAAGATTGTCTTGGTATGGTCACATTGAGTTGATAATGAACAGAGCGAGAAAGATGATGTGGGCATTCAGAACCCTGTGATATGTAGCCTCTGAATGTCTTTTGCGACGGACGTAATAGGTTGGGGAAAAAGTTTCTTCGCATTTTTTAAGAAAATTCAAAACATTTTTTAATATAGTTTATTTACATTTAACTAAAGTATGTAGGTACCATTTTGTTCGATAACTTTTTGCCATCTTGTAGGTAGGGACATGATCCCATTGCTATAGAAATTTTGGGACTTCTGGTCAAAATACCGCGACAAGTGGTTTTGGCAGTCCTCTCGTGATGTTAACCTGACACTGCCTAAAGAATTCTGAAGAGACCGAAACAGGTGGAAATCTGAAGGTGCAAGGTCAGGACTATACGGCGGATGCATTAACACCAAACTCTCTTAATTTTTGCTGAGTGGCTAAAGATGTGTGAGGTCTAGCGTTATCATGATGAAAAACCACACCCCTTCTGTTGATTAATTCCGGCCGCTTTCTCTCAACTTCTTGCTTTAATCTCATCAGTTGTTCGCAGTAGAGTTCAGAATCGATGGTCCTGCCTGGTGGTAACAGCTCATAATGAATAATGCCCTTCCAATCCCACCACACACACAGCATCACCTTGTTGCGAGTTAACCCGGGTTTCGCCACAGTCTGTAAAGGTCAGGCTTCAGGTCAGGCCTTTGACCACGACCTTTTTCGCACGTTCTTGTCGTACGTGATCCACTTTTCATCACCAGTTATGCGCCAAAACTGTTTTGTGGTCAATTCCCAGTTCTTCAGCTACGTCGTAACTACTGACATGCCGATCTTGCTGCACTTTTTCAAAAATGGCATCCATTTTATCTGTAATAGGGCGACCAGAGCGACGTGCATCTTTGACATCAAAATTTCCGGATTGAAAACGCTTAAACCAAATTTGTGCTACTCTCACAGACACTGCACTAGGTCCATAAACATCGCAAATTTTTTTAGCGGCTTGCGTTGCTTTTTTACCTTTTTTGTAGTAAAATTTTAAAATGTATCGAATTTCTTCATTAGATTCACTCATCTTGGCGGTACGAAAAACAAATGAAAATCACACATTTTCCTAATTTGAATTTGGAATTATGTTCTTTAAAATTTAAACTTTCAATGATACCAAAACCAGTCAGATACAAATAGTATAGCCAAGCCAAAGAGATTTTATTACAAGTTTATACATACTATAATTCGAAAAGACTTTTTCCCCAACCTAATATGTTTCTCTGGCGCAATCAGTGCTAACGTATTGCTTACCTGTGTGGAAAAACTAGGTTTCTTAGCTTGGAGAGGGCGCAGCGAGCACTGCTAAAGATCATCTTTAGACTTTTAAGCCGCGCCGGTTCCCAATTTAGAAGACAATTTATTGCAAGATCCTTTTATTGCAAAAAAAAACATACACACACACACACACACACACACACACACACACACTCACAATAATATGTAATTTAACAGGAGCGGTGTTTCCTAACACAAGCAAATAATTTGCTTAATAGGAAGTACCTACCACTTTTTACTGTATTAGGCCAAGTTACATTAAAAAATATATTTGATTTGATTTGATTTAATTTGTCCTCATTCATATAGTCATATACCTCCCACTGCTGAGCACAGGCCTTCCTCATGGAGAAAAACATGAGGACTATGGGTCGTAACACCACCACGCTGGCCCAATGCGGGTTGGTGGGTAGAAACAGTCGCAATAGCGATGGCGACCAACGGCTTAACGGCCTTCCGAAGCACGGAGGAGCTCGAGATCACAAAGTTTTGGTCACCCATCCACGGCCTGACCATGGCGAAGGTAGCTTTGTTTTCAATCAAAAGCCAAAACATACTAACCACTTCGCCACCGAGCTCCTCATTTTATTTACTTATATTATAATTTATTAAATTTTTAAGTATAATTCCTCGAAAGGTATTGATTGATTAACTGAGTTTAAATATTATCATTAATTTATGTCAAATTTAAATCTGTGTGGATTTAAAATTAGCAGTCTTTGATAACACAAAAGATCCACAAATAAATGAAGAGTTGTACAACCCAGACAGTTCTGTCAATACTTACAAGAACTATATGAAGCACGAACTAAGCACTCTATTCACTAGAGAGGATGTTAATTAACCCGTTGAAAGCATTAGTGAAAAGGTTCAGCCGTTTGAATGAGCTCCGTTGCAATATGAAGTGAGCCGTATGTTAAAATTGACAGAGGTTTTAAAAGATTGTTGGCTAATGAAGAAAATAGGCTAATTAGGTATTTTGAATTAAGCTTACGCTGAAGAAATAGAACTAACTACCAAAAACATTGAAAACATTTTGAAATTAATTCTGATATAGTTTTTACTACTTAATTTTTCAAATAATAGAAGTTATGCTATTTGCATTGCACTCTTCTAAAAAAATTGCATAACTTATGTTAACACGTAAATAATTGTAATTTAGTATGTTCATTAAATATACCACTTTATAATTCTGCGAATTTAAACAAAAACGCAACGATTCCCACGTGCATTTACGATGTAATTGGATAAATATTTAATTACAACAAATGGTAAAAAATTTAATTAAATAAGAACCGAATGTTAAACATTGAGAGCGTAAATTCAACAGGCATCGAATCGTAGACTTAATTACGAAGCTAAAATACGTTTCATTTCGGATGCAGATAAATTGTTTTCACTTGTCCCGAACGAAACTTGTTCATTAGAGTTTAAATATATTCATTAATAAGCCGCCGAGAGACAAGCAGTCAACGCAGAAATCTATAAATCAAATAGTAAGGGAGTGGCTGCGACAATGAGACGGTAACATGACTTTGAACTTATACACACTGTCTTGAAGAGTGTCGGAGTGGATTACCTTTCAACAAATTAATTAGAGGTGGAATATTGAGAATAAACTGTCAATTTAAAGGAAGGGAACGGAATTTAAGACTGTCAAGTTAAATTGTCTCATATTAAGTGCTCACAATAATAATATTTGAAAGTGACAACTCATTTCAACGTCCTGTCTTAGTAAAATTATGCTTGAAACGGCAGTGGCCAAGACATATTGCTCCTAGAACTGACATCCATTGGGTGTAATGGTTGGAACTTACAAGTTGGATCTACGATCTGCTAAAGATTGCGGGAAGCTGTTGGTTATGGGCAGCGCAGCACCCATCCTTGCGAGGGTCTGTCCAGCGGGGCGCCTTGCGCTTGACATAGTGGGTGCGAAGGATGAAATATCCAATAGATTTTACTCTACATTTCTCACGCAAAGAAAATATTGAATTTAATTTAAAATTATCATCAAACTTATATTGCAATAACATTATACCATATTTGTTTACGATAAATAATATTCTACTTTACATCGACAATCATCACTAGTCATCGATCTAATGATCAGCAGTATGCTCCTCCCAGATCATAAGATGATGATGAAATATTTTACATAATATAGCCATCTGTATGTGTATTTGTTTGTAATATCAAATATCGTAATATATAATTCCCAGTGGCGTCCCGATAGCTACCGAACAGTTAGCATAATTGGACGCTTACGAAGGTATAAATACCAAAATTATGACTACTCGTCACCATTTATAATAACTCGATTCCAGTACGTCAGCAAAATATGTAGTATGTCACCAACATGATCTCATATCCAAAACAGTTCCCACCGAGATCTTTCTATCCATTCCCTGGTATGCACATTAATTTGGGTTGTGACCGTGTCTATTACCGGACTATGAACAAAGGCCTCCAAACCTGCAACTATTGTTCAACACGTGGCAATTGACATAGCATCTTCAAGTTCCTTTAATTAATAGCTATGTCTTTCCATGTCTCAATTAATTACATGTTACAAAAGTTAATAAAGAATGGTGTTGATCAATTTCCATTAAAAATCTAAATCAAAAACTAAAAAGGCGCAATTCTTCACGAAAAAAAAGAAAAACTATGTATAGTCTTTACAATAATTATGATTGTGATAAATATATTATTATGATGATGTTAATTTAACTGCAATTGGTGTGGAATGACCCGAAACAATATAAAACCTAATCAGTTGGTTTTGAAAATACTAACCAAATCAATTTTTTTTTCCAAAAGCTACTGCTTATTTCAGTCCACCTCTTTCAGAAAATATCACCTAAATCAATAGATGTTCTATTACTAGACTACTATCTAGTATGCCATTTTTTGGTCAGATAATCAGGATCCTTCAATGATTCCACCTTAATTTGAAGCGAGCTGCTTATATTTAGCTTGGCCTATTTTTAAGTCAACACCGTAATACTTGCAGCATTGGTTAAAGCAAGTGGGGATTCAGATAATTTAAAAAAGCGATGCTATACAATCATGAATTCATTTCCGTTTTTTATAAATCAGACGTTGTAACATCAATTATTGTAAAAATAATAATTTCCAGTTCTATACAAATACGACGCCACAAAACAAAAAGAGTGCATGTGCCTAGAGACTCATAGCTCAAAACAAAAATAAATAAAATTGATATTTGTCTTGTACATAAACTAAGTAACAATCTAAGTCACTTATTAAATCACAAAGTCCAAAATTCACTCAATTATTTACTAGAAAATATTGACGAGTCAAATATACCAGTCAAAAATCGAAGCATAAAAGAGCGCGCAGCTTTAGATATCACATGTTCTCATATCGCCTCCATAACCCTTGCGACACGAATATCGACTTTATATTAAAAAATCTTATCACCTCTAAAAGCGTTCACACACACAGAGCGGCGAGGAAAATCACCTTTAACCCTAAACTGATTCCACGCCACAGGTCGTTAAGGAAGGCAATGTAGCGAAGACTTCCAACCGATTTATCTACGTTAGCGCGCCCGCCATCTATTGCGAGTTAAAATTGACAGCTACATGTTTTGGTGTGACACGATGGGAGTATTTTACATTATAATATTGGTTTTCAACATTTAAGTCACAAACGACATTGTTAATATGCTTTGTACATTCTTTTTCTATTAAGACACCAATCTATGGTGTAATCTTTATGAACATAATCATAAACAATGGAGAGATGCAAAACGATATTTATGGAGTATTTTCAATCTGATCTAACTAACATAATACCTTCGCAGTCCACTTTTTTTTAAATTTTGTTATTTGAAAATTGCACAGCCAGTTGCCCACCTAAGACAGGAATCAGGATCAATGGCTTAATGAGTTTTACAAAGGAAGCTTCCAAAGGATAGACGAAGTTGAGATCACAAAGTTTTAGTCACCCACCCATGATCCAACGATAGTGAAAGTGCCTTTGTTTTCCATATCGAAACCAAAGCGATCTCCTCTGTACTATACTTTTGAAATTCACACCTCGCTATAATAATACCACTGAACGATTGCAACACAGATGAAATTTGATCAGAAACTTTCAAATTGAGATAATGAAGAACTCTTTTAAGTGTCAATGCGAAAACAACTGCGGCATTTATTTGTTCGTAAACTGCCTTTTGTTATAGATTACTTTTACAAAACGCTGATATGAAGGTGGAGTCTTTATCTCTAGCTATCTGACATCGCTGTCTACTAACAAGACCTTTTTGTAATATATCCATTATAGAAACACTAGCAGTTTTGTTATCTTTGACTTTGATACAAACAGCAAAAACCTTCAAACAGATGTTAAAATAGAGATAAAGAATACTTCCTAACTAAAAATTATTTAATCAGTCTTTTAGCAATATATTTTTTATTTTCACAGTTTCGTGTAATGTTTAACGAAAAAATTGTTGGACTAACTGATATTCACATTAATTAGTGTTTTTTAATTAGATTAAATACACTTAGATTTAATACAGAGCAACTTTAAAATTGAAGTGATAAAAACTCACTCAAAAATCATACATAACGTTAAAATAGCAATTAATTCTTATTAAATGATGACGGTTTCTTATTAGATTCATGTAGATTTTCATGTCTCATTTGTCGGTGAGCGACACAATGTTTTTTTGAATAATTGAAAATACTAGAAAATAATACCAGATATGGTGATTCTAATTGTGTAAGAAAAAATAATAGTGTAAGGATATTAAAAGAGTTTTAAAACATTAAATTGATTAACTCATTCCGCACAAAATATGAGGCAAAATTTGTACAATAAAATAATGAATTTAAAGTTCAAGCAGAGTCAAAAGTAAAGTCTAGTTCACACAATAAAACCTTCACAATGTCTGGCAACAGATGCTGACTTTAAACAGTTACGTAACTCCACGTCATAATAATATCCAAAACCAATACCTATAAGATCCATTGTCAGAAAAACGTGATCTAGAAAGTGGTGTTATTATTCAAGATTTATCAGATATTACAAGGAAAGTAATTTGAAATTTAACGTTGTAACGAAACGGAAAGTTGATGGTACACGCAAAGGTAACAGCTTAGTCTTAGAAGCTGCAATCACGTACTATCGATGCGTGCGCAGAGAAAGTGCTCTTGTTGGTTTAGATGTTTTGTCGGTTATTCTGTCAGTATATGGGCTAAACAAGTCACTTGGTACAAAACATACTATATAGGTAAAAAAAACAAATAATTATCATCATCCATTGTTCCTTCATTGTTCGTAGATTATTTACAGCTACAGTCAGTTTAAATAAAATGGCTAGCTAATAGCTTTTTTAGAAAAGATACTTTTTTTCTCCCGTTTTTTTTAAAAATGGTTTTCTTGTTAGACTGAAGTTCTATTTGATTCTTGTATTCTTAGACAGAGGTGCGTGATCTATTTTTATTTTTTCTTTGTGCTATTTTATCATCAATAATCATCATTATGCATAGGTACGTTTTTATTTAATAAATGTACATAAATTTTAAGTTTTTATTTTCAAGGTTCTTAAAATATATCCATGGTACTCTCGATATATCCACAACAAACTGTTATTGCTCAATCGTCGATATAACACGGTCAATCGAAACGAAATAATTTGCAGCTGAACATTCACGGCTGAAGATTATCCACTTCGTTAGCAAGCAGAACGAGTTTTATTTTCCTAAAATCGATTTTGTATGAAAATTATGTAATATAATAATCGAGGTTAGTGAGTTTTTACATTTGTATAATACAAAGTTACGGCTCTCTTACGAAATACTTTTTACTGAAGCAGTGGATGCTTGTTATGTTGGAGAAGTTTATTTGTAAAAATGAATTGACGCTTTCGCTCGAAATAAATTTTTTTTCTTGTCTATTACACAAAAATGTACCTAAGTATTATATTATAGTTCTATTTACGGTTCATCAATATCAATAATAATAATTTCATTTTAGATGTGCAAACAAAAGATAAGACAAAGAAAACCTCGAATTCATAAAAATTAAATTAATTTAATATTTCCTGTGAGATTTTGTAAAATAACGGTACCTTTTTGAACCGAGTTTTATATTGTTCTTGATATTCAGTTCTGAACATGCGAATGCCAAGTCTTTAAAATGGTCCAAAAGCGAATTTCGGTCCAACACGATCACAATTTCCGCTATTCGATCTTTCGGCATCATAAATAAGGTTCTACTCTGGCCCAGTGTCGCGCAGTACCGAAGGTCATACAAACTTTTTTGTTTTTCCCACATGTAAATGATTTATACCCGGCGCGAATTCAAAGACCCTATCGGTAGAAGAGGTCTCCTTGCGCCTCCATGATTTATACTGTGAACTCGAAAGAGGTTCCGCCGTACCGTTTAATATCTTTGATTTACGATAGAAACTACTCGCATAAGTGCCAGTTCTTCGATGATATGTGGCGCGTCTGTTACGATTCACTCCTTTTTTTGTTTCGAGAATAATGACATAGTGTAGCTGTTTTAATAACCATCCTCCGTGCGGCCGCCGTCGTACGCCTTGGGCGCAAATTTTACAACGATTTATTTCCGAATGCGTTTTACTTAAGCATTTTAGATTGAGTGCTAAGCAGTGGGAACGCTGATGGAAAGTAGCATCGCAATGGACAGGTCTCTTATTTTTTACGACTGTGTTTACGAGCCTGTATATTGTGAGAATGTGATTTAACTTTCTATAACATTCAGCTATGTATCACGATTACCTTTAGCTGAAACATATACCATGAGAATGAAAACATTCATGAGTTAAGTTTAATTGCAAATTTGTTTCAATTCTTCCTCTACTTTCAAGTAATACTACCGAAGATTAACTATTGTCAAAATATCTCGGTAATATTGGAAAAACTCAACTAATAGTAGTAGTAGTTTTGTTTCTGACAACCTTATTATTATTTTATTTATTATTATTATTATTATTATTATTATTATTATTATTATTTTCATCCTCAACCTATTTTTCACCCTCACCACAATTCGAAAAAAGTCAAAGCAAAATAAACTTTCGATATAATATTTGCATGGCATGATGTATGAACATTGTCTGGATTCAGAGACATCGACCTGTGTTTAGAGGAACACTGTAATAACTCATATCTCCTGAGAACCAATGTTGAAAGTCACCAAGTTATTTCCAAAGCAAATAGTTTTCATGTCACCAGAAGAGTGGTTTCGATTGAAGAGCTTGCCATGTGCGTCTTGTTTGAATCTCCTTCAAAGACAAACAGAAGAATAACATGGTTATTATTTTCGACAAATACCATTGCACCCTCGGTAACATTTTTACGGCGAATTAGTACTCGTTGTTCTTAGGCATAAAGATGTCGTGTTAATATTAACGTACATGTCTTTCGGTGTTCTAAAGTACAATTTTGTATAACACTTTAAAGAGTAGTGTTGTTTTCCTATCTAGCGTAAGCAATGAAATGAAATTGTCACCTTACAAAATAAGTTATGAAATAGCGAACGAAATGTGCGCATTAATAATTGTATTTGAAACTGACGATTGTTTATCTAAGTGGCAAACGATTCATACAAATCACTGTGAGAAAGTGACAATCAAAGTCACATGGCAGACACTCGCGAAGTTGGAATGTTTACATAGGTCCGCAAAATCACCCGTCAGATTAACTAAAGTAAGTCACACAAAAGCTTAGTGTTTATTCAGAAATGAGGTACGCACACCTAAAAAAACATGTTTTGCGATCAACGGAAATAAGGCTTGCCGAATTAAAGACGTTCAATGAACACTAATACTCAGCATTAGAGTCCAAATTTGCATTAAAACTAGAATTTTTTAAGACAGTTTTTGCGGAGGTACGTAATCCTTTTTGTTGCTTTCGTGACGGTTGTCGATGTCGCCAATTGTTTAGTTCTTTTAAGAATGGACTGCTAATGACATTCCTTTGTACTCTTCCTCGTAGAAGATAAACATCATAAATTTTCGTGCTCTAGACCTTTGTCTAGTATTGTACCTCACACAGTTGACATTGTTAAGAACAATGATGCCACTCATAATGAAAATTTGCGCAGGTTATTATTGAATGCATATGGGTATGATTTAGACGAAGCGAAATCGAAACATGAATGGACTATTCAAATATTTTGTTTGTATGCTGAATGTATGAATCGAGAAAGCATGTGAAAGTAGGAGAAATGTTTGTTCTAATATTGTTGTAGTATTTTTGATAAATGTATTTTATTTGTGATGGTGGCACTTCATTTGACTTAGCGTATTTGCGTAGCGTTATCGTTGTGTTTACCCTACTTCGACTAACACTTGGACTGCCAAGCAAGTCAAATAATCCTTTGATATGTGATCAAAAACCGACAAGAGGACGGAAACGCACTTTCGCTATTTACATTGTGTAAAAGTAATTCCACGCATAGTGCGTGCAATAACTCAAATACCGTCCACACGTTTACGACGGTGGCCGTTTACGAACGCGAACACTATAAGCCGAGTGAAGTGCCACCATGAAA
The DNA here is from genome assembly GCA_910589355.1 of Parapoynx stratiotata. NCBI lineage: Eukaryota > Metazoa > Arthropoda > Insecta > Lepidoptera > Crambidae > Parapoynx > Parapoynx stratiotata. The sequence goes on along the minus strand of OU342468.1, from coordinate 4,306,507 downwards.
ATATTGGGTCCTTACCTATGAAACTGGTGTTTTGTATGGAGATTTTGGGGATATCTGCATTTTACATACTAACATTTTATCAGTTTTCTTCATAACAACAAATCCAGAGATAATAATATTTGGCATGTATCATTAGACAAGCTTTAGCAATATGTGTGTGAACACGCTTGATAAAAATTATTCACCGTTTTTATGTTAATGCAAAGCAAATGATGTATTCGGGAGGCAGTTAAAAATAATTGTCTTTGTGTCTAATTTTAACACAATTAAACTTACAAAAAATTATCAAATTAAATAATACGAGCTCAAATATATGGTCTTTTTTTAGAAGATGCAATTATTTTATAACAATGTTCTGAAACTTAATAGTTACGGACAAATTGCTAAGACAGAATATAAACACCAAATTCATAGGTAAGGATATATATTTTTTTTATACCTTTGGCTATATTATTGGGATTCTAGTAAAGATCCCAAATTTTTCGAAAACAAAATATAGCCTATAAGCCTTTCTCAATAAATGGGCTATCTAACACTGAAAAATTTTATAAATTGGACTCGTAGTTCCCGAGATTAGCGCTCTCAACTAAACAGCTAAACAAACTCTTCAGCTTTATAACATTAGTATAGATGAAGTTAAGGGTTATATCAATCCTTAATATCGAATTCCATAAAATGGCGTGTTTGAAAGATCTAATATGTAAACAGAATACATAAAGGCCAATATCGCTTCGTGTTATCCAAAAGATTACTGTAGGCACAATGGAAATAAATAAATCATATAGTAAAAAAAGAAATCGCAAGATTTTTCCCTTGCAAAACTTTGGGAAAACGTATCACAAACAATCAAAGGGTAAGTAAACCTCTTACGGGCACATAACGTTTTATACGCTTTCAGGGTAGAAAAGTGGAACGTGGTCGAAGTGATCGATAAACCTTTGATTTGTTGAAATGTGGGCGATTTTGGACACAGAAATCCGCTGATACGGCTCGGTCTAAAGTTGCTCAATTAAAAACTGATTTGGTAGAACTTTTGGTACCTTTTAACTAAATTACTATAACATTCAGTTATTTCAACAATCTTTGTAGTAATCCAATTATTATTGTTGTATATCTAACTATCAGCAATGTTTGAAAGAATCTTTATGCAAATAGGAAAAATGTGTGAACAAAATAAAAAATATATGATATTTTCAGATACCTTTTTGGTGTTGATTTGATACAAGTGACGTACTAGTTTATTCAAAACCACGCTTGCACACTAAATCAAAGTTTAAAGGCATTCTAATTATACAATAAAAGGTAATTTTTTTACGCTGGAGGTACTTATCATTTTTATGCCCTCGAAAATGTAACGCTGACCCAATTCAAATAATTTAATGAAACTTAAAAGTAAGGCAAAACGTGTCTTGCTTAAAATTCTGTACGCCTGAGACATTTTTCTTAATAGCAATAAAGATTAAATCATTTCAAAGAGCTCATTACTTGAACTATAAAGCGTTACAAAAAGGCATTACATTTCCAGAATTGAAATTTGATACATGTCTAGATATCAATAGTCGAAATCTTACTGCTAGTTCGTTTGTAAAATTCTTGTATTGCTCAAAGCAAGTTCTAGTAATATGCGCCTTATTCAATAAGGATAAGGATCATGGAATTTTTATGACAAGTGGCGGTATATTCTAAAAAATGTGTACATTTACATGCGCCTTCGGAGCCTGGGGCACTCTCGACGGTAGGAATGACTAATGACCTTAATCCGCTTGTGGTAAGCTTTAAGCAAAGGGTTAAGGTAGAACCGCTGCCTCTTATATTTATACATACACCTTTCATATTTATTATGGCTAACTGGCATCGAGCCAGTAAATCCGCCAATCGAATGGGCAATAATAAAAGTCGTGCGATCGAAACGTGATACTTGTACACAGTTTTTTATCAGATTATATCAATAATCTTAATATTTACAGAGCTGCTCGATTTCTGGAAGCTCTGTTCTGGCTACAGTGTCCGATGTAAATTATAATGAGGATTCGAATCTCTTTGCTGTTTTATTATTTTTAAACGTGAACCAGCTTATAGTTTGTCGCGTTACTTCTAACTTGATTTAGGCCATGCCCAAGCGCTATTTTCAAATAAAAAAATTCATTCGCTTTACCACGTTCAAAAAAAGTTTGGGTACAACTTCGTGTAGAGCTAGTTATAAATAAACCTAAAAGCGGTGGAATTTCGTAATAAGAATGTAAAACATGGGGGCCATAGGGATGCGGGAGTATTGGGTCACTGCTATTTTATGGAACAGTTGGAATGTGTTTGTATCAAAGACGAGACGTTCGTTTACTTTTCTAGCTAGCAAAGCGAAATTTCATTCGGGATTGGATCAATCACTCAACATTATATTGTTATTACTTAAGTAGTTCATTGTGAATATCGCTTGCGTCACATTTGGTGTATGGCGACAGGCACACCCTCGTTACATATCTGGCGAAATGTGGGTGGTAATACCACTGCCTACCCCTTCGGGGAAAAGGGCGTGATGATACGTTATGTTGTTTTTTATATTGTTATTAATATTACAAATAATAACAATACATTTATTTCCTGGACCATGATATATGTGTGAAAGACAATATTTATAACACGTTTTTTAACAACAAATTATAAAAGCTATACAAAATAACGTTTCACAAATTGCCGTCATATTTTTTGAATCACAATTAATTAAACACGACAACGCCTTGCGTTTCACCACTTTGTGATTTACTACAAATAAATGATCGGCGGTAACAAATACGCCGAAATAAATTAGCATAATTAAAAGAACTGTTACTAAATATTTTACTTCATTCTTTTTGTCTCTGGAAGTATTTAGGTAGGTAGTACTTTTTCCCACAAAATATTTATTAAGCGAGAAAGAAACACATTTACCTGCACTTATGTTGTCATGAACAACATAACTCAAGCGACCAAAGGTGTTTGGTAGGTAGATATACTTTGGTTCGATAATTTGATACTTTGTCTGTTTCAAGTGCAGCACTATTCAGTAAGCCCCCTATAAAATAACACGGTGTCGTGACGTTCCTGTTTACCCAATTCAAGGGGCACATACTAACAATTTGTTAGAAAAGGCAGTGATTAATTCGACGTCTTTCGTTATTCCAATCGAGTTAATTTTACCAAGAACGTGGACTATAAATAAGGGACTGCGCGCGACATTTGTCATTTTGAAAGATTGCGATCTGATTCAGTAGTTCCGGAGTCGATCGCACGTATAAATTGAGATGCAGATAAAACCATGCCTTGAAAATTGATAGAAACAGTCCAGAATTGACTTACGGTACTGAGACGTGGCCGCTTACAATGGGCCTAATAAGAAGGCTCAAGGTCACTCAAAGGGCAATGGAGAGGGCTATGCTTGGAGTTTCTCTGCGTGATCGAATCAGAAATAAGGAGATTCGTAGGAGAACCAAGATCACCGACATAGCCCACAGAATTGCGGACCTTAAGTGGCGGTGGGCAGGGCACATAGCTCGTAGAACTGACGGCCGTTGGGGCGGAAAGGTTCTCGAGTGGCGACCACGTACTGGGAGGCGCAACGTAGGGAGGCCCCCAACAAGGTGGACCCACGATTTGACGAAGGTCGCAGGAAGTCGCTGGATGCAGGCGGCGCAGGACCGCGAGGTGTGGCGATCATTGAGGGAGGCCTATGTCCAGCAGTGGACGGCAATGGGCTGATAGATAGATAGATAGATAGTCGAGAATTGTTTTTATATTAATCTAATCAGTCGTTAAGGAGTTACACAATAATCCAAAGGTTTCCTGAACGACATTAATTTACGATATAACTAAGCCTTGGCATAAATACAAAGCAAACTAAAAGTAAGTTCTTACTTACTTTTCAGAGTAAATTTACATAACGTTTACTTTTTTATGTAGCAAGTCATCAGCATTTAATACGTATCCCAACGATGTAAAGACCAAAAGGAGGCCAACAACAATAAATCTCCAACAAAAATTGTTATGTCTATCGAAATCGAAATGAGTTTTTATGTGACTATTTTGTATTTACTAGCTATCGACAAAAGGCTACAGAACCCGATTCGAAAATTCGAAATGTTCTATTAAAACAATACAGATACCGCCTCATAAATCACGCTACGCCGATGACATCCATAAATTCCAATTCTAATTATTCGGAGCAATATGCCTCAAATAAAGTAACACGCCCGCGGCCACCGAATTCCTACTTTATTAGCTCTAAATTAGTTTACCAAGGACAACCGCGCTTTAACACCTTTCTACTGGATTCATTATAAGAAATTTCAATTCAACACAATTTATTTATTCGAATTCCTTATTACAAAGCCTCGGTACCAGAGTACAAAGGAAAATTTCTTTTCGCCGTGAAAAAATAATTATTCTCATTACAAACATAATTATATACGAAAAAATACTACAGACTGTGAAGTTTCATAAAATTTATCCTCGAACATTTGAGTCTAAGCGTTTAATTTGTACACCATTGTATCCGGGAGAAGAGACCGGCGAAATTAATTACCGTTTGCTTATTTTTTAATTAAAATTAGATTTTATGAAACTGCCGTCTACGTAATCTTGTAATATTTCATAAAAGATGGAAATTCTAGTGGCGCCATATTGTGAGAAAAGGCATCCGTTTCGGCAATATTTTGCATCTCTAAGTGGATTTATTTTACGGATAATTTGACCTACTTTCTCGACTTTACGACTCCCTTTTTTAATTTCACATCGGACCTATTTCCACTGACGATAAATTCCGACCTTATGGGAATCAATTATTTTAGTGTCTTTCATTCTGGTTTATTACATTCTGTGGATGCGTAGAATAAAAACAAAGTTTCCTAGTAAAATATTCCGCATCTCTAACCTGTATGAAACGGGAATCTTATACAAATCGGCTGCATTCCAGGCGAATATCTCAATCGGTTAGCGTAAGTGAAATTTCGTTTGCTCCCCACCTAGCAATTTGTAAACATTGACTTGTATTTTAAGTTAGTCCGTTCAGTACGAATTCAAAACACGCCAGCGCATCAGAAACCCAATCACTTAGTAGGTCATATCAGCTCTCCCTCGCCAGTGAAATTAACATATTTTCCTTTATCGACGAATATGGAGGTCCGACCCAAGCTTATCAAGGTTGTTTTAACCAAAATATACAACAGGGGTGAGTATCTCGGTTCTTCGTTTTGAACAAATGCGTCGACGCCCACGAAAGGAAAGATTACGGCATGTTTGGGAATAAATATTGTGGGACAGTTCAGTACATTTTGTGGCTAGCAACAAATAAATGTCGCTGTTTAGCTCCCCCAGTCTGTTCCGACCACACCCCGCGCTCCGCGGCTTGCACGAAACAATTTGTGGGACGTGTTTACGCTTGTTTTAATTTGAGAGCCCAAGCTGAATTCAGTGCATGGCCTAAGGCGAAATAAAAATGGATGTGTTTTATAAGCATGTATTTGAATTAATTAAAACACAACATTCTAACAACACAACACAAAATTCCAATGAATTCTAGTAAATTACCTAAATTGCTAAAGATCCACGCAATAAAAATGTTATCCTTTTTCAAAAAACTCTGCAACGCAGAAGCGTTCGCGTGTAGAAGCGAAAAATTCAAAATTCGTTATTCCAACCTCAATGTTTTAGCCTAAAATTCAACATTTTTCATGGTCGCTTGAACAATCAAAGTTTTTATCGTCGGTGACCGTAGCGTGGCCTTTTCACGGCTTTTTGATTTATATGTCTGACGCCTTTTAGAGATTACATATCTCATTTCTCGTACGCATGAATAAGCGTCTCCAACTTGATTAGTGGAACAAGCACCAACAGTGATAATATTAAGGATAAGATTTTCTATAAAAATACAAGCTCTACTTACAGATAGATGTCTATTCTATATAATAAAAAATAGCATAATAAAGTAACAACATCTCCGATATTTCTTGAATTTTGTGCTATTAAGCAATATTTAAAGTAATTTTGTATTCAAATTGTTAGCTAATAACTAGATATCTTCGTAAAGTTACTGCAATTAATTACCAAGTCAAAAGTCTAAAGCTGATATGAAATATTTAAATTAATTACTCCAAACAACTTAATCGACACCTTGTTATTCGACTAGGCTCATGTTAACAGATTTTATTTTACTCGCGAAACTATTGCTATCTTTAGATTAAATTTAAAATAAGTTCATAATTTCTCAGAATAACGAAAATTCTTGTTGAAAATATTTTTTTTTTGTAATAATAGTAATTTAGAGAGAAATGTTAAAAACGTTAAGACCATTAATGGGCAAGGGAGAATTTATGAACTTGTCATATATGAGTGCCCTTGAGATATGTTATATCTATTATGATGTTAGACAAATGTTTATTGAACCTCACCCGCAGACAAAAGAAATGGTATTATCATCGAATAGTGACGATAACAATAATTTCGTTGTGGCCGATGCAATTATTGTTCCGTTTTACACACCCCAAAATCTCATTCCCGATGATTGCATCAATTGTGTGGTATGCGGGTGGCGACAGCTTGTTGATCTCAACATAAATTGTAATAAAATTATGGAAATAACCCTCCAATTTTATTTGATAACATTCACACCAAATAAATTCGAAAGCACTCCAATTTATGCGTCAGCGACTAAGACTAATTCTGTTTCTATTGAAAAAGAATTCTGTCATGATTTGTCCGACTTCTTTTTTGGTGAAAGAAAAATAGATAATTTGAAAATAATTGAAATATTTCCTGCCATCCTAATGCATTAATGCTAAAATACATCGTCGGCTTATCAAATGATGAGGGTCTTTACTACAAATGAAATGTCTCGACTTAATGCTCGAAGGTGTTTCTGTCCCGTTCTAATATCGAAGAATAGATTAGGGAGAGAAAGATACAAAATAATTTGAAGAAAAACATAATGTAGGGTTAGGAGCTGCAGGATTCGTGTCACCCGCAGGTAGATCAATAAAAATGGCTGTTTCATTAACTTCGTGTCAGAGAGCACTTATAAAGACATTATAAACTCCGATGTGGTCGCAGGGTAGCGTATAACATTTTGTATCTACAACGTGTCCTTTTTTCTTAATCTTTTACAAGTCGATGTAATCGAATTGGTACTGTATTACGAAAGCGGCATTCAGGAAATTGGACGCATCAGCTTTCGAACGATAGTTAGATATTTCTAAAGCTTATCAGAGAATTACGGTGCCTAGATTAGATACAATGGAATATAGTGCTCTGGATACGTTCTCTAATGAGACGCCAGGAGTATAAACCTCCGTTAAGTAATGGGACGTAGCAGTGCACTATAAATATGATCAAACAAAACGTTGTATGGGGGAAGTAGTACGTTGCATAGATAAACGGCTAGCAGTACGTCCATAAACATAGGTAGTTCTCATGGCACGGTATCGGAGGGCTTGCATGCTCAAGCCACGTTAGGTTCGTAATTGGCAAGCCGTTGTATGCCGCTGTCACTAAGCCGCGAACTGTTTTGTTTCCCAACAATAAACCCCCTTTGTTACGAGAGTATCCGAGCAATGTCGAGATGCCTTCGTCTTCTAAGCGAATGATGAATGGTAGCGGCGTCGAGTGCTCTCGCGCCTATTTATAAAGCGTTCCTTTTGTTTAGAGTGCTGTTTAAGTTCACGGCTAAGGTCAGTCTTCAAAGTCTCGTGATGTTCAAAGCAGTCACGTGTCAAGTACATAACGCGGTTTCTCAATTACCGCTAACGAATCTCTTCAAATATAATATCAGTTTCAACTGGCAGCTTCTTTTATGATGGTGTAAATAAGATAAATGTTTGTTGACAATACTGTTTCTATAGATCTAAGAGACGGGAAATTTTGATGTTTATATCTTATTGATACTGGTGTTGAATTACTACTAAAATTAATTGTTACGGATAAGCTAGACAAATACTAGTGTTTTGCAACGAAGCCGGACTAATAAATTTTTCTTAACATAATATTTTATACATTATTCCATTTTTATTTAGAAAACTTATTTGAATATCAGAGGTCGCTTATAATTTTGCATACGGGCTTGACAATACAAAGTTTTCTAATATTGAAATTATTAAGTCTGAAACTGGTTTGGCTTTGATATATTACTTTTCTGATATTTTGTTGACATATTTGGGTACGTTTAAATATATTATTAATATGTTTTGGAGGTACACAGCAGTCAATTCTAATTTTCTATTTTGCTAAAGCAATCCAATCTATGACCCTCTATAAACCTAAGCCTTCAAATAACATTTCAATGGAAATTTTCTTCCTCTCGCTTTCGTTTTTGCTTATTTGCGTTCTTTATCGAACAAACAAATTAAATCACCGTTTTATTTGTTCAACAAAGTAGGCAAACCACCGGACGGTAATAAGTGCTTTTAATACATATGTGTAAAAAATTGCAACTGCTGCAACTTCAACATGGATCACCACAGTGAACAAATTTCACTTTTGTTTCTTAAATAATTTCTTCTACAGCATTTAATTGCCTGTAATAAATACCTGATCCTTAAAAAATATAATCAACCAATTAAATTATTAAAGGTCATAGAAAATCGCAGGATGCGGGCAGCGCAGACAGTATTGTCAAAAGCGTTCAGGGACTAACACAATCTATCTGCCGGAAGGACTATTTCCAACACTAGACCTGATGATGATTTTCAGATACAAAACGGTTCGTTCAGATACATTAGTTCTATCTGCTTCAGTGGTGGTAGAACAAACGGTGCAAAATCAAAGAACGTTGCAATTTTACATTTAAAGATGTTAATTGAAAATGACCATGGGTATAATTTAAAGAAAGCACTGTTATACGAACATGTACCCCACAAACTTATCAAGGCACCGTAAGATGCGATAACAGTATCACTATAAAAGCAATAAAATGTTATCTTTTACATTGCACAATGAAGTAATTCCAGATGGAGAGCTCACTTTATTTTATGCCTACGAGATATACACATTAATAAATCAAGTAGGACATCATGGACGGTCGCGGTCCGTCCCCGATGAGGCATAAATTCCTTTTTGTAGCGTTTTTACTAAATCATTTGCGCAACGAGGATTGTGGAAGTATCGGTGACTAATGGACTTTTAATACAGAGTTAGGGGCTTAGCTAATTGTCAAACAACGCATATGTAATTCCACTGACGGTTTACCACGCAAAACGTCGATTACACATACTTGACGAGTCCATTTGCATGTTATTTTGACATAAACGTTTCGTATTTACTGAATTTCATTAGTGAAATTCACGTTGGATTACGGTAGATATTTTTTGAGTGTGTAACTTTAATTTAAATAAGGTAATATCTCAGAACGATTTGAAGTATTAAATTGTAGTTTAACATTTTAAAACTTAATCTTATCTTTAGAAAGTATAAAACAGAGTAACTGGAATACCATAAATAATCTTCACGATGTTACAAAATGTAATGCGGAAAGGGTAAATTTTCCGTTCAAGAAAGACTATTTATAATATTTTTAAAACCTACACCCAAAGCACTTTTGAAGCATAAGTTATTTATGACTTACAGATAGATAGATGTGCAAGCCGTGTTTCAGTAAAATCAGAACCGAAATTATCTTTATCTATGATAACACATCATGTTTATCACTTTTCACCAGATATGTTGGGTCCACATGTATCAGGTGGCGAGCCTGTTGCCATGCACCGGGCACAAAGTGGAGCAAGCGATATTCACCATGAACTGTACTTAAATTTTATTCAAACACAGTGGTACAGGCGGTATGATCGAACCCGCGATTCCCGCAGCCTCTCGAAATAGTGCCCCGTCCATCCCAACTCGGCTACCGCTGCTGTTTATTAATAATATTAGGTCCTTACCTATGAAATTGGTGTTTTGTATGGAGATTTTGGGGATGTCTACATTTTACATACTAACATTTTATCAGTTTTCTTCACAACGACAAATCCAGAGATAATAATATTTGGCATGTATCATTAGACAAGCTTAAGCAATATGTGTATGAACACGCTTGATAAAAATTATTCATCGATTTTATGTTAATGCAAATCAAATGATGTATTCAGGAGGCAGTTAAAAATAATTGTCTTTGCATGTGTCTAATTTTAACACAATAAAACTTACAAAAAAATGTCAAATTAAATAATACGAGCTCAAATATATGGTCTATTTTTAGAAGAGGCAATTATTTTATAAGAATGTTCTGAAACTTTATAGTTACGGACAAATTGCTAAGACACCAATTTCATAGGTAAGGACCCAATATAATAATCTTCTTCTTTAAGTTACGTTCTCTTTACGTTCTATGAAACCAAATTCATCATTTAATTGGTGTTACAATAAATACTGTGGGATTTGAGGTTAAATATACTTTCATCAATTCACATTAAGCCGGTGAGCGTAACCTACCACCTGTCAATGCATTTAGTAATCACAACGACAAAAAGCAAATGACACTTCCTTACTTCCGTAAGGCTATAATTTACCTAGCACCTAATTTGTATCTAATGATACATCGTTTGACAGCAACTGTACAATACGCCATATGTTTTACGCTTCGCTGTCAGCTACTAATGGTAAGTTTTTTGATCCGTAGACATAGTAACCACATTAGTTGAATTCTAGACCAATAGCGTCAATGGAAACGCCGAAATGTGTGACGTCAGCTTGACAGATTGGTTAATTTGCGATGAAAATTCATAGCAATATACATCAGCTGTGCCACCAGTCGCCATGTTACCCAGCACCGTGTTGTGGTTAAATTGTCTATGTTTACATAACTTTAGTTAAATTTAAAAATACGACTATTGGATAAACTATACGAAATCATACGTTTTCGCCATTGGCTCATATTTTAACCTGACCACGGATCAAAAAACTGACCCTTAATAGACTCTGATAAATAGGTCGTAACATTACAGGTTACCTAATAGAACTAACATTGTATTATTTCTCGATTCAATTTCACATGTCGCAATGTTGACTATTGAGGAATTTGGAGGCGTATCCATACACATCACATCAGTGTATTTTAAAAGTAGCCCGGACCGAATACATAGGAATAGGTGGTTAATGGAATAAATCCTTTAAAAAATAAAGCAACTTTCGCAATGATATCTTTTTTGTGTTTAAAAATACATCATTTAATTCTTAACCACCGGTGGTGAGGGTCGAGGGCTCTGTAGCGTGGTAAGAACGCTTTGGCTCTAGATATCGTAAGCAAAGCTAACTTCCCCATGGTCAGGCCATGGATGGGTGACCACATCTATGTGATCTCGAACTTGCCGTGATTCGGTAGGCACGTTAAGCCGTTGGTCTCGGTCGTTATTTTAACCGCTACTACCCACATTCCATGAAGAAGGTCTGTGCCCAGCATGGGGACATATATAAGTTGACGACGACTGGTGGTGTTTTTTATCATTGGTCTCCCCTGATGCACGCGACCGCATTCTATTTTCGACCGTTCTCATCCAGTACACGCCATCGAACCTATTAACCGTCATTTATTTATTCATTTTATTAGGAATAACAAACAGCTAAATCAAATATTAATAAAACTATTAAGTTCAACAGTTTCAAGAGAAATATTACTGTACGTTATTCATTGTGAAGCCCATACCGTTATCCACAGATGGGTATCATCGATGGCTAAGATAATAATAATAATTTGGCAACTAATAACTTTTTTTAAATTTAAGACACTATACGGACGATTACGCGAATAATTTAAGATCCAGCTAATTTTTGCTGAAGATAGCTCGACAACCACATGTCGGCCCAAAAAGTGCCGTTTCACTCCTTATTCAATATGCCATTGAAAAGAAATGGCGTAATACGTAAACAGACAATAAGTACCTTACCAACCTTTCAGTAGTGTTTGGCGAGTTGAATTTCACGGCAGCAGACTCGTCCTCATAGCGAATTAAATATATCTGGCAAAACCTGGGCATTAACACTAACTTAACAAATCTATGGCATGTCATAGATTTGTATCGGATTCTGTGATCGGGAACAGAAGAAGAAAAATTACAAGCAAATTTTTACAAATATCAAATATGTTCTAGGTAATTCTATTACCATCAGATAAGCAGTTTGTTTTTGCACGAAAATGAATAATAAAAATAAATAAGCAATAAAAAACAATATCTCGTACAAAGTTCGTAGTAGGGGAAATATAATGTGGTTATTCATTCCCCTGCATATGTTTAATGTTAAAGAACTCCAATTGATTGACGTGACGTCTGGTTTCTTGATCGTATAGAACTAACAGATGTTCATATGTGCCAGATATATTAATTTAGAAAAAATTATCCTCACCAATAATAGAGGAATGAAACTGAAACAGAGAGACTGATTTTAGACTGCATTGTTAGTGTTCCTCGAAATTGTTTAGATTTTTTTACAAAATGATAATCACATTTTTCTAGACAAGAGCATTTTTCTGCCTAAATATTGGTATTTTTTTTTTCACAAAATACACATTGGGTTCTTACCTATGAAATTGGTGTTTTTATTCTGTCTTAGCAATTTGTTCGTAACTATTAAGTTTCAGAACATTCTTATAAAATAATTGCCTCTTCTAAATATAGAACATATATTTGAGCTCGTATTATTTTAATTTGATAATTTTGTGTAAGTTTAATTGTGTTAAAATTAGACACAAAGACAATTACTTTTAACTGCCTCCCGAATACATCATTAGATTTGCATTAACATTAAAACGATGAATAATTTTTATCAAGCGTGTTCACACACATATTGCTAAAGCTTGTTGAATGATACATGCCAAATATTATTATCTCTGGATCTGTTGTTGTGAAGAAAACTGATAAAATGTTAGTATGTTAAATGCCGACATCCCCAAAATCTCCATACAAAACACCAATTTCATAGGTAAGGACCTAATATTTGCCAACCTCAGTCAAGTCAAATAAAGGACAAAACAAAAAGCAAGCTATAAACTATAACACAGCAAAACAAAATAAGCAGCAAAATAATTGAAGGAAAAAGATTAAAAACAGGTGCACAAAGCTTGCAAAACAGACCCTAGAAAGAGCAAACAAGATTTTCCGATCAATCAAACACACAATGGGTCTCGGAACTGCCTACACATATTATTTGAACTTTTGAAACCAAATTTTATTTTCATTCTGCGAGCGGCAAAGAGGATCACTCGTTCACACTTAATATAATCATTCAGCTTCCGTGGTCTTCCCACATTTCGACCATAGATTACAAATATATGCAGTAGGTTACAATATTGATACAGTCAAAGGCATACCAATGACTCGTCACCGATATGTAATAGGAAGTTGGAACCGTTATTGTGGGAACGGATTTTGCGATGTTAGATCAACAATTAGGTTTTGCACTACTAGTAGCAATGATAACTTATTCACGACGCAAATATCTGCTTCTACCGCGATTTGAACTGCGAATCTCAGAGATTATGACATCTCCAATAGGCGTACAAATCATTCGACCGCGGAAGAGAACTCTCTGTCTACCATAACCCACTTCCATGTTGGTAGACATATGCCCAGTTGTGAGACGTATGATGATTGGTAACAAGTTGTCCAATCTAATGGTAAGAGCTAAGCTAAGCCTTAGCCATAATAACCTGACTGTACTGTACCTCTCTTAATACATCATAATTATCGAAAGTCGTTCCTGGCAAATACTGGCAATAACAAAGTATGAACATAGTGGAATAGAACACAGCAACTCAATACTGCAGAATGGCGATTTCTTCATTATACCCGATGTTAGTGGAGAGATAAGCTTGTTCCTCATAATCAACAATTATTTTTAACCTCGCTTCTAATCTTCAAAATTTTCAATTCAAAATTTCGAACGTTTAGATAGCGTTAAAAAAGATAAAGCAAAATATAGGAATGCAACGCAAGGAACCGTAAAACTTGAAACTTAAAACTTTTTAATGTTACAAAGTCATTACAAGAAAATATTCTTAAAAAAATAGTTATACCAATGTAAACAGATAATAAATAAAACTGCGTCATCTTTTAAATCTGACCCTTTGAAGTCCGGTAAAATAATGTTTCTCACAAAAGATTAAGCAAACCGAACCTTAACCTTCTCCCTGCAACTGTACTGTGGCTTAAGTACCTAGAATACAATGAACCATACAACCTTACAAGCTCGTGGGTGGTCTGCGCACCTTGCACAATGGTCCGGTGTGACCATATCAAGAACTGATAACGGGGTCAAAACCTCTACTGACTGATTATCAATACCAACTTAGATGTTAGCCTGTATTTTTGAACTAAGCAATCGTTTAGGAACGAATAAAATTTAGTAGGTCTCTCTCTCTCTCTCTCTCTGTCTCTCTGTCTCTATCACACTCAGTAGGCAGAGGTCACAGTAAGCAGAGGTTATAAAACCTACATTTCGCCTGTTATATATTAAAAATATGTGCGCTAAACCCTCTGTAGAGGGTAAGTGTTGACAAGCATCGTAGACGCTGTAAGGCATGCAAAATTCATAATAATACTAAACTATACTTACGTTTTACAAGTTAGTGGTGCTTATTGTTTGTCAGTTCAATGATAACCGAAGCAATTAGCGACAGTATTGGCTTTTCCAGGAAAAAATATAATTTATCGTTCAAACTCTACACCCCTCATGAAAATTTCATCGGTAAATAATGTATTCACCATTTATTAGCAATAAAAAATCAAAACGCTAGGGATAAAATACTTTTTCAGGGAAAGCAAGAACGTTCCAGATCAGTTCAGCAGTTATCAGAGAATATATAAATCACCCTCGTCAACCCTTTTATAAAACTAGTGTTATATTTACAATTATTACAGCTTTCTTACCATTAGAGAATTTTTGCGAAACTTTGACAGTCCGGTATGGTCTAGTGGCTAGGATACCTGGCTCTCACCCAGGAGGCTCGGGTTCGATTCCCGGTACCGGAAATTTTTTTGTAGCTTAAACAATCATTTTGGTAAGAATATTACATCAGAATTGAATTGAGATAATTTTTCCCCGATTTCGCGATTTTTTTTGTTTGAAAAAGATTTTTCATAACTAGACGTTATCGTTTTTTTTTCTGGACAATAAAATAGAAACGTAAAACAAACGAGCAAAACTCAAATTTCCGTATAAAAAGCGAGTAATCTTAAAATCGTTTCAGAAAAAAACTCATGGGAAAATTGTTGTATGCAGCAAGCAACGCAGTCGAACGAAAAGATTATAAATACGGAAGAGTCAATTCTCTTTGTCCATTCTCTCATCACTAATCTGTGGTTGAACAAGACGTGCTAAATTATCTGAGAAGGAAGTGTTTAATACAATACAGTATTTTTTTGTATTGTTCCTTATCTTTGAGGAAGAAAGAATACTATGTGGTTTTCAAACTCAAATTGTGATGTTAAGGATGCAAAACTATGTATTTAAAAAAATCTCGAAGCATCTGTTCTGTAGGTGGGTGAGAAGAAATGTGAAAATCCCTATTGCTTTTGCTCATTTCTACTAGGATAATCTATTCTCTTATAAAATTAGGTAATTATAAAATTATAGTACTTATTATGTTACGAACGGTACTTTCTTTATCTTTAAATATACCATTTGCAATGTTGTTTATTATATTGGGTCCTTACCTATGAAAATGGTGTTTTTTCTCTCTCTTAGTATTTTGTCTGTGACTATTAAGATTCAGAGTATTCCTAAAAAATAATTACCTTGTCTAAAAATAGACTATATTTTTGAGCTCTTTTGATTTGTTTTGATAATTTGTTGTAAGTTTAATTGTGTTAAAATTGGACACGGAGACAACTTTTTTTTAGTGCCTCCCGAATACATCATTTTATTTGCATTCACTTAAAACCGATAAATAATTTTTATGAAGTGTGATATTACACATATTACTAAAGCTTGTCTAATGATAGATACCAAATATTATTATCTTTGGATTTGTCGTTGTGAAGAAAACTGAATAAAATTTAGTATGGAAAATGCAGAATTCCCCAAAATCTCCATACAAAACACCAATTTCATAGGTAAGGACCTAATATTTTTACCTAGCATACCATACAGAGAATTCACTTCGATGATAAAAAAGTATTGTCGTCTTTGCAATCTACAGTCCATCAGGCAGTAAATTTCTTTCTAGACATCCGAATGCATTATGCTAATCCAGGTTCCCGTGAAATTTAAGAATCCAGACCTAAAATTCTTTGCGTGTCGATTGCCGATCCTCTTTATAGAAAATTTTCTCAGAACAGCTCTCGCGGATGAAATTTTAAATTTGCATAGAATATTTATCGAGTCACTGTATTAGGAACTTTGGGAACCGAATACTGCACGATCTTATGTCAAAATATAATTTAGTTTGCGGTGTCATCATAATTTAGTTGAGGATTCTTAGAATGTTCGTTCATTTAAATGATTTAAAGACATTAAACATTTAAATTATTCGATCTTTATCGGTAATCCTTTTATTTCCTATGAATGCTTTAATGGCTAATTTAATAGCCAAACGTGAATCAGTTATGATATTTCTTCACATGACAAAAAATCTCATCATCGATTTTATATAGGTAAATTTTGGTTCTTTTTTGTTTTGTTATTCGTAAGTAATAATATAGATAGTAGCTCTATATAAACTGAATGCTCAGATTTTTAAACAAAGTATATTAATGTAACTCAAATAAATTAGCGTCCTCTCAATTCTGTTTGGCTCCTGACACAAATAAACATAATGATTTAAAATCTTGATTTCGGACTGCAGCAAATCGATTTTAATACTAGAACATTATCGTGACAATAAAATGGAAAGGTTAATCTGATTAGATTAGATTTGATTTTAAAGCGTGCCTGAACGTATCTTTATATCATTTTCTGCACGCATATCCTCTTGTAAGCCTGCTCTCAATGAAATAGGTCTTCCTGATGTGTCAGTATTGCTAGATTCCTTGAAATCGCACAACTTGGATTCTAAAGATTAAAATAATCAAGAGAATTCGTTGAAATTTCTGTTTCATTTTCGGTGTGAAATCATCAACAAATGATTTTTTATTGTTAAGATTTAAGTTTTCGTTTTATTTATTTAAATAACTTTAACTTAACATAACTTTCGTGCCCTAACTTCTTTTATCTTCAACTATTCGTCTAATATGCGAGAAAATCGCTTAGACGTCTTGTCGTGCGCGCCACGCGACCTATTCATCGCCGCGGGACTTACTTTTTGGAAATTCAACAAAAGATTTGACGTTAAACAGTGCCATTATTACTGCTATATGGAGACAAAGCAACTTTGTCCGTAGACAAAGGGAGCAAATAAAAGGTTGTCGCCATTAATTTCGACACTTTTGACATTTGTAACGGTGCATCTTTTGTGTTAAATGAGCAACATAACCCCTACGAGGCGAAAATCGGACGCACAGCATGTATGCCAGCAAATGAAGCTACAAAGAAATCGGCACGGCTCTTGTAAGTTTCGCTTTTAATATAATTACGAGTAGATTTTTTTCTCAATCCAAATTAGTAACGCCGATGTCACCTTTGTAGGAGACCGCACACGGAACAATGATGCATATTTTGGTCCGTAGCATTCACTACTTATAAAATATTGTTCGCCTTGGACCCCACGGGAACGCGAGGAGGCCCACCGTAGAATGTTTTTTTATACCCATGTTTCACTTTATAATTGTGAGATACGATGGTCTTGTAATTATTTACGACCTTAATATACCGAGGACATAATTTACGAGACAGATACAAGCAAACGCCTGTTTGACATTACCCGTGTAACGTTATCCTATTACGTATAAGAATTTAATTTTATGTTATTGTGATTGAAATAGAGTTTCTTAGGAGCGCATATATTTTAAGCAGCAATTTGAGTTATTGTCTTTGTGATATTTTATTTCTTGAGCGAGACGTGGGTGAGAGAAAATTGGAGTCAACAATGTATTTCTAACTTGTTCAATTAAAACATTTTGAGGAATTGTTAAACACGTAAGTTTATTAAAAATAGAAATGAATTGGGGTAAAAATATTAATTTTTGTCTTATATTTATGCTTCACTTCATTTGATACGTAAATTTATAATCACTAGCTACTTGCAACTTCTACTGTAGATATTAATTAAGCGATATTAAAATACACAAATCCGAACTTTCTCACAGAATTCTAAAACAATTCACAACAAGAACAGTTAATAAGAAGGTTTGATCAAACAATACACAGAGCGTAACTAACATGTAAGATGAAGGAACTTAATACGTCTCTCAGTTTACGAGGTGCAACTTAACACACGCGGGCCGACAGCTCGAGTAATCATCTAGCGACAAAATGAGCTCTTTGCACGAACATCGAGAACGAATTACATATTACACGGTTGGAATGTCTGCAACTGGATATGAGCCTTCAGCGAGGCCTAGGTTATGAGTTCGAATAAAATAATAATAGAATTTTGAATGACGTGGTAAATAACGACCTGCCTTATTGCCCTTGCATTCAACTCTTTATATGTGGAACTTTAATTGATTTAACTATCGATGTTGATGACTAGAGGAACTTATAAATACCGTCTTTATTCAATTGTGTGTATTGTTAAATAATGATCAACAATAACATTGAATAATCTTTTAACATTTAGTCACTTATTTTTACTGTCTTAGAATTGTATCGACTTTTATGTTTAAAAATTCACTTTAAACTTTGCAAAAGGAAATAATTGGGAATTACTCTTGCTTTATTTTTACATCCCGCTGGGTGCCGTTGACGAGGCGTCGAAGGTACAGATATCGACGCATCACCCAAAACGTTAGTTTTAACAATACCGTACTTATCGCGTAGAAGTAAGGTGCTTTTAACATTTTAAATTTTACACACCGTATTTCGTCTAACGTAGAAGACACACACAGCGTTCGCACAAAGCGAAGGAAACGCTTAACGCACACATTCTGGAGATCAAAGAACGCGCAATCTGTGTGAAAAAAATAACGTTTTGGTCCCAAAAGGGGGGTCCCGTTTACGCGACCCAATTCACGCGAGCAGTTTGGACGTCGAAGAAATTGAATTGAAGTCAGCCCGAACAACAAATTCAAACGCGTATCGAATTGTTTTACGTTTGACGAATTCGCTGTTCGAAATTTTTCAATCGTCACAATAGAACATAATGATGCTGGTCCGTTCTTTGTCCTCATCAGAATTTAGTAGAACATTTTGCGATATGGGATAAAGGGGCCATTTTTGCTTTTATACGCTAGAATTTGGAATCTTGGAACTTTAAACTACTAAATCGATTGTTTTTATCAGACCTCTAAATTCCTCGCTTTGGTAATAGGCTGCCGGTCTTCGGATCTCAAAATTAATTCGTTACATTAGCTTTTTAGTAATATAGGCTGTGAAGATGTGTGAATTTTTAATTCTTCATATCAAATCAAGCTCATATTTCAGAAAAAGAACACTTAAAGGTAGACGACATGATTAAATAATTAAATGGTATACACTCTTTGTTATTATTATAATTTTTGCTGTGTCCCACGGGGTTCATAATGTTTGTTATAACGTAATTAATGAGATCCTACTGCTCTATAGTGTATATGAATTTTTGATTTGTAATTAGTGTTATGATTCCTCTTATTACGGCATAAATCAACGAAGAATCATATTCAAGAATCTCCGTTAGTAATTTTATGTTAGTTTATTGCGATTCAACACCTTAAAATAAAAACGGTACTCATACCATAATGTCCAAATCTACGACAAAAATAAATCATTCCCATCAAACGAATTATGAGTTCAAAAATATCATTACGTCTAACGAAGGCTCTTTTGCTACATTAATCACATCACAAGGAGAAAATTACCTTTCAAGATCAGGGCTCATTTTCTTGCGATGTTATCTCGCATCCAGCTACCATTTGTTAGTGTCTTGTTTAGAAAATCACATCTGCTAAACTTTATTAGCTCGCTTTTGACAAAGGCAAGGTTGATGGAGGCGCGTATCAAATCGCGCTTCAGAGCTCCTTAGAGCAGCTGGTTCTACCGAAACGAATCATTTTATTTATTGTTCACAGATCTTATGCGTTATTTATGAAAATCCGTGTTGATTCGCCTCGGAGCCGCGCAGAAAGTGTGTCACCTTGCCTAGAATTAGTTACGCGTTCCCAGCTGATGCATCGTTTTTGAAGATTGTCTACGTTTTCTTATTGATGATAGATCACAGCTTTTTCATGGGAAGTAAAATTTTTATGAAATTTTAAAAACAGAAACTTCTTGACTCGAGTACAAATTTCTAATAGAGTATTCACTTTATCAATATTTTATTATAATATTACATCAGTAATAATTGTTTCGTAACCGTAACAGGTTTACTCTTGATTATACATAATATGTACTCTGTTGTATAATTTACTATTCAGACTTTAATTGAAACCACTTCAATTACAAAACGTAATATATGAGTAAACTCAATAATAAAAAATTTACAGCCCCATTAAATGTTCTTGAGCAAATGAAGTCAGCAAGACTTCAATTTTAAAGACTATTTTTAACTTCGCCTCTTCACACTTGAAGTAGATAAGAAAAATAAAAAATTTATGATTTTAATTTGGGATCCCTTGAGTATCAAAAACAATTTTAAGGAATAAGTACAGACTCGATCCGCTACTAAATCAGGTGCATTTAAAAAATATTCCTTTTGTTATTGCTTTGGAACTAGGAACTAAGTTCATAATAGAAGTTCAGCATAACATTATTCAAGTACTTACAGTCTCTTCCTCATATGTAAGTCATTTAAATTTCCATTGTTTTCTTATAAAATCCAGTCGGACAAGTGAAAGCCTGGAAACAATCTGCGGATCGCCTGCTACCTTATTACGATGCCCGTTACATCGCGGCGCACATCCAGCCAGTTTTTTGTTGCACGGTAGCTGCACCGATTTGATTGCTCGGCTTTTTGCTCGCCTTTTCAAATAAACCGAAGTAATTGTTTGTTTTAGGTCCGTAGATTGCGTCCGCCGCACGGATTTGTTACAGACGTTTTCGTTTAGAAAATAAAGACTTCAAAACGCTTGGGTGACTCGAAGTATCTGAATATAATTACCAATGACACTGCTACTAGTTTGGTACCAAACGAAATAATTCTTTGTACGGTATCTATAGTTACAAAAGGTATAAAAGAGCTGTTTCAAAGTATAAAAACTTTTATCAAAAAAATTGCCGGAGAAACTTTCGCATGTAGTACCTCTGAATATGTAAACGTTAAAGGATTAATAAGAAAATCCTCAGCTTCACATCACTCTAGGGTTTCACGTGCTCTGTTTTGAAATGTGGAATTAATTCTAAATTACTAAGAGGCGTCTGCTTTTTGCACCAGAACAGGTAACAGGAAACGGGTTGTCTGACATTAATCCCACAGGGGTGTGCTAGTGTGTATATGTTGTGTAAAAGGACGTCAAGCATATGAATGTGCGTGAACATTGCGTCACTTTTTATGAAATCGTGAGCTGGAAAAGTTGGAAGTCACATATCAAGCATCGCAGTACCAATCACAACATATTCCTTCTTGCTTTCTCTCGCATCGACATGTGAGATAGAACATCAGCTATCTGCTACTAGAATCAGACTAAGCTCGCACATATCTGTTTTAACCACACTCGTTCATCAGGCTACAATGTTCAGAATGAATCTTTATGATTAAGATCCCTCGAGGCTCGCAAGGTTTCTCAGGCTACTGGCAACTGGTTCGTTTCCGTCATGTCTAAATAAGGTGTTCATATTTGCGCCTTGCATTTTCTAGCTCGCCGTTTTTAATGGGATTTAATGTTCATTGAGCAAATATTTTATTTTTGCGCGGGTTTATTTTCTGCTTGCGTTGCTAGCACTCATTTTCAAAGCAATAAGAAGTTGCTGCTAGCGAAAAGTATGTATTCAACCTTAAAAAACAATATTAAAAACATTCTTTACAGATGTAAAGAATGTTTTTAATTTAGTTTTGCTGTTGAGATAAACAGCTGTAATGTTATGTAAGGTATGCTGCAGTCAATATAATTTTCTTTTGTTGAAACAATTTATTCTAAAGACCTTTAGCTATTAAATTATATGTAAAATAAGTAAGTGTGGCTTCAAATATAATATATATCTCAAAGTGAATATAAGTTATATCGCAAAAAAATAACAAAAAACGCCTAAAATACCATTAACGATTAGAAAACTTTATTTTATCTTAATAAAGTGCTTTCGGAACTTGTTATCAGCATAAACAGTAGTAAAATTTTAATAAGGAATTAAATTTCAAGAAACTTTTAAAATTTTATAGTTCTTATGTATGGTTTTAATACAATCCTTGATAGTGGTACGATAACAGATAAGACTTCAAATTCTCCTTATCCTTTAATAAACACTGGGATGCGGTAAATAAACTAACACATTGAGAAGATCAAAATACAGCCTAATACTTCATCAATATAAAAATAGCAACCGCTTTAAAAGAAAATGTCTTCTTGTACCACTACAAATTCTTATGCTGAATAATTATTATACTTTGACTGCAACAGCAGTGATTTGATAATCAACCTGCTTTAACACACCTGATAAGCTAATTTGAAAAAAGTCGTGCACGGTCGAGACAGCGCAAAAAACTCTGTCCAGCAGGTAGGCAGAGTCACAATATTGAAGATATTAAAAAAGGGACTGATTAGTAAATTGGCTCTGTAAGCTTGTTTTACTCTATAATTAAAATAATGATCGTAATTTTAGTCGATTCCAATAAATTTTTACCTGCTTTATAGTAATTAGACTAAGATGGACTTTACTTACGGCCCTATTAAAAAGGCCCTTTTTAAATCTTTTTAAGCTGAATAAGCGTCTATTAAGTAAAATTTGCTTCAATGATTCGATTGAATTTCTTTAATTTTTGGTTCATTCTTTAACCTTCAGAACAAGAGATTTTAAATGTACAATTGTGATTTTCTATCTGATCCGACTTCCTTGCTAGATTTGGAAAGGATGCCACAAGGAAGTAACATGGAACCAATGCTAAACAAAAAATACTGGAAACAAAATACTTACTTCTAGTTTAAAAAACAGGTGACTTGCAATATTGATTGTAACAGCATGTGGACTCTTGACTTATTTACACACTCACCAGCTTTGTTGTTTCAGTTTAATATCCATTTAGAGTTTGCTTGCTAGAAATTTATAGTGATAAGGATTGCAAACAAAACCTAAATTTATTTACCTAGTCAATTCCAACACAAATCTTAATAATTGTTATTTTACATACGATAAAGCTAAAATTAATCTTTTTAAATGTACTATCAACTAGTTGCCAAGGTGGCCATCCCTTCAGAATTAATGAGGGTTCAAACGACAAATAATTCAAAATAATTTATCTCATATCGTGTAAGGATATAATTAAAAATTAAATTTTCAGTTGAAATTCGTGCCTTTGAACTGACTACTTTCAATAAGTATAGACTTACAATTTAATGAAGTAAAATATACCTAGCATCCAAGATTCAAAATGTGATTAAAAAATATTGAAATATTGCCACCATAAATTAGTAGGCATTATCTTTTTAAGAAAGACCAAAACAGGTTGAGTGGGTTTCGAATAATGAAATCGTTGATATTCTTAACGAATCAAATGTTCAACTCATTTATCATTCTTTGTGTAAAGAATTGGCTTTTTGATTAGAAAAATAGTTTGAATATCGCAAAAGCTGACATGACTCATGTTAAATTAAAACTTCCCAGTATACATTTCAAAATTTATTACAGAATAAACTTATTTATGTTCCGTTATTGTAAGAAGGACATTTTTATTGGAAAATTATGATGTTATGAAAATTTAAACGACCATAGAAACTGGCTTATGATCTTAATCAAAGAATAAATTAATTGAGTTCCTTTTTGCTTTATTGCTTTTATTATCAAGAAAATTTGTGACTTTGTTTTACAAATCATACCTAATTTTTAATATATTTAATTATTTTATTGTTGGTATTCTTAATTATTTGATTGCTTCAATACAATTATCGCTTTTCGTAATAACTCTTAACTATAAGGGTTTGTCCTTTTTTTAAATATGTGTAATATAATTGAGCCCGCCAATAAATTAAAATACATTAAATAAATTTGCCTCTCTCTTATTATGTTTATATACATTGTGGGCTCTTTAAAAACATTTCATTCATTCTTTCATTATAGTTAAACACATTTCGAGTGTTCATAACGAATTGGAAATTCCACTCACAATTTTTTTTACGTAAAGCTGTAACGAAGATTCTTGAGAACTCAGAAATGTAATGTCGCCACGAATACCGATGGAATTCAGAGGTCCTTCTAAAAACTGAACGTAACGACATAATGGCAGGTCTAAGATCGTAAAATGGGTCTTCTACCCTCAATACTGTTGGATTAATGGCGATTTAATTAAACCTATATAATTTTGATCTGGCTAGTCTAGGGATAACGACACATGAGCCAATAAACTGAATGTGGATATGCTTTTTGTCGAAGACCACCTTTACATTGTAGGTGAAACTAAGAAAGACATTATTATTATTATTGGATATGAATAATGAATTTTACAATGTTGCTTATAAATTTTTTTTTCATTTCAGACTAAATTCGTTCGAAAATGTTTTTTCAAGATATGGCTTTGAAAAATACATTAAAAATAATGTATTGTAATGTTATAGTAGCAAATACAGCAGTAGCAGAGACATTACCACCTGCAGTGGCCGATTTGGAAGTCCCTAAACCGTCTGCGAACGCAGGTCGGCCGCTGTAGGGAGAATTTGGCAAGATGGAGCTTCATTGACGTGGAAAGCATCAAGTGCGACTGTGGAGCCCCGTAACAATCCATGCCACATCTGATGTCGTGTCCACTGCTGCCCTCCACCTGTACCATGGAGGAGTTAAATGCGGCAGCACCAATAGCTGTAGCCGTCGCCGAGTACTGGCGTCATGACATTTGAGCCATTGACACGAAGAAGAAGAAGTAGCAAATACTAATTAGTAATTAGAATTATACACGTACTTAATAAAAACAGTAAAGATGGAAATCAAGTTGTTTGAACTATTAATTATAATTTCGCATTCTATTCTTGTTTCTCTATATCTATTAGTAACATTTGTTTCCATTTCAATGTAATACTTTTGTCTTTTTATCAACAATTGCACAAAATCCTTTATGAAATAACAATTAAATTTCAAAATAACAATAGTATCTTTCACTGCAAAGTCTTGTTTAATTAAAATATTCTACACATTAACTTTACTATTTCACTCAAATAAATAAAACCAATCGTCTAACGATCAGTATAAAAGGTGAATGAAACATCCTTACCCAAACTGCCATATCCGTCAAAATTGTCGAGAAATCTTCTTGGATGGACGGTTGCGTGGGCACCCCTTAAAGAAAGGTCCGTGTTGTAGGCGGGCCGACTTTATCAAATTACAACCTGCGTCGTTTTGTGCCGACAAAGACGCCGGCGCTGTGACCACCTTACGGGCCGTGGATAATTCTACGCACCATCTAATAATGGCATAGATAACACAAGAAATGCTAAATATTGGTAAATAAAATACATATTTGAATTTTGTCTAGATGTGGCGTGCTTTGGGGTCTTAAATAATACATGTGAAGACCTAAGTTTCAAGTCCCGCGAAGGGCGGTGCTATTTATGATTTATATAAGAAGGTATATGTACATTTCTATTTTAAATCAAGAAATAATGAAACGAGTTTTTAAATACTCTATAAATTGACGGAGTAAAATGTCACTCATATAAAATAGTTACATGATTCTATGAACAATTTATAGTACTAAAGATTCGGAAAGGTGTTCTCTTCAACACAAACGTTACTCGGTTCACAGTTGACGAAACATATTACGGCTTGAATCTGTGTATAATGTTTCCAGAATATAGTTTGGTAAGCCTCAGTTCTGATTTACGTCTTTATGCATGAGATATTTTCCTCAAGACCCTAAAATACTATGAAAGTGCTCGAGTTATGCAACGTGTTGTCAAAATGATGAATTTACCGTTTAAAATATTCACTATTTTAAAGAAAAAAGGTCCGTCCACTTGGTTATAATCTATTTCTAGCTTTTGACCGCGACATCGTCCGTGTAGAATAGTTACTTTAGTCTTAGCGTGATAATAAATAGCCTATTAATAGCCTTCCTCAATAAATCTAACACTGAAAGAATTTTTCTAATCGTATCAGTAGTTCTTGAGATTAGCTCGTTTAACCATTTAAACAAACAAACAAAAAAAACAGGTCAGTTTTATAATTTTAGTATGGGTTAAAATAATTACATTTATTAAGCGTCGTCAACTGGAGGACCAAGGTTGCCCTTAATGTACACTATCTCACCCTGTCTTCAGCTAGTCGCCTAAAATATTGTAATGTGCCATTTTATGAAAGTGCTCAATCGTCTTAACGATTTAAAAATATTCATCACAAGCCTCCCTGTAGAAACACATAAGACCAAGGTCAAAAGCACCACCACCATGATGCTGGTTGCCAATTATTAATGGATTTCATTAGTGTGGAAGGACCTCGGTCGCGTAGTGGTTTTCGCCATGGTCAGGCCTTAGATGGATGACCAAAACCCGTTGGTCTCTGTACTTCTCATGGTTTCTCCATGAGAAAAGCCTCTGCCCACAGGCTGAAAGCACCATTAGTGTATAGTTCAAAAAAGTTATGACTATAACCAGACAAGGAAAGCCAGTACAAGAGCTTCTGATCATCATAAAGTTATAAATAACAAACTTTTACTCTACTCAACTGCTCCAACAAATATTTTACGCCTATTTGACATTAACACAAGAATTAGTTATCTAACGAAATTTCAAAAGTATGGTAATAATTTCCCAAAAAGATCTAACCGATAAAATACTTTGAACATTAATCATTCATCAAATTTCGTAGAACGACCATTAACAAAATTAGGTTAAACAACTTAAATGTTATTTTTTAAGTCTGGCACCGCGGTCCACAAATTGCCGTAACATCACGAAACCATCAGAAAATTAATACAAACAAATGCCGAAGCTATTTATAAACGGACACAAAAAAAATCACACCTAATTCAGACGGTTATTAGGCAAAATTTCCAAATTTCTTATTAAAACAGAAACCACCCAACAAAGGTTCTTTATACCTGTGATAAAAGTAAATTTTTCTATTTGAACGGAAACTTTAATTCTAAGGTGTAAGGTTGAAAGTAGGTGAAACTCTTGGAAACATTTCTAGTCAATATTGACTTAGTTTCATCTTTAACTTCCCGTGAAGAATTAATTTTAAAGTGTGTATAGGACTTACAATGTGTGTCTATTAAATATTCTTGGGAATTTAAGGAACATATGGTGATGCTGGAGATATAATATGCACCGTAGTTAGTTCTGATGACAAGCTTAAAGGCTAAGATAACGAATCAACTTGAAAAGATAAATTTTTTCTCTAATGATGAAGTGCTTACGCAGAATAAGTCATAATACTCGCTTTAATGTGAAAGTTCCAGGAAAAATCTTGTTATATCGAAATTGCTATTACAAAATGATGTCGTCACTTTTCAGATAATAAAGTTACTACATATTATATTTAAGTTTTATATTTATTCATAGTGTACACACGACATTTTCGTTTCTTGCCATATCTCCTATCGCAGGTGGGCTGGGAGACATTTCTGTTAGGAATAAGCCACACCCTTTGTACTGTCTTTGTAATTTGTCGTTTCGTTGTTATGTTTTTCTGTGTACAATAAATTGTTAAATAAATAAATAAATAAATAAAGTGAGCTCATGATTTAAATTATTGTAAAAATGTTGAGATGAAGCGTCATATTTATTAAGAATAATTTTTAATGTGATTTCATTACTACCATAATTATTTCAATTGTTGAGTGGGAAAAGAAAACATAATATATTGGGTCCTTACCTATGAAATTGGTGTTTTTATTCTGTCTTAGCAATTTGTCCGTAACTATTAAGTTTCAGAACATTCTTATAAAATAATTGCCTCTTCTAAAAATAGACCATATATTTGAGCTCGTATTATTTAATTTGATAATTTTTTGTAAGTTTAATTGTGTTAAAATTAGACACAAAGACAATTATTTTTAACTGCCTCCCGAATACATCATTTGATTTGCATTAACATAAAAACGATGAATAATTTTTATCAAGCGTGTTCACACACATATTGCTAAAGCTTGTCTAATGATACATGCCAAATATTATTATCTCTGGATTTGTCGTTGTGAAGAAAACTGATAAAATGTTAGTATGTAAAAAGCATCCCCAAAATCTCCATACAAAACACCAATTTCATAGGTAAGGACCTAATATATTAAATTTATGTCAGTAAGTATATATTTGATAGAAATATGTTAACTGTGATTCAAGTACATACAAATGGTCGTATAGAGACCTGCTACCCAACTCTGTAACATAATATTGACAAATCAATATTGATTCAATGTAACGTCAAATGTCACGCCCTTTTTAATAATTTCAAAAAAGTGTTTAAAATTACTGAAATCTAATTCATATCCGCTGAGATTTGGTTAGAGATAAGGGCATCAGATAACAAAGCAGAATTTATTTAAAAAAACATGCCTCTAATTAATTCAACAAACAAACATCCTAAATGCAATCAGATGATTAGTATTGCGCTCTTGTAATCGTACATTATTGAGAGACTGATGTTAATCACAACCTTATTTGGTACTTCTGCTATGAATCTGATGGCAGTCGCCTTAATTTAGGTACATCTCTGTACATTTCCAAGATACTTAACCTTTTTTGAAAATTTTAGGAAACAATTACTTTTTAAATCACTGAGTTGTAGATAAATAATGAGTTTTTAGCTTTCACTGATCATAAGCTACAGTAAATAAATAAACATTAAAGTCCTCTTTTAGCATTCCGCTATTGTTCAGTATTGAATGGTTATGTAAGTATTGAGATTATTCTGAATTTTTATATAAAACTATTGTGTTTATTTCACCCAATATTTAGTATCTATTCTTGCAGTTCAGTTTAAGCGCCCAGTCCGTCCATTGTGCAATAAAGAATTAAATAAATAAACAGTAAAAATACCGCATCTTCAGTAGTCTTCAGTAGATATTCACATGACTCACAGCTTCGTAGCCAAATTAAATGCCTGCTAAGGAAGTGCCCAAAACGATTACAACATTCAAACAAAACTCATCAAGTTTCATTATGTCTTATCTGACAACCCACATGATACGGTATTAATTAAAAGCACCGACTCACGAATTATCAAGAGGTTAATAGTCACCAATGAGCTTGGAGTCATTATGTAGATGAAGAGTGCGCGGGCGCGTGTGGTGGGGATGCGCGGGCCGGCGCGGACGTCAAGGAAATGATGAGGTTATTACAGAGGATAATGTAGGCATAAAAATAATTGTTAACGTTACATTGTGACTCCAACAAGAACGTCGTTGAGTTGGTTGTGCAAAGTTGTGCTGGTTTTTAACTGTCGTCATTTGAGGTTCCGGGTTCGAGTCCCTACAGCGGAAGACGTTTGTGTGATTATTACCAGCATTATTTTCCTGAGTCACAGAACAAAGCCTTAAAATACTTACAAAGGGCTAAGTTAATGCAAATATTATTATTGTTATCATAAATTACGAGGTCTCTATGTCCTAGAATACAAATTATAACAGAAAAAATATCAAATTCCTTAGATTTCTACTGCACCGGACCAATTCCATAAAGGATGTAGGAAGCTGAATGTTCATTTAGACAAAACAATTTTAGCCCACTGCCCCACTGCTGGCCATAGGCGTTCGAGCGCGCCATTTTATTAAAGCTAACAACGAACGTACCATAATAACTTTTGTCATCGTATAGAAGTAATCTGACATAAGCTACCTATAAATAAATCTTTGACAGGAGGCGTGTCCACGGCATCGCGGTTCGCGCACCGCTCGAGTGCCAGCGCGCGCGCCACCCAAGCGTGGCTACCGGCCCGCTGTGACGTCATCAAACAGAATTTGCGAATCGCAATTGCTTACCTGGCTTATTCAAAGACCGGTGTGATATCCAGATCTTCAAGAAACGAGCGAACCTAAAGACCGGCAACGTACTTGTAGCTCCTCCAATGTTGCAGATGTCCATGGGTGGGGGTGAACGCTTACCATGAGGTGATCCGTCCTCGTTTGCCAACTATCTATCTATCTATCAGCCTATTGTCATCCACTGCTGGACATAGGCCTCCCCCAATGTTCGCCACACCTCGTGGTCCTGAGCCGCCTGCATCCAGCGACTTCCTGCGACCTTCGTCAGATCGCCAACCAATCGCCAATCGGTTTGCCAACTACTCCATAAAAAAATAAAAATAGGAAGCTAAGAAAACGGCACTCGAGCAAGAGGTCGCGGGTTCAATCCCCGCTTGTAACCTGAATATAGGTCGCCTCAAACCAGCCCAATGCTTCGCATTAGGCTCCTGTTACAAAGAAACATAAGCATATCCTCAGCCTATATACTTCCCACTGCTGGACGCAGGCCTTTCTCATGGAGAAGTACATGAGGGGTATGGGCCGTAACACCACCACCCTGGCCCAAGCCGGTTGATGGGTAAAAATGGTTGCAATAGCGACCGGGCCAAACAGCTCATCATGTCTTCCGAAGCACGGAGGAGTTCGAGATCACGAAGTTTTTGTCACGCATCCAAGACCTGACCGTAGTGACCATTTTTTTCGATATCGAAAGTCAAAGCGTAATAACCATTACGCCACCGAGCTCCTCTATGATTAGTTTATGGGTCCTGGTAATCATGTTGGCGGGAAAATAATAAAATGTGTATTTTAATTGAGACATCAGGCTAAGTGTGTATTTTTATATATCTGCCCCCTTCGGGGATATAGTCATAAAGGTTATGAATTATATTCGAGTTTATAATAGCTTTTCAATATTAGCTTGTAGCGGAGTTTCTGTACCGACGTGCGTTATAAAGTTATATAAATGATATTGATTTACCCGTTACATAGTACAGTCGAGTACAATCATAATTATGTGCACACATTTAAAGGTGACCATCTTAATTTCCTTTCAATAAGAGTCATTTACTGTCAAATTGATAACTTCTTTTAGAGTTGGCTGTACAATTTTTAAAGACAGTTCTTACCACATTACAAAAAACTGATCCATTTATGGTTAACTTACAGTTTTAGCATGGCAAACCAAATTATATTCATAACAAAATCAGAAGACCATTTTTGCATTCGCATCTCAGAGATTAACACAGTTAAGCGGAAGTTAATACTGCAGACACCGTAAGATTGCATTCAGTAGACGTTATAGTTTGCTCAGTTTTCTATCATACTAGCCTTCCGTCAAACCATCTGATACGCTCCGCTCACTTCGGAGTTTAAGACCACCTATAAAAGCCTGTGCTATAATAAAAGTACACAGTAAAACAACTTAAAAAGCTATACCCGAGTACCCAAGAAATCCCATTAATTACTTGAACTTTTTACGAGAGGACTCTTTCTAGTATTTTGTGTTGTGAGGACTGAAGGACAAATATTAATCTTCTTCAGCCAAAGTAATTGCTTATAATTTGTTTTTAGATAAATAATGAACATTAATTTGATATAGCACAAACCTTTTGTACTAATTTCTAATGTCTCATAAATAATGCGCGAGAAACTAAAACGAAAGTACATAACATATTACATCATGTCTATCCCCGAAGGGGTAAGAAGAGGTGTTAAACACTCAAATTAAACGGAATAACGCCTTGTCATAAAGCTTCAGGTAAGAAAATGACGAAATTATACTTTATTTTTTTTATAGATTTGATGAATTCTTATTCTACTTCGAGCCAGTGCAGTGGCTCAAATCATATGCCACCTGAAATCGGTGACGACTATAGCTCTCCGTGTTAGCTAATTTAGCTCCTCCATATGAATGAATTCCAAAATATAATTATATTTATAAATAGTTTACTGTACACTTGACACATTTACATAACTTAGACTATCCAATTTGAATCCAAAGAAATATGGGTCCCAATGGCACAGTAAATACATATGGTTATGTGTTATAACAATTGTTCATTAACTCGTACACACAGTAAATAATAATTTATGTTCATTATTTCGCACAAAAATTGCTTCTGCTCAGCGTAAATATTTTCACTAGCTATTGCCCGCGACTTCGTCCGCGGTTTTTTTTTTTGAGAATATATACAACTATGTAATTCAGCGCTATTGACTACACTGAAAAACATAAAATAAATATTCAATACTAAAGATAAATATTAAATACAACATATAAATATTATTTATGATAAATTATTGACAGTTAAGAAAAAATATATATATAGAATTTATTTAATATTTAGTTTACATTAGTATGGAATTATTTGAAAGCTGTTTCAGTTGTAAAACATTACAATCGTTTTTTACCTATCCCACGGGAACCCTTTAAATAAAGTTTCTAAGATGTTGATCAGGGATATAAGGTATCATCATGCAAAATTTCATTTAAATCGGTCCAGCCATTTCGGCCCGTACAAACAGACAAATCGACAAATGGAAAGAGAAATAAAAAATAAAACATTTTTTGTTATTTTCCCTCTCCCTTCAGTCTATTCGACCTTTACAGTTTTATTATATGTATAATGAAAGCTATTTGAAAAATTAAAATACTGTTAAAAAGTTTACAAGGACAACGGTCGTCATAGTAACACCCGTCGGAATTACGTGATGTTTTGTAAGCAAGAGTACCGGTGACTCATTCTCACTGACTCAAGGCGTGGGTTCACAAAACTTCAGAACTGGAGCATTCGATATGATACACAGCTTAGTTCCTACAAAATGACCACAAACTTCCAATGGCATCATTTGACATTGACTTCTCGTAGCTGGTAATGACAAAATAGGCCGAGTGACTGGTTTGACTTGTCGCTCACTGTACCATGAATATTATATAGTTGCTTAACATTAGGTGTTACAAAAGTTACCTGTTGCGGTTCCGTCGCTCCCAAAATAGCATTAGGTCAACGCTGACCTAATTTCCCTAAGGAATTAAGAAGTCTTCTATTTTACAACGTTTCTAGCCTCATAATGAAGCTGTCAGAACAAGAACTTACGTAAATAAAAAGGTTGGACTAATAGGTAGACAGGTCTTAAAAATATATTTTTGGATATTTTTTTTTCTGTACTTGGCATTCTGTTGGATGCTTTGTGGTTGGGAATAAATATTTCTTAGCGCAATATTTATTTTACTTATCAACGGACACAAAACGAGACACAATTAAAACATCAAATGTTTGCGAACACCGGCGTACGCGGTGCCAAGGGATTAAACTCCTTAAATAAGGATTACAGATACTTACTTTAATATGAGTATCGCTTTAAAATCATTCAGCAAGCGATGGAAAGAGCTATTCTTGGAGTATCTCTGAAATACCGCATTAGGAATGATGTGATCCGACAGAGAACTAAAGACATATAGTCTACCAGATTACTAAACTGAAGTGGCAGTGGGCTGCTCACATTAGCCGTAGAACTGAAGGCCGATAGGGTTGTACTTTAAGTTCTCGGAGTGGAGACTGCGACAAGGTGAACGTAGTGTGGGACGCTCTGTGATAAGAATGGGATGACGGTATTCGGAGGTGGGCTGGAGTGGGCTGGATGAGACTGGCGTAATATCGAGAGCAAATTGGGTGCATTAGGGCCTATTTCCAGCAGTGGGCAGAAGTGGTCTTGCTTTGAACTGTGCCCAATACATCAGGCGAAACGTGAGCGTTAAAATCTCTGCCTATGCCCCTTCAGGGATTCGTGATGATAATATTGTGTTTTGTTACTTGAATCTGAAGATATCACCCTCTCCTTCATTCTTTCCCTCCTCCTGGCATAATCTACTCACCTCTTAAATTAATTAATAATTTTCTAATATCAGAGAACACTCGTCTTCTTGGGTAATATTTAGAAATAACGATATTTTAGTAAGCGAAGACTATTAAGCTTGTACGTATACTGCTTACGTACTTATACTGTGCCCCAGGTGGACGATGAAGGCATTAAACTGAATCGGCCATTATGATCTAGCGAAATAACTTGCTAGTCTGTGTTTGCCATCAGCTGAGCCTGCCTCCGGGTTATTGATTAGTAAGTAGTCTTACTGATCGCTTCAAATGATAAATCTTTAATAATTTACTGTTAAAAGCTAATTCTAACTGAAAATATCAGCGAGCGGTGGAAAATGTAATCTTATTCTGGATGTAATGATGATATTAGGACCCAGGGCTGGTGCCTACCAGGTTAATGATAGCTGAGTAGCGGGAGGTAAGTGTGGTTTAACCATGTCCAGATAAGTATGTATCTAACGGATACGGATTCTAGGGGCAGCTTATCTCAAACCTGAGGAATTTATAGGCGTGCCCCCAGCCAACGTCATAACGTTCATCCAGGACATTTTGGGTGATAGGGAGGGATGAATAGGAAAGGGGAAGCACAAAAGATCCCATAGGGTCGAAGTGCCTGAGTAATGTCAGCCCCATCACAAGAATGGAATAGAATGTATCCAATGGATAAATTGGAAATCAGAGGAACTCGATGGTGTAGTGGTTCGAACGCTTCGCTTTTGATACCGAAAACAAAGCTACTGTTGCCAGGACTGACTCCTGGGATGGGTGACCAAAAAAAAACCCCATATTATCCCTGGTCGCTATTACAACCGTTTCTACCCACCAATCCACACAGCGTCGTGGTGTTATGTCCCAGGCATGTACCCAGTAGTTGGACGTAAGGCTGATAATGATGAAATTCAAGAATGGAACGAAATTCGTATGGAGTTATGTTTGAAGATTTATCAGTAATCTATACGAAGGAGGTAAAACCGCAGCCGCAAAAACAGTTCCTTGAACAAACATTAATAATTTTGACAAGTAAAAAACCAATAAGAAGTGGATTTAAAACAGTAATTATGAATACTAAAATAATTCGAAGTATCAGAATGCAACCAGCCGTAAAATCAAGATGTAATCTATACTCACCTTTGGGATCGCAATGTCGTACGACACATTCCATAACATTTGGCAACTGAGCACTCGGTGTCACCTTACGACTTCCATATAATAATACCAATCGATTGGACCGCACAAAGAGTCTGAAACTACTATAATTAAGTATTGACTGTACATAAAGAGTAAGGTGAGTGTGGCTGATGATGTTTTTTTCGCATGGAAGAAACACGACGTCTGTAGTGTCGAAAGCGTATGTACCTCCGCCGGCGTATTGAGACGTCCTGTCAAAAAACTGGTCCTCTTTTAAAAAGGGGCGCATGTGCCGAACTGGCACAGATTTTATATAGAACCTTTGTTTTTGATAGATATTTAATTTTCTATAGATGTTGTTTTTAAACGTCATTTGTTAGTTGGATTAAAGTGACTACCAAAACCAGTGCCTTTTTCTTCCAGATAATTAGCAATTCTCAATAGGCTCATTGCTGCCTTGAGACTCTACACTAGGTAAATGATGTATGACGCGCATATAATGATGCGCCACAACCTAATCCTATAACTGTTGAACAGTTTTTGGCATCAATATTTATAATAATTATGAGATTTCAAGGCAGCTCCTGCCAATTTGGGAAAGATAAAACTACTCGTTCGATAGTTGCGGTTTCGATCCCACTGAATGTACCACTAAGTTTGAATGAAACTTATGGAGGTACAGTTGATTGTGAATATCGCTGGCCTCATTATGCCCGGTACAAGGCAACAGGCTCGCCACCTGTTACATGGGGATTTGACATATTTGGCGAAATGTGGGTGATAACACCTCTGCGTACCCCTTTGGGGGAAGAGGCGTAATGGTAATTATGTTGTGTGTCATGTATGTTATTTTATGCGGCTTTCACCGATACTTTTTTAGTAATTTTTAATTAAAACGAAATACTTTATTTATTTATATTTACTTAACGTGTATGAAATTGCAAGCAAAAGCTAGGTAACACTAAAATAAATATTAATACTATGGTAAGCTTACCAGCTCTACAAAATATAGCACAACCAAGACGAAGACTTTTATTCTACGGAGTAAATGTGAAAGGAAACAAAAGCAAGGGAAACATAATCTTATTTACAAAACAATAACGTTGAATATTCATAAGCATACCCTACTAAGGAGTTTTAAACTAATGTTACAAATTCGCAACTCATTTTCTCAAGAAAAAATCCATACCTACTAATATTACACCTTACCTATGACGGACTCCGTGGTCGAGTGGTCTGTATGCCGGTATCAAGAGGTCGCCATCTCGAGAGGTTCTGTGCTCGATCACCGGTGGGGGCAAATGTTTGGTGATGAATTTTCAGGCATTTGTTCTTTAGTGTTGTGTTTATATATATATTTATATACATTAAGGATATTTATATGTATTTATCTTTTAAGTATATTTATCCGTCATCTAGTATTCGTAACTCAAGCAGCATTAGTTGCTTGAAATGGGGCTATTTTATACGAGTAGGTGTAAATGTTTGAAGATATTTATACTATGTATTATAAATGCGAAAGGTACTCTGTCTGTCTCGCTTTCACGTCAAAAGTACTGAACCAATTTACCCAAAATTACACACCGATAGTAGGCTACCTTTTATCTCGAGATTCCCATGGGCGGGTGAATGTTAAAATAATTTAAATAACGTCTCCCAGAAAAATTAAGGAAAAATTTACGCCACTATGAACTTTGCTTCTAATAATAGAGTAAGAGTAAATTTTCAATTCCACCAATTGCTACTGGACTGGCTACTGGCTACTGTTCCAATTTGAAAAAATCTTTCAATGTTAAATAGCCTATTTATTGAGGAAGGCTATAGGCTACATACCATCACAATATCCCAAAGTAACTATTTTACGCGGACGAAGTCGCGGGCAAAAGCTAGCAGATTATATTTTCAAATGTGGATCAGTCATACGCTACTAATATATTTTCATGGTATATCTCTATTTCCCTTATGGTAACCTAAGGCGGACTCTGGACCGTTATACTGACCAGAATGTAAAACATTTGCGCAGATTGCACGCCACAATTGCGTCTAAATCACACAATTTTAAGCTCTATTTTAATAAGCATAAAGCTGTTTAGGAAACACGTCGTGCTTGCACTGGCTTGTGATGTTATGTGGACAATTCAGCGAACAGTTTTCGCGTATTATCTTTATGCAGGTACTTTTTAATCTCGTTTCGTTAGTGCTCAGTTGGATTTCAGATGTTGTGCTCCTGCATGAAGGCACGGAGTGAAATTACTGGATACTGTGATCCTTGAGCTTCCTGATATCTTCAAACATTCACACCTATCAACTAGCCCCAATTTAAGCAACTAATGCTGCTTGTGTTACGGACACTAGATGACGGATAAATAAATGTAATAGATAAATACATATAAATATCTTGAATATATAAAAATATATAAATACATCCAATACTGGAGAACAAATGCCTGAAAATTCAACACCCAATCATTTGCCCCCACCGGGGATCGAACCCAGAACCTCTCGAGATGGCAACGCCTTTGAGACCGACATACAGACCACTCGACCACGGAGGTCGTCCAAACGTCGGAGCTTTAGGTCAATACACATGATTTCTGGTTAACTGTAACCAATCAGCCAGGATTCAGAAGGGCATGGGCGAGTTTAAACATAGGCCCTCATCATGGAGAAACTCATGAGGAGTATGGGCCGTAACACCACGCTGGCCCAATGCGGGTTGGTAGGTAGAAACGGTCGTAATACCGGCCGAGACCAACGGCTTAACGTGCCTTCCGAAGCATGGAGGAGCTCTAGATCACAAAGTTTTGGTCACCTATCCAAGGCCTGTCCATGGTGAAGGTAGCTTTGTTTTCGATATCAAAAGCCAAAGCCCATTAGTAAATAAATGGAGCAAAATGGTGCAAGAAAAACTAGTGAACTGGACTGGATTACAGTTTCGGGATTAAAAAAAAAAGGAATTTCAATTTAATTTCAATTCACAATAGCACAATGTTGTTTGAAAATGCTTTCACATCGTAACGTAACTCTGTATTTACGAAAACTGTGCGTATGTTATTTAAATACGTAAATAAACAAATAAAAAGTAAAATGCCTACTAACGAGCATAGCCGCGACCTATCCACCGTGCGCTCTTAAACTCCGAAGAATATTATCACATATCAAAGGGCAGGCAACATAAGCCGTGCAAAATAAAACTACTCTCCTATATATGGTATTCCTAACTTACCAATACCCTCGTTTATTTGCCACAGTAACCATTCTTAGTAGCATCAGCATACGCGCACGTGCATTCGTCAACGTAGCCGTGTTCCCTTGTAATTAACGACGCGTGTTCTACAAGAACATTGTTTTGCAGCAGTTCCGATAAATAATCTCCACTTGTGTGGTAATACGATCTTCTGACGTCAGCGAAGGAGGCAGACAATCGATGATTGTTGCTTGCTAACCCTACAGGAAAATCGTAGACTTTATTTGTATACAACTAAGATTCAAACTCGTTAAACGTTGATTCATTATGGTCAACGGTACCAGCGTTTGGCGGAGGCAAAACAAGCGCATTCTTAACGCATTGTTTGTAAGTTGTACGTCTCTTAGACGTCTTTATGTAAGTTCGGCGTTCCTAACAAGGTAAAGTGAAAAGCATACTAACGATAACTTTGTGACCTGTTCCTTTATTTATTACAGTACACGTAATCTTGTCTATCAGTTCACATTGGTTTATATTCAATGGCTCTGCATTGTATAGTATTATCATTTTCCACCAGAGACTTGGTTCAGAGTTGACTGCGTAGGTACCTCTATCTTGCGAGCAGCCGCGTGCGTTGGTTAAAGCCATCTTTCCATCACGCAAACTACCGGCTACCACGTCTGGAGATTTCCCGAATATACCCGGGATTCCCTCTTTGGCGCATCTCCGTTCTAATGCCTAATTAGGCCGGGAGGCCCTGGAACCGACTCGGAGAATCGCTTCGACAGAACTCGAGTCTTTCCCGTGATAGGGCTCGAATGGGTTTAACGGGGAGCCTTAGTGGGTATTCTCAGCGAGCAGCTGAGCGACATACGCCTGCCACCTAGCCAGCGGCAGGTCCAGTCCGTAAATTATAGGATTTTGTCCCCGTAAAGCAAAAAAAAAGAAAAGGTACCTCTATCTTACTTTTTTTTGAACGAACGAATCAAGAATAAGACAGAAGGTAAAGTTGATGGGAGCTGTAAATTTACATCAGCAATTCTTACAAATCACATGTATTCTTGGTGGAGAAAGCCACTTATCATCAGATGGAATGGTGGATAATTGAGGGTAATCTAACCGCCTCCCAGGTCTAGTGGTTCACCATCGGGTGTTGATCGGGTGGTCCGGGGCTCGATTCCCCATGGGGGCAGAAGTTTTTCTACTCGGTTTCGTTGGTGGTATGGCTTCCGTGTGGCTAGCGACCACCGTCTTGCCTAAATCAGTCGCCATAATAACAATGTTATAAGCTTTGTTGTGTTTCGGCAATTAGTGGTATAGCCAGTTCCTCAGGCCTTATCGTCACTTACCATCAGGTAAGATGAAAGCCAAGAGCTTATCAGTCATTTTTTTTTAAATGGGCAGTTTGCTTCTTTGTCAACATGTCTACAAGCGTCCATGGGCTACGGTAACCGCTTCCCATCAGGTGGGACGTATGCTAGATTGGTATAAAAAAATATTTTAATTAAAAAAATCTGTGATTTACCTCTGTTCCAATACTGGAATTTACTTCAGCCTTCATGATTAAGACATTATGACTAAAGTCGTTAAGTCATTACTAATGGGAAACGTGTTGAAAGGATATTAAAATCATATTTATCGGGCGTAAGGAAAACATCGTTCCTTGGCACACTAACCGGTCCACTGCCTGCTATGTCTATGTTATATTGGATATTATAAAACAGTAAGTAGGTTCTGGGACCTTGAATGTAATGAGTAACTCCAGAACTTGAATATCTAGCTTGTAGTGGCTGTGCGAGGTAATTCCTTGTCATTATGGTATTATTTATAACTGGAAGCGCGCCGGTTAAAACACTATATGCAAATCAAAGAGTAAGCAAGTCAGAAAGAGTATTAGATGAAGTGGTGTTAATGTTAAATAAGTTGAAGTTAATAGTTTTTTTTGTGTCATAGTAATTGAAAATTCGATTAAGTAATATAACAAGAAAAAAAACATAAAAAGAAAACAAAAGAAACATCATAAAAAGTTTTAAATTGGATTACCACATTTCTTAAGACTACTTTAACTGTACTACGCTTGATAAAGATCTAAAGCTAATCCTGTATTAAAATACTGTAAGCTAAGTAAAGCAGACGGTAGCAGAACATGCTTTGGTATTAACAACGTCGGACGGGGTAAAAGAGAATATTTGAACGGAAAATTTTGGGGAAATGAACTTAAGAGTAACTCAATTAAAAATTATATTTTCAATATATAAATGATAATTTCATTGACACATTTTCGACGCATCAAATTTCTATTGGGTCCTTACCTATGAAATTGGTGTTTTTATTCTGTCTTAGCAATTTGTCCGTAACTATTAAGTTTCAGAACATAGTCTATTTTTAGAAAAGGCAATTATTCTTATAAAATAATTGCCTTTTCTAAAAATAGACATATATATAGGCACATATTTGAGCTCTTATTATTTAATTTGATATTTTTTCGTAAGTTTAAATGTGTTAAAATATGACACAAAGACAATTATTTTTAACTGCCTCCCGAATACATCATTTGATTTGCATTAACATAAAAACGATGAATAATTTTTATCAAGCGTGTTCACACACATATTGCTTAAGCTTGTCTAATGATACATGCCAAATATTATTATCTCTGAATTTGTCGTTGTGAAGAAAACTGATAAAATGTTAGTATGTAAAATACATACATCCCCAAAATCTACATACAAAACACATTTTTTTATAGGTTAGGTCCCAATATATTATACTTTATTAAAGACTAGCCACCCGGCGTCGGGCCGGGTGGCTAGTCTTCAATAAAGTATTCGCACGCTTTTATTATTATAAATACTATTTAAATGTACTTATTTAAATTAATATAGTCCATACTAGTATAGATTGCCTCTTTTTGATATGCATTTTTTTTTTCTTAAGTCCAAGATTAATTAAATCAAATGTTACTGATTACAGATTAAATATCTTTCTGCATTGGTAAATAAATATTGGTTGAATTTTCTTCTATACAGTTACTCCAACGTCTCAAATACAGAATTCTTAATCCTTGTAGGTTAAAAACCATCTTCTTATCTGCCCTTTCATTATATTTGATCTAACCCCGTACCTCCGTAACGCCAGAGGCAAACGAGTTCCAGAGACCAGTCATACGTCATTGGCCGACTCAAAAATTATTCCTCCATTATATAATAAATCATAGTAAACCAGTAATTAAGTCAGTCATAACCAGAACCTTAAAATAAAAAGAGTTCTATAATTTTTTCACATTAAATAACCATTCCGGCCGCGGCGTCCAGCTTAAACGATCATTCGATTACTTTTTTTGATCGGAAGACATGGTTTTCTGTACTCGCATTATAAATGATCAATGATGAATTAAATCATGTAACAATATTGGTACAGTCTTATGAGGTTTGGTATTCTTGTTATCGTGACCTGAAGTCGAGGAGTTCAATGACACATAAGTCGGTTTTTATTAGATCTATAAATAAAACTTACAGGTTGATGTTTATAAGTAATAGATAGGTAGAAAAGCGATGAAGGAGGTATTGAATTGAGCATCAGAAACCAAAACAAGGGCATTAAGATTGTTTTCTTTGAAAGAAGTAGACGCATCACGGAAAAACTGCTATCAGCGTCATGTAGTTCTTACCATGTATATTAGAATATAGAAGATTTAAGGGTGAATATGAAAAGAATATTTGTAAATAGTTTGCCATTTGAAATATTTTCCTATTATGTATTGATGTAATCGATAAAGATCAGTTTTTTAATTCCTTCTTGCAATCTCTTTTAATAAGATTAAAACATCTTCATCAAACTAAAAATACTTACTTTACACGCTCCAAAAACAAACAAAATCTTAGCATGATTGAAACGCAATACATTAATAACTGTCGTCGATATTTTTGATGGATCGATAATGTTCATTAGTGGTTCATAAGTCGATTATTTATTTGATGAATCGTTCAAAGGAGGTGAAGCGACTCAGTATGAATTTTAGAAGTCGGTAATCCGAAAACCGTACAATAAATCATAGCTCTAATGTACTGCAACACAGAAGCCAACTTTTAGTAGCCAATGCTTACGCCTACCGGTCACAGAGCAGTTAAAAACAGTATGTTTTTAATAAAGGCAGCATCAAATTAATTTTGCTCCAATAAGCTGTGTATATTTTAGTAAGTTTATATTTTATACTAGCTGTTGCCCGTGGAAATCGATCCAGCTATTTCGGAGATTAGCCGGTACAAACAGACAGACAGAAAAACAAAACAAAGTGAAAAAAAATTTTTGGTTTTTTCTCTGACTTGATTTTAAGCATTTTTTTTCTATGTACAGACATTCGACCTCTACAGTTTTATTATAATATGTATGATTATAACCTATACGTTTAATTTCCGGTGATACAAAAAATGTTATTAATGAATATTGTTGTTATCCTAAATTAGTATAACATAGAAAACAAAGTTCAGTTATATATAACATAATTTATGTATGCTAGAAGACAATCCACCTCACCGACATAACAGTTAACAAATAAACTTTAAATTTTAAAATTTCAGTTTTAGAACTCAAGCTCATTTAGATATGGTTTTAAATGATTCCTTTATTATGTTGACATGATTTGCATTTTTTT
Organism: Parapoynx stratiotata; assembly: GCA_910589355.1. Lineage (NCBI taxonomy): Eukaryota > Metazoa > Arthropoda > Insecta > Lepidoptera > Crambidae > Parapoynx > Parapoynx stratiotata. The sequence goes on along the minus strand of OU342468.1, from coordinate 4,263,602 downwards.
TTTCTCATTTTATAGTTTTAATTAGGTATTATGGATAATATGATAACTCAGAGTAAACAGAACTGGAGTAGCCTTTGTCTAACATTCCCCTCTGCCAAATGCACAAGCATCGGATGCTTGCACGTTTAATAAAACTAGTTGAGCCGCCATTTTGACAGCCATAACATTGTAAACGTTGCGGCGAACAGAGCTCCCGCAAAAATGCCTGCCTGTGCTGTTTTTTGTTGTAAAAATAAATAGAAAACATCGAGTATGCTAAAAGATGGTGTCACCTTTTATTTGTAATTATAATTTTTAAGATTTCATGATTATTTACTTCATTATTTCATGTTTTAGAATTCTACGATTTCAAATTTCGAACGCTAGTCTCGTGGAGTGTGCGGCTGTGACGTTGTCAAAACACACACCCCACGTGACTATTTTAAGCGTGTGTGTGCGTAAAATTTAAATTTCTGTGTCGAATTATGCATGTGTGCATTTGTAAAAACGGCTGGCTTTGAGTGTAGTGGTAACCTCACCCCCCGCAAGAAATGGCAGAAAAAAATGTTTGAGAAATTGACTAATGGCTACTCCAGATCTGTTTACTCTGAGTATGATAATAATCTTTTAAAATTTATTATGATTTTTAAGGTCTAATTCACCTGAAATGCAGGGTTATCCTAGTTCAGGTATCAGTATATTTTAGCTTTTAGTAATAGATACATAGATATGTCATTATTTGTGAACTATGCTTGATAATAAACTTATTATTATTATTAAATTAAATACAATTACTATTCTCTGATACTTCTAATAGGAAAGTATTGATCAACTGGTTATAGCTGCGCTATGTCACATACAAAAGATTCCTTATTGATCACTCCTCACACCATCCGTTCGGTAATTTACCTTAATAACTTCAAAAACTCATTAGGTCCGTTTTAAGAAATACGCCGTGAGTCCATTACACCCAAAAGTAATTTCCGTACAAGTGAGCACATAAAGATGTTTAATCTTGTGTTACGGTTCCTCTAAAGTATGACTTAAAGTAATAAAATTTTATTAGAAAAGGTACCTTGAGCCACTTACAATTGAATGATTACACAATTCACTGATAATAATATTAGGAGAAGCATTTTGTGTAAGAGAATATTAAATTCCGTATAAGGAATGCCGCACAATTGCTTACAGTTTCAGTGCTGTCGAAACTCATAATTTTTGTTTGGTAGGTACTAGTGATGGTACTAGGTATTTCTTAGTACTCAGTTAATTATAATTGTTTGTATCCATCATGCAAATTACCTATTCCACTTGTGAATGATCTTTGAATGAATCCAACCAAACTGAGCAGAAAAACTTCGAAGTTCATAAGAAATCGAACACCGGACCTCCGGATCAATACCCGGTGGTTTCAACCACATGACCACGGCATTCAAAATTTCGGCGGTCCTCCTTGATGTAATACATACTGTGTTATAAATATTAAATATTAGCTGGACACGAAGTTTAAAATGCCATAAAACAAAATAATGAAGGAGTGCCGAAGAAAGCAAGTTCCGAGGCAACACTCGTCCGGGATCTTGAATAAATTAGTTTTCGGAACGGTCGAGCCAATAAAAGTTTTAAACAAAAGAATCATAAAACGAACGGAACAACTTCGGTAGCAAGCAACAGGGACTTCAATGATTTACGACAAAAGTGCGACACAATTGCCTTAAAAACTTTTCGAATAAACTATCCGAGGATAGACACAAACATGTGTTTGTATTCGCGTATTGTTTAAGGTTTCTTCAATAAGGGATACGATGGGAGAAAAAACAGACAATGGGCAAATTAAATTTTATTAGATGCGACAGAGCTACCGATCGGCTGTAGAGGTGGGGTAAGGAATACGGGATGTCGACGTTCTCACAGTGCTTCTGTTATACACAACTTTTATTTCAAGCTGCAAAAGGAAGCATATTTCCATTTCTGAATTGTCTCTTTTGAGTTGGACTTAGTTCATTTTATAGTAAGCTACAAATTTTTATTATTCTGTTGGTTGAAGATACGTTCCCTTTGAAGGTGAAAAGAATATGAAATTGGCTTTGAAAAATTGACGATCGACCTGAATTGTCAGACTCGCTAATGATATACAAGCAACACCTGATAGGTGGATACTTGTGTGAGTTCTAACTATAATATTAATTTATAAAAGTGTAAGTGTAAAAATATGATTATATTATTTAATTTTCATCAAACCATTATAAACTTTATTACCGTCAATCAGGCTTTAAATTCATTAATATTTATTGAAAATAAAAGTACTAAAAGCAATGAAACTTGGTATGTTCGCAAGCACTCCGTTCTGGTCTGTCGCATATGCATGTATAATGTGTACCCAATAAAAAGCGCCATACTTTTTGTCTCGTAATTGTCGGTGCTATCTTTCAAGTCTGGAACTTAATAAACGCCACACTTCATGATTCATGTGATGGTTAGACGCTTTAAGTTTATAGCGCGCAACTTTGATCTGAGATGCGAATAAATATCATTACCAACAATGTATTTATAGTGGAGTGAAATATATTAATGTCGTAAAAATAATATGGCTTCAAAGTATAAAAGACAATAAATAAAAGGAAATATGATCCGAATTTAAACAAATTACCTTTTGGTCTTTCGCTTTGATTAACGATATATTAGGTCCTTACCTATGAAATTGGTGTTTTGTATGGAGATTTTGGGGAATTCTGCATTTTCCATACTAAAATTTTTTCAGTTTTCTTCACAACGACAAATCCAAAGATAATAATATTTGGCATCTATCATTAGACAAGCTTTAGTAATATGTATAATATCACACTTCATAAAAAATATTTATCGTTTATAAGTGTATGCAAATAAAATATATGCACTTAAAAAGAGTTGTCTCCGTGTCCAATTTTAACACAATTGAACTTACAACAAATTATCAAAACAAATCAAAAGAGCTCAAAAATATAGTCTATTTTTAGACGAGGTAATTATTTTTTAGGAATACTCTGAATCTTAATAGTTACAGACAAAATACTAAGAGAGAAAAAAAACATCAATTTCATAGGTATGGACCCAATATTATAATGTTGATTGCATTGAAAACTTTAATGGTGATTAAATAAAGTGATTGATAAAAAATAGTACTATATAAATGTATATAAATATAACTTAGTGTTAAAATATCAAAGTCTACTAAAATTAAGTAAATTACGTAATGTTCACTGTAATTTTTTGAACAAAACATTCACGTTGTTTCTCTTCAAAGCCCGGCAATTACACAATGAGTTTCAAAATTATTGGCCATAAAATTCTTTCTGGCAATTATATAATATTTCCAAACAGCTCCCGAAAGCAGGCTATTGTCGCGTCCATTAAGGAGCAGAAGCCGAAACAGCTCCATTGTTTGGACGTCAAAACTCACTGAACGAGAAAAATTGGATGTGTAACAATATCGCTAGAACAGTAAGTTTACAACGCAAACATTTCTAAGTCAGTAGCCTTCGGACTTTTGTCTGTTTTATGAGCTAAGTTATTGTTCCAACGTTTTTTGCCGGCCATTAAATGAGACGTAATGTTCTTAGAAGGGACGTTAGAATGGTACAGCTTTCTCCTTTGGCCAAAGGCACGTACGGTTTATGGTCAATTGTTTTATGTCGCTGATGCGGCTAAAAGACAGACGACATGACATGACTTGATTATGAATGTATGTTATAGGCAATGTTATGATAAAAGTTCTTTATGTCTAATGTTGGTGATAATATGGGTCATTTATTTTGTATTGACATTGCCAATGGGTAATTTCAAATTGTCATACTGGAATATCTATTGGCTCATAAAGTCGCAAGCCTCGTCGCATGTTGGCTACTTTAGGATTTTTGGACTTTTATATTTATAGGTTTTACAGGCACTAGTAAGGAGAATGACGTTAGAGTTGGGAAAACCACTTGCACTACTCATGCAAGAGATCACAAAATCAATCGATCGGAGATTAAGAGAAAAAAGTTATAGAAGTTAATAATGTTTTTGATCCCTTTTATTTAAAAATATCGTTTTGTTCCTCTTTATACGGGAACAAAATAGCTCTTTTCTGTTAAGAATTTTTTAGCTGACGGGAATGAGATTTAAATTCAGAACATGTATCAGCCGTACTAATCGAACACAACATTGTATGTGTGTGCAATAAGCTTAAAATAAAATGAATAGGTGAAAATAGCGACCTTCTTTAATAAATTTTCTGGAATGGATGGAAAGTAAAGTATCATGCGATGTACTCTTTGAATCCCTCACTGCGCTCAGGAGTCTACGTTATAATCCCCCGCTACGCTCGGGATTCTATTTTAGAATCCTTCGCTTCACTCGTGATTCAAACTAGCGCCCTCACCGTAAAAATACTACTTTGCTCTTTAGTTATACACAATTATTACGCCTCAAGTAACACAAAATACATGTAATAGGAAAAAACTCGGTAATCACAAACAATTTTATTTTCAAACTTTTTCGTTCATCCAACAATTGAAATTCATTTCACGGGAGCTCTCCAATAATGATGACAAAGAGTGCTGACGTAAAGAGCTGATGTTCACTTGTTTACGCTAAATCGCGGAATCAGCATAACAACTTTACACAGGCATAAGTGAAATGTGTATGTCTATTTGAAATAAAATTCGGACGTTTAAGGTTTTGCTTGTTTTACCATCTCACTGCAGCTCGATAGATTGTTTTTTTTTTGTAGTAATAACATCAGCTTTTTAAGCGGTTACTTTAATAGACCTTTTTATTCGAAATCGTATTATGCTTCTTTTTTATTATACTGCATTAAGTTTTTGTTGCAAGATTCATTGTCGTCTTATGGCGGTTCAAATGCTAGTCACTAATGACAAAAGGCAGTAAACTGAAACTGCAACCAAATCATGATATAAATTATAGAAAAACTTAAAAAAATTGATAACTAAAAATGAACATACAATACATGTTAATATCATCTTCTTTCTTACTCTTTCGTTAATTTGACTCTTGTCCAACTCATCTGAAAAATATCACTCTCGACAAAAAGCCACACATCGTCCAGACAATATGTTTGTGTATGTGACTTAATTTCTTTCATAATTATTAATTATACACAAAGGGCACAATCAGAAATAATATTTTGTTTTAACAGCCAATATTATATTATTTACCTATGTTTGAAAAGATCAAAATTAGGTATTTAAAAACATGTGACAATCCATTCCGATTCAAGTCGTTATTTGGAAAAAAGAAGACTGTGACAGTCTTCTTTTTTCCAGATAACGGCTTGGTCGACAATAACACCTGTACAAAAAGCTGCTATTAAACTCCAAAATTATGGAAAGTGGTCTAAACGATTACCATTAAACGTCAGTGAAAGCATTGCATGTCTGAAAGTTTGACCATGACAGATTATAACATCTTTATAATGCACGGTGTTAAATTTCAGAAGCCGAGTGAAAGCGTCACCTAGTATACGCAGAAGAGACAGAAGCGAATCTCCAAGAAAAGAGCGTACAACGTACAACGACTTGGTGTTGCAAATGTCCATGGGCGCGGATAACCACTTTCCATCAGGGGAACCGCCTGCTAGATTGGCCCCCTGTTAATATTAAAAAAAGGAACCTGAGGACTTATATTTTGTGTTATTATAAGTCAGTAATGAATATGTCGTCAAAAACATGACAACCCCTCCCATTCTCGTTACTATAGCTATTACGCCTTGTGTTGTTTCAAAAGGGATTACTACCTGAAACTACCTAGCAACAACAGACAAACAGAAAATAATTTCTGTTGTAAAGTGCAGATGCAAATATACTATTACGACCGCCGTTTTACCCATAATACCTTTTTAGACAACCTCCGTTGGCGTCGATTCCCAGTGGGGGTAAAATGTTTCTGGATAAATTAAATAATAGCTTATGAAAATGTATGTCCATTTTCAGTCGTCTTCTGATTTCAAAAGCGAACACGGATTTACTGCTTCTTTGAATGTTAGTAAATACTTGTTATTATTACCTATTGATTTTACTGGATACACATACACGAAAATTAAATACCATTTTATTAATTATTCTAAATCCGTACTCTTTTTCATCGACAAAAATTACAACTCGAGATTCAAACATCCAAGTCTAAAATTTCGCTTACATGTAAAGCGACCCAGCGTTTGACGAATAGTTGAAAGTGCTAACACGAACTGTGTAAACCATTGTGAGAAACATTAAGCTGCGGTTCTGTTAGATCCGTTAGTATAACGATGCTAATTCTTTAGGAACTCTATGGTAGCAAATAGAAAATCTGGCGAATAAAGTGGAGCTTAAAGTTCGCACTTTGTGTGTTAATTAGTTATACAAAATATTATAGGAGCTCATCTTCTATGGTGTCAATTTAACGGTTTCTCTTGATTATTATAGGGTAGGGAACGTGAATAGTGCCCAAAGTGCTATGAGTATCTGAAGTCCTCGTCTTCTTGCCTTTTCCCACTCTAGGTGGGCCGGCACAACATGTCTTCTTCTTCTTCCATTCTTCTCGGTCACTTTTATTCTCATCTATTCTCATTCTATTCTCATATCATTCTTCACGCATTCATTCCATCGCTTCTTTAGTGTTATCAAATAATCGCTTCTTTCTTCTATTCAACCTTAGCGCTTTTTCAAGAAAATATTTACTCACACGTTAGCAGTTATTAATTCAAACCCAAAAAAATCTATATACACCGACACTTGCAGTAGACCCAGCCAATGTTGATAGTCGATTAGATGAGTGTGATAACATAAAGAACCGCATTCTCACAAGCCAGAATTTTATTTGCCTTCTGCTCAAACATTAGCTTTAGTAATTCACTGCAAACATTGAAATTGTACTGTCACTCCGAATATTAATGGCCGGTAAATAAACTTTCATGTACCAAACATTGAGGAAATTTTGACTACGCGGATTGTAGTGGGTTTGTGGTGCAACGTTTACAATTCGTTTTTGCTGTAATGCGGGTTTTGATAGCAAACTAGTGTCCAGTAGTCATTAGTAGTAATATACTCATATTTGTGTAGTTAAAGATATTACTAGTTAGAAAAATGAAAAAGACGCCTACATAGCGCCTTTATGCAAAGGTCATCGACATTTCGCTTAAATGTTCTAAATTAAGCTTGTTTAAAACAAAATTAGATACAATTTTTTTTTTGGTTTCTGTGAAATTTAAGTTTTCAGTTTTTAAGTACTGCTTTTTTCAGTTTTTATACAATATTCGAAAACAAATAGACATGGTTTTATATATATCATTTTATGCGGCATTAAATATTCTTTAATTTGGTTAAATAAAGAATAAAGCTAGGTACAGTACTTTTGAAGATATTTACGATTTTCTAAGTGACCCTTTTTCCTTGGTGCTCAGTGTATTACAATATGTTAACCAAAGAGATTATCTGCTTATTTAGAAATAATAATGAAAAAAGTTGTTGAAAACTCCACTGAACTTTTAAACAAAAGAGTCTTAACCCGTACCAGTTCATAAAAATAGTGAACAAATGTCTTCGAGAAGCGGGATGTCCGAGACGATGAAACTTTTAATTCGAATTAAAATCCGAACAATGTCCTGAGTCAAATTCACTCAATTAACGACATCAGTTACGTAGTACGACAGATCCAATCAAAAAGTTATTTTCAACTACGAAAATTTATGTAAAACTAATAATTTTAATAGGTTTTTTAATAGCTTTAGATACTAGGTACATTCGGAAGGAAGCAGTAAGCTTTTATTTTTTATTTTAATAATAGCCCATTACGATAGTTGTAATTATTTATATATTGATTAAAATTATATACACATAACTCAAAGGTGACCGACTGACATAGTGATCTATCAACGCAGAGCCCAAACCAGTGGACGGATCGGGCTGAAATGTGGCATGCATGAAGATGTTATGACGTAAGCATCCGCTAAGAAAGGATTTTGATTAATATTACCCCTAAGGGGATAAACTAGGAGATGAAAGTTTGTATGAAACTTTGTCAATTTTAACCGATCTGGCTGAAACTTTAAGAGAAAATAAAAGGGTTCCCGTGGGATAGTTAAAAACCATAGTATCCGCGGACGAAGTCGTGGGCAACAGCTAGTACAATATAAACTAACAGAAGTTTTTCCATGCATTGTAATTTGCAATAGTCATGTATCAGAGTATTATAAATCTGTAATTCTTTATGCAAAGGTAATATAAATATTCAGTTGTGCTTAAATAATTGTTACAATGTTGTTATCTAAATATGTATATAGGGTTTGATAAGTTGTTAGTAGTTAGTTATTATAATATTAGTTAGTGATAAATCTTAAAAAAAAGTTTTCGAAGTTCTTATTGATTTTTTTTATTATTTAATTGGTCTTTATGATGTTTTGGAATTGCATTGATAAATGAGGAACATTGATAGATATTGCAATTCACGAAGGTGCCTAAATCGACTTTGAAATGAAATGAAATTCTTTATTTGATCATTTAGGTAGCAAGTAGTTACACTTATGACGCGTCAAAAATAATTAAACTTAACAAACAAGTTATATGCTTTTACTTGTCTGACTCTAAATTTTTATCCTCCAGGTAGTGAGGCCTTGTCAAGGGAAAATATTTCTTTGGACTGTATATCAAGGCCTTAAGAGCGAAGCTACTCGCCATCATAAAATGCATGAACTATAGCAGTGTAATACCTATTTTGAGTTTTCGGTCATACTTTAAACATTATTTATTTTATTTATTTATATTTATTTTGTTAAAATTACTTGTTTCTTCAGGGTTGTTGATAGGATTTCTTACCTAAGATGAAATGTCATTCGATAGTTGATCCTCGTTTCACCGTATAATTATATCTTCGTTAAATACTTTTTTTCATAAACCTTTTATAACTAGTGCAACTGCAAACTTATAATACCAAATATTCGACCACTTTTCCGAAACAATTTGCTTTACTGCCCTCATTACGTATTAAAAACTGCCACAGCCTATTCAGCAACAAAATTTCTATCCTATCAGCAAACAATTCGCAAACAAGAGAAGCTGATGAGATGAGAGTTCCAGGTCGGATGAAAATATAATACGCAAGCTACAGACATAAATCCTTATTATATCGGCCATTGTTAGTCTAAGCACAGACTGCGGTCTAATGCTGTATTAAGTATTCAAGTCCAAGAGTTAGTTGGCCGCAAGTGAGGTACACCCCGATCACGCGCGCCGACGGATGCGGCATCCGGCGGTAGGTTAGAAAAGATCTATTTGTTTGGGAATATGTTTAGCGCTGATGATGAGATGGTAAGATAAAATATTTTAATGGAGATATTGTTATACTAGGATGTAAAAATAAAATGTTTCATTTATAAATAATAAAATAAAGTCAAATTATAATTTAAAAAAAAATTATAATAAAATACATTCAACTGTAACTGCATTATACATATTAGTAAAATGTTAAAACTTAACATTACATAAGAAATCAGTCAGATATCTTAAGTTCCCATGTAACAGGTGGCGAGCCTGTTGCCATGCACCAGGCACAATGGGAGGAAAGCGTCATTCATAAGTTTTACTCAAACTCAGTGGTATGGTACAGGTGGTGGACTCGAACCCGCAGCCTCTCGAACGAGTACTGCGGCTTCCAATCTCGAGCTACCACTGGCTTAAAATTCAATTCCAATAAAGACTATTTTTAACATAGAATGTTAAAGTCTAGTCTTTATTGAATTAACAGAAACCAAACATACAGTCTTTTGGATTTTTATCTATATTTTTGCATGATTATCACGCATAAACTACCTATAACTTCATTCAGTCCATACACAAAGCATAAATGAGAGACCAATATTCGTATAATAATTATATATCGCTAGAAAATTTGTTATAATGGACAGTCATACTGCCTCAACTGTATAAAAATAAATGTTATGAAAAGAAGTGACGCCATATTTATAAATGACTACTTTTGTTTAATAGCACTTCCCTTCAATCGAAACTATTAAAATAATTATAATTCATAAAAGCAACCGATGACGATAACATACCTCAAAGCTCTCAACAAATGGACATAGAGCTTTTAGCCGTTATTCAAAACAAAGTCCTATTCCAAGTACATTAAGTTCAATGTAAAAGTCTTATCTACTATTATTCTACTAATATGCATATTATTCATTCGTAATACCAGTGAATCTTGAATGGTTTTCTATTAAACAGGAAGACAGCCACTGGATGGAAGCCAAAGTGTATTTCCTTTTATAATAAACTAGGCCTTATGGAGAAAATGCATTTTACGAAAGGACAATAATAAATTTGTGCCAGACCTACCTAAAGTATTAGTATTGTATTTAGTAATACTAGTATTGTATTTTGATATTATATATATTTTTTTTTAAATAGAAAGGTTTTTTCATAGCAAATTTTATGTGTTAAAGTGTTCTGTACCTACCACTTAATTAATCTGACTTACTCCGATATAATTTTTTGTTTCTCCTAAACAGACCACTCGATCTTCATTACCTATGATTTAAGATATTTTCTGCAATCAATTATTTACATATTTCTTCTCATAATTACGCCACCGAACTTTATGATAGACTAGCGGTTGCCTGCGTCTTCGTTCGCGGTTACTGGTTTTTTAGCTATCCCAAGGGAACCATTTAATTTTCCGGAATAAAAAGTATCTAAGATGTTAACCAGGGACATAAGGTATCACCATGGAAAAAATTATTGATATCGGTCTAGCGATTTCGGAGATTAGCCCTTGCAAACAGACAAACAGACTGAGAAACCAAAAATTATGAAAACATTGTTTTGGTATTTTCTCTCTGTATACATCCCCCTGGCTTGATTTTAAGCATTTTATTCTATGTACAGACATTTGACCTCTACAGTTTTATTATAAATACGAGTATGTATAGACTTTCACTTCTTAAAAAAATATTAAAAAAAAAACTTACCTTTGCTCTACAATCTGCAACATGGTCCCTCTGTTCTTTTCCATCAAATCTTACCCACGTTTAATTAACTCAGTCATACATAACTTCTAGAAAGTAGCGTAGCTAATATCAGATAGCCGCTATAGTCAATTTAAAGTGCACTGTAATATTAATTAAAGGAGCGTCTCGACCAGTATCAGTTTTCATAAATATGTAAATCTTATTTGCATCCGTGATCAAAATATTGATTGAGTATTTATTAAAAATGGTATGATACTAAGAGACGTTTCATAGGTACGCTGGCCACCAGCGACGGTGAGATTTCCTTACATTTTGACGCAGCGCGCGCGTGTAGCTGTAAAACGATGGTAGGTATCTCTTGTGATTGTAAGCGCGCGCGCCTGGCCACCCTTAGACTAATTTAGAGACGGTATTGAATGACGAAATGCGTCTAGTAAAATAACAATTACAATGGCTCTTCTAAGCCCTTCCATAGATAAATTAAGTAGTAAATAATAAAAATAAAGCCTTGTTTATTTCTTCATAACATTAGAAAATTACATTTAAATATAATTCCACTTATACTTAAGATATTTGATTACATTAAATTATATAATTATTATTTAACTATTTTATTTTATTTTTCATATATTATTTTATTACATTATGTATGAACTAAAAGAAATAACAGAAAATATTCCAAAGAGTATAAGTAAAAACATAGACGAGAAATTTCTAATACTAGAAACCAGACAACAACAACTGGAAAAAATTACCGAAGAACAAGAGGAAAAAATTCAGAGATTTGAAAATTTTACAAGAAGAAAAAATTTGATATTTTTTGGTGTTGAAGAGACTGAGGACTCATATCACAGTCTACAGAATAAAATCTTAAATATAATAGATTCTAACATGAAAGTAGACTGTCAAAAAGGAGATATTGAGTATGTCACCAGAATGGGAAAAACGTCTGGGAAAATAAGGCCAATTATTGTCACCCTTACTACAAATTAAGTAGTATAGATCTCTATTCCCACACATGGGTTTTTAGTTCGTCTTATTCTTATTATTGTTGCTTGTACCATTTCGTTCGGCTTATAACGTTAGGTTAGGTTAGGTTAGTATAGTAGCGCTACTATACTAGCGGAATTACTTAATTTATCTATGATTCCGCTTGTACGAATATAGTAGCGCCTCTTAATGCAATAAGTCGAAGGAAAGAGTACAAGCAACAATAATAAATAAAGTATTAGACGAACTAAAAATCCATGTATGGGAATAGCGATCTATACTACTTAATTTATCTATGGCCCTACCTACCTTTAATAATATTGTATTAGTATTTTTATATGGGTGTAAATAAATTTTTGGATTCTTAGAAATGGCTGCAAATTTAAAGTGATCAAGCATATTTTATTCTTATTTCACATTTAAAAATTCCATTGAAATATAAATATAGTTTTAGAAATTAACAAAAAGAATAAAAATAAAAAAGAATTAATTAACTTTTGAAACATCAATTAGAATTAATAAGCTAATTAGTATTGTACAGTGCAGCGCTTAGTTGACCACGACACAATGTACACCTTATCTTGATGATGAGAAGTAAAGTTATTAATGTAGATACTGTAATAGCGATTCTTTAGATGTAAGAAGTTGGTGAGTATCTTGAAGTAAATTCACAGTATGTAAATTCCCTCTTTATTTGTAGTTATTATTACACGTAAATAAGCTTGTTATACGTATCTTAATTTATGTATGTATTATCCCGTGTTGTTTTTTTTGTCCCGTGATGGTCCGGGACACAAAAAGAATGTACCAACTGCTTTTCCCCCCTAGCATGTCGTAAAAGGCGACTCAGGGCGTATTGGGTACTGGGTCTGTGATTGTGGCGATGAGCTAGCCACTTGTTACTACTCTGTCACGATTTTTCATCTGACCAAACCCAATTTTTGTATGGCTAAATGTGGTCTTAAGGAACACAGTGCTCCTTGGACTCTGTCTACCCCTTCGGGGATCAGGCGTGATTGTATGTATGTATATTTTTTTATCATCTATATTTAAATATATGTTCTGTTTAATTTCCTTCAATACTTATTTGTGTATTGCATAAATTAAAAATGTTTGCGAACTAGATATCCATAGTAAATAAATGTTAAATGTTAATATAATTGGTGTTAACTTATATAATGCTTATCACGCTGTACACATGTCCGTGGAGTTACAGCCGATCACTTCATGTATTATACCTATTTTTTGTCAACTTGAAAATGTTGTAATTCTGTTTTGTGTAACAAATCAATAAATAAATAATATAGATATAAATCAATGCAAGTTATTTAAATAATACATAATATAGTGACGTATAATATCAAGAGCATTTAACTCTTGTCACTATTATAGGCTAGGCACATACACGTGACATGTGCCAGACCGTACAGAGGCTTTAGTGTAAGTTTTTGAGTATAAAATACGTTACTATTGTAGTACCGTTAAGAGTCCAATTTGTATAGGAAACGTGAATAGCGCCTCTAGCGGAACGTAACGCATACTAAGATTCCCATACAAATTGAGCTCTTAACGCAACTACAATAGTAACGTATTTTATACTAAAAAGCTTACACTAAGGCCTCTGGTATTCAGTAGTTTGAATATTAATATTAATGGCAGTAGGTAACATATAATATCAACACAAAAGCTCAACCAACCTACCGTTGAAACACTGAATTTTAAATCAATGACGCTATTGTTTTGGAACACTGGTATGTATGTATAATGTATTAGATAAGAGACATGTTTTAATGAATTTAAAACACATACCAAACCTAAATAAAAACCTCACAATGCCAGCTCGAGTTTGTTGCTCCGGTCACAAGCGCTTTCATTTAACAAGGTCGAATTCCTAAATGATTATATACTGTAAATCTTAGACAAAAGTTTGCATTGTAAATAAAAAAAATAAGTTTAAAATATTGACGACCTTCGTGGTCGAGTGGCCTGTACCGGTTTCAAGGCGTCGCTACCTTTAAAGGTCCTGAGTTCGAGTCTCGGTGGGGAAGTTTTAGTATGTTTGTGTGATAAATACAGTCATATTGTTCTCCAGTTATGGAGCTATATGCGATTATTTTGTATTTCTATTTATACAATAAATAAATATCTCCAAACATTCACACTTATCAACTAGCCCATATTAAGCAACTCATGCTGCCTGTGTTAACGGATAAATATATTTACTGGATAAATACATATAAATATACAGAATATATACAATACATACAAGACTGGAGAACAAGTGTCTGTATTCATCACACAAACATTTGCTCCCATCGGGGATCGCACCCAGAACCTCTCGAGATGGCGTCGCCTTGAGACCGGCGTACAGACCACTCGACCGCGGAGGTCAGAGTCAGTTTTTTAGAATCCATATTATATCACAAATGCGTAGAGCTATTACTTTAGGCTAGTTGATTGGTGTGAATGTGAAAAGATATTAACGTGTTTATGTATTTACTTAGATTGTACATTGTTCATTTTGAGATTTCATAAATTATCTATTTTGTTTCTTTAAATATGTTGTATGTACAATAAAGTAAAAAAAAAAAAAAATAATAATAATAATAATATATGTACAATAAATAAAATAAATAAATAAAATATCCGGCTGTGAACGTTACGTCACAAGTTACCAATTGCAATATTATGTATTCATCAAATAAATAGCCCTAACCAAGACTCAGATCTGAACTTCGAAATGTCGGCAAAACAACTATAGGCCTAGCAAGCTGCCTATCAAAAAGGCCGCCAATTATGACATTTAGTTTTAAGAATTTCCTGTGTGATTTTTCTTTATTATTATTATATTATATTTGTTGATGTAACACATGAAAACGAAGACCACCTATGAACTCACACTCAAAAAGCATTCGAAAGGCCACTACAATCAAAATAAAAATGCTTGTTATACGTTCCTATTTCTAAGAGAACATCAATGTTACAACTGGTTGCAAGCCATATTTTTGTAGACCTACACGACGACATGTCATCCTCATCAATAAGAATGTATATTTATTGTATGTACTGAATAGTATAACATAAGTGTATTCAGAATAAGTTTCATTTTCCTACGTTAAAGTGTGTGGTCAAAATGTTTATTATGCGTTAGGGATCAGAAATAATAGATTCAAATTTATAAATCATCATTGTTTTATTTTTATTTGTATAAATAACGTAATATTACTATTATTAATATACTATGATCACTTGTTTTTGCTATTTACAATACTCATATACTACAGCAGTCTTTAAAATTTTATTACTTTATCTATACACAGGATAACGAACAGGCAATAGTTAATTACATTGATTTGGTATAGCACTTAGAGACTAATAAATTACAATATTTACAGCGAACTATAACTAGAGTCTACATATTTACAGTACGACTGGAAAGTTGACGCGAGACGCCCTAGACTAGATAAGCCTGTACGGTGTTGCCAGTGTCGACCAGCGGAGGAGGCGGCGGCCACTGCCGCATGTCACGCCGCCGCCCAGGAGCCATGCCATGCTCCAAAGAGGAATAATCAGAGTCTATAGACGAGTAAATATGATCGGAAATTGGCCTCCCGTCTGGCCCATATACAACTCCTTGTGTCTGTCTCACAGCCGAAGGCGATTGTCTGACCTCACTATTATTTTCTGGCGGAGCGCTCGCCCCTTGCTCGCCCATGACAGGCGACTTATTAGGATAATAATACGGCAGTGTTCGATTAAAAGGATCGACATTAGGCACAGAAGAATCTAAAGTATACGTATTTATGTTTTTTCTATAATTATGACTTCGCCCCTTGTGATTAGAGCGAGAATCCGGCATCATATACCTGAGATTCTCCCAAAACCTCTTTTGATTCCATCTCAATCGAGAGCCCGTTTTGAGGTAAGGTCGCAAATCAGGATCGCACATCGCATCTGGCACCGTACAATCTTCTATTATTATTAGTTTATAAACAGACCCTTTGAGCGCCTCGTGCAGCCCTTGGCGAAATTCGTATAGAGACCATTCAGTTTGCATAAAGTTTCTAGTTAGTATTAATATTATTCGCTTTGACGCTTCCGCTGCTTCGACTACCGGTGGAGCGCATTGCATGTATTGTGCACCGTGGTGCGGAATATCTCTATAGTGCAGACAGAGATGGTATGATTGATTACCTTCTTCTAATTTTGAAGCTAAAGATTGAATTACAAATTCTTCGTCTTTTGGGCTATAACAAACGTAAGCATCATACAATTTTTCGCTTTCTTCGAACGTTCCGGGAAATGAGAACACCCTAATACCGCAATTAGTGTAGAGCCATACTCTCAGTGTATCTCTAAAAAGAAACAGTACAACGAGCGCCAATAAAATTAACATAAAGCCGGTAAGAGTCGACACCATCATGGGAACATAGTTGGAGACTAACATATTTCCGATGACTGAATTATCGGCGTAATAATCGCTACAGGCTGTGCCGTTCAAATTGAGCTCTTTTTTCTGCGGCGGCTTTGCCTCTCCATTCCAACACCATACGTCGGTAATATCGACAATTTTTTGCGCATTTTCTGCCAAGTATGCAGTTAATTCCTGCAAGTAACGGCATTTGCACGACCACAAATTATTTCCGAGCGACAAAGCTTTCAAACTGGGGTTATTATTGAATGTCCATACACCGAAATCGACTAACCTATTACCATCTAATCTTAAAATTTCTAATGATTTTAATGTAAGGAATGATATGTTAGCAATATGACTAATAAGATTATTTTGCAAAAACAGTTCTTTTAAATTACTTAGTTGTTGGAATTCATATCCCTTTAATTCTTTGAGCTTATTATTACCAAGATGAAGAATTTGTAATGCATTTAAACCAGCAAATGTTCTATTTTGAATACTATCAACGTTACTGTTATTTACATACAATGATCTCATTTTTTGTCTGCCGATAAAAACATGATTTTGGAGTTCTTTAATGTTATTACCGTCTAAAAATACTTCGGTTGCGTCCATAGGGATTTTATGGGGGATTTCTGAAGAGGATTGTCCCGAGCAATCAACGACGTTAGTATTCCATAAGGGATCATGGTAACAAGTACAATTTTGAGGGCAAGTCATTTCACAGTCACACGCATCATAATCACAACAGTGGCAAATTGCAAAACAATGAGTCTCATACTTACAAAGAAAGTCTGTGGTCTTAAGATTAGTTAAGGGCACATGAGTTCCACTGCGAGTATTTGTCATTTTACACAAAACATTTTCTAAGTCCATCACACGCGGGTACTGCCGCATGGCAGTCATGTTATTTATAATCGGTAACCACTCCATAGTACAATCACACTGAAACGGATTGCCACCTATATAAAACTCTGGTAAACTTTTGTTTTGGAGCACTGTTGCCAAGCGCAAGCTATTTAATTCTAAATGCACAATTTCGTTAGCATACATGTCCACTCGCGTCAAGTTTTTCTTATCAAAGAACGTATTCACATGAATATTATTTAAAAAGTTATTGTTGATAAACAAAAGTTCTACACTATTAGGAATCGCCATAGGCGATATTTCCACTATACGATTATGACTAACATCTAGAGTCTTTATACGAATCTCTTCTTGTAACTTGTAATAGTTACCTAAATGTTCAATAAAGTTGCCGTGAATGTCCAACCACTTTAAATTACTAGGCACAAATGCGTAGTCGAACCACACTAAATGATTTTCCGATAAATTCAGCCACAATAAACTTGCAAGTGAAGAGAAGACACCGTTGATATCCGAAAGGAAGTTGCCGTCGAGTCTTATAGCCTCCAGCTGTGTATTTCGACTGAAAGTACCGCGCTCTATTGATTGGATTTTATTCTTAGCGATGTTGAGGACTTGTAAGCTCGGTAAGTCCCAAAACATTCCAACGCTTAAATTGCCAATTTGATTGTCAATCAATCTTAGGCCAGTTAATTGGTTTAGATTTTTGAAGGAACCATTTCTGAAACCTGATATTTGATTCTCTCCCAAGTCAAGAGTTTTGAGGAAAGAGAGCTCCCATAATGCTTCAGGGACATCAATTAGTTGATTGGAACTCAAATCTAATTCCTTCAAGTCAGAACAGTTTTTAAAAGCTCTTCGATCAATGTTCACTAGCAAATTGTTGTTTAGAGTCAACTTGCTGAGAACAAACAAGCCATTGAATAAATTTTCGTCTATTGTATGAAGTCGATTTTCTGCCAAGTTCAATGTGTGAAGATTGTATAAAGGTAAAAATGCATTATCTTCGATATAACCAATCGAGTTGTTCTTTAAATTCAATACTTGGAGGAAAAATAAATCTTTGAATGTTTTTTCTCCGATTCTAGTAAGTGCATTGTTTGATAGATTCAAAACAATTAATCGTATCAGTCCTTTGAACGTATTATCATCGATATGATTGCTAGTCAGCTGATTACTTGATAAATCCAGTACGACCAACTCTTCCAGTCGGTGAAATAAGCCTGGCCCCAATTCAAAGAGCGAGTTATCATTTATGTATAACTCCCTTAACTCTCTTGCATTTGCAAATAATCCTTCAGGTAGCATTTGGAGTCGATTGTGTGATATGTTGAGAACACGAATCATTAATCCATTAAAAACATCACCTGATATGTCTGTGATATTGTTATGTTGCAAGTAAAGATATCGTAAACTTCCTAATTTTAATATTTCTGAATTTTCCGGCAAAGTTTTAATTTCATTGTGGCTCAAGTCTAAGCTGTGAACATTCACACCACACCCTTGCCCGAAACCCAGCTGTCCAACTGTTCTAATCCTGTTATTTGTCAAATTTAATGTAGTTAAGTTTCCTAACGGACAAAACACGCCGGAAGGAATAAATTTGATGTTATTTTGAGCGAGATCCAGGGAAACCAACTTTGGTAATCCATTGAAAGCGTTAAACGATAATTCTAAATTCTTAGTTGGCATCCACTCGTAGTTCTTTGAACGAAGTTTCAGCCGCTTTAATTTGCTTAAATCTTGAAACGTGTTATCTGGTACTTGTAGGAGCTTGCAGTTTGTTATCGAGAGATCCGTGAGTCCCGATAAACGATTGAAGTAGCGCGCTTTCAGTGAGCTTTCGAATAGTAGTAAGTGATTACACTCGAGCGCGAGGCGAAGTGTGTCAGGAGTCACTGATGCGATACTGTCACCATTCCCGTCAAGAGTCCGCGTCTTGCAAAGTACACTGCTTTCCAAGTCCCTATCGGCGACCCGAACACATTTGTCCGAGCCATAGGGAAGCACCGCCGCGCCGATGTGCAGTAGCGCACAAAAAACAGCCGTTACAGCATACATTATCACAGATCTTTCATTTCACTACAAAACGTCTCATAAGCACTCTCCGTCGGTCGATATCACCATTTCCGAAACAAAGTACGTGATACACTCGCGCGCTGAAGAAAAACTTAATAACATTTCACTTCACTGTAGTCCTTGTAGAATGTGTTTGGTAATCAGTCCTTGCAAAAGCATCCCCCGGTAATCGGTTGTTGAGGAACGATGTTATCGAGATGACTTTGAGTAATAAATATTTAGTGCGTGTTGCGGAGATTACCGTGGGGTGTGACACGGCCTCTCCGTAAAGCGGTTGCGTTGCGACTGTCAAGCGGAGAGCTTGGCTCGTAGAGGTGGCAGCGGTAGGGAGGCGCGACCCACCCCGCAGCCCGCGGCCCCCTGAGCTTTCGCTAAGAGCCCGTTGAGGCATCTAAGGCCATCTAGCGTCTGGTAGCCGAAGCACAATACTTGATTATTTGATGAATTGATCGGTTGATCGATTATATGGAGTGAATAAAATTCTTCGTTGTTTTACTATTTACTATTGTGACTTTTTGAATATTGAATAAATAAAAAACAAACTTTCAATGAAGTTATAAAAACATAAACAACAGTATTAAAATTTGAGTATTTCAGGTGGTTTGAAGCTAATTATATTATTCAACATGTAATATTGTCTAATGATTGTACCTTTGAGATTTAAATATTTGGGAATTAAGCTTTTTAATTTTTAAATGCTCTTTAATTAAAGAACCGGAAAAGTTAGCAGTCGCTGTCAGCATAACGTTAGCAATTACTGTACACTCCAAAAGACATTATTGAAGTTTTGCTTTTGCTGACGCTTTTTGCGCTTATGTCCGTCGGGACGAAATTCAAATTTTGCGAGTGTTTTATTATTTCCTAATTTTTTGATGTCGGCAGCAAAGTCGGGACGGCGCGCAGAAAGGGAAATGGAAAATCCTTGTCACTTGCTTACATAAAATAATGCTGCTTTTAAAGCGCTTGTTTTAAATGCAAGCTCCTGAATTAAAATTAAAAAAAAAGATGAATATTTAATCAAAATTTAAACACAATCTACATAATTTCCTTCGCCTTGTAATGTTTAAAATTTTCGTTTTGGTTAAAGACATTAAAGTTTATGTAGGTACAGTGCCATAAACTTATCTGACTCAGTGGCGGAGGTCGCTGTTGTCGAATTTAGTCGCAAAAAAAGCTCTGAAGCAATAACATAACTTGACATTGACGATACAATCATAATGGCGACACTTAGTTCCTATTTTGGCTCCCGAGTCAGTTAAAGGCGTTTGTTTATCTTATGCCGTTTTCAAAACAACAAATCCATGCATATAACTGAAACACAAGAATAAGCAAATACGTAAACTATCATATAAAGTTAAAAAAAGCGGTAAAAATAATGTTATCAATAAGCAAGCATACATCCGTCATCGCTGTTTCAGCATAAAAAATAATTATGAAAAGTGATAGGTATAAAATGATTCTCCAAATTATTACGTCATACAAATATTTACTCTATGAAAGTAGTTTTTTGCCAACATGGCGCCTATTTTAGAATCATTGATCAAAAAAGCTAAATCTATTATCATACGCCATATACAAACAGAGCATACAAGTTTTATCACGTTAATTTATTAACACTCAAAAATAGCGACTATTGTTATCAACATAAGGTTTACCAAACACGCGATGGATAAATGAAACACGTACAAGGTTGATGCTATATTGGCCATGCGAAAAGTTAGACAAACATTTGCACAGACCAACGAATTCAATTGATGCAGCTATAGAGGAGTTATTCTGGAACTGTTCGAAGTTTGGTAATGTTGGTGAATAAAAAAAAATCCGTAACATTCATTTACACTTGGTAAATGAATGTTACGGATTTTTTTTTATTCATTAACTAAAACAACAACATTATTATTACTATGAAATGTGATTTTGTGTTGATCATGTCAAAGGCTAGTCGGCTAGTGAAATTTTTATATCAAAGTGTCTACAAAACTTTAGAATATGATTAACTTTCAAATTAAATAATTATCAAGAAGATGACAATGCCACATATGAAAATATATTGTGGTTATCATGTTTATATGAGTAGCAAAACACATTATGTAAGGACAAAGTTCTGCCTGCTCAATCCAATCAGTTTATAAGACACAATTAATGTTTAATCATTATATTGGGTCCTTACCTATGAAATTGGTGTTTTTATTCTGTCTTAGCAATTTGTCCGTAACTATTAAGTTTCAGAACATTCTTATTCTTATAAAATAATTGCCTCTTCTAAAAATAGACCATATATTTGAGCTCGTATTATTTAATTTGATAATTTTTTGTAAGTTTAATTGTGTTAAAATTAGACACAAAGACAATTATTATTAACTACCTCCCCAATACATCATTTGATTTGCATTAACATAAAAACGATGAATAATTTTTATCAAGCGTGTTCACACACATATTGCTAAAGCTTGTCTAATGATACATGTCGAATATAATTATCTCTGGATTTGTCGTTGTGAAGAAATCTGATAAAATGTTAGTATGTAAAATGCAGACATCCCCAAAATCTCCATACAAAACACCAATTTCATAGGTAAGGACCTAATATGTTACTGTAGAAAATATTATCAAAAAAAATGCGAGTGGAGCAATGTAGAACATGACAGCTATATTTTCACTTTAATAAAAGTGACGTAACAATCCGTACGTTAACAATTACATTGGTAAAATATAGCTACAAATTCTGTTGATAACATCAACGTGTAGGTAAGTAATATCTCATAATCATAAAATTGCCGGTTGTTGGTCAAAAACTTGAGAACATAATTAAATAGTCATTTAATGTTGAACCCAGGATGCGTGGGTCGGAGACAAATAAACTCATTTATTCTGTCCTTTATTCGTATCCTAATTTGTAACTATCGAGCGGCCCTTGGGCTGCTACTCCAGAAAAAATGAATGAATTAAAAAACAGACCTAATTAAAAGAACGAGTGTTTAAAGGATGCCGTCGGTGTCAGTTGATTGATGCCATAATATTTTAATCAAAGACCCGTTAAAACCGTCTTATGATCGCGTATTTTACTCTCACTGTAAGTGCTCTCTCTCGTAAAGAAATAGCTTAAAATTGCTTAAGCATGTACAATTTATCTAGTAACACTTCCTAGAACAAGAAAACAAGTCATAAGATCGTGATATTTTGTTATCTGACATGTCTCAACAAAAATCTACGTAAATTTACGCAGACGTGTATCAGATCTATTTAGTTTAAAAGTAGACAGTCAATATGAAATGTATACGCAAAATACGTAGGTATGCATTTTAACCGTTTACTTTTCTATCATACATTTGAATAATCGATCTATACTGTTAACATTAGATCGTCTTGCCGGCCTCGCATGATTACAAACTTAACCAATCGAAATATGTAGGCTATTTCTATTGATTCTAGTATAAGTGTTATTTGGTCTACACAATTAGTTAGCTACCGATGCGTTTAATTTGCTGAAACAAGCAATAAAAGAATATTCTATAAAAATATTAAAATCAAAACTAATAGTTACAAAGAATATCAGAATATCCTAATAATAAATAAATAATAATTTATTAATATTACAATTAACTAACTCTAGTATAAGTGTAAAGGTTGTTACTAACATCTATGAGCCTTTAACGTTTTTTTTTTTTTGTAGAAACCTTTTTTGATAGTGACACATCCTATGGGGGAAGACAAATACGAAAGATTTCCCAGTAGGTCGCTTAGACCAGCTTTTTTCTCGCTTCATTTTACAATTATCTGGTCAAGTTATTGAGAGCCTTCTAGCCAGGTAGGGTATTAAAAATGTTATCATTTCATAATTTTTTAAACACTTTACCGGCTACAAGAAACCAGACAAGGGTGAGACTGGCGACAGAGTTACTTAAGACAACTCTATTATGTATAATATAATCTTTAGTTTTTAACCCTCCATTAGCGATGCATCCGGTATTACACTAATAAACCCCTTCAGGTAGACCGGGCTTATCGGACCCCGTCTTAGCACTTCGCCGAAATTCAATTGTTTTCACCGACATGCTTTCTTATGGTCAGATATTACAATGACTAATTTATTCAAAGGCTTTAGAAAATTTCGCTTCTTATCAGTGTATTGGAGGTGTTACATAGGAGCTTTTTTTAGAGGATTATCCTCACTTTGCGTCTGCAACAATTGAGCTCTGCGTCAACAGTGATTCATATCTAGAAACGCATTTGGTTTACCACGTTGGACAATACTAGTCTTTTGTTAATGTTTCAAATATTCTTTACCTGGGTATTTTCTAGCGCCTTAGTCCACATCTGTAGATTATTTTGTGGGAACTCTTCCTTTTTTTGGTAATGTCGTTTTAGCGGCGACTTTTTCGGAGATTTTATGGAACAGACTGGACATTCATGACGAGAAGAAAGGAACTATGTGTTTTTATTACCAGTGAATGAAATTCTCTTTACATAATAATCAACATATTTTTTCTACTGTCACATCATTTCTGACCATTAGGATCATTTGGATCTAAGAAACACATCAGGAGTATGGGTCATAATATTGATTGATTTAGGATAAAAGCGGTTGAAATTGGAACCTTTGTCTTACGAATCATGGCAGAACGCAAAGTTAGGGTCACCCATCCAGGGTTCTAACAAAACGAAGACTACATTGCATTTAATATTGAAATTAAAGCGCTTGAACACTACGCCATCGCCACCTAGGTCCTAATATATATTAATGTATAACTTTACATCAGCTCTTTGGATTTTTTGATCAATTATAAAACTATTGTTTCAGAATTCTCCTACCTCATCCCCCTTATACCATTATCCTCGTACTCTTATTGTTTGAAATTTATTTTCATTTATAATTAAAATTATAGCATTTTAAATAAATTTCAAACACAACCATGCACTGCGGCTTATGTATTCAACTCAACAAAACTTTATTATTCTACAAATACTAAAACAAACGTACGCTCATAAAATTAATAAATTCTTTCTACAGTCATAATCAATAATAGGCATAATCAGGAAAAGGCTTCAATAAAGTTCAAAGTTCTTCGACAGTTTTAACTTTACCTATTTGGATTTGTACTTCAACCGCCAGGATTTGAGATACCCAGGAACATTCGGGGTCTATTGTACCCGTTCCTGTCGAGACACGTTCGTAATGTGTTGACATCATTATACAGCCGCAATAGCACGACAATACAGATAAGATCCGTGTTTGGAGTCGTAGGGGGAAACTTTTAGATGGCTGTTTTGTAGGGAGTGCGCTCTTAGGAAGCACTTCTATTGATAGGGAAGTTTGAATATTAATCGTAGGCGGGTTAATATAGGAACGAATCCGAATATTAATTTGATCAATAATTTCCTCTTTTTGAAGTTCAATTAAGGCACAATTTTTCTAGCACCACAGATGGAATCTCAATTCTATAATCTTAATGCTTTACATACATATATATTTATATGCGTATATGCAGGCCTCTTTTTTTTAATTTATTGTTACAACAAGCAAATGTACAATATGTTTTTATACAAAACATTTGAGCAATTCCGAAATATTTAATTGTACAACCAACACCGATATCCACTGATGTAAAAAAAAAATATTTATACCTGTATGAAATACCTATCTTTATTATGTACTCATCTAAAAAATCAGCAATCCACATAATATATAATAAATCGTATTTAAGGAATATACAGAAATAAACAAGTGCCCAAAAAAAAAACACAAAACACATTGCCTCCGCAATTATTCACAAAACACAAGCATATTCCCAGTGAGGTAAAAATAACAGACTTGTCATTAATGATAAATTTTATGATGTGATCAACTTTGATCACGAATATATTTTAGTTCATAGAGCTACGAACGTATTTCCTTTTAGTAGTTCAATTAGTGCTCAGGTATTAATTTTAGGGACAATTTCGGAGCACAAAAATGGAACCGAGTCCCAAACAGCAGATATCCAATTGCTACGATCCTGGCACACATGCTCTAAGCTTTAATTTGTGCTTCTATCGCTAATTAGCGATTTTCTCCAGACCAACTCGGGTTTTTTTTCAAGAACGAATAATATTTAACGATAAGGAAAACTTTTTGTCCTTCATCCTAAAAATATATAAGTAGGTAAAGTAATCTACTTAATGATATTAAAAAATCAGTAATAATAGTTTTTTTTTAATTTCACTTAGGGCAAATTCTACCAAATTTCGTGTTATTCTACCGATAAATTATCATATTGCGTTGGTCGAATTCGCTCTAATGGCGGAGACCTGCGTTCACAGCCAATTTTTGGCCGTCTGATCTGGGAGCAAAAGCACGTTTGGTATTACTACAAGCTAATCGAAATTTGGTCGAAATCGCCCTTTACTTGTATTTCAAGTTTGATGTTTGATATTATAGGTAAGTAAATAAACTTCGTGACTATATGCAAGGTGATTTAGTTCCAGTTAGGTGTTGCCGTTATCTGGCGATAACACGCCAGTTTACCGATGTGGGTGTGACCACCTCAATGTTTGACAGCCATTTGAAAGAGCGGTGCCGCGCCCCTCTCTTCGCGATTCTAAAACATAATAAACGTTTTGGTGTTTTATAAATTTATCATGATTAATATCATTATTAATTGTTAAAATAGCAGGTACAGAGTCGTTATAGAGTTTCCCCAGTGCCCGGCTTTCCCCCCTTATTTAATGGGAGCAACATTATTAATAGCAAGGTATGTGTTTGTATCATTTATTTTTACGCATTCTCTCCATCGGTAGGCTGTCGAGAAATCGCTGCAGGGATGCAACTACCAAGCAACTACCAAGGTGAACTATGCAACTACCAAGGTGAACTATGCAACTACCAAGGTGAAGTTGACCTGCGACCCATAAGCTATTAGTCGGGTCCCAAATCAACCTCACCTTCTCCTTACACGCTATTTACTGTGGATAAAATATTGAGTTTTCTATTTTATAAAACGACTAGTTCATAGCTATCTATATAGCTAGCTTGCTGTTCAGAGCTAGATATAGCTATTTATATATTCTTTTATGTTCGTACAATGTCTCGTGTCTGTGTCGGAATAAATGTTTTTTCTTTCATTCTTTCATACTTACGATTTGTTTCCAATATCTTATTTTGCGCAATAAAAACATAAAATGGTGGTAAATATTATTTATACTGTATTGTGCAAAAGATTCATAGACTTTTAAATTGGTACTATTAACTAGTTAAATTATATTCATATTGGTAATAGAATTCCTTAGAACTCTATTGTGTCATTAAACAAAATATATAAATTCTTGGAAATATAATAATATCCCGTATTTCTTACAAAGCAATCGTAACAATAGGTTCGATTCATAGTTCGATGTGAAAAGAACAATGCTTGTATTGAGAGCAATTTGTTTAGTTTCTTGTTTAAAATAAAAATCAGTCAACAAATTTTTGATAATTAACTTATTGACTAATAATATTCTAATGCGCAAATTACGACAATCTTTCAACAAAATTTTTATCAAACTATTGCATAAAATATATTGTTGTAAAAATTGGAAAGGAGGACAAATAGGCGCATATATGTCGCTTCTTCTTGATACTTATTTAAAAAAAACTTTTTTCTTTTGTGAGAAATTCTTGAACATAATATGGCTTCAACCTTTAAAAATCTTAACATTTTACTTTTCTTAGAAGTTCTAAAATATGTATGGCTTCGTCTCAATCTTAAAAATATCCAAGTATTTTTCTTGTGTTAGAAATTCTTAAAAATATCTGTTTCCATAGTATTGCTTTTTTGGCAGAAGCAAGACTCACTCCAAATTTTCCCATACATACGCCGGCAGTCGTTGCCATTTCCGGATACGAAAGAACATTACGCACTCCCCTATCTCTGCAACTTAGAAATTATTTGAATTCTTCGATGAAGAGCATGCTAAAGATATCGGCAGTATGCATGAGTACAAAAGTGAATTTAATTTATAGATAATTTTTTTTCTTATTGAGTACAGATTTTTATATTTTAAATATACTTATTGCGTGTAAGCAATCAGATAATGATAAACTTGGATATTTTTGTCATTACTGTGTCTTTTTTTAGAACTTCAGTAAAAAAATATTATGAAAAACTTTTGATGCAAATAAAGCATGTTTAAAAATAATTCTGAAGTTTCGCGATAGACACCTTATTGCAAACCAACCCGCATTGGGCCAGCGTGGTGGTGTTACGGCCCATACTCCTCATGTGTTTCTCCATGAGGAAGGCCTGTGCCCAGTAGCGGGACGTATATAGGATGCAAATGGAAGGAAATGGAGGACCTTATTGCAAATGGTTATGACATTGCAAGGTTACCATGAAATCGAATACAGTTGGTTTATATTTGCAACGTAAACCAAAAGCGACCATCATCACCAGCCTATATAGATACGTTCAACTGCTGAGATCTTCCTAGATGGAAAACGAATGAATGAGCCATACCATATAACCTTACAATACACTCCTACGGTTAATATAAAAATCGGAGTAACTTGAGATCCAGCGGCGAAGCCTCCATACAAACCGATTCTCAGTAGCCACCAAGCGAACGGGTATTAAAATTGTATGAAGGATGTTTGTACGCAGAGGTGTATACACCCATATTGCCAACATAAATGCCCATAAATAAATCTAATAATCCTGTCAACATCGTAGTGGCATGAGCAATATTTTTTGACCTGGCTTGCCTTTAATGATTATAACCTTCGCCACTGTTGAGATCACAAAGTTTTGGTCACGCATCATTGAAGAGCTCGGTGGCGTAGTGGTTAGTACGCTTTGGCTTTCGGTATCGAAAAAAGCTACCTTCGCCATGGTCAGGCCGTGAATGGGTGACCAAACTTTGTGATCTCTAACTCCTCCGTAAGGTACGTTAAGCCGTTGGTCCCGGTTGCTATTGCAGCCAGTTCAATCCAACAACCCAACCCGCATATATACTCCTCATACTCCTCAAGTGTTTGTTTCCACGAGAAAGGCCCGGCCGTGGGACGTATTTATGCTGAGGACGACGATCAGGTACAGCTATGGCATAAATTGCATTGCGCACCCGAGCAACACGGGTGCGCTCAGTTGCGCCATTTCCAGACTTTTGAGTGAGTCTGCTGCCATATTGGGGAATTGAGGAAAAGCAGCCTGTCTGGTCATATACTTGTGTCAAAATCAGTAATTTTAAATTTGATGTGTTCACCGAAGGATTCGCATGTCTGCTTCTACGTCAAGGGTGCAGGAGTGAGCAGTGTACTTCTATTTGTTAATTAATCATTTTAACCCTCTGTTTAATCCCTTGGAACTATTCATCTTCATTATGAGATAATATCAATGGCGTGGCTAAGGAAGTCGGATGTAATGGCTACCTTCATGGTGACCCGAAGCCACCCCCGTAGCAATACCTTCATACTCAATCCTCAAGGGAGCACAAAAAGGTATGCAGCCATCGGTCGACAAATATAGAGATGTTTAATTTATACCTTACTCAATCGGGCTACAATGTGGTTTTGGTTATGGCATTGACGTATTTTGTGACTTAAATTGATACGTAAATAACCCGTCACAGTATAATACAGTTGCTTCTACCTTGCAACTATTTCATAAAACACCTTTCTAAAATGTGACATTAAAATGGGCAGTAAATATTAGGTCCTTACCTATGAAATTGGTGTTTTGTATGGAGATTTTTGGGATGTCTGCATTTTCCATACTAACATTTTATCAATTTTCTTCACAACGACAAATCCAGAGATAATAATATTTGGCATGTATCACACTTCATAAAAATTATTTATCGTTTTTAAATGAATGCAAATAAAATGATGTATTCGGGAGGCACTTAAAAAGAGTTGTCTCCGTGTCCATTTTAAACACAATTAAACTTACAACAAATTATCAAAACAAATCAAAAGAGCTCAAAAATATAGTCTATTTTTAGACGAGGTAATTATTTTTTTGGAATACTCTGAATCTTAATAGTTACAGACAAAATACTAAGAGAGAATAAAAACACCAATTTCATAGGTAAGGACCCAATATATGCTTTCAACATTCAATAGCTCCAAATAAACACAAAACCAAGCGATGGAACAACAATGAAAAAAAAATTTGCATTCCTAAGACTCACCCACTTCCGTTGATTTCAATTAATCAAAATGAATTTGCCAACAGTTTAGCACTACAGCAATTAGTTTGAAGAAATTACATTACTTCCCTAACCAAAGTTAGAAGAAAACAAAGAAACTCGTTTTGTTCGAAGTCCGAAGGGAGCGTATTAAATTTGCATTAGCCGAAATTGAAATACACCCTTCGATGAATCGTTGCGAGGGAAGACTAATAATGTCGTCTGCTCAATCTTCAAAGTCACGGTGACTGATTAATTGAATTATTTTTTGCACACTTCACTAGAGTTTTTATTATTCAGGTAACAAACTAGCGAATTGTAGGGTTTATAAGGGACTATAGATAATATATTATTACAAACTCGCATAGGAGTCAATTTAGATACGTATTCAGTAATGTTTGTTTTTTAATAACAGAGATTGGTAATCTTCGATTGACGTTTGTCTAATTGCAAAGCGAAGCTACAATAATTATACTTATCAAGATTGTTGCTATTACATTTAATTTATGTTGTTTAAATAAGTATTCACCTGCTTTGCCATAATGATTTGAATTTTTAAGTGCGAGCTACTCTATCCATGGAATTGAATTTGGAAATAAACTTTTAATCGAAATAAGTATACGACATTTTAATAGTCCAGACTCTTTTTAAAATTTGAAGGACTGTTATCAGGTAAAAAAAACTCAAATTTTTATCGCGCTGTAAATAATGCATATTTTTTACGAGTCTGTGGAAAATGCTGATTCATTAAGGACTTTGTTCGTCCGTCTTGACTTTTCAGAGTACTTTTATAAATAATTTTGCTTACTTCAAATTCTAATAGTAAGCTTTTAAAGAATGCATAATTCATTTTAAATATCTGGTCTGCTAAGTAAGCATCATAAATGTTTAGCCAGAATTTTGTTCATTTTGTTATTTGACGTGAAAATTTTCATTAAATTCATTTTTTAACATAATTTTCGATCGCTTTTCGTGTTGCGTGTTTTATTCCAGAATCTCATTAAAGCGTTTCATAAATTTACCTATACTTTTGTTATTTTTAGCATAATGAGTAATTATGTAGTAAGCAAACAAGCAGACTGGCCACCTGATTGTAAATGGCTCCAGTCGTAGAAAATTCCTGTAATTATTTTTATATGTTAGGAGTCATCCATTAACATTAATTATTCATCATTTTGCTAATGACTATATGAAAGTAACGGGTTTTAAAGTTAAAAATATAATTTATTTAATAACTGCAACAAGACGTTGCTGATAATGGATTGGAATGTTTGCTGAAACTAAAATTAGGTCTAAAGAGTTAACAAAACTGTCATTAGTTTCTCACACAAAGTCTTATATCTACTTTTGAACCTTTATAAAACCTGAAACTATGATATTCAAACTTTCTTCCGGAACAAAACTGAAGCCAGAATACGCTGTCAGGTCTATTGTAGTTTGAAGCTTATTTCATCCAGCAGAAAGTACACTTTACAGTGTTTTGCTTAGTGATTAAATGAATCATATTTTTAAAAACGCCAAACAACAAACATTGTATAACGTAATGGTCACGTTTTATGTCACAAGCATGCGTATTATATCGTTGTTCTACATCAGACTGCGATAAAACGGCATTCCATTTTAGAATTTAACGTCTGAGTATAGTTTTGAAATATTTTTTACATGCGCCCAAAACCTGACTGTCTATTTATACTTTACTATAAGCTGAATAAAAAGTTTATGTTAATGTTTAATCTTGTGAAAAGCTATTTTATATTTGCTTATATGAATTTGGCATGAGGAGAGTGACCGTTAGTCACCTTCTTACGTCCTACTTCCTACTCAGCAGAATGACCCTGAATTTTTCATTTTAAATTCGCTATCCATCTTAATAGAAGCCAGATAATTCAATTCTTCAAAAGTAATAACTACTATAGCATCTAAGCTTCAGGAATATTACAAAAGATTATTATCCAATAAAATCAGCTTCTGAAACGAGCGTATTGAGACTTTGATAATATTTCACGATTCTATCCAGATATGAATCTTTGTCAATTTTTACTTTTTTCATAATCCAATTTAATAAGATCGAAACTGTGCAAAAGCAATTTCTTGTCCTCAATTTCAAAATGGGTTATTTGAGACATTAATTTAATACTTTTACGAAATTGATTTCTAACAGATATTATTTTGATTCACGTTATAATATTGAAGAAGTCTTTGCAGCAAAGTTTTTTAAATTAGTTTAAAAAACAAGAACGCTTAATAATTCTAAACAGAAAAGTTCAGAATTCACAATTAACAATACAATAAAGGAATCACATTTTGTCTTAATTTTCATTGCCGGGTAATAGTCACGTGTGCAAATAAGATACTAAAATCTTGTAAACTCAGGAGAACTGTTCCTAAAGCGTCTGCATTCTTACGAACGATATAAAATACATGAAATTCTCCATCCAAATTTGTAAAATCTTATTTTTCGGATCATTGAACAATAATTTGATTGAATAAATGTTTGCGGTGTCCGAAACCATTTCAGCTATTTGAATAGGTACTAGCACTAAAACTGGCAAATGTTTTAAAAAAAATTATGCCAGAAGATGTATGTAATACAAAGAGTCTCTAGGGGTCTCAATCTACACGAAATGTATTCAGTTTAATTTAGATAATTCTGATGAAAACCACCTCCAACACAGTCTATTTTAATTAAGGCTAGATTTCCTTTTGTGCTTTTGTAGAGATTCGAAGCGTCATCTTTAGATCCATATGTCGACGTGATGATGTGTGTGATGTGTGTGTATGTGTCGAATTGTGTGTGATTCATATGTATGTATGTTTTTAAGAAATGTCTTATTTTACGCTTAATCAGTAGGTGGAAGAATAATATTCAATTTATTGCTTATTATTTCAAATTCACTTGCGTCTTAAAGTAAAACTGTTCGAAAATTGGAATTGACTCTGCAATAGCTGCAACAAAATCCATAACTGTTCCATTCATAAGCAGCAGTTCATAGTAGTCTGCTTCCAAGTATCCAATGAACAAAAATACATGACTTAACCAAATTGACTTGGAACAACACATTGATGGCGGCATTGCGGCTGCTTTATCTGATGACTGGTGCAAGGGCGTGCCTCCCTGTCACGGACATCGCCGTCACGTCCACGGCACGTGCTCGGAGCGTGACGGTTTATCACGCTAACTGCCTTCATTTGCTGACCGTACTAGTGAAGCTGACATAGCTGTGCGTTTTGCTGCTAGAAACCGATCTTTGAGCTGACGTTGTAACAAATTGGTGCGAAAGCTCTAGAAATGATTCTATATAATTCTGTAAAGGCTGTAATTTTTCATACTTTTCTATTATGTATTGTCTGTAATATATTGCGCTTTTGTTAACAATTTAAAAATCTATTTTAAAATAAGGTAAACGCAGGTTTACCGAGGTAGTCAAAAATCTGCACGTATTGCCGAGGAATCATTGGGGGAGGCCTATGTCCAGCAGTGGACGACAATATGGTGATAGATAGATAGATTACAGAATATATAATAAATTTGTAAGATAAAAGGACATCTGGGCCAGCAAAGGGAAGGCGACTAGGCCTTCTATTCCTGGTGACCCTAACGAGGTAAGCAAATGGACTCTTCTACTGCTTAGTACCATATGGTGGTGTTGAGTCATTTGCTGCGTTTGTCATTGAATGCGTTTTTTAAAACTTACCTCATTCTGTTTATTTAAAGATAATTATAACAGATCACAGCACACAGTTGCCAATATCAAACATTGTTAACAAGGAAATGGTGATAGATAGATAGATTACAGAATATATAATAAATTAATAAGATAAAGAGACATCTGGGCCAGCAAAACGAAGGCGACTAGGCCTTCTATTCCTAATGACCCTAACGAGGTAAGCAAATGGACTCTTCTACTGCTTAGTACCATAATGTGTTATTTGCTGCGTTTGTCATTGAATGCGTTTTTTAAAACTGACCTCATTCTGTTTATTTAATGATAATTATAACAGATCACAGTACACAGTTGCCAATATCAAACATTGTTAACAAGGATAAGACCACCCAACATAATTTAATAAAATTCACGCAATCACTTTAAACGGATCAAAGCTAAAAAAGGAGCTCGCGAAGTGTTGATGTCCTGCTAATGAACTTTTATATTTTTGTCCTGAAATGCCGGTGACAGACAGCCCTGAGTGACAAGCGCTGCTGTAGGTAAGGTGAAGGGCGGCTTAATGACGCATTCCGGCATAATTCCATCCTGAATTAGGATGCCGCGTTGTCAGATTAGATGTAAAAACTAATCTTGCTTGTTAATTCAGGTTAGTTACGTATTTAATTTGAATTTGGAGGCTTTATTAATTTGAATTTGGAGGATTTTTTTCACTTATTGAAGAATAAAAATAATGAAAAGGAAAGGTTCAAATGCAATTCATATATTGTATTTTGAATGCAGCGATGACCGAGTTGGAACGGACGGCACTACCTGCGAAAGTTGCCTCTGGTTATAATATTTATATTCTAAACATATATAATAAATACCTAAGTTCTGACAAGCATTTTACGTGTGCAGGATACAAGTTCGGCTCCGCTCCGATCATATTCCTAGACATATTTCAATATCGCATGCTTTGGCTTTCGATATTAAAACAAAGCAACTTTCTCTATGGTCTGTCCTTGGATAGTTGACCAAAACTTTGATTTCCAGTCCCTCTGTCCTTCGGAAGGTACGTTGAGCCGCTGGTTCAAGTCCCTTTTTATGACAGTGTCTATTTACCAATCCGCACTGTGTCAGCGTGGTGGAGTTCCAGCCAGATCTCCACATGAGTTTCTCCTTGTATGAAGGTGACTAATGAGTTTGCCGACCCCTACGGGGGTTCAGGTGTGATAATAATTTAATGTATTAAATTACATAATATTGTGTTCGTTTGACTTATTTCAATCACTCATTAATATATGGTCAATCGTATGCCTTTTTGTAATGGTTGCCTCTTAATCATATTTAAAAAAAAAAAATTTTCGAATTCGTCCTCAGCCTATATACGTCCCACTGCTGGGCACAGGTCTTCCTCATGGAGAAACACATGAGGAGTATGGGCCGTAACACCACCACGCTGACCCAATCCGCG
This sequence comes from Parapoynx stratiotata, assembly GCA_910589355.1. Classification (NCBI taxonomy): domain Eukaryota; kingdom Metazoa; phylum Arthropoda; class Insecta; order Lepidoptera; family Crambidae; genus Parapoynx; species Parapoynx stratiotata. The sequence continues at coordinate 4,229,031 of OU342468.1, read as the reverse complement.
TTGGTGGGTAGAAACGGTCGCAATAGCGACTGAGACCATCGGCTTAACGTGCCTTCCCAAGCACGGAGGAACTCAAGATCACAAAGTTTTGGTCACGGTCTGATAATGGCGAAGGTAGCTTTGTTTTAATATCGAAAGTCAAAGCGTACTAACCGTAGTGGTTAGTACGCTTTGGCCACCGAGCTCCTCCAAGCTCGTCCTGTATTTTCCAATTACAACTTGACAACATATAAAACAAGAGCTAAATCTTAATTTAAGATTAAGTGCACTGTTGCGAATGAGTCGTGCACACACTAGTTATCATCATTGGGATACACGCTGACTCTTTCGTTACCAAACATAGCTGATTCTCTTTAAAATATTGTTTTAATTTAAATTAAATTAAAACAATAAATTAATTTCCGTATACATAGTATATTATTATAGACATTACGAACGTAGTGACAACCCTACGGCTAGACAAACTTACGCATCGGTAGTACAGCGGCGTAAGTTATAATTACGCATCATTACTTGAAAGTAGACTCTATACCCGTGCAACAAGACTGAACTTAGCCAAGCGTACGAATGCTGATTGCGTGAAGGCGATGTATGTAGCTGATATTTTTAAGCGATTTTGATTCGTATTTCTTACGTTATAAAGGTGTAACGTGTCATAACACCACAGCTTCCGTCGTATGATTAATGCCTTCCGCTCTCATTTCAACACTCATAATTCACAAATGTTTTTAAACGCCAATCTATTTGGACATCTGGTGGAAACTCTCATGATGACATTATCTGAGTCGTGGACACTAATAGTCTAATCTAATCTTAATTTTACTTGGGGCAAATGCTCCAAATAGGTAGGAACAACTTCGACAGAGAAACCAATAGAAGAATTCAGCTGGGCTGGGCAGCATTTCATAAGCTTCGTGATGTTTTCTTGTCGCCCATCCCTCAATATCTCAAGTCGAAAGTCTTCGACCAATGCATCCTCCCAGTCTTCGACCAATGCATCTACGGTGCTGAGGGGTCTTGAGTGTCCCAAGGCTCGGAAAGTCCACCAGTTTAAAGTCGCTCAGCGAGCTATGGAAAGGGCTATGCTCGGAGTATCTCTGAAAGACCGCGTCAGGAATGATATGATCCGATAGCGAACTTAAGTCACCGAGATATCTCACCGGATTAGCAAACTGAAGTGGCAGTGGGCTGGTCATATTAGCCGTAAAACTGCCGTTAGGGCCGTAAAGTTCTCCAATGGAGACCGCGTCTCGGTAAACGTAGTGTGTGACACCCTGCGACAAGATAGGATGACGATATTCGTCGGTTGGCGTCGGTTGGTTGGTGGACTCATCCAGTGGACTGGATGAGAATGGCCGAAAATCACGAGCGGTGGCGTTCATTAGGGGAGGCCTTAACATAGTAACTGACTACTTTTACCGACTATTTGGTGGCTAGTGTTTTAGTAATATGTTATAAGCCATTATTGCATACATTCATCCTTTTTCCCATGGGGTGGGAAGAGATCACAGAATAAAAACCATGTGGCATAATCAAAGCTCTGGTCACGCTCAAAATATGGTTTTAACTATAACCATGTATTGTAATAATTCTTTAAAACATGATAATTTTGAACAGATACACAAACTTATTTATAGTTATGAACCACACAGGAATGAGTAGAACAAAAGTTTTCATTTACGCACCAGACACGGTTTTATCAGCTTACATTGCATATTGCACAATCCATTTAAAATAGAATACTGTAATCCATCCCTAATACCAACACACGTAATGTAGGTCAATAGGTGGAACTGTCGGAGAAAAATGATTAATATTTCAATTAAAATGATAACGTTAAATTGAAAATTTAATAGAGTTATGTACACGCGTTACATGCGAGATTCTGATGATGGATATTATACCATAATATTTTATGTAGATCATATTTGTAATTTAAATCCTTATTTCGCCTGATACACTAAGGTATCAGATATCACCGAGGAGCTCGTAGTGGTTCGATATTAAAAACAAAGCTACCTTCACCATGGTCAGGCCTTGGATGGGTCATCAAAAATGTGTGATCTCGAACTCATGAGGAAGGCAGCAGTGGAACGTATAAAGACTGAAGACGACATCAGATGATAGCCAGTATTCAATACCTTGTTGAATCAAATGTTGAAGCAAATGCCATGATGTGTCAAGAAAATGTCTTACACGGAAAATGTGACATAGTGCTAAAGTGAGTGAAGAGCTACTTCTGATGCTGGCTGTATGACTCGCAACGTGCTATTAGGGTGTGTAAGTGTACTGGCACAATGGCGCAAACCCCGACCTAGTGTCCGTCTAGGTTGGGAAGCCCTGGGAACGGCTCGGAGAGTTGCTCCGACAGACCCCGGGTCGCTCCCACAGAAGGGCAGGAACGGGTATATCGGGGAGTTTTAGTGGGTAGTGCCAATATGGCAGGTGAGTCTCACACACGCCTACCGGCTAGCCACCGGTAGGTATGGTCCGTAAATGGATTTCTCTTCGTAAAAAAAAAGGGTGTGTAAGTGTAAATAATTACAGAAGGCTTAATGTTGTGGTTGAGGGACACTCATGCACAACAGAGCGTAAGGTTGGTGGTGGGCTGACGAAGGCCAGACTGAAATGGCTTAGTATTTTTTGAAAAGCTCCATTTAATAATGACGGGACTGTAGGTAAAACCTTTATATTTATTGAAAAATCTATGCTTAAAAATTTTAATATCCTCCGTGATTTAATATTTAAATATAACAATATAAAAGTAAGTATCTGAGATGAAGATAGAACTCCATCACACTTTACATAAACAAAGTGTCAGACATAAACTAAGGCAGCTATAAAGTCGTCAAGATAAAAATAAAATTAATCACAAAATGGAGCATAACGATTAACAGATGCTACTCATTGATCGTTCAAAGAGAAATATTTGATTTATTCCCTTCGCATAGAGTACGAGTTTGTTTACAGTTCAACGTTTCCCCGTGATACTGTTCGTTTTATTTACCGCCATTTCATTTGGTACGCACGCAGAAAATGAAAATAAATTTCATTGCTGACACGTACATACCTCACAAAAGGATCGGATTCAATTTTCCGATGCATTTGATATTATATGTTTATTTTTTCAGTTTTATAGTTTAAAGCGATTGCTTTCATAGAGAAAATATAAACATTTATTGGTGCGAGATTTTTTATATCAAATAATGCTTTATTGCCAGCATCCACAGGATATCTGCAGTGTCTAAGCAACAAAAGGACTTTGTCCTACATTGACCTTTTCTCTCCTATCTGTCATATTTATAGGTTGCTGTCGATTATATATAAAATTGTTTATCGTAAAAATGCCTGAATTGGGTAGTGGGACCATTTGATTGGAACACCATTTAAAAATATTTCAAGGCCTACTTGCAAAATTCAAATCCGTACATTCAAATTAAGCCACATTCTTGTTCCGAGCTCAATAGACAATCACTTGATTTTGTGTATCTATTTTATACTATTAATAAAATGTTTTTTTTATTATACCAATAAATCTTCAATATTCATTCTTACATAAACAACCGACTGAGCCGAAAATAAACATAAAACATTGATATTCTAAGAAATACTAGTGGCTAGAAATTTATGAAAGTAATGAAACGTCTCAAGCGAACTAAGATAAATACAAAAGAACAAATCTTATTTTTTACTAAAATAATATTCATGTTATGAGTAAGAAAAAGCTTCGGCTTTATTTTCATTAAATTGCCCTTTGATTTCGGTACCTCCAAAAGGTCGTACCTAATAATAAACATATTTTCTTTTCGTCTATTATCATTTAGTTATTAACTAACTCAAATAATGCCATCTTATATAGATCTATATAGTAGTTTATATATGTACCTACCTTATATATGTAAGTATATTACACCTACCTTTTCTTTAATTTTATCTCTACCCGAAGGTTGCCTGGAAGATATAGCTATTAGCTATAAGGTCGCCTGTGTTGCATTGTATTTTTTTCTTTACTATATTTTTGTGTTTTTATTAGTTGCAATAAAGAATTTTATCTATCTGGCATTGATTTTAGAATTAAGCATTGCACTGGATTTACAAGGAAACGGTAAGTTTAAATTAGAAGTTTGACCATTAAGAACTCCTCTGTATTTACACTCATATAAGTTTATTACGTTGAATACTGCTGTTCGTAATTACGCGGTTAAGTCCAGTGTTCGGAAGCAGCATTGCCTATTAAAATATCATAACCAGAACACAGAACAAACACGTACAGAAGACAATCTCCATACAAAGTTCGCTCGAGCAATGCACACATAGACATGCGTTCGAGATGGGTTCGAAATATCGTGCCCGCTGAGCGGCAAGCGGCGACATGTCAAACCATAAATTTCGATAAGCAAAAGCCGTTTAAGATCGACTTTGATAAAAATCGGTAAATTTGACACATAACCAAAAGGAGTGAAAAATACGGATGATCTGGTCATATAAATATGGGAGTGTCGAAGTTGTATGCTCTTACTGCAGTTTGAACCACTGCAAGCGTGAGTTTTTTAATTGCTGGTTTTTATTTCCTTGTCTGCCTGTCTTGTTCTCCATATCTATGTATATTATATAAATATCTAGATCCGAGACTAATACAACAATCGTTTCTTTTTGTATACAAACCAATATTGACAAACTACCGAGCGTAGGTATGAAAAGTAAAATACATACATGGGTTTGCCTTCTGTACGTATTTTTTTAGTAACCAGAGCCAGAACTCGTTCTGAGCAAATTAAAACATGCACAGCTAATAAAGTAGCATCCGATGGAATAATATTTAAGATTGTTTAATTTTCCCTTGAATATTTATGTGAACATAATAATATAAATCAGAGGAACACCAATTGTGAGAGTTTTATGTATCAATCGCTTGTAAGTTTAAATTAAGACTACGATTATAACTGTTTCGTTCTGTTGAAGTAAAGACGGAGATAAAAGCTTTTACTGCAGTTGTTTTCGTAAATGTGTTTATTATTAAAACATGAACTACACTTTTCCTGGTGCAAATGACCTTCAATTAAAGAAGAGTTATTTGCTAGCTTAAGATTGTATTAAAGAGTAAAGTGAAAATTGGTTAAGTTTAGACTTAAAGCTGTGATGATACCAAAGACCTAAGCATGCTGCAAAAATTTAGCTAGTGAACTATAATTTAAGAACATAACAGTTGCCCCGTAGCTTAAACCGCTTGCAACACTGCGGTCACACTTGTGCCATACCAGCACTAGCCTTCTTTCTACCCCATGGAGCTTCTATAATGCTACCCAAGCAGCATTCGTTGACCGATTAACTAAGTTTCAATTGTCTGTTTCAGGACATTCATGTTTGCCGGTGACATTCACAGCTGAACATAGGCCCCAAGGATTTCCACAACAATGAGTCCTACGCTGATCACATCCAGCGGCTTTCCGCTACCTTTTCAGATCATCGGTCCATCTTGTTGGGGGTCTACCAACTTCAGAACATTATTAATCTGTCAATGGTGAACCAGACACAATAGAAACTTTTATTGTTTGCGAGTACCGGTGTTCGTGCTGGCACTCAAGGGGGTTAATATAAAGTTACGTTAATATTACAATCGACTTTGCTCTTGTCAAAAGTATATAATTTATTTTGGGTTTTTGATTTACCTTTAATAAAATTGTATTATGTGTACTACCCCTATGATCAACATAAGTAAATATTCGCTTGAGTGTCACGTAAAAAGCAATTATTCTGGTGAACTACAGTCAATAATATAATTTCGAGGAACACTCAATCTTAACCTTTAGAACTACTTTGCATACCGAGAATCGTATAAACAGGCCTTAGTTTTGTCTATATGTATAGTCATTGATTGGTTGAAATTTTCGTTTAATTTTCCTGTGTATGTTTAAATAGCTGAGAACATCAATCCATTAAAGTAGACCAGTTCAGGATATTGTAAATGCACTAGACTTCTAGACTAGTCGTACCTGCGTATAAACTGTAGTTTCCTCTATGGGACCGATCTAATTCCAGTCGCAGTTCAGTGCACCATTCATTCCTTTAAGTGCACCACTCCGTTGGGATTCGTACAATACTTTATTGACTTTCATAGCTGTAAATCTAAATTTTAGAGCTTTAGGTGTGCTCGTTTTGGCTACGACAGCTTATTTTAAAATACTTTAATGTGCCGAAAGTATTCCATCTGTTTATTGATCATTAATCCTGTTTACGTTTGAATTCTTAAAAAATATATATTGAATCAGTTTCAAACTTGTAGTATGATTGAGGTACGATGGTCAAAGTTTAGTTCTTATCTTGATCTTTAGTTTAATTGCGATGCCCTAACAGGGTTCATGTTAGAACTATTACTAGCTTTAAGACCTTTATGTACAACATGAGTGCAATAAAGTATTTGTATTTGTATTTGAAAATCACTCATAATATGAGTAACTAATGAATTTGGTATTAGCATAGGTACTATTCCTAAAAGTTTATCGAAGATTTCGTAACAACTTACTGTATTTACAGTTCCAATCTTATTCCACGATTTAGCACTTCCTGGAAATTAATATGTTAGATATCGCCTCAAACGGGAAACTACAATGGGTTTATTGTTAATTGAAACTACTTGTTTCACGCCCACGCTCCTTTTGAACAATAAAGTTCATTATCATCATAGTGTGCTAACAGTCGAATCATAGAGGATTCTAAGTAACAGGTTCATTTGGACAATAACTGGAATGGTCTTCACAGACTCAAGGAATGAATGGTTCAATTTGCCCCACCGTAATGAAGCGTGGAAACGACCATTCGCCATGAAATTAGATGATCGCGTAACTACGTATTATTTTATAACTGTAGATAATACAGTATTTTAAATGCATCGCCGCCCTTGAGTAGGTTTTTAAGGATTTAAGATGCTTATCGAAGCCAGTGAATTGGTAACACAGAACATCTTTACGATGATGATGATAGCGATTATATCAATGGTGGAAAAACATTTTTGAAACATTCCTTTGATTTAAGGAATTGAGTGCAACCATTGGAAATCCTGTTTATTTTAAATTGATCGTGCTTGTAAAATTCAGCAAATACTTTCATATTTGCTCATAATATATTATGCAGATTGTAAAAAACAATTAAATTATGTTATCGTAAAGTACATAAATAAATTGCCTATACATCTCAATATTGTATAAAAGTAACAATGATACCATAATATAATATCGTTTCAACACAATTACTGATTAAACTCTCTTTTCATTTTAAACAAAATGACCTTTTGCCCTCCAGACTCAAATGTCCATCTACATATTAATAATGCTAGCAAAAACTGTAATATTGAAAGCTGTTAAATCCTTCGCACGAATCGTTCTAGGGATACGACACGTTATTTAATACTCCAAATTGTCCTTCAATATGTAATTGGATTACGTAATGTCCAACTTAGTAAGTACCAAAACGAGTAAAGGGACCTGAGCCAGAATTTCTAAGGTTGTTGGAGGTCACTTATTTTGTGTTTTACTGATAAGGAGTTACATTTTACATAGATATAAATTTTTCGTTCTTCTATTACGCTATAGCCCTGCCAATACATTTTCACAAGTTTCCAAGATAAGAGTTTACTGAAACTTTAATCTGCCATCAAAAGAAAAACGAAGAAACCATTCTTCATCGCTAGTGTTATTTTGATATAATCAAATGAAATTAATTTGAAAATAACGGAGCCATCAACACTCATCTTGAAGGTCAACTCATCAGCGATCATACGATCACCACCTCCTTACCCTTACGTGTTTATGTTTTGTTCGCATTTATTTTATATGGACGACCTCATACTACAGTCCACACAAAATCTCACACGAATTCGATTCGCTCGCTAGCATGAATCATTCTTAAATAAACCGAGTAATCTTAGGATCGGAATAAGAGTAAAAAGTTGGTTCAATTAAAATTGACACAGCACCCGAGGTGTCCACATCACCCGCACGCGATCTCACAGACGCCTGGTAATAGTCGCCATTAATTTTATTTTGTCAGATGTTTGCTCGGAAAATATTCACGGGCATTTTAATGACGACGGCGACTTTAATCCGATTAATAAGTAAGACTGATACAATTTTTGGAACTGAAATTATTTTGAGCGTGATTAACTGTGTTCTGAACCTCTGAGGTCGGCAGTCCGCTGTTCTGTTTATATATATTTTTTTGTTTTATTAAAACTTTTGATATTAAGTTACTTATGGCAGACAATTTAATTTCTCTAGTCCGTCTGTTTTGCTGAGTCAGAAAAGTAAATATTTAGCAGACTCTCTTTTTAAATGTTAATTAGTAACTTTGTTTCAATTATTATTGGATAATTAGATGAACTACACTGAAATAATAACAAAGAATAGTTTTGACATTAAATGTATTGAATTTTTCTAAGCTTAATGCTCTAAGACTTCGCTAAGTCTGGAGCAACTTTAGGGTCTTTTCAAGATGTTAAACAAATTTATGAAGTGTTCGCTTAGAAAGTACCGGGTTTTTATACTTTCTATTTTTCTATAGAACGGCCTATTTAAAATGTAAACATACAACAAAAAAAAAACAGTAAATAATTTAAAAAACCAGTTAACGATGTTCTACAATTTGAATACGTACTATGTATGTATAGAATCTAAATATTATGGAATTTATTTTTCATTCCTTGTATTCGAAATGAGTCGTATTGTTTCTCAATAAGTGGGAGCAAAGTAGCTTTTTCTGTTAAAAACTTTATAGCGGGCAAGATTGAGATTTCAATTTAGAATTGTATGAATTACTGGCTAGTATCAATAACCACGGAACAGGAAATAACAAGTGAAATGCGTCAATAAGTGATAAGAGAAATTTAATATGCGCTCAGGATTCAACGTTAGAATCCTTTCCTTCGCTCGTGCTCAAACTAGCGCCCTCGTCGTAAAAATACTACTTTGCTCCCTTGTCATACAATCTTTTATTCAAAGTCGTGTAAGAAAGGTACAAAAGAACATTTTCAAGCAGGAGTACGGAACAAGACAAAACGGAAAAAAATTGCTGAATATAGGTGTGTATATTGAAAGCTATATGGCTTCCAATCAAACCACCGAACTTTCGAACACCAGTCTTTATTGCCTTCTTTTTTAACAAACCAGACTAAAGTTATTTTCACAATTGTCAATAAAACTATCCGCTTTCGTCCGCGCGCAACGACAGAATGCCGCCATTTTTTTGTTCTCTCTCTCCAAACGTCTATCAATTTCATACTTATAATTTATGCGGATTGGCAAACGATGTAATATTACTTTTTAAGTTTATTAATAGCTATTAAAGAATTTTGCTAAATAATAACTATTAATAAAGATTTGCTTTCAATATGGATCAACTGATACTACAAAAACGAAAAGACAATTGCAATTGCTATTGAACTTTTTGCTGACTAAATAACTCAGCAATATCAGCGGCCGCTTTTTAGATTGCTGTTACGTAATACAACTACTGTTCTATCTCTTTTTTAGGTCAATTAAATGGTCTTCAATTAAATTGATGAATTAATATTTAAATTAATATACATACATTATAATAACGACTGTTATCACCTAAGATACACACACAAACACAAATAATAATATTATTTGTGTTTTGCTTTTAACATGCGTACCCAAAAAACACCGATTGCTTGAGGTTGAATAATTGGCAAGCGTGTATTAATATTATTATGATTATTATTTATTCCATGCCATATGCCGCAAGGGTTACATGCAAACGTACACCCTATTTAACTGTAATTAGACTTCAAGCTTCTCGGATAAGCAAATTATACAGGTTAAACTGACTTTTGATACACAAACAGTAAACATAAACATCTTCTGTCTTATCTATTTCTATATCCCTTTATTAAACAATTGCGATGGCTACTATTTGACTATGAAGCCTCTTTAATAAATTTGCTACAATTGTTCGAATAGTAAAAATTATTCAACATGCGACAGTCTTTTGTTACTTCCAATTAAAAGTAAACACGATTAAAAACTTAACACCATTTTTAAACAAATTAATACGAGAAATGTTCCGAATTTGAATTTAAAAAAGGGTAGATAAATATGGCGTAGGGTGCGTAATTAAAGGAGACGCGTCGGGCGACAGTCGTGAGTTGCTCGGTGTCTTATCAGCAGGGTTTTAATTTGAGCTCGGCATGAGACACGCGAGGGTATCACGCGACCAAGCCCATCCGCATGTCGCGAACAATACAACGTTCTCATTTTGAAAATTGAATGAAATATTCTTTTTAAGCGGCCAACTACTTTTAAAATTTGTGGCAAGTAAAAAGATTGGTAATAGTTCTCTGTGGGTGGTAGATTTGATCATATTTTGAGGACTTTCATTTTAAAATTAGAATGTCACCACGAACGGAGCAGTTTTTGGCGATATTACCTATTAGCGGAAATTTTTATCTATATTGCAATTACAAAGTTATTGCTTTTCTTGTCAGTGTTTTTTACCATTCTTTCTTGGTTTGTCCCACTTTTGTACCACAACTTTAAATACTATTGTAAAGATGAGTACACTACGCAAATGTAGAACTATATTTGTTACAACATTTTTATTAAAGAAAGATGGTCACGATTGATCGAGCTTATCAATCACAGGTCAAAAACACATGAACCCTTCTGCTTCGGCGGGGACAAAGCAAACTTAGGAAATGAGATTTCACGTCACACTTTTTTGGGAACTATGCCCTGTTTGCGTGACGGATTGTAAATAATTAGCTCATTCAGTCGCGCCCATCGGGCTGGTCTTGCCATTGTTTGTTCAGACAAGAAATTTGTGAAAAAATAACGTCTTCCTCTAGACGAAGCTTATTCAATACACAACTATGCTTTGAGGGCATTAAATTGATTATTCTGATGTATAATTTTATTGCATATAGGTATATTTTTTACCTTTGCTTTTTTGAACTTGTAACTACCCTTATTTATCTTTTTAGCTCAGTTAGCATGCAGACTGTCCACCTGATGGTGTAGTCGAAGTAGTTAGGTGTGATAATTGTGATCTCCTAATCGAACTCCTATAGAGATCACAGAGACCGCACTCCCTAAATTAAAGCATTTATAAATCAGTCAATCATTAATAGAAATAGAATAACAGTAATTCCAGATCTGTCGATCGACAAATTTAGAATCACTTTTATTCTATTTCTATTAAAATATTAAGATATCTACCGAAGGCAAATTAACTTAACAAATGGAAAATATGTGTTGATTCAAATATAGATGAGGTAGGTACAGTCAAACTGTCAAGGTCAATCATCTTGGCACTTTATGCCTAACGAGTGAACGTCTAAAATCTAATAAGGATTTTAGAGTTTTGTGAAGTCTGCCCTGCTATTGACTGTACTGTCGTCCCACGCATATCCATTTGATAGTTCATTATCTAAATTCTCAACAGATAATTCTCCACAGACCTCGAGTTTAATCCCCACGCCAAGAATTTAAGCAAACGACAATTTATTGGTTCACTTGAAGTTGCCAATTTCTAAGTCCATCATTAATTGGAGATTCACCACAAGAGTTCGCGGATAGCAAAGTTTAGTAATATTTGAGCCTGTTATTTGTCGGTTCATTGATTTACAATAACTCAACAGAGACAGTCCTTTAAGCGATGAACCTATATTAGTTTAGAAACTCGATATTGCATTTAGAGAGCTTAAGTTGACAATTAGGGTTGATCGAGTTAGCTGCGAACTGCTCGAAAACTTAATTTTGTTGAACGACACGTTTTCATGGAACTTAGCTAATTATGTAACGTGATCACCTGTTTCTCGGTAATTAAGTTTACTTCTGAACTTGGAGACGCTGAGAGATTTTATGAGTTGAAAATTATTTTCTAAATTTCTGATCTAAGATGTAAAGGCCCGACAAGGAAGAGACATATCAAATTTTTTTTGTTATGTTCAGTGTAACATAAATAATTTTTATATTCAAAATCAGTGGCCAATATATAAATAAGTTTGTTTTTTTCCTCAGATGCCAAAAACATAAAGAAACTATTTTTTCTAAATTGTCTTAAGTCTAGGTAATTTGGAATGATGCCACAGGTTAAAAGTTATCAACCCAACAAATAAAAATTAGTTACTTAACATCTTTTTCATGATGGGCATTTTTCATTTCCTGAAGAAAAAACGTTGCATTGTTACCAGTACTGCGTTGCGCCTGAGGAAAATCGTTGCTCAGTTTTTTCCTCAGGCGCAGTAACATATGAAAATTAACCTGGATCATCATCCTAATTCCAGACTTCAGATAATCTTAAAAAAATTATTTCCATACATGTTTTTATTCTATATCTAAGGAAAAGACACAGCTACATTTTTTAAGTAAGCCTCTAATCTATACATAATTGTAATAAAACTGTAGAGGTCGAATGTCTGTACATGGAAAAAAAATGCTTAAAACCCAGTCAGGGGGATGTAAAATGAGGGAAAATGTGTAAAGAGGATTTTTTTTATTTTTGTTTCTCTGTTTGTCTGTTTGTTTGTAAATCTCCAAAATGGGTGGACTGATTTCAATAAAATTTTGCATAGTGATACCTTATACCCCGGTCAACATCTTAGATATTTTTAATTCTGGAAAATTATTATTAAAGAGTTCCTGTGGGATAATTAAAAAACATAGTAGCCGCATTTAAAGTCGCGGGCAACAGCTAGTATTGAATATAAAAATTACATATTTATGTTACAATTATGAGATAAGTTTCTTGCTTATCGGGCCTGGGTCACATACCAACTCACAACGCATTGGGTTGTTATTGTAAAGTGCTTTAAATGCGTTTGAGTGTAAGGCTATCGTCTCTGTATGGCTGTATGGTCTCAGCTTGTTGCCATGCCCATAAGGCACAGTAGGCATATGGCAAGTGAACTCCTGAACGCGCGATATTGCGACTGATATCGCAATGAAGGCCTTGCAAAAACCTAATTGTATCTAGGGTGTAATATGTGATATACCTTAATTTGACATAGCTAACAGTTTAGTTGCTTTGGTTTTGTTTATTGTTTTGGTAATATTTTTTTTACATATGACAGGTAGGTTTGGCCTGCATCTCTCCTGATGGTAAGTGACGATTATGCCAAAGGTGGAAGCGAACTTCACCTGTCATCCTCAACAACTGTGGAACTGGCTATCTTATCTTACCTCTGATTGCCGGATCACAACAATCCTTAAAACATCGTTATTATGGCGACAAATTTAGGTAAATTTAGGTAACTAGCCAGACGGGCTTAGAAGCCCTTTGGTTGGTTGGTGGTACCAGCCAAACTGAGCAGAAAATCCAACCCGGACCTCCCAATCAATACCCGGTGGACCACTGGACCAGAGAGGCGGTTAAACTATAAATTATTTGATTCAATAACGCTGCCAATTGTCAACACCTTGTTATCGGAAGAAAGACCTATAGGTTACAATATGTCGTAGAAAATGGATAAGCAAAAGGGTCCGGCGGTAACAAGCCAATACTGCCAAGATTAGTGGGTAGTCGGAACGACCGCGCCAAAGGTTGTCGCAGCAGTAAATCACCCGTGTGTGAATTAGTGTTATGATCTCACCCGCAATATCGCGGTGGCATTTGTTTCTTTTCATACCCCATATGCTTCTAAGGGATTAAGGACTCTGTAATATGTAGAGGTTAGTCATGTTTTATGCTTTACGCAGGCTTTGTTTAGTACTGTAATTCGGAAGCATTGAAAATATGACTTCTCGTCGTTGGCTTTCTTTTCTTTCTTACAAGGAAAAAATTACGCAATTCCTTCCGTGGGCCGTATCACTATCACGGTTATACTACCAGCTATAGTACTACTAAATGTATGGAGAAAAAAAAAGTGATTGTCATATAGTAGGACCAACCCCTTGATATGCACGACTAACTTAAGATTCCTTCTCCTCGATGACGACCTCCGTGGTCGAGTGGTCTGTATGCCGGTCTCAAGGCGTCGCCATCTCGAAAGGTTCTGGGTTCAGGCATATGTTCTCCAGTCTTGGATGTTTATATATATTTATATATATTCAGAATATTTATATTTATTTATCTATTAAATATATTTATCCGTAATCTAGTATCCGTAGCACAAGCAGCATTAGTTGCTTAAAATGTGGCTAGTTGATAGGTGTGAATGGTTGAAGATATTTATTTATTTATTTTTTAAGAACAACAGACGTCGAAACATATTTTAAAAGGTTTTTATGTTTCTGTGTGAAAACCTAAGACATGAATTAAATCTAGTTTCACCTCTGTATTTCTAGAGGCTCATATTAAACAAAATGCTCCGTTTTACCATGTATTAAATTTTAAATTCCACGAACATAATTTAGTGGAAAGTAAATTTGGAACAAGCTCGTATTATCGAAAGCTTCTTTGTGGATTATGAATATCTACGTTTGACGGTTTTAATATGTGCCAACTTTTTTTTTCATTTATTGATTTACCAACGCCCGATTACACTATTACATTATTAAAACTATACTTTATATAAATTTATCTTGTTTAGCGTAACAGACACTTACAGGTAAATACCTCATGCTATTTTAATAATATACCCTTTTTTTTATGACGTAACAATAATGGATCTAAATTTAGATTGTTAAAGTGTGCGGCACTGCAACTTGTAGAAAACAATTCAAATTAATTGTATAGTGGACGATATAATCGCTGACGCCGATATCGTTTAAAATTTACCTAGGTAAACTTAGGATGAATGGAAGTCAACAAATGAGTTGGTACGATTTACAAAATACGTACAATTGAATTTCACTGTAATTTTGATGTATTTTAATAGGCAACGATAGTAGCTACTGCTTATACAGATGTCGCCATTTCAATCCAGACTTACCTAAATGTGATAATTAGTGGAAGTTTAATTGATCACCGTGATTTGGGAAATGAGACCCCAAAATTAGGAGATACTCAAATCTGATCGTATTTTCTCAAGGATCTCTCAAAATGATTCCCTTATCGAAACTATTCAGAGCAAATAAGAAATCGCCGTAACTCATGCGAATTAATAGCAGCCGGAGGTTGAAACATCAATTCAGTTTCCAATAATCGAACGGCAGATGTCAACAGAGAAAGTAAACTTCCGAAAGAGTTGGAAAGTAATATCGCGCTCCCACGAGTATACAGTCAATAATAAACAAAAGGGGCGCTTGATACACTTGTAAACTAATAACCCCACCCTCTGTCTGGGTATATATTAATAAACAATAGACCTGTGACAAATAAGCTACTGTTGGTAAACAGAAAAATGAGATGGAAGGGGATATAATTGAATTCTTCAGAGACGTCGGATATCGTTAAAGTTTTTGGAAGAGTCTTATTGTTTTTGACGGCTGGCAATTATTTGTTTCAGTCTGTATTGAAATGAAATATTTCTTTATTTTCTGTTTTTTTTGTCTCACTTTCGATTTAAATATTTAATTACAAATAAGTACTACAAAGTGGACTACTTAAGCGTTATAATAGTATCTCAATAATAAAAATCTTTCATTTCGCTTGTGGTTTAGATACTTACAAGTTGATGGGAGAATATACTTTCCAGTATAATATAATTGTATAAATATTGTTCAAATACAAATGAAAATCAAGACGAAAACAGAAGATAAAAGAATTTACCACAAATACATATTTTCCCACTGAGTATCTTAAAACTCAGACCAGAATCGAATCGGGGTGTTCTTAATTTATTAAATAAAGCAATTTTAGTATGGTCCCCAATTTATATACGTCCCACTACTTTGCACAAGCCTTCCTCATGGAGAAATACATGAGGAGTATGCACCGTAATACCACCACGATGCCGCGCCGGCCCAATGCGGTTTCATGGGTGGGAATAGTCGCAACAGCGACCGGGACCAACGGCTTAACGTGCTTTCCGAAGCACGGAGGAGTTTGATATTACAAAGTTATGGTCTCATATCCACGGCCTGACCACGGCTAAAGTAGCTTTATTTTCGATCGAAAGCCAAAGCGTACTAGCCACCGAACTCCTCCGAGAAATTTAATATGGCTACAAGTAAAACATTCAAATTGCCTTAAGATTTTTCTACTAATCATAAAAAATAAGGAGTGAAAACGTTAAAAAAATATATACTGGCATATAAAAGAACAATGCAATGGTTTTTCATTAAAACACGATCAAATATTCAAAGGCCATAAATTTTTGTGTCAGTATTTTAACAATTTGCATTGAAATAAATTCCATATCAAATTGCTAATCGTTAGATTCTGATTCAGAATAGCTCCAAATAAAATTTCAATACCGACAAATTGAGTGCTTAAAAAAGGACAAATAATTATTATATTAAATTGAATACTTTTAAACGTTTTATTGAAAGAAGTGTCATTGTTAATACTTTCACTGCTGGCGGTTCGTAAATGGAGTCAGCAACGTGCTCACCTGTTATTATAAGTCAGAGAGTACGTCTTTTGTATGGTAAAAAATACTACCTATCAGGTAGAACTTATTCTATCTATAGGCGTATCTCAATTTTCAATACAGGCACGTATAATTTCAAAATAATGTCGGATGCTGGCAGATCTTTTCAATGTATCTTTGTAACTCAATATTAAATATATTGAGTCCTTACCTATGAAATTGGTGTTTTTGTTCTGTCTTTGCAATTTGTCCGTAAGTATTTAGTTTCAGAACATTCTTATAAAATAATTGCCTCTTCTAAAAACAGACCATATATTTGAGCTCGTATCATTTAATTTGATAATTTTTTGTAAGTTTAATTGTGTTAAAATTAGACACAAAGACAATTATTTTTAACTGCCTCCCGAATACATCATTTGATTTGCATTAACATAAAAACGATGAATAATTTTTATCAAGCGTGTTCACACACATATTGCTAAAGCTTGTCTAATGATACATGCCAAATATTATTATCTTTGGAATTGTCGTTGTGAAGAAAACTCAAAAAATGTTAGCATGTAAAATGCAGACATCCCCAAAACACCAATTTCATAGGTATTCACCTAATATTTCTGTATTTCAGCAGAAGTCTGTAATGTTATTTTCCTAAATGTTCTCTCAATTGACACTTTTTAAGATATATCATCATTCACGAAATGATTAAACAAATAATAAATAAATATCTTCAGGAGGAGCTTAGTGGCGTAGTGGTTAGAACGCTACCTTCGCCATGGTCAGGCCGTGGATGGGTGACCAAAACTTTGTGATCTCGAGCTTCTCCGTGCTTCGGAAGGCCCGATGACGGATTAACATAATTTAATAGATATAAATATTCAGAATATATACAATATATATATGAACATCCAAGATTAGAGAACAGACTGCCTCCATCTTCACACAAACATTTGCCCCCACCGGGGATCGAACCCATAACCTCTTGAGATGACGATGAGATCGGCGTACAGATCACTCGACCGGAGGTCGTCAGTTATATCAGTTTTTTTAGAATCTATTACACAAATACGTTGAGCTACTTACCTTAGGCTAGTTAATTGCTGTGAATGTTTAAGTATTTATTTATTAACATCGATTCTACGGCTGTGAAATTACATCACAAGCTACCATTGCAATACTGTCAATATTAAGACAAGCACAAACGCATGTATTCATCAAACAAACAGCAATTTGGCATGCCATCACTGGATTATCTCCAGTTCCCTGTAATAGGTTATTTCATGCTTATTAATATAGAACATTTTATGTACATAGTTATCATAATATAAGCGAAACCTTCCCAGAAAGGTATTGTGGTTGTTGACACAGGTCCAATCTTGCAAACACCGGCTTACATACAACAAACAGTTCACATCGGATTAAAGGCAGCTTTAAGTTACATAAGTTATGTATTAAGGAACACAGAACTCGTGTTGCTAACAGATAACTGCGGTCAAGCTTGCTATAATCCTTTTGATTCGATAATAACATTTGTTTGCGAATAGATGTTAGAACATTGAATTGTTTACATTGAGACGAGATAGAGAAAATCACAGGATACATGAACTAGCTTTGATTTAAGAGGCAGTTTAAATGATATATCTGGAGTCAATGTAGAATGAAGTTCAATCAAATGGGCTTTGGATATACAAGAAACATATTATATTGCTGATAAGTATAATGAGTTTAAACAACATGAATGCAAGTTTCCAATATTACATACATACTCGTACATACAATCACACCTGTAAAAACAGAGTCCAAGGAGCACTGTGTTCCTAAACACCACATCCAGCCATACTTAAATTTGGGATTGGTCAGATGGAAAATTGTGAGAGAGTAGTAACAAGTGGCTAGCTCATCGCCTACACAATCACAGACCCAGTACCCAATACGCCCTTAGTCGCCTTTTAATACATGCTAGGCAAGAAAAGCAGTTGGTACATTCTTTTTGTGTCCCGGACCAACACGGGACTATATTAATGTGTACTTATTACATCACCAGAAATCCACTGCTGGGCATAGGCCTCCCCCAATGATCTCCACAGCGACCGGTTCTGTGCCCGCATCCAGCGACTTCCTGCGGCCTCCGCCAGATCGTCGGTCTGCTTAATGTATAAATTGAATTGAAAAAAAAAACTATTTTCAATTCATTATACGAGTCGAAGGCTAAACACGAATCAAAATAAAAGCGTCAATCATGCGTCAAGCGTCTTAATTTGATTACTACTCGTAGTCCTCCCATTTTTTTTTAAACCTGTATGATGGCATTCCATACATTCATTCACATTTATACTCAAGGCCTAATAAGGATATCTAACTCAACATCAGTTCGTAGACATTTACCGTAGACAAAGACCCTCCCCAATATAATCGGTCCTACGTACCGCCGTTTAACGGTGTCACTAAAGAGATACTTACATTATACTAACTTGTATTTGTCCAATAACTATTGCGTCTGAATTTTCTAGTATCGTCCAAGGCATGGAAGAAGTACGTGTATTGCTATATTAACCTTAAGAATATTATAACAAAACTCTTTGCAAGTTTAATTAAACTGTTAGTTTAGCTTGACACGAGTATCTCCAGAAGCGTCGCTTCTAATAACACGCCGCGATGCCTCTCTCGTCATATACTACGAGCGTTTCACAGCAACTTTATCAAAGAGCAAAGCTTTTAATCACCCTAAAGCAAACTCCAAAAGCTCGATAGTCAATGTTTTATGTTCACGAACATAATCCTTTTTCCATAATTCCGATGATAATCTGCGTAATCTGATCGAGTAAAAAGCATTTACACTCAATATTCCATTTAATTCAAAAACATTTCCTGCGAAAAGCTCTTTAAAATGTGCAATTTGTCGCTGTGTATGACGTAAGCTGGATTGGATTTAAAACGTGTGCAATGTAAAATATACAGAGATGAAATATCCGAAAAAATAATTTGATATCGTAGCAGTATTGAAATGTCATTAGCTGTAATTTCAATTTTTGATCCTTGATTCATCAGCCTATTAACGTCTTCAGCTGAACATAAGCCTTCCTTCCCCAATGATCTCCAAACGACCGGTCTTGCGCCGCCCGCGTCCTGTGACTTCCTGCGGCCTTCGCCAGATCATCGGTCCACCTCGTTGGGCAACCCACCTTGCGATTTTCATCCTTAAACATAAGAAGTTCGTGCTAGTTTAGGTCAAGGTGGAACTATTTAACACGCTGTATTGTAGATTCTGGATTCTGGTTCATTCTGGACTTTTATAGGTACCGGAAGAAGGTCAAGCAAGTCCTTTTCTATTCCGTGCTATTAGGCAGTTAAAACAATATAACTGAATTTCTTCATTATTGAACTGAGTTAAGCAGATGTGTTAATACCCACATTTGACAGCCAAGAACGTTGTGTTGCACCGAGTATAGTAGAAAAACCTGCAGTTGTGTTTAGTACTCAGTACCGGGGATTACTGGAGACATGGTTGAGTAGATTAGTTTTCTCCACTGCTATTAATTAAAAATTAATAATAAGAAGAGAGTTCTTCAAACAGAATATGTGAATGACAACATGTGTACATGTGTAGGTAGGTATGTAATTAGGCGAGTAAGAGAGGAGAATGAAAGGGAAGGACATATTACACTGACTTCAAATACACTATAAGTTTAATCCAATGCTTACTAAGCTGGCTTGGTCCTAAAAGCGACAACCTCATTATTAAGCTTTTTCTTCATTTCCTTAATATAACGAAACCAGCGAAATTTCAAGAGCTGCAAGCAATTAAGCCTTTTGTTTACGAAATTCTGCACCTTGCTATCTAGGATCAAAAACTAATCTAAGTAGAACGCCAGCTCATCGCGGCGCGTCAACAATGAAAGCAATTGCTTACAACAGAGCCCCATAATAGCAGCCGACCGCACGCGACGAGCTCTATGAAGCCGTTGTTTGACACCTGAAGTGTTCGCGAATTTTAATTTAGAGATGTGATAAGTCGATGGAGATATCGATAGGCTACTATTGTTGGACTATCAAATCACTCACAAAATTTTGGATACTAGTCTTATTTTGTGGCTAGACCATCTGGGCCATGTGAGATTACATCGTCAATATAATTCGGGCAATGATTGAGAAAAGGCTGTGCATTGTTGATACAAAGGTTTTGCTTCACATATTTATACTATAACTAGCTACTATAATTTAATTATCCCTCGGAAACACTTTTATTTTCCGGAATCAAACCAGGGACCAGGATATAAAGATTCACCATGCAAGATTTCATTAAAATCGGTCCAGCCATCTCAGAGATTAGCCTGAACAAACGGACAAACAGACAGAGAAACAATAAAATACAAAATAATATTTTTTTTGGTATTTTCCCTCTTTTTACATCCCCCTGACTTGGTTTTAACCTTTTTTTTTATATGTACTGACATTTGAACTCAACAGTTTTATCATATGTATAGATTTGTATAGAACATTACTGATATTTTTCATGTCGCAACTTTCCTACATAGAAGAAACACGTAACTGATTCGACTTTACATCACTCTGTTTCAATAGGGATTGGTTGCTAGAAACTGTTATCACCTAAAAGGACCACCAAGATGACTCGAATTAAAATCTAGTGGTGAGTCTTTTAAACAAGCTCATCCGCAAATTTTATTATCACAATACTGTCGACATCCTAGAGCCTAGACGCCCATCACTACCGCTGCTAGATTGACGCGTTGTTTCAGCCGTTGCCAGCCAAGACGTAATTACTTCGCGAGCAGTTTGTCAGCCAATTAAACACCTTTGCTTTATTAAGAAGCCACAGCAAGAGCACGTAAATAGAACCAGCGGCTTCACAATCAAGAATAGGTACTGCGGTATTGAAAAGATGTGTCTTGGACCACTGGAATGAAGGATCATAAGTCGATTGTCTAATTAATTGTATTTTGTTTTCATTTATATGAGTAAGAATGAAAGTAGTAAAAAGGTTGTTTATTGTAATTAAACAAGATTTATGAAATAAAGACTTCATAGAAAATTTCAAGTTACAACGTAATTTTGACTATACTCGGAAAGTGTACAAAAACAAATACTAACCTTCTCCCTTATTAAAATTTTAAAAGGAAACTTGGCCCGCATAAAAATGTTCATTTTGTGTAAGTAAAAGCTTGCTTAGTTTCATAAGATACAAACACTGACCGAAAAAAAGAATCTTAAAAGTTATTTGCTCTAAAATTTTAAGGTAAGCTCTGACTTTGAATAAAAAAATCTTTAAAAAGTTTCTGTATATCGCGCAAACATTTAAAAGTCGTGGCTCCGATGAATTTTATTAAGGGCGGTATGGCTTAACTACGCTAGACCTCCAAAGATTATCATAAAGACCGCTTTGTTTATAATGGTCTATAAACCGACTGTAACTAGACTTACGGCCGAGATAATGAGGCCAAACGACCTGAGCAATATCTCACAAAGGGTTTTATTCTACCTCTTAATAGCTATGCATTGCAACAAAAGACATAAAGCGCCTGTAAAACATCCCACACAGATTTTTTCGTCATACTAAGATATGAAGACATTGTATATCCCATTCACAATGTCTTGAAATAAAGGGCTGTGAACGAAATGAAAAGGATTATTGTTTTAGTTTTATCTTAATCTGATGATATAAGCGGCGGCGGTCTGGGACGGGCCCGTACAGGGAATGAATGGAATAGACGTAAAAATATATATAAAAATAACGATAAAAATTTTAGCATTATTTTTAATTTTAAAGGGGTTTATATGGTTATGTTTTATAATCACGTTAAAAAAGCGGGTACTTAACATGGATTAGCGGCATCATCAAACAAGCTTTGAGTTTCTTGGCAGTTTGTTCTCTTTACAAGGCCTCCACGTGAATAAGAAAATATTTGATTTGAAGTTATTTGTTTTAAGAAGGCATATGTAAAGGTAATGATGTAATAAGCGTGTAATTGGTTATATTACACATTAAATAGTTTTCGAACTTGAACACAATACAAATCTTTCACTATGTTTGTAATAAATATCCCCCTCATGATAATTACTTATCATTAAATTAATTCAATAGCTTTTATAGTAACACTATTGGATTACTATAAAATTATGTGACGCAAAACTACTTGTATAAATGTATTGGTTTGAAGAAAATTACTTTAAAACTTACTGTATTTCCAAACAAGAAAACATAATCGAGAACAGATAGTTTTTTGACTATAAAAAAGTCTCAAGATCTCCACGCATTTCCCTGTGCTATAATGTCACTTCATCGCCGGCGCGAGACATTTCGTAGTCTCAGTCATTAATTATACGCAGCTCTTTGTTCCGATGCCTCTCGGGCCATTGTGACAATATTTGGGTCGCCTTTCAAATAACTAACAATGCCCTCAACATAGACGGATCATCCCATGGGAAAGGTTGCAGGTAATGGTCTCTTAATAGGAATATTTTAAGCCTTGATTACAGAATTAGTCTCATGGTAGTTCATTAAGATTAGTCCTCAGCCTATATACTTTCCACTACTAGGCAAACCTCACTGAGAAACATGAGGAGTATGGGCCGTAACACTACCACGATGGACCAATGCGGGTTGGTGGGTAGAAGCATGGAGGAGTTCCCAAAGTTCTGGTCACCCATCCAAGGCCTGACTATGGCGAAGGTAGTCTTGTTTTCGATATCGAAAGCCAAAGCGTACTAACCACTACACCACCGAGCTATCCATATCTCATGGTTATTCATTCATATACAAGAAATAAAGTCAAACACCGCTTGATACTAAAAATATCAAACTACCATATTCGCATGAAACTAAACAGTCAACTTATAAAAGAATCTCCGTAATTGAATACGACCTCGCCAGGAAATAATTTAATAAAATAACAATGTTCTAGGAAACACGTAATAATACAAAGAAGGAATTTTTCCACTAAAGCCTGATTACATCGAGCAATCATAACTTCTGCAATAACAAAACGAATCAGGAGTGGGGCGAAGAAAGTTTCAGGTTTATCTAGTAAAGTTGCAGGTAATAAATGCTTAGGGACTCTTTTGTCTCGACCTTTTTACTTCGCAATAAGAATAAAGTTGCTTATTGAAAACAATAAAAGTATTAACTTCGCTTCGATTTGATGTTTGATTTTACATTTCTCTTAGTCAGAGTTTATAAATAGAAATTTTGTACGTATTTTAACTGTAAAGCTGGTTCAATAAGGATTGGTCGGTTGAAGATAACGTACGCAAGGCACGCTCGGCAAATAAGAAAGTTTGGTCACCCTTCCAAAGTCTTGCCATGGCTAAAGTTGCATTGATTTAATTATAGAAAAAAGAGCCACTGCAACTAGTTCCTCAAAATTTGTTTATTTGCTCAATAATATGTTTATTGAAAACCTGTATGCTGAAGCATAATGTATGGTGGAGAAACAGAATTATTTTTATTCGGTAAAAAAGATATAATTCAAATTGAGTAGCGCTTGTAAATAATTAGAGGAAAAACATAAATAAGTGAATGAATATAGAAACTCACGTAATTTTCAAACTCCATTGGGATTTCCCTGTGGGCATTTGCAATCGTAACTCAGCGAAGTTTTGCGGCAGAACCTCCCACAGCCGTCTGTGGTTTTTGCCGTTTCCTAAATATTCTAAACAATACTGGGAGGACGTAACGACTTCGAAAACTTTATTTGATGCTGTTTTTAAAACATTTTAAATGTTAGTTAACTCATCTGATACAGAATTAGCGTCAGTTCAGGAGTTTATTACGAGGATTTTAATGTACCTACTCGTATTTATTTATTGTAAACGATTACAATTTGAAAGTTGAATCAGAAATTATTGATTAATTGAAATATTTTTAGTACTACGTTTGGTTTTTACATGATCTAGCTATAACTACACAAAATAAATACACAAGACATATTAAGAAAACTCTAACTCAGAAAGCACTCCTTAATGGAAATGAATTAAAATATTATTCATCAAAATAACGGATTTGGAGAATGAAAATTTAAAACAAACTATAATGATGTCTATATCTTTGAACAATAAAGAAGTGAACCTAGTTAACAAGAGAAATATCCATGTTGATTGCAAATAGTAGTAAGTAATTGGTTTACACAATATTACTATAAAATTTGATACATTGTGGAATCATATTCACAAACATTTCGCGATAATTATTCACGCAGTGCAGTATTATCATAAGCGAATGTAATTAACTACCAGCCAGTTTACAGAAACGAGGATTTTCAAGGTTTCTAAGGGATCCAACAAAATTGGTCGAATTGCTACTCGATGCACGTTTGACAATTAATTCGAGTTCGACTAACCAGTGCAGTTTTTAATAAGTAGCGCAACTTGTTCTGGTTTTAGTGCGGGCTTTTTTATATCGTTACTTATTTTATAGAAAGGTGTTTCCTGCGGATGACAAGGATAATTTCAATGAGGGTTGCAAAGGAAAACTGTATGGGTTGTTACTCTGTAGTAATGTGTCTTCATAAGGTTCAAATTAAACCAGAGAAATTGTTCTAAAATCAGTAACAACTTTAATAATGACCTCAAATAATTTATGCGTTGCTCTCGATTTCCGCTGCTCTCCAACCTCCTCAAGAAAACCTATGAACATCGTCATCTCTTCATTTCACAGGATGTTTATTTTAAACTCTAGAATTTTACGGCTCCAACAGCCGCCAAATCTATGGCTAATAATATTATGACCGGACTGGGTCACTGTCAATTAGCTCACTTGACAGTACTGGGGTATTAATATCGGTGAGTTTCTTTCCCGTTCGTCTCATATCGTCAGTTCCCAGTAGACGGTTAGCATAATTGACATGGGTAAAAGTATCTAAAAACCTAAACTTTATTAAGGCTTTGAGTTTCAGTTTATTATCTCCTGGAACTTCGAAAAGCCTGAATATCCCAACAGAACTTTTAACTTAATCCACTCGTATCATCTCCACTGTGTTTCGGTTCATTAGAGAGCACAATTACGACGCACTATTCAGTAAGCCAATTAATTTCTGTGTATACAATAACATGCACTGTGTTTGTTGGTACATACGAGACGATTTATTCAGAACACATATCGGATCAGATCAAATCGTCACGTATGAATGATGATTGTCGTTCACAATTGAAATTAATGATGTGTTTAAACCTATTTAACAGATATCGAGACTGACTTGTAATTAGTTTTTGCGTGTTTTGTGTAATGGTCGCAAATTTTTAAAGACAGGATTATTCTTTGTAGTACATCTGAATGTACATGCAATAGTTTTATATTCTCATCACAAATATTAGAAAAATTCTAAAAATGCTTATAAGCATCTGGAGATCAAAAAATTGTCACACACACACATCTGTCCCCTCACCACCGAGATTCGAGATTGTCTCCATCTAAGCTTTGACAAAACCCCGTGAATGTGTGAGTTTACTCGGTACACTCTAAACTAACGATGAAGAAGACGTCATAAATTATGAATAAATACTATTTCGCCCTTTGTATAAAAAAAAGTAAAATACCTCGTACCTCACTATCATAACAACAAATTAAATCTGTCGCAAGCACTTCCAAGTCACGTATACAAGTTAGGGCTTAAGGACGTCCGAGCATTAAAATGTCGGTCACCCCCGCTTCCTATGAAAAGTTTAAGCATTCATAAAATATATAACGAGGTACTATTATGCAAACATAATTATTTTAATAACTTAAAACTGTTTTCAATTTATTATTCGAACTCTAAAAAGACCGTTACGACGACAATAATCCTAATAAATAAAATTTTAATAATCCTATTCAATTTATTATTTTTAGGCTAGTTAAATAGAAATACCTATAATTACGTTTTAGTCGTGAGGTAGCGATTCATTAAAATAATAATTCCAACCCATCTTTTCCCTTAGGTGTCGCGAAAGGCGTCTAATGGACTTACACCCAGTTGCAGAAACGAACTTTAAAATTTAATGTCAGCATTATCTCTAATGCTCCATTAAATTTATTTATTGAAGTGTCAAAAGGACACCTTAGCGTAGTTTTACGTTGCACAAAACGACCTGTCAATGCTAAAGAGACATTAGCTAGAACTGTTTTGTGTGACAACCTTAACTTTAAAGTTTTAATGTCTCATTAACAAATGTCGTCCTTAAAAAATCTTTGTGCAACTGAGTGTTAGAATTGCACAACATCCAATAGCTTATAGCGGCGATGGGCTCACCAATGTCACATGTGCTGTCACTGCTTGGTGAAGCGCGGACGATGGCAGCGGACGCTTTTGCGGTGCGTTTGCCTTTTCTCTGACTAACCCTTAGGGGATAATAGTCGAGATTATAACTATGTATGTACTCCTAGATTTTAGACGGACAAAGCTTTGGTGACTTTTTTGCACTTTAAATCTACTACATCACCACATAAGCTTACATGGTAGATAATTAATCAAAATATTTCATGGCCTCCAGACACTGTAAATGCATTATTAATCCTTAGTACTTACTTTTAGAAATAAGGTATAAAATATAATGTTTTAACATGCCTCTCAGAAACTAATAAAAGAATCGCTATGTTCTACTAAATATCAAACCGTGACCCAGTTCCTACACAGCGGTAGTTAATTTATTAAATTTAACTTAATATTTTTAATGTACATTTTATGCACTTTCCATTACAAATTGTATACTGTTTACTTTATGTAATGATCGATTTAATTTTCTCTTGAAGTGGTTAATGATTAAAATACAAACTTGTGTAATTTATTTATATTAAGATTTCTTACATATAGTCTGTAACTTTATTCATAATATTTGACGACCTCCGACGTCGAGTGGTCTGTCTCAAGGCGTCGCCATCTCAAGAGGTTCTGGGTTCGATCCCCGGGGCAAATGTTTGTGCGATAAATACAGGCATTTGTTCTCCATTCTTGGATGTTTATACATACGTCCCACTGTTGGGCACAGGCCTTCCTCATGGAGAAACACACGAGGAGTATGGGCCGTAACACCACCACGCTGGCCCAATGTGTGTTGGTGGGGAGAAACGGTCGCAATACCGACCGGGACCAAGAGCTTCACGTGCCTTCTAAAGCACGGAGGAGCTCGAGATCACAAAGTTTTGGTCACCCATCCACGGCCTGACCATGGCGAAGGTAGCTTTGTTTTCGATTGAAAGCCAAAGCATACCCACTACGCCACCGAGCTCCTTCTTTATACATGTATTATAAATTTAATGAATATTTTTTATGTATTTATCATTTAAATGCCTATACATTGGGTCCTTACCTATGAAATTGGTGTTTTTATTCTGTCTTAGCAATTTGTCCGTAACTATTAAGTTTCAGAACATTCTTATAAAATAATTGCCTCTTCTAAAAATAGACCATATATTTGAGCTCGTATTATTTAATTTGATAATTTTTTGTAAGTTTAATTGTGTTAAAATTAGACACAAATACAATTATTTTTAACTGCCTCCCGAATACAACATTTGATTTGCATTAACATAAAAACGATGAATAATTTTTATCAAGCGTGTTCACACACATATTGCTAAAGCTTTTCTAATGATACATGCTAAATATTATTATATCTGGATTTGTCGTTGTGAAGAAAACTGATAAAATGTTAGTATGTAAAATGCAGACATCCCCAAAATCTCCATACAAAACACCAATTTCATAGGTAAGGACCTAATATTTATTCATCATCTAGAATCCGTAACACAAGTAGCAACGCAACTATCTTAATATGTCTCTAGATATTTATTATTTATACAATTATTGATAACATCAATATACAACATGAGAACACGTTATAATTATTTTAATTTTATAAATTTATCATAGATACATATCATAAAAGATACTCCATTGTACGTTGAATGGTACACGTCATTCCCACAAATATTACAACATCAAACAGTATCATCTCATTCAAGTCATATATGGTTCATCCACGTCTTAACTGTAAGCATAAACCGCTCTATCACACGCTCATAAAGCCAGATTATCAATCCTCTACTCGATCTCAAAAGATTAATCAAAATACAGGAACGTTCTGTCTAATTAGGACTGTTACACACTTGACCGGGTAGTCATTATTATTTATGAACAAATCATTGTTAAATGTTGATTCGTAATTTGGCCAATAGATGGCGCTGCTCCCAAGGACGGCATTACTGAATCACGCTATTTAGTTTTTTCCCCGAATGTATATAGGCTCCGATTTTTTATATGTAATTACACACACCGCTCTCAGATCTCGTTCAGTTCGGACGTCGTTCCGCTGCTCGATTGTCTAACGGTTTTTTCAGTTTTCATTTTCAATCAGCGTGTTTCGTGTCTGTCTTGCTGCACCGCCAGCATTGCATTCGCGCAATACTGCTGCTCCGTCGTTGACGCAGTTTTCACTGCGGAACGACGTAAACGTCAGGTATAGTTCTTGCAAGTCCACACTATCTTGTGGCCGTCTTGTGGATACCAAACGGTGCCAACGAAACAAGGCGAGGCATAGCCCCGACTGCCTGCCTGGCCCCTCGGGGTAAGGCAAAAAACTCGGAAGAGTCTGGGACCACTGGCCTTGGGGGAGTACCCTCGCCAACACCAGACTAAGCCCCCATAGACGTTGCTAAAAGCCGTCAAAAATATCTGTCCTCCAGCCCTAGTGGCTGCATAGGTACACTTTACGTTGAATTAAGTTTCAACGTAAAATCAATAAAAAACAACATTAGCTTAGGCACTCACCACACTAGGCTACACACGCCTCCCTGTCTCCGACAGGGAGGGTGCAATCCACCCTCTCCTTCACAGAGTAGTCCACAGTTACGTACTTTTCAGTACGTAACTGCCTATCGTTTCACCCACCCGAGCACAGGTATCGCACCTAGCGGGTGGGCTAACCAGTAGCTTCTCAACGGACGTCGTCCACTATGGACGCGTCTGATATGCGGCTTTTTGCCGCTATGAAGGCCCTTCTGGCAACCAACCCATCATTCCGTGCCCAAATAGAGGCACAAGCGGGTATCCTCCCGGATTCTCCCGCATCCCCGGACCCGTCTATGGGCTCCTCCCCCGCGTCACCTCTCGCAACCGCCGAATCGTCTTCAACGAAACGGTCCGCGCCGTCGTCCTCCGCGTCTTCGTCGTCGAGCGACACTCTCGTGTCCGCCTCGGCCGACGAGACCGACGACTCGGCCTACACCCCCGTCCTCGGGGGTAAGGGTAAACGGCGCGCCAAGAAGCGCCGTGCCCAACAGGCATCCCCGTCTCCGATTCCGTCCTTAATGGACGTCGAAATCGCCCCCCCGACCCCGGCCCCGGCGCAACCCGCGCTACCGACCCCCCCACCCCCGGCCCCTCAGGCCCCTACGGTTTCGGGCAAAAAGCCTACGACCTGCGCCGCCGAGCCGGTCGTGGCTAAGCCCCCTCCACCCATCTTCTTGCGCGACAAGGCGCAATGGTCAAAGGTGAGCACCCTCTGCAGAGAGGAGCGCATCGCCTACACCAAGGCCACCAATACGGGCGAGGCCATCAAGATCGCCACGCCCGACTCGACCTCCTTCAGGAGTCTCACCAGACTCCTCGCCCAACGGGGCATCCCCTACCACACCTATGCGCTCCAAGAGGAGCGCAAGGTTAAGGCCGTCCTCCGCGGCGTACCGTCTGAGGTCGCCAACGAAGCGGTCAAAGAGGACCTGCTCAGCCAGGGCCTCCCCGTCGAGAGTGTATACAAAATACACTCCAAGAACGGGAGAGCTTTTCCGCTCGCACTGGTCGTCATGACCAACACTCCAAATGCGCGGGACATTTTCAAGTCCCGCGACATGACGGTGTGCGGACTCTCTGGGGTCCGCGCCGAAGCCCCGCGCAGAACGGGCATACCCGCGCAGTGCCACCGCTGCCAACTGTACGGGCATGCGGCGGCCAACTGCACG
Organism: Parapoynx stratiotata; assembly: GCA_910589355.1. Taxonomy (NCBI): domain Eukaryota; kingdom Metazoa; phylum Arthropoda; class Insecta; order Lepidoptera; family Crambidae; genus Parapoynx; species Parapoynx stratiotata. The sequence continues at coordinate 4,198,660 of OU342468.1, read as the reverse complement.
GCCCCTCACAGGTGCGTAAAGTGCCTCATCCCCCACGCCACTCGAGAGTGCTCTCGCACCCGCGATTCCCCCACCCCCCCCGCCTGTGTGCTGTGCGGCCAATCCGGCCACACGGCTAACTACAGGGGCTGCCCACGGGCTCCGCGCCCCAAGCCAACCGCGGCGAAGGGTTTCACACGACCGCCCCCCCGCCCCCTCTCTCGCCCCCCGCCGCCTTCAGCGGCTAACTTCCCGGCGTTGCGCTTCAGTGCGCCCGCCGCTCACTTCCCCGCCCCAGTATGGGGCCCGCGTAGGCCCGCCCCTCAGGCGGCGCCCGTCCCGCAAGCGACGCCCGCCCCTAAGGCGGCGCCCACCCCCAAACCCGCCCAGAGCGACCTTCAAGTGGTGCTAGACGCCATCAAGAACGTCGATCTGGCGGAGATCTCAGTATTAGCCTCCAAACTAAGGAGAGCTAGCTCTTCCCACGAGCGTCTGTCGGCCCTCTGCGAGCACTCAGCCCTCCTCAACTCCTTATAAGCGAATGGCCCATATGGCTAATTCTAACCCCACCATCCCCTCCACCACCCCAGGGCGCATCAAACCCAAAGGTGTTTCGCTTGTTTCGTTCAATACGCGCTCCCTACGTCCGAACTTATCGGAACTAAGGGAATTCGCGAAAGATAGGGATTTCGACCTCCTGCTCCTGCAGGAGACGTGGCTTAACCCCTCCATAACGAAGGGTCTCTCAATCCCCCGCTACAATCTCATCCGCAACGATCGAGTTGCAGCCGACCCCTCCCGACCCGCGCGGGGGGGCGGCACGGCCATCTACTACAGGAAACATATCCATTGTTCTCCCGTAGCTACCCCCCCTCTCGTCAACTTAGAAGCCACAGTATGTAGGTTAGCGATGACAGGGCATCCCACCCTCATAATCGCATCCGTTTATCTCCCGTGTGGACGCCTTCCCCTCAAGAGTGACTTCGAAGCACTCCTCGCACTAGGGAACTCGGTACTGCTGTTCGGTGACCTTAACGCCAAACATACTGACTGGACGTCTAGACAGACAAACACGAACGGCAGAATACTTGTCAATCTCATGTCGCAGCTGGAATTAGAAATCATCGCTCCCTATGCGCCTACCCACTACCCGAGTAACGCCAACGCGGCCCCAGATGTACTAGACATCGCTCTTCTTAAGAACGTGTCGTTACTCCTTAGTTCAATAGACTCGCTAGACGACCTAGGCTCAGACCACCGCCCGGTCTCATTAGTATTAGGGGCCTTAAGCCCACCTTCCCCTCCTTTCAAAAAGCGATTTACCAACTGGAAACGCTTTCAATCATCCATTGCGGCCGCACTAGACGAGCCAGACTCACCGTACGTCTTCTCTGCCGACTATCTAGATAGCACGGAGAGAATTGACAACGCGGTCTCCAAAATCACTCATCTCCTGCAAACAAAGGCCGCGGACAGCGCGCGGGAGGTCACTGTGCCTAGGCGCAAGCTCCCGCGGGCTGTCGACGACCTGCGTAAGCGGAAAAACGCCGCCCTCCGCAGGGCGGCGCTCTACCCCACCCCCGAAAACAGGGCCGCCGCCAATCGGCTACAGCGTTCCCTTAAATCGGAGTTAGTTAAACTCAAAGAAGCCCGTTGGGCTGATTTGTTAGAAGGAATCAATCCCTCCCACCGAGCCTACTATCAAATAGCGAGAGCTCTTCGGAGCGACGCTATCACTCACATCCCCCCCCTCGACCGTCCCGACGGCACTCTCGCCTTCGAAGACGAAGAGAAAGCCGAATGTCTCGCTGACAGCATTGCCTCACAATGCTCTCCCAGCACTCAGCCCACAATCCCCGCGCACGTAAAAGTCGTGGAGGAAGAGGTCCGTCGTAGGACTTCACTCCCTCTTAACGATGACGCGCCCCCCGACCCGTTCTCCAACGATGAGGTACTTACCGTCATCAAGGGTCTCAAAGTCCGAAAGTCACCCGGCGCAGACGGGATAGCGAACAAAGCACTAAAATCCATCCCCCAAAAGTTAGTATTTTTGCTCACCACTCTCTTTAACGTATGTTTCAACAAATGCTACTTCCCGAATGCGTGGAAGGAAGCTACCGTCATAGGAATCCCCAAACCGGGGAAACCCCTCAACGACCCCAAAAGTCACCGTCCGATCAGCCTACTCAGCGCGCTGAGCAAGGTATACGAGAGACTAATTCTCTCCCGTATAAAAGATCATATACTAGATAATAATTTGCTCATCCCCCACCAATTCGGGTTCCGCCCGAAACACTCGTGCCCCCAACAAGTCTACCGCATAGTCGAATACGCACTAAGCGGTTTCCACCCCCGTAAATTCATAACCGTCGCTGTCTTCTTCGACGTAGCCAAAGCCTTCGATAAGGTATGGCACGACGGCCTCATCTACAAACTCTACCAGCTCGACATGCCGGATCGACTCGTAAAAACGATCGCCTCTTATCTACAAAACCGAACCTTCCGGTTCAAACACCAACAGTCCCTCTCCACCCCCCGCCCCCTAAGGGCAGGTGTACCCCAAGGCTCAGTCCTATCCCCTATCTTGTACTCCTGTTACACAAATGACATCCCCATTCCCAAAAAAGGCGTCCAACTAGCCCTCTTTGCCGACGATACCGCACTCTATTTTAGGGGCGGTTGCTTGGCTCGCACTCTCCCCGCGCTTCAGGAAGCCATTCACTCACTAGGAGACTGGTTCCGGCGGTGGCGTATAGAGGTGAACGCGGACAAAAGCTCCGCTGTTTGCTTTAACGTGAAACACTGCTCTCGAACCATCCCCTACAACACCCCCTCCTTTCGCCTACAGGGCAAAGCCATTCCCTGGCAGCGCTCGGCGAAATACTTAGGTGTGACTCTCGACCAAGAGCTCAATTTCCGAGCGCACGTCACGAGAGTCGCTCGCAACGCCAAATTTTATATGTCCCGCCTCAACGGTATGTTAGGCAGGCATAGCAAATTGTCTCTCCGAAACAAGCGAACCATGTATAAGGTATGCATACGCCCCGTCATGACATACGCCAGCCCGGTGTTTGCCCACGCCGACCCATCCATCCTTAACCAACTCCAAATTATCCAAAATTCCTTCTGCCGCAAGGCCACCGACGCCCCGTGGTATGTTAGGAACGCGGACTTACATAGGGACACAGACCTACTGACACTACAACAACACTTTAGGGCTTGCTCTGAGCGGTTCTTTAAGGCCGCAGAAGGGCATTCAAATCCCCTCATCCAAAGCGCCACGGACTACGAACCGAGCGCTCCCCACCCGCGGTACAGATACCGCAGACCCCGACACGTCTTCACAGACGCTCCCGATCCATTGTCGCGGGCCTTAGAGGCCCTGCAAGCTGCGGCATCCGCGCCGTAGCTCCCTCCCGCTCTGTACGCGTGGCCTTCTGCTCGCACGTACAGACTAATATCTCCCATACGATCGGCCCACTTTGATTCCGATCGTATATCTGGCGCACATGCCCTAGTGAATAGCTAGCGCAGCGCCGCACCCCTCCCTTTCCTGAGGGAGGGGGCGACAATCAGGTTATGCTTTACCAAGGTCTGCTTAACAGGCTTAAAGCAAGGTGGTGTTTAGTCGGTAGGAGTCCGACATAACCCCCGGCCGGCCGGTGGGTATCCAATGAGGGATTCACCACCTCCTTCTCCCGCATGGGAAGGTAAAGAGTCCTCCTTCAGAGGCTCGAAAAAAAAAAAAAAAAAAAAAAAAATATGTAATTAATTCTTTTTGTATGGTTTAAAGGCATCTTTTATTTAGAACCTTTTCCATTACACCATCAGGAGCGACCTGTTGTACCCAAGATTATACAATTTATTTCCTTTTTAATAAGGTAATATTATTAAAAGGCAATTGGGAAAAATTTCCATATTTTTGGGATGTTCAGTTTATTGCTTACTTCCCTTAAGCTATCATTAGGTAGTGATGGATGACTTATTTACAATGAATTCGTGAGATAGAACCTTGCTGACCTTAATGTAACATTTCACACCTCTTTTGATGGAACCTTATATTGTAGGTACGGAGGTAATATGCCGATAAGGAGAGAATGCTCTGCATGTCACACATAAAATAACCCCCTGAAATGCTTTGCTTGGCACAAAGAGGGCACCGTAAATCTATAGCTTAGTAGAAAGAAAGAGGTTGAGATAATACAGAAATTTACACCTTTAGAGAGGAAAAACGATGTAGAATAAATTAAAATTATAAAAAACATGTAAAGTGGGCATTTTATTCAGCAATTTTTTAATTTATGCAAAAAAATATAAAAAAAAAACGGTTTTTTGTTAGAAAACCTTCTTCCTTCTTCTTAATACAGCATGCTTTTTATACAAAATTTAGGATGACGCCGCTTTATTACCAATCATTTCGAAGATGGTTTTATCGCGATAGGTCAATTATTTTAAAAGTTACACAGTTTTGTCTACACCGGGGTCATTACAACGACAAATGTTTTTAAAAAAATCGATAAAAAAATTAAATAAGCTTATATTTATTTTTTCGTCGATAAAATTAGCCAAAGTATCCCCCATTTTCGTTTGTGCACTTTACCCACTCACACTGTATCTAATAAGGTGTCACAGTATGTCACAAATCAATCTAAAATCACTGAAGTAAACTGAAAACTTTCTTTTCAATGAAACTCACCGACTTTAAAAAAAAAATTTTTGAATGAATATAGCTCAATAGAATTAGCCAGCGGACGTTGTGTAGAACAGCCGTAATTGTTCACTCGATAGATTGGAAGGAGTACAATAACTTCGCTAACAGCCCGCAAGAAATTGTCTTCGGCAGATTAAAATACTCTCTTAATACCGACCACAAAAGGTCTTGAGACTGTTTATATAAATACTCTGTCATCTACACAATGAAGCACAGTCTCCTTTCAGCCAAAAATGGTATTTTCCTACACAATGAAGTTAGACAACACACGGAATGAGCATTCGAATGAAAACGTCACAGCGCAATCGTTCTATTTACACAAGGATTATCCTCATTGTTGTAGAATTTGCTTTTTGTATTTATTTTGTGCTAAAATATTGCGAGAAAATTGGTGTTGCTTAGCCGATTAATCTCCTTTCTGTTTTTAAGCGAAAATACTCGTAGCTTCTGCATTTAAATCCTCTTGTTGAAACTGAAAATTTTCTGCCATGCAAAAATTTCACGAGTTATTAGTGAATAGTGGCTTCCCGCGATTTCACCCGCGTGGTACCCGTTCCCATGGAAAAAGGACTGCTACTTTTTATCCCGACATATCCCGTCGGGATAAAAAATAGCAGTCCTTTTTCAGGCACTAGACTATTTGTGTACCAAATGTCGATTTAATCGGTTCACTAGTTCTGACGTGAAAGCGAGACCGACAGACAGACAGTTCCTTTCGCATTTATAATATTAATATGGAAGATACAATTTGCGTTAAGACTACGACTACAGTCAAGCTGCTTTCTTGTAAAATTTTGGAAGTTATACATACGCCATCAAAAAATCTAAAATCTTGAATTCACAAAATTACCGATTACTGCAAAATCTCATAAACGAAAGAAACAAAATCTCTTAAAGAAGAACAGCAGCTTCAATTAACATTTACAGCGCGCTGCACACGAGATTTCTAAATATAGATTTATGCATTCGTAGAAGGATAGCAGTTCCCCCTTTGATCCGAGTAATCACAATTAAGACCGGGACCAATTCATACAGGCATTTAGATTATCAGGCAACAACAAAGAGGCGTAATGACATCGTGACGTTGTTGAGGAATTTTATGACGCATTCTGAACATTATCTTGATGTGGTGACCGCTCACTGCCACACACGAGGCGTCCTTGTGACAATTACCCAAATATTAGGTCCTTACCTATGAAATTGGTGTTTTGTATGGAGATTTTGGGGAATTCTGCATTTTCCATACTAACATTTTATCAGTTTTCTTAAAAACGTCAAATGCAGAGATAATAATATTTGGCATATATCATTAGACAAGCTTTAGTAATATGTGTAATATCACACTTCATAAAAATTATTTATCGTTTTTAAGTGAATGCAAATAAAATGATGTATTCGGGAGGCACTTAAAAAGAGTTGTCTCCGTGTCCAATTTTAACACAATTAAACTTACAACAAATTATCAAAACAAATCAAAAGAGCTCAAAAATATAATCTATTTTTAGACGAGGTAATTATTTCTTAAGAATACTCTGAATCTTAATAGTTACAGACATGAAATGAAATGAAATGAAATCATTTATTCTGCAATTAGATTTACATGAAATACTTTTGCACGTCAATATTTTTTTTTCCTACTAGCACTTCGACGTGAATGGCCTGTTGAGAAGAAGTGCCGCAAGAAACTCAACAGTTAGCCTTTTTTAAACAGCCATAATAACAAAAGGAATATGGAACATTTTAAATATTGTAAAATAAGTATGTGCAGAGGAGCAAATTATAGTAGCCACGAATTTTTATCTGTAAAATAATCTTCTATCTTATAATACCCCTTTTTCATTAAACAGCTTTTAACAGTTGATTTAAATTTATGCAGGGGCAAGACAAAATACTAAGACAGAATAAAACACCAATTTCATAGGTATTCCTGAGCAGGAATGTTAGGTAAGGCTACGCTATCCACAAAAAATATGAACTGTAATGCCATGTAAATAAATCTATTGCTATTACATTAACAATGTAATTAAAATATTCTGCACTACTGCGTAATCAGGGTTTGGCTTTTGCGATGATTTCGCCCTCGTCCTCAGCCTATATCAGTCCCACTGCTGGGCACGGCCCTTCCTCATGAGAAACACATGGGGAGTTTGGGCCGTAACACCACCACGCTGGCCCAATGCGGGTTAGTAACCAACGGTTTAACGTGCCTATGCATGGAGGAGCTCGAGATCATAAAGTTTTGGTCACCCATCCACGGACTGACCACGGCGAAGGTAGCTTTGCTTCCGATCGAAAGCCAAAGCATACTTACCACTACGCCACCGAGCTGCGATGATAAATATTACTTATTTTAATTCAAATATTATCAATACCTAACAAGGGGCTCAATGCAGCTGCTTCCGAAGATCATGAAACTAACCAAGTTACCGAACATTTAAACTAATTACCCAAGAACGCAGCTGTACTACCAACCGTATGAGATACTGGAGATAAAAGATGACAAATATTAAGTTTTATTAAGTAACTGTGAAATTTTGAAATCTATTCTCCAATTAAGAAACAGCAGAAGTAATTCAAACTTATTGTTACTATCTGAAGACGTAATATTACGAAACTTGTCATAACAGTCTGCCAGCGTCTACACAAGTCTGCCAAAAGAGGTCCGATAACATCAGGACCTCATAACCGACAGTTGCAACTATACAATTAAGTCCACAATCGACACACGTGCTCCAAACCCGCAAGATCCGAGATAGCTTCTTACAAAAACCATTTTCTGCTACAGAAGTTTATCGGCTTTCAATCTGGAATCTGTTCGGCATACATTTGTAAGTCTTTGTGGTCTTATCCGCTGGATTAATCACTGTATAAAGCATCGGGGCCCGACTTTTTTTCGGCTGTCCTTGAGTAAACATCCTCGGAATATTTGTGAATAGATCGGTTGACGGGATTTTGCGAATTGTCAAACCGTTTTGACCTGTCATTGTTTATTTTAATAAAACTATGAATTGAAATATCATAAGCATAACATCATTCAGGTATACGTCTTTTCATTGGATAATAATAGAAAGCACTTTTGTAAATATTGGACTGACCATCTTGCAGATGATGTTAAAAATAGGATAGGAACTCTGAGGGTGGATATTTCACCAAATGAAATTAAGCGGCTTATTATTATTATTTGTGGTAGTCGGGACTGTTTCGCATCACTGCAAACTTATAAGATCTATTGTGACCAGCCTCCTATGTAAGTTCTATTTAGGCCCTACAGTAGCTCCATCAACTGGGCACTGTCTAAGGCCCGTATTACAGAACCAAACTCAAGCGTAGATCTCTGTTTGAGCACTGTTAGAGAGTGATGGCGCTATTGATCCCACACAGCGCCATCCCTTTTTAACTGCGCTCAAGCAGAGATCTACGCTTGAGTTTGGTTCTGTAATACGGGCCTAAGAAAGATAAGATGTTCCCAGTCGGAATTGTTTTTATTTCATCTGGCTCAAGGGTGTCTTACCCAGGTGTCTGCTTCTTCAGTGAATCAGCGGTTCACAGGTGCATTGGTCTTTCACGCAATTGAGCAGCTTACGTCATTGTGTTATAAATAAATTATACTTTTTTAATAAACAACATTAAGATAATATAGAAATTAATCACAATAACAAAACATGTCATGCTGGTCGTACAAACATCTGCCCCCGCAGGTACTCGAGCCCACGGCCTCCTGATATAATAGTTGGAGCCACTAACTCAACCAAGCTGACTGTCCGCTTCGTAACTGATAAAGAAAATATTGGCAAACACGTTAACATTAACTGGCAGATAATATCTAAGCTATTTATAATTAAAATATTAACTTGCTACTTAACCACAAGCCATTAAGTTTTTAATATGAAACGTTCAATAAGGCTCGATAAGTATTTGGTTAAAATCTATTTTTAGTCGGATATATTCCAGACGTTTATATACCTAAATGAAGCGTTTCTAAACCTTGATATAATTTCTGGAATATAATGAATTATTAATAGATCTACTATAAACAGCTTTCACACATATTTTCGCATTGTAAAGGGCCCACATTTACGGAACGATTGTTCGGTAGGATTCAGATTGACTAAAACGACGAATCGACGGTGTGTGATGTCTAAATCGTCAACAATTTACTTAATCGAAGACGATATCGGTGATCACAAACAAAATACATGAAGATCATAACGATGAATCGACCGTGTGTGATTCGTTGCGATCAACGATTCGATTTTTGTGACAATCTACAGTCGGCCGCCACACGCGCGGCATTGTCTCACCCTGCTCGACGCCGCCGACAACGAACGGAACAGTAAAAATGAAAAAAAAAATACTACATTTAATTGAATTGACATAACGTCAAGAGAGCAGTGTGTTATAGAGGTACTTCTGGCAAAAATAATAAAATAGACAATACCTAAAGTAAAAAAGAACATTAATAATTTAAGAATAATATTTCGGAAAGAATACAGAATGGCTGTTTGTTGTCTGGAAGGTATTAATTACTCGAACACGTCTAATCGTTCCGTTTCTAACAAATGAATGATCGATCGTAAGGACCAAGCGTTTCGTGTATGTGCACATTTTAATGCGACTGATTATTACTATTAACGTCAGATTGATCGTAACGATGAATGGTGCCGTATATCGGGCCCTAAAGACGTGTCACATCATATTGTACTATATGGGCGGCACTACACAGATAGATAAAATCTTTATTCACTCATAAATTCTCCATCACACACAAAAATACAAAAAAAAGAAATACACATATCAACAAGAACTAAATTTTGTGTGTGCTACAGAAGTGTAAAAAGGTCGTAGCTCAGTGACCGGTAAGACGGCTATACGTGTAAGAGATGGCCGGATCGAACCCCACCGCCTGTACCACTGGGTTTGAATAAAACTTATGTCGCGTGCCTCCCGTTGTGCCCGGTGAATCACACGCTCGCACCCTGATACATGGGGATTTAAACATCGGGCGAAATGTCAGTGTTATTATCTCGCATATCCCTTCGGGGATATAGGTGTGACTGTCTGTAATTTTTCTAAAATAAAATACATTTTATTTAGTCCAAATAAGAAGGCCGCCAAGCTGTACTTAACACAAGAAATAAAACAAAAGCGATTATCATCTGAAACCGTCAATTTTATCTTTCCCCCAACAAAACCCAAAGCTTGGGTCTCTTCTTTTAAAAATAAGTTACTGATCACAGCAAGTACGCTGATTATTTTTTCCATTTACATACTACGTAATGTATTGACGACCTCCGTGGTCGAGTGGTCTGTACGCCGGTTTCAAGGCGTCGCCATCCGAAGAGGTTCTGGGTTCGATCCCCGGTGGGTACAAATGTTTTGTGATAAATACAGCCATTTATTCTCCATTCTTGGATGTTTATTTATGTATTGTATATAATCTGAATATATATACGTATTTATCTAGCGTCCGTATCACAAGCATTAGTTGATTAAAATGGAGCTAGTTGATAGGTGTGAATGTCTGAAGATATTGTATTTATCCATACACAATATAATAGGTATGCATGATGAAAATAATAAGCTGGTTGATTTCGAGACAATATTGAAATATATATTGTCTCAAATTCAATAAAGCAACAGATCGACAGATGATTGTTATTGTCACCTTGTCACTTATTGTACCTTGTCACATTATCATTACACTAGAATATGTCCGCAAAACAAATAAATAATTTGCTTTAAACTACAATGACAAGGTGGGTATTGGTCGTTGTTCTTATAATTTTAAATTGAACGTCCACACAGAATTAATTTTTAATGTTTGACTAAAATATCGTTCACTCAACCGGTAGTAAAACGCTTATCCTCAAAAGGTTTTGTTATCGTATTTATTTTTACGATCAAAGGATACTGGCCTTTGTTCCTTTACCTCATATTCCATCGTCGTTCCATAGAACTTTGATATTGCAGAATTGAATGAATGTCACAGCTAGGGTTGTACATCATACAAAACGATATTTTTCTCCATTTTGATTCCTAAGCTCCAATAATTTAATGAAGCACCCTTCCTATAAAATTTTATCATTTTTTCACTAACGAGACCTAAAAATCTAAACAATATTTTTCTCGATTTTGATTGCTCCAATAATTTTATGAATGAATACTATAAAATTTTATAATTTTTTCATTAACGATATCTAAAAATCTTTACTGTTTATTTATTTAAGTACTGCCACATGTGCCACTGTTGTTGACTTACTCGACCATGGAGAGTATTTATTAAGATGAGTTATTTATCCTTATTTTGTCCTTGCGTATATTTATTTAGCTGATATTTGTTATTTAATGTTCAATCTCCGACATTCATTTTGAAAGAATACCTTGAAAAGGGACTTTTGGTTAGGACTGGTTTTTTCCGATGCCATAGATACATCACATATGGAGTCATCTCCTGCTCACTTAGGGTGAGTTTTTTGATCCGTAGTTTACTCAATAGTTACAATCTAGACAAATATCATCAATGAAAACGCCAAAATGTTTGACGTCAGCTTGAAAAATTGTTAAATTCGCGATGAAAATTTGAAGCAATACTCAGCTGAGCCGCCAGCCGCCATTTTACTTATAGCAACATCGTGATGTGGTTAAATAATTGTCTATGATTATTAAATTAATATTTGTTAAATATTTGTAATATTTGGAAATTCTACTATATAATGGACAAGCTGTCGCATCACGTCATCATACGTTTTCGCTATTGGTCCATATTTTAACTTACTGGATAGCCTGACCACGGATCAAAAAACTGACTCTTAGTGATTTCGTATCGGTACTCTGGAAAGTACGTTAAGCCATTGGTCGGGTAACAAATGCAACCATTTCTACCTCTATGACCAATTCGCATTGGTCCAACACGACGACGTGGTGCTAAGGAATTAAGACCATACGGTCCATGCTCCTCATGTGTATTTCTATGTTGGCTTTCAAATAGCGACTATCCAACAAATGAATTAAAAAATGGAACAGAATTCGTATCGAATCATATGTCAGTAAAATTATAAGAAACTTATCCGGACATGGTGAAATTAAACAATGCAATCTAACTTTAAGAAGTAAATTCAACTAGCAGTTTGACGTTTCACCAATAATTTAATGTTATCGCCAACCCTATATCTACAATGTTTTGTAAAAGTGGGCGTGTTGTATTTATACCCTGTTGTGATCATTGCACAATTGATGAGAAAAAAGTTCTCTTTGTGTAATTTGTGACGGGAAAATGTTGGCCGTGTTTATCCCAATTCGATTTATAAAAAACATATTTCTGTTGAAATACGTAGGTAGGTATACTATAGGTACTGTAATTCAACAACAACGAATATTATAATGTTTAAGCTTTGTCCCGCGAATTAGTATGTTAAAATTCGTATGTGGAAACATAGAATCTAGTAAGAATATTACTAAAATGGAGCACCTATTTTAGAATATTATATTGCATCTAAAACTTTGTATACTTGCAAATTTAAAAAAAATACGTTGAGTTAGTCTCTTGAATCTCATATTTATAACTTATAATTTTATTAATAAAACATACAATTTTATTTTAAAACTTGTGCGTTATTGAGAATTCAACACATTAATGATAAACCAGACGATTTTTAGACCAGAAAACTAAGAAGTAACTAAACTTATAGTAGTACATAGGTATTATCTGAAATTCAAAGATAATTTTAATTTAACATTTAAAACAGCACACCACGGCTCTGTGTGTTAAATGCATATACAATTCATATTGTTATAACATATTCTATGTTCCCTTGGGCCCTTGTTTCTCAGCTCTTATGAATAATAAAAAAAATCTAGACTAGACTCGTTTCTTAACTTTTAAGATGTTACACGAACACAAACTCTTCATTATTATGTGACACTCGTCCCATCAACAACGTGAGACTCGTGTCGTTACTCTAATTGTTAAAAAACAACCACTGTTCTCAACGCAGAAAGTGATTTTTTTGTTTACCACTACATCAATAAACGCCCCCTTAGGGTCTATCATGTTAATAGAGCGAGCTTAATAATAGATATTTGCTATGCCATTGTCAATGAAGGCCTGTGCAGACGAAGGTGGGCACGTCATTATTCAGTCCGGGAATTGATGTGCGTCGGATTTAGGGTCGGGTTAGTGATGTTGCTTAGTCGATATCGAAGTTTTTGCATTACAAGAAAGTTCATCGTTGAAGACAGCTTGACATACCTTAATGCTTCTGTAGGAAGTGCTTTGATGAAATACAAACCCAAAACATTTTTTTAATGTATTAAAATTAAGCATTTAAGTAGGTATACAAAAATCAGACTTGACCGATAATGTAAACAAAAAAAGACACCAAGCAGACAAAAAAACACACTTCGATACCTTTTAAGTAAAAGTTTTAAGTTTATACAGCAGCAACCTTTTTTATTTATAGTATTCTAGCGAATCAATTCTAAGTAGTTTAAGTCTTTTTTACTTATGGGACTATTATCTATCATTAAATCGTTTTGATGGTGTAGTACTGCAGCACAGTGGAGTTCAAAAAATTTTAGGCACATTTAACTGGTGCCAGTTTATATTCCCAAAATAAGAATCATTTACTGTCAAACGTACTCAAATATTTTTGAACTCGACCGTACTATATGAAATAGTTTTTGCGTGGAGCATATAAACACAACTAGCTGTTGCCCGCGAGTTCGTCCGCAGTTACTTTGATTTTTTAACTATCCCACAGGAACTTTTTAATTATCTGGAATTTAAAATGCTGACCAGGGATATAAGGTATCACCATGCAAAATTTCATTGAAATCGGTCCAGCCATTTTGGAGATAAGCCCGTTCAAACAAACAAATAGACAGAGTAACAAAAAATAAAAATATTTTTTTTTTGTATTTTTCCTCTTTTTACATCCCCCTAACCTGGTTTTAAGCATTTTTTTTTCTATGTTCAGACATTCGACCTCTACAGTTTTATTATACTCGTATGTATAGATTAGAGTATAAATTATAATGTATCATTTTAAATTTAAGAATTTTCATTAATTGTTCTTATTGTTTTTATACATTATAGATGCAGCTAACCCTGTCCCCGCACTACATCAGTGTTACAACGTTCAAATGCAACGCATTTATTCCCACATTTTTTGCACAGCCCGTGGGGATCACCGAACAATAACATGCGTACACGCAGGCCACACATCATCTCGCAACTAGAAATGAGTTTTTGCCGACACATATAATGGGATTCCGCAGTTTATTGTAAAAACCTTTTATGGAGTACGAGTTTAAATTGAAGCTTGTGGAACGTTGAAATGACTAGAGGTCATGTTTACACGTGCTCGATTGGTGGTATATTGATTTTTTTTTATAAAAATCTACTACAATCATACGGATCGCCTGTAGATGGGAGGCTACTCTAGCCTATAGATGCTCCTGGCACTTGGAATAGAATTACGAGCAAGTTATTTGATCACATACAAAATGGACAAATATTAATAAAAAAAATAAAGCTTGCTTAGCATTTTTATAGTCACTGTGGCACTCATTTTCAGGTATGCCTTGCCGCGCATCTGTTCAGCTCAGCCTAAGTAACATGACCATCGCGATTTGATATTTATCACGTTTTTATCAGGTCCAATTGTCAAATTCTATAGTAGTTTGACAGTTGAACCTTGTTCGTGCTAAGAGGGCAGGACTTTGAACGGTACTCATGTCTATAAAAAATTGCAAGTACTTTCTAGAAAAAGCGTTTTAATGACAACTTAGAAAATAAGCTCCCTGCGTCCATACATTACAATCTCAATGAACACGCGTGACTAATTTTGCTTACCGACCATTCTCTTTTGTAAATGGAATTATTTAGGCCAACTTGCAGGTAATTTATATCGAGATTAAAAACTCGATTTTGTAATTTTTGACAATTTTACTATAGCTTATGAATTTTATGAAATTGAGATTTGAACTAGGTTTAAAATTTCCTGCGAATGGCCCATTGAGTGTTTCAGTGCTTTAGCTTACTATTTTAAATACAAGGTAGCCTTCGCCATGATTGTGTTTAATCTTTTACCTCCAGTCGTTCCACTTTCTGATAGTGTTATTTGTGTTTTCCATGTTATAAATGCTGATTTCCCAGCAGTGGTAGCATGTGTACAGCCTCATTAGATAACTTTATAGTGAGATTTACATAAGCTTTCAATTTATAAACAGTGCATAAAGGAAGAACAAATAATATGTAAATTAAAACGATAACTTATACCACACCTCCACAAATAAACTTCTTCACACGACAGAGAAAATGTAGCAAAGATTTCTTCTAGTATAAAATTACACGCCGCATACATTTTAATACTATAATTAAATGGCATTACAGATACGAACCGCTAGAACCCACGCCCGTACAAAGTCATATTGATTCAGACCAGCAACTGGTTCTCATACAATTTGTCACAAAGTAGGCTTTAGTGCGCGTTAATTCGCCGTTCGCTGGATAGATGGCGCTGATTCATAATTTTGCAGAAGCGACTATATTTAATAGGAATCAATTAATTTAATAAGTACGGTTTTTATTCTTATTAAATGTTGGTACTAAAATATTTTTTAAGAATAACATAAAAGTGTACAAGCACCATTTCTTTTAATTTTATGTGTAATAAGTACCTGTACATGACAAAATAATAATGTGATTATTGATATTTTTTGACTAAATATGGAATCTTTCAACTGAAATTTATTCAAAGGCGTATCGCAGAAAATTCTAATGAATTTGACTAGGATATCGCGAATTTTAAAACGAGTTCAGAAGTACGCCAACCGGTAAAGCATTAAATTGTTCGTAGAGGATAATCATAAAGCTCACTAAGTAAATGGAGCGCAGAGAATAAGAACAGAGACTCTATAGAGTTGTCAACTATTGCAATTTGGTGACATTCATTGGAAAGTACTTGTTTTAGGCCGTTACCTGACAGATGCGGCCTACTGCGGCCAGGGTGGCGGCCTGTTTTCTAAAATTAATATCTTGCTATCGTTTCACTAAATCGATACTAAGACATTCATATACGTTAACGCTAACGTTTCACTAAAAAAATCAAGATATTCATACATAGTTATAGGCCGCGACCCTGACCGCCATCGCAGACCGCGACCCTGGCCGCCACCGCATGCCGCGTCTGTCTGGTATAGGCCTTAAAGTCATTATAATCATAATCATTTATTCTTTGTTAAGCACGTGTACAATTAGTTGTATAAAGTAAAATTAACATTTAACAACAAAAGTCTGAAGTAATTGTTATGTGTTGTTTTGTTTAATATCATTATCTGGAGCTATGTGTAGGAAGAGCCGTGAAATATTATTTACAATAAACATGACGTGCCTGTCTGTATGACCCCAGTACCTGCATTATTATTTTCCAACAAAAAAATATATTAACGCTAAAAGCAGAAATAAAATGTCTCAGAATTGACTACTCCCGTAAATTTGCTTAAACCGTTTGAACTGCAAGGTGATATTTTTCCTTGAATAATTTGGAAGGACAGAGTCCTTTAAGTATTATATTACATCTGGTTTCTTTTTTCCACAGCCTTGCTAGACTATATTTTTTAAAGGATTAGGCGTCCACCGCATTAAAATGTTCTACGGTTTTACATTCCCGAATTTAAATAAAATAAGAAATAAATCATCGATAGTCAGAATTGTCCATTAATTATAGATCGAATAGTCTTTGTAGAAGTAGCAGTGTTAACAGGTCACTTTTCGCTACAAACTCAATTTTATTCTTTTCACCCCATATTTTTTAGCTTACAAGAAGGTCCACGCATTCCATGTTCCTAGCTTCTTGCGACTTGCCCACCGTAGTCGCAGCATAAAGCCAGGGTATTTGGTGCTAGCGCCCGTGCAAGTTATGACCACCGCTTATTGAGATCAGCCATTAATTTACACACAGTATAACTGTTCTTTTAAAGTGTTTCAAGGCCTGAAGCCTCGAATGAAGGACACATAGTATCTCCGCTTAAAGATAGCCTAACATAAATTGATTCGTCTCTGAATGATGGCCATGGAGATGGTTAAGGTGTTATTTATGAAGCCATTGTTTCTTGAGTGATAGTACAAACCGAAGAATTAATGAAAATGCTTTATTGAATAGGTATGTGGTAAGATGGATGGACTTTCTATTGTTTTTATGAACAGATTTTGTGATGGTGTGTAGAAGAAAGTGATCTCAAGGGATAATTCTGTGAACAAATAGCCTCGTATATTTCTTTTGCTTTTGTAATTACGCTTTTTAATTACTTTTCTTTTTTTGCATAGGTTTGCTGAGATAAAAAATGTAATCTAAATGAATATTTGAGAAATTTTATTTTAAAGTAATTATGTCTAGATAAAATCATTTATTTACCAAGATCAAAGATAAATATCCAAACTAACTTCATTCCATAACAAATACAACTATTTACTTTTTGCCTTGATTAAAAATGTTAAAATATGTTCAGTAAGTACTGAAAGTCTCGGGCGAATCTATAGAGTCCCAAACTTTAACAATACAAACTGTCAACAATCGAAGAAGTCTTTCAAATAGAACTGATTATTAGAACAGAAACGAGAACCATTCCTGAGGAGTTAAATGAAACATCACCATCCACCAAAACTCATTAGCCGTCCCAGTTCGACAGGTCAGTAGCCAAGTTTAATTTAATTAAAAACGGGCTCTCTCATAAAGAGGGAACTTCGAAAAAGATAACACGTAAATGTGTACGGCCGAACAAATTTTGCCAAGATCTGATAAAACTCGATTCCTTCTGAAACTTTCATTTTATCTCGGCAGCGAAGACGGTCGAAACGCCCAAAATTTGTACACGTTTATCGCTAGAAACTTGGAGGAGTCCCATTTATATTCAATCTTTCAGTCACTGCACGAATGATAAGGACTTCTTTCAGCTTTGAATTAGACTTTGCATTACACAAATTAGCTTTTTATGGCCGCCTTCGCAGTGAGCCATTATGACTTAGTTTGATAAATTACGGGCTCGGTAAGTGTTCGGGAGAACACTCGATCTGTTTACCTCGTTATATAAAAAATATCAACCAATTTAACTTTTGTATATGCAATTTCGTGTTCGGAATCGCGTGGTAGCGGCTCACTTAAAGAATACTAACCCATCTCTTCCCTTGGGTGTCGTAAAAGGCGACTAATGGACTTACTGCACAACCATCCAATAGCTTATAGCGGCGACGGGCTCACCACCTGTCACGCTGAGTGCAGCCACTACTTGGTGAAGCGCGGACTATGGCAATGGACTGCTTTTGCGATGCTTTTGCCTAGTCTCTGACTAACTCTTAGGTAATAATAGATTATATTATGTATGTATATACTATTTCGATGCAAATTAACTGATAGGACACCGTGGGACAATGTGGGAACCGCCTAACTGTCCTATGGATGTAACAAAACCAAATAGAAATAGGTTTCGTATCGACACAAAATTCTTGTGGCAAATTACTTACATAAAATGTAGATAAAAGAACTTTTTATTTTGTTTTTATTACGACTGTCGAGGAAGATCGCGGTCGACCCGTAGAGTTGTTTATAAGTAATCATGTTTAACAGTCATACTTTAAATATATATTCTTTATAAATTTTCCACAGCATAAGTGGCTAGTTGATAGGTGTGAACTTTAACAGCAATTGGACTCAGACATGCCGTCCCTTTGTATAAAATAAGTTGTTAGCTTTCGATCGAGGCTTTTCGCGACCTTGTCCTGACAGTGGTTGGTTCTTCAAACGCTACAGTTTCAGTACGTGGTACTCGAGAACTTTTCTACCCCTACTGCCGTCAATTCTGCGAGCAGTAGTTCCCTAAATGTTTATCAGATACATAAAAACCTCTTGTTTTGCTCAAATAAATAGGTAAACGTGTTATAAACCACAGTTCCGTATTGTCACTGGTTACAATTTCGAGGAATGATAAATCGAAGTCATTATTCTGTAAAGATCTATCAAACTTTTGCGGTTTACTTTTCTTAGAATTGCTGTTACAAAAGAATTGAACAATAAAACTTTACTCTTTTTTATACAAAAACAAATAAAACGTGTTTTCGTATATCATATTTGTATAAATTATAAATTAACACAACCTCTTCAGCTTTTATTTTTAATACTGGATACCAGTTTTGAATGGTTTCAATGTCACATTGAATGTTTGTTTCATCAATAATATTTTCAGGTCTATAGTAAAACTGTGATATATATTTAGGTGTTATCTATTTTGTTGGGGAGCGCATGTTTTCGCATAACGTCGATTGTCATAAAATCGTTTGTCATACATCGAATGGCATAATCATCAAATAGCATAACAATCATGTCACATATTCCTTCTTACTTATAACATTTATGTGGCATAACTCTCTAAAGGCATATTATTATAAAGCATAACTATAGAAATTCCTAATTTCATTTAGCACAACATTAGGTAGTCCTAAAATGAATCGAATAATCACCCAGATTCGAAAGAACCAATCCCAAGGAAATGTGTTCTGATAAATATTAGGTTAAGGTTCTTTTTTTTATGACCCTTAAAAACTATATTTGTGTCATTAATATATATTTAGTTAACAATTTGGGGCAGAGAAAAATATTATGCGTTGTGATCATTATGCTTTTCATTAGTTGTGCGTTTCAAATTTATGCCTTTTAATACTTATGACAAACAATTTAAGCCGATACAATATAAGGACTCTCAAAATTATGCGTCGCAATTTTATGCGTTTTGATGATTATGCCTTTCAATATTATGGATCTTCATATTATGACAATAAACGTTATGCTTAAAATTACGGAGCCATTTTGTTGGCTAGTTGATGTTGTGTGACTATCAGAATTTATTTAACACTAGCTGTTGCCGGCGACTTCGTTCGCGGTTACTGATTTTTTAACTATCCCACGGGAACCCTTTAATTTTCCAAAGTAAATAGTATCTAAGATGTTGACCAGGATATAAGGTATCACTATGCAATTCGGTGATTAGCCCGTACAATGATATATATATAAATATATATATATATTGGTATTTTCATCTTTTTACATGCCCCTGGCTTGATTTTAAGCATTTTTTTCCTATGTACAGATATGTATAGATATAGATTTTTTTTAATTACAAGCATTGAAAATGCATACGGAACGAGCACATCCGTGTCAGCGTTGGAGTCCGTGACAGCGGATAAGCTGCACGAAAGTCGCTTCCGATGGTTTGGCCATATTAGTTGCAGCCCTCGAGAATGCGTCGGAAATATATGTCTCGATCTTGCTGTACAGGGTCCTAGATCTCGTGGAAGACACAAGAAGCGCTGGCTAAACTTTTTCAAAGTGGACATGAGGGAGAACAATCTTAGACCAGGGGATACCGAAGGTCGGGCAAAGTGGAGAAGGTGTAGCAGGAAAGCAGACCCTGGCAAAAGACTGGAAAAACGAAGAAGAAGTAGAAGCAAAAGACAAGCAGTGAAGATGCTTCTATTAGGTCCTGATGATGATGTATGTACTCAACTTTATATACTACATAGTTTTACCATTATTTGTTGGCAATATCTTTTTATAGTAAATATTAGGTCCTTACCTATGAAATTGGTGTTTTGTATGGAGATTTTGGGGATGTCTGCATTTTACATACTAACATTTTATCAGTTTTCTTCACAACGACAAATCCAGAGATAATAATATTGGGCATATATCATTAGACAAGCTTTAGCAATATGTGTGTGAACACGCTCGATAACAATTATTCATCATTTTTATGTTAATGCAAATCAAATGATGTATTCGGGAAGCAGTTAAAAATAATTGTCTTTGTGTCTAATTTTAACACAATTAAACTTAAAAAAATTATCAAATTAAATAATACGAGCTCAAATATATGATCTGTTTTTAGAAGAGGCAATTATTTTATAAGAATGTTCTGAAACTTAATAGTTACGGACAAATTGCTAAGACAGAATAAAAACACCAATTTCATAGGTAAGGGCCCAATATTTTCACGTAAATATGATATACTGTATAATACAAAAAAAAATATTGAGAAGCTTTAATAGATTGTGGTTGGTTTAAGATTTTTCCACGACTGTGCAGACAAACACCTTATTACCTACATCATAAAACTTATAACGAGTATTGTTTGTAAACCTATTTATAGCACCAGGATATAAAATGAAAATAAATGATTCCATATTCAAATCTCAAAATTATATATATTGGGTCCTTACCTATGAAATTGGTGTTTTTTTCTCTCTCTTAGTATTTTTTCTGTAACTATTAAGATTCAGAGTATTCCTAAAAAATAATTACCTCGTCTAAAAATAGACAATATTTTTGAGCTCTTTTGATTTGTTTTGATAATTTGTTGTAAGTTTAATTGTGTTAAAATTGGACACGGAGACAACTCTTTTTAAGTGCCTCCCGAATACATCATTTTATTTTCATTCACTTAAAAACGATAAATAATTTTTATGAAGTGTGAAATTACACATATTACTAAAGCTTTTATAATGATAGATGCCAAATATTATTATCCTTGGATTTGTCGTTGTGAAGAAAACTGAAAAAAATTTAGTATGGAAAATGCAGAATTCCCCAAAATCTCCATATAAAACACCAATTTCATAGGTAAGGACCTAATAATTTGTAAAGAATAACTTTTTGCAAGTATCAATCATGTAACTTGTCTTAGAGTGTAAATCAAATACGAGTATACATTAGCCTTAACAAACCACTCATGAGCACGCGACGCACCCATTCAATATTAGGTTATTTTTAAAAAACAAAATGCTCTGTGATTTAATTTCAAAAACATTGATATTCCAGGTAAGTGAATCTAAAGGCTATTTAAGTATCTTTTCTAGAAATGAGTATTATATTTTAATTAACGAGTCTGGATCTAAAATGGGAGACATTTGACTTTTAGAAAAGGGCATAGAAATTGGGGCGATGAGCCATATAAAATTAATTTTATAAGTCACCAAACTTATTGCTTGTCTAGATACGAGTATATATTAGGTCCTTACCTATGAAATTATCGTTTTGTATGGAGATTTTGGGGAATTCTGCATTTTCCATACTAACATTTTATCAGTTTTCTTCACAACGACAAATCCAGAGATAATAATTTTTGGCATGTATTATTAGAAAAGCTTTTGTTATGTGTGTAATATCACACTTCATAAAAAATATATATCGTTTTTTAGTGAATGCAAATAAAATGATGTATTCGGGAGGCACTGAAAAAGAGTTGTCTCCGTGTCCAATTTTAACACAATTAAACTTACAACAAATTATCAAAACAAATCAATAGAGCTCAAAAATATAGTCTATTTTTAGACGAGGTAATTATTTTTAGGAATACTCTGAATCTTAATAGTTACAGACAAAATACTAAGACAGAATAAAAACACCAATTTCATAGGTAAGGACCCAATATATGGTTCCATTTTACTGCTTTTTTTATTCTCTCGGTACTGCTATTTAGTTCCACTGCTTACTATTATAAAGATGGTTTATCTGAATAAATGTATATCTCCGTATAGAATTCTGAATATCGAAGTGTTTGTGAATATCGCTTGCCTCACATTGTGCCCAGTGCATGGCAACAGGCTCACCACCTGGTACATGAAGACTTAACCGTAGTGTTTGATGATCGTACCGAATTCGGAGAAGAATAATTAGGTTCGAATTCTTCTTCTCCTTCCTAATGTTTTCCCGGGCTTTTGACGGGGTCCGCTTTCCTGACGCCGGATCGTACCCAATTGCGGAACAAAGTTTTTGGTAGCCTTCGGATCCCAACGATAATTAAAGCCGGAACCGTCTGGTTTTGTGTTGGATCACAGTCCATTCGCTAAGACGAGCGAAGTCGCATATAGGATGACCACAACACTATTATTTCTATACTTGTGCCCCTATGAGTATTGATAAAACCACAATCGAAAACGAAAACTTAATTTTTCTTAAGTTAGATGACGCAAATGCATGTAGAAAGAAAGAAAAAGATTTATTGACCTACATAATAAGAGCTACATTTACTTAAAACTAAACATACAATAATTACCGATTAGGACCCGACCTCAGCATGTGCTACAACAGATTACACTGTTGCAGCTCTGGTAATCTAGCCGGGCCTATAAGGGTTAAAACAAACAAACATATAACTAACTTATATTTATAAAAAAGTATCCTCAGACATTCACACCTATGAACTAGTCCCATTTTATGAAACTAAATGCTGCTTGTGTTACGGATACTAGATGACGGACAAATATATTTAATGGATAAATACACATAATTATTCAGAATATACATAATATTATACATATATAATGAACACCCAAGACTGGAGAACAAATGTCTGAAAATTCATCACCCAAACTCTTGCCTCCACCGGGGATCGAACCCAGGACCTCTCGAGATGGCGACGCCTTGTGACCGGCGTACAGACCATTTGACCACGGAGATCGTCAAATAGGTAACTAATTGGGCTTTGTTCCCTTTGCCTTCTTAACACGCGTTCAGATACGCACATTTACAGTGCGTATCCGAAAACTTGGCCGAAGTTTACTAGTCTGCGCGCCTCCGAACTATTGCAAAAACTAAAAAAATGCCTCGTTGTGCAATAATTAGCTGAGGGGCATCGACGGAATCGGTATATTTCAATCAGCTTGGATCATTCTCCCGTCTCAATCTTACAGCTGTGACGTCACAGTAGACTTTAAAAGTTGATATCAATATAAATCGTTATACTTGCGGTATCTATGTAAATGTATATCTGTGAGTTCAATATAGTTGTCGATGGAGGCGCTGGGGAATGTGTGGCGAAAAAACGTATACGACTCATACTAGCACTGCTCAAGCAGCTACCGTATTCTATGGACAGTTGAATACTAAGGGTCTTCATTCACGCGTTGCCTATCTATTATAAACTTTTCACGCCCTTCTTGAAGAGCCCTGTAATGGTCTCCTGGGAAAACCTCTCTAGAAACTTTATACCGGTTTTATGTTTGATGGTCGCCGAATGGACGTGAAAATTTCAACTGAACTATATCTGCATAGAAAGCATCGCTTTATGGACTATACTATATAACTAGAATAAGTAGAGTCATCAGAATTTGAAGTATCTCTGAACTGTGCTTACCAGTTTTAATAGTTACCAGACTTAATAGTTAATACTAGATGTATACACGGTGGCGTGAATTTGGCTTGCGATGTCGTTAAAAAAGGCTACCTTCGCAGTGGTCAGGCCTTGCATGGATGATCAAAACTTTGTGATCTAAAAATTTTAAAGAGAATCTTTTGGTGTTTTCCCTCTTTTTACATCCCCTTTTTGTTTTCAAGCATTTTTTTCTATGTACAGACATTTGACCTCTACAGTTTTATTATATGTATAGATATAGATTTACAAGCATTGAAAATTTCAACCATTTTATAATAAGTATAGATAATGAATTCAATAATACGAGTATCGTCCGATATACCCAGATAAATTCCACGGTCGCATCTTTGCTGACCTCCTCATAACTTAAATGTTTAATCGTAATAAATTTAAGTATTTTAGAATGCATATGTGAATTGATTAGACATGTTAAACTAATTACGATATAATATAAACATTATTTTATTAAGATAACATTTTTAATAGGGAAACATGTCCGGAAAAATAATGTTTTTTTTTGGAATTGCTTATCAAAACATCACCTGTAGTTCCGCTAGTAGATATTTTAATATCCACATATCACCTGATATGTATTATTATCCGGACTAAGCTTATTGCCACACGCTGGGCTCAGTACCAGGCTAGTGATAGTCAAATATCGGTAGTTATTTCGCATTGTCGCCTACCATTCTTAATTCTATCATTGATTTTCACGGGTTGACTGGCCGTCATAAGTCCGTCCTTGCAAATCAAAAATTAGTACGTTGCTTGTATGGCATCGTCATCATATCAGCCCATTACCTCCCACTACATAAGCATAAGCCTCCTCTCTCTTGTGCCAATCTTACCGGTCCTGCGGGATCCGTCCCCAGGTCTTTCCCGCTACTCGCTCGATGTCGCCGACCCATCGCATTATAGGTCGACCTCGGTGGCCAAGGCAGGGAAAAGATCTCGTCTTTTCCCTGCCTTGGCCACCATTCTGTTAAGGACCTACTCCTGTCGTCTTCATACCTCGCCAAGTGCTTTTATGTGCAATAAAAAAATTAGATATGTACATCCTAATGTTGTGATATGGAAAACGATGTGTCGACAAGCCCATTTTTTAAACCTGCCTAAAAGTATATTCATAAGACTCTAGACATCCCATAATGCAATCCGGGATTAAAAGGGTGACCGGCGTTTTAAAAAAACCGACGCTTTCTTTTAGTTTTTAAAAGAAAACTTGTGTTCTTTTTCATTATTTCCAAATTCCAAAAAAGTTTGATTTTGACGTATTAGATTCTAAACAAACAATTCACATATATAACTCAAATTTATCACTGAGTTTTCACCTGCTTACATTGTTTTTATGAAAAAGTCGATGATGCAAGCAAAACATTATTTTCTATTTGTTTCCTTAAACATTTATTTATATCGCGACGAACCCGGAAACCTGTTTTGAACACTCTGTTTACATAAATTTTGTATGACGGCTTCTTCAAACCAGTGACCTTATAAATAGGTAACATTGAATCTATAATTTAAACCCCGTAAAAACTTTAAGTACATCACACGTCTTTTGCATTTAAAAATGTTTGTTAAAATTTTATTTTTATGCTTGGTTTGTTATATCTGCTGCAGCGCAGCTTCGGGTAAGTTTATTATTTTTTGCAAAATGAATTATCGCGTTATAATAGTTAGTTATTCCTTGACATCTGTAAATTTCATGAGATTAATAGCTTTTATTTAGCTTAAATAAAATTTTAATTAACTTTAAAAACAGCTCGGTGACTTTGGCCTTCGACATCGAAAACAAAGCTACCTTCGCCATGGTCAGGCCTTGGATGGGTGACCAAGACATTATGATCTCCAATTCCTTCGTGCTTCAGAAGGCACGTTAAGTTATTGGTCCCGGTAGCATTTGCAACCGTTTCTACCCACCAAGCTGCATTGGGCCAGCACGGTAGTGTTACGTCCCATACTCCTCATGTGTTTCTCCTTAAGGAAGGCCTGTCCCAGTAGTGGGACGTATATAAGCTGAGGACGTAAATTTATTATGAAGTATTTATTATATACGTAGAGAAGTGAGTTTATTAATGCCGTTAGTGTAAATATATTGATAATTTTTTTCAGTCACTGGTATTAATAGAATTTACAAATTAATAGTCAAGCCATTTGATGTCTATTTGCTTTTGAATCTACATCCCAAGAAAGGTCTTTCTAGTTTTCAAATGATCTGTTGCAATAAAATAGCTTTTATTTTTTAATTAATTATAATTAAAAAATAAATATTCAATATATAGTGTAAGTTTCCATTGTTAAAAAATTCTCACTTCAGTTGCGTTAAGAAATGTCAAGAATGTTAATTTCTATGAGAAAGGTGATTTCAACTAGTTTCCGCTATCCCATAGAAATTGACTCTTGACATTTCATAACGCAACTAAAAAGTGGGAAGTTTTTTTACAATAAAACCTTACACTACGGGTGCAGATTTCCTCGACACAATTTATACATAAAATAAAACTATAGAGGTCCAATCTGTACATAGAAAAAAATATTTTGTTTCTGTCTGTTCGTACGGGCTAATCTCCGAAATGGCTGGACAATACCTTATATCCCTGGTCAACATGTTAGATACTTTTTATTCCGGAAAATTAAAGGGTTCCCGTGGGATAGTTAAAAAACCAGCAACCATAGACGAAGTCGTGGGTAACAGCTAGTATACTCTTTCCATTTTGATCTGAGACAAAAGGTTAACAAATAATTTGTGGTTTTCCAACCTTTTATACAATTCTGGAAGAATAATAATATGGGCTCTAATTTTATACGACAAAATAGAAAAGATGTAGCCGTACTTAATATACCAATATTGTCATTGAATATAAGCATTATTTATTTGTGAAAGAGGAGCTCGGTGGCGTAGTGATCCGTGCGCTTTGGCTTCGATCGAAAACAAAGCTACCTTCGCCATGGTCAGGCCGTGGATGGGTGACCAAGACTTTGTGATCTCGAGCTCCTCCGTGCTTCGGAAGGCACGTTAAGCCGTTTGTCCCGGTCGCATTTGTGAGTGTTTCTACCCACCAACCCGCCAGCCAGCGTGGTGGTGTTACGGCCCATACTCCTCATGTGTTTCTCCATGAGGAAGGCCTGTCCCAGCAGTGGGACGTATATAGGCTGATGATGAATTTGTGAAATGAAATATTGTTTTACGAGTATTATGTTAAGTGAAAACAAGCTATCAATACTATACTATCATCCAAATGATACTAAATATGCATGGAAATATAACAATTTATTTCAAAGTAGATTCAAGGTGTCATGACATGTCATGATTGTTCATTTTTATTTAAAAGAATTTTAAACTCATAATAAAGGTTTGAGAATACTGCTCGTTTTAGGTCTTTTTTAATATCAAACATTAATTTAGTAATCTAAACTTACGTTAAATATAAAACATTGAAATAAAAATACCAAAAATTATCGAAGGTGACAAGTAATTACTTAATTTACATAATTTAAAAAGTTTGTTGTAATAAAATATCAAATAATCGTATGTTTTTGATAAAACCTTTCGGCAATGAGTAATGACATCTTAAATAACCCCTTTTATGATTTGTTTACAATTTGTCTCAGATGAAAATGGATAGACTATAGTTGTAAATTTAATTTTCTCTTTGCTTGCAGTGCCATTTATAACAAAATGCAAAGCAGCTGACTCGAAATGTCTAAAAAGTTCGGCCAATGCGGTCGTCCCAATATTCGTCCATGGACTTAAAGAGTATGGCGTAGAAATCCTGGACCCGATGATTTTGAAACAGCCGATTGACTCGAGCGTGCCTGGACTCAAGTTGATTCAGAAAAACATGACAGTCACAGGCCTTAAAGACTGCACTTTTGAATCTATTTAGTAAGTACATAAGATTATTGTTTTTTATGAAAAGCTTAGTAAACAAGTCATGAGTCATGACTTATGACTAATAGTTGGTAAAAGGATATGATATTCATATGCGAAAAGCAGCATAATATATTAATAAAACTGAGCAAGCTTAACCTTAGGGGGTATTTCATTCCTCTTTTGAAGGATGGAATTTGTCGTAGGTTCGAGTACCTAAAGGCTACCGAAATAACTATTAGTTTCCGATAGGCCGAATAACGGTCATTGGGGATATAAAGGATATTTTTTTAACCACTGTTCATCACCCTATTCACTGTTCTTTTTCTGTCCAACCAAACCCAATTTTTGTATGGCTAAATGTGGTCTTAGAAAGAAAGAAAGAAAGAAAGAAAGAAAGAAAGAAAGAAAGAAAAACATTTATTGACCACAGGCACAAGCAAGACGCAAAATACACAAACAATCACATATAAGGTCAACTAGGACCCGACCTCAGCATATGCTGCATCAGGCGAAGCTGATACAGCGCTGGTATTCTGGCCGGGCCTACATACATACATAATATTATACAAAATAAAAAATACACTTAAATTCACAATACAGTACAACAGAAACAACAAATAGAACAAATATATTAATAAATAGAACACAAAAGAAAAACAAGTTATGAATAATAATTATATAAAAAAAAAAGAAAAAACAAAAAAAAGTGAGTGAAATGCATTACACTAGTATTTCAATGCAAACTACTAAAGAAAAAAAAAATTCCACTGTTAACGTGTGGCTCAAAAGGTCCTGCAACCAGAGCCGTAAAACTGAATATAAAAAAAACTCTCTAACCTATGTTACGTCAATGCCACGTATACATAGGATATCTCTCTAATCTGTGTACATAGGTACTTAAAAACTTGTATAATATTCTATAATTAAGATGCGCATGAGCCCTTTGTGACGCGAATATGAACATTGTTCACATACAGAAGGAAAAAGCAACGGCAACCCCCACGTCTTAAGGAACACAGTGCTCCTTTGACTCTGCCTACCCCTTCG
Organism: Parapoynx stratiotata; assembly: GCA_910589355.1. NCBI lineage: Eukaryota > Metazoa > Arthropoda > Insecta > Lepidoptera > Crambidae > Parapoynx > Parapoynx stratiotata. The sequence continues at coordinate 4,169,846 of OU342468.1, read as the reverse complement.
GGGATTACAGGCGTGATTTTATGTATGTGTACTGTTCATCAGTAGGTAATCTGCAAATAATTACAATGACAAATTTTTTAAATGTAAATGTCAAAACGACCTCCGTGGTCGAGTGGTCTGTATGCCGAACTCAAGGCGTCGCCATCTCGAGAGGTTCTGGGTTCGATCCCCGGTGGGGGCAAATGTTTGGGTGACGAATTTTCAGGCATTTGTTCTCCAGTCTTGGATGTTTATACATATTTTTATATATTCAGGATATTTATAGGTATTTATCTATTAAAAATATTTATCCATCATCTAGTGTACGTAACACAAGCAGCATTAGTTACTTAAAATGGGGCAAGATGATAGGTGTGAATGCTTGAAGAGAATGTTTGAAGATATTTATTTATTTATTATTTATTTATAACCAATTTCCAAAACCACAATTAGTACGAAGAACATGTGGCTTGTGTACAAGTAACATAAAGTATTTTAATCGATTTCCAGTAAAATACGAGAGTAAAAAATAATATATTATTTTATCTAAAATAGAAGCCATGGTTCCTAAGACCAGATTTAGCTATCTATTTATCGTTTCGGACTTCTCCAGCTCTGTGACATAGCAACATACTTTAGTGTTACAAGAATACTGTTATTAGGAAGCGATCGCATAAATGTACATTTTAAATTTGTTGATAATTTATATGAAGGTTATCAACTATTATACATCATAACATCAAGAGCAGTGGATATAAAAAACGAATAATCATTATTAACTGTGTGTATTTATGGAAACACACACACCACACACATACACACACACACACACACACAGGCGCGCGCGCGCACACACGCAAGCACACACAATAAGGCGTGATGTGCAGTACCTACCCCCTCGCCATGGCAGAGATTTGCTTACAGTGAAATACGATAAAGAATTTTAATTTTCCAGTCGTGATAAAGCCAAATCGAAACTTGGAGGAAAGATATTGTGCAATGCCGACGTTACTGGCCAATACGAAATGTCTGGCAGACTCTTGATTCTCAACGTCAAAGGAAAAGGAGACTTCAGATCTTTACTTAGTGAGTATTTGAATGACCACATTACATATTCTAATAAGCATGACATAAAATATTTTCGAAAAGTTTTACATTACGATGCTTAGTTAGTTTGATCATCAGTTCTTGTTTTCCATGAGAAAGATCTGTATATAAGTAATAATAAACCATAAGATAATAGTTTTAGTAACTAAATTTGTCAGAAAAAGCACACTGAAGCAACACATTAATCTCTCCTAAAAATGTTTACTTGATTGTAATATAGAGTCCACTACCAGAACTAAGTATATTATTATTTTTACTTATAACTATATTATTTGTCTGATTATATGACACATGCACTGTGACATTTGCACGTATTCTTGTTGCATTTTTGTCGCCTACTTATAACTGCTATTACTGTCGTTAATGGGTTGACTGGAAGACATTCCTATTAGTGAATAAGTCCTCCCTTGCAAACATTGTTTTTACTATGAAGTTGTAAAATTTTTCAATTGCATTAAAGCGTATTAGTATTAATATATTAGTATCGAATCTGGGGATTTAAATAAGCCTCGAAGCTTACACTTATCGTTAATAGTTACTGAATGGGAAATGAACCAATGAACAATTTTACGATTCCAATAAAATTTCTTCCTAAATTGTTTTCCTATCAAATTGAAGACTCATTAGGGTAGTATTTTAAGGTTTTGTGATGTTACATTTAGACATTTATTTATATGTATATTCTAAAAATATACACTTTTAATATCCCATTCTTCCCAAACTAAATATACAAAACCACTACAAATGCGGTCCAATAAGATATATATACTATCGGATCAAAGTCTAACAAGTATTGAATGACGCTAAAGCATTCCAATTTCTATTGGCAAAGATACAGTTACACTTTTGAATAATTAAGAAATTAAGAGTAATAAGAAAATTGTGTTTCCATTGATATGGTGTACATTCAATACTAGGTTCATTCTCGCATTATATTTATAACACATGATTTGACTGACTTATCAGGTAGTCCATCCAAGTACAAGGTGTGCGAGGAAATACATGCATAACCTTTTCTAAATGACAGTGGTCTAACTCAGTGGTCGAATGGTCTGTACGCCGCCGGTCTCAAGGCGTAGCTATCTCGAGAGGTTCTGGGTTCGATCCCTGGTCGATCCAGGTGCTTGTGTGATGAATACAGGCATTTGTTCTCCAGTCTTGGATGTTTATGTTTGTATTGTATATATTCTGAATAGAACATGTAATAAGATAAGAGAATATGAAAGAGATTTATGATTTTACTACGAGTACACAATCCCAATTCGCGTACGTCCATTTCCCAATGCATATTACTAATGACAAGGATTCACTACAGCTGTAATAGCACCAAGCAAGTTTGTTTGTTGAGTTTAAATTAAAACTATATTTTCCAGATCAAATTCTAATAACTATTGATGTGGACGTTGGAGAAAAAGTTGGGAAAGATGGAATCAAATACTGGGACTTGAAACGGTTTACACACTCCTTTGAACTCCTACAAAAATGCGAGTTAGAATTCAAAAATCTTTTCACTGGCAGTGAAGTTTTGGGTAAGTAAAGGCCTATCTTATGTTAAGCTAGTGTTTAAGCTTTATTGCAGAAAATATTGAATTATTTTTTGACGCAATTTCTACGGTGGCTGTCAAAGTGAAAGATAAGATTGAAAGATAAGGAAATCTTATGCATTGCATAAACTTAATTAGTTGATTCTTAAGTAGCTGATAACGTGTTCTTATGAATAAGCGTGATTATCATTTATTTAAGACAGACATCAGGCAGCGGTAGCCGAGTTGGGACGGACGGGGCACTACTCGTTCGAGAGGCCGCGGGAAACGCGGGTTCGATCCCGCCTGTACCACTAAGTTTGAATAAAACTTATTTACAGTTTGTGAATATCGCTGGCCTCACATTGTGCCCAGTGCATGGCATCGGGTTCGCTGTTACATGGGCACCTAACATATCTGGCGAAATGTGGGTGTTTACCACTTTTGCTTACCCCTGCGGGGAAAGATACGTGACGATATGTTATGTTATGTAAAACAAACGCTTAGAAACAAATCATTCACACATTGCTGACAAAATTACCTTTTTGAACGCCAACGATTGCATCTAGCCAAGCACAACATACGGCTATTTTTCTTACAAGCTATACTTTGAATTTTTTTTTTATGTTTCTTTAAATGATGATGCATAATAAGTTTAATAGCTACACAAAAAAGCAAAATGTGAATGTAAGGAATACGATTCAAAATCTTTACTAAAGAAATAATAATAATAAAGAATGTGTTATTCCTCATTAAATATAAAAGTTATACATTTTCAAAGAACGGTATTTACTAGTTTTATTAAAGTACAATAATTTGGACAGATGATACAATTATAAAACACGTTTTTACATTTTAGATCGAGTTGCAAATGACGTCATATCTACTAACAGCAACGACGTCATCAAAGAAATCGGGCACCCTGTCGTAAAAGCAATCATAGTAAAAGTCATCGAGAATATCCGGCGATTCTTCCATCGCATACCTCCAGCAGATTTAGCTTTAGATTAAATAATTGGTGTTGTAAATATTAAATTAGTCACTATTGCTTTGCTAATTGGAACTGTATTTAAATAGACAATGGTGAGAAGAATTTCTGTTAGGATATCAATCTACCAATTAACGCCATAGAATCAGTGTGAACGATCCTTATGAAGATTCTTGCCGATGGTCTTCATCCAACAGTGGCATCTTTGATAATGATGATCATGACTTGTAGGTGCTGAAGAACATCTGCGAGATTTTTCCATAAAATTATCTTCAATGTGAATGACGTCAATCAGGTGTTAATTGAAAAATAAACGATATTTTAATGGAATACGTTATTGAGTCCGGTTGGTTTAATGTTTAGGTTAAAAGTAAATTTAGATGAATCCAGATAAAAAATGGTATTTGCATTAATTATACAATCATAACTATTGGAAAAAGAAAAGTGGTAACGATCTACACCGCATTAGAACCCTGACTTTTAAACTTCAAAACCGTACCATTAAGTATTCTACATGACACTGGTAATGGTATTACTGTGATAAAATGTGATCGCAGGCACATCTGAAGATCGAAGTAACGCAAGTCGGTTTCCAGCTTATGAGACCGAAGTGACAGACTCTTCTTGAGGGTGATTTCATAGAAAGGCATGCCGTCAACGCTGGCCAAAAGCGAAGGCCAAAATCTTCATACATTTTGACGTATAAATCCGCGCGTGTGCTGTGAAACGATTTTAGTAGCTCCGTGTAATATGAAACCACCCTGAAGGCCTAAAAATCTATATGAAACAATTGGTTTAAGGAAATCCATCCATTTAGTAATTTTTTGACATTTCAGCCGTAGTAAAAATGTTAAAAAATTACTAAGGCCCACTTGCAGGCAATTTAAACCGAGACTTAAATCTCGATTTTGTCATTTTTTGACAATTCTACTATAGCTCTTATGTCAAAATTTTACAAAATCGATAGTTAAACTAGGTTTAAATTTTCCTGCAAGCCGCCCTAAATCTAATTTTTTAATCTCGAATTAAATTTCCTGCAAGACGCCCTTAAACCTTAGTGATTTTTTGAGATTTCAGCCATATTAGAAATGTCATAAAAATATTGAATCTAGTTTTAACTCTCGATTTAAATTTCCTGCAAGACGCCCTATGTATTAAGCTTACTAGAACAAATTTTAATGGGTACTCGAAGTTTATGGCTGGATGAACATAAAGCACATAGTTCCTAGGTAAGATTTATGAAAATTTTCTCTAAAGTGTGGAAATAAAAACATAATTAATAATATTTTTTTATTGGTATATCACACTGTTGTTCCTTAAAATTAAGCAGAAAGTCAATCTAAACTCAATTCTTCGACTGGTATGGCTTTGTAGAAATGATTAACTTCTTCGACGATTTTATCTACGATTTTCTTGATGATCGGGTTGCCAATTTCAGTAATGATTTCATTTGGGTTACTTTCAATGATATTATCGGCGGCACGAGCTGTAAGGAAATAAAGTTGAAATTATTAGGTACTAACCATATAAATGGACGTGTATGAAAGCCCAAAAAAGGCTGGTACAGTCACATGCAAATTGACAACACACATACACACACACACACATACATACATTTACATTACATAACACACACATACATTACATTACACACGTACACACACGTACACACACGTACACACACGTACACGTACGTTACGTTACATTTACATTTTTTTTTTGTATTGCATACATTTTTGACAATTAGTGACGCTTAATAAAAGGGAATAATGACTGTCACTTGTCAAATGTGTACAATACATATTTTTGCACGTGACTGTACTAAACACGCCAACTTAAAACGTATCCGTTATTATTGTATAATTAATTTCTTAAACCAAAGCAGATTAATTTAAACTACACATAATACCTAGAATTTGGTTTAGCAATAATCGGTGTGCGATAGCTCTTTATTGATGGTAATTAAACAACGCACCCAACATGATTGGAAATAACTCAACGAGCGAATTAACGGCTACGGCAAACATGTGACATATTACATCCTTATATTATAAATTCAGATTTCGACACATATACTTAAGTCCTTGAGTAACAGGATGCAAGCCTGTTAACACGCACAGGGCATAGGGTTGGAGCTATATTCACAATAGTGGTTCGCTGTGATTCGTTCGCTTTAGCTTTCGATATTGAAAACATCTATTTTCGCCATGGTCAGCCCTTGGATTGGTGACCAAAACTTTCTGATCGCGACTTCAGGCCATAAAGGAAGGCCTATACTTTCCTACGTGGATAATCGCTGATAAACATGTTTTAATTCTAATAATTAGGGGCTAGAACAGAAAATTAGAAGTCCCTCCAAATTTAACGACTCCGAAAAACAGCTGGCGAGGAATGTAATTACTCCCTAATTGCGAAATATTTCCAATTAGCGCACTCAATGACAAAGAAATTGCGCACCGGAATATTTTGCAATTGATTAATGCTAATTACTGTATCTCATCAAATTATAATTAATATTGTTTTGAATGTTCCATTTATACTTAATGTCGTAGAATTTAAGCTGTTATGTTTTTTAAACATTAATTTATTAAACAAAAGTAAATACTACCAGTTAATCGAGAAAGAGTAATATTGGGGAAGGTTTTGCAATCAAGTCACTCTCTGGTAAACTCAAGCCTCAGATTCGTTCCTGATTCGTCATATTCCTAATTGGTCATATTCATAATACCTTATTCCACACTTTTCCAAGTGGGTCATATTCCTGATTCGTTATTTTTTTTACTCGTCGTTGTACAGCCAAATGCCAAATCGCGATTCTTATTCATAAGTATGAGGATGACCAATTTGGAATATGACGAAACAAAAACAAATCAGCCTCAGATATCTCCAAATCTTATATAAGCAGTCAAGGCTTACTTAAAATCACTTAGGGCGAATTCCACCAAATTCCGTGAATTTTACCGTTTTTCCGTGTCGACACTAATAAATGCTTAAATTTCACTGTTCGAATCCGCTGTAATGGAGGAGTCCTACGTGTACGCATTTGACAGCTAAAGCATTTTTGGTATTCTACACCAGCTACACCAGTGTCGCAAATCGAAGTTTGGTCGAATTTGCCCTTAAGAGAACCTAATATTGGGTCCTTAGCTATGAAATTGGTGTTTTTTTTCTCTCTTAGTATTTTGTCTGTAATATTAAGATTCAGAGAATTCCTAAAATATAATTACCTCGTCTAAAAATAGACTATATTTTTGAGCTCTTTTGATTTGTTTTGATAACTTTTTGTAAGTTTAATTGTGTTAAAATTGGACTCTTGTTAAGTGCCTCCAGAATACATCAATTTACTTGCATTCACTTAAAAACGATAAATAATTTTTATGAAGTGTGACATTACACATATTACTAAAGCTTGTCTAATGATAGATGCCAAATATTATTATCTTTGGATTTGTCGTTGTGAATGCAGAATTCCCCAAAATCTCCATACAAAACACCAATTTCATAGGTAAGGACCTAATATATTTGTAATACCCACCTAATAGTGCGTTTCCGTTAAAAAGATTTTCAAACTTTAAGAAAGCTTTGTCTTTCAGTTCGTAGCTGTATCTGAAGCTTTTGACGTGCCAGTGTTTCTTCCCGTCTCTGCCAGCTCTGTCGTTTAAATCACTCATCACGTCCATTTGTATTTTATCTAAAATAAAAAAAATCAGTGGAGTTACAATACAGATTTTACAATTCACGGGAACGCTTCATGATTTGAATTTAGACTCTATCTTAAGGAATTAGGAGCCTAGATAACCGCAGCAGCCGCAGTCAAAAACAATAATTCGAGTATTGTTGTCCTTAGTTAAACTTCCTTCCCATCTCCTCATATACGTACTCCTGACAATTAATCAAATGCTTCTTACAGATAAGTATCTCGTATTACAAAATCATTGAGATCCATTTACACTCTCTCTGTTATTGTATTCACCGTCGCCATTATGTCTGTACATACAACATTACCTATTGGTTATTTTCTCCACTACAAGTGCTTCGTCGTTTTTCTTCATATTTTATTCCGTCTCATTCATTACACACCTCAAATAGTTTTATTGAAATTCTTTGTACTTAATCTACTTACTTAGCGTGACTTTAGCTTTGCCTTTCCCTTGAATAGGCAAAATCAGAAGACGTCCATCCATCTCATAGTCTCCCTCAGCGTGGACTGTGCAGAGCAGCCTAGTGAATAGCTTGGATTTGGATGGATCACGTCTGTTAACAAAGGAATTAAATATAAGAATGTTAATTAGAAACATACCCCCTACACCCTAGTTGAAACTCAGAAAGCTCTCGTCACCAGCCTCTATTCATCCCGCTGCTGAGCACTGGCCTTCATACATGGTGGAAGACACACAAGAGCGTATTGGTTGGTAGACACGGTTGGTATAGCATAAAGCTCATACAGAGTTTAATGTTAATAGAAGTGCGCTTCATAAGAAAAATCCGAAGTCACATTTAGCCGCGTGTGTCAAGAAGCCTCCTGGAGGTTCTGTCATTTTTTTCCCCTGTGTGTCTAAAGCCTCCTGGAGGCCTCGGTTTCCCATTCAGTTTCATAATAGAAATTTGGGCCTTAAAGCTATTTCTAACTCTTTTATACTTTGCCTTATTATTAAAGTGGGACAAAGACGCAACTATAACGCTACAAAATTGTCAAAACACAAATAATCAACGAAGCATTTAGTTTTAAAATCGTGCACTCTGTTAAAACCATTAATAAGGAATGAACATTTATGGCGCTAATTCACAGTGTAAAGTTAGAGATTAAGAGAGAATATCAAAAAATCGTGTTCTGGTAGCTTTTATTTATAATTATTACACTAAATTTAGAAAACAGGATAAAAGTACTTTCTCTTACTTTTACCTTTAATTGCCAATTTGATGTAGCATTAAACAATACTTTATTATACATGTCCGGATAGCTTATTTAATAAAGATTTTAATGATATAAGTTTTATATATAGTCTTTTTACAAAATTTCATGAAAATCGTAATTTTACCGGTAGCCGGAAGTAAACCGGAACTAGTACGGAAGTAGCTGACACATGCGCATTTAATGGCCAAGATGGCCGCAGACATACCATTGGCTATAAACCAATTGTCAAATAATCTGATTCCTGTTTCATATTGAGCATGTCAAATAAGTACTTATTAGACTTGCTCAATATGAAACGCAATGAGTCTTAGTAGAAAGCTTGGAGAGTGTGTTGTACTGGAAATTTTTCTAATAGATTGGATCAAGAATGATTCGAAGGATAAACAGAGTTAAAAGGGCACTTTGCTTTATCACATTGAATGAAGAAAAGTTGGAACAATAAAATTCTAGAGTGGAAACCACGCATAAAACACAACATGAGGTTGATTCCGCCATTTCGTGCAAAAAGCAATTCCATGCGAATTTCCCTATTTTACATGTTTTTGTCTTAAATCCAATTTTTACAGTAAGAACAAACATAAAATCCTTAAAAGTTGCATCGTTAATATTTCAAATTAATCAGTTAGTTTATGAAACAAAAATAAAAAACTACCTCAAAAATCATTCCTCTCTGTTTCCAGATAGGATTCTCGTCGGGAATTTTCACATTTATTAGTTTGCTTTTTAATTTATGACCTTTGTTAATATTATATATGAAACCTAAACTCAAAACCTTTTAATTAAGTATTTTCATTATGTATTTATTTCAACAATAATACAAGAACAGCCAACTTTTAAAATTGTTACGGAAAAAATGTCATCGCCATCCGTATTGAGAAACTCTTTCATATCGTCGATAATTGTAACATCCCTAATAAAGTTCTAGTTTCAACGTGTTTCTACAGGCCAGTCGTAGGTGACAACTGATCTTGGTGGACGTGTGTGCATTGCTAGCAAAATTATTTACGTTCTTTACCTTGTTGATAGTGTTTCGTCCAAAAATCTGTTCATTACATTCCTGCAATTTCTTAAGGCATTTTAACAAGTAGATTATTATATTTACCCCATATGTTCTTCTCTATTAATAATTATATTCCCATATTAATATCAAGTTTATAATACATTTTGTAGCGAAATTATTAAAATAAATGTTTAAATTTCTCATTCATCTCCATCTCATTACCATCCATTCCTTCCACCTTTCTTGCAGGAAGGTAATGAACTGTTTCGGAAGGTAATGAAGTATTTGTATTAGAGTCAACTTTAGACACATTTTTAAAACACAATCTAAATATTACAGTACAATATGAAGCTATCAAACAACGTAAACAAAATTTAAAAGACAAAGAGATACTCGTGCACGTAGACTTTAGCGAGAATTATAACCTGAAGTTTAATGAAGAGATACAGTCCTTTAATTTCGGTGGTAGTAGAAAACAAGTATCCCTACATACTGGAATTCTTTACTATAAAGATAGTAACGCAAATAATAAAACTAAATTATTCTGCACTATTATTACCCAAATATAACTAAGGTCACATGGAATTATCAAGAATCCGGCCAAGGCAAGGAGCTCTGTTTGGGATTGGTGCCGTCGTCAAATGAACTGCTAACAATTTTATTAAGCATGGCGGAGATGTTGGTTGTTATGAAAATTTTTGGGCGTTAGTTACTAAAAATATACGAAATGTACATGTTGATATGGTAACAGAGAGTGATATTGAAGGTAAAACATTTCCGCCCAACATTCCAACATTTAAGGGATCAATGCAAGTTCATTAATGCGTCTGTGCTGCTGATAATAATAAAACTTTAACATTTAGTAGCTTCGATTGTCAAGGTTGCACTTATTGTATACATAATAAGCATAATTATAGGCTTTCTTCATTCTGATAATTACGGCGATATGGAGAGAGGTCAATCCAATAATCAGTGTGATAAAATCGAAGCCTCTTTTGACAATCAGTCAGTATTAAGTATAGATACCAGAACAATTTTAAACAACATGGATGAATTAGATATTTACAGGGTCCAAGCGACTTACAGCTCTCACCGTTGATAAATGTATATACATCTTCTACTACACCAACATCTCCTACTGTCAAAATATTATCTGACGTACGTTTGAGTTGAGAAACAATACATTTTATAAGATACCAAAGGAAAATCGAAATCCAAAACAACTAGATGTAGTATGTAAAACTTCTGAACACCAACAGCAATTTGAGACTTTCATGAAATCAACTCCATCAGAAAAACAATTTTAAAAGCACACTTTTTTCGCCGACTCAGATGATAGTGATGATTAGGTACAACATACTTTAAAATAGTTAATAATATTATTAAAAAAAATTATAAAAATTAATAAAAGTTTATAGACGGTGTTGATTATGATAATAGAAGAGATGTGATAAAGGATTTTTTAATTTTTTTTTTTGTTTGTAAGTATATTATTATATTGTGATTTGCACTCTAGCTTAAGCTATCCAAAATTACTTTTATAGATGTGTTAGTTGTTTTTATGAGTAAATACTGTGATTATGCGACAACGACCCAAAACACTACTTAAGTTCCTATTACTGGGTATATATTATTATTATATTCAATTCAATTCATTTATTGCGAATACAGGTATTATATATCAGAAAATTATAATAAAGGTAAGGAATATTGTTTTTAGTTTGTATATTGTGATTTTGCACTCTCTAACGTTCAAAATTACTTTTATAGAATTGTTAGTTGTTTTTTTTTAATAAATATTGTGAGATTGTGTTAGTTAGTTGGCTACTATATGACATTCTTTAATTAGGTTACTATTCGAGACTGAATTAAAAGGCTGAATAGTAATAAAAAACGTTTATTAATAAAATAGTGCTGTTTTGTTTTTCTTTCATAAATTAACGCCTTTTATAATTCATTATAATGCCATCTAGTTACAGTACTGTTCTGCGGTATTCATTACCATCCCGACTTAAATCATTACCATCGCTTGCAAGTTCATTACAATCCTTACAGTTTTCATCACCGTCCATCTGGTAATTTTTAATTGTTATTTTCTCCGTATCTAAATAAGATAGAAAAGTGCCTTTCCGTTTTTTAGAATCTGGGGATGTTCTGAGATGAATCAATAAAAAAAAATTAAAATTGTTACGGAAAAAATGTCATCGCCATCCGTATTGAGAAACTCTTTCATATCGTCGATAATTGTAACATCCCTAATAAAGTTCTAGTTTCAACGTGTTTCTACAGGCCAGTCGTAGGTGACAACTGATCTTGGTGGACGTGTGTGCATTGCTAGCAAAATTATTTACGTTCTTTACCTTGTTGATAGTGTTTCGTCCAAAAATCTGTTCATTACATTCCTGCAATTTCTTAAGGCATTTTAACAAGTAGATTATTATATTTACCCCATATGTTCTTCTCTATTAATAATTATATTCCCATATTAATATCAAGTTTATAATACATTTTGTAGCGAAATTATTAAAATAAATGTTTAAATTTCTCATTCATCTCCATCTCATTACCATCCATTCCTTCCACCTTTCTTGCAGGAAGGTAATGAACTGTTTCGGAAGGTAATGAAGTATTTGTATTAGAGTCAACTTTAGACACATTTTTAAAACACAATCTAAATATTACAGTACAATATGAAGCTATCAAACAACGTAAACAAAATTTAAAAGACAAAGAGATACTCGTGCACGTAGACTTTAGCGAGAATTATAACCTGAAGTTTAATGAAGAGATACAGTCCTTTAATTTCGGTGGTAGTAGAAAACAAGTATCCCTACATACTGGAATTCTTTACTATAAAGATAGTAACGCAAATAATAAAACTAAATTATTCTGCACTATTATTACCCAAATATAACTAAGGTCACATGGAATTATCAAGAATCCGGCCAAGGCAAGGAGCTCTGTTTGGGATTGGTGCCGTCGTCAAATGAACTGCTAACAATTTTATTAAGCATGGCGGAGATGTTGGTTGTTATGAAAATTTTTGGGCGTTAGTTACTAAAAATATACGAAATGTACATGTTGATATGGTAACAGAGAGTGATATTGAAGGTAAAACATTTCCGCCCAACATTCCAACATTTAAGGGATCAATGCAAGTTCATTAATGCGTCTGTGCTGCTGATAATAATAAAACTTTAACATTTAGTAGCTTCGATTGTCAAGGTTGCACTTATTGTATACATAATAAGCATAATTATAGGCTTTCTTCATTCTGATAATTACGGCGATATGGAGAGAGGTCAATCCAATAATCAGTGTGATAAAATCGAAGCCTCTTTTGACAATCAGTCAGTATTAAGTATAGATACCAGAACAATTTTAAACAACATGGATGAATTAGATATTTACAGGGTCCAAGCGACTTACAGCTCTCACCGTTGATAAATGTATATACATCTTCTACTACACCAACATCTCCTACTGTCAAAATATTATCTGACGTACGTTTGAGTTGAGAAACAATACATTTTATAAGATACCAAAGGAAAATCGAAATCCAAAACAACTAGATGTAGTATGTAAAACTTCTGAACACCAACAGCAATTTGAGACTTTCATGAAATCAACTCCATCAGAAAAACAATTTTAAAAGCACACTTTTTTCGCCGACTCAGATGATAGTGATGATTAGGTACAACATACTTTAAAATAGTTAATAATATTATTAAAAAAAATTATAAAAATTAATAAAAGTTTATAGACGGTGTTGATTATGATAATAGAAGAGATGTGATAAAGGATTTTTTAATTTTTTTTTTTGTTTGTAAGTATATTATTATATTGTGATTTGCACTCTAGCTTAAGCTATCCAAAATTACTTTTATAGATGTGTTAGTTGTTTTTATGAGTAAATACTGTGATTATGCGACAACGACCCAAAACACTACTTAAGTTCCTATTACTGGGTATATATTATTATTATATTCAATTCAATTCATTTATTGCGAATACAGGTATTATATATCAGAAAATTATAATAAAGGTAAGGAATATTGTTTTTAGTTTGTATATTGTGATTTTGCACTCTCTAACGTTCAAAATTACTTTTATAGAATTGTTAGTTGTTTTTTTTTAATAAATATTGTGAGATTGTGTTAGTTAGTTGGCTACTATATGACATTCTTTAATTAGGTTACTATTCGAGACTGAATTAAAAGGCTGAATAGTAATAAAAAACGTTTATTAATAAAATAGTGCTGTTTTGTTTTTCTTTCATAAATTAACGCCTTTTATAATTCATTATAATGCCATCTAGTTACAGTACTGTTCTGCGGTATTCATTACCATCCCGACTTAAATCATTACCATCGCTTGCAAGTTCATTACAATCCTTACAGTTTTCATCACCGTCCATCTGGTAATTTTTAATTGTTATTTTCTCCGTATCTAAATAAGATAGAAAAGTGCCTTTCCGTTTTTTAGAATCTGGGGATGTTCTGAGATGAATCAATAAAAAAAAACAAAACTTAAATCGATATTTTTTTTTATTCCACGGAACGATGTTTTTTGCGCGAAACGGCGGAATCAACCATGAGCAGGTGAATCATCGTGAATCGATTTTTGAGTTTTTATGGAGGTTTTACTCTTAAGTGTTCATCTAAGAGTAGACGTCTCATGAGGTGAATTACACACTCACACTTTGCCAGTAATTTCGTTCATCCCACTTAAAATGGGGTAAGTCTATTGCTGTTATCAGACACTATAAAAAATCCATAACCACTTTGTAATTGACACCAAAATTTAAAAAAATTTGGAGTGACGCTCGCGTACTGGGAGGCGTTGGCTCAACGTTGAAGGTCCTAGTCGGACAATTTGTCGAAGGTTGCTGGAAGTTGCTGGATGCAGCGAAAGACCGAACATTGTGGAGATTCTCGGGAGAGGCCCATCTTCATCTAGCAGTGGGTAGCAGTGTCTCTGAGAACGATCACAATGAGAAAAGATATACTTACTCAATTTTCTTAGCAACACAGCCCTTCAGTCCAGTAACCACCATATTTGCCACGGTAAGTTTAAGGTTATTTGAGCTGGCATCTATGACCTCTCTTATAGCCAAGGGGTCTAGTTTCTGCACGTTCAGCTCTGGGATACCTCCCGCAAACTTCGTGATGATAGCCTGTGCCGAGTCCTTAATGCATTTCGAGTCCTTTGCTGTGCACTTGGTTACTGTTGACAAATAAATTTGAAATTAAATACGATTCTCACGCGTTATTGTACTGAGACGACGGTATTTTCTTTTCAAACATTCTAACATTTATTTTCAAGAAATAAAAACAAAATTATTTATGTTTTCGTACTTTCTACGACGTATTTATGTTTTCGTATCTTCTACGGCTTCTAGTATTGTTTGTATTAGAAATACTAACAATACTACTATATTTATCAAGTTTCATAGGTACGCTGGCAAACAGAGCCGGCTGGATTTTCATACATTTTGACGTATATCGCGCGCGTGGCCAGTGCTGACGGCCAATGAGTGGCTGCGAAATGATGTCAGTAGCTCCGTGAAATCGTGAGGTTTCATAGCATTACATGCATACACTACCCTAAGGGTGGTTCCATAGGTACGTTGGCCGCGCGCGCGCGCTCTTACAATTACATGGAGCAACTAACATTCTTTCACGCGCGCGCTTATACGTCAAAATTTATGGAAATATCGGCCAGCGTAGCTATAAAACGTTCCTACGTTACTATTTAATATTCTTTTACTCTTATGAAATTTTCTACTTTTACTTTCAATTATGATTCATTTTCTTTAAATCATCTCATTTATTTGTCTGTTTCTTTCAGTAGGGCAAAAATTCAAATATGTCGAATTTTTTGTTAACGTTTTAACTAAGCCGTGTCGAGCCGTGTAGTGGCGGCTCATTAAAAGACTACGAACGTGTCGTAAAAGGCGACTAGTGGACTTAGAACTGCACGACCATCCAATAGCTTAGCGGCGACGGGCTCACCACTTGTCACGCTGAGTCCAGTCACTGCTTGATGAAGCGCGGACTATGGCAGTGAACTGCTTTTGCGGTGCTTTTGCCTAGTCTCTGACTAAGCCTTAGGAGATAATAATCATGATAATATTATGTATGTATGTTTTAACTAAAAAGTTAACTACTTTATTGCGAACCTGCTCGAATGATGTTGAACACGTATTCCGTAGTTAAAAATCAATTATTCAACGAGTTTAGCTATTAAATCATAGTGATTCATAAGGTATTGACCTATAATTGATTAACTTGAAACCATTACTGTAAGTTTCCTCTAATAACTATACGCCGATCTCCGTGGTCGAGTGGTCTTTACGCCGGTCTCAAGGCGTCGCCATCTCGAGAGATTCTGGGTTAGATCCCCGGTGAAGACAGATGTTTGTGTGATAAATACAGGCATTTGTTCACCAGACCTGGATGTTCATATTCAGGATATTTATATTTATTTATCTATTAAATATATTTATCCGTCATATAGTGTCCGTAACACTGGCAGCATTAATTGCTTAAAATGGGGCTAGTATCTGTTCAACGTGATAGATGGTGAGCCCGACGCCGCTACAAACAATTTGATGGTTGTGCAGTGACCAACCCTTGGGGGATAACAGTCGTGATTATATGTATGTACTTAGCACTTCGATAACATTGAATATCAAAATTAAAAAAAATTATACCTAGAAACGATTCATCCTGTAAGTACCAACATTATGTATAATTTAACTTTAAGGTAACAACCTTATCTGGTGTATTATAATTTAACGAAGGAAGATACAAAAAGTCAATTAAATCTATAAACGTATAAACGCTTGTGATCTAATACATTCATCGGTTTAAGCGTTAATAAAGTTAAACGCGGCTCATTGACCTTGACATTGGCGGAATCACGGCGGAATATACTGTGTCGATAAGTTCTACAATGGGATCTGTATGCCATCATTAAAAAAATATTAATAATGATTTAAGTCTTACGAACACATTTTTCAAAAATAATATTTATCTATTACTTTTGGAGATCGGTGGTTTTTAACAAAGCAAAGGTACCTTGGCCATGGTCAGTCTTGAATGGGTGACGAAAACTTTGAGATCTTAACTCTTCCGTGCTTTGGAAGACACGCTAAGCCGTTAGCCCCGGTTGTTATTGCAACCGTCTCTACCCATCGACCCGCATTGGGCCAGGTGGTGTTACGGCCCATGCTCCTTATGTGTTTCTCCATGAAGTAGGCTTACGCCCAGAAGTGGGATGTATATCGATCGGTCCTATGTATTAGGATCAATGTGAAAAATTACAACTTTACAAGAACGGCTCTCAAAGTTTAAATTTGGGATAATTTTGATTTGAGACGGTATCACCAAATTTTGCACAGTTGCTATGATAATTATATTGGATAATTTATATTTATATTACTTGTTTTGTATAAATTTTATGTTTTTTTAACTACACATTGGCACCTACACGCTAGTTTTTTTGTAATATTTTTTTAAGCAACTTCATAAAATGGTCGATGTGTCACATTGATCCCTGTACTCCTATTATGATTATTTGAAGGAATGCATATGTTTTTACATTCTACTTATAAAATTAATGAATAAAAAAATAAAGGAACTTAATAATTCTTAATTAATGATTTTTATACAAATTATTTACATATTGAAACCATCATATTGGCACTTATTCCCTAATAAGTTGATATAATGAGACCGGTGGTCCGTTCGATGAACAAGTGTCTAACCGGCTATCGGCCATAAACATCCGTGCGGGAATTTCCCGTGTATAAGTTTCGAACTGCCATTTGGCCCTTGAACATTTTAATTTATGCTTCATTGGCCGTTTACTCCGATAAAAAAATCATATTGCTGTTTTATTTAGTAAAATCACCACCACCGCTACAAATCACCACCATTGTTAAAATCACCAAATTGTTACTTTGGCCCTTATACATCGGACCTATCGATATAGGCTGAGGACAACGATTAAAATTTTACATCAGTGTAGGAAAATACGAATACTCATAACTTACTCTCTAACTACGATTCCTATACCGCTAATCATAATAGGGGTTAAAGTATGAAATTGCCGTTTTTTTTCTCGCTTAGTATTTTGTCTGTAACTATTAAGTCTCAGAGTATTTTAAAAAAAATAATTACCTCCTCTTAAAACAGACCATATTTTTGAGCTCTTTCAATTTGTTTTGATAATTTGTTGTAAGTTTAATTGTGTTGAAATTGGACACGGAGACAACTCTTTTTAAGTGCCTCCCGAATACATCATATGATTTGCATTAATTTAAAGACGATAAATATTTTTTATGAAGAGTGATAGCACACATATTGCTAAAGCTTGTCTAATGATACATGCCAAAAATTATTATCTCTGAATTTGTCGGTGTGGAGAAATCTAAAAAAAAATACAAAAAAACGGAAATTTCATACTTTAACCCCTAATATTTTGTTTGATTATACAAGAGCAGCTAAATTGTAAGGAAATCATTCCTAGCTTCCGCTGCCATTATTTCTAAAATGGCAAAGATATATTGAATTAAAAAAAAAAAATTGATATACGACATCTACCTATAGCTCAAAAAAACAAGGCCCGTAAATATCATAATATGTCATATTTTCAATAACTAATGTTTATAATCTGAGTTAATAATCAGGAAACAGCATTAAACTAGTATTTTAAAATTCTGTGCTGCATATTTTTTATTACTGCACTCGTCACTAGAAAAAAAACACGAATATTGTATCCTACGAGATTGGGCTACGAAACAGGCTTGATGCACGAAATAAATAATGACATTATTTCAATATTTTGATCTCGACTGCAGACTAAACGATCGAAGCTACGTAAATACTATAACATAGAAATTTTGAATGTTTAACAAGTAACAATAACCATGACCTAGGATAAGAATATACCGCTTAAACAAAGCCAATGTAAAATGTTACTGAAAACATATTTATAGTCTTAGAATTAAGCTACGACGATCAGTACCCCTGTCTATGGGAAACGTAAAAAGATTTAGTGATCCACTAAAAAATCCATTGGTGGGAGCATAGACACTCATGCTCACCATCACGAGGAAATACTGAAACATCTGCTGTGTTCTTTAGAAAATATCTTAAAAATATTATTTTAAACATTACATACCTGGACCACCACAAACGCACGCCACTAACAAAAAGCAACTAAAAACGAAAAATTTATTCATTGTGTAAAATTATTTTTTTTAAGAATTAACTTATTTTATGTACTAGGTGACTGTATCGTGTCGCCGAGTACATTGCCGCCCGCAGAGCAAAACGACAGTTATAAGTAGCTCCATTTTTATTCTATTTCTTAGTGCCTACCCGACAAACAAGTTCCCTAATGAGTATTTTGCCGTAGCTTAAACAACGTTTCTTGGTATTTAATTTTGACAAAAAAAATCTCAATTTAAATTTTCCGGACAATTCGTTTTGTTTGACAAAGCACAAATATATTTACATCTGTCAACATTCAGGAAAAAGAGTACCTATGTATTGGAATTTTTTTTCCCGTGCTTATTACTTTTCCTTCTTGTGATCTATCGTTGATTTATTGTTTGGTCCAATCACCCAATCTTAACGGGTCCAAACAACACTTCAATATCAGCCTAACATCCCACATTATGGGGCCGAAAGACCACAGCGCTGCGGATTGGTGAATAGAAACGGAGGCAGTAGGAAGCCGGTTGGTAACAACGGATTAACGTTGCTTTTGAAGCACGGAAGATCTCTATCTCTCTAGATGGTCGGTCGCCCATTCCTAAATTCTAACCATTTTGTAAATGACTTCGTTTTCAAACCACTTGACCACCGAACACTTCTGATAATTGATTGAAAAGGTTGTTAACAGTTTTTGATATCTGTTGTTCTAGTTGTTGCATTTTATGATGGCGAGATAGAGTCTTAAATCGAATGATTTAGTCGCCTTCGTGAATTGCAACAACTGTAACAACCTCCATGGTCACTATGGTGATGGCGTCGCCATCTCGATCCCTGGTGGGGACAAATGTTTGCGTGAAATACAGGCACTTGTTCTCTAATCTTGGATGTTTAATATGTATTGTACATTTACTGAAAATTTATATGTAATGAACAACAACAAACAACAATACGGGCGGTTTCCGCAACTCGACGTCTGATTTGCGCCTGTTTTGCGTCGGAGGGTGAATGCTGGATTACTCCAGCCATCCAAGCTCCGCCAGGAAGTCACCCAGCGCCTTCACATCGCCGATGGCCTCCCGGAGTAGGTACTTATATGTAATTAAATATAATTATGTATCTGTCATCTAGTTCCTGTAACACAAGCAGCATTAGTTGCTTATATTGGGCTAATTGATAGGTGTGAATGTCTGAAAATTTTATTTATTTATCTAAATGTAATCAATTCTGGGTTTAAATTGTAATTTCAACGTGAACAATTTTTATTTGTTATAAAGTTTATATACACGTACAAACAGTGTCAGCATACTGCTGACGCTGACTTCTATGCTAAGGATTTGTTTACTTTCGATTCTTCTCGGCCTATATACACCCTATTGCTGGGCACAGACCTTCCTCATGGAGAAACATATTAGGAGCATGGGCCGTAAGAATATCATGCCCAATGCGGGTGCCTGCCTTCCGAAGCTCGGAGGAGTTCAAGGTCACAATGTTTTGGTCACCCATCCAAGGCCTGACCATGGCGAAGGTAGCTTTGTTTTCGATATCGAAAGCCAAAGCGTACTAACCACTACGCCACCGAGCTCCTCAATAAATAAAAATTGTTATTGGTTATTATTTTGGACATCGGATGTTTCGTGTCCCATGTCAATAACAAATGATTTTTTACGAACTAACGTCATTTCACTTCATCGTCCACAAAATTAATTCATGGTCCAACCTTCAGGTACCAACCTTTGGCAAATCAAAATGTAAAACTTTAAATGAAAATCTTCGCAAACTTAAATACATGTTATAAATTAGCTTAATATTATGATATGAATTTTGTTTGTATCACGTCGTTTATAAAGTTGACCTATTGATTACAATTTATTACAGCGAAATACATAACTATCCGTGATTTGATTACAGTACAATTTACGTAGTAACTAAGCTAAGTTTATTTCTAATTGAATGTTTTTCCGATCAAAATATTTTATATTAATGAGTCTTCTTAATTGCGTAATATAGTAATTAAAATTGATATTATTACGAATGTTTTAAGTAATTAAGTAATTTGTTGATATTAATTTACATTAAGAAAAAAGTGATAAGCTCATAAATAAAGTGTGTGGAAAAAAGAAGAAGAGCTGTATGCTCTGCCTGTTTCACCGGAAAATTTCAACAAAAAATTCTAATTTTGGATCCGCAGCGATCATACTCGTAAGCCCTTATTTCAACCACAACCTACCTTAACTTGAAAGCTGTTATCGTAAACGTTGAATTACGGATTTGCCGCAAGCGAGTCCTGAACAGAAATAAATCAACAGGTTCCCTAGAAAATATCGCTGCTTAGTAATGTAACGAGGCGCTCTATCAGTAATAGCGACTATGCTGTTATTGCGCTCTTCTCTTGCCTTTTTCTCTTTGTTTCTGTTTTTAAAACTGTCTCTTTCTCATTGTTTTTTAATAAAATAATAATTAATATATTATATTATGAATTGTTATACTTACGTAATAAAATTATCGATATATAAAAATATTAAATTATCAATGAACTTTAATAATTTTTTAAAGGCTTTATTTTGTGTCTTATGATTTCATTATAAATTAAGTGACTACACCTCCGGGTATTATTTCTAAATCACCACTTCACCACGTCACAGTAATAAGGTCGCCGAATGTCACATGTATCTGCTTAATTTCATTTCACAGTTATGTTTTGTATGCAATTCATTTAGTAACCTTCAAAAACATTTCATCGTGCGGTCTTTCCTGTAAACAAGACATCCAAATTGTCATACAAAGGTATTAATCAGCCTAAACCCGCCAATGGTGGACAAAAAGTCTCTCGTCCTCCTATTAAAAGGTGTGACGTGGTGGGTGAAGATGTAGAAATAAAAATCCGGAGATGTCTTGTATAGTATAATTTCGAACTTATGGCACAAATAGTGCCTTAGAAAAGTTATTTGAAACTTTTCAACATTTAACGTTACAGTTTATAACTAATATAGATATTATAATTTTCCTATAAACACTTAATTTTTATAATATTTTTACAATTTATTGGCGTCGAGACAACCACTCCAGATACTGACTCTGATAGGAATAAAATTGGAGACCAAAAACAATGAAAAAAAGAGACAGATGGATAGTTTAAAAACAGAACCAAAGAGAAAATGGCCAGAAAATAGCGCATTAACAGCAAAGAGTCGCTAATACTGATAAAGCGCCTCGTTACAGCTTGATATTCCCAAGCATACGTTTAAGTACAAAATGTTCAAGAAGAACATTATTTCTATGGAAGACCCAAATAAAACCAATAAATGCATATACACCAAATTACCGCCTAACGAGTTTAAAATAATGATTTAAACGTTGAAGAATGTTGGCAGACCCATAAATTTTATTGTCGTCCATGAAGCTGTCGTCAATGACTTAGCTCCCGTTGGCATGATAATAAACCATAAAAGAACTATTATTTGGAATCTTCACACGGAGGCAAAAGATATAAAAATGTCAGCGACGCGTACGCATACACATGGACACATGGCTTGAGTTATTTAGAGAAGTGAGGGTGGTATTCTATTCAGGACAACGGGGGAAGACAATCTTGAAGATTTTCATATTTTAGATAATTAATGTGATACGTGAATATGTTTTTAATGTAAAAAGCTTGATTTTGTTTCTATCGGTTAACCTAACAAACAACCGCACTCGCACGCTAGTTTTGTTGTTTGAAGTACTAAAATAGTTCGAAGAAAATCTTAAGTTCTTCACACTCAAGCTCGTAACCTTCGTCTCACCTAATGGTAAGTGACGATAAGGCCGAAGGTGGAAGCGGGCTTCACCTGTAATCCTCAACAACTGAGGAACTGGCTATCTTACCTCTGATTGGAACACAATAATGCTTAAAACATTGTTATTATGGCGACAAATTTCGGTAAGACGGTGGTAGCTAGCCAGGCGGGCTTAGAAGCCCTACCACCAACCAAACCGAGCAGAAAAACTTCTGCCCCCATGGGGAATCGAACCCGAACCTCCCGATCAACACCCGGTGGTGTGAACCACTAGACCAGAGAGGCGGTTAAACCCTCCTTACCCCTTACGATGCAAAGCAAAGCGAGGCAAAGCTGACGACCCGACCTATAGAATTTGCGGTGAAAACAATGAAAGCACTTAACACACATAATTCGTCGTTCTCAGTTCATATGCGTCCACTATATACGAGCACAGACCTTCTTCATGGACCGCATGAGGAGTAAGGGCCGTAACACAACCACGCTGGCAGAATGCGGGTTGGTACAACCGGTTACAATGGCGACCGGGACCAATGGCTTAACGTGCCTTCCGAAGCACGGAGGTCGAAATCACAAAGTTTAGGTCACGGTAAAGGTACCATGGCAAAGGTATCTTGGTTTTCTACCGAATGCCAAGGCGTTACCACTCCGCCACCAACCATCACATAATTATGTGAATGCAATAAGCGATTAAGGACTCTTGGTATGGCCTATCCCAAGTCGAAGCAATTTATGAACATGGCCTCAGCATCATAACGTTCTTCCAGGATATTTTGGGTAATGGCAGGGAGGGATGGTTAGGGAAGGTAAAGATGCATGCCCAAGGGTCGAAGTGTTCTGTGTAATCTCAGCCCCGTCAAAAGATAAGATAAGATAAAATGGAGACCTATAGTATTTATGCTCGTGACTGTACTTACAATTAAAAACAATTGATATTTAATAAATAAAAAACAATATTATTATTATTAAATTTATTTTAATATTGGGTACCGGGTCTGTGAAGGCGATGAGCTAGCCACTTGTTACTACTTTTTCACGATTTTTCATCTGACCAAACCCAATTTTTGTATGGCTAAATGTGGTCTTAAGGAACACAGTGCTCTTTGGACTCTGCCTACCCCTTCGGGGATTGCAGGCGTGATTGTATGTATGTATGTAAAAATAAATATCTTTAGACTTTTACACCTATCTTGTAGCCCCATTTTAAGCAACTAATCCTGCTTGTGTTACGGATACTATATGATGGTTAAATATATTTAATACACTCTCGCACAATGGGCCCGTTCATACAGATTCATGCTTAAAACCTAATTTTCAAAATGAAGGTATTTAAAAAAATTACTTCATGTAGGCAAACTTAAGAATGCAAATTATTAAAGTGCAAATTGGCTGCAACTAGGGTAAGGTATGGTTATTTTAAAATATTTTTATTGACCCTGTACGTCCAGTGCTTTTGAATTAATTGCCAATTATATGTGATAATATGCTTTTTTTGTACTGAATCAAAAATTTTAAATTTTTTCCATTTTGTGCAGAGTTCTATTTTTGAAACCATCTTTATAGTATCCCCGGGGTGCTGATTAATAATGAAATGAAGAGATCAACTATAGAACTTTGTGCTTCTTAGTGAAAAATATTTTTTCTTGCGCACATTTTGTTCGTATGATATCCCCATAAAATCTAAATATTTAGACCTTTTATTATCTATCTATCTATATATCAGCCAATTGTCGTCCACTGCTGGACATAGGCCTCCCTCATTGATCGCCACACCTCGCGGTCCTGCGCCGCCTGCATCCAGCGACTTCCTGCGACCTTCGTCAGATCGTGGGTCCACCTTGTTGGGGGCCTCCCTACGTTACGCCTCCCAGTACGTGGTCGCCACTCGAGAACGAGAACCTTTCCGCCCCAACGGCCTTCAGTTCTACGAACAATGTGCCCTGCCCACCGCCACTTAAGATCCGCAATTCTGTGGGCTATGTCGGTGACCTTGGTTCTCCTACGAATCTCCTCATTTCTGATTCGATCACGCAGAGAAACTCCAAACATAGCCCTCTCCATTGCCCTTTGAGTGACCTTGAGCCTTCTTATAAAATAAGACCTTTTATTAAATAAAATTATACTCGAAAAAAACAGACAATATCATGTGTGTCACGCCCAGCTTTTCATATGTCTTTGTTTAGATTAATTCATTTCATCACATTTAAGGAGAAAGTTCGTCACTATACCTTTTGAGCATTACTTTATATGAACGGGTCTCAGTATGCGGCGTACAGACCACTCGACCACGGACGTCGTCAAAATTATTTTATGAACACAAACTGAGAACATTGTTAATAAAATATCCTTACCTACTTTTTTTCGTCGGAATAATAATTTTGTTGAACTTTGTATCTCTGTGAAACTGGTTTGAATTAGCTTGATAATAAAGATTATGACATGTCTAGTCACATTTTAGAATAATATACGATAAACTTTTTTGCATGCAGTAAATTACAAACAAAAGGTCACTCAGTAAAATTATGAAGATACGTTAAACACAAACAAATGAACAAGATACAGTGGCGAGGCCCTGTCAAAGAAATTTTGAAACTAAATTGAATACTTTATAAACTAGAATATAGGAATCTAAGGGCGAATCCGACCAAATTGCGTGTTACTACACTCTGGTTCAGACACCAATAAATGCTTAAATTGCATTGGTCGAACCTGCTCTAATGGCGGAGTCCTGCGTACACGACCAATTTTTGGCCGTGTACACTAACATCTGACACCGTGTATCTACTGTGTACCATATATCTGACAGCTAAAACATTTTTGGTATTACTACACCAATGGAAGGGTGCGCTAGAGAGCGGAGGTCTTAAATTGAACATCGCGAAGACCGAGTATATGGCATGTGGCAGCAGGGACCCCGATATTATAAGGGTGGGAAATGAATGTGTCAGCAAAACGGACAAATTCCGATACCTTGGGTCAGTGCTGCACTAGTCCGGGGAAATAGACCACGACGTCCAAACCCGAATAAGTGCCGCATGGGGAAAATGGCGAGAAGTTACCGGAGTCCTTTGCGACCGTAGAATACTGGTGAAATTAAAGGGCCAGGTGTCCAAGTGCAGTCCTATTGTACTGCAGTGAGACCTGGCCAGTTTCAGGCCTGCATGTCCAGCAGTTGCACGTCACGGAGATGAAGATGCTGCGATGGATGTGTGGCGTTTCGCGACTAGATCGCATACGTAACGAGCACAACCAGGGTAGCGTTGGATTCCGTGACATGGCAGATAAACTGCAGGAAAGTCGCCTCCGATGGTTTATTAGCCGCAGGCCTCCAGACTACTTCGGAAATAGTTGCCTCGACCTAGATGTACAGGGCCCAAGATCTCGTAGAAGTCCTAAAAAGCGCTGGCTGGACGTCGTTAAAGCGGATATGAGAGAGAACGACCTTACTCCTAGGGATGCCGAAGACCGGGCAAAGTGGAAAAATTGTAGTCGGAAAGCGGACCCTGGTATAAGGCCGGGAAAACGCTAGGCAGAAAAAAAAACTACACCTGGTGTCGCTAATCGAAATTTGGTCGAATTCGCCCTAAATTGCGAAAATTGATATTGTTTCCTATATAGACATACTTTTTATAATGTCAACTTTCTTGACGTATTCATAAGATCCAGATCTCTACAATCAGAGAACATAATCATCTAATATTACTTATCGAAACAATTCTTTTCATTGTAAATTCTATTTAATTTGGAAAAGTAAAAAAAATCAACGTTTTCATAAAAATATACGTAGCTTGTTAAAGTCATAGTCAATAAATATTTCATAATTTCCAGAAAACAATGCACATTGTTTTGTACACTGCACTACTTTTTGCATGATTTTATCGTATTACCATTTATGGCCAGTCGGGTTTCTGGAAATATTAGGTCCTTACCTATGAAATTGGTGTTTTGTATGGAGATATTGGGGATGTCTGCATTTTACATACTAACATTTTATCAGTTTTCTTCACAACGACAAATCCAGAGATAATAATATTTGGCATGTATCATTAGACAAGCTTTAGCAATATGTATGTGAACACGCTTGATAAAAAATATTCATCGTTTTTATGTTAATGCAAATTAAATGATGTATTTGGTATGGTCTATTTTTAGAAGAGGCAATTATTTTATAAGAATGTTCTGAAACTTAATAGTTACGGACAAATTGCTATGACAGAATAAAAACACCGATTTCATAGGTAAGGACCCAATATTAAAAAACCACAAAAAAAAATTCAACTTCATTAGTATCAATGAATGTTGTTTTCACATTTTTAATTTTCATTTTTAATTCAAAATTTAGCAAATATCAATAAGTTCATTGCACAATTTCTTATTTTTCTAGTAACACTGTGCAAATAATATTGCACAATCGTAATAGCTGAATATTAACTTGAAAAGTGAACTAATCCTTAATTTTAAGTAGTAAAACCTATATTTAAGTATATAGATTTTTACTAATTATTATTTTATTATTATTATTATTATTATTATTTTTCTAAGTTGACCTATTGTACTAAGCGCCGAATCGCATACCAGCGTTATTGTTATAAGTGAATATACGTTTATTTGTGTGTGAGAGTTAACACTGGTTACCGTACAAAAATGGAAACATTAAACTTACCTCAACAAGCTTTCTTATCTTCTGGGAAACCCAATTTTCGTATGGCTAAACGTGGTCTTAAGAAACACAGTGCTCCTTGGACTCTGTCTACCCCTACGGGGATTACAAGCGTGGTTTTATGTGTGGGTACTATATTTGACTATAAATACAAATTATGAAAATATTGCATCGACCTGTATATTTCTTTATATGTTGTTTCTCTATAACACAAGTGGCAATAAGCTGCTTTATTTGTGCTAGGTGAATGTGAGAATATATTTATGTATTTCAACCCCTTGGCGGGCACCACGAACACCAGTGTTCGCAAAAAATAGATGTTCGTATTATGTTTAAAGACACCAAATTTTCCATAAATACTTACATTGAAACGGGGATACACCCACTTGCTAGGATTTCATTTGCCATATTTTATTCTATATTTTCTTTCGAAATATAGGCGTATAATATTATTTATGCTATAAAAAATGATGAAAAGTCACACATTATTCACACATTATTATTATTATTTGGGGTTGTTTGGGTTTGGGGTATTTGGGGTATCAATGCGGCCTAATAAAATCTATTGTGATCAGCCTCCTATGTAAGTTCTATTTAAGGCCCTATAGTCAACTGGGCACTGTCTAAGAAAGATAAGATGTTCCCAGTTTTGGATTATTTTAAATTATGGGTGTGTTTCCGCAGGTGTCTGCTTCTTTTGTGAATCAGCGGTTCACAGTAGCACAAGAGGTGCATTGGTGTTTCACGCTATTGTTTGCAGAATCTGCAAGTGTCAGTGTCCTTTAGCTTCATGTTGTAAAGGTGTCTGTTTATCTTGCGGTGACCAGTCAAAGTCCTAATCATTACGATCAGGTTACCCCTGTTGAGCTTTAATAGCTCATCAGAGCGTTTGCGAAGTTCACATATTACATAAAAAAATGTATTTCATTCACACCGTTAAACTAATAAGACAAGTTTCTATACAATACATCATACAGGGCACCCATGTTTGATACGAATGACTGAGAAAATGAATTAACCGGGGCGTTACTAACTACCAATCAATAACCAACTGATTTATTCCCACAGGGTGATCTTATCGAGGAAACAAGCGATATTGCTACTGTATTGACAAGCGGAGCGGAAGCGATTTGCCTTATGCTAAATCTGTTTAAAATTCTGTTGCTGTCTCGTTTGATTTTGTGTTTGCATCACAGAATTCATAGTGATGGAAAGAAATCGTCCTACAACATTACACAAAACTTACATACTTACTAACCGCCTTACATAAAAACTAAGAATAGCTTTATGCCTAGTTTAACATTCTGCTTAGCAATATTACATCTAACAGCTAACATAATAAAGCATTATATTGCTAAGCTGTATTTTTAGCAGTGGACGACAATAGGCTGATAGATAGATAGTATTTTGGTTAATCTATGCATAAAGTTATTCTTAGTTTATAAGTAAAGCGTTTAGTGTCTTATTTTGTGTGTGCAGATACATCAACAGCATACATACCAGGTTAGATTAGAACATAAGATCTAGACAAAAAAATTGATGATAGGTTACAATTTAGATATTTACTTTTAGGACTCACACGACGGACAGCGCAGAGAGTGCAGCTAGGCCCATACGCAAATACTAGCAGCTAGTATTTGAGTATGGACCGTAACGCCACAACGCTGCCTATATACGTCCCACTGTTGGGCACTTGTCTTCCTCATGGAGAAACACATGAGGAGTATGGGCCGTAACACCACCACGCTGGCCCAATGCGGGGTGGTTAGAAACAGTCGCAATAGCGACCGTGACCAAAGTCTTAACGTTCCTTCCGAAGCACGGAGGAGCTCGAGATCACAATGTTTTGGTCACCCATCCACGGCCTGACCATGGCGAAGGTAGCTTTGTTTTTAATCGAAAGCCAAAGTGTACTAACCACTACGCCACCGAGCTCCAAATTATTAAATTATTGGCAATTATTGTGTTAAAATTATTATGATTATAACTTCTATACTAATCGCTACCGCTACCGCCTTAGCAGAGTGACCCCTAACACATGTTCTCGATTTTGTAAATAGCAACCATTTTACAGCCATCGCGAGGGCACACGACACGTGCCAAAACCATTCTCGTGACTCCCATGACATGCCCTTGCAGACGAGTAACGAATGAGTTGCGGTTTATCTAGGGAGCATTAGGGGGAGCAATCAGTGCTACAAATCTGGTTGCATTGCGCAGGCCATAAAAAGTAAATGACATTGATTATTAATTCTCTTTTTGTTAATAAATTTTCTAGAACTTATGATCAATAATAAAATATTACATATACCTAGGTAGGCGTGGCCACTCGCCACTCGCTACGCGCTAGGCCACTCGGTGGCGTAGTGGTTAGTACGCTTTGGCTTTCGATTAAAAACAAAGCTACCTTCGCCATGGTCAGGCCGTGGATGGGTGACCAAAACTTTGTGATTTCGAGCTCTTCCGTGCTTCGGAAGGCACGTTAAGCCGTTGGTCCCGGTCGCTATTGCGACTTTTTCTACACACCAACCCGTATTGGGCCAGCGTAGTGGTGTTGCGGCCCATACTCCTCATGTGTTTCTCCATGAGGAAGGCCTGTGCCCAGCAGTGGGACGTATATAGGCTGAGGACAGGTAGGCGTGCGTGGTTTCGCTCAGCTATTCTGTAAGAATGATTGCTAAAACTCCCCGATTTATCCAACTCCTTCCTTACCCTTCCGTGGGAGCAGCCCAGGTTCTGCTACTGAAATCTGACATAGGTATTCCTGCCGTATGGTAGCTGTGCTTATATTACGGTGGCACGAAGGGTAAAACACGCAGAGAAAATATTATAGATATAAATACTTTTAAACATGAGAATCTCGGTGGCATTGTGGTGGCTTTCAATTGAAAATAAAGTTATCATGGTCAGGTCAGTTCAGTAGATGGGTGACCAAAGCTTTGTGATCTCGAGCTCCTCCGTGCTTCGGAAGGCACGTTAAGCGTGGTGGTGTTACGGCCCATACCCTCATGTGTTTCTTCATAAGGAAGGTCTGTGTGCTCCAATGATACGACTTTCAAACATTCACACCAATCAACTATGTATTCCAAATTAAGCAGCTTACATCGCTTCTGCTATGAAAACTAGATGGTCGAGTGTTGACTTGACGTTTAACTATCGCTAGTAGGATAGAAGCCAGCGTGATGGTTTTATGGCCTGACGTAAATGCCCAACAGTTAGACGTGTATAGGTTTGTGACAAGTCGTTACCAGTTACCATCAAATAACCCTTTGTCATCAATGGTATTCCATAAAAAGCTATTTAACTATTTTACTGTATAACTACAAAAATTAAGGAACTTAATATGCATATTATCAGTATTATATTAGTTTAAAGTGCTAATGAGCTGTCTTTATAGTTGTAGTTACGCACCGGTGACCATAACCTTAATATTTTTTAATAATGAGTCAACTAACATCCTTGGTTAGACCAGTGGCCTGTGTTACAGCGGGTTTGAAATAAATAGCGATAAAAGCATTAACCTATAAATTATTAAAATATGTAAATATTCCGGAGTATAATTGGTACCGTTCTATAGATTCTCTAGAGACAAAGTCAATGTTTGGTATATTTCGTGGAAATTCCAATATGTTAATAATGCTAAAATTACTTGATAAGTGATTAAATTCATCATGCGAACATTTTCTCCATCTGGGACCTCATAAATAAATAAGAACTTGAAATAATGTTTCTACGAAGGTCATGGTGGCCGTCAATGTTCATTTAAATAAGATTAAAGAAACCGATCGAATGATTTTATTTATTGTAAAGAAGAAAGCAAACACTGCTGTAGTAATTGATAGAATAATAAAATTTACTTTTTTTTAAACCACCATGGTGGCAAACAAGCATACGGCCCACACAGATGGGCAGTGGTCACCGTAGCCTATGGACGCCTGCAACACCGAGGGCACTTTTTTGCAATTTTCGTAAATTCATATATTAGGTCCTTACCTATGAAATTGGTGTTTTGTATGGAGATTTTGGAGATGTCTGCATTTTACATACTAACATTTTATCAGTTTTCTTCACAACGACAAATCCAGAGATAATATTTGGCATGTATCATTAGACAAGCTTTAGTAATATGTTTAATATCAAACTTTATAAAAATTATTTATCGTTTTTAAGTGAATGCAAATAAAATGATGTATTCGGGAGGCACTTAAAAAGAGTTGTCTCCGTGTCCAATTTTAACACAATTAAACTTACAACAAATTATCAAAACAAATCAAAAGAGCTCAAAAATATAGTCTATTTTTAGAAGAGGCAATTATTTTTAGGAATACTCTGAATCTTAATAGTTACAGACAAAATACTAAGACATAATAGAAACACCAATTTCATAGGTAAGGACGCAATATTTCATATATTTACTAAGGATCCGTACCTTGCATGGGCACTATTTATTGTTACTCTTGTTTTGTATTGTTACTGTAAAATTCGTTTAGCTGTTTTAAAGAAAGACAAACAGCGGTATTGTTTTATTCGAGTACTATGTCGTGACGTTCATTCCATTTTTTTTAAACGTTCCAGATTTTTCAACCATAAACGTGCAGCAATAGTTTACACACTAGCCGGTACCGATAACTTTATGATTGAAAAGTACAAACTTCCCGCTCCGCTCAAAGTCGAAACATTGGTCTAAGTACGTTATATAAAGTTTTAAAACGCCATCTCTGCAGCATTTTCCTCAAAGTTCTCTGTGCTATGTTTGCTTCATGTGTTCTTTAATAATCTATTGAAATGTCTAAGGGTCTTGTGTTATGTTTCCTCGGTATTGTTTGTTCATCGTTCGCTGGTAATTTATAATTTATTTTAATCAAATGATTTAATTTTACATAATTGGACAATTCATACAATATAATAACTTGTATCATGTAATATAATAACTTGTATGTTGGTCCAAGACGCAAAAAGACTGTGCCAACTGCTTTTCTTGCCTAGCATGTCGTAAAAGGCGACTAAGGGCGTATTGGGTACTGGGTCTGTGATTGTGTAGGCGATGAGCTAGCCACTTGTTACTACGTTTTCACGATTTTTCATCTGACCAAACTCAATTTTTGTATGGCTAAATGTGGTAAGGAACACAGTGCTCCTTGGACTCTGCCGACCCATTCGGGGATTATAGGCGTGAGTGTTTGTATGTGTATGTATGTATGTATCATGTTTTTAAATGTTTCTTGATATACCAAGATTTATACAAATCGTGACTTTAAAAGTAGAACGCTGAGGTTGTTCTTTGTTTGCAGTGCCGACTCCGACGAAATGCCAAGCATCAAGTTCTGACTGCATCACACAATCAGCCCGCTCGTTCCTACCGCTGTTAGCTGATGGGGCAGTGACTCCAGAGCTAAAGCCATTAGACCCTCTTTTCCTTGACCACATCGAGAGTAAATCACAGAAGATAAAATTTTCTGCAAATAACGTCAAGGTCAAAGGACTGAGGGAGTGTAACGTTCTCAATGTTTCGTAAGAACTTTTCTTTTGAAAGTAAAGTTTTACAATTAAGAAAGATTTCTTTTAATTGTTATAAAATTAATGTAGAGGTGAAAATTCTTCTTAGTAGATTTCTGAAAGCAGAAGCTCAAATTCAAGTGATGGAAGGGATGTGGAAGGGATGGATGAAAATAAATTGACTTAAGGGATATATGAATCGGGTGTGAGTGGAGATACAGGACGGGGCAGACCTAGGCAACCGATTCTCGATCAAATTAAAGACGTTCTTGAGAAGGGCCAAGTTATAAGTACCCGAAATCGCCGATCATGTGTGAGGACTGTCATGAGAGTCGATGAAGCGAAAGAAATATGCAGGGAGGGAATAAGTGAAAGGATGTAATCTCTGCCTTCCCCTGTGGGAAAAAGGCATGACTTTATGTATTAACATTTGTTACCTATGTTTTAATTTTGCTCTCTTTAAAAAACTGCAAGCTGTAAGAAACCTATTATTTTTTATTTTACAGGCGTGATGCACTAAACTCAAAATTGAACATCAATTTACTTTGCTCGATATTCATAGAGGGCTTGTATGAAATCAAAGGCAAAATTCAAAATTTGCCTTTAGATAGTCAAGGACGTTTGACCCTGGTTTTTGGTGAGTTTTACTTATAATGTCAGTTAAAAAGTATTGCTCTATTGATTATATACTTATTCATAAAACACGTTAATCAGCTTCTTAAGCATTATTACTAAACAACTATTTAAGCTTTAGTCAATGCTTATTTCATTATTCATAAAACAGTTTTAAATTTTATTATTTTTCTCTATAAATATCAAAAACGGACAGCACGTTTGGTAAAAATTTTGATATTTAAAGACTTTTCCAGAGGTTGTTTAATTTAACAGATGTCACATTTGCGTTAAACAGGGTTTTTTAAATTCATATTTTCTTAAAGATTGTTTAAAGTCTTGCCTAAAACTTAAATAGCGTTTATGAATGAGATTGTCTATGTTTAAAAATGTGTGTATTGGAACTAGTTTTCCGCTTGACTTCCAGATAATATTTGGATCCTCATTGAAGCTGACCTAGGCGAAGTGGAGCACAATGGGCAAAGGCATTGGGACATCATAAACTGGGACTTTAATTACACAATAAAGAACAAGGCCAACGTTGAGCTGTCAAACCTCTTCAATGGAAGTGTTAAGCCAAGTATGAATTTCTTCTTTACTATCCCTTTTATAAAAATTAAAAGCAGTTTCAATTTTAGACGTATATTTTTCACGCATTTTACTTTGGTTATAAGAATAATTCCAGCATCCTATATGAAGCAACAAAATTGTGTTTTGGGATTGCTAGTTTGTCATTTGCTAAATTTAAAAGGCGTGCGCTGATTTTGAACTTTCAAATAGATTATAACAGATATGTACGCAGAAACTATTGCAAAAGCAGCAACCAACAATAAGCCATCAAAAAAGGGTCTCAAAATCTACAAGTAACCAATCCTGGATCCATGGTCATCATGTCTTTTAAACTGATACCGAAGTACAATCAAATAAGTTCAAAAATAACAGTATCATCATTAAAATTTGATGGACTACTATAAAATCTGAAATTTTATCTGTTATTGTTTCAGCTCCAGAGATTAAAGAATCTTTAGGATCAAGCCTTACTGAGCTCATTGGCGAAATCGGACCTCCAATCATGAAAGCAATCGTCAAAGATGCAATTGGAACAGTGAATAATTACTTCCATCTAGTGCCTGCTGAAGATTTTGCCTTCGATTGATTTATCAATAATTGAAGGAATTGTAAAACACTTGAGAGTATTTTTAACCACAGTGTTACTGATGATTTAAATAATAATAGTAAGTCTAAAATAAACGCAAGTAAACATTATCCTATAAACTGTACCAACGGTATTAAAGTATCTCTGCGTTTGATTAAAATCAATGTTTTAATTATTCTATGATATTTTTAAAAACAATTATGTTTTTACAATAAATATCCGTAGAAGATGTAGGTATGTTTTGTTATTTCCACTTGGGCTTACCATTTTTTTAACATGTGACAAGTAAGCTCTTGACCCTCATCTCACCTTATGGTAAGTGACGATAAGGCCGAAGGTGGAAGCGAGCTTCACCTGTAATCCTCAACAACTGAGGAACTGGATATCTTACCTCTGATTTCCGGTTCCGGATGATCTGATTGCCGCAACACAACAAATGCTTAAAATATTGTTGACAAATTTGGCGACAAATTTAGGTAAGCCAGACGGGCTTATAAGCCCTACCACCAACCAAACCGAGCAGAAAAACTTCTGCCCCCATGGAGAATCAAACCTGGACATCCCGATCAACATCTGGTGGTGTGAACCACTAGACCAGAGAGGCGGAACTTTGTGTTATGCATGTTTTTAAATCATTACTAAAGTAACATTGCTGTCTTAATATGTGAAGTGTTTGCTTCATAAGCCAGAAAGATACTCATCAATCAAGGATGAGCCGTGTAGTTTGTAATTGGTCAGTATAGTTTTTTAAGTAGATAGAGTTATTTAAACAAGTTAGGGTGAGTTTTTAGTCCGTAGTAGTAGTTACCTCAGTAGTTAAAATCTAGACTAGTAGCGTCAATGGAAACGCCAAAATGTGCGACATCAGCTGAAAAATTGATATGTTTGTGATGAAAATTCGAAGCAATTATACATTAGCTGTGCCGCCAACCGCCATTTACCTAATCCCAGTATGTTGTTGTGGTTAAATTTTCTATGCTTATTCGACTACTGGACGAGGTGTCATATCCGGACATCAAACGTTTCCCGTTGGTCCATATTTTAACCTACTAGTCATTCGAAACACAGATCAAAAACCCGATTCTAGTAATTTTTTTCTTCTCTTAACAAACGCTAAGTCTTGCTTAAAGCCATATGGGAACAGGCCTTCCTCCATGAGGAAGGCCTCCATGAGGAAGGCCTGTTCTCATATGGCTGAGGACAATAAAAAAAATTATTTCTGACACGTTTCACGAAAAGCGTTCCCTTTAAATTTCACATTTCAGTGCTAATATATTTTTAAATCGTTATTTATATTACAATTATTATTCGTACTGCACGCAAGGACTAATAAGTTGGTTCGTGTAGTGCAAAAAAGAGTCTTATATTTAACTGTTTAGAGTTATTTTTGAAGGAATTAGATCATGAAGTGTTTATGATACCATATAATAATTGTAGGTTGTCCCAGCCGTTCATTTCACATGCATTAGGGCTACGAGCATAGTAATTAAATTTTAAATATGGAACGTGGTAAAATTATTTTCGAAATATATGTTGTTGTTGATTCTTTAACATGCAAAAGTGGTTTGGTTCAGTTTATATTCTATTAAAACTAACTATTTGCATAATTTCTACAAATGTGTTCAGAATTCTATTGCGGGTTTTTTTACGTTAAAATTTTTCACTTAAAACGAAAATTGCTTTTAAAAGCAATGTACTGGTAATCTGTGCCTACCCCTATGGGAAAAGGGCAGGACTTTATGTACCTATGTATGAATTAGGCTTTATGACAATATAAATGACGAAAACTAACTAAGCTAAGAAAAATAAGCTAATTGCTAAATCATACTATAGAGTCAAGGACTTTGCCAAAGATAACGATCCTTGGCAATTAAGGATTTTGGTAAGTATAATTTGCTTGTAAAGTTTAATTAATTAAGTATAATTGACGTCAGTAAGTAAAAAAGCCTACATTGAATAAAATAATAATAAAAATAAATACAGGCGCAGGAAATATGCAGCCGTAGCAAGTCGAGAGAAGTAATCTCTGTCTACCCCTATGGGGGAAGGGCGTGCTTATATGTATTTGTGTGGAAATGAATATAAGAATAAACCGAGAATTGGAAATAAAAGTGAAATTACAAGAAATTAAACTGCTCGCTTCATGGTTTGACAATACAGTGTTTTATTTATCTTTTGACATTAATGAATTTTTACCAATATAAGCTACTTTATGGTTTGCACAATGAGGTGTTATACATGAATTTTTAAGAGTATTTAAGTGTATGTTTAGACATTTTGCTTTATAAGTCTCCATGTCACACATGGCGAGCGCAAGGCAATCGAAATTCATAAACTGTAGGTACTTAATTTACAGATGGGGAATGAACGACACCACTTTGTATGACTAGCGCCATTTGTCCAGCCTTGTCTATGAAAATATATAAGTTGGGACGGACGGCACACTACTCGTTCGAGCCGTGGGAGTCGCGGATTGGATCCCATCGCCTGTACCACTGCCGCCTATATACAAGCCATATATATATATACATAGCCTATATACAATCCACTATGAATGTGCGTCTGCGTGAGTTGGAGGTACAAAAAATGTCTGTATACCGGGAAAAAGATCATTCGCGGATTTTTCGCACGTCATATGGCTTACTGCATATAGTTACAGAGGCGGTGCGGCGCAGTCTGTCAGATGTCAACAGATTTTTTGTGTGGCGGACTTGCTTGCTATGTGCGTTACAGCATAGTTCAATATATACTTTTTTACATACAAGTCTGTCACGGATAGTCCATCATCTGCTTCCTTAGCATATATAGGTCCCACTGATGGGGCACAGGCCTTCCTCATGGAGAAACACATGAGGAGTATGAGCCGTAATACCACCACACTGGCCCAATGCAGGTTGGTAATGCACGTTCGCAGTAGCGACCGAGACCAACGGATAACGTGCTTTCCGAACCACGGAGGAGCTCGATATCCACGGCCTGACCATAGCGAAGGTAGCTTTGTTTTCGATCGAAAGCTAAAGCGTACTTACCACTACTATACCGAGCTTCTCAAACTGAATAAATCTTATGTACATACAGTTAATTGTGAATACCTCTTGCCTCACATTGTGCCCGGTGCATGGCAACAGGCTCGCCACCTGTATCATGGGAATTTAACATACCTGGCGAAATGTGGGTGTTATCACCTCTGCCTACCCCTTCAGGGAAAGAGGCGTGATGATATGCTATGTTAAGGTGTATATTTTGATCTGAAGTACAGTTTATTCTAAAATCATCCATGCAATTATACAATCGCGTTATATTATATTACTTGAACAAACTACAACAATCAAATCTATGTTAACGTTAAGTAAAAAAAAAAGCATTGTATAAATTAGGAAGCACCTAGCTTCCACAAACAGCAAAAAACCCATTTTACAAACAACGCAGCGGCATAACAATAGTATTTGAATGCGGATGACTATGTTTGGTCTAAGTCTTAAAATTATAGATTATTTTATTAATTTATTATTTTTTTATTAAAATTATACTGGATATATATCGTACACCCATAAAATTATAAATGAGCGTTTAAGAAGAAAGGAGACATAATTTTAATTATAAGATAACGGGACATTAACGGAATTAACTTGAACGCAATTGATTTTTTTATAACAGGTTAACGTTGCCTTTCCCGAGGTAGGAACTACATGCAGATACACAAGAGGAGTAGGAGCTGTAACACCACCTTGCTATCTTAAAGCGGATTGATGTGTAAAAGCGGTTCCAATAGCGACCGGAAACAACGGCTCACAAAGTTTTGCTCATCCTGTCGATACCCGTTCAAACATACATACATATAATCACGACTATTATCCCCCAAGGGTTAGTCAGAGACTAGGCAAAATCGCTGCAAAAGCAGTCCACTGACATAGTCCGCGCTTCACCAAGCAGTGACTGTACTCACCGTGACAGGTGGTGAGCCTGTCACCGCTATTAGCTATTGGATGCTGTGCAGTTAATTCCTACGCAACCGAGCTCTTCAAAGAATGATTCTGTCCGATATCGATCGACCCACTTTGGTCCCGAATCGTATATCTGGCGCACATGCCCTAGAAAGTAGCTAAGGCAGCGCCGCACCTCT
The DNA here is from genome assembly GCA_910589355.1 of Parapoynx stratiotata. Lineage (NCBI taxonomy): Eukaryota > Metazoa > Arthropoda > Insecta > Lepidoptera > Crambidae > Parapoynx > Parapoynx stratiotata. Next base: position 4,131,284 of record OU342468.1, on the reverse strand, counting down.
CCGTTTCCCGAGGGAGAGGGCACATTCAGGTTATGCTTTACCAAGGCCGTAAAGGCTTAAAGCACAGGTGGTGTTTAGTCTGTAGTCCGACATAACCCCTGGCCGGCCGACGGACATCCAATCAGGGATTCACCACCTCCTCCCCCCGCATGGGGAGCTTAAGACCCTCCTTCTAAGGATCGAAAAAAATCAATGAATGACGAAGTGAGTACAATCTTATAAAAAAGTAAAATCTTATAACTTAGACCACATTTCAATAGGAATGCATGAAAAACATATCTGCCTTTGGTCCGTTGTTCGCACGAACGGAAAGGAACAATTAAGTGTTTTGCTTCTCGCCAAGCAATCAGATGGCGCCTACGACTTTCGACTTAATTTACTAGAGGATTGTTTCTGTAATCACTTTCAATTCTTTATATTTAGCTGATCAACAGCATCCAGGTCCATGAAATCCCACCCCCAAGTAAAAGCCCACGAAATGACCTAAGAACTTAAACAATTTTTTTAAAGACAGGCAAGCTCTTGGTCTTCATCTCATTTAGCCGAAGGTAAAAGCGAGCTTTATCTGTATTCCTCAACAACTAAGAAAGTGGCAATTTTATCTTTGATTGCCGGAACACAACAATGTTAATATGGCAAATCTACGGCCTCCGTGGGGAATCGAACACCGGACCTCCCGATCAACACCCGGTGGTGTCAACCACTAGACCAGAGAGGCGGTTAAACACTTTTGTATTAATCTGACGTACTGTTGCTTGACAGTGCCTGTAGAAAGAAAATTTAAATTTGTAGGGAGTTTCCATGCCTGAATGTGGAGGCAATTTATGGATCATGAAAATGACCCTCAATATCTACATAGTATTAGTAAAAGGAGCCGTGTGGTAGCGGCTCATTTAAAGAATACTATCAACCCATCTCTTCCCTTGGGTGTCGTAAAAGGCGACTAATGGATTTAAAACTGCACAACATCCAATAGCTTATAGCAGCGACGGGTTCACCACCTGTCACGCTGAGTGCAGTCACTGGACTGCTTTTGCGGTGCTTTTGCCCTAGTCTCTGACTGACTAACCCTTAGGGGATAATAGTCGCGATTATATAATAGGTTGGGGAAAAAGTTTCTTCGCATTTTGTAAAAAAATTCAAAACATTTTTTAATATAGTTTATTTACATTTAACTAAAGTATGTAGGTACCATTTTGTTCGATAACTTTTTGCCATCTTGTAGGTAGGGACATGATCCCATCGCTATAGAAATTTTGGGACTTTTGGTCAAAATACCGCGACAAGTGGTTTTGGCAGTCCTCTCGTGATGTTAACCTGACACTGCCTAAAGAATTCTGTAGAGACCGAAACAGGTGGAAATCTGAAGGTGCAAGGTCAGGACTATACGGCGGATGCATTAACACCTCCCAGGCAAACTCTCTTAATTTTTGCTGAGTGGCTAAAGATGTGTGAGGCTAAAGATGTGTGAGGCGTTATCATGATGAAAAACCACACCCCTTCTGTTGATTAATTCCGGCCGCTTTCTCTCAACTTCCTGCTTTAATCTCATCAGTTGTTCGCAGTAGAGTTCAGAATCGATGGTCCTGCCTGGTGGTAACAGCTCATAATGAATAATGCCCTTCCAATCCCACCACACACCCAGCATCACCTTGTTGCGAGTTAACCCGGGTTTCGCCACAGTCTGTGAAGCCTGACCGGCCTTTGACCACGACCTTTTTCGCACGTTCTTGTCGTACGTGATCCACTTTTCATCACCAGTTATCAGCTTCTTCAAAAATGGTTCGGTTTCATTACGTCGTAATAAATAATCACAAATGAGTACACGGTTCATTAGGTTTCTTTCAGTGAGCTCGTGAGGTACCCAAATGTCGAGCTTTTTTGTGTACCCAGTTTTTTTCAAATGCGCCAAAACTGTTTTGTGGTCAATTCCCAGTTCTTCCCAGCTACGTCGTAACTACTGACATGCCGATCTTGCTCCACTTTTTCAAAAATGGCATCCATTTTATCTGTAATAGGGCGACCAGAGCGACGTGCATCTTTGACATCAAAATTTCCGGATTGAAAACGCTTAAACCAAATTTGTGCTACTCTCACAGACACTGCACTAGGTCCATAAACATCGCAAATTTTTTTCGCGGCTTGCGTTGCATTTTTACCTTTTTTGTAGTAAAATTTTAAAATGTATCGAATTTCTTCATTAGATTCACTCATCTTGGCGGTACGAAAAACAAATGAAAATCACACGTTTTCCTCATTTGAATTTGGAATTATGTTCTTTAAAATTTAAACTTTCAATGATACCAAAACCAGCGAGATACAAATAGTATAGCCAAAGAGATTTTATTACAAGTTTATACATACTATAATGCGAAAAGACTTTTTCCCCAACCTAATATATCGTCATCATCCTATATACGTCCCACTCCTGGGACAGGCCTTCCTCATGGAGAAACACATGAGGAGTAAGGGCCGTAACACCACCACGCTGGCCCAATGCGGGTTGGTGGGTAGAAACGGTCACAAATGCGACCGGGACCAACGGCTTAACGTGCCCTCCGAAGCACGGAGGAGCTCAAGATCACAAAGTCTTGGTCACCCATCCACGGCCTGACCATGGCGAAGGTAGCTTTCTTTTCGACCGAAGCCAAAGCGCACTGACCACTACGCCACCGAGCTCCTCATTATATGTATGTATAAGAAAAAATGGTATGTTAATATTAGATCGATAATATCGTACTACGAAATCGAATATAATAACTCTAATTCATATCGAAGTAGTAGAACGAAGTAGTAGGTTTTAAGTGCCTTTCGAAGCAGGGTTATCGGTTTACCAAGTTTCAAGTACTCGGCTATCACAGACTTAAATTAAAATAGTCCAGTTTGAAATAAAAAATGTAGTCGTATTTCTACGACTTATTATAAGCTTATCACTAATAACGATTAAATCGAACAACAATAATGGACGGGCATTTATTTTGAAAGTGTCTACGCTTAAAGGAACTAATAATGTGCCGCGATTGAATAACGTACACAGTTCATCAGTCTACCGTCACTATCAAACATTTGGCATTGATTGAGCACATCAGGCTCAGGCCGTGTTCATATAGCACGTAAGTAATAGGATCTAAATGACCGACTTATTGTCGTAATCCAAGTATACTTTAAGAAAAATACTTATATTATACGACCTCCGTGGCCGAGTGGTCTGTACGCCGGTCTCAAGGCGTCGCCATCTCGAGAGGTCCTGGGTTCGATCCCCAGTGGAGGCAAGTGTTTGGGTGATGAATTTTCAGACATTTGTTTTCCAGTATATTCTCAATAATTATATGTATTTATCTATTAAATATAATTGTCCGTCATCTCGTATTCGTAACACAAGCAGCATTTAGTTGCTTAAAATGGGACTAGTTGATAGGTGTGAATGTCTGTAGATATTTATTTATTTATTATTTATTTATACCATACCTACTCATAGTGGGCCTTTCACTTTTAATTAGTACTAGCTTTCGTCCGCGTGGAATTGTTAAGTACTCTACTCAAAGAATGGGCTATTCAATACTGAAATATTTTTTTAAATCAGACCAGCTTAACGCGTTCCACCAAACAAACTCTTCAGCTTTATAATATTAGTATAGATTATCTTTCTATTCTTCTTGAATCAAATAAACTTAAAATGTAAAAAAAGGTTAAAACAAAATTATAGGGTCAACTATTTAAGCTAATATTTATTTATAATTAGTTTGTGGTAATTTTTTATATGCAACCTATTGATAGTCCATTGCATATTTTCTTAACATTCAATTAAAATTTGTTTTATCAAAAAACAGATACATGCCTGCATAATCGAGCAGTGGTATCTTATACTGGAAACAAACAGATTCTTATAATTGTTTAAAAAAAAAACTGAAAACACACAAAAATTCTCCACTTAACTAATTAATCAATATGAACAATTGACATATGTCGCTCAAAACTAAAAATATTATACTCTAAGATTAGATTCGGATTTTTTAGAACATAATCCCAATAGTTAAAAAAAAAGGACAACGATTGCGAGTTTTGAAAACCATGTGACCGCAGCGCCATCTAGTTTATGATCATCAAAACCTTAGAACACGCACGCGTAGTAATATTGTGTATTTTCTCTGTATCACTACAAACTAAAAATATAATAATATTCTTAGATAAGAGTCGGAATTATTTAAATCGTTTCCCCATTAGTTTAAAATAAACACAATGATAGCGAGTTTTCAAAACCCTGTGGCGCCAGCGCCATCTAGTTCGTCAACATTAAAACTTCAAGAAGAAGAAGTCACGTATTCAAATATTTTAATATTTTATATTTTTCTATGATAATTAAAAAAATATATTTTTGTACAATATGCCTACTGTCGTGAAGAATGCTGTAGTAGGCTGTAGGCTTCTTTTTACACACTAACAACCCATTACTAAATAAATTTAAATTGATAATTTTTTACAATATTTAATTACAATGAGGCGGTCTACGTGGAAGTTCTTAGACATTTTCCTGCAGTAAAAGTCATCTTATATGTTAAACAGGATACTTATTCAGTTAACACCATACCAAATTTCATCCAAATCCGTTTACTAGTTTTTGCATGATGCTTGCACAAACAGACAGACAGACAGACCAAATGTAAAAAAAATGGTGATTTGGTATCGATTACTTACTACACCCCCATTTCAAATTACCAAAATATATTCAATGTTTATAAATACTGGTTTTTACAGTTTTATTATATGTATAGATTAAATATATTCCTCTTAGGAGATATTCTGCAAAGATTCTTTAATTTTACTTATTATCATATCTAAGATTACATTAAGCTTTGAAAATTTTCAGAAGAATAATTCATTTCAAGAGGCTCTGATATTGAAATATTTTTGACGAATAACTTTTATTGCTCAATTTAAAACTTCCATAAATAGATTAAAGAAAATATGTTTTAAAAGGCATTCAAAATTACAATCGAAATAAAAATGAGAATTTAACAAGATAGAAAAGAGCAAAAAACTGAGACCCTGAATCAAATTATCGCGTCGACTGTCACGAAATCGTATTCCACAAAAATTATGAATGCAAACCCCTTTTCGAAATGAAAGCATAATTTAATCAAGTTTTCATCAAAGTATAATCTCCCTCTTCGTATATAACTCAGACTGTTTTGATTTGCGATAAGCGGTGACAGGTCGCGTGCAATGTATGGTGATCCTTTGATAGATACTATTTAATAGGAAAGTAATACTATTTTATGTGATTTACCGCATTGACATGCTCGCTGCCACGCAAGCTAAGGAAATAACATGTTGTCGGTACCAAACAATCGCACGCACTGTACGAGGGCAAAACGATTTAAATGGTAAACAAAGAAATTGGGAAGTAATTATTCGGGACGAAAATTTAATTATTTGGGCAGCAATATATTATAATAATATATATGTTACCAGAAATGTATAAAAACTAGGAAAAGGATCAATGAAGGTTCAAGGATGAATTCCTAAGTATTCTGATAGATATTACATTAAGGTATTTTTGGCTCTTAAAAACAATATTTGTGTGAGTAATCGCGTTGTTCAAATTGACTACACATTACAAATATTATTTTTAAGGCTCATTAAAAGAATACTACCAACCCATCTCTTCCCTTGGGTGTCGTAAAAGGCGACTAATGGATTTCGAACTGCATAACCATCCAATAGCTTATAGCGAGGACGGGCTCACCACCTGTCACGCTGAGTGCAGTCACTGCTTGGTGAAGCAGGCAGTGGACTGCTTTTGCCATGTCTCTGACTAACCCTTAAGGGATAATAGTCGTGATTATATGTATGTATGTATATTATTAAATGTATTATTTATAATTAATAATAATCCTGTGTTCCCTGGTCCCGGACCAGGGACACAAAAATAATGCACCAACTGCTTTTCTTGCCTAGCATGTCGTAAAAGGCGACTAAGGGCGTATTGGGTACTGGGTCTGTGATTGTGTAGGCGATGAGCCAGCCACTTGTTACTACTTTTTCAGGATTTTTAATCTGACCAAACCCAATTTTTGTATAATGGTTTTAAGGAACACAGTGCTCTTCTGACTCTGCCTACCCCTTCGGGGATTACAGGCGTGATTTTATGTATGTATAATATTTAATATCTCCCTCTGCATCGGTCCCCGGTCGGTGGTCTGAGGATCGTGGTCTGCAGTGGCCTACAGTTGCATCTGGAGCGGATGATTTGCTTTCGGTGTTCCAAAATACCTATCGTTTTTAATTCCAATCTATGGTCGCCTCTGCGAAAGGTCTGGCCGAAATATGAATGAATACGTTGCTGAGATATGATGGACAAGCGAGTCTTCACTTGCACTCGTAGCTGAGTTAAGATTGGCACATTGGTGTGTTTCGCAGTCCATGGTACTCTTAACATTGTTGCACCACATGTCGAATGCATCCACCCTTTGTCTTCCTCTGACTATAAATATTTTATAACAATCAAGAAAATATGAATTTTAACTCCAGATGAGTTAAAAAAACTAGCAGCTACTTTGATGTATGTCTTGATTATTTTGTTAATAAAATAAATTATTAAATTACAATTTTCACAACACCCAAAACCGCACCATGTAGCAAATAAAATCAAAGCCTTTTTTATTTCATTATACCCGCGTCCTTATAATTGAACTTGACCCGCGCTCGCGCAGGCTGCCCCCGTTCGTCGCCGGTCATAGATCACCGAACATTCTTCAATGACGCGGGATCAACGAACCAGGTTATAAATGATGCTTTCTCCTGTCCATATCGCGTCCATCAATGGTAAACACACATTCGAATTGGGCAACTAAATTAACTATTTTGTTGTGAGATAGAAAAAAAATGCAATTGACAAATAAATTGATGATATCTGATATATACGTCTAGCTGATAAATAGGGTAAATAGGATTTGTATAATTTTTCTTTTGAACGGCTGATGATGACGCAAATTCATGTACTGCGAGTGTTCTAAAACTCCGATTAAATGTCGGGGTTGGCCGCATGTCTGTAAAAACAAGAGAAAATGTAGTAGTGTGATAATTGGCGAAGGGGCATCGATATTTTTCAATCAGTTTTGATCTTCCGTCCCGAAAATTGTCACAGTAGACGTTCAAAAGTTGTCACGCTTGATTTCAATACCAATCTTGCTTGAGTTGTATATCTGTTGGTACACTGTTAAAGGTTGCCGGTTCGATCGCTATCTCTACCTATACCAAAACTTTAATAAAATGCAGTTTATTCTAAATATAGCTTGACTTAATTTCTTTTTATGAAAACAGGGGGCAATCGGGCAGACGGCTCACCTGATGGTAAGTGATTACCGCCGCCCATAGACATCTACAACACCGGAATAGTTGCAGATGCGTTGCCCACCCTTAAGGAGGGAAAGCACTCTCTTTTTAAAATCTTGAAGCTCGTATTGGTCTGAGAATACTTCTGGTAATAGTTGATTCCATAGCTTGGATGTACGCGACAAAAATTACGTGAAAATCGAAGGGTCGTGCACAGCCGACCATCCAAACTAAGGGGATGAATTTGACGTCGCGAAGCCCGGTGACGGAAGGCAGAGGCCAGTATGAGCTGGAACACTTCCTCTGAAGACCGTAGTAGTAGCGGTAGAAGATGCAGAGCGATGCTATATCTCTACGCAGGACCAATACAGTAAATATACTATTATTTACTTGAAAACTATGATAGTGAGTGAAATTATTAGGTACAATAACTTTATATAGGTATTTATCCTGGTACAAGTTGCAGATAGACTATAATTAATACAAGTCGTGCAATATCGCAGACGCAGGCTAGGAGTGGCTTATGTATAAAGAAGCGTTTTATAAATAAAATTATAAATAACTGCTTCAACTTTATTATTACCTTTTCATATAACGTTTCCTATATAAAAACTTTATAGGACGATCGAGACCTCGTACTGAACTAAGCACCTGTAACCACCAGGAGGCAACCAGCTCACTCGTTTGCCAAACTTAAGAAACAAAAAATTAAAATATACACATTACAGTTTTGCAAGGACTATAAAACAGTATTTAATATAGGTGTTATAATCATCACTACAAACTCAGTTTCATCGTATCCCACGTAGAAAGTGACTTAGAAACGCCTCAGGTGAAATACTTGGCCCTATATTATTACACCTTAATGACATACTGTTATCGGTTATAAATGCAGACAAACACAGGGCCTATTAACATTCTTATCTCAGTGAACACACGGAAGGCAATATCATTACATTCATCTATTGATCGTCTTAAAGATTGTTTAGACACAAGCTGTAGCGAATACGATGCTCGTTCAAGAGGCAGCGGGAATTGCGGGTTCGATCCCACCGCCCGTACCACTGAGTTTGAATTAAACTTATGTACAGTTCATTGTGAATATCGCTTGCCTCACAATGTACCCGGTGCATGGCAACCGGCTCGCCACCTGTTACATGACGACTTAACATATCTGATGAAATGTGGATGTCCTCTTTTCCTACCCATTCGGGGAAAATGGCGATATGTATATTTTATGATAGTAATAGAATAATATGATTCAATTCTAGCACGCCACTTTTTTACCAATATATATTTTTGTGCGTGGATTTTTGTTTTTAAAATTTTAAACTGAAATGTTTAATTTCGACCTAACCAAGTAAACAGCAAATAAATAGTAGTTTTAATAGTTTGGGAATAGATTTTATTCGATATATATTTTCGCATTGTTTTAATTCTAGCTATCGCTTCATCTTATAACTTAAAGTAGAACAAAGCATATGAGTTATATGTTTCGACAGAAGTCATTAGCACCGGTTAACTGCGTGCAACTATCGTTAATGGAACATTCTGCTTGTCCTTTGTAACTACAATAATATTTTTGCTTCAGGCTATTTAAAAAGCCTCTTTAGTTGTAATTAAAAACAATTTTGATTAGGTCTTTACTGCTTGTGTTACTTTTAAACTATCAGGCTAGTTTTGCTTCTAATGGATGCAGTACACCAAGAGTAAATTGTCATTGTAAAAACTAAACTTTTTTATTTGCGTTAGGAATGTCAAATTCTACGGGGAACGTGAAAAGCGCCCCTTGCGGAAAGTAGTTGATATCACGTCTCCCATAGAAATTGACATTCTTAACGCAGCAAGAAAATTTGAGTTTTTCAATGAAAACATACACTTATACAGGGCTTACATCTCTCTCTTCTTCGTGCTCTTTTCTCCCTCTAGATGGGATCGGCACAACAGGTCTTCTCTTTTATACAATTCTTTTATTCTCATATCACATATCATATCTTCACGCATTCAATCCATCGCTTCTTTGGTCTTCCTTTCACTCTTCGTCCGTCCACATTCATGCTCAACATCATCACATCAGAGCTTACATATTTGTGATATTAATAATATCGCTTCAATGACAGTTGCTATAAACAGGATACCAAGGTCTTCCTGGGCTTTTGAAACGAAAAACAGAGATTTTATTTCGTGTGGGAGAATATTTTACGTATTTGTAAGTTTTAAGGAACTAAAAAAGAATTATAAAGGTATCTCGCAAAATATCTGACCTTTATCATCGACCCGTGTTTATCAATTGCTGTACATAGATATTCGAACATCCACTACAAAATTTTAATAAGCTAAAAAATGAAGCCAGCTAAGAAAAAAGGCTTTATATTAATACACTTGCTAACGTTGTGATTGCTATCTCCTTCATCATAGCTATATTCATCACTACCGTAGTTAAGCCGCTGGAATAACATTACCAAAGCAATGCTTATATTGCTTAGGTAATTATCTGTCTAAGGGAACTTACTGCAATAACAACACAATGGAATGTCTTGGAATGAAACGTTTGGGTAATAATAATAATCCAACTTAACAGCGATGCTAGAGGAGACATGAATCTTGTTACCGGAAAGTTTGCGACGAAATTTTTATACCGCAATTTTATTTCGGGATTGTATTCGTATAATAGAATAACAACGTCAAGAATTCGTGTAGCTTTTGTCTGAGATATTAGGAACACTCTATCTGCACCAAAGATGGATAAAGACTTCTCTTTCGCTCTGGTGTCTCCCTTTCAATGCTGAATCTTACACACCTGTGATGGGTTGGCTGGCTCCTTTGCATACTATTGTTTTATAATGATCTGTATGTGTGTTCTACAGATGTTAAAAACAATTAAATAATTATAAATATATTTCAAAAATTCTGCACAATTACTTCACAAATTATATATAAATATCTATTACTTAAAGAGAAACGAGATGCAGTGCTTTTCTCAGGTTAGCATTGAGTGTTCTAGTTAATTGTAACTGTCTCTCTATACTTTTCACATTTTTTTTATTTACCGTTGACTTTTCACCATTTTTTCCTAAAATATATTATGTTATGTAGATAGAGTTCGTTATGTTTGGCTAAACTATTCAAAATCACTCAGTCCACACGCACATTCGAACGTTGCCGGCTATTCAAGAAACAAACGAATTACGGATGCAATTGCGTGTGATGAATTTTCCTTTCCGAAGTCTTTAAGAGGCATCAAGGTACACACCATCATCAACTTCTATTCCGGCAAGAAGGTTATAAAACTAGTTGTTTATTGCTTGCAATATCTTTAAAACACACTAATGTCAGTGACCCCTAAGACAATTGACATTCAACCATCATCAGCTGCAGCCCACACTGTCGCTTAGTTATCATTCATTGTTTTCTGACCAATCTGCGTAGTCATTAAACATATCCATAGCATTTTAATTGGTGCATTTCCCATAGAAGGTACAGTTATACCGAGATACAAATCATATAACGGCAACGAAATCAACATTAATTGTTCGAACGTCCTACCTATCAGATATCTACAAGCAAAAATATACCTTAATATTAGTAACTAAGGTCTTATAGGAAACCTGATGTTCATATCTAGATTCAACATTGTATTCATTCGGTGCTGATTCATCAACGCCTTAATAATATCGATAAATGAAGTGACCCAAACAAGACAAATTATAATAGGTATATCAATACAAACAGACAAATAATTTGATTGTCAATATTAAAGTTGGATTTTTTTAAGTATTTGAAGACTATCAAAGAACAAATTGGCTTATAACATAATATACAATAAATAATACCCATATTAATAAAACTTCATAAAAAGATGATTTTCACATCACACTTTGTATTTTTTTTCAAATCTCAGCAAATAACTTTCCACCACCTGATAGTAAGTAGTGGATAAGTCCACATGTCTCTCCCTTCGTGTTAGACAAGAGCGAACCTGTGTGGACTATTGTTCGTAACTATTAGATGTCTTACACTCAGTTGCACAAAGATTTTTTAAGGACGACATTTGTGAGACATTAAAACTTTAAAGTTCATTAAATTTAATGTTGTTACACAAAACAGTTCTAGCTGATGTCTCTTTAGCATTAACGATTAACTATTAGCACCCTTAATATCGTTTTGTGCAACGTAAAACTACGCTAAGGTGTTCTTTTGACACATCATTATATAAATATAATGGAGCATTAGAGATAATGCTGACATATAATTTTTAAGTTCCTTTCGTTTTGTCTGAACCTCTATCTGAGGGTGCAAGTTGTATAATGGATTCAATCAGGCAATACCAAGTCTCTGCGCTCCCGTCTGTGCTACATAACAATAATTGAATTGTTCTAGGTTAGTATTTAGGATGCGATGGGGCTGTCATGTCACATTAGATAAAAAGCCCCTTAAAATATAAGAATAAAAAAAAAATGGGTGTTTGACACGTTCTAGCTCGATGCTTTATTAAAACGTTCATGCAAATTAAAACCAAAACTTCCTTTCAATCCAACAAAAACCAATTCAGATCTAAACCTACGCTAACTCATGCAAAACAAAGGGCGGTATAGTAAAACTTTTCGCAAGTTGCATTGAAACTACCAGTTATGAATATGCACTGAACAAATGAAAGGCTATTACTAACAGGCGGGTGGCGTGCGCGGCGCAATCACTCACCCTGTATAATTGATTGCCGCGAACTTGTAACTACCGTACGTTGTAAATATGCTCCGCGTGACATTGTTGTTGTTTTATGTTTAGACTAGCTGTTGCCCGCGACTTCCTCCGCGGCTACTATGGTTTTAACTATCCCACGGGAACTCGTAAATTGTCCGGAATAAAAAGTATCTAAGATGTTGACCAGGGATATAAGGTGTCATCATGCAAAATTGCATTGAAATTGGTCCAGCCATTTCGGAGATTAGCCCGTACAAACAGACAAACAGACAGAGAAACAAAAAATTAAAAAAACATTTTTTTTGGTATTTTCCCTGACTTGGTTTTAAGCATTTTTTTTCTATGTACAGACATTTGACCTCTATAGTTTTATTATATGTATAGATTTCAGGTTTAGCTTGCAATGGCTTTTGCTATTGTAAAATAACTACAGTTTTGTCAGGTTCGCAGCAGAGGTTTTGAAGAAGGATTACGGTGATCGTGTAGTAGCGGCTCATTAAAAGAACTACCAACCCATCTCTTTCCTTGGGTATCGTAAAAGGCGACTAATGGACTTAGAACTGCACAAACATCCAACAGCTTATAGCGGCGATGGGCTCACCACCTGCTACGTAGAGCACATGTTTTTACCTAGTCTGTACCTAACCCTTAGGGGATATTAGTCGTATTTTAATCGAGAGTATTTTAAAGATGTGGATCATAATCAATGCAATAAATCACATTTTACCAAACCAATATCCCCGAAGGTGTAGGCAGAGACTTTGCTACTAAATTCGTTGGCACTATAAAAAAACCATAACCACTCTGTAATTCAAATAAAATTCCATCAGTCAGGACAGACGCTACATTTTGAACATCCCTCTATTGAGAAATATAGTTGTGGGAATGATTGTTTCTGAACGTAAGTGTGAGATGTGTGTGAGCGGTTGTTGAACAAAGGCGTGAGTGAGAGAGCGACAGGTGCGCGAGGGAGAGGGAGAACGACGACGAACGCGGTGAAAAGACGATCGCACGCTATTGGGTTGATTGTGGTTTTTATTTTATTTGAAACGGTTCGTGCTGAAATAAACGAGATTAAATTCAGTGGCTGGTTTTTATTTTTGACTCCCGGTATTCTACATAGTTGTGACCAACCTACGTGGTGGTGTTAAGGCCCATACTCGTCAAGTGCTTGTTTTCACGAGGAAGGCCTGTGCCCAGCATTGGGTCGTATATGTTTATCAATAAATTCTTCTATAACTTGATAAATAATCATCCCATTATGTATGTACGTAAACACTGTGATTCTTTCCTTAAAAATTCAGACTGCCATAGCCTCAACACCAGAAATAAGCATAAGCTCGCCGTTCCAAGCCTCAGACTTCACAAGACTGTTAAATGTTTTATAGGAATCAGCATGAGAATATATAATAGGCTGCCACAAAGTTTTATTGACATGCCCCTGCATAAATTTAAGTCAACTGTTAAAAGCTGTTTAATGAAAAAGGGGTATTTTAAGATAGAAGATTATTTTAAAGATAAAAATTCGTGGCTACTTTAATTTGCTCCTCTGCACATACTTATTTTACAATATTTAAAATGTTCTAAATTCCTTATGTTATTATGGCTGTTTAAAAAAGGCCATTCACGTCTAAGTGCTAGTAAGAAAAAAAAATTTACGTGCAAAAGTATTTTATGTAAATCTAATTGCAGAATAAATGATTTCATTTAATTCATTTCATTTCGCCTTTTACACAAAATTTTGTCCTCGGTTGAGTACAACCAATAAATTTTCATACACTTGAACGGTCCTCATTAATACTCAAAATAATTTATAACAATGATATTAATCAAGACAATGGCTACATTAAAAAATGAGATCTAAAACATTGACAGCTGAGATTAATTCGGTTAATTAACGATCAAAATTAGTAAGAAATTAATTAAATGGAAATGACCCAGGTTTTCGTTTTAGACTCGCCTTTGTTCTGAATTATGAACAATATAAATCGTTTTGAGGTATTTGATGCTTATTAAAGATGATGTATCGTAGTTGAAGTAAGAAATGTAACAAAGCAAGCGATAATAAACCTAGACATTTACAAACCAAATCCATACTAATATTATAAATGCGAAAGTAACTCTGTCTGTAGGTCTGTCTCGCTTTCACGTCAAAACTACTTAACCAATTTAACCGAAATTTGGTACACAGATTGTCTAGAGCCTCAGAGCCTGAAAAAGGCTACTTTTTATCCCGATATTCCCATGGGAACGGGTACCGCGCGGGTGTAATCTCCTCGACCGAGTATTATGTGACATATTGCGTCAAAATGTATTTCATTTCGAATTTTAAGAATTTCTCGGCATTGTTAAATGACACGACAACACAGATTTATCACCATGACTACAATTAATCAGATGACACTGGTAAGTTGTGTTATTTTCATTATTTTAATAATTAGAGGTTTTATTAGTTCACCATTTTGCTTTTAAGAGGTAGGAAGGTAGGAGTGATGAATGAACGGATATAGTAAGTCAATAGCTATTGTTGTGTGTATAATTGTGAACGACCAACAATAAAAAAATGTTTTCTAGCGTGCATAAAAATATTCAGTTCAGTTTCTTTGTCGTACTGTACGTACGTCTAAGTACGTACAGTACGTCGTAGTCGGGCGCAGTCAGATACGAGGCCTCCTACGGCGGATTTCACTTGGTCGGTCCAACCAGGGGTGACCTGTCGTGTATCTGGTTCCCTCTACTTTTCCTTCCCTGCACGATCAGCTACTCTATGCGTTAAATGTTCTTTAGATCGGCAGCTGAATAGATTTGAATGTGCATAATTGAGGACCGCATTCTGTAAATAGTTTTTAACTCAGAAAAGCTTACGGGTAAGATTCTGAATGTGGCCAGGAGATTTCTTGTTCCATTGTTTTTCCGACCCCCTTGCGGTTGCCTTTTCTTTTTTTCTCATTGCAAAAGGATTTGGCTGTTGTTTTATGACCGGCCGCCTGCCTGACGTCAACCCTCCTTGGGAATGCTGTTGTAGGTGGTTTACCACCACCATTGGGTGACCTCAAGGCGACAGACGGATTTGCACCAAGGTCGATGGGCTCTAAGTCGGCTTTTACGACAGCTTTTACGGAAGGGGGGTGGGAGTATTCTCATCTGCTCCCACACAGTTTTATTATCACTTTATTATTACATCAAAATATAGCCATAGTGTAGCAAGTGATATATACCATTATGTAGATGACGCGATTTTTTTTGGGCGAAATGTGGATCTTAACGCCTCAGCCTATTCCTTTCGGGTTAGAGGCGTGTTGATATGTTCTGTATCAAGTAAAGGCGACCACGTCAGAATGAAATGCTTTTCATTTCATTCTGATGTGGTCGCCTGCCTTATTATAGGCCCATAAATATAGGTTGACTAATATTACGCCGATTCTCGTTTCGTCCTTAAGGTTTATTTATTTCATCCATACATCACTCGAGCGGCAAATGCATTAAAATATTTCTCTGACACATAATTCATATACAAGCCGCTGATTCTGAGAATGGAGTCTGGTCCACTTATAGGTATCGTATACAAGATTCAATTAAATTTCTTGGCACGCTAATAAATTGGATTAATTACTTTCGTGCGCTAAAAGGAATACTGATTTGATTCGGTTAAAAGACATTCGTTACTTGGAAATCCTAATTAATTTCATATAAATTACGCAGATTTTTAGGATATGTGTAATAGTTTTGTAACTTATTTTTGATATATCTAAAAATAGTTACTTTATCTTAATATCCACCTACACCACCCATCACACCCAAAGACTCACACAAAGAGCAATGTTAAAAATATTTTACCTCTTATGTTTGTTAAGTTCCCTGGTCGGGTGAGCCTGTTGCCATGCACCGGGCCTAAGGAGATATAAACAATAGGAAAGCAATTGTCTCATTGATTCAATCCAAGGTAACAAAAATTCTTATGTGTCAACGTGGAATATTTGCAAGTTGTAACTATTTAGAGTTTTTTTTTTCATTGTATTGCCCTGACATTTTGAATGTTTCCCCTCAAGTTAGGGCATTGGAAACCCAAAACGTCATTCCTTGATACTCTATTATAAATAACGAGAGGGAAGATAAGGCAAGGCTTTTCAAACTTCAGCACGCTGATACCTCTATGACATTTTCATGAGTTGGGTACTTTTTGAGGAATTATCCGCTTTCATTTCACTTGATATTGTTGTTAATAATCTCTTATAATGTATTCAAGCTCAGATAAAACACCTGCTTCTGAATTTATGTCAAAAATTCATATTTCTTATTATAATTTGAGATATTTGCGAGATTTGCGGGGCTTAATTTATATTCACGGAACGTTTCTTGTTCTTAAGGGTACGATTTAAGGTATACGTTGCGATAAATATTATATCAAAATATGTTAATATGTTACTAACACCAATATTTTTGAATCTTACCTAGCTGTTTCATTAAATTTAAAGAGGGCAAGGTATATTTTTTACTCATATTAGCACACGAGGAATGAGACGCTATAAAACTCTTTTCTGATAAAGAAAATCTCTTTTTTAATTGTTTTCTAAAAGTTAGGTTAACCAACTGTAATACATTGGAGAGTTAGCATTAACTTGAAGGAAAGATTGACTATAAGATAAGATACAAGCTCAAGGTCATTCAACCGCACATTCACTGGGGTGAGAAGGATACAGATTAAATATAGTTATCTATTACACTCCACCGCAAACATGTGTAAGTTGCTCTAACTGTCCCGTGTGCCTGACAACCTGCACGAAAATCTGAAGTCTCCCGAGCGAGCTATCGCGGTTGCGGGTTTTGAGCTGTTCGCTATTACCAAAAAATCTCCTGGCAACATTCAGAATCATAATCTGCAAGATTTTCTGCAAACAACTTACAGAAGGCGGTCCATATATTGTACACTCAACATCCTTTGGCGACAGTTGATGTTTGAGGCAACGAAGACTCTATGACATGAACACAGAGAACCAAATTTAACCCTTTTAAGAACTCATTTACGTCCTAAAACTTATTATGGTGTTGAGAAAGAAATGTGTGTTAGAAAAAAATCAATCAGGAGGGGGTATTTTAAATAAATAGTGGACACATAATAACCAATACATTTATTTCATACCACAATATGTACACACAAATAAAGATTCATTTATTTCAACAAAATAAATATAATATACATAAAGCTTCTATTTTCTTACAATAGAACCAGAACCTACATTATTTTTAACCATAATTCTTGTTGTAAACAGACACAGTACGACATAATATCCCAGATTAAATTATTGCTCTAATGATCACAACATTAGGTAGGTACTGCTTTGATAAACATTACTGAATTAGTGAAACTATACATTATATAAAATAAAGCAAGGAAATGGGGAACCCCTAACCCGCCCCTCATGATGGGTGACAACCATTTTTACACACTCTCCTTCCGACCAACAGGAAGTTCCTTGCCATAGCAACTATCACAAAGTCTGACTTCACATCATCATAATTATCAATATTAACACATCCCAGAAACAATTAAAACATAAAATCATAGCTTTGTTACAACCACTGCAATATAAACAGTTTAAAGTTAAACAGAATTATACTTATCTCAAATATGATGTATCGCCATATAATACGTTATAACTTTCACCATGTAGCCATGTACTAAGGTACTTTTTAACTTGAATACTAAGCAGCGTTTCGTCTAGAAAGGATGATACAATAATAATCTCCTCGACTCAGTGCTAGGCCTTATAAATCGTATCACGGCGCCAACCACCCGGGCGGCGGGTAGATTGACCAATCACAGAGCAACATGTGCTACTTTATTTTAAATACAGTTAATTTAATTTAAATATAAAATATAATAAATCCAATAATTGTATTGTGAAAATTTAACAATTCAAAGGCCTATAGTCTATTCAAATATTTACAAAATAGTCCCGATACTGCCTAGTGAGTAAGGTTACATGGACCAATCAGAAAACAGCACATATTGAATTATTTTTAATAACAACTGTAAGCAGTTTAGAAAATAGTTAAATCACTTCTTTAATTTTATAACAAATTAATTAAGTCATTTATCAATGATGTATTCCAATATTCATCTTATTTCATTATTGATTATTTATATTTAAGTAACTTTTATGACTGTCGTTATAGTACAAAGACATTGAAAACATTATTCAATTGGCAAACATTTATCAGAAACTAAAGCATCATAGAATATTAATTATCATCACATATATTTATATTTTACATTATTTTCAATTAACAAACAGAGGTTATTGCTTTTTATTAACGATATCCGAGTATTCATTTATTCAGTTAATGTTATGATTCCGACCAAGTTCACAATGAACTTCATTTCATTTCATCAAGTTTTAACACTTCAGTTTTGATTTAGATATAATTAAACTAAAATAATAATAAAATTATTTTTCTTGCAATAAATATCTCCTTAAATCTAACATGTGCGTAATACCTGTGAGTCCTTAATATATACTTGGCGATCTCTATTATTCGAGGAGCTCGGTGGCGTAGTGGTCAGTGCGCTTTGGCTTCGTTCTAAAACAAAGCTACCTTCGCCTTGGTCAGGCCGTGGATGGGTGACCAAGACTTTGTGATCTCGAGCTCCTCCGTGCTTCGGAAGGCACGTTAAGCCGTTGGTCCCGGTCGCATTTGTGACCGTTTCTACCCGCCAACCCGCATTGAGCCAGCGTTTCTCCATGGGGAAGGCCTGTCCCATCGGTGGGACGTATATAGGCTGATGACGATCTCCATTATTACATAATTTAAAACTTGATTTCTCCTTTCTCCAAGAATTCATACTCAGTACTTCAAAAGCCAGAACTTTCGCAAGACACGGAGCTTAATGTGTAATAACTTTAACAAAGGATCTTGAACCATGAGCATTTTTTCTCAAAGGTCAGAGTCAGAATGATTTACTCGTTCAATATAACGCCGGAGTCAGGTGGGCCGGAATTAAACCTGCTACGAAATATGGCCTGGCTCGCTCTGAACTTAGGCAGCATAGCTTAGGGCTGCGCGAGCTAAAAATATAGGTCATGCATAAGACACGGGGCCTAATATATTCGCTTTAAAATGCTAAGCAATGAATAAATAAGAAATGTAGTAGAGATAAGATACATAATTATAAAGAAATACCAAAAACGCAATGTAAATATAAAACATGTTATGTAAAAATAAAAATAATATATAAAAATGCAAAGAAAATGATAGAAAAGGAAACAATACTGTAAAGTAATTAATAAGATAAGAAATGTAAAGTCATAAGAAAATAAATAAAGGCAAAGCCCCACCCCAACTCCGACTCCCATCCAACCCTACCCTGTGTTAAAAAAGTAGAGATAATAAATAAGTAGAAAATAGATAAATTAATAATGATAGAGAAGAATGAAAGAAAGATAAAGTATGAGGCATGAAAGTTTGAGAGGCATAAGTGAGAGAACCGGAGTGAAAGAGTCAAATAAATACAAATGGATAAGAAAAGATCTGACGCCATGTTAGAGGTGTAGGTAATAAAAAAAAAATTATTCGCTTTACTTTGCGATGGTGTGAATTTTCAAAAATGAAAGAATTCATTTTTTAAATTATGTAAAGCTGAATTTGGTTTTATATATACTCCGATCCTCATCAAGGTAGAATAATAAGGAATCAACAGAAAGGTGGCTTAGAGGATATTGCTCTTAGAGTATTTTAAGAGTGTCGCATTACTATACAAGTTGTTTCAAAACTCACCCCTAAAAATCCATTTCAGGTACCGCCTAGTACTAGCTAGGAGTGGGAATATTTAGGATGTTTATGAAATTTAAGACGTTATTTCTCGTGATAAACTCGTATCAGGTGAGATGTGGGTGTTATCACTCCCTAAAAATATAATTACCATATAAAAAATCCTATATAAAAAAATATTTCTTAGAGCACACACGTTACATTGTCGGTCACCACATCAAGAGTCAAGTGTTGCCATTCTATAAAATAGATTTTTACATTTCTATTCGTGTTGCCCACCTTTTGCGGCCTCACAAATTACAGTTGCATACAACAACTTTACAGTTACACTTTCTAACTAAAAGTTTATAAAATAAGAAGTACATATAATTTTAATTTTACCTTTTACCTTAAGTTTTGTATTTATTCAATAATCAATCACTTAGTTAGAGAAACAAGTGTAATCGAGTTACATATTAATTTGTTCTAAGCCAACCACTGATTATATTTTATCTGTATTTTACAGCATTCCAAAGTAACAATATCATAAATTAATTAGACGCCAACGGAAATCGTTATTCTTTAGAACGTAAACATTTCGGATCGTAATTTATTTACGTATACAATTTGGAAATAGAAAAAATCTATAAGCGACGGAAAAAGAGAAACAATACCGTTTTATAGCTTCCGCCTTCAGCATTATGGAAATGGGTTTTTTTGCCCCAAAGGGCGCAAAGCGCTCACAATCTACGTTAAATTAACACCCAACATCCAAACTGAATTTAGGGATACTGTGAAGTATTGATAAGAAAAAATGATGTTTGTAATCGTAACTATTAATAATGTGTCTGACAAAATCTTTAAGAAACTATCTTTTCGCTACTTCGCTTTTCGTTTCGCTAATTGTAGTATTGTTTTGCTGTATAATAAGCGATGAAAGTTGTGAAGGGCTAATTGAGTCAACCTACGATAAAGGGGTCATCGGGATAACCTCCGTCTTATAGAAGATCAGATCTGATCAGATCTTAGAACTGCACAACCATAAAATAGCTTATAGCGGCGACGGGCTCACCGTCTGTCACTTTGAGTGCAGTCACTGCTGGTGAAGCGCTGACTATGCCAGTGAGCAGTTTTTGCGGAGATTTTGCCTAGTCTCTCTAACCCTTAGGGGATGATAGTGGGGATTAAATGTTTGTATAGAAGATCATTGACAAAAACATATCTATGGTCAATCTATGTTTATGTATTTCTTATATATTAATTTTTTTTTTTTATATTTTATTCAAATGTAATAAAGAGTATATACTCTTAAGAAATGTAATTAATAATAGTGTTCTTATCCTTAAAAGAGATGTCTTCCAGTCAACCCATGAATGATCATTATAGTATTGTATTGGGATGCAGATGAATAAAAGGAGACGATATAAAAGATACACATCAAATTTATCAATAAAAAAATCAACTACATAAACTACATAATTATACTTATACAAAAATAAATACATATACATACATATTTAAGAATAAATACACAATAAGCATGATTGAATAATGTTTTTTTTATTAAAAAGTAATTTTTGATATTTAATAGTACTTTATTCTAGTTTAAAAAGAATATATCGATGGACTTTCCTGGATAGAGGTTGGGAGACAGTTCCACATTTAGCAGCGCGGAATGAGAACGAGTTTAGGAGAAAATTGTACCTAGACAGGTCCAGCATTTTGGTTACACATGTATCCTATTGTGGATATAGAAATGCTTATATTTGGAATTCACTTTTTTGTTTTATAAAAAATTAACAAAATTGATCTTGAATTACATTTTAGTTTCATGTAACTTTGTGCACAACTTCAAACCTTCTATCTTAAACTATAGGGCTCAATTTTCAAAAACTAAATACTCAACATTCACTCTGCAGCTAAATCACACTTCCGTTATTATTATGCATTAAGTCATATTTTCTACGCATACCCATACCTTGCCTAGGTTCATTTCCTTTGAGAATGAATGCAGTCGCGGTCTCCACTTGACACTCGCTTGAACGGACAGCAATTACTTGCCGCTTCGCAATTAAAAGGATTCTTGGCAGTGTGGGAGAATATTTGCTCTGCAAACATTACTTCAAGGCAAGCTCTTTATGAAGACCACGCGGGCTAATGAAAGCAAAGAGTAATTCAGCTTCAAATGGAACTATTCAGTCGGCCTTTTGGAGTCTTATTAGGTGCTTTGAAGGAGAATTTACAAGTATCAAACGGTCTTGATGGTATCCAAATCAAAAGATTTAAGCGAAAGGACGTAATAAAGTAAACAATATGATATTTTCTGAAAGAAATTTATCGTTAAGAGGATACAACGGAAAGTCTAAAAAAATCCAATCACTTGTGGGCGGAGTCTAGTTTCTCTAGGTGCCTACCGAAGCAGGTTCAAACTTCTCTTAAAACACTAATAGAGTTATGTAATTTTAGAGTCGCAAGGTGCATAAAAATAATTTTATGACAATTTAATTTGATATAAAGTGATGGACATATTTCTTTAAAAAAATATTATAAATAAAAACGTAAAATCAATTTTATGTAAAGGGAGGATGGAACCCTTGCAGAGTTTCTTGCCTGTATCTTCTCTTGACAAGGACTCCCGGTAGTGAACAGAAAGAAGAAAAATGTAGAGGTAAATAAATAGAATTGTATTATTTGTTTGTTAATTTTTTTATGTTTTTGACGCGTCATAAGTGTAACTACTTGTAACCTAAATGATTGAATAAAGCACTTCATTTCATTTCATTATGTATGAAAGTAAAGTACCCTAATTATTGCTCGATAAAATAAATAAATTATGATGATAAAAGTTATAATGTGCAAATTGTGCAAGATTCTTCCTGTCCTTTACCTACACTAGGTTGGATCGGCACAACATGTGTCTTCCATTCTCCTTTGACACACCTCACCTTAGAACCCACTTCTTGTATTCTCAAAATTCAAAGAAACGTTTGTAAAGTAATTACGTGTAAAATAAAAGTATGTCGTTGAAAATTTATCAATAAGTTAATAACTAAAAATAGTGGAACAATTTTGTCTTGACCGGCTGTGATACAATGTACGCCAACTATTTTATCCTGCTCCAGGTACCTACTATTTTTCTCAATTTAAAATCAACAATGTTAAAACTACCAACAGTTAAACCCTTACGAACAGCCACGAGCATAAGCATGTATACACTTTTGGCAGGAAATAACCTCTATTACTAGGGATTAAAGACGTTTATTGTTCAAAAGTGTCAACATCTTAATGCTCGTGACTGTACACGTAGAATTTTAACGATCTGCGGGAAGATTTTTTTTAATAAACCCACGGTTTCTTCCTGTTAAAGCCCCACTGTTAATAACCATTTATGGCTACTCCATGAGAAAAATACTAGCAATTTTTGCAACATTTCACGAATCCCTCGCATTTCGAGCAAGTAACGAATGCTTTAATTGCAAGTGTACATTGAACACGGTATTATAATCGTTATTACTTTAACATCTAAGACTGCAATCCTGTCTCATTGTTAGGTAACCACAATTACTGTTTTTTCACTTAATTCACTTAAACAATAATTGGTCTCAAAAATATTTATAGCGAGCTGCGCTTGGATAATTTCGAATGCTCGGAAATTCCTGAAATTCTTGAACCTTTTTATATTTTTAAAGGTGCACAGTAAACTTCGTTGGTCTTTGATAAAAATGTAACATAAAATGCTAGCCATTTTTAAATATAATATTTGCATTATCTTTAATATAAGTGGTTTGAACTTAAGACTTTGGATTTTATGCGCTACTAAACAGTATCATCATGACACGAATTAATTTCTATTTTACATTATTGCGACGGAAAAACTCTTATCGTAGATCGGAGTTTCCAAGTTTTTATTTAAAATACTATCACCCTTACTAATAAACGAGGTATAAGGTTGAAATACTCGTAGTTATTCAGTGTTTTGTCTTCGTCAGACATTCAGAAGACAGTAGTTGTCAGAAAGTGACAAAACACTGACATATTCCTTCCTTATAACTCGTTTATTAGTAAGGGAGTATATGTAAAGACACTAAATAGATGTTATTAAAATACGAGTGGTGTGTAAGACACGCAGATTGTCGAGAACTTTAACTGCTTCATGTAACTTACTTTAAGCAGTTCCATACACTACTATATCTTCATTTATTTTTCAAATATATTTTTATATTGTTCATGACCATGGATACAGAGTCCTTCAGTCGTATATTGGGTCCTTACCTATGAAATTGGTGTTTTTATTCTGTCTCAGTATTTTGTCTGTAACTATTAAGATTCAGAGTATTCCTAAAAAATAATTACCTCGTCTAAAAATAGACTATATTTTTGAGCTCTTTTGATTTGTTTTGATAATTTGTTGTAAGTTTAATTGTGTTAAATTGGACACGGCGACAACTCTTTTTAAGTGCCTCCCGAATACATCATTTTATTTGCATTCACTTAAAAACGATAAATAATTTTTATGAAGTGTGATATGACACATATTACTTAAGCTTGTCTCATGAAACATGCCAAATATTATTATCTCTGGATTTGTCGTTGTGAAGAAAACTGATAAAATGTTAGTATGGAAAATCCCCACAGAATTCCCCAAAATCTCCATACAAAACACCAATTTCATAGGTAAGGACCTAATACATTGTATTTAATCTAGTCTTTAGTAGTAATGTGTCTTCATTTGCATTGATCCTGGGAGAGTTCGGCGCCAAATGATCGATGGTAGTCACTGTGGTACTACTTCGATGTGGATTACCACGATATAAAACTCAACATTTTTCACATTTTCTCCACATTAACCATTATTATAATCAGTTTTTTCTCAAAGCTACACTGAATTTACGCAACAATATCTACTTCGAAACAATTAAAATCATTGAAATAAAAATCACGTCCACCATAGTCAAATGGTGCCAAAACCCTTAACTAAATATTACTAAAGGAATATAAAATAGACGAAAATCTATATTCTATTCTTGGCTTAGGGTCTTTGGAAGTTCAATAAAAAAGAGATTCTTTGCAAGAAGTGTTAGATAACATGATAATCTATCCAAATGGTTCAGTGTGGAAGAGTTAGAAACTATGAGATATGGCGAAATCAATTCTTTGGAAGCATGGCGTCGATATTTGACTAATAATGGCGTAAAATTTTCGAACTTGTCAATTTTTGTAAGTAATTTCGTTCTTATTATTAGTAACATTTTACCAGACTCCATAGGTAAATTTTGATGAAAAAAAATACATAAATGTAATAAGTCATTTTGGGTGAATTAAGTATCTTAAAAAAATATTATTGTTGTTGTTAGTATGAAACATGCGTTAAAAGGAACACATTTTAAATTAAATTATATATGCAATTTTTTTATATATGAAAGACCCGAACGCAGCCCCCGTACCGCTACGTGCAATGCGCCTAGCTATGCAATAGAAAGAAAATAACAACGCTGTCAGAAGTTTTGGATTAATTATCTTGGATATATTAGGTCCTTACATATGAAATTGGCGTTTTGTATGGAGATTTTGGGGAACTCTGCATTTTCCATACTAACATTTTTTCAGTTTTCTTTGCAACGACAAATCCAAAGATAATAATATTTGGCATGTATCATTAGACAAGCTTTTGCTATATGTGTGATATCACACTTCTTAAAAATTATTTATCTTTTTTATGTGAATGCAAATCAAATTATGTATTCGGAAGGCACTGAAAAGGAGTTGTCTCCGTGTCCAATTTTAACACAATAAAACTTACAACGAATTATCAAAACAAATCAAGAGAGTTCGAAAATATGGTCTATTTTTAGAGGAGGTAATTATTTTTTAAGAATACTCTGAAACTTAATAGTTACGAACAAAATACTAAGAGAGAAGAAAAACACCAATTTTATAGGTAAGGACCCAATAGAATGTAATGTTGCGTTTCTTATTTTTTTTCGAGGAGCATAAATGTTTAATATGTGATCTATAAAAGGCTGTTGTTAATCCGTTTCGGGGGTTTGGCTTGACTGAAGGTGTGTAGATGAATAATTAGTACAACATAAAACCACCTTACATGATAGAACTTTACACGCTGCGCTGTTAGCGTCTCCTTCTAAAATTCCTCCTCCTCCTTCTAAAAAGAGGATTTATCTCTTAATTTAAACATCCTTGTTCTTAAATCCCTTTACCGCTACCGTTCACAAGCCGTTATCATTCAAGTTCCTAGTGTTAAGCAACGTAGTTCTTAATTATTAATTAGGAAATCCATTAAGACGATAATCTTTATAGCCGCTTGGTTGGATAGCGTCGTACTATATCACACCAGTCCTGTGACGCACCAGAGTATGAGGAAGACAGTACCTCATGTCGAAATAAGAGCAAGCTGCCAGTTATTTTACAGTTAAAGCTCCTTAAAAACATAATATGCTGTAGTTCATTATGATGTACGTGTTAGTTTCTTTGTTATTACCTTTTTACAGTAAATGTACAACATACATACATACAATCACGCCTGCAATCCCCGAAGGAGTAGGCAGAGACCAAGGAGCACTGTGTTCCTTAAGACCACATTTAGCCATACAAAAATTGGGTTTGGTCAGATGAAAAATCGTGAAAGAGTAGTAACAAGTTTCTAGCTCATCGCCTACACAATCATAGACCCAGTACCCAATACGCCCTTAGTCGCCTTTAAATGTACAATAATAAGGTATAACAGTTTTGTCGCTATAATTACCTAGTTACAAAAAAAAAGAAATAATAATATTAATGAAAATCATTTGGATATATATTAGAGTCTCTAAGAACTGATAACAGAATCAAAAAAGGTATCGGGAGTAAACATATTTTTATTTTTAAACTATAAAAATGACATTTAAATCCATTTTTTTAAACATCAAGATCAGTAAAGCAGTACCTAATTTCATTACATTTAACACGAGGTACTGATTGCGCATATTTTCTGTAGCTGCCTTGCCTGTAAAAGATGTTATCTTTACGATTCTACCTTTAATGTCGTCTTTTACTCAAAATATCACGTATTTTGCTAGAAAGATTTATTACACGCTCAAAGTGGAATAAAATGAAACACAAATTAGTTTCAGACTAATTGAATGGTCCTTTTAGGCTTACTCACTTTTTGAAATACCTACCTACCATGATCGTAAGATCAATAGGACAAGCTTATTGTACGATTTCATACAATTTTCGTTTTTAGTCCTAAGTGGTCTTCAAAACAACGAATGTCGATTCCCCTGAGTAAAATGGCGTTGTTCGGAAAGTTTTAACCTTTCAAACCTTCTGAAATAAACTTTCGCTATCAATGCGTCAATGTTAGATATTGGATTGACTGGTAGAGAGCTATATCACGGCCGTTAAGCCCGCCATATTTCAAATCTGTAAATGATAATATTAGGTCCTTACCTATGAAATTGATGTTTTGTATGGAGATTTTGGGGAATTCTGCATTTTCCATACTAACATTTTATCAGTTTTCTTCACAACAACAAATCCAGAGAAAATAATATTTGGCATGTATCATTAGACAAGCTTTAGTTATATGTGTAATATCACACTTCATAAAAATTATTTATCGTTTTTAAGTGAATGCAAATAAAATGATGTATTCGGGAGGCACTTAAAAGGAGTTGTCTCCGTGTCCAATTTTAACACAATTAAACTTACAACCAATTATCAAAACAAATCAAAAGAGCTCAAAAATATAGTCTATTTTTAGACGAGGTAATTATTTTTAATAGTAGTTACAGACAAAATACTAAGACAGAATAAAAACACCAATTTCATAGGTAAGGACCCAATATACACGTGGAAAAGTATGTATACACTTTTTAAAAGTAAATGATTCCTAATAGAAACATATCTCTACGCGTGATTGACTAAATGGACATTGAAGTTTAAATATTAATACGTGTTGGTCAAATTCTTCATTACTTTTCACAGGAAGTCGCTGGATGAGTTTGCCATGGCGCTCCCTGGCCTGGCTCTTACCCAGGGTAGCGTGGCGACCACAAATATTTACAAAGCGGAATTAATTTATTACAATGAATTTTTTTTCAGAGAATACAAGTCGTCGTTCGTCGGTACAGCTTAACGGGTTCCTATACATTAGTTTTTCTCTCTCCCAGATATTAAATTAACTAAAATTAAAATTAAATTAACTAAGACTAAGAGTATTATATAATACACGTAAATTTTATTAGGTTGTAGAACATATTGATGTTAAGGGAGGACGGAACCCTTGCAGAGTTTCTTGCCTGTATCTTCTCTATACAAGGCCTCCCGGTAGTGAACAGGCCGATAAAAAAAGTAGTGGTATTGTCAACTTAAGGATACTTATAATTTATTTTGTTTGTTTTGACTTGTCAAAAGTGTATTTGATGATACCAATTTGATTAAATGACTTTGAGTTTGAGTTTGAGTTTGAGTTCTAACTTATATTCAAACACTGTAGTGAAACGTAAATGTCCTTACGTAACCTGACCAGTCTTCACAAACGAAACAGAGCGGCTAAACAGTGGGCTTCTTTATACTGGCATTAAAAAAATATTACGCTGAGCAAATATGCGTAATTACAACGCACCATTTGTATAAAATTTGTCCAAAAAGCTAACGTAAACAAGAAACCACTGCAACTTTCCTATGGGCAAATATCCGGACTTATATCAGTATATGTATATTTACTATAAAAAGTTATTGCCAACAAATAATGGTAAAACATGGGTAAAACTATGTAGTATATAAAGTTGAGTATGTACTCAACTTTATATACTACATATAAAGTTATATCGTTCAGTAAAAATTTTGCAAATATTATAGTTATTAATCTCCTTTTTCAAATGATTTAATTATAGGTTATTTCATTATTATATTGAATTTGAAATATAATATTTCAAATATTTTTTTATTTTTTTTTGTAAAATTCTCCCATATAGGGAAGGCAAAGGGAACGAAGCCCATACAGCCAAGTCTTCAGTATTTTATTTCTTTAGTAGTTTGCATTGAAATGCATTACACTAGCATTTCAATGCATCTTGGGAGAGTTTGACGTCAAACGATTGATGGCAGACACTGTGGTGCTACTTGGATGAGGTGGATTACCACGATAAAAAACTCATCACTTTTCACACCATTTGACGCTTATTTCGATAATCCTCCACATTGCACATCATCACAGACACTTATTACGCAAAACTACACTGATTTTCCGTAACAATATCCACTCCGAAACAATATTACAATTATCGAAATAAAAATCACGTCCGCCATTAGTCAAATGCCGCCAAATTCTTTGAAATAAATAATTAAAATGTCGTATTTTTAACACAAGTAACACACATTTACTCAATCTTAGCAAAAATTTGCATGACCAACTTGATTTTTCTATCATCTCGTACTCGTCGCCGATCGTCTCTTGTTTTTTATTTTACAGGAGATGAGAGAATTATGCAACGTCAAAGAGCTTGAAGTTAATATTAGGTCCTTACCTATGAAATTGGTGTTTTGTATGGAGATTTTGGGGATGTCTGCATTTTACATACTAACATTTTTTCAGTATTCTTCACAACGACAAATCCAAAGATAATAATATTTGGCGTGTATCATAACACAACCTTAAGCGATATGTGTGATATCAAACTTCATAAAAATTATTTATCGTTTTTAAGTGAATGCAAATCAAATGATGTATTCGGGAGGCACTTAAAAAGAGTTGTCTCCGTGTCCAATTTTAACACAGTTAAACTTACAACAATTTATCAAAATAAATCAAAAGAGCTCAAAAATATGGTCTATTTTAAGAGGAGGTAATTATTTTTTAAGAATACTCTAAAACTTGATAGATGCAGACAAAATACTAAGAGAGAGAAAAACACCAATTTCATAGATAAGGATGTCAAATTAATACACATTATTTTTATTATACAAAATATTTTAAATTGATAAATTCAATGTTGGGTTCAACGCAAGAATAATCGTTTTAAAATCCTTGGTGTTCAACCCCCAAGCGAGGTGTCGTGAGAATAAAAGAAGCTGTGGGTTTGTTAAGCCATTTAATGAAGTTCCAAGCAACTGCTGCTAATACTTTACTTACCTATGTTACCTACTTAGGTTTATTTTAGCCGAGAGTAAAGGCTACCGCCGTGTAACTCCGCTTAGCGCCATCTATTGAGTCATTAAAGAACTATAACATCTACTTGCTTTATGATCCTTTCTGAATGGTAAACTTGAACACATAGGAATAGGGATGTACAGCAGTGGACGTAGCAGCAGGCTGAATGGTGATGATAAAACGGTACTATACAGTAATCAGTTCTACAGTTATTTCGTGAAAAAAGCTATAATTATATTTCCCATAAAAAATTACAAGACTAGATAGGAACTTTTCCTTTACTCATAAAGAAGAACAATAAACAGTTATTTGCCCAGAATAAATAATTAAAAATAAGTACACGCTAATTAATAAGAAAACTTAGTTTTAATTATCCGCCTTTGTGCTTTTCCGTAGTAGGTACTGTTGGTCCCGGAATAAAAATTTTAATACTAATATTCCTTTATGCTGACGTTAATGAGCTCTTTTGTAACGTCTAAAAGACTAATTGTAGCCCATAATTGCAATTTTTTATAGTACAAGCAAGGTCAAGAAACAAATTTCTGTTTAAATTATTATGTACTAGATATATCATTATCCGTCTCCCCTGAATCTTAACCTTATATTCGCCATGGTCAGGCTTTGGAAGGCTGGCCAAAACTTTGTCATCTTGAACTCCTCCGTGGTTCAAGGCACGTTGAGCCGTTAGTCCGTTTCTACCCACCAACCCGCATTGGGCCAGCGTGGTGGTGTTACGGCCCATACTCCTCATGTGTTTCTCCATGAGGAAAGCCTGTGCCCAGCAGTGGGACGTATATAGGCTGAGGACAATCCCTTGCAAGGAACAAATTTTGTCTTGCAGAAACGTATTCCAGTTACATGTTGAACTATACTAAATGTCAATTTTCTTTTTTTTTCGTTTTTTTTATTCTACAATGGAACTTTAGGCTGTGAGGGCCGTTTTAGAAAAACGGCTCTACTCATGAGGTTGTCGGTTCACGCCAGTACCAGTGAGTTCAAATAGAACTGTACCCCTAGCATGAGCTTTTATTTTATAAACATATTTAGGCAAATACACACAATATTCACATAATAAAGTTAATAAGAAATTCAGAATTAGCGTTTACATCAATAATAATACAAATTAGAACAGAGTGAACCTACTTATTATTTTTTTTTTTTATAATAGTTGTAATGAAAAAGTGATGAGTTTTGACATTGTGTCGCCGACTCGATTCGATCATCGTCAGTTATAGATAGATATGCACAGCATTTTAATACAAATTAGAACAGAGTGAGCCTACTTATTATCTAATAAATTTTTTTTTCTTATAATAGTTATAATGAAATAGTGATGAGTTTTGACATTGTGTCGCCGACTCGATTCGATCGTCGTCAGTCATACATTTGCGAACAGCGCCTCTATCGGAAATTATATAGAACTGACGTAAATGTATGGAGAAAGACTTTTACGATTGTTGTTTATTATCCCTCCTTCTACCTCCCCCGCGAGCGGCCGCGTGCGTTGGATGGCTTCCACGCACGCATACCGGCTGCCACGTCTGGGTATCTCCCGAATATGCCTGGGAATCCCCCATTTGCGCAAACCCCGACTTAGTGTCTGACTAGGTCGGGAAGCCCTGGGACCGGCTCGGAGAATTGCTTCGGCAGACCCCGGGTCGCTCCCACGGTGCAAGGAGGTATATCGGGGAGTTTTAGTGGGTATTCTCGGCCGTCGCCGAGCGAGTCCCACACACGCCTTTCGCCTCGCCAGCGGTTGGTAGGTCCGCAAATGGATTTATTCCTCGAGAAAAAAAAAGATACTGTTTATTATAAATAGTGCTTGCTTTGTGCACGGCTGCAATGAACTTAACAATTTTTCTTCCTTGCTTTAAAAGTGTTAGGCGAAATATGTATATTCTAAAACCTGCTCTCCTCCCCTCCTCCCCCTGCCTTTACTTTAGGCGTTAGTGGTGTGATTTTGTGGTTTCTAGAGAAATTTTACACTATGAAACATGCTCCGACTTCTGAATAGAATTTTGATCTCAACGTCTCTAAATTTACATACATACATAAAATCACGTCTGTAATACGCGAAGGGGTAGGCAGAGTCCAATGAGCACTGTGTTCCTTAAGACCGTACAAAAAAAAAAGAGTAGTAACAAGTGACTAGCTCATCGCCTACACAATCACAGACCCAGTACCCAATACGCCCTTAGTCGCCTTTTACGACATGCTAGGCAAGCAAAGCAGTTGGTACATTATTTTACACGGGTACGTAAAAATATTTTGCTTGTCATTTTTTCATGAAACAGCCTTACTTATTTATTAATACTAAGTTAGGCTGATTCATCCGTGCTTTTTCAGACAATTTTTATTATTAAGTAATAGAACAAGCGAAATATTTATTTTCCGCTAGATAAGGCTTTTACCCATAACGCGATAAGCCTTTCGGAAAGCCGAAGCATTCTGTCGCCTCGGTTTGAAGCAGGTGCAACACATTCAAAGAATCGTCAAAGAATATGAAAATAAAGTTCAGAAGCGAAGCATTTTGCACACTGTCTGAACAAACTTGATAGAAATGTCCCAATGGAATTTATATTAAATATTTACGCAAAGAATAACTTTATTACGGACAGGTATAAAGGAAAGTAATAATATTACTCTAATTTCTTTGAGATCCGAATTTTCGGAATGATTGGTAGTAGAAAATCATGATTGCTTTTTATTAATTTCCAAATAAAAATATCTTTCTTTAATATCGCATCATGAAATTAAATATCTCGGAGTTAATTTGATCTACCAAGAAACGTTAAATCGGAGGGGTTTTATACTATTGATAACATTGATAACCGATTTAAAACTGTCAATTTTATGAATAAAATATGGAATAAAGTATAAAATTATAATAATATGGCTTTACCTCAAATAGAAACAGGGCAAAAGAAAGAAGAAGAAACTTAATTAAACGCTTACAACAGAAACAACTGATTTTCAAACTCTCTTCTTATATTTCAAACTCATTTCTTTATCGTAAATCACATTTTTAAAAAGTTCGGCCGCATCGCACGTTCTGTATTTAAATATCACATGATTGGTGTATGTTCAAAATAACAGT
Organism: Parapoynx stratiotata; assembly: GCA_910589355.1. Lineage (NCBI taxonomy): Eukaryota > Metazoa > Arthropoda > Insecta > Lepidoptera > Crambidae > Parapoynx > Parapoynx stratiotata. Next base: position 4,098,252 of record OU342468.1, on the reverse strand, counting down.
TCCGTTTCCTTCACTGGATATTCTTTAACAAGTTTCGCTGCCCGGAGAGCTGTGAACAGTTCGTGTGACACTGATACCACCTGCCCCACGGATTTCGTTCCGTGACCATTTTATCTTCATTACCTACCGCTTTTTATATGATGCGCTAGGGTTGGCAGATTCATACAAATAAATACAAATTAAATACCGTAATATTTTACTCTTACGAAGAAACTTAAAGATTTACATAATTTGTTGGTTTGGAATAACTTGTAAGTTGTACGTCCTGGCGCAATGATCTCTTTGAGTATTTTTATGAACAATACCTTACTCTTATTTCTCTTTTCACTGCAGAACGCAAACGTTTCTTCATCAACAGTAAGCCATAACGCCCTATGTATATACTGGCCCTTTTCTTTTAGGAGTAAAAACGGTAGAAAAACTAAATGCAACTGGGATCAACGCCAACATAGCTTCTGACGCACGGAATGACTTTTCGAGTTCACATAATTTAGTGACTTATCCTAAGTCCAACTATTGCGAAGATTGCTTCAAATTAACACAAATGGGTACATTAAGATAGTAATCTCAGTTGAAAAATATAGAACTCTATAAAAACTTACTGTATGGTTTATAATTCCGGAGATATAGCTTTAACTATGTTAATTGCTAAATAAATCAGTTTATAAATATGATTGTTTTTTGCAACAAAAAAACGCAGTTAGTTATTTGATTAAAACTCTTTGCTCCGTTCAGCAGAATATGTATAATATGTATATCTATTTAGAATTGTTAATTTTTGTTAATATTTTATTATTACTCGTAATACTCGGTATAACATCTCGGTATAGTCATATTTTTTAAGTATTATTGTTTTCTTAAGGTCTTCATATTTTTATTGTTGAAGTATCTTGTGAATATCGCTTGCCTCATATTGTGCATGGTGCATGGCAACAGGCTCGCCACCGCCTGTTACATTCGTCATCGTCATCAGCCAATATACGTCCCACTGCTGGAACAGGCCTTCCTCATGGAGAAACACATGAGGAGTATGGGCCGTAACACCACCACGCTGGCCCAATGCGGGACCGTCTGTTACATTGGGACAAAATATATAAACGAAATGTGCGTGTTAACACCGCTACCTACTCCTTCCAGGATAAGGACAAATGCTTCTTACTTATAAAAATTGCTACCTTGCTTATAAAAATTGGAGTTCGAATAGGACTCCAATCCGAAAGGACCGAAAGGTCTTTATCTAAGTTATAGAGTGGAGTCCAGAAGGAAGGGTAATCCAACGAAAAAAAAATTGTTTCATCTCTTTACGCCTCTTTTAAGAACAGCCTTAGTAGCATGAGCAGCGCGAGGAGATATTTATCAAGTTTTTATCACGCTCAATTGACAAATCTCATAGCACTAAAAACCCGATATAGATCATAATGCGGGCAGGGTTGTATGAAGGTCCTATGTAGTGAATTCTAACCTTAACCTACACCTTTCCCTAAACAAAAAAATATCTGCAAACGAGTGGCAGCCCTAACATAAATATCGACACACCTTGTCCCTTTGTTTCAGAATTAATGTGTCGGCAGATACATTCAATATCGGGCGTTACGCGTCATTGCATTACAAAAGGTGGTATTGACAAGAGCATTTTTTTTCTACGCCCTGCTGCTTTGTTTGTAGGCGGTGGATCTTAAAATCTGAGGCGTGGAGAAGTGCAAGCATCTCATTTTGTTTCTTTTCCTTCATTTTGTTGGTTTGGTAAACTAGTTTTCACCTTTATGGAACGCGAAGATCATAGACTTTTTTAATGTTAGTTTGAGTTTGCATTAAATTCTATCTCGACAATCGTAAACGTCTTTCTCCATACATTTACACCAGTTCTATATATTTAGTTTCCGCTATAAGCGCTGGTGGTAAACGTGTAAACGTGTTCCTAATTTAAATTAGAAAAAATAAAATATATGACGATTTTTCGCTGACATTCATCGAATCGAGTCGACGATACAAACATGTCAAAACTACTAGAAGTGCTGTCCTTGTATGTGCTTGATGAATGGTTTGAATGTGTTTGACCACAAAAACTCGCTAGGTGGAAAACGCAAATTTTTTGTCTAAGGTGGAAAAATCCCATAGGTTTAGGCACAGACAGGGCCATATTTCGACTGATGTGTTTATTAAATCAGTGTACAGCAGCATGCCATTAGATTTCGAACCACTTGTTGGCAAAGATATTTTGGCAGCTCTCATTCCTTTTGTCGTTGTTGTAAAATTCTCCCATGTAAAGAAGTCAAAGGGAACGAAGCCCATACAGCCATGTCTTCGGTGTTTTTGTCTTCAGTATTTGCATTACACTTGCATTACATAATGCATTACACTTGCATATCAATGCATCTTGGGAGAGTTTGGCGTCGAACGATCGATGGCAGATACTGTGGTATTACTTCGATGAGGTGGATTACCACGATAAAAATCTCATAGTTTTTCACACCACTTGACGCTTATTTCAATGATCCTCCACATTGCTCACCATTATTGACACTTATTACACAAAACTAAAACTAATTAACATAACAAGCTCCATTTCGAAACAATATTACAATCACTGAAATAATAATCACGCTCGCCATGGTTGAATGGCGCCAAAAACTCTCTTTTTCCTATTTTGTTGTAAAATTCTCCCATGTAGGGAAGGCAAAGGGAACGGAGCCCATACAGCCAAGTCTTCAGTGTATTTTTCTTCAGTAGTTTGCATTGAAATGCTAGTGTAATGCATTTCAATGCATCTTGGGAGAGTTTGACGTCAAACGATTGATGGCAGACACTGTGGTGCTACTTGGATGAGGTGGATTACCACGATAAAAAACGCATCACTTTTCACACCACTTGACGCTTATTTCGATAATCCTCCACATTGCACATCATCACAGACACTTATTACACAAAACTACACTGATTTTCCGTAACAATATCCACTCCGAAACAATATTACAATTATCGAAATAAAAATCACGTCCGCCATTAGTCAAATGCCGCCAAACTCCCTTTTTCCTATTTTTTTATACTACACTTAGGTTGGATATGAAATTAGAACCATACAGCCAGCCAGTTACATTTTGTATAAATACGAAACTTAATAGGTAAAGGAGTCGTTTAATATTTTAATTAGTTTAAGGTTGCACCGCAGAGCGGACTCTGCCACACATGAGGATTGAGTAATACAGTAGGTATATTAAGAATCAAAAATACATATTGTTTTTATCACTTAGATGGTTTCTGCGTAGGTGTCTTTCTATAGATAATTAATTAGGTAAACTAGGCCTATAAATTGGGCCCTTTTCCGTGGTTATAATTGCTTACTATTCCGTTATAATCCTAATGAAATGGTGGTTCCAGGACAATTACTAGAGCACATTTTGCTGCTTGAGTGTGGCTCTACATTCAAGCGAGAAACAACAAAATACTTTATTTTTCAAAAAACGATATACGGTTTTATTTTCGCATACATGTCTTCTACTACATTTAAAAAACGCACATTTGCTGTCCTTAGTGATTTTTTGACAAAAATTGACCAAAATGTCAAGAACCGTGAAAATATTACATGCGACCATAATTTCTTTGTAGATAGAAAGGGTAGTGTTAAAAGGGGGGTCTTCTGCCTGGTTTTGTTGTCTGGGAATTCAATATCAAGATTCTAAGCAGGTGTGTTTTAAGACAAGAGACGCCCTTACGTGACACACTGCTCATACGTTTAGCTAACTGAGTGAAATTGGGATAAAATATCAAATACACAGGATAACGATAATATGAATTTATTTTTATTTTATGGCCTTTACTTTGAAGGATCTAGTTAAAACAACAAAAACAGTCACAAATTTATATAAAAAAATGTATATTTAACTTATTTACGTTTTCTTATTTTACATTGCTCTCATAATATAATCTATGAGCTTAACTGATATTAAGCAAAATATCAGCCATTAAATTGAAACAGCCTTACATTTTTTTAATTCAATAATAAAAGTTTCATCATAATCGGTTATTTCTAACCTTGTTATAAGAAAACATCTTTTACTAACATTTATTAACGTAACACACACTTAATTGTTTACACAAAAATTAACTAATTTCACAAAAACATACAAATGGTGAGTTTATCTGTTAAAGAAATCTTCTAACGCATTTACCTATTCAATTTTTATTTGTGTATTTTATTTATTTTTTCTTTATCTTCTAGTCCAATGTGCTCTCGATTTACGTTATATGGAAAACTGAAATATAATTATTTTAATTAAATATTGTTTGTACAAACTGACACTGAGTCACAGTCGCGGAAAAAATAGTCGCGGTCGCCACCGCTACCGCTGTCGGCGACGCGCCGCCCCGCACTTTGTCGGCATTTTTTGTCAGTAACGGCGTGACTGTTTTCGTAATCGAATACTGATATGTCCCGGTGATCCCCTGATCAGGTAGCGATGAATACATATTGGTAGTAAGTAGGCATGTCATTAGAATTTTATCTAATTGATTAAGATTTCAGTAAGATGATAGGGTGTTGTAAAATTTGTGTGGTTTTTATGGTTGTTTGTGATGGCCTGTTAGGTATTTGGTAGAAGACTTTGAGATCGACCTTCCGTTTGATGCTTGACCTAAAGATTGCTCTCACCAGTTCCTTATCACAATCACATAAACAACAAAAAAGAACATTATCGCGCCTATATCCCGAAAAGGTTACTTTTTACACGCACATTTCACCTAATATTTTAATCTAAACGTAACTGTGGGCGAGACTGTTGCTTATAATTGCCATGCACTTAGCACACTGTAAGACTGGTGATATTCAATGTAAATCTAAAAATATATAACTCAAAGGTGACTGACTGACATAGTGATCTATCAACGCACAGCCCAAACCACTGGACGAATCGGACTGAAATTTGGCATGCAAGCAGATGTTATGACGTAGGCATCCGCTAAAAAAAGATTTTGATTTATTCTACCCCCAAGGGGATAAAATAGAGGATGAAACTTTGTCAATTTTAAACTGATCGGGCTAGCTAAAAAACCATAGTAACCGCGGACGAAGTCGTGGGCAACAGCTAGTATATAATTTCTTTCCAAACCCAGTGTTATATGGGGGATATTAAATAACAAGCTATAAATTTATAATTGTAACTGTTCTACTTTTGAGTTCTATGAAAAAACTAATTTAAAATCATAACAAATCACCGTCGCCCATGGACTGCCGAAACACTGTAGGACTTGCAAATATGTTGCTGGTCATTAAGATGGTTTCTGGTTCTCTAATTTTTTTTTTTTGGTTTTATCTCTATCATAGGGTAACATCCTCTAAACATTACATTTACACACATTGTCAATATTCTATTTATAAAACAATACTTGGTACACATCATAAATAAGAAGAGAAAAAACAAGCTTCCATTTTTAAACATTAAGACTAAGAAAAACAAGGTTCAATTTTCAACAACCCTAGCAAATAATAGACGACAAAGCTGTTTGAATATTGATACAACTAACGCCATCTATCGCGGAGTAGTGTAACCACAGAGATATCTCGCAAGCACGCAACACAGAGATTGCGGAATAATCTTTTTTCCCAGATCAACGCATATTGCAAAGGACCACTGAATAAAATATGTATAGCAGTAATTTATCCAAAGTTTATTATATTTTGTAAATTACAAATATCGTTCTTTAACTACACCACCGGGGTTTCTTTAGAAATTTATGTTTGTTTTGGATATAAAATACAAAAATAGGTACTATACTAGATAACAATTTTTTTCGCATTTATAATTATTAGTATTTATTTTATGAGTTTTCGTATAGAAATTATATGAAAAATAAAACTAAAAAAAAATTAAATTGTTGGGATCGCCTGTGTAGACTGTATTTTTCTCGAGGTGTTGAAAAAGTTATGATGATTAAAAATAGGAAGCCTATTTGATTGCTTGCTAATTATTATACTAATTACTAAAAAAGGGTGCCTGACTACAATAGAACGCAAAAATGGAAGAGAGCAGTACTTGTCCTCAGCCTTTATATGTCCCACTGCTGGGCACAGGCCTTCCTCGTGGTGAAACAAATGAGGAGTATGGGCCGTAAAACCACCACGTTTGGTGGATAGAAACATTGGCACAAGCGACGACGACTTAACCTAAATGTTAAAATATATACCAATGGCGTCAATGGAAAGCCCAAAATGTGTGACGTTAGCTTGCCCAATTGAAAATTCAAAGCAATATTGCATCAGCTATGCCGCCAGCCGCCATTTTACTAAGCGCAGCGTCGTGGTGTTGCTAAATTGTTTATGATTATTTTTATCTGAAAATTGGACTTTGAACAAACTGACATATCAGGATGTAACGTGGCGCTATTCCAATATTAGCGACTCTTTGCTGTTATAGCGCTCTTCGCTGGCCATTTTCTCTTTGTTTCTGTTTTTTTTTTAATTTACTGTCTGTTCTGTCTCCTCAATGTTTTTTGGTCTCCAACAGTCCAACTCCAAAATATCATTATAATTAATATACCTACTACATTTTATAACTTGCAACTATCGTAGTAGGCTGGTTGTAAAAGAGCATCAGTATCAAATAACTTCGTTTCCAAAGCACTTTTGAAGTAGTCCTACTTATATAATTACCTCTTAGTTTTTATGTTCAGTGTTTTGTTACTTTTACCTTTTAAAATTTGTTCCAGAGTGCCTGCGCTTTCTTTTTAAATATACCAGTAAGTGGCGACCTGAGGCTTTTATATATCTCCGGCTTCACCACATCACAAGGACATCATACGTTTACGCTATTGGTCAATGTTTTAACCACTCGGTCTTGACTACTGATAAAAAAACCGACCTAGCTTTACAATACCTCGCTCTATGTGATCCATCTAATTAAGACTACCGCAACCAAAATTGGTGTGTTAGGAAGCGAAGTCAACATCTCTATTTTGATTTCCTGCGGTTTCTTTGGCTTTGTGGCTTCTGTTATTCTTAATTAGGATTTATTTTCTAATTAGATATCTCGTTTTTATTAGAGAATGCTTGGTAGCGTCTTGATTCGTACACGGCTCAGTATTTTAGGAAAATAGCATCATATATGAACTTCATGGTAACAAAGTAGAAATTTCCATGATATATGGCCGTAGTAACAAAAATACCGCTTTGGTATGCTTGAGGTTGCTGCATCGGCGGCCTTGAGGCTGCTTCGGGATACTTCGGCATTCTTCAGTACGCTGCCGCCCGCCAGCGCCAACGCAACACTCGGGGGTAGTTTGGACGATACGGCATGCTTAAGGAGGCTTCGTCATACCTAAGGACGTTGCAGCATGCCAAGGCATAGTTTCCAACAGTGTGCGCTTGCATGTAGGGATTCCGAACGATTCCTTTCCTTGCCGATGCCGATAATGTGCGCCGAGCACACATGTGGCTATTAAGTTCCACTGGGCTTCGGTAGGCACGTTAAGCCATTAGTCCCGATCACTATTACAACCATGTCTACCCACTAATCCGCATAGGGCCAGCGTCGTAGTGTCACAACCCATACTTCTCGCTCATGTATTGCTTCATATAGAAGAGCCAGCAGTGGGCCATATAAAGGCTGGTGACGACGACGATATTAAACAGATAGTAACTCCTAACTGTCAGAACGGTAAACTGGTCGTATCTCATGTGTAGTAAGCAAAAAGTGTAACTCAACAAAGGCGATGACTTGTCGGTTCTAGTTGTAGCTTCCTGTTATTGGGGAGGAAATAAGGTTGAGTTATATATCATTTTGTGTAACGCATAATACTTTGACTTTCACTGGTCACTGCAAGTTAAACAGACAACTTTACAACATGAAACTAAAGGACACTGACACTTGCAGATTCTGCGAACAAGAGCGTGAAACACCAATGCACCTCTTTTGCTACTGTGAAACGCTGATTCACTAAAGAAGCAGACAGCTGGGCAACACACCCTTGACCCAGATGAAATTAAAACAATCCAAACTGGGAACATCTTATCTTTCTTAGACAGTGCCCAGAGATAGATCCTACATAGGAGGCTGGTCACAAAATATCTTATTAGGTTGCAGTGATGCGAAGCAGCCTCGACTACGAGTAACACAAATAATAATAACGCATATTATAAGAGCGCCAATATATATATTATAATTTAAACGTCAACAGTCAATTTCAAGAACACATATTTCTCATAAATTAAATAATTCATACATTTTTCACAAAAGATTTACAAATAGTAAATGAGCAGCTTGACAGATCCTCTCTAATATCGCCAAAGAAAAGATAAGACTTGAAAATATATTAACAGATTTTCAATAAGCATGAATCGGCTACAAAATGTAAGCAAAAGAGGGTGGTATTTTATTGTAAGCGGAATGGACGGATCGAGGAGATTCCGGTGGCACGTTCCTTCTTTATAAAGTCGCCTCTTGGGGCTCCTGTGGTACTATGACCATGGGTTTTATTTTCCTTAGACTGGGAGGCAGAAGACTGAACTGACTTACAAAAACTGCAAAATTTTGCCAAATACTCTGATTTATCTTCCTGAATATATGGCATTAAAGTAATTTGTTAAAAGAATAGAATGTATAATGCAGTATATATTATACACTCATTTGCAAAAAAACGGGCGGTTTTGATTTTCATTCATCTTTAAAAAGATACAATACAACAAAAGATTTCAATCGTTTGTACACGTTACTGGCCGGTTTTAAAAACGCCGTGGTATTTAAAAAAGTACGTTCTAAATTCAAACTTTCATTTGATGCTCATTTTTACAGAAAACCCCTTTTTATCCTACATTTTTGGCGCGAAGTTCCAGAAGTTAACACCGACGATTATTTTCTTATTAATTTACCAAATTGTGAGGATAAAACTACCTATAATTATCAAACAAAGCAATATTAACATTTGAAATGGTTAATTGCTTAGGTGCCCGTTTTTTTGCAAATGAGTTTATTTTAAACCTAAACATACTTTAGGAGTAAAACAGCTATTTCGACATTGTTTTCGCACTACTTGACGTTATATTTGATATGCTAGGACAATGCCCATTTTGCATGAGACTTTGGCCCAACGTGAACAATCAATTACAAGTAATTGAGATGTATCTAAATTTTTACATTGATGAATTAGTATTAAAGTAAATTTTAAAAATATACTACATGGTCAATGTTGGTGGAAGGGTCCTTAGATGAGCCAGAGTCAATATGCTAGCGAGAATGCACACTTCTAGCCAGTCAGGCTTTTTTTGTCCACAAGACAAACAAACCCATGGCCACCAGATCCATTGCCAATATTACTATTGAGCGACCCTCAAATCCGCGTCGATCTTGTCGTCCCAGCTTTCCCAAACTGCTGTTTACCTTATATCTCCGTCGAATTACTTATTCAAATCCCGAGACCGACCTAATTTTGTACGTGTACTTATTTGCGTTTTCCAGCATACGCCATTATTGGCGATAAAAATGGCCTTTTGCGTAACATACGTGTTAAGTAAGTTACGTATGTCATTACATGTTATCTGTATAATAAAAATTAGAAAGAAAGAAAGAAATAAACTTAATTAAGAACCATGATACACTGAATATAATAATAGATTCGCCATGTTGTATACATCACGATACTTAATAGGTATCTACTCAGCATAGTCGATGCATCTGAATAATGCTCCGACGCTGGTCTTCCGTAGATGCCAAGAAAAAAAAAGAGAAAAAAAATATGTATGTACTTCAATTCTAGATAGTGCACTGCTACTCTCATACACCATAAAAGATAAAAACACCTTTAGCATAAGGACATAAAATTATATGCCTACACGCAATAAATAATCTAAATAATATTTAAAGTTATAAAAATTATTTTTTTACTTTTCTTTAAGCTACCGCTGCAGAATTTCTGTCTGGTAAGAATTCCCTCAAGAAGACTTCGGTAACAGGGAGTCTCAGAGAGATTACAAAGTTTTGGTCACCCAAATGGGTAATAAATGGATGAACAACTGTGGTGAAAATTGTTTTGTTTTCAATATTTGATTCAAATGATTTAGCGTTCCTCTGTACCTTGGATTTTTGTTCCCTAAAGCCTTCGATTCAAATTTTCACTGATAGTACTTTCCGTCAACATAGAACTTAAATAATTATACATACATATATTTAGACCACATTCGAATACCTTCAAAAATACTTAATACAGCAGGGCCTTAGTATACTTTTTCCGATTATCATCGTTACCTATCTAGTACCGAAAACATGACAATCTATGATAACATAACAATATGCAGTAATTTTTAACGCAAAAAAAACATTCTAAATACCGTTTCACACCATCAAATGCGCCGGACACGCGATCGTTAGAACAGGCATATTGTGTTAATTTAAAGTGAAAAAATAACCGGGAAATGCTATCGCGGAATACGATACTTCCGTTCAGAAACGCTTCGCCAAATTGCCGTCAAACAATCACAATCGACACTGGTTTATAGAACCAAAAATTTGCTTCGATTTTTGAGATTTTGCCCGCGTCTTCAGTCGCGAAGAATTGTTACTTTGAGTTTGCGGGATTTTATATAGCGTCTAGCCTTCCTCAATAAATGGGCTATCTATCACCGAAAGAATTTTTCAAATCGAACCAGTTCCTGAAATGTTCCTATGTAATTGTTAACTTAAGCGCTAAGGATCGGGGTCACCCACAAAGCCCTCCATATCCTGCAACTCCTAATAAGCAATATATCAAATTAAATATATCCCACCAACCCGCACCGGATCAGCGTGGTGGGTTATGGTCCAAAATCCGAAAGATGATGCACATTCGTTGGCTGGACTGGGCTGGATGAGAACGGCCGAATATCGAACGCGACGGCTGAGAATGTTCTATAATAATTATATATGAACGAAGAGTATGTTCCTATATATTTTTTTATATTTTTTTGTCTTTAAATATAAACGCAATGAGTGTTGAAGGAGGAGTTCAGTGGCGTAGTGGCTAGTACGCTTTAGCTTCCGATACCAAAAACAAAACTTCCTTCGCCATGGTCAGGACTTGGATAGGTGACCAAAACTTTGTGATCTGAAACTCCTCACGCACGCTAAGCCATTAGTCCCGGTCGCTATTGCAATAGTTTCTACCAACCCGCATTGGGCCATCGTGGTGGTGTTACGGCCCATACTCCTCACGAATTTCTCCATGAAGAAGGCCTATGTACAGCGGACGTATATAGGCTGAAGACTATTTTGTGTGATATATTGAAGCGCGGAAACAGCAAGTGAACAAAAGTATTATCTGCTTACCCCTATGGGAAAAATGCGTGGCCTTATGCTGTATGTATGTTAAAAGAAATAGTGATAATAACAAAAAAGCAAGAATTTAGTCAGCCTTTAAAAATAATCTGCATTATTTGTGATACTATTGCAAATGTTCCACTTTCAGATATACAATGTATATATTACCTATGAAATTTGTGTTTTGTATGGAGATTTTGGGAAAGTCTGCATTTTCCATACTGATTTTTTTTCAGTTTTCTTCACAACGACAAATCTGATGCCGTCGATTCCATTCTGTCGATTTGAACGATCCAAAGATACTGTTTGCAAAGTGCCAAATAATTTTAACGATAAAATAAAGAATTGAATTGAATAAGAATACATGGGGACTTAACATATCTGACAAAATGTGGGTGACCTCTGCCTACCCCTTCGGGGAAAAATGCGTGTTGATATGTTATGTTATACTTATAAAAAAAAGACGTGTGGCACTCGGGGACTGCCGCGGTAAAGCTATTGCATAGCATTTTGTATCAACTTATGCAATTATAATTTTATTTATTTATTTTATTCGTGCAGTATTTCTTTTTCTTTGATATTAATTCAAGTTACACTTTTTGAGCGTGGTGGCCGATAAGAAAACAAATTTTTCTATTTTTTTTTCTATTTTTTTTTTTTCGGACGAATACATACAATAACAGAATAAAAGTATTTTTTTTTATTGTATTTTTTAATACAGCTGCTTATGTATTCGTCCGATTTCGGAGCAGCTAGTCTCGATTCGGGCGAGTTTCGTAGAGTCGTACAATACGTCTAATCGCACGCACACAACGCCGTGTCGAAGACTGCCGAACTGAAACGACGTTAGACGATGCACGGCCTTCAAGCCACACCTCCTTGCGCATCGGAGTGGGGAGCGTGAGGTTTTTTCGTTACGGAATTTCTGGATTCGGTCCCCGCGCTCAAGGCCCGCGATAGAAGCTATGCTATAGCTTAAAAATTATTATTTAAAGTATATTTTATTACATATTATCTTGGTTTTATACATACATACATATAATCAACAAATAGTGGCAGCAAACCATTTTTCTTTTATGATCGGATCACGTGAATAACTAGAAAAAACTCGTTGTGCCGACCCCACCTAGAGTGGGAAAAGGGCAAGAATAAGAAGAAGAAGTGACGGTTACACTTATCAGAATAGTAATTGTATTTTATCTAAAGCTCTTTTGAATATTGTCATGAGAAACAAAAATATAACTATCGAACAAAAATTTTTAGAGGTGGGTCATACCCAAATGGATTCCACTATTGAACGTCACCTAAACCATATCTATTGCCAAGTATGTTCGTAAATATATTTATCTTAATATTTCACCGTTTCCTATTAATGAAGATTGATTGTTTAATTTTTAATAATAAATAATGTTGATTACTGATTGAATTCGTTTAACTGCGCAGTGAAATACCATTCTAAAATTAAATGGAAAACTGCTAAGTCCTTAAGCAAATTGAAACTTCACACGGATAAACTACTAAATATTTGTTTTCCTAGATTTCATAAAACATATAAAAGTTATGCTGCTAAGCATATTGTTAAAATATCATGAAATATTATAGAAACCAACGGGATTTTCAGAATTTTGATTTCTAAATTAATAGAAATATTATTCACTTTTTTCTTCGTCCTGTAAACTATGTTAAAATGGACTTAGCATGTCAAAAAATTAGGCCGACGATATAATAAATGTATTATTTTTATCATATCATTCGTCTGTCCCCATCGAATTCAAAATCGATTATTGCTACACGTTGTAAAACGAACAACACTAAATTCGACAAACGGTATCGCTTCTTACGATATTCAACGCTTCATTACACACAACGTCAGATGAAATGCTCAAAGCGAACACGCAATCTATAGTGAATATTTTAGAACCATATCTTGGAATAATTAAAGAAATGGTTTTGAAATAAATTTGCGCATAATATAATTTAAAAATAACTTACTTGTGATAGGAAATATGTTTCTACCTGCTATTTGGGTGTTTGAAATTACTGGGCTATTGCAGTTAATTAGCAAGCAGTGAGGCATTCTTCAAGATTTTACGGAGTTCCGGCCGATTGATAGTTGCTCTCGGACTGTAGCTAGCGGCGACTAAACCCGTGGATTTGTCGGGGTATGAACACGCGTAATACATGCATTTGCATCTTCTATATAAATCTATTTCTGTGGTTACACTATTGCATTTTCCAGTTTTTCCTTACCATAACTCGAAAAACTTATTTAAAAACTAAAAGTTCCGCCGCTAATGTTCCGGAACCATTTTAAGTATATTAAAAAGTTAAAAAAGAAACTGTTCCTTAATTAAGAATATTTTCAGTGCATTTCTTCAGCTTAATTACCTTCTTCTCCGAGCTTTGCATTTAAATGTTTTGTAATGGAGAATTTAATTTGTGTGTGGCACGTCGCCGGAATGGCGGCCGGCTAAACACGCGGATCAAGTTATTTTAAGGAATACCGACTGGAAAATTTCTTTTTTCGACATTTTTTTTCTTTAAAATGAGTTCTTATTAAGACTTTCAGAAGTTTTATAGCAACATCCTGGCCATATTTTATTCGACGTAAGTATTTTTATATTTTTTTATAATATTGTTACTCCATCCCACATATAAGTACATATTGTCACACCTATATTCCCGAACAAAAGGAATACTGCGAACCCATCTCTTCCCTTGGGTGTCGTAAAAGGTGACTTATGGACTTAGAACTGCACAAGCATCCAATAGCTAATAGCGGAGAGACGGACGCAGAGCCCATCCACTATGGCAGAGGACTGCTTTAGCGGTGCTTTTGCCTAGTCTCTGACTAACCCTTAGGGGGCGCATTTCACACCCACACATTGCCAGTAATACCTTAGGTCCCACGTAATAGTGCGCGAGCCTATTACCGTTACCGAGCACTATAGAAAATCCATAACCACTCTGTAATTCAAACCAAAAATTCCAAAGCCAGGACAGAGGTCCTTCAGATAAGCCACAGACTACAGCATGAAGTCCTTCAAAAAGGGCGTGAAAAGGTTTTTAGGGGTTGGCAACGCGCTGGAGATGCCCTCGGTGTTGCAGGCGTCCATAGGCTACGATGACCACTGCCCATCTGTGTGGGCCGTGTGCTTGATTGCGGTATAAAAAAAGCCACTATACTTCATCCAAATCCGATGAAGAATGTTTAATAACAAAGTGTTTCCTAGCAACCACTGACAGGCATATCATATAATATTAGGTCCTTACCTATGAAATTGGTGTTTTGTATGGAGATTTTGGGGATGTCTGCATTTTACAAATAAGTTAATAATTATATTATACTAGCTGATGTTACTATGTTTTTTAACTAATAAAAAGTATCTAAGATGTGGACCAGGGATATAAGGTAAGACCATGCAAATTTTCTTTGAAATCGGTTCAGCAATTTTGGAGATAAGCCCGTACCAACAGACAATGAAACAAAAGCTTAATTTTTTTATTTTTTATTTTGCTTATGTTTACATTTGGCTTGGTCTTAAGCATTTTTTCTATGTACAGACATTCGACCTCTACAGTTTTATTTTACGTATAGATATGCATTTCTTATTTTAAAACAAAACTGTTAATACAACATTTACTCAACTGGCAGTTACTTTAAGATTTACATTTAAACTTTTAACCTGTTTCGAACACTTTAATCCTAAACGAGAGGAATCCGATGGAAGTCGGTTTAATTCAAACGAACAGCTTTCCTTGTTTGCCATAATGTTAAGGCTTAGCAAGTTTAAACTGAAGTTACAAAGTTCTGCATTTTATTTACTATCACGACACCAGTCTATATATGAGTCCCACTGCTGAGCATAAGCTTTCCTACATGGAGAATTACATGAGTTTAACAGTTTAAGAGTACCTACAGATCGTGACACCACCAAACATAGAACATAGAACTTCGACATTCGCCATATTTGATTGACAAACTCTTTTTCACTCCTTAGGGCTAACTGTCAAATTTAAAGAACTTTTCGACAATTGTCGATCATACACGTAAAATTTTGCTTGTCGAAAGTATGCTCGTAGTGCAGGTGGAAACTAGTGTTCGTCATTCCCAAATTATAACTACTGCAAATAATAATAATAATAATATCCTTAGACATTCACACCTATCAACTAGCCCCATTTTAAGCAACTAATGCTGCTTGTGTTATGGACACTAGATGACGGATAAATATATTTAATAGATAAATACATATAAATAACCTGAATATATAGAAATATATATAAACATCCAAGACTAGAGAACAAATGCCTGAAAATTCAAAATAAACATATTTTAAACATAAACATGCCTGCAAATAAACATATTTTATGAAATTTTCCGGAATAAACAGTTTGTAAGATGTTGACCCGGGATATGAGGTATCCTTGCAAAATTTCGTTGAAATCGGTCCAGCCATTTCGGAGATTAGCCCGCACAAACAGACAAACAGACAGAAAAACAAAACAAAAAAATTTTTCCCCAAAATGTTTGTTTTTTTTTACATCCCCCTGACTTGATTTTAAGCATTTTTTTTTCTATGTACAGACATTCGACGTCTACAATTTTATTATATGTATTGATTATGTTATGTAAATGTCATCTGAAAAATAATAAATCAAAAATTCTCACTCCTAAACAATTTAAAATTAAAATCACCTCGTCACAAACAAACGCAAAAAAATCGTTAAAAAAACACGTGTCAAAAAATGACGTAGGTTCTTATTAGTACAACTAAAAAGGAGGCTGGTGAACGTAATTGACTTTCATATCGTCTGCACAAGCATGTTTTATTCAATGTTTTTACTTATCTGCCGGCGCTAAAAAACAGCGAAATCGGAAACAATAGACCTGTGTTCCACGAAACATCGATAAATAAAAATTTGACACGATCCGACGTTCGAATGGCATTGGCGGGTTTATTTTGAGAAAATTCTACGACATTTTTATCCCGTTCACGTTTATAAGGCTTTGCTTGAGTCAATTAAATTGTTTAGACGTTTGTTATATAAATTAAATGTTCCTTAATTGTAACATTATATACTTTTCAAACAAGATTCTACAGATATTGCAATTTACGTCGTCCTCGGCCAATTGTTGGACACTGTACTACCTCATGGAGAAACACATAAGGAGTATGAGCCATAAAACCACCACGCTGGCCCAATGAAGGTTGATGGTTTGAAACGGTTGCAATAATAAACAGTAAACGGTCCAACGGCTTATCGTGCCTTCAGAGGCACAGAGGAGTTCGAAATCACAAAGATTGGTCACCCATCCAAGACCTTACCATGGCGAATAGAATATGCGACCTGAGTGTCCAGTGATATGAATAGTATAGTTAACCGAACTTGCAATTTACATCAAAGTTAATAAGAAAGGATATAAGAAAATGTATTTAACTTGACCATACATATTTTTCGATTAAGCAAAGTCTCAATACTGCAATATATTGAAATATAACTCTTATTACGACAGTGTTAGGAGCCACAGCGTTAAATTCTAGCAAAGAGAATCTCACCTTCAAAATTTCACTTCGAAAAGAAACTGTTTTGATAGAACAAATTGCCTGTCTCGCCTCTTATCAATTTTATATGCGATAAATGGTATTCTCTAAAATATTTTTAAAATAAAAATACTTTTTTGAAAAAATGTACATCTATATTTTAGAGCCCGAATATTTTAGGATTCGTTTGCATTCCATTATAAATTTAGCTACAATCCTTTAAGAATAAAATACATTTTAAATAACATTTACTTTGCTTGTGTCAGGAATTTTTAACTCTAATTGGTTTAAAGTAAAATCAAACAGCTGCTGTATGCAAATTCAATGGAAGAATAGAAAAGTATTTGAATACCAAAATAGTTCTTTTTTTAATAATAATGATATTGTAAATAGACTATTTTTGAGCTTTTAAAAAATAAAATTACCCTTCGACTATGTTTCATGTGTACAATCACGAGCATGAACATGTATACACTTTTTACAGTAAATGGTTGACAAAAGAAACGTGCGCTCTGCTTGTACGATTAAAAACTAATTCCGATTGATAGATAAAAAAGTAGATATTACCTACTTACTGTACTATAAAACGGTCGCCCCAGTACCAATAAAGGACCTGTACCAAAATATCTGTCGACGGATAAGCGATAATTTAGTGATGTTGGAATTCATAGATTATGAATTGCAAGTTTGAATTACTATAACTCTGAATTTAAGCACTTTGGAGCACTAAGATAGGGTCAAGGTAAACATCCTATACTTAGTAGAATAATTGATTAAATGTTTTGCTCTTATTACAGGCCACTCCCTGTATAAAAGATTTTGTTGTATCATCAATGTAAAACAAACATGAATCATCCGTTAACCCCTTGGCAGGTACCGATCACCGGTGTTCGTAAACAATAGATGTTTCTCTTGTATCCCGTTTTGTACCGGTTGACTAGTTAAAGTTGTCGGTTTCCGCCCGCACATCCAGTGTAAGTTGACATTTTAGAAACCTCAACTTTTTATAATTGCATTGATAGGATCAATTTCTAGGGAAAATTAATTTCAGCTGTTGACTGTTAGGGCGTTTTACGTTTTCCATAGAAATTGAGCTTCTTAACCCAACTTAAAAGTGAAGTTTTTTACAAAATTTACGGCACCCTAGTGTAAGTTATTACTTACACTAGGGTGCCGTAAATTTTGCCTAAACGAACAAAAATCTATTACATGGTAATTCAGGCAATTATATTGCTAATTACTAGAGGCCTTAATCAGCAGGATCCAAACCCTACCTATAGTTTGTTCTAAAAAGATAAAAAATGTAAAATGAATGTCATCATTTAATTGCTTTAATATCTACAAAGTGTTGATTAACCTATTAGCCACTGCTTAAATATGTCACTAATTAGGCACCCAAATGAGATAAAACTAGAGCCCACATCTTTATAATTATAAATAATTCAACACTCTATCCAGTACTCGAGTTAGTATGAACACCACCCACGGAGTTGACTTAAGGATGATATACTTATTAAGTGGACTTTAAACTGTAGCGGGTTTCGGTATACTAATAGTAAAAAATCTAGGGACCTCGGGTTATATAGGAAATAAGATGATAAAGCCCAATGCAAGAACCCTACCGGAATTGATTATAAAACAATTTGTAAAACATTAACTTTATGTTCTAAAAAATATATTTTTTTCGATTTTAATTATTGTAACCACTAGCATTTCTTTGCTACTTTTTTACTCTTCGTTCAATCAAGATTCCACTAGTAGAATCTTTACTGGTCTATCGACTTCAAACTTCCTCGAATGGAACACGAGATCACAATGTTTTGTTCGTCTGTCTGACCATGAATGCAATTACAGACCAGTAATTATAGGAACAGTAAAAAAATACATATTTAAATTCAATATTGTTGTAAAAACCGAATATTATTATATTGACTATGTTGGTGATGCAATAAATAAATCATAATGAGAGTTAACACAATACTACGCGTTACAATACTACAAACACAATACACGTTACACGTTACAATACTTTGATGATCATTCATGGGTTGACTGGAAGACATCTCTTTTAGGGATAAGCCTGCCATTGTAAACAATATTACAAATTATATGGTTTGTATATTTTTCGAATGCAATAAAGAGTATATATGTTAACGGGCATAGCATTATGTCGCCTAGCTCCTTAGCATCGCACAAAATTACGTCCCGGTTTTTTCAGACTCACAAATCTCAGCCGAGCATTACCGCATCAGTGCAACGCGTCCTTAAGCCCCTCCCGCGTTCTGGCAGAAACAAAATGCACTTGGGTTCGAATTAGACATCTCGTTTCACAGCCGATAAATTTAATAGACCCCAACCGGGCTTATCCGAGATTAGGATGGGCGTACGCTCACTGGATTCCAATGGGATCTCTAGTCTAAAGAAATACTTGCTTATAATTTTACGAAGTCCAGTAAAATTTTGAATCACAAATGGTGTAATAAATAAAATGAGTTTGAGTTTTATTATTGTTACGGTGATTACAGTCGCTAATAATATTTTATGCCTAAAGGGCCGGGAATACGTCTACAGTTCGTCAGGTGCAGCAGATATATAAGGGCGACGGTGACCGCTTCCCTTTAGGTGAACCGTCTGCCCGTTTGCCTCTTCACATATAGGAAAAATATAGTTGTAAATAAAATGTTTTTGTTTTTGAGTCTTTGCTTAACTATACTATTATCATGGTCACAGTGTGCTTGTCATTAAGTGTTGTTATCATTTAAGTCAATTTCAAAAAGTACTACGTATTCGTGTTGCCTAGAAGTGATTCAAATAATAGGTTGGGGAAAACGTTTCTTCGCATTTTTTAAGAAAATTCAAAATATTTTTTAATATAGTTTATTTACATTTAACTAAAGTATGTAGGTACCATTTTGTTCGATAACTTTTTGCCATCTTGTAGGTAGGGACATGATCCCATTGCTATAGAAATTTTGGGACTTCTGGTCAAAATACCGCGACAAGTGGTTTTGGCAGTCCTCTCGTGATGTTAATCTGACATTGCCTAAAGAATTCTGAAGAGACTGAAACAGGTGGAAATCTGAAGGTGCAAGGTCAGGACTATGAGGCGGATGCATTAACACCTCCCAGCCAAACTCTCTTAATTTTTGCTGAGTGGCTAAAGATGTGTGAGGTCTAGCGTTATCATGATGAAAAACCACACCCCTTCTGTTGATTAATTCCGGCCGCATTCTCTCAACTTCTTGCTTTAATCTCATCAGTTGTTCGCAGTAGAGTTCAGAATCGATGGTCCTGCCTGGTGGTAACAGCTCATAATGAATAATGCCCATCCAATCCCACCACACACACAGCATCACCTTGTTGCGAATTAACCCGGGTTTCGCCACAGTCTGTGAAGCCTGACCGGCCTTTGACCACGACCTTTTTCGCACGTTCTTGTCGTACGTGATCCACTTTTCATCACCAGTTATCAGCTTCTTCAAAAATGGTTCGGTTTCATTACGTCGTAATAAAGAATCACAAATGAGTACACGGTTCATTAGGTTTCTTTCAGTGAGCTCGTGAGGTACCCAAATGTCGAGCTTTTTTGTGTACCCAGTTTTTTCAAATGCGCCAAAACTGTTTTGTGGTCAATTCCCAGTTCTTCAGCTACGTCGTAACTACTGACATGCCGATCTTGCTCCAATTTTTCAAAAATGGCATCCATTTTATCTGTAATAGGGCGACCAGAGCGACGTGCATCTTTGACATCAAAATTTCCGGATTGAAAACGCTTAAACCAAATTTGTGCTACTCTCACAGACACTGCACTAGGTCCATAAACATCGCAAATTTTTTTCGCGGCTTGCGTTGCATTTTTACCTTTTTTGAAGTAAAATTTTAAAATGTATCGAATTTCTTCATTAGATTCACTCATCTTGGCGGTACGAAAAACAAATGAAAATCACACATTTTCCTAATTTGAATTTGAAATTATGTTCTTTAAAATTTAAACTTTCAATGATACCAAAACCAGCCAGATACAAATAGTATAGCCAAAGAGATTTTATTACAAGTTTATACATACTATAATGCGAAAAGACTTTTTCCCCAACCTAATATATTTAAGCGAATTTTTACACTAATAGACTTTGGTAATGGCAAAACTTCTTTCCCCACTTAGTAATTCTTACGAATTCGCAATACTTGCCAATATTACGAATTCGTAAGAATTACTAATTCGTTGAATCTTCAAAAAGATAAGGTTGAGATCGATATTTTCGCTGTTTGTATTGAAATATGTTTTAAAATAATTTTTTCATTCCATAGAATTCACAGTTACTGTTTACTAAAAAACCAATCCATGATAAAATCCAAAATCATGAAATACACCCAAAAAAGGCAGCGGTAGCCGAGTTGGGACGGACGAGGCACAACTCATTCGAGTGGCCGCGGAAGCGCGGAACCGCGGCTTCGATCCCACCGCCTGGACCACTGAGTTTGAATAAAACTTATGCACAGTAGTATTGCTTGCTTCACATTGTGCCCGGTGCATGGCACCAGGCTCGCCACCTGTTACATGGAGATCTAACATATCCCCTTCGGGGAAAGAGGCGTGATGATGTGTTATGTACCACTGACATAAATTTATTGCACGCTTATCTATTTTAACATCGGCCTGATTATTTTGTTAGGCCCGTATTACGGAACTAAACTCAAGCATAGATCTCTTCTTGAGCACTGTTAGAGTGGGATGGCGCTATTGACCCCACACAGCGCCATCCCTTTTTAACTACGCTCAAGCAGAGATCTACGCTTGTGTTTGGTTCTGTAATACGGGCCTTAGACTGTAAAGACTGATTCGTAGCGACATGCTTTGCATAAATTCCCGGTATACGATAAAATCAGATGTTAAGACAATACATTATAATATTAATGACAACTTTACAACGAAACGTACAGCGAATGCTAATAGAATATTAATGAAATCTACGAAATTATTGAATCTTCGCATACAAGGCGTGGTTAGTGGTTACACTCTAACCAATTCACATAAAAAAATCTGGGCATAGCTATTGATTAAGTACATATAATGGGTCCTTACCTATGAAATTGGTATTTTACCTCTCATAGTATTTTGTCTGTAACTATCAAGCTTCAGAGTATTCTTAAAAAATAATTACCTCCTCTAAAAATAGACCATATTTTCGAACTCTTTTGATTCGTTTCCATAATTCGTTGTAAGTTTTATTGTGTTAAAATTAGACACGGAGACAACTCCTTTTCAGTGCCTTCCGAATACATAATTTGATTTGCATTCACATAAAAAAAAAAAAATTTTTAAGAAGTATGATATCACACATATAGCTAAAGCTTGTCTAATGATACATGCCAAATATTATTATCTTTGGATTTGTCGTTGTGAAGAAAACTGAAAAATGGTTAGTATGGCAGCAGAGTTCCTCAAAATCTCCATACAAAACGCCAATTTCACATGTAAGGACCTAATAGAATATTAATGAAATCTACGAAATTATTGAATCTTCGCATACAAGGCTTGGTCTGGGTTACTTAAAATCTGAACATAGCTATTGAATAAGAACATATTATTATACAATAGCGAAAATTTAAGAAAAGAACCCCAACAAAGCTAAAGAAACATTTCAATTCAAAATAAAGCAACGCTACCCAGCCATTGATACCAAAGAGGAAATTTACTGAATCTCCTGAATCCAAATCGGTTTGAATATTCACTTCACGTCCTCAAATCCATTATCAGTGACAAACAACAACCGATACCCTACAACGTACTTGCACACAAATTAAATTCGTATTCCGATCGTGTAATCAACGGAGACACTTCGTTGCACATCTGCGCTCTACAGCCCCACAAATTAAACACGAGCCGAGTCAATACAAAACCGATCTTATTGTGTGAGGACAAGAACTAAGTGAACTGCATTCACGATAGTTTTCCTTCAACATTAAAAGGATTACAGAACCGCGCGAAGATGACTCGATAGACAGTCCACAACGATTCCAGTTTCATTTGTTCGAATGTAGTGTGAAATGTCGTTAGCTACAAAAGGGGTGGTGTTCTTGAAGCTTTGAAGGGAATGACAAATGGTATTGTGGAGATGGCTGACACTTTAATAACTGCAGTGACTGATGAGAGGCTTACAAGTTGAGACAATTATATAATTCTTGAAAATTCCATTGTGACTGTGTGAGGGGAGTATTGTTTCTATTGGGCCCTATTTGTTTTGGTGCAGTATTATAAATCGATCGAGTTTGGTATGACATGTCTGGAATAATATCACGTATACGACACGGCTCGGAAGTAAACTTTATGCTCATCGAAATTAAATGTTTCAAATCGTTAAAACACCAATTATCGATTCCTTGTAGATTCACGGTATTGTTTATCGCAAGTTGACTGGAAAGTGTGAAGTAAAGTGCAGTTAAAACGGATTAAAACTGTAAATAACTTATGAAATCGTCAAACAGAAGAATATAACAACCCACACCAATCATCACCAGTTAAAACACCAATTATCGATTCCTTGTGGATTCACGGTATTGTTTATCGCAAGTTGACTGGAAAGTGTGAAGTAAAGAGCAGTTAAAACGGATTAAAACTGTAAATAATTTATAAAATCGTCAAACAGAAGAATACAACAACCCACAACTTAAAGACAAATCTTTCGTGTGAGTGACTGGTACTTGTGCGGATACCTTCACAAATTCTGTACGGACGTCGAGAGCGAATGCGGCGACGAACGTTTCTAATGCTCGGGGCCTTTTTCACTGTGCAGAAACAGATACCACCCGCGTCCGATTGCTTCGGGGCATTTATTAGTGTGCACGTATTATATTCAATATTATTATTCATTTTTCATATTTTTCATTATGAATTGCGCTGGATGTGAAAAGCGCTTTACAGATAATAATAATTTAAAATGCAACGCTTGTAGCACCAAGTACTGCCTTACATGTCTGAGTATTGACGAGGTCTGTGTTACAAAAATAGATTCAAAAAAGTTATCGAAGTTGAAGTGCCCATCTTGTAGCAATGTCACTAAGCGCAGAAATGACGATAGTTCTCCTGCCCGTCCCGGTCACTCAATTGGAATGTTAAAGCCTTCGACGAATACAACTGGTGATTCAGCGGCCACTACACAATCACATCAGGGGAATTATTGTGCTATTTTGGAAGAAATTAGACAATTACGGTCAGACATGAATAGACAATTTGAAACACAGCAAGCTAGCATGGATAGGACTAATAATATGCTATCGAAGATGCAGACTGAAGTTAGGGATATCACTACGAAAATTTCATCAATCCGTGTTGAATTAGACGAAGCAATTGGATCAATAAAGTTCCTATCGGACCAACATGACGAACAAGTTAAATTCAACGCGGATATCAATACTAAAATTAAGGCATTAGTTAGTGAAAATGTACTTCTAAAATCCCAGACGATCGACCTGAACTACAGGTTGTCGTATATTGAGCAACAATCTAGGGAAAATAATATTGAAATTCAGTGTATGCCTGAAAATAAAAATGAAAACTTACTCGTCTTCTTCCAGCAGCTGCTGCGTACTACCTCTTGTGATATATCAGATACTGACATTCGATCATTACATAGAGTCCCCAGAACTAACACGGATTCAGAGAGACCTAGAAATATCGTCATCAAATTGTCTACCACGCGCTTGCGAGACAAGGTTTTGGCGGCAGTAAAAGTGTTTAATAAGCGTAATCAGCAAAACAAATTAAATGCCTCGCATTGTGGTATAACCTCAAGTAAGCAGCCTGTCTTCGTCACCGAACACTTGTCACCAGCAAATAAACAACTTCATGCTGCGACACGCGCAGCTGCAAAAGAAAAGAAATACGAGTTCGTGTGGATTAGAAATGGGCGTATCTTTGTGCGTAAGGATCAAAACACCGCCGCCAAAATTATTAAAAATGTGGACTTCTTAAAGACTTTATAGTTAATTAAGAAAAAAAAAAAATTTTAGTTTTATATTTTCTTCAAATGCATGTTATTGGTTAATTTAAAGATCAAATTCAATCTTAAAATATATTATCAAAATGTAAGAGGGTTGCGAACGAAGACTGAGGAATTGTACACCTCAACCTTATCTAAAAATTATGATGTGATAGTGCTTACCGAGTCTTGGCTAAACGATACAGTTTTCGACCGTGAGTTATTCGACGACAGGTATGACATATTTCGTAGAGATAGAGTAACCACATCTTCAAATCAGACTAAGAGGGATGGCGGGGGAATCGTACTGGCTATTCAGAAAAAGTTCAAATCCCTGAGACGTGCAGCGTGGGAGTCTTCCGGCGAGGAACTATGGGTCTCCATAAAGAATGACCACGGGCCTGATTTACATATCTGCGCAGTATATTTTGCGCCTCCTCCAGCAGTTAGGTATGTAGAAGATGTTCTTACAAATATCAGTAATAATATTCAGGATAAACTATCTAACCCATCTTCAATATTATTGTTAGGTGATTTCAACTTAGGCAGCTTGGCGTGGATAAAAGACCCAGAAGAAAAAGACAATTACTTTTCACCATTACCAAACACCGGGTACCTTGAGAATTTACTTGTAGATTGCATGTCCTTTAATGATCTTTTTCAATGTAATCCCGTTCAGAATAATAACGGACGTACTCTCGATTTGGTTTACTTTAATAACCCAAACAACATTAATGTTACGGAGGCAGAAGAGTTTCTCATTAGTAAAATTGATTTACATCACCCGCCTTTAATCATAAAAATACTAGATTTCACGAAAAAATGGATGAAACCGAAAAGGCTATGTAATATTAATCAAGACTTAGCAACATTAGATTGGAGCTTAATTTGGACAGACCATAATGATGATGTAAACGATATGGTTGAAAAGTTTTATGATTCCGTTATGCCGGTTATTAACAGACTCGTTCCGTATACAATCAAAAGAGATACAAAATTTCCAGTATGGTATAGTAAGTCTCTAATTAAAGCATTAAGGGAAAAAGCCAAATACCACAGAAAATATAAAAAATATAAAAATCCTTTAGACAAGTATACTTACAATATATTGAGAAGTCGTTGCGATGTATTGATAAGAGAGTGCTACCATAAATTTAAGGAGCAGGCTAAAGATTATTTGCGAGACAAGCCAAAATATTTCTGGCAATTTGTCAAAAGTAGAAAATCTAATCACTCACCGATTCCTGGAACCAGAAGCATGGAACCAGAATGCAACGGTGCGTGTGGAAGGTGAAGAAACTAAGGAAGTGGAGATTAAGAGAGGTGTCCGACAGGGTTGTGTGCTCTCCCCGACATTGTTTAACCTCTACTCGGAAGCAGTGATATCGGAGGCATTGACGGACCTCGATTGCGGAGTCAAAGTCAATGGACGCATCATTAACAACTTAAGATACGCCGATGACACAGTACTGATAGCGGCAGACGCGGCTCAACTTCAGATAATAGTGGATCGGGTCAACGAATACAGTCAGAGGGCGGGACTGAACATGAATGCCGCCAAGACTAAATTCATGGTAGTGTCGAAGTCCCAGGGTCTGTCTCCCACTTTGAAAGTAGCTAACAAATCCATTGAAAGAGTACAAAAATACAAGTATTTGGGTATGTGGCTAAATGAGCAATGGTCCAGTGAGCAGGAAATCAAGACTCGCATAGAAATTGCCAGGAGCTCATTCAACAACATGAGAAAAATCTTGTGCAATCGTAACCTTAGTCTTGCTCTGAAAATGCGACTACTGCAGTGCTACGTATGGCCGGTGATCCTGTACGGATGTGAATCCTGGACTTTACTGGAGGCTCTCTGCAGGCGCATAGACGCATTTGAGATGTGGACATACCGGCGTATGCTAGGGGTCAACTGGACTCAAAAGGTGTCCAATGCTGATATACTTCGAAGAGTTAATCGTGAAACCGTACTATTGACAACCATCAAACGTAGAAAAGTTGCATATCTGGGTCATGTCTTAAGACACGATAGATATGAATTGCTGCAGACGATAATAATGGGGAAAATAGCTGGAAAGAGAGGCATCGGGCGAAGGAAAAAATCATGGCTACGCAACATCAGAGAGTGGACGGGCATCAACAGTGTTGCCGAGCTATTTCGCCTTGCTAGAGATAGGGACAAATTTGCGGACGTGACTGCCAACCTTCGCTAGTCGGAGAGGCACCTACAGAAGAAGACCGATTCCTAATGAAATGAGGCTAGGTAATGAGATAGTCACGGGCGGCCAACAGATTGCTAATTTATTCTCCCAGTATTTTCAAACGGTTTACGAGTGCAATGTGTCAGCTGTCAATGTTAAATATGACACTCCTGAAAATTATTTTGTTCCTACACTAACTACCTTTGAGTTAAGTGATGAAGACATATTTAAAAAGCTATCATCGTTAGATTGCAACAAAAGTGCCGGATATGATTTATTGCCCCCAATATTTTTTAAAAACTGCGCCAAATATTTATGCAAGCCTTTACGTAAAATTTTCAATACCTCTCTCAGAGTTGGTGTTTTTCCTTCCAGGTGGAAGATTGCACATCTAACACCTATCGATAAAAGCGGTGATATCAATGACGCTAGTAATTATAGACCTATCTCGATATTGCCTATCGCTGGTAAGATTCTCGAGTCATTTGTTCAAAAGCACATTTATAATCATGTTAGAAATTTTATACATCCTAACCAACATGGCTTTCAACCGCGAAAATCTACCACGTCCAATTTAATTTCCTATGTAGATTATCTTCGCAGGGTGGTGGATGGACAAGGAGAAGTGCACAGTATTTATACTGACTTTAGAAAGGCCTTTGACTTAGTGAGCCATGATCTCCTTCTATCAAAATTAGAAGGTTTAGGTATTCATGGTTCGCTTTTAAGATGGTGTGAATCGTATTTAAGTAATCGATCACAGTTGGTGGCCTTGCACGGTTATACGTCCACGGCCAAGAGTATTCCATCTGGAGTGCCGCAAGGTTCACATCTGGGGCCTACCTTTTTCATAGTATTTATAAATGATATATCCTCGTGTATCCAATCTAATTTCAAAATGTATGCAGATGATTTGAAGCTTTATCGTACAATTAAAGATTGCAATGATATTAATGCCCTACAGATGGACCTGAGCAGGATAAGTAGCTGGTGTACTGATAATGGGATGATGCTTAACACTACTAAATGCTTTCATGTTAAGTTTAGTAGAAAACTTAAACCAACAGAGGCTACATACTTTATCGGGAACGCAGCATTGACAGAGGTCTCGACTATTCGTGACTTAGGTGTTATTGTAGATAGCAAACTTAACTTTAAATTTCATATTGAGAGCATAATAGGAAAGGCGTCAAAGCTGTCAGGATTCATAGCACGTCAAACGAAAATTCTCAGAGAGCCAAAAATCGCCATATTACTTTATAGCTGTCTGGTCCGTAGCGTCTTGGAATACTGCAGCCCAGTGTGGAATCCAGGTTTTCAGGTTCATTCGGACAGGTTGGAACGAGTACAGAAACGATTTTTGTACCAACTGGCTTATTCAGAAAATAAATGTAAGCAACTTATTTCATACCAGTCTCGAATCCTACATTACGGGTTGACTAGACTGAATGAGCGTAGAAAGGCCTCAGATTTGTTATTTCTCTTCAAGACGATTCACGGTCTTATCGATGCACCTGATGTCTTGGAAACGTTACATTTTGCTGTTCCACGTATCGGTAGCAGGGTGCACAATCGTAAAACTTTCTGTCCTCCCCCATGGAGAACTCGACTCGGTGAGCACTCGCCTATTAATCGCATGTGTTCATATTACAATTTAGTTAGCTCAAAATTTGATATATTTAATGATTCAATGTCGGCAGCAAAAGCTGCAATAAAAGACTGTTTATTATAAACATATTGTAACAATCAATTAAAATATTTATATTCGAAATATCATTAGTATTAATATGTGTAATAATGTTATATCTTAATTTGTTTATTCCGAACCGTTTTATAATAGTGCATGCTGTGCTTACAGTTTAATAGGAAACAACCTAGTTGATTTCACTGTCATTGTAACATTTTAATTGTTTGTATTGGTTGTAACCAGTTTGTGAGCCTTAATAAAAAAAATAAAAAAAAAAAAAAAAAAAAAAAAATGGCTAATTAATCCAATAAAGAACTTGAGAAATTTGACGTATTTTATTTTAGCAGCTATTTCATTCGTTGTTTAAAATGGAGCTAGTTGATAGGTGTGAATGTCTGAGGGTGTTTTTTTTTATTTTGCTAATTTATAACAAAATATGAATATGATCTCGATACAAGACTCTGATCCTTATTTTGTTTTATGTACACTAAGGACACTTTTTTCTAATACTATGCTAAGCACTGGCGGGTGTAAAGTATTAAATAATTATTTAAACCATAAAAGCTTAGTTAACAGAGTTCATGATCCATACAAAATAATAAAAAAAATCTTGTTGAATACCTAGCCACGAAGACACAGAAGTTATTATCTCATAAAATAACTAAATAAAAAATCTAAATGAAAGTAAAGGTTTCAAACACCGATCAACAAACATTCACTCAAAAGCATAATTGTTCTATCATACAAACAAACAAGCCCGATATCAAATCGTGCCATTTCCCTACTTAAGCCACCATTCATAGAACAATAGGAACTCAACACCATCTATCAGTTTATTAGAATCTTATCTTGAAACATCATAATCAAAACAGCACCAGTAATTATATCCGCCGGACCGTGAAGAACAAAGCGACAGATAAAAACAATCTAACTCGTCCATCTGCTGGTCAATGAAACAGACGCCTTTCAACTCTCACATATTTCAACAAGGTAACACTTCGCAGATTCTTATGGATTATTAAAGTAATAAAAATTTAATTCAGAAGTCATCATTCGATGAGGAATAGTTCGTCTTTAGTATGATTGTATGAATTATTTTATTTTACGAGGTGTACTTTATGTACTATTTATACGAAAATTTGTGTAAACTATTTAATTTGCTAATTCTATTTCTTGTCTATCACAGGTTACCTCGAAGTATAAGAGAGAGTTCTATTTCTTTGGTTTCTTCGTGTTTTTCATTTTTACATGTGCAATTGAGGTAAAATTTCAATGCTCACAATTAATAATATGAGGTTCAGAGGATAGAAGTCTATAAATATAGCTGATACCTATGTTAAGTAATAAAAAGTGAGAGCATTAAGAGAAGACATCTGAAAATATTATTTCATAGACATAACTTAGACATAGATAACATAGACTTAGATATAACATAGACATATTTTATCAATATCATTCACTTTAGATCCAAAAATATCTTCAGTGCCTACTGGAATATTCTCTGTTCCAAAAATAGCATTTGTGCCATTTGGATGACTTTTAGAACCTTTGAAAGCACGTAAAACTCGACATACGAATAAATCGAAAGCTATTTGCGTTAAACATTGTAACCTTAGATATTTTAGACCTTTTGGCTTAAGCTTTCCAACTATTCTAGTAAAGCTAAGATGCTTTGATCTGGCTACCTTTCGGCTAGCCCCAATAAATGTCTCACTAAAGATAAAAGACTAGTTCCTTTTGTCGTGAAACTCGGTCAAGTGTCTAGAAATGTAATGAAAATCTTTACATATCCTAGCTACAAACCACGACATGACAACTAATGAAATGTTCTGTAAGTTGTTTTACAATTATTTTCAGCTCTCATAGAAAGATAAAATGCTCCAGAACATGGAATGTAGGATCGATTACAGTCAAGACAATGAGTTAGAAAATGTCATAAATAATTAATAATGTCGTGATCGAAGAGAATTTACGATACAATCTTGAAATAGACCGTTACTCAATTATTAAAGGATGAGAATGAAAGTAAGAAATACAACTCAATAGAATAATTATGTGAACAATAAGTAACATAAAAGACTGACTACAAACGGAGATACTGATGATACACGTATGATTTCTGTGCAAACTAAAAATATTCGTACTAAATGCATTTTTTTACGAACTACATACATAAACGACACACAGACTTGATAGAAAAGCAAACAACAACTCGGGAATACACAAATTTTACGTATTATTGTGATAGGTGTGTTAGTAGTATAATAATATTATCATATGCATTACGTAAGCAAGAAAAAATACTTCAAAAGAGGACAACAGCAAAAGCAACCGAAAATAGAATAACATAGTGAAAGAGCGATCGTAATATATGCCAATACCAAATTCATGATATGGAATTGGTTTATATATGAATCCCGATGGTCCATGCATTACAAACAGGCTAAAGAGGTATGAATCAACCGCTCGAAAATAACAAATAAATTTTATTACGGGTTGGGTATAAAAAAGCCAATAATTTCGAATGAAAACCGCTTATATAATATCGGAACCGAAGGAATATAGAAGGAACATAAAATCAAATAGAATAATCGGGGTTTGCAAGCAATGACTTCTTCCCTATTCGATTATATTTTTATATAGGTACAATACATTATCAACACCTACTCATTAAGTAGCCATGTACTCATTAAGACATTCTACCCATCTATCCGTTGGTCTTACCGCGGATAACCATCTACCTCTACTATCAAAGTGATAACTTGTTGAGCATTATTATTCTATTATTATTTCATAAATGTTTTGTAATTACAGTAGGAAAGAGAAACCAATTGAACCGGACAGCAATTGTTACAGATATTTATATGCCAATGTCCATGTAAATGTATGATTATTGAATAACAAATTCGGTGAGTCGGATTTTTTGTTTACCTTTTTGGCAACTTTGATTGGAAGATACTATAGATTAAAATTAATATTAGGTCCTTACCTATGAAATTGGTGTTTTGTATGGTGATTTTGGGGAATTCTGCATTTTCCGTACTAAAATTTTTTCAGTTTTCTTCACAACGACAAATCCAAAGATAATAATATTTGGCATCTATCATTAGACAAGCTTTAGTAATATGTGTAATATCACACTTCATAAAAATTATTTATCGTTTTTAAGTGAATGCAAATAAAATGATGTATTCGGGAGGCACTTAAAAAGAGTTGTCTCCGTGTCCAATTTTAACACAATTAAACTTACAACAAATTATCAAAACGAATCAAAAGAGCTCAAAAATATAGTCTATTTTTAGACGAGGTAATTATTTTTTAGGAATACTCTGAATCTTAATAGTTACAGACAAAATACTAAGAGAGAGAAAAAACACCAATTTCATAGGTAAGGACCCAATATAACAAATGAAAGAAAAAACCTTCACAGAAAAATTTACGGTAAACTGTTCAAAATTTTGAACAAACCTTTGTTCAAAATTTTGAACAGTTTACCGTAAATTTTTCTGTGAATTTTTCTGTCGACTCACCTCAATAAAACTTCGCAGTCATCCATATTGTTTCTACTCTCTCAACCTCCTCACGTACACTTTAGAAAGCTATTTCAATATTACACAGGGGTTGCCTGTCACGAGGTCACCCGACGAAAACAAGGCCAAAATTGATCGGGGAACATTACTCAAGTACATACTTCCACGAAAAATCTTGAGGTTATTACGGAAGTGCCAAAACAAGATTCCACAAATCTTGATATCGCTCAGAATATATTGAAAGTAGGCGTTCTGCAAAATAACGCACCTAAAGAGCACTTCTTTTGATTAGGTTCAGACCCCGCAACTCTCCATTTAGTTTTTAACTCTAAACTTCCAGCACTTCGTTTACTTGACACTCACCCTACACCTTACCTTACCACACCTTAATTCCGCAACACAAATCATAACAAAACCTTTTTCATGACTTAAAAGTTAACGCCAACCGGAGTTATTGTGCGGTTGGACCGCTGACGTTTTAAATTTGCCAAGCTTTTCCAAATCCACATTAAAATTCCCTTTACATATCTTTCTGCTATTCATTTCACAAACACAGGGTCCACCGCAGCATCTGATGGAACATTCCACCGAACTGTGCGGTCAGTGGATGTATGTCAACAAAGTGTAGCTTAGGTATTTGCGGTCCAGTTGAAATGTAAGCGCGTAATTTTGAGAAGAATATAGTATAGGTGGATGATGTAACAAGAGGTTTTATGGGCCACATGTTAAGCTGAATTCAAAAGATTTCATTATATTTTGTTGTTTGGTATTGTACGTTCACATTTGTCCAAAAATATTGGTATTTAATTATGAAAAAATTTTAATCGATACTTTTGAATTCCTTCGAGAGATCCTGGGATCCTGGTTCCTGGGTTCGATCCCCAGTGGAGGCAAGTGTTTGGGTGATGAATTTTCAGACATTTGTTCTCCAGTCTTGGATGTTCATTATATATGTATAATATTATATATATTCTGAATAGTTATGTGTATTTATCTATTAAATATATTTGTCCGTCATCTAGTATCCGTAACACAAGCAGCATTTAGTTGCTTAAAATGGGACTCGTTGATAGGTGTGAATGTCTGAGGATATTTATTATTTATTTATTTATTATTATTTAGGTCTCCGACTAAACCACATTGGGTCAGCGCGGAGGCCCATATTCGTCGTGTATTTCTCCTATGAGGAAGACCTGTGCCCTGTGACTAGAAGTGAGACTGGTATCTGGTGATGTGGCATGACGATGCTGCCGAATTGACAGGAACCTCT
The DNA here is from genome assembly GCA_910589355.1 of Parapoynx stratiotata. Classification (NCBI taxonomy): domain Eukaryota; kingdom Metazoa; phylum Arthropoda; class Insecta; order Lepidoptera; family Crambidae; genus Parapoynx; species Parapoynx stratiotata. The sequence goes on along the minus strand of OU342468.1, from coordinate 4,064,757 downwards.
GATCGACATTTTTTTTATTATTACTCTTAATTTGAATGCGTTTGACCACACACATGACTCATGGAAAGCGACGATGTAGTCTAATAACCCCTCTTCACTTAGAACGAACTTCGGCGAATGTTCCAATGTGCATGGCTATTCGTCTACATTTGCCTTACTTTGTGTATCTTCGCCGCTTTGTGTAGCGACAAAACGGAAAGAAATGTAGAAGAATAGCCCTCCACATTTAAACATTCGCCGAAGGTGGAACATGGAACACGCAAACTCAAATAGTTCACACCTGCCTTGAAAATCCCCTAATTGTAAAGGAACAGAAACACGGACCCAGCACCATTTGTCTTAAGTTAAGCTGTGCTATGCTATTAGCTTGTTATCCCACACAGTCAAGTAATTAACCATATACGATTTGCCAGTAGTCTACATATAGATGAAGGGACTAGCCGTCCCCTCGGGTTTACCACAAGTCACAATCCCCGGCCAAAGCCGTAGGTTCCGACCACTAACGGATAATTATTTATTTTGAAGGGACTTTCATGTTAATTCTGATCGCTAAATGTTAGCTTCAAAAAAAGATTCTTTTATTTTCACCTGAGGAGGACAAATTAATAGAAGGATTAACACAATTTCGATTCTTTAAAACCAATGTATCCAAACATAGAAAGCAGCAACACGCGGCATTTGTAGGACACAATTCTGCCTCGCTTTAGCTTGGAATATATCAATGAATGTTTGCGCGGCAGACTTCAGTCACAGCGCAGCATGCCGCACACGGCAGCCGCACGATTGCCGCTCTATGTTTGGACTTTTAGATGATGTTGACGACCTCCTATTATAGTTTTAAGTTGCTTTGATTCCAAATTGTTACCAAAATTCTTAGTACTCTAGCAGTTATTTTATATCGGTTTCGTGCAATTGTGTGGGTATCTTTGTTTGCCCTCGCTCATTGGTTACAGGTCTTCCTACTAGATGAAGCACGTGAGGAGTATGGGCCTTAACGCCACCATACTGGCGCAATGTGGATTGGTGGGAACGTTTGCAATAGCGACCAACGGCTTAAATTGCCTTCCGAAGCACGGAGGAGATCTCAAAGTCTTGGACACCCATCCCAAGACTGACCATGGCGAAAGTAGCTTTGTTTTCGATATCGATTGCCAAAGCGTTCAATCCACTACGCCACCGAGCTCCTTGTTTGGTGTTTAAATTTATTTATACTATTCAGTATTTTAGTGAGCTAAATTCTAAGGTGCAGCGCAGACAACAAACTTTTTGTGCGATCGAATCTGCGGCACACAAAATGTCTATATAGCGCGCAAAAGATCCTTCGCCGATTTTTCGCACGTCATATACCTTTCTGCATATAGTTCAATATGTTCTATTTTCACAGACTAAAAAGTCTGTCACGGATAGTTCGTCGTCTGCGCTGCACACAAGAATCATGAGAAAACAGACTAATAGTTCACTTCATCCCAAGCGCACGGAAGGAAGATTCCAAAGCCGTCTCCAATTCGAATTACTGAAATACATATTTCCATAGCAGTATCGTCAGCAGCGTGCCTTAAGCAATCTTGGATTGTCATTACTTGCAATATATCTGTGAAGGCTGCTTCAAGAAGCAGACCGTCAAATTCGCAGGAAAGCTCGTCTCTGTGACTCGGCGATAAAACGCTTAGTTGGGAAGCTGCGGTTCGTCGGAGGAGCTACGAGTTTGCGGGCGAGAATCGCTGCACAACCTGAAAACGGTTGGTGTTTGTTATAAGAGAAAGCGTTTTAAAATGTTCACGATGTTTGTTCGTTTGTAAGCTTCTGGGTGAAACTGTGGATTAAGTAATCTTCACAAATTACAAAATAAATTTACTCGTTATAATAGAAATGGATTTTCGAACACAAACAGATAATATTTTTGTTTGTTATTATTGTCAGAACTTGTTCTCAAAATAATTAACGCTACAATTTGTGATTTACTCAGAGAATACCAGGTAACAGACTTATGAGCAGATTAACTAATGAGACCATTAAATTTATTACTCATACTACCATAATTCATACTGAGCGTTTATAGTAGTACCGTGTATAATAGTATTAATGTATATGTACCTCGCTACGTAATTGTAGTTCTTTTTTTCACATCGGCAATCTCTTAACACTTGCACCACACGCCCGCCGGCAGCTCTTTCCTCGTAACAGCTTTGTTGGCTCGTTACGTCTTTCGTGCTGCAAGCGAATACAGTTTTCTTTGACGAGCTGAATTCCTTTATATTAGATGGCTAAATTGTGTATGGGCAGCTGCGCTAGCAATGTATAAATAATCGATGTAGTTGTATGAAATGAACTGCTTTTCTTGCCTAGCATGTCGTAAAAGGCAACTAAGGGCGTATTGGGTAGTGGGTCTGTGATTCTGTAGGCGATGAGCTAGCCACTTGTTACTACTTTTCACGATTTTTTCATCTGACCAACCCTGTTTTTGTATGGCTAAATGAGGTCTTAAGGAACGCAGTGCTCCTTGGACTCTGCTTACCCCTTCGGGAATTGCAGGCGTGATTGTATGTATGCTGTATTAAATGCTGGGTACCTGAATATTAGTGGGTCGCATATAAAAAGTTCCATGAACTTTTCAAAGCGCTATAATCTTGAAAAACATAACAGATATTCTTAGATTCACTTTACTTCTTGTTCTTTGATATGGTGTTGGCAATCAGTCGTTGCGTACTCAAACCAACAACCATAACTGCCAAGCAAGTCAAGTAAAAAACATTTTTTTTTATAGAATAAAAGTTGCGAGCGAGAATCGCTGCACAACCTGAAAACGGTTGGTGTTTGTTATAAGAGAAAGCGTTTTAAAATGTTCACGATGTTTGTTCGTTTGTAAGCCTCTGGGTGAAACTGTGACAACTGAAAAAAATACATAAAAGTGACAACTGAATTTTTTTAAATGGTTAAGAATAAACTTGCAGTGCATAAACTCGATAATGTCGAGTGATTCAAATACTGTTGTTGATTTTTTTCATCGTCCTCAGCCTATATACGGGGCCACAGCTGGGCACGGGCCTTCCTCGTGGAGAAACACATGAGGTATGGGCCGTTACACCACCACGCTGGCCCAATGCGGGTTAGTGTGTACTAGCGGTTGCAATAGTGACAGGGACCGGCTTAACGTACCTTCCGAAGCCCGGAGTTTTGGTCACCCATCCATGGCCTGACCATTGCGCAGGTAGCTTTGTTTTCTTATCGAAAGCCAAATCGTACTAACCATTACGCTACCAAGCTCCTCAATTTCTTTTTACCTACGTCTTAGAAGATTTGGGAAGCTATGGATTTTTTATCTAAAATGAATTTGCCTGTAGACATAAATTTTTAGAGATGCATCTCCCTGCTTCAGCTATAAACGGTTACGACGCTCACGAGTACCTGTCGCGGGATGCCCCCATAAAATGGGGGCAGATGGCACATACCCTCCGACACAACCTTATAAATATTCTAAAAGCTTTCTTGAAAAATTACCTAAGAAATATTACACTTATTGTTTTTAAAAAGTATAATGAAGACGTGTTGTAACGGCTAATGGCGTAGTGGTCAGTGCGCTTTGGCTTCGATCGAAATCAAAGCTACCTTCGCCATGGTCAGGTTGTGGATGGGTGACCAAGACTTTGTGATCTCGAGCTCCTCCGTGCTTCGGAAGGCACCGGTCGCATTTGTGACCGTTTCTACCCGCCAACCCGCATTGGGCCAGCGTGGTGGTGTTACGGCCCATACTCCTCATGTGTTTCTCCATGAGGAAGGCCTGTCCCAGCAGTGGGACGTATATAGGCTGATGACGAACGGCTCATTGAAATAATACTTCCAAGCCATCTCTTCAAATCGTAAAAGGCGACTAATGGACTTAGAACCAAAAGCTTATAGCGGCGACGGAGTCACCTGCCACGCTGAGCACATGTCCAGTCACTGCTTGGTGAAGCGCGGACCATGACAGTGGACTGCTTTTTTGGTGCTGTTGCCTAGTCTCTGTATAATGAAGGCGATTGATAAAGAAAAGATTGGCACTGAAACTGAAATAATATCCAAGAATTTAAAAGAATCTTCGTCTCGTTCATTACCAGCCTACATAACTGACGCCTGGGCACAGCCAATGCTAATGCAAGTTAGGAGGTAGAAACTGTTTCAATAGCGAGCGGGACCAATGGCCGAACTTGAACACGAAATTTCGATCACCCATCTTCTTTTATCAGTTTTTTGGATAAGCACATAATTAATGAAAATAGAAAACGTGATAATATAGGGATACAATAAATATTTTTTTCAGAAAAGGAAATATCTAGAACTTTAATTCAAAATATTTCTAAGTACTTATAATGCATAACTTAAACACATAATACAAAACAACCTACGTGGTCGAGTAGTCTGTACGCCGGTCTCAAGGCGTCGCCATCTCGAGAGGTTCTGGGTTCGATCCCCGGGGGGGACAGATGTTAGTGTGATATGTATTCTACATAGGTACATTCATACATATAATCACGACTATTATCCCCTAAGGCTTAGTCAAAGACTAAACAAAAGCCCCGCAAAAGCAGTCCAATGCCGTAGGCCGCGCTTCACCAAGCAGTGATTGCACACAGGGTGACGGGTGGTGAGCCCGTCGCCGCTATAAGATATTGGATGTTAGTGCAGCTCTAAGTCCATTAGTCGCCTTTTACGACACCCAAGGGAAGAGATTATGGGTAGGTAGTATTCTTTTAATGAGCCGCTACCACACGGCTCTCTATTGTATATAATCTGGATTTAAATGTGTTTATCTATTAAATATATTTATCATCATTAGTTGCTTAAAATAGGGCTAGTTGGTAGGTGTGAATAAATATTATAAATGCGAAAGTAACTGTCTGTCTCGCTCGCTTTCGCGTCAAAACTACTGAACCAATTTAACCGAAATTTGGTACACAGATAGTCTAGTCTAGATTTAGTATAGGCTACCTTTTATCCCGATATTCCAATGGGAACAGGTGCTATGCGGGTGAATGATAAAAAAATTAAATAAATCCTCCCAGAAAAGTGAAGGACAAATTTACGCCACTGGGAAGTTTGTTTCTAATAATAGAGTAGGAGTAAATTTTCAATTCCACCAATTCAGCCTACTGTTCCAATTTGAAAGATTTTCAGTGTTGAATAGCCTAATTATTGAGGAAGGCTACATACCATCCTACTATCTCAAAGTAACTATTCTATGCGGACGAAGTCGCAGACAAAAGGTAATAAATATAGTCAAATACCAATGTAAACGTTATCTTGTAAAAAGACTTAATGTTACTCACAGAAGTTTTGGGAATTCATTGGATTCAGGACGCTTAAATAGGACATGGGGCTTTTAAGATGTCACAACATACTTTTCCGGGAACACTGCGCACGAACATTGAAAATATATATTTTCTCATCCCCTTCAGTCTGCGCGTCTCTTTTGTAGCTGGAGTTGCTAAGGAATCTCTTTCACAACAATGCTAGTGTTCTAGATTTACTTTAGTTATTTTTAAAGTAGGTAAACAAAATACTAATGCTCGATTTCACCAACATCCTTTTAAACATCACATAGCTAAAAGTCACTTAAACTAAAAGCACTCCTAAACGATCACCTAACTTCACCTTAGGTTTTCCCTAAAGTGATGGTGAAAAGGAAATAAATGTTAAGTGTCACCTAAAAGTTAGGGGTTGATGGTGAAATCGGGCATAAGGCTCACTTGCGCGATCGAGAGTTAGCGCCTAACGCAGGATTTGCCCCTATATTTGCCCCGGGGTTAGGTGCTAACTCTCGATCGCGCATGTGGGCCTGAAGGCTCGTTTAAAGAGACGCGGGGCGTCAGGCGGCGCCGCCAGGAAAACAAACATGCAGCGAGGTATTGGTGCGTTCAAGGAGATGTTGTAGCGTCACATGCGGCGAGCGTAGCCGCGTCGGACGCGGCGGCAAAATGTTGAATCTTGTGCAAACAGTGGAGTCCCCATATATCACCAGGACCTCACTTGCAGCCGCAACAATTGGAACGCGTTGCGCGAGTTCGCGCACTCCTGGCACACCATTAGGCACGCTTTCGATTGATCGGGTATCAGCAGAAGAGCAGCCCGACGCGAAGTCCTGTGACTATGTCACTGTCACGCCCCAGAAGGTGGAGAGGTGGCAACAATAGGGATGGAAATAGAATTTGTAGGGAGCATAGAACAAGCGCGGTGTGGGAAAGAGCATTCGCAAGTACCCCGCGCTCTCCCGTGATTCGGTCTGTATGCCGTAAGGCAGGTAAGACCATGGGTTGGTGGTGGACGCGGCGGCTGAAGCGGCGCGTGACGCCGCGGCAAGCAAGAAGGATTGATTGGCGGCGAGCGATCCCGCGTCGGACGCGGCAGCTGAAGCGGCGGATACCGCGGCAAGGATTGATTAGTCTTATTTACACCTTTTTCGCTTCACGTGCCACCTCCAACCGCGCCTCCTGACGGACCGCGTCTCCTAAAACGAGCCCTTAGTCTTTTGGTTTAAAGTTATGAAACGTCAAAACACAGTCAAAAATGTTCTATAACGTTATACGTAATTTTGAGACTTCATATAGAAAAAAACTAATGATTATCGATTTCATAAAACGATGAAACCGTTATATCATATCGATAATTATTCCTCAGAAGTCGTCGCGATATTGCCTTTGTGCTTTATTGATAACAAGCTCCACCGCAAAAGGTTTAATTTAGTCTGAAACCATACAGTGTAATTAAATTTCAAGATGTTTATTTAATTTGATCTACTGTTCCAATAACATTAATTACGTAAGCTTCTTTGGGTTCCCTTATAGGTTTCATGTTAAAAAGTTATTTTTTCATAGCCAGGTCAGCTGCCCGCGCCACGCGCGCTCTCACAATACACGAGATAGTTAGCAGTGTTTCACACAACACGCGCGCGCTTATACTTTAAATTATATGGAAATTGCCTCTCTAACTGCTTCTATGGTCTAGTGGTTAACACTACCGGGTGTTGATCGGGAGGTCCGGGTTCAATTCCCCATGGGAGCAAAGGTTTTTCTGCTCGGTTTGGTTGGTGGTAGGGCTTAGCCCGCCTGGCTAGCTATTGTCGTCTTATCTAAATTTGTAGCCATAATAACAATGTTTTAAGCATTTTTGTGTTCCGGCAATCAGAGTTAAGGTAGCCAGTTCCTCAGTTGTTGAGGATTACAGGTGAAGCTCGCTTCCACCTTCGGCCTTATCGTCACTTACCATCAGGTGAGATGAAGGCCAAGAGCTTACCTGTCATATGTAAAAAAAATCACGCCGGCGCTATTTGCCATCGCCGGCCGCCGGGCGTGGCTCTAAACCCTTAATATAGTGATTATACAATCACTATATAATCACTAAAGCTTTTGATCTTCCGAGATGTGGTCCTAAAACCATAGAGATGACGCTTAAAATTAACGTACAATCCTCAGACCATGGACTTAGTCAAATTAAAAGGAGGAAAATGTCAAAAACTAGTAGGACATGGTTCATACTATAATTAAAATATAACGTTACGCCTAGCAAAGCTTTGTGTCGCATCAGAAGCGTTGGTTGTGTTATTACATTGTCTCATTTTTACCCGGGACGGTACGTGGCAGCCCAAATAACAACGTTGAACTAGATTTTCGTGAAAAACCCAACGAGGCACGTTTTCGCTAGTACCCGAATTTACCTCGCAAATAATTTTAGTCTACTTTAGAACCTTTAATTTGGTTTGAAATCACCTTAATCTTGGAAAATTTTGTTATACTTATCTTTTATTTTTGTTTCTTTTCGTTGTATTTTTTTAAACCACAAAATTACTGTGTATCACTAGGCTGACCCTATATTTTAGGCTGGCAACGTACTGTTATACTTCTAGGAGTGGTAAGAAGATGTAATTATCTCAAACAAGAATGTAGTCTCTTGCGATCAGCTGTCCTCTTTAACCATATTTCAATGGATTGGAATCGGATTTATTTTATTAAATACTATTAAAAGTATGAAAACCGCTACATTGATTCAATATTAAGCGGTTATTATGTGAACTGACTTCGTTGTCTATTTCGCTGAATTTTGCTCTCTTTAACCGATGACAGACAACGGCCTCACAATACAATATTCTATATTTAACGTTAAATTCGGTTAGAGAGTAGCAAATTTAAGCAATTTATAATTTGTAACGAAAATAGACCATAGGAAGTCAGGTCACATTAACCGCTTAATATTGAAACAATGTGGAGCTTTTGTTATTTTCATTTGTGTTCGATGACAGAAATCAGATTGCAATCCATTGAAATATGGTTTTTCGCCTAAGCATCTACGCCTATACTGTGAAAGTTAAGCATGCCAGCCACTTAAATGAAGTACCCAAATATAAATAGGGAGCCATTAATCTAACCCCCAGTTTCTGGTTTTTGGAAGAACGACAAAGACAGGGACAGGGACAGGGTCAGGGACCGGTACAGGAACAGGGACATAGACAGGGACAGGGACAGGGATAGGGACAGGGACAGGGACAGGGACAAGGATAAGGACAGGGATAGGTACAGGGACAGGGACAGAGACAGAGACAGGTACAGCGACAACGACAGCGACAGGGACATAGACAGGGACAGGGACAAAAGACTTTATTTCGCGTCAAATATGGTTCATAAGAGATCTTGAGGTGTAAGTGGTGATCACGTATTTCACCAGATACTGGCATGCAAAAACATTGAATAAAAAAATACATGGGTATATGAGCTTGATTATATTCTAACATAAGTGTTCTATTCCCAAAACTCTTTTCACTCAATTTCCTCAATATAACGAAGAAATTCTGTTTGAAAAGTTAAACCGTCTCTTATAATATGCAAAGTGCCTCGTGTGTATTGCGCTGAGTGCCAGTTTAGCACACTTGACGTTTTTAGGACACAACTAGGTACTTACACGATATTGATATTGCTTCGGGAAAGGTGGGTAGTTCTAATTTATTCATCCAAGACAATATTTAAGATGGTATTCGTCCTCTTGAGATGGACTGCGTGCAATTTGAAAATAATTTAGCTTATAAATTAAACCAACAGGTACTCAGCAATCGTATCTAACATACTTTCATATAATCACGACTATTATCCCCTAAGGGTTAGTCAGAGACCAGGAAAAAGCACTGAAGAAGCAGTCCACTGCCATAGTCCACGCTTCACCAAACACTGGCTGCACGTGCTCAGCGTGACAGGTGGTGAGCCCGTCGCCGCAAAAAGCTATTGGATGGTTGTGTAATTCTAAGTTCATTAGTTGCCTTTTAAGACACCCAAAGGAAGAGACGTGTTGGTAATATTCTTTTAATGAGCCGCTACCACACGGCTACAAACCATTTCATTTTGGATCATCTTAAAAAAGGTATGAATAATAATATGATTATAGTACAACGCACGAATTGTGGTGAAATTAGCTGAGACACCCACTACTGGACATGGAGTTCCGCTGCCCCTATCTAGCAGTTTCCCGCTTATTTTGGCACAATCTTAATCTATTACTGTGTTTTTTATTTATTTTTATTAATGATTTTAATTATTGTAATAGCTTCCAGTTCTTTACCATCAAGCAAGTATACTTCCTTACTTCCAAACCAATAAATAAAAATGTTATAGCCTTCATAAATCAGGAAAAAATTACAGTCAGCGTAAAAACAAAGCAGGTCGTTTATTTTTGTCTTGCGCTGTAGAAAAATAATGGTTGAATAATGGAATATACGTCTACTGCATCCGTAGTACTTATTAGAGAAACGGTTCATAAGAATGCAATGTAAACGACGCAGGGTGAAATTCTGCTTTGAATTGATGTTAAGAGGGAAAGGGGAATTAATTATGAAATGCAGACTTGTAGAAAATAAAATGGGTTGGTAATTGGTATACAAAGGTCTGTTTAACATAACTTCACTCTTTTAATTGTTCTATACTGCGTACTCAAGATGGTGTACAGTCAACTCCAAAACTACCTACCACTTTGACAGTAAATGACTGTTTGAAGAATGAAATAAAAATTTTCACCTCTAAAATGTGTATACATTTAATATTCGACTGTACTGTGAAGGGAATAAAAATACTGTCCCTGTAGAAGGTAAAGGACCCAGGCCCGACACGAAATAGGCCTATCTGGGCAAATGTTGGGCATATAATTTTAGACCAGAACAACTTGCTTACATAGTTCTCAAACATATACAACCTGTCAAGGAGGCACCTCGATGTTAGCGAAAACAAGGCGGCCAATTCCTGCGGTACAAAGATGTGCTTAAGCGACACATGAAGAGATGTGACATAGACCGCCTCTCTAGTCTAGTGGTTCACACCACCGGATGTTTAACGGGAGGTCCGGCTTCGATTCCCCATGGGGGCAGAAGTTTTTCTGCTCGGTTTGGTTGGTGGTAGGGCTTCTTAGCCCGCCTGGTTAGCTACCACCGTCTTACCTAAATTTGTCGCCATAATAACAATGTTTTAAGCATTGTTGTGTTCCGGCAATCAGAGGTAAGATAGCCAGTTCCTCAGTTGTTGAGGATTACAGGTGAAGCTCGCTTCCACCTTGGTCCTTATCGTCACTTACCATTATGTGAGATGAAGGTCAAGAGCTTATCTGTCGTATGTAAAAAAATTGATCCGTCACAGTGGGAGACAATGGCGGCGGACCGGCCACAGTGGAGGCATACCATACACACCAAAGTGTCCGAGTTTGAGAAGGAACGTAGAGAACAGCTCGATACTAAGCGAGACGAGCTCAAGGCCCGCCGCGGGCCTTGAGCAGCCGGACATTATAATTATGTCGGAGGGGTACTGACTTGTAGCATATGTGGTCGTACATGCGCTACAAAAATCGGATATGTCAGTCACCTGAGAGCACACCAACGAAGCTCTCAATCGCAGTAGTCAGTCGCTGTGGCCGAAAACGGTCAGGATGGGACGATAACCTGTCAATGGTCAGAAAACCAACATAGAGACATTTATTGTTTGCGTAGAAATTGTGTTGAACTTAATAAAAATATTAAAATGAACTTAAAATGAAAAACTGTTTGCCTTGACAATCTTGTTATAACATTGCTAAGCTACGGACACCGGTGTTCGCGCTGACCCTCAAGCAAACGTAAAGAACCAGAGAAAAACACTGCTCAAGGATGGATACGGTGACAACTGACTTTTAATAGTTTGATTGATTAATAAATAGACAGCAAAATATAAAAGTCGAAAAATCAGTAAAGAGGTCGTATCAAAACAGAATAAAGATCAGCTACCCTATTCTGTAACGTAATGTTGACAAATCAATATTGATTTAATGCAACGTCAAATGTCACATCAAAAAAGTGTTCGAAATGACAATTCATTCATTCATTAAATTTGGTTACAGAGTAAGGCAGGTGTTCAGCACAAGTTTGTTTAAAATTACACAAACAAACAAAAATACATACTTATCAACATAATCATTATGGCAAGTCTGAAATATATTTCACTTGATAAGCTAAACTGCCTATAACAATGACATAATTGGCTATTTAAAAAAGTGGCTCATGAGTTTCTTGCCGGGTTCTTCTCATAAAAAGCCTTACTCTCGAAATCCGCTTGTATCGATTACAACCAGAGTCAAAGCGCCGCCGTGGATGTACACTACAAGCGTTCGCGGTAATGAACTTTAATACTGAACTGTTTTAATCATTTTTGTTTTATTTTGTAAGATAGTTATGAAAAATATTGATGATGTTTACTGCCAAGGTTAAAATAAAGAATAGTTAAATAATTTTTTATTTTGATTTGATTTTGATCCCAATGTCAATTAGGTTTTAAGAGCGCATTACAGAATTGCACCACAAAAAGACCCTTTAAAGTTGTATTTTAAGTCAAGGAATTTTATTCACATCGAGTGCTTGATTTACCTTACTTTCTTAAGTGCAAAGCGACAATTCCTTTGCGAGCGAAAAGTCTCTGTGCGAAGTTTTTATTGAGATTTTAAAGGTGAAATATTCTTAAAAGATCCATTATGTAGATTACTCCGTTGCCGTGAGCGAAAAATATTATTAGTATATAGTTTTTTTGTTTTTGTGAAAACTTGTAGTGGTGGTTGAAAAGAAAAGGAGTTTTTTAAACTAACTAAGACTACATAAGTCGTGGTTAGTTTAAAAACTCCCTACATTTCAATCAACCAACCATTTTGAGTTTTGAATATTTTTGTAGCGTAATTGATTCACGAAGTGACTGACGTATAAGCATGATATAATTGACTGTAGAGCTGAAGACGTGGATGATTTAATTTTGTTCGGAATAAACATAATACAATAAAAAAATATCTATCCACATTAAAAAAAAAATATCCTAAGGCATTCACACCTATCAACTAGTCCCATTTTAAGCAACTAAATGCTGCTTGTGTTACGGATACTAGATGACGGACAAATATATTTAATAGATAAATACATTTCAATATCCTGAATATATATAAATATAATTATAAACATCCAAGACTGGAGAACAAATGTCTGAAAGTTCATCACCCAAACACTTGCCTCCACTAGGGATCGAACCCAGGACCTCTCGAGATGGCGACGCCTTGAGATCGGCGTATAGACCACTCGACCACGGAGGTCGTCAAAAACCACATTATTATCCAACTCTTGAACTTAGGTGGAACAGACATTAACACCCAGAAATTTTATTTTATTTTAGAAATAGAAGAGCTTTATTGATGAATAAAAGAATACACGAACAACTTTGAAATTTACGAGCTTTTAATGGGATTGGCTGGAGCATTAGAAATGGATTGGTTGGTTTCTGAATTAAGAAAATAAAGCCAATTTTGTTGCAGATCTCACTCAATTGTCCAATAATATGGCAGAACTAAAGGATTAAATTAAATCAGTGTGTATAAATAACACGAAAAAATTCTTTAGACACACACTCCCACATTATGACTAAGAGACAGCTGAATACGTAATCATCAGAAATTTCTTTTCAACACACCTCACATAAAATCAGGACGGTATCGAAAGATCTCGCGTTAGTAAAAATATGTAAATAAGTATCAAGAAATAATGTTCGAATATTAGACACAGAATCAATATCAGTGGTAGACAAGGATAGATATAACCACTTTAGTTAATTGTAACGTCGTTGACAGTTTGCGTAGTAAATATGAGGGGTAGATGTACCGAGGGACGTAGTCTCCCTAATATACGATGACTGGATTTAAATTTGCAGACTGGCCCGTTTGCAAATTTAACGATGTCTTAATCGGGAGACTCGAGGCACTGGAGTGATGAATGACTCACCTAACGTTTGTTAATGATATTAATTTCATATTTACTTAAGAGGCGTTTTATAGGTACGCTGGCGGCCAGCGTACCTATAAAACCACACTACAACAGTAATTATCCAGAAAACGTAGATGTTTGATCAAAGCCAAGCACACGTTAGGTACATTCGCAAAAAACTTTTCGAATTAACGAAAGCAATTCATCAAAATATACTTAATTGTTGAATGTAATACGACTTAAATTGCATAAAACCTAATGATTGATTAGGTAAACAAACCAAATACATAAATATAATTAACAATTATAACGCTTATAAAGACCTCTGTGTGGAGCAAGAAATGAATGTTTTTGTAAGTAGGAATTACCTTCCAAGTCCTTGGGTGTAAGTTACTGAAATATGCACCTTAATCCAAGGACTAAAGTGATCAAGGAAATCCCAAAAGTCAATTATCTTTCAAGCACCACACAGAACCCTTAACATTTACGTTATTATCATTAGGTCTGTTGAAAGAAAGCGTTCTTATAACAGCTTAGTTTCAATGGGTTGTACTTTTACCAGTTTCTTCATTGCGATTCTAGTTAGCTCGTTCACAGAAACAATCGGAATTACGTTGCGTACTATCAGACATAGTGGATTTTGTATTTCTATTGAGGGTAGTCTTAAGATACTGGCAATTATCTTAGAGTCATCCTTCACATTTTTTCTCCAAATAACCACCTCATATTGGGTCCTTACCTATGAAATTGGTGTTTATTTTCCCTCTTAGTATTTTGTCTGTAACTATTAAGATTCAGAGTATTCCAAAAAAATAATTACCTCGTCTAAAAAAAGACTATATTTTTGAGCTCTTTTGGTTTGTTTTGATAATTTGTTGTAAGTTTAATTGTGTTAAAATTGGACACGGAGACAACTCTTATTAAGTGCCTCCCGAATACATCATTTTATTTGCATTCACTTAAAACGATAAATAATTTTTATGAAGTGTGATATTACACATATTATTAAAGCTTGTCTAATGATAGATGCCAAATATTATTATCTTTGGATTTGTCGTTGTGAAGAAAACTGAAAAAAATTTAGTATGGAAAATGCAGAATTCCCCAAAATCTCCATACAAAACACCAATTTCATAGGTAAGGAAGGACCTAATATATTGATACGCCCACTCGCCGTGTATCTGTCGATCCTCAAGTAGGCTTGTTCGGACGTAATTCGCTTCATGGTTTAATCGCCCTCGTATTAATCAGCAAAAAAACTATTTTCATCAGACAGTTATCGTACAGTGCTGTGTGAAGTGCCATCACATCAGGAAGTCCCGGGGACATCAGGAAAGCAGAACATCAAAGGTTAGTGTGCATGGTTTCCTATCCTCTTTCCTTGATATCATTATCTTGTTCTTCGTCCCGAATTGCCCAGGGATAATTGCCAGTGCAGTAGGATTCGCCTATATTCAACCAAAAAATACAGTCCAATAATATCAATAAAATTAATCCAGGACCTCGTGGTGCAAGTAATTTATTTGTTGCACCACCAAGACATAAGATATAATAATATCTGAACGTCATCTCATTTCACATGTCTAGGTATATCTACACTTCTTGTTATATTGAGTGAATAAAAATACATTCTGTATTTTAACATCATTCGATAGTGTTGTTAATAAGGATCAATTTCTGGGAAGTAATGATATACGGGAAACTTAAGAAAAGAGCGAATTTCCTTCAAAATGTTACTTTTATTTAACCTACTTACTAAACCTTAGCTCAGTAAATGTCCGAAATGATAGTCATAAATCATTGTTTTCAACACGCAGCCGCATTCGTCGTCTCAGAGATTCCTTTTTATACAACAACACAATAATATTACTTAATCAGTTAATAATATTTACCAATAATCCAAGGATTGGATTACTATTTTTAGGGGGTATGTAAAAAGCGAAATTTTCAAAGCCTTATATTTAAAGTATTATAAGTAAAAAGTATTATAAGCAAAGTATTATATTTTATGACTTTTAACTAAAACCAAAACTCACACACCTGTAACAAAATCCCACATACCAGCTCTACGAGCATAGATCTTTCGATAAGCCAAATTTGACGTCTAAGATCGATAATTGATAAATATGACAGATAATCAAATAATACTAAGGAGTGAAAAGGACGGATGCTTTTGTCAATCAAAAATATGGCGACAGTCGAAATTCTAAGCTCGCCATGACATTGTTCTTGTTGGAGAAAATATATCCGTGGTTCAGAGCAGGCTG
Source organism: Parapoynx stratiotata (assembly GCA_910589355.1). Classification (NCBI taxonomy): domain Eukaryota; kingdom Metazoa; phylum Arthropoda; class Insecta; order Lepidoptera; family Crambidae; genus Parapoynx; species Parapoynx stratiotata. The sequence goes on along the minus strand of OU342468.1, from coordinate 4,049,223 downwards.
GGAAAATGGCAGAGTAGGCTGGCGAAAACCGAGCACTTGTTCTTCCCTTTTGGGGAGGCATCCAGTTTTTCGGACATGACCTTAGATGGTTTATCCCTACCTGTTGTCTCGGGAGCAACGTGTGACCCTAGATTACCCCTTAAGCTTAAGGGGAAGATCTATAAATCCGTCGTTAGACCAGTTGTAATGTATGGATCTGAATGTTGGGCAACGAAAGCGATGGATGAAAGAAAGCTGCACTCAGCAGAGATGCGAATGTTGCGATGGATGTGTGGAGTCACAAGAATGGATAAGATCAGGAATGAATATATTAGAGGAAGTTTGAAAGTAGCGCCAGTGATAGAAAAGATTAGGAGCAATATGCTAGCGTGGTATGGACATGTGATGAGGAGGGATGAATGTCACATTACAAGAAGAATGCTGAGCGTCCATCGTGGACGGACCTAGAGTGAGAGGAAGACCAAAGAAGCGATGGATTGAATGTGAAAAGAATGATATGAGAATAAAAGATGTGGATGCTGAGCTAACGAGTGACAGAGGAGAATGAAAGAAGAAGACATGTTGTGCCGACCCCACCTAGAGTGGGAAAGGTCAAGAAGAAGAAGAAGAAGACTGCTGTGCTGGGTTGACTGGCAGAGATAAGTCCTCGTTTGCATACTTTTTTTTATATAGTGAATGACCTGTAGTTGTGTTCCTTAGTGCAATAAAGAGATAATAAAAATCTTATGTTTACTATACTCAGCTATAAGACTGCTCAGTTGCTGATGTATATATTTCTTACCCATCGTTGTGCAATTACAAAAATAATGATACTCCTGCGTCTGCTATAGATCTGTATCTATCAACCGTAATAAAAGTTTAGGTGTTTCGGTCCCAATCGTGTCAGTTCCCTAGTCACTGCTTTATGCACTACTTAAATTTTATAGTGACATTGTTTGTTTTTGTATTATTCAATGGACCAGTTTAGGATGATAATGATCATGAAGTATATAGTACGTCTCAATCCAAGTTGGCAAAAAGGTAAACAAAAAGCCGACTTACCAAATTTGTTATTCAATAATCACACTTTTTACATGGACATTGGCACGTAAATATAATTAACGGTAACAATTGTTGTCAGTTTCAATTGATTTCAATTACCTACAGTCATCACAAAACATTTTAGAGATGAAACATTACCTTTCTTTTGTTTACCTTTTTGGCAACTTGGATTGAGACGTACTATATATGGTGTAGTATTCGTACAAAGTACACAATTTACTTATGATAAAATAAGATCAATTAAAACTAGATTGGGTTCATATTGATGATATTGTTGAAGTTAGGATTTATATGATACAAGATTGGTACTAAGTAACTATTTATAAAAGATGTGAGATCTTATTTAAACAAATACAATACGCGAAATCTTCATTAATCAAATATGATAATACCTTAATAATCTAAAATGTCCTATTAAATAAGTAGGCAAATTAAATTAATAAGAGGTAAGAATACGCCATGTTGTAGAAAATGTAGTTCTTATTCAAGTTGCAGAGTGTCTCATTATGCCACGTACGAGGAAACGCCTAGCTTAGAGGCTCTAACGCGCGCGGTACCACGAAAGAGCCATCACACGCCACTCACGACGGACCTGAAATATTAGGTCCTTACCTATAAAATTGGTGTTTTGTATGGAGATTTTGGGGAATTCTGCATTTTCCATACTAACATTTTTTCAGTTTTCTTCACAACGACAAATCCAAAGATAATAATATTTGGCATCTATCATTAGACAAGCTTTAGTAATATGTGTAATATCACACTTCATATAAATTATTTATCGTTTTTTTAGTAAATGCAAATCAAATGATGTATTCTGGAGGAACTTAAAAAGAGTTGTCTTCGTTTCTAATTTTAACACAATTAAACTTACAACAAATTATCAGAACAAATCAATAAAGCTCAAAAGTGTGCCCTAATTTTAGAGGAAGTTATTATTTTTTAAGAATATTCTGAAACATAATAGTTACAGACAAAATACTAAGAGAGAAAACAAACGCCAATTTCATAGGTAAGGACCCAATATCTCATGAACTGAATTTAATTGACTAAGATAAACTTGATTATCCAGACGATCAAGAGTAAAGTAAACTTATTTATTGTTATATCCTTACGGTGAAATTGTGTATTGTTATCAAGGAGGTAAGTAACGGAGGTAACAACAGGCGCGTTTAGTATGAAAGCATGTGACGTCGATTCATTTGGGTGGGCGCTTTTTTCGTACACAATCAATGATTTTGTGTGAAAAAAAGCGCCCACCCAAAATAGCGAAAACGGCGTCACTGATTGTTCTATGTAATATATCTATAAAATGCTTTTATGATCCTTGATTGTTATAGTAAATTAAAAATTAAACATGACACGATTTGGCTGGAGATGGATGGATGGAGTGAAATGATTCGTGAACTGAGCTGTGAAATGAAATCTCATTGAAGCTCTTTGAAGAGTACTTTGGTACAATGTAGTGTTATGTGAAATTGGAGAGCTTAACAATGTAGGGGTAATGAAACCAGAAGTATAAAGTTTGTTTACTTAATTTCCTTAAGGCGAATTCGACCAAATTGAGATTAGTAACACGGGAATAGTAATACCAAACTGAGCTGAACTGCTAGGTCGAATCTGCCCTATGTCAAACGAGACATTGACACATACGTGCGCGAAAAACTGCGTACTCCGTTAAAATAATATTACTCGCGTGTAGCCAAACATGAAAAAACTAGGATGTCTAATCGGCTCCGCCCTATACAAAAACTCCACTAGACAGGCAATTGATACGGAGAAATATAGCAAACAAAATATTTCCACATTGCAATTAAATGGAAAAACAGTCCAGCCAAGCACTTTTATTCCTTTGCCGTCACTACTATCTTTTCATTTTACCGTCTCGAGTTTTGCCCCGACATAAAAAAGAACTATCGACATTAATTTCCAACTCTTGAACTTAAGTGGAACAGACATTTGCCGCCTGAGATTCCCTTAATTTTATTTCAGTAATAGAAATATAAATGATGGATAAAACTATACATGAACAATTTTGGAATTTACGAGCATTTAATGGTATTGACTCAGAGCATTAGAAATGGATTGGTTTCTGAATTACGAATTTCGAGTGAATTTCATAGCAAGACTCACTGTGAATTCATATTGTAAATGTAGAAGCTTGAGTTCATCTTCTCTTTCTTACATTTAAACATTTTCTATATAATATGAAAAATTCTACAGCACAATACTTTCATATATGGAAATTTATAAGATCCGTATGTAAAACTCCTCAGAGAACGGTGCATTTTCCTACGTTTTCTGATATTTTCTTTAAACTAAGTTAACGCTTAAAAATAGGTGACACTGTATTTAAAACGATTCGTTTAAATCAGTTCAATTATAGTCTCTAATACTTATGGGATTATCTTATCTTATCTTATCTTCTGCAGTGTTGCCCCACTCTCTACCCAAATTTCAATGGATTAGTATGTGATTTCTGTCACTTCGTACTCTTGATGAACACTTTTGAAAAAAACGCGCCTTCAATATTAAGCGGTCATTATGTGAACTTAATATTGCCTATTTTGGCTACAAATCCAATGGTAATGAAATTTATTTTAGCCACTACAGAGGGAGAAAATGTCAAATGGTCATACATATTTTTGAACATGACTATACCAAATGGCAAGACATATGATGAAGCATTTAATCATTATTGATTTGTCAATATTACGTTACAGAGTTGGGCAGCTGCTCACAAGTGATCAATCCCAATGGGCACTACTGGAATACGGAATTATATTCTGGCATTCATTCTCTCTATACCACAACAAGCGTTCTTTTAAAAAGGCGTGAAAAGGCACCTGCTCAAAGACTTAATAACTGATCACCATCATCAAATTGTAATGAGTCGTCTGCGGTTTTATAAAAAAAACTTCTTCGTATGACAGTTACTTGTCAAAAGACTTGTTCCTTTCAACATAACACAATTCAAAACTGGAACTACTTAATAACATCTCTGGCTGTCTTCCTTAAAATTCATAATTCAGTCATACAAGAGACTACAATTAAACTTTAATAAAGCAGGTGGTGAATTGAGCAAAACTTTCGCCCTGCAAGCTGAAGTCTAGGGTTGCTTCTTATCAGGTAAAAAAAGTGTTTTCAGGATTCTTGCTTTTAAGAGGAAGGTTTTATAATTTTCGTCACGCCATGATTGCTTTATTATTGACTAGCTGTTGCCCGCGACTTCATGCGCAGTTACTAATATCCCCGGGAACCCTTTAATTTTCTGGAATAAAAAGTATCTAAGATGTTGACCAGGGATATAAGATATCACGATGCAAAATTTCATTAAAATCAGTCCAGCCATTTCGAAGATTAGCCCGTACAAACAGACAAACAGACAGAGAAACAAAAAACTAAAAAAAACATTTTTTGGTATTTTCCCTCTTTTTACATCTCCCTTACTTGGTTTTAAGTATTTTTTTTCGATGGACAGACATTTGACCTCTACTGTTTTATTATAATGGATAGATGTATAGATTTCTTTAAACATGACCTTCATTTTTATTTTCAATTTTAACGTTCAATATGTTCACGAAATCTGCCATTTGTTCTGCGTATTTGTGCAGCTCACTGGAAATATGGACTGATCTCCTAATGCAACCTTTTTATGCCAGAAATCAGATAGATATCTTAACTCCGAGAAAATATGGAAATAAAATAAATAACCCATGTGATACTATGGATGGACCACTACTACAGTAGAACGAGAATAATGCGTTTATGTGAGAATAATGTTTTATAAAATTTTAGAATCGTATGTGACGGGGTGAAGCCAGGGATAAAATGAAAGACGCTTGGGTCGTCACTTAATGGGGTATATTTTATAGAAAAATAAAGCACTCTGGAACAAGGCAATTTTAAAAGGTAAATACAAAAACAAGGAACACAAATAATAAACAGATAAGTATAAAAATAGGGCTACTTACAATAGTGCCTATAAAAACAATTTTATTCAAATAAAATAAAAATGATGAGTTCGAATACACAGCTAAACTTTGAATGTAATAAATCAATAATTTTTTTTAAATATACTTAATATAACAAAAATAGTCTGTTGGAGATTAAGACAATTTGGAGACAGACAGTGAATAAAAAAGGCAGAACCAAAGAGAAAACGGCCAGAGAGGTGCGCAGTAACAGCAAAGAGTCGCTAACAGTGGTATAGCGCCTCGTTACACGTATATATCTCATAATCATGAAAGTTATATTTAATTCCAAGTTGTGTTTCCAAGCGCCAGCCCTATTCACTTGTAATTATAACGGCGACAGCTCCTGGAAGTCGGATGGCACGCCATGAATATTCCATTTCGGGACGTGTATGCAAGTTTGAACTAGTATCAGTGTCGCGAGTACCAGACTCCAAATAATTAAGACATCTTCGAACTATGGCCCTTGGGTCCTTTAGATACCGACTAATTTGGTCTGATAAGTCGTCGGACCCAAAAGCAACGTGATCTGAATTAGCTTTCGGTATTAAGATACAGCTTTAATGAAAATATTTTACCTAAGAGCTCTACTTGGAATTCATTGGTTTCTCGTGCTCGATTGAAATGTTATTGGAAGTACGCTTAATTTTAATATTATGAAAATGATATTACGGTAAATTACTGATGGATAATTAATGGTGAATAGCCTGGCTGAATCTTCCAAACACATCGGTTTCTATATGAACTTGGATAAAACCAAGGTTATGATCAACGAGCACATTGTTCCGAGACCCGTCACAGTAAATGGACTATCTCTCAAGTTTGAACAAAAATATGTTAACCTAGGGCCAATGCTCCAACTAGGTAGGAACGATTTCGAGAGAGAAGCCAAAAGAAGAATTCAGCTAGGCTGTGCAGCATTTTGTAAGCTTCGTGAAGTCTTCTCGTCACCAATCCCTCAATATCTCAAGTCGAAAGTCTTCGATCAGTGCGTTCTCCCAGTGACCCACGGTGCCGTGAGTGTCCACGTCTGGACTAGTCCACCAGTTCAAAGTCGCTCAGCGAGCTATGGAAAGGGACCGTATCTGGAATGATGTGAACCGACAGAAAACTAGAGTTACTGACATAGCCCATAGAATTAGCAAGCTGAAGAGGCAGTGGGCTGGTCACGTCTGACGTAGAACTGACGGCCGTTGGAGTCGTAAAGTTCTTAAGTGAAGACCGAGACTCAGCAAACGTAGTGTGGGACGCCCTGTGACAAGGTGGGATGAGATTATTTGTAAGGTGGCTGCTGTGGGCTGGATGAGAAAGGCTGAAAATCGAGAGTGGTGGCGTGCATTAGGGGAGGCCTATGGCAAAAATTAGGTTGATGATGATGAAGATGAAATTAATGAATGTCCTCTTTCCAGCAGCTTTTTTTAATTTTGTTGTTGTCCTCTTTCGAGCAACTTTTTTGTAATTTTGTTTAGATTACTGAAAACTAGAGTTTTCACTTCGATCGTTGTCAAACATTTCACTTTCATCTATATTAAAATTCATTTAAAGTCCGGCTACGACAATGAACGACTAGTAGCAGCGCGGCGAGCGAATTCTTTTCATTGCGCGTCTGACACTGACGGACTAGATGGCGAATGTCTTGAGCGCGAAATGAAAAGAAAATTCGCTCGCCGCGCCACACACCACAATTTCTTTATGGGATAGGTATACCTCTTTACGTATAATATATATATGTATACCAGTATGTATACTAAGCTGCAGGCACGACACGTTGTTTGACACAAACGGTTGTAATGAATGATGATAAAAATCTTCTTTACTAAAATAATATTGGGTCCTTACCTATGAAATTGGTGTTTTTTTCTCTCTCTTAGTATTTTGTCTGTAACTATTAAGATTCAGAGTATTCCTAAAAAATAATTACCTCGTCTAAAAATAGACTAACTTTTTGAGCTCTTTTGATTTGTTTTCATAATTTGTTGTAAGTTTAATTGTGTTAAAATTGGACACGGAGACAACTCTTTTTAAGTGCCTCCCGAATACATCATTTTATTTGTATTCACTTAAAAACGATAAGTAATTTTTATGAAGTGTGATATTACACATAATACAAAAGCTTGTCTAATGATAGATGCCAAATATTATTATCTTTGGATTTGTCGTTGTGAAGAAAACTGAAAAAATGTTAGTATGGAAAATGCAGAATTCCCCAAAATCTCCATACAAAACACCAATTTCATAGATAAGAACCTAATATTACCTTTATTAAAAACTCCCCTACGTCACACTACACATGTCACAGGAGCACTGTCGACACCCTTTTCCGGACGAGAGTTAAACATTAAAGAAAACCTAGGGAATAATTACAATGCGGCAGAGAACGATGGCTGAGTGCACTTCACGGTAATAACGAGGGATTCTTGGTCGAACTGACTTTGAAATAATGCGAGTAAATTTAAAAGGGCGTTTTTGCCGATGTAACAATACATTAAGGTATATTTGCTGTTCTTGTTATAGTAATACTTTTAATATTGAACAGACAGCAAATTCATTATATCATGAATGTTTTAGTTGTTGTGTAATCCGTTTATTTTGATACGCAAATGTTTGTACTTTAAATAGCACTTGCACAGCATTTGGGGAAACTAAATGCAGCTAGTATTTTACTGGCTATGCAATTTGTAATTTATTAAATATGCAACTTCAAAAAAGGAATAAAATTCTTTCTGAAAATCAGCGAGCAAAGTATTCGTCTTCAGAGTACGAAAAACCTTTGCTGTTTGTTGGAAATGGCACACAATTGTAGCAATTCTTAAGTTTCTCTTGGTTGCTACAACTATCTAATATGTATTTTAATTGCAGTAGAACAACATCTCCAGTAAGCCGGCACAAATAAGTTTAAGGAGAGATTAAAGCCACGAAGTATTTAGTCTACAAAGTTTTGATTATTTTAGTTCTGCCTTTGAAGTCTAAGAATTCCAAAACTTAACTGATTTTCTTTGGATTTGACCATTTTTGGTTAAGCTACAGTTACAAAGTTTACCCACATGAAGGTTAAAAGAACATAATCACGTTTGAGTTACTGTGAATGTCCAAAATATTCAATGTGTACAGTATTACATGCCGGGTGCCTGAAAGGATTAATGAGTTACCCTTTTTACATGAATTAAAATATTCTGCAAATCGTCGGGGATAATGCAAATTCGCGAATCTACTAATCGCTAATCTACCATACGTAATATCCGCGTATCTACAATAGATCTAATTTTACTGGGGAAAGTTGAAACTTAAAATGTAAGGTCTTAGCGCGGATTGTCCGTGAAAACTTAAATTAGGCTGTTTGTTAGAAACGCTGAATTATCCAATGCTGGTTTCGCGGACTTGCACAATTCCTGACGAAATATCATTTAGGAGCACTAGTGCAATTTTAAGACTAATATTAAATTGTATAAAAAATTTATGTAGTGGTATTATTGTGAGGAACAGGCGCACACGCATATAGTAAAATTCGTAGTAATACACATAAATATATAACCCTAGGCAAAGCTGAGACAAATATATGTTTTATACTTAGAAAGGTACACCAAGTAAATAGACCATAACTTATTCTGGTCACAACTGCTGCACTGTGATCTAAGAAGGAAACTGTCATTATATTAATATCGGTTTCGAATTACGTCCGCCTTCTGCGCTAATAAACAAGTGACAGGTGGAGTTAGGGTCCGTTCACACGATACGGCTTATTGTAATGGCTTTACTTATTGTAATGGCTTATTGTAATGGCTTATTGTAATGGCTAAAAATCACGGGACGACGCGATTTCACTTAAAGTAACAGTGAGAGAGCATGCATAGTATCTTTCAATAGAAAAGCTTCATTTAAACAAAATTTGTACTCAATAATAGGTTATGTTAAATATATGTAATAGTTTCTCAACGTAGTATACAAATAACCAGAGAGTCCACCTATTAGAGGCTACAGTTGCCTGACAGAACCAACCTATCAAATTGTTACATGGCTGTATAAACATGTAAACCTTTGCATAGTTTCCGATATTCAATAAAGTGTTGAGGGGCACCCGCTCTCTCTGTTTTCCCGACAAACGTTGTACTTATTGGATCCTTTCTCCAGCTCCTACTAAAGCCTACATAACACAAATGTTGGTTCCGTCAGGCCTGTAAAAATTATACCTGCTATACCTACGAAAAGTTTAAAGGCCCGTAGACAAGATTCACTTTGATAAACGCTATCGATATTGTCAATTCAATATCAAATGGAAAATCTAGTTTTCGCTCAGTTATAAGCTATCAAACGGTATTGTCAAATTCTATACCTACATTTTCCATTTAGCGACAATGAAAGCTATTTTCGAAATGCATCTTGTCTACTTGATTTATTCTTAGTAAGACCAAGTCTATAGTGCATATTTAACAGACTCGTAGTTTTTAGTGCATTGTTGTATATAGTAAACTATGAAGTATAGTATCATATACATGAATTAGTATATTGTAGGTAGGTACTTGTTACTCTTTTTGTCTAAATAAGAACAATTAAGTGTAAGTAGTTGAATAAAGTTAGTGTATGGTGCTACATAGCTCAATAAACGTGTTATTACATAATATCGTGTTTTAATACAACAAACAGACATATTATATAAATAAATGAAAAAAAAATATACTTAAAAGAATATCGTTCCGATAAGCCGTATCGTGTGAAGCGGCCGTATTGCGCCAGTTGTATTAACTATCACGTTATAATTATTATCAACACACCGCATCCCTTGAGGGGATATCAGATACCTAATAATTCTATTATTGAACATGCTTAAGATACCGATAGAAAGCAATAGAAAAATATGAAATGTTCGGTTTTTTTGTTGTTGTTGTGTTTAATGTGTACGTTATTGTCTCTTCAAAAGCAATACTTTTTTATTTTCAGCTATTCACGGTTTCGTCCTCACCCTAAATACGTCCCACTGCTGGGCACAGGCCTATAAAGAATCGCAAAAGCGGTTATCTACAGGCAAAAGTCATTCAAACGTCTTTTTATTTCAGAATATATTTACTTGTCTTCGTCGAGAGGTCAAAAGAGGTAAAAAGGAACTATTTCTAAAAAGGTCAGTGCGACTGATGCTTCTCCAGCATCGGAACCTCATTCAATTGAGACAAAGTTATTTATCTTGTATTTGTATAAAAAAAAGTATTTAACTCCTTACCGCATAGATTTTCCGTCCCAAAGCTCCGAACCAACATAAAAGATTAGATTCTCTCAAAATCAGATCATCTCCGTTTATTGTGGTTGTGGCTGCCTTAATATAATTTATCGGAACACGGCACGTCGGCACGTACGTCTCATTGGGGGTCGTGATGGGCACGGCAGACGTGGTACAACCCCACAGATCAATACCACTTGTCTGTTTAAATGAATTCCGCGTGGCAGACAGAGGGATTGTCTTTGCTCTTTGAATATTTATTTCTCTAGGAGTAAGTTGAAGTAAAAGTTTGATGACCTCTGTGGTTTCTACAGTCTAAAGCGGAGTTTAAGGGGAGTTTTTGGCGGCATTTGACTATGGCGGACGTGATTTTATTTCGATGATTGTAATATTGTCTCGGAGTGGATATTGTTTTGAAAAATCGGGGTAGTTTTGTGTAATGTGTTTGTGGTGATGTGCGATGTGGAAGATCATTGAAATAAGCGTCAAGTGGTGTGATAAGTGATGAGTTTTTTATCGTGGTAATCCGCCTCATCAAAGTAGCACCACAGTGTCTGCCATCGACCATTTGGCGCCAAACTTTCCCAGGATGCATTGAAATGCAGTACACTAGCATTTCAATGCAAACTACTGAAGAAATAAAATACTGAGGACTTGGCTGTATGGGCTTCGTTCCCTTTACCTTTCCTACATGGGAAAATAATTATAATTACTGTTGAATGTTATATCATAATATTTTATACAAAATCTTAATTACAGAGAAGTTACTTAATTATAGTCTTAAAACTTAATTCTTCGAATATTGTTAATATGTCTAGCTTTTTTTATAAATTGAGAAGTGTCTAGAATTTCTATTAAAATCTACGCTTGTAAAACGACTACTGTCTTATTGAATTGTATCTAACATTCTTCTTATATTTGAAAGTTGCCGCATAAGTAATTAGCACTTAAAGGGAACGTCGTTATCATAATTTAGGCACTTGATTTGAAAGGGAAGGTTATATACAACTAAAATATTTATTAAAAAGTTAGTAGCAAATTGTTCCTTGACTTTTGCATAGTTAGAATATAAGTGTATATACCTAAGTACGGAGTTTGGCGGCATTTGACTAATGGCGGACGTGATTTTTATTTCGATAATTGTAATATTGTTTCGGAGTGGATATTGTTACGTAAAATCAGTGTAGTTTTGTGTAATAAGTGTCTGTGATGATGTACAATGTTGAAGATTATCGAAATAAGCATCAAGTGGTGTGATAAGTGATGAGTTTTTTATCGTGGTAATCCACCTCACCCAAGTAGCACCACAGTGTCTGCCATCAATCGTTTGACGTACAACTCTCCCAAGATGAAAACTACTGATGAAATAGAACACTAAAGACTTGGCTGTATGGGCTGTATGGGACAAGGGAGAATTTTACAAAAAAAAAACCTAAGTACATACCTTACGTTTTCGACTGTGTATCAAGAAAATTCATGGGCAGAAGAGTATTCTTAGACATCGTTGTTTAAAAAAAATATGTTAAAATAATCATTTAAAAATTAATAAACATAATTAAATAATATTTATTATTTATAAACATTTTATCCATACTTATATTATAAATGCTAAAGTAACTCTGTCTGTCTGTCTCGCATACTTTTCTAAACTACTGAACCAATTATTATATATTATTATCGAAATTTGGTACACAAATAGTCTAGAACCTGAGAAAGGACATTCGCTGCTAGTTTTCATTCCGATATTTGCATGTGAACGGGTGCCATGCGGGTGAACTTAAAAAATTTAAATCCCAAATTTTAATAACGTCTTCCAGAAATATGAAAAACAAATTTACGCCCCTATGAACTTTGCTTCTAATAATAGAGTAAAAGTAAATTTTCAATTCCACCAATTGAGGCTACTGCTCCAATTTGAAAAAATCTCTCAGTGTTGAATAGCCTATTTATTGAGAAGGGGGGCTACATACCATCACACTATCTCAAAGTAACTATTCTACCCGGACGAAGTCGCGGGCAAAAGCTAGTAATATATATTATTTGAATAACTTTCTTACCGCCAACGATTTCATTCGACTACGATTTCTTTCTTCTACACATACAGTTGTGGTCAGATTCTTAGTCCTTAAAAGTATAGGATCTATACCTACTCTGCAAAACCTACTTGTAAAAGCAAACAAACTTGTGTGTTTTTCTTCAAATATTGCACTGGACCGTTGAATTCCTAACACAATCTCATAATAATATTAAGTTCAGAATCATAACAATAATTTTGTGTTATATTCCCGTTGCACTTTGACGAGATGGTTACCGAGAGTATAACAGCTTGCAATGAAAACAAGATGGCCGCTTTCTTCACAAGATGGAAGCCATTTTGCGCGGAGGTATAATGTAATTATTGTTGATAGAGTAATCAGGGCTTCAGATAATCGGGTTGCGTTGGGCCATTTTCAATCGGTTTAACTTTAACCGGGTTAGGAGATTAGGTTAGATTGCATGTGACCGAAATGCGTATGTTAAGATGGATGTGTGGAGTGACGAAGTTTGATAGAGTGAAGAATGAGTATATCAGGGGATGCCTTAAAGTTGCTCCAGTGATAGAGAAGTTGAGAGAAAAGCGGCTATCGTGGTATGGACATATTTCGAGAAGAGAGAATGAGCATGTAACGAGAAGAGTTTTGAATATGAATGTGGATGGTAATGCAGTGCGAGGAAGACCAAAGAAGAGATGGATAGATTGTGTGAATGAGGACATGGTTATGGGAGTGAATGTTGATATGGCGTGTGATAGGGGAGAGTGAAGGAGAAAGACTCGTTGCGCCGACCCCAAATGAATTTGGGAAATGGGCAGGATAATGATGATGAGGAAATTAGGTTGCTTTATGTTTGAAAATATATTAGATTATGCGTTTCCAGCGCTGGCCATCAGCGTCGGCGAGATTTCCATACATTTTGACGTATAAGCGCGCGAATGTGGCTGTGAAACGATGTTAGCTCGTGTGATTCTTTTCGTGTGATGTAAAGATTTGTCTTAACTTTCTTACTTTTTATTAAAATATCGCTTCTTAAAAACAACTCGACAACTAACTTGAACTTTGATTTTTTTTCCTTTTACAAAATTTATATCAACTACAACATCGTAATATATGTGGTATGTGGTATGGGTGGTTCACCTGATGAAAAGTAATAATAATAATATCTTCAAACATTTACACCTATCAACTAGCCCCATTTTAAGCAACTAATGCTGCTTGTGTTACGGACACTAGATGACGGATAAATATATTTAATAGATAAATACATACAAATATCCTGAATATGTATAAATATATATAAACATCCAAGACTGAAGAACAAATGCCTGAAAATTCATCACCCAAACATTTGCCCCCACCGGGGATCGAACCCAGAACCTCTGGAGATGGCGACGCCTTGAGACCGGCATACAGACCACTCGACCACGGAGGTCGTCATCACCATCGCCAATAGACATGTAAAATATTATGCTTCTTGGAAATATTGAATCACAATACAATTAAAGCTTCATAAAAGTGTGTTATGCACTCATCCGCTGCTAGATGCACGCGATAAGCCCCTTTCAGGTACAGTCAATACAATTGCAACTGTTTTCGATTGTCCTACCCACTATCCTGTACCTACTATCCAGATAAATAGGAAAACGTGTCCCTTCGTGTTTTTCCGGGATCTGTTCGCATCACAGATTTATCTCACGTGTGTTCGTTTGATCGAACATCGAACAACATTCATCTCTTGATGGACTTGATTCGATTAACAAACTGATAAGTCTGTTTAAATGTATGCCCCTGTAAATGTAATTCAGTCTGTTTGTTATTCGGGAAATTGTAGCATTTTTATTAACTTATATATTTTATATAATATGTAATTGTTAGACAGCGGGAGCCGAGTTGGGACGGACGGGGTACTACTTGTTCGAGAGGCCGCGGGAATCGCGAGTTCGTTCGCACCGCCTGGACCACTGAGATTGAATAAAACTTATGTACAGTTCATTGTGAATATCGCTCGGCTAACATTGCACCCGGTGCATGGCATCAGGCTCGCCACCTGTTACATGAGGACTTAACATATCTGGCGAAATGTGGGTAACACCCACCCACCAGTACCTTCGAGTCGTCGAGTTACCTTCTGTGTTTTGTCGTAATACTCTACAAGTTTTATACATACATATCATCACGATTTTGTTTCCGAAGGAGTAGTCAAAGGTGTTCAAACCTACACAAAAAGGGGTCGAGCCTGTTGCAATATTGCAATACGTACGCCGTTGCAACTCCGACCAGCGAATAAATTCGGTCATCGTTTCAGCCAGTAGTTGTTCAATTCTATACATGTGCATTTCAAGGATATACCAGCTAATCCTTCGCTTCTAACATCAAGCGGCTTCCCGTAACCACTACAAGATCGTTGGAACAAATTATGAGCACACACTCCTACCACCGCTAGCATCCGTCCAAAGCCGCTAATCGATAGCCTTTCCGCCCTAATTAAAGTCTTGGGTTACATACGAATCAGAAAATCACTATTTCAAATGTTGATTTTGAAATTCTTGCCGCAACATTGACTACTTTCTTTTGGCAATCCAAATTCCTTAAATAAGAATTTATTAAATTAAGTATTTAACTATCCCAAATTCCCAAGCAATCTGCTTTATCCTAGTTGCTACTGAAACAGAATAAGGAGCAAAATCCCATGAATCCGAATCAGAAATCCAGGTAAAGCAACTTGAAAGCGCCAACATTACTGGCATGATTGGGTTTAAGTTCCTCATACAATGTTTGTGGAGCTAACTCCAAAGCGAAACAATGGTTCTGCGTTAACTTTTAATGTATATTTAATTTTTAAACATGGCCGGACGTTGTTACCGTCCAGAGATTATCGTGCGGAGCACGCAGCGTGCTGGGCACATTCGTATGCTAATTCCTCGCCACTGCATAACACGCGTCATACATGGCCTAGTTCTAGAAAAATCAATGCTATGCATCCACTAGTAAGGTTCAAATTAGTAAATGCCGATATTTAAATAAATTCGTGATTGTTTAATCCGCACATGACTAAAGCGTGCGTTACATGAAATTAAATTTTCTGGTCTTCATGATAATATTGCGATTTTAGCGTGAGGTTATAATCTAATACGTTTACGGTTAAGCAAGCCTTTTAGGGTCTGAACTTTGAGTAGTTTTTTCATTGTTGTAATCTTGAAGATTTTTATCACCGGGATGAAAAACCTGTATTAGTACCTACAGCAAAATTTTTTTGTAATCTTTTTAATTGTAATTACAATATTGTTTAAAAAATAAACTTAATTTACCAAACAAATAAGACAGAAATACGAATACGAAATCCTAATCTCAGTTTTTATGAAAATCCAAGTTCTGTGTCAACAAACAAACTTATTCAATTGTTATTGTTGTATCAAGTGAAATTGTTGTGACAACTCGAACAAACATTGTTTAATGTTTACATTTTGTTACGAATTTCAGCAAGCTTAGGATTACGTCAAAGCTTATACGAAAGTGTATTTTAGCGAGACGGAATATGGCACATTTTAATTTAATTAAGCGTTAGAGCAAATATTGCTTGAAAGCAAAATTGTGTCATTGGGATAAAGGTTTCCTTTATAATCCTCAATAATCAACGTAATAAAAATTTCTTATCATCACACTATTTAGCGCAGCCTAAGGGCCTTTTCATAATAACGGCTAGACATGCTTATTATATTGCATAGGTAAGTAAAATTTTGATAGAAGTTATAGAAATTATTTGATAGACAGGACACAAAAAAACAAGAATATTTGTAGATTTTGTCCACCAGTATGTAATGTTTGTTGTTTAATGTTTTTTAGTAAGCGTTATGCCGCCTGTCCACTGTAGCGCAGAGGAGAAGCGGAGCTTGAGCTATGTCAATATAACCAATAGCATTGCTTCCGCTTTGCTGCTCCCATATTTCGATAAACCAATAGACATACATACATACATATAATCACGAATATTATCCCCTAAGAGTTAGTCAGAGACTTGGCAAAAGCACCACAAAAGCAGTCCAATGCCATAGTCCGCGCTTCACCTAGCAGTGCACTCACCGTGACAGGTGGTGAGCCCGTCACCGATATAAGCTATCGGATGGTTGTGCAGTTCTTAGTCCTTAGTCGCCTTTTACGACTCCCAAGCGAAGAGATGGGTTGATAGTATTCTATTAATGAGCCGCTACCACACGACTCACGAGAAACCAAATAGGATTGCTAAAAATCTCCGCTCCGCACCCTCAGTCCGCGATAGTGGACAGGAAGCCTTAATCAATATAAACGTCTGTGAAAACTACTTAGATTGTATTCCTGTACTTTTTCCGCGTTTGGCTTCTGTTGTTCTGTTGCTAAGAATTATAGTTTTATTTTTCAATATCTACCATCAACAACAGACATCGGCCTTTAATGTTGTAGTTGTCTCTATACAATAACAACTCAAACATTCTGAGAAATGCGGGCGAAACGTCATGGAAAATGTTGAAAATTTCAAACGCAAGATCCCAGAACTGAATTGCTGCCGGATAAATCCAGACGGTACGTAGGGAGCAGGTAATATCATCTATCTTCAATCGGAGTCTCAGTCGGTTTCATACAAAATTCAACGGGTGCATCAAAGACGCAGAACTCGTGTTCTACCTTACTATCTCGGGAGTTTGAATTAGGACTGTCTAACATATTTACTCTATGTTTTACGTTGGATTTTAAATGGGTTTGTTTTCATGTATTATTTTATAAAATGTCAAAGTTTGTCTGTGGTTTATTTTGTTATACTAAAATTGTCATCAAGCGCCACGCCACTAAACTCCTGGAAAAACTTATATAATTAAATAGGCGTTCGTAAAATGATTTTGAATGGCTTAAGTTCATATATTATTAATATATAGTAATACTTTAGTTTACTCATAACAACCACAGAATTGAATAAATAACACTAGTAGAGTAAGCGAATATTTTTTAATCAAATCGCTCAGTGTAATCAGATTTAGATTTAGTAATTAGAGTTGTAGATGCAACATTCAAAAATTCAAATTTATTTAGGTATAAATAGTAACACTTATGACGTGGATTAGGTACACTCGACGACCTCCGTGGTCGAGTGGTCTGTATGCCGGTCTCAAGGCATCGCCATCTCGAGAGGTTCCGGATTCGATGAATTTTTAGGCATCTGTTCTCCAATCTTGGATGTTTATATATATTTATATATATTCAGGACATTTATGTGTATTTATCTATTAAATATATTTATCCGTCATCTAGTGTACGTAACATAAGTAGCATTAGTTGCTTAAAACGGGGCTAGTTGATAGGTGTGAATATTTGAAAGATATTTATGGGCCGTAACACAACCACGCTGGCACAATGCGGGTTGGTGGGTAGAAACAGTCGCAATAACGACGGAGGAGCTCGAGATAACAAATTTTTAGTCACCCATCCACGGCCTGACCATGGCGAAGGTAGTTTTGTTTTCAATCGAAAGCCAAAGCGCACTGACCACTACGCCACCGAGCTCTTCTGATTGTTACTATATTGTTTATTCATGTTATGAGTTAGAGATTACCCTAGAATTGAATAAATAACCCTAGAAGTTAGCGAATATTTTTCAATAAAATCACTCAGTGTGTATCAGTAATTAGAGTAACGCAAATAGTAACACCTATGACGTGGATTAGGTTCACTTATAGGTACGTGTACCTAAAAGATATGACGTTCTTTTAGACACCAAAAACCTAAATCTTCAAAGCGTTTGAACAACGTTATTTGTTCAGTGGTCATCAATCTAACGTTAAACCTATCTGTTGGTTCTATCGATCAATCGTTGCGAAGCAATTCAGGACTCTTTATACGATGTTTCAAACTAGGTTCGATAAAACATCGTTGCTAAAATAATACACTCACAATATATATACTGTTAATGTCAAAATATTAGCTTAATAACTTTTTGGTTCAAACCTATTTGTTTAAATGTGACCAAAGCCATGTAAAAAATATATTGTAAAAAAAAAGAAAATCAAATGAATATGTATCGAAAACTATCGAAAATTATCAAATAGGTTTTACGTACACAGCATTGCGGTTTTATTTTGGGTTTATTTTGAAAATGAGCACAATATATCATATCTTTTTGAGAACAACTAATACAAACATAAACATAAACGATAATATTATCCTGTTTTCTTTAAACTACGAAACAAAATAGTTCATACAGTTTTGTGTATGTCTTTGAACAGGTACTTATGACCGCTTATAAATAGGTGGGCGTGGGTGGTAATAGTCTATAGTCAAATAATTTATTTAGTTTATGTATTAACATACTCTTATGAATGTCAAATTATGCCAACCGTTCACTAGCCATCAGGAGGCCTTGTTCTGAGAAGAACGTGCACGAAACTCAGCAAAATAAAAACTCAGTAATATATTTGTTTTGTGAAAGATTTTACAGCATGCATTGCCAAGAAAACAAATAAATTGTTAAATGTCAACATTTTACACAGACCTTAACATACTGTAAAATCTTCCGTTACAAAACTAAGATAGAGAAAAAAATACATTGATATTTAAGTCTAAACAGTTTCATCTTCTAAGTAATCAATAATCATTTATACGGTAATATCCATTAATGATTAAAGCATTCTTAATGTGCTTTTTAAACGCACTTAAAGATAGTTCCAATAAAATTTTAGAATATTTACATCGTAACACCTCTGCCTACTCCTCCGGGGAAAAAGGCGTGATGATATTATGTATGAATAAATAGGTTTTGTACTTGTACTTAAAAAAAACGAAATAAGACCATAGATTGGTTTGGAAAATGTTACTACCAAAATAATAAAAAAAACAGTTGTTAGCTGAATACTTTAGCCCATACATACAAAGCACTAAGCAGAATAATTATTAATATTTGACGAAATCTGTAGTCGAATGGTCTGTCAAGGCGTGTCGCCATCTCGAGAGGTTTTGGGTTCGATCCCCGGTGAAGGCAAATGTTTGTGTAATGAATACAGGCATTTGTTCTCCAGTCTTGGATGTTCTGGATGTATACTGTGAATAATTATATGTATTTATCTATAAACGTTTATCCGTCATCTAGTGTCCGCGCAAGCAACATTAGTTGCTTAAAATGGGACTAGTTGATAGGTGAATGTCTGAAGATATTTATTTATATTAAATGATTTTAAACTTTACTCTCTTACTAATAGAAATGTCGATGTCAGCGTCATAAAAGCACTATTAGCGTCCTGCAAATCTTTGCTAAGATTTAATTCCCGTTCCAGTGAGCGGTCCGGTAGTTTTTCCGATCGCCCGCCATTTTCCGGTGTTGATTTACGACTCAGCTTCGCCAGTTTTTTCCACATTTTCATGATGAATTGTTTCAACTTCCATTCGATGACTAACATTGATTCAGGCATCGAAACTCGAGTTTATTGTGTGTAAAGGAATAATATGTAATGGTTCAACTTTGACCCAATATATATTTTTCAGCTGGTATCAGATAAAAAAGAATTGTTTCAAAAATGCAAACATATTTAAATCGAGATTTAAAACTAGATTTACAAACTTTTTACATTTCCGCCATATTAGAATTGTCGTGAGCCGTGTGGCAGCGCCTCATTAAAAGAATACTACCAACCCATCTCTTATCTTGGGTGTCTTAGAAGGCGACTAATGGACTTAGAACTGCACAACCATCCAATAACTTATAGCGTCGACGACGGGCTCACCACCTGTCACGCTGAGTGCAGTCACTGCTTGGTGAAGCGCGGACTATGGTAATGGACTACTTCTGCGGTGCTTTTGTTTAGTCTCCGACTAACATTTAGGGGATAATATGTATGTATGTAGAATTGTCAATAACTTACTAACTCTAGTTTTAAATCTCGATTAAAATTTCCTCAAGACGCAAGACGTCCTAAGTGAATAATTATCTGTAACATAAAAAATGTTACTAACATAAAAAATAACTAGACGTAATGAGTACCAATGAGTAAGATCTCAAGATCATGGTTTGATTTTTAAACATGAGTATAGTACAAATTTGCGCCTTCACTTGTTTCTGAGAACACAGTAATCCAGTTATTACGAGGTTACCGAGGTTACCAACCAAGCTATAATTGCTCGCTACTTCGTACACAGAATTTATAATCAAGTGGTGAAATTAAGCTTTTATTAAGTTACATCTCTCTGTAATAGGTACACACACACTGTAATAGGAGAACTACAGACAAAGATTCGAAGGCTGACGACCATTGGGGCGAAAAAGCTTATAAGAAAACAGCATCGCAATCGGACCAAGATCACCGACATAGCCCACAGAATTGCGGACCTTAAGTGGCGGTGGGCAGGGCACATTGTTCGTAGAACTGACGGCCGTTGGGGCGGAAAGGTTCTCGAGTGGCGACCACGTACTGGGAGGCGCAACGTAGGGAGGCCCCCAACAAGGTGGACCCACGATCTGACGAAGGTCGCAAGAAGTCGCTGGATGCAGGCGGCGCAGGACCGCGAGGTGTGGCGATCATTGAGGGAGGCCTTTGTCCAGCAGTGGACGACAATAGGCTGATAGATAGATAGATAGCATCGCAATTGGTAGGAAGTTTTTTTACCTTTTACTAAAGTATTTACTTTACTAATTTCAGCGCTATTTACACTGAAAATTAGCAAGATAAATATGATATTAAGGTTGTTGTTATTATTGTAATTATCTACCTTGGTGGGAAGTTAGATGCAAGAGTGTAGGACCAATGATACTCTTGGAAATCGGCGGAAAGTTTATTTTTTTTTTATCTTGAAAGTTAAAAAGTTAAAGCAATAATTTATAGTTTTAATAAAATATAAACAAAGTGGCTTCCCGCGGTTTCACCCGCGCGGTACACCTTCCCATGGGAATATCGGGATGAAAAGTAGCCTATGTCCTTTTTCAGACTCTAACACTGTCTGTGTACAAAATTTCCATTAAATCGGTTCAGTAGTTTTGACGTGAAAGCGAGACCGACAGACAGAGCTACTTTCGCATTTATAATATTAGTATGGATTAATAGTATTTTGTTCATGATGGGAACTAAATACTTAACTTATAACTTTTTTTAAATATTGCATCCTAAAAAAGTGATGTATGGCCGAGAACTTTCTCGATTGTACCAATACCAATTAATATAATGATGATAAATAAGAAATAAAATAAGAATCTTCAAACATTCACACCTATCAACTAGCTCAATTTTAAGCAACTAATGCTGCTTGTGTTCGGACAATTGATGACGGATAAATATATTTAATAGATAAATACATACAAATATCCCGAATATGTATAAATATATATAAACATCCAAGACTGGAGAACAAATGCCTGAAAATTCGTCAACCAAACATTTGCCCCCACCGGGGATCGAACCCAGAACCTCTCGAGATGGCGACGCCTTGAGACCAGCATACAGAGCACCCGACCACAGAGGTCGTCAAATCGTGATAGATGGAATACTGCTTTTAAATGAAATATAATGTAAATAATCGGTAATATAAATAATTAGAATTTGAGTTATCCCCACTACGTAAACACAGACATTAAAAACGATCTGAAAACCACAGACACAGCATAAACAAACACGGTAAGCCTGTTCCGCCCCGTGAAGCATAAATTCATAATTGGCGCACCAATTTTACCGTCCTACATAAAATACGTAATTAGCATCACCCTACTATTTCCAAATTTAAATTTAAAACCATGTTCTTTAACGGTAACTATGTAACCGTTAGTTTACGAGTACATACAAAACGACAAAACAACGCGTAATTTTGTAATTTTTTTTTAATTCCTGTATTTGATATTTTAACCCAGGGTATAAATCCGCGTTGCGGCTTTTCACAAATTAAAATTTGAGTATTATGAGTTCTGTGCATCTAAAAAAAATAAAAAATAAAATTCTATATACATTGGCTTTAACTATAACTCGATTTGATAGTCCGATTATTCCACACACCTAAATTAGAAAACGGAATAAAATTTAAAAAAAACCTGGCGGCCTTAAATTTTTTTGTACTAATGATAAGAATTGTTACTTTATCTAATTGTGTACAATATAGTTTATTTTTATTTTCATCTATTTAATTCCTTCAAATGCGCTTAACAAAGAAGGTATTGATCTATTTATATATTTCGAACGCGCTAGGCATTGATTGAACGCGGGCGTGTATCATGGGTATTATTTTTAACTTCTCGTTCATTAACTAGCTAAGCATTCTACAATTAGTTTCACAGATCCAATAAACATTCAAAGACTAATAGCTTGAAAACAAAACGACAAGCGTATCCTGAATCAAGCTCGCACCATTAATATTGAACTGACACAAAGCACTAATCGAACAAACCAGAATCTATTTCGAAATCTCGATCCGGCCAATATTCGTCAGACTACTCTAATTAGGGTGGAAGTGCCAATAGTGGACACGTCTGACAAATGACGCTCCACTCTAATGGACCGCGTTCAGTGACAGAAACGTGTGCTTGCAGCATAGGACGGTTAGTGCACTGGAGTGAATTGCTGATAGCTTTGAGTTTTTATAAGGAACGCTATCATTCAACTGAATATACAGGATGTCCCACGGCCATGCCACATGATGGGAAAGTATATTGAATATTGAAAGAAGGATGTCTTACTGAAAGAAGTCATCATTTTATTTTTTATAATAAGTGGAACTGCATTCACAGATTTATTAAAAATCGCCTGCCTCAACAGGGAATCGATCTTGCGAAATGGAAAAACCATGTATTTTATGACAACCATCGAAAGGGTTTATTTTAAATTTAAATTAAATTAAATTTTAAATTTCATGATCTTCCATTGAAAATCATTAGGATATTTTTTTTCTAAGGAGAAAAATTATAATCATTAGGATATTTTTTTTCTAAGGAGAAAAATTACCTAATGATCTTCAATGAAAGGAAGATCATGAAATTTTAAATTTAATTAAAATTTTAATTAAAAAGTGGCGCTTAAGCAGTATTGTCTTTCCAGTGTCGATAGGTTTTTTTTACTTATCAAGACAACCAACATTATAAACTTTATGTCAGCCTAGAAATGTCACCAAAAAATTTTTGGTATTTCCCACTTTTTACATTTTTTTTCTATATACAGACATTCGACCTCTATAGTTTTGTTATACGAGTATGTACAGATATAGATATAGATTTATTTGATTTTTTTTTGTTGCATGAATAGCCTTCAAAACTACTTGACCGATTCAAACTCTTTCATCGTTTTCATCTTCACTTTCCCCGAATGACATAGGCAATATGGGATGCCGATGTTCCCACGCGAACGGATACCACACGGGTGAAGCCGCGGAGAGCTACTAGTAACTACATAAGTCTTATAAAAATTACAACGTCAGGATTTTTATTTGAAACGGAATATTATTTAGTTCATTAAAGTCAAAAAAACCTGTTTGTGTATACGTAGTATATAATCACGACAATTATCCCCTAAGGGTTAGTCAGAATAGGCAAAAGCACCGCAAAAGCAGTCCACTGCCATAGTCCGCGCTTCACCAAACAATTACTGCACATATCCTCAGCGTGACAGGCGGTGACCAAGTCGCTAAAATTTCAAATTTCAATGGATATGAATTGGATTTCTGTTATTTTGAACACTTTTTTTTCAATTATCAATGGACTTGACATTTGACGTTGCATTAATTCAATATTGATCTGTCAACATTACCTTACAGAAAAGTGCAACTGTTTGTAGATCAACATTATTCGTTAATTTCAAGAAAAGATAAAAATAATTCCCTCTAAATTCTCTGCCGCAGATCTTCACAGCTTTAGATACAACGGTGCTAAGGAATAAAACGTTTCAGAGTCCTGAGCGAAAGTTTCTCAAACATCAAAACACGGGAATTCCATCGAAACACGAGTCATGCTCTTCAAAACACAAGGCAATTTACAATGAGAAATGTTCTAAAACCCGGATTTCGCGACAGTAAGTGGAAAGTTTCATGTTGTTGAGTTGCCGACTGTCCGAGCTGGGAAATTGAGAGACAAAGCACTTTTTTATTCGACAGTACATTGCAGTTTGCACTTGGATGAGATTTTACTTCTGTTGAGCGTTGAACAGTGATTAAGTAAAATAAAGTGCTTTTAAAAAGTTAGAACTGAACTAAAGGTATATTAAATATTCATGGTAAGAAATTTTTGTTAGTTTTTTGAGGTCGATTATATTTTGGTGAATTGTGTTTTCGTTTATTCTACTTCTTCTTCTGCTCTGTTCCCAAATATGTTTGGATTTGACGCAACATGTCTTCTTCGTCAACTCTCTCTTATCACTCGCCAAATCAACACTCACTCTCTTCCTCATCTTAATTATCATCATTCACAGAATCCATCCGCTTCTTTTTCTTTTTTTTTACTCATGACAGGTAAACTCTTGGCCTTCATCTCCCCTGATGGTAAGTGACGATAAGGCCGAAGGTGGAAGCGAGCTTTACCTGTAATCCTCATCAACTGAGGAACTGGCTATCTTACCTCTGATTGCCGGAACACAACAATGCTTACAACTTTGTTTTTATGGCGACAAATTTAGGTAAGACGGTGGAAGCTAGCCGGGTTTAGAAGCCCTACCACCAACCAAACCAAGCAGAAAACATTCTGCCCCCATGGGGAATCGAACCCGGACCTCCCGATCAACACCCGGTGGTGTGAACCACTAGACCAGAGAGGCGGTTAAAAAACACATTTAGAGTTAGGTACGAGTACTAACCTATACTATATTCCTATAAAGATATCCGTAATTAAAACGAATAAACTTGTTTTAAATTGACCATAGAAATGTATCCAGGACGAACATCTACAGCAAGTTGCGTAGGTTGATCACATGTCCCCGCTATTAGGGTCCCCATAAAACGCAGTTACTAGCAATCTTGTGTTATTGCGATCATTGATTATGCACATACGTAAGGACAGATTGCGGCATATTATCTTCATAATTGCCCTTCAGTTAATCAATAACCCTACTAGTCTGTTTAATAACTTAATGACTAGGTGTGGCTTTATTTGAGATTATTTCCTTAAGATTTCTGTTGTATTTACTGGCTGCCTATAAAATTTTTTAAATTAAGAAAGTAAATACGAGTACTAAAATCTCGCGACAAGTCAAATGTATTAATTTTGAAATGACGTTATAAGTTAACAGTAAAAGTTTAGTGTAAAAGTTTTTTTTTCTTTTTAGCGCATTTAAATAAAATCTTGTCTTTAATTTTTTTTTTTTTTTTTCTAAACATTTTCAGTGAGAAGCATTGTCGTGGTGAAGGAGGATCCTGCTTCGAGGGCGCTGCTGTCGAATTTTTTCCAAGACAACAGGCAAACCGCGATTGACATACCAGTCTGCAGTAACGTCGCGTAATATTTTTATAACTTGACTCTTACCAATGCCTAGGCTTTCCAGTATCTGCTGATAGGTCACTCTCTTATCTTCCTTTATCATGCGGCGCACAGCACTGATGTTATCTTCAGTAGTTGCTGTTAAAGGACGTCCCTCACGCGGATCATCACTGAGATTGCTACGTCCACGCTTTACCTCGTTAAACCAATTGTAAATTGTGGCACGTGATGGGCCTTCATTAAGAAATGGCTACCTGTTTTGGCACAGCCGTAAGACAGTTTCAAATAGATATTTATGTATTCCTGTATTTTTCTTTGTTCGTGTGTAATATAGCTATGTATATATTCTTTATGTCCGTATAATGTCTCGTGTCTGTGTCGGAATAAATGTTTTTCTTTCTTTCTTTCAAATGCGAATCGAAGCTTATCATAGCTTTGTTCACAAAGCTATTATAAGTCCACAACGAAAGTCATAATAAATCATTGACCGAAAATTTTCTCGCTGTAAGTTCATTTTCATGTGTAACAAGAGTTTTAGATTTGCCGCCAATTCACAAAAACAAATGACAAATTAATGCAATATATTAAATTAGGTGTACCAAAGAGTTCTATAATTGAAATACAAAAAAGGTTTTCATAAGCAATGTGCAGGACTGCACACCTTTTTGATACTATTTATGTTTTTATACTTTTTTTATTAATGACTTTGTGTCTTTTGACGTTATTATTATTACAGCTCTTGAACTTGTCACGGTCTTTTTCATTCCCTAGTTTTTCCCAATATTGGCTCCCAATTAACATTATTTACAGTCCACTCCCTCACATTTTGGTCCTTCTCCCCTTTTCTTTGAATCACGCTAATTATTTTCACAAAATTTCGTCCATTATAAATTTTTTCTCCATAGTGACATATGGTCGAAACTCGGAGCCAAAGAAAAGCTAGAGAAAGAGAAGTTCGTGACAGTATGAGTGATCCAGTGGCTACAACATCGGCGGCTACTCCAGCCCCGAACGTCCGTTCTGTGAGCTCTAGGTCCTCTCACTCCTCAGCGACGATCCGCGCTCAAAAGCTTGCTCTACAAGCAGCTCACCTCCGGAAAGTCGCAGAAGTGGACCGAGCAGCCGCAGCCGCAGCGGCGGCTGCAGCAGCTGCCGACACAGAACGGAAAGCCGCTGATCTAGAGTTGGAAGCGCAAATAGCTGCTTTAGAAGTTGAAAGTGGTGGGAGCAGGCGAAGCTCCCGATCTAGGACTTCAGTTCAGAATTGGTTAGCTACATTAGACACTAATCCCCAACAACACGTTACGTTAGAACCACACATTTCAGGCTCTAATGCACCGCATGAACGTCGTTGTCAGGACTTGGAGTGTGGCCAAGATATTTATTCTGGTGGTAGGAGAGGCTTATCCAAACCAGTCCCATCGACCATCGCAGCCAACATTCCTCACACTATTGGTAGCTTTCAAAATTCTAGTGAAAAAAATAGACGGAAAACCACTGATATAACTTTATTAGCACAGGCTATATTATCACTCGCAAGCGGTACTACTCCCAAACAAAGGGTTGGCGATGGACGTCTGCCAGTCTTCGATGGCAAGCCCTTGGACTGGCTGGCCTTCAAGCGCGTCTTTGTCGACACGATGGCAGCGTTCACCCCTTCCGAGAACGTAGCACGCATTGGGCTGAGTCTACGTGGAGCGGCACGAGAGGCGGTTGCCGTCCTCCTGGTGTCTGCTCGAGACCCTGCCGAAGTGATGGATGCGTTAGAATTGCGATTCGGTAGGTCAGAATTTATTGTTTTACAAGAAATTTCTATTGTAAAGTTATTACCGAAACTTAGTTCTGACTCTACGGATTTAAATAAGTTTGCATGTAAGGTCCGTAATTGTGTGGAGATAATTAAGCTCCTCGACCAGAAATGCTACTTACAGTCTCCGGAAATTTTCCAAATTGTTTTAGGGAAACTGACACCCTTATTGCGAAGTAGGTGGGCAGATTTTGCTTCGGTCAATAGTTTGGACCAGGAAAAGACGAAGCTTGAGCTACTAGCGCAGTTCTTGTCACGCGAGGTAGACTTGCAGCTCAAGTTCGGTCTTATAGTGGAACCCTCGGTACACTTTAAAAAACCTGAAAGGACTCATACAATTTTATCATCCGACACCGTGCAGAATCACCCACATGATACACTACTACACACATCTTCATCAAAACAATATACGGTTTCTATTCAAAATTCTGAAACAAAATTAAAATGTCCATTTTGTAAACAACAACACAATTTATCAAAATGTGACGATTTCCTGTCATTGTCAATACCTGACAGATGGATTTTTGTCAGAGAAAATAAACTCTGTCACAAATGTTTTAAAAAAGGTTTCCATAGCTATAGACATTGTAAATTTTCAAAAGAAGTTTGCAAATCTAAAAATTGTAACTCTAGGCATAACAACCTCTTACACGACCCAAACGCTGCAGTCACTTACACTACCGAAAATAGCGATACCGTACAACCTGGGACATCTGGTCAGAGTCACTCACAGTCTGAGACTTCTTCACACATTACACAAAAAGAGTCTTCAGACACCGTAGCACATGCTACCAGTGTCTCTGAACCTTCCCGCTCCGGCTCTCTCTTTGACATGCGGCCTCTATTAAAAATTGTTGCCGTCACGGTGGTAGGTCCATCAAGTAGTGTTGACACTTACGCGCTGCTCGATGATGGCTCGACAGCGACTTTCATTGACGCAGAGCTAGCATGTCAGATAGGAGCTAAGGGGCCGGTTTCGCAACTTCAGGTCAACTGTATAGGGGGTCTCACTAAACATACTCGAGTCGAGTATATAGATTTTGATATCAAGGGTCGTCATAGTGATGCCGTACACTCTGTCAAGAGGGCCCGAGCTATCAAATCTTTAGACCTAGGTCACCAGACGGCCTGTTATGCCAAAATTTCAAAATTTTTACATTTGTCGGAGTTAGCTTCTTCTTTATGTTATGATAACGTTCAACCTAAGATTATCATAGGCATCGACAACTGGGAACTTTCATACCCACAGGATGTTCGAAAGGGCTCGAAACATGATCCCGTCGCCATTAAAACTTCCCTTGGATGGGTTCTCTTTGGGTCTGGTAGCAGTCGAACAAAGCCTATCGATTTTATAAATCGCAATTTAGTTTCGGACAACAACTTAGAAATTATGATTAAAAGTCAGTACACGTTGGAATCCATAGGCATTACTAAACGAGAGCCGCGTAGTGCACAGGACGAGCGCGCTATAAATATTTTAGAACGCACAGCTAACCGGTTGCCTGATGGAAGATTTGAAGTCGGTCTTTTGTGGAAATCGGACAACCAGGTAATTCCCAATAGCTATCCTCTCGCACTGTCTCGTTTTTTAGGCTTAGAGAAGAAATTCTTAAAGGACCCTGCATATGCGGAACGTTATAAACAGAATATTCATGACGTTCTGGCAAAAGACTATGCGGAGAAGTGCAATAATGAACCTTCTCCCAATTCGGTTTGTTGGTATTTGCCACATTTTGGAGTGGTAAATCCCAACAAGCCAAATAAGTTGCGCGTCGTTCATGACGCGGCAGCAAAGAGCAAGGGTACTAGCCTGAACGATCTTTTACTTACTGGTCCTGACTTATTGCAGTCTCTCTTTGATATTTTACTGCGTTTTAGGGAAGGTAGGGTAGCCATGACGGCGGACATTAAGGAAATGTTTCCACGTTTCAAAATAATCGAGCGCGATAGAGACGCGCAACGCTTTCTGTGGAGGGATAGTCCTAATGAGCCCTTAGGTACATATAGGATGTCCTCAATGATCTTTGGTGCCGTGTCTAGCCCGTTCACTGCTATTTATATGAAAAATAAAAACGCCTTGGGAGTAAAAGACCAGTATCCCGAGGCAGCACACGCGATAGTAAATGACGTTTATATGGACGATTATATAGGATCCTTGGATTCACCTGATCATGCTGCAGTTCTGGCCTATGAAATTATCGAAATTCACTCGCGTGCTGGCTTAGAGATGCGAGGTTGGGTATCGAACAACCTCTCAGCTCTCAAACTATTGCCCAGTGACCTCATTGAAGAGCGAATGAAAAGTGAATCCATAGATCTCTGTAGCTCATCCAATACTTCGCTTCCTGTCAGGACGCTTGGCATAATTTGGCAGCCATTTTCTGACACGATTCATTTTAATGCGCCAGTTACTAAGGCAACGAAACTTCCCGAGCGTCTTACCAAACGCATTGTTTTATCCTTGTTGATGCGCGTTTTCGATCCCCTGGGCATTCTGGCTCCTGTCGTCATTTGTGGACGAATCATGTTCCAGAATGTTTGGCGGAAGAACATCAATTGGGACGACGCACTTTCCCAACCAGATGTAACATCGTGGAGCAACTGGTATCTCGACCTTATAGAAACGTCTCAGTTACGCATTCCACGCTGCTACAAGCTGGCTCCTTTGGAGCCACAGTCAATCGAGTTGCATGTATTCGCGGATGCCAGTGAACAAGCATACACAGCTGTTATCTATTATCGTTTTATCTACCCCAACGAATACATACAGCTCGCATTGGTGTGTAGCAAATCACGCGTAGCTCCTTTAAAGCCGTCCAGTATTCCTAGACTAGAGCTTCAGGCGGCTTTAATAGCAGCCCGTCTAGCTAGCACTGTAGGAAAAGCTACTAGGTTTAAATTTGTTAAACGTGTATTTTGGTGTGATTCTATGAACGTGCTGGGCTGGCTCCGCAATGACGCGCGTTGCTACAAACCTTTTGTAGCACATAGAGTTGGTGAGATCATCGAACTCACTAACGTTTCTGAGTGGCGATGGGTGCCTTCCGAGCTCAACGTCGCTGACGATGCAACGCGCCTCAAGCAGGGAGCCCTACGGCAAGACTCTCGATGGCTCAAAGGTCCAGATTTCCTATTGTCCTCTGATTGGCCCGATGAGCCAGCAACAGTCTCGCCTTCCTTAGAGCTGAAATCTGCTAAAATTTTAAATCATCTCATCATAGAGACTAGTCGATCAGTACCGCTTTCTGCCATATCAACTAGGTTCAGTAGCTGGCCACGCTTGCTCCGCTCTACAGGACAAGCTCATCGTTACCTTTCGTTATTACGTCTCAGATCATTAAAGCGTAAGGGTATCTCTGTAGATTATTCATGTAGGGTAGGCAACTCCATTTTAGAATTCACTCCATCAATTTCATCACCTTCTCGCCATCAAAACACATCGAACGCACTGACTGCTGATGATCTAAGACTGGCGGAAGCACATATTCTCCGACAAAGCCAATTAGATGCCTTTCCAGAAGAGATCAGATGCATTTCTAATGGCCAACCTTTACCTCGCCGGAGTCGTTTGGCTAAGCTTCCCGCCACTTTAAACCAAGATGGTCTGCTCCGTCTGTCATCGCGGATTATCGCTGTTTCGGGTGTTGAAGATACAATGAAGTCCCCGATCTTGCTAGACGGCAAAAATCATGCCGTTCGTCTGTTGGTTCTACATCATCACCGAAAGGTAGCGCATGCCAATAACGAGACTGTTATTAACGAATTACGGCAATCGTATTGGATTCTCAGCCTCAGAAACACCGTCCGTGCCGTGGCACACAGCTGCCAAGTCTGCCGAATCCGGAAAGCCTCTACCTTTCAACCAACAATGGGTAACCTACCCGAAGCTAGACTTGCCCATCATCGCCGACCATTCTCATATGTTGGATTGGATTACTTCGGTCCCATTACAATCACCATCGGCCGCAGAAAGGAGAAGAGGTATGTGGCTCTTTATACCTGCTTAACCATTCGAGCCATACATTTGGAGATAGTCCACTCTTTGTCAACGGACGCTGCCATCATGTCCCTTAGGAGATTTGTCGCTCGCCGTGGAACGCCTTCAGAGGTCTACTCGGATAATGGGACCGCTTTCGTGTGTGCGAGCCGAGAGTTAAGAGCACTCTATGGCGAAGAAGTCCGCAACTTTGCCTCATCAGAAATGGTGCAGTGGAAGTTTATACCACCATCAGCGCCATTCATGGGAGGAGCGTGGGAGAGACTGGTTAAGTCAGTGAAGTCCGCCCTCAAGGTTTCACTCATTGAGAAGAACCCGTCAGAAGAGGTGTTGGCCACGCTCCTGTGCGAAGTAGAGGGCATAGTTAACTCGCGCCCTTTGACACACGTCCCTGCTGATGCCGAAGATCAAGAAGCGCTCACTCCCCTCCATTTTATTCTGGGCTCTTCATCTGGGAGGCCGATCCCTGGGACCTTAAACGCCTCTGACCATTGCAGTGGAGCCGGCTGGCGAAGAGCGCTCGCGATGGCTGATTGTTTTTGGCGCCGCTGGGTCAGAGAATACCTTCCGACCCTTGGCCCTCGAAGATTACCCGGGCAAGCACCATCTATCAAAACGGGAGATTTGGTGCTAATTGCGGACGGAAATTTACCCCGATCCACCTGGCCAAGAGGTCGGATTGCCGTTTTATTCCCGGGGAAAGATGGTGTCGTACGAGTGGCCGACGTTTCTACTTGCGCCGGAGTGCTACGCAGACCCCTGAAGAAGCTGGTTCCTCTGCCTCTTTGAAAGGGGACCATGTGCAGGACTGCACACCTTTTTGATACTATTTATGTTTTTATACTTTTTTTATTAATGACTTTGTGTCTTTTGACGTTATTATTATTACAGCTCTTGAACTTGTCACGGTCTTTTTCATTCCCTAGTTTTTCCCAATATTGGCTCCCAATTAACATTATTTACAGTCCACTCCCTCACAAGCAATATTTCTAACTGGCCAGTTCTAAACATTTTCAGTGTTACCTAGGTATGACAATGAAATGAAAATGACCTAAAACATATAGGAATCAAATACATATTATGTAACTTGGTCAGTGTGTAGGTAAGATACCTTACCCAATACAGTAGTGCGAGCACAGAACTTCGATAGTCGCCATATTTGAACGACAAAAGCAGCCGTCCTTTTCACTCCTTAGGGTTAACTTTGACATTAATCGAACTTTTCGTCAATTGTCGATCTTAGACGTCACAATTGGCATATCAAAGGTTTTATGCTCGTAGCGCAGTTCTGATAAGGGCTTTTTTGAGAAGTAAGAAGAGTAGAAGAACCGATGGATGTGATACTATGCGCTGTATGTGTACACCATGTGCTTTGCAAAAGTTTGACATCTATACATATGATATTGGGTCCTTACCTATGAAATTGGTGTTTTTATTCTGTCTTAGCAATTTGTCCGTAACTATTAAGTTTTAGAACATTCTTATAAAATAATTGCCTCTTCTAAAAATAGACCATATATTGATATATTGAGCTCGTATTATTTAATTTGTTATTTTTTTGTAAGTTTAATTGAGTTAAAACTAGACACAAAGACAATTTTTTTTAACTGCCTCCCGAATACATCATTTGATTTGCATTAACATAAAAACCATTAATAATTTTTATCAAGCGTGTTCACACACATATTGCTAAAGCTTGTCTAATGATACATGCCAAATATTAATATCTCTGGATTTGTCGTTGTGAAGAAAACTGATAAAATGTTAGTATGTAAAATGCAGACATCCCCAAAATCTCCATACAAAACACCAATTTCATAGGTAAGGAACTAATATAACAGAAGAGGTCGAATGTCTGTACATAGAAAAAAAAATGCCAAATTAAGTCAGGGGGATGTAAAAAGAGGGAAAATAACAAAAAAAAATGTATTTCTGTTTGTACGAATCTCCAAAATGGCTGGACCGTTTACAATGAAATTTTGCATGGTTAAGGTATAAGGTTAAACGGGCCATTTCCGCAACTCGACGTCTAAGCGCCTTTTTGCGTGTGTGGGAATGATGCTCCTATTCTCGCCAACCCAGCTCATCCAGATACTTCAGCAGGTTCTTCAACATACCGAAAACCTCCGGTAGTGAGCTCGGCTGTCCGAGATGTCTTACCCGGTAGTCCGCCACACCTGGACACTCCATGATCACGTGTGCAGCCGTTTCTTCCGCCTCCATGCACACCCTGCACATGGGGCTGTCGGTTAATTTTGCATGGTTATACCGTACCTTATATAAAATTGAAGGGTTTCCGTGAGATAGTTAAAAAACCAGTAACCGCGGACGAAGTCGCGGGCAACAGCTTGTCTATGTATAAAAATTAAGATTTTAGCTTTAATTCAATTTAATTTTATTAAATCACAATCGTATTCAAGGTAGATAAAAAATTCCTCTTTCTGCATCAAACAAAAATAAAAGATCACAAAGTATTATTCACAGCCTCGTTCTTTATCATTATTCATATCGTGTTCATTTTATCTTCCACCGTTGTTTTATTCAGAAACTATTATAAGAAGAAATAAGTTTGTTGACTGCGACGTCAAATCGCCCGAAAAATGTCGCCCAATGTCAAGATGTCACTTTTTATGATCCAAAATATTTATTTCCTTGTTTTTGTTTTGTTGTCATCCAGGGCGGGTGTTATAGGGCGGCCTTCAATATTACGGTTCTGTCCTCACGGTGAAACGTGACTATCCCTATCCCAAAAAGTTTTCATTAATCCTAATAATACTTTGTTATTTTTCTGGAAGACCTTTAGTTCACCTATGTTGTGGTCATACATACATAAAATCACGCCTGTAATCCCCGAAGGGGTAGGCAGAGTCCAAGGAGCACTTTGTTCCTAAGACCACATTTAGCCATACGAAAATTGAGTTTGGTCAGATGAAAAATCGTGAAAGAGT
The DNA here is from genome assembly GCA_910589355.1 of Parapoynx stratiotata. Lineage (NCBI taxonomy): Eukaryota > Metazoa > Arthropoda > Insecta > Lepidoptera > Crambidae > Parapoynx > Parapoynx stratiotata. Next base: position 4,014,818 of record OU342468.1, on the reverse strand, counting down.
AGTAACAAGTGGGTAGCTCATCACCTACACAATCACAGACCCAGTACCCAATACGCCCTTAGTCGCCTTTTACAACATGCTAGGCAAGAAAAGCAGTCGGTACATTCTTTTTGTGTCCCGGACCAACACGGGACAATGATCAAATAATTTCAGAATATAAAAATATAATTGAGCTCTATTCAGTCTTTAATGAAAAGGCTTGAGGCTTGTTGTGGTCATGCTGAAGATAAATAAAGTAAAACCGGCCAAGAGCGTGTCGGGCCACGTTCAGTGTAGGGTTCCGTAGTTTGCCGTCCGTCACATTAAGTGTCCGTACTTATGAGTTAAAATAGCCCAAAGTAGGTACAGCGCCATCTCTCGATACAAACTGGACGGTGGATATATGTTGGGTTTTTGGTGGTAATTTTGGATTGCGTGAACCGATTTTAATGATTCTTGATTCATTTGAAAGAAAATACGTTCCGTATAATAAAATATGTTAACTAAGATAAAAAAAACTTTTATATACGGTTACATTACAAACTTAGCTCAGAAATTATATTGTACAATTTTTCAAAAACTGTTCAACGCATCAAGTTGAAAATAATTTTCCTAGAAAGTCTTTATAAAGTTCATATTTTTTAAAACTATGGCTTTAAAGTTAGAGGGGAAGGATACATTTTTTTTACTATTGAAGCGATTATTTCCGAAAACATTCACTCATTCAAAAAATGATTCTTGTGACCCCTATTTATTTTAAAATACCTATCCAAAAATATATCACACGTTAGGTTTGAAGTGAAAAAAAAAATCACTGTCCACTTTACATTTAGGGGAAGTACCCCAATAAAACATTTTTTTTTACACTTTTTATTGTACCATATTGCTACCAAATTTCTGCTTTCTAGTGCAAATCGGTTACTGACATTATCCGCGATCGGACAGACAGACAGACGGACATGGCGAAACTATAAGGTATGCGAAACTATAGTTGACTACGGAACCCTAAAACAGGCGATAATCATTTACTTATAAACATAATAAATTATTTATTTATACATTTTTCTATCTAAAATTATATGCAGTTAGTTATTTGCTAGATGTGTTACATGAAATACACGCGTACAGAGTTGTGACCAAAAGTTAGATGAAAATAATCGTAGATAAAATATATAGTCCATAAGATTAAGGAGCTCGGTAGTGTAGTGATTAGTGCGCTTTGGCTTTCGATCGAAAACAAAGCTACCTTGCAATGGTCAAGCCGTGGATAGGTGACCAAAACTTTGTGATCTCGAGCTCCTCCGTGCTTCGGAAGGGACGTTAAGCCGTTGGTCCCGGTCGCTATTGCAACCGTTTCTACTTAATAACCCGCATTGGGCCAGCGTGGTTGTGTTACGGCCCACTTCTCATGTGTTTCTCCATGAGGAAGGCCTGTGCCCACCAGTGGGTCATATATAATATATATAAGGTGTAGTTATTGGGTATTTGCGACAACTTACATCGAAAGAATACTATTACCCACAAAAACATGAAAAAGAAACTACTTAAAAAAAGTTGAAGGCGATCTTCGAAAAAAGGAAAGGAATCAAACTCACATAGCATAACATCATCACATCATAGATAAGGAGCGTAGGCAGTTTCGCCTGATATGAAACAATCTTGTTTCCATAAAATTATCAGTTCTGTGAACCATGCATAGATGCCTCGATAAACAACATTTAACAGTCAAATTCCACATAAAAATCAATGAATTTGGCAGATATTCCAAAAGAGAGATGCGTTTAATTTCGATATAGGTATCGCACTGGTGTATCGATAAAATCTATTGATTCGGATGTTAATGCAGCGTGTAATTATCCTTTTATACCACCTCTCACAAATCACTTAAGGAAACGACTTTTTTATTAGTCAGAATTCGTGTTGATCTTTGCACAAAACTGTTTGCAATTAAGTCTAAAAGTCAATCCTGAATTGCTCCATGGAATACTTAACAGTAAAACTGTGTACAGTCTACAGAAAAAGATAACATTAACTATTAAAAAAAAGTGGCTCATGAGATTCTTGCCGGATTCTTTTCATGAAAAGCCTTCTCTCGAAATCCGGCCGTTTGTATCGATTACAGCCACAGTCAAAGCTCTGTGGTTGTACTTACTACAAGCGCTCGCGGTAATTACCCTTAATATATAATATTCTTTCTTATTTCATTAATTTCTAAATTGTAAAATATTGACCTTTTTAGTGCCAGGTTTGGCCTATGAAATAAAGTTATTTTTTGTTTGTTTTTTTTATATCACTAGACTCACTAGACTGTAGTCCTACAAAGCAAACATTTTGACTAAAACCTTAGAATGACAAGATATTAAAATGGTTGCATAATTATGCTTGTAACTGTACCTAAGTGAAACAGACAGCACTGGCAGACTTAACACATAAATATTCATCCACCAGAACACTGCAAATGGAGAGCATTCCACTAAGAGCAACTTGTAAACGCTTAACATGAGCGTGTTAAAGTTGAAATTCGCTGGTTCACTTCAATCCACATTCCGATTGATCGACTCTGAATTGCGTTGGTCGAATCGATATGTTTGTCTCTGTGGCTTTTCGTAGGTGTGAAGAAAGGGGCGTAGACGTATCTTAGATTCGTAAGAAACTGCTTGTTTTGGATATTGTAATAAGAATTTAGATGTTTACCGTGTTATTCATAAATGAAAGCGTGTAAAAATAAGTATCAATAAACCTATTTTAGTTACGGAGTGTATTGTTTTCTTCTTTCAAACACAAATCTAAATTGGAAAGAAAGTGACAAATCACTTTTTAACAAGAATAGGTTTATTATCTTTAATATTTTTTATGAATAACACGGTTAGACTTTAAAATGAAAATAATGAGAGATTGACTGTCTGTCAACAGCATAAATATGTCTATTATGAAATCATCATCATGTGAGAGATCAGGTGGCTATTGAATCCTCCTATCGAATCCTTCGCTTCGTCTTTTAAAAATATGATTTGGTGACATGTAAGCAGATATGGATATATATCCATTTACAAAGACACACGCAAGTTTTTTTTATTTTTTGTGGAATTCTTTCATTAGTCCTTCATCGTCGTCCTGCTCGGCTGCAGAATTTTCACTATCCTGGTCACGAAATTGCCCATTAAAGTCGGCATTAAAGCTAACTCCAGAAAAGAAACTTCAGATAAAGTTCAGAAACCAAATTGCTAAAACGAACATCAAAAACATTGGTAATTTATTCATCTATCTGACACCAATAGAACGAGCAAAAATATAAAACCTAATTCCCTCAAAAAATGGTTGCTCGTTTTTGATGGAATTACAAGACATTTCTCCAGAAGCTGCGTTAAAGAGGAGAGTAATTTGTGTCGGCAGAGATCGTAACGGTCCCACAAGTAAAAACTCGAGTATCGATTCGCCGTTCAAGACACGATGGGCGACACGATCTTGGGCGTCTACTCTGTCATCATTCTTTGCTGCGTCGTACAATTTTAAAATGCTAGAAAAAATTATAGATAATACCTTCTTTTATCTATCCTCGAGGAGCTCGGTGGCGTAGTGGTTAGTACGCTTTGGCTTTCGCTCGAAAATAATGCTACCTTGCGACGGTCAGGCCGTGGATGGGTGACCAAAACTTTGTGATCTCGAGCTCCACCGTGCTTCGAAATGCACGTTAAGCCGTTGGTCCCGGTCGCTACTGAGATTAGTTCTACCCACCAACCCGCATTGGGCCAGCGTGGTGGTGTAACGGCCCATACACCTCATGTGTTCGTCCATGAGTAAGACCTGTGCAGTGGGAGACATTAAGCTGACGACGAAAACCTTCTTCTTGAATTTTAAGATGGTCTTATCCTCAGATTAGAGGCAGCCCTATCTTTGATAATTAATGTAAACTTTTTCATCTTAGACGTTTTTTTATGTCATTTTTTTCACTTGCGTATTTAAAGCGTAAAGAGTCTACCTACTAAATGATAAGTAGTAACCGCAAACACAACATTTTATTTTACTTTTACCTGTTTGTTTCCACATTACTACAACATAACAATCATCACGCCTTTTCCCCGAAGGAGTGTTAAACACCCACATTTCGCCAGACATGCTAACTCCCCATGTAACTGGTGGCATGTTGCCATGCACCGGGCACAATGTGAGGCAAGCGATATAGCGATTCTCGTTTCTGCGATATAGCTTATAATTTAATCCCAACTAACTATTCACCTTTTCAACATTAGGTATTCAGTGAGAATGGAATACGCAAGGTGATAATTTTAGTTCCCAAAATTTTGTTTTAAAGTATACGATAGTTTAAGACCATCGGATATCCTACTATCCGTGTGACGTGGTGGACCGATATATAAAAGAAAAGTTCAACACTCACGTCACTTATTATTTATTTATGTACTAAGGCACAAATTGTGCCTTTAATAAACTTATAAACATTATAAATATAGTTTAACTTGTACTATGTAACTTGCAATATTGTAACAGCTTTCAACAAAGATTTATAATTTTGTCAACAACACAGTAAGTAGTTGTTATAATATTGGGTCCTTACCTATGAAATTGGTGTTTTTATTCTGTCTTAGCAATTGGTCCGTAACTATTAAGTTTCAGAACATACTTATAAAATAATTGCCTCTTCTAAAAATAGACCATATATTTGAGCTCGTATTATTTAACTTGATAATTTTTTGTATGTTTAATTGTGTTAAAATTAGACACAAAGACAATTATTTTTAACTGCCTCCCGAACACATCATTTGATTTGCATTAACATAAAAACGATGAATAATTTTTATCAAGCGTGTTCACACACATATTGCTATCTCTGGATTTGTCGATGTGAAGAAAACTGATAAAATGTTAGTATGTAAAATGCAGATATCCCCAAAATCTCCATACAAAACACCAATTTTATAGGTAAGGACCTAATATTAAAATATTTATAGTAATTTACAATGAGCTAACCGCTCGAGACGCCGACTCTGATAGCAATGAACTTCGAGTACAAAACAACGAAAGATAAAAGGAGACTGAAAGTAAATTTAAAAACAGAAACAAAGGGAAAATGGCCAGAGAAGATCGCAATAACAGCAAAGAGTCGCTAATATTGCTATAGCGCATCGTTACACCCGATATCCCAAAAATCGCACGCCTCCCGATTTCCCCTCATCGGGGCTGTAAACGACACAGCCCGAAGCCTCTTGCATGCTGTCAAGAGTACACTTAGGGGAAGAAAAGCCCGCTTTATAAATTGCCTCGCTATCTAAATCTGGGAGATAAGTGCGTCTGAACTTTCCAATTTTGCTACACATCAATAACAGTGACAAGGGAGGATAACAAATCAAAAATCCAAAGGCGACGTGAAGTACGTGACTGTTTACGGCACTATCTCGTGTTGTGTAAAATGGGAAATGTCCCGTCATGTGTCACGTGTGATTATTGCAAAGATAAACGGTTACAATGCCGCTCAGAGTGAAGGTGTTGCGTTTTGTCCAGTTTTTGTACTGATAAAATTGCCTCGACTTGATATGATATCGATTTATTTTTTCCAACATATTCAATTCAGAGTTTCTGTATGTTTTTAACCATTGCGACGACCACCGTGGTTGGAACGTCAGTCTCAAGGCGTCGCCATCTCGAGAGGTTCTGGGTTCGATCACCGGTGAGGGCGAATGTTTGTGTGATGAATACAGACATTTTTTCTCCAGTCTTGAATGCTTATATATTATCTGGATATTTATATGTACTTTTCTATTAAATATATTTATCCGTTATCTAGTATCTGCACAAGTAGTATCTCCTCTTTTTAAAAACGTGGTGTTTTTAGATTTTTAATCTATTTTATCTATTTCAAAAACGTAACGAAACGTTTTATTCTTTTTTACTTCTTGGGGGTTAAGTCCAATCAATAGATGGCACTGTGCGTAGTCTGCATATAAAAACTGAAAGTTGAAATTTCGACCTGAAAGTGCTCGTAGAATGTTGAAAGTAGTTGCAAACTTGCGAGTTGCATGGTCACTGAAAACCGAGCTATTCCTGAATTTCAGCCCGATAGCTAGTCAGGAAGTGCCTCAAAATTAAGTTACAAAAATCCAAACAGAGAGACAAAAAGACGATCAAGAAAATGAGTTAAAAAAAACGTGGTAAAATGTAGTTATGAATGTCTAAAGATATTAATTTATTTATTGCTAATGTATTTTATTTACGTCAATGATACTTACCACAAGATAGTCTAGAGCCTGAGAAAGGACAAAGGCTACATTTTATCTGCATTTGTACCGCGCGGGTATAACCTTGGTAATCAATATCTGCTCGACTGAGTATTATGTGACATATTCTGTCAAAATGTAATTTCATTTCGAATTTTAAAATCTCTCGGCATTGTAAAATAATGACTCGATGTCTACGCCATTCATTTTATATTTCATAATTATTATTCTGTTTTACTCTCTCTAATCATTTTTTACACTCTTTATATAATTTGTGACACTATAGTAAGAAAATTTATATTTTATCTATGGTCATCAAATTTTTTATTTCCAATACCTATTATTTTCCTTATGTTCATCACGAACACTCGACAACAGAGATTTATCACCATGACAAGAATTAATCAGATGACACAGACAAGAAATGTTATTTTCATTATTTTAATAATTAAAGGTTTTAGTTCAACTATTAACAATCAACATTTTGCTAATAAGAGGTAGGAATGTAATGTTGATTACTTTGTAAAAAAACAATGCAGTGTTAATAAACACACAAAAACTTTTTGTAAGCTTTTATCAGCGTTAAATCAATAGCCATGCGAACGACGTCGCGGGCACAGCTAGTAACCTATATACCAGGACCTTTATTACTTGGTATACCCCGTCCTTATATTTCTTCTTCTTTCTGTATTTCTCCCACTATTCGACGGTACACGTGTTCCTCTTCCTCTGTTCTCTGCCACCGATAGCATTCACTTCTTCCGTCACATATCCTTCCTCACACTCTCTATATGCGCTTCTTTGGTCTTCTATTTGAGTAAAATACCGTAATACCTCGTAAAGTGATGATTACGCAAAACCATAAAGAATCTTCTATTAACAAAACAATATTGTATAGGGTGTAAGGTTTTACAGGCCTCCCCTAAAGCTTAATCCACACCCGCGCCAACCCGCGCCGTCTCAAATATCTCCGAGTGTGGACAGCACCGTTATAATTAAATTAATTTGGTAGATCCATCACAAACAGGTGTCACTGGGTAATATGATGAGGGTTTTTGAAACTGGAGGAGGTACTTAAGGCACAGGGTCCTTGGGACGACGAAAAAGCACAATTATAGATGAATCTAAAAAAATTAAATGGTAAGATTTTAAGTATGTTGAAGAAGTAGGCATGTTATTATTACAAAAACTTAATAAAATCAAAAATATTAGGTCCTTACCTATGAAATTGGTGTTTTGTATGGATATTTTGGGGATGCATTTTCCATACTAACATTTTTTCAGTTTTCTTCACAACGACAAATCCAAAGATAATAATATTTGGCGTGTATCATAAGACAACTTTAAGCGATATGTGTGATATCAAACTCCATAAAAAATATTTATCGTTTTTAAGTGAATGCAAATAAAATGATGTATCCGGGAGGCACTTAAAAAGAGTTGTCTCTGTGTCCAATTTTAACACAATTAAACTTACAACAATTTATCAAAATAAATCAAAAGAGCTCAAAAATATGGTCTATTTTAAGAGGAGGTAATTATTTTTTAAGAATACTCTGAAACTTGATAGATACAGACAAAATACTAAGAGAGAAAAAAAACACCAATTTCATAGGTAAGGACCCAATATTTACCACCTTAAGGTAGATAATTGGCTTTGACTTTTTGGGAGCAAGTAATGAGGAGCTCGGTGGCGTAGTGGTTTAGCGCTTTGGCTTTCGATCGAAAACAAAGCTACCTTCGCCATGGTCGTGCCTTGGATGGGTGACCAACTTTGTGATCTCGAGCACCTCCGTGCTTCGGAAGGCATGTTCAGCCATGTCCAGGTCGCTATTGCCGTTTCTACCCACCAACCCTCATTGGGCCAGCGTGGTGGTGTTACGGCCCATACTCCTCATGTGTTTCTCCATGAAGAAGGCCTGTGTCCAGCAGTGGGACTTATATAGGCTGAGGACGAATGCAATAGGATTATTTATCAAAATAGCTAGTGTAACTTAATATTTAAAATGCCTTTTAATGTTATTAAAGTTTAAAAATAGCAACAATTGTATTATGCATGCTCAGAAGTAGACGTGGGAATTACAACCTTGTAGAACCGTAGTGAAAAGAATCTATTTCCACACAGTAAACACCATCGTTAAGATTTCGAATGCGATGAAACAACCTACACCATTGTTGGACCATTTAAGTAACAAAAACCATAATTTATTATTATTAGGATTATTGGTTGTGTTTTGGTTTAGTAAAGATTTTGTTTTCATTCAGGTAGGCCTGTGTCTGTATAGCAATAGAGTCAAAAATACATACATACATTCATATAATCACGACTATCATCCCCAGAGACTAGGCAAAAGCAGTCCATTGCCAGAGTCCGCGCTTCACTAGCAGTGACGGCACGAGGCAGGTGGTGAGTCCGTCGCCGCTTTAAGCTATTGGATGGTTGTGCAGTTCTAAGTCCATTAGTCGCCTTTTACGACACCCAAGGGAAGTCAAAATGATGCAAAAGTATATTTCGAAATTAGTTAAATACATAACACAATAGATTTTGCTATTACGTCCCACTCTCGCGAATTAAACGACTCATTAAAATGCAAATATTGGGTCCTTACCTATGAAATTGGTGCATTTATTCTGTCTTAGCAATTTGTCCGAAACTATTAAGTTTCAGAACATTCTTATAAAATAATTGCCTCTTCTAAAAATAGACCATATATTTGAGCTCGTATTATTTAATTTGATAATTTATTGGAAGTTTAATTGTGTTAAAATTAGACACAAAGACAATTTTTTTTAACTGCCTCCCGAATACATCATTTGATTTGCATTAACATAAAAACGATGAATAATTTTTATCAAGCGTGTTCACACACATATTGCTAAAGCTTGTCTGATGATACATGCCAAATATTATTATCTCTGGATTTGTCGTTGTGAAGAAAACTGATAAAATGTTAGTATGTTATATGCAGAAATCCCCAAAATCTCCATACAAAACACCAATTTCATAGTTAAGGACCTAATACTTAGGTAATAGCATTATTATCTTCTTATAAAATAGAATGTGTGTGCTAACAACTCTGCCTACCCCTTCGGGGATAAAGGCGAGATGATATGTATCTATATATGTTTATTAATAAGCGAATTTTAAAAAAAGGAATAAAACATTAAAGTATTTTTAAAAATTAAACGGCTTCGAACAAAATTGTTAACAAAATTGACGTGTATTTAAAAAGAAATACATAAAGTGTAATGCTTGCTTAGACAAATGATCTCCTTATTACAATAGATTGTCATCTCAAAATAATACATTCGAATTAGGCGTAGGATGGTGAAATGACTAAATTAATTTCACAATGACTCGTGACAAGCAGATGTCAGCTCGGGAATGATGAGGGTACTGAAACGTAAGACGACCATTATACCCTCGGACACGCAGTAACGTTAAATGTAGGCTTAAAATTTACGATAATCTAATAAATTAATTAATAGGTAACTTCTCAAGGGTGTTACCAAACCAAACGATCGATCATCGTTAAATGGATTAGTCGACGTCGATCGATAGATTCTACCACACGATGAATGGATTCTACCATCGATCGATCGACGATCACCCTAAGATTCTTTGTAGATCGCAAAACCTTATCGGCGTACAACAAACAACTCGGTCGGTGGAGGTCGTTAAAAATTGTATTAGATGTAGTAATAGAATATAGCATACAAAGAACACATTTTAATAATATAACCGAAGTTAAAACTTTGAAACTTGATAGTGGTAAGCGTCATAAAATAAATTAAATAAATAAGTAAATAAATATCTTCAGACATTCACACCTATCAACTAGCCCCATTTTAAGCAACTAATGCTTCTTGTGTTACGGATACTAGATGACGGACCATTTTTTTTTTCGAGCCTCTGAAGGAGGACTCTTTACCTTCCCATGCGGGAGAAGGAGGTGGTGAATCCCTCATTGGATACCCACCGGCCGGCCGGTGGTTATGCAGGACTCCTACCGACTAAACACCACCTTGCTTTAAGCCGTTTTACAGGCCCTGGTAAAGCATAACCTGAATGGCGCCCCCTCCCTCAGGAAAGGGAGAGGTAAGTGGAGACCACGACAACGCTGCAATACGTAGTGTAGAAGCCCCTCCATCTTGAGTGCTTGCTGGTGTCTGCTCGGCTTGATTGGTGCAACGGTGTGGCCTTGACGGACGGGCGCTGGAGAGGACTCGGTAGAATGTGCACCGAAGCACATGCTCTGCTCAGCATGCTCTGCACCGAGCCCGGGTCTCCCGTGTAGCGCACGTGAGTCAAAGCCGGGGAGACTGTTGGTAGTCTGGCGTATCGAAGTCCCATATACCCCTATTGGCACCAACAACAACCCGCAGGGACGATGCCTAAAGACGTTTAAACTCCTCGTAAAAAAAAGGCCGTCTACCCCCAACTTTCCATTTCACATCTGCCTGATACACCTGGGTCAGTAGAGCCTATTAAAATCTTCCCTTTTTATCAGAGTTAAGTGCATTAACCAATATGATAACCGTTAAAAACCGCTAATGGTCATAGAAACATTTAATCGCCAAAATCCGAATATCAGCTTAGCAAAGGCCATTCATCATAGGACTACTGTCCGCTTAATACCTTAACGAAATAATATGTCGTCTCGGATCATTTGAGACTCAAACATTATTACAGACCATTTAAATCACTTACGTCTAATGGATGGGGATCATTACACGGCTACTTACTGACTGCGTAGGTATTGCTTGATCAATTCCGTGGAATATTTTAAATTGTTTGAAAATACACGGATTTATTTGCCTCTAAACTGTTTAGTCTGCCTTTGTACAATACAAAAGGTCGAGGAATTCCGTTCGAATGTGAGAACTGGCGAATATCTTTTTAAAGAAAGGCTAGATAAATTACTTCATTTTATCTGATGTTACATAAGATTTTGGTCTAGAACCAAAGGCAAAAACAAAATTGAGAAGTAAGAGTAGTAATAAAAGATTTCAATATCGCGCCATTTTTTAATGGGGATTGTCTAATATTTTCGACATGCTGTTTTTATAGTTGAAATGGATAAAATAGATCAATTTGAGAAACTAATTTCAATATTTTCGTTATTTTTAAAGTAATAACTTTTATACGGAATTTTGAAAAAACGGGATCGTTTTATTACGATGACGTCACTGTTGGCGTAACATTGTGTAACACCTTTGCTTCAAGGGAAAAAAGAATGCCGTCAAACAAATGTCAACACTCATGTGTCACTCATTCATTTATTTTGAGGATAGATTGGCGGGCTTTTGGATGAGATAGGCGCGTTTTATTGAAAATTTGTTTTCATAGTTTATTTTATTGATTTTTCGTTGTATATTATTGTAAATAGTATAATAGCATAGTATTCTGTACATACGCCCATAAAAATGCCGGACGGGGATGGTGAGCCCCCGCCCGGCGGAACTGAGAAAAGGAAGGTCCCCAACAGAGCGAGCGCTACTGGATCTGAGGACAATTATTACAAACCATATATTAAGCCAGGGTATAAGCGGTTGTTTCCCGAAAACGCGGTGAGTGGCGAACATTCAGTATATGTAGAGAGCTGTAAAGATAATGAAAAGTTGGGTAATAAAAATCCCATATTAACCACCAATTTATTTAAGAACGATATTAAGGGTATCTCTAATATCAAGCGAGTGAACCCTACGAAAATTTGTGTGTCTTTCTTGCAAGCGAGTAATGCCAACAATTTTATACGGAACGACGACTTTTTGAACAAACATAATTTTAAGGCATATATTCCTGCGGCTGCGGTTGAAAAGACTGGTGTTTTGAGGTTTGTTCCAGTAAGCATCAGTAACGAAGAACTTTTCAAAAAATTGTCTTCCCCATTTGAAATTGTTGCCATACGCCGATTCACTAAAAGAGACAATGGCGAAATTAAGCCTTTCCAAAGCGTAAGCGTTACATTTTTCTCTAACGTTTTACCAGAGCATGTGTACCTTGATTTATTTCGTTTTAGAGTGCACGAGTATAATGCACCTCTGTTGCAGTGTTATAAATGCTTCAGATTTAACCACGGCGCTAAAATATGTAAGGCAGTTCAAAAATGCTCTATCTGCTCAGAGGAGCATCATTTCTCTCAGTGCTCTAACAATAAAAATATTAAATGTGTAAATTGTCAGGGGGCACATCTTTCTATTTCAAGGGATTGTCCAATAAAAAAACAAAAAATTGAGGAAAGGAAAAATAAATCTACATATGCCAACGTTATCACTAAAAATAGAGACAATTTATTATACAAAAGCTATCACTCTGAATTTCCAACATTGCCTAACACTAACAAAATGATTCAGTTAACGAAAATGACTCAAAACTATAATGCTAAACCCACAACCTCTAAGGTCCTACCAAAGTCTGGCTCCAAGTCCACGTCTATAATAACTAATTCCAATAATTCAGATGTCCCCAAAATTTCAAATGACGACTTAATTGATGCAATCATTTCAAACGAGTATATTCGTAAGGGATTAGTAGGTGCCCTTATAGCAATAGGAAATGAAAACAGGGCGATAACAAGTAATGTTATACAAGAAGTTTTGATTCAAACATTTAAATCTCCACAGTCATCTTAATGGATAAAAGTTTTTTACGGATAGCACAGTATAATGTTGAAGGTATTTTTAATAAGAAGCCCTTACTAGTAGATTTTTTACAGAAAGAGGATATAGATATATGCCTCTTAAATGAAACATGGCTTAGAATTGATAGTAATTTTAAAATTGGCGGATATAATGCAATTAATAAAATTGGCGCTAATAATAGAGGTGGAGTATCCATTTTAATTAAAAATAGTTTTAAACATACTGTTATTTCTACACCATTCACTGATCAGTTACAAACAATAGCAGTTACTTTAAGTACCAATATAGGCAATTTGACAATATTATGCATCTATTGTCCCCCTCCTAAAGAGGGCCGTCCTTGGTTTCAAATATCTATGTTGAAGAGGATTGTCGATAGTTTGCCAAGACCTCTGATGATATCTGGAGATTTAAATACTCATCATGTTGCATTTGGTTGTCACAGCTCCAGCAGACGAGGCAATGACTTATTTGATATGTTTGAGGATTGTGATCTTTGTATTTTAAATACTGGTACTCCAACTACTGTAGGCAGGTCATCAAGTAATTCTTCAGCTATTGATGTCTCATGTGTAAGCTCTTCGATGATAGCACTATGTGACTGGTATGTGCACTCAGATCCAATGGGTAGTTATCATTATCCAACTATTACAGATTTACATATTAATGTGGACAAATATACTGTAGGGTTGCCAAGCGAACGTTTTCTGTATAATAAGGCTGACTGGGTTAAATTCTCTGCAGATAGTGAAACAGCTTTTAATTACATAATTTGTGATCCTATTGACCCCTTAATTGCCTATGAAACATTTTGTAGTATTTTACATCAATTAAAAGAGAAACACATACCAAAATTTAAAATAGATTCTACTTTTAGAATGAAATCGCCAGCCCCTTGGTGGGATGATGATTGCAAAGCAGCTGTTAATAATAGCAAAGAAGCTTTAAAATTTTATAGATCAAATCCATCTATTGAGAACTATATTAATTACAAAAAAGTAGATGCATTTAAAAAAAAATTACTAAGTCAGAAAAAAAAGAATAGTTGGTTAAAGTTATGTGAATCATTTAATAGATGTACTCCAGTTAGCATTATATGGAATTACATAAGGCGATTTAAAAGAGCTGCAACACCAGTCAAAGGTAAAAGTGATGAGTGGCTTCCATCTTTCTTCAACAAGTATGCTCCTTTATCCCCACCTGAAAAAGATAAAGATACCAATTTAATAAATTCTATATTTCAAAATGATGATCAGTCTGATACATTTTTTTTGCAACAATCTTTTACATGGTCTGAATTTAAAACATCATTACATTCTAGAAAAGATACTTCACCAGGTCTAGATAATATCACATATAAGCTTATAAAAAAATTACATATAAATGCTCAAAAAGTCCTTCTCCATATTTATAATGTACTTTGGGCATCACAAATAATTCCTATATCATGGAAAACACAATGTGTTATACCAATAGTGAAACCAAATAAACCAATGCATGATAGTAATTCTTATAGGCCCATTTCTCTATCTTCTTGTATAGGTAAAGTGTTTGAAAATATGTTAAAAATAAGATTGGATTACTATGTAGAACGAAATAATATTTTACCTGTCGAGCAATTTGGATTCCGTAGAGGACACAGTGCCACAGAGAGCTTCACAGCTTTAGTCTCTGATATAAGAAAATCTTTCATTAATCATTCTTCTACTGTTTGTGCTTTTTTGGATGTTCAGGGTGCATTTGACAATGTTGATCCTTCTGTGCTTGTTCAAGTACTTTATGAAGTTGGTGTTCCAAAAAAAATCTGTAAATGGATATTTAATTTTTTACATGAACGTACTATGTACATCAGGCATAATAATTTAATTCATGGACCTAGAAAAGTATATAAAGGCACTATGCAAGGGGCAACCATATCTCCATTATTATATAACATATATACATGCCAAATGAAACAATTTCTGAAAGAGAAAGATGTACACTTTTTACAATTTGCAGATGATCTTCTTGTATATACTGTACATAAAGATGTAAATATTGCCATTAACAAACTAAATGTAGGCTTATCGCAAGTACACAATTTCTATTCTAATAAACTAAAGTTACAAATAAGTTTTTCAAAAAGTTCAGCAATGATTTTTTCAAAGAAAGTTCCTAGCATTAGTAGAAATATAATGTATGATAATAATTCACTTCCTCTGGTGTCGGAACATAGGTTTCTTGGCATTGAACTTGATTCTAAATTATCCTTCAATAGTCATATTAACAAAATTATAGGCAGTGCTTCAAGAAACCTTAATGTTCTGAAATCTTTAGCAGGTGTACATTGGGGATCTGATCCAAAAATTTTATCTATGCTTTACAAGAGTCTTGTTAGAAGTCATTTTGATTACAGTACTTTAGCATATATGAATGCTAGTAAAACTTTGCTTAACAAGTTGGACATAATACAGAACAAAGCATTGAGAATAATTACTGGTGCTATGTGTTCAACACCCATTCATGTCATGCAAAGTGAAGCTTGTATACCACCCCTTTTATTTAGAAGATTAGAATTAGCAGAAAGGTTTTGCTTAAAACTGGTATCATCTAACAATTCATGTGTTTTAAACAAAGTGTTATATCCTCAATCATTACAAGACCTTTCTAGGGAGCAATATATTAATATTTATACTATAACCACTAAATACACCCCTGAAATACCATCAATTATTGTTCATGTACATAAATTCTGTGAAAATTTGTATATAGATAAAGTTTGGCCATTGTATAAAATAGATTACAATGCAATTATAAATTGTAATATAAATGTATGTAGCAATGTTATTAGTAATAATTTAGATATGGTAAAATTTTTAGATGGTAAGTGTTATTATAAGTTATATACTGATGGATCCAAGACTGATAATAGTGTAACTTCAGCTTACTATGACTCTCAAACTAAAATAAGTAGATGTTTTAAGATTCCTTCTGATTGTAGTGTATTTACAGCAGAATGTTATGCTATTTATCAGGCCTTGTTGTATATATCCAATGTACATACTAGATATCATTTCTTAATATTATCTGATTCTCAAAGTGTGATCAAATCAATTGAGAGTGATAAATGGAGATTTGACTCATGCTATATAATTTTTAATATAAAGCAGCTTTTATATGATTTGTGTAAAAAAGGCAAAGAGGCACATTTCTTATGGGTACCATCGCATAGAGGCATAACTGGAAATGAGATAGTAGATGCAGCAGCGAGAAACATACCAGATGAAGATCATACGTCGTCGTTAAGAGTTCCATTCACAGATTTCCATGTAAAGTTGAGGAAGAATTTGTTGGCATACTGGCAAGAATACTGGGCATTGATCAGCGAAGAAAAAGGATCATGGTACAAAGCAATCCAAGGAAGCTTGCCCGCCCAACCTTGGTGGAATCATAGATCTGTCGACAGCAGAAAATTTGTAACGGTTATTAACAGATTGAGATTTGGCCACGGTCAATTTCGCACTCACCTGCATAGACTTAAAATGGAAACCGACCCAAACTGCCCAGACTGCAAAGAAAACGAAGATCTAAATCATATCTTCTTCAAATGCAAAAAATATGGTATCCAGCGGCTTTTACTTGCATCAGAAATCATTGAGAGTCAAGATGATGTTCCCCGAAACTTACAAACATTACTCAGGAATATTAATAATTATAAACCAATTTATAAATATGTGTTACAAACTTTACAGAAAATTTAAACTGTTGAGATAAAGAATATGAAGATGAGGAAGATTGACAATTTGACATTTTCTACGGTAAACGTGTAAATAGTGATTTCTCGTGTTTGGATAGTTCAGTGTTCTACTGTAAACGTGTGGCTTAAAAGGTCTTGCAACCAGAGCCGTAAAACTGAATATAAAAAAAAAAAAAAAAAAAATCATTTATTTTTTTTACTGAAAAAATACCACAAGCGACGAGAATTAACAGTTTTCTTATTATTTCGTGAAAAAACTACTATGTCGTGAAATAATTTTGTCAAAGCAGACTCACGGAATCTGCCGAAAGTAGAGAATGTTATGATTTTGGAATATATGTCTACAAATAACCAACATAACCTTGCTGAAATAAGAGGAGCCAAAAACTTGAAGTGAACAGTACAGAATAGCTTCAGAGAAAGTTAACGGATAAATTAGAACACTAGTCATGTATTAAATGATGACTTGTAATAAAAATGAGGGGTTATTTTGTGTTTCTGATCCTTTATTTGAAACCACCAAGAACATCCATATTGTTTGGGTGGATTACAATGAAGCCTACATATTATTATTTATTTTTTGAATTACTTGATAGTGTTAAAAAATAAACATCTTTTAAAATATTTTCTATCTAGACAAGAAAAAAGAAAGAAATAAAAAAATTTTTACTCAATAACTTTTTATTATTTCTCCTTGTGAATTGATTAGTCCACTTACTATCATGACTATTTCGTCCAAATATGGTACAAACTGAGAGTTCACTACAGAGCAAGGTTTAAATAAAGCATACTCTCTTACACGTCTAATAACTCTCTACATGAACATCCTAAATACATTTTTGGTTTCTTAAATACTGTGTCTAACATAGTTTTTCTAGACGGGAAGATACTCTTAGTAGATTCATGCACTGTAGATAGATTCCTCAGTCTCTGTTGTACATCCAAACAAAGGAGTGGTCGCAGATGATGTGTCTTGTAAAGATATCACTTCCACTGTAGCAATGTTAGTTAGCGGTTTTCTACTTATATAATTAGTGCTCTTATGCACCATTTTTATTTCCTACTGTGTTGCAACATTCATCTGTAAAACAAACGTTAATGTTATTTATCAATAATATAGAGATATAAAAATATCTTCGCGACTATTAATTATACTGTTTCTTTAGCATTGTTTTTCTCAGTAAAATATACTTTACCTTTGTGGGCATGGTAGGACACGTAGAAGTACCTACTAGGCATTACTATTTCCTCACGTTTTCTTTTCAATGGTCTGCTACTGCTTGTAGGTTGTTCAAGTAACTTGTTCAGTTCTGAACAGTCTTCGCTTGCATTTTGAGCAATTTTACGAAGTGAAGCCGACGCTATGAGTTTGAGTTCTTGGTTCATTAACTTACATTGGTAATAATTACCTTACAGGTAGGAACAAAACACTTTCTATATTCCAAAATTATTAAACGTTTGTTTATTAAAACAATGAGAACAAATCGTATTTACCTTACAATGTAAGGTTATAATTTGTTGTTTGTGACTTATCGTCGTTGCGCCTGACAAATTCCATATGTGATATTCACAAGGTTTTGGGAAACAATAAAAAACATGTTATTAAAATAAGGAACAGATAATATCTGTTATTGTTATTGTTATAAAAAACATGTTATTAAAATAAGGAACAGATAATATCTGTTCCTTATTTTAATAACATATTTTTTATTGTTTCCCAAAACCATGTGAATATCACATATGGAATTTGTCAGGCGCAACGACGTTATGACACTTGTGTTTGTAAATGTCATTTCTGTCATTGCTGTCATAGCAAACACATTTTTGATATTCAGCCAACAGTGACGTCATTTGAAGGGCAAATGAAGGTTATTCATTTAAAGGCTAAAATATTAATAATCCATGATTATTTGCGCATTCTAACTAATAGGCTACGATCAGCAACCTTATTCCTCGAAATGGTTTTCACTTTATAACAATTTAAAAAAATTAGACAATCCCCATTGTCACGGAACTATTTAGGCGAGGAACAGAGCCTTAACCCTTGTCTTCTTTTTATTTTAAAAAATCTGTCGAGTGTGCGATGTGTTTACATTTAGAACTCGTGGAGTTCTATATTAACGTTCCAAATTCAAACGTCAATATTGAACTTTCGTAGGTATAGTTATTAATGAAATAATATTACAATATTAAGAGCGCTCGCCCACGGCGACTTTTAGCGATGCAGTAGCGATACTGTCGCGCGTCTGCATCGATACAGTCGCGAAGCGGACGCTAGCTGTGTGCCCTCGCCCACTAGGCGCTCAGATTCAGTCGCAATGCAAGCGTGATACTGTCGCGATTCAGTATTGCACTTGCCCGGCTCTACATTCACACGTCACCCTCCTTCTGTTCTCTCGCCGATGTCATCCGACACCGTCGCGCGTTTGCAATTTTGCATCGATTCAGTCGCGTTGCAGTAGCGCGTCGGTAGTGTGTTGGCATCGCTACTTTAGCGCGTTGCAAATGCGAATAACGAAATGTCGCTTTGTGCGAGCGCCCTAAGTTCCATCATTATGTTAGCGCGCCTGAGGATTTATAATTACATAAACATAAAATTGTATAACATAAGAGGTGTATTAATGCAGATTATGTAAAAATGATACTTTCAAAGATGAAATGTCTCCTATTTTCATAACAGATAATAATAATAATATGACCACGTATCACGTCGTTACCTTTTCAGTTTAATTTGATTTTCTGCTTATCTAATACTGTATATAGTTCTATGACTGACTGAGACTCCCTATTTGATTATTATTAAGCTCTTGGCAGATCAAGGTATTTAGGTATTAGCGGGGGCGGCAGACGTTCTCTGACAGCATTCGTTAATAGAATCCCCACCGTTCCCCCACCGTCTGAGAGACAGTCGCAGACAAAGTTTCGGAACTGTTAGTCACATGTAAGCCCCTTATATTGTTATATTGTATAGAGTCGATAAAAGCTATACCTACATAGGAAAGAGGAACAAAAATTTAGGAGACAAATAGAATTTAGTACATTATTAGTCACCCGCTTCGGCTTAGCACATAGCATAACATATGATCACGCCTCTTTCCCCCGAAGGGGTAGGTAGAGGTGTTAACCCACATTTAGTCTAGAATTATTATTTTAAAGATAAGCATACATAGAGACAGACAAACAGCGCCCGTGAAGTCACTTTGTTTTATACTGTGAAGTAAAATAACAATAGGCGAAAGTTATAGTACATTAGA
Source organism: Parapoynx stratiotata (assembly GCA_910589355.1). Lineage (NCBI taxonomy): Eukaryota > Metazoa > Arthropoda > Insecta > Lepidoptera > Crambidae > Parapoynx > Parapoynx stratiotata. Next base: position 3,994,974 of record OU342468.1, on the reverse strand, counting down.
GATAAATAAATAAATATCTTCAGACATTCACACCTTTCAACTAGCCTCATTTTATGCAACTAATGCTGCTTGTGTTACGGATACTACATGACGGATAAATATATATTAGGTCCTTACCTATGAAATTGGTGTTTTGTATGGAGATTTTGGGGATCTGTCTGTCTGCATTTTACATACTAACATTTTATCAGTTTTCTTCACAACGACAAATCCAGAGATAATAATATTTGGCATGTATCATTAGACAAGCTTTAGCAATATGTATGTGACACACGCTTGATAAAAATTATTCATCGTTTTTATGTTAATGCAAATCAAATGATGAATTCGGGAGGCAGTTAAAAATAATTGTCTTTGTGTCTAATTTTAACACAATTAAACTTACCAAAAATTATCAAATTAAATAATACCAGCTCTAATATATTGTATATTTTTAGAAAAGGCAATTATTTTATAAAAATGTTCTGTGAATAAAACGCCAACATTTCATTCAGACGAAAGACATTTAATTTGGTACTAAGCAAAGGCATATACATTTCTTAGATAAACATCGTTAGCGAGATTCAACTACGTGCGGCGCCATCTATTGATCGTAATGAAGTACTATATTTGACAAAGAATATTGTTTCTTATTTTATATTTTTCATGTGACTTTACGTATTTATTTGCTATTTTATAATATTTGCTTAACAATTAGACATACCGCCCGCCATGGCCGGAATGGCCATTATTCCAAACCACCATGTGTCAACAACAAAGTATAGTGGACTGTAAAAGATGAAGTTAAATTTGAATAATTCAAATTTCAGTAAACTTTACATGGTAACTAAGAATAATTCCACACTACATAATAACATTGGTAAATGCCTTAACCTAAATAAACCATGAAGATTCTTAGTTTGCTAAAACACTCTAAAATAGGTAGGTACATATTCTAAGTAACATCTAATTACAACAACCAAACTATATAATTAAATAAAGATACAGTTCTCCGTGGAAAAAAAAAACAAATTAAATAACTAATTATTCGTTCCTGTTTACCAGTAAAATAACAAACTAAAATAACTATTCTGTTACTGGCAGCACACATAATTTCACAATAGGTCTCTTAATAACAGTATCATTGCATTTGAGACTCACAACCCTCGTAACATTGTCCAAACCTTTGTGCTTCTCTAAAATAATCCCCATTAACCACCTAGCTGGGGGAAGATCATCCTCCTTAACTAAAACTACATCCCCAATGTTAGGTTCTGGTGTTTGGTTTGCCCACTTGTATCGTTGCAAAAACTGTGACAAGTATTCGCTTGACCACCTACGCCAAAAATTCTGCAACAATTTTTGAGTAAGCTGCCAACGCTTGAGAGATGATATGGTTGAGGACTCGTAGTTGTTGTCTGGCACAGTCACCAAAGGTTCACCTATAATGAAATGTCCCGGTGTAAGCGGTATAGGATCTTGCGAGTTGGTACTTATCTGGGTCAAGGGTCTAGAGTTGAGACACGCTTCAATTTGGTAGAGTAATGTAGACATCTCTTCATAAGTTAGTGTCTTTGCGCCAAGCAAACGTCTTAAATGATGTTTAGTTGACTTTATCCCACTCTCCCAAAGTCCACCGAAGTGAGGAGCCCTTGGTGGAATAAAATGCCATGTGGTTCCAATGGCGGCTAGACTCTCGGAAACTTCTTTCGTCAAAGTCGAACGTTCTTTAGATTCTAATGCCTTAAGTTCGCGTGCTGCACCCACGAAATTCGTTCCATTGTCGCTGTAAAGATCAGCGCAACGACCCCGCCTGGACACGAAACGTCTAAAAGCTGCAAGGAAACCTTGTGATGTCAGATCCGTTACAGCCTCCAGATGCACGGCTCTCGTTGCCATACATATGAACAGGCAGATGTAGCCTTTGTAAGCTCGATGACCTCTACCTTTAGAAGTCCTAATTTGGATAGGCCCAGCGTAATCCACCCCACTTTGATAGAATGGACGAATTGGTGTAATACGAGCCGAAGGAAGCTGTCCCATAAGCTGCTGTCTAGTTTGAGCGGCATATCGTACACAGGTTACGCATTTGCGTACAAATGACTTGGCACGGTTTTTTGCACCGCAGGTAATAAGTCATCATCTGAGGCCCCCCATGTAGAGTTTTTTGATGAGCATCAGCAATGACAAGATCAGTGAAATGGGATTTAGATGGTAGTATAATTGGATGCTTCTTATCTTCCTGAATGTCAGCTCTCTCCAGACGTCCCCCAACTCTCAAAATGTCAACATGATCCAAGAAAGGAGTCGAAGTGGTAAGTTTGCTCTTCTTATTCACCATACCTTTTTGCTGAATATCTTTAATTTCCTGGAAAAAATGCTTAACTTGACATACCCTTATGCATATTTGAATCGCTTGCGATAGTTCATTGCTAGTCAACCAAGTCATAAATTTTGATTCTTTAGATTTTTTCGCCCTTATCATTGCTATAAACCTTCTGCAATAAGCTACAACCCTAACTAATCTTTGTAATGACGAAAACTTGGTCCATAATGCAAATTCCTCTACCTTGATAACATGGCAAGCTTTCTTTCCCTTTTCTTCCAAAGTTGTATCGCTCACTTCCGTCCTGTCATATTGAACTTTTATGTTTTTTAACAATTCAGGTCCGTTCTTCCATAGAAACAGTCTTTCAAGTTCTGATGGATTGACTCCACGTGAAGCGCAATCTGCCGGGTTGTCAGAAGACGACACATGTGACCACTGATCTCGATCCAAAACATTTAATATTTCTGAAACCCGATTTGCGATAAAGGTCTTCCAACGGCTTGGATGGCGGCTCAGCCAAGCCAACACGATTGTAGAGTCGGTCCATGCAAACAAATTGGTCTTTGGAACCTTCATGACTTCAGACACTTCCTTCAACAATTTTGACAATAGAACAGCCCCGCATAGCTCCAGACGTGGTACAGAAACTTGTTTAATTGGGGCTACCTTTGTTTTGCTAGTAATAAGTGCCACCTTGACAGTTCCAGATTCGTCTACAACACGAGCGTAGACTACCGCGGCATATGCATCGGTAGAAGCATCGCTGAAGCCGTGGATCTCCAGTGTTATAGCATTCTTACTAATGCTAATCCATCGGGGCAGACGAAAGCTAGTAAGTGCCGTTAGATCACTCCGGTAAGTAACCCAATCATTTAGAAGCTTTGGCGGTAGCTCCTCATCCCAACCAATTCCTGCTAGCCATAGCTGTTGAATGAAAATTTTTGCTTTTACTATAGCTGGAGCGACCCATCCCATGGGATCAAACAACTTAGCTATGTCTGATATAACCTTTCTCTTTGTTACAGGTTGATCAATTGGCGGTAGTCGCACGGAAAACTCAAAGTCATCGTTCTGTCGGTTCCAGGTTAGTCCTAGTATATTAATGATTGCGTCCACCCTTAGTTCCAATTTACTTTCTTTTGCTTCTGATTCATTGCTTATTTCCTTTAGTAGTACTTCGTTGTTGCTTGACCATTTCTGTAGTTCAAAGCCCCCTTTGCCAAGTAGCTCCTTGAATTCTTTACAGATTCGCTTACCTTCGAGCACCGTTTCGCACCCGGTAAGCAAATCGTCCATATAGAAATCCTTTAAGACTCTTTCAGATGCTAGAGGATATTGTTTGCCTTCATCGAAGGCAATCTGATGTAACGTTCTAACTGCCAGAAAAGGTGCTGAAGCGGTGCCGAATGTAACTCTCAATAAACGAAGGTGTTCTATAGGATCTTCCGGCTTAAATCGCCAAACTAAACGATGGTAATCTGCATCTTCTGGTGCCATCAATATTTGTCGGTACATCTTCGTTATGTCAGCAATTAAAACGATAGGATGTGATCTCCATCTCATTACCAACTGACGCAGATGTGATTGAAGAGTTGGACCCACCATCAGCTCACTGTTAAGCGACACACCGTTCTTGTCTCGACAGGAAGCATCGAAGACTACCCTCACTTTCGAAGTTGTTCTCTCAAGATTCACTACCGCGTGATGAGGTAAGTAAACGTTACCTGGCTTATTGACTTCATTTTCAGGTACCTTTTCCATATGGCCTAGTTCAAGATACTCCGCAATAACGTCAGAATACATATCCTTCAGTTGTGGTGTCTTCATCAGTCGCTTTTCTTGCATTAAAAATCTTCTAACTGCAATTTCTCGCGAATTCCCTAATATACAGCTAGGGTTTTCATGTTTAAAAGGTAATCTTACAACGTAGCGACCTAAAGAGTCTCTTCGAGTTGTTCGCGAATAGAACTCCTCGCATCTTTGTTCTTCAAGAGAAAGCGGAGGTTTGTTTAGAAGTTCGGTGTCAGACTCAATTTCCCAAAATCGTTTAAGGTCAAATAATTCTTCTTCAATAACTTGCGCATGAAAAGTGGTGATAGAGGTGTTATTCGATTTGGTTTTATTATTTTTTGATTTGATTTGTCCAGACAAGATCCATCCAAACTTAGTGTTTTGTGCTATTAGGCTTCCTGACGGACCCTTAATCAACCCTTCAGATATTATCTGACTATACACCTCAGCACCCAACAGCAAGTCGATTTTGTTGGGGACATTGAAACTTGGATCTGCTAATCTCATGGTTGGTATAGTTGCCCATAAATCGATATCAACCTGCCGCTCAGGAAGGAATGTGGTAAGTTTCTTCAAAACGTGAGCTCTTACCTTAATTGTAAAGGTCGGATCATTGATAGATTGCAGTGTAACCTGCACAACATACTTAGAACTCAGTGATGTGTTATTATCACTACCTACACCTGATACGATACTGGTGCACGTTATCTTCTTCAGCCCAAGCAATTGGACTGCAGACTCTGTTATAAAAGAGGCCTGTGATCCCTGGTCTAATAAAGATCTGAGTGTCATGAACGATCCATTGTTGGTGTTGGCTTTCACTAACGCAGTTGCTAAAAGTACTTGACTCTTGTTGTTAGAGAAACAAGTGATAATGTTGGTCTGATCATCTTTTTCTAATGTTGTCGCTGTTGCCGCGACCACATTTTTTGATGTTGTCGCTGTTGCCGCGACCACGTTCTTTGATGTTGTCGCTGTTGCCGCGACAACATTGTTTCCGTTGTTTGACTGTGATACGTGTATATTGGCGTTTGAATGTAAAAGTGAGTGATGTTTCTTTTTGCAAATTCTACATCTAGTGGGCAAACGACACGTTACAACCGAATGATTAGGGCCTAAGCAGTTAAAACACAAGTTTGTTGTTTGGACAAAGTTACGGCGAACTAATAAAGTTTCATTAGCGAATTTTTTACAGTTACCGAGCTTGTGATCGTTATCGGAACAATATGAACATGAAAAGGATATTGGTTTGTTGGTATTGTTAGCTACATGATAAGATGCAGTAACCTTATTTGTTTTCGGACTCAAAAACTCAAGAGACCGAAATCTGTGCTCTAAAAAGTCTAAAAATTGTTTTAGAGTTGGTAAATTACTGGTCGAATCACAAATTTCAGCCTCCCATCGCTTGCGAGACTCAGGGTCGAGCTTAGATGACAAAATATAGATAACAATTATATCCCAATTTTGAGTATCGATACCAACATTGTTTAACGCGTGTAGACATTCTGTGGTTGTGTCGAACAGATCTTTGATGGCATTCGAACTTTCCTGAACAATACCCCTTTGAGAGAAAAATCTTTTCAGTATAGCATTAGTTACATACCTTTTATTATTAAATCTGTTTTCTAACAGTTCCCAACAAACCAAATAATTGTCACTAGTTATCGGTAGATGGCGTAGTAACTGTTCCGCTTCACCAGAGAGATAGCTTTTCAGGTAATGGAGTTTTTGTACGGTTTGAAGGAAGCCGTTGTTGTGGATCAAAGATAGGTACAGGTCCCGGAACGTCGTCCACTCAGAATATTTCCCCGAGAAAGTAGGGATCGTAATCTTCGGAAGCTGTATTCCAACGTGATCGCCAATGATTTGCTGCTCCTGACATTTATGTTGCTTGTTCGGGAGGATTCTCAAACTCTCCATTAGCTCTGATTTATAATCGGTATATAATTCTTCTGTTCTGGTATAAAAATCGTCGGTAAAGTAATCTAACTTGGTATAATCAGACTCTGTCACTTCACCGATGAGCTGTTCATGAGCATTTTCAAATGAATGCCACAGTTTGTTCAAATTGTCTAATCTGGTTTCAACATAGCTAGTAGTAACTCGATCTTTAGGCGATTTCTTAAAGTTGATTCTGCCTTTTTCTATTCTATTATAAATATCCGACTGCGCTCTTATCCTTGATTCCATTTTACTATCTTTGTTATAATCAAAAGAAGTTACAAGTCCCGTAATTTCAAAGTTCTAGTTGCTTAACAATCGCCGAAATTTATCTAAGTCCCCTGGTATGAGAGAGCAAGCAAATTTTTCCAAGTCCAGTACGGGCGTAATTTTTCTAAGTGTTTTGAGTTGTAACACTTAGAGAAAATCGGGCATGGATTCCCCGTCTCAACCACTATTGAACTTAAAATTTTACAAGTCCAAGTTCTACTTCTATTTTCCTCAAAGTTAATTTTCTCCTTGCATTAAGGTTCAATTTAGCTTGATTTTTCTACTTCTGAATATGAATGAAATAGTACTCACGGTTTTACGCCCATACATACTATGCTCACATTATCTTCCACTGCTTGGTGTCGTCACTGCCGCTGCACACTGCTGGTTTTCTTCACTCACTGTCCCCTTAATCCGGCTCGAAGGACCAATGAATAAAACGCCAACATTTCATTCAGACGAAAGACATTTAATTTGGTACTAAGCAAAGGCATATACATTTCTTAGATAAACATCGTTAGCGAGATTCAACTACGTGCGGCGCCATCTATTGATCGTAATGAAGTACTATATTTGACAAAGAATATTGTTTCTTATTTTATATTTTTCATGTGACTTTACGTATTTATTTGCTATTTTATAATATTTGCTTAACAATTAGACAAAATAATAGTTACGGACAAATTGCTAAGACAGAATAAAAACACCAATTGCATAGGTAAGGACCCAATATAATAGATAAATACTCAGAAAATATACAATACATATATAAACATCCAAGACTGGAAACAAATGTCTGTATTCATCACACAAACATTTGCTCCCACCGGGGATCGAACCTAGAGCCCCCGAGATGGCGACGCCTTGAGACCGGCATACAGGCCACTCGACCACCGAGGTCGTCAAGATGTTACAATTATTACAGCGAAAACAAAAAAAATTTTTGTGATCTCGAGTTCCACGGTGTTAATTATTTATTGGTCCTGGTTGATCTCGAGTTCCACGGTGTTAATTATTTATTGGTCCTGGTTGCGTAACTGTATCTCGCGGTAACTGTACCTGTATCCGCGGTAGCTGTATCTCGCGCGTCCCACGCGGGGACGGGACGGGGGTCCTTAGTCTGGAGGCAGTCACCCGAATTGCACGGCTCGTCAGCAGTCGCTCCCGTGGTCGCAGCCGGCTGAGGTCAATACTCAATACTCAATCATTTATTGCATTTCATAGTGTGTACAAGGTCTTACAAAGTTGGGCACAACGACAATGGAGGGGTTCACACTGTGATAGTTTGTAATTTAATTATTCATTAAAAATTTTATATATTTTTTTTATGTTTTTTTTCTTTTGTTTCAACCTTAGTTTCACAATTTTATGGAAATAAATATATTTTTCTTTCTTTCTTTCTAAATGTATGTATTTGTATTTAATTGTTTGGTTTATCTATATTTATTTAAATATTATTCATAATGATTACCATTTAAAGTGCAATAACATTTTCTAATTAATAGTTTTTTTAATAGCCTTATACTCTTCTTATCGTTACTTTCATTTTTTATATATTCTGGTATATTATTATATATTTTACTGGTCATAGATAACCGAAAGGCCCTGACCGGATTGTCATCGGTCTGGCGTCGGTGCCTACCCGAGTTCCCGATGCTGACGCAAACGCGGCGAAGGAATGCCCCCAGGGGGCTTAGTGGGTTCGAGCTCCACATGACTCGTCCTTCCTCCGAAGGCATGGGTCAGCGAAGGTATGAGTCAGCCATTACCCCGGGTCAAAAAAAAACTTCTTCTTCTTCTTTGTTTAATGGCGACGGGACGTTTGAATTCGCCAGGATCAAGTGGTTTGCTGAGTTGAATACGGTAGTATTTTTGACTGTGTTAAACCTAAAAATGTCTGTGCAAATAATGACTATTTCCTCACCAATCCGCTCTGGGATTGTAATGTTACAGCCCTTAAATACTTCTTGTGTGTTGCTCTGTGTAGGAGGGCCATTGCCAGCAGGAAAACATAGTCTCGAGACGATGCCTTCGAACATGCCATAATTAACTCCCTCCAATAACCACATAACTCTATAAAGACAAAAAATAAACTTACAACCCGAGCCCATAAAAATAATTAACACGAAACAACGAACAGCAGACCTGACAGCCTACCAGGTGCCTTGCTCATACGCAGTAATTTATTTCGGAGCAAGCGCTTCGGCCGACAATCGAGAGCCTATCAAATGAGAATGGTGCTTTATTTGCGAGCTCTCATTTGCAAACAATGTGATCGCCGGAGATCGCATCAGCGATTATATCGCGATGCTCCACTGTTTTTTAGAGTTCAACACGGAAATTTTAGAGTCGTGTAGATATCGTATCTATTGCTAATGTTGGTGGTGACCTTTTAGCACGAATGGTAGTATATCGGTGTGGTTTAAGGTTGATTCCGCCATTTCGTGCAAAAAGCAATTCCATGCGAATTTCCCTATTTTACATGTTTTTGTCTTAAATCTAATTTTTACAGTAAGAACAAACATAAAATCCTTAAAAGTTGCATCGTTAATATTTCAAATTAATCATTTAGTTTATGAAACAAAAATAAAAAACTACCTCAAAAATCATTCCTCTCTGTTTCCAGATAGGATTCTCGTCGTTCACATTTATTAGTTTGTTTTTTAATTTATGACCTTTGTTAATATTTTATATGAAACCCAAACTCAAAACCTTTTAATTAAGTATTTTCATTGTGTATTTATTTCAACATTAATACAAGAACAGCTAACTTTTAAAATTGTAACGGAAAAAATGTCATCGCCATCCGTATCGAGAAACTCTTTCATATCGTCGATAATTGTAACATCCCTAATAAAGTTCTAGTTTCAACGTGTTTCTACAGGCCAGTCGTAGGTGACAACTGATCTTGGTGGACGTGCGTGCATTGCTAGCAAAATTATTTACGTTCTTTACCTTGTTGATAGTGTTTCGTCCAAAAATCTGTTCATTACATTCCTGCAATTTCTCAAGGCATTTTAACAAGTAGATTATTATATTTACCCCATATGTTCTTCTCTATTAATAATTATATTCCCATATTAATATAAAGTTTATAATACATTTTGTAGCGAAATTATTAAAATAAATGTTTAAATTTCTCATTCATCTCCATCTCATTACCATCCGTTCCTTCCACCTTTCTTGCAGGAAGGTAATGAACTGTTTCGGAAGGTAATGAAGTATTTGTTCTAGAGTCAACTCTAGACACATTTTTAAAACACAATCTAAATATTACAGTACAATATGAAGCTATCAAACAACGTAAACAAAATTTAAAAGACAAAGAGATACTCGTGCACGTAGGCTTTAGCGAGAATTATAACCTGAAGTTTAATGAAGAGATACAGTCCTTTAATTTCGGTGGAAGTAGAAAACAAGTATCCCTACATACTGGGGTTCTATACTGTGGTATCGTTGGCGAGAGTGAGGGATTGTTCTTGGGAATAACTTAAGTCCAAATGTGGTGTCAGCTCTCGTTTAATTATGTACACACATTAATTACGAAGGAGAATGATGGAGAGATGAAGCACAAGAGTTTAACACAGTCAGAAAAGTAGAAAGCTAGCAATTTAGCATCAAACACTTTAACACTAACTTCGCGTAACATTCGTTTCTAAGCGCATACAACAAAGCGACGTGGGTTTCCTGTACAGTGGTCTGATTGTGACTGGTGCGCGATCGCACCGAGAATGAATATTGAGGCTGCGGGGGAGAAGGGCACGGGGAGCGCGGGCGCCGCTGCCCTGGCTCCCGCGCACATTAGAATAAATATAAAAATTGTAAATATTATGTTTCGCGCTGTCTGTTTGTTTGTTTAATAATTAATAGTTTTGTATGAAAAATGTGTTATATGATATGAACATGTGTGTATGTAATTAAATAGGTATTTATGTATATTTATTTGTATATGTGTATAATTATATGTTATATGTCATGTGGGTTCGCCACATCACTCCCCCCGGAGAGTCCTAGGTTCAATCAAGGACGGTACAAATCGGGGAAACGAACTTTCCGACCAGAGCGAGTGGTTCTGACTCTGTCGTTGTTTTTACTTACGTCGGTGTTTGTCGTTTTGTCAGTGTTGGTGGAATCACACAATATGTAGGCTGGTTTTAATCGGTCTACTGATACTGTGACAATGTTACCTTTGACACGTATTTTGTACACTTTGGGTCCTCTTTCGATGACCTCATGTGGGCCGGTATATGCCGGCCGTAATGATCCTTTTTTAGCATCCTCACGAAGAAAAATATGTGAGCATGATGACAGGTCTTTGTAGACAAAGACTTTAGTTTTGGCATGATTTGAAGTTGGTACGGGCTGCAAGTTATTGGCAAATGTTCTAATGCGTTCTGAAAAATCAGACAGATCAGTGGTGCATTTGTCAATATTACGGTCGAATAATTCGCCTGGCAGTCTTAAAGGTTCTCCGTAGACCAACTCTGCTGATGACGTTTTAATGTCATCTTTAAAGGAGTTTCGGATACCCAATAACACGAATGGTAATGCCTCAGTCCAACTGCTATCACCGTGGCATACTATGGCGCTTTTTAGTTGGCGATGGAAACGCTCAACTAAACCGTTACACTGAGGATGATATGCAGTTGTTCTGCGGTGTTTGAAACCAAGTGTTCTAGAGAGTTGCTGAAACGTTGCACTCTCAAACTGTCTTCCACGGTCCGTTACGACCACAGAAGGGCAACCAAATCGCGCAATTCAACCCAGCAAAAATGCTTTGACTACAGATTCCGCCGTAATATCGATAATAGGGACAGCTTCAGCCCATCGCGTAAAGCGATCAACCGCTGTCAAGCAATATCGATATTCGTGCGAAGGAGGTAAAGGGCCGACGAGGTCTAAATGGATATGTTTAAATCGCGCTGTAGGTAAATCCAGGGTGCCTAAAGGAGCTCTAACGTGTCGATTTACCTTACTGCGCTGACAAGCTAAACATGCCATAGACCATGCTCGGCAGTCCTTCCTTATCTGTGGCCAAACAAAACGCTGCGCGACAAGTTTCGCGCTTGCGTTGGCCCCTGGGTGACAAAGTGAGTGCAAGCTGTCAAATACTTGCTTGCGTAAAGGTTTGGGTACAAATGGCCTGGGAGTCGATGTACTTACATCACAGTACAGCTCTGTACGACTCCCTGGGCTAACCACCTTTTCGATACGCAAGGATGACTCTTCCTCAAGGAAACGAGCTAACTCTGGATCTGAGTTTTGCGACTCTGCTAATTGCTCGAGATCCAATGGTTCGCTGAGCTCGTTTACACGAGATAGTGTGTCCGCAACTGTATTGTTTTTCCCTGAGATATGACGAATGTCCGTCGAAAATTGGGAAATATAATCTAAGTGTCGAAATTGCCGGGGACTACAATTGCTTTTTCTTTCACGAAATGCGAAGCAAAGAGGTTTATGATCTGTGTATATGATGAAATGAGTAGCTTCAAGCCAATGGCGAAAATATTTAATATTTTCATAGATAGCAAGAAGTTCACGATCATAAGCAGAGTATTTATTTTGCGCCGCCGACAACTTTCGCGAAAAGAAAGCGAGTGGCTGCCAGTGACCTTCTTTCAGTTGCTGTAAGACGCCTCCAATGGCATCTTCAGAGGCATCTGCAAAAAGGCCTAGTTTGGCATCTGCATCCGGGTGAACTAACATTGCTGCTTTACACAAACTCTGTTTACACTCTTCGAAAGCTTTTATCGCGTCTCCATTCCTGACTACTGGTTGTGATGGTTTGCCCGAACCAATCAACAGACAATTCAAGGGTGCTTGGATCTTGGCTGCTTCTGGGATAAATCGCCTGTAAAAGTTAATCATCCCTAAGAATCGTCTAAGTTGCTTGGTAGTTTTAGGAATGGGGTATTCTTTTATTGCGTCGACCTTACTTTCCAGAGGCTTTGTTCCATTCTGAGATATACGATAACCTAGAAATGTTACCTCAGATGCTCCAAAAACACATTTTGACGTATTGACTACTATGCCGTAGTCTCTCATGCGAGAGAAGAGTTGACGTAAGTGGTCTTCGTGTTGGCTGTGTGACTTAGAAAACACTAAAACATCGTCAATATAAGGAAAACAGAAGTTTAGGTCACGAGTCATCTCATCTATGAACCTCTGGAACGTTTGTCCAGCGTTACGCAAGCCAAAAGTCATGAATGGAAATTCAAAAAGTCCGAAAGGTGTCGTGATAGCAGTCTTCGCAATGTCGTCTTTGTTCACGGGGATTTGATTGTAGGCTTTCACAAAATCTATTGTAGAAAATACGTTACACCCAGATAGATTATGTGAAAAGTCATGTATGTGTCGTATCGGATATTTGTCTGGTATCGTTCTGGAGTTCAGCGTTCGATAATCTCCACACGGTCGCCATCCTTGATCTTTTTTAGGAGCCAGGTGAAGTGGAGAGGCCCAAGGTGACTCTGAAGGACGTGCTACACCGCTTGCTAACATTAAGCTGAACTCAGCCTTAGCAATTTTCAGCTTCTCTGGTGCTAACCTACGGGGAGAACAAGACAAAGGGGGACCTGGTGTGGTGCGAATATGATGTAATGTGTTATGTTTGGGTGTGAGTGGAAAGCCTGAAGGTTTGGTAATTTCAGGGAATTCAGAAAGCAACTTATGATATTTCGAAAACCCAGTCACAACCTTAACACTCGGAATTGAATTTAAAGCAGACACATTTGAAGCAAAAGAAGCTAATTTAGTGGTGCCATCAGTTATTTGTTTATTACGAACATCAATAAGCAAATTGTAATAAGACAAAAAATCAACTCCAATAATAGCTTTTGTAACATCAGCCACGACAAATTTCCACTTAAAGTCTCTACGCAGTCCTTAATCTATATTGCACTGAACATAACCATATGTTTCGATGTTCGAACCGTTTGCAGCACATAACTGATAATTCGTTTTTACACGACGGTCACGTAATGCCGAACGAGGGTACACACACAAGTCACTGCCGGTGTCCACTAAAAAATGCATCTTCGATTTTCGGTCCGTGACGAATAAGCGACCACTATGCAATGACGGTGGGCAATCATCGGTCGCCATTACTGACTGCCCTGTGCGTTTCCCGACTTAAAGTCACATGGGGTTATGCATTTCTTCGCGTTAGCCCCGAATTTAAAATGGTACCAACATAGTGGGTATTTCCTAGAATTTGAGTATGAACGCTTGGAAGGAGTTCTATGTCTAGACCGTTCCTGGTTTGCTTGCCTGCTGCGGGGTCGGGAACGCATGTGCACTTCTGCAGTAAGAGTGCTCACCTGCTTCGTCAGCTCCGCAATACTCCGCGCCATCATGTCCAACGCGGACTGTGCTGCTGGTGCGCTTGCTGCTGCTACTGCCGGTGATGTTGGTGCGATATCATGCACTCTGTCCGCCAGATCCGCTAGTTCAGTAAGCGATAAGCTCATCTGTGATGCGATCACCGTTTGCAGGTTGTTCGGAAGTCGGCTCGTCCAAATAGTTCTCAAAAAATTTTCTGGAATACTAGGTCCAGCCAGATGTTGTAAGTGCCGCAGGAACTGGGAAGGTTTGCGATCACCGAGTTCCTCGGACTGCAGAAGTTGTTTAACCTTACGTTCGCTAGATGTTGATAGCCTTTTAATCAGTTCTGTTTTCAGTTTCTCGTACTTGCCGGTGGTTGGCGGCGACGTAATTACGTCCTCCACTTCTACTGCATATTGACGGTCGAGGTGTGAAAGTACATAATAATACTTCGTACTATCATCTGATATACGTGACATCGCAAATTGACCCTCAATTTGCGAAAACCATATCATCGGTTTTTCGGGCCAAAATGGAGGTATTCTTACACCCACGCGGCATGTTTCCGGTAGCGGCAACATCGTTCTCGAAGCTTCGATCGGCGCGTCGACCGGTGCGTCGACGAATTCGTCGTACCCGTCGCGAGACAGGGTAGGTGCGGCTGCTTGACTCTTATCGGTCATCTCCGAATGTTCTAAAACGGGGTCACCAGTTGTGGTATCGTTGGCGAGAGTGAGGGATTGTTCTTGGGAATAACTTAAGTCCAAATGTGGTGTCAGCTCTCGTTTAATTATGTACACACATTAATTACGAAGGAGAATGATGGAGAGATGAAGCACAAGAGTTTAACACAGTCAGAAAAGTAGAAAGCTAGCAATTTAGCATCAAACACTTTAACACTAACTTCGCGTAACATTCGTTTCTAAGCGCATACAACAAAGCGACGTGGGTTTCCTGTACAGTGGTCTGATTGTGACTGGTGCGCGATCGCACCGAGAATGAATATTGAGGCTGCGGGGGAGAAGGGCACGGGGAGCGCGGGCGCCGCTGCCCTGGCTCCCGCGCACATTAGAATAAATATAAAAATTGTAAATATTATGTTTCGCGCTGTCTGTTTGTTTGTTTAATAATTAATAGTTTTGTATGAAAAATGTGTTATATGATATGAACATGTGTGTATGTAATTAAATAGGTATTTATGTATATTTATTTGTATATGTGTATAATTATATGTTATATGTCATGTGGGTTCGCCACAATACTATAAAGATAGTAACGCAAATAATAAAACTAAATCATTCTGCACTATTATTATTATTACCCAAATATAACTAAGGTCACATGGAATTATCAAGAATCCGGCCAAGGCAAGGAGCTCTGTATGGGATTGGTGCCGTCGTCATGGCGGAGATGTTGGTTGTTATGAAGATTTTTGGGCGTTAATTACTAAAAATGTACGAAATGTACATGTTGATATAGTAACAGGTCAATCCAATAATCAGTGTGATAAAATCGAAGCCTCTTTTGACAATCAGTCAGTATTAAGTATAGATACAACAACAATTTTGAACAACATGGATGAATTAGATATTTGCAGGGTCCAAGCGACTTACAAATCTCACCATTGATAAATGTATATACATCTTCTACTACACCAACATCTCCTACATCCAAAATTTATCTGACGTACGTTTGAGTTGAGAAACAATACATTTTATAAGACACCAAAGGAAAATCGAAACCTAAAACAACTAGATGTAGTATGTAAAACTTCTGAACACCAACAGCAATTTGAGACTTGCATTAAATCAACTCCATCAGAAAAACAATTTTAAAAGCACACTTTTTTCGACGACTCAGATGATAGTGATGATTAGGTACAACATACTTTAGAATAGTTAATAATATGTAATAAGAAAAAGTTTATAAGAAATAATAAAAGTTTATAGACCGTGTTGATTATGATAATAGAAGTGATAAGTGATAAAGGATTTTTTAATATTTTTTTTTTGTTTGTGAGTATAATATTATATTGTGATTTGCACTCTAGCTTAAGCTATCCAAAATTACTTTTATAGATGTGTTAGTTATTTTTATGAGTAAATACTGTGATTATGCGACAACGACCCAAAACACTACTTAAGTTCCTATTACTGGGTATATATTATTATTATATTCAATTCAATTCAATTTATTTATTGCGAATACAGGTATTATATATCAGAAAATTATAATAAAGATAAGGAATATTGTTTTTAGTTTGTATATTGTGATTTTGCACTCTCTAGCGTTCAAAATTATTTTTATAGAATTGTTAGTTGTTTTTTTTAAATAAATATTGTGAGATTGTATTAGTTAGTTGGCTACTATATGACATTCTTTATTTAGGTTACTATTCGAGACTGAATTAAAAAGCTGAATAGTAATAAAAAACGTTTATTAATAAAATAGTGCTGTTTTGTTTTTCTTTCATAAATTACCGCCTTTTATAATTCATTATAATCCCATCTAGTTACAGTACTGTTCTGCGGTATTTCATTACCATCCCGACTTAAATCATTACCATCGCTTGCAAGTTCATTACAATCCTTACAGTTTTCATCACCGTCCATCTGGTAATTTTTACTTGTTATTTTCTCCGTATCTAAATAAGATAGAAAAGTGCCTTTCCGTTTTTTAGAATCTGGGGATGTTCTTAGATGAATCAATAAAAAGAAACAAAACTTAAGTCGATATTTTTTTTTATACCACGGAACGGTGTTTTTTGCGCGAAACGGCGGAATCAACCTTAAACGATAGGGAGTTTTACTGAATATTGCAACATTGTAGGTAGTTTTAGCTGCATCTGTAAGAAAAAGCCCAGCAAATGGCTCATCTATACTAATATTATAAAGCTTATGAGTTTGTTTGTTTGGTTAAACGCGCTAATCTCAGGAACTACTAGCCCGATTTAAAAAATTCTTCCAGTGTTAGATAGCCCATGTATTGAGGAACATCACGCTCAGCACTAATATTCCACGCAGACGATGTCGCGGGCAAAGACTAGTCGCACGATAAGGGTAAAATTAGACTAACTTAGCATATTCCTCAGATGTCTTTTCACACCCTTTCTGAAAGATTCTAAGTATATTATAAATTTCAAAAGTAGAAAAAAATCGTTTGTAGTAACGGTCATCCCTGTGAAATTCTTCATAATGTTTATTGAAAGTTATTCCGAAAACCATTAAATGCTATGGCAGTCTTTTTCTTCTACACTTTTACGAATATAGGTACTCTATCTACGTCCAAGTCCATAATAATCCCTTCATATTGTTTCTTTCCTTTCACTTAGAAACTTAGTGCCAAAAGACCTATTTGCCTAAACGTGTATAGGTTCCTTTGAATTCGGAATATTTGATCAGTTGTATGCAACATGATCAGATCTGAGTCTGTGGGCAGACGTTATTGCGCACAGCAAATCGATACACATTCCTTTGTTGACGACGGTCAGACAGAACATTCTGTTTCATTTTCACTATTAATTCAAACAGGTTCTCGATTTAATAACATCTATCGATTAACAAATCGATACTCGGTTCTCTTCCGCCATAAATTGCAGTGTCAAGATTCTGTTGGCAACTGAACACGGCAACTAAAACTTTACGCATTTCCCATTTTGCCATTAGTTTTAGAACGATGGCAAAATACGTGTCCGTAGAATTTGGAATTGTAGAATTCAAAGACTTAAACAATAAAAACTACAAAACTTCTGAAAGACTGTCTGGCGATGAAACCCTAAATTGTGGCACTAATTTGTGGCATCAACTCACAGAAGAGAACAACAAAGTTATCTCCAGTTTAAATACAATTTATTATAAAACAATTTAAGCAATACAAAAATAATACAATTTATTATATAAATACCTGTCCAATCTAGTAGAATTGCTCACTTTATACAGTAAACTTCTAACCCCCTTACTAATAAACGAGTTATAAGGAAGGAATAGTTATTCAGTGTTTTGTCACTTTCTGACAACAACTGTCTTCTGAATGTCTGACGAAGACAAACCACTGAATAACTATTTCAACCTAATACCTCGTTTATTAGTAAGGGTGTAACTGTATTAGCAGATCATGAAAAATCATACCTACTTATACCAAAAAACCATGACATTCCCAGTAAATACAGCTCTTAACCATATTAAGCAACATAAGCACCTGATGAAACGAATTTTACTTTGAATTTATTGGTGTTCAACTCTCTGTTTGACAGCACATATATATAAATATATAAAATTCACACTTATCAACTAGCCCCATTTTAAGCAACTAATGCTGCTTATGTTACGGATACAAGATGACGGATAAGTATATTTAATAGATAAATACATATAAATACTCAGACAATATACAATACATATTATATAAATATCCAAGACTGAACAAATACCTGTATTCATCACACAAACATTTGCCCCCACCGGGGATCGAACCCAGAACCTCTCGAGATGGCGATACATTGAGACTGGCGTACAAACTACTCGACCACGAAGGTCGTCAAACAAAACATATATTTGATAAGCAAATAAAAATATCGATGTACAGAACCATTACAATTCAAAAACTAAATTAAAATAAAATGCTCAAAATAAAGTATTTCTACGATACAATACTCGGTACAATACAGATTGAATCAATCCATTGTTTGGACAAGGCGAAAGCGCTTCTAACAGCTTCATAGAAATAATACTTTAAAACTATACAGACTTATTTTGTGAAGCAAATATTGAGGCCACAGTAGTTGGACGAAATAAAATGGATCCAATTGGATCTGCTTGTATCACACCACACAATCTTCTCGAAGTAAAATAAGATACTAGATTCAAATTGAATTTACACAAAGCTCTGTCAATCAGAGTGTACAAAATCTTTGAAAATTGAGATTCTATTGTCAACAATCAAATATCAATAAAAGTAGAAGTAGATAAAGTATTTGATTAGTATGCTAACTTTTACCCTCAACATTGTAAAGTGGTGCCTATATGTCAAGTTAGACTTGTAAATATATCGTTGAAAACTGTATTTGATTTCAAACATTAGACTTTCGCATGAAACTTTTTAGATTAACATCTAGAAACTGTTTCTCTCAAAATAAAAGTTTTCGCCGAATTGAGAACCACCTCCTGTTTTTTGATGTCGGTTTAAAATCATATCTTTCAGTATTATTCCAAGCCTCAATAGTAAGGGTGGTTTTATAGGTACGCTGCCGCCAGCGCCAGCCACGCGCGCGCGCTTACACGAAGCTATTAACATAGTTTCACAGCCAAACGACCCTCATAGATTCTCAGATTAGAAATAAAAAAATCACTCTTTCAATCACTAATTGGTAAGATACATTTGATTGTATTCGTAACTATCTGTTACGTGAATTATTGAATTTTTTTTGATTTTCCTCTTTATAAAAATGTATTTAAAATTGGAATCTATGCTGTAACAATAAATGATTTTCCTTAAAATCTTATAAATTCTTGTCTAAGCCACAATGGATATTTTTTTGAGTGTTTTTTTAATAAGAAAAACGTTTTCTTTTTATAAAGCACAGTAATAACAAGTCTATAACAGAACCTTATACTTAGCTACAGTTTGAGAAAGTCAATAATAAATTATCAATTTCGTCCAACAAAATCACAATAAGAGGTCTGCTACAAAGTTGTTCAAATTACATTGTACCCGATGGGTCAAGCAATCTTTTCAAAGTCATTACTCTTGCATCTTATAACTCTGTTTGCATATAGAAACACAGTCGAAAGCAATTCCATACGTTAGGGTTGATTCTCACTCGCTTACCGAGAACACGACTCGTCCATCACATCCTAACAAATGACCTGGATCCCAGTACGTAATAAGTTCTCTAATTAATTGTTATTGCTGTCTGAGAATTTACAACCTTATTGCAGCTTCAAAGGGTATTCGATATTGCAACCGCAACGATATGCGATACCTACGCGAAATTTAATTGCTATTTCTGTAAATTGAAATAATAGCTGTAACGTTAGTTAGTTCAGTTCAAAATGTTTTGATACCTAATATTGGATTTCGGTTGCAAACTAATCATCAGAAACATTTGTCTTAAAATAAATCTTACTATGAGTATGTGCTGTATAGAATCGACATTAACCCCCTGGCGGGAACCGCGATCACCAGTGTTCACAACCAATAGATATTTCTATTGTGTCTCATTTTGTTCCCGTTGACTAGTCAAAGATTATTTTATTATACCTACATCTGCTCAATTTTTTTTTTATTGTAGTAAAATAAAGTTGAGTCATGTGGTAGCGACTCATTAAAATAATACTACCAACCCTTTTCTTCCCTTGGGTGTCAAAAAAGGCGACTAATGGACTTAGAACTGCACAACTATCCATGCTTACATCACATTGCAATCCAATAGCTTGTAGCGGCGACGGGCTCACCACCTGTAACGCTGAGTGCAGTCACTGCTTGGTGAAGCGTGGACTAAGGCAGTGGACAAGTTATGCGGTGCTTTTGCCTAGTCTCTGACTAATCCTAAGGGAACTAATGTGCATGTGTATGTAGAATGATATGACTTTACTTGTTTTTAATATAAAGATATTGAAAATGTACCCGGATTTAAAGCTTTCAGTAATTTAATATTTGTTTAATTTCCTTCGAAATAGTTACGTCTTCAAAAATACATTCGACCGTGTTATACTTAAAATTCATCCAGCTAATTTAATTAAAAACGAAAAAGTTCTGTGTAAAATTTAACCTAGATTTTGGTACAAATAAAGAATTTAAAAAAATACCGAATTCTTGCATAAATTTTTAAATTGAACAGAGTGCCTATATGATTTTAACTCTGTTTTATTTTAGAAAAATGTGTAACAATTGGTTATTAAACAAATAAACGTACAACCACAGAAAATAAAAGAACCTACTAATTAGTAGGTATATTTCAATTGAAATGAAAACTTATGGGAAGAAAGAAGCATCGTCTTGGACTGGTACTTACAAGGAGGTACACTTCATAGCGGTATATTCCTTGGCGACATAGATAATGGATTAAAAAGTATATTGATTGCTAGGGATACCAAATCCATATTAGGGTCCGTTCAAACAGATCGACTCGGAGAGCATATTTTATCACTTATAAAATAATGTTTTGAATCATTGCAATAAGGTTTATTTTTACGTTTCACTTTTTTTGTTATTGGGAATGCTCGAGAGTATATCCGAACGCACTTACTGTGAAATAGAAGTAGCCAATCGTTCTCTTCGGCGGTCGGGCAGCCGATCGGTCCCGAGCGGAACACACAATCCGCGCGGTGTGTAAAATCGGTGTGAAAAGAAAAGGGACACACATGTATTTTATATATATTTATGGCAATCGTTCAAAACGTTATTTAATATGTGATCTTCTATGATTGTTTATTAACAAGGCAAGTTCCAATTGCATTCTGCCTCCGACACAAGACTTAAATCAACATTAACACCAAAGACAAAAAGTGCTGAATCTTTTCACGAAAAGCCTCAATTTAAATATTCTTGTCACTAATTTCATACGTCACCTCCTGACAGTACTGAGAGTTGGTCGTTTCCTTCCTTTCAACTCTACACGCTCTAATTCCGCATGTAAAACAAAACTACGTTCCCCATAAACGGCTCCGTGTAAATCATCTGAAAACAAAACAGAAACGGCGCTATAATGATCCTTAAACAAACAGGCCTGTCATAATTTAGTGTTTCCAAGCTTTGGTGACCACTATTTGTGGGAATAAACAAAGGAATCGTTTATTGTGTAGTGAAAACTCTTCCCTAAGCATGGAAACAATACTCTTCATGTGTATGAAGAGAATGGGCCGTAACACCACCACGCTGGCCCAATGCAGGTTGGTAAAATGCATATACTGAAGACATAAAATTACAAAAGACGAGTTTGTATTGGCTTAGTTCCCCTTGCCTTCACAGATAAGGAAAATGGTACAAAAAAATTTTTTTTTCTTTTATAAATTTGTGAAATATTACAAAGATAGTTCATTCATTTTTGTGTTTGAATTAGTACTATTACTATTATTAGTTAGGAGCAGTTTGGCGAATAGATACCTATTGTAATCTTTAAAATTTCTTAGCATGGAAGACCTTACTTTTTACCATCTTTTTACTGTTCAAATACATGATCTTCACCACCAATTTATTAGAAAATATTTACCATATTTAGTCAAGACTTGATAAGCCCCTAGCGGAATATGCCAAGTTAAAATCACGATTCCCATAGAAATTAACATTCATAACGCAACTAAAAATGTAAAGAATTTTTTTTACAATGAAAACATATACTAGGAGTGGATCAAAAACCCAAACTAAGTTTATCTCGAGTCAATCACAAAATTATTTGTCACCCCTTCACAGACGATTCCGCACCCGATTCTTCTTTTTGTTTAAAATTGAGCAAAGTATGAATAATATATATTTACGGGACACGAATAGTGTAACTGACTAATATGTTTTCATCACTAGTTTATAGAGGCAATAAAAGGTTCAGCTGAATTCAGGGAATAGTCGTTAAGTTAAATATTGTCCTTTAAATTACGCAAAATGGGACAGCGAATGATTCATGGCATGATGTCCGCAGAGATATTATGAAAAACAAAATAAATATCCCTTTTCCTATATCCAAAATACTCGGCTGTGGTTGCAGGCCAATATTGGCATTATCAGAGTATTTAGAACAGAATATACCTAATCAAAATTAGGAATATGTAGATTATCTATATTAGGTCAAATAATTATGTTAAAACGCAGTAACGTATAAGAGACACTTATAGTACGTTTAAGACGTCCACCAACCAACCGTCTATGTAATATTTTAAGGACCTGTTTTTTTATCAGTAATCAGGTTGACCAGTAGGATAATATATGGATTAATGGCGAATATAGTCGAATTTTCATATATAACTTAAGTTTAATAATTATTGACAAACTACAACACGATGCTGGGATTAGTAAAATGACGGCTGGCTGCACAGCATAGGTTTTGACGTATCCACTGATATTATTGGTCTAGATTTTAACTATTGAGTTAACTATTACTACGGATCAAAAAACTCAACCTAAGTAAAGTTTGTGCAGTCTAAACCAAGTGATGTAAAAAGAGCAACAGAGAGTTGTAAATCTAAAATCACTAAATACTCGATGTAAAATAAATTAAACCATATAAAAACGACGACATTCAAAGTCTTCCTGGATATGAAGTTGTAACGAGGCGCTATATCAGTAATAGCTCTTTGCTGGTATTGATGTGGCCATTTTCTCTTTGTTTCTGTTTTTAACCTAACCATCTGTCTCTTTTTCATTGTTTTGGTCTCCAATTTTCATTCGTCTCAGAATCAGCGTCTGGAGCGGTCGATCCCTAAATATAATATATTTATTAATAGTTAACTATGGTAATAAAATTATAAATATATTAGAAGCTGATAATTCATTAGAACAGTATTTAAGAAAGAACTTCTCCAAGACACTATTGTAAGTAGCCCTACCTTTTATAATATTCTTTATGTTTTGTGTTCAGTGATTAGTGATTTTTGCCTATTTATAATTTTTTCCAGTTGTGCCTTGTGATTTTAATTCAACCTAGAAACCATATTAAGTGACAAGCCGAAGCCGTTTATTTTGTATCTCCAATTCTCCACCCACCAGGTCACAAAGTTGTAATCCATTAAGATAGCCCCAAATATAACGCAATTATTAGAAGCTATTCCTCGTAGCTAGTATTGTATGACAAAGATTAGATCCTTATTATTTGATCGTCTCTCCGTAACCACATACCCATTACTCAACGAACTCCACAAATCTGAGTGACCCAGTTAAACTCCGAAACACGTCACTTTAATTTAGACCGACACATGATGCGCAATCCGAAACTTAGTTTAATTACAACTACCTTATTTCGTTGTATTAAACCCTATTTTTGCTAAACAGGCTTGTTTTGTACAAAGCACTTACGTATAGGGAAGGGAAACTATCAATCGAAATGTGACACTACCGATATAGACACGTAACCAGTATTCCGGTATTTACACGCGAGAAGTAAACGACATTAATCTTCCGAGTCTAGAATACAGTATATCATAACTGTAAATTATAAGCGGGGAAATGGATTGCTCCTTCTCGTAGTTTCAATAGTGATAACATAATAATTTTGCCCCATCCGATACGAGCCTCTGCCCTCTCTCTGAGTCCTCTGCCCTCTCCTCTTTACTCTATACGTGAACGAAATGCCCAAATAATGCAATGTATGCAATCGCGCCTTTGCTTTGTCGCGAAAAAACTACAGTCAGCTGCTAACACCTTAGAGGATCGGTTCCGCGACTGGAGGATCGAGATCAACCCCGACAAGAGTAACAATATTCTCTCTTGTCGGGCTCGAACCGCCGCTCTGCCTCCGATCACCCAGAAATATGTTTCTGTTTGTTGTGTTGTACTGGAATAAAATAATTGAGAATTTTTAAAATCAATCTTTTGATTCATTGAATTGATTCCCTTGAATATTTTGTAACAAAAAAGTATGCAAATCAAAACAAACAAATGAATGTATATTTTCTAAAAAGCCAATCAATAATCGATTTCATGGCAGTTGCACCGTAACCCGCAAAATTCAAATATACCTAACCAATAAAATAGGGTTCAATGAATATTTCCGGCAATAAAACAAATGGTGCTACACTAATATGGTCAAAGACAAACGACTTTCAGTTTCCCCAAAGAACATGCAACATTTGCTCCTACATTCATTCTTTTAAAATTAAATGAAATAATAGTACATTATTTTACAAGGGTTGAAAGAAAATAAATAAGCCTTTTATCCAGGGGAGACACTGTGCTTTTATTACGATTAGGGGGAAAGTAAAAATAAAAACATAGTAATAGTCAAAGAAAAATAATATTTAGTGGCCAGCTCAACTAATCTTTTTTACTAAAATTTTATAATTTTTAATAGGATTGCTGAGGATTCCTCTTCCGCATCCTCATAATACGAAAGTTCCGCAATATTTTGAATTCCTCCACCGTTACCGCATCCTGTTAATTAAAAATATAAACTTCCTTTTCCGCTGAATACGGACATGCACATTTTTACTGCGCATGTGCGTATCCATGACAAAGCACATGCGCCGCAGCACGATGCGCCTGAGCCGCACGGTCCGCGAGCGTTTGTGAGTTGAACACACACAAATAATTATCATAATCCTCTTCCTCATCCTCTTCCACTTCCACTTCCTCATCCACTTCCTCTTCCTCTTCCTCTTCCGCTTCCTCTTCCGCTTCCTCTTCCGCTTCCTCTTCCCCTTCCTCTTCCGCTTCCTCTTCCACTTCCTCTTCCTCTTCCGCTTCCTCATCCGCATCTCCCCTAAAAAAATATCCTCATCCTCATTCCCAAAATTTGTGCTTGACAATTCCTCTTCCTTCCCTCTTCCTTATAATCACATCCTCAACAACCCTACTTTTTACAAAAGCAAAAGGGTCCTCAACAACCCTACTTTTTACAAAAGCGCCATCTAGTTACATCTAGACAAAATAGATGAAATATGTAAACGGTTTTGCCATCGGTAAAACAGAACAATGGCGAGTCACTTGAAACGAAGCAATGTAATTGGTCTATTTTTTCGCACACCGCTTAACTTTCTCTCATAGCTACATTTCGATCACAGGATCGAAATGTAGCCTTATGTGACAACTACTCGTATCTGTTGCTCGCGACTTTCTCCGCGGTTACTGGTTTTTTAACTATCCCACGGGAACCCTTAAATTTTCCGGAATAAAAAGTATCTAATATGTTGACCAGGGATATATGGTATCACCATGCAAAATTTTATTTAAGTCGGCCCCATTTCGGAGATTAGCCCGAACAAACAGACAAACGCCAGAAAAACAAAAAATGTAATTTTTTTTTGTATTTTTTCTCTTTTTATATCCCCCTGACTTGATTTTAAGCATTTTTTTCCTATGTTCGACCTCTACAGTTTTATTATTTAATTTTGTATAAAAAAAAAAATTGTATAAAAAAGCAGAATCTACGCAGATGATTTCGTGGTCGCTCTTTTAAATTTCACCATTCAAATGAGCGACCACGAACGGGGCGGTATGACAACAGATCTCCTAGAAAGAACCACAAGAATGCTAACGATACCAATGGTAGAACTCTATGACTTTGTTGGACCAGCTAACACTGGTGTGGTGATAGTGTATGGCCCTGCGCACGCGCTGATCATTCACCAGATTGACTTTACACGTAACTAAGTATGTAAAACACCGTACATTTTTTCTTTTATTAACGTCGCTGTCTTTAGCGGGCAATTTACGGTCTTAAATAAAGTAAAAAGAAATCTAATCGAAACAAAAGCTTACACGCATTATATATAATTTGCTTAATTTATACCCAAGTTCTCTGCTTCGAATGTAAGAAATATACATTCGTATGTAATCGGAGTTAACATTAAGTACATGCCGACTGTATGGCTCAATTACGAGCCAGAAGCGATTCAGAATTTCTTTAATTATTCCATTATTCCATATTAAAGAAACTAAGAATCTGTAATTGAGAATTCGTCAGTACCTATATTTACGTCAGTATTTCCTATAGCAAATAGTAAATAGGTGTGAATGTCTGAGGATATTAAAATAAAACTAAAAAATATCACGTAACGTTAATAAATTGTGAATTTCTATCTCAAAACAATATGTTTAACTAAATAAAATCACGAGACTACAACCGATTGAAGACTCCTATTTATTTATGAATTACAAATTAAAATAGAGTAGGTACAATAAAGTACATCAGCAACCATCATTTGCCCTTTTGTGGCAAACCAAGGCAGCGGCTTTCGTGGCAGCCAGAAGGCATTGAAATTAAATGTAATACGATGCAGATCGTGCTAATATTGCTGATAATATCAGTAACATAACAGTTTAGTGCTTCGTGGACCCTGTTACAGCTTTGGTAAATCCTACGATGAAAATAAATGTTAGCTCTTGCATCGTTTATAAACCCCAAGTGTCATTCGTCCTTTATGCTTTACAATTTGTTAGTTTTTTTTAATATCCTCAGATATTCACACCTATCAACTAGTCCCATTTTAAGCAACTAAATGCTGCTTGTGTTACAGATACTAGATAACGGACAAATATTAGGTCTAATCTAATGTTAGGTCTTGTCTAATGATAGATGCCAAATATTATTATCTTTGAATTTGTCGTTGTGAAGAAAACTGAAAAAATGTTAGTGTGGAAAATGCAGAATTCCCCAAAATCTCCATACAAAACACCAATTTCATAGGTAAGGACCCAATATATTTAATAGATAAATACATATAAGTTACACAGTTTTTAGATGACAATAAACTTATAATAATAATAATTAGGCTTACTTTTAGTAGATTTAAAAAGAATACTACCAACCCATCTCTTTCCTTGGGTGTCGTAAAAGGCGACTAATGGACTTAGAATTGAACAAACATCCAATAGCTTATAGCGGCGATGGGCTCACCACCTGTCACGCTGAGTGTAGTCACTGCTTGGCGCGGACTATGGCAATTGAGTGCTTTTGCGGTCCTTTTGTCTAGTCTCTGACTAACCCTTAGGGGATAATAGTCGTGATTATATGTATGTATGTATGTTTAGTAGATTCTCTCTGTAGCCAAATCATTTACATATTCTCGACAATAGCTGACTTCAATGCTCCTGAAATGCATCCACATTAAGTGCAAAATGTTTGACTTCGCAATGATATTCACATTACTCGTGTGGAAATTGCCATTATGAATCTGTTCGTTCACTCCGTATATCCGATGTCTGGCATTTTGGTATAGGCTAAGGCATGACTCGCACGACAGGCAATACGAAATCAGATTGCCGATGCAGTTCTACTTAGCATAATAACGTCTGCATCCTCCAAATGGTAGACAGATTCGCTTCAACTTCTTCTGGTATGTTCTGGTCCATAATAACAGAGGGCGTGCTTATTATCACGCACCGATCCAGAATTAGGACAAGAACATACATGCAACATACTAGTAGAATGAATTAGGAAGTCAGTGTTTGTTGCACATAATTGCCCCAAGCTGATTTATAAATTTGGTTTTAACATACCGACCAGATTATCGTGAAACCTTGTAGATTATTAAGATATAGATTTTGTAGAACTTCCATGGGATGTAACTCTCCAACTATTAGCCTTTCTCGTCTGTATAAAGAACTCTCTGTGAAGATACCTGATCTTGACATATACTTTCAAAGTCTTTCCAAGTTTAAAAACACCCTAAGATTATCATGATATATTGTAAGTAAGTTTTATTTCTAATTTACATTTATTGTGTAACACACAAGAAATGATTTTTGTTCTGTTTATAAGGATTTATAATAATTTGTTTTTTCTTTTTTCTTATATATCTATAAATTTTAAATATTTAACTAGTATAACTACTTGCAGTTTGTGATTACATGTAACTAACTGTAAGTACAGTAAGATATTGCTATTGGAACTCACAACACCATTTAATGCTGTATTGTTTTGTTGGTTATCCATTAAATAAATAAATTATTTGATGACATAGCATTACTACAGCTTTCCAAAATTGAATCATGACCAATGGTGTAATGTGGTTTTTGGTTACTCGATTTAAATTCCTAATGTTCTAAGGCATATGGCTGTAATTCGTGGCAATGTTCATATTGTTTTTGGTGAGATGGATTTCAGGGTTTCTGGTCAGTAACAAAATACCTTATAATGTAAGCTTAGTACGGACTAATTAGATTTTGATCCATGTCAAAATCTAATTAGTCCGCAAAACCTCCAAATCACGTAACATGCACCACAATTCATATCGACTACCAACGTATTATGCAAAACATACGAACAATTGTTAATTGTTGGCATGGTCAGATTATTCCTGCATTACAACCCAAGTGGAGCATCCTGAGCGATTGAACCTGTCCCTTTCTGCCACACGCATATGAGAAGGATGCCAAATGCTTTGTTCTTTCAACAGCAGCTGAATAACACTTAATCCGACAAATACAAGTGTTGGATTATATTTGAAATAATTGGGAGATTTACGGTAGTACTGGACTTGGCATAAATTGCAGGCTCTGCATCACAGTTACCTGCGAATAAAAGATTAAAAAGAACTTATAGCGAGCTGTAAAATTAGCACTAGTGCATTCATGAACAACAAAATGCTCACCCAGATAGTTGGTCGTTTAAAACCTCTTTTTAGTTGTATTTTTGCCAAAAATACCAATTAATGCTGTAAGTAGGAATTAAAATTATTTATTTAGATTTATCAAAATTTGAATACAATTATTCACTTTACTTTATTAACAACACAATATCTCAATCTTGTGTAACAAACAATTATAGGTAAATACAGCATACACGATTGTATAAATAACATATAAATACTTTAATATCATAAATTAATAGAAATTAGGGAAGTTATGTAGTTAACATAGTACTATATTCACTTTTTCTCCCGTTGTAAGAAGTGACGCACTGAGAGTAGATCGAAAGCTACTAAGCGAATCGGAATGGATATCCACGAGGTCTCTGCTGTCGTTCAGTAATTTACAGAGAATTACTAACAAATAATGTTCTGAAATAAAACTTTAAAAAATTATCTACACTGCTGTGTAGTATTCAAAAACAGATTTGAGAGAAGATTTTTAAAACACTTGCTAAAATATTGGGTCCTTACCTATGAAATTGGTGTTTTTATTCTGTCTAAGGAATTTGTCCGTAACTATTAAGTTTCAGAATATCTTATAAAATAATTGTCTCTTCTAAAAATAGACCATATATTTGAGCTCGTATTATATAATTTGATAATTTTTTGTAAGTTTAATTGTGTCTAATTATTTTTAACTGCCTCCCGAATACATCATTTGATTTGCATTAACATAAAAACGATGAATAATTTTTATCAAGCGTGTTCACACACATATTGCTAAAGCTTGTCTAATGATACATGCCAAATATTATTATCTCTGGATTGGTCGTTGTGAAGAAAACTGATAAAATGTTAGTATGTAAAATGAAGACATCCCCAAAATCTCCATACAAAACACTAATTTCATAGGTAAGGTCCTAATATATACAAGGAATTCGATTCCACGCTTTACAAAATTATGTCACCATTACTTTATATACCCGTTTGCCTTTTTTTCTGCATCTACAACAATTAACTCAAATCTAATTAAAAAGAGTCATAAACATGATTCTTAATATAATTTATTACGAGTATATACTTAGGTACCGAACGCGAATAAATTATACCCTAGCTTCAACAACAGGAATCTGAACAATTAATAGCTAGGATAGGTTTATACAATAGGAGCCATCGATTAATCCACAAAAGTGAGAACCGGACGTGTCACATAAATTAGAACGAACTCGGAACAAAGCTTTCGAATTTTATGTGAGTTTCGTTCTTTGATTCCGTTTGAGAAGTTCCAGGTGGAAGTCCAACTCTAATTTTCTATTTTAAGAACTTTATCAAACTGGTGCATACCGGTTATTGACCTAAAATGTAGATAGTTCCACATTAAACTTAACATTAAAGTAGAAAATGTAGTATAAATGAAACTAAACCTATTAATGTTACCTCTGGCTTCCCACGGTCTATGATATTTTCAAATTCATTTACATTGCTTGCTTTTGCTTTACATTGTCAAATCGTATTTGTACCTCAGACAGCAGATCAGTTAACAATCACATGTTGTCTGATTTATCTAAATAATAGGTATTTACCTATGAAATTGCCAATTTTTTCACAGTATTTTGTCTGTAACTATTAAGTTTCAGAATATTCTTAAAAAACTCATTACCTCCTAAAAAATATACCATATTTTTGTTTTGATAATTTGTTGTAAGTTTAATTGTGTTAAAATTAGAAACGAAGACAACACTTTTTACGTAACATGACAACACGAATACATCATTTGCATCATAAATATTTTTTATAAAGAGTGTTAACATACATATTGCTGAAGCTTGTCTCATGCCAAAATTTATTATCTCTGAATTTGTCGTTGTGAAGAAATTGAAAAAAATTTTGTATGGAAAATGCAGACTTCCCCAAAATCTCCATACAAGACACCTATTTCATAGGTAAAGAACTATTATATCAGAAGCCTCAGACCCTCTCTCTCTTTCCTACCCTTGTCCCGCGCTAAGTGGGGTCACACAACATATCTTGCTCTTCTATTCTCTTCTGTCCCTCGTCAGCTTAGCATCCACTTCCGAGCCTGAAAATATATAGGAGAACAAAAAGATCTTGTTCCTATTAACCAAACACTGTCTAGTAAGCCATTCATCATAAACTTTCTGACCCACATAAAATGTTCTATAAAAATTTATTGACATTTCTATACATATTAAGCCGTCGTCGGCGCTCCAAGTAAAAACAAAGCACTAAAATTATATTGTTTTAGCGGCGAAACGAATTCGACAGCTACCGAACATAATACTCAATGCGTTTTACGAACAATCAAAATTTAACAACGCTAATTCTACAGAAACCTCTATTCCCCCCACATAAAGTAAAATTTACAACGATTGACAAGCTTTACTTCACGCACGGCCAGAAAATTGTCACGGCATGTTTTGACATTTTAATGCGCCATTTTGCGAGCCTCGTTTAATGCCGTTTGTTTCAGTACTTCGCGAGTGTCATACGATTTATGTTTACCAAATAATAATTTATTGGCACTCTTTTCCCGTACAATCGGCTACATATCAGCATGATGCTTCATGAATCTTGTTGGCTATAAATACCACCAAAATGACGACAAGATATTGATGACTTATTGTCTAAAGCACATAAACTAAGGTTTACGTTAAAAGAGGATATTATTATGGTCAAGCTAAGTAATGGCAGGTTTCTCGGTCAATAGCTCATAAACTGGTGGTCGTTTTAAGCGATAACACCGCGATTTAAGTACATTTTTATTTTTTATTTTAGCAAACTACTTATCTGAATGCAGTCACATACCTAGCTGTGTATCTATCTGCAGTCTGATCAGCCGGGTCTGTTGCCCGAAAACCCCCACAAAACAAAATACATAAAAAATTAGGGGGTGGGTTAGGAAAGGGAAAGATGGGGGTGATTTGATAGAAATTCTCTTCTTCGGCCCGAATAACATGTCACAGACTCACATACAGAGTAACACGGCGGACCCCGCTTTACAGTATCACGGTGGGACCTGTAAAAATTGCACCTGATTGCAACATATGAATCAAGATTCATATATGATATGAGTCATTGTTTACATAGCCAACCTGAGTCATAGTAAGTACCCGTATCTTTCCGTCCCTTTGAATTTGGAATTTTACTGTTCATTACAATTACTAAGGCTTTAAAAGATTAATTTATCAGAAAATATGACAAACATGACACAAAATTATCATAAAATATCTTTAAATCAATAAAAGAAGTTCCATAAGCCGACGGACGCACTTAAATCGCACCTAAACTAAACTCTTTACTGTTTTTTTACTACAGAAATTTTGATTAGCAAGCCGTTCGAAACTTCCATAAAATCATTGATAAATTACCTCTTGGCGGGTTTGGGAGAAAAAAGTTTGTTCCATTCTTAAAAATAAATGACAGTTATGAGTTTTCGTAATTAGAAGCTTACAAGCTTTTTTCCGTGTTGCGCGATGTCCTGTTAGACAGATAGTTATTATTATATAATTATCATAATATTTTTAGTTAGATGTTTACCTTTAAATACTCCATGAAAATAATTATTCAGCATAGCTCCAGTCGATTAAATTTGCGGTCGACCTGAATTTTTTAGGAAGAGTTATTGGAAGTAGTAATAAATCCAATTACTTATCAGTCTTATAAACATTATAAATAAAGTTCACTTTTGAAAACCGCTCCTCCACTCTACTGATCCACCGCATACTCACAAACAAAATGTTTTCCTAAAAATAGACAAAATATTTGTTTGCTTTGCTGCCTGAGTGATTTTTTGGCTTAGCTTTTCGTTGCTGGCCAAATCATTAAATGGCTGCCCAATTAATTACTTCCCGTACTTTACTACTGACTTTTTAAAATCCATATTTATGTAAGTATGGTTAGCAATAATATTAAGTAGAAATAAAATTAATATTATTAGTAGATTAGTAGCCAAGGGCTGTAAGGCATCAATTGCAGCCCGAGATATTTAGGCGCACGAGCGCAGCAAGGGCGCTTATAGTTCGAGGGTGCAATTGATGCTTACACCCGAGCTAACTACTCTGCTTTACATCTCGATTGTGAGGTAAGTGGAAAAAAAGGCATTACAAGAATAAATAAATTTATTTTCAAGAACTAAATTTAGCTTCGCCGTTCGATATTCAAAATTGATGAAAATAGCGAAGCGACCTCTTTTGTCATTGGGCTGAATGCATGATGTCTAGTGCCAGTAAGATGGTTAGATGTACGCGAACTTTTTGAAAGAGTTTTTTTTTGATTACTTACCGCCCTAGGGCGTTTCTAGCTACATTATTAAACTTAGGGCGTTTCTAGCTACATTATTAACCTAGGGCGGTAATTGATCACTAGTAGGTTCTCAATACCCCCAGATGCGGGTTGTACCCGCATCTGGGGGTATTAAGAACCTACTTACCGAACATGAGAGATGTAATAGTATTATACAATTGTGATAAGGGGAAAATCATAAAAAAAAATACAATAATATAACAACAAAGAGAGTTCACAACAAAGAAAAAAAAGTGGACAAGATAAAATTACTACAAAAAATATACAAAGAATCGCATTATCGACAACAAATCATGGAATGTGCACCCATACCCTCGTATGCAAAACAAATGGCATATTTATGCACCGGAATAATTGGAATATCGTCAATCAAAGATCGTTCATTTGATACGATCGAGATTTATTGTATGCGATACTTTATTAATACGAGTTGAACAGATTTAAGGAGGATAAGGCTTATATCTTGCGTGAGGAGAGATCATTCATCGAGTCGTATGAATTGATTAAAGACGGTATTGTACTGAGACTTGTGTATTTGTGGTTCAGCATACATCCCAAGTACTAAATATATTCAATAATAATATAATATGCCGTGTGGTGACGGCAGAGTAGAATACAATTGTCACCACCCCAAATCTCTCCCGTGGGTGTCGTACAAGGCGACTAAGGATAAATCAAATATGAGGATTGGGCAGCAGCGTTCCTCTTATACCACCTAGCAACAGCAATGTACTGCGACTTTTGTGCCCGATAAATGGCAATAGGCTCGCCTCCTATTACATGGGACCTAACATAATTGGCGAAACATGGGTGCTAGTTCACCTCTGCCTACCCCTTCGGGGATATAGGCGTGATTTATGTATGTTTGTATGAATAATATAATATGTAGTTTGTTACGAACAAATAAAAGGAATGATTTTTACAAGCAAACACAACAAAATTGAATGAAACTAAGGGTGGTTTCATAGCCACGCCGGCCGCCAGCAGCGCCGGTCACGCGCGCGCGCTTTCAATTACACGAGATAGATAGCAGCTTTTCACGTCAAGCGCCGCCACGCCGCCGTCGGGCCGCGCGTCTGTAATTTAAATTGTATCGAAATTTCGCCATGAAAGCGCGCGCGTGGTCGTCCAGCGAAGCTCTGAAACGTCCCTAAAACAATTTTCTATAAATAAAAAAAAAAGACGTGTGGCACTCGAGGACCGCCGCGGTAAAGCTATTGCATTTTGTATCAAGTTATGCAATTATAATTTTATTTATTGTTTTTTTACAAAAAGCTTAACTTAACATTCGTACCTCTTATGTAGGAAAATGTAGACTATTAATAGTTGAACTAAAACGTCTAAAGATTAAAATTATAAAATTATCTATCTCTCTCTCTCTCTCTCTCTCTCTCTCTCTCACTCTCTCTCTTTCTCCACAAAGCCACACCTGCTTGCGCATCGGAGTGGGGAGCGTGAGGTTTTTTCGTTACGGAGCGTGAGGTTTTTTCGTTACGGAATTTCTGGATTCGGTCCCCGCGTTCAAGGCCCGCGATAGAAGCTATGCAATAGCTTAATAATAGTTATATGTTGCTGAGCAACTGAGAAAGACTACGTTCTTGACAGCGTTGTTGCAAGAAGGTATTAAATGGAATGCGTGAAACCCTTTATGAGTTTTTGCTAGTCTGTTCTCAAGACAAGGCAGACAAGTCTGTTCTCAAGGCCTCTGGTAATCTGCTGTCTGCTAATTTAGGATATAAATGGATAGGATGGCTATAGGATCTCAATGGTCAAAATTTTGACATTTCGTAGGCTGATAATCAACAACTTGTATACTTATGGAGTGCAATAATTAAATAAATAAATACTTATATTTATTTAATATAAATTAATTGCAATGGCCCACTGTTAATATTATAAAAACTAACACAAACTATATTTGGTGTTGTTTATTTTGATACCCAATTATCGTAGTATACTGTGACGAAGCGATACGAAACGTGATACATACTGACAAAACAATGCTTAGCCGTCACACACGTGACACACATGAGGGTCGTAGCTTAATGCGGAATGGTGGGTAGATATGATAGCAATATAGCGACCAGTCAAAGCTATGGCTATGGTAGGACTATGGTCAGGCTATGGTCAAACTATGGTCAGACTATGGTCAGGCTATGGTCAGGCTATGGTCAGGCTATGGTCAGGTTATGGTCAGACTATGGTCAGACTATGGTAAGGCTATAGTCAGGCTATGGTCAGGCTGTGGATGGGTGACCAAATCATTGTGATCTCGAGCTCCTCCGTGCTTCGGTAAGTACGTTTGAAGCCGTTTGTGCCGGTCGCAATTGCGACCGTTTCTACCCACCAACCCGCACTGGGCCAGCGCGGTGGTGTTACGGCCCATACTCCTCATGTGTTTCTCCATGAAGGCCAGTGCCCAGCAGTGGGACATATAAAGGCTGAGGACGATAGCGACAGGCACGGCTACACTTGCCTACGAAATCGCGATTCGAAAGCCAAAAACATAATAAGAACCATTACGCCAAAGAACTTCTCAAACAATGCTCATAGTATAACAATATACAGTTGAATGCCTAACCATAAAGTTAAAATAATATACATATAACGCAGGCAGGCAGACGCTGTTCCACGCATCTGGGTCTATATTTAATTGACGTCACAATACTCCTAGATGGACTCCAATTCTATTTAGTCATACAATACGAAATTAGCAATCTAGACCATTTAGTGGTCTGCGAATTTGGTTAAGGCAATCCGATCTTTATGTTAATATTATGATTTAATAACGTTAATGTCTTATAAATTATTAATAATAATAATATGCGTAACTAATTGATATAGCTAAATCTACGGAATGGATGTTTTTTAAGCGTTTTAAGTATATTTTTAACATAATAATTAAATGAGCCGTGTGGCAGCGACTCTTTAAAAGAATACTACCAACCCATCTCTTCCCTTGGGTGTCGTAAAAGATGCCTAATGGACTTGGAACTGCACAACCATCCAATAGCTCATAACGGCGACGCCACTGGCTCACCACCTGTCACGCCGAGTGCAGTCACTGCTTGGTGAAGCGCGGACTACGGCAATGGACTGCTTTTGCGGTGCTTTTGCCTAGTCTCTAACTAACCCTTAGGGGATAATAGTCGTGATTTTTTGTATGTATGTAATAATTAAATTTGTATTGTTTGTGCACTGGTGTAGCTTCTGTCACAACACGAGATCTCACACACCAGTGACGGGTTGACTGACATAGATCTCTACTAGGGATAAATCCTCCCTTGCATACTTTTGTTTAACTGTATTTTTTTTTAATTTTTGGTGTAATATAGTTAACATTGGATCGAGACACATATCAAATGTAATGTGTGTGATAAGCACCTATGTCCTTCTTTCCCCTAGTATGAGTTCAAATAATAAACGACAATTATAGCTGAAATGCATTACATTTTGTATTATAGTGCGCGCGGAACTCGTTGGCCGCGCCTTATCTCGCTATTGCAACTCATGTGCGTTTTGTTTAAAGTAGCCGGAACTTTCAATGTGTGTTGCCGTCGCGAAGTACAGCGCCGAACTGAGTAATGAAAGCAAGCGCCCCCAGCCCCCGCCTCTCCGTCCCGCTCACATACCTATGGCGCGGCCAACTAGTTCCGCGCGCTCTTTAAAAACCTTTGTAGACTAGAGCTCCGCGGCGTAGTGGTTAGTACGCTTTGGATTTCGATATCAAAGACAAAGCCACCTTCGCCATGGTCAGGCCGTGAATGGGTAACCAAAACTTTGTGATCTCAAATTCCTCCGTGCTTCGGAAGGCACGTTAATCCGCTGTTGGTCCCGGTTGCTATTGCAACCGTTTCTACCCACCAATCCGCAGTGGGCCAGAGTGGTGGTGTTACGGCCCATACTGTGCACAGCATTGGGACATATATAAGCCGAAGACTGTGAAGACTATGGTTAAGGTTAACAATCTAGGCTTTTATTAGATAGCTAGACAACTAACAATTATTTGATAGAACAATCAAAAACAATTATTTCCATTGTAATTAAACCTCCGCTTGTATCTGAATCTTGCGCCCTAAAAAGAACATTCGTTGCCTGCATTATTCTCCACACGTATTCTCCCCTATTACTGAAGCATGCGAGTAAAACTTTTCGACCATCATTGCAGCTGCTTCAGGCAAATATTCGCCACGCATTTTGATTGTTATTAGTTCTGAAAATTCTTAAAGAGTCAAACCCACTAGATAGAATCCGCATGTGAACGTTCGTGCGAACGTTGATGTTAAAGAAAACTAATTATACACCTACTTTAATCGAATTTGAAGCGTAAAAAATATGTCCATCTCATAAACACACCATCGGATGTATGGAATTTTTGTAGGATATGCATAAACAATTGTCCCCAGCAGCTTTGCG
Organism: Parapoynx stratiotata; assembly: GCA_910589355.1. NCBI lineage: Eukaryota > Metazoa > Arthropoda > Insecta > Lepidoptera > Crambidae > Parapoynx > Parapoynx stratiotata. The sequence continues at coordinate 3,957,387 of OU342468.1, read as the reverse complement.
GTCTGAAACAATCTTCAAGAAAAGCCAGCAATGTACCTCCTCTGGCATTGCAGACACTCTAGATATAGTAGATCACTTTCCGTATTGTTTTTAACTTTAGCAGTTTGTAAGCAGTTGTTATCCATCCATGTTCTCGTAATACTGTCCATAGTATTTATACGTCCCGTGTTGGTACGGGACACAAAAAGAAAGTGCCAACTGCTTTTCTTGCCTAGCATGTCGTAAAAGACGACTAAGGGCGTATTGGGTACTGGGTCTGTGTTTGTGTAGGCAATGAGCTAGCCACTTGTTACTACTCGTTCACGATTTTTCATCTGACCAAACCCAATTTTTGTATGGCTTAATGTGGTCTTAAGGAACATAGTGTTCCTTGGACTCTGCCTACCCCTTCGGGGATTACAGGCGTGATTGTATGTATGTATGTATTTATACAATTTGTTATTCAATTATTGTATGCTGTTAAATACTAAAACGAATAATAATGATTTCAATATTCCTTATTGCTTTAACGCTTAGTTAATCTATAGCTGTTTGACGTTCTCCAACAAACTTAAGCCATTGGCGATCCCCACAATATATCTTTATTACAAATGCGAGGTCCTCTAGTCTGGCCGTACCACATAATCGCAGAGTAATTCACAGAAACTTTTGGTGTGGGCGTTTGGTTTATAACCCTGCTGAATGGTGAGCGGACCTAGCTAATGTTTTGTCCTTGTTTTTCATAGCATTTTGAATTCGGACGGTTATGTTCGTGATTGTTTCGTTGGTCACAAAACAAACTTAAGTATGTAATTACAGTAATCAGTTTTAATTGTGTCCACCGACAGGTGACGTAGACACAATGGTTCATTGTAGTACCCTTTGTTACTTGAGTAATTGTTTGAACTGTCTCATTAAACGGACCAGGGCTCTGGGTGGCATAATAGCCATTTTTTGTTAAGCCCCGCTCAAAATAGCTTCCGTTCATAGCCTTTTATTGTTTTAAAACTCTTGAAAAACCGCTCACGTGATTTATAATTCGATATAAATCTTGCTCGTCTTTCCACAGACGTTATTGGAATGAATTGAATTAGCTTTAATTCGTTTATTTTCATATTAATTTGGTTATAATTATAGTTTCTAAGACCATTACTAACTAGTTAAAGGGAACTACCGAAATAAAATAAATACTCATTATTTATAATACAATTCAACTTTTACCATGCAGCGAATATCAATTTGGGCAGAGTCAAGAAGTCACCGGTTCAATACACGCCTGTGCCATTACGATTTAATTTAACCGCGTAATGGTTAGTACGCTTTGGCTTTCGATTGAAAACAATGCTACCTTCGCCATGGTCAGGCCGTGGATGGGTGACCAAAACTTTGTGATATAAGAAATCTTTGTGATCTCGAACTCGATCCCGGTCGCTATTGCGACTATTTCTACCCACCAACCCGCATTGGGCCAGCGTGGTGGTGTTACGGCCCATACTCCTCATGTTTTTCTACATGAGGAAGGCCTGTGCCCAGCAGTGGGACGTATATAGGCTGAGGACATGGTCTCTGATTGTGGTAGCCACAACACTACAAGTCAATGTTCTAGCTGCGACTTTCTGAAAAGTTAAAGTGCTACCAAAATTGAGTGCTCTAGAACAATGTGTAGAATAGCACTTTTTTCATAAACAAAAGTCTGAATTTGAGTCGACTCCATCTGAAATGAAAATCTTTATTTAATCATTTAGGTAACAATTAGTTACATTTATGACGCGTCAAAACATTAAAAGTTTACAAATAAACTATACACTTCTACTTGTATACCATTACATTTTTTTCTTCCTGTTCACTACCGGGAGGCCTTGTCAAGAAAAGATACAGGCAAGGCAATCATATGGTAAGGATAAAATGAGTCAATATAAGAAAGTAGATAAGGCAACAACGAAAAAGATCAGCAAGTGCGTTCCAAATTTAAAAACAGAAGGAACAAAAGAACGCAATTGGTCGTAACAATGCTGTCGTTAATTGCGCCCGCGGCGATTAGAATATATTTAGCCAAGTGCATCGACCGCGACATACGATTAGTTCTGCCTTAGGAAATCTGGATCGGTATTCTAGAACTCCACGTTTGAAAGATAAAAATGGAACATTTTTATCTTTTCCTTCAATGTCAATTCAATTTCATTCCATGTTCTCGGACTGTAGAGATTTTATTCAGAGGTATGTAACACCTGACTGTTGGAATCTTGGTTTGAGAAACAGTGGTTATGAATATTCGATAGTGCTCGGTACCGGCAATGGACTAGCCCTTTATTATGTAGGGCCAACAAAAATAAAGCAAAGTAAGTACAGGATATCCGGTGGCAGAGTTAGGATTTCAAATTTAAATTTAAAAAAAACTACAGATGATTTAAATTAATTTCAACATGTATTACAAAGATTGGAAATGCGAGTTTTATTTGATAAAAATCATTTCGTCTAAATTTTGACCGTCACGTCGGACACACTCTTCAAACTGACCTTAGTATTCCGCGCTACTCGCTGAAGAAGCGACGTCGGGATGCCATTAACCTCGCGAACTATATTTTCTTTTAGTGCTGAAATGGTTGCTGGGTTTGTTTCATACACTTTGCTTTTTCTGTGGGGTTACCTCAAAAGTGTATGTGTAATGCACCTCTGCCCACCCCTTCAGGGATATAGGCGTGATAACGTGTATGTAAAGAAAGAAAGAAAGGACCCGACCTCAGCATATGCTACAACAGATTACACTGTTGCAGTGCTGGTATTCTGGCCGGGCCTATAAAGGTTTAAACATAACAAACACACACACAAAGATAAATCTTAATAACTAACTTATAATGCGTGCGTGCGTGCTTATGTGTATCATATAATGTCACATTTTGATTCAGTCGCTTATAATAGGTATGGTTAAAGAACTTTATTTCTCATTAGAATATACAAATGGAATTCACTTACTGAGAAACAAATACTTATCATTTATATAACATCAGCATTTGAGCACATACATCCAGATAATTACACATCACTTGAAACACAATATTACTAATTAAAGTTATTAAAACATATTTAATTTTGATGTATACAAAACATGACGACGAAAAATTTTTCGGATACCGCCCGACTTGCAAATAAAAGTATGATCACGCGTCGCATAATACATGTGGTACAGTGCCCGGCATACCTACTTCCTGTATAATAGTCGTGGAGGGTGTAAGTCCGCGCACGGTATTCCGATCTAAAATGTACTAGAAACTGTTCAAGCGCAGTCAAGGTCAAGGTCAATCTTCAAGAATTTTGCCGAGTGTACGTGTATGTAACTGCTTGCAACTGTTGCCACCACAATAGTGCCAACCTCTGACATAAGATAAAATAAAAGGAGTTTTTGGCGGCATTCAACTATGGCGGACGTGATTTTTATTTCGATGATTGTAATATTGTACGGAGTGGATATTGTTACGTAAAATTAGTGTAGTTTTGTGTAAATAAGTGTCTGTGATGATGTGCAATGTGGAGGATTATCGAAATAAACGTCAAGTGGTGTGAAATGTGATGAGTTTTTTATCGTGGTAATCCACCTCATCCAAGTAGCACCACAGTGTCTGTCATCGATCGTTTGACGCTAAACTCTCCCAAGATGCATTGAAATGCATTACACTAGCATTTCAATGCAAACTACTGAAGAAATGTATACTGAAGACTTGGCTGTATGGGCTCCATTCCCTTTGCCTTCCCTACATGGGAGAATTATTAAAAAAAAAAAAAATTCAAACATTCACAATTTCACACCTATAAACTAGCCCCAGTTTAAGAAACTAATGCTGCTTGTGTCACGGACACTAGATTACGGATAAATATATTTAATAGATAAATACATATAAATATCCTGAATATATATAAATATAATATGTATAAACATCCCAGACTGGAGAACAAATGCCTGAAAATTCATCACCTAATCATTTGCCCCCACCAGGGATCGAGCCCAGAACCGCTCGTGATGGCGACGCCTTGAGACCGGCATACAGACCACTCGAGCACGGAGGTCGTCAACCAGATGTACCTACAGTTAAGTACAGAACCTAGTAATTTCAACCATCCCTAAGTCTTCCTAATCCTTCAAAACGCACATAATGCAAGTACTAAAAACTATATTCGAGAGCTCGGTTTCTTGCAGTAGCTCGGTGACACCACGCTTTGGCGCATATTGAAACTAACCTACCTTCGCCATGCTCAGGCCGTGGATGGGTGACCAAAAACTTTGTGATCTTAAACTCCTCCGTGCTTCGGAAGGCACGTTAAGCCGTCGATCCCGGTTGCTATTGCAACGTTTATAACCATTAACCTCCATTGGACCAGCGTGGTGGTGTTACGGCCCATACTATCATGTGTTTGTTTTCATGTGCCCAGCAGTGAGACGTATATAAGCTGAGGACAGACTGCTACTTTCTAGCAAAAAGTTGCCTCCATTTTTAGATTTGAAAACTTTGTCATCGAAGAAGCGTTGATTGGCTAAAAGAACAATGGCAAGGTTCCATACTAAGAATTGTCTGATTAAAAAATATTGCGAACACTATCAAAAAATATGTTGTACGATCAAGCGACATCTCTAGACTCCACGTGTGAAGTGATTTTTAAGAAATAAGGCCGGGAAAAAGATATGGCAGTTAGATTTTTTTAAGTTAGGTGTATAGGTGTATCATAAATGCATTATTGGCACAGTGCTTTAGGAACGTCGATAAATCATTAGTGTACTTGTGAATTGTTTTTAATGTTATCATTAATCAGCAATTAAATCGTGGAAACTACATGGAAACTTATTTCTTTCACTAAATCAACTGAAATATATCTACTTCATGATCACTTTTCGCTTTATACACTCAATAATTTTAAGTAAATATTTGGTATATAGACATAAATAAACCTTAACATGACTGGAAAACGAATGTTTATATTGATCACACATACATCTGCCCGCATCGGGATTTGAACTTTTTGAAGCACGGTACAAACCACACGGCCACGGTCTTTTTAATATCACCATCATCATCATCTTTAGCCTACTCCTGTCCACTGCTGGACATAGGCCTCCCCTAATGCACGCCACCGCTCGCGATTTTTGGCCGTTCTCATCCAGCCCACTCCAGCCAACCGACGAATATCGTCATCCCATCTGGTCGCAGGGCGTCCTACACTACGTTTACCGAGACGCGGTCTCCACTCGAGAACTTTACGGCCCCAACGGCCGTCAGTTCTACGGCTAATATGATCAGCCCACTGCCACTTCAGTTTGCTAATCCGGTGAAATATGTCGGTGACTTTATTTCTCTGTCGGATCACATCATTCCTGATGCGGTCTTTTAGAGATACTCCGAGCATAGCCCTTTCCATAGCTCGCTGAGCGACTTTAAACTGGTGGACTAGTCGAGCCCTGAGTGTCCACGTCTCAGCACCGTAGGTCATGACAAGAAGGACGCACTGGTCGAAGACTTTCGACTTAAGACATTGAGGGATGGGTGACGAAAAAACTTCACGAAGCTTATGAAATGCTGCCCAGCCCAGCTGAATTCTTCTATTGGCTTCTCTCTCGAAGTTGTTTCTGTTTAATTGGAGCATTTGCCCCAAGTAAACATATTCTTGTACAACCTCGAGAGATACTCCATTTACTGTGATCGGTCCCGGATCAACGTGCTCGTTGAACATGACCTTGGTTTTATCCAAGTTCATCCAAAAACCGATGTGTTCAGAAGATTCAGCTAGGCTGTGCACCATCTCCTTTAAGTCCTGCAAGGTTTCAGCCATGATGAAGATGTCGTCTGCGACTCGCAAGTGTGAGATGTACTCGCCATTTATATTAATGCCGCGTCTTGTCCAGTCCAGCGTACCGAACATATCCTGCAGCGCCGCAGAGAAGAGTTTTGGGGATATGACATCCCCTTGTCTTACACTACGGCGCAGGAGGATAGGCTCAGTCCGCCCATTCTGGGTTTCGATAGACATATTGGCAGATTCGTACAGACATCTCAACACTTCGATTTATCGCCAATCAACTTGGCACCTCTGCAAGGACTCTAGAACAGACCTAGACTCTAGAACAGGCTGGTTATACTCACTTGTCTTCTGTATAACCTGCCTTACCGTGTGAATGTGGTCTATGGTGCTATAACTCCGTCGGAACCCGGTCTGCTCCGGAGGTTGAGCTACGTCAAGTCTTCTCGTAAGACGATTCGAGATGATTCTTGAGAACAACTTATAGACCAACTTAGAAGTGAAATCGGTCGATAGTTCTTAAACAAAGTCTTGTCGCCTTTCTTGAAGAACAGTACGACTAAGCTTCTATGCCACGCCTTCGGAATTCTCCCGGAAAAAAAAAAACAGAATTATATATTCGCTGGAGCTCCTAAAGTGCCGGCTTCCCAGCAGCTTTCAGAAGCTCCGTTGTAACTCCGTCCTCACCCGGGGCTTTTCCATTTTTAAGTTGCGCAATAGCCGCCTCAATTTCGTCTAGGCTGATGTCAGGGAGATCCTCCGTCACATGTCGGGTTAAGGTAGTTCGTGTACCCTTCTCATCAGATGTAGGATGGGGTGACTGCGACGCGTATAAGTGGCTATAGTAAGAGTAAACTTCCGAAAGAATCTCTGGTTTGAAAATAACGCTTTCTCCATTTGCTTTGGTCAACTTCGTCAGGTGACTCCTTTCAAGCTGTTGTACGAAGACCTTACACCCCCGGTTCTGCTCATTTGCTCTCTGTATTGAGAGTGTGTTGGAGCGTCGGAAGTCACGTCTTACCAGCTTGGAGATGGACTTATTTAGAGTCCGCAGATCTGGCGATGCGACCATCGGATTATTCCGCCTTCTATCCATCAAATCCAGAGTTTCCTTCGATAGTTTAGACCCTTTGCCCGTACGTCGCGATTTGCACAGTTTAGCACCCTCATCCCGAAGGATTTCTACCACTTGGTTGAGTTCTTCGTCTATGTTAACGTCTATTGTGGTTTCCAAGGCAGCGAATCGATTTTCCAGCTTTACCTGAAATGCTTTCGAACCAACGGCTGATTGAAGCAGGTTTGGTCGGAGCATGGACTTCATCAATCGTGAACGTTCTTGCTTAAAATCGATATTTAGAGTGCCTCTTACAAGTCGGTGATCACTTCCGGTTTTGAACCTATTAATCACTGAGACGTCTCTGAATACACGCTTTTTGCCCGTTATGATGAAGTCTATCTCATTTTTGGTCATAGTGTCGGGCCTCTGCCACGTCCATTTTCTTTGGGGCTGCTTCTTAAAGAACGAGTTCATTAAGAATAGCCCCTCGCGTTCCAAGAAATTGACGAGCATTTGCCCCCTTTGATTTCTGCTCCCATATCCGTGTGGTTCTAAGATAGATTCGCTGCATGTCTGTACTCCCACTTTTGCGTTGAAGTCCCCCATGACAACGTTGAAGAGAGCCTTAATGGTGTTGTGTAAGGCCCGAGAGATGTCATCGTACATCTCTTCCACGTCATCATCCGAGTATGTCGACGTTGGCGCGTACACTTGGATAACCTTTAGGCTATACCTAGAAGTTAGCTTGATAACAAGGTACGCAACCCGCGCCGACACACTGGAGACTTCGAGAACGTTGTCAGTGAGGACTTTGTTGACTAGGAACCCAACACCGCCCTGTGACGGATTATAGCCCTCTCTGAAGTACATAAGATGGCCTGATTCAAGGGTAAGAGTGTCCTCGCCCTCTCTACGGACTTCGCTCAGCCCTAAAACATGCCATCTTATGTACCTCAGCTCCTCTTCGAGTTGGGCCAAATGAGTATCGAGCCGTGGCGTGCGACCATTGTACGTGTGTACAGATTCTTCGCACCCCCTGCGCTGCCGTAACCTAGACCGCCACCTTGGCCTGGAATAGCAGGGATACCGGGAACTGGAGGCCGGGGCAATATTCTGTGCATCATTGGGTGATTGGACCATAACCCACCACGCTGGTCTAGTGCGGGTTGGTAGGTGATTCGCCAGAGCTTCGTCTCTTATACAGCAGGCCGTACCGCGTGCAGGGGAGGTTGGCTTGGGGCTCGAAACGTGAAATGGAACCCCCCTACTGGAGTGTTTGTTTACACTGATGTGATCTGTCAAAATAGGGTTGCACGATTTTAATCAATGCTTGTTGTATCGATTTTGATGACTTTATCGATTAATATTATTACGACATTTTAATTTTGTTTTACAAAGATTGCGTTACGGATAATCCATCAACATGAAGAGAATCGGATTATATAACTAGACATTATATAAAAATATCTATAATATTCTATGAATAAATATTTATTTGTCGAAAATCGATTCATGAATATTACATTGATACAATTAAATTATATTTACAACCCTATTGTGATCATGGCCGACGGATTTTCCTTTGATATTCTTTTGAAATACATATTAAAATTCCGCCCTTTAAGGCAATATTTGTATATTAGTAAAATCCACAATAAAATTAGAAACACTTTTTAGGTAAATGAGATTTGTGTTCGCTTTGAAAACGTTAGACAATTTTCTGCCATTGTTCTTTATATAAATATTTTCCGTAAGTGCAGTCACTGCTTGGTGAAGCGCGGACTATGGCAGTGGACTACTTTTGCGGTGCTTTTGTCTAGTCTTTGTCTAACCCTTATGGGATTATAGTCGTGATTATATGTATCAAATCAAATCAAAAATAGCTTTATTTTATAGGCTTGATAAACAAACACTTAAAAACGTCAATTTATAAATAATTGAATCTATCACTCGCTAGGAACGTATGAATATTTTCACACACGACACCTCGCTCTAGGCCAATGAGTATTAGTGGGTAGAAACCTTTGTTCACGAGTTAACACAGTAGATAACTTGACTTCCAAAGTAGACTGGAACTGCACAAAGTTTTAGCCATGCATCTTAGATCCGAACACGAAGTTACATTGTTTTCGGTATTGAAACCAAAACACTTCACAACTCAACGAATAAGTTTCATTCAACTGTTACTAGTAAAACACTAGATAAGCTACGAAAATTTCTACTAAGACCTGTCGTTATACGCGTCTATTTGATATGAAAATAAAAACGTTTAAAAAACTAACTTAAAGATGCAATATTACGTATTGGTTTAGCACTTACTTTTTTCAGGTGGTTTTTCACTATATGGTGGACGTGAATTAAAATCAGTGTAGTTTAATGTAATAGGTGTTTATAATTATGAGCAAAGTGGAGGATCATTGAAATAACCGTCAAGTGGTGTGAAAAATGTTGAGTTTTTATGACATAACCCAACATATCATCACGCCTTTTCAGAGGTGTTAACACCCACATTTCGATTGATATGTTAGATCCCCGTGTAACAGGTGGCGAGCCTGTTGCCATGCGCCGGGCTCAATGTGATGCAAGCGATATTCACAATGAACTGTACATAAGTTGCGGCCTCTCAATCGAGTAGTGTCCCAACTCGGCTACAGCTGCCTTTGAGTATTTTATCGTGGTAATCGACTTTATCGAAGTAGCACCACAGTGTCTTTCATCGATCATTTGGCGCCAAACTGTCCCAGAGTTCATTGAAATGTATTACACTTGCATTTCAATTCAAATTAAGACATAATACTACTACATACAATGTATACGACTGAAGTCTCTATGGTCTCTATGGTCATGAACTAAGTTAAACAAAATCAGGCAAGAATCTTTATGAAAGTTAAATACTCCTTCTATAAAACGCATATTATAAGACGCATTGGGCCAGCGTGGTGGTGTTACGGCCCATACTCCTCATTTGTTTCTCCATGAGGAATGCCTGTGCCCAGCAGTGGGATGTATATAGGCTAAGGACGGCCTAATGTTTACTCATCAAGACATTAAAAGATGTCTTTACAGAACCATAAATAATATTCAAGCCCGTAATCTGAATTCCTACATAATTCAGAGTAGTTTGAATTCTCTATGATTCGTTAATTAAAATAGAATTAGGTACAACATTAGTAGCGGGTTCTGCCATGATGTCACTTTAATTACCGCTTTGATAGATGACCATTAAGACGATAATTTTGTCTGGCAAATGTCTACTATTGTATACAGATTTAAGGGGTCCGCAGCGTAAAATATTATTTGTATATAAATAAACTGAAATTGTCCATTAATTTGAATGTGTTGAGTTTGAATAGATTTTTCTTACGAGTATTAAGTAGTTTTTTGCTATTCTTCTCTCAGTTGCATTTTTTCTTTATCTTTTTGTCAAGTCCGTAATATCATTGCATCAATTATACTCTTTATTGCACTTGAAAATACATTAAAATTTATATTACATTTCATTTTAATACTAAGTAATTTTGCTTGCCTTTAAGTCATCTATAAGAAAATGTTAAATTTCGGTCGGTAAATCTCTATATTATAAGGGAGTAAGGGGAGAACGGAGTATAACATCTTTCCGACCCAATTGTCATTCTCACCTGCCCGCGTTAGTGGTTCTTTTCAGAACAGCTAGCGGCGGCGAACCAGGGGTCGCCGCGGTGCTCCCTGCTAGATAACGGACGAGGCAATGGCGACCGAGCAAAGGCGGTATAACCTTACACCCAGTAGGGCAACTATCTGGATGAGGCTACAGCAGCCTGGGGAGCTAAATTTTCCCCAAAAGGTCTGGTGCAGAAGGCAAGGGGAAACCACTGCACTACTTTCCCAAGAAATCTAGCATGAAATGAGTACACAGAGAAATGATATGGCATGCGAACCGGCCACCACCCGGCGCCGCGTCGATTCCAGGTCGTGTGGTGTGAAGTATGCTACTGGCCACGCTGTGGCGGCCCACCAGGCTCAGAGTGGACAACATGCTAATGGTGACGGCACTATGCCTTTAAAAAATCGATCACTGAGGAAGATGATTGCGCTTTCAACGTGGAATGTCCGTGGCATGATAACAGTCGTGAAGAAGGAAACGATTGACAAAGAGCAGCTAGCTTACAAACTAGATATTCTAGGCACTAGCGAAACTCACATGAGAGGTGCAGGATTTTATAAAACGAGCAGAGGGCATACTGTGTACTTTTCTGGTCCTGATAATGAGAGTACCAAAGGCGTTGCAATATCTGTTACACCTGAAATCGATAAATGTGTTCTGGGATATAATCTCATCAGTGACCGTATAATAACTCTGAAGCTCAACACCAAGCCATGTCGTATGAACGTTGTTTAGGTATATGCGCCTACAAGCAAAGGTAATGCTAATGAGGTGGAAATTGAAGCATTCTATCAGCAGTTAGATGACACTTTCAACTCGTTGCCTAAGAGAGAAGTGAATATCTTGATAGGAGACCTTAATGCTAAAGTTGGATGCACGGAGCACGATGACGATCTGAGAGATGTTGTTGGTCGGTTTGGGCTAGGCGTCCGGAATGACAGAGGAGACCGATGGCTTCAATTCTGTGTGGCGAACTCTCTGTCCATAATGAACACCTGGTTCAATCTCGGCGACTTTACGTGGACATCGCCAGGAAACTGCACCAGAAACCAAATCGACTACATTGCAGTTCCGAAAAGATGGAGATCAAGCGTAACCAACACCAAGACCTACCCATGTGCTGACTGTGGCAGCGATCATTCGCTGCTGGTTGCAAAAATGGTCATCAAGCTTAAGAGATGCTTTCGACTATTCAGTAAGCAGAAGCGAAGGCTTACACCTGGAGAACAGACGAATTTAAAAGCTCGGTTTCAGCAACATCTGACAACAGGAGTACAGATAGGTGATAGCTCTGATGTGAATTGGAGGAAGTTTAAAGAAATGGTACTTACAGCTCACCAAGAAAGTCAAATTGAAATACGTGATTCACCCCGCAGTTCGTGGTTATCGGATGAGACATGGAACATCATACATAAAAAGAAAGATCTACTGAAAAACCTATCAAATCCGAATAGTCACGAACAATACAAGGATCTCTCAATGGAAGTACAGCGTCGGTCTAGGGTTGATAAAAACAGGTATTTCAATAATATTTGTTCTGAGATTGAGAATCATGCCCAAAAGATGCATACTCGAGATCTATTTATGGAAATAAAGTCTATAACGCGAGATTTCAAGGCTAAAACGTGGGTTGTGGAGGACGCAAGGGGAAGGTTGCTCACAGAGATTGATAAGGTTGTAGACAGGTGGAGAGGTTATTGCGAAGACTTATACGCAGACGCCACAGCAACAGCAATAAACCTGCCACATAGCATGACCGATGTTCCTCAAGAGCCCGTAATCTTAAGATCTGAAATCGAATTCGCGATGAAGAAGCTCAAAAGTAACAAGTCGGCCGGAAGTGACTGTATTTTTGCAGAGAATTTGAAGCTTGTTGGGGACGAAGGTATATGCATCCTACAAAACCTTTGCAATCAAATATGGAGAAGCGGCGAATGGATCAGTGAGTGGCAAGAATCCATTTTAATACCTCTGCACAAGAAAGGATCAACTAAGTCCTGTGGCTAAGGACTGTAGCGCTCATATCCCATGCTAGCAAGATTCTACTGTACGTGATAAACGAACGCCTTAAAGCATTCTTGCAGTGGCAGATACCAGTGGAGCAAGCGGGTTTTGTAAAAGGACGGGGTACAAGGGAACAAATCGTGAATGTCAGGCAGATCATGGAAAATTGCCGGGAATTCAACACTCCAGTACTGATATGTTTCGTTGACTACTCAAAAGCGTTTGATTGTGTCAGATGGGAATGCCTGTGGAACATCCTAACGGAAATGGGGGTACCGAAGCACCTTGTTGTTCTCATTTCCAACCTGTATCAGGATGGGACCACAGTGGTGAGGGTAAACAATGTTCTATCCAAGCCCTTTAAGCCGCAGAAAGGTGTGAGACAAGGGTGTATACTGTCTCCAATTCTCTTTAACATTTACGGGGAATACATTATGAGACGAGCCTTAGATGGTTGGGATGGTGGAGTGTCCATTGGGGGTAAAAGAATCAGCAACCTTCGCTATGCAGATGACACCACACTATTTGCATCGTCAGAAGAAGAACTAGCTCAACTCATATCTAGAGTGGAGAAGGAGAGCGAATTAGTGGGCCTTAATATTAACAAGGCAAAGACCAAGGTGTTGGTAGTAGACAGACCTGGCATGCTCATTCGCTCTAACGAACTCCGAGACCTGGAATTTGTTGACCACTTTGTATACCTTGGATCTCTTCTTAGCAATGAGGGAGGCAGTGGAAACGAAATATCCAGAAGAATTCAAATGTCCAAAGCTTAGTCATAAACTCACTAGGATATGGAAAGATCGCAACATATCCCGCAAAACCAAAGTGAAGCTGGTGCGGACTTTGATCTTTTCAATTTTCTTTTATGGTGCCGAATCGTGGACGATAAGTCAGAGTGAAAGGGCAAAGATTGACGCTTTTGAGATGTGGTGCTGGAGGCGAATGCAAAGAATCCCATGGACTGCACGCCGAACCAACGTTCCCATTCTGGAAGAGCTCGGAATCACCACGAGGCTGTCCGCCTTATGCCACCAGCGCATTCTTAAATACTACGGTCACATCGCTCGTAGAAACCCTGACAGCCTAGAGAAGCTGATGGTAGTTGGTCAGGTCGAAGGGAGAAGATCACGCGGTCGATCACCTACCCGCTGGTCAGACCTGGTAAAGACGCTTACCGGTCTGCCAATAACCGAAGCTGTGCAGACTGCTGAAGACAGAAAGACGTGGAGAAGCATAGTGCATCGAGTGATCAACACTTCAAGCTAGACACGACCTTCAGTAATGAAGATACCGACTAAGAAGAAGAAATCTCTATATAATTATATTCATCTCTAAAGTTTTCTTTTCAAATTGACTTTCAATAAAAAATTCTCTAAGGTACATGCTGCAAAAAATTATATTGTTTAATATTGCAAGTAGACAAGCAATAATCAAATGTTAGACTACAGCTCTTGTAGCGTCGATTTTTTATGTTCCAAATTGGTAAAAAAAAACAAAATGTTAAGGAAGTCAAATGTTCTACAACTCGTTGGGTGAGGTGCTTGGACACCGCGTTACAATTTTACGCTGTTTGAATGAAACGCATTCACTTGTAACTTTGGCACACCAAAGTACTGCTAAGGCCTGCCTTAGCATAAACCTCTGTCCTGACAGAGCTTGCTGCGTTTGCAGCTAGAATCGGAGAATCACTACAGCTCCGACACTGTATTACGGTGTAGAAACGGACTTCCCAGTGTCCAAACACAACCTTCTCTATATATACCAGAATCCTGTGAAAACTTTGTAAGCGCGATTTGGGATTTTGTTAAAAAAACTTTTTACTCTATTATTACCATTGGGTCATTGTAATGTGATTTTGCGAAAGGTCGTAAGTAAACAATAGACGCAGGTAGTTTAGGGATACCCCTAGCTGTAAATACGGTTCATACTGTACTCAACGTTAGGACTAACTTAAAATTTATAAAATATGGATTTTGATCAATTTACAATTTGTGAACCGCTCTCCACGCATTTTTTTCTCTTCCAGTTCTAACTTAATATTTAACTACTTTAATGTAGAGCTTCTATGCACCATTAAGAAAATTTGCTCTATCTAAGGAGGCATATAATTAATAATTCGTAGCAATTTTTTTTTCCAGAGCTCGGTGGCGTAGGGGTAAGTACGCTTTGGTTTTCGATCGAAAAAAATGCTACCGTTGCCATGGTCAGGCTGTGGATGGGTGACCAAAACTTTGTGAGTTCGAAAACGTTGGTCCCGGTCCCTATTGCGACCCCTTCTACTCACCATCTTGCATTGGGCCAGCGTTGTGGTGTTACGGCCCATACTCCACATGTGTTTCTCCATAAGGAACGCCTGAGCCCAGCAGTTGGACGTGTATATAGGCTGAGGACGAGCAATTTTTTTTAACCTACATTATATTTATGTCTGTGTCAAAAGATGACTTTTTGATGTTAATAGATGAAAATAGAGCCAAGACAGAATAGTTAAATTAGTTAATGTATGCGTTATTCCATTGAATGATCTTTTTGAACAATTCACAAAATTCTTGCAATTTTTTTTTTCCACATTAGAAAGGCACCAGCGCTATTCTTATCTATTTTGCATTTTACAAATACAAATACAAATACTTTATTGAACTCATGTTGTACATAAAGGTCTTAAAGCTAGTAATAGTTCTAACATGAACCCTGTTAGGGCATCGCAATTAAACTAAACATCTCTCTTATTAACTAGGTACTATCCAAGATTATTTAAATTATTTATAATTATTATATAAAATCATACAGGTAGATTAATTATATATCATATTATTCATTAAAATACTCAGGTAACGAATAATAACATTGTTCTATAAAATATTTTTTAAATTTTATTCTAAATCTATCTATTTATGTTACTTTCATTTTTTATGTCCGTCGGTATATTATTTGATCATATTAAGTTTTGTGTTGGGTGCTGCTAATTTAGTTTGGGGGCGCAAATTTTGAGGGCGGGTGTATTCGGGAAACATGCCTGGGTTATTCTTTACAAAAATACTAATTTCTAGAATGTATATACACGTGAGAGTTAATATTTTTTCTTGCACGAAGTAAGGTCTGCAGCTTGTCATTTGACTTATGTTCATTATTATTCGTATCCATTTTTTCTGTACTATGAATAATTTGGTTGCGTCTACACTGTTTCCCCAAAGTACTATGCCATACTGAAGCCAAGAGTGTGCATACGCATAGTAGGCACATTTCGAGTTTTTATAAAACTTAAGTAGAGTTGATTGTGAATATCACTTGCATCACATTACACGGGGCTTAAAAATATCTGGCGAAATGTGAGTGTTAACGCCTACAGCCTGTTCCTTCGGGGAAAGAGGTGTGATGATAATATGTTATGTTTTATTTGGCGATAGAGGTCTTATTAATGTATCATAGAAAGCTTATAATTTTACATTGTGTATCTTTTTTACACAAGTAAAAAGTCGCGACTAAGCCTAGTTTTAATATAACCTAGAGCCAGCTGCACCTAATCGCCATTAATATATTTTGACGACCTCCGTGGTCGAGTGGTCTGTACGCCGGTCCTAAGGCGTCGCTATCTCGAGAGGTCCCGGGATTCGATCCCCAGTGGAGGCAAGTGTTTGTGTGATGAATTTTCAGACATTTGTTCTTCAGTCTTCAATGTTCATCATATATGTATTATATTATGTATATTCTGAATAATCATATATATTTATCTATTAAATATATTTGTCCGTCATCTAGTATCCGTAAAACAGGCAGCATTTAGTTGCTTAAAATGAGACTAGTTGATAGGTGTGAATGTCTGAGGATATTTATTTATTTAAAATTTATCTACAACATTTTCCGTATTTATGCAATAATAGAAATAATGCTAACACTAAACAATAACTTAGGAATTTTTATCACCGTTCATAATAGTTTCTTATCCACTGCTTTTTGTAAGCAATAACAACTAAGCAAACTATTATTGCTTCTGCATTTTAATTGCAGTTAACTTAAAAGGATGGCGTTAATGTTTCTGAACTCTTTGAAACAAATTGTTTTATAGTTTCCTTTCCCAATGTTTTGTACACAAAATTTTAAATTAAACCTTGTTTCTCCAAAGTGCAAATTATTTTGCCTTAAGATCGAAAATTAGACATTTTGTTCGGATATCGGTTAAAATGACATTTGTAACAATGCCAACCTGAATCGCGGTAACAAAAGTTTTCTAAAATTTACAATATATAGAGTCGTTGCTGTCGTTTACCTGGGAGTCCGTTTCTACACAGTCATACGGCTGTTAGCGGAGCCGTGATCAAATAATTCTGCGATAGCTAAATATCGGTAATTACTCCGATGTAAAACTTACCTTTATAGCTTAATTACACTTTGTATGTACTGCTGTAGATAATTTGACTCTCTTTTGAGAAAAAATCTAAATTATTTATTTAAGTGGTTCTTAAAGCGGCAGCTGGTTTGAGTTAAGAGTCACTTAAATCAGTAATTTTTATTTTATACTCTATAAAGTAATGTTGACAAATCAATACTGATTTAATGCCATGTCCTTTGGACATTTCAAAAAAGTTTTCGAAATTACAGAAATCCAATTCATATCTATTGAAATTTGGTTAGAGAGTCCGCCTAGCCCCACGCAGAGATTATTACGAATATCACATGTCTACATTGCCCGTTGCATATCAAACAACGCCCCAGTTATATAGGCGAAATGTGGGTGATAACAGCTCTGCCTACCTCTTCAGGAAATAGGCGTGATGATAGACGAGTATTATGCTTAAGATTAGAAAGCTTTTCTGATTTACGCAACAGTCTAAAGGCGGGATACAGACCCGCCTTGGCACTGTATACAAACGGATTCTTCAATTCGAAACAACCTATACAGTGCCTAATGTCTTACACATCAAGTTTCTGAAAAAAAATATGACGTTAGAGACAAATAAAAACAATAATACTGAAAACGGAAACGTTGTTTTGTCAAGTATTTTTTTTATATAAAACACTTTAATAAAATTATCCATATATGATTTAAGCTTTTAATATTTATATGACATAGTATTGTGTAAAATGACAAGATGATAAATTAATAGTACGTACCGCCATCTACCTAACAGCAAATACTACTAAATTGTTCAATCATAAAATGAAAATCCAAAAAGCAGCATGCATTAACAGCAGCAGGTAGCCAAAAATGGGACAGGGCTAGTTGGCTGAATCACGCCAACAAAGTTTCCATGATAACGTAGCTTAAATAGACCAAGCTGTTGGCAGATGTTGGGGAGTCCGTTTTTATACACAGGATTATGGTGTGAGGCGGTGCTGAATGAATCCGCCTTCGAGATGCCGCATAGTTTGATACTACAGCGGCGCTCGAAATCGCCTTTAACAAGGACGATTCCTACTGATTTGTCACGCGGAAGGTGCAAAACTGAAAGTGTGTTCGCTTATAGCTAGAAACATCACGTGTTTCTAGTGCCTGTAATGAGGCTTTATAGTCTCCACACCACTGTTGTAGAATATTTGACTCCCTTTTTGCATTTTTTATAAAAACCTTATTTTTGTGAATTTTAACAACAGGAATTTAAAACCATGTTGAGTAGCGGGAACTATGTCCTATATAAGTCCTACTGCTGGGCACAAGTCTTCCTCATGGAGAAACACATGTGGAGTATGGTCCATAATACCACCACGCTGGCCCAATGCGGGTTGTGGGTAGAAACAGTCGCAATAGCCGCCGGGACCAACGACTTAACGTACCTTCCGAAGCACGGAGGAGCTCAAGATAACAAAGTTTTGGTCACCTATCCACGGCCTGACCATGGCGAAGGAACTTTTTATTTTCAATCGAAGGCCAAAGCATGCTGACCACTACGCCATCGAGCGGGACCATACATTTATTTATTTATGTTATTGGTACTGTGTTGGTATTGTATTGAAAGCAAAGCAGCCCTAGAATTGAAGGCTGCTTTTCTTCTAAATGCGTTTCTTATGTATACCAACCTATATAATCTCGAGTTCGAAGCTCAAGTTACTCCATGTTTTTTTCAAAATTAAGTCGTTGCGTTGCTACCGAATCTACTCCCAATCATCCCATATCAAAGAGAGACAGACATAATATTTTATTTAAAAATAACACAATAATATTTTAAATAACTTTAACCGCTCTTAATTGTCTTTTGAATATAAAAGCTAAAAAAATGTATGCATTCGTTTTTACACAGTTTTGTGTTCTGTGCACCGTTAATAAAATGATCAGGTGATTTAATAATAACAACCTATGTATAAACGCAAAAAATCAAAATGAATAAAATTTTCATTTCTCAATGTACGACAATTACAAAAGTTGATGATCAAGTGTTGGAATGTGTTGATTCCATATTATTTCTCGGAATTAAGCTAGATTCACACCTAAAATGCAATACACACATACTGACCTTATCAGAAAGACTTAGCTCCGCTGCCTTTGCAGTAAAAAATCATCGGTGCTGTTTGAGGAAGCATAGAGACCCATAACACTTAAGTACAGAGGTGTATAATTTTAATTAACATGACTGTGGAACACAGCACAAATAGACTTCGATATTATAAAATTTTGTGTCATGTATTTAATTTACATAAAATATTTGAATAAATTTTTGTTTAATAAGCAAACATCAGTATCCAACAAGTTTCAAACCCACGACAGTAGAGATGGCGACATCTTAAGACCGAAGAACAAACTACTTAGTTGTTAATTTTAATTAGTCACAAGCAAACAAGTGTCATTTTTGACCTTGTAAAGCAATTAGTCGACCATAATTATGATATCGACATCGGTTATTAAAAATCTTAAACAAACGATGAAATAGTGAACTAACTAGTGAACTAATTCAAATTATTTTCTAAAATGGTAGACCTAAACTTCTTAGTAATGCTACTTGACTAATAGCGAATTGTACCGAGGAACATTTATCTATCTCTGTCTTCTCTACCTGCTTTAGCAAAGTTACCATGTGCTATTAGTAATTGACCATTGCAGTTTTTGGATATTAAATAGATGGCGATACGGTCGCTCGTCTATACGTGATTGTTTATATTTTGCTCTTTAATTTAATATGTTTATTTATTTACAAGGGGACGTGGTTAAAATTCAAGAAACTAATATTCAATTATTGTATTAAGTCCCTAGATATTACCGTATTACATGCTTAAGGAAAGTAAGGCTGTAGTGTTTTGGATTTTGTCAGCAATACCTGAATCGCGCTAACGAAGTTAACGTAACAATAAACTACAAATAGACAGGTTTTTTTTACCACGCTGGGAAGTCCGTTTCTACACAGTAGTACAGTCTTAAGCGGAACTGTATTAAATCCGCTCTCGGGCTGCGCGTAGTTTGGGGGGCCTACAGCAGCGCTCGACATTCGACTATCCTTTATCCAAGGAGGTGATTCAGAATTCAGATACATGAAAGATGTAGACACTAAGTAGCTAGATGCAAGTACAGTACAGTACAGAGCATTCAAGTTAATAAGTACGAGAGAGGCTAACTACCTCAACACCACTGCTGTAGAACATTTGACTTCCCTTTTGCTTTTTCTTTTGTAAATTTAAGTCATTTTATACTAATATCAGTTTTATTATTAGATGTGGTAAAAATATTTTTTTATTACATTTTTAATTTTAAATTTGCTCCTTTTAATGACTTTGTTGATTGAGCAATCTTTTTATTCAAACTTATTAGAAGGAGTACAAAAATTGAGGTGACAATCACGAACGTTAGGATACAGAAAAACAAAATGTTTTATCGTAACTAAACAGTCACAATGGCTATGAGTCATTTCAATAAATATCAAGATAGGTATAGAAAATAATGCCGGAAAATATTATTAAGATAATCAAATTCAATCTCGAATTATTAATTAGTTTCTCGATATTTATATACTCATAAGAATATTAAATTATGCCAAACGTTCACTAGCTACTAGAGGCCTTGTTCTGAAAGGAACAGAAAAAACACTAATAGTTTCCTATAAAAATTTTTTTTTTTTTGATTTTATAGTATGCAATAGATTTGATTAGGGGCAGTTATATTTAGTAAAATTTTTTGGTAAATAAATATTTAATTAAATATTTTTATAAAATTTATGTCAAATTTCCATTGTCCTTAACCAAAACGAATTGTTTTAAGAGTATAAAACCCGGCATACAAATACATAACAATGAGTATAGCTACTGTAGTATAGCCTTCCCAAGCTACAAGCATGCGGAATTAGTATAGCCACAGTAAAATGGAGTAAAAATTCCATTTAATATGAAAAACCTATTTAGTGCACAATATATACCTAACTAATAAATGATAAATAGTTTATAATTAATTCTTTCGTTCTGTTTTGGGGTTTATTTCAAACCACTTTTTAAAAAAGAAATTATTTAATACTAAAAAGAAATTATACAATTATTAATTAAATGCTAAAGGGCAAGTGTCCGCGAGAATGGATGGAATCGAACTAACTCGAATTTATCATTATATTAACAATAAGAAAGCAAGGATCACAAACTGATGATGGGGCGAACTAACAGCAATATCTTATACAGTTACAATATATAACAGTTTGCGCGATTCAGGTACATTGAACTTGCAAATAATACATTTATTTATTATTATTTTTATTATTATTTCAAAAACTATCATCTTTTGTGAATGATGTTCTTGTGTATAATAAATCTATATGAGTTGGTACTTTAACAAAACTGTCATTTCTCAGGAGAACAAAAATATTTTTATTGAAACGAAAACGAAAGAATATTTATATAAAAACTAAGACATAGTTTTATATAATATATCTGAAAATTATTACTTAAAAATTTACTTATCCCTAATTACTATCTAAAAGCAAATGTAACTAATAAAATAAGCCAGGTAATCATTTCGCATACCTATGCAGATAGAAGAACATAACCGCAGCAGGTAACCTAAGTGGTGTTCTGTCTTGTTCTTTATGACATTTCAATCATTTTATAATACAAAATCAATCGTGCTTAAAAAGTAATTGTTGAAATAAATTACATAATTTGAACATCAGATGTCCATGAATATTTATGTTATGCATATACAGAGAATAACTTTTTATGTCATTTAATTTTGATCCGTGGCCTGCATCCCGGTAAAAATGTTTTCATGATAGTGTAGCATATGCTGGTTTAGCCTGCAGAGGAGGTTAATTTTGAGCATTGGACATCTGTTTTTTCACAGGTGCATGGTTTTAGACGGAGCTGTATTATATACTCCGCCTTTGAGCTGCGGCGTAGTAGATAAATGCTAACGTACGAATAGCATGTGTCCTATATCTAGCGTCAGATAAATATTGTCTATATATCTGGCGAAACGGTTTTAACACCTCTGCCTACCACTTTGGGGAAAAAAGCGTGATGATATGTTATGCTATGCTATATATAAATGGGTGAATATTGTCTAATGAACTAAGAAGAATTATAAAATGATAGCCAATTGTTGTAGGACTATAAATGCATAATAATAACCGTCCCAACTCTGCTATCACTGCCGCTGCATTATTTATATCGCCAACTATTTAACACCCACGTCAGTAAAAGAAACAGAAAATAACACGCAGTTAATTGTAAACCGGCAAATAAATAGTAAAATCCAATACAATTATAATGTGATGCTATTTAAGACATTAGTAAATTCATTAGAACTAATTATAATTAACAGATATTTAAGACAGCATCATTCAATAGTTTTGTTATAATTACGGTAATATTGATAAAGAAGGCCAGCGCTAACCTGAATTGGGCCAACATGGTGGAGTTATGGCCCATACTCCTCAAGTGCTTCTCCATGAAGAGAATTTTCTTTTATTTACCACTTGTAACTTAATCATATCAAATGTTACACGATTAAGTTACACGTGGTAAATAAAACAAAATTAAATCTAACAATTAAAAAATATATACAAAAGCTTTAAAGAAATAATAGCAAAAGGGAAGTCAAATTTTCTACATCAGTGGTGTTGAGGTATTATCCTCTCTCATACTAAGCACTTGAATACAACATGTTTCTAGCTTCTTAGAGTTTCTATAACATCCATGTATGAGAATCGTCTCCTCGGGTAAAGGACAGACGACGGTCGAGCATTGCCGTAGGACCCCGAAACTACGCGATAGCTCGAGAGCGCGCTCAATGAAGCTTCGCTTTACACTGTGTAGAAACGGACTTCCCAACGTTTTGGAAAAACCTGGCATATAAATAGTAAGCGGTTACGATAACTTTGTTAGCGCGATTCAGGCATTTCTGACAATAATTTAATCACAACGTTTTCGTCATTTATTAAACCTGTATCACATTAGACTCTAAACTTTAAAAGAAGTCTTTGATTATATAATGTTTGACTTCAAAAGGCATATCTCTTTACAATCATGTATTTCTGAATAATATAAATACGAATGCAAGATGATCATAAGGCCCATCGACCATATCGCCATCTATTGAATGTAAATGGCAGCAAAATTGAAAATAAATACCACATGGTCACCAATTAGTTTGCTAAAGCAGGTAGAGGGATAGAGATAGATGAGTATCTCTCGTTATTTATGACAATAATAAATTGTTATATTATTAGTACATTTAAGGAACTATTTAAAACATATACATATTTTCTCAAAAATATTAATAACTTATGACCTTGACCCATATTATTTTTTGGGGAATAACAATAAGTACAACCCAATAGCACATCATTTTGTTGTTACAGCAAATGCTGCTAAAATTATCGACGACAGTAAAAACACCATTCCAGCGCTCTAACAAATACATTCCAAAAGTATGGTTCGAATCAGTACGAACCTTGCTACAGTTACAAATTTATTATGATTACCTGTATACTAATAAAAATAATTAAAATCTTAAGAAGCAGATGCCACGAGGTACCACTATTATCATCTGCTGGTATTTTATCATTTGCTTATTTAGACAAAGGAAATTAGCATTCTAACTAAGAACATATATTTTCTATTACATGTTAATTGCAGTTAACTTAAAAAGATGGCGCTAAAGCTAATAAACATTAAATAGTAATTAATTTGGATGTCGTGAGTTTTTAAATTTATTTATCATTACAATAACAAAATCAAGAAGTTTTGTGGTTTGTAAAATATAAACCTTAGACACACATTGGATAATATTGAACAAATATTATAATTACTAGATTTTTTTATGACCAATATATATTTTTTCTATTTCTATAATACAGATATTTCACAACCATTTGCCAACATCGTGATCAATCAAAGATTTTTTTTTTTTTTTTTTTTCATTTATTTAAGACAATAAAAAATTACAATTTACAATCTAAAAACCAGACCACGAAAACCTCACAGGGTTTATCTGGGCTCTGGTGAGTCGCTAACAGTTTCAGACAAATAATATTTTTTTACTGCCAATCTAAATTTATAATGGTCTTTACAATATAGATGCTGTAGTTCCAATGGCAACTTATTTAAGAAGTTGGGAATCATATAATTAGAATTTCTCACTCCGTAGAGGTTGTTATATTTTGGTAGTATATAGCTATCTAGGTATGACAATTTCCTTAATATTTTAGGTCTAGATCTTTCTTTTAAACAATTTGGCTTGTACAATTCAGATAGAATTTGGTATTTAAACTTATCATAAACACACATTACACTGGAGTACCTAAATAGTTTAATATCATTTCCTGTCATATCTTTAATTATATGTTTTGGTATAATAATCTTTAAACATCTTATTTGAAGTTTATATATTGACTCAATGTAAGTTTTATATGTTCTACCGTAGCTACTGAGACCATAACTAACAACCGAGTCCGCTAACGCTATATAAATCAGTCTTAGTATATTATAAGGTAGTTTGTACTTGAGTACGCTAAGTTTACTAGTGATAGATCTTAGTTTATTGCAAACATAGTCGACGTGAGGTCGCCAGCAGAATCGGCTGTCAATCATCAGTCCCACGTATTTGTGTGTGTCCACTATATCAATAAATGGGCACCTACATAATGTGTCAGTATTATTAATATGCATACACGCATGTTCATGGGCCCTGATACCTAATGTTGTCTGAGTTCTATTATGCGATGAGCTTATGCAAACTAGTTTGGTTTTTTGAGCATTTATAACAAGGCCACAGTCGTGAGCCCATTTACACAGCACAGTAAAGTTATATTGAAGCAATTGCTGCGCTTCATTTAAGTTGTTGCTGGAGGCCATTAAACAGGTGTCGTCCGCGAATTGATATATCGATCCTGATGTGATGGAATTGCTCATATCATTTACATAAATCAAATATTCGATCGGACCTAATATGGATCCTTGAGCTGTGCCTTTTGTGGTAGGAAATTTAGTACTAAGTTCGTCGCAAATTTTTACTGCGGTATACCTGTTACTGTGATAATTCATGAGTAGTTTTAATAGAGGACCTTGTATACCGTTTTGAGACAGTTTTCTGTACAATATCCTGTAATTTAGCATGTCGAATGCCTTACTAAAATCAATAAATAAAGCCAGTACATACATTTTTTTATCAAGACAAGTGTTGACTTCGTCCGAGAAACTGCTTAACAACTCTGTGGTACTTTTTTGTTTTTGAAATCCGTACTGAGTTTTACTGATTATTTTGTTGATATGTAAATACTTACATAAATAGTTAGCTATAAATCGCTCTATTATTTTATTGAGGCATGATAGTATAGTTATGGGACGATAGTTGATATAGTCATCGTGTTTCCCTTTTTTATATATAGGCCTGACCAACCCTATTTTTAACAAATCTGGGTAAATAGAAGTCTCCAAGCAGCAGTTTATAAGATGAGTTATCGTAGGAACTATAAACTTTGAGATCCTTTTTATATCCTTAGCTCGTATACCATCGTAACCCGGACTTTTTTTATCACTAAGTTGATTTATGATTGATGACACATTTTTTAGGCTGGCTCTTGGAATTCTCATGCACTTGTCAGGAATATTTTCATATAATGTTTTTTCTAGTAACGGTATTTCACAAAAATTGCAAATGTTTTTAGTACTATTATCAAATTCTTTTGCGAAATTATTTACTAGAACGGCGGGTTTTAATTTAAAATATTTCAAAAGTATATCATCAATTCTATTTATTATCTTGCCTGTTACATTATTAATTATTTCCCATATTTTTCTAGTATTTTTAAAGTTATTTTGAATATTTATGCGTATATGTTTATTTTTAGTATAATTTATGTATTTATTAGTTTTATTCCTATATGAATTATATATTAATCTATTTTTTGGATTATTTACGTCTTTTAGCCAAATTGCATATAGCTCATCTCGCTTTTTACACATTTTTTGTATTTTACTATTGGCCCATGTGCATGCTTGTCTCTTACTATTATTAGTTTTTACAATTTTTTTAGTGCATTTATTGTATGAGTCATAAAATTTTTCATAAATAAAATCAACAATATCATTAGGATTTTTAAACTGCAAGGGTATTTCCCAATTGATACAACTTAGCTCACTGAGGAGTTCCTCATCATCAATTTTTGCAAATGAACATTTCCGTGGAGATTTCTTCATATCAAGTGCACCAGAGATGGCGCCGCCGATTATCATATGGTCGGCTAGGGGAGTCTTAACTATTGCAGTATATATATCGCGGGAATCAACGTTACGAACAAAAATATGATCAATACAGGATTTTGTCGTTATATTACCATAGTTTTCTATGCGAGTATAAGAAGTAATTCCACAGTTGAGACCCAAGTTGCACAGTGAATCTAAGTAAAGGTTACATATTGAGTTGGGTTCACGTATATTAATGTTCATATCACCCAGAACGACACAGCTTTTTTTTTGTGGACAACTGCTTAACACATTACACAATTCGCTTACAAAGTTGCGTTTTGAATTGTTTGGGGGCCGGTATACTGCACATAGATTTATGATATAATTGTCCGAACTTATCTCCCCGATTATACATTCAAATTCCATTAGCTTATCGATATTAAATCTAGTGAATGTAATAGAACTATGCACATACAACAGCAATCCACCACCCTTTCTAATAGATCTTAATTCCGAATACACATTATAATTACGCAAGTAAAACATTTGTAACTGGTCATTGTTTATATTGACTTCTGAAAGTACAATAAAGTGTATAGGTGATTTAGATGTAAGTATGATGTGTTCCAATTGCGCAAAATATTTTTTAATGGATCTAATATTGACGTGAAAAAATGACAGTGAGTTCTTAAGTCCAGGTACGCTGTCAGCAAATTCATTCCAAGTTGAGTAACTGTTTTCAATAAAGTTAAGATTTTCATTCATGTTTGAGAATTTAACTAAGTATAAGGAATTACATAAAAAAAAAAAACAAACGTTTGTTTGAAAGAAAAATAAATAATAATGGAGGGTTACTCACTGTTTTGGAATGACTTTGCCGACTCAATATCCTTGGCAGAACGAATGATATGTATTTTCTCTTTTTCTGCCTTTCGTATTAAAACTGATCCGTGTCGGCACCAGATGAATTTGTAGATTGTTTTGAGTTCTTCTTTAGTTTTCCATAGTAGGAAGGCGGTGGCAGCGGTCAGGCTTTCTCGTAGGTATATGTTCTCGTTACAATTTCGACCTACTCTGTCTCCAGTGATTTTAACCGTTTTAGCGGAATTCAGCCAGGAGTCGCGACAGCCTTCACGTAAAACCACCATAATTGGTGATGTGGTATTTCCTTTAGACGGTCGGGCACGGTTTATCTTTCTGTATGTCTTAACGATATCATTTGTATTTTGATTAATTATAGTGGCGATCTTATGAACGGTCTCTTGGATATTTTCATTTTCTTGTTCCTTTAATCCGCATATTTCAATGTTATTATCTAACTGTGCCTGTTCTAATTGATTTACTTTTAGCTCCAGCACTTCCTGCTTAAGGTTAATATTTCTTAGATTATTTCGTAAGTCTGTGCATTGGTTTTCTAATGTTTTTATAGTTTTTTCGTGTGTTTGCATTTTAGTTTCATATTCATCGATTTTATCAGAATAAAACTGCAAGGTACGTTGCAATTCCTGTTTGATAACCTCTCTAACTTCCGTGCGTATTTGTTGCAAAATGACGTGCGTAGGAGTGTCCGAGCTGAATCCGGTCGAAAGCATAGGGCTTTCAGTGTCCGTATTTTCATCTCCATAGTCATCCGGCATTATACACGATACTCGTTTTTGTTTATTTGCGCCAAGACACGATTTACATTTCCAATCTACTGCATCCGTTATGTAAATAGTATTTAGTTGATCTGTTGAAAGCGAAGCGCATGCGGCATGTAACCATTTACTACACTTAGTGCACTGCAGCCCAGGGGCTTTTTTTGTAACTAATTTAGAGCATTTAGAACACTTCACCATTTTATATAGTTTTACTAATAAGCAATCCGGCAGCAAGCATAAGCTTATACGGCAAGGTTACGCGCTCACAGCTGTGTAAGCGTCCGCGCAAGGTCAGCGCTCGCGTGCGACAGATAAAAAAAAATAATACCTCTACTCAATCGGCAAACAAAAGGTAGAGCTTTGAATCATAAAATTAATAATTAATAGGAAAATGATATATTTATTAATACCTGTATCCATTTATCACGTTTAACATTGCGCCGTTTTTGCATTTTCACAAATAATTGTAAAGGAATGATATAAACAAATGACCTTTTTATCACTCAACCTGGAGGATTCGTTGGTACATCCGAAAGATTTCGCTCAAGCTCTATCCTCAAGTTCATGGTCGCCATCCCAAGGGTCTTATTTTTAACATAATTATAAAAGCTTTCAGATGTCTACCAATTGTAAATGAACAATATTGAAAATAACTAAAAACGGACAAATTCAGTAAAAATAAAAGCATAAGGGAATTCAAATGTTCTACATCAGTGGTATTGAGGTAATTACACATGTTTCTAGCTTCAAAGAGTTTTTATAACATCCATGTATGAGAATCGTCTCCTCTGATAAAGGACAGATGATGGTCGATCATTACCGTAGGACCCCGAAACTACGCAATAGCTTGAGAGCGGGCTACATAAAGCTCTGCTTTTATACTGCGTAGAAACGGAGTTCCAAACGAAAAGAACGATAGAAAACGAACTGGCCTATATATAGTAAACGGTTAGGATATCTTCATTAGCGCGATTCAGCCATTTCTGATAATAACAAAATTACAACAGTCTCATTATTCCTCAAACCTTTAGCACATTATTGTCCAATACTTTAAAAAAACTTTAGTTTTTAAATAAAAAAAATAAGTATATCTCTTTCATATAGTATATTTCTGAGTAATATATGGAAATGCAAGATGATAATGTAAGAGCCAATGACCACATCGCCATATTTTGAATGTCAAAGACAACAACACTGCAATTAATACCACATGGTAACCATTTAGTTTGTTAAAGAAGGTAGAGAGGGATATGAAATTATCATTGTATTGGTCTTCTAACAGCGAAAACACAACAAAAATTTCGACGATATTAAAAACCTTACCTAAACCTATATATTTAAAAAAAACTTTACTAGTATAACTACTTGCATGTTGTGATTAGCTGTAACTGTGAGTGCAGTAAGATCCATTGTTATTTGAACTCCCAACACCATTGTAATGGTGTATATTATGTTGTTGGTCCATTAAATAAATAAATAAATTTTACAAAACTCTTTGTATGAAAAGTATTTTCAAGAATTCAGTTCCAAACTGGATCTAACACAATAAAAAAACTATTATAAGGATCAACCAGTGCCACAGCGCACAAATTTTTCACTTTTTTATATGTTGTTCAGGTACAGGTACTAGGTATAGCATTTTTTAATTAGTTAAGGTTTAAAACAACAAGAAAAGCTATGAACATTATAGTACATAAAATAATTCCACACAATATAATATTATGTAGGGCTACGAGTATAATTATCAGCTCTTAGTAAATTTTTTATATTATTTTTAATTGAATTTTATTACCTGTAAGCTTACTTACAATTTTTTTTTTTTATAAACTTACTAAAAAGCATTTTCTTTGCATTTAAAATACCTTTCTACTTTTCGAATTAAATATTTTTGTAATTTGATTGTCTTTGTTTTGTTGGTGACGCTTATGATAACTACATCATTAAACTGTCATTAAAATTAACTCGTGTTGAGAATGCCTGAATCGCGCTAACAAAGATATCGAAATTATTAAGTATATATGTTCTTAGAAGTATTTCTAGATCGGGGAGTCCGTTTCTACACAGTAATACAGTTCTAGGCGAAGCTGTCCAAATTCACCTACACCTTGTATCGTAATTGTTCGACAGTGTGATCGAAGTAATTAAGCCATTACCGTAGATATAAGTAGATTAAGTAGCTGGGTATAAAATATAAGTAGCTGGGCCTTAAATAATCAATCTAAATATGCTGATCGACCTCAGATCCACTGCTGTAGAATATTTGACTCCCTTTTGCACCTTTTCAGTTAGACAATGGAATTTTTTGTAATTCTACAATATTGTACTTTTACTGGACATCTATATCTACCAATTAATACAACATATTTCTATCTTTTTCATTACCTACAAAATATTTTAAATAACTAGGTACTTAATCTTTTTATTTTTCACGTCATTTCTACTTTATCATTTGCCAAGTAACTTTTTGTTTTACTTTAGTATTGACTATATATAACAAAAAAGTAGGAGGTAGTTACAGCTTTAGAAAAATATGAAGTACATAATGCGATCATTTTTGGGTTTATCGGGAGCAACAAGGTAAAAGGCGGAACTATAGTAAATGCGCCTTTACGCTGAAGCGTAAAATTATAAATTACAAACCAAAAATTCTATCGTTACGCATAGTATTATCAATTATACAGTTATTTGAGTTTACCCTTAGGGGATAATAGTCGTGATTATATGTATTTATGTATGAATTTTAGGTTATAATTTTGCAAAATAAAAAGCAAAATACCCATTAAGCAAATGAAAAACCTTAATTTTTAACCATTCCCGGTAAGATTCCGGCCAATAGAATAAAAATAATTGAAAAAAATCTTGAAACAAATCGCTACCTAACAATATCATACATAACGTTGCTGTAGTTACGGAATTCATTTATAAATGAAACTACTTTATTGTGGTAGGTAAACAATATCCGCCGAGAATAATAAGCTACCAAAAACCTTAAACCTTATACAGTCACGGCTTATCATGCCTTCCGAAGCACGGCGGAACTCGAGATCAGAAAATTTTGGTCACCCATCCACGAACTGACCATGGCAAGAGCAGCTTTGTTAAACCAAAAGCAAAAGCGTGTGAACCTGAAGGTCACATTTTGAAAGGCAATAAAACACAATAAAAATGTCTGTAGTTTGTACCAGTACAGATTGACCTACATTTATACATTGATACATACAATGGTAGGCGGATGTTCCTGGCCCTTTGTCTATTATTGTGACGATAGTTCGCAACAATTATGTAGCCTACATATTGCGTAACACACGCCATTCAGTTTTATGTTGGAACACTGTCATTGACATAACGCACGATTTAATAACATGCTTTGAATGAGTTATATCCGAATTGGGAGCACGCCAGTACACATGCAAGGTTCAAACTTTTTATTGCGTAAGTATTGGGCTTATCCTTTTACTTATGGACAGAAACATCGCAATAAAAGAGGGTGTTGAACCGTTGTCAACCCCTTAGGAGATAAAGGACGAGGAGATGAGATTTCGACGACCTCCGTGGTCGAGTGGTCTGTACGCCGGTCTAGGCGTCGCCATCTCGAGAGGTTCTGAGT
Organism: Parapoynx stratiotata; assembly: GCA_910589355.1. Taxonomy (NCBI): domain Eukaryota; kingdom Metazoa; phylum Arthropoda; class Insecta; order Lepidoptera; family Crambidae; genus Parapoynx; species Parapoynx stratiotata. The sequence continues at coordinate 3,926,080 of OU342468.1, read as the reverse complement.
TCGATCCCCGGTGGGGGCAAATGTTTGGGTGATGAATTTTCAGGCATTTGTTCTCCAGTCTTAGATGTTTATATATATTTCTATATATTCAGGTTATTTATCTATTAAATATTTATCTATTTATCTATTCAATATATTTATCCGTCATCTAGTATCCATAACACAAGCAGCATTAGTTGCTTAAAATGGGGCTAGTTGATAGGTGTGAATGTTTGAAGATATTTATTATTTATTTATTATTATTTGTTATTTATTTATTATCATTCAGCTTAAAGACTCCTGGATGTAGGTCTGTCCCAGGGACCTCCAAACCAAAGTAAAAAAATCTTCCCCAACAAACTATCTATCATGGGTGTATTTTAAATACTTATTAAACACAATGCGTATTTAGCGGCGCCTACTCGCTCGAGCGCTAATATTCTGAGCCAGCCAAAAGTGACCCAACGTACGTACGCTCGCAATAAATTAGTGTTGGAAACAGATTATCTTGTCTGCGGACCGCAACACATGCCAGTATCTTGGCCAACCAGGGCTATGAACACTTTATTGCCCTACCTCAACAATTCTATTTGCTATACATATCATATTATATACAAGTACATAAATAATTATGCCTATGTCTTCGACAGTTTAGTCAGAGATGCCCAAGCGAAGTGAGGACAGCTATAGTCCGAGTAGCAATTGATTCTTTTACCCGTGTTAAACACTCTACATTTCATTTCGAATATGAAGAAAATAAAACTATATTGGGTCCTTACCTATGAAATTGGTGTTTTTATTCTGTCTTAGCAATTTGTCCGTAACTATTAAGTTTCAGAACATTCTAATAAAATAATTGCCTCTTCTAATTTTATGTAAGTTTAATTGTGTTAAAATTAGACACAAAGACAATTATTTTTAACTGCCTCCCGAATCCATCATTTGATTTGCATTACCATAAAAACGATGAATAATTTTTATCAAGCGTGTTCACACACATATTTTTAAAGCTTGTCTAATGATACATGCCAAATATTATTATCTCTGGATTTGTCGCTGTAGAGAAATCTGAAAAAATGTTAGTATGGAAAATGCAGACATCCCCAAAATCTCCATACAAAACACCAATTTCATAAGTAAGGACCTAATATATTATTCAAAATCAAAGGCGCAACTGGAACAATTTATAAAAAGACTAAAACTTAAAGAATATAATAAAAGGTAGGGCTACTTACAATGGTGCCTTGGTAAAGATATTATGAACATTTATTATCGTTATAGTTTTATTTAATGTATTTTTTTATTTTATTACAAACAATTATATTTATAAGCGTCGAACAACCGTTCCAGACGCTGACTCTGATAGGAATGAAAAATTGGAGACAAAAACAATGAAATGGAAACAGAGAGTTTCTTTAATTTAAAAACAGAAACAAAAAGAAAATGGCCCGAGAAGAGCGCAATAACAGCATAGAGTCGCTAATACAGGTATAGCGTCTCGTTACAAGTTTCATTACTTTAATGTTACTTTTGATCACTTTTTTAGGATTTAATTAAACATATCCGTGTTTACGTTCTTCACATTGAAAGTCTTTCAATGTCTAGGCAAAGACTTTGAGGCACACACACAAAATCTACGAAGATATGATTGATTCCTATATCATCTAGAACAATCACATCTGCTCACATTTTTGAGAAAAGCCTTAGTTTTATTATTTTACGAGGTTTAATTTGTAGTAATTTTAATAATCCGTCATATTTTCACCTCTTTTTTTGTTATTTAAATAATCTTATGGAGAACTCACAATTTTTCCGCATATCAAATGACTATTTAGTAACTACTTCACTACCGGGAGGCCTTGTCTAGAGAAGATACAGGCAAGAAACTCTGTGAAGGGGTCCATCCTCCCTTTATATTAAATTGTCTTACGTTCTTCAATATACAAATTATAGGCAAGTCAAAGTGAAATGAATAAACAGATGTCACAATGTATCATGACATAGAAATGAAACTAATTTCGAAACTTTAATAATTTTCTAGATGTAAAATGGCGAAATATGTGACGTCAGACTGGGAACAGTAGGCTCATAAATGTAAAAACTGTAAAAAGCATGGGGATCGGGTCATGAAATTTGTGTGACGTTTTATGTATGGCTCCTTCTGTGCGTAAAGATCCGCTCATGATAGTAACCTACTTGCTTATGCTTTCAAGAGGTTGTCTTCGACGCAATTTGTCATTCGTACAAAGTATCCTTTGTAAAACTCCTCTGAAATACATTATTTGATAACTGAGATATAAAATTCAGCGACATATTGATATTTCCAACAATTAAACAAATTTTATATATGGAAAGTTGTTATCCAAATAAAAACCAAGCTGACTTTAAGTATTATGGTGGACATTCAGTCAAGTCATTTGTTTAAAATACCATCTTATATTTCCTTACCGGCACACGAATTCCCCGCTTCGTACATAAATGGGTCGCTTTAAAAGAAGCATGAAAACTTGAAGGCACCTTAGGGGACATCAGGCGAAGATGGAGAGGGTAGTGTATCTATGTTAGTCCTAGCTATTTTTGGCTTGAACCCGTTTTCTTTATAATATTATCCGGGGGTGTCACTACACTTTTTATTCCAGTCATGTCAAATTAAATCCTTTGAAACTAAATAGAACACTTCACAATATAACTATCAATTTTATATTGTGAAAACTTGCCCGTTCTTCTCAAAAAAAAATGCCTAGTAGTTTTATGATTGGATATCGTAGTATCTCTCTTCAGTAATTAAAACTTCTTTATGAGGCGACTTAATTAACGCGACACTCATTAAAACTACAATGAAAAGTCATGTTTATATTTGTTGATCGTGTTTGTGTTAAGTACCTGCTGGTGACTACGAGCCATAACATCCTTACACAATTCTCAATTTTCTTTATATAATTGGTATGGTCGTTTCCATTTCCTCCCACGTATCCCACATTCTCAGTTTTCGCAACGAAACACTAGAATCTCGACTCACGATACCTTAGTAATGATAATGATAAAATTCCTAATCTACCAGCACGCAGCCCTACGTCGGCCGAGTTATTTATTCTGTGTGAAATGTCGGTTAGACGGGCAGCCGGTTAATTTCTATGCAAATGCCACGGGCGTACAGCCACAGGCGAAGCACGCTTTTGGGCATTGATTAGAAAGCTGCAACTTAGCGCTACAACGCTTACTTTGGCATGTATCGGAAACTTCTGTAAACTCAGTCCAGTTATTGCATACGTCATCGCAAGATGCTCGATTATGTTTTAATCACAAGCCTCAAAGGCTCGGAAGCTTAATGTGGATTTACGTTTCTATGAATAAGCTCAATAGATAATGATTGAACAAAACTAAATAGTTGGAATAGTCCTATGAACATCCTGAGTATCAGATACAAATATCATTTAGCATATTTGTTGACAAAAAATTTACGTGTCGATCGAAAATCGAAAATCGAACGTGTTAATTTTGATGGATGAGGTAAAACGACCATGTTACCTCGCGCACCTTTACCTCTTCCACCACTACGACATCGCACGTGCACCAATCAGCGTTGGTTGCACTCCGACGCGCGAATTCTGTCGAATGCGCACGAATCCGCGCGTCCCAATTTTATCTTAGTACAAATGTGTGGTATGTTGTGGAGATACGGGCGAACTTGCTAAGATTTAGATTGACGCTTCGATGCACTTCGAATCTGCTCTAGTTTAAATTGACCATAGGCGGAGAGAGTTTGTAACGAGGCGCCATAGCTATAATAGCGCCTCGTTGCTGTCATTGCGCTCTTCTCTGGCCATTTTGCTCTTGGTTTCCGATTTTAAATTTGCTGTCTCTCTCTTTTTATTTGTTTTGTTCTCGAAGCTCATTCTAACGAGAGTCAGCGCGTAGAGCGGTTGACTCCCTTCTAACAATAATTGTAAAATATTTATAAAGTGATAATCAATTTTTATAAGCTGAAACAAAGTTACAACAAACCACATGATCAGTTCCTAATAAATAAAAAAGACTATAAGTTTCTTTAAGGCACTATTGTAAGTAGCCCTGCCCTTTCTATAATATAATTAAGTGTTAAATGTGAAATTGTTTTGTGTTCAGTTTAATTTACCTTTTTTATATAATTGTTTCAGTTGTGCCTTAATTCTTCATTATAAAATATACGATACATAAGTGACGACCCAACTGCATTTTCTTTATCCCCGGCTTCACCCCGTCACAAGTTTAAACAAAGAAAAGAAGAACGTGGAAGAAGAGAAATACTGACGGTGGGCGTCTCCCCGCAGAGATAATGGCTAATCATAACTTATATTCATATTCCCACTTCAAGATCAATCTAAAAATTTGCAGACCGTCTAAAAATTATTCTCAGACTAATGCATGCCTTTATAAGAGTCACAGTAATAACTATTACACAACAGACCATTAAACTTGCACACCAGAAAACCCAAGGCGACTAAATAAATCGAGTCCATAACTCGGCAGGTTGTGTTCGTCTGCCAGAAGACTCGAACCGTATTCCAAATTTAATTGCTCTGCAGAATTTGCGTACCGATCCGAATTGTCTTTCTTGCTGCCGTTATATTGTATCTTTGATATAAAGGAAATAAGGTAGGTAGGTAATAGCTAAATGGGAAAACGGTTTGCTCGTGCAAGTTGTCGCCGGATTTTTTTTTACTAATTAATAATAATAAATAAATATCTTCACACATTCACACCTATCAACTAGCCCCATTTAAGCAACTAATGCTGCTTGTGTTACGGACACTAGAAATATATTTAATAGATAAATACATATAAATATACTGAATATAAATAAATATATATAAACATCCAAGGCTGGAGAACAAATGGAAAACAAATGCCTGAAAATTCATCACCCAAACATTTGCCCTCCCAGGATCGAACCCAGAACCTCTCGAGATGGCGACGCCTCGAGACCGGCATACAGACCACTCGACCACGGTGGTCGTCATAATGAGTCAAAACTAATGAGTCAGAATTATCGCCAACCACGAGGAGCTCGGCGGCGTAGTAGCTAGTACGCTTTAGCTTTCGATATTGAAAACTAAGCTACCTTCCCCATGGTCAACCCGTGGATGAGTGAACAAAACTTTGTGATCTCGAACTACTCCGTGCTTCGGGAGGCACGTTAAGCCGTTGGTCGGTCGATATTGCGACCGATTCCACCCACCAACTCGCATTGGATCAACGTGGTGGTGTTACTGCCCTCATGTATTTGTTTCCATGAGGAAGGCCTGTGTCCGCAACACGACGTATATAGGCTGAGGACGAAATAGAATCACTGAGCATTGACACGCGCAATAATATACCCCTCGATATCAAAATCTTGAAAATGAACATTTGACGATCGTAAGAAGTCGCATGTAGCAGTGCAGAATCGACATCAAGCCGCCGTTACAGAGATGGAGCCGTCAATAATACATAAAGGTCTTCTACCTCATAATGCGCAACCACGTTGGCTCACTAATGCACAGACTCCGCAGCAGTGTCAACGGCCTCCTGTCTGTAAGTTTGGGCCACTGTAACGGTCCTATACAAGAACACCAAGTCACTGTATATTGGGTCCTTACCTATGAAATTGGTGTTTTTATTCCGTCTTAGCAATTTGTCCGTAACTATTAAGTTTCAGAACATTCTTATAAAATAATTGCCTCTTCTAAAAAAAAACCATATATTTAATAATACGAGCTGTATTATTTAATTTGATAATTTTTTGTAAGTTTCATTGTGTTAAAATTAGACACAAAGACAATTATTTTTAACTGCCTCCCGAATACATCATTTGATTTGTATTAACATAAAAACGATGAATAATTTTTATCAAGCGTGTTCACACACATATTGCTAAAGCTTGTCTAATGATACATGCCAAATATTATTATCTTTGGAATTGTCGTTGTGAAGAAAATTCAAAAAATGTTAGTATGTAAAATGCAGACATCCCCAAAATCTCCATACAAACCACCAATTTCATAGGTAAGGACCTAATATTTATGGTCCATAGGATTAATTTTTTTTTATTACTCAATAAAATAATAACTATACTATCATATTTTAAGATCTATGATAGATTGCACGGAAATCATACTACATAATGTAGTCCTAAACTGCCTCAAATAAATTTCAACCTTTAGTTATCATTAATTAGGACTCATTGCATCGGTATCATGATTTCAGTGGGCTTTGCTCCATGCGATCTTCTTCGTGTCAATTGCTCAAATGTCATGACGCCAGTACTCGGCGACGGCTACAGCTCTTGGTGCTGCCGCATTTAACTCCTCCATGTTACAGGGCAGCAGCCGACACGACATCAGATGTGGCATGGATTGTTACGGGGCTCCACAGTCGCACTTGGTGCTTTCCAAGTCAATGAAGGTTTAGGGACTTCCATATCGGTCACTGCAGGTTGTGTCCTGGTGGTGTGCTCTCCACATTTCCTCACGGGCCATCCACGCGACATTTTTTACCGACTATGATTGTGACTGAACATCAGAGACCACGTATTGCCAAGCTCAATAATAGAACCCTCGATGTGAGAATGAACATTTGACGATCGTCAGACGTAGCATCTAGCAGTGCAGAATCGACATCACGCCCACATTACTGAGATGGAGCCATTACTCCTCTTTATCGCGGTCTCGCTGCCATCGTCACTATCGAAGGGCCCCCGTTAAATTTTACGACAGCCACTCATTTGATCGACGCCATATTCTGTTGCCGTCGCAACGAGATTGTATTTTTTGTACGTTCAGTCTTATTTCAGAGCAACGCCGGCGGCTAGCCAACAGGCTGGCGGCCATGCGCGCACACTCGCGAAATTTCAATACACTTTGACGTGTCAACACGCGCGCGTGGTCGCGTCCGCCGACCGCCGACGTTGCTCTGACACCACCCTAAATTATTAGTACAAATAAGAAGAATAAGAAAAAGATTTCCAGTTAATAAAGTTTTGTGAGACGTTTTGGCAATATTTTTTGTGCACAAAGACTATACTTAATCAACATTTAACACAACATAATACCACGGTAATATAATGTAATAATATATAACATGTAATTACACCTCTTTCCCCGAAAGGGTAGGCAGGTGGAGTTAAACACCTACTTTTCGCCAAGTATGTTAGGTCCCCATGTAACAGGTGGCGAGCCTCTTGCAATGCACCGGGCACAGTATGAGGCAAGCGATAGATACACAATGAACTGTACATACGTTTTATTCAAACTCAGTGGTACAGGCGGTGCAATCAACATTTACATTGAATTTTTGTAATTATTATTATACTCTTTATTGCATATAGAATAACAACATAAAATATGGTACAGTCGAGTACAAAAATATGTATACAGATTTTACACGTGACAATCTTTATTTCCTTCTAATAAGAGTCATTTACTGTCAAAAGTGGTTACATATTTTTCGAGTTGACTGTGCATGCATGAAATTATTAATCTATACATATAATAAAACTGTAGAGGTCGAATGACTGCACATAGAAAAAAATGCTTAAAATCAAGTCAGGGGGATATAAAAAGAGACAAATACCAAAAAAAAATTTTTTTTTGGTTTCTCTGTCTGTTTGTCTGTGCGGGCTAATCTCCGAAATGGCAGGACCGATTTCAATGAAATTTTGCATGGTGATACCTAATATCCCTGGTCAATATCTTAGATACTCTTTATTCCGGAAAATTAAAGGGTTCCCGTGGGATAGTTAAAAAACTATAGCAACCGCGGACGAAGTCGCGGGCAACAGCTAGTAATTCAATTAAATAAATTTTCTTAATTCTGACAACAATCATTCATGTGCCATGCACAAACCATGTAAAGCAAACAATATTCAAACATTACTTTACAGACGTCAACATCAATAATTTCACTGCCAAACCAAAAATTGTCCCTTTAATTTCATATGTGGTGTTTACACTTGCGGACAGAGAATGTGTAAGCAATTACATGTAATAAGAGTTAAACAAACCTAGAATAACGGAATAAGTGTACCCCGATGTCCCTGATATAACACCTTTGTTGAAACAGTATCAAATACCCTACCCTACCCTACTACCCCTAGAGACAAAACAAATTAAATAAACAAACGAAAGTGGGTAATATTACACTACTCAAATTAACGACGTAGACATGACACATTCAATTATTATTGTAGCTAATAAAATTGTAGATGGCTGATAGTAATAATGAAATGATGCTTCCTGTTATGAAATTCAAGTCTGATTTGCATTTACCTATTTTTTGTATTACGTGAAACTGAAATATCCTAATATAGTTTACTATAAACTGAAATTATTCGTCAGTTCAAAATCTAAGAATAGTTTTTTCTGAAATATCTTGCCACGCGTCGATCGTCTCTTGTTTTTTTGATTTTTCAAGTGTATACAGGATGCTATGTTCCTTAGGAAAAAATTATCCATATGATTAACCCATTCGACGGTTATCATAAAATGCATGGTGATTTTTTTTTTCACATTTCGCGAGTTCGATTCCCGGTAGAGGCAGGCGATTTTGAATAAATCTATGAATGCAATTCCACTTCTTACAAAAAAATAAAATGATGTCCTCTTTCAGTAAAATATCCTACCTTTAATATTTAATATACTTTCCCTCCATGTGGCATGGCCGTGGGACACACTGTATATGGTTTCGAGATGAGAAATGAGTCGTGTAAAAGAGATCGAATTTATAAAAATAATATATATGTAATTAAATTATTTTCAAACGATATATTTTATCTTTATTATTATAATAAGTATTTGAAATTTAAAAATGCAATGTTACAGCATACAGCGAGGCACACACAGATCACATGGAGGCACACCACGCTCACTCCTCTTTTCTAGGGATCTTTATATAGGGGAAAATAGGTCTTTATACCTCTGCTTACTACTTTGGAGGGTACAAGCGTGATGTTGATGTTTTTTATGTTCAAAAAGCAGGATACAAACATAAATGAAAGAAACAACATAAAAAATTCGGAATGGAAACCGAATCCGACGCAATCTGAGGCCCGTATTACAGAACCAAACTCAAGCGTGGATCTCTGAATGAGCGCAGTTAAAAAGGGATGGCGCTGTGTGGGATCAATAGCGCCATCCCTCTCTAACAGTGCTCAAGCAGAGATCTACGCTTGAGCTTTGTTCCGTAATACGGGCCTCAAAGTGACAAACATTCACCGTCAGACATCATCGTATCACGGTTATATCACTATTACGTTTCAGTATTCATCCCTTTTAAACATTCAAATATCTGAAAATGCATTTAGCTTGATTAACTCTAAAACCCACTGTAATAACACTACATTATGCCACGCAAGCAGGGTCCGATATCATTGGCACAATTCCCATTAAGTGCACGTTTGTTTTAGTCCCTCGCATTGGTTCATTTTGTGCTCCTTAAAATTTAGCTTTCATGTACTTTTCGGACTTTATGGACCAGTTTTACAGTCGCCGCTGTCGGAACAGGGAAATTAAATGCGTTCGGTAACACGCTTTTTGTGAGAAAACGATTAGGGTTTCGTATAAGTTTCTACATAGGATTTGTATTAGAAAATTGGAATCAAGCACTAAATTCTTTCGTTTATTATTAGTCTTTTGATTGCATGCTAAGAATATTTGATTTGATTAGTTATGGATTCAGATAAAAGCGATCGTAATAATGAAGGTACGATACGATATCATTAAGTAGACAAAACCGAATAATGGTTTTACTATACGAATAGAGTATTTATGAGTATTAATGTAGTATAATATTTGTATGGTATAACTTTATCTATTTATATACATAGCTTATGAAATTTGCAGACGGCAGCTATAGTATGCACTGAACAACAAAGAAAGAGGGTCGCTTGGAAAATCTTCAATATCTTCGAAACCTATGGGCAGCAAATAAGCAAATCTTCAATATCTTCGAAACCTAACCTAACTTTATGAATTAAATAAAAAATTAACGTATATTTAATGCCGCGTAAAATGATATAAAACAATTCTATTCATTTTTGATAATTGTAAGAAAAACTGAACATGTAAAATAAGGGTCTTTTTTTAATTTTGCATCAAAAAATTCAAATCATTTATTACATTTATTTCCTGTGAGTTTTAATTTTTACATGAAAAATGCTATAAAATAGTGTCTCTGGCTTGCAAATTTTATTCTTCTTTAGTCATCATTGACTTAATCCCTGTCGGATTTCCAGGATCCTGACAATACTTGAAGATAGGCGCGGTCAGCAAAATACAGTGAAAACTCCCGGTGTGCCTCTTTTTCGAGTTTAACGAGAGCTCTAGCATTTCCAAATACATCAATCCAATCTTGGAAGACCAGAAAAAAGGTGCATGAATGCGTGGGAGGATCGCTATATGGTATCAATTAGTTGTTAAGTCCGTCATGCGTATATATGTTACTGTAAAAACTCGAACCACGGTAAATCCTAAGATTTTCCAGTAAAACCTAAGATATACTAATTCATTATGGTAAATGTTCAAAAAGATTTGCGATTCGAACTTTTGCCACCATTCACTTGTAAATTTTAGAATGTACAATTTATATATTTTACAGAGTAAGGTTAGGGTTTGGCGCCAAATGGTCAATGGAAGGCACTGTGGTACTTTCATGAGGTGGATTACCACGATAAAAAACTCATCACTTTTCACACCACTTGACGATTTCAATGATCCTCCACATTGCACATCATCAAAGATACTGATTTTCCGTAATAGTATCCATTCCGAAACAATATTAAAATAATCGAAATAAAAATCACGTCCGCCATAGTCAAATGCCGCCAAAAACTCCACCTGCACTCGTTGTTATACCAAGACTAGAGACAGATTACAGAGATTAGATAGATAGATAAAATTATTTATTGAAAATAATAAAAACACAGAAATATAGTAAAGAAAAAATACAATGCAACACAGTCGGCCTTATAGCTAATAGCAATATCTTCCAGGCAACCTTTGGGCAGAGAGAGAATTAAAGAATAGGTAGGTGTAATATACTTACATATACATATATATAAGGAGATTATGCTTAAAGGTTGGACGTGACACAGCTCAGCTGCAACTTGAATCTGATATTATGATTATCCAATATTTTTTATACTTATACTTATTTATAAATAACATTTGGTTATTTAATTTTTTTTATATTGCACCAGACGCATAACTTCAGTCCTTTTAGCATGAACACCGGATTAACATATTTATCGTATTTTTATCATATTCAACTGTCAAAGTACTATGGAAATGGACAATTGTGCGTGATACAAACGTGATAATTATCATATCACGCTGCTCATGCTAGCTAGGTTGGTGTTTAGATGTGAGCGTCGCTGCAACAGCAATATCACCTTTTGCGAACGGCTCTTTGTCTGTTTATAATAGATCCGACTTGACCATGATGAAAAATCGTCATTGCCTCTCGCTTCTTTATTGCGCGGAGGCGAGAGGCAATGAGTATATTTGTCTCCGGGGACTTTTTCTCTCCGGCCCGTGCTAGGTCTACAGGTAGCGAATTCCATTTAAAATAGGGTGTCATTTATACGTGTAGCAAAATATGCGAAAATTGGTCAGCAAAAAAATACAATTGGTTAGCTAAAATAAGTAATTGGTCAGCAACTTATGGGCAGCAAATATTGGGTCCTTACCTATGAAATTGGTGTTTTTTTCTCTCTTAGTATTTTGTCTGTAACTATTATGATTCAGAGTATTCCTAAAAAATAATTACCTCGTCTAAAAATAGACTATATTTTTGAGCTCTTTTGATTTGTTTTGATAATTTGTTGTAAGTTTAATTGTGTTAAAATTGGACACCGAGACAACTCTTTTTAAGTGCCTCCCGAATACATCATTAACATAAAAACGATGAATAATTTTTATCAAGCGTGTTCACACACATATTGCTAAAGCTTGTCTAATGATAGATGCCAAATATTATTACTTTGGATTTGTCGTTGTGAAGAAAACTGAAAAAAATTTAGTATGGAAAATGCAGAATTCCCCAAAATCTCCATTCAAAACACCAATTTCATAGGTAAGGATCTAATATTTCTAAATTGGTCAGTAAAACAAACAATTGGTCAGCAATTCAAATGTTTACTTTGCTGCCAAATTGTCTTTTAAAATGTTACCGAAATGCTTAAATGTATGTAATCCGTCATTGTATACAATTCCGAGGAAATATATAATCTGATAGATGTTACATTACGGTTATTTTTTAAGGCCCCCAAAAAAATAATATTTATAATGACTACTCAATTTAAACAAAGCGGTTTCATAATTTTTAAGGTCATAAAAAAATTACCTTAACGTTATATCTATCAGATAATACATATCCGGTAACATACATATACAACATGTATTGTATATTGCTGCCAAAATAATTATTTTGCAACTCCACTAATTATTTTGTCACCCAAATAATTATCTTGCTGCCCAATTAGTTATTCTGCTGACCAAGTAATTAAATGTGTGTCAAAATAGAGCCACTTAGAAACTCAACCTCTCATTTCATAGTGAGCGCTCCAATAGTAATAATATATTGAGAACCAAGTAAACCAACACAAACTAACCACACGCATTACTGCGCGTGTTCGAACCCCGACGAAATGTCCTCTGTGACCCCGACCAAGCGTCAAGGTTGGCCGATCGCCGCTAGCTTCAGTCCGCTCGCGAGTGTTGTTGCAGCTAGACGTCCGTAAATGCAAAAAATATGCCTCGTTGCGCGATAATTAACTGCAAGAGCTCAAAAACGTCGAACCTCCTAAGGGAAGAGCATATTTCCTATCACAGGTAAGTTATTTTGAAATTGTATTATGCGCAAATTAGTATTTCGAGCACAGATATAGATTTATCGCAATGCATGAATGTGCCTACTGCGCGTGTTCGAACCGCGACCAAGCGTCAGGGTTGGCCCCCGCTAGTTACAGTCTGCGTTCGACACTTGTTTTATCCGGGCGTCCGTTAAAACTAAAAAGGCCTAATTATGTTATTAGTCATTACTCTGTCTATTTTATTATTGGTTGTTTGTCAAACTAAGAAGTTTCGTATTGTTTACTAAATTTCATACTAATAATATTACTTATAATATTGTACTGGACGGGTACCGCCTAATTAGTGGTGTGCCGCACATAAAGATTAAGTATTGCGATTGTGGCACAGAATAAGTTATTCAAAACGTACATTTATCGATATCGATTATTTTGGTTATGTACCTACTTCGATTAATGATATAGTGCAATCGGAATGGTATCACATTTGAGGTGTTTTAACTTGTCAATCGTCGAGCTGTCAGAAAACCATTAATAAAATGGGCAGAGTATAAATACATTATCCCAAAGTTTTCGAATGAAATTCATTTTCAACAAATTTTTAAACATTCCAAGCTATGATTGTAGAATATTCTTTCGAAATTAAACATAAACGATTACAATAAGTTACCGCGTTCGCTTTATCTGACGTTGTGTGTAGTAAGTACACCGACGATGAATATCGCAACGAGTCGCGCATCGCTTGAACATCAACAACAATTTACCAATCGTTTGTAAAATTGTGCGAGTAGTGTTGTTCGTCATACAAAATTAAATAAAATTATCGATTTCATCGATATCGGGCAGACCAATGACATTTTAAAAATATATACAATTTTAAATAAACTCGTATGTACCTTTATATTCATTATATTCTATTAATTATTATCGAATGTTTTTTTAGTTTCCCACAAGATCCATTCGTTAAGGAAAAATGGATTGATGCCACTGGACGAAAAGACTGGTTTCCGACTAAACACAGTACCGTTTGTTCCAAACATTTTGAAAACAGCAGTTTTATCATAGGGAAAAAGTTGAGATTATTAAAAAAAACGGCATGGCCCACTATTGATGTCCTAAAACTTATTGACAATAAAGATGAGGTTAGTGAAAAGATTTAATTTGTAACAGTACCTATTTTTATTTTATAGCGTATAAAATAACTAACGCAGGCGCATTGTACTTTACAGAAAAAAAATGCAACAGAAAAACCTTCAGCATTTTCGGGGAAGAGAAAGATAGAAAAGGTACAGTGTATTGTAAATATAAACATAGTGTGTGTATCTACCTATCTAAACTTATACATACACAAGAAAAGACTAACAGTATAATTAAGCTAGAAGGATAATGAGAGTGGAAGTGACAGCTTGAACTGAATAGGAGCCACAGATATACATGTAGGATGTCAGCTCTATGACGTGTGTGAGTGCGAGCGAGTGAGGTGCGAGCGGGATAACGTTCGACTCGTCTTACTTCAAGTTTACACGGTCGACGCCATAGTGCCGAGCCGAACGCTATCCCGCTCGCACCTCACTCACTCGCACTCACACGTCATAGAGCTGACATGCTACATACACTTACAAAGATGACGCAAATGTATTAAGGCGAAGGGGTAGGCAAATATTCATAATGAGGTGTTTTTGGTACAGTAGTCTGGCAAAAATACAGCACAAGGGACGATCAGATTAATTGATGTTATGACATATATCATAAACTTGTTCGTGACGGTCCAAAATACTAGTAATTATTTAAAGCAACATATGGAGAGCATTCAATTTATCATAATCTATAGAAATTTCTTTTACACTTATTTCTTTTAACGACGTTTCTGTTTATTATCAAACTCAGTTTACATATCCGTTACATTAATACCTAGTCTCCGACGGTGAGTTTTTTTAGAAAAGACCACAAATTTATTAATTGTAATGATTTTCCTAGTAGCGCCTACTAAAATATTATAGTTGCATAATTGCACATTTGCTGGCAAAATTTCGTAGGCGCTTTTGCAAAGAAATGACATCGTTGCTAAGCAACGGTTAATTATTAAATATTATATCTGCATCTTATTTGGCTAGAGCAAAATATTGATAATATTCTAGAGTAAGTACCACCCTCTTTGATTACCTTGCCTATCCTCGTCATAATGTAGATAATTGTACCTACAGATCTGTGTGCAACAACAATCGGGCTACCAAAAATTACTTCTCACTACTAAAATGCACAGAGTAGTGGCCGATACAGAGTCTACGCAGGAAAGATTGTTTTATTAATAGAAATGGGTTTCTCCAATGTTTTCTTCAGACGTATTCTCTGCAATCTCGGCAATTGTGAAATTGTCACATAATTTAGTTTTAAAATTAACGAAGAATGATGATACATTTTTACCACGTTTTTCTTAGCTTGCTTTCTTGTCCGTGGAGATCAAATCTGGCGATCAATTTTCGAAATTTTACATTCAGGCTTGTTTCCGGTGAAAATACAATATTAAATAAAAATATATATAAAAAAGGTTTAAATAAATACTATATAAGAAAGGCTTTTAAAAAACCACTTTTTACTAATGGATTAAAAAGGGGAAAATAAATATTTTGGTTAAAAGAATTTTCGAAAATTTTACATAATATGATAAATAATTATATCAATAGGCAAATGACTGAAAATGCGCACCACGTTTAAATTTTCGATAATTCTTTATATCACAATATTTATTTTCCCCTTTTTAATCCATAGTAAAACGTGGTTCTTTAAAGTTTTTTTAAACAGTATTTTTATCCATTCAGTTGTGATTTGTGTTAGATTAATTAGCATTTGCAATCATAAATATTTGCTTATAGTGAATAAGTAAGTTTGCCGATAATGAAATTTATAATAGCTGCTAAAAATGAATTACGCTAAATGTTACTTATTTCGCGAATTTATATAGTTGCGTTCTGCTGCTAATATATGAAAAACAGCGACTACGCTGTTTCACGCCGCGCTTGCTAATGCTAATGTCGTGAATGCGAAAACGAACTAACGCGATCGACACCGACTGCACCCAATCGCCCGCCGGCTGGGGTGCCGATCAACAGTTTTCGATAGCAAAACATTTTAAAATAATAATCTGATAAACAAACAAACAAACTAAAATAACTTTATTTTATACGCCAAACCTGGCACTAAAAAACGTCAATATTTAATAATTTATAAATTTAAAAATAAATAAAAAGTACATTCTAAATTAAGGTTCATTACCGCGAGCGCTTGTAGCAAGTACCACCACAGAGCACTGACTGTGTGGATACAAGCGGCTGGATTCCGAGTGTAAGGCTTTTCATGAGAAGAACCTGGCAAGAAACTCATAAGCCACTTTTTTTAAAAAGCCAATCATATAATTATTGTCCGTATTGAATGTTTTACATAATTTCCATTAATCCATCAAAATAACATGGCTCTATGATGACGAACGATGGCAAATAACTATTTCACACCGTTTTATCCTCCAGATAATCTTGGATTTTATAAAAATCTCTTTTCATTCAAGTTTTTTAATATAAGGCTTAAATTTGTGAAAAGGCAATACTGTATATTGTATACGATTTTATTATAAAATTGTATACATTTCCCCATAAATGCACAGGCCCAGCAACTTTCTTTTGCTTCTAGTATATAAATTAAGGCATTCATTAGTTCCTCTTAAATGTGTGGTTATGTTTATAAACGTATACAATCTTTTCAAAGATGTATTGGGAGGCAACAGTTAATATATCAATTTTGTTGGATAACTCTCTGAGTGAGTCTCGTGGCTTAAGTTTGTAAATGGCTCGTACAGCTTTTCATATTCTCAATATCAGCTGTTGACCCCCATAGCAACAAGTCATACGACATCACACTATGAAAATAACTTATGTAGACAAGTCTTGCCGTTTCAACGTCAGACAAGAGTCTGACTTTTTTACTGCAAAGGCAGCGGATCTATGTGTTTCTGACAAGGTCAGTATGTGTGGATTCCACTGTAGGCGTAAATCTATCGTTATGCCTAGAAATAATAATAATACAATAATTCATATAGTTTAGCCACAGTGACTGTTATTTAATTTAATTAGAATTTCACCGTTACAAAATGCTCTTTATTTGCTTATTGATATTAATCCTTATTAAAATAAATAACTATAATATAGTTATGATGTTCAAGACTGGTTCGATACCTTTATACACGTTTTGAATTATTTAATTCTGACAGTCCGACCAATGTCCCAACCGGCCTGCGCATACATGCTGACGTCACACGATGTTTCACGCTCGGAAGCGGAACTAAGACTTTTAGATAACTCTATAATCAAAAATACTGATTCGTTTTGAATGAAACAAAACTACTATAGGCTTCAAAACTAGTATTCATACAACCTTTACTGTACAAAAATGTATTTACTTGAGACGTCATATTATTTAGGATTTTTATCAGTAAACATTTGTGTTTTTATTGACAAAAAAAAAAAACAATTTCAGACAAAACATAATATAATGTTCATTTTTCAGTTCTGATCCTACTTGCACAAACAATTACAGTAATGACCATACAAAAAAAGAAGAGACACTAAAAATCTTTAAAAAGAAAACACATTTCAGAGACAGATCAGCAAAATACATTATCTAAAAGACAAAAAAGAGTCGCGTGGAGTTATACATGTTTTTCCGGTTATGACTATATAATAAAATTTTTGTACGGATAAGCAGCACATCAGACTACCAGAAAATAATTTATCGATAGACAATGAACTCTTTTCTTTTTTAACGAAACATTGAGTTTGAAATAAAGTGAGAAAACTTGATTTGATTTTGGATTGTCTGACATGCTGGAAACTGTATACATAATCTAAGGAATCCATTACTATCAGATTATTTCATTTCCGAAATATCAATCGTACATTTTAATTTTTAATAAATCTTAAGTTTTCTCTCTCGATGAAATTACTCTGTGATAAACACTAGCCGTCATCTTTGCGACGAACCTCAAGTTTTCAATAGATGTCGCTGTCGCTTAATTTCGATTACGCCAAACGCTCAAAGTCATTTGCCTTACCTTTCGCCTTAAGGTACTACGCGTGTTTGAAAACCCCGACGAACGTCGGGGTTGTCGACTCCGCTGCTAACTAGTCTGCGCGCGCCCGAATGGCAACAAAAACTAAAAAAATTACGGATAATTGGCGGATTGGCATCGGCGACATCGGTACCTTTCATTCAGTTTAGATCTCCCGTCTCAAAACAGTTGTGACGTCACAGGTAGACGTTAAAAAGTTGACACGTTTTTTTTCAATACAAATCTTTATACTTGTGTTATCTATGTAAATGTTACCGGTAAATGTGTGCTAGTAACTTTTTTTTTGCGTGTGGCTAATAACCTAACCAGAAACAACTCGTGCCGAACTGGCACATCTTTGACTATGGTTAAACCTTGTATTTATTATTCGGTGTATGTTTTTACTTTTTTTAATGTCACCTGTCCATTAATACACTTCTTTGAAAAATACAAGGATTCATTACTAATTAAATCCAATTAAACAACGTGTTCTTTTTGATATCTCATTATTCTAGGATGTTGATGAGACCACTTAAATAATAAAACGCCATAATTAAGGGAACGTCGTTAACTATCAAAATCAAACTTCAATATATTTTTAGTTTTAAATTACATACATACTAGTTCATAAATAATCACGACTATTATCCCCTAAGGGTCAGTCGGAGACTAAGCGAAAGCACCGCAAAAGCAGTCCGTTGCCGTAGTCCGCGCTTCACCAAGCAGTGACTGCACTCAGCGTGACAGGTGGTGAACAAGTCGCCGCTTTAAGCTATTGGATTATTGTGCAATTCTAAGTCCATTAGTCCTATTCTTTTAATGAGCCGCTACCACACGACTAGTTTAGTCGTCTAGTTTTTATTTGATTGTCGAATTAACCTTGTTTAAATACATAAGTGTCACAAATATTTTATAGTTTGTAACATAAAATCCCGAAACCATTATATCAAAAGGTTTAAGGGTTATAACCACTTTCGACAGTAAAATATTTTGTTCGAAAGTACCCCACTATGGGGTACATACGGACAGTAAGTTAATTACTTTCATAAGCTATGAGATAGATTCATACAAGGTAATTTGAAAGCCTATTAAAGTGCAAAAACTCTCTAATTATTCTATGTATGGCTTCTTTATCAGGAGAAAGGAATGTCTATGATTATTCTAGTTTTTTTTTGAAGATAAGATATTTTCAGCCCTGTATAATGAATGAGTACATTTCCGACGTAATAAAAAAATTATTAATAAATAAATGAAGTAATTTATTTAGATACTCTAAAAATTAATATGTTATTACCAAATATATAAAAAGTATACCAATACGCGTTCGAATGCGTCCCCTGCCTAGCTGTCCTAATGAACTCCATATCTAGCACAAAATTAAAATACTAATAAAAATTGAGAAATATTACAGCTAAAAAAAAAACTTATTAACTTTAATTAATCATAACCGTTTTGTCAAAAACATAACAATTCTACTTACAATTACGAACTAAATTTTGGTAAAAATTTTACTTAGCGCGCGCGAAAACACGTTACATCTTGTCAGTTGATACACCATAGTGCGACTGGCGCGGAACTCTGCTAGCAACAAGGCAGCCGATATGTCTATGCACACAAACAAAGGCGTGTTTGTGTGTCGTTTTGTTTGTCTAATATACTTACTGTATGAATGTGCCCATCGTACGAGGTCTAACGAGTTTCCCCTACACATAAATTTATTAATAAGCATTTTTTAACTTTTCTTAAATCGTCTCAATTAGTTATCTAAAACACTTTTACTTTAAATATGGCAACATCGCACTTTCTTGCCATTAATTATGAATAATAATAACGAATACAAATTATCCAGAATTAGCTGTCAATGAACGTGGTATGTTCGAAATTCAAAATAAAAAACGATAAAAAACGTCGCAAAATTTAAGACTAGAGTAATTTTACTAAATGATTACAATATCTTCGTAATTATTCGTTGTTTGACCACATAATGCCACATAGTACGTCTTAATCCAAGTTGCCAAAAAGGTAAACAAAAAAGCCAACTTACCGAATTTGTTATTCAATAATCACACTTTTTACATGGACATTGGCACTTAAATATAATTAATGGTAACAATTGTTGTCCATTTCAATTGCCTACTGTCATCACAAAACATTTTAGAGATGAACCATTACCTTTGTTTTGTTTACCTTTTTGGCAACTTTGATTGAGACGGACTATAGGTAATTTTTTAACCTTTTTTTTAACCTTTTTAACCTTTACCTATAGAATATAGTTATGGTTCCTTAAAGTTATGGGATATCAAAAAGAACACGGTGTATAAATATTGTAAGCCCAGTCACTTATGAAATTTTAACTTCCTTTGCCTTACAGGATGACAGTGAACTACCCACATCAAAAGTAAATCGTGTGACAGAAAAATTATTAAGTAAATTAAACACTGCACAGGAAAAAATAAATCAAAAAAACAAGTTAATAAAAAGACTAAGAGAGCAGAACCGTCGCAAATTAAGAAAAAATCTCACGCTGATGACCTTACTCAACTGCTTAAAGCAGAAATCCCTTATTGATGATGAACAAGCTCATATACTTCAATTGACTAACGTGACAACTAGAGAATTATATTCTAGTCAGCAGAACAAAAATGAAATTAGTAGCTTGCAATATTCTCCAGAACTACGTACTTTTGCTATGACTCTGTGCTATAATTCAACGAAAGCATACAGTTATATCAGAAAGGCTTATAATTTATGTTTACCACACCCTCACACCATTCACAAGTGGTATAAATCTGTAAAGGGTAGTCCTGGGTTTACAACGGAATCTTTGAATGCTTTACAATTGATTTCGAGTAAATCAAAAAAACCTTTATATTGCTGTCTAATGATAGATGAAATGGCAATTAGGAAAAAAATTGAATGGGACGGAAAAAGATTTTGTGGGTACGTAGACTTTGGTTGCAGTTTAGATTCTGACGAACTTCCCGAAGCAAAAGAAGCACTAGTAATGTTAATTACTGGAATAAATGCCAGTTGGAAGGTAACACAAATATTGGGTCTTTACCTATGAAATTGGCGTTTTTTTTCTCTCTTAGTATTTTGTCTGTAACTTTTAAGATTCAGAGTATTCCTAAAAAATAATTACCTCGTCTAAAATAGACTATATTTTTGAGCTCTTTTGATTTGTTTTGATAATTTGTTGTTAGTTTAATTGTGTTAAAATTGGACACGGAGACAACTCTTTTTAAGTGCCTCCCGAATACATCATTTTATTTGCATTCACTTAAAAACGATAAATAATTTTTATGAAGTGTGATATAACACATATTACTAAAGCTTGTATAATTATAGATGCCAAATATTATTATCTTTGGATTTGTCGTTGTGAAGAAAACTGATAAAATGTTAGTATGGAAAATGCAGAATTCCCCAAAATCTCCATACAAAACGACAATTTCATTGGTAAAGACCTATTATTTCACTGGATTACTTTGTTTCTTGATAAACATAGTTGTCTTATTTGTTTTTTTATTTACATTTTTGGTTACAGGTCCCTGTTGGGTATTTTTTAATAGATGGGGCAAGTGGTCAACAAAAAGCCGATTTAGTGCTGCAGTGCCTACGACATTTGAACGACTCAAATATAACAATAGTTGGTCTTACTTTTGATGGTTGCCCATCCAATGTTACAATGGCAAAACTATTGGGTTGTAAATTTGATCCGAATGATATGAAAAGTACTTTTGAACATCCTGTTACTAAACAACCCATAGCAATTATTTTAGACGCTTGCCACATGATGAAATTAATCAGAAATTGCCTTCAGGCATATGGAACGATAGTCGACAGTAATGGAAAATTTATTTCATGTATATATTTTGATCTACTTCACAAACTTCAAACAAATATAAATTTCCATTTAGCCAAAAGCGTTGCCGATTCCCTCGATTTTTGTAGAGAACAATTGAGAATATCAAATTTCAAAGAGTCTTTAGCTACGACTGAATTTATATGCATTTTCAACAATTTGTTCGATGTTCTAAATTCTCGAAACTTTAAAAACTTCGGTTATAAGCAGCCACTTAACATAAGTAACAAAAAAACAATAATGGATTTTTTGGTGAAGTCCGAAGAATACATTAAAGGACTGCGAACTTTAGAAGGAGTTTTGTTAATTAATAGTAGCAGGAAGACAGGGTTCCTGGGGCTCTTAGCATGCATAAAGAGTATAAAGAATCTGTTTCAGCGTTTGATTGAAGAAGACAGAATCAAGTACTTGTCAATGTATCGCTTCAGCCAAGACCACCTTGAATTATTTTTTTGTAACGTCCGGGCTCATGGTGGGTGCAACGATAACCCTACATCACGACAATTCCAATCTTTCTACAAGAAATTATTGGGTCATGTTGAAATTAAAAATTGCAATACTGGTAAATGTGTGGAACTGGAGCAAATTTCTATTTTGAATTGTTCTTCGGCCATTCAAACGATTAATGTTACTACACAAGAATCACTCTCAGATTTTAGAGATGCAGATTTTATAGAACTTAATATGAGCGGTGTCCGTGATTTTGTTGTTTTTTGTCAAACATTGCCACAAATGAGAGAATTTCGTGATCAATTAATCATATATATTGGCGGATATGTTGTAAGAGAAATACAAAAACAAATTAAATGTTTTGATTGTAAAAGTGCGTTATTATTACAAATACCAGAAATCAATAGAACAGTTCGCACATATGAATTGGTGATTTTCAAAGATGAAGGTGGTCTTGTTTATCCCACTAAAGATGTTATTCAGATTTGTAAAGTTGCTGAGATAGAAATCCGTGATATAATTAACAAATCACAAAAGTTCAATAAACCTTTGATATCGAAACTTCCTCTCATCAATAAGATTTTACGTTATTTTCTAAATAGTAACATCTTCAATAGCATCACCGTTCACCAATTTGATCAATCGCCTACAGAAAACCATTTAGTTAACCTAATTAAGGTGGTTGCTAGCACGTACTTAGATGTGCGTTTTCAGTATGTGACTAAATATATAAATCCTACTTTAATAATTATATAATGAGACAATTTTATTATATATATAACAAACTCATTGTGCTTCAAGGTCAATAATATAATAAACAGTTTTCTAATCTTATCAGGTGTTTTATTCAATATTCTCAATACTACTGAATACAAAAATGCTTCCAAACAAAGCGCGTTAAACTTCTTTTTTTTATCTGATTAAATAATTCAATGATCATTAGTAAATAATTAACGTGAATAGGTATTAGCTGTTAATAAATGTTTAATTAATTTTAATCGACGAGAACAATCAACAACAGTTTTTCAATCACTAGATATTATCGATTTTTTTGCATTCTCAAACCACTTAAAAAAACTATGGCGGACGTGATTTATATTGTAATATTGTTTCGGAGTGGATCTTGTTGCGTTAAATCAGTGTAGTTTTATGTAATAAATGTCTGTGTTGACGAATAATGTGGAGGATCATTGAAGTAACTGCCGAGATCTTTCTTTATAAATTCACAGTTAGACCGTTTTGCCCATCAGACTGGCGTTAAAGGTATTACTTAAAACGATATTCTTGTCATTAAGTATCCAATATTTTATTTAGCGTGCAATTTCGAAAATTATTTTTGTCACTTCACCACTTACTATACTGTTATTATTATATTTAATTAAAGTTATAGAAGCTTTAGTTTCTTAAATAGAATGTCATTATGTGAAAAAACTATTGTATTAGGTCCTTACCTATGAAATTGGTGTTTTGTATGGAGATTTTGGGGAATTCTGCATTTTCCATACTAAATGTTTTTCAGTTTTCTTCACAACGACAAATCCAAAGATAATAATATTTGGCATCTATCATTAGACAAGCTTTAGTAATATGTGTAATATCACACTTCATAAAAATGATTTATCGTTTTTAAGTGAATGCAAATAAAATGATGTATTCGGGAGGCACTTAAAAAGAGTTGTCTCCGTGTCCAATTTTAACACAATTAAACTTACAACAAATTATCAAAACAAATCAAAAGAGCTCAAAAATATAGTCTATTTTTAGACGAGGTAATTATTTTTTAGGAATACTCTGAATCTTAATAGTTACAGACAAAATACTAAGAGAGAAAAAAACACCAATTTCAAAGGTAAGGACCCAATATTTAATTAAAGTTATAGAAGCTTTAGTTTCTTAAATAGAATGTCATTATGTAAAAAAACTATAAATAGATATTTTACATTTCACAAGTTATACGGCAGTGTTGTATTACACAAACATTTTCCTTAAAAAATAATCAGCCACGGAGTTCTGATACGTAAATAATCTCCAAGTTGTCGAGATAGCTGGCTGTACCCCGACCCTCATCTAGCCCGAGATTTTCACATAAATTCTTGTAACACTTGCTACCTAAATGAGTCTCGGATCTTATCTTCTATCTTCGAGGGTCGTAACCACAATCGTAGGAAGTAGGTCATGGCAAAGCTTTAAATTTAAGGAACATGATTTGCAATTGTTTTGGTAACACCAATTTGCGTGAGCACCCCCGATCTTAGATATTATTGAAATGGGGTAAGTTTTACTTGTTTTTTTTTATAATTACCCCCTGAGGGTCACCGCGAACTCCGATGTTCGGAAATGGGGGTTTCTATTCGGTTTAGTTTCCACCATTGAGAGGTTAATGCAGTTACTAAAGGAGCTGACCGTCGCCTGGATCGTTCTGAGTATATTAATTTAGTTACTTACTGTATGTAGATGTACATGTTTTGACAGAAGCCTACAAAGATAGGTAGAGTACATGTAATTTGAGTAGGTATATCACTGTGGTATGATGATGATGATACACTTATTACCTAAGTAGGTATTTTGTATGATCCATAACTAATCTGTGACATAAGACATCAAATCGCAGTAGGTGCTTCTGAATAATTTCACTACCAACATACTATCAGCCACTCAAGTATAAGTAGCGGCATATAACTTTGGTGTTGACCGTTAGGTGGAGGTGATAGCTGCCAATAGCTGCGCATGGGGTACTGACGTGGCGCCAATGAGGAACACAGAATACGTCTGGAGAGCAATCGGCGCCGCCGATCATGGATGAGGCGAGATACTGAGCGCCGATTGGCTAACGATCAGCTCCAAATTTATATACCTCTACTTGTACCAACTGCTGCTTTGCGGCAGAAACATGTAATATACATAAGAGACTAAGTCACGGGTGTAACATTGCATTTTTCTTATTTAAAATACATTAAGATTATATATACTGTTGGAAAATAATTTAAATAAATATTTTTTTAATATTATAAATTCAAGCTTTTTACACAACCTTTACACGGCTCATTTTTCTTATCTCATCATACCTATATATCTATCAGCCTATTGTCGTCTACTGTTGGATGGACATAGGCCTCCCCCAATGATCGCTACAACTCGCGGTCCTGAGCCGCCTGCATCCAGCGACTTCCTGCGACCTTCGCCAGATCGTCGGTCCACCTTGTTGGGCACCATACCATACCTACCATACCTACTCGTGAAAAATTAAAAAACGAGACGATCGGCGCAGCCAGGCCTTCGAGATGAGAGAAAGATCGAGTTGGTCATGCAAATTTTTTGGAGGAATTCATAAAATGTGTTTAATTTAATACACGTAATATATATATTTCTTGAAATACAATGATGACCTGAAATTTATACGTGTAAAAAATGAGAGGATTTATAAATATAATATTGCACATTTACATGAGAACGGGAGGGTTGCGGTGGTTTTTCTTATTTTGGTTTTCTTTTTCTCGACAAACTTTTATGACAATGTCACCCTATATCCAACCCCCCTATGTCACCCAATATCTTGTCACCCTTATAACATTTATTGGGAATGCAAGAGATAGTTTATAGAATTATGTTTAGCCTGTTTGCTTCTCTTGTGAAGACTGGATGGATCCAGATTTCGTGAGAACATTGTTTCGTTTTACTACCGTCATTGTATTTAAGTTAGTTTTAAGTCCTAAAAAATATATTATACTGGAGAGCAAAGCCAATTTATCAGGAGCCCGTTTTTACCTTTACCGACGATGAATTAAGACCTTTGTTATGCTCAATAAATAAAATCTTTTGTCATTTCTGACTTTGTTTCTTTGATTGTAAATATATCTGCTCGCAACGCTACCGTCTTCTAGCCGGGCTAGGGAGCGCTGTGACTCAGGCTTCTATATTATTATCGATTAGTGCCAGCTTTCAGATTTTTGAGAACATAAAATATGTAGAGGTGGAGGTCGAATGTCCTCGAATGTCCGAAGGTCGAGGTCGAATGTTGAGGTGGATGTGTGGTGTGACGAGAATGGATAGAGTGAGGAATGAATATATTAGGGGAAGTCTGTAAGTTGCCCCGATTGCTGACAAACTGAGAGAAAAACTACTTTCTTGGTATGGACATGTAATGGGGAGGGAGAATAATCATGTCGCCAGTAAAGTTATAGACTTGAAAGTGGATGGGCGCGTCGGGAGAGGAAGACCAAAGAAAAGATGGATGGATTGTGTGAATGATGATGTGGTGAAGATGGGAGTGAGTGTTGACTTGGCGAGTAATAGAGGAGAGTGGAAGAGGAAGACATGTTGCGCCGACCCCAAATAGAATTGGGAGCAGGGCCCGAAAAAGAAGAAGAGAAAATATGTAAAGTCGAAACTATGCTAGTTAAAAATATATACAACAAGGAAAAGGTTTTATAATTAAAACTTCCTATAAACATTACTAGTGTGTATTGTGTACATAAGACAAATAATAATAATTCCAATACGAAGAATTTAGTAATTGACATTAACTTATTTCTTATAGATATCATTCTTCTTAATGAACCACACCACACCCTGGAATGGTGTCAGTCCACGCATATTTGTTCTTTGACAGCCGAAGGTGCGGCATACAATTGCACAATGGTAAATGCTAAAGGTAAACAAAAATACATTCTAGGCTAAATACTGACAGCACACTACTCATAATAATTAGCCAATAAGCATTAAATTACGTTGGATTTGAGTTTTTTTTTATAAAACTATGTTTATGTAAAGTTTAATCAAATTATTAGGGGTTAAAGAATGAAATTGCCGTTTTGTATGGAGATTTTAGGTAAGTCTGCATTTTCCATACTAACATTTTTTCAGATTTCTCCACAACGACTAATCCAGAGATAAAATTGTTGGCATGTATCATTAGACAAGCTTTAGCAATATATCACTCTTCATACAAATTATTTATCGAATGAGTCTCCGTGTCCAATTTTAACACAATTTAACTTACAACAAATTATCAAAACGAATCAAAAGAGCTCAAAAATATGGTATTTTTTAGGAGGAGGTAATCATTTTTAAAAATACTCTGAAACTTAATAGTTATAGAAAAAATACTAAGAGAGAAAAAAAACGGCAATTTCATACTTTAACCCCTATTATTATGTTAGTATACAGAAGGCAACGGTAGCCGAGTTGGTACGGGGCACTAGTCCAAGAGGCCGCGGGACTCGCGGGTTCGGTCCCACCATCCTGTACCACTGAGTTTGAAAAAAGCAGTACAGTTCATTGTAAATATCGCTAAACCTCACATTGTGCCCGGAGCATGGCAACAGGCTTTAACCGCCTATCTGGTCTAGTGGTTCACACCACCGTGTGTTGATCGGGAGGTCCGGGTTCGATTCCCCATGGGGGCAGAAGAGTTCTGCTCGGTTTGGTTGGTGATAGGGCTTCTAAGCCCGCCTGGCTAGCTACCACCGTCTTACCAAAATTTGTCGCCATAATAAAAATGTTTTAAGCATTGTTGTGTTCCGGCAATCAGAGGTAAGATAGCCTGTTCCTCAGTTGTTGAGGATTACAGGTGAAGCTCGCTTCCACCTTCGGCCTTATCGTCACTTACCATCAGGTGAGATGAAGGTCAAGAGCTTACCTGTCGTATGTAAAAAAAAATTAAAAAAGGGGGTGTTTACACCTGTGCAATACTGAAAAGTTTAAAATATACAGGAATGGTAACAGTTTGATACCGTGATATATTTATAATACCTAGGTAGAGTACCGGTCAAAATAGGCCACGAACGAGGAATATATACTGATAGCCTTGTCCGAGACATGTTTGTACTCTCTGGGTGTGGTGGCTGGCAGAGATAACCGAGTTGGTAAAATTGCAGTACTTTACCAAGAAGTTATCGGTTTAATGCTACTGCTTATCGTCAGGTGTTGAGCTACTTGCCGAACTTAAAACAGAAATAATTTATCAAAATAAAGGCCAAGAGGTTGCTTATCATGTGCAAAAAAAGTAATGTTTAGTATGACAGCTTACTATCAGTGGTGTTGAGATATTTGCTGCGCATAGTTTAGTAGGAGAATGAGCAGCAGTAATAAGTACGCTTTGGCTTTCGATACCTAAACAAAGCTACCTTCGCCATGGTCAGGCCGTGATTGGGTGACCAAAACTATGTGCGCTCGACCTCCTCCGTGCATCGGAAGGCATGTTAAGCCGTTGGTCTTTTTGCTTCGTTTTTACCCGCCGACCTGCATTGAGCCAGCGTGGTGGTGTTACGGCCCATACTTCTCATGCGTTTGTTTCTATGAGGAAGGCCTGTGCCCAGCAGTAGGACGAATATAGGCTGAGGACGACGACGACAAGAATGTACCCGGTGCATGGCTACAGGCCCACACGTTGCTAGCTATTAAGGGCGTGAAACGAGACATAGGTATTATAATAGGTACTTACCTATGAAATTGGTGTTTTGTATGGAGATTTTGGAGAATTCTGCATTTTCCATACTAAAATTTTTTCAGTTTTCTTCACAACGACAAATCCAAAGATAATAATATTTGGCATCTATCATTAGACAAGCTTTAGTAATATCTGTAATATCACACTTCATAAAAATTATTTATCGTTTTTAAGTGAATGCAAATCAAATTATGTATTCGGGAGGCACTTAAAAAGAGTTGTCTCCTTGTCCAATTTTAACACAAACTTACAACAAATTATCAAAACAAATCAAAAGAGCTCAAAAATATAGTCTTTTTTTAGACGAGGTAATTATTTTTTAGGAATACTCTGAATCTTAATAGTTACAGACAAAATACTAAGAGAGAAAAAAAACACCAATTTCATAGGTAAGGACCCAATATAAAACTGCGGTTGGTTTTCGGGTGTTACTCCTAACAGGAACTTTTGTGGACACAACTTTTGTTTTAAATTCGTAGCCACAATGGCGTTCAAAGTACGTGACTTAAAAATGGTCGGTTTTTAAATTTATTCCTTTATTTTTCAGGGTGGTTCAGGACGAAATGTGGCTCTTACATTGTTTTAATTACTTTTTAGAATTATAAATAGATAAAGCGTATTAGTATTTTTTTAAATACTACAGTCTATGTACAATGACAGGACTTGACTTAATATAATTTTGACGACCTCCGCGGTCGAGTGGTCTATACGCGGTCGAGTGGTCTATACGCATATACGCATTTGAACATAGAACATGAAACAATAAATAACTTCTAACACACTAAGGCCCGATTTTTCAATTCTTAGATAAAATTATCCGCCATTTAAATCTATCACTGTCACTTTCTAAAGTCATAAAAAGAAAAGGGACAGAGCTCACATTTGACTGACAGATAGTTTTATCTGAGGATTGAAAAATCGGGCCTAAGTCAAAAGTAAACCATTGTCATAATTATGCATATATATATATTATTATTACGCCTCTATCCCTATAAATACATACCATTCGCCTAATAACTGTTTTCCATGTGGCCATGACACGAGCGAGCCTGAGGTGTAGGTACCTACTGGAGTCCAAGCGAGCGAGATATTGTATGGTATATACAAAACATCTACATATTCTCTATTTCGAAATCCACTAAAGAAACCTATAGATTGTATTGCCACGACATAGAAAGCTAAAGCAACCATCGGGGGTTACTTTAATGAGAAATAAATTAATTTAACAGGGAACTTACGGCAAACAACGGATATTACAACACTGTTTGTTCTACACAGCTGCAGGTAGCCGTTCGTAGGTACTACAAACTATTGCGCAAACTACAGCAAGTTTACAATACTAATATAATATATTATGTCGAACAAAACTGCGATATTGCGTTATCGGGAAAATGGAGCAGGTAAAACAAAAGACAACCTAAACACGTCGCACTGCTGGGCACAGGCCTTCCTCATGAAGAAACACATGAGAAGTATCGGCCGTAACACCACCACGCTGGCCCAATGCGGGTTGGTGGATAAAAACCGTCGCAATAGCGACCGGGACTTTACGTGCCTTCCGAAGCATGCAGGAGCTCGAGATCACAAATATTTGGTCACCCTTCCGCGATCTGACCATGGCGAAAGCAGCTTTGTTTCCTTCCTTGTAGTACTTGAAATATAAATTATCTATTTATTCATATCAGCCAGGATTCGTCCACTGAGAAACATTGGATTTCTCAAAGGATCACTATGATTGGTCGTACTTTGCTAGTATCCAGCGGCTTTGGGACATTTACCAGATTGTTGTTTCTTCTAGTAGAGAGCCCATCAACACTGCGTCGTCGACTAGACATGACAAGCTGTGGAGCAAACTCGTCTTAGAATAGACGTCTGAAGGTGTAAATGTTTAACAGTAATTTTTGTATATGGTATCACTTATAAGGTATATTGCATATGTAAACACTGCACTCTGCTCGAGCGTTCGTAAATGTTTAACAGTAATTTTTGTATATGGTATCACTTATAAGGTATATTGCATATGTAAACACTGCACTCTGCTCGAGCGTTCTTTTTTTTATCTGCTGTACTTGTTGGTTAGAACCGCTCCTTGCGATTTACTTGTATTACTTTACTTACATTAAAATAAAAGGCTTTACTGATATTAATTGGTTTCAATATAAGCCCCATCAACTCTGTTTAACAGTAAACAGGGCGATACAAAGGGATAGCCGTCTGACTTAAAGATGGCGTATGCCCAACAGTGGGTGAATCATGCGCTGTTGTAGAAGAAATTTTTTTTTACAATTCTCCCTAAACAACAAAAGAAGAAAACTAAACACTAATATTTAATTTTTTATCCAACCTAAGTCCCAAAATGTCTACGCTGTTATCCAAATATCTCGATACCGAATTTCAATACAACTTTTCTCAGATAAAATTGTTTTCTCGCACAATCAGCTTGAACCTGTTTGCGAAGGGGCCTCCAACTGAAAACAAAAGCGATAACAAATAATTCAGTTCTCACACTTTACGAGCAGATTTTTCTACGAAAGCTGATTGTTTAAATGAAAAAATAAAATAGATCTACTTTTTCAATTCGACGCAAACTTTTAACCCTCTTGTCATTGGGAAAAGGTATCTCAATATAAGGGACGCAGACTGTCGCAACATATAATATGTATGATATATTACGTACCTGTGAGGGTATATGCCAACGTAGGTTATAGACATATACCCTCAAAGCACAACGACATAATGTAGCAAAGTCTAACTGGAGCTATTAATTTTTCCATCCCACATCTCTTCCTTTGCAGTATTTTTGACAATTAGATAGCCTTATCTCATGTTGCCTATGCAGCATGCATATTGTCTATAACTTTTTTGTTTCATTACTGTCATAATGTGGATATGACTCCAAAATTAATCAAAATATAAATTATACAATTAATTTCTCTAATTAAATTTAATTTTGATTCATAGCCAATAAATACACAGGTTTGTGTTGTGAGGCGTGATCATGATACGTGTTTTAATGGTTGTTTTGACGTAGATTTATAAAAAACTTTTTTACAAATTTTCTTTTTATAGTTCATCCCAACTTGGAATACTTGAATTCCAAGTTAGAAACTAATGAAATGATTAATTATTTTTGATTAATTTTGGAGTCGTATCCACATTGTGACGAGTAATGTGGATATGACTCCAAAATTTCGCGATCCCTGGCATTAGTTACTTATAAGAACTATGTTTGTGAATGGGAAAATGTTTCTTGATATTGTGTTTTACGGGAGGTACCGTGCACCGTAACCTATTCTCTGCATAGCCAATTAGTTGACTAGTAGAGAACGATGATAGTGTTAAAACACCTCGTGTTTACTTTTGACTAAATAATTTACCTTTATATTATAAGATTTTAAACTTTCGCATATGTACGTCGCGTGTAGTCCCGTTAGTCTAACTTCTATTAGGTCCTTACCTATGAAATTGGTGTTTTGTATGGAGATTTTGGGGATGTCTGCATTTTACATACTAACATTTTATCAGTTTTCTTCACAACGACAAATCCAGAGATAATAATATTTGGCATGTACAAGCTTTAGCAATATGTGTGTGACACGCTTGATAAAAATTATTCATCGTTTTTATGTTAATGCAAATCAAATGATGTATTCGGGAGGCAGTTAAAAATTATTAATAATTGTCTTTGTGTCTAATTTTAACACAATTAAACTTACAAAAAATGATCAAATTAAATAATACGAGCTCAAATATATGGTCTATTTTTAGAAGAGGCAATTATTTTATAAGAATGTTCTGAAACT
The DNA here is from genome assembly GCA_910589355.1 of Parapoynx stratiotata. Classification (NCBI taxonomy): domain Eukaryota; kingdom Metazoa; phylum Arthropoda; class Insecta; order Lepidoptera; family Crambidae; genus Parapoynx; species Parapoynx stratiotata. The sequence continues at coordinate 3,893,614 of OU342468.1, read as the reverse complement.
TAATAGTTACGGACAAATTGCTAAGACAGAATAAAAACACCAATTTCATAGGTAAGGACCCAATATTTACCTTCATATTGTCACCACTCTAAACCATTAATTGCCCCAAGTCAAGTCTTTCTTAAATTTCAGTGACCCATTTGGCGAGAAAGCTGAAGATAATTGCCAGCTCCAAGCCAAATATTTGCTTCCTTCCAAAATTGAATGTTAGCGTACTCTGCAGCAGTTATGACAATAGCTGACCAGTGAAACTGACTTAATGAAATTCAGAGGAACATTGCAGCTATTAAAGAAATGTTGATACATAACTCTTTACAGGAATGAACAAGTCTTCTTAATGATGTTTTTTCCTACGTCTTGAGAGGCAAGCCAGCAATAGCTGTGGCATCTTGGGCTGGGGGAAGATACTATGTTGACAGCATAGCCTCTTGTTGGCAGAGATATTGGGTCCTTACCTATGAAATTGGTGTTTTTCTTCTCTCTTAGTATTTTGTTCGTAACTATTAAGTTTCAGAGTATTCTTAAAAAATAATTACCTCCTCTAAAAATAGACCATATTTTCGAACCCTTTTGTTTTGCTTTGATAATTCGTTGTAAGTTTTATTGTGTTAAAATTGGACACGGAGAACTCCTTTTCAGTGCCTTCCGAATACATAATTTGATTTGCATTCACATAAAAAAGATAAATATTTTTTAAGAAGTGTGATATCAGCGAAGTGTGAAAGCTTGTCTCATGATACATGCCAAATATTATTATCTTTGGATTTGTCATTGTGAAGAAAACTGAAAAAATGTTAGTATGGAAAATGCAGAGTTCCCCAAAATCTCCATACAAAACGCCAATTTCATATGTAAGGACCTAATATTTTGACAGTACCTCTGCGCTTCTGTCGTATTTGGCAGACGGTCACTGCTTTAGCTGTCAAATGCGTAGGCACACGGCCAATAATCGGCCGTGTACGCAGGAATCTGTCATTACATCGAATTCACAAATTTAAACATTTATTTCTGTCCAATCCCCCATGTAGAAAAACACGCGGAATTTGGTCGTATTCGCCCTTAGCAATATAATACGATATTATCTTCTTACTCTAATATATTTACTAGAAATGCGCCTAATGTTCGGTTTTGTATTCGGTATTTCGCCGAGTAACCGAAAACCGGATATTATTCGGTTTAACCTTTACCGAACTAGATATTCGGCCGAATTATTCGATGTTTGTGCCGAATAAAATCGGTTGTATATTCTTAGCTAGATGACGGGTATAGAACAAAAAGACATAACTTCTTCTGTAAGATTTATGATACTCATGTCAACATAATGATTTCATAGGTAGTTTAGTATAGTAAACTTTTATTTTAACATCGCAAGTAGGTAGTGACAGGAAACGTACACTGTTGTCTAAGTTGTTTCCGTGGCTTAGCAAAGTAATTGTAAACCGAATAATTCGGCCGAATATCCGGTTCGGTAAAGATCAAACCGTATAATATTCGGTTATTCGGCGAAACCACTATTCGGCGCATCTTTAATATTTATATTACAGAGATACTAACTCTGCTGTACAGTCATTTTAGTACTTTGCCATATTAACATCAGTAATGTCTAGTGACAGAACAGCAAACATTTGACTAAAACCTAAGAATGATAGAGTACTAATATGGATACCTCTATATGCTCGGCATCAAAAAAATTTATCATTTAAGTACTTTGTCGAATAAAATGTCGAAGCAAATGATATTGTGTGTCTCGGAAAATGTCGTACATGGCAAATGTGACACGGTACTAAAGTGATGCTGACTTCTGATGCTGGCTATACCATAGCCATTGCATGCTTTAACAAAACGACAACAAAACGTAATCTATCTGAGGTCAGTAAACTTTGTCCTAGTAGCGGTGGCGCCCACGCGTATAACAGATGTATAATATACGTCATTATGCGTACTCATTGTTTCATACAACTCTCTAAAGTCATTTTATGACTCATTATTAAATCCACTTTAAACGATGACTCAGCAACTTGATAATAAGTACTTCAATCAATTGCAACATACGCCAGTCGCTATTTTGAACTCTAGCTAGTTGTGATAAGAATGAGTTTGCAAATGTTTGTACAAACAGGGATGGAGGTCCCGGTGTCCCGTTTGTATGTCACGCGATCAGCGCCAAGCCGAGTTACCTGTCCCTAATGACAAACAAATGAATGTTGCTACTGCAATATACTTCTGTCCTTTTTTGTAGTGTTGAGTAAGAAGAAGACAGACGTCAAACTACAGTTCATTGATTTCTGTACAAATATAAATATGAATACTGGTTTTGTCAGGGGTGAGGAAGTTGAAAGTTTGTTTGTAAATGCTGACGTATACGCACACGTTTGGTTTGCTCGTAACTTTAGTGTCTTTGGAAAATTGAGACGATTTGGTTTATAGCCTGTAAATTATACATTTTTACATTGTAATTTTCTATTTAAAACATGGCAAAGTTCAGCGATAAATCATCTTAATTCTAATTAGTTGAGATGTAATCGTGCGAGAATTTACGGTTTCAATTCTTAGCCTTTGTAGCTGCAGGTCAAATACCACTTCTCTTTGGCACACAATATTAATATGATAAGTCAGATTGATTGTGCCCGTCGCGTAGTAATATTAAACACACCTCTAGTTACAAAATCCGGCATAAGAACAAGTTATGACTAAACATACAAGTGCGGGAATGTAGCGTTATATATATAAGTACTTGATACTATAAATAAATATGCCTACAAATGTAAGACACAATAATATTGGGTCCTTACCTATGAAATTGGTGTTTCTTTTCTCTCTTAGTATTTTGTCTGTAACTATTAAGATTCAGAGTATTCCTAAAAAATTAATTACCTCGTCTAAAAATAGACTATATTTTTGAGCTCTTTTGATTTGTGTTGATAATTTGTTGTAAGTTTAATTGTGTTAAAATTGGACACGGAGACAACTCTTTTTAAGTGCCTCCCGAATACATCATTTTATTTGCATTCACTTAAAAACGATAAATAATTTTTATGAAGTGTGATATTACACATATTACTAAAGCTTGTCTAATGATAGATGCCAAATATTATTATCTTTGGATTTGTCGTTGTGAAGAAAACTGAAAAAAATTTAGTATGGAAAATGCAGAATTCCCCAAAATCTCCATACAAAACACCAATTTCATAGGTATGGACCTAATAATTAGAGTGATGCGGTTTCACATCATGATTGGTCCGACTCTACCAAACTATGATGCCTTAAATGATGATGATCAGCTAATTAAATAAGTAACTCCAAAAGGGAACGAAATGTAGAAACTGTTTATATTCAATTAAAATTAAGGATGTTTTTTAATTCCAATATTGGTCAGCAAAAAAATACAATTGGTCAGCTAAAATAAATAATTGGTCAGCAATTCATGGGCAGCAGATATATCTAATTTGTCCGCAAAATATCTAATTGGCAGCAATCAAGCAACTGAAATGTGTTCTGTGCTGCATATTGCATTTGGTTGCAATATGCAGTTTGGTTTGGTTGGTTGGTTTGGTTGCATTTGGTTTACTTGTCTATTAATATTGATTAATGAAAGATAATGATCAATTTGTAGGAAATGTATTATGTTGGATATTAGGTTAAGGTTATATTTTTTATTAACCCTTAAAAACAATATGTGTATCATCAAAACATTATATTAAAATTGTTTAATATAATGTTTTGATGATTTTTAGGAAATGTATTATGTTGGATATTAGGTTAAGGTTAAGGTTATATTTTTTATTAACCCTTAAAAACAATATGTGTATCATCAAAACATTATATTAAAATTGTTTAATATAATGTTTTGATGATACACATATTGTTTTTAAGGGTTAATAAAAAATATAACCTTAACCTTAACCTTAACCTAATATCCAACATAATACATTTCCTACAAATTGATCATTATCTTTCATTAATCAATATTAATAGACAAGTAAACCATAGACATAGAAACGAAATGTATCGGAACAAAATCAAAAGGTTGCTTTGTATTATGGTGTAGGCTTGGAAGATTTGGAATGCATACTATTGCAAGAGAACCTCTCTTTTGCATCCGAGAAAGAACTAAAGACGCTTTTAACTGTAGCAGTGTATTTATTTATTGAACGATTGTTTACAGTATAACATAAATAGACCGCGCCATCCAAGCTTCGAAAGCGTTTGGATTCGGGTCACTAATTTGCCCGCTCGAGCCATCGCGAAAATCTCAAACTTCGGATTGTGGCGCTCGTAAAAGCCAACGTTTCCAGGCTTCTGAAATACTTACTACAGATAAGCTTATTCCCGGTCCTCTATCTTTCTGTTCATTTCAGCTTAAACTAAGAAGACAATACAGTTCAAAGTAAAGAAACAATACAATACATCCATGAGAAGATTACTGCACAATTTTATAAAAAAACAACTCCAAAATGATTAGTGTTTAGAAACAGAACAAGTGGACAAATGTGGCGGGATTTTCTGTTCATTCTACGAGTATTAAACACGGGTAGTCTCCATCTAATGCTAAATGGTTATAATTTTGTACAGAATAAGAGTTAGATCTGCCTGCAACTTCTATATAATGCAAAGTGTATGTGGTGTAACGGACATTTAATAATAAAATATCACTGTATCCCCTAATTTAACAAGCTTAACGTGTCTTTCGGACTGGAATGGAACTCGAAATCAAAATGTTTCGGTCACCGATCCAAGTTGTACCTGTAACTATTAGAAAAATCGTGCTGAATTTCAACAGGACCGGTAGTGTTGCTAAATTAAAGTATTAAGCAATAAATATAATAATAATAATAATATAACAATATCCTCAGACATTCACACCTGTCAACTAGCCCCATTTTAAGCAACTAATGCTGCTTGTGTTACGGACACTAGATGACGGATAAATATATTTAATAGATAAATACATTTAAATAACCTGAATATATAGAAATATATACAAACATCCAAGACTGGAGAACTAATACCAGAAAATTCATCACCCAGACATTTGCCCCCACTGGGGATCGAACCCAGAACCTCTCGAGATGGCGACGCCTTGAGACCGGCATACAGACCACTCGACCACGGAGGTCGTCAAATACATACATACATACAATCACAACTACTATCCCCAAAGGCCTAGTCAGAGACCAGGCAAAAGCACCACAAAAGCAGTCCATTGCTAAGTCCGCGCTTCACTAAACAGTGACTATACTGCGTGACAGGTGGTAATCTCGTCGCCGCTATAAGCTATTGGATGGTTGTGCAGTTCTAAGTCCATTAGTCGCCTTTTACAACACCCAAGGGAGGAGATGGGTTGGTAGTATTCTTTTAATGAGCCGCTACCACACTCGGGGACGATAAGATTCATGGTATTTTCAATATCAAACGGTTTTAGTACGTCCAAATAAATTATATCTTAATACAATCAAAACACGCCTGTTTTGTACTAACATTTCTTGAAAGCTTGTAAAGAAAACACTTGAAAACACACTAATTTCTCAACAAAACATAACACCAGATTCTTATCAAACGTTAGTAATGTTACAGCAACACAGAATTAATATCGTTTTCACTTATCAACGCGTTTATTATCGCTATACTCGTAAGCGATGTGTCATAATTCAGTAGGCACGGGCCATTAGCACAAATAAATGGCCGACGGTTGGCTCGTTGCCAACGGGCTAAACACGCGGAAAAATTGGACAATTACTTGTTTTTAGTCGCTTATGACTATTATACAGTTTCGGTTTATCATCATAAGTAAATAAATATCTTTAAACTCACACCTATCAACTAGCCCCAGTTTAAGCATCTAATGCTGCTTGTGTTACGGACACTGGATGACAGATAAATATATAAATAAATATAAATATCCTGACTGGAGGACGAATGCCTGAAAATTCATCACCCCCACCAGGGATCGAACTCAGGACCTCTCGAGATGGCGACGCCTTGAGATCGGCATACAGACCACTCGACCACGGAGGTCGTCGGATGCTTCTTACATGTGCTCCGATTAGCACTTTGGTTGTGAACAAGCCGCCCAACTATCGAAATATTTCTTCCGTCCAATTCGCGAATGTGAAGCACAATACTTCGCATCCGCGAACTATTTTCATGTATATTTTGGAATTGGCAACATTTCATTTTTAATGCACCTTAAAATAAAAAAACCATTTCTACATTTTGCTATATAAACCCCGAAAAACATTGAAATATTTCTTTTTGTTGTATAGTTTTAGAGAAAAGCTGAAAAAACTAAAATCGTACGCGTGACGTCATACATACGGATGAATAATGATTCCCCCTTGCCGAATTCGAAATAGGAAAAAAAGTTAATGTCATGGTCTTGTTATTTCTATATAATCTGTGGCCATGTCAACAAATTTGATTGAAATCAGCGGATTGAAATCCTGCGCTCACTTTCATGGTGTAACAAAAATATCAAAGTCAAAATGAACTAAAATTCTGGAACAAATTGTTCAAACAAAGTTCTAATCAATTTTGACGGTTAAAAGTCAAACGTCAACGTCAGTAACTATTTTTTAAACATAGGCAAAAGCAAAACGCTATTCCTCCGTATGAATGACGTCATTTGGCACTCACGACATTTTAGAATGAGCTTATCTTTAAACTTAGAAAGATGAATAAAAAAGTCGATATTTTGAAAAATCAAAAAATACGTGTCTCTTAATCTTTTATCTAGTTTTATTTACAATAATAAAATATACACCTTAAAATTTTGAAATGTCGTCAAATTATGAAGATAACATAACTTATCAAAATGTCCCTATCCCCGAAGGAGTGGGCAGCGGTGTTAACACCCAGATATAAATTAAAAGTTGATGTTGCTGATGATAAATATATATACTCAGAATACTCTCGAGACGGCGTCGCCTTGAGACTCGCATACAGACCACTTGACCAAGGAGGTCGTCAAAAATCCGCTTAAATAACGGACAAGGCTTCTTGAAAAAGCTCTATTTCAGACTTCAGTGAATCAGGCGTAGGATACGCATTCACCGATAAATAATTTAATACGTAGAAACATTCCAAAAATTCCTCGCCGGTTTGTCTTTTGCTAAAAATAGAATGAATTCCATCCGAATTATCCGTTGGAGAATGTGGTGGAGACGATGAAAGCCTCCCACTTCTCGCCTATACTAAAAGTATTTTTTTTATATATTATACAACAAGGGCGGTAAACAGGTCTTAGTCTCTATGATTGCTTACGTCTGTTTTATCTGTGCTTCGTATGTGACCGAATTTGTAAGTGCTCTCCGAGATTATTTACAATCTCCTCGAAGGAGGAGTGAGGGCGCTCAAGGTTCGAATGGTAAATTTAGCCCTACCTTGCATATTAGTAGTAAATACTCCAAAAATTATGATTTATTTTTTCACAGCCACTTGAAAAATTAAAAAAAAATCTACTTTCTGGCTCCCAATTTGAAAATTGAATTAGTCTGGAATTTGAAGATTTTTTGACTGGTATTCAAGTTAAGCTATTCTAGACATGTCGAGTTCAAATCTCCACTGGTCGCAAAATATTTCTTTCGCATAATGTCATTTTCCCACGGTCTCTTTCGCAAAATGTTCCTTTCGCAGAATGTCCACTTTGCAGAATGTCCCATAAGCATAATGTCCCTTTTTTGTAACCTACTTGAATTTTAATTTATTACGTAATTAGCTTATTCTAAGGATAATATTGGGTCCTTACCTATGAAATTGGTGTTTTTATTCTGTCTTAGTATTTTGTCTGTAACTATTAAGATTCAGAGTATTCCTAAAAAATAATTACCTCGTCTAAAAATAGACTATATTTTTGAGCTCTTTTGATTTGTTTTGATAATTTGTTGTAAGTTTAATTGTGTTAAAATTGGACACGGAGACAACTCTTTTTAAGTGCCTCCCGAATTCACTTAAAAATAATTTTTATGAAGTGTGATATTACACATATTACTAAAGCTTGTCTAATGATACATGCCAAATATTATTATCTCTGGATTTGTCGTCGTGAAGAAAACTGATAAAATGTTAGTATGGAAAATGCAAAATTCCCCAAAATCTCCATACAAAACACCAATTTCATAGGTAAGGACCTAATAGTTCGAATAAACCCATTCAAACATTCTAAAAAACACTTTACCAACAAACATTACGAAAGTGATATTAGTAACTATCTCCTTTTCAGATCTATTGGAAAATGAATCAACTACGCCTGCGATATCTGGAAGTTAGATAAGCACCCATTTAGTGGAACTTTACAATAGGTTTTATACAGCTACGTCCCTATAATGAACTGGGCTGAGTTGATACACAAACTTCAACTTTCAAGGTCTCGACTGATACGAATCTACTAGAACTATTAGTGCTAGTTTACTAAACTAATGGTAATAATGCTCTGCAGTAATTTACTATTCGAATGTCAATAGTGAAACAATTCACGTAGAATAGGATTAGTATTCAGTACCCGAGTTAGGATAAACCTTATTAAATTTGGTTTAAATGGTTTGGAGTATTATTTTTTCAATTTGATATTGCTTCTCAGTGACGGTAATGAAACTTCTAGGCACGTGTAAACTGCTAGGTACCTATATGATTGTCACCCTGAATATATTTTCACATTGTTTAATATTTTCAATCCTGTCTACTTGACGCCTTTCTTATAAAAGCAAATAAATTGGCTCGTCTAAAAGTAAAATTTTAAATGCAATTAATAACTTTGGAGGGGAAATCTCGCTGTTTCATTTCTAACAAATTTTATTATCATTTTAATTAAATATATATAAAAAATCTGTACTTTACGTAACAAGAGGCAGGCATATAACTATGCAAACTCACAAAAAGGCAGGTGATATTCAAAATACTATTTAAGTTTCATGCAAAACCTCGAGTAGTAACGTTTACTCTAACATGGTTAGAAAACTTTTATATTTTCGTGTTTTCAGTATTTTTATGCAAGAAGGCTGTCTGTTGCTAAAAAGTAAGAGATAGTGTCTCGATTTATTACGGCGGGCGACGGTATCGCGCGCGGAATCTGCGCCGGCGGCGCTTATCTACGCTCTGATTCGTGTACGACTCCACTGAATATACTTCGCACAGAGCCTTGGGTACAGTAAGAAACTTTGCGGCTTTCTCGTAACATATTATATTTTGGTGTTTTGAACATCTTGGTTCACCAAAAAGAAGGAAGACGGGGATTGTGTGAATGATGATGAAGGGAGACATGATGAGGAAGTGAGTGAGTAGTGATTTGGCGAGTGATGGAAGAGAGCTGAGCCGACCCCAAATAGAATTGGGAACAGGCAGGAAAAAGAAGAAAAACGTCGTGATATGTAAACTTTTCGGTGTATGCTTTTTGTCAGGACTCTTTCCTTTAACGTATCTGGCAGAACGACACGTGACAAATGTCAAAGACAATTTGTTTCTTTTTTCGTATTTCTTATTCTACATGTAGGTTTGATATGAAATGAGAACCATACAGCCAGCCAGTTCCATTTCTAAATAAATACGACACAAATAGGCAAAGGAGTCGATTATTTTTTTTTATTACGGACCGTGGGCTTTTCGGGTGCGGAAATTGTTCAAGGTCTCCCGCGAACTGGAATCCTCCGTACTTGAGGGTAGCAAGCTCGTCTCCACTTATGCCGCTTCCACGCACTCGCCAAACCTCAACAAGCCGTAGCAAAATCTAACGTGTGGATAGAGATTTCGCCGTGGTTTGTGATTTGCTGCAAGTGCTTGCGGCGTATCCATTTAGTGTCGGTTATTGTCACAAATCAAAGAGAATTTTTCGTAAGCGCTTGCGACGCGTCTAACGTTTGCGCATCTGTAGAGGTTTGGAGTTTGCGGCAAGTGCCAAGCGTGCTGACGCGACATTACATAGGAACTTCAGCATTCCAGACGAATTGTGAGTGCCTGCCTCCGCCTACTCCTTCATTTATGCGTGATGATATGTATATATTATTGATTGAAATTACGGTTTATCTTATTAACGAAAATCTACAACATTTAAGTTCTGAGTAAAGAACTTTAATATGGTCTAAATCTCCAACTTAATTGGACGTAACGCGACCTACATAAGAACAAGGAACGTAACACTTAAGCTCGCAAGATGACTCTGGTAAAATACCCGCCACCAACACGCTTTGAACGTGGTGGTGGATAGGGAGGCGTGTATTAAGCGAGACCTATGTATAGCGGTAGACAAGTTCAGGTTGTGATGATGATGAGTTTTATAATGATACAAAGAAACAAACAAATGAAAATAAAAATGATTTTGATTCTATTTTGTAGTATATAACATCTGTCCTTGCTATTGTAATTTTGTGATTATGGATTATCAATAGTGCCCCGGAAGGGCAACTAGGCTTGCGTATAACGTGAAAACAACGACAGTACTGGCAATTTTTGAGTGCGTAATGTGTAATGCACCTCTGCTTAAACCTTTGGGAATGAAGGCGAGATAATATATATGTCTGTATTAAAAATTGTACGCCAAAAACTAACGTTTTTATCGCAATTAGACAACAGACCTAAACTCTTTGAGAAACCGCATAGAAGTTTACCTTTGGTTCGAAATTCAAATTCTCTGTACATGAATTTCGAATCCCGAATTCCGTATATAAACCGCCAAATGCCTACAGCGTCCACAACAAAGCGTTTGACACGTGCGCGGTATTTACATACAGCTGATGTACAAATTACGCAAGCAATATTAGCGTCATTATGCCGACGTAGGTGGCTTCCCGCAGACCGCAAGTGTCACGATCCAGACTCGAATTACAAAAACGACGGCAACCGGAGCTCTTTAATTAGTAGCACCAGCTTATAGGGTTGGCGCTTGAAGATAAATGAGACTGTTACACTGTTCAGTTGAGCGCGCGCTTTTGACGCAGGTAGACGTGTTAGCATTCGCTCAGTGTTTTGCCAGTAAATCATGAACATTGACGTCGTGACGTTTACTTGCTAATATTACAAGAAAATTGCCTCTTAGTCTTTCTTGATTCTGTACTGGGATGATTACTGGCTATAAGTCAGGCAATGATGAAATTGGGTAGAGAGAATATGTCCATCTTCTGTAGCTAGATTTGTGTTGTGAATATAAAAGAGCTATTGCTATTGGTAATATTTTGGCTAATATATAATTGCTATTGGCTTTAACCTCTCAATGGTCAGAAAACCAGACATACATACAGAAACACCCGTTGTTTTCAGATTAAAGACCTTGCTCGTCATAATACTTCCCCAACGATCTACACTATGATTGATGGTGCGGGAATTCTTAACAATTTAATATTTACATACTCCATCCAAACATAAAAAAATATTTAACTAATTAGCGTTGCCATTACTTTTTAGTTACTCATCAAATGGGTATGAAGCGAAATGTTATTCAAATTATTTTAGGCACACATTTCGAAAAATAAATGTTGATATTAAACATCAAGTATGATTGGCACCCCTATACACACAAGATAACAGAATCCACGCGGTACCACAAATATTCATCCAAATTAAACCATATTCCCACACAATAACACACAAATTGCATTGGAGTGACTCTAAAGTACTTTTGTTGACATTCAAAGAATACACTCAGGACCAATTAACGCCTTCTTTATCTCCACTGTTCAGTTTCATTTCATCTAACAATCCTGACAATTTTAAATGATAGCAATTAGTATGATGGACATTTGCTTACAAGAGTAAATTCAATTCTTCCGTTAATTTCTATTCCCCGAAGAGGTGTGGGATTAAATGGTCATTAAGAGGCTTTGCACACCACGTTTTTTACTGACGGACCCATTATTCATGTGCGCGCGTTCTTTGTGTCGCCGGCGTGTGTGATTAAGTAAGATTTTCCCAGTTTAGCCTTAGTTTAGCCTTTAAACATTGAAACTCGATATAAGTATACATTAATTTAGTTTTAGCCGTGTAGTAGCGGCTCATTTAAAGAATACCACCAACCCATCTCTTCCCTTAGGTGTCGTAAAAAGCCACTAATGGACTTGAGAACTGCACAACCATCCAATGATTCATAGCGGCGACGGGCTCACCACCTGTCACGCTGAGTACCATGTGCAGTCACTGCTTGGTGAACCGCGGACTATGGCAGTGGACTGCTTTTGCAGTGCTTTTGCCTAGTCTCTGACTAACGCTTAAGGGATAATAGTCGTGATTATATGTTTGTATGTATGTAGTTTTATGAGCATGCAAAGAAGGCGTATTTAACCAAGGATTTTTTGGGTGTTTATACTGTTTATATTTAGAAAAAAACTTTTATTGTTTTTTTTCGATTTGCGTTTGCGGCACGATTCAGTTGCGTTCAACGCGCGTTGACAGGCATGGTGTGTAAGCGCTCGTAGATTGTACTGTAATCTATTAAACTTTTATGAAAGCTGAATTTTGTAAAATGCCTAATTACGATGCAAATCAATACAAAGCTATTGTAATAATCCCACAAGATTTGAGAGCGTGCTTGAGTTATTTAGAATAAATTTAATAATATTCTTTCAAATATAGATCTCAGTTTGACATGAGCTTGTAAAGCTGAAAATAGACGATTCATCAAAATTGATTCATTTTTGCAATGAATTGTGAATGATAAACTTTGTTTTTCTAAATTAACGTTCACCATTTTGAAGAATTTTTGCCATTTCATCGATGATGAATCGAAAATGAAAGCAAAAATGAACCCATTAATTTCAGCTTAAAGTCACAATATCAATTAATACCAAGTAATTACGCAGTCTGTATTGCCATTCAAATCGTAACACAGCAGTGCAATTTACTGCTGTGGTACGCACGCACGCGGTCCTCCTGTTGAGTTTGATTAGAACTAAAGTCGAAATTGTTAAATTAATAAATAAATAAAGTAAACATTATTAGAGACTTTATGAGCTCTGAGGAGTTCGATGGGGACTCCTCAGAGCTCTCCTCAGAGCTCCTAAAGTCTCTATTACAAGTACCTAATTGAAAAAGTAGATCATACGTAGCTTTATTATTTAATCTTCGCCTTGATCTGAATCCTTCAGAATTTTATTACAATTTTAAAGTACCATGAGTACAATCACGTTCAAAAATATGTATATTACATGTACATTTGACAGTGACTCTTAATAAAGGCGAATAATGACTTGGTATCACCTGTCAAATGTATATACATATTTTTGCACGTGACTGTACCCAACGCTTGACTTTAAAATGAAATAAGAAAGATCTGTTTACGAAAGCGAAGGTACATTATTTTGTGGAGCGCCCATTTGCTGAAACAAAGCACAAAACAATTTTGTTATAAAATCGTGCTCTTTCTTCGAGGAAATTGTATTACAGTACCGAATTATTTATTTTATTAAAACTAAAGGTTAGTTTTAAAAACTGAAGATTTTCCGTTTTTCTCGCTATCCCGTAAGCGAATCAGCAAGTGGAAGAAAAACCTCTTGAAGAAAGGAAAATGTCACTTACAGGGAATTCTAAACGACGAAGACTGACCGTTTCCTTTGTCTTGCAACATTTTTTGTTTTTTTTTTAGTTTCTTAAGCTGTTTTGTTCCGTTTTCGTGTTTCATCTACTTTCCTGTAACTCCACGTTCTCCATGCTACAAGTTCTCTCTAAAATTACATTAGAGTTTAAGAAATGCTCTTAATCTCATTGTATTAACACAATAAAAAGTAAATAAAAAGTGTAAGTTTAAAGTTACATTTCTTTTACAAGCAAGGACTTGTTTATTATTTCTATAACTGTTTAGTACAAACTACTAAAAACTATTGTGACAAGTAAGAAAAATCCTTTGGCAAATGAATAGGTAGGTATGAAACAGGACGATATAATCAAATGATCTGGTGATAACTGAATAGCCGGCCGAAGCATTAGCTTAGGTCAATTCAAAATAAAACAAGAGCGTGTCGAGCCACGCTCAGTATAGGGTTCCGAAGTTTTCCATCCGTCACAATTAGGTTATTTAAGACTTAGGTTTTTCATTAGAAATTTTGATTGCGTGAACCGATTTTAATAATTCTTTTTTTATTTGAAAGACGATATGTTCTATATCATAAAATATGTAAAATGAGATAAAAAATATGCTTGCATATATGGTTAAGTCACCAATTTAGTTCAAAAATAATTTTGTAAAGTTTTATCTAAAACTGTTCAACCCATCAAGTTTTAAATAATTTTCCTAGAAAGTACTTATAAAGTTCTACTTTTGAGAATTTTTTCATATTTTTTGACCTTATGGTTCAAAAGTTAAAGTTTTTTTAACTTTCGGAGCGATTATTCCAGAAAATAATAATTTGATCGTAAAATGATGTTAGACAACCCCTATTCATTTTTGAATAGCTATCCAACGATATATCACATATTAGGGTCCAGAGGAAAATATAATTCAGTCCCCACATTACGTGTATGGGCACCCCCCTAATTTAATATTTTATTCCACTTTTGATTTGTGCACTTTGTCGGCGTTATTAATATACATATTTATTCAAAATTTCAGCTCTCTAGTTCTAACGGTCACTGAGATCATCCGCGGACGGACAGACAGACAGGCAGACACACAGGCAGACAGAGAGACAGACAGAAAGACATGGTGAAACTAAAAGTGTTCGTAGTTTACTACGGAACCCTAAAAAAGAGGATAAGATTGCCAGTTTGAACGTTCGCCGAAGTTCGTCCTGAATAAAGAGGAGCTATAACAATCACCGTACACATACAGCCTGATGACAGAAGGACAGCGAAGACTTAATAATATTTACCCGGGTCGCGTTTTACCCTTGTACGGCACCCAAAAACCATCCGCTAATCACATATATAGAGTAATAACAGTCATATCTCATACAGACAATGAAGACTTACAGGAAAGATGTATTAGGAACGGCGAACTAATTGTGTCATACGGTCGTATTACTGAGAATTGTTTTGCCGCTAGCTGAACCGGTTTACGAGACTGACTATAAAGGGCTTCGTGGAGTTAATAAACTAACTGTCTCTCTAAGGACCAGCTTATAGTTCTATTGTAGGATTGCTAAGACCACACTGAAATAGGATTTGATAATACATATATTTCATAATATAGTAAATTATTACATAATAATCTAAAAGCGGGAGAAGACGCACATTATGGGCATGTGTTGTCCAAAATTATCTATTATCTTAGGAGCTCTGAGGCGTATAGAGGTTCGTACCTCTTTGGCTTTCTATACTGAAAATAAAGCTACTTTCACCATGGTCACTCCAAGGATGGGTGACCAAAACATTGAGATTTCTAGGGGAACAGACCGACATGGAGAAACTGTGCTTCGGAAGGCGCTTTAAGCGTCGATCTCGGTCGCTATTGCAACAGTGATGTCAGAACTTTTCAGTGATGTTCTCAATTCAACCTACCAAGTTCTCAAAGTAACTAAATGAACTAGATGAGCTGACGAGTAACAGAGGAGTATGAAACTGGACGACGTGTTGTTAGACATTTATCTTATTTTAATATCATAAATATCATAAATATCTTATTCATAAATATTATGGTTATTTATATCTTGTAGTGTAATTATTAGTGTATATTTCTAAGTATTCTATTTTTGTTTGTTTTTCAACTTTTATTGTACCGTCGTTTTAGCTCTCCTTACTCCGCTTTCCGGTTGACTGGTAGAGAATGCCTCAAGGCATTAAGTCCGCCTTTGATCCGACATAAAGATTAAATAAATAAATAATAATATTGTAGATTGTTGTTAAAGATGATCGCGAAACTTTACTGCTCGTCTTTATATTTTTTATATTTTGATTTTAACTTCATAATAATAACTAAGGAGCTAAAGTAAGCTTCTTAAGTTAATTTAAGTAGGTAAATCTTATATAAGTTTTAATTAAAAATGAAAGCTCTTAACTTGCTTTTTTTTTTAATCGATGTTATTCATAAGAAATATTAAAGGCTTAATAAACCTATTTTAATTAAAAAGTGATTTGTCACTTTCTTTCTAATTTAGATTTGTGTTTAAAAGAAGAAGACAAAACACTCCGTAACTAAATAGGTTTTAATATTTTTTATGAATTACACAGTAAATGATTTTTTTTTAATATGGCTTCCAATTTGATTAGCCAGTGTCAGGGTTTTTAGGTTCGTGCTGTTCGTATTTAGTTTGGTTAACAACTCTGCTGAGTACTCTTAACTGGGATTGTGCACGGTAAATGGTTACATTTGCCCAATTTTAATGACTTTTTTACGTTCCTACTAATTCCGGAATTCCGGACTTGAGAGTCCAATATCGTAAATCAACTCCGGAATTGTAAACCTTCCGATACTGGATGCTGTATACATTGCTACATAAGCCTTCCAACGTGGAGACACGTCATGAGGAGTTTGGAACTTAATACCACAACTCAGGCGCAATGCTGTCTATACATATAATGGACAGTTGCAGCTTAACATGCGCCTTTTCGTCTATAAATTATACAGTTCCTCAGAATTTCGGAAGCACATGCACTGAATTTTGGTTCGAGAATTTTCGAGTCGAGATCACAAAGTTAATGGTTTCCCGTTCAAGGTTCAACCATAGCGAAAGTTGCTTTGCTTTTAGAAAATAAGCCGTACGTACCACAAATTAAAACTGTAATTAGGTTAAACGTAATAATTATCATGGGAAAAGCGTCTTAATTAAAAGAAAAACATAAAATTTATTTGATACGAGCGTTGGGCGCATGTAATTTTTAAAACTGTGTAATTTATGGGCAGTCTTTAAAACCCGGTCAGCTATTATTTTTCGACGCGCCAGTTGATAGCATAATAGTATGTCATTATTTCATCCTCTGAAGGATGGCTGCAGCTTAAACATTACAGACATACTGACCAACCAGTAATTATATACTATGTTCGACTTAAATTCCACAGCCTAGAAAATGTTTAGTCAAATACAACTTGAAATGAATAAGTTCTAATTTGTAAAAAAATTGTGTAAACAATGTTCTAAATGTTTTCGTTGTTATTGTCGTTGGTGCGAATTGTTTACAGAAATAGGGAAATCAGTATTCAAGGTTAAATTCCCGGTTCCCGGAAAAAAATATTCCTTTTTTCGTTGTAATACTCAGTATGAATTGGGCTTAACGTTATGAATCCCCCAGGGGATCCTGATTAACTCCTGAGTTCACCAGAATCCCCTGGGGGATCAGGCTAGGGGTACCGGGTGGACGGTATGGACTAAATATTTTGTCTTATTATTACTCAGTACTTGAATAATATATTTATTTATTTATTTCCACATACAAATTAAAATACATTGCAAAATTTTCCTTTTTCCCACATAAAAACCTTTATGATTTATCTGTGTGGGGAGTCACTCTCATACAGTTCTTACAATTCTAC
Organism: Parapoynx stratiotata; assembly: GCA_910589355.1. Classification (NCBI taxonomy): domain Eukaryota; kingdom Metazoa; phylum Arthropoda; class Insecta; order Lepidoptera; family Crambidae; genus Parapoynx; species Parapoynx stratiotata. The sequence goes on along the minus strand of OU342468.1, from coordinate 3,876,234 downwards.
ACAGCAAGGTACATATTTTCTAAAAAGTATTTTTTAAGTTTGATATATAGATAAACTTTAGTCCCTGTGACTTCACATCTTGTCACAAAAGTGTATTCTAGACTAGAAATTCTAGCGACTTACCATCACAAAGCGATCTGCCTGCCTATGTTTGATAAACACTTCATTTTTGGAGTGAATTGGGTAGTTTCAAAATGTTCGCATGTCCTATCCCATCCATATTTCGTTTATTTATATGGCCATGTTACTCATTACAAATAAATACATGGATATTCGTCAATTCATATGAAGTCTTGAAGATTTTAGATAATAATTAACATAAGAAACTTGAGTACATAACAATAAACATTCATAAATAATATATACGATTTGATAAAATAATCTTTACTCCACATAAAAACGGTTCTAATTTGAGTAATATTTAATTCCATATCAGGTAACGCGTATGGTTTGTTTTACACGAAATAATAGGTACATATCGTCACATTTTTTTCCAATTTAATGATGAAATCAAAACTTGAGCATCATTTAATAATGTGTGTGTGTGTAATATTGTAAGCATTATTAGACCGTCAGTTTGTTGTTTACAAAACGATATTAAATCATCGAAATTGATCGCTAAATTATTGAATAAAGTTGTATGTGTTGCCACTTTCAGCCGGGGAACCCTCAAAATATTTTAATCGAAATCAAAATAAGTTTCAAAGGTATTCTATTCATATTATCAACAACAAAATTCGGGTCATGTTTATTCAGTTTCCGTTATTCTGTTAATTTGTTTTGACTTGTTTATTTAAATATTATTGATCAAACACAGGCAGGTTTTGTCTGTTTACAAAGACGGTGGCCAAAACGTATTGTGTACACTTTTACAATTTCTAATGATTTGAATACGTAATTGCGTTTGCATTATACCAAAGTCGAAACATCGGAATGTGTGTACATTAAAAGTTTCATTTATTTGCATATGTGCTACCTACTACGCAGAAACCGAACCGGACCGCAGAAAGTCTCGAAGATGCGTTAAGTTTTTCCAAAATTAAACGCCGTTGGCTGAAAAATTGCAACTCAAAAATGACTTACCCATCGTAACAGATCTTGTGAACTATTTTTTCTATAAGTTAGGTTTGTTAAGAAGATTTGTTAAGAGTTAAATGAATAACATTTATGTGTATATTATAAAAATAACATTGTTGGCGACTGGCCGCAAGGCTCTACATTTTTATAGCAATATATCTATGTTTTGATGCTGTCATATTTGTTCTTATTCTTGCTGTCACTCTTCTTTTTATCACTGCTTTGTTCTGTCGTTCTTGTATATTTTAACTATTAATAAATGCCTGTTACCTTCAATTGGCTTCTATTTCCATCCACATCCATACAGTCCACCATCACGCTCTCCCGCTCGCTATCATTTGGATCCGGCAAATGATAGCGAGTGAGGTGGACTGTATTAACCTACTGATAGAAACACGAAGTAACAACTATAGCTCCAATAAAGGTATGTACAGCGAAGATATAAAATTACACGACTGACTCTCTAACACCCAGTTGCAGAAACGAACTTTAAAATTTAATGTCAGCATTATCTCTAATGCTCCATTAAATTTATTAATTGAAGTGTCAAAAGAACACCCGAGCGTAGTTTTACGTTGCACAAAACGACATTAGCACCCTGTCAATGCTAAAGAGACATTAGCTACCTTAACTTTAATGAACTTTAAAGTTTTAATGTCTCATTGACAAATGTCGTCCTTAAAAAATCTTTGTGCAACTGAGTGTTAGACTAAGTAACTGACAGCCCCATCAGAGGAACCTGTCAGTACATTTTAAATAGTAAATAATGGACAAAAGGATGTAGAGTGAAGCGGCCAGTCGCCAATAAACATCAAGGGCCATTTTTATAATAACTAACTAATATAAATATAAGTTCATATAATAACAAACAGATATTATATTAAACAAATCTGGACAATTATTCAATTTTTCTAAGTTTTGACAAAGTTTTAAGCATTTTTTTACTAAGTACAGACATTCGACCTCTACAGTTTTATTATATGTATATTTTATTTTATACATACATACATACTATCACGTCTGCATTCCCCGAAGGAGTAGGCAGAGTCCAAGGAGCACTGTGTTCCTTAAGACCACATTTAGCCATACAAAAATTATTTGGTCAGATGAAAAATCGTGAAAGAGTAATAACAAGTGGCTAGCTCATCGCCTACACAATCACAGACCCAGTACCCAATACGCCCTTAGTCGCTTTTTACGACATGCTAGGCAAGAAAAGCAGTTGGTACATTATTTTTGCGTCCCGGAGCAACACGGGACGGGTATATTTTATTATACACGATATTGAACACGAATACTTTTTCATTAGCCTCATTCTCCTTGGACCGTGAGCGTGCCAGTTACGTATCATTGAAATGGTCAATCGAGCCAATAATCAGTGGTTAATACCAAAAGGAACCGCCAGTTGATCCACTCAACCAAGTGCGAATACCGCGAACGATTCCTACGTTTTCTCACGGGCAGTCACCGCTCGAACAGTTAACGCCAACAAAAACTTGCTCTTAAGAAGTCTAGTTGCTTGTTTGACTTTATATAAATGATAGTACTGCTATGCGAAAGCCATATGGTGGTATTTTCTTTGTTAATAACACCTTTTAATACCTACATTACTGTCGCTATTATAGCTGTAGTTTTTTTTTAATATGACAATAATCTTAGCCTTAATCTCAGCTGATAGTTAGTGACAATAAGGCCGAAGGTGATAGCGAGCTTCACCTGTAATCACAACAACTGAGGAACTGGCTATCTTACCTCTGATTGCCGGAACAGAATCATGCTTATAACATAGTTATTATGGCGACAAATTTAGGTAAGACGGTGGTAGCAGAAAAACCCCTGAACCCTGGGGAAACGAACCCAGGACCTCCCGATCTACACCTGGTGGTGTCAACCACTAGACCAGAGAGGCGGTTGTTATCCTTACATCTTAAAAGACTTAATTTTTACGGTACACTCAAAAGTTTTGCGAATGATAAAAAAAAATCGCTGAGGACGACGTGACGATAAAGATACAACTAAAAAAAAACTAAATACAGTCCTCAGCCTATATACGTCCCACTGCTGGGCACAGGCCTTCCTCATGGAGAAACATATGAGGAGTATGGGCCGTAACACCACCACGCTGGCCCAATGTGGGTTGGTGGGTAGAAACGCAATAGCGACCGGGACCAACTGACCAACGAAGCTCGAGATCACAAAGTCACGGCCTGACCATGGTGAAGGTAGCTTTGTTTTCTTTGTTATAAAACAGAAAATGACTACTACATCCATACACTTAATTTCCACACGTTGTTAACCAACGAGAAGAAATTAGAAAGATAGAAACATAGACACAGGCAACCGAAATGCTACTACTACTTTTATTAAACACACAACCATGACATTGCTCATCATCTGCAGTCTAAAGAAAGATTGCTATAACAAAGTTTATTTAATTTTTAAGCAATTTCCTTGAAGTAACAAGCAAATCACCTTAGCAAAATTTTATTTGCCAATTGTATAGCTTTCAAACTTGATCAGCTCAACTATGAACATTTTACAAAATGTGTATTTGAACTTGACTTTAAATATGGAAACAGAATGAGAATAAACTTCACATTATTATTAGGTCCTTACCTATGAAATTGGTGTTTTGTATGGAGATTTTGGGGAATTCTGCATTTTCCATACTAACATTTTATCAGTTTTCTTCACAACGACAAATCCAGAGATAATAATATTTGGCATGTATCATTAGACAAGCTTTAGTAATATGCGTAATATCACACTTCATAAAAATTATTTATCGTTTTTAAGTGAATGCAAATAAAATGATGTATTCGGGAGGCACTTAAAAAGAGTTGTCTCCGTGTCCAATTTTAACTCAATTAAACATACAACAAATTATCAAAACAAATCAAAAGAGCTCAAAAATATAGTCTATTTTTAGACGAGGCAATTATTTTTTAGGAATAATCTTAATAGTTACAGACAAAACACTAAGACAGAATAAAAACACCAATTTCATAGGTAAGGATCCAATATTATGTCATTCGTTTAAGTCTCTATGTAGCAAGGGACGAATCTATTGCCACGCACGTTCGCACCGAGAGCAGTGTGAGGCAAGCGATACCGTACCATCATCATACCACACATCGTCCTCAGTCTATATGTCCCACTGCTGGGCATAGACCTTCCTATGGAGAAACACATGTGGAGTATGGGCCGTAACACCACCACTGCGCACTGGCCCCATGGCCCCATGGCCGGATTGATGGATAGAAATTGTTGCAATAGCGACCGGGACCAACGGCTCAACGTGCCTTCTGTACCACGAAGGAGATCGAGATCACACAAATTTGGTCACCCATCCACGGGCTGACCATGACGAAGGTAGCCTTATTTTCGATCGAAAGCTAAAGCGTACTAACTACACCACCAAGTCACCGAACTCCTCAATCACACATAAGAGTACCATTTTATACATATTGGGTCCTTACCTATGAAATTGGTGTTTTTCTTCTCTCTTAGTATTTTGTTCGTAACTATTAAGTTTCAGAGTATTCTTAAAGAATAATTACCTCCTCTAAAAAAAGACCATATTTTCGAACTCTTTTGATTTGTTTTGATAATTCGTTGTAAGTTTTATTGAGTTAAAATTGGACACGGAGACAACTCCTTTTCAGTTCCTTCCGAATACATCATTTGATTTGCATTCACATAAAAAAGATAAATATTTTTAAGAAGTGTGATATCACACATATAGCTAAAGCTTGTCTAATGATACATGCCAAATATTATTATCTTTGGATTTGTCGTTGTGAAGAAAACTGAAAAAATGTTAGTATGGAAAATGCAGACTTCCCCAAAATCTCCATATAAAACGCCAATTTCATATGTAAGGACCTAATACATCAGGAATAACACCTCCGCCGACACCCTCAAAAATGCAGTCATGATGTGTGCATTATAATACAAAGATCATATTTCAGACCCAAGGCGATTCATTCCACTAACCAAATTAACACTCGAAGGCACGGAGCATAACTTACTGTGGAAAGGTTGACATTCAATTTTCTGACTGATAAATTCGCCAAGTTATCGACTCAAGAGCGAGTTTCGATAACTCCAAACGAACGCCATCCATTACTTTAAATCGCGTCGGGCAATAAAGAAGTCTCCACAATGGGCCTTAAATCTGGCGAGGGGTCAGCGAGCATCGCTCCCATAGATTCCGCTTAGTCAGCCACTCTAATTACACTTCAACCTGCACTAATATATCTTTACTTGTTTTCCGTTTGTCAAAATACCGTGGAAATAATTTGACAGATATTCTTAATAGTGAAAAGGGCTGATATATTTATTTCTCTATCGATATATTAAGAACTCGACGGTGACCCGAATCCACCAGTGGACAATGGGCGTCAGGCTAAACGCTGGTGACAGAACTCGTAAAGTAAATTCTACACACCCTTCAGGATCACAGATAAATAACAGTAGTTTAATGTGTTTTCAACAAATTATGCGGTGTAATTATTGTCCTAATGACTCCAGCATTAGCTCTAACTACCTCTGATTGATTCATAAAAAATGAGCGATGTCTAGCATAAAAAATAATGTTTTACACTTGGAAGTGAAAGTGTGCTGAAGAAGATTTTTTGTATATCTTTTTGGCACCTTCAAATCATCATCATCATTGGCCTGCCCTTTTCCCAATTTCATTTGGGGCCTGCATAACGAGTCTTTCTCCTCCACTCTCCCCTATCACACGCCATATCAACATTCACTCCCATTCTAGCCATGTCCTCATTCACACTATCTATCCGTCTTTTCCTTGGTCTTTCTCTTCCTGCATTACCATCCACTCTCATATTCATAGCTCTTCTCATTACATACTCATTCTCTCTTCTCAAAATGTGCCCATACCACGGTAGCCGCTTTTCTGTCCACTTCTCTGTCACTGGAGCAATTACAGGCAACCACTGATATACTCATTCCTCACTCTATCAATCCTCCCTACGCATTTCGGCCACATGCAAACTATTAATACAAAATACACAACCTTAAAATCTTAACGCCATTCTCAACTCCGTATTTCCATTTCAATTACTAAAATATCGCTCATTTCACAATAAACATTTCATCGAAGCCTTAACTTTATGAACGCGTCCTAAACGTCGACAGCCATTCGACAACATTTTATGAGTCAGCTGACACCGGTAAAGATTACAGCTATCAATTAACAAATGATGCGAGAAGTTATTTATTGAGCTTAACTGTAGATAATGCCTTACGATTACCTGCTTCTCACTTGCCCCGTGAAATAGATACAACAATAACTAACTCAATTGAAAGAACCCAATAATGATGCGGCAAGCCACGGCCTGTGTAATTGTGACATTGATATACTTCCGACCTTCCAAGGGCATTCCAAGCTTAGGAACGAAAATGCCAGGGGAGGTTTATGCTTCCATTCGATGATAAACCTAAGTACACATACCTGTACATACGTAGACATTATTTAAATCAAATAAGTAAGTCGAAATGGTCGGATTTTGACTGAAACAATTACGTATTTTACGTTTATTACGTGACAAATGTTGAAGCTAATGAAAAAGTCTACTACTCCTTGATTAACAGCCAGCCCGCCTTATCAGAACCAACTAAATCGTCATCGTCCACAGCCTACATACGTCCCACTGCTGGGCACAGGCTGCCCTCATGGAGAAACATGAAAAGTATGGGCCGTAACACCACCACTTGAAATCGCCACTGGGACCAACAACTTTTTGGCGGCAACAACGGCAACAAAGTTTTGGTCACCCATCCAAGGCCTGACCATCGCGAAGGTAGCTTTGTTTTCGATCGAAAGCCAAGGCAACAACAACCAAAAAACGGGATGATAAAACGGTAAAACTTTGAATTCCATATAAACTGTCAAAAAGCGGTCGCCATCGTGAAATATTTTCTTTGTGTTGGTACTTTGAGAGTTCTTAGTGATAAATTATTTTTCAACACACTTCCTTATAAAGTGGCTCTAATCCCATGGCAATTAGGCACATAATGACACCTATAATCAAACTGTGACTTTTTCATTACTATTATTCACGAGTGAGTAATAGTTTTTTTTAATATTATTGGTTGAGTTACGGTTACATTTGCGCTAAAAAGCTATCCGCGAAAAGCCCAAAAAAAAAGAAACCTCATTCTTTAGTCTATGGCCGATGCGCGCGCATAGGAAAACTAATTAATTTTTCCCGCCATTACGAAATTTATTAGTCTATGGCCGATGCGCGCGCATAGGAAAACTGATTAATTTTTCCCGCCATTACGAAACATTTTTCACAACTCGTCTCGTTTTCTCTTTTGAAGTTATTTAGTTAGTTATTAATTAAGATGTCTGCAAATACAATTTATGAAGAAAATGATTTATGTTGTACACCGCCCGATATAAGATGTGAAGCCCAGAACGTTATGGAAAGTTTACTACCAGAAAACTCAAGGGAAAAATATCTATTATTCAGAAGTGTGTTGAAAAACGTTGTATGATACACGTGTGTATTGATGATTACCGTCCTCGGCTCCTTAAGACCCTCGCCTGACGGCTCGGGCCTCAATGCGCCTCAGCGGTAATCACCAACATTACACACTTGTACCATAATGTACTATTACCATATTATTATAATCGCGTTTTGGTGTTCATTCTACGCCTACTGGGAAATTTGTAAAAAATATAAAAGACCTATAAATTTCAACTAACATAGCGAAAATAAATTACATCGACTATGTTTGAATCACCCCTATAACATCTCTATGTTACATTAGAGATGTTATACGGATTCCTTGGAACAATAGTGGATCGTGTCTCGATGGCTTCCATTCATCAGAATTCCTGCAGTATTTATTTAAGTATACGTAATTGTCATTCGGGCGACCGGCTATTTATTATCCAATCGAGTGGTGGAAGCCGAATAATAAACAGGAATTTGTCTCGTCTAATTGGTGCACTCTTCGGAGCGCAGGCAAATTGAACCACTCATGGATGGCTCTTGAGTCGTGTCTGGCTGGATTGGCCAGGTTTTCATTATTCAATTGAGCAAAATAATATCTTACCTTACGAATGGATTGTAATTGTCCATAATAATAGGTCTTTACCTATGAAATTGCCGTTTTGTATGGAGATTTTGGAGAAGCTTTAGCAATATGAGTGATATTACACTTTATAAAAAAATATTTATCGTTTCTAAGTGAATGCAAATAAAATGATGTATTCGGGAGGCACTTAAAAAGAGTTGTCTCCGTGTCCAATTTTAACACAATTAAACTTACAACTAATTATCAAAACAAATCAAAAGAGCTCAAAATATAGTCTATTTTTAGACGAGGTAATTATTTTTTAGGAATACTCTGATTCTTAATAGTTACAAACAAAATACTAAGACAGAATAAAAACACCAATTTCATAGGTAAGGACCCAATATTTAAATCATTATTGGACTGAATCTCCACGCAGATGCGAATAGTAAATACATACCACTATGCCGCACTTATCTTCTCTATTGCCAAATTCATTTGCAACACATGCCAATAAACAATTTTATATCTTCTTGCTTACAAATTACAGTTCATTTTTTGTAACCAAACTATAAATCTTTACGCACAAACGTAAGTGCGCAAAACGGTATCAATTTAACATAGGTATACGTTACATAAATCCTATAAAACAAAAGAACATCGTTCAATCGAACGTGATTCGGACCCACATAAATAAGAAATATTCCCACCTGTCCCGAAAAAAATATACGCATTGGACATATATTAGGCACTTACTCAATATTATGCAGTATATTTCATTCCGAAAGAAAGATAGAAGTGAATATTACCATAGACATAGCCTATATTGCCAAGCGAAAAATGAGAAAAGATACTACGTTTGTATTACCAATAACATATATAGCCCGAAGTTTTACCTATCTATCCATACTAATATTATAAATGCGAAAGTAACTGTCTGTCTATATGTCTGTCTATCGGTCTCGCTTTCACGTCAAAACTACTGAACCGATTTTATCGAAATTTGGTACACAGATAGTCTAGAGCCTGAGGAAGGACATGAGCTACTTTTTATCCCGATATTCCCATGTTAACGCGTGCCGCACGGGTGAAACCGCGGGAAGCCACTAGTACATAATAATATAATAAAACTGTAAAAAACCTGCATCTGTACATTGAATAATAAAATTTAAATAAGTAATCGGTAAAGATAGATAGCAAATCACCATCTTTTTTACATTTTGTCTGTCAGTCTGCCTGTATATTTGTGCAAGCAAAAACTACTGGACGAATTTTAATGAAATTTGATATGCTGATAGCTGAATATCCTGTTTAACAAATGTTTAAAATCGAAAGCAGTGGCGTGCATTAGGAGAGGCTTATGTCCAGCAGTGGGCAGGAGTGGGCTGTTGATTATGATGATGATGTTGATTGGCTTATGTACTTGCAACTATTATTATGATTTTAGGTATTTTTTTGCATTTTTACTTTTTTTTTTGTAAAGTTCTCCCATGTAGGGAAGGCAAAGGGAATGGAGCCCATACAGCCAAGTCTTCAGTATATATTTCTTCAGTAGTTTGCATTGAAATGCTAGTGTAATGCATTTCAATGCATCTTGGGAGAGTTTGATGTCAAACAATCGATGGCAGACACTGTGGTGCTACTTGGATGAGGTGGATTACCACGATAAAAAATTCATCACTTTTCACACCACTTGACGCTTATTTCGATAATCTTCCACATTGCACTTCATTACAGACACTTATTACACAAAACTACACTGATTTTACGTAACAATATCCACTCCGAAACAATATTACAATTATCGAAATAAAAATCACGTCCGCCATTAGTCAAATGCCGCCAAACTCTCTTTTCCTTTTTTTTCAGCATGGTTCCTTCAAAAGAGGCGTGAAAGGGCATCTTATGAGCCAGCAAGGTGGAGGTCGCTAGGCCTGCATCCTTTGGTGCTGCCCTAGCATCCTTCGCAAATGGACTTATCTACTGCTTACCATCAGGTGGTAGTGAGTCATTTGCTGGGCTGATTATAAAAAAAAAGATAATATTATAAACCTGAAGAAACAATGTTTGATCCGATTTCAAAATTTATTTCAGTGTTGGATAGGCCATTTATTGAGGAAGTCTAAAGGCTATAAACATCAGTCTATCCCAAAGTAACTATTCCATGCGGACGAAGTCGCGGCCAAAAGCTATTTGTAAATAAAACAGGAAAAATCCTAAGTCCATTGAATCTTTATAAACACTCATACGTTTACAGGAATATTTTCTTTTCGTTTATCGCTCGTTATTCTTTATTATTCTTTATGTTAGGTGTCAATATAACATTATGTCCATCTATATACGTCCCACTGCTGGGCAGAAGCCTTCTTCTTGGAGAAACACCTAATGAGTTTGGGCCGTAACACCACCACGCTGGCCCAATGCGGGGTGGTGGGTAGACGGTTGCAATAGCGACCGGGACCAACGGCTTAAGGCGCCTTCAGAAGCACGGAGCACGAGATCACAAAGTTTCGTCACCCATCCACGGCCTGACCAATGCGAAGGTAGCTTTGTCTTCGATCGAAAGCCAAAGCGTACCACTACCATCACCACTACGACACCCAGCTCCTCATACAACATTATAAATTCTATTATTTTTTATTTGAAGAAGAAAGTTAGATCGTTTCAATGGAATTGGTAACAATTAAAACAATAAATAGCTTGGTAAAGTTTCTTTATATTTCAGCGTAAATAGTTTATAATATTAAATTTTCTAATTAGTAATAGTTTTCAAATATTCGGAATTATAAAAATAATTAGTAAAAATTAAGAAAATTAAGAAAAATAATTCTCCTGTCAGAGTATTTTCCCGTAAAATTCCCAAGCTTGGCCATGACCACGACCAATGATCTAAAACTGGTTCTTTCATTTATTAAAATTAACATCTCAATAACACTTATTCTATCCAGAATATTTTCGCGCTTGAAAAATATTGAGCATTGTTCGCTGTACGTGATCCGTCGCATGCCACGCGTAATCGAACACGCTTCATTGTACACGGTTATGTCATACAAATCACCGCTGGATATTTTAGGACAGTTGAAATAAAGCAGCTAAAAATTTTTAAAGGATTCATTAGAGATAAATGTAAATACGGTTTCAGCGCTTTATGCTAATGCAGCGACCCTTATTTTTTGTCTAATGACATTATCACCATCATCAACACGGAAACGTCACCAGCTCATGAACGTCACACTGTCTGCCACAAGCCTTCTTAAATGGAGAAATACTTAAAGAAAGAAAGAAAATTTTATTCGTCAACAGACTTTACAAGAAATAACAATGATAAGAATATAAAAGCTAAGTAAACATCTAGTGACTGCAGACGAACAGGTACCTGATAGGTAGGAACGCGCCCGAAATACCTGGTTGCTGTAAAGACCGGGACCAACGAAGTCCAAAGGAATTAAGTTTTGGTCAATAACCAAGGTCAGATCATGAGAAGGGCTTTTTTGCAACTAGCTGTTGCCCGCGTCTTCGTTCGCGGTGACTGGTTTCTTAACTATCCCACGAGAACCCTTTAATTTTCCGGAATAAAAAGTATCTAAGATGTTGACCAGGGATATAAGGTATCACCATGCAAAATTTCATTGAAATCGGTCCAGCTATTTCGGAGATTAGACCGTACAAACAGACAAACAGATGAACAGATCAACATGAACAGACAGAGAAACAAAAAATCTCTCTGAATTGATTTTATGATTTTTTTTCTATGTACAGACATTCGAACTCTACATTTTTATTATATGTATAGATATAGATAGATATCAAGAAAGACCAAAACGCGATACTAGTTAGCTTACATTATAAATAACAACATTTGTTCTACGACTTTTGATAATTTAACACATTTTACTTTCGTACAAAAATAAATATCAATTTCTGAAAGTTCCTAGCTCTGTGGGCTAGCGCACGAGCTTCGCGCATGTTGCCTTTTCGTATGATCGGAACTTATAATATCACAAGAGTACATTATAAGCTTGTGAAATAATTTTTGACCAACTTCAAAAAAAGGAGAGTTATTAATTCGACGAAAAGTTTTGTTTTTTTTATGTATGTTCCCCGATTACTCGAAGACGCCTTGACCGATGTAAAATTATTTTTCTTTTTAATTAATGTATTGAGTTAAGGTAAAAAACGTGAACAAATGTTATTTAAGATGCTACGAGTACCTTTATTAGCAACCCACCGATTAGCTACCTAGACTTCCGAAGTTGTTGATTCATTAATGATCCTATATAAGCATTATTACTCAAAATCACTGGCTTAAAACCAAGTTATCATACTGTACAAACGCAGTTGTAGCCGGACACGTGCCGGCTAAGCGAATGATCGCATAATGTCTTTTGTAAGCCCACCAACGCGATTCTAACTGTCCATGAAGGATGGCACTTGAATGACAATTGTGCTTCATGTTTAGCAGTGTCGTACCGGCAATACATATGCTTAGCATGTACAGGATTAGTCTGAATAATCAGTTTAAATTAATTTTACTAAGGGTGAATTCTATGAAATTTCGCGTTGTTCCGACACCAATAAATGCTTAAATTGGTCGAATCTGCTCTAATGGCTTTTGGGCGATTTTGGGTTGTTTACGCATCTAACAGCTAAATCATTATTAACCGACTTCAAAAAAAGGAGGGGGTTATCAATTCGATGAAAATTTTCATTTTTTTTTATGAGAGATCGAGATTACAAAGTTCTGGTCACCCATCCAAGGCCTGACCATGGCGAAGGTAGCTTTGTTTTCGATATCGAAAGCCAAAGCTTACTAAACACTACGCCATCGATCTCCTCTAAAAATAATTATGCACAAAAGAATATAAACACCATAGGAAAGAGACGAAGAAACTACGACGAACAAGAACAAGTCGCTAATATAGGTAGGTACGGGTAGATATACTGCCTCTTACTGACTGTCGCAGTGTAATTGCAGATAATTGCCGACAAAGATAGCTCTAACCGGATGGCTTCAGTTAAATACTCAACATCGACGAGGAACAAGGACACTCAGTAATTATATATAGAAATAGCTTTTACCAGCGTACGAACGTATGGAATTTACGATCAAGTAGCATAAAACTCAATCTTTTTAAAAATTAACTTCCAGATGATTTGGCGTAAGCTGTTTACAATTGTATCAATAATTTCAACAAGAAGCATGCATTCTAACCAAATAACTGCCTAAAATAATATTAGGTCCTTACCTATGAAATTGGTGTTTTGTATGGAGATTTTGGGGAATTCTGCATTTTCCATACTAAAATTTTTTCTGTTTTCTTCACAACGACAAATCCAGAGATAATGATATTTGGCATGTATCATTAGACAAGCTTTAGTAATATCTGTAATATCACACTTCATAAAAATTATTTATCGTTTTTAAGTGAATGCAAATAAAATGATGTATTCGGGAGGCACTTAAAAAGAGTTGTCTCCGTGTCCAATTTTAACACAATAATATGTTGATAATTTGTTGTATGTTTAATACAACAAATTATCAAAACAAATCAAAAGAGTTCAAAAATATAGTCTATTTTTAGACGAGGTAATTATTTTTTAGGAATACTCTGAATCTTAATAGTTACAGACAAAATACTAAGACAGAATAAAAACACCATTTTCATAGGTAAGGACTATAAACTGAAACAATATTTTTATCACGATCTCCGTGCCAAGTTGTCTGTACGCTGACAAAGCATCGCCATCTCTAGAGGTTCTAAGTTTGAAACCCGGTGAGGACACTAATGTGATGAATATAGGCATTGCGTTTGTTCTCCAGTCTTTGATATTTGTATATATTTTTATGTATACTATTTATATTTATCCGAGATCTAGCTACAATAACATAAAGGTAACTAATCAACGGACACAAAACGAGACACACTAAAAACATCAATTATTTCGAACGCCAAGCGGCTTAGTTCTCCTAATAGTTATGTGTGTAAAATTCTCCCATGTAGGGAAGGCAAAAGGAACGGAGCCCATACAGCCAAGTCTTCTGTATTATAATGTCTTCAGTATTTGCATTGAAATGCAAGTGTTATACATTTCAATGCATCTTGGGAGAGTTTGGCATCAAACGATCGATGAGGTGGATTACCACGATAAAAATCTCATCGTTTTTCACATCACTTGACGATTATTTCAATGATCCTCCATTTGCTCCTATTAAAGGTAGACACAACAGAGAAAACTAGCAACCAAATTAATACGTGTATTCACAAAGCAATGCCTTAAGTCACAATGACAATGTAAAAAACAAAATAAAATATAAAAATACAAAATTATAAAAAAGTTATAACTGCCAGTCCGCAACAGGCCAGCCCCCAGTGAAGCGACTAAGTAGGATTGGACTGGCGAAGCACCGGGATCAGCATTTTAGCCGGCCGCTTTAATGTCCCACCCTTCGTAGATACTTCCACCACCCTGACCACACCATCTTTCCCGGGCCATATCTTCTCAATCTTTCCTAGAGGCCACGTAGATCGCGGTAGAGACCCATCCACCACTATCACCACATCCCCACGTGACGGCTGACTGGTTGAGCTGGTGGTCGGCCTCGGCCGAAGTAATGGCAGGTACTCCTTTGCCCATCTTTGCCAGAAGTGGTCAGCCAAACGCAATCCTTTCTTCCAGTCTCGCCGACTGACTAGGTCTGAATCATTTAACGGGCGGAGAAGTGGACCATTGGAAGACGCACCGAGCAAAAAATGAAAGGGCGTAAGAGCGGCCTCTGAATCTTGGTCAACAGGAACATGGGTGAGTGGTCGGCTGTTTACAACTGCTTCTGCTTCAAGAAGAAAAGTGTACAGAATTTCTTCTTTCGGTGTTCTAGATTTAAGTGTAGCTGAAAGGGCAGTTTTAATACTCCGTACTAAGCGCTCCCAACACCCACCCATAAATGGGGCCGCAGGTGGGATAAATATCCAAGAGATTTTATTTGAGCTGGTGAAGTCAAAAATATCCGGCAGAAGTCTCGATGCGCCGACAAACGCGGTCCCATTGTCGGAGTAAATCTTCTCAGGGTGACCTCGCCGGGCGATGAACCGACGTAAAGCCATAATTGCCGAATCCGAAGATAATGAACCGACAATTTCCAAATGAACAGCCCGAATCACGAGGCACGTAAACAAGGCCACCCATCTCTTCTCCACCCTGCGCCCAATCGTAACGTTAATTGGTCCGAAGTAATCCACCCCGACTCTAGAAAATGGCCTCGAAGTAGCAGCAGTTCGATCTTCAGGTAAATCTCCCATAGGAGGAGAGTAAGGCAAAGCTTTTCTTTGGCGACAAATGGGGCAATTTTTGGAGACAGTCTTCACAGTCGGACGAAGGCGAATAATGTGATAGCGCTGTCGAAGCTCGTTGACGACCGCCTCATTATATCCATGTAAGAACTTGTGGTGGTAGTGGAGCACGAGTAGCTGTACAATAGGATGGCTCCCGTCAAGAACCATTGGACTTATCTCATGATGCTGGAGTGGTGGAAGTCTGTGTATCATGTTAGTCCGACTCGAAAGCCTTAGAACCTTATTAGAATCGACGCACAACGCGATTCTCGCTAGCCTACTTTTCTTCTCTATAGGTTCATAATTTATCGAGGACAGTATCTCATTTTTAAAGGAATCTAACTGGGAACTCTGTAAAAGTTTCACCTCTGCCAAGGCAATATCTTCAGCTGTAAGGCTATGGAGTCGCTTTATTCGTTCTGAGATAGCAATATTATGAAACTTTCGCTTTGCTGCCAAAGAAGAAGAAATTTTGGAACGAATTTTAGATAAAATTGACCGAAAAACTTCAAAACAACGTTGAACCCGGGCCGTCGCGCGAACTAAACGAGTCCAATCGCTGAAACGCGAATGGTCCGCAACTACCGGTGAAGGTAATCTAAGCGGGATGTCAGAGGTAAAACCAATCGTTTCTGGATGAGGTTTTTGGTTCTTCAGCTCATCTAAAGACGAAGGGATTTCAGTGGATGGTTCTACGGGCCAATCCTTCATGGGATAATTTAGGAATGATGGGCCAGCGTACCACCTAGAGCAGCTATCAAACTTTGCGTCAGGCCGCGTAGCGTCGTCTGCCACATTTTGAGTGGTTGGAATATATCTCCATGATGCGACATCTGTAATTTCTAAAATTTCACCAATTCGGTGGGCGACAAAAGGCTTAAATAATCGAGCGTCGCTACGCAACCATCGTAAGACAGTCATACTGTCAGACCAAAAGAAAATTTTAAGAGGCTTTATCCTATGAGCCTCGATAATATAGGAGGTAAAGCGAGACGCGATGAGAGCCGCCTGAAGTTCCAGTCTGGGAATAGATACTGGTTTCAGGGGGGCCAAGCGAGCTTTGCTACCTATAAATGCCAATTTAACCTGACCGCTACAAAACTGAAAGCGCCAGTAAGCAACACAAGCATAAGCGTGTTTGCTGGCATCAGCAAACACGTGAAGTTGACATTCAGAAAAATCGTTACTAGTAAAATAGCACCGGGGAACGCTCAAGGGGATGAAATGCTTTAAATCTTCATACCACTGAAGCCATTTAGTAATAACTTCTGTCGGTAGCTGTTGGTCCCAGTCAAAACCAAGTCTCCACGTCTGTTGAAAGTATATGCGCCCCTTTATAATTATTGGGGTTAAGAAACCAATAGGGTCATAAATACGCATAAGCTGTGACAGAACTGACCGCTTTGTCAATTTGGTGGGTAAACTCTCAGGAAGATTCCGAAGAAAGCTAAAGGTATCTAACGCAACATTCCAGGAAATGCCGAGAACGCGAACATTATTTACAATGGGACCTAAAACCACGTCATTAGTAGCCGGAGTTGCCACAAGCTCGGAAGGAATATCTGAAAGAGCCTCCTTGCGATTTGACACCCAAGCACGAATTTCAAATCCTGCAGCCTGATGAACCTTATAAACGTCGGCAGCAAGCTTAGAAGCTTCTGAGATCGTATTCACACTGCCTAAAAAATCGTCCATGTAGTGGTCTTTAATCACGGAATCAGCTGCCTCCGGAAACCTAGCACGTTGCTCCTCGGCATTCCTATTTTTAATGTAAATAGCGGTGCAAGGACTGGATGTTGCACCAAAAATCATCGAAGTCATTCGATACTCTTTAATCGGTTCAGAAGGTTCATCACGCCAGAGGAAACGTTGCGCGTCCTGGTCTTGACGCCTTATTTTAATTTGAGGAAACATTTCCCGAACGTCTCCGGACATAACAACCAAGCCTTCCCTGAATCTCATAAGAATGGCTAAGAGAGGTTGTAGGAGGTCGGGACCCGATAAAAGTAAGCTATTTAAGCTAACGCCATTTACAGTAGCGGCCGCGTCATGTACTACGCGGAGCTTACGCTTAGTGGGATGGACCACCCCAAAATGAGGCAGATACCAAGAAATAACGGTTGGCGGTGGAGCCTCAGAACATAACTCTGCATAACCTTTATGTATGGTTCCGTGAATGTACTCTCGGTATGACTTTGCATAATCAGGGTCTTTTTTAAATTTCTTTTCCAGGTTAATAAACCGCGATAATGCGAGATTATAGCTGTTGGGAACGTTTTGAATATCGGCTTTCCACAGCAGACCAGTTTCATACCTCCCGGACGGTAGACGCCTAGAGGTATTGTCTAGAATTTCTAACGCACGTGTCTCATTAGAGTTTCGAAAGTCTGTTTTAGAGATGCCTATAGAGTCGAGTTTATAATTATCTTTGATAAGTGTCTCGAGAGATTTATCATCGAATGTGTCCTCACCAAATGAGACGTGATTTATAAACTGAGTGGGGCGAGTGGTTTTACTAGAGGTAAAACCATACAAGACCCAACCTAAGGCAGTGTTTATTGCAACTGGCTGTCGTGGGTTACCCGCCCGTGTGGTGCTAGGTATAGACAGGTGCCAGTTGTCTGCCCCTATAATTATAGTAGGTTGGACTTCGTCATAACATAAGGTTTCTACTAAATCGGAAAGGTAATGAAATTGATTTATGTCACAAGAAGCTATAGACTGCCGACTCACACCTAAATTAGAAATAGATCTAGCATTTTTTATAGTATAGGTTTCAGTGCAATACCGCCCGCGAATAGAAAACTCAACGAAATTTACTGTACAGGTTTTTGATAAACCGCTAATGCAATTAAACGTTAAGGTTAACTCAGGACCAACGGCTCCAATGCTTTCAGCAATGCTAGAGTCTATTAGAGTAGCCGTGCTACCGTCATCCAGGAGAGCGTACGTACTGATCTCTGCTTTGGGTCCAGATATTATCACAGGGACAACCTTTAATAACGGCCGCGAAGCTCGATCGCAAGTGGTGTTATGCGCCACGGTCTCTATCTGACGTTGACACGCAGACGATGCAGTTGGGCTAGAAGTGTCGTCGCTATAAGAAGTTGGCCTTACTTGGTGCAGAAAAGAGTGGTCTCTGCGAGCAGTTGTCGACTCCACAAGTTATCTTGCAACGAGCATACAGGTGGCCGCCACGTACTAAGCACCTACGGCAAACCTTATTTTCCACAACCCAGCGCCATCTGTCATCGACGGAAAGTGACTCGAAATTCCGACAGTTGTCAATGCGATGATTTGGCACTTGACAGTACTGGCAACGGCTCTCGGACTTTTGGCCAAAATTTTTACTTGAAGTTAATTTAGAATTTTTATTAAAAGAGTTTGTACTTAAATTATTTTCATAGACTGTGTTGACTGTGTCATTTTTATTTCTTAATGTGACACGATGAAAGTCTTTGACGTTGTCACGATTTTGACTGCTATGAAAATAATTCTTGTGACAAAATGATTCAGGAATGAGACCAAACTGTAACTGAATATTAGCTTCGTGTATGAGAAAATCGGACAACGAATCTAATTTATACTTACCGCAATTATGACTGTAAGCGTAGTCAACCCATCGAGTTCGTAAAAGCGGTGTAAGCTTCGATAAAATGCCGTTAAAAAGCTCTGGCGATGCTAAATAAGCTTGGCAATCTAGAAGCTTTATTGTAGCCACGCAGTTACGAACCCTACAAGCGAATACGTTTAAATCCTTACCCGAATCTAAAGGCAGCTTGGAAAGAGACTGGATAGCTGCTACTTCGTGCAAGACGATGAGCTCTGGGCGACCAAACCTTAACTCCAGGGCAGATATTACCTCGTCGGGATCGCAGTCGGAGATAAGCAGACTAGTGACGGCGTCGCGGGCTGCTCCGCTAAGAGCTGTGTTAAGCCTAGCGAGGTTCTCGCCATTACTGTAGCCTGCCTTCGTCTGCTCGAAGATCCTTTTAAAGGGCAGCCACTCTGAAGCGCGACCACTAAAGGAAGGCATTTTCAAAGGACTCACCTGAGGCCGCGACGCTGCGAGGTTGGTGATGACTTGCGCCAGGGTCTTGATGTCGTTTTGTGTAGCCTGACTATCAATAAAATCTTTATTTTGTTTACAATAATGTGTTTTTTGTGTGCCTAAACTATTAAATGCATGTACGTTCGCTGGAGGCGACTGAGCTCTCTCGCCGCAGACGTTGGGTACTAAAACGGCGTGTGAAGCATCATGAGTCACCTGCGAATGTAAATGTATATTAGATTGATTGCCGTTGCGATCAAGCCACGACTCTACAATCTCATGTGACTTGTTGCTCGAGCGCGAACAGGAACCCGCTGCTTCGACGGCAGCTAGCTCGGCCTGCAACTCGAGCTCGGCAATATGCTGTTGACGTCTAAAGGCAGCTTCCTCTAGCTGACGCTTGGAGGCAGCTTCGTCACGAGCGGCTTCTAGCTCCGCAATGCGCTTTGCGTGTTGCGCTTTTAGGGCTAATTGCTGCGCTAAGATGGTCGATTTAGAAGCCCGTGATGAATTAGAATGAACTGAAATTGGTGGAGGTAACCTCACGGTATCCTGCGGAGTTAGCGCATGCAGGGGCCTTGGGGATGAGAACTCCTGGCGCGGCTCCGCGCTGAGGACAGCAGTTGATGAAGTCTCCTGTTCAGCGACATTCAGCGACATGACTAGCTTGTTTGATCGCAATAACATCACAGACGGGCGTGAACACTTTTGTATTATTCTGACACCACTATTAAAGGTAGACACAACAGAGAAAAACACTAGCAACCAAATTAATACGTGTATTCACAAAGCAATGCCTTAAGTCACAATGACAATGTAAAAAACAAAATAAAATATAAAAATACAAAATTATAAAAAAGTAATAACTGCCAGTCCGCAACAGCTCCATTGCTCATCATTATTGACACTTATTACACAAAACTACACTGATTTTACGCAACAAGATCCACTCCGAAACAATAAAACAATCACTGAAATAAAAATCACGTCTGCCAAAGTTGAATGCCGCCAAAAACTCCCATCTTGCTTATATTATCATTTTTCAACACAACACAACATGATAAAAAGTAAAGTTACTTCACTTGTCAAAAAAAGTAATTGTAATATCAATTTCTATACACGCATTGTACCCGTATATGGAATTATCGATGTAGTATTTGAGACGTCATTATAGGTGAGAAATTAACTCACGTACATAATCCCGTGACATCTCCCGCCGACACCCGCTCAGCCAAAGCTCAATTAACTCGAGGTCATCATAACCATGACGTTTATTTGATGTCTGGATGAATGATGGAATTGACTACGAGGACTACTGCCATGATTATTACATACTCGATAATAATGTTAATATTATGGCTTTATCACGGTTCTAAAACTGTCTTCAATTCATATTCACTTATTACTAATACTTACGATGATTTTTAATATAAAAACCTATACACTCAACATACAATTCACCGTAAATACTATAAAACTTTAATCTAAATATGGTCTAAACCTAAATATTAACTTAAATCACAATAAAAACATAATCACAGAAATTGTTATTATACAAGAAATATCCCTAAGTGTAAATAGATTTTTGTGTTATGTTATGTTATAAAATTGTCCCATGTAGGGAAGGCAAAGGGAACGGAGCCCATACAGCCAAGTCTTCGATATTATAATGTCTTAAGTATTTGCATTGAAATGCAAGTGTAATACATTTCAATGCATCTTAGGAGAGTTTGGCGTCAAACAATCGATGGCAGACACTGTGGTGCTACTTCGATGAGGTGGATTACCACGATAAAAATCTCATCGTTTTTCACACCACTTGACGATTATTTCAATGATCCTCCACATTGCTCATCATTATTGACACTTATTACACAAAACTACACTGATATTACGTAACAAGATCCACTCCGAAACAATATTACAATCACTGAAATAAAAATCACGTGCGCCATAGTTGAATGCCGCCAAAAACCCCCTAGATTTTTGTGTTTAAATACCCTCACACTAAAATATTAAAAATGGAACTATTGGCTTTTGAGCTAATCCATAAAAAATCAAATACATCTTCATTAATTATAATTTACTAAATTACGAATTCAGGTGCATAAGATTAAATAGAGTTATTCTGTAACTAAATAAAAATTTCTTTTGTTTTCATATAAACATGTTGATGTTTAGCCATAGCTACTTCTATATTCCCCATACATAGTTTATGGTTTGTGACGTGAAGGAAGTGTTACTCCCACTTTCTACAATGAAGATTCCAGAAGTTTTCGGGTCTGGTCTCCTCTCAGCTTTATTATACACCCTTTTACAGTTCCTTTGAATATTGTTTTAATTTTAAAAATTATTATGGTTCTATACAACAAACGAACACATTAGACAGAGAAATAAAAGAAAAATCACGCCTTATTTTACTTAACCTCCTTGCTTTAATTCTTAGGTCCTTACCTATGAAATTGGTGTTTTGTATGGAGATTTTGGGGATGTCTGCATTTTACATAGTAACATTTTATCAGTTTTCTTCACAACGACAAATCCAGAGATAATTATATTTGGCATGTATCATAAGACAAGCTTTAGCAATATGTGTGTGAACACGCTTGATAAAAATTATTCATCGTTTTTATGTTAATGCAAATCAAATGATGTATTTATTAAACTTACAAATAATTATCAAATTAACTATATGGTCTATTATTAGAAGAGGCAATTATTTTATAAGAATGTTCTGAAACTTAATAGTTACGGACAAATTGCTAAGACAGAATAAAAACACCAATTTCATAGGTAAGGACCCAATATTTACATCTTTGTAAACCAGTCATAACTTCGTTCCAAAGCCGTGACAACAAAAAATTTAAAAAGTAAAAGGAAAAATCAATAAATTCGACAATGGTACCCATCCAATTATTTTTGGTTGTTATTTGCAAAAACACTACAAATCTTTTCAAGCCAAAAATAGTTAATATTTATGCAGGCTGTCTAGAGTTGAAATAAATTGAAGTTTAAACTGTGTTTCGTTTTTTTTGTTGATATTTTGACATTCTAAATTCAAATTAGGTACTTCATTCATAATAAAATCTTGCTTTACTCTCCGTATACATGATAAACAGACGAACATGGAACCTCCTCCTTTTTTGAAGTCGGTTATCAAATAAAGTGTGCTATGTGCAGGTGGTGTATAAAAAAACCATAAAAAAACTTACAAACAAAGTATCACAAAATTCTTTTGAATTTTGAATTTTGCTTTGTTGTTTAGTGAAAAGTAGGAGAAAAATCACTTGACAGATTACAAATAGGACTTTTTATAACACTCCTTCCTTCAAAATGTTTACTTATAATAATTATAAATTTAATTTCTGAATAGGTTTAGGGGTCCCATCGAAAAAAATATCAATATTTGTAGAGATGACTGTCAAATGATTGACTATATTCCTCAATCACAATAGATTACAACAAAATTGTTGCATGGTGAAACAATAACCTGAATTTTAAAAGAGCAGCCTTACAAAATAGAGCCAAGGAAAATTTAATTTTCCTCAACAAATCGATGACTTCTATGAGTAAAATATAACCTCAAATAGTACCTCAAAATTGTATGAGACGAGTACCTCAAAATTAAAGCAACTTCAAATTTCTTTATTTAATTTTCGTAATAAAAATGCGATAGGAAATATACGTTATGAATAAAAAAAGCTATTGGTTTATAAGACGTTACGTATTATAATAAGTCGAACATATTGAATAATAAAATAGGAATTTCAATAACGGTTCTATTGCAAATTCTCTTTAAGTAAAAATGCGAATCAACCGAGCAGCATACCAATGAAAGATTAAGAATAAAAATTCGTGGCTGCTACACGTTTAAGCATTATTAAGTTGATACCAGGGTTGCCAGTTTTGCTGATATCGAAGTGAGTGCTATTAAGCTTTGGAAATTATAAAATCGTCCTTCTCAGCCTATATACGTCCCACTGCTGGGCCCAGGGCTTCCTCATGGTAACATGGTGAGGAGTATGGGCCGTAACACCACCACGCGGTGGTGTTACGGCCCATACTCCTCAATGCGGATTGGTGAATAGAAACGATTGCAATAGCAACCGGGACAAACGGCTTAACCTAGCACGGAGGAGCTCGAGATTACAAAGTTTTGGTCACCCATCCACTGCTTGACCATGGCGTAGGTAGTTTTGTTTTCAATATAGAAAGCCAAAGTGAACCACTACGCCACGGAGCTCCTCCCACTAGCCTGGCATCATGCTGAACTGGCAACCTGTTCGTCTGCAGTCACGAGATGTTTACTTAGATTTTTTATACATAACATTGTAATTTCTTGCAAAGTGTCTGTTGATGAAAAAAATTATTTTCTTTCTTTCATTCTTTACATCATTACTGATAATCCTCGATTAATTTCATATTTTGGTAAAAAGGCCGATGTAATTTAGATAAAATAATAGGTCTTTATCTATGAAATTTTGTATGGAGATTTTGGGGAACTCTGGATTTTCCATACTAAATTTTTTTCTGCTTTCTTCAAAACGACAAATCCAAAGTTAATAATATTTGGCATGTATCATAAGACAAGTTTCAGCTATATGTGTGATATCACACTTCATAAAAATTATTTATCGTTTATAAGTGAATGCAAATAAAATGATATATTCGGGAGGCACTTAAAAAGAGTTGTCCCCGTGTGCAATTTTAACACAATTAAACTTACAACAAACTATCAAAACCAATCAAAAGAGCTCAAAAATATGGTATATTTTTAGAGAAGGTAATTATTTTTTAAGAATACTCTGAAACTTAATAGTTACAGACAAAATACTAAGAGAGAAAAATAACGGCAATTTCATAGGTGAAGACCTATTATTACGTAAAATCGCTAACACCCTGCCCCGAGTGTAAGAACCTTTTTTTTTCGTTAGGGTTCAATGGGTATATCGAGGAGTTTTAGTGGGTAGTACCGGCCTTTCTGGTGGCCTACCTCAGCCATAGGTACGGTCCGTAAATCGATTCCTTCTCGTCAAAAAAACGGTGAAGATAAATGTACTAAAATTTATACTATGGGTATAAACTTTAGAAATATACATAGTATTTAAAAATATATGTATTAACAACGAAAACAATTGATAATAATTATCATGCCCCAACATTAGTTGAACCCGGAACCTCATAAATGTACCTTAAAACTTTGAGTTTATTTTCAATGTAACTGGAAGAATTAAGGAATCCATGCATTCAAATCAATATCAAAAGTAACTTTATTTCATAGACCAAACTTGGCACTTAAAATCGTCAACATTTTTCATAATTATTTTACAATATAAATAATCATTAGCACCCTTACTAATAAACGAGGTTTAAGGTTGAAATAGTTATTCAGTGGTTTATCTTCGTCAGACATTCAGAAGACAGTAGTTGTCAGAAAACGACAAAACACTGAATAACTATTCCTTCCTTATAACTCGTTTACTAGTAAAGGTAAGAGTATAATAATAAAGTTCATTACCGTGAGCGCTTGTAGCGAGTACAACCACAGGACTTTGACTGTGATTGTAACGATACAAGCGGCCGGATTCCGAGAGTAAGGCTTTTCATGAGAAGAACCCGGCAAGAAACACATGAGCCACTTTTTTTTTAATAGCCAATCATATAATTATTGTCAGTATTTAATATTTTGCATTATTTTCTGAATTTCCATTAATCTATCAACATTACTTTACTCTGGAAAGCCATGGAGGTCGTCTAGATATTCGCCACAAATCGTGTCAACCCGGGGTCAACCCTCTCATGTAATTCATGTAAATAATTCATAAACGTACATATTACCAACTCTTTCCTTATAATGATTATTATGATCGCCAAAATTTCGTACCCAAAACACAACTTCCATTGGAATGTTCGTAATCTGCATAACCCGAAGACAATACAAATATATATTCTTTAATCTCCATTGTCCGTACCGGGCATCGGCTATTCCCGGAACGATGTGAAAGATACATGTATATACATGTACATTATAGCGTCGTTGGCGCGTGTCGAACGCGTGCT
This sequence comes from Parapoynx stratiotata, assembly GCA_910589355.1. NCBI lineage: Eukaryota > Metazoa > Arthropoda > Insecta > Lepidoptera > Crambidae > Parapoynx > Parapoynx stratiotata. The sequence continues at coordinate 3,850,662 of OU342468.1, read as the reverse complement.
TAAGCCGAACTCGACACACTTTACGATTTTAATCGTACCGAAAAACTCGATATGAAAAAATCTTTAAGGAAAACCGCTGAATACGGGCAACGGAAGATCGATAATGGAGATCCTTGTGGTGACGTATGTAGTTCGTAGGTAGCTCTATCTATCAGGCTATTGTCGTCCACTGCTGGACATGGCCTCCCCCAATGATCTCCACAACTCGCGGTCCTGCGCCGCTCTCTGATGAGACGATTAAATTATAAATGAAACAAGTCGTGTGGGCTACCTTTGTATGGTTAAGAATTTTAGTCCAGTCATTTAAGTCAATAAATAGAGTTAGCCTCGTAATGAGATATAATAAGCTCAAAACTCGTATACGAGCTTACAGCCTTCATTTTACATTCATTTTGTAATTCTTATAGTTTATTGTTGTCTCAAAAGTCTTATAAAAATACCAATGTAGCCACAAGACATTTTGCTTCAGACGCCTTTTTAATTACAAGGTACTTATTATTATTAACCCCTTGGAGGGAACCGCGATCACCAGTGTTCGCTAACAATATATGTTTCAAATTTTTCTTGTTTTTTGCCCCTTGACTAATTAAAATCATGTCTATAATTCGCAAAAAAAAATCAAAATAATTTGTTGTTAGATGTAACATTGTCAGAGACGGTAACGTGCTCTATCGTATTCTATTTGGTTCAAGGTCAATTGAATGTTTTCAATTGATCTTGAGCATTAATTAAAATCAATTGAATTGTTATTATGAGTCGTGATCTACACTTGTATTGGCATTTAAACTGTTCGATAGTTTAATAAAATTGATCGTGTGATGTGAAAACTACTGTCTTAAATTACTACGCATGTGATTTCGCTAACATTATCGGGTCGTTGAAGACCCATATCGGAAGGTATGCAGCTTCCTATACATATGGAGGTATCGGTAGAACTTTTTGTATTGACGTCATTATGAGGAACAATTAATAAAATTAATAAAGTAAGAAGAAAACACAAGACACTGATTAAGAAACTTTTAATGATACCTACCATTACTTAGAGTCGATGTTATACATCACATATCAAAATGTAAGCATCAGTAGCCAAAATAGTTTGAGGTTTTATTTTTATTCGATACAGTTTGCTGACTAGCACATGACATGGATACTATTTTAAGCATATATCGATTTGCTCCAGGGTTTTCTCTGGCGTTCCTCTATACGGATATCGGTGATTTCAGGTATTTTACATACATACATAAAATTACACCTGTAATCCCCGTAGGCGTAGGCAGAGTCCAAAGAGCACTGTGTTCCTTAAAACCACATTTAGCCATATGTGTTTGATCACATGAAAAATCGTGAAAGGGTAGTAAGAGGCTAGCTCATCGCCTACACAATCACAGACCCAGTACCCAATACGCCCTTAGTCGCCTTTTACGACATGCTAGGCAAGAAAAGCAGTTGGTACGTGTACATTATTTTTGCGTCCCGGACCAACATGGGACCAGTTATTTTAGAATATAATAATTTGAAGACATGAAGGCTTTATTATATTTTTGCAAATTTCCGAAAAGCCCTTGTCTCAAGCCTTTATTGTAATTTGTCGTCCCTTTCTAAGGTATTATTATATTATATTAGTGTTCTTGGGACACTTCTTGCCAACGTCTCATTTTGTCCTTAGTAGGAATTCTAAGAAATAACTAATAGCCTCTATATTCGATATTAGGGAACATTTCCTGTAAGTTTTATTCTTAACACATGTACTTATAAATGAAAAGAAAAATCCATTCGAGCTAATCGAGCAAAATCACTAGTTAAATGGTTCCAATTTGTGTGAATAAATTTAAAGGTAGAGTTTACTTCAAATTAAGATAGAATTTACTTCGTATATAATTTTAACTTTAATAATCGTAAATAACCATCAGATATGTGACTCAGATAAATATCGACCTATTTGGTAATCCCCGCCAAAAGGAATACAGTTCAGATGATAATTATTATGTTAATTGAATTATGAGCAGGCAAAAACTTCTCCCGAGTGTGCCTAAGAAATTAATCCCAAATATCGCGCAAGGAACTCAGTGGCGTCATGACTCGTAAGCTTTGGCTTTCGATATTGAAAACAAAGCTACTTTCACCATGGTCTGTTCTTGGATGGGTGACTAAAACTTTGTGATCTCAAGTTCCTCCTTCAGACTGAACCGTTGATCCCAGTCGTTGTGCAACCACTTCTACCCATCAATCTATCATCTGCAAGTTGAGCCCTGGGAACGGCTCGGAGAGTTGCTCCGGCAGACCCCGGGTCGCTCCCACAGAAGGGCAGGAACGGGTATATCGGGGAGTTTTAGTGGGTAGTGCCAATATGGCAGGTGAGTCCCACACACGCCTACCGGCTAGCCACCGGTAGGTACGGTCCGTAAATGGATTTCTCCTCGTAAAAAAAAGGCCTATGCTAGTTGGACGTATATGGTGTCGAATTATCGCGTACAATGTTATAAGCATTCTCTCAGTTTCAACATACGCCATTGCAATTCAGACTATTAACACGTTAGTTGTCATGTAAACTTGCCAAAAATATTTATTATTTGTATGTGATGTCGGCCGGGTGTCAATGGCACCGAAATTATGCCTCGTAACCGATTACAATGCGACGTTCACGCCAAACGGCGTGTTATGACACTATTGTGCAACTTTATACGGTGTAGCATTATTGTTTTACAAAGATCGGGGTTTACGACTGTGATTATGGACATTGTGTTCATTTTTTTATTAATGCATACATACATATTAGGTACCTATGAAATTACCTATGAAATTGGTGTTTTGTATGGAGATTTTGGGGAATTCTGCATTTTCCATACTAAATTTTTTTCAGTTTTCTTCACAACGACAAATCCAAAGATTATAATATTTGGCATCTATCATTAGACAAGCTTCAGTAATATGTGTAATATCACACTTCATAAAAATTATATATCATTTTTAAGTGAATGCAAATAAAATGATGTATTCGGGAGGCACTTAAAAAGAGTTGTCTCCGTGTCCAATTTTAACACAATTAAACTTACAACAAATTATCAAAACAAATCAAAAGAGCTCAAAAATATAGTATATTTTTAGACGAGGTAATAATTTTTTAGGAATACTCTGAATCTTAATAGTTACAGACAAAATACTAAGAAAGAAAAAAAACACCAATTTCATAGGTAAGGACCCAACATTATCACGCCTATATCTCCGAAGGGGCGGCAAGAGGTGTTGCACCCTCATACATTTGTCCCCAGGTGGTTAGCCTGTTGTGTTACAACAGGCACAGTGTGAAGCAAGCTAAATTCATCACAAGTATTAAGTGGTTTCATAGGTGGGCTGGCGACAGCGATGGCCACTCGCGCGCACTTACAATTACAAGAGATACCTAACATCGTTGTTGTCTCTCTCCGTCTCGCCGTCTTTGTTGGCCATAGCTGCCGCGACCTATTAAACCTAGATGCCCCCTCCCCCTGCCAATATTAAACGAATGTACATAAGCCTACAAAATAATATAGGGCTAACAAACTACAACCTCCGTTGGGGAGTGGCTTTTGCTCAACGTATCGGTTTCAAGGTGTCACATTGAGGGCTAATTTTTGTGCGCTAAAAGTATTAAATACTTATGAAGATAAAATTTGTTCCTCAGTCACGTATGTGTAATATATACAAGTTGACATTTTATGAACATATTATTATCTATACATATATAAAACTGTAGAGGTCGAATGTCTGTACATAGAAATAATTGTCTGTTTGTAATATCCGAAATGGCTGGACCGATTTCAAAGAAATTTTGCATGGTGACCTTATATACCTGGTCAACATTTTAGACACTTTTTATTCCGGAAAATTAAAGGGTTCCCGTGGGATAGTTAAAAAACCATAGTAACCGCGGACGAAGTCGCGGGGAACAGCTAGTGCAACATAAAACTATTACGTATGTGTATTTTTCCGTCTTTTCCCTACAACCTATTCATCACAAGCAACAAATTTGATAGGTGCGAAAGTCAAAAGATATTTACGGATATGAAATTACGGCCAATATCAAACAAATTACATTACATTACATTCAAAGACATTAAAAATAAAACTATAGTACAAATAACTATAAAAAGTTTTGCATTGTGACCTTGACATTATAAAAAAAATGAAACATTACAATTAAATTTAAATATAAGATAAGCACAGTATCCTTTAAGATAACAATATAACAGATATCAAAAAACAGTGTGATAAATACAGCATTGACTCGAGATTTCGTATAATCTCACCTTGTCTACCGTGATTGTCAATTTCCTCTATAATTAATGTGGAAACAAGGTCAAACATGACGGAAGTTAGAGGCGGACAGAATGATAGTTTGGCACAAAAAATTACAATTACTTTAATAGTTAATAATAGAAATAACTAATAACAGTGTCTGTAAGAAACAGAGCAATTATTTTCTTTGCACTAAAGGCTTAGGTACTTTACTAAATAGTTACTGGCAGATGTATACGAAACTAATTATTTACCTACTCATCACCAACATAGAAGTCCCAATTCTGACCATCTTCCGGCGGGCCCTAACTCCACCCCAACGGTTCGTGCTTTCAGCACCTGGGGGAACTTACTCAAGATCACAAAATATTAGTCACTCATCCAAAGTCAAAGCGAAAGTGAAGTTAGCTTTACTTTCAAAATCGTATCAATCATTGTAAATACGCATAGAAACAGGGCCCCGATTCTGCTAATTTACAACTATGGCCATAGTATTTCAATAGTCAAAATATCAATTGGTAGTCAAATCTAAAAAAACTTTTTTCAGACCACGAAATTTAAAAAAATTTACCATTGAGACTATTTCCAATACATTGTTTTAGTTATGTTGAAGAAAATTGATTATCAGACTATTCGCCATCCTATTGGGCCATTTGTAAATTAGCAGACACAGGGCCCAGGCTCGTCGCCTGTAGGAGCCCTACATAAATTACCTCACACGTTAAGGAGGAGGGAGAAGGCGTGTAAATGTGACATCGTGTGACAAGGGGGTGAGAGAGCGTTAATTCTATGACGATACATTTCAAAATATGGTTAAAACACTCTACTATAGGAACAGCTGTTCATACCAATAATATTGTTTTATAATGGCAAAATATGTAACGTCACACTGGGAGGGGGGTCTCACAAATGTGACTAGCGGTGACAAGTGCGGGGGAGTGGTCAAAATGTCATCAAATTCGTGCGACCAAATAAATTATGGATGGCCCATTACATAGACCTTTCATCTAGTTGACTAGGTGACAACAACTTTATCTATCCCTTCAGAGATATTGGTATTGGGGTCGCTATGACAACGAAAAATAACAGGCTTGTCATTAATGCAAAATTTTATGGTGTGGTCAATTTGTGTGTCTTTTCTTGCCGTGATGTATAACGTGAGTTATAACAATACCTACTAATGAGTTGTTGCTAAACTGCGAACGTGAAGACGCAAGGAACAGCTATATAAAATATTTGTTAGGTACTTCGTAATTTTAATACCAAGAATCGTGTCAAAGCAACACTTTCCACCTACGATTGTAACAAGATTGTTTCGTAGCGTTAGCAGAATCCACCTGACTACGAGCACATAACAGATACATACACAAGACAAACTCCACGCAAAGTTCTCTAGAGCAACGCATACATAGAAACTAGAGATGCGCCGAATATTCGTTTTGTATTCGGTATTCGATGTATTCGGCATCATTTCCACTATGTGTATTTGGCCGAATTATACATGTTGTCTAAGTTGTTTTCGTGGCTAAGTAAAATAATTGTAAACCAAATAATTCGGCTAAATATCCGGTTCGATAAAGGTTAAACCGAATAATATTCGGTATTCGGTTATTAGGCGAAACCACTACTCGGCGCATCTCTAATAGAAACCGCCTTGAATACGATATGGCGTACCAGGGCGACCATAACAGCTTTAGAAAATTTGACGTCTAAGATTGACAAAGTCGGTAATTTAACAGATAACCTTAGGGAGTGAAAAGAACGGACGCTTTTATGGATTAAATGGCGAATGTTGAAGTTCTATGCGCCAGCACTGCATTTTGGACTATTGCAATCTCGAGGCCAGGTATAATCGTTTCATTCTCAATAACGGATCGGCCACGAGGACGAGCGACGGGTGGAGCGGCAGACAAATTCGCTTTTCATTGCGCGCTCACTACGGACGGACATTAGTGACAAACATCTTTTACGAACACTGAAATGCGAATTCGCTAGCCGCTCCGCCCGCCGCTCGTACTTGTGGCCGAGTTGCAATACATCAAAATAACTAGATACAAGAACAAAATCACAGTAGATTTTTTGAATACGCAGTTGACGAATCTATCTCGACTGCCATGGTAGGCATAAAAGTTAGGTACAAACATAAGATTACCTTCTGTACGTATCTGTTCTATGCTACGACACCCATACGCTAGTAAATACAAAGGTTCCATGAGTCAGCTATCGCCTGACCCGCCATCTTGCCTTCATCAGCTGTTTCAAGCTGACCCCTTATAAATTTGCACAATACTTCTCATTACATATTCGGAAGGGCTGCTTTAATTTTTTATTTCCAGCATGAAAAAGGGGTTTTTCCTTTTTTTAATATTCTCCTTAGTTATATGAGAAAAAGCAAGGGCTACTAAAGCCCTGGATATATCTCGACTTTATTAATTACTAGCTGTTGCCCACGACTTCGTCCGCGGTTACTATGGTTTTTTAACTATACCACGGTAACCCTTTAATTTTCTCTCAAAGTCTCAGGCCGATCGGTTTAAAATTGACAAAGTTTCATACAACCTTCATCCCCTATTTTATCCCCTTGGGGGTGGAATTAATCAAAATCCTTTGTTATCGGATGCCTACGTCATAACATCTACCTGCATGCCAAATTTCAGCCCGATCCGTCCAGTGGTTTGGGGTGTGCGTTGATAGATGTCAGTCAGTCACCTTCGAGTTATATATATATATTACTTTAGTAGTATATTCATTCAAATGCGAGTGAAACGAGTTTCTATGGCGTTTAGGAGAGTTTTAGCCTAAATACTAAAAACTCTGTATTGCAATAACAATCTCATTATCTTTCCGTAGCATCTTTCACACATATTCCAATGTCTTTTAATCATTGCTCGTCATAAAACACTTGTTACACTAAGTGTACTGAAAAGAGTACGTACAAGATCCACTCCGAATAAAATTAAAACCAGTAGAAAATTGAGCGCCACTGACTCTACTTACTAATTTTCCTACTGCCGTTCAGCAGAGTGTTTAACACCTCTGCCAACTCCTTCGGGGAAAAAGGCGTGATGATATTAAGTTATGTTTAGCAGGGCGAGACACACAATATCTATACATATATAATAAAACTGTAGAGGTCGAATGTCTGTACAAAGGAAAAAATGTTTAAAACAAAGTCAGGGAGATGTGAAAAGAAGGAAAATACCAAAGAAATGCTTTTTTTTTTGGTTTCTCTGTCTGTTTTTCTTTTTGTACGGGCTAATCTCCGCAATGGCTGGACCGACTTCAATAAAATTTTGCATGGTGATACCTTATATCCCTGGTCAACATCTTAGATATTCCGGAAAATTAAAGGGTTCCCGTGGGGTAGTTTTAAAAACCATAGTAACCGCGGCCGAAGTCGCAGGCAACAGCTGGTCTTTCTACATACTTACTTCGATGAACATTCACTCTAAGTAAAGCTTGCTGATTTGTTAAGAGTGTAAAAATGTTTATTTGTCGACGTTGGCGAAAAATACTATGCAAAAAAAATCCTCACTGACAGGAGGTTTTTTCAATGTAAGGTAATGTCGAATCTATTGCCCTAAGAACAAGAAAGACCATGTTCGTAAGGACATTAAAATTATTACCCTCCACTTCGACGCAAAAACAAAACGCCCTATACAGTTACTATAACTAAGTGGGTGAAGCTAATAAAGGCACTTAACGTCGATTCGAATATCGATATTTATGGACAAACTTTGGAACTCTGTGATAAACGAGACAAAGTCGAAAATCGCGTGTCGATTCTGTAGTTCGATTCGCCATACTTTGAACTCCCGTAGAGCAACACCATAAAGTAGTTAAGTTAACACAATAAAATGTAGCTTTAAATTAGCTCCTCGTTTTACAAGCAATAAATTTAATAGGCCTACGAGGGGCTAAGTCACGCTTTAAATTTTGACTTCGCGACAATTTAGTTACACTAAGCTAAATCTCTTATGCGCTAAAAAATAAAGTTTAAATTACCTTAGGAAAGTTGGCAAGTTACGGCTCTACTTTCGGTAATCAACTTCGGTAATCAAGTTTTCTATCATCGGAATAGCCCCCAAGGAAAAACGCGTGCCCGGCGCCCGGGCGGGGGCTAATCGAGTCACTCATTGAATAATCTCGATTCGGTGTGTGATTTTGAATGAACTATTTTACGGCTTGATTGATTGTCAAGTTGTTTGATTTGCAATTTTGCATACTTTAATCGTCATTTTAAAAAATTATTTGTATTTAATAATTATATTGTATTATAATATTCCTCATATACATACTTATATAGATAGTAGATTAGTGTAAAAATATGAGAAAAAAAAACAATCATCCATTACTGGATCACTCATGTTCGTGTCCACTATACTATCTAGTAGTAGATAGTATCTACCCAAGCCTCCTTCTGTGAAAACGTACTCTTGCAGAAGGAGGCTGCGGAGAGGGAGCGGGAAGAGGATACTTTAGCGCCTCCTCTCCGGCGTAGACGAGTGGGAGAAGGCGGGCGCCATAAGCCCGTCCCTCTACTTGTCCCGGGAGCAGCTGCGTGCGTCGGATGGCTTCCACGCACGCGTATCACCGGCTGCCACGTCTAGAGATTTTCCGAATATGCCCGGAATATCTCCCTCTGGCGCAAACCCCGACCTGGTGTCCGTCTAGGTCGTGAAGCCCTGGGAACGGCTCGGAGAGTTGCTCCGACAGACCCCGGGTCGCTCCCACAGAAGGGCAGGAACGGGTATATCGGGGAGTTTTTGTGGGTAGTGCCAATATGGCAGGTGAGTTCCACACACTCCTGCCGGCTAGCCACCGGGCCACCGGTAGGTACGGTCCGTAAATGGATTTCTTCTCGTAAAAAAAAAGATAGTATCTACCCAAACGGGACTCACACCCATATACCTACTCCTTGTTTCAATCTACTTTACCAAAGAAGCCGTCATAGATAAATAAGTTAAACCAATAGAGATATGAGATATTGCACCCCCCCTAATATAATATTCTATTCCACTTTTGATTTGTGCACTTTGTCGGCGTTATTAAACTACATATTTATTCAAAATTCAAAATTTCAGCTCTTTAGTACTAACGATTACTGAGATTATCCGCGGACGGACAGACAGACACACAGACATGGCAAAACTAAAAGGGTTCCTAGTTTACTACGGAACCCTAAAAATGCCTCGTTGTGTGATAATTGGCGCAGGGACATCAGCGACATCGGTATCTTTCAATCAGTATCAATCTCCCATCTTAAAATTACAGATTGTGACCAAGAATTTTGTACTATAAGATGGATGCCAATCTCCCATTAACATGAGGCAATGTTCTTTCTCGATCAGTAGGTGTTCCCTCTCATTCTATCACTATTTATGAATGACGGCTATCCGTGGGATATCCTCTTCCTCTCTTTCTATCCATAGTTTCTGTCTCACCTGTCATATTTACGCCATTTTGACGCCTAGACAGAAAATTGTTAAAAAATTTTGTAATTTAATATTTTAAATAAAAAAATATAAAACTGGTGATGACGTGCGTTGTTTTATGTTATGTAAGTAAGTGGTATCCTGGATGTACCTTATCATTTCACAGGTGAGTCAATAATCACATATTAAATGAGAGTATTTGTTTGAGAAATTTGTGTGTATTTTTGTGTGACGTTATTAGTTGTAATTGAAAGCTTTACTACGAAATGTCAAACTCATTCATTAAAGTGATAGAATGAGAAGGAACACCTACTGATCAAGACAAAACATTGCCTCATGCAATTGTATGGGAGTTTGGCATCTATCATAAAGTACAAAATTTTTGGCTGTGACCTCTTAATAGACGTTTAATGTTGACACTCTTGGTTTCATTACAAATCGTTGCACTTGCGTTGTCTATATAAATGTATATCTGTGTCTAGGACTGATGAGATATATGATAGAAACTAACATTTATTATTAGTCTAGATTCTAACTATTGATTTTGTAACGTTGAGAATGCCGGAGATAAATAAAAGCCCGTAGTTCGTCACTTATGGAAAATGTATATTAAAAACTTAAGGCACTAATAGTGCCTTGGTAAAGTTATCTGAAACTTTTGAACAATTATTATCGTTATTTATAGTTTATTTCTATATTATTTTATTATAGTCATTTAATTTTTATATTTTATAATTATTTGCGTGGAGACCACCGCTCCAGACGCTGACTCTGATAAGAATAAAATTGGAGACAAAAAACAATGAAAAAGGGAAACAGATGGTTAGTCTAAAAACAGAAACAAAGAGAAAATGGCCAGAGAAGTGCGCAATAACAGCAAAGAGTCGCTAATACTGATATAGAGCCTCGTTACAAGGTAACTATTACTACGAATCAAAAAACTCACTTGTAGTCCCAGAATATAACACCTTGTAGACATTTAATTTTGCTATTTTTATCACAATCTTGAAATTGGTGACATCTACCTTCTACAACACAGGATTGACATTGATAGACATATCAAACAAATTATATCAGAATTTCATGAAAGTTGTAAAATGTTGATTCTTTTTGTTCTTGACAAATGGTATTAAAATAGTTTCAAGGTGGTTTAATCATATCTAGTTGTTTTTTAAAACAGGCAAAGCGAACCCATTTTAAGAAGAGATTAAAAAGATAAGCCGATTCTCTCCTCTGCACGTCAGGTCAACTTCCACTACTTATCTTATCATTTCGCGATTCACACATTCAATCAATCGTTTCTTTGATCTAATATGATACACAAACTCACTATTGGTATACTTAATATCAGTTATCGCTTTTAATCCAACCATAGGTTTTAATGTATTTAACCGAAGTATTCTTATCCGTCCATTATTCCACCTATTCACGGTACGCTGGATATCCATTATGGTCCATTTGCCGTAAATTCTTTTATTTACATAGTACGTATATTGAATTAGAGCCCGGATGCCCGACGCTAACACAAATTACATCACCATTACAAGAAACCTGCATGTCATTGTCGTTTCTAAGTAAAAACTTTTTAAAGCGAACTTTTTAAAGTTATAATTAGAGGAAGTGTACGGCTGTACGGAGAAATTTCTTTGCGTTTGTCTGAAATGTTTTTTAAAAATGTTAGCTTTAGACTCGATCGTCGGACGTCGCGTCGTCGTTCCGATCAAGGCGCTTTAAATACTGGCTGAAATTACGAGAGTAGGTTTTTCGTAATAACGAATGATTCTAAGTTTTCAGCGTAATCAATTATGTAGTCGTAGTCTTCTTTTAATACGAAGCCGAATGATACAAGGACGAATGCTTACTACAAATCATAGACTGTATCCATGATTTGTATCATTCATCCTTTCATCAATTAGGCTTCGTACTTTTTTGCCACCAACATGATACATATACTTACATCCCACCCTGATCACAAGCCTTCATACATTGAGAAACAAAGAAGTGAAAGAAGTATGGTTCGTACGTAACCACAACCAAGTTAGATATTTTAAAAAAAAGTTATATGCTCTATTGTATTGAACCCCGACTTGAACCCATAGTATACATAGGTATGTTGCATGGGTTTGTTGCATTTTATTTTTTTTAACTATATTTCTGTTTTTCAATTAATTCTTATCTATCTATATATCTTTCGGTGCGTTAGATTGCCAAAAATTATAAAGATCAATCCGTTCCTTTTGGTTTAGGGTAAGTTTTTTGATCCGAAAAATCGTAAACACGAAACAACGAACTACAAAAACACATCGTTATTGCCTGCAAACTGATTTTTTTTAAATCTTCTGCCATTATTTCTTTAAAATAACATTTTTACTGCGTAGTACAGGAAAACATGAAATTAGAAGACGGCGTCACCGCTCTTGAAGACAGACCCCATAAAATCTCTCTTAAATTTCGATATCGTTATTACTGAAAAGAAAAAGTAGGAATACGATTTGACATTTGCTTACATTATTTTTCGTAAAACGGAAAATGTATCACATTATTGATATTTTGTTGTGTTTTTTCGTAGCGGCATCCAACTATGGCGGACGTGATTTTTATTTCAGTGAACGTAATATTGTTTCGGAGTTGATCTTGTTGCGTAAAATCAGTGTAGTTTTGTGTAGTAAGTGTCAATAATGATGAGCAATATGGAGAATCATAGAAATAATCGTCAAGTGGTGTGTAAAACGATCGGATTTTTATCGTGGTAATCCACCTCATCGAAGTAACACCACAGTGTCTACCATCAATCGTTTGACGCCAAACTCTCCCAAGATGCATTGAAATGATTTACACTAGCATTTCAATGCAAACTACTGAAGAAAAGTATTCTACTGTTAACGTGTGGCTCATAAGGTCCTGCAACCAGAGCCGTAAAACTGAATATTAAATAATTGATATTTTGTCTTAGGGACTCAGATGCACTGAGTAGTAAACCATTTTTTCAAAATAGAATTACGATGATGCATTTTTTGAAAAAATATAATGTAAAAATTATAAAAACCAAAGAAGTAGATATGAGGACGGATAAGATAAGACACAGGACATAAAAACAAAAAACATCAACTTTAACCTTTAACTAACTGATCAGTTTGCAATAAATAATAGCTATCAAGTGGAACAATTAATTAACTAAATCAAGAAATCATTGTAGATGTGACCTACATTACATAAGGCCAATTCTTTTGAATCAGTGGACCATTAGCTTTCCTTAGCAATAGTTACCAACCCACGCGACCTGCACAATGTTCAAATTGACGTCTAATTTTGTAATTTTTTCCAGCCCACACAGATAAATAATAGAATTACACGCGACATCTTTAAGATTAAAACGTCGTATAGACCACAGTATAGACGCTGACACCTACATGCTGAATACGAATTACATTCAAACACGTAATTGATTAATGATGGTAGAGCGTGAGAAAACTGAATATTCTTTTAGATTCCTGACCCAATTTTAACAGATTAGGGTTTCCGCGGCGCCAAGGGTATCATTTTATGGGAATCCATAAAATTTTTATTGCGACATTTTTAATAATGGTCTGCTGAAAAACGGCACAGAACGAATGCAATCTCAGCAAAAATTTACAAGGAATTTAATTGGAAACACTAGATATTTTTTATGCAAGAAGCACTGGTAATTTTATACAATTTTGTTAAATGCTTCTGTCGTAGCATGTCGTAGCAAATTTTACTATATTGATGACATTTTTCTGTTCAATATGAGAACATAAATAATGAATGAATTTTTCTGTTCAATATGAGAACATAAATAAAATAACATAAATAAATAATAAAATATGAAATAAAAATGAATTTATCTTGAACTCTCCAACTCGAGATTTGGGATATAAGTATTTTATCTTAGGAATTATTCGGTTCCACTAAACCTAAAAAATATGAATGTTCTGGCAATGATATTACCTATAAAAGTGTATTTATTAATAAAATATAATTAATTAGTTACTAGCATATCAAAGAATACATCATAGTATTTGTTATAAAAATCAAAAATAGTCCCATATTTTCCGTTTTAAAGAACTCGTGCTTCTATATTCAAGAAATTCTTATGGGAAAACTTTAACGTGCAAAGAAAACTGCACATGGCGGCTAGACGTCCAAAAAATCGAACACAAACCGTAACGTCTCGGAAGACACCGCCTTATAAAAACCAAATCAATACATCCATATATACATACATTTTTGTCGGCGCTCTGTGCCAGACAACTCAAGATTTATATATATTAGAAAGACCTCCGGGGAAATTCATAACACAATGTCCTTGCGGCGAAACGTAGCGACATAAATGATTACAGACACAATCTCAAACCAATATGTATGCAACACCTCGCTTCCTGATCGAACATGTATCACACTACCAATACTACCATATGAACCTAATATTGGGTCCTTACCTATGAAATTGGTGTTTTTATTCTGTCTTAGTATTTTGTCTGTAACTATTGAGATTCAGAGTATTCCTAAAAAATAATTACCTCGTCTAAAAATAGACTATATTTTTGAGCTCTTTTGATTTGTTTTGATAATTTGTTGTAAGTTTGATTGTGTTAAAATTGGACACGGAGACAACTCTTTTTAAGTGCCTCCCGTACATCATTTTATTTACATTCACTTAAAAACGATAAATAATTTTCATGAAGTGTGATATTACACATATTACTAAAGCTTGTCTAATGATACAGGCCAAATATTATTATCTCTGGATTTGTCGTTGTGAAGAAAACTGATAAAATGTTAGTATGGAAAATGCAGAATTCCTCAAAATCTCCATGCAAAACACCAATTTCATAGGTAAGGACCTAATATATCATGTACATTACTTTGATGACGGATTGAATAAACACGAAATCATTATAAAAAAAAAAAAACTTGTGGTGGTTTATGTACCTAGTCTTGTCATATTAACCAATATATATTAAGATCTATTTTGTTCATATAGAAATCCTACAATTTTTTTAAATGTGATTGTAATTAGCTCTTATTTGTCTACGCCTACCAATACAATGGTTGTTTGCTACTAATTTATGTAAACGTTTAATTAATGTAAACTTATTAGTGTGCGAGTATTGATTTGAAGTGGATTTAATTCGTAGGCACAGGAATCATGGCATTGGCTTTATAACACTTGACTACAGCCTTATATACAAATAACAATATACAATAAAATTCTCTCAATTAATAAGTAATTATATCATGACGAATAGTAGACACGTGTATGCCGTCCTGAAATCATTGTTAATTCATGTATATACTTTTCTCTACTGACATAAATGAATGGAACATTAAAAGTACCTATAGCGAAAAAGTAAACCGAAAACCTCATCTGGGTGGATACTCTGGACACTTCAACTTTTTTTGTAGACCCTCATTTGTAGAAAATAAATGTGTGAATTCTAGTAGAAACGTAGTCCCGCATTTGAAAGCTTATTGGTATTATGTGGACCAAGACTCGACTCGTTTTTATTCCGTTTACACGAGCCAGCTGCTCCATCTCCAGACTAGCTCGTAAAAGCTGAATTGAAAACAGAATAAAACATGTACACGTTTAATACTACTACTCTGGCATCTTTTTATAACCATGAAGACATAATAATATCAATACACAAAGATGATAATAAAAATACAAGCTAGGCTTTCATAAACTTCTTTAATTACATTCCTATACAAACATCAGCCAATCGAATTAAAACTACACAATAATTTACAGTCTTTCCAATTTAATACTTAAAATGGGCTTTTATTAAAAAAGTAATAAATACGAAGAAGCAAATCGTAAGAAATGCGAAAATTTTGGTATCATTGTACAAAAGTTACGAACTATTAGAAATAAATTACAAAGTTCTATTATTTACATATTGGACGATTATCGTCTATAACAAAAGAGGTTCGTAGCGGTCGTCTAAGGCTACGTCTAAGGCTTACAGATCAATTACAACGAGATCGTGCGGGCTATGGATTACAAAGTATTCATACCAGGTACGTTTGAACTGTATGCTGCAGAACTACAGACTGTGGCTGGTTGTGACGCCCTTGGAAGTCATTAGAGGAGTAATCCGAATCTATTGTCGAGTAAATATGTTCGGATAACGGGCGGTCGCATGGCGAACGCTCGGCTGAGTTTGCTGACTTCCCACAAAGAGTCTGACAAGTACTATTCAACACAGACGCATCCATAGTGTAAGTATTGGAATTCCTTCCATAGTTAAGTCTTTTTAACTTCTGACCGTGGCGCTTCGACAGCGGCATCGCGTAACGTAACCTCTCCCAGAAACGTTTCTCTTTCCACGTTATCTCCAAACCCGTTTTGAAATACGACTTCAACTCCGGATCTCGTGGGACGAGCCCGACGGCGACAATTATTAATTTATGCGGGTTCTTTCGGAGCGCCTTTTGAAGGGCCTGTCGAAACTCTATCTGGGACCATTCGGTTAAGATAAAATTCTTTGTTAGAACCACTACGATACGCCTCGAGGCTTCCGTAGCCTCGACCACTAAATCGGGGAACTGGGCGTAAGTCGCCTCAAACTGAGGCACGTCTCTGTAATGTAAACAGAGATGATAAGACGGATAACCGTTCTCTAATTCCCGGGCTAATGACTCTACAACAAACTCCTCGTCTTTAGGGCTATAACAAATATAAGCATCGTAAAGCTTATCGGCGTCTTTAAATGCACCCGCAAGGGGAGAGAGTTTAATACCACAGTTTGAATATAACCACATTCTGCAAGCGTATCTAAATGTAAATACTAAAGCTAATATTAATAAAATGAGCATGAACCCAGTGAGAGCGGAGGCAAGTAATGGCAAGTTATGGGATACAAAGAAAGCACTAATCACTGAACCATCGTTTATTTCACTGCACACCGTCACATTTAAATTCAATGGCTTCTTCACTGGGCTCATTTTCTCATTCAAACACCACAAGTTATTAATGTCAATTACTTTCTCAACGTTCTGTGAAACATAAGTGAGGAAGCCTTGTAAATATTTACAATCGCACGACCAATGATTGCTACCAATAAATAACGTTTGTAATTTCTTGTTATTGTCTAAATGCCATAAGCCGTAATTCATGAGCCTGTTTCCGTCCAAGCGTAGAACTTCCAAAGCACCGAGAGAACTAAATGTTTCGTTAGAAATATACTCGATAACATTACTCTGGAGATATAATTCTTTCACGTTGCTCAACTTTGAGAACTCGAGACCGCTCAGACGTCTTATTTTGTTATTATCTAAATGCAGCATTCTTAAACTTTTAAGTCCACTAAAAGTGTTGTTATGAATATGTATGACGTTGCTGGAGTTTAAATATATAACAAGAGCTCCACGCATTGAATTAAAAACAGTTTCGTTTAGTTCCGTATAAACATTCCCATCAAGATAAATGTGGGTCGAATCTGTAGGAAAACCTACTGGTACCAATTTTAATTGTTTCACAGAACAATCAACGACACTAGTGGATTTTGTAGCATCGTGATAACACGAACAATTTTTAGGACAAACGATTCTGCATTCACAGTTATTGAAATCGCAACAATTGCATTCTTCCGGACAATGGTTGTCATACTTACACAAAAAGTCTTTGAGATGAAGAGAGCTGACCGGGAGGTATTTCACGCCGCGCACATAGGACTCTTTACATATAACATTCTCCAAATCCATCACCCGTGGGTACTGCCGGCTTGTAACCGAATTTATCAGTAATAGCCACTTCATTGTGCAATCGCATCGAAAGGGATTGCCGCTAATGTAGAACTCTGGCAGTGCTCTATCGTCGGGCACTCTCAGAACACGCAAACTATTTATGTCTAAACTTTCGATCTCATTGGCATACATATCGACCCGTGTTAAATTTCTCTTCTCTAAAAACGTATCTGTTTCGATGCTAGATATGAAATTGTTATTTATAAACAGGAGTTCGACGCTGTTCGGTATCGACATTGGAGATAAAGTAACTAAACGATTATGGCTTGCGTCTAATGTCTTAACGCGATGTTCGTTTTGGATTTTATAATAATTTCCTAGTATTTCAATGAAATTTGCGTGGATATCTAACCATTTCAAGCTGCCCGGTATGAAGGCGTAATCGAACCACACCAAATGATTTTCTGATAGATTTAGCCACAACAATTTCGTTAAGGCCACGAACACTCCGTTTATATCAGAAATAAAGTTACCGTCCAAGCGAACGGCTTCCAATTGCGTGTTTCTTTGAAAGGTTTCGGTCTCAATAGACTGTATTTTATTTTTCGCCAAATTGAGCACTTGCAAGCTAGGCAGGCCCGAGAACATTCCCGCTGTAAGGTTTCCAATTTGATTGTCTATTAAACGCAACCCGGTCAGCTGCGATAAATTCTGAAATGAATTGTTCGCTATTTCAGTTAGCAAATTTTCCCCTAAGTCTAACGATTTCAAGAACGGTAATTGCAAAATTGCTTCGGGGATTTTAGTTAACTTATTAGAACTTAAATCTAACTCTTTTAAGTCGGAACAATTCTTAAAAGCGTTTTCACTTATATACGTGACTATATTATTGTTTAAATTTAGCTTATTTAATATAAACAGTCCATTAAATACGTGGTCTTCTATTACATGTAATTTATTTTGGCCCAAATTCAAAGTGTGTAAATTAAAGAGAGGCGAAAACGCGTTATCCTCTATGGATGTTATGGTGTTGTTATTCAAACTGAGTATTTGTAAAAAGAACAAATCTTTAAACAAGTTGCGTGTGACCCGGGAGAGCGCGTTGTGTGACAGGTCGAGCACGATTAATCTTATTAGACCACCGAACGTTTCATCTTCTATGTGGTCGCTTTTCAATTTATTCGCCGAAAGATCTAAAACGAGCAATTGTTCCAACCGATTAAATATTCTTTTAGGCAACGCTTCCAGCTCATTATTTTGCATATAAATTTCACGAATTTCCCTTGTATTATAGAACAATCCTTCTGGTAAATACTTTATTGCGTTGTCTGACAGATTTACAACTTTCAATGAAAGCAGATCACTAAACACATCTGCGGGCAATTCGCCTATTTTATTATTCTGCAGAAATAGCTGTGTCAGTCTCCGGAGATGTAAAATCTCGGAGTCAGCTGGGAGGGACATAATATCGTTATGACTTAAATCTATCGTCTGTAACGTAGAGCCGCATTTATGACCGAAGCCCAACTCGTCCACGAACTTGATCTTGTTGTGCGTCAGGTTTAGAGAAATTATGTTTTCTAGCGCACAAAACAAGTCCGACGGTATCTTCCGGATGTTATTGTAAGCTAAATCCAGCGTGTGCAGTTCTCTGAGGCCGTTAAAAGCTCCCAACGATAGCTCCAGCTCTTTGTTATTGCTCCATTCGTTATTCATGGAGCGTATCTTCAAAGTTTTCAGTCCTCGTAGCCCTTCGAAAACGTTGCCGGGCAGTTTGAGTATCTTGCAGTTATTTATGGATATTTCCGCCAGGCCTTGCATCTTCCCGAAGTGGTGGTCGCGCAGCGTGCTCTCGGCGGCGAGCGGGCCGCAGCGGATGGCCAGCCGCAGCGCGCCGTCCGGGTGCATCGAACCGACGACATCCCTCTCTGCCGACAGCGTCCGGACGTTGCACTCCACCGCCGCACTCTCACCGGACACACGGACACAGGCATCTGCATCGTCGGGCGCTTCCGTAAGCGCCGCGCCCATCACTAAACAAAAGAATAACGCGGTAATTATCATTTTAAACCGCACTTTGTCCATGTCATTTTCACTTGTCATGTGCCGCAGATTCTGAGTTTAGTTCGTGAGCGATGCACGGTCATGTTCAGCTGTTCGCGCGAGTCCGAGCAACGGTTTCGATAACAATGATTGCGGGGTTGTAAATAGAGCGGTATGCGTGCGGCGCGAACGCGTCATGACACCAGAGGCACGCGATCCCCCCGCGGAGGCGCTGCCGCGACTGCCGTACAACGGCACGCCGCGCTCCGCTCGAGGGAGCGGACCACACATTCCCAATGCCGCATACTAAGTAACCCCCGTAGTTTTCGACTTTTGTACAAAACGGAAACCGTTACGTGACTTAGTGTCCATTAATGATATTAAATGATTTCTGCGGTTCATGAACAATGTGCACCCCAGACAACAATGCATAATATAAGCATAAATTGGAATTGGACTGAAAGTATTTTCTTCGATGTCTTAATAATAATAGTTCTTAAGAACGTTCACAATGGCACGTCGCTATTTAAATCTAGAAATGGTGTCCGGTGTTATTATAACAATCATTAAAATTGTAGTACAGTCAGTGAGATACACATTCCGATTGTACGGTAAAAACTATAAAATTAAGTTTTTAGTTTTCTTAAATTAAAAATGAAGAGATGCTTTTGAAAAATGACAATATGTGTTGATATGTTTGAATTGGGTATTTATACAACAATAATCTTGTGTTGAAAAATGGTTTCGTTTGAAGTTCAATTATTACCAGTAAGTACACCAGGGGTACGACCGCTTGTTTTTCCCACTTGGCTATCACGCCTTGCTAGAGATAAAACCTTTCTTCCAAAGGAGTAGATTTTATTTCCACTTGCGACCCTCCTTATATTTCTTTCGCTTCTTCTAATGCCATGTCTCAAACATTACAATATTTTTTTCGTGGATTATCAAATTCCCAATAGTGGTAGCCGAAGTTCATTATAGTGGCTTGTTTAACAACCAAGTTATGCTAATTTTGCAATCAATACTCTTTGCGATTGCCAGTACCTATTTGACTACAACTCCAGTGGCGTCAAAACAAGTTTTTATGCTGTTGGTACTGGCACCTCAAAGCAAGTTTTTCTATAGAAAAAAAGTATATAATTTTTACTCAAGCGGCATTATATTTTTGGAACGTGTTGTTTCTGTTATACCTTTCGGTTATATGAGAGTCAAAGTAAAATAAATTCTAAATCATAATCATTCTTTTTGACGTGCATGATTTCATTTCAAATACAACAAGTCTAATAAACCCAAAAAGTGAACTCGAAATCACAAAGATTTGGTCACCCGCCCAAGATCCAACCACGGCAAAAGTTACTTTGTTTTAAATCGATACCAAGTTTAATCTTTGGTCTAGTCACTAATCTTTACCTTCCCGCAGGGGTAGGTTGAGTCTAGAGGTGTCTGATGTTTAAGTTTTTAATTTTATGTAGGTAGGTACCTAGGTCCCGTGTTGGTCCGGGACACAAAAAGAATGTACCAACTGCTTTCCTTGTCTAGCATGTCGTACCGAGATCGAACCGAGCGACGACCTCTTGACGATTAGTGTGCCGTCTTGCCAACTCGGCTATTACTGCATTTTATTTTCTATTAACTCTTAAATACAGTTGTCTAATTCAAACTGTCAATGCAATCACTGCAAAGCCTTACTTATGCTTATAGATAGTCGACAGACACTATTAAGCCAGTATCGCAAACGTGACATAGAATATTCATTATTCTCTAGAAGTAGGTACCTCCTTAGATAATAATTTCTATGAAATATATACTAATAAACCTATGTAGGTAACTAATTTAGTATTCTTACGTAATGTACTTACTTAAAATAAATTAAATGACATTTTGATTCTTTGAATAACAGACACAAGTTCTTACTTCAATTATTAATAATATTTAATATTATATAAAGTGGTTACTTAATTTTGGTCCTGACTGTACCGATTTAAAAAGAATTTAGGTTAGTTTGATTGAAAATCCGTCATCTAAAATCTTTCAAGTAATCTTACAATAATAATAGCAAACAATAACGTATACCTAACTTTATAAGAACATAACAATAGAATCCAAAATTACTTATACTTAACGCAATAATAATAATTTTTGCTGGTACAAGTGTCTTGCTTACTTCAATTATTAATAATATTTAATATTATAATATAAAGAGTTTACTTAGATTTTGGTCCTAACTGTACCAATAAAAAAGTATTTAACTTAGTTTGATTGAAAATCCGTCATCTAAAATCTTTCAAGTAATCTTACAATAATAATAGCAAACAATAACGACTAACTTTATAAGGACATAATAATACAATCCAAAATTATAATTTTTTCCGGTCCTTACCCTAGGTAAAAATTTTTGGCAATGTTACAAAGTGACTGCTGACGGAAGTCTGTAGGCGCACCTGTGTGGGTCGATCACAGGGTCGATCTACCCACTACAGGTCCATGGGTGATACCACAGAAGGTGATACATACATAGATACTCATCACACCTACCTTTCCCCAGGGGTACTCAGAAGTGTGAAGAGTGACAACAGAAGGAAAGAAGAAGAAATGTAATGGACTGTACTTATTATTATTATACTCTTTATTACCAAGAAAAAAGTTATATTGGTGTATTGAAAGTCACTTTATCAAATTATTGTTTATTATTAGAAAATTAGAATTAATGTACAGAGACTATTCCGAGATCAAACAGATTCAAAGGATGACAGCTGTCATAAAGATAATCGCGGGAACGGCGAATTATAACAGATTAAACATAAGATGCGTTCCGCAACATCCTCTCTGTTTTACATAAGACTATGAATCCATAACATAGTCTTGTAGGTAGGCTGGTGTATTACGAACACGCTGACTTCTTCGTTCTTCATAATATGGCTGAGCTATCCTTACAGGCTCAGGCTCATTTCGGACAGATGTATCGTCTAAAACTTCCTTCTCTGTTGTTGGTGAGAACTCAAAACCGGCATTTTCGTTATTTGAATCAGGTTGTAAGTGGAATTTATCTGGCATTACCTCGGATAAAGGCAATGTCTTAAATTGTTTGTCTTTATAAGATTGTTGTACTGGCTTAATGTGTATCCTGTTTCGTCGATACTCTTTTCCTTGCACTTTTACAATATATGAACGATGATTAATAATTTTTGAGATTATTCCGTAACTCCATTTGTGATTCATCTCTGGACTTAACTGTATTACTACTTTCTGTCCCACTAACAATTTACATAAATCTTTACAATTATAATTATACAAAAGTCTAGTGTTTTCTTTCCTTTTCTTAATCTTTTCAGGAGTATTGGTTACCAGCTGTGGTTTAAGATGTTTCAAAAGACAAGGTAAACCATTTCTGGTTCTTCGTGAAAATAATTTTTGTACTGGACTTTTATTATCTGATTGATTGGGTGTATTTCTTAAATGTAATAAACTGGACCATAAATCTTCATTGGAATTCATGCAGCGTTTTATTAATCTCTTTGCAATCTTAACTGTAGCCTCTGCTTTGCCATTTGACTGTGGATAATGTGGTGAAGAAGTAACATGTTCAAAATTCCAATTACGACCAAAGAGTTTAAAATCTTCATTCATGAAATTTGTTGCATTATCTGTACATACCCGTTGAGGAATACCATGTCTTGCAAAGTTCTTTTTACAAATAGAGATTATTTCCTTTCCAGATAATGAACTAAGTTTATCCAATTCAAAATAATCAGAATAGTGATCAACTGTCACTAAAAATTTATGACTTTCAATAGAGAAAACATCCATTGATACATATTGGAAGGGGTATTTAGGTATCTCATGACTGATCAACGGTAACTTTTGTTGAAATGGAGCATCCTCTACACAAGCATTGCAGTTCCTAACATATACTTTTATATCATTTGTCATGCCAGGCCAGAACACGTTTTGTTTTGCTAGTCTAATAGTGCTTGAAAATCCAGTATGGCTAACATGTAACTTTTTAATAATTAGTTTTCTTAAAATATCAGGAATTAAGATTTGATCATTTCTTAATATAAGGCCTTGTGATGTTGATAATTCATGTTTAAATTTGTAATATTTTTGAATGCATAATGGTATATTACTAATGTATTTAGGAAACCCATTCTCTATATATTGTATTAGCTGTTGTAAGTTGTTATCTTTGGCAGTTTCCATACATATAGTATCTAACAGCTTATCCGAAATTTGTAGATATTTAATACATGATATATTACTTATTAATTTAAAAATCTTCTTTTCATTTATTTTAGTTTCTAAATTATAGTTATTGTTAAATCCATTTTGTACAGGTGCTCTAGATAATGTGTCAGCGACTATATTATCTTTTCCATTAATAAATTTTATATCAACATTATATTTTTGTAGTGTTAACATCATCATCTGTATTCTTTTAGGTGCTGATATTAAAGGTTTATTTAATATGTTTACTAAAGGCTTGTGATCTGTTTTTACTATTATTTTTGAATTACCAGCAATGTATTGGTTGAATCTGGTACAAGCAAAAACTACAGCTAACATCTCCTTCTCAATTTGGGCATATTTTACCTCAGTTTTATTTAGGCAACGAGAAGCAAAACATATAACTTGTTCCTCTTGATATAAAGCAGCCCCTAGACCAAATTCGCTGGCATCACATTCAATTATGACAGGTTTATTTACATCAAAGTATTTCAGAGCAGGAAGGTTACATATTAGACTCTTTAACTTATTAAATTCAGTCTCTTCTATATTAGTCCATACAAATTCTTTATCCTTTCTTGATAATTGTCTTAAACTATGTGTATGTAAGCTGAGATTTTTTATAAACTTGCTAAGATATGTGATCATACCCAGGAATCTTAATACATCTTTACTACATTTTGGTGTAGGCATATCTCTAATACACTGGACTTTGCATTCATCTACCTTTAAGCCATCTTTAGATAAAATATGTCCATAAAATTTCACTGAATCTTGTAGCAAGTTAATTTTTTCAATATTCAACTTACAGTTGATTTCTCGAAGTCTCTGAAACAATTTTCTAAGCTTGTTATTATGATCTTGAACTGCTTCTTCCCTTGTTTCACCAACACCATAAATTAAGATATCATCAGCTATTATTTCAATACCTTTTAGATCCTTTAGGAGACTAGTTAGTCTCTGTTGGAATATTTCTGGTGATGAACAAAGTCCGAAGGGAAGTCTCAACCATCTGTAACGTCCAAAAGGAGACCAAAATGTAGTCAGTTTACTACTCTCTTCAGATAGACCAAGTTGCCAAAATCCTTTTTTTGTATCTACAGTTGAGAAAACTTTTGCTTTACTTAGTTCAGGTAACATCTCTTCCAAAGTAGTGAATTGATAATTTGGTCTCTTTAATGCTTTATTTAAAGGAATAGGGTCTAGACATATTCTAAATTTACAGCCTTTCTTAACAATTAATATATTATTAACCCACTCTGTATGTTGTAGTTCCTTTATTATAATACCTTCCTTCTCTAATCTATTCAATTCATCTTTTAAATTATTTTTTAAAGCAACTGGGACACGTCTGGCAGCTTGTATACTGGGTCGAACAGTGTTGTCAATCTCAAGGGTAACCTCCCCTGGTAAACTTCCATAACCTTCAAAAATATCTTTATAAGTC
The DNA here is from genome assembly GCA_910589355.1 of Parapoynx stratiotata. Taxonomy (NCBI): domain Eukaryota; kingdom Metazoa; phylum Arthropoda; class Insecta; order Lepidoptera; family Crambidae; genus Parapoynx; species Parapoynx stratiotata. Next base: position 3,825,528 of record OU342468.1, on the reverse strand, counting down.
TCTAAAAGTTTGCTTACCTCTTGTTGGCCTGAAGTTGTCTTCACCAAATTACAGTATTTAATGAAACCCAATTTTAGACAAGCAGATTCTGATAACAATGGATTATGGCAACCATCCACAACATGGAACTTTATTTTATAAATTTGATTTTTTAGTTGACACTCCATAATAGCGATTCCAAAATCATTCAATTCGGAACCATTGTAACATTTCAACTTATGCGATGATGGCAGTAATTCAGTTAAATCTGTGTTGCCTATAATGCTTTCGTAATATTTGAGTCCCATGACACAAACTTGAGCCCCAGTATCCAGAGTACAAAATATAGGTAGCCACTTCTTAGCCGACTTAAACATTAACTTAGCTTCAGTATGACCTGATTTATTATTTCTGCGTATTTCTGATATTATTAGACTGTCATTTGATGAATCCTGTTCTTTTATTTCTTTTATATTCCTATAACTGTATTTTTTGCACACTTTTTTAAAATGATTACGGCCATTACAGTTTTCACATATTTTCCCATATGCTGGGCAGCTATTTCTGTTAAAAATATGTGATTCTCCACAAAATTTACATTTTTTATATTCAGACTTATGTATTTTATTATGACTATGTCTATTTTGAATATGTGTAATTTTATTAATGTCAGAAGTATCCGAAACACTCTTCATACTTTGTAACTGCTCAGTGGCTATTTCCGCTGACTTGCATATGTTAATTGTGTCTTGCAGAGTTAGGCTTGCATGTTTTAACAATTCTTTTTTAGTTTCATTGTCTCTCAGACCTACTATAAGCCTATCACGCAACATATCTTCTTCAAACAAGCCATAATTACATGGTTTTATTAATTTTCTTAGGATAAGTAAGTAATTGTGGAAAGATTCAGATATTTCTTGATTGCGAGCGTTAAACATGAAACGGCAATAGACAATATTGTTCTTTTTATCTAAAGTTTCTTTTACTTTTTTAAAGATGTCTTCTTCTGACTTTTTTTCTGTATCAGTTAGTCCGAATTCCATGTACTTCTTAAGTGCCGCCGTACCTATGGCACTTAACAACAGGCCTGCCTTTAATTCTCTCTTTTCATGTCCCCATTTATTCATCTGAGTCGCAAGACAGTAATTGTCCCAAGAATTTTTAAAGAATTCATAATTTTCTTGCATATCTCCCGTCTCTACTTCTAAGGGCGGCGGCCAGGGAACATGTACCCTGCTTCGCATATCATCTTTATTTTGATCGTCCTTAATTTGCGTCTTTAGGAGCGTTAGTTGTTCTTGCAATGATTGAATCAGTTGGCTTTGTGTGTCCAACATATTCCTCACTTCTTTTTCCATGATTTGTCAACCACTTCTGACACCATGTATTGAAAGTCACTTTATCAAATTATTGTTTATTATTAGAAAATTAGAATTAATGTACAGAGACTATTCCGAGATCAAACAGATTCAAAGGATGACAGCTGTCATAAAGATAATCGCGGGAACGGCGAATTATAACAGATTAAACATAAGATGCGTTCCGCAACAATTGGTAAATATAAAAACAACACAGGGTATACAATGGGCGGGCTTATCTCTAATAGAGATGTCTTCCGACAATACAGTCAGTTAATTAATAGAGCAGACCACAAATTACAATCGATAGAAGAAAATACTTAACCATAATCCATACTAATATTATAAATGCGAAAGTAACTCTGAGTGTCTGTGTCTGATTTCACGTCAAAACTACTGAACCGATTAAATTTAAATTTAGTAGTCTAGAGCCTGAGAAAGGACTACTACTTTTTATCCCGATATTCCCATGGGAACATACATAACCGGCTTTTATCGGCGTTAAATCAATAGCCACGCGAACGACGTCGCGGGCACAGCTAGTAACAAAAATGTAAGAAATATACTATGAGTAGAATTGAGAATAGAATGGCGTAGAGAGAAGTTAAAGTGTGGTCAAATAAGTTGTTTCTTACAAAAACCTACACATACTCAAATCGGTCCTGCACAGACGGCATCCAACGATCCAACGACTCCCCGTCTAACAGAACTCCCCGTGGCCTCCCGGCAGCTACCACTTTAGCACGATTCGACTATTTACAATGTTATTAGGAATGTGAAAACAAAAGATATTCATTAAAAGTTTATTTGGAGTTTGTTAGGTGACGACGACGCTAGCAACATAGCCATATATAATTATTAAGGGAATAGCGAAGACGCCAGCCAAGACAAGAGTCGAAGCGAATTCACTAAAAATGAGGAACCTGCCTAAACAAGATACCTGTATACTTATTGCATTTTATGATGGCGAGTAGCTTCGCTCTTAATGCCGTAAGATACAGTCTAAAATCGAATGATTTAGTCGCCTTCGTGACTTGCAATATGAGTAATGAGCAGTGATCGGAGTAGGAAGCGCTATTTAATGTACTTACTTGCCATATCTACACTAATCTACACTAATATTATAAAGAGGAACACTTTGTTTGTTTGTAATGAATAGGCCTAAAAACTATTGGACCGTTTTTAAAAATTCTTTCACCATTCGAAAACTACATTATCCACGAGTAACATAGGCTAAATTTTATTTTGGAAAAAAAATAGGGTTCCGTAAAATATTTGGGTTTTTCAGACACAAGGTGTAAAAAATCAACCAAAAAAGTTACTTATTTTGCGTACGCTGCCTAAACTATAAAAGATAGAACCATACAATGTTCTAATTAATTGTAGATCTTATAAATATCTACAAAAAAGTCCGCGACACACTATACCTATCTATGTCGAGTGAGGCACAACAAACATTTTTTTATTTAAAAATCTTGTATTTTTTTGGACTACATTTAAACGCATTTATTTTACTCATGCTATTAATCCTTATCAAAATAAATTTCATCACTAAGTACAGTATATGTAGATAATATTTGGTCTATGAATGATTAAAATTGGACGTTTGGTTTTGAAGTTATGGCGAAATTAAAATATTACGATTTCTGCTGCACGGCCCGTTGCGAAGTGAGCGTCACCAAGGCGGGGGTGCGCGTGCGGGAGGGGATTTTAGATCTATGCAGCCTGCGGATGACTGCGTCGTCGATGTTAGTGTCGGTGTCTGTTAATTGACCTGGGCATCATTTTGCTGACCGAATCTTTCCTAGGTAGGCTTTTTGCAGAGGTAACAGACGCGCGGACGGAGCCGCGGGCGACCGCTAGTGATAGAATAACAATTTCTTATATTTATACAAGAATCCACAATCATTTATCATTTTCATTCTGTAGTTGTACGAGAACATGTCATAAAAATTATTATTTGTTTCTCAAAAATCAAAATATGGTTGAGAAGAACAAACTATTCGTATTTAACTACAATAACATCTTAAAACATTTTACCCAACACATTTAAACCATAATTTACTTATCGAATCAGAAAAGTTACAATTTTTTATACTTATTGATAAATAAGAATCGAATCCCGGAGTATTAATCGGAATCCCGAAGAATACCAATAAAACAACAATATTATATTTTCCTTTTTATTAAGTTACAGCTTAAAGAAGATATTTACAATAAACTAAACCGTATACAGAGAAATACATAGAAAAACATACCTCAAACACAAACTACCCACTGATTGCTTCAGAATGTCAAAATACTACTTAATATGAAGATCAAGATCAGTAGGAAATATTATAGTACTTCATATTTGTAAAATAAATTAGAAAGAAGCATTTTAATAATCAAGAAACTAATTTTCGTATTTAATTGGATTTTTAATGATAAATTAAGTTCCTGTTATCAAGCAGATCAATATAATCAAAATAAGCTAGCACATTTGAAATAACAAAAACATCAATTACTTAACATTTTTGTAAAATACAGCAAATTATTAATGTTACAAAACAAAAATTAATGTACAATCAAACAAGTTTTCAAAATCTCAAAAATTTCCTTTAGCATTTAATTTGAAATGCGAGTCTCAAAGCATTTGTCATTCTGTACAGAGTCTTAGTAAATACAGTAGTACTATTCAAAACTACCCTTATGTTAAAATTAGCATAGCCTTTCGTATGATACTATCACAAATAATTACTTACAAATAAACGTTAACATCTTATGTCTTACACTAGGTACTGATAAGAGGCAATTATTTTAAACAACACAAATTTCCCTCAAGAAAATGATTGTCCTCATTTCCCATGTTTTACTCAGTCTTAAAAAGGCTCTGGCTATTAATAGTATCTCTATAATATTGGTGTTACAGGCGAGACTAAAACCATAACAGAAAACATTGTTGAAATAACATTCCTGCTTATACAATGGCAGTTCTACAAACATTTCATTCTTTGCTGTATTTCATATAAAGGGAACTACATAACAAGTTTATAGCGAGAAAATTCACAGATTACAAAAGTTATGGCCCTAACAAAACAACTATTAATTATTAACTCAATTGTCTCATTAAAATTTCCTTGTGTGCGCTTTTTAAAACCATGCCTTCTTTTTTATGTCATAAAACGCCATATCAAGTTGCCTGTTCAAATTTTATTTGCAAAAAAGTTACACTAACCTAATCAGTTATACTCCATTTTATCATAATTATTAAAACTATATGTTATACATTTCTATTTTATGTCTATTAGTAATTTTGGTAAAATTTTGCAACAGATGGCAGATTGTCATTTCAATAACACTGAATTTAAACCCTAAACACTATGATTGGACTCGACTGTCACTACAGTTTAAACATGATATAAAAGCAGACATATTGCAGATAATATGTTAGTACTACAAAGGCCACAATACTATTAACGATTGTATATAATTATTGCTTCAAAAATATATGTAATCTCCTCTAATAATAATTGCAATTGAGTGAAAACAAACATACTCTATGTTAAAATGGAAGTCCATATCATCTAGTTTTTGTTAGAATTTGACTAGTTTTGTCTAATGACACTGATCAACTCTGTGTTGCATTATAATTGTTCCTTGATAATATACTATATTCTACAATCACAAACTATTCGTTTTGGCCACACAAAGCTGCACTATTCACTTATGAGACTTCATTCTATTACGAATTTAAAAACCAATAAAAATTACACTGTATAATGTCAACATCATTGCATAAGCAACAGACTGGCAATAAAAACGTCAAACCACAGCCTTTTAAAACATCTGTAGTGGAAGTGAGACAGCATTATACTCCGTACATGTCTCTACACTGATTTTAATACTCAGAGGTTGTAGGCAGACAGAAAACACTAACACTTTATTGAGTTTCACAAAGCTCAAGTCACTAGCACCACCGGCGTTTCTTGGATGTCCTTGCAAAGCACTCGTGCCTCACAGAGTGCCTCGTCTATTTGTCTATGGCCTGCACGTGGTCGGGGCGCTCGCCGCGCGCGTGTCTCTGCCACATCTTGTTGTACAACATCTCCAAGCCGGTGGCATACGCTTTGCAGTCAAACAAGGGACTTTCTGTACGCGCCGTCCATACTTTTGCTCGTATTGCTTTGAGGCTGAAATTGAAGAAATATTTTTTAAGTTTTACAATAATAAGAGATGTAGAATAATAAGAGATGGGGACCTCGGTGGCATAGTGGGCAGTACGCTTTGGATTTCGATCAAAAACAAAGCTACCTTCGACATGGTCAGGCCGTGAATGGGTGACCAAAACATTGCGATCCTGATCTCCGTGCTTCGGAAGGCACGTTAAGCCGTTGGTCTGGTCGCTATTGCAACCGTTTCTACCCACCACCCCGTGGGCCAGCGTCGTCATGTTACGGCCCAAACTCCTGGGTGTTTCTCCAAGAGAAAGGCCTGCCCAGGTGGGACGTATAGAAGCTGAGTACGAAGAGTAGAAGTAGTGCCACTACCTATCTCTTGCATCTCTCATACAGGTTGTTGGTTTAATTCCCGCCTGCCTTAGAAGTAACATTGTAGACATTGCATGGCAATAAACTCGCCCCTATTAAATAATCAAGCAGAATTTTGACTGTCAACATATAACCTAGCCATTCGGCGGCATAAGCGTGTTAATCCATACTAATATTTTGAATGCAATAGTAACTCTGTCTCGCTTTAATATCAAAACTAAATCGATTTAATCGAAAAAACTAACGATCTGAGACAAAATGTAAACAAACCATAAAAAGACTTCTTCAAGATGTCATTACTCATTGCCGAAAGGTTTTATCAAAAACACACGACTATTTTATATTTTATTATTACAAGCTTTTTAAATTATGTAAAAGAAGTAATTACTTGTTATCTTCAATGATTTTTGGTATTTGTACTTCAATATTGTATTTTTAACGTAAGTTTAGATTACTAATTAATCTTTGCTATTAAAAAAGACTTAAAACGAATAGTATTCTCAAACATTAATTATGAGTTTAAAATACTTCCAAATGAAGATGAACATCCATGACAAGTTCATAATATCTTGAGTGTACTTTGAAATAAATTGTTATATTTCCATTTATATTTAGTATCATTTGGATGATAGCAATGATAGCTTGTTTTTAAATACACTTAACCTAATACTTGTAAAAAATTACTTCAATATTGGTATATTAAGTGCGGCTACTCCTTTTCTATTTTATTAATAGAGTCCATATTATTTTTGTCCCAGAATTGGATAAAATGTTTTGAGAACCACAAATTATTTGTTTACCTTTTGTCTCAGTACAAAATGGATAGAGTATAAAAGGGGGGGGGGGGGGGGTGATGGTTTTAAAATAATACCTAATTCTGATAGGCAATCATCACAGAATCATAAAAATGCTAAAACTTCCAGAAACTTCCATCTGAATAATATTCAATTTCAAGTAAAATAATACTCACTATTCTCTATCAGTTCCTAATCTTACAGCTATGTCCTGGTATTCCTGCCTTGTCCTGGCAATGAGCTCAGGGCAACCAAGAGTGTTGAGTTGAGAAGCAGCCACTCTATAAAAAATAAAATAAAATTCATTAAAATTAAATCACTAGGCTTAGCGTACTCGCGTAGCGTTATCGTTGTGATTTCGCCCACATATAAAATCTTTCCAAATAACCCATCCACACATGAAATGTTATCAGGCAAACTACTCAAACAATCCTCTGATTTGTGGTCAAAAACCGACAAGTGGACGGAAACGAATGTTGGCTATTGGCGTTGATTGCACTATTCGTGCAAATACTCAAATAGTCCGTCCGTTTTCGGACAAATATATCAAATACGCGAACACGATACGCCAAGTGCAGTACCGCCATTATAAGAATTGAATATTTAGATCGCACATTTGATCTTGAGGTAACATTTGAACAGGAGTTCAGAAGTGTTGCGAATTGTGCGCTTTGACTTTTGATAACATAAAAAAATTTTTCGAAATAGTCTACCATGGGATGGGTGTCCAAAACTTGATGACTTCGAATTCTTGAGTGCTTTGGAAGGTCGGTAAGCCGTTGGTCCCGGTCGCTATTGCAACGTGCCGGATATGGTGATATGACATACCTTGAAGCTAAAGTCTCTCCAGGCAGTGTGACCACTGGCGTGCCGGTCCACAAGATGTCCATACTAGTTGTATGTCCATTACACAGTGGGGTATCTAGGCAGACGTCAGCCAGTTGCCCTCGCCGTACGTGTTCTTCCTTGGCCGCTACGTTTGAGAAGATTATTCGTCCAGGGGGAAGACCTGTAAAAATAAAAAAGTTGCCAAGTTTAATATTTTAACATACAACAATCACAACATGCATACTTAATGTTCAACAATGTTTTAGACAACATATTTTTACTATATTCATTGTATGCAACCTCAAACATTGTATTTTTAACTCAAACTCTTTTTGTTGTAATATTCTTCCATATTGGGAAGGCAAAGGGAACTAAGCCCATACAGCCAAGTCTTCGGTATTTTTGACTCAACTCTATAATAAAAGTATTCCTGACAAAATGAAATATTGGGTCCTTACCTATGAAATTGGTGTTTTTTTTCTCTCTTAGTATTTTGTCTGTAACTATTAAGATTCAGAGTATTCCTAAAAAATAATTACCTCGTCTAAAAATAGACTATATTTTTGAGCTCTTTTGATTTGTTTTGATAATTAGTTGTAAGTTTAATTGTGTTAAAATTGGACACAGAGACAACTCTTTTTAAGTGCCTCCCGAATACATCATTTTATTTGCATTCACTTAAAAACGATAAATAATTTTTATGAAGTGTGATATTACACATATTACTAAAGCTTGTTTAATGATAGATGCCAAATATTATTTATTATCTTTGGATTTGTCGTTGTGAAGAAAATTGAAAAAATTTTAGTATGGAAAATGCAGAATTCCCCAAAATCTCCATACAAAACACCAATTTCATAGGTAAGGACCTAATATTACCAATTTATTATGATTGCTCTTGACCTCTGAGTTCTGAACCATAGCTGGGCTGAAGTCTTTGATGGAAAGCTTTCCCATAAGATGCAAAACTTTGACTATAATTTTAACAACTGTCACATACAATAAAATTAAAATAATATATTTACCTAATTGCTGAGCAGTAGATTGTAAATTGGGTTCACCGACAGCTGGGAACCTCAGCAGCCACAGCACACTGTTTGGCACGTGCTTCAGGATGTACACCCACATATGAAGGGTTAACGGGTCTATCTTGTACAGCTGGTTGAAATTACAATACACCACTGCGTCGTCTGGTAGACCATACTGCTGCCGCGTCGTTATCACTATCGACTGTGGGACTTCCTCGCCAGTAGCCGCTTTGTTGTTCGTCTGTGTTGTCGCTAAGCCGTTTTGTAGAATTACCCCGTTCACAGACGTCTGAAATTATTTTATATTGTAAAATAATCTAACACACTAAAGCACACAATCTTAAAATAAATTTCATTTTAGTTTTATATAGAAAGACAAGTCTCTTCTTCTTGCCCTTTTCCCAAACTAGGTGGGGTCGACACAACATATCTTCTTCCATTCTCCTTTGTTACTCGTCAGCTCAGCATCCACTTCTTTTATTCTCATATCATTCTTCACGCATTCAATCCATAGCTTCTTTGGTCTTCTGCTCACTCTAGGTCCGTCCACATCAATGCTCAGCATCCTTCTTGTAATGTGACATTCATCTCTCATCACATGTCCATACTACGCTAACCTATTGCTTCTAATATTTTCTGTCACTGGCGCTACATTCAAACTTTCTCTAATATACTCATTCCTGATCTTATCCATTCTTGTGACTCCACACATCCATCGCAACATTCGCATCTCTGCTGAGTGCAGTTTTCTTTCATCCATCGCTTTCGTTGCCTATCATTCAAATCCATACATCACGATAGGTCTAGCGACGGATTTATAGATCTTATTAACCTTAAGCTTAAGGGACAATCTAGGGTCGCACGTTGCTCCTGAGACCTGTCGCCATTTCATCCATCACGCATTTATCCTATTTCTTACATCCCGGTCAATATAACCATCGTTTTGAGTTAATGATCCGAGGTACCGGAAATCGGAGCAAACAGATACACATAGAAAGACACAAGTAGTTTTCAGAAAACATTTAAATGTTTTACAATAGTTTTAACATCCAGAATAATTCATCATCCTATTTAGAGATTTGCAAAACACGAATTATTTATCTAGTGTAAAAGATCTAAAAATTCTTAACTCATTCTATCATCATTTTTGTCTAGTAAATGTTTTAATTAAAAAAATAAGTCTATTTTACCTGTACTAATCCAGAAGCAATCATGGTTTCAATTGGTGTTGTTGTCGGTAGTTCAGCTACCTTCAGGGATATCTCCACAGGTCTTGCTGCTCTTACAACCTCCTTTATTTCTTTGACATCAGTGTTCTCCACCAATGGGGACAGATCAGTAGCGTTAATCACAGCCACGTTGTCTGCGACTCCACCCAAGCTGTTATGAGACTTTATTTTGTCACTAAGAATTAAACGCTCTTGCAAATGAGGGAACATTTGCTTATGGTCGCCAACGAAATATGTTTCTGGCATGTAAGATAATTTTTCGCTGTATTGACTGGCGAGTTCCAACGGAGAGGTTACCGCATCTGTTATCAAATAATCCATATAACTCGCTCCACTCGTTCCGGGGTATCCCAGCCACATCACTTGTATAGGAGCAGGTCGCAAAGCAAATATTTCATTCCTAGCCCCTTTTGTATAACCATTCATGTTCACAAGAATATGTATGCCGTCAGCATATATTTTATCAGCGGCCTTTCCATTGCAAGGCACCTGAGATAAATCAACAAAGTTCTCAGCTTCTCGCGCAATCTTTGATCGGAATGTTGTACCATCGTCAGCGCTCAGAGCGTAACAGAATATCTCAACCTTGCTACGGTCGTGGAGCCCTGGCACAGACTGCATCAAGTGAGAAGTAGGATGGTTACCAAAGTCACTACTGACGTAACCAATACGCAAACGACCTTGTAACTCACGCGGGAACTTGTAAGGTGGTTTATGAAGAACTTGAACCTTTTCCAAGCACAAGTTAGCATGTCGAGCAGCTATAGCCTTTCTAAAGTCATGCGTTAATGGATACAACATGGAATGGTGCGGATGCACTGAAGGTAGTCTGTTCTTTTCCAGTTGTTCAGCAACTATGCTTACTAATTTCTTCATTCGTGCCTCATAATCGGTCCAGTCACATACTATTTGCAAACAATGTGCCAAATTACAATAAGCGTCTGGAAAATCAGGTTTAAGTTTCAGCGCTGTTCTATATGATTGTATGGCTTCGGGAATATTTCCCGAATCTTTGTGAATACTGGCAAGGTTGCTGTGGGCGTCGGCAAAAGCTGGATTGATTTGAATGGCTCTCGTGTAGCACTGGAGTGCACCAGCGACGTCTTGCATCTCTTTGAGAGTGTTGCCCATATTACTGTAAGCATCAGCGAACGTCGGCTGGATGCGAATCGCCTCTTTATAATGCATGAGAGCTTCATTTAGTTTTCCTTGCTGTTGCAAAACTGAGGCCAAATTGCTATGAGCAGCTGCAAATTCTGGGAACACTTCCAGCGCCTTCAAATATAATCTTGTCGCCTCCTCTATGTATCCTTGCTCACGTTTAATGTTCGCCAGATTATTCAGAGAGTCTGCGTGAGATGGGCATAGACGTAAAGCAGTATTATAGCATTCTTCAGCATCTGACACTTGACCTTTCTCCTTCAACGCATTTGCTAAGTTACAGTATGCGTCAGGGAAATTGGGTTGCAATTCTATGGCCCTTCGATAAGTATCAATGGCCAAGTCAATCAATCCTTGTTCATAATAGACGCATGCTAGGTTTCCGTGTACCACAGCATTGTTAGGAGACAAATTAAGAGCACGAAGATACGCTGCAACAGCTCTGTTAAATAAAACAAGAAATTTTAATACACTGATAGAAAAAGGACAATGGGGCATGCGTTATACAAATTACAGTCTTCTATTGTTAACTTACCTGTCAAAAATTCTAGCTTCTTTTAGAACATTGCCAAGGTTGATGTATGCGTCCAAGAAATTTGGATCCAAAGCCACTGCTTTTTCAAAATGGTGGATGGCCAGCCAGATCTCACTTTGTGCATTAAACACACATCCCAAGTTACTCCATGCCACTGCAAAGTCTGGCCTTGTTTCTATAGCCTTCAAGTAACAAGCCTACACACACGGAAAAAAAGATATATTAATAACTGAGCCTTCCTATGATACAACACATTTATGACTGTCTGGAAGGTTCTTTACGCCAAAAGTAGATTACACCATAGCGTTGAATGGTACTAGGTAACATACACATTACCGAATACCAATCAAGAGCTGAAAAAACTTACGCCAAATGCACCCTAACCACACGAAACTACGCCGAGAGCCACACACATCAGTAGGAAATGCAAACGACAGATTCATTTGACCGGAAATCAATAACAGACCTAAAAACTGTGGTACAGCTTCACCACCAACAATTTACAATGGAAACGATGCCATGGCTTCCACTTCCTATCCGATGACAAGATGGACACGATAATGATAGTCAAAGAGTACGAGTTATCCAATGACCTGTCAAGTGTTATTTCTTCAAACCTTTTCCACTTTACCTGCAGCAGGCATGATGTCATCGCAGCGGGATAGCGAGTGTGGTACCAACCGTACAGCTACATACAGCACCGGTCACACCTACTGTCTTACCAGACAACACCTTGTGAAAATATAACAGAATTAGTTGATTTTGAGTCAAACTAGTTCCCGATTTCAACGTTTTGCAAAAATATTATGATTCGAGAGGATCGTCAACTCACACTGTTTTCCAGCTGAGTTTAGTAACAGGCATGACGTGAATGGCCAATACGTTAAAAGTAAACAAACATACTACTTCATACCACTAAATGACATTGTCACTACTCATACATCTCCCTCGATCCTCGTCATGATTATATGTCGTAAGATATCACTACAAGCATAAGGAAAATGTACTAATCGATAGTGAAGGAAACAGGATATGTTATAATGACTGTATTATGTTAATTACAACCAGTGATCAAGGATTAATGAACTCTCTATTTATAATCAATTTTCTACACATTGCATGAATATACGAAAGAAATACAAGGCGACTTAGAATGCAAATTGAGTATTTATGTCTCATTACATTCACAATTGTTATTAAAAAATATAAGGTATTATGTTATTGCAGTGACAAATAGTCAAATATTGTAGACAACATTTCTAATATACTCTAAATATACATGAAAAACAATTACATTTAACTGATACGACACAAAAATGTGTACATAGACTTGTGGTGTAATGTATTAAAATTGAAAACTTTCTGACTACATCTTAGTCAAACTGCCATAAATAATAACATAAGAACATCTAAATAATAATTTCACTCTAAGTCCACCCAAAGTATTAAAATTTCATTTATTAGTAACGTGTTAATGGATTCCAAAGATATTGAAGGCAATGTGTAAAAAAATGACGAGTATATTACGCAATGCCTGTTGCCAAATATCAAAACGATGTCCGAAAATTGTTTAGATATTTCGCAACGCGGATATAAATGTGAAAACCAAGATACGAATCTAATAATCTGTAAGTCGCTTTCGTATCTTGGCCTCAGGACGGTAATGGCTTAAACAAAAGAAGAAAGGAGGTACGACTCAAAGAGGATTTGTTGAAGCCATTACAAAGAATTGGACGCTAAATGCTGTCTCCCGAAGGAGAGTTTACGCAATTGCAGTGTACGCTGGCGAAACAGAGAGTTCACTAATATAATATAGCACAAAGGGGAAAGTCTGCGAATCCTGTTAACTTCGTGCAAACCAAAGTGGAGACATGAAATCTTATTTACCTTTGCCTCGTCCAAGCGTCCTAGAGCCTTGAGCAAATTGCCTAAGTCACTTCTGACGCAGTACAGTTCCTGCAACAAAAGAATGGGTATTTTCTCTCAACTCTACCATTATTTCCCTAAAGTATAATTTTAAATTGGCACAATTTGTACATAATGGGATTTTATTAAACATAGAAAAAATGTCCCAGTATAGAAACCGTCAATAATACCAATACAGGCTACCTCATAGCATTTACAAGGGTTTGGCGAATCGTTCCTAGGAAGAAAGGTTGGGGGATAAAGGTTTTCTCTGCAAGGGTGTTCTGGGCTCTAAATACGTAAGTTTATATTATTATTTAAATCCAAACTAACAAACATACTAACACACTAATATTATAAATGCGAAAACAACTCTGTCTGTCTCGCTATCACGTAAAAACTACTGAACCAATTTAACCGAATTTTGGTACACAGATAGTCTAGAGCCTAAGAAAGGACATAGGCTACCTTTTATCCCGATATGCCCATGGGAACAGATGCCATGCGGGTGAATGTAAAAATATTAAATAACGCCTTCCAGAAAAATGAAGGACAGATTTACGCCACTATGAACTTTGGTTCTAAAAATAGAGTAGGAGTAGATTTCTATTCCTCCAATTGAGGCTACTGTTCCAATTTAAAATAAAACCTTTCGGTGTTGAATACCCTATTTAATGAGGAAGGCTTTAGGCTACATACTATCTCAAAATAACTATTCCAAGTGGAAGAAGTCGCAGGCAAAAGCTAGTATATTATAAAAAGAGCTCTTCTCCATTAAAAACATATTCAATGTACAAAACAGATAATCTGTAAATGGAATATGTACTGATAGATAAATAAATCAACAGATAGATCAATACGAAAACATGTTCTATACTATAATCATCTATGATGTAAAAAGGAAAGTTTTAATGACAGGGCACAATTAAAAATTATCTTATTCATGGAAAGAAAACAAATCAAATAGCCATATGAAATGTGTGGATTTTGATATTATCATTATTTTTATGTAACAATTCTCACAGGCATGGAAAATAACCTCATTAAACTTCAAGGTCGAAAGAAATCTCAATAGCTCTTGGAAAACAACTGATCAAACCTTATTATCAATATTCATGAATGACAAATTATTCATTGTTGTAAAATGTTGAATACTGATTAAATTATCAATTATTATAACATTAGACATATAGGAAGTGCATCTTCCTATATGTCTTCAAGGCAATTTTTAATTATGAAATATTTTCAATACTGATCAGCTGCCCTACTCTGTAACATAATGTTGACAAATCAATATTGATTTAATGCTTCTTCAAATATCATGATCATTAAAAAAAAGTGTTTGAAATTACAGAAATCCAATTCATATCCATTGAAATTTGTTAAGAGCGTAGGGCGGCAGATGCCCTTCTACAGCAGTAACCCTTCTACTCATTGGCCCCTATTAATGGATTAAAAATACTTTGCCATGTCCATTATGTTCCTTTAGATTTTCTAAATCTTTTAACTTGGTTTCTCTAATTTACAGACTACATTAATCACTCACTATCAGAGTTTGATAAGAAGTGTGACATAATGTAAAACAACCACCTAAGACCTAAATAAGACAAAGATTATACCGGCGTAGGTTTAGGATGTAAATTGGCCATATAAAGCTTTTTAATCATGAATGAAATGATAAAATAATTATTATAACCATATCTCCATAACATAACATAGTTTGTTCTGACAATGTAATGTAAAAAACTTATGTTTGGACAATGAACTATTTACATTACATAGTATATCCAAGAAACAGGACGACAGTGCATAAAGAATGGGATATAATGATAAATTATTTTGATAGGCCAATCAATCTCTATCAATCTATCAATATCAATCATTATAAAAATTTACACATCACAATTAATTACAGTGAAATTCCTACAAGTGGTCTATATCTCTATAGAAAGCAAAATGTTTGCTTGTCAATACCTATATTCTAGAAGCCCGTCAACCTAAGCAATTGTAATGATAAAAACCAAATTAAAAATATGATCAAAAAGCAATCAACTTACAGGGTTATACTGTAATGCGGTCACATATGCTTGAACGGCCTGTTCCATGTCCCCAGCAGCCACCAGAGCGGCTGCCAGGTTGATGTACCCATCAATAAAGTCCGGTTTTAGTCTCACAGCATGTCTGTAGTTCTCTAACGCCTCTTGCAGCAGACCACGCTCCTTGTAAACATTTCCCAGGTTGCTGGATGGACAAAAACGAATTTCAAGACTATGTCATATATTATACAAAGCACATACATAAATATCATCACCTATATCCCCAAAGGCATAGGGAGAGGTGTATCACACACCCACACTTTTCCAGAAAGAAAAATACAAGTAATAAGTGGCTTTACTGTAAAAATATGTGAAACTACTGCTATGTAGGTTGACACCTACATAGCAGTAGTTTTACATATTTTTACAAGCTATATTTTTGTAATTTTTATATTTAGTATCAGTAACATTCTTTCCAAAGTATTTTTGGATCATTTACTGTTTACACAGTGACTCATATAATTCACACAGGCTCTAAAAATAAAGCCTATTTTCATAAATTGACTGACTGCTGATCTCAGAAAGAAAATGGCCTGAATTTTAACAGGTTGCCTGTGCCAAAGACTTCAATGTCACTGCAAATTGTTTAATTACGACAACTGAAGCAGTTGTATATAATTAATGGCATAGTAATGTATATAATTGCAGTTTATAAAGTATTTCCATGATAGCAATGAACAAAGAGAAACGTAATTTAATCAATAAGCACCTTATTTATTATGAGGTTAGCCACAAATTGCAACTTCAAAGAAATGTCTCACCTGTATGCTTCAGCCAAAAGGGGGTTTTGTTTGATTGCCAAAGTGGAGAAGTGTGCCGATTTATCTAGCCGCCGACATTGGAAGTGAATAGAAGATAGCAAAAGAAGAACTCCAGTGTTGGTCCCATCCTGTCGCCATAACTGCATACAATGCAATTCTGCACTCTCATAGTCGCCAGCTTGATACTCTCGATGTGCTAACTCTAACAACCCTAAACAAATAATTGATGATATAGTTCATTATATCACAATAACACGGGATTGTAATGTAAATTTTTTTCGGCTATCGTTGACAATGAAAAATGACAAAGGGTACTAACCGACTGTCGATATTTGCTGAATGTCGGACATCTTCAAAATTACGGCGTTAGCTGGAACACCAACAATTTGTTGGGGCTGCGTTGTGACAGATTGTGGCACAGCAACATTCGCTTGAGGTTGCATTTTGGTTATCATAGCTCTAATGGCTTGCGAATGTTTGCTCAACAATGTTAACAACCACACTTAGTTCCATTCACTGAAATCCGTTGGTCAACAGTCACTAAACTTTGAGCTGCAATGCTCCATTAATAAAAAAACCACCAATGCTTTTGTGAAAATGTAGCGTCAAGCGTCACCTCACCGCACCGTCACACACACACAAAATGAATAGGGCGTTCGGCGGAAACATTTTTATTTTTAATCCAGCTATTGTGTCTATGACTGCAATACAATAAACAATCGTATGTACAAGAAAATAGCGTCTATAATAGCCATGATATTAGCACATATTCTGTATTGACAACATTATTTCTGCATTGTCTATGAAACTATAAGCCACACCTGTTTCCGGTAGAGAAAATTAAAATTTTCTAGAAAATAATAAATTGAAACATTTTATTTTATACGTTTTGTAAATTAAAGCAATATGAAAATACATTTTCGTACATGAAATGTGAAATTGACGATATTGCATTCTACGTTAATTACAAAATAAAGAGTTTCCTTGGAAGGATATTGTGCCCTTTTAATGTATTTCGGCGGGCATTTTAAAAGTATTTATTTCAGACGCTCACCGACACATCGACATAAACGCGGAAACACACTTTAGAGCAACCTTGTAAACGATGTTGAGTGTCCAAAATGTGAGGTCATCGTTCTGTTCTGTAAATGATTTTGATCTCAGAAGCTTGCAGATTATAATTCTGAATGCCAGGAAATTTCTTGACCCATTTTTTTTTATTCGGCTCCTTGGGATATCGAGTAAATTGGCAGTAAATCGAGTGGGTACGTACGCTATAGTAACTTTTAATCATTTCAAAAATACTTATTACACGTACGGTACGGTACCGTTAATATACCCCGGACCTATAAGTGAATTCACTCAACCAAACCAATCATCATTACAAAAAGGTAAAATTGTACTGTACGGCCTACCTTAGTGAGGAAACGAGACAGACATACACTGCTACTTCAAGACGTTATTACACACATAGCTATTGGACAGTGGTACCAGGGTCTTTAGAACTGTTTAATAAAAAATTGCTCTGAACGGAATAAGATTTTGAGCTATTTTCTAACGACCTTCCAATAGCTATGTGTCTTGCATCGTTCATTAAATGTTTTTGATTTGTTTATTTCATAACCCATGTATACAAACACAGATTAGAGATATTATGTCTAAAGGATGCAGTCCTTCAGTCGTATACATTGTGTGTAGTCTAGTCTTTAGTAGTATTAAGTCTTCATTTGTATTGAAATGCAACATTTCAATGCATCCTGGGCGAGTTTGGCGCCAAATGGTCGATGGTAGACACTGTGGAGCTACTTTGATGAGGTGGAGGTGGATTACAAAAAAACTTATCACTTTTCACACCACTTGACGCTTATACCAATGATTGCACAGCATTAATGACATTTATTCAGAGATTACTTATTACTCAAAACTACAGATTTTACGTAGGAATATCCATTCCGATACAATATTACAATCATCGAAATAAAAATCACGTCCGCCTTAGTCAAATGCCGTCAAAAACTCCAAAGTTTTTATACATCCAAATATTCTCGTAAAAGATTTGGCAAAGTTACCTATTCTTATTATTTAATAAAATTGAAAATAGAACTTAAACAAGATACCAAATATTTTACAAGTATTCGGATATTTGTGATAATATTTAATAAATAAAAATGCCACATATTTTTTTACATTTTAATTTTTTTTTCTAAAAAATTTTTGAACATACAATTGAGCAATACTTTCCAGAACATCATCACGGTCTTTCTTTTTTTTCTGTTAATATTTTATTTATATCTTTACTTATATTATTTTAAAAAAATGCTGTAGAGAAACTCTAGCTGTTAATTTGTTTGTATTTATGATTAAATAACATACTGTTTTGATATATTCTTTTAATTTTTCATAATTGAAACTGTTATTATTTAATGGAATATTAAAAATTTCTTGAATTTGCGAAATTATATCTATAAAATTAACGTTGGGGTAACATAACCAACCACGCCCAGAAACAAATGTTGTCATTATTTTTATTATAAAGAGAACTAATAGCTAATTTGACATTTTTTAAATATATTTTTTTACATAAGTATTTTTAGAAGGAATCCACTAACGTAAGCTGCCATTGCATTGTAATGATGCCATTGCTTTTATATTCCTTTTTTTTCTTCTAATGGGGTAACATTTAATAAAAGATGTTGCTAATTTATTTCTTGGACCTGATTGGTATCCCTGACCCTTGAACCTACGCTTGTAAAGATTTGCAATAATCGTCTTTATTGCAAGAACGAGATTCATTTTACACAGTACACTATACATAATACTATATTTTCATAAAAATATATGAACATAAATTATGGGACAGAATTATTTTCCTTTAAAGCTATCGCTTAAAATCATGAAGGTAGCAACGCCTCCCATAAGGAGTGCTAATGACTAACAATTTTTTGTTCTTACCAAATTATTGCTTATAAATATGTAGTTTATCGATTCCTATAAAACTATAAACTACAACACTAGTCGAAATTAACTTTTAATTCTATAATGTCAAATGGGTTTTCAATCCTCTTCTAATTTTTGATGGGCATGCAAGAAGAAAATTATGACGCACTTTACCAAAACAATGTCATCTCTGATCTGAGTGACAGAGCCGCAAAATAAAGACGCAAATAAGGACAAAATCTGACGACGACTCCCCCCCCCCCCCCCCCGCCTCTCCCCCACAAGATTGGCCTGCGCGGTTCCCATACAAAATAACGTTCATTAGCAATCCCTTAGTGGCACATTTTCGTTTTAAATCCATGCTTAAAATAACTTATGTAATAAAATTAGACACTTTTATTCGAGGTGTGAGAGTAAAAATGCTACTTCAGTCAGATCTTGAGGAACAGATTCGTGATAACAAACGTATAATTCTCTAGGCTCTGGTTCACTGAATACACGCCTGTAACAAAATAAATACAAACAAATTATTTACATTCGACAAAGATAAAGTTATGTTAGATATTATAATCAGGCAGTTTTAAAATATTGGGTCCTTACCTATGAAATTGGTGTTTTTTTTTCTCTCTTAGTATTTTGTCTGTAACTATTAAGATTCAGAGTATTCCTAAAACATAATTACCTCGTCTAAAAATAGACTATATTTTTGAGCTCTTTTGATTTGTTTTGATAATTTGTTTGTTTGTTTTGATAGTTTAACTGTGTTAAAATTGGACACGGAGACAACTCTTTTTAAGTGCCTCCCGAATACATCATTTTATTTGCATTCACTTAAAAACGATAAATAATTTTTATGAAGTGTGATATTACACATATTACTAAAGCTTGTCTAATGATAGAAGCCAAATATTATTATCTTTGGATTTGTCGTTGTGAAGAAAACTGAAAAAAAATTAGTATGGAAAATGCAGAATTCCCCAAAATCTCCATACAAAACACCAATTTCATAGGTAAGGACCTAATATTTGGAAACTGATAGTGATAGAAGCTGATGTTCATGTTCAGTTTTATAAACGAGAATACATAGTACATGAAACATAAATTAAAAAAAAAAAGATATAGATAAGTAAACATTATAGCACAGGTAGTACCTATACCTTGGTCTTCCAAGGTGTCATAACATTTCATTGGCTTGCAAAATGGACTATAAGGTTTCCTGTCCACTAACGAGGAGGAGCTCGGTGGCGTAGTGGTTAGTACGCTTTGGCGTTCGATTGATTGATTCGATCGCCATGGTCTAGCCGTGGATGGGTTACCGAAACTTTGTGATCTCGAGCTCCTCCGTGCTTCGGAAGGCACGTTAGATCGTTGGTCCCGGATATTGCGACTGTTTCTACCCGCCAACCCGCATTGGGCCAGCGTGGTGGTGTTACGGCCCATTCTCCTCGTGTTTTTCTCCATGAGGAAGGCCTGAGCCCAGCAGTGGGATGTCTATAGGCTGAGGAGGAGGGCTACTAACGAGGAGCGGAGATTTTTAGCAACGGCATTGGTTTACTTGCCATCAAGAAGGTCTAGGGTATCAAAGTACCAAAAAACTTAAAGGTAATCTCTACATTTCATTTGACACCACACACATTCTCTCTCTCTCACACACACGCACACACCACATGAATGCCCACTCTCACTGATATTATTCTTAAATTTTGTTTTTATGTGTAGTTTGATAAAATTTCAGTTGTAGCTATGGAAGAGCGGAGTCACCTGATACAGGCATTATTTGATTAAAAGGTAACTTCGGTCACTTATCAAAATAATTGCTAATCTGTTGTGAAATAAATTATTATTATTACGTGAGTATACAGAGATGGCGCTATCTGGGATAAATAGGACCATTCATTCATCAGCCTACAGGCGTCCAACATAGGCCTTTCCCAATGATGTCCACAACTCGCGGTACTGCGCCGCTCGCATCCAGCGACTTCCTACTTCTTCCCTTTCTTCCAAGCAGACATTTCAGCTTTGGCTTTAGAATACGATCCTAAATGTTGAAGAGAAAATTGCGAAGTTTTTTTTTAAGCAAAGGCATTTACCCAACAGCCCAAAATTGATACGGTTCCGTCTTCTTAATTCCACATT
Organism: Parapoynx stratiotata; assembly: GCA_910589355.1. Classification (NCBI taxonomy): domain Eukaryota; kingdom Metazoa; phylum Arthropoda; class Insecta; order Lepidoptera; family Crambidae; genus Parapoynx; species Parapoynx stratiotata. The sequence goes on along the minus strand of OU342468.1, from coordinate 3,804,252 downwards.
GGCCCAACACGGCGGGAGGCACTTGAAATAACAGGCCGTGCTCTTTCACAGCTATCAATATTTTGTTTAGCGGGTTTGTTGGTGCGTGGTTTGTCTTAAATCTGGAGAAAAAGATGATTATGCTATAACTATATTATATTTTAAAAACATTCACATAAGAAACTACGCGAAAACATGTATTTCATTTTTTCTTAGCCACTACTTACTACATATACATATATACATACACATAGTCAGGACTATTATCCCCTAAGTGCCGCAAACTAGGCAAAAGTACCGCAAAAGCAGTCTACTGCCATAGTCCGGGCTTCACCAAGCAGTGACTGCACTCAGCGTGACAGGTGGTGAGCCCGTCGCCGCTGTGAGCTTTTGGATGTTGTGCAGTTCTAAGTCCATTGGTCTTCTTTTACGACACCCAAGGGAAGAGAAGGGTTGGCAGTATTCTTTAAATGAGCCGCTGCCATACGACTCGCCGACACCATCAATATATTAAATCAATATATTTTTCATTATACTAGATATTATTTTATGATCGATTGTACAGTGAGCTGGATCTCAAGAACACATATTTTAAATTAGAAAAAAGACCTCTATTTCGTAGGAAATAGAGATGTTCTTAAGAACATTGTGCAGTCTCACTTAAAGCACCACTTTTAAGTACCATCATAGGACAAAATTGCTACAACATAAGAGAACATCAAAGTAAAATATACCTTATGTTGTGTTGCAGTAACTCGTGTATTCTTTGGCAAGCCGACCTAAATGTCTTGATAATATAAGAATACAAGGCATTATTAGCTTGTGAGACAATGTTCTTTACTGGAGCTATTAGCACCCCAGCAGTTGACTCCAACTGGATAAAGTGAAAGAGAACATTCTCATCGCCTGCTGTTATTCTGCAATAACAAACCTTATTAACAATGAATGAAAGCACAAATTTAAACATCTTAAAATAATAATCTAGTTTTTATTAATAAAAATAAATAAAAAATATATTTTCATTTTTGAAATACCGATTTGATTGATTTGATGCTTTAGCAATAATATTAAAAGCTGATGAGTTTGTTTGGTTGAACACGTTAATCTCAGGAACTACAGGTCCAATTTGAAAAATTCTTTCGCGTAAGATTGAGGAAGGCTATAGGCTATTATAACATCACACTAAGACAAAAGTAACTATTCAACGCGGACGACGTCGCGGGCAAAAGGTAGTTTACTTTATAAAATAATTGCCTTGAGTGGACTTTGTTGCACGCTATATACAGTGTTTTTATATTTGAAACATAATATTGCAATTACCTGTGAGTTGTGACTCTATTTATTTCATTGAGTAACGACTTCCTTATATCCGTGTCAATACTACTGCTAGCTCGACTACCATCCTGCAAAGAAAATAAGGTCTATAATTGCATATCCAGTTGACAATCACTGTTTCTGCTGGTTTGAACGGTAAAATTAAAATTAAAAATAACATATTACAACTGCTTGTAGCTAGTACATTCGCAGCCCTGTGACTATGAGCAAATTAAATCGCTAAAAGCGGCCAGATTTATATTATTTTATCAATATTACATAAATCCGTCAATAAAGTATGGTGCCTAAAAATAATAGTACCAAATAATTATTATCTACACTTATGTTATAATGTTCGAATTATGAACTCAGACTCGAACTCATAATGACATACTTTTTAACACAGATGATAAAAACGAAAAAAACTAACATAATGACCATTATATGACAGTTACATAAACTACTATTTCCACACAATTTTAACCCTGAATTCAAAGTTTTACCTGTTTGTCCCAATCGGAATCTGATCCTGAAGAGTCTCTTCTATGCCGTTGTTCTCTGTCAGCGCGCCTGCCTTGTATCCGGTCATCGCTGATTTCACTAGAATTATTTCAAAAATGTTTAGCTTACTCGCACAAATTTACGGGAAGAGTAAACTTAATAAGGCGGACCTTATTCCAAAACGAGGACTAATATTGGGTCCTTAACTATGAAATTGTCGTTTTGTATGGAGATTTTGGGGAATTCTGCATTTTCCATACTAAAATTTTTTCAGTTTTCTTCACAACGACAAATCCAAAGATAATAATATTTGGCACCTATCATTAGACAAGCTTTAGTAATATGTGTAATATCACACTTCATAAAAATTATTTATCGTTTTTAGTGAATGCAAATAAAATTATGTATTCGGGAGGCACTTAAAAAGAGTTGTCTCCGTGTCAAATTTTAACACAATTAAACTTACAACAAATTATCACAACAAATCAAAACAGCTCAAAAATATAGTCTATATTTAGACGAGGTAATTATTTTTAGGAATACTCTGAATCTTAATAGTTACAGACAAAATACTAAGATAGAAAAAAAACGCCAATTTCATAGGTAAAGACCCAATATTAGGATTGGTTTAAAACCCGACTGTCATTTTCATTTGCTTGGTCAGTCTCTTGATCGGTGGTCAGGTTGACCAGTAGGTTAAAAACGTACATGTCTTGATATGCCAATAGTCGAACTTTCAAATATAACTCATAAAGTTAAATAATCATAGACAATTTAACCACAACAGGATGATGGGATTAGTAGAATGGCGGCTGAAGTGCTGAGGCATTTTGCTTCGAATTTTCGCATCGCAAATTTAACAACTTTACAAGCTGATGTCATACATTTTGGCGTTTCCATTGACGCTATCGGTCAAGACTTTAACTATTGAGGTACCTTTAGCGGCTTACTACGGATCAAAAACTCACACTTGGAGGCAGACAGCATCAGTTTTAAATCAAGTCTTACTTTAGTCTACGTTTTGGAATAAGACGGGAGTTTACTGTCCATTCTTCTCAGAACAAGACCTAGTAGTTTAAAAAATCATCAAAGCAGCCGGGAAACGCTCTTTGCTGAACACGGAGCTCCAAAAGATTGATTCATTTGTAGGTTGGGGTCAGATTTGACCACACTGTCCAAAAATTGCTAATGCATAAATATGAGCTTGAGTGATAAAGCGGTGATGTCCCCGAGTGTGTGTGTGTGTGTGTGTGTGTGTGTGTGTGTGTGTGTGGGTGTGAGTGTGGGTGCGTATGTGCGTGTTTGTGTGTCTAACCGTGGTCGTGGTTAAGGATATCTAACCTGCACCACGACGGCTATAGGTACACTGAATAAATTCAAAAATTTTAATGAGTCTATGAAGTAATCGTTAAAAATAACTAATAAAAAAGAAAAAAGGGAGTGACATTATTATTCCTACCTATTACTCTTAAGACTATTCGAGTCCTCCGAATAGCTTACGTCCAAGCTAGAATGCCGGTACTGCTTGCCGTACCACTGGTTGTAGAGGCTGTGGCCGTATATATTCACTGCGGTCTCACTGCTCGCCGAACCTAGGTTTAGCTGCTCGGATGAACTGTGACGTTTTTTGGCGTCAGATTGGAACTTTGGCAGCTTTAACGTCGACGTTTTTAATGTGTCGCCTTTTAAGTCTGGAAATCACACTGCTTGTTTATAGACTTAACTATAAGCTAACTACCTCTCATTGAGTCATCATTAACCCCGCGACAATATGACAGTACAATTTGCATTTTTAACTGCAACGCTCTTGATCATTTGGGAAAACGTGAATAACCATATGCGGACAGACAACTATCTATCCTTCTCTAAAATTACTCAACATCAGGTATAATGAACTACTTAACTAGTAAAAGGGCACAAAACGAGACACAATAGAAACATCTATATGTTGCGAACACCGTTGTTCAATCAATTTAGCACTTTAACACAAACATTTTAAGGTTGAAAATCTATTCAACAATGTATACATACTGTTCATGTCTCTCAACTTCCGTCCAACTTTCGTCAGATATTCAGGGGCAGTCTCCACTTGCGGGAGAGTGTTTGAGGAGAACCATGACGTCAAGTATTTGTGGAGCCCAACCTCGTAGAGGAGGTCCAGACAACTCTCGCACTCTTCCACGTAAAATGGCGAGGGGGGAGTTACGCCGACTGCCTGGAAATTATAGAACATACGTTATTAAGTAATTTTATTACTTAAATGCCTTCAGAAGCTCGGAGATCGAGATCACAAAGTTTTAGTCACCCATCCACGGCCTGACCATGGCGAATGTAGCTTTGTTTTCGATCGAAAGCAAAAACGTACAAACCACCAAGTCACCGAGCTCTTTAGGCACGTTAAGCCGTTGGTCCCGGTCGCTGATACGACCATTTCTACCAACAACCCGCATTGGGCCAGCGTGGTGGTGCTACGTTATTTTGTCAATCATTTTTGTACTTTATATCTAATATCTCCACACACACCCGATGTGTGAGTGGAGATACGGGACGCGGCAGACCTAGGCGAACGTTTCTCGACCAAATTAAAGACGTTCTAGAGAAGGGCCAGGTCAAAAGTACCCGAAATCGCCGAGCATGTATGAGGGCTGTAATGAGAGTTGATGAAGAGAAAGAAATATTCAGGGATCGGAGCAAGTGGAACGATGTAATCTCTACTCTTGTGGGAAAAAGGCGTGACTTGTCGTGGCGTGGCGTATGTATGTATATCTAATATGTACAGGTTCAAATCAATTGAAACTTTTTAATAGTTTTGTAGTCTCTTGTGCTTATGACTAGACAATAAAATTGCAAACAGGGCAGAAAAATAAAAATGATTGGCAGCAAGAAAAAAACAATACATACATCTTCAGTGCATCCTCCTGCCTCCATCAAAGTCGCAAGAATGAAGTGCCCTTTGCCTACTATTAGGAGGAACCAGCGTCCATCAGGAATCCTAGAATTAAAAATATCTTAAAGGTTTCGTGATTCCAAAAAGCAGTACAAATATACAAACTTTATATTTACTTGGGTTCTTTTACGGAAAAGTTTATAAAATTCACGCAACAAATTCTAATACCTATATTCATTTCCTTCGCTTTTATTCTGTTTCCTATGCTCGTTAATAAACACCTCTTTCCACACAACCAATTTATCTAATTCCTTCTCAACACTGACGCCGAGGATGCCAGTTAACCGCAAATAAGCATTCACTTCTTTTAAATCTTCATTTTGTAAATGAGAACTCAGTAGATGTCCTGAATAATACAGACATGAACCAATCACTGTGTACAGTCTTTGAAAGTGTTCTACATCATCTATCTGTAATAAATAACTTTGTTGCATATTCTATGTTTAAACATATGATAATGAAGAAGATGCCTGCTTCATCATATGTTTTATGATTAAAAGTTTTAGTCATTAAGTAACTTACCCATTCTTGGTAATCAGCTGCCTCCAATTCAGTTATGGCATCATCCACCTGAACTTTCACTTCAAGAGGTAAAGTCACCATGTGAACTGCTAATAAATCTTCCAAAGTATTACCTAAAATACTATCACATTCCTTCCCACTCTCGCTGTCCTTATCTAACAGAGTTACAAACACCAGGGAGAAGAGATTATCCAATTTATCAACATTGTTTGGCTTTGTAAAACATTTGTTCAGTGAACCATACAACAATTCTATTATCCTTACAATATTAGTACATATTTTCTTTGCAGCAAATAAGTCTATATGCATATTAGGTAAAGCAAGTAATAACAAGTCATTGTAGTAGGGAACATATGACACATTGATTAAAGAACCATTGTAAAGAACTGTTGATGTAAGTGGCTCACTTAATCCTAAAGACTTAGGTGTTAAGTGATTGAGAGTGACATACGCTCCTCTTGTGTTATACAAAAAGTTTTGATTGAAAGGTCTTGGATAGCAGTATAATACACCCTTATCATCATTGCTATGATACTCAATATCATTGCAACAAATATATAGAACAGAAACCATTGAATGTTTTAAAAATTGGATCAGGGAATTGTCTGGTGCTGTTTTAGAAATTAGCAACTTTTCTTTGTTGATATGGAAGTCTTCCCTTGGCAGCTTAAATGTTAATTTTGGATTACATTGATCCTCTGTCAGTCTTTCTAATACCGTATTAATGTTGTAAGAGTTTACTTCAATGCTATTAATTTTATGCAAATAGTATCCCTTCTTCACTCTTGCTGCATAAATTGCCCTTGATTCAACTAAGAAATCTGATACAACTAAAGTCTTCCCATCAGAATGTGTTTCTAGGCTTAACCCAAAGAGTTTTTCAATTTGGCAGTTTTTTTCACTAGAAAATATCATGTTTCTGCTGACCTGCAAGTTTTTTAAATTAAATATGTACCTTAGAAACCAGGAAAATAAATTAAAGTGTTAAAAAAACTTACCTGTACACTGATTAACATATTGTCATCATTTTGGTGATGCATGCCTGAGCTACCCTCTGGTATCTTTTTATTAGAATCTCCTTCATGTTTGGTTTTGCGAGCTTTTAGAACCTTAAATATCCTACCTGAATATCAAATAAATAATGGTAATGAAATTTCCAAAGTATGATATAGCATGTTATAGCTGTAAAACTACCATATCTAAATAAAAAATATTTGGGTTGGGCAACAAAAGCGATGGATGAAAGAAAGCTGCACTCAGCAGAGATGCGAATGTTGCGATGGATGTGTGGAGTTACAAGAATGGACAAGATCAGGAATGAATATATTAGAGGAAGTTTGAAAGTAGCGCCAGTGACAGAAAAGATTAGGAGCAATAGGTTAGCATGGTATGGACATGTGATGAGGAGGGATGAATGTCACATTACAAGAAGGATGCTGAGCATGGATGTGGACGGACCTAGAGTTAGAGGAAGACCAAAGAAGCGATGGATTGAATGCGTGAAGAATGATATGAGGATAAAAGAAGTGGATGCTGAGCTGACGAGTGACAGAGGAGAATGGAAGAAGAAGACATGTTGTGCCGACCCCACCTAGAGTGGGAAAAGGGCAAGAAGAAGAAGAAGAAGAAGAAGAAGAAGATCTAAATAAAAAATATTTAATTCAAAACTGTGATTAAATAAAGATGAAATAAATCAGGTTTAAACATTTACCTTTAGAGGATCTCCGTGTGGATGAGCGTTTAAAATTTTTTCTGAGTTTAAAAGTTTCACAGTTTTCAAGCAGAGGGGATTTTGATTCCTTGTTGGGTTCTAAAATTTTTGTCTTTATATAAACTAGCTCCCCATCTTCACCGACATCAGAGTCCCATTCTGCGACAGAGCTATGAAACGAATAAGCTTAATTAATTCAGTAAAACAAATTTAATATTACACATAATTTTTCATTTTTTGCAAGAAGTTAATCTAAATTAAAAATTAAAGTTTCTATTAAGAATTACAGTTACAAAATAAACATTACACTATTACCTCTCTGAATCAGAATATTTCGAATCATCCGAAGAGTTAGTCCAATCATTATCTGAATCACAGGGACTGTAATAATTACATTTATATGAATTCATATTCTTTACGCTCGTAAATAAAATCAAACTAATGCTGTCCCACAATAAATCACATTTAAGTATATTCTAAATCTATGAAATCACAATAAAATTCAGATTCAAGTGGCAAATAAAAAAACAACAAACTTTAAACCCAAAAATTCCGAAAGTTCATTGACATATTTACATACGATTGTCTATGTCAAACTTAAATTTTTTTTTTAATTCTCCCATGTAGGGAAGGCAAAGGGAACAAAGCCCATACAGCCAAGTCTTCAGTATTTTATTTCATCAGTAGTGGAGAGAGTTTGACGTCAACCAATCGATGGCAGACACTGTGGTGCTAATTGGATGAGGTGGATTACCACGATAAAAAACTCATCACTCATTTTTCACACCACTTGACGATTATTTCAATAATTTTGCTCATCATTATTGATACTTATTACACAAAAATACACTGATTTTATGCAACAAGATCCTTTCCAAAACAATATTACAAAAACTAAAATAAAAATAGTTGTTGAATGCCGCCAAAAACTCCCTTTAAACCTTTTTTAAGAAAAAAATTAATTTTGCAAAGTGGTAAGCTCCATAGGAAATATACCAGAATATACTATCGAAGAAGTTTACCTACCAAAGGCTCAAGAACACCAAAGGTTGTGTTATTGTGAGGTTAAATGTTCTTTGACCATAATCCCAGACTTTTGTGCCTTAGATTGACAATATGCAAAGAGCATAGAAGACTGTCAGCGTCAGTATGTTTGCATCTAAGGTTTGCATAATTGCTTGCTTTCTTTGATGAGTTCATCAAATTATTTTTATTAAATAAAAAAAAATGACATAGTAGCCTGATAATTTATATTAACTTTTCTAATCTAAATTTTATGTTTTGGCAGGCATAATTTAAATAATATAAATAAACATTTGACAATTTGTGAATATGATAAAAAACTACACATATGAAACTGATGATGAATCTGTACATTCCTCAAATACTTATATTCATAATGAAAAGCAGACTACATCTGAACAAGCCAATGTTAAAGATGGTGACTTAGGGGACTTTCTTGATCCTGATTTAACATTAGCCTGCCAAACTATAAAAGATGATCCGTACAATATGCGTCCTTGTCCCACCACATCAAAAGTTCTAAAGACTGATAATAACAACGATAAACATTGTCTTCAATGTAATAAATCGTCTGAGCCTTTCTACCATGTCAATTTGGTATGTAACAAATTTAAATTAGTAGTTCGCGATGTTCGTGCAAGAGATTACCCGTTCGCTCCCTGACAATCAGGGATTCAGTCGATTCCAAAAATATGTAACCGCTTTTGTCAGTAAATGACTCATAATAGAAGAAAATAAAGATTGTCTCCTTTAAAATGTGCGTGTACATGTTTTTGTACTAGACTGTACCCCTGAATTTGAATAAAACCTATCTATGCATCTACCGCTACCCTCATCTTCACTCCTCTGCTCACACTCAATCTACCTCTTCCTTCATCTTTCTCTCGTACTCTCGTGGATGCATAGACCTCCACTCATTGGGTACTACCTGTTGTATAAATAACTTTTTTCTGTTTCAGGATCAAATATTAAAACTGAAAGACAGCACCAAAAAATTACTGTGCGTATTAGAACAGATACAGTCTAAAACACGTACAAAAAATATAAACTTAAACAGAATCAATGTACAACTAAACCAGTATCTCAAACCAATACCCACCGGAAAAGACGTATGATAAATTCATAACTTTTTGATTTTTAAAGTATTTTTTCTTTTTTTTTACTTCTTTATACTCTTTCTAGACGTGCAGTGCGCTAAAAAAATTGGAAAATCACGCCAAGAAGATCAATTCGATTTATATAAAGGTATGTTTACGTACAGTCAGCACCAAAAGTAGATGAGCGTATATACACACACACACACACACACCCACGCCCCTTATTACAGAGAAACTTAAATATCAGACAAAATTAAGATATATACACCTCTTCCTCAATATAAGCGCAAACATATTAGGTTTAATAATACCTTGCAAAAATAATACAGTATACATTATCATTACATAAGGATGCTGAAATCGACGACTGTTCGGTGTACAAGCGATTAACAAGAAAATGTCACTGCCTGAACCATTACAAATACAACGACTTCATAATTCATTTCAATGAAGATACAAAATATCGTACCAGTGTCATCGGTGAAATTATAAAGAACATGCGGATTCTCAAAAAGTTCCTTTACTTGAATGGGTACTATACGAGAAATGCGCTGCTGTTCTTGAATGAGGTAATTTATTTTAATACTCAGAGTAAACAGAACTGGAGTAGCCTTTGTCTAACATTCCCCTCTGCCAAATGCACAAGCATCGGATGCTTGCACGTTTAATAAAACTAGTTGAGCCGCCATTTTGACAGCCATAACATTGTAAACGTTGCGGCGAACAGAGCTCCCGCAAAAATGCCTGCCTGTGTTGTTTATTGTTGTAAAAATAAATAGAAAACATCGAGTATGCTAAAAGATGGTGTCACCTTTTATATGTAATTATAATTTTTAAGATTTCATGATTATTTACTTCATTATTTCATGTTTTAGAATTCTACGATTTCAAATTTCGAGCGCTAGTCTCGTGGGGAGTGCGGCTGTGACGTTGTCAAAACGCACACCCCACGTGACTATTTTAAGCGTGTGTGTGCGTGAAATTTAAATTTGTGTGTCGAATTATGCATGTGTGCATTTGTAAAAACGGCTGGCTTTGAGTGTAGTGGTAACCTCACCCCCCGCAAGAAATGGCAGAAAAAAATGTTTGAGAAATTGACTAATGGCTACTCCAGTTCTGTTTACTCTGAGTTTTAATATAATAAGTAGGTACCTATAGGTAGTTATATTCGAGTGCCCGATTAACTACAAAACCTACGTAGGTACCTATATGTAAAATACATAGGTAATACATAAACGTAGTTGGTACAATTTATGAACCTTAGGCTTATGCAACAGTCAACTGTAACTTTTTGGTACCTGGAAGTCCGCGTGATATTTTTTTGCAGGCGTTATTATATAAAATTTAAAATTAAATCGTTCATTTACCTTACTTCATTTTTTTTTTTAATTTTTCCAAATAAGCTATTGGCCGACCGCAAACTTTTTTAAAATCTTCTAAGCAACCATTGAAGTCAATGAAACAAACCATGATGAATTTCAGGGTTTGACAAATAGCACGCACACCGAAAAAGTAGAAATTATACAAGGCTGCGCTCACGCAGATATGTGTAACATTTTTGAAGAGAACTCTATTGTGACCATTTATATCTCGTGGCCATGCAAAAATGACATTTATGGGGATTCTTATACTCAGGTCAGTTTTATATGAAAATCTAATTAATTTTCATTATTTAAAAGAATTCTTACAAATGAAAAAGTTATCAAATGATGTTTCAAATATTTCAGGAGTTAGCAGCAAATCTCTTGAACAAACTTGCTCAGTTTGAAGAAGGGCGGCGGTACTTAAATTTCAGTTCAAAAATCATTAACGATATAAAACAAGTCTTAAAAAGAAAGTTATCCCTTTTAGAATTCAAAATAGTAGAGTCTTTAAACGCCACGCTGAATTTATTAAACCCACCGCTAGCACAGAATGTAAATGCGACATACTATTGCAAGCCCGTTGATGAAGGTAAACAAAAGAAGTATATTAGCAGACCCCAAAACCAAACACCGCAGAGGTCCCCAAGACCCCAACATCAAAACTTGCAGAAGTCTAGCACCTCCTCTAAAAAAGTTAAAGTAGCCTCTGAGAAAGTAGCACGCAAAGATACTGAAGTGCAAGTAAAACATCTCAAACGGGAAAAGATAATACCAATGTACACCGATTAAAATAATTTCTACTGCGCGCAAGAGTGTCCCTTTTTGAGTTGAGTTACACATGTAGGTACTTCACACAAGTGAAATTACTATCCGATAAGCGAATCAAATATCAAATAGACCTTTCATGTTTTAGGTATGGGTAAGAAAACGGTGAACACTCTTATAGACTATCGCCAGTATATGACTTTAGAAGAAGTAGTTGCGCATTTAGATTTGCTGCAGACTTTAAGTGCTAGAGAGAAATCAAAGAACGATCTGGTCTCTCATCTTCCAACTTTGTTGCTTTTATTCAAGCAACTGCTTGTTGAATATGATAATAGTGAAATGAACATAATTCTAACTAACATACTTAACAATGTGATATCCTTGAGCAAAGACATGGAGGAAGAACCAGATACTCCAAAAACTTTGATAATAGCTGACGTTGGGACTGAGGTAAGTGAAGGTAGAATTACCAACAACGATACAATACTAATTAATAATTATTATACATTTTTATTTTCCAGCCAATACAGATGAAAGACGAGACGAGTCAACACCCGCCAAAGAAAGCAAGCGGCAAAAAAATTAATAAGCTACACTTACTCCGTAACACAAAGCACAAAGGTAAAATTATATTATTGCGAAAATTTAAGAAAAATTTAAGACTTTGAAAGTCGGAAGTAACAAAATATTTTTTGCAGTTTTAGTTGATCAAGACCCTTCATTAAGTGTCGGCTTCTTCAACCGATCACAGAAATTTACTAAAGGTAAGCATACAACAATATTAAGAAAAGCCGGGATTACACTCACCTATGTAGAGTTTATAATTTTTTTTTTCCAAAATTTTGATATTTTATACATTGAGATAATATTTTGCGGTATATAGTACTAACATCTCAGTACTTACATCGTACATAAGAAGTATCCAAACTACCTATTTATCAATTTGTGAAATAACTTAGTCCTTCGAGCCGGATAGACTTTGCATAGTGCGCAAACTCACTCTCATCCAGTGCTGCGCAAACTAGTATTCACTTGCAAAATAAAAACTTAATAACTATAATGGCTAATATAGTACCTTGTTTTTTCACATCAATCGCATTCGGAATCGCAAACAATTTACTAATAAAAATTTGAATGACAAAGTAATAACATAGTTAGTAACTTTTTGCTGGTGACTGCTTTAGTTTAAAATATTACATTTCAGAATTAAGGAGTTGTTCCATCATTGTTGTTCCAGTTGAAGATTATTAAAAAATTATGGTAAAAATGTGTCTAATTGTATAATTGTAATACCTAGCCACTCTTTATTGAAAAAATACAAGACAAATGTTAGGGGCTAGAAAAAAATAGACTTAAAAGCGGTAACTTCGCGTAACGCGAAGACAGTCGAAGAACCGGCATGTACGTAATCCGATTCTCACATTAAAGGTTCTTTATAACACGAGGACCTTCTGGTTTTGGTTTAAATTACCAACATTCCAATGATTTGATGTTACTGGATACGGTGGGATGCAGCAACGAAGAACATCGATTTTTTTAGAGAATGGAAGATCATGATTAACCAGACTGGACCAGACAGATTTCAAGAAGCAGTCATTTAACGTATCTGGCGTCATCTCCGTGCTTGTATTCATGTATTGATCAAAAGTGCGCTGCGTCTGCGACGCGTCCTTGTTTTACGGCTATGAATTTTCGCGCCGGTCGCTCCGTGTGACGCTACAACTCAAACAAACACTTTCAAAAACTCTTCTCTTCGAACGCTCCAAACATCGCTGTACGTTTTTTTTCTGGCTGCCCGCGTCGATCAACTCCCCGCGTGTCCTTAAACGAGCCCTTAGGTATACTAGACGTTAAAAATAACAATAACCATCAATATATAAATTTTACTATTAATTTCATAAAAATTAAGAGTAAACGATAATAATATGAATATTATAAACTATGCGGTAAAAAGATTGCAAAAATAAAACCTTAAAATATTTTTCCCACCTGCAACATTATTATTATCTGGTAAAAAATTGCTGACCAGTGGCCTGTCAGAGCAGTTTCCATATAAATGTACCTTCTATTATCTAGTGTCAATACTACAATGGAATGTTGTAAGAAACAAATGAATATCATGTAAATATTAATATATCTACAATTTGATATTGATAGAAGTATACCTATAGGAAAACTGTACTTTCAAGCACACACACAAAATATTAATCAACTATCTTATAATATTTCAGTGTTCATTACATTTGTTTAAAAAATACCTATCCGTAGGCATTTAATACAGAAACAGTACAAACATATACATACAATAAAATAAGTCTAAACGAATGATTATCAATAATTAAAATAAAGATTACATTTTAGTGGAGAATATATTACTATTAAAGTAATATTTAAAAACATTGCCTAATGGTTAATATTAGGAATAAAACCAGCACTGCTACTGTTTTGACTTTAAGTCTCACCTTTACTTTGGTATATTATTGCATAAGCACACCAAAAACCACAATAAATTAAAATAAATTATTATTTACCTCTATACCACCACTAAAAAAAGTCTAAAATAAATATTCAACACAAAATAAAATGCATATTTGAAATCTACAGCTACCAATCAATTGATTTGTAGTAACAAAAAATATACCTAGAGTATCATTCAATGTTCAATTCATTTGGCATAACAAAACTACTTGAAAACATCCATGTTTTAAAATATATTTTAGTCAAATTGTTTACTATCATATATTTCCATCTGTGCATGCTGCCTGTTATTATATGGAATATTCCTTCTGTTTGGCGGTGGATTAGCAGGCTTAAAAAACATAGCCAACAGTATATAAAACCCACCAACAATCTTGCTAAAGAAATCCAACACACCTAAGAACATTGGTGTGGAGTTCTTTATTAATATTGACATTTCCCTTATTAACGCCAATACAAAATTGCCTAAGAAGTTAACAAATGCTGTGCTTCCAGTAAAAATTGCAAAAATAAATGCAAATATAAAGGTTAGGAACTCTTTAACGTTACTTATAGTCAATGCACTTTGAAGTGTCCCAACTATATCACTGTAAGTTTCCTTTAATGTTTCTGCACTAGTATTCAGCTTGGTTTCATTAGTATCTCGTATTTTCTTCGTGCCTGCTCCACCAGTAAGTATAGGCTCTAATTCTAGAAAACTTTCTGAAATGTATCTTAGGCATTTCAATGTTATCATTATTTCTTCAGTTTTGAACTTTATACTCTTGATTTGAAACCAGAAGGGTCCTAATGGTTGATTTTCTATTTCAGTGGTAAGACAAAGGCCAGATAAACTAATTCCTATGATCTTTGGATTCATTATTCCAATGCAAGTAGTGTTAGTTGACACTAGTCTAAGTTTATCATGGACTTCTAAAAGGTCCTTCTTAAATTCAACCTCGGCAGCACTTACTAAAACAATATCCCGATATCCAATACGCTGATCGATCAGTCGTCTCTCAATATAGCGACCCAAAAAAATTCGAGACTTGAGCAAGTCTTTGACGTAATTTTTCACCTTTGCTGTCTCTTTGTCGTCATAATTGTCGATTTGGGACGAAGCCGTCGACGAATTAAATGTTGTACTCACACTCATTTTGATTAATAATTATTATAAAATATATTAAATACAAAAATAAATCATTCAAAACAAATACATTTTCAAAATCTTAGATGATGTCACCTGTCAGTGCTGTCACTGTCAAGCAAGTTTGACGTATTTTGACAAAGGCATCAAAACCATATACGCTTATTTGCTTTAAAATGTTCACCAAATTTTTAAAAAGTAATAAAACTTATCGTATCTGAGTCTTAAATACAATAAAAATCTTTAAAAAAATAATATTTGAGCTAGGTCAAAAAAATCCCAATAGTCTAGTGTTGAGTATACGCAGTGGAAAATTTTCATAGGCCCTGGACTACCTAGCTTCAAAATTTTAAATTGATTAATTCACTAAAAAGGAAACATACATATATTTTATATAAATTTAACAGCATTTTTAGATTTAAAAAAAAACTTACCCAAACCTTCCTAGTTAAGGATAAAATTAAATAAATGTTAGATTTCATTACGTTTTACATTCATGTATATAACACTAGATTTGCAAACTGCATTAAATTGCGTCAAAAAAAGCGAAGCCGTTTCTGAAATTCAACGACGTAGCTTTGAAACCACTATACATTGAAAAGATAAACATATATCTATCTCACTTACGCTAGTCGCAAAAGCTACAGCTTAGCGACTGTACCGTCTCGCTCAGATTAGACAGCAGTTGACATATCGCAATGCAAAAGTAAAATGGTGGAAGTGTTCCCTGCTCATGAAATTTTACCCCATTTTTATTTTTTAATAATATATATTATTTTAAAATAATTATATTAATATTTTTTATTTCTTATTGCATGTATTAAATGAAGTTTAAAGGTATCGTGTTTTGGTAATAAAGTATTATAGGCTGGAGAACAATGCAAATACCTATTTAAAAATGAAGTAAATAAGTATTGGAAAATAAGTGTCGTGAGTGTAAGACGGGTCGATTTTTATAAATAATTCATTAAACAAATATATTACTAATGTTTGGTAATAAAATAAAAAAGATTTTCGTATTATTATTATTTATTATATTATATTATATTTAAAGTTACAGGTAGCGAGTCTGTTGCCATGCACCGGGCACAATGCGAGGCAAGCACACAGGGACTTTCCACTGTCACTCTTCAGCTTAGCATCCACTTTTTTTATTGTCATATAATTCTCACTCACGAGAGGAAGACCAAAGAAGCGATTGATTCAAATCACTTCTTTGGTCTTCCTCTCACTCTAGGTCCGTCCACATCCATGTTCAGCATCCTTCTTGTAATGTGACATTAATCCACGCTAACCTATAGTTCCTAATATTTTCCGCCACTGGCGCTACTCTCAGAGTTCTCTTTATAATATTAGTATGGATTCAAATATATTTGAAAAGATATAGTGTGACATTTTAAATTAACACATAAATTATGAGCGATTATCTGGTTAGAAATGATAATGACATACTAAATATACTTATTTTGTTTTTTAAATTATTAACGATTGCTTCGATGCCCATTATTTACCTCGATGTAGGTACTTTAAAATGTAAAAATAAGAATTCAAAACTGCTGATGAGAGTTTGGCGGCATTTGACTAATGGCGGACGTGATTTTTATTTCGATAATTGTAATATTGTTTCGGAGTGGATATTGTTACGTAAAATCAGTGTAGTTTTGTTTAATAAGTGTCTGTGATGATGTGCAATGTGGAGGATTATCGAAATAAGCGTCAAGTGGTGTGAAAAGCGATGAGTTTTTTATCGTGGTGTTCCACCTCATCCAAGTAGCAACACCACTGTGTCTACCATCAATCGTTTGACGTCAAACTCTCCCAAGATGCATTGAAATGCATTACACTAGCATTACAATGCAAACTACTCAAGAAATAAAGTACTGAAAACTTGGCTGTATGGGCTTCGTTCTCTTTGCCTTCCCAACATGGGAGAATTTTACAAAAAAAAATGAACAGATAACCTAGCTTTCACTTTGTAAAATAATTTTCAAAATCGAGTCGGTAGATCAAGAGATTATTCCCTGCAACGTCACAAACACGTAAGATCGCAAACTTTACCTTTGTTAAGTATAGATAAAATCATCACTTACAATAACGTTCGGAATTGCTTCATGAGACAAATACACACGACCACTTTTGCGGCATATTTTGTCTTCATCGCGAAAGTGTTTCGAACAAAGGATTGTTGATTTTGTTGGAAGCCAGTCCGTCTCCTTCCGCGGCAATCTAATTTTTTGAATCCACCTATCCCGGCGTGCTGCATTTCTAGGCAAACTGCAACATTATTACTATTTAAAAACATACATAAAATCACTGATTCCATAAATTACAATATTCTCCCATAAATATGGGAAACCAATAATAAGTTTTTTAATGGCAACACTGAACCAATTTTAAAACATTTAACATTTTAATTGGTTTTTACGTAAATATGAATATAAAAAAACAAACTTACGTGTGGAAAGTAACACCCATTGCTTTATTAAGTTTCTGAGACCTGGATTCGCACGTTTTGATTGCACATTTACCCATACTTAATTTTTTTTCGTCCCGCTTTACTTAGTTGACGTCTGACAGAGCACTAACTGACATAAGCCTCGCATATGGCTGTGGCCATATGCCCAGTGGCTACGCTTTAGCGCGGTTACTACAGATCTAGTGTATTATACATCAATGACGTTTTACATGTTTATGACATTGTTTCATCTTTGTTTAATTTCCCTAGAAATTTTATTTTCAACTGTAACTTATCGATTAGTGGAATAAAATAGCTGTTATTTATTTTTTAACTTTTCCATATTCGATCCCCGGTTTGGGTAAGCTTTACTGAGAATGTAGGTATGTTAATTTTTAAAAATAAAAATAAAGTCCTCCTCGAAGGAGGAGTTATTTCCTTTATGTGAATTAAGCTATTTAAATATATGTTACTTCCCCTCCAGTGCCCACAAAAATTTTCCATTCTGTATACTACTCTATAGGCATTGGTTAAACATATTTTCTCTTAACTGTAGGTGGTGGTCCATTCGGTCTAGATTGCTTCGTTTAAAGTGACTCGCTAATCTAATCAGCGAGCAAGGGTGTTAACGTCTCCAAAGTACACTGATTGACCGTTCGTTGGCAGCTATGGCAACTCGGCATCGACTTTTTACGGCTCGTCCACGACTGGAAGCAGCAGGCGAAGCGACGGTTGAATTCGCATTTGATTGCTCGCTTGCTACAACGAACAAGGGCGGTCAAAATGTCTTGCCGCGCCGCTCACCGCTCGTAGTCAAGAATTTGTACTCTAAAAGAAAAAAGGATAAAAAATAAAACGTCAATTACTGTATGAAATTTGTACAATTTAATTAATACAGAATATTTGAAAACGAATTCATACCAGGAAGGTATTAAATAAGTGTTGAGTATTTACATGTTTAAACTAAAATCACATACATAAACAAACATTAGATTTCGCAATTGACTGATGAACTTTATAATTCAAACATTAACTACCTATAACTAAACAGTGCCTAAACGTAACAATAACGTAGATAGGTACTAGATACCATGTACAGCCTGATAACTAAAAATAACGTAATTAATTAGGAACACGTAGGTAATTCAATCGGCGAATCCAACTCGTAAAAGGCTTTATGAAATGACATACGTAACTACGCCGTGGCCGCTTATACTAGTAACAAGACAGTGCACTGTATATTTTTGTCAATTCCAATTTAGACGTAAACAACTTCTATTAAGGTTAATAATACTACGTCAAGTTATTACCCACTAAAACGAGCCGACTGAGAGGTCCCTCGATCGTAGTGTGTCCTTGTCTAACAAACTGCCCGTTGCCCGTAACATGTTGTCACCCTGTTAGAAAGGGACGAATTCCGTGCAAGTTGTTCTCTCGCTCGGCTCGTTTTTGGCAGCTCAGTGCAGGGTCTTGTTACTAGTATAAGGTCTTTGGGCCGCTTACATTACAATGGGCAAATTAGAAAGCTGAAGGTCACTCAAAGGGCAATGGAGACGGCTATGCTTGGATTACTCTGCGCGATCGAATCAGAAATGAGGAGATCCGCAGTAGAACAAGTTCATCGAAATAGCTCACAGGGTTGCGAAACTTAATTGGCACTGGGCGTGGCACATTGCTCGCGTCGCAGAACTGACGGCCGTTGGTGCGGAAAGGTGACGACCACGGACTGGGAGGCCCCCAACGAGATAGAGCAGTCCCTAAATGCTTGTGGAGATCATGTGGAGAGGCCTATGCCCAGCAGTGGACGTCTCTGGGCTGATAGATAATTATAAAACAGGTAAGCTGATATATAATTTATAAAACAGGTTTTTGGAAGAAAAAAGGAAAAACATGACCTGCGAAACACGATATTATAAGGATAATACAATAGAACGCACATAGATCTTTATAGACTTAAGGCTTTAAGTCTATAAAGCCAGGGCCAGTAAAAAAAAACTAAATAATGCATAACGGTTTATCAGTAAAAAAACCGTACGAGTTGGCGAAAAAGCAAACAAGTTTTTACTGCAATTCACGAATCATGGTTTAATTTCATTCATAACTTCGTGTTCTTTGTACTGCAAATGGCTCTCCGACATTATACCTACTTGACAAACTGTAAAAACATATTTTATCTATGATATAATGTTCAAATTATGAACTCTGATTTAGAACTCATAATGACATACTTTTTAACACAGATGATAAAAACGAAAATAAAAAATGGAAACTGTAATATAATGACCATTATGCAACAGGTTGGACTGATTTGCAACTCTTATTTTTCTTAAAAACGCAAAAATCTATGGCAAATGTTTTCCAGACAGACAACAATAAATAAAATTAATTATTTGTTTTATTTCATTGAATAATGAGTGTAGATACAGTACTGTGTAGATAAAATAGCCACCATAATAGTTATGTAACTGCACAAACTCGGTATTAAAACACTTGCGTGATACTATTAAAAAACCCGCCAAGGCTCGTTTTTTAAAACCACGCTCGTGTTTTAATAACCTATATTATGTGACAGTTACATAACTACATAACTATTATGATGGCTATTTTTAACAGATCATATTAAAAACGTTTTAGGTATGACTCTTGTGTTTCGGAAGACTGCTGGGGGACTGGTTACTCAGGGAGAATTGTATTATAATATAAACAAATTACAACTATTGATAATACTGAACTAGGGCTATAGTTACATGTAAAATTTTTCAATTGAATTTTTACTAACGTAAATCACATAAAAAAAATTGGGAAGTAATTAATTGGGCAGCCATTTAATTATTTGGACAGCAATATATAATTTGTAAAATAGGATTTTAAACTTTCGCGTTGCATTGTATATAAAATTTATACTAACGGGACTACACGCGACGTACATTATACTACATAATTTACTATCGGTCAAAAAGATGCCTGCTCAGTTTCAAACAAATTTTGTATGCACCCAAGCAAAACTAGGTAGTCGTAGGTCGCCCCGCCCTTTATTTTTGACCAATGGCTGAACGCAACGACGTTTTTTCACAAATTAGCTATTGTTTATCCAATTTTATGACTTTTGTGAGAGTTTCTTGTGAGTTCAGTTCAAACTGTCCTTGCGTACCGGCGTATCAACAATGAGTTCTTATAGAAATCGTCGCGTGCAGTCCAGTCCCGTGAGTATAACTTTTAATATATAATTTTACCGGAAATGTATAAAATCTAGGAAAGATCAAGGATCCATTCCTAGGAAATGTATTCTGAAATTCGAATATTTTGCCGTTTAAATAACACCCAAAATTATTTGACGGCTCTATGTGATGTATTTATTTATTGGGTTACCTATATATAATTTTTTAAGAATTCATTTTTACGTTCATTTACTGCAGTTACTGTCTCTCACACGCTATAATCAATAGTTCATCCCATGGTAATAAATAACGTCAAATCGAATCAGCACCACTTGCTTTACAGTATACAAAAGAAAGGGTTCTTAAAATAATAATTCTATAACTACATTCTACTAAAATACTACCATTGCATTGATAAACCAAAGATTATTTAAAAATAATTAAATAGTTCAAAGGTTGTACTAAAATTTTACCTTTGGAGGGTTTAGGGGAAGTGAAGTATTTTAGAGTTATTTACACAAAAGTATTATCAATAGACACACAAAATTGCTTATATTAAACTCCCGGCTATTGCGACACTAATACTCTGTAACACCATAGATAAATTAAGAAGTATAGATCGCTATAGTGGCGCTACTATACTAGAGGAATTACTTAATTTATCTATGATTCCGCAGTATAGTAGCGCCACCTAACGTGCTAAGTCGAACGAGGGATACAAGCAACAATAATAAGTTTCTAGTCGAACAAAAAACCCATGTATGGGAACAGCGTAATTTATCTATGGTAACACTTAAGAATCTTAGCTTAGTAATTCGTAGAAATAATGAAAATAATAGCATCTCTTAATACAAATACTAGAAGTCTTATTTGATAGAAATATAATACCCTATACTTTTATTTTAAGTGAGAGAGCAAGAGAGTGCTAATGAATGAGAGGGAAATACTAACAAAAAATACACACAATAAAATATGAACCTATAGGCGTATAGTTTACATACGCTATACGACTAGGCGGCGTAAATATTAAACATTTGTAATTATGACTACCAAGTGCAGAAAAGACATAACTTCATTTTGGTACAAAAATGAGATTACTAAGCGAGGAATATTGAAACCGTATGATAAAAGATATGCGCATTTAAATAGGAAAATTACAGTAGAAGATATTAATTCTAATATAATAAGACGGAGTAAAAACCTGCAATAAATATTAAAAGTGATCAACACTTTCTTAAAATATGTAAACTCAATAAGTTTACGAATACTTAGCGTATTAGAAATCACATTTTCTCTAACTAGCCGTAAGTACAATATATTTATACATAATACCACAGTTAATCTTTCACCTCTGCACTTTACACATTCACAACCACATTACGATTTGCCCTAGTCACTGTATTCGTTGTGAACATATGATAATATCTTGAATGCTTGAACTAATACTAGAAAATATTATACATAGTGATCATCAGTGGCGGAGCGTCCGTATAACCCGATTCCCAACAGCCGTACCAAACGAGCGAGCATAAAAAAAATACCTAACTATAAACAAAATTTGTCTTGTTTCATTACTATAATGAAGGTACAAAACCATTTTATAAACAAAAAAAATCAATTAAATCTTATAATGTAACAGTAAAACACGCGCGCGAAACAATACGCACAAGTTCCACATCACTCACACATCGCTCCCGCTCTCTAGATTCCTTCAATTAACTCGTAAGATCTCGAGTTATAGACGCCTGCACCGCCTGCAATACAACACGCACACAGACAAGCGTTCTCTTGTCACGTCTGTGTAGGTCTCATAGGCGCACGCAATAGAGAAATAGTACCTAAAGATTGCCTAACATGCCGGCTTTTCGCGGCCTACGAGCCTATCCATCGATACACTACGACACACGCACACATTAGTAATAAACTCTCACATACGTTTCGAATGCAAATTTAAGAAGTAAATATTTTTTATCTTATGACAATAGCCATAAGTGCGGAATTTCTTTCGTGAAACTCATTAAATATCGCGACCGTTCGCCGCCTGAAAGGCTGCCACCGACCGGCTTGTATCGCCCTTCTCTTTCTAACTCAGCCAGTTTTATAATGATCACTCTTTCTAGCCTCGCTATGAAATTGCGGTTTATACCAATGCCGTGCCGAGTTGTAGATATTCTGTCTTACTTAGCCGGTATATTACCGTCTCATTCTGGCAACATTAGTTTATTTTGTTTTGAAATTCGCTTGCACTCACATAAACTTAACGTAATTAATTAGTTTTATTGTATTTTTAGCAGTAATTCAGTGAAATAGTAAAATTTAACTAGCCTGTGTGTTGTTGTTTTAAAGGTGTATTGTGAATTGTGTCGCTCCGCAGGGATTAATTTGGTAGGTTTTAGTTTTTAATTAATTTTGGTTTATTCTCTCTCGGCACAATAATGGCCGCTTCGATGCACATAGATTGTTATCTTACCGATTTCTTGGTAAGTGAAGGAAAGCAGTTTTCAAAGTTGTCCTTTGAAAATAAAAAATATGTCATACAGTTAGGTCGAGCTCGTCCAAACATGTTAATAGATTACAAGCGTAGGGACGGTTTTTTCAAGCATTTCCACATTTCTCTTTATGATAAATAAGTTGGCTTGCAGGCAGTCGTTTATTAAAAAAATGTTTTGTTTTCCGTGTCTTTTGTTTTCTGATTCAAGCAACGTTTGGAATCGAAGGGATTTTTTGATGTTAATAATTTATCAAACTGCTAAAAAAACATGTTCAAAGTGAGAAACATACGTAGTTGTTTATCGTTGCATGAATTTGGAAATAGTATAATAGAAAACTATTTTAACAATAATTTTGAGGCTCATAACCGCAAAGTCGAACGTAATCGAAATCTGTTATTAACGCTTCGACACAGTTGTTCTATTAGGTAAACTAGAATTAGCGTTTCGCGGGCACGACGAAAGTGTAAATTCGGATAATCGTGGTATTGTTAAAGTATTGTAAATGGTATGTGTTTTCTTTGTTTATCGCACACTGTAGACCCGTCCACACACACAAACACATGCACTACATACACAGACCAAATTACCCATTTTTTGTGGGTCCTAATTTTTACTGCGGCTTGCCTAACTTTTTTTTTCACGCCACGCCACTGGTGATCATTGTAAGCTGTAGCTGCTCTGCCTTATTTTGTTACTGCGTAAAAATACGTATGTAAAAGGAATAAATATTGCCACAATCCGGCCTTACTAGCCCAAGGTAATGAGACTGAAGAGCAAGAACGCAAAGCCTAAAGACATTGCTGGGGTTGTCTTTGTACATGGAACATGAAACACTTCGAGGTGTATAGATGAAAAAAATTGCATTCCTAATTTTAAGAGAGCCAACACACTGAATTAAGCTCGAATATGTCTACCGGATGTATGAATCTCGATATCATAAAGTTTTGGTTCCAACCAAGGTCACAGTCGCAAGCAATCTATACCAAGGCAGATGAACTTTAATGCCACCTAACTCCCGAATACAGTAAATAAATTGGACTGGAGGCAAGAAGTTACTCGTGAAAACACATAAGTTCCAACAAAGAGTTATATATTAAGGCATGACATAATCTATACATGTAATAAAACTGTAGAGGTCTATGTCTGTACATAGAAAAAGAAATGCTTAACACCAAGTCAGGGAAATACCAAAAAAAATTTTTTTTTTTTTTGTTTCTCTGCCTGTTTGTACGGGCTAATCTCCGGAATGGCTGGACCGATTTCAATGAAATTTTACATGGTGATACTTTATATCCCTGGTCAATCTTGGACACTTTTTATTCCGGAAAACTAAAGGGTTCCCGTGGGATAGTTAAAAAAACCATAGTAACTAGTAATAGCTAGTTATTGATAAAAAAAATCATTTTTTCTTAATTTGTCACCTAAAAGCGAAGTATTAATTAGAGTTGATATTCGAAAGTCAACTACTAAGTCATTTGGAGTCACAAAGCACCCTGTTACAATTAGGCCATATAATATTTAAGCCGGTAATAATACCGAAAGTCGAACCTTGGCATGAAATATGTATATACCTCACACCGTACACAAAAGTGTAACCTATTCACACGTGATAACGTTCAAAATAATTTGAATCAACATACAATCGCACAACTTACCATTAGAATACGCAAATTAAGTTAAATAAGTCTTCTTCATGCTTTTGGTTCGATAGATTAAAGTTTTCAAATCCTAATTTTTATGACTTACCCCCTTATTCCAAGATGGGAAGTAAATTAGACTTGGGTCAAAGCTCAAGATGTCATTTATTATTTAACAATTTATTTTAGTCATATATTACAATCAACATTGTAATATACAAGAAAAAATGAGTAGCTAGGTTGTCAGAAAGCTTACCAGTATTGTCAAAAAATCCATACAATTCTATACAATTACCAAGTCACGAATTGATGACAACATGATCCATACAAAAATAGACCTTTTTGTTTTGTGATATGCAAACGGCTTTTGCCCAAATCAATTTTCCACAATAACTTTCTTTCCACGCACCCGCAACAGTAGAATGAGATAAAATTAGTCACGTGTCTCTTTCGGTTGCTATAAGGAAGACCGGGACAGCAAGTTTAAGCCAAGTCTAAATTTACCCTCAATGAAATTACATAATTTTGTCACAATTGGCCTTCTTTCCAATTCTATCCGCTGAAGGTCCTCTTACGTAGTCATGGTAGCCTAGTACAGTAACGTTTAAAAATATATATGCATTTTTGACAGTTGACCAACTTTATTTTTTTAAGTCATTTACTGAGTTGTACACATATTTTTTACCTTGACTGTACTTCAGGTTGAAAATACGTAAATAGCAGATCACTCAATTTTACTAAAAAAATATTTATGTGAGTACTTTTGAATAAATTTTATAATTGATGAATGAGTGAACCCATGATTAGAGGTCCTTGTGCAAGAGTGAGTATCCATGGAACCCCAGAGGGCTCAAATTCGGGATTCAAGTGGAAAGAAGGACAGTTGATTGCAATAAAGCATTTTATCCTAATTGTACGATTGATTTTTTGTGCGATTTCAATATTTCTACCATAGAGCCAGTTACTATGGTCTGAATACTTTTAAATGTAACCAAATCTATCATTGTGTGTATATCAAGGGACAAAATTTTAATTTACATTATATCGAAGATTTCTTTTCATTCTAAATAATAAATCTAAACATCATATTGTAATAAAAATTACCAATATGAATTATTTCGATAGCAACAATAATCCGATTGTCATTCATAAGAATTATTTAAAATAGCAATAATAAAGAAATTGCAATAATGTTGAATGTTACATTGTATACAGTACACTCCTGGACTCCTAAATACTTTGGCGTTAAGTCGCAGATAAAAGTAACAATATTTTTATCGCTCATAAATAAATCAAGCTTGAGCTTATAACTATTTTCCGTCAAATCCATTGATTTTACCACATTATTTCACGATTAAGAAACCGTGGACACTAGCAAGGAATTTATCAAAGTTGTCTTGGAAACGCAGCTTATGCGGCCTTTGTCCGTCAAACAAAACTCCGTTTGTGAGCACACCAAAGGCTTCGTCGAGTCTAGGCACGTTCGCCGGGTCATTGACCGCGAACGCTTCAATCAGCTGTCTCGCTAGCCCTTCTAGTAAGGCCGGTTTCACACACGTTAACGCATATATTGCAGCCCCGGCTGCTGGTATAGAATCTGGTGGTATTTCCATTTTGATAATGAGCATGAGGAGTAACTCTGCAAGTGTGAGTAGGGATAGTGCGTAAGGGTTATCGTCGCCTAACGTTCGCGCCTTGTTGGACAAGCCAACGATAGTGTCGCAGCATAAGGTGGAGACGTCATACGATACAGCGGTGAGGCCGACGCGAAGAGCTGTTACCACCATGTTGAAGTCGTCTATCGGCAGGTTTGTTAACTGAAACAAGGAGAAAAGTAAACATTTAGTAATCAACATGGAATAAAATGGTAGACTAAGATGCGCAATCACGAGCGAAAAGATATGCCGATTTCAATACTTTATCATTCTAAGGTTTAAGTCAAATACTTGCTTTTATTCTGGCACTAGACACTAGTGATGTTAAAATGTCAACGAAGTAGAATAGTAACATATTTATTCTCGTGGTTGTACACTTGTAGGTTTACAAATCCTGCAGTAACCGTAGCTGGGATGGGAGTGCTGTTTCCTTCAGTTTCGTTCCTCATCACCCTTAAGCAGACGACATCCGTGGTCGAATGGTCTGTATGCCGGTCTCAAGGCGTCGCTATCTCAGGAGGTTCTGGGTTCGATCCCCGGTGGGGCAAATGTTTGGGTGATGAATTTTCAGGCATTTGTTCTCCAGTCTTGGATGTTTATATATAATTATATATATTCAGGATATTTATATATATTTATGTATTAAATATATTTATCCGTCATCTAGTGTCCGCAACACAAGCAGCATTAGTTGCTTAAAATGGGGCTAGTTGGTAGGTGTGAATGTTTGAAGAAGATATTATTATTAGAAATTATATGTTAACATTTGTCTCCCTTTTCTGGAGTGTTCTTCATTTCGCAGACTTGTGGTTAAAACGAAAAATTTGGTTCAAACTGTTGCTAATCAATTGATAGGAATTTGCGGACTATTCGGCACGTGTTAAAATAGCGGCTTATTGTTATTATAATAACCTGGTCGGCCGCGTCGAGGTCGCGCAGCATCCTGTAGGCGTGGTGCGCGAGCGCCGGCAGCGCCAGCAGCGGCGGCGTCACCAGCGGCAGCAGCAGCCGCAGGCCCCGCGAGCACGTGTCCCCCACCCCGCGCTCCGCCCCGCTGCGCGCTATGCTGCAGATCACCTCCATCAGCGCGCAAATGTCCTGCAATATTCACCATTTGAGGAGTTCCTTGGCGAAGTTGGCGTTCGCTTTGGCTTTCGATATTAAAAACGAAGCTACTTTCGCCATGGTCAGCTAGCCTACTCTCGAACGCAATCTCAATTAAAACTCAATAATAACACAATCCAATATTTCAAAATGCCGAGACTAGAGAGGCGGTACGAGACTACTAATTTCAGCTAAGCTCAATGTCATTTAGGCCACTCAATATCCGCATAATTTGAACCCATTTATAGCTAGTGTTCCACTAAAGAGTAAGAAACATTATTATCTCAATGTCGATCGATCGGTATTGCTACCAGACCTTGTGTACAATGGACGACGCTTCCGTAAGTTCTGAGGAACTGCATAATTTATAGACGAAACTGCGCAAGTTAAGCTGGTCCCGGTTGATGTTGCAACTGTCTATAAATATCAATCTGCATTGGGCCACTGTGGTAAACGCGTACTCTTAATGTCTCTATGTAAGAGTTCCTCCGCGCTTGGACCAAGTCTCAGAAATGTCCAAATGTGCAATATTGTTTAAAATCATGTCAACCCTTGCATAATACGTTATCCTCTTTTTATGCATAGATAAATTAACATGAGAAACCATATTTCATATTCTATTTTTATGTCGTAAGTAGGTAAGTAGATAATTTTGAAATGCAATTGAAAAAAAAGATGTCAGATGCACCACTAACACTGATCCCTAAATATTGAGAAGTAATTTAAATAATGTATATAATTGATAATAATTTAAATGATGTCACAATGGAATTAAAATTAAAAAGTAAGAATTAAAATTTAAGATCAGGAATTGCTTAACTGATTATAACATATCACTTTATTATATTTATAAAATTGGAATACAATTACTTTGAAACCATGCATTGTGCTGTTGCTAAAGTTTGTGTTTGAATTTTTCGGCTAGCTGTTTCACGTACTTAAGACGATTTTAGTACCTTGTGAAATTATTATATCACTAGAATCTAGTCCGCAAAACAAATAATTTACTTTAAACCTTAGAAGGGCAAGGGGCTAAAATCGTCATATATTTTTGCCGATGACTGTACAGTCGAGTTCAAAAATATGTATGCACAGTGAATGTCGCTTATTGGAAGGGAATAAAGACTGCCATCTGTCAAATATGCATACGTATTTTTGAACTCTAATTAACATCCATAAACAGGAACAGGAATTCTTCTTAATTACATACCTCATACGCTTCTTCCTCTGCATCTTGGGGAATACTGGATATTTTCCCTGCATTCCAACGCGAATAAACTTCAAACGTGGTGTTGCACACTTCTAAAAATCTAAAATAGAAATATCAAATTATTACTAAGCATTGTAAAAAATAAATAACTATTAAAAAAATAAAACATACTTATTTGCATTCTGCTCCTGTACAGAGTGCAGCATCCTCTTAGCGCTTTTAGCAAGAAAATTCAACGCTGGCAACACAACTCCGGAATAATTGTGATATCTATATACAATACCAGGTATCTTATCTAAGGCACCAATTAACATCATAAATTGTTCGTCCATTGTTCCCACCTGGAAATATATAGTAAATTAGTTTGTACATTGACTGACTGAAAAGTCTTTACTGTCAGTAGACAAAACTGTCTAAATTCCATAACGTATTTCAACCATAAAAGGTTAGATTTAAAGTGCATTAATTTACGAGGTTTGGCAGTTTATCATAGTGTGACAAGCTGTTGAAAAAACTTAACGGAAGATCCACGAAGTTCCGCGACTTCAACTGAAATAGATATAAATGTACACGAAAATATTAATCGGATTGATCTAAATCGAGCAGTTTCACGAATAAATGCATGCGATCTTCTGTAACATGGAAGATACGAAGATCTACCTCCTAAACGTTATATTAAATACCTTATGACAAATTTTATGGTCATAGCTCATTACAGCCACTCGGAACCCGACCTGCACCGTCTCGCCGTTCGGCGTCTACTCGTCGACAGGTGGTCCACGAGTGGAACACCCGTTATTACTTGTGAACTTCGCGCGATCAACCAGTGTACCTGGACAGCTCGCGAGCGAGGCGACGATACGAAGATGATATATTGAGCGATATAACGCATATAATAAAATAAAAAATACTAACCGCTCGAAGCGAGGTGCGAGTCGGGTGCATGGCTATAATGAACTGTGACCTTAAACCTATTTTTTTTAATTACCTCTAAAACACCCTCGGTGACACCAATATAGCAGTCGAGGGTGTCGGCGAGCATGTTGCGCACCGGCTCAGTATCAGATTCCATGTTTATAATATTCATTAACTTTTCCTGCAGCGCCACTGTGCTAGCTAACAATCTATTTCTTATTTCACCTAGGAAATAAATATGTAACATTTACTCCTTGATAGCCAAAGTATAAAGCTGAACAATATGCGATAGATTTTCAATCTGTTTAGATTAGACACATGTCGGACAACGTACAGAAGGATTATTCCATTTGACACCTGGAAGGTCTCGGTTTTAATCATAAATGTTTGTGTTTTCAACGTAGCAGAATGTATAATAGAGTATAAAAGTGTAATAATCTATACATATAATAAAACTGTAGAGGTCAAATGTCTGTACATAGAAAAATAATGTTTAAAACCATGTCAGGGGAATGTAAAAATAGGGAGAATACAAATAAAAATCCTTTTTTTTCTGTATGTCTGTTAATCTTTAAATGTATTTTGTAACTGTTTGTTTACGCAAATAAATAAAAAAAAAAAAATCTGTTTGTACGGGCTAATCTCCGAAATGGCTAGACCGGTTATTTGCATGGTGATACATTATACGCATGGTCAACATCTTAAATACTTTTTATTCCGGAAAATTAAAGGGTTCCCGTGAGATAGTTAAAAAACCATAATAACCGCGGACGAAGACGCGGGCAACAGTTAGTGGAGTATAATTATGTGTTATGCATATGGAGCCGTCTCGAATCTTTTACACTTCCCTAATATCGTAGAATGCCTAGCGTATATTCAAGTAATTATACTTAACAAAAATGGGTTAGAAAGACATTTGACTGTTTGTGGTAATTAGAGGAACTTACACGTTGTCAATGTGTCACGTAAGGTAACCATAGAAATGATATGTCCAAAAACTTTAAAACCCTGGCACTTTTAAAGCCTTAAATAAATTGAAATGAATGTTTCAGTTCCTACCTTCTGCATAAGTAGCTGCAATCGCAAAAGCCCTATGTAACTCTCTCCTATGTTCCCCTGGTAAGTTATTCCCAGCGGCTTCCCACGCGACGAGATTCAGGAACTCCTCACAACTGGCTAAGGGATTTTGTCTGAAAACAAAACATAGTGATACTTGAAAAACTAATTTCTTCCGAGAACTGGTTTAGGTTAGACTAATTTAAATAAATCTAATTTCTTAAGAACCTTTACTTTTGTTCGCTTCCACATCACTCGGGTGTTGATTGAGAGGTCCGGGGTTCGATTCCCTACGGGGGCACGAAGTGGCATGAATGGCACCATCTCTTTCATAATCAACCTCCACTACAATATACAGTAATACGGGTACAAGTACCAATACTAGATACTTATTTGTGATTGCAAACGTGACAGGTGCCGCAGCAGGAGCAGCAGTGACGCGGCTAGCGTGTGCGCGAGTAGTTACTTGTGGCGCGCGTGCGCGAGCGTGGTCAGCAGCTGCAGCGCCTGCGCGGCGGCGGCCGGCTGCGCGGACAGGTGCCGCAGCAGGAGCAGCAGTGACGCGGCTAGCGTGTGCGCGAGTAGTTACTTGTGGCGCGCGTGCGCGAGCGTGGTCAGCAGCTGCAGCGCCTGCGCGGCGGCGGCCGGCTGCGCGGACAGGTGCCGCAGCAGGAGCAGCAGTGACGCGGCTAGCGTGTGCGCGAGTAGTTACTTGTGGCGCGCGTGCGCGAGCGTGGTCAGCAGCTGCAGCGCCTGCGCGGCGGCGGCCGGCTGCGCGGACAGGTGCCGCAGCAGGAGCAGCAGTGACGCGGCTAGCGTGTGCGCGAGTAGTTACTTGTGGCGCGCGTGCGCGAGCGTGGTCAGCAGCTGCAGCGCCTGCGCGGCGGCGGCCGGCTGCGCGGACAGGTGCCGCAGCAGGAGCAGCAGTGACGCGGCTAGCGTGTGCGCGAGTAGTTACTTGTGGCGCGCGTGCGCGAGCGTGGTCAGCAGCTGCAGCGCCTGCGCGGCGGCGGCCGGCTGCGCGGACAGGTGCCGCAGCAGGAGCAGCAGTGACGCGGCTAGCGTGTGCGCGAGTAGTTACTTGTGGCGCGCGTGCGCGAGCGTGGTCAGCAGCTGCAGCGCCTGCGCGGCGGCGGCCGGCTGCGCGGACAGGTGCCGCAGGCAGGAGCCGGCGCGGCTCGCTAGGCGCGACACCACCCACGATACGCCTCGTGAAGATTGACCGAACGCGCACTCTAGGATCGGGGACATCTACGAGAAAACGCGAGAAAAAACTCTTTGAAACGATTGAAAATTTCTTATCTTAACATAACGTCACGCTCGAGATGGCGAGGACTCGAAACCGGCGGGCGTAGACCCTCAACCACAGAGGTCGTCAAATGATTGTCCAAATCGACTTACCTCAGAATAGTCGGAGGGTTGCAGCATCAAGTAGGAGTTGGACCAGATCTTGAGCAGCCAGGATATGGTGGCGGAGAGCTCCGGGCTGAATACCAAACCCAGGCCCGCCTCGAGGGCCGCGCACTCCCACGCGCTTATACGGAGGATCTCGCCCACCAGCCTACAATAACATTACATAATCACGTCTTTAATCCGGTAATGTTGAGGTGTGAACACATTTCGTATGGCATGTATAAAGTTCACTGGAACATAATAGGATTGGTAGCGAGTCGGCAAAAACGAAACGCGACTCGTCAATTTTGCATATCGTCATTTTCGCAACTCGACATTTTTCCACTCGTCATTTTCTCAATGGGCATTGTCTCATTTTTTTAAATTGTTGTAAAGTGAAAACCATTTCGAGGAATAAGGTCGCTGATCGTAGCCTATTAGTTAGAATGCGAAAATAATCATGGATTATTAATATTTTAGCCTTTAAATGAATAACCTTCATTTGCCCTTCAAATGACGTCACTGTTGGCTGAATATCAGTAATGTGTTTGCTATGACAGCAATGACAGAAATGACATTTACAACCACAAGTGTCATAAGTCACAAACAACAAATTATAACCTTACATTGTAAGGTAAATACGATTTGTTCTCATTGTTTTAATAAACAAACGTTTAATAATAATGGAATATAGAAAGTGCTTTGTTCCTACCTGTATGGTAATTATTACCAATGTAAGTTAATGATGAACCAAGAACTAGAACTCATAGCGTCGGCTTCACTTCGTAAAATTGCTCAAGATGCAAGCGAAGCCTGTTCAGAATTGAACAAATTACTTTTTTTTTTTTTTTTTTTTTCTGATTTATTTTCCGGGACATTGAGTCGTTCGTCGACTATGTCAGTCCCATAGTACACAAAGACAAAATTCAAGTATCCTCCAATAGCCTAAGGGCGTGCAGACAGATCATCCTACTCGCATCAGATGCTGGCACGGATAGAATACTCTGGAACACCCCTACGTCTATCCAGTTAACATTTAGCACTCTCATTGCTTGTTCTCTTAATGATATGCTCCGGACACATTCCATCAAAAAATGGTAAACATCATCCACTACTCCACATAAGTTACAGTTAGGGCTTTCCACTTTTTTCATGAGATGCTTGAACTTATTTAAGGGAATGTGTCCAGAACGTAATCTATGTGCAACAACAATAGTTTTACGACTCATGTTCACCCTGGCACACCACGGTATATGAGGAGGTTCATTTTCCATTGTTCTAAACCATATACCCTTTTCCCGAGAGATAATATCAAAGTATTCTTTCCATAGGCATTTAATTTTAGTTTTATACTTCAACAGAACTTCATTATGCTCCGGCCTTAAGTAAACTTCTGTACCGTTTGTAATTGCCTGTTTTGCCAATCTATCCGCCTCCTCATTCCCGTATATGCCAATGTGAGAAGGAATCCATTGAAGACTTACGGTCGCCCTCGCAGCTGTCAGAAAATGAACTTTTTCTAAAATTTTATAACCAATCGATGCTCCTCTGTAACCGGAGGTGCATCGAGCTATATGTTGTATGGCACTTTTGCTATCCGACAAAATAACTACCTTTTTGAGTTCATTTCTGACAGCATGCGAGAGAGCCTCAGATATTGCAAAGAGTTCTACATACATAATAGAATTCTCATTAACACACTTGTAGCTTTCTCTCACATTGCGACTGGGATCATAATAAGCTGCTCCACAACCCTCCGATTTTTGTGACCCGTCTGTGTAAATTTTATCCCACCCATGATATTTATTATGTAGCATGTAAAGTGTATTATATTTTAAGATTCTGTTGTCATATTTTCTTTTTGGTTCAATTATAGCATCTACTTTAGTTTGAATACAGCTTGTATCTATATTAGAAACCCAAGTATTTAAAGTAAACATTTTTAACGGGTTACAGGTATTAATTTTTTCTATCTTAGTGTCAATGTAAACGGAAACAAGAAGGGGGACACCAATTCTATTAAAATATGTAGACAGGTTTGACTCAGAGAGTGTTTTGAGTGTATTTATAGTAAAATTATTGGTCCAGGATTGGGATTTCAGACAGTATTTTGTAGCCAGATACCTTCTTCTTAAGTAAAGAGGAGGTAAACTTAACTCACACTCCATTACATGGATAGGGGTGGTTCTTATAAACCCACCTATTACCCTCAATGCAGCATTTTGTACTCTGTCTAATTTGACCAAATTTGATTTTGCTGCATTGTCATATATAAAGCTTGCGTAATCAAATCTACTTCTGACTAGGGATATATATAACTTTCGAAGGTGTTTTGGATGGACACCCCATGAGGCGCCAGATAGGATTTTCAGAATATTTAGCAGTTTCATTGCTTTCTCGTGGGTTTCATTTATATGTTTTTTCCATCTCAACGATCTATCCATCCAGACTCCAAGGTACTTAACACAATCTACAACTCCGATTACATTTCCGTCAATATTTATGACCACGTGATCTTTTCTGAAACCCCTACTAAATACACATATTTTGGTTTTTGAAAATGATATGTTTAGTCCAAGTTCACCCAAGAGTGAAGAGACCATACATATACATTGTTGCATGTCCCGAACACTGTCTAGCAAATTTCTTTTCTGCAAGTAGAATACAAAATCATCGGCATATTGTAACGAGTGTAGGTTATTAATTGAGCGACATATTTTTGCTGTGACGATATTAAATAATAAGGGAGAGATCGGGTCTCCTTGAGCCAGTCCTTTTCCTGTCCATCTATTGATACTATCTCCACCTTCATCTCTAATTATTAGACACCTCTCTCTTAGAAAACTAAATAAATATTTGCATACCTTAGAACCAAATTTGAACTCATCTAGTGCATTAACAAGTTGATCTATCAAGATATTATTATATGCATTATCAATATCTAAGAAACATGCCAATGTAGGTAAATTTTTTGCAAAGCCTACTTGAA
This sequence comes from Parapoynx stratiotata, assembly GCA_910589355.1. Lineage (NCBI taxonomy): Eukaryota > Metazoa > Arthropoda > Insecta > Lepidoptera > Crambidae > Parapoynx > Parapoynx stratiotata. Next base: position 3,769,362 of record OU342468.1, on the reverse strand, counting down.
CTTGCAGTACTAATCTGACTATACAATCCACGCTTGATTGACATCTACGAAAGCCTGATGTGGTTTCTCTCAGTATCATATTTTTTTCAGCATGCCATTCCATTCTTTTGTTCAACATTAATTGAAAAGTTTTACAAACACATGATATTAATGAGATTGGTCTATATTTGAGCAGAGTATTATTTATATCTGATTTTGGAATTGGTATGATCCTTATGTTTCGCCATTGTTCTGGTATATAAGTTTGAAAGAAAATTTGATTAAAAATTTTTAACAGAAGTAATTTGCCTTCTAAGGGCAGATGAAACAACATACTATATGATACAAGATCTTCACCTGGTGCTGTATCTTTCTTTTTTAAACAGTTCAACAACTCTTGCAGAGTAAACCTACTTTCAAGTTGATCATTTTCTGAAATGAATGAGGGTGGTTGTGGTTCAACAAAATCTGGAGCCAATTCTCTTAAGAGCTGTATCTTTTTTTCTTGTGGCGCTGTAACTCTGTTTTTCCTTATTCCTTTAATCCATTGCATTTTTTTCCATAATTCTGATGTGCTTGTAGTCTCGCTTAACTCCCCACAATATTTTTTCCAACTGCTAGAAGCTGCTTGTCTAATAATTTTTTGGGTATTAGCGATACTATATTTCAGTTTATCGAAATTGTGTGGCGTTGGATTATTTCTGAATATTTTCAGAGATAACCGACGCTTAGCGACAGCATGAGACAGAACTGGAGACCAGTAAGGTTTAGGTTGGAATGATTGTGTTACACTGCTATTAATTTTAGTGATAGGTATACTTTTATCGGCAGCCTGATTCAATTTCTCAATGAAATAATCATATAAACATTGCACGTCATTTATATTCGATGTGACTAGATTATCACTAAAGTATTTTTTTAATGTATCGCTATACAATTGCCAATCCGCTAGCTTATATTTGCGTCGACGAGTAAATACAGGGGGATCTGAATGTTCTAATGTATATTTAATAAATAAATGATCACTGCCTAAATTGAACAACCTACAAGCAGTAGCAGACCATTGAAAAGAACACGTGAGGAAATAGTAATGCCCAGTACTTCTGCGTGTCCTACCATGCCCACAAAGGTAAAGTATATTTTACTGAGAAAAACAATGCTAAAGAAACAGTATAATTAATAGTCGCGAAGATATATTTATATCTCTATATTATTGATAAATAACATTAACGTTTGATTTACAGATGAATGTTGCAACACAGTATGAAATAAAAATGGTGCATAAGAGCACTAACTATATAAGTAGAAAACCGCTAACTAATATTGCTACAGTGGAAGTGATATCTTCACAAGACACATCATCTGTGACCACTCCTTTGTTTGGATGTACAACAGAGACTGGAATCTATCTACAGTGCATGAATCAACTAAGAGTACCTTCCCGTCTAGAAAAATTATGTTAGACACAGTATTTAAGAAACCAAAAATGTATTTAGGATGTTCATGTAGAGTTATTAGACGTGTAAGAGAGTATGCTTTATTTAAACCTCGCTATGTAGTGAATTATCTGTTTGTACCATATTTGGACGAAAAAGTGGACTAATCAATTTACAAGGAGAAATAATAAAAAGTTATTGAGTAAAAAATTTTTTATTAACACTTTCTTTTTTCTCTTTCTAGATAGAAAATATTTTAAATGATGTTTATTTTTTAACACTCAAGTAATTCAAAAAATAAATAATAATATGTAGGCTTCATTGTAATCTACCCAAACAATATGATGTTCTTGGTGATTTTAAATAAAGGATCAGAAACACAAAATAACCCCTCATTTTTATTACAAGTCATCATTTAACACATGACTTGTGTTCTAATTTAGCCGTTATTTCCTCATTTTTCATGTATGTGCTAACAACTTTCTCTGAAGCTATTCTGTACTGTTCACTTCAAGTTTTTGGCTCCTCTTATTTCAGCAAGGTTATGTTGGTTATTTGTAGACATATATTCCAAAATCATAACATTCTCTACTTTCGGCCGATTCCGTGAGTCCGCTTTGACAAAATTATTTCACGACATAGTAGTTTTTTTACGAAATAATAAGAAAACTGTTAATTCGCGTCGCTTGTGGTATTTTTACAGTAAAAAAATAAAAGAATGAGTGACACATGAGTGTTGACATTTGTTTGACGGCATTCTTTTTTCCCTTGAAGCAAAGGTGTTACACAATGTTACGCCAACAGTGACGTCATCACAACAAAACGATCACGTTTTTTCAAAATTCCGTATAAAAGTTATTACTTTAAAAATAACGAAAATATTGAAATTAGTTTCTCAAATTGATCTATTTTATCCATTTCAACTATAAAAACAGCATGTCGAAAATATTAGACAATCCCCATTATCCTAATAAATATCTTCAGAAATTCACACCTATCAACTAATGCTACTTGTGTTACGGATACTACATGACGGATTAAAATATTTAATAGATAAATACATATAAATATTCAGAAAATATACAACACATATATAAACATCCAAGACTGGAGAACAAATGCCTGTATTCATCACACAAACATTTGCCGAGATAAACTCTCGAGATGGCGACGCCTTGAGATGGCGACGCCTTGAGACGGGCGTACAGTTTCAATAAATTCAAATTGTAATTAATACATGTGTCTAGATGGGGGTGCATACTATACTTATTCCATTGTATGCAAAATATAATGGTAGTTCTTCTATTTGTCGCGATCTGAATTGCTTATGTTTGGTTTTTTTTTAAATTTACTTCAGGTTATGATCATGTAGCCAATTTAAAATGCTATTGACAATTCTTTTAGATATCCATTATATCAATATCAAATTGTACAAATCGGTGTAAGTTTGACTATACAAAAAGCGTCAATTATATGCTGTTATTTCATGTAACAAATAATTCATGACTCAAAACTTTTACATGTGAATGGGCACTATCTCGGAAAATTATCTATTCTCAGTATAACAATGTACAGGAAAACCGATTTTAACATTTTTTATTGTGTTATTTCAACTATTGTACTGCGTTCTTTCTAACTTATCAGTTGAATATATTACAGAAGACATATCTCATTCCACAGTACAAAAAATAAGTAATTCGTTCTAATTGAACGAGAGGAATACCGAGAAGGCGGTGGATATTGTGACCATTGCGAAGGTTGTGTTGAAACCCAAGGTGGTGACTAAAATGAAACACAGTAATATAAAAAGGAACCAATTTGAACAATGACGTAACTTTAGTTGTATTTATACGTTAACTATTACACATATTATCATGAATTTTGTATTATATGTTATTTAGTTTATTTACATTTATTTTAGATATTTATTTAATGTTTTAATTTACTTTCCAATTGATGCAAATGAAATAATATATACAAACTATCAACAGTTTGTACAGGTAGCTTTTTTTCGCTATCGAAAGCCAAGCCGTCCTAAACAAACATTACACGCCACCGAGCTCCTGTTACATAGTTGGTTAATTACTTTAAAATACGCAATTGCGTAAAAAAGACGTTCCAACATGTTCCAACCTACAAGTAACAATGAACAGACTTCAACTTAGCTCTGTTTCAGGTGTGAATCATAGTACGACAGGAGGTGAAACAATGCTCGATTTTTTTTCTAGTCCGCCTGCCCTCTATGGCCTGTGTTTTATCACAAACTTACTAAGCCTTCAGCATTTTGCTCTTTTATTTGGGTATCTGCCTGATTTTGTAACGTGCTTTTCAAAACATTTCCGTGTTTACTTAGATACCGTAAATTAAGGTAAACATTTGTGAGTAAAATATTGGGGCCTTACCTATGAAATTGGTGTTTTTTTTCTCTCTAGTATTTTGTCTGTAACTATTAAGATTCAGAGTATTCCTAAAAAATAATTACCTCGTCTAAAAATAGACTATATTTTTGAGCTCTTTTGATTTGTTTTGATAATTTGTTGTAAGTTTAATTGTGTTAAAATTGGACACGGAGACAACTCTTTTTAAGTGCCTCCCGAATACATCATTTTATTTGCATTCACTTAAAAACGATAAATAATTTTTATGAAGTGTGATATTACACATCTTGCTAAAGCTAAAGCTTGTCTTATGATAGATGCCAAATATTATTATCTTTGGATTTGTCGTTGTAAAGAAAACTGAAAAAATTTTAGTATGGAAAATGCAGAATTCCCCAAAATCTCCATACAAAACACCAATTTCATAGGTAAGGACCTAATATGTATAGCCCAAAACAATCACGCAAAAGAGAGAGGAAACCTTAGAATTCAAACTTCAAAAACAAACCAAAACTTCGTAAGTGTTGAATCTTTTAGGTATTATTAAACGCACTTCTGAATTGCTTACAAAACGAGAATGTCAAACTATTACCGTGTTATTCATAAAAAAATATTAAAGGCTTAATAAACCTATTTTAGTTAGAAAGTGATTTGTCACTTTCTTCCTAATTTAGATTTGTGTTTGAAAGAAGAAAACAAAACATCCTGTAACTAAAATAGGTTTCTTAAGCCTTTAATATTTTTTTATGAATAACACGGTTAGTCTTTAATTTGTATTTCTTATAATAATGGATCCAATTAATTACTACAATTATTTGGACCCTCACTGGTGGGTAAAGATGGCCCATGCAGTTTTAGCGGATTTTTTTTGGAAGAACTTTGGTAGGGCCTCCAGCGAGAATCCACCACTGGAGGTCTTCTACCAGGGTCTACGCTACCAGTGAGTCTCCAGGAATTACGAGCCGGAAGCGGGGAGCGGCAGGCCGGCAGTAGTCCTGAGGGTGCCTCTAAAGACTCTAAAGAAGTGTCGTGGTCGTGAAGTAAGTAGATTCACTACAACTTACTTGAGTATAGGATCTACATTTTCCGTATTGGTGCTTTCACCAACCAGGTATCGAAGCGACGCATCAATGTTTGCGTTCTCACGGTTACTATAACTTATAATTTCTGGTGGTATCATCACTGTTTCGCCTTCTGTGCAGTCCACGGCTAAGAAATGACCTGAAAAAAATATTGTGAAAATCTAACTTTGAAAGAGTTTATTAGCCAATTTATTCTACAAACTATTCTGTTATAAGAGGACTATAAATCTACACTAATGATCTATCAAAGAAACTATTACCATTTCAAACTAGCAAACACTCTTCTTATTTGTTTCTTTAACTCTGAGAGTCGCATTGATTGCGTCTCATATCGCTTTCCTCTAAAACTTAAACATATCAGTGTTTGTGTTTAACACCTCTGCCTACACCTTCAGGCATAAGGGTGTGATGATGTGTTAATTTTTTGTAATAAATCAACAAGTGTTTTACCAGTGATCATCAAGATCCAGTGAAGATCTTCAAACAGACTGACCAGTTGCTCCCCACTGCTCACAGGCAGTTTGCCCATGTGCATCAGTTGCAATTGGCCTTCCAGCCTAGGGAAATACAAAATAATTTTTATTTTAATGCAAACCTATTAGTGCCTATAATAAAAAAGCGCATTATAAATTTCTAAATCAAACATTCCAAGAAATTGTGGGTAGTAACTGGAAATGTTTACTGAAGCAAAATTAAATATAACGATTTGAAACTGGCTTTTGACATAAAACCTAAATTAAAACATAAATTAAAGCTTTGCAAATAATAAGTTAACACATTATCAAGAATTTCTTGGCCTGCAGCAAAAAAGGTTTGATTTCAGACTGCTGAAAATAAAGCTTATGAATTAACATTTGAATTGATAAAGTAGAAGAATTACTGTAAAAAATTTTTAATATTTATATAATGTGTACCTCTTGCTTCTGTCTTGAAGGAGTGTGAACAGCACATGACAACAATGCGCAGGAGCCTTCCTTGCAATCCCTCCAATCGTCAAAAGAACAGAGCTGTGTTGTTTACGTTCATCTTCTTCAATATCATCTTTAATGTCATCTTCGTTAACTTCTGAGCTTCTGAAAGGATAATTTTATATTAAAACATTACTTATTTACCTATAACACAAGTAATATTATCGGTGTAACCTACCGTGTTCCATCAGGTGGTGCTAATCTGCATTGCAGATAAGTATTGAACACTTCTATGCAAGGATTCATCAAGGTATCGTTAGAGTACCCATCAGTCTCATTGACTAATGAACTCCATGTGTGTAGAAATTTATTCAATGACTCCCTCCACACTGTGTCCTCATCAACCTAAAAAGGTATTGTGAGTATACACATACTATTTTAAAAATACTGGTAACTAGTCAACAGGCACAAAACCAGACACAATAGAAATATCTATTGTTTGTGAACACTGGTGTTCATGGTGCCCACCAAGGGATTAATAAAATGGTATAATTTTATTAATGTCTTACATGTTGATTCACTTACCCCTTCTTCAAGCACTGCACCTCTAATGCAATGGCATGTCAATGATGTAAGATTCTGAAGGAAAGCCGGAGGTGTAGCAGCTATCATTTGTGGTGTAAAAAATTGATTAAGTCTCCTATAAATGTCTGATATACCAAGCATTTCCCTTTCCACAGGTTGAATGTATGACATCATATTAAGGAAGCTATTAACATAGTTCTCCAGGTATTGCTGTTTCAAGTTGGGAACTGACACTACAAGTCCACTTAAGCTGGCTAGCTGCACAAGGCAAGTGAGTGATGGACTAGCTAAATCTGGATTAGACCTTACATATATGTGTATTTCAAAGAATAATGCCAATAATTCCGGTTCAATAATGGTATCTCTCCAACCCAGACTTAAACGTAACGCTGGTGCTGTGTCACTTTCATAAATAGCCTCAAATGCACCAAAATATCGTTTTGATAGCATCATTAATCGTTTTGACAGTGGAGAAACATGGCTCCAGCAAAGCACCATTTCTACAATTGTCAACAGTTGCTTTGTCAGCAATGCTTGCTCTCCTTCAGGACGATGTCCAGATCTAACAATCTGCTGTAATACACTAACAGTAAATCTAAATATTCTTTTTAAGTCCACTCCCTCAAAGGCTCTCTTCAGCCTGAAATGGACTTCCCATATGAGTCCAACATCGGCAGATTTCACAGTAATGGCATATTCTTGCATAATAGCTAAAATCAGTGAGCAAGCTAACTTTTGATGATTAATTGGTGAGCTCAATATCATCTTCTCCAGTTCACTAAGGAGTGCCTTTCTTTCCCTGCATCCATCATCAAAACTGCCCCTTTTAATTATGATAGCAATAGTCTGAAAATGATAATATATTTTAGAAAACTATAGTTACATGTGAAAAATTTTATTCAATAAATTTCAATGACCCAGGTCTCATGCCAATATATATTTTTAACTCAATGACTATTTGTCTAAATAAATATAAAATTAAGGAAGTATTTTAATGTTAGAGGAACCTTATGATTATATGTTTATATAACAATAATGTTTTGGTTTGATACACTACACAGCCTTATATTGTCATAACTAGAAAGTTTTATTTATTTTTCTTATATTAATTAGGTAATACTAATTATCATTCATGATGTGGTGGAATAAGTAAATTTTCATAAAAACTTTAGAAATTACTGTGAAGTGTTCAATTTTATAGAACAATTATAAAAAAAATATTGTTTTTTCAGAATTACATAAGATTATTAATAAAACCCTAAAATAATTGGTGATTATTTATGAGTATGTTGTTCAAGAAATTAAAACACAATGAGTAATATAATAAAATACATCCATGTTAAATTGCATGTGGTATTTTCTATTGTGCATTAAGCTTACACTGAGTGTATTAACTTGTAAAATCAAATAGCTTAAGGAACTATTTGGTGAAATAAGTAAAAACATATCTGATTTAACACTTAATGCTAAAGATTTAACTCAAAGAATGTCTTGATAATTAAATAGCTACAGAATATTACCTGCAATAGTTTCTCTCTCAAAAACGGTGGTACTTCTTTACTCAAAAGGTAATTAAATAAATATTCTTTCAAAGAAGTAACATCGTTTTCTGACAACAGAGTCCACTCTCTGATGAGGGCAGCCTTGAGCAGTCCTGCAGCTTCAAATAAAACATAATCTGAACTTGACTTTTCAAGTAACTCTCTACATAGTTGGTACGGATTTTTAGTAGTACGAAATTCAAGAAATACATTCTCTGCTTGATGCCGTTGCTCTGATGTCACCAGATTAGGTGGTGCCTACAAAAACGTAAAAACACAATGATAAACATAACATATCTACACATACTTTTTATAACGGTATACCAATTTTTTTTTTATAATTTGTTATTCTTCATCTAAAACTATAATATTTTTCACTCACCATCAGCATTTGAGCTGCAGTTTCCAATGTTTGTATAACTGAGTTATCCATATTTATATTTTTGTTACAGAAAAGTATTACCTAAAGTTGAATTGAAAACAGTTCATTTACTACATCTGTAGCAGAAATCGACAAAAAAGATTTTCACAGAGATAATTCACATAGTTGCAGAAAAACTTGGAAAAAATATGATATTTTCTGTAACACCATCACGATTGACAGTGACAGCAAAACTGTGATCACAGATTACAAGGGTGCGTTCCGAAACGAGTTAAATCTACTCGGAGTAGAGTAAATTTTACCTTTCGTTCCAAAAGCACCCGAGTGAGACCAAAGGTATGGAATTTACTCCAAATTTACTCACATTTTAGATTTTTAGCGATGTAGGTAAATTTTACCCGTTGGAGAGAATACCCATCACCGTATGGCCGTATGGAGAGAATACGGTGTTGTGACATGGATGATGGATGTGACGAACATGAAAGTGCCGATCACAGATTAGACAGTTTATATTTCATGACGAACCAAATCTATACATTTAATAACGCTGTAGAGGTCAAATGTCTGTAAATGGAAAATAAAATCAAGCGGGCGTAGGTCAGGGGGGTGTAAAAAGACGGAAAATACAAAAAAAAGTTTTTAATTTTTTGTTTCTCTGTCTGTTCGTCTGTTTGTACGGGCTAATCTCCGAAATGACATGACGATACCATATATCCCTGGTCAACATATTAGATACTTTTTATTCTGGATAATTATAGGCCTAATTACAACATCTTCATATTACATGTCACCTTAGAATGTTTGTTTATTTTATGTTTAAATAAAACACGTTAAGAAAGAATATGTTTTAAGATTGTTATTAAGTCGGTATAAAAATTTTCTCAGTGTCCATCTAAAATATTAATATGTGGAAACCTAAATGGTATAAAAAAAAATTAAGTTGGTATGTTTTCATGTTTACTCTGAGTTTCATTCTAACGATTCGTCAATCATGTTTCACGAAAGACTGAAAAAATGGAACCCAGGATCTGTTGTTATACACCTTTCTGAACGGTCTAGGATGGATCGAGTCTCTACAGAGTGATCAATCCAAATGCACCACCATTTCAATGCTGTTCTTAGGAACCATGACATCTCTCGCTATTTCTCATACCTACTTAGTTTCGGATTTCACCCCCTGACCCATTTGGATTGATCATTCTGTATGATCAAACTAAGCTATGCTCGGTCTATGGTCAACGAGTAGTATGACAAGATTATTAGAATGGTGATATGGCGAGTGCTTAGGTATTCGATGACCTCGTTGAGTGGTGTCAACGCCCCGATTTCAAGCGTCGCGCCGGGTCACGTCGCCATCTCGAAAGTTTCTGGGTTCGATTCCCTGTGGGTCAAATATTGGGTCTTTACCTATGAAATTGGTGTTTTCATTCTGTCTTAGTATTTTGTCTGTAACTATTAAGATTCAGAGTAGGTATTCCTAAAAAATAATTACTTCGTCTAAAAATACCTAGACTATATTTTTGAGCTCTTTTGATTTGTTTTGATAATTTGTTGTAAGTTTAATTGTGTTAAAATTGGACTCGGAGACAACTCTTTTTAAGTGCCTCCCGAATACATCATTTGATTTGCATTAACATAAAAACGATGAATAATTTTTATCAAGCGTGTTAACACACTTATTGCTAAAGCTTGTCTTATGATACCTACATGCCAAATATTATTATCTCTGGATTTGTCGTTGTGAAGAAAACTGATAAAATGTTAGTATGTAAAATGCAGACATCCCCAAAATCTCCTTACAAAACACCAATTTCATAGGTAAGGACCTAATATTTGTGTAACGATTGTGGGGCATTTATTCTCCAATCTTGGAAGTTTATATAATTACCTGTCCTGGGGATGTCTGCGTTCCGAGCGAGTGGTAGATTCACTAATTTATAAATTGACGTTTTTAAGTGTTTGTATATCAAGCCTATAAAATAAAGATATTTTTGATTTTGATTTTGATTTTGACCTACACATAATTACATATAAGGCTGCGTGGTTAGGACGCTTTGGCTTTCGATCGAAAACAAAGCTACTTTCGCCATAGTCAGGCCATGGATGGGTGATCAAAACTTTATGATCTCCAGCTCCTACGTGCTTCGGACGGCACGTTAAGCTGTTGGTCGCTATTGCGACCGTTTTTTACCCATCAACCCGCATTGGGCCAGCGTGGTGGTGTTGCGACCCATACTCTTCATGTGTTTCTCCATGAGGAGCCTGTGCTCATTAGTGGAACGTATATAGGCTTGGACTTGTTGGTAAGTGTTCCCACTATCTTTACAGGAGATGGATACAGAAAATATGTTACGCCGACACGACGCCAAATGGAAATGAGAACAAAGCTAGGGAAAGTGAGAAGGGGTTTGTGCTGTATCTCAGAAAAAAAGATATTCCTCTAAATTATGTTCACTAAATCGAATCAAATCAAATCAAAAATAATTTTATTTCATAGGCCAAGTTCGGCACTTAAAATCGTCAACATTTTACAATATTATGCATTTTACAAATAAATAGTTTATTATACATTATTTTAAAACTACAGTATTAAATTATACCATTGTATTAAACTTTATTACCGCGAGCGCTTGTAACAAGTACATCAACAGGACAGTACAGGTACTTCGTTGACTGTGGTTGTAATCGATACAAGCGGCCGGATTCCGAGAGTAAGGCTTTTCATGAGAAGAACCCGGCAAGAAACTCATGAAAAGATATTCGTTTTGTATTTAATGGCTCTTATTGTTTAGGGTTTAAAGTCGAAAATTTAAGAACAAGTGTATCGAAGGAAGTAGGTAATTAAAGTTATTATCTAAAACTAATGTCTACTAACTTCACGTGATTTTTTGTTATGATAACCTCATAGGTCAAGGAAAATGTAGGTAAAATTATCTTCTAAACCCGGAATTGTGTTCAAGAGGGCAGAGAAGCTGGGATCTTTGAACTATATAGGTAACTGCCCTTTTAGCATTAATGCCGCACTATGATAATACTATCGGGCTTTTATCACGTCAAACTGTCAAAAGTGCTATGAAATTTTGACAATATATAGGACGTGAATAAAACGTGATAGATATCATACCACGGAGCTCATGCTTTTTAGGCAGGTGGATTGTACGTCGGTTTCAAGGAATCGCCATCTCGCAAGGCATCGAGGAGGCGGGTAATTGTGCTAGAACCAATTTAGAGACGTAAAATATTGTTTCTATAGAAAATGTATGAGAATAAGCTGGACGATAAAGAAACAAGCTAGTGGACATAATTGCTGTCATACATTGTTTTATTTTCTTAACTAAGACATATTGGGCTATTTGCAATTTTAGTGTAAATTATCATGAATCTCCTGTAAAATTTCTTAATTACAATATTAAATAAATAAGTTACAAAGACTGTACAATTATTTCACGCTTGTAAAAATAATATTGTGATTTACAGTAGTGAGGTGATTATCGTAGTTATCAGAAATTACTCTTATGAATTGTAGCAATTTTTTTAGGTAAATGGACAATATCTAAAATTCAAAAACTTTGGTAGTTTCTAACAGTATTTGATATAATTTATAACTTATTAATATAATATATAATATTAATATTTGTCTGAAGGTATTTAAACTATAGAGAAGACTCCTCTTCAATCATCTTCAATCTTTTATCAAGTAGATCTTTGTCCAATCTGTGCATACACAGAAATCTGCCATTTAGAAATAACACTGGTATGTCATGTCTATACAGTCTCAGCCATCTGAGATTTTCCCTTTCAGTTATATCAACTTTTTCAATAATTATTTTATTTTTGTAAGGTTCTAATTCTTCCATAACTATATCACACAACTGACATGGATTTTTAGTATAGAATGTCAGGGTTGGTGTTCCATCTATCGCTTGTGGTCTGGAAAGAAATTAAACATCTCACAAACAAGAATAATCAAATTTATTTTCAGTAGGCCACAATTTCATTCTGCTGTCTATTTACAAATAACAATATAGAAACACTTATATAACAATTTTTAATTCCTTATAAAACTTCATTTTTACATGACACTTACTGATAAGCTTATTGATAAGATACACATAAAATCTTGTAGCAAATGATCTTACAAGGCACTAGAAAAATAACCACACTGTTAGTTTCAATTGACTAATGTGAACTTACAATTTTTCAATCATTATTGAGGATGCTCCACCTCCACCATTGCAAATAGAAGCTACACCCTTCTCTCCTTTCTTCAGAGCATGACATAAATGTACAACAAGTCTGGCTCCGGACATACCAATAGGGTGGCCAAGGCTGACAGCTCCACCATGTACATTTACCTTTGATGGATCAAGTTCTAGAAGCTTCTGGTTAGCGACAGCCACTACACTGAAAGCTTCATTAATTTCCCATAGAGCCACATCATCTTTCTTCACACCAGTCTTTTCTAACAGCTTTGGGATTGCAACAGCTGGTGCAATTGGGAAATCTATTGGGTCACATTCACCATCAGCAAATCCTACCACTCTGGCAAGAGGTTTAACATTCAACCTTTGTGCTGCTTCTGCTGTCATGAGCACCAATGCCGCCGCACCATCATTCAACGTAGACGCATTTCCAGCTGTAACTGTGCCATTTTCTTTTTGAAAAACTGTGGCCAATTTTGTGAACTTTTCAAAATTAACTTTTTTATACTCTTCATCTTCTGAAAAGATTATTGGTGGGGCTCCCCTTTTCTGAGGCACTGATACAGGCACTATTTCATCTGCAAATGCTTTTGCATCATATGCAGCAGCACTTCTCTTATAACTACTAATGGCATATTCGTCTTGTTGTTGTCTTGTGATCTCTAGCTTCTTGGCTGTGTTTTCTGCACAATTGCCCATATGGAATTTATTGTAAACATCTGTTAGGCCATCAAATACGATGCCATCGATAAGTTGCATGCCACCATATGAAGTTTCTCCTCGTTTTAAGTAGAATGGAACATTTGACATAGACTCCATTCCACCTGCCAGTATGACATCCTGGGCACCAGTTTGCAGGCCTTGTGCTGCAAGCATTACAGATTTCATTCCCGAAGAGCATACTTTATTGATTGTGGTGCAAATTGTGCTTTTTGGGAGGCCGGCATATATAACAGACTGTCTAGCGGGTGCTTGACCCATATTTGCAGAACACACATTTCCAATATAAACCTGCAATCAAATTAAATTATTAATTGCAACAATAAATTTAAAGTAGCTACACAATGATTAATTAAACATTAATTACTTAGTTAAATTAATCAAATAAAAATTAATATTTTTTAATAAAATAGTGATCCAGTTGGAAAATTTTGAAATAGTAAAACAAAAAAAAGAAAATATAAATGAAGGGTAGTTAAACATTATAAACATAAGTTGACACTATGAAATTTTTAAATTACCTAATAAATGAGTAGGATTTTAAAATGAAACAAAAGTTAGAAAACTTTTGTTCTTTTTATGAATATCTATGAATATCATTTCTTATCAAGTGGAAACCATAAAAAGTACCATTAAATTTGTTAAAAAATGTTAATGACTATTAATCATGGTCAAGCTTACATGCTAAATAACTGTGCCAATCGACATGATAACTGTAAATGAAATATTTAGAGAGAAAGTGGACAGCCAACTAACCTCTTTAACTTCTTCCTTGGGAATGCCGGCTCTTTCTATGGCCGATTTTACGGCCACTGCACCAAGTTCCGACGCTGAAAGGCTCGCAAGGCTTCCCCTGAAGCACCCGATAGGAGTTCGTACTGCAGAGGCTATTACTACTTCATTGAGCGAAACTTTTGAGGAATACGCGGCCGCCATGGCTTTGAAAAATTGCTGTAATGTCAAATTGTTATAATTTACTGATTAAAAGAAATGAGGCTTAAATTCAGAAATACGAAAACGATTTTTAAAATTTTAAAAGTTGACGTCACATAACCCTCTTTCTATGAAGACAGTCTGTGAGCGACTGACTGAATTTGTTTGAACGACGAAAAATGAAATGAAAAACTGTTAAAGGTACCTTGCTCGTTGGGTGCATTTTCATGCCAATAAGACTGCTACGTAGAAGAATCATAATTTATTATTATAAAACTCTTTCAATAAAATCAATGATAAAAATAAAATGTTATCTGATTGCACACGTAAAGTAGAAACTTATCACAATTAAAACAAAAAAATATATATTTACATAAAATGTATATCAGTTCAGTTGTGCCTACTATAATTGACTTTAATTCGTACGAATTAGGGACTGAATTTCTTTGGCAAATTCGTATAATTCTTAAGTTGAATTTAATTTTGAACCTTGAAAGTTTTTTTTTTTTTTTTTTTTTTAATTTATTGGCAATTGGATACAAGTCCTTATGCCTAACTTATTTACATTACAGTATTCTCTAATTTACAAACTACAATTTTCCTACGCTAGAAGTTATAAAATTAAATATATGTCTAAAATATAAACTGTTAGATAAAAGTTTTTTTAACTGTGTTGGCACTTCACAATTAATATCATCACTGACACTTTGAACTTCAGATGCAAAAATTAACCGTTGGGCATTGAACTTTTGACATTTCATTAATATGTGTTCTAGATCACCGACTTCGTTGCTAGTACAAAATTCGCACAATGCTGAATTTACTAGGCGTAATCTCGCAAGGTGGGCTGGTGTTCTGCAATGGCCAAATCTCAATCTATTTATCGAAGTGATAAAATTCCTTGAATCTGCCTTGATATTCCTTCTATGGTACCATGGTCTTTGCGGCGGGGTAATCTGTATAGAAGCGTACCATTTTCCTTTCTCTTCTGATACTTTATTGAAATACGCATGCCATAATGTGATAATGTTTTGGTTTAAGTGCTGGTGAAAGTCAGTAAAAGGAACTCCAGTTATTTCGGAAACATCTTCATCAATTGCTCCTCGAGCCACTTGATCGGCCACTTCGTTGCCAGTGATTCCAGAATGAGAAGGTACCCACTTAAATTTTATGCTTTTGCCTCTGCTAGTTAATTCTAATATTAATTTCTTAATATCTAATAAAATATAATTTACATTTGATCTTATTAAATTTCCATCTAGGGCTAATAATACACTTTTACTGTCAGTTACTACCAGAAAATTAACATTATTTATACTAATAGCATACAACAAAACTCTATAAATAGCGTAACATTCAGCTGTAAATATATTACAATTCGAGCTTAGCTTGAAACATTTAGTCACTTTATTTTGTGGGTCATAAAAAGCAGAATTTACACTCTCTGTAGTTTTCGAACCATCTGTATACAAAGTGTAAACATTGGCCTCATTATTTAAGAATTGTAAAAACTCAGATTGATTTGAAATCCTTTCATAGTCAATTGTAAAATGGTTAGTAATAACTGCATGGTATCCTACATTATAGATTGGTAATAGTTGGGAAGATTTTATAGAACTATAATTATTCTTCACATTTAGGACTATTTTTAACATTCCAGGCAAATGTTCTGAAATTAATTCATTGACACAAATTTCTGTATGATCTGTGAAACTAGTAGGAAGATTTTGATTTGGTAAAATTCTATTTAGAACAAAACTGTTCTCTGTTGCTAATAGTTTAAGGCACAATTTCTTTGCTATCTGGAGTCGCCTGAGCTTCAAAGGTATTATACATGACTCTGCTTCCATCGCATTAATTGGAGTGGAACACATAGCTCCTGTAATAATTCTAAGAGCCTTGTTTTGAATAATATCTAATTTTCTCAAAAAAGTAACATTTGCATTCATATATGCTACAGAACTATAATCAAAATGACTTCTGATAATGCTTTTATACAACATTGATAGGGTTTGGGGATCAGAGCCCCAATGTACTCCAGCTAAGGATCGTAGAATATTTAACCCCTTACTTGCATTTTTAATAATGTAATTAATATGTGTTTGAAATGTTAGTTGTGAATCTAAATACACACCAAGAAACTTCTTTGTTTGTAACCACTTAATGTTTTCATTATTATATTTAATTATGGGTACATCATCTATATCTATATGTTTTTTGGACAAAATCATTGCCCCACTTTTATCTACACTAATTTCTAGCTTTAAAGTATGGTAAAAATTATGAATTTGTGACATTCCTATATTTAAATTTCTAGCTGCTATATTTACATCTTTATTTACACTATATACAACAATGTCATCAGCGAATTGAAGGCATTTGACAAATGGATTGGTTAAATACCTATTGATCTGCGATGTGTAGAGCCCAAATAATAAAGGAGAAATAGTTGATCCCTGCATAGTACCCTTATACACCTGTCTTGGACCATGTAGATTATTATTGAATTTAACAAACATTAACCTGTCATATAAAAAATTAAATACCCATTTGCAGATTTTTCCTGGGACACCAATGTTACTGAGAATCTTAACAAGTATAGATGGGCTAACATTGTCAAAAGCACCACAGACATCAAGGAAAGCACAAGCTGTAAATGAGTGACTATGAAAAGAGTTCTTAATATCTGTTATGAGAGATATGAAATTTTCTACAGCGCTTTTACCTCTCCTAAAGCCAAATTGCTGTTCAGGTAAGAGATGATTCCTCTCACAGTAAAATTCAAGTCTCAATTTCAGCATGTTTTCAAAGAGTTTTCCTATGCAAGATGATAATGAAATTGGTCTATATGAATTGCAATTATTTACTGGTTTATCTGGTTTCAAAATTGGGATGACGCATTGAGTTTTCCATGTGACTGGAATACATACATATTCCCATAGTATGTTGTAAATTTTTAATAAAATGTTATGAGCATTAGGATGAAGTTTTTGGATCAATATGTATGAGAAATCATCTAGTCCTGGTGCTGTGTTTTTCCTTGATTGCAGTGATGTTTTCAATTCATTGATGCTAAAAGGTTCAATTAAGAAGTTAGCTTCATTATCTCCAACAGATTCAAAAATGCAGTTTAACCATGTTATGTTAACTTCTTTTTCAGGAGGAGATACTGGGCCATATTTGTTTAAAAAGGATGGTATCCACTCATCATTTTTGGAAGATTTTGTGCCACCAACACGCTTGAACCTACGAATATAATTCCAAATCATGCTAACTGGTGTGTACCTATTGAATGACTCACACAGAGACCTCCAGCTATCCTTCTTTTTCTGACTGATCAATCGCTTTTTATATGCATCTATTTTCTTATATTCTATAAAATTGTAAATAGTTGGTGTTTCTTTGTAATTTCTTAAAGCTAGTTTGCTATTTTTAACTGCAGATGCACATTCATCATCCCACCAAGGCACTGGCTTTTTCATTATAAATGGAAATCTATTTACAATTTTAGGAATACAGTTTTGTTTAATTTTATCTAATATATCACAAAATGAGTTATATACATCTAATGGATTTTCCCTATCAAAACTTATGTTCTCAAATGCTTTTTCACTTTCAGAAAAATATTTGGACCAGTCTGCCTGTTTGTAATTAAAGCGTTCTGCTGGAGAGCCTATCATATACTTTTGGACAGATGTATGGATATTAACTAAGGTTGGATAATGATAACTACCCATTGGGTCATCATGGACCTTCCAATCACACAATGAAGCCAGATTAGAACTTATGCAAGATATATCAATGGCAGAAGGAGTATGATTTATAGTACCTACAGTAGTAGCAGACCCTGTGTTCAATATACAAAGATCAAATTCATCTAGTAAATCATATATGTAATTACCTCTGGAGTTAGATGAATGACAACCAAAAGCAACATGATGTCCATTTAAGTCACCAGAAAGCATGATTGGCCTAGGCAAATTATTAATTATCTGTTTCAGTTTTCTGCAGCTCAAGAGACCACCTCTAGGAGGACTATATGCACATAACAAGGATAGATTACCTATGTTTGTTTTCAAAATTATGGCAACTGTTTGAAGACTCTCAAAATATGGAGTTTGGACCAATGAAAACTTAAAAATATTTTTAATTAAAATTGCTACACCTCCATGACCATTGGGTCCATTTTGGAGTATAATTTTATAATTCGGAACAGTGAAGTTACTCCCTGGTTTCAACCAGGTTTCATTTAACATACATATATCTATATCTTTTTCCTGAAGAAAATTTATCAGTAGAGGTTTTTTGTTGTTTACACTTTGTATATTAAATTGGGCAATTGTTAAAGTTTTCATGTTTGGTGTTACATTTGAAGACATATAATTAAAGTAAATTACTATACAGAATTTCTTTTATTTTACTTGTTGTGACCGCATCCTTACTGCTAGAATTTGCCAACATTACTAAAGACTTAACTAATGCATTTATTACTATTTCATTATTAGCAATAGACTCTATATCAAAATTTTGTTTAGTGCTATTATTGTGTGTTTTCACTTTTAGTACAGTAAAAGAATCATTAATCTTGTTTACATTATTTTGTTCATTTACTTTTTGTTTTAAAACAGGGAAATTGTTACTATCTATATCTATTGTCTTATTTCTAGTACTACCTACAACAGAGGCAAAAGAACGAGATTGATTTAAGCTCTGGTTTCGTTTCTCTTCCATTTTTCTCATCTTTACTGGGCAGTCCCTTGAGATAGCCAGGTGACCACCGCCGCAATTAATACAAATCAAAGTTTCGCTATCACATTCTTTATAAAGATGGGCCCCAGAACATGACGAACACATCTGTGTGCCACGACAAACTTTTGCTGAGTGGTTGAACTTGAAACATTTAAAACATTGTATCAAGGGTGGAATATAGTTTTGAATTTGGTATCTAAATAAATTCAAAAAAGCATATTTGGGCAGTGTGGTTGAGGAGAATGTAATGGCTACGGTAGTTAATGGCACAAGTTCTTTGCTGTTGCTGTCTCTTTTCATGAATCTTTTAACTGATATAATATCAGCATCGCAGGTGATATTTTTGTATATCTCCTCATTCGATAAATCTATAGGTACGAATTTAATTATACCTGTCTTTTCTACTAAATGTGCCGGAATGAATGCACGAAATTTGTGTTTGCTTAAAAAGTAGTCTAGCTTTAGGAAGCTGTTCGCAGCCGCAGCTTTTTGGAATGTAACACCTATTTTATAGGCATTAATACGGTACACACTAGTTATACCCTTGATATTGTCCGTAAATAATTGTGTTAGTTTGATTGGATTTTTATTACCAAGTTTCTCCTTTTCCTTAGACTCAACATACACTGTATAGTCCACTGTGCTGTTTTCGAGAAAAAGCCTTGTATAATTAGATTTAAAGTACATTTTGTACCTGTCCGTGTCCTCAGAAGCGAGCCTTTGGTACTTTCTCTTCCTATCGCCACCGGAGTCTTGCTCCCCGTCGCTCTGCGTCCCCATTTTTACAAATGGGGCGCCCTTCAATACTTTTAATATTCGCCGATGACCCTTCTTAGCTTAATATTCAACAAAAACTCGTGATTTAAATTCAAATCAAAAAAATTCACGCGCCTTGATTGACTTCCCGCCAAAGAGTCTCCACAGATTAGAGAGATATGTCTAAAGACAGATAGGAAACAGACCCAATAGAGGGCAAGCGTTAGTGAAACGTCAAACGCCCAATCGTGGTAACGTTCTCAAATTATCGACTCGTGATTTTATCGATATCGATAGTATTGTGGTTATCGATATAAATGGCACAGCACTACTTACTACATTTTGTTTTCTTGGTAGGTATTGGATTATAAAATAAAATCGCAAGAAATTTAATATTATAAATTATATTTAATATAAAAACAGTAAAACAAAAAATACAATATCATAGTGGACATCAAAAGCTATGCTCCTTTGCCTTATTATTTTGAAAAAGAAAATGTTTTAAATTTAAAACATTTTCATGCTTTAAAATAATACACACACACACAGAATGACAGATTCTGATATCGTGCTGGCGGCTCACTAACTTTCCGAAATAACTCTGGATTTCGAAAAGCACTCAACTTTAAATGTTTATGCACAATCATCACATTCCTTTCATAGGAAAAGAATCACTTTTGATTGTGGTACACCCGTCATTCTGATGTTCACAAATCTATCAAGTAATAATTACTTATATAAAATGTAATAATTCAGTACTATATAACAAAACTTAGCATAGTCTGGTATTACTGGTTACAAAATTAATTATAAAATTCCCTAAGCTACGTATCTATACATATCTATCCTATATATTTTACAATACAATTTTATTATGAACCATTAAAGCTACTTTTCATTCTTCTTAGATGGTTGTAAAAACAATAAAAAATAAAGTTATATGTGTAATATTCTTGTCCTGATATACACATAATTGTTTTTCACCCCTCTTCTATGGCAATGAGGATTTGTATCTCCCGCCATACTCTGAAAAAAACATTTTTTTATAATTTAACTATATATCAATAGAATCAATCAAACAGTAACTAAACAAATATGTAAATAGTACCTGTTGTTTATATAAACAGCCTTTTAGTCGAAACATTTTGCACATTCCTCTTCAATATCAACAATGAACTGATGATTCTGATTAACCCCCACAGTATACTTTAGCATAGCGCATATACACTCACTTAGATCCTGAGTGCAAGTTTTGACCTAAAACAGAAGATTTTTTTAAAAATATCTTTCAAGCAGAATTATATGGTTTCACTTTTTATTTCACCAATATTAAAGTGCATTATAACTTGCCTTGATCCGTTGCGATGGTGTTGGTTGGATGTGGGTGTCAGTCAGTTAAGGCATCAGTCTTATATCACCCAGTTGGCAGTCCGCATTATACACTTCAACTATGTTACTCCATCTGGCAGTTTTGCCAGAGAATGAATGACAGATCTTTGGTCAAGAAGTTGTTAATGCCTTTTATAAGGGGTTCATAAATAATTTATTATTTATGTCCACCAATGCTGATTTTATGTCCTGAAAATGTAAAACATAAGTCAAAATAATAACAGGTAATATTAGTACATGTATTACCCAGCTTTTCAATTATTAGTTAAATTAAATTAATCTAATGATAAGTAAAGTTTATATAAAAAGTAAGCAAATAATATTAACCCTCAGGTTCGCCATTCAATAATTGGTCTCATCTGATATCTGTTTGGAAGCTCTTCAGACAGGTTTGAAATGTGGATCCTTGTTCCTTGGTGGTTTGGATATAAGAACCATTGGAAGCAAACCTGTCTGTGCTACAGCTTCTACAACATCCTGCAAATTTGAAAATATTTAAATTGCAACATAAATATCACACATTTATTTCTGATCAATAATTTTACAAAGTTTCATGTCACAATCACTGAGTGTAAAATGTTTAGTATTAATGTTTTTACCTTACCTTATATATATTTTTCAAAGTGGCAGCAGGGATAGAACCTTCACAATAATAGAAAGCAATAGCTTGCCTCCAAGATGATACTGTTCCTCGTACCATAAAAACGAAACTATGATCACACAGCATTCACTGCCCTTGCCAAAGTTGTCAAAACCAGTCACTTTATTCTCTGACTCCACATATTTAAGGTGCGCTGCAAATGCCATTTCATCAAATACAATAGCACAAGCCCTCTTCATGGGGTCCCATGTCTTCAGACTCTTGTCAACTGAGCTAGAATGTTATTGTTCAGCCCTGGATGCATCAGATATGTTTGAGTGAATAAGGGAATACAAGGGAAATCAAGCAAGTTTTGGGATAGCTTTGAATAAAATTGGAATTCGGAACAACAAAAACCGTTAACGCAAGTCCAAAGAGTGACATTTTGATTTTGAATTAGTTGTTTATCTAAATCATTCGACTTTAGACTCTATCCTAAGAAAGTATAAGCGTAGCTACTCGCATTTATAAAATTTAACAACTTATATATCTTTGTATAAGGGTTATAATTTAAATTACGTGCGCTTACATCGTTTTATCATCTGATTGCTCAAGACGCTTGACCAATCACACATGAATGGGCGTTTGACATTTAATAATTCACTAAGGCAAAGAGTCTTGTATGGGAGATTCCACGGGCTGAGAGTCTCACTTTTTTGCGTTCACTTTCTGAACCTTGAAAGGTATGCTCAGTATTGCCAGCATTTTGCCGTTTCCATAAAATAAGGATGTTTAAAAATTAATAGGCATCTTCCGTAATTTCAAAATTTTCTTTTCTAAATTTTTTCCTCCCTTTTGCTTTGGCTGTTGCACAAACCGTGCTAGCCAGTTTAAAAAAAATTAATAAACAGTTTGAGCATTTTTTTGTGACCTTCATTAACTACATGACTCTAATATTCTTCTTCTTCGATCCCCGGTGGGGGGAAATGTTTGTGTGAAGCATTTGTTCTCCAGTCTTGGATATTAATAAATTATGCATTATATATTTTCTGAATATTAATATGTTTAAATCTATTAAGTTTATTTATCCGTCATCTAGTATCCGTAACACAATGAGCATTAGTTGCTTAAAATGGGGTTAGTTGATAGGTGAATGTCTGAAGATATTTATTTTAAAAATCGAATATTTAATATACAAAAGCTAGAATTATTATTACTTAGAACTAGCCAACTTCAATAAGCAATGTTAATTTAAAATTATCAAATCCTGTAAAACTAACATGTAAAGACTAAGGCCCGTATTACGGTACAAAACTCAAGCGTAGATCTCTGCTTGAGGACTGTTAGAGAGGGATGGCGCTTTTGATCCCACACAGCGCTATCCCTTTTTAACTGCGCTTAAGCAGAGATCTACGCTTGAGTTTGGTTCTGTAATACGGGCCTAAAATTATGAATGAAAACTTTATGAACGATTAATCGTTCATAAAGTATTTCGTTGATGTATCTTGCAAAGTAACGGTTTCCTTCTATACAATGTGTTACATGCTCCTCTTATTAGAATTCATAATAAAAAAGAAATAAATGTTAGATTTCATTACGTTATAGGTACATGTTTATGACTTTAATTTTCAGCAATGACTTAATCGAATAGTGAAAGATAATAGCAATCTTTATTTTCTGAAATTTTTAGCTGGTTCGATTCCCGGTTTGGGTAAGCATTTTTGTGAAAACTGAGAATGCAGTTTTGTTTCTTTTGAAAATAAAAGTGTGTTTACTGTACGTAAATGAAGCTATTAATACTTCCCCGGGCCCACAAAAAATTTCCAGCATACTTCCCCAGTTTAAAAAAACCCCTGTCAAAATCAAAATCAAATACACTGTATTAACACCCACCACACTATGACATAAATCTAGTCACTTAAGTTTAGCCTTAAATCTTTAACATTCTTTAATTAATTAACATTATTTATGTCGGTACATACTTTCTGCACTCGTGATATAATATCATAATATCATGACATGTGTTTAAGCAAAAAAGCTTAGCAAGCTAACGTAACATATCTAAGAAGCAAAACTAAGTTAAATTGCTTTGTCTTACCGTGGCTTGTTGATCATGCTATCTAGGCTGCTAAATCTCATATTTTTGTTCCGATCTTTTTTAGGGGAACACGGAAACAAAATTGGCAACTTAAGGAGGATTTTGTATTTTGACATTATTTGCTTTTCCATTACCCCCCGAGTTACTAGATATCGTAGTATATTGAATTCTTAGAACAGCAATGGAAAACAATATTATTATTTTTTGTTGTTATAAAATTCTCCCATGTAGGGAAGGCAAAGGGAACAAAGCCCATACAGCCAAGTCTTCGGTATATATTTCTTCAGTATTTGCATCGAAATGCAAGTGTAATACATTTCAATGCGTCTTGGGAGAGTTTGGCGTCAAACGATCGATGGCAGACATGGCAGACATTGTGGTGTTACTTCCATGAGGTGGATTACCACGATAAAAATCCCATCGTTTTTCACACCACTGACAATTATTTCAATGATCCTCCATATTACTCATTATTATTGACACTTACTCAAATTTTACGTAACAAGATCCACTCCAAAACAATATTACAATCACTGAAATAAAAATCACGTCCACCATTAGTTAAATGGCGCCAAAAACAAATTCTTGACAAAAACAAATTCTTGACAAAAACAGTATTATTTTTTAATTCCCCCTATAAATGGACGACAAAGAGAACTGAGCCCATAACAGTCCTGTCTTTGTGATAATATTTCTTCAGTAGTTCACAATAAAAAGCTGGTGTAATGTTTTTCAATGCATCTTGGGAGAATTTGGCGTCAAACGATCGATTGCAGACATTGTGGTGTTACTTCGATGGATTATATTACCACAATAAAAATTCCATCATATTTACACTACTTGGCGATTATTTCAATGATCCTCCACATTACTCGTCAACACTTATTACACAAAACTACACTTATTTTACGCAACCACATCCACTCCGAAACAATATTACAATAAAAAATCACATCCGCCATAGTCAAATGCCGCCAAAAACTCCCGGAAAACGATAATTATCGAAGAAGTCCATAGATTTTAAACCTTCCTCATTTGTTCCTTTAATATTCTCACTATCGCTCTGAATAACTTTACAATTTGTTGTTGTTATAAAATTCTCCCATGTAGGGAAGGCAAAGGGAACGGAGCCCATACAGCCAAGTCTTCAGTATATATCTCTTCAGTAGTTTGCATTGAAATGCTAGTGTAATGCATTTCAATGTATCTTGGGAGAGTTTGGCGTCAAACGATCGATGGCAGACATTGTGGTGCTACTTGGATGAGGTGGATTACCACGATAAAAAGCTCATCACTTTTCACACCACTTGACGCTTATTTCGATAATCCTCCACATTGTACATCATCACAGACACTTATTACACAAAACTACACTGATTTTCCGTAACAATATCCACTCCGAAACAATATTACAACTATCGAAATAAAAATCACGTCCGCCATTAGTCAAATGCCGCCAAACCTCTTTACAATTTGTTTTTGAGCACAAAAGTGTAAATCATATAATGGGGAAGGAACAGGTATTTTGACAGACGAATCATGAAAGCTGACGGTGTAGTGAGTGAGTGAATCTGTGCAACATTATCATTTTTCTGTTGCTCGATGAAGCAGTGATTGTGAATTGATTGTGATGGTCGACTTTGGTAAAACATTATGATTAGGAAAACCAAATGATCAAGTGTTTATTTTTTGTAAACATTTTGTTTAATTTTTATTTCTCACTGTTTAGTGCAAGCTGTTCGGTTTCGTGATCATTCATCAATTATTTTAACCAGTTGTGGGATTATTCAGTGAAAAAACGGGACATCAGGTTAGTTAACGTTGTTTAGTTTGACTGTTATAACTCTTCTTTGTGCTATACATCTTGTCTAATATGTTAAAAAAAGATAACATTACTTAAAAAAGGCACAGTGATTCACAAATCGCCTAAACATTATTTTGTATGTATCCACAGAATTGGCTTTTAATCTTAGTGGTTAGACTCAAAATTTAGATTCTGTGGATTTAGTGTGCCACACAGCCTTTCTGGGGCATTAGTCAGATTTGTAGATTGTCAAACAAGAAATATATCTAATATTGTTGTGACTGTAAATTATAAATAAAAATAAATTTTTATTGCTGTTATTTATGTAAAATAATTTTATTTCCATTACCCTAGGATAATATATTTATATTATCCTGCCAGTTTAATGTTTGAGTTTAAAAAAAATGTTTTAAATTTTTCTTACATTTAACACTGCTACCCACCAATAAATATCATTACTTCACAGAAGTTTATCAAGACCAGTGATTACTGAGAAACCATTCAATTACTAAAAATTAAAAAAAATATATACTGGGAAATATTTATTTATT
Source organism: Parapoynx stratiotata (assembly GCA_910589355.1). Classification (NCBI taxonomy): domain Eukaryota; kingdom Metazoa; phylum Arthropoda; class Insecta; order Lepidoptera; family Crambidae; genus Parapoynx; species Parapoynx stratiotata. The sequence continues at coordinate 3,743,289 of OU342468.1, read as the reverse complement.
GCAGAAACAAACAGTCATTATACAATAATAATATTAAATAAACTCTTAAAATAGCATAACTAGATCTTTAGTTTCCTTAAATAATATTATGGTTGTGATAAACAAACAAGATAAAGTAATTCTTGACAACAATGTCATACAATGACCTAAGGTTTCTTTTCAGTTTCGACAATTACTTACAAAAACATCTGCATCTGTAAATTTATTATTATAAGGTTCACATGATTGCCTTTTATAGCTATGAAAATATTATAATTTATTACTCCAGTAAGTATAAATGTGAAACCCCAAATTATCTACTTCAATTTCACTATCATTTAATGTAAAGTCAAGTCTGATGAGTGATCTTTGCAATAATTCAGTTTAAACATATTTTATCACAGTTAATTTTATTAATTATGTTTTTTAATCTTTATGATGGATGTTCTTGTCTGTATTAAAAAATTACACAATTTTCATAAATACATTCTTGCACAAAAGAATCAAATCGAGTCAAATGTAGATAGGTAGATGTAGGTTTGTAATTGCAATAACTAGAGAAACTCAAATATTTTAAAAGTTAATAAATTTACTCTCATATTCAATTGGAAACTTTATGCTGGATTATATTACAAGTAAATTTTTTATCGACTTATAATATCTAAATAATATTATAGTTGTCTGTAAAACATTATTCATGTTTTACTTGATGTGGATTTTTAAATAATAAGGTTGCAGTTATTTACTATTTTTATAAAGATTTTATTCACTATTTTAATTTAATAGCTACCCAATGACTGATTTGTTTCCAAGCTACCTCTGTTGCTTATTATTCAAAAATGCTAGGCAACAAACCTATTGCATATTCACTAAAATAGCTAAATATTTATTCATTCTAGCAGCAAATATATTTTTTATTATAACATAAAAACTCTTTTATATACATTCAAAACTTTTTTTTGTGTATAATTAAGTAAGTATTGATGTGTAAAAAAATTTTAATAGTATAATTTTAGACAATGAACACTTTAGATCAATAGCTTAATTGTATTAGGTTGGATGTGGTATTCAAACAAACAAAGTAAAGCCAATGGACCATGACTGCTGACTGTAGTGATTAGTGAAATACTGTCTGCCCAATTAGTTTTCTTTGAATCTTTCAATTTTTCAATTATGTGGTTTGGTCAATAACTTGATCAATAATTTAATTATCTTAAAACATCTATATATAAGACTCATGTGAAATTAGTAAAATCATTTGCATAAGAGGAGACCCATGACTAAATAAGGGAAATATATGTAATTGATAGTTTTGAGAAGTTTGCTATATTACAAATTCAATAGGAATGCCAGAATTACTAAAATTTGGTCAAAATAAAATAACCAAGGTCACAGGAAATACAATAAATAATTTGGTATAACTAGTTTTTTTTAATGAGGAAATAAAAATTTTGGACCTTTATCAAGACAGGTGTGTGGGTAATCTCATAAATATAAAAACTTATGTGTCTTTGTATACATATGAATACCAATAATAAAATTGTTATGTTAAGCTGGCTGGTGTGGACTGTTTAACTGTGTAACTGTTTAACTGTGACATAATCATGAGTTTTGCATTACCGTGTTAATTCTCCATACTTACTCAATAGTGCATATAGCAGATCTAGTACTTGTTAACTGGTGTCATTAGTAAGATAACACTAAGACAAACCACACCCTCAGTTATGCGTAAGCTGTGGGAAAAATTTAATTCAAGATATTGTATGTTCACTCATAATTTGAGCAATATTGTGTATAATTTTGAATTACGAAAACATTTTGTTGCAGGGTTATCAACAAGAAGAGAAGGCTATGACTTAGGATATGCAATAAAAATGGAAGTTGTCAGCGAAGGTCGGTATGAGCAGAGAGAAAATGTACCAGGAAGTAGTGCCGATAGTGATGCGTCAAGTAGTCTTTTCGAAGGCAATGACAGTAGCGAGGATCTAGATAAAACATCTGACGATGAAGACCTCAAAGAAGATCTCCAAAAAACAATACCAGAATGTTACAGGTCTGATTCAAATTTTTCATCACAAGCTGCAAGCGATATTAATGACGAGGAGTTTCAAGCAACTGCTCTTTGTCAATTTATGGATATCTTAAATGACTTAGATGAAGTTTTGGATAAATCATTACTGGCTTGTCTTGACGATGGTACAAAAACATTCGACAGTGATGAAGAAGATCTAATTTGTAAAATAACAGAATGCATTGGTAATTCCGAAGAGCATTTAGAAAATTCTGAATCACAAATTTCTGTGGAGGATGATACCCAAGTTGTAGTAGCTCAAAATGCTCAAATCTCTATCGCGCCGAGCTTAGAAGAAATAGAAATGCCTCAAATTATAAACGAGAGATCAAATCTTGCTGCTTTTGGCCGTTCTAAGAGTTTCACAGAGTTATCTGACAGCAACAGGGAAGCGTTGGTATCGTCGTTGGAGAGAGCTAGTACTATGAACGACAATTTGCGTAATTCTATGCGAAGGTTAGATCCGATAGTTTTGCCCGCGATCGCTACGCCGGAATCTTGTGAGCCGTTGACACTGCCAGTCATATTGTTTTTGGAGCATCACGTGAATATGCGGCCGACTAGTGCGCCGATACAGTTGCAAGTTACTGCGGCCAATTTAAGTACTGATGGTAGTTCGGGGCCATTGATAGTGGGTCGCCGCGCGTTGCTTATGAACCGGACCCTGTCGCTGCCTTCCCCGGGTGAGAGTGACGTCACGACTGGAGACTGGACGGGTAGAAATACAGCCCGAAGCACTAGTTCTTCTAGTTCTTCGATAGATTCGATACCTGTTGTTGCATCAGCAGCTCAAGTCGCTACTGGCGCCACTGAAGAGAGGTAAAAGCTAGATAAGTAAAACATGTTGCTTTATTGGTGTTTTTTATGTCATGTTTTTGAACATTGTTGTAGCTATCTGTAAAAATATTTCTTGCTTGCTCAAATGTATGAATGCCAATTCGGTTGTTTTGTTGCAGAAATGACGAGACTGAAGAGCCTCCTTTTGGAGCGTGGCCACACGGCATGAGTGCCATGCTGGCGTGTCTGAGCTGCACTGTAGGAATCTTTAACATTTCAAGGTTCGCTATACTTAGCGTTCACTTCGGAGGTAGAAAACAATCTAATTTAACTACTATTTACTTCAGAGACATTCTTTCTAATAAAGTCTTATCTTTTCAGCGAGTTTTATAATACAGTTTTTTGTATTATCGCTTCTGATTGGTATACCGTTGTTCACGCTGTACTTATGCTTGGGGCAAGTACTGGAGTCTGGTCCAATAGATATGTGGAGGATATCACCGATATTTCAAGGCGTCGGAGTGTCGTTGCTCGTGACACAGGCTGTTATTGGCATTTATAGTATTGTAGGACTGTCATGGATATTTGTATACTTCAGGGATTCTTTCATAACCTCAGATGATCGGTACAAATGGGCACTGCCACAAGAATATGTTAATGGTGAGTTTTGGTACTAAAAGTTTTTACTAAAGCTGTACATTGATAATTCAGAATTTAATTTAATATAATTTTCTTAAGTAAAGGATGTTTTTTCATCAGAAGATCCCACTAGGAATCATTTATTATAAAATCTAATATAAAAATAAAAAGTAAAATCATAAAAAAAACTACATTATAGTCTGAGCCAAGTTGAAGTAATATTGTCAGTCATTCTTTAAAAGTTATGAAGCTCTTTCTTTTCAATAATATCGGAACAGTTCAATGTCGCCAATGAAGTAACCGGAAACGCAAAGAAGGTCGCAGACTTCGTCAAATTAACAATTACTTTTTGTTAGTTCAACTAATGAAAATATATCAATTCAATCAAAGCGACACGCTCTAATCGCATTGAAAATCTTTGCAGATGCCACAGTGAAGAATGTGTCTAGTAAAATACAAGAGTCTTTGCCACAGTATTTCCACAGTGAGGTGCTGCAAAGAAATATGGGGTTGGATAGCTCTTATTTCGGCTCCATAAAGTTCCAAGTCGCGTTCAACTTGGCTGTGGTGTGGATGATAGTGTTCGTCTCGCTCAGCAAAGGCTTGCGGTCGTACGGCAAGGTAACATTGACTTCTTTGTGATGTAAATGCGACATTACGTCTTATGATATAGGAATAATACCGTTCCGTTTGTTTCAGGCCGTGTACATGCTGATTTTTTTGCCCATCTGCGGCACGCTCGTCTTATGTACCAAATTACTTACGCTTATTCCCTACGACACAGTTACTAATATATTCTCGGAAACTGAATGGAGCGAGTTCTTCATTAATAGCAACGTACGTACCTCTTATCTCTCATTCAAGTGTCATTTGTATAATGCGTTGATGCTTAATGATTTCTCAAGTGACAATTTCCCGTATTTGTATGACACAGTTGGTAAACATGAAAGGAAATTGGTTAATTCTGTTACAATCCTTATAATCATGCTATCATAAGCTGAACAATTAGCACTATAGTCATTATTGACACATGTTTTCAAGTACTTAGCCTTGTAGCTTTCCTATGTAGTGCAGTGTTATCTCATTTAAGTTTCATGGATATTTCGAAAGACATTCGTCAAAAATATCATTAATTCTTTACAACGATAGATGCACATTTGTATGGTTGTAAATATGTAGTAAGATGACGTATTAGTCGGTACGAGAGGGTAGTTTTTATATTTCCATATTTATTTATTTTTTGTACGATGGTGATAGACTACACATCTTAGGCCCAATTGCACGATCGAGAGTTAGCGCCTAACCCAGGGTTTGCCCATATATTGCCCCAGGGTTAGCTGCTAACTCTCGACCGCGCAATTGGGCCTTATTGACTCAAGTTACAGTTCTTGCAACGCACGAAGGCAAGCGGGCTTTACTTGTGAGAAACGACTATCTATATACGTGTCAGTGTGTGCGTGAAACAAATTCAGGTTGGCATAAAAATAAAACAAAATTTATGTATTTTCCAATCGATAGTAAAATGTATAAAAAACCATTTGTTATTTATAATATACATACAATCACGCCTGCAATCCCCGAAGGGGTAGGCAGAGTCCAAGGCGCACCGTGTTCTTTAAGACCACATTTAGCCATACAAAAATTGGGTTTGGTCAGATGAAAAATCGTGAAAGAGTAGTAACAAGTGGCTAGCTCATCGCCTACACAATCACAGACCCAGTACCCAATACGCCCTTAGTCGCCAATTACGACATGCTAGGCAAGAAAAGCAGTTGGTACATTCTTATGATATACGGTATTTATAATATACATGATACAATATTACACAAGGAAAAGTATTTTAAGTCGCCTTCAAAAATGGAGCTTTCAATTCGTCGAAATACATTTTTATGCATGTTCCCCGACTACACGAACATTCGCTTTTCGAAAGCATAATTGGGGAAGTCAGGAAGGCGATATTTTTTAATCAATAAAAATAACTAACTTTGGAGTGGCAGGCTACAATAAAACATTTAAGTAAAACAAAGAAGTAATGAATTGGCCATCCTTTAATTACTTTGTTTAGAAATAAAAAAAGCTGCCGAAATGTTATAGTGAGCTATATAAATATTCAGGCTGCAATTTCCTGCTCAGCAAATAATTTTGATAACGGTCAAGAATTTAAAATAAATTATTTATTTATTTATTTATTTTACAACACTACGAAAAATTATGCGGATTTATATGCTGGCAGTACTTTCTATAGGCGATTCGTTCGCAAGCTCTTCACATTCTTCTTCGCAATGTGCATTGTACATGTTCAACCTCTACTAGAGTCCAGTTGCCTTCTTGAGTTGCAAGAACTGTATCTGTAATTCCTACAGCACTTTATTATCAAAATGTTTAAACAATGATTTACAAGCAATTATTTTAGATAAAACAGAATAATAAATAACCTATAACAATCTAATCAAGAAATCTTTTATTTATCGGCTAATAAAGATATTGTGGTTTAAGATAGATTACTGTAATGTTACTCTTCACTTATCTCGTTTTATTATTAAACAAGATATACCCCGGGATATGATGGTAATTAATCTTATCTTCACGATCTTGGTCGAAGGATATTGAACTATCGTCGCCATCTCGAGAAGTTGTGGGTTTGATTTCCAGTGAGGCCAAATGTTTGAGTGATGAAAATAGAAATTTGTTTTCCATCTTTAAATATCAACATTTTATACACATTTATGTGTATAATTATTATTATTATGTCATTTCGTCAGAGTTGGGCAGCAGCCGGGCAAGAGATCTTCCTAACCTGGGGTGCATTGGGGGCCTGCATCATGCAGCTCACTTCACACAAGAATGCCAAGAACAAAACCAACACAATGCTGCAAAAGGAGAGCGCGTGTATAGTAGCCTTTACTTTCGCCATACTACTGCTCGGAGCGTTCCTAGCGAACACATGTGTGCAAATACTGAAGAACTACGGCTATGTTTATATTCCAGGTAGTTACGGTAAGTGTAATTAACATAATAACATACCAATCTTGAATCTATTCAGTGTATGGAAAATATTTGTTTAAACGGCTTTGGAATGTTCAGTGTTTTGAAGTGAGAGGTTACTTAATCTGAACAAACACAAATTCCCTAGCTATGTGCTTTTAACAGGTTCAAGGTTGAAAATCTGTTGATTTTTGACAGTTTAGTAAAGTGACATGCTGTTACTGACTACGCTTGCTTTTCTGTAGCAACAAAAAGTTTCTCGGGACCTAAAAATATTTAAGTCTCGGTATTAATACCCTGTCTACCTCCCCCGGGATACGCGCGTAATTTTTATCGATCGTTCATCACGCAAAATCTGCAATTGAAAGCAATTTCTGCTGATATATTTCAGCGTTCTAAATTAAGATACCGAAATGAAATAATCTCAATCCTAAAATTTACAAGCAAGGTTAATTATTTAATCTCTCTTGTAAATGATGCAACTTTATCATTGTATAAGAATCAGAGTTACGCATTAATCCGCTGATCAGTTTCTGAACTGTAAATGGTTCTGTTTTTGTAGCACTTTTTAGACCCAACCTAGTTACGTTTGTCTGTGTAAAGATTGGTCGTATTCGTTGCGTCTCGTTAACAGGCGTGGCTAATGCGAAGACGTGAGCACGACCGACTAAAGTAGGTTTGTAGTTGATCTTCTGTAAGGGCGATGTTATTCTCAAGTCGAGTTAAGTATACCATAAATAACTATTTTAACCTTTTTGGCGACTAGCTCTCTTTTTTGTAGTTTCTACACGTTTATGTTAGGTTCCGGAAAGGTGTGATGATGATGAGAGATCTAATAAGAAAAAATATCCTATGTGTACAGGGTAAATATACCATATATAGGATAAGCAATAGCTTCGAATTCAATATATCTAAGTCGGAATAAAATAGAGAATGATGATTAAACCGGAATAATCGTAATCTCAAAAGTGTCAATAGACTTAATTTTTTTTGACTTAAATCGAATTTAATGATATGTCTGGCATGAGAGATTATTTAAGTTTTATAGGTTCTGAATTAATTAAATATGTTAACGAACAAATCAATGAGGCCAATGACTAATTTAATCTATTTTTTTATTAAGAGCCTTGCCCTGTCGACCTTTACTTATCCTTTTCTTTGCCCATGCCTTTTATTATTGTACCATTTTATTTATTAAAAGCTTTGCAAATAGTATGTTACTTGATGGCAAGCACAGCATCTAATCGCGAGCACACGATCCACATTCCTCTGTAGGACGGATGAAATACGGGGGACGGATTTCCATGCTCTATATATACCCTTCCACTAATACTAAAATATAATACGCTTACTATAATATGCGCTTACAAAAACGATCCCCTGAAGCCCATTGATTTGATGTTTGTATAATTTGTAGATTTAGGATGTACAGATACATATAGGCGGCTTGGAAACATGACATAAAAATTTACGTCATTGTGTTGGTAAATGTCAAATTTCTTCCCCTCGTAGAACAAATGGGGACGCTATGGCCTCTTACACACGCCAAAACATAACATACCTATCTGTCATTCATTCGCTTTCTCTATTTGTCTCGGGCCGTTTGTAATTGATTAGGATTTCTCGCTCCCACACTTCATGCATCTTTTTGGCGTAGCGAAATAAATCCAAAATTTATGGTAATTTCAATGTTTTTCTTTCAGAAACCGTAAAATCATCCCAATTCCTTTGGCCAACGTCGGAGCCTATGCCAGGTAACTTGGTGTCGACCCCGGTGCGGTACATGGGCCACTACAGCAGCATTGTGGGCGTCACCGTGTGGCGGACCGGCAACGTCGCGCGCACGCTCAGCGGATGGCAACCTCTGCAACTGGCCACACAGCTGGTTCCCGCCACGCTCGCGGTGTTGCCAGCTAATGTAGTGAGTATTCTGTTGATGAAGTAATGCTTATATTGGGTCCTTACCTATGAAATTGGTGTTTTTATTCTGTCTTAGCAATTTGTCCGTAACTTTTAAGTTTCAGAACATTCTTATAAAATAATTGCCTCTGCTAAAAATAGACCATATATTTGAGCTCGTATTATTTAATTTGATAATTTTTTGTAAGTTTAATTGTGTTAAAATTAGACACAAAGACAATTATTTTTAACTGCCTCCCGAATACATCATTTGATTTGCATTAACATAAAAACGATGAATAATTTTTATCAAGCGTGTTCATCACACACATATTGCTTAAGCTTGTCTAATGATACATGCCAAATATTATTATCTCTGGATTTGTCGTTGTGAAGAAAACTGATAAAATGTTAGTATGTAAAATGCAGACATCCCCAAAGGACCTAATATTAGGTCCTTACCTATGAAATTGGTGTTTTGTATGGAGATTTTGGGGAATTCTGCATTTTCCATACTAAATTTTTTTCAGTTTTCTTCACAACGACAAATCCAAAGATAACAATATTTGGCATCTATCATTAGACAAGCTTTAGTAATATGTGTAATATTACACTTCATAAAAATTATTTATCGTTTTTAAGTGAAATGATGTATTCGGGAGGCACTTAAAAATAGTTGTCTCTGTGTCCAATTTTAACACATTAAACTTACAACAAATTATCAAAACAAATCAAAAGAGCTCAAAAATATAGTCTATTTTGACGAGTTAATTATTTTTTAGGAATACTCTGAATCTTAATAGTTACAGACAAAATACTAAGAGAGAAAAAAAACACCAATTTCATAGATAAGGACCCAATATTATAGTGTGACTTTTGATTGGCATTGTTCGGGCGTTAACATTGGCGCAAGCAGGAGCGACGGCTCCGTAATTTTAAGCATAACGTTTATTATCATAATATGAAGATCCATAATATTGAAAGGCATAATCATCAAAACGCATAAAATTGCGACGCATAATTTTGAGTCTTAATATTGTATCGGCTAAAATTGTTTGTCATAAGTATTAAAAGGCATAAATTTGAAACGCACAACTAATGAAAAGCATAATGATCACAACGCATAATATTTTTCTCTGCCCCAAATTGTTAACTAAATATATTTCGATGACGCAAATATAGTTTTTAAGGGTCTTAAAAAAAATAACCTTAACCTAATATTTATCAGAACACATTTCCTTGGTATTGGTTCTTTCGAATCATCATCATTATCCTGCCCTTTTCCCAATTTCATTTGGGGTCGGCGCAACGAGTCTTTCTCCTCCACTCTCCCCTATCACACACCATATCAACATTCACTCCCAATCTAGCCATGTCCTCATTCACACAATCTATCCATCTCTTCTTTGGTCTTCCTCTCCCTGCATTACCATCCACTCTCATATTCATAACTCTTCTCGTTACATGCTCATTATCTCTCCTCAAAACATGCCCACACCACGACAGCCGCTTTTCTCTCAACTTCTCTATCACTGGAGCAACTTTCAGGCATCCCCTGATATACTCATTCTTCACTCTATCAATCTTCGTCACTCCACACATCCATCTTAACATACGCATTTCGGCCACATGCAATCTATTTTCATCCATCTTTTTCATAGCCCAACATTCCGATCCATACATAACAACAGGTCTTATGATGGTTTTATATATTTTCCCTTTCAATCTAGGGGAAATGCGTGGGTCGCATGTAGTTCCCGTGACCTGTCGCCATTTCATCCATCCTGAGCTAATTCTTTGCTTGACGTCTCGATCTATTTCCCCGTTATCCTGCAAGATTGAACCCAGATATCGGAACTCCGAACAGACTGGCAAACGTGTTCCGTCGAGAGTAACCGGACAGGGATTGGAGAGACCGCCAAAATCGCAGTACATATACTCAGTCTTTGTTCTGCTGATTTTAAGGCCCACACTCTCCAGTCTCTGTACCCACCCATCCAGCCTGTCTTGAATCCGGGATCCGTCTTCGTCTGCAAGGACAATGTCGTCAGCAAACAGCATGCACCAAGGGGCCTCGTCCTGTAAATCCGATGTCAAAACATCCATAATTAAGAGGAAGAGGTAGGGACTTAACGCCGACCCTTGGTGCAAGCCAACCGCCACTCCGAACTCATCTGTGGTCCCCGCAGCCGACTGGACATGGGTACTAGCTTTAACGTACATCGCTCGAATTAGCTCCACATACTTACCAGGCACACATTTCTCTTTCAAAGTCCACCACAAAACCTCACGGGGTACACGGTCGTATGCCTTCTCCAAGTCCACGAATACCATATGTAAGCTCCTCCGTGCTCGTCTGTACTTTTCGCACAATTGTCGGAGCGAAAATATGGCATCCGTGGTTCCACGACCAGGCATAAACCCAAATTGGTTTTGTGTTATCTGACATTCATCTCGCAATCGCTTCTCTATCACTTTCTCCCATACTTTCAAACTGTGTGACATGAGCTTTATCCCTCGATAGTTGTTGCATTCCTGTACATCCCCTTTATTTTTATAGATGGGCACCAGTGAGCTATGGCACCATTCATCTGGAATGACCTCTTCTTGCAACAACTTATTGAAGAATAAAGTCAGCCACCTACATCCATCTAGGCCCAAACACTTCCATACTTCCACTGGTATCCCATCAGGTCCTAGAGCTTTCCCGTTTTTCATACCCCTCACAGCCACTCTCACCTCATCTATTTTCACCTCATTCACTAGCCCTATATTAGTCCGCACTTCACCTAATGTTCCCGACCACACATTCTCTTCATTCATCAGCTTTTCAAAATATACCTTCCAACGCTCTTTTACATTCTCATCCGTAGTCAAAATCTTCCCCGTTTCATCTTTCATACACTTCACATGCGTAATGTCTCTTGCACTCCTTTCCCTTTCACGGTATTGGTTCTTTCGAATCTGGGTGATTATTCGATTCATTTTAGGACTACCTAATGTTGTGCTAAATGAAATTAGGAATTTATATAGTTATGCTTTATAATAATATTTCTTTAGAGAGTTATGCCACTTAAATGTTATGAGTAAGAAGGAATATGTGACATGATTGTTATGCTATTTGATGATTATGCCATTCGATGTATGACAAACGATGTTATGACAATCGACGTTATGCGAAGACATGCGCTCCCAGGAGCGACCCACCTGAAGCAAACTTCACAGCGTTCTTCACAATATATAAAAACGCGGTTCATTCGAGCTTCGATACATTCTCACATTCATACATCATTCGTACATTTTTACTGTAATGTAACTAATTTAAATAAACGTATTTCGTCATAGTGTTTAATAAAATTTCTCATTGAAAGTACCCAGTATACGTCCATCAAAAGGCATGAATATTTTATTTTTATAATGGTACATAGGTATCATTAAAATTGTAACTGGACTTGGGCTAAAGACAGCCAAGATGCATTTTTATCGAACGGAAAGTCTATGTGATTTGATTTAAGGTTTTCGCTTAGCAGGCTATCAAACGTTATTGTCAAATCCTATACCTTTTCCGACCGACCGAAGATGGCTTTTTGCATCTAAGCGAGAAGCAGAGTATTTTTCTTAGATCTTAATTTCTCTTCGATCCACACCTACCGAAATGTTCCCTTTTCCCTTCCAAATCCAGGTTTCCTCGTATCAGAACCTTAACAAGATACACGAGTTAAGGCAAAGGCTTCTTTGTTATTTAAACCGAAACAAAAGCTAACAAAATACGTCTTTCAGACCCTGTAATGAAATTATAATAATAATTGCATATAGTAAAATAACGTCATTTCTCGCATCGCATATTTGAACACGGAATTATTTAAATTAACCTTGATTACGTACTTCTTATTATCTGTTTTACACTCTAAGTGGGTTCAGTATTGTATAGATATGTGCAATTGCATTATTGTCATTTATTTCCTCTTCAAATCAAATCGAGTGGTCATTGTAATAAATTATGTTTATTTACATTAGAGTAATAGGTACCTACACTTGTAGCTACCATACCAAAATAAGCAGCTTATGTTATAAATACATTTTATATTGTAGAAAAGGGCAGAACAAATATATACGCATCGCTAAGACCACCAAGAGATGCTAAAAATTACATTGAATTTATGCATTTCAAACTAGACCTACTATCGGTAAGACGTACCTACATTGATATGTCGTACCCGCATAAATTACAAAACGGTAATATTGACTGCCCCAAGCTGGTTTATAAATTTGTTTGTAACATTCCGACTAGATTACCGCAATATCCTTGTGAATTATTCATTGAAAAGGAGATTCTGTCGAAATCTGTGAGGATACCTGAGCTTTTCATAAACATTTGAAAACTTTTCCAAGTTTAAAAAAGTTCTAAGATTGAATGACGCATCTTTACATATTTCAGTTTCATTTTTAATTTATGTTTGTGTAACACATAAATTTTCTTTTATCGTAGGTAATAATATTTTTTGTTCTGTTTTATAAATTTTAAATTATTTGCCTAGTATAACAAAGTTTTTTTTTCTCTTTATTTTTTTAAGGACCTTTGTCTTTACAGATATGTCAGTCCTATACAGACTTAGTAAAAATTAACACAACAATTGATGTAAACTATTTGCATGTTGTAATTACCTGTAATTGTAATTGCAGAAATATTTTTTTGCTATTTGTAAACAATACGCTATTGTCATGCTGTATCTTAAGTTGGACATCATATAAGTAAATAAATAAATATTAGCATATAAAAAAAACATATCATCACACCTCTTTCACCGAAGGGGTAGGCAGAGGTGTTAAACACCCACATTTCGCCAGATATAGATAGATAGATACGGTGGGATCTTACCTGCGTTTCCTGTTTCCTCTCGAACGAGTGATTAGAATGATAAGGTACTAATAATCATATATTTTCGCAGGGGACTAACATTCCATATTTAATTTTGGTTGTTTAATTAAGCTAGGAAAAAAGTGAGTGTTGACATGGTGAGTAATAGAGGAGAATGGAAGAGAAAGACGTTGCGGCGACCCCAAATAATACTATGAATACGGCAGGATATTGATGATGACAACTATAAATATAGATGCACCAATCTGTCCCCACCGGGGAATTATAAATGGTCTGATTTATTACATTATAAGTATTTTTCTAAATGTCTTCCAGCTATCACCAGCGTGGGCCGTGATCTTCTACTTCATTCTGATAATGTTCGGGATCGCGCAGCAACTCGCGATCTGGCACTGCGTGATCGCCGGCGTGATGGCCATCAACGCGGAGGCGCTGCGGGTCTGGGAGACCACCATCACCTTCTTAAGCTGCGTATTGGGACTGGCGGCGGGGCTCGTGCTGACTACTGACGTGAGTTAATTAATGTATCAATATTAGCCCACAGACGTTCACGGCATAGGCGATCCACTAAGGCCTGAGTTCACCAACATTTAAAACAACTGATTATAAGATAAACAGCTGTTTAAATTAGCTTTTGTGTTCACCACACGTTAACCATCGATTACAGCTTTTAAACAACCGATCAACTTAACCAAACCTGACAGCAACGTTTAAACTCCGTTTTACTTACATTTACTACATATTGACATCAAGTGTTACGAAAATTTATGATTATTTTCTATTAATAGGTTGTTTTAGTTATAAATTATAAATGGTAGATAATTATCACGACCACTGGGACTGGGACTTCTTGAAAATCTTGAATATTTGGAAAGAAATACAGGATGGACCAGAAAGATTAGCGAATTTGAAAAAATAATAATAAAAAAACTAAATACAATTCAAATACAACTTTTTATTTCAATTAAAATTGACATCTGGGAAATTCATTACTTAAAAATAACATCATCCAAATGTGCACACCATCGCGCTGCAAACATTCCTCGAATCTGAACCTCAAATTAGTAAGAACTAACTGGCACATTGCGCGGGGAATAGCTGCCATTTCTTCTCGGATATTAGTCTTCAACTGGCTAATCGTGGCTGGGTTATTGGAGTAGACCCTACTTTTCAGGTATCCCCACATAATATCTGTTAGATCCGAACTTCTAGGCGGCCATGCAGGCTATCGAAAACGAAATGTTTCCCAGCGAACATTTCGTTTTCGACCGCCAAAGAGGCATTAAATTTTGTCTTCCGTTCTTGCTGATCTTGGGCGTCCCGGAGGCTTCTTGAGAACCGAACCAATTGCTTCGAACTTTCTGACCCACGATCGAATCACACTTTCCGTCGGACACTGATTTAGGTCATGTAATCGAATCTCACGCCGAAATAAACGTGTGCAGTACTGCTTGGTGAAGCGCGGATTATGGCAATGAAGTCCTTTTGCGTTCCTTGATAATAGTCGTGATTTTATGTTTGTAAACAAATCAACATGAATTTCTTTTTGACATTGACAGTTACCGTTAGGAAAAGTGTTATCCGACCAAAATTAAAACAACGTCGTATTAACTCGTTCATACCACATCATTGCACTTTACAAATTGGAAGAGTCCGTCCGTCCGTTTAATATTACAGAGCTGCTTCGAAAATAAGTATCCTTATAACATTCGTTCATTCATTCTAAACCATCGTTAAACTTCCGTAAATATGTTTGCGGTGAACAGGGAATGTTCACCGCAAACATATTTATAACATAACATATTTTGAATAGTTTTTTAAACGATGTTTAGGAATTGAACGGCCGATCACTAAAACGTTGGTTAAACAATTATTGGTGAACTCGGGCCTAAGAATCGGGTTATCGGCGATTCAAATTAGATCTGTAGAAATAAACCCGTTTTTTAAAAATGGAAGCATGTCTTATTTTTTGACCAATGACAGTCAACACTAATGAGTTAAATTAGAGGTTCCCAGACTTATTTTTCTCATAGACTACTTTCAAAATTTATCTGGTTCCGGTGGACCCCCTGCAGCTACATTTCTACTATAAAACTCGACAAAAATGTGAAGATGTGACGACAACAAGACCCCCGTCGAGTCTCCCGTGGACCCCTAGGGATCCACCTGGACCACTTAGGGAACTAATGGTTTAAATGAACCTCTGCTGTTTACCCCTGGTCATTTTTGGGTGAACCCTTGACATAGCCACCTGAAGTTGGCTTTAAAGTAATACTGGGTGTTTGTGTGTTGCGTGTAGGCGGGTGTGCGCGTGGTGCACTTCGTGGACTACGTGTGGGCGGGCGCGTGGTGGCAGTGCGCGCTGCAGGTGTCGCTGGCGGTGGGCGTGTTCGTGGTGCGCGGGCGGCCCTACTCCCCCGACAAGGTGGTGGCGGCGCTGTTCGCGGCCACCAAGCCGCTCTCCGCCGCGCTCGCCGCGCTGCTCAGCTTCACTTGGACCGTCGTGTTACCCGTGCTGCTTTGCGTGAGTCATGTTTCATATCAACATACACTTCGGGCTCGTTTTTGGACACGCGGGGCGTCGAGCGGCGCGTGCGGCGTGGCTTCCCGCGGCGCGTCAGGCGTTTTTACCGTTTATGGTGAGGCGGCGAGCAAACTCTAACATGTAGATTGTCACACACACTGTCACTGTCTTCTTCTTCATCTTCATCAATACGGGCGGTTTCCGCAACTCGACCTCCAGTTTGCGCTTTTTTTTGCGTCGGCGGGTGAATTCTGGATCGCTCCAGCCATCCAAGCTCCGCCAGGAAGTCACCCAGCGCCTTCACGTCGCTGATGGCCTCCCGAGGGTACCCGGTGAGCCCAGGTACTTAGCCCGGCATTCTGCTACCCCGTCACACTCCACCATGACGTGGGAAGCTGTTTCTTCTGTCGCCATGCACGCCCTGCACAGCGGACTGTCTGTGACAACTATATGTTGAAAAGATGTTTGTTAAAAAGTCTGTGTCCTGTGATTGCACCTGTTACAAGGCGCAGCCTATATTTATCCAGCCGCATTAATTCCCTGGATAGGCGTGGCTAAACTCGTGGTAGTGCAAGTCTAGCCTGCCTGCAGTCATCCAGGTTACTCCAGTATTCCTTGTGTACTGTCACAATATTCTTGCTTGCCGCGGTAACAGCTGCCGCGTCCGCGCGGCGTCGCTCGCCGCTTGTGACGCTACAATATTCACATTTGAAGGAGCGAATTGCTGTTCTTTATTGTCAATAGTGACGTGCAGTTAGACATAAAATTTATCGAATTTATAATTTTAGGACACAATATTATTTATTACATTAATTTCTAAACTATACAAAAACGGTACAATAGGGTCCCGCGAACATTTTTTATCTTTATATGATTATAATTATTGGTGTACTTCTTTACCACACAACTCGACATTTGTTTTGCGAATATCAACATTTTTAAAAATGAAATCTAATACGATCGTCACATAGGATCGCACAACTACTACTTTTTTCCGAGAATAAATTGACATTTCCCGTCACTATTGTAATAAGCGTAGTAGTTAGTACGCTTTGGCTTTCGATATCGAAAACAAAGCTATCTTCGCCATGGTCAAGTCGATACTTTGTAATCTCGAACGCTTCGGAAGGACGTTGAGCCGTTGTTCCCGGTTGTTATTGCAACCGCTTCTACCCAACCCGCATTGGGCCAGCGTGGTGGTGTTACGGCCCATACTCCTCATGTATTTGTTTCCATCGGGAAGGTCTGTACCCAGCAACGGGACAGAAGGTTACTCTGCACTGTATGTAATGAATATTTAGGATGGAGTCTATCCCACAATCGATTCCGCCGCGTTCCGTCGCATTCCTGTTCTCTTTCTCTCTCTAGTAAATGACAGTTCTAAGTGTTAGAAAAGTATAGAAGTCATGTAACTCATGTCGTCATCATCCAGATGTAACTCAACCCTCAATGTTTCCGTTCCAATAAACCTTGTACAGTATAGTTGAACCATAACAAACGTGAGAACTTAGTCATAAAACCATCATAAAACACTACGTCAAAGGAGTGTGAAGTGCGAGCGAGAGTTCCGATATGCCTATAAGTGTGAGCGAGAAGTTTGATAGCAATGATTTATGACTCAGTTCAAAGTAATGGCTCAACAGATCAACTATACTAATGTTGATTCTCTACTCAAGTGTTCTATTTATTAAAAAATACAAAGTATTAGTCCCGATAAAAGTGGAAACCAGAAATTGTAATCTAAATGTGTCAAATTATAACTTTCCGTATCGTACGAGCTCATTCCAAACAAAACACTCGGCATTAAAGTATTATTGTAACACAACAACATCATCACGTCTCTTTCCCCGAAGGGGTAGGCAAACTTTTCGCCAGATATGTAAGATGTATTATTGTAGATTTTTTTATTTTTTTATTTATGGCTATATTTAATTTCCAGTCTATCTGCGTAATGGACTTCCGAGTCGGACAACAGCGACAGCTCTATAGCTGGCGGAAACCTGCTGGGTAAGGATTTACTATCACATTCAATTATTTAGGACAATTATTGAACTAAAATAGGACGATTTCACTTTCAGAATCATCGGAACTCATTTCAATTTATTATTATTAACGAAATTACAACGAACTTCGCTTTACCGCTAATTTTTTATTTTTATTTTACAGTTTCTTTACGAACTGTAAAATAAAATTACGAAAGGTAAACGCATCTGTGGCTATATAGCCACGAGAACGCAATGTGTACGATAGATGAGAGTTCTAAATTCAAACAGCACACCGTTTCATACAACATTGCCGGCGCGCTCTTCGTTCCAAAATCAAAAAACGCACCAGGAAGTGATTTTGGTTTTTTAGTCTACGTAAATATGATACTTCGCGTGTTCTTCATTCAAAAGTAATGACAATATTTTTGCGCAAGTTTTAGAAATAAATAAATATCTTCAAACATTCACACCTATCAACTAGCCCCATTTTAAGCAACTAACGCTGCTTGTGTTACGGACACTAGATGACGGATAAATATATTTAATAGATAAATACATATAAATATCCTGAATATATATAAACATCCAAAACTGGAGAACAAATGCTTGAAAATTTATCAACCAAACAATTGCCCCCACCGGGGATCGAACCCAGAACCTCTCGAGATGGCGACGCCTTGAGACCGGCATATAAATATATATATAATATTTATTAACTCTATCCATCTTGTATTTTTATTTACGTTCGATAACTTATTTTTATCAAAGTAGCAAATCCGAGCGTAAATGTTAATTGGCAATTCAAATGAATCAAATTTTCGGACCTATTCCTTAAGTAATCGTCTTTCGTTTCATTTTTGGTAGGATTTATTCTATAAGAAATAAAGCTTATTTTGCATTGCCACAGATACTGGCCGATATGGGCTCGGCAGGTTGCCGTGTTGATGCAGCAGGGGGCGTTACTGCTCGTTCCTATCTCTGCCTTCATCCAGACCTGGAGATACATGAATAAAGGACCACCTGATATATTGGAGGTAAGAATTTCTTTGTTATTTAATTACCGGTAATAACCCGTAAAATGTGATAAATAGCCTAGGCATTACGGTCATTCACTTAAAACTTGCCTTGCCAGGAAAATAAAAAACCTACTCTGAGGGTGCCAGAGATTTTCTTATTATTGCTACACTAAGAATATGTTTTATAGGAATCAGCATAAGAATGTGTAATAGGCTGCCACAAAGTTTTATTGACTTGCTCCTGCATACATTTAAGTCAACTGTTAAAAGCTGTTTAATGAAAAAGGGGTATTATAAGATAGAAGATTATTTTAAAGATAAATTTCATGGCTACTATAATTTGCTCCTCTGCACATACTTATTTTACAATATTTAAAATGTTCTAAATTCCTTTTGTTATTATGGCTGTTTAAAAAGGCTAACTGTTGAGTTTCTTGCGGCACTTCTTCTCGACAGGCCATTCACGTCGAAGTGCTAGTAGGAAAAAAAATATTGACGTGCAAAAGTATTTCATGTAAATTTAATTGCAGAATAAATGATTTCATTTCATTTCATTTCAATACTTCTTTTAAAAATTTTTCTTAGTAAATTTTTCCACTAACATCCTGAGCATTACGATGCACAGAAATAAAAAAATGTAATGAATTATACTGGACTTTATGATGACTAGAATTTTATGAAATTTGTTAACAAAATACGTGACAGTTGACTTATCAAAATGAAATTGACGGATAAAATTTCTGTTGCCATTAAAATAAATTTGTTCCATAAATTATACGCAATATGGCGAGGTTTTTTATATTCCTGATCAGGTTATTCGTCAAACATGTATCTGTCCTTCTGTCTCCAAACTCGTATTAGGTAAAATAGAGTAAAGTGTAATCTCACACAATCGCAGTTGGCATAGATTATTTAAAAGAGGGGTAAGAATAAAAAAATATAATCTATCGATATTTTTGGTAATAAAGTCATACATTTCACCTCCTCCAGACAGCCACTATCACATAATTTAAAAAAAATCTCACAGAATTTATCAAATCATTTTTTTTTAAACATTGTACTATTGTTTTAATCCTATAATAAGAATTATATACAGATATATATTAATACTAAAAGAAAAAAATGAAAACTAAACAAAATAAACAGCTTATCTCCTCCTAGCGAAAACAAAAAAAAACGTAAGTCTAACAGTTAAAAAAAAATATTAATTTATCAGAAACTTATTTTACCCCCTTTTCACTTTAAGACTAGCTGTCCTTATTTAACCGGTTAAGAGTAAACGGGATAGTAATAGATTGATTTTAGTGGGATTTTTTTAATATACACTAATATATTTGTTTACGCGGCTAGGATTATGGCACAAGTAATTGCACCGAAGAGTTGGTGAGTATTTGTGTAGCTTGTCACACATATTCATATGTGTCCGTTCACACACACCGGCTCGGAGAGGAGAGCATTGTCTTGTCACATTTTAAAAAGTGTTTTGAATTATATCAATAAGGTTTGTTTTTACGTTTCACTCGTTTCCTTATTGGAAATGCTCAAACAAAAGAAGTGAAAATAAACCTTTTTGCAATTAGTCAAAGGTCTATTTTAAACATACTGAAAAAACGCTCTTCTCTCCGAGCCGTTCTGTTTAAAAGGACGCTTGGTGTTGATTATCTTCTGGCACAATCTTTATAAATAATTATAAAGATGTAAACTTGTTATGAATTAACATTTTTTTATTATTAAAATTATTAGTGCTACAGTATTTTTGTTGCACTTTTTTAATAAATAAATATCTTCAGAATGTCACACCAATCAACTAGCCCCATTTTAAGAAACACTTGACCACGGAGGTATACGGTCGCGGTCAGAAAATGTTTACCAGTTTTGAAATTAGATTCTATATCAGACTTTTTTCACTAAAGTCTAAATTGCCATATCAAGTAACTTATTATCTTTCAAAGTTATTATGCAAAATGACGCATCGAGAAAACGATAAAAGTAAAGATATAGATTACTTTCTGATATCGAAACTCATTTCTTTATTTGTTAAAATGACATTTTAAAAAAATATATCAAACCTTGATAGAAGTCAGTTCATCTCTTGGTTCATCTCCTAGAGCGATTGATTGTCATGTCATCAGAAAAAAGATAATCTTTGGTTAATCAAATTATTATGAAAGACATTTAGAACTTGTGACCTAAATGTGTGCATGCAATTATGATCCTTAAGGTGGTAAACATTTTCTGATCGCGACCGTACCTCCACAGATATGGCACTTCACCCTATTTAATTTTGTTAAATAATAATCTTTAATTGTGTTTAGTCGTCATGCAGTGTAGATATTGCAATTCACGAAGGCGATTAAATCATTCGACTTAAGACTCTAAATAACACAATCGTGTAAGCTGCTTAAACAAAATCGCTGCTTTACGGGCGACGCGGCTGTTAATATAAAATGGAACGTTCGGAAATGTACCTAGCAATGCATACTGCTCAGCGGCAGCCCGATAAAGTGACGTTGAGTCGCTCACAAAATCGCTTACAAAACTCGCCGAACTGTAGTTGCTATTTTGTGAGCTCCAAAAAGTAGTACGTGGGCGAGCAGCCTTTGTATTATTAATTAATTGGATGTCTCCTCCCACAGCGCGTCCAGAACTTGTACCGTCCGCGTATGGGGGCGGAGCCCGAGGTGGTAGGCGGGGACTCTCTGCCGCGGGGACTCCGCCCCCCCGCCGTCGACCCGCCCCCCAAATACACACCACCGCCGTCGTACTCCACCGCCACCGGAGCCAGACTGCTGAATACTATACGGAGGAGCTTCCGGACTCTCAGAAGGTTAGTAATACTGGTTTGACACTTTTCGTGTGATTCATTTTGAATTATAGTACGTCTCAATCCAAGTTGCCAAAAGGTAAACAAAAAAGCCGACTTACCGAATTTGTTATTCAATATTCACACTTTTTACATGGACATTGGCACGTAAATATAATGAACGGTAACAATTGTTGTCCGTTTTAATTGATTTCAACTACCTACAGTCATCACAAAACATTTTAGAGATGAAACATAACCTTTGTTTTGTTTACCTTTTTGGCAACTTGGATTGAGATGTACTATAGACAAATAGCGTGATGAGCTAAATAGAGACTCAAAGAGCCATATATCTAGTATATGCAGAAGTTAAAAATATAGTAGCTTTATACCTAAGAATTTATATACAAAATCTGCATGTAATGTGTGTAATGTAATAACCATCCATAAAGGATAGTAGAACTGGTTTACGTACATACTCAATTAACAGTTGTTTCCATGTTGAATTTTGTTGCACATTTTTTATGTTAATGTTTCTGTCAGCCACCTGACACCCGTTGTGGCATACGCTGAACTGTTCAGCAACAATTGTTCCTTTTTATTATTATTATGTGTATTACTACGCGCTGTATTTGTATTTTATTTTAATACATAAATTTTATTCAAACTCAGTGGTACAGGCGGTGGGATCGAACGCGCGGGTTTTCGACGATTAGTGCCCCGTCCGTCCCAAGTCGGCTACCGCTGCGTTTTTAAATTATACTTAGACATTTATCTTGGTGATGTATTAAAACTTAATTTATGGTTCCAGAATAACCACGACCGCCCGAACCGCACCATCACAATCAGAAGACACATCACAAATACCCATCACCCTGAGCGAGACCGTCGAGAGCAGAGCGCTCGAGTCGCAGCCGCCGGAATACAGCGGCGTGTTCGCCGCGCCCTCCATCACGATCACGGACGAAACCGACTCGCGAACTAGTCGGCCCAGGTCATTCTCACGAACTTCACTCCCGTTCACCCGCGACTACCTCCGACGTTCGTTCGTAAGGAAAAGTGACTCGGTCAAAAGCATACGGTCAAGTCTGCGCAGGAGTTTTAAATATGGCGGCGGGATTACGACCAGCCACGAGCATTTGGTTCGGGAAGCCGAGCCCATGTCGAACACCGTCGCCATGTCCGACATGCTCGCAGACACCACTCGAAGCCTCGCCTCTGTGATATAAACCCTCGAGGCATCACGAAATATTTTTATACATTTTTTTCCTTACTTCTTTAGTTTACAATGAATTTATTTAAGTCATGTAGAACTAAATTTGATGTATCTAAACTGGTCTCCTTATACACAGTTGAAACGATCACATTTATGTAAGTACTTAAGACAATAGTCTTTTTAACGTGAATCTCAGTAACATCACTATTTTTTAAATTTATTGAAGGAGTTGTAAGCACAATCGTGAGCCATCTAGTTAGTTATACAAAAATATACTTAATTAGAATAGAAATTTTAGACTTACACTTAAAATTGTATACCTAATGAATTTGATAATAACTTGAGAGCTTAGAGACGTGTTTAAGATTTTTAATTAATGTTGTGAAGCCATTGTTATAAGTATTGAATCAGACTAGAAATGTGTTCCCATTAGATTAAGTTGGATGAAAGGATATTTTAAATTGCGTAATTGAGTATGACTCTGGTGACTGAACGATTTTATGTGATGCATTTGATAATAATCGATACAATACCGATTATCGATTAAGTTTGGATGTTAAGTACTGGTAGTACAACGGTAGTTGGACGTTTTGAGTATAATACTCATTTAGTTTTCAGACGACGATTCAAATGTTAGACGGCAAACCTTGTATGTGTCCCACAATTGATACCTTATCGTAACTTAGCATGTATCGATAAAGCCAAAGTTGTTTGACGTTATCGATAGATCTACGATCGTTAACGCCAATAGTAAGTTAAAATGTTTGCAGAAACGATGACATATAACCGACAATTGTGGGGTCACCGTAACAGATCCATAGATGACTCGCCAAAACCCGATTTTTATCATAGTAATAAATATTTAATGTCAACTGTAACCACGACACTTAAAGATCAGTTTCCATTGACACAATTAAATAATTTATACGTTTCACGAAATTATTCCTATTTGTCAGCCTATATGCATCCCACTGCTGGGCACTCCTTCATCCACGGAGAAATATGAGGAGAATTTGCTGTAATACTACCGTGGCCTAATGTTCATAAATGGAAACGCAATTCAAGATACAAAGTTTAGGTCGCACATCGGTGGTTCAAACATTGCGAAAGATGCTTTGTTTTCAATATTAAATTCAAAGGGTTCAAATCACTAGATAACGGACTAAGGGATGTTTATTTTTTTATTCAAAATAGATATTATTATAATTAAGTGTACAATTATTTATTTTATTGCTCTTGTAATTAGGTCGAAAAAGCTGCGTCCAGTGGGATCTGTTTCGTGAAACGAACAATGAGTAGTTATTAGTTTTGAGTCTAAATACGTTGACGGGTTAAATGAATCTATTGACGTTCTAGACATCGATGAAGCAACGTTGTGCTATAACCTTTTGTTTATAATGTTGTGCTATATGTTTAGCAGTATTATTTTACCATCGTGTAAATTCAGTGTCAAGTACAATGAAATAAGGACAGTAAGTGATACTGGTTGTTCAATAGTTTTAAGTTACGTTATATTATCGCTTACTTAGTTCCTCTCGCGCATTTACAGATTTTAATGTTTTCTGGAAATATTCTTTAAATTCGTCTTTAGTTCTAGTCACTGCACATAGGTCCCATAGTTTAACTTTGGTCAGTTTTAAACATCACAATGGAAGTTAACATATTATTTTTACAATGTACTGCACATTTTTATCGCACGTCTTGTATGTCTTTATATTATGATTTTGCTTGTTCTTTACATTCCACATTGTTGCAATATTAATTAGGAATAAAAGAATTTTTACGTCACTCGCAGTTATTTTTTCTTACCAAACCCAATGAATGCCCAATACCCAATGCCTTCTTCTATGATAAAAGAGTAAGAACTATCTTGGATTGGAAACTAATTCTTTCGACAGATATTGTCGGCCCTTTTTAAAAAATAATAAAACATCGACGAACACAGTCTATTATTTCTTCTTCTTACTTCTAAAATATTCGATTTTTTCGGACTTTTACAAAAAACTACACAAGAAAATACAATATAATAAGAAGTGTATTTTACAAGGCACAAATTTGATTAATCTCCTGAAATCTACAATGTAGAGGTATAATGTCGCAGGCAATTTGCATGATTCCTCACTATTTAGGTCTAGATATTTAGATCCACTTTACTACATTAACTAATTCTTGTTTGACGATAACCATCATTCAGAATGTGGCAATCTAAATACCGATAAAGTCTCGTGTTATAATGACATAATTATTAAAAGAAAAAGAACATTTTTAAAACTAACCTTTAACGTTTTGGTCACAAGAGCAGGTGCGGGCGCAGCAATTCACGCAACGCGGCAAGCACGCCACTGACATAGCTACGGGTAGTCAAAGAAATATATGTGATACACAATTCGTTGGATTTTCAATAATTGCAGTAAAAGCTTTCAAAATCAAGCAATGCTATTAATTAAACCAACTATTTTGATTGTAGGTTTTGAGCAAAGGCCTTGGAAATAAATTATAAGCATTCATCTTTTAATATACACAACAGACTGAGAAATATATTCTTCCTTTACCATAGAATATCTGCAACACTTTTATTCACTATTAAATGTTTATATTATAGATAGAGCTCCGTTCTCTTCGACATTCGGATGTTAGCCGAGTTAAACTGAGCCGGTGTCAACCGAGCGGAGCGTGACGAAAAAAAATTGTAAAGATCACGTGGGCTACAATTTCCTTCTATTAGTAAAATTTAAAATTCTTATTTGTTTTTATAATGTAATAGAAAAAAATAAGTAAATTATGAAAATTAAAATTATTAATATTATCTTACAAATGTGATATTATATAAAAACTTGTTGAGTGTGTAGAAACTACAAAATAATACAAAACAATAAGGAAAATCACTTTATTTCACTCAATCACAATACAATCAAAATTCATTTCATACTTAAAATAGTAGAATGAGTTTAAAATGAGGTAAGAGGCGCATAAAATCTAAAAAGTACTAAAACAAGGAAGCCGAGGTGATGAAATGTCATCAAAGATTATATAAAGTAGACGGGAAAGAGAAATTAAAAGAATACAATACAGTGTCAGGAAAAAATACATTTTGGTATTACGCGGTACATTTTACTACCTCAACTTCGATGCTTGTCGAAAATAGATGTTCAAAAGTTCAACACCGCGTGTCTCAAAGTCAACTATATTAAAATATGTCAAAACAGGATTGAAAGTTCAAAGAATAGGTAGAATAATAATAGAGTAAAATACAACATGTAATAATACGAATAAAATATTTGTTCGTCATTAAATCATAATTGATTTACATTGGGTAGTAAGGTATTACAAATACTTTATCATCTAAAACGCCGAATACTTTTATTAAAAATAAAAATGTCACAACACTTAGCCTTTAATTCTAAAGCTAAAGTTTACGTACGAATGTATTTTATAAAAATACAGATCACAAAATTCAGTCGTCTAGTTCGGAATGAACACAATATTAATTGTAGTTATCTTATTAGAGAATTCATGTTGAGGAGGGATTTAGCGGCCTTGTTGTCTGAAGGGTCCTTCTTCTTAGACGGATCAAGCATGAAACATTTCCAGAGTCTGAAACAATAACATCTTTTATTTTATTATGATAAACAAATAAGCAGTTGAAACAACCAATATAATCTTTATCTTAATAATCTCAACTTGACTCTAGAGTATGTTTAAAAATCTAGCATGTAAGTCCGTCCATCCATGCCTCCACAACTCCAAAGTGTTTGAATGAGATTCTACACACACATACACATACATATTATCATCACGCCTCTTTCCCCGAAGGAGTAGGCAGAGGTGTTATACGTTCCTAATGTAACAGGTGGCGAGCCTGTTGCCATGCACCGGGCACAATGTGAGGCAAGCGATATTCACAATGAACTGTACATAAGTTTTATTCAAACTCAGTGGTACAGGCGGAGATCCTATAGTCTGCAATAAATTGAGCTGGTGCCTCTCAGGTTCAGACTTTTCCAAATGCCTTAAGAGGATAGTGACCATGCAAATCAGAAGGGATGCCGAATAGTGATTTCGCCGAATCACCGAATACCGAATATTATTCTATTTAACCTATACCGAACCAGATATTCGGCCGAATTATTCGGTTTACAATTACTTTGCTTAGCCACGGAAACAACTGAAACAATATGTACATTTCGTGTCACTACAGGCAATGTTAAAATAAAAGTTGTTTATACTGAACTACCTTTAAAATCATTATGTTGACATCAGTAACATAAATCTTACAGAAGAAGTTATGTCTTTTTGTTCCATACCCGGTCATCTAGCCAAGAAAATACAACTGAATAATTCAGCCGAATACAAAAAGTGAAATGATGCGCAATACAAAACGAATATTCGGCGCATCTCTATAAATCAGTAAGCAGTGTGATAGGTGAGACGTGCAGTGTGATTGATGTGGCATAACAACAAGCAAGGTATGGTGGGCAGTGTGCTAAGTGCAGATGGCAGTGGAGGCGTGGTGAGCAGTATAACAGATGTTGTATACTCTGATACGGGTAAGCAAGGTCCGTGATATGTGTTAGGTGGGATAAGGAGAGTAACGTCCGACCGAATATTCGGTTTTGGTAATCATGTCGTGACAGGCTTGTATTTTCACTTCGTTTCGATTCGGGCGACAGCGCCAGGTGCAGCACGCGTGTGTGACAGGCACGACGGGCGTGTACGTTACCGCAGCGTCTCGTCGGCGCCGGCGGACAGCACCGTGGTGCCGTCGGGCGACAGCGCCAGGTGCAGCACGCGTGTGTGACAGGCACGACGGGCGTGTACGTTACCGCAGCGTCTCGTCGGCGCCGGCGGACAGCACCGTGGTGCCGTCGGGCGACAGCGCCAGGTGCAGCACGCGTGTGTGACAGGCACGACGGGCGTGTACGTTACCGCAGCGTCTCGTCGGCGCCGGCGGACAGCACCGTGGTGCCGTCGGGCGACAGCGCCAGGTGCAGCACGCGTGTGTGACAGGCACGACGGGCGTGTACGTTACCGCAGCGTCTCGTCGGCGCCGGCGGACAGCACCGTGGTGCCGTCGGGCGACAGCGCCAGGTGCAGCACGCGTGTGTGACAGGCACGACGGGCGTGTACGTTACCGCAGCGTCTCGTCGGCGCCGGCGGACAGCACCGTGGTGCCGTCGGGCGACAGCGCCAGGTGCAGCACGCGTGTGTGACAGGCACGACGGGCGTGTACGTTACCGCAGCGTCTCGTCGGCGCCGGCGGACAGCACCGTGGTGCCGTCGGGCGACAGCGCCAGGTGCAGCACGCGTGTGTGACAGGCACGACGGGCGTGTACGTTACCGCAGCGTCTCGTCGGCGCCGGCGGACAGCACCGTGGTGCCGTCGGGCGACAGCGCCAGGTGCAGCACGCGTGTGTGACAGGCACGACGGGCGTGTACGTTACCGCAGCGTCTCGTCGGCGCCGGCGGACAGCACCGTGGTGCCGTCGGGCGACAGCGCCAGGTGCAGCACGCGTGTGTGACAGGCACGACGGGCGTGTACGTTACCGCAGCGTCTCGTCGGCGCCGGCGGACAGCACCGTGGTGCCGTCGGGCGACAGCGCCAGGTGCAGCACGCGTGTGTGACAGGCACGACGGGCGTGTACGTTACCGCAGCGTCTCGTCGGCGCCGGCGGACAGCACCGTGGTGCCGTCGGGCGACAGCGCCAGGTGCAGCACGCGTGTGTGACAGGCACGACGGGCGTGTACGTTACCGCAGCGTCTCGTCGGCGCCGGCGGACAGCACCGTGGTGCCGTCGGGCGACAGCGCCAGGTGCAGCACGCGCGCCACGTGCCCCGTCAGCTCCGCCACGCGGCTCATCAGCGGGTACTTCCAGATCACCAGCTGGTTGTTGGCGTACCCGTGCCCCGAGATCAGCTCCTTGTAGTGCGTGCTCCACACGATCGAGCACACCTGCACGGAAAGTAGATCACGTTATAGTTTAAATATTGGGTCCTTACCTATGAAATTGGTGTTTTTATTGTCTTAGTATTTTGTCTGTAACTATTAAGATTCAGAGTATTCCTTAAAAATAATTACCTCGTCTAAAAATAGACTATATTTTTGAGCTCCTTTGATTTGTTTTGATAATTTGTTGTATGTTTAATTGTGTTAAAATTGGACACGGAGACAACTCTTTTTAAGTGCCTCCCGAATACATAAATTTATTTGCATTCACTTAAAAACGATAAATAATTTTTATGAAGTGTGATATTACACATATTACTAAAGCTTGTCTAATGATAGATGCCAAATATAATTATCTTTGGATTTGTTGTTGTAAGAAAAACTGAAAAAAAAATTGCATGGAAAAAGCAAGATTTCCCCAAAATCTCCATACAAAACACCAATTTCATAGGTAAGGACCTAATAGATTAAATCATAATAAACTTGGGCAGCAATGAAAGAGACTTGTACCTATAAGTTGTTTACAATAAGAGCCTAAAATTAAGACTTTATATCGGCTGACATATTAGGTTGGGGAAAAAGTCTTTTCGCATTATAGTATGTATAAACTTGTAATAAAATCTCTTTGGCTTTACTATTTGTATCTAGCTGGTTTTGGTATCATTGAAAGTTTAAATTTTAAAGAACATAATTCCAAATTCAAATTAGGAAAATGTGTGATTTTCATTTGTTTTTCGTACCGCCAAGATGAGTGAATCTAATGAAGAAATTCGATACATTTTAAAATTTTACTACAAAAAAGGTAAAAATGCAACGCAAGCCGCGAAAAAAATTTGCGATGTTTATGGACCTAGTGCAGTGTCTGTGAGAGTAGCACAAATTTGGTTTAAGCGTTTTCAATCCGGAAATTTTGAAGTCAAAGATGCACGTCGCTCTGGTCGCCTTATTACAGATAAAATGGATTCCATTTTTGAAAAAGTGGAGCAAGATCGGCATGTCAGTAGTTACGACGTAGCTGAAGAACTGGGAATTGACCACAAAACAGTTTTGGCGCATTTGGAAAAAACTGGGTACACAAAAAAGCTCGACAATTGGATACCTCACGAGCTCACTGAAAGAAACCTAATGAACCGTGTACTCATTTGTGATTCTTTATTATGACGTAATGAAACCGAACCATTTTTGAAGAAGCTGATAACTGGTGATAAAAAGTGGATCACGTACGACAAGCGCGTGCGAAAAAGGTCGTGGTCAAAGGCCGGTCAGGCTTCACAGACTGTGGCGAAACCCGGGTTAACTCGCAACAAGGTGATGCTGTGTGTGTGGTGGGATTGGAAGGGCATTATTCATTATATGCTGTTACCACCAGGCAGGACCATCGATTCTGAACTCTACTGCGAACAACTGATGAGATTAAAGCAAGAAGTTGAGAGAAAGCGGCTGGAATTAATCAACAGAAGGAGTGTGGTTTTTCATCATGATAACGCTAGACCTCACACATCTTTAGCCACTCAGCAAAAATTAAGAGAGTTTGACTGGGAGGTGTTAATGCATCCGTCGTATAGTCCTGACCTTGCACCTTCAGATTTCCACCTGTTTCGGTCTCTTCAGAATTCTTTAGGCAGTGTCAGGTTATTATCATGAGAGGACTGCCAAAACCACTCGTCGCGGTATTTTGACCAGAAGTCCCAAAATTTCTATAGCAATGGGATCATGTCCCTACCTACAAGATGGCAAAAAGTTGTCGAACAAAATGGTACCTACATACTTTAGTTAAATGTAAATAAACTATATTAAAAAATGTTTTGAATTTTCTTAAAAAATGCGAAGAAACTTTTTCCCAACCTATTACAAGACTAGAAATATAAAGCTATGTAATTGTTTTCAATGAAACTAGTGATGAAGTAAAGCGTGAAAATACTAATAAATAGCTAAGAATTTAAATGTCTTTATTATTGTGGTCAATATTACTGACTGGCGTGCATACTTAACGAATATAAACATAATGACACAGGTCAGAACTATTGCAATCACGAGCAAAAAGATGTCAACTTTTTAGTACTTTATAACTTTGCTACTACAGTCATAATTACTTAATCCTGGAAATGACAAAGTACTAAAATTGTGCATATTTACGCTTGTCGGCTTGTATTGACCTGTATTGCGATATACGGCACTACTCGTTCTAGATTTTGCCAGAACAAACCCACCGCTTGTACCATTTAGTGGCGAACAAAACTTATGTACAGTTTATTGTGAAAATCTCTTGTCCCGTGTTACGTGGGGACTTATCTGGTGAAATGACCTTTGCCTCCTCCTTCGGGGATAGAAGCGTGATTTACTGACCTGTGACTTGGTATCAACAGTGTTGAGGTTGGCGCCAGTGTTGACGTTCCAAATGCGTATGGTCCTATCCGCTGTTCCGCCGCCAGACGCCAGAATGCCAGAGCTCCACGGACACCACGCCAGGCCCTTTACGGCTGCTAGGTGTTGGCTGAGAATACAATTACAACATGTTTTATGGCAAGAAAGAAACGGAGAGAAAAGCATTTATTTTGTTACATCTTAATATCTAGATACACATCTATACATATAATAAAACTGTAGAATTCAACTGTCTGTACTTAGAAAAAAAAGCTTAACGAAGTCAGGGAGACGTAAAAAAAAAAAATACCAAAAAAGATTTTTTTTTCGTTTCTCTATCTGTTTGTACGGGCTCATCTCCGAAATAGCTGGACCAATTTCAATGAAATTTTGCATGGTAGTACCTTATATCCTGGGTCAACATCTGAGATCCTTTTTATTCCGGAAAAATAAAGGGTTCCCGTGGGTTAGTTACAAAACCAGTAACCGCGGGTAATGCAACAAAAATGTGCCACAGAAAAGGCTACCACT
Organism: Parapoynx stratiotata; assembly: GCA_910589355.1. Lineage (NCBI taxonomy): Eukaryota > Metazoa > Arthropoda > Insecta > Lepidoptera > Crambidae > Parapoynx > Parapoynx stratiotata. Next base: position 3,711,677 of record OU342468.1, on the reverse strand, counting down.
CAGTATATTGTTGCAACAACCTCGCAACACTGAACTTCCGTAGAAGTCGAGATAAAAAGTGAAGAGGTACTGCTATGGATGGCACAGCTATACACCAGACAGATTCCTTACGCCATCATCTCGTGGGGAAGCCAGAGGCGTTATCAAACACGTCTCAACTCAAACAATAATAAAGTACACAGTAGCAATATATAAAAAAACTAATCTGACCATCAAATAGGCCCGGCGCACATTATCGGCATCGGCACGGCTCAGGATTTTAGGTGATAAATAACATCATAATTATATTAACTTAATGGCAACAAAGTAGCAATTTCCATGATATATGACCGTAGTAACAAAAATACACAATTTCCATGATATATGGCCGTAGTAACAAAAATACACAATTTCCATGATATATGGCCGTAGTAACAAAAATACACAATTTCCATGATATATGGCCGTAGTAACAAAAATACACAATTTCCATGATATATGGCCGTAGTAACAAAAATACACAATTTCCATGATATATGGCCGTAGTAACAAAAATACACAATTTCCATGATATATGGCCGTAGTAACCAATTGAGGAGCTCGGTGGCGCAGTGGTCAGTGCGCTTTGGCTTCGATCGAAAACAAAGCTACCTTCGCCATGGTCAGGCCGTGGATGGGTGACCAAGATTTTGTGATCTCGAGCTCCTCCGTGCTTCAGAAGGCACGTTAAGCCGTTGGTCCCGGTCGCATTTGTGACCGTTTCTACCCACCAACCCGCATTGGGCCGGCGTGGTGGTGTTACGGCCCATACTCCTCATGTGTTTCTCCATGAGGAAGGCCTGTCCCAGCAGTGGGACGTGTATAGGCTGATGACGAACAAAAATACCGGTTCGTTATGCTTGAGGTTGCTGCGTCGGCGTCCTTGAGGATGCTTCGGGATACTTCGGCATCCTTCAGTACGCTGCTGCCCGCCAGCGCCAAGGCAACCCTCGGAGTAGTTTGGACGGTACGACATGCTTAAGGATGCTTCGTCATCCCTAAGAACGTTGCAGCATGCCAAGGCATAGTTGCCGACAGTGTGCGCTTGCTTGTAGGGATGCCGAATACCTTTCCTTGCCGATGCCGATAATGTGCGACAGACCTTAATCGCTGTATACACTTTATCGCTGTAAAGACTTTTGACAGCCCAGTTAACGTTTTTTTTAAATCTTCTATTAAACGGAGCAAGTAATTTTTCTTTTAATATGATAGGTCAGCTCTTGGTCTTCATCTCACCTGATGGTAAGTGACGATAAGGACGAAGGTGGAAGAGAGTTCCACCTGTAGTCCTCAACAACTGAGGAACTTACTATTTTACCTCTGCTTGTCGGAACACAACAATGCTTATAACATTATTATGGCGACAAATTTAGGTAAGACGGCGGTAAGTAGCCAGGCGGGCTTAGAAGTCCTACCACCAACCAAACCGAGCAGAATAGCCCCTGCCCCCGTGGGGAATCTAACCCCGGACCCCGGATCTACACCCGGTGGTGTCAACCACTAGACCAGAGAGGCGGTTTAATTAAACTTAACTATTTCAAGTAACTCACTTGAAGGAGTACAGGTACTGCGGCTGCCCATAATGCTGTCCCTGCGCCAGTGGCCAGATGTTGAGGAGGTTGTCGTTGCCTCCCGAAGCGAGGTAGCGACCGTCTGGTGACCATTTTAGACCGCATATCTGTATATTACAACATAAGCATATATTTTATTATTAAGCTATATAATAACAAACCAGCATGGCAGTGTTCCGGCCCATACTCCTCGTGTGGTCCACGGCGGAGGCCTGTGCCCAGCAGTGGGATGCGTATAGACCGAGGACGAATTCTTTCAACCTTTTCAAATAAGGAAAATTTTATTGTTACTGGATATTCTATAAAAGAACCTTCGTGACCTTCTTGATCACATTCCTGTAGTAAAAGTGTATGTAAAAATATTGTCTCTAATATGTGCACGCAGGCACTATGTGCACGCAGGCGCGTGTAGCGTACCTCCTGCGCGTGCGCGTCGACGGTGGCGCGCGCGTGCTCGCGGGCGCGCACGTCGTGGTGCACGAGGCGGCCGTCGCGCGCGCCGCTCGCACTATGTGCACGCAGGCGCGTGTAGCGTACCTCCTGCGCGTGCGCGTCGACGGTGGCGCGCGCGTGCTCGCGGGCGCGCACGTCGTGGTGCACGAGGCGGCCGTCGCGCGCGCCGCTCGCACTATGTGCACGCAGGCGCGTGTAGCGTACCTCCTGCGCGTGCGCGTCGACGGTGGCGCGCGCGTGCTCGCGGGCGCGCACGTCGTGGTGCACGAGGCGGCCGTCGCGCGCGCCGCTCGCACTATGTGCACGCAGGCGCGTGTAGCGTACCTCCTGCGCGTGCGCGTCGACGGTGGCGCGCGCGTGCTCGCGGGCGCGCACGTCGTGGTGCACGAGGCGGCCGTCGCGCGCGCCGCTCGCACTATGTGCACGCAGGCGCGTGTAGCGTACCTCCTGCGCGTGCGCGTCGACGGTGGCGCGCGCGTGCTCGCGGGCGCGCACGTCGTGGTGCACGAGGCGGCCGTCGCGCGCGCCGCTCGCACTATGTGCACGCAGGCGCGTGTAGCGTACCTCCTGCGCGTGCGCGTCGACGGTGGCGCGCGCGTGCTCGCGGGCGCGCACGTCGTGGTGCACGAGGCGGCCGTCGCGCGCGCCGCTCGCACTATGTGCACGCAGGCGCGTGTAGCGTACCTCCTGCGCGTGCGCGTCGACGGTGGCGCGCGCGTGCTCGCGGGCGCGCACGTCGTGGTGCACGAGGCGGCCGTCGCGCGCGCCGCTCGCACTATGTGCACGCAGGCGCGTGTAGCGTACCTCCTGCGCGTGCGCGTCGACGGTGGCGCGCGCGTGCTCGCGGGCGCGCACGTCGTGGTGCACGAGGCGGCCGTCGCGCGCGCCGCTCGCACTATGTGCACGCAGGCGCGTGTAGCGTACCTCCTGCGCGTGCGCGTCGACGGTGGCGCGCGCGTGCTCGCGGGCGCGCACGTCGTGGTGCACGAGGCGGCCGTCGCGCGCGCCGCTCGCACTATGTGCACGCAGGCGCGTGTAGCGTACCTCCTGCGCGTGCGCGTCGACGGTGGCGCGCGCGTGCTCGCGGGCGCGCACGTCGTGGTGCACGAGGCGGCCGTCGCGCGCGCCGCTCGCACTATGTGCACGCAGGCGCGTGTAGCGTACCTCCTGCGCGTGCGCGTCGACGGTGGCGCGCGCGTGCTCGCGGGCGCGCACGTCGTGGTGCACGAGGCGGCCGTCGCGCGCGCCGCTCGCACTATGTGCACGCAGGCGCGTGTAGCGTACCTCCTGCGCGTGCGCGTCGACGGTGGCGCGCGCGTGCTCGCGGGCGCGCACGTCGTGGTGCACGAGGCGGCCGTCGCGCGCGCCGCTCGCACTATGTGCACGCAGGCGCGTGTAGCGTACCTCCTGCGCGTGCGCGTCGACGGTGGCGCGCGCGTGCTCGCGGGCGCGCACGTCGTGGTGCACGAGGCGGCCGTCGCGCGCGCCGCTCGCACTATGTGCACGCAGGCGCGTGTAGCGTACCTCCTGCGCGTGCGCGTCGACGGTGGCGCGCGCGTGCTCGCGGGCGCGCACGTCGTGGTGCACGAGGCGGCCGTCGCGCGCGCCGCTCGCACTATGTGCACGCAGGCGCGTGTAGCGTACCTCCTGCGCGTGCGCGTCGACGGTGGCGCGCGCGTGCTCGCGGGCGCGCACGTCGTGGTGCACGAGGCGGCCGTCGCGCGCGCCGCTCGCACTATGTGCACGCAGGCGCGTGTAGCGTACCTCCTGCGCGTGCGCGTCGACGGTGGCGCGCGCGTGCTCGCGGGCGCGCACGTCGTGGTGCACGAGGCGGCCGTCGCGCGCGCCGCTCGCACTATGTGCACGCAGGCGCGTGTAGCGTACCTCCTGCGCGTGCGCGTCGACGGTGGCGCGCGCGTGCTCGCGGGCGCGCACGTCGTGGTGCACGAGGCGGCCGTCGCGCGCGCCGCTCGCACTATGTGCACGCAGGCGCGTGTAGCGTACCTCCTGCGCGTGCGCGTCGACGGTGGCGCGCGCGTGCTCGCGGGCGCGCACGTCGTGGTGCACGAGGCGGCCGTCGCGCGCGCCGCTCGCACTATGTGCACGCAGGCGCGTGTAGCGTACCTCCTGCGCGTGCGCGTCGACGGTGGCGCGCGCGTGCTCGCGGGCGCGCACGTCGTGGTGCACGAGGCGGCCGTCGCGCGCGCCGCTCGCACTATGTGCACGCAGGCGCGTGTAGCGTACCTCCTGCGCGTGCGCGTCGACGGTGGCGCGCGCGTGCTCGCGGGCGCGCACGTCGTGGTGCACGAGGCGGCCGTCGCGCGCGCCGCTCGCACTATGTGCACGCAGGCGCGTGTAGCGTACCTCCTGCGCGTGCGCGTCGACGGTGGCGCGCGCGTGCTCGCGGGCGCGCACGTCGTGGTGCACGAGGCGGCCGTCGCGCGCGCCGCTCGCACTATGTGCACGCAGGCGCGTGTAGCGTACCTCCTGCGCGTGCGCGTCGACGGTGGCGCGCGCGTGCTCGCGGGCGCGCACGTCGTGGTGCACGAGGCGGCCGTCGCGCGCGCCGCTCGCACTATGTGCACGCAGGCGCGTGTAGCGTACCTCCTGCGCGTGCGCGTCGACGGTGGCGCGCGCGTGCTCGCGGGCGCGCACGTCGTGGTGCACGAGGCGGCCGTCGCGCGCGCCGCTCGCACTATGTGCACGCAGGCGCGTGTAGCGTACCTCCTGCGCGTGCGCGTCGACGGTGGCGCGCGCGTGCTCGCGGGCGCGCACGTCGTGGTGCACGAGGCGGCCGTCGCGCGCGCCGCTCGACACGATGTACATGTTCCACGCCAGCGCGCCCACGCGGCTCGTGTGCCCGTCCATTACCTGTCGAGTACATTTATACAGGCTCATTTTAAATACATCCCTGCAAGCAATACGACCCTGCAAGACTTACTACTGAAATAGTAAAATGTCTGAGAAAGGTGAATATAGACTAGAGCAGCCATACTCAAAGTGTGTCCCGAGGGATTCCGTCTAAATACACAGTCTAAATACATGCTCAGCGATTTTGGATTCTTTTGATCTAGCCTTTCTTCAAGACGCTTTCGATTGGGTCGAAAAATTTTCGCCTTGGTCTTCCTCGCATCATATTCCCATTCACTCTGGATTCATATCCATTTGTATCTATTTTCAATTGCATCTTAATAACTTACCCTAAGCCGTTTAATTTTCTCACAGTCCCACAATTCAACGGTAGCGGACGAGGTGCCTACGGCTAGGTGTGACCCGCCTCCCTGAACCCAGGAGACGGAGCACACTGTCTCTGAACCTTCCAGCGTCAGCAGCTGCTCGATCTGGCCCGTGCCAGCGTTCCACAGGTACACCGAGTTGCCTAAGGCCACAGCCAGGATATTCGATGCACTCCAGTCCACGAGATTCAGATCTGAAAGGAGGCAGAACTGAAAAAGTCTTTGCCCTGGAGCATAGCATGACCAGGCTCGTAAAATAAGACAATTTGGCACTTGCCTCTACAACGGAGCGACCGCATTTGAAACTTACGGGATACGTATGTGATTTAGATTTTTTTGTACGGTACGATGACCGTACGGTTCAATGATCGCGCTTTGGCTGAGATTCGCCGCCGAAAAACTTTTTTTTTAATTTTTGTTCCTCTGTTTGTTGTTATCAGTATCACAAGCAAGCAAGCTTGTAGTAGTAAGTACTTACAATAGTCATCTAATATTTCTGGGGCATCCAAAATCCTGTCTGGGGCTTGTGGTATGTACCTTGTTGTGTTCTTCACTGTGGAGGGAACTTTGGCCTAGAAATTATATAAAAAGAAATACATTTCTACGATGATATAAAAAAATATATACTTCTATTTCATAATACGAGGGTGGATCTAAATATGCGCGGCCTAACACATTAATACTTGAAGTGACCTAATTCTCTCATTTGTTTACTCTCTGGTTGCATCTATCGCAATAGCATTAGGTGTTTTTTTTTAATTAGACTGAATTTTGTGAGCCTAAGTGCAGCGTTTTTAAAGAATGGAGAAAATTTTGCAACGTGCTGTCATCAAATACCTGTTTAAAAAAAACGAACTTCAAAAGAGATTCACGAAGATATGTCAATAATATTGGGGGAATCTGCTCCGTCGTATACGACTGTGAAAAAGTGGGTTGCAGAATTTAAACGCGGATGAGAGAGTATTGAAGATGACCCTCGCTTCGGCCGACCTACGACGTCTACGACTGAAGAAAACATCGGGAAAATCTGTGATCTGATATTGGTAGATTGAAGATTGGCCATCAGGGAGATTGCAGACACTATTGGCATCTCGTATGAACGAACACAAAACATCATAGTCAAAGAACTTGGATTTTCTAAGGTTTCTGCGCGGTGGGTACCAAGATTGCTTTCAGCTGAACAAAAACGGATACGGTTCTCGATTTCTCGCGACTGTTTGGGCTGATCCACAAGATTTTTTGGCCAGACTACACCCCAAAGTCAAAAAAGCAATCCAAGCAGTGCAAAAAACCTGATGGACTGACTCCTAAAAAAGCCAAAACAATTTTGTCAGCTGGCAAGGTGATGACGTCAGTTTTTTGGGATGCTAAGGGTGTCATCATTGTGGACAACCTAAGGTGTAACTATAAACTTGGCTTTTTACTGCACCCTTTTACCCGCACCTGTGGAAGACTGGGAAACTACTTCTTCTGCCGAAGGGAAACGGTAAACCCTTATCAGATCCTAAGGCATACAGGCCTATTACGTTGTTGCCGATTTTAGGTAAGATTCTGGAACGGGTGATTGTCTCCGTCGCCCCCTGTTTGTACCGACATATCTCGGAAGCTCAGCACGGCTTCACACGTAGCCGATCTACGGTCACCGCGTTGCGTCAGATCAACACTATCGCGAATAGCAGTGCTGCCTCCTACGTACAGCTGATCTTTTTGGACATCTCTGGTGCGTTTGACAATGCTTGGTGGCCCATGATCCTTGTTAAGGCCAAGCAGGTAGGCATTCCGCCTAACCTCTACAGGATGCTGGTCAGCTACTTTTCCAACCGGCGAGTGGGTCTCTTCGCGGGGAGTCAATCGTCATGGAAGGTATGCACCATGGGGTGTCCACAGGGGTCAGTACTAGGCCCGACACTTTGGAACCTCCTCCTCAATGACCTCCTGCTGCTGCCGAGACCTGAGGGTGTACACGTGGTCGCTTACGCCGACGATGTGACGCTTGTCATCGAAGCCTCGTCGCGCGCCGACATAGAACGTAAGTCCGCCTCAATGTTGGGTGTCATAGCCGATTGGGGAACCCGAAACCGTCTTGGTTTTTCCCCGGGTAAGTGCCTAACGATGACATATCGCGGTAAGTTTAAACGGTCGCCGACCATCAAGTTCAACGGGTCTTCGATTACGAGCGTCACCCAAGCGAGAGTTTTAGGCGTCACCCTCGACGATGCTAGGTCCTACGCGCCGCATGCGAAGCTGATTGGCAGGAGCGCCTCCATGAGCTTCGGCAAGGTTTCGAGAGTTTCCGCGTCGAAGTGGGGGGTAAGGTTTCCAGCCCTACGGGTCCTGTTTGCAGGGACCTACGTGGCAATTTTAACCTACGCTGCAGCCGTATGGTACCGACGCTCGTCCTTTTTTGTGGTCAAGCGAGCGTTACTTAGTACGCAAAGACCGGCGCTGATTCTATTAACGAAGGCTTACAGGACGTGCAGTACCGCGGCGCTTCCCGTGCTTGCCGGCGTTTTCCCTGCCGACCTGGAAGTTCTTCGTGCAGGAAGATTTGCGGAGGAAAGTGTCCAGCTGGCCCCCAGGGAGCGACGGAGCCTAAAACGGTCCATTATAGGGGATATCGTTTCCATTTGGCAGGAGCGATGGGACGCGAGTGAAGACGGTCGCGATTTATACAGCTTTTTCCCCGATATTGTACGGAGGCTATCTTACAACTGGGTGGAACCAGATTACGTCATTTCCCAGTTACTCACAGGACATGGTTGCTTCAGACAGCGCCTACACAAGTTTACGCTGTGCGAATCAGCACTGTGTCCCTGTGGAGAGGACGTTGACGAGAGCCGAGACCATGCACTCTGGGAGTGTTCGCTGTATGCGGACGCAAGAACGAAAATGTTGGATCTTGTGCAAACAGTGGAGTCTGGCCCCATATATCACCAGGACCTCATTTGCAGCCGCAACAATTGGAACGCGTTACGCGAGTTCGCGCACTCCTGGCACACCATTAGGCACGCTTTCGATTGATCGGGTATCAGCAGAAGAGCAGCCCGACGCGAAGTCCTGTGACTGTGTCGCTGTCACGCCCCAGAAGGGGGAGAGGTGGCAACAATAGGGATGGAAATAGAATTTGTAGGGAGCATAGAACAAGCGCGGTGTGGGAAAGAGCATTCGCAAGTACCCCGCGCTCTCCCGTGATTCGGTCTGTATGCCGTAAGGCAGGTAAGACCATGGGTTGGTGGTGGGTTGCACCCTTTAACGTCGTTCGCGTGAAACAATCAAAGAGAAAAGGCCAGGATTACTCAGCAAGAAAGTGTTGTTCCATCAAGATAATGCACACGTCTAAGCTCACGTCTGTTGAATCTATGGCTCAATTGGCTTCGTGATTGTGGCTTTAAATTACTGCCCCATCCCGCCTATTCCCCTGATTTGGCACCTTCAGACTTTCATTTATTCCCAAACCTAAAAAAACACCTGGGAGGTCAAAAATTTTCACCAAATGAGGAGGTCTAAGCTGCGTTGGGTGACTTTTTTCGGTGGGTGCGGTGGAGGCTTTCGCCTTGAAAAAACTTTTTTTATGACCTACACACTTTTTTTATAACTTTTTTAATGACCTGAACACATACAGGTGTTGGAAACCAGATGGAAAAAGTGCATTGAGTTAAGTGGAGATTACATGGAAAAATAAAATTAGTTTTGTTTATATTTTATATTGTTTTCTTGCTGAGGCAGCGAATTTTTCAATCCATCCTTGTATTTCAATTTAATTTGTCCTCTTAATATACTAAAGCCTAACATCAACACTAATTACAAATGACAGACCTAAAAATGTTTAGGTCTATGTCATTTGTAATTAGTGTTGTAGTAATTAGTCTTTTGTTGTATTTAAATTCAATGTACAATGTTTATATGTTTATATACATAGATACAAATAATTTAAATTTCACAAGAAGACACTGTTCAAGGGATCCTTTAAAAGATGCACATGAGCCTTGCTATTTTTTCTTACATTTGATACTAGTTTTTAATAATACATTTAATTAATTCATAGGATAGCATTAGAACAAGTATCCATGTCCAGTTAATGTCTGATTAATAAAGCCTTCACCATGAATGATTTACAAAATTATTTTTATTTACATATTGAGATGATGTTAAACTTAGGAAAGAATTCTGAATATTGTTTGTTTTACACCTTCTTCAGTAGGAACCTAAAGATATTAACCAAAATGTGAGTGTTGGCTAGCCTTTTCAGGGATACAAGCTGTGATGATGCATAATAAAATGGATTTATTTAACAAAAATAAAGGAGTTCACAGACAGATTAATATACATTAATGTATTATAGCACAATACATTTAGTTACATATTTCAATTAAAATCATCTGCAGACTGCACAAAATGAGAGCTATAAAGTATATAATTACATTTACGTGTCTCATGGATGCTAAGACAATTGAATGCTATATGTCTTGAGATGTAATTCATACAACTGTATATTATAGCTGCTATCTGTGAACTACTTTAGTAATTTTATGTTTTACAAGGTGAGAAAGGTGTTATCGTGTGACATGAGTGTTAAGGAGCAATCAGCAACTGATACCTGTGAATACACAACTCTAAGTCTGTTCTGATAGCCCTCCGGAGCTGCAGGGGCTTTGCATGTGTACTGTAACAGTCTGCCAGGTTCAGTGTCCGTAAGAGCTCTACCGATTGCCTCGCCAGCTGCTGTTTGCGCCACTACCTCTTCGCTTTTGTCATCATCTCGGCTCATCTAAAATAATAAATAGTTCGTCATCAGCCTATATACGTCCCACTGCTGGGACAGGCCTTCCTGATGGAGAAACACATGAGGAGTATGGGCCGAAACACCACCACACTGGCCCAATGCGGGTTGGTGGGTAGAAACGGTCACAAATGCGACCAGTACCAACGGCTTAACGTGCCTTCTGAAGCACGGAGGAGCTCGAAATCACAAAGACTTGGTCACCCATCCACGGCCTGACCAGGGTGAAGGTAGCTTTGTTTTCGATCGAAGCCAAAGCGCACTGACCACTACGCCACCGAGCTCCTCATAAATAGTTATTCATTACTAATAAAACAAAGACAAAAGAACAGTACAATGTTTGTGAAAGCATATTTCTAGCATAACAAGGAATAGGTAAGACTATTAGTATAAATAATTTCAAGGATGACATTTAATAACTTACCATGTAATGGCACAAGTCGTAGTTTGAATTGCTTCTCGATGGAATAAACCTGTCAGCTTTGTTGGGAGTTTTTGCTGATTTGTTTGGCGTGGGTGTTGTAGATTTACCTGTGGAATTTTAAAAAACAAGGGTATGGATTTGTGATAGCAAAATATGTTATAAAATAAGTATTTTATTACCTGGCGTCCTATTTTTGGATGGCGTTTTCTTTCCCTTTTTAGTTTCATTGCGCGTTGGGGTTTTATTAGTTGAAAGAACACTATTGTTACAGCTTTGATTAGCTGATATAGACAACTTTTGCATGGATTGGTTACATGAGCTAATGTTCGCATTTGACATGTTCTTGAAAGAAGCACTCAACAATGGATTATTGTTTTCGTTGTTCGTTTTCTTTGCCCAACGCTGTAAAGGTCCACGAGTTATTGGGCCATCCATTGTAGCTAAGCTTTTGATTTCGTTCAAGTAGTTGAATTGAGTCATGATTTTATCAACACAACACAAAACCTTATATTATAAACACAATAACAATTAAATTCTCATTACAGATTTACTTTAGGGGCGATTTCAAACTACTACAGTCCAGAGAACTTTACAAAGTCCTTTCATAAAAGTAATCACAGATTCCTGCTATGAATGGAACAAGTTGTCAATGTGAAAAACCGTTGGTCGTCCAACTTTTTAAAATTCACATGACAGTTGTTCGTTCTGCAGCTGGTAGATAGTCGTTCACATGCAGAGAAAGTTTAGTAGCTGATAATTAACATTTTATTTAATTATAAACTCCTTTATATTATTTGCAATTTATATTATTTAATTACTTCCTAGTTTCGGTTTTTATTTCAAATAAAGAGTAGGTTGTAAAATTCTTCCATGTAGGGAAGGCAAAGGGGACTAAGCCCATACATTTCTTCAGTAGTTTACATTGAAAATTTAGTCCAAGCCAACTTTTGGTAACTCTACGATTGTTCATGACCATGGAAGAGCGATTAGATAAAATATATTTCAGTCAAAATAACTTAAAAGACACATATCCTACAGTTTTAATTTCGTTTTTGAGCATTATTTGCGGAATTTCGAATCCCACCTTGCAGTTTCCCCTCTCCCTCTATTAAGCGTTGTAAGGAAACGGGCACAAAACCCTCGTTCCCAATAGCTACTGTTGATAAAATTTTACAGTAGAGATTTAAGTAGGATTAAATTTGTTTAACTATCCTAAAAATTACTCAAAAATCACCCTTAAAATTTTGGAGCTTTGGAAAGAAACAATTACGAGTATAAACGTTTTTTCCTGCTGCTGCTAAAATGCCACTTAAAAAATCTTACGTGAGGTGAAACTTTCAGAATATATTCAGTCCTACACCCTTACTAATAAACGAGGTATAAGCTTGAATGAGCTTGAAATAGTTATTCAGTATTTTGTCTTCGTCAGACATTCAAAAGACAGTAGTTGTCAGAAAGTGACAAAACACTGAATAACTATTCCTTCCGTATAACTCGTTTATTAGTAAGGGGGCTAATGTACAATCAGCAACACTCTTAACTGCCCGTTCGAGACGCAACAGACAGAAAGGTAGAAAGAGATGAAATAATTTTTCTCATGACAACTTTATAACAAAAACTAAAGTTTTTATGACATAATATAAATGTTTTGTATGGAGTGGAAGGGAGTGGAGTTCACTTTAGACATATCTCTCTAATCTGTGGTTCACTTCTCTGCTGCAGAGTTCGACTGTTTTTATTATAATATACGTTCGACAAAAGCATCACTATGATGAATTTTTTTCTGTTATATTTTTCAAAACTATTTATCTTTAAGACATTTTTTCATTTCTATACTCTTAAATTCTATGGGAATGATAGGCAGACCTTTTTTCGCTTACACAAGATGTTGTGATACGAAAAAAGATCGTAAAATCAAACAACAACATTAAAAAAATTGTATATTCAAAGTATCGATAGTAAAATAATGTTTATCTCTAAAAATATATAAAATTAATTGCATTATAATTTATTACATTACAAAGAATTTAATATCAATCAATGTAGAATAAAAAATATAGGAACAGAAGACAAATGCTGTATTGAGCATAATTATTGTTAGTAAAATTGTCTTGAACCAAAGTGCTATGACAACAAATGTGTACTTTGAATATTAAATATAAGGACGATTAAATTCATAACTGAACAATTTGCATTGGTAATTGCTAGTACATCTTAACCAGATAACAAATATTTTTGATTCAACGCGTAGGCAACAGGCGGGAATTTAAACTTCCCTAATAGACAGATATTTGAATATAAATATATTTTACAAAGAGTTTTACAAATATCATTTTTTTACGCAGTACTGGTATTCTATATTCAGATAGTGAGAATGAAAAATTTTACAATTAAATAATATCAATGGGGGTTTAAGGGGTCCCAAAAACTCACGGAACTCAAGTCAACCTCACCTGCACGCGAGTCAAGCCATCCAAATTCAGAATCTCGAACACTTTCAACTCGAACTGCAAAATCGTCCTGAAAGCTCTATTAGCTATTTAACTCTAGAGGTTATTCAACTCCATCTTACTCGAGGGGAAAACGCCAAAAGCATGGCGCGGGGGCATGGTGTCACTGTTCTTCAGAAGGGCGACAGGGCCCAATGGAAGAACTACAGAGCGATTACGCTCCCACTTGAAGAACTACACAGCGATTACGCTCCCATTTGAAGAACTACAGCGCGATTATGCTCCCAATTGAAGAACGACAGAGCGATTACGCTCCCAATTGAAGAACTACAGAGCGATTATGCTCCCAATTGAAGAACGACATAGCGATTACGCTCCCAATTGAAGAACAAGAGAGCGACTATGCTCTTTTAATCGTCTCGCGCGCAGGTTTGAAGGCTTTTGTACCATAGACCACAACATACGCTGCGGTAGGTCATACAGTAGACCGAAGAGTATAACCTTCTGTCGAGACCTGGACCGAGCTGCAGTCGCTCCAGAGGTACCAAATAGACTATCTATACATCCGTAGACATTGTACGAAAACGCCGCTATGTCTGTCCGTCTTCATGACCAAGTTTAAGCTTTAAAACTATACTTTTTTGTTAAACTACGTAGAAGAGCTTTCATTCAGATCCATCAGTGACATCTTTGCTGCCATACAAAAAGGCGAGACTCACTCATTAGAAGATAGAATAAGCCCAAGTTAATCTACAATTTATTTATCCGTGCATTACAAGTGATATTTTAGGCTTGTAGTAAAGTTATTGATATTGCGTCTCCGCTAAAAGAATGAGTTACGAATGCTACGACTACGAGCGACAGCGAGCGAATTCCTATTTCATTTCTCGCTCAAGTCATTCGTAACAAATATAAAGTATGTGTCGAGCGAGCAATGAAAAGATAATTCAATCGCTGTTAGAAGCCGCGTAGTCAAAAATTTACATTTTAAGCACCAAAAACTTTTAATTCAAATTTTAAATTCGTTTTATGATGACAGTAAAGGCGTTATTTAATTGGCTATTTTTGTGACAGAAACCTTAATTAAATATAAAGAGTAGAAGCATCACTAACGTGATTGCCACATGAAAATGTTCATAATTTTGGCATCGCAGTAGGGTATACTTTAAATCACAATTAAGTTGTTCGCTAATACAAAAAATATATGTTATAATAATGTAGATATAACAATATTTGTGTCGAATTTGTAAAAACCTTGAGGTATAAATTTTATTTCACATAAAATAGTTTGGCATACACACTAATCGTTGAGATTATATTATTCATTTTAAAATCGGATAAAAAAAAATCGGAAATAAAAAAATATCATTATTATCATAACAAAAAACACTTGTCATATATTTATGCTCAGTATTTTGTGCCATATAAGCATCAAGATTCTGTCAGATCCCGCGTTTAAAACACCTCTCCATTACCAAAAACTGTTCAAAATAATTTAAATTATGCAATTTTATTATTATAAATTATATTTGGGAATTTAATTAAATTATTATTCGACCAGCCTTTGAGCAATATAATATGTGATATTTGCCTACATGTTGACTTTCTCTATGAAACATAGCACCATCCATTGCTTATTAATTACTTATAGTTAAACCACTGTATGTATACGTACACGACAAGAGATCTCTAAAAGATTAAATTACAAAACTACAATCACGCAACCAGTATACAGATGGCACGCATTACAAAATTGGACGTATAGAACGTCTCAATCCAAGTTGCCAAAAATTTGTTATTCAATAATCACACTTTTACACGGACATTGACACGTAAATATAAATAACGGTAACAATTGTTGTCCGTTTCAATTGATTTCAATTACTTACAGTCATCACAAAACATTTTAAAGATGAAACATTACCTTTGTTTTGTTTACCTTTTTGGCAACTTGGATTCAGAGGTACTATAGTTATGCATTAATAATAATCCATATTATATTACTTTAAATTTACTATAACATGAAACGAATTCTTTTTTCTGGATTATGTTTGCATAACTACATCCAATTTATAAACAAGGATCATTATCCGAAACCAACAATTCAAATATGTATGATTTGGTTTGTTCGCACCTCAAGAATAGTTTGATGTGTTAAAAATATTTAAAAATAGCAATTTGTGACCAAAAATAAATAAATGCGAAAACAGTCTGAAGGAATAAAGCTAATTTCGTTGTTTGTTTCGTTTTTTATTTTTTTATTTATGAAGTATTTACAATTTTAATGAACACTTAACTAATTATTTGAAATATAAGAGGTTCAATTGAGAGAAAAACTATAATTACAATAATGAGAAAAAATGATCTTTTTAAAAATAGTGATAATTAATAAGTATATTTCCGTACATACTATGATATAAAACGGGCACATTGTAATGGCCATTTAACATTTAAGGCTTACAAATTCATAAAATTATTATATTTTCTACAATACAGCTTCATGGCCAATGCAATAGTCGAGATGTCATTAATATTATGCTCGAAAAATTAATGTCTAAAAATATATTAATATTAAATTACTATCTTTGTGGCAGATGGCTGTTTCGTAAAACAGTATATAAATAATGATAGAGACCTTTTGTATCACTTAAATAGCCTGCTTATTTAAAAAATGGTATGATGATTTAGAGGTGCACTGTATAGCAATATAAGAAGCAACTGAATAGAAATAATTATTCTGTAAAATTATACGGCTAGTCGCACCTCTAAAAATGTAGATTTGATTCTAGAAAAAAATGCAAAAATCTCATAAGTAATATTAGTTGATTCAATAATTGCTGCTAATTAAATAAACCAAATTGTAAATAGACCATTAAATAAATCCAGAATTAATATTTTTCTATATATTTTTCAAGTAAATACATTTTTTGAGTTAGTATAATAATTAATAGTTTTGTGACCAATATCTGGTAAATGAGACTTATTTTACTTAAAATTCAACACGTAAGTTACGTACATAAAATTAACGTATAAATAGATCTAAGAAGGCTGCTCCATTATATTTGAGCAAATATTCACAATTATTGTGCGTGTGTGGGTAATACCACTGTTTACAATGACTTTTTTTAATATCAAGTTAACTATTACATAAATGTGGCAGTTTATCTGTGTCGGCAGTGCTATGGTTTGTTTGGTTTCATAACATTCATAATATTAATGTGTCCGGAGTTGTCTACTGTGACGAAACATGAGAAATATTCGTCTGTACAAACTTTCTTGGCGTTTATACCTGAGAGCTTTATGCATGATAAGATTTCCTCCTTCTTTGAACCTTCTTTACACCTTTAAAACAAAAAAAAATGTTATAATCATGGTATATTAAACTGCAAATAATTGAAATCCGGCTCGAAGGACCATTTTTAATGGCGAGTGAAAGATAATATTATACTTACTTTTTACCCTTCCATAGTAAATTCCAAGCACATTGCGAGTTAGATGTGTTTCCAAAGAAGATGTTATTGCAATTAGAGTTCACTGGATCAGGTGAAGCTTGCACATTATCTTCCATTGATTTATTTTTGTTCTCTTTCGCAACAATTACAGGCGTCATCGAGTTGCGTCCGGATCTAAAACAAAAAATTTAAACTTGTAATTTCAATTCATACTATTTTAGGGTCCGGCAAAAGAACGAATATCTAAACAATTTCACAATTTTATGGTCAGGCAAAACATGGGTATGAAAACACAACATACCTGTACGCGCTCCTATTTCTATTAGAATTCAGCATCGCAGTCACGTTCCACCATACTATTTGCGAGGCCATTGTGATCAATACTAGCGGTGTAGTGAGGGCATCCCCCACATCTGTGGTTGGTGTAGAGGGGGTGTTCTGAGACGCTGGCCGGTACAGGCGATCAGGCACGGGGGAGAATGTACACGACTTGACAGAGTTCGTGTGATGCTTCAGTAATCTTATTTGTCGTCTTGCTGGGACGTTCCATATCTGTAACATAATTATATTGACCACTATTTAAAACAAGACTTGCTTTAAGCTCTAGGGAATAAATTATGCGCTGGGGATTTAACTTTGTATTAAACCGCCCCTCTGGTCTAGTGATTGACACCAACGGGGATTTGGTGGTAGGGCTTCCAAGCCCGCCTGGCTAGCTACCACCGTCTTACCTAAATCTGCCGCCATAACAACAATGTTATAAGCATTATTATTAGAGATGCGCCGAATTGTGGTTTCGCCGAATAACCGAATACCGAATATTATTCGGTTTACAATTACTTTGCTTAGCAACGGAACCAACATACACAATATGTACGTTTCGTGTCACTACAGGCGATGTTAAAATAAAAGATGTCTATACTGAACTACCAATAGCCTATGAAATCATTATGACATTAGTAACATTAATCTTACAGAAGAAGTTATGTCTTTTTGTTCTATACCCTATAGAAAATACGACCGGCACAAAAACCGAATAATTTGGCCGAATAAAAATAGTGGAAATGATGCCGAATACCGAATTCAAAACGAATATCCGGCGCATCCTTAATTATTATGTTCTGGCAATTAAAGGTAAGATATCCAGTTCCTCAGTTGTTGAGGATTACAGGTGAAGCTCGCTTCCACCTTCGGACTTATCGTCACTTACCATCAGGTAAGGTTTTTTTTTAATTATTACAGGTAAGCTCTTGGCCTTCATCTCACCTGATGGTAAGTGACGATAAGGCCGAAGGTGGAAGCGAGCTTCTCCTGTAATCCTTAACAACTAAGGAACTGGCTATCTTACCTCTGATTGCCGGAACACAACAATGCTTATAACATTGTTATTATGGCGACAAATTTAGGTAAGACGGTAGTAGCCACCAACCATACCGAGCAGAACCCCCCCCCCGTGGGAATCGAACCCCGGACCTTTCGATCTTCACCCGGTGGTGTCAACCACTAGACCAGAGAGGCGGTGAAGGAAAAGAGCTTGCCTGTCATATGTAAAAAATCAAATGGGATTCAAGAACCAAGTTTCCATCCTAACGGCCGTTCGACGAGCAATATGCTCTGTCCAACACAGTTTCTTGAGTTATCTAATAGTAATTCTGCTTACCACAACATCTCCATTCTCCAGCCCCATGGCAAGCACGTTGCCATCCGAAGTCAAGTCACACGAGGTGATTCTGCTGTTCAACCTGTAGTCTTGAATCAACTTCAGTTCTACTTTATCTCCTTGTTTCAGTTCAAACGTCTGAAAAAATTGTGCAAGAAAAAGGTTAGATCTTTCGTAAGCAGTAGGCAGCTTTGTCGCCAAACTGAAAAATTTTGCAGATGCTTAAATAGTTTATTCGTGTATTATTAGCACTGATCGGAATAGGTAGAGCTATTTAGGTTCATTGACCGCAAATGTTGATGTTAATATGGATATTCCACGGGATTCCGACCAATACTCCGGGATTCGATTATTATCATTCTTTTTATCAATAAGTATAAACATATTTTCGTGTTGGCAATTTTGTTCGTGATTTCATTGTAGTTAAATACAAATAGTTTGTTCTTTTCAATCATATTTCCATTTTTGAGATACAAGTAATAAAATATAATATGTTCTTGTACAATCACGGAATGAAAATGTTAAATGATTATTGACTCTTGTATAAATATATTTAGTTGTTTCATATCCAAACTATTCTATCATATGGCAAGTACATACATAAAATAATTCTACCTATTCCGATCACTGATTTTTAGACGTGAGTGGGTTCCTTCAAAGAGCTTGTAAGATAACTTTATGGGTAAAATGCAGGGTTATTTCCTCGCAAGTCTAGATAGCTAACACATAAATAACAACATTTGTTCTACGACTTTTGATAATTTGACACAGTTTACTTTTATACAAAATTAAGTATCAGTTTAGCTTTGTCTGAGTGCTCTTAGATCTGTGTGCATAGTACGCGCGAGCGTCCCGTGTGTCGGCTTTTCATATGAATGGAACATAGATTTACAAATATCAAGATAGTACAATAAAAATTTGGAAAATAATTTTTAATTAATGTATTATGTTATGATAAAACTCGCAGGTAAAATATTGCTATTTGTGATATTAGCTAATACCTAATCTTGCGAAGGTTGTTAATAAATTGAAAATAAACCTGTATAGGTAGGACTTTTTTTATTGTTCCTAGCTACTGGACTCACAGACTGCTAACCATCAAATATAAAAAAAAGTAATAGTAAAAAATAAAAACTCACCAGAAAACCCGGCTTCATACCATCACATATGACGAGAATGTTCTTTTGGAATGCTGCACAGGTGACCGACTCACCTAGATCAGACCGTTTCAAAACGCCAACTAGCTTCATATCCTGGTCCCACAGTTCCACAGCTGCGTTATCCTTTATTGTGATCAAACCTTCATCCTTCACCCAGAAACAAGCTACTAAGCCGCAGTACTTTTTCCGGGTCCTTTCAATGTTGTTTTCATTCTTAAACACCCTGTGTTTCGAGTCAAGACTATTTTCGCTTCCTGAACTGGACACACCATCCATAATGGTTGGTTTTTTCTTGATACCTAAAAAAGTATATTGTAACATTATTGGAGCATTGCATAGTTGCAATAAGAGTGTCTGCTCACACGAGAGGATACCAGGACCGCAAATATTCTTTGTATAGAAATACATATGTCCATTAGTGTCCTGTCGCCGACCAGGATAGTCTCATACTGTGTGGCACCTTTATATATATTTATGATTTTATGTTTTTTTTTACATTAGACTTCTAAAAAATATATCACATAACATATAATCACGCCTAGCATCCTTCTTGTAATGTCGAAAGAAGAATGCTGAGCATGTGGGCGGACCTAGAGTGAGAGAAAGACCAATGAAGCGATGGATTGAATGCGTGAAGAATGATATGAGAATAAAAGAAATGGATACAGAGCTGACGAGTGACAGAGGAGAATAGAAGAAGACATGTTGTGCCGACCCCATCTAGAGTGGGAAAACGGCAAGAAGAAGAAGATAATTATCATCATGCCTATTTCCCCGAAGCGATAAGCAGAGGTGATATGTAATAGGTGGCGAGCCTGTTGCTATGCACCGGGCACAATATAAGGCAAGCGACTACCAAGAAACTCAGTGGTACAGGCGGTGGGATCGAACCCGCGACTACAGAACGAGTAATGCCGTCTTCCCCAACTCGGTTATCGCAGCCGAAATATAAGTAATAATAGTTTATGTAGCTGTCACATAATATAGGTTATTAAAACACTAGCGTGATTTTAAAAAACGAGCCTTGGCGAATTTTTTAATAGTATCACGCGAGTGTTTTATTACCGAGTTATGTGCAGTTACATACACTACTTTATCTACACTCATTATTCAAAGAAATAAAACAAAAATTAATTAATTTATTTTTGGCTGTCTGGAAAATTTTTAAGAAAAATATGTGTTGTATTGAGTCCAACCTGTTGCATAATTGTCATTATATTACAGTTTCCAATTTAAAATTTTCTTTTTTATAATCTGTGTTAAAAAGTATGTCATTATGAGTTCGAGTCTGAGTTCATAATTCGAACATTAAAGCATGAGATAAACAAATTTATCTATATTTTTGTCAATCTACCAAAACCGCCTTTTTATTGCATTTCCTATTTACACAGATTATATTGAACCACTGTGAATTTTAAATACAATCAGAAAACATATTTCTACACAAAGAATATTGTTTTGCCTGGTACCGTATATTTAAGAAGGAAATCAGTGCCTACCCTGTAAATCGTTGATAATTTCCTGCGAGCCTAAATTAACGTTTCCTTGTTGTAACATATTAGTCTTCCAAACGCCTTCAGAGGTGAACCTATGCACCATCAGACAGCAGTCTCTGCTCCCCGCTATGAGCAGCGTCGGAGTCACAAAGTTCAGATATTGCACTAGACTGTACATGTCCATAATAATATTGTCTTCCTTAGTACGCAACACGTATTTCTTTACAGCACCAGATTCTAACCCATAAATGATATGGTGGTTGCAGGGAGATATTTCAATGGCAGTAATTTTGTCGTTTGTATGCGTTAATATTTCAGTTAGAACTTTTTTACCACGCAAAACCTGTAAAAAAAAATATTACCCGTATAAAGATTTTTACAGTAGAATTATAAATACCTATCTCTGTCTAAAGGTTGCCTGGAAGATATTGCTAATAGCTATAAGGCCGCCTGTGTTGCATTGTATTTTTTACTATATTTCTGTGTTTTTATGTTTTAATTGCAATAAAGAATCTATCTATCTATAACTATCTATACCACATAATACAATATAATAAGACAATTTTTCATCTACCTTTTTATAATACCACACTAAGTGATGGCAATAGTTCATTTTTTACTATCGCAAAGTATTTATTTATCATTTTATTATAATTTTGTTGTTAATGCTGAATAATGTCATGAAGGATTCTGAATTATCAGTCTAGCAAGCAATACATTTATAAAAACTGCATTCAATCCGCAGAAGATGTTCGTGATGCGTTTTAATTTAACTGACATATTTAGAAACTGTATAGGTTAAAAAGCTTTTTTTTATATTTGCAAATGCAAATAACTACAACTTCGAACCATAACCTTATATTTGATACACTAAATAAGAAACTGACCTGTATATTATTCTAATCATCAACAACATGCTCGGGAGCTCGGTGGCGTAGTGGTTAGTATGCTCTGGCTTTCGATTAAAAACAAAGCTACCTTCGCCACGGTCAGGTCGTGGATGGGTGACCAAAACTGTGATCTCGAGCTCCTTCATGCTTCGGAAGGCACGTTAAGCCGTTGGTCCCGGTCTCTATTGCGATTGTTTCTACCAACAAACCCGCATTGGGCCAGCGTGGTGGTGTTACGGCGCACACTCCTCATGTATTTCTCCATGAGGAAGGCCTGTGCCCAGCAGTGGGATGTATATAGGCTGAGGACAAAAAATAAGAATCTGACCTGTATATTATTCTTATCGTCAACAACAGCGAGTAGCGGTTGCAGCGTTTGTTCGTTGTTGTTCGATATGCCTTTCAAGTTTAGCTTGAGGTTATGCCTGTCCAGACTGAGGCTGGAGGTGACCTGTCTCTTGAGCTGGTCGCGGTTGGTTTGGTTGACGAAAGATCGGTGGCGTCTCGGCGAGTTAGACACGCTCTGGTTACTGTTGACCGAGGTTGGTGTTGTTGGAGACTGTGCGTTCACGAAGCTCACATCGAATTTCTTCGTCAATCGAACTTTGCTGGATGAAATAAACAAACTTTGTTGAAATAAACTCATAAAACATGTCAGTAGTTTTCATTTCTAATTAAGTCATTTATCCATAATGATATCTATATATGAGCATATATTGGGTCTTTACCTATGAAATTGCCGTTTTTTTTCTCTCTTAGTATTTTGTCTGTAACTATTAAGATTCAGAGTATTCCTAAAAAATAATTACCTTGTCTAAAAATAGACTATATTTTTGCGCTTTTTTGATTTGTTTTGATAATTTGTTGTAAGTTTAATTGTGTTAAAATTGGACACGGAGACAACTCTTTTTAAGTGCCTCCCGAATACATCTTTTTATTTGCATTCACTTAAAAACGATAAATAATTTTTATGAAGTGTGATATTACACATATTACTAAAGCTTGTCTAATGATAGATGCCAAATATTAATATTTTTGGATTTGTCGTTGTGAAGCAAACTGAAAAAATGTTAGTATGGAAAATGCAGAATTCCCCAAAATCTCCATACAAAAAGACAATTTCATAGGTAAAGACCTATTATTATTTTAGGTACATAAGAAAATAAAGACTGTATATATTTATAGACATAATATATGTATGTGTATATGGACATCATGAATGATGTCGCCTTTTCGTATAAACTGAACATAGACTTACTAATGTCACGACAGTTCATTATAAGCTTGTAAAAAACATTTCTAATTAGTGTATTGAGTTATGATAAAACTCGTAGACCAAGTGTTGTTATTTAAGATGCTAGCTTCCTAATCTTGCGAGATTAATAGCCGAGGAAAAATAGCCTTTATAATCACCCTGGCTACTTTTTATATGTCATATATTTTTATATTTTGAATTGTTTTCTTGTATATGGTATTGCTCCATTATTTACTTTCTCTCGAAATATACCATACTGAGAACACCCCATGTGTTTTGTGTTTATGTTTACCCTGTGTGTGTTTACACTTTCGGGGTAACAGATCCAAAAGGGTAAGCATCTACATTTCACCTGATAAGTCCCCATGTAACAGGGGGCGGGCTTGTTGCCATGCACTAGTACAGTGTAAGCGTGAATCTATTTTGTGGTGTAAGGCAAGGCAAGCGATATTCACAATAAACTGTACAGTTTCATTCAAACTCAGAGTGACAAAAATGTTATTAGTATTAAATGCATGCTCTTTAAGATGGCACTAATCCATCCTAATACTGTAAACGCGAAAGTCACTCTGTCTATCTTGCTTTCACGTCAAAACTACTGAACCGAGAACTAGTTAACGAGCTACAAAACAGGACACAATAGAAATATCCATTATTTGCGAAAACCAGTGTTCGCTGTGCCCGCCAAGGGGTTAATCGATGATTGGTACACAGATAGACTAGAAGAAAAACATAGACTGCTCCCATGGGAATATCCGGATAAAATAGGGGTCATTCCTCATCAGCCTATAAACGTCCCACTGCTGGGACAGACCTTCCTCATGGAGAAACACATGAGGAGTATGGGCCGAAACACCACCACGCTGGCCCAATGCGGGTTGATGAGTAGAAACGGTCACAAATGCGACCGGGACCAACGGCTTAACGTGCCTTCCGAAGCACGGAGGAGCTCGAGATCACAAAGTCTTGGTCACCCATCCACGGCCTCACCATGGCGAAGGTAGCTTTGTTTTCGATCGAAGCCAAAGCGCACTGACCACTACGCCACCGAGCTCCTCTGTCAAAATAGGGGTATTTTGTCTGGATATTCCCATGGGAACAGGTGTTGGGTAAAACCGCGTGATGCCACTAGTTTCTGACCTGTTTCTTTTTTTTTGCGCTACATAGGGAGCTTCCAAGTCCCATACTTTGGCGCAGTTCTCTTCAGTCCCGGTCCCCGTCAGCAGCACGTCCGAGCCGGGCTCGAAGTCGTCCCACACCACTTCGCTCACAGCCATACATGTTACATTTCTGAAACACATTTACAGCGTTTTACAAGATACATATATATAATCACGACTATTATTCCCTAAGGGATATTCACTAGGCAAAAGCACCGCAAACGTAGTTTATGCCATAGTCCACGCTTCACCAAGCAGTGACTGCACTCAGCGTGACAGGTGATGAGCCCGTCGCCGCCATTAGCTATTGGATGTTGTGCAGTTCTAAGAAGGTTAGTCGCCTTTTACGACACCCAAGGGAAGAGATGGGTTGGTAGTATTCTTTAAATGAGCCGCTACCATACGACTCAAGATATCCAGTAAGAATTTTCATTTCATTTGCGCGCAGCGTTTAAGAGATTTCAAATAATTTATGGAAAAGTACGGTACGGATCAATATATTAATAATAATTAATGTGTATCGTAGCAACTTATAGACAAAAATTTTAAAATTACATAGGCAAAGTAGAAATTACGACGACCTCCGTGGTCGAGTGGTCTATATGCCGGTCTCGAGGCGTCACCATCTCGAGAGGTTCTGGGTTCGATCCCCCGTGGGGCAAATGTTTGAGTGATGAATTTTCAGGCATTTGTTCTCCAGTCTTGGATGTTTATGCATATTTATATATATTCAGGATATTTATATGTATTATATTTATATATATTCAAGATATTTATATGTGTTTATCTATTAAATATATTTATCCGCATCTAGTGTCTGCAACACAAGCAACATTAGTTGCTTAAAATGGGGCTAGTTGGTAGGTGTGAATGGATGAAGATATTTATTTATTTATATTAAAAATCGCAATACAGGCGGCCTTGTTACTAAGACCTGCCGAACTTGGAGTGGCCGAAAATATACAAAATCACCATCTATCATTATAACTTGTCCATGTACAAAAAAATTAACTTTTTAAACTTACCCCCGCCGATTTTCAAGGTCAAATGCGCGCGAG
Source organism: Parapoynx stratiotata (assembly GCA_910589355.1). Classification (NCBI taxonomy): domain Eukaryota; kingdom Metazoa; phylum Arthropoda; class Insecta; order Lepidoptera; family Crambidae; genus Parapoynx; species Parapoynx stratiotata. Next base: position 3,686,614 of record OU342468.1, on the reverse strand, counting down.
TTAGTCTGCAGATCAATGCATATAACCCTGCTGTCATCTGTTGCTACAAACAGCAATGAGCCTGTCTTATTGACTGCAATGGCGAGGAACAACAGGTTCTCCTTCACGTCTTTCGCGGACAACACCACTTTGCATCTACACATATGGTTGCTATTCCCATTGGGATGGTTCATCTCATACTCATGTACTGTTATCTCTGTAGACTTAAGCGATATGATTTGGTTGCTATCTGTAAATTGATTGTTTTGAAATTAAATATTATAGAATGTTTTGATGCTATTCAAACATAGTTTTTAACCGACTTCAAAAAAGGAGGTTAAATATTCGTCTGTTTATATTTTTGTGTGTGTTCACCGATTACTCCGAAACGGCTGAACCGATTTCTATTATTCAAACGTTATTGATTTATGAGAATGTTACTATTTAAGTACTCCAATCGAAAAAGTATTCATATAACTACTCAATGGTTTCTCTTTCTCGATAGTGCCGTCTATTTGACTTTGTAATCGGTGCTTATTGTGAAATAGTAGGTGCCTATATTTCTGTTTTGTTTTTTATTTAAATAAACATAAACACATTCTTAATAATACAACTAAACAGTGAGGAGTGTGGTTAATATGTTTTGGCTTCCTTGGATGGGTGACCAAATCTTTGTGATCTCGTACTCCACCGTGCTACGGAAGGCATGTAAAGCCATTTGTCCTGGTCGATTGCAACCGATTCTACCCAGCGAGATGGACTTACGGCCCAAACTCATGTATTTGTGCCCAGCAGTGCGAAGTGTATAGACTGAGAAGCAAATAGTAATAATCCAAAAAGATAACATACCTGGCACAGTTGTAATATCAAGCACCTTGTCAGTCTCTTGGAAAGCCATGACTTTCTCCTTATTCTGATCAATCACTTCAATAGTATTGACTCCATTGTGGACCACCGCCGCTATAACGCACATGTCATTGTTGCAGGGCACACAGCATTGGATCTCAACGTCTTTGTCGAACTTATCAAACACTTTTTGAACCTTCCCATCAAAGCTGTATATCATAATCATATTCGCTGTGTGCGTAATAAGAGCTCTCTGATGGTTTGACCACCGGCAGTTGAGGAATGGGCCGAGTTTTGGTTTGATTGTTATTGGGAAGTTACCAAAGTCGACTTCGTCAATTTCTGAAAAATTAAATGAGATCATAGTGTTTAACTTGCTTGTGATCCACGTGCGAGTGGGTGGTGAGCTGGCTAATAACAGAGGAGAACGGAAGAGAGATTTTGCTTCCTTCTCTTCTTTCTCCTGTCCTGTTCTCAATTCCACTTGTGGTCAGCGCAACTTTTTCCTATCACTCGCTTCACACAATCCATACATCTTTTCCTCTGTCTTCCTCTCCAACACACCGATCCACCTTCATGTCCATAACTGGTGATATTATGACTGTGTGGCCTAACTAAGAGTGGGAAAAAGGTACAAATAAATAAAGTAACTCTGTCTGTCTGTCTGGTTTTCATGTCAAAACTACTGGACCGATTTAATCAAAATTTGGTACATAGATAGTCTACGGCCTGAGAATGGACATAGGCTACTTTTTATCCCGATACTCCTAAGGGAGCGGGTACTGCGCGGGTGAAACCGCGGTTATCAATATCTGCTCGACCGAGTATTAAGTGACATATTCCGTCAAAATGTAATTTCATTTCGAATTTTAAGATTTCTCGGCATTTTATAATAATGACACGACAACCATGAATAGGTTGACACATGATATACATAATTTTAAGCTTTAGTGGTTTTAGTTCAAATATAAATAGTCAAAATTTCATTAAATATTAGGTAAGAAAGTTATGTTAAGCATTTTGTAAAAAAAAAAATTGCTGTGTTAATTATAGGAACTAACGGCCACACACAAAGACGTCATTTAAGTTAATGTTCCATTAACTAATTTAAATTCGTCTTTATGCGTATTGAAATAAGTGTAAATTTTTAACATAAGTAACCATTAAAGTTAATGAACGACTCTGAGTACGACAGTAAAACTTTTTGTCAACTTTTTTCCGGCGCTAAATCAATAGCCATGCGATCGACGTCGCGGGCACAACTAGTAGATAAATATTAGGTCCTTACCTATGAAATTATGAAATTGGTGTTTTCTATGGAGATTTTGGGGAATTCTGCATTTTCCATACTAACATTTTATCAGTTTTCTTCACAACGACAAATACAGAGATAATAATATTTGGCATGTATCATTAGACAAGCTTTAGTAATATGTGTAATATCACACTTCATAAAAATTATTTATCGTTTTTAAGTGAATGCAAATAAAATGATGTATTGGGGAGGCACTTAAAAAGAGATGTCTCCGTGTACAATTTTAACACAATTAAACTTATAACAAATAATCAAAACAAATCAAAAGAGCTCAAAAATATAGTCTATTTTTAGACGAGGTAATTATTTTTTTGGAATACTCTGAATCTTAATAGTTACAGATAAAATACTAAGACAGAATTAAAACACAAATTTCATAGGTAAGGACCCAATATTATTTTATGTAAGAAGGTTGTTAGACTGACTCGGACCGCGCGTGACTGTTAGCGCGCACCGCGGCAGTCACCGGTTCTTTCACTCACGGGTACCGGCTAGGACGTACGTTCAGATTGTCGTTAAGTTCGAGTCAAGTAAACCCACTCCAACAATAGGCTAGTTGACCCTTTTTTTATTGGGCCTCAAATGATTAATTACTGATAGCCATCACCATAAAAAAATATACAATATTTTTCTGAAGCCTATAACATAATAAATTATAAATTACGTTTTTGCTTAAATGTTAAAAACGCCTTCGGTCTTGATGGTCTATGAATTATCTGTGCCGTAGCGTCACGATTATTGTAAACAATTCAATACGCATGCGTGACAAAGCCGACAGTTATGCTCTTATGTTTGATTGGTTACGACTGGCGTTTGACGGATTTTGATCATGCGTAGTAATTGTTTACATGAAGCGTTACTAAACTAATTTCACGAACATGGTGGATAGCGTTTTCGGCAGATTAAAACAAGTAAAAATAAAACATATTTAAATTGAATTTCTACAGAAAATCCCTTATTAAAATTTCGAACTTGGTATACATATATCGGACCCTTGTACTAAATACTATGTGATTGACACATTATTTTCATTACTTTTGATATGAGTCAACTAGCCTATTACTCGCGTTTTATTTGTCATCACGTCGCAGCAACACCTCTGTTGGGAGTGGAAAGCAACACTGACCTTCCTCAATAACTTCTTCCTGGTCGTCGTCCAAGTCGTCCTCGGAGACGTGCCAGAGGGTGATGCCCCCGTCGGCGACGAGCGCAGCCACGAGCCGAGGCAGTGCGGGGCACGCGCCCACCCATCTCACGCCCGCGCCCCCCACCGCCCGCACCTTCCTCAGCTTGTTCGTCGGCACATGGTACAGCTGTACAAACAAGCCATCTTTAAAAAAAAACATTTTTTTTATTTATCTACACTCATGTTTGACGACCTTCGTGGTCGAGTGAGGTCTGTACGCCGGTCTCAAGGCGTCGCCATCTCGAGAGGTCCTGGGTTCGATCCCTAGTGGTGATTGGGTGATGAATTTTTAGACATTTGTTCTCCAGTCTTGGATGTTCATTATATATGTATTATATTATGCATATTCTGAAGAATTATATGTATTTAAGAAGAGATCTAAGAATAGATTTCATTAGCATAGTTTCAGACTCCCACACTGGCCCATTTCATTGGATTGATCACCTGTATCATCATCTTATCAGCTTATATACGTCACACTGTTAGCACAAGCCTTTCTGCATGAAAAACCACACGAGGAGTATGGGCCGAATGCGGAGTATTGGATTCGTGAGTGTTTCGGCTTGAAAGGCCTACACAATTTGCGATACAATATCACGTACGAGAAACATTGCCATCACCGTTTGCTAAGGATCGCTGTCAAGTACATGCGTCATTACACTGTACTTACCTCACTTACTTATTGGTCTACAAGGCAACATTGTATTAGTTGATTTAGATTATAATTACTTCTAATTTCAAATAACTAGTTTTATTTGGCTCCATTGTGTCAAGACCAGACAGTGAGTAAAATCTTTTACAATAGCGACCGTGCAGAACGTACGAACAACTACGCCACCGAGCATTCTATATAGTGTACCTTAACGTTCCCAGTCTGAGTGCCCACTAAAACGTAGTCCCCAAGGAAGCCAACGCACGAGATCATTTCTTTGACATCTATAGTGGAGTGCTTGATTTCTTCTACATCTCGTTCATGCCTGTAACAGAGATAACACGATTCAATAAAAATATTGTGTCCTCACCTATGAAATTGGTGTTTTTATTCTGTCTTAGTATTTTGTCTAACTATTAAGATTCAGAGTATTCCTAAAAAATAATTACCTCGTCTAAAAATAGACTATGTTTTTGAGCTCTTTTGATTTGTTTTGATAATTTGTTGTAAGTTTAATTGTGTTAAAATTGGACACGGAGACAACTCTTTTTAAGTGCCTCCCGAATACATCATTTTATTTGCATTCACTTAAAACCGATAAATAATTTTTATGAAGTGTGATATTACACATCTTGTCTAATGATACATCTTGTCTATTATTACAAAGCTTGTCTAATGATATATGCCAAATATTATTATCTCTGGATTTGTCGTTGTGAAGAAAACTCATAAAATGTTAGTATGGAAAATGCAGAATTCCCCAAAATCTCCATATTGCAAATAAAGAGTTTATGTATCTATCTATCTATTCTGGTAACATATTATATTTTGTTCCCCAAGTAATTATTTAACAGTTCAACAAATTATTTGGCTGCCAAATAATTTTCTTGCTTCCCAATTAATTATTCTGCTGACTAATTTATTAAATGGCTGTCCAATTAATGACTTCCTTAAATACATATATCTGTGGTGCCGTCACCTTATTAAGGGCTCAATACTTACACAAAATCAAAATAAAGCTCATTATTCGCGCAGTTGTTCTCGGCTATTTGCAAAGCTTTTGCATATAAAATCCCCTCGGTCTCGTGCTGGATGATGCTCTGCACAATATCTGTGTGCTGGTACTTATATAAGTCAGTCCCGTGCGTTTTCAGGAACGTTTTGATACTGTGCAAGAAAAGGCGGTCAGGTTCCTGAAATCAATTTAATAACAATCATTACTTTTAATCATTTTTTAGTACAATAAATATGAAAATTTTAATGCAAATGCAAATTTTTTTACAGCCTGTATATTTCTATTTATAATTGATAAAAAAGGTGTTAATATACTAATATTGGGTCCTTACCTATGAAATTGGTGTTTTTATTCTGTCTTAGCAATTTGTCCGTAACTATTAAGTTTCAGAACATTCTTATAAAAAATTGCCTCTTCTAAAAATAGACCATATATTTGAGCTTGTATTATTTAATTTGATAATTTTTTGTAAGTTTAATTGTGTTAAAATTAGACACAAAGACAATTATTTTTAACTGCCTCCCGAATACATCATTTGATTTGCATTAACATAAAAACGATGAATAATTTTAATCAAGCGTGTTCACACACATATTGCTAAAGCTTGTCTAATGATACATGCCAAATATTATTATCTTAGGAATGTTAGTATGTAGAATGCAGACATCCCCAAAATCTCCTTACAAAACACCAATTTCATAGGTAAGGACCTAATATATAATCACTATGTAAGTATATTTCTGTGTCTATTATAGACTATTTCATAAGTGGCAATCGAAAAGTAAGTAGAAATCAATAAATGTAAGTGATATAATCTTTACGTCAAAGTGTTTTAGAGTCGAAATTGGTCAAACATTGAAATAGTCATCATGTTACTACAAAATGAAATTCCAAACAATGATGACCGAATATAAGACAGGCAGTATTGAATACCGTCTTAGAATAACAAGTACTTAAATCACCTCATTGTAATTTGAATGTCAATAGCCTACACAATTACACCATACTTACGTTTTCAACTATGTACGCTTCATACTTTTCAAGGTCTAAAATGACATCAGCTGGTCCAGTAAGTCTAATTTTGTTGCCGAGGAATGTAAGATTCAGATACAATTTGAATAGCGTCCATGAGTTGTTCATATTCTTTGTATTTAGTATATGGTATCCCAAGTAGAAGGCAATGTATCCATCATCTATTATCTCTAGGGGTGGTTGACTCCTGCCATAGCCGTAGTTCTTCAGCAGATCACAATGCATTTTCTTTGTTTCCTCTTCGTTAAAACAAGTTTTCAAGTAATTCGCAATTAGATCGTGCAACTCGTATAGATAGTTTTTCTGGTTGTAATTGTAGGATTTTATTATAAGAGACTTTTTAGAAAAAGCCCCTAAGTAATTTTTGGTATCGTCCAGTTTTATGTTCCACAGTTGGCTGATGGCCTGGGCGGAGACTCCCGCGTCGTCTGCGAGAACGGCCAGTTTCTTGAAAAGCTGTTGGGTGTTTGGATTCAACGACTCGATGCAAACCTCTATTGTCTTCATAGGGTTTTTGTCGGGGCGGAAGCTGTAATGTAATTACATATTATTAGCATATTTGTTATATCAAATTAGACATGTCCTAGTTTTGTTTTGTCTGACGCCGATGCATTCTGTAGACGCTCAAAGTTTGTAGGAAATACGAGACGATAAGATACACTGTTGTCTTCGTCTTCAGATGAAGAAAATTTAGCTCAGGTATATTTAGCGACTTTGCAGAACAAAAAATAATGATTTGCTTTTATTTTATGACCTTACAAAATTTATTTATTTATATCATATTATCATCCAACTTAAAACTATTTAAGTATCGATATCAGTAGGTATCGAAACATTAGGAGTATTTATATGAGTAGTATCGAAAAATGATTTGATTACTATTCATATGAGTAGGTATCGATAATTCGTTACTTTGATGGTATCGGAACATCCCTAGACGGCGCGGCACTGCAAGCTGACGGGTGGCGCGGGCGCCCGCACATCACCTACGCGGCGCGTATACATTTTGTATGAACACGAAACAAGCGGTGTCGCGCCCGCGCCTGTCCGCTTGTATATGTCCTGCGCCTTAGGGCACGATTTTGAATGTAAAAACGTCTCACCAGTTCTTATCGTTGCTTTGTATCGATAATCAAACTTGACGAACCTTGTCGGACCTTGTTTTAGTGCTAAATTTACTTTAGCACTAAAACAAGGTCCGACAAGGTTCGTCCCCAGCCTATAACCGTCCCACTGCTAGGACAGGCCTTCCTCATGGAGAAACACATGAGGAGTGTGGGCCGTAACACCACCATGCTGGCCTAATGCGGTTGGTGGGTAGAAACGGTCGCAATAGCGACCGGGACCAACGGCTAAACGTGCCTTCCGAAGCACGGAGGAGCTCGAGATCACAGTCTTGGTCACCCATCCACGGCCTGACCATGGTGAAGGTAGCTTTGATTTCGATCGAGGTCCGGGTTATGTGTGATCAATCCATATGGGTCATTGTGGAGAAGTCCGATATTATAAGAGATGGCAAAATCTGTTATTAGAAAGCATCAAGCATGACTTTAATTTTAGATAAAATTATAACTGGTATGGTACAATTTTTATTATTATTCTCATATCTCATATACAACTGGTCAAAATTTCGCTTGATATGTTAAGTCCCCATGTAACACGTGGCGAGCCTGTTGCCATGCACCGGGCACAATGCCAGGCAAGCAATTTTTACACACAGCTGTACTTTAGTTAGTGGTAAACTCAGTGGTACAGGTCGTGGGATCGAACCTCTGATCGCATTGTGGGTCTTTCCCAGCTCGGCAACCTCTGACTAAAAAAAATCAATGTCTTCTGTAAATAATGTTGTAGATATCTGTACTTACATCCAATACAAGTCTTTTTTCACCAGCTTCTTCAGGTAGTCGGTCCACCGGGTATTGTCGTCAAGTAGCATCGCGCGGTCTTCGGCCAGATAGGCTCCTATCAGAGCCACATTGAACGGGCTGCCTTTGCATGCCTTGTGAATCTTCCGTGCCTGCTCCGGCAACCGAGACACATCTACCTCTAAGTATGACGCCAATACTTTCATCGTCTCCTCTTTTTTAAGGCGGTTTTCGACCTGAAAAGATTTTTAGATTTGAATACTCTTTGGTAAATACATAATATCGTCGAATAAGTTAACTGAAATGGTAGGGTTGGTCAGATTAGTAGTAACTGATCCTCGCAGTTACAGTAATGTTTTGATAAGCGCCCAGTATTTGAAAAGAGTGAATAATGCCGTAAACGTGTGATACTAAAATGTACTACGTCAGCTTGAGCAATTTTCAGCTTTTATAGCCAGAACAAAAAAATAAAAAACTTTGGTTAACTTGAAAACGGATCACATTTTTTTTTATGTTTACAGGGGGCCAAACGGGCAGACGGCTCACTTAATGGTAAGTGAACATCTACAACACCTGAGGAGTTGCAGATGCGATGCCGACCCTTAAGGAGGAAATACGCTCGCTTTTTGAAACTTTGAAGGTCTTATTGGTCTGAAAATACTTCAATACTTAAATTGGTCCTAAGTAGCGTATTCTGGTGAGAGAACACAGGTAACTTACATAGATAATTGAAGCTTGTAGCCCAGACACAACATCAGAATCCCTTGTAATGACTAGCATCTTGCATCCAATATCAAACGCCTCCACACACCGTTTTTCATTCACCTCGTCCAGAACCAAGAGGGAATTCTGCAGAACTTGGTTTCGTTCAGAGAACTGCGCTTTAAGTTTGTCTTTTAAATCTTGTTGAGTCGCCTCATAGTTCGACAACGACAACGACAGCGAATGCATGTCGAAGTTGGATCCTGAACTGGACATCGACATTGTCGAATTCATAAGTGAATTGCTGGTGCTATTCAACGCCTTTTTGTACAGTCTGCAATCAATTTATTGGAGATCAGAAAGTAAAAAAAATACTTTTATAAAAAACAAGCTTTTATTTAACAAAGTAATAAATACTTTGTTAAATAAAAGCTTGTAACGTTGTGATTGCAAAAGATGTTCCTATATATTGTAACACGAGTTGATTTATAAAAGTAATGAAAGCCTGTTTTTTTAAAATATTTTCTATAATTTTTACGCCAAAGTACTCGTTAAGGCTATTCAAACGAGCTCAAACTGGATGGCATTGTATCGTTTAATTACTAAGTTCCTATGGCCACCTTCCAGCTCCATCATAAGATCAGCTCCAAGTCCTAATAATATTGCATTGTCATCTGATTTACACATGCATGCAAAATTTCAGCTCAATCGGTTAAAGATATCTGCCACAAAATTAAGTTGTAAGATTTTACCCGAACATACATACATATAATGCAAGTTAAATAAAAGCTTGTAAAAATAGCTTTATTCCTACTAGGCTCACATACGCGGTTAAGAGTTAGCACCTAACCCTGAAACGAATATAAGGGCAGGCCCTGGGTTAGGGCCCTGGGCTAGGGCCCTGGGTTAGGCGCTAACTCTCGTAGTGCCCTAATGTCTTAATATTCGAATTAGGCAAAAGATCACTTAACATCAACATACATTTTAAATTTATAAACACTGCAACTAAATATGCTCGGACTGCAGAAAGTCTTTAGTAGTATAGTAGACAGCTATAAATAAAGCAATGGCAATTTATTAGTTTAGTTTGAATAAACCCTCACCCCCTTTGCCTTCCACTTCGGGGAAAGAGGCGTGTTGATATTGTTTGTGTTATGTTTGTTTGAATAAATGATTGAGTAGATAGAGAAATGAATACTACTATTTACTAATACTTATATATGTATATCTATCTTCTCATTATATTATCTATGTACTATCATGCATACATTCAAACGTAGATAAAGTAGTGTTTGTAACTACATAAATAGAAACATTAATAAAAACTAAGTGGTTCCTTAGCGGTATATTAGGGTCGTATCAACTTACGCATTCTGTTGAGCAATGATATCATCTACAGTCTTGCAGTTGTTGAGGTGAAGCCAGAACACAGACCCCTTGAAGTGGTTGGTGATGAGGTCGGCGTAGGTCCGGAGCACGTGGATAGCGAGCGATGTCTTCCCCGACCCTGGCATCCCATGCAGGACCAGGATCTCATGGCGGGAGAGACCCTCCAATCCTCTGACTACAACTTTATCCTGAATGGACAATAAAGAGGTTAAATTTCTGCACAGTGCACCGGAGCATGTGCGCTAGGACCGTTTCAGACAAAAATAAATCCGTGTTTAGATTCGCTTGTGTTTGGTGAGTCCTAAAATGTTTAAGTGAAATATAAAGTCATCTGAAATACGTGTAAGAAAGTTCTGATAGATACACAGATTGGAGTCGACATCTTATGCCTGAAAGCGCACAATAAAGAGACCTTTAACAGCAAAAAGGTTTACAAAGTGTTGCATTTTTACTTACCAATGCTTCTCTGGTGACATAGTGGGCAGGTAGCCTCGGCACGTTGCCCTTGCTCAGACTCTCTTTGAGGCTCTCGTTCAGCATCGGCTCGGCGACGTGCTCATTCAATTTCTGGTACAACCAGTTGTAATCCTTGGCGAGGCTGTCCACGAACGCATCGATGGCAGAGTTACCAGTCTTTATCACAATTTCGATGAGGTGATCGGTAGTTTTTTCTCGCGTATCCCTTTTTCTCTGTAATTATTAAGAGGCTAATAAAATGAATATAAAAGTTTGTAGTAAAATAATATTAGCCGCGATATGATGGAAATCACAAAAATACACGACCAAATAATATGGTTAAATGGTAGGTGCCTCTCAGCTCGCTAGTCTCGCGATATTGACATGTGATTGTAAAACATTTGTCAAAACGCGGACGAAGTCATGCATGACGAAGTGTATTGCGGAAAATAAAAAGTTTGCAAAGTTATTACGAAGACTCAGTTGATGTAGAAGTTATAATTAAACGAGTAATTGGTAGACGCTGAAATAATTCGACCTCTGTGGACGGACACCACCGCTCAATTGTGTACTGTATGTATCATATCCAATAGCGCGGGTTAAACAGTGAAAATCTTTTCGATAAATCCAAACATTGGGCAAATGAGGTGGTATTTGCATTTCTATTTAGGTATGTACTGGGCTTTGTTTACTTAAAGATATTATACATTTTGCTCGGTGCATGCCAACAGGCTCGTCCTGTAACATGGGGACTTATATATCTGGGGGATCCTTCGGAGAAAAAGGCGTGATGATAATTATGTTAAGTAAATATTGCGAAATTTGTAAAACTTTGGCACTGGGTTATTCGAGTGATATTTGATGACGTAATGGCGCAGGCGCCGCCGCCGGACCGTGCGAGCGGCGGCCGGTGGCGTGGCACGAGGACGACCAATCAGAAAAATCCTATTAAATATCCTTGTAAGCGGCTGTTTTAAGGCGAAAGGTAAGGCAAATGACTTTGAGCGTTTGGCGTAATCGAAATTGAGCGACAGCGACATCTATTGAAAACTTGAGGTGCGTCGCAAAGCACATTGCACCGTGGCGCCATGTTTTGATAGTTATGACGGCTAGTGTTTATCACAGAGTAATTCCATCGACAGAGAAAACTAAAGGTTTGTAATAAATTAAAATGTCCGATTAGTAATAGTTCGTAAATGAAATAACCTGATATTAATGGGATCGCCTCAGTTCACGTATGCAGTTTCCAGCATGTCAGACGATCCAAAATCAAATCAAGTTTTCTCAATTGATTTCTAACTCAATGTTTTGTGTAAGAATTGAGTTCATTATCTATCGATAAATTATTTTGTGGTAGTCTTGTGTGCTCTTATCCGTACAAAAATTTGATTATACAGCCAGAATCAGAAGAACATGCGATTCTTTTTTGTCTTTTAGATAGTGTATCTTGCTGATCTGTCTCTGAAATGTGTTTTCTTTTTAAAGAATTTTAGTTACTTATCGGGATCGAGCAGGCGTAGCAGGAAAACACGTGTACTGCTTGAAGTTCACTTTATTATCAGGGCTCCGCGTTACAACATGAGCGCGACGACGACGCGCACTTTCACGAACCACGGACCGACATACACTGTTTTTTCCTATGCTTCTATTGTCTTCTACAGACAATCGAATATTTTATTTTAAATTCAAATTGTTATTTTTTCAACGATCCCGAGACTACGCGCGAGTTGCAAAGAGTTTGCTACAGTCCCTTTTTTTGTACCATCATTTCTGTAATTGTTTGTGCAAGTAGGATCAGAACTAAAAAAATTAACATTATATTATGTTTTTTCCGAAATTGTATATATTTTTCGTCAATAAAAACATAATAATTACTGATAAAAATCGTAAAATAATATGACGCCTCAAGTAAATACATTTATTAATGGAAAATGTTACGATTAAATTTTTTTTACAGTGTAGGTTGTATGAATACAAGCCTACACTAGTTTTTGTTTCATTCAAAACGAATCAGTATTTTTGGTTTAAGACTTATCTAAAAGTCTTAGTTCCGCTTCCGAGCGAGAAACATCGTGTGACGTCATCATATACACGCAGGCCGGTTGGGACGTAGGTATACATTTTTAAAATCGCGAGAACTATTGATCGGTCTGTCAGAATTAAATAATTCAAAAGTTATATAAAGGTATCGAACTAGTTTTGAACATAAAGTTATTTATTTTTATGAAGGTTAATACTGTTGTCGCCACGTTGACATTTAAATCATTTATATTTATTTTGGTTTACTATATGTAATTATTTAGTTTACAATTATTGTAAATTTAATATCATGATAGCAATTAAGTTGGCAACACTGTTGCTTCTAGCCAATAGGACCGTTGCCATCACGCCATTGGTTCCCGCCAAAAACTTGTCGGAGGTAGTGGCGGGGCGGCATCGGAGCAGCTCTTGATTAAAAATTAGTTAGTCAGTCGAAGTTTGAACGTCTTGTTTAGTTTAAAAACAAAGTGTTATTTTCACAGTGGAATTGTTAAATAATTATTTAAATAAGTGGTGAAATTATATAATAAAATAGTGTAATTTATCGTGATTAAACTTTACAGTTTTAGTGGTAGTTTGCGTCTATCATTTAGGTACCTTTTATAATACCAATAAGGAAATAAAGAGCATTATTAACGTACTATTATTATTATTTCTAGGCATTACGATAGATTCACGCCTACAGTGGAATCCACACATACTGACCTTCGCTACGAGCATAGAACTTTCGATAAGCCAAATTTGACGTCTAAGATCGACAATTGTCGAAAAATTCGGCAAATTTGACAGATAACTCTTAAGAGTGAAAAGAACGGATGACTTTATCGATCTAATACGAAGACTATTGAAGTTCTATGCTCGCACCGCTTGTCAAAAATACATAGCTCTGCTGCCTTTGCAGTAAAAATATCAGACTATTATCTGACGTTGAAACGGCAAGACTTGTCACAGTTTTCATAGTGTGATGTCGTATGGCTTGTTGCTATGGGAGTCAGCAGCTGATATTGAGAATATTTTTATTTTACAAAAACAAGCTGTACGAGTCATTTACAAGCTTAAACTACGAGACTCACTCAGAGAGTTATTCAAGGAAATTGATATATTAACTGTTGCCCAATACATCTATGAAAATATTTTATATGTTTATAAACATAACCACACATTTAAGATAAACAATGAATGCCATAAATAAAATACTAGATGCAAAAAAAAGCTTGCTGTGTCTGTGCATTTATGGGGAAATTTATGGGGTAATTTAAGGTCTACAATTTTATAATAAAATCCCACCTAATATAACAGAACTGCCTTTTCACAAATTTAAGCCTTATATTACAAAAACTGTAATGAAAAAAGACTATTATAAAATCCAAGATTGTCTGGAGGATGAAATGGTATGGAAATAGTTATTAGCTATCGATCGTCATCATAGAGGCATGTTCTTTTGATGGATTAATGGAAATTATGTAAAACATTCAATACTGACAATAATTATATGATTGGCTGTTTAAAAAAAGTGGCTCATGTGTTTCTTGCTGGGTTCTTCTCATGAAAAGCCTTACCCTCGGAATCCGGCCGTTTGTATCAATTACAACCACAGTCAATGCTCTGAGGTTGTACTTGCTGCTGTTGATCGGCACCCCGGCCGGCGGTGGGCGATCGGGTCCAATCGGTGATAACAGCGTTAATTCGTTTTCGCATTCACGACATTAGCCATTATCAAGCGCGGCGTTGGTGGCGGCGTGAAACAGTGTAGTCGCTTTATTTCATATATTAGCAGCAGAACGCAACTATATAAATTCGCGCAATTACTAAAATTTAGCATTAATTATTTTTAGCAGCTATTATTAATTTCATTATTGCTAATTCACTATTAGCAATTATTATTTATGATTGCAAATGCTAATTAATCCAACACTTATCAGAATACTGTATAAAAAAAACACGTTTTACTAATGGACTAAAAAGGGGAAAATAAATATTTTGATTAAAAGAATTTTCGAAAATTCAAACGTGGTGCGCATTTTCAGTCATTTGACTAGTAATATACCTAATTATTTATCATAACAATTATGTACAATTTTCGAAAAATTTTAAATTTTCGAAAATTCTTTTAACCAAAATATTTATTTTCCCCTTTTTAGGCACTTAGTCAAACGTGTTTTTTTTTAAGTTTTTTTTTATACAGTAATTATCTAACCCTTTTTATTTTTATTTATTATTATATTGTCACTGGGAGCAAGCCTGTATGTAAAAAATGCTACTCAATCGTATGTCGGGAAGTGGTCGAAAAATCAATCGCCAGATATGTTCTCCACTGACAAGAAAGCAAGCTAAGAAAAACGTAGTAAAAATGTATCATCATTTTTCGTTTGTTTTAAGAACTAAACTATGTGACAATTTCACAATCAGCCAGAGATTAGAGAGAAGACGTCTAAAGAAAACATTAGAGAAACCCATTTATATTAATAAAACAATTATTCCTGCATAGACTCTGTATCGGCCACTACTCTGTGCATTTTAGTAGTGAGAAGTAATTTTTGGTAGCTCAATTGTTGTTGCACACAGATCTGTAGGTACAATTATCTACATTATGACGACGATAGGCAAAATAATTAAAGAGGGTGGTACTTACTCTAGAGTATTATCAATATTTAGCTCTAGCCAAATAAGATGTAGAATTATTTAATAATTAACCGTTGCTTAGCAACGATTTCATATTTTTGCAAAAGCGCCTACGAAATTTTGCCAGCAAATGTACAATTATGCAACTATAATATTTTAGTAGGCGCTAACAGGAAAATACATTTAATTAATAAATTTGTGGTCTTTTCTAAAAAAACTCACCGTCGGAGACTAGGTATTAATGTAATGGATATGTTAACTGAGTTTGATAATAAACAGAAACGTCGTTTAAGGAAATAAGTGTAAAAGAAATTTCGATAGATTATGATAAATTGAAAAATTTTGAGTGCTCTCCATATGTTGCTATTAATAATTACTAGTATTTTGGACCGTCATTAACAAGTTTATGATATATGTCATAACATCAATTAATCTGATCATCCCTTGTGCTGTATTTTTGCCAGACTACTGTACCAAAAACACCTCATTATGAATATTTGCCCACCCCTTCGCCTTAAGGGGCGACAGGACCGATATTATCAGATATTATCGTCGTCTATACGCGGAGATATTATCGCGGTAAGAGAATGTATAGAAATATGTTACACCGTTCAGTATGTTTTCAAAATTTTTTGAGATAGTGTACATCTACTATATGGGCCAGTCTGGAATATATCCTTTGAATTAGTCTACGTAAATTCGTAATATATCTATATGTATTACGATCGAGCTTATAGATCAAACGTAAACGGACAGTAAAATTTTGAACATTCTTATTGAGTCAACTAAGTTACAGTTATAAAGTTCTTATTCTTAGTCCATCAGTGGAAAATTGGTGCAAGTTAGTGTTTGTTTAAGAAATACTGTATTGTGCGGATACTTTATCACCCAAGTTGTCAACCTATATTTTAAAAAGTATACTAAGGGTCGGTTTTTTATTCGTGGTCATGACCAAGATTGACCTAGTGGTTTGGCCAATGGCGTTAACGTATGATGTGGTTAGCTTGACCAATAGTCAAATTTTCAGATATTACTAGTTCAATAAATTTTAATTATTTAACCGCAGCACGCACGATGCTCTCTTTATTTAAAAAAGGCGGCTGGTGGCACAGCTGGTGTATTTTGCTTCGAATTTTCATCGCAAATTTCCATTTAAGCGATTGGTAATTTGATTGACCATTGGGTTAACTATTACTAGGGGTCAAAAAAAATGGTATTTTTGTGTTTATATTATAAACACAAAATATCTTGTAATAGGGAAAAGAAACCAAAATGACAACTCACCATTTCCCGTATCTCATTGTAGGTACTTGAGGTGATAGCAAGTTTCTCGTACAGGTAATCCAGTACATCTTTCGTATCTAGATCCGCAACAATTTGTTCGCGGTGAGTCCACAAAATATTCCCTTTTCTGTTCTCCATTTCGTTTGATTATGGATCATCTGTAAATAAATAATACCAGTAAGTAATTGATAAAGGACCTAGCGCAGGACGCGACACTTACAGCTAGGACATAATATATAATATCTATAGTCTGAGCGAAATATACAGCAATTGTATGAATTAACTCCTACATCAAGTCTTTATTTTTTTTTTTAATAAAAATCTCTTATGTGAAGATAGCTAGTGCAGCATACTGACATACTACCCTAGCCACCCTCACCTTGCCAGCCCAAAAATTGCTTTTTCACGCTTCTTCGTCTAATTAATAAGTTACACACACATTACGTAAAAAAAATTATTCCCGCTTTGGCATTTTGTAAAACCTGTTTAAATAAGAATTTAACAGTTCTAGAAATCAGAAAAATATATTATGTCGCAGTTGAGGATATACTAGATGTATTAGTATACTAGTAACAGTAACACAATTAGCTTAACTTCGCTCGATAAAAAAAAACCAAACTAGCCTCCTCACGAAAACGGTTTTTCATTGTGTGCCTAAAGTATTAAGATTATAAATTTTATTCTCATAGATAGACCCAATAATTTTATAGTGATATTCGTAGCGTTCCTACATAAGAGAATTTTTTTCTATTTCCTATAACGAAGTATTTGAAAAAAATAACAAGGAAACCAATATAACATATTATTGTATTTTATTATGGTGAACAATGATTTTTTTATTTCCAGTAATTCTATTCAAAAAGACGTGATAAAGACGATAAAGGTCGACTTCGTCGTCTTTAACACGTCTTGCGATGGGTCGACGACATCAAGCGAATCGCGGGAAAGACCTGGGGACGGATCGTGCAAGACCGGAAAGATTGGCACAAGAGAGAGGAGGCTTATGCCCTGCAGTGGGCGGTAATGGGCTGATATCTTGATGATGAATTCTATTCCTGTTTATTAGTCACATTTTAAAATTATAATAATTCAAAACATGTACAGTTTAAAATATTATGAAAATATTTTATCTCAAAGCCGATACATTAATCTATTCATAATATTAGTGGATATTATTATTTACTAAGTGAATTATTATGCTGCACCATTGTATGACACTTGTGTATACTGTGACACTAATGAATGCCAAATGAGTTTACACCAAAGAACCGCATAGATGCATTTTGCACATGCGTGTTGAGCCTACTTTTGACTTCACACCTGCCCCTTGATGGTACAACGATATAATAATATATTATCATAATAAGTTATATGATAATCAGTCAGTATATATCGTTATACCATACGTTATTCTATTTCTATCACACGTTCTTATAAAAATACTTGTAATTACCAACATTGCACAAAATAAACAAAAAAAGCAATGCTAAAATGTAAAACAAAAAACAAAACCAGTTTTAAACTAGATTTAAAATTTCCTGCAGGACGCCCTTAAAAATCCGCACCTTCTGCTCTGTGATGATAAACTTATTATATTGAATATTATATTTAAAAAATAAAAGTTATTGAATGATAGCATCTATCTATAGTGTCAAAATAAAAAGTCAGTGTCTGAAATTGTTTTATCATTAGGTAGTTCCTATCCTAATCCGCTCGAATCTACGTCACTACCGATAACAACATAATATTCATTTATTTACACAAATTGAGTAAAATTTTGAAATAACTAGGTAAGTACCTATACTAAAGTTTGATGGTTTGATTTTCATATTGCTATAGGTATTATCTAAATATATGTTGGGTCCTTACCTATGAAATTGGTGTTTTTATTCTGTCTTAGCAATTTGTCTGTAACTATTAAGTTTCAGAACATTCTTATAAAATAATTGCCTCTTCTAAAAATAGACCATATTATTGAGCTCGTATTATTTAATTTGATAATTTTTTGTAAGTTTAATTGTGTTAAAATTAGACACAAAGACAATTATTTTTAACTGCCTCCCGAATACATAATTTGATTTGCATTAACATAAAAACGATGAATAATTTTTATCAAGCGTGTTCACACACATATTGCTAAAGCTTGTCTAATGATATATGCCAAGTATCTCTGGATTTGTCGTTGTGAAGAAAACTGATAAAATGTTAGTATGTAAAATGCAGACATCCCCAAAATCTTCATACAAAACACCAATTTCGTAGGTAAGGACCTAATATTACATTGTCAGAGACGGGTGCTCTATCGTATACTGACTGACATAGTGATCAATTGACGCACAGCCCAAACCACTGGACGGATCGGGCTGAAATTTGGCATGCAGGTAGATGTTATGACGTAGGAATCCGCTAAGAAAGGATTTGGATTAATTCTACCCCCAGGGGATAAAATAGGGGATGAAAGTTTGTATGAAACTTTGTCAATTTTAAACCGATCGGGCTGAGACTTGCATGCATAAAGCTATTGTGACGTAGGCATCCCCTAAGAAAGGGTTTTGATAAATTCCACCCCTAAGGGGATAAAATAGGGGATGAAAGTTTGTATACATTCTAAAAAGTTTGTATGTTTAGTTGAACGCATTAATCTCAGGAACTACTGCTCCGATAAAAAAAAAAATTCAGTGTTAGATAGTCCATTTATCGAGGAAGGCTATAGGCTAAATAACATCAGGCCACCTCAAAGGCTCAAAGTCACTATTCCACGCAAACGAAGTCGCGGGCAAAAGTCAGTTTTATCATAATGTAACAGCAATATTTATTAAGAATTTATTATCCAAAATCGACGTTTTTCGCATTAGCTCAATGAGATTTCATAAATTAAAAAGGTTTTTTTATTATGGATAGATTGGTTTTTTATATTTATATTTTAAGTTATTTGTAGAAAGATTCATAACTTGTGAAAGAATGAGGTGTGAACGTCCGAAGAAGATATTTATCTTCATTCATTGATTAAATAATTTCAAAATGTTAGAAACGTGCTGGAAGAGTATGTGTTTTCAGCGAAAGCTTGGAAAATAAAGAAATCTAACACACCAGACAGATAATCATAAGAATAACAATATAAAATCCAGTCCTAATTAAGAACAAAATAAAAGAAAATTATTACCTTATAATAAACGCACAATACACAATACAATCAACCACAAAACTCAGTCGAAACAAACACTACAGATCTAAAAATATAAAGGTACTTGTGTCGCGTACGAGATTACGATTTGAACTGAGCATTTGACTCATTTGAGCAAAGCGAGAATTTTTGTGGTTGATAACGCGGCCGTGAACAAAAAGCGCGACAGGTCTACCTTACGGAATTCCTTATTTTTGCACTACATATCTAATGATTAATGAAATAAGGTTGAAAATTAATTGTAAAAAGACAATGCCTATCTTGTATAAGGCTTTTCCCCAGAAACAAATAGGCATGCCCACTATTCCCCTTATTTTAACGTATGCGGATTTAGATTAGCTTTTTATTTATAGCACACCACAAAATCCAAAACTTCGTGCGAATAAAAAGATATTCGATAAATATAATGAGTGCTTGCTAGTATGACTTAGCAAAGTTACAAAACGACGTTTTGCATATAATTAACAGCAAGTTATTATTTTGATAAAAAGGAAGCTCATATTTAATTAATGAGTATTTTTAGGAACATAGGCTTTACGTTGTGCAAAACTATTTAATTTTAAATCTAGAAATATACTCGATTTTTGTGTTGTGCTCTCTCACGCTTTTTTAATAATTAAACTCATTAATAATAATAATCGTAAAAATATTTTTGTAATAAATTCGGAATGATGTTATTTTTAAACAAAGTCAAAAAACCTTGCTTATTCATTACATGCCAGGTTTCTGTTTTTTCAAGAGCAAATCCATAGCAGTCCATAGCAAAATACAAAACACGACGTGTGGCACTCGGGGACTGCCGCGGTAAAGCTATTGCATAGCATTTTGTATCAACTTATGCAATTATAATTTTATTTATTTATTTTATTCATGCAGTATTTCTTTTTCTTTGATATTAATTCAAGTTACACTTTTTGAGCGTGGTGACCGATAAGAAAACAAATTTTTCTATTATTAAATAAATAAAATATTTATACACTAAATTAATACGAGATATTACGTTCTCAAAAGTGTTATAAGACACTTTGTAAATGAACCTTGTACGTGCTTGTACGCATGCGCGAATCTGTCAATCATCTTTCATCCTTTTTCGACTCGGGACATCCCGCAATAGCTGTCTCACTTTACATCTTTTCACGCTTCGTACATCCTAGAAGTGAACCATAGTGCTACTGATTTAAAGATGTATTTTGGAATGTTGGGATTTAAAGAGTGATTCAATCTTTTGCTGGGATATACATCTTTTGATGCATTCACTCAGGAGTTACACATCTCTAGTAGAGTCGTACAATACGTCTAATCGCACGCACACAACGCCGTGTCGAAGACTGCCGAACGGAAACGACGTTAGACGATGCACGGCCTTCAAGCCACACCTCCTTGCGCATCGTAGTGGGGAGCGTGAGGTTTTTTCGTTATGGAATTTCTGGATTCGGTCCCCGCGCTCAAGGCCCGCGATAGAAGCTATGCAATCTCAGAGTAAACAGAACTGGAGTAGCCTTTGTCTAACATTCCCCTCTGCCAAAGTACAAGCATCGGATGCTTGCACGTTTAATAAAACTAGTTGAGCCGCCATTTTGACAGCCATAACATTGTAAACGTTGCGGCGAACAGAGCTCCCGCAAAAATGCCTGTCTGTGCTGTTTTTTGTTATAAAAATAAATAGAAAACATCGAGTATGCTAAAAGAGGCTGTCACCTTTTATTTGTAATTATAATTTTTAAGATTTCATGATTATTTACTTCATTATTTCTTGTTTTAGAATTCTACGATTTCAAATTTCGAGCGCTAGTCTCGTGGGGAGTGCGGCTGTGACGTTGTCAAAACGCACACCCCACGTGACTATTTTAAGCGTGTGTGTGCGTGAAAATTAAATTTGTGTGTCGAATTATGCATGTGTGCATTTGTAAAAACGTTGTGCGTTGTGCTGGCTTTGAGTGTAGTGGTAACCTCACCCCCCGCAAGAAATGGCAGAAAAAAATGTTTGAGAAATTGACTAATGGCTACTCCAGTTCTGTTTACTCTGAGTATGCAATAGCTTAAAAACACTTTATTATATTTTTATGTATGTTTACATTTTGTCATAATCTGAATTGTGGAGCCATTATGGGCATTGCCTTTTTGATATTTTCATGTACTGTCAAGTGTCAACAGTACACGCTGTTGCTGAAACTAGCTGCACATTGATAGAGACCGTCTCTGTTCCGAGGTATTAAAAGCTATTTTTGTACTTCAACTGTACAGCTTAACCTGCAGCTGATTACCACGTACCTACGTAACAAGAATTAAGTAGTCGCGCTGCCATTGACCGTGTGCCACTGATTGCCAAGGTCGGGGTAATACCTACTCAATAACAATTATTTGATTTTATTGAACCATCTGGGTTTATCGCTACTTATGCTCATCCCACGCACCGGAACAAAGGCGTGAATACTATGTATGTAAGTATATTAAATTTCTAAGACGTCAGCGCAAGATATTTAAACAAATTTACTCAAGATAATCAAAAATGTCACGCAAAGAAGCAACAAAGTGTAGGTGATGCGTCCGTTTGAGCTATGAGAAAATTGCCAAACATAGCTACACACGTAAAACTTTAGTTTTTGCGTCGTCGCGGCGTCGGTGATCCGACTTAGTGCTAGTTACTATTAAACACAAATATTTAAATATTTATGTCGATGTTTTTAGGACATAGGCATTATTATAAGGTTACACTTTACACGAGCACTAGATTGACATGGAAGCAGACACGAAAAAAGAAAGTGAAGTCAATGTTTCTTAATAAGGATTGAGGAGCTTGGTGGCGATGGCGTAGTTCGTATTCTTTGGCTTTCGATATCGAAAACAAAGTTCTGGGATGGGTGACCAATACTTTTAGATCTGGAGTTCCACCGTGCTTCGGATGGCACGTTAAACCGTTAGTCTCGGCCGATATTGCATTCTACCCACCAATCCGAATTGGGCCAGCGCTAGCACTGTTTATGTGTTTCTCCATGTTGGGAGGCCTGTGTCCAGCAGTGGGACATAATAGGCTGGTGGTATTATAACGCTACGCTGGTCGACCGCTATCTCGACTATATTACTAAAGCACATGATCACTAAGTCATTGAGAGTATGATTTGAATAATTGGAAGTCGCAGTCCGGAAACATCGCTGGCGACATTGGTTTCCATAATTGGAATAAGTACTAGTATTTATCAAGTACATTGCGAGATAGTCATAAGGATTTGGCAATTAGCTAAAGTGGATGTTAGTTATTCAATTACAGTTCTTGTAATTGATGTAAACGGAACGCACAGACAATGCTACTGCGAACAGGAAAATGCTAAATAATTAATATTATAAAACAGTTAACCCCAGCTGAATACAAATAAATGTATCTTTAACTCTTCGGAATAAGGTCGTGGTATATTGTGTCCTTTCATAGGTATGTAGGAATTATAATTTTTGTGGTTTTGTTTTAAGCAAGATAGCACAACACGTTTTGATAATGATGCAACATTAGATTTTGGTTACATTACTGCTTTAAAAAGGATTTTATAAATATGTTCATAGGTGTCTAATGATAAAAAATTGGTATCTTATGTAAAGCTGGTTTCCCACGGTCTGTGATATAGCAGATATTCATTCACGAGACAGAGATTCGTGAATGAAATACATTCATGAATCTGCGTCTGTCTGCAATATCACAGACCGTGGGAAGCCAGATTAACGGAGGGCGACCTGCCATGCACCGAGTAGAGCATAACGCAAGCGACATTCAGAATAGTAACTGATAGTAATCTGATCCAATCGTACCCATAATTGAATAACAATGTATAAATTGTATGTAATAATATTATTTCGTTGTATTGTTATAAAAGGTAGATAAGTGGTATTTGTAAACTCCTTACAGAAGATCACAGCTAATAAAATTTCTTTGTGGTGTTATTTTCTGTGATTGCGAGGACTTGTTGTGAAAGTGTTACTTTGGGAGCGGGCACTTCAGTCCTCTTAGCATGAATACCGTATTATATCCAATTATCCAACTGTCAAAGTAGGTACAGTCGTGGAATTTGGCGGTCGACCAGTAGTTTTTTTGGAAAGCATTATTTAGAAAAGTAATTTATGATTGAAATGAAACATTTTTATAGTCTTACTTTTTTCAAAAATGCTGCCCAAAAAAACTCTACTTGTCGACCGCCAACTTCTCCAAATGTACTATGGAAAAAGTAACCCACCAAAAACATTCTGTTAAAAACTAGCCAAGTCTCAATGGAGCTGCTGCTTATCTCAAAAAGTAATGAAATCTAGACAAAGTCGTGCCAAGTCTAAAGTTCCGTACAGCGATTTCTTTATTATTATAGTTAATGTTGTGTGACTTTTTGTAGAAACGTATATTGATTTATTTTATTAGATTTTCTTATTTGACACAGTTTAACCTCACGAAATAAAAAGCGAAATCAACGAAATGCAGTAGAAGAATGTCGTAAACGACTGTAATTCGGCCGGTTGCCACTTCGCCATATAAGGTTATCGGAAAAACAAACGTAAGCGCGTTTTAAAATACAGTCAGCGCCATCTAGCGAATTGTGCGGGTATCACCGCCACTCTTAGTCCAATGCATTATATTATGACCAAATTTTGAGCGATAAAAGCCATTCTAGTCTTATCCAAAGTTTTCCTTTTATTTTATTTATATGCGTATTAAAAGCAGAAGGGGAGGCATTCGCCCAGCAGTGGGACGCTATAGGCTAGATTAAATTAGAAGATGTGGCCCACTACGCTGGATTTTTGCAATAACAGTCGAATTTTTATGTACCAATAGTATAAGGGGGCATTACCATAATTATCTCTAATACAGCTGAGGGTTCTTTATCAGATACTTCAGACCTTCGATTTTTGACATCAAATGAAGCGGTCCACCAAGTTGAATATTTTTTGTAAAGGCGGTATATGTCGATCTCTAAAAGTTGGGTTGGGCTCTTGTGTTTTCTAATCAGGGTCACCAGGTACTCCAGATCTTCGATTATCCTAGTTTTTATAGTTTTCCCTTTATGTGGCCATTAAACCCTAACTCTGTACCAAATTTCAGCTCTCTGAGTTTATGGGAAATACTAGGTCTATTATGATGATCATGAGGTGAGTGAGTGAGTGAGTGCGTGAGTGTCATAAATGCAAAACTTTGCTTTCGCTTAAATTCGGAACTAAATGACCTACAGACTTCAAATTTTGGACTTTAAGTATGTGATTATAGCTTACTGGATGACGAAAATTTCTGCGTTCTGGTCTTATGCAGAGGTTCTCAAATAGGGGCCTGAAAATGTGGCGAAATGGTTCCAGTAAAGGATGGTATGGCAGTGTTTGCTTCGCGCTCGACTTGGTGGGGTCAATGCCGTGTCCCCCGATAAAAACATGACAAATATTATATCACACACATATTCACACGGTAGCCAGTGTAGTGTCCTGCAGGCTACACCGTTTAGACTAATGTAAATGTTTACTATTAACCGGGTTGCAGATCAAAAGCTTAGTTAGTTTAGCTTAGGTCGCATAGCTGACGCAGTTTTCCTTATAGTTAGCATAGTTTGCTGTCTGCACACAAGTAGCTCTTGTTCTGCAACCCTTAAATGACAGACGGTATTCTTTAAAAAATAAACACGTAGCGAATCGATCATACAAATACGTCAATATACACGACACAACAACGATCATTAACTTTCGTAACAATTCGAAAACGAGTTTGGCTCGAGTCGCGAACTTGGAATCAAAGATCGTATGTTTTAAGGTAAACGAGTTTAGCTAGTTAAACATATATTTTTTAGTTAGGATCGGGTTCAAAAACGCCATATATGGACATAAGTTAGAACTATTTTTTATTTATAAAATAAAGAAGGTGGTGTGTCATGTTCCTATTTATGATCATAAATCTTTCCGCACCTCTCTCTTTCCCAGCACCTCTACCTCTCTCTTTTCTGAGGTAGAGGGCGCATTTAGGTTATGCTTTACCAAGGCCGTAAAGGCTTAAAGCAAAGGTGGTGTTTAGTCGGTAAGAGTCCGATACAACCCCCGGTCGGCCGACGGGTATTCAATGAGGGAGCGATTCATCACCTCTCCCCGCATGGGGACGTAAAGGCCCTCCATCTGAGGATCGAAAAAAATTATCATAAATATACGGGTTGTTTAGTGGGATGATTCTCATTAAAGCAATTTTTATTATATTAGGTCCTTACCTATAAAATTGGTGTTTTGTATGGAGATTTTGGGGAATTCTGCATTTTCCATACTAATTTTTTTTCAGTTTTCTTCACAACGACAAATCCAAAGATAATAATATTTGGCATCTATCATTAGACAAGCTTTAGTAATATGTGTAATATCACACTTTATAAAAATTATTTATCGTTTTTAAGTGAATGCAAATAAAATTATGTATTCGGGAGGCATTTAAAAATAGTTGTCTCCGTGTCTAATTTTAACACAATTAAACTTACAACAAATTATCAAAACAAAAAAAAAGAGCTCAAAAATATAGTATATTTTTAGACGAGGCAATAATTTTTTAGGAATACTCTGAATCTTAATAGTTACAGACAAAATACTAAGAGTGAAAAAAAACACCAATTTCATAGGTAAGGACCCAATACAATCCATGATCCGTGTCCAGTCCGGGCTCACTTGAAGTTCGTCTACACCCCGGTTAGTGTTGCATTACACAAAATGCACGTGCACCGTCCGTGCTAATGAGAATCATCCCACTAAACAACCCATGTATTAATGACACACCGCCTTATGTCTTGGCCCGTTTTGGGCACGTCTAATGAGAATTCATAGAGGTCACTTGTAATCATTTCCCTGCCAGTAGCAGGAGTTTGTACAGTAAAAAAAACCTTCGTTTATTCTGCGGTCTATCTTAACCTAAATAGGTTAAGATAGACCGCACTCAATACATGCGACTTGAACATATCATTTCATTCTCTAGATTGGGTCTCTAGCAGTACAAGCATTGCTCTGTAGATCGATATTTTATTAATTGAATGCATGTTTGTCAACATTCATCCCACGGCTACAGAAATAACTTTGGTCTGATAACCATGAGCTGTCCTCTTAACTGAAAAAAATGAAGATAGTGCTTATTCTAACCTAGAGTTGCTAATTTAGCTAAGAATTAGATAAGGTGTTTACAAAATATCAAACAGCCATTTATAATGAATATCAAAAAACCATTGATGAGTCATTTTGCCATAAATGGTAGGACTTGTAAAGAAATATGTGACGTAGCCTGACTCATCATCGGTGGCTAAAATCATAAATTTTTAAAGACCGAGCAAAAAGAATTTAATTTATTAAATGAATTGATAGGTGCGCTATCAATTCATTAGATGGGTCTTATCTATTATAAAGAACTAGTACGAAATATACAAAAAACAATTAATGTGGGAGACGGAGGAATGGTTGATACACTGGAAACATAGAATCAAGTACGAATATACCTAAGAGTGAATAGTAAGTGGGTAGGTAGTATCAGTATTATCTCAGCTAAATCCGCTAATGAGCCAAATTAAATAAAAAAACATAAATATACAGGCTGATCATTCCAAATGGGAAGAACTCCGAAACTATGGGAGAAAACGATGTCTGTTCTTAGGCACCATGACATCGATTTTGGGTAAATTAATATGTAATAGCATTAAAAAAAAATTTCAAGTCTTATACTGAGCCGGGAATCTAATTTATCCAAAATCGATGTAATGGTTCCTATGGTCAGTTTTCCCTATAAATATTATGTAGATTTCTCCCCACTGACCTATTTGGATTGATCACTCTGTATATAAAACTGATCACTAAAAAAAATAATTATTTTTAAGAAAGTAAGTCTATTACGTTGCGAAATTATGACTCAAATTTCTGTAGACTCGTTTTCATTCTTATAATGAAACTTTCGCATTATTATGTTGTTGTGAATTTATGCTACTGGAATTGTTAATTATCGAGGAGTTCGGTCGAATTCCGTATCTAACTACATATTTAGCGTTATCATCATATGAATGGTATTACTATCGAGTTACGGACGTACCTGCGTACATCCACTCGCTGTAACTTGACTCGATAACATGACTATCCGAGAAACTGAGGTCTAATTTGTGTCTTTTCACATGCGTATTCTTTACTTAAACTATTATTAGTGGATGCCAAGCGATTACCAGCATCAACCCACAGCTGTCTAACGATGGACATAGGTCCCACCTAAAGCTTGCTAGCGCACCACATAAGCCACCAGAGTAAAGAACTCTATAATCAACTTTTTTGATATCTTCCCTCTCACACAAACTCAATCAACAGGTTTCTACGTCATAGTGACGTAGAAACCTGTTGATTGAGTTTCTGACGAGGATCTAAGTTTCATGTTTTTGAAAAAACATTACTCTGCAGCTCTTTGCGATGTGTGTGACTCATTTGATCCCAACAAGGGTTGCCATCACATAATTTGCCGACGCCGGAAAAAACGGAAAAAATCTAGGACATTTGAGCGAAATACGGGTTTTCCCCCGGACACAAATAAAAACATCGTTAATATTTCTTTTCGATAAATACACGGTGCGAATTATTTCATTTTACCGCTTATCTTTAAAAAAAGTACGTATCGTCCACTGCGTCATAGCCGATAGCGCGTCATATTCATTCGATACAATTTAAAGCGGAAATGCAATAATCCGGTAGCACCTATTACCAACAGATATCAAAACGTATATAAGTATGAACGTTTTCTACACGGCCCGGCCGCGGTCGCGGGCGGCGCGGTGCCGTGCTGGTGCCTGTGGTGTGGTGGCGACCGACTCGGCGCGCACGGGCCAGTGTAAAAACGTTTCGAAGAATTGAGGTCTTTACAATTATTTAGGCTAATGTGTTAGCGTGGCAATATTTGTTTGTTTAAACGTGTACCAATTATGCCAAGGACACCTTATCTTGCTCAGGGGTCATAATAATTACAAGTTCGCAGGATGTGGTCTGATTGATAAAACCGTTTATATCTGGTCAATCAATGGCAGGTTTGGTGAATACAACAACAGGTGAACAAGAATCAATTTGAGAACAGGTGTCTCTATTATTTTTATGGGCTCATTGAAACAAAGATCTTAAGTCAATACGCATACATAGAAATTATATGGAATTAATCAAATCTAAATAGCACTATAATTTGCTCCTCTGCACATACTTATTTAACTACAATATTTAAAATGTTCTTAATTCCTTTTGTTATTATGGCTGTTTAAAAAAGGCTAACTGTTGAGTTTCTTGCGGCACTTCTCAACAGGTTGAAGTGCTAGTAGGAAAAAAAATATTGTGCAAAAGTATTTCATGTAAATCTAATTGCAGAATAAATGATTTCATTTCATTTCATTTCACTATCAAAATAAATATTCTCAATCATTCTGTAGTATGTTACTATGTAACATTTTCTTTGGGCAAGCTTCCTTCTGTGGCAAGCAAAGATGCTCGAAACATATTTGGTCTCAACAGTAAATGTATTTCGGTGAATGAAGCAAAGTCCATAACTTTGTAAATTTTTATTTAATTCAGAGGAATTAAATAAGAATTTACGAAGTTATGGATCATCAGATTATTATACTATTAAAGACATGAAAATATTTTGGATGCCACAAACTATGGACCATCATGACAACAGCTGAAAGATGGTTTTAGCAAGTACATTATTGGCGTGTATCCTAAACCAGGATATTGGTCCTAGGTTACAGTATGTATCAGTCAGGATATAGACCTGGCTCATAATACCTATGTATCACCAGGATATTGGAGGCTGATTATGCCTCAGAAAAAAGTTGGCTTTTCATATTCCAACTTTATTACATATGACTCAGAAAAAAGTTAGCTTTTCATATTCCAACTTTATTACATATGACTCAGAAAAAAGTTAGCTTTTCATATTCCAACTTTATTACATAGTCATAATAATGTAACCTGTCACCCTCTTCTATTCTCGCCTGTCAGCTAAGCTATTCTTTGTTGTCCTCTTTATCAATGTCCATCCATCCACATTCAAACTTCATATCACATGCTCATTGCACAGTCTGTATAATAAAAGTAATATCAGACTTTGATTTTTTGTTTCTAGATATATTAGTTCAAATACAA
Organism: Parapoynx stratiotata; assembly: GCA_910589355.1. NCBI lineage: Eukaryota > Metazoa > Arthropoda > Insecta > Lepidoptera > Crambidae > Parapoynx > Parapoynx stratiotata. Next base: position 3,656,913 of record OU342468.1, on the reverse strand, counting down.
TAAAAAAGATAGTGAGTAAAAATTAAATAACTAATAAATTTTTATAAAATCTTAAGTAATTATTATTTACCTACTGCAAGTTCCTCCTAACACAAAGGCACTTAACACAGTAATGAATGAAACAGTACTATTGATAAAGTTTTTGTATTTTTGCATAGTAAGTGAAATTGAGGTGACAGGAATAGTCTTGTTTGTGCTTGCATTGTTTTGTTATAAAAAGTTGAAAATTACAATTCATGCAAGTAAAATTCATATAAAAGTGTAATAGTGTGTGTATGCCTTATAGATACACTCACACAAAGGAATAGAAGAAAAAGTGTGGAATAAAAATTATATTTTTATTGCCATATTATGAGCCATGTGGTAGCGGATTTTTAAAAGAATACTTCCAATCCATCTCGTCCCTTGGGTGTCGTAATAGGCGACTAATGGACTTAGAACTGCACAACCACAAGCGGCGACGGGCTCACCATCTGTTACGCTGAGTGCAGTCAGTGCTTGGTGAAGCGCGGACTATGGAAATGGACTGCTTTTGGAGTGCTTTTGCCTAGTCTCTGACTAACCCTTAGGGGTAATAGTAGTGATTATATGTATGTATTTTTTATTAGATAGGATAAAATATTCAATGGTCAACTTCAATGGGCACAATACAAACATCTATTGTTTGTGAACACCAGTGTTCGCAGTGCCCACCAAGGGGTTAAGAGAGAAACTAAAAATCTGAGGTCACACTTTTTTATAGAACTAACAGGTAGATATTGTATTAAGCGTGGCTTCCTACTGGCTTATGAATAAATTTCATTTGTAAAACATTGGTCGGTAATATCACTGACTGTGGGAAGCCAGCTTAAGAGAACATTCAAATTAAAATGTAGGTAGGGGATTTGATTTGAATAGCTACAAGCGTATATCATAATAATATTTCTTTATCTCATATGTAGACATAAGTATGCTTGGTATGCAGAGATTCTATTTATTGGTATGTATGTGTCCCCATCTCTCTAAAGAGGAAAATATTCAACACCTGTATCCTTCTAATATTAACCTACGGAAGCCAAACTTGGACAATCACACAAAAACACTTACAAAAACTCATGACTTGCCAAAGGGGTATGGAAAGGAGTATCTTGGGGCTGTCAAAAAGAGACAAAAGACGAGCTACAAACACAAGAGACGCCACAAATTGGGAAGATGCAACTTCTAAAGTCAAAACCCTTAAGTGGAGATGGACAGGCCTCATGATCAGAGACAAACCCAAATGGAACAAGACGCTGACGGAATGGACGCCAAGATACAACAAAAAGAGAAAGAGAGGAAGGCAACACAAGCGCTGGATGGACGACATCAAAAAAACAGCAGGACCATTATGGCTCAGAGTAGCAAGAGATAGAGATCTGTGGAAGAAAATGGAGGAGGCCTTTGTGTCTAAGACACATTGATCCGGAGGTGGCTGCAAAATTTTAAATTATCTGCAAACATTATACAAACAATTATGAACTTAAATTGTAATCACTTCTTATCAATAATAAAGGCTTTGAAATTGAGCATTCTGTATGCTGTTAGAAATCTAATTTCATTTTTAGTTATGGTAATTCTTTAGTGCCTGGTAATCGCAATAGGCTTTCGCCCTATTGCATGGGGTAAACAAAATTACAGGCAAAATGTAGATATAATAATATGTATAATAATCTGCCTACCCCTTCGGTGATAAAGACATGATATTATGTGTGTATCATAATATTTGTGCAAGTAATGTTTCTTCTCATGTTAACCCTTCTTCTGTTAACCTTCTTCTCATGTAAAATCTACTTGAGTTAAAAAACGACGTATGCAACTAGAAACTAAGATATTGTATGATATTTGCCATAATAAGTGTGATTGCATTCCTAATTGTTAATAGGTTGTGTTACAAAGTACCCACCAGAACCCACTGTCATAACATAAATAAACTATTTGCCATAAAACAACATCGTACTAAGCCTGGCCAGAGATCACCATTATACAAAATTATTAACTCGTACAATAATTTTTTTAATCCCATTGATATTATAGCTTTGAGTCCTGTACAGTTCAAAAATCGAGTCTTGGAGATCCTTCATAGTAAAACTTTGTTTATGTAAAACTTTTGTTTTCTTGGTTATGTTAAAATCGTTTTTAGAATCTATTGTTTATTTACCCCAATAAAGAGAAAAAAAAAACCCTTGGCACCCCTTTTAATAAAAAAAGTTCTATTTTAATTCATTCAGCAGTGGTAGCAGAATGGGACATTCTTACTTGTGGAAGAGTACACCAAAGTGCACTGAGTTAAAGTTAAATATAAGTTTTTCATAATATTCCTAGCTATAGTCATTGGTCTGCCTGTTACTTTGGAACAGGCTTTCATGTCCCCGACACCTAGGGGCCTAAATATATCAAGCGAAATGTGGGTGTTACAAATTTCTATACCTACACTTTCAAGCATCGGATAGAACCTACATCTATTGGATATTATGTTTATTTGAAAGTAAAACTTTGCTTTGTTAATTATCTTGAATATAAATGACAGTAGGTGTCATTAGTTATGAAATTGAAACCAAAAGGGAAGATTTGGTATCAAGAAACAAACGAAATGAATATTACTTTTTTCTGTATTTTTTTGTATTAAAAACCTACATGACGCAACTATTACCAAGATAGAACACGCGGGGTCAAAAGCTTTCAAATATTACCTACTTGTCGAAAGCTTTAAAGGGATTCAAAACCTACGAAAACTCATTTAAAAGCAAAGCATCAACCCATTGAACATAGAATTGTAATTCACATTCAGATTTCTAATGCATTTGAAATTGAAATAGTGTAAAGCGTTGAATTAATTTGAATGAAAACATTTTTTTTATTCACATTGAAGGTTCACTTTGGATAGTTGTTAAAGTTTTAAAGAGCAAAACTACATACCCAATACTCCTTACGAAGTTTAATATAATTTGCTATGAGCTTTCCATTTAGATTAGTTCTCTTGATTTCACTATATTTGTAAAACTTCAACATGCATCCACCTCAAAATAACAAAGCAAACAAAGTGCATTCACAGTTTCACACAACAAAACACAAATTGGTGGCACAGACTAAGTAGAGATACTGGTTGGTTGGTGCATCCATCAGTCAAATCAAACTTGCACAAAATAATACGTTTTGATTTTCAAAAGCCCTTGGTCCTTTGTTCTCACTTTTTAAAAAATAAAAGAAATACTGTAAGCCGATTGGAGTTTCTATGAAGTACCCAAGTTCCTATTGGTGCATTTCTATTCCTATATTACTATTTTAACGTTTGGTATTATTTATTTTTGTTTTGAATCAAAAAGTATTTTGAGTTATTTTTAAAAGATTTATCTTTTTTCAAATTTTTTTTTATAAAATAGATCGTATTTCTAGAACTTGGTTTAGTCAAAGTTTAGTGCACGCAACAGATAAGGAAAGCTACGGTAGAGGTGTTTGCTGCCAACAATAAAAAATGTAGAAGTATCGAATGTTCTCAAAAGATGGCGCTAGTATCTTGCTTTAGATTCCTGGCGCCATCTGTCACAAAAATAATTAACTATTTGTGATTGGAACACAGTGCTTTATGTGTGCAGTAAAATTATAACACATTGGCTACTTGGAATTTCTCAATTAAAGGAATTCATTATAAATAGTATGGTAATAACTAAATTCTTCGTGGTTTGAGGATCAATGCTTTGCGCCGGCGCGGCGCCGTGAACTGAACTAAAAAACTAACAAGGCAATTCACCACGAGGGCGAAATCATGACTGAATTTATTTGAGGAAATTAAAATTAAAGATTTCCTATTGTATACATTAATTTGGATTCTTGTTAGGAAACACGGGGAAATGCTTGTGTTGTTAAAGGTCTAGTATTTGTAAGGAAACGTATAAGAACATGCTGACTAGATCGTTCCGTCACCGACCAGCATTCGCTACATTTCTGTACAAAGAATATTTTCCTTTATTTGTCTGAAACAGTCCTAGGACATTCATGGTATCCTCAGGTAACGTGCAATAGCTAAACCTTAAACGGCTGTAATAGTGACCAAGAACAATGGTTTAAATTGCCTTCCGAAGCACGGAGAAGTTCGAGATCACAAAGTTTTGGTCACCCATCGAAGGCTTGACCATGGCATGTAGCTTTGTTATCAATATCGAAAGCCAAAGTGTTCGAACTACCACGCCGCCACCGATCCTCCACCACTCCACCGAGCTTCTCAAATATTTATAGATTGCTAGCTGTTGCCGCGACTTCGTCCCTGCTACTATGGTCTCCCACGGGAACCCTTTAATTTTCCGGAATAAAAGTATCGAATATGTTGACCAGGGATATAACGTATCACCATGCAAAATTTCTTTGAAATCCGTCAAGCCATTTCGGAGATTAGCCCGTACAAACAGAAAACTGGACAGAGAAACAAAAAAAATAAAATTGTTTGGTATTATCCCTCTTTTTACATTTCCCTGACTTGTTTTAAGCATTTTTTTCTATGTACAGACATTCGAACTCTACGATTATACACTAATTTGCAAAAAAAAAAACGGGTGGTTTTGATTTTCATTCATCTTTAAAATGATACAATACAAAAAAGGTTTCAATCGTTTGTACACGTTACTTGCCGGTTTTAAAAATGCCGTGGTATTTAAAAAAGTACAAATTTTCATTTGATGCTCATTTTTACAGAAAACCCCTATTTTTGGCGCAAAGTTCCAGAAGTTAACATCGACTTTCATAACTTTTATTCAATTTTCATCGATTAATTTCATATCCTTGACTGTCAAAGCTTTATTTATTGCTGTTTGGCTGTATCAAAAATGGTAGATAAAGATGTTAAAGCTACCAAAATTATCGCGCTGCTTGAAGAGGGTTGCAGCCAATGCTTCGTGGCTAGGAGGCTACATGTTAGTCGCTCGACGGTCCAAAGGACCTGGCAGCGATGTCAGGAGACTGGTTCCGTCGAGAGAAGGCCTGGTTCTGAAAGAAAACCATGTACCCAACTACGGGATGATCGTTTTCTTGTGAGTCGCGCATTGAGAAATCGCAAATCTTTGTATGTGAATCTTAAGAACAACCTCCAAGAAGTAAGAAATGTGCATATTAGTCTATGGACGGTTAGGAGGAGGCTTCTCGCTGCCAATATACGCAGTCACCGCCCGGTCCGCGGCCCCAAATTACTCCGTGAGCACCGAGTTCACAGGCTTAGGTTCGCTAGAAATTGTGAATCATGGACTCAAGAAGATTGGAATAGGGTTTTGTTCTCTGATGAAGCTAGGATATCTCTGTTCGGTGAAGATCGACGTCGGCGAGTGCTAAGAAGACAAGGAGAACGCTTTGCAGAGGTATGTTTCGAAGAAATCACACCTTATTGTGGGGGCTCTGTTATGTTTTGGGCAGGAATAAATTCAATGGATCGTACAGAGTTAGTCTTCATTGAAAACGGCTCACTGACTGGGCATCGATACATAACGGAAGTTTTAATTCCTAATGCACAACCCGCATTGGCCGCTCTAGGTGAAGACTTGATTTTTGTAGACGACAATGCCGCGAGCATTGTCGTCTATAAAAATCGAGTCTTCACCTACCCACCGATCTCGCGATGTTAAAACGTATGTGCAAGAGGTCGGCATTCGTCGTTTGGATTGGCCAGCTCGAAATCCCGACATCAATTCCATAGAGCATGTCTGGGACGTTCTGAAACGGCGTGTGAGATCAGTGCAACCGGCTCCGCAGACCATCAGAGAGCTGAAGAATGTGATTACTGCGGAGTAGGAACGTATTCCGCAAGCAAGTATCCGGGATATACTCGTTAGCATGCCCAGACGAATTCAAGCTGTGATTTTAGCTAGAGGGGTTCACACTCGATACTAAACATTTATCTGCTTTTACTTCATTAAAGAAAATCATACAAAAAAATATTTTTATTTTTACTTTATGAGCATAATGCACTACTAGCGAACATACACTACTAGTGAGGTTTAGCATTATTTCCCATAAATTGTATAAAAATTTTATGAAACACTGATGAAAACGATTATTTTCTTATTAATTTACCAAATTGTGAGGATAAAACTACCTATACTTATCAAACAAAGCAATATTAACATTTGAAATGGTTCATTGCTTAGGCGCCCGTTTTTTTTACAAATGAGTTTATTTATTAAAATCACTAACGTTTAGATAGCGTTGTAGATGCAAGGTTTTCTAAGACAATCTAAATGCTAATAGAATCTAAAAAAAAAGAACCAACCACCAGGAAGGTAACTTCGATTCCTACCTTACCTACATACCTTCGTCATGACATTCTCTTAGGTTTTGCTATTATATAAAAAAAAACTATAGATTAGATTAGATTTATTTATTTCACTTTGACACAATTACATGATAAGTAATTTACAATGTAATTTAAAAAAAATGATCGTCAAATGTACAAATAATAATGATCTTTAAAATTGAGAAATAATTTAAACAATGTCAAATGCAGATGGTATAATAGATTTCATCGAATTGTCACAATAGAATTAAAATTTAAAAGGTCCCGATAATAATAAAAAAACCGCCTTTCTCTCATAGTGATTGGCAGAGACCGTGTCATGATAAGGTATAGGCAGGTATATACTTACTCGTACCTATGTAAGGACCCCAGCAAATTTTTGCTACATATACTTACTTCCATTACAGTCCACATGCTCGGCGATTTTTGGGTACTTTTGAAGCCTTTTCTCAAAACGCCTTCGATTTGGTGAAAAAAAGGAATTTGAAAATTACTAAACTTCATCAGATGCGTAATGTAAAATACTAGCCTAATACATGCCTAGATAAGAAGTACTCAAAAGGCTTCAAATAATTAATTTTTATGTAAAACCGCCAACAAACTTCCAGGTAGCGCAGATGTTTATCACAAAAACTTGATATTCTCTCCGTGATTCTTTTGAGGGTTTTGTAAGAAGGTGAATGGTTGTGGCAAGCTTATAATAAGATTTATTGTAACTGATCTTGTTTTGACAATCACAATGGCACGGGGCGAGACGGTAAAGGACATCATTGTGTGGTCTAATTCTATGAGTCGCGAAAGTCAAAATATGGAATGTAAACACACCTGGTTCTCAATGAAATTACTGTGGTAGGTAGGTATAAAAAAATTAAGATCAAGATTTCGTACGGAAATTGTTTACCAGCGATGGTAAGACGAGTCCTTTTATACTTCTGAAAGTATTAAAATTTTCGTAAAATTTACTTAGGTTTAATTTAATTATTGAGTGTAATTTAATTAGATTGTAAGTATTCTGCAGTGCCCTTATAATAGGTTATGTGTGGACGTGTAATGCAAACTTTGACGACCTCCGTGGTCAAGTGGTCTGTGCGCCGGTCTCAAGGCGTCGCCATCTAAAGAGGTTCTGGGTTTGATTCCCGGTGGGGGCAGATGTTTTTGTAGTAAGGGTATTTACCTATTTCATTTTTATTCTTTATTGAAGACTAATTAGAAATTAAATTGAACAAACTGCTTCTCGGACGAAATTACAGTCGAGGAGCCCATTAGTGGGGTTCTTTTAAAAAGCATGTTTAGAGCAGTCATTTATAAATTAAATAAAAATCCTAATATTGGTCTGTCTTATTCATAAATAATATATTCTAATAATATAAATTGAATATCTTCTTACATTGTCAAATATCGCTTCATAAAAACTCGATCGCGAATTGTCTCGGCTGTAGGCACTCTACACCATTAGCCAATCATCCAGCCAGATTATATTTATACTTTTTGTTTGGAAAAATTGTTTGAAAAGCGTCCCATATAAAATTCCATGTAAAACTGGCTTACTTTGTAAAATGTACTCTACGGATCCTGAGACGACTGTCAAACAGATAGAAGTGAAACTCAGTGAGTTACGGTAATGCATCAGTGATATGGTGATACAATGCCTAAGTATGTATGTCGATATGACGCCATATCCCTTAGAAAGGCTTAATCTTAACGACTTACATAAATACTTCCACGTAAACATCACTAAAAGCCAATTGTTGTTAAATTTAACGGCACATTAAATAAAACTAGCAGTCATACGATTATTGGCTCTAGATTTAAGGAGCGCGATGTTTTGACCTCTGCTTGTGAATGTCATGTCTTTGTTGAGATCTGATTAAAGCTCCGTCTATCGTAAATAACTCTTGTTCGTCTGCTAATTAGCCAATTAGCATACATGTCAGGAATAGGAAGTAATTACTGAAAACGTAATTGTGGCGTATTTAGCGTCAAGACGTTGGCAACTTGTGCCCCGAAAAGGAGTGTGTGCGACTCATTGTCTCGTTATGGTGTCCGCTCTTTGTCGGAACAGGAATTTAAATGTTTCTATTTTCCGTCGCTATGCTACCTCCGTGTCCTCGGCGCGTAAAGGAGCCTGTAAAGGACCAAAGACAATTAGAACCACATTCCTTTAATCATTACAGAAATTTACAGCCCTCATTACTTTGTTGGTAGCATTTTCATATTGTGTTTTATGAATTATTTAGAACACTTTTATATATACGCGTACACATGAATATATAATACATATGTGTAATATATAAAAGTGTACATATATTCTCGATTTTTAAGAGTGTAATATATAATAATTTTTAAGGTGGGTAGAAACAGTCGCAATAGCGACCGGGACCAACGGCTTAACGTGCCTTCCGAAGCACGGAGGAGCTCGAGATCACAATGTAAAAGGTCACCCATCCACGGCCTGACCCTAGCGATGGTAGCTTTGTTTTCAATCGAAAGCCAAAGCGTACTTACCACTACACCACCGAGCTCTAGTTATATGAGCGTAATAATAAAATAAAAATCGAGAATATTAATAAAAGGTTTCCTGAGATTTGTCTGAAATCTACATAAATATATAACGGTAGCCAAAGATACCTTTATATCTTTAGCAAGGGTAACCCTTAGCATTAGGAGGATGTAAGTACCACGCTACTTTTCTAACATCTAAAAGGAATCACATTAAACTAATGGACATAGAAATAGCCGATTTCGGAGCAAATGTAACTATCGAAACGAACCTACCAAATCGGCTGCGTGTTACACCGAGATTCCTCGGCGAACGTTTCAACTTTGGCACCTCATGATGATTCCTGTTCGGAAAAAAAAAAATTTAACACCTAGATTAATCAAGAGATGCCGTCAATTGTACTCCAAGACTAATCCAATTCTTCACTCTAAAACCTATGCGATTTTTACTAGAAGAACTAGATATAAACGTCACTATTAACATAGATTAATTAATAGACCGCTATTCCCATACATGGGTTTTTAGTTCGTCTAAAACTTAATTTATCTATGATTCCGCTAGTATAGTAGCGTCACCTAAATAATAAGTCGAATTAAGGGTACAAGCAACAATAATAAGTTTTAGACGAACTATAACCCATCTATGGGAATAGCGATCTATACCTACTACTTAATTTATCTATGCTATTAATGATCACCGCTTAGCTCGAGCGCCAAGCACTAGTGTAAGATATCATTGTAAAAAAAAATAACTTTTTAGTTGCGTTAAGAAGTCCAATTTCTATGTGAAAACCACACAGGTGAATACTGGTGAAGCTCGCTTCCACATTCAGCCTTGTCGTCACTTACCAACAGGTGAGATGAAGGCCAAGATTTTGCCTGTCACATTAAAAAAATAAATAAAGCGGCCCTAGCAGAAAGTAGTTTCGTCTTCTCAACACAACTAAAAAAGTTAAATTGTAGGTAACGAGGCGCTATACCAGTATTAGCGACTCTTTGCTGATATTGCGCTCTTCTCTGGCTATTTCTCTCTTTGTTTCGTTTTAAAAAAACGAACCATATGTCTGTCTGTTCTGTCAACTCATTGTCTTGTCCTCTTAAAAATTGTTATAAATAAATTGAAATCGATCCATTAGATCGAAAGAAGTCTTGTTTTTGTAACTGAAGTAATTGAATTCATCGTTTGTATTTTATTTGAATAGAATCGTTTTCAAAGGCACTTTTGTAAGTAGCCCTACTTTTATAAATATTTCTTAGTTTTTATGTTGTGTTTTTGTAATTTACCTTTTATAAAATTTGATTCAGAGTGCCTTAGTTTCTAAATAATATAAATATACCTATAAGTGACGACCTGGGACTTTTATTTTTCACCGGGGTCACCACGTCACAAAGTTTCTTAGAATGATAACTTTCACTACGGGTGCTGGAGACTTCTTGCGATGAGGTTATGCTTATTAGAAAAAACTCTCCTGACCCCTAATTCTAAACTGTCGGAAAACAAACCTGTCACTTTTATTGCGGCGAATAAGAGCGAGACGGAACGCAACTTTCCGAATCGAATCCATGATCCGACAGTTTAGAATAAGGGGGCAGAGGTGGTTTCAATTTCACCAAGCTCCATCGCATTGTTTAAAATATTCGGTGATGCTGTAAAGGACGTCACAGTTAAACAGCATACCACAACATTTTTGGTTAGGAAATATTTAACAGGGGTTGGCTACCTGTTGACGTAGATGTCTCTCCGTGCTCTGTACCAGCCTATATAAGTCCCGCTGCTGGGCATAGGCCTTCCTCATGGAGAAGCACATGAGGAGTATGGGCCGTAACACCACCACGCTAGGCTAATGCGGGTTGGGAAACGGTAGCAATATAAGGACTTAACGTGCCTTAGGAAGCATGGAGAACTCACAAAATTTTGGTCACCCATCTCAAGAAAGGATCATGGCGAAAGTAGCTGTGTTTTCGATATCGAAAGCCAAAGCACATGAACAACTACGCCACTGATCTTTCTTCAATAAACGATCGTAATAAAGTAGTTCAAGTAAGTAAGAGATGCCCTAATTGGGCATAGCGGTATTTACTACGGGCATCTTGATCGACCGTCGAGGGAAGGTTACAGAGGATTACAGCTATTATCACAAATTCAAAGTGTTCATCGTCTTCAACCTATATAAGTGCCATAGCAAGCGGGACCAACGGCTTAACGTGCCTCCCGAAGCACGGAGGAGTTTGTGATCACAAACGTTTTTTCACCTATCCAAGACCTGACCATGGAAGGTAGCTTTGTCTTCGATATCGAAAGCCGAAGCGTACTAACCACTAGGCCACCGGAGCTCCTATTTCAAAGTGTTAGTTTGGTGAGTAAGGTCGAACTATTGATTTAACGTAAGTAGGCGGTGTTGTACTTCCACCTTCTTAAGTTAATATCTTCCAGCTATAATTAGACGTCAACAAAATTAACCGACATAAGAAACAGCCAAAATCTCCTGAACCATAATAATCATTAGGTCTAAAATAAGTGAAAAGCTATATTTGTATCTTTTGCTCTCATAAGTCATTGCTTTATTTGCGTGGTTTTGTGGGAGGTAATAAAATGAAATAAGCCAATAGAAATTCGGTCCTAAAGGCAGTGAAAATATGGTATGTTTCTAACTTAGTCACCGTTTTCATAGTCAAAAGAGATGTTACAAAACAGGATTGTTCTAATTACAGAGTAATGATATTATTAAGCAAAACCTCTTCCCATTTGATGTAATAATTTATACTTATTATAAACTAATTTCGGGTCTTATCTTAAATGCTAACAACATTATTAAGTTTGTAAATAAAGAGTCATTTGGTCATACCAACAATTTTGGGATTACCATGAGCTTCTTCTTCGAGACAATGGCTCAGATTATATGCCGCCAGTCTAATACCACGAGCTAACTATTGTATACCTTTTTTTATAATCAGGCCAGCAAATGACTCAACACCACCAGATGGTAAGCAGTAGATAAGTCCATTTGCGAAGGATGCTAGGGCAGAACCAATGCAGGCCTAGCAACCTCCACTGCTGGCTTATAAGATGCCTTTTCACGCCTCTTTTGAAGGAACCCATGTTGTAGGAAGAAGGGAACACGTGTGCCGGTACAGAATTCCATGCTCTTGCTTCCATTTTTCCATGCTCCGCTTCCATTTTCTTCTCCTTCCTGCAGTTCCCAATTCTATTTGACGTCGTAGCAACATGTCTTTTTTCCCTCTCACCATTATCATTAGTCTTTCATTGCACAATCCACGCACAATCGTGTGTTGAACTGCAATACCTGTGAACACTACATTACAATTCAATAAAGTTTATGCATGAAGAGCTTAGAAAGTTTGCCACAGACAAAAATATTAAAAGTGTCCTCTCTATCTTCTACTGTTAAAACAAAAATCTTTGTATTACTTTTTTACCTTATTTTTTTGTGTGTTGTCTGTCTGTAGCTCCTAAAAATACAATGGAGCAATATAAAAATGGTATCGGTGTAACAGCATCGAACAGGCTGAGGTGTGGTATGATGTGGTAGTCGAGGCACGTCCGTGATTGGTCATTTCAGTATATCTCTGTTAGACGCCGAACGAATCCAGAATGAATTACAGGAATTGTTTATATTTCGATACAAGAGCGATTTTCGGCTTCTAAACAAAAACGGCGGTCAAATGACGATTCGAATGATGATATTAACTACAATGGTAAGTGGAGCAAGGAATGTATTTTTAATTCATATATGTTTTAGAAAAAAAAATCGTTTGTTGACTTCAGGCACTTCATTTAAAAGAGCATAGAATACAGAATTAATTGGTCAATAAGGGTTTGACTTAAAATTTTGCTTTATCTTAATAAATTACATCATATTCTTTTACGTATACATGTAAAAAGGTTCATATTATGATACTCATTACAAAAAGTACTTAAGATCCAATACGATAATAATAAATGCCGAAATATAGAGTAGGTATGTTACCAACTCTACTTTTGATTCTTAAGTTTAATTTGTGGCATTATGCTTTCGAACATCGATTAGTATAAGGTATAAGGTTGAACGGGCCATTTCCGCAACTCGACGTCTAAGCGCCTTTTTTGCGTGTGTGGGAATGATGCTCCTATTCTCGCCAACCCAGCTCATCCAGGTACTTCAGCAGGTTCTTCAACTTACCGAAAACCTCCGGTAGTGAGCTCGGCTGACCGAGATGTCTTACCCGGTAGTCCGCCACACCTGGACACTCCATGATCACGTGTGCAGCCGTTTCTTCCGCCTCCATGCACACCCTGCACATGGGGCTGTCGGTTATACCTAGGTTGAAAAGGTGTTTGTTAAAAGGTCCGTGGCCTGTTATGGCCGCGGTTACCTGACGGAGTTGCATCCTGTTTAGTTTCAGGATGTTCTTTGATAGGCGTGTGTCAATTTCTGGTAGTGAAGCCTTTGATTGTTTGCAGTCCTCTGTGTTTTTCCAGATCTCTTTGTGAAGTAGTCTGGTGTTCTGTTTGATCTGGTTATTAAACCATTGTTTGGGGAGAGGCACTATCGGTTCTGGTCCGTAGATTTTTGTGCCTGACCCCCTTCTAGCTAACTCGTCTGCTTTATCATTGCCGCACGAGTTGCTGTGTCCTTTTATCCATTGCAGGGTAATGTGGTTCTTCTTCATCGATTAGTATTGGCTTTGTTTGTAGATGAATTCATCACGAAGAACCTTGCAGCTATTGTAGCTGTACCTGCTCTGCAGTTGCGTTTAGCTCTAATTATAGAAATATTTAGTTCATATTGGATTATTTTTTCTATAAATTTGGAATCGATATTCTTTTGTTTATTATTCATGACCATGGATGCAGTCCTTCAGTCGTATACATTGTGTGTAGTCTAGTCTTTAGTAGTATTAAGTCTTAATTTTCATTGAGATGCAAGTGTAATATATTACAATTCATCCTGAGAGAGTTTATGCGCCGAATGGTCGATGGAAGTCACTTTGATGCTACTTGGTGGTGGTTGTGGTGGTTAATGAGGTGGATTACCACGATAAAAAACTCATCAGTTTTCACACCACGTGACGCTTATTTCAATGAGCCACACATTGCACATCATCACAGACACTTATTACACAAAACTACACTGATTTTAGGTAACACTATCACTCCGAAACAATATTACAATCATCGAAATAAAAATCACGTCCGCAAGTCAAATGTTGCTATAAACCACCATTTGGAATTATGTATAGATATTAACAAAGTCTATTTTTATAGTTAGTAAAAATGGAGTAGTTCTGCGCGGTATGACTGGCAGCCAATAATTCAAAAACTTTTGTTTTGGCGTCAATTGTTCGGATTGGGGGGACGGGGTCTTTGTTGGAATTTGTTGCAACAGATAATCGTATTAGTTTTCTTCATCGGCGTGCTACATTCTGTTTACTCTGATATCCATACTAATAATAGGTCTAACCCATGAAATTGCCGTTTTGTATGGAGATTTTAGGGAACTTTGCATATTCCATACTAACATTTTTTCAGTTTTCTTCACAACGACAAATCCAAAGACAATAATATTAGGCATGGATCATTAGACAAGCTTAAGCAATATGTGTGATATCACTTTTCATAAAAATTATTTATCGTTTTTAAGTAAATGTAAATCAAATGATGTGTTCGGGAGGCACTTAAAAAGAGCTGTCTCCGTGTCCAATTTTAACAAAATTAAACTTACAAAAAATTATTAAAACAAATCAAAAGAGCTCAAAAATACGGTCTATTTTTAGAGGAGGTAATTATTTTTTAAGAATACTCTGAAAGTTAATAGTTACAGACAAAATACTAAGAGAGAATAAAACGGCAGATTCATAGGTAAAGACATATTATTATAAATGCGAAAGTAACTCTATCTGTTTGTCTCGCTTTCACGTCAAAACTACTGAACCAATTTAACCGAAATTTGGTACACAGATAGTCTAGAGCCTGAGAAAGGACATAGGCTACTTTTTGTCCCGATATTCTCATGGGAACGGGTGCCATGCGGATGAATGTTAAGAAATTTAAATAACTCCTCCCACAAAAATGAAGGAGAAATTTACGCCACTATGAACTTTGTTTCTTATAATAGAGTAGGAGTAAATATTCAATTCCACCAATTGAGGCTACTGTTCCAATTAGAAAATACTTTCAGTGTTGAGAAACCTATTTATTGAGGAAGGCTACATACCATCACAATATCTCAAAGTAACTATTCTACGCGGTCGAAGTCGCGGGCAAAATATAGTTACAAATAATTCTGATAGAGATAGAATAATAAAAGTTGCTTAAAAAATTATATATTGATGCTAAAATCAAACCAGTTTCGAGAATGAGTCTAAGCAATCATGTTGGATTGTACTAGGTCCCAGGTTGGGACTTGAGCATTGGCTTTCAACTCTCTGCTGACTTGTAAAATGTTAAATTTAAAATAAATCTTTTAGTAAAAAAAAATATTGATTATAATACGAGCTTTGGTCTGCTGTTTTCATATACCTATTACCAATTTCTTGAACTATATTTAAATATAATAGGCTAGTTGACTCATATCAAAAGTAATGAAAATAATGTGTCATTCACATAGTGTTTAGTACAAGGGTCCAAAATATACCAAGATCGATAAATGTAAATAAGGAATTGCGTTAGAAATTCAATTTTAATATGTTTTATTTTTCTTTTTTTCATCTGCCAAAAACGCTATCCATCATGTTCGTGAAATTTGTTGAGTAACGCTTCATGTAAACAATTACTATGCATGGTCAAAAACCGTCAAACGCCAGTCGCAACCAATCAAGCATAACTGTCGTCTACGTCACGCATGCGTATTGAATTGTTTACAATAATTGTGACGCTATGGCACAGATAATTCATAGACAGGACCGAAGGCGTTTTTGACATTTAAGCAAAAACGTAATTTATAATTTAAAATTTATTGTGTTACAGGCTTCAGAAAAACATTGTAATATTTTTTATGGTCATGGCTATCAGTAAGTAATCATTTGGGGCCCAATAAAAAAAAAGCAACTAACCTATTCAGTATACTATCTGCTTTAAGAAGTTTTTATTTAAGCTAAGGCCTTATCATATTTACCGTATAATTATGTACATAGGAGAGTAATATTTACAATAGGCGTTTTGAATTATAGCCCCGAAGTAAATATTTCAGTCTCCTCTATAATTTTATTAACCATTAACTGGGTTTACACTGCTAATTTCCAAATTACCCTCATTCCCATTGACGCTGTCTAATCACAACCCATGACAAGGTAATCCCTAAATTTATTGACCATAACCTCCACTGTCATCGGCGGAGAATGGCTCAGATTTATAAAGTTCGGTGCTAATGAAATTGTATTGAATTGCAATAAATTATTACCCACAATAGGGACAGTTAAGGAAATTTAGACTAAATGACGGTCAAAACATGACCACCCTAGTTAACGATTCGGCGACGGCAAGGTGTAAGGAACAGGGTAATTTATTGGGGCACACCATTTTTATTGTTACAATGTTTGTACACAGCGGTTATAGACCACACGTTCAGACGCTGTGGAACCCCTCAGGGAATGGCTTTGTACTATAAAGGAACAAACTTTATGATAGCTACTCTTTCAATAGAATTTGGATTCTTTGTCCGGTGACTGTGCAATTCTTATATTGTCCAAGTTACCAGATGCATTATGATATTTGTATATTGGGTCCTTACCTATGAAATTGGTGTTTTTTTCTCTATTAGTATTTTGTCTGTAACTATTAAGATTCAAG
The DNA here is from genome assembly GCA_910589355.1 of Parapoynx stratiotata. Lineage (NCBI taxonomy): Eukaryota > Metazoa > Arthropoda > Insecta > Lepidoptera > Crambidae > Parapoynx > Parapoynx stratiotata. Next base: position 3,640,333 of record OU342468.1, on the reverse strand, counting down.
AGTATTCCTAAAAAATAATTACCTCGTCTAAAAACAGACTATATTTTTGAGCTCTTTTGATTTGTTTTGATAATTTGTTGTAAGTTTAATTGTGTTAAAATTGGACACGGAGACAACACTTTTTAAGTGCCTCCCGAATACATCATTTTATTTGCATTCACTTAAAAACGATAAATCATTTTTATGAAGTGTGATATTACACATATTACTAAAGCTTGTCTAATGATAGATGCCAAATATATCTACATATAAATCTATTTATACCTGCTAAATATATCTTTGGATTTGTCGTTGTAAAGAAAACTGAAAAAAATTTAGTATGGAAAATGCAGAATTCCCCAAAATCTCCATACAAAACACCAATTTCATAGGTAAGGACCTAATATTTTGCGTTTAATAATAAATAAATATCTACAAACATTCACACCTATCAACTATATAAATGTTAGAAGATTGGTTAAGAATCCATAATTCATTGCAGCATTAGATTTATTAAACTCTTTTTGTTACACAAAATATTTAATATCAGATAATATCTATCAGAATACACTACCTAGGAATTGATTCTTGATCCTTCATTGATCCTTTTCCTAGATTTTATACGTTTCCAGTAACATATATGTATAGGATGCCCAAATAATTCATTCATTTAATTATCCCGCTGACCAACTAATTATTTTGCTGCCCAAATAATTATTTTGCCGCAAAATAATTACATTTCTGAGAAAGTATATGATATTTCGGTAGATTTTTTTTGCTGAGCAAATGGCTGCCCAGATAATTACTTCCCTTAAAAAATATGCAAGGGTAACTCTTAACCTTGAGATCTATAAAACAGTTTGAGTTTAGAGATCCCGCTGGCTGCCTGCTTTCTTCTATTTTTGATGGTTGATTTAAAAATGACCGACTGCCTTCAATATTGTTCCAACAAATTGAAAACGAACGGGGTACGCGCGTGGAATCGCAATTAGAGATTTGTTGTATGGAATATATTGTGCGGTGGATTATTCTCACGAGCTTCCATTTGGTACATGACGCGTCTAAAATTCTTGTGGACAAAGCGTCCTGGGCTGAGCGTAGGTAGCGGGCCGCCGTCAATATACCAGACAGCGGGACACTATTGTCACTAGCCCTTTGTCCCCCTGACGCCGCGATGCGCTGACCAAAAATCATTAATTCTGTATCACAAAGCAAGAACCCACAAATCGAAGGCCTGAAAAAATTAGGTTCTATTCAGGAACGGTCAGTGACACGCGGATACGAGCCTCGACATTTAGGCTTTAATTATAACGTGTCCGAATCTCATATTGGCGTTAAATATTATATGGAACTCGTGCTACTTTATGACAGAATCGATAACACAGGGCATTGTTTCATTGGAACTTGCGTAACCTACTGAGGTCATCGGGAGGCTAGTAAATAGGGAACATAGTAACTTTTTGTTGTCACGGCGTGATGTAACTCTCAACTAACCCAAACACGCCAGCCAATGTTCCACGAATAAATCATAAGGTTTTTTGTGATTAACGTCATCGTTAAAGCATAAAGGTTCATATTTAGTGCAGTTAAACTGAACGCCCGTGACAAAACCGGATTAACTCGGACTATAAAACATTATACAAAATAAAACTTTCAGCTTACTGTTTACAGAATGTGTCTAATTATTTATTAAAATCCCAACATAAATTATAATTCATCCGACCGCTACTTAGAGTTGCGCGGGTTGTTTCGTAACAGATTGTGTTATAAATATTTAGAACACACGCATAATATATTATTGCAATATACATCAAATATTATTTATAAAACTATATTTGTACAAATGTTTGTTACTAACCACAAGGCATTTAATAAATTATACTGTTAATAATAAAAACGTCTTGTAGGGAGTAAGAAACGTCAGTTTACAATTTAAAAGGAGTAGGACCAGAATGTTAGGTCCATACATAACCAAAGACCAAGTTTTCTTTTATAAAATACTTAATTATTAACAACTTTGCTGGCTCTACTTTTTAGTTGGAAAATATTGGTTTCGGATACACACGGACCGGCTCAGCTCTTAAATCTATTCAATTTTCCCCATTACAAAGAATGCAATTGTTGCGTTCTTGCTTGGATCTTGAATTTATTCACTTTTAAGATATTTTCAATTATAACGCTTAAATTTTAATTGATTTGTTTGCAAGGTAAGGACCCCTGAGTATTGTATATTAGAGTAGAGATTGTGCACTAGAGTGTATTTTATTACTTTTTATATTTGTAATCACTATTGAACCACCTAATTATACACCTCTGCCTACCCCTTCGGGGAAAGAAGTGTGATGACAATTTTGTTTTGTTGTTCAATACTCAATACTTAATTGCTTTGCTTTTTTGTTTGTTGTTGTTATATTTGTATTGAATATTCAGTTGCAATTACTTTATAAATGACTGTTCTTATTTCTTTCTTCTTACTTCATTAATCTAAGTTTTAAAACAGTTTTCGTTTGCCATAAATGAAATTGTACAGAACCACTAATTTAGAGGTATCTACAACGTTCCTGTCACCAAAATATTTATAGAAATCATTCAACTATCAATAACACGCACCGTTTCAAATGCGATTAAAACCGCCGTAGTCGAGGAGCCTGCACAGATGTTTGGGCCGAATTAAAAATAAAAAGCGGCAAAGGAATAAAGCTCTTTGTGTTCGCAAAATTCGTTTTATCCCGTAAACCGGAATCTGTGGCCCCTTCGGTCGAATAATGCTAATCATAATGGCATTACATTCATTCGGATTTCGTCAAGAGTCCTAACGCTTGGAACTCATCATTTTTTGTTCCGATGCTTTTCTCGTTACCAAACAAATCTAATCCGGCCGTCGCCATTTTGCCCGCTAATTTAAACGCGATTCTTCTCATTTAACAAATGACATTAGTACATCACGGTAGCTTCCATTTTTGCAAATCATTCGGCGGCGATTTTTTAATTCTCATCCGTTTTTAATTTGCCCAATTGTGCTCGAGTTGAAAGTTATAAATTATTTCCACGTTGTGTGGGATAAATCTGTAAGCTGATTAAAATATAAAAGAAGCCGTCAAGAAAGTTGAAGACTTAAAACTTATATATCGTCGTTGCGCCTGACAAATTCCATATGTGATATTCACAAGTTTGTGGGAAACAATAAAAAACATGTTATTAAAATAAGGAACAGATAATATCTGTTATTGTTATTGTTATAAAAAAACATGTTATTAAAATAAGGAACAGATAATATCTGTTCCTTATTTTAATAACATGTTTTTTATTGTTTCCCAAAACCTTGTGAATATCACATATGGAATTTGGGAGGCGCAACGACGATATATAAAAATAAGAGTGTTGTCTTCAATATTATTATGAATGGTTTCATCAAAATAAAGTAACCATTCTCGTTTCCTCAATTGTTTACGTAAGAATTCTCTTCACGTTTTATTTTAAATTTACCTATACACATAACAATAAGATTAAAAGTTATAAATCAATTGTAAAACAACGCACATGTGGCCACAATCCCCCGGATAAAGCAACAATATGACTTTAATGGCGACTTTACAAACTGGCACCATTAGCACAACTGATACAAAATATTTTGACGTTTACCACCATACAGGGTCTATGGGGACCCACGCCATTAAAGCCAGAGATGGTACAAACAGACAGAAACGAAGATCGATTCGATTTATGCGTTTTTTGCGTCAACAATAGCGAACGCTTATTGACAGATAATAGATTTGCGGTCGGAGCGAACAGTTGGCCGTGAGCGCAGTAATGTGGTTAGTTATGGTGATCAAAATCACATGTTGATTCCAACTAATGACGTTAAGTCACAATATAAATAACGCGTAAACAGGGGTTCGAGTTGGAGACTAGTGAATTAGGTATTTATGTTGTTATCAGTAGCCTTGACACTAAATCACTATTAATTTCGATTGTATCAATGATGCATTCTGTTATTCGTGATCGAATTTTCTACTTTTAATGTGTTTGATATTTTTTCTCTATTATTTCCTTGAATGCTTTTTGTGATATGAACTTCAAACGTAGCTGAGCTCTTTATCTTAATTAAATCATTATGTGTACCATCGCCCATGGTAATCTATTATGACGACCTCCATAGTCTAGTGGTGTGTACGCCGGTCTCAAGGCGTCACCATCTCGAGAGGTTCTGGGTTCGATCCCCAGTGGGGGCAAATGTTTGTGTGATGAATACAGGCATTTGTTATCTAGTCTTGGATGTTTATATAAGTATTGTATATTTTCTGAATATTTATATTTATTTATCTAATAATTATATTTATCCGTCTTGTAGTACCAGTAACACAAGCTGCTTTAGTTGCTTAAAATGGGGCTAGTTCATTGTTGATCTATCTATCTATTGGGTCCTTACCTATGAAATTGGTGTTTTTTTTCTCTCTTAGTATTTTGTCTGTAACTGTCAAGATTCAGAGTATTCCTAAAAAACAATTACCTCGTCTAAAAATAGACTATATTTTTGAGCTCTTTTGATTTGTTTTAATAATTTGTTGTAAGTTTAATTGTGTTAAAATTGGACACGGAGACAACTCTTTTTAAGTGCCTCCCGAATACATCATTTTATTTGCATTCACTTAAAAACGATAAATAATTTTTATGAAGTGTGATATTACACATATTACTAAAGCTTGTCTAATGATAGATGCCAAATATTATTATCTTTGGATTTGTCGTTGTGAAAAAAACTGAAAAAATTTTAGTATGGAAAATGCAGAATTCCCCAAAATCTCCACACAAAACACCAATTTCATAGGTAAGGACCTAATATTACGGTATTGTCACAGTACTGAGCACTGGGTTGTCTGCATGGGTATATCCTTCGTAAGCTGGCTGTCTGACGACCGTAGGAAGCCAGCTCTACTAAGTAACTTGAAGAAGGTTTGAAGGTTTCTGTGATTCCTGTAGCAGTAGGATCTTCACAAGGATCACAAGGCCGGAGGAGCTCGGTGGCGTAGTGACCAGTAGATATCGCAATAAAGCTACTTTCACCGCTATCTCGAGCTCCTCCTCCAGAAGGCACGTTAAGTCGTTGGTCCCGATCGCTATTGCTACCGTTTCTACCCACCAACCCGCATTGGGCCTGCGTAGTGGTGTTACGTCCCACTTACTTCTCATGTGTTTCTCAATAAGGAAGGCCTGTGCGCAGCAGTGGGACGTACTGAGGAGGAGGAGGACATGGATTCTAGGGGACGACTGGAGCCACTATTTTATGATGGGCAGTTTGCTTGTTTGTCAATGAAACAATAATAAGATCAGATTGCGCGATACCATAGTACCACAAAGGAAGCGTTGGCCTCTTAGGGCGAATTCGACCAAATTGAGATTAATAACACGGGAATAGTAATACCAAACTGAGCTGAAACGATTGGTCGAATCTGCCCTGTGTCAAACGAGACATTGACACATGCGTGCGCGAAAAACTGCGTACTCCGTTAAAATAATATTACTCGCGTGTAACCAAACATGAAAAAACTAGGATAGCTAATCGGCTCCGCCCTTAGGGCAGATTCGACCAATAGTGTGAACTCAGTTAGGTATTACTATTCCCGTGTTACTAATCTCAATTTGGTCGAATTCGCCCTTACAGCCGGTTTCTGAATTGAGTATTCTAGTAAAAATCAGTTGAGTTTTTCTCAAATATTTGACAAGAACTTATGTTTTCTACGTTTCACACGACGGAATGATATATTCTCAAACCACTCTTATCTAAGTATTACTCAATCCGTACTTATAAATTTCTTGAGAAAACTCGAACGTTCCATTTCATGTATAAAAACCGATATTAATCGATAAAATACTATTATATTAAATAATCCCATAATTCATCTATAACATTTATGGCATGAGTCAATTTATATAAATTATTTTAAAATAACACGTCTTACTTAAAATTTTACGTTATTTATACAGTTATACAGTACATATTGTTGTTTTGTTTTGAAATATTGAGCAGTGCATTGAATACCATTAGGAAAAACGAAACGGATATTGTATTTATATATGTCAAACGTCAAAAAAAGCGAGTGAACTTCTGTCTGTTAATTTGTTTGAAATTCAAAATGGATAGTGATAAAAAAAAGATCTCCCAATTATACCGCAGATGAACAGGAACCACTGTTGGTGTTTGTGGCAAAGTAAGTACTCATAAGCTTTTTATTGCGTAAATATCCTCCTTCTTGGCAGGCTATGATTGCACACAAACAAACGTAATCACGATTGAAAGTGAACCTAATAAATATATGTTTATTTCAGATACAAGAATATCATAGAAAATAAAAGAACAGGAGCTTCTTACATCCAAAAAAATGGATGCGTGGGCGGTCATCACGCAATAATATAACAGCATTTTCACGACTGGCCCGAGAGATGAAGCTATGCTGAAACACTTTTATAATAACGTAAAGCATCGTGCCCGGAAGGTAGCTGCCAGAGAAAATAAAGAGAGATATCTTTCGGAGCTGCCACCTGAAACCAACAATGTTGAAAAACTTTTGTTTTTAAAGTTTTATCATGCAAGTCCATAGGTACTAGGTATTTCAATAAAAGTAACGCATATTTATTATAATCTAATATTAATACAATACTTTACAAAATTTTAAAATTTACATATACTAAAGAAATATACAAACATTGAAAACTCAAGAACAAATGTTCTTTGTCATCAGACAAATATCAGCCTCTATGCGGATTTAAATCCTGGACCTCTGGTTTATGAGCCAGGGCAACCTACCACTGGACTTAATAACTAAAAGGAGGAATAATCCCAGTAGTGTAATCATGGTACTTGTTGATAATCATTTTCAATTTACAGGTGAATCAAATTAACTCATTATGGAATTGCACCTTCGAACATCTCGGGCTGCAATTGATGCCTTGATGCCTTACAGCCCTTGTCTACTAATCTACTATTATTGAAATACCTAGTACCTATGGACTTGGCGTGATGACCACCCACGCATCCTTTTTTTTACATTTTGTGGTGACCTGCTGTTGCTGCTGTCTGTAGGTAGTTTTTACTAAATACTTTGATGTATGTACTAAAATAAAAACGTGAAAATAAAATGTTATTTTTATTTATGGAGAAACACATGAGGAATATGGGTCGTAACACCACCACGCTGGCCCAATGTGGGTTGGTGGGTAGAAACGGTCACAACTGCGACCGAGATCAACGGCTCAACGAGACCTCCGAAGCACGGAAGAGCTCGAGATTACGTCTAGGTCACCCATCCACGGCCTGACCATGGCGATGGTAGCTTTGTTTTCGATCGAAGCCAAAGCGCACTGACCATTACGCCACCGAGCTCCGAATTTAGATCAATTAATTTGAAAAATAATTTTGTACAGTAAAATTTTGGGCATGTTCACTTGGTGGTGTTATTTCAACCTGATTTCCTTCTATGAGTTCATCTTCCACCACATAGTCTTTCAGGTCAAGAGTCATGTTATGTAGAACAACACATGCCAGAATTACGTTTAGAACTTTTTGTAGTTTCAATTGCATTCCGGAATATAGACATGGGAACCTTCTTTTTAAAACTCCGAAGCACCTTTCAATTGTGTTTCTGTGAGTAACTTGGGCCTTATTATAGGCTTTTTGCGATGCAGTGGCAGGGTTTAGGAATGGTATCAATAAATACCTAAGACATGGATATCCACTATCTCTTAAAACGAGATATGAACCAAATCTCCCACTTTCAAAATGGGCAGCAAGTGGGGGGTCGTTCCAAATAGTAGTGTCATGAACAGAACCTGGCCATCGAGCAATAACACTTCTAATTTTTAAATTGGCGTCACAGATAGCTTGCACGTTCACAGAAAAATAGCTCGGCTCTATTTCCTCCCGGAGAATTAATTTTCATGTGCGTGCAGTCTACAGCTCCAATGACCCTTAGGAATCCAGCTAAGTAGTTACAAAGAAATGAGGGTTACAAAGAAATCTGTCCGACTTCCAATAAGTTGTCGCCTCCGTGGGCGCCTAATTATACGGGGCTCTTCCATGGAAGACAATGAAGATTCGTCACTAGACATTTTTAATAATAAATTAGGACAAGTATGTTTAAATTAAAGATAATTGTTTTTGAGGTTAACGTAGGTAAGTACTTAAGCACAAATTGAGTAGTGTAATTTGAGTACTTAAAAAATGACACAAATTTTCTTTGATGAGAGAGATTTGAGAACTGTCAAACGCTTCAAGAAACGCAAAATTCTATTTGATTCATGACTTAAAAGCTGCTACTCTCAAATTTAAGAATGCTCACGATGAAATACTCAAAATGTACTTAAGCATATTGTAGAAACAAAAATTCGTTTGATTAATACTTAAGTAGAGAATGAGACGTTCTCAACTATAAATTCTCAATACAGAAACCGGCCCTTAGTCAACTAACTCTAAAAATATAAGTCAAGCTTTTTAAACTAGTAATAAAAAAATCTTTGTCAACTTCTACTGTGATGTCACAGCCGTAATTTTGAGACGGTAGATCCAAACTGATTCAAAGATGATGTCTCCGACGCCCCTCCGCGAATAATTACACAATGAGGCATTCTTTTTAACTTTTGCTGTCATTCGGACGCGCTCACACAATGAGGCATTTTTTTTTTATATTTGCAGCCATTCGGACGCGCGTAGACTAGTCAGCAGCGGCCAACACCGATGTTTTGTCGGGGTTTTCTAACACGCGCAGTACACGCATTTGCGTATATCTGTGAGTTGTAGCTTAGTGTTCATTTATGGGCTTCCAAGCCCGCCTGGCTAGCTACCGCCGTCTTACCTAAATTTGTCGCCATAATAAAAATGTTATAAACATTTGTTGTGTTCGGGCAATCAGAGGTAAGATAGTCAGTTCCTCAGTTGTTGAGGATTTACAGGTGAAGCTCTCTTCCACCTTAGCCTTATCGTCACTTACCATTAGGTGAGATGAAGGCCAAGAGCTTACCTGTCATATGATATATGTGTGTCATATGTAAGAAAAAAGTAATTCCTTTTTCTGTATCTATATATAAAGTAGTTAATAGAAGGCCGTGTTTACTATTAGATGTTCGGATTAATTGGTCTAATTTATTTTAATTACCCATTTACGGTTCAGTTTAATAAGAACTTTAAAAAAGCTCATTAATATTCATATTTTAATCTTCGAGCATCAATTATTGTGTTAATAGTTTAATAAAATTAGGACGTATTCAGGGTTCCAGAGTCTTTCTCACTCCTTATGAATAACAATGATAGTATTATCGTAAAATTATGTCAGTTTTTATAATTAACAAAAGTTATGTCTTTTGAAGTTTTCGTAATTAATGATAATTAGAAGCGATATGAATTAGAATCGTTCCGTAATTCATTAGTAAATTTGTGGCGGTGAGGTGATGATTGTTTTAAAATATAGAAGGTATAAGGGCCGATTCCGTTGTCCCAAACTCTAGTTTGTAAGAAGCATAGATACACTATTTAGTAAAGTTTAGTCTACTAAGCTTAACTAAATTGTGTATCTATCCTCCTCTTCTCCTTAAAGTTTGAGAAGGATAGATACACAATTATGGTAGTTTAGTCTAGGTTGGTGCAACGGAATCGGCCCATTTATCAATTTAAATAAAATTTATTAGGAAGTTAATTAATTCAATACGCGGGTGGAAAATAGTTTGAATTAAAGCAATAACGTTCGATAATTTGCAAAAATAGAAAATTAAAAGAGATTATATTTAAATTTAGCGGAATAATCTACGCTTCGTGCCCTTAAAGGGCTAATGAAGAAAAAAAAGTGTACTTCGTTGAGGAATGCCTCAATTAGACATTCAATTAATTTTCTAATTTTATAATCTATTGGATGATTTAAATCAAAAAGCCAGATTGCTTTTGGATATCGCGTTTATTAACATTGTATTATGTTTATAATTAAACTTTTATAATAATATTTTTAAATGAAAGTTGTAATGTAAATACCTGACAGTTTTTGCGCTTTTCTCTTTAGCTTTTAGAACCTAGACTAAAGCTTCGTTTACACACATTTAGCCCATCGTTGAAAAAACAATGTTTTATTTGAGAATTTATATTAAACCACAATTGTTATTACATCCCTCCTCTCCCTCTCCCCCTCCCTCTAGTTAAGATTAACAATAAATTAAAGTCATTAATGCACATACAACTTTATGTATAATTTTGTACCTGTTCCTTTTTCATAGCAGTAATCTGCGCAGGCGCGTCTCTGCGGCTGATCTGGTTTTCTTAAATCAGCAATGATTTTATGAGTTACCACACTTTACATGAATTATAATTTTAATAGGCAATTTATCTCATTTTGTAGTCGTTTATTATAATTAAATTTGTTTTTATGTCAGCAGATGTAAACTTGTTACATTTGTAACACCTGTGAATACACCTGTTTATAATTTCTAATAAGTTAATGTTTCGGAAAAGTTCACCAAAATCGAAGTTTTTAGTGTCACGTGTTTTTCAGTAGTTGCTATGATTAAGAGATTTGACTTGTCAGCTAAAAAAGTTTCGAAAACAATATTTACATTAAGATATATTTCTATCGCTCTGGACTCTCCTTGACTACAGAAAATCTCTCCAATGGTTTTTCCTCATTAGAGGCGGCTATTATCATAGTTTCAATAAAATATATAAAAAAGTTTACTTTATGAAATAGTTATAGAAAACTGTTTAGATTTTGTAGAGTAGGTATTAGACAAAATCTTATAATGTGTATCGCAGTGGGTTGTAAAGGAAGCAGAGAGGTGTAGTTTGTAGATATAATTTATTAAAAGATATAAGGCACAACTGACACATAGAAAAATATAAACAAAGTGTAACTAGGCAACACTGGTTACCTAGTTACACTTTGTTTATATTTTTCTATGTGTCAGTTGTGCCTTATATCTTTTAATAAATTACATCTACAAACTACACCTCTCTGCTTCCTTTACAACCCACTGCGATACACATTATAAGAGTGTCTATGGTGTCGATGTACTAGGCAACACTGGTTACCTAGTTACACTTTGTTTATATTTTTCTATGTGTCAGTTGTGCCTTATATCTTTTAATAAATTATATCTACAAACTACACCTCTCTGCTTCCTTTACAACCCACTGCGATACACATTATAAGAGGTTATGGCCCTCACAAAATTCTCCATCCCGAAGTTGAACGGAATCGAAGATTTTTCATCATGGAAGTTTGCCGTGAAAATGCTTCTGTTACGTGAGAAACTTTTCATTTATACGTCGGTTACTCCAGACTCAAATGATCCTTCTGGAATCCAAAAAGATGAAGAAGCACTAGCTACCATTTGTCTTCACGTTGAGCCACACTTGTACCCATACGTGCAGGAGGCCAGGTCAGCGAAGGAAGCATGGGAAGCGCTAGCTGCTGTCTTCGAGGACAAGGGTTTCAACAGAAAGATAAGTCTCTTGAATTCGCTATTAGACGAAAGACTGGATAGGCATACGAATATGCATGAGTATATCGCCGCTGTCATGAGTCATACTCAGAAACTAAGGGAGATCGATCATTGTGTTGATGACGAACTTGTAGCGGTAATACTACTGAGAGGTCTACCGGATGAGTATAAGCCTATGCGCATGGCTATGGAACACTCAGGTATGATGCTCACTTCACAGAATGTTCGTCAGAAGTTGTTACAGGAAGACTCTAGCAAGGGCAGCGCATCCATTTCGACTAGCGATTCGGCGTTGGCATCTAATAATGCTAAAGGGAGAAACAGGAAGCAGATCACGAAACCGAAACCTGTGAAATGTTTCAAATGCGGTGAAACAGGACACAAGAAACCTCAATGCCCACTCCTCACAGGATCGAGAAATGACGAAACAGGTTTAATCACCTCGTTGAGTGTTCGTGACACATTTGACTCGGAATCCTGGTATGTTGATAGTGGTGCATCGAATCATATGTCTTTTCAAAAACAGTGGTTTAGAGACATTAAGGTTAGTGGTAAGAATGATGTGACGTGTGCAAATAATGACAAGATTTCGAGCGAGGGAACAGGTAACATTATGGTCAGACTGAATGGGGTTCTGCTGCCCATTAGGGATGTTACATATGTGCCAGGCTTGAAAGTAAATCTATTGTCAGTATCTAAATTAGTAGAGAGAGGATGGAAAGTAGTTTTTAATGTAGATGGCTGTAACATGTTTCACAAATCGGTAGGTCACATATCGAGTAAGCTTGTGGCGACTGCTAGTAAAGTCTCAGGTATCTACAAGCTTGATAATTGTTTTCCTGTTGTAGATGGGGCGTTGGCTACAGTTCAAGCTGGAGACTCGTTGTTGTTGTGGCATCGGCGGCTTGGTCATGTAAATGAACGGGATTTACGTAAGCTACCGGGTCTCGATTTTGGAAAGAGTGTAATGAAATCTTGTGTTGACTGTATTAAGGGTAAGTCACACAGATTACCTTTTCCAGTAGGTGAAGCAGATAGAGCAACTGACAAGTTAGGATTGGTACACATGGATATCTGTGGTCCAATGTCAGATCGTTCATACAGTGGTTCTCGTTATATGCTTGTCATAATAGACGATTTCACGAGGAAAATGTTTGCATATTTTCTCAAGGAAAAATCTGAGAGCTTGAAGTACTTCAAGGACTTTGTGACGCATGTGGAGAACGAGACAAGCTTGAGACTCAAGGCAGTAAGAACGGACAACGGAACAGAATTTGTCATTCTTATGTTTAAACAATATTTGTCAAGTAAGGGAGTAAAACATCAATTGACAGTCCCTTACTCACCGGAACAAAATGGCGTTGCAGAGCGAGCTAACAGAACGATTGTGGAAATGGCTCGGACTATGCTGGGAGATAATCTAAGTAAACGGTATTGGGCAGAAGCCTGTAATACTGCAATTTACATAAAAAATAGATTGCCACATTCTGCCAACCAGGGGAAGATTCCGGAGGAGCTTTGGACGAATAAAGCTCAGACTGTCAGTCACTTTAGGGTCTTTGGATCGATTGCTTATGGGCATATTCCAAAGGAAGCTCGGAAAAAGTGGGACAAGAAAGCTAAAAAATATCGTTTTGTAGGATATTGTACGGATACAAAGGGGTACCGTTTAGCTGACATACAATGTCCACGCAATGTCATAAAGGCAAGAGACGTCATTTTCATAGAGGATACAGATGTTACTAGCGATACTTCAGAACATGTGACACCCTTGGAGCTTTCAAACGGACATGAGAATTCTGTTACATGGGAGATTGCACATGAGAAGCCAGCTGAACCAGATCCTGTCTCACACTCGAAAATACCATCTTCCACTACCGCAGAGCTGACAGAGGACTCGGAGGTCAATGACGATCAGAGTGATGCCGATCTTGCAGAGGAACAGCCTAGATATCCTTTGCGGAACAGATTGCGCGATCGCGAGGATTTGGTCTGTCTCGTCACTGAGGAACCTCGTTCTGTCAAAGAAGCACTGAGTGGAGTAGATACGATGAAGTGGAGAGAGGCCATGGAAAAGGAAATGGACTCTATGTATGAAAATAAGGTCTGGACGCTTGTGGACAAACCACCTGGAGCCAAAATTGTCGGATGCAAGTGGATTTTCAAATACAAGTTCGATGCCGATGGGAATAAGTCCTATAAAGCTCGACTTGTGGCGAAAGGATTCACGCAGTCTTATGGAGCTGATTACTTCGAGACATTTTCACCAGTTGTTCGGAGATCAACCATAAGACTAATGCTTTCGTTGGCTGTTCACAGAAATTTTGAAATTGATCACTTTGATGTGAACACAGCCTTTCTTAATGGTGAACTGCACGAAAAAGTTTATATGCGACAACCAGAAGGCTGCATACAAGATTGCAAAAAAGTTTGTTTGTTACAGAAGGCAATATACGGCCTCAAACAAGCATCGCGTTCATGGAACGAAAAAGTAAATGACGTGTTGTTATCATTGTCATTTATTCGGTCAAAATATGACAGTTGTCTGTATTACAAAGACAATGTTTACATTGCTCTCTACGTTGACGATTTTTTGGTGTTTTATAGTGAAAATGGGAAGAAAAATCAACTTTTGAATAGTCTGAGAGAGAAATTCAAGATCAAGGACTTAGGCAAGGCACGACAAGTTCTTGGTATGGAGCTTACGCGAGACGAAGGTACGTTACGAGTTTCACAACGTAACTTTACAAAGAAACTGTTGGCTGATTTTGGTCTGGCGGAATGTAAGCCAGTGAAGACTCCTATGGAGCTTGATCTTCACACGGTCTTGGCTGATGGGGAAGGAAGTGATGTATTAGATCACCCAAACCGGCTCAGATACCAGTCGTTGGTAGGAGCATTGAACTATTTAGCCAGCAACACGCGCCCGGACATCTCGGCTGCTGTTAGTTTCTTGTCTCAATACAATTCATGTTGTCATCAGGTTCATATGAAGGCGGCAAAGAGGGTGCTGCGTTATCTTCAGGGAACGATTGACTACAGCATGGTATTCAAAACCAGTGCCAGCAACTTCACAAATGTTACCGGCTACGTTGACGCTGATTGGGGAGGAAACGTGAAAGACAGAAAATCGTTTTCTGGTTATATCTTTCAGGTAAGTGGAAACCCTGTGTCATGGGAGTGTAAAAAGCAATCCTGCGTAGCGTTGTCATCCACAGAGGCGGAGTACATCGCACTTTCAGAGGCATGCAAAGAAGCTACTTATATGAAAGGTTTTCTTGCATCGCTGTTGCGAGTACCAGCGCAACCTGTAACTCTAAATGTTGACAATCAGAGCACCATTAAGCTTGCTCAGAACCCGGTTGCACATAGACGTACGAAGCACATCGATATAAGGTTTCATTATGCTCGTCAGTGTGTCGAAGACTCTACTGTTCAGTTACAGTATGTATCCACCGAGGAAAATGTAGCTGATGTTCTGACCAAGCCGTTAGGCCGTATAAAGTTTGAGAAATGTGTTTCAGCTTTAGGTTTAACATAGGTTTAGTTATCTGTAAGTTAGTGTTAGTGCTTTGATATTGTTTTTTGATATAGTTATGTTATTGCGTGATGAATGGTTGAGATGGTGTACGTTTGAGGGGAAGTGTTGGTGTCTATGGTGTCGATGTACTAGGCAACACTGGTTACCTAGTTACACTTTGTTTATATTTTTCTATGTGTCAGTTGTGCCTTATATCTTTTAATAAATTATATCTACAAACTACACCTCTCTGCTTCCTTTACAACCCACTGCGATACTCTGCTAAGGTTGCGCTGGTACTCGCAACAGCGATGCAAGAAAACCTTTCATATAAGAAGCTTCTTTGCATGCCTCTGAAAGTGCGATGTACTCCGCCTCTGTGGATGACAACGCTACGCAGGATTGCTTTTTACACTCCCATGACACAGGGTTTCCACTTACCTGAAAGATATAACCAGAAAACGATTTTCTGTCTTTCACGTTTCCTCCCCAATCAGCGTCAACGTAGCCGGTAACATTTGTGAAGTTGCTGGCACTGGTTTTAAATACCATGCTGTAGTCAATCGTTCCCTGAAGATAACGCAGCACCCTCTTTGCCGCCTTCATATGAACCTGATGACAACATGAATTGTATTGAGACAAGAAACTAACAGCAGCCGAGATGTCCGGGCGCGTGTTACTGGCTAAATAGTTCAATGCTCCCACCAACGACTGGTATCTGAGCCGGTTTGGGTGATCTAATACATCACTTCCTTCCCCTTCAGCCAAGACCGTGTGAAGATCAAGCTCCATAGGAGTCTTCACTGGTTTACATTCCGCCAGACCAAAATCAGCCAACAGTTTCTTTGTAAAGTTACGTTGTGAAACTCGTAACGTACCTTCGTCTCGCGTAAGCTCCATACCAAGAACTTGTCGTGCCTTGCCTAAGTCCTTGATCTTGAATTTCTCTCTCAGACTATTCAAAAGTTGATTTTTCTTCCCATTTTCACTATAAAACACCAAAAAATCGTCAACGTAGAGAGCAATGTAAACATTGTCTTTGTAATACAGACAACTGTCATATTTTGACCGAATAAATGACAATGATAACAACACGTCATTTACTTTTTCGTTCCATGAACGCGATGCTTGTTTGAGGCCGTATATTGCCTTCTGTAACAAACAAACTTTTTTGCAATCTTGTATGCAGCCTTCTGGTTGTCGCATATAAACTTTTTCGTGCAGTTCACCATTAAGAAAGGCTGTGTTCACATCAAAGTGATCAATTTCAAAATTTCTGTGAACAGCCAACGAAAGCATTATTCTTATGGTTGATCTCCGAACAACTGGTGAAAATGTCTCGAAGTAATCAACTCCATAAGACTGCGTGAATCCTTTCGCCACAAGTCGAGCTTTATAGGACTTATTCCCATCGGCATCGAACTTGTATTTGAAAATCCACTTGCATCCGACAATTTTGGCTCCAGGTGGTTTGTCCACAAGCGTCCAGACCTTATTTTCATACATAGAGTCCATTTCCTTTTCCATGGCCTCTCTCCACTTCATCGTATCTACTCCACTCAGTGCTTCTTTGACAGAACGAGGTTCCTCTTCAGTGACGAGACAGACCAAATCCTCGCGATCGCGCAATCTGTTCCGCAAAGGATATCTAGGCTGTTCCTCTGCAAGATCGGCATCACTCTGATCGTCATTGACCTCCGAGTCCTCTGTCAGCTCTGCGGTAGTGGAAGATGGTATTTCCAAGTGTGAGACAGGATCTGGTTCAGCTGGCTTCTCATGTGCAGATTCCCATGTAACAGAATTCTCATGTCCGTTTGAAAGCTCCAAGGGTGTCACATGTTCTGAAGTATCGCTAGTAACATCTGTATCCTCTATGAAAATGACGTCTCTTGCCTTTATGACATTGCGTGGACATTGTATGTCAGCTAAACGGTACCCCTTTGTATCCGTACAATATCCTACAAAACGATATTTTTTAGCTTTCTTGTCCCACTTTTTCCGAGCTTCCTTTGGAATATGCGCATAAGCAATCGATCCAAAGACCCTAAAGTGACTGACAGTCTGAGCTTTATTCGTCCAAAGCTCCTCCGGAATCTTCCCCTGGTTGGCAGAATGTGGCAATCTATTTTTTATGTAAACTGCAGTATTACAGGCTTCTGCCCAATACCGTTTACTTAGATTATCTCCCAGCATAGTCCGAGCCATTTCCACAATCGTTCTGTTAGCTCGCTCTGCAACGCCATTTTGTTCCGGTGAGTAAGGGACTGTCAACTGATGTTTTACTCCCTTACTTGACAAATATTGTTTGAACTTAAGATTGACAAATTCTGTTCCGTTGTCCGTTCTTACTGCCTTGAGTCTCAAGCTTGTCTCGTTCTCCACATGCGTCACAAAGTCCTTGAAGTACTTCAAGCTCTCAGATTTTTCCTTGAGAAAATATGCAAACATTTTCCTCGTGAAATCGTCTATTATGACAAGCATATAACGAGAACCACTGTATGAACGATCTGACATTGGACCACAGATATCCATGTGTACCAATCCTAACTTGTCAGTTGCTCTATCTGCTTCACCTACTGGAAAAGGTAATCTGTGTGACTTACCCTTAATACAGTCAACACAAGGTTTCATTACACTCTTTCCAAAATCGAGACCCGGTAGCTTACGTAAATCCCGTTCATTTACATGACCAAGCCGCCGATGCCACAACAACAACGAGTCTCCAGCTTGAACTGTAGCCAACGCCCCATCTACAACAGGAAAACAATTATCAAGCTTGTAGATACCTGAGACTTTACTAGCAGTCGCCACAAGCTTACTCGATATGTGACCTACCGATTTGTGAAACATGTTACAGCCATCTACATTAAAAACTACTTTCCATCCTCTCTCTACTAATTTAGATACTGACAAAAGATTTACTTTCAAGCCTGGCACATACGTAACATCCCTAATGGGCAGCAGAACCCCATTCAGTCTGACCATAATGTTACCTGTTCCCTCGCTCGAAATCTTGTCATTATTTGCACACGTCACATCATTTTTACCACTAACCTTAATGTCTCTAAACCACTGTTTTTGAAAAGACATATGATTCGATGCACCACTATCAACATACCAGGATTCCGAGTCAAATGTGTCACGAACACTCAACGAGGTGATTAAACCTGTATCGTCATTCCTCGATCCTGTGAGGAGTGGGCATTGAGGTTTCTTGTGTCCTTTTTCACCGCATTTGAAACATTTCACAGGTTTCGGTTTCGTGATCTGCTTCCTGTTTCTCCCTTTAGCATTATTAGATGCCAACGCCGAATCGCTAGTCGAAATGGATGCGCTGCCCTTGCTAGAGTCCTCCTGTAACAACTTCTGACGAACATTCTGTGAAGTGAGCATCATACCTGAGTGTTCCATAGCCATGCGCATAGGCTTATACTCATCCGGTAGACCTCTCAGTAGTATTACCGCTACAAGTTCGTCATCAACACAATGATCGATCTCCCTTAGTTTCTGAGTATGACTCATGACAGCGGCGATATACTCATGCATATTCGTATGCCTATCCAGTCTTTCGTCTAATAGCGAATTCAAGAGACTTATCTTTCTGTTGAAACCCTTGTCCTCGAAGACAGCAGCTAGCGCTTCCCATGCTTCCTTCGCTGACCTGGCCTCCTGCACGTATGGGTACAAGTGTGGCTCAACGTGAAGACAAATGGTAGCAAGCGCTTCTTCATCTTTTTGGATTCCAGAAGGATCATTTGAGTCTGGAGTAACCGACGTATAAATGAAAAGTTTCTCACGTAACAGAAGCATTTTCACGGCAAACTTCCATGATGAAAAATCTTCGATTCCGTTCAACTTCGGGATGGAGAATTTTGTGAGGGCCATGACCTCTTATAATGTGTATCGCAGTGGGTTGTAAAGGAAGCAGAGAGGTGTAGTTTGTAGATATAATTTATTAAAAGATATAAGGCACAACTGACACATAGAAAAATATAAACAAAGTGTAACTAGGTAACCAGTGTTGCCTAGTACATCGACACCATAGACACCAACACAAAAAAATTGTGAAGTTGAAAAATTTTGAAGTTGAAGTGGAAGATTCACGTTTAGCTCAAGCTTTTGGTGTGATGTTGGTTTTTATGATACTAGCTGAAAATGAGAGGGAACACCTACTGATCAGAGACAGAACATTGCCTCATGCTATTGTATGGGAGTTTGGCATCCATCTTATAGTACAAAATTCTTGGTGGGGTCATTATTTTAGTTCTATCCATGTTCTATCCCATCATTTATATGGACATGCGTGGTCAAAACAACGTGCTGGCAAAATTGTTACTCAATGTGGAGATGACACATTGCCATATATAAAAGAAGAAGAAGATTTTAAATTTCGAAATATAATTACATTTTGACGGAATATGTCACATAATACTCGGTCGAGCAGATATTGATAACCACGGTTACACCCGCGCGGTACCCGTTCCCATGGAATATCGGGATAAAAAGTAGCCTATGTCCTTACTCAGGCTCTAGACTATATGTGTACCAGATTTCAATTGAATCGGTTGTGTAGTTTTGACGTGAAAGCAAGACAGACAGCCAGAGTTAGTTTTGCATTTAAAATATAAGTATGGATGGTATATAGACTGTCCGTATCCGTTATTAGTCACACCAAAAAGTTTCCTACACTTTTTTTTAATTCTGTAAAAAATATTACATTAAATTTTCAAGGCATTGACAGCCACCTTTATGAATATCAAAATTTTTAAGTCAGCTATCATTTATCAAGATTTGATAAAAAAGATTGACCTGAATGAGGTATTGAACTTGAAACGAAGGATTTATTATAAAATTATTATATATACTATAGATATGCGTCATTAATTCGTTCGTTCGTGTTTATCTGTATGTAGGTAGGAGTAATAAATGAAATTAATATTGCTAATTGATCAAAATAAAACTCACATAAAAATAACATATAATATTATTCAAATGCATGAATCGTCCTTACAACATAATTACCCTGCTTTCTTTTGAAGGGCAAACAACAAAACTCCTTGTCATGTCTTATACTTGCTTCGTTATAAAAAAAAAGAGGCTGATAAATTAGATCGCAGTTTCTCAGATATTATCAAAAAATATATTTACTTAGAATATGAGAGCTTCGAATCACTTTTTTTCATCAATTGATTGAACTTTAAGAACAAAAAATCGTATATCACACTTTGTTTGAAGACAGTTGAACAAAATGCATGTTTTTACTAAAAGATCATCTAAAATAAAACTTGACAATATCTCAAGTACAATTAGTGGATAATTATTCCATCTTTGTTCTTTAGAATATCTGTACTCAAGACCATATTACCAAGTAAGTATCTATCCTTAAATAGTTTTACGTTTGTTTATTCTACTCGAGGTGAAGTATTATTGTTTCAAAGAATACTTTCTTTACACATTTCGTCAACGCAGGATGCTTGGGCAGTAAAAAGTGAATTTTTCAGCTTTCACGAATGACCATTTTAACTAGGACCTAATAACGATGGGGATTGATCTTTTTTGGTTGAGATAGAAAGGGGCTCGGAGGTCAATTTGACTGGTAAAGACTTATAGCTATTTGATTTATAGCTTCCTGAGAGCAACCGCGGACACATGACGCCGTCAAGACGATCCACTACTCTTTATGTCTTGTATTTTTAGAGAACATAAGATTATGTCATTAAACTTTTAATAAAACAAGGCGATGATGCTGTGGGGTGGATGATGGATAAGATTACGCTCGTCTGTTTTTGACATCTTTATTATTGTTAAGAATATATTGAATGTAAAATTATTTATAACGTAGTGGGTATACCTTTATATTAGGTCCTTACCTATGAAATTGGTGTTTGTATGGGGATTTTGGGGATGTCTGCATTTTACATACTAACATTTTATCAGTTTTCTTAACAACGACAAATCCAGAGATAATAATATTTGGCATGTATCGTTAGACAAGCTTTAGCAATATGTGTGTGAACACGCTTGATAAAAATTATTCATCGTTTTTATGTTAATGCAAATCAAATGATGTATTCGGGAGGCAGTTAAAAATAATTGTCTTTGTGTCTAATTTTTACACAATTAAACATACAAAAAATTATCAAATTAAATAATACGAGCTCAAATATTAGGTTGGGGAAAAAGTCTTTTCGCATTATAGTATGTATAAACTTGTAATAAAATCTCTTTGGCTATACTATTTGTATGGGGCTGGTTTTGGTATCATTGAAAGTTTAAATTTTAAAGAACATAATTCCAAATTCAAATTAGGAAAATGTGTGATTTTCATTTGTTTTTCGTACCGCCAAGATGAGTGAATCTAATGAAGAAATTCGATACATTTTAAAATTTTACTACAAAAAAGGTAAAAATGCAACGCAAGCCGCGAAAAAAATGTGCGATGTTTATGGACCTAGTGCAGTGTCTGTGAGAGTAGCACAAATTTGGTTTAAGCGTTTTCAATCCGGAAATTTTGATGTCAAAGATGCACGTCGCTCTGGTCGCCCTATTACAGATAAAATGGATGCCATTTTTGAAAAAGTGGAGCAAGATCGGCATGTCAGTAGTTACGACGTAGCTGAAGAACTGGGAATTGATCACAAAACAGTTTTGGCGCATTTGAAAAAAACTGGGTACACAAAAAAGCTCGACATTTGGGTACCTCACGAGCTCACTGAAAGAAACCTAATGAACCGTGTACTCATTTGTGATTCTTTATTAAGACGTAATGAAACCGAACCATTTTTGAAGAAGCTGATAACTGGTGATGAAAAGTGGATCACGTACGACAAGAACGTGCGAAAAAGGTCGTGGTCAAAGGCCGGTCAGGCTTCACAGACTGTGGCGAAACCCGGGTTAACTCGCAACAAGGTGATGCTGTGTGTGTGGTGGGATTGGAAGGGCATTATTCATTATGAGCTGTTACCACCAGGCAGGACCATCGATTCTGAACTATACTGCGAACAACTGATGAGATTAAAGCAAGAAGTTGAGAGAAAGCGGCCGGAATTAATCAACAGAAGGGGTGTGGTTTTTCATCATGATAACGCTAGACCTCACACATCTTTAGCCACTCGGCAAAAATTAAGAGAGTTTGGCTGGGAGGTGTTAATGCATCCGCCGTATAGTCCGGACCTTGCACCTTCAGATTTCCACCTGTTTCGGTCTCTTCAGAATTCTTTAGGCAGTGTCAGGTTAACATCACGAGAGGACTGCCAAAACCACTTGTCGCGGTATTTTGACCAGAAGTCCCATAATTTTTATAGCAATGGGATCATGTCCCTACCTACAAGATGGCAAAAAGTTATCGAACAAAATGGTACCTACATACTTTAGTTAAATGTAAATAAACTATATTAAAAAATGTTTTGAATTTTCTTAAAAAATGCGAAGAAACTTTTTCCCCAACCTATTATAGGGTCTATTTTTAGAAGAGGCAATTATTTTATAAGAATGTTCTGAAACTTAATAGTTACGGACAAATTGCTAAGACAGAATAAAAACACCAATTTCATAGGTAAGGACCCAATAATAAAGCTGACAAAAATACCTGAAAGTGTCCTGTAAAGACACATAAATAATTTTGACAAAGGAAAACTCAGTTTGAGTAGGTACTCTTTACCATAACTATTTTTGCGTGCTTGCAGTCGTGTGGTAGCGGCTCATTAAAAGAATACTACCAACACATCTCTTCCCTTAGGTGGCGTAAAAGGCGACTAATGTACTTAGAACTGCACAACATCGAAAATGTTATATCGGCGACGGGCTCACCACCTGTCACGCTGATTGCAGTCACTGCTTGGTGAAGCGCGGACTATGGCAATGGACTGCTTTTGCGGTGCTTTTGCCTAGTCTCTGTCTAACCCTTAGGGGATAATAGTCGTGATTATATGTATGCATGTAATTGCACTCTTCCGGCTTGAAGAGAACGAGCAATTACGTTATTGAGAGTCGTGACACAACACATTATGTCAAAAATTGTCGACGCATCATCTACAATTTGTGACATAAGGTGTTTGTGACATATTTTTTTCTTTTTTTTTTTTAGTAACTTAAAGTCGATGCAACTCATACAAGTACTTATTAAATGTAGGAGCCACTTATGTACCATCAAGAGGGCAATCGTCCTGTTTGCTAACTAACATACTCGTATCATCCCAGAAGCGGTAGGCAAAAGTGCATTACATACCAACACTTTACCATTAAATTCGTTGGTCCCACGAAGTAGGGGGCAAGTCTATCGCCGTTACCTGGTACTACAGAAAATCTTTAACCACTCTGTAATTTAAACCAAAATTCCAATAGTCAGGACATTTGTTATATACATTATACAATACATTATAGAATATCAGCAGTTCGGGTAACACAAATCAAAACAAAGGAGATCTTTATCAATCGGCATCTCGGCTGGCGTCAATATTCGTACGTGAAACAATAAAAAAATAGCATATAACCCTCACTGGCGACGGAAGCCACCATTTGTGGAGTGCACTCGTTTAGATCAGTTAACGTTGCGAACATTTTTGTGTTTTGCCGACGAGAGTGCTAATAAAGCTTTTCATCTTCCCGGCGGATGGAGGGAATTTATATTCAAAAATATATTGTAAAAAAAGAAGGTTTTGACTGGAATTCTTTGATTCTTTTTTCAAATCTTTTATTCTGAGACTCATTTAACATTTGCAAAATTGTATGTTTATTATTCTTTTACAGTTAATTTTTACACGATCTCATGAATAAGTTCGATTATACCTAGATTTTCGGTAACAATACAAAAATCCTTCGTTTTTATTTACTGCGCTTTCCATGGCTAGAAAGAAGAAAAAAAAACACTAATTTTTTTGTTGTAAAATTCTCCTAAATTGCAAAGGCAAAGGGAACTAAACTGTATGGACCATGTCTAGGGTATTTTTATGTCTTCAGTATATGCATTGAAATGCACGTGTAATGCATTTCAATGCGTCTTGGGAGAGTTTGGCGCCAAACGATCGATGGTAGACACTGTGTTGCTACTTCGATGAGGTGGATTACCACGATAAATAACTCATCACTTTTCACAACACTTGACGCTTATTTCAATAATCTTCCCTATTACACATCATCACAGACACTTATTACACAAAACTACACAAATTTTATGTGACAATATCCAAATAAAGAGAAAAAAAAAATCACTCCGAAACAATATAACAATCATTGAAATAAAAATCACGTCCGCCATACTCAAATGGCGCCAACAAGTCTGATTATTTTTTTAAATCTTTCATTAAAGACTGAAGCAAGAACTCTTTCGTTTACAAATCATTTTCTGATGCTACTTCCATTGCGCTTTCCAAAGGGAGCGGTAGCCGAGTTGGGAAAGGCGGCACTCGTTCAAGTGGTCTCCAGATCGATGTCTACCTCTTGAATCACTGCGTTGTATATCCCTTTGTTCTGACTACCCCTGCGGGGATAGAGGCGTGCTGATGTTTGTTGTCAAAAAGGATGAATAATAATTTTATATATATATATATATATATTTATAAATGACTGCTTTTATTTATTATTTTCATAAAACGCTGCCTAAAATGCGCTACTGGTCGACCGGAAACTTCGTTGATTGCAGTAAATTTAAAAATCTAGATTTTTACCATTTACTTTTTCGTCATTTTTAAGATGTGTAATTCTACGTTTTTTTTTATAAGACAGGGAAGCTCTTGACCTTCTTCTCACACCACCACTACGCTAACTCAAAGCGGATTGCTGGGTAGAAACGGTTGCATAAGCAAGCGGGACGAACGGCTTAACGTGGCTTTCGTAGCTTCCGTAGCACGGAGGAACTCGAGATCATAATGTTTTGGTCACCCATGCAATGCCTGACCATGGCGAAGTTAGCCTTGTTTTCGATATCGAAAGACATAGCGTACACACCACTACGCCGCTGAGGTCCTTAAGGTCAACAGTTTAAATGTTTAAAAAAAGGTCGATGTGATTTGAAATGGAGACGGTTTTAGAACTGTGACTTTTGTATTTTTTTATAGATCGACTAGACAAATAACCCCACCACACCTAGTACGAGTATTAAGCAAGAATGAGGTCCAGAGGCGAGGGTAGCTGATGCGATAAAAAACATGACACACACATGACATGGCAAGACATGACATGTAACGATTTAGCTCCTAGTGCGACATACATCGTCGTTATCGTAATATACCTACAGACTTTTTATTTCTTATTTATTTATTTAATAGTTTATTGTACACAAAAAAAAATACATTGAAAAGACAAATAATAAAAATCAGTACAAAGGGTGTGTAAATGTGTGGGTGTGGGTGTGGGTGTGTAAAAAAAAAGAAATACCTACCAGCCCACCTGCGAGAGGAGATATGGCAGGAATCGAAAATGTATCGAAAAG
Organism: Parapoynx stratiotata; assembly: GCA_910589355.1. Taxonomy (NCBI): domain Eukaryota; kingdom Metazoa; phylum Arthropoda; class Insecta; order Lepidoptera; family Crambidae; genus Parapoynx; species Parapoynx stratiotata. The sequence goes on along the minus strand of OU342468.1, from coordinate 3,614,930 downwards.
AATCGAATATGTATGTAATGTGTACACTGCTTAGAAACATTGCATTTTCTTCACGAAATGTGAGTATTCCACCTCTACCTTTCTGTGGAGAGGTTGAAATAAAAATAAAATAATTCATAGAAAATAAGAAAGCGTTTGCAATGGTCATTCTGGTACTGATGTCATAAGGTGAGTAATTTGCGAGTAATTTTGACAGGTATACTGATAAGCGCTATCGTGAATGCAATGCGTCAGAGCAATGCCCAAACAAAGGAATTCCTTGAAAATATTAGCAAGATAAAGTAGTACCACGGATGTACTGAGGATTAGATACAATTGTTTACAACTTCACGTGAAGGTGCGCAAGTTATGATAACGTTATGTGAATGATCTAGAAATGAAATGCAACACTGTGTAATGTTCAAGTTTAGTAGATAAATATTTAGGTAAGTGGTAAAAGTTATCTTGTCATGGATCATTAATTGATTGTTTATTTTTTAACGTAATCCAAATTTTATATTCGCGTGTCCCAATAGGCAGTTCGTTCTTCATTTAGTTTTCATTAAAATAAATGTTAAGTTCTATAATGTAGGAAATTATTGTTCACACGCTTTTCAGTCAAGACGCTATTGAAATTTTATGATAAGGCAAAACAAACAAAGTAAGTGCCGCCGCCATGTTTATAAAAGCTCGCGAAGCGCGCTCCTGTTCATGCCAATCTTGCGGCGGGCAACTTGTTGCCGTCGTGAACTTTGGCGGCGACAGAGAGCCGCGATCGGACCTCTCTGTCGGGGGAGGAGCATCCGTGCGCGGGGAGCGTGCCAGCCGGTCGCTCAACTCGCTTCATCGTCCGTCAGTCGCTCGGCGCCCGTCTCGGAGAGTGGTGCGTGTTCCGCTGCGATACTTCGCGCGAGCCGTTATGTGTCGTACTTCGAAACAAGTTTGACGGGAAATCGTGAAGTTTTCCGAGCGCGCCCGGACTAGCGTAGCGATGAGCGCGATAATAGCGAAACAATCAGTGACGATTTGAATAAAGTGACAGTTTAAAAGTGAAATAATCGAGATGTTATCGATGGGATTATTGGTGGTGTGGTACGCGGCATGGTGCTGGATGTGGTCGGGCGCCGGCGGGGCGTCGCTGACGAGCCGGGTGGCGGAGGCGCCGCAGGAGTGCGAGTGGCAGCGCGTGTCGGGCGCCGCTGGGGAGCCCACCCGCGTGCAGCTGGCCTGCGCGCTGCGTACTGCCGCCGGCGCCACGGACCTGCTGGCCGGCCTCACCGCCTCGCAGGCCCAGCGCATCACCGCGCTCGACCTCCACTGCACCGACGTCCTCTTCTTCGAGAGCTCCCTCGATGTCGGCCGAAGGAAAGAGGAAGGAACTGAACTGTTATCTCGATTCCATAACTTAAAAGAACTGAGGATAGAGTCTTGTAAAATTCGATATGTCCCTTCAGCTGTGTTGTCGCCTTTGAGCGGACTGCGAAGTCTTAGTATTCGCACACATAACACGGACTGGTCTGCGATGTCGATGGAGTTTCATAGAGATACATTCCGTGGACTAACTGACCTGAGAAGTTTGGATTTGGGCGATAACAATATTTGGATTTTGCCATCTGAAATATTTTGTCCCTTGTACAATTTAAAGGAACTAAATGTAACTCAAAACAGACTACAGGATATTTCAAATTTGGGATTCTCAGACTGGGGCAACGGGCCGACCGCGCCGGGGAAATCTTGCAATACCGTATTGGAGACATTGGACATGTCGTACAACGAAATTAGTGCATTACCAGATAACGGCTTATCAAGTTTACGCGCGTTACAAAAGATGTTTTTACAAAATAACCGAATATCGACCGTAGCTGATCGTGCCTTTGTTGGATTGAATGATTTGCAAATATTGAATTTGTCTACAAACGCATTAACAGCATTACCTCCGGAGATGTTCCAGTCTTCCCGAGACATCAAACAGATTTACTTGAACAATAACTCTCTCAGTGTTCTCGCCCCTGGACTTCTTGAGGGATTGGATCAATTACAAATACTGGATTTATCAGTGAATGAACTAACAAGTGAATGGATAAATAGAGACACTTTCTCTGGATTAGTGCGCTTAATAGTGTTAAACCTATCTCATAACAGAATAACTAAAATAGATTCGTTGCTATTTCAAGATTTGAACAATCTACAGTTTTTGAGCTTAGAATTTAATAACATAGCACGCATAGCTGACGGTGCGTTCTCTAATTTGAAAAATCTCCATTCACTATCATTGGCCCATAATAACATAATTGAGGTGGATACAAGCCATTTCTCGAATTTGTACGTACTTAATCAGCTGTTCCTAGATGGAAACAGAATTACAAAAGTAGACTTACGTTCTTTCGAAAATATTACTAAGCTCCACGATTTGGGTCTCAGTGGGAACCAGTTATCTGAAGTACCGGAAGCCATAAAGACGTTGAGATTCTTAACCTCTCTAGACTTGGGCATGAACAGAATAACTAAAGTGACTACATCACAATTCGAGGGATTAGATGACTTATATGGCTTACGATTGGTTGGCAATAAAATAGAGAAGATTTCAAAAGATACGTTTGCGGGCTTACCGTCATTGCAAATTTTAAATTTAGCTTCAAACAACATCGATCAAATAGATGATGGAGCTTTCGCAGCCAACTTACAATTAAAAGCAATTGGTTTAGATGGAAATAAACTTGTCGATTTAAAAGGCATATTTACAAATACACAGCCATTAGTCTGGCTGAATGTATCCAATAATGAATTGCTTTGGTTTGATTATAGTCATATACCAACTAATTTAGAGTGGCTTGATATGCATGAAAATAAAATAGAGAAATTGGAGGATACTTATGGCGTGAAAGAGTCGTGTAACATAAAAATGCTTGACGTGAGTCATAACAAGATAAGGAGTATTGACGAATTTTCATTTCCGAGTAGTATAGAAACTGTGGTTTTAAATAACAACTACATTGAGAAAATTGCTCCTGGAACATTTTTACAAAAATATAATTTGAATAAGGTCATTTTATATTCGAATAAGATAAGAACGTTGGAAGCGGTTTCTTTCTCTATATCAGCTGTTCCTGAGGAAAAAGATTTACCGGAGTTCTATATTAGCGAGAACCCATTTGCGTGCGATTGTACAATGGAATGGCTGCAGAGAATTAACCAATTAAGTGACCCCAGGCAGCGCCCGAGAGTAATGGATTTAGAAAGTGTAAGATGCTCTTTAACCCATTCTCGGACTAAATCGGATATGCTATTGCTCGAAGTTAAATCATCAGAGTTTTTGTGCGAGTACGAGTCACATTGTTTCACCCTTTGCCATTGTTGTGACTTTGATGCTTGTGATTGTAAGATGACTTGTCCAGATAAATGTTCTTGCTATCATGATCTGACTTGGAACTCCAACGTGGTCGATTGTTCGAGCGCCGGCTATGATCACGTACCGGATCGAATACCGATGGATGCGACCGAAATATACTTGGATGGGAACGATCTAAAAGAATTGGGAAATCACGTTTTTATCGGCAAAAAAAGACTACAAGTTTTGTACCTCAATAATAGCAACGTCAATACTATACAAAATAGAACGTTTAATGGCATCGACTCGTTAAGAATTCTTCATTTAGAAAACAATAACTTGCAAGTGCTGAGGAATACTCAGTTCACGAAACTACAGAACCTGAACGAGCTTTACCTCGGGAACAATAAAATAAAAGTAATAGAGAATGATACATTTAATTACCTGCCCTCCCTGGAGTACTTGGACCTTGACAACAACGGTTACGTTGATTACATGCCATGGCGAGTCATTACCGACAACAATCCCCGCACGCGTGTGTCTGTAGATGGGAACAACTGGATATGTGATTGTAAAGATGTGGCCCAGCTGAATCAATGGCTAATAAAAAAATCTAAAGATACCGAGACCATGATGTGCTACTTTGCTCACGGCCAGCCGATGAATAAAACTATTGCGACTGTAGCGAAGGAATGTAAAACAGAGATCACTACCGAAGAAACCGGGACGGAGACTTTAAAACGATTATTCATCGAATCGAATGACGGGGTCGAAAATTACATTCCATATATCGTTGCGGTTTTAATAGTTTTTATAGTTGTATTGATGTGTGCACTGCTCTTTACGTTCAGGGAAAATTTTAAATTGTGGATGCATTCGAGATATGGAATTAGAATATTCAGTTCCACGCCCAGGGACATGAACGACAACAAAAATAATCGGTTCGACGCATTTTTTGTGTACAATCCCCGTGACGAAGACTTCGTGACTCGCGCCGTAAGCTCTGGTCTAGAGAACTCGGGACATTCTTTATGTTTACAACACAGAGACTTACAGTTGATCGAGAGACGATCTAGTGATAGTTTAGTGAGTGCGGCGGAAAGTTCTCAAAGACTTGTGATAGTATTATCAATACACTTTTTACAGCAAGAGTGGTACTCGACCGAATCGAGAGCGGCCATACAAAGTGCTATCAACTCAGTGAACGTTAGACATCGACGCCAGAAAATAATATTCCTCGTAACTACGGACTTAAGTGCCATAAACATAGATCCAGACTTGAAAGTGTTACTCAAAACGTGTACAGTGATTGTGTGGGGTGAAAAAAACTGTTGGGAAAAGCTAAATTTTCGGTTACCGGATGTGGACGTCACGTTGACGAATCGGACGCTTCATAGTGCGAATAATATGAAGAGTGCTAATAGGGAAGGGTTTGGGAGGCATGGGAATTTGAGGTATACGGCGCCTCCGACGAACAATCCGGACTCGTGGTGGTACGCGCCTTATGCGGCGCCACCTATGATGATGGCGAGTCCTCTGAACTCGAACAGTGCGAGCGCGGAGGTGTCCGCGCGGAGTACTGAGGACGAGACGTGCTCGGTAGGCAGCAGCGAGGGCCGCGACGACCGCCCGCCGCACCATCACAGCTACGTCTCCATCGACACCCACCAGTGCGAGGAGCGGCCCCTCAGGCCTCCCCAACAAATCCCCATGTCACACACTAGACCTAACTTGAAAAAGACTTACTTTGTATAAAATCTTAATAGCTTAACGAAACATGTGATGTGTTGTGTAAGATGTAAATAAAATTGTAATATAAAAGTAAAGTTTTGAAGGCATTTATGACTTTTGAATGGCATGCTTACGTTATTATAGTCAAGCCGGTGCTCTTGATGTGGCAGGAGTATCATATTGTGTTTTAATTGTATAATTTCCAAAAGGCCTAGCACGGGCCGGACAGAAAAAGTCCCCGAAGACAAGATTACTCATTGCCTCTCGCTTCCGCGCGAACGAAAAAGCGAGAGGCAATGACGATTTTTGTCTCTGGGGACTTTTTCTCTCCGGCCCGTGCTAGGCCTACAACATTATATTGTGCTAAGCACACATTGAGAATTAAGAAGTTTTCTGAACTAAAGTATTTTATGTACCTGTCTTCAGTCATCTGTATGCTCCGTTTGAAGAATCCTTGTATATTGTAACAATTTACATTCCTTTTTTATATAATTTTTGTATTACGTGCTGTATTCAATCAATAGATGTTGTAAGGTTCATTGTAAACGATTTTGAATTAATACGAGTGGCATAATGACTGCTATGTGATAATATTAGGTACTTACGATTGTTAAAGACTACGATGTAAAGTGAGACGTGTAACATTACTTTAACGTGTATATTTGTATAATAATGTAATGTAATTTTGTTGAAGAACTGAAATGTACCCTAGTCAATTGTAAATATTTATAGATTAAGATTGTAATTAAAAAACATAATTTTGTGATGTAATTTTTAGCTAGAAACATAATAAAAACGTATTTATTACGCTTCCAATCACAGAGTAAGAATAAATTAATTATTTTGTCTACTATATTGACTTTTATTGCTGATAACAACCTTGATTAGGGCTTGCTTATGATTCTATTGTAACGTTGGTCATGAATCACGATCTCCTCTGGATTGAAAGACAATGTATAAAATTTCACAACTTTTGAAAGATTCAATCTGTAACGATATCTATAATCGGAACAGGTGATCGAATGAGGCGAGTGTCAGAAAGTTTTTCATTGGCATAATCAATTTACTGAATCGCTTTGTTCGCTCATCCACAGTCGAATGTATAAATATTTATTTTATCTAAATTGATCGAGTCGGATAAGATCACGCGCGGGCTTCGGGTTTAAATTAAAAAGCGGCCACGACAGCGCTCGGGTCCCGCTGAGAAACTATATAAATCATCATCCGAAGCCTGGATGAATATACACCATTTTAATTGACTTTAGATTGCACTGGTGTCTCCTTATTGTTGAGCAGAAGGAATGGGAGCAATCGATTACATACAAATAAACATGTTCACGATTGACACAGCCCGCCGACATATTTGCCATTATCGAATTGAGATACGTTTTACAAGATATCTTGACAGACTCTTTTAGATAACGCATCTAAATAATATTGCAAAGAAATTACTTTGTGGTTTTTGACGTCCAAATTCTCGTAATAAATAATAATATTGAATCACCAACATTTATTAAATAATCTACTGTGATACCTAAAGATCGGATATTCGGATGCATATTAACCTAAAGTACATTTTTGTCAAACATATTATGGAAGCGGCTTCTTAAAATATCAAAAATAAAATCCCTGGATTGCTATCTAATAAGATATTTAGTTAACATAAAATTTTAACCTTTTAAATTTTACTTGAATGGTAGGCTACAATTTGATGAAGGGTGTAAGAGAAACGACAATATTATAAATATATATTTAAAATTTAAAAAATATCTGCTTTCTAGTGATATCCATTCTTTTATCTTATCATTTTTTAAATTTTGCTTTATCATATCTTTTTAATAAGACCGACAAATTATTTTTGTTGGTATATATTTACATAGGTACTTACATAGGTCTTTGTGAATAATATATATGTTTGAAATCAAATCTTAATTAATCTATTAACTATTATTCCTACTTATAAGGCGTAGGCCGTTATTAAAAAGAAATAGATTTATAGTACATACTTACTTGAACTGCATATTTGGTCGTCCTCAGCCTAAACAACGACCCACTGATGGGCAAAGTCCTTCCTACAGGGAGAAACACATGAGGAGTCTGGGCCGTAACACCACCACGCTGGCCAAATGCGGGTTGGTAAACATACTAAGTACCTACCTAATATTTATACCAATAATATCAGTTCCTCAGAACTTCAAATATTCAACAGTAAATGATGGTCAGTTTTTGGGAAGGATTAGTAGAGCTTAGACAAAACTTTGATTATACGCCATGTCGCTTTAGTTTAATATTTTAGCAGATTATTTGAAGTTTGAATATCGTATCAGGTATAATATTGAAGCTTAGGAAGGTGAATGTAGGAATATTTTATAAATGTTAGTTAAAAAAATGGTTACAGCATATAAATAAATTTAGTACACTTGTCAACTCAACACCTACCTACAGTAATTTATCTTACTTACCTCTTCAGGAAAATAGGCACACCAACCATTCCCAGTAATTTCGCTTGTCCGCTTAGTAAGGCCAAGCCAATTGCCGTTATTGGGCACTACAGAAAAAAACCTCTCTATTCAAATAAAAATTCCAAAAGCTAGGACAGATGAAGCCTGAATCTCGGTAGGGGTAGGTGGTAGTGTGATGAATACAAAAAAAATTGTTCTGGCATATTTACTTATAAATACTGTAACAGCATATCTTTAAATATGTGTATGTATATTGGTGTAGCGGCTCAATAAAAGAATACTACCAACCCATCTCTTCCCTTGGGTGTCGTAAAAGGCGAGGAATGGACTCAGAACTGCACAACATCCAATAGCTTATAGCGGCGACGGGCTCACCACCTGTCACGCTGAGTGCAGTCACTGCTTGGTGAAGCGCGGACTATGACAATGGACTGCTTTTGCGGTGCTTTTGCCTCGTCTCTGACTAACCCTTTGGAGATAATAGTCGTGATTATATGTATGTATGTATGATAGTTTTTTTTCTATATTTCTCAAGCGTTGGAGGAGCTCGCCGTAGTGGTTAGTACGCATTTCTTCGATACGAAAATTAAGCTACCTTCGCTATGGTCAGGCCGTGGATAGGTGACCAAAACATTGTGATCTCAAACTCCTCCGTGCTTCGATGGCACGTTAAGCCGTTTGTCCCGGTCGCTATTGCGACCGTTTCTACCCCTCAACCTGCATTGGGCCAGCGTGGTGGTGTTACGGTCCATACTCCTCATGTGTTTCTCCATAAGGAAGGGCTGGGCCCAGCAGTGGCACGTAGGAGGACGACTGTTGTAAAGTCTTTTATCACTCTATCGTTGTAAACTCTATTATAATTATATATTACTCTATTATGTAACAGTTCATTCTATTATCATCATCATCAATGAGCGAGACATAGAGCTCACTCCCACTGCTGGACTTAGGCCTCCCCAAGGATGTCCACAAAGATAGGTTTTGTGCAGCCGGCACACCGCGACGTCCTACCTCAAAATATTTAATTATTATTCTTATATTGGGTCCTTACCTATGAAATTGGTGTTTTTTTTTCTCTTAGTATTTTGTCTGTAACTATTAAGATTCAGAGTATTCCTAAAAAATAATTACCTCGTCTAAAAATAGACTATATTTTTGAACTTTTTTGATTTATTTTGATAATTTGTTGTAAGTTTAATTGTGTTAAAATTGGACACGGAGACAACTCTTTTTAAGTGCCTCCCGAATACATCATTTTATTTGCATTCACTTAAAAACGATAAATAATTTTGATGAAGTGTGATATTACACATATTACTAAAGCTTGTCTAATGATAGATGCTAAATATTATTATCTCTGGATTTGTCGTTGTGAAGAAAACTGATAAAATGTTAGTATGGAAAATGCAGAATTCCCCAAAATCTCCATACAAAACACCAATTTCATAGGTAAGGACCTAATATTACTCTATTATGTTACAGTTCACTCTATTATCATCATCATCAATGAGCGAGACATAGAGCTCACTCCCACTGCTGGACTTAGGCCTCCCCAAGGATGTCCACAAAGATAGGTTTTGTGCAGCCGGCACACCGCGACGTCCTATCTCAAAATATTTGATTATTATTTTTATATTATTTGTAATAATATTGCAGTTTTTTATCCACAAAAAAATTTGTTTTCATATTTTTGTTAGTAACATGTCTTAAAAAAAAGTCTATAAAACACCGCTCTCACGAGTTGAGCCCACCCATTACGTAAGAGCAAGATTTCTATATTCTGCTGTATTTTTTAATATCAAATCACTCCTGTAACCCTAAGGGGGTAGGTAGACGTTTTACCACTTCGCTTGATGGACTTAGGTCTGAAAGTTTGTAGCTACTCCCGTCGTTACCAGCCTGTTATGTCCCACTGTTGGGCTCAGACCTTCTTACATGGCTCTTAGCACCAAGACGCTTGCCCAATGTGGGTTGGTGGGAAGAAATGTTTCGGTCACCCATCCAGGGACTGATTATGGCGAAAGTAGCTTTGTTTTCGATATCTTAAGCCTAAGCGTGCGTGCGTTCTAGGTTATAAGTGGTTTTTTACCAGCTGCGCAATACATTAATACATTGGTATTTAAATTTTATACATATATCGTGGTAAAGCTATCCAGGTGTAGAGCATAAGCGATATCTTTACCTACGCCAAAAAAAAAGTAACACGTGGTTCGATTGAGACCTCATGTATATTTCTGCCGTTAGTTTAATCTGCGGATATTAAACTCATGGCATTATCATTAATACTTATCTTAATCGTATCCGAATCGATTTATAATAAAATAAAATCAAAAGATTCGACATCTCAATCGTTTGCTTATGGTCATGTAACATTATCCGTAGTTGTGTATCCTGGCCGGATCTAAATCGAAGCCATCAAGTGCCCATGTCAGGCCACACTAGGCCATCCATTCGCGCCAACACTCCCAACAAGACCACTCATCACCTTTTTTTCGTGCAATACGATACCTCGTTCATTGCTTGGACTATTCCAAACCAGTTCTGAATTATTTGAGATTTAACTGAGAAATCCGGGCGAAGTGACAATTGATTATACGCCACGCCGAGACAAAAAGCGGAATCAGACGATTAGTTATGTCGTCGCGATGCGTAGGCGCCGCTAGACAATAGTTCGGTTCTTGTTTATGATTCCATAAATGTTTATGTCCCTATAAACGGCTTTTAGCTTTTGGGTAGACACTGATTGCGATGTTATCTTTTAGGTGGGGATAGGCTTACTACGCTGATCTAACTAACGGGCAAAAATAGAACAACCGATCATTTGAAAGACCAGAAGCGAGTTTTGTTGAAAGTAGATTGAACTATCACAAATGACTGGAATCAGTCGTGATTGCCTACAGCTATAAGCTATAGTAAACGTCGCTAGTAGTCCCGTTAATAAATTATTTTAACGAAACTCTGATAGTTTTGCGTGGGAAGAACGATGTCATAATAAGAATATCCGTTATGGATCTATTTGTACCAACAAATGTCATTTTATGATACAAAATTGAAATTGATGATATCGGTGTCGCTTCGATTGGTTTTGAACTAATTTGTCTATTCTTTAGTATCAATAGCGATTTGTTGGAATTGTAAATAAGATGTCAAAGCTGTCTAGTCATGTCTTTGTGTGGTGCTTTGCAGCAATATCAGTCACAATTATTGTATGTTTATTAGTAATTACAGAATGTTTCCAATCTAGTTGCCTCACCCAAACCATAACTTAGTACATGAACTAAAATTACATTGTAGACATTGCTCTGTCATTACGTGCTTGGCAAAGTACATTCTAATTATATGATACAGATTCCAGAATATTGAAAGATAAAGATTAATAGATACAGTAGCTTAATTAAAGTCTAAGGGCCCATAATAACCAGCTTAAGTCAATATGTTTGATTATCTATATTTACATGAAACTAAGTATACTAGTTAGGGATTTTGTGATTGCTAATTTCAAATCTAATAGTGACCCCGGCAATTCCTTCTGAATCTTCCTTGCTTCTGTCTTACATGTCCTTTTTTGACATTATAGGTAGGTGAAATATGGGCAATTCCTCTGGGCAATGTCCATTCCATCACGAGAATCGTTTATCCGTTTCCAGATTGCTCTAATAAAAATTACTGCAACAACCGCGTCTGCCGTACATTGAGGTAGAAGAAATTTATGCACTTAAACATAATTATTTCGCAATGAGGGTCCATCTTGTAGTACTAATTGCAAAGGTTTTGATCATTCATTTCAAATACGTGTAGGTACTTTTTCATTGTCTTTATTTGAAATTGGCCGCTCAACGCACATCCGATGTTATGTGTCAGTTATATGGCAGAATACTATTTAGTAACGTAATTTCTTTGCAAAATGTATTTTTATTTTAGTAAGTAGGTATATCGGCTATGCTTGTATCAAGTCTGTAATAATAATACAAGAAAATTATAATGTACATAGAGTATTAATTAAAATATATGGGCTCGACTCTGTGTGACCTTTTACTCCGTTTTCGGCTTGTTCAAAGATGTTTATCATACTCTTTTACCAATTTACCAGAATCGGTACCTACTTACTTGTGATTCCTCGTATAGTAAAGTAGTTTTTTAACCATTATATAATACTTTGACTGAGTTTTTAAGTCGACGCGTGGAGAGACAGTGAAAATATGCTAACGTCACTATCTCATCATTGGTGAGGGAAAATATTTACAACACAATGTCCGTCTCATTTGTCTAAATATTATAATTCATTGAGCTTATCTAACCATCGCATAGTAGCTTCACCGCTTCGGGGAGGCCTCAATAAGCGAACTAGTTGAGGTAGCCCAATGCTCTGCTTATAATTATTGTAGAATGCAGCTGTTTCCGTCGGTGGGCGGAGCGAGGTTTTTTTAATAAATGTTCCATCGTTGTTGGCCAAGGTAGGGAGGAATTACAAATTTAAATTCGCCAGGGAATAGATAGAGGGCGAGGAATGTATCGCATATGTTCCTTATCGTGATGAGGTCGTTAGGTTGTTTTTTATCGGCATTTTAGAGGAAGCCGTCGTCGTTCTAAATAAACAAACCGTTTTATTATACTTTCGAATGTTTATACCTCTGATTTGTGTAACTATTTCGTCGGTACTGTGCCTTTAATTGTTAATAACACCGTGGAAGCAATCTTCAAGTCATGATGACGTTTCGTTTGAAGGTTATTCGGTTACCATGTTTTTAATTGAATATTTTAATCTGTTGTTGCTCGGCCAGCTCCGCCAATTTATTTCAATGTTAGTTTTAATTTTAAATTTAAAATCATTCAAGTCAGCCGAAAGGGTTCATTTCAAATTTTTATACATTATGTTACATTTTAATTATTTACACAAGTAAGGATATTATTTTGTAGATTAAACAGTTCAGAAAATTACTATATTTAAAGTTTACATACCTGTAAATATTTTTTTATAGATTTATTAAATATGTATGAATGAACATGTTAACTACCTCAATTGTCACTAAGTACCCGTGGAGATTTCTTTACGTTAGATGTAAGCCCTCAAATATAGAAAAACTTTGTTAAAAAAAATTAATTACTCTTACGGTTTTGGCGAATATTACCATTTCATAATGTGTTTTTTTTATCAACATAAGTAGAAGTCTAAACATTTAGTGTCTAGTTTAGTCATGAAAATAAAACAAATAAAATAAATAAAAAGTTTGTCGTAAAATAAATAAATAAATGAAACGTTTTTAAACGATTTAGGTTCAGCTTATACTTATAATATAATATCATATGAAACATCAAAAGAAATGGGCGTATAATTTTTTTTATCAAGTTCCTTGGGTGGCTAGCGAGATGGGACCGATAGCCGACTTATATTTAATTATTATCATTGATCAAAACTTATCATGTGACCCCATAATTTCTATTTTTGATGTATATTCGTTAGAGCCACGAAACATCTGTGGGCAATTAGTCATACAAATCCGGGGTATTAAAGGATTATGGTTTTTAAAGAACTAAAGAATGTTCGGATGAGGGTAGTTCGAGATTTGCGTTGATAAGCCCGGCGCTCCGGATACGTGCTAAGTACGAGCTACTTAAGATAAGGTTTTTTTGGGTAAATAAACGTTTTTGAGTGCAAATGCGTCATCGAACTATGCAGATTTAGGTTAGCTAGTAAGATATCGTACGTCTCAATCCAAGTTGCCCAAACCAAAAAGCCAACTTACCGATTTGTTATTCAATAATCACACTTTTTAAATGGACATTGGCACGTAAATTTAATTAACGGTAACAATTGTTGTCCGTTTCAATTAATTTCCTATTACCTACAGTCATCACAAAACATTTTAGAGATAAAACATTACCTTTGTTTTGTTTACCTTTTTGGCAACATGGATTGAGACGTACTGTACATGTTTCATTGCGATGGTAGCGATGGAAGCTCTTGGCCTTCATCTCACCTGAGGGTAAGTGACGATAAGGCCGAAAGAGGAAGTGAGCTTGACCTGTATTCCTCAACAAAAGAGAAACTGGCTATCACACCGCAAATGATTGCCCGAACTGCCCCGAACACCAAATTGCTTTATAACATTTTCTATTATGGCGACAGATTTAGGTAAGACGACATTAGTTAGCTGGGCGGGCTTCGCAGCCCTACCACCCCGGACCTCACGATCAACACCCGGAGGTCTCCACCACAAGACCAAGTATAGTTGTCTTGGTAACAAGCATTTTAACAAAATGATTGACGATGGCGTAATTTTGCTAAAGGTGTTTGACGTTTTGTCAAGTGTTATAGTTTAAATAGTAAAATTTTTACACAATTAAAATGCAATTTCATTAAAAAATAAATCCCGTGTTCTCCTCGCCTTAGCTCTCTTCGCGTATGGACTCTACACTGTAAGTTAACATTTTAAAAAACTTTATTATTTTACTTGCGTTAAGAAGCTCAATTTCTATGGAAAATGTGATTCCTGATACTTTCCGCCAGGGGCGCTTTTCACGATTCCCATAGAAATTGATCGATTGAATTGATTGAATGATTGTCACCTCTAAAATGTGTATGCACATTATTTTACTCGACTGTACAGTCGAGTTCAAAAATATGTACGCAGATTTGACAGGTGACAGTCGATGTCAGATGTGCATATATATTTTTGAACTCGACTGTACACTACAGAAAATTTACGGTCGTAGAGATTTTTAAGGCCATGATTTTCGAGGGAGACCCGGCGGATAGAAGCGGGTGCGCTTTTTTGTTAATTTATGAGAAATTATTTGTTAATTAATTTAAATAAAATAATAAACGACCTGGTCGTTCGAATAAACGTCTGCCGAAGCAATTCTCCGAGCTGTTCCTAGGGCCTCCCTACCTAGCCGGACACTAGGTCGGGGTTTCAGACCATTTTCCGGGTATAAACGTTTCCTAAAAAAATTTTACTGGTCGGACTGCGAACTTCGCCGACCGTTAAGGGGGCTCACCAAACAATATACCCAACCCAAAACTTTTTAATTTCCATCCGATATATTCACTTCCTGTCGATATGTGGGTGTATAAATTATAATGTATGCTATAGTAAATCAATCTTCTGGACATGTTTTTCATACAACCATAAAACCAACTCTATTAAGAAACCAGTATAAAGTTTGCGTGTAACATACATACCATCCGATATTAACTGTATACGTTGAATTTTTATAAGTTACATACTTGAATGTATACGATAGAAACGATCGGATCGATCGTGCTGTGTGTACAGTAAAATAATATGAAGGATGGCAACAGACGTCATAATTCGACGACACTGGTTATGACTGAGGCGTGGGTTGGTTATTTATATTACAAGTTTTATAGTTCGTGCGCCGGTGTTTATATATCTTAGGAATTCTAGATTTCAATCAATGGCGCGAGTTGTGTCTTAATCTCAAAAGGTAGGTATATTGTGAGTAAATATTTTAAAAGGTTTAATGTAACCTAGTCGTATTAATTTTATTCAAACTGTGAACAGTTTATTATGAATATCGCTCGCTGTACATTGTGTCTGGCAGTGTTGGCTCGCCCTCTAACATATTGACTTATACTTGTTTCAGGCGAAATGTGGGAAAAAGACCTCTGCCTTCCTCTTGAGGAGCTCGGTGGTGTAGTGCTTAGTACGCTTTGGCGATATCTAAAACAAAGCTAATTTCACCATGGTCAGGACTTGGATGGGTGACCAAAGCATTGTGAACTCGAACTCCTCTTCGGAAGGCACGTTAAGCCGTTGGTCTCGGTCGCTATTGCAACCATTTTTATCCATGGGCCAGCGTGGTGGTGGTGGTATACTACTCCTCATGTGTTTCTCCATGGGGAAGGCCTGTGCCCAGCAGTGGGATGTATATAGGCTGAGAACTACCTCTTTCAGAAAACAAGCGAGATAAATTTTTTTATCAAGTGTCAAGCGGGTTGATGGCGCAGATGGATGGAGAGAAGTCACTTTCCATCAGGTGAACCTGTTGGAAAGTGATCACTGCCGCCTCTGGATATAATCATCAACAACTTTCAATGTCATCATCTAAAGACGCTTCATTGTAAATGTATGGTATCGATTTCTTAAGCATAATAAAATCAAAATGCATTGTTTCTGTCCGTCTGTTATTCTTAGCGACGTAATTATCTTTTGTAAACCAATACCGTAATGAAATGAGAGACGGACATTAAACTTTATATGTTATAGCATTTACAAATTACAATTATGTTTGTAGAGTAAAACCTGATTCTTCGCTCAAATCAGGAAATTAGACTAAACTTTAAAATTACCGTTACAAAACTTACGAACGATTGGAGAAGAAATGCGGGAGGCACATTAAGTTAAACGTGGCTTAAAAATTATGCTCTGTCCTTATCTTCCTCTACATAAATGAAAGAGCCTAAACCTATATTTCTATTCCACGTTTTACAATAAGGGTGGTAAATGAGCGACAGGAAGACAAAAAGGCCAGCTTGAAGAGAATATTCCTATGCAAAAATAATCAAAATTATACTTTCGAGGTAGTTTTCTTCGTAAAAAATAAAATTTACAGGCATAATCATATATTTTTTTGTCTTGTCGATGTATTTTTTTGACAAAATTATATCCCGGACGTTCGAATACAGTGATAGAATTTGAGAATTCAGGTTAGTAATATTACATTCAAAATGTTTATAAACATAGAGTTATTGACGTCACATCTCTGTTAAAGGTGTTATGTTATGTAAAAAATACATGAGTGATATCAATTTAAGAAAACAAAGGAAGTATCCGCAAGTTACTAGAAATGAACCACAATGCCCCAATATCTTCTTAAACTCAAATAAAGAGACAATATAAAATAGAGGAGGAGGAGAGGAGCTCGGTGGCGTAGTGGTCAGTGCGCTTTGGCTTCGATCGAAAACAAAGCTACCTTCGCCATGGTCAGGCCGTGGATGGGTGACCAAGTCTTTGTGATCCCGAGCTCCTCTGTGCTTCGGAAGCCACGTTACGCCGTTGGTCCCGGTAGCATTTGTGACCGTTTCTACCCACCAACCCGCATTGGGCCAGCGTGGTGGTGTTACGGCCCATACTCCTCATGTGTTTCTCCATGGGGAAGGCCTGTCCCAGCAGTGGGACGAATATAGGCTGATGACGATAATAGACACGACGCGGTGGGAAAATCTCACATCTGTGCTCTCAAAGCAGGGTAATCAACGCGCAAATGTTTTTTAGATACACGTATTAAAGTCGACATATGCAAGGGGTTGCACTTGTCGAAAAACGAAGGATATTGAATATGCTGATTAGCAACCTTATGCGGTCACAATAGTTAGTTCGTTAAATTCGACCCTGTTTGCAATGGGAACAGCGGTGGCGTGGGGACTTCAACATTATTTTTTTGCGCCATTTTGATTTTAATTAGGTTATTTCTTTAAAAAAGTTACAGTTTTTTAATAAAGTAAACTTTTGTATTTTTAAAATGACTTATAATTTTTTACACAAGGTTTTTTTCTTCATCGATATTTGTGTAAAGTTTAGGAAAAGCTCATTTGATAATGATTTTCATGATTTTTTAAAAGTCAGTTTACGGAGGAGCTCGTTGGCGTAGTGGTTCGTACGCTTTGGCTTTCGATATCGATAACAAAGCTACCTTCGCCATGGTCAGGCCGTGGATGAGTGACCAAAATTTTGTGATCTCGAACATCTGCGTGCTTCGCAAGGAACGTTAAGCCGTTGGCCCCGGTTGCTCTTGGAACCGTTTCTACCCACCAACCCGCATTGGGCCAGCGTGGTGGTACGGCCATACACCTCATGCGTTTGTTTCCATGAGGAAGGCCTGTGGCCAGCAGTGGGACGTATATAGGCTGTGAACTAGGTATATTTTTTTAAAGCGCTATTCATTTACTGAAGACGTCACTGCTATTTTTATAATGCAATTCTCGGGTCGGCAAAATGCATACAGCTCTATGCTACAGAGACAATCCAAAATTCAAATAAATATTGATGTAATTAAATACCCCTATACATATGGGTTTTTTTTACAGAAATCCACCAAACTTACATTATATTGGAGTACACTCCATTGTATGAAAGTTTTCGTATAAAATACCATTTTGGGGGGTCTCATGTCTTTTGTTTATTTAGTGCACATTGCGACTCCATCGATTGTCGCATTCTTTAAGTTAGGTCGGTCTCCCGCGCGGTGGCTCCCTTTGCGTTTGCCGCCACAATACTCCAAGATATTCTATCTTTTTTATTTATTTCGGTCACGGTCCTTGAATTACGTAATTAGCGGGAGCTTATTGGAACTTTTGGGGCGCTCTGCTCTTTAAAAATGTGATTAACTACCACGAACCAACCTGACCAATTCCTACGAATTATTTACCTGTTCCATTAAAACCTGTGTATCTAAAGTCACAAAATACGCAGCATTATTGTGTACACTTGTCGAATTAATAAAAAAATTCAATTAACACAAGTGGTCACGAGTGCAACATATCATCTATATTGAAAGCAGACCGACTGTCGGGGCCCCATTCGTATTGTGTTTTGGACCCTAATAAATAAAATGCGCAGTTGGCAGAGCAGTCGACACAAAAGATTAAAAAAGCGAGCGGCATAAAAAGCATCCGCGGTTATCTATTAGTATCTAGTTAGAGTTACACGTACAGATGTTACAAATAATAATCCCCCAGTTTGGAACTCTGACACGAATACAAGGAGCTTTTGGGCCGAAAAAATATCCATTTACCTGAACCTCGAGCACATCCAGATCTCCGTTATACAAATAGACAGAAATAGTTTGACTTCCATTTTGAATAACAAATTGTTTTTTGAAGATTAAGCAAACGCAATGGCATTTGTGGGGACGGCGCGACGAAGATTACTACACAAATACTTTTTTGTTTTTATAATTTTTACCCTACTTTATGGAAAGGGATTTTTGGGTGTTTGATGGTGAAAAAATATGCGTGTTAGTCATAGTCATATCATTCTGTTAAGTTATTTCCATACATTGATGTCTATTTTAATTTTTTTTTAAGGAAATCAGAGTTTTTCCTCAAATCCCCATTTAATAGTAAATATATTTATGTAACACGCAATGTAACGCGTGTATAAAAATAAGAAAAAAATGAATTACGAGAGGGAAGAAATGTTATAATAGAGTTGTTTTCGTAGAAATAATATTTATAAATGAAAAAAGTTGTTGAAGATTTCGAATAGACAACTATAGTATATTCAGTGTTTAATCGCATACTCGTTCCTATCGTAATATCAACATATGTAGCACTAGGTAAACTTAGGTGTCTAGTAGTATCTAGACACTTAGGTTAGTTTTACTTAGGTTATGTAGTAGTTTACCTATGTTTACCTAGTAAAAATTACTATGGCGTTTTACTATAGGTACTTATAGGTTACTATAGGTTTTACTAGTACCTTTCCCACACACGCCTTCCGCCTCGCCAGCGGTTGGTAGGTCCGTAAATGGATTTTGTCCTCGAAAAAAAAAAAAAGGTTTTTCTAGTACCTATAGTAAAACACCATAGTATTTTTTATAATAGGAATAGGAAAAAGATACATTCATCATAATGAACCTTTGACAACTATTGAAACAAAATTTAGAACAACATGTGGTTTCTACATAAAAGGAAAACAAGTGATCGCTCTGTAACAAGTTGACGTGGCTTCCTGTTTTCGGAACGCCCTGACAAATCGAGATATTAAAATATCGAGTTACTCTTTCATACGATGCTGGGCTTTGGGAGATTTGGGGCTCTTTAGGGCCCTTTGTGTGAGTGAGCAACCATATTAAGTATCTGCGGCTGAGGCCAATTAATAGTATTGCATAATAGAATATCCAATGGGCGTCTGCGCAGTTCCGACCGGAAAGGTGTACAGAAACGAAGAAACCTGAGAACTACCCACCTGTGGGATCGCTGCAATGAAAACGACGGTATTTGCAATGATTGCGCATTTTACGGATGTAGATTGGTAGCACCCCTAGTCTTATTGTAGAGTATTGAATTTCTGTAACAAATTCGAATTTCATTATTTTTCAACTTGTTCGAATTTTGAAAACGTGAATGGAATTTTTGATACAGGTTGCATTTTGTCTGCATGAGATAATTTTTGTTTTGTCTTTTCACTTAGCTTAGTTAAATATTATAAAATTTGTACCCTATTTTGTTTATTTCAATTTAATATTCCTACAAACTGTGAAATTAAAAAATAAAATTCCACAACAGACGCTGTAATAATGAAATACAAGATTATAAATTATTATTATCAGAAATTTCTTCTAACCTGCGCAGTAAAAATGCTCAGAAACAGACCTTGTCATGTGTTCTTAAGAATGATCGCAATAAAGAGAGATGAGAGAAATAATTTTATTGTAAAGTATTAACATCTCCACTCACTCCTTCGGAGACAGAACCATGACGTTATGTGTTAAGCATTGCTAGCTTTTTTTTCCGTTTTAAAGTCGTAAAGTTTGGTATGTTCAAAAATTCACTGACTTAAAAGCAAAATTTATCTTCATTTTAAAAGGTATTTCCTTAATTAATGACGTTACATTCCTAATTAAGAGCTGCTTTGCAAGCATTACGCTTAACGAAGGTTGCTTCCGAATTAAATTCGGCACTTATGTGAGAACCTTTCAGGTTTCAGCCGACGATTTTGTCTCGCGGACAAACGTTAGAGGGCGTTACTGGCATAAAGAAATTAAGGGCGCCAAGAGCGTTCTTTCTTTGACCCTGAATTTTAAATTTGGATTGTCGAAATTAGAACGATTCGAAATTCAAATTACACATCTGATCTGTAACATCTATGGATTATTATAACGTTTCGCCATTTTAGGATCGCTGTTACTGATTTACTTATTATTTTCAGAAGGTGAAGTGAATACATTGGTTGTAAACTAAACAATGAAAGTAAAATAGATTTAATTTTAAATTTTCCGTTAGTGTAAAATGAGCGTTATTTAATTTATTTTAAAAATAATTAAAAATATTTGTGTTTTTAGTTTTTTGTAAAACTGAATCTAAAAAAATCTGCTACATCACTGTAGGTGGTTTGCAATAGGTACTTCAAGGAATCCGTAATAAGTTTCCAGTAATTTAGGTTTTAAAAGGATTTATCCCAGAATTTTTGTTTCTGCCATTATTTCAAAACCAGACCTTTTTTTCTGTCATATTTTGCTATTATCTAGTTACATATATAGGTTGCTGGTAATGCAGGGTTCGGATATTAATCTTAGTATTTTTGATCTTCATAATAATATTATATTTATCTTTATTTTATTGTGATTTATGACACCACACCTATTAAATATTACCACAGGCGCAGCTTGTTACATTACGATACTTATAAAATACAAAGTCGTTTCGCGCGAAAATAAAGTTTGTAGGCGCATGTAACTGTCATGAGGTGAATAACTTTATTGAAACGATTAAGATATAATTTTCATTCCATATGAGATATTTACGCGGTAAGGACTTAAGTGATAAAGCAATTATTTATGAAAAAATACAAAGTTAACTTCAACCGCGGTGTAGTCAGTAATTATGGAGTATTTTTCTACCCATACCACCTAACGGATTTAGTAAAAAAACTCAAGTGACACCTGTCTTCATATTAAACAGCAGATTCAACGAATCTGTTAAGAAAATCTTAAATAATTCATTTACATTACCATTTCTGTTAGCGATGTCAGCTATAGGGGTCCTATAATTTGAGTCCCGCAAAACACATGAAACAGTAGGATTCCGTCGGCTCTGTTAAAAGCAAGTGCAAATTAATAATTTCAATTAAGCCCGCTACGGAGGTTTACTCGTGCCAATTCGCTTGCTTATTACGGATAGTAATTTATATGCGAGATGACATTTAATATCCAGGTGATAAATTTCAAATATAGAGGTGCGCTGGCGCAGGCCTGAGCCGCCTTGTGGGGGGCTAAGCGAATAATTGTGCGGCGTGCGTTCCCGGCCATATATTACACTTTAATAGCTACCCTTAAAAGAACTTACTTTTAATTACCTAATCTTTTATCTAGACGCTAGGAGGTCCCGATGGATGATGCATCGTGTGTGTGTTGCAATACGGTCTAAATTGATTGTAGCGTCCCATCAATTCGGAGCGCAATTGATATCGGCCCGATTTTTGTTTATTGTAGTAGTTTCAACTGTCGTTACGTTTTTATTGCTTGTCAGTTGTAATTTATATTACGACTTTATTGTTTGTGATGTTGATTTGTTGTTTAATGGTTAGTTACCCTTTAACATATTTTGTATAAAATTGATAATAAAGTAACTCGGTACTCATGGAAAGTGGTAGATAAGTCTACACTAGGAAGTAGCTTTTTATTGGGTCCTTACCTATGAAATCGGTGTTTTTTCTCTCTCTCTTAGTATTTTGTCTGTAACTATTAAGATTCAATGTATTCCTAAAAAATAATTACCTCGTCTAAAAATAGACTATATTTTCGAGCTCTTTTGATTTGTTTTGATAATTTGTTGTAAGTTTAATTGTGTTAAACTTGGACACGGAGACAACTCTTTTTAAGTGCCTCCCGAATACATCATTTTATTTGCATTCACTTAAAAACGATAAATAATTTTTATGAAGTGTGATATTACACATATTACTAAAGCTTGTCTAATGATACATGCCAAATAATATTATCTCTGGATTTGTCGCTGTGAAGAAAACTGATAAAATGTTAGTATGGAAAATGCAGAATTCCCCAAAATCTCCATACAAAACACCAATTTCATAGGTAAGGACCTAATATAAAATATTTTTTTTTTACATGTTCAAGTCCTTAGACTGTACTTACATATAATCACGACCATTTTTCCTAAGGGTTAGTCCGAGACTAGACAAAGGCACCTCAAAAGCAGTCCAATGCCGTAGTCCGTGCTTCACCAAGCAGTGACTGCACATGTGTTCAGCGAGACAGGTGGTGAGCCCGTCGCCGCTATAAGCTATTGGAGTTTGTGCAGTTCTAAGTCCATTAGTCGCCTTTTACGACACCCAAGGGAAGAGATGGGTTGGTAGTATTCTTTCAATGAGCCGCTACCACACACCTGTACTTAATGATGTATTATATAAATCTTGATACTTAATTTTGTTTAGTATATTACCATAGTTGAAATAAGTTGAAATTAAGCAGCAATAACAATGATATTAAATTATTATATTATCCCCATAAAAATACAATAGTCATAAACTATTATAAGTAGAGTTAAGTATCTAATATTATTTTTATGGATGAAATTAATTAAAATTTACAATGCTGATCAGAAACATGGGGACATCGATAACAGGATTTTGAAATCAAATGTCAAAACAATAATATTAAATCCCCAAATAAAATTTAATATTTTGTTTTTCCTAATTCCGTAATTACTGATTACAAATTACCCACAAAAGACGAGGCTATAAATGTCATGTCATATTTACTCGTGTTAAAGTTGAAAGCTTTCTAATTGTGATTGCTTTGGTCAATTGTACTATAATTACGTTTTATCTACACTCATGTTATAATGTTCGAATTATGAACTCAGACTCGAACTCATAATGACACACTGACACACACACTGATTAAATTAAATATATTCAAGTGAGGAGCAGTACACCTTGTGTAAGTACTCAATGTAAAAAACATAACATGAGGAGCTCGGTGGCGTAGTGGTTAGTACGCTTTGGCTTTCGATCGAAAACAAAGCTAAATGGTCAGGCCGTGGATGGGTGACCAAAACTTTGTGATCTCGTACTCCTCCGTGCTTCGGAAGGCACGTTAAGCCGTTGGTCCAGGTCACTATTGTGACCGTTTCTACCCACTAACCCGCATCGGGCCAGCGTGGTGGTGTTACGGCCCATACTCGCGGTTAGTCCCGTAACAACAATGCGGATTGGGTAGGAACGGTTGCAATTATTGCAATAGCGACCGAGACCAACTTGTCTTTGTCTTTGTCGTCTTTGTCCTTGTCCTTGTCCTTGTCCTTGTCCTTGTCCTTGTCCTTGTCCTTGTCTTTGTCATCTCACCTGATGGTAAGTGACGATAAGGCCAAAGGTAGAAGCGAGCTTCATCTGTAATAACAACTGAGGATTTTTGAAGGATGTATGTTTCTTGACACTAGCTTTCTATATGTCTGAGTCAGGAAAGGAAAGATGACCTCAACAAGTCTGTGTCATGAAATTCGCAGTAGTTTCCGAGGAAGAGATAAGATTAGACATGAGTAAGATCTACGTCAAGACTGCTTGTAAAATGCAATTTTATCATTGAACTGCAAACAAATATGCGTAATTTTTTGCTGAATTGGTAATCTTTAAAATACTACTTGAGTGCGATGTTTTTAGTTTATCAGTTTATTATGATTAGGTTATGTCCAGAAGGTTTGCGGCCGACTAGTAGGTATTTTTTGGTAACGTTATTTAATGACCCCGTTATTTGATATCCCGTGTTGGTCCGTCCGGGACGTAAAAAGAATGTGCCAACTGCTTTTCTTGCCTAGCATGTCGTAAATGGCGACTAAGGGCGTATTGGGCATTGGGTCTGTGATTGTGTAAGCGATGAGCTAGCCACATGTTACTACTTTTTCGCGATTTTCCATCTGACCAAACCCAATTTTTGTATGGCTCAATGTGGTCTTAAGGAACACAGTGCTCCTTGGACTCTGCCCCCTTCGGGGATTACAGGCGTGATTGTATGTATGTATGCTATTGACACATGAAAAAAATGTTACATGTCAGGGTCTGGACATGCTGGCGTGGCTTTGAAGCTTGCTGGTGTATTGGTTCGTACGCTTTGACTTTCGATATTGTAAACGAAGCAACTTTCGGTATGGTTAGTCCTTGGATGGATGATCAAAATTTTGTGATAAAAATAATTCTAATGCATTTTAAAAACTTATCAATCCACTATAGATAGAAAAAACTGTGAAAGTGACTCAATAAATTAGTTACATACATATTATTTTAAATTAATTGATTCGAGCATGTGTCACAAGTTATTATTATTAAAAAGATTATTACATTTTAGGCAGCGGTAGCCGAGTTGGGACGGACGGTGCTCTGCTAGTTCGAGAGGCCGCGAGTTTGAATAAAACTTATGTACAGTTCATTGTAAATATTGCCTCACATTGTGCCCGGTGCATGGCAACAGGCTCGCCACCTGTTACATTAGGAACTTACATATCTGGCGAAATGTGGGTGCATAACACCTCTACCCCTTCGGGGAAAGAGGCGTGATGATATGTATGTATGAATTAAATTTTTCGCCTTACCTATTGCTGCTAATAAATAAACTATGCAAGAAAAATGTTATTTTTAAACCAAATTCAAATGCATTTATTGCATAAATATGGGTACAAATTATTATTTCATGATCTTCAGAATGATACAGCGAATCTCCATATTTTACCTTTCGGTGTGCAAATTATAATAATATTAAGGGCGAATTCGACCAACTTAAGATTAGTAACACGGGAATAGTAATACCAAACTGAGTTCACACTATTGGTCGAATCTGCCCAAAGGGCGGAGCCGATTAGCTATCCTAGTTTTTTCAAGATTGGCTACACGCTAGTAATATTATTTTAACGGAGTACGCAGTTTTTCGCGCACGAATGTGTCAATGTCTCCTTTGACATAGAGCCGATTCGACCAATCGTTTCAGCTCAGTTTGGTATTACTATTCCCGTGTTACTAATCTTAAGTTGGTCGAATTTGCCCTAATAAATCTGTCAATAGCATCGTCAAATTTACAATTACATTTTAATCTATAGCATCAATATATTTTTAGTATTTAATAGTGGTTTTACAACAATGTCAATAATATATGGGTCCTTACCTATGAATTTGGTGTTTTCTCCTCTCTTAGTAATTTGTCTGTAACTTTTAAGTTTCAGAGTATTCTTAATATATAATTATATCCTCCAAAAATAGACCATATTTTTGACTCTTTTGATTTGTTTTGATAATTTATTGTAAGTTTAATTGTGTTAAAATTGGACACGGAGTCAACTTATTTTAAGTGCCTCCCGAATATATCTTTTGATTTGCATTCACATATAAACGATAAATATTTTTTATGATGTGTGTTATCAGACATATTGCTAAAGCTTGTCCTATGATAAATACCAAATTTTATTTTCTTTGGGTTTGTCGTTGTGAAGAAAACTGAAAAAATGTTAGAATGGAAAATGCAGAGTTCCCCAAAATCTCCATACTCCATACAAAACACCAATTTCATAGGTAAGGACCTAATATTAAATCTGTCAATAGCATCGTCAAATTTACAATTACATTTTAATCTAAAGCATTAATATATTTTTAGTATTTAAAAGTGGTTTTACAACAATGTCAATAATATATTCAATTATTACAATAAAACAAAAAAAGACCAGATTAATCTGGACACGTTTATATTCATTGAAAGATATAGGAAAGATTAACAGTATAATAAGGAAGTGGGGAGATGTAGTGATTCTATCGTTGCCGTCCAGTCCGCTTAGATTACCAGGACCCTTAGATTGATGTTACAATCATAGCTAGGACTAAACATTGTGATTTTATACCCTGAGATAAATGAGAACTGCTCACTTCCACGGTTCTTTTACCTCGTTCCGATTTACAGAAACCACTTAGGGTGAGTTTTTCAATCCGTAGTAATAGTTAACTTAATTGTTTAAATCTAGATCGATAGCGTCAATGAAAACGCCAAAATGTGTTACGTCAGCTTGACAAATTGTTATTTTGCGATGAGATATACATCAGCTGTGCCGCCAGCTGCCATTTTAGTAATCCTAGCATTGTGTTGTGTTTAAATTGACTATGATTATTTAACTATAGTAATATTTGAAAATTCGACTATTGGACGAGCTGTCATATCACGACATAATACGTTTTCGCCATGGATCTATATTTTAACCTACAGTTCAACCTGACCATGTATCAAAAAACCGACCCTTAGTACGTAGTAACTACTTAGACTCAGATTGTTGATCCGAAGTTATGTTAACCATTTGGTTGAAGTATTAATGGCGTAAACGATGATACCAAAATGCGTTGTCCGTTTGACCAAAAAAAAAGTATTTTCAGATATTAGATAAGACTAAGGGATGATATTGTAAAAAGATTTTACAGTTCATTTATCATCATCACCCACTTCGTCCACTGTTGGACGAAAACGAGTGGTGGTATAATTACTTCGCAAGTGTCTTTATTTTCATTGCAAGTGTAACCATCGGTTAGGCTGACGTCATACATTTTAGTATCTATTATTATTGACGCGATTGATCAAACTTTTGAATATTTGGTTATCTTAACTTTGGATCAAAAAGATGGCTCTTATTGAAGCCGAGAATTGTCAATTATGGCGTAACTCGTAAGCCTTGCAACGTAAGTTTTGCTTTCAGCCACCATCTTGTATATTATTTACGTTGTGAAACAATACGATGGAAAACTATTACATTATTTTTGTAGTCTTGGAAAGGTCCTTGTATTTTTAAATCAACTTTCTTACAGACTTTGTTACTTTTCTCGCTTATATTAGGTCCTTACCTATGAAATTGGTGTTTTGTATGGAGATTTTGGGGAATTCTGCATTTTCCATACAAAATTTTTTTCAGTTTTCTTCACAACGACAAATCCAAAGATAATAATATTTGGCATATATCATTAAACAAGCTTTAGTAATATGTGTAATATCACACTTCATAAAAATTATTTATCGTTTTTCAGTGAATGCAAATAAAATGATGTATTCGGGAGGCACTTAAAAAGAGTTGTCTCCGTGTCCAATTTTAACACAATTAAACTTACAACAAATTATCAAAACAAATCAAAAGAGCTCAAAAATATAGTCTATTTTTAGACGAGGTAATTATTTTTTAGGAATACTCTGAATCTTAATAGTTACAGACAAAATACTAAGAGAGAAAAAAAATGCCAATTTCATAGGTACAGACCCAATAATATGCAATGTGCTGGCTATGCCTTATAAAGTTTGTAATGTTCTTTTTTTAATGTTAAACTATTAATGCACATTATTTATATTACTATACATATAGCTTGTTACGCTATCAATTTTCAAAACAACAAATGCACTACAAAACGACTGCCATTACATGTGGCTAAAATTTTTTTGATGTCCTATTTTACGAGCAAATGTTTTTCAATGAAGCAGCGAACGTAAAAAGAAATAAATATTTCTTATATTCTTTGACGAGACAGATATTAAAACCCAACTCATAATTCACAGTTAGCCTAACATTTTGTTTCAAAATCGGTAGACCTCGTTTCATTGATGTCTGTCATGCCGAAATCATAAACGACGTTCGTCGCTACGAACGCGATAAATATCTCGGACCACGTTAAATGTATATGTGGTTATAAACCAATGTTACCAAATGCTTCGAAGGTATCACTTTTCAATGACTTAGTGAAGGCTCGTTAAGTAATAGAAATATATTTTGATACTAATCATTATGCTAAGTTATATTTTCAAATATTTATACGGCGCTACTTACCCGTCATGTTTGATTAGAATCGTGACTTCATTAAGTAACTTTTTAACATATTTGTTCTTTTAATTAACAAATCGCTTTGATTCATAGTTTTAGTGTATATTTAACATTTTTTATTCTTTTATTCAACACTAGCTGTTGCCCGCGACTTCGTCCGCGGTTACTGGTTTCTTAACTATCTCACGGGAAACCTTTAATTTTCCGGAATAAAAAGTATCTAAGATATTGACCAGCGATATGAGGTACACCATGCAAAATTTTATTGAAATCGGTCCAGTCATTTCGGAGATTAGCCCGTACAAACATACAAACAGACGAACAGATAGAGAACCAAAAAGCCAAAAAAAACTTGATATTAAGCATTTTTTTTTAATGAACAGACATTCAACCTCTACAGTTTTATTATACGCATAGATAGTTTGTAAGCGCACACGCTGCCTAGCACAATGCAAATGGTAGCTTGTCATCATGTGATTAATGACGCCAAGTCACAATACCTATTAAAATTACTGCAGCAGCTTTTCTTACGCATTCGTATATTTTTATAATTTATAAGTAGTAGTACATTTTTTTTTACACCACCAGGGTGGCAATCAAGCATACCCACACAGATGGGCAGTGGTCACCGTAGCCTATGGACGCCTGCAACACCGAGGGCATCGCCAGCGCGTTGCCGATCCTTAAAAAACTTTTTCACGCCTTTTTTTAAAGGACTCCATGCTGCCAACGCCATCGTTTCATTACATTAGTGAATTAAGATTATAGTTTCTGATATACAGAGCGTAGTTTCAGAAAGTTTATCACATAGTAATAACCCACCCACCAAACCGCATTGGGCAAGCGTGGTGGTATTAAGGCCCATTACTCCTCATGTGTACAGCCCATTACTTCCATGTAGGAAGGCCTGCGCCCAGCAGTGGCTCCACTCGTGCGAGGGCGCCAGTTCATTCACCGTCTGTACCACTGAGTTTGGATACACGCTATGTTTATTTCATATGCCTTACATTTTGCCCAATGCAGGGTCACCCCCAATTACATGGGGACCTAAAAGCCAACGTCTACACCTCTCCTCCTCTGTTGCATTATTACAACCAACCAACCAACCAGGACAAGATTTTACAATATTGTTGTAATGTTACATTACGTTTCTTTGAATTTCCAAAACTCGTTGCTTATTATTTAAAAATTTTTAAGATATTTGGTTTGAAGGTACTATAGTACGTCTCAATCCAAGTTGCCAAAAAGGTAAACAAAATAATGGTAATGTTCCACATCCAAAATGTTTTGTGATGAATCTATTGAAACCATAGAATGAATGAGAGTAATAGCGAAGCGGCTCTCAGTGATCTGTGATTGAAACGGACAACAATTGTTACCGTTAATTATATACGTGCCAATGTATATGTAAAAAGTGTGATTATTGAATAACAAATTCGGTAAGTCGATCGGCTATTTTGTTTAACTTTTTGGCAACTTGGGTTGAGACGTACTATAGTTATACGAATTTAACTTTTTAAATTTATTTCTAGAGAAGGTACACAATATTCTTTGTGTTCCACAGATAAACAAAGGATCGTTCAAAAACGCAAAAAAGTTAATATTTTCGGTGTAACAAAGCTCATATGCCACGGTAACTTACCCTCAGGTGAGCCTTTGATTGCCAGCTCATTGGTATAAAAACATATCCTGTTACAATGTACGGTGCTTGACAACACTACCGTAAATCGTTAAGTTACTGGCCGTTCGCGCGCAGAGATAATTCAGCGCGAACGCGATAAAACGAACGTCGCGACTTTTGCTCAGATTTGATGGACCGAATCGGAAGGTGCGTGTGCCGGCTTGGTACGACGTAATTGTCAAGCTCAATACGCTTTTTTAATCAAATTGGTATTTTATAATACTGTTTGTTTGGAGGAACAAGGTGGTTTAGTGGGAAGCTAGCTTTTGTTTAGATATAGGATACCAAGCGAAAAAATAAAAATAAAAGTTTTACCATTGTGGTAACGACGACAATCCTCTTGTCTTCAGTCTTGTCTTTTGTCTTCAGTTAATTTTTTATTGTGCTGCAACACAATTTTCTTACATTTAATATTTTAGTTCACCCGTAAGATAGGTAAAATGTTACCCACGACTGCAATCTTATTCATGACTTGGTGGATACTGTAATTAAATAAAGAATATTGAAGTACCAAATGTTTATTGTGTTAAAAACTATGAAATTTAATAATGTAATAAAAAGTGAAGGAAATAATTTTTTACAGTTACTAGGATAGCCTTTCGAAGTTATTCATAAGAAGCAAACCGGAGCAATAAATTATATCAAGCACTATTCATAGTAATTGACATTTATAATGACAAATTGCCTTAATGCAGTTGCGAGGATAAATAATAGTTAGTTATAGTGATCCTTTTTTTTTCGTTCTAAAGCTCTTTTGGAAGTGTGGTATGTAGTGTGGAGTAGGTGTCTCTCGGTTAAGATAATTCTTTATTGATTTGTTCAATCGTATTGATTAATTTTTCTTATCGAACTAGAGTGGTTGTAACAATTTTCGCTTTAGTTAGACCCTGGATAGGTGACCAAAGTTTGTTATTTGAGTTCCACCAGGCCTCGTAATCTAAGGGTGTTACCAGACCAATCAATCGATCGTCGATCGATGACTTGGATCGATGGTAAAATGGGTTAGTCGAAATCGATCGATAGACTCTACCATATGATTAATCGATTCTGCCATCGATTGATGCTCTCGATCGACGGTCGATAAATTAGTAGTGAGTCAGTTTGCAAGGGTTTTCTCGGTAGCTGATATATCTTTAGTTTGTAGCGCATCATGTAGAATAGAGCCTTCCCTTCCCTTATATTTTGTACTTTTAGTTAGTTATTTCAATATTTTGTATTTGTATAGGGTTATCTATTTATGTATATTGTATAGGGTTATCTATAAGGGTTTTCGGGGTAGTGCTTATATATTTAATCTATGGCGATTCTATTTTCATGCCTTTTCTCTTAACGTTTCATATTATTTTATGTAGTATTTTCGATTTCTAATTTCATTGTTTAAATCAAAATATATTTAATATTTTAATTGTTTGACGTGACGTATCAATTGTCATCCTTCCATATTTACTTAGATTGCGTTGTCTTAGGTTTAATATATTTTATTTTATCTTTTCTTTTATCTGCTCCGTTTGCCCCTTTTCCTCCAGAGAGGGGGCGTACCGTTATAGAGGGTGGTTATAACAGTTTGGATTGGGCAGCGTGGTGGTATTGTTCGTACTGTTCAAGTGCTTATGTCTCCACATTCCACTGTCATTCTCTCTCTCTCTCTCTCTCTCTTCAGCCCACATTAGTTTTACCCTATCCCCGGCCTGCTGCATCCAGCATCTGCCTGCGCTACTGACATTGGTATATTTTAATTCAAGACAAGATCTGTAATTATAAAATCCAAATTGCGGACTGGCAGTTATTCCTTTTTTTTATTTTGTATTTTTTTATATTATTTTGTTTTTTACATTGTCATTGTGACTTACGATTGTGCATGGTGAATACACGAATGTTGATTCCTTCTAGGTGTTTTCCTGATGTGTCTACCTTTAAAACGTACATGCGCTACAAAAATCGGGTATGTCAGTCACCTGAGAGCACACCAACGAAGCTCTTAATCGCAGTAGTCAGTCCTTTAATACCAAGGTTATTAAGAAAGCATTTGTATACAGCAAGGTCATATTCGCAGTATACGACCCGCACCTGAGGTTCCCGCGCTCGCGCTCAAAGCGTCCGGTGTGTTTGCATTTCGATCCGCAAGGAACCTGTGTTTAAGTTGACTGTGGAATTATATCGTAGCGATTAGTGTAATAACTGGTTGGCTCGCGAGCCTTTTTCTTGTTTCAGCCCAGCGCTTTCTCCGGCATCCCTTCGCATTGCATCGTTCGATTGTTCGGCTCATCTCCTCCGCATTGTGTTCTGCGCCATAAAATTTGCCCACAGTTATTTTATGATTGCTTTTATTTCAACGTTGTCTGTGCTCGTATAATTCACGATGTCGGGAGAAATAAAATAATTAGTTTAAACGCTCACATCAATGAGCCAAGCCTTCAGTAATAAATAAAAAATAAATAAATATCTTCAAACATTCACACCTATCAACTAGCCCCATTTTAATCAACTAATGCTGCTTGTGTTACGAACACTACATGATGGATAAATATATTTAATAGATAAATATATATAAACATCCAAGAATAGAGAACAAATGCCTGAATTCATCATCCAAACATTGGCGCCCACCGGGGATTGAACCCAGAATCTCTCGAGATGGCGACGCCTTGGGACACTACTCGACCACGGACATGAGCATTGACGATTGTCTTGATATGTATTTTATTTGTATACTTTTAGAACAAACGTCATCAGTGAGACCAACAGTGGGCATCACTAGCCCAATGCTGACTATTTCTCGTAATTATATCTATATATACTCGTACCTATAATATAATATCACTTTTAATACACTGAATGCAGGAAATAATCTTAAAACATTCGATACGAAATATATTGTATACACTCTACCATTCCAAGGTCACAATAATACGAGAAGGCGATCGAAGTAATAAAAAATAAGTAGGTAAGTGCTATATGCAGTCTTATATTTAGATTGTACCAAATTGTCGTGCTAGTGACACTGCCAAGACCGTGACGTGAGCTTCGCAGAAATAATAATTACGTGGTGCCCGTGGTTATTCATTGGCACTTCATCTTTTGTTCCAGTTGTGTTTGTGAAATGAATTGGTCACTTACCATTGCACCTATGTTCGGCAATTCACACCTATCAAATTAGCCCAAATTAAACAGCTATATACTACCACCTTTTTTATAGAAACTAAATGATAAATAAATAATAATAAATAAACATTACAATAACTTAAATAATTAGAATCAATACATATGCATAATTTTAAGAAAAAAATGATTGACCCCATATGAAACAAGCAAATCTATAAGAAATGATCTGAAAAAACCTCCCTTAATATTCAGTACGACTTTCCCAGTAGCTCTGTATACCTGTATTATTCACACAAAAAAATTGCCCCCCCATACCATATTTTTTTACAATGTACCCCCTATCATGGCGAGACGCTCCTGCCATCTTTCGCTTCCTCTACACTTATTAATAACTGCATAAATCCTCCTCGGTTGATTTAATCATAATATAAATAAACTCCGTTATATATTTCCATAATAAAATCTGTTATTTCAATTAGCATATTTCATTATCCCCTATCACCCGATCAGCTGACATTCCATAGGACAGAGTAACAACTCATTCAGTACGTTGTTTGCGTTTAATATCCCTGAGGCAGTAATGGCAGAGCCTTCGTTACCTCGCAAGCAGCTGCTTCTCTTGATAATTGCTCACATTTCAATCTCACAATGCATAAGTGCCAACATAACATCCGCTCGGAATAAAACATGAAATAAAATACTCCAACGTTTCAGACCTAGGACTGTAAACACAAAATTGACGATACCCCGGTTTTACAATACACGGATTATACCTTCGTTAACTACTTTTACGGTGAAATAAACTAGTAAAAATACACAATGATAAAAACGTCACGTGGATTAACGATAACTGTGTAAAAGGATATGAAATCAGCCTCAATTAATTGGTTAGCACGCGTATAGAGCTACGTTGGGAGCTCCGGCGAAGCCGATAAAAACATTACTGGGCGCTCTCAATAAATACACATTAATGTCCTGAACATTCTGGCTTACATTCCGTGCTTACCGGGTTTAAATATACTCACACGCAATTAAAAAAATATTGCGAGCGCCTTTGCGGCTATCAATAATTATCCTCGAGACAATATATAACACTCCGTGTCTCCGATACATCGCTGCTTTGACTAGCCGTAAAATATTAGGGCGCATGTATACCGAGCATTGTAACTGGTAAATTTTTATCAGCACAGGATAAGTAAATAAGGAGTAAGGACGCCAGCTCGCACGCACTCCAATACTTAATGTTATTGCACATTAAAACCGACTCATCGAAGACAGTTTTGATTTTAAGACCTGAGCCCCAATCGCGCTAAATAAGAAGAAAGAAAGAAAACCATTTATTAAACAACAAAGGAAGATATAGGATACAATGAATAATAAGCGCGACAATAGATACACAAGGTGGTCAATTAGGACCTGGCGGCCTCAGCATATATTGCATCAGAGATTAACGCAGCGCTGGTGTTCTGGCCGGCCTATTTAAATATATATATGTATAATTTACTGTTTATATAATTACTCTTTTTGTGTCCCGTGTTGGTCCGGGACACAAAAAGAATGTATCAACTGCTTTTCTTGCCTAGCATGCCGTAAAAAGCGACTAAGTGCGTATTGGGTACTGGGTCTATGATTGTGTAGGCGATGAGCTAGCCACTTGTTACTACTCTTCCACGATTTTTCATCTGACCAAACCCAATTTTTGTATGGCTTAATGTGGTCTTAAGGAACATAGTGCTCCTTGGACTTTATCATACAAAGGGATGGGTATTTTTTTTACATTTTGGTTTCATTTTTTTCACTAGATCTAAATTAAAACTGATGAGTACCTACCTAATTTTGCTTCACTTGAAGGTGCCTACCCCTTCGGGAATTACAGGCGTGATTGTATGTTTGTATATATAATTAAATATAAACCCAGTACAACATACAATAAAACATAATAATACTCAAATAAGTTGCACTGTGGCACTGTAAATATAATTACGAGAATTATATCTATATTTTCAATAATTATGGACGATAGCAATGTATAGAATACTTCAATGTGTCTGTGATATTAATAAATTTTTAATACATTAACTGTATTAATGTATTTGTCTATCGCAAAAATATACGTTACTTCTTATGTATTTTAATTTAATTATATGTTTATTAAATGGTTCCTATTTAAATCAGGTTAAACTTTTCGGGACGCCCACGGCATGACTCGTATCTCACCGATTAAATAAGCTCGGCCAGTTCTTTCCAAATGAACCAAAGTGTGCAGAACCAATCGAGAAATCTGGTCCGTCTGATTGTCTCAATTAAATCAAGTGGTCATCTTCTTGGAGACCAGCTCGGTCCCAATTGTGTCTCATTCGAACATGATTAAGGGGAATAGTATCAAATTACAGCATTGTTTACAGCACATTATTGTTGTCGAGCAATATACGTGAAATATGAGTATTATTTGGAAATGTTGTAGGTACTATTTTATAAAAATATCATTGATTAATTCAGGTATACACAAGAGTACGTTGATTACTCTCTTCACATAAATAGGTAGGTATATTTATTACGTATTTTTAAATATTTTAAAATATTTCCGAAAAGGAGCTAGATGGCGTAGTACTTAGTACGCTTTGATATTCGATCGAAATCAAAGCTACCTTAATAATACTCTTTATTGCACACAGAAAAAAAAAACACAATTCATAAAAGAAACAATAGATGGCAAAGGCGAACTTATCCCCTAGAGAGATATCTTCCAGTCAACCCAACAACCAGTCCAAGAGTAGGTGTTAATGGGATAACACTAGGAGTGCACAAACACAAAGATCTTTTGACAAAATACAATTTAAGTTGAACTAACATAAAACTAAAATAATACCTATACATTTAAAATAAAATAATATAGACATATATAGATAGATAGCATATAATACATAAATCAATAAATAAACATAATAATATATATAATTAATATATATAATAATAATAATATATATAATATATATTTTACATATGACAGGGTGAGCTCTTGGCCTTCATCTCACCTGGTAAGTGACGATAAGGCCGACGGTGGAAGCGAGCTTCACCTGTAATCCTCAACAACTAAGGAGCTGGCTGTCTTACCTCTGATTGCCGGAACACAACAATGTTTAAAACATCGTTATTATAGCGACAAATTTAGGTAAGACGGTGGTAGCTAGCCAGGCGGGCTTATATGCCCTACCACCAACAAAACCGAGCAGAAAAACTTCTGCCCCCATAGGGAATCGAACCCGGACCTCCCGATCAACACACGGTGGTGTGAACCACTAGACCATAGAGGCGGTTAAAGATAAATAAACTACGAGAATCTAAACTAACACGATGAATAAGAATTTAAGTAGTGCTTTATTATTTTGAATTACCTACCTACCTTCCTTCGCCATGGTCACGCCGTTTTGATGGATGACCAAAACATTGTGATCTCTAGCTCCTCCGTGGTTCAGAAGGCACGATAAGCCGTTGGTCCCAGTCAGTATTACGTCCGTTTCTACCCACCAACCCGCATTGGGCGCTGGTGGTGTTACGGCCCATACTCCTCATGAGTTTCTCCAGGAGGAAGGCTTGTGCCCCGCAGGAGGACGTATATAGGCTGAGGACGAAATAAATATAGGTCATCAGTTTCATCTAAGGATTGGCCGAATGTTGTTTGAACCGAATACGAACTTCGGCCGAACATTCGGTAAAAGTGAAAATTTCGGCCGAAGTTCGGCCGAACTTCGGTTCAATTTTGCCGCGGTGTTTTGTTGTTTTTTTAATTGAGTAAGTAAAAATTTATAAGACTGGTAGTTAAAAGGCCAATTTATTGTTGCATTTATCGCGTATAATTACTATTTCAATTCTAGTAAACGATTATGAGTATACCAGGCTTATTTTATTTCATTCTTATTTATTACATATGTTTTTTTAATCAATATCTATTATGATGGTGCAAGTATATTTTGTACAGAATGTTCGGCATTAAAACCGAATTTCAGCCGAATGACGAAGTTCGGCTCGAGGTGCCGAAATTCGGTTAAACCGAATGTTTAACGAATTTCGGCCCATCCCTAGTTTCATCATATTGCAAGCGCACATTTTCTGGGCTAGTTGATAGAGGTCATTATTTATTTAAAATAACCCTTGTCCAGCAAAATAGACGACAAAATCTCTATCTCGTCGACGACATCTCGATTTAGATCTCAAACATATTATCAGTTTATCACCACGCAAGATTGTCAAAACACTTTTCAGTTGCACTGCACCTCCCGTAACAATGATGAATGACACGGAAGCGATGATAGATGTCGGGCTTTTTCTTCGCTCATTTTGGACCCTAAGCCGTCGACATAAGCGCTATCATTCACACTCGGATCCACAATAGAACCTAATGTGTCTGGGTAATTGTGCGGGAAGTGATTATTTTACTATTTTGTACCGTCTCCGTAGCTGTTTTAAATCCATTACCCCGTGGATGTCACACAGCAATTTTCCAGTAGCTGCCTTCTTCGCCCACACACAGTTGTTTTACAGCTAAAAGGGTTAATAACTATTATCTGGGATAGAAGATCGTGTCAGTGAAAATTATGATTAATATCAGTCGGCTAACGGTGCTTTTTGGGTGCTCAGATGGGAATCTGATTCGGTTGTAATAAATCTCGTACGCTTGGGCAATGTCTGTCGTCTACCTTTTAAAATATTTAAAGGGCATCTTTCGTTGAGTGGAGTTACTCGGAAAACATAGTGTGACGCCCTGCTACAATAGGGTGACAATATTCGTAGGTTGTAGGTTTCATTCTAAGTCAGTTGTAGTCGAGTTGGGACAGACGGGACGCTCGCCTCACATTGTGCCCAATAGCAACAGGGAGTCTACTCACTTTCTACGAAACGAAGTTTCGATAACGAACGAATTTCAAACGAAATTTCGCAGGCGACTCTACTCTATTTCATTTTCGAATACGCACAAGAAGTTCTTGGGGTCTACTCTCTTTCTACGAAACGAAGTTTCGATAACGAACGAATTTCAAACGAAATTTCGCAGGCGACTCTACTCTATTTCATTTTCGAACACGCACAAGAAGTTCGGATCCGTAGACAATTTTCGTGAACGAATGGAATGCGTTACGTTTGATAGGCGCTTTTTAATGTCAACTCTAAGAAGTTACGGTTTTAACGCAACTTAAAGTTTTAGGCTTTTAATTTTATTTTCATATATAAACAATGTCTAATAATTTCATACACAAAAATAAAATCAAATTCATCCATTTCTATTCTGCGGTGTTATTCGCGAAGACACTACAAAGAACCCATGTCACTGATGTTATTAACCGACAAATTTCAGAAGAACTACTTTGTCTTATGATATTTAGTTAATATATGGCGACGAAAACTAATCTGATAAGCCTACACTTTTTATTGCAGAGCATTCCATCAATTTGAATTTCGAACATAGGTTGAAAAAGTTTCTCATGTGTTAAATTTATTTTTCTCAAGTGTTGTTCTCAAATCGACGAAATGTTTTCAAGTGCTTTTTTTAAACTGCAAATACAAAAACTTGAGATGCATGCTTATGAATGTTAGGAGAAACAAGAAAATATATAAGTATAATATTCTGCAGTTTACCACATTTTCCATTACAAATATGTACAAATATAGTCTAAAGTATATGGTATAATCCAATAAAGCAATACACACATTACACAAACATTACATTAAATATGTAAATAATTTAATTATGAAATGTAATTTTTTATAGGTAGTTTATACCTATATTATATACCAATGTTTACCCCTTAATCATAATATCTTGGCCAAATTATTAGTAGATCTTCAAATAATCCCCGACTTAATCTATAATTCTTAACTAACTTCAAGTCGGCGATTGACCTTATATTTAATAGGTTGCGCAGACGACGACGATTCCTTGTGCGCTCTAAACGTTCCTCGCGCAAAGCAGCCTCAAATAAAGGTATTATTGCCGACATTTTTATTTGAAAGTTAGTAAAATGTTGCTTCACGAACACCAAACGGTAACACTTTTGGTTTCTTCAATTTGAGGTTAAATTTTCGAACAAACAACTGTCAAATTCTAATTTTCGTTCGAAGCTTTCGTGAATTAGAGTAGGTTTAGAGAATTTAAACGTCAAACAATTTTCGGACGAACGAATATTCGAATCGAACGGAAACGTGGTAGGAAGAGTGCGAAATTTCGTTCGAAGTTTCGAATTTCGTTGAAATAGAGTAGACTCCCTGGCTCGCCACCTGTTATATGGACTCAATATATCTGGCGAAATGTGGGTGTTTAACACCTCCGAGGGAAAGAAGCCTGATGATATGTTGGAATGGAATGGAACCTACATGGTTCCATTTGCGAGGGTAGCTAGGGAAACAGAAAATCCTAGCTTACTCCACCTTTCTAGTTGTTTAAGTGAACCCATGTGGTCGCATGGAATTGGGTGCCGGCCGGTAGGAAATTCCATTCCCTGGATTTGAAGACGGTTATATCTTGAATATGATTTTTCATTTGATAATAATGATTCTGCATCACAAAAGATTTATTACCAGACAATATTATAACATAAAACTCGACCCGTAATTTAAAGATCAAGCAAATACTTACATAATTGGTGTATTGACCTCAATCCAAAGATAATGGTTGAAGATAGCACTGATCGGTATAAAATTTGCAATAAACCGGCCTTCAAGATTCACGCTGACTTAGCTATCGCTTGAGGTAATCGAAGCGATATCTGTTTCAATTTCCACCCGATTACATCTATTATCATTATTCTATTATGTATTATGTAAATACCGTTGTTAATGACCTTTTAAATAGTCTAAATCACTCTTATCTTTGATAGTTACGTGATTCTAAATATTTTATTTCACTTCATATAGACAGATTGTTATCTCTTTATTTATTTCTTGTGTATTCCGCATATTTATTTATTCGATGTTATCACTACATCCGTCTTCTACAGCCTAAACAACGACAAACCTGATAGAAATAGAACACTGCCAGCCTGCCTGCTAGTGAAAATATATTTTTATAAAATTTTTGCTTATTTATACTACTTATTACAATAATCTTTTTTTATAAATTTTGCAGTCAAATTAATTAGGCTTTGTTTTATTTTCAGAATTGTGACTACCATAGGAAAGCTCGTTTCGAGAAACAATATTGTATCTTGTATTTGACACTGATGTATATATTATGTTTGTATATCTTCTTAAAATGAAATTAGCATGATAAATTTACTGTTTTTATTTTATTTATCCTTAGCTAGGGCTGTACTGTAAAACTGCTCTATTATCGATAAACACAGAACTATCGATATCCATGAAGTCGATAATACTAGCACAACCTCAATCACCCTACTGTTAAATGTAATTTTACTGTATTTCTGCAAATAAATAGTTTCATTTCATTTCATTTCATTTCATTTCATTTCATTTCATTTCATTTCATTTCAACGCAATCAAACGGTCCAAATTTCATTTCACTGACGATTGCCAATTCAAGGCCTGTTTCTCATCTGCCTTTCTCTGATCTGTGTAAAAAAATTGTTTCGTATTTTGATCCAGTTTATACAATAAACTTATAGTTTATAGCGATGAATTCCATTTTCATATCGTGTTCCGTAGCCATATTCTGTAACCAATATTGGCTAGATACAGGCATTACAGATATTTACAAGACCAAGCGTTTATCATGCCAGTAAAAATAAACATGAATTAACATCAGCAGAACTTACATGTTTGCGATCGGCCGTGAATCTCGGAACCCGCGCTAGGAGGCCCCTGACAGCCCTTCATTTAATAACAGTCTAGGCCAAGATTATCTGTGGGTCCGCCTAGAGCGAGCTGGTAGCCTGTCCGCCATCATTATGCAATTGAAACTTAGTGAATTATTACGACGATAATAATCTCCATAAATAAATAAATCGCCGGCGCAATTATGTTGTGCGGTGTTCCCTGAAACTAAGCTGCGGTGGTTAGATTTAGTTCTTTTTTTAAATGTTTGGTTTTTTAAGCAGCTATTAGATGCGTTGGAATACAGCACTATAATATATTTCAATCAAAGTTGCCCAAAA
This sequence comes from Parapoynx stratiotata, assembly GCA_910589355.1. Taxonomy (NCBI): domain Eukaryota; kingdom Metazoa; phylum Arthropoda; class Insecta; order Lepidoptera; family Crambidae; genus Parapoynx; species Parapoynx stratiotata. Next base: position 3,574,012 of record OU342468.1, on the reverse strand, counting down.
GGTAAACAAAAATTCACTCTCCGATTTGTTTTTCAATAGTCACTCTTTTTACATGGATTTGTTGTCCGTTTCAATTGATTTCACTTACCAACCGTTATTAGAAAACATTTTAGAGATTAAACACTACCTTCGTTTTGCTTACCTTTTGGTCAACTTTGATCGAAAGATACTATACTCGTGTCAGCCGTCGCCGATTCACACCCCTTTTGTGTCACTGATCTTCTTCTTCTTAGTCGGTATCTTCATTACTGAAGGTCATGTCTAGCTTGAAGTGTTGATCACTCGATGCACTATGCTTCTCCACGTCTTTTTGTCTTCAGCAGTCTTCACTGCTTCGGTTATTGGCAGGCCGGTAAGCGTCTTTACCAGGTCTGACCAGCGGGTAGGTGACCGCGTTATCTTCTCCCGTCGACCTGACCAACTACCATCAGCTTCTCTAGGCTGTCAGGGTTTCTACGAGCGATGTGACCGAAGTATTAAAGAATGCGCTGGTAGCATAATGCGGACACTGATAAATATGCACAAAATTTTACCAGATTAAGTAGGCCACTGATTTTGAATAAAATATAAGTACAGTTGTTTGTGAATATTGCTTGCCTCTCTTTGTGAAGGACTGGTGAGTTTACCTACCTCTTCGGGGCTCTTAGGCGTGGTGATATGTATAGATGAATTATTTCAAAACAAAGACAGCGTCGATACTGTGTCTAGACTTATAATTAAATCTTCAATCTCGTCTAGTCAGCTCTTCTCTAAGTACTCACTGCATCCATTTGCGTGAAATTAAGATTTATTGTGGTTTCCATTTCTCTTCGGAAGCTTCATTTAGATTTCTTTTGTAAAGCATTGTATTTTTAAATCGCAACCGACTAAAACTCTGGAGTAAGTATTGAGTTTGTTTTATTTTAGGTATAACACATTCATTGAAATGGGAGTACATTGGTATCATACGACTTAATAGTCGTGATTATATATATTAATAGTCGCTTTTGCCTAGTCTCTGACTAACCCTTAGGGGATAATTCCCCTAAGGGTTAGTCAGAGACTAGGCAAAAGCACCGCAAAAGCAGTCCCTTGCCATAGTCCGCGCTTCACCAAGCAGTGACTGCACTCAGCGTGACAGGTGGTGAGCCCGTCGCCGCTATAAGCTATTGGATGGTTGTGCAGCTCTAAGTCCATTAGTTGCCTTTTACGACAACCAAGGGAAGAGATCGGTTGGCAGTATTATTATAAAGAGCCGCTACCACACGACTCATTAAATACACATCTATATAATTTCCTCGCCTGCATTTCGCTTGATATTTTTGGCCTTACACCGCGCAAGTCAAGCGATTTCTATATTTGCTGTAGGTTTTATTCAAACTCATTGGCATAAGCGGGAATCTCTTGGATGAGAAGTTTTATTTCAGTCGAATATCGATGCCCGATAAATAGTAGCTTGACATAACATTAATCACTATTGAGCATCACGTTTATCGATAAAAGTTAGTTACTAACTTAAATCGATCCATCTGTATTACGATTATGTTTTCCTATATCTAGGCGTCGTGCGGTTAAGGCCTTTGTCACATCCACAAATGAGCATTCTCAAAGGGTTCCGTCCGATCAATTATTCCATACAGTTATGTTCCGACAGAATTGCCTGGTCTAATTGAATTTATGCAGGATGCCGCGACCACGCTTTGTCGCTAATTGATCGAGTATCGGCTCAGATGGTTCGGCGCGAATTATGTTACTGTTACAGAAAGTGGTTGGGAAATGGGAATGGACTGGTACTCTTACATAATCCTCGAATTAACAGCGATAAATCTTTGAATCGTATTGGCTTCTGTTCGTTTATTTGTTGGCGATTTCAAACGCGAGTTTTGTATAGCCAATAGAGCCTATAGTTTGAGACAGGCTTTAAATAATACATAATTGTACATATAAAAGTTCAGAGAATTGTTGTTTTGACTTTTGCAGTTCTAATAAAGACCACCCAGGTTTGTTTGCATTCCAATATCTATATAGGACAGTAATCGGTACGTCTTTGATTTATTATGAGTATAAAATACATCAAACGAAATAGGCTAAAGCAAGAAGCAAATTTGTTTCCTTGTATGCAGCTTTCTGGTGTCAACGAAAAGGTCCATGTCAACTTTTTTAATCAGCATTCACCGTATAAAACTGACATCGCTTGGCTACAAGCAAATAAGCGTCATCGAGATCAATGGAGTCGTGCGCGCACTATAAAAAATTTAAACTTAATTACTAATCACTATAAAGCAAACATTCAATTTACAAGGCGGGTTAATTGCGTTGGCCCGTAAGACGCTTTGTAAAAAGTCAGCTAAAAAACCGTATCTTAACTTATTTCTTAATTATAGACCAATTCGTGGCAGACGCAAGCATCGTGCCAGCAGCCTCTCCACACATTACGACCCAAAACAATCCTTATCGTCTTAAAAGTAAAGATTAAAATTGATGGTCGATTTATTGCTCAGTAAAAACATTGGTCGTCTTGCAAATGGTATCTCCAATAATTATATGGTTCAAGATAGAGGTTATCAGCCTTTAATACCGTGTACACTGTTTTATCTGTGGATCTGCACTAGTTTCGTGAGTTTTGACATTTTTTTTTAATTAACGTAGAAAGTGAACATAGAATAAATACTCTTGATAGTTGTCTAGACAAACCTTACATGGGATGTTGGAAACTGGAAATAAGTTAATGAGAACGCAAATAATAATTAACTTAGTATCTTGATGCTCATGATGATGTTTAAGAGCATTAGTAACTAGTGGCTTCAAGCGGTTTCACCCGCGCGGTACCCGTTCCCATGGGAATAAAAAGTAGCCTATGTCCTTTCTCAGGCTCTAAACTATGTGTGTACCAAATTTCGATTAAATTAGTTCAGTTGTTTTGACGCGAAAGCGAGGCCGATAGACAGACTGTCATATAAACAGAGTTACTTTCGCATTTATAATATTAGTATGGATATTATAGATAGCAAACAAACATATAATCACGACTATTATCCCCTAAGGGTTAGTCGGAGACTAGGCCAAAGCATCGCAAAAGCAGTCCATTGCCATAGTCCGCGCTTCACCAAGCAGTGACTGCACTCATCGTGGATGGTTGAGCAGTTCTAAGTCTATTAGTCTCCTTTTACGACACCCAAGGGAAGAGATGGGTTGGTAGTATTCTTTTAATGAGCCGCTACCACACGGCTAGTTTGGATAAACATAAAATAATCATGGCATAATATCAAAGTAATTTATTTATTATTTATTTATTTTAACTTTAGTACATTTCGTGTACATTGGCGGACTTAATGCCAAAGGCATTTTCTACTAGTCAACCATGACCATGTAATTCGTGAGTTTTCGATGATGAACAAGATTATTCCAATTTATTCAGTCTCTAACATTTTCTAACGAAATCTGCTAATCCATAGCCTCATCTATGCTGAACTATGTCATAGAATCAAACAAAAGCAAATTTTCGGAGTCATTGCGTTATTTTTAGACGTAATCCGAGCGTGTCCTTGGTCGGCTGACAAATGGCTGGACTCCCGTCGGAATTAAGCCGAGCCAAAGCCGCCTAATGTGAAAAAGCCAGACGTATAAATTTCTCTCTAATCCTACAATTGTGTGAGAGAAAATTGGGCATCGACGCACTTGCTCGGTCGACTGCAAAACGTCATTGTTTAAAGGGACAAGGGGATGCTTTGAATAAATTATATGCAATTACAAGCCCAGCAATCGAATATGAATGCTGGATTACAAAATGTTAGTTTCATAGGTCATTTCATACTTTTAAAAAAATCTGTGTTTCAGTTTCTAGCACTTGCTAATTTTCAAAGGTTTTCGATCCCAAAAATGAAATATTAATTTGAAATTTCTTCATATGCTATATTTTATTTTCATGACATCTCTCAAAATTGGCCTTTCATTTCTACAACCGTTGTAACACTCAAATCACAACCATATCACCTTTCAATACGGTACTCGCTAAAACAAAAAGTTAAGAGCACCGAAATTGTATTTATAGAGAGCTTTTATCAATCTCACCCTTATAGCTTTCGTAATAAAGAATCTAATAACTTTTTTATAATCCATCAGTAATTGTGTCAAGGAATGCGCTCAAACTGTACGGTCGTAATGACGAGTGTTTTACGATTTGCTACACTTTTACATCGAGGCAATAATATATAGAGGTTCGTCTCGTCTGTACCGGTCCGGCAAATCAACACTGAAAGTGTGGAGAATCATAATTTGAAGTATCGTATATATCTTTGTATTAATGATAACTTGTTTCTTGTCTTATATTTACAAGAACAGAAGGTTTTGAGTTGACTCGCAACCAGAATCTGTAAATGTGGGAATAGATTAGAGGTGAATACTTCGGAATGTTTCCGAAACTTTGGTATATTTCAGGAAAATTACCGGATGTATTCTTAATAACTTCCAAAATTAACAGCAACTTTGGAAGTGAACAATATAGATTATTGACTTTATAAACTGGGTATGCTTTGAACATCACTAACTGTGTTACTATTGCCAAATACTAAATATTACAAAGTACCTATTTTTTATTGTCATCAATAAAAATCAAACAAAACCACTTCAACGTAGTTTTATTTTCCTGATCTTCGTATATAAAGTCCATATAATATTATATTATAAGTACCTATGTATCAAATTATTTAACAAAATTATAGTAATATTTCTATTATTTTATTACCTAATTTTAAGTAGAAAAATGTTGAAACTTCTTAAATTGCCGGAAGTCTTGGATGTTTTCAGGAATTGGTATTGGAAAATTTCCTGGAAGTTTTCACCTCTAGAAAAGATGGTTTGTGTGATGAGCATCAATATTTTTTTTATTAGTCATGGTTGTTGGTGTGTGTATTTAAGTATATTTACAATTTATTTAACAAAAAATCTGCAAGGACCGGCATGTATACATGTATTTTGGTTTACGTACAGCTCTGTTTATAAGATAATCTACTATCTGGATAGTAAAAAAAATACCCATTTTTACTGTACGGAATGTGGGAGATATAGGTTACAAGGGGAACGATTACCAATAAAACAATAAAAGAAATATTGCGGTCAGAATTAAATAAAAAATAAGAATCTTCTCGTCTGTACTAGTCCGTCAATTTCTACGCAGAAAGTGTGGAGAATCTTGATTTAAAGAGTTATCGTTTGGGAAAACAAATTGAGCAAAAAAATCAATTTTAATTAAATATTATTTATTGCTCTTCACGAAAGAAAGAGTTAGATATATTACAAAAGTCATTGTAATATATCTAACTCTTTCTGTAATAAGTGGTTTTATTGATAGCCGGTTAACTATGTAATATAATAGAAAGTAGTAAAATTTAAAAGGAGAGACAGTGTTGGCGACCAGCACCAACCTTTTCGGACCTTAACTCCAAATTCCCAGTACGTCATATTTTTGGATTTATTTATATTGAGAATGTCAGACTTTTTGATAGAAACAATTGTACTTTCTTTTACTGTCAGTGTGTGCTATTAGACAATATACGTGTTACATCAGTGCGTGGTCTTATTTGCTCTCAATTCTCCATCCTCAACAGACAGTGATAATGAAAATTCTAGATAATGGAAAAAATTAAATCGCCCCATTGTTGTATGCACTATTACCCCAATACCTTCATCTAGTTGACCCATAAGGTGCTATTTCGCGCCTATTTTCAAAAATCCCTCGTACGACAGAGAGGCTACAACATGTACTCACACGTCTTTATCACCATCGCCTTAAGCAAGTCCACTACTGGACATATAAATGCAGTGATAATAAACGCTGCTCGCATCTTAAGCTGCTGCAAATGCATATCTAAATAGCTGCTGCAAATTCAATAAGCGTTATAACGGTTTTCAATGCCATTTAAATTTTTCACAAACAACGACAAATTATTCTAAGTATATGTCATTTGCTATTTCATTCATAAAAACTGTAACGTAAAAAAAAGAAAAGTGACAGTTTAATCGACTTTCAATCTAAATAACAAACCGATAAACAAATAAACAGTGAATGTTGACTTAGTTTTTGCCGCGCTACCGACGCAGTAAAAAACCCGATGGCCGCTATTGAACGCAATGTAAAAGTGTAGCAAATTGTAGACATATCACTTCCGAAGCTGCGTTATGATCGGGAAAGTATATTGGATATTTATTGTGGATTGATAGTACGTGTTTTCTTTTACAATAGGTATCTATAAACTGCGTAGATGCTGCTGAGAAATTTGCCAATCTTTTTTTTTATAAAATAAAACTAAGAACATAGATATGAATGGAGTCGTCATCAGCCAAAATAGGTCACATTGCTAGCCAGAGGCCTTTATAAGAGGAGAAACTTTTCACCTTTATTTCTAGACTAACGCTAACGCAGAAAAATACATTCATCGGTTATCAGCACGACGGTTTTATTCTTTTGAAGATTACCTGTCTTTAAAATAGTTCTTTGAGAAATACCGAAAAAAGAAACATAAAGAAACATGGCCAGTAATCGGTACTTTTAAATAATAAACCGTTCCATTTTTAAACCAGAAACATTCCAAAACAAATGCAACCTTACGCTGACGTCATTAGGCGTAAGGCATAATAAACACAAAAATTTAATTAACTTTTTAATTTTATTAGCGGCATTGTCTCGTGTTTATCCTGGATCTTTGCCATTTGTCGCGGTGAAATGCGCGTGAGTGACAAACAATGCGGAGTCGGTGACATAATGTTGTGCCCCCGACATGGCTTAACACGGGCCCCTCTGTTACTAGCCTCTGCCGAAGAGTAGTCGAAGGGACTAGCGTTATCGGACATGGATGAGGAAATTGGCTGACGTAATATAAGTAGACGGATCCTGGATGAGGAAGGCTGAAGATCGAAGGCGGTGGGTGTCAAAAAAAAAACAAAAAAAAAAAAAAAATTCATAGGGCAAGTTTGGCACTTAAATCGTCAACATTTTAAATATTATTATGCATTTTACAAAATAAATAGCTTATTATAAAATCAAATTAGAGTATTTAACCATGTATTAAAGTTCATTACAGCGAGCGCTTGTAGCAAGTACATCCACAGCACAGTACAAATACATCTTTGACTGTAGTTGTAATCGATACAAGCGGCCGGATTCCGAGAGTAAGGCTTTTCATGAGAAGAACCCGGCAAGAAACTCATGAGCCACTTTTTTAAACAGCCAATCAAAATAAATTTTTTGTCACTTTTAAATATATTTTTACATATTTTCTTAATTTCTATAAGTCCATCAAAATAACATGCTTATGATTACAGTAGTACATAATTATTTCCACACCATGTGACATTGTCTCTCCTGTAGGCCTTGCACGGGCCGGAGAGAAAAAGTCCCCGGAGACAAAAATCGTCATTGCCTCTCGCTTCTTCATTCGCGCGGAAGCGAGATGCAATGACGATTTTTGTCTCTGGGGACTTTTTCTCTCCGGCCCATGCTAGGCCTTCTGATACACAGGTGTATCAGGAGAGACAATGTCTAGTGGACGAAAATAGGTCGATGATGATGATGAATTTTGCCAGTGGTTTTTCCTCTTTGGACGTAGCAACTTCTAAACAAAAAAGGTGTATACATACACCTTTTTTTAAACATGTTAGCAACATCGTGTGGTAGCGGCTCATTAAAAGAATACTACCAACCTACCAACCCATCTCATCCAGTGGGTGTAGTAAAAGGCGACTAATGGACTTGAACTGCACAAACATCCAATAGCTTATAGCGGCGACGGGCTCACCACCTGTCACGCTGAGCACATGTGAGTCACTGCTTGGTGAAGCGCGGACAATTGCAATGGACTCTTTTTGCGGTGCTTTTGCCTAGTCTCTGACTAACCCTTAGGGGATTATCGTCGTGATTATATGTATGTATGTTAGCAACAAACAGACTGCCCACTTGGTAAGTGTTAAGTCGCAGAGAAAACGTATAAGAACAGCATTTGTATCCAACCAGTACTGACTATGATTCCTGGTTCTCAACGCTGTCAAGCCACGGCAGTAAAGGTGCCCATGAAGTAATGTACCCATTATTTCTTAACCTCTTCTCTTCAAACTGAAAAGCTTTACGTGCGATTTAGTACAGAATTTTCACGTGAAAACTTAAATAAAGAGCTCATCTAAGAGCCCTAATTCTGTCACGTATTACAGTTGTATTTAAACATGTAAATATATTAGTAAAAAAAAATTGAATGCTCGGAATGATTAATATACGAAGCATTTTTTTTTTAATTTTAAAGGAAATCTTTAATTAAGTTTGGTATGATCATGCGTTTAGGCAAATCTGGATAACTCGATATATTTTTAAGTGAATATTCGTTTGGACATGAATTCTATTAACATAAAACATCTATCAGACAGATATTCAATTTTGATTAAATTCTGCATTTTCAAGTCTATAATTTGCTTAAATTGTTTCATGTAATATTTAAGCACATTTCATGGAACTTAAATCTAGTATCTGTCACCTCTCAACCCGAAGTCTATTATTTTCAATATACTTTGGCAAATAATCAAACCACCTGATTGTAAGTGGCTTCAGTGGCCTAGAAGACAAGTGTTACCTATAATTGTTGCATCTTCTCGTATCTTCTGCGTCACAGTGAGACATTATATTCTCCCAAGTAATTAAGCTTCCACTCAGAAACTAGGACGTTAGGCCAAATAAAACCTAATCAAAAGCATTTATTCAGTTTAGACGCGTCTTAGCGTGCTTATGAATGTCATAAAATAATTAAAATAATTTAACAATATTTGTGAAAAAGAAAAACTACGCCATACGTTCAAAAAAACTACAAGGAGGCTGTGTTCTGAGAAAAACGGGCAATTTAAAAAAAAATTTATATTCAGTTACGGCTCTTGTTGCAGGACCTATTGAGCCACACGTTAACAGTAGAACACTTATCTTCAGTAGTTTGGGAGAGTTTGGCGTCAAACGATCTATGGCAGACACTGTGGTGCTACTTGGATGAGGTGGATTACCACGATAAACAACGCATCACTTTTCACACCACTTGACGCTTATTTCGATAATCCTCCACATTGCACATCATCACAGAGACTTATTACACAAAACTACAGTGATTTTATGTAACAATATCCACTCAGAAACAATATTACAATTATCGAAATAAAAATCTCGTCCGCCATAGTTGAATGCCGGGAACTCCAAGAACGGGCAAGAAACTCAGTAAGTTTTTACCCTCTGTTTACATAGCAATATTTAAAAAAATGTCATAAGCTACAACATCATTGAAGTTTAAAAATAAAAAAATATTGATATCTAACTTGAGTAATATTCTGCAAGTTTCCACATTTTTCATTTCATTACAAACATGTACAGAGATAGTCTATAGTGTAATCTATTATTATATTATTAATCTAAAAAAATAGTATCTACATTACAATAAATAAATATGTTCACTACCTGCCGTGCCATAGTCCCGAAGCAGTCGTGAAAGTTCTCGAGTAAAGTAATTTTGTAAACCTTTTAAAAAAAGGTATAAAGTAGGAGCAGCGACTTATTATTCAAATAAAGTACCCATTACGGATCTAACTTTCAATATAATATAAACTATCGACTGAAAGCATAAATAACAGTCCTCAGCCTATATACGTCCCACTGCTGGGCACAGGCCTTCCTCATGGAGAAACACATGAGGAGTATGGGCCGTAACACCACCATGCTGGCCCAATGCCGGTTGGTGGGTAGAATCAGTCGCAATAGCGATCGGGACCAACGGCTTAACGTGGCTTCCGAAGCACGGAGGAGCTCGAGATCACAAAGTTTTGGTCACCCATCCACGGCCTGACCATGGCGAAGGTATTGTCTTGGATCGAATGCCAAAGCGTACTAACCACTATGCCACCGAGCTCCTCCGTTTTTAACCTCCATAAATTTTCTCTCTCTATCTATAATTATTAGAGTACAAATTCAAATCTATATATATATTATATGCAGGTAGATGTTATGTATGACGCAGGCATCCGCTAAGAACGGATTTTGATAAATTCTACCCCCAAGGAGATAAAATAGGGGATGAAAGATTGTATGAAACTTTGTCAATTTGAAACCGATCGGCTGCGATTTTGAGAGAAAATTAAAGGGGTCCCGTGGGATAGTTAAAAAACTCGACTGAAAGCATAAAGTACAGTGAAATGTTTAAATCGCTTCCATAAAAACTGTACGTAGACCTCGAGTTTCCTACTGTACTAGTCTCTACTGGCATCATTATTAACATTGCGTACCTCCGCTCTAGGCCTATTTAGACTATAGTCTGGTTAGCGCAAACCCAATATGGTCAAGCGAATATAATGTATTGTAATTGTCTTCTCATAAGAGCATGTCCATGTACTACACGTTCACGATTGAGACAGCGATACCAGAATAATTGACGTTAAGTTTTTGTCTCTCTCCTCGTTGTTATTCAGTGAGATTGAATTCTTTTTTTAGCTCGATCTATTTTCTTTTGCTCTATGGCGTAGGTGATTCACTCATTTTGACATGTTTCATTGAAAGCAACTGTCAAAAAAGACGTTACGAGTTTTTCTGTTGTTAAGTTATTAGGTATTTAGTAAGGTAGCTAGTATTCTGTCTGTAATTAAATTTTCGTCGTGAAGAAAACTGAAAAAATATTAGTATGGGAAATGCAGATTTCTACAAAATCTTCATACAAAACGCTAATTTCATAGGTTCTGGTAAGGACCTTAGTTAATATAAATGCATATAAATACAATATGTCATTTATCAATTTGGGCAGTGAGCTCGGGGGCGTAGTGGTTAGTACGCTTTGACTTTCACTACCTTCGCCATTGTTAGCCCTTGGATGGGTGACCGTGCTTACGTGCCCATACTCTCATGTTTTTCTCCATGAGAGAGCCTCTGCCCAGCAGTGGGACATATATAGGCTGAAGACGAAGGCAGCGATAGCTTGCTTTGAACGTCACTTGCCTTACACGGAGCATAGCAACAGGGTCATCTTCTGATAAGGACAAACTTATTCGGGGAAATATGGGTACCTATTGGCACCTCCATTTTCTAATCTCTGTACATAGAAAAAAAATGCTTAAAACCAAGTCAAGGGGATGAATAAGAGGGAAAATACCAAAAAAAAAATTTTTTTTTGTTTGTACCTTATATCACTGTCAACAACATCTTAGTCAACATCTTAGATACTTTTCATTCTGGAAAATTAAAGGGTTCCCGTGGGATAGTGAAAAAACCATAGTTACCGCGGACGAAGTAGCGGGCAACAGCTAGTTTATAATAAACATTAAAAAAAATACATCAAATATATCACCACGTCTCTATTTCCGTAGGCTGGGGTGCTAAGTTAGAATAATTAAAAAACACGTTATCTAGCCAGTATTAAGTAGCGACTTGATACAGGCTAGATAACATGTCTTTCCCGCTGGAAAGATGATTCGAATTGTGACTTGGAGGATGCCGGAGGTTAAATAAAAAATTCCTCTTTGTCGTCACTTTTTCTTTGTAAATTTATTTAGTAAAAAACTAAGGCACACTGAAACAATTTATAAAAGGTAAATCACACAAATCACCGAACATAAAAACTTTGAGATAATTATAAAACGTATTTATAGGACTACTTACAAAAGTGCCTTGACAATGTTATATAAAGTACTTTCGAAATATATTGCACGATACTCCACAAATTCCTTTACGTTAATTATAACAATTTATATATGATATGTGTAACGCATTTCATTATTAATTAGTAATGAAAATATAAGACCAAAACAGACAGAAGGTCTGGTTAGTTTGAAAAAACAGAAACGAAAGGAAATAAAATAAATAAATAATAAATATCTTCAGACATTCACACCTATCAACTGGCCCATACTAGACAACTAATGCCTGTGTTATGGATACCAGATGACGGACAAATATATTTAATAGATAAATACATATGAATATTCAGAATATACATATACATACATACATATATAAACATCCAAGACCGGAAAACAAATGCCTGTTCACACAAACATTAGACCGGAAGACAGACCACTCGACCACGGAGGTCGTCAAATGGCCAGACAAGAGCACAATAACAGCAAAGAGTCGCTAATTATGATATAGCGCCTCGTTACAAATTTAAGGCTGTGTGTAAAAGGGCGAGATGTTGTCTTATACCAGGTACAGTCACGTGCTAAAATATGTATACACATTTGACAGGTGACAGTCTTTATTCCCTTCTAATAAGAGTCACTAACTGTTAAAACTCTAAACATATGTTTGCACGTGAATGTATTTTGTGAGGCAAGAGGTATTCACTACAAACTCTACAGTTTAATTTAAAAAAGAAACATTATTATAATGATAATCAAAATAATCGTGTCATGATTACGACAAGTCAACCGAAAATCACTACCGTTTACAACTTAGGGTTGGTATGTTACCCAAATTGGATCCAAATTGACTCTAATTTAAAATAAAAACGGCTACCCTTATTTCTCGATTGTTTAAAAGCAAATAACTCGATTCTCGGTGCGTTGCGTGCTTTGTATCGATTAAACGGAGTCTTCGTTCGATAATGCCACCGTCTTGTTTTAAGAATCAAAGAACCTTTTTTAAAACTCACGGTAGCTAAGACTATTACAATATGACTGAGGAGGGTAGGGGTAACGATTTGTTTTCGATAATGAAAGTGAAAGCAACCTTTGTCATGGTCGGGTTATGGATGGGTGACTAAATTTATCTTCTCAGCACGTGTAACGCACCAATAGCTTAAAATGCCTGATTATAGTATATTGCACTGATCTGAACCTTATAAGCTTATGTAACAATAGAATTGTCCTTTAATTACCCGCACTAAGAAAACTGAAGTGCAAGAGAAGTCAAATTATCATTTAATTATCTTCATTCGTGGGTATAGACGTGCTCAAAGACATTATAACAATTTAGCTTCTAAAAACAAGACACATGATACTATTAGCACTTGATATTGCACCGAGTGTGACTTCTGGGAACTTTACTCAAGAAATTGTGGGAAAATTTACACTATTTTTTACAAATTGCAAGTACGGCGATTATGCTGGTAATTCTATACTGCAGTTTGTCCTACATTCTACTTGCGCAAAAGTAGGAATGATACGGATAATGTTCTGTAATTTTTATGTATTTAGAAATGTTTTAGAACCTCTTTTGTTGACCATTTTTCAGGAATTGTTATTGATGTGTGAATTTAAAAGAAAAATTCGAAATTTTGAATATGGAACTCAGTTTATCTTTTAAATTTTTCACAAAAGGGGATAAATAAAACCTCTTTAACATTTTTAATGATATTTTACTAAATAAAATAACTATTAAACTAATTATGTACCACAGTTTAAAAAAATACAATAATATTAACACTACTTATGTTAGCCTGATTTGCAATTTCCTTAAATGATTTTAAAATCTATTTAATTTCATTGCCAAATTGATTACCTAAATTAAAGTTACATGCCAATGAATGTAAAAAGCTTAAGATAAACTTTATTTGATTTTTATGTAATGAGCCAATGTGAGACTTATGGCTCCGATCGAGATAAGATAAGATACAGTGTAGGGTGTGCTAGTTTGTGGTGTCACTCAATGGATGAGTTGCAAATAAGGAGTACGGTGGCGTAGTGTTTTCCATGCTTTGATTTCGATATTGAAAACTAAGCCTCAGTTTGAAGTCTGAGAATCCGCTCCAGACCTGAAAAAAAAAAACATTTGTTTAACGACTTTTCATGTCAAATGATTTTTAGATAACTGCTAACACTCATGCTTGAACATGCTGATTGGTAATAACAGTTATTTTAGTATTTCTTTCATGTAAAATCTGGTTGAAAACGAGAAATTCCTTATAATTTGAAAGTCCAAAAAAGCTGTTTCGCAAAAACAGGATCAGTGGCAATACATTAACTTGGTTGCATCGTTCATCAGACGAAATTACAAGTTCCCGCGTCTAAGGATAGCGGAATAAAAAGCCTTTGGTACTTTTTTCTCGATTTCATATCGGTGGGATCATTCGAGCGTTAATTAAATTAAATCTGGGTATTGAAGGGCACGACGACACGCTACGATTTGTCACAGACGTGCCTATGAAAACTAACATAACTTTGCAGTCCAGTGGGGGCGCCACTTGCAGTACAATTAGAAATAATAGTTCTATGACAACCAATCGGAGAGCCGTAAAATTTAGTTGCCCTTTTCGCCACCCGCTAACTTAAACTTGTACAGTACTGGTTTGTACACCGTGGGTCGGCACGACTAAGGACTTCCGCGCGCCATTCACAAATCGATACCGATCGAGTAACACCGTTCATCATCGATTCAGAATCGACGCGGTATCGATTACACGAACGGATGGGACACTCAATTCAACGGTTTTCGTATTCGTACTGAGGGCACGGATAGAGTCGTCAGCTGCTCTGTCGCCTCAAAAGCAAAATATTTTCAATCATAACACGGGCCACAATCGAGAGTCCACTACAAAATTTTATGTTTACTCATTTATTTGTACAAGAGAACTCGTTCCGTCTAAATGAATAAAATTGATTGCTTATACAAACTGAGCGCCCAAATACTCAGCCATCACGGTAAATAAGAGCTTTTGAAGTAGAAAAAAGTATAAAAGGATGGTTAGAGGCGCGGGCGCGGCCCGACCTTGGAGCGCTTCGTAAGACAAGTCGATTTTGTTATTTGTTTATACACAACAACACTACCTGTTCACGGGCGAGTGTGTGGCACACACACGCTCTCCACGGTCGAGTCTCAGACTCGCCTCTACAACGAATCGCTCAGGCATTTTACGGCGATTTCTGTAATGAACCTCGATTTATAGTCGCCACGGAATGTTGCTCGAAAACTTCTATAGACAAAACACTACAGCGATTACAATCAATTTATCGAAATTCATGTATCATTACCTACGTAAAAACCGCGGCTTTTGAACCAATTAAAAATGAAAACCGTAACGGAATTTCTGTTGGTTTGAGAACGTTAATAATTCTTAGTGGCTGTTGAGGAATATTGAAGTTTTATTAATGTTTTTAAATGTCGTAATGGGAGAAGTAATCAGATACTGGATAATATGAAAGACGCGGAAGCCGCCTTTGGATCCCATAAAAATATTTCACTGCAGGCCACCGCTACCTGATAAGGATACGCAGTCATTTGTAATAGCTTCGTGACCCCAGCCCACTCTCCAACTCTCCACACAACTTACGTGTAAAATACTGTCAATTTTATCTATTTAATGGTTTTTAAGACACGTCGGATAGATATGGGGAAAGGACTGTTTTTTATTTGTGACGATTCGATTTTTAATAAGGACAAGTTTGAAGGGCCTTTACAGCACAGGCTTTGATGAGGAACACGAGGAGTATAGGACGTAACTCCACCACACTAGCCCAATGTGGGTCGGTGGGCAGAATCGGTTGCAATAGCGATCAGGCTGCGTATTATGAAGTTTTAAACATCCAGCCTGGTTCCAGGCAGTTCAGTTTACGGCGCAAACTGGCTCGATCTTTTTTTGGTATTAAGACATGCTTTTAACTCACTAGTTTCTGGGTGGATTATTTCTCTGCCTGGCTATTGGGTATCAATTCTATCAAATAAATTCAATAAAGTTCAGAAATAAAGCCAATTAGTTTGCGACAAGTTCAGGTCATAATACAAAAAAGCCAGTTCAGTTTACGACGTGAACTGCCTGGAATTAAGAGCTCATAATACGGACCCAGGACCAACGGCTTAACGTGCCTTCCGGACCACGGAGGAAATCGAGATCACAAAGTTTTTGTCACTCCGACTGATTATATGGCGAAAGTAGTTTGTTTTTAAAAGAACCAAAACATACAATCAACTTCAAAAACACGTTTGACAATAAATTACTCTTATTGAAAGAGGATAAGGATAACCTATCAAATATGCACACATATTTTTGAACTTATCTGTACGACTACGAACCATTACACCAACGAGTTTCAAGAGCGATTGGTGTAAAAACAATCAGTGCCTACTCAAAAATTTCGCGTCGCCTCAGTATAATACGAGAAAAAGCGCTGTCTTGTAAAATTGATGGCGTTCAGACGCGCCGATCCTTTTTTGTCTCCATTAATATTGCCCAATAGGAGAGCTTCGTGACCTCTGTTTAAAATCACTGTTGCGATTATACCCAGTGATTTAGATGGCCATTACTGGGTCGACTCCACAGATGGGTCTTTGAATTACTGTCTTCCCGTTTGCTTTGTTGGTTTTCTTCCGCTTAAAGCCTGCCAGTAATTATGGGATCATGTTTCGTAGTTATCTATTGATTTAGAACTATTCGAAGTCTCAATTATGAATCATCAATTATCGTGGAGAGTTATGTGAGATGCTCCCCTATGATCATCGCTTTCTGTGGTCACAGTTCGTTCAACTTTAGATTGACGATTGATTGAGTCAAAACATAATCAAATCTATTCATTTGGATGTTGGGCTTGACCGTTTTCGTTATTTGACCTTTGTTTAGTCTTATTTAAATAGAATTGAAGTTGTGCTGTTGAACAAATCTCTTTATTATAATAAAATACAGTAGAAATAAGGTTCGTTTTGACAGGTGTTTTTAATATACCGGAAGAGTAGATGTCTGTATAGTGAAAAGCTATCATGTGTTCATGAGTAGTCTGGCTCGTAACATCATCCATCACTCTTGCTAAAATGTCGCTTGTTGGGTAGAATCAGTGAAATAGCAACAGACCAAATTGAGATCACAGTCTTGGTCACCCATCCAAGGTCCAACCATGGCGACGGTTGCTTTGTTTCTATCGAAACCGGTGCATACAAAACCCTATACTACACCCCTAACATCCTCAACTAGTTCTATAGTAATTTAATTAGCAAAAACAAATGACCACGTTCTATTCAGGCAATATTTAAATATTCAAATTGTGGAAAGCTGTGTGAGGGAAGCCTCTATGGCCTGGGGCCAATTCTTCGCGGCCTGGTACTAGCACAGGTATCGCTCGCGTGACCGGCCGGCAGGGTTGACGCTCACATAATATTTTAATACCTGTTATTAGTTCTTTTTAAAAGTATGAGTACGAGTATTTTGCTTAGTTCTTACGTCTGGTGCCAGTAACAAAGTATACACTAGGACTGGCAGAGTTAAATAACGATTATTAACTAGTTGACGATTGAAAAATACTTTCTAAGCCATACTAATAAGCTGCACCTGAGAAGCATTAAGCTGTAAGAGACTTTTGCATATTTTACAGTACAGACAATTTTGTGAAAAAAAATTTGTTGTTTGGAATGTATTCCTATAAAACAATTAAAACCACACTGGTTGAATTAACATGGCTTTAATTATATAAAAAATTATCTTAAGATATAGTAATGATATAGTGAGAGATTATTTTTTGTCAAACTAGTTTAAATTAGAAGGAAAGAAAGAAACAAAATTGATTTAAAAACTCCGAAAAAAACTGAAAATCAAAAACTGTTCGAATAACATGGTATGTCGTTACATGCCATGTTGCAATCGCTGCAGAACGCTTACATTAAAATACCATGTTATAATCCTACTGACAGCAGAATATTTAAACTCCGCACTTTCATTAAAGTCCCGATATAATTATATTATGAAGATATCATAGTTTTTTACTGTATTTCCCTTGCAATAATATGCGTCACAACCGTAACTGTATGCTTCATTGTTATACAATTTTGAAATTCAATGTCGTGACTTACTTTTTGGACATACAGTTTTACCGATGGATAGAGGACGAAAATTAATATACATTGGCTTAACAAGCAAAAAATGGTAAAAAGTGTAATGCTTCTCAGGTCCAATGGTGAAATTTTATTAATTCAATATCAAATTAAGTAAAAAAGCGACTTATGGCTAGTTATAGATATCAAACCCAAAAGAACGCTGTTCCTTACACATTATTTTATCTGGAAAGACCCACATATTATTATTCGCTTCGAAATAGGGGGTTTCAGCGATGTAAAGAGTTTACGAGCCCGCATAGGCTAGCATTGTTCCGTTGGCTATCTATCTTCGCATATGGACTCATCTACTAATTACTGTCAGGTGCTGAAGAAAAATTTTTTGTACTTATTTGAATAAATATAAATACAACTATGCGATTTTGTAGAACATAAAACAATTTCAATTTGCTCATTCTTGGGATGCTTCTTTCTTTCTGTATTGTGTTAATTCTTATGCGTGCAGGCCTCCTCTTACACGGGGACTTTATCAAAGAAAGAAAGAAAGGAAACAATTTATTAGTCACACAGAAACATAATCAACATAAGTACTAAGCTTACTAAGCCACTCAGCATGTGTCAGTTGTCGCAGATATCCGACGTTGGTCTTCCGTGGTCACGACGAAAGGTGGGTGATAACACCTCTGTTTATTCCTTAACCCTTCTCTACGGTATAAGGGTGATGATAATATCAATATTGTTGTTATTATTCTTAGAATACACCATGTAAGTAAGATGAACATAAAAGCAATCAAAAATATATTGTTTAAAATAAAATGAACGCTAGCGCTGAACTGAGTCCATCAAACACATTAGAACCGTGTCACTATATCATGGAAATTTTACTCATACCATACTGCGATAAAGTACTAAATGATTTTCTTTTTATACCATCGATAGCCCTGTTGGACACGACGAGCCGGCCGCGATGATCATACGCTTCTCGCCTGTCTCACTGTTCTCACGACACATTTTGACATTTCACTGAACAAATATAGAAGCCATTTTTGATCGCGAAGAATGCGCTACACCGGCTACAAGTAACAACTTGCTTGCAATGAATAGTCCTGTTTTTTTCTCAATAGTTTCTTTGCCTCAGGTCCAGAGATATTAAGTAATTTACAAATTGTCTTGGCATTCTCCAGGTTGATATTTGCGTGTTGTGTCGATGATTAAGTACCTATGGAAGCAAATAGCTTTAGTAGGAGACTACTTACTGTATATTTAATTTTAGTTTTAATCAAAAAAAGATAAGGAACTTAACTAGTATATAATAGAATGGAAAACATGTTCTTTGTGTACTTATAGCAGAGGAACCAACAATAACAAAATATAATTGCAAACTTGACACGAATGAATGAACATGAAAGTTCAATTGAGTTTCTCAAAACGTAAAATATTTGTTACGTAGGTACTTACCATCTAAAAGAATACAGGAAAGTAACCCTTATAATATATTAAACACAAAACTTTGATCATTTGTTGCTTTCTATTCAACATTATTTATAACTAAAGCCCTATAATTGATAAACATAAAAATAAATCAAAATAGGTCCGTTCAGCTACTGAGTTCCACCTGGTTTACGAAAACCCAATCGATAAAAATAAAGTTTACAAGGTAGATAAAATTTAATTCACAATGTGTGTGTTTGTACAGTCACAAGAATAAATTTGATGCCATTTTTGTACTTTTATCATTTAGACATCACTAGTGTCTAGTGCCGCAACAGCAAATATTTTACTAAAACCTTAGAATGACAGCATAATAATTACGTCCATATCCTAGGTAGGCAGAGGAGGAACATTCACATTTCGCTATATATGTTAGGTGGAATTCACAATCAACTGTACTTAAGATTTTATTCAAACTCATGGTACAGTAGGCGATGGGATCGAACCCGCGTCCTTAGAATGACAAGGTACTAAAACGGGTACATATTTGTGCCCGTGACTGTACATAGTAATTATGCGACGGATCGGCGCGGGCGCAGCGCCGGTGGTCTGCCCCTCCCGCGCGCCCTCTAGGCTGTTCTTCTCTACACCTGGGATCTCACGACCGGACAGTAAGGCTCGGTTGCACCACTAGATACAGGGAAATTAAATTTGAATAACAATATGTTGTTAGCGGCTAAGTTGAGTAAGATGTATGCGTGAAAATCGTGATTTAGGATTGGAGTACAATATTGAGATACATATATTATTATTTTCGTTAGCATCATTATCATAAAACATCAAAATTCATAGAACGAAATGCTACTAATAAAATGTATTACACTAATCGATAAAACCACAAGTATTACAGTCCTAAAATATTGGGTCCTTACCTATGAAATTGGTGTATTTTTCTCTCTTAGTATTTTGTCTGTAACTATTAGGATTCAGAGTATTCCTAAAAAATAATTACCTCTAATGATTTGTTTTGATAATTTGTTGTAAGTTTAATTGTGTTAAAATTGGACACGGAGACAACTCTTTTGAAGTGCCTCCCGAATACATCATTTTATTTGCATTCACTTAAAAACGATAAATAATTTTTATGAAGTGTGATATTACACATATTACTAAAGCTTGTCTAAAGATGCCAAATATTATTATCTTTGGATTTGTCGTTGTGAAGAAACCTGAAAAAAATTTAGTATGGAAAATGCAGAATTCCCCAAAATCTCCATACAAAACACCAATTTCATAGGTAAGGACCTAATAAATAAATAAATCAATAACGGTACAGTCTTATTTTGACACGATTTTGATTGGTTAGCCGTGAGTAATATATTTCTGGGAGAAGATAATATTAAAACTATTCTTTTCTCAAATCCATTTTTAATTTTTAATTTTTGTATGTTCCTATAAATTGATAACTTCCAAATCCCAATTTAATTAATAAAGCTTTCTACTAAAAGCAAGGGGTTTGCATAACTATTACAAGGCACCGAAAATATCTAATCGGTACTCAATATAAACGAATAGTTATATTCAAAGCGAGTTAGTGGTACCCGACTATGAAGGAGTAGTGTTGGCCCGGCTAGAAATTATCAGACATCTTTATTGACTATTGTTTGACAGTTATTAAGAGTCAATCGATATACGTTGGGACATTTATTTAAATCATGAGAAAACTATGTGGCCGCTCGATTATCGTTTGCTATCAAGTTGCGTACGATTACTGTATCGAATGAATATTTTATAGCTACATGTTTATATATAAATGTAGTACATTTATATATACAGTTTCCAGCGACTTTGTCCGCGGTTACTGGTTTTTTAACTATCCCACGGGAACCCTTTAATTTTCCGGTATAAATTGTATCTAAGATGTTGATCAGGGATATAAGGTATCACCGTGCAAAATTTCATTGAAATCGGTTCAGCCATTTCGGAGATTAGCGCGTACAGACAAACAGAGAAACAAAAAAAAAAAAAAAATTTTTACTTATTTTACCTCCTTTTACATCTCCCTGACTTGATTTTAAGCATTTTTTTTCTATGGACAGACATTCGACCTCTACAGTTTTATTATGTGTATAGATTAACATTGTTTCATTGTGAGGCATGACTTTGAATTGGATAACATGGTAACAATATGAGCAAACTAGTGCGTGTTTAGTCTAAATTCCCTTTATTATAATTAATGAATTGCGTTTTTAACGCTTACACTGTTTAGCGTAGGGTTATAAGTCTTGTGTTATGGGATTGTAGGGTATATATTCACAAGCTTTTGCCCGCGACTTTGTCCGCGTGGATTAATTTTGGGATAGTGTGATGTTATAAAGCCTTCCTCAATAAATAGGCTATCTAAAACTGAAATAATTTTTCAAATCGGACTTGTAGTTGCTGAGATTAGCACGTTCAGCCAAACTCTTCAGCGTTTTAATATTAGGTCCTTACCTATGAAATTGGTGTTTTGTATGGAGATTTTGGGGAATTCTGCATTTTCCATACTAAAATTTTTCTTTTTTTTTCTTCACAACGACAAATCCAGAGATAATAATATTTGGCATCTATCATTAGACAAGCTTTAGTAATATGTGTAATATCACATTTCATAAAAATTATTTATCGTTTTTAAGTAAGGCACTTAAAAAGAGTTGTCTCCGTGTCCAATTTTACCACAATTAAACTTACAACAAATTATCAAAACAAATCAAAAGAGCTCAAAAATATAGTCTATTTTTAGACGAGGTAATTATTTTTTAGGAAAACTCTGAATTTTAATAGTTACTGACAAAATACTAAGAGAGAAAAAAAACACCAATTTATAGGTAAGGACCCAATATTTGTATAGAATAGATATAATGAGTCATTTAGATACCGAAGTATGTTATTAAGTATATTATTGATACAAATGTGTAATAACAGTCATGACTTACATACAAACATCTGCCCCAACCGGGATTCGAATACAGTGTTTTAAAAATTGTGACACCTTGAAAGCGGCGTACAGTATAGTCAATCTCACGAAACATAACCTCTACATCCCCGAAGGGGTGGGCAGAGATGACCTCTACAATTATAATGTAAATACCGTGATAGTAATATCCTTGACCAGCTCCGTGGTCGAGTGGTCTGTATGCCGGTCTCAAGGCGTCGCCATTTCAAGAAGTTCTGGGTTCGATCCCCGGTGGGGGCAAATGATTGGATGATGAATTTTCAGGCATTTGTTCTCCAGTCTTGGATGTTTATATATATTTTTATATATTCAGAATATTTATATGTGTTTATCTAGTCCGTCATCTAATGTCCGTAACACAAGCAGCATTAGTTGCTTAAAATGGGGCTAGTTGACAGTTGTGAATGTTTAAAATGAATATATCCACCCTAGCAAGATTTGTACCAAACTGTCAGTCTTGTATTGTATCTCGGTTGTGTGTATTGTTCATGATATAATTACAAACTCGAATTTAATATAATCTATTGTACCGTAAGCATAAGCAATTATGTTGTAGGTACAGTCGTGACGTTCAGTCGGATGTCCATACAGTATTTGTTTTGAGAAAGTGTGAGAATGTCTCGGAGCAGAACACGACAACTCAGCCTCTTTGTCCAGTTTATTTGCCCGTCACTCAATGCCCACTATTCAACGTCACACACTTTTGTTATGCTTTAGCGACCTTTGGAAATAGTAAATTTCGTTGTCATGCATAAAAACGTGTGTTTATATGGAACAGTGAGGAACTGTGCTAGTTTTGTAAGCCTAAAACCACAAACTGTCCAATAACTTCAATAAAATCTCTTAATGTCTACGACGTTAAAGCTAAAAATCTTCAAAGAAATTTTTTGTTTTGTATAGTCTGATGTGTTGTAGATTGTACCTTCGTATGTTTTGTCATTTTTATGTGGACCAACACTTTTTGTAATGAATGATTATAACGTATGACTTTTTAAATTTATGTTTACGCGTGAATTACAAAAGGAAGCGGTTAATGATTGAGGTTTCGCTTATTGAAAAATGTGCACATATGCTCGAAAACACAAAATACATTATAATTTACATTATTATATCTTCGTTACAGTAAAGGACTTTTAAATAATTAAAACCAACTTACAAACCTTTAATTAACCTTTAATATATTTAAGTGAATACTACTTCTGTAATTAAAGATAAATTATGTAGTTTTTTTAAAGCTTTTATTTCATTGTCTGCTAAATTAAACGACACCAAAACATCCTTTCAATTCTTTTTTATATAATTACGCAAATTTTAGCGCAACACTGCAAAATAATTGTCGTTTTACTATATTAAAAAAAAATTGACAAATTAACTTTTTCGTATAAAGCTGTTTTTTTATTAATTGTATGTACTACTATCCCCTACCTACCATAAGTAATAATTATATCTGCTACAATTAGTAAGCTCATATTTTCAAGTTACATGTACACGTATATGTGAGGAATGAAACGTATTTCTTAATACTTTAATCACGGATTTGTTAGTTTGGGGTAAAGGTAAGTAACACATGTTAAGAAAGTGCAATGACATCATTATACCTTATATAAGTAACAGCAGCTTTGATGGTTGACCAATGCATTGCTTTAATAATTTTTACATCTCTCATGTTCGGTAAGTAGGTCCTTAATACCCCCAGATGCGGGTTGTAAGTGATCAATTACCGCCCAAGGTTAATAATGTAGCTAGAAACGCCCTAGGGCGGTAAGTAATTAAAAAAAAAACTCTTTCAAAAAGTTCGCGTACATCTAACCATCTTACTGGCACTAGACATCATGCATTCAGCCCAATGACAAAAGAGGTCGCTTCGCTATTTTTATCAATTTTGAATATCGAACGGCGAAGCTAAATTTAGTTCTTGAAAATAAATTTATTTATTCTTGTGACAAAAGAGGTCGCTTCGCTATTTTCATCAATTTTGAATATCGAACGGCGAAGCTAAATTTAGTTCTTGAAAATAAATTTATTTATTCTTGTAATGTCTTTTTTTCCACTTACCTCACAATCGAGATGTAAAGCCGATTAGTTAGCTCGGGTGTAAGCATCAATTGCACCCTCGAACTATAAGCGCCCTCGCTGCGCTCGTGCGCCAAAATATCTCGGGCTACAATTGATGCCTTACAGCCCTTGGCTACTAATCTACTATTTGCATTTCAATAAACATAACATAGGTAGTATATCATGTTTATGATATGTGCTATATATCAGTTAACACCCACGATAAAATTTCAGTAATACACACAGGATTATGATTCTGCTAATTTGCAACTAAGGCAGTATAATGGGAATAGTGTCTTGATGGCAGAATCTCGTAGTCTAAATATAAAGGAAATTGATTATCAGACGGATGTCGGTGATTTCATTCTAGTTTTGTGAACGAGCCAAAGAAACATTCCAATACGCTTCTGTGTACCTTCTGCCTGCGAAATTCTGTTTTAATTTGCTTTTCATTTAAAATATTTCTCAACTTTGTATGCAATGTTTCTCAACATTGTCACTCCGTTACTTCTTCGAACGCCTGAGTTGATTTATTATAACCCGGTTACTCACTAAGTGATACAAAAGCAAACTATCGCTTGATTTATGATTCAGTCGGCTTCTGTAACTTATCGTATTTGCTAATAAGACGACGGCTATTTGTGTCTGTTTGTTGGTATTGTCTATTTCTTTCGCCATCAACAAACCTTTAAGAGCTTTCGCAAAACAAGCTTACAGTGCTATAAAACAAACTGCCTTAAACGGGTAAACTTCATCATAACGGGAATCCCGTCTATTGTTCCTTTTTATTATTCGCAGCTCTTTTCGCAAACCCTTTGGCAAATACGCGCTTGGAGCAAATAACGGTGCGTAATAAAAATCGGCTGATGGTTAGTACCTGTATATGTCCTTGGAATTGAAATGAGTCATTTGAAACCATTTGCAACGCTTGGCTATGGGATATATCCGATGAAATCGAAGATGTGCGATCTAAGCTGAGTTTAAATCTTGCAGTCTTCGCTTGGAACGGGAATGCGGCACCTCAGATCCCCGATAAGGCGATGGCCCAGCGGCTTTTGTATAAGATTCATTGCGAATTGACAATGTCCCGGAGAGGTGCCAGTTCGCACCTCGCCCTTTGCGCTGCCCGCAAAACAAGCGCAGATTAAAAGATTAGATCCCTTTCGATAGTCTTTACCTGTTGTCTCCAAACCGAGGAAGGGTTGACGCGAGAACTGACCTTTGGGACACCAATCATTTCTATCAGCAGTCTCATCTCAATATTTATATTATTGCACTGCATCTTGGATAAAAGAAGCCCGGTTTAAAATAGCAGCGATAACCGAGTGGAAAAAATGGCACTACTGGTTCAAGTGGCCGCTGGTTCAATCTCGAACTGGTCATCGGATGCTTTCACTGTGCCCGATGTATCCCGCCTCTCGTTACGTAGGAACCTGGACATATGAGACCAAATGTGGGTGGTACTGACTTCTTTAAAATCCTCGACGTCAAAGTTAGCCAAAGTAACGTTGTTGTTGATGAAGAGATAGAGAGAGAGCACACACCAAAAGCCAACTTGTATATTTGTAAAACATTTTTTTGAATACAAAATTAATAACAGAACATAGAGGTAGCACTTTAGAATCATTTTCCTCCGATCGCATCGCTTACGGGCATAGTTATTTAATCCTTTCGGCACGCATTGCGATTCTTATAGCACAATGACTAATTTCCGAGTGTTCCTCGCATACATTAGCATTTCAAGGTATGTTGAATGGGGTTCCGTCGTGGGGTGTAATTACGCAAACGATGTAATGGCACGGTGTCAGCACTGGCGGCCCACTGTTTACCATCAGCTCTTCCTGGCAGACGTCCTCGGATTTGATGCAATTACATGTCTGGATGCACTGGATGATCGGCGAGGTTCAGTATGTCGGCATACGCTGCAACCTGTGGAAAGCTTGAAAATTAATATAAAATTCATACTTGTTCCTTTTTTATAGTTTAGTGATATACTTATATTACTATTATAAGTATACGATATTTTCTTTTTACGGGCACCTGGAAAATAAAAACCTCGCTATAATGCGGAAAATTGATGGAACTGATTTCTTTGATGACGATAGTAATTTTATCCGACAATTTCATTATGATTTGTCATCTGTCCCATATTTATCTTATAATCTTTTTCGATTCAGTGTATTTAATTTAATTTACTCTGTTTTTGTGCATTAGAATGCAAACGGGGTTAATAATTATTTAATATTGGGATCATGGATTCCGGAGATTTGATTTTTTAAAAAGTGTTCTTATATTGTTGCAATTACAAGGTTTTTTATTTTTCTGGTCAAGCTATACTATCTTATAATCTTCTTTTGATTCAGTGTATTTGATTTAATTAACTCTGTTTTTGTGCATTAGAATGCATACGGTGTTAATAATTATTTAATATTGGGATCATGGATTCCGGAGACTTGATTTTTTAAAAAGTGTTCTTATATTGTTGCAATTACAAGGTTTTTTATTTTTCTGGTCAAGCTATACTATCTTATAATCTTCTTTTGATTCAGTGTATTTAATTTAATTTACTCTGTTTTTGTGCATTTGAATGCAAACGGGGTTAATAATTATTTAATATTGGGATCATGGATTTCGGAGATTTGATTTTTTAAAAAGTGTTCTTATATTGTTGCAATTACAAGGTTTTTTATTTTTCTGGTCAAGCTATACTTCACATTATACTAAATCTGCACAATATAACATTTCATACTTCGTAAATATAGATAACTAATCTAATAGATGGGTGGTAGTACACATAAACTGTAAAAGACTAAATAGTGGATAGTGTTGTGGAAATTTCTACATCGATTAGTAATGCCATCTTCCTATTTTGGCTATTGCTAGCTCCCAAGAAGAAGAAAGAAGAATATCAGACCTAAAAAAGTTATGTCCAGTGTAAAGACTTTGAGTTAAATTAAAATCAACATATTTTTAAAATCAACGGATTTTTTGTTAGTTTCGAAGTTATCAAAAGATTTTGGGTGAGAACATTTTGTTCTTGCAAGGATTTCTATATGATTTGAAATATATAAGCCTCAAAATATAATGTTAAATGCATGAACTTCATTGTGAAGCTCCCGAAAACTTGTTTTTAAATCGGCATGAATCACACTTTCAAAGGACGTCATCTAAGATGCATTGCTGCGAGTTCCAGCACAGAATTTGATATTTCAAACAGCCCGAACAGGTTTTACTATTGTATAGAAATTACCATTTCAAGGACGGAACACCGACTTTTTTCGAAATTTTAGCGTATCAAGAAGACAAATCTCTGAATGGGTCCTAGGGCCGTTCTCACCGGTGTAAGATCACAAAGGACGTAATAACCATATCAAACGGCGTGTCCCTTCGTCCGCTGCATACATATCGTCGGGCCTTAGACTCGTCACTGTATTAAAATAAAGAAATGCGTTTTGTTTCCGCTGCGGCGGGACTTCCATACGTAATGCAACGCGCACGGATTTTGAATACGAAGCGAACAAGCGTGTTACCCTTTGTTGATTGCGTCTGCGGGATTCTGTTTTTTTTTACCTTATGTTATGGTTAAGTTATGTAGGAAAATAAATTCAAAAGAAAAATTAAAATTGTCATGTGATGCATATTTTTGAACTCTACTGTACCACTACGCCATCAAGCTACGCAGCGAATATTACTAAAACAAACATGAAATAACTCATGATATAGAAACAATAGGCATTTTATGGCTGGCAGCTATAACATCCAGTAAAAATTAAATATCGTCAACTACGAGATAATTTAGTCATGAATGAAAATTTTAACTGATCAAAAAATAGGTCACGTAACACAGGTACACATACCTAAATTAAAATTCGTTATGAAGAACTCACAATTGTTAGCCCGCTCATAAAGAGTTAGATAAGACAAACTGGTTCCATGTCACTCATAAATGCTTTCCTCCAAGGCTTCTAATCGCGGTAGCATCAGTCATCCAACTTGATTGTACAGTCGGGGTAGAAAAAGGTTCGTCGGTTTTCAAATTGATTACTTTATCACACACACACACTTACCATCACAGGCATTTAGATTAATATCTATTTTAACATTAAACATTTTCCTTAGCATCTAGTATGAAGATGACATTTAATTAGCCTATTGCAAACTTCAAGGACATCAGGATAGACAGACAGACGTTGCCTCGTGCAAGCAAACTCGACGTAAAGGGGACGAATATTTTTCTACTCCGACTGTACTATGATACCTCATTATTTTTGAGTTGGTGACGTTTAACCGTCGCAGGTAAACGTCAGAGCGTGCCTCCGCGTCCGAACGTGAGGGGCATGTGAACCGTGCCTAACCCTGCACACATCCACTGGGTCCTTTGTACCCACGTCATTGTTATTAAAGTAATCACGGCCCTCCATCATGCCCCAATCGAAACATTATGGGTTATAAACAAAAGAAAGCAAGAATTGAATGAAATGCCATTATGTCGCCGTGAAGGGCACTACACGACGTTGTCTCAATATTTTTCTTGGCGGAGTGTGTACTCGGTCAAAAACACCGCTTGGAATTTTGAAGGGCCTTCAATGGCCTATATTTACGGCCCTTAGATAATGTTTTATTTAGGGATCGCTGAAAATAATATAAAACGTAATGTCACGTGTTTAGTTAACGTCGTTTATGTTTTGGGATTTAGGGATTACGGCGCGCGGCGCGTGGAGACGTGTATTGGTTTATATTTAATGCAGTATCTCATTAATGGCTTTTACTGGCTAATATTAAAACCATGCATACTTTAGAGAAGAATATAGGTATACTTACTTGACACCTCTCAAAGAGATATATCAAATGTGCCTAAAGATATAGTCAATTTTTTAATTAGTCAAAGTGATTTGACAGTTTGAAATGTATTTCAGCGTTTGATAACATCAAATATCTATGACTAATTGATATTTCGACCAGAATATTTCACTTTGCATGATAAAAGAATGAACTTGATATCAGATTTTAATAATAATAGCATATTTAACCTTCAGATTGTCAAATCACTTTGACCAATTAAAAATTGACTATAGTTAAAACGGCAATAGTCTAAGAGAACAAAAGCACTACTCTTATTGCCAGTACAATTCTTGTCTGTATTAAAAAGTTTTGATATAACGTACTGTTTTATACTGAACTAGCTATTGCCTGCGACTTCGTCCGCGGTTACTATGGTTTTTTAACTATCCCACGGGAAATAAAAGGTACTTATCTAAGATGTTGACCAGGGATATAAGATATCACATGCAAAATTTCATTGAAATCGGTCCAGCTATTTCGGAGATTAGCCCGTACAAACACCCAGAAAAACAAAATAAAACCATTTTTTTTGTTATTTTTCCTCTTTCTTTTCATCTCTCTGACTTGGTTTTTAGCATTTTTTTTTGGATATACAGACATTTGACCTCTACAGTTTTATTATAATGTTTAGATATCGCTTGCACTACACTGTCGGCTGATTAGCTCATAAGGCTTATAAGCCTAAACACATCACATATTATCAGTATTATCCTCAGAGTAAACAGAACTGGAGTAGCCTTTGTCTAACATTCCCCTCTGCCAAATGCACAAGCATCGGATGCTTGCACGTTTAATAAAACTAGTTCAGCCGCCATTTTGACAGCCATAACATTGTAAACGTTGCGCGTTGCGGCGAACAGAGCTCCCGCAAAAATGCCTGCCTGTGCTGTTTTTTGTTGTAAAAATAAATAGAAAACATCGAGTATGCTAAAAGATGGTGTCACCTTTTATTTGTAATTATAATTTTTAAGATTTCATGATTATTTACTTCATTAGTTCATGTTTTAGAATTCTACGATTTCAAATTTCGAACGCTAGTCTCGTGGGGAGTGCGGCTGTGACGTTGTCAAAACGCACACCCCACGTGACTATTTTAAGCGTGTGTGTGCGTGAAATTTAAATTTGTGTGTCGAATTATGCATGTGTGCATTTGTAAGAACGGCTGGCTTTGAGTGTAGTGGTAACCTCACCCCCCGCAAGAAATGGCAGAAAAAAATGTTTGAGAAATTGACTAATGGCTACTCCAGTTCTATTTACTCTGAGGTATTATCACGCTCTGAATTCAAATCGAACCATCAACTTTTAACATGTTGAAATCTTTAAAAAATATCTCTTTGTTCGAAAGTATATTACTTAGGATAATATCAAGGGGGATTTAGATATTGGTGGTATTATGAATAGAACAGACGATCCGATGGTCGCGTAACCGTGTGCGGTATGTTTGAGGGCCCATTAGGCGACATGAGAAATGTCGGATTAAACGAAAGTCGTGCATTGTTGATAAACCACGGAATTCGCTCACAAAAACTGAAAGTTGATCACGAATGACAGCGGTTTTGAAGAAAGTTAAAATTGCCAATATGGCGGTAGAATCAATTAGGTGCTTCAATTTGAATGTAGAAGCTTTTGTGCAAAGGAAGATATATTTAAGCTATTGCATAGCTTCTATCGCGGGCCTTGAGCGCGGGGACCGAATCCAGAAATTCCGTAACGAAAAAACCTCACGCTCCCCACTCCGATGCGCATGGAGGTGTGGCTTGAAGGCCGTGCATCGTCTAACGTCGTTTCAGTAAACCCACATATATTGTAAAATAATAAAAAATATTTTAAACAATATTAACTTTTTTTATTTATTTAATAATAGAAAAATTTGTTTTCTTATCGGTCACCACGCTCAAAAAGTGTAACTTGAATTAATATTAAAGAAAAAGAAATACCGCATGAATAAAATAAATAAATAAAATTAAAATTGCATAAGTTGATACAAAATGCTATGCAATAGCTTTACCGCGGCAGTCCCCGAGTGCCACACGTCTTTTTTTTTTTCTTAGCAAGTAGGAGTATATACTATATTTGATTTGGATTGTTTGTTGTAAAAAGCTGTAGAAGAGCTCAATAGAAAGTAGTGTTTGTTTCAATATTACTTAATCGAACTATAAGTCTTCGTCATCGTCATCAGCCTATATACGTCCCACTGCTGGGACAGGCCTTCCTCATGGAGAAACACAGGAGTTTGGGCTGTAACACCACCACGCTGGCCAAATGCGGGTTGGTGGGTGGAACGGTCACAAATGCGACTGGGACCAACGGCTTAACGTGCCTTCCGAAGCACAGAGGAGCTCGAGATCACAAAGTCTTGGTCACCCATCCAGGCCTGACCATGGCGAAGGTAGCTTTGTTTTCGATCGAAGCCAAAGTGCACTGACCACTACGCCATCGAGCTCCTCCGAACTTTAAGTAAATAGTCGTAATGGTTGGAACTTTCATGGGCGACCAAAACTTTGTAATATGTTACGAGTTACGACGAAATTTAGTTACGAGAAAACATGATACGAGTACATTACGGTGTTATTTGCTATTTCAAACATTATAAACATACTCCTCATGTGTTTATATAGGAAGATCTGTGTCCAGTGGAACATAGTATTGTGACGAAATCAACTTTGACATGTATACCAATACAACTATATGACAATACCGTTATATTTCCACGAGAAAAACGAATAGTTCTATTTTCGAATTAAGTAAGATTTACTTATTTAATTCGAAAATAGAACGTTGGAATTACGAATTCAAAGTTGGAGTTTGTTGAATCAATTGTTGGACTGGTTTTGTAAAAATAAAAAACCGGCCAAGAGTGTGTCTTAGTGTAGGGTTCCGTGGTTCCCCGTCCGCCACATTAACTGTGTCTACTTATGAGTTAAATAGCCAAAAAGCCAAAAATTTTGGAGGATTTTTTTTTACTTTTGGAACTTTTTAATTAACATTATCCAAAAATATATTTTCGTGAACTCTTTTTTAGTTTTGAATACCTATATTACATTTTGTTCCACTTTTTATTTTGCCACTTTGTCGGCGTGATTGATATACTGACGACTACACGATCACTGAGATTATCAGCGGACGGACAGACAGACAGACTTAACGAAACTATAAGGGTTCCTAGTTGACTACGAACCGTAAAAAGGATATTTATTTAACTGCGATCTAGTTTCTCCTATTCCGTGCTACCGAATTTCGCACTGGTCTCAGATTCTGAGGCTACCGTCCGTCCAATGTTTTGTACGTGACTATTATACAAAATGTTGGGAAACTTTATAGAACGAACACTATGTTTAGAAGTAATCGCTTTGTTCTTGAAATTTGACTCTGGCTACTTATAATTTGTTTTAAAGAATGAATTCATTGTTCAAGTGACTAAGATTTAGGTTTGGTGGAGAAGTACCTACGCATTCTTGAAACAAAAATGCTATTCATCTGAACCATTCGACGTAGCAGACTACAATCGTAAATTCTGCCGAGAAATGTAAGATTAGATCGTTTTTAGCCAGTTTAAAGTTGTTTCATAGTCTGTATGGATCCCAAATTCATTTGGCAGTCAAGTGGTAGATTCACTTATTTACAAATTGACGTTTTTAAGTGTTTGTATATCAAGCCTATAAAATAAAGATATTCTTCATTTGATTTGATTTTGAGTTTTTGGGCATAATGTGCATGGGCATGATCTTTATCGTGTTTTGTTTTCGTTTGACTTGAGTGAATGCTTTTGTTTCGCTTTCTTTCTTACGCTTCTCTTTTAATCTACATTTAAGGCACATATTTTCACATTTATGATTGATATACAGAAAAATGGTTCCCTATCTGTTTGCATAAAATTTTCAAGCATAATATGAATTGGCATAATGGAATCTACACTAAATATACATATGCATAATTGATTTTGGCATAAAATTTTATGCATAAATGTTTACGCATAATTACAAATGTCATAACCATCTTATGGCATAATTAACTATTCGCATAAAATTTTGCGAGCGAACTCGGTCGGCTCGTGCGTTGAGGGCACAGTTCTACCTAACACTCCTCCTCGCTTCGCTTGTCGTCGTACCTAATCGACTTTATACTATGCCGTAAACCATTAAGCGGGATAATATTAGGTCCTTACCTATGAAATTGGTGTTTTGTGTGGAGGTTTTGGGGATGTCTGCATTTTACATACTAACATTTTATCAGTTTTCTTCACAACGACAAATCCAAAGATAATAATATTTGGCATGTATCATTAGACAAGCTTTAGCAATATGTGTGTGAACACGCTTGATAAAAATTATTCATCGATTTTATGTTAATGCAAATCAAATGATGTATTAGGGAGGCAGTTAAAAATAATTGTCTTTGTGTCTAATTTTTACACAATTAAACATACAAAAAATTATCAAATTAAACAATACGAGCTCAAATATATGGTCTATTTTTAGAAGAGGCAATTATTTTATAAGAATGTTCTGTAACTTAATAGTTACGGACAAATTGCTAAGACAGAATAAAAACACCAATTTCATAGGTAAGGACCCAATATTATGTATAACATTAGTCTAAATTATTATTATGCTTATAAAATTATATTATAAAAATGCTTAAGTTATATTATGCCAAATTCATATGCCAAGGTATATTATGAGTAAAAACATTATGCCAAAAAAGGATCCTATATTTTTACGTAGTTATGATAGAAATTAAAGTGAAACTTTCTTTACAACTGCAATATACTTTTTAAAAACCATAAATATTCTAAAAAAGGTTGCATAAGCTTGCTAATGTCTCAACAATGTCTTTTTTGTAAAGGGTTCTTGCAAGTCATAAACAGAAAAATGTTGTCAATTTGCGAAGCAATAAATATTTGAGGATCATGGAAGTATTTCACATTGGCAGTAATGGGTTTCTGAGTCATCCCTCATCGTGGAACATTTAAAGGGGTTCTGTTTACAAAAAGTTTTTTAC
The DNA here is from genome assembly GCA_910589355.1 of Parapoynx stratiotata. Lineage (NCBI taxonomy): Eukaryota > Metazoa > Arthropoda > Insecta > Lepidoptera > Crambidae > Parapoynx > Parapoynx stratiotata. Next base: position 3,539,954 of record OU342468.1, on the reverse strand, counting down.
AGTGAAATTTTGTGAGTAAAAAATGTTCATAATAATTTAAAAGAATAAACTAACGATATCATCTTATAAAGTTATGCATAAATAGTAATGAGTATAAGTTACGTATAATATATGCACAGATCAGAGCAGTTCGGTAGCGAAGTGGTATCGAAAACCAAGCTACCTTCGTCATGGTCAGGCCTTGGATGGATGACCAAGACCTTCTCTCGATGGATCTCAAACTCCTCCGTGCTTCAGAAGGCACGTCATCCCGTTGATTTAGGTCGCTATTGCAACTGTTTCTACCCACCCCGCATTGGGCCAACATGGTGGTGTCACGGCCCGTACACCTCATTATGTTTTTCCATGTGGACGGCCTGTGCCCAACAGTGGGACGTATATATTCTGAGGACGAAGTTATGCACAGATAGTATCAAATTAAGGATTTTTATCTTAATGTCGACTCTATGTGAAAGGAATTACGTCACACATGAATCTAATTACAAATAAATAGCTGCAACAAAAGATGTTTACAAAAATAATATAATCTTGTTTACACTATTTGTAAAGGAACGCTATTCCATTGTCTATGTTTACTAATATTGTCACCCTCCCTTCACGGATTTTACAATCGTCACCCCTTTGTCTATGGCAACGAACAATGACTTTAATATAGTACCGTTGTTTTTGCAACTGCGACCACTTTGTGCGAATACCGAAAACATTAACGGAAATGTAAAAGAGTTGCAATTTTACTGTTGTTTTATTTATAACCTTGTCACTAAGACTCTTTCCTTGATGGCTTAATTGACGAGAATATTGTGATTTAGTAAGGGTATTCCATTTTCAAAAGAGGTCTTGTCATTAAAGTGTTTTACTTTTTTCTTTTCGAGCCCGTTAGGTAGGCCAGTTGCGTTGTTTTTATTTTGAACATTTGGAGCTTTTAGGTTATATTTGAGATAATTTTGAGATTCGAATGATAATTGTTTTTTAAAGTGCAATTTTATTTTTATGCAGACTCTTTAGTCAAATTGAAAAAATCTCCTGTTTATATCTTTATTTATGAACTGGCTCCAATTGAAGTGCAACACGTGGTCAATACCCATTCTACAAAACATAATTTTGTTTTGCAAAATCGAATACGCCGAATTCTCGACTATGCCGACGTCTGCTATTTGGACATCACTGAAGAGCTACTTAACAAGCTAGAGCGTTTACAGAACTTAGCGATTAGCTTTATATTTGGACTTCGGAAACCACGTATCCAAATTTAAAATTGGCTTCCTATTCGTGATCGACGTATTATGCACATCCTTACTACTCTTTCTAAAATCCTCAAAGACCCCAATTCCCCTTACCGCCGCCCATAGACATCTACAACAGCGGAGGAGTTGCAGTTGCGTTGCCGACCCTTAAGGAGGGAATACGCTCTCTTTTTTAAACTTTAAAGGTCGTATTGGTCGTATATTTATTTCTTCAATCTTATGAAACACATAGATATACCAAATTGATCCTTTAATTGATATTAATAAGTTTACCAATGACATTCTCAAAAATATTTTAAATTTACATTCAAAACTGTTTTAATGCCTTGCATTTAGACTGAAAAAACGGAAAGATATCCTGCTATAAAGTTTAATAGTAAAATTCGATAGTCGTAAAATAAAAGGATGTACGTTTATCAAAATTATGTCGATCGACAACTCCATGCTTGCTTTGGTTATAAAACCAAAAATAAAACACAATTTTTATCCGAACACTCCAAAAACTCCAAATGTTTACGAGTGCGTTTTAAAACGTAAAAAGACTAAGGGGAATATTATTGAGCATGTTCTCCCGAAAAAAGGAACATTATCAAATTGTCTTTGTCCAAGGTTTTAATGTTTTTTTTCTTTAATCTAATGCATAAACCCTGTAGTCCTCGACTCGACACGTGTTAATGTTTGTCAGATCAATATATTACAAGCTATTGTTTCAATAAACTTACAGTACCCTTCTAAAAATAAAACCTAAATGTGATCTTAGAGAATGATCGCATTTATTACCTAACATATTTGTAAGACTGACACTTAACATAAAGTACTTCATGTAGCTTTAAGAGCGCAGAGTTAATGTCTATTAAATTCTTATGTTGATTTAGTTTGTGTATTCTAAAACGTTCCATGGTCTAGGTTATACCTATTAGAATGTATATGAAAATTTTGTTCCGGTAAAATTAAACAACACTACTCTTAAAAAATTGTATAGTGTACTGACAGTCCAGGAAGTTCGTAGGCTATCAGTACAGTTTCTATTGGAACCGTTATTTAAAAATGTCAAAAGTTAGAGCAGTCATTTAGAATTTATTACATAAATTATCTATGTGCTTCGGAAGGCACGTTAAGCCGATGGTCCCGGTCGCCATTGCGACTGTTTCTACCAACCCGCATTGGGTCAGCGTGGTGGTGTTACGGCCCATTCTCCTCATGTGTTTCTCCACGAGGAAGGCCTGTGCCCAGCAGTGGGACGTATATAGGCTGAGAACGATCTATGTGATATAAAAAAATGGACTACTTACCTTGCCTTCAGTACCCAGTGCACGGAAGAACCTCTCCCTTTCTTGCATAGGGGTTTAAAAATATCAAGCGAAATGTAGATAATAATATAAATATCTCTGTCTATCCCTTCGGGAATTCAGTCGTAATGTTTTGTTGCAACCAACTATTGCAATTTGCAACTAAGTATTCGATTTATTCTAAGATTTTTTATTGAATTCTCCATAATTGTTTTGCGGCTTCGCTTCAGGCGACTAAATGCTACTTTACTCGACTCTAGTGTGTTCACATCGTAATTCCCATTCCATAATAAACTTTAAGCTTAAGCTTCTAAGGTGCAAACTTACTTTATTACCACTTGAACTACCTTCAATTTGTAAGGGTGTGTTTATACAGGACGCGAAGTGCAACGTCGGAGCAAACATTAGGCTTTGTGCTTACAGAAAGAGTAAATATTATCCTTTAGCTTCGAGGAAAAATCGTTTCGGAACTGCCGTGTTATAGTTATTGATATTAAGGTGCACAATGCGAGTCGCCTCCGTTGTGTTTAATGTGTTGTTTAAATCTGAGGACCTAAAGCCGTCAGAAGCGAGCCGAAACCAAGGTATTGATTACACCGTAATTCATTAGGGAACTTAAAGAGAAAAGGTTTTCCAGTATTCGTTAATGCGTTTTAAAAGGTTTGCAATTTCGCATAATTGACTTTTTAAGATTATAATTTATAAAGTAATAAGTGTAAAATATTTAAGTTAAGTTTTATGCAAACTCAGTGATACAGGCGGTGGGATCGAATGAGCGTTTCCCGCGGCCTCTCGAACGAGTAGTGCCCCGTCCGTCACAACTCGGCTTTATTTATATTGTAAATTATGTAAAATTTTGACGATTTTCAGTGCCAAGTTTGGCTTATGAAATATAGTTATTTTTAGTAAGGCTTCATATATTGGATATTATTTTAAATCAAGCCCGCACAGATTGACGCACAGCTAGACTTTTTATAGAACAGAGAGCAAGTTGAAGCTTTTATTACGACCAGACACTGTGCTACGCATTTCTTGCATAAGCATGCTAAATAGTCGAATTGTTTCCTACGTTACGGTGACTATATCGTACGATTTATTCAGGATACTTTAGGTCAGAAATTCACTTTATGATATTACTGAAAATATATCTATTTAATTTGTTTTCTATGGGTTTTGTTTGGTATTTTGTACGCGTGGTATTTCGAATCAACCAGTTTAATGCAGCCTATGTCTTAAGTAAGACTTTTACAGCAATACATCGATGATACTATATGTTAGATTACACCTAGTAGTTAGATTAGATTAAGGAAATAGTTATGTTTCATTCACATGTGCACACAACGTAGCTACATTTTATACAAATCAAAAGTCGTGGCATTCAGTTTAAAATCATTGTCAAATTGTGTGGGGGAAAGTTATTGTATGTACACAATTGTGTTTAAATAGCATGGCATTTTGGCGTGAATTTTCAGAATTAGCTGGCAAACTTACGTTTTGGAGATCGTGGATTAGTCTTTGACAAAAGAGATAAGAATAAAAAATTTCTTCGTTACCATAAACCGTACACACCCTACACATTAGACAGTAGATTAATATCACCACCATAAAAGTGGTGACCACGCGGTAGGAAGCAAAGGTGGCTTCCATTCACACCATCTTACTAAAATATTTAAACATATAAATTCCGATTATTATTCTTTAAGATGATTGTAAAATAAACGGTACTATATGTATGAGAGTTCACATAGTAATCATGAACAAAAGTATGTGGGGTCATAAAGGAGCGGTCAGAACTTGTTTAGAACAATTTCCAATTTATATTTCAAAATAATTTTGCCGTTAGCAGAATATAGGAAAAATGTGTTTTTCTATTTTGCAGGTGTGATAAATATTTAAGTCATTTTATCGAGTAATATTAAGATTATTTTAATAGTATTTTAAAAGCTTTACAAAAATATTAGTTTGAGACCACAATTAAATGATGGTCTTAATGTTTACGTTAATGTTCAAAACTTTACGCTTGGTCCATTACTGCCTCTAGTCTTAATATTATACCCATTTCGATAATTTGTAAACCTATAAAAGATAATAGTTTTGTGACTTAAGAACTAGAAAATAGCCTTTGATGTCTAAGAATTAATAATATCCGATAACATAAGGTTCTCGAGAGTAAACTGAGGTTATCTTTAGTGTTTCGAAGTCTTAGCAATGATAACATTCTTAGCATTTGAATACATAATTGAGAGAATGCTTAATATCGAATTATGGTAATGTAATTTATATTCAAATGAATTGTTAAAACAAGTTAAAACCAGTGAATTAGTTGTTTATACTCCAAACTGCTTTTGATCTCGCGTGGAAAGCTGGACTGGTATTTCTATTCTGAATTCAATTTGAATTTTTAACACGAAAGTTAAACAAATGAATTAAAATTAAGTAGTGTTAATATGCTATTAGACATTCTTTACTGGTATCAAGTTTCTTAAGGCGTCAACAGACCGTCGGATGTGTAACGTGATGAATAAGCAAGAGATGTCATTTAGGCATTTGCATATGCTTGAAAACCAATGTAATTGATAAGAGTAATAAATTCCCAAATCTTCCACAAATTATATTGAGGGAGGGCTCATTAAGAAAATAAAATGAAGTTGTAAATTAGCTTGGCGGCGTGCAACATAAATTTTGTACAACTTTAATGTCGAGTGTATCTTATTCGTGAATCGTTTATTGTTTAAAATCACTGCGCAAGTCTAGAACGATATTAAATTAAGAAGTTAATTGCATTACGTAAGGTGAGGGTGGCATCGTGTGATAGTGAGGTAGATGTTTAATGATATTATATAAATGTAGCATTTTATGATGGTGTATAGGTACTTTAACATTCTCGTTTAATACACATAGTGTCTTAAGAAGGGTGACACAATTCCGACTCCAGTTACACAATCATACTGACCAGTTACAAACCAATATCTACAAGACTTAAAGGAGTGCCTATTAAGTCATCCACATACGCTGAACCAGTTTCAGCAGACCACGCCTTAACAATAGATTTCGAAAGCATATCGGCATTATATTTAGGCGTCAGCTGCGACGGTCCGCGCGAGCGCACGTCAAAGCGCACCGCGGCAGCCATTTGTAAAATCTTCAAAGTGCGACTCCATAAAGTGTCGCGCGACATTCGCTGCGTCGGTCGATTGTTTTGTTTTATTTACTAATGGGAACGTTTTTAATCGACTGTTTAGATGGCGACCGTTTTGGAGTGTCGTGTTTTGATACTATTTATTATGGAATGCGGATTTTCTTTGGGATTGTATTCTTGTAAGACATAAACAGTTAAAAATGGAGAGGGAGGTGGCGAAATAGAGCACTATTTTTGGATGGATGACCAAAATATTGCATTTATTATATTATAAAAAAAGTGATACTGATTATGAAAAAAATTACACAGTATATTGAAAATATAGTATATTGTATTTGAACAACAATATTTATTTAAAAAAAGTAAAAAAACTGTTGATAAAATCTAGTATTGCAATAGATTGTGACATAATTTTTTTACGAAATTGAGTAGGTAGGTATGTTACATTTAGGATTGTTCATTATTTTTAAAGCTTGTATATGGTTAATTAAAACAGTTGTCAGTGAAATTGTAAAACGTGTCGTGTGTAAAAGATGCTTGTCCACAACAGGGACAACAAAGGGACCCTAATTTTTATTCCCAGAGCGCTAGAGGTTCAAAGCCACGAATGTTTCTGACTGGTTTTTAAATGAGAAGACGCAACACCCCTGTATACTCCCTCATACCACACACCGAATAATACATAATGGCCACAGAGTATGATACAATATAATAAAGGTTTTTTTTTAATTGTAATTTATATTTAATGTTGTTGAAGCGAGTTTCTGTCATGTTGTTCTGACAATTTAATTTTACTACCTATTCGATGTTTTCATTTCCCTATTGTTCTTAGGTGTGCCAATAGATGGCGTTAAGCGCTTTTAAATCGCGCTAATAGGATTGTGCATGTAGCTGTAGTACTTTGATAATAAATTTGCCTCCGTTCTGAGTGTAGGAGTTTTATTTCACTCCGGGATTTTGATCCGATATTGTTCAATGTAAAAAATATACACGTGCATATACCTACTATTGCCATCATATCAACTGACGGACGTCTACTGCTAGATATAGGCTTTAGACATAAAAACCTTTAACCTATGGACAGTTTTTATGACGGAGATAAATTAAATGGTTAGGAAATTAATTTATGTGAAATTTAGCTAGGCGGTGGAGTGTGTCTCGTTCGGCTCTCCGGAAAAAACTCCGATCTCCTTGCCCTTCCGTGGGCACGATCCGGGGTCTGCTGAAGTATTTCTCCAAGTCAATTACATGATAAACCTATGAACATCCACCAAGAATTTCCACGGTAAGCAGTGCTGAACTCACGGAATCACCGTATCTAGGCCGATATATATTTTTATTTGAAGTTTTTTGGTTAGTCTAAATACTGCAACCACAAATTATGTAAATTGTTGAAAGCTCAGGCAGATTCGACAGATAAAGGTATAATAAATATAAAATATTTTTAAATACAAATATGAAGAAACCAAAAGAACACAAGGATGACAGCAAAAGATAGAAAAAAAAATAAAAAAAAGAATATATTATTATTGTTGTACTTTTATTTTACAAACGGTGGTAAAAGTCAAAAGGCAATTATTAAAATTTTACGATCAAGTAATAGGTACAGGTTAAACAGTTGCCTAAAGACTTTTAAATTATACAATAACTTAGAAGCGTAATGGAACGGCCATTAAAATTTATAGTCTGCATTAAAAATTATATTAATTTCGTTTTGTAATTTGTAAAATCACGGAACGATGATAACTTTATATATTTATGTTACGATTTTCAATCTTGACATGATTTTATAAGCTGGGAAAGATACGATTATATTGTTTCGAACGGTAAAATTACGATTAATATTTTCGTATTCGTCAGTATTCAAACAAAATTAAATGTCTTCACTATCGTAGTATACAAGTCTTGAAACCATGATTTATATAAGACGAATTTGATTTTGTTAACTGTAATGATGATAACCCATCTTAACATCAGTCAATGTAGATTTATGAGTAGATACAGTTGCAATAGCTGTCAGGACCAATCGAAGCATGGAGGAACTGAGATCAGAAGGTTTTGGTCATCAACTCAAGATCTAACCATGGCAAAAGCTATAATTTATACATATAATAAAACTGTAGAGGTCGAATGTATGAACATAGAAAAAAAAATGCTTAAAATAAAGTCAGAGGGATGTAAAAAGAGGGAAAATACCAATTTTTTTTTATTATTTGATTTACTGTCTGTTTGTCTCTTTGTAAGGGCTAAACTCTGAAATGGCTGGACCGATTTCAATAAAATTTTGCATGGTGATACCTTATATCCCTGGTCAACATCTTAGATACTTTTTATTCCGGAAAAATAAAGAGTTTCCGTGGGATAGTTAAAAAACCATAGTAACCGCGGACCCAGTCGCGGGCAACAGCTAGTCCTTAAAAAATATTTATTAATAGGCATGATTCACAAAATATTTCACAAGTCTAAAAACACTTGAAGCTAAGTTTTATGTTATACCTAAAATAAGATCCTTAACGAGGATCATGTATTAAAGCTCAGTTTATAAAGCTCTCAATTTGTTTTAAGTATCACATACATGCCTTATATTGCCTCGTCAGTCTGCTTGCGTTTGCTTTAGGATCCATAACATATGAAAATGTTAAAATAGTACATTATAATAGCTGCTGTGTATGGTCTCCTCATGATTTCTATGATGTAACGAAATGAATAGACTAAAATATCATGTACTTGCACTTGATTGGGGTACACATTACAGGTTCTTATTTATCAATAGAGCTTCTCAAATTCAGTCGACTACGGTGGCATGCAAATTGAAATACAATTATTATATCGCTCATCCAAAAGAATAATGACATAATTACCAAAAAGTCTAAAATGAGTTTTTGATGCCATAAATTCATGTTTTGTACGTTTTATCTATGGTAAAAACGACAGAATTGTTGTTCCATTAGTTTCCGAAATAGACAGTCATTGCCGTCATGGTATTGGCCTAAACTTCGAAAGGATACGCGAAAACATCGACAAAGATTATAAAATGTAGACAGATTTATAAAAATAAAACTTAAATTGAATATAATGTTGTTTAAATTCATGATTTATTCCCATATCCAAACCTAGTTTAATGTCATAATTGTATTATTTGATGTATAAAATGTCATAAATGTACGTCTGGTTTGTTTTATTTCGTTTTTTCAAATAGTTATCTTAAGATTTCTCGCAAAAATTTTATGTTATATTATTGGTAGTAAAGTAACACAACATAACTATTAAAATATATCAATAGAATGATTGGAAATACACAATATTTTCGATGTCAAACTTTTAAAACGCTCTCCTGAAAAATCGCAAAAACGTAATTACGTCATTATTCTTTTGGATGAGCGATATATTACACAAGGTTTCAAAAGTTAAATAAATTGTTAAAATGTCCAATTACTAATTGTCAATTGCAATTTTTTTTTATTTTGCATTAAACCTTATTTAAATATTTTTAGAAGTCAAAATACGTATTACAAATTTTTAAACACTATTAGTTAAACGAAATAACACTAACCCAAAGTTTTGAGATGTATCTTGGTATAAAGTACATTAATGTATATTAATATAGTTGCCGTCTGTGAACTCTTTTATTGTCACGCTTGTCTATAAAAACAAAAGAGAAGCGAAAGACTTGAACAATGAAACAAAAAGAAAACACAAGAAATAATGTCGGTATTACCTATAACATAGAGCAGTAACTGCCTCAGAAACGTGCGTTGAAATCGTTACTTCGCGAACCATTTTCCATTTAAAAAGGAGATATTGTATAAGTAAATTTTACATTTATGCAGTTCTAGAACCGAACTAGTCACGGATGGGTATGAGGCTATGAGCATGAAATATTTATTTTCATAAAAAATTCATCAACTTGTTGCCTTTTGCTATTATTCCTGTAGCATGAAGATGATGTACTTGTTCTTATTGACAGAATGGTAAACAGAACGTGAGTTTGTATCTAATGTAAGTGCGTAACAAGTGGTATTGACACGTTTCGAGATGGCGTGTAAAAATAACTCGGTTTACTTATTCAGCTGTCGACGACAGAATGAAATTGCTATTTTCGAAATGTCTCTATACTCGTAGGAGTTTGGGATCATATTTACAGGAATCAGGGATCATAGGGAGTTGGTTAACACCTATGTTTTCTTCTTGAACTATTTTGTCATCTTTTTTTTATAAAAAAATCATAGTCATCATCAATCATCTTAAAGTTTCAGAGCAAAATAAAATAAAATAAAATTTTATCAAAAAAATATGTTACACTGAAAATAAATAATTTTTAAAAGTTTCTGTTGGAGATGTCACTAGTTATTACAACAAAATAAATAAATATAGATAAATATATTCAAACATTCATCCTATCAACTAGCCCCATTTGAAGCAACTAATGCTGCTTGTGTTACGGACACTAGATGACGGATAAATATATTTAATAGATATAGATATAAATATGATGAATATAGATAAATATATATTAACATCCAAGACTGGAGAACAAATGTCTAAAAATTCATCACCCAAACATTTGCCCCCACCGGGGATTGAACCCAGAACCTCTCGAGATGGCTACGCCTTGAGACTGGCTTACAAACCACTTGACCACGGAGGTCGTCAAAATGCATTTAATATAATAATAAAAATTCTATTTTCAAGCAATTATCCGGCGCTAGGCGGTAGCCGAGTTGGACGGACGGGACACTACTTCGATCCCACCACATGCACCTGTACCACTGAGTTTGAATAAAACTTATGTACAGTTCATTGTGAATGTCGCTTGCCTCACATTGTGCCCGGTGCATGGCAACAGGCTCGCCACCTTTTACATGGGGACCTATATGTGGCGATATGTGGTTGTTCAACACCTCTGCCTTCCCCTTCGGGAGAAGAGGCGTGATGATAATTATGTTATGTTATGTAGGCAGTTAAGTGCCTTCTTCCGTAGAATAATTTGAAGACTGACGTCCAAATAATGGTTGCGTGGCTTTTGAGAAATTCGTCAATAACGAGTAAAGTGACGTTCTATGCTCATTAATTACACAGTCATTTATGCGTGTAGAGCGAGCAGGCCCGACGTTGCTCGTAATGAATTTTTAACAAAAACTTAATTAAAAATCGTATCTTGTGTTCGAAGGAAATGAACTCATTCTTTGGGCACGATGAGTGACGTGCAGACTGACGGCCGGTTATTATAAGAGGTGACCAGCTTAACTTGACCTCTGAAGCCGGTGCACGAAATTACGGCCGCCGGCGGTTCGATCCGACGGCGAGAGGTCAACGCGAGGTGGCGCTCGCTGTGTGTTTTTGAAATGCCGTAGTTGACGAAACATGCCGTAAATGTTTATTACCTAATTAATAATTATTGGTTCATGTTTAAAACAACGCGCGGGTGATCGGGCTTGCTTGTAAGCAATAAATAATTACATAACGAACACTAGCACGATGGTCATCATAATTTGTTTTTTTTTTAACTTAGTACAGTTTGTAGGACTCTTACCTATTTCTACAGCATAGTGATTGGATTGCTGTGTTCTAACTTGAAGGCAAGACAGACAGTGAATTTACTGAGTTGGTACTATAACTTAATATTAGAATCTTATGACACGAGCGATGGTATGAACATGCGATGAGGAGGTAAGATGTCACATAGACATAACAATAGGAAAGCAATGTATGGATATGGTCCACCCACATCCATACTTTGCTTTCCTATTGTTAGAATGTGAGAACCAAAGAAGCTATAAAACGAATTTGAAAAGAAGACGATGCTGCGCTAAAAAGAGATAGACCAGATTATAGTTCATGGCGTTTTTATTGTAGTTACTATTCAAGTTCACCAAAACATTTTATGACAATATAACGTCAGTGTAGTAAAAGTTTGTAAGATTTTGATCTATGAAAACACAAAACTCTGCTTTGTTCATTTGTGTGAAAAGAAAATAGTTCAACTGCCCAGTAACATTTTAGTTAATTAGGTACTTATTTTAGTGTTTAAGGCCCTTGAAGTGTTTGACGCTGCGTAGTGGTTTGGACTTAAAACTAAGCAGCCATCAAGAAATCAGTAACAAGAAGATAGACCTAAAAAGTAATTTAATATTCGCATTTCTATTTCAAGCGGTGACTCAAGCTAATGTATGTTTAGCAATATTTTCATATTAGCTTTGCGGCATTTTTCCGCGTACGAAGCATGCAGTGGCAAAAAGTGTAAAAAGCTCTCGTGTAGGTATGAAGATGGTGGCTTCAACAAAACCAACATGGGGCGGCCACAAATTGGCGGTTCAGTGAGACGAGCACGTCGTGACTGCGCCGGGCGCCGCGGGCCGCGAGCGGTTCGAGCACGCTGAGCGAGCGGAGCGATTAGCGGAGGGACTAGCGGAGCGACCTGATGGGCAAACACATTTACGGTTCAGTGAGACGAGCTCGTCGTAACTGCGCCGGACGCGTGTCGCGAGCGGATCAGTCCGCGGAGGGACTAATGGAGCGACCAGCGGACAGACATACATTAGAGGTTCAGTGATTGCGCAGAGCTTCGCTGCCGCGAGCAGCATGAGCGCGCTCAGTGAGCTCAAAATATTGGGTCCTTACCTATGAAATTGGTGTTTTTTTTCTCTCTTAGTATTTTGTCTGTAACTATTAAGGTTCAGAGTATACCTAAAAAATAATTACCTCGTCTAAAAATAGACTATATTTTGGAGCTCTTTTAATTTGTCTTGATAATTTGTTGTAAGTTTAATTGTGTTAAAATTGGACACGGAGACAACTCTTTTTAAGTGCCTCCTGAATACATCATTTTATTTGCATTCACTTAAAAACGATAAATAATTTTTATGAAGTGTGATATTACACATATTACTAAAGCTTGTCTAATGATAGATGCCAAATATTATATTATTATTATTATCTTTGGATTTGTCGTTGTGAAGAAAACTGAATAAAATTTAGTATGGAAAATGCAGAATTCCCCAAAATCTCCATACAAAAAACCAATTTCATAGGTAAGGACCTAATATCAAAGTAAGAATTTGACAAGTCTGGATTTTATTATCCGGCTCGAAGGACCAAAACAGTACAGTTAGTACTCACTAACTGAAAAGTAAATAGCCTCAACCAGTAAAACTGTACGCCACACATTGATTATACGAGTATCTCTCTATTTGAACAAATCTCCATCTAGCCAGTTCTATAGATTTTACCTAGTTTAGCATAGTTCAATTCATGAACAAGTTGTTGCGTGCTTGTCAAATTACTGCCAGCATGTACGAGTTCAGAGGCGTCGTGTCTTACCACTATGTCCTCAGCTTTACAAGTCCTGTACGATTATTTGCTCGGTAATGGTAGAAATCCATTAAACTAGCTTCTTTTAGTGATTGAACAACAAGTACAGAGAGCACAGAATGCATTTTTGAATTGAATCCAGGTTTAGATACTTACTGATATTGAATTGAGAAGTGACCTTGTTCTAACGCATGTTGTATACGGTTTATGTTTGAGCTTTTACATGCGACTTTGTAAAGTAAAAATTTAAAAAAAAAAGTAAAAAAAAAAGTAAAGTAAAAAAGTAAGAATATTCTCGTATGACATGCGCAAAGCTAACATACACTTATCCAATATCATCAATGGGATACGCCTGAATCCCCGAAGGGGTAGTCATGTGAACAATCACATTTCGACTGATATCTATACATATAATTAAACTGTAGAGGTCGAATGTTTGTACATAGAAAAAAAATGCTCAAAATCAAGTCAGGCGGATATAAAAAGAGCGAAAATACAAAAAAAAAAAATTTTGTTTCTCTGTCTGTTCATCTGCTTGTCTGGATATTAGCACGTACAAACACGGGGTAATATCCGAAATGGCTGGACCGATTTTAATGAAATTTAGCATGTTCATACCTTATATCCCTGCATGGTCAACATCTTAGAAATTGAAGTGAAATAAAAATCGCCGTGAAATGTGGTAAAAAGACGTTCATATTTTATCACAGATCACTGACAGCCGCTTCGCTTCTTAATAGATTGATAATATGAACAATTTAGTACGGTAACCAGTGTCGCCTCTCGCACACAAATAAGCGAATGCTCTCATTGTCACCACATATAACGCTGGTATGTTCCTATATCATATGAGTGGCGCGCGGAGACACGCCCACTTACGATTTCTAATTACTCTCATCTATTCTATGTATTTTATGTATGTAAGGCATTTATTGCATAATATGCAAAAAATATCGCTTGATACGTTTTAAACATAATGTCAGGCAATTAAAAAAATCTTAAAACATATTTTGGTTACTACCTGCTCTATTAAAAATTGCCTAATTTAGTTATTTCTTGTTAGTTTTATTAATATAATATGTATAGAAGTTTAAAATGATACAGTTTAGATACACATTTTCCCAGCACAGCTCTGAATTAGTTATGTAAATTTATATCCATCTAATTTTTAATCAACTGGATTAAAAATTAGATGGACGTTCATTTTATGTCATTTTTATGTATAACCTTGTGTCACATAGAAGTGTGGAGTGTGTAACATTTCAAAACATAACGTTTAGTTAGAAATTTGTTTGTTTTATTTCTTGTAAGTAGGTTTGTATAATAATATGAGAATTATATATCCAAACACAAACTTACTCCATTTTTTAACTCAGAAATGCTTAATAATTTTAAAAATAATTTGCTAACATATTAAATAATAAGCCTTTACTAACATATTCTGGATCTTTGTTGTCTGAAATAAAAACATTTTATTTATTTATTTAATAATGTCTAAATTAATGAATAAGTAGATATGTTTATGTATGTTTGAGGTATTTCAGATTACAACGTACAAGTTTATAACTACAGTCTGAATAATTTAATAGGTGCATTTTGACACATGAGCTTTATGGATCATTTACATTGGTATGGGAATCGATTAATCTCACTTAAAAGAGCTGTCAAAATGCACTACAAGTAACTGTCAAAGTGCACCTATTACATTATTCAGACGGTAGCACCATTTGAACGTCGGCATTGTCAAAGCGTTTTGTTGCGCGATGTGTGGAACTTTAGTTTCGGTACACGGCGATAGGGGGACACTGTAAACATAAACTTTGACTGTAGTGTTGCAAACCTGAGGGAGTAGGATTGCAATGGGTAGTGTAGCCATATAAAATAAAAAATATATACAGGGCTGGAAAAATCTATGGACCCTGGAGGAGAATCTTAAATAAAATAGCTCAATTTGTGTAAAGGAAACAGCCTTTTATTTTTAACAGGAACAAAACTGCATTCTCAGATTCGGAAAAACAGCCAATAATGTCGCTATTTTATTGCACTAAAAGATTCTGTACTTAACATATATTTTTGTATATAATGTATATTTTTCTTGTTCACATCAGATTTATTTTCAATTTTATAAGAGAAAGAGACGAGTATCTTATTCATTGAGTCAACTCCATAGGTGCATAGCTTGTTTGTAGTCTCCGGAAAACTGTGACTATAAATTATGACACTTGGAAATTTTTGAATGTTCTGACACTGTGATTCCTGTAGACTAATGCGGCGTTCCTATAATCAAAATAGAGTCATTTTTGCTTCAGAATTTTTTTTCGCAAAACATTGTGATTGTTTTTAGAATTTAGAAAACTGTCATTAGTAGTAACTGGTAACTATAGCCTACTAAAATCAGTTACGCTGTCTGAACGTTTATAAACATCAAAACATTTATTTCATTAGAAAACTTTCATCAGAATTGAATAGATCCGTAGTTACTGCCTGTAATTACACACCTACTTCGTTTGGCAACATTATCCGTGCAGTAAACAGAACTAAGGACTTCCTCAATGTCTTTTAGTCTGGAGGTAGACACTTAACACGCCTACCGCGGTGTTTGCATATCTACGCCGTTAAAGGGAACTATTAACGTACCTCATTTGAGCTAGTTTGTTGCCTTAACTTGAGGGTACACGGCTTTGGGCTCATTTGAATGCTTTATACGGCTATGTCTGAGACTAGCACATGTTATACATAAGAAAGGTGGTGGTAGGTAGCTGGGGAGAATGCTTAGGGTAGAAGAACGCCTGTACAAGAGTCCCAGAGACTCCTGCGCACTAACCCGCGAGGATGAATCATAAAAGCATTTTTACTCCCGGAAATAAGTAGGTACGCTGTGATATTAAGAAAGAAAAATGAGAACGAGAATTGTTGCTATGTACAGTCAGCATCGAAAGTACCATGACCATTTAAGAACTTTGTCGAATTAAATGTTTCGAACAATTGACATGATGTGTCTAGGAAAATCTCCATACATGAAATATGTGACAGAGTACTAAATTTATGAGATACAACTAGACTTGAGTTTTATTACACAATGGAACAGACGGGATATGAACCAGGCGACGCCTTTCATTAGCTCTGTTTTTGCAACTCTGCTATTGTTGTCTCAAAAAGAAAGAAAATTTTGTAAATTTTAATTCGCGTTTTGAAAGCCGCGAGCACAGTTAGAAATGAATATATTAACAAAGTTCAGAATATCGTCTTAATCTTAGAAATAATTAATTTCAACTCGATAACAATTAAGTAGGCACTTAAGAGTTTGGTATACACATATTAAACTCTTTAAGTAGAACAAAGCTTCAAATATTTGAATTTCAATGTAATCAAAAACAAGATAAAGATTCTGATAACTGCAGTTAATTATAATTAATTTCTAATTATTTTTCACAAACAATTTGTAATACCCAAGCTAAGAAAGAGCCTTAATTTACCGTCTTCCGAACTAACGCAATTTAACTAAAAATAAATTCTCATCGGAACCAAACTTTTTATGCGGCCATAACTCATATTCCTCGTCTAATACCGTTCTAGAAAACAAAACAAAATTTTGGCCCCGAGCAGGCCACCAGCCGTTAAAAAAGGACAATTAATAAATAAATAAAAAATTCCCCGTCAGTGTTTCAATTCATTCGGGGGGCGGAGTCGTTTTACATTCAAGGGGAGGGTATCTTTCGAAATCATTAGTACTGGAATGTTCGGAAAGGAACATGCCCCATAATTTTCGGTGCCCTTCAGCCGGACCTGTGGGCGGATAGTCATTGTCCTTACAAAACAAAAATCAGATCAGTTGGCTATATTTATTTCGCGAACCGCCATTTCGTATGTCCACGCATGTTATTGTCCACACTGTGATGTATTGAGATACACGCTCCATTATTCAAAAATTATTTTTATTGAAAGTCAAAGGTGAATTGGCTTTTAATTTCGATGCGAACTCTTGGCCTTTTACTTTGTTGTATAACGTTAATAGTATAACTAAGCACGTTCAAACTTGTACGTTTTGACAAGTAATAGGCATAAATGAGGCAGTTGAACAATATTACAAGACATCAGAAATATTAAATACACATTCTAAAGGAATGGTTGTAACTTACATGTCATGCATTACTTCACTTTGAGGCGGCAATTTCTGAAAGTCAGTTGCAAGTAAAAACGATTCATTATCATTAGAGTGGAAATGAATAAATTATTCTGAGTCTAATTACGCGCTAAAAGATTAGGTGGACAAAATAAACGAATTGTCACCGACACAAACAAACAAAAATGATCATACGAAATTAATTTCTTTCGAAAATCAGCTACAAAATTTAAAGAGCTTCCTTAGGATAAGAAAGTGCTCGTCCAGTATCACTCACGAGACGTCCATTTAGTTTACGACGAGGATAACAAAACTACTAAATAGTTCTTAAGCACTTCAGTCAATTAAAGAGAAAACAATTTAGACTTTAAGGGAAAATCGTAAATTCCTATAATCTTATCCGAAACATGACTTACATCTGTAATGATGCACTTAAAGGTAGAACGTATAAGTTTTATGAATACACCCGCTATAAAACTAATGATACTATGTTATTATAAGTAAGAAATTTTTAAACTAATGACTGTATGAGGTTTATCTTGGTAACAACTAGAGGTGGTGTAATTGGCGATGATAAAACCACTATAATAATAACACTCAGAATAGCTTGAGATTAGTATCATTGGTAGTTCTTTATAGTATTTGTTTTTATTATCCATAATTAGTCATGTATCATAAGGAGTCCATTCGCTTGTCCCACATTGTGCCCGGTGCATGGCAACTGACAGGTGGCGACCTGTTACATGGGGACTTAACATATCTGGCGAAATAAGGGTGTAAACATCTTTGTCTATCCCTTCGGGGAAAGAAGCTTGTTTATATGTTTATATAAAAAACATATAATTACATTTCACAATTACGGGCTTAAGTATTTCAGCTTAGTCCCTCTATTAATGTATTTATACAAGTTTTGTTACCCCATCATTAGATGCTAATGAAGATGTTTCTGGATTAATTAAAATACCACAAATAGCTGGGAGTGCCTGTGAGGAGCCTCGTAGGATGTTCTATCTTAAAAGATTTTATAATTAAACAAAAAATCTGCTAGGAGCCGATCGTGGACAGAAAACTGATAAAAAGTTTAATAATATGCCCTTGATTATACAAAAATCCTGTTGAATGCTACAATACCTATTTTATATCTAAATCACATTCAACCAATTTTAGGAGTTGCAAAAATATAAACGTCTTAAGATCATTATGATGATCAATTCATTTGCTGTTTCCTTTAGTTTCTTTATTAAAGTGTCAAACAATACTTTTGTTTTGATCAAGCAACACAAATTGATAGCATTATACCAACGTTGGTGGCCAGTCATTAAATATTTCTAGACCACTGACTACAGGTTTTCAATTTTTTATAAAGAGCGCAGGTAATCAAAGTAGGTAATTGATTTACAACCAAAATGGACGATTGGGGTTTGATTATGAATACCATTTCCTTAATTAATATTTTAAAAGCAAGAAGCTTGTATCAAAGATCGAATCGATTCAAGAATTATGTTATTGCAATTAATAAAGACATTATTCTATTTATTATTGAGCTCCATTCAAGGTAACTCGTGCTTCTTCTTTTTTGTCACAAATTTGTCAGAAAGGTCGTGGTCGTGGTCTTCGTGTAGGATTTTTTTGGGAGCTAATTTTGTATTGCCATATTTCTATAATTACTGGTTTCTTGAAGTTTCTATTGTCGTTTCAAAATGTTATTCCGTTAATGTTATGTTGCAGGTTTTTGTAGATTTAAACTGCCTCTCAGGTCTAGTGGTTGACACCACCGGGTGTAGATCGGGAGATTCCGCACGGGACAGGGGTTTTGCTGCTCAGTTTGGTTGATGGTATGGCTTCTAAGCCCGCCTGGGTAGCTACCACCGTTTTACCTAAATTTGTCGCCATAATGTTATAAGCATTGTTGTGTTCCGGCAATCAGAAGTAAGATAGCCAGTTTCTTCGGTTGTTGAGTATTACAGGTGAAGCTCGCTTCCATCTTCGGCCTTATCGTCACTTACCATCAGGTGAGATTGAAGGCCGAAAGCTTACTTGTCATATTTTAAAAAGTAAATAAAAAAATGGTATAAAAATTTATTTATTTTATGGCTTAGTAACATAAATATCTTAAAACGGTGTCTAGCACCTACTATTTCATCGCAGTAAAAACATAGCGACAGTAAAAAAGACAAGCTCTTATCAACTAAAATGGCTACTGAGCTCGTTCGATTGGAATCAAAGTTTTCTATCGGAAACCAAAATAAAATCAAGTAGCTAATGAGACTAATTTACATTTATACACTATTACCGTATGAGTGATAGCCGTCTTATGTAAACTGTGTCTTTTAGCGAGCTCTTCGTATGCATGTATATTATATTTATCGTCTATAATGTTTTGAACCGGCTTATTCTGTTTGACGCGTCGCCCACGCGTCTTTAACATTTTTGTGGGCTATAATGATCTTAGTGCAGCTTTAGTGCCTATACCGGCCTCTTAAGTAATTTATTTGCTTACATAGTATTGGATTTAAGTAGACACTAGTAGCTGTATTGTAGATTTATGTACAAAAGCGGCTGTATTATATTTTATTAAAAACATTCTAGACGTTATTGTTATTTACGGCAATATCTGAATCTTGGGTGGTTCAATTCAATTTAAAGGCAAAATATTTTAATATTGGAACGTCATAAGATAAAGATTCATAATGCAAATTGCAGGTCAATAAATAATGATAAATAACAGCCGTAAATTGCTAAAACTGATCATCGGACCAAAATTTAAAAGTCCCATTAACGACAGGATTGTTTGAGTCTCCGATAAATTATTATCTTAACGTTTAAGGACCTCAATACAATTTACACCTACACGTGGAAGACAGCGACAAGTTCTTGAGGCTTTTAAATGAACCCGAAATCGTTCTGAACAAAATATTTTATCGTGAGCCCATACGCCATGCAGTGCTCATAAAATAAATAAACGGAATTGTTACATTTAAAAAAATGTTTTCGGAACATCTTTCCGGGCAAATTAAATACAAGAAATACGGAATCCTCTCGAATCTCAAATAATTATCGTAAATTTCGTTTAAGACATTGACGTTTAAGTTTAAGGTTTTTTGGGTGAAAAACATAAAAAAATAATTTTTCAATTAATTGTAGAAGTTTTCGAGATATTCCTTCGGTCGAAGAAATAACGAATATTGTGGGTGGCAAGACATGCAGTAATCGTCCTATGTTCATGTTCACAAAAAATATAATGTGAAGATATGCGGCAAGATTAATATTACTATATGAGTTAGCGTGTTCCACCTTAGGCCATGTTGTCCATCGGACACATCATGAGACTTCAGTCAAGCGCACTGAAATTTGACTTAAATGGTTGACAGTTGAATTACCAGTAAAATTCGATAAATGAAATTTTAGCCAATCGAATTTAATTTTATTAATTTATTGGTGTCCGAGCCCCCGTGCAGTGACACGAATTTTGATCGAATTCGCCCTAAGACCATAAAATTGCCATAAATACTCAAAGGTTTATAAAAATTGTTCTTGACGGGTGGTTTAAGAACAGTGCCTATATCAAGTGGGTATGCAATTCCACCAATCACAAAGACATCGTCGCTTGTTCTCAAGACAATGACATCTCGTCCATGTGATATAAGGGGTCTATAACTCCAGTGCCATCCTAAATTATCGTCTTTGATAGCTCGTTTGAATTGCATGGTCTAGAGTTATTCCGACAAGTATCGTCTCGTTCATTAACATCCTGAATAGTGATGAACTCGTTATCAGCAAAGGAATTCCTACAATGATACGCTTGTTTCTAAGCAGACTTGAGTCTTAGTTTTCTTGATTTAAGATATTAAATTATTTACAGTTGTTATCTGTCTTGGCTCCATTGAGGATTGTATAGCGACTTATATGCAATTCTGTTTTTCTATAGATTATTAAGATTATTAGAATAATCCTTTCCGAGGAAATTGTTACACAGAACATGAGATATCATCACACCTTTTTCCCGAACGGTTAAACAGAGGTGTTAAAGTTTACATTTCGCCAAATATGTTAAGTCCCCGTGTAACAGGTGCCCTGTTGCCATGCGCCGGGCACAATGTGAGGCAAGCGATGTTCACGATGAACTGTACTTAAGTTTTATTTAAACTCAATCCCGCGATTACCGCGGGTTCTCGAACCAGTACCTCGTCTGTCCCAATGCGGCTACCGCTGCCTAAATAAATTTGTACGAGTAACAACAAATAATATTCAAAATTGACGATATTAAAATTTCGTGGCAAAAATACAAAATTTTCTACAAACTAGCGGGGCTTGTAGTGCCTTCCACTCAACTATAAATTGCAACTATAATTGTTTATAGAAGATAAAAAAAAATATTTTAACCCAATTTTTATACTCAGAAAAAACCATTCATTCTTATATTAAAGAACTGAACTAATTTTAGCAAGAATGGTTTTAGAACGATTTTCACATAATGATCTTTATTTGTTCAGTTGAACTTCCAGCCTCTGAGCTCTTGGCAGCTGAATATTAAGGCCACTCTGGACGTTTTATGACAGTAATATATACAGAAGCCGTAAATATTATGGCGGTGAACAAAATTAACAAATGAATGGGTGTTCATTGAACAACGTCTACAATTTTAGCTGTGCCGATACAAAATTTGATGCAGCTATCACTTTGGGCAGCTGTAAATCAACTTTAAAACCGTTTTAATGACTCTCGTAAACCGTATTGTGAGATGCACAAATGTGGATTGTGCCCGCTTTCGGTCCACATATGGCTAAGGGTGAAGTCAGACGTATGTAATTTTGTAGGTTTTAACCGCCTCTCTGGTCTAGTGGTTAATACCAGCGGGTGTTGATCCGGAGGTCAGAGGTTTTTCTGCTCGGTTTGGTTGGTGGTAGGGCTTCTAAGCCCGCCTGGCTAGCTTCCACTGTCTTACCTAAATCTGCCGCTATAATAACAATGTTATAAGCGTGTTGTGTTCCAGCAGTTAGAGGTAAAATAGCCAGTTCCTCAGTTGTTGAGGAATACAGGCGAAGCTCGCTTCGACCTTATTATTTCACTTATTGCTTCACAAGAAATTACGCGAGTTTGTCGTCGCCCTTAAGCACGAATTTTGTAATTTAATGATTCTCGAGAACGTAATCGTTATGGATTCGTGTAAAGTAAATTGTTTATCTCTTGTGCGAGGAGGTTGAAGTCTCCGTTTATCTTGCCAATGTAGCAAAACCCGAACCAATATAGCCTCAAGGAGTATATTTTTATTTCAATACCATCAGCATCCGAACGCTGGGCACAGGCCATCCTTAATCATCTTAGATAGACTCATGAGGAATATGGGACCCAAAGTTGATTAGTGAGTAGAAATTACCCAAAGTTGATTAGTGAGTAGAAATTACCCAAAGTTGATAAGTGAGTAGAAATAGTTGCATTAGTAATCAGACCAGGTTATCGTGACTCTATATTACAATGTTTGAATACCCATCTAGAGGTTGCTGTACTTCCAGTGTCGAAACTAGTGCTGTATTATTGATGATGTTGAGGGTCCACGCAGTCCTTCCAATACTGACTCTTTAGTAAAATAATGCACTTGTCAACAGGCCATAAAAATTCTTCTACTAGTTTTTGTGTATCTACCTGGACCTGGTTTTTGGGATCCGTGTAAAATTTTATTCCACTCTCTCCTATCCATCTAGCTTATAGCGGCGACGGGCTCACCACCTTTGACGCTGAGCATCTGCAGTCACTGCTTGGTGAAGCGCGGACTATGTAAGTGGACTGCTTTTGAGTGCTTTTGCCTAGGCTCCGACAAACTCTTAGGGGATAATATTGGGTCCTTACCTAAGAAATTGGTGTTTTTATTCTGTCTTAGCAATTTGTCCGTAACTATTAAGTTTCAGAACATTCTTATAAAATAATTACCTCTTCTAAAAATAGACCATATATTTGAGCTTGTATTATTTAATTTGATAATTTTTTGTAAGTTTAATTGTGTTAAAATTAGACACAAAGACAATTATTTTTAACTGCCTCCCGAATACATCATTTGATTTGCATTAACATAAAAATGATGAATAATTTTTATCAAGCGTGTTCACACACATATTGCTAAAGCTTGTCTAATGATACATGCCAAATATTATTATCTCTGGATTAGTCGTTGTGAAGAAAACTGATAAAATGTTAGTATGTAAAATGCCGACATCCCCAAAATCTCCATACAAAACACCAATTTCATAGGTAAGGACCTAATATTCGTGATTGTATGTATTTATGTATGTTTTTCCTAACTCTCGTGATATTAGTAGTCCTCATCATTTAATTTCACACAACGTAAACGAATCAACCAACAATAAACGTGGTCTACCAACTGAAAGTTTTACAAACGAATTTGCGAACGGGATTTTAATTATATAGACAAGTGTCGGACTCTCTGACTGTCCGGCTGCGGTCGACCGGGTGCGTGCGTCCGATGTGTCGCGGTCTCGGAGTTTCCGAAACTTGCCGGACGTCTGGTGCGGTAAGTCGTTTGTTTTATTCCGAATTTTATTTACCTTGTCTTTTTAGTGTTTTATGTTAGTATCTTCTTTATGTTAGTATCTTCTTTGTTTAGAATAGGTAACATTGATCTGTCTGATGTGTTATTTGAGATGTTTTATATTGTTTCCGCTTTGTTTTCTTCTTATAATAGATAATAGTCGTGTGGTAGTCCTTGGGTGTCGTAAAAGGCGACTAATCGACGTTGAACTGCACAACATTCAATAGCTTATAGCGGCGAGGGGTTCACCACCTGTCACACTGAGTGCAGTCACTGCTTGTTGAAGCGCGGACTGTGGCAGTGGACTGCTTTTGTGGTGCATTTGCCTAGTCTCTGACTAACCCTTAGGAGATAATAGTCGTAATTTTATGTATGTATTACTTCTTTCAGATTTGCCTGATACTCGACAAAGTGATGATATAATTGTTATTACAGTGATGCCGTAATTACATTTATGTTGTTCAATATTAAAGAATAATTACACAAATAAAGGAAAGTAAAATTCTAAAGGGTGTCTTATTTACGCAGCCAGCTGTATGTAGTTCTGTAAATAGATTCTTACTAGTTAAAAAAAATGGTATAGAAAGAGCTTTGTTTTCCTCTTGTAGATTCCTATTTTAATTTCATCTTTATCATTATTATTCAATATAAGAGAACAATTAGGAAAAATTAAAATATATTTGTATGAGATTTATAATAATGTCTTTTTACAGAAACAATACAACAGTCTGTCAGGCAGCAATAGAGTCGCTGGCCTGTCTTTAAAAACTGCAAGTTTGTATTCATGTTGTCTTCTTCGGATTCATTTACGCCTTTTTATAGATCAAAATAAAGAAACTCAACACTATAAATTAAATGATAATTTCGAAATAACCGCAACATGTTAAAACAGGTGCAAAACAAAGAAACAATTAAAATTCTGTCACGGCGCCAGATTTTGTATATTGTGACAGTATTTTGGGCGAGCGTTTGTAATCTCAAGACTTGGACTTCAAAGTATCTTTTAGGCCAATTAATAAAATTCTTCGTCTCATTTTTCACGTCATAATACAGTACAAGGAATACCATTTCAACTTTAACATGGTCTTCTTTGGTCTGTTTTGTATCTTGACATTAGCTAATTTATTATCTTTACTTGGAAATTTTTAAGGCCTCTGATCGTCTACACCATATCAATAATAGAAAACAAAACACCATTTCGCCTATGTCTTCAGGCAGAAGCATTTTCGCCCAAATTTTCTCTCATGCGCTCATGTGATTGGCGAGAACCAAGTGCGAACTATGTTGTTTTGGTGATGAATTTTCATCACCAAAACAACATAGTTCAAACGTCTTGACATCTTCAAACGTCTTGGATGTCCATTACATATGTGTTATATTATGTATATTCTGAATAATTATATGTATTTATCTATTAAATATATTTGTCTGTCATCTAGTATCCGTAACACAAGCAGCATTTAGTTGCCTAAAATGGGACTAGTTGATAGGTGAATGTCTGGGGATATTTATTTATTTTTTATACCAGACAGCGTATTGCATTACGGTTGTTAATCATCATTTGTTTGTTGATTTGACAATGGGTTTTGTTTTATCAGACTTTGGACCTGGAGTATGAGGGGTTCATCGTCCGAGAACTTACCAATCATAAATTATAAGACTAGCAAAATTAAGACTTGGTTTTTGAATTCATATTAAACTGGTGACCTCGTACGAAAGAATTGTCCAACACAATTGACTTCGTTGCTATTTCAAAACGCGTTGCTTTGGTGAAATAACTCAATTCAAATTGAGACGATGAGTTTCATAAATCTCCTATGTATCTACTCCTGTCTATCTATTAGGTGGAACTTGGAGAAGAGTTCAACAGGCCGTAGGACTTTTATTTTTAATAAATTAACAACCTAGATACCTAGTAGCTAACATCATACATAACAACATTTTTTCTACGATTTTTGATAATTTGACACATTTGATGATTTTAAAAAATCACCATCATCTTCAGCGGTCTACCGTTCATGATTACAGTTAATATTGAATATTGCTTGTCACACGCTGTGCCCGGTGCATGACCAGGCTCACCCCCTGTTACATGGGGATTTATAGCAGGTAAAATCTGGGTGTTAATATTTCTGCGTAAAAGCGTGACGGTATGTGTGTGTATCATCTTTACCAACATACTCCTTAGGGACGTTTCATAGTTGGCGCCCAACTCACGCGCATACAATTACACTAGGTGGTATTGTGACGTGTTGGATGCCGATGTAAATAAAACCGGAGATTATTTCACATATTGTATATATCTATAAAAACTTAAGGTACACTGGAATAATTTATGAAAAGATAAATTTCACAAATCACTGAACATAAAAACTTAAGGATTATTATAAATGGTAAGGCTACTTACAATAGTGCCTTGAGAAAGTTATTTGGCACTTTGGAAATTCACTTGGGCTTAGTTATAAACATTTTTATATAATTTATATTACTCACATAATATATCTAAAATTGGAGACCAAAAACAATGTCAGAGAGACAAATGGTTAGTTTTAAAACAGAAATAAAGAGAAAATGGCCAGAGAAGGGCCCAATAATATAGCGCCTCGATACAGTAGTACGACCTCCGTGGCCGAGTGGTCTGTACGCCGGTCTCAAGGCGTCGCCATCTCGAGAGGTTCTGGGTTCCCCGGTGGGGGCAAATGTTTGTGAAGAATACAGGCATAATTATATGTTCTCCACTCTTGGGTGTGTATATATGTATTGTATATTTTCTGAATATATTTATATGATCTATAATATAAATTGATCCGTCATCTAGTATCCGTAACACAAGCAGCATTTGTTGCTTAAAATGGGGCTAGTTGATAGGTGTGAATGTCTGAAGATATTTATGTCTGTTGGCCAGCACAGGCCGCCGTCGTTGCTCCGAAACTGTGCTTAAAATATGGCAAGTAATAACAAATTTATTCTAATTGATTCTTCTGAGTCTCGAAATCGTAATTCTAATTGATATAAAATGAACATGCCAATCAACTCAGACAGCCAATAAAAAGCGAAAGAATCAATGGAATCCGGCAATTTGAAAGGAACGGAACTATATTGTGATAGCAAAAAACCTCAATAGATACAAAACTATTCGCGATCCCACAGCGAGTTCAATAAAAAACGATTAGCTTACTACCAGTCTCGATTAATATTTGTATAGAATCGAAATGTTACGGTCTATCTCGTTATACAAAAAGTATCGTTTTTTTCCACAAAGAGTTCGACAATAAAAGTGTCAGTGTCTTACAAACGAGAATTTATGGTCCCTGTATGCAAATGAAGACCGCCAGCTTCGCATACTCGTACTATGATGTTTTTGCTGGTGGCTGCATGGATCAAGTAGTGATGTGTTTGATGCGGTTAAAAATACGGAATAGATAGATAAAAGGAATTAAATATTTGAGGGGCTCGGAGACGTAATTGTCAAGCTTTGGCTATCGCTATCTAAACAAAGCTACCTTCGCCATGGTCAGGCCTTGGATGGGTGACCAAAACTTTGTGATCTAGAACTCCTTCGTGCTTCAAAAGCACGTTAAGCCGTGAGTCCCGGTCGCTATTGCCACCGTTTCTAACCACCAACCGACATTGGGTGGGTAGATAAAATATACTATTGTAACAACTGAAAATTACGAAAATGCAATGCAACACAGGCCTTATCGCTAAGAGCGATTTCTACAATCTATGTGGATATACAGGCGTGTTTTTATGTATGTATGTATGTGGATATAGACCTTAAATTAATTAAAACAATGTAGAAAATGTCTTAAATAAGTTTATAAGCATAAATTTTAATTAATTTGTTTTGGTAACCATTTGCATGGCAAAATATTTTCTTTGTTTTGGACGATTTTTTTTATTTATTATTAATTACTTGCTAGTAAACTCTTGTTGCATGTCGCCTGGAATACATACCATAATAGTTTTTATGTTTGATAGCTTACATAGTGTGACAAAATACTATGTTTTTACTTATTATTTCTCTCCCTCCCTCCATCCTCTCACCATTTCTTCCCTTGGGTGTCGTAAAAGGCGACAAAGGCGACTTAGAACTGCACAACATCCAATAGTTTATTGCGGCGACGGGATCACCACCTGTCACGCTGAGTGCACTCACTGCTTGGTGAAGTGTGGACTATGGCAATGGACTACTTTTGTGGTACTTTTGCCTAGTCTCTGACTAACTCATCGGGGATAACAGTCGTGATTATGTATGTATGTATTTATTATTTCGTATTAATAAGTACTTATTACGTATAGACTATAATTATGTATTTATGCACCTGCTACAAATAGTTTTATATTTAACTATATCTGTCCTCGGTATCCGCGAATATTTTTATAAAATGACAATCATTACATCACTAGCGTTGGACATTTACACATTTACCAGAAGCCAGGCGATATTGTTGACGTTTAATGACTGGTGTTATGGAATTGGGTCAATACTAATCAGGTCTTGTATGCAAAACTGATAGTTGTTGGAGAAGATGAAGTATTCATGAGCGGATCTTGGAGAAAATTCAACAGACTGTAGGACTTTTATATTTCCTATACAGGGGTTTTTTAGAATCAAAAACCTCGTAATACTGGGTAGCGAACATCATAAATAACAACATTTGTTCTACGATTTTTGATAATTTAACAATTTTTTTTGTTATATAAAAATACATATATATAATCACGACTATTATCCTTTAACTAAAACAGCAACTTTCTAAAAAAGGACAGGTCAATTCCGCATTCTAAATAAATAATAAAATATCCACAGTCATTCACACCATTATTTTTTATGGGTACCATGCGGGATAAGGGCCCCGACAGTGTTATGTAAGAATCTCCGGGTCTCCGGTATACTCACTAAAACCCCCCCCGTGTTCCGTCGTCCACTAGTAACCATGTGCGCCCTCACGGGGAACGTAGTAATCGTCCGCAAGGTGCACGTAGCGGAAAGCGTGACAAGGCCATTACCTCGAGGGTTGAGGACATCCTCGGAACACGTAGGATGTCCTTGCAGCGCTAGGGTGTGTATAGTAGGTGACAGAGCCCCATTCTGTCACCCACCTACCCAATTATGGCGGGTGGAGCAGGCCATGGAGCCAGACATTCACACCTATCAACTAGTCCCATTTTAAGTAACTAAAAGCTGCTTGTGTTATGGATACTAGATAACGGACAAATATATTTAATAGATAAATACACATAATTATTCAGAATATATATAATATTATACGTATATAATGAACATCCAAGCCTAGAGAACAAATGTCTGAAAATTCATCACCCAAACACATGCCTCTACTGGGGATCTCTCGAGATGGCGACGCCTTGAGACCGGCGTACCACTCGACTACGGAGGTCGTCAAATCATACCAAAGGGCTTGTATAATGTTAGTAACGAGAGAAGTAGAGGCGAAAGATGTGTGCCGGGAACATAGCAAGTGGTAATTTGTTATCTCCCAATATATATATATATACATATAACAGGCAAGCTCTTGACCTGATGGTAAGTGACGATAAGGCCGGATGG
This sequence comes from Parapoynx stratiotata, assembly GCA_910589355.1. Classification (NCBI taxonomy): domain Eukaryota; kingdom Metazoa; phylum Arthropoda; class Insecta; order Lepidoptera; family Crambidae; genus Parapoynx; species Parapoynx stratiotata. Next base: position 3,510,732 of record OU342468.1, on the reverse strand, counting down.
AAGCGAGATTCAGCTGTATTCCTCAACAACTGAGGAACTGACTATCTTACTTCTGATTGCCGCAGCAGAACAATGTAATGATAAGAAGACTTTTAGGTATTAAATGTAACTCTAGTAGAAAAAACTAATCTGACCGTAGTGTCATTAAACGGCTTATGACCAGTGGATGAGTGTGGGTTGTTAATGACGAGTAAGTTATCTCGGCAATTACTGTCTCGGCTCATTGACTCTCCAAACACGGACTTATCATTTCAAATCTCTAATGAGATGCTCAATCATAATGCTAACGACGAAAGAACTATGGTTTCTAGTTTTTTGGAAACCAATAATTGATTATAATTGAGCAATTCATTGGCCAGTTTTGAACGTTTAATATACATATTTAATAACATAATCGGTGATGCGTGTAAATGGCTTTGTCTGGGTTCAGTTGAAGAAGCGAAAAATTTCGGATCAACCTTTTTAAATAGGGAAAATATTAGTAAATGTGTTTAATTAAGAATTGTGTTCATGTTTAATAACATCGTATTTTTATTTTTATCCTTTTTTGTTTTTGTTTTAGACAATAGCCAAGTTGCTACACGTGATAGTTGTAAGAATTGTAGTTGCATGTAGTTACTTGCCTATCATACTATCGTTGCCAGTCCTTTTTTTTATAAAAAACTCAGCAAATCACTCCGAGCTCAGCAATGAGTCTGTGATATAAGATTTCCTTCAAACTAGAAAAAACCAATGCAAGTACTATTGCCTTACAACAAGAAATAGTAAAAGCGAGGAACCTATACAGACGATTCATTGCCGAGTCTTCCTCCTTTAAAAAAGAAAATTTTGTTAAAAGTTGGTCTTAGAACGCAAATTCGCCTTGAATAGATGGGACTATTGAAGTTACTTAATTTATCATTTAGCTAAGCCTGTATTAAGTTGAATAAATTATTTATCTTTAACAGTAATTAAGGCTTAAACAACATGAACCCAGTAGCAATGAGCAATCGTGATACCACCAAGGAACTTCCTCGATGCTATGAAGTCAGCGAAGTATAGGCGATATTTCTGCAACGTCCAGATTTGGAACTAAGGAGCGAGCATAATTCAAAGTTCACTAATTTTAAATAAATAATTGAAAGAATGCCTTTTGTCTAAACCAGATTTTGTGGCATAAACAAAAATATTGTCATGTATAATAAAAACAAAGAACTGAAAATGAGGACAAAACTCACTTGTTTTTATAGGAATCGCATATAAGTTTTCTTTAAAAGAACCTCTTACCAATTTGATTACCCTTTATTATAATACTATTTACCAACTTCGATAAAGAAATCTGCATTTGTATAAGTGTTCGGACAGAATTATCAGATGCAGTTGTGCCCTTATATGTAGCATGATTCACTTGACTATAAGTTAGTTGCGCTTCATATTAAGTTACGCCCAGCTATATGTTAGGGGGAACTAATGGTTTAGTACGGAGAAGTTAAATCAGTAGAATTTTTGCGGATAAAATTCAATGTAATTGTTGGGGATCACGTCACTATGTAGAAGAAGTATTTGTTGTTTCCTGTTAGGTTTGTTTTTATTTAAAAAAAAATAACTACAAACAATGTTTGAAGAGCTCGGTGGCGTAGTGGTCAGTACGCTTTGGCTTCGATCGAAAACAAAGCTACCTTCGCCATGGTCAGGTCGTGGATGGGTGACCAAGACTTTGTGATCTCGAACTCCTCCGTGCTTCGGAAGGTACGTTAAGTTTCTTCCCACCAACCCGCATTGGGCCAGCGTGATGGTGTTACGGCCCATACTCCTCATGTGTTTCTCCATGAGGAAGGCCTGTCCGTACGTATTTAGGCTGTTGAGAACAATGCTGGAAACCGCGTGGTCCAACGTGGCGGTGTAACGGCCCATACTCCTTATGTTGGAAGGTACTTATGTGCCCAGCATGTTAAATAAGGGTTAGTCTGAGACTAGGCAAAAGCACCGCCAAAGCAGTCCATTGCCAGTAGTCCGCGCTTCACCAGCAGCGACTGCACTCAGCGTGACAGGTGGTTGTGCAGTTGTTAGTCCATTAGTCGCCTTTTACTACACCCAAGGAAAGAGATGGGTTGGTACTTGGTAGTATTCTTTTAATGAGCCGCTACGAGAAATGAGTCAAAAGTAAAATGAATAATAATAATAATATCCTCATACATTCACACCAATCAACTAGCCCCATTTTAAGCAACTAATGCTGCTTGTGTTACGGACACTAGATGACGGATAATATATTAAATAGATAAATTCATATAAATAACCTGAATATATAGAAATACTGGAGAACAAATGCCTGAAAATTCATCACCCAAACATTTGCCCCCACTGAGGATCGAACCCAGAACCTCTCGAGATGGCGACGCCTTGAGACCGGCATACAGACCACTCGACCACGGAGGTCGTCCTCCGTGAATAATTGTAGAAAAGTGCTAAAAACTGTTGTTTTGGCTTTAGTTGCTCTAATAAAAATCATTACCTAAAACAGTTTTATTTTTATTATCGTTTGTATAGACATCACAATTACAGGCATTACAGACACCTACTGTTATAACAAAAATTTAGAAACTGCCTCAAAAGTACGCAAAACTATTGAATTACTATAGAGGAACGGTTATTATGTTAGCCAAAGCCAAATCAGGATTCTCCATTGAGAAGTATCAAGTTTAAAATGGCTTATCCGTCGCTACCCGCCGATCTATTGAGTATTGTAAAATTTCCTCCACAAACCCACAAACAAAGCAGAAAGGGACATATGCTTGATTCAACAAATCTCTTAACACGGCTCGATCAGTCTTGTACAAGTTTCGACATTCATTCACTTTCCTTGAAGCTTTGTGCATTTCTTTATTAACAAGTATTGTTCAAGCCCTGACACAAGATTTTGAGAAATTCTCCCACCGGTCAAAAGTTAATAAAACTGTCTTCGACAGAACGAGTTTATTAAGAACTTTTACACGTTCTTTTAAGCGTCCCTTGTTCGTAATCAAATTTGATTCGGCGTTATTAATCACTTCAACACATTTGCACTGCGGCAATTGCGATTACATACGATTAATAACGAAGCTGCGAAATCGAATGATTAATTACGTTCAGAAACGCACGGATCAAAATAATTACCGGCCGATTCTGATTCGCATTTCGTATTGTTTAAGGTTGTGTCAGACACCATTACGATTTATTCTTATGATATCTTTAAGCACAATGTGATATTACGAAAGGTTGTATTCGCCTTTTGACTGTAGTTAATTCGTGGCGTGAATTTCGCCCATTGTGCAATCGTGTCGAATGCGTGGAGACCTTTGCCCTGATAAACTCAAAACTGACGGACATTCAAAGTAGGAAAATGTGTAACTAGTGTGTTAAGTAATATTATTGCATATGATTCAAAAGGTTGATCGAATCTTTTTTAAGTTCACAGGTTTACTTTCACGATTAAAATCCGTGGACGACCTCCGTGGTCGAGTGGTCTGTATGCCGGTCTCAAGGCGTCGCCATCTCGAGAGGTTCTGGGTTCGATTCCCGGTGGGGGCAAATGTTTGGGTGATGAATTTTCAGGCATTTGTTCTCCAGTCTTGGATGTTTTCATATATTTATGTATATTCAGGATATATATATGTATTTATCTATTAAAAATATTTATCCGTCATCTAGTGTCCGTAACACAAGCAGCATTCGTGGCTTAAAATGGGGCTAGTTAATAGGTGTGTATGTTAAAAAAAAATAGAAATTGTAAAACATCAGAATTTATACATTGGAGAATTCAAATAGTCGAAAGCCAGGCCACATCAAGTCAGCTTGACCCTTGGCGTTGCGTAGAGATGTGGCCTCATTATACATCCTCTATCGCATTTATTATGGGGACTGTTCCGAGGAATTGTTCGGTTTGATACCTGCCGCCACTTTTCGTCATCGTTCAGCGCGACATGACATCCACTCCCATAGTCTGGATGCTTGGTTGTATTCCACTGTCGCTTCTCCAGGAACTTCCTACCCCGCACAACTAAACTGTGGAATGAATTGTCGCCCGCGGTATTTCCGGACCAGTATGATATGAAAACCTCCAAGAAAAGAGCGTATTCCCACTTAAAAGGCCGGCAATGCACTTGTGACCCCAGTGGTGTTGCGAGTGTCCATGGGCGGCGGTAGTTGCTTAACATCAGGTGACCCGTCTGCTCGCTTGCCCCCTACAGAATTTATACAGAATTTAAACAGAATTTGTACAGAATTTATACAGAATTTATACAGAATTTATACAGAATTTATACAGAATTTATACAGAATTTATACAGAATTTATACAGAATTTATACAGAATTTATACAGAATTTATACAGAATTTATACAGAATTTATACAGAATTTATACAGAATTTATACAGAATTTATACAGAATTTATACAGAATTTATACAGAATTTATACAGAATTTATACAGAATTTATACAGAATTTAAACAGAATTTGTACAGAATTTATACAGAATTTATACAGAATTTATACAGAATTTATACAGAATTTATACAGAATTTATACAGAATTTATACAGAATTTATACAGAATTTATACAGAATTTATACAGAATTTATACAGAATTTATACAGAATTTATACAGAATTTATACAGAATTTATACAGAATTTATACAGAATTTATACAGAATTTATACAGAATTTATACAGAATTTATACAGAATTTATACAGAATTTATACAGAATTTATACAGAATTTATACAGAATTTATACAGAATTTATACAGAATTTATACAGAATTTATACAGAATTTATACAGAATTTATACAGAATTTATACAGAATTTATACAGAATTTATACAGAATTTATACAGAATTTATACAGAATTTATACAGAATTTATACAGAATTTATACAGAATTTATACAGAATTTATACAGAATTTATACAGAATTTATACAGAATTTATACAGAATTTATACAGAATTTATACAGAATTTATACAGAATTTATACAGAATTTATACAGAATTATACATTTTTAACATTTGGAGCTGGGGTAAGCGCAGCTGAGCGTAGTTCTAACTAGGTTGGACGGTCCACGTTCTAATTTGGGCATTTCTTTTGTATTATTAAAATACATACACATTTCGACAATATATGCAATATTCGTTTTAAAAAAAAGGAAGTTTTGTTATTATTCAAAAGCTTTAAATTTTTTTGAGGTATCTTTGATATATCTATCGAGTCAACTACGAGTAATCGTGTTTCAAATCAATGTGATTTATAGAGTGAATCCCTAAATATCTTGCATGTGAATTACATATTTATAGCTTTAGTAATAACAATAAAGCAATGGCACCAATGAACGCAAATATAGCGCTAAAAGCTCGATGCACTTTTATGCAATTTATCGATATAACTTTATTGAACATCCAACTGTGATGCTTCACTAACGTAGGTACAAAGACAAAATTTTAAAACAGTTTGTTTTAGGTTCTGGGGCTATTAAAGAACCCCATATATTTTTATACGACTATTAAGTAGAGATAACCAATAACAAATTCTGGTTTAACATAGCATAATACAACATGCAAAAAAATACCATGGTGGTATAACACTCCGTTTAACAACTAATAACTCTAATTAAATATTCTACACATGAAGGCATCCTCAAATAAAGAATATTTTTAATCTTTAATTTTATTTAATTTGTAAGAAACTAGCCTAATTTGAATACCAGGGCAATAACCATACGATTAACCCGCCCATTCCTTCCGCCATGTCTCTCGAAATAGCAATGCTGGTAATAAAGTTATTATTCTCTTGATTAATTTAAGTTAATTTGAGTACAGCCTGGAACAACATCTTATTTTGGTAATTACAGAATAACGGATGGCTAGCATAGTTCAATCGGTGCAGAAGACCAACTCTCATAACATACTCGACAAAAATTATTTAAACTTTTTAAAGAAAGGAAATAGTTATTTATTATACAAGAGTGGAAAGTTCCTTTTTAACCGCGTGCTCGATTTGGATGACCGAGCAAGCGAAGGATTCTTAAGTTGAATCACGAGCGCAGCGAGTGATTCTAAATTAGAATCCTGAGCGTCAGCGAGGGAAACAAACGAGCACAAGGTGAAAAATCTTTCCACTCGAGTGCAATACGTAACTTTTCATCCCACCTCAGCGAGGAAATGACAAAATGAAAAAGAAAACAATTTATAATGACAAAATATTTTTTCACAATTTAAAAAGTTCTAATCATAAATTTGGCACCATAGAGGTTACATTAAATAGGTTTAATGACGTTTTGAATTTACAATTATATTGAGTACTCATTATATGTGATGTTCTAAATTCAAATCTACTTTGCCGCTCAAGCGAATAAAATAGAATTTTCCAGCCAGATTTCGAAGCGCAAAATTACACTTTCCGAGGTGGTGGGATGAAAAAATAATTTATTTCCCACAGATATTACAGACATTCTTAGAAAAATACATACATAAAATCACGCCTGTAATCCCCGAAAGGGGTAGGCAGAGTCCAAGGAGCACTGTGTTCCTTAAGACCACATTCAACCATACAGAAATTGGGTTTGGTCAGATGAAAAGTCGTGAAAGAGTAGTGACAAGTGGCTAGCTCATCGCCTACACGATCACAGACCCAGTACCCAATACGCCCTTAGTCGCCTTTTACGACATGCTAGGCAAGAAAAGCAGTTGGTACATTCTTTTTGTGTCCCGGACCAACACGGGAAAAATGCTTACAATAATACTTAGGAACTTTATTTGCGTTTAATTTTTTGTTCATAGGCACAAAGGTTTCTGTTTTATAAACGACTAGTGGCCCACGACTTCGTCCGCGGTTACTATGGTTTTTTAACTATCCTCAAAGTCTCAGCCCAATCGGTTTAAAATTGACAAAGATTCAAACAAACTTTTTCTCCTTGGGGGTAGAATTAATCAAAATCCTTTCTAACGGGTGCCTACGTCATAACATCTACCTGCATGCCAAATTTCAGCCCGATCTGTCCAGTGGTTTGGGCTGTGCCTTGATAGATCACTTGTACAAGGTTGTCGCTTGTACAAGGAACATTCAAATTACTATATTAAGAGAGATTCATTTATCTTTCAATCCTCACTGTACTATGGCATAGTATTATCCGCGTCACGGTCGCAAGCGTCTAATTTAGTCGGAAATGTTGAAAAAACTAATAATTATATATATCGGAGCGTATTATAAGTATTTCCGTAGTCAAGGTTCCTCTTGCTATGTGTGTAATAATATTTAATAAGGTATATTATTCTGTGCTAGTAGATCTAAGTATTAAAAGTAACATAAAAGCTGTAAGCTATTTATTTTCATCGAAAAAGTAACCAGCCTCTTCTATAAATTCATCGATGTAATTATGTAGATATCCTGTCCCCAGCTTACATACGACCCACAGCTCACTGCAGGGCACAGGCCTTCCTCATGGCAACAAACCCTTGAGGAGTATGGGCCGCAACTCCACTACTCTGGCCTAATTAAACGGTTGTAATGGCAATCGGGACCAATGGCTTAACGTGTTTGGTCACCCATCCACGGCCTGACCAAGGCAAAGGTAGCTTTGATCTCGATTTCGAAAGCCAAAACTAACCACTACGCCACCGAGCTCCTTATTATATAGGTAAAGTTTCTGTATTTTACAGTGATTGTGATGATAATTCTTTGAGTCTTTTTATGTCAGCTTCTTTCTCATTAAAACCATGGAGTTAAAAGGTCTTCAATGTAATAGACAAAATTACATCAGCGTGGTATTTATGGCATCGTGTTCGGACACCAATAAATGCTTTTTCATTGGTCGAATCCGCTGTAATGTCCTTAGATTAAGAACCTTATAGGTAACTAGCTGTTGCCCGCGACTTCGTCCGCGGTTACTATAGTTTTATAACTATCCTACCGGAACCCTTTAATTTTCCGGAACAAAAAGTATCAAAGATTCGTATATGTAGTTCATTTATCATTTGCACGTATTCTTGTTGCATTTTCGTCGCCCACTTATAACTGCTATTACTGTCGTTAATGGGTTGCCTGGAAGACATTCCTATTAGTGAATAAGTCCTCCCTTGCAAACATTGTTTTTACCATGAATTTGTAAATTGTTCAATTGCAATAAAGAGTATTATATATTATAAAGATGTTGACCAGGAATATAATGTATTACACCATGCAAAATTTCATTGAAATCGGTCTAGGCGTTTCGGAGATTAGCATGTACAAACAAACAGAGAGACAAAAATTAAAAAAAAAACATTTTTTGTTTTTTTTTTTCCCTATTTTTACATCTCCTTGACTTGGTTTTAACATTTCTATGTACAGACATTGACCTCTACAGATTTATAATGAAATTGCCGTCTAACCTATGAAATTGCCGTTGTATATGGAGATTTTGGGGAAGTCTGCATTTTCCATACTAACATTTTTTAGATTTCTCCACAATGAGAAATCCAGAGATAATAAATTTTGGCATGTATCATTAGACAAGTTTAAGCAAAATGTGTGATATGAATGCAAATCAAATGATCTATTCGGGAGACACTTAAAAGGAGTTGTCTTCGTTTCTAATTTTGACACAATTAAACTTACAACAAATTATCAAAACAAATCAAAAGAGCTCAAAAATATGGTCTATTTTTAGAGGAGGTAATTATTTTATAAGAATATTCTGAAACTTAATAGTTACAGACAAAATAATAAGAGAGAGAAAAACGGCAATTTTATAGGTAAAGACCATTATGTATAGATGACGAAGTACACTGCGTACACGGCCGATTTTTGCGTAGGTCAAAAATCGGCCATTGTATTGTAATTGTACGCATCTGAAGGCTGAGAAAAAATTTTGGTATTACTACACCAGTGTCGCTAATTTGGTCGAATTCGCCTTAAGAATACTAGTAAACCGCTTGTACTAAATAATATGAAGTGAATTCCGGCAGCATTTGCTCTTAATTCAATACTCAAACAATATTGTACTATTAGTGGTAACGGTAAGTCACAACCGAAGAGTGAACTACCTGAGATGGTTTTGATAACGGTAAGTCACAACCGAAGAGTGAAAGAAAGAAAAGAAAGAAAGAAAAACATTTATTGACCACAGGCACAAGCAAGACGCAAAATACACAAACAACCTGAACTACCTGTGCTGGTTTATTTGGACGCGAACGGTAGAAAAGTTAATAATTACGGAACGGGTTTAATGGCGGCTTATTATCGAAGTGGTCTTGTCTGACTGCAGTTGGGTACTGCGTTATAAGAATAGTAAGAAGAATAATAAGAAGCGAACACTTGTGCAGAAGAGAATGACGAATCCGATTTAAGTCGAAATAAAATGGCAGAAATCCGAAATCGCCGAGCATGTAAGAGGACTGTAATGAGAGTTGATGAAGCGAAAGAAATATGCAGGGATTTTGGCAAGTGGAAGGATGTAATCTCTGCCTACCCTTGTGGAAAAAGGCGTGACATTATGTATTATTTATTTAATCTTTAATGTCCAAAATAAAATGGCAAATTTCAATCTACCCCTTTACCGCATGTATTTTTTTAAAGTTGTAAAATAAATATATTATGTTGTTTATTACTTTTTTATGCTAAGGGAAAAAGAATAAAAACTAAATTGTGGTAGACAAAGATAATTAGAAAAAAACAGTAGGTATGTGCCAAATTTGGAACACCAAGCATTCAGGTTAAGAAAAATTTGACACACTGTGCATTATGGGTTTTAACACATTTTATTACTGTTTTACAAACTTTGTTTATAAGATCGACCAGCCTACCTACTCTCTCTAACCAAATTTCAATGGATCTGAGTAGGATTTCTGTAATTTCGACCACTTTTTTTAAAATTATTTGCGACTACCAAATGACATGATATTTGACGTTGCATTAAATCAATATTGATTTGTCAACATTACGTTACAGAGTAGGGTAGCTGTTTGGTGGTAAGCAGTAACCGTACCTTATAGACGGTTGTAAAGGTGCTCACTGACGTGATAGCAACCGTTTTCAATTTCTGTATCAAATGGAACTCTTACAATATTAGGTCCTTACCTATGAAATTGGTGTTTTGTATGGAGATTTTGGGGAATTCTGCATTTATCCATACTAAAATTTTTTCAGTTTTCTTCACAACGACAAATCCAAAGATAATAATATTTGGCATCTATCATTAGACAAGCTTTAGTAATATGTGTAATATCACACTTCATTGAAAATTATGAATTATTTATCGTTTTTAAGTGAATGCAAATAAAATGATGTATTCGGGAGGCACTTAAAAAGAGTTGTCTCCGTGTCCAATTTTAACACAATTAAACTTACAAAAAATTATCAAAATAAATCAAAAGAGCTCAAAAATATAGTCTATTTTTAGACGAGGTAATTATTTTTTAGGAATACTCTGAATCTTAATAGTTACAGACAAAATACTAAGAGGGAAAAAAAACACCAATTTCATAGGTAAGGACCCAATATTTCAAACTAAGGTATTATTTGACTGGTATTCTGTAAAGTATGAAGGTCACAAAATTTGAAATTAAATAAAAATTTCGTTTCAATTTTTTTGAAAATATTAAAATAATTTATGACCGTTTCAGAAATTTGAAAATGGTTTATGCACCAATCCGTAGTGGGCCAGGGCCAATCCGCGGTAGCGTCATGGTCCATACTCCTCGAGTCTTTTTCCATGTAAAAAGGCTTTAGCCAGCTGTAGGAAGTATTAAGGCTGGAAGCGATCTAATTTAGTAGTTATAAAACGAAACTGTAAAATAACATAATGGTATACTTTTGCCAATTTTATATATATGGCAACACTGACCGCCTCGCTCTTCTCGTCTCTTTCTGGTGTACGTATTTTAAAAGCTCATGATTGAATTAAAAGAAAATCATGAAACAAAACCAGTTTTATTCATTTAATTAACAGAAACCTCTTGGTGAAATTTGAGTAAAACGCTAGATACCTTCTGCTTCTGTTTTTGGTTTGTTGCAAGGGAAATGTATTAAATTGCATACCACCGGGTGCGTGAGATCCCGGTGGTTATGTGGGGCTTTCCTTCCCAGAAGGGGAAACTACCCCCTAAAACCCCTGCGATGGCCACCATCAGGCATTGCAGGGGCCCCAGGATCGAGTTTCGCTACTGGGGACCCCCCAGCCTTCGCTCCCCTCTCGCTACTAGGAGAGCCCTCCTTAGTGACACCGGAGGGGCGGCACCGTGTAACGGGCGGTGCAGATACAAAAGCTCCAAGACCCCTAGGCACAGCGGAATCTACGAAACGTAAAAATCTTTTTAAGAAAAGCCTCAAGAAATGTTAGAAAAAAACAGTTGCGTTATTTAAGGCTTGTTAATGTGTCTAATTTGTCCAAATCCCGATTGAGGAGAACCGAGGCAGAAAGCTCTTCCGCGCGGCCGGGCAAACAAAAACGCCTCATCCACAAAATGTAATCGTATTGCTGACGAGCCGACCAAACAACTTATAACAAATAATTCACTCATCGAATTGTACAGGCGATTTAGGGTACCGCGGGAATGTTTTGAAAGTTAGAAAGGTTTGATTAATATTTTGACGTAATAGAATTTATAATGCAGCTAGTATTAAAAAGGATTGAAGACGCGGACGATAATGCTAATCTTCAATGGAATTCGATTTAGCTAAATAGTTAGTTTTTTTTTTTTTTTTTTTTTTTCTGGAATGATATTAACATTAGTTCTATTGTTGCTTTATATGCCTAAAAAATTTTTCTTTCTGTCTTTTAAAAACTTACGATTTAATCTTCATTATGTATTTTATAACAAGTCCATAGACTCTCTCACTGTCTTACAGTATGCCCGGTGAATAGCAAAAGGCTTGCCTTATGATTCAATGGACCTAAACAATTATTAGGCTAAAATTGTGGGTTAACACTATGTCCGCTTCTGGCAAAATTGTTATTGAATTTCAATATGTGTAAATATTCTTTTAAAATGTAACCAATGTGTTTCATTGCCGTTGTCACAAAAAATGCATATTTTTATATGATAAATGCCTTTGGGATCTTTGAAAGCCAGCTGCAACGAAAGTTTGCAAGTCAGATGAAACCCATCAGGATTACAATGTTGACCACTTTTTTAGGTATTCTCAACGAAGTAGATAATATGCTGGATGGGTGTTTCACTACATCGATTTGTGCTGTGTGGAAGCGGCTCATTAAAATAATACTACCAACCCATTTCTCCCTACCATCCAATAGCTTATAGCGGCGACCGGCTCACCACTTGTCACGCTGAGTGCAGTCACTGCTTGGTGAAGCGCAGTAGACTGCTTTTGCGGTGCTTTTGCCTAGTCTTTGCATGTACATCGATTTCTTGTATGTTTAACTCTAAATTTCACTGTGTTATATATACTAAACTCAGCTGTTACTGCCTGCCAGGACACAAGTACTACCAACATTTCAGCCCACATTAATCCAGTGTTGGACATAGAAAAAGTGGCGTACCTCAATGTGCGCCATTTCATTTTTCACCGTGTCTCTGATTTTTACATTAACATATAATTATAATTTACATACATGTTAATATAATATAGTTCCGAATCGATAAAAAATAGAATAATATACAGAACCCAACAAAAATTTGGAAATCACCGCAACTATTATATAATATCCGAAAATAAAAAGATACAACGCGCATGCGTGTCGTCATATTTCTTGTTACTTATTATAATAATGAGTGTCAGGTAAAATATAACATATTGTCTATTGTGCAGGGTTTTTTTTCGGAAATACAAACACGGTTTTTTTTCACGATCGCTACCTGGCTTCGAGTGCGGATTCCGGGATTTTGGTTTTTATAAAAAATTGATGCTCACCACAAACATTGTTCTTGTGTGATTTCAAAGGAAATAGTCGGCGTGCAGGGGTTGTAAACATAAAATTTGTGTTTTTTTACTAAAAGATTCTTGAAAATAATACCAGTGACGGAATTATGCATTTAGATTGTGTAAATGTCTATTTAAATAAGAGAATTTATGTGAATTTAAATTACCAATTTGTTTTGGGAGTAGCAGTTTTTAGGGGAATAAATATTTAAGATTCATTGTACATTTCTCGTTTTCACTATGTCGATAATAATGACGGTACTGTAAAATTGTTACGTAAAACGAGACTCACATCATGTAAAGTCATATAAAAATATAAAAAAAATATTTTGTAAGATTTTACATATAGCAATGTTCCATTTTATTTTATTTTATAAGTGAAAAATAAATTAATAAGAAATACATTCACATCTTTTTTCTCTCTTCTCTTCTATCAAACCATGCTTTATAAAGTCCGTCCCTCGATTCTTCGGTCGTCCTTTCCCAACACCCGTTTGAGGGACTACTCACACTTATTCAGCTCCTTTTGCCCCCTTCTATCTCTCGTTTCGTCACCACTTGTGACGGGGTGAAGCCGGGGATAAAGAAAATGCAGTTGGGTCGTCACTTATGTTTTGTATATTTATAATGAAGAATTAAGGCACAACTGAAACAATTATATAAAAAAAGGTAAATTACACTGAACACAAAACAATTTCACATTTAACACTAAATATATTATAAAAAGGGTAGGGCTACTTACAATAGTGCCTTAGAGAAACATATAGTCTTTGTTATAAATTAGGAACTGATAAAGTGGTTTGTTGTAACTTTGTCTCAGCTTATAAAAATTTATTCACTTTATAAATATTTTACAATTATTGTTTGATGGGAGTCAACCGCTCTACGCACTGACTCTCGTAAGAATGAGCTTCGAGAACAAAACAAATAAAAAGAGACAGACAGCAAATTTAAAATCGGAAACCAAAAGAAAAATGGCCAGAGAAGAGCGCAATGACAGCAACGAGGCGCTAAAATAGTTATGGCGCCTCATTACACACTTACATCCAAACCATGCTTTATAAAGTCCGTCCCTCTATCCTTCGGTCTTCCTTTCCCTACTCCCGTTTGAGGAACTAATGACACTTAGGCCCGTATTACAGAACCAAACTCAAGCGTAAATCTCTGCTTGAGCGCAGTTAAAAAGGGATGGCGCTGTGTGGGATCAATAGCGCCATCCCTCTCTAACAGTGCTCAAGCAGAGATCTACGCTTGAGTTTAGTTCCGTAATACGGGCCTTAGTCTTATTCAGCTCCATTCAGCGTTTTTCTATGTAAAACGACGATTTTATATGTGATGCTTACGCGGCTGACCAGACGCGGAAAGCTGAACAAGCTCCAAACAAATCCGTGAGTAGACCCTAAATTTGATTGCAGAAACATAACCTTAAAATATCGAGAAAATAAAAATGTTTGCAACTCCTTCCAGCACAGCAGGAAGACAAAAAAACACAAAACGTAATATTGCAGATTCGCTCCGTATGGTGAGCTGCCAATAAAAATCACATTTATTATAAACTTCGAATTATAATTGAGGTCCATTGCTGCTCTGCCTTATAATTAATATTTGTTTCGTTAGAGGTTAGACGATGGACAGCGTTTTATTTTAAACATAACCATTTATCTTGTTAAGGGTGGGCGGTTATGTGAAGGACCACGTAAAGGACGTCATATGGCGTTTGGCAATCGTTACGAATATTCCTTTGTTTTTGTGCTCGTTAAAACTTTTCGTTCCGTTTTTTGCCACCTTTTAATTTGTTTGCTTTAAATCGAAAAGTCTTTTGAAATAATTATCTCTTTGTTTTGTTTAAATTAGAAGATAGGTGAACAGGTGGCGTTTTATTTGAATACCTTTAGATCAAAGTTTTGTCTGCGGAATGTATACTTATTATTATTTCCGCTAAACTCATATGTTTCTTCTAACATTTCATAATAAAGCAGCTAATTACCAAATTTAAAGTCCATAAAAAGAGTATGACATTTCTCAAGCAAATTGTTTAAAAGTTCCAAATAACAAAAGTTCTTATATGGTTTTGGCACAAGTCATTAACTTGAGAATGAATTCCTTTTTATAACATCGTCCGCTAATGAATTACAATTGTGGTTGGACTGATTCGCATTTGATTAGAAAATAAATTACAACGTTTATATCTTTAAGATCTCTGTAAGGTATCTAGATGTGAGCTAAAGCGATAACTGAATGAGAAAACCTGCTAGGCTGTACCACTTTGAATAAGACTTAGTAGAGTTTATGATATTGCTTGCGTTACACTGTGTCGGGTGTTAGGTAACAGGTTCAACCCTTATACATAGGGATCTAAACATAATGCTTTCTCTATTCGTTTGGTGTTACAGGCATGACTATATTATTTAGTTGTTTCAACTTACTACTTCACTTTTTAACTATCTCACGGAAACCCTTTAATTTTCTGGAATAAAAAGTATCTAAGATGTTGACCGGGGATGTAAGGTATCACTATGCAAAATTTCATTGAAATCGGTCCAGCCATTTCGGAGATTAGCCCATACAAACAGATAGAGAAAGAAAAAAAAACATGTTTTTGGTATTTTCTCTTTTTTATTCGGTTTTAAGCATTTTTATTAATGTACATACATTCGACCTCTACATTTTTATATATGTATATATAGATTATGATAAAACGAAAAACGTTTCCCAGACAAATTCGTAATTCAAGAAAGGAGCGTATTCCCACTCAAAAGGTAGGCACACACGTGTGACTCCTCTGGGAGTGTCAATGGGCGGCGGTCGTTGCTAACCATAAAAACGTCGCCCATAGCCGTCATTATGATATTGTTTATAAATGTTTTTTGACTATAGACTTAATATTTCGTGTTTTAGGGGTCATGTTAGATCTATTATCGAAAGTAGTGTTTACTCTTCTGATTGTAATAACGTAATTATGATTTTAAGATGCGTAAGGTCTCGTGCACCCATTTTGCAATAAGAAAAATTCTGAACTGAGAGCCAACCGAACATAAATTACTCGCTCAGTATTCGAAAATATAATTTTAAGTGATGTGATGAAAGATCTTTTTTATAATAAGGCACAAATTTATAAGGGAGAACCTTGTTAATTATAAAGCTTTCAAATAAACCTGTCACCGTAATGGAAAATTACGACACAAACGTAAGGAACTTCGAAATTATTTTTAAAACAAATAAATTGTAAACGTTTACTTCGAAAACCTCTTTTAAGTTAGGCGAAAACAAACGAAGGCTGCCGAGGAATTTTACTGGATAATTGCAGTGCCAGTTAATGGAATAATTGTAATTATATGAGGCAAAGGGGCCATGGCCCACCCGCTGTCGCGGGGAACTGCCCAATTGTTGTACCCAAAAAAGCAATTAAAAACGAGCCAGAAAGAAATTGGTTTATATTGTGAAGGAAACACCTCGCCGACGAAATTAGGTTAAGAATTCGTTTTCATGATTCGACAATTGACAGTCGGAGCGATCAGAGAAATTGAAATTCGTTTTGATACGCGACTATAAAAAATCTATTAACTGCACCATGACAGATTAGCCGAGTCATAAACCTTAATTGTTACGAAATCATGTTTTTATATAAAAATTGCTATTTCTTAGAGAAATTGTCATAGAGGATTTAGCGGGACTATCTCGGCCATCTTTGTCACGATTTCGTCGAATCGACGAGATTTTATGTTATTTAAAAACTGAAACTTATGGTTTTTTTAATTTGTTCGTCACGTATTGTACCTATAAGATGTGGCGTTGATAAGATCGCGATGTTTTCCTATTATTGGATACAATGTGTAATTAATATTTTCTTCGCGTTTATGTTAAAACTTAATAGTTCTTCAGGGTCTTTCGTTTTTATCTCGAATGCACAAATAACTGGCAAAATGTGCTTTCAATACTCACATAAAGTAAGGAGCTCGGTGAGGAAGTGGTTAGTATGCTTTGGCTTTCAATTGTGAATAAAGCTACCTTCGCTATGGTCAGGCCGTGGATGGGTGACCAAAACTTTGTAATCTCCAGTTCCTCCGTGCTTCGGAAGGCACGTTAAGCCGTTGGTCCCGGTCTCTATTGCGACCGTCTACCCAACAATCCGCATTGGGCCAGCGTGGTGGTGTTACGGCCCTCTATATGTGTTTCTCCATGAGGAAGGTCTGTGCCCAGCAGTGAGACGTATATATGCTGAGGATATCTTCTTCTTCTTCTTGCCCTTTTCCCACTCTAGGTGGGGTCGGCACAACATGTCTTCTTCTTCTATTCTCCTCTGTCACTCGTCAGCTCAGCATCCACTACTTTTATCCTCATATCATATATGCTGAGGATATAAGCAATAAAATTTCTGAATCTGAAGAAAAAACAGTAATGGTAATTTTGAATGATTATTTTCTTCGTGTTATAGTTGAAGTCACAGGTCTATGCAGTTTAATAACTGTCGTTAGACCACTTGGAATCAACAAAAGCCGCGTTATTGCCTATATCCCGATTACGCTTGCCTTTTAAAATTACCTTTAAAATGAAACCAATACCACAATGATTACATTTATTTTATTTGTTTTATTTCATTTTGAGCTTGTATACTTCTAAAAAAACCCCTATACAATACAAGTTTAACACAAAATTAATGCTGTTTGGTAATTAATATTCCAATAATATTTAAAAGAGCAAATGCCAAAAAAAATTAATTATCTAACCCCAAACATAACTAACAATATAATTAACTAGTATTCCAGTAAATTACAACTAAGATTCAATGCGCGTTGTATTAGATTGTATGTGAAATTGAGCTGTCACGCGTGTGTTATTAACAAATGGCTTTCTATGAATATTAATAAACTGTGATATATATTATATTGTACCACGACCTTCGGGTTTGCTTGTGGTTTTATTACTACTATTTGTATTAATTTTGAGAGTGAAGTCATATTTTTTGTATTTTCTTCTTCGCATTGCTAAAAGTTTTCTGTTCTGTTTTGAATATTTATTTAAATATTGGGTCCTTACCTATGAAATTGGCGTTTGATTTCTCTCTTAGTATTTTGTCTGAAACTATTATATTTCAGAATATTCTTAAAAAATAATACCCTCCTCTAAAATTAGACCATACTGTTGAGCTTTTTTGATTTGTTTTGATAATTTGTTGTAACTTTAATTGTGTTAAAATTAGAAACGAAGACAACTCCTTTTAAGTTCGTCCCGAATACATAATTTGATTTGCATTTACTTAAAAATGATAAACAATTTTTATGAAGAGTGATATCACACATATTGCTAAAGCTTGTCTTATGATACGTACCAAAAATTATTATCTCTGGATTTGTCATTGTGAAGAAATCTGAAAAAATGTTAGTATGGAAAATGCAGACTTCCCCAAAATCTCCATACAAATCACCAATTTCATAGGTAAGGACCTTATATAAAGAAATTAACTGATACGCATGTAAATTTAACAGAGAACCCAGCAATTTGAGAAACTGATGGTGACGGGATAAGTTGAGGATCTGATCAGATACAGTTACCTATTAGCACTGCCTTTTGCCGGGCAACTGACAGGACCGTTAGGAAGAATAAATAGAGAAGAAGGGATTTAATAGAGTGATAAGTATTTTCTTTAAAAAATAAAAAATATCTAGCTATCTGCAGAATTAGGACAGCGGGCATCAATCACAAACTTAAAATCTTCAAACACACTGACACTCAAATATCGTTTCTATAAGCGTCAATTTATTAAGAAAATGGATACGCAGTCAACGCAGCGTCTCGTGATTAATAGTTTCATTTGTAAACGCATATTTAAAACGAAAAAACAAACAATGGCCGATGAAAGATCTGATGAAGTTCCGATGCAAATATAGAAACAATCTATTCGAAGAGACGCTGTAATATTGTGACTTTATTAAGATAGACGGCAGTGTTTTAGTTAAGAACTCTATATATCATTAGTGCTGTGTTCTTCCGTGTATTGTGAAAGATGTAACACACCATAAATATTTTACATTAACATTTAATTAACTGGTATAAATAATATTTGAGATGAGATTTATTTTTGTTTTAAGTAAGAGTGTTTATGTAGAGTTTCTTACCTGTTATTAATTATTAAATAAGAGATAGTGGGAGAAAATATTAATTTTGTATTTACATTTCAATGAATTCGTTTTCTTTGTCTATGACAAAGAACAATTTCAGTATTGCATTTGACTCAAGCAATAAAAGTTGCATTTACGGTTGAAGAAGTACGCTTTCGGGCAGTAAGTAGAGTTGTTATTAAGAAGCGTTTTTTTTAAACAGTCCAGCAAATGATTCAACACCACCGAATGGTAAGTGGATGAGTCCATATACGAGGGAAGCTAGGGCAGCACCAAAGAATGCAGGCCTAGCCTGGACCACTTAATACCTAACTTCGCTCGCGTTAAGAAGTATTATTATTAATTAATTAAAAGTAAAAAATTAGAAATCCTATTTAAGCAAACGTCTTCATTATAGTAGCTCCAATCTTTAATTTCTGTTCAATCAGTAAAAAATCTAAGAAGATTTATAGAAACTTTCATCCCCTTTTATTCCCTTGGGGTTGGAATTTATCAAAATCTTTTCTTAAGGAATGCCTACGTCATAGTAGCTTTATGCATGCCAAGTCTCAGCCCGATCGGCTTAAAAATTGACAAAGTTTCATACAAACCTTCATCCCCTATTTTATCCCCGTGGGGGTAGAATTAATCAAAATCCTTTCTAAGCGGGATGCCTACGTCAAAACATCTACCTGCATGCCAAATTTCAACCCGATCCGTCCAGTAGTTTGGGCTGTGCGTTGACTATCACTATGTCAGTCAGTCAGTCACCTTTGAGATAAATATATTTTTTTATTTTTGTACAACTAACAAAATTTTCTTACTTTTGGATAATGCATTGATTTATTGCAACATTTCAGACCTCATCCTAAGCTTCGATTTGGGTCAAGAACAATTCCATTTAACGTAAAAAAGATTTATAAACCAAAGAAAGAGTACCATCAAGAACAGCAAGATAGATAATGACTAGGCACACAAAGCGGAGATTGGATGTTGCTCAGTAGCTTCAAACACTACGCTCGCCTGTACATATTTGATGACGTCATTACCAGCTTGCCAGGACTTTTGCCAAAGGATGCGTGGACAAACACGGCATTTACAGGTCACAAGGGTCCTTGGGGAAGAACTTGCAAAATTTTTAGTTTGCGAAGTAGGGTACATAAGCGAATTACAATATGTAACACTACCTACATTATAGTTTTTCTATATAAGGTAACAGCAGGACTCATAATTAAGGTATATACAGATCCCGTAAATAAGATAGAATCTTACTTGAAAATTAAAATATGAATTTGACATCGGTCACAGGAATGATCTTATATGAAAATACTGAAAAAGACCGATAGATACTAGGTTGAGGAGCTCGGTGGCGTAGTGGTTAGTATGCTTCGGCTTTTGATATCGAAAACAAAGCTGCCTTCGCTTTGGTCAGGCCGTGGATGGGTGACCAAAGCTTTGAGATCTCAAACTTCTCCGTGCTTTGGAAGGTACGTTAAGCCGTTGGTCCTGGTTGCATTGCAACCGTTTCTACCCACCAACCCGCATTGGGGCAGCGTGGTGGTGTTACAGCCCATACTCCTCATGTATTTCTCCATGAGAAAGGCCCGTGCCCAGCAGTGGGACGTATATAGGCTGAGGACGAGATACTGGGTTCTGTGAGTATACATCTTATGTTACAAATTGGCAACGTATATTGTGGTAGATCCTTGTTCGATTTCATTGGGTTCACTTGACCGGACCGGCTTACTGGCTTGATGTTTATGTCTTCAAGTACATGTAAAACAGTACGGATACGATTTGTCTTAGAATTTTATTTGTTACTGTAGGGAGAGTTTATTTCCCAGTATTTTTTATCTGCAGTATCTCGTGATAAACCATCATCATCAAGAAACATAGTATAGGCATAGGCATGAAAAAAACCATATTAATAATATTGGGTCCTTACCTATGAAATTGGCGTTTGTTTTCTCTCTTAGTATTTTGTCTGTAACTACGAGTATTATGTTTCAGAATATTCTTAAAAAATAATGCCCTCCTCTACAATCAGACCACACTTTTGAGCTTTTTTTATTTGTTTTGATAATTTGTTGTAAGTTTAATTGTGTTAAAATTAGAAACGAAGACAACTCTTTTTAAGTTCCACCCGAATACATCATTTGATTTGCATTTACTTAAAAACGATAAACAATTTTTATGAAGAGTGATATCACAATATATTGCTAAAGCTTGTCTAAATGATACGTACCAAAAATTATTATCTCTGGATTTGTCATTGTGAAGAAATCTGAAAAAATTTTATTATGGAAAATGCAGACTTCCCCAAAATCTCCATACAATACACCAATTTCATAGGTAAGGACCTAATATAAAGAAATTAACTGATACGCATGTAAATTTAACAGAGAACCCAGCAATTTGAGGAACTGATGGTGACGGGAACAGTTGAGGATCTGATCAGATACAGTTATAATAATTATATATTTAACATACAAAGTGTGTGGTATACCTGTGGACGCCCTGCGACAAGATGGGGTGACTATATTCGTGAGCTGGTGAGGGCTGGATGAGAACTGCCGGAAATCGAGAGCAGTGGCGTGCATTAGATGAGGCATATGCCCAGCAGTGGACAAATATAGGCTGATGATGATAATGATAATAATAAAAATTAAAAAGATACATAGAAAACTCAATTGTCTCCTTTAGTCATATTCAATCAATAGTTTTATTACTTCTATGGGTTCCTAGTTAACCATATACGTTGAAGCATTGTCGTTAACTTCAGTCGGAGTGGTTAAAAGGTCAATTCAATAAAAGATACGAGTACTATCACAAACATTCGACTTTGAATCGATTGTGTCGATTTTGACAGTAAATCAATTTGAAATGCAGAGACAAACCACGAGAGCTTTACTGGCTATTTACAATTTGACGCTTGTAACAACACTATATTTCATAACAAATAAGACACAAAATCGCTCGGCATAGAGTAAACAGTAAGATTTAGGCGGTAAAAAAGTGTTGTTCTTTCAGAATGTAACAAATATCGATGGTCGGCGAGATAGCCGTAGCAGCGTTGTTGAATCGATATAGACATGGCGCTTTGATTACTCGATTCAATCGTACTCGCATGAGCTCTCGGTTCCTCGGCGTGTCGCGGTAATGTTCGATACTGATCTTTGCCCGTCTATTCGGACGATCATTCGAGTGTGTTATGTATTCATGTCGGGCAATTGATATAACTTGTTCGGGGTGTTGCGATTACATGATACCTACAACTATTGCCATTGAAATTAATAGTAAATAATTTATCCTGTAGCTATAATATTTTATTTTCAGTCAAAGATATTCGCGATTGACAAGGTAGCCGTGTGATTCTCTTACAGGACTCGTTTATTACAGCGCCTAGTCCAAATTTTTCAGACACAATAGTTCCAACTCACGTTGCGATCAACTTGGAGTGCAAGTTACATACATACATAATAAAATCACGCCTGCAATCCTCGAAGGGGTAGGCAGAGTCCAAGGAGCACTGTGTTCCTTAGGACCACATTTAGCCATACAATAATTGGGTTTGGTCACAAGAAAAATCATGAAAGAGTAGTAACAAGTGGCTAGCTCATCGCCTACACAATCACAGACGCCCCTAGTCGCCTTTTATGACATGATATATAGGCAAGAAAACAGTTGGTACATTCTTTTTGTGTCCCGGACGAACACGGGAGTGGTAGTTTCTATGTAAAATTCCATTTGAGAGAATTGCGCGGCAGTGGTCTTTGTAGCGTTTTTAATTGAATTAAAAAAACGAAAATTTCAATAAATTAATCAATGTGAACAATTTAACGTTTATTTATTTATTGAAATGGTCGAACAATGTAAAGATATGTCAGCATATTCAAAAACATAAAATAAAATTTTAGTACAAAATGAACATTTTAAATGAAGAATTAAAACGGTTTTCCGACGTAGGCGCAGGTAGCCAAATATAAGTATCTAACTGTCTATAAATATGTATTTATAGTTACCAGACTTGTAGAGACTTGGAATTAACCACAGGGGTCTGCTGTTACTACGACGGCTAAGCAGTTTATTGACATTAAATAATTCAACAAGCCTGTACTTGTGTATAGTATTCATAGTAGTGCTACAACTAAGTAGCAGGTGCCTTAGGAGTAATTTACAGCCTATCATCTGTCAGACATTAGCTTTAACCAATATTATAGCGAAATGATTAAACCGTTTTGACATTATAGTTTCTACCGGATTTATGTTGCAGTTTTAGTAGCTTTTTATTTTAAATCTTTTTAAGACGACCCGCGTTGCTTGGCTTGTGAGATGTAAGTTGGTTTCGTGGCTGGTGGCGTTATGTTTGAGGACCCAGCGTCGAATGTCGATGTTTGAGTGATGAGTAAATGTTTGGATTTCCAGTCATGGAATTGGTCTATTAAGTATGTTTTCTAATATTTATTATAGTCGTGTGGTAGCGGCTCATTATAAGAATACTACCAACCCATCTCTTCCCTTGGGTGTCGTAAAAGGCGACTCATGGATTAAGAACTCCACGACAACCAACAGCTTATAGCGGCGATGGGCTCAAGTGCAGGCACTGCTTGGTGAAGCGCGGACTATGGCAGTGGACTGCTTTTGTGGTGCTTTTGCCTAGTCTCTGACTAGGGATAATAGTCGTGATTATATGTACGTATGTATTATAACTAGAGTTGAAAAAAATCAGGACTATTCGCGCAATATTGTCAGTGCAATCCCGACTTGAAAGCACTGTTTCAATATACCAATATTAAAAGAGTAGGGAACAAGTGACGGAGAATCTTTGACAGACAAGAGTTGATCCCTAGACTCCTTAACTTTGCGGTGCGGTTCAATGACCGCCCAAAAACCTTTATAAAATGATCATGGAGCTTGTTATAGCCGATGTCACATTATAACGAGCCGAATGTTAACTCCATTCGCAGTCACGTGAGCATGTGTGGTACATAATGTGCGCATTGCGCAATCCGATCACGTGTTACCCAAATTGACCCACCTCTGAAAGACTTTAATAGACTGAACAATGTAGCCCGAATCGAATCTTGCTCGGTACAACAATGCTAGTACCACAAACTACCGGAAACGACAATTGAAATTGTTGGACGTGTTCCATTGAAGCTTACACTTACAGCCCACGTTGATAGTCGCAACTAAGCTAGTAATGTATGCGTGAGGCTTCGATTGCGCCTTAATAAAAATTTTGGATAAATGATTGAGTGGCGGCTGGCTGGTTGATTGTTTGGACATTTTGACAGCTGACCACGCTCGTTACCAGTGTCGTGAAAGGCATCAGTAATCTAAATGCAAGGCTAATTGAATACAAAAGATGTGATAACTGGGGAATGCACTTGGCTTGCGTAATTATCAGCTGTTGTTAAGTCTTTATCATTAATGGCTGCCTCGTCCCTTCTATTGTTCGAGCCCACGGAACAGCCTACAAGACAAATCGGCACATGATTAACTATCTGCATTGTTGATAAATTAATCACGAGAAAACGAGTAGCGGTAACCATGATTCTAGAGTATATATTGAGTATATTGACTTTTTCATGTAAAAAACCGGAGCTTGCTTATGATAGACCAAATGAATCATAAGTATCATAATATTTTACCTAATGTTAAGTAACAGTGGAGTTGAAATGCATAATATGCTCGTCTAGAAAACAAAATACATCAGCTTGTCAGTTTGAATAATGCCTTTTTACACCTAGTGTAGAAAATAAAATAAACAGTGACAAAGAAGGCCAGTGATAATTCTAAAGTTGTGGAGAAAGTGGTATCAGGGAGAAAAGGTCTTCTGAACTCTCAACGCGGAAAAGGGGTAGGATGTGCTCAGAAACTCGGTGCAGAGGAGCTCAGTGGCGATGGCGTAGTGGTTCGTACGCTTTGGCTTTCAATTGAAAACAAAGCTGCTTTCGCCATGGTCAGGCCGCGGATGGGTGACCAAATATTTGTGATCTCGAGCTCCTCCGTGCTTCAGAAGGCACGTTAAGCCGTCGGTCCCGGTCGCTGTTGCGACCGTTTCTACCCACCAACCCGTATTGGGCCAGCGTGGTGGTGTTACTGCCCATACTTCTCATGTGTTCCTCATGAGGAAGGCCTGTGCCCAGCAGTGGGACGTATATAGGCTGAGGACGGTGCTCAAAAACGACGCAATTGTGGAGGCTCCAAAAAAAGTACAAAGAATGGGATATACTCGTATTTAAAAATACTTTGTAAAATACATTGTACTCAAAACTAACGCAGATTTAATATTATAAGGAAATATGTTTTGCTAAAAATATATATTTTTATTTTTCAACCAAACCAAGTCTTCTCACATTCGTGATGTCTGGCAGACGTGCCGAACTTGCATAATGAGTTAATAAAGAAAGACAATTAACCCTTCACCGCTGACAGACACGCGCACGCCTGCGCAGTTATGACATGCGCCTCCCGCGATGCAGCGTTGACGTCATAACGTGTATATCTGTCACAGCCACTCAGATTATAGCTCTGTTTTGTAGATGTTATTACAAAATATGTATGCAAGTTATGATACCTTTAATAGTCTAAGGTTTTTTTTTGGATGCAGAAGCCACCTGTGCCTTGAATATAACAATGGTCCTGAAAAGAGCTTTTTAATACTCAACAAGGACGATTGTGTTTTTATTTTTATAGACAGAAATACTTGAAGTTGAAAAATATATGTACTCTACAAAAAATCTATTAAAATGTACACCAAAAAAATAACGAAGGGGTGTTAAAGGGATTCTTTTTTGGCATGATGTTTTTACTCTTTATATACTTTGGCATAATATAACCGAAGCATAATTTACTGTTGGCACAATATTTTTTTCGCATAATTGTAGTTAAATTAAATATAAATTAGTACATTTAGACCCACTTGCACGATCGAGAGTTAGCACCTAACCCGGAGGCAATATATGGGCAAGCCCTGGGCCTAATTTATTGATAATTCTGCCTGAAATTTTATGCGAATAGTTAATTATGCTTAAACACGTTAATTCAAATTATGCGCAAATTATTGTGCGTAAAATTTTATGCCAAAATCAATTGCGTCAGTAATTTAGTGCAGGATCCATAATGCAAATTCATATTACCTATGCAAAAAAAAACTGAAAATACATAGGGTGTTAACATCCACATTTCGCCTGATATGTTTAAGAATATAAATACGGATACGCACAGAAACTTCGATAAAATATTTTCAATTTACAGCTTTGAAGCGGTAATTATTTCAATTTCAAATTCCTTCTCTATGAAAATCTTTTCAAAATCACGGAAAATATTTTTGTGGTGATTTTCTCATTTCTCAGCTCATTCAAAAATATACATGTTCCAAGATCTCGAGTCTTTTAGCGACCGGAAAATATTTTAATTTCACCCTCCACTAGTGAACTATATAAATTAAAAGTTTCCTAACCAAGAAAATCTGGCGCGTAACCTATTTTAAAGTTTCTCATTTTGATCTCGCTAACACAATTATGCGAACTATTTCTATATTAACGTCCCGTAAAATTAAACCGGGTGTGGCCCACACATTCCTTTATTATTCATAATCAGTATTAAGGATTCTTTACACCAAGGCGGCACGGCGGCGGCGCGGAGACTAAGGGTGGCTTTAAAACAACGCGACCGCTTACACATCAAATCTATGGAAATCTCGCTTGTGACCGGCCCTGGCTAACAGCGCTGGTGGCCAGGGCCTGCCGCTGGCGTGACAGTGAAACCGCCCTTAATAATAAATAAAAATTATTATACATTGCCTTCGCCGAGCTTTAGATTTTTCAGGGCTGGATCGCTCGTAGTGGGGGAGGCCTTCGTTCAGCAGTGAACTAAGTTGATTACTATGGTGATCACATATCAACTACATACCCCAAAGTAAGCAGCTATCGCGCTTATGTTATTGAAACTAATCTACTGTTTTGGGTCAGTAAGCACAAGCGTAACATCCTCATCCTCAACTCAACCACTTACTTCTATCCTCACCCATCACCATTTCTGCATCTTCTTCGGTCTTACACGTATCCACTTTAATATCCATAACTTTCCTGTTATGGTCATTTTCTCTCATCATTACACACCAAGTTCGCTACCTGTTACATGGAGACTTAACATATCTGACGAAATGTGGGTGTTGCCTCCTGCCTATCTCTTCAGGGAAAGCGGCGGCGTGATGATATTGGGTCCTAACCTATAAAATTGGTGTTATTTTCTCTCTTTGAATTTTGTCTGTATCTATTGAGATTCAGAGTATTCCTAAAAAATAATTACCTCGTCTAAAAATAGACTATATTTTTGAACTTTTTTGATTTATTTTGATAATTTGTTGTAAGTTTAATTGTGTTAAAATTGGACACGGAGACAACTCTTTTTAAGTGCCTCCCGAATACATCATTTTATTTGCATTCACTTAAAATCGATAAATAATTTTTATGAAGTGTGACATTACACATATAACTTAAGCTTGCCTAATGATAGATGCCAAATATTATTATCTTTGGATTTGTCGTTGTGAAGAAAACTAAAAAAAATATTAGTATGGAAAATGCAGAATTCCCCAGAATCTCCATACAAAACACCAATTTCATAGGTAAGGACCTAATATGTTATGTGTAGTTTATTACATACCTATACCAAGAAAACAGCTTCACTTATCTTACTTTTACACTTCCTGCACAAATCTGCACGATGAAAGGACGAAGACAATATATATCTGCTCCGGCATTGTCTATAGCCCTATTTTAGATAGCGGAACAAATAATGTAGATACGAGATAGCAAATTCATAACGCGTTGTTAGCGCTTAGTGTTTGCAATTAACGCTTTTTGGACACAATGCTTGTATCGCAAGCTGATTATCAATAACTACGTGGATAGCAATATTTGCAATACTTGACATAGGACTAAAGTATCAAGCCACCTACATCCATCGTGGTTATTGATTTAGGTGATAAGCTGTCACCTGAATTTCACTTGGCTCTTTTAACGATGTTTCTGAAATTTTTGGAGTTTCGATTTTCTTTCATTTCGTATTTTAATTTATTTCAATCTAATCTAATCAAATATTTATTGCATAGTTAATTCAAGAACAAAATTATATGTTAAAATAATGATGAACATTAAATATCTAGTGACCTTTGGCTTAGAGCAAAAATTTTAATTTTTTTTCTACTCTTTAACATAATTTTTTTACAGTAATAAATATTATAGTTGTTACATACAATCGCATCGATTAGCGCTCAGTTTTAAATTTTAGTGTGATTCATACTTTTGAATTATTTTTTGGCTTTGCTTCTATTTGTTTTCCTTATTATTGAGAAAATCATAAAATTAAAGTCACAAGTATAACATCATTAACACCATTAAAGTCACATAATTATTATCTTAAAATTTTTATATTTGCTATTCAAAATATTTCTAAATTTCTCTTCTAGTTCATGGTACTTTTTATTCAGACTTTAATTTATTGCCAAAAAATAAGACTATAATTTATTGCCAAAAAATAATAATAAAAAATGCAATTTTTTTCTGCACAGCAAAGAGCTATGTAAATTCGAAGCAAAACATGTAACGTGTGAAAATTTTATATGTAGATAGATGATAAGCACACATAGAACTTCAATCAGAATCTGAATGTTAACAAATATGAAATGTAAATGTCAACAAATCAGTTATGTACATATTAGAATTATGCTAATTCAAATTTGCAATCACATTTCCACAATCCCCATGTTTGTACTAAAGGGCAGGTAATGTTTGGCTGAATTCCATTTGATTCAAAACCTATTTCAGAATTTAAAGAAAAAATGCCATTATTTTCATATAGCCGGGAGAAATTCAAAGATTTCCATTTCGGCTTGCCACAAACTCCACCAATTGATTAAAAGAAATTATTTTTATTATTTACTGCCAGTAGTTTTTAGCTTTTAAAAAGTAAATGGCTGAAGAATTACCAACCTTTTTAAATATTGAAAATTACCACAATGTAAAAGGAGTAAACACTATCACTTGTAGGAACAGATAAGTTATCCGGTAATGCACATTTCGGGCTTGGTGTAGGTACCAAATCTTATCAGGTCGCACTAAGAGGTAGTCATTGTTAGATTAGGTGACGCATTCGAGACGGTCTCCTAACATTTAGACAAAGAGGTTGTTGATCTTTGTGGGAACTTCATGAATAATTGCGAGAACAGGTAAAACACACTTTTAAATTGATTATAATTTTTTACGATTTTGTTAATGGTTGCGAATTGAATTTCTTTATCGTTCGTTATCTTTACACTAGCTCCATTATTAGCCTCAATGCTCTGTTTTTTTCCCCGTTTTGCCCTTTATCTACATTCATTTAAATTCCTTCATTATCACTTATGGTGTTAAATTGACGAAACAAAGAAAAACTTGAATAAGATAAGTTAGAATAAAAGATCCTTAAAATTTTCCAAAGATTTTAATTAGAATCTCACGTCAGCACCAGTCAGTTGCTTTTTTTAATTTGTTCGTAAATATCGAGCATTACTAAATCACATATTGCTTTATTTTTAGCTCTGTATTAAATCTAAACAATTTTTGAACATTCTTTTTGCTCTTAGCATAACCAGCTACGATTATAAATAGTTTTGTACCTATTGCTGTACAAAAAGTCGCTAAGCACCTACAAATTGGTATGATGGGCTCAAACTGTCTGTCAATCTCATCCGTTCTGAATAGAGACTAACGAATTTCTAGTTTAGGAGTGTTTTTTGTATGACATGTGTAAATAAAGTGACTATTTATAAATTGATCGCCTCTTTGGATGCATTGTCAATTAATTGGAATTGCTTTGTCTGGTTCTTCGATGATTTTATTTGCGTTTTCTGAATGTAAATATTATTATATTAACTAAATTTTCGTTATCAGTTCATGAATGGTAATAAAATTTATTGTGAACAGCAAAAAATGATTCTTAGGTCAAAACTTTTATTAGAAAAAAAGAAATCAACACAACAGACATAAGCCATTCGGATTCAGACAGAACATTATGTACACTTCATTTTCTAGATAATGGACAATTAGAGAAATCTAGAATACGCTAGATTGAAGTACATAAGTACGTTCTTAGCCTGAATAAACTTTAGTAGGTTCAGTGAAACTTAAAAAGGTGAAAACTATCACGAACACGAGCTTTCAAGGCGAAGTGGCTATTGAGGCTAGCTATCAGAGAGCTAGCCTTCAATCGAAAACGTTAAAGCGTGATTCTGACAGACAAACTGATAATAGATAGCAATCGTAAAGTCAATGTTCTTTGAAATTCTGAATTTCTGATCCAGGAAAATGCTGCAGCAAAAAAGTATTAAAGTTTTTAATAATATTTTTGTTTTTGGGGCAAACAATAATTTAATTAACACAGCCTATCAATATCGGCTGGCCCTCTATACCTTGTTTATAAAATTAATAGTAAACAATACAATCAACGCATCAGGTAATTGCTTCGGCGCATCGTGGGAACATAAAACTATTATCCGACCAATTTTCATCGATGCCTTGTTTGATCAGAATCTTTGGACAGGTATATTGTTTACAGTTTTGCAAACATATTGGCTATTTTGCCTGCAATTTTCTCATTGCATCATCTATCATTGCTTGCTTAATCGACACTAGGGATGTTAGTAATATGACTACATTAAAATGTAAGCTCTGTAACATATTGAATTTTGATGATGGTGACATGATGTTATTTCTATTATTTTTCGATATTTCGAAAATTATTTGTAACCAGAAATAAAAATATGTCATTAAAAGCAAGTGCTTGTATACTATTGGTTGCAAACCTGTTTTTATAAGTTTGGTTTGTATAGAATAGAATAGAAAACTCTTTATTGTTAGCACCACTAAAATTCACAATCTCTTTCAGACTGTACTGTAAACTTTCTTTACTTTCTAAGGCTCACTTGCAGGAAAATTTAAAAGTAGTTTAAAACGATGTTGTAATTTTTTGAATAGTATAATAAAATTGTGAAAAAAATACTAAATCTAGTTCTAAATTTCCTGCAAGAGGCCCTTAGTCAGGTACATGGAATTAAATATTAATTTTATGAAGCGATAAGAAGCTTCTCCTCTACTTTTTCGATTAATAGCAGCTTCGTTCTGAGACAACAAACGGCACGAACAATATCGAAGTATTTCTCATCACTAAGCCGTTCTCAGATAATAGTGGTCATCTAAAACACTTGAACGGGTCGCGTCAGTTGAAATTATGATTAATATCAAGCTGGTTAACGGTCGGCCAGTTATGGCTCGGTCAGAACCTTCGAAACACGAAGTGTTTGAGCCAACTGGGCTACTTGATAGTTCTTCCGTTAGATAAAGTGGAATAAAGCATGTTATTATCATTTTTGAGATGCATAATTACGTTATTGTTATGTTTTATCTCATCGTTCGTATCAACGGATGTGGAGGTTTTGGTTTCTAGTGAATTATTGGTTATGGAAATTATGGAAACCAAAGCTCGTCGAACTTTTTTAATGAATATTCTGTTCAAAGAACTAAACTGATTTTTTTACATACTTCAGGTAAGCACTTGACCTTTATCCCACCTGAAACGAATGTGGAAACGAACTTCGCATGTATTCCTCAATAACTGAGGGACTGGCTATCTTACCCCTTTATTATTATTGCCTTTATTATTAACACAACATTATGACGACAAATTTATGTCACTCGAAACATAGAATGCCTACCACCAACCAAGCCGAGCAGAATAACTTCTGTCCCCATAGGGGATCGAACCCCGGCCCTCGAACCCTGGAGGTGGTTCATTATGAGAAGAATCTCTATGCACGGTTTTTTTCTACTTAAGCATTTAGTAATTATTCCTCAAAGGAGAATGGTCACGGCCCATACAAAATTTACCCAGGCCTGACAAGAATGAGACCTATCTTATTTTTTTTATGTTCCATAATATGTAACATAAATATGTGATTTTTATATTGAATATTAGTGGCTTACATATAAATATGTTGTTGTCTGTCTGCCCCTACGGGTATTACAGGCGTAATTTTATCGATGTATCACTCTCTACCAGTATTAGGCTAAGCAGAAAGTTCGTGGGGACATCATTAAAGTTACCTAATTTCACAAGCAAAACAATTTTGAAACATCCAAACTTGAGACAATAAAAAAAAAAGTCCTTATATCTTTTTCATGCTGCGCCTGAGAAAAACGCAAAGCAACATTTTTATATATTAGCCACTAATATTGAACATAAAAATTACATATTTATGTTACATTTAACATACCAAATAAAATGAGGTAAGTCTCATTTGTGTCGGGTCTAGGTCACAGATGACCATTCTCCTTTATTTACTGTCTTCTAAATACTTTTTTTGTAAATACTTCTAAATACTTTATATATATATATATATATATATATATATATATATATATATATATATATATATATATATATATATATATATATATATATATATATATATATATATATATATATATATATCACCAAGTATTAAGCGAACTGTGGTTGTTTTTAAAATTGACTTATTTACGAAAATCTGTCACAGGTAAAACAATTTCTTTTCATTTATTGCATAACACACAAAATGTTAGATTTAGCAACATCTCATACGAGGCCACTAATTTCTCTGCAAATGTTCAAATATCGTGTAGACTACATAATTTAGAACTGTTAATTTTTCAAAGGTAATTTCTGTATGTGTTCTCGCTGACAAACACGCTTATGGCCTCCCAGATAAGATCATTTTGAGCGCCATTAGCCAAAGTGATTGACGCTGTTAGTTTGTTGTCAGTAATTTTGGTTGAAACTAGAGCGGACGGGTTTTCGTCGCCACTATGCAATGTGTGCGTCACGCGGCTCTTGAGGCAGACTTTTGATTTTATATGTGCAATGGTTGCTTAATTTTATTTTCTCTTTTATTGTATGATATTATTTGATAATCTTTGATACTTATGTCCTAGAAATAAGCAAAGGGCTATTGTCATTGATAATTCTAAACTAAAAAGGCAGCGGCAGTTGAGTTTGGACGGACGGAGCCCTACTCGTTCGACAGTTCTCGGGACTCGCAGGTTCGATCCCACCGCCCACCTGTACCGCAGAGTTTGAATAAAATTTATGATAAGTTCATTGTGAATATCGTTTGCCTGACATTGTGCCCGGTGCATGGCAACAGACTCGCTACCACCTCTGCCTACCCCTTTAGGGAAAAGGCGCGTGATGATTTGTCGGCAACTGTGAAATTAAGAATTATAGTACCAAAAATAGTGCCTTTATTATAATTCAGCAATAATATTGATGAAAACTGCATTACCATACAAGTTTTTATGTAAAATGCGTACAAAAATATAATCTTTAGTATGATCAAATCAATTATTCTCATGTGCCTTTAGTTCCTTTATAAACAATAATATGCTGTATTATTAATTCGCTTTCGTTTATTACTCCCATAACACGTTTCATGATATTGATTGTTTCATTGCGACACAGTAACATGCGAAATGACTCTCGAAGGTTATTATCATTGTAAAACGCATATTATATAATAGTAATATGCTAATTTTGAACTGAATTAGTTGCAGAAACAAAGTGTAGCATTGATCATGGCTGTCATACCGCAAGTGTAATAAAGTTGCGACATTTAACGACTTGATATTATTATAATAGTAGATATATTATGGTGAAACAATGATTGTGTTGAAATTATTTCGTTTCGAAGAACCAAATATTCTTCGTCTGCCTGTTACATGTTTTATTGGCACATTCATCCTCCTTTCAACATTCTCAACTGTACCTGGTACAAGCAGTTATGTATTTTTTTTGTTCTTGGTAAATACTACTCGTATTTGGCCATCTAGCTCTGGCCATCTGATAATATATGACTTTAATACGTAATACCTGATAAAGTAGCATCTGGCCACAAATCGAAAGAGTACAAGTATCACAGTATAGGCTGTCTATACTTTGCAAATACTTCCTCTTTGCTTCAGAGTCAATATGTCGTTGGTCTCACTGGAGTCGGTGTCGGTTGGTCTGTAACACAGATATACATTAACATAGAAGAAGCAAATGCATGTACGGCGCGTGTTCGAAAACGTTGACAAAACGTCGGGGTTGGTGTAGCGAGGAGCTTGGTTGCGTAGTGGTTAGAATGCTTTGGCTTCCGATTGAAAACAAAGCTACCTTCGCCAAGGTCAGGCCGTGAATGGGTAACCAAAATCTCTCGTGATCTCGATCTTCTCCGTGGTTCGGAAGGCACGCTACCCACCTACCAACGCTCATTGGACGTGGTGGTGTTACGGCCCATACTCCTCATGTGTTTCTCCATGAGAAAGTCCTGTGCCCAGCAGTCACACTATATAGGCCGAGGACATGGCCAATGCTAACTAGTCTGCGCGCGTTCGAATGCCTGCAAAAACTAAAAAAAAGCCTCGTAGTGTGATAATTGCAATCTCCAAATTACGACTGTGATGTCACAGTAGATGTTAAAAAGTTTACACGCTTGGTTTCAGAACAATATCGCTCATCCAAAAGAATATTGACGTAATTACGATTTTGAGATTTTTTAGGAGAGCGTTTTAAAATTTTGACATCGAAAATATTGTGTATTTTCAATCATTCTATTGATATATTTTAATAGTAATGTTGTGTTACTTTTCTACCAATAATATTACAAAAAAAGTTTGCGAGAAAACTCAAGATAACTTTTGAAAAAACTAAATAAAACACCAGACGTACATTTATGACATTTTATACATCAAATAATACAATTATGACAATAAACTAGGTTTGGATATGGGAATAAATCATGAATTTAAACAACATTATATTCAATTTTAGTTTTATTTTTATAAATCTGTATACATTTTATGAACTTAGTCGATGTTTCCGCGTATCCTTTCGAAGTATAGGCCAAAACCATGGCGGCAGTGACTCTCTCTTTGTCGGAAACTAATGGAACAACAATTCTGTCGTTTTTACCATGGATAAAACGTGCAAAACATGAAGTTATGGCATCAAAAACTCATTTTCGACTTTTTGGTAATTATGTAAATATTCTTTTGTAAAAGCATATCTAGACCACAGATACCCATCCACACAGTCTGGTGGCGTTACAGCTCATACTGCTTATGTCTTTCTCTATGTACGAAGCCCAGAAGTGGAAGCCCAGCTTTAGAAGACTTTCCAACGATTATAATTAATGGCGACTGATGAGTACAAATTTGAATACAGCTAATGAATAAACAATGACCCGAGATATTATTGTCGACAAAGCGAAATGAACGAGCTGTGACACACATTTAAGTGAGCTTAACAAAAGTGACCTTTATTACAATACAATAAGGTGTGGATGCTAGTGTTTATTATGATCTGTGGCCCATCTTACATGACAAATAGTTATTATGTCAGTGACGTCATCGCGACCACGACTACTGTTAACTAGATAGCTTTATCTCTGTCCATAACTATTGAAATAACTGTGTTAGTTGTGTGCAGGAATGTTTATATTTAATGGCGTTTTAAGACTTATTTCTTATAAAAACATGTTCACTTACACTGAGATAAAGTATTATTTTACACTAGCTGTTGCCGACGACTTCGTCCGCGGTTACTATGTTTTTTTAGCTATACCACGGGAACCCTATAATTTTCCGGAATAAAAAGTATCTACACATACATCACATATCAGCATGCCTCTTTCCCCGAAGTGGTAGGCAAACGTTGACCAGGGATATAAGGTCTAAATCACCGTACAAAATTTCGTTGAAATCGGTCCGGCCATTTCGGAGATTAGCCCGTACAAACAGACAGAAAATACAAAAAATAAAAATTTTTTTTAGGTATTTTATTAAACTCTTTATTGCACAAAAACATAAAGAAACAATGTAAAAAGCAGAAGTATACGAGGGAGGACTTATCTCTTATAGGGATATCTTCCAGTCAACCCGTTACAGGTGTGTGAGATCTCAGGATCTCAGGGGGTATTTGCCCACTTTTTACATTTCCTTGACTTAATTTTAAGCATTTTTTTCTATGTACGGAGATTCGACCTGTACAGTTTTATTATTAGCTTTTAATTATTTTACTGAAACGTGCTTTGAATGATTTTTATTGAAAAAAATATATATAGTTATTGTAATTCACGAAGGTGACTAAATCATTCGACATCAGACTCTATCTTCAGGTGTTAGGAGCGAAGCTACTCGTCATTTTAAAATGCAAAAACTATAACAAGATATTTTTTTATGTAGAAAATTAATTTCAATGTGATTTTATGTGCTAAGAGGTCGTAATGTATCGAACGCTGTAGTTTTGATATTAAATTAAAGCTTGGTTGGTCCTTGGATGGGTGACTATATCTTTGATGTCTTGATTTTTGCTTCAGAATGCATCCTTTGCCAGCGTGTTACGATCTGTACTATTTATACATTGGGTCCTTACCTATGAAATTGGTGTTTTATTTCTCTCTTAGTATTTTGTCTGTAACTATTTAGATTCAGAGTATTCCTAAAAAAAATTACCTCGTCTAAAAATAGACTATATTTTTGAGCTCTTTTGATTTGTTTTGATAATTTGTTGTAAGTTTAATTGTGTTAAAATTGAACACGGAGACAACTCTTTTTAAGTGCCTCCCGAATGCATCATTTTATTTGCATTCACTTAAAAACGATAAATAATTTTTATGAAGTGTGATATTACACATATTACTAAAGCTTGTCTAATGATAGATGCCAAATATTATTATCTTTGGATTTGTCGTTGTGAAGAAAACTGAAAAAAATTTAGTATGGAAAATGCAGAATTCCCCAAAATCTCCATACAAAACACCAATTTCATAGGTAAGGACCTAATATTATATCGTGTATAAAATTGATTTAATTTTAATTCATAACTGTTTTTTTTTAAATTGCTGCTGTTCCATGTCACTCAAAAAAAAACTAATTGTCTTTGATGATACTATTTTTAATAGACCACTACAAAATCGTCTTAAAAAAATTTGTAGGTGCCCAAGAAAGAAAGAGGTGCAAAATCATGTCTGACTTTATTAGAAAGGTATTGGACATTATAACATATTTAGACTAATGGTCATTACTGAAGAACATTGTCTTGAGACGAGAAAGTTTCTTTCTAATGATTTTGGTCAACACGACTATATTGAAATAACTTCTTTATTTCTGTCCATAACAAACATTCGCTTTCGCTATGATGAACATCGATTTGTCGCAGACACATTGATTTCATTTCTTCAGCATTTTAAAATGCTTTGTCTAATCAAAATCAAAAATCAATCAAAATCAAAAATATCTTTATTTTATAGGCTTGATATACAAACACTTAAAAACGTCAATTTATGAATAAGTGAATCTACCACTCGCTCGGAACGCAGACATCCCCGAGAAGAGCGAGCTAGAAACTCGAGGGTTGCTCTTTTTTCACATTTTTTACAATTCTTGTTTTTTATAAATGTTAGGCTAGTACAATCAAGTGGACTTAGTTAATGGGCTTAGATCTGCAGCGGCGGCGACGGGCTCACCACCTGTCACGCTGAGTGCAGTCACTGCTTGGTGAAGCACGGACTATGGCAGTGGACTGATTCTGCAATGTTTTTGCCTAGTCTCTGACTAACCCTAAGGGGATAATAGTCGTGATTATATTCATGTATGTATGTGTATTTGTAAATAATAGTGTGGGAATGGAAAGTGGAATAAATTTGTATTAGTGGAACGAAAAAATTGAAATTATTATAACATGATGTATATGGTATAGCAGGTAACTGTAGTGGAAATAAACCTCACCTTTTTGTTCATTCACTCGCGTACAGTTTGCTTCGCTCAAATAACTTGAGTTTATGTCTACTACCCTCCCCCAAAAGTGACATTATGCGGAGTTTTTAACTGTTATTGTTTTTAACACATTGAACTGTTTTATACTTGTAGATGGCAATAACAGCAACAATCGGTAATGACCGTTCCGATGTACTAAATAAATCTATTTACGTTTCCTGTACATTGTAATGATTATGTGTGAAACTGTAACTGTATCTTTTTCATTAAATAAAAAAAAAAATATTTGATATTAAAGTCAGACAGAACAAGTTATTCATGATAAGATAATAATAATAATTTAATCTTGTCATTAATAACTTTTTCTGTAATAATTATGTAACCCACATGATTTTGAGTTTGATGATGCCGAACTCGGTGACGTAGTAGTCGATATCGAATTTTGCGATATTGAAAACAAAGCTAACTGCGCCATGATCAGGCTTTGGATGGGTGACCAAGACTTTGTGTTCTCGAACTCCTCCGTGCTTCGGAAGGCACGTTAAGCACTTAGTTAGTAGACAACCCGCATTAGGCCCAGGTAATGGTGTTACCGCCCATACTCCTCATGTGTTTCTCCATGAGGAAGGCCTGTCCCAGCAGTGGAACGTATAAAAGGTGAGAACCACATGTTTTTAAGTGGCTAGAATACATGTTATAATTGTAACGTTTGCGTGGTTATGCTTGGAACTCGTAAAGTACAAACGTACTCCACTCTCCCAACCTATGATTGTAAAGTTCTAATCATTTTCTCTGCTTGTCTTACCTGATTAGGCAAGCTGCCAAGCTTGACCCGGTAACGTTGCTAGATCATCTAGGATACTTTAGTGTCATTATTATAATATTAAACGACATTTTAAACTGAAATAACACTATTTTTATTAAATAATGTTTTGCATTTACTGCTATCCCCTTAATTCCCGAATCTTACGCGGGAAAACAAACGAATCACGGAATCTTATAGTGTGTCTACAGTCACGAGCATGAACATGTCATTTTATACAGTTTTGAATAATAAAAGTCTTTATTTCCTTGTAATAGAAGTTATTTACTGTCAAAATTGTTTACACATGTTCATGCTCGTGACTCTACAGACCGACTGGTAAAACATAATATGCTATGTAACACTAAATGAAAGAATTAGCTATACACAACAGCTGAAGCTAAACCTTAAACCATTACGATTAAAATAATTTTGCAATAACTTGTTGCGATTGTATTGTCTCTACGTGTTTATTAGCCACTAATATTGACCTGTAAATTGAACTTAATGATAGTATGATTAAGTGTGACATGCGGTGGTGATGGCTATTTGTCAAATAGCAAAACAATGAGAGGTCACATCAAGTGATAGGTTATTGACCCTGACCGGGAGATAATATCTCAAGTATGTATGCCATTGTAAAGAGTTAAATTAGTTTTTTGTTTATGGTAGCTAATAAAAGTATGACTCACTTTGTAACACATGGGCTGGAAAGGCGTCTAATGGACTTAGACCTGCACAACACCCATTAGCTTATACCGCACCTGTCACGCTGAGTGCAGTTACTGCTTGGTGAAACGCGGACTATGGCAATGGACAGCTTCTGCGGTGCTCTTGCCTAGTCTCTGACTAACTCTTAGGGGATAATAGTCGCGATTATATGAAGGTATATTGCTAATACTGGTATTTTTAGCCATGCGTTAACGAAGAAAAAATACAGCTTACAGCCGGTCATAGGTACGCCTCGCCCAAGGATTTCTACAACAGTCAGGTGTCCTCATCCAGCAACTTGTTACAATCACATCTTCAGTACTTTATTGAGCGTTTGTCAATCCTGTTAATCCCAGTATCGCAACTAGAGAACTTTACACTCCAATGGCCATCACTCGATTAGTTGCGACCAATGGTCACGATCTTACATGCGTTCTACTGCTGGGTACAGCTAGCCTACTCTCGAACGCAATCTCAATGAAAACTCAATATTAACACAATCCAATATCTCAAAATGCCGAGACTAGAGAGGCGGTACGAGCGTACCAATTTCAGCTAAGCTCAATGTAATTTAAGCCACTCAATATTCTCATAATTTGAGCCCGTTTATGGCCCTAGTGTCCCACAGAAGAGTAAGAAACATCACAATCTCAATGTCGATCGATCGGTATTGCGTTCAAGAGTAGCAGGCCTTTATATGAGGAATACGAGACACGATCGGAATCGCTGACCTTAGACTTATTTATTTAAAAAACAACGAAATTTTTTTTTTAATTTGTTACAAGAATCCCATTATATTGTAAGCTTACATCCGCATATAACTGAAAATTGATACAGGTGCAACACGATCGTAGTCTCAAATGTTTAATATAGCCAACTGGTACTAGAATATAATATTACTCAAACCACATCTTTACGAACAAAGGTCCCAGCTCGATTACATTTCCTATTCCAATACAATTATGTCTAGCTTTGCGTCGTATTGAGATTACAAGTCTTACTTGCGTTAGATGTTCAATAACTGTTCCTATTGGCAGATAAAGCAGTAATTTTCTTCAATAATAGTGCGAGATAGTTTTATCCCTTCCCGAGTCGCAGTAAAGTTTGAAATAACTGCAACCGAGTGATAACGTGGCGCTAATCCCACAGGCGACTGTTCCTGCTTCACGTTCAATTTGGTTTCACGATAAATGTTGGGAATGTGGATATATTTATCATTAAAGTTGTTAGGTTTAATTTCATCCGTAAATATAAAAAAAAAAAGATTTTTTAAGTAAAATAAAACCGGCTCCAAAAATAGACCAAAACAAAAAGCACTCGAAAGAAAAAATAATAATTGCTTTTCGTAAATACGTAAGTGACTATGTTGTTGGTACAATTAATTTAAATAAAATTGAGAAAAATCTATATATTTTAATTTAACAATTTATGAAGGCGGTACCCAGCCGACAGCTGTGAACATTTTATTCTAACGTAACAGTAACGTTTATTTGATGCAAATTAATTTCAATATTCATCGTTTATGATTTAATTCACTGCTTATTTTCTTGGTATGCTCTTTTAGTTTGTTACTTTCATGGTCATTCATTGTTTATTTATATTTTGTCTTTGAATTACCGTAACACCTGTAATTACTGTATTTTTATTGGCTGGTCAATTTCGTAGATAACCGCCTCCTTTTTTGAAGTCGTTTAAAAATGAGGGATTGGGTGAAATGGCACACATTATGGGATGCTTTTGTCCAGCAGCGGACTAGTGTGGGTTGGTGATGATGTACTCTTTTTATAGAATACAAAATCTTAATAGCATACTTGTAGATTTGTAGAATTGGCGTTATGAATGAAGTTTTCTTTGGGACTGTATGGTACGGCAAGTGGTGAAGATACCTATCCTGGTTTTGTATATACTACTTTTTCAATTTCTTCAATTAATCAACGGAACCTTAATTTTATTTAATTTATGTAATATTTTAGACTACTTGCATTTGTAATGAAAAATGTGGTAAACTGCAGAATATATAACACAGATATTTATTTATTTTTTCTTATAAATCTTCAATGACGTTGTACTTTATGACATTTTAAAGTAAAGTGAAACAATGTAAAGGGAGGATAGAAACTTGCTGAGTTTCTT
This sequence comes from Parapoynx stratiotata, assembly GCA_910589355.1. NCBI lineage: Eukaryota > Metazoa > Arthropoda > Insecta > Lepidoptera > Crambidae > Parapoynx > Parapoynx stratiotata. The sequence goes on along the minus strand of OU342468.1, from coordinate 3,469,273 downwards.
GCCCGTTCTTCTCAGAACAAGGCCTCCTGGTAGTTTTGTGAACGGATGGCGTAGTTTATCGCTTTCACGAAAATTTGTAAAATGCTTTTGACGTTCATAAGCATGTGCTAAGACGCATCTAAATTGAATAAACGATATTGAATTTTGAATACTCTAATAAGGATTATTCATTATATTTATATGACATAATTTGGTAAACTTCTTTAAATGGCAGGCAAACACCAATGTTATATAATGTATAAAACACCATTAGGTAGGTAGTCTGCTTAATGATGTGTTAAATAGTACTAATGTATCTTCAAAAAAGCTATTTTTATATTTCCGCGTTTTCTGTATTTCTAATATTTATTCCACCACAAGATTCTCCGGAAATAAATATTATTTCTCACAATCTTCATTAAATAAAACCTATTTCACAGTTATGAGATAGGCTCCAAATTTTTTATAACATATAAATGGTCATTTAATTCCGCGAGAATCAGCTACAAGGATATCAAAGGTTCCAGATTTTTATTAATGATATTAAGGATGTTTGTGTTATTAGTTAACACAATTATTCATTAATTCATAATGAATTTGGACTAGACGATTAAATATGGTAATTTACACATAGGCTTACGTCTTATCTTCCGCGGCTATTATCTTCGGCTCTATTAAATTCAAGATATTTCAAATTTAATGGTGTTGAAAAATAGTTCATATTATGACATACTAATAATTCCATGAATACATTTATGTTATGTTTACAATATTTTATTGTGATATATTTTTAAATCATCAAGTATTGAAACTGTTAGCAGTCCTTTTCTTGGTCAACAATGTAGTGCCTATTTTATGAGCTTAAAGAGCATAAGTTTAGAATTAAGATTTATTTATTTATTTTAAGAATTACCAACGTAAGTGGCAGTAAAATACACATTACTTAGGTACAATATCTAACTGCACTCACACTTATAGGCAACCACAACATGCCACCACAAGATGATAAATAAAACGGAAATAAAAATTTATCAATAATAATTTGATTTTAAAAGTTCCACGGACAAATGGTAATTAATAAGCTGTTCTTTGTTTTTAGTTGTTATCTTTTATTGTAGTAAAAATTTTGTTATCAATAATACGTTTTGTATTTTGATAAAATAATATTGAGCTCTAAGGTTCAATAATATTATTAAAGCAAAATTAGTGGAAACACAGCCTGATGAGTTCAAACGTGACACTGGCTATAGTTAATTTTTTTCCTACTCAAAACTGTGTGGCATAGTTATTTGTTTATTTTGTTCTTGATAATAGGGACTTTAATTTACCACATGTTGCTTTGATGCTCCATAAAAAAATAATACCCACATGATTTGACGTAATTTGTATCAAGTTATGACGAAAGGTTCGTGTGTTTAAGAGTAATTTTCCTCGAAGCCATTATTAACTGGTAACTCTATTTTTTTCTTTTTTTGGTGTAGAAACAAAAAGTTAACGAGGCTAGACCGGTCCGTGTTTTGGTGAGCTTGTTAATGAAGTAGGCAATGTTTTAAGGGAATATTACTTTAACATGATTAAAAATAAGCTTTGAGTAGCTAGTAAAGAATGTAATAGGTCCTACTGAAAAAAGGTATCCAATAAGTTATTCATTGTTTTTGTTGTTTTAGTAAAATTTCGAATTTATGGTAATTTTCCATTTGCTTATGAAGTTATTAAATGTTTAGTTTTATTAAATCTAAACAATCAATTATTTGCCAGAATATAATATTTTTTTGTACTTAATATAATATAGTTAGTTACTATGTTAAAAATCTTTAAAGAAGAACTAAATCATTTTTACCACGTGCTCTGATTGTTAGAAATTCCTTTTATAGGTATCCCATATATGTGATTCATAACCACTATTTATATGCCAAGTAACGTTGCTCAAATTTAATTTATATTCAAACGCGAACATTCCTACACAGCTCGATTCTAACAGCCATCGACTGAGTATTAATAATCGATAGGGGACTAATCGATTTTGAATAGTAATCAACTCACGCATAAAAATATTTTGATAAAGACAGATAATATATAAATCTTGTTCTTTATGTACATTGTGAGTGGAGGTTAAAAGAATATTTATATTTTAGATTTATATAAATATATAAACATTTATTTATTGACTACTAATCAATGGTATGGTAATCTTAAGGAGACTGATATTACGGTATTGTATATTTATGGGATATGAGCATTATGATTTTGGTTGGCTATAGCACTGAACAGTAATTCGGTAGCGCATGAGTAATCCCATTATAAAAATTAAGTTGACAATAAATGGCTCGAAAGAAAGTTAAAGCCATATTTATCAATAAATGCAGTATTTCCCTAACTATTAAGGTTTCTGTCATAGTGTTCTTAGAGAATTTTTAGATAGAGGCTAGTTTTATATAAGTTTTTTATCATGTAGCGACAGATTTAACACATCATAAGCATAGAACATTAGCCTATAATTTGTGAAGACTTAACATTCATAATCAATGAAATGAAAAAAAGAAGTTACGAGAGTATATGTATGGATAGACCGCCTTCATTATCTTATAATTGAGAGAATTAAATAATTCTATTTTATTATCTGTTGCAGTATTTGCGATGGCGGCCGGAAGGATCTCATTGACTTCACCGTCATTAGACGTCTTAGACTACTTCGTTTTTGCGATTTTTTTTTCAATAGCAGCAGCAGTTGTTTCAATAGATTTAAGTAGATCTTGTGATCTTTTTAGACTATGTAGGAAATATGTCAATTTTAACGAACATTTTATAAACATTAAATCATGCACATTCTTGGTATAAAAGAGTTTCAGTGTGATTATTAGTTTTCATCATCTCAGTGATTTCGACGGTAAAAGTCCACACTATTTTTTTGGTGACAAAATCTGCCAAGCTTTTTAAATGTCACACATATTTTCAATGATATGTCTCGAATAATTGTGACATGGCTGAACCAAGTGGATCCTTTACCTACATTTTATTGGTTAAGGGAGAACTTAAAACAACAACAGTCAAGCGTCACTCAAGTTTTAATATTTCTTTTCTTTCGGCTTTAAAAAACAAAATACTTTTGTTTTTTAACAGAAAAACATGGGCATACAATCAAAAATAATTGTCCCGTTCGTTAAAACGACGGCAGTTAAGCACTCCCATTTTCCTGACAATATTCGAAAGCGCGCATAAAGTAGTGTTAAGCGCGGCTACATTGCAAGCGGGCGGGCGGGCGATCTGGCCGGCCGGCGAAGTATAGCAAATTGAGACTATGACAATTTATAAAGATTTGACGAACAAGGCAATTGAGTGGCTTCGCTGCGATCGATTGATGTTTCATTTGTTTCGTTAGCATCGCGGTCGGCGCAGTGTGCGCCATGATCAAAGTGCATAGATTTGTATGAGACCGCCTGAAACGCATGAACTGCCCGCGCCGCTTGCTACTGTCTAAATATTGTCAGCGGAGGGCGAGCGAAACTCTTCTACATCGCGAACTAAAAGAGCTAAAAGGAGATCAGATATCAAACGGTTCAAGCGAACTTTTTTTTTTACCGTGTTCGGCAAATCCTCGCTTAGTTTATCATAGTTTCCATTACTATGCTTCACTCGCTCGAGGAGCTCGGTGGCGTAGTGGTCAGTGCGCTTTAGCTTCGATCGAAAACAAAGCTACCTTCGCCACGGTCAGGCCGTGGATGGGCGACCAAGACTTTGTGATCTAGAGCTCCTCCGTGCTTCGGAAGGCACGTTAAGCCGTTGGTCCCGGTCACATTTGTGGCCGTTTCTACCCACCAACCTGCATTGGGCCAGTCTGGTGGTCTTACGGGCCCAAACTCCTCATGTGTTTCTCCATGAGTAAGGCCTGTCCCAGCAGTGGGACGTATATAGGCTGGGGACTCGCCCGCTTGCACGTCCGCTTGCCCGCTCGCTTCCCCGCCCGCCAGCCGGCAACGCTTGGACTTTACCGACATTTTTAGTTGAACGCATACCGTAGTCTAAGTCAAGGCTAGTCCATAAACTTGTATGTTTAAAGACTATTGTCCAAGGCAAAGTTAATTCTCCTCCTCTAAAGTTAAGACTCCAGGTAGTCGCGGTGCCTTATAGCGTTAAATATTCCTGAGGTTCTAAGTTCCTGAAGGATGCCAATTTATTAGGCAATTGTCACTGGCTACGTCGCGCGTACTTCATAAAGAACCTAATTTGTTGTTCGTTGTTTTGTAAATTTAATTTAGTTGCCTGTTGTGTTTATAGAGAAAAACTTGGGTATGTTGCTATTCAAGCCAAACCGCCTTCTCTCTAGTTGATCCGTAGTCCTCAGCCTATATACATCCCACTGCTGGGCACAGGTGTTCCTCATGGAGAAACACATGAGGAGTATGGGCCGTAACACCACCACGTTGGCCCAATGCGGGTTGGAGGAACTGGTAGAAACAGTCGCAATAGCGACCTGACCAACGGCTTAACGTGCCTTCCGAAGCACGGAGGAGCTCGAGATCACAATGTTTTGGTTACCCATCCACGGCCTGACCATGGCGAAGGTAGCTTTGTTTTCAATAGAAAGACATAGCGTACTAACCACTATGCCACCGAGCTCCTCAGTTGATCTGTGGATATAATACTGGCCAATTTGTGGGCCAGTGTATCTTAATTTCACGTATATTTAACTTATCAATTAACTACAGGCAAAGGCATTGCTGTAGGTCTAGCGCGGGCCGGAGAGAAAAAGTCCTCGGAGACAAAAATGCTCATTCCCTCTCGCTTCTTCGTTCGCGTGGAAGCGAGAGGCATTGCTAGGCCTTCTGGGTTAGGGCATAGTCCTGGCTATAATAAATTTTCCTATTGTGTGATTCCAATGTCGTTTTATTCTATGCTGTGGAAGTCAAATCAAGCTTACTGCTCCAGTTGTTCATCATATTTTTCTTAACAAGTGTTCAACTTAAACAATAAGACATAAAAATTGTGAACGATAAATGAATATGAATTGAACGTAAAGCGTTGAACCAAAATTAATTTGCAATTAACAAAACAATGATGATACTGTACCAATTTACCCTTCATGAACTCTAACCCAAGATAGAACAATCTTTATTTAAAGTATATTGTATAACCACGAGTAATTGATTAATTCTAGAGAATCTTTTAAATATAATGTATTGGCCGTTAGAGAAAGTCTAGTATTGATTGTACCCCAAGAGCTGTAATAGTAAACCCAGTGAACTTTTGATAAATTATTTATTTATTGTATCTACAATGCTTGCAACAAAACCGCTGAATCATGTACTTAGTAAAAAACCAAAACATTGATATTTCAGTAAATTCAGCTTTAAAAAATAATTTGAAAAATAATATTTTTAACATAATCTGAAATGTTGTATTCCAATAGATAGGTAATATATAAATAACATACATAAGTTATTATAGAAATTTGTAAATCATTATTTAAATATATATCTGTTATTGATAAAGAAAAAGTTAAAAAATGGTATAGAAAATACAAATAGTCTAGGAACATACAAAAATTGTATATATTATAATATCATCAAATTAATATATAATAATATTATATCATCATATATCATAGTTGTTATGTAACTTATTAAATACTTAAACATATATTTTAAGTAAGTATATGTTTCTATATATAGGTCTATGGGTATATAATAAGTGTGGGAGTGCCAACATTAAGAAACCCATGGTTCCGTCACAATACGGTTTCTTTTTATAATTAAAACATCCCTTAGCAATTAATTAAAATATATTTTTCGTGTTAAGTAAATTTGATTACCTTGTATTTTTTTGTAAAAATATGAAGATCGCCTCTTAAGCCTGCTTTAATACATTTTTAATTAACATAATTTCCCCGAATTTTCATTAAAATAATGCGTACTGTCTTACCTTTAAAATTGTATTATATCAATACATATAATACAATTCTAGAAGGTAGAATGTCTGTATATAGAAAAAATTTGCTTAAATGCAAAGTCAGGGGGAAAATAAAAAAAAAACTTATTTTTATTTTTTTTCCCTGCCGTTCGTCTGTTTGTCTGTTTGTACGGGCTAATCTCCGAAGTGGCTGGAGCGATTTTAATGACATTTTGCATGGTGATACCTAATATCCCTGGTCAACATCTTAGATACTTTTTATTCAGGAAAATTAAAGGGTTCCCGTGGGATAGTTAAAAACCAGTAACCGCGGACAAAGTCGCGGGCAACAGCTAGTTTTGAATAATTTTGATAAAAATTACTCTGAATTTATTACTCCAGAGTATTTCGGCTGATTCCGCGAAGTTTTACGTAAGTAATTTCGTTGTCACTCTTGGATATTTTTCGTGGTGCTTAGGTACTGTGTTGTATGCTTACCCTTAAGGATAATTAAAAAAGAAAAAATGTATGCGTGTTCATATTTTTAAGGTATAATACTATAATGGTATTATGTAACTTAATTTAATACATACATACATAAATCACGCCTATATCCCCGAAGGGGTAGACAGAGGTGAACTAGCACCCGCGTTTCGCCAATTATGTTAGATCTCATGTAATAGGTGGCGAGCCTATTGCCATTTATCGGGCACAAAAGTCGCAGTACATTGCTATTGCTAGGTGGTATAAGAGGAACGCTGCTGCCAGTTCCTCATCATTCCTCAATTTGATAGAAGAATAAAAATTACTTAATTCATAATTTTTTATTCATTTTAAGACTCCGTACGTAAATTATTGTCCAATAAAGGTTGCATACTTAAATGAGTGTGGCAAATTAAAATTTATAACACACATAACATAATACATATACTCATAACATCACGCCTCTTTCCCCGAAAACCCAAAGGGGTAGGCAGAGATGTCCCACCCACATTTCCCCAGATATAGGTCCCCACGTAACAGGTGGCGAGCCTGTTGCTATAATACAATGTGAGAACGATATTCACAATCAACTGTACATAAGATTTATTCAGACACAGTTGTATAGAATGAATGATAGAATAGTATTGAAGAATGAATGATAGAATGGTATGGTATATTGGTATAGATAGAATGAATGGTATAGAATGAATATGAATAATGATTACCTAGAAGACAAAAATGCGTGGCAATAATTGTAATGTAGATACTATTTTTTAGATTCTAATTTAGACTATCACCGTACATGTTTGTAATGAAAAATGTGGTAAACTGCAGAATATTACTCAAATTAGATATCTATCTTTTTATTTTTAAACTTCAATGACGTTGTAGTTTATGACATTTTTTAAATGTTGCTATGTAAAGGGAGGGTAGAAACTTGCTGAGTTTCTTGCCCGTTCTTCTCAGAACAAGGCCTCCTGGTAGTTTTGTGAACGGATGGCGTAATTTTTCTTTTTCACGAAATATTGTAAAATGTTTATGACATTCATAAGCATGCGCTAAGACGCATCTAAACTGAATAAATGCTTTTGATTTTGATTTTTGATTTTGATTTTATGGCGGTGGGATCGAATCCGTGATTCCCGTGGCCTCTCGAACGAGTAGTGCCCCGTCCGTTCAAACTCGGCTACCATTGACTCATTTATGATTTTTAAAATAAACATTCTGTATGATGATACAGATATGATGATACGAGTACAATAAATTTCTAATTTTTGAAATATCTTGCCGACAGCGAACTTCCTCGACAGTCATCAGGCTTTTACGTCCCAATGCTGGGCAGGCCTTCCTTATGGAGAAACGCATGAGGAGTATGGGCCCTAACACCAACAAGCTGGCCCAATGAGGGTTGGTGGGTAGAAACAGACGCAATAGCGACAGGGACCAGCGGCTTAACGTGCCTTCCGAAGCACGGAGGAGCTCGAGATCACAAAGTTTTGGTCACCCACGGCCTGACCATGGCGAAGGTAGCTTTGCTTTTAATCGAAATCCAAAGCTTGCTACTACGCCACCGAGCTCCTCGCCAGTACAAGGAGTAAACTATTATTTTAATTTGACAAAACGAAACGATCTTTATACGTGATACGTTACTGCCTTGATAACATAAAAAATTATGTCGTAAGGTATGTTGGGCGTTGCTGTTTGTTGGGTAGTCATTATATGTAAATTGTGAAGTCGTGATGATGGCCGAACAGATAGTGACGAGGCATGTTTGCGATTCGTAGGCAGAGTTTTAAAAACGGTATTGTTGGTTGGTGGTAGCTGCACTTGCTTATAAGAGAATGTTTGCTTGAGGTTTATTAATGATTGTATGCACATTAACTGGTGTGCCTGCTCCTAAAGTAATTATGATATTTCAATTGTAATTAATAATAAATAAATAAATATCATCAGATATTCACAACCATCAACTAGCCCCTTTTTAAGCAACCAATACTGCTTGTGTTACGGATAAATTAATAGATAAATACATATAAATATTCAGATTTTATATAATACATATATAAAAATCCAAGACTGGAGAACAAATGCCTGTATTCATCACACAAACATTTGCCCCCACTGGGGATCGAACCCAGAACCTCTCGACATGACGACGACGCCTTGAGACCGGCGTACAAACCACTCGACCACGGAGGTCGTCTAACCTCCGTGGGCAATAAATATCAAATAATATCATAATAGTGTTTAACTTTTGTCCGGATACAGACAATTTCTGTTTTTTTAATAAGATAGAGGGCAAATGAGCAGACGGGCAACCTGTTAGCCTACTCTCGAACACAATCTCAATGAAAACTCAATAATAACACAATCCAATATCTCAAAATGCCGAGACTAGAGAGGCGGTACGAGAGTGCCAATTTCAGCTTAGCTCAATGCCATTTAAACCACTGAATATCCGCATAATTAGAACCCATTTATGGCCCTAGTTTCCCACAGAAGAGTAAGAAACATCACAATCTCAAGGCGATCAATCGGTATTGCGTTCAAGAGTACCTGATGGTAAGCAACGACCATCGCTCATTGACACTCGCAACACCAAAGGAGTCACAAGTGCGTTGCCGGCCTTTTAAGTGGGAATCGTACGCTCTGCGATACGGAGTTTGATAAACAATGAAAACTTATCAATGCTTAGATGAAAGCTTAGTTTTGTATAGATAAAAAAAACAATTTTATGTTAAGTAAACGAGAGACAAATTTAGACTCAATTTTCTTATGTTAATTTGTTATAGCCGCAGGCCTTCCAGACAACGTCGGAAATAGTTGCCTCGACCTAGCTGTTCAAAGCCCTAGATCTCGTGGAAGACTCAAAAAGCGCTGGCTGGACGTCCTTAAAGCGGATATGAGGGAGAACGACCTTATTCTTAGGGATGCCGAAGACCGGGCAAAGTGGACAAAGTGTAGTCGGAATGCGGACCCAGGCCTAAAGCCGGGAAAACGCTAGGCAGAAGAAGGAGTTTGTTTTGTCGCTATAGCAATCAGATATTTTTTCAAATACATATTTCATATTAAATTATGGAACAACTGTAACATGTAGGTATTGTAGTAAAATTATCAGTTTTAGAAATACAAAGCGAGAATTGCATACTAATGTGTCACATTAGCATTGTAATAAAAACGACAAACAAATTTAAAAAATATACCATAGATATTTGTCGTTACGTGAAGACATGTGGTATAAAATACCTTACTTACAGTTAATGCATCGGTATGATAATTGTCTTCGTCATCTAATGCGTGGGCGCAGAGCACCTGCACGACGTCTCTCGGACTCAAGATTCCCGAATGTGATACAAACACATTTAATATTTCATAAACGTGATGTTTAAAGGCACGCTCCCAGGAATTCTTATGGGTAGAGCTAGAACAATCTAAGGAGCTTTTAGTTGAAAAGGCAAATGTTTATGTACCGCTTAAAGTTTGTCATTTCTTAAAAAATATGGTTTTATTTGTAAGGAAGAGTATAATGTGTTTGTAATATTTTAATACAATAAGCAACAAATCCTACGGTCACACTTTCCACATCATGTTTTAATTACCTACTTGGTATTAAAATATAAAGGTTAAGTATATATAAAGGTAATAATATTGGTGTGTCTCTAATTTGATTGACCAGGACTTTTGAAATTTTAACTTCATTAAATTTAAAACGAATAGGATTCAACGCATAAGCATTTCTTTGATTGAATAAAAAGTTACGTTTTCGTCAAATTCAATTAGAATCAAATCTAAAAAGTTCATATTTGTACAACAACAACAACTTGAAGAGTATAAAGAAAAATAACAATAAAAGAAAAATGGATTCAGCTCAAATTTTCTAGTATATGCTTTAAGAGTATTGTAATCTAAAGCCTATAATGTTAAAGGCAATTTAGGATTGTTTATTTAAATAGGAAGCGGCTTAATTTCAAAGTTGGCTCAGCAGACTCGGTGAAGACCCAGGTGCTGGCAACTCGGTCGAACAATTTGGCCGTTGTCCTTCTACAGATTGCTTTGGCATCGCTTCTGTTAATATATTGTCTTTATGCAGCTCAGCGAGTCATTTGTATTTGTTAGGCCGGCTTTGTTGGTGACATTTTACGTTTAGTTTCAAATTCAAACACTCCGAGTGGGAACAGTTCCTTGGATAGGGACTGAATTCTATGTTTATTGTTTTAGGAAATAACACTTAATTAATCTATTTCTATATTTTTATCACTAATTTATTCAAACTCAAACTCAAAATCATTTAATCAAATTGGTATCATCAAATACACTTTTGACAAGTCAAAACAAAATAAATTATAAGTAAGTATCCTAAAATTGACAATACCACTACTTTTTTTCGACCTGTTCACTACCGGGAGGCCTTGTCTAGAGAAGATTCTGGACAGGCAATCTGTGATATAGCATAGATTTCTATCTCCAATCACTAACAGTTACCTGGCACAAATAATATTAAAAAAAACTTTGTAGGTAACTTAAAATAAAACGAAAAAAGGAATTTCTGTTTTCAATAATGAAATTAATGTCTAAAATGAAATACATGTTTGTACACAATTAACGGGACAAAAGAGGCAAAATAATCAGTGAAGGACACAAGCGGACGTCATTATTCAGTCGTCTCATAGTTGACGCTTGCTGATAATCTCGACAATATGTGCTAATTAAAAGACTATACAATGACCACGGCTGTCTCTCCGACATGAAGGGATCGGCGAACCTCCAATGAGTGACTATCACCGCGCAAGGAGTAGGCTTTCGACTCTTTTGAATGTATGTTTGTTTTACCGCAGATGCAACCGCAACGGCTGCTGTGTCGACACATTCATTGGCTTCGCTAACTACTGCTGTTTTTGAACCAAAGTTTGTATTTCTAGCTAAAAGTGCAACGTAATGGATGCGTACATTAGCAGTAGCGTCATTATCGTGTAGCTGACGGTTATCCAGAGGCGATTCAGCGATCGCCCCTTGATAATCGCGATCACGGGACCCCGACATTTCTTTTCTTTTATCGTGGACGGTTGTTGCAAGATAAAACAGCAATAAATAATCCAGAAGACATCGGCATTGCCTGTACGTGCTCTCAGTTGCACTTTTCATTTGTATTACCGGCGTAATTATGTTTCCAATGTATAGTTTATTTATGGCCGTCCAACTAGTAAGCGATAATCGCCTGTTAATTGGTAGCTATTATTTCAGTTATTTGCTGTCACATTATTATAATGGTTGGACACTTCAAATAGATACAGAATCAAAAAATTGGTTTTTTGGTAATCTAAAATAACCGGACCATGACTAGTACTTGATTTGAATTAGCTTTAAATTATTTGAGTACTTCAGCATCAAAGAGAGAAGTTGTGGAAAGTGTTTACTATTCAAAAACGTCGTCTAAAGGAGAATCGGTTAGGACAATTTTAGTACATACTATTTCCTTCAACGTCTTGTAGCAGTCAGATGTTTATCTTGGAACTCTAAAACGTGAAAATTAATAGTCAATGCGAAGCTCGCGTGAGAAACTATTTGAGAATTCTTTTAGCGAATTCAAAGAAATAAGCGAACTCGACTCCTTCTCGGAAAACTTTTAGGCGACAGACAAATATCGATAAGATATGTTTGTATCAAATAAAACATTATGCGCAACACATCCCAGTCGACTTATTCCCCAGTCTGGGCGTTAAGATTCCTGTCACACGCTTCCTTGGGGACGTATTACTGAGCGAGATATACGGATTTCGAGCCTAACTGTATTTGCCCGTATAAAAATGCACCGCTCTGTTTTATATGAAATTTGTATTCGCTGTATGCTTTGGCGTCATCTGCTCCAAACTTTTAAATTGCGGGTTTGGTCGTTAGTTCGATTTTTTGGAATTTATAAGGTTGTTTATTCGATGCTTTCCCGTGCTGCCAGGTTAGTGGTTTGGATTAAATATTGAATTTGAAATAAATACACAGAAATGCCTGTTCTTGGTTTAAAGTAAAATATTTTAATTGGGCTTCAAAATAGGAGTGCCTACTTTTACTTTTAAATAAATAGATATCGATTTACAGTGAGATGGACAAAGACTTAGTATAAGGAATGATACAAAAATAAACACTTTATCTACCTACAGTAGACGATGGAAATAAAACAACTGCAATTATCAGTTTCACGCCGAAATACGAACCAATAGGAACTGTAGCTAAGAGATTACCGGCCGGTGTCAATCAGGGGACCGATATCAAACTGTCGCTTATAAGCCGTCCGTCTAATCCTTCGGTGCCTTTGACATACAATTACAATCTACTTATTTCAAACCCCTGAACATAGGATTAAACTAAAAGGTTGAAATATAGACACGGTTACTAACTCATAGCTGCTATGGATTTCATTAGGTTGATGCCAACTCCTAGTGGGAAATATTTGACAATATTTTTATTACCTGTAATTCCTTGTAACCAATCTATGTAAGTAATTTACAGTAATGATTTTGAAGGAGCATCACAATCAAATATCAAGATTGGTGTAAGAACAAAAACTATTCGTAGTATTCAAATACTTTTAAGACTGAAAGAATTTTCGAAGAATACCAATTCTCGAACATTACAGCTAATGCAAATTCTTGCGAAAAACAGCTTTGAAACGATGTTCGGACGCTCGATAAAGTTCGATCGAATCTTTTGTATAAAGTTAATTCGAACATTGCAATAATTTCTATATCTTTTCTTTCTTTCTTCTTTTTTATTCTTGATTTTTTCTCTTTATTCTTTCTTAACTTTTTTTCTATATCTATTAGTGAAAAAGCTACTTTTGTTTTTAAAGGGCAAATACATATAATGAACTACCTAATAGTTAACGTAAGTGGAAAATAATCAAGTTATACTTGTCTTATCGATGTTTGAAATAATGATTTTATTAATCTTTATGACCAAAATATTAGTGGAAACGTTTATTTTGTTGACAATTTATTAAATAATTAGTTACATGCTTCATACACTAGATAAACCTAACGTTTAATATAGCTCCCTTCATGGTCAATGGGGTTTATAGAAAATCGTAGATAATGAGCCATCCAGTAAGAATTATCTTATGAGACCCTATGATTATTGAAAAATAACATCAAACAACTCAAAATCTTACCGATAAACCGTCAGTAATTTAGAATATTAATTCTAAATGTGCTCACTATCAAAACATTCTCGTTAACCTTAAAGTTAAGCGGCTTTGACGCATTCCTAAAAACGTTTAGAGTTGTGCTTGTGCGCAGTGACCGGTAGGAATCCGAGATGGTATCGTAGGAGCTTAGAGTTTTATGTGAATTATGGCGCAATAAATAAATATACCGTTTCGACGCCCAAAAAATGTCAGCCGCCGCTTTGTAATGGATTCGCCGTGGCTTCTGTTTTATTGCGTCTTCTTTAGTTTTTAGTGATCAAACAAGCTAATTATAAGGGTAAAATAGTGTAAATGAGAATGTTTTTAGAAGAAGTTCTTTTGTTTTGATTAATATAATAGTTCGAATATACGAATAATCCAATGTATGAAGAATGTAATGTTATGTATTTATTAAAAATTATAAGTTGGTACTTATTCGAAAAATTTATAAAAGTTATATTATTATTTCCTATCACAATCACTAATGTGTGTGTGAAAATTAACAGAAGCGAATCGCTACAAATCCGGCTCCACGTAGTCTTGTCTGTACGTTTAGTATTATTTAAGGCTAACCGTTTATGGGCCAATGATATATGCCCAGCCACAGGGTTACCGCCGTTGTGCTTAGCGCTTGTGGACTATGAAAAGCCTTCAATTTTGTCGAGACCTTGGGTGGGCAGTGTTACAGACCCTCCAGAGGTGCCGAATAGACTATCGATACATCCAAATGTTGCAGTCATGAATGAATTGAAAACGCCATTACGTCTATCCCTCTTACGGATCAGAACTTAAATCAAAGCGAGGTCCACCTGCGAGTCGACGTCATATCACCAAAACTGTTCACAACGTTCAGTTTGAAGACGTGTATAAGCTTTTGGACTGGGAATAAACGGTGAGTACACAATGTACTGAAATGTCTCTGACACGTTCATGTATTTAATATATCGGTCGCGGTCGGTAGTCCGGATAATCGCGAGTCCGTATAGCTGAGGGCCGGATAAACGAATTTCTATCGTAGTTAAGTTTTGATTCACTGGAAAGAATACTGCTCCTATAACGTAAGATTCAACACTGGAACCACTCTGCCATCACCGAGCATTACAATTTCGTATTGTAAGAAATTATTGCTTAATACCATAATTATCACGCCTTTATCCCAAAAGAGTTTTTGTCCCCAAGAATAATAAAGAGGAAATTACAAACATAATAATAGCTACGGGATATTATATTGATATCGTGCTGCATAAAAATATATCTGAAGTCATCACCTACACGCGTGTCTTTGGCAAAAAAGTGACGATCAGTAAAGTTACTTGAAGAATAACCGTGAAACCAAGAAGACAGCCCCATAGTCCCGAACGTTTAAAGTCGACAGCTGAGATGTCAGCAGAAAATTGGATTTCGTAAAATAAATATGTCACATCCAGTTTGTATTAAGCATAGTTAGCCGAAAGTGTATCTAAACTAGTAGAGAATACAGTATAATGTGCTTCAGCGCCGCTCAGTTGAGAACGGCGAAAAGTTAATTTAAAGTGCCACATAACACTCACAAAGGAATTAATTTTTGTCCACTACGCTTGCAGATCTGATACCTTTTTGCAAAAGGTTATTTATTCATTGCTTTATCTTTCGGGCGCGAAGCTGTGCTGCATAATGCCCGAGCTCGGTCAGGTAAGACACCTTGTTACCGATATGAGTGACACTTTAGATTTTTAATTTCCAACAATTGTAGAATTGAGATGTGCGAGAATTTTAATCCTTTTGTCTCCTATTGTCAGGTTGTTAATCCTGCAAAACTGTGCCTTAATACGTCAAGCATTGTGTACTTTGTTGATAATTGTTCGTAATACTACGTCTTTATCCATTCAAGTTCTCCGACGTTCAATTTAGCTAATCTCTTTTACAATTATAATGTTCTATTAAGGATAAAGCTATTTGCATATTTGTCTTGATCTCAAAATTAATTAAATATTAAAATGTACTAATTAGGATAAGTCTGAAAGTGGTATCAGTGGCAGAGAATTGTAATGCGAATGTTTTGGTGGATATTATATTAAGATGAGGAAAGTAATTGACCAGTATAGCTATTGAATGTTAGTTTTTTATAATTTTCGAAAAAAGGTAAATAAAACATCTTGAGAATGAATTAACAATGTGTGTGAATATGAATGAGGTTTTAATTACAAAATACAATAATAGTAACTAACTTAGTGCCCTGTAGGAGGTGCAGGCAGTTTATATAAGTAGGTATCACAAATCGCATTCTAGACAACACTACTATCAGTCTGTTTTTCAGCTTTATTATGTTAGTAAATAATTGGTGTCATAGAAGTTACAGGCAGCTATATTGGTATAACAAATTGTATTTTAGCCAGTACGAGTAATATCATATCATCAGATTGAATGTTTGTTTGCCAGCTTAGATAAGTATTAATTATATTTAAAAAAAAGACGTGTGGCACTCGGGGACTGCCGCGGTAAAGCTATTGCATAGCATTTTGTATCAACTTATGCAATTATAATTTTATTTATTGTTTTTTTACAAAATGCTTAACTTAACATTCGTACCTCTTACCTCTCTCGTATTCGTACCTCTCTCTCTCTATCTCTCTCTCTCTCTCTCTATGGATAAAAGTCAAAAGCGCCCCAAGCGGAAAACAGTTGTAATCCACAAAGCCACACCTTGCGCATCGGAGTGGGGAGCGTGAGGTTTTTTCGTTACGGAGCGTGAGGTTTTTTCGTTACGGAGCGTGAGGTTTTTTCGTTACGGAATTTCTGGATTCGGTCCCCGCGCTCAAGGCCCGCGATAGAAGCTATGCAATAGCTTAAAAAGCAGCGGTAGCCGAGTTGGGACGGACGGGCACTACTCGTTCTAGAGGCGGTAGTAATCGTGTGTTTGATCGTTAATCGTGTGGGTGATCCCACCGCCTGTACCACTGAGTTTAAATAAAATTTAAGTACAGTTCATTGTGAATATCGCTTGCCTCACATTGTGCCCCGTGCATGGCAACAGGCTCGCCACCTGCTACATGGGGACCTAACATATGGCGAAAAGTGGGTGTTTAACATATCTGCCTAAAAGGCGTGATGATGATATATGTCATTATATTTTTATTAGTTTAGAGCTGTCACTAAAATCTTATGAATATACTGTATAAACTCCTAATTGGTGTCACAATAAAGAGTGATCTACGATTATCTATCTATCTATTCAGTACAAATCTTCTAAATGCTGGAAGTGTTGTCAAAATTTTGCAGATCTAAGACTTTGAAATGGTTTAGTGTCACTTTTTCTCAGATACATGCTAAGTGAGGTATAGAAAGTACGGTAGGCAATAAAACGGGATGGAACGGCTTACGAAAGGGCTTATACAAAAATATTGTAGCTCGCCCACACCCGACCTCAAATTCGGGACCGTGATTCGTTCGCATAATTCGTTAATATGAGTCTCGTTAGTGGGTCATAATGTTTTATTTTAGAATGTCTATAAAATGGATTTAATGTGTTAATTTGTCAGAAATATGATTTAGCGACCGGGTTTATTTGTGTGGTGATAGTTGGAGTCATTCGGGGTTTAAATGTGGATTATGATGACAGTGTGAAATTAACTCTGATACTTTTATGTCAGTGATGGGAAGATCTGAGGATATTTTTGTGAAGTTGATTAATAAAGCTACAAAAGAAACAAATCAAGATATTTTTTAAGCAAGTTATGAGTGCTACAAAACATTTCGAAAACTTATCATGTAAACAAAAGTAATCTACTAAAAATTTATCGGAAAGGCTTAACGAACCGCAGTTTCAATTAAAAAAAAAATAAAACTAACAAAAAAGTCCAATCCTAATGATAGAGATATAACACTTTGTTCAATATTAAGATAATAAGGACCGCCATAATTTCAGTAAATGCATTTATACAGCTTAATGGATATGATAACAATGTGGCATAAATCAAATGCAAAAACGAAGAGTTATCAAGGAAAAACATACAAAACGCCGTGTATGTAAGTGTTGCGTCGGCCGTTAATCATTTCAGAATTCGTTAACTACATATTTTGTTTTTAGTGTTATTGAGGCATTGATTTATACGACGCGCCTACGAGGACCTCAATAAATGTATCACACCGCCATCGGATCGAACACGACCCTTGTTTTAAAGCAAATACTATTAAATAAAATCGAAGCGACAGCTCTCGATGTTTCAAGTCAATTCTTGCGAGGATTTCGACTAAGGTTTTGCATAAAAATTATAGGTTATGTTTCTTAAAGGAATCTCTATTGACATATTAATTGCAAGGGATTTCGCTCTCAGTGGGGCATCTTTGAGCCGGCAGGTCCTCAAAGGAAGGAATATCTTAAAGTTTTTATGAGACTACCATTAAAGAACGGCCCATCAGAGTACACTAAGAACATCTTTGAATCGAAATTTTGTTTACCGAATACAAAGTTGGGTATTCAACGGAACGTTTAATCACCGACTTATTTAAATATTTATAATGTTTATTGCTTTCTCGGCATTCATGGTTATAAATTATTACTTCAGTTGTTTGATGCGATTTATTATCAATTTTCAATATGTGTGTTATGGTAGTACAATCTATTAATTGGGCTACGATTACATGACCAAAATAACGTTATTATGGGTTGTTTCTTTTTATTGCTTTGGAGTCTTTGTTGTTGAAAGGTATTGTCATAATTGTTGTTGTTTGCCATAATTGTTGTTGTTTGAAAATTGGTAGCATGCTTACATTTCAGAGATTGTCATGCCCTTAATAATAAAACAATTGCGAATCGCTTGAATTTATTGATATTAGTAACATGCGATTCCTTTAGCGATTCTTTTTCAATATGTTTTATTGTAATAATGTATTTAAATAGCCACCTCCATCCATAACGCAAAAATGTATGAAATCGAAGAATTTTAATGTTCAATCAATCCTCCGTGGTCGGGTGGTTAGAACGCCAGTCTCAAAGCATAGCCATCTCGAGAAGGTTCTGGGTTCGATCCTCGGTGGGGGCAGATGTTTGTGTGATGAATAGGGGCGTTTGTTCTCTGGTCTTGGATGATTATGTATCGTCGTCATGTTCGTTGGTATATTTTATGGATATTTGTATGTATTTGACCATTGAATATATTTATCCGTCATATAGTATCCGTAACACCATCAGCAATCAGTTGTTTGAAATAAGGCTAGTTGATAGGTGTGAACGTCTGAGCATTTTTTTTTGTCTTGAATAGACACAAAATCACATTTTGTATGATGTGTTAAATTGTTCTATACGTAATCTTATACTGGGTCCTTACCTATGAAATTGGTGTTTTTATTCTGTCTTAGCAATTTGTCCGTAACTATTAAGTTTCAGAACATTCTTATAAAATAATTGCCTCTTCTAAAAATAGACCATATATTTGAGTTCGTATTATTTAATTTGATAATTTTTTATAAGTTTGATTGTGTTAAAATTAGACACAAAGACATTTATTTTTAACAGCCTCTACATCATTTGATTTGCATTAACATAAAAACGATGAATAATTTTTATTAAGCGTGTTCACACTCATATTGCTAATGCTTGTTTAATGATACATGCCAAATATTATTATCTCTGGATTTGTCGTTGTGAAGAAAACTGATAAAATGTTAGTATGTAAAATGCAGACATCCCCAATATCTCCATACAAAACACCAATTTCATAGGTAAGGACCTAATATATTGTCTGGTGTTTTAACATCCTAGTCCGATCACACGGATGTCTGCGGTGTGCGGGAAACGGAAACGGTTGCGCGGTGCCGCTTGCGTCGATACAGCTTTCGTGTGACCGCGCTGTTGAC
This sequence comes from Parapoynx stratiotata, assembly GCA_910589355.1. Lineage (NCBI taxonomy): Eukaryota > Metazoa > Arthropoda > Insecta > Lepidoptera > Crambidae > Parapoynx > Parapoynx stratiotata. The sequence continues at coordinate 3,449,916 of OU342468.1, read as the reverse complement.
TCTATTAGAGAATTAGATGCTGTTTTGCCTTATTTGGACACATCTTTTTACTATGAAAACACAGTATAATTTTATTACCTACTAGTTGGTGACCACGACTTCGTCCGCGGTTACTATGGTTTTTTAACTATCTCACGGGAACCCTTTAATATTCCGGAATAAAAAGTATCTAAGATGTTGACCGGGGATATAAGGTATCACCATGCAAAATTTCTTTGAAATCGGTCCACCCATTTCAGAGATTATCTCGTACAAATATACAGAGAAACAAAAACATTTTTTTTTCTATGTACACGATAACTACAGTGTTATTATAAATATATATAGATGTGTAGATTTGTTTTATGGGTTTGTTTAGCCATTTACCTACCTATTGCCACCTAGTAAGGTACTTTGGGGTATACGTTCCTGATTTGATGACGAAGAGAAACTACATTCATATAGTCCTTACCATAATAATAATAATAACACTTATTAATCCCTCTACAAGCAAGCAAATGACAAACGCTAATTGCCGAAATCCAGGAAGATGTTCTTTATTCAACTTCGGAGTTAAGCTTGAAGTAGTCTGGGTAAACGCGAACCGATGGGCTCGCGTGGCGTCCGACAGAATATCGTGATTTAATATCGCGGACTAAAAGGCCTTTAATAACAAATTCAAAGATAAATGTACCATTAACTGACGTGGGTGGGTATGCATCTCTTAAAGGCAACCAATACTACAAAAGACAGTGAAACCAGCATTCTGACTACTTTCGCCGACCTTGGTGGTTGTATGATGTAGTATATCTAATTGCGTATTACGTAATCGCATCGGCTACGAACAATCAAATGAGGCTTACTCAATTTATTAGCTGCCAGTGTTAGTACAGCATCCATTGGGATAAACATTTATTGTTGGATCTAAAAGTGTACTACATGGTTTGAATAAAACTAAAGTACAATTCGCGCAGTGCGTGGCAATAGAATGAGACAAAATACGTTATAAAATGTGCAGTTTATGGTACCAGGTGCATGGAAATGACGTTACTGTTGTATGCTGGATATATTAGTTTTTCTCTTTATACGCTGGATGCGAGCAGCGCACAACCAAAAATGAGTTTTTATACCTCGGCATACCTCTTTGGATTTTATTTCCCTATGGCATTAGTTTTGTGTTAGAAATACTATTGAAACAAATTCAGTTGACACACTAAAACTTGGCGCTAGTACTTAAGTTATCTCAGTGGATGCTAGACTAACTCCCGTTGCCTGCGGCCATCATAATATTTAAGAAACTTTGATTGTTTAATGCACAAGCCGATCGTTGTTCCGCCGCGATCTATCGCGATTAATGCCTTCTGTAATTACAGCTATATGCGTTAAGTTGTAGGCCGTGGGTGTATTAGATACAGTATTTTGCAAGAACTATAGCGACCTCACATTAATAATTGTGTGGATTGGCACATCGCAATAATATCACGAATAATGCCAAAGCACGCGATATTTGAAATTATGTAATATATCAATTGCGATGTTTTCATATCACTCGTAGAAAATATTTATAATATATTATTTATATAAGAAAACCCGTGGAGCTGTGTGGTAACGGCTCATTAAAAGAATACTACCAACCCATCCCTTGGGTGTCGTAAAAGGCGACTAATAGACTTATCGCTGAGTGCAGTCACTGCTTTTGCGATGCTTTTTGCGAAGAAAAAAAAAGAAGCTTTGAAACATTTTAATGCAAAAATCAAGCCATATAGCTTGATAGTAACGCAGAAAAAAGAGTTATGGCTGCTTGTACTAGACTTTTGACTTTCCTGCATAGAGGTAAAGTAATAAAATGTCTTCTTAAAGATAATTTAAAAAACGTGAACAAATAAAAATCTTCCCAGTTTTGTACACCCTGTTCTACAGCAAAAAAACAATCAATTCAATTTTACTTATAAACAAAAAACAAGACAGTAAAAAATCGTTCTTAATTTTAAAAATCTGTTTTTAATTCCACAGTCTACTGTGTTAAAAGAAAACCTGACAATTTCTACACAGGTGTTGCGAGTGATGTTATTAAGTGACTTCAAAGTGCGTTGGGTGGTGAGCGAGTCCGCCAGAGTGAACTGTCCGTGACAATTTGAGACGCGGCGAGACGGAAACGTCTGGGGGCAGATTGCGTTTTAGGGAGAACGATTGCTCATGTCATTTTTATTTTTAAATGTGGCTGTGGCACTTACGGTTGCGTTTTCGTGTCTATTTGATGAGATTTAATAAATAAGGAAGTTTTAAGAGGTTGAAATTTGGAAGACATCAAATTATAAAGTGGACTTTTTTTGTTGATAAAGTATCCATTTATGGACTGGCTCTATTTTCATAAAGGATCACAGAATAGGTTCATTGTCAACTTGTGATGTAAGGTTTTAAGTTATTCGACATTTTTTACTGACCTACAAACTGATTGGCTTATCAACGAGGAAGCGTTTGTAGACAATAATACGGGCTGATTGATCGAACAGCAAAATTCCGAAATTTAAATAAATTACGTACGCGCGTACGTCTTGAATTATCAAAATTATTTATAAGTTGGTAAGGAACGGGGCTCTTATTTATTATTATTATTTAACAGTTTATTGTACACGGAACAATTATACAGAACACATAAATTAAATAGAAAGTACAAAGGGTGTGGCTAGGTTAATATTTTTTAAGACATTAGCCTAATACATTTTGAGTAGGTAAACACAACAGAAGACAGTTGAAAAAACTGTCTTTTTTTAGTTTAGTTGTGTAAAAGATAACAACAAGTGTAAAGGATAGCATCACGAAATAACCATTCCGTCTATGTCTTAGAAGGGTCGAGGTCACCCACCCTTCCTGCTGAACGTGCAAAATATGAATTCACTGACCTGCCGGCATCATGCATACATAACTGCGTCTCTGTCACACCGCTATTTGTCTTTTTCCAAATCGCAGCAACATTTCACTGCGATGTAGTCACATTTTACGGCACCCTGTTTTTCTATTTTCGCTTGATGTATGGAACGCATTTCCTCACTTTCGAGTAGCTCCTGTATTCCCTTTTATGTTTTGGCTTTAAAAATTTATACGCTGCCGTTTAGGGTGCCAGCTAAAAAGTTTATTAAGTTTTCCCTGATTTAGTGGGACGAAACAGTGATTGATTTTCGTGAACTATTTTATTTTTATACCTACCTAAAAATGATCCGTGAAAAGTTAAAAACCAAACGGCAAATGAGACACATTACAATGAAATACATTCGATATTAGAGTTGTAGAAAATTTTTATTCTTTTTCTAAATTTTTTTAGGGAAAAGTATCTAAACTTGCAGTAAAAAGGAATTACAGAAGACAACTTATTAAATATTATTTATAAACAAGCAACATTAAGAAAATAGAAATGATTTTTTTCTTAAAATTGCAACTTATTTACGTATGTATTTACGATTGTAAATAATTAGAACTGTCTCTTAATTCAAAGTACAAGCGTTCTAGGCAAAAATAGGCAAATAGGATAATGGGACCTATTCAGACAAGGCACCAAGTCTTCCTCTAATATTAAAAGTGGTTAAAGATCCAGTTTTTGTCACGCGAAGTTCACATTATGAAATGAACCGGTCCGAATGACAGATGAGCTATATAAATCCGGAATCGCAACAATACTTGATGACAATTTTAACAGCTCTAAGATTTTATCTCAGTTCTAATTTACAATGCTCAAAGCTTTAATGACCTTTTAAGTATAATAGGAAAATTAAATAATAAAAATGCGAATGCGAAATCTTTTTTTAATCGAATACAATATTTCATTATCTTCATGCAAGATTCTTATCGGAATTAAACTAAGAAATGGCCACACGCAGCGAGATTTTGAGCTTGCTATTTCTAATCGAGCGTTGTAATGACCTAGACAGTTTACACAAATCTTAAATTACCAGTGTAATATATTACAATTACGCTCCGAGAGGCGTATTTGAATGGGCGTTCTGATATCGATCAGGCATTTCATCAGTTCGACGGAGCGGTAGGCACGATTGTATCTCCAAGGAAGAGATCGAGACTGCTGATCTATCTCTCGTATGCCAATTAGCCAATTAGAAAGCGCAAACAACGCAAGCCAGTTCAGATAAGACGTTTTCGTGGTCGCACCTCTACATATTCCCTTTATTTCCCGTTTTGTACACAATTAATTGCGTTCAAGAGATGCTCATAGCGTTATTTTTCATTCGGAGGTCGCGACCGTCATTTGTTTATTTTAATTCCGACATCCATTTTGTAATCGAACGGTTAAAGCTTAATTCCATCGTTCTTATAAGATCGTGCAATCAGATAAGTGTCAGTTAAAAATGGAAGCGTTTGGTTTGCCCCCCTATTTGGTAGGCGAGACAAACTTTCTTTCTTTGAGGGGTCTATTCTGAACATCACGTGGAATGTTTAGAATGTACTCGTAAATTCTATCTTATGTAAAAATTGATATAGAAGTGGTTTTATGTATCCGCGGTCGTGCCGGATGATTCTATACGGAAAGTTAGCGTGTCACACTTTAAAATATAGTTAGCTGTATTAATATACTATGGTTTTAACTATCTCACGGGAACCGTTTAATAGGCTAGTTGACTCATATCAAAAGTAATGAAAATAATGTTTAATTCACATTACACACAGTATTTCGTACAAGGGTCCGAAATATACTAGGTTTAATCAATTTTAATAAGGGATTGCTGTAGAAATTCAATTTAAACATGTTTTATTTTTACTTTTTCTTTCATCTGCCAAAAACGCTATCGACCATTTTCGTGAAATTAGATAAGTAACAATTTATGTAAACAATTACTACGCATGACCAAATTCCGTCACACGCCAATCGTAACCAATCAAGCATGTCTGTTGGCTTTGTCAAACTGTGTCACGCATGCGTTTTGAATTGTTTACAATAATCGTGACTGTACGACACAGATAATTCATAGACCATCATGACCGAAGCGTTTTTGACAGATAAGCGAAAACGTAATTTATAAATTTATAAAATTTCTTGTGTTAAAGGCTTAACAAAAATTTTTTATTATTTTTTATGGTGATGGCTAACAGTAATGAATCATTTGGGGCCCAATAAAAAAAAAGGTCAACTAGCCTATTTTAACCCGGAATAAAAAGTATCTAAGATGTTGACCAGGGATATAAGGTATAACCATGCAAAATCTCGTTGAAACCGGTCCAGCCATTTCGGAGATTAGCCCGTACAAACACAAACAGACAGTAAAACAAAATTGAAAAAAAAATTTGTATTTTCCCTCTTTGCGTCCCCCTTACTTTGTTTTAAGCATTTTTTTTCTATGTACAGAGATTCTACATCTTCATTTTAATTATATGTATATAGCCGAGTCCGGAAAAACAGCACTATTTGTGCAAGAGGCCGCGGGTTCGATCCCAGCCTGTAGCGCTGAGCTTTAAGGTGAAGAATATTGTTTTCTTCACACTGGCTCGCCTTGTCTCTGTTTCTTCCTATCCTTTCATACTCATAGATATTGACGTACTTACAATTTGTTTATTGTTAGGTTTTTTTATACCACTAAGGTGGCAATTGAGCCCACCTGATGGGAAGCGATTACCGTAGCCTAAGAACGCTTGCAACACAAGGAGTATCACTCGCGCGCTGCTTACCCTTCAAAAACTTTAGGTTGAAGGGTTTTGTGCATTTGTATCTAAAAATAATTTTGATAATTGTATTATTGCGGTTGAAGCGGAGATAACTAGCTAAAGAATGAAACCACGCAAAATTAAAATGAAAAATGTACTAATGTAATTTACAGTGACAAGACAGCGAGAAGACAGCAGATTTTCATTAGTAAAAAAGTATGAAAAAATAGATAAAATGTGTTATAATAAAAAAGGTTGCTCGGCAACAGGGGTTGACAAAGATTTAGATATTATTAATATTTTAATATGGTTTACTAAGTCTTTGACTAATCTAATTCTGACTTAGATAATTGATTAGATATTAAAAGCATTTCATAATCACGTACTCCTTTATTAATCAAAATCATCTACATTGACAATCTATATCTTTATTCCCTTCTTAACGAATAATAAAAAAATTATATATCAAAAGTTGTCGCATACGCTTATCATCTAACAGTCTTAGAATAAACGCCTTAGAAATATCGTTTCATAGCTCCAACGTAATTTGGCGGATAATTAGGTGTCACATTGCTCGTGATCCGATGAGAATCGTCCAACGGATATCGAAGGCGATGATTCGTGAACGTTTAGAAAACCTTAATCACTTTATTGATTATTACGCGATTCGAATGAGATGTCACATCGATTTTTGAACGATATGTGATGTGACGAATTCTGATTCGGTGTCAGCTTAGGAGTTTGTTTCGGTCGGAAATAGAGAATCGGGTATGGTCATGCAGGATTTTAGCACTTATTTATTCCTTCGATGTCTTAAGTGCCTCTTCCAGAACTAAGATAAAACTTACCGTTAGTATTTATTACCTTGTTAAATAAATTTGTGAGCTGTTGGTGTACCTAATAAATAAATAAATAAAATAAGTTTATTTATATTAAGAATATTAAAACTTTACTAATTAAGCCTTTATTAGGGTTACGTAGTCAACGTCTGTCTGTCTGTCCGTTCGCGGATAATCTCAGTGTCCTTTAGCAATATAAAATTTGGTATCAATAATGTATATCAATCAAGCTGACAAAGAGGTAAAATGGAAAGTGGAAAAAAATGTTTTATTATGGTACCTCCCCTACACGTAAAGTGGAGAGTATTTTTTTTTCATTTCAACGCTAACTTGTTATGGATATTTGAAAAAAGGTATTTAAAATAAATAGGGGTTTAATGATTTTTTGATTAAGTTACTATTAAGTTAATATTCCGAAATTCCTCTAACTTTGAGCCTTATGTTTAAAAATCTCGAAAGTACAACTTTATAAAGACTTTTTGTTGCCCTCGACTTCATCCGTGGTTACTGGATTTTTAATTATCCCACGGGAACCCTTTAAATTTTCCGGAATAAAAAGTATCTAAGATTAAGTTGACCAGGGATATAAGGTATAAGGTATCACATTTATGAGATTAGCCCATACAAACAGACAGATAAACCAAAAAAAATAAAATAATTTTTTTGGTATTTTCCCTGTTTTGTAAAACCCCCTGACTTCATTTTAAGCTTTTTCTGTCTATGTGCAGACATTCGACCTCTAAAGTTTTACTATATGTATAGATAAAGCACTATTAATAACCTCATTAATACAGTTATAACCGGCTATAGCTAATACTGAAGCTTGTTAAAACCTAGTCTGACAGGATTACGGTTGTCCTTCGTTAGCAGGGATTTGGGCATGATACGTGGAATACCAGATAATTACTGGTTCGAGGAGTACATACAACAACACGTCGCGTATAACAACAATATTATTCTACAATACAATACTATTATTTTCGTATAATTTTGCCCTTAGGATTATTAAGAACATCGAATCTGTGGGATTTTCAGTTATTTAAAACATTATTCAACACGAGATGAAAAAAATTGTATGAGAAGTGAGTTTAAATGGATGTTATAAGTATATGAGATTTACTTCTGTTCAGAATTGCAAGATTGATAGAATTATTATATAAATACATATAATCACACACCGCAAAAGCAGTCCATTGCCATAGTCTGCGCTTCCACAAGCAGTGACTGCACTCAGCGTGACAGGTGGTGAGCCCGTCGCCGCTATAAGCTATTGAAAGAAAGAAAAATGGTTGCGCAGTTTTAAGAAGATAGGTGCAGAATGGGTACAGTGAAGAATACCTTTATATATTAAAGGAAGTTTGGAACTAGTTCCAAAACGATTTCAACGTTCAATAAAAATTAACCTTGAATGGGTGACCAAAAGGCATTTGAGTTCTGTGTTTCTGTCCGTCAATCTGCATTGGGCCTGCAGACTTGATGTCGTTGTACCAACACCCATTCAAAAGACCATTCATAATCGGTAAAAATTATCGCGTGGAGCAGAGTCCACCATGCGAGGCAGCTTATGACTATTGTAGTGTGATTTCCATGCAAGCTATTATAGTTCTTAAAATATCATAGTGTGAATGGACTTTTGAATGCGACAAACGCATAAGCTGTAAGTACCCTGATCATTAAAAACGCCCCAAGAAAGCTACCGTATTTTCCTCTAATCTGGCTTACAAACAACTTACAGTACAGTCTGCTGCGAAGTCTTTCAGTAATACCCTCGCTAACTGCTAATTCAGTCGGGACAGCCAGCCAGTTAATTGTGTATCTCGCCAGGATTACAAGACAATGATCGTAAAGGGATTCCGTTCTCTGATACACGTACAGTCTAAATAGAATAGTTTATTTTCTTTTGTGACTGTTTGCAAGGTGACATTCAATTAATAGAATCACAACATAGCGGGCATGCAACATTTTTCATAAATTATAGTTTAAACAAATAGTAATTCCTTATAATAGGTACACGGTTAGCTCGGTGGCGTAGTGTATGCTTTGGCTTTCGATATCGAAACTAAGCTACCTACGCAATGGTCAGGTCGTGGATGGGTGACCAAAAATTTGTGATCCCGATCTCCTCCGTGCTTCGGAAGGCACGTTAAGCCGTTGCTACTGCAACTGTTTCTACCCACTCACCCGCATTGGGCCAGCGGCAGCGTGGTAGTGTTATGACCCAAACTCTTCATGTATTTGTATCCATGAGGAAGACCTGTGCCCAGCAGTGGGATGTAATAAGCTGAGGAGACAAGACCAAGAATTATTCAATGACTACAATTTAATTTAAATTCATTATGGCAAAATTTATAATTCTTATGTGTTATAATGAAAACCAACCATCGAGTAAATAATGTAATCGACAAATCCCTCACAGTAACACTTTAAATTGACGTCACAATACATGTTGTCATAAAGTATACCAGAAGACTAGACTGGATGACGTAGGTGAGTTGAAGAGGACTGGATGAACCACCACACTGAGAGCAGTTGCCTGCGTTGAGGCGATAAATTCTAACGCATTGGACGAGTAAATAGGTTTATCATTCGATAATGATTTTTTTTATATGACAGGCAAGCTCTTGGCCTTCATCTCACCTGATGGTAAGTGACGATAAGGCCGAAGGTGGAAGCGAGCTTCACCTGTAATCCGCAAATAAGTAAGGAATTGGCTATCTTACCTCTGATTGCCGGAACACAACAATGCTTATAACATTGTTATTATGGCGACAAACTTAGGTATGACGGTGGTAGCTAGCCAGGCGGGCTTAGAAGCCCTTCCACCAACCAAACCAAGCACTGCCCCCTACCCCCGTAGGGAATCGAACCCCGGACCTCCCGATCTACACCCGGTGGTGTCAACCACTAGACCAGAGAGGCGGTTAAAATTATATTGGAAAGCGCAGCATGGAAGCAAGTGCTAGACTCAAACCCAGGACCTTAATATAAGCAACTTTGAAACCGTCATAAAAACTAAGTAATTTTGACCATACAGGTTGTCTAAAAACATAGTCATAAAACAAAATATATATTTTAACATTTTTAACGTTAGATATACAATCTATAGAAAGATTTATTTAGCTTTGAGAGACACCTAATGAACGTTTTTTTGCGCAGTCATCAATTCCGAAAATATGAAGAGGATCGTTGACCACTAAGACAGATGTCAAAAACTGTTCGGCGGTAAAAAACTAATTCCAACTGTCAAGTAGCCGTAATAAAGGTCCCAAAAAATAAGTAGTTCGTAATGTGTATTTTTTTAATGTTATTAGACAGAAAAGCTTACGATTTGCGTAGTGAATAAGCAATCATCGTAGCCTATACACCCTTGCTACGAATTGATGCGACAGTCGTGGGCTGTCAATAAAGTATTTTATTTGCACAATAATCTTCTTCACGAAATATTAAAAAAAATCAAAAAATTATAAATTTATTTAACTTTATTTGTTTAGAAATATAATTAATATATTTTTCAACACACTTCCTTATAAAGTGGCTCTAATCCCATGGCAATTAGGCACATAATGACACCTATAATCAAATTGTGACTTTTTCATTACTATTATTCACGAGTGAGTAATAGTTTTTTTTAATATTATTGGTTGAGTTACGGTTACATTTGCGCTAAAAAGCTATCCGCGAAAAGCCCAAAAAAAAGAAACCTCATTTTTTAGTCTATGGCCGATGCGCGCGCATAGGAAAACTAATTAATTTTTCCCGCCATTACGAAATTTATTAGTCTATGGCCGATGCGCGCGCATAGGAAAACTGATTAATTTTTCCCGCCATTACGAAACATTTTTCACAACTCGTCTCGTTTTCTCTTTTGAAGTTAGTTATTAATTAAGATGTCTGCAAATACAATTTATGAAGAAAATGATTTATGTTGTACACCGCCCGATATAAGATGTGAAGCCCAGAACGTTATGGAAAGTTTACTACCAGAAAACTCAAAGGAAAAATATATATTATTCAGAAGTGTGTTGAAAAACGTTGTATGATACACGTGTGTATTGATGATTACCGTCCTCGGCTCCTTAAGACCCTCGCCTGACGGCTCGGGCCTCAATGCGCCTCAGCGGTAATCACCAACATTACACACTTGTACCATAATGTACTATTTTTTGTCTTTTTATACACATTTTAAAAAGAAGGCTCAAGCTCATTCAAAAGGCAATGGAGAGGGCTGTGTTTGGAGTTTTTCTGCGTGATCGGATCAGAAATGAGGAGATTCGCAGGAGAACCAAGGTCACCGACATAGCCCACAGAATTGCGGACCTTAAGTGGCGGTGGGCTGGGCACATTGTTCGTAGAACTGACGGCCGTTGGGGCGGAAAGGTTCTCGAGTGGCGACCACGTACTGGGAGGCGCAACGTAGGGAGGCCCCCAACAAGGTGGACCGACGATCTGACGAAGGTCGCAGGAAGTCGATGGATGCAGGCGGCTCAGGACCGCGAGTTGTGGCGATCATTAGCCAGCGACAATAGCCTGATAGATAGATAGATATATTTTTACATATTTCTGTTTCGTCTTGTGCACTTATATCGCTTCTCTCAACCACCTGTGACGGGTTGACTGGAAGATATCCCTATTAAAAATAGGTTCTCCCTTGTATACTTCTATTTTTTATGTACTGTTTTTTGGTTTCTGTGCAATAAAGAGTTTAATAATAATAAAATCACAAAAATTACACGCAGAAGTGTATAAAAGATACAATCCAGAAACTGGAAAATAAATAATATATTAATACTCGATAAGTATGATATTATCATACTTATCTGCCTTAGGGCGAATTCGACCAAATTGAGATTAGTAACACGGGAATAGTAATACCAAACTGACCTGAAACGATTGGTTGAGCCTGCCCTATGTCAAACGGGACATTGACACATCCGTGCGCGAAAAACTGCGTACTCCGTTAAAATAATATTATTCGCGTGTAGCCAAACTTGAAAAAACTAGGATAGCTAATCGGCTCCGCCCTTTGGACAGATTCGACCAATCGTGTGAACTCAGTTTGGTATTACTATTCCCGTGTTACTAAACTTAAGTTGGTCGAATTCGCCCTTAATCTTATATTATTTGTACACTAACTTTTACAGTCTATATTAAATAAATCATCAAAATACAAAGTAAACGTGTCACTTCACCATATTGGCTCATTATTCTCAACGAAAGAGCTTTAACATTCAATTAGCGATGAGGATTGAAATATGATGACCAATAAAGGAAAATTAAGTGATGTTGGCTGGTCCCGTGTTGCTGAGTGCGAGCCATTTTTCGAATAAATTATCGAATATGTCAACGTACATCGTAACGTGGATAAAACTTCATTTGAATAACATTCGAGAAGTTAGGGTAGTCGCTTCGAGGAATAATTCATGAACAGATGAGTTACCTTTTTTAAGATTCAATTATAGTTATCATAATAATTTTAACAAAAATCCTTGATAGCATAGCTTCTTCCAGTCTGTTTGGAGTTTCGTTACCTAGGATCTGTACTTCAGCAGGATGCAGATGTTGACCGAGACTTCAAGCGAAGGATTAGTTCAGGATGGATGAAATGGCGGCAGGTAACGGGAACTGCGTGTGGCCCCCGTATTTCCCTAAGACTCAAGGGGAAAATTTATAAATCTATAATAAGACCTGTCATCATGTATGGATCGGAATGTTGGCCTATAAAGCGGATGGTTGAACAAAGATTGCATGTAGCTGAAATGCGAATGTTGAGGTGGATGTGTGGTGTGGCGAGAATGAATAGAGTGAGGAATGTATACATTAGGGGAAGTCTGAAGGTTGCCTCGATTGCTGATAAACTGAGAGAAAAATGACTTTCTTGGTATGGACATGTAATGAGGAGGGAGAATGATCATGTCACCAGGGAAGTTATGGACTTGAAAGTGGATGGACGTGTGGGGAGAGGAAGACCAAAGAAAAGATGGATGGATTGTGTGAATGATGATGTGGTGAGGATGGGAGTGAGTATTGACTTGACGAGTAATAGAGGAGAGTGGAAGAGGACGACATGTTGCGCCGACCCCAAATAGAATTGAGTACAGGTCAGGAAAAAGAAGAAGATTAGCTTGGTGCAACGAATAAAAACTTAAATACGATGTTTGATACGATATAATTTAAAAATATTTTTCACGTACATTTTTTTCACATATTTTTAAGCCATTTATTCTCCAGTGTTGGATGTTTATATATAATAAATAAATATTCAAGATATTTATATGTATTTATCTATTCAATATATTTATCCTTCATCTCGTGTCCGTAACGAATGCAGTTGCTTAAAATGGGGCTAGTATCAACTAGCCCCATTTTAAGCAACTTTACACGTATCAACGTGTGTATGTCTGAAGATATTTATTTATTTACATACACAAATAACCCTTATCCAAAAGTAAGTACCTGCTATAAATCATGTAACGGTTACTAAAATGCGTGACTGCACTGTAAATTTCCTGTAAAATATCAAAGGCAGTAGTTTTGCTTAAAAAATTTGAAACTTTAAGAGTTAAACTTACGAGATTAACAGTAGCAACAGACAGCATAGCGCTTCAGTATAACAAGACACATAAGTTACTGTCATGGAGCAGAATAAAGTGCTCAGAGTTTGAAACTATTATAAATCAGGCGCAGCCCTAGGAACTACTGGCGCGGCGGCTACCTTTGTATATTTTTAAACCATTGTATCAGTTAGGGCACGCACACACGATGCATTAGTATGACACGATAATGCGACGTTTAAATGGATGACTTGCGAATGAATTGGATGAATGTAATTATTGTAATGGAGAAATAAAATGTGGATGAATTCGTGGTAAACGAATAAAAAATGCTTGAGTTGTGTTTTAAGTAGAGAGCGACGGAAACAGCCAATTTTTGTCGAGCGCATGCCAATCTTTCCGATACATTGTTGGGCAATTAATATCAAAATTTGTTTTTTAATTTTCAATTCTTATAATGTGAACCATGTGCCCATCCGATGAGAAGGACCTTTATCGGAACATAAAAATGTCAATGTTAATGCAGACGTTTTCTAGATATTATCTATGCAGCAATTTGGAATCATTTGGAATCATTTAGTAAGAAAAAAGTGTAAGTTCAAGCGAATAAATAAGAGAAACTTTAATGTAAGTGCATAAAATCAAACTTTCCCGATCTTATCGAAGTGAGATGGACGACACCCTTGTCATTTCAATGATGGATTACAAACGCAATACACATCCAGGCTGGCGAATGCGAAGCTACCAAAAAAGAACACAGCTAAAAAAACATAATATAACTCCATCACCTCATACGTTTGTAGACACAATAAGAAATCATTTGTGTCTCGTGCTTATCAGGATTAGTCAGGGGATAATAATGTTTCCTTTGAAGGTAGCTATAGAATTTAAATTGTTTAATTAAAATTGCATAATTCTCACATTTCTGATTTATTAGGAACACATACATACATACATAAAATCACGACTTTTATATTCTAAAGGTTAGGTCAGAGACTAAGCAAAAGCACCGCAAGAGCAGTCCACTGCCATTTTCATAGTCCGCGCTTCACCAAGCAGTGACTGCACCCAGCGTGACAGGTGGTGAGCCCGCCGCTGCTCTAAGCTAATAGATGTTGTGCAGTGCTAGGTCCATTAGTCGACTTTTACGACGCCCAAGGTAAGAGATTGTTTGTTAGTATTCTTATAATGAGCCGCTACCACACGGCTCAATTGGTAACACAAACCGAAGAATTTAAAAAAAATTAATAATAATAGCTTCCTTTCATTTTATAACTTACGCCTGTAATTACAAGTGTCATACGAACTACAATCACTGTATTTTCACTGGACAAAATGAACTAATAATTTTATTAAAGTACATCGTCTGTTATTAGTTATCATTAAAAACAGACCTGCTTTGTGAGGCAATAATGAAGGACCAATTATAATTAAATTGTCCTTATCGACAATAAAAGTTCTTCGAAAAAATACATTGTCAACCGACTTAGTGTGATGCCTATTGTTTACGAAGCTTCTGAATGTTTAATGAATGGTTTATTTGTATCTTTAAAGCCTGTAATAGCGTCATTCCGTCCACTTATTGCGCGTCCGGTGTGTCTCTCGGAATATTGATTGGGTACGTGGTTCGCATCTATGGATAGAAATTTGAAATTTTTATCGACTTACGATTAACCATTAACGTTGAAACTATCACTTGAGTTGACACTCTAATCTGTATTGTATTGTTGTGTTGTCTGTTTATGTTTTATGCAATGATTATGTCTAGCATTAGCCGCCTAAGTTAATAATCAAAATTATATTAAGCTATTAAAGAAAGCGTTTAGTCTGTAAATAGACGTTTAGCTGAAATTAGACGATTCATCAAAATTTATTATTTTTTGCAATGCATTGTGAATAGTGACTGTTTTTCTTCATTTTCATTTTCGGGATTTCATCTATGATTAATTGAAAATGATAGCAAAAAAGAAGTCTAAGTGGATTGTTTTTTTTGATGAGGAATCCATTTATGGGTTGGCTGTATTTTAGGTGGAAGCTGCAGCGGGAGGCAGCGGTAGCCGAGTTGGGACGGACGGGGCACTACTCGTTCGAGAGGCCTCGCGGGTTCGATCCCACCGCCTGTGCCACTGAGTTTAAATAAAACTTATGTACAGTTCATTGTGAACATCGCTTGCCTCACATTGTGCCCGGTGCATGGCAACAGGTTCGCCACCTGTTACATGGGGACTTCACATATCTGGCGAAATGTGGGTGTTTATCACCTCTGCCTACCCCTTCGGGGAAAGAGGCGTGATGATATGTTATGTTATGATGTTATCTACGGGAATTGAATATGCGACCTCGGCAAGAGTTGCGCCGTTTATCCAACATTGCTATCGCTGCTCAAAGTAATAAAGTTTAAAACTCCCTTAATTCCGAATTCAAAAGCCAACCCAAAGGTATTATGCGAAATATTTATAAATAAAACACGCCCAAAGCCACAGTAATGTTAATAATTCCCAATATTAATTCACATTTCGTTAAATTTCAGAGTAACCTAAGATGGCTTAAAGAGATTATATTATTATTCTTGGACGCTGCGTAATGAGGATTTTGAACGAAAATTTCTTCAATAAATCATGTTCCTTATTCCTGGAACAGATTACATTGTGTTTGCGCAGCCGCAGCTTTCTCGGTTTATTGTGGAATATGATCAATTCAGCATTTCATATAATTGGTATACAGTCTTTTTGGGAACTATTATCATTTCACAGGCTTATGAATAGCGTATGAATATTAAAAGTGATTTAATGGGACCTCTGATGTTTCCTCGTAAGATTAGGACCGCTAAAGAGCGTAGATTCTAGTGGGAGAACCGGTAGAGATAAGCCATTTGTTTTTATAGCGAATAAAGATACTGATATACTTGGTGTTTGAGTAGACTTATCCGAAAACCCATTATGAAGAGAGATCAAATAATTCGCTACTGGTTTAATGATGTTCAGTAAATCTAGCATCATAGCAATTATAAGATTCTTGGATCTTGGGTCACCACAGATATACAATAACATACATGACACAAATGCATGTAATGCAAGTGTTCGAAAACCCCGACAAAACGTCGGGCTTTTTGTATTATAATTAGAGGGGCATAGGCGGCATTGGTATTTTTCAATCAGTTTTGATTCTCCCGTCTACATTTATTATTATAATATTTGGTTTGAAAGTTGGACTGTTGGAGATCAAAAAAACAATGAGAAGACAGACAGTAAATTAAAAAAAAACAAAGAGCAAATATTCAGAGAAGAGCGCAACAATAGCAAAGAGTCGCTAATACTGGTATAGCGCTTCGTTACAAGAGTACGTCTTCAGCTTTTATACGTTCCACTGCTGTGCACAGACCGTCCACGTCCAACCACATGAGGAGTACGGCCCATGCCGTAAGACCACCGCACTGGCCATAGTTGCAATAGCTTCCGAAGCACGGAGGAGTTCGAGATCACAAAGTTTTGGTCACCCATCTAAGGCCAAACCATAAAGAAAGTAGTTCTATTTTTTACATCGAAACCAAAACGTACTAACTACTACGCCATCGAGTTTCTCAAGAGAATAATAGCACACATATTATTATATCATATCACCTCAATGTGACAGCGAGGCACTGATTAACCGACAAAGTCATCGTCTAGGATACAGATAATGAGTCCTGACGACCTACAGCCTGTATAGTGCATGTATTAGGTCCTTACCTATGAAATTGGTGTTTTGTATGGAGATTTTGGGGATGTCCGCATTTTACATACTAACATTTTATCAGTTTTCCTCACAACGACAAATCCAGAGATAATAATATTTGTGCATGTATCATTAGACAAGCTTTAGCAATATGTGTGTGAACACGCTTGATAAAAATTATTCATCGTTTTTATGTAATGCAAATCAAATGATATATTCGGGAGGCAGTTAAAAATAATTGTCTGTGTCTAATTTTAACACAATTAAACTTACAAAAAATTATCAAATTAAATAATACGAGCTCAAATATATGGTCTATTTTTAGAAGAGGCAATTATTTTATAAGAATGTTCTGAAACTTAATAGTTACGGACAAATTGCTAAGACAGAATAAAAACACCAATTTCATAGGTAAGGACCCAATATATTCTGTATAGTGCATGGCGACAGGCTTGCCAACATGGGAACAAATTAGGTGTATTGTGGGTGCTTAACACCTCTGCCCACCCCTTTACTACCCCCTGACGGATAGAGGCGTGATGGTATGTATACTATACATATAATCACGACTATTATCCCCTAAGAGTTAGTCTGACTGATACTAGACAAAAGCACCGCAAAAGCAGTCTATTGTCATAGTCCGCGCTTCACCAAGCAGTGACTGCACTCAGCGTGACAGGTGGTGAGCCCGTCGCCGCTTTTCGACACCCAAGAGAAGAGATGGGTTGGTAGTATTCCTTTAATGTATGTTTATATTCTGAAAGTTAATTAAACTTAGATGGTTGGCGAAATAGATGTTCCACGCATCGTCTTCTAATATTCCTGTGTGGGCTTAACCGTTCTTACTTTGTAGTATCTTGTATTATGATAATGTCTTGATTTATAATTGTGATGCAAAAAAGTCTAACAGCTCAATAGTATTAGCTGCCCAACATTGTCCGTGGGAATCATGTACCTACACGATCAATTGAATAGACTCTGAATTTTTTTAGAACACTGATTTAAAGACAATGAATATTATGTACTGAATCAAATTATCTAGTAGTATATCTTTCTCATTTGTATGTTATTATAATAAACACTGATTATTTAAAACGAGCTAATGTACAATCAGCAACAGGTCTCTGTAAACAATACAATAAAAAAATATTAAAAAGATATTGAACTTTAAAATATTAGACAGAACGTACATAGACTGCAATGTACATTTATTTGTATATTGTATACGAAATCTATATTTTTCCAAAGAGGAAACGAGTAAATAGGTCATAAGGTTTTAACTCCGCTCTGTACGTAGTCCGAACTCAATGGTAGATAATTAGAAACACAAAAAAGGTTAGTTAACATTAATATATTCCGTCCACGAGGTGACACCACTGCTTGGATCTTTAAAAAGTAAAAAAAATCTAAAACATTCACCATACTAGCGGTCCTACATACTTTGAATACAAATTAGCCACAAACAATAAAAAATACCCCGGTTCAGACAACAAACCGGCCCGACAAGGCTAATAATTTTATTGTATTATGATGATATTATTACGACTAACTAATTAAAAATAATAAAGACGGAATTTTGAAGAACGAGCTCACAGATAATATAGTGGATCAATGGGCAAGATTCCTTAACCGACACGCAAAATAATGTTGGCCGTAATTAAAACAAATAAACCAAAAAGTATGGACGTCCATAAATTAAGTGAAACGGAAAGGGTCCGGCGCGTATCGAGGCCTTTTAAGAAACCTGTACACTTGGATTCCATTCTCTGGACCATAGTTAAAATGCTCGAAGAATAGCTATTCATTAGCGGGTGCGAGAATGAGAATTCTTTAGGAACTCTGCATATTCCGATGGCGGAGAGGGTTGTATTGTCTTTGGAAAAATGCCTTGGTCGCCGATGATGGTGCTAAATAATGTCCGCTCGATGTTTGCAACACAGGCATCGGCTTGACGCATTCTAATGAATTGTGTTCGAGAACTGGTTTAGTATCTATGCCCATATATTGGGTCC
Organism: Parapoynx stratiotata; assembly: GCA_910589355.1. Taxonomy (NCBI): domain Eukaryota; kingdom Metazoa; phylum Arthropoda; class Insecta; order Lepidoptera; family Crambidae; genus Parapoynx; species Parapoynx stratiotata. The sequence continues at coordinate 3,431,172 of OU342468.1, read as the reverse complement.
TTACCTATGAAATTGGTGTTTTTATTCTGTCTTAGCAATTTGTCCGTAACTATTAAGTTTCAGAAAATTCTTATAAAATAATTGCCTCTTCTAAAAATAGACCATATATTTGAGCTCGTATTATTTAATTTGATAATTTTATGTAAGTTTAATTGTGTTAAAATTACACACAAAGACAATTATTTTTAACTGCCTCCCGAATACATCATTTGATTTGCATTAACATAAAAACGATGAATAATTTTTATCAAGCGTGTTCACACACATATTGCTAAAACTTGTCTAATGATATATGCCAAATATTATTATCTCTGGATTTGTCGTTGTGAAGAAAACTGATAAAATGTTAGTATGGAAAATGCAGACATCCCCAAAATCTCCATACAAAACACCAATTTCATAGGTAAGGACCTAATATCAGCTGTGAGATACGGAACCTTTGATACCCGTTAAAAAAACTGGTGTTTAGATTACTTATTCACTATTTGCCTTCTCTTTGCTTAGTTTTTAATTCCGTCATGAGTTTTTGGCGCCACTTAACAATGGCGCACGTGATTTTTATTTCAATGGTTGTAAATTGCTTCGGAGTGGCTTCTTATGCCAAATCAGAAATCGGTATAGTCTTGCGTAACAAGTGGTTTGTTCCTGAGGATCCTGAGAATCACTCAAATAAGTGTTGAAGTAGTGGGATAGCTGTTGAGTAAGATTTCCGTACATTTTGAAGTAATTCGCGCGTGTGTGACTGTGATACGATGTGTATCTTTTGAACACAACCTATCCCTAACATGAGCACCTAAGAGGAAACAAATATCAAACAAAATATGATAAAAATAGTAGTTTGCGAGGGCGGACTTATCCTTAACAGAGATCCCCAATGGAATGGAAATGGAATGAAATCAATAATTTTTTTAAATATGACAAATCTGCAAAAAAAAACTAAAAAAGTTAGTGATCGAAAGGTGTGTAGGTACGCATAATATTGTATAACTTAGCCTCAATGGACAGAAATAGTGAATTTAAAATATTATTTTATTATAAGTAAAAAATGGTGACCATGGACAATTTTATATATTATGTAATGTAATGTATATTTGTTGAACTACGGGTATACCATGAGAACCCCATGCATTTGGGCCGAAACTTCAGTTGTCTTATTTTTTAAATATATTTCTTGAGTAACTTGGAGAAAGATTTTAAAAAAAGCAGTTTCGATCGTGATTTCATCAATATTAGAAATAGTACTGTAAATATTTGAGACGACTGATGAAATTAATTAATTATGGGCACGCGAGTAGCTAGCTCTGGCGGCCAGACCACCTATGAAACCACCCTTACATAACGTTTATATTCGGTAAATTTATATTGAGATGAGTCTGAATAAGTAAGCCTTGAAATAAATTATTTGTCATTTAAAATTACTTTGTATTTTTAAATTATATAATAAAATAATAACTTATTTTTTTTATTATTATTATTATTTTTATTTTATTTTATTTTTTTTAGAATTTTGAGTCGAGAAAATCATATTTTTATTTTCTTCTATCGAAGCTACCATCGTTGTAACCGAAGACATAGAAGTCTGACACGACAGAGTACATGTCAGCAGGGTTCCTCCGAGAAGAAACACGAACCGGCTCACTTTTAACATATTTAGAACACATTTACCTTACATAGAACTTAGATCTTTATGTTTATTACCATAGAATATTGTTTTGAATATTCATAATTAGTAAACAACGTACCTGTGGTTCATTTTGGGAATTATTATCATAAATTGTGTCTATAAAGTCCACTTTAGAATCGAGTATGGCCCGTTAAGTGATTTCGATGGCAGACCTCCCACTAGTTGAATTATTTTTTAGGTATTTATTAACACGAACAAGACTGATAAGTAGAAATATAAAAAATTACCCAATAGCTATTATTCCTTTAGGTGCGGTATTAATTATCAATTTGCAAGATTATAAATTATTTATTTAACTTTTTTTTCTCCGCAACAAAGCCATCATAATCTCAGAATCTCAGGTATACATACTTTCATATGTTTCGTCCACATTACCTAACTAGATAGCGCTACTATACCAAAGAGGCCGTTGTAAAAAGTATTAAATTTTAGAAGAAAAGGTTAGTTGTGACTCGCAAGATATTATTTTTCTTTGACTTTGTATTATGTTTTTATTACTTTCCTCGTATTTGTAACGAAAAACACAGTTTCCCTCGGGTGAAAGACTTATTTAGTCCCTCGACCTTTATTCCTTCTAAATGTGCAAAAAACAAAAGTGTATGCAGGTTGTCAACATGTTCAACCATAAAACTCAATAATTTTACTGCCTGGCTTAACTTCTCTACAATAACAACAACATTATCATCACGCCTCTATCCCCAAAGGGGTAGGCAGAGATGTTGCTGTTATACTATGTTCCTGTTGCCATGCACGGGCACAATGTGAGGCAAGCGATATTCAGAACAAACTGTATTTAAGTTTTATGCAAAATAAAACCAGACCGCGGCGATTGATCCGACGACCTATTGAGGTTGAAATACTTTAGATTGTTTTAATCTTTATGTTTACGAAATATTCCCACATTGGTAGTTAGAGCATTCGAAAAATATGTTCATTACTCTGTAATTCATTTTACCTTGTTATGTATAGAATTTGATATTTCAGGAATGTTTTCATTAACTAAATGGTTTGCTCATGCGAGCGAACTTCACATAGGCATAATATTAACATATAATTAAATTAGCTTTGTAATAAACATTTAATGATAACTATGTCTTTTGAAAGACACTTGCTTTTAGATTATTTAGGTTACTCGTATTCAAAAAATATTGAAAAACAGCAAGATACCTCGAGTGGTAGTTTGAACTCTTTGCTTTAGATATAAAAAATTAAGCAACTTTCGCAGTGGTTGGACCTTGGATGGGTTACCAAACTTTTGTGTCTTTCCGTGCTGCGGGAGATAGGTACATACATTTTTAATATGTTTAATAAGGTTCAAATTCCAATCCCATGAAATTCCGTACGTAAGTCAAATTAACAAGGATTGTTTTTAATTAAATCCCAAAAGTTTACGAAGATCGAACCCACGGGCCAAAGCTAGCAATCAATGTCAAAGCAATTAAGGAAGCCGCACATAATTCGGCTCCGTTTTTTTTCTCCTGCCAGCACTTAATTACTCTTGTCAACACTTATTCACTCTTTGTTTTTAAAAATCTTGAATTCAATTTCCGTGCCAATGAAACCGCATAAAAACCATTAAGAGCGTGTAAAATTATTCAGTGTGTCTGTACAAAGTTGGCGCTTTGCATTTTTAAAGAAACTCCCCTTATCTGGCTCCATCGGCGATTCTTCGATACGTGCAGAGAAAAACGGACAAAACGCACACAGATTCTTGAGCTCGCGTTAGGACGGATTAAGTGCGCTTATGTGTTCGCGTGTCACATTAAAATACCCAGCCACTTCACACTACTTCGGGAAATAAAACTTATTGGCTATAGGCAGGACAATTATTCGATGAATCCCTAGCCGGCTGAAGCCGACAGAATTTATCGTATAAGTGTCTCAATAAAGCGTTGTAATGAGCATTATTTTAATTCAAAGACAATTTACAACCATTTTGTTGCTTGTTGGACAACGGACATTCTTGATACAGTTTACAGGTTCCGCAGTTACTTATTGCTCATGAATAAATATACTCTCCGATTATAATATAAAGTTAATGTGCTAATTTAAGCATTTTTAGATCAATTAGCAAACGACGCTGTTAAAAATAAATGAATCTGGGGAAAAATATTTTCAAATAACTCTTAGATAACGCGTAGCCTTGTGTTGAAATATATTTTTTAATATTAATAATTATCGGTCAAATATTTTGATAAACGTAGAATAAGATCAACGCTTGGCGTCTATCTGGAATTCATTGGTTATTCATTAGACTGAGAATTAAGTGGATGTTGATATGACATACGATAAAGGAATTGGGAAAAACCTATTAACCTAATTAATTTGTTACATCATTTTGTAGTGTTTTGTAGTAATCTTCAACCGTGATGAAATGTTTACCTAGAATAAGGCTACCGTAGGCCTATATACAACCTACAAATGAAATTAGGGTTACAGCATGTTAAATTAAGACAGTGGGCCAAGATCTACAAAGGTCGCCCTCAGCCTATATACATCCCACTGAAGACTATGGGCCGTAATAACACCACGCTGGCCCAATGCGGGTTGGTAGGAAAAAACCTACGTCTTGACATGCCTTCTGAAGCATGGAGGAGTTTGGGATCACAAAGTTATGGTCACCCATCCACGGCCTGACCATGGCGAATGTAGCTTTGTTTTCCATATCGAAAGTCAAAGCGTACTAACCACTACGCCACCGAGCTCATCTTCTTCAATATGTAGATTTACAAAGCAGACAGTCGAACCCAGAAGATTGTAAAAGTTCTCAAAAAGACAAAATAAATTCTTCCATTGACTATCTGAGATTCTGAGTCAGCTTTAAACTCACTTCCGTGGCGAGTCGATTAGTCTCGTGCATTGAGATCAATTAAAAGTTGGGATGCGGTCGGACGGGCGATACGAGTAGGAATCCCGTAGGAAGCAATCACGCGACATCTACCGGGTTACGCTTCTTAAAAAAAAAAAGAATCTTCGTCGAGTTACGCCAATAAAACCTTTTTACGGCGAGTTCACACGATGCGTCACGAGCATCCGTGACTGCATAATCACAGCGTGGAATTTTGGAATAGATCTAAAACCCTTTAATTTTATATGTTGATGAAAACCGCAATAAACTCTGTGCAGCTATTATAGATCTTGGCTTGTTATAATTTTAGTAGAATTTGTAAAAAAACTGATTTAGTTCTTTTCCTTAATCGGCATTGCTTACGGCAATTCAGAATATCGAAGAATGTAAAAAATATTTAATGAAAAGAGTAGGTAATATTTTTTGTACTGCAAAATTAGCAATTAAGCAAAACTCCTAAAGAATTTTATTGCAATTCCTGCCAAAAATGCGGACCCAAAACAGACAATTATAAAAAGACTCTTTGGCCATTTACTGACATTTAAGAATCTCTGGATTTTATTATACAGAAAGAAATAAATTTAATTTTCGTTAGTGGCAGGGCTTCTAAGCCGGCCTGGATAGCTACCACCGTCTTATCTAAAATAGTCGCCATAATAACAATGCTTTAAGCATTGTACTGTACTGGCAAGCAGAGGTAGTCAGTTCTTTAGTTGTTGAGAATTGGTTTGCTATATTGCTATATTTATTTTCATTCACTTACAACTAAGTGATATTGTAAACTAAGACCATAGTTTTAGTACAAACTTTAGTAAAATACCTACAGAATGAGTATAAACACAATAATTACTTTTTTTACATATGACAGGTAAGCTCTTGGCTTTCATCTCCCCTGATGAAATTCTTTATTTAATCATTTAGGTAACAAGCAGTTATACTTATGAAATATGTGATGATAAGGCCGAAGGTGGAAGCGAGCTTCACCTGTAATTGATGTATATATTTCTTTATTAGGTACACCAACAGCTCACATATATAGGTAATAAATACATTGGTACAAGGTTTCAGACTGATATGTGGGCCAATTACAGGAGAACACAACTTTTATAAACAGAACTTAGTAAATATTTTTAATAACACAAACAAAAAAAAAGATTTTACTTTCAGGGAATTAAAATAAATAATAATAACCTTTTACTCAGAACAGTAGATTGTGTACATTAAATATCATGCTATGTTGTTATCGAAACTAGGCCTAGTCTATATTTTAAATAGCAAACTGTTCTATAGTTTAATATTGTGATTACCAATAACACTTAGTGACTTTTAAAGAATAGTGTTAAATTTCTAGAAACGTAAAATTTTGACAATAATAATATCGATTCCTGCTTTTAATCTCGATACAACAACGAGTTTTTAACTAAGCTACTAATTCGATTTAAGTATGCATATTTAGTGGATATAAATAAAATTTTGATTGATTTTTTATATTTAAATATGGGCCTTAAAATATTGAAATTTTGTAATGAAGGAAAATTGACCGAAATTCGTATTGCAAATAAAGATTTTTATGTGGGATTGATTAGGATTACGAGAGAAATGTACTTTTTTATGTTGTGATAGAATAGTATCGAAGATAGTAAATTGTTTTTATTAGCTTCAGATCTGCAATATGGTGCAATTTTTTGAAAACAAATATAAATTTTCGGCATCTTTCAGCTAATATGTGAATATTTGGTATCTATGCCATTTGTCAATTAAATAAATCAAATTAGTATGACCACACATTGTAGTAGAAGGCGGATAATATTAATATTTTAATAGCTGTGCTTGCTTAATTGAAAACATACATTTGCATTGAGTTATTTGCCCGGGGCCTATAAATTATCATATTAATACTGATGTCGAGTCGGTGTCAGCAACGTCGGTGCGGCGGTAAGCCGTTGATGTGATGTCTAACACTGAGAACACATAACAACTTAAAATAATCTTTGTTCTTCAATCAAGTGAGCTCATTTTTGCGTAGCATTTGTACAATTTATTTTTATTTAACTTTGTCATTCATACGCTCTCCATTTATGTGTGTAGATTTAATAAAATAAATTTTACCGATTTTATATTATTGAATTGCTAGATTGCTTTCGTTTCGACATTGAAGGCAAAGCAACGTTCGCCGTGGTTGGACCTAGGATAGGTGATCATAATTTTATAATCTCAAATAACTCTGTATTATTAGTCCAGTCGTCGTCGCTGTTCTCCACAGCCTCTATACGGAGAAACACACAAGGAGTATTTGCCGTCACACCACCACGCTGGCCCACGGGTTGGTGGGTAGGTACCAACGGCTTAACGTGTCTTCCGAAGCACGGAGGAGTTTGAGATCAAAAAGTTTTGGTCACCCGTCCACGGCCTGACCATGGCGAAGGTAGCTTTGTTTTCGATATCAAAAGCCAAAGCGTACTAACCACTTCGCCACCGTTCTCCTGACCGATATTATATGAATTGCTATTGCTTCGGAACATTATATTTTTGAACACAGTTGTATTGCAACAGTTTCAGACCACCAATTAAAGTATTAGTCCAGTGTAAAGGAGTTATAAACCTTAGTCCTCATAATATATTTATTTCATGTAAGGCGGGTTTCTTTAAGCCTCCGTCTTACTATAGATCTATCAAAGCTTAAATACAGGAAGGTATCGTTTACGTTATCTATAACACGGCACAATTAAAACGCACAGCTTTACCAGTGCGTGACTCCGCCTTACCATCTCATTCGTAATGGCTACCTGAGTTCTGCTTAGATGAACTTGCCATCTCGCAATCACCGCTCATTATCGTCCTCTAGTTGACAGTAGCCCGTGACAGCAACCGATTGCATTCGCGAATTAATTACAACACCGTTATTCTTATAATATGCGCTTGTTGATCATGGACATGTAATTTTATAGAACCAGCTAAGAATCTTGGATGTAGACTTAAGTGTCAACGAGCTTATGATTTTAGCACTTGTGGTTTATTTATTTATTTAAACTTTAATGTCCATTACAAAAGGAATGTACATATGGCGGACTTAAAGACTAACATCGCTCTCCACCAGTCAACCATTAGGCTAAACAGATAGTTTAAAAAGTGTTCCCGAACCCTCGATTTAAAGGCAGCTTTCGTGGAGGCAGCTCTGATGGTCAGCGGTAACGAGTTCCAAAGAATGACTGCTTGAACGGAGAAGGAGACAGCTATAAATCCGGAATGATGGGAAGGTAAGATGTCTTGAAGAACGGAGTTTACGGTTGCTGATATCAGTACTAAATCTAAATTTAGATCTAAGATAGCTTGGAGAATTGGGGTCAAAGAAGACAGAGAATAGAGTACTTGATGATTACTGGTTTAATACTTGTGGTGTTTTTGAATAGTAGTTTAATTAACTGTCACATAATATAGGTTATTAAAACACGAGCATGGTTTTTTGGCATTGGCTAGCTTTTTAATAGTATCACGCGAGTGATTTAATACCGAGTTATGTGCAGTTACAAACACTACTTTATCTACACTCATTATTCAAGGAAATAAAACAAAAATTTAATTAATTTTATTTATTGTTGGCTGTCTGGAAACATTTGCCGTAGTTTTGTGCGTTTTAAGAAAAATAAGTGTTGCATAATGAGTCCGACCTTTCGCATAATGGTCATTATGTTACAGTTTCCATTTTTAAATTTTCGTTTTTATCATCTGTGTTTAAAAGTATGTCATTATGAGTTCGAGTCTGAGTTCATAATTCGAACATAAGTGTAGATTAAAGCTATTTCTGAAAAGCAGTTTCTGTTAGTTTTGTAGTTTTAACTAATCATCCTCGTCATGACAGCGGAAGGCGTCGAATGCTGGGTATTAAAGGTCTCCCCAAGGATATCCAAACCAATTGGTCCTGCACTGCTGGCGGTACCGTGGCACCAGTAGTTTGGGGTCTAAGAACACCATCATGATCATCATCATCTTCTTCATCAATACGGGCGGTTTCCGCAACTCGACGTCTAGTTTGCGCCTGTTTTGCGTCAGGTCTAAGATCACCAAATCACTTTGTAAATGAAGAGTTACTTAGTATTTAAGTTATTTAAGAGCGTTTACGCGACGTGGGTTTTCATACAAACGCACAAGTCAATAATCATGGAAACTACTAAACCGATTTTAATTAAACTTGGTACTCGTATGCTATATATCAAGGTCTAAAAAGTTAGTTAAGAACATTTTCGAAAAAGTGTTTAGAGAGACAGAGAGAGACATTTTTAAGTTTCCATACAATCTTAAAATTATGTATAACTGCTCACCTAAAGAATGTTTCAAAAATGTTCTTAACTAACTTTTTAGACCTTGATATATAGCATATGAATACCAAGTTTCATCTATATCGGTTTTGTAGTTTCCATGATTATTGACTTGTCAGTTTGTATGAAAACCCGCGCCGCGTAAACGCTCTTAATAACGCAATTTATAAATCTTATTGCTAAGATTGTAACTTATAAAAAAGGCTTAGGCCACTTTCATCTTGCTAGCCCAAAAATGACATGAAGGAACCCATATTACAGATTTTAGGGAATGTCATGCTTTGGATAAGCGTACAAAATTGATAACTGAACCATTTCATTATACAGTACCTTTTTACTTAATATAATAGATTTTCGAACAATGAATAATGATCAAATATCGATATTACGCTAAATCTGCGTTCATTGATTCCAAGTAATGGATTGTTTGGCTTTTGACACACCTGCTCCGTATTAAATCGATAAAGGATTCGATTCGGACTATTCTAAGAATCAATCGAGTCCCCAACTTCATTTGTTTCGCAAAAATCTATCAGTTGCTTTTCAATTATCTTTACGCTTCATACTTCTTTGTGTTCAATAGACTAGTACGCTTAGTATACCCGAGTGACTAATTTCCTTATAATTCCCGGTTTTTTACACGTTTGCCGGGATTTGTGTTTTTGTTGTAATCATAGTGAGTCACTTGATAGAAATATTCATCTTCATGAGTTAAAGCGTTTAATTTGTCGGTCACCTACTAAGGGCTTTCACCCATTATGTGATTTTTTTGAGTTGTCATGTTCGGAGTAATCTTCAGTAGGTACCTACTTCTTGACTGATTTTAAAATTCTTTTGCTATTAGAAATTTATATAATATTTTATATTTTTGGTAAATTATATGACACGTATTACTGCAATGTGTCTAGTTACGAGTACCGGCCCTTACAATTTAGCTTTGGCAACACCAACAAAAATATGAATTTAAATTTCTATAACGGCAACACCCTCTCATTGTGGCGACCAATTTATGTAGACGTGTGCTCCAATTAAATATGTTTTTACTTAAAAAATATCGTCGTTTTCCTATTTCTTCGGTGATCAAGACCCCCAACCCAACATTTAGCGTTACATGATTTACCGTTATCTAAGTAGTGATATTAATCATAATCTTGAGTAAGATTTACTCGAGAATTTTACATATTTGTTAGATTTAGATTAAATTTAAGTTATCGCGGTAATGTTTCGACTTCGTCTGTGTTTTTATTGTTAATTATAAATTCCATGAGCCCCCGATAGGAGCAGATTTTTGTGTGAAGACCAACTTTTAGCACCCTTCTTAAAGGCTATTTAAGTTTAAAGCAATTGTTTAAACATAGAAAAACTGTTGCTTAAAACTTAAATTGCTATTTAGTTTATACAGTCAGCGTCAAATAGTTAGTGACACTCTGGGTGTTCAATTAGATAGACACTACCAAAAGGTCAATAACATCGGTACAAATAAAGATTTCATATTCTTAAACACACAAAAGAGCTTCCATATAATATATAAGGAAACTTTTTGGTGTTAACAGCAATATGGAAACTTTATTTGTGCCGATATTATTGTCATTTTGGTAGTGTCTATCTAATTGAACACCCAGAGTGTCACAAACTCTTTGACGCTGACTGTACCTACTACTTACATTTCTTGACTGAATGTATCCTGATTGTCAATTACTATCACTACACTAAGAGCCTTTCTCTTAAAGTACAATAACTACATAACCAATTCAAAGTTCTCTGGATAACTTCACTTAATATGTCAGTCCTTTATCTTAACGTACCTAATTATTGAAAAATGTTATAAAAAAGAAAAAAAAAACGATACTCAGCATTATTTATGAGCAAAGATGGAATCGCAATTATAGTTAACCCCCCACCCGCGAATGGTCCTTTAAGTGGACACTATAGTTGTCTTGAGGCAATTTAATGTCGTTTCTCATACCGTTTACAATCAATAATAACACATAAGCAATGCTTGCACGCGATCTGCAATAAATATCTGAAATATATTAAGCTTACGTACAGTATTTATACGAGGAGTATTTATAGTATTTATACGTGTACTTACACGAGGAGCTCGGTGGCGTAGTGGTCTGTGCGCTTTGACTTCGATCGAAAACAAAGCTACCTTCGCCATGGTCAGGCCGTAGATGGGTGACCATGACTTTGTGATCTCGAGCTTCTCCGTGCTTCGGAAGGCACATCAAGCCATTGGTCCCGGTCGCATTTGTGACCGTTTCTACCCACGAATCCGCATTGGGCAAGCGTGGTGGTGTTACGGCCCATACTCCTCATGTGTTTCTCCATAAGGAAGACCTGTCCTAGCAGTGGGACGTATATAGGCTGATGACAGTATTTATACTACTAACATTTGTCAAGTGGACTTGATTATTCTGAATTTGAAATAACAGTGACTATAATTTTACACTTACTCGTAATTTTTAAAACTTTAGTCATCAAAGTAGCTCTGCTGGTTAGCCATTACATTTTTAGTTTAATGCACCGCTAAAGAAGTTCAATTACAACTGAGGTACTTGTTGACGAGCGTAATAAAAAAGCCTTGTTTGGGCAACTATGTTTTATTGAACTGAGTAAATACAATTGTAAATGACATCATCATCATGAGTAAAAACACTTGTTTTAATTTAAAAAGTATGAAGATTTTACTAGAATTTGGAGGCTTTATTTAGTCAAAAGGATAGAGGTTGTAGCACTGGTTGTCGCTAACAGTAGTAGAAGAGATTTAAAATTGATTATTACCTTATTTTGCTAAAGCCAAAGCATGCGAGGTATAGTTTGGTAAAGGATGTTGTTTTTAAATATTGGGTTAGCAATTTGTCCGTAACTATTAAGTTTCAGAACATTCTTATAAAATAATTGCCTCTTCTAAAAATAGACCATATATTTGAGCTCGTATTATTTAATTTGATAATTTTTTGTAAGTTTAATTGTTTTAAAATTAGACACAAAGACAATTATTTTTACCTGCCTCCCGAATACATCATTTGATTTGCATTAACATAAAAACGTTGAATAATTTTTATCAAGCGTGTTCACATACATATTGCTAAAGCTTGTCTAATGATACATGCGAAATATTATTATCTCTGGATTTGTCGTTGTGAAGAAAACTGATAAAATGTTAGTATGCAAAATGCAGACATCCCCAAAATCTCCATCCAAAACACCAATTTAATAGGTAAGGACCTAATATTTTAAAGGTAACAAACAGGTTTCTATCCACCCATTTATAAAATAACGTTAAAACTGAAATAGATAATACGTTTTAACTTTTTAAAATTTTATTTTCTTATCTCCAGACATTTGTAAACGGCATATAATCATAAAATTCACAAAACTCTATTCAACTCCTCCTATTCACTGTATTACTAGTTTAAATTCAACATATCAATTTCTGTTTACAAATCGTTTCAACACGCCTAAGGAATTCAGACAAATAACCCCAACCGCGTCTATTAAAACAACATATCGACTGTCAAATATCGGACACGAATCAGTTGTCATTTCGTATTTATATTCTGGTATAAAGCACTGAGCTTCATACGCCGCCTATCGAATTAACTCTTCATGCTTGTGAGACGTTATCGTTTTATGACATCAGTAGCAGACAAGTGGCCAGGTAATCTGTCGTCTGGATTTTATTTTACGCGGGGCCTGACAGACCGAAGGCTAGCTGTTGACGGTTAGACTGTGCACTTGACCGATTATAAGAGATATCGGTAGACTCGAAATATTTGAATCAATTACGGCAATTATGATAGCATAGTACAGAGCTTGGATTGCGGAGATGCTATTGAGTGATTCAACATTTGTCCTGACTGTTGGAACTTTGGTTTCAATTACATGAATTGAATGAATGAATTTTTATACTTCCCGGTAACGGCGACAGGCTAGATCCCTAGGCGTGGGTAGATCCCAATGCGATCATTGTCAGATTACCCACACGGTAATGTATTTCTTCTTACCCTTTCGGGGAAAGTGTTATAATATGTAAGTATGAAAATCAACGAGCGACGGTTTTCTTAGCAGAGTTTAACGCATATTTCGAATGGTATTTGCTGTCTCTTTCTAAGTAGTTACTTTTACGAGTAGGATGTTAATTTATTGATGTTCTGGGTGGCCGAGTTTCTTGGCTCAAACAATGACGTTTTTTTTTCATTTAAGTTCACTACTCCAATAAAGCGCTTGAAATAACTTTACACATTGTAGACACTACTTACAGGTAATAAAACTTATTGCTTTATAACACATAGCAATTGCCACTAGGGTTGGTGTCTTTTTTCATGTTTCACATCGCAATGCATCAGTTGATTTTAATTTACATACATAAACACGACTATTATCCTCTAAGGGTTAGACAAAGACTAGGCAAAATCAGTCCATTGCCATAGTCCGCTCTTTATCAAGCAGTGACTGGACTCAGCGTGACAGGTGGTGAGCCCATCGCCGCTATAAGCTATTGGATGGTTGTGCAGTTTTAAATCATTAGTCGCCTATTACGATACTCAAGAGATGGGTTGGTAGTATTCTTTTAACGAGCCGCTACCACACCACTCACGATTTTAATTAAACGTTGGGAGTTCATCAGATTAAGCTGGTTTGTGAAATTCGGTTAGTAAACTTTAGTGGAACAGTTAAACTCTAATAAAGGGGTTTATGTCACACAGTTTATAATAGCAATCTAAGTAATTTGTTAAAAACTTCACCCAGTGCAGGCTGAAATAAGCTGTAGGTTTTTAAGCAGGTTTGACCTAGCCTTAAAAAGCAAATATTACTAAAAATAACTTTGCAGCATTACTTCCAATCTAATCTCAATTTAAAGATAATGGTGGAACAGGTTTCGTAGGCACAGAATTAAGCCTTTACCAGACAGACGTAGCGTAACCTGGTGGCCAGGGTCTCGCTCTGTTGTCTAGTATTCATATAAGACAACAGGCAACGTTTTATTGAAACGATTCCAAGATATTCATATTAGACAACACCCTGGTTGCGAGCTTAGGCCGCGTCTGTCTGGTAAGGGTTTAAACGGCACGTGAGATTAAAACAAATGACAATTTATTCAATCGTGAGTGACCACTTTTTACATTTAATCAAACTGTTGGGAGACCAGACACTTCAATTTTATCTCAGCTGTGCCTAACATTGAACTTCTTCCATCGCGAGGATGTTCCACCTCAAGTTACTCTAGAAAGTTTAATAGATTGAATCTAACAATAAACAACAGAGCTTAGCTTAGGTGAATCGGGTCGTGGACGTGACCTTCAATTAAAGGTACTTCGTCCAGAAGAGCACCAAATCCGTGGGTGCAGCAGTAAAAAAAAAAATCTCCAGCTCCGGGCAATAACGGCCTTCTAATTAAGATTTACACAAGGTACCATGAAGTACATACTTTGGTGTAGTATTTTTGATTCTATTACTAAGGTCATAAGGGCCAAAGCTTTCGTGGAGTGGTCTAACAATATAAACTTGTCAAACAGTAAATAAGCTGCAATATAGCAAATTGATCATGCCTTAAGCGTCGGCACCACAAACGTTATTGTTGAATTATTGAATGGTGTATTAATTTTTTATACGGACACTGTCGTTATGTCAGAATTTTAATTAGATATTAACATGAATTAGTCAACAAACCAGTTTTAGTGGGAGTCGCGTGAGGCTAATATTAGCTTAAAATTATGATATATCAATTATAGTTTTAAAATTTGCGTTAGGGATGGTTTTTCATCAAAGCATTGTTTAAAGTTATCAAATATATGAGTAAATAATAAATTGATAGTGTAAACTTCTTTTATAGGGTCATACAATCATAAATAATAACAAGTAAGTTTGTTTTAAACTTATTTGGCCTTTACCACTGAGTTTGAATAAAACTAATGTAAACTTATGTGAATATCGCTTGCCTCACATTGTGCCTGGTGCATGGCAACAGGTTCGCCACCTGTTACATGGGGACCTAACATATCTAGCGAAATGTGGCTGTTTAACACCTCTACCTACCCCTTCAGGGAAAGAGGTGTGATATGTATGTATGTAAGTTTGTTTCACATAAAGAAGGAGACAACGGCCCGATAGTTGACATCTTAACTCTCCTCCCAAAGGCCTAATGAATCTTTCGGGTATATACCGACAAGTGAGAGCTACGCGGAACCTGTGAAAGGCTATTGTGTTCACCAGAAGTAACGGAGAAGTGACTATTGTGATAGGTCTGACCGAACAGGATAAGAAAGGAGGAGGATTGAGAAAAGGTCCTAGTAAGTAGCTATAGCGCAGCGCCACGCCTCTTCCTTTTTTGAGGGAGAGGGCGCAATCAGGTTATGCTATACCAAGGCATGTATAAAGGCTTAAAGCAAGGGTGGTGTTTAATCGATAGGAGTCCCACATAACCCCCGGTCGGCCGGTGGGTATCCAATTCACCACCTCGTTCTCCCGCATGGGAAGGTAAAGAGTCCTCCTTCAAGGCTCGAAAAAAATAAAGAGAAAAGGTGTTATGTGTTCATGGCCTAACCTGATGACGGTGGTTGTTCGAGGCTCATATACAGCGGATTTGACAGTGACTAGATTAAACGACAGTCCAATAAATGCCTTGAGGGCGACGAAGACGGCTTATTTTATCTTATTACATGGGGTTCGAACACCAACCAATGCTTAGATTTCATTGTTCGAATCCACTGTAATGAATGATGTAGTCTTGCGTACACTGCCGATTTTTGGCCGTCCGTTGTATTGGCCAGCTAAAGCATTTTTGGTATTACTACCAGTGTCGCTAATCGAAATTTGGTCGAATTCGCCCTTAATGGCTTTATTTGTCCCAGAACTATTCAAAAGGCTCCATTCTTGAGGCCCCCTTTAGCCCCCTAGCACTTTCACTTGAATATGATATAACGATAAAAGTTTTTTCAATAACTATGAACTTTCAAAAATACCTCGGATATAGTAGTATTTTCTTTAAGTGTTTTGTAGACATATTTCTTTAACATATCGCATTAGGTTTATCATTCATATTCGGTGGTCATGCTCTTTAGGCTCAATGTCTAGTCTATATACGCTCCACTGCTGGCACAGGCCTTCCTCATGGAGAAATACTTGAGGAGTATGGACCGTACCTACACCACGCTGGCCCAATGTGGGTTGGTGGTGGGTAGAAACGATCAGAATAGCGACTGGGACCAATGACGGCTTGACGTGCCTCCTGAAGCACGGATGACTTCGAGATCACAATGTTTTGGTCACCCATCAATGGCCAGACCATGGCGTAAGTAGCTTTGTATTCGATATCGAAATTTGAGAATATCACTCTATTCCTACAAATAAGCAAAGCTGAAAAAGTCATACCTAATAACAGTTTTTATTCCATTTCTTTCTCCAATGACTGTTAAAAAGATAACCTCTATACTTTTATGTGATTTTTATGTTACTGTTCAGAACCGTAATATTGTATGCCGCATGTAGGTAAGTTAGGTAGCTTAATTTTATTTATACGTTGAACGATCCATTTGATCGAATGGTACATGAGGTTTGCTTGTATTGTTCATGGTATGTTCGGGTTTATACACGCATAAATATGCACTCGCTCATCTTCCCCTACCATTGGAATGGGTAAGAATAATTATTATTATTACTGGTATTTCCAAATGCCGCCTATTACCCATTACTTAACGGTTGTTTTGTACCCTGTACGCGTGGCCTTCTGCTCGCACGTACAGACTAACATGTTCCATACGATCGGCCCACTTTGGTTCCGATCGTATATCTGGCACACATGCCCTAGTAAGTAGCTAGCGCAGCGCCGCACCCTTTCCTGAGGGAGGGGGCGCATTCAGGTTATGCTTTACCAAAGCCCTAAGTGGCCTAAAGCAAGGTGGTGTTTAGTCGGTAGGAGTCCGACATAACCCCCGGCCGGCCGGTGGGTATCCAATGAGGGATTCACCACCTCCTTCTCCCGCATGGGAAGGTAAAGAAGCATATCTGAATAAGATAAAATCTGAAGCATATTTTGAATTAAACCAATAATAAAACCTTTTGTACCTACTGAAAATTAACAAGATAAATATGATATTTAGACTGTTTTTATTATTGTAATTATCTATTGTTTTGATTTTAATTGGGAAATGGTGTCTGTATTTGTATAAATGAAACTATATTGTGAGATGATTCTCGATTAGGACTCACGAAACCAGTGGTAGGGTTAAGTCGGCGGCCGATCGTAATTTTTACCCGAACAATTTCGGTAAATTTGTTTGACTGTTCCTGTTTTTGTTACTACATTAGCGTCGGGGGGTTACGTATGTGATGTTAAACAATAATTATTATGATTGTTTTGCAATATGTTCAAGGTTTTATGCTCTTACATTTTGCTAAGCGCGGTAGGGTTATAAAAATAAACATTATTTATAAATTTTTATGTTTCGTTGAAAAGCTTTATGGGATGGTTGTCAATGAAATGTATAATGCAATGTTTATGGGTTACTATTTGCTATGAATGTGATAGTAGAAGTACAGTTGCATACAGCATAATAATAAAATTTCATAGGTGTTATAAAACGTCACGATTAGAGCAGAGTTGAGCGAGAGGTAACCGGTTCAATCCCGACTGAAGAACAGTTCTATCTATTGAATGCTTAAAATCTTTTCGTTCGAGACAAGACTGAAACAATTTTCTCATAATTCTTACATACATAAGATAATATTAGAGAATATAAATATTCTTTACCCGTGACATTACAGTCTATTACGAGATCTTCAAATACCACACTCCGTTTATTTTAATAAATGGTTTTTCTATGACCTTTAAATGGTCCGATTTCCGAGCGCGATCCACCCGATATAATTCGGTACCCAAATGATCCATTGAATAGGTCCCACGCATCTTTAGGTATACGGGCGAATATCTGATCGAGTTGAGAATTAGCTATCCATCATTTAATGATAATGATATTTGACGGCCGCTTACGATTTGGTTCCCGATAACTTATTAATACCACGAAGTGACTCTGGTAGCATTTTCGGTCGTTTATATTGCGAGTGTGTTTGGATGTATTTTTTGTATTCATGTTATTGAACCGTGAGCCACTACGGCTCATTAAAAGAATACTACCAGTACATCTCTTCACTTGGGTGTCCTAAAAGGCGACTAATGGACTTAAAACTGCACAACCATCCGATAGCTTATAGCGGGCTCACCACCTGCCACGCTGAGCACGTGCAGTTACTATTTGGTGAAGCGCGGACTATTGCAGTGGACTGCTTCTGCAATGCTTTTGTCTAGTCTCGTGATTATACGTATGTATGTATGTTACTGAGGTTGAAAGTAACATAATAAGAAGAATGCTAAGTCCTAAAATGGAAGGAAGACTAAATAAGCAATGGAATTTCTAAATATTCATACGAGAAAAGTAGCGATGAAGTAGCGGAAAGAAGAAAGACTTCAAGAATCTTCAATCTTAAAGACTTCAATTAAATATTCAACTCAACAATTTAGTTGTGAAATTATCAGAAACAAAATAGAGATTACCAAGAAACGTCAACCATCCAGTTTTCATAATATGCTTAGAAGCCTTTACAACAGGCAGCGAGTCTGTTATACATACGAGTACATGCTATGTATACATACATTCATATATATTAGTAAGTAGGTACTGTTTATGTTACTTAAATGTTATACATACTAACATTGCATATAAAAGCTAAGTAATTTCATCCCCTGGAGGAGATTATTGAAGTCTACTCATAGTTCTATAATATATGTACTTTCTACCTATCCTATATCGAACAAGCGGCCAAAGACCCCTACCTGCTTGTGTTTTTATCTTATTTTCCTTTACTACCCCTTCCCCTCTTTCCCTGTTACATGGGGACTTAACGTATCTGGCGAAATACCCCATCGGAGAAAAAGCATGATGACACGTTGTGTTGTTGTTGTTCTAGCACAACAAACACTTTGAATGACTGAAAATTCTTATTATTTTGTAAAAAAAATTGTTCTTCAATACCCAAAACATAGTATTATCTATCTGTGTAGTAAGCCTAACTGAAGGCGACCTAAGTTAATATTAACATGACCTCATTGAGCCTGGCCTGGCATTCGTCATCAGCCTATATACGTCTCACTGCTGGGACAGGCCTTCCTCATGGAGAAACACATGAGGAGTATGGGCCGTAACACCACCACGCTGGCCCAATGCGGGTTGGTAGGTAGAAACGGTCACCAATGCGACTGGGACCAATGGCTTAACGTGCCTTCCGAAGCACGGAGGAGCTAGAGATCACAAAGTCTTGGTCACCCATCCACGGCCTGACCATGGCGAAGGTAGCTTTGTTTTCGATCGAAACCAAAGTGCACTGACCACTACGCCACCAAGCTACTCTAGCCTAGCATTGGCCAAGTGAATTGAAGGCAAATGAACCGGCGAAGTCCAGGTCGTACTTACAACCTCTGTCTTGATCGAGTAATACCATTCTGCCTGTTCTATCGCTGCCGTTACATGCAAATAGTTCTAAGCAATTGCCTTACTTGTTCCTAATGCTTGCGTGGTCACATAATCTAGAGTAAACTTTAAACTTTCCCCTAGTAATCGGTTTAACTGTGTAACTTAACGTAACTTAACTTTATCTTAGTGTTTTAAACAGACTAAAAGCTTTTACCTTGTTCTAGCACGCTATTAATTTAAACCACGCCTTGCTATTTGTTGTCCTTGTCATCGTAACTGAATTTTTGCCTTTTTTCTGAATAACCGCTATATCGCTTTTATACAGCTTGTCTCACATTGTGCCCGGTGCATGGCACATGGGTGTTAACACGTCTGCCTACCTCTTAGGGGGAAAAGGCGTATTGATGTTGTTACGTCCCAATTAGTTTAAAGTAAGCAGCTAACGTCACTTGTGTGATTGATTCTAGATAATACATCATTATTATACATACATACAATCACGCCTGTAATCCCCGAAGGGATTGACAGAGTCCAAGGAGCACTGTGTTCCTTAAGACCACATTTTTAATTATTATATGCAGTAATAATAATAATAATAACGCGTTCAAACGCATTTTACCTCAGAAATGAGAGATTATCGAAAGAGACAGAGAAAATAATAATAATAACTTTATTCGTACACAGACAATTAGTACATTATATGCAGTCAAACATATTCTTAACTGGAAATTCTAGAAAACATATTATTATATTTATCACAGAAACATCAGCGAAAAATCCATTTTCCTCCATCACTCTACCCTTCCTGGTAATACATGTTCCTCATTCAATATCCGTCAATTTACAAATTTTTTTATGTTTACTATTTTGCTGATCAAATGCGTTGAGATAAATAGCGGAGGCAGTTTATATACGACACTATTATCGCTGTTACTCTCTAGCCACGATAAGTCATGAATTGCTCGACATCTCTTCGAGACTTTCAAAAAAATTATGTACTTTAATGAATTGCTAATAAAGTACAAATTACCACACAAACTGGCCTGCAGCATCCTGCTCCACACGGGAAAAACCGTGAGAACCATTGCTGGTGTCGTATGAGACACCGTTAATATGAAAATTTCATATCTGGGACACTCGTACCGTATGAAGTATATCAATTCAACGGCTGTTACTGTACTGACAGTAGTTAAGATAAAAACTTATAAATGTAGTAAGTATACTTAGTTTAGGGGAGTAATTAATTCATTACTGAATTGCCCAACTGGGCAGCCATTTAATTATTTGATCAGCAACAAAAAAGGTCAGCCGAAAAACCATTTGGGCAGCAATCAAATATTTTGTCAGCAATATAATTATATGGGCGACAAAATTATGATTTTGGCAGGAAACTAATTATTTGGTCTGCAGAATAATTACTTGGTTAGTAGAATAATTAATTGGTCAGCAAGATTATTATTTGGGCTATAAAATCATTATTTTTCAAAAACTCAAAACATTCAAAACTCTTAACATAGGGCTCCAAAGAACAAAATTTATTGGGTTATGAAATTAGGGTGCCTTTCCACCTGAGCTAGTAAATACGACAGTTATTGCTACACACTCAACCAATAAGGTTTTGTTTCCTTTGTACTTAGTGGAATTACTTAATAAACCGTTTAGTGACATCACCTTAAAAGCATTGCAGCGCCTTGATTACAGAGTACGTGTGAACTACTTATAAATAAATGATTCACATTACCAAAAACCTTGATAGAAGCAATTTAAAACAATTTCTGCTCGTTTTATTGGTTCGGTAAGCAGGTGTGCCTTTTCAGTGACACTTATACAGTTCTTTTAAGATAGCTTTTGCAATGGCATCATGTTTTCTCTTAAGTGTTCTAATGCACCAACGGTACTGTTGGAGTCTGTATTAGTCAAGTACGTCGTTGTTTAGCACTTTGCCTCTTTCTGTCGTAATAAGTCGACAATTACACCTTACATTGTGAGGAAAGTTAGCTTTCCTATTTTCCTCTATAAAATCATCGACATGGATAAAAGAAAAAATTGGATTTTGCTGTATTTTATAAACAAAAACCTGCTACAATTGGTAAAGGCATTATGTACATTTTCGTTCTTGAATAGTATGATAAACCTTACATTTTAATCAGTAGACATATTATATTATTAAGGGAGAATGGAATCTTTGCTGAGCTACTTTTTAACTTCTTATTATCATGAAAATGACTCCAGTTAGTGAACTAATCAATTGGTTAAATGGTTTCAATCCAGTGGAAACAGTTTTTTTTGTTATTTGCAAGATATCAAAAAGTGAGCTCGGTGGCGTATAGAGAAACTCGTAGTAAAGTGGTTAGTACGCTTTGATTTCGATATCGCCATGGTCAGGCCTTGGATGGGTGACCAAATCTTTGTGATCTCGAAGTCATCCGTGCTTCAGAAGGCACTTTAAGCCGTCGTTGGTCCCGGTTGCAATTGCAACCGTTTCTACCCAACAACTAGCATTGGGCCAGCGTGGTGGAGTTGGTCCATATTCCTCAATTCCTCATGTATTGCTTCATGAGGAAGGCCTGTGACCAGCAGTGGGATGGCCAGCAGTGAAGTGGGATGCTGAGGACGACGCAGATAATTAAATGCGTGCCGACATTTTGTAGCTGTACCGAATAATGTCTTACCATGTTTGAATTTGAAGCCTTTCCATTTGAAAGGCTGTGACTTTCGACCCTCGTTATGCACGCTCTTATTACGTGCACTGAGGTATTTACCTCAATGGGAACTATGGACTAGTAACAGACAGAATACGCGTCGTTCCAAATACCTGGCCAAACCCTCATGAGAGGATAATCACACGGACGTATGTGCCTTGGAACCAACAATTGTTGAGGCGAAGTTCGTGATCTCAGATTTGGACGCCCCACATTGCACGACGGAATGTTGTGCGGCCATGAATGTGGTAAAATGCAGATGTGGCAGTTAGCTATAAGCCTCTTGTGCTTAGGATATGGAGGTTATAATGAATCATGCTATATAAATCGGTTTTAACCACCAAACATTATTTTTTGTTGTAAAATTCTCCCATGTAGAGAAGGCAAAGGGAACGAAGCCCATACAGCCATGTCTTCGGTATTGGTGTCTTCAGTATTTACATTGAAATGCAAGTGTAATGCATTTCAATGTATCTTGGGAGAGTTTGGCGTCAAACGATCGATGATAGACATTGTAGTGTTACTTTGATGAGGTGGATTACCACGATAAAAATCTCATCGTTTTTCAACACCACTTGACGATTATTTCAATGCTCCTCCATATTGCTCATCATTATTGACACTTATTACACGAAACTACACTGATTTTACGCAACAAGATCCACTCCGAAACAATATTACAATCACTGAAATAAAAATCACGTCCGCCATGGTTGAATGGCGGCAAACACCCCCCATATTTTTTTTATAGATTTTTGTTTTTTCATTTATTTAATGGTATTTACAGCAGAATCGCCATCTGTTAGGGACTTAACATATCTGGCGAAATATGGGTGTTAACACATCTGCCTACCCCTTCGAGAAACAGGCGAAGAAGTGGTGATTTGCTATTTATTGTTACTAACAAAATGATCACTTTATTTTTAGGTATCTCTTAACTGTTATTTAACGGATACTAAGGTAAGATTAAATTTTTTTCCACAGAAAGACATACAATATCCACATTTCGCCAGATACGAGAATGTTAAGTCCCCATGTAAAAGATGGCGATTCTGTTATAAATACCATTCAATAAATGAAAAAACAATTACAAAAATCTACAAAAAAGGGCCCCATGTAAGTGGTGGCGAGCCTGCTTCCATGCACAATGTGAGGCAAGCTATATTTACAATGAACTGTACATAAGTTTCAAAAAAAATTTAAAAAAAAAAATTTTTACTTATGACAGGTAAGAGACGATAAGGCCGAAGTTGGAAGCGAGCTTCACCTGTAATTCTAATAAATTCTATTTGAAAAAGTAATTCTATTTGATGTGTTATTTCATCGTATGATATTATCAGCTCGACTTCGTTTTAACTTAGATGAAGACTCAACGCGATTTGCTGTTATTATTAGATAATTACAAGTAATTCACGTAATCCACATAGACACGACTGAGAAATTCTTTACCAGTATTAATTAGCTGGTAGAACATGCACTAAAATTATATCAATTGCAAATTGACAGTGTACATGGTAATCAAGGTCTAGCCGTAGAACTGCAACGAGATGTAATTAGAATAAGTCTATGTCAGAAGTGTTCCTGTAGCTCATCATCACTACTGCAAATTATACTTATGTCGTTGATACTATGTGATAAAAGCACTAATTGTCCGACACGACCTCCGTGGTCGAGTGGTCAGTACACCGGGCTCTAGGCGTCACCATCTCGAAAGGTCCTGGGTTCGATCCCCAGTGGAGGCAAGTGTTTGGGTGATGAATTTTCAGACATTTGTTCTCCAGTCTTGGATGTTCATTATATATGTATAATATTATATATATTCTGAATAATTATGTGTATTTATCTATTAAATATATTTGTCCGTCATCTAGTATCCGTAACACAAGCAGCATTTAGTTGCTTACAATGGAACTAGTTGATAGGTGTAAATGTCTGAAGATTTTTATTTATTATTAAAGGCGTTGGCAGTCGCCATCATAAAATGTAACAACTGTACACGATACCAAATTGTATGAAAAATACTAAGCTGAATTATGCTAACTTACTTGCAAGATCTTGAATTTTCAAAATCTCACACTGAACAGACTAGGTACAGATACATACCATCTCCGTTTGAAATGTAAGCGATCACGCTCATTATAGATCAGTGTGCCTGCGCGCACCGGGTCCAATCAAATTTGTACGGTACATATTTCACATCGAATTTGTCATGACCACTGACTCTCAGTAATTATTCACCATGTCCAGCAAATTGATATTATAACCAGTACCCAATAGAAAACATCAGGTTCATAGAACACAAATGATACAGAAGACAAACTACATACTAAATGCGCTCGAGCAACGCACACATAGACACCGTTCACCGACACAAAATCGGATCGGAGCATTAATTATTATTGATTAATATTTCCCGAAGTAGCGGCACACACGCAATAATATTGTCAATAAAATGCATATTGACAATATTGTTGCCAGTATTGCGATACGAGTATTGTGTAGTAGATGGTACCATTTATTGACTGACATTACCTATTGTCAATTTCGCATTGACAAGATTATTGTACCTACGATTACCTACGATTGATTATTGTAGCACGGAGGAGCTCAAGATCACAAAGTTTTGGTCACCCATCCACGGCCTGACAATGGCGAAGGTAGCTTTGTTTGCCAAAAGCCAAAGCGTATTAACCACTACGCCACCGAGCTCCCCTTTACAGTATTTGCATCCTATGGATCTGGTTTTTAAAGGTCGCAGGATCGTTAAATGGAGACCGCCTGATGGTAATAACATTTGAACACGTCAAGATTAATATTTGATACAATAAAACCCAATTAATCTAAAACATGTCAATTCAAGTAATATTAGGTTTACCTATGAAATTTGTGGAGATATTGGGGCAGTCTGCATTTTCTATATTAAATTTTTTCAGTTTTCTTCACAACGGCAAAACCAGAGATAATAATATTTGGCATGTATGTATAAACAAGCTTACCAAGCCGCATTGGGCCAGCGTGGAGGTGTTACGGTCCATACTCCTCATGTGTTTCAGCATGAGAAAGGCCTGTCCCAGCAGTGGGACGTATACAGGCTGATGACGAATAGACAAGCTTAAGCAATATATGTGATAACACACTTCATAAAAATAATTACTCATTTTTTATGTTAATGCAATTCGAAGGATGTATTCCGGAAGGCAGTTAAAAAGGGTTGTTTTGGTGTCTAATTTTAACACAATTAAACTTACAAAAAATAATTATAACAATCCATAAGAGGTTATACATTTGGACTATTTTTAGAAGAGGTTATAAGAATGTTCTGAAACTTAATAGTTATGGATAAATTATTAAGAGAGAAAAATAACAGCAATTTCATAAGAAAGGAAGGACCCAATAGTAAGCAGATTGAATGCTCGTGATTATAAATGGCTAACTAGTGGCACTAAATATAATTTCATTTCCTGAGTCAAAAAATTCAATCTCTTTGCAGTATCGTAAGAAATGTTTGTCAATCACAACTGTCATTTCTATCAAATCAAAACAACAATTAAACAGTCACAACCAAACGGAATCACGGTCAAGAGTTTTATTGTAAATGTAGTATGACAATGGTGTTTTAACAATGAAGTCGGCGCAGTAACGGTTGCATTTGATAAGGATCGGTTCGGTTCATTCATCATTTTTGAGGTTAGTTGGTTTGAGCGTGTATTATGCTTAAATAAACTCTTATGATAACATCGCCTGGGCTGTGGTCACACTGGTGTGGCGACAGCGATGCGAAAAAATAGATAGCTACTTTGCAAAGGGATTGTCGACCAGCATCATTTAACCTTTTCGGACCCTAAATCCACATTCAGTATGTCATATGTATACTTAGAGTGTATTAGACATCAAATTTCACAAATGTATCTGTGCCAGTCTGCTATAAGCCAGCGAATTGCCACAAAGTCGCTTGTTAATAAGCAGGATATTAGTTAATTAGTGTTAGGTACCAGGTGTTAACACTCAGAGCTCAGATTAACACCGTGTAGCGAACCGGAGTCAAGCCAGAGAGCACGTTCAGTGTGGGAAGTAATATACCCCTTATTTCGTTAATGAGTAGGAATCCGTACCCACCGCTGCCTAAGTGGCAAGCGTTTTTGGGACTCGCCATTAATGCTGGCACTACCCACTATAACACCCCGATATACCCATACGAATCCTACCACTGGAACTACTTGGGTTCTGGCAGCTGCCAATAAGCCACAGGGATAATGCTTTAAAGAATGGGCCAATTTTGGCAATCATAAAAATACAATTGATGATAAGCTACAATAACTAATTGGGCAGAAACTTAAATGTTTTCTCTGCTGCCAAATTATTTCATATTTGTTTTAAGGACACAAATGTTGTTTTCGTGGGTCATAAAAAAATAACCTTAACCTAAAATCTAACAGAATACATTTCCTAGGAATTGATCCTTGATTCTTAATTGATCCTTTTTCTAGATTTAATACATTTCCGGTAACATACATATTGCTACCCACATAATTATTTTTTGCCCATTTATTACTGTGCCACCCAAATAATTATATTGTTGACAATATATTTGTTTGCTGCCATAATAATTTTTCTGCTGATCTTTTTTTGCTGCCCTAATAATTACTTTTCTAAAGAATTTTAACTCCTCAGAAAAAAAGTGTTGATAGATTATATGCCTATCTGATCGCGTCGCGTCGCCCGCCGCCGTGCCGCTGTCGCATTGCCAATGTAACCTCAGCCCAATATTTTTAATATTAGAGGTTGTTGAACGCGGCACAAGTTCATTGAAAGATGAATATTTAATTTTAAGACCATCATTAGGACTTAATGAAATCCAAGACGGAATTAAAAATAGCAACATCTGGAACATGACTTTTATTGCCCATGAATTAAGGTTAGTAATTAAACAGGTCCTAATGAGATTTTTAACAAATTATTTGATAGTGGGTGATATTTTTTCCACCAAACCCTTTACTACGGATGTTTAAAAAAAATGTTTAAATGTGATGATGTTTAAAAAGGTTCCATTGTTCATGTGTAAATCTATCGATGCTCGCCCTTGAGCCCTACAATTCATTAAGTCTCTCTTGATTGATGTAAGCGATTAAAAAGTTAAGACGCGTTCAAGAACAACTTTTTTGATTTTTATCAAGCACTTTTTATTTTTTAGTTTCAAGTTTTTCCTTTTCCGTAGACAGCAACAGACTTTTTAATTATGAGTCCAATTTGTATAATTATTTTGTCAGTTTAATTTTTTAGCAAATGTTAGCATTTTTTTATAAACTCAATTGTAGCCTATTCCAGTTGTTATACCTAATTAGTGAAAAAATATTGTAAAATTCATAGTTTCTAGAGTCTTTGTTGGTTTGGCTGTGATAGCCGAGGGGAATAAATGGCGTTACTCCTTCAAAAGGATGCCGGTTCATGTCCCGTCTGCATCACTTTTTGTATATCGCTTGTCTAATATTGGGCTCAGTCTATGGCAACTGGCTCGCCCGCAACATAAGCGAAATGTAGATGTCTTAGAGATTTGTGATAATTTTCTGAAACTAAAAAGGTATTCAAAGCTCATTCACAGTTTCATGCCTTTTTCTTATAGTTATTTTGGTGTACTAAACGATTTCTTAGTACCTACCAATAATAATATTATGGATTTTGAAGAAAAAGAGCAAGAAAATTAGAATTTTTTTTGGATTGTAGGTTTTATGAAAAAAAAGCAAGGATGTTTTGAATTTAATATAAACTAGCTGTTACCCACGACTTTGTGTGCGGTGCCTATGGTTTTTAAATATCCCACGGGAACCCTTTAATTTTTCGGAATAAAAAGTATGTACCTGTAACCTGTTTTATGTTTTTTTTTTTGAATTGCAATAAAGAGTATAATAATAATAATTAGATGTTGACCAGGGATATAAGGTATCACCATGCAAAATTTCATTAAAATCGGTCCTGCCATTACGGAGTACCCCGTACAAATAGACAAACAGACAGAGAAACAAAAAATACAGACATTTGACCTCTACAGTTTTATTAAATATATAGATAATAATATTATCACACATTGTAACCGCGTCCTAACTCGACCCTTGTCTTTACACCCTTCACAAGATTCGTATCATCTTGTTTGTGAAAAATAATGTAGGTTATAGAGTTATCAAGTCATGTATTAACTCAGTATAATTGTGATATCCTGACGCACAGGTGGTAAGCTCAGCTGTTGGAGATTGGAATAAATGAAAATAATTATAAAAAAATATTTTACTGCTCGCAGTAATCATCATAGACCGAAGTGAGCTTAATTTGACTTGTATTATGTGATAATTAATGCGATGTATAAATTGGGTGGAATAGCATAAAAATAAAATCTTCACGTCAGTTAGGCGTAACATGGACTACATAAAATTTTCGAAAAAAATATTATTTCGAACAAGAACTTTCGCTTCGAAGCAAACGACAAAACTACCGGTAAATTATATGAATTATACACATACACATTTTTGGCAATTTGAAATTGTGGGTTTTTATAGGTCAGAGGGGCTAAATTAAAATACGCAATTATGACGACAAAAAGTATATTCTCAATACTTTCACTAGGAAGCTTATACGACTGACTCCTAGCACAGCAGAATCGATAATAATATGGAAGTGATTTGAATCGGGTGAAGCGTGAGAATGAACGAATGATTGGCCATCGAATGCACTAATGATTGAGAATAATCAATTGAATTACTTCTGAAGCGGAGATAACTAGCTAATGAATGAAATCAAGCAAAATTAATATGAAAAATGTACTAATGTAATAGAATGTAATTTACAGTGACAAGACAGCGAGAAGACAGATATTCAATAGTAAAAAAGTATATAAAAAGAATAGACAAGATGCGTTATAATAAAAAAGGTTGCTCGGCAACAACTTTATTATTCTTTAATCATTTAACACGTTTAATTACAATAAAATCACTATTTATATTAAATGATAAATTTTTGCAAACCAAAAACAAACGTTAAATCCAACAGAAATAAAATGGAACCAAATATTTCCTCACACCCACCGTATTAAGCCAGCAGCGTGCAGCGTGGTGCTATTACATTACATTTCATACTCATTGTTTCTTAATCTAGGAAGACGTACCAAGCAGATGGAATTGGTTGACGACGATGGTATTATTAATACAAGAGGCCATTTTTTTCCTTATGCCACCAATACTAAAATATTGGGTCCTTACCTATGAAATTGGTGTTTTTTTCTCTGTTAGTATTTTGTCTGTAACTATTAAGATTCAGAGTATTCCTAAAAAATAATTACCTCGTCTAAAAAAAGACTATATTTTGGAGCTCTTTTGATTTGTTTTGATAATTTGTTGTAAGTTTAATTGTGTTAAAATTGGACACGGAGACAACTCTTTTTAAGTGCCTCCCGAATACATCATTTTATTTGCATTCACTTAAAAACGATAAATAATTTTTATGAAGTGTGATATTACACATATTACTAAAGCTTGTCTAATGATAGATGCCAAATATTATTATCTTTGGATTAGTCGTTGTGAAGAAAACTAAAAAAAATTTTGTATGGAAAATGCAGAATTCCCCAAAATCTCCATACAAAACACCAGTTTCATAGGTAAGGACCTAATATTTAAATGACGAGGCGACGAAAATGTTATATACGTTCTTACCAAATTTCAGGGACGTAGAAGGTAGTGATTCTAAATCCTATGTCCGATAGTAAGATTTTAGTTTGATACTGCAGTTCAAAACGAGGTCCTGATTCTAATTAAACAGTTACATATAAGACTGTGTACCGCTCTATCTCCTAAGCTCTCTCTATAATATCTCGAGGCTCTGTTGTGCCTTTTGACCCGTTTATCTTACAACGCAGACCGCTCGCTACCGACTTTTGTGCAAGGTATTTGTGTACCAGGATATAATTGTCTTGGTATTTGTTTCTATACAAAAGAAAGTTTAAGGAAATTTTATTTATATTTTTATTTTTACTTAAATTTGTCCTTGCAGTTTTTATACAGTGTTTATTTTTAATTTTATTGATTCTTTTAGACTATTTACCTTAAATTTTTCGTGTAATTAAAAAAGGTATAAATACAATTAAAAACTCGGCATTATCTGGTTCTATTATTTTTTAGATTATTTTACAATAAATGAAGATAAATTAACAACAATAAAACAACATTACACACATTAAAACAACCACAAAAAAAATAATAATTTAAAAAATATATTATCTCCAATTAAAGAATTTTCAAGCTGTCTTCTCTTTACAATATCAAGGCATATTAAAATCAAAATTATCGCATTATTACTCAAAACATAAATGCTATAAAAATAAACGAATATAGTGAAATGTAAAAGGGCCACCCCTTTGATAATGCCCATTCACATAAATTCAAATACAGTGATAGTATAATTTTGGCATTGACAATTGTCAATTTAGATACTAAAATCCAATATTTTTTCTACAGAATGTAAATTGAATTTTCAATTACGAATATTGATGAGCCGTTCGATTGGGGTTTGAACTGAATTTAACATCTATTGTGTCTTAATGATGATTTTGTTTCGTTTTTAATTTTCAATATTTTAATTCATTTTGGAACTTTTGGGAACGGCAGGAATTCCTTTACGTTCGTTACCTACCTATGCATAATAATTATTGTAGTGTACATACATATTTAAATGGGTTGCGAACTTAAGACAAGGTCTAATGTCCACAAATAACAGGTGGCGAACCTGTTGCTACACCGGGCACAGTATGTGGCGATCAATATTCTAAATAAACTTTAGTTTTATATAAAATTTATTTTAAAATTTTATTAAATCGGTCCAGCCATTTCTGAGATTAGTCCTTACAAACAGATAGAGAAACCAAAATTAAAAAAATTTTTTTTTTGGTATTTTCCCTCTTTTCTCTGTACAGACATTTTCCTCTACAGTTTTATTACATGTATATAGATATAGATCATTTTCCTCAGCAAAATGTTCGAATAATATGTTGCATTGTTTTCCATAAACCCTTCTTCCCTGTTGGTATAGAATAATGAAACGTAATGCAAATTCAAAGTTCAAGCTTAAGGCTGCCTGTCCACCAACGCGGAGCGAGAGAGCGGCGCGGAGGTTTCAAGCAACGCTATTGGTTAATCGAAACATCGGATCAAAAAGCGGAGATTTTATGTGATGCCATTGGTTAATCGAAACATCGGATCAAAAAGCGGAGATTTTATGTGATGCTATTGGTTAATCGAAACATCGGATCATAAAGCGAAGATTTTATGTGATGCTATTGGTTAATCGAAACATCGGATCAAAAAGCGAAGATTTTATGTGATGCTATTGGTTAATCGAAACATCGGATCAAAAAGCAGAGATTTTATGTGATGCTATTGGTTAATCGAAACATCGGATCAAAAAGCGGAGATTTTATGTGATGCTATTGGTTAATCGAAACATCGGATCAAAAACCGGAGATTTTATGTGATGCTATTGGTTAATCGAAACATCGGATCAAAAAGCGGAGATTTTATGTGATGCTATTGGTTAATCGAAACATCGGATCAAAAAGCGGAGATTTTATGTGATGCTATTGGTTAATCGAAACATCGGATCAAAAAGCGAAGATTTTATGTGATGCTATTGGTTAATCGAAACATCGGATCAAAAAGCGCAGATTTAATGTGATGCTTTTGGTTAATCGAATCATCGGATCAAAAAGCGGAGATTTTATGTGACGCTATTGGTTAATTTTGACACAGCACAAGCTCCGTTTCTCCTCTACGCACGCAGTGGACAGGCAGCCTAATACGGCTGGTTTTTAATTAGTATCAACCTCACGCTTCCTCCTGTATTGCGCAATTAATTGTTACATTGTGTGCTTGCAGTAGCTTATGAGAATAATGTGTAAACATGGGAACACCGGGATATTGAATACATTATTATTCTCATACACGCCTGTCAATCAATGGATGAACTATTTTAGGGTATGCAATATACATATAAAACTGTAGAGGTAACTATAAACTGAGGAGCTCGGTGGCGTAGTGGTCAGTGCGCTTTGGCTTCGGTCGAAAACAAAGCTACCTTCGCCATGGTCAGGCCGTGGATGGGTGACCAAGGCTTTGTGATGTCGAGCTCCTCCGTGCTTCGTAAGGCACGTTAAGCCGTTGGTCCCGGTCGCATTTGTGACCGTTTCTACCCACCAACCCGCATTGGGCCAGCGTGGTGGTGTTACGGCCCTTACTCCTCATGTTTCGCCACGAGGAAGGCCTGTCCCAGCAGTGGGACGTATATAGGCTGATGACGAAAACTGTAGAGGTTGAATGTCTGTACATAGAAAAAAAATGCTTAAAATCAAGTAAGGAAGCTGTAACAAAGAGGGAAAATACAATAATAAAATGCTTCTCTGTATAAAAATGTAATTTATATAGCTTTTATTTATTTATATGTTTGATGTGCATCTGTTATCGTCTTCTTTTTGCACCTGCGTCCCAACACAATACTATAATAATCATTCATGGGTTGACTGGAAGACATCTCTTTTAGGAATAAGTCCGCCATTGTAAACAACATTACAAATTATATGTTTTGTGTATTTTTTTGATGCAATGAAGAGTATAATAATAAGGAATTATATGTCGTAGTGTGTCAATTATACTTACGGGTTGAAGATGCTAGTTTTCACCAGTGACTTAGTTAATTAAAGCCTAATCTATAAGGCCTCTCCCAAATAGATACGGCGTAAGCTCCCGACGGTGGCAGCCTGTTCTTTAAAAACATTCATATTAACCAAGATAAAGCTATAACCTATAATCCTAAACACCTACTTATTTTTTACCGATCACACTGTAACGAGTCGCTATACCAGTATTAGCGACTCTTTGCTGTTATTGCGCTAGCATTAGCGAATCTTTGCTGTTCTTCTCTGGCCATTTCCCGCTTTGTTTCTTTTTAAAAACGAAGTGGTCTCCTCATTCTTTTTGGTCTACAACAGTCCAACTTTTGCCTACTACATTTATAACTTGCAAACTATGCATAGGCTGATTGTAAAAAAGCAGTTATTTAGTATCTAAATAACTTTGTTAGGGCTCTATTATAAGTAGCCCTACTTTTGATTATATCTTTAAGTTTTATATGTAGTGTTTTGTGTTATTTACCTTTTATAAATTGTTTCAGAGTGCGTTAGTTTTTAAATAATAAAATAAATAAACAAATATCCTTAAACATTCACACCTATCAACTCGCCCCATTTTTAGTAACTAGTGCTGCTTGTGTTACGGACACTAGATGACGGATAAATATATTTAATAGATCAACACATATAAATATTCTGAATATATATAAACATCCAAGACTGGAGAACAAATGCCTGAAAATTCATCACCCAAACATTTGCCCCCACCGGGGATCGAACCCAGAACCTCTCGAGATGGCGACGCCTTGAGACCGGCATACAGACCACTCGACCACGGAGGTCGTCAAATAATTATAAGTGAATATAATTATAAGTGACGACCCAGCGCCTTTCATTTACACAACACTAGTATTTACTCTCAAACATTCCTCAACCGAGCCTCAATGAGCCCGGCACCCATGCATCTTGGCTTGCATCCCGTGGGAGCAACGTCACCATAAAACACTACAGTGGAACAGAATCGCACCGCCCGCCAACATGATTGAATTTTATTGTGAGTTCGAAATTCACTCAACTTATTTTGTTATGAATATTTTATGTGCGCATTAAAATGTTGGATATTAATATTTTTATTGAGCGAATGATGAAATGACTCGTTGCGTGGTATAGAAAGGGTGGAATGACTTTCTAAGATTGAAAATATAAATAAACTTAGTTTAGTATAGGTTTCAAATTAAATGTGAGTGGTTGTAACGTGAGAAGTAATGTGAAGCGGCTTTCTCATTGCATGCAATATATTTTATTTCTTATAGTTTTATTGTAATAGTACACAGTCATTCCGTAAAATATAATGTGTTGTGATAACATATTATATTATTTGAAGGAAATATTCATTTGGTATTTATATTGGGTACTTATAGGTTGGGACGGACGGGGCGTTACTCGTTCGAGAGACTCTGGACGCGCGGGTTTAGCAATATTTACAATGAACTGTAATTTATGTTACAGTTCATTGTCAGTGTCATCTGATTAATTGTTGTCATTGTGCTATATCTCTGTTTTCGTGCAAAATAATGATATTTAACAATGCCGAGAAAATTCGAAATGAAGTAATATTTTGACGGAATATGTCACATAATACTCGGTCGAGCAGATATTGATAACCACGGTTAACCCGAGCGGTACCCGTTCCAATGGGAATATCGGGATAAAAAGTAGCCTATGTCCTTTCTCAGGCTTTAGACTATCTGTGTACCAAATTTCAATTGAATCGGTTCCAGTAGTTTTGACGTGAAAGCAAGACAGACAGACAGACATTTCTGATACAATGATACAGACAGACATCCATCCGATCAGTCTTGCGCTACGTTATATTATAGGCTGGTAAAGTTTAATTTTGTTAATAAATAAAAAATTGCCACTAACTACAGCGTCGGCAAGTGTAATAAACTTGTAACTCTTTGGACAAATATGTGATTTCCTATCTAATAAAATATGTACCGAAAAGCATTTTCAGCTTACACATTCCAAATACACTATTTATGATCCCACAAAAAGGTACGACCACATCGGCTTTAACTATTGACGTTTTGTTCAATAAAAAAGGTGTAAACACGACCCAAGTGACACATAAACCACAATCCCACCGCTATGATAGTACTCCAATATGCATAGACTCATTTTATTTGAAGCTAACCGTAAAATACGAAACTGAACCTCGCCTTTACCTGCATCAGAATAGGGTTTCGGTACTATATTTATATTATTAAGGGTGAAATCAGTATTTATATTCTTAAACACATACATTTGTTCATTGATCTAGTATTTGCGATTGCTCTTTTTAATAAAGAGCCCGAGCGTAGTGTTAGTTCTTTCAATTCAATACACAAATCTGCCGCCTTGGATTGGATATCTGTCATAACGACCACACTATTTTGAAATTTCCAGCAGCGGTAGCCGAGTTGGGTCCGACGGGGCACTACTCGTTAGGATTTTTAAAAAACTACTGAACTGAATAGGCATTACATACTTGTCGCTCCTATTTAACCCACATCATCGGTTTCCTCAGGCGAAATTTTTGTCAAATCATTGACCACTATCGATAGCACTTTTAATTTTAGCATTTTTAATTTGCCTATTTAATCATTTGGTGTTATTAGTTGAATTTTCAAGTATTTAGTTTTTTTGTTTCTTTATAATTAGGTTCAATAAATGTTAAGTAGCACAAAAAATTTTGTTTATATAATCCACGAGAGCTTCTGCCGACAAACTGTTGTGCACTTTGGCAGATTGTGTAATGAAGTACTGCAATTGTTAATGGAGAGAAAAAAAACAAGATCTGGGTAACTGGAACGACAAAAGCGCATTGCCTGACTGTAATTTATTTCTTCATATCTCCCTTACAGTCCCTCGTATCCCTTATACTGTGGTTGTAAGAAGAAGGTAACACGTGCTTTCAACGAAACCAAATGGCTGAACTGCTCCCTAAATTGCATCCTCAAATAGGTCAATAAACCCAAAATGTTGGATCCCATTTAATTTTCCAGTAGGAACCCTGCAGTTTTATGACGTCATTGTCCAAACCCGATACCTCTGGACTTTTATAAGCAAGACCGAGTTTACTTTCGGACATTGTCAATTTTGCGGCATCCCAGTATTTCCGTGCTCATGAATAATATAAGATGGGGTTTCAGGATTTATGAAGGGTGATGTTTTAATCCCGTGCAACGACCATAACAAGACGTGTGGGCAAATTACCGAACCCGTTATGAGCTGACAGAAGCGATTTAATAGCACTTCGAATTTTATCCGAGTGCCTCTTAAATATTTTATTAAACAGATCAAACGGGAAGATTAATGTTGTATCTCGTGATTTGCGTGCGGTATTAGGTACTTTATGAAATGGAGTGCGGTTACTTTTGAGTGTAGGGACCCCACTGTAGACAGATTTTTATTGTGTGTGGACATTAAATATTTATCTATGGTTCCCTTCAACAGATATTCATGTGACCTCATTACCTCTTGCTGCGAAAAGTAGTCAATAAATTTCGTACGATCTTCCTTTTTTAGGGTTCTGTAGTCAAGTAGGAATCGTTATAGTTTCGCCAAGTACGTCTGTCTGTTTGTCTGTCCACCCGCGGATAATCTCAGTTACCGTTAGCACTAGAAAGGTGAAAAATTCTGCTTAATTACCGAATATCAATCACGCCGACAAAGAGGTAAAATATAAAAGTAAAAAGAAAACCCGAACGTGTGATATCTTTTTGAATAGGTATATAAAATAAATAAGGGTTTTACTGAAATATTGAGAATCGTAGTGAGCAGTTAAGTTGGATCTGGATCGGATGATGTTCCTCCACCTCTTACATCCGTGTGGAGTTTGGAGGACGACGAGTCTTTCACTTGATCGCTCCATCTCGTTGGTGAAACCGCGCGATTTCTACAGGATAAATAAGGCATGATAAAATGTTTTTTAATGTTCTGTGTATTTACATACGACAGGCAAGCTCTTGGCCTTTATCCCACCTGATGGCAAGTGATAATTAGGACAAAAGTGAAAGCGAGCTTCACCTGTATTACTCACCAACTGAGGAACTGGCTATCTTACCTCTCATTGTCGAACACAACGACGCTTATAACATTGTTATTATGGCGGCAGATTAAGACAAGATGGTGGCAGCGGTAGGAGGGCTTAAAAGACCTACCACCCAAACCGAGCTGTATAACTCTTGCCCCTGTGGGGAATCGAACCCTAGACCTCCCGAACAACATCCAATAATATCAACCACTAGACCAGAGAGGCGGTTAGATAAAAAGCTTAGCTGTCAAAAAATGTTTGATCTGATTTTAAATTTATCTCGTTACGCGCCCGTTACTGCTCATGCACCGCCAAATAATCACAGGAGTCTCGTTGGGAGTCTCTCAGTGTCAGTACAAATAGGACTCATTTGCTTTCGCAGACAAGATGTCATGATCTTATGTGGACTCATGACGCGC
Source organism: Parapoynx stratiotata (assembly GCA_910589355.1). Taxonomy (NCBI): domain Eukaryota; kingdom Metazoa; phylum Arthropoda; class Insecta; order Lepidoptera; family Crambidae; genus Parapoynx; species Parapoynx stratiotata. Next base: position 3,393,990 of record OU342468.1, on the reverse strand, counting down.
GCGTCGTGCTCGCCTTAATTAGTACTCCCTACGCTACTCGTGACAAAGTTAAAGTGTACTAAATTCGTATTTATCAGGAAGCAGTGCTTTCGAAAACTAGTTTACTAACTAGTTTACTATCAATGTTTATTTAATTCATTGCATATAAGGTTACCCATAGAGGAGTGGACCAATTGGCGTAGTGGTTAGTACGCTTTAGCTATCGATTGAAGACAAAGCTACCTTCGCCATGGTCAGGCCGTGGATGGGTAATCAAAACATTGTGATCTCGAGCTCATCCGTGCTTCAGAAGGCACGTTAAGCCGTTGGTCCCGGTCGCTATTGCGACCGTTTCTAACCACCAACCCGCATTGGGCCAGCGGCGTGGTGGTGTTATGACCCATACTCTTCATGTGTTTCTCCATGAGGAAGGCCTATGCCCAGCAGTGGGGCGTATATAGGCTGAGGACAAGGTTACCCATAAACACCAACAAATAAAAATAAATAAGGCATAATCTTCGTTTATTATATACAAACAAAAATAATGACAAACTGATGGTAAAATAATGTTATAGGTACCTAGGTCTAATGGATTTATAAGCAAACTTTAAATCTTCCAGCATAGCGTGACTTAAACGCATAGCATAGCATTACCTAAGTCCAGAGCATAACCAGAGAATTGCCTAAAAACGCAGCAAAATATATTAATAGCAGCTATTAATAGCACACTAGCACAGTGTGCTGTAAAATCCTCCCTACATTATTTACGATCAAGAAATTCTTTAAAAGCTATTCCCATCATCATTACAGCCCATAGACGTACCGATAGCATCAGATGCCTATATTTGTGTAAATACCAATATAAGCACATAATAATTACGATAAAATCTCGATTCAATATTTGGACCGTATCGAGTGATCTGTTGAACAATGTCCACCGACGCGCTGCCCACGCGCAGGTCACGCCCCAACCTCGCATATTGTTTCTACGAGATGTATTCGATATCAAGGTCCGATAATACAAGTCGATACTAGTTGATAGAATGTAACGTGTCACGTTTGACGAAGTTGATGATTTGACAAAATGTTTAGGTGTGTCGAATTCTTTGTTACTTTTTGTATAGTGTAGCGATTCAGGTGTTTTGATGGTTATTTTATTATTGTTTTGGTAATACCTGTGCTGTACCGAAGGGGTAGCTTTCGGGAATTTAGGCGTGGTAGAATATTATATATAAAAAAAGAAGAACTACAGCAAAATTAGTAGAACATAATTTTTTACACCATAATACATATTATACACAGTGTTGATAATATGCCACGATAATATCCGTGCTCAGCCTATGTACGTCCCACTGCTGGGCACAGGCCTTCGTCATGGAGAAACACATGAGGAGTATGGGCCGTAACACCACCACGCTGGCCCAATGTGGGTTGGTAGGTAGAAACGGTCGCAATACCGACCAGCACCATCGGCTCAAATGTCTTCCGAAGCACTGAGAAGCTCGATATCACAAAGTTTTGGTCACCCATCCACAGCCTGACCATGGCGAAGGTAGCTTTGTTTTCGATCGAAAGCCAAACCACTACGCCACCGAACTCATCCACGATAGTATGTTAAGTATATATTGGGTCCTTACCTATGAAATTGGTGTTTTTATTCTGTCTTAGCAATTTGTTCGTAACTATTAAGTTTCAGAACATTCTAATAAAATAATTGCCTGTTCTAAAAATAGACCATATATTTGAGCTCGTATTATTTAATTTGATATTTTTTTGTCAGTTTAATTGTGTTAAAATTAGACACAAAGACAATTATTTTTAACTGCCTCCCGAATACATCATTTGATTTGCATTAACATAAAAACGATGAATAATTTTTAACAAGCGTGTTCACACACATATTGCTAAAGCTTGTCTGATGATACATGCCAAATATTATTATCTCTGGATTTGTCGTTGTGAAGAAAACTGATAAAATGTTAGTATGTAAAATGCAGACATCTCCATACAAAACACCAATTTCATAGGTAAGGACCTAATATTATTATCACACCGTTTTCCTTTTGCGTATATATAACACTCTCTATATAATACTCCCAATAACACTCTAAAGAATGTTTGATTTAATAGATTCTGCTTACTAATTATACTCGTACAGTCTTAAGTCCAAAACTGCCTATAAGATGTTCCTCCCATTACAAATTCTGTACGAGTAACAATTTGGATTTCTTAACAGCATCTTGTAGAAGAGTTTACAAAACAGAAGTTAGGCTGTCTCAGCTCAAAACAGAGGACCTACTTGTCTATAAAAAATTGAATTATTACTCAACTCATTTTGTATTCGAGTCGTGTGGAAAACGGAGCCTGCAATTATGCGTAAGCCCAGCCCCACTTAAAACCAAACATTGCTTTCGAGTATCTCATTCGAATGGACAAAAAGTCCACTTTTTCGTTATTATTTCGTCAGGGCAGTTACACAAAACACTGGTATCAATGCCATTTTATTTACTGACCATTAAGCTTTAATGCTTTAATGCTTTAATTGCCAGAAAGCTTTAATGGTCTACACGTATTTTGGGCAATCTCCAAATAGTCACTAAGCAAAACCCTTCTAAAGTGCATTTGAAAGTTGGGTACAACAGGCAGAGTATGAGAGTAAACGGACGAAGACGGAGAGCTTTACGTTCTTGTAAGGATCCTTCCTTGGGAGGCCCCCAACAAGTTGGACCCACGATCTGACAAAGGTCGCAGGAAGTCGCTGGATGCAGGCGTCGCAGGACCGCGAGGTGTGGCGATCATTGAAGGAGTCCTATGTCCAGCAGTGGAAGACAATTGGCTGATAGATAGATAGATAGATACACATACCGGCGTGGAGAGGACCGGAGTCCACTTTTATTTTCACACAAGGGTTGTTCAGGAAGCGATTATGATGGAGAGGAATTATCAATCACAAATTTTAGGATATTTTTCTAGGGAGGATGCGGATGAGAATGCGGTTGAGGAAGTGAATGAAGAAGAGGATGATGATTATTGTGTGTGTGTGTGTGTTCAACACAAAATATCATCAAAATTGGCCCAGCTTTCTAGGAGGGGTTTAGTGACATACACTCTCACATAAAAATATACATTGTCAAGTAAAGAAAGGAAGGATGGCTCGCTCGCTACCTGTTCGGCTCAAGCGCATCGTGCTGCGGTGCACGTGTGTGCGTATCCGCACATACTTGGTAAAATTCCTTTTTAACACCATTCAATTTTGAGGAAACGATAGCGGAAGAGGGTTGCGGTAACGGTTGAGGAACTCAAAATATTGCGGAACTATTAGGTCCTTGAAATTGGTGTTTTTCTCCTCTCTTAGTATTTTGTGTGTAACTATTTCACACCGACCTGCGCTGACTGTACGCTGGGGGCCGAGCGGCTGCCGAAGAGTACGTCACAAGATCAGTCGATTGGCCACTCCTATTATTACACACTAAGCGCTTTCAGATATGCTCACGAGCATTCCATATAACAAACAAAAGAAGGGAAACGCAAAAAAAAACCTCTTCTTTTGCCTGTCCTGCTCCCAATTCTATTTGGGGTCGGCGCAACGTCTTCTTCTTCCACTCTCTTCTATTACTCGCCAAGTCAACACTCCCATCCTCATCACATCATCATTCACACAATCCATCCATCTTTTCTTTAGTGTTCCTCTCGCTACACACCCATCCACTTTCAAATCCATAACTTAAATTCTGTTTTATACGTGACAAAAAATACTCTCCTCTCCGAACCCTAAGGTCTTTTTGAAATATGCTATTTGATATACTGGAATAAAGTAAATTGTGTGATATCTTATAAATCGTAGTGATGAAAATAGAAAAATTATTGTACCGATTTCAAGCGTGATGAGAGGATGAATGAAGGTAGACTTACAAAACCAAAATAAAAGGCCGATGTTGAAGGTGGATGGCCAAGCGAAAGACAAAAACGATAATTTTTATATAACAGCAGGGAAGATCGTGCTCAAAAATTTACTGACTGTCATTAAAAGACTAATCCTTCACACTGTTACTTGTTAACCGCTAAATATTAATTAATTTTGGGCTATTAGGCAAAAATTCCAAATTATAATTTGTCACCTAATCCGGTTTCGCGGTGTACGCTAATTTTATTTATGGTCGGAATGTTAATTTTATCATATGAAGTATTAGCGGAAGTAGATAATTATGGAATATCAATAGAAACATTCTTAAGATTGTAAATATCCCAACTATTGCAGAATATCTAGTTCTTTAAAGAACGCAACAGTTTTTGTCTGTCTGGTGATACATATTTAGATACATATTTCCCAGTCAGTAGATACAGATTTTTGTGTAATAAGTACAAACATCGTTGTATTTCACTGTTTTATGTTTATGTATATTTAAAGTTTTCCAGATTTTTTATTTCATAAAGAATTTAACTCAAGTGTAATAGGTTCCTCTGGAAGTTGATAGAAGTTAGAGAAAGAAATTATTTGACGAACTGTTATGTAAATAAGTTTTTATTATTGTTTAAACCGTCTTGATGCGTCGTATAATGCAGCTTTATTTAAAAGTAGAATGCGCGATATGAGGCCACATTACAATATCCGATGCGCAAGCGATTTCGTCCTTAACCTAACATCAAACTGAAGTAACTCCATATGTCATTGTGTCAACGAAGCACTATGCATTATGCATCGATTCCATTACACTACAAAATTTAACATAAACTCGATGTTAACGTTTTATACATGAATAAAATACAGTTTTTAGTTGCCGAGTGGTCCGAGTTTGAAGCGACAACTTTTTGTATACAGAATTCATGCACCCTGTGATCATTGGAAGAGTCGAGATCAAAAAAGTTTTGCGCAACACTTTGTTAAGTAAAAAAGAGATCGAAGAAGCCTTAATCCTTTTAAAGAAGCTCTCGAAATGCCTTCAAAATTTGCGATTATAGGTACATACCTCTTTGGTTCCATTTTATATTGTTATTGTATATAAAACAGTATCATTGAAAGGCTAAAATTCTTTGATAGGAATCTCAATTAAGTTGATGTTACTGGTTTCGGCGTTTACGAGTACGTATCATGTTTTTATACGGCTTTCGGCCACTGTTTTATTTCCTCATGCGCGTTATTGGAAATTCAAGTAAATAATTTAGAAATATATTATCGCGATGTCGTTAAAAAAGAATCAGTGAAAAAGAATAATCTACGATGATCTTTAAATTTACGACCTTCTTAGCCGTGAGTGGTTCGTACGCCGCGCCAGTACCTTGCCATCTCTGAGGTTTCAGAATGTTGGTGAAATGTATATCTGATTGTCATTTGTACCTTATATACTTTTTCAAAAATTAACATGCTATATATATCTTACTGAATTATTCTAATTCTATATTTATTCTAAACCAGGTGATTTGGTGTTAGCGTATAGAATTTGTTTAACATTGTAACTAACTGTTATTGAATAATAAAAATATCGGGCTACCGACAACGCCTAAAATATCCCTCGTCGAAATTCTTAATTGAAAATTTATTCTTAAAGTTTTTTTTAAACATTAATAATAAAATGACAGTAATGAGTTACATGAATAACAAGTAGCCATGTAATGTCTACAGAATTAGTAAATTATTCGTTTTTTTTGTGAAACAGTTCATTATAATGAGTGCCAAAAAGAGCTAATGATTTATCGTAACATTGTAAGAAAATATTCCGAACAAGCTGTTTCCTTTCCATTTTTTGCTTACCACCTACGATCGCACTTCATAAATATATCAGACTTTTTTAAAATACCAACTGGTTTAGAGAAACGTCACAGCCGCATGTGAATGAAAAAAAAATTAATACTTAATCCAAATAGAGAGGCGTCAAAACAAGAAGCACAGATATTTATAATCCATACTGTCTGTCTTGCTTTCACGGCAAAACTACTGAACCGATTCAATTGAAATTTGGTACACAGATAGCCTAGAGCCTGAGAAAGGACTTTTTATCCCGATATTCGTTCTACTTTTATATACTTTTTATCCCACGACCGCGCTTGTGTAACCGTGGTTATCAATATCTGCTGGAACGAGTACTATGTTACATATTCCGTCAAAATGTAATTTCATTTTGAGTTTTGAAATTTCTCGGCATTGTAAAATAATGTCACGACAAAGATTTATCACCATGACAACAATTAATCAGATGACACTGACAACAAATGTTATTTTCATAATTTTAATAATTAGAGGTTTTATTTCAACTATTAGGTCCCTTACATATGAAATTAGCGTTTTGTATGGAGATTTTGGGGAACTCTGCATTTTCCATAAAAAATTTTTTCAGTTTTCTTCACAACGACAAATCCAAAGATATTTGGCATCTATCATTAGAAAAGCTTTAGTAATATGTGTAATATCACACTTCATAAAAATTATTTATCGTTTTTAAGTGAATGCAAATAAAATGATGTATTCGGGAGGCACTTAAAAAGAGTTGTCTCCGTGTCCCATTTTGACACAATTAAACTTACAACAAATTATCAAAACAAATCAAAAAAGCTCAAAAATATAGTCTATTTTTAGACGAGGTAATCATTTTTTAGGAATACTCTGAATCTTAATAGTTACAGACAAAATACTAAGAGAGAAAAAAAACACCAATTTCATAGGTAAGGACCCAATATTAACAATCAACATTTTGCTGCTAATTAGAGGTAGGAATATAATGTTGAGCACTTTGTAAAAATATAATGCAGTGTTAACAAGCACAAAAACTTTGTGATCTCGAACTTACCCGTGCTTCGGAAGGCACGTTAAGCCGTTTGTCCCGCCATTGCAACCGTTTCATTGGGAAAGCGTGGTGGTGTTATGACCCATTCTTCTCATGTCTTCGTCTATGGGGAAGGCTTGTGCCCAGCAGTGGGACATATTGGCAGGACGATAAGTCTATAATAGCCTTATCTAGTGACATCAAGATTTTCATCTTGTAGGTATATACATGTCGCTTTACTGAGTATAGAAGATTTTTTTTTATACCACCAAGGTGGCAATCAAGCATACGGCCCTCACAGATGGGCAGTGGTCACCGTAGCCTATGGACGCCTGCAACACCGAGGGCATCACCAGCGCGTTGACGACCCTTAAAAAACCGTTTCACGCCCTTTTGAAAGGCTCCATGTTGTAGTCCAAGATGAAAAAAAAAGAAATTGTGTTATCAACAGGGACTTATTAAATTAAAATTAAATTAAATATGTCCAGACATTCACACCTATCAACTAGCCCCATTTAAAGCAACTAATGCTGCTTGTGTTACGGATACTAGATGACGGATAAATATACTTAATAGATATATATAGTCATATAAATATTCAGAAAAAATACAATACATATATAAACATCCAAGACTGGAGAGCAAATGCCTGAAAATTCATCACATTTACCTCCACCGGGGATCGAACCTAGAACCTCTCGAGATGGCGACGCCTTAAGACCGGCGTACAGACCAATCGGCCACGGAGGTAGTCAAACTTATAGAATAATAATATCTATAAATCACAAGAAACATACAAATATTGCTTGACTACAACATTAACATTTAACTAATAAAATTATGAAAAAAGCTTAAGTATCTTCAAAAACAAAATGATTAATTAAAAACGTAACATAACATAAAGTTAAAATTGCAGACAGCTAATAAGAATTACTTTACACGCAATTACCATGAAAAGATGTTCACGCCTCACTTAATAATGTAAAATACCAAAAATTCATGTCAAGCATTGACATGCCGCAGCCATCGAGAACTAACTGTATTGAATATTTCTATTTACAAACACGAAGCCTCGAAATACGCCTTATTTAAACACATCGACGTTTGCTATTCCGTTGGTTCGCTTGTTCGAAACTAATATTTGTGTTAGTCGCTAAAGACAAACTAAGCGTGCCAAGCGTTGTCTTCGGCTCAACGAATCTGTTCACTAATGCCAGTCATACCCAGAGGAAGAAGGCGACACATAGACGTAATGTTTCCTCGATAGTAGGTTCTACATATTTACAGTTAAATTTATTTCGTGACATTGTAATTACTTCATTGGAACAAAGTCTACAATCAAGTTTGGTAGGGACTCCAAATCCACCAGCTGATTTTGATTACAAGAAATATATAAATTTTTATTTTATATTATATCAATAATGGTTTATTTTTATTAAAAATTTGGATTAAGACGATTATGAACCTTCAAACAATGTATTTCTCAAAATGGGTCAGAAAATCAGTTATTTAAAATCAAACTCGAATGATTGAAGCAATTTGAATGTTGATTTTAATGAATAAAATTCTTGTCTGAATAAAATTTTTACCATTTAAATTTGCAAATTTTTAAATATACAACAGACCTAAGGTTAAAAATATTTCACTTGATATAAATATTATATTGCAAAAAAATATGCTGTGTCGGATTTATTTCGTCATTTCTTCAAAGCTTTATTAAAAGTGAGATTATCGCGGACAAACATTTAAACAAGCATACACGTCAAAATAAGGACCTCTCCATAAAGTCGGTTAAAAACGATAACAATCTTTTAACTCATATCAATGAGTAAATTTTAGTAAGCGCAGTGAAAGTTGCGTTTAGGAATTAACTGAAGAAATATTTCAACAACATTACTTGATAAAAATACTTAACGCTAGCTTATAAGACGCACAATTTGTCGCGACCCAGAGGTCAAACAGCGCGTCAGTCGCGAGACAATTTCCAATTCTAAAACACGACGATCAAATAAAGGCTGGATAAATTGCAGTCCTGGCTGATTGCCCTGCTGATAAAGGCAAACCGACTGGAACAATAACCGATGCACTTCCTCTGACAATGGTCGAGGAACGGCTCATCTGTTCTTACCGTTTACCGCTAGGCATTTGGACCAAACGTATTTTTTGTATTGTACGTATTTATACGAAAATCAAATACTTAACGACGTATTTGACGACCTCCGTGGTCGAGTGGTCTGTATGCCGGTCTCAAGGTGTCGCCATCTCGAGAGGTCCTGGTTTCGATCCCGAGTGGGGCCCAATGTTTGGGTGATGAATTTTCAGGCATTTGTTCTCCAGTCTTGGATGTTAATATATATTTCTATATATTCAGGTTATTTATATGTATTTATCTATTAAATATATTTATCCGTCATGCTGCTTGTGTTACGGACACTAGGTCCGTAACACAAGCAGCATTAGTTGCTTAAAATGGGGCTAGTTGATAGGTGTGAATGTATGAGGATAATATTATTATTATTAATATCATCAATATACTATATCATCGATATATTTATCATACATACATATAAATCACGACTATTATCCCCCAAGGATTAGTCAGAGACTAGACAAAAGCACCGCAAAAGCAGTCCATTGCCATAGTCCGCGCTTCACCAGCAGTGTCTGTGTGTATATTTATCAGTTCATTGATATTTTTTTTTGTAATTCTGTAATAAATGAATTAGTATGAATTAGTATTTTCGTTTGTTTTTGTGTTTTTATTCTGCTACAATTTCGACATTACCAAACGGGAACAAACCAATATGAGAAATAGCCCAGTAATTTATACAACGCCTTGAGATCGCAACGATACGGTTCACTAACCGATCAATAATCGTAGAAAGTGATAAGGGAACCAATGGGAAACTATCAAATTGAAACGTCAGCGGCATATAATCAAACGTGGCGCGATTTATTATTGTCCGGGAAGATATCAATACCAACGTTCGTAATTATTATGCAGTTACTATAAAGATATAGTGTAGTGTAGGTGGTCCGGTTGCAGGTGCTAAGCGAATTAAGGCTGACGTCAATCAAGGAGTAATCATTGAATTTCTTGTTCCATTTACTTTTAAAAACACGCCCGGAACTTTCATTGTAAATCTCATTTAAATGCTATATTTTTAATCTTGTATAATCGGCAATATAAAAATTATACAAATAGAAGGTAAATTTAAGTATCATGTTCATTCTTGACTTCTAATTATGTTTTTGTGAAGATTCGTACAATCTACTTTAAATCTGATATAGCCAATTTTACTTATTGGTATTGGTCATCATTGCAGAGTCCTATTTGCATTTTTATTTGGAGTCGGCACAGCATTTCTTTCATTTCTTCTCTTCTATCACTCGCAATGTCAACACTCACCCTCTTCCTAGGCATGTATTCGTTCACACAATCAATCCATAACACAATCATTGCTAAATGTCCAAAGGAACTATATTGGTCGAACTGAAGAGGACGACGTTGATTCGTTCAAATTCTTGGACCAGTTACTTGATACTGATTGGCTTACAATTAATAATATCCATAATAACTGCATATGTCTAATCAAGTTGAACGATTCACACACACACTCACAGGTCTTCCAAAGTTAATGTCGTGTCGGCGAATTAATCGATTTCTTAGATGACATCGCTCAAGTTCCGTTAGATAAAATCAGGCCGATATCTTATTCATAAATCGGTTGCAATCGATTGTGTACATGTCATTTTGACTGACGAGCGATCAACGTAATCGGTTTACAGGCTTCCTGTCTCGATTGTCATTGTAATATGCATTGTATGAACATATTAGCGTATGGGACGGGCGTTACGGCTAATTTGTTTATATGGTAAAGATAATGGCGGGTGGCTGATTGCTGTCAGGCTTAGGCGTAATTATTTCAATGCACCAATAGGAATTCTAATTCTCTATCAATTATAGCTCAAGTAAACTTTGTTGTAGTAGTTTTATAGATTCAAGATTATCATTTGTAATCGTTTCTCCTACCCGATTTTTACGACTTCTGTATTTTTATGGTTTTTCTATTAGCATTCTCTGTGGGTACCATATCATTAAAGATAATCCTTTAAGCCGGATACATGCCTATTTTATTAACTTAATTGTAAGTATTATTTTTAAATATATTGTTTCAAGCCAATACATATAGAAATCCCTGTGAAGATGAGCCAAAATCAAACTTAAATCATTTATTCAGTCCTGGTAACTCATAATACATTTATGAACGATAATTACTTTTTTCCTGAGATTTGGTTTGTGATAAACCTTATACTGGAAAATGTCTTCGAAAAGAAATATAAGTTCTTGATAATTATTGGAGCCGTGTGGTAGCGGCTCATTAAAAGTATACTACCAACCCATCACTTCCCTTGGGTGTCGTAAAAGGCGACTAATGGACTTAGAACTGCACAACCATTCAATTGCTTATAGCGGCGACGGACTCACCACTTGTCACGTTGAGTGCAGTCGCTGCTTGGTGAAACGCGGACTATGGCAATGGACTGCTTTTTTGGTGCCTTTTTTGGTTGCCTTGTCTTTGACTAACCCTTAGGGAATAATAGTCGAGACTATATGTATGTATGTATGTATAATTATTAACAAAATAACTTCATACAATCACGCCAATCATTTAGTCCAAGATAAGTTCCATTTATAATCATAATATTCGACTAGATATAACGAGATATTTCAACCACTAGGTTAGTTACTCTAATGTATATACTCAACTGAGCAATTAATGTCTCTTAAGTAGATACTTTTAATTCTCTCGGGGGATATTTGCAAAATTATATAAAGTAAATAATGAAGAGTTGTTGTCTCAAGATAACGATTACAACCGAAGTTTGTGCATTAATTAAGCCCACCATTAGAATTATAAGACGTTGAGTGGAGTTACTTGTGTGTCTTGAGATGAATGAGGCAGTCACGTACAATTTACACGAGATATTACTTTAAGAGGCAAACCATTAAGATTTGTGTTGAAACTGTTACAAAGATTCTCATGTTTCATATCTACTACACTTTGTTTGTAGGTCTGAAATGTATGTAGATTTTAATTTTGTGAAGTGTCGAATAATGCGGTTAATTTATTTCAACAATTTTCAATCTAAGGTTAACGCAGATATTACCGCGGTAGTCAAAAATCTGCTATTATTACCGAGGTATGTAATAATAATATAATTGTACTTTTAAGCAATTACACAACATTTGTACAGTGAACCATTAATTCATTCAAACAGTTATAAGTGGATCTTTCATAGAAGTTTCACGTTTCAGTTTTGTAAACTAAAATATGCCTGTAATTGCATAACAACAATAATATTACATGCCGGTAATATCTGCAGAATATGACTTCCGCGGTAATTCCTGCGTTTACCTTACAATGTACGCACAAATGTTTCTCTACTTCTCTGTCACTAGCCAGCCTAGTGTTCACTTCTTTCTCATATTATTTACGACGACCTCCGTGGACGAGTGGTCTGTATGCCGGGCTCAAGGCGGTATCGAGAGGCACTGGGTTCGATCACCGGTGGGTGCAAATGTTTGTGTGATGAATACAGGCATAATTTGTTCTGCAGTCTTGGATGTTTATATGTATAATTTAAATTCTGAATACACATACATACATATGGTACGTCTCAATTCAAGTTGCCAAAAAGGTAAACAAAAAAGCCGACTTACCGAATTTGTTATTCAATAATCACACTTTTTACATGGACATTGGCACGTAAATATAATTAACGGTAACAATTGTTGTCTGTTTCAATTGATTTCAATTACCTACAGTCATCACAAAACATTTTAGAGATGAAACATTACCTTTGTTTTGTTTACCTTTTTGGCAACTTGGATTGAGACTTACTATACATACAATCACGCCTGTAATACCCGAAGGGGTAGGCAGAGTCCAAGGAACACTGTGTTCCTGAATATTTACATGTATTTATTTGTTAAATATAATTTATTCATTTACTATTTCTGCCTCTCATTCCTAACCTATTTATCTCGATATAAATACTCTTCAGGCTATGCAACATTAAAGTCTCGCCATCACCAAACTTGTCTGATTTGCAAAACGTGGCTATAATATGGACAATAAGATTCTGCCGGCTACCTCAATTCGCCATTGATATCTTTACCGACTGCTTCCGTACTTATCGTTAACGTATGCAACTGCTTTTAAACCGAAATGATGTACCTTGATTTGAACGCAAACTTTTCCAAATATGTCTGTATAAAGGATACATAACTTTTCTAAAAAAATTGTATCCTTCTTACAATTTATTCTAATTTTTGGTATTTATCCTTTAGATACGGTCTGCAACGTACAAAATTTCGCCAATTATAATGAATCAAAGATCCAACTTTCATCATTTATTTGATCGAGATACTTAAAGGAGTTTAGTTCAAAAACGAGATTAAACATTTTTGTTTGACTTGTATCAAACGGAAAATGGAAGAAGTCAATCTGTTTGTTATTAAACGTTATTTATGAAGTATAAACTTTAGTATTCACCTAATTAGAAACGTTTTAATAAACTCAAAGGCTCTTACAACTTTTTGTTTATTTTCTAAATTGTTTTAATTTCAATCTGGCTTCGTCCCAAAACAGACTCTATATTTATAAATGAAGCAATAAATTATATTTTAATAAATTTACAGACAGTGTGACTTCTATCGACATTACTTACCAAATGACACAACATATTAGCTAATACGTGAATAATTTAATATTAATAAAGAAAACGCAATGAAACTCAATCTGAGAGAAAACCTTATCTCTTATTGACAATCTTTATAGCAGATGCTTAATATTAAACAGGTATCTGAGGTGCGTTCACACATCTGTGTATCTATCACGACGCGACGCTCAATATATTTTTTTTGATGACTGTCTTAACATGCATGATTAATTGTGTAAAATAATAATGTGAGAAAAATAAAGTGGCCTTTTCGGAAAAAAAGGATCGCGTTTATATGCTTTTATAGAATTACCTAATATTGACAGGCGCTAGTTGGTAATCAATAGGAATCATGACTTTTAAAGTTCTAATAGAAGTATCCGTTATCAAATTTTTATACTTATAATTATTATAAAGTAAGTAGTCGAAGTCGATCATGGCTGGTTCAATTCTTCTCTGTACTGAGTTTAAATCAATTTGAATACAGTTTGCTCTGAATATTTTACCTTACATATGGACCTCCATATATAATTCGTTGTATGTCGTAAGTTGTATGTCGTTTCAGGGATACATGACGATATTTTTGATATATTGAGACATGTAAAATTTTCTCAAAAACTTTTGTTCGATTTATTTTGATTGACAATCGTATGCGTGGACGTGTAAATGCGGTTCTAAAGATTTAAATTGTGGTTTAAACAGCAATATACGTCGATTCTACAAAGTACTAAGGACCACACGTGATTTAAATAATTTGACAATTTATCGATGTCAGATATGATTTGGTGTTGGCTTTGTAGATTTATTATTAAAAACAGTACCCTATTTACATATAAGCGATTGAAACGCTTGATGGGTATGGGGAACTTAAGTAGTTTTTATCATTTAAGGACGATACCTCTACTATAATTTTATTAATATATTTTTGTGTTGGTTTTCTAATAGCTTAATTTTGGTTAATTGCTGAAAATTTATGTAAATTAATTTCTATTAAAATATATTTTCGTGCTATTCAAACTACTAAGGGACAATCAAAATATTTTTTTTTTGATTATCATAAGCCAGAAATTATATTATATTTCGAATGATTTTGCTTTTTAATAAACACGACTACTACTCGACGACTACAACTACTCTTACATATATACAGTGTCATTTATTCTCGTCATCTGATAAACTGGTAAAATATCCGAAAACGCAGCTTTTAGTATGAATTTATCCAAAAATATTTTAACTGTGTCGTAAAATCTAATCTCAACCAATTTATCAGTAGTTTGCTTAGTAATTGCTCAGTTGTGTTAAAACGAGATTCATAAGCGTTATTATTATATTAACTAGTGAATTCTTTTCCGCTGAAAAACTAAGGTTACTGCCACAGCACAAAGATTTGCGGTTCTTTAGTGGCAGTGTGAAGATGACTAATGTGTGTACCGAAATTTAAATATTTTTTGAAGTGCAATAATCAGTATGAAGCGATTAGGTACATTGCTCGTAAAAAGACAGCTGTTAGAGTAAAAAGATTCTCGAGTGGAGCCTACGGTACTGCGTTAGTATCGGTGCCTGCTACGTCCACAGGGTGGACCAACGATCTGGCGATGGTCAGCAATGCCAGCCCAGAACCAATGTTGTGGAGATTCTTCAGAAGGCCCATGTTTACCTTAAGCTGAATGAGGATGAATAAGAAGAGTAGAACACCCACATTTCGTCTGATATTTTAGGTCCTAACAGAACACAGGCCTGTTACATTGCACCAGCCACAAAGTAAAGCTAGCAATATTCTAAGCTGTGTATAAGTTGCATTTAGTGGATTCATAGTTACGCTGGCCACGCGCGCGCTTTCAATTACACGGAGCTACTAACATCGTTTCACAGCCACGCGCGTGCGCTTTACCGTCATAAGGTATGGAAATCTCGCCGGCGCTGTTGGCCAGCGTACCAATGAAACATCCCCACACTCATTAGTTTGGGCAGGGATTGATCCATAAATATCTATTACTACAACAGATCAACTAGAACTTCCTAGATTTACCAATTTATCTGTATCCTCGCGCATTTCTTATTTCCTACCTTTGATAGTGTTCCCTGGAATGCTTTAATAGCACTCGAGGGACGAATGAACAACCCCCATTTCATAGATGATTTATTACAGTTTCCGAGATCACCTATTCGGCTGTAAAACCGATTTACAATCTCTGTGATTTATTGGCATGGTAAAAGTTTTTACTCCGAAGGCGTTACCAACACTGCAGTTATAATGCTTCCTGTGGATCTTCTCTATAAATCCTGGTAATATGTTGCATGGTGTTTTTGAATTTTAACAATGTCAGTGTTAGGATTCGATTTCGCGTCAACTCAAAATATCTTTTGCAAACAATTTTTGCAACAATATTTGATTGCAGATATTATATTTGATTTAGATCAGCAATGAGTATATTAGAGGAAGTTTGAAAGTACAGAAAAGATTTGCAGAAAAGTTTGAAAGTTTGAAAAAACAGAAAAGTTTGAAAGTACATAAAAGCGCCAGTGACAGAAAAGATAAGGAGCAACAGGTTAGCGTGGTATGGACATGTGATGAGGAGGGATGAATGTCACATTACAAGAAGGATGCTGAGCATGGATGTGGACGGACCTAGAGTGAGAGGAAGACCAAAGAAGCGATGGATTGAATGCGTGAAGAATGATATGAGAATAAAAGAGTTGGATGCTGAGCTGACGAGTGACAGGGGAGAATGGAAGAAGGAGACATTTTGTGCCGACCTCATCTAGAGTGGGAAAAGGGCAAGAAGAAGAAGGAGGAGATTTGATTGCAAATAAAGGAATATAACACATATCATAACATATTATCACGCCGTTTCCCCAAAGGAGTAGGCAAAAGAGTTAGCATCCACTTTTTGCCACATATGTTAAGTCCCATGTAGGTAACGAACTTGTTATGGAGATAAAACGATTTATATCCTGCACTAAAATGTCATACTGCTTATTAAAGGAGACGTTGGTTCTATTGACTTATTTTTTAAATTCCAGGATAAGCAGTAAAATTGTGAAGATAAAATCTGTAATTGTGAATCGAGAAATTGTTTTTATTGAGTGTGGCCCAGCAGGTATCGTAATCACAAAAAAAGTAGGTATGATTAAGTTTTTTATCATTTATAAATTTTATATAAAACTGTGTATTTATTAAAAGAAGTAATGATTTTTTAAAGGCCCGCATTAAGGGCTGGATAAATTTCGAGAGTTGTAAACTGTAAAGTATTCCTAAGATACACACATTTAGTAGCTATATCCAAATATGATTTATACGTTATAGGTATGATTTATGGTTTTTTTGAGGACCTCCACGGTCGAGTGGTCTGTACACCGGTCTCAAGGCGTTGCCTTCTCGAGAGGTTCTGGGTTCGATTCCCGGTGGGGGCAGATGTTTGTGTGATGAATACAGGCTTGAACATTTATATGTATTTATCTATTACATCTATCATCTAGTATCCGTAACACAAGCAGCATTAGTTGCTTAAAATTGGGCTAGTTGATAGGTGTAAATGTCTGAACATATTTATATTTATTTATGTCTATTTATAGGTGGACCGAACTATGATATCTTTAATAAAATTGGAATCAAAGTTATATCTTACAAATTAGACCATACTGGGATGTAGTCTTATAAATGAAGCTGTTGAAAAGGTGTCTGGAGTAGACATGGAATGTAGGTTCGTCCAAAAAATCAAACGCACCCAACCTCTTCATTTTCACTCATCCGTGTAACACCAGACAGAGATATCCTTTGAAGAATTTCTTGTTTTCTTTACCGCAAATTGTTTTGTCTTCACTCGACTCGATCAAGACACGACAGACTAATTTCAACGTCAAGTACTTCAGATCGGGACGACGTCGGTCAATGTAAATCGCTTTACATAATTAGGGCTACCATTAATTTTAATTTGAACATTTACTTTTAGGATCATTTAAAAGGACACGATTCATTTTTGTAAAGTTTATTTCGAAAAATATTGTACATTTTAAGGTAGTCTTCTAGGAATTCATTGATGAACTCTGCAGTTTTGGTGGAAAGCTGTAATCCAGATACGATAACTAATTTTGAGAAACTCCCGACATCAACAGAACCGCAGTTAACAACTTCATTTCGTTATTTGAACTGCTTGCTTAACAGGCTGGGAAACAGCAATTGGTAGCCCTACCTTTCAGGTATATCTTTATTTACTTACGGATCGTAAGTGGTGCGAGTCATGCGATCCCGAATTGCAGATCGTTGATTGCACCTACCCGGGTCTTATTGAAAGCGTTGTTTAACCGCGCAAGCTATCATTAACCGTCCATTGGAGGATTTATTCCGTCCTCGTCACGGAGTGTTCCGTTGCAATTATCCGGACTGCGATCTTCCCATTGTTGTCGAAATTTAAAACAAATTTCCTGTGCAACGGGGGGTCGCGTTTTTCTCCGCCAAATTGGTTAAGCGCTGTAATTGCCCGTTTAAGTTTTCGCAGTACAAGTTTTGTGGGTATTCCGTATTGGTATGCGGGTCTTTGGAGCAGTTTATGTCTCGGAACGCGTAGCCCAATTTCATATCCCTCATTTAAATGCTCAGATATATCTTTGAATCCTTAAGCGCAATTACGATAAAAGTAACCTAATTTATTTTGAATTCAATTGCGAATTTCCTCAATTTTATTTTCGATTTTTTATGCCACCTATTTTTTTAAACCAAGGTCTTTTTTATGGATATTACATTGCATTGGTCTGTTATTGGCATGGGATATATAGATGTTGAATATTCTCAGCATATTTTTAGTCGGAGGTATGAAAGTTTTGGCATGACTGAATTGAATGGTAAATACAGGTTCAGAAAAACAGTATGCAAGAGAGGACTTATATCCAATAGAGCTATCTGTCATTTTGTTTAGTTTTATTATTTGTTTACAGCAGCATTCGTTGGTTTATCCCCTTGGCAGGCACCTCGAATACAGATGTCCGCAAACAATAGATGTTCCTATTGTGTTTCATTCTGTGACCGTTGCCTAGTTAAACAAAAATTTACCTTGATTTCTCACCCGACCATAATTATGTTTTTTTAATAAATATTTCATTGCAAAATCAAGTGATTAGCATGTAACAGATACCTGCTAGCCTACTCTTGAACGCAATACCGATCCATCGACATTGAGATTGTGATGTTTCTTACTCTTCAGTGGGACAGTAGGGCTATAAATGGGTTCAAATTATGCAGATATTGAGTGGCCTAAATGACATTGAGCTTAGCTGAAATTAGTACTCTCGTACCGCTTCTCTAGTCTCGGCATTTTGAGATATTGGATAGGGTTATTATTGAGTTTTAATTGAGATAGCGTTCGAGAGTAGGCTAGCAGCTCTTATTATGTAGGAAAAAAGGGTCCCAGTAACTATTTAAAACACTTTAATAAATGATTATTATTATTATTTAATTTCTTCTTCATTTAATCTTGAACTATTTCCTTGAAAATCTTTAAGTAAAAAAAAAGGCTACCACGAAGCATGTGTTGTACCTCGATAGAATCGCCATTAATTTTTTTAATAGAGGTTTACTTTTCTCTAGTTCATTCATTTTGTGCAGTAGAGCTATAAACTTTAAGAAAACAATTTCTAAGTGGAAATTTACAAAGATCAGGCTATTATTCTTAAGCTATGGTCCCTATTTAAAAAAAGAGTTTAGATAAGAAAGCTACATTAAATTGGAACAATTAAATACAATATTTACAATATTCTATTACTATTATTATTACATTCGTTTAGTTTTTAACTGGGTTTTATCAAACATTTCGGAACTTTTAAAAACGGTACAAAAGTGATCATAACTTTTTAAGAAATTGAGTTAGGATCCTACTTCCCTGGGATTATCTGACGCAAATTACCCTATCTATCTACCTATTTCGTTTGATCCATGACCTTTGGGCCACTCGGTATATAACTACTTATTTGTATAATACTCTAAGCCAAAGTCAAAAACCGAAATGGCAATAAAACCTCAGCCCACCTCAAATAAAACTAAATTAAATTGTTCCATTCTGTCCAAGCTTAAATTTTCGCTTTTAATTCAACACAAATGAAATACCAATTTTTTGCAATCCTTATGGCGGCATTTACCAATTGGAATTGATTATAAACGGGTTCAATCTGATTAAGAATCTTAATGGCTGTATTGTATTGTCCGTTAAAACTGACTGGTGTGCTCTGATGATGACATTTTATGCTTATTGGTAATCCTGGTGAAAGGAATGGAATATTTTTTATTTATCATCCGCTGCATCGAAGATCCCGCTTAATATGGTCGTATTGCCATTCTGAGTATCACAAGCTTGCAATCCATAAATTACTCTTAAGATTAGATGTCATTTTCCATTCCAAGTATCGCCTGGACATTTCTGTAGCACCCCACGCGTATTTGACAGATGAGATGTCAGCAGAAAATTGGATTTCGCAAAATAAACATATCGCACTTCTTTGCTCAGCACCGTGTATTGGAATAACGACTTTAATGTAAGGTTTTAGCGTTTTTATTGGGGTTTTCCGGAATTCAAAACAATGAGCACTATGGGAGTGGGCTCTCGTCAATGTTTATGCTGAAGATTTCAGTTAAGTACCGCGCAATGATATCCATGTTTTTAATTTAGGTGTGTGTGATGTAACTGACTATATTATAATTTGTCTATTAAAGAATGAATCACTAATGATCTACTATTTATAAATAGTTACGATTATGATTTTATAAGCTGAAAAATTGCACATCTGAATTGTGATGTACCTAAGTAAGCGGTTATAAAAGCTTTCCACAAAGTTCCTATAAAGTATAAAATTCTAGATAATATTATTATCATTCTTTTGTCTCTAGCACGTTGAGAGCTTATTTTATCTATGAATCATCAACTTAAGTACTCGGTCGCTCAAGCGCACATTCGTTGGTGATGGTAACGCTAATTAAATATTGTCGGCGTAGCATAACGATCAGAAAAAATAATAAAATTACACGGCGAGCATCGCTGTCAAATGCGACATGCATTCCTTACGTGACATGTCCCGAGCCGGTCCGATGGACGGTTATTGACGTTTAATCGACGGCTGACTGCTCGCGCGTCCGTCAGATGTCGGCCTGACGGCTGACGCCGATAGTGGCTGTGACGTCATCTTGACGAAACGCGACGCTCGTGGCATGTGGCACTCGCTTAAAATGCTGGAGTTTCGCGGATTGATTATTCTTTCATTTTATTTACTCAGATTTGTTTTCACTCAGATTATTGCAAACATAATGCAAAGAAATGGGGATTCTGAAATAGGAATCAACTGATAGTAGATATATAATTAAAAAAAGATTACATTTATATCCTTAATTTGCTGCTTCATAAAGCGACCGTAGAGGTCTGCTACATTACCTCTGTGATCTGTAATCTTGAGAAGCTTCATTTAAATGAGCAATCAAGCAGACCGGTAAGAATAATGGTAGAGTGGCTACAATAGCCTAAAATATTTGTAAAGTGGTGTTAGCCAATTTCAATTCACACAGCTATCACCCCAAAATTTCACTGCCGCTTTGCTCTTCAAGCTGGAACAGAACTATGCAGTTTAACGGCAGAAAAAGCTGTCTCCCTATCTGGTAAGTCCAACAAGCTACTATAATAAGCTGCCGCTCAGAACC
The DNA here is from genome assembly GCA_910589355.1 of Parapoynx stratiotata. Lineage (NCBI taxonomy): Eukaryota > Metazoa > Arthropoda > Insecta > Lepidoptera > Crambidae > Parapoynx > Parapoynx stratiotata. Next base: position 3,372,849 of record OU342468.1, on the reverse strand, counting down.
TCGATGCTCTGGATAGATTGCAGCGACGTGCTGGCCGTATAATTGGCGCTGCAGAGGTCGTCTACACCCTCGAACCTCTGCCACTGCGCGACATTGCGTCATTAAGTGTCTTTTATCTAATGTTCCACGGTGAGTGCTATGAAGAGATATTTGACCTTATTCCTCCCTCTTCTTTCCTGCAAAGGAGTACGGGCGGGATTGCGGAGCCATAAATTTACAGTTACCTCTTTGTTATCACGGACAAAGAGATTTAAAAACTCTTTCTTCGTGCGCACTTTCGTGGATAGAATTCGCTTCCGGCACGCGTATTCCCTTCATCGTACAACATGGGTTCCTTCAAGAGAGGCGTGAAAAAGCACCTCATGGGCCAGCAAGGTAGAGGCAAATAGACTCTCTTACTGCTTACCATCAGGAGGTGCTGAGTCAATTGCTGTATGTAGGCTGAGGAAGACGCCCACATAAGTCCCACTGTTGGGCACAGGCCTTCCTAATGGAGAAACATAATAATATGAGGGGTATGGATCGAAACACTACCATGCTGGCATAATGAAACGGTTGAAACCGGGACGTTCGAGATCATAAAGTTTTGATCACTCTTCCAAGGATTTGGATCCATGGCATCAAAGCAGGGCATCCAAGGCGAAGGTAGCTTTGTTTTTCGATATCGAAAGCCTAAGCGTACTAGCCACTACCTGTGATGATAAGCATTTGTACTTTTTTTATGGAATAGGGGGCAAACGAGCAGATGGATCACCTGATGGTTAATGATTACCGCCGCCCATAGACAGGATTGTACCTTTTTCAAGATTAATCGTATTAATTAAAAAACCTATTACCTCTTAACACAACAATAGGAAACTGAACATTGCTCACACCTTAAATTGTCGTTATCTAACATTTTACAGATGAACCCTAGCACTAATAAAGAGATAGCAATCGGTATTGCTGGGACACCAACACATACTGTGCCTATGTAATTTGTCTCTTCGAGAGCAATAAATTGATTCACGCCCACCGGGGGGCCCGCTCCTAACCGACTTCATATTAATAAATGATTCCATCTACACGATAGTACAACCTCCGCTAACACAAAATAAGATGCTAATTATTCCTAAAAGGCTATTACATTTTTTACAGACACAAATCGTTTGGTAGGCGATTTGTAAGTTGTTCTGTGAGAATTTTTAGTCTACTAAAAGGCAAATTCAATAAATTTCTTAAGTTTAAGTGTGGTTTCTCACGCGCGCGCTTATCGTCAAAACGCATGGAAGTCTCGCCGGCGCTGTTAGCCAGCGCTGGCGGCCAGTCCACCTATGAAACCAACATAAAAGAGATTTTTTGGGAATTATCGATTATTAAAACAAATTAAAACAAATACGATTTATACGTCGTCATAAGTCGTGTGGTAGCGGCTTATTAAAAAAATACTACCAACCCATCTTTCCCTTTGGGTGTCGTAAAAGGCGACTAATGATCTTAGAACTCCACAGTGGACAACCATCCAATAGCTTATAGCGGCGAAGGGCTCGCCACCTGTCACGCTGAGCACATGTGCAGTCACTGCTTGGTGAAGCGCGGTCTTTGGCAGTAGGCTGCTTTTGCGGTGCTTTTGCCTAGTCTCTGACTAACCCCTAGGGGATAATAGTCGTAATTATATGTATGTATGTATGTATGTACAATTAATACAAGTCAAGAACAAAAAATATATATTTCCTCTAAAGGGGGCAGTGGAGGGAAAAGCGCCCTAAATTGCCTCCTAGGTCGCCTCGTGTGTTGGCAACTCGTTACGATTTTTAGAGTGTAGAGTAGCAGCCGATTTTAGAACCTAAGGGTCGATTTTAAGACCTAATTAAGGGACGTGACGACCCTTTAATGAAGCGGTGGTGTTATGCTCGGAGGAACTGATCAGTATTGTATTGACAGCAACTATATTTTTCTAATTGATTGAGATTGACATTTTCCTTATTCTCTTTTCCGGTATAGTCGTCTTCATGTCCAGTATTATTCACATTATTATATTCGTCTGCATCTGCTATTAAATATTCTTTTTTGGAAAACATTAACCTAAAAAAACATGAGCATCGCGATATTATAATTATAACGTTTATATCACGCCTAATTGTCAAAACCAATAGTACTTTGACAGTGTTATGTGATAAAAGCCCGTTAGATATCATAATGCAGTGTTCATGCTAAGAGTGCAGTAACTCAATAGAGGTCTGGGTCGATAGGCTATAAAGTCCTTATATTTTTCAAAATTTTTTTTAAGTGTATTAACTTGTATTAAAGCAGCAATTCTATTTGTGTTTTAATGTTTTGTAATTAAGCCTTCTTCTACTATGTATTGTCGAAGATTTTTTTTTTTTTTAATTAAAATGTTTCTTGTAATTGACAAGCAAGTTTCATGTCTTGCAAAACACACAATCCAGGTATGTAATATTATTAATCCCGTTTAATAAAGTGTGCTTATTTTGATGTTAAGATATATTTAAGGTTGCTATCCAATTCCATTGCGCAGCAGTGAACACTTAAATTCTTTAGCAAAACACTGTTGATATGAAATGTTTATAGAAGTGCTTCTACAATAAGAGGTATTCAGTAAATCTGAAGTCAAAGAGATTTAGATAAGAAAAGGAGAATTTTAAAAAGATCCTTTTTTCAAAAGGGTAACTTTGTTAGATATTAATGAAATTCCATGAAAGAAATACACAGTTTCTTAGGTCTTCAAAATAACAGTGATGGCGCTTTTGTTTTATTAAAATTGCGAAAGAGTATCATCATCAAAGGTTGTAAGCTAAAAAAGATGGCGTGATTAATACTGAACTCATCTAGAATAATGGAGATTGCTCTTGAAAAGTAAATAGCGTCGGTAACTTTAGTCCTTTAAGGAAGAGCGTTACAATATTGAAACTTTTGCAATATTCAATTACGAGATATTAAAGTTAAGTGAATGTGTTGTGGCATGTTATTAAGGGCTATTCATATCTTCTGTGGTAATTAGGGCTTAAGCAAGTGCAGTGTGAGAAAATAATTTACAAAAATCCAACAGTATTTCAATATTGAAAATGAGTGTTTAAAGTGTTACCAATCTACGGATGTTGTTGAATCATTTATTCTTTATAATTTATCGATATAATACTTCGAGTAACTGCTTCTAATAATAATTAAGTGGCCGTGCACAGTCATGTTTTGCGAGGATATAAAAAAATACTTCGTTTCATATCCACTCATTTCCCAGTCAATTCTTGCGCTTGTTTGTCTGTGTATTCATATTTTTATGGTTTTTAATACTGTTGAGTTTTTTCTGCAATTGTCATAGGCGCATTACCTAAATCTATTTATGTTATCTAGGTGCTATAGTGTTTAGGCTTAAGGTGTAAGAAAACTGTAAAAATACTGGATTCATTGACTTTGAATCTTACGCCACAAGATGGCAAGTGGCACGTCCACGGCGATTCCTGTAGTAGTTGCATGCAATTCTCAGAATCACATACATCATCATCGGGTAATTTTTTGCCAACTATAATAGAATCAAAATCACTAAAATCTACCAAGGCACCACAACGAAAGGATTGCTAGATACTTATAAAATATATGTTTAAAACGAGTATACAAAATGATTCGGACCATACAATTATTGACCCTTATTCCTGATGACACTTATATTCAATAAAATTGGAACATTTCAGTTCCTGTTCAAGGGCTTTCAATAAACGAGAATTGGAGTATGAAAGGGTATCGGCCAATTGGCGAGGGTTGTTCTTGTTTATGGTATGATGTTATCTATGGTTTGGTTGGATACGGGCGCTCTTTTATTAAACTAGTTAAATTTTGGACAGAGCAAACTGTGGAGATCGTTAAAATGTAAAAATAAATATTTTATAAATATCATTCACCCTTTTCCTGTTTTCTTCTCTGAGGCATTGGAAACACTCTGTCAAGAGATTCGAATATCCTCTTGAAATGTTTTCTTTCTTTTTTTTTTAATATGAAATAATGTATTTTATTATAAATTACATTATAGTTGTAGGTATCCGTAAGATCAGGCTTATAACTGTATTATTTAACTTGGTTTGTAACTTGTCTGTATTATTTTTTATTTGTTTATTTGGTTGTTGAACATCTATGTTCGCTATGGGTTGACCCTTCGGAAATAAAAGCGTGATGATATGGTATGTGATAATCTTTTCTTTGATTTTTATGAAGGAGTTTTAGTGTTATATATTTAGGTTGATGTTCCAATTTTCTTCATTTAGAACCACTCTGTAGCTTTCTATACTCCTTAAGCTTGAGGGGCGATATTGAATTAAAATGAGAATATAGAAATATAATTTACTAACGTAATTCTCTGAATTGTATCAACATCGTTAGGAGATAACTTTATTAGTGTAGTGATGTCACTACTGACATTATATCTTTACTGATATTTGTACAATTTAACTAGGTACTGCAATTAATCTTCGTTCTCGATATACATTGAATTATAGTTGCGTGAAGATATTTTCGTGAAGAAGTGTTCAGTTTGTGTTTCAGTTTCGCGTGAAGAAGTGTTCAGTTTGTAGGAATTGCGGCTTTTGTATTAAGTACTTAGATTATTTTAATGTAAACATTTTATACTCTGAACAGCGGCATTGGTACAATCACGAGCATGTACAGTTATACAGTTTTGAACAGTAAACGTCATTATTTCCTTTCCTTGTAATTGAGGGCATTTATTCTAAAGTGTTGTGTTCATTCATGATTGTGACAGTAATACTCGTATTGTAGCACGTTTAATTCCCGCGTATAGTACTTTTGATAAAATTTTAGTACAGTTCGTTTTTACTAATATCGCAATGTTTTACATTGCTTTGTGGACCTCTGTTAAGTGGTTCCTAAGCTTTGACTTATTGAAAATAAAGCTACTAGCCTGTTTTGACAAAAAAAGTCAATGAACGGACCGTAGTGTCCTTGAAAGAGTGATCAGTCCAGTGATGAGGGACAATCCTCCGTGCTCATAAGCCGTTGTAATAGTTTAAGTTAAAATAAATAAGAACAAAATCAATTTAGTAAATTGAAGCGAACCCATACCGTCCCTTTTGACTAACACTCCAAAACCGAACCAAGCATGTTCATTGAATATAACAATTAATCGTATTAAAATGCACTTTGGTTCTCACCTGGGGTCAATGACCTCAACCTTTGGGGCCGTCACTGCCCTGTCGCCACTCTAGCAAGAAGAGTTAATATTCCTTGCACTTAGGTCGGGTTATTTTATCTGTAGTAAAAGTTTATCAATAGTGAATATTTAGACGAATAGTGCGAATGTGTGATACCAAAATGTGACTTAAGCTTGACCAATAGTTTTTGCAACTGTCGGTTTTTTAATTCGTAGTAATGGTTTATTAAAGTTAGGTTGAGCTTAAATTTTGAACAAAAGCGTAAACGTGTGATTTTGAATACTAATCAGATAATTCAACCATGAGGAGTCTTCGTGTGTTTCTCCATGAGGAAGACCTGTGCCCAGCTGTGAGACGTATATAGGCTGAGAATGGACGCCGAATCCAACCATTGTCATGATAGCTGGGTTAATTAAAATGAGTAAGTTTAAAATAGTTTAAGTTTGTCAGTTGAATTTTATTGTTTCGCAAAGGACTTTATTTTCATTTCAAAAATTAGTTCAAGCTGACGTTACACACATTGGTGTTGACGCTTCTGGTTAAAATTTTAACCATTTGTTAACTTTGACTACAGATTAAAAAACTGGCCCTAATTTATTAAAAGCCGGCCAAGTGATTACTATACACGCACGTGGTGGTTCCGTTGCATTCATAATTATGTTTGCTTGTCACCGGAATCTAGATAAAACGGCAGATAAGCTGACGGATGCGTGCATTGTTGAGTTCACGCGTTTAATTAATGAACTAACGCTTTTAAATTTGGTAAATTAATACTTATTATTTTTTAATTAGAAGTTTAACTATGGTTAAAGCTGTGGGCTTTAATATATTATAACCCAAGAACTTTTTAAATACTTTTGATTGTATTCAGTTGTAATGATTTCTTTGTGTATAAAGTTGCGCGGCTTAGTGAATTTAGTATTTCGCGTGATATATTTAAGTTTCTATGATGTAGCGGCAGGCGATTTTTTGCGCACTGGCAATTTAAATCACAATCACCAAGAGCCACTTGCAGGAAGTTTTAAACCTAGTTTAAATCTCGATATTGTCAATTTTTTACATAAGCGCCATAGTGAAATTGTCAAAAATGGCAAAATCGAGTTTTAAATCGCGATTTAAATTTCCTGCAAGTGGGCCTAAGTGGAAGAGTTGTATTATTTACAATTTAAAGTAATATTCACGTAATCTATAAAATGCTTAAAGAAATTGTAAAAATTAAATTTCAATATTTCATAATAAGATTAGTTTCACAATGGATCTCTAACTGTACGATGGTTGAGCCGCAGCTTCAGAAAATAGGTGCTCATCAAGCGTTGTTTATCTTTAATTAGTTAGAAATAGCTGATTCACTGTGAAGATGCGATAAAAGCTATCGACTATGATACAACATACTAATGTCAACTTTATTACCATGCACGAAGACGCACTTAAGAATGTTGCTCTCCACCTACACTCCAGTTTATTGTAAGGACCTGTTTATCATAAACATTGGTGACATTCAAAGCGAGTGAGTATTTGAGCAATCGTTAACATAATGTTGCGAGTGAACGCGGAACATTTGTATGTAAATTGGGTAGTTTCGGATATTCTTATTGGAAGTCGTAATTGCGGAAGATTCGGTGCTTTATTTCGTTTTATTGCATCTTTGCGTTTTTTTATAGAATTGCAGACAAACATGTTGTCTTCTTTATACGCTGTTATCGAAAGACATAAAGGTAATATTTTACGCAATAAAGCAAGACTTATTATTATCTTGACAGCTTGATACATAGAGGAACGAGGTCTATGAATAATAGCACTCCCCGTTGATCAGTAACTAAGGGGTTAACTTGTCCCCTGAAAGTAAGTCAATATTAAATGCAAAATTTGACAGTTTATAAGAATCGATGAAGGCCCACTTGAAGGGAATTTAAATACGAGTACATACATAATATAATCACGACTATTATCTCCTAAGGGTTAGTCAAAGACTAGGCAAAAGCACCACAAGAACAGTCCATTGCCATAGTCTGCGCTTCACCAGCAGTGACTGCAAGTGAAATTTAAATCGAGATTTTACTATCGCTCTAATGCCAAAAATTTACTAAATCGAGATTTAAACTAGATTTAAAATTTACTGCAAGTGGCCCGAGTCTCGAGCCGAAGAATCGAGTCGTAAAATGCCTACAGTTGAAATGAGAGCTCTAGTAATACGATTAATTGGTAAGAAATGCAATAAATTCCAAGAAGTAGGTTTTTGTACGCTTACTAACATTAACGACAGGAAAAATCTAAATATGAATTATTGTATTGACGTCTGCTTTAATAGTTGATTCTTTTATATTATGTCTAATGTGGACATCTGCCTATTTTTTTTACTTGGATTAATTATTCTTTGACAACTTTTAAGTTAAACTTTACAATACTTAATTCAAATATATTTTTCATTGATCTGCAATTGACCTAAAATAAAAGAATATCTATTATTTTTTATAAAATTAATAACATTGATCTCAATATACTTATTCAGGAACTTCTCTCAGCAAAGTGAGTTCGTTATTAAAATTGACCCCGACTTAACTTAATTTATGTGACTTTTCAATTAGTGTCATTCGAATAATTTGGAGAATTAACAATTCTAAGATAATTAATTGGAGTATGTCTCGTGTCATCTGAAGCCCAAAATTAATAAAGTTTTTCTTTTGAGCAACGTTTAGAAGAAATTAAGAAAAGGTGACAATTTATTCCAAGCTTTATTTTTGTGTTCCTATACGTAGATGACATTATTGTTTTTTACAATAAATGACAGCTATTCTTTTTAGTTTCACAATTAAATTATTTTAAGTTCAAAATAATGTCCATTTGAAAAAGATGCACTATTTACTGGAATGGCTAGGAATCGACAATATTTTTTTATTTGCTGTAATTTTTGAAGAAACAGGCGGACTGTGTAAATGATACATATATACGGAAGAAGAAAAAGAAGAATGATAAAGGAAGTGAATAATATGGGGAGAGGCAGAGGCTAGAAGATGAAGTCATGTTAAAGCCTATATATAATTGAGATAGCGCAAGAAAAATATGTTGATGTGAATCTACTTATTAAAAACGAAGAACATTATCTAAGTATTTATCGGCTGCAATATTAACTAGTCAACGGGCACAAAACGAGACACAATAGAAACATGTATTATTTGCGAACACCGGTGCTTGCGGTGCCCGCCAAGGAGTTAAGAATAGAACAAAGCATGAGAATCTCTAGATTACAAAATGCTCGAGATATTATAAACCGCATCTCCGGTCTAGTGGTTGGCACCACCGGGTGTTGATCAGGAGGTCCGGGATTCAATTCCCCACGGGAGCAGGTATTCTTCTCGGTTTGGTTGGTGGTGGGGCTTCTAAGCCCGCCTGGCTAGCTACTATTGCCTTGTGACGGTGTGAATTATCAGTTGTGCCCTAATTTCTATTATATAATATGTATTTATATAATAGAAATTAGGGCACAACTGAAACAATTACATAAAAAAGGTAAACTACACTGAACACAAAAACAACACTAAATATATTATAAAAGGTAGGCTTCTTACAATAGTGCCATAAAGAGACTTATAGACTTTATTTATCAGGAACTGATCTTGTGGGTTGTTCTAACTTTTAGTTTAAGCTTATAAAAACTGATCATCACTTTATAAATATATTAAAATAATTATTAGCAGTGAGTCAACCGCTCTACACTCTATTGACTCTGGTAAGAATGAACTTCCAAAACAAAACAAATAAAAAGAGACAGACAGCAAATTTAAAAACGGAAGCCAAGAGAAAAATGGCCAGAGAAGAGCGCAATGATAGCAACGAGTCACTAATATAGCTAAGGCGCCTCGTTACAGCCTTACGTAAATCTCTCGCCATAATACCAATGTTTTAAAGCTTTGCGAAATGTGAGTGTTAACACCTCTGCCTACCACTTCGGGGAAAAAGGCTTGATGATATATTATGTTATGTTGTGTTCCGGAAATTAGAGGTAATATAGCCAGTTCCTCAGTTGTTGAGAAATGCAGGTGAAGCTCGCTTCCACCCTCATCCTTATCGTCACTTATTACCTGGTGAGACAAAGGTCAAGAGCTTGCCTGTCATATGTTAAAAAAATATAGAACTGTATATAAATTCAAATGTAATATTTTCTTATTTATACAAAGAGTGTACTGCAGGCGCAACCTTCATTTGCAAACAATTTTACATCGCTGCAACTGTCTTTTACTGGGAACAGTGAAAAAGCAATGTTCACGATTCTTTAGCTCGTGAAGTTTAATATCTTTTTATATACTCGATCGCTCGCGATTTTGTCAGCATGACGAGTTTATCAAGAAAAACTTTAGAAAAATTGTCACATTCATCCGGCTAAACCCTTTTTTCCTATTTAACTAATTCTTTTTAAGATTTAATTCTCCAGATGTATGCCATCCGGGATTTAAAGTGATTAGAGCTTGTGTTCCGAGACACTGCAAATTTTTTGTATATTTAACAGATTTTTTAACAGTTCTTAACAAGGGGTAATGCGCTTCCATGGGAAAGATATTATATTCAATTTTCATAAATAAATTATTATGCCAATGAATTTATCAATCGCTGTTCACTAGTGTCCGAATTTCTTCATGAGTTTAAACAGTTTTTTTCTTCCTTATGTGGTATTTTTTATCATACATATCTTGATTATTCTGTACCCTAAAATTAGTGTACTATTTATTCGAGTACCCATAACAATATATTTCTTTATTATTATAATAATATATTTTTAAGTTACTGTTCAATTGGACATAGGCCATGAAAAGTCAGCTGGTCGCAGCTGGACGCTGGTTCTAAAAGCCGTATCTGGATATGGCTTTGAGAACACAGCTATAACAACACATTAATTAGAGATGCGACTAGCACCGGAGAATACAACTATAGAAGACATAACTAACCTTGTTTAGAGAATACTTGATTGAACTACACTTAAGTCTTTACCAGCAATGTAATCCTATAACACCTATAACACGTTATTTGAAGAGTTTATAAGGCTCATTGAATACCAGCTAGTGGCAGAACCCATGTCATTCCCGCAGTAGGGTTCGAATTGGTAAGCCGCATTTCTGGTGAATCCCACACACCCCTACCGGTACAGCAATACCTTCTTTATCTATTCCGTATAGCCAGGTTCGGTCTGTAAATGGATTCCTTCTCGGCAAAAAATGGATTATCGAGAGGGTATGGTAGATATTCTTTATGTTCCGTCCTCATGATCCAGAGTCAGAGAGAGGCAACAGCAACTTTGAAAGGATAACCCATCGCACATAGCCTCTCTATTACATGAAGACGTAACAAGCATTTACTTATTACATTTCTAATGAGGTCAGTCGCCATTAAAATGTACGAAAACCAAAATATCGCACACATTAGGGAAGCCCCATATCCAGCAGAAAACAAACATAGTCTGTTGATGACGTAACATTTCGCACTGTAATTGGTTTTGAGCACTATTTGTCTGAAACTGGCCTATTACAACAGATCTACGTATGTATAGACAAATGTCTTGTTCGCCATCGCCACGACATTGTCGGAACTATGTACTTAGCCTAAGACCAGAGAATATTAAAACCCCTCGCAGGGTACGCCTTCGTAAAGCACAATGCACATTGTCAACGCGTATAAAGATACAGTGTTGCTTTCATATCGCCATTGTGCACTCTTACAGATGCCACAGTCGAGAATCTGTCAGTAGTTCAAGCTTAAGATGCTGGAAAATAAAACTGACTGCCTTAACCGTCTTAAGCTATTTTATTTCGTGCCAATGTTCAATTTATACAAATTACCACAATAGTGGTAACAAAACTATGAGCATTTCTGTGAATGCTCAGTCTTATTTTCGTAAACTACAAAGCCGTCGTAGTTATTTGTATCTGTTATTTGTATTTCTGGTTGTAACGATTAAATAATATAGGTAACCATTGCAGTATCTACATCTCATAATTTCTGCCTTCTCTTTACGGCTAATTTGGATTGATCATTTTGTTTGCTTCGTTTTATTCAGAACTATTATTAAAGAAATTTTCAAAATATTTTTACAAATATCAGTTAAGCCAGCGTTAATTAAATATAATTTCATTCCAAATCTAAAAATGTTTGGCATATAAGTAACAAAACTTCGTGTTGATCCCAATGATTCTATTCCTATTGGTGACATTCTTAAATTCTTATCTATGACATATACATACATACATACATACATAAAATCACGCATGTAATCCCCGAAGGGGAAGGCAGAGTTCCAGGAGCACTGTGTTCCTTAAGATCACATTTAGCCATTCAAAAATTGGGTTTGGTCAGATGAAAAAATCGTGAAAGAGTAGTAACAAGTGGAAAATCTAGTGTTTATCTATGGAATTGAGTTAAAATATTTCAGTACCAACTTTATTTAGGTAATTAAAAATGCAGCTTCAGGACTAGGCAATCACCATTAAAAAGGCAGGCGTAAGGATATTGTGTAGTTTTAGAGCATGGTAAATTTTATGCCCATTTGATTCAAATTTAAACAAAATTGTTGGATACCTGTTGCTTATTCGCAGTAAGTGTACCGCAAACGCATTTTGTTGTGACGTTTCTTTACTGTTTCACGGCGTATTCTAGTATTTTATTATTCATGTAACAACTGCCTTAGCGCACCTCCCGTGATATTAATAATTGAACGCTTCCGTGACAACGCGACGGGACGGGATCGCCGGGAATAATTCAAAAATGTTTTGTTTATTGCCTTGGAATTGTGTGAATTTTTAACTTGTCAAAATTATGTGAGACCGATGTTTGGGGCGACGACGTATTGGATACAATTTATTTATTTAGGTTTGATAATCAGAGGTTGAGTGGCTTGTGAGGCAGTTTCCAGATGTTCTCATATCTGAGGTAACAGATTTGAATCGTCATCAGCCTATATACGTCCCACTGCTGGGACAGGCCTTCCTCATGGAGAAACACATGAGGAGTATAGGCCGTAACACCACCACGCTGGCTCAATGCGGGTTGGTGGGTAGAAACGGTCACAAATGCGACCGGGACCAACGGCTTAACGTGCCTTCCGAAGCACGGAGGAGCTAGAGATCACAAAGTCTTGGTCACCCATCCACGGCCTGACCATGGCGAAGGTAGCTTTGTTTTCGATCGAAGCCAAAGCGCACTGACCACTACGCCGCGGAGCTCTTCACAGATTTGAATGACAGTATAATTTTGGAAGACATTATTTACTTCCAGGACGAAAAGTTATCGTCTCCGTTCATCGGGACTTCTTACTTTCAGGTTTCCTTTGATTCTATCAAGCAACAGGTTAAGCGATTCTATTTTTAATTTCCATATTAGGTTAGGTATAGTAGATTCCATATTAATTTCCAGTAGGTATAGTAGATATATCTTTTTTTTTACATTTGACAGACAAGCTCTTGACCTTCATCTCACCTCATGGTAAGTGATGATAAGGCCGAAGGTAGAAGCGAGCTTCACCTGTATTCCTAAACAACTGAGGAACTAACTATATTACCCCTGATTGCCAGAATACAATATTGCTTTAAAACATTGTTATTATGGCGACAAATTTAGGTTAGACGGTGGTGGGTAGCCAGGCTGGGTTAGAATCCCTCCCAACAACCAAAACAAGCAAAAAAAACCCCTTCCCTGGTGGGGAATCGAACCCCGGACCTCCCCAAACACCCAGTTGTGTCAAACACTATAGTCTATCCATTTTGATCTGAGACAAAATATAAACAAACCATAAAAAGTGTTCTTTAAGATGTCGTTACTCATTGTCGAAATGTTTTATCAAAAACATACAATTAAGTTTTTAATATTTTATTATTATAAACTTTTTAAATGATGTAAATTAAGTAAATACTTGTCACATTCAATAATTTTTGGTATTTTTACTTCAATGTTATATTTTTAACGTAATTTTAGATTACTAAATTAATCGTTGCTACTAAAAAAGACCTAAAACGAATAGAATTCTCAAACTTTTATTATGAGTATAGAATACTTCAAATAGAAGATGAACAATCATAACATGTTCATGACCCCTTGAATTTATTTTGAATTTGATTGATATATTTAATAGTATCATTTGGATAATAGCAATGATAGCTTGTTTTTTAAATACACTTAACATAGCTAATACTTATAAAACATTACTTCATTACACAATAATGTTTATAATCAATGATGGTATTGGTATATTAAGTACGGCTTCTAGTTTCTATTTTATTAAAAAAAATTTGAGCCCATATTATTTGGTCCCAGAATTTGATAAAAAGTTTGAGAACCACAAATTTTTTGTTTACCTTTTGTCTCAGATCAAAATGGATAGAGTATGGACCAGAGAGGCGGTTAAAAGAGAGAGGCGATCTAGCACCACTAAAATATTTTATGATCTTTGAACTTCAAGAATGGTGATTCATCATCAGCACAATCTAAGCATAATTTATATAGGTACGAGTACATAACAAACATGCATATTATCATCGCGCCTTTATTTCCTAAGGGGTAGGGAGAGGTGTGGAACACCCACATTATTGTGACGGGGTGAAGCCAGGGATAAAATGAAAGACGCTGGGTCGTCACTTAGGTATTCTATATTTTGAGGAATTAAGAATTAAGGCACAACTGAAACAATTATATAAAAAAAGGTAGATTACACTGAACACAAAACAATTTCACATTTAACACTAAATATATTATAAAAAGAGTAGGGCTACTAACAAGAGTGCCTTAAAGAAACTTATAGTCTTTGTTATTTATTAGGAACTGATCATGTGGTTTGTTGTAACTTTTAGCTTATAAAAAATGATTATAATTTTATAAATATATTACAATTATTTTAGTAGGGAGTCAACCGCTCTACGCGCTGACTCTCGTAAGAATGAGCTTCGAGAACAAAACAAATAAAAAGAGACAGACAGCAAATTTAAAATCGGAAACCAAGAGAAAAATGGCCAGAGAAGAGCGCAATGACAGCAACGAGGCGCTAATATAGCTATGGCGCCTCGTTACATTATATCATTATTATCAACCCGCATCGGGCCAGCAGTGGGATATATATAGGCTGGATGATATCATAATTATATCTAGGTATAACTGAGAAACCCGGTGGCCGTACGTCTTGGCTGTCGATTGAAAACCAAGCCAGTTTCTATCCGGTCTAACCTTGGATGGGTGACCAAAACATGGTGACACGTTAAGCTGTTGGTGCTATTGCAACAGCTTCTGCCCACCAATCCCCATGGGGGCAGTGTGGTGTTACGGCACGCACTCCTCATGAGTTTCTCTGCGTAGCCAGGCCTGTGTAATGATAAGCAGTGGTGAAATTTAACATCACGACAAACAAAATACATAAACTAAAAACAAATCTAAATTCAAATACAATAAAAATTATACTTACGTAGATTGGGCGTAGTCCGATAGCGCCCTTCTATGTTAGTATCAAATAGCTGTCATTAAAAAAGAAAAAAAACGACGCGACGTATTAGTCTTATGATGAGGTGATGACGATAATTTGATTGAAGGGAATAAAGTAATATAGACTGACCTTCGAGTAAAATCATTTTTAAATAGCACGTTCGCAATGAGTACGACCCTCTCATTCGAGTCCCTGCTCGCTCATTCAAATCAGTATTTTTATCAAGTCGTGTTCTCGGTAAGTGCTGTAATATACGAGTATTATTCCTATAATTGATATAAATAAAGCTTTATTTCAGCGCCGCGGTATGCGTTGATATCATAAATGTTTATGGCGCATTGTTTCAATACCATATTGTGCTTAGTATTACTTTAAACTGTTTCGTCCAGACCCTTGCGCAGGATGAAAGGTCAAGTTTATAAATATTAAAAATATTTTAAAGAAAAACATTGACTTACGATACTTCGTGGTAGTTGAAGTATTTTGATTTTATTATATTATTATAGACCGAATTCTATTGGGCCTTGGAATATCTGAATATTTCTCAAGAATTCTGGTTTTGTAATTTCTGTTTCGATGAATATTGTTCATCAATATTGTTTCATTTAACAATCACGAACAGCATTTGAATGATTGTAATATTTGAATGAATAATTTTTGGCTGTGAGCTGTGTGTTAGCGGCTCATATAAAGAATACTACCAACCCGTCTCTTCTCTTGGGTGTCATGAAAGGCGATTAATGGACTTAGATGTGCACAACCATCCAATAGCTCATAGCGGCGACGGGCTCACCAGCTGTCACGCTGAGTGCAGTCACTGCTTCGTCTCCCTACCGTCTCTATCTTCGTCGGTCTATGGCAGTGGACTCTTCTGCAGTGCTTTTGTTTAGTCTCTTAGTTTTTTTAATACCGTGTTTTAATATTATTAACGCAGATGTTTTACATACATACAGTCACGCCTGTAATCCCCGAAAGGGTTGGCAGAGTCTAAGGAGCACTGTGTTCCTTAAGACCACATTTAGCCATACAAAAATTGGATTTGGTCAGATGGAAAATCGCGAAATGTAGTAACGAGTGTTTTAATACCGAGTTATGTGCAGTTACATACACTACTTTATCTACACTCATTATTCAAAGAAATAAAACAAAAAATTTAATTAATTTTATTTATTGTTGGCTGTCTGGAAAACATTTGCAATAGTTTTGTGCGTTTATAAGAAAAATAAGTGTTGCATAATGAGCCCAACCTGTTGCATTATGGTCATTATGTTAGTTTCCATTTATAAATTTTCTTTTTTATCATCTGTGTTAAAAATAATGTCAGTATGAGTTCGAGTCTGAGTTTGTAATTCGAACATTATAACATGAGTGTAGATAAAGTTTATTATTGAATAGGTATTGCTTATTTAACACTTCTTGTGCGAGTCACCAGTTCTCACCCTATTGTAATAATAAGTCACCAGTTCTCACCCTATTGTAATAATAAAATAATAATATCCTCAGACATTCACACCTATCAACTAGCCCCATTTTAAGCAACTAATGCTGCTTGTGTTACGGACACTAGATGACGGATAAATAATTTAATAGATAAATACATATAAATAACCTGAATATATAGAAATATATATAAACAACCAAGACTGGAGGACAATTGCCTGAAAATTCATCATTCAAACATTTGCCCCCACTGGGGATCGAACCCAGAACCTCTCGAGATGGCGACGCCTTGAGACCGGCATATAGACCACTCGACCACGGAGGTCGTCAAATATATACATATGGATTCCCAGCCCATTTCTTCGGAGATAAGTAAGACGTGATGTTATGTGATTAATTATTTTACTTCAAAATGAGGAGCTCGGTGGCGTAGTGGTTGGCACGCTTTGGCTTTGGACATCGAAAGCAAGGCCTTGGATGGATGACCGAAACTCAGTGATCGAACTCCTCCGTGCTTCGACAGGCACGTTAAGCCGTTGGTCCCGGTCGCTATTGCAACCGTTTCTACCCACCAATCCTCATTGGGCCAGTGTGGTGGTGTTACGGCCCATACCTACTCCTCATATCTTTCTCCATGAGGAAGGCCTGTGACCAGCAGTGGGACGTATATAGGCTGAAGACTATAAAATAAAAGAGATGAATTTCCATTACATCTGTCTGATAGTATTAAAATATCCACCTTTATTGACATTAAGTATTTCACAATTATACAATTTAATTCAATATCCTTTATGCTTCTTTTGAAATAAATTAACGTTTGTCTGCAAGAGTAATAAAAATAAATACAGCTCGGACTACTGAATAAATTTTTTATTTTATATCATTTAATTCATCTATGATTTAATAACACCATTATAATACTTATCGAGTCATTCACGTTATATTTGAATAACAAATTCTTCACTAATTGGGTGTTATGTGACCAGTTAAATGCTTATCATACGCATTTATCTTGTAACTGTAAATAATTATTTTAGCTCAAACCACAACCTGTTTAGGAGTGCAAAAAAACATTGTTCTAATAACAAAATTTGAATGGAAATGTACGATTATGGTAAAAATATAATGGTATTCTAAAATGGAGATATCAATTAAGATATAATTTTTAGATCGACGCAAATAAATTAATATAAATGTGAAATATCAAATATTTCCATATTTTAATGGACTTCACACATAATTGGTGAAGAAGACGCAAGCGTTATGTTACCAAATATTGCATTTCCGAATAATTTTATTCATAGAAACGAGTTTGCGATACAAGAAATATATTTTTCAAAATTTGGAACGCTGGTCAAGTCAAGATGAAATAATAGACGATCAGCTTACCACTCAGGTGCATGACTTTATTCCCTTACAATAAGAGTCATTTACTGTCAAACGTGCATACATATTTTTGTACTCCACTGTTCGCTGGCCGTACTGTACATGAAAGACGAAGGACTGATGCATTCAAGATGTGGTGCTGGAGATGAATGTAAAGAGTACCATGAATCACGAAACGCACCAATGTGTCAATCCGCCGTCAAACTCGCTTGTCCACCATATGGCAGCAGCGCATTCCTTTATATTTCAATCAAACAGCGCGCGAGGCGATGATGGTTTGGAAAAACTTATTGGTCGTTAAGCAACGAGATGGAGCGATCAAATGAAAGACTCGTCATCCCCCAAACTCTGTGACGGGGAGGTAGTAGCTGAGAAGAAAACGACGTCACTATTATTTTCTTTGTTATTTGTAAATTAAGGCACAACTGGTGTTAACGCAACGAGCACGCACGGGACCGAACGAGTTTGAGTTCCTCCGCGCTGGTTCCACTCGCCTCTCGACACCGAAAAAGGCGGACGTTACGCACAATAATATTTTTTTTTATATTGTTTTTAAGTCAGTACATCAAGTTTTTTATTCAAAGGCTTGTGTTTTATTGAACAATCATATGGAAACTTCATCCTAGTCAAGTAGCCGAATGATAATCCCGCACAACTAGAACAATTATATAAAAAAGGTAAATTTCCCTGAACACACAAAAACAATTTCTCTTCTTTTCTCAAATGCCTTCAACACTATCGATCATGACCTGCTCTTGGCCCTGTTAACTCACATCGGTATAACCCCATCTGCGGCAGAATGGTTCAGCTCGTACCTGCGCGGGCGTAAACAGGCGGTCAAGATGGATAGTAAAATTTCGGAGTGGTGCGATCTTGTTACTGGTGTACCGCAGGGTGGTATTCTGTCTCCTTTATTGTTCTCCGTATTTATAAACTTCTTAACCACGGGTCTCGATTGTGCTTACCACCTTTATGCTGACGATCTGCAATTGTATGCTCAGGCCACCCCTGATTGTATTGATGAAGCGATTGGCCTACTAAATAAAAATCTTCAACATATCTCGGACTGGTCTCGTCGTTACGGCGTGTCAATTAACCCTGGCAAATGTCAAGCGATAGTTATCGGTGGTCAAAGACGTATTCGCAGCCTTTCTGTTCCAGACCTTCTTCCGATTGTGCTCGACGGTAATATTATAACTTATTGTCACCAGGTGAAGAATTTAGGCCTCACTATTGATAGTTGTCTGAGCTGGGAGGGACATGTTGCTGAAGTCAGCCGCAAGGTGTCGTATACCCTGAGATCTCTTTATCGGCTTAAAAATTTTTTACCCATAGCCACCAAAACCCTCCTGGTCCAATCACTTGTCCTCCCGCATATTGATTACGCAGATGTCTGTTATTCTGGAATCCGCGAGGACTTATTAAATAAACTTGAGCGCCTTATTAACAATGGAATACGGTTCATATTTGGGGTTCGTAAATACGATCACATATCTTCTTTTCGTGCTCGCCTTAAGTGGCTCCCAATAAGATATCGTAGGAACGTCAGGATACTATGTGCTCTCTTCTCTATTTTGTTTGATCCCAATTCTCCCGACTACCTGAAGTCTAAATTTCATTTTCACACTGATGTCAGCAACCGAAATCTCCGATCCTCAAGATTACTTACTCTCTCTGTGCCTTCTCAACATTCAGGTTTTATGTCTGACTCATTCACTGGACAAGCGATCGAGCTTTGGAATTCCCTACCCTATTGTATTAGAACTGCTACTTCTAAGTTAAGTTTCAGATCAAAAGTTCGTGATTACTTCTCTAACATGTATAATGCTAGTTTATCTGTTTCTACATAACGAATCATCATCTTATTATGTATGTATTTATGTATACTTATATATTATTATTAATTTAACTATTTATTAGTTATATATTGGGTATTTATCTAGTAACATGTAATTTTATTTAATATTAAGTTTATGCATATGTTAATTTTATTAAGCCGCTACCAGATCTCTGCTTTGCCTGATGGTTGACTGTTAGAGAGCGATATTAGTCGTTAAGTCCGCCATGTGTACATTTT
Organism: Parapoynx stratiotata; assembly: GCA_910589355.1. Lineage (NCBI taxonomy): Eukaryota > Metazoa > Arthropoda > Insecta > Lepidoptera > Crambidae > Parapoynx > Parapoynx stratiotata. The sequence goes on along the minus strand of OU342468.1, from coordinate 3,353,336 downwards.
CTTTTTGTAATGGACATGAAAGCTTAAATAAATAAATAAATAAATTTCACATTTAACACTAAATTATATTATAAAAGGTAGGGCTTCTTACAATAGTGCCTCAAAGAAACATATAGTCTTTATAATATAGCCGGAACTGGTAATCGAGAATCTGGTGGTTTCTGTAACTTTTTAGGATAAGTTTATAACTTGATCAGCACATTATAAATGCATTAAAATATTTTTTTTCAAATTTGTTATTGGCTAGTCAACCGCTCTACACGCTGACTCTGGTAAGAATGAATTTCGAGAACAAAACAAATAAAAAAAGACAAAGAGTAGATTTAACAACGGAAACCAAGAGAAAAATAGAGCGCTATGACAGTAACGAGTCGCTAATATAGCTATAGCGCCTTGTTACAACTCCACATGGTTGTAAGAGACGCGCTGGACAGAAACCGGTGGCGAAAAATCCTCCGATCCATTTGTAACTTTACTGCTGACCACGATCCTCAGATATGAGGGAGCGACTACAGAGAGTACGCCGGTCGGCGAGATTTCCATACATTTTGACGTACCTATGAAACTACCCTCAGGAATTAAAAAACAAATCACATTTAAGCAGGAACAGCTTACAATGTTACATAATTAATACGTGAAACTTTAATTCTATTCAAAAACAACGCTTACATGCATCAGCCTACAAGGAAATTCGCGTGACCGAAAATTACTTAGCGTGAACTCTTTGCAGAATAACTGTTATGAAAACATAAAGTAAATAGTTCCATCGCATAAAACCGCAGGCGTTACCGCGTCGAGAACTAGGCTATCGCTACTTAACAAGTCTCGAAGTTTTCTCTTATCTGCCACATTTTCCATTTTCACAGGAAAATGTTACAATTTTATACCACACGGAAAAACTTGCTATTGGTATTCACAATTAGACCACACGCGATCGTAAGTAGGGCCAGGAATTTAAAATCAGTTGTTTCTAAGAAAAAATTCATGTTCCTTTAGGTAATGTCTAAGTTTCGTTTTCGCAAAAAAATTCATTTGAACGGTATGTGTGTTCCTGGAAGCGTTTAGCTTGAAGAGAGAGCCAGCTTGTCAATTTACGACGTGTTATATGAGGTCCCTGGGTCTTCTTGGGTGGGCTTCGGTTTTTGTTAGAATTTAACGATCTCTTAAATACGCGTAATAGGAATATCGGCCGTTTGCTCAGCCCATCTCCAAGGATTAGGTACATGCTTGGCATAACAAACCATTCTTACGTAAAGTTAGCGTGTGCCAGGTTTTGCTTTTTAGGAACGGCGGAAAAAGTCTTAAGTAAAAATCTTCGATTTCTCAAAATGCTAGCTAGAAGACAGAATAATGTATGGAATGGATTTGAATTTGATAGCATCATTAACCAGGTGAGACTCTTAAAAGAAGCCCGCTGCATTGAGCATCTCTTACCTGATGATGATGATGAATTTTAGATCATAGTAAAATTGACAAATATTCCGCCATAAAAAATACAATACCGAAATAGTTCCGGAAAGATCTAGGGCAGTTCTAATGTCTGAACAAATAGATCTTTAATGCCAATAAAATCAGCTCAGTAGCTGCAACTCTGCGATGACATTCTAGAAGTATAAAGCCAGAGCCAGATCAGGTAGCCTGTTTGCTTGCATTAAAAATGAAAACGTAAGAATAATGGTATTAGTTCTGACCAAAAATGATACTTTTTGAAATATCAAATATTTATCAAATATTTACCGTTTGAGATTTTCCTTGCCACAGTTTCTAGGGCTGATCTGCTCTTAACGAGAATAATACACATACAAATACACCTATTGTTTCGATGCTGATAATAAAATAGCTACGTATTCCTAAAACAGCTATAACACCAAAATAGTTCCAGAAGTTTCTATCTCAAAACTGAAACAATAGAATTTGATTCAATCAGTAAGAGTAAAAGACAAGAAACATGAGAACTGGTCTCATCGTCCCGAGTGTCGTGCGAGTGTCAGCTGTCGCGTCGCGTGCATTCAGCGGCTACTGCGACTTGCGCCCGCCATTTTATAGCGCTCGCATTAAAATACATGTGACATGACATATTGTGCTTTGTAGAGATGCTTTTGCGATTCTTATTGGAATTTCGCGAGTGTTTCAATTCTTGTCTAGTATCATATGCAATGGGAATATACGCACTTGTTCTCGGGTGTTAAGCGTATGTAACGTTCTAACGAGTATTTGATATAGGTAATAATGATGATAATCTGTCACTTAAATATAATATAAGCTTTTTTTCACTTCGTCTGCGCATTTGCATTTTTTTTAATATGAGGAAAGCATCATAGCTGCATGGATTTAATGGATTTAAGAAAAAGCTCATAACCAGTGTTGCTCTCAATATTGTAAAAATGCAGCCACCTCCAACTTACAAGTCTTATTTTAAAAACTTGACCAAAATCAAGAGAACGAATACAAACAATGCCAATACTTCCTTCGCAGTTACCACGGTTTTTTACTATCCAACGGGAACCCTCTAATTTTCCGAAATAAAAAGTATCTAAGATGTTGACCAGGGATATAAGGTATCACCATCCAAAATTTCATTGAAATCGGTTCAGTCATTTCGGAGATTAGCCCGTACAAACAGACAAACCGACAAACAGACAGAGAAACAAAAAAAAATTTGGTATTTTCCTTCTTTTTACATCCTCCTGACTTGGTTTAAACAATTTTTTTCTATGTACAGACATTCGACTTCTACAGTTTTATTATATACTATGTATAGGTGAATACTGTCGACATTCCTACGTAATATCACGTTCACTTTCAATATTGCTGTGCAATTTTAAAAAAAGGTTTTAATTCAAATAACGACAATACACTGGCCACGCTTACGACGGAGTCAAGAAAAATAAACTGGTCAAAAAAAGGCAAAAAGCTTTACATACATCCATTTCGTGGTTTCAACGTATCAGTTTTAAAACAGCTCTCACTGACAGATGTTACCGGCGGCAACCGGATACCTACGTGACTCAAATGTGTAACAACCCTGAATAGAAACGGAATTTAAAAATAGATTGAAGTGTTTTTGGGGGTGTACTCTCAAGCAGTACTGTCGGCAGTAAAAGCTGAAAATCGAACGGTCTTCGAAGTTTAAATATTGGTCCACTAGTTGCGAAGGTAGGCTTAAGTTTTAACCCGAGGAAATTACATCTCAAATTAAATAGCAGCAGAAGACAGCTCTAACATATTTTTTAATCCTCATAGTTAAATAAAGAGCATGATACATTTTTAAATGTGTATGTATGACTTGTATATAAAAAGGGTTTTATTTTGGTCTTAGAAAGAATCAATGTAATAATATTTTGTCTGTTCATTTTTCTTTCTCATCTCACACTTAAAAGCGGTTTTAATATCAGACTCTACTTGGAAAATCTTGACTATTATCTACCTGTCAAATTTTTTTCACACTAAATAATAATAGAATCTTTTCCACTACAGAAGTCGTTGACAGACTATTGTTCTTCTACCTGGAGATTTTCTCGCGCACCTCTGACCAACTACCCCACTCACAAACCAAATTTCAATGGATATGAATGGATTTCTGTTGCTTCGAACACTTTTTTGAAATTATCAAAGGACATGACATTTGACATTGCATTAAATAAATCAATATTGATTTGTCATTACGTTACAGAGAAGAACATCGTCTTAATAGTACAGGGATTTATACGAATAACAATGCAGTATGCATTTTTGAGACCGACAGTACACGGTACAGTCCGGCGCTGACTCTTTAAATTGCAATGTGAGCTCAAAAGCCTTCCATCATACAAGAGTGGTTGTAAAAGGTTTATTTTAAAGAAATTTACACGAAGGAACATTCGTTTTACACGAGTCGAAATTGAAATTTACCGCGTTCAAATAGAGTTTATGGGAAAATGAGTTCTAGGAATCTTACCATAAAGTATCGTAACGTATCATAATTTCTGCAAGATTTAAACAGATATTCCATGGGTACCTTTGATGGTAAGTTCATAGAAACTCCATTTAAAAACTATTTTAATAGATAATACAAAACATTCGCCATTTAATCGAATGAGTAACAAAAGTAGCTAAACATTATAGAACTATGTGCTCTAAAATTATGTCACATACACAATCATCTTGCGTTTTTTTTATTCTTTACAATAAATACCTAACAAGACAAGGTACTCTTTTTGTCACTGGCAGTACCTTTGTTTTGAAAATTAATTAACCTTATCACATTACTATGGCGGTGCTTTGAACACAAACGTGTAATGTAAAAACAAATTCAGAATTTATGTTACGGAATAGTTTGATTCATTACAGGCAATATTGGGTGACTGCATCGCGTCGCATCGTATCGCGTCGCATGTGCATATTACGAGCAGACAGGCAAAGTTCAAAGGGTTGTTATTAAATATTTTGTGTAGGGTGTACGACATTCACTATAATGTGATAATTGATAGTGTGTCCGTTGTTTTGCCTATATTATTAAATCTTTTATCTACACTCATGTTATAATGTTCGAATTAGAACTCAGACTCGAACTCATAATGACATACTTTTTAACACAGATGATAAAAACGAAAATTTTATGGAAACTGTAACATAATGACCATTATGCAACAGAAGGCCTAGCACGGGCCGGAGAGAAAAAGTCCCTAGAGACAAAAATCGTCATTGCTTCTCGCTTCTTCGTTCGCGCGGAAGCGAGAGGCAACGAGTAATTTTGTCTCCGGGGACCTTTTCTCTTCGGCCCGTGCTAGGCCTACAGGTTGGACCCATTATGCAACACTTACTTTTCTTAAAACGCAAAAAACTATGGCAAATGTTTTCCAGACAGCCAACAATAAATAAAATTTATAAAAAAAATTGTTTTATTTCTTTGAATTGAATGTTGTGTGTAATGAGTGTAGATAAGTAGTGTATGTAACTGCACATAACTCGGTATTAAAACACTCGCGTGATACTAACGAAAAACTCGCCAAGGCTCGGTTTTTAAAACCACGCTCGTGTTTTAATAACCTATATTATGTGACAGTTACTACTATTACGACTTTAAGGTTTACGCCGGTTTTAAGGAAGTTTTCGAGGACTAGGAAAATGTTTGTGTGGCATTTTCCTGATCAAACCTAATTTTTTAGGAGGTCAAAATCCATTTACGGACCTACCAACCGCTGGCTAGGCGGAAGGCGTGAGTGGGACTCGCTCGGCGGCGGCCGAGAATACCCACTAAAACTCTCCGATATACCTCCTTGCCCTTCCGGGGGAGCGACCGGGGGTCTGCCGAAGCAATTCCCGAGACGTTCCCAGGGCTTCCCGACCTAGTCAGACACTAGGTCGGGGTTTGTGTCAATGGGGGAATCCCGGGTATATTCGGGAGATCCACAGACGTGGCAGCCGGTGGAATGCGTGCGTGGGAGCCGTCCAACGCACGCGCCACTCGTGGGGCAGGAAGAAGGAGGGACTTATGACACCCGCCTTCTCCTGCCCACCCGTCTACGCCGGAGGGGAGCGGCTAGGGCATCCTCCTCCCGCTCCCTCTCCGCTGCTTCCTTCTGAAAGAGCACGTTCTCGCAGAAGGAGGCGGTGCAGTCCAAAAGTCCAAACACCTAGGTCAAGGCAGCGTAATATGATTATATATTTACAACAGAATTTATAATATTGTGCATGTCTATCTGTGACACTAACATAAAACTAACAGTCGATTTCAACATCTCCGGATGAGATTTTGATAAATTAACAGATTTATTATTGCATAGTGAATTACGCTCCAGTTTTGAAATGATCTGATGAATATATAGGGGCTGTACGGAATTTATTGTGTTTTTGAAGAAGCTACAGCCAATGCAACAGTTCTTCAGACAGTAATCAATTGTGTTTGTGTGTGATATTGTAAGTGTACATAAACTTGATTAAGTGTATCTCAGTATAATTTGAACACGAGTTGAGAAAACTTACAGCATGTATTTAGGAGCTGGTTGCGCTGATGTGTTGTTAGAAGTTGAACTTAAAATAAAGACTCCATTTTACTACGCAATTCTAAATTCCACACTTAGAAATCGCTATCAAAAACGCACCAATACAACAACAACAATATAAAACAAACACAAACATTTAAAAGAAAACCATACAAGTCAAACCATTACAATAATGTTAAAAGCGCTTAAGCTTACGACATTTTTGAAAGCGCGCTTAAATTCAAATTCTTGTTGAACAAAAACCGCAATAAAATAGTTCTATCGGACAGCGCAACACGCAACTTCACTTACTGCCCAGAATTGCGTTGTTGAGGCAAGCTTTTTCATACCTTCCGACCGATATCGTATTGGAATCGTGCTCTTTTTATATGAGATCGTTTATAGAAGTGTTATACACACATTTGAACTGACATGTTTAAGAAAAAAAATCGTAATATCAATATCAAAATTAAATTATTAATCATACTGAAATTATTCGACGACGACGACGATCCGTGGTCGAGTGGCCTGTATGCCGGTTTCAAGGCGTCGACATCTCGAGAGGTTCTAGGTTCGATCCCCGGTGGGGGCAAATGTTTGGGTGATGAATTTTCAGGCATTTGTTCCCCAGTCTTGGATCTTTATATATATTCAGGATATTTATATGTATTTATCTATTAAAAATATTTATCCGTCATCTAATGTCCGTAACACAAGCAGCATTAGTCGCTTAAAAAGGGGCTAGTTGATAGGTTTGAACGTTTGAAGAATCAGATGTTTATTTGATTTTTATTTATTTATTTTTGTAAAGTTACACCCTCTTAATCTTTGGCATTATAGATATTCATCATAACAAATGTTGTATGTCTTACAGCACCAGAGTTTAGCTTTTACTATTATGCGCAAAATCTACAACATATTATAAGGGAGCGTAGTTAATATAGTACGTCATTTATGTCGAACGATTTAAAATCCTCTTTTTATTTTAATTTGTTTCTTATCAAAATAAATACCATCGTATTGGCAATTGTAAGCGATTCAATATTTTTAAAATTTATGAAATATATTTGTGTTTTAATTACCTTATACGATTACCCCAAAATCGGACGGTCCGAATAACAGTTGCCGTCCAAAACATTCCTTGAGCCGAATATTCATCGATATTTATTTCATTAAAGTCCGATTCCGCATGTTGATTTCACTAATTTTAAGAATTCTGAGAGAAAAAGAAAAATGGCCGAGGCTTATTTTATCTGATTAACGTTCTAATATCGAAATTAATCATGTTATGAATTAGAGTCTAATAGAAATGTCATAATAATTAATAAAAGCTTTTTTGACACGAGAATACCACGATACCATTAAAAAAGAAAAAGCATTGAACTAGTAAAGATTTTTCTGACGCGTTGGACTTAAAATTCTAATATGAAGGTTGTAAAAAAATTACGTACGTACATTTTGACTGTTAAAGAAAATTATTGCCTTTCTAGGGGTCAGTTTTTTTATCCGTGTTTAGGTTGACCAGTAGGTTGAAATATAGACCAGTGGCGAAAACGTATGATGACATACATCTTGGGTGTCGTAAAAGGCGACTAATGGACTTAGTGTTGAAATGAGTTTTTATTATGATGATGTAATTTTGAATTTATAAAAAAATGTGTATTGATGTTCGTTGTCACCTCTCGTGCTTGTTATCCTGTTACCTTTTGAGAATATACGTTCGTACATAAATACGCTGTTTATATATGCTGATAAATAACCCCAACACTTAGAACTACACAAGCATCCAATAGCTTATTGTGGCGACGGGCTCACCACCTGTCACGCTGAGCGCAGTCACTGCTTGGTGAACCGCGGACTATGGCAATGGACTGCTTTTGCGGTGCTTTTGCCTAGTCTCTGACTAACCCTTACGAGATAATAGTCGTGATAATATGTATGTAAATAAATAGGTTTCTTGTATAGATCGTCATCAGCCTATATACGTCCTACTGCTGGGACAGGCCTTCCTCATGGAGAAACACATGAGACGTACGGAGAGAGTACGGGCCGTAACACCACCACGCTGGCCCTATGCGGGTTGGTGGGTAGAAACGGTCACAATGCGACCGTGACCAATGGCTTAACGTGCCTTCCGAAGCACGGAGGAGCTCGAGATCACAAAGTCTTGGTCACCCATCCACGGCCTGACCATGGCGAAGGTAGCTTTTTCGATCGAAGCCAAAGCGCACTGACCACTACGCCACCGAGCTCCTCCTCCTTGTATAGACTCCTTGTGTTGTATAAACTTTTACTTTAAATAAGACTGTACCTTCTTACAATGTAAATTATAATAATTTCAAAGAAATTACTACTCACCTTAACTTTTCATCAGTCAAAGTCCCAGTACAAAGTATTATAGACCCACGATCAACACGTTCTTTTTTTATCCGGACAAATCCGGATACAAGAAGCATTTGGCAAAGTGCTCTGAGCGATACCCGCTGAGCGTTGCCATTTTGTTTGGTCTTAACAGCATTCTGCACTCCGTTGACCAACGAAGCCTAATAAGCCATATAATGTCGGGCTGCAAAGTTTTGGTGCGAAGAAAATGCTAATTTATAGGAGTAAAATTTTTTGGATGCCAACATGTGAGATTAAGTAATGAAACGTGTAACTTGGAAACAATAGAGGTGCCTCTTTGACATTGCTAATGCCTTTAGTTCCATACTTTAAAGATAAATTGGTTTATTTTCTGTGGGGTATAGAGAAATTTAACTGAGCAAAAAATATCTTCATAAAATTTTAACGGAATTTTATTATTAAGCCCAGAATACGTTTTAATTTGTCGGGAGGAAATTATCTCTTTACTTGGGCTAAAATAGCAATGGAAGCCCTAAGAAAGTAATAGACACGTCAATATTATGAGTTCTAGTTCTATTTCTTTCACGCTTTACGTCTTCCATTCTCGTCTGTCACTTGCCAGCTCAGTATCTTCATTTTAGATCATATCGCTCTTCCCACATGTAATCCATCGCTTCCTCAATCCATATTTACCACCTAGCTAGGTGAAATTATACCTCCTCATCACATGACCAACCCACGCCAACTTATTGCTTCCTAATCTTTTCAGATGATAATATTATGTCTATCTATCTATCTATCAGCCAATTGTCGTCCACTGCTGGACATAGGCCTCCCTCAATGATCGCCACACCTCGCGGTCCTGCGCCGCCTGCATCCAGCGACTTCCTGCGACCTTCTTCAGATCGTGGGTCCACCTTGTTGGGGGCCTCCCTACGTTGCGCTTCCCAGTACGTGGTCGCCACTCGAGAACCTATTATATATGTTATATAATATATTATATATTATGTCTAAGCGATGATAAACATTTATCTACCCACGGAATTGAGCATTTGGAAACGAAAAGGGAACACAACTCTATCGCCCTACGTAATGTTGACAAGTCAAGATTGATTATTGCAACGTCAAAATGTTGTCCTTTGAAAATTTCAAACAAAGTGTTCGAAATTACAGAATTCCAATGCATATCCATTGAAATTTGGTTAGAGTAGGGCAGCAGCACGTTCTTTATTTTATCAATTTATCGCATTTGTAGTATTGATGTTAATAAACAGATTACTGCCTAACATATTTATCGTAACGTCGCAATGCGAATAGAACAGACATATCTTATTAATCTTCTCTGTATCACTAATAGTTTTTTGATCAAAGGAAGGGATTCGTCGAATTGATATAAATCGTTTGAGCTCAATTCATCTTATTTAAGTCGATGGAGCGTATAGAAAATGGCCAATGGGAATCTATCTTTATCTGGGTTGCAAATAAATATTTAAATTTAAACCTTTGTCAGAGCATTGGCCAATCAACTAGGAATTTGTTGGGTAATGTGGTGTGACGGCAGCCTAGTTTGAATGTTCAATAACCTTCCTGGATATATTTTAGTTTTACATTACAATTCACTCTTATCAGCCAATTACAAGTCAAAGTCAAAGTCAAATAATTTATTCAGTTTAATACTCTTATGAATGTCAAATTATGCCAACCGATCACTAGATACCAGGAGGCCTTGTTCTGAGAAAAACGGAGAAGAAACTCAGCAATTTGTTTCCTCCCTTTACAATATAATAATTGTTTTTGAAAGATTTTACAGTGTACATTGTCAAGAAAACAAAGAAAGTGTTCATGTCAACATCATACACAGACCTTTCCAGACTGAACATCTTCCATTACAAAACTGAGTAAAAACAAAAAAAAAAAATTAATATTTAAGACCAAACAGTTTCATCTTCTAAATAATCATTAATACAATAATATCCTTTAGTGATCAATACATTCTTGATTTGTTTTTTAAATGCACTAAGCGGTAGTTCCAGTACATTGTTTGGAACTTTGTTTTAATAAAGCATGCCTTCGCCCAATAGAGTCTTAAAAACCTTACGCAATCTAAACTTTGGTAATAACAGTTTGTTCTGGTTTCTTGTATTATATTATAAACATGTACATCTTTTCTTTCGTAGTGCAAATTAACATTTTTGTGAATATGAATTATACAGTTGTAAATGTCGTCCCGATTTCTTTGAACAGGTCTCTCAGAGACCCAGACAGTAAATTATTTTGGGCAAGCGTTATTATTTTGGTATAGAAATATTATTAGGTATAATCACTATAAAAGTTTTTTTTTGTTACCGAAGTTGTGCTTGGGGATTAACCAGAAACACACCAAAAGTGGATGTGGAACTAGGTCTCAATCTCTCTCATTTGATCTCGCTTCTACTGCTTCTCCAGTACTGTTGGAGAGCTAAATCCGGTAACTTGGAGCCGTATCCGCCTCCGTGTTCTAGTAGCAGATGTGGCAGTTTTGAACCAGTGACCGATGGAGATGTTTTCGTCGTTTTGTTCTGGGGCAGATTGTAACCATTGCGCATTGTCACGAAGAAGGAAAGTTTTCTTTATTTCCTTTGGTTATTTTTATTCATAACATTACTGTACAGTACATAACTAAAAACCATTTAGTTATCTATAGACAATTAGTCAATTATTATAACTGGCGGGCAGTATAATATATAATTAAATATTTAACATTACAATTTATTTAAATAATTTGTAATCGTTCGTACATTTTTATCGTTTAATTTAAGGATGTTTTACACGTGTGTAATTGCTGGCTGTAATTGCTGGTTTAAAGGTTTTATTTGGCCGGTTTTTTCAAGGACAAGTTGATTTTATTGGAACGTGTCCGGTTGTTGAAGATATTCAGAGTCCAGTATTCAGAGCAATTAAAGATAACATTCATCAAGACTTTATAGCTGTAAAATTAATAAATTGGTCGATTCACTACCTACAGTATTAATAAAAGACCACCGACAAAAAATAAATTAAAACGAAATATGGTTGGCTCGTCCTAAGTAGGTACCTTGGTATGCCCTTAATTGTTAGTATAGAGAGTTCCCCCGACGAGATAACCATTTTTTCTTCTTATTTATTTTTGGTCGGAGTTTTTTTAAAAATTTTCTTTATTTTTTTTATTTCATGTTTTTTTAAATGATGTATAAGTTATGATCCTTCATTTGATATCCTACGTGTATATTTGTATACATTACCTTTTTAATGGTCACTTTCATTCCTCATTATATCCTTCAAACGGCTTAACCGATTTTAATGAAACATAGCAAAGAACACTTTCGACTAACTCATCTTTCAAATAAAAGAAACAAAATCGAAATTTGTCTGTTTGTGGCACACACACACACACACACACACACTTCAAACTTACAATACCCCTCTTATTGCGTAGAAGGTTAACAATCATCTTGTTTTTGAAAAAAATACGGCCAAGGAAAATTTTACTCCTCAGGAGGACTTGAGAAACTCGGTGGCGTAGTGGTTAGTAAGCTTTGGCTTTCGATATCGAAAACAAAGCTACCTTCGCCATGGTCAAGCCTCAGATGGGTGACCAAAACTTTGTGATCTCGAACTCATCCGTGAAGTCGTTGGTCCAGGTCGCTTGCAACCGTTTCTAACCACCACCACTACCACCATTCATACTTGTAAAAAAATTTAAGTGCGGTGAGAATCAATTATTTCATACAAAAACTGGTATAAATTTATTTATATTATCTTTTCTTCAAACCTTTCATACATTTAACTCAAATGTACTTAGAGTTCCAATGGGCTATTTTTACTGTAATAATTATTTATATAATTCAACGCACATCATGAAATAGCTTTACGTGGTTTACAAACAAACCAATATTATATTTAAAAAAATATGTACAGTCAGAACTTCTGCCAGCCTACCACAAATCTAGTTCGACAACAGCGACCCCCGCCACCGGGCCAGATAAGTTTATGTCACTGTACACAAATTAAAACCTTAATGACTCAAATAAAAGCTTCAAATCTGTTATTCGTAATCTTTTTAAATATTTACACCGCGTTCATATGAAGCTTTTTATGACTTATTATATTTTGAGATTAAGTGTTAACTTACTAATCTCGGTCAGATTAAGCGGTCAGAGGACTCCAGATTTATTCATTGTTAATTTTTTATGGTTTTGTTCTTATCTAGTTTAAGCTGTAAGACTGGTATAGAGTATTTATTAAGCAGGGTCTTGTTCAGAAGAATCTCGTCATCTTCTTCAGCCCGTGATCGCCCCCTGCTGAGCATAGGCCTCTCTCCTAGTGTTCTATTCATCCAAATCCTGCGCAAAACGAATCCAGATGTGATCCGTAACTCTGCGAAATCGTTGACCCATTCTCGTCGACCAAGAAGTATAATGGAGAATATTTCAGTGCAAACTGTAATCAATTCCATGACGAAATTATTGCGTGATGCAATTATAAGCACATTATTGGTATAGAAACAAAAAAATCTCTAAAAACTGTTAAGTTTCGGTTTTTTTAAATAAAGACTCCTATAATTTCATCGTCTCATGTTGGTTCGGGACACAAAAAGAATGTACCAACTGCTTTTCTTGCTTAGCATGTCGTAAAAAGCGACTAAGGGCGTATTGGGTACTGCGTCTGTGATTGCGTAGGCGATGGGCTAGCCACTTGTTACTACTCTTTCACGATTTTTCATCTAACCTAACCCAAATTTTTTATGACTAAATGTGTTCTTAAGGAACACAGTGCTCCTTGGACTCTGCCTACCACTGCGGGGATTACAGGCGTGATTGTATGTATCATTTAATCGCAATACAATAGTTTTCTTAGGGTGGTTTAATAAGTGGGCTGGCCGTCAGCGTAGGCCACGCGCGCGCGCATCAATTTCAACGGATAATATCATTTCACTGCCACACGCACGCGCTTAACGTCAAAATGTATGGAAATCTGGCTAGCCCAAACGTCCCTTATATTGTATTATTAGGTCCTTACCTATGAAATTGGTGTTTTGTATGGAGATTTTGGGGAATTCTGCATTTTCCATACTAAAATTTTTTCAGTTTTCTTCACAATGACAAATCCAAAGATAATAATATTTGGCATCTATCATTAGACAAGCTTTAGTAATATGTGTAATATCACACTTCATAAAAATTATTTATCATTTTTAAGTGAATGCAAATAAAATGATGTATTCGGGAGGCACTTAAAAAGAGTTGTCTCCGTGTCCAATTTTAACACAATTAAACTTACAGCAAATTATCAAAACAAATCAAAAGAGCTCAAAAATATAGTCTATTTTTAGACGAGGTAATTATTTTTTAGGAATACTCTAATCTTATTAGTTACAGACAAAATACTAAGAGAGAAAAAAAACACCAATTTCATAGGTAAGGACCCAATATAAGCGTTACAAATAAAAACAGTTAAAACATAACCAAGCCTATCTCGAGCTGCAGCAAAAACCTGGCTTCTAAAAAAGAATTCGTATGAGCCCGCCGACAAATGAGCTAAAAAAATAAAAGCAGTAATTTCTTTTCGACAAAGCCGATTTGCCGAACGTCCCGGGCAGCGCAATTCAGAAAATTGTTATTCTTTAAGTAAATAAGTAATTTAACAAATAAGATTTTAAGTGGCGTCGATCTCGGCTGTAATCATCGCTGTGATCATAAATTAACTCGTACACTAGCGATTATTTGAGGATAATGAGGAATAATATCTAACTAGTAGGGCTGGTAGAGTCGGCATACCAGTTTTGACTTGAATACTTCAAGATTTTACTCTCATTGGTTACATGGGAAAAATAATTTAATCATACTTTAGAAAAAAATATTGTAATAATGTTGTAATCGTCCTCAGCCCATATACGTCCCCCTGCTGGGCACAGGCCTTCTTTATGGAGAAACGGATGAGGAGTATGGGCCGTAACACCACCACGCTGGCCCAAAGTGCGTCCATAATTTTGAAAAGGAGTCGTATATTTATTTCTATTCGTTATTTGTGTAACGCTAACTAGGAAAATTTATATACGTAATAAAAGCACAAAATTGTAAAATATATAAAACATCAAGTCTATGTACCTATGAGCTGGCCTTATAGTGTTAATCGATCTTAATAGGGTAGATATATACGAGTACTCTAGCGGCGATGGGCTAAGTGACGTCACTGCTTGGTGTAACGCGGACTATGGCAATTTTTTTATGTCAATTTTGCGGTGCTTTTGCCGAGTCTCTGACTTACCCTTAGGGTATAATAGTCGTGATTATACGTATGTATAATATACTCTAGAGTTTGTTCTGAAAGACATAGGAGATCGGAAGAGGATGATAATTTGAATGGAGTTGTAAGCAACTGGAAAATTATGATTAACATAGTACGCGGTTATATCTAAGAAAATGGTGAGATAATTTTTATTTGCGTGGACACTACTCACGCTTTGCCTACACGTACAGTCGAGTTCAAAAACATGATGCATGTTGACAGTAAATGCCTCTTATTGGAAGGAAATAAAGACTGTGACCTGTCAAATATGCTTATATATTTTGAACTCAACTGTACATACAGTCAAACCTTTTTACCTGGTGGGGTAGGCAGTATACATATATATATCTTATTTTTTTTTAATAATAAATTCTTTAAATGTCTCCAATAATACAATACAACAAAAAAAACTTAAATTACTTATTAACTAGTCAACGGGCACGAAACGAGACTCAATAAAAATATCTATTATTTGCGAACACCGGTGTTCGCGATGCCATTCAAGGGTTTAACAATGGATGATTTTTTGTGTGTGTGTCTTTGTGTGTGTCAGTGCGAGAAATGTGTGCGTGTTTGTAGGTGTGTGCCTGCGTTAGTTTATGTACAAAGTAATTTTTTTGCTTCTTGATAATAATATGTCATCTCCTCTGGCCTGGCTCTGGTAAATCCTCACTTGTAACGATCCCGGCGCAATCAAAATCAAAGAAGGAGTCTTATATTGATGAAATTTCCTATTTTTTTTTTAATTCTTCTCCAATTTTACATGCTATCTGTACCTTCGTATGATTAAATTTCAAATTGCACCCACACGGTCTGATCCAAATCACTGGCGTCGTGACGAGCTCCTTAAATACACTAATAACATTACCTATTCAGTAAAGGTCTTATAGACTCGGTTATTTAATTGAACTGTTAATTAATAACGAAAGCTTTATATTGAGCACATAATTAAGTTTATTGCGTAATTATCGGTACAAAGGCAAATTCATGTTGTTTATTCAATGACATTGGCTTAGTAATTATTTTCGCTTTTGAGTGTAGTCGATAATTTTGTAGGTTATATGATAACGATGGTAAATAATCAAATAATTTTATTTAAAAATTGATCCATAATATTGGGTCCTTACCTATTTATTTATTTAAGCTTTCATGTCCATTACAAAAAGAAAATGTACACATGGCGGACTTAACGACTAAAATCGCTCTCTAACAGTCAACCATCAGGCAAAGCAGAGATCTGATCAGAGACCTATGAAATTGGTGTTTTTATTCTGTCTTAGCAATTTGTCCGTAACTATTAAGTTTCAGAACAATCTTATAAAATAATTGCCTCTTCTAAAAATAGACCATATATTTGAGCTCGTATTATTTAATTTAATAATTTTTTCTATGTTGAATTGTGTTAAAATTAGACACAAAAACAATTATTTTTAACTGCCTCCCGAATACATCAATATTATTCATCGTTTTTATGTTAATGCAAATCAAATGATGTATTTACGATTACGAATTTTATCCCCTTAGGGTTAGTCAGAGACTAGGCAAAAGCACCTCAAAAGCAGTCCACTGCCATAGCCCGCGCTTCACCGAGCAGTGCCTGCACATGTACTCAGCGTGACAGGTCCTGTCCCCGTCGACGCTATAAGTTATTGTATGTTGCGCAGTTTTATGT
The DNA here is from genome assembly GCA_910589355.1 of Parapoynx stratiotata. Lineage (NCBI taxonomy): Eukaryota > Metazoa > Arthropoda > Insecta > Lepidoptera > Crambidae > Parapoynx > Parapoynx stratiotata. Next base: position 3,337,052 of record OU342468.1, on the reverse strand, counting down.
CCATTACTCGCCTATTACGACACCAAAGGGAAGAGATGGGTTTGTATGGTAGTATTCTTTTAATAAGCCGCTACCACAACACTCAGCAAAAATATATATATATATAAAAAAAAATTAAAATATTTACAGCTGTCAAATAAATCATGTTATTTTTTAATTATGTTTTTCCTTTTTCACTACTGGGTGAACGCCTTTGCCTGTATTCGATGAAGTGTTTTTGTAAGGAACGTAAACATTGCATCACCAATTAATTAACACACAGCCTGATATAACTAGCGTACTAATCTTAGTAAAAAATCTGAATTCATGATTTTTATTTTTAGCAGATGCTTAACAGTTGCTTTGTATCGAACCTGACATAGCTATATGATTAATAAATCTTTAAAACACATCAGATTTTTTTTTTTTTAGTAGCTGACTTAACGGTTGCTTATAATCATTCAGCCTGTTGAAGCTATGATTAACCAATGACTCCTTCGTAAAAATCAGATCTATTTGCAGAGCAGCCACCCACGCGACGGCAGTCGCCGATTTGTCAGGTGTCGTCGTCGCACGCGCCATTGACTAATTGTCGTTATAAATCGACGCAGCGAAACGGTTCGTACTCAGCGATGCAAGTGTTGAAGCGGGAGCGGGTATATTAGTAGACTCGTCAGCGCTTGGATATTCGATAGGAACATTTGATTTGTGAGTTTGTAGCTATTGACCCATCTTATTTATGTTGTGTGCGTAACACAAGCAGCATTAGTTAATTAAAAAAATATATATTTCTTTTTATCTTATGGCAGAAAGTTACACTACCCTTTTCTATGTCGATTACAATAGTTGCCTGTTAGATGTCATTATTCTGTGTAAGCCTGAAGAAACTATTACACCTTGACTTTCACTTAATATATAAAACTTAACCACCACCCACAGTACCACGTTAAAGATCTCATCGTTGTTCACACCACTTGATCCTAATTACAATGATACACGCATTGGTTTTACGCAACAAGATCCACTTCGAAACAATATTACAATCATTGAAATAAAAATCACGCCCGCCATAGTTGAATGGCGCCAATTACCTTATTTTTTCAAATCTATTAGATTTAATCTTTGATCGTATTATTTATAGTTCTGTCTGGTCACCCTTCTAAGTCCAACCTTGACGAAAGGTGCATTACTTTTTAATATCAAAACTATCTGATCTTTTCTAATAGGTTTCACATGTATACTTCCGTCCTCAGCCTATATACGTCCCACTGCTGGTCACAAACCTTCTTCATGAAGAATCACATGAGAAGTAAGAACTGGCCCAATGCGGGTTGGTGGGTAGAAACGGTTGAAATAGCGACCGGGACCAACGGCTTAACGTGCCTTCCGAAGAACGGAAGAGTCGATCATAAAGTTTTGGTCACCCATCCAGGATCCGACCATGGCGAAGGTCGCTTAGTTTTCGATATCGAAAGCCAAAGCGTACTAAATACTACCCCACTGAGCTCCTCAGTGAAGATTTATCAGCAACAATGCATACCTTATTATACTAAACTGCCTAATAAGTTGTGCCTGCGACATCGTTCGCGTGGCTATTGATTTAACGCCGATAAAAGTTTGCATAAAGTTTTTGTGTGTTTGTTAACACTGCATTGGTTTTTTTTACAAAGTACTCTACGTAACATTCCTACCTCTTATTAGCATAATGTTGATTGTTAATAGTTGAACCAAAATCTCTAATTATTAAAATAATGAAAATATCATTTCTTGGCAGTGACATCTGATTAATTGTTGTCCTGGTGATAAATCTGTTGTGGTGTCATTATTTTACAATGCCCTCATAAATAGAATATACTGATGGTTACAGCCCTGCGGTACCATTTTAACATAACATTTTAACGGTAACATTTTATCAGTTTTCCGGGACCAACGACTTAACGTGCCTTCCGAAGCACGGAGGAGCTCGAGATCACAAAGTCTTGGTGACCCATCCACGGCCTGACCATGGCGAAGGTAGCTTTGTTTTCGATCGAAGCCAAAGCGCACTGACCACTACGCCACCGAGGTCCTCCCATTGAAGCTTAATAAAAATAAATACCCCACACATCACAAGAATCTCCTCCCTTGCAAATGAGACTGCAATACGGAAACCGTATGTACTTAACGGTATGACTGATAACAAAATCGCTACAGCCAACTAATTACATACATTAACAGCATGTGTACTCATTTGTATTTCGCCTTGTAAATTGATACCGATATCAGGAATAAAATATTGTTGATTCGATACGGCACTGGCCGCGAAACATCTACGATTTTGAACCAATTAGAATACCGAATACTTGAAGGAAGCAGAATTTGGTAGATATTCAAAAGATTGTATTATATGATTCATTTTATGGATATGGAGGAGCTCGATGGCGTTGGTCACCAAAAATTTTTTGGTTCCAAGCTTTTCCGTGCTTCGGAAGGCACGTTAAACCGTTGCAAATCAACCGTTCCTACCCTCCAATCCACATTGGGCCAGCGTGGTGGTCTTACGGCCCATACTCCTCTTGTGTTTCTTCATGAAGGAAGGCCTGTGCCCAGCAGTGGGACGTATATAGGCTGAAGACTATAACATAAAAGAGATGCATTTCTACTACCTCTCTTCACAATTATGAAATTTGGTTCAGTGTCTTTTATGCTTCTTTTGAATTAAAATAACGTATGCACTGTGATGCGATTTTTTTCATTGATTAACTTTATATTAATAATTACAAATTTCATGGTCTTTATTTTATTTCTGATATTGTTATTTAGCAAAAAATAATCCTCACGATGAAACCTTTCGATCGGTGTAATAAAGCTACAGATTGATTATTTTTCTCGTGTAACGGCTACGATTCCCAGTTCAGCTATATCATTATTTAAATATCTATGAATGCAGTTCAAATAGTTTTTAAAATTCAAATAAAGTCTTCTTTCAGTAAAACGTTCTATCTGAAATATTTAGGGTACTTTCCCTCTATGTGGCATAGCCGTGGGACGCTCTGTATATAATCTGAGGTTTTGTCTGTATATAAGAAAAGGCACTATGTAACCAAACGTTTTGGTTTCTATTACAAAAATATTTGTCAATAATAATAAAAAATAAGTACACGTCTCAGTAAAAAAAAACGAAATCGTAAAAGTAAAGTATTTTACCAAATTCATTTATCGAACTCCAGTTAATAAAGATACAAAGAGTAAGCAATTTAATATCCACAGAGAGTCAAGTAGGCAAATTATGGAGGCTGTTAGTCTCTGACGGGCTTTCCGGCCCGAATAATCCAATAAAGCCGAGACTCCCTCACCCAAGGCTATGAGTATCTTACCTGCATGGAGCCGAGCACCGATATTGCCTATCACACGCAAATTGTTTTAATCTACATTTACACGTTGTAGGTAGTGTAAGCACGAATATTAAACGTCAAAGAGTATGCGAACAGTTTGAAGAAGTTGAGTTTGTATAAAATCGCTGACAAAACAAATATTTATTATTTCACAAAAGGTATGAATTCTGACCATTGGCCCAATTTCTACCGAAATATGAGATGGTAAAGCTATAAATTAAGCTATTTTTGGTAAAACAATGTCATCATATAGCGCACGTCTTTACAGAAGCATTTAATAAATTTTATTTTATGGGGCTTCGGGTTATTGCCTGCTAGAATGTGCCTATGAGAGTTTTTATTAATATACTCAATATCAATATTTAATTTATTCGGTGTATCAATTTAAAAGTTATATAAAGAATATCATCTAGTCGTTTTGCGATATTATTGTTCCAAACGTCTGTCATCGAACCTGGTGTATTAAGCGTCCATAGTTACATATTTATGTAGTAACTTACAGATAGCTCATTTGATATTTAAGTTAAAAAGGTCACAAAAATTATAAGCATATTACCATAAAGTAAATAGTGAAGACAAACATTCAAATTGCGCATCTGCAACATCTGCAATAAGCAAACAGTAAAAAGTAAAAAAGGTTATTGAAAACCCCCACGAGTTCCCAGCGGAGCTAACGAATGCCCACAAAGGTTTCTTGTAAATAAGAGAATGAAGTAACGCGATATAGGGAACAGTGTACCGCAGTACGCTTTGAGGGAATCGCTCGTGCGTGTAGCGCCAGCTGCTTTGCGAAGTAAATAAAATAGGTACGAATTACGATGCCTCCCTGTTCGGTGATCTAGATTTTAACTGATGTTTATTGTCAAAATAAAATGAGAGTACAGATAATTTGAAATATGGGGTTTGTGTTGAAGGGAAATTAGTAAATAAACTAATAACCTATGCCATATTAAAATTATTTTTCCAAAGCTATATTTTGGAAAGTACCACTTATATCGCTTAAATGCATCTCCTTGGGATTCCTACATGGATTAACAGTGAACGAAGATTGTGTACTTGTGATATAAGATACTCGTTTAAGTTTATGTTACTATTACCCATACATTTAACTACTTTTCGTATTCTTCAGATGTAATACGAGTATGCAAGCACTGTTTTTCAGTTGGTTTTAGTAGTCTTATTGCGACGCAAAAATCGGTGTAGTTTTCGGATAATATTTTCTGCATTTCCATAGAATATTCAGAGGGGTAACTTTACAACGCCTTTATGCTAATAAAGAGCTTATTGCATCAGTAATTTAGCACAGTAACACCAGAATATACCAGATTTAGTGCCCACAGAGTTGCATAAATTCAGACACGCAAAGTGGCTTCGCATGTTGCGTGGACGTGACTCTATTTCGTGAATCTTTTTGCATGTATGGACATTTTATGTAACAACGGTTAGTTTGAAGTGCGCGTTCGAACGAGCTTAGAATTTTTCTATGCTAGAATTGGTGGCGGATTTAAGCGCCGAATAGATTTCTTTAAGGTATTTTGACGAAATTCCGCTTAATATTTGAATTAGTCTGTCAATGTCCAGACACAATAAAAATATCTATGGTTTTTACGAATACCGGTGTTCGCACTGACCCTTTATTTTACGGAAGATGTTTAATAGTGTCCGTTTGTTGCTAGAATACTGTATATATCTATAAGTAATTCATTATTATCAAAAATATAAATATAATTAACTATAACACGTGACTATATTCTATGTCAATAAATAATAATAAATAATATCCTCAGACATTCACACCTATCAACTAGCCCCATTTTAAGCAACTAATGCTGCTTGTGTTACGGACACTAGATGACGGAAATAACCAGAATATATAGAAATATATATAAACATCCAAGACTGGAGAACAAATGCCTGAAAATTCATCACCCAAACATTTGCGCCCACTGGGGATCGAACCCAGAACCTCTCGAGATGGCGACGCCTTGAGACCGGCATACAGACCACTCGACCACGGAGGTCGTCAAATAATACCTAAATTTATTCTACTAATAAAATATGTACATAATTTTTTTTGTACACACGATTGTTTAAGGAATTACAGAAAATTTAATAAACTTTGAAGTGTATTTTGGATAAACAAATGTAAATTTCCGAAGGAGCTTACAGTAAAATTACATCATTACAACATCAAGAAATTAAAATGCTAACAGCCTCCCTACGAAATTACAAAAATACATTAAATTTCATAATCTAAAAGCTTATTCCGACTAATTTAAGCCGCTTAACGTCATAGATGGTTTACAAGATAAATTTAAATCTATTTCAAACTAGATAGTAACTGAAGTTAATCCTTTCAATGTTAAAATTGAATGGGAGGAAAATATAATAGAGCAGATAAAATCTACCGCTGATTTTCATTTAGGTTGTGGCCACATTAGATCGAACATTCATTTCTTAGCGAACAATGTGTATGTCACCTCTTATTTTGATAAGTTTTGTAAAGTACATTATCATCATTAATCCTGAAACTAAAATACCTAGAGGCTGTCAACGCTTCGCCAGAATACAAACAATTATATCACTTACATATAACATTATCTAACTATATAAAAAGCGGAATCACCATATGATGGCTGCAAACACACACACACAAAAAAAGGAATACGAAAAAAAGGGGGTTATGTAAATGAAGGGGGTAAATTATCAAAATTATGTTACTATTACTAAGAAATATCTATTCATCTTTCATTACTAACATTCCGTTATTATCATCACCTATATATAGTACTTTGTTGGTAGGTTTGTAAGTATATGTATATTAGTTGCAAGTGTATATTAAGTATGTATATATTTTATATATATATATATATATATATATATATATATATATATATATATATAAGTAAAGTAATTGAATATAAGTAGGCTATTTATTATAATATAATTTATTTTGCTTATAATATTTATATTTTAAGTAGGTACACGAAACATGTTTTCTCTTTTCTCTTATTGTAATTTTTTTCTTCATTGTATATTACTTTCTTTATTGTGTACAATAAATTATTAAAAAAATCTCTGGTTACCCGGCCCATGACTGACATGAACTTGGTTGGTTACATTCGCGATTTTAATTTAATTTTTATTAAAATAAAAACGAAATAGTTAAATCCAAAACCAAGCAATTTGATAATAAAACTGCACAAACTATCTGTGATAATAACATATAAAAAAGTATGGAGATCCGAGACCTCGGTAATATCACGCCGCCTGATGGTGTTCATCTTACAGACTCGTCACATCAGTATAACAATTTGATCGCGCAGGTTTCTAAAACTGTAATTATTTGTATTTTTCTGAATTAAGTCAGAAAGATTTACGTATACCCACCTTATAAATATCTTTCGCATGTAACCTATGTTTCGTTTATGCTTATGCATATAATATTTATTTTCCACCACAGTTATAAACAGTACCAAATAGAATAATTAGTGTTCGCGGTGTCCCCCAGGGGTTAACTGGTGTAAGTATGTAATGTCCGTTAAAATTACTGTATGCAAATTAAATATTATTATAGCGTTCACATGAACAATATTTCATAGTATAACCACGTTTACTTGGGATATTCACTATAGTGTGAACGTACCATTACACTTTGAACTTTAAAAGTTTAAGTAATCCCCGTGCGAATTTACGCCCATTTAAACTAACCATTTGAGTGACTTTTAAGACTTCTCAACGATTAGTTCATCATGTTAACTGTTTCTTGATAAACTTAAAGTTGATTTAAAACATCAGTGGGAGCCTCTACATGTAAATACGGCCTTATCTCCTCAACGGAGTAGTAATCAACGAAAATATTTACTAAATACGAAATTACTGGCACCACAAGTCATAAGACATTTGAGAGATACGGTCAAAGATTAGCTCTAATTAACGCGTATTATCAGACTTATTAAAATAAAAGACGTAACGAGATTTAAATATATGAGATAGCGGGTCGAATAAAGGATTTTGGCCGGGCTTTTAGATGTGGTTCAATTAAATTTGAGGAGGCTATTAATATCATTATGTTTGTCAATGTCTTTTATAATTAATGACTGTAATAATAATGGTGAAGCAGTAGGATTTTGAATGAGGTAAACCAATAATAATATATGTTAAATATATGTTTTTTAATAATTTTTTTATATGCTCACTTTATATTGTATAGTCCATCCATTTTGATCTGAGACAAATGGTAAACAAACCATAAAAAGGGTTCTTTATGATGTCATTACTTTATTGCTGAAAGGACGTTATTCATACAGACTTTTTAAATTAAGTTAATTAAGCAATTACTTGTCACCTTCAATCATTTTTGGCATTTTTCATTAATGTTATATTTTTAAAATGTATGTTTAGATTACTAAGTTAATATTTGCTATTAAAAAAGACCTAAAATGAATGGTGCTCTCAAACTTTTATGCATTTAAAATACTTCCAAATTAAGATGAAAAATCATGACATTTTCATGACACCTGAAACAAACATTATCATAATACATTACCTCATTTTTTTATTTTCATTCTTATTTGTATCATTTGGATGATACCAATATAGCTTGTGTTTAAATACACTTTATACATAATACACCGCAAAACATGAGGTACTTCATTTCAAAAATAAATAAAGTTTATATTCAATGACGATATTCGTATAATGATAATAAGAATGGCTACACTTTTTCCTATTTTATTAGAAATTATTAGAGTCCATATTTTTTTTGTCCCAGAATTGGATAAAAAGTTTGACAACCACAAATTCTTTGTTTACATTTTGTCTCAGATCAAAATGGACAGACTATAGCTGTTGCCCGATTCTTCATCCTCGGCTACTATGGTTTTTTTAACAACCCCACGGGAACCCTTTAATTTTCCGGAATAAAAATTATTTATCTATTTATACAGCTTATTGTACAGTCAATTCAAAAATATGTATGCAGATTTGACAGGTGATAGTCTTTATTACCTTCCAATATGAGTCATTTACTGTCAACTGTATACATATTTTTGAACTCGACTGTACACAGAATAATTATACAGTACTCATAAATTAAATAGAAAGTACAAAGGGTGTGGCTCATTCCTGAATAAATCTCTACCAGCCCACCTGCGATAGGAGATAATATGGAGTATCTAAGTTGACCAGGGACATAAAGAATCATCATGCAAAATTTCATTGAAATACAAACAAACAGACGAACAGACTGAGAAAAAAAAAGGTAAATAAATTTTGTGGCATTTTGCCCCACTCTACATCCCCCTGACTTGATTTTAAGCTTTTTTTTCTATTTACAGACATTTCATGTCTACAGTTTTATTACATGTATAGTTATAAAGAAACTATAAATGTATTAAAGATATGTTGACCTTCGTTTCCGCAAACATAAGCCTTGTAAATATTAAATGTTGTTCCTCAGCCTATATATGTCCCACTGCTGGGCACAGGCCATCCTAATGTAGAAATACGCGAAGAGTATGAGCCGTAACTCCACCACGTTGGCCCAAAGCGGGGTTGGTGGGTAGAAACGGTCGTAATAGCAACCAGGACCAACGGCTTTACGTGTCTTTCGAAGCACGGAGGTGTTTGAGATCACAAAGTTTTACCATGGCGAAGGTAGCTTTGTTTTAGTATCGAAAGACGAAGTGTACTAACCACTAAGGTCCTTAAATGTTACATCAGTCAAACTACAAATAAAATAGTAATAACTTTAACAAAATCTTTATCATAAGGACCTTTTAACGCGCATTTAGCGCTTCGAGAGCAATTGCGCAAATACATCTTAATCTATTTCTTAGTTATATTTGAAACCTAAAGGTTATATGAATAATGCAATATCTTCATTCGATCGCTAAATGCCATCGTAAACATTATTATTTGAACATCAAAGCGAGATCACTGCGACTATTAATTTTGCTCAAGTCAAAATATGTTAATTCAAGAATGATACCTATAACCACGGCTATAACATATTCTTATCTCGACATTAAATGTTGAAATAATAGTCAAATTGAACATATTTTTTTGGACATTAATTTAAAACACAAATTATACCAAACGGCCCAGCCGTGTGGTAGCGGCTTATTCAAAGAATACTACCAACCCATATCTTCCCTTGGGTGTCGTAAAAGGCGACTAATGGACTGCACAAGATCCAATAGCTTATAGCGGCGACGGACTCACCACCTGTCACGCCGAGTGCAGTCACTGCTTGGTGAAGTGCGGACCATACCATGGCAATGGACTGTTTTTGCGGTGCTTTTGCCTCGTCTCTGAATAACCCTTAGAGGATAATAGTCGTGATTATATGAATATATGTGGTCGTTTTAAATATGCAGAGGTAAGGATAATTGTGAAACTTAGTACATTGCTGTAAAAAAATAATAAAAATTGAAAAAGGAATAAAAAATGTAAACTTTGACTGTACCCCTATAATTAGCATTGTAAAAAACTTCACTTTTCTAGTTGCGAGAATGTCAATTCCTATGGGAAACGTGAAAAACGTGAAAGCTGAAATCACGATTCTCTTTAAAATAGAATATTCATTGCGACAAAAAAAGTAAAGTTTTTGACAATGATAACATACTAGGGGTGCTGATAGACAATTGTTTTATTGTTTGTACCGTGAGTGGAAACGTTTGTAATAGTCATCAGCCTATATACGTCCCACTGCTGGGACAGGCCTTCCTCATGGAGAAACACATGAGGAGTATAGGCCGTAACACCACCACGCTGGCCCAATGCGGGTTGGTGGGTAGAAACGGTCGCAAATGCGACCGGGACCAACGGCTTAACGTGCCTTCCGAAGCACGGAGGAGTTTGAGATCACAATGTCTTGGTCACCCATCCACGGCCTGACCATGGCGAAGGTAGCTTTGTTTTCGATCGAAGCCAACGTGCACTGACCATTACGCCGCCGAGCTCCTCACTACGTCACCGAGCTCCTCACTACGCCACCGAGCTCCTCACTACGCCACCGAGCTCCTCACTACGCCACCGAGCTCCTCCAGAGTTGTTATAGTAATCGGTACCAACTGCTGCTCTACTCTGTAACGTAACGATGACAAATCAATACTGATTTAAATTGTCAACCATCTATCTATCCATCAGCCTATTATAGACGTCAACTGCTGGTCATAGGCCTCTCCCAATAATCTCCACAACGACCGGTCCTGCGCCTGCATCCAGCGACATCCTGCTGCCTTCGCCAGATCGTCGGTCCACCTCGTTGGGGGCCTACCCACGTTGCACCTCCCAGTATGTGGCCGCCACTCGAGAACCTTTCCACCCCAACGGGCATCAGTTCTACGAGCAATGTGCCCTGCCCACTGCCACTTAAGGTTCGCAATTCTGTGGGCAGAAATTCGATTCATGCCCATTGAAATTTGTATAGAGAATAGGGCAGCTGATGTTTACAGAGATAGACAAAGAACTTAAGACCACAAAGTTTTGGACTCCCATCAACACCCAACTACAGCAAAAGTAGATTCATTTACAATATCGATACCACCAACAACACACAGCTCAGTTTTCCAGTTCCCATAAATTAATTGAACCTCTTCTTGTACGTCTTTAATTAAGCGCAACAAACGCCAAATCTGATGAAAGCCAAAGCGAACTATTGAGCGCAATAGTTCTTGAACAAATTAGCGACAAACTCCCAGCTATATTGACGATCTCTCAACAAATCTGTACTCTTTTAACAATGCGAAACAATTCCAGGGAACATACTAACGAAGTCAGTTTGCATAACAATATTCCCGCTATACAGGGTGCAGCTCAAAGTCGCATGACAAACAATACCTTTCTGAACGATTCTTAGAAGCTCCTCTAACTAAAATTCTCTAAAAGACAAAAGAATTCGCGACTAAATGTTTTAGATGATAAGAATTCTTTTCCTTAATTGTTTCGAGTTCCTTTTAAAATGGATCGTGATTTCTGTTTGTATTCTCTATTATGTACGATTTATATGACGTTATTTTATACTATAAAGTTTATGGGATTTGATTTGCAAACAAGAAGACTGGTCACCTATTGAATACAATCGCCTAGAAATTTTGATGTAAGTGTGTGATGTCGTTGAGATGTGCAATTTACAGCTTTATTTGTTTGATTACTTACACAAGAGCTAATAATTCATCATCAAAATAATATACCTTATAAAAGATGGAATGTAAATTGAACGCTTCCCTTCTCCTCGGAACATTGCAACCGCTGCTATGTGAGATACAAGAACAATCAGTAAGGTTATTGGTGTGAATAATAAGTCACGAGCAACCCTGCGACGTTTGTTATATCTTGAGTTCTTGTATGTAGGAAATTACATACTCTTTGCTTGTATGGTTCCGTGATGAAGTTATGGACGCCTGCATGCTTAAGCAATGTGTCAAGGCAGTATGATTTTTTGCCTACACGCCGACTCTGTCGCGTCTTACATTTTGTTTGTGTCTTGTTAAATTATTTCTAAAATAAAACTATTTGACCAGTTTCTTGAAGGAATCTTTATTTCATCATTGCGAACTATTTCTAACAACAGATTCCGTATTGGGTCATCTGATGTTTATGCAATAGCCAGAAAATCTAGAGCTGGGCCAACTGTTATAACGTTGACAAAATTACAAACCTTAACATTGCGTTTCCCTCTGGTAAAAAACTATGTTTTAATTTTCCGTATTTCCAATTTTATAAGGTCGACGCAGCATGTCTTCCGCTTCTATTCTCTTCTATATGAATGTCATCACTCCCTTCCGAACTCGTTTACACAATCAATCCATCTTCATTAAGTCTTCAATCCACATAATATATTAATCAGAAATCGCCGACAAGTTACGATTCATTATTCAGTTTGCTTCTTCAAATGTCACAAGAATATCAGAAGCCTATCCCTGTCAACGACCTATAAATAAAAAAAATAAAACAAAACACCAGCCTGTACAACTGTTCTTAAATAAGTACGTGGCTTTATGTAAATAGCCCCTTCCTGCCTCGGGGTGCGTTGTTATTAAAAAACCTTTGTTAAACTCTGATGTCTCGGACATTCTTGCTCACTAGAAAGGGATAGTGGCATGTTGTCAACGCCGTGATAATATTACCTACACTACGCCGTATAAGTAGGTTTTATTTCTTTTGTATCAATAAACTCTAGTTGTACTTTACGTGATTTCTTACGATATTTCTTTATTACGATATTTTATTTGAGCATTCATCACTAGAGATTTTAACATGAATGATGTATCCTGATTTGTGTGTGACACTGATACTGAATTGATACTTTTGTCAAAAATCTTGCAATAAATATTTGGTAACATAAATGCAATTCAAAAATTACTTTAAACTTTCACAACTACTTATTTAACTAATTCAAATAAATGTAACACATACAGACATATACGCACTTATCTCTGTGAGATGAAGCAAATAGAATTATACAAAACATTTGTTTTAATTAACAAACATTTAAGAAACTTCAAACTGAAAACAAATACACATTATGAGAATAATCCTTCAAGTCTCAAAGAGGTCTTTAAGAAACAAGTAGCAAAAATGATAACTAGTCTATTTACATTTTTTATTTTAAGTAGTAGACGGTTCTTCGCCAGTCATTTTCTGAGCGAAACAATATTGACAAAGGACTTTTGCTCAGTAATGCAGAAAATATGCAAAGCAAGTCTTGTTGGGCTACCAATTTTGACGTTGTGTGGTCCAACGCTGGAAACATTTCCATTTATTGAATAAATTGGGACTTTAAGGGGCCCCTAATGATTTAATAAAAATGTGCATCAAGACAGTTGGCTGTGACTTCATTATGTGTAAATGCGTGTGTTAAAGGCGTCAATTTTGGCCGTCTATTTATTTCGCATCAATTACCTGCTTTTATAATAAGCTAAATAAATATGACTCATCAGCTCCTGATGGTAAGCAATAGATAAGTTGCTTGTCAGTCTGCTTCTCCCTAACAGTGCTATTTCACGCCACTCTCGTTGGAACCAATGTGGAACCAATGTGACGCAAGGAACTCGTATGCCCGCAAGACATTCGTTGTTCTGGATATGCACCGAAAATAACCAACTTTTGTATGACGACACAGAAGTTATCGAAAATCCGTTGTTCCTTACGCACTCCTTTACACTTATTATGCGTTTTTCAATGAACAAAGCAAATAAGCAAACAGTCTATAAGCCTTGTGGTATGTGGATACATTCGCCTAGAAGATTTGTAAGAATCTGTAAGGATTTGTAAGTAAACGAAAAGAGTTGCTTTAATAATAATAATAATAAGTTTATTTTTTTGGTTCGAGAGAAAGGATCAAATTGATATTACAATAGGTTGTAGTAGCAACATTGTAAACTTACACTAGTTTTATTTATCGTTTTAAATATTAAATGGGAGTGTGCCAGGATAATTCTGTGTTACAGAGGGAACATTACTTCCAATTCAATTTTGACATTTGTGACTAAGAGTATTATATAATACACGTAAATTTTATTACGTTGTAGAACATATTCATGTAAAGAGAGGACGGAACCCTTGCAGAGTTTCTTGCCTGTATCTTCTCTAGACAAGGCCTCCCGGTAGTGAACAGGCCGAAAAAAAAGTAGTGGTATTGTCAATTTTAGGATACTTACTTATAATTTATTTTGTTTTGACTTGTCAAAAGTGTATTTGATGATACCAATTTGATTAAATGACTTTGAGTTTAACATTATTTTTACATAAATAAGCAAATATTCTATCAAGCACGATATATCCGATATATATTACCCAGTAATTTCAGGTATTGTTAACCATAGAAATTAGAAAACCATATAGATACATGTCACTGCTACAAAAATACAATTATGTATAATTAATTATGTATGCGACATAACAAGTCCTCTCTGGCCTGACTGTTTAACAACGGTCATGTTTGCTGCCATACACCAGACACAGTTAAGGCAAGTTATATTCTTAATAAATTAGATTATACTCGTATATCATTACCCTATAAGTTTTTAAAAAGTGCTTAAGTTTGATTCAAAGTTAGTGTAATTCACAGGGAATCGAACGAACAACCGCTTCGGCCAATGCTCCCCGAACTAACATTACGCTGGGAATACGTCTTGTTCAAAAGTCATACTAAACCTTAGTCTTATATAAGACTAGCAATAAATCGGTTTACATTCTAGAACAATCCGCAGTAATCTGTACAATAAATAACTTGAGAATGCACACGTCAAGATCAACGGCGGTGGTCCGCGGCGTGGTCACGTTTGTTGTAATACAAGAGGTTAATTTTAAAATTAGTACTGGCCGCAACGATTTGAATGCTCTTTGCTTATTGGTAAAGTGGGTTTTAGTTTGAATGTTTAAATTTGGAACAATTTTCCGAATAATTATGCTTTATAAGAGAAGTGATAGGTGACTGGCATTTTGAGCGCAACACTTGGTTGCCAGGTTAGTAGTAAGTGTACCTCCTTACTGAAGGTCGCAGCTAAAATGAATCTACGTTTTAGTGTGTTCTAGTGATGAGAATGTTAGCCCCCATTTTGAGATTTGAGGGGGGGCGTCCTTAGCGCATGGGAACTACTTGGAAACTAAAACTTATGATACCACTGAAACTGTTATTATGGATTTGAGAACTGGATGTTGCCATGGGTAAAAAGTCAAATTAAAAAAATGCGGTATTTATCTTGTGTTTGTACAAAATTTCGTGAATGTTTAAATAATAACCATTCTAATGAGGTATACAACGTTTCTTGTCAAATTATGACCCAGAATTATACGTCTTATTTGTTTATCCAGACTTCAAAGTAATATCTTTTTCACCGAACTCCAAGGCACAGCTTTGCCATTAATAACTCTTCCGTGGAAAATTAGCAATATTGTTGCAGGGTTTGGATAAAATACGTTATAAAGTACAAATTGATGGTTGATATCGTTTTGGGCTGTACGTCGAACAACCAAGTAGTATTTACCAGCAACATAGTAACAGAGCGATATTATTATGTAATAAACAGCCATCTTGTATTGAATTTAAAGTCGTAATTACCCAGAGAAAATCATTAAGTGATATTAAAAACAATCTGGTGAATCTAATCTTCAATAAAGCAATCATCGTGGTTTTATTACGTTTTTTTATTGAATAATATTATGATTTCTGATTAAGGCTTAGATTAGTGATAAGTCGTAACTTTTGGTTTTAATTCGTTTGTGGATAAATACATGTTGTTGTGATAGTGTGATAGATAATCTCAAAGTGGATAGGCTTCTAGAGACAGAAACATTTCAACTAGGTTCATAGTTGTGTGAGGAGCTTGGTGGCATAGTGGTTAGTTAGCTTTGGCATTCGATACGAAAACTAAGTTGCCTTCGCCATGGTCAAGCCATGGATTAACCAAAACCTTGTGATCTGGAACTCCTCCTTGACTCCTCCTTTAGACGTACATAATTATGTAATGAATAAAGGCAATATAAGGCAATATCTACAAATGCAAAAAAGATTTTGCGTCTGTAAATTCTAGCATGCAGAGGAAGATTTTGTTACAGGAAATAAAACTCCGAAAGTCTATTTTCTTCTAAGCCATATCATCAATTCTGGGTACGAGTCGCATCAAGACCATGACCACCGAAACATATAAAGCAGTAAAATGATAAAACATTTATTTACTATTGGGTCCTTACCTATGAAATTGGTGTTTTTATTCTGTCTTAGCAATTTGTCCGTAACAAGTTTCGTATTAAGTTTCAGAACATTCTTTTAAAATAATTGTCTCTTCTAAAAATAGACGATATATTTGAGCTCGTATTATTTAATTTGATAATTTTTTGTAAGTTTAATTGTGTTAAAATTAGATACAAAGACACTTATTTTTAACTGCGTCCCGAATACATCATTTGATTTGCATTAACATAAAAACGATGAATAATTTTTATCAAGCGTGTTCACACACATATTGCTAAAGCTTGTCTAATGATACATGTCAAATATTATTATCTCTGGATTTGTCGTTGTGAAGAAAACTGATAAAATGTTAGTATGTAAAATGCAGACATCCCCAAAATCTCCATACAAAACACCAATTTCATATGTAAGGACCTAATATAAACATTTATTACTGTTTTAAAGTAGGAGCATTTTTTAAATTAATTCCTGGTTACTTTAGTCTCTCCTTCCTTCTTCTTGCCTGCTTCCCACTCTAGGTGGGTTCGCCACAACATAGCTTCTTCTTCCATTCTCCTCTGTCACTCGTCAGCTTTTATTCTCATATCATTTTTCAGGCCATCGCTTCTTTGATCTTCTTCTCGCTCTAGGTCCGTACATCCAATGGTGCAATGGTATTAGCCTCTCAATGGTCAAAAACGAGATACAACAGAAACACATTGCTCGCGAACATTGGCGTTCGCTTGACTTGATTAAATTAATACTATACTCGTAAGTGTTTAAAAAAAATGCTTCCTCCTCTAATTAATAATTTTTTAACAAAGCTGACAAACAAACAGAATGCTTAGTATCTGTAATCGGTCGCCTAGAATATGTTTTATACCGATATAATGTTTATTTCCTACTTTCTTAATGGGCAGCAATTTGATTATTTGGTCAGCAGAATAATAAGTTATACAACAAAACTATTTGGGCAAATTATTAGTTGAGCTGCAAAATAAAACCCATTTTAAACAATTTGGCAGCAAAAAAAAAAGGTTTGAATTACTGCCCAACTAGTTATTTTGCTGGCAAATTAGAAATATATGCTGCCCATAAGTTGCTGACCACTTAGAAATTCGAATATTTAGCTAACCGTTTAAATAACACCCATTCTTTATTAAGTAAAAATATGTCAGCTGCAAGATTTAATAAACGTACGTACTCTGTGGCGTCAGTATACGGAAGCTCAATTTAATTACATTCGACCGTTATAACGACAACGCACTGGACTCGGTCTCATCGTTTGCGATAATATTAATTATCAACCAGTTGATTTATGTGATAATTCTATGGAATACTGTATACAATTCTAGTGTTATTAAGATGCTCTTGAGATGATCTCAATCGCCTAGGTCAAACCTGTTCGGTGGGATGATATTATTATTATTATTTTTCAGCGATTTTTTTACACGTGTTTATTTTTTTTTTTTTATACTACCAGGGTGGCAAACAAGCATACGGCCCACACAGATGGGCAGTGGTCACCGTAGCCTATGGACGCCTGCAACACCGAGGGCATCACCAGCGCGTTGCCGACCCTTTATTAAATATGCAGTGCGTAAATTGATATCTTAATGCCTTACTTTACCTAGGAGGAGCTCGGTGGCGTAGTGGATAGTACGCTTTGGCTTTCGATTGGAAACAAAGCTACCTTGGCCGTGGTCAGGCCGTGGATGGGTGACCAAAACTTTGTAATCTCGAGCTCTTCCGTGATTCGGAAGGCACGTTAAGTCGTTGGTCCTGGTTGCTATTGCGACCGTTTCTACCCACTAACCCGCATAGGGCCGTGGTGGTACGGCCGATACTTTCCATGTGTTTCTCCACGAGGAAGGCCTATGCCCAACAGTGGGACTTATATAGGCTGGGGACAAAGGACTCTACCTAGAGTGTAAGTATTTGCGTTTGCTACAAGATAAATCAGACTCAGAAAGATGTAAATCAACGTACAACAAGAGTTATATAGTTATTTTGGGTGTTAATTTAGATTTAGGTAGGCAATATTACATTCATAACTAATCATAATCAACCACCATTATTATATAAAAAATACCTCTTGTAAAAAGCGGTCACGTAAGTCGCAAGACTGATATCCATTTAGATAAATAGATTTTTGTGACGTCGTCAAGCTAGAGCAATGCTCTTCATAACTAGTGATCAGAAAACGAGACACAATAGAATTAATATTGTTTGCGAACACCAGTGTTCGCGGTGACCGCCAATGGGTGACGCTGCCTGACAAGAGTTGAATAAGCCGCGAATGATTTTAGTAGGAAGAGGTACTACAGGAGCAGCAGTGGACGATACATACATATAATCACGACTATAATCCCATATCCCTAAAGCTCGGTGGCGTAGTGGTCAGTGCGCTTTGGCTTCGATCGAAAACAAAGCTACCTTCGCCATGGTCAGGCCGTGGATGGGTGACCAAGACTTTGTGATCGCGAGCTCCTCCGTGCTTCGGAAGGCACGTTAAGCCGTTGGTCCCGGTCGCATTTGTAACCGTTTCTACCCACCAACCCGCATTGGGCCAGCGTAGTGGTGTTACGGCCCATACTTCTCATGTGTTTCTCCACGAGGAAGGCCTGTCGCAGCAGTTGGACGTATATAGGCTGATGACGATAATCCCATAAGGTTTAGTCAGAGACTAGGCAAAAGCACCGCAAAAGCAGTCCACAGCCATAGTCCGCGCTTCACCAAGCAGTGACTGCACTCAGCGTGACAGGTGATGAGCCTATCGCCGCTACAAGCTATTCGTAATTGTGCAGTTCTAAGTCCATTAGTCGCCTTTTACGACACCCAAGGGAAGAGATGGGTTGGTAGTATTCTTTTAATGAGCCACTACCACACGACAGCAGCAGCACGGCACGACAGCTGTGTTTGTATGAAAAATTCACTGTTCGCCGGACCCTTAATTATTCCTATTAAGTTTTATTATACAACCCAGTAGATTAGAATCTAGCGAATTTCCTGGCACAGATACATTCACGATCAATTAGCAATAAAATACTTATTGCAGTGCTGACATAGAACAGATAAAAGGAAATATATAACTTTTGTATAGGAAATATTGCATAATGAAAACTAAGCTTTCAACAAGAAAGTAGGCCGATTTGGAAAAGTAGCCAAAACCGATACCTATAAAGTCGTATAAAGTTCACAGAAAAATAACACACTGCAAAGAAAAATAATAACTTCGATTATCTACGCATTGGGTTTTAAATTGCAAAAACAGTATTCGAATATTGCAATGACACGTCGATTTTCTACAGCGAATAAAAGAAAAGATTTTTAATTATGAATTAAAATGTTCCGAGCTCCTTTACTGCGGTAATAAAGTTTATTGAATCAAATTGGCACGTATAAAAAACCTTTTACAAATTTTTGGGCAATAAACTCTGTAGTGCATATAAAATTTATTCGCATTCATTACTATTGTTCTGTGGGATAACTCCAGTCTTTAGTTCGAAGCAGTAATAATTATAAACTTTATTTTACGCCATTAAGAATTATTACATACTTTTTTAACACGTTTGTTTTACAAGAAATAGCTAGTATCATTGTTTGCAATAAACGTTGATCTTAGTTATTAACGTTCTTCGTTATATTATTTAAGAAGCTAGATGATTCGAACGATTGTTTTAAATAACGTGTAGGCCACCAAGTAGACTGCGCCACTGATTGTAATGGTAATAGTCTCATTGAATACATTTGGAACTCAACCGATAACTTTCGTAGAAGCCGACGATAGCCTGTAACGAGGCGCTATAGCTATATTAGCGACTCGTTGCTGTCATTGCGCTCTTCTCTGGCCATTTTTCTCTTGGTTTCCGTTTTTAAATTTGCTGTCTGTCTCTTTTTATTTGTTTTGTCCTCGAAGTTCATTCTTACCCGAGTCAGCGCGTAGAGCGGTTGACTCACTGCTAACAATAATTGTAATATATTTATAAAGTGATGATCAATTTCATAAGCTTAAACTAAAAGTTACAATAACCCATAAGATCAGTTCCTAATAAATAACAAAGTCTATAAGTCTCTTTAAGGCACTATTGTAAGTAGCCTTACCCTTTTTATAATATATTTAGTGTTAAATGTGAAATTGTTTTGTGTTCAGTGTAATTTACCGTTTTATTTAATTGTTTCAGTTGTGCCTTAATTCCTTAACATACAATATACCAACAATACTAAGTGACGACCCAGCGTCTTTCATTTTATCCCTGGCTTCACCCCGTCACAAGCCGACGATATTTCACCGATGATCGAGCCGCTTTTGGAACGTTATTGGGAAAGAAAAACTTCATGGCAGACCTTGTCTATTAATTACTTCTATATGCAACTGTGGGCATTGTAATCACAGTGAAAGTAGGTACTGGTACAGTGATAGATGAAAGGTCACAACAGTACCCACTAATTTTGAAACAGAACAACGGAAAAACTTTTGCTTTAAATAATTGTGGGATTTCAGTGTAGCTGTAAGCTTGTAAATCAAAACATATCATATTTATTGAATTGAATTTCGAGTGGATAGCTATGGCTAGTGACCTATGAAATAAAGGTTTATTATATTTTGATTTTTAATTCCAGCATATTTCAAAATTTTGCATCATGGCATGCAAATTATGAAATTGTATCACCATTACATATTACTATTCAGCAATTGGTTTTAATTAATTGATACGTCCATGATAATAGTACAATAGCATCACAATTTCATTTTAGGTGACTATATCTCAGAGTAAACAGAACTGGAGTAGCCATTAGTCAATTTCTCAAACATTTTATTCTGCCATTTCTTGCGGGGGGTGAGGTTACCACTACACTCAAAGCCAGCACAACGCACAACGTTTTTACAAATGCACACATGCATAGTTCGACACACAAATTTAAATTTCACGCACACACACGCTTAAAAACGTCACGTGGGGTGTGCGTTTTGACAACGTCACAGCCGCACTCCCCACGAGACTAGCGCTCGAAATTTGAAATCGTAGAATTCTATAACATGAAATAATGAAGTAAATAATCATGAAATCTTAAAAATTATAATTACAAATAAAAGGTGACACCATCTTTTAGCATACTCGATGTTTTCTATTTATTTTTACAACAAAAAACAGCACAGGCAGGCATTTTTGCGGGAGCTCTGTTCGCCGCATCGTTTACAATGTTATGGCTGTCAAAATGGCGGCTCAACTAGTTTTATTAAACGTGCAAGCATCCGATGCTTGTGCATTTGGCAGAGGGGAATGTTAGACAAAGGCTACTCCAGTTCTGTTTACTCTGAGGACTATATAGATAGAATGTACTCTTGTGATAAAAAATTCATTTAAATAAAATAGGATAATCCTGAACTCGTATAAGTTAATTAACCCGATCCAAAACCAAAACCAACTAAAGCCAATAATAAATTCCAATTCGAAAAACCAATTAAATTTTCAAATAAATCGAATACAATTGCATAAATCAGTACCGTAGATATAATTGCATCCATTATTAGAAGTGTTCGCACATGAAACTAATCCAGATTCAATATTACCTTTTTATTGTGATTCTGTAATCTTCTGAATGCCCCACCTGTCCAAGTATTATTTATGGTGATTATTATCGTGGGCTATAACTCACTAAGTTTCAATTGGTGGAGATAAAGCAAAAAGTTTTGCGCCAATTACTGTTGGACGCGTTTTCGTGCGTACCATCTTAGGTTTTAGACGTTATTAATGGGTATCTAAGATAAGGTATTTTTACTATTAAAGGGTATACACAATTTTAGTGTTTAAAATGTTGATACTAAACGACTAAAAGGTTTCTACTGTCATCATCATCAAACTTGTAAGTCTTCCTCTATATTAGTAGCAATTCGTATCACTTCTCATGTAAGATTTTTTTTCTGTTAGATTGCAGTTGAGAATTCCAGTAGTTCTTTATAACCAGGCAGCTTGAACTCACCACATTAAGATCTTGTTTCAGCACTTCCAGTAACTATCCAGTAGACATTTTCGAAAATGTATGTCTGTCTGTCAGTTAATTTATTGTAACTTCAAATACTTACCCTAGTTTACTTTGTAACGGTGAGTAATTTTTTCTAGACATCTGAGTTGTTTCATACCTCCACCATTTACAAATAAATCACTAACGAGTCGGTCGATTGTTACAACAAATTCGTTAAGTGCCCATTCATCAGAAAAGATTGACAGGAAAGGCATGATACTTATAATTTGGCTTATGGGCATAGTGGAGAATGAACCAGTAGCATCAGACAGTATACAATGGTTGGTGCTAGTCCTCTTTAGTGGGCTCCCATGCGAATGTGCGTTTAACCTATGGGCTTTAGAGAAACATTTTCAGGTTTGTAGCACAAATAAACTTTTGAACTAGGTATCAAAAATATTTTATATAGAAACAGATTTTGTCGTCTGTCAATAGCAGATAAGTATCGATTATTGAATAAAAAAAAATATTTAAGGTATTTTATTGCATTTAATCGGGCGTACAGTTAAGTACTGTAATATTAAATGTGTGCACATGACTCTTTCCCCGAAGGGGTAGGCAGAGGCGATAAACACCCACATTTTGCCAGATATGTTAGGTCCCCATTTAACAGGTGGCAAGCCTGTTGCCATGCACCGGGCACAATGTGAGGCAAGCGATATTCACAATGAACTGTACATAAGTTTTAATTCCAACTCAGTGGTACAGGCGGTGGGATCGAGCCCGCAATTCCCAAGGATTCTTGAATAAGTAGCGCCCCGTCCGTCCCATCTCGGCTACCACTGCTTTAATGTTTATCACTATCAGATAATAGAAATGATGAAGGGAAAGTTATATTTTAGATTCCTGACTTACTTGTACTATGCCAATGGCTACTGGCAAAATTGCCGCTTAAGTAAATTATCTTTTTGTTATGTGAAGATCTTTTTTCCACAGACAAATAACGGGTAACCGATGGCTTCCGATATTGACATACTGACAGGTATTAATAGTTTGTGTGCGTTTGTGATTATGATCAGATAAAATAGAGGTCTTGAACTTTAAAGTGAGCGCACACGTCGCTTTTCGTCTCGCAACCGCATTTTCCAATGGTCTTCGTCATTGATTACGGATTCTGCGTATATTTTAAGATTATGTGTGGAATTATTGGGTTTAATTTCGTTCAAGCTGACAAATAACTTCAGCTTGCTTTGTTGGGGAAATGCGGAGTCAAAATGCAATGGTAATTGGTGTGGTATAAAACAAGAAACAATAACAAAATATGACTGAGGAGCAGCAGCTCAATTTAATTCTACATTTAAGTATAAAATTGTGTGACAATAATATTTGAAGAAAAGTATAGTTAAATTTGAGTTCTTCAGGACCAGAACTCAAATACATATACATTTAAAATATTTATATGAATTTAAAAAACGAGATATTTAATGTTATTTTCATAATTTTAATCTTTATAAATTTTAGTTCAGCTATTAAAAGTCAACATTTAAGTAAATAAGAGACAGGAATATTACGAGCATTTCGTAAAAAAACAATGCTGGGTTAATTATATCACAAAAAAAATTGTCAACTTTTTTCCGGTGCTAAATCAATAGCCACGCGAACGACGTCGCAGGCACAGCTAGTTTTAGAAATATCAACAAATTTAAACGATCACCAACCATTCATCTCAAGGAAAAACTACAAAGCTCTTAGCCAAACTCTATTCAATAGACTGAATAAAAAATGAATGCTAAATAAAAATAAAACTTATTTGTAAGGTCGCGTGCACCGGTAATTGCCAAAATAGTGAACTAGTAATGACAAAGGCAGGGTGCCTTGGTAATTGGCTACGGAAATCACAAATTGGCTTCTTTTTTCACCCCATACACATGACAAGTGGAAACTTACAATTTGGTCCCCTCGCCCGCAGGAAATATAATTAAAATCCACCTTACAATTACCTAAATTATTGTCAAAATGCTTTGTCATTTATTTACTTTGAAGTTTTTTGGTGGAGTCTATCAAATCGGTATTTGATAGGCAGATGTTTTAATGGTGATTAAGGCTAATTTAACTTTGATAATTATAGTTTTAAAAATACTTTTTGGCGTATTTGTAACATAACATATTATAAATTAATACTTCCTTCGCCTATAAACTAAATTAATATACCTAAAAAGCGAGCTAAAGCTCTATATACCTAAAGAAAGCGAGTCTTATAAAAATCTGAACATAGGTACTTATATTTATTGAGTGCCAATAACAGTAACCTAAAACAAATTTATTGCTGCAAATTAAGCAATATTTCTACGTTTTTCATTTAAAAAACATTAAAATTAATAAAAATACCTTTAGTAAAATGTTTTCTGTATTTCTCCACTTACACAATAACGTCTTTTCCCAGTCATTTCTTGAACTGGTTTCTTGACTTGAAGCTCTGTCCTGTTCTAGCGAGAATAAAATAAAAGAGACAAAATACTGTAATTAGTTCAACATTGCTAACGATAATAAAGATAAAGAAATGACCGATATAACTAAACAAGCTTTATAAAACCGACAAAATACATTTTCGAATGATATAACATGTCTTCCGGCATTCGGCTTAACTTTTTGATGTATAAATTTACCATACAACTTAATTTGATAAATTATTGATTCATGGATACGGTTTAAAAAATCGTAAACTATATGCTTCCTTATAAACTTACGATAGTTTTTTTCGAATTCTGTTGATAATCGAGAGGTCTCTTTAATATTTTAGGTGTAGAACAGTCAAAGAAGTTTCTGGTGGACCTGTAGAGTTTTTTTTAGAAAGCGATATTTAAAAAAAACCGCATCAAAATCGGTTGAAACAATCGGGAGATAGTCGCGGGCAACATACGTGGACATTTACATTAATTTATACAGGTGAATCTGATAACCTTCTTTTTTTACATCTACTAATGATTTAAATAGTACCTAAACCTACCTAAATTTTGACATTGAGAATAATTAAATTAATTTTGCTTTGCATTTTTTTAATAACAATTTGAATTCGACTAATAAGTAAGAAATACATAAGTAACAAAACACAAAAGTAATTGAAAATTAATTTCATGTTAATAAACCTTAATAAATTGAAACTAATATTATTCGACTTCGAGAAAGTAAGTTTAAGTAATTTGAATGTACAAATAATAAATGTCAATGCGAATTCTATTTAGTCCTACCAATTATAAATGTTAAAATAGTATTATCAATGGAACGTATCCTCCTCTCATTTCATTTGTCAATTTTGCAGTACACGACAGGGTTCATAATGTTGTCAAAATTTACCTGTTAAGACCTATTTGTGTACATTATTATGCAATAAATAAATAAATATTATATTACTAAAACCTTCTAAGTGTAACAAATACTTTGGTGAAATCCGCATTGAAGTCGTTTCAGCCAATTACGAGATAATCGCGAAAAAACATACGTACAGGTCAAGCTGTAAACCTCCTTTTCCGTCCGTTAAAAAGTTATGATAATAAAGCAGTACAGTCACTTGCAATCAAATGTTTACACTTGTGTTCTTACTGTGATGCAATAATGTTCTTACCCCTTACAACGATCTGGTTTAAAAGGAAGCCGCTGTATCGGCAACGCAGGATAATTATGGAAATTCTCGCGAGCTATGTTAACAATTTCAATAAGAAATGTTTTGATAAAGTCATCACCATCAAGAAAAATAAGTGTTGCATAATGAGTCCAACCTGTTGCATAATGGTCATTATGTTACAGTTTCCATTTTTAAATTTTGTTTATATCATCTGTTTTAAAAAGTATGTCATTATGAGTTCGATTCTGAGTTCATAATTCGAACATTATAACATGAGTGTAGATAAAATAATTTTGTTTTATGTTTTTTCATATAAATATTTGTAGATATTCATCATTCGTTATTTAATTATCGCATTATTAGTGGCAGAACTAAAAGCTGACAAAGTGGGCATATAATCTTCCATATGCGGTCCAAAACTCAACGTAGTTTTTGCTTATAAAAATGATAGTAAAAAAGTAATAAAAGAATCATTGATTACATCTTAGTAGTTAAAGTCGTCGAATTATAATAATTTTGCAATTCGCGTTATTTCCAGTGGCATGTCTATAACTGCATAATTGCCATAAAGTAAAATTATAGTTGGTAGTAAATATAGCATTTTTGTTAATTTATTGTAAACTATATTTATTTTACGTACAAATATATTTAAATTCATGACGAGGATTTCAGCGGTGTAGTACTTGTTTGGTTTAAAATGAAACAAGCCATCATATAATATAACAATAATTAATATCAATATTATATTATTTGCTTGTATTGAATAATAATCAATACCCCTAGCTCAAGTTGTCATTGAACAAACTTAACTTTTTTAGTTGCGTTAAGAAGCTCAGTTTCTATGGGAAACGTGATTTTAGCTAGAGGTGCATAAAAATTACAAAGGGTAAATGTCACAACTTCTCCATACAATTTGAACACATTTTTTTCTTAAATCTATGCAAAAGTGTTTTCACATCGCTGCAAGCTTCATCAGCGGTCTCCTACACATCCGACACTTCTTTTTTTAACCATCTCTTGATAATTTAGACGTTTTTATTCATATTTACATTGAAATGATAGTAGCAGTGTTTTATGTCCAGGGCGACATATTTAATCCAGAGCGGATTGGAGGATTGTAAATTAAATCCCAAGTAAATTTTAATTCTTTAAAAATAAAAATAAACAATCAAAACGGCCAAATATAACCAAAAGCAACCAAACGACCAAAACAATAAAAAACAATCAATATCGACCAAAACAATCAACCAAAAATAACCGAAAACCACCAAAAGCGACTAATACAACCAAAAGCAACAAAAAGAAAAGAAACCAAAAACAATCGAAAACAACCAGAAACAACTAAAAACAGCTAAAACGGTCAAAAGCAGCAAATTACCAAAAACACTAAAAAACTACAAGCAACAAAAACATTATGTTAAAACGCAAAACGAAATCAACATTTAAAAAAATCAAATTATAAAAGTTATATACCGCCGTTAATCCGCCTTATGTACAATAGCGTTTCTTTGGTCATTAAAGATTAAATAAATAAATATAGTGCAAACGAATATATTAGGTCCTTACCTATGAAATTGGTGTTTTGTATGGATATTTTGGGAAATTCTGCATTTTCCATACTAAATTTTTTTCAGTTTTCTTCACAACGACAAATCCAAAGATAATAATATTTGGCATCTATCATTAGACTAGCTTTAGTAAAATGTGTAATATCACACTTCATAAAAATTATTCATCGTTTTTAAGTGAATGCAAATAAAATGATGTATTCGGGAGGCACTTAAAAAGAGTTGTTTTTGTGTCCAATTTTAACACAATTAAACTTATAACAAATTAGCGAAACAAATCAAAAGAGCTCAAAAATATAGTCTATTTTTAGACGAGGTCATTTTTTTTTTAGTAATACTCTGATTCTTAATAGTTACAGACAAAATACTAAGAGAGAAAAAAAACACCAATTTCATAGGTAAGGACCTAATATATTCGTTTGTACTATATTTAATTATTTAATCTTTAATGACCAAAGAAACGCTATTGTACATAAGGCGGATTAACAGCAGTATATAATATTATAATTTGATTTTTTTTTATGTTGATTTCGTTTTGCGTTTAACATAATGTTTTTGTTGTTTGTAGTTTTTTAGTGTTTTTAGTTAGACAGAAAAAAGAACAAAAAACTAAAATCTCGCTTTAATTCTTTATTAACATCTTTGTAAACGAGCCTTTGTTTAAAAGCTGTGAAAAAAGAAAATGTTATAGTTAAAGGAAATCAATAAATTCGACAATACAGTTCATTTTGGTTGTCATGTGCAAAAATCAGTACAAATATTTTAAAGCAAAAATTTATGCAGGCTGTTTAGAGCTGAAAGAAATTAAATTTAAACCGTGTTTCTTTTAAATTTTACGTCCAGTTTAGTTACTTTATTCCCTTGGGAAATTTCATTACTTTATTTCCCTAGGGAATAAAATCTTGCTTCATTCTCCGTACAGGTGACAAAAACCAAAGTTAAAAAAGTAGTAACTCCATAACACATAACATATCATCACGCCTCTTTTCCCCGAAGGGGTAGGTAGAGGTGTTAAACACCCACATTTCGCCAGATATGTTAGGTCCCCTTGTAACAGGTGGCGAGCCTGTTGCCATGCTCCGGGCACAATGTGAGGCGATATTTACAATGAACTGTACATAAGTTTTATTCAAAGTCAGTGGTAAACTCGATAGAGTAGTAATAAATAAAGCAAAATGATTATACATAATTTAAAGAAAATATATTAAGAAAATTTATAGATCTATGTCATAAAGTACTAATTATTGGCTTTAGTTTCTTGTCTAATCTAAACAAATCCTACCGCTCGGCAGCAACTTTCTTGGCTGCACCTGCAAAGAAAACTCTATTCTATTTTCAACGGATAGAGCTGAAAGTCCTGTCTTTAATATTTTTCTTTTTATTTTCATAAAAGTAAATAGCTTGCTGTGTGCAGACGCAGCCAGGTGCAATTGTGAGCAATTTGCGTCAGCGCAACGAGAATGTTCGCAATTACTATGTCTGGACAAAGAAAAATTGATTTTTTTAATGTTGCCATTACAACCGGCGTGTTATTATCAACGTTGTGTGCGACTTTAACATAAATCATTAATTTGGCTTTACGACAGAAAATTTATGGGAATTTTGTCTTGGCGATAGCGACTTGGAAGGGGAGACCTATTATTAATATGTACAATTTCATTTACATGCATACATACATACATTATAATCACGACTATTATCCCTTAAGGGTTAGTCAGAGACTAGGCAAAAGGACCGCAAAAGCACTCCATTACCATAGTCCGCGCTTCACCAAGCAGTGACTGCACAATTGCACATGCGCTATGCATGACAGGTGGTGAGCGCGTCACCGCTATAAGCCATAACGTCATTTATATGGCAAATATGATTTCAAATAGGTAACTAGAAATAAAAACGTTAAGAAATAATGGCAATATGTACGACTTGTTAACTTGTCTGTGTGGAATATCTTTGAGTTCTCTGGCACTGCTAATGAAATATTTTTCATAGGTATAATTTAATTAATTAAATGTTGAAATCAACGATAAAGGCGTTTATCAGCAGCAGGCATTTCTATACGAGTTATAGATTTTAGATTACATTAACTGACATTTTCTTTACTTAGTCATTTTACATTTGTGTTATTGCTACGATCTATAAAGTCCATTTTTTAATTAGTCAAGGTGATTTGACAGTTTGAAATGTCTTTGGGTAAATGATATCGAAACTGAACATTTCACATTGAATCTGTAATGGATTTGATTTAAGATTTTAACAATAAGGCCCACTTGCAGGAAATTTAAACCGAGACTTTAAAACTCGATTTTGACAATTCTACTATGGCTCTTATGTCAAAATTTGACAAAATTGAGATAAAAGCTAGGTTTTAAATTTCCTGCAATAGCCATAAATAACCGTAGTTATTTCAAAAGCACTGACACTACATGACAATTCAAACCGTCAAATCACATTGACTAATTAAGAAATGGACTAAGAGGTCATATTCAAACATTCAAACAATATAAATCTTTATAAAAAAATTATCACGTTTTAAGGTCTGCAAAATATTCGAATTAAGGTCAGCAAAAAAAATACAGTTGGTCAGATAAAATAACTAATTTGGTAGCAACATATGGGCAGCAGATATTTCTAATTTGTATACAAAATAACAAATAAAAAATGAGTGTTATTTACACCCATTTTCTATTTTAGAGTCGCACACACGTGAGGTCTTGTCAAAGAAGAAGTTTTAATAGAAATTAAATTGAAATCCGATGTATTATTTCATTAGCTAGGAAGACCCCTTCAAAAGCCGCAATTTCTGTAGCCAGTAATCCCACGCGAACTACGGAACAAGATACCGATATCACAATACGCAAAACGATACAACTAACAACTTAATCCCCATCTTCATATAGACATAAGGTTTGCATAACTTGTAATTGGATAGGCTTTAGTCAGACAGTTGGCATGTTTAAATT
This sequence comes from Parapoynx stratiotata, assembly GCA_910589355.1. Taxonomy (NCBI): domain Eukaryota; kingdom Metazoa; phylum Arthropoda; class Insecta; order Lepidoptera; family Crambidae; genus Parapoynx; species Parapoynx stratiotata. Next base: position 3,306,900 of record OU342468.1, on the reverse strand, counting down.
GAATTAACAAGGGTAGATGCCCAAGGCTGGACCCTAATCTGATGGAGAGTTGACCCCCAATGGAGAAGGAGTTAACGGGAGTTCAAAGGAATGTCTTCATAAGATGGGTTTACTGTGTTAGTGCTTGAGGAAAATATGATATTCTAGTTATATTGCTGTACTTTTTCCATTATCTTTTTTAATTTTATTTAAGGGCAAATTCGACCAACGACGGCCAAAAGTCGTCCGTGTACGAGATTAGAGCGGACTCGACCAATGAAATTTGAACATTTATAGAATTTATAGGTACGAAATTTAATTGAATTCGCCCTAAGTAACTAGTATAAATAGGAGTAAGAAATACATTTTCACATATTTCGGTGAACAATATCGTCATCAGCCTATATACGTCCCACTGCTGGGACAGGCCTTCCTCATGGAGAAACACATGAGGAGTAAGGGCCGTAACACCACCACGCTGGCCCAATGCGGGTTGGTGGGTAGAAACGGTCACAAATGCGACCGGGACCAACGGCTTAACGTGCCTTCCGAAGCACGGAGGAGCTCGAGATCACAAAGTCTTGATCACCCATCCACGGCATGACCATGGCGAAGGTAGCTTTGTTTTTGAAGCTACCTTCGCCAAAAATGAACAATATGGACATTTTTAATCTATGATGCATGAGTTGTAAATGTCTAACTTTGACCATGTATTAGATATGTACAGATTTTTTTATTAATGTATGACGATCTGCTCTTGTTAACATTCTGAAAAGCCGATTTGCCCAATCACTGTATAGAGTTTAAAGTGTAAGATTGATAGGATGCCATACACAAAGGATTGAATTCGATAAAAAATTACTTAACCACTAGTGAGGGGAGTAAAACCTATCGATATTTACAGAAGCGTTGATCGTGGACTAGTACTGTTATCGTCATCTGGCCGCGCCCGATTTATTTCGTCGCCTCTCATTTGCACGATGCAGCCGTAAATTCTCGTTTGCGTAGACCCTATGACACTTTTATGATAGTGCCTGATACGAGATGGATAAATGCCTATTTATAGTACTGCAGTTTTGTGTCAATGCTTTGATAGATTTTAAGGCAGAATAATTCAGTGTCATAATCTCATAATATATCTTCACGCCTATATCCCCGAGTTGAGAACTGTTTGGAGACTTCCACTTCACTTGATATATTTTAGACCCTATTGCACAGTGATGTTAAATTGATATTCAAATAGCAATTTCAAAGTGGGATAAGCGGCAATATTTACATAAGAGGTGGGTAATGGATTCAATCCAAACCTATGCCACTGAGTTTGGATAAAAATTACTGTGCCGGCAACCCACCCCGTACTACATGGAGACCCGAACATCTAAGTGGGTGTGGGTATTAATATATCTGCCCTTACCTTCGCAGACACACTAAGGTGGTACTTCCAATACTTTAAACCACATTAATGCACAACAATTATAACCACTTGGTTGGATTCGGTTAATATTTTTTTTTTTAGAAACTGATGCGTGGCGTGATGATATTTTAGTTAAAGCCATACTCCCATAAGCCATACTCCATTTCTGTTCGAATTAACGTTCAAATTAATGCTTTTTATGTCTCCAGTTCCCTATTACAAAATGGTCAACAAACGTTTGAAAAATATTACACACCCACGCGTAATTAATACGAAATTACACGACCCTACCTAATGCGTTACGCACTGCCCAAACCCTTGTAACTCAAAAAGTCTATTCCCCGACAAATTACTGTTATAACTCAGAAGCTTGTTCAGCTACGGGTACTTTTGAATTTCATTCTTAATTTGTGTGTAATAAGGGTTATCATGTTCGACGCACCAAGGTCGCGGTAAAGCTTGTTTAGCTCAAAGTAGTGTGGTTTCTGTCATTTGTGGTTGGAACATTATCTCGACTTGGAACTCTTGTTACCGACGACATTACCTTTATTTTTAGGTCTTTTTGTCTGACGCTACTGTTATTACGTAAATACGGTAATAGTAATAGTATAATTTGTAGTGATGTGCCGAATGTGGTTTGAATTCGAAATCAAAATCGAAATTCGGCCGTACATTCGGTTAACATTCTTTTTTGAAATGATAATTTGTATCAGATTTCATAATGTTGAGCAAAACCAACAGCTATTTTTGTCCTATTAAGTAATTGGTCATCATTTTAATCTCAATTGAATCTTAATTTAATTGGTAGCCTTTTATTTTTCTCATCACTAACTCGGAAAAGCTTTCTTTATTCTAAGAACTTTAACATTTTACCTTTTATTTTACTCATTTTATCTGTATGTTTTTTCTTTTGCAAAAATAGGCGATAAAATTTTATCTTATTGGCTTATTGTCTCGACAATAAATGCCCATCCGCGGCCCATCCCTATTAATTTGACCGTAAAAATTGTAGACGCGTGGATATTGTTGTTACTGGAGTGGATGAAGCGTATTATCTAAATTATGGTTTGTTACGTAATCGGGATTTGTGATGACTTACGGCGACATTTTTTTTTAGTTTGTTAAACAAGAATAAAACGAGTTAACGAGTTCAAAATATAATGCTTTTTTGGAATTTTATTAAAGGTTTCTGTTTGTGTTTGTGAATCGTTTGAAAGTTTTTGTTTGATATGTTCTATGGATGACATCCGTGGCAATAAGGTTTGCACATTTATGTTTTAAGGTTTTGCGGTTTTAGTGGTCCAAGTCCAAGTAGGGTCAGATCTTGAAGTGATAAAGAGGTGCATTTCTATATGAATTATGGCGTTTTACTACTTTTTAAGTAATAAGTACTCATAATGATTTTGCGCGTTAGATATTTCTTATAATTATGTCATCGATTTTGAGCCACTATCACAGATATAAAAAAGCTATAATTGAATTTTTCTTTTCTCTAAATTTTTCAGGGAAATTTAAAAATAAAAAAATGTTTAGAACATCCATGCGATAAGCCAATAGATTCGGAGCAGTGGCAATAAAAACTATATAGCTTCAAACAGCTGAATAAATATTTTTCTCTCCTGTCAATTCGAATTTCAAATATCGCCGTTGACAGTAACCGACTGCCGGGCGTGGTATAAATTATACTATTTTTGATTGTGGTTAGTTCTCCTCTATATTTAATGCAGTAATCATGACAATGAATATTATTTTATTAAGTATACGTTAACAATAAGTTCACGGAGGGTTTAGCTAAATACCTATATTTAAAAACATCTCATGCAGTAAATATTTATGCCATTAAAAACAAAATTTTGTTGAATAATGTAAACAAGATCTTATAAACAATTATAAGACTTTCAGTATGATTTCTTCTTTTATCAACGTAGCAAGTTTATCTGTGCATACCCGGACACTATTTCATTGGTGCCAAACTCTCCCAAAGGAGAAGGAGATATTTGGAATACTACAACACTGGTCCAGTGCAGATTTAAGGATTTAACGGTTGCAATAGTTACTGAGAATTTCTTAACGTGTCTTTTGAAGCAAGGAGGAAATCGAGAACACGACGTTATGATCATCTGTCCAAGATCCAAATGATAGCGAAAGATACTCGGCATTTACGGTATAGTCCAGAAAATGTTGGCGATAGTCCAAAATGTGCCCCTAAGTGTTCAGACCTCGACTCAGGCGCCGAGTCGTGGGTCGGTTACGCGATATGGGCTTAATACCACAACGACAAAAAGTTTTTATAGGGACCGGCACGCGCGAGTAACCACTAGGCGGATCATGCCATAAAAAATTGGGAATATGAATAATATTTCAGTTACCTAATTAAATTGCACACTTGATTAAATTAGGATATGAATAATGATAACTCATCGTGGACACTACATCAACCAGCACATCCAAACATTATAATATCAATATACACAAAAATATCGCACGCTAACAGAAGTATTTAAGCGGAACGAAATGATCTCATTAAAGCTTCTATTCATATTAGTGACACCAGGCAGGCTGACAAATCGAATGGCCCGGAAGATATTCCCGGCATTCCGTGAGACTCCCGATTCCCGCTACGCTGTCACAAAGGCGAAACCACGATATTCATAAGCAGAATCATCAAAGAACTCGCGATGCGTTCGCTGGCTTGAAATATTGCCTTTAGAATCGCTCCGACATTGTGCCGGTAGCTTTATTTATAGCGCAACTTGCGATAAAAAGAGACAAGTGGATTATCTTGAGCGGCAGTTAAATCACGTTCCATTTTCGATTTCAGTTTTATCGAGCACTCCGTGGGTTTATCGATATTAGTTAATAACGAACAACACTAAGTGTTGATATCGTATAAATGTTAACGATTTGACAAAGACTTTTGTTTTTAGTTGCTAATAGTTAATAATCTCAGATTATAAGGTATGTTATTGGTAAATGGTGTATTTTTGTATAGATCCATAGGTTTCAGGTAGCCGCTGAAACCTTGCATCACAAGCCGATCGTCGTGGGAGTCTTTGGCAGAGTCATTATCCAGCTGTGGATCTTCTTCGAACCAATTATTATGAATCGAATATATAGATTCGTTTTTATATAATAGGTTGGGGAAAAAGTTTCTTCGCATTTTTTAAGAAAATTCAAAACATTTTTTAATATAGTTTATTTACATTTAACTAAAGTATGTAGGTACCATTTTGTTCGATAACTTTTTGCCATCTTGTAGGTAGGGACATGATCCCATTGCTATAGAAATTTTGGGACTTCTGGTCAAAATACCGCGACAAGTGGTTTTGGCAGTCCTCTCGTGATGTTAACCTGACACTGCCTAAAGAATTCTGAAGAGACCGAAACAGGTGGAAATCTGAAGGTGCAAGGTCAGGACTATATGGCGGATGCATTAACACCTCCCAGCCAAACTCTCTTAATTTTTGCTGAGTGGCTAAAGATGTGTGAGGTCTAGCGTTATCATGATGAAAAACCACACCCCTTCTGTTGATTAATTCCGGCCGCTTTCTCTCAACTTCTTGCTTTAATCTCATCAGTTGTTCGCAGTAGAGTTCAGAATCGATGGTCCTGCCTGGTGGTAACAGCTCATAATGAATAATGCCCTTCCAATCCCACCACACACACAGCATCACCTTGTTGCGAGTTAACCCGGGTTTCGCCACAGTCTGTGAAGCCTGACCGGCCTTTGACCACGACCTTTTTCGCACGTTCTTGTCGTACGTGATCCACTTTTCATCACCAGTTATCAGCTTCTTCAAAAATGGTTCGGTTTCATTACGTCGTAATAAAGAATCACAAATGAGTACACGGTTCATTAGGTTTCTTTCAGTGAGCTCGTGAGGTACCCAAATGTCGAGCTTTTTTGTGTACCCAGTTTTTTTCAAATGCGCCAAAACTGTTTTGTGGTCAATTCCCAGTTCTTCAGCTACGTCGTAACTACTGACATGCCGATCTTGCTCCACTTTTTCAAAAATGGCATCCATTTTATCTGTAATAGGGCGACCAGAGCGACGTGCATCTTTGACATCTAAATTTCCGGATTGAAAACGCTTAAACCAAATTTGTGCTATTCTCACAGACACTGCACTAGGTCCATAAACATCGCAAAGTTTTTTCGCGGCTTGCGTTGCATTTTTACCTTTTTTGTAGTAAAATTTTAAAATGTATCGAATTTCTTCATTAGATTCACTCATCTTGGCGGTACGAAAAACAAATGAAAATCACACATTTTCCTAATTTGAATTTGGAATTATGTTCTTTAAAATTTAAACTTTCAATGATACCAAAACCAGCCAAATACAAATAGTATAGCCAAAGAGATTTTATTACAAGTTTATACATACTATAATGCGAAAAGACTTTTTCCCCAACCTAATATATCGATAAGATGTATCGATTATTTACACCGTGTAAATAATAGGTCTTTACCTATAAAATTGCCGTTTTGTATGGAGATTTTGGGGAAGACTGCATTTTCCATACTAACATTTTTTCAGATTAGATAAGCTTAAGCGATATGTATGATATCACTCTTTATAAAAATTATTTATCGTTTTATTAAATTATGTATTCGGGAGGCACTTAAAAAGAGTTGATTTCGTTTCTAATTTTAACACAATTAATCTTACAACACATTATCAAAACAAATCAAAAGAGCTCAAAAATATGGTCTATTTTTAGACGAAGTAATTATTTTATAAGAATATTCTCAACCTTAATAGTTACAGACAAAATACTAGGAGAGAAAATAACGGCAATTTCATAGGTAAAGACCTATTATTTTCTTTTAGCACGACACAGTCTAGGGATTACGTCAAAATATTCGATAATCTACTGTATTTCAATACTCTGTGTCATTCCAATTCAATTAAAATATAGGAGCGTAGAATGTGGGAACGAATAAACGTCAATAAACCTGTCCTAGGTGAATTAATATTCGGTTTCTGCTGAAACTATTCTTAGAGCGATAAAGTTGGAGATTTAAGATGTAGTGACAGGTCGGTAACTAAATTGTCACTAACTGTTGACTATTATCACGTGACTGATAGCTTTTGTAAGCAACATTTAGACAGGTATGTTAATACCATGTAATATGTGGAACGATCATATTATCATGTTTTTATATGCACAAAATGTGCATCAATTACCACCAAATTTAACTGAACTGCCTCTACAAAATCAAAATAAAAAATCAAAATCAAAATCAAAATCAAATTCAGGAATATTTGGACGATAAAAATGCGTGGACAGATTGACACGTCTTTATGTTACATATTGTGCTGACTCGTAATGTGGGATGTTGCCAGTCGCTTTTTAATTAATTAGTTTTTATCTTAATTGCATGGCGAGTTTCAACATCGTTCATTGTTTCAAGTGGTCATATAATGATTGTAATGCTAAAAATCTATGTTTATAATATCTATGTTCACCCACTTGATTGTACTAGCCTAACATTTAAAAAAGGCAAGAATTGTAAAAAATCTGAAAAAAAGAGCAACCCTCGAGTTTCTGGCTCGCTCTTCACGGGGATGTCTGCGTTCCGAGCGAGTGGTAGATTCACTTATTTATAAATTGACGTTTTTAAGTATTTGTATATCAAGCCTATACAATAAAGATATTTTTGATTTGATTTGATTTGAATTAATTTATTATTATAATAAAGAATGATTCTCGAAATCATTCCCTTAGAAAAGCACGTAAAGCTGTTTATTGTGATGACATTACCGATTCTACTTACCAATCTACACTAATTATTATTATTTCAATCATAAAAATAAAAATTACAATTGAATTCAGAAACATTAAGCATTTTCGAAGAAAACTATGAAACTTCCTGGACTGATCAAATATTTTGCGGGAACGTAGGACTGTAGGAATCGAGTTAATTAATCATCTAATAGACGAATGGCATTGTTCATTGGTTTTTGTCCTATAACAAAGGCAGCGAACTCCAATTCCCGTACAAAAGATGTCGAACCTCTCTTGTACAGTCGAGTTCAAAAATATGTTTGCACGTTTGCCAGTAAATGACTCTTATTGTAAGGGAATAGAGACTGTCAGCGGTCAAAAATGTGCATATATATTTTTGAACTCGAATGTACTTTCGCTCCCTTGCACTCAAAGCAATGTTTGTACAACCGAAGAAGTTTGCGGTCCAGTAGAGGGAAAGCGTTACCTTAAAATGTAATAAAGTTAATACAGTTCGTTTCTTTGTTCGTCACCAGCTACTTCGCACTGTATATAGGAAGGCAAGGGCCTTCCTACATAGACTGTGGCCAACGGTTTAACGTGCTGAAGCACTGAGAAACTAAAGATCATAAAGTTGTGGTCACCCATCCAAGGGCAGACCACGACGAAAGTAGCTAAGGTTTACAATAATGAAAGCCAAAGATTACCATCCACTACGCCTCTGAGCACAAATATGAAATAAAACAATGTAATAAATGTAATAACACATTGCTTTATTTCAAGCAATCGAACATACATACAGATCACGCCTCTTTCCCCGAAGGGGTAGGCAGAGGTGTTAAACACCCACATTTCGCCAGATATGTTACAGGTGGCGAGCCTGTTGCCATGCACCGGGCACAGTGAGGCAAGCGATATTCACAATGAACTGTACATAAGTTTTATTCAAACCCAGCTAAGCTATTGAAAATGTAAGACAAGGTTGCTTTCTACGTTTAAAAAAGAGCTGCTGAAATCTAAGATTTATCAAATCATATACATTCACCATTTTTTCGCTTATCAGTATATTTTCTCAGGGCTCAGCAACAGTTTGTTCTCGTACTCACAGCTGACAGTATGTCATTATACAATTTGCGTAATTGTACCGCTTTGTTTTAGACCGATACTGGGTGGGAACGAATTTAAGCGAAGGGTGCGACGGCACACGGCTTAACGACTGTTGGTTGTTACTTCATAATATTGGAGGAAGATACAATCCATACAATCCAATTTTAGCCACCGCGAACACCGGTGCTCGCAAACAATAGATGTTTCTATAATGTCTGGTTTTTTGCCTGTGGTAGTAAAGATTGACAATATTATTAATCGAAAGTAAAATTGGGTCCTTACCTATGAAATTGGTGTTTTTTTCTCTCTTAGTATTTTGTCTGTAACTATTAAGATTCAGAGTATTCCTAAAAAATAATTATCTCGTCTAAAAATAGACTATATTTTTGAGCTCTTTTGATTTTTTTTGATAATTTGTTGTAAGTTTACATACCGTTTACAAGCCATACCGTTTACAAGTTTACAAGCCACCAGAATACATCATTTTATTTGCATTCACTTAAAACGATAAATAATTTTTATGAAGTGTGATATTACACATATTACTAAAGCTTGTCTAATGATAGATGCCAAATATTAATATCTTTGGATTTGCATAGGTAAGGACCCAATATGTATAGATTTTGAGCATTCTATACTTTTGAAATAAAAAAAAACTATTTTATTTCACATCGTCGTACCAACTAACTTCAGTCTTAAGAAGTAAACAAATACGTAGATAACTTCAAGAGTAGTTACTTTCGCAACTCTTAGTTTCTAGATGAACTTTCGTGATAAAAGCTTATGCATAAATAATAAGAAAAAGCACAATCATAATGCTTTATGTAAATGAACTTTGCAATACATAAATTTACGATTGCAGTACTAAAGTTAAGGAATTTATGCATTTTAAAGGTTATGCGAAGAACGTAGTGGTGTAGTAGTTACGCTTAGTTAAAAACAAAGCTCAAAGAAAAAAAACAAAGAGAAGCTCAGCGGCGTAGTGGTTAATACTCTTTGGCTTTCGATTGAAAACAAAGCTACCTTCACCATGGTCAGGCCGTGGATGGGTGACAAAAACTATATGATCTCAAGCTCCTCCGTGCTTCGAAAGGCACGTTAAGCCGTGGTCCCCGTAGCTATTGTGGCTAGTTTTACCCACCAACCCGCTTGGGTCAGCGTGGTGGTGTTACGGCCCATACTCCTCATGTGTTTCTCCATGAGGAAGGACTGTGCCCAGCAGTGGGACTTATATAGGTTGAGAACAGGAAAAGAACACAAACAAAGCAATGGTTGATCTTTCGATGGGTGACCACAACTTTGTGATTTTAAGTTCCTCTGTGTAATTAAGAACACGTTTCTACCCATCAAACCATCCGCTTTGGATTAGCCTGCTGCTGTTAAGACTAGTTTGGCATTGGAATCTATACCTACAGGATGTCCAATGGTATGCCAAAATAAACATGTATATAATCAGGACTATTGTCCCCTAAGGATTAGTCAGATACTAGGCAAGAGTACCGCAGGCGCTTCACCAGCAGTGACAGCACTCAGCGTGACAGGTGGTGAGCCCGTCGCCGCTATTTGATGGTTGTCTAAGTCCATTAGTCGCCTTTTACGACACCCAAGGGAAGAGATGGGGTAGTGTGTGTACTTTTAATGAGCCGCTACCACGCAATGCCAAAAAATATGCCCTATTGAAATAATTTCGTAATAAAAAGCTATACTAATAGTTATTAGGTCCCACTTTTTATTGCACCTCATATTCTTTAGTACAAAGTAAGATTGATTACCGATTCATTACTTACCCATATACGTAATTTAAAAAGTATGAGTAATAATAAACCATAACCTTTCACATTTCTCTCGTAGATGCAAACGCATTGCCCACAGCGCGTGCTTTGACGCAAACAAAATTGTCTGTCACAATTAATTACCTCATCTAACATGCATGACAATCTAATAGCGGTGATCTAGGCGCGACCCGCTTACCGCTTTCTCTTGCACGAAGTGCTCTGTGTTTTGGCCACGAAGTCAGCGGGAGCGGTTTCGTGAAATATTAACCGGGGTATTAATTTGGTAACTTGACAAATATTATCAAGTCTCAAAATTGCTGAGGAACATCGCATACGACTGCATCGTATCACACACAATCGTGTTTTTTAAACTACCTGTACCACCATAGTTCATAGGCCCAGGTAGAGGTAGGTGAACAAGACAAGGACGGAAGATTGAATATTCCAAAATAATCTGTATGAAGTTGTATACAATGTATACGGTTTCTATAGTAATTGTATGCCGCTTCTATAGGTATTTCAACAATCCAGACTGAAATATTGTGCAAAGGGTGAAAAAAACTGTGTTTTGTCCTTTTTTCTTAGGGATTGTAGTGGATGTAGAACGATTGGCGTGACTTCGTCTTACAGCTAAAACCAAAACTTAGTTAATGCTATGACTTCGATTACATATTAAGCCCTAGACACTTAGGATCCAAATTACATTGTCATAAAGTATGTCACGTATCATGAAACTCGCTGGTTTAGTGGCCCACCCGCGAGGTCGTGAGTCTAGCTTAATTAGACCTCGGCCGGGTGACACGGGAAGGAGATGCATCGCTATTCAGTATGAAACTCATAAATTCAAGACCAGAATTGGACCCCGTGGCACTTTTGTTTTATAGTTCGCAATTCTGTTCATAATACTCAGCACCTTTTGTTCTTCATGGCAGTTGAAATGTCAGCACTAGATTTGATTTATTAGTAACCGAGTTTTTTAATATTTTGCCTGATTTTTGTTTTATGATCTATTTTTTCATCAGAGTAAACAGAACTGGAGAAGCCATTAGTCGGCCATGGAGTAGCCCACGAGACTAGCGTTCGAAATTTGAAATCGTAGAATTCTAAAACATGAAATAATGAAGTAAATAATCATGAAATCTTAAAAATTATAATTACAAATAAAAGGTGACACCATCTTTTAGCATACTCGATGAATTCTATTTATTTTTCCAACAAAAAACAGCACAGGCAGGCATTTTTGCGGGAGCTCTGTTCGCCGCAACGTTTACAATGTTATGGCTGTCAAAATGGCGGCTCAAATAGTTTTATTAAACGTGCAAGCATCCGATGCTTGTGCATTTGGCAGAGGGGAATGTTAGACAAAGGCTACTCCAGTTCTGTTTACTCTGAGATTTTTTCTTATATTTGTCTTGCTTACCTGCTTACCTGTCATATGTAAAAAAAAAGATACTTCAAGATGCTACATCACCTGAGCAGAACTGTGTTAAGTACGAGAGTATAGAAAAATAAAATATGAACACCGCCGCTACCTTCATTTGCGCTGCCTGTATTTTGGAGAGTCCCGTGAGCTTTGCTTAGTTCTCAGACCACATTGTGGAACCTACCAACACTGCGCCTTCCAGTTTGTCCCTAGTCGACTCCCATTATAGGGCTGTTTCGTGGACAATGGACCTTATAAGGGCTTCATAATGTAAGCGTTCATATTTTAGCTTCGTATGTCATCAGTGGGCTTCACACACACTTTTAAGACTTTCGCTCTAAGAAGCTTTAAATTGGTTTAGATCATGCCATGTAACTTTTCCAATAACCGCCCACGAACTCTACCAAATCGTAGCTATAAATTATTGGTAAATTAAAAAATACACTCGAAAACCACTTTATACTATTTTCGGAACCGTTACATGGCATTTACACTGTCACCGCTAACTATATTGCAATCATCTATACATATTATAATAAAACTGCAGAGGTATGTCTGTAAATAAAAAAAAATTTAAAACCTAGTCAGGGGGATGTAAAAAGAGGAAATATACCAAAAACATGTCTGTTTCTGTGTCTGTTTGTTTGTTTGTGCGGGCTAAATTCCGAATGGCTGGACCGATTTCAATGAAATTTTGCATGGTGATACCTTATATCCCTGGTCATCATAGTTAAAAAACCATACTAACCGCGGAGGAAGTCTCGGGCAACAGCAAGTTTTCAATAAAACTACCGTTGCATTCTAAACTGCAGCTAAAAATCACAGAAAAATACCTGTGATTTTAAAACCGAGTATACAGATTGCTATATTTTTACTCGTTGTATCTTACCTGTGACAGATTTGCGGTATCAGCACTGCAAACTGTTATCGTCCGGGAAACGTTGATTGATATTTAGAGCTGTTCCGGTACGTAAATCGTTTATCGCTGTTTTATCCTGATTTATATTTATTAGATTGTTCTAGCTGTGTATCAGAGTTGAAATAGATTGTTAGATAGGTATCTAGGGTTTGTTACTACAGTATCTAAAGATCTTCTTACGTGCCTTAAATAAGAGGCAACGTCGGGCCAACACTAGGGCAGTGGTAGAAACGGGTAGTAGCCAAACTTAGAGCCAATTCCAGGACCGATTTAAGGGCTTAAATAATAATAATAATAATAATAATTTATTTTCATAATTCAGCAGGTACAATAATAATTCATAACTACCTACACTAGGATAAACCTGTATCGTAGGTAATTAAACCTTCCTTAGTGTAAACAATCATACTGCATACATAATGAAAACATAATGTAAATTAACAAAAATTAACAAAAATCTTTCTTTATGCTATTTTTATGACAATTTTTTTACAAATAGGGTCGTGAGTTAAGAAAGCACGTACCTACTGTTTCTTTTATATAACTTAGCTCAAGATACATAATTTTTGGAAAAATAGTTACTTACATTGCTAAAAGTATTAAAAATACGTACATATTTTGTTGTACGGTGTTTTATCGTGTAAACGTGGTAGTAGGAAAACATTAGATTGTCAGCCCTAAAAATATAGTGTGGTAGTCGGCAGTTGTCGACTGGTTAAAGGCTCTCATAAATACAGGATAGAAAAAAAAGCTTACAATGGACCAATAGTAAACGTGAGAGAGCGAGCCGTTGACACATTTGAAGATAATATGCGCATGTCCTTCGACTGCGAGGCAGAACAAGGAATAAGTTGAAGCGGGTTTATATAAGTTTCTGTATGACAGTACTACGGTCCGAAATACTCGAGTGTTTTTTTTATTCAGAAGGTCTGTGATCCGCATTGTTATGCATACTGGCTGAAAATAAACAGATTAGTTTTTGGTTTAACTTAAAGATACTGTCCCAATTAATTCACGACATTCATATTATATTATATAATACTTCTAATGGCTTAAAACCAAATTTGCTTCCATACACTATAAGTATTAAACCAGCTTCATTATGACACATGATGTTGAAGAAAATGGGCTACTGATCCCTTCTTCCCTGACACAAACGCCAAACTCAGGTACGAATTTTTTTAACGGTCTCTAACATTGCTGACTGTGCTTGCCAAGTCTGCCTTAGACGTGAAAATATCGAAGACAAGAAACAACCAATATCCAGGCAGGGCTGGTCTGTAGTTTCTTGCTTTCCTGATACCTTAATAGTTTATTTAACTTAATATAACAATTTATTTTAAGAAAATTATTATTGCGCTTAGAATTATTGTCTGTTAAATATACCATCTATTAACTTCTAATTCATCTTTATCCTCCTCAGCTTAAAAATTAGCCCACAACCTCATGAATACGGAGCGGTTGGGACGCAACGTAACGAGTTCGCGTTTACATTTCATCTGGTACAAATGACGCGGCGCATTGCACAGGTTGCATAAAGCTACGGACATGCACTCCGTGTCGAGTGATCTTGACACCATTATGAGCTCACTCTCCCGATTTAGAGTTGTGGAACAATGGGGTTTTGGTTCGTGATTAGCATACGTGTGGAAAGTTAGAACCTTTTTTCTTTTGCGTATTCGAACTCTTTGGCTTCGTTTTTGAACTAAAGCCGCCTTGGTCATGGTTGGATATTGAATCAATGACAAAATTTTCATTCATCTTCTAACATCATTAAGAATGTTGATGTCCATGTTATAAAATAAGTGATTAAGGGCGTATTGGGTACTGGGTCTGTGATTGTGTAGGCGATGAGCTAGCCACTTATTACTACTCTTTCACGATTTTTCATCTGACCAAACCCAATTTTTGTATGACTAAATGTGGTCTTAAGGAACACAGTGCTCCTTGGACTCAGCCTACCCCTTCGGGGATTGCAGGCGTGATTGTATGTATGTGTATGTGACAAAATTTTCTGATCTTAAGACTTCCGTACTTTGAAAGGCATGAAGTCCCTGATGAACGTTGCGCGGGAGCTCTTGCAACTGTCCCCGTGAATCTACTTGAATCTACGTGAATCTTAATTGAGTAATCGTCTTCACTCTCGCATATCATTTCATCTAAAAAGGCCTTTGTGCAGCTGTCGAATTATTTATTATTTATTTATTTATTTATCCAAAACATACATCACATTACATAAAACTAAAGTCTCGCCAACCTGGACAACAGGTTGTTGGCGAGGAAGCGCTCATTAATTAATTCCGTATATTCTGGATATCCTAAACTTATACTGCTAATCTAATAATCTTAACATTATTTATATTTATAAACCTTAACATTCTGCCAAACATAAAAATGACTCTAATACATTTTTAAAATATAACAATTTTATGTTACCAATTTTTTAAAAAGAAAACGATACTAAACGAAACGAATAACCAAGAACAATATGACCAATAAATACAATATACAACCACACTTACAATTATATATACTTACTTCGAAAAATACATATTCCTTAATTTAGTTTTTAATGATCTTTTACTTAAATGTTTATGTTAATGTTTATGGGCTGCTAATGATGATAAAATCAACTCTCTCATTGTACTATCAAGCATTTTTGGTATAACTACACCAGTGTCTCTAATCGAAATTTGGTCGAAACATAGGTATTTGGGTTATTTGAACGCCTTAGAGTTAGTATTTTAAAGTAATCAAGTGCAGAAAAGGTAATTGAAACTGTCGCAAATTTTAGGTCAGCACAACAAAAATAATTGGATTTGTTCGGGTGTACCAGAATTGACGGATATTTATAGTACAAATAAAACGTTCGTTCTAATAGTCGTTTTGCATATTTGTTAGTGATTGCAAATGGCTTTGCTTGTACATTTAATTAAATGTTTTAGACTGTTATTTAAACGGTTAGCAAAATATTCCAATTTTGGTCAGCAAAAAAATACTATTAGTCAACTAAAATAACTAATTGGTCAGCAACTTACGGGCAGCAAATATTTTTAAATTAGTTAGCAGAATAACTAATTGGGCAGCAACCTATGGGCAGTAGATATTTGAAATTTGTCAGCAAAATAACTAATTGGTCAGCACCTCAAATGTTTTCTCTACTCCTAAACTGTTTAATATATGTTTTGAAGACAAAAATATTGTTTTATATAGGTCATAAAAAATTACCTTAACCTCATATCTTTCAGAATACAATTCCTAAGAATTGCTCCTTGATGCTTCATCGATCCGTTTCATAGATTTTATACATTTCCGGTAACATATACACGCTGAAAATTTCGTGGTTGTTTTCCCGCAAATAAAATGATTCCATCTTAGTAGTATTATAGATTGGTGCACTTCTTTTTTAATTCCAATGAAAGAATACCAGTTTTACGATTGTGATAAACGAAACTCGAAAGCAACCTCGAACCAATAGTAGGAATCAGCCGCGCGCGCCGCGTCCGATCACCGGCTGGGGTCATCGCCCCTCGCGCTGTCAGCTGATAACTCACCATTTACTAAGAAGTGATTTCCATTTTCCCTTCATACTTTAACGGGCTTAGGACCGTCGTAAATACTTTTATTTACACATAACTACGCACAAACACAATTTTAATGGTTTGTTTAACATGTTTTTATAATTATTATCTTAAAATGATTATTTATCTACTGAATTAGGTAATAAAGTATTTATGGCATATTTAAAAAATGGGAATCAACGTATTTACAATGACTTTATTTACCTAACCTCAAAAATGTTCGCTATTTACAAATGTACTACAAATACTTACACTTCACGGTAACGGAGCAAGTGTTCAAAGTGTAAACCACTGCGTTCCACACACAATCATGCACGTTTTACTTGATTAGCTTTTGATTTTAAGAATATGTCGCTATCACGTCTTATTACATCAGAAAAGTCCACTATCGCATTTTTAAACATTTTTAACGCGTCGCGAGTTTGGTGTTCTTCGCGATACACAAGGCGTTTGAACTCAGACCACAAAATAAAAGTCTTACGGAGTAAAATCTGGGCTTCGCGGTGGCCACGCTACTGGCTCGCCGCGACCGATCCAGCGCTGGAGAAACACAGTCGAGGTGCTCTTGCACAGCGCGCTGATAATGGGCACCCATCGTGCTGGTAATACAAGTTATCCGGGATAAAAATACGTAGCATTCGTAGGTACGTTTCACCGGTCAAGTGACCTGTCACAAAATGGGCCCCAAATGAGCAGCTGTTTATTATGCCGGCCCATACGTTTACAATTACACATAGAAACGTACTTCACAGTTGAATGGCGATTCATTTTCACGGCAACAATAGCGCATTTGCTTGCGGTGTTGCGCGGGCGGCATTCGCGGTTCAACTACTGGGCGGCGGCAGCGGCCTTGGTGTTTACGCAAAGGCACCGCGCGCATGCGCACGGCGCGGCGCGCGCGCAGATGTTTGTGTGGTTTATGCTGTATTACTTTAACTGTAGAGCTTCTTTTGCTTTAAACATTGATTTCGTGCGGCAAGCAGCACCCAAATACGTCACATTTCGTACAAGTTACTATCGTTTCTCACGCTTTCGAGTTGATGATTATTTATTTGATTACTTGAGAACAAAAATATTTTTATTTGCAAAAATAATTCCCGTGATTCGACATTACTAATAAAGGTAAATCTTTTTTCCGCGGGAAAACAACCATTGAAAATTCAGCCAGTATATTGCTGCCCAAATAATTATTTTACACCTCAACTAAAAATTTTAATGCCCTAATAATTATCTTGATGCCCAATTAATTATTCTGCTCACCAAAGAAATATTCTGCTGACCAAATATTTATTTCGCTCAAATAATTAAATAGCTGCCCAATTAATTACCAATGTTTTAACTCATAGTTCAGGGAACCCTGTTACATATAAAATGTTTGTACCTACTAGGTATTATCTTGATAAAAAAGGATTGGAGTGTTCTCTAATTCCTTTATCTTTGAGTATATAATTATAAGAGTGTATTTTTGCAAGAAAATTGTAGTACAACGATAATCCGAATCATATTCTTTAAGGCATAAATGTCATCATCATCATTAAGTTTGACATATTCTTACCTAAAGGTCTCCAAAACGATTGCCCCTGCGCAGCCTAGATCGAGTACCTTCATCGAAAACATATAAAAAAAGGAAGGAAGGAAGTACTAAAGAGTAAGGACAAACATAGTGGCATGTTGGTCCAAGCGGAATGGACCCGAAGGCTTACGTGCCTTCCTAATCATCGAAGATCTTGAGATCACAAACTTTTAGTCAACCACTCAATTTTTTTTTACATATGATAGGTAAGGTCTTGGCCTTCATCTCACCTGATGATGAGTGACTGAGTGACGATAAGGCTGAAGGTGGAAGGAAGCTTCACCTGTAATCCTCAACAACTGAGGAACTGGCTATCTTACCTCTGATTGCCGGAACACAACATTGCTTAAAACATTGTTATCATGACGACAAATTTAGGTGAGACGGTAGCTAGCCAAGCGGGCTTAGAAGCCCTACCACCAACCAAACCAAGCAGAAAAACTGCCCCATGGGGAATCGAACCCAGACAACACCCGGTGGTGTCAACTACTAGATCAGAGAGGTTAAAATTCCTGTGACCAAAGTTTCGCTTCGAAACCAAGCAACAATCTACGCCACTGAGCTAAAACAAAGCAAGTATAATACCTATCTATCATATTTACGAACTAATAGTTAATAGTGAACACAATATAAACAGTTTATCGTGGCTCAACATTGTTTATAATCTCCAGCCCGAGGTATCAGTCACATCGTGGAAACTGGGTCGTGAAAGGTGTATTGCAGCGTGCAAGCTGTCTAGGAAGTGCAGAACTGTCGTTAGGTAATCATTACAACTTTTACGTAATTTCTAGATCGATTTTAGTAATAGTAATAGTAATAACTTTTTTGTTGCGATAAGAAGCTCAATTTCTATAAGAAACGTGAAAAGCTCTAGGGGCGCTTTTCACGGAAAGTATCAGAAATTACGGTTCCCATAGAAATTGAGCTTCACAACGCAGCAAAAAAGTTTAGTTTTTTACAATAATAACTTACACTAGAGGTGCAGATGGAAATAAAAAAAGGAGCAAATAAAAAAAAGGAGCAGACAGAGTCGTCAACACCCACTTTTCGCAATTTAAATATATTTATTTTTATTGTTTAAAGGCAGCTGTAGCCCAATTGAGACGAACGGGGCACTACTCGTTCGAGAGGCCGCGGGAAACGCGGGTTCAATCCCAGCGCCTGCACCACTGAGTTGCTCGCCACCTGTTACATGGGGACCTAACATATCTGCCGAAATGTGGGTGTATAACACCTCTGCCTATTCGGGGAAAGAGGCATAAAATAGAGTTGATTGAGGGTGTTAAAGAGATCCCGGCAAATAACGAGTCTGTATGTTTGCAAAGACATGATACAGGGGGTTTAATACCTACTTAGCTAAAGTAAGAAAATCAAATAAGATTATACGAACCGTAGAATTTTTTTAGCTTATTTCCTTCAAATAAATGATCATTACCTCGATTATTTCACGTCATTCAGAACCTAATAATTGTCCAGAAAAACTAGTTGAGATGGAGCCGTATTGCAACTATTGAAATGAAAAATGAAAATGAAAAGATTCTTTATTGTACACCATTCAATATGAATTTGATTTTTCCTGATTGTTTTCTATTGAGTCTACATACCCTTTTAAAAACAGGTCCTAAATCTGTAAACCAAACTTATTACAATTTTCAATCTCAAATTTTTGTTGCGGCAATATTATTACAATTCGTACGAAGTCTGTTCAAAAACCATAAGATATGCTTAACGGAGTTGAGGTTGCTTTAAACAGAATAGTTATGTAAATGGTACCTCAGACTGCGCTCCGGTATTGCAAAAAACCGTTCTCATAATATACAATGTGAGTCGTGGGGTGGGAACGTTTCGCGGCTTAAGCTGCTATCTCTATCCATTTTTTGCCAAGAGCTATAATAAAAAGCTCTTTATTAGTTGGAGATGCAGAACGAAGCGGCAGTTTGTTGATTCAGATAGTTGTTCGCTTTAAGTTTGCCATGTACCTACATTCAGGCAAGTTGCAGGTAATGGTAAAAGGTAAAGATAACTTAAGTTTTAGGTAATGTTAAGTTTACTTTCTAAAGTTTTTCGTTTCGTCGTTTTGCTGGGACAGGCCTTCCTCATGGAGAAACACATGAGGAGCATGAGCCGTAACACCACCACGCTGGCCCAATGCGGGTTGGTGGGTAGAAACGGTCACAAATGCGACCGGGACCAACGGCATAACGTGCCTTCCGAAGCACGGAGGAGCTCGAGATCACAAAGTCTTGGTCACCCATCCACGGCCTGACCATACCGAAGGTACCTTTGTTTTCGATCGAAGACAAAGCGCACTGACCACTACGCCACCGAGCTCCTCAAAGTTAGAGCTAAAGTTTTTGGGTACATTCAATTTTCAAAGCACAATTTTGGATCCTCTTTCTTTTTCCTTCACCAGATTTTATACATGTCAATATTGAAGAGTGTGTGCCGGAACATCTCCAGGCTGCCGCTGGCTCCATGTAGATTGAAGGGGTTTGGGAGTGATTACGTAAAAGGTACCTACGAATTGCCTATAGATAATAATAATCTGATTGACTTAGTTTTTTAAAGTTATTTACTAAACCTTATTTCAGATACTACAAGATAAAATTAATGGTAGTGAGATCCATATAATTACACACAGAATAAAAATGTATATATTCATTTACCGCTCTTAAAACCCCAATTAGTCTTAAAATAGGTAGGTACTTGAGATTAAAATTCCCCTTCCGGGGACTGACGTATGATAGCTTAATCACTATGCCAAGGGACTTATTACTTTCCGCCTCTGAACAGGAGATCCAATATTACTTATGTAAATAGTGATTACAAGGATAAGGACTGGCGAATAATTAACTCAAGTTTTTTTCCACTCATTCAGCCACGGTAAACTGATCTGTATTAACTTAACAATAGAGTCGAAAATATTAACAACTTTTTTTTCGTTTGGATATGGAAACTTATAGCGAATACAAATTATACCTCCCACTTGTCTATTTAAGGAAGTTATGAAATTAATAAACAAACATTCATAGCAACCTTTAATAAAGTCAAATTTAATTAGGGACTATGCAAGCCATTCTTGCTTTTGTTATAAAAAATAATAATTCCATAATTTACTAAGATTGAATGGAAAATTATCTCAATGACAAATAAGAATAGGAGTGAGTGGTGATGCAAGTGTGGAAGAAAACATGTTGCGCCGACCTCAAACGATATCGGGAACATATCAGAAGAAAGACGACCATTCAACTTCAGTGAATCATTATTAGCCAACGTTCGGGTAAGCAACTGGAACCACATATTAGGTCCTTACCATTGAAATTGGTGTTTTGTGTGGAGATTTTGGGGAATTCTGCATTTTCCTGCATTAAACTTCAGTGAATCATTATTAGCCAACGTTCGGGTAAGCAACTGAAACCACATATTAGGTCCTTACCATTGAAATTGGTGTTTTGTATGGAGATTTTGGGGAATTCTGCATTTTCCATACTAAAATTTTTTCAGTTTTCTTCACAACGACAAATCCAAAGATAATAATATTTGGCATCTATCATGAGACAAGCTTAAGTAATATGTGTAATATCACACTTCATAAAAATTATTTATCGTTTTTAAGTGAATGCAAATAAAATGATGTATTCGGGAGACACTTAAAAAGAGTTGTCTCCGTGTCCAATTTTAACACAATTAAACGTTATCAAAACAAATCAAAAGAGCTCAAAAATATAGTCTATTTTTAGACGAGGTAATTATTTTTTAGGAATACTCTGAATCTTAATAGTTACAGACAATATACTAAGATAGAAAAAAACACCAATTTCATAGGAAAGGACCCAATATTAAAGAACATGTTGCAAATCCAACCTCTTTACATACATACATATAATCACGACTATTATCCTCTAAGAGTTAGTCAGAGACTAGTCAAAAGCAACGCAAAAGCAGACCACTGCCATAGTCCGCGCTTCACCAAGCAGTGACTGCACTCAGCGTGACAGGTGGTGTGCTGTGCCCGAAGCAGGTATAAAGCTATTGGATGTTGTGCAGTTCTAAGCCCATTAGTCGCCTTTTACGACACCCACGGGATGAGATGGGTTGGTAGTATTCTTTTACAACACGGCTCTCACCAAATCTCTTTAAATGTGTTATGATAATTAATACTATATAGATATTTTATAAGACGTTGTCTTTTCTATAGTTTTGTTTAATACAAGCGTCGTGTGCATCTTCTTTTTATTTTATTTATTTATTATTTCCCATACAGTCCTTTAATATCCTACACAATATTTGCAGTATGTCTCCGAGATCAATTGTCTCTTCTTCGACTTCCGCTCGCAAAACAATTTAACGCTCAAAAAACTCATCATTATTGGCCCAATTAGCGTCGTTTTTGAAAGCACTTGTTCAGATGAGGAACTGAAATGCAAATATGAAATGTTTTATGGAAAGGAATTTTGATGGCTTATTGGGGTTCGAACGGGGTTACGTTGACGAACAATGCAAACAAATAAACGGGGACTTTCGAATTCCTTCTGAAGGGGTTTACAGAATTATCAGTTGCTTAGTATCAGTAATTTTGTCTTAAGGAACGTGAAATTTTGGAATGTTCTTTTAGTAGATAATAAGGGAGGCGTATCTTTTTGTATAACGTCGATTGTCATGATATCGTCTGTTATAACTCATTTGGCATAATCATCAAATAGCATAACAATTTTTCTTTCGCATAACATTAAAGTGGCCTAACCGTCTAAAGGCATATTATTATTAAGCATAACTATAGAAATCCCTCATTTCATTTGGAATAACATTTGGCAGTCTTAGAATAATCACCCAGATTCGAACTAGTACACCCCGACTCAACGTGGCCCGACTTGCCCTAACTAGAGTGTAATTTAAATCTGCGTGCGTCTACGAAGACCGTCACAGAAGCCACATGTTGCATTCCTGCCTGGACGTTGTATTATTCCCTGAGATTAGGCAATATTATGCTAAAGATTCAATAAGCTTTAAAAAATATGCGTTAAGATATTATGCGTTATGATCATTATACTTTGTATTAGTTATGCGTTTCAAATTTATGCCTTTCAATAGTCTATACAATATTAAGACTAAAAAATGGTGTGTCGTGTTTTTATAAATTTTGATTATGATACCCTTCAACGGCCAAGTCATACAACATAAACTATAATAATAAAGAAATCGCAGTAAGGAACCTTAGACTTGACACGACTTTGTCTAGATTTCATAACTTTTTAGAGATAAACAAGCAGCTCCATGGAGACATGGCTAGTTTTTTACAGAATATCAATTTTCATTACCACGAGCGCTTAACAGCTTATAAAAGTGATAATCAAACGGAACGGGCTATTACAATATCTAAAACATTAAACAATTTTTAAAAATAGTTCCAGGCGCAATTTACCCACAGTGATGTTACACATTAAAGTAATATAAGTTTCAATCTTCTTTGTTTCAGTTCAAATGTATTTACACAAATATTTAAGAGACACAAGAATAAATTTAGTTAATTAATTACACTTGAAGAAGAATTCATAGTGTTTATTATGTTCAGTACAAGTTATAAAATATTTTTTGCAACCGCCTCTCTTGTCTAGTGGTTCACACTACCGAGTGTTGATAGGGAGGTCCGGGTTCGATTCTCCATGGGGGCAGAAGTTTTTTTGCTTGGTTTGGTTGGTGGTAACGCTTCCAAGTCCTAGCTAGCTACCACAATCTTACATAATTACAGTGTTATAAGCATTTGTTGTGTTTCGGCAATCAGAAGTAAGATAGCCAGATCCTCAGTTGTTGAGGATTTACAGATGAAGCTTGCTTCCAACTTCGGTCTTATTATTATTATTATTTACCATGAGGTGAGATGAAGGCCAAGAGCTAACCTGGCATATGTAAAAAAATCTCGATTAAAGTAAGAAATAAGATTAGTAGTTCAATTAAAAATGTATAAGTATTGAAAGAATTTAACTTACGTAAGACACGTTTCACGTAACTGACTATCCGATTATTATTTGTATTACAGGAGAAAGTTTAAAATTATGAAGCAAGCTATAACCATTAAAGGGAATTTTCCATGAATGGAATAGCCACACTTCAGTTATTTGTATAAGGTTGATGTTTTGAATGGACTTTCAAAAGCAAAAAATAAAGAAGAATGTTGTAATTAGACTTACAAATTTATATTTTATTCAATATCTTGGCAAACAATTTGACTGTGCGGATAGAGAACCGTCGTCGTAAGATTTGAGGGCGCACTTTTATTTTTATGTTGACAACACTGTAATTACGTCTCATTAAAACGAAAATTTGAACTGTATTAATTTATTTTTTATTTTTTTATGTAAAAAGGGGGCAAACGGGCAGACGGCTCACCTGATGGTAAGTGATTACCGCCGTTCATAGACATATACAACACCGGAGGAGTTGCAGATGCGTTGCCAACCCTTTAGGAGGGAATACACTCTTTTTGATGATATTTTAAAATTACTAATTAACTAATAAGATTTCAATGTATTTCCAGGCAGCAGTAAGCTGGTTGGATCGTAATTTTAGTTAATTTTTTTGCCGCAACGGTTCTCTTTCCGCACAGACTACAATCTTCTAGAATACATGTGATTCTTATAAGAATTATTCCTACTCAGCCGGGAGCCTGTAACATAAGAAGTAAAGTTACAGTACTGAGCAATATTTGTAATAGGTACTAATGGAACAACCTCGAAAAAAAACTGGTTGTTAAGAATTCGAAAAAAAAAAAGATTGTGAAATAAACGATAGTCAATGAATTCTTTAGTATAAAATCACTTCAGTCTTAACGGTTCAATATTCCCATTCGATGTACTCCAAATTCCAACTTTGGTCAAACTTGTGACAACACTCAGCTTATTTTGTGATTTGTATTTGCGTGTTTGCTTTCCTAAGCTCACTTCCTCTCATAATTCACTTAGCGTTTACCTCTAAGTTGACAACTAGTTGTGTGGGCTGTGAGGCATTTTCTTATGGAGTTCTCGCATCAGAAATTAGAAATTTTCTTTCTAATATCTTTATCTTTTCTAATCTTTTAGATTAACTTTAAGCGTATTGTCCAAAGCTTTCAATCTATTTTGTGAAAAGCTTTAATTAGAAATTAGAAAGTGAATATTCTTAATTTATTTTAAGTTATCATAATTCTTCGATTTAACAACCGATGAATAAATTAAGGAACCTAAACATAAGCCTTTATACTAGTAGATAATAATAATATTAAAGACAAAATATATACACATATTACACATATGATCACGACTATTATGCCCTTAGGGTTAGTTAGTGACTAGACAAGGCACTGCAAAAGCTATCCACTGCCATAGTCCGCGCTTCAGCAAGCAGTGACTGCACTGCACATGTGCTCTGTGTGACAGATGGTGAGCCCGTCGCCGCTAGTTGCTATTGGATGTACAATTATAGACAATGTACAATTAAACGTACGTTACGTTATCGTTTTTGAATTCCATGTTTTGTAACAAATGAACACAACCAAAATATTTTTCTTGTAGCATCAAGTTCATTATATTTTAAGAATAAACAGTTACCAGTGATATTATAAACTATTAAAACTGTTGCGGAAAATGTGGTCTTGTTAAACTATATCAGCCAGTGGATGTGGTCACTCTACTGTTAATAAAAGAACCTCGCCGGTAATCGTTCACTGTACCTCGCGGATTATGTTGTAGTATTTACTTTTTATATTGCTCAAGTAAATTAAGGATAATTTCATTCTACCATATCTAGGCAAATTGTAGGCTTATGTTTTGCGTTGATTTAATAATTTACTCAATGATCCTAATGCGGGCTTTGGAGAAAGTCTTGAAGATTTTCTGCGGTGTTTTTTTACTGATAAAGCAAATTTATTTAACCAGTAGACCTACCTACATGCAGTTGTAACATTCACAGTCCTCGTTCTCAACCGTCATACGTCCCACTGCTGGGTAGAGGTCTTCCTCATGGAAACACATGAGGAGTATGGTCTGACCCACAGATATCTGTGGACTGACCCAATGGCTAAGTTGGTGGGTTGAAACTAAGAAGAACTAAGATTCGGTTGCAATAGTGGCGAGCCTGTTGACATGCACCAGACACAATTCTTGTGAGGCAAGTGATATTCACAATGAACTATACGTAAGTTTTTTTTTTTACATACGTCAGGAAAGCTCTTGACCTTCATCTCACCTGATGGTAAGTGACGATAAGGCCGAAGGTGGATGCGAGCTTCACCTGTAATCCTCAACAACTGAGGAACTGGCTATCTTACCTCTGATTGCCGGAACACAATAATGCTTATAACATTGTTATTATGGCGACAAATTTAGGTAAGACGGAGGTAGCTAGCTAGGCGGGCTTAGAAGCCCTACCACCAATCAAACCGAGCAGAAAAACTTCTGCCCCCATATGGAATCGAACCCGGACCACCCGATCAACACCTGGTGGTGTGAACCACTAGACCAGAGAGGCGGTTAAGAAGTTTTATTCAAACTTAGTAGTACAGGCAATGATCGAACCCGCGATTCCCGTGACCTTCTCAAACGAGTAGTGTCCCAACTCGGCTACCGCTACCCGCTGCCCTCATCTAAATTATACCATCAAACATTAGGCCTCATCTCACCATGCCCTCATCAATTCAATTAGCCGACTGCATTCTCCGATCGTGTCTGATTCTTGTCGCAAAACCAATACCGGTTAGTTGATTGAGCTAATAAATATGGATGGTGATAATGTGGTCAATCCGGTATACTGCAATGAAAAATGCAGTGTGCGTGTCAATCATGTAGATAGCCATAAAATAATAATTTACGGGAACTTGAATACTTTTTAAAAGGAATTTATTTTATCTTACAATGGCGATCATGAACTATTATACATACATACATACAATCACGCCTGCAATCCCCGAAGGGGTGGGCAGAGTCCAAGGAGCACTGTGTTCCTTAAGACCACATTTAGCCATACAAAAAATTGGGTTTCGTCAGATGAAAAATCGTGAAAGAGTAGTAACAAGTGGCTAGCTCATTGCCTACACAATCACAGACCCAGTACCCAATACACCCTTAGTCGCCTTTTACGACATGCTTGGCAAGAAAAGCAGTTGGTGCATTATTCTTGTGTCCCGGACCAACACGGTACTACGAACTATTATTAATGTATTTTATATTTAACATTTAAAAATAAAATAATACAAGATTTTTTGTATTTGTTCGTAACGTAGAAAAAGCGATTCCTAAGCTTCATCATATCGTACATATATTATATCATGAACATTACTTATAAAACTAAAAGTTTGCATAAATCAAATTAAATAATTGAACCTTGTATTAATAAAAGATTCATAGCATTTGTCTAGATAAACCAAAAACAAGTTTTTCTATTGTGCAGTGTGTATAAAATAAAAATAAAATTGTTTTAAAAATTTTTTGCCTTTTTCAAATTGAGATCATTTTGAAACCCAGTCGGCTGTAACTGATTTTGTTGCTGTGTTGTATCGTGGAACAAACACTTATTTAAAAATATATCTTACATATAAAACAATAACGGTCCTCTAACATTTTTGTATAAATTGCAGTTATATGTACTGCAAATAACAATTTAATTCCGCAATATTTTAAAAGATTTTAAAGAGATTCCCCGCGTACCGATTTCATTTCATATTATTTTTAATTCAGTCGCAATTTAAGAATTTGTAGTTACTGTGGTGTGTAAATTTTTGTTTTCATTCCGGTATGAAGTCCTTAACCAGAAATAATTTATGACGAAACAAAATCATCAAAGAAAACTCTAAGTAGATTGCAAAAACAAGCAACTTACAGTTTTCTTTAATAAGTAAATGTAAAAGATCTAATTAGCGATAGAACAAACGAAGAGATATATTTCACTTACTTCTAGATTGTTCAAAAGAGGTATAAATAACAATACAAGAAAATTGGAAATTTAAAAAAAGCTTTGTAAGTCTTATATTTAGGTTTTTCTTGTATTTTAGTGAAACTTAAAAAACCATTAAATTTTGCAATAATAATTAAATTTGATAGTGTCAGATTAAGTTAACTTGAAGTTCTAATGGAATTGAACAGCGCTCCGAACAGCTAACGCCATCTAAGAGAAAGTTACGGTAAACTTTTTTCCACCATGACCGACAGATGGCGGGACAATCACGGAAATCATGGGCAAGGTTGGGATCTATCTTTCCTTACAGAAATTAAATATTATGAAATTTTCATTCCTCGTTTAATATTTTGATAATTTTATGAATACTTTTGTTAGCATTTACAGTTGAAACTAATAGTCCTCGTCCACAGTATATATACGTCCCATTGCTGGGCACAGGCCTTCCTCACGGAGAAACACATGAGGAGTATAAGAATATTTTTATAAGTATTTAAAGGGACAATTTTAATAATTACCGAGCCTTATTTTTCGAACTTACTATTAGTTTACTTACTATTCTTACTTACGCTCGGTGGCGTAGTGGTTAGTACGCTTTGGCTTTCGATCGAAGACAAAGCTACCTTTGCCATGGTCAGGCTGTGGATGGGTGACCAAAACATTGTGATCTCGAGCTCCTCCGTGCTTCGGAAGGCACGTTAAGCCGTTGGTCCCGGCCGCTATTGTTTCTACCCACCAACCCGCATTGGGTCAGCGTGGTGGTGTTACCGCCCATACTCCACATGACTGTGTTTCTCCATGGGCTCTGTGCCTGTGATTGGCGCATGTGCCCAGCAGTGTAACTTATATGGGCCGAGGACGATAAAAATTATTATAATCCTCGTAATAAGATTTATTCATAACTATCTAATCTTTGAAACAGAAGAGAAAGTGGACGTTTTGCGCAAAGGCCAGCATACAAAAACACTGACACATACCACGCATTTATATCAGAGTATTGATCGTCTGGTTGAATTATTGATTTAGTAGATTTATCACGATTCCTGTCTTTTTACTGACATTCTACTACTAATATGACATACGTGACACGTACATTGTGTGTTTATGACATCCTACAGCAATAGCAACTACTTAACTTGCTTTTACAATGTCTAAGGATTTTCAGATAGAGGCATTATGCTTTTTACGATGAGATACAGAGGCCATTCGCTGTAGCCGTTTTATAGGCGTTTGTTTAGTAAAACAATACAGTTCCTGTTATTATGATGTTAAACTAAGTGTGACAAAGCTCTTCGCGGAAAATTCAAAATTGCGTAAGTGCTTTTAATTCGATAGAAAATTCAGATTTCATACCTATGCTTTTTTTATGCTAATCATGAAACTTTTTCAAGTTATTTTGGAAACCATCGAATTGTAAGTGATCTAAAAATTTTAACAGTCTTCACGTGGGTTTAAATATAGTTTTTTGAAAACATTACTTTATCTTCGTACTATCGCTATGAATAATTAATGTTCAATTTATCTATCCATTTTTGGATTTTGTCAGGAAGGCATCCTAAAAATATATATGAATTTGAAGTCAAAGTCGAGAACCAACTTCACCTTCAAACAAACAAAAACATAATGCAAGCTGATTGTTTTGTAGAAATGGATTTGCAATGTAAAAATACTAGTTCGCCACCCACAAAATTAGGTTTGGTAGCTCAAAGCCAAAATTATATAAATTTCGTGTGTCCTTGAATCTGGATTCACGCACGCAAACAATATTATTGTCTAATTTTGGATCTTGTTGCTTTAATGAATTTGAATCTTATATCCACTGTTACATACTCGGAAATGCAACGACAACTTTATAGACTTAGATTGAGACAAAGGCAATTAACATTTTAAGTAGTTTTAGCTTGGAGACATGTCTCATTTCCTCGATATCTAAATTAAATCCACTTGACAGCACTTAAAAACAGCACTTTGCTTTAAAAAGACGATGAGATTTCTAAAACGCTATTTGAAGTCATTGTAGATGTAAAATGCTTTTAACAGGAAAATACTGGGATTCAACTTTTGCAATTACAACTTGAATAGGTTTGGCGTCGTTAATATTTAATATCATGAATTGAAATTGTCCAAACTATAGGTAATTCGTTAGCATTTGCAAAAATGATTTTATTTTACCAAATACACAGAATGTCTGTGTATTTTGATGAAGTATAGAAAACATTCATTCTATACTTCATCAAAATATTTTATTTGTTTAAAAAAAAATCCTCTTGACTGATGAGCACGCATTTTTTTTATATACTTACCTAAATTATAACACCAGTTGTCTCTGTATATACAAGTACATCATTCGTAGTTAATTGTCGCGCTTTCTTAGAGCACCTTTAATGGCGAAACTGAGTTCTCGAAGGAATATGTACAAAAATGTCACTATCACTAAAATATGCTGCAATACCGACTAAAACAAATGAAAACCATTTCACAAAATAACACTGATATCGATTTTACGATAATGACTCGAATACATACATACATTCATATAATCAAGACAACCATCCCCTAAGGGTTAGTCAGAGACCAGGCAAAACCACCGAAAAAGCAGCAGCAAGTCCATTGCAATAGTCCGCGCTTCACCAAGCAGGGCTGCACTCAGCGTGACAGATGATGAGCCCGTCGCCACCACAAGCCATTGGATGGCTGTACAGTTCTAAGTCCATTAGTCGCTTTTTACGACACCCAAGGGAAAATATGGGTTTATAGTATTCTTTTAATGAGCCGCTACCACACGGTTCTCACGGCTACACAACTCAATATAGGCGGAAATTAATTTGAGTGAGCGATAATTTCGCAACAAGGCATCCTATCGGTAAACCGCAACGCTCGAGCAATTATTGAGAGACGCGAAATGCGTCACAATCGGAACCGACAAATTAATAGAGAGCATTCAATGCGCCAACTAGTAATCACCACTTCATTGGGAAATGGCGCGAAATCCTCGCGAGGCGCGCGCTGTCAGATTATTTTGATCACAATGATGAGTGCCATCAATTAGTTCGTAAATTGAAAATTATAGATTATCTACGTGCAATATAACTCAAAGACGAATATGTCTGCTTGTCAGCACAAGAGACAATTAACAATTAAGTAAAGAAAAGGGTTGCTGCAACATAATCTCTTATCTTAATGTTATACGATTAAAGATTAACAGTTATAATTTCAGATTTAAAAACCTAGCTTTAGACTTTAGGATACCATAATAATAAAAAATTGTGGCGATAAGATTTTTGAGTAAATTCATTACAATACTTATTTTTAGTCCAAAGACGCCCACGACGCAGGCTAATAAATAAGCTGTGTGTACAATATTTGTAGCTATACTTAGTTTAATTATAATTTAAAAGCCTTATGAATCTAGTGATTCAAGTAACTAAAAGCATAATAATATCTAGATTTTAAATTCAATAAGAGCATCAGATTAAATTTCTAAAAGCCGACTATAACATCTTCCTCACGTACAAAATAATATGAGCTAATATTAAGCCTGGGGCTTGTTGAGTCTTACAATGGAGTACAGTCATGCGCAATCCTGCTTTATGGGTTCATAACACCTACGCCGTCGCATCAAGGACTATGTGACATGCTTTCAAAGGAAACAAATCTAGTAACCTTAAGAAATGGTCCAACTTCAGTGTTATTGAGTTGCCTTTCTTGAATAGACTTTCAAGTGACATTTATGTCAAGTTAGCGCCACTTTTCTATTCATAAGCCTAAAGCTATTAGTCTGGTTGGCATAATTCTATTTGCAAAATACAGATTATAATCTATTTCTCTATTTCGTTAAAGGAAGCCTCCGGCTCATTTATACTATAGATATATAATAAAAACATTGAATCATAATGTTATTTGATGTAATCTAAATGAAAAGTAGATATTCAATTATTAGATAAATTTAAAGGCCTTAAAAACAATACAGAACAAACAACAAATACCTAATTCAAAACTATAAAATTTAAGGGTAAATCTGATAGAAATCTTTTCAAGAAACAATTTAATGCATACTCTTTTACAGTGATTGTAAACGTAAGTTTTGTTCTATGGAACGCTGACAGCGAAGTTAGTGTCGGTATAAACGTTTATCGACCTCCGATGCGATTTAAAACGGTTGCCCTAGAAGCGATTTAGTGCGAATTGGAGGCTAAATGGACATCGCGCGCAGTTTATATTTTTCCGTTCAGCTTTAGAATTTTCATTTCATTGCTTGGATTAAGAATCGTGTTGCTGTCTTTTAGTTTTATGCTAACGACGCTTGTTTTAGAAGTCTATTGAATGCTAAGCATTCTCACCAATGAATGCTCGTTTGTGAATTAAGAAACTGTTTATGTGACTTCTTTAGCATTGACACGACCAAGAGATATAACTGTTGATTCTAGTGTTGGATTCGCTTCTATTTTAATTGCTATTATGTCTATGTTATTTTCAGTTGAATTATTCTGATCTCAATCTTAATATACATATAGCCAATAACAAAATTTTGATAACTTTATTACGGTCGTCCTAAATAAGTCAATAAGGTTCGGAAATAATTGGATTATTATCTACGACCATAACGCGCCTATCTTCAGATTACATTATGTAAGAGAAAATTAAATCTCCCCGGGAGCTTGCAGAAGCCCAATACTTTATTATCAGCAAGTCGAGCTACTGTAAAGATTGCTTATCGAACATTGAATAGATTAATGTTTTACTTAAAGCTAATCGTTTTGTCTTATCCGATTTGCAATGGGTAACTTGATAAATCTGGTTTTGCATTCTTAACTAGTTGCTTTATTCCAATTGGATTCAGGTCTGAGTAGGTGTTCTATGTTAATTTTATTATGGCTGAGAAATGATTACTTATTTAAAACGAGTCCTTATTGGTTATAATAAGGTTCTTACACAGATACATATTATCACTCCTCTTTCCCCGAAGGGGTAGGCAAAGGTGTCCCCACATTTCGCCAGATATGTTAAGTCAAACAATGGCATAATATGAGGTAAGCGATATTCACCGTCAACTGTACTTAAGTTTTATTCAAACTGAGTGGTACAGGCGGTGCGGTGGATCGAACCCGCGACTTCCGCGGCCTCTCGAACGACTACTGCACTGTCAGTCTCAACTCCGCTCGGCTCGATTCTTTGCACGGCACTCAATATTCTACAACTGAATAATAAAACGAGCATTAAAATTTTGTTAGTATTATTTTTCAGTTTTCTTTAACTATAAATAAATGTAAATTAATATACAAATTTTATTACACGCCACTTCGCAAGTTGAACAATTTTGTAGCTACTCCAAAAATAGCCCGATACAAGTTTGATGGTCTTTGAATATTCATTATGTAAGGGCTCGTTTATGGACACGCGGTGCGTTGAGCGGCGCGTGTGGCGTGGCTTTCCGCGGCGCGTCAGGCATTTTTACCGGCTCGAGCAAACTCAAACTTAAAGACTGTCACTTTGTCACACACTGTCACTGTCACAAAAGCAATCAATCCTTCTAGGTTGCCGCGGCATCACCCACCGCTTCAGCTGCCGCGTCCGACGCGGCATCGCTTGCCGCTCGTGACGCTACAACTCTAACAAAAGCTTGCCAAAAACGCGTCTCCTTGAACGCACCAATACCTCGGCGTATGTTTGTTTTACTGGCGGCCCGCTTCGCGTGCCGCGCCGCCTTACGCCCCGCGTCTCCATAAACGAGCCCTAAAGGTTAACCTTTGTCTGTTCTTTGCTGTAATTGTCATAAATAATTAACACAAGATCTATATGAAAATATTGAAATGTCAAAATAGAAAAGTTTTGTTTTTGTTGAGGTATCACCAGCCTTTATTCACTCCAACTGGGCGTATGCAATCTGGGACTCAGCATTGCAATTTCTTTTTTCGTTTTTTAGTTTAAGTGTTAAGAATTCAGCTAGGCTGGGCACCATTTGGTGAGCTTCGTACGATCTTCTCGTCATCCATCCCTCAATGTCTCAAGACAAAAGTCTTCGACCAGTGCGTCCTCCCAGTCATGACCTACGGTGCCGAGACGTGGACACTCACGGCTCGACTTGTCCACCAGTTTAAAGTCGCTCAGTGACCTATGGAAAGGGCGATGCTCGAAGTAACTCTGAAGGACCGTCTTAGGAATGATGTGATCCGACAGAGAACTTGAGTCACCGACATAGCCTACCGTATTAACAAAAAGAAGTGGGCTGGTCATATGAGCCATAGAAATGACGACCGTTGGAGTCGTAAAGTTCTTGAGTGGAGACCGCGACTCGGTAAACGCAGTGTGGCACAGATGGGATGACGATATTCGTAGGTTGGCTGGAGTGGGCTGGATGAGAACGGCCAAAGATCGAGAGCGGTGGCGTGCATTAGGGGAGACCTATGTCCAACAGTGGACGAGCAAAGTTTGTTGATGATGACAGATTACACCGTGAAGTATTATTTCAATCAGATTTAATTTACAAGGAGTAACATATGAAAAGCATGGGTCGCACACTACCACTCTTTCCTAAAGCTCTTAAAAGAGACTCTTAAAGGATTGGTGGTAATTTGCAGTAGAAGAAGAAGGACCAACAAATAAGAGTGTCTTCCAAAGCACCCTGAGCTTGAGATCAAAATGTTCGCATAACGAAAGATTTATGTCTCAAATCAAGATTCAAAAAAATAATTTATTAGAAATGCGATGCAAATTTCTATTACTCTATGTTGTTGCAACTTTTTGTTTATTTATGCTGATTAATTTTCTACTTTTTAAGTTCGTTGAAGTATACACTAATATTGATCCCGCTGTGTTAGTGTGTCCAGGAATGTTTGTGAGATGAAGGAGATATTAAGTATTCATAGGCACAACGCATTAGCAATAATCTGGCGTAAGTACCTAATAAACGACAGTGTAAACTAGAAGGCTTGTAAAATTTTGATACCCTATGTAAATAGTTTGATAAAACTCATAAAACTCTTTATTTACAACATATCGTAAATAAGTTTTAGTAGCGCTATCTTGTTGGAAGTAAGTTAATTTTTTTTTTAATCCAGTGAAAATACGTTTTAGGTTTATTGAAGTTTTAAATTATTTTCTCAATTATTTATGTCTAGACTTCCTAGTATGGAGTTGAACGTAGACTGAACATTGTTTTATAAGACTTATATTTTTAAGATAAGCTTTTGAATAACTGTCCCAAATATGTAATCGAAAAAATGTTTTTAGCTCAGGGTAAAAAGTAACACACAGAGGACATTTCTCTCCCCTATTGTTATTATGAAAATACGTTGCAAAATAGATTTTTGATTTGTTGCACAACGATGGGGTGACAATATGACGTGAAATCTATTTCTCATTCAAGTTGACGAATAGTGTGTGGCGTATATTGAAAATTATCAAAGGACATTTACAATTTAGAGTAGCCTGTACCTTTCTGATACACGTTTGATGTAGTGCTGAAGGCAAAATGCTGTAAACTA
This sequence comes from Parapoynx stratiotata, assembly GCA_910589355.1. NCBI lineage: Eukaryota > Metazoa > Arthropoda > Insecta > Lepidoptera > Crambidae > Parapoynx > Parapoynx stratiotata. The sequence continues at coordinate 3,271,991 of OU342468.1, read as the reverse complement.
ATGTATTTTTTTTTTAACATTCACTCCTATTGTATAGCATTTTAAGCAACAAATGCTGCTTGTGTTAAGGACAAATATACTGAATATATTATTAGGTCTTTACCTATGAAATTGGTGTTTTGTATGGAGATTTTGGGGATGACTGCATATTACATACTAACATTTTATCAGTTTTCTTTACAACGACAAATCCAGAGATAAGGCCTCCCGGTAGTGAACAGGCCGAAAAAAAAGTAGTGGTATTGTCAATTTAAGGATATTTATAATTTATTTTGTTTGTTTTGGCTTGTCAAAAGTGTATTTGATAATACCAATTTGGTTAAATGTCTTTGAGTTTGAGTTTGAGTTTGAATAATATTTGGCATGTATCATTAGACAAGCTTTAGCAATATGTGTGTGAACATGCCTGATAAAAATAATTCATCGTTTTTATGTTAATGCAAATAAAATGATGTATTCGGGAGGCACTTAAAAAGAGTTATCTCCGCGTCCAATTTTAACACAATTAAACTTACAACAAATTATCAAAACAAATCAAAAGAGCTCAAAAATATAGTCTATTTTTAGACGAGGTAATTATTTTCTAGGAATACTCTAAATCTTAATAGTTACAGACAAAATACTAAGAGAGAAAAAAAACACCAATTTCATAGGTAAGGACCCAATATACTGAATATATTATATAGAAACATCCAAGAATGGAGAACAAATGCCTTTATCATCACCCAAACATTCGCCCCCACCGGGAATCGAACCCAGAACCTCTCGAGATGGTGACGTCTTGAGACCGGCATACAGACCACTCGACCACGGAGGTCGTCTAAAATGTTATTGTTTATTTTTTTTTGTTTGTCCTTTAGAGAGTATTAAATAAATATTTTAGTCTGGTAATTTCAAAGTCGTTGGTGCAAAGTATAGCAAACAAACATTATTATCAATTTTATATCCGAAAGGATCGGCAGAGGTTTAACACCTACTTTTCTCCTGATAAACTGCATGAACAACTCATAAAATATTTTTCTTTCTTATTTCTAGATCTCTTATCCTTTGCTGACGACAACAAGTTATTCCCGCAGCTGAACTCAACTCTTATAATAATTAACTTTATAATTATCATACTCTCATAATCTTAACTTCTCTAATTCTTCTCAAAGGCCCAATTGCTCGATCGAGAGTTAGCGCCTAACCCAGGATTTGTCTATATATTTGCCCCAGGGTTGGGTGCTAACTCTCGACCACGCAAGTGGATAATATAATCTTAACTCTTATAAAAATTAACTAATTAACATTACGAAGATTGTCTTGACTTAAAAAATATGCTGTCTATAATTACGTAACTCATCTGTCTAATGCTCTCATAACATCATACATACAAATAATCACCTAAGGGTCAGTTCGATACTAGGGCACCGCAAAAGCAGTCCACTGTCATAGTCCGCGCTTCACCAAGCAGTGAGTGCACATTGCTCAGCATGACAGGTGGTGAGCCCGTCGCCGCTTTACGCTATTGGATAGTAAAAAGCATACTGTCTATGTTCCTATGTACATAACTTAAAAAACACGTAAAGCTTATTAACACTGGATGTCCTATCGCCAACTTGGATGCCCTCCAAGTGGGCTCCAACCCCGTCCAATTTGGCAAGACGTCTAATGTAACAGCTCTGACACACCTGAAAAGTTTAGAACCGTAAATATTTGGCAAGTAACGCATATGATATGAGATTTCATATGATGTGAGTTTGCTTTGGCAGCTGGTTTGTTTTTCAAAATGAGATGCTGTTTTGTTTAGCTTTTTATTTTTCTTAGTATTGATCAAATTGTCAAAATATTGTTATTTATCAATATAGTGGAGGAGGAGCTCGGTGGCGTAGTGGTCAGTGCGCTTTGGTTTCGGTCGAAAACAAAGCTACCTTCGCCATGGTCAGGCCGTAGATGTGTGACCAAGACTTTGTGATCTCGAGCTCCTCCGCGCTTTGGAAGGCACGTTAAGCCGTTGGTCCCGGTCGCATTTGTGACCGTTTCTACCCACCAACCCGCATTGGGCCAGCGTGGTGGTGTTACGGCCCATACTCCTCATGTGTTTCTCCATGAGGAAGGCCTGTCCCAGCAGTGGGACGTATATAGGCTGATGATGATGATCAATATAGTGGGTTCCCGCGGTATCAACCGTACCCGGTCTCATGCGAATATCGGGATAAGAAGTAGCCTATGTCATTCTTCAGGCTCTATACTATTTCGATTAAATCGGTTCAGTAGTTGTGTGAGTAGTTGTGACGTGAAAATGAGACCGACAGACAGGCAGAGTTACTTTCGCATTCATAATATTAGTATGGATTGTTCAAAGTAATAAATAGTAGGGTCAATAAATTTACAGATTTTGAAAAAAAAACTACTTTTAAGGATCTTTGAAGCCTTAAGAACATTTTCTTTTAACACTGAGTCTAATATATTTTTGTAAGTGAGAGATAGTATAGTAATGGCGATTAGCAGATTAAAAACCAATTTCCAATATAGTTGATTCTTCTATTTCCAATATCCTTACTAACTAAATGCCACATAATCATATTCCACAATCAATAAGTAATAGTAATTGCCTTACATTACTAAGTTCGCACACATTCTAAGTGGACCTCTGTTTATGGTCTGCTAAAGGAATCCCCTCAAGATATGCGGTCGTACGCATATAAATATTTACTCCAAAGTAAAGTTCGCCATCTCATGCCATAAAGAACATTATGTCATTTGCATAAGATGTTTGAATGGGCAGGGATGAAAGCCTCGAGTCGCGTTTGGCATGTGAATTGCTTTTTATATGCGTTAATATTGACTCTTTCACTTACGCTGGGGATATACGAGCCTATTCCCGAATAAAACAGTCGAGATTAATGACACTAGCCTTTGAGGCGAGTCTTTAGAGCTAATTCAAAGTTTACTTTCACATATTCTGAGAAAAGAAAGAGTGGGTGAAATGAGATAGACTAAAACGATGTGAATGAATATAGTGCAGATACAGGACGAGGAAGACCTAGGCGAATATTTCTCGTTCAAATCGAAAATGTTCTTAAAAAAAGATTGGTTTTCTGTAATTTCGAACACATTTTTGAAATTATCAAAGAACATGACATTTTGACGTTGCACTAAATTAATAATAATATTGATTTGTCGACGTTACGTTATACAGTAGAGCAGCTAGAAATAGTATAGGTTTGACCTGGCCTGACCGAGGCTAATAAGAAGAGTAGATAAAGCAAAGAAAATATTAGGATTGTTGCAAGTAGGAGGAAATAACCTCTGTCTACCCTTATTGTAAAAAGGCGTAGACGTATGTATACTAAAAATCATATCAGAAGATCGGTGAAGTAGCCGGTCCTACACACCAATATGATGATGACGAGCGAACTTAATAAACAAGTGCTTTGCCAAATATGTTTATAAAAACTTTGAATGAAGATCTTTATCACACTAATCCCACACAAACCGTTAATGAAAATTAAAATAAAAATATAATCCGCAAAGCAATATATTTGAATGGAGTGACCATAACATTTTTCAATTAGATCTGAGATAAGAATTCAATTTATATTTCCGGAACAATTCGACCCCCTTTCTGGTTTAAATCAAACGCACCCTTACTTTTGATTCAGGATCTGATGACGATCAAACAAAACGCCGCAGAAATATTGGAAATACAGATAAAATCATCTACATAGAACAACAAATTATGCTTCTCATACAACGCTTATGGGAAAAACTAATAGAATCCAGTAAATTATTACAGAAGGGTTGTTTTATCGTCTTGTTTTGATTTGCTTGTAAATATTTTGTTCTGTCTATTAGTGATTCTATTTTATGTGCAACTGCGGCATTTAGATCTGAAGTAAAACTTAAAAAATATAAAAAAAATATTTACTTCACTTTTTTATTATAGTTCTAACTTGAATAAAATGTGATAAATTGGTTCTCTACGATAAGAAGAAAGAAGATTCTTAAACAAAATAATTTATAAAACTAGGTTACGTTTGTCTTTTTATAGTTCAATAATACTGAATGTTAACTCTACGTGGGTTTATTACGAAGGTGTGGAACTGGTCCATTTAACAGTGACCACTCCCAGTGGCTTATTGATATAATTTGTGGACAATTGCCAACGGCATATTAATTCAGTACGGTACTAAACAACGACTAGAACCAACGATAATTTTGTCCTAATAGTCTCACATCTACTATTATCATCACAGCGGCAATTGTTAGGCTTAATTACCTTGTTTTAAGTGATTTCTTTTACGTTTATTGAATTGTTACGCTTCCCTGAAAACAGCAGAAATTACCCGAAATTGTAGAAAGAGCTAGGTAACGAAGTGGTTTTATCTTTTTACAAACAAATCCGCATTGGGCCAGCTTAGAACATTGCATTAGAACAAAAGCAAAATTCACCACATGTGTCACTAATAAGAAAGTGAGAAGGTGATAGTCTTCTATTGTTAGCTATCTGTAGGCTATCAGTGAAATATTGTGAAACAAGATTTGAGAATTTGCAGTTATCCTTTATTTGCAGTAACCTATCAATACAGTACAAAATAAAAGTACAAGATCTCTCGAACCTTCAATAGACCAGACTGATATAAATAATCTGGGTACTGTATTTCTTAGATGCAGTCATTAATCTCAGCGGCTAATAGTTTCATTCGTAGCAACTTTGTGGCGATTTTACATGGATGACAAGTCTATAGCCGGCAACGATTCTGAGATGGTCACGATTAAAGTCGTTTACGGATCAGTATTCAAAGGTAATAGCGGAGAATGTACTGCTATATCTCGCGCAATTATCAATACGGATGATAAAACAGAAAACACATTTAGAGTCAACAAATTTATAGGTTTATAGGTTTCAAGCTAGCCTTAAACATCCAGGTTCTAGTCCAAATCATTCTTCTAGAAGCTAGTTTTATGATCAACCCACACTATACTTATATTTGGTATTTTCTTTACTAGTGTCAACAGAAAGAACATTTCATTTCCAATCATTAACTTTATTTTTCTTTTATGCAACAAATAAAACTACTTAAAGATAAAAAGATATGTGTATGTCTAGGATAAATCCATACTGATATTATAAATACAAAAGTATCTCTGTCTGTCCGTCTGTCTTGCTTTCACGTCAAAACTACTCAGTCTAGAGCATGAGAAAGGACATAGGCTACTTTTAATCCCGATATTCCCTTGGGAACGGGTACGGGATTATGTGACATATTTCGTCAAAACCTAATTTCATTTCGAAATTTAAAAATCGGCATTGTAAAATAATGACACGACAACAGAGATTTATCACCAGGACAACAATTAATCAGATGACACTGACAAGAAATGTTATTTCCATTATTTTAATAATTAGAGATTTTAGTTCAACTATTAACAATCAAAATTTTGCTAATAAGAGGTAGGAATGTAATGTTGAGCACTTTGTAAAAAAAGCAATGCAAACACACAAAAACTTTTTGTAAACTTTTATCGGCGTTAAATCAATAGTCTCGCGAACGACGTCGCGGGCACAGCTAGTCTATTATTTTATAAGAGGTAAAATTCTATTGTACAATAGTTATTATTCACTTTAATTTTGTGGCTGAGTGTTTGAAAACTTGGGGCGCATTTAAATTGTTAATTACAAGAATTCCTAGAAATTACTTCACTTGAAGCAGTGATAATTTTGATCAACACTCCACCTACGTCTGCACAAATACAGAAAGCGTTAACATAAATTCACTTGAAACGTTCTTGCTTATCTGATATTACAACGGTTTCAGGTCAAATGTGCACTAAGCATGTTCTGGCAGTTAAGGTGCGTACAGACTATGTAACATATTATATAACTTGTGTTTTATAACAAGTCCACATTATGTCACCTTGTTATTCAACGTTGCAAAAATCCTACATATAACCTCATATAACCACAATTGTCGCTCTTCAGTGATAAGTTATATAACGTTGTTGAACATTTCAATAACATGTTATTATAACAAGTTTTATAACATTCAGTGTCCACATTAAGTGAAACCTGTTATATAGCAATGTTCTTTAACATGTAATATTATATAGTTTGTACGCACCTTTATGAGCCTTGTTCATATCGGATGTTTAGCTATAATCCGGTGATAGCAGAGGCATCAGTTAAGATTAATCAAAAAAAAATCAGATATTTACTTAAAATTTTCGGAAATAAGGCACGCTAAAGGAAACAGAAGAGATTTTTCGAATAATGGATGTGAAACACTTGACTTGAGGATAATTTAATAATTTTTCATTTTGACTTTGAAATGTGATAAAATTTGATTTAACATTAAAATCATTAAACAATTTTAAATGAAATATTATTGACAGAATGATGCAGGCTAATGTAGATTTCAGACCACCCACAACATAAGACTCAAAGCTGTACCAAGTAACTTTAAGTAGGAGAAATAATTATTATAACTACTTGAGCTATACATAAACAGGCCCTTACAAGGACATTCAAAGTGAAACAATCAGATGAGTGAATGAAAATTATACCTAAATTGTGAAGACCATGGTTGAAGCAGAATTTAAAAAGAAAAAAAGATAAGATCTTATGAGATCAAGATTTACACATTGATAGTCATTATGAACAAACTATGAGAGTTATTATAGGAATACCAAACATGTTTCACACTATAGTTTCGTGCAAACATTTGCTGAATTGTGCAAGTTGGATAGGCCATAGAAACTCCCACACGGGTCTTAACTGACAGTTACTTTCAAAACAATTACACTTCCACTTCTTGGGGACTGACATACCGAGGGTTAAGTTCAAGAACTATTCCAGCAGCAGCATAGGTTTAAAAGATGGATTTAAAATGCTGTTATTTATTTACACATAAAATAAAATAAAATATTGAAACCTAAATAATTCTCAGAGTCTCAGGTGGAAAAAATCTCCTGTGCGTTGTTAAAGTTTGTTTGTCAAATTTACACTTAGGGTGAGTTTTTTATCCGTAGTCACAAACCACAATATCCAAAGTCAATGGAAAGGCCAAAATGTGTGACGTCAGCTTGACAAATTGCCAAATTTGCGATGAAAATTCAAAGCAACATAGATTAGCTGTGCCGCCATTTTACTTATCCCAGCACAGTGTTGAGGTTAAATAGTCCATGATTAAAATTCAATTCAATTCAAAATTCAATGTCGTTTATTCAATTTAGATGCGTCTTAGCACATGCTTATGAACGTCAAAAGCATTTTACAAATTTTCGTGAAAGCGATAAACTACGCCATCCGTTCGCAAAACTACCAGGAGGCCTTGCTCTGAGAAGAACGGGCAAGAAACTCAGCAAGGTTCTATTCTCGCTTTACATTGTTTTACTATAGTAATATTTGAAAATTCGACTATCAGAGAAGCTGTCATATCACGACATCATACGTTTTCGCCATTGGTCCATATTTAACTGACCCTTAGAATTAGTTCCTCGTAATGTAATCTAGGTTTAGAAAGTTTCAAGTTTTTAAATCTTGCTAGAAATTATCATTAAGGTTACATAAACATTATTCGTTGAACGTACTGTCGTTATGTCTCAGAGATGCAGTGGAACACGTTACTTCTATCTAGGCAGACATCATCACGATCCAGTAATTTGCATATAATGACTACTTAAAAAGCGACTAACACGAATTGTGTGGCAGTTAGCTGAATGTATATCGTATGAGATGTCAACGCTTGATCCTTGATTACTTTATTGCTTGCATTCATGAATAATTTGTATAGGCTCCATTTCGTGAGTCTTTTTTGTTAGCTGTCGTGCATTGAATTGATTCCATCTCTATTAATATTTTTAATATCACTATAACTTGTATCTTTGTTCTCGTGTGTAAATCTAAACTAAATTTGACAAGTATAATTTAAAAAAAAACAAGACTTCTAATAAATAATTAAAAAAATAAATCTAAATTACCCCCTTGAGAGCCAATGTTTATAATGTCTCGTTTTGTGACCATTGAGTAGTTAACGAAATTCTGGATACTTTTGTTGAAACGATACTTTTAAATTACAGTACAACTTATCAAGTCTCATAACTGATTTTTGACCTTCCAATCATTTATAAGTTCACTTTCATGATCGTTTCCCGAGCACACAAGCCACAACGCCGTTGAGCCCCCGAGATCAGGCTTTGAAAGTAGGTGATTAATAGTAAACCTTTAAATCCTTTGGTAACTTAAACCTTAGTAAATTGTGTTTGCCCTGATAAAATATTGACATCGATTCACAGTTTACCCTGAACGGTTTACCCTTTAACCCCAATGTCTACCAGTTATTTCCCTTGAACGTATAGCTAGGGAACCTTCACACTGATGGCTGATGCGATAAAACGTTGCCATTGTTTTATTAACTCTTAAAGAATATGTCAATTTCGCTATATTAAGGTATTTTTGATTTTTCGTCAAAAGTAGGTAACAATTTAACCTGAGTATCAGGTTGGCCGTGCTCGATCTGAATCACGTTGGCTATGGCTATGGAAACAACTAAAAGTGACCAAAACAATCAAAAGCCACAGTGTATAAAAGTAGTTATAATCTATCTAGTTATTTTATTATCTATAAGAATATTTGAAGCTTAAATAATGCCAAAATTTGATACCCTTGTTATACAAACATTCTAGAATCAAACAGAGCCAATTAGTTTAAGTTATAAAAAGCTGTAATAATCATGAACTTTGGATCTCATCCAATGATCCCACAAAATACTAGGAAACCAGCTTCGTCACAAACAGATGGAAATATAAACAAAGATCCTTCAAAAAGCCAACGAATCAAGAAAAGGAAATGAAGTCCGAAGAACTTCGTCTTTTTTAATTTCCCTCGAGTTGTCAATGTGAATACGCCTGTACTTAATCTGGCCACCGGCCGCGATGCCTTTTGATCCCGTCATAGGCATCAAAGGCACGAATGCACTACAATGTGAGCCTCTCTCTGTTTAGCACTGTTCTACGTGTAATCCGAGCTTAACCCGACGTGTCATGTAGCCACTACACGCCCGTAACTAATTGGAGTGCTCTGACTCATGTACGGATTTCGAACATGGAACAAAACTTAGGATTACGTATGGTACCTGCCTATGTTTCTTGTAGTGGGGTAGATTGGAGTTTGTCTATACACATCTGTCATGTGTATAGGTATGGAAGTAGCTATTAAACATAAAACGTAAGGTAAGCAAACTTTTTCAAATATTGGAAGCGAAGTTGAAAACAATGATAAAAATGTCGTGATACCTGCGTATTCTAATTTGCATTCTCTTTTCAATTGACGCACTATACATTTGTTCCAACCTCGACATGATGATTATTGATGATGAATAAATTCAGTTGTTGTCTTTTGTCTTTTATAAAGGTTTGCACGTCTTACAAAGTGTACAAATAAACAATGGCAAGCTGATACAATTTAAAAATATTATTGATAATTTTGTAAGGGGCAACTCATTTGTAGCTGCCTCTTAAAAAACTCAGTTTATTTTATGGTAAACACAACATATTATTATAAATAATAATAACGCTGCATACAATATTAATTCTTTAAACAGTCAAAAAACAAAATCTTTATCTTTATACAGTGCCCTGTGCATAGGACCACAGAACAATAAAATTTATTGTTCTGTGCATAGGACAGTAGAAATGTGTAGAAATGTAGAATTTCTGCCTACATAAGTAAAATTAAGACTAAATATTGAAATTTAATAAATTTCAGTATTCCGACAGCCCTTTAGCCCTCTTAGGCTAAGAAAAATATAAAACATCCCCATCCATCACAGACTGAAAAATTACAATCCCTAATTCGTGACCGAATGATTGAATGGCCAAGTATTCGCCGTTCATTGTCTGCGGCAAGCTGTCGAGGCACCCGGACTGGTTGGACCATTTGTCAGCTTACATCGTTTATCGTGCGTCGGGTACATAACTAATTGCTGCTGTAAATTGTGCCCGCATGCGACTTAACGCGTCGCGTTCGCGCCAACAAGACTGAACGAGTGAAGGGATGAGTGAATGACGTGCGTCTACGCATCTTCGTGGAAATGCGAACTCTTTTACTGTTTTTTTGGTGGAACTATTTTTAGAGCTGGAGATTTCATAAGTGGTAGTCATCGGAAGTAGCTTTAGAATAAACACATCAAGCAATACAGCTATTTCAGTTTTTTCATTGATTTACATATTAATGTTAAGTACCTACTTGTCGTCAATCACACAATTATTAATACAAAATTATTTTGGTGGTTCTTAATCACGTCCAATGCATCATTGTGTGTCATATATATGTAAATGAATTAATATCATCAATTATCATGTTGGTCTACCAACTGATGTACTAACATAAGCCACCACAGCGATCAATTCTGCGCTGCTGTATCTAGAGACAAACTGTGACCATCACCAGATCGTAAGTAAAACCGCTATCCATATAATACTTTTTAATAATTGAAATGAAATGAAATGAAATTCTTTATTTAATCATTTAGGTAACAGAAAGTAGTTACACTTATGACGCGTCAAAAACAATGAAACTTAACAAACAAATTATATACTTCTACTTGTTTACCTCTACATTTTTTGAAACAACTTCTACATTGAAATAACTTCTGAGAGAAAAGCTTATGATTTTCTCAGTTCTTTATTGCATTCATGTGTACATAATGTTTTGACATAAAACAAATTGATCACAAAATTATACATAAAATTTATATTATTATTAAACTAAAGTAGGTAATGAATATCAAGAAGTCTTAATTAGATATTTAACAAATTGCAATAAAAGTATTAAATTATAAAAAAAAGATGTAACTTTATAACGATATTTGCTTGGTGTTTAACACTGATAAATTTTTAAGCGTGCAACAGAAATATATAAATTGTTTTGAATTGACAATATGCAATCAAATTTTAATTATAACATATCTTTAAAATATTCGTTTAAATGATAATCACTTTTTGTAATTAGAAATGACTTAAGTTTTTCTATAAATTTATTTTTATTTTCTTCGTTTCTTATAGTTAATGGTAGATGATTATATACTAATATTGCAGAGATGTAGGGGCTGGATTTATACATGTTAACTCTTATATTGGGTAGTGCTCTTATATTGGTTCTTATCTGTACGTTTATCTCTAATAGCATAATTATAATTTTCATTCATCAACAGACCTACTTCGTGCAAGTCCTGTAAGGATTGCGATTTGCCAGTCTGATTAAGATTTGATGAGTCAGACTGAGTCACAGTAGCGTCTAAGTTGTATTTCCAAATACTAAGCAGCTCCAGTCATGAACCAGTTAGTCTAGCTACTAGAATAGTGTTGTAACACAAATTACGACCCAATAGGATCTTGAAGACAAATATCAGCTTTCTTGTTTGGACTTGATCGATGTTTCTGTTTGATATTAAATTTAATAATTAATACTTTGATGATACCGAAATCAAATCTGAGTTCTGTTAATGCCTCTAGTAAATTCACTAAGGGTGAATTTGATCAAATTTCGATTAGCGACACTGGTGTAGAAATACCAAAAATGCTTTAGCTATCAGATGCGTACGCGACCGTATACGCAGGACTTCGCCATTACAGCGGATTCGACTAATGCAATTTAAGCATTTATTGGTGTCCGAACCCCCGTGCAGTAACACAGAATTTGGTCAAATTCGCTCTAAGTACCATAGAATTATAATAACATACAAATCATTAAATTTCAGAAAAATTTTCTATGCCGTGCATAACGGTAGAATATGTGTTCAAATATTGTAATTACCACCAACATTATGAATGTACTACCATATTCTATGAAATAAATGATTATCATATCTTATCACTGTTTATATCCCTGATTGGGTACAGGAAGGTGCCAACCCACATAATTCGAGATATTATGCTCAAGTCTATGTCACAGGAGCAAGCCTGTTACCATGCACCGGGCTTCGTGTAAGGTGAGCGATATTCTTAATAAACATACATTCTTACTACCGTTTTTCTTTTCAACTCTGATACTGCTTCTTCTTCTTATTCGGTACGCTCTTGGCAGAGCGGTCGTGATCTCTATGCAGTAGTAGTGTCGGAAAGGGCAGAGGTGACGCGCTTCACGACGTCTCTCCACCGCTGCCTGCTCGAGGTCCTACTGCACGCGTTCAATGAGCCTCCCATGGCAGACTTAATCTGGCCAGTCCAACGTCTGATATTGCTGCTAAGAGTTTTATTAAAATTGCATTTAATCGAATCAACATATTCGCGTTTAGAAACACAATCGATACCTTTCAATTTTTCTGAAAAATTGAAAGGTATCGATTGTGTTTAAAGCAATAGCTTACATAATTGAGAAATGATTGTCTAGGGGAAACTGGAGTCAAAACTAAGCAGACAAATTCGCGATTAAATCCGCTATTTGTAAATAACATCAAACTTGCTTTAAATTGTTTTGTGCTAATCTCTTGCTGTATATTTAGGTCACAAAGAGAAGACTAGTACACTGACATCAAAGGAACATAATTACATGACAAATTTTGTAGGCAAATTGAATTCCATAACGCAAGTCTAATAACTTCTACTTCTGAGATACAAAATGGAAGGCTAATTTAAGCCAAGAATAAAATATAAAATGAAGCTGTAAATATCACTTCACACGTTTTCACTCAAGACTCGATATGCGTAGTTGAGTGTTTACCATAAATATAAATGAGTTTACTTTATAGGGCTGTCGACAGTATAATCAAAGTATTTTACACTAACTGTGTTCAGCTTATGATTCGAGCAATGAATAATAATTGCTCGAATCATAAGCTGAACACAGTTACATGTAGAGTTTCCAGAGCAAGAGTCCTCTCCATGGATACATTTCTCTACTGCAAAGCATCTGTTGCATTCACAGATATGGATCTACATAGACAACGCAGGTATAAGAATTTGTATTGAAACCTAGCGTGTCTACTTTTTAATGTCTACTGTGACGTCACCATAATTTTGAGACGGGAGATTCAAACTTATTGAAAAACACGGTAAGGTAGGCAGGAAAAAGAAGGTATGTAAAATATTATTTAAAATTTATAAACTTATAATTTTAAGCTGCGTGTTACAGCTTAAGTGAATTTTAAACGACAGCTCATCCCAAAACTTATGATAGTAGGGACTTGTAGAAAGTAAAACGTACTTTCAAAAACAACAATGTATTAATAATTGGAGTGTAATATTAGCGACTTAACCGACTTGAGCTATAAGTTTGATCGGGGGTAATTAAGACCCTCCTATGCAACTACTCATCTAAACGTTATATTTACCAAAAAAGCCGCTGAAAATGTATTATCAAACACGGCAAATCTACAAACGAGTGATAGTTACCCCCTGAGTAGACGTCTGGGTGATAAATGAGGTGTATTAAGGCCGTGATAGACGCATTATACGCCAGTCACTATTGACGGAGAGTTACGTTGACGTGTGACGAGGCCTATTTGTAAATGGCGGTCTAGCGTTACTTTTTTAGAAAAGAACTACTATTTTACTATTTTTAGTCATAGAGCTGTGAGAGGAAATATATTTCAGTTTTAGTTAAGTGCGTGATAATGGTGTTTAGGTTCTAACAAATGAGTCTACACTTAGATTCAGTAGACAGATATGCTGTCATATAACCATAACGTCAACCATTCACAGCTTTTACAATTAAAGCTGTCTTTTTAGCTCTAAATAATCAAAATGAGCTTGCCACAATCAAAAAGCCTTGAGTCGACTAATCAGAAAATTGTATAAATTGTGCAAAAGAATAGGATTCTCATTATATATGTGAATTCATCACACAATAGAATTTTAAGGTAACTATTTAAAATAAAAAGTGTATTTCTAGTTTCCCTGCTTGCATATTCACTCCACACATAGGTATGCTAAATATGTCCATATTTTAAAAAAAGTCTATATCTGCATCTCCTAAGAGATTTATTCCAATAAGACTGTTTTAAAAATACTCACTTGACGCTTATATAGCTCAAAGAGAATTTTCGTTGGAGCGTTTAGCAGACGGCGCCGGCGTCACAAAATGAAATATCTCTTAATTAGAGTAGCCGTTAACCATTCCACTCTGGCACTGAACAAGAGACCTAATTACAAAAATATAAAGTGCATTTCAAGTAAATAAGACGGTTTAATATTGCTATATGATATGCGAACGACATAAATCAAATGGACCGTGGTGAGTAGACGCAATCAACATTCCTGAGGATATGCCTTCCTTATTCAGGCTCGCTTTGAAATTTTACTAAGAATTAATGTTATGTCGCTTTTAATTGTGTTCGGTAATATATCCGACTCGAAGGACCAAAAGATAAGACACAAATTCAAATTAGAAGTAGGCACCTAAATATTTTCTTCTACAATTTGTAACGCATGATGATGATTCTATCTTTCCAACCCTAAATTGACAAATCGGTGAACATGGCGAACGTGGCGAAAGAATCTGAATAACTACATAAAATGCTGTAATACTTTAAAAAAATCAACAGATGTAGTTTAAAAATATTTCGCTCTTACTTTCCATTCATATTCTATTGGAATGTTTTCGTATATTTTACTTATCTTGTATTAGAATTCTCAAATTGCACTCAATCCCTATTTAAATTCACATATCGAATGCAGAACTTGCTGATGGCTAATTGCGAAATCGAGATCCTATCGATTTCGTTCCGGTGGGCTCGCAGTTCGTATGCACATTTAATGCAATCATCTAAGCCGATGAACCAGAACGGTAAATATTTATGGGAGCCCACACTCAGGTAGTAACGGTCTGCGACTGCGCAGGGATCCTAGAATTAAATTTACAATTACTCACGCGGTAGGAACTAAGTTAAGTGTTGAGTTGCGATTTTCTTTCGTGCGAACTTGGCTTTAGTTTCGATTTACGAGTGAGCGCTTTTGTTTCGTACGAGTATATGTTATGAATTTTATAGTGTTAAATATAATGATAATATCCTGTACCCCTTTTAAGTATGAACCTGTATTGCATTTTTGGTAAAAAGAAGTAAAAAAATACGAAAATATAATATTTATGACGCAAATAATACAATAAAGAATAATGTTATGTAAAATAAAACCAATATAAACGATGATGTCAGGTCTGGGATATAGCTTTTTACGTTTCTTCTTAATTTTGTTGTCATTGTTAGAAAATGATTCATTTGAAAAAATAACAACCTGGGTCAAATTGTAAAATTTTTGTAACTTTATGTTTTGCGTGATTCAGTGGTAATTCAGTTCATTCTCATAAATAAAAATCAACACACAATTCCATCACAATTGTAATCTAACCAAAATAAATTAACCTCGCTACATATCACTACCCAATTTCCACGGTATTGCTGAATAAATCGTATTATTTTGAATATAAAATGCAATGAGCACCGACTAACCCGTTTACAAAATGGTTATATTAACCGGAAAACACGCACTGGATATATTGTATCTTTTATCTCGAATTGGGCCTTTCATGTTGTTAAAGAACAGACGAAGCTCCAAACATATTTTACCGAGAGTAGTATAGGAAGTAGTCTTAACTTAATAATATCTTGCTTATTGAAACTCTTTACCGGTGATATTATTATTATATAAATCGTTCTTAGAATTTTGGGATCAAAGGACTTCCAAATATAAAAAATATATATTATTACTATTATGATTTCTTTTGTATCGTATTCCATTAGACGAGATTGTGCATAAATGTGAATTAAAGTTTTATCTAAGTTTTATCTTGCTGCATTTAGATTTTGGTCATATTCGTCTGTAAAAACGTGTAGAAATATTTCTTGTAACTAGTTAAAGGGCAGAAAAAGAGACACAATAGAAACATGTATTGCTTGCGAACACCGGTGCTCTCGGTGCCCGCCAAGGGGTTCATCAAAGAATTTAGCCAAGTAATATCATGAAAAGCAGTCCCCGTTGTCTATAGAAGCTAATAGCATCTTTGATACAACTCACAGATTGCTTCTTCTCTTCTTCCGTTTCCCACTTTAAATAGGATTTGTACCATTATTATTTCTCACATATTGTAGCCCATCAAATTCAAAAGAAATTGGGATATTGACTGCATAGAAGACGAGCCCGCCTACTCTCAGTATAACCTGTTCTCAATAATCTTACTCAGAGAATACAACTTCAGTCGGAAGCTCTTATTTCGAATTGTCAAGTCCACTATGCTTAAATACATTCATAAATAAAAATGAAATCTAATGCTAAAATATTAAAGTTTAAATCCATCCACTTTAATTTTTATTCTAAAAATATACATGTGAAAGTTTCACTGCAATGAACATAGAAAATGTTCCTCAATGACGCACTATTGTACTCAACAGTCTAAACTAACCCAAAGATTTCAAAGCCAACTCGAAGTTAAGACAACAGTTGTTACAAAAAGGGTTCACAGTAATGGTTAAGGCTTGAAACAAAGTAAAGAACACATCACAAGCTTTAAGGGACGTATTCGATAGAGATATAAATCTTACCAATGGTAGTCGCTGAGATGTGAACAAATGTTGTTTTTTAGTGAAATTAGTTTTCGGATCAGCGAAGGCTTTAAAGTGGTAATTTTAAGTCTTTTTTGTTGTCAAATTTAGATTCAAATATTAAAGAATAAATTTTTTGAATTTAAAGAATAGTATTTTACATACAATTTCGATATTGTATTTTAATACCGTGTAAGAAAAATTTTCTAAAAATTTTCTATAAATTATCATTAATTTAATTTGTTATTTTTCAATATTGATGTTGCATAAAATGATAATAAATAGCTATACATGCACAACCATCCAATAGCTTATAGCACATGTGCAGTCACTACTTGGTGAAGCGCGGTCTATGGCAGTGGACTGCTTTTGCGGTGCTGTTTTCTAGTCTCTGACTAACCGTTAGCTTAGGGGCTAAAAGTAGTGATTTTATGTATCTATGTATAATTGTAACAGTGGATGGTTGTGAAAGGAGAATGTATGAAAGAAGACTTTGAAAAAAAATTTAAGCACGACTGAACTATGATGGTATAAAGATGCTAAAGTTTAAATATTGAAGCAATTATTTTATTTTCTAAGGATCATACTCAAACTATAAACAGTATTAAAGAGTATTTTTAATCCATGCAGGAAAATTTATTATATTGGTAACAGCTTATAGGTAAATATGTATGTAACTATTTTCACTCACGATAGTTGATTATTCGATAGCCCTTCAACCTAAACTACACGAAAAAAAACAATCGTGATCATGGAAGAATGTAAAAGCAAACAAGTCGCACATGTATAAGTTAAAAGTACAAAAAAACCCTTCAATCAATCAGAGGCTCTTAGTAACGTGAACACGCGCCGGCTACAAGACCTCACAAGTTGTTTGTAAATCGAAGTCTCGCTAAGACCAGTTACTCATACGTAAACGTGATCTTATTTTATACGACGTATGTAAGGAATGGGCTTTTTCACTAAAATAACCCAAGGTTGTTGAGGCGATTAAGAAACTATAAAGGTTAAAAAGGCTATTAAAAATAATTTGGTATAATTTTTGAAATTGATTCAACATACTTGCAGTAATATGGATTTTGTATGTTGCGAAAAGTAAAAGGCAACAGTAGATTCTTCCCTTGCAAATAATGTGAGCAAAATAGAATGTAAAAAAATCAAGGTAATATAGAGTTAATAACTGCTTAACACAAAGAACGAAATTTATTGAACAATCAATTAATAGGATGGAAATGGATACAAAATAAGAAACCTGCAACTAATAACGAAAAAAACTTTTATAATTGCTGATCTTTATTAGCAAAAATTCTATGTACTACAGTAAAGATTCTTCTGCTCAAAACGATCAAAGGCAAAATAAAATTGTACAGCGAATACATCCGAAATTCTGTCCGCCTATAAAATAGTCATTTGCTACGCCTGGGATCCTATGCCTGTAAAATTTTAATCAATCCATTTCATGGTTACCTGCCACAATCGGAGTAATGTGGCTTTCAAAGTGCAAAAAAATTGGAATTAATGCTTTTTCATTCGCCCCAAAAGCTGTTAAAGAGGCAATGTATATTTTGTACTTCTGTTATTTATACTAGATCCCACATTCATTTTAAGTTATGTGTCACCTGAGCTTGTATGAGGATCGTGGTGAGCAACTTGTATGAGGATTGTGTAGCGAAAGAAATAAGCAATAATCTCTTGTAAGCCTCGACTTTATGTATTTATGTGCATTAGTAACGTATTAAAAATCATATAAACATTCGTGCCTGGATAATAAATATCTTTATTCGTCACATAACAAGCATCCCTCCAACCGAAACTTGAAACTGCGACGGTAATAATGACGATACCTTGATATCATTATACAAGCCACTCCACGAAGGTCATCAAAGTCATAAGAAACTACTTGTCAAATTAACAAATACATGATCAAAAATAAATAAATTCTAACCAAGGAAATATACGAAGTAATACAAGTAGTAGAGGATCTGAAAGAGCAACTTACGGCTTTTGACGACAAACTGCACTCGAGGCTACAATCGATAGACAATGGATTGTTTGGCTTTTGTTCGCAAATCGTAAAGCTGTACTGTCTTAGAAGTTCTTTGAAACGTTCCTGTCTGAAACAAATTGTCTAGGATTACATCTTCATTCGTTGAATATGTCTGATTGCTTTATCAGTTTACTCTTAAGCTAAGCAAATATCCATCATTAGAAACAATAGAATATTTAAACAAGCGTAATTCTTATTTACTACTAACTTCTACAATATTAGGGACTTAAGAATTTAAATATTTTCATTTTCAATACAAAGCCAGCTCTTCACAGTCTTGATGTCATATTAAGTGCACCTATAGAATTCCTCTTTTCATTTTTCAATTTATTTCAAATTTTAAGACATTTCTTCATTCTGAAATCAAGAAAGGTACTCCACTAAAATATTACTAAACGAGATAAAAAATATGCTTATCCTAGTAAATCTAAAGGTACAAATTAAAAATCTACCTTTACATTAGACTTTACTTACATGATTCACTTAAGCCTATAAAATAATTTCGAGGAGACAAGAGATATCCAAAAGGACAAATTCGGCCTCAACTATAAGCTAATCTTATAAGTGCTATCCTCAATCATGATTGAATTACACTTATCCCTCTAACATTGCAATTTTCGATGCCAATAACAGACCAGTGAAGCGTGAACACAAACAATCACGTATTCTGCTTACCCTCCACCAAATGAGATATTCTCTGGAGAAATGAAATGGCCTCATTTGCGACACCGATGCAATACGTTTAATTCGTTATGCGGAACCCCCCAATGATTAAGATAGAGGCGTTTGGGATTAAAAGAAAATTAAACGCTCTATGCCGATGTCAACCCCACGAAAACTTGACCACGATTAATTTGCGTACTCCAACACACTTATTTTGACGACATTATAGCTCATTTTGATAAATGCAATTGCATGAGTATATTGGGGAGGACTATCACAGACGCTGGAACTGATGCCCCTCAAGAATTTATTCCACGTTTGGGGCGTTCCTTTGGTAACGGCTGCTGATTGTAAAGCTTAATTAAACTGCATTATACTGGATCTGTGCAATTTCATTGAGAGCTCAGGAGAAAATACGACGCTCAAAGATTGCTTTGTGATATAGGATTGACTGATATCAAAAATCACCTTCACAAAATATAAATTAATCTTCTATCTAGATGGCTTAAATGTTTGGTCAGGTTAATATTATTAATATTTTTGTAAATATAATTGAAGTAGTTAACGTGAGCATACAGTACTTGTAAAAGTTTTGCTTAAAATAAGTTTATATGTTAAAGATAATAATAAAAAAATTATCTATTACCTTAAGCAGAAGATCTCCATAAAATTTTTAATGTCTTGAAAATTGTTTGAGATGCCGGTTTAAAAAAGTTATATTAATTTTTAGTCATTGACCTACTTCTTAGTCGAGTCGTAAAATTGTTCTGTTTCAGGATTGTGTCTCACATAAAACAACAGGAAAGAGATTCCATACACAACGGAATAAAAAATAAAAATTGGTTTGCCAAAAATAATTTTAGATATTCTTGGCATATTGACCTTGCCCTTTGTATTTGCCCATATTACCTACTCGTTATTTTTTGCCCAAATAACGCTGTAAAACTTAAGGTAGGAAGTGACTATTGTTACGACTAAGTTTACTATCAACAGCTGGGCGTTATGACTTATCATCATTAGTACAGTTTAGAAACAACTCGGTTGTCCCTACACTGTCCGCATCCAGCAACACTACAACCTTAGCCAAATCTTTGATCCATCTTATTATTGAGGGCCTATCAAACGTTGCAATTTATCACTTAAAAATGCTTCTGCCACTGTTTATATTGTATTAATTTCAGGATTCTCTTAGATGAAAACAGATTACGAATGTAAATTCATGGCATCATGAGTAGCAATACTTTAATAATACTGATGTTGCCTAAAATTGAATGATTGACACCTCCCTCTTCTACGTTATAAGAAAAAATCGCGTGAAAGGCGAATGAGTGCGCGCTTTTCCGATATTGATATAGAACCCGTAAACTATGATTGATAGTGTACCCTGAATGGGACCTTATCTTGGGATCACTATTCTTTCGAAAGCTTATGACCGATTTGTGAGGATATTAGATACGTGAAGGGGCATTTTAGGGTAAAGAAAGGATGTCAAAATGATACCACTTATCGTTTCCTATCTTTATAAGCCTCGAATTAGATCACTACTAGGGAAAACCGGATGAGCTTTCGCTACTGACCTATTTTATGATGTATTGAGGAAGGATAAAATAGTGCCAACCATTAATTAGTTATTATATTTTAAAACTTTGGGATCCGACCAACGATAATTATATCAAAAGAGGATACTCAAGTATATTTCAGAAAGCATTATATAACTTAATTTAATTTGTCCGAGATATTTGTTCTCTTTAGATTTCCAGATGAACAGGACTCAAATTAAGAGCTTTATTTCATACTTCTTATAAAATTTGAAAATATATTTTTAAAATTTTTGGTTGAATGAAACTTTCCGAAAAGTATTCCTTAAATTATTCGGAATTCTACAGAAGTTTTGCAACTATACCCACAAACCCACATTGGTATTATTGTGTACCAGGCTATAATAATTACTGTCTTAGGCAATATTAATGCCTTAAATCTTATATATTTTATTATTTTGCTTACATTTTAGGAACTTTAATTCTGGAGATTATTCTATAGAATCCTGAATTATACTTCATCTCCAATCTGAGACCCACGCAAATCTATTATTAATTTTTACTCTAAGATAAGTTCCGAAAATACCAACAAACAGAAGAGAATTGAGAGAATATAACCCAAAAATAGTATTGAGATTAAAACCAGACTTAAGAAAATTTTAGTCTGTCAATTCTCTCAATTCTCTTAAAAATATTCACAAATCACAGCTTTGCCATAAAATAGTGGATAAATTGACACAACACGACACAACGGACTTGGACTTGGAGGGACAAGGTAATTTAATAAATGAATTTTTTATGTAGAGGTATTCAGTGCTCTGGGGAAAACCCAGAAAAATTGAAATACATATTTGAGGCCAGGGGAAAGAATAATGGAATCTGTGATGAATCAAAAGTCAACAATCTAATAAACATTTAAATGAAGTATTATTTGATTATTCTAATTTTGAGAGGACTTTTTATGTTTCCGTTTGTTTTGTTTTATCTTTCTTCACATTTTTCACTTAAGGCGAAAGGTAAGGCAAATGACTTTGAGCGTTTGGCGTAATCGAAATAGTTTAATAATTAACCGTTGCTTAGCAACGATGTCATTTCTTTGCGAAAGCTCCTACGAAATTTTGCCAGCAAATGTACAATTATGCAACTATAATATTTTAGTAGGCGCTACTAGGAAAATACATTGCATTTAATGAATTTGAGGTCTTTTCTAAAAAAACTCACCGTCGGAGACTAGGTATTAATGTAATAGATATCAAAACTGAGTTTGATAATAAACAGAAACGTCGTTTAAGGAAAAAAGTGTAAAAGAAATTTCGATAGATTATGATAAATTGAAAAATTTTGAGTGCTCTCCATATGTTGCTATTAATAATTACTAGTATTTTGGACCGTCACGAACAAGTTTATGATATATGTCATAACATAAATTAATCTGATCATCCGTTGTGCTGTATTTTTGCCAGACTACTGTACCAAAAACACCTCATTATGAATATTTGCCTATCCCTTCGCCTTAATTTATGACGGTTCAAAAGCTGATTTTTAACCGCCTCTCTGGTCTAGTGGTTGACACCACCCGGTGTTGATCGAGATGTCCGGGGTTCGACTCCCTACGGAAGCAGGTGTTTTTCTGATTGGTTTGATTGGTGGTAGGGATTCTAAGCCCGCCTGGCTAGCTACCACCGTCTTACCTAAATCTGTCGCCATAATAACAATGTTATAAAGCATTGTTGTGCTCCGGCAATCAGAGGTAAGATAGCCAGTTCCTCATTTGTTGAGGAATAGAGGTGAAGCTTGCTTCCACCTTCGACCTTATCGTCACTTACCTTGTGAGACGAGGGCAAAGAGCTTGCCTATGTAAAAAAAGAATTACATGACTTGAATACAATGTTATTACTTTATTTACTACACTACACATAAGATCTCTACACACTACACTATGTATTTCTATTTCTTAATTTCAACAAAACTAAGGTACGCACATATTTTTTTCCTTTTAGATTTAAATATAAAACATTTATCGTCATGCCTAATAGTGTTTCACCGAGTAGGGCGTTAGGCAGTGATGTTATCACCTAAATTTCACCTGGGCAAACCTGAAGCAGTACATTGGTTACCTACAATGTAAGGGAGATGAAAGTTGAAATTATCTGTCACCATCAATAGGCTACAGTAGTTCACCAAATTATTGTTTGACTATTATACAAATTACCTACTTTATTTTAGACTTTTGAAAACATTACCTCTTTTTAATTGGGAAGTTATTAATTAGGCAGCCATTTAATTATTTGGTCAGCAACAAAAAGTCAGCCGAAAAATCATTTGAGCAGCAAACAAATATTCGGTCCTTATCTATGAAACTGGTGATTTTTTTCTCTCTTAGTATTTTGTCTGTAACTATTAAGATTCAGAGTATTCCTAAAAAATAATTACCTCGTCTAAAAATAGACTATATTTTTGAGCTCTTTTGATTTGTTTTGATAATTTGTTGTAAGTTTAATTGTGTTAAAATTGGACACGGATACAACTCTTTTTAAGTGCCTCCCGAATACATCATTTTATTTGCATTCACTTAAAAACGATAAATCATTTTTATGAAGTGTGATATTACACATATTTCTAAAGCTTGTCTAATGATAGATGCCAAATATTATTATTATTAAATCTAGGAATGGGATCAATGAAGGATCAATGATCAACTCCTAGGAAATGTATTCTGATAGAAATTGGGTTAAGTTTTTTTTTAAGACCCAACAATATTTGTGTCTTCAAAACTTAATATATGAAACAATATGACGGCTGAGAAAATATTTAAGTTGCTGCCCAATTAGTTATTTTGCTGACAAATTAGAAATATGTGCTGTCCATAAGTTGCTGACCAACTAGTTATTTTTTTGACCAAATTTCGAATATTTTACTAACCGTTTAAATACCACCCTTTTTAAATGTTTCCTTTTTAGAACACATTGAAAACCGTCTGTCATTTATCTTGTTTCCGTAAGGTTTGAAATAAGAGGGCAGTTTGTTTGCAAACAGCTTTTACCGGCCAGTAATAAAATCACGCAAGTCTCGACAAGTTGACATAGGGGCCTGCTTAAGATGATACCTCATTAAGAGGCGGAGGCTCATCGCTTGCTAATATTTGATTTACACTTGAAATCTGGACTTTTACATCTACGACATAAAAACGCTCCAGTTCTTACGATTGTTTGCTCACCGAGTGGCAACTTCGAGTAGCTTCTTGTCTTGTATTTCATTCCAATTTTCTTTGACGAGAAGTCTCCAAGTTAGAAAAAAAATTTACACTTAAAAATGCGAACTAAGAACAATTTTATCTTAGATGATGATAAGTAACCCCTTGGCGGTCACCGCAAGCACCGGTGTTCGCGAAAAATACATGATTCTGTTGTATCTTGTTTTCTGAACATTGACTAGTTATTAGAACAGTTATTGGTATTGATCAATCACTTTTTATTCAAAGCTAATCAGTTAATTTACCGTTAATTTATTTATTAATTTAATAGACTGAGATTGAACAAAAATATAGGACGTGTCATAATTCTAGAATCTTGAACGTAGCTTTAATTACTTTTATAATTTTTTAAAACCATTAAAAATGTCGCACATTCCGGAATATCAAACTTATTAGAACTTTATTTGAAAAAATTTTTAATGATATATATATTCTACTCATAGCAATGTACTTTTTCAATTGCTTATCGCAGTGTTTTTCTTTGTGTGTTACTAGTCAAATCCACTTAAACATATTTTCCCATATTATAAGTAATACCCGTAAGCTAGTTTCCAACGCCAAAAACAAGACTAATAAAAACTACAGTAAATTATCCCATCCATTAAGATAACCTTACACAAGAATTACGATTTACTTAATATTCATAACGCACTACCAATGTGTTCCAAATTAGGCTATAACGTCCTGTTTTATCTCACAATACCTTTTCTGCTTGAGCTCCGTTTAGTAAATATTTTCTCAAAGGTAACATTCGTATGATAAGCCGTATCTTAATGACGCTATAATAATAACAATCTTATGAGAGGTTTTATAACGTTTTTATCGGAAGTGTTATTTTATTTAACTTTCAATGTATGTATGTTCGGGTGAAATCTTGCAACTCAATTTTGAAGTAGATATCTTTAACATTCATAGGTACATACGACTATTATCCCCTAAGTGTTAGTCAGAGACTAGGCAAAAGCACTGCAGAAGTAGTCCACTGCCACAGTCCGCGCTTCACCAAGCGACTGCACGTCCTCAGCGTGGTGGTGAGCCCCTCGCCGGCTATATTTAACCGATTGAGCTGAAATTTTGCATGCATGTGTAAATCGGCTGACAATGCAATATTATTATGAATTATATGAGAAAATGATGAATGAAACAAGCACCAAGTTAGAGCTCGTTTGAATCATTACATCGGGTACTTTGGCTTAAGCACAAAAAAATAAAAAAAAAGATTTTATCACTTTGTAAAATAAAAGTGTGTTAAGTTATGATAGATCATTGAAGAACATCTTGTGCAATCACAATGTTTTTATTAAACAAAGTAGAAGTAGAAGTACGAGTATGTTTTTTAAAAAGATTTCTCTTGTTGAGCGTCTGACTTTTGGGTGGAAACTTTTTTAGTAAATAAATGAAGGAAGAAATAAAATTATTTACATAGTATGCATTGCTTTTTTGTTTTTTTTTTAGCTTTAGGCTCGTTGGGGGAGGCCTACGTCCAGCAGTGGTCAAAGTCAAAGATTCTCTATTGTACCATGTTGTTACACAGATGTTATTACATGGCACCCGTTCCTATCGGAATATCGTGATAAAAGGTAGCCTATGTCCTTTCTCAGGCTCTAGACTATCTGTGTACCTAATTTCGGTTAAATAAGTTCAGTAGTTTCACGTGAAAGCGAGACAGACAGAGACACTTTTGCATTTATAATATTAGTATAGAATATTAAAACATTTAAATTATTAATATCATAATTAGGTAAGGTTTCGATCATTGGACCTATCTATAGCACCAATCGATCATGGGGTCTAGTGTGGCTTTTTGATGAATACTTTTACAATCATTATCATCATTCCGGCACTACATATTTTTTTAGCACTGCCATCCAGTCTTCTAAGAACTCAAATCTTGTACCTATTGTTTCAAAAGAAGGGTCAACGACTTTCACACCAAGTCTGCCATAAAAAGCACCGAAGTATGAAATCACAAGATACATATTTTAAGATACATATTAGGAATCCAGCGGAATGTCGACACGTCCAGAGTAGGTACAGCAAACGCGTCGAACTATGGAAAACTGTAAAAATACTCCAATCAAATCTGCACTTTAATATCTACGTTTAAGGTACAAATTAGTTGGAGTTTTTAAGTGCTGTTGAACAAGAAAACATGAGACACTAATAAAGTATATGATTTTTGACACATTTTTACGACCACACAGGTCGTAAAACATAACACTCTGTGTCGTAATAACAGTTTAGGAAGCACCTAATTATTGTAAGTCATATTACTTCACATAAAGATGTCGAAGCATAAGGATATTAAAAGTCATTATATTTTTATGTGTTATATTGATAGGTTACTTTTGTTCGTAGACTTTAGAATTGAGTTGGAGAAATGGAGCTTATTTTTAAAATTTTCACTTTTACTCGTAATAGCAATACATTGGTGACAGGTGCATTCAACGTAATGTTTTTGCGTGATATTCGTACAAAACGTGATTATATGTATAATCACGACTATTATCCCCTAACAGTTAGTCAGAGACAAGGCAAAAGCACCGCAAAAGCAGTCCATTGCCATAGTCCGCGCTTCACCAAGCAATGACTGCACTCAGCGTGACAGGCGATGAGATCGTCGCCGTTAAAAGCTATTGGATGGTTGTGCAGTTCTAAGTCGATTAGTCGCCTTTTACGACACCCAAGGCACGAGATGGGTTGGCAGTATTCTTTTAATGGGCCGCTACCACTCGGCTCTATAAAATAAAAATAAATATGGTTTTAATGACTTTTTTGGATTTTCTTCTAACATTTATGTATGCAATCACTTCTTAATCTCCGAAGGGTGCGTATAGGTGCATTGTACACCCACACATTGCCAGAAATTCCCACGTAAAAGGAGGTAATCTTATTACCGTTACCGGACACCACAGATCACTGAGAGCCGCTTCGCTTTCTCATTTATTCTATGCCGGACACTACAGTAAATCCATAACCACTCTGTAATTCAAACCAAAATTCCAACAGAGAACATAGATATTATTACAAATATTACCGCTATCCATCAGCCTGTATACGTCCCACTGCTGGGCACAGGCCTTCCTCATGGAGAAACACATGAGTAGTATGGGCCGTAATACCACAACGCTGACCCAATGCGGGTTGGTGGGTAGAAACAGTCGCAATAGCGACCGGGACCAACGGCTAAACGTGTCTTCCGAAGCACGGAGGAGCTCGAGATCACAATGTTTTGGTCACCCATCTACGGCCTGACCACGGCGAAGGTAGTTTTATTTTCAATAGAAAGCCGAAGCATACTAACCACTACGCCACCGAGCTCTTCATTTACCACTAAACCATAATTATTTTAATCGCTGGAGTCCAAGCAAACCACCAAAATAAATGAAATTGGTTTTTTGTATGGAGATTTTGGGGATGTCTGCATTTTACATACTAACATTTTATCAGTTTTCTTCACAACGACAAATCCAGAGATAATAATATTTGGCATGTATCATTAGACAAGTTTTAGCAATATGCGTGTGAACACGCTTGATAAAAATTATTCATCGTTTTTATGTTAATGCAAATCAAATGATGTATTCAGGTGGCAGTTAAAAATAATTGTCTTTGTGTCTAATTTTAACACAATTAAACTTACAAAAAATTATCGAATTAAATAATACGAGCTCAAATATATGGTCTATTTTTAGAAGAGGCAATTATTTTATAAGAATGTTCTGAAACTTAATAGTTACGGACAAATTGCTAAGACAGAATAAAAACACCAATTTTATAGGTAAGGACCCAATATTTAATTCAATAACAAGGGTCAAGTCATAGTTAGTTTTAAGAAGGTATCAAGCATTGTTTCGTATATCTTGCCAGGCAATCTATGACTCAAACTCGGACGCCGATTCACAATCGGGTTTTATTGTATCACCGCGACCGCAAGAATGTGTATATCACGGCTCGTTAGTCATGGGCCTACTAATTCAATATCTCACTGCTAGGGTGACAATCTGTTAGGAAGATGGATCAACAAAAATAATATAATAATTTCAATCAATAAGAGTCCCTGAATGCAATTTTTTAAGCTATTGCATAGCTTCTATCGCGGGCCTTGAGCGCGGGGACCGAATCCAGAAATTCCGTAACGAAAAAACCTCACGCTCCCCACTCCGATGCGTAAGGAGGTGTGACTTGAAGGTCGTGCATGTTAAAACCCAAGGTGGTTACCAAAATGAAACACCGTGTCCAAGGCGAATACAACATTTAATTAACATCGGCTTGACCATATATGTCTATGAGAGTAAACAATAGTGCGTTTTAAAGGTTAGGTGGCGCCATCTAGTGATACAACAAAGAACTAATTTTAACAAAGACGCCACTTTGGTTTTATTTATAAGCTAACTATTACAGATTGTTTATTATGAGTTTTGTTATTTTATTAATTAGTTTATTAACATTTATTTTAGATAATTATTTTATGATTTAATTTACTTATAAGTGATCCGAACGAAATAATGTATATGCAAACTACCAACAGTTTATATAATTTGTTTCCTTATCGGTCACCACGCTCAAAAAGTGTAACTTGAATTAATATCAAAGAAAAAGAAATACTGCATGAATAAAATAAATAAATAAAATTATAATTGCATAAGTTGATACAGAATGCTATGCAATAGCTTTACCGCGGCAGTCCCCAAGTGCCACACGTCTTTTTTTTGAGTACACGGTTAATCAATTAAAGTCTACTTAAAGTTTTAGTTACGATTGTTAATTAGTTATATTACGCTGTAACCAACGTAGCCCGAAAACAGCACTATGGGACTTTTGTAATGGGATATACGTCAAGAAATACATAGGTATATATTTGTTTGATATATTAAAAAAAACATATTTTTATATAAACGATCATGACTAAGGTACCTACAAAGTGCTCGTATTCAATACATAAATATCTGATCATACCTGCTCTTTTATAACGAAACACAAAGGTGTTTGGGTAAGGAGGTCGTCAAAAATAGTAAATAACTATAATATATTTTTTAATATCATTAATACATCTTATTGCAAGGACATATGTTTAATATGTTGTTGATAATAAAATCAGTAAAATAAATGTCCCGAAAATCCTCAGTTGCATGGTTACCGTAAGCGGTATACTTTGTCAGTTTTTTGGTGTTTGTTTAAACCTTTTTGCGGTAACGCGTTGCTAATTTTAAATAGGCCTGTGGTAAATTTCGAAGAATAGATATTTGATGTTATGTCAAAACACGTATCATGACGCTTCTGTTATCCGATTAAAAGTGTTACGGATAATTTGTCACGTTCCACGCAAATAATTTAAACAATGACTAAACTTTTTTAACAGCACCCTTTTAACTTTTTGCGTTGTTAACGGTAAATGCCTAGTCGGCGTTCCCTGGGTGGTCTTAAGTAGAAAAATATTCATATATTAGGTCCTTACCTACGAAATTGGTGTTTTGTATGGAGATTTTGGGGAATTCTGCATTTT
Organism: Parapoynx stratiotata; assembly: GCA_910589355.1. Lineage (NCBI taxonomy): Eukaryota > Metazoa > Arthropoda > Insecta > Lepidoptera > Crambidae > Parapoynx > Parapoynx stratiotata. The sequence goes on along the minus strand of OU342468.1, from coordinate 3,242,467 downwards.
CCATACTAAATTTTTTTCAGTTTTCTTCACAACGACAAATCCAAAGATAATAATATTTGGCATCTATCATTAGACAAGCTTTAGTAATATGTGTAATATCACACTTCATAAAAATTATTTATCTTTTTTAAGGGAATGCAAATAAAATGATGTATTCGGGAGGCACTTAAAAAGAGTTGTCTCCGTGATTGGACACAATTAAACTTACAACAAATTATCAAAACAAATCAAAAGAGCTCAAAAATATAGTCTATTTTTAGACGAGGTAATAATTTTTTAGGAATACTCTGAAACTTAATAGTTACAGACAAAATACTAAGAGAGAAAAAAACACCAATTTCATAGGTAAGGACCCAATATTATTTTGTACAAGTGAGGGAAAGTTATTACTGCCGCCCATTAATGAAAAAAGAGGAGTTTTAGGCCCGTATTACAGAACCAAACTCAAGCGTAGATCTCTGCTTGAGCGCAGTTAAAAAGGGATGGCGCTGTGTGGGATCAATAGCACCATCCCTCTCTAACAGTGCTCAAGCAGAGATCTAGGCTTGAGTTTAGTTCTGTAATACGGGCCTTAGACGCGGATGGCCTCCTAGGAGTGGAGTTATGACTGTGGTAGTTGTTGTCCAGTTATTTGATTCTGACCCCAATCTCGCCTTATGGAAAACGTCAGTGTGGCTGATGAGGAGCATGCAAGCGTAAATAATGACTATTAAATTTTACCTTAAAAATCCACGGAAGGATAAGGAAAATTAGTCAATTCCTTTTCGATCGGGTTTCACCATGTAAAATTACCTGCTAAGTTGGCCAGTTAAACTATTTATAAACTTTTACTTTAAACAACTACATAAAGTTAAAAACAAATTGAAGTTAACCAATATTAATTCCTGTTATATAAATCTCAATCAACTACTCGCCAGCGGCTATTTATAACATTTATCAAATATTCAAATCATGTAATGCACCTTTCATCTCGATAGTGATTTATTCGAAAAAAAACGAAACGAAATCTTTGACCGTATAGAAAATATAATGGCAGGTTAATAGTGTTTGTGTTTTATATTTGATTTATATTTTCTCGTTCAAGTGGTTGCTGGTTCCGTTTTCATCACACAAACATTTACTGCAATCGAGATTCGAACCCAGGACTTCAGAGATGGCTACCTAAAAACTTGAGTACAAAGCATTCCACGAATGTTGTCAAACGATGAATAAGGAAAAAGATAACAGAATACCATTACTTTAAAACTACCAGCTACCTATTTATTTATTTAAAGCAACGTCAAAATGTAGTGTCAAATAATTTTGAAAAAGTGTTCGAAATTACAGAAATCCAACTCATATATTATTATAGTACGTCTCAATCCAAGTTGCCAAAAAGGTAAACAAAAAAGCCGACTTACCGAATTTGTTGTTCAATAATCACACTTTTTACATGGACATTGGCACGTAAATATAATTAACGGTAACAATTGTTGTCCGTTTCAATTGATTTCAATTACCCACAGTCATCACAAAACTTTTTAGAGATGAAACATTACCTTTGTTTTGTTTACCTTTTTGAAATTTTGAATTTTTTTTTATATACATTGAAATTTGATAAGAGAGTGGACAGCAGTTGTAGAGATAGAAATAAAAAAAAATATTCATAATAACGATACAAAACAAAAAAAACATCGTGTGTCTGAAACAACAATTTCTGGGACACATTTTGTGCTATCAAATATTTTATTAACATGGTTTTAATTAAAGTTTTGACCCAAATAAAAAGTTTTCGTAAAAAATTCTATAAATATTTAATTTTGTTTATTCGCGAAGTCGTCTAGGGGCCCCTAAAACGAATTACTAAAAATGTTGGCTACAATTTTTACCACCAAATAAACAAGTTCTGATTATCTGGTATAAACTAGTCTAGCAATAAATCAAACAAAAACAAATAAAAATTATACTATCAGCTCATATTTTAATATTTTACGTGACTATTCATTTAAAGTAATTTGAAAATTTATGTAAATTACAGTTTTTTCATTAATTTATTTGCTTGGAGATTTTTGATATGCAATTTATTACATTTAAATATTAGATTACAAGTAAATTGATAATTATTACCTGAGCATGGAAATAAAAAACAATAAGATAATTATAGTCATTCGTTATTTATAATAACTTAGTCCTGCTTTCAGGTTTAAATTTATAAAACGTAAATTTAAAGATTTATATGTATTTTTTCAAAGATATTAACATTAAATGCGCTTGTATACAAAAAACGTCTATACTTATATAACACATGAAATAAATTTCGGATTAATCAAACGGGCTTAAAAAACACAATTTATCATTTACTTTTCTTGTAATATTCAACGATAATATTTTTTAAATTTTCTTGTCAACTTATAATGAATTTGGAGTATGTAGTGACTTGGTTGAAATCTAAAGAATGTAAAATTACCTTCAAAATGCCTAAATAAAATAGAACAATAGCATAGGGATAGCACATCCCAAAACAAAAACAATTGAAAAACACATCAAATAGGTGTATTTGTAAAAAAAACCATATGTATCAGCGATTAAAAGGTAAGGATATCCCACAAAAATATATCATAGTCAATAGGGAAAAAAATCATTAAAAATAAAAAGTTATTTGTAACTTTTACACATACCACAACGTCAATCTTCTTCACTCGTATAATACAAGTAGTGCCATCTGTTAAATATCTATAGAACTACAAAGCATAGTGGTTCCGATGCAGTTACTACGTGCGCCGTAGAGCTTACTAAGTTCGTGTAAACGATGTTGCAATGAGGTTGCTCTTTACAAAGACAAAGCAAATTTCGACCCTATTAGTATAAGCATAAGAGTGTTGACTGTAAAATATGTATGTTTTTTGACAATAGTTTCTTCGGTTGTAACATGCATTACGACATATTTTTGATTCAATATTGAACACTTATTAGAGAAATTAAGCTGATTTTCAATAATCAGCACAACAGTTTATTCAGGCCAATATCGCATCAGTTACTCTTGCTTCTGGAATCCATTCTAACATCAAATGAAATGGATTCAATTCAATTTAGTAATTTTTTTTGTAATTTATTGTCTTTTTTTATAGATAAACTGAAGCTATTAAACAAAGCAAATTTGTAATAACGGAGAAAGATAATAATATAGAGAATATCAGTTTGGCTTAATGCCTACATTATAGTAAAAAATAATTCTCTTTAAGCACTCTTGGAACACAACATTACAATCAAAGCTACGTGTATTCTCTTATGACATTTGTTTATTACCTCTGACTTTACATCAGTGACAAATAGAACATTACCGTACTAAATATCAAAACTACCCTAACTTAGCGAAACGTGCGAAGCGGGCTAAGTTTGAATTAAATTAACTAAACGGCACCGAAGTGACCTGAAGAATAATTCAACGGTGTCCCTCATCTGTTAATGAGGAGCAGTACCCTCAAGGCAGCAGTTTGAGACGAACTTGTGCTATAAAGACATTATATTCTCGGACTTGGGAATATTCTATGACCCTAAGACGTCATAACTAAGGTGTTTAAGCAAATAGTTGACATTACTCGAGATTTTAGTATAGAAAGTTGCTGCAATTATTTGTAAATGAGTATGAGTTTAAGTAAAGAAAGCTGGAAAAAGAGGGAAAATACCAAAAAATGTTTTTTATTTTTTGTTTCTCTACCTGTTTGTCTGTTTGTACGGGCTAATCTTCGAAATAGCTGTGTAATGTTAAAATTCCTCTGCTCCTATACTCACCAACTAAAGATTTATAAAACAACGAATAATACAGCCAAAATACCAAAAATACTTATTCGAGAAGGACGCCGGTCGATTGATAAACAAACTATCTTTGTATATACTGACTAGCCTGTCTTGATACGCTAAACTCTATGGTTTTGTCTATGAACTACGATCAAGATGAGTCAAACTAGTATTTTAAAAACAAATTAAAAGTTAAAATGACATAAGGAATTGACATATGCCATTATAACGATGTAAACAACATGAAACAAACAAACATTAGTGATTTAACTTAACTCTGATGCCTTTATGTGTAATTAAGACGGTAATAAGTGATAATAAGAAAAAAAGAGTGTTACAGCTGGACCGATTTCTTATATCTTAGAAACTTTTTATACCGGTACATTAAAGGGTTCCCGTGGGATAGTTAAATAACCATAGTAACCGCGGACGAAGTGGATGCTGAGCTGATGAGTGACAGAGGAGAATGGAAGAAGAAGACATGTTGTGCCGACCCCACCTAGAGTGGGAAAAGGGCAAGAAGAAGAAGAGTAACCGCGGACGAAGTCGCGGGGAACAGCTTTAATAAAACACTAGGTTTAATAAGTTAATGTTAGTTGCATTAAATAATGCATCAACTTGATGGCGTTGTGGTTTACGCTTTGGCTTTCGATTTCGAAAACAAAGCAACCTTCTTCATGGTCAGCTTCTCTCTCTCTTTCTCTCTTTCCTTCCTTTACAGATCATTAATATGTCAGGCGATAAAATACTAAGCTATATCATTCGCCTAAATATATTACTTCACAAGAAATTTGAGTAAGAGGAATTTTTAAATTTTTTATTATTGCGGTGAAATATTTCTTATAAAAATATATTAGTTGGCTGCAAACAAAATAATTTTATCAACAAAGAACATAAATTAGTCCTGCTATCTGCTTGTAGACATGCATCGAGTAATAAATCAATGAAGTTATCTGTGTTGATATAAAAATAATTAGAATCCCCTTAATGACTTCTGTTTCAGATGTGAGACTTTCATTTTGGGCGACAGATATAGTAACAGGCTTTGATAAATATATATCAGACCTCGTAAAACAGTTGTTAACCTCTTAAACCGACAATTATTATGAAAATATAATAAACGTACATTCAATCAATCAGCAGTGCATATTCCGTTTTTTGTTGATTATAAGGACAGATATAAATTTAGATAGATAACGCAAGTATAACGTTTTGTAATCAAGCTCGTATCTCGGTGGCGTAGTGCTTAGAACGCTTTGGCTTTGAATCGAAAACAAAGCTACCTTCGCCAAGGTCAGGCCGTGGATGGGTGACCAAATCTTTGTTATCTCGAGCTCCTCCCTACTTCGGAAGGCACGTTAAGCTGTTTGTCCCGGTCGCTATTGAAACCGTATCAACCCACCACCCCGCATTGGACCAGCGCGGTGGTGTTACGGCCCATACTCCTCGTGTATCTCTACGTGAGGAAGGCCTGTGCCCAGCAGTGGAACGTATACTGAGGACAATCAAACTTTTCCTTTTTAATAGTATGAGTATAAATACGACACAAGACATATATTCATGGGCCCCAACACCACCACGCTGGTCCAATGCAGATTGGTAGGTAGAAACAGGCGCAATGACGACCTGGACCAACGGCTTAACATGCCTTCCGAAGCACGGAGGAGCTCGAGATCACAAAGTTTTGGTCACCCATCCACGGCCTGACCATAGCGAAGGTAGCTTTGTTTTCAATTGAAAGCCAAAGCCTACTAACCACTAGGTACGCCACCGAGCTCCTCATGTTTTATTGATTATATCGAATAAGTTTCGAAGCTACTGCACTGATTTGAAAAATTCTTTCACAGAAAGCTACACTATCCCCGAGACTATATTTGATCTCAATATTCCCACGGTTAGTTAGTATGTAATAAAAATAAAATAATGCTAAATACCTAATAAATAGAATTACCTACTGTACAAATCATATTTTATAAATTATCTAGCCTTTCAAGTAACAAGAAGCTCTTCTAATTTAGGTCGTCGGTCCACTCGAGTCCCCAATGTCCACTTGATCATACTCAAATTGGTCACGGTCCAATATCAGAAGGCCTAACTCAATAATAACCTGAAATTTGTTTTAAAAGCAATGAACAAAATTTCAGCTGTTAGATTTATTTGTGTACCTGAACCCTAAGTTTTAATTTTGGAGAAAATATGAGGGTAAAATGTTCAATTTGTACACGGAAATATTCGTATTTCGAACACACAAGCGAGGTCTTAAAATCGTCCAGCTTTTACATATTTTATATTATTATAGTTAATAAGTACAATTTGCGTCATTGCTGACTACTGGAAATAGACCTACTTAAATGAAGAAGCCCACGAGGAGTATTTCGGGCCGTGTAACACCTCCGCGGACTAACGCGGTCTAGTGGAAAAACCAATAAAAGAAACGTCAAGCCGTCGCAGAACCAATTCAAATTGGTGAATAAGTCAACGAAACCTACAGTTTTTAATTCCGGAAACTCGAGATCACAAAATTTGGTCACCCATCGAACCAATAGTAAGTGGCTTTGTTTAATCTAAACCAAAGCGAACCTCTATGGCTAAAATAACACACCTATGTCCAGTCTGTGTGCTTTTAATTACAAAAGCAAATGTCCGGTAAATAGGTCGCTGTCCGGACCGTGTCCGAACGAGCGTTTACCCTCAATCACGCTGCTCTAATCGGCCTAATTAATGCTGAGCGACATTTCGCAACGTGCTTTTGCCTACCAGTTTCTATAACACTTACATTGTCCTGGGTCATTTGGCTTATTTACAGAATACGGATAATACTTGTATGAATTTTGGGGTGGGCAAAATTTAAAATGAGAATATCTGAGGAAGTCTGAAAGTAGTGTCAGTGGTTAAAAAGATAAAGAGTAATAGGTTAGCGTGGTGTGGTCATGCTGGGCATGTATGTGCATTGACATAAAATGAGAGGAATACCAACGAGACGATGGATTGAAGCCTGTTTAACTAATATTGGGTCCTTACCTATGAAATTGGTGATTTTTTCTCTCTTAGTATTTTGTCTGTTACTATTAAGATTCAGAGTATTCCTAAAAAATAATTACCTCGTCTAAAAATAGACTATATTTTTGAGCTCTTTTGATTTGTTTTGATAAGTTGTTGTGAGTTTAATTTTGTTAAAATTGGACACGGAGACAATTAATTTTACTGCCTCCCGAATACATCATTTGATTTGCTTTAACATAAAAACGATGAATAATTTTTATCAAGCGTGTTCACACACATATTGCTAAAGCTTGTCTAATGATAGATGCCAAATATTACTATCTCTGGATTTATCGTTGTGAAGAAAACTGATAAAATGTTAGTATGTAAAATGCAGACATCCCCAAAATCTCCATACAAAACACCAATTTCATAGGTAACGACCTAATAAATAAGCTTCGAAATTCGTTACTTTTTTGTTAAAATACTGTGTAGCCTACTTTTCTTCAAAGAAAGGTTTTGAAATTTCTGCTAATGATTCTGAAACATAATATTTGAAAGTGCTTGCAATAAAAAAAAAATTGAAAACATTAACATGACATAACATATCATAACTCCTTTATCCCCGAAGGAGTGTTAGTTTAACACCCACATTCACGTTAAGAGTATATTTAAACAAATTTAAGATTTATGTTTATTTTTTACTTGACCGCAGTATATTATTGAAACAAAGGAAATATAATAATATCCTTTTACGATCTGAGCTCAGGTTGCAAATTCAATTTCATTCAGTTGGCCGTTCGCGGCCATTTCTTTACGCGTATTTATATAATAACCCATAAATATTTTCATAGCATAGTTTCTTAACGCAACTAAAAAAAGTTTTTTTCAGTGAAAACTTACATTTGGGGTGCTAAATTATGATGGTTATATTATGATGGTAATAAATTATGAACTTACACATATATACATACATATTAGGCCGTAGTAGTGCTTGTCGCGAACAAATTTAGTTTCGTTCTTAAATATTTCAAAGGCGCTAAGGCCACATACAAGTTTTGGAACGCTATAGAAAATATATCCTGTTTCCCCCTCAGTCGACGGGATAACTTATCACGCTCTAAATAAATACAAACGCAGCTAACGAAGTGCCGAAGGAAAGTTAAAACTGTCGAGTAAGGAGTTTGCTCCTACTATAAGTTCGGGATTCAATATTAATTGGTAGTGATGACGCGAGTTGAGAAGTCTGTGACTTTCATATTTTAATGTTAGTCATAAAATTTTGTCTATATTTGATATTAGTATATTATTATTAGATTTATTAGGCCTGCATGCAGGTAAGGAAGATGGCAATGACGAAAAGCTTGCCCTTTGTCAGTTCATTGATTGAATTCTTGTATTTAATGGATTTTAATATTCCTGAATGGATGTGTGGAGTGACGAAGATTGATAGAGTGAAGAATGAGTAAATCAGGGGATGCCTGAAAGTTGCTCCTGTGGTAGAGAAGTTGAGAGAAAAGCGGCTATCGTGGTATGGAGATATTTTGAGAAGAGAGAATGAGCATGTAACGAGAAGAGTTATGAATATGAAAGTGGATGGTAATGCAGGGAGAGGAAGACCAAAGAAGAGATGGATGGATTGTGTGAATGAGGACATGGCGAGAATGGGAGTGAATGTTGATATGGCGTGTGATAGGGGACAGTGGAGGAGAAAGACTCGTTGCGCCGACCCCAAATGACATTGGGAAAAGGGCAGGCTAATGATGATGTCATAAAAACCAAACAACATCACATAATTCAATGAAATAGTAGCTCCTACTAATGTGATTTTTTGTCATGAATTATGTTCTTGATAGCACAATCATCTTCAATATTTCAGCAAAGAGTCTTTCAGTGCTGGACATACTCGTAGGCCTCTATATGTAGAAATATACAACTATCGATTCTGTTCTGACCACATCCAACGACTTTCCGCAGACCTAAGCCAGATCATTAGTACGCTTTCTAGAAATCGTAATCGAGTGGATGTTTATTCTAGCTTCAACGAGGACAAGTGGTAAGTGTACTGTATTTATTAATGTTAACGAACCTCTCGCCACTCCATTAAATCATATCTGACCGTGCGGCTAAAAATGTGTCTCACTGCGACAAACGTTTATTTTTGGAAAACTCATAATACATTTACGTATGAGCGAAGATAGTTTATTTACCAACCCTATTTTATTTCTAAAACCCTATTTTATTTTTAAGAACCTTAAGTGTATCGGATGACGTCTCATTATTCAATGTTCACAAGTGGCCTAACAAATGAGTTACATTAGGTTTGAGTGAGTTAGCTGAGTATCTTAAAGCGACTCTGACAAGTGATAAAATATCTATTAATTTTAAAAAAGAAGAAGTACATTTCTTATATTACATCTATTCGTTTGAACTATTCCAGAATACAAGATACATCACATATTACATCACGTTAAAATACGTTGAAAATATCTGAAGTTGTAAGATTTTAAAAGATTTGGTTTTATAAAACACACAACTCTGAAAATCTAAAGCACCGACACTATTACAGTGCATTCTAAAGATGCAAATCGATAACAACAATCGATAACTCGATAAGCAAATTTTCCTTCTACTTATATCATACGTACTGCCAAGGAGTGAAACTCCGTAAATCAGTGTTCACTGACAATTATAATCTGGAGGTCTTTATATCGAGAGTGAATAGTATCTTCTAGGTAAATGTGCCTACATCCTAGACCTCAAACGTTTGCCTCAAGAAATAAAAAAAAATCCTTCTTCTTCGTGCGGGTGGTTTCCGCAACTCGACGACTTAGCACCTATTTTGCATCTGAGGGTGAAGGCTGGCTACTCCAGCCAGCCCAGCTCCACCAGGAAGTCGCCCAGCGCCTTCACGTTGAGGACAACCTCGCTGAGGTTACCCGGGTTTCCCAGGTACTTTGCCCGATAGTTAGCTACTCCAGTGCGTTCCAGCAGCACGTGTGCGGCTGTTTCTTCTGTCCCCATACATGCTCTGTATAGGGAGCAGTCGGTAATAAGAAAAGAATGAAAGGTCCCTGTTTAAGAGCCTGTAAGAGTTTCTTGGGGATGCGGGGAACAATTCATGGTAGCGCGAGTCTAGCCTGTCTGCATTCTTTCAAATATTTATATAAAAAATATATATATAAATTTAAATGTCGACAAAATATAAATATTATTATATTATTTGTTTTCAAAGAAAATACTGAAACACAAATGTGATTTTCACACGGATAGCTTCCCAAGGTTGATATCTTGGGTAGGAATCTTAAATGACCAGTGTTTTCTTATTCCTATTCAAAGCGATGATGTAGGCACTAGCCTCTAATTGAATCTGTCTCAAATATCATCTTAACAAGTCTGGCAAGAACAACATAACTTGACTTCGCACGCTGATTGTGTCACGGAATCTTAAGGTTAACTAATTTGACTTTTGTATCTCTAACTCTTTTACTCCTACGTTAGTTGGTTCTCTCCATCGATAGTATCCATTTAGTATCATTATTCTGATTGCTCTTTGTGTTTATCTGGTATAAACTTAACTTTGGTTTATGAAACAAACTAGACTTTTATGAATTAAGTATTTATTTGTGACACAAATTACAATTATTTCTATATTTGCATGCGTTGTAAGCGAAACATATTTAATGTATCAACATCTACGTAAAACCGTGTTTCTCGTGAATAAATGAATCTGAACTGTTTAATTTTTTCAGATAACACATCTTTTAAATACATGGAAAATTTTATCATGCCTGCTTTGAAAGAACCAGTGTTTTTATACCACAAGTGATTTTTAAAACAAATGGTATTTCTCAATGTAAAGAAAATGGTAAGGATATTTCATAGTCAACCTTGAGCATATAATCTTCCATAATGTATTACGAATGGTTTAAAAATGTTTCAATTTTGAAATATTTATGCGCGCTCCCAATGCCACACAATTCATGTCAAGAGCTTAAGCGCCCTGAACGATATATTGCTAAAGCTGTTACAACTCATATGATCCTCTTTTCATCTTCAGATTGTTTTCTTAACCATTACTATTGTTATTTAACCTTGGCCTGAGATTGTGTATCGAAACTAGCGGCACAGAATTTCCCAATTATGTTTATTTATGTTAGAATTAGGAGATGATACTATGTAAATAGCATAACACTCGACATTATGGATTAACTATTATGGGCACTTCGACAGTGTCACGACTAGTTCTTATTCCATCTAAATGTGGTCTAATGGAAGTGATATGACATGTATACCTCTTTGATTCAATGACTTATTTAGTCACCTTGACATAGATTTTAATGTATTCAGTTTTTTCAACTAATTAGAACGATTGTTATATGATTCTTATGTTTATTTCTTCTGTTCGAGTCTCTCGACATTTTCATTTATATCATAATCAAGTTTTTAAATGTAACGAAACAGCCCTTCAAGCTATCGGCGAGATAAAGCAAAACTATGATGGTGCAATACACAGAAACGGTACATCCGTGTCGTAAACTTAATCATACGAACAATAAATTTTACAGTCTCATTTATATGTAATAAAACTAACTATAAAACTCCAATGTGGCGACTCACGCATAGATTCGGCTCAATGAATCTTAAATCGTTCACAATTGAGCATATGATTCAAATGCTCAGAGACCATGAAAAATCGGTCATATTGATATTATAAAATTTACGGCTTGTATATTTTAGACCGTTTATATGCCCTAGAATTTTATTGTTATCGAAACGGAATTGGTACTAATTGCTGATATAAAACCGTAAAATATGATTGATGAGAACAGTTTCTAATGAGAATGAATTTGCGTTCCTATTGGAATAATGCTAATTAGAAAAGTGAGAATGAATGTAAAGAATTATATTAATGGTAATTTACCTTTTTCAAGAATCGAATTCTATTTGATAGTTTATGTGTGGCTCGTTTCTCAGGTACTGAGACTAATATAATGTAGGTAGTTGACAAAAATATACACCAGGTTTTACAGTAATGTGCTCGTAGCTTAAAATCTAAAATTATGTTTATGTACATTATGCTTGTGGATTTTGTATTGTGTATTAATGTTTTAACCACGAATGGAGGGTTGAATGACTCGGTGCTCAGTCAAACCTAAATTGGTTTTTGTTGCACTGAATTGATTTGTAAAATTAGTATAAGATTTTTGTATTATTATAAATAAATAAATAAATAAATATACGCAGTATGAACAAAACTGGAGGGATGGGTTGGGTGTGGGCTGGCTTGTTTATTTGAGTAGATCAACAAATGTCGGTAGCTGATATATCTTTAGTTTGTAGAGCATCATGTATAATAGAGCCTTCCCTTCCATTTTGCAGTTTTAGTTAGTTATTTCAATATTTTGTATTTGTATGGGGATATCTATTTATGGCTATATCTTATTTATATCTCATTTTGTAAGGGTTTTCGGGGTAGTGCTTATATATTTAATCTATAGCGATTCTATTTTCATGCCTTTTTTTCTTAACGTTTCATATTATTTTATGTAGTATTTTCGATTTCTAACTTCATTGTTTCAATATATTTAATATTTTAATTATTTGACATGACGTATCAATTGTTATCCTTCCATATTTACTTAGATTGCGTTGTCGTAGGTTTAATATATTTTATTTTATTTCTCTTTCTGTCTTATAGCTACCGAGGGAATACGCACCATTTTACTTTTCTGTTTGGCTTTTCTTTTTATTTCAAAATTAAATGTCTGGAATCGTTCCTATATAAGGCAATGATTCCGGACATCGGGGTACATTCTTCGAGTCGCGTCCTTTAGTACGTATCGGAATATTGGCCGTTCCCGGGCCTTTGACATTAGCCCGGGACTGAAGAGGCCCGCGTACCTCTCGTCGAAGCTGTGCTCCTACGTGATTCTCTCCGGGTCTTTCTCAGAGCTTCGTGTTTCTCCGAGCTTCGTGACTCTCCGTGCCCCGTGTCTCTCCGAGGCCTCTACCCTCCTTTGTGGGCCTACCCCCACGTCGGGCATCGTGGTGCTGTGCTGCCTGCTGTGCCGCCCACTGCGAATAACTGCCACGCGGTTAACGCCGGCGCGAGTGTTGTTGTTCTTCATTTAGTCGGCCGCCTCTTCGTGACGTCATAATTAGTGAGCTAAGTACTTCCCACTATCAGTCCCCATCAGTCCCCTTTTGACTCCGTTCCCGTTCTGCTTGTGCGCGTGTAAATATTTATGGACTTTAAGTGCGTTTCCTAACTTTCCTCCCTTTCTCTTTCCTCTCCGCTATTCCTCGTGTTTTATAATAAATAGTTTGTTACCCTTTATACCGTCGTATAAATTTTGTAGCTAGAGTTCTCACTATTATCTACACACTACACTTCTTCCCCTTTTCTTTTATTTGCTCCGTTTGCCCCTTTTCCTCCAGAGAAGGGGCGTAACGTTACAACGTGCAACACGTGCTCGATGAAGATTTCATGCGAAGGAAGTAATCTTTATCCAGGATACTACAAGGACAAGTGAAGGATAAGCGCACAGAGGATCCGAAGCTTGTTGCCGTACCTTCATCAATTTTCGCTATCTGGTGGGATCAACCAACCTTTATTTCCTAACACCTTCATCTGCCCCTTTTGTAATACGCATCAAATTAATTTCAGTGATTAAGCCGCACAGAGAACCCGGGGTGTGGTTGATTGACGAGCTAGCGCCGTTCCTAGCACTAATGTGGTAAATTTTCAAAACCGTAAGTACTCCTATTCTCACTGATCACCGAAATGTCTGTTGAAAAGCCAAGATCTCGCGACAAGTCACCTAATGTTTTACACACAGATGATACATTAATTCGTGACTTGATTAAAAAACGTGGCATAATAAAAAGTAGATTGACTAAATTTACAAACTATTTACAAGCATTATAATCTATGAAAGACGAGTTCACTTCGCAAACTCGCATTGATTTAAAATTACGCATTAAAGGCCCTAGTGATTTATTTGTTAAGTTCAATATAATTCAATCTAAAATTGAAGAAAATATATCAGAATCCGAATTAACGGAGTATTTAAATCAAAGAGAATCATTCGAAGATTCCTATTATTCCACGCTAGCCCTTGCAGAATCTGTGATAAATAGTAGTGAGATTGCCCACTGTTCTAATGAACCTTCAAATAACCTCCACGCTGTTGAGTTACGAACCATAGTTATCTTTGATGGGCATAGTTGTCTTTGATAGCCTATCTTTGATGGGTCATATGAACATTGGTTACAGTTTTGTGATACGTTCATGTCATTGGTTCACAGCTCTAATGAAATAAGTAGCATTCAAAAATTTCATTATTTAAAATCATCACTAAAAGGTCACGCAGCCTTAGTGATTGATTCTATTGAGTTTTCTGCAGGTAATTACAACGTAGCCTGGGAACTATTACTTAACAGGTATAATAATAGGTTGGGGAAAAAGTTTCTTCGTATTTTTTAAGAAAATTCAAAACATTTTTTAATATAGTTTATTTACATTTAACTAAAGTATGTAGGTACCATTTTGTTCGATAACTTTTTGCCATCTTGTAGGCAGGGACATGATCCCATTGCTATAGAAATTTTGGGATTTCTGGTCAAAATACCGCGACAAGAGGTTTTGGCAGTCCTCTCATGATGTTAACCTGACACTGCCTAAAGAATTCTGAAGAGACCGAAACAGGTGGAAATCTGAAGGTGCAAGGTCAGGACTATACGGCGGATGCATTAACACCTCCCAGCCAAACTCTCTTAATTTTTGCTGAGTGTCTAGCGTTATCATGATGAAAAACCACACCCCTTCTGTTGATTAATTCCGGCCGCTTTCTCTCAACTTTTTGCTTTAATCTCATCAGTTGTTCGCAGTAGAGTTCAGAATCGATGGTCCTGCCTGGTGGTAACAGCTCATAATGAATAATGCCTTTCCAATCCCACCACACACACAGCATCACCTTGTTGCGAGTTAACCCGGGTTTCGCCACAGTCTGTGAAGCCTGACCGGCCTTTGACCACGACCTTTTTCGCACGTTCTTGTTGTACGTGATCCACTTTTCATCACCAGTTATCAGCTTCTTCAAAAATTGTTCGGTTTCATTACGTCGTAATAAAGAATCACAAATGAGTACACGGTTCATTAGGTTTCTTTCAGTGAGCTCGTGAGGTACCCAAATGTCGAGCTTTTTTGTGTACCCAGTTTTTTTCAAATGCGCCAAAACTGTTTTGTGGTCAATTCCCAGTTCTTCAGCTACGTCGTAACTACTGACATGCCGATCTTGCTCCACATTTTCAAAAATGGCATCCATTTTATCTGTAATAGGGCGACCAGAGCGACGTGCATCTTTGACATCAAAATTTCCGGATTGAAAACGCTTAAACCAAATTTGTGCTACTCTCACAGACACTGCACTAGGTCCATAAACATCGCAAATTTTTTTCGCGGCTTGCGTTGCATGTTTACCTTTTTTGTAGTAAAATTTTAAAATGTATCGAATTTCTTCATTAGATTCACTCATCTTGGCGGTATGAAAAACAAATGAAAATCACACATTTTCCTAATTTGAATTTGGAATTATGTTCTTTAAAATTTAAACTTTCAATGATACCAAAACCAGCCAGATACAAATAGTATAGCCAAAGAGATTTTATTACAAGTTTATACATACTATAATGCGAAAAGACTTTTTCCCCAACCTAATAATAACCGACTTTTAGTTCAAAACCACGTAAAGGCCATATTTACTATCGTTCCGTTATCTAAGGAATCCCCATCCGCGATTAGAACTTTAATTACACGATTTTAAAGAATTTGCGAGCTTTAAAAATCCTAGGCGAACCCGCAGACACCTGGGATACATTGATTAATTACATAATCGTGTCTAAGCTTGACAAAAACACGGAGCGCGAGTGGCAAACGCATTAATGTTCATTGTTTACAAGTAACGAGTGTAGTAAGCATCCTATTAAGGTCAGCGATTTATTATTTTTTTTGAAAATCCGGGCGAATATGCTGGAAGCTTTGCAGCTATTGTGTAATAATAACGCAATAATAGAAAATAAAAAACTTAATTCGCAATTTCAAACTACTCGAGTCGCCATTTTATTTCAACCCATTAATTTTCCTGCGAAAAAGTACTTAGTCAATTCGCAATAACCCGCTAGGAATCTATTTAAGCACTAAACCCAACATTTTGGTAAAGCAAGCAGCGCATGTTTGGTAGCCCCACTCTAGAACCAACGAACTGGTAAAAGTAGCGAGAGGAACCGGGAAGTCATTGGATGCAGTAAAGCACCGATCATTGCGGAGATATATAAATATAGTCCATACATAAATACATACATATTATAACGACTATAACCCTGGGTTACTCAGAGACTAGGCAAAGCATAGCAAAAGCAGTCCACTGCCATAGTCCGCGACTATGGCACACTGCACATGCACTGCATATGTACTCAGCGTGACAGGTCGTGAGTCCGTCGCCGCTATAAGCTATTGGATGGTTGTGCAGTTCTATGTCCATGAGTCGCTTTTTACGACACCCAAGGGAAGAGATGTCCAGTGGACAAATGTGGCTGAATTGGATGGATAATAAGATAACTTAATCTTAAATGTCCCATAAATAAGTCTTATTTAAGAGGAATTTATTTGTCCATTGTGTCTTAAATGCGACAGTTATATTTTGTTTTTGAATGAGCATAATTATCTAACAACTGCACCATAGGTCAGTTCTTATAAATGGAAGAATTATTTTCATTATTTGTTTAATATTATTTTTTATGGCACGGGCCACTTCAGTTTAGCGGCCTCTTCCGATCAGTGGTAACTGTGACCGCAGAATTATGCGCTCGAGCGCCTTGTTGTAACAAGGACTACGATGTTTATGAGTTCCTGGCCGCATGGGATAAACAAATAATGTTATACATCACAAAGGTCTTTGTGATCCTCGTCGATTGGGCACTAGATGGCGGACAAATTATATTTAATAATAGTGTTCTCTTCTTCAGCCTAGTGTTTTCCCGTTCTTTTGCCAGGGAACGCTTTCCTGCTTAACCTTCTCCACTTTGTCCGGTTTTCGGCATCCTCTGGTGTAAGGTTGCAATAATTATAGTACTAAAACATAAGATATCCGTGAGTTATGACTGGCTGGAATAGAAATCTTTGAATTCATTACACAAACGTCTACTTCTACCAGGATTGGAAACCAGGACCTCTGAAAATTAATAAATTATTTTTATAATTTTTGTTAATGGTAACGCAATAAAGCTGACAAGATTGGCAAAACATGACCAAAAAACCTCACGGAGGTGATCAATTTACTATACCTGCGTAACCCGTATAGCCGGAACAACTTTATATTTATTATTTGTCTCTGTATTATTAAAAACCAAATTATTATATCCTAACCTTTGACGATACCATAGTCACATTGGTCAATTTATGTTAGAAGAGCTGGCATCAAAAACTGTAACCGCAAATGAGTTTCTGAACCAAGTTCGCTAGGTGGAGCTTTCTTTACGCAGTGATTATAGCAAATTGCAACTAACGGATGGTTCCGATCTCACCCGGACATTTACAACCTTAATCCAAACGGTGGACTAAATGTTAGACTGGATTTACAATTAATGGTGTATCTGTTGACTATACCGTCAGCGTCATATAAGCTTAAGTAATACTTAGTCAAAACCATCAACTAGTAGCGTAGCCATAGCGTAACACACAAATATTCAAAAGTATGGAACACAATGAAAACAAAAGTACATTTATCAGACATTTGTTCTCCAGTCTTGGATGTTTATATATATGTATATATATTCAGGATATAAATATTTATTTATCTATTAAATATATTTGTCCGTCATCTAGTATCCGTGACACAAGCAGCATTGAGTTGCTTAAAATGGGACTAGTTTGGTAGGTGTGAATGTCTGAGGATATTTATTTATTTTATTATTTATTATTTATAATCTTAAAAGAATATTTACTATCGCAAAAGAATAAATATTGAAAATAATTACTGCGTTTCAAAATAATTTGAAAAGTATTATTGTTTATAAATCAACTATCAACTAAAAAGAACTACCATGAATTATAATGTAATTTATTCAATATATTGCATGAGTTAAATAACAAATTTATATCTTAATTACGAGTGCCAAGTGTATAAAAGAACATTAACTAGTCAAGGAACACAAAACTAGACACAATACAAACATCTATTGTTTGCGGACTCCGGTGTTCGCGGTCCAAGGGGTAAAAAGATCCTAAATTAAAGCAACATGCTAAAAAGAAAACGCTGTCATCAAAAATGTACTTCATAAACGGCCGATCGACCCCGTCAGTCAAATGCAATCTGTCGTGAAACCTAATAGCTCGCAGCACAGTAGCCGAGATCGTGTGACAGAACCCCCGCCGACTCAGCTCGTTTACAAAACACAAAAATGTAAATTTCCAAAGATCTTGTCAAACTAATATTCAAAGGCGCTGTTTTGACACATTGCGTGAACTTAACAATTTGAGACGATGTGGCTGAAATCTGATGCTTGTTTTGGAGTATCGCTCTTTTTTCTTGTTGTGGTAGATGGTGTGATTGATTTTTGTTTAATCAACCCTGATTAAACAAATCAATCAATCAATCAATAAATTTTTTGTAAATACATATTATAATCACGACTATTTTATAGGAATCAGCATAAGAATGTATAATAGGCTGCCACAAAGTTTTATTGACTTGCCCCTGCATAAATTTGAGTCAACTGTTAAAAGCTGTTTAATGAAAAAGGGGTATTATAAGATAGAAGATTATTTTAAAGATAAAAATTCGTGGCTACTATAAATTGTTCCTCTGCACATACTTATTTTACAATATTTAAAATGTTCGAAATGCCTTTTGTTATTATGGCTGTTTAAAAAAGGCTAACTGTTGAGTTTCTTGCGGCACTTCTCAACAGGCCATTCACGTCGAAGTGCTAGTAAGAAAAAAAATATTGACGTGCAAAAGTATTTCATGTAAATCTAATTGCAGAATAAATGATTTCATGTCATTTCATATTATCCCCTAAGAGTTAGTCAGAGACTAGTCCAAAGTCCCGCTAAAGCAGTCCATTGCCATAGTCCGCGCTTCACCAAGTAGTCACTGCATGTGCACAACGTGACAGGTATGGTTGTGCAGTTCTAAGTCCATTTGTCGCCTTTTACGACACCCGATGTATGAGATGGGTTGGTAGTATTCTTTTAATGAGCCGCTACCACACGACTCTAAATATAGGTCAGTAAAAAGCCCTTACACCTTTTTTTTATAAAAAGTTCAACAAATGACTCCACACTACCTGATCATAATCAGTAAAGGAGTCCATATGTGAAGATAGCTAGAGCAGCACACTGACATACTGCCCTAGCCACCGTCACCTTTTGAAGGAACCCATATTGTAAGAAGGAGGGAATACGTGTGCCTGATTATTATTTCAGTTGAAAAGCATTAGAATTAAAAATTACGTAGAAATAAAATTATGAATAATATTTTACACGACATACGAGTATTTATAAGTATGGAAATTTTTTACATGACACACATAAAAGAATGGCATTGGCAACAATTATTATTAACAACAATAACGAATTCTAGAGGTACATAAACATTTTATTACCAATGTCTTGACAAACTTTTTTGTTTTTAGGGGAAATACACACAGTAGACTGTTTCTACTGTTTGTTTATATATTCTGTTTAATGTAGAATTAGTAATGGGTTTAAAATAATGCCCAGTCTTTTATCTGAGAATTGAATTATTTGAATTTGTAGCAAAATCCGAAGATGTGGGTCAATCTTGAGTTATTGTTTCCGCAATCTATCAAAATGGTCCTAAATAGCCAAAGAGCTTTCAGTCTTTTAATATAAATCAAAGATTATACAAATGCGATGCTGACATGCGCCCACAAGTAACGAGATGATAAACAAATACGGCAATGCATCAATGCTTGCGTGCATTTACAAAATAGACACTCCAGCTGCAAATATTTTAAAGTATTTCAAACTTTTAGGAAAATTTATTTATGTTTGAAATTGAAAAATAAACTATAAAAAATTTTCACACATCGCATGTATAATCACGTCTATTATCCCCTAAGGGCTAGTCAGAGACTACGCAAAAGCAGTCCATTGCCATAGTCCGCGCTTCACCAAGCAGTGACTGCACTCTGCGTGACAGGAGGTGATCCCGTCGCCGCTATAAGCTATTGAATGGTTGTGCAGTTCTAAGTCCATTAGTCGCCTTTTACAAGGGAAGAGATGGGTTGGTAGTATTATTTTAATAAGCCGCTACCACACGGCAAAAATTACACACACATTATAATCGCAACTATTTTATCCCCTAATGGTAGTTTACTGCACATGTGCTTAGTGTGTTAGGTTGTGAGCCCGTCGCCGCTATAAGTTCTTATAAAAAAATTATAAATGACACTGAAAATAATCGTCACCCCTTTATCCCCGAAGAGGTAGGCATAGGTGTTAGTTAACACCGACATTTTGTCCAACATATTAAGTCTTAGGTAAAATAGTAAGACTCATAATAAACAATGCTTAAAATCAAACTGCAGCGGCCTCTTGCATCTTTCCAATTTATTGTTAATATAATAATGACCGAGAGTCTTGATATGACAAAGTCGTTTAGCCTATAAAATTTGCCATAGGAAAATGTTCCATTGCATTTTAAAATAATCATACAAAGTTTATAACGAGTCGACAGCTTACAAAACTGACAATGAAAGCAATACAATTATACTTACTTTACAATGTTTATATAGACCATTACGTTCACCGTCAACTGTTTAAAATAGAACCACAAGCTCTATTTGCCCCCACTTCCTCCAGTTAATGACGTCATAAAAAATAAAAACATCGTTTAGGTCCCTCAGAAAAACGGAGCATTTTTCTCCTTGCCACGCAGTGAGGCAGAAAATGACGTCTGCTCCTTTAAAAATAGTTATTTATTATACAAGAGTGGAAAGTTCCTTTTTAACCGCGTGCTCGATTTGGATGACCGAGCAAGCGAAGGATTCTTAAGTTGAATCACGAGCGCAGCGAGTGATTCTAAATTAGAATCCTGAGCGTCAGCGAGGGAAACAAACGAGCACAAGGTGAAAAATCTTTCCACTCGAGTGCAATACGTAACTTTTCATCCCACCTCAGCGAGGAAATGACAAAATGAAAAAGAAAACAATTTATAATGACAAAATATTTTTTCACAATTTAAAAAGTTCTAATCATAAATTTGGCACCATAGAGGTTACATTAAATAGGTTTAATGACGTTTTGAATTTACAATTATATTGAGTACTCATTATATGTGATGTTCTAAATTCAAATCTACTTTGCCGCTCAAGCGAATAAAATAGAATTTTCCAGCCAGATTTCGAAGCGCAAAATTACACTTTCCGAGGTGGTGGGATGAAAAATAATATTCTGTTAAGCTGTCACATGCGCAGCGATCTTCGCTTGTTTTGTATTTTTTAATTTCGCAGCCGTAATCTGCAGGATTCTAAGCTTAGGAAGCTTGACGAAAATGTTTTTGAATTGTACAGTCGAGTCCAAAAATATGTAACCACTTAAAAGCTTCCAAAACAAAGGGAAATAAAATGCGGCGAATTTTTCCTGGTTCAGAATATGTATATATTATTATCATTTACTTGTTTATAAGCAAACTGCTGAACATAGCTATTGTTACATAATAAGTAAAAATTAAATCATATTTTGTTCATTTACGTTTGTAAAGGTTAAAACTACGAAATCTATTCTCAATATTACTGTGAACCTATGACCAGTGAAAACAAAAAAAAAAACAATATATCACTATTAAACTGTTAAAATAACAAGTACTCTGTCGTAGATTTAAATCAGTATGTCTATTAGTTGGTCAATGTAGCTATATTTTTCACACTATTAGCTATCCGATAGGAAATTACATAATAACGAATACATTGCTAGGCCGAAACGAATGTTATAAGAACCGCTTTGAGAATTAACATCAAAATAAAAAAGGTAACTCGAATATTCGACATTGATCGCAATTTATGACGCTGTTCCTGCATTTGGGAATATAGAAATTGGAATTTCAACTTTTTAAGAATAATACACGCTATATATTAAAATATAATGAGCATAATACGATTTTTATAGCCCATCGTTTTTGTTACTAATTGAATTAGACTGATTTAGCGCAAGACATTTGATAAATTATCCTCCGATATTCAGATCGGATGTATTTGAATTTGATTCCGCTTATAAATTATTCATTTTGTTTAATATATTGCTGATGTTTATATTCTGTTAAATGTGGAATTAGTAAGAAATAAAACGGGTTAAGTAGTCGCCATAATATTCCTACTGGAAAAATTACAGATGATTTTTCTGGAGAGTAGGCTGATAATATTAACAATTGTGTGAAGACCCCATTAGCAATAGAACGAAATAAAGTACTTTTGAGGAAAATTAACTTTCAAGTAGCTCGTCTATCCTTAGGTTGAATCATTTTAGGAGTAAATTTTGTGTTTCCTCATCCTATATACGTCCCACTGATGGGATAGGCCTTCCTTATGCAGAAACCCATGTGGAGCATGGGCCGTAACACCACCACGCTGGCCCAATTCGGGTTGGTGGGTAGAAACGGTCACAAATGTGACCGGGACCAACGCTAAACGTGCCTTCCGAAGCACAGGGGAGCTCGAGATCACGGAGTTTTGGTCACCCCTCCACGGCCTGACCATGGCGAAGGTAGCTTTGTTGTCAATCGAAGCCAAAGCGCACTGACCACTACGCCACCGAGCTCCTCGTGAATTCAAACAGTGGTTGTAGAATGAGTGACCATTATGATACACGCAATATAATGATTTGAAACATACCTTCAGGTTTTTCAGCTATGATATAGTTTATTAGCTAAATACCTCTGCCATAATCTAAGTCATAGGAGGATGCAATTCTTCTCAAATCTAATCTTCCGCTAGTCATTCAATCTGTTTACCAACTTTATATTCTGTTCAACATTTTCTCTGTCCCAGATGACTCGGTCTACGTAGAAGAGAGGTATAAGAAAATATATTGTCAAGGTGCTGATGTTCCTGTTTCATAAATAACCCAACCCAATACTTCACAAAGTACTTTGTCTGCAATCCATCTTACTAAAGCTTTGGATCTTTTGCCCAGTGGTACAAACGTAGCCTTGGGCTGTGACGTTTTTATTACATACCTTGCTATTTCATATACATACATACATATAATCACGACAATTATCCCATACGGGTTAGTCAGAGACTAGGCAAAAGCACCGCAAAAGCTGTCCATTGCCATAGTCCGCGCTTCACCAAGCAGTGACTGCACTCAGCGTGACAGGTGGTGACACCCAAGGGAAGCTCAATAAAAGAATACTACCAGCCCGGTAGTATTCTTTTAATAAGCCGATTTCGAATGATTATAATTTTAACCGCCTCTCTGATCTAGTGGCTCACACCACCAGGTGCTGATCGGGAGGTCCGGGTACGATTCTCCATGGGGGCAGAAGTTTTTCTGCTCGGTTTGGTTGGTGGTAGGGCTTCTAAGCCCGTCTGGCTAGCTACCACCGTCTTTCTGAAATCTGTCGCCATAATAACAATGTTATAAGCATTATTGTGTTCCGGCAATCAGAGGTAAGATAGCCAGTTCCTCAGTTGTTGAGGATTATAGGTGATGCTCGCTTCCACCTTCGGCCTTATCGTCACTTACCATCAGGTGAGATTAAGGCCAAGAGCTTACCTGTCATATGTAAAAAAAAATACTACTTATATTTGTCAGAATATTACGTCTGTAATGTTTTTGACACGTGACAAAGTTAGCTTATTAAGACTCGTATATTAAAGTGATTTTGGGGTCAGAAAAAGGGGTCTGTGATTCTTTTCCGGATGTCGCATTTGTCATAATGGAGGGAGGGTGTGCGTTTTGCTGGCAGTATCACTTTATTTTCATATAAATAAACTGACATAATAAATAAATTAAATAAATATTTTCAGTCATTCACACCTATCTACTAGCCCTATTATATAATCTACGGTTCATATTATAGGCAAAATAACAAAAGTTCGTTTCTTAACATCTTTTTCAGAGGAAAAAACAGAGCATCTATTTTTCCTCAGGCGCTGTAAGTAAACAAAAGATGTTAATATTTGTTGGTTGATCTGTAGTACCAGTGCCAGACGATGATTTTATCATGGGCATCATGCCAAATAACCCTTGAGACAATCTAGAAAAATTAATTTCCTAAAATATATTTCATACTGCGTTTGAGTAAAAAACAAAGCAACTTACCTATGTATATAAAAATGACATATTTATGTTACACTGAACGTAACAAAAAAAAATGCTATAGGTGTCATTCTTGTCGGGCCTGGGTAAATTTTGTATGGGCCGTGACCATTCTCCTTTTAGTGTCTAATTCATTTCAAATAATTTTTGGACAATGTTATTATTAGGTCCTTACCTATGAAATTGGTGTTTTGTATGGAGATTTTGGGGAATTCTGCATTTTCCATACTAAAATTTTTTCAGTTTTCTTCACAACGACAAATCCAAAGATAATAATATTTGGAATCTATTATTAGACTAGCTTTAGTAATAGGAGTAATATCACACTTCTTAAAAATTATCTATCGTTTTTAAGTGAATGCAAATAAAATGATGTATTCGGGAGGCACTTAAAAAGAGTTGTCTCCGTGTCCAATTTTAACACAATTAAACTTACAACAAATTATCAAAACAAATCAAAAGAGCTCAAAAATATAGTCTATTTTTAGACGAGGTAATTATTTTTTAGGAATACTCTGAATCTTAATAGTTACAGACAAAATACTAAGAGAGAAAAAATACACCAATTTCATAAGTAAGGACCCAATATAATGCCGGTCCTGTCTATGCGCTACAATATTTCATATTTCAAGCCGTGCCTGTATGACGCATATAGATTCACCTCCCCTTTAGCTCATAGTAAGACAATTTGTTACAGCCAAGCATGACGAAAGCGACGCGCGCTGTCAAGTCCGGGCCACGCGTGGACTATAAGCCCAACATCAGATCCCATCAAGCCACTTACGTACAAAACATCCAATTTTGAATCTTGTATCCACCGCAAACATTTTATAACAACAGCAATATTAACTTTGCCTGAGAAAGATAGTATTACCATTTATAAGTTGTATTTAGTTCTAAGTCAGAGGAAGCTATAGATTCTCAATCTTATGTTTAAATATATAAGATGCAAAATGCCTGTAAGTGTTTTGCGCATAACATAAGCGGTATGCTTTTGTTTTATCAAGACGAATTAGTCATAGTTGACGGTGTATACCAGCTATAGTGAGAAACTTGATTAGCGTTGGCCAGATTGCTTTTACTTTCGATATTGTAAACAAAGCAACTTTGAAATGCTTTGGCTCTAGATGTGTGACCAAATTCTATTATCTCGAGTTCCTCCGTCCTTCAGAAGGTGCGTTCATTAGTCTTGATTGATATTAAAACCATTTTGATCTACAAATCATTATTTAGACAGTCAGTCAGTGGGGTGGTGTTACGGATACTGATACTGATGTGTATTATTCATAAACATACAGACTAACGAACTGTGTCTTTCGTATTAGAATGATGCCTTATTAGAAATTTGGAATATTTTCTTATTAGATCATAGTACAATTTTATATTCAATTAGATTAATATATCTAGCATGTTGGTAATAAAGCCAACTGCCCACGTGTTATAGTCACATGTAAATCTTGCTTGTTAGAATAGGATCTTGCAACTTCTATAGAAAAGTCACTTATTATTAGAGTAGTTTGTGTTTTATTAGATTTATTTACTAATTTGTTCTCCAATTTTGTATTTTATTTCTTAGACTTTAAAGTTTAGTTCTTATTTTAATGAACCCGTAAATAGCCACAAAGACTTCAACCATTAACAAGATATTTCCCGTTCCTTTACAGTTCACTGCAACCATTCCTTTGGCGAGTCTAGCCGCAGCAAGGCATTATGAAAAGCAAAATAGAACTGAAAGTATTACAAAGTTATACAAATAACGAGAAAGTTAAATCGATAATGTCTATGTATACCTACAGAATAACAAAATTTTAATGTGTATGTTGCTGCGGTGAGTAAGGTCTCTGAAGCTAATCAAGAGAATGTTACATTGAAAGAGGCCCCACGCAAAATTTCAAAGTATGTAAGTACTCAGTAAAATTGACTACCCTTCAAGCTAGAACACAAAATGCAAAGACTGATATATTAGTAGATAAAGGTAAGATTAAATAAACAAAAGGCATATTGTTAAACTCTACAGAGTTACTAAAGCGGTTTTTTAATTATCAGGATTGTACTTCCTTGTTGATTTCCAATTTTCTTTTAAACAAGAATCCCCAGCCTAAAAAGGTTTTATTGTAACAATACCAAATTAAGTAATCCTCGAAGATGACCGGAAAAAGGGCCTAATTAAAGCGTCTATGGACATGAAAGCGAATTTATTTTCGCAACGCGACCTCTGACGTCCAAAGCAGGGGTCGAACCCACAAGACGGGAGGCACCATGCGTACAGCAATTCGATTAGGGTGCACTAGGGAGAGCTGACATCGCTTCAACTGCTCATCTTTAGACAGCTTTTAACAACAGGGGTTACGGCTCAAATTAGATTGGCAAGAAGCTACGCAAGACTAAACTACATTCATTTCATACACAACGCTCACGAAATAGATCGGTGACGAGTACTTGCCATTTCGCAAATATGAAATAGCAATACATTAGGGCGCCTGCCGTTCTTTTATGGTGTTTTAGGGTCCTATTATGATATTGCATGTCGCAAGTGTAATGCTATAAAACTTATTGTAGTCATTCTGTGAAATTGCTACAATTTATTAAGTAATTGTATTGTTCTCGGTATGGAAAGTGCATAAAAAATCGTCTAGTCAGGAATTAGACAGGTCAGTATTTAAAGAATTTTAAAACATTCTTTATTTTTTGATTTATGACATCATTGTAGAGGCAGGCACAGCATCCAAATTCTTTCTTATAAAAAACTAGCTAAGACATAGATAGATAGATAGATAGATAGATAAAATTCTTTATTGCAACTAATAAAAACACAGAAATAAAGTAAAGAAAAAAACAAAATAAACAAAAAAACATAATTACAAATAAACATAATTGTGTCTAGTGATTCTTTAAAAATAAATAAACTTTGAACATTAAAAATATTTCGTCCACGAAAATACTGTTGTCGTGTGTAAAGAAAATGACGAAACACAACAATGTTCAAAACGATTGATGATTCGAACATGCGATCCTACACCACACTAATGGTGTCAATTTGTGTTGTGTACAGACCATTAGCCGCGTATGAGTTAGTGGGTGCTCCCTGCTCTCAATTTCGACAACCAAATGTCGTGAGATGGCGCTACGGATAGCTGCGCGCGCTCACGATTGAGGCAGTAATTTTAAGAACTTTTACACTGGTATGAGTAAAATTAATGTTGTATTTTGTCGTAATATTAAACATTGTTATGGTATTTTCTTAAAAAGAGTCTAATGAACCAACTTCATAATTATTAAAAGAAGCGCGATATTACTTTACTGCAAAATAATAATACTTTTTGGCAGCTTAAAATTTCATACAGTTTTCTTTGAGAATAAATTATATAAGTCTATCTATGGGCATCATATAATTGGACATCAAAAGACTAACTCTGACCTGTACCAAATATATTAATAGAAATTAAATTAAAACGGTAGAACTTCTACACAGTGTATAAGAGCCTTAAAATAACCGCCACGTGTAAACGAAGGTACCAAGATAGTATCTTATTTCGCAATAACTCATGAACCATATTTCTGCAAACTTTTGTTTAATATTCAACTTACCATAACAAGGCAAGAGCAGAAATATGTTTATAGAACTAATCCTACATCGCTGTTGATATAAGTAGTTGCTAAAATTATTATTTAAGACTCTAAAGAACTGGTTGTAAGGACCACAGTTGCAAATATCAGATTAGAGATCAATCATGTTCATCAAGAGTTTCCTGCATTTAATGCAGAAAAAAATGAAATCGCTCTGAATGAATCGAATTGAAATAGAATGCACGGCTCCCCTAAAACGAAATAGAAGGGGTACTGGAAAATAAAGATGGGTTGGTTCTTATCTAGATGTAGAACTGTACGATTGTGGATTGTAATGAGGGAAGGGTAAACGTGAAAAGGATACGAATTGACCCAGCCCACTTCAAAATAATTGAAGTTAAATTTGTTCATTTAAATTGCGCTGAGCATAATGGCACTATAAGGGGATGTGCGTTTTTAGAAGTTAAAGATTACGTTATTGTGACCGTTATTGAAATGCAAAATTGTTTTATCGCTATCGTCGATCAGATGGCGTAATATGATATCGAAATGCTTATAAAACGCATACAAAACCAGGTAACTTTTTTCTCTACTCCGATTTTAAATCATCGTGATCATGTTTCCAATTGCACTTATTTAAAGCTATATAACAAAGCGTCCGAAATCCAGTCAAAATTACTTTTATCTCTCTACGGTTCTTAATTGAGAATTGTGCGAATTTACCCAGAAGCATAGTAAATGAAACATACTATTGTGTACAAAGTTAAACCTGTGACAAAATTTAACGAAGCCTCCAAATTCTGATAAAGCTAGATGTTTTGCGATACCACTGCGCCCAATGAGATTGGACTGTAATTGCCTTCGGAGCGTGTTAAAGCGTTGGTATACGAACAGTTTCAATTGTCCGGCGCACGTTCAATACCAAATTAATAGGGGCCTGCATAGATTAGAGTTTGGAGATGAGTACAGTGCTCACTAATCACCTCTTCAACATCACTCACCAAATTCACCCAATTAATTCCTAATTCAAGTGCGGTCAGCAACAAATTGAAAGCGAATGATGACAGTAAAACGTGAACTTTCTCATTGTTGACGACACCCGAGTTTGTCATACCTATAATTCGTTCTCACGAATGTCAAGTTAAGTGCACCCTGGCTATTATTGTAGAAAGTCCAGTCCTCAGTCACGTCTGCCTTAGTTTGCATCTCAAACTTTCCCACTATCTGGCTTCGTCCCATCTGTCGCGTTACCTGATATGGCTTCGAAACGAGTCATTGGGTCAACAGAATTCGCTACAATAGACATTGGTTGGCCGCGTTGAACCCAAATGACGATTGCCATGGTTTATGCAATTGTGCAAAGATTTTCCACACGTGTGGGCGTGCGAATATAAAAAGTGACCCAAAAGAGCAATGCGGGTGATTTGCGTCATTTAACAATAAGAGTGTTATCAGGATCACACGTGGGAATTTGAGATTTGGTGTACAGGTATCTAATCTTTCATTTTGGGTGAAAGTTGTATTTTTTTTATCAAACAACATTTATGCACACGTGTAAAAGTTATGCGTTCTCATGTCAATCATTTAATGTTGGACTATTAATCTAATATCAACTCACTGAATTATACTTTTACCTTGACGTACTGAAAGAGTTTACTGCCAATAATTATAACTCATATGAAATTAGTACCTTTTATTGGGCTTTACAACTTATACTTGGTTCTGGTTTTCTCAGTTCACTCATAATTAATGAAACAACCTAATTAGGTACTTCGCTATGACTCCGCAAAAACAACCCCAGTACTGTAAGGTTCAAGGTTCCAATAATATATTGTAAATGTTCCAGACTTCATAAAGAATTAAGTAATAGAATCCAGAAATAAGAAAAATATGTGGCCTTTAAAAGGCTACAGATGCTAAAGAGCTTCACTTAAAATCTGTTGATCTGTCACTGAGTCAGGTGCTACTCGGTGTTTACTTATAAAACGGCAGGTGACCATGTTTAGATTTCAACCAGATGATATGCAAAGTCCTAAAAAAATACATCCACCTGTTCGAATCAGAAATTTAATCCTTCGACATTATGTTACGTGACAGTTTGTTTACAAGCTTTTTATAAATAATTCTTATATGATTTAAGACTCATTGACTTTGGGATTGCCGTACCAAATCTTTGTTTTAATTTCAGTTCTAATATTTGAGCTTTGAAGAGTTTCTAATATGCCCTCGAGAAGCAAACCCCTATCTCACATATAAATTAACCATGACCAAATAAAACAAACGCCGCAATACCTCGTCGAATAATTAATGACCATCCACCTCTATTTTACGGTCACTACCTCAAAAAAGATATTAACAAATCAAAAACTCTAAATACGTTATTACACCTGCTAGTTTTTGAGACAAAAGATTAATTGGTCGAGTTTTATGGCCATCCAAATTTTATTTTATAAACATTCTTTATAATGAAGCCGGGGTATTTAAGGGTTCTTTTTAAAAGTCGTTGGGTCAAGAATGTAATAGGGAAATACAGTTACGCATTCTTCTAATAAAATGTTGAATGGCAATCTTCTGCTTGTAATACTCTCTTCAGTTTTACATTGTTTTTCTATAAGAAACATCAATAATAAAGAAAATATAACACAATAGAAAGCTAAGAGAATTGATTTAGTAATGTGTATCTTGAAGTTGTCACACATTATGTACTATACTATGTGATCATACCTATCAACTGATACAATATTAGTAGTTATGGATCAGTGTTGGTTTTATTCTACATACTCATTTTATAATAAATATACAAATATAAACGTCCAAGACTGTGGAACTAATACCTCGTAAGATCCTACAATGATCTGCCGGGGACAGGAATCGAAACTACCTCTCGAGATAGCGACGCATTGAAAGAACAAGCCATAGAGGTCATAATAAGAACATTGTCCCAATAGGCTTTAAGCAATAGAATTTTGTTTCCCAGTTGAATCTAACAATTTGATTGACAGCACTTATAAGAAATTTAAAAACCTTTCCATTTGGTCATTGTGGTGGGTGTGCATCGACGATGATTTAAACAAAGCCCTTAGCTAGGATGACACTGCGGTATTGCGCCTTTTAGGGCACTTTTATAGTAGTTTTATACTTTATTGTGTCATTAAAACATAAAAAGGCAGTTTATCACGAACCACGACGGCTTTTCCGTATGAGTAACAATACCGTTTTAGAAAAATGTGTTTTTTAAGAAAGTATGAGAACTACCTTTTAAGAAATAAAGTACGTTCTATCTCTTCTGATTGACTTTTCGAGAAGATGGAAAAGGAATATACCAGCAAAAAATTGTTCTGACTGAGGCTGAAGATGATGGCTGGCTGATGTGTTTATACCGACCTCTTAACCTGACCATAATCTTTGGGTCTACATTATTAATATTCAGTTAAAGTTATTCTAAAATTTTAAGTGCTATGCTTGGCCTATGAAATAAAGATATCAAATACGAATAAAGTGTCATTTATTTGCCATTATAAAACTTTTCCGAACAATGCAGATATAATTAGATATTATCATGAGTTTGTTTGTGTCCGAGTGTAATGAACATAACAATTCTTGAAAAAAGTGCTCGAAATAAAATATTTACTGTCAACGCAATACAAAGCTGATGCTTCTAGAAATTTCAAAATCTTATTGGATTTATATTCTAATTAGAATAGTCTAGAATGCAAAATATACATTTAAAATCGTCATGAACTTAATATGCCTCCTTACGTCACTGAGATCAAAGTAAAAACTATTGAGAAAGAAAAATTTAATAGCAGAAATATCTCATTTGACGGTATTAAACACCCCTTTGACTAATCAAAAGGATGAAGGGTTACCAGGTAACTCAAGTGATCTCAAATCATCTCGTGATAGACTTTTTCAATTACGTGCTCCTTGTCACGTGAGCGAAAAGGTGAGTCACTTAGGTTAATTATCGTACTTAGATGCTCTTACTTTTGAAGATTTACCCTCAAAAGCTGTCTTTTACTAGACGTTTGTTTGATCTCCAATGCTGCTGATATCAAAGCAAGCCCAACGGCTACCTTTCAGTTAATCTCATAGACCCTGTGTATTTTTAAGATGCAATTTGTAACCCCTGTTTCAATGCCGTTTTTTTCTTTATGATGTTAATTCCGGATCCGTCTGTGTACTTTTTGGCTGGTAGTTTATTTTCGCTGTTTTATACATTTTCCTTTATAGCGCTGTCTCAAATGGTAAGATTGTATTAATAAAATAATTAGTATCGTCTATGCAAATATCATAATGTCGAAAGGTATGCAGATTGTTTGTATTGAATAAGATCCGCAACTATAGGCCGATTTGAAAACTTCATTCACCTTTGGGAAGCCGCGGTTGACATAGATAGTCTATTTGATTCCGAAATTCCGAACCGCGAAAGTGAAACCGCGGAGAACCACTACAGCGTATTATAAACAAATAGACTTTAAAGTAATAAAAATTTAAAATAATAAAACATTTTAAGGCAAAAATAATAGCCTCACAGATACATTTTTTTGACCATCACTATTAAACAAGAACAGAGGGAATTAGCTTACAAGCATCTCACCCCAGCAAGTAGCTGTGGTGTACACATCCCTAACAATTAATATTTAATGTTTATGGCAAACTGTGACCAGTAATCTGCACAATCAGAAGCAAATCTGCGAGGGTGGTCACCGTAATATCATAAAATATTAATAACCACACTGATTTAATGATTCTCTTGAGACGCTATACAGTGTGTGTAAAGCTGTTTTATATATCTTTATGCTTCTAAATATAAGTTGTTAAATAAAAAAAAATATTTTGTTTTATTTGAAATACGCAGGTGTTACAAAAATACCCATAAATTTTGTGTTTAGTTAGTTTTATTGCTAAGTATCTACAGTTGGTACGGAGGTCCCAAATTGTCATATCCTACCTCCTTTTGAACATCAACAGGAAACAATTAAATATATCCAAGAAAACCTCCATTATTATGACGTGCAAGTCGCCTTTTACTCTATAATACCTTGCTGATATTTACACATAATGACTAAAGGGTATTTCAAACTGTGAACTGAATAGAAATTGCTTACAATGATACCTTTGGCTCTAAATAGCACAGCGGATGTAAGTATTAGTTGCAGGTTTTGTTGAATCTCTATGTACTATTTCTAGAGGTATGATATTATAGAGTAATGATTGAGATTGTTGTGTATTTAGAACATGATGATGCTCATGAATAAGACATAATGTTGACAAGTAACGAATATGTTTATCGAAAACGGGGATGGGAGGTTTTCAAAGTCCTAAGGTGGTACAAAAATGTGGACAGGAAACGAACTTATCTTTCATATTATGTTATAAACGAATATCGACACAATTTTATCTTTTTAAAATTCTGTCGATATTGAGAAGAAAGAAACGAACAGTAACATCTCATCTGAAGTCAACAGTGGAATGCAGGTTTATTTTTTTTATTGATCCTAAACTGACGTATCTGATGGATTTTCAGCTGGTGGTAGTGGTGGGTCCACAATCCTGTAGTGGTGTACCACCACTGGAGCAGTCCTCTTTAGAAAGCATCTCTAGAAAGTTCCGCTTCCAGGGGAGTCTCCAGGGCGCTCGAGTCAGAATCGGGTATATGCAGACGTCCTGAGGGCGCCTCTAAAGGCTCGGACCTCGGCTCAAGCGTGGTGTGTCGTGAAGAAGTTACGGAGGAGTGCACGGAGCGCCACGAGTGTGACCCGGGTCTATGCACCGCTAGCTCGAGCGGGTAAAATAAGTCACGACCGCATTTAACCGCCTCTCTGGTCTAGTGGTTGACACCATCAGAGATCGGGAGGTCCGGGGTTAGATTCCCCACAGAGGCCGGGGTTTTTCTGCTCGGTTTGGTTGGTGGTAGGACTTCTAAGCCCGCCTGGCAAGCAACCACCGTCTTACCTAAATTCGTCGCCTTATTATGGCGCATTGTTGTGTTCCGGCAATTAGAGGTAAGATAGCCAGTTCCTCTGTTGTTGACGATTACAGGTGAAGCTCGTTTCCACCTTCGGCCTTATCGTCACTGACCATCAGGTAAGATGAAGGCCAAGAGCTTACCTGTAATAAAAAAATCCCATTGACGCCTTCTTTCTTTAGAAGTACCCAAGTTTGAAGGAATGTGAGAACGCTTGGGCAAGTCGCAATTATAAATAAATAATTAATAAATAAATAAATATCCTCAGATATTCGCACCTATCAACTAGTCCCATTTTAAGCAACTAAATGCTGCTTGTGTTACGGATACTAGATGACGGACAAATATATTTAATTGATAAATACATATCATTATTGAGATATACATAATATAATTCATATGTAATGAACATCCAAGACTGGAGAACAGATGTCTGAAAATTCATCACCCAAACACTTGCCTCCACTGGGGATCGAACCCAGGACCTCTGGAGATGGCGACGCCTTGAGTCCGGCGTACAGACCACTTGGCCACGGAGGTCGTCGACCTATCGTCCATTAGAGTATTTTCTCAAGATGACACGATATGAACTCGTCAAATATTTGCAACCTTTTTGATTGTCGTCTTAAACAAAGCATTACCCCAAACAATGTATCAGTTTGACTGCTATCAAAATCAATAGTATTGATCTTTGAGAGATATTAACGCTATATGTCAAATCAGATTGCAATAATTGCAGTTGCTATTCTTATATCAATGGCTCTTAGTGCACATACGTGAAACCTTGACCTTTTGCCTAAAAACATTGCTTTCAATAATGTTGCTATAATAGCACTTAATCTTGAGATTTATGTAGTTGATAGGTAGTTTTTTTAAGAAGTGGGCAAGGTTACGTCAAATAGCAGCCTTCAAATTGTAATCAATAATTAAGTATGACATTGTCTTAAAATATCTACTATTTTAATATCAGATAAAATACCCTCTAATAAAGGACCAACATTGAAAGTGCTGATAATAAATGTAAAGCTGTAAGTAATACAAAAGTGACGCGATAATGTTTGTCATTACTGCATTGACGTCATATTAGATAATTTATGTATGATAACATTTATTTTTATTAATATTTTTTAAAGACCATCCATCCTTGCTGTAATGTAGTAGCACGGCGTGGATACTTGCAACAAAGAAAGAACAAATGAAATGGAGATAATAGCATTAGTGTTCTGGAATTTTTTTATTAAAGGTTTGTGCTGAAAGTTTGTATCCCACAAAGCTACCGAGCAACCTCCCTCGACCATTAAGCAAAATAAAATAAATAGACCCCAGCTGTAATCCAACACAAATTCTAGTGATATTCACTCCGATGCTAAAGGGATTTGGACGAACTACACTTTTTAAGGGTCAAAGGAAAATCGCTCCTAAGGGGATGGATCTTTCATAAAATTAAAAAAGTTTCCTCAAACAAGGGTGCAGAAGAATGTAGGATGACTCAAACACACTTATCAAAGTGCAATAAAAATCCGGTCATTTTTATTAAAACATGAACCATTGCCGGTATTAAGGAGGAATATAAGTTAAGCTATAAACATAAGAAGCAATATGCGCGTGCTGAAGAAAAGTTGTAGTTCCCCTTGGATATAAAGGACTTTGTTTGCAAAGCCGAGAGGTCACCCGCATACATTACTGCTTACGGAGATAGGAACTGAAAAATGGATCGCATAATTTTGATTGATTACCCTAAAGTTTTTATGACAAAATATATTGAAAGATTGACAAATATTTGACTTTGTTCTATCCAGTTAAACATAAAAAAGGGACAAAGTTATTATGTAAGAAGAAAGAGTGCTAAAGAAATCCCAAACAAGTAATGATGATCCTGAGCAAAATAGCGAACATTTTTGGTGGCTAACCTATTCACTAACTGATAATCCAACTAATTGCTTCAAGGACAGTTGGAGGTACTCCGACCACTTAGTCGTTAGTACGTTGGATTTCGATATTGAAATCAAAGCTACTTTCGACCGGGTCAGTACTTGGATGGGTACCCAAAATCTTGTGATCTTGAGTTCTTCCGTGCTTCCGTTGGTCCCGGTCGCTATTGCAACAATAGAAAATTACGTAGGAGTCTTTATAGTTAAAAAAATATATAAGTTAAAATACAGCTTCCTGTCTTTCATCTCAGTGAGAAAAGACTAGTTGGCAAAATATACTTCATAACAATATAAAAATAATTCTAGCCAATAAATGTAATAAATATGTAACATTTTGTCTAAGTACAATAATTTTATGCAACAAATGCTATATAAAATACTGTTATTGATATTTCACCTTGTAGACTATAAAAGGAAACTCACGTAACACAAATAAATTTCGAATTAATGACGCGCTTACAAGAGCACAAACATTTTATTTTGACATTACACCATAAAC
This sequence comes from Parapoynx stratiotata, assembly GCA_910589355.1. Lineage (NCBI taxonomy): Eukaryota > Metazoa > Arthropoda > Insecta > Lepidoptera > Crambidae > Parapoynx > Parapoynx stratiotata. The sequence goes on along the minus strand of OU342468.1, from coordinate 3,206,390 downwards.
ATAATAACAGCACGATTGTCTACATCAACAAATTTAAATGTAATCGGAATAACGGACTCTGTTCTTTATTCTGATCGCAATAAGGCAATAACGAAAGCAATCATAACTCCAATTTATGTAAGGTAAAACTGTGGCAATACTCGAATAGACACAGAGGGAGTAATAATACGTCATTATATTATTAACTTATCTTCTCACCCTTGACAACAACAATGGCTGTTGAAATATTTGATATCATTATTCCACGAGCTCTCGAATATACTGCCGTCTGACATGCAATACTTTAATTCAATTCGTTTAGAACAACAGGTGGGTGAGAGGTCAAAGTCGACAAAAAGGGAAAAATTTTGATACAAAGCTATTTGTCTCTGACGTGACCAGGATTTTATCTTAATTGGCGGGTGGAACGTGAGCTCATACTTCGCCTTATTGCTCATTTATGTCAACAATTATCCCACTTAAAATATTTTCAAGACAATTTACAAAGACAGCAAAAAATATCTAAGCGTCAATCAAAATATCCTTACTTCTAAGAATTACATAAAGCCGAAAAGTAAAATCCCACATATCCAATGCAAACCGCTTTCGCTGCACTAATTGAAAGGTGCTGACTAGATACGAGGTAACCGAAAGAGCGCGTGTTTTTCTGTTAATACGACCAATTTAAAAAGGTAGCCAACCACACATTCTTTCACCCTTTCAAATGTGTCGAACTTTCTGCACCCCATTCCACATTACGAAGATAATAGGAAATTGTACGATGCAAATACAAATACGAGAATCCCTTGAACGTATAAAACGGTAAAGGAGCGTTCGGAGCTTATACCGAGTGGGCAGTTATGAAAAATTTAATACATCCACTTTGAAGAGTTTCAAAGGACGACAAATAAACATCTTAGCGAATAGTCGGAGATATGGCGAGATTTGCATAAAGAGGCCGAACTGCCTCCTCAAGGCTAGACGATCGTGTCTTGCATATAAATAACGTCTTATATTTGCAAATATTGACTCTTGTCCTCACCCTTTCAAAGGGTTGATCCGTATTATCTTAAGATAGTTTAGTAAGTGCAAAGTTTCTTAACGGTCAAGGAAGCTTATCCAATAAACAATATTAACAAATATTTTGGCAATATTATTAAAAAAACTGACTAAGCATAACTTTTACGTTGCCAAAAACACTCGATTTAGAGTGGAACGCGGCATTTATCACCATCAGGACTTCATCATATGAAGCGAAATGTGGTGTAGACTTCTGCCTACTTCTTCGAATTTACATCCGAATGCGCGCTTACTTAATTCGTCGTCCTCAGCTTATAGATACGTCCCAATGCTGGGTTGTAACACTAACACGCTGGCCCAATGCGGGCTGGTGGGTAGAAGCGGTTGCAATTGCGACCGAAACCAACGGCTTTGCGTGCCTTCCGAATCATGGAGGAGCTTGAGATCATAAAGTTTTGGTCATCAATCCAACGCCTGACCATGGCGAAGGTAGTTTTGTTTTAAATATCGAAATCCTAAGCGTACGAACCACTACGCCACCGAGCTCCAGTTACTAATTATGTGTTATTATTTTATCCTACTACCTTCTTTTTTCTCCTCCTACATTCTCTACCTTCTTCTCCTACCCTTTTTCTACTCCTCTTGACTTTCTCCATAAGGAAGGCCTGTGCCCAGGAGTGGGAAGTTTAAAGGCTGAGGACGACCGTCTTTTTTATTTTTAAGCTCAAAGAAAGCTTTCTTAAAGAGGAATGCCTACTTCTCACATTACATATCATATTATACCTTGATGTTATCTGTTCACGAAATTCATTCCTTCCATTTATAACTTCCGTTTGCACAGCTCGTTTTTATGAATCACTCTGAACCACACACCTCAATCCTGCTTTGCATTCAAGGGCTTAAGTCAATAAATTTGCAACTCATGTCTAGTGATTCACTTTACCTGATTTTCTGAAGCCATTTTATTGGTTCATCGTTTCCTTGAAATACGATTAAGATACGTGACAGCATTAGATGTTATCAAAGCTTAAATCCATTAACTAGTTGAGTATTTGTTTTATTAGCACTCTGTATGTAACATTGATCGCTGTAACTGTGGCAAAAACAATTAAAAAATTGTATGTAAATCACTTAGGTATAGACACTATTGGTACACTTATGAACGTCAGAATATTGCATTAATCATTCTCAGACAACTTGAAAGCTTTCTGAGAAAAACGGAGAAGAAAAACAGCAAGTTTTCGTGCTCTATTCATTTAATGTTAAATTATTTTTTTCAATAAGAGGGAAAAATATGGTAAATTGCAAAATCTTATTAATAATACATTTTACTACTTAAGAATTAGAATGTACGATTTTAGAAACAAGTTTTCATTGCCTTTTCATTTGATTTAAAATTTTCATAAAATTGTGATATTTAGAGTGTAGCTTATTTGAGATTGATAAAGATGTTATCCTCCAACATTCCAATCATTATCTTCACAAAATAAAATGTCTATTGAAATAAACTGTTACTACACGGCTATTATCTGGAACTTTTAGAACAAGATAATGAGGCCACAGGTTTAGCAGTAAAGTCTACAATTCTATCGACAGACGAAAACAGTCTATTGACTACAAATCGGTGAAATCGCATAAGTATCACAAATTCTGAACAGCCAAACCTCGTTTCATTGTGTAGTAAGGTATCAAAGCGAATCGTGATTGTTGCGCCCAACTTTCGCCGTCTATTCATTTTGCCACACGTAGAATAATATAAACTTTACGACAACAGTGAAATGTAAATCTTTGCTACATTGGTGTGTCACAAAATCCGCCTGCGGTTATTACACGATCATTTAAAAGAAATTCCCACGACTCACGAATGATAGAATACTACACTTTTCAACATAAGTGAATCATGTCCAATATCTAACAATTAAATGCGTCAAGAGCTTCCTAACTCGACGTAATTACTAAAATTACTCCCAAAAACAGAAATGATAAGTCTAATGAAAATTGTACTTTATTATGCGATTCCAAAACGTGTTTCAAGACGGAAATATCAAATCATTCTAATTAAAAATAAACTCGGGGACTAATAACAGATTCTTGTCATTTACGCTACACCAATCACTATTTATTAAGTGGAAGGAGGATTAAAGAGAATAGTATGTGAAGACAACTGATTGTGAAGATAAAAAGTATTGTTGTGTTTTCGACAATGTAGGCGTAGTTGAGATATTTCCTACTTATTCCTATGGGCGTCTAACGAATGATGACTGACACACCCACTCACAGATAGAAATTTTGACGATTGAAACGGATGTGCCTAAATTGTCTTATTCATGTACTAACGAAATAAATGAGCCCAAGTCTTTGATACCATCTGTCAGCTTGAAAATACTTTAAGGTCTCGACCTAGACAGTGAGGAAGATTTTTAACTGAAAGTTAAGTCTGACGGATATTGTAAACCGCATAGTTTCGATCAAATAAAAAAGATGATCGACAAAACAAATATAAAAAAATGTGACATTCAACGTTAACCACAATACGTTGACCACGAATCAAGGAAATTTAAACATGATCCGTCTTGTGATGATTTTAATCGTAACAGCTGTTAAGCAGTTGAATCCGTATTAGTCAAGTTATTTTTTAACTAGTCCTAATCTAATCTGTTTTCTGTGTTCCAAAGTAACGGTGTTTTAATTCATTTCGGTTATATTTTATTGCGGAAATAGTTAAAAAAAATTGCAGGCTCTAAAAAAGTCATAACCATACTGTTTCCAATAAAGAAAAAGTAAATAAAAGTAGTTTATAGAACCAAATGGTTATCGACATTGTGAACAATGGATCGAATGTCAGAGCTAATTTGATATTATTTTTTGGTATCATCAGAAAATACTCGTCCGCTAATGAACAAAATATTATTATGATAACTAGAAATCGTTGATGTAATGTCTTACAATAATAGTTTTACAAGACACATAAATGGTTTAAATTCTCAAAAATATTATTGTATAATATTGTTGACCTCTCGTGCGTAAACTCTGGTAGAAATCAGCAAAGACATTTGATTTTCTATTGTGTCTACACACGTTACAGATTATGATGAGTGAGTGATTAATCTAAAAACGGGACAGAAATCTCTCCAACTGTATCAACCGAATCGTAAATAACCCGGCCAAATCAAAAAGACATACTCTCAAATACATGCTTAACAATTAAGATGTTTTTTCACTGTCCGCTTGTTTCCAATATCCGCTATGTCACGAAATGCTGTAAAAAGACCAATCTGGCACGTGATCAGACAGAGCTTCCATCAAGCTAGTTTGCGGTTCGAGCCTGCGGTTGTATGGCTCTTCAACCGCCGTTTTTTCTGTTAACCTCACTAACATCCGATGGATTGGAACAAATAGTCGTATTGACAGTTAGCGGTTTGGAAAGTTTACACGTGTATTTGCTCGTTTTGACATGATCTGTGGTGTATTAAAAAGTGATAGTAAATAAATTATTTCTAATAACAAGTACTGTCACAAGTCATGACGATTGATTTTGATATTAACTCCTTCGACAAAAGAGTTGGCCACTTAAGTGATTTTTATTGTGAAACACCTGATTGAGCGTTGATGATTTTGATTTTGAGAAATGATTTGGGTACTTTGTTCATTGTATCTAAACATCTAAGTTAGACGAGCATGTTCACTTACCTACTTTTCATATAGTTGTTGCTTTTTATAATGGCGAGTAGCTAAGCTCTTAACGCCTAAAGATAGAGTCTAAAGTCGAATGATTTCATCGCCTTCGTGAATTGCAATATCTATAATATAAAAATCTGCGTTAACAATCACAACAAGCTTTTATAATACGTAAGTGATCAAGAAAGACACATTAGCAACTTCTTTAGAATATACACCGCAATTTGTACAGCTTATTAAATAAAATCATAGGTATTTTTTCGAAAATAAAGCTGGATCAATGTTAAAGATTGACACCTTATAAACGAGGTGCAACATTACTTATAATAATCATTAATTTACTTATTTCGTCTTAATGAAACATCCAAAGCATGTGTAAAACGTTCAAAAGATGTAAAAGTTCACACTCCAACACGTCCACACGACGGAAGTTTAGCTCGGACTTGTCAAACTGGTTCCTAATTAACATAAAAACAAAGCAAGAAATTCATTGAACGATTTCTCTCAAACATTCTTCGGTCCACACGATATCTATACGATATCTGTCGCATCTAACCCTAATCCTATAAATGACATCTGATAAGGCAGAGATCACGTTGAGCTGATTTTATTGGACGAAATATCATGAATTGATTTACATTACAATTTTGTTTTTCCACTTCGTGCTTATGCAATCAAATGTAACGTCAAAATAAAATACTTTTAGATAATACGCAGATTACTTGTTCGTATCTCTTTAAAAGCTTTACGAAAGAAGTAGGTATTCTTTAACATGATTGTAGTGAAAAATGTACCTGTCAGAAACTTTTTAATCATTCAGATAACTAAGCTGGTCGATAGGCAGATTTGGTTCTCGATAAATCTTGTTAATCTCTTCGATTTTTATATGAAAGCGTCTAACGTATATAAATCAAGTTCAAATTCTAACCATAGCCATTTTTAGTATTGAATGGAATCTCAACTATGATTGTTACCTAATATATTATTAAAAAAGTTGTTGTCTTAAGTACGTACCAATAATATTTTGAATCAAATTGAAAATGGAAGAGTAATTTAAGTGACACTTCTGGCTAGAAAGCTGGATTCAATTTTAAGCAAAAATGCGTGAAGCGTGACATCATACACAGACAAATAACAATCTACAATCTGTTTTGTTTTGTTCTTTATATCAAGTAAAATAATGACATTAAACTATTGTAAAGAAGAACAACGAAATGATTCTCTTTTATAATCGTTAAAGTCAATATTTTATTTAAGGAAAGTCACTTTCCGCTACCGCTTCCGCTCCGCTCACCAATAAGATCAACGAAGGGCTATCGGAAAGATCTCAGGCGACAATGTACCGATGCTCCGATCGATGGTCCCTTTGACTTGAACCGAATTATGGTATTAGCTGGTATTAGTAGTTCTTACGTAGTATAGAGTCCCATGATACAATCAATTAAAAACTATGAAAGGATATGTTGTTTTCGTTATCGATTTATTTAGACGGACTATCAAAATATTATTTAAAATTATATTTTAACTAAGGACCTTCAAATGTAGGACAAAATAGCCTAAGAAAGGGTTTTGTCTTATGCTGGCTATGCTACATTTAATTATCGACCTTAACTCCCATAAAATAGCTTAATTAACATTCTTATAAATCATAAGAACATTTTCATAACATATTAACAATGCAGTAATAATGACAATAAGGTCGAAACTTAATGATGATAAAATTAAACTTATAAATTAAAAAAAAAACACAAAATATCAATTACTAAACAAAAAATAGCTCTTCACTCTGACGATGTATAAATTAATTGGCTACACTTTATGGGGCTCCTTTCCTATGAGAATGTTTAACTGTAATGCTATGTAATTGATTACCATAAACAAACTCAGCGTTATAGAGCAGTCATAATGAAAATAAAAACGTTTCTGTCTCCTTCACCCTATTATTGTTTTAATCTATGGCCGAATCGCCCCACGCAGCTGACGCCAAACAAGAGGCAACAAATAAACTGTTGCCAATATATGAAATTAGTTTTAGGAAGGCTGTTTTAGTTTTTATTAATATGTCACGAGGCTGCAGATAGGAGGAAAGTTTCGCAGTGCAATCTATATAATATTAGGAAAATAATATTTAATTTATTTTTTAACCTCACACAATGCCCTTGTACTGTGTATGGTAGCGGGTTCACCCCTGTTAAACGGAGACTTAACATATAAGACGAAATGTGGGTGGTAGAGAAATTATATTTATTTTCGTTGGATCCCACTCATAGATCCCGATTTTTAGATATAACGAAAAATACACCGTCTATTTCTTCGTGATAACATGACACATTATGCCATTTTAATTGAAATACATACAATGACACTTTTGGAGCAACACAGTCTCGATAACAATATAACAAGTAGAATAATTCTTTATTGTACACTAAAATAAAAAAGAAATACTTTTAGGATGAAATACCAAACATAGTAATTTGTCCATATAAAAAAGAAAAAAACTAAGCAGTTACGAATAAGTAGACAATATTATAAAAAACACATCATAGCTAATAGTGTTTTAAAAATATCCTTCAAAATATTTATACCGTCAAATTTAAAAGAAACTGAAAAATTCTTAATATTGGGTCCTTACCTATGAAATTGGTGTTTTTTTCTCTCTTAGTATTTTGTCTGTAATTATTCAGATTCAGAGTATTCCTAAAAAATAATTACCTCGTCTAAAAATAGACTATATTTTTGAGCTCTTTTGATTTGTTTTGATAAGTTGTAAGTTTAATTGTGTTAAAATTGGACACGGAGACAACTCTTTTTAAATGCCTCCCGAATACATTTTATTTGCATTCACTTAAAAACGATAAATAATTTTTATGAAGTGTGATATTACACATATTACTAAAGCTTCTCTAATGATACATATGCCAAATATTATTATCTCTGGATTTGTCGTTGTGACGAAAACTGAAAAAATTTAGTATGGAAAATGCAGAATTCCCCAAAATCTCCATACAAAACACCAATTTCATAGGTATGGACCTAATATAAATATAAAAATATTATAAGTATATCTGCTAGACCGCATACCAATTCATTATTTGAGATTAGAATGGATTTTGAAAATCGATTAGAAAACATTTGAGCGGTAACATCTGGCTCCGAAGCTTAACTAAAATTTGTAGATGGCGAAAAAATCATAGTCCTTGAAATATTGTGTAGGGTTCTTGAAGAAGGGTGAAGATATGTATTTAAAGGGTACAATGCGCGAGTGTTACCCCAAGAAACTTATTTGCCAAGGCCATAGTGAAAATGTATAATTTAAAAGCTTCATTGGTTTTCGTTTTCACGATAGATTAATTTAATAGATTTTGGATTGTACTTAAAATCGCTGAAACGATTGAAAAATAATAATAAGAGATCATTGTAAGCGATATCGCCGGTGATCGACCTATATTTTTTATGTCTATAAGAGTCCAAATTTGCGACAGACTAAAGAAACTTAATACTTAAAATTTAGATTTTAGCTATAAAACTCACATACCTATTATACCTTCTACTTCAACTGTATATAGATAGATAGATCTTTAGTCTCATTACTACCTTCATTCATTTTACATACAATCATAATGCCCATTTCTCCGAAAGGTCGTCCGAAGGAGCTGTGTGGCAGCAGCTCTTCAAAAGAATACTACCAAACCATCTCTTCCCTTGGGAATCGTAAAAGGCGACTAATGGACTTAGAACTGCACAACCATCCGATAGCTTGTAAGTTGTAGCGGCGACGGGCTCATCCCCTGTCACGCTGAGTGCAGTCACTGCTTGGTGAAGCGCGGACTACGGCAATGGACTGCTTTTGCTGTCCTTTTGCCTAATATCTGACTAACTACATTTTGCCAGTAGTATCGTTGGTCCACGTCAAATTATGGACCAAATTATTATTTTATTTAAATAAAAAGATGAACATCACCTAAAATGTATGGTCTGTCTCTTATTTACGCAAATATTTTTCATTTCTTATGTTTTCTAGATTCGGACTTATCCAAAATAACGTGCATTCACATACACAGAAACACACACAAAATCGATATACGTGCGTGACTCACAAACGAGGGAAACAGTCGTCTTTGTCTAAAGTTGACATGTTACTTAGCCGGTCTATTTGCCGAGCTTTTAGCACGTTAACGTGGACTTAGCAAATAACTTCAATTTATTGACACTTCAATATAACTTCTATGGTAATGGAACAGAGTTGATGTTGGCTTAACCGAAACTAATGTTGTGGTCAAGAAAAATGTATTTATTTTAACCTTTTAATTTTGTGCAGATGGAATTTTCACTGTAGGACCTTGTGCGGAAGTAAGAAAACCTAGATTTAAATAACATTAATATTTTAGGGTACAATTTAAAGCTGTACATGCCGTCCATTGACGATTTTGGATTTCGGACAGAGTTTAGAAAATCATGGGATGCAGTTTGGCATACCTAGACAACATTTTCCTTTGACATGGTTCCATACCAGATGAGTGTGAAAATTTCAAATCTTGAGATTATCGCGGACGCTTCTATCTTTACTTAACAATTATAATGTTTCGTATTGCCTATTAAATAAAAATCCTGTTATTCTTCTAACGTATAATTGACAACAACTGACGTGACATTAATAGACAAAATCGTAGACAAAGTAAAGATATAAAAATATAAAGGACAAAAGGATGTGCCAGTGCGGTACATGCTCCCCTTTTTTATACAGAGAGAGACGATTTAATATGCTGGCGGAGGTACATATATTTCCGCTACGCAAGTAATACTGTTGCGTTCCGGACGCGAGCATGCTATTCCCAAAGATTCCCTAAGTCCTGGCCGTCCATTGCGAGTCGCCGTCATATAACTAAGCCGGTAATTCTTGAGAGGTGAGGGCAGAAATTCTAGTGCCTCACCGTAGCAAGCAATGGTCGGCAGTGTATAAAGCCTTCATCCATCTAGCTCGTCAAATCAGGTCTCTGTCTTCAAATGTCAATGGTAACTATAGTCTTAGTATAGTGGCAGAAATCATGCTTACATTAATTATAATGTTTTGTATTGCCTGTTATTCTTCTAACGTATAATAGACAACAGATGACGAGATATTATTAGACAAAATCGTAGAAAAAGTAAAGATATAAAAATATAAAGGATTTAAAATAAAAGAAAGTGGTAAGTGTGCCAGTGCGGTACACCTACCACTTTGTTGGCGTGATTGGATATACATATTGATACCAAATTTAAGCTTTTTAGTGCTAACGATCAATGAGAGTAACCATGGACGGACATACAGACAGACGGACTTAGCGAAACTATAAAGGTTCCTAGTTGACTATGGAACCTTAAAAAATAACATACTGCATTTATAAAGAAATGGCTGCGCAATGAATATTTACACCAGAACCTATAAGAATATTAATTTCAATTATTTATTATTTACAACTCTTTTTATATTATTAAAAAATATCTCCTTCGGGTACGATTATTTATTACAGTTGTAATTGAGAATAATAGATGTTAACGCGTATCGAATCGATATGAAAGTCATTTATTGTAACTTCACGAAGCCATTGAAATGACGGTGCAAGTTTATTGATAAAAAATGTGTACTTTTTACGGTTATCAAAGGTTTTGTTATTATGTTTACAAAAGTACCCTCATGTCATAAAATATTGTCAGTTAAATCGCCATATTTTTAAATTAAATATGAAAGGCATTGTGTTCTTATTTTAAACAATCGGGTAACATCAACCGTACGCACTTCAAGAAGTTTAACTAATCAATGATAGAAATCAGCGCAGTAACGTTCTAATGAAAGATTACTATCTTGATCTAGCAAAGCTTTTGCGTATTTACTTAAAGTAATTTGATTTCTGTCATCATACCTTCTGCTCTTAGCTATAAGGCCGAGAATCAAGGACACGGAAAGTCACATCATTACATTTGTAATTATGCTGGTTTTACGAGCGGTCATTTTATTTTCCCACATTACGATCAGAGGTGTTGCAACGCAAGAAATATAGAATACTGATACAATAATTCAACTCAGTATTTTATTTAAATCATAATAATAATATCAAAGTATACAAAAGGATGGCCAAGTCTTTTTCTGTGAAGATTTTGTTGTGTTTTGACATTAATATGATAAGCATGAAAAATAAGACATAATCTCAAGCATTTTTGATTAAAAAAGGGAGTATTATTGATGGGAATCCTAGAGCCTGCTAATGGCGTAAGCACTAGTCAATAAAACTATTAGAGGAAGTTATACGGTATTTACTAATATAAGCTATAAAAACAGAACAAACAATAATTTTCCTAAGAACACGTCAAATCAGACAGCTATATTTTAAAACACCGAATAAAACCTGACACATACATAATTTCAGGAGAAAAGAGTATTTGTGCTGACGAGATTTCTAACATCCTCCGCCCCCAGACAGTTCTAAAGGATAGATCCTTTGGATCGGTCGAGTTAGCACACCTCTAGCCGTACCTACTTTCACAACTCTAGTCCTACCATCTCTGCCTGGAATGAGCTCTAAAATCTTTGCTAAGGGCCAATAAATTCTTTTGTCATCATTGCCTACCAACACTATATCTCCGATCTTAAGTTCGCTACAACGGGTAATACGATTCGGGTGATTTTGTAAGCTGCCTAAATATTCATCCCTAAATCTCTTTTTTAAATTTTCCTTTAACTGGCATACACGTCGATAGCTTCGACCAATGTCCTGTTCTTTGACAGTATTAATATCATATTTAATATCCTCCTTCATGAACTGTAGAAAACAAGACGGAGTCAGAGGGCTAGGTTCCAGAGGGGTTTCACTTAGATAAGTAATAGGTCTTGAGTTAACTATTGCCTCACATTCATACAACACGGTCAGCATCTCTTCATAATTGACAGAAGCTCTTCTTAAAATTTTACGTAACAGATCTTTTACCACACGTATCAGCCGTTCAAAAAAACCTCCCCACCAAGGAGCACTGGGTACATTAAAATGCCACTCTATGTTAGGAAGAAACTTACTGGCTGATACAAAATTAGTGCCATTGTCACTGTAAACCACAGAAGGCGCACCCCTTCGGGCGGCAAAACGACGAAATGCTTGTAAGAAATTATCTGCGGACAGTGCAGTTGCAAGTTCTAAATGTACCGCACGATATACAGCACACGTAAATAGACAAATCCACACCTTCTTTTTATCTCTCAGATATAGTGGGCCTGCATAGTCTACACCAATGACTTGAAATACCCCAACCGTATTGACTCTGTTTTCCGGTAGACCAGGTGAAACCTCTTGCAAGTTTTTGGCTCTATATCTTGTACAAATAATGCAAGCATTAACAACTTTTCGGATTGATTGTCTTCCACGAAGTATCCAATATTTTTCCCGAAGTAAACATAACAAAGTCAGTGTACCCGCATGTTGGTTTCTGTAGTGCTCACATTGTATAATTCTAGTAACTAATTCATGCCTAGGGTCTAGCACGATTGGAAATCTGTACTCGTATCCATCCAATTTAGCTGCAACATGAGATTTAATTCTGATTAAATTATCTTCGTCTAATTTTGTTATAAAGCTATTCAACTTTGGATCACTCGGTCCAGTGAACATGTCCTTTTGAGCTAACCTCAATAAAATAACTTCTGACGTCATATATTCTTCATTTGTCAAATCTTCTCTGATATTACTTCTTGTACGTACAAAATTTCCTGATCGACAATTTCTTATAAAACGTTTGATCCAGCCAATCATACGTACCATTTTATTGTAATTTGAGAAATAACGAGAGTACCAGTAATACGGTTGAATTGTAGAATTCTGATTAACGAGGGCTAAATCCATCGTAGATGAAATAATATTTGTTTGCTTTCGCTCTTTAGCAACTTCGTTTTCGTCCACTGTTAAATCCGAAGCCATAGGCCATAACTCCGGTTTCAACTTAAGCCAGTCAGGTCCGTTAAGCCAATTGCTCTTAATAAAAGTTTCCGCATCGCAGCCTCTCGAAGGTAAGTCTGCTGGATTGAGCTCTCCAGGAACAAAACGCCACTGATTAGGCGTTGTCAGTTTTCTTATCTCCTGTACCCTATTGTGTACGAAAACTCGCCACTGCCAATTACGCTTAATCCATGACAGAACGATAGAAGAGTCGGACCAATAGTAAGTTGAGTACATATTTTCGCATTCCAGTGCTTCTACTATAGACTTAAGCAGTCTTGCACCTATAGTTGCGGCTAGGAGCTCCAATCTGGGAATCGTAGTTTTCGACGTTGGTGCCACTCTTGACTTTGCCTGAATGAAACGAATTATCACATTGTCAGAACAAACTATTCTAGCAAAAACAACAGCTGCATAAGCTGACAAGCTAGCATCCATGAAGACATGAAATGACAGATTATTTATACCAATTTCACTGGCAAACATCCATCTTGGTATTTTAATGTCCTTCAAACATTTTAGTTGTAAATACCACTCAGTGAATATTTTTTGATCTTCTTCACTAACCTGTGTATCCCAGTCGTAGCTCACAGAGAGCTTTCTTAGAAGCAACTTAGGGTACACCAGAACGGGACATACCATACCCAAACAGTCAAATATTTTATGACTACATGACAGAATGACACGCTTAGTAATAATGTCCGGTAATCTATCTTGAGGTATATCTTTCAACGATAATGTATCGTTTACCTTGTCCCATGTCATGCCCAAAACTGAAGTTGTCTGCTGTGTAGTGTCTATATGACCGGTGTATTCCCAACAACGTAAATCAAAACCACCCGAAGCCATAATTTGAATCGCGATATCACGAAATATGTCAAAACTAGCTTTGTTGTCCACACTACAGACGGAATTGTCAACATAAAAGGACTTTAATAACTTACCGATTACTTCATGCTCAACTGACATTTTATTGGCAGATTTTAAAGCTCTTTTCAGATGCAATTTAATAGTAGCTCCGAGTAAGAAAGGGCTGCTAGTCAACCCAAAAACGACTCTAGTATGACGATACACCTGTAAAGTATTACAATCATTGTTAGTCCACCAAAGGAAACGTAAATTATCGCGATCTTCGGGTCGAATACTGACCATGAGAAAAGCCTTTCTAATATCAGAAATAAAGCCTAACTTTTTCTCGCGGAACCTTAAAATCATAGTTGGTATGAGCTCTATCAGATTCGGACCGGTTTCTAAGCACTGATTTAGAGACGGGCTGTCTTTTACATGAGCCGATGCATCAAAGACGGGACGGATAGGGGTGGTACTGCTCGACAATTTAATGACGGGTCTGTGGGGAAGATAAAAAGAAAAAACGTCATACTCACTCTCTGTAACCTTCTCGATAATACCTTCATCTAACCAATCGACGAAAACCTTGTTGTAAGCTTCAATGTAGTTGTCGTTTTTTAACTTTTCTGTCACTTTCATGAGTCTGCGGAAACAAAGCTCTCTATTTTCGACTAAAGGTGGATGGTTTTGCTTCCACGGCAACGTTATTTCATAACGCCCTTCTTGGTTCATGATGGTGGTATTCACGAAATGATCCTCGACTTCTTTTAAGTGCATTTCTTTTGTCTCTCTTTCTATGGGGTCTGTGATACCCAGTGAGTCAAGCTTCCACAAATCAGACACACTAGCTTGATGAATGTAGAGTGAGATTGTAAACAACGTGGTATCATTCACGTGCTCAGACTTTGTACTTCTCTGACCCATTAATGTCCAACCCATTCGTGTCTCTATTGCCGCAATGTCATTTGTGAGAAATATAACAGTACCTGTTAGTAAACGAGGCAACATATCCGCTCCTATCAAAATGCTAATAGGCTCCATCGAGCCGATGTCTGTCAGTAAAATATTCTTATTTTTAGCTACGTCTTTGTAAACTTCATCCGAAATCGTTGGTATATTCGAGCATATGACATCTTTGTCAAATACGTCGATAAAGCAAGACATTGTTGACAAAGTGTTTTTGACAGCAATCGAAAATTTCTTGTGTGTCTCTGGCAATGAGATTGAACCTCCAAAGAGTCCATGTTGCATGTTGTGTTTAGCTATACATTCATATTTCATTTCTTCAGATAAATCTTTTAAAATGTATGAGTACTGAGATCCTGAATCAAGAATGGCTCGAACAATTTTGGTTTTACCTCTAAAATTTAGCTCAATTCTTAAGGTCTGTAAGTACACATCTTGGTTTATGGAAATATCGGCCAAACTTTTGACTACATGCGATGTACTTGCCACTTTCTCATGAGCGCCTCTGCACATTATCGTTGCATGTCTTTTGCCACATTCCTCGCACTTCACTTTGCTCCAACAGTTCCAAAAACCGTGCCCAGGTTTTAAGCAACGTGTGCAAGCCTTACCTTTAACTATTCTGTGCCGTTCTTCCACCGACTGCTTCTTTGCTTTAAAACAATTGGCACGGTTATGTTTGGCCTTACAAAATAGACAGTTTATTTCGGCTTTTGCCACTAGAAGATTAGCGGCTGTAGGCAATTGTTCCGTATCGTAATCATTATTTTTGGGAGACTTTTTCCCTGTAGGCTTTTCTGTATGGAGAGAGAAACCTTTTAATGCTATTGTAACTCTCTGCTCATTTTCAGCTTCTATCTTCAAAAAATTCATGAGCTTTGTAAGACGATGTTTCGGATCAAACGGTGTAATACCTCCATGTCGTTGCCAAACACGCAGTAACTCCTCTGGAAGAGATGACTCCACCAATGGAAACAGAATAGGAGTGCATGATTCCTTGGAAACGTTCAAAGATTCTAAAGCTCTCAAATGCGATTCCAATTTATCAAATAATGTAGACACTTGAAAATTTTTGTTGGTCGTGTTATTCATATTAGATAAAATCAATTGTAATAGCTCTCGAACATAAACTTCGACTAACAAATCTTTGTTACCAAATCTGTCATTCAGACTCTCTATTGCTTTGGAGTAATTGTCTGCTGTAGGAGGGTAACTATTGATTAAATCACTGGCTCTTGACCCTGGTATCATACTCTGTATTAGATAATGGAATTTGTCTTCGTCTGATAGATCTGTATCATTGTGTATCTTTTGGAATTGACTCCAAAAGCTAAGCCAACCTTTCAGATCACCATCAAACTTAGGAAGTTCAATAAATGGCAACTTAAATCTGCGATCACTTCTTTTCGCACAGTTTATTGTAGGTAAACTGTCTTCACTGGCAGATGCATTCTGTTGTTGTTCAGAGGCACGTGTAAAGAGTAATTTAGCTTTAATAAACGTGCTCTGGTACTCATCAACTTTCATTTGTTCCTCTAACAAAGAATCCTCATCTGCGTCCTCAGTAAGAAGCAATTCAAATATTTTCTTATCGTATTCTTCTATGCGTATGAAATGCTTGTTCAAAAGCTCGAAACATACCTGTATTCCTTCGAAGGCGTCAGTATCGCAAAGCTTTTTGTACGTCTTCGAAAATGTTCCTCTATAAATTGATCTAGCTTTTCGTAAAGACTCCATAGTACTAACAGATCTCTGAAATCACCAAATTTTATTCACGGTATTATAAAAGGAGTATTATATCAAAAACCCAAACCTAGGTACTTATAATAAGTTTCGGAATTTTTATTTTATGTGATAATTTTAACACCATTTATGTTAGGTCCTTACCTATGAAATTGGTGTTTTGTATGGAGATTTTGAGGAATTCTGCATTTTCCATACTAACTTTTTATCAGTTTTCTTCACAACGACAAATTCAGAGATAATAATATTTAGCATGTATCATTAGACAAGCTTTAGTAATATGGGTAATATCACACTTAAAAAAAAATATCGTTTTTAAGTGAATGCAAATAAAATAATGTATTCGGGAGGCACTTAAAAAGAGTTGTCTCCGTGTCCAATTTTAACACAATCAAACTTACAACAAATTATCAAAACAAATCGAAAGAGCTCAAAAATATAGTCTATTTTTAGACGACGTAATTATTTTTTAGGAATACTCTGAATCTTAATAGTTACAGAAAAAATACTAAGACAGAATAAAAACACCAATTTCATAGGTAAGGACCCAATATAATTTTAAAATATTTTATCACAATTCAATTAGCTAGATCACAATAGTTTAACCTAAACATTGAAGATTTCCCACGTTTATTAGTAGTCAAAAACACCTGTGTGTTGATTTATTCGTGTCATCTAAAATTGACACTGCACTACGAAGTTCTGCGAAACAAAGCAAAGGTTAGCTCATACTGAGGAATTGTTTGTAATTAAACCTAGTCAAAAGAACTATGTAATAACAAAGCTTCATTGGTCACACAATTTTACCAGTAATGTATTAAATGATTGATAATATTTCTTATGACGTTCATAGAATCGTTAATAATGAGGAGTATAAGCCTATGAGATTACTTCAAGGGCACTACTTTAGCTTTTTCTACTTCTTTTACAAGATAGAGAGCGAGAGCCATCAAAATTAAGTGTTGCTAGTATGCGTTCAGTTTCCATGGACTTGTGAACGCCACTTGAAATGGATGCGTTCAACTCGCCACATTACCAGGCTGGCCCAATGCAGGTTAGTTGGCAGAAACGGTTCCAATCGCGACCGGGACAAACGGCTCAACGTACCTACCGGTGTCACGCTGCGCCCGTCTTTGGCACGGCCAGAGGGCGCAGAGGAGAGTGGAGAAATAATAAAAACCAGATAATTGTTTAACTCAATTTATTGAGCTCAGGGCGTTAGGTCAGGCGTACTTACCACTATGCCACTGAATAAATACGTAATTCCAATAATTTACAAGAGAATCCAGAAATTCCAGAATATTACAATTTTATGGACGTCAGCGATAGCCATTAGAACCTAAACTTATGAGCGGAAAATAGGAATTAACACCCCATAAATACAAATAAAACCCGATATTTAGAAATTTTAAGTGTGGCTAATACTCGTACTTTATATACTAGTATCTGACTTCCAGTTCCACTATCTAATTGATAGCTGTTCTCATGTCTACGTTCAATACAATTAACGCGGAATGGTATACCAGGCAGTGTTACTAGACGTCCTTTTTTCGTTATCAACTCATCTAATTAATTAATACCGGTTTTTGTTCAGACATGCCGTAATTCTGTCATCGGGACTGGCCTGCGTCCAGGCATCTCTGTTCGCCCACACTAGTAATTAAGTTCTCGACTAAGCTAGAATTGGGTAGACGAGAGATTTTAGAAAAAATTAAATTGACTCCAACACACAAAAGCGCTCAAAAGTAAAAAATAATTTCTGCCTTCGTTGGTACAGTCACCAGCATAAATATATGACGACTTACAGCCGTGCATAAATATGTAATCATCCATGGGCGCATAAGTATATGACGACATTACCTCAGTAAAAATATGTGATGCTTTGTGGCCGGCAAAAACATTGTTACTCACTATCCGCATAAATATCTGATCGAACAAAAATCAAAATTATGTGTACACCAAAACTGGCATAAGTATCTATCCAGCTTGTCAGAAAATACATATTATGAAAGATTGACCGCATAAATATCTGACACGATAGAAAATTAAAAATATTTTGTTCATCTGCAAAAACAGATCTTATGTATTTGATATAGGTACGAAGTGTTTTGACAATTCGCGGAAAGCGTTTAGACTTATCATTGTATTTCGTCTTAGTATTACCTATATTATCAACTAATGTTAAGGACAAAACGTGATTTTTCAGGTGGAGCGAAATACTTGTATTTTTTTTTTTGAAATGTCTTAATTTTATGATTATTTTAAGTAAATGCCAAATTGCATGGAATTTAGAGCACTTTCATACTGATGTAGAAACATTTAATTAAAAAAATATATTTGAGATTCAAACTTTTGGTCACCGATCCTAGATATGACCATAGCGATAATTGCTGTTTTTAAATCAAATCAAATTCTTTGTATTAGAAACTTGGTTTTTATAGTGATAAAGTAAACTTCAGCTTTGATTTTAAATTCAAAAGTAACTTTCACCATGGTTGTATTTGGGATGGGTTACCAAAAATTTGTAATCTTAAAATGAATTATATTTACGATGTCCTTGGTTTAGTAATGGTTAGTAAGCTTTAGCTTTCATTTTAGAAACTAAGCAACGTTCGCCATGGTCATGATCAAATCTATTATCAAGATCTATTAAAAAGGATGGGTGATCAAAAGTTTGTAATTCCAAATTCAATTTTTATGTGTGCGGCCTTCCTACAATGATTATTAAATTTTGGTCACCCATCCAAAGCACAACCATGGCGAAAGTTGCTTTGTTTCTAAAATAGAATACATAAAAAAACAACTAAAAAGTTTCCTTCCAATTGATAACCTCCTCCTTTTTTTGAAGTTAGTTAAATTACTAAGGTCTAAAAAATCATCTCTACATTGACAGATAAGTATGAAGAAGTCTGAAAACGCATAAAAGCAGCCATTATCACGAAATTTTGCTTTTGACACCTACCTTTCTCATAAGGTAATAAACGTCATGATGAGAATATATAATGTAATATATTATATACTATTATAGGTATTCTGGAAGACCAGATTCAAACACAAATCCTACTTTCTATCCTTCGACATAATAATCAGTTGAGTCAAAAATGTGCAGTAATTTCCAAATTTCTCCATGATTCGATGAAATGTCTCGTATCTATCCTCGGTCGTTTCTCCTAATTTTAGAGAGTCTAATATGAAAGAGTATTTAATTAAGTTTAGAGAGTAATTCAGAATGATAAGTAAACTTTCCGGTGATGAATTACCTCTCGTCTGCAGTTCCATTTACTGCAATCAGATGACCGATAAACAGATGTACGAATTTGCATCTTAATTCGATTGCTGCCATTCCTACGTCTGTTATGAGATTGTGTTCGCTATTTCATGCTCTACCAGGTGGGGAAGCTATTTCTGTGACATTACCATAATATGGATATTTATAGCCAAAACAAGGTTTGGTTTGAATACTTAATTACGTATTATCGCTACTTGATAACATTTTCATTGCCACCGAATTCTTAATCTTTATATGATAGCTTGATGAAATTGAATAGTCGGTGTGATAGCAATAGCGAGCTTGTGAAACATCAATGATTGAATTTGTATGTCTAATTTGTATATTGTACAAAATTAAGGCGCACTTTTTCATTACAAGCTACTTACCGTTTTCTTCATGTATACTTATTGCGCCAACTCAAGTAGGTATTATTGAAATCTTAATAATTGTTATCGTAGACACGTGTCACCTGATCGGAACAGGGTTTGTCATTTTCAATCCATTTTCACCAAAGGAGTAGCTCATATGCTCACATTTCGCCAGATAATAATATATTGGGTCCTTACCTATGAAATTGGTGTTTTTTCTCTCTTAGTATTTCGTCTGTAACTATTAAGATTCAGAGTATTCCTAAAAAATAGACTATATTTTTGAGCTCTTTTGATTTGTTTTGATAATCTGTTGTAAGTTTAATTGTGTTAAAATTGGACACGGAGACAACTATTTTTAAGTGCCTCCCGAATACATCATTTTATTTGCATTCACTTAAAAACGATAAATAATCTTTATGAAGTGTGAAATTACACATATTGCTAAAGCTTGTCTAATGATAGATACCAAATATCATTATCTTTGGATTTGTCGTTGTGAAGAAAACTGAAAAATATTTTAGTATGGAAAAAGCAGAATTCCCCAAAATCTCCATACAAAACACCAATTACATAGGTAAGGACCTAACATTAATAACGAAACTAAAGTATTTGAATAAACTACGACTCTGAGCTCCGCACATTATACTCACGCATTTATTTCGCTCATATCAAAAAACTGTCAGTTCTCACCAAACGAAAATAAAACATGTCATGTGAAAATCCGCCCAAATGTAGCTTTCTTTTGCGCAATCATCAAAATGTCTTCTTGTCTCTGTTACCGTATGTCATTACAATTACTACATTCGAAAGCAACGCAAATAAAGTGACACTATATTAGTTTGATGACATATAATCTACCAAACGTATCAAAATTATATTTCGGAGCACTTTTGACTTGAATTTACGTGTTATTCGGGGAGTAAAGAGTAAGTTGCATGATTCCACTATGAGTACCTTCTTTTTTTCACAGTAGAGACTCAACAATAATAATATGAAATGATAATATTTCTTACATTTTTGACGACCTCCGTGGTTGAGTGGTCTGTACGCCGGTCTCAAGGCGCCGCCATCTCGAGAGGTCCTGGGTTCGATCCCCAGTGGAGGCAAGTGTTTGGGTGATTAATTTTCAGACATTTGTTCTCCAGTCTTGGATGTTCATTATATATGTATAATATTATATAATAGGTTGGGAAAAAAGTTTCTTCGCATTTTTTAAGAAAATTGAAAACATTTTTTAATATAGTTTATTTACATTTAACTAAAGTATGTAGGTACCATTTTGTTCGATAACTTTTTGCCATCTTGTAGGTAGGGACATGATCCCATTGCTATAGAAATTTTGGGACTTCTGGTAAAATACCGCGACAAGTGGTTTTGGCAGTCCTCTCGTGATGTTAACCTGACACTGCCTAAAGAATTCTGAAGAGACCGAAACAGGTGGAAATCTGAAGGTGCAAGGTCAGGACTATACGGCGGATGCATTAACACCTCCCAGCCAAACTCTCTTAATTTTTGCTGAGTGGCTAAAGATGTGTGAGGTCTAGCGTTATCATGATGAAAAACCACACCCCTTCTGTTGATTAATTCCGGCCGCTTTCTCTCAACTTCTTGCTTTAATCTCATCAGTTGTTCGCAGTAGAGTTCAGAATCGATGGTCCTGCCGGGTGGTAACAGCTCATAATGAATAATGCCCTTCCAATCCCACCACACACACAGCATCACCTTGTTGCGAGTTAACCCGGGTTTCGCCACAGTCTGTGAAGCCTGACCGGCCTTTGACCACGACCTTTTTCGCACGTTCTTGTCGTACGTGATCCACTTTTCATCACCGTTATCAGCTTCTTCAAAAATGGTTCGGTTTCATTACGTCGTAATAAAGAATCACAAATGAGTACACGGTTCATTAGGTTTCTTTCAGTGAGCTCGTGAGGTACCCAATTGTCGAGCTTTTTTGTGTACCCAGTTTTTTTCAAATGCGCCAAAACTGTTTTGTGGTCAATTCCCAGTTCTTCAGCTACGTCGTAACTACTGACATGCCGATCTTGCTCCACTTTTTCAAAAATGGCATCCATTTGATCTGTAATAGGGCGACCAGAGCGACGTGCATCTTTGATATCAAAATTTCCGGATTGAAAACGCTTAAACCAAATTTGTGCTACTCTCACAGACACTGCACTAGGTCCATAAACGTCGCAAATTTTTTTCGCGGCTTGCGTTGCATTTTTACCTTTTTTGTAGTAAAATTTTAAAATGTATCGAATTTCTTCATGAGATTCACTCATCTTGGCGGTACGAAAAACAAATGAAAATCACACATTTTCCTAATTTGAATTTGGAATTATGTTCTTTAAAATTTAAACTTTCAATGATACCAAAACCAGCCAGATACAAATAGTATAGCCAAAGAGATTTTATTACAAGTTTATACATACTATAATGCGAAAAGACTTTTTCCCCAACCTAATATATTCTGAATAATTATGTGTATTTATCTATTAAATATATTTGTCCGTCATCTAGTATCCGTAACACAAGCAGCATTTAGTTGCTTAAAATGGGACTAGTTGATAGGTGTGAATGTCTGAGGATATTTATTTATTTATTTAATTTACGTAGCTCAAAGTAAGAACTTCAGGGTCAACGGTATTTGATCGTCCTCAGCCTATATACATCCCACTGCTGGGTACATGCCTTATATAAATGGTTGTAAACGCGACCGGGGCCAACGGATTAACGTGCCTTCCGAAGCATGGAGGTGTTCAAGATTATGTTTTGGTCACCCATTCAAGGCCTGACCGAAGGCGAAGGTAGCTTTGTTTTCGATATCGAAAGCCAAAGTGTCCTAACCATTAAGCCACCGTGCTCTTCAATATCTGATATTTTTACGTAATTCATGAGAATTATATTTTTGATAAATAGGTTAAATATACAGCCAAGAGTCAGGTACATACGAACTCATTCTTATAAACTTCTTTCTTATAAACCTTTAGAATTTCCCCGAAGGTCAATTTTACTTTCTACTAGATATCAATGAACTTAATCAATTTTCTCCAGATAATCTTTTTGCTTACATAGACCCAAAACATATCCTCTCTTGAACTAGGTCAGTCTCCTGTCGACCGCTTTTTTCAATTCGGTCAAAAATAGAGCCTATGTAAAAAAAATTACAATAAATAAAATCTCAACGGGTTTATATCCATGATTACAAAACGCCAAAAAATCCCACACACTGCTACGCCCGTATTCGGGTGCGATTAGTTCCGGAGCGTGGCGAATGTGCGCCTGCGCTGTCGTCGCTTGCGCAAGGGCGCCTCATTAGCCCGCCACAGAGTTATGAGTAGGACTTCGTATGCTGTGAACCTCGTAAATTAAACTCTTTATGGCACCAAATTAAATAAAAAACAGTTTTACAAAAGTATACATAGGAGAGATCTCTTTCAACCAACGGAAATTACATGAAGAGATTCGATGGCATTCTTTATATTTACAATCTCTAAAGAGGTTATTATAATAGAGGTAATATTTTGTCTGTATTTATATGTATAAATCACTTGAACTCAACTAAACCGTCATCTCGTGATCAAATTGTCGATATTTCTTATTCTTCCGAACTATATTAGCTACCTTTATATTCTTATGCAGCAAGTTTCAAATGAAGCGTTGTTTAAAATTTTGTATTAAAAAACGAAATTCTTATATCATTGGTAAAAATAACCCACGTTTTGATGGTATACCTAATTTCATATGAAAATTCGACTGTTCGATGTTGATTTAAAATGTTTAGTAGATTGATGCCCTTAATGCTTAGCGATAGGATCGGCAACGGCTCACCCAAGTCAGTCATCGAAATAACTTTCCCAAGTCAGTAATCATCGTGGTCGTTTTCATAATGTGTTGACCTAGCTCTGTTCATTGAGATAAAAAATATCATCTCACAGCACTTATGACTGGTGAGTCCAATTAAAAAAAAATGCTGCGCACGCTCAACTACAAAGCAACTGACAACGAAGCGGAAGGAAGCAAAATGTGCGTAATAACGATCGCCAATTTGTTTTACTCTAAGCTTACGATGAGGGGTGATGACTTACAGTTCTGTATTAATATTTTAATTCGTGAATATAGTGCATTAGGGTTAGTTAAGAAAGCAAGTTAATAAAGAAATTCAGGGAAATGAGTAAACAGAAATGTAGTCAAATTAACTCAAATTAATAATTGGCATTAACAATTTAACAAAATATTAAAATTTTATAATTAACATCATGGCTCAGAAAATAAATGGATTTATTTGGTACTTGGCGAACGAAGAATGCAGCACAATTCAAATCCGGCTCGGAGGACCAAACAAAAAGCATTGGAGTAAAAAGCAATGGGAACTGCAAAAAAATCCTCGAACCGTAAATTCCCAAATAAGGAAATTGCGATAGTATTGGAAATGTATGCTATTGAATGTATTTCTCGTACAAAATCAGTTACAGACGCCTCCTAATTGAACAGGACGGAAGAGGAATCAAAGGGAATGATTGCATTCCCCCAGAAAATTTCAAGGGGATGCGTTGTGTGGGGTAGACGCGGTGCGTGGACGAAATTCTTTTAGTGACTTTACAAGGAACTATGAAAGTAGTCAAATAGATTTCTTTTTATACAAACAAACATCACGCCTCAATCCTTGAAGAGATATGCAGAGTTGTAAACACTGATATTTCGCGTGCCATACGAAAATTATTGACTCATATTTAAATAAATTCTGTGCTAAATTATCCCTTATCTTAAGGTTATTGATATTAAGTCAGAAGGATTAGGTTAAGAATCATCAGGCCAATCTTTAAAAGTGGAAACGTTTAAGTACCGCTTTTTTAAAGCGAATAAAATTACGTGCTATTTGACCAAAATGCCAATATACGGACAATTGAAATCAATTTGATTTAATCAAACAAGTGGAAGTGAACCAAACTTTATGAGAAAACATTCCCCAGGAGTGGCTGTGGAGAAATTGGGAATTTTTAAACAGTGTCAAAGCAATGTTTAAGCTTTTCTAATATAATGCTCTATTAATAAAATAATTTTTATTAATATTGTTTGTTTAAAAAACCAATTTTCTTGTGATTTAACACATCACTTTTTTTATTTCAAGAATTACCACTGTAATTTCTTCGTAACTTCTCGACGTTTCAAAGGTTGCGGTGTTGGCGGGCAAAATCCGTTGCAGTAATATCGTTGGCCGGACTGTGAGTAAAATTGCTTTATGTAATTTGTTGGCCCAGGATTGAACAGATCTATCTTGAGATGTGACAGCTTAGGGTCTTTTGGTTTAGCCTTTAATAAGCAAGATTCTTTGTTAGCTGATTCCCCACTATTGTCGAAGTAGTTTAAAGCTTTACAGCTAAAACTAAATTCTGTAGCTCCGTTTCTATTTAATTAAGCATATGGAGTTAGAATGTAGGTTTTAGTTTGATTAAAAAAATTTCCAATTTCATTAACTACTAATGAGATTCAACCTAATAGCGGTCTATAGCTCGATGAAACTGATATTCTGTGCGTTGGTATTGGTAGTCATTTGAATAACTAATGCCATTTTTTTTTCATAAAACCATTCACTGGAAAATTCCTACTCTAACACTCAGTTGCAAAAAGATTTTTTAAGGACGACATTCGTTAATGAGACATTAAAACTTTAAAGTTCATTAAAGTTAAGGTTGTTACACAAAACAGGTCTAGCTAATGTCCCTTTAGCATTGACAGGGTGCTAATGTCGTTTTGTGCAACATAAAACTACGCTAAGGTGTTATTTTGACTCTTCAATAATTAAATTAATGGAGCATTAGAGATAATGCTGACATAAAATTTTAATGTTCGTTTCTGCAACTGGGTGTAATACTAAGAAAGTAACAACCAGAACACCCAAGGGATTATTAATGAGAACCGAAGTATCCGGTCAATTGTTAACCAGTAGCTCACGTTAACGAATCTTGGTGGTCTTTGTTACAGCAGTTAACACTTACTCCAGTCATTTGATAAATGTTTTTATTGCGCCGACCGCAAGTGCGACAATTGGAACCGAAGTAAATTATTGTCGGTGCATAACGAACTTACAAACAATGGTTAATAGTGGGCATTACACACTGAGACGAATCAAGCAGGTCGGTAGTTGGCGAGTAAAACACCATACAGAAAAAGCTGGGCACAATGCATCGCTCGAAGTTGACTGCTCGACGCAAATATGTCCACCATTCGCGACGCTACCCCATAAATTAAAGAGATAAATGGTGCTCCAACAATGGCTAAATAAACCAGAGTTTCTTGTGACGCTCGAAAATAAGCTTTGTGTGGCGTGTGTTGTAAAAAATTGAATATACACTCGAGCTGTGATACATTGTACCAGAATATTTTAAGGGGAGCTTAACACACGCGTGGGCATTTCGATTGCTGCAAAAAATGAAGCTTCATTGTACAAAGCGCTATTATATGGTCACATTTGGTCTATTAAAATGCGTTATACCTGAGCAAAATAAAGTTGTATTTCGTTAAAGCCGTGGCCGCGTGGGATACCTTTTATATGGATCAATATTATTTGAAGTCATAATATTCACGTTAGATTTGTTTTTATTACTTTTCGTTTTGTTCGTTAATGATATATAGCATCATACAATTTAAAAGGCAGTAACTGTCGTAAGATTGAGCCCATTTCATTGTCTCTTTCATTGGTTGATTTCCTCTTTCTTCCCCTTACAAATCGAAAATAGGCAATGGTAGCCGAGTTGGGGCGGACGGGGCGCTACTCGTTCGAGAGCTCCCGAGCTCGATTCCTCCGCCTGTACCAATGAGTTTAAATAAAACAAATACATTTGATTGTGAATATTTCTCTGTGAGACAAGCTTGTGTGATTGTATCCGGT
Source organism: Parapoynx stratiotata (assembly GCA_910589355.1). Lineage (NCBI taxonomy): Eukaryota > Metazoa > Arthropoda > Insecta > Lepidoptera > Crambidae > Parapoynx > Parapoynx stratiotata. The sequence goes on along the minus strand of OU342468.1, from coordinate 3,179,660 downwards.
GCATGGCGACTAAAATATCTAGCGAAATGTGGATGTTATTAACTCTGTTCTGCCTATGCCTTCCGGGAAAGAGGCGTGATGCTTATGATGATATAAATCAATTATTTGATGTAATCTTAGTAGATGTTCCAAAATTACTTACGTCGAAAAATATTTAATAACAAATAATTCATTTTGAGTGACTGCTAGTAAACTTTCTGTAACTGCACCACAAAGTGTTCACATAAATACAGCGATGTAAAAATACATGTTTACTTTGTCGGAACCATCATAGAGCTTTGAAGTGGCTTCCATTTCTGTTCATCGAAACCCTTTATCAACATCTGTTGATAACGGGAGACTTCCCTCACTCCCCCTTATTTAATCATCTTCAGATATTTACATCTCAGTATGTTTATATTGAATTTTGGAGGCAATAGCTTTCAGTTGAAGCAATGGTATTTATTGATGTAACACTTCTGGTTAGCATAAAATATAAGTTGAATGCTAAAAATGAAATATTTTTAATCACAATTTTATATCATGTTCTATTTGTATTATTTAAAGACAGTGAAATTGCACCATACCTATGAAAAATTATATTTAAAAAATATAACCGAAAGTTCATATAAAATTATAAAATTTGCATTGTTTTTAGCCAGGAACTGATAATAAATGTAACAAGGTACAGTCGAGTTCAAAAATATGTATACACATTTGACATATGACAGACTTTATTCCCTTCCAATAAGTATAATTTGCTGTCAAACGTGTATATATATTATTGAACTCGATTGTACAAGCATTATTCATTTTCATCTAAATAACTATGAATGATTAATTGATTGGTTGTTTTACAGTTAGTTTCTTTCTTTCTACCTCGCACAACCAAACTGTGGAATGAATTGTCGCCTGCGGTATTTCTGGAACAGTACGATATCCAAGCCTGCAAGAAAAGAGCGTAGCTTAAAAGGCCGGCAATGCACTCGTGACCCATGTTGTGGGTGTCCATGGGCGGCGGTAATTTGACGTTTGGTGATCCGTCTGCTCGTTTTCCCGTTATCCTATAAAAAGAGGCAAGTCATTTGAACAATGAAATAGGTATCGAAACCAAAAAGAAACGATCACATTACTAAAAAAAAATCAAAATATTTTACACAAAGTTGTTATTAAATGCAGCTTTGAAATAAAAGTCAAACATTTGATACTACCGAATTGTAACGACCCATGGCTATTAATCGAGAATAATCAGAACAACCTCAATAAAACCTACGGAAGAAACCTAGAAGAAAACGAGCAGTAGAAGCAAAGCCCTCATGTTAAAAAACACATTGTACAGCACACAAATCATACCAATTACTCAGGTTACGGTTGTATAACTTTTAATTGTCGTCGAAGTACACTAGAGCTGGCTTATCGATGTACATTTAATTTTGTCGTATAGCTGGTTCAGTTAGATTTCATTGCATAACCAGTTTAAGTCCAATTTTAATCAGCTCAGTAATAACTGCGATATCGTAAGAGTTAATGAAACATTCATTTAATACGAAGTGTGGATGTAATTGTAGCATCGAGTTAATTTAAGATTATGAATGTTGATGACTGTGGAAGCTGGATAAAATAGCGATTGTGAATTTATTTACAAATAAAATTTTCTGTACCAACCTTTAAAGGATAGGCTTATATAGTGATAAATTGTCATGAGCAATTAGTTTGAGATAGTCTGACGAGAAGTTGATTTTGACTAATAAAACAGGGTTTTGGAGTGCAAAGAGTGGTGTTTATTAGGATGACAGGAATGAAGTGAAGGTAGACATTTTTATCAAAATATAAACAATCTAAATACAAACATACGTCTATCAGAAAACTAGCCAGGGTGGTGCGATTGGCAAACAAAATAGATTTTACATTTTGTCTGTACCATTTGTCAATATGGTCAATTCAAAAAGATTAATGAATCGAAGTGTATTGCAATTTTTCAAATCATTATAAGTAAACCTGCAGCAGGACATTTATTCGTAAATCATGTGAAATAATCTACTTATAACAAACGAACAAAAACTATTTGTAATGAGATTATAGTTGTTTATTATTGTTATCTTTATAGCAATTTAGAAATGAAAAGAAGCTTTCGCTAATAAAATAAACGGTAATAAGAAAGCACCTTGCTGCAAGTATGTCGCAATCTGAGCTGTCGAAGAATGTTACGATTAATGTCAACGATAATGTTTATATCGTCTAGTAACGTGTTTCGATGTAATGATGGAGTACAATAAATAGTTGAAACAGTAGGCAAATTTTAATGCTTTTAGTCTTAGATACAGAAGGTTTTCACAAAAGGAATATGCAATAAACCAAAAAAATATTACTGGATTATAAATACTTCCGTAGTCGTATAACTTTTGCAATGGTTTCGAGGTGTCGCCATCTCCATCCAGAGTTCCAGTTCCGTCGGGGGCAGATGTTGGTCATATGAATACAATCATTTTGTTTATTTTTCAGTCATAGATGATAACACCAATGACATTTAATATTATTTAGCTATAGTCTTTTCTCAGGGGGAGATACAACCTGTGTTTAAGTGTTTCCAGAATCGTCCGCGAAGTGAAGTTGTAGGTATTTGATATAGGAGTTACATGGGGACGTGATATTTTTTGTTATAATTTTTTATATAGGGGGTTTTTTACATTTATAGAACTGCGTAATTCATGATCAGGCCCACATCACTTCAATAGCTCAATTCAATCCAGCATACCAATAAACTGTAGTGCAAATCAATACTATCGCAAAAACTGGTGCAATTTATTATTCAAATTTTATGCTATAAGTTCTATTGACCTGAGGCAGTGACACTTTAGTTTAAAACGCCACTAGTCGTCTAAGAGGTCGCCAGTACAAGTCCTGTATGAATCAGGAAAACTTACCAACAGGCTATTGCGAATGTTGCTTGCTTTACATTGAGCCTGGAGCATGGCATCAGGGTCACCGGTATCTAGGGATCGAAGAATATTAATATTGTTATATTTGACAACCACTTTCTATATTATTATTGTGGTAAAGATTTTTCACAATTTTTTTATTTAAGTTTGAGGCAACATGTTTTCGAGAGAAACATGATCACTATCATAAAACAGTTTTCTTAAAAAGGAGTCTTGAAGAATTGATCAGTTAATAAGTACATAACTGTGGGTTGTATTGACGTGACAAAATAACTGTCTATCGCTGCCAATCAAGAATTTATTATTACTTATAATTTTATTTGTTTATTAGCACACATTCAAATCTCTTAGCACCTCCATTCTTAAAAGAATCGAGTGGGTTGCAAGAATTTTAATAAGGCTGTAATTTTTATAGCATGTTTTCATTGAATGTTACAGTCTAAATAACACACAGTATACCTGGAGATGCCGTTAAATTGCAGTTAAACAAGCGATGACGGTTAGTGATTAAGCTATCGGTAATTTTAATTCGAAATCGAACAGGTTTACGTTCGAAGCTGCACTGTTATACGATGTTTGAAAATCTTTAAAGATTTTATTCTTGCGAGAAACGGAATAAAAATATATTGTCATTTTACTATGAGAGAATGGGGCGTAAAACTTTTATGGCGGATTTGATTTTATAAAGGTCTGTTTTTTATCCGTGGTTTGGGTTAACCTTTAAGGGAACAAATGTTGCATATATTTAAAAAAAACTTTAAAAAATTACTGGCAGAAAAATGCTACTATCATGTTACCGAACTTCTAAGTGTATCGTTATAAATTTTGAAATGTGCATATATTTGGTTTTTTCTAAGATTTTCCTTCATAATTTTATGACATAAAAACTATTTTATATAAGTATTGACATAATTTTGTTTTAGTTTTTGACATTTTATGGGACATTAATAGCATTTGATTTATTGTATTATTTTTTATTAACATTACCTACTTATTTATTATCATGTTGACATTTGTATTTATTTTTATTTTTTACTAATATATTAGATAATTGTATTATCAATTATCACATATCAGCCATAATTTTATATTTGTACATCGACTATGATCGATTGAATGGAATTAAATTAAAACACAACACCTCATTATTGTAACCATATTCAGACAAATAAACGATTCTTATTCTTATTCTTCTAGGTTAACCAGAAGTTTAAAATGTAGACCAATAACGAAAACGAACGATATATGATAGCTTGTCCAATAGTCGAATTTTTAAATTTAACTAGAGTTAAATAATAATAGACAATTTAACCATAACACGATGCTAGGATTAGTTAAATGGTGGCTGGCACAGCTGTATCGAATTTGCATCGCAAATTTAAAAACTTGTCAAGCTGAAGTCATACATATTGGCGTTTCCTTTGACGCTATTGTTCTTGATTTTAACTATTGAGGTGACTATTACTACTGATCAAAAACCCACCCTAAGACACCTGTTAATGAGTGGGTTGACTAAGTGTCTTGGTACTTTGTGGAAGGCAGCGAATGACTGGCTGGTAAAATAACACTATTTGGTGTGGATATATTACGTTCGCTTTTCCTGTGCCCAGCAGTGGGCTCTTTTATCCACCAATACGCATAGGGCGATTTATAATATTATGTGATGTAAACAACGATTAATAATAATAAATAATTGGAGACAAAGAAATACACTACAAACTGTAAAGAGAATTGAAAAAAATAAAAATACATCAGTTGGAAAAGATACATGAAGGAAATGATAAATTTTATTGACAAAGTATTACATATTTATACATATTTACTTATTCATTTATGTATTTATAATTAAAATTTTACCAAGCATAAATTTAAAAAGACAACTAAATACTAAATCTATAATAATTTCCGCGGCAAAAGTGTAAAATACTACCAAATCATTTTAAGAATTATAAGAACTCTTTAAACTTTATAAAAGTCATATCAGACATTTTATTATTTGAATAATGACCCCACGTAGACATTATAGAAATGATATGAGATTATAAAAGAAAATAATGACTTCTAAATGTCTATTTGTATGCGGAGTTTTGAGATTTGATGCAAATCAGGAAACTCGACTATTCTAGTCGTGACTGTCCGGTTATTATAACATTTAAATGAATGAACATTGCGTGTAAGAAAAGATGCCTTTCCTGACCTGTGAAACCTCCGATCTAGGGAGATACGTAAAACGTTCTATTGAGGCCCAATTCATTTCTTAATGTAAATGTTATAGAAAATTTATGTAAATTATCTTTTATTACATTACGGCGAGGCAATTCGGTGCTTCATAAATATAAGCACAGCATGGAAAATATGAAAGCTAACAAGATTGAATACAGATCTGCTGTACAGGGAAAAGCATATTAGAGTATCCAAAGTTATCAAGCTTATTCGTTACATTTTCAACTTTAAGTGTTGGCTTTAAAGTTCAAAAATTGTTGGCGAATTTTGCATTTGTCGTATAGTCGGTCGTGCTGTTCTTGGTACTTTTAAATTAAATTGGGTGTTCGTTATTTACTCCAGTATATCTTCAATACGATTTGTAGGTGATTTAGTTGAATAACATTCAAAAATTGGTAACCTACCGTTTATAGGGGTAAGTTTCAAATTATGTAAATTACTCAAAGTAGATAATATATCGAATGTTTAGATGTAATTAACGCACGTATTATCTGGAATTGTCTGTGTCGAGTACAAGTGTATCAATAATATTTACTTGTGATTGTTAATTCCACGAAATGTTTATCATCAAAACAATTAGAATTGGGACAGTGGTGTAGACTTAATTAAGATAAATAATTGTCAAATCGTTCTGTATAAACCTAATAGTATACCAGTAACAATAAACCAAAGATACCTACATAGATCTGACTGAAACTTAACATAATAATATTCTTACGCCTATGACCGAGGTCATAAGAAGTATTGCTGTGCCTTAAGGTCTTTAATGATACAATAATGTAATATAATGTTAAATATATAAATAAATAATAAATATATATCTTCAGACATTCACACCTATCAACTGGCCCATACTAGACAACTAATGCCTGTGTTATGGATACCAGATGACGGACAAATATATTTAATTGATAATTACATATAAATATTCAGAATATAATATACATATATAAACACCCAAGACTGGAGAACAAATGCCTATTCACACAAACATTTGCCCCCACCGGGGATCGAACCCAGAACCTCTCGAGATGGCGACGCCTTGAGACCGGCGAACAGACCACTCGAACACGGAGGTTGTCGAATAAATAAATATTTAAGGATTGCAATAAAGAATTTGAATTTGAATTAGGGTAGGCAGCGGTATCGCATATTTCACTTGATACGTTTAACTAACAGGGACTTGGACTATTGCCATGCACCGGACACAACGCTAGGCAAGTAAACATCCATAATAAGATGAGAGCATTGTTTACTGAAATTCATGGGTACAGGCCGGAATGGAACTGACGACCAATTGCACTAGTAGTACAGCGATTCTTTGAGGTGTTATTTTAATTTAAGTATAAATTTATCTATACATTTAATAAAACTGTAGAGGTCGAATGTCTGTACATAGAAAAAAAATGCTTAAAATCAAGTCAGGGGGATGTAAAAAGAGGTAAAATAAATAAATAAAAATTTTGTTCTGTCTGTTCGTCTGTTTGTACGGGCTAATTTTGTAGGTTTTTATAGGTCAAAGAGGCTAAATTAAAATACGAAATTATGACGACAAAAAGTGTATTCTCAATACTTTCACTAGGAAGCTAATACGACTGACTCCTAGCACAGCAGAAACGATAATAACTTGTGATTTGAATTGGGTGAAGCGTGAGAATGAACGAATGATTGGGAATCGAATGAACTTATGACTTAGAATAATCAATTGATTTACTTTATATTCTTAAATCATTTAACATTGTTTAATTACAATAAAACACTATTTATATTAAATGATTAATTTTTGCAAACCAAAACAAACATTAAATCCAACAGATTTCAAGGAATTTTTGCAAAGTGATACCTTATATCCCTGTTCAACATTTTAGATACCTACTTTTTATTCCGGAAAATTAAAGGGTTCTTGTGGGATAGTTCATAAACCAGTTACCGCGGACGAAGTCGCGGGCAACAGCTTGTTGCATAATATATTACCATCTTTTACCTCGTATCTTATTGCTTATTTTGTATGTGTTTATGTATTTTATTACTTCCTCTTTTATTTATAATGTCACTGGTCTATTCACTGTTTTATTTAGGGTCGGCTCATCGTATCTCTTTCTATCTCCTCTATCACTCGCCATTTCAACATTCGCATTCCTATTAGCTGTGTCTTTGTTCACACAATCAATTTTTTTTCGGTCACTCTTCCCAACGGCTCGTTGCAAATAAACATCCACTCTCTTACTCATGGGTAATATTAGGTCCTTACCTATGAAATTGGTGTTTTGAATGGAGATTTTGGAGATGTCTGCATTTTACATACTAACATTTTATCAGTTTTCTTCACAACGACAAATCCAGAGATAATAATATTTGGCATGTATTATTAGACAAGCTTTAGCAATATGTGTGTGAACACGCTTGATAATAATTATTCATCGTTTTTATGTTAATGCAAATCAAATGATGTATTCGGGAGGCAGTTAAAAATAATTGTCTTTGTGTCTAATTTTAACACAAATTAAACTTACAAAAAATTATCAAATTAAATAGTATGAGCTCAAATATATGGTCTATTTTTAGAAGAGGCAATTATTTTATAAGAATGTTCTGAAACTTAATAGTTACGGACAAATTGCTAAGACAGAATAACAACACCAATTTCATAGGTAAGGACTCAATATGTCGTATTATACCAAATTGTCTTAATTTTCATTATGTACTTCAACGGTCAGTATGTTCTTAGAAATACTTATCATAATTTAGTTATAAAGAATCAATGATATAATTACCAAAAGTGCTTACTTAGTAACACGTGTCTTACTCTGTAATTGCCTTATCTATACGCGGAATATTGAGACAATGCATGCTCTTGAGGACAGACTTGAATTAGCTCTAGTCCAAACACATAACATATCATCACGCGTGTTAAACACCAACATTTCTCCACATATGTTAGGGCCCCATGTAACAGGTGGCGAGCCTGTTGCCAAGCACCGGGCACATCGTGAGGAATGCGATATTCACAATGAACTGTATCGAAGTAGTGCCCCGTCCGTCCCAACTCGGCTACCGCTGCTCGAGTCCAGTATGTGCAAATGTTTATTTTTGTACATTGGTCAAACTTCATTAAAAGAAATATTTTTAACATAAGTGTTATCCTCGTGGAGGCACTATGCAGATGATAGAATACCTATATTTCCCTCAAATAATCAATTTGAGGTCATTCAAACTCATTCATTGTGTTACACTGGACCTCTTGATTTTTATCTTACTCAGTCTTCAATTAGCACAAATTGATATCTAAACAGAAACCTAACCTTATCTCGTACAAATAAAGAGACGCAGTGACGCTAAGATTAAAATCAAACAAATCAATTCTATTTGTTAAGTAAACGATGCCCACCCGTATGGGTTGCAAGAGATAGGATCGTAGATCGTGTTAATAAAATCCCCCTATGATTGCTGCCATTGTTTCTGGGGCAGATAGAGCAATTTACTTAATTAAAACTCCCACAATGTTCAGTATGCCACAGTTGATAAACTGCATTGTTATTAAGACATTAAGCGTTTTAAGTTGTCTGCTGTGACGTGCAGTCATGTATGGACGTCACATTTGCTATTCAATTTGAAGTGCTATTACAAAGTCATAAGATCAGTTTCGATTCCGAGCTGTAAACAATGAATAAAGCTGCAAGTTGTTTGAGGAATACTGCTTTCACAAATTAAAAACATGATTTAAATCTATACAATGGATAAATTTATCAAATGAAAGCTGGTTAGTAATAAAAAAGGAACAATACTTAACATTTAATCGTACGTTCCAAATAAAATTATAAGCATATACGATTACACTAATAAAGCTATTATAACGTATGTACTAAATATTTGAACTAAGTACACTTGTACCAGAAATATTATCAACAGATTATACAGCAACAAATCAATAAATATTGTTATTAACATAACTCTAAAAGTTGATGACAGAATCGTGTCTAGGATATAAGGATTTTGTAATTCTACGCGCCCAATTTTAAGGGCAGAACATCCACACCACATTAGCAAGACAATAAGCCATTTCGTTATGAACTTTGTCGATTCGAACTCTGAACATTTTGTTTCAAAGAAACACTAAAATTTATATTGATTGAAATGACGATCAACAATGCCCTCATTGCTCAACCCATATACGGTGACGAGAACAATGGAATCTCACTTGGAGTCAATAGTATTCGTGCTTCTGTACTGTGAGCTCTTTAAAACGTTCTTACTAGCGCTTTGTGTCCACTGCAGATAAATTCTGCTCTTGATCTTGTAGAAGCAAAATGAAGTCTTTTTAAGATATAAAGGTATCTCTTTTGTATTTTTTTTTAATCACAATTTTTGGTAAATTAAGCGAATGACCTATTTGCATCCTATAGTAAGCAAAACTGAATGCGAACTTAGCTGATGCAACAAAGAACAAACTTCTCTAGCCATCTTCTACACTTCATTGGAGAAACCCATAATGTATGGCATTAGTTTTGATTTCTTATAAGTATCATTTACTATTCCCTACACAATTAGTTCAGATTACTAACTAATTCATATCTAAATTATAGTCTTTAAATAATATACATAACTTTTAATGACTTGAAAACATTGGGAGTGCGTCAAGATAACTATAGGATAAACAAAACAAATTTAGTCAGGTCTTGAAAACCATACACGACCGTACATGGCACAGAGACTCCATCTTATAGTGAAATCAGAGCCATATTTCTTTTGCTAGCATCCATTACTAAGCATGATATAAATAGAACATAGACAATAGTTATTTTGCTCTGCATTAGCGTCTTCGCATTTCAAGTCATAATATTCTACCGAATTTCGGGCTGCTTTAACGAAATTTTCATCTGTTTTCATCTGTAGTTTTCATTAAAATCAGTATTGAGTTGTATTTGCAGAAGATTCTGATTCAACATTACCACCAGCCCGTACCTAAATACCTAATAAGTTAATTGCCGATTTTTGGGTAGAAACTGTTTTAATAGCTTTACCTACTTTTGATAATATATCCCAATCGCAATCCACATACCATTGAGGATCTCGAGCTCATGATGTTTTATTACACATACATACATAAAATCACGCCAGTAATCCCCGAAGGGGTAGGCAGAGTCCAAGGAGCACTGTGTTCCTTAAGACCACATCTAGCCATACAGAAATTGGGTTTGGTCAGATGAAAAATCGTGAAGGGTAGTAACAAGTGGCTAGCTCATCGCCTACACAATCACAGACCCAGTACCCGATACGTCCTTAGTCGCCTTTTACGACATGCTAGGTAAGAAAAGCAGTTGGTACATTCTTTTTGATGTTTTATTGGTTAAGCAAAATTTTATTATGATTAAAGTTGCATTATAAGAAAACGTTCAAGCCATCGCCAAGCTCTTCAAGATATTTAACATACATAAATAATTGGCTTCTTGCTTAAGCGCCATATTGCCAAAAGATTTAATTACAACCTCCAAATCACCTGTCTACTCCGTCTTGTTCGATTCGAATACTTCCGTTAGCCCATGTTGAAACTTTGAATCTTTAATTATTACTTATAGTCAAACCACCGAAGTTGATAATTATATGGTGGGCCTCGTTAAGCAAATATTTATTAAAGATTTTTTGTGCATACAATTTGTTGGACTATTCTCCAACAGACTAAATAATAACATGTTTTTCGTGATATCTTCAATTTCATAATTAGCACATTAATTATATACAATGCACGCTTATTAATGACTACACTATTAATATTGTTGTGTATCACTGACTAGCTTAATCTATCTCATGAATTATTAATATTAGCGAGCTATGGACGTTCATTGATAATTATGTAAAAAATATACTTACAACAAATTTATTTGTTTTCAGGACACCATCGCAGCTGCGATTATGGAGAATATGGCCAAGTCAAATTGATAACGCTGGGCAAGAAGAAAATATGCAAAAAATTTCTAGGTAATTCCAAGATCGTAAGACCTTCACAATTAACATACTCGTACAAAAAGCAAATATGTATTTGACATTTAAAGAAAAAAGAAACAAAAGAATCGTTCACAATTACTGTACAATAGACTAAACGAAATACGTTTTTTCATAATTTACTAATTCTTAACTCAAAAAGACAAAAAAAAACCATTGTCGTCTGTCCTAACTGATCGAGTTCCAAGCATGTTCAAAGTATGAAAATATCGTAAGAAAATGAAATATTAAGAAATGATAAGAATAATCCGATTGTTTACGATACAAGAGTTTGAATTCTGCGGAGTCATGCCACCCTTTTATTTCCTCCCTGCAAACAAAATCACGTTAATTGCAATTCGATTTGTCGAATTTTAGGGTAAGCGGTGCATTATAAGATTTCCTTTCCCCTAAGCTATGTGAGGCTTGAGAAATCAATGAGCGCCGGCCCTTCAAATCAATAGTGTGGAAATTTTAATAAATTTCTCTTTGATAAATTACTAAATAATTACATTTTAGAAGTCAAATCAAATTCTCGCATTGTTCATTGTGGTTTCTGAGAGGTCTGTCTTTTAATAGTCAGTCAAAAGCGATTAAGTAAAGAGGATGTGATTATGATAGTATTGGTATTGACACTATTTGTCAGGAACAGAGTATTGTAATATAAAAAGTAAAGTTAAACACAATAAAGTAAAACTGTTTCATAGAAATTGAGTTTTTTTTAAGAAGCCATAAGAAGAGGTATGAGTATTTACCACAAGCAAATCACAGACGAAAACATCATGGCACATCCACGCTTCATACTGTGTGTGCCTCGAGGTTTGCTTTTTTTAAATATGACAGGTAAGCGCTTGGCCTTGATCTCACCTTATAGGTGGCCGAAGGTGGAAGCGAGCTTCACCTGAATCCTCAACAACTGAGGAACTGGCTATCTAACCTCTGATTGCCGGAACACAACAATGCTTATAACGTTTAGTTATAAACATTGTTGGTAGCTAGTCAGGCGGGCTTAGAAGCCCTACCACCAACCAAACCGATCTGAAAAAAGCCCTGCCCCCGTGGGGAATCAAAACCCCGGCCAATCTAAACCCGGTGGTGTCAACCACTAGAGCAGAAAGGCAGTTGTGATAAATGTGTTCTTATTTAACGCGATAGGAGCCCTGGTTGCAATATTCAGAACAAATAAACTTTCTCCGTTGTAAGATATTGGATGACTAAAGTTTTGTGATCTGAATTTCCTAGGAGCTTCAGAAGGCATTAAGAGCTGTTGGTGGTATTTTATTACATATCTCAGGCAAGTTCATGGCCTTCATCTCATCTCATGGTAATGATGATAAGGCCGAAGCTGGACGAGAGCTCTTACCTCTTATTGACGGAACACAATTTACACTGTTATTATAACGACAGATTTAGGCAAGATTGTAGTAGCTATCCATAATATACTCTTTATTGCATTTGAAAAAATATACAAAACATATAATTTGTAACATTGTTTACACAACAATTGTGTGTTGTTGTTTGTTTGTTGTTTTGTTGTTTGTTTTGTTTGTTGTTTATTGTTTGTTTTGTTGTTTGTTATTTATCCATGAGGGCTTAGAAACTCTACCACCATTCAAACCAAGCGGAAAAATTTCGGGTTCTATGGGAATTAAACACATGGGAATAGACCAGGGAGGCGGTCAAAAAAAGGATAGAGGAATCCATGTAGAAAGGCTCGTACCCAGCAGTGAAATGTATTATATAGGCTGTTAAAAGAAGTATATGATATCCTGCATTCTTAATATAATTACGACTAATTGAAATTATCAAGCCAAATAAATTACTATAACCAAATACAAACAAAACAAATCGATAATCGATTACGCAAACATCTACACCGTACCTCTGCTAATAATGTAGCCTTTAATGGCATATAATTTGTATGTTTATTGGGTAGGATGTACATCATTATGAGTCGTAAATATGAGAGTCTTTGAAGCCCACAGTCAGCGTCTAAACGGTGTCCAAACGTATCATTTGAACGTATAAAATAAACGATGTTGTGCGGAAGTATTGCAATAAAATAAAATTTTTACTTGTTTCTGAACGTTCATTGTATTGGGGTGTAATAACGGTAATAACTTTTGCCCTCACACCTATAAACTAGCCAAAAGTACAGGTTTCGAACTTGTGTCATAAATACCTACTACTACCTTATCCTTACTCTGTATCAAATCAAAGCAAATCAAATCAAAAATATCTTTATTTTATAGGCTTGATATACAAACACTTAAAAACGTTAATTTATGAATAAGTGAATCTACCACTCGCTCGGAACGCAGACATCCCCGAGAAGAGCGAGCCAGAAACTCGAGGGTTGCTCTTTTTTTCACATTTTTTACAATTCTTGTTTTTTATAAATGTTAGGCTAGTTAGGCTAGTACTAGTAGTAGTATATTTCCTACTGCTGGGCACAGGTCTTCCTCATGGAGAAACACATGAGAAGTATTGGGCGGTAACACCACCACGCTGGCCAAATGCGGGTTGGTGGGTAGAAAGGGTTGCAATAGCGTCCGGGAGACCAACGGCCTAACTCCCGAAGCACGGAGGGGCTCGAGATCACAATGTTTTGGTCCCTCATCCACGGCTTGATCATGGCGAAGGTAGATTTGTTTTCGATCGAAAGCCAAAGCGTACTAACCACTACGCCACCGAGCTCCTCCTAGTAGGTAGATAAATATATTACGTCCTTACCTATGAAATTGGTGTTTTGTATGGAGATTTTGGGGATGTCTGCATTTTACATACTAACATTTTATCAGATGTATTCGGGAGGCAGTTAAAAATAATTGTCTTTGTGTCTAATTTTAACACAATTAAACTTACAAAAAATTATCAAATTAAATAATTCGAGCTCAAATATATGGTCTATTTTTAGAAGAGGCAATTATTTAATAAGAATGTTCTGAAACTTAATAGTTACGGACAAATTGCTAAAACAGAATAAAAACACCAATTTTATAGGTAAGGACCCAATATTTAATAAACCAAACATAGATTGAAGAACAATTTAAATACCTCTCTGGTCTAGTGGTTCACACCACCGGGTGTTGATCGGGAAGTCCGGGTTCGATTCCCTATGGGGACAGAAGTTTTTCTGCTCAGTTTGGTTGGTGGTAGTGCTTCCAAGCCCGCCTAGTTAGCTACCACCGTCTTACCTAAATGTGTCGCCATAATAAATCAGAGGCAATCAGAGGTATGTTAGTCAGTTCCTCAGTTGTTGAGGATTTACAGGTGAAGTTCCCTTCCACCTTCGGCCTTATCGTCACTTACTATCAGGTGAGGTGAAGGCCAAGGGCTTACCTGTCGTACGTAAAAAAAAAATATTTTATTCATAACACGAATATCTGCCTAAACTGGGATTCGGAGTCGAATTATTGTCGTCTCAGCTTAGCAGGGTGCCAATGGCTGTGATAAATAAATAAATAAATTTCCTCAGACATTCACACCTATCAACTAGTCCCATTTTAAGCAACTAAATGCTGCTTGTGTTACGGATACTAGATGACGGACAAATATATTTAATAGATAAATACATATAAATATCCTGAATATATATAAGTATCCAAGACTGGAGAACAAATGTCTGAAATTTCACCACCGTTCATCACATTCATGATTATCATCACAGATAATAAATAGTTACTTACTTATAATTAATTCAATTGCTATTTTTTTATCTTACTAAGATCCATTGGGGCCCAAAGTTTCTCGCCTAAATGTTCTCGAGTCCATGAGGATGCAGAAAACGCTAGACCGATTGGTGTGTAGGTCCTTGGGGAAGGACCATGTCCAGCAGTGGACCACTCTCAGCTGGAAAAATTACCTATTGGGCTGAGGTGTTTACCTAACCGCAGTAGATTCTAGTCACCAACAATAAGGGTGTCTTGAAGAAAATCTTAAACCTAGGTTAAATCTTGATTTTGTAATAAAAAAAAAATCCAAATTCAAAATAATTGATTCAGTTTAGATGCGTCTAAGCGCATGCTTATGAATGTCATAAACATTTTACAATATTACGTGAAAGAGAAAAAACTACGCCATACGTTCACAAAAACTACCAGGAGGCCTTGTGCTGAGAAGAACGGGCAAGAAACTCAGCAAGTTTCAACCCTCCCTTTACATTAGCATCATTTTAAAAATGTCATAAACTACAACTACAATGAAGTATAAAGAAAAAAATAGGTACTTATTTTAAATAATATTCTGCAGTTTACCACATTTTTTTGAAAGTTATACTATGGGTAAAATGTCAAAAAATTACTAAATCTAGTATCAAATACCGGTTTTAATTTCCTACAAGTGGGCCTAATAGTTTAAGCTGTACATTAGATATTAATTACGACAAAAAATACGTACTGCTAAAATTAGCTTACATTAGAATAGTCTGCCTTCCTTATTTCCTGCCTCGTCTTTTGTTTGCCTGTTCCCATTTCAAAATACATTACAAATCATAATCGTCCCAGTATTGGAAACTAGTCTTACGAAATCATTCCTCATTTTCTAGGAACTCTCAGAGAACAGAGAGATCGTTCATAGCTTTAAGCACCTCTTGTACTACATTGACATCATCAAACTAAATGCATAAACTTTACCCAATGTCAGAAAAACGATTATACAGTTAAAACTAAACAAGGAAATAATAGGTTGGGGAAAAAGTTTCTTCGCATTTTTTAAGAAACTTCAAAACATTTTTTAATATAGTTTATTTACATTTAACTTAAGTATGTAGGTACCATTTTGTTCGATAACTTTTTACCATCTTGTAGGTAGGGACATGATCCCATTGCTATAGAAATTTTGGGACTTCTGGTCAAAATACCGGGACAAGTGGTTTTGGCAGTCCTCTCGTGATGTTAACCTGACACTGCCTAAAGAATTCTGAAGAGACCGAAACAGGTGGAAATCTGAAGGTGCAAGGTCAGGACTATACGGCGGATGCATTAACACCTCCCAGCCAAACTCTCTTAATTTTTGCTGAGTGGCTAAAGATGTGTGAGGTCTAGCGTTATCATGATGAAAAACCACACCCCTTCTGTTGATTAATTCCGGCCGCTTTCTCTCAACTTCTTGCTTTAATCTCATCAGTTGTTCGCAGTAGAGTTCAGAATCGATGGTCCTGCCTGGTGGTAACAGCTCATAATGAATAATGCCCTTCCAATCCCACCACACACACAGCATCATCTTGTTGCGAGTTAACCCGGTTTTCCCCACAGTCTGTGAAGCCTGACCGGCCTTTGACCACGACCTTTTTCGCACGTTCTTGTCGTACGTGATCCACTTTTCATCACCAGTTATCAGCTTCTTCAAAAATGGTTCGGTTTCATTACGTCGTAATAAAGAATCACAAATGAGTACACGGTTCATTAGGTTTCTTTCAGTGAGCTCGTGAGGTACCCAAATGTCGAGTTTGTTTTTTGTACTACTGACATGCCGATCTTGCTCCACTTTTTCAAAAAATGGCATCCATTTTATCTGTAATAGGGCGACCAGAGCGACGTGCATCTTTGACATATAAATTTCCGGATTGAAAACGCTTAAACCAAATTTGTGCTACTCTCACAGACACTGCACCAGGTCCATAAACATCGCAATTTTTTTTCGCGGCTTGCGTTGCATTTTTACCTTTTTTGTAGTAAAATTTTAAAATGTATCGAATTTTTTCATTAGATTCACTCATCTTGGCGGTACGAAAAACAAATGAAAATCACACATTTTCCTAATTTGAATTTGGAATTATGTTCTTTAAAATTTAAACTTTCAATGATAATTAAAACCAGCCAGATACAAATAGTATAGCCAAAGAGATCTTATTACAAGTTTATACATACTATAATGCGAAAAGACTTTTTCCCCAACCTAATATTTAATTTAACAGAGTCTACTGTATTTATAGGTATTACAGCGGAGCAAAAGCTTCAGTGAAATCATCATATCACTAAACTTTCTGACAAACTTAGTTGCAGATAGTTAGTAGTTATATGTTGTTAAAAAATAAGGCAAGGCACAGATGAGGACACTGCCAAAATAGTTTACTTTAGTTATTTTCACACCGTTACGTCTTATGGAATTTTCCCGTAGGGTTAGCAGCTGATATTCAAACTATTTTCATTTTGCAAAAAGAGCTTTTAGGTCAATTTATTTTCTAAAAGCAGTCACTTCTTTTCGAAATATATTTAAGGAAATTAATATTCTGACTGTACCTTCGCAGTATATTTAGAACTGAATCCTTTTTGTGAGAAGTCATATTGGCTCTCATTTAAAGAATAGTGACATTAACAATAGAAATACGAGAAATAAGTGTAACCTTTTTCTGCCGTCCTACAGGCTGCAGAAAATCAATAGTTCATTATTTTGTGGGTACACACTAGTGAAACTGCCTTTGCAAAGATTCAAATCTTAGATAAGAAAAAAATTTGTCTAAATGTTACTATGTAACGAGGCGCTATAGCTATATTAGCGACTCGTTGCTGTCATTGCGCTCTTCTCTGGCCATTTTTCTCTTGGTTTCCGTTTTTTAATTTACTCTCTGTCTCTTTTAATTTTTTTTGCTCTCGAAATTTATTCTTACCAGAGTTAGCGTGTAGACCCACCGATAACAATTTAAAATATTATTTTAATGTATTCATAATGTGCAGATCAAATTTATAGCTTAAGATAAGTTTTTTATCCTAAAAGGTTACAAAAACCACAAGATTTCCGATTGACAGTTCCGGCTATATTACAAAGTCTATAAGTTTCTTTAAGGCACTATTGTAAGTACCTACCTTTTATAATATAATTGTTTCAGTTGTGCCTTAATATACATTATATAAAATACCTAAAGTGACGACCCAGCGCCTTTCATTTATCCCTGGCTTCACCCCGTCGCAACTATACTGTTAATGATTACCTAGAAGACAAAAATTCGTGGCATTAATCACACTCAGTGTGAAAAATCTTTACTGGAATGGTAGTACAAGGCATATCGAGAGGAAGGACATACATTTCGCTACACGGCTGGACCTTTTATTCTTAACTGTTAAAAACAAATGATTCACGGAATCCTTAACAGTAGCTATTTATTACGGCAAATCAAAGTGAGACAGGATGTGAATTTTCGAATGGCATCCGTGAACCGACATTTAAGAATAAGGAGGCTATCAGATAAATAAAATAAATACATACATGGTCAATTATTATTACAAACCGATTTCAGCGTGTAAACTGGATCAGGCTAAGCTGTTAGAGTTCTGGTATGAAGTTATGCTGCACTGTCTGGAAGGTCAGTTTAAGCCGCTAAAAAACCCAACTGCTTTTTCAAAAACAAAACATCACTTTATGAAAACTATCGACACAAGAATAGTTTCGTTTTTTCATCAACACTCTGACTAAGAGCATGGACATAACATTACTAAAAGCATTAACAAGTTAAGCAATACTATAAATACTTCATTGACAATCTGTTAATTGCATAAATTTGTCGTATAATTTAATCGTCAACATATTTTATCATCTCATATGAAAGACATGACAGATAATAACAAATCCCATTCACATTATGTCAAGGTAAAGCGATTTGTGAGCAAGGCTTGGTTTCTATACAGTCACTTTAATGTCTTGTTTAAGCAATTGTCTTGTTGAATGTGACACAGTTTGTGAGTTTTGGCTCATTATTATGGTAAGTAAATTGGGCAGCCATTTAATTATTTGGTATCTTTTTTGTAATAATGTGACCCGATTTTCAACTTTGCCGGATAAACTAAAAAGTGGGTTTATTAATAAAATCTATACAATAGATAACTATAGAGGTCAAATGTATGTGCATAGAAAAAAATACTTAAAATCAAGACAGGGGATGTAAAATAAGGAAAAATACAAAACAAAAATTAAATTTTTTTTTGTTTCTCTGTCTGTACGGGCTAGTCTCCAAAATGGCTATACCGATTTTAATGAAATTTGCATGGTAAAATTTTGTATGGTGATATCCCTGGTCAACATTTTAGATATTTCTAATGGGATATGTAAGAAACCAGTAACAGTGACCATGAGGTCAAGGAACACGAAAAACCACAATTTTTTAAATTTCCCGTTCGTTGCGAAGCGAACGCCCTCAAATAGAAGATGTCTTTTGTTGTTCATTCATATTTCGTATGACGTTATATTTCCCTGGCGTACATTCCCAAGGGACTGCTTGGAATTATAAAGTTTTGCGATTGTTTTGTTGTTTGTGATTTCAACTTCTATAGTTTGTTTAATTACTTGATTGTCAGTACCATTCCTATTTAATAATAAATAGAAAATTTTATTACTTGTGAGATCCTGGTCATTTCAATGACTCGAAATAATACAGTTTTAGTTCAGAGTAGCAAAAACAAAAAATAGCCTTATAATTAAAGAAAATGATGTACAGCAAAAGTAACAATAAATATAAATAAATAAATATCTACAGACATTCACACCTATCAACTAGTCCCCTAAATGCTGCTTGTGTTACGGATACTAGATGACGGACAAATATATTTAATAGATAAATATACATATCTCTTTACTCTTTACATAAATATACAAACAATACTATTATTGTGTTAATTTTGCTAAAGGGATAAATAGTCACTGCAATACTATTATTTCAATGACTATTTATTCACTTAATTAAAAGGTCATAAATATCAATTATTATATTATAATATCATAGCTATTATTAATTGGTCTTTTATAATTACAACATTTATTGTTTCTCACAGCAATAAAATCCATTTGTTGCTCGGTCACTTTTCATGTGGTACTTCATTGAATTTAATTGCAATCATTTATATAATTGCTTCATCTGAAGCCACTTTCCCGTTCAATGGCTGTCGATTCTAATGTGACCAATAAACATTATATGTTGCTACGAACCTTTCTAATTTAACTCAACAATTACTTAACGAGCTTCTCAGGTATTTTAGTGGGATGTTTTGTTTTTAATGTTTTAATTAGGTTTGTTTTGGATAGTCAGTTATTAAGTGCTGATAATATTCACAGAAGAATATTTGGAGAAAAATCAATATAAATATAGGAACAGATGATATACAGATAATCGTAGACAGAAATAGTTTTTTAAATAGTATCAATACTTTGGATGTCTTAATTTGTGATTGTTATCTTATAGAAAACATAATTGCGGAATCTCCATTTATAGACATGATATCTATTAATCCAAAAGTGTTTCTGACTATGCTTGGTAAAATATAAATAAAATTATAGGTGTGTGTTGTAAATAATATTGGCGATGTTAATAAGAATAAGTCCTTTGTCACTAAAGGTGAAACTACAGATACAATAGAATTTAATTTTAGTGAAACACAATGTTTTCAAAATCGCCATTACATGTTTCATGAATTGGAATCCGCGTGCGGTCCACGAAGCAAAGTTGGAATAAGAATAAGCATAAATTTCTAATTTTAAACAATTACCCAATTCTCCGGTGGTCACTGTACCATAAATTAGAGTGCACCCAAAAGAAAATAGTCCATATATCCTTGTTAAAAGCTCTTTCAAGTGTAAAATAAACAATATTTTGCTACTGTGTCCCTGTAATTGTAAGGTAAGGAGCAGATGTGAACAAAGGCGTTAGGTTCTGTAACCCTATTATGTTAAATGGAGAAAACAAACGGTAGTAAAAACATGAGCTGAACAATAAATTTCGGCTGCTGTTGTCCGACTTCCGTAGAATGATATAATGACAAGACTACTGGTAATGCTTTGTTATTTGCTCTAAGCCCCATGGCTCTTTACTTCAATCGATTGCCCACTGAGACAGGGGATTCTGAGAAACGGACATTACCTTGGGACGTTTCATTTTCTTATAAAAAATATTGTTACATTTTGTAGCTATAGATCATTAAATCCTGCGCGTACGTAAGCGTAATAATTATTAATAAGTATTATTTAATTAAATGAAGTAATTTTTTTTTGGATATTTATAAAGTACCTACTGAGGGTATTCAAATTTGTCTCATTAAAGAATAAATTCCAATAGACGGAGGAGTAAAAGAATTAAAATTTAAAAGTATTTTTACGAGCAAAAGAACTGGACAGATGATTCTGCTTTAAAGCGACCACCTTAACCTATAGCAAATCATCTTAAACATGGATATATTTAAACGTATAGAGTATGCGTCTTTAGCTGTTGCGGCACATTTGTAAAATGTACTAAATATTTTAGCACAAGTAAAAGTCTAAGACTCTTTCAGAAAAATGGCCTGAGAACCCACTTATTGAAGGCAAAAAATAAAGAATTGGTGACTAATCCCTGAGTCGCCAGCTAATAAGTAATGTAAATCTTTTGTGTCTCCACACAATTCAGTAAGCAAGAATAGAAGAAAAACATCAGGTATATCGTGTGTCAAAACGCAATCTACCTTTTGTGATACCGAAAACGCGACTGTATCTATTACTGTCAAAGCAAAAATACAATAATATTGCGTCTAAAACGCAATCGAATATTTTTCTAGCACAATGAGAGTTTGACAAAAAATTCCGGACAATTGCCTCTGCAACTTGAATACAGATCATTATCTGGGATTTGAGCGAGCTTATCTGGTTCCAAACGAACCGATCGGTCAGTAATACGTCTGTTTAGTACAGCTGCTTGATAATTTTCCTCTCGATTAGTATGTGATCTGATAAAATTGTTGCGTCTAATTGCACCCTTACTGCCTTGTGTTAAACGTGGAATTCTGAAGATTTCCTTCCTTCGTATTCTTGAGTTTACGTTATTAACCTACATTGTCCGCGTGATATAATATATTCAAATTGAGTGCAATGAATATTATAAAAAAATAGTGCTATTTAAACGCCCAGCAAAATATTCGAATATTGGTCAGCAAAAAATACAATTGATCATCTAAAATAACTAATTCGTCCGCAACTCATGGGCAGCAAACCTTTCTAAGTTGGTCAGCAAAATAACTAATTGGGCAGCTTCTAAAGGGCAGCAGATATTTCTGATTTGTCAGAAAAATAACTAATTGGGCAGAAAACAAATGTTTTCTCTGCTCCCAAATTGTTTAATATATCTTTTAATGATACATATGTTGTTGTTTCATAGAAGTTGATTCACGATCTTTAATTGATCCTTTTCCTAGATTTTATACGTTTCTGGTGACATATACATTACTGCCCAAATAATTATCTTGCTGCCCAATTAATTATATTGCTGACAAAATATTTGTTTGCTGTCCAAATGATTTTTCGGCTGACCATTTTGTTGCTGACCAAATAATTAAATGACTGCCCAATTGACTTCTACAATCAAAATTTCATCATCCAATATAATATTACTTCATTATGAATCTCAATTGATATTTAATATATCAAAAGTGATATTGTAGCATTTCATTGAAGAATGCAAGTCAAAATTTTTTTTTCAATTAAGTGCTAACAGTTAATTCCTAATCCTGTAATTTATACCTGTGTTTAAGATTCGCTCAATAATGAGCCACCGACCGTGACGATGCGACAATACTGTGTCAATATTCTAATTTTGTTATGTCATTCAACTTGTTATTTCAAGTACGTCAAAAATGTCACGCCATTGACAATCTATTGAGACGTTGCTTAATTATCAGAATTGAGACCGTGTTGTCGATGTCGTAAGCCAGTCGTAAGCCTAAACGATTTTAGATGTAACATTTTATAACGACGACTGCCAACGCTTATAATGTTAAGATAGAGTCTATAGTCGGATGATTTAAGCGACCTCGTGAATTGGAATACCCATAACATGGCACGTCGAATGCCTATTTGGCATCATTTAAGGAATTATTATAAAGAAACCATTTTAGGATTTTATCAGCGTAGCTTTTGCTTTTGTGGGGTAAAGACTTTGTGTTTTTCTTTAGGTAACAGATTTAATGCCACCACATGTGATACGAAAGGAAGTGTTATTTTCAATGCATTCAATTTTTAAATTATAGGTACACAAAATGCAACGAGATCGATTTCTTCCCTACGACCTAAGGTACTAAGTCCGATTTCTTAAAATGGAAAGATAACAAAGTTTTATAATACATCATATCAAAAATGCCCAAACTTTGACAGTGATTGATAGAGCACGGTAACTTGCACAATAGTGACGTGATTATAAAATGCGCCCGATCCTAACAAAATACTTCAGTGGCACCAAGGAAAAAATGTACGGCGTCCTGTTATTTAATAGAATATTTTGAATTTTGATATTTAAAAGATGTCGACGTCACGGTCATCCTGTATTTATTTAAAAGCTATTGTCAGTTATTTAGTAATACTACTAACTCGCCATTTCTATATTTTAAGTTATGGAATAAAAGAATAATAATTTATATGGAGAACCCATATGATTTGGTTCATGAGATTTATAATTAGCTAGGGTCGACAACTGGCTATTGCACCGTAAATAATAAACGTAGTTCTTTTTAAAGAAGCCAACTTTGCTAAAATTATAGGGCAGAGGGCGCGATCGATGAAGTGTATCCACATAAATCGATGCGAAGGAAGCCTCTTCAGACCGCAAAAACATTGGCTTTGTATCGTAATCGATTCGACATGTACGTAGGAATCGATTGACGGACGACAAACGAATTGAATGGCGCCTATTACAACGGTAGGTGTGGCTACATATGGTATAATGAAAATCAAATTGTTACGATCTTTAACGGACTCTTTGTTGGAATGAGCAAGTTTCACGGTAGGTTGGGCTACTCACCTAGCAACTGCAGCTGTCAACTATATCTTAGACCACGACAGTCATCCTTTGTCCTCGAACAGATACGACTTCATATAAATGTAGTTTATGTGAATTCCTCAAAAGCTCTCGAACCAAATCTCACGGAAAAAAATCCTCGGTCATTGTTAATGCTCTACACAATAAGGCGCTGGTCGTATCGTTGGCACATTAAAAAGTATTCATGCGGTATCTTTGTTATGTCCGTGTTTTTGTTGCGAATAGCAAAGATCTTGACACTTCGATATTTTGTCATCTTTCTTGCATTCATCCCTTAAATCGACCGTGATTTTTGGTTTCATTAAAGGTTCGTTTCGGTGTTTAGTTGTAATAGCGTCTGCATTGATCGCCAAAATTAAATTCTCCTATTTTTTACTTGGTATTGTTGGTGATATTATTCTATTTTTAATAGTTTGACTCCAACTAACCATAACGTTTGAACGTGATGCATTCAACCTTCCTAAAATACCGTTGGTAACAAAACAAGAAATCGGAGAACAGGTCCAATTCAGTGCATTGGTCACGATTAAGAAGCGTAAAAACAATTGCTAGTTTGTTAATGAACTGATGATCATTGCCTGGTGCTTTTTCATGGTTGAAATCTGTGCAGCCATTCTTGTTATGGTCAATAGTCTGGAGAAATGGAATCATGGCTTGTGATACCGTGTCTAAATAGCATTGTCTCAATCGAACGGCAATAAGCGGGTACGTTGACCGCAATTGCTAAATGACGAGTAACTTCAGTGATTCGTTTGTATGCGTAGTAGATAACCATCGACGATCTCAGAATAAATTATCGTACATTAACTAGTGTGATGATGTTACACATACCTTACAAAATGTCGTGTGAATCTGTTTAATTTTAGATAAGTTTATTGTACATTAAGAACATGGAGCTATGGGAATTCTTAATGATGTCTATCACTTTAGTGCTAACGGACGATGGCTTAATTAATGAATGTAATTATTTACAGTGAGTTTTGTTAATGACGTACAATCTTTAAGAAGATCTCTAGCATGAACCGTCTACTATGTATTAAAACTAAATTCGACTTTTTTTTTATAAGAAAAACATCAACGATGTCGTACCACTGATTTTATCTTCTTCCCTAGTACTAGTGAACTAACACGTATTGGAGAATGTAACTGCAACAGGAAAAGATTTAAAATAATAAAACATAACTTTTTTCAAAAAAACCAACTCAAAAAAAAATGAAAAATTTACTATTTATGAAGTCGGTGCCCAGCCGGCACGGACTTCATAATTAGTTAAATTTCATATATATATTTTTTTTCAATTTTCTATAATTAATTGTACCAACAGCAAAATTACTCACGTAATATGTGAAGACCGTAATATGTTTTTTTACATTTTTTTTTTTTTTTGTTTTGGTTTTCGTTGGTCGTTTATTCATTCGGGTTTTTTCTTGTTAAATAAATTTTAGTATAATTTCTTGAGTTTTTAGTGATTCCATGTGCGCTCCCCGGTTTCATTTCAGAATATGGGTAGACCTACTAAACGCCATCAAATAATTAAAAAAACCGTCAACCCGTCTATTTTAATAATTCTCTGATGGGACTTGAACCCACGACCTTTCACTGTCCGGGCGAATGCTCAAATCCCTTAACTACGGAGTAGCTGTTATGCCGATATATGAACGCTAGCAGGTTGGTTGGTTGGTGGTTTAAGCTTTGCATTGATAGATCACATCAGTCAGACAGGCGGTTGGTTATATTTTATACACATATTTAATAACAAAAATATATATTCTCATACAGATAAAAAATTTGTTTGAATCCTTAAAACACAGACGTCTGTGTTGTGGTGTTTTGTGGACTCGTCAATGTGAAATGATGTTTGCTAGATGCTAACTTTAATAGCTTTAGAAGTAAAACAATACATGAATTAAGTCCAAACACAAGGCTACTGTAAACCTTTGAGGAGTTCCCTGAACTGCCCTTCGTCTTCATCATAAGACCCCTAATGACAGTCATAACCCATCTAGGTGTAAAGTTCTTATCAATACAAATTAATTAAGCTCAAACACAAGGTAGCTGCTGTGAATCGTTGAGGAGCTCCCTGGACTGTCTCTTGACTCCATCATCAGATCTACTTCAGAATTCAATTTAATTGTAGTGCTTTGAAATGCTTAATGAAAACACAAACGCGCCTAGTCGCCCCTATTTTTGAAAGTTCCCGTAGATTTCTCTGGTCTGCCACTATCAAACCCTGATTTCCTTTTCATCATCATTCCATTTCATCATCAGGACCATTTTGAAATATCTTCTCTCCAACAAAAGAAGAAGCATCAAAATTGGTTTTCATAAACGACGAAGTTATCCACGAACAAACATATAAAAAGCATAAGTATATACGGTATAATTGATAAACCTCCCCCTTTTTTGAAGTCGGTTAAAAATCTATCCAGCTTAATTAAAAATTTAAATAAAAATACTGCCCCTTACATCCGCACAGCGAATTATTTTCAATCAAATTCCCAAAAATTATTCTAGCGCCAAGGAATTCTTTAGGAGAAGCAATAAATCTGTCATACTCCTTGTTAGCGAGCGCTTTGATTTCTGGACGATCAAAGACGTTTCATCTAGACGGAATCTCGGTGACAACTAATTGGTTTACATAAAAAAGCAAAACATCCATTCTAAATATGGCCCGTTACTTCATGTTTGCACTCAGAATTAAATACTAAACGTGTTTTATGCTTACGCGAGCAAATTCGCTTTTAAAATGTGTCGTCACGTACGAGCATGAGAATCCTGAATTGTTTTATGGGAATTTTACCAAATCAACAGTTAACATGTTTGCTAACATTCATCAGTTGAATGTAAATTGGAATTAGACTGGTGTTGCTCATTTATGGGGGTTCAAAGTACGCATAGCTTAACAGGCCGTTGTAAAGGTAGTTTTGGCATATTTGTTTTGTCGTCTAGCAATTTATAAAGCTGAGATTTAAAAAGAAGATGAAGAAAAATCAACATGAAACGTCATAGCTTTACATAAACGACACGATATCGATAGTTTGTCCAGAACGAGATCGTGTTCCCTATTGTTAGTAATGCCACGTGGTTCGCCACGTGGCCTGTGCCTTATAAATCTATTGACGAAAACAATTTAATGTTACATTACTACTCCAAAAATTATAACTTCATCAATCAGCTTGGATATCATTAAGAAATTCCGTTCCTCATTTTACATACTTATAAATCCTTTCCTTACCATATTATTTTCCCAATAACAGCATACTTTACATATTTCCTTAAACATATTTAAAATTATAATTATCACGTTACATAACATTGGCAAGACTGGTCACCGTAGGTGGGTAAATCTTCACTTGTCCGTCCGACTGCGTGCATCAGTTCACTTGACAGGATGATTCAGGGTGTGGGCATGGTGATGCGCTGAGCGACTTATTAAATAATTATATCATTATGTTGTTGAATTTCACTAAATGCCACGTTATTTATATTTTACATATTATTGGTGTGTTAGGATAAGTTTTAAGTTGAATTACCATAAAATAGAATTAAATATTATTCAAAATAGATTTTTTTATAAAACACAACATCAAAATTATGTAGATTAAGAATGTAAAGTATATGAAAAAATGAAAAATGAAAAAAAAAATGAAAATTCTTTATTTACTATCTAACTTATACCTATTGTACAATTGTGGTGTTCTCATCTGCAAAAATTATAAACTGAAGCGCAGATAAGTAAACATTTTTATATGGGAGTAAAATATATCAGAATAACGCACTCCAGTTGGCATTCGTGATTTTTGTTTAATATTGACATAATATAGAAAAATATAAACGCTTTTATATAAACATTTAAGGCTGCATAGTCAAAAAGCACATAAACAGAAAAATAAATACACCAAACCCACCGTCCATTTTAATTATACTACATTGAACATTATGTCAGCGACTCTCTGTCCCATTCAGTCTTGAGCAGTTTTTATTTGATTATTATAATATCATAAAGTTTGATATTTGCTTAAGAGCAAAATTTGGACATAAAGTTGAATTCAAAATTTGTTTTCTTTTATTGCTTTGACTCGCTTCAAGCACCCGCTACAGCTTTACACTATAGCAGATCCCTTAACTTCACACGCGATCCAGAACCGACGGCACCAGGTCAATCCACTTTGTTTTTGCACCAACCATAAAAACAAATTACCTTCGCTTCATCTATCGATTGCAATAACCGCATGCGACTAAGCTAATAAAGGCAACACGCAATGGTCCACCCGGATACATTGCTATTGTGCGTTCGACTGGCTTTGAAATCCTAATTACATTATTGACTTAAACAAAAAAAAATATTTTAATTATTTTGGTAGTCGAGGTAAGGACGTTTTTGTTTTGATAGCGGAAATACAGGTAGGTACTTACGTTTTGGTTGGGCTTTGGTTGGATGACCAATAGTTTGTGATCTCGAGTTATGTAACGACTAAATCGTCAACTCTTGCATTCTGAGTTTTTCCCATATTCGAGAGTGGTGTATAAACTTGCGTTATTGATCAACATCAATCAATCCATCGCCTAGACTGGGAATCCGTACAGTGCCGTGGTCTTTATCTCGTCTTGATATAGACTGCCTATGTTACGTTGGTCCCAATGCGGGTTGTTGCGACCAACCCGCATTGGATCTAACCCACATTGAGCCAGCGTAGTGGTGTGATGGCCCATACTATGGAACTATTATGGAAGACCATACTATGGAATCCGGCCGCTTGTATCTATTACAACCACAGTCAATGCTCTGTGGTTTTACTTGCTACAACCGCTCACGGTAATGAACCTAATAATAGATTATAATAGAATATAATAATAGAATATACTTTATTATTTAATTATATAAATTGTTGAATTTCTAAATTGTAAAATATTGACGTTTTTAAGTGCCAGGTTTGGCCTATGAAATAAAGTTATTTTTGTTTATTTTTTACTCCTCATGTGTTTGTTTCCAAGAGGAAGGCCTGTGCCCAGCAGTGGGACGTATATAGACTGAGATGGTAAGATGAGCGGCTATGGCAGAGCCCAGCGGGGGAGATGATTTGGGAGCTGTGACTGTTTCAATAAGAACTTGTTTAGATATCTTCCGACAAAAACATTTCTGTCTACACTTTCCTTTGAATTGACTTGTGTATGATTATTTTATTTTTAGAAATATGTCATTATTTTCAGAATTGAGTTTTTTTGTAATATCTGCATCCATTGGCATGCAAAAACAAACACCGAAACATGTATCTTTATATAACATAACATTATTATCACTCCTATATTGCCGACGTCCTAGGTTATTTTTGATTATTCCCACCAAAATAAATTGCGCGTAATGAATCTTATCTTGAATATTTATCAAGATTGTGGTAATAAAGAATAAGGTAATATTGCGTATAGAAGTGGGTAAATAAAATAACAGATGAGTTAGAAGAGACTACACATTAACCAATTCTTAGATTAGCTCAGGTGTTTTTGTGAGAATAATTATAGCTTAGGTAAGATAATGTGGACTTTAAATTACTACAATAAAGTTTATTTTATGCTACACCGTCAATACCCTCAGATATCTCACAACCATTGATAATACTCAATTTCAGATCGTATCACAACGCACACGGGCGACGTAGATGACCGCATTTAAATGTGCATACAAAATATCGATGCAACAATGCGAACTAAGCCACGACCAACTTAAAAACTGCGTTTACCAACTGCACCTGCTATAGGAAAATCAACCTAATCACTAGTCAGATAGCATTCGAACATAGAAATTGATGAAGCTATACCAACAGAATATAATAGAAGTGCATGTGCAGTACTGGACAATAACGCTGACATGTTCTTAAATGCAAAACAGTTCGCATGTCATGCTATTTTAACTTTATAGGAAGTGCTGTATGCAAATGCTTCATTCTATCCCGTGGCGACTTTATTCAGGGGGATTCTTGCGATGCCAGTGGTGTAAATTACGTAAACCATTAACAACTAGTACTTATAAATATGCATGGAAATGCAGTGCAAGATATTTCGCCTCAGCATTTAATGCTATGAATAAAATATTATTTATCTTATCATTTCCTACCTCTAATGTTATTAATAAGAATAGTTGAGATATGTGGTCTGATTGTAGTGAAATAAATCACAATGTATTGGTTTTAATAATTTTGAACTCAAAACAAGGATACCTTATGAATTTATGAAAAACTAACTGTGTAGGAGTAGGTTATACACAGCTTTTGTGACGAAATACACGTGTATAGATTGTTATCCACTGCCTGTGACGCTTTTTAATGTTGTGTTGCAATTGAGTTATCTTTATCTTATTATTTTTTCTGTATCTTATCAAATATGCAGCATACTACTTAGAATAGGCCTAATAATATTCTTAACAAAATAATGATAACATAAGACTTTATTATGGTAACAGTAGTTGTATTAAATGATTTTCATCTTCTTTTTGTTTATACGAGTATTATAGATATTATTCACGGTACCTACAATTTGCATATACAATACAAGTGTGTTGATCCTTCAATATGCGGTAACGATGCTAAAAAAGATGTATAGGTAGAGAAGAAATATAGAGGAAGCAATTGACTTTAATAACGACATATATCGTATTACGATATTTAATCCAAACCCATTACTTAAACTTTAATTAAAAGCAAACATGCATAATTGATTCTCAAACTAACATAATTTTAGTCAGTTTTATTGCTCTTAAGATTTAATTGTTCGCGATGTTCAAAAAGATAGGCGGATAATTTATTCGTTTCACCCGGCGTATTGTTATTCCCCGCTTCCATTAAAGTAGTTATTAGAGAAACAAACAAGGTACGGCCCACGATATAATAATTATCGCTTTTATCCCACCGCTTGTATCCCTTGGGCATTAAAAAGAAATTTCACGAGAAACAATCATGATCCCTTTTCTGAAAAAAAAAAGATTAAAAAACAAAATGATGTCAGCGAAAATGACTGCGAGGGTTTCTGCTGTTTGTGGGCAAAACACCGTGACTAAGTTTAAACAAACTTCTACTAATGATAGAGGGCTCTAGTTTTGAGTCTCAAAAAATATCCCTCTTCACCTGTTACAGACACCTGCCTGGATGACCGTCTATTAAAAAGTAAAAAAGTTTTACATACATTCGTTTCTACCAACGTTAACAATGAGATCAGTTTTTTGCGTCATAAATATGTAAAAGCCTTGTTTGTTATGCGGTTACGGCAACAGGGAGATTGCTGAGTTAATAACCCCTTCTGCCCTTAAACGTTATATGATAAATAGGACTCGAGTCAACTCGATTCTCGGTCTTTCGGCCAAGAAATCGTTGAGAGACTAAATAAATACTTTCTTTATCGTCGAAATTTTGTACATCTTTAAAGTGACAGACATGAACAACTGTTTTGTAACACAGCTAAATAAAAGTGTTTCTTGTGCCAATATCAGTATTAGAAATGTAAATTTATTCGTAATACTTTGTTTTTGTTCTATTTAAACAATAATTAACCACCACAGCGTAATATATATCTATAACAAAAACGTATTGTCTGCAAAACAACAAATTCTAAATTTAAGCCACCGCTGACTGCGTTCAATAAATAAGACGTTTCCGGGAAGAGAAAAACTGTCTTGTTTCTTCTTAATAAGATTAATTTCTCATTGCATACTCTGCTTAATAACCGAGAACATGTTCAACCTCTGTTCATTATAAACTTCATAAATGTTTCCGCGGATCATTATTCCTAATATAAAGTATCTGTGAGTTAATTAAGGGACATTCAGGACCCCGGCCCCGAGGTATCATTTGCTATTGTGATAGGCCTATCGGCTCCTTCGGGGCTCACCGTATTGTTGTTCTGCTTAATAGCAAAAATGATAAATGCCTCTATAGGGACGATCTCATACTATATTCATAGGCTTTTTAAAATTCCGTCTGTATCATTTTCGGCTTTGTCAAAATAGTGTTTTACTTGTTTTATCACAGATTCATTTTTGTTGTTAATTGTTGTTACTTTAAATTGTTTTCGACTATCGCGTTCTAAAACATCTCTTAAATGTAGCGGAAAGATACTAATTAAACTGTGGAACAAAAGATCCCGACGCCCATAAAGCACTTAAGAACCCCCACGTCGCTGCGCCTATAAAAGGTACGTAAAAAATGTTAGCCTAGTATCACATCGACCGCGATCGGCTTAAGCGTGATTTAAGAAAAAGCGCAACCCTTTTAGAGGGAAGTCATGGTTTAAACGTCTTAAGACACACTTTCAATAAACTCAAGTAAGCTCTTAGCCGAGATGATACGGCTACCTTCATCCGTAATCCGCTTTTGAGGTTCCGCGACACTCTTTTGTTATTCACCGAGCTAGACTAATCCCTTCGGACTTTTTAAGCAACTCCCGCAACCTACGTCTGCTAAACACATAATTTGCTCGAAATAACAATGGCGGCGTTGGTAATTTGAAGCGTCTTTTGGTTGTTTTTCAATTACTGGAAAGTTTTTTTTATAAAAGAGCTACTAGTTAGCTTGTTATTCTTCTTTGTGATTTCGTAAGTCTGTGGTTTGCTGTCTTATTGTTATAAACGGCTGTATTACCAACTTGAGCTCTAAAATTGGCTAAGCTATATTTTATGTGACAAACAGCGATAGCCGCATGGGGAAAACGGCAATAAGTACTTGTGCAAAGGTCGCTAGCGCAAAGTGCCGCAAATCTCCGCACGTAATACAGATTAAATAGTCTTAGCAATAGTTTATTCTAAATATCATTTCCTTGATACGATATCTAGCAACAAAAATGATCAAACTACCATGAAATCTCAAGACAATAAGACACTAAATGCTGTTCAGACTAAAATGATATTTATGAAGACAACTGGAATCGCGACATTTGACATGTTTCTGGGTTCAATGAGTTTCAAAATCAACATAAAATTAAAACATAAAATATGTTTATTTGAAGGGGTTTACACACCTTTAAAAATATGTTCCTTTATTAAGCTGTGACATCACATACGCTCGACTCATTCCATTTTCGTTTGTAATCTACGAATCCAAAGGGTTAAAACCTAATCAGACATGTCAATCTTAATGAAATTTATTAAAATGCGTTATTGTTCAAGCGGAAACTCGCCAGATCTTATTTTACTTCAAATTGTGTACAATAGGTCCGACGTATTAGGCTTTTTTGTCCCTAAAGATTTAACTCTCCGACAAGGAAAGGGTTGGCGTGGTTTTTTGAGTCTTGTATGAAAGCTATCGGACCATCTTTGTCTATTTAGTATTCGAAATTAAATTGACTTGTCGTATTGCATCACTTTTTACTTTCAGTTGTTTATTTAAATTTGAAATTAATTTAAAAAACAAAAACACATATCATCACGCTTCTTTCCCGACGATATGCAGAGGTGTTAATATCCAAGTCCCCAAAAATAAACGAATCGTGTAAAAAATTTACGAAATTATTAATATCGTGAGATTATAATAATTAATTTTGGAAATGTTAAAATTTGTTTAACAGTAAGTAGGTACAGTCTCTCGTCATCAGCCTATATACGTCCCACTGCTGGGACAGGCCTTCCTCATGGAGAAACACATGAGGAGTATGGGCCGTAACACCACCACGCTGGCCCAATGCGGGTTGGTGGGTAGAAACGGTCGCAAATGCCGGCTTAACGTGCCTTTCGAAGCACGGAGGAGCTCGAGATCACAAAGTCTTGGTCACCCATCCACGGCCTGACCATGGCGAAGGTAGCTTTGTTTTCGATCGAAGCCAAAGTGCACTGACCACTTCGCCACCTTTCACAGTCTCTCAATTTAACTTAATTTTATGCTCTGTATCAAAACATAAAATTTTGCTCGATGAGCCAGCTGACACAATTTTGATGATTATTGTATAACATCTTAGCACCGACGATCGGTTGCAAACACCATACCGAAGTAGTAAAGTGAAGTTAGCAAAAACAGGTCGCTGGCTTTGTTTTGTAGGTAACGGATATAATTCAGATGAATTAGCTTAATTAGGTATTGATTAGTAAACGTTATCAAAGCACTCAAAGACAGCAAACAATGATAAATTCCCATGGCCATGGTTGCGCATTATGCAAATCGGATTTCTTTTGAACATGAGACCACATATCACTTTACAGACTTTTTTCTTTCGCCAGCAAAACGTCCGCTATCGTTGGCCGCTCGAATTATTTATCAAAGAGCAATCGTTCATTCAAGGGTGTATTGAATAGTCGTTACGAGTGTTCTGGGCGTGGGCTCACAATGCCGTCGCCGATGCCCGACTCGTGGTCGTCGGCGAACTCGACAATTTCAGATCACTTGCATACGAAAATGCATGTAATATAAATCTTTCCGGTGAGGCTCGAACAACTAAACCACTCCCACTCGGCCCGAGAACCAAGCTCTACGAATATTAAATTCCACTGATCCGAAGTCTTTATTTAAAACGGAACCAACAATTTTAGCTTGTATTTTCAAGCGTCCTGAGCGCAGTTTAGCTCCGATCATTGCTTTCGCAGCCAGCGGCACTGGATATTTCGTTTGAATGGGTATTAATAATTTTTATTGCAGGTTCATTGCATTGTGCTTTACAGATTTCCTTTAGACATTTTTTTGCCACGTCCATCAATAATATTCGGACAGTTGAATGTGTACTTTTACCAGCTGTGTTGGTCAGACTTTTAAGTAATCTTAAATCAGATCGCCGCATTAAAACTTTTGTGAATGTCTAATTAAGACATTCATTCTTTATCTTAATGGATTGTGACGGGACTGAAGGCTCATATTTGTTGCATGTCGGTCCTTAATAGACACTAACGAAAGAAAAGTATTTTAAAAGTACTTACTATCTTTGTTAGCGTAAAAAGTGTTTGCAGTCTGAAACTAAGGTTTAAAGGGTTACTAAGACTTCTGAGAATTTTTCGACCCAAAGCGATCAAGGTCAATAAGGTCGACAGATGTTTTCGAGACATTTTGACTGCTTTTGGACTACATAACGTATTATTACGTCTAATAACAGTTAATACAAACGAAGCGGCATGTCATAATGTGACGTGTTGTATCAAATCGCACTGACGTTCGAGTTCAAATGATATCCTGGCTCTACCTCTTCAACTGCATTAGCAGTTATTCAATTTTGAGACGTAATTGTATCACTTTGAGATATAATTCTCTGTAGATGTCAACGATTGCACATCTGACCCTTTCTTTAAGGGTTACTTACTTGCTCACATTTCGAAACAAAGATTTATGTTTCGTGTAATTTTGATTTATAATTTTCAAATACAAAATCTCATCCGATATATATCCATTAAATATATCCCATATTCATTTCCGAATAAATCCTTGCAAGCACTAAATACAAAGGCTTTCTTGAAATAATTATTATAGTCCGCCGGGAAGATTATACAGACGTGTTGATTTTACTTATGTCAATTTACAATAGTTCATTTGAAAAAAAATATATATATTTATGTTCTTAATTTGATACCTCTAATTTGATAACTCTAATACCCCCTTAAAATTAACATACTTTTGTTGAGAGGAACCTATTACGTCTTAGTCTTGTATTCCAGATTAAAAATACATAATATATCAGGAAGACGAAAATGATGAATGCTACGTTTGGTTAGTCATATTAAGCGTAGAAGTAAAGGCCGTTTGAGTCTTAAAGTTTTTGAGAGAGCATGACTCAAGAGCCGTAGTGTGGAACGCCCTTTGACAAGATGTAATGGCAATATTCGAAGTTTGGCTGGAGTGGCCTGAATGAGAATTGCCGAAATTGACAGCCGTGGCGTACATTAGGAGACACCATATCCAATTCAGTTGTCTCCTTGTGTCCTGTGAATTTCTTACTCTTAGCTCTTAAATCTCATAAAAGTTGTCAGCAGATAGAGTGCGCCTATATAGATCACATGTAATTATATACAAAGAGATTAAAAATTATTATGAAAAGAGTCCACTTCTTACCGTAAAGCGCTGCATATTACCTCTAAAACCTTCCGATTTTGGATCTTTATATTGATATTTTAACTAATAGCGTTCCTTAAAGAGGATCATACCCACATTCGTAGTATTGTTCTATAATGGAATGCCATTTAAATCATAGCAAGCGATCTGCGTTCATGTGAATGCCTTGATGCAGCGATATGAGAGGCTGCGTGTGCAG
Organism: Parapoynx stratiotata; assembly: GCA_910589355.1. Taxonomy (NCBI): domain Eukaryota; kingdom Metazoa; phylum Arthropoda; class Insecta; order Lepidoptera; family Crambidae; genus Parapoynx; species Parapoynx stratiotata. Next base: position 3,143,567 of record OU342468.1, on the reverse strand, counting down.
AGATGCATTACCGTAGATTAGGTTACTGCACATACGTTATCCGAACAATTCGTGACGGGACATCTCCAGGCCTGTTACTATTTGTTGAAAGCTCTCGAACTTAGTATCGTATTAGAGCAGTGATGGATTCAGGGGATAGTGAAAAATTTTCATGAAACATTTTTCAATGTTTTGCTATTATTGAACAACAGCGTGTCACTTTTTAACTGTTTATTTACTAGGACGAAGAATAATTGCATTGCAGTGCGATACAATCACAATTTGAGACGAATTTTTTGTTCAGGAACCTCTTTAACTTCATTAGTTCAATTTGTAGCAAAAATATTTTTTATAGGTAACAAAAGACGATTGACATTTAAATACGAGTATGTCATAGAATCGATTCCAATTCCCAGGCAGTATTTCCGACGCATGCAAGTTTAACGAGTGCAGCTAACATTAGCGAACGTGACTCCCGCTCTCATAAGTTGCAGTCGTTAACAACCGCCCGCTGTAATTATTGCTAAAACATAACCGTACAATCGTTCCTCCCTAATCATTTTGAGGCAGCTCAAAATAAATCTTTCAAAACACCCCGTTATGATCTGGGAGTTGATTTAAACTAATAGATGTAACGGTTATATATCTCACTTAGGTATTCACCGATAGCTTTTTAAGATTGATGGTATAATAAATATAATTAAGCCATTTATGGACGAGAGTACTCTATAATGCATATAAATACAAATATTATCGCGGTGGCAATTGGGTTCGAATTTGGCAATACCTTAATCTGTCATAGTGCTGGCGGTAAAGGATGTTGAGTGTGCAATATATGTTATGATACATATTTTGCACATTCGACGTCCATTAGCACCTGCTCTAACACGTAAAGTCAAAATCAAAGTATAGCTGTGGGCGTACACAAGACCGACTCACACCAGGTTTCATACGAAAAGACCATAAATGATCTGCAAAAGTGTAAAAACCGTATCAAAGGAATATAATGTATCATCATCTTAAATAAATTCTTTGTAAATTAATATCAGTGTCAGCCCCACCCATGGGCAACACCTCACTATGACTACCCTGCGAACAATTACCAGGTAGGAATATTTTGCATACTTTCTGCATGATATTGTAGTGAAATTTTTCAAGTCGTTAACAAAATTAAATTAATAATCAAGTTCCATGTACAACTGTAGAAATATTTATAAAATAATGAGCGCTATAATTGTGGCATCCTGCTACTTCTTAAGAATCTGTTTGAAAATGACATTTAGTTCAGGTGTCTCTTTGATGACAAAACATTTAATAAATACTATATTTTAAACATGAGTTTTTTTTTAAATGATCAGAATATCCTTTTAAAATAGTCTTTCATTATCATATTATAGGTAAAAGGGCTTTACCGAAATTCAAATTTGCAAGATTACTAAACAGAAATTCAATTAAAGTACTTATTACAAATAGTACGTAGAACATACTTCTATTTTTTTTCTCTTGTGAACATCCAGAAATAAGACCACAAACTAGAATTAAAATATTACTTATTACTTTACTACCTGATAGACAATGAAAGCCAAACGTTCTAAACAAAGGGAATAATGAAACCTAATATTAAACTACATTAAGCCGTACACTCGTCCGAGTCCGCCTCTGCGTTACTGAAGTGGACGGTATTCTCACGAACCACTCGATTGTTCTACAACCTTAACTATCGGGCTATCAGGCCACGACCCTTGTTTATATCATAAAAAAGTTTTCTATGGGGTTATAGTCTAGTTCAAGAGACATACTGCTACTTGAACGTGATTTGAGGTTATTGAATCTGCCCCATCATGGCCCACTGTCTTTTGGAACTAAATTACATAATTTGTCTACGTGGGAGTTTCGAACAAGCTTAACTACGTTGTGAGGTATTATTATCTCTGAAATTTTACGAGAAGAAATCTTTGATTGGAATATGTACCTCTGTGAGTGGACCTGATGGGATATGACAGGTTATTAAATTATAGTCGATAAGCTGAAGTTGGATGAAGACAAACATTTTCAAGAAATTGGTAATAAAAAATTTTTTTTTATAAAAAGTGCAATATTCTTTTCATCATATTATTATGCTAAAAATTATACCTTTTGTATAGTTTTGCGTATTAAGAATCTATTCAAAAGGTCACTGTTAATCTATTCGGTAATAGATAATAACCTAATGATTTTGCTTTAAATAATTCATGACCGTGATTATACTAAACTACTGTTTACACATTAGAAATTCTATAGACTTGTGCAAAAAAAACATAGCTCCAAAGTCTATTAAGAAAATTGCAACGTACGAGCGAACGCTTCAATGATTGACAAGCGGTGGCCCTCCCAGCGCGCCGGTGCCGGGGTGGCTTAAAGCGTGATTTTTACCTTTTTGCTCAAAACCTCCATTTCATCTCACAACCCTTCATTTGCAAGAGTAAAAACTTTACTAATTGCTTTATCCTCATGGGTTAATATTTTTTAAGTACCATCGCCGTGTGAGCAATTAGTTGAACTGAACCATGCAGCTCATTTGTACAAGTACTGATCAGTGTTGTAGCTACAATGTACCTTCAAGTATCAAACCAATATTTCCAAGACTACAGAAGCCTTTTCACCAGAGCTATGCGAGGTAGCTATGCTGTGTGCGAGAAAAAATAGACCAATAGAATTTCTTCGTTTCACGTCAGTCGCAAAATGGTGCCAAAATGGTGCCATTCCTATTGGTCTATATTTCCTCGCATAGCTCTGGTGTTCAAGAAGTCAAATTGAACTAACCTGTGTTTTGATAACGCTAAAACATGAAATCTTAATTGAGCTGTGTAGCTATCAAATCGTTTTTTAATATCATACTTCAGTCTTTAATTCAGGGCAAAAACAAAATGGACTCATCAAAGCTAACTTCATTCTGTTCCATTTGAACATAATTTCACGGCTTTATTAAACAATGTAGGCTCTATAGCTTGTTTAATGCCTCCAGTCACATGCATAAGTTCATTACAGGCAGGCATGTTTTGCCGCCGGCTTTCGTTGTATGTTAACTGATGAACCGGTAATTTTAAAAGCATTCACCAATGTTATTACAAACCCAATTTGAATGTCCATGTTGATTTTGGGAGCGATATAATTTCGATCACATTCGTATGATAATGTCGCAAATTTGACCTAAATTCAGATTTATAAAGCCCTCGTATTAACACTGCAACATGGCATATCCAATTATTTCGTTCAGTATTTTATGATATTCAAATCTGGTAGGACTAAAGTAACGAGGTTCGCTTTTATTTTGAAAAAAAAAAAGTAAAACGAGTCTATTTTGACGCCACGGCTTAGTAAATCCCCTGAGGTTGAGGTAGCAATTAAATATGCAGCATAGCTGATAATATGTGACCACCGTACCATGTAATGATGATTCTGACTCACGTGATTCTGACCTTTAATAAACTAGAAAGCATCAAAGCTCTAGACTATTAGGTATAATTTTTTTTTCCAGAGAGCCAGAGAAAACGAAAATAATACTACAAACCCATCTCTTCCCTCAGGTGTCGTGAAAGGCAACTAATGGACTTAGTTAGAACTGCACAACCATCCAAAAGCTTGTAGTGGCGACGGGCTCACCATCTGTCACGCTGAGTGCAGTCACTGCTTGGTTAAGCGCGGACTATAGTAGTGGACAGCTTTTGCGGTGCTTATGCCTAGTCTCTGAGTAACCCTTATGGGATAATAGTCGTGATTATATGTATGTATGTAGAGGCAGAGAGGTCTTGATCCTTGTATGATTTACCAGTTTTACCACTGATTAGAGGACACTTATAAGCTGAATACGAAGACGAAAATAGTGATAACCCTTGTGATTCTAATATAATTGTCATAATTGCATCACCTCTACAAAACTATCTGTGTTTTTTTAAGAATTTTATTTATTCCTTTCATTCAACGATTTCTTTCCCTTACCTTCTTATGTAATATTGGTAGTCATTGAAATGTAACTTTATTTTTATTCAAAATTTGCTAATACAAGCGCTCTCAAGATAGCAATGATTTCGCAAGTGTAATATTTATTTTCTGCAAAACATCGTGTAGCTCTCTTGAAATCACAATAATCCTTCACAGATTAAGTTGCATTGTCAGCTGAATAGGTGACAGTAAGACCATTCTGCTATTATCTAAGAATAATGGGCAAACTGGACATTACTCGGCAATTTTGTAACAAAATCTATTCTGTATTCGGAGCGTACCTGCTATGAATTATTTGAATGTGAGAAGCTTTGATGACAATGATATGTTCAAGGAATAATAACTTCTACGACTTAGGTATTGCATATCTAGGACTTAAATATTTTAAAGACTATTCAAATTACTTCTTTTAGGGAGAGGAGTAATTATTGCTAGTGTCCATCCTAATGAAAAGACAATAAGATTTTAAATTTTAAATGCCATACGGTGAGTATTGATATTACTGATAATATGACACTAAAATTGCTATACCCAAAAAACTAAATTATAAACTTCACAGCATGCATCTATAATATTTTTATTTCTCTTAACACATTTTTATCGTCGATTGTGGAAATCGATCCCTGTAAAGCTTTAGGAACTCTTATAAAAAACTTGCCTTGTGATAGCAAAAGCACCAAACTTGACATTTATTACTCGACCGTTAGCTAACACGACTTGCATTTTAAAACACTATAAAAGTAAAAGTTTCTAATATTTTTAGATGCAAAGATAGATAAGCTGTTGAGATGCCATCATATGCCACCTGCAGCTTTTGCCTAGGAGTTACAAACCATAGAGATATGAGGCTTACTGCGAATGCTGTAAGGGTTTAGTTTGCTTGAAGTATTACCTCAAAGAGAATACTTGAAGTGGTAATCTGGTATGCCAACAGTATAAAGCTGCTTGCGTTACTCTGTGATGATACTATTAAAAATTAATAATTTATAATATGGGGAGAGTATTCGATTCTTATCGGTTGCATTAACACCTTGTTTGTTTGTAAACTCGAGATTTTTTAACGATTAAAATCTTTTGATACAGTGCATCTGCTCGGATGTGGATACCGATTGTCGAGCTGTGATTAATGAATTATGAAAATTATTAATGATACCGGGAATAGTCTGTTGGAACAGTTCACAATGAGAACATCATTAATTTATCGATCAGCCCCTCAGTTGTTAAATTTCGGTAGATTTGAACAGTGAATCAAATATCATTAACCAACTTCTTATACTTACGATCTTGAATCTTGTCGACCTTATTTATATTGAATTAAAGTTTGAAATACTAAATAAATTTGTCTGTGTATGCGGTTTTAAAAAACTCCTAATTATACGCTTCGTTCTGGACGTAGTCTTTTGTATTTATTAGCATTTTACTTGTAAGAATTGGTAAAAGGTCAAATTACTTTATATCATGATTTTAATTTTATTGGAAGGTACAAAAATTAAATAAACTTAATTTTTGTATTTCTATCCTATACTCTATCCATTTTGATCTTAGAAAAAAGGTAAACAAAGAGTTTGTGGTTCTCAAACTTTTTATCCAATTCTGGGACAAAATAATATGGGCTCTAATTTTTTTTAAATAAAATAGAAAAGGTGTAGCCGTACTTAATATACCAATATCGTCATTTAATATAAACATTATTTATTTATGTAATGAAGAAATGTTTTATGTTTATTAGGTATGTTAAGTGTATTTAATGATAGCTTTCATTGCTATCATCCAAATGATACTAAATATTAAATATATCAATTAAATTCAAAGTAGATTCAAGGTGTCATGAACATGTTATGATTGTTCATCTTCTTTTGGAAGTATTCTATACTCATAATAAAAGTTTGAGAATACAATTCGTTTTAGGTCTTTTTTAGTAGCAACAATTAATTTAGTAACCTAAAAATACGTTAAAAATATAACATTGAAGTAAAAATACCAAAAAATATAGAAGGTGACAAGTAATAACCTAATTTACGTCATTTAAAAAGTTTGTATTAATAAAATATTAAATAATCGTATGTTTTTGATAAAAATTTTCGACAATGAGTAACGACCTCTTAAAGAACCCTTTTTATGGTTTGTTTACATTTTGTCTCAGATCAAAATGGATAGACTATAAAATACGTTAAAGTTGCGTCAGCAATTCTACCAATTTTATAAACTACATCTCTGAAAAGAGAGGTGTGAATATGACATAGACCACTACACGAATCTTGTTGAATATTTCTATTCAATTAAATGCTAAAATAATAAATAAACATTCCCAACCTTAATTTGAAGTGCATTAAAATACCAACATACCTCAAAGTAAATTATGACCGTGAAATTTTTCATATTTGAATCGTAACGTCAATAGACAGAGCGATCTTATCTGACTTGTGCCTGCGCCGACCTCGCGGCATAAAACAAAGGTCAACAGAGTCATGGAACGAAAATTAAGTGAATAAGAAACAAAACACTGCCGTGAGGGGCGCGAACAATTATTTTTTTAGTTTCAATATGTAGGTAACAGTTGACCTTTTTGATGGGCAGTAAGTACAGCCACCTTAGATGCAAGAGATATGTGAATTGCATCTACTTAGGCCTTACAGGAATCATTATGACTGTGTTGTAAGATGTAAAGTCAAGACAGTATGAGATACTGTATTTCACAGCCTGTTATAGCCTTCAAAATGAAACACTGTAAAAATGTGCAAGCACTAACTAATTTCTGAACATTCTGGTCTGGAGGACATTCCGAATTCGAATTCCGTTGTAGAATTATAAACTTATTTCGTTACTAGGAAAGAATGTTTCATAGTAACTTTTTTTTTTCTTAAACTGAGAAGAGTTCCTTTACACCAAGGAGGTCCATAATAATATATAAAATGTAATACAAAATGGTGTCAATTAATAACAAAGCCATTTCTAAGAAAATCTTATCAAACATGAAGCTTGAAAATATTAATTCTAACTATAAACTCTACAGAACTTATAATAAAACTTATTAATAATCAGCCTATTTTAGGGACAGATTCAATTTGTCACATCAAACAAACTTGATTTTGATAAACACCGTATAAGCTGAGCACCCAAATTATAATTCAAGATCAAAATCTACGTCCTTTTGGAGTGAATCTTCCTATGACGCATCTTTAAGAGGCGGTCATCTTCATCTGTCATATGAGAGTTATTAAAAAGTAAGGCGGCCTTTTGAAAAGGAAAAAACTCGGGCACCCGCTATGACCATACTGAGTTTATCCTTTTTGACACTAACGTAGATCGTAGATGAGTTTTTTTTTAATTTTACGGCGTAAAATTGAAAAGCGAACACTTTTTGTAAAGGGCTATAAAATATTTCTGTTATTAAGGACAATTTATCGTCCGCTGTCCGTTAAAAGCATGTTTTATAGTGTAGGTTTTGTAGGAACGCTTAAGCCGATTTTTAATGTAATGACCTCTTCAGATGAATATATTAGGGATATTAGGGTGAAGCGCCCCTTTTTAAATAATTTACTTGGGATTCATGCTTTAGACAAAATAGACTTAGATACCAATCATCGTTAAGTGAGACTCGTTTACAAAAAAATAGAACATTAAACTTTTTTACGCAGAAACCTTTTAGTGCTAATATCAGAGGGTATTTATTCTGTATTTATTCTTATGAGTAAAGAAACATACATCCCATTGAAGGTTTTTGTTCAAGAGTATTGAAAGAATGTTATGTGCTAATATAAAAGTTTGATATTAATAAAAACATTAAATTATCACACTGAGACCCATTGCTTTGTACTTTAGTCGCTATATAGAGCAATAAACTAAGAAAATATAATGGAAATAAAAAATACATAATTTAAAAAATAAATGGTTTCAATTCCATTTATTTGAAAGAAACAAAGAACGAAAGAAAATAATTTATTTGTGACCCAGAACAAACCTTAGTACTAAGCTTAATACCTAAAAAATTGTGACACTAAATGGCGAGCCACTCGGCATGTGTCCGTTGCAATTGAAAATGATATTTTGCAGTTCGAGACCAATGGATTTTCTGAATGTATGAAGTTTGAAATATAGCAAATATCACGTCCAATGAAAATTAATGACTCATTTGTTTTTGCTTATTTTTTAATGTTTTGTTCTCTTGGTATAGTTCAGGATATAAGGCTATTTATGAAAGAACGTACCTAATCATGTGTAGTTTTTATTGTTTTATCTAGATTTTTAACTATTGACTTAAAATTACTCCGTGTCACATAAATACTGTCTGTTAAAATCCATAATTTTGTTTGTATCAATAATATAGTTAGAAAATGTCGACTTTGACTCCAATTACATAAAATGTTATGAGATAAAACAGAATGAGACATTTTTCTCAAGCTTTAATGAGACAAAGCACTGTGGATTTAATTAAAGTAACGTCTACTGTTGGATATTATTGGCGAGTAAGAGCAAAACACATGTAGTTCAGTGTAGATTTTATATTGAAGTAATAAGTGACGGGTAAACATGTCAAAATATAAAATTAAATTTGATTACAAAGTTATTTATAAAAGGAACCTTATAGGTGGCTAGTATTATTTCAACATCTACAAAATTATTCAAGCAAGCAATATCTACTCGTTTATCTAAACGGCTTCGCACAATTAGGAAATTTTATCATCACATCTCATATGTAACAAATAAATATTTTTTATATCGCATGGCATGTATAAGTACCGTTAGCCTATATTTTTATCGGTATGAAAATTAAGCCATAACTATACGAAGCACTCATTATTCCCTTTTGCTATAAGCTTCCGTGTGAAGGATGATTCAACTGTTCAAGTTCCAGAGCTTTCCGAGAGATGGCGTTAATGTGAAAAAATATTTTTAAATTTATTTTTTGTCTATTGTTTAATTTCAAATGTAAGCCATTAATTTTATTACGTACGGATGTTTGATAAAAAGATAGGAATATTTGTCTATTAACTATATTTTTCACTGTTTTGTAAAAGTACAGTTTGTTTTTAATAAGATAATTAAATAGAAGTTTGGTTATGAAATTTTCAAGGGCCTTAAATGTTCTTTTTTAATTTTCAAATGTATCCTTCAATTATCTCAGCCATTCATCTCAGTCAGTGTTCATAAGGCGTTGGGAAAAAATATTTTGATACTTTTACCCAAGTTCGAATTCTGATTTCTCATTAGACTTGGCCCAGTTCGAGAAGAAAACATAAATCTTTGTTATTTAATGCGCATTATTTTTACTTTAATAAATAAAAGTTCCGAGAGATGGAAGCTCGCTGTCTCAGGAAGGCATTCTGTTGAAGCAAACAAGTAAACAAAGGAATCAAAAATGAGAATAAGTTTTTGAGGAAAAGTGAGATTTATAAGTAGAATTCTTAAAGCGATAAATCGCATTCGTTTTTAATTCAATTAAGAGAAGTGACACAAGACTTTGATTAGAGAAACAAAACAATATTTCAGCTTGTTGGCTGCAAATAATATGATTTCCATGCATGGAGAGCATGGAATTCTCTACCAGCACACGTGTTCCCTCCTTCCTACAGCATGGGTTCCTTCAAAAGAGGCGTGAAAAGGCATCTTATGAGGCAGCAAGGTGGAGGTTGCTACGCCTGAATCCTTTGGCGCTGACCTAGCATCCTTCGCATATGACTTATCTACTGCTTACCATCAGGTAGTGTCGGGTCAATTGCTGGGCTGATTATATTAAAAAAACATGGCTAACTTGCATAAACATTATTTTTCAAGATGCAGCAGCATGTAACTGCATTATGTTTGTATACTCGTACGAATACCATTATCAAGACTATTAAATAGTCGTGGATAGAATGGAACGTTAAGATAGAAGCACCCATCCCATCGGTAGCGAGACCAAGTCAAGGGTAGGTGTGAGTCAGCGAAATCACGCTGTTTTTTTAAGTACCATTAATTCAAAGCCACTTGCTAATGGCACGTCGTTTTGTTTGGAATCATGACCGCTGAGTTTTCGGAGAAAATCTCCTGACCGATTTTTTTTACTGTCATTACCCAAGAGACTTTACTTGATTGTCTATTACATGTCTGGACATTCGTGTTATTTTTAAATGAAATTATAACATTGAAGGCATTTCAGACTCACGGTACTTATGATGATGATTTGTGTGAATGAGGGATGATTATAACATCTTAACAAGTAACAAAATAACATTTTTGGAGCACATAAATTAAAATGATGTCCAAAGAAAAATAATAAGACGTCTACATAGGCATAAAAATATTCACAGTTACAATAATACAATACCCACTCAATATAATAAATTTTAATAAAATATTAGATAGAATGATAAATATAATGATGTCCTCATACACTAACATTTTGGGATATTCAGAAATAGAGAAGAGGGAATAGAAATTTCGAAAGTACATATTGTATTCAAAGAGAACAAGTATGTCATGAAAAAGGTTATAAATATGAATTAGGTTATACAGGAACATGAAGACGGACCTATAGATGAATATGTTAGCAATAATATAACTATTAATGAAGCGGATGAAAAAATAACAATAATTTATATAATTGGGAAAATACAAATTCAACGACGAGTATTCCTTAATATGTTATGCATTGAGGAATTGGCAAGTAAATAAAAATACTGTATTAGATCTCCACATAGTTTGCATATTTCTGTTCAAAAGATACACATCCTTCTTCAAACTTAACACATACTTTAACATTGCATAAAGCGGAACTAAAATATTCAATTTCCTTCAAACAGCATGATCTTTAGTTTAAATTTGCTCCGGTCATATTTACTTACACTTAAATCTATAATACTTTCCGTGTACAACTGACAGTACATTAAACTGTACACGGTGCATGCAAAAACTGCATCTATTCTAATGGGATAAAGGTTAATGGCAGGCTATAATCGGCTAATGCATAGTCCGTTGCAGTTGAAGTTACGTCAATCGACTTACAATAGTCAAACTGTTAACGCGGCACGTGTGTTACGAACTTAACTGTCTATGGTATGTTCCACATAGGACCGGTTGTTTTGATACTGACTTGTTTGGTTATGTTTTTATAAAGTTCGTGGTGGTCGAGAGGCTTGAGTTTTGTTAATGACGTTACAGAGATGAAAATTCGAGCAAAACCTTTATATTTGTATGTAGATGATCGTTTCATTATCAATAATAATGCTATATTTATGTTGTGTTATGTTGTCTTACATTATTTTCGTTGCTGTGTTCACTTCTAAGAATCTTTGATAGTTGATGGAATATTGTGATGCCTTAAAATTATTTATTACCCTTAATAGCATGTGAAATATTAAGCGTTCATTTATAAATTTAATATTCTGATAACAACGTAATTTAAAAAAAAATATTACAAATTTTACAAGTCTGCAAACTAAAACGGATTTTTTTCGTGGACATACTACACCATGTAAAATTTTGTTTTAAGTCAGTATGGGCCGCAGGTTGTAGGTGTAAGATAATCAACGAAGAAAGTGATGAATACATTAAGTGTTCGTAATAAATACGTGAAAGATTGAAATTGAAATAAATCTTCTAGCATTGGAATTGTAGTTTTAGATAGTTTAAGACTTTAGACTAAGGAAGACATTTTGAGCCGCCAACGAATTATATTTTGAGATAAAAGAGCATCTTCACACGAATCTCGATCAAATTGATCAATGTATTTATGCGTTCTACTTAAATCAGGAAGGATTTGAGTGCGCTTGTTCAAACAAATGCGAACGCGGCAGGGATATGTAAACCGATCTATTTCTATGTTAATTCATTCAAAAAATAGAAATTTTGGAGTTTAATAATGCAGTCATTGAGCACACTCTACTGAATGCAGTGCACTGTCAACCATCATGCAAGAAATATTTGCAGTCATATAAATTACAGCGAATCCTACCCATAGTGTTTATAGCTGCTTACAACTGCACATCAAAAAACCTGTAAATTGTGATAATATAGATAACATAATAAAATTATTTTTAATATATTATCTATATCTAGATTCAGTAGATGTTCAGTGTCATTTACATTACAGTAGGTACTTCTGTCGTACTAACATAAAATAATGGAATTTACCACTATCCCAAGTCATACTTTACTTCATCTCAACTATGACACCCACAAAGAAATAGTTTCCCACCTATTTTTTGTAGGATCGTGACAGTATTGTCAATCTGATTTATCCGGGTTCAGATTCCCATAACCGAATTTATTTTCCTTTATTGAGTTGTTTCACTGGAGTAATGCTAGGAAAAACGGGATCGTGTAAATGTGTTTTAGTTGACCATCCTATAAAATTTGCATTTAGAATGAAATTTCTGCTACCGAAGTCCAATTGAAACAAATGTTTTGTTTTAACATCGATTTTGTTAGTTACGACATAATTATAGCTATTTACGGTTATACGCACAATAAAATTACGGCATAATATCGTAAAGCTCCAATATTTGTACGATATAGTATTGTGCTTTCATTTTATCGGAATTATTACTTGGACTCGAACTTCGATCATCATCAAAGACTTCAGTGTGCCTTGAAATAGTCTGTAAATCATTCATATTTGCACGAGTAGAACCATTATTACATTAAATATTGTCTATATAATATTCATCATTCATCAGCATCAAGCTCATACACCCATTACTGGTTTTCATAATGTAAAAGAGACATCGTTATATTTATCAGTTCCAAGTAATAACGTATGAGATTATGACAAAATAATATTGAATCAATGAGGTCCCTGTCTTTTTATTCTAGTTACCCTTGTTCTTTGTTTTTGATAATTTGAATGAAATTACTGTTCAAATACTACTGAAAATAATGAGCCAGAATTGAAGACAAATAAACGGATAAAGCAAACTTTATATTATAGTCTTACTAACTGGTTCTGTTTGACACGAATACCAATTAATAGTATGTTTATTAACGTATCAAGTTATTAAGGGGGAATGTTTGTACTCCTCTTTAATAAGTATTCTAATTGAATAGTAATTTCTATGTGGTATTTGCCATTGGTTGTACTAGAAATTACGGCAAAACCAAATACCAATTCCGCAGGCATGTGCACACAAACCCGTTTAGGCGTAACCTCAATCGTCGCTCCAACATCTCCTTATTTGACTTAATAATTTGGTTAGTTCTGATTCTGTGTTCCCATGCTCCCATTACCCATCCGAACAACAATGAATTGGCCAGAAAATCACGATAAGCATATCTCTGTCACGATCCAATTCCGAACGAAAAGCTCCTGGAACATTGAGTGAGATTACGTGACCTCTGCACTGAGTGTACCAACTAAGTGTGAAACGTCATGTCTGGTCAGCGGGAGGCGCGACTCAACTAGCGCCGAACAAATTTAGTTAATGTACAAAACAGAAAACTTTTCCCGTCGGATATCAGACGTCGATCAAACGCCACAGTGGACATACAAATCTATCTGATTTGATTTGACCCTGAGAACTCGGATTAGTCACTGCCTTTGTTGTGTGATGTTTTGTGGGCCCGAAAAAATTTCGTACCGATTATTGTTCATTCCATCCATGGAACGTGTCTGAATTGATTGATCGAGGAAATGTAAGGCTTTTGTTTTCAATCGCGAGCGTCCCTATGACGTCAATGTGAGTGGCATCTGTTTGAAAAAATAAATTTTATGATACTCTTATATGAGTTGGGAAGCACGTAGTTAAAATTATCGAATTATTTATGTTTCAATTTTGGTACTTATTCATGAGTAAGATAAATCTACGAATTGCGAAGAAATCAAAATAGGATGTCAGCCTATTTTATAGACCAAAACAACAATTGCTTTTAAAAAATAATGGAATAACCGTAACTAATACGTATTACGTAAAGGACTCACGAGTATCTATCCGGTCAATTTCTTATCTCAGCCGGAGACACATTGGGCATGGTCGGGGAGCCAATGGTGCATCTAACCGTGAAATCCAGCGATATCCCCCGAATTTCGATATCCTCTGATATTGATAGCAGGTATCTTTGACCAGAAATGTTTCGAATCTATTTGAGATAAAACTGGGGATATCGAAGCTGAAAATGACGTATCGATTCCTCATATCGAAGATTGTTTAGAACTAAGGAAAGGTCAAAAAGCAGCAAAGTATTGGGTTCTTCTTTATTTTATCTAAATAAATAATTTAATACTTTAAAACTGATTTTAGAAACTTCCCAATCATTTTACAAAAATAGATGTTTACCTATTATCGGATATTATTAAAGACATTAATAAGCCAGACCACAGAAGTAACAAATCAAAATTCAAGATTTCAATTTCATTATCTTTATTAGAAATTGATAAAATATTAGATTCTCGGTATAATTTATGTAAATTGACAAATTACTAAGCATTAGGATTACAAATAAGAATCTGGTCAATAATTACTAACAAGCGTCGAATTTTGGTTTTCAATTCAAGTAACTTATAGAAACTTTCACTCTATTAATCTGAGTAAAGTTGACAAGTTACATTGTATCAGCTTATTTATAAATGATCAGATCACGTTTCATTAGGGTCTTATTGCGTATTAGTTAAGTTTAATTGTAAGTTAAATGATAAATTGTAAAGTTTGTTTGGATTCCCTAATAAATTTTTACTATAAATTAAAATATTTTTAGTTTATAAATTAAGTAAACTGTCTAAGAATGCTGTATATACTTTAATTACAATTGTCTTTTTTTTTACCTCCTTGATGGTCATTAAAAATATATTATAACGTTTCTATTGTGTCTGATTTTCTGACTATTGAGAGATTACTGTTGTTCTGGGTGATATTTCTTTTGTTTAGTGTCCTTTTAGCAAAGTCTGAAAGTATTTTACAAATAAATTGCCAGACATCATAAAGCTTTAATATCTGTTTTGACGACCTCCATGGTCGAGTGGTATGTATGCCGATCTCAAGGCGTCGCCATCTCGACAGGTTCTGGGTTCGATCCCCGCTGGGGGCAAATGTTTGGGTGATGGATTCAGGCATTTGTTCACCAGTCTTTGATGTTTATATATATATTCCAGATGTTTATATGCATTTATTTATATATATTTATCCGTCATCTAGTGTCCGTAACACAAGCAGTATTAGTTGCTTAAATGGGGCTAGTTGATAGGTGTGAATATCTGAATATATTTATTTATTATCTGTATCATTTAGGCCATGTTTTAGATTTTGGATTAAGTTTATGTTAGATGTGTTATTTTGTGTTTTATGTTAAGTTATTTGATATGAGCTTTCCTCGCACAGGCACAGGCTTTCCTCGTGGCCGTAACACCACCATGCTGGCCCAAAACGGGTTGGTCGGTAGAGACAGTTACAATAGCTAGCCGAGCACTATTGATAACGCTCATATTTTATATGTTTTTTATATTTCTCTTTTTATTGCAAGTATCTATAGCAGAGTTTAGCCAACGGCACTACTCGTGCAAAAGGTCGCTGGTGCAATCACCGACGCCCATTGAACCACTGAGTTTAAAAAAAAAAAAGTAATCAGCTGCTTGACTCCTACTTTGGCTCGTGCATGGGCAACAGGTTCGCGCCGTGTTACATGGGGACGTAGACGTTATTCGTCTCTCTTTATTATTTTATAGCATTCTAGTCAAATTTACTCTAGTCAAATCAGTGCTTAAGTCCAAAAGCTTTAGGAAAATTAATAGTGGGATAGTAAAATACAACAATGTTCAGTAATCGTAGTCTTTAGTAAAGACATTCCAAGCCAGATAAAGTAATAATTTTATAGCTGCTATCGTTAGTCTATTTAATGTGTGCAAGCGCCAAGTATTGTTCATTTTCTAGTACACAAACCTGTTCTAGATTCCCTAGTGACATTATTATCCGCCTTGTATTTGCATCACAAAAGATCCGCATAAGCAGTGGTTTCAACTACGCGTACAAAGGATCTGTCATGTAAAATGTAATCGTAAACATAAGAAAAATATTGCATGATGCTTTGGGCTCTGTTTGCTTTGTATTTAGATATTTTGTATGTTTTAGATTAGGTTTTTTATTTTAGTGTAAGTACATATTTTGTTGAGCCTTTTCGTTGATGTAATATAATTACAAAAATTATAGTAAGTCCACTATATCTCTGTTAGGTTAACTAGTAGAGAGCAAAATATGTTCAATAATCATGTGCAGTTCAATCATGGAAGCCAAATCTTTTTAGGAAGCGTTATTTCAAAGTAACTAAGCTAAAGCATTCATTTATAATTTGAATTTATTAATTTATTTATATAATTTTAATAAGCGTTATTTTAACTACTACGAACTTTTTCGACTGGACTAATACTAATAAATGATGTACTAGACATGTCATTGTGTAATTACATTTACCAAATTAAATTATTTCAGACTTTTCAATTTGTTTTAATTAAAATAAGTTTTCAAGGTTGCTAACAGATTCACTGTCATAAATTTTGAGTTATGAAAAAAAATATTACTTACTTCAAGATAAGTTATCTACTCTTTCCTGATAACTATCATTCCACATACAAATAATCTTTGAGAATTTTACTGAAGAGCGTGAAAATTGTGTGTATTGTTACTTTATTAGCGATAATGTATTGTTACTTTATCATATCAGAAGCCTATGATGCCATACTTTCTTTTAAAGTTGTTTATCTTAAACTTACGAAGGACAGATTAAAAATATTATTCAATTTTGTTAATATAAAAACAGTACTGGCAGTTGCGTGATTGCAACAGTTGAATGGACTTCATTAAGAAAAAATTAAGCCAGTCGGTCAGCGGTCCTTTAGAGTATGTCACACCATATGTCGTTGGTGTCGAAGCTCGCACATTAAAGAAAAAAATCAATAAATACTCTTCGGACCGTGTCCGACAGAAGGTCACATAAATATGCTTCTAACTAGCCCCGAATACAGAATGTATTGTAAATCTCTTTTATAGCTACTATACCGTATCCTGACGGTTGAAATATGACTTAGGAGTATTTTCTACCTGAGAAAGGACCATCATTATGGCCTACGATGACTGTCGGCAAGCCGAAATTATTTCTGCCTTTTTTTGTCGAGGATTCGTTTCTTATTTCTCAATAAACGGTGTTTTGAAACAACTAAGCTAACTGTTGCCAACCGCCATTTTGGCGTCAGCACAAAGAACTATGGTTTTTGTGAGTGGCGGTAAAACAAAAAGCATTATAGAGAATCCTCGCTCTTCAAACAAACTAATTTTGCGGTTATTGCTTTTATAATTATCTCGGCATGTTTTTTTAAATAGTTATAAGCTAAGGAATGAGCAATTAGTACTAGTGACTTTTTCATGTAAGTATTAAAGGTAAATAGATGATTAAAACAAGAAATAATTTCATAATTTTTATTTTATTTTTTAAATTACTTTTAACAGTCGGCAATATGATACACAATAATAAATTTACATACAGTCGATGATATTTTTACAATATTTGACGTTATAAACTGTATTACTTACAGATGTATAACATAGATATCTACAAAATTTTCAATTCCTAACTAATGACTAGTAAAAATATACAGACATAATTAACATGATTAGTCACAATATCTATCTACAAAATATTTGGTAACAATGAGATAATATACTATACGAAAATACTTATGTAAGTTTTCATTAATGATACTGGCAATAACTCTCAATAATTTTAGTACACAGTACGTCAGTCTTAATGGACAGCAATAAATCGTAATTCTTGGTTGTTTCCATAATAAATTATGCTCTACACGCTTTACATATGATTTATAAGGCTTCATTCTACATCGATACATTTACAATATAATATTAACTACAGATACAGTCTCTTTATAACGTATATTATGACATTCTGTTATCTAGAAGGAACATTATACTTAATACATTTGGCCAAAATTATCTAAACCAATATTTTTGAAAATTATCACTTTTTAATAAGGCATGGCAACATAAAAAGCAGTCTACACATGTGTTTGGAATGTTAAGTTCCATTAAAGAATATCTTTCCGAGATAAAAATAGATTTGAGCCTTATCATCTGTGGACGCCTGAATGAGTTTGCGGTAAGCACTCATGTACTGAAGAGCGGGGTTGTAGGTAACCCTGCTCGTCCAACATCGAAGGAGTGTGGTGCCCAGGATGCTTCCGCAGTGTATTCGGGGGCCTAGGCCTACCTCCGTACGGTTGCTCGTAATTTTGAGTATCTATTGATATGTAACTATGATGCAAATGTTCACCGTCTTGAAGTTGACTCGTCAATGTAGTATTTGTCAACATCGACGTGTCATCCTCAATGTTTATCACGGTGTTCGTGGTGGGAGTCTGCGGAGGAATAGCATTATATATACACCAGTTTTCTGGCGCAGTGGGCGACGCTGTGTACCGCGAGGGGTGACGCCGGTTAGGGCAAACACCGTGGTTGTAATTCATTGCGTCTTTATTCCACTGCATGTTAGAAATATCAGGCATTACAAATCTAATTTTCTCCCAAAACTTTTTCTCGTTCCAAATTAAAACGTTGCAAGTTTTCAAATAATTTTGAAAGTCAACATCTAAATTTAAAGCACTTATGTCAGTTGTTAATATGAAAACTACTCTATGTCGCCTTATTGAGGGATGAATGGATGTGATAACATGTTTTACAGCAGTTTTAAATGACATTTTTGACCATTCATTTTGCAAGAAATTGAAAGATACAAACATTAGTATTCGCTTGGATGATTCAGCAGCATTTGTTATTTGCTCCGCTAAATAATTATCAGGAGCATGTTGCAAGTCCCTGTAGTGGAAACACATTGTATAACCTGATTGCTCCATTTCAGGGGCTACAACTTTAGTTACAAAATCATCATCTAACAAACTATATACAGCATATCCGTCGTACAGTCTATCTCTATCAAGCTCACTTTCCTGGATAGAAGCACTTTTGAATAATCTTACACCATATGTAGTATGAGCCCACAGTCTAAAATTATGTCTACACGTAAACGCTAAGGCACCAAATAATAGGATTAAAATTACACTTATCAATACAACAGCTAACAAAGGTACAAAGTTCAATTTTATCGTGCTCACTTCATCAAACTGATAAGGTTGATTTTCGGTTGGAATACTATTGTCCATAATATTTGAGTCACTGCACTTATCAATCACATCAAACACAGTCATATTTGATACGAGTCCGTTTTCGTCCGCGCACAACATTTCAGCAGGATCTTCATAATACTTCTTGAACCAATTTTGTATGAGCATAACGTTATCGCAGTTGCAGGTAAATATGTTCCCTTTAACGTTTATATTTTCCAAGTGGATCATGTGTGTTAACTTTTTGTCGACATCAAGTATCTTGTTGCCTTGTAAGTGTGCAACTCTTAGAGATGACAAGCTCTCGAAAGTCTTGTTTGCGACACTTGTTAAGAGGTTATCATTTATGTATAACTCTCTCAAGTGTTTCAACTGCGAGAATTCGCCACCCGACAACTCTGTCAAGTGATTGTTTTCAAGGTGGAGAACATTCAAAGAGTGAAGTCCATTTAAAGTATCGTTGTCAATGGTGGCAATATTGCTGTTGTTTAGATAAAGTTTGTGTAATTTCTTTTTTCCAATGAACAAATGGCTACTTAGGGAGCCAAAGTCATTTCCGTCAAGATAAAGCTCAGTCGCGTCCATTGGTATTTTCTCAGGTATTTCTGTGTAGCCTACTCTTGAGCAGTCGATAACATTGGAATTCCAATTGCTGTCATGGAAGCATGAACATCCTTCTGGACATGTCATCTTACAATCGCACGCTTCGAAATCACAACAAAAACAACTTGATGAGCAATGAGTTTCATACGAGCATAAAAACTGACTTTCTGGTACATCCATTAAGTTTGCTTTTCCTCCATATTTATTGCTCACAACTTCACAGGTAACAGATTCTAAGTCCATGAATCTCGGATATTGTCTCATGTGATTCCAGAGGTTAATTTTTTGCAACCAAATCATATGACAGTTGCAGACAAATGGATTATTTCCAATGAAGAACTTCGGCAACAATCTATGTTTCGGTATGTGGGGCAAAGTAAACCCTGAAAGTTCGATAGTCCTCAATTTATTGTCCGACATGACAACCTTTTCCAAGTTTCTTTTTTGGATAAAGGTACCTGGATGAATCGTGTGAATTTTGTTGTTATTTAAGAAAAGGATCTCTATTGAATCAGGTATAGAGCGTTCATCGACGTTTTCTAAAGCATTGTAGCTAACGTCAAGCATTCGGATATTTTGTTGCGTGTTGCGTTCGTTTTCTAACTTTGTAATATTATTATTATGAATATCAAGCCATTCAAGACTTTCTGGCATATAGCTGTAGTCAAAATAAATTAGCTTATTATCGGATATGTTAAGCCAACCTAAAGTATTTAATTTATTAAAGACACCTCTAATATCTGTCAATTTGTTGCCATCCAAGCGAATAGCTTTCAATGTCGGATTCGACATAAATGCATCTTGTTCAATTGTCTCTATCTTGTTGGAAGCTAAATTTAGTACCTGTAATGATGGTAAGGTACTAAAAGTATCTTTGGGTACGCTTGTAATCTGGTTGTCAACAAGCCGCAAACCATAAAGCTCCTCTAATCCTTCAAATGAGGTGTTACTTACTTTAGCGATATTGTTTTTACCAATATCAAGTGACTTTAAAAATCTTAGCTTTTTAATACCCTCTGGAACTGTGTTAAGACTATTTCCATTCAAACCCAAGTCTTGTAAATAAGTAATGTTTTCAAAACATCTCTCATTGATTGTAGTTATTTGATTATTATCTAAGTAGAGTTGACTCAAAACAAACATATTCGAGAAAACGTGTTCATTCAATGCTTTTATTTTGTTGTCTGATATCGACAGCTGATGAAGGTTCTTTAGCTCAGCAAATGCACCATTACTTATTGTTTCAATCGCATTATTATCCAAATTCAAAACTTGTAATGCGTTTAAGTCTTGAAACGTTTTGGGATCAAGGCGGGCCAAGGAGTTGTAAGACAAATTGAGAATAACTAATCTGATAAGTCCAGCAAAAGTATCTCTGTTAACCCAATCATTTGTGAGACTGTTTCTTGATAAATCTAATTTCTCAAGCTGATCAAGTCCTTCTAATAATCCCGGTGCCAAGACAGACAATGAATTATTTGCTAATGAGATCTCCTTTATAACTCTCGACGATTGAAATAGTTCCGGAGGGACAGCGACTAACTTATTTCCCGACAAGTTTAAGATTTTTAATGAATTCAAGCCGACAAAGGCTCTGTCGCCTATTTCATTAATTAAGTTGTTCTGAATATTCAAGACCTCTAAAGATCTTAGACTGGAGAGGCCGTTATCCGGTAGGCGTAAAATATTGTTGTGAGATAAATCAAGCATTTTAAGTCCAGTATTACAGGATTTACCCGGAGCAATAGGGCCCTTACCCCAATCAGAAAATCCAATCTCTGATATATCTTGAATTTTGTTGTTCGTGAGGTTAAGAGTTTCTAAACTGAAGAGAGGGCAGAATACCTCTGATGGAAGCATGTAAATATTGTTATCACCTAAATCTAATGAGCGAAGTTCCATCAAACCTCGAAAACTTTCGGCATGAAACTCCATTGTCATCGCAGGCCAATCTGTATTGTACGAGCGCAGTGTCAAACTCGTCAAGTCACGTAGCGGCGACAGAACAGTAGCCGGAACATAACGTATTTTACAATAGTCAATGCTTAAATCTTCAAGTTTCCGCAGCTGCCCTAAGAAACTGCCGGTATTCATATGCAATGAACTCTCGAAGAATAACAAATCGGTACATGTCAGCTTTAACTTGTTGATGTTGTACGCCTGCGCGGTTGTAATGTTTTTAAACAAGAAATCCGCTGAGCCAATGGTTTTGATGTTACACGTGAGAAAGTTAGATTCACTCAACTTTGCGTCCGAATAGTCCCACTGACAGCCGGCGGGGGCGGGCGGCGCGGAGCGTGCGCGCGCACCGGCCACCACAAGTAAGCACATCCAAACTTTTAACGAAACCATTCCGTAAAAGTTTATGGTCATATTGTCACAATAATATTGTTCATTTGTCACTGTTATTACACTCAATGTCCACGATGAAACTTTTAATTCACTTTACAGTCTATGAAATAAAGTCTGTGTTGTTGCGTACACTTCGTTCTATGACGAATGTAAACATGAAGTGCGGTGTCGCGATAAAACTTTTGACGCAGCCATGCTCCCGTGCGGTCGGGCGGTAACTGACCTACGAAGTTTGAACGAAAGCCGCATGGGTGTTGGGAGGGGAGGGGGGCACAATGACGGGTGGGTCCCCGCGCTGCATCGCTCGCACACAACAGATGGTACGCGTGTTTTTTGAATATTCGAAAATATTGGTTATGGCGCGTAGGACTGGAGACTGCGAGATGATTTGGTTGCACCTCCTCGAGTTACATCTCAAAGGAGGTCTGGATCTAGAAACGTTTTTATCTTTTGCATTTAGATTAAAATAAAGAAAAATATAATATTTTCTAAAAAATAATTATTTATTACTATTAAGTAATTTTCTTTTTCATGGTAGGTTGATTTCAGCTAGGTAAGTAAGTTAAAAGAAGAAATAATACTAAGTATTGTGTATCGAAATTACAAATTTAATTTTATGATAAAATAATCTTTGTTGTGAATAGTATCTAGTAGAACACAAAAATATATAATTTTTAAATACATAAAATTTAAATCTATTGAAATGTTATAAAAATAACAGAAGAAATATTGTAGTCATAACTTACTGCAATTGACGAAAGGGTCACAATGAAAGCACAGATTTCTGATTGACAGACAAAAGTGCAACACGTAACTTGCAATACTTATTATATTCTGTTGAAATATTTTTTGTTATTGAGTTAAGAACAGATGTCCTTTTGTGGAATTACAGCAACAATATTAGACATAAGTAATTTTATGTGATTTCTGCTTGTTAAACGATAACAGCATCGTTATGAAAGAAACCACGGCGTTCCATGCTTCAATTATCCTCATATTTCTTGAACCAATCTCTTACGGTAATGTGGTATGCAATTAGTGATGCTATTTGCATACCACGTAACTTGTAGTTTGGTCCAATATTAATAATGTACTGAGAAGTACACAAACTAATATGAGAGTGGGTTATGAAATATATGTAAAGTTTGGACTAACGTATAGCTAAGAAATGAGTTTCTTTATTCTTTACCTACTACTTAAAATAGAAATAGAAATTAACACTAATTGGTACTCGTATTAATCAATGAAATTAATAATGATTTAAAAGTAATAAATATGTTTTTAAAGAATGTAAAAATTATATGAGAATAGAAGTGGATGCTGAGCTGACGAGTAACAGAGGAGAATTAAATAAGAAGCCATGTTGTGCCGATCCCACCTGTAGTGGGATGAGGGCAAGAAGAAAAATTAATATTTTATTTTGTCATTTGATTCTAGAAATTTTATATGATAAATACTATTTTAATGATATGCCCCGACATAATTTTTTTTTTTCTTTTAATTTAGAGAGAAGAGATCTTTGTGAAGTGGTATAAAATTTTAATTTTTATTTTCCGTGGCTTTACATATTCATGTATTTGAGCAAAGTGACAGTAGGATTGACGGAAGGAATTAGTTCGTTCTTTTTCTAACTTCCCAATACGGTCAACACCTATCACCTAAGTAAGGTCAGTGACTAAGTAGACAAAGGTCTCGACTTTGGCTTTTCAAGCGGCTCTCGCTAGTCTCTACTAAGAGACAGATGTGGCACGTATATTTGTTTCACAAATATTTTATTATGTATTCTATATCTAGAACCCAAACTTAACTATCACAGAAGACCACTGTCACATAGCAAAACATTTGTGTTGTGTTGTGTTTCCGTTGTTGAGTAAGAAGCTAACTAGAGCCCTACGACGGGGTAAATAAGGGGTGATGAATGAAAATTGGAGACTAAAAATGAAAAGGAACAGTTTCTTAATTTAAAAACAGAAACAAAGAGAAAATGGCCAAAGAAGAGCGCAATAAAAGCAAAGAGTCCCAAATACTGATAAAACGCCTCGTTACAGTAGGTATGTACTAACATTTCCCAGCTTTGTAATTTATATGAAGTGTATAATATTAATGTAAGTGTACAGTATCGTTCTATATTTGTTGAATATCCCACGAGCAAATTTTACTGCTTACTTTGTGTTAATCAATACGATATAGTGTAACAAAGAAATAACTATGGATATTTTTTATCATTAACAATAGATAAGAGTATTCCATAATATTTAGCATTTAAATAAACAATTCAATAATATTTATAGCAATTTGGCACAAAGAGTAGGTAGTTTTTTATAGAAAGTAAAGATAACAAAATTACATCAAAACATTTTTTGTATAAAAAGTATTTTATTGGATAACGATAACAATCAGCTGTTGTGTTACAGGATGTGGAAAGATAGTATGAAGTTGTGATAAATAATAAATAAATATTACACTTTTAATTTGGCTTGCCCGTATAATAACTATTATTTCAAGGCTGCGAGAGTTGAGGTGGAAAAACGGCAATATTCGAGAGGTTGTCAGTTCCATTCCCCTTGTACCACTGGACCTGATTTTATGCGTCTGCTGCAAGTGTGGCCTTTGGGTATACAGATATCATTACTATTACTAGAATTTCAGAAAATAAACTTAGCTGCATCTTCAACACGATCGATTACCTATACTCAAACGACTTCTTAACCAGTGAGGGTTATTGACCGTTGCACCAAGAGATCACCACGAGCATAAAAGATATCGTTAGATATATCACGACAAAGTTCATTATCGCCCAATCACAAACACCAGTAGCTTTGCGGTACCAAATCAAGCGAACAACCAAAAAGATACGAGTCGCAGACTCGTCGCAGATTCCTCTTCAGTTGTGAAGATTAACTTTCAGGCGGAAATCGCTTAAACATCAATTTGGTATTATATGGACTCTCTACAAAGATTACGAGTTAACTGCAAGCGATTTTCTACCTAAATGAATACTTAAGAAAAACACGTTCATTGAATACCAGTGATGTCGTGCGTCACCGCCAACTGTAATCGTGGTGCGTCGGATGCTCAAACACGTGCGTTACAAATTGGGTCTACCGTGGGAGATCTCTAGCATTTCATAGATCTTTCTTTCAATCAACTTTTGAAATAAAGTTTTATGCCGAAGTAATAAGGTTCATGAAAATTTTTAACGAAACAAAGAGTTAGTTGGCTATAGTTTAGGCTAAATAATTTGAAGTCATGTTATCAATAATGCAATTAAACAAACAACAGTAAGCCCATGGGTACCTAATGACTAATTGTTATTTCAAGTGTACCTATATACAATACAATACATGTTCTTTATCTATTACTTCGAAAAATAACTGATTTTTTTTTAAATGTCATTTGTTTGCGGAATCCAAGAAAATATTGCATCTTTAAGAATTATCTGTGCAACAGTTTTATTACAACTAAATGGCACAAACAGGATTAAATCTTTTCCCTAGAGAAGAGCTAGTTAAACGTTACGTAAGTACGTTTAATCAATTTTTTTTCAAAAGATGAAACCTTAATTAATATTGAATTCGAATAAAATAAAATTGAAAACTATCTTAGGTAACAGCCCGTATGAGGTTTCACGTTCAATTGAGTGTCAACTCAATAAATTCTTAGTGTTTTTTCTGCCAATTCAAGAAAGCCTTCAGTTTTATTTGTTTAAGATTACCCTCATTGGCTCTAATAACCTATATGGTAATGTAAATTTACAGATAAACTGAATCTTTCTCAGGAAACAGGACCACAGCCAAGGTCAACCGATAGTTATCGGGGTCCGACCTATTGATATTCTGAGTCAATATTGAGAGTCAATATCTCACGTGCCTATGTCACGGTCCAATATTTGCTAGACAACATCAAACACAATATTACCACTTATCTCGTAACAACTGACTCCGAAAACATCTTAGCGATTCTTCCCTCAGGAACGTTACATAACTAGAGTGTTGACATTGCTCGATATCGGTGAACTATGTCCAATATAACTTTTATGTGAAAGAATGGCTCCTTTTATCTCAGAATATTTATGGCTTTTTCAATGTATCAGATTGGGCTTAAATGGGCACTTCAAACTAAGTATGGGAGTTTTTTAACAGAGTTGTTTGAACAATTAATTTATTGACACTTAATGAGAAAGAGATAAGTCAGGTTTTGAATTAAAGTGGTACTTGAAATAGTGGAAGAAATTTGCTTGGAATAGTCGTTATAAAATCGATGAGCTAAGACGTTGACCTCTCGTTATTGATGAGTGGAATAACTATGATATCTCGCGAATTCTACAGCACTGTGAAAGTCCGTTTGGCTAGTACATATGCTATGCAAATTATGCCTTTGAATAGCCAAACAGAATCAAGCAAGTAAACGGAAGCTCTAAAATAATTGAGACTGCACAGCATGAAACTGGCAACTAAACAAAAAGTACTGCAACCAAATAGAAACCGAAGCGAACTCCTGCGCGGTATCATTGAAAAGATTTTGTTAGCAATGACCAGAAACCTTTTGCGTCCAATTGAAAGCTGTAGTACAGATTCATGTACCTACTAAAAAAAGGACTGAAGGAAAACAAAAGACTACTTCGTAGAGAGATATTAACAATGTACGCCAGATTCCGAACGCAGAAAAAGCTTTTGAACTTATGGTGGACAATAAAACCCGAATTCGGGTCTGCCGCTTTTAGACAAAGAACTCTACCACAATTACTTTACAGCCCCAGTAAATATTGGGAAAAACAATAGTTTCTCTGGAAATGTGGTGGTTCATTCGAGGTTGTCAACGGCGCAATTAATATGGTTGGTGTTTGAATACTATTCGTAATAAATCTTACCCTGGAGAATGTTTTATTTGTTTATTGCTACGGTTTACTGTAGACGAAATTTCAACCACACATTTCTAAAACGATTCAAAAGCTTTGAAACAGTCACAATGAGTAAAGATCCAAATAGGAAAACAAAACACTCCATACTATTATCACGAAAACTACTTAAACGTGTGAAGCAATCTGATTTATAACGACCGTTCTTTCTGCTGTCTTATCTTCAATAGCCATGTTTGTCCATAATGTCTTAAAAGCGTGATTGTGATTTGTTAAGTAAGACATTGCATCTGTTAGTGAGGTAAATGTTGAATGAATCAAGACGTTTTTTAGAGATAATCTGGACAAAATATTGCCTGTGCCTTGATAAAGGTGGTCTTAGCGAACAGGTACACCCAAGGCACGTTTTGAGTCAAATAACCCGCGAGAAAGGGCCCGAAACAGAAAGCGCTTTGTGCTAAAAACGTCGGCCTGTTATCTTCCTTAGATGGGTCCGAACCACAGACTTACGAATATATCATTATTGTCAGATTAAACGAATCAACGATAAACAAAGTTTTGCAATTGCATCATTAGTTTCTTAATTGCAATATAAAAAACT
The DNA here is from genome assembly GCA_910589355.1 of Parapoynx stratiotata. Classification (NCBI taxonomy): domain Eukaryota; kingdom Metazoa; phylum Arthropoda; class Insecta; order Lepidoptera; family Crambidae; genus Parapoynx; species Parapoynx stratiotata. Next base: position 3,116,102 of record OU342468.1, on the reverse strand, counting down.
TTCTCAGCAATTAATAACTATAATTATTCATCATTAAAGACAAATTGTTAATGGTTTTTAATTGATTAGTAGTAAATTACGTATATTGTGTAAGATTATTAATGGCTTACTTCAATCTATTGGCGTTATAAATAATAACGTATGATTTTATGCTGTATATGTTTAGATAGCTAAAAAATTGTATTGACAGTCAAATTAAATCTAGTTCAATTATTATTGGGACGAAGAAATTATTCCATGCCTTACTTTCTCATACGCTCGTTGTTATTCAAAATGTTAAAAGCCAACAAGTTATTTTGCTAAGTGCTTCGTGTTCATAGTTTGTGTCTATTTCCATATTCGTGCCATGTCTCGCTGCTCCATGTCTATCTCGGGCTGCTTCCAAAGGCTCAGCACGAAGTCATCATTCATACGAGGAGATATCATCGTCGCTCGTCGTGGCCAAGCTCAGCCTGTTAACAATAAAAACGTTATCCGGCGCTTACACAAAATGTATCTCGGGAAAATGTCCAGCGCCAATGTTTTAGTCGTTTTACATTCTGTTCGCGTTTAAATTTAGAATGCACGGAATCAATCTGTCGCCACTTAGTGTAAGGGTCTTAAAATAGAGTTTTCTGTAGTGGAATAGATTCTGGAATTTCTGATTTACAATAAATGACATTTGGACTTTCTTTTTCAATGGTTTTAAAGTTTCTTACAAGTTTAGTACACCGACAACAGAGACCATGTAACATTTTAATAATTAATGTTTTTCCTGTCAAGATTTTTTTAAATGTTTTTTTTGACATAGTGTATTTATAAACTATTTTTAATATAATATACATTACTAAACTGCTCTCCTATAAGTCTTATAAGAGTCAGGCTCCACTTTTGCTTATTAAAATCTCAGCAAATAAATCACCACCACCTGATCGAAAGCAGTATGAACTATTATTAAAATCAAAGCAATCACCTTTTGTTTTTATAATGGGCAACACATGTAATAGTAGTTTTGGTCGTCAGAATTGAGGTTATGTTGACAGCGAATCATTAAATCTTCAGTCATAAAAAATTTCGCAGTATCTTATTAAATTTTAATAAACATTTAACGTTAAACAATCAATTGCTCTTAGGACTGATAATTAATAACTGCATTAGCGTCCTGCATTATGCATGACAATGATTCGCTGTCTGTTATCTACGGTGCTCTACCGCAAACATTTACATAATCACACGCGATTAGTAGCTTAAATTTGTAATGACCAGATTTAGTCATGTCGCCAATTAATTAATTAAATAATGTGACCTGGTATGAGCATTGATTATATAGGTAATCGATCATCTACATCACAGGGAATTCGAAAAAGAATTTGTTTAAAAATACGATCTCTATATATCTCTATAGGAAAATAGTTTTGTGTTTCGATCAAAATTAAAATCAGTACTTCTCAATCAGTCTTAGAACCTTTATTATAAATTAAAACCATTTTAATAGGTTTCTTCGCATAGATGATCCAAGTGCCTGTACTGCGCGTGTCTGAAAACCCTGACCAAATGTCGGGGGATCCCTGACCAAACGTCGGGGTTGGCCGCTGCTAATTAGTCTATGCGCATCCAAATAGCTGCAAAAACTAAAAAAGCGTGATTTTTGGCGGAGGGGTATCGGCTACATCAGTATCTTTCAATCAGTTTCGATATCCCGTCTCAAAATTACGGCTGCGACGTCACAGAACCCAGATGGTAAAAACTTGACACGCTTGGTTGCAATACAAATTGTTATACTTGTGCTATCATTGTAAATGTATATCTGTGGGTAAATATCAAACTTCATAGAATCACTCTCAATATTAGTCAAAGCAAACCGTATGCAATACACGTACATTAATCACGACTATTATCCACTAAGAGTTAGTCAGAGACTAGGCAAAATCACCGCAAAAGCAGCCCACTGCCATAGTCCGCGATTCACGAAGCAATGACTGCAAATGTGCTCAGCGTGACAGGTGGTGAGCCAGTCGCCGCTATAAGCTTTTGGATGGTTGTGCAGTTCTAACTAAGTCCATTAGTCGCCTTTCATGACACCTAAGGGAAGAGATGGGTTGGTAGAATTATTTGCCTTTTCTCTGGCTCTCTGGGAAAAAAAAATTATACCTAATAATAACCTAGAGCTTTGATGCTTTCTAGTTTATTAAAGGTCAGAATCACGTGAGTAAGAATCATCATTACATGATTATCAGCTATGCTGCATGTTTAATTGCCACCTCAACGGATGGTCGTGTAGTTCTAAGTCCATTAGTCGCCTTACAATACAAGAAACTATTAAATCGCAAGAACAAACATTTTGATTCGTATCAACAATTAGGACCTACACTCGCACGATGATTAAGTAGGTTTTTGCGGTATGTATTTACTTACAATGCTTATCTATATTGTGTATCTGACAAAATTAACTGATTGATTGGTTTTTTTTTTTTTAATTTATCTACTTATCAAAATATATAATAAATTATCATGCGCACCTTTACATCTGAAGATAAATGTTGATTCATTAAAATTATTACAGAGTTTATGCTTTATCAAACATTAAAAAAAATCTTTGGCTTATCATGAAAATATATCCTGTGAATGCAAAATAAAAGATCAACAATGACTTTATTTCAGCGCAGCGTTGGTAAACCCTGGTGAATGTTACTTGTAGGCTCTAGGGCCTGTATTACAGAACCAAACTCAAGCGTAGATCTCTGCTTGAGCGCAGTTAAAAAGGGATGGCGCTATGTGGGATCTATAGCGCCATCCCTCTCTCACAGTGCTCAAGCTGAGATCTTCGCTTGAGTTTAGTTCCGTAATACGGACCTAGATGTAGGCATCACACAACCAATTACAGAAGTCTACCTTTTTCCGGCAGTGGGCGCCTCCGAGCTATAATGATGAAATTTAAAAAATGAGAAGTACACACTGAGTGGTTATTGCTGTAGAAGTAAGATTTTAAATATTTAAACATAAACAAAATAACTTTATTTACAAACAAAAAGGTGCTATCGCACACGTATCGCTCACGTCCATGAATCTGAAGTATCAAATGTAAACACAGCCTTTTTACTTACTTGACTATGTCTAGTCAATCTTACAGGACGCACACAATTATTCTAATCTTATTAAAATCATGTTTTACCAACGACAGGGTTAGTGAGGATATACCCTAAAATTAAAATTCTTTTATATTATCTGAGTTCGCTCTTAACTTTGATATTTGGGAAAAAAAATTATATGAGCATTTAAATACAACCCTCAAATTCTCTTTGTGTCATCATATGAAGTATTTCCATGCGATTCCTAGACACATTCCTCTCCCTTTTATAGCCAAACAAGAATATAAAATATACTAAAACAAAGAAATGCATTTCACCACAAAATAATATTATTTGTCACCTTTTCCGGAATTACACGAACTGATTTATGATGTCTGATAACATAAATACCTAGGTATATTATTAGCCATCATTATTCATAGTCCTTTATACTTCAAAATAACATCATAATGAAGTCATTTATGTACAATATAATGTATAACAGCACCTTGTTGGAATTATGTATTTAACTTTAAAAGTTCTCTAAGGTTTAATATTAGTTATTGATTATTAAAGGGACTTAAATGTATTTAACTACATATGATATCTTAAGTCGAGTATTACATGCGATGACATATTTAGCCGTTTATTTTAATCACAGTTTGCAAACATCGAACTGTTTTCCTCATAATGAAAGCAGCCTAGAGTACTAGTGATCCCTGCATGAGTTGAATCTGCCTGCAACTACTACGTACACTTTGTCAAATTATGATTCAAGTTATCAAGTCATCCAGCATCTAACATATTGGATGGACATGATAAAATGATGAACCTAAAGGAAAGCATATATGTCCAGCAGTGGTGTCTTGATAATGATGATGACAAAATACGCTGTAATTTATTTGTCAGTTCTACAATTAAATAAATAAATAAATAAATATCTTCAAACATTCGCACCTATCAACTAGCCCCGTTTTAAGCAACTAATGCTGCTTGCGTTACGGACACTAGATGACGGATAAATATATTTAATAGATATACATATAGATATCCTGAATATATATAAACATCCAAGACTGGAGAACAAATGCTTGAAAATTTATCACCCAAACATTTGCCCCCACCGGGGATCGAACCCGGAACCTCTCGAGATGGCTATGCCTTGAGACCGGAATTCAAACCACTCGACCACGGAGGTCGTCAAATCAAGCCAATAGGTACAATAAGGGTATGTAGACGATTAAGTAAAACTTGACTAGTCTCCTCAAGCTTTTTTTGCTGTTCTCTTACGTAACAGGAACGTTTATCAAGCAATTCCTCCCTTGAGAACTGAACCTTTAGCCTGGATAAAAGGCATGTGTGCAAAATTTCATGAGTATCGATTCATAGGAAGACTCCCTAGGCATTCATATTATTTATCAGCTACAGGTAATATACGTCCCACTGCAGGGCTTGTACGTGGAGAAACATATGAGAATATATCGTAACATCACGTTGCCGCACTGGGCCGATTCAGATTAGTGATTGCTATGCAAACGTGAACCAAAAGCGTGATGAAGCATAAATGTTCCAAATATCTCATAATTTTGTTCCACCAGGTCAGCCTAACAATGACAAAGATTTTTTGTTTTTAAGGAACTGAAAGATCACTTGATCGTGAGCAATTATTGCTATCCATGGGATTCCGCAACACCAGAGGAGTCACAAGTGCCAGTGCGTGGTCGACGACCTTTTAAGTGAGAATACACTGTTTTCTTAAGATTTGGATATGGGATCGTTATGAAACAGAAATACCGCAGGAGACAAGTCATTCCATTCGAATATCGAAACTTCGTTCAACTTCTTCGCAATCCTCCTTGTTCATAAATTATTCCAAGACGTATCCCCACCATTCTCTCCAACAGGCTAAGATAAAACAGTAATAATAATCATACACGTCGCTTGTTAGACAAACACGAGATTTGGGCTGATACCAGGAACAATGCAGCCGTGGGTGAGCCGGGGTGTTTTAAAAATAAGCACGAAGCCTCCTAAGGCTCTGATTGTACGATAACTACCTTTAAAGAGGCAGGAGTTTTTCGCGTGGGCAGTTGGCAGTTAGTTTCTAGGTCAGTTGGCAATTGAATTTGGCTTTTTCATAGCATAAACAAATTGATTAGGTAACCTTGTTGATTGAGATATTTTAGCTGTTAGTTTATTTACTAGGCACCGTATAAAACAAGCGACATTTTCAAGACACAGTTGATTTTCTATTGTGTCTAGAAACGTCGTAAATGTGAGTGTGAAACAAATCTATTTTTTATCCGTTTGAACAATTATAATTTTATTTCATCTATGTATGAATTTTATGCTTTTATATTTTTAAATTTAAATTATTTGGAAAATATATTTTCTTAAAAAAATATTCTATTTATATAAATAAAACTCTATGTTTTCGCAATTCATTTTTTAATGTTTCTAATGCACAAACACCGGCCTTACAATTTTAAATACGTACTTTATATTATTCTACAATTTCAACAACAGCTTTGTTAAAGCCAAAACAATGAACGGCGTATTTTATATCAAGACGACCATTTTATCCACTGATAGCATTAAACAAAATCACCTTTTCTGTAAACAAAGGAAAGGGGAGAATTCCAGTATCCTACACCCTAAATAGGACAGCAAATTTGGTTAAGAAGGTATCGAGTGTTTTGGGAAAGGATCATCTCATTACACTGCTTTTACTGGATGGGTCTTTGTAATAATATTAGTAAAGTTACACTAAGTTACTCGTCTTCGGATAATGTTGCTGTTGAGATAAATAAATGGAAATCTTGCAGGCTCACTCAAGGCGAAAGAATCTTGGGGATTTTAGGTTACCTTTATGCCTTGGACTTTATATTTAAGGTTTACAATACTTTTACTAAAATGTTATAAATTAGTAATGATAGGAGAATAAAGAAAAGATTCACGGGTTGTGTAAATAAAATATGTAATATGAAATGTGTGTAGGTTAGAAAATAATTGCTTGACCCCAAATAGAAATGAAAACGGTCTCTGTTTCATTTATATAAAAAATCTATTACACTACATAGTAATTTTACCTAAAAATAGTTTTACTAAAAAGGTTTTACTAAACAATGTTTTGTCGTTATTACGACGAAAACAATATAGTCTGGACCAAATGTGACGGTCTATGAAAATTTAAGCCTATTTTATAAATACACCTACACTTATAATGGACCATAGTGCTTTCGTGATAAAATGGAAAATTGTAAACAAATGAAAGTTAAAAACAAAAGACCTGAAAACAATTCAGGCGAGATTGTTTTTAAAAATGACAATAAAACACAAATAACATAAAACACGTTTTGTGATAAAACGATTATGGTCATTATTTGACCTATATTTGTTAGAAATAAATCGACATAAGAATGTCATTTTAAAAAGTATTTCATCAAAGGGAGAATCTGCAGTGAGTCATTTACTTTGCTACTTTTACTATAACTGCCACAATTTGATTTCTGTTGAGTAAATATTTTATGAACTACTCTTGATTATTCAGAGTGACTCAAAGATTTTACTTGAAAACATGGTACAAACGTGTTTGACTGCCAACTTCGTAAAAAAAAAATATTTTTTCATACGCCTCGGTGGTGCAGCGATTGTGTATGCGACTGCTGTGCAGAGGTCTCGGGTTCGATTCCCGGGTCGGAACAAATGTTTGTACGATCTGCAAATATTTGTTTCGAAGTTTGGATGTTTTCTATGTATAGTATGTATGTATTTACAAAAAAAAAGTATATAAGTATTCTATCAGATAATCTAGCTCTCATATTACAAACTCTGCTTAGTTTGAGGCTAGATGGCGTTGTGTGTTAGATGTCCTACAATATTTATTTATTTATTTTATTGTATGAAATTAATCTCCATGATAGTATTTTTTGTACCGTACTCGTATAGTACAACGTGTGGTACTTAGCTTATTAAACATAACATAACATCACCATAACATTACGCCTCTTTTCCCGAAGGGGTAGGCAGAGGTGTTAAACACCCACATTTTGCCAGATGAGTTAGGTCCCCATGTAACAGGTGGCGAGGCTGTTGCTATTGATTGTACTAAAGATATTAAGGCCCACTTGCAGGAAATTTTAAACCTAGTTTAAAACTCGATTTAGTCATTTTTTGACAATTCAGCCATATAAGAACTGTCAAAAAATTATTAAATCTAGTTTTAAATCTAGATTTAAATTTCCTGCAAGTGGGCCTGAGCCAATTTTGTAATTGATCAGAAATAATATGGAATCCTAGTTGATGGACAGCACAAAAAACAAAGTCAAAACAAGTTATCGAACTAGGAAGGGGCGTAACCAAAATTACACTAACAACAACCTATCAATGCTGACAAGCTAAGAATTAATAGCAGACAAATCACCGGGACCAAGAGCATTATGCTAATATAGAAGCTTACGAAGACTATTTTTTAGACTCATTTATTTATGTTAAGTCATCCTTGTTTGAGATTCAACATAGTTTAAGTTGATATCTCCTACGATCAATCAAAAGCTTCAGCTAAACTTCTATGAGAAGAATCTGTTGATACTAGTTTTGTTCCTTAAAGTCTTATAAATAAGAATGCCAATGCAATATCAAGTTCAAGTTTAAATACAAATTTAGATGATGAATTACTCGAACAAGAACGTCGTTTGTGCTCTCTAGGTTCATTGCAAATCAAACCTTAAGATCTGTTCTTACGGATGGTATTGATGTGGATAGGACGAAATATTTCTCGAGACAGATGATTCGGCGATGTAAGTGGTACATTTTGTTTTAGGAAGGGTTTTGTTTATTATGTTTAGGATCAGGAAGAAGATATTATAAAATTTTGAAGTAATAAAAGTTTCAATCTATCTGAATCAAGCTAAAGTGATGAAAGAAATATTATTTGAGGTCACAGCTAGATTTATTGTAACATAAATGTTTATGTACTAAAATTTATTAAAATGGTTTTTATGGTTATAAATTTCACACAATTACCATGTAAGACTAAAACAAAAATAAAGTGGTTCAACACTAGGTTCATTCTGATTTGCAATTTTGTCTATTGTCTTACTTTCGTCTCGCTTTATAATGCCTTCGAAACGTTATTAACGGATTTTTCTATGAATTATTAAATAGTGAAAATCAATTAGAATTACTTAAAGCAGATTCAAGCCAAGGCCATCAAACACTATATCTAATTTAATAATTTAATTACTTACAGTCACGTAATATATTGAAATTAATTTATACTTCGTCTCAAGGTAAAGTATGAAAGTGATAAGATTTGAACCTTAAGATAGATGAATTGTTTTATACACCTTTAAATACTACGCCAGCAGCGATTGTTGAGCCACTTGCTCGTATTACAAGCGTTTCTTATCTTACTTCCTTGAACTGTTCTACTACATTGTTAAGTGCACGCGTATACATTTTCATCCGAACTATGGTCTCTCAAGCACATATTTAACAAATAGTAAATATTGTCAGTAAATATTGTCAGCCATTTCTTCTTCTTGTTTTTATTTAATACTTAGATAATTTTTGTTATCCAGCATCAGGAAACTCATTTTAAATATCAAAACTCTTTGGATTCTGAATTTTTTTTTTATGGATATGGATTTTGTTGATCAAATCAACGAAATCTATATCCATATAAATTATGTGGTCCACGTCAGCCGAATGTCATTCACTACAGGACATAAGCCGCTCCCGTCAATTTCCATAATAATCGGTCTTGCGCTATTTTCATTCAATTGCTATAAAAAAAAGAAACAAAAAGGAAAGCTGACTAGGGAAAATAATACAGTTTACAAATGATTACTTCAAAGCGTACAGTCAAGCTAGATACTTTTTTCTAAATTGGGTGAAGACTTTATTTCAAATTCGTTTCTTGGATTTACCCGATCTCTGATTGCCATAGTCTTTCACCCATCAGTTTCACTTGCGTGACAAATTGATTTATTAGCACTTTCTATTTCACATTTTATTATTTCTTTGGTAACTTTTCTTGATTGTTGATTCGCAAATATTGTTATTTTAACATCTATTTTGTCTTAATCGTTAAACCAGTGAGAAGCAATAAGTTTTATGGATTTATGGCAATGAAACAAATTTAAGATTGTAATATCATGCACAACAGGCACTTTCCTTACATTTTTTTTCTATTATTTTTAATTTGTTTTGTATTTATGGTTATTGGTTATGAGAAACTAAGGACGATAAAGCATGAGCTAAGCTACGACTAAAATTATAATTCAATATAATTTCACGGCTGCTGTTTTAAATAAATATCTAATTATACACTATCCTTTCTGATATACACGTAGACGTTCACAGTTTTAGCAATGACGCAAACAACTTTATTCCTGAGTGTATACATGTTTATTATTATATTGGAAAGTCAATGAGGCAATGCTTTTAACATTATAAAAGATTAACATATTACGAACTCCAATTATAAAATTGGATTGAAAGTGTTAGATTTCATCATTTCATTCCAGAAAGTTTATCCAACAAATTATCTGAATAGAAACTAATTCGTGTTAATACTGGTGAATATTTTGCTTCTGTCCTCAAAGTAACAAATTAATGTTCAATGACGCATCGTAATTGATGAAGTCCCCACAACTTTAACGTAGGCATCAAAAGATTAATGACAGTCGATGGCTAGGTCAAAACTCTAGATAATATATCTGGTCACTAGGCTATTAATTAAATGTGGTTACTTAACTTTGTAACGGAAACATGGGTTTCTGAATGTTGGCACTCCAACACATATAGGTATAATCACGACTATAATTCCCTAAGAGCTAGTCAGACACTAGGCAAAAGCACCGCAAAAGCAGTCCATAGAAATATATATTTACTTATATGTTTACTTAACAAGTACATAACAACTATGATGTTACGATATGTACCTATATCGGTTGTACGGTAATATTATTATTTTGATATTTCTTTTTCTAAAGAAATTATCAATTTTTGTGGCTAATAATAATATTTATTTAAGTAATCATAATATCCTAACAAGATTTTTTTACTCCATGAGCATTTGATTGGAGGCATTACTCTGTACCCATGAGATGGTCAGTGCTAATACTGATTACCAAGATAAGCTATACCAGAAAGGCGTTAGCACAACGTAGATACACTTTACATTCTCCAAGACTTTAAAGGTGATCATCTGTATTGAGGATTCCTGGTGAGATATTGAAGCTAACGATTGTTATTGTCTTAATTAGGTCAGATCGGTGTGATTAGGTGCGACAGCGCAGGCTTGAGTCACAACCAAGTCGCTCTTGTGGAATCCATCTTTCTTTTGGTCAATATAGATCTTAGACTGAAGTGTTGGAAGTTGGCAAACTTAATACTGTGTTCGTTGTACATTGTCTTGGTTTAAAAGTAAACACCACATATTACGACATATTACATATTCCATGAGACGGTTAATGGTCGGGAAAGTGCAATAGTAATTAAAAGCATAATATTTAATATAAATTAATTAAAAGGAAGATTTAAAGAAGATGAGGGTGTACCTACTCCCTGACTCAGTAGTACTCCTAACTCAGTCAGTAGAGTGGAGATCGGGACTTGATAGATGTATCACGTGGACCGTACGTAGCAGATCCGAACGAGAAGAGGCGATACTCGTGAGCACTGACGCGCATTAGGGGAGGTGTCTCATTACGTGTCCATGCTACACTAACCGTAAAACAGAGAAAGCCAAATTATATGGATGACAAAAATATTAAATAAAAGGAAATATACCAAACGTTTGTTTAACCATTATTTCTGCTTCTGATTCTAGAATAACAACCCAATTTTAATTAATAGGACGAATAGACATTTTACGCAACACGTCCAAGTCTAAAATCAGAACTCCATTGACTGTAATGAAAAGTTGCCTCGTATTAAATCTGACACGCAGTTTTAATGGTGACAAATTGCAATTAGCGAGCGACACACTTCAAATAGGTATATTGAAGTTAATTAACGTCGATGTCAATTATGAGTTTAGATACATTCCATTTAAACTTTGCCTGGACAATTATAGTATCATAGCGAATATAATTATACACGATTCGTTACCAGCCTATGAACGTCCCACTGCTGGGTACAGGTCCTCTTACATAGAGAAGCAATTGAAGACTACTTAGCTACTACCCGTAGGGTTCTTAACACAGTAGAGGTTCAATGAACACAAACACATTGCCAATAATTTGGAACTTTTTACTGGGCACTAAAGCCAGTCAGCAAGTAAAGTCTTGGCTAGTCAAGAGTCCACCATGATGAATTCTAGGCATGTCATAGACTAAGTACCATAGTAATATGATCCACAAGCCCTGCTTGGTATGTGTGGTTTATTATCTACTACTGATTATATTTATGTATAGAAGTTCATAGATGTGGACCAGTTTAAAATAATGTCTCCAATTACAAGGCGACATGTCCTTATAAGCTAGTATATAGTCACATGCCCTGCTAGCAGATACGAGTATTTACGAGCCAGTCTGCTGCATATAGGCAGATGCCACACATGTTCTCCCTTAATTCGAATAGATGACTCGTAGGGTTGCCTCTTTTAATTGATTTATGCTTTATTGCCCGTCTAGTAGAAGTTGAATTAATCGCCAGAAGGTAGGCTCTTTCATGAATATCTACTATATTTAGTTTTCTGTAATACTATGTCATTTAATAGTGTCAGCACTGTGGTTCCCTTCTTTCATTGTTGTAGCGATGAAGTATTTTAAGTAGTGTAACCTTAGTATTTCTTTGCCTATATTTAAACCTATATTTATTAAACAGCTCTATAAAATAAGACACATTAGAAAAATCAAGCATTGATAAAACATTTATTTTGGGTACCTAAATATTTTTTCATGATAATTACAAAAAATATCGAGGCGGCTTCTTAGAAGGATATCTTCAGCAGATAGGAATTAAATCTTTATAAAAAAAAAATAGGAACGTATGGATGTGAACATATTCAGAAAAATTGTTTTTTTCGAAAAAGTATTTACCTTCTTAAAAAAACCTAGGTTTGAGTTTTGGCGACTCGATATCGCAATTAGTTTACCAGCGACCTCCGTTTAAAAATGATTAAAGGTTTTATTTATCGAATCAAGCAACAATGCCAATACAAACACATTAAGCCTTCATAGATTGTGCAATTAAAATTAAGCTTCCACTTTATACCAGAGTTGACAATCGCTTGTCAGGGCATAACAATGAAAAATTTAAGGTCGTAACGAGAATTATCAAATCATAGGACGAGATAATCGTAACCTTGGAGCCAAACGACATTGACTTTCGATTGTTATTGCTTTTAGATGAATAGATTTTTAATAAATTGAAACAATAACAGAAGCTGGCAGTGAGCCGGCCCACAAGTAATTGTTCAGAAGTTAACAATAGCGTAAGGTTTAATTATTATTGAAAAATGCATATGGCGTTCAATTTCTTTGAAGACAATAGTATAGGTGTAATATTAATAATAGTCTAATATATAATATTGGGTCCTTACCTATGAAATTGGTGTTTTTTTTCTCTCTTAGTATTTTGTCTGTAACTATTAAGCTTCAGAGTATTTCTAAATAATAATTACCTCGTCTAAAAATAGACTACATTTTTGAGCTCTTTTGATTTGTTTTGATAATTTGTTGTAAGTTTAATTGTGTTAAAATTGGACACGGAGACAACTCTTTTTAAGTGCCTCCCGAATACATCATTTTATTTGCATTCACTTAAAAACGATAAATAATTTTTATGAAGTGTGATATTACACATATTACTAAAGCTTGTCTAATGATAGATGCCTAATATTATATCTTTGGATTTGTCGTTGTGAAGAAAACTGGAAAAATTTTAGTATGGAAAATGCAGAATTCCCCATAATCTCCATACGAAACACCAATTTCATAGGCAAGGACTTAATAGAATAGTTTGAGGTACAGGTTATGTTGTAGTCACTTTACTAGTAATAAGATAGTTTATTATTATATCAGACCGACCTTTACATGAAAGCGCAGAGAACCTACCTTCTTAATAATTTTACATCCTAATCATTATTTCATGTATTGACAAAAAAAAACAATTCAATTAATTTCAGTACAAACGATTTTGTCAAGACGGGGCCAACGACCAGCTATGTTCTCTACAGTGCATAATAGAGGAGTTAATAAACGTGCAAATTTTATTATACTCGTAAATATATTGAAAAAGAGGGTTATATAGGTTTTTCAATGGCTGTTAAGACGATTTTGAGATTACTAAAGATGCGTTAAACAAGCTTGTAACTAAGTCGTCATACTTAATGTATGGGAGGGTTTCAACTCAATATTTTAAAATTACTACATTTATTTATGAAAAGTTATGAATCTGATTTAACTCATTGGGTGACGTACTATCGATATCAGTTTGAAGTTTTCTGATATATGGTATATTTACGGAATAATCGCCTGGCTACACTTAACGTTTACACCCTGTATAAGTCCCCATTTGACGAACGCAACCGAAAATCACAACTAACAAAATAATATTAGGGACTTAATTCATTTCATTTATGTCAGCTAGCTTGCTATGTTGTCGGAAATACAGACAACCCTAGAGATAAAATTCATATTAATGCTTGCTAACAACTACAGAGCGAGCAATGGCGATATTGATATAAATTGATTAGGACTTGTCGCGTCACTCATTAATATGACCAGACTTATCTAGCGTTCATTACCAGTAATGATATTGACCAAGGGTTTAAACTCAAATGTTTTGCTTCTATGATTTATAAGGGACACGTAGCTGATAATATTGAATTGAGATTCAATAATATTTACATTTTGTCTCGTCTAGGTAGAAAAGTTAGTATGAATTAAATTGGATATCAGATCATAATTATCGAGTGGAGAATTCAATATTGAAAAAAAAAATAAGAACAATAGACAAAACAGTTGTCTTCTTTATAAATTAAAGACTATTTTATATTTTAATACAATACAATTTTATATTTAATATCAATTCTTTAAACTTTATTGAAGTACGATTGAATTATTGAAGTAGTAAATACAAGCCTTTTTATAAAGTGAACAAACTAAGTAAGTGTAAGCAAATTACTTAGAATACCATGATTTATTTCACTTACACTAATGACAGTGCATTCAGACAGATATCTATTCACGATTGACGATAAGAAATTTTTCGCTTATTAGCTACACAGGCGGAATTACTTTCTTGAGCCGTCGGGGGCGAGGTCAAGAGATGTTAGCCTATGGTAAAGCCATCAATTTCATGTAAATAATCTCCAGGCATCCACTGAGTACAATGAAACCTGGCATGTTGATGGATTGGTAAATTTCCACGACTATTTTTCCTCCAATAGCTAAAGGCTTTGTGGTCTTGTAAGGTATCTTGGAATATTAACGTATTGAACTATGGAACGGTTTGAACTTTATACGCGTAAGTGCAAAGTTCAGGAAGAAATGGGAAACTATTTGTCTGAGCGGAGTTTGGATTAGTAGTTAAGTTGTGGTATGTTCGTTGGACTTGATTTTCCGATTCCATACGATGCGAAACTTACAAGTGGTTTTGGTTTTCGATGACATTGTTAAACGTTAATATGTATACGAATATAGCATCATCATCATTCACCCTAGAGACGTACACTGCTGGACATGGCTTCACCCAAGGATCCTTTTTTGGCGGAGTTTGGGACTACCCATTCAAGGTCTCATGTGGTGGTTGGGGGGTTTCCGAGAACCGTCTGTTGACTCGCAGCGTGCACCACCTGCTAGTGAGGATGGTTTCGTCCGTGGGTGGTTATTGAGGCCCCGTAAACCTTTTAACATTTACTCTACATAAAACTAATGTAATAATAGGACAGTTATTCATATAACAGGAAAATGTATGGAAAATGACAATAGCACCTGTGCTCTAACAAGAAATCATACACACTAATCACCAAACAAGGAATCTCTGCTCATAAATTGAGCGCTCACGCTGAATAGTTGCATAATTGAGATAATTACCCCCGTCGAATAGAGCGCTGATAAATCAGTCGATGACCTCGATTTGTATCAATCGGACCGAATCGCTCAAACTCCAATTTGACTTGTGTCAAACGATGATTGGTTGCAACAGTGCCTACGCCTAATTGGCTGAATGAGTTTTGCTCGCGTGCCAGTGCGGTTTACGAGAAATTACGATACGGTGGATACGTTTCTGTCTCCATTTGAATTTTAAGAGATTTTCATACTAGCATGAAAAAATGCTGAAACAATTAAAAAACAATTAGTTTGAATGGAACGGTCAGATTCCTTAGATATAGCCATCATCTTTTAGCCCTTACGTTCTTGTTGATGTAGGCTACCGGTTTTTTGAAAATTACAAACCTTAGCCGTGAATGAATAAACAATGAGTGAACCTTTGCTGTTATATTTTTCTTAAAAAAATACTCACTATATATCCACATACATAATTAAAAAAATTCATGAAATTGAAATCAATCTAGCAATAAGATTGTATAACCGTATAATTAAATAAAAAAGCAATAAACATAATCTCTGTTTATTTATAGTACTGAAGTACTTTGTTGTAGTAGTTTCGCACATTGACTAAAAGCTTAAAAGCTAATCATCTTATTTTACACTGTAATACCTAAACGCTCCACATTTAGTAGCTCTGTGTAATGTTGAATAGGCTGTGTGATTGCAACCAACACTTTGGCCTTTGTTTCGAACGCACGTACCATGCTCATCTATCACTGCTCAGTGCTGCTTGCCAATTTGTTTGTTCACATTATATTGTATTTCTGGTGCTGCAAATACTTTCCAGTCATTACTGGAGCTTGTTTTTTCTTATTTATAGTATCTGCTACTGATCTAGGAGTTTCAACCTTACGTTCTATAATTTTTCAATACGATCGGCGTTGAAGTACCTAATTCATTTTTACCTTTACGAATGTAGTAGTCTTATTACACCTAATATTCGTTGCTTCTTTCTATAGGATACATCAAATAGTTTTTAATGGTCTTCCATTTGTTTTCTATTGACCATCTTTGTATCGTCTAAAATAATTAAGTTACTGCAACAATATTTTCTCCTAAGGCATGTAGATGAATCCTCCAATAGAACTATCACTGGTTAGTGTGTTAGTTTAAATCACCTACTTCTCCACTCAATGGTAGGTTTACGAGCAAATAAAATTTATACTCATTGTTTTGTTTTAAACCAAAGCTTTTCTAGTTCTCACGATCACATCTCATAATGTAGCATTTCGTTCGAGCCTACCAACTGATCACAATTTTGTTTCCATGAAGGCTATAATCATAAAGTTTTTATTGCTATTCATCCAGCAAACACTTACGAAAAAAGTTGTTCGTTACATCTCGGGAAGTTACAGTACGAGATCCGTGTCAGTTTTGATCGTCTTGATTTATGGCCAGATATAAATTGTGAGGTCATGCTCTGTATTCGTTATATAGACAGCTTGTAAAAGTTGCTATTTGTCATACATTTGGCTGTCAGAAGTACTACGAATAGTTTCATAAATATTGGCGTAGGCGCATAATTTCAAACAAAGGTTTTAAAAAATAACCCAAAAAAATTATAATAACACTTAGTATTTTACATAAATGCTTTACAACTTAAACAGCTTTATATATTAAAATAATTACTAACTAATTGAAACTAAATGTTATATAAATACAATATTAATAATTGTGAATAATTTATCATAAATAATTGTATTTAATATTTATCAGTATTTCAGTGTAGTCAATAGCGCTGAATTATATAATAGTATTTATTATTAAAATAAAGACCATGATTTATATTATCTCTACTATTTTCTAGGTTTGCTTGAGCCATGAACTATAAATGTATAAAGATACAATTAGCTTTCAAGAAAGAAAAAAGTGAATGGAAAATACACAATATAATCAAATAACAATTGTTATCTAGTGATGTAAGTCTAGACGTACCCTTGAAGACAGAAATGGTATAGGGTTATGAACATAAATGTATTATCATTAGGAACAAGAATACTGATAATATGCTAGCAGAAAAGACACGCTTTGTTAAGATTAACATAATCCGATGCAACTCTAACAACGTAGTTGCACGTATCAACGAAGCCGTGTGCCGCATTGGTAATTTATAAAGAACTTTGTCGCTACTTCTCATTAAGGCAGCTTCCTTTCGTGGGCGATCTAATTAACGACAAACCAGAACAATAATGTGTAATCTGAATATTTATGAGGGTAAACAGCATCTGTGAATTTGATATACATACACGAATGTTTATCTTGAACGAAAATTGACTGTGTGCGATGAATAATTTATTGTGAGCAACCGGCATTGACGTTGGCCATATTTTAATATAAATCCATCTACCATATTGTATGCAAAATGCCATTGAATGCAGTGCAAGGCAGGATCATTATTCCAATATACGACTGCGATATTCATCACGAAGGTTGTACTTGCAGTATTTTAAACAAATCATCTTTAAACGTAGAGAAGAAACTCGTACGTGAATAATCGAGTCAGTGATGCGCTATGATATTTATTGCTTTGATTTTAGTTCTTGATTCTTTATTATCATACTAGCAATACTTGTATTAAATCTTCCCAAGCTGGCTCAATGCAATTTCTAATACTGTGATGACTTAAACATTTTTAAAGGTCTATTAATAATTTTCTACTTTCATATCGATGGTATACAAATACATCACCTTTTAAGACCATGAAAATATCAAGATTCTTTCCCGACTACTTTTTTGTCGATAACTTTATCGAGTATACAGCAACACTATTATGCACCGCGGTTAACAGAATCAATTTTAATAATGCCCTTTACTTATTTATTTTACTGCACTTTGTATGGACTGTGACTCGTTAGTATTCTTTTCTCATATCTTTTTGAGGCCCTACTGAAATATTCATGAATAACCGTTTCTGGCCCTAATGGATATTAACTCATGTGATGTCAATTATTTACATGATTTTTTAAATGTTGAAATCTTTTGGATTCGTGACGGACACTTACGTACCATGCCCTGATTATTTTATGTTTATATTCTTTTACGTATTTAAGTGTCCTTTGTCATTTACTTCCGATTAGTGCAATCTGGCGAAACCAAATTAAATAAAAGAAAATATTCGATTCGTTAGTTTTTAAAAAACACAAATTCACTTGTCAAAGAATTTGACATTTTAATTTAGAACGAATACGTATGATTACACAAAAATTAACGTATCAATTATTGTTATTAAAACACAAAAAATGACATATATTATCACGACAGCAGAGGAGCTTACAGTAACATTTTGCCAGACATGTTAAGTCCCCATGTAACTGGTAGCGACCCTGTTGCCATGCACCGGGCACATTCTAAGATAAGCGATCTTCACAACCAACTTCACATAAAGTTAACAAAACCAACGAAATATAACTAGACCAATTTATAAATTTTTCTATGTCATGTAAAGTAGGCAAAATAGTATTAAAACAGAAAAGAATTTAAATATATCGCTTGCTCTTTCTTTCTCTTTCTTCTTTCACAAAAAGAATGTACCAACGGCCTTTCTTGCCTAGCATGTCGTAAAAGGTGACTAAGCGCGTATTGGGTACAGGGTCTGTCGTTGTGTAGGCGATGAGCTAGCGACTTGTTACTACTCTTTCACGATTTTTCATCTGACCAAACCCAATTTTTGTATGGCTAAATGTGGTCTTAAGGAACACAGTGCTCCTTGGACTCTGCCTACCCCTTCGGGGATTGCAGGCGTGATTGTATGTATGTATGTATATTTATTCTTTCTCGTCGTGTCGAGTGGTGGTGGCTCATTAAAAGAACACTACAAACCCATCTCTTCCCATGAAACCATCAAATAGCTTTAGCGGCGACGGGTTCACCACTTGTCACGCTGAGCACATGTGCACTCACTACTTGGTGAAGCGCGGACTATCGCAGTGGACTGCTTCTGCGGTTCTTTTGTCTAGTCTCTAACTAACCCTTAGGGGATCATAGTCGTGATTAATTGTATGTATGTATATTTATTCTTTTTCCAGTCACAGAATAATAAAATAACAGATCAGAAGAAATACAAGTGTACTTCTGCCAATACACACGTACTATATTGGTGGATGTATACTCCCATATGGAAGTACATGATAAGGATGGTATCATTATTCTACAGACTTCCTACTTCTGGGCCCTGTGCCCACTTGTACAAAATTATAAAGAGTGATGGGCCGTAACACCATCAAGATTGCAAAAGCGTACGGGACCAGCGGCGGACGTATCTTCCGAAGCACGGAAGGTCTCGACATCACAAAGCTGTGGTCACCCATCCAAAGACTGACCATGGCGTATGTTGCTTTTTTTTCAATATCGAAAGCCATTGCATGAACAACTACGGTATTGAGCCTATTGAGCTCCTAGATGAAAATAGGTAATTACAATGAATTTCGTAAATAACCGTAATCTATAAGATAAACGAGATTCCTAAACGGTGATGAAAACGTGACCTCATTTCTGTTCGGAGAACGTCAACTTGGGTAGAGTTATTAACTTTGATACACTTGAAGAAGTGTCTTTTGCATGCCACTTTATGCAAGTACAGGCTACACAACTTAAAATTACCACATATATATATTTTTATTGTTCATGACCACGAATACAGAGTTCTTCAGTCATATACTGAGCGTAGTCCAGTCTTTAGTAGTATTAAGTCTTCATTTGCATTGAAATGCAAGAGAAATACATTTCAATGCATCCTGGGAGAGTTTGGCGCCAAATGGTCGATGGTAGACTCTGTGGTGCTACTTTAAGGAGGTGGATTACCACGATAAAAAACTCATCGCTTGGCACACCACTTGACGCTTTAATCAATGATCCTCCATATTGCACATCATCACAGACACTTATTACACAAAACTACACTGATTTTATGAAATAATATCCACTCCGAAACAATATTACAATCATCGAAATAAAAATCACGTCCGCCATAATGCCGCCAAAAACCTAATTACCACATTCATTTCTGGACCGTGTCAAGATTGAAAATCAATTCACAGATGACTTTTTACATGTAAGGAGATTCGCATTCGAGTAGATAAGATTATTAAGCAGGTAGGTTTAATTGTGTTATGCTTATTCAATGTCTTTTCGTCATTCTCAGCCTATATTCGTTCCACTGCCGAACACAGACCTTCCTCATGGAGAATATATGATATTAAGAGTATGGGCCGTAACACCACCCCGCTGACCCAATGCGGTTTAGTGGGTAGAAACAGTCGCAATAGCGACCGGAACCAACGGCTTAACGTGTCTTCCAAAGCATGGAGGATTTCGAGTTCACAAAATTTTGGTAACCGATCCTTGGCCTGACCATGGCGAATATAGCTTTGTTTTCGATCGAAAGCCGAAGCGTACCACTACGTCACCGAGCTCCTCTTTCGCTAATAATGACTCGATGTTGCCATAAGGCATCCAATACTGCTTTGCCGAGTCCCGGTCTCCACTCATGAACGTCTCTTTATTATTATGCTATACTACAAATGAAACAAGCTGTTTGTACATAACTAAAGAATTTTGATTTCTTTTTGATGAATTGAAAGACGTGAAAATATGACCGCACTTAAAACAATATATAAAGATCATGTTAATAGGTATCCAACTTCAGTTAAGGAACAAAAGAGGAGTTCCGATGGATGGCAAACAGCCGTCAACAAAAAATCTCCTCTTGTTTGCGTTGCAATCAATCAAACAAAGCTCGCTCGAGCTCCGAGTTTGCAATGCTAACTTTTTGAAACGGCCCGCTATTATTTAGTATTGATTTCCGACTACAATTTTTATCTGAATTCCAAACCGTCGAATGTTTATAGAGATTTGCGACAGTAAAAGTATGATTTGGCCCGCTCGCGTTTACGCTCCAAACAAAATTTGACTTTTAGAACGAATTGTTTTGAACACAGCACGTTGAGCTTTGCGAATGCGGTCACTGTTTTTAATTGAATTGTGTTGTTATGGAATTTACAGGCGTTTTAAATCAGAAATGGTTTTGACAAAAACAACAGCTTTTAGATAACAATAGTATTGAACATATATTTTTTTTGGCTGTTGTCCAATGAACCTGCAAGAAATCACGATAATATTGTGTCAATATTTCTGACATTACACCAATTAGATATTGATTGTCATTGAGCTGCAGAACCCAAGTTGCTTCCAAAGAAGGATAAGTTGCTTACATACAAGGACTTGTATATCAGCTAGGTATATCAAGTCACACAAATCTATCATCCCGTCAGCGGTAGTTAACGTTATTTCTTACTATGAAGATGATAAAACTGATAAAAATACTCAGTATTAAAGTAGTTAATGTAATTAGAGCTTAATAGTTCTAATATTTTACGGTCAGTTTCTCAATTAATTCACACGCTTAATATAAACACGTCTGCTCATAAACTGAGCTTATTAAGCACTTGATAATCAGATTACAACTAAACAATTGCTGTTTCTCATCCATCACGGCCGTAGGTGGGTTCCACAGGGCACATAATGGCCTCTTGTTTAAGAATTAACTTTGAAGCCATCCAATCAGGCACACATCGGTTAACCGATCAAATATAACAAAAAGCCTACACTCAATCAAGACAAGCGCAACGAGGTGTTAAGCTAGCACTATCAATCATCTAAACGAATAGGGACGAGCTTCGTTATCCGCCTCTGGATTCAAGCCAAAATTGTAATAAAGACGGTCTCGTTAAATATCTGATGGGACGGGCTATTAAGTGGTTTCATGGCGGTAAAATAGTGCGGCCAAATTAAATGATCGTCGTGGTTTGAGTATCTTAGATACAGATAAAAAAATAACGGCTGATGATTTTGACAATAATATGTGGGCGAAAGTAGAAGTAAATAATCTTTATAAATGTAAACATAGAAAAGAACAAATTCTCACTGTTAAATCACTTTGAACTGTTAATCAATGTAATGATTAACGGCTTGTATTATGGGATCTAGAGTTAAAACTAGAGAATAACATACATACTAAAATAAATATTGTAATTGGCACATGAAGATAAAGTGGTTTGTTTAAACATAAACATGTATATTAAGACGAGGTGATAAGAGTAGCTTAAGCCATGATTCACATGTTTACTTTGTTAGTTAAATTTGATCATTATTACTAACTAGCAGTACCTAGAGAACCAAACATTGATATTTTAACAATCCTCAGAATAAGAAAAAAAAAATCGGTACGCGATGTTTCGGAAAAGAACATTGTATCTAATTATATAATAACAATAAAGCCTTGTAACCCTCTCTATAAGAAGAAAAAATATTTAATAAACTCCGACGAAAGAAAGAAGCACATGTAATACATACATCGGCTTATTTTTCCATGAAGACTTTCAGAAAAAACAAGAAAATTCCGAGACGCATTATCAGAACACATTTTTCCCATCTAAGGAAGCGAGATAACATGAACAGAGGATTTTATGCTCCAACTTCAGCGGAGTCTGGCAACATCCTTGCTTTTATTAGAACATACCCTAATTAGATAGAAACTTTATTGGAAGCTGTTTACATGAATGGTTTGAATATTAGATGTTGTTTTTACTAATGGTATGTATGGTATGTTTTTTATCATAAATAGTATGATGTTTCTCTGAAAATACATCTAGGTATTTTTGTCTTTTAAATAAAAATTCTAATTATTTATTGCTTTGCATTGTGACCTGTGTAGGATAAAATATATAAGTAAGATAAAAAGAGTGTTTCTGTTTTTAAGCTGTTGTCTCGACGCCTAAATTATATTATATTTTTAAATTGTTATAACTATCGTAATCAAATTAATAATATATTAGAACAGTAAATTTTAGAACTTAAATAAGGCACTATTGTAAGTAGCCCTTCCTTTTACAACATTCTTTAAGTTATGTGTTCAGTGATTTGTGATATTTACCTTTTTTAAATTGTTCCAGTTGTGCCTTTTATTTGTACCAATAAAAGAATAGTGACAAGCAATAGTTCATCAACCTCACCATGCCATAGTGGTTATTCTACAAACATGATTGTAAACTAATACTAACTAATTTTCTACACGGACTAAATTATGAAGAAACGGAGAACCTGATGAATGTGTTTATATAAACTTGACATAAATATAAGCGCGCGCACACACATACACACGCACACACACACGCACACACACACGCACACGCACACACACACACACACACACACACACACACACACACACACACACACACACACACACACACACACACAACATATATAATTCCCTTTTTTATTTGTTAGTTGGATTTGTATGTGCTTTTATATCTCTGATATCTCTGATATATCTCTGATAGAAATATAATATGGGTAAGAGCGAGATAGCCCCAACACGAGTTATTACTCACTGGGGCGTCTCCAAATATTGTATGATATGCATTTGAGAAATAAAAGAATTATAGATTTTTTTATAACATAGTTTTACGTTATTATTATAAACTACTGGTGCTTTTAATTGTGGGTGTTTAACACCTCTGCCTCTATGACTAATCCTTCGGGGAGAAGAGGAGTGATGATGATAATTATGTTGTTATTATAAACTGCAAAACAAATTTTATGCAATGTTATCTAACGCACACAAACTCTTTTTATTTGCATTGAATAACGTACCATACGCAATATCTGTTCTAGAATATTATCAATTGATTTTCTTTTCCGCTTTGCGGTGTTGTCACATTAACTTCACTTTTAGAAAGCTACTCCACGTCGGTTTTTGATGTGGTTATGTTTATTAGTATAATTGCTCAGTTCTCTCGACTTGAAAATCGGTTTGTTGGTTTTACTTTCATTTTTATAGTAATATGTTTATTACAAGCAATTGAATTACATAAATGGGAGGCTATTTCTTTACCGTTGGTTCAAAATTCGCAATTCTATTAGCATTGCATTGCTTTGATTCGACATGAAGGGAAATACAGACTGACAGTGGAAATACTAGACATTATCTTCTGTCACAAATGGTACAATGTGGTTTTTTATTATTCTAAACCACTTTCTGTCAGGTTAATTGCCAATTGCTTCATTGAATCGGTACTGCAGTGTTATCTTTATGAGAGCAATATGATTGCCACTATTAATAGCACCCGTGTTTTCATATATACATAATTATAATCTGACGAAATTTCTGTAAGTGTACCATTATAACTCCCCTTATTATTTTCTATTGCATTACCAAATTAAGTAACCATGGTTGTGATCGAGCGTCGTCAATCATCTCAGTCGTTCGAAAGTTCACAATGACATAATATAACAATACAATCAATTTTGTCGGTGTTCGAGAAACTGAGGGCATCTGGGTCTGTTGTAAGTCCCACGGCAATATCTGGCACGATTTCATAGTCATCCTTCACATTTTATAGTAACCAGGCGTTTTCTTCTTGTTTGCAATTGGTTACAGTATCACAGTTATCTAGAAAAACATATTTGTAATCATCATATGAGAAGCTATGTGGCGCATTTACATAGTACGCTTTGGCTTTCGATACGAAAACAAAGCTACCCTCGCCATGATGAACTCCGTGCTTTGAAAGACACGTTATGCCGTTGGTTCCAATTGCTATTGCGAACGTTTCTACCTTGCATTGGGCCAGCGTGGTGGTGTTACGGCTCACACTCCTCATGTGTTTCTCCATGAAGAAGACCTGTGTCCAGCGGGAGGTATGAGTCATCATTTACCGCTGGGTAAACGGTTCTATATTTTAAACATTGTTATAAAAATTGTTGTAAGCATTGTTGTAAAAATTCAGTCATGAATTATGATACCTTGTGACATCCTCTTATTCATTCCACTTAGACTTGCCTGTAATTTGTATATTGTAGAACGTCAGAAATTTTATGTAAATGGAGGATGGACCCCTTGCAGAGTTTCTTGCCTGTATCTTCTCTTGATAATCCCTCTCTGTAGTGAACAGGAAGAAAAAAATGTAGAGGTATACAAGTCTCTTCTTCTTCTTGCCCTTTTCCCACTCTAGGTGGGGTCGGCACAACATGTCTTCTTCTTCCATTTTCCTCTGTCACTCGTCAGCTCAGCATCCACCTCTTTTTTCCTCATATCATTCTTCACGCATTCAATCCATCGCTTCTTTGGTCTCCCTAACTCTAGGTCCGTCCACATCCTGTAGAGGTATACAAGTAGAAGTATATAATTTGTTTGTTAAGTTTTATTGTTTTTGACGCGTCATAAGTGTAACTACTTGTTACCTAAATGATTAAATAAAGAATTTCATTTCATTTCAGAAAAGGCTTTGTTAAATCTTCAGGAAGTTCGTACACACTTAAAATTGGAGAACGACAAAAATAAACATCTCTCCAACCAGTCATTTCAATTAATTACGAATCCCTTTCTTAAAATTTTATTACCCCAGTTTCATCCATCAGGCCCAGTCGGAAATTAAACCTTTCCAGACAAAACCAACAATCAAAAAGTAAAGCACGAGCCGTGTCTACGGGTTTTTTCGTTCCTGCTATTACGGTTCTGTCTGGGTTTGTGCTAATATTTGCCACCGCGCATTATTACTGTGCGTCCTTTGCACAATGGAGCGAGAATTACCTTTGGTGCCGTGTTTAGGCTCCCGTTCGGTCGAGTGGTCATGCGAGTGCAGTAGCTAATGTTTTATTATTAGGAAGTTCTTTGAAACGTGTTACAATCAGATATAATTGTTTTTGGTATTCAAATTGTTATAGATGAATCAGCGTCAACACTCAACATCGGCTTTGAATTTTGATATATTTGTAAGTACAGTCCAGTTCAAAAATATTTATACACGTTTGACAGAAAATGATTATTATTAGAAAGGAATAAAGACAGTCACCTGTCAAATGTGCATACCTAATTTTTAACTTGACTGTACTTGATACAGATAAAATAAATCAAATTTATTTGTTTTTAAAATTGTTTACATTATCTAATGCAATTTATTTATATTAATATTAAATATGTATCATAGTCATATTGTTAGGTTTTAACATACCATTCCATTTCATCCCCATTAATATTGGCTAGAATTTTATAAATATGAGTGTAACATGCGCATTCTGTACATCAATTATCATTTTGTATATAAGTATCTAACTAATACACAAAGTCTTCACTTCACTCAACTTTTAGAAAACTGCTTCGAACTGCCTGCTCTGCTTAAAAACTTTTTTCTGAATAATTCCAATGCGAAATAAGGTCCAAAAACATTTTCTTTAAAGAATTTTGTGAATGTAACCTAAGAATTGGCGAAGCATATTCATGCTTACAAGCCCGTTCCATCTGGTAAGCAAGCAAAGTCAACAGCCATCTCATAACTGGATGTCGAGCCGCATGCATTCTTGATGAGTCGCTTTTTCCTGTGCCTACTGTTTATCCGACCCTTGGGCTGTACTGGCTCAGTTAGCGTATTTTTCGAGCTGAATCGAGAGTTTGGTAAAAATTTTATGTGTTGGAGCTTGAGTCTGATGAGACAGTATGGCATCTGCACTACCTAATGTTTTAATAGCCATAGTATTTTGGTAGATAAAAATAAAATAAATAAATATCTTCAAACATTCACATCTATTATAATTTTATTTCTTCATTGTATATTTCTTTCTTTATTGTGTACAATAAATTATTAAATAAAATAAATAAATAATAAATCTTTCAACTAGCCGTATTTCAAGCAACTAATGCTGCTTGTGTTACGGATACTAGATGACAGATAAATATGTTTAGTAGACAAATACATATTAATATTTAGAAAATATACAATACAAGACTGAAGAAGAAATGCGTGTAATCACAAAAACAACTATCCCGCCGGGGATCGCACCCAGAACCTCTCGAGATAGCGACGCCTTGAGACCGGCGTACAGACTTCTCGACCACGGAGTTCGTCAGATTCTTCTTTCATTACACTTTATAAAGTAAATCTTATGTCAAGCTTATACGGTGGCCGATATTGATTGCCAATATGAATAAGCAGTGAAATATTTATTAATCTTATGACCAAGATCGGGTCCCTAATACTGTAATCGTTAATAATCTTAATGTGTACTCAAAATAACAATCCGCTGAATTGAGTGCTAAGCTGTTATTTAACGGGTTTTCACTTCTAGTTTTCACACGGAAAACGCTAAGTGTTCAATGTCGACTTTATTTACTTGACAACAATGCTAAACTAAACACCAATACAACTTAACACTTTTGTTCTAAAATGAATCCTATTGCTAATGTGTTAGGGATTTCCGATTTGACCAACATTGTCTTGTTTGTCCCCGTCGGATGTCTAGTTAGCGAGGACGTTTTGAATACAATTCATCGTGGTGTGAATGAACTAAATTTGAGACTTAACCTGGATTTTCTATTTACACAGTGAACCTAGTTTCATAGAACCACCACTAGGCGCCCGCCAAAATATATAGTCACGTTTTGAATTCGTAATAAAATTACACATTTATTTGTCTACATGATTCAATGTAATTGAAGTCTTTGGCAGCTCATCTATGTAGTTATTTATACGAGTGATACACTCGTACTTAGATGAAGAAAATATTTTACTGGTAGATAAATAATAATAATAGTTATATAGCAAGATCAGCAGCTGGGTTTGGGAAAGGAGGAGTCAGCGTGGAGGAGTAAACATCTAGTGCGAGCTTGACTCATCCACAATAGTGCACATAATCTAGTATAAGGATTTGGCTCTGTTGTTTTTCTGTAATAAATTGGTTGTAAATTGAAAATAAACAATTTTTTTTTATTAAGAATCATAAACACTTAAACTAGTTAAACTTGAACGTGAAAAAATTCAAGTTTAATAATAATATTTTTTGTAACAATTGTGACGAATCTTGATAACCCTCTCTCTCTACCCTCTACACATCGCCTTTGTGTGAGGAATCTTTCGTCTGATTCAAAGCCTTAATTACTTCAATCAACGGTACAGAATCAAAATACCTTCGGAACCACGGAGAGGTAAATTCACACGCGGAATAACGCCCGTAGGAATGTAGGTCGAATGCTGATTGCACACTCCTCATATCGAATTCTCTTTTCCACCAACGATCTCGGTACGCGAAAAATTTCATATCGCCACGTTTTGCAAGTAAAATCAGACAACTTTTGACACTTCAATTACGTACTGATGGCCTCCTCTAATTTTCCCCCTAAAACCGCGATACAGGCCGTGTCATGAGCATACAAGTCTAAGTTAGACAAAATGAAACTCAGGGAAAGTTGGAGGCGGGCGGGAGGTAATAAGGAGAAAAATTGAAAAGTTTTTCCCTTTAATATTAAATTAAGTGGATATCTGTTATCGCAGGTGCACTATCGCGAGAAGTTCGCTATCCTGAAGCCTGCAGTCGTTTTATTTGTTTTGGTTTACGCTTGTTAGTTTCCCATTAAATTTTAATGCTATGGGGCGAACCTTTTATTAATTCGTTCGCCTTAACGCTCGCCCGTCTCGACTTGATGAATGTTTTACGTGTGCACGTCCTTATGAAATTAAATCTCTTATAAATACTTGAACACCGTTGCGAACACGTGTTTATATCTCGAAAATAGTTCGAACTCGGTTCAAAGCGGGAAATAAATTATATGGCTGTTCTCTTTTTAGGTTCGGTGTAAAGGGAATCTCTTTAGTGATCTGTTGTAGACCACACTAAAACCAACGGACAGTTACAAATCTTCATTAACATGTGACAAAATTCGGCAGTTGGCCATTTGTGGTAATAAATCGAAACCAGAACGTAATATTTGATTCAGGATGTAAGTGAACTACCAGAGCTATGTTGATTAAAGCGTGTATAAAACTTAAAAAGTTATATAAATAAAAAAATCAATCTAGCACAAGTAGAATAGTAGAATCGAATTAAAAAGTATGGATAACACGGCTA
Organism: Parapoynx stratiotata; assembly: GCA_910589355.1. NCBI lineage: Eukaryota > Metazoa > Arthropoda > Insecta > Lepidoptera > Crambidae > Parapoynx > Parapoynx stratiotata. The sequence continues at coordinate 3,087,088 of OU342468.1, read as the reverse complement.
GTATATTAAATTGAGTACAAAAGAGTTAATACCACAAGTAGTTAGACATTGAACACAAGTCACCTAAAAATATAATTATGGGTTTTAGTAGGATGACATGCTTGGACATTCTCATTCAGGTGTGTAGAGTAAAATGACAGCTAACAAAAATATTGACAAGAGAAACATATTACGATCAACAGTAACTGGCAACAGCGCAAAATAAAGACAGAAACACGATGATGAAGATTGCCAATAAAAACGTTATGAAATAATTCAAGTTCATGGCGTAGAAATAATTCCCAGTGACTAACGCGAAGAGCGCTTACAGAAGTGACAAGTTAATGACGCAAATTAAGCTTTTCGTCGACATCGACAAGTGTCGGCGTATTGCAATAAATCGAGCGAGTCTCCGTGAATGCGAAACGCAAAAAGAAAAAGAACTCGCCACTCAATTCCTGGGACTCAAGCTTACTTTCATTAATACGTCTCTAAAGTTGAAAATAACTGGCCAGAAAGAAACCCCGGCAAAATTTACATTGAAAAATAGCCCTATCGTTCGTGCTTCGATTTAGAGTGCAATTTCGGTTGACAAGGCTTGTATCAGTAAGTTTTAATGAATTTAATTTATTGAGGCTCGTGCACAAATTTGTCGCTTCTATTGGCTGTGGATTCGTTTTGGTAGTCGAGGCGTGTGAGATCTTAACGTCCATGTTTTGGTTTGTATAATCCACCCCGTAATAAAATTGGACTTTATATCTTCTCCTAATTCTTCGGTTAGACCAGATATATGGTTTTATTTGGTTCTGAAGCTTTTTTCTTTATCATGAAAGGAGGCCTAGTTAGTTGAGTGTGGTCAAATAAATTAGAATACTTTATAGCCGTTAAGATAGTTGTGTAATAATTATAAGCTTGTTTATATTTAGTAGCAACCTTATAAGCTACAAAACGTGTGTATAGTATTTCAGCTTAGAAGATTTTTTTTCATGATTTGTACTAATATATTTGATTACTCTTTTTATTTCAGCAATTATAAACACAAAGTTCAGTTATTACCTTAAGTAACTATGTTCCTTTAAATTGTCCTTACTGTCTGTGTATATTCTACTCCTTTTACACTAGTTGTCTTCTGGAGAACCTAATACAGACTAAACCTGCTGTGATTGCAGTCCTAATTACTGGCACGGAAAGGCTTAAGCTTGTTGTCCAATTCCTGACTAGTAAAGTGTATATTAGAATATAAATAAATACGATAGTAGTTCGTTCGAAAGTAGTGTAAGAGACAGAAATGATGAGAAGAAATTAAGCAATAAGGATCAATGTTGAAGAAGAAAGAAATGTATAGATAAGAGTGGACGTAGAATAAGACGAGAGCCAAATTGATGGGTTGACGGAGCAGAGTGGATATAAGCACAACAAACTGAAATACTAGACAAGACTACGAGAGATAATATGACGAGAGACGGAGCAGAGTGGATATAAGCACAACAAACTGAAATACTAGACAAGGCTACGAGAGATAATATGACGAGAGACGGAGCAGAGTGGATATAAGCACAACAAACTGAAATACTAGACAAGGCTACGAGAGATAATATGACGAGAGACGGAGCAGAGTGGATATAAGCACAACAAACTGAAATACTAGACAAGGCTACGAGAGATAATATGACGAGAGACGGAGCAGAGTGGATATAAGCACAACAAACTGAAATACTAGGCAAGGCTACGAGAGATAATATGACGAGAGACGGAGCAGAGTGGATATAAGCACAACAAACTGAAATACTAGATAAGGCTACGAGAGATAATAAGAAACAATAGCAAAGATAAAAAGCAAGGATATCATGACAAAGTACCTAAATATTATCTGCCAGTGCACAACACAACAATAATATGACAAAGAAACTGAAAGCAAATTATTAGCCAGAAGCAGACTTCACCCACTTACTAAAAATCATGAAGATGTACTTTTTAATTTAGTTGTCGGCACTCTATTATAATTTAAACGTAAGTCAGTTATAAACTTCGCACATTAATTATCAAATAAGTTACCGGGGCCATCAATATCACTAGAAGTAGATTTAGATGTTTAATCATTTGACGACACACATTTTAACGACATCATCGGCTTATAACGACTTGACTACTTATTCACGTCTTTTGGTTAATCCGCGAAAGTGAACCGTTTATAGAGCTGTGAACCGATTTATCACGTAATCTTACGTGGCTTGATTCATTGAAGTGATTCATCCTAAACATTGTACACAGTGGAAGGAATATACCAGTAGGTGATTGTGTTAAAAACATAGGGTTTCAATTTTAAACTGTTTTGTATAGGCTTAGAGTATTGAGTACGTATAAAGTCTTAAATGTGTTCAAACAAGTGCTGACACGATAATCAGTGTTTTAGGCTACGGCGATTCATAAATTAGGTAGGCTGCATACTTATCTGCTTTCCAATATAAGACAAGTCTTATCGATTAATGAAATCACTGAAAAGTCCATTGCTTACAAAACACATGAAACATCTTGCCTATTTATTTTGAACAGTTTTATTTTACACAAAAGACAGATACGTAAAACTAATTACAAAAACGGTACAAAGGTTTAAAGGCCTATGAGCATTTTCATCGTAAAAAACGTCGCTTTAGATGAAATAAAATTATAATTACGAATTTTAAAAAATGTAAGCAAGATGTAGTATTGCCAGTGATATTGATTGCTTCACGCCTGGCTTATTTATAACATGGTCTACCGTAAACCCCTTTACACTATGCCAAGTTTATATTATATCAAATGAGTTGAATATTTGACAAGATGAGCCATTACACTCTTGGAACGGACTGCAAACATACTGTCTGTCAGTTCCTAAGCTGCGAGAAGAATTTGTTATGATTTTTTGTAATTTTTCGGAAGTTCAAATGTAAATTTAATTTCTAAGGACGTTGAAAGTGGGATTCCTTGAATTCTACGATATCAAATACACAGCGAGTATCAAAGTTCAGCTACACTTTGAATTTGATGTTTTCTGTCTAAAAATTGGCGATTTCTTTTATTGCAATTGCTGGGTCAATAATCGATATCATGTACGAAGGTAAGTATTTACGAAGTTGTTTATTTACTACATTACATCTAAAGCTTATAAATTCTAAGCGTCAATGGTTAACAACCTCAAGTACCGTAATCTTCTTGTAGTATTTTTCTTATTCGCAGTCTTCATTTATGTTATAAATCTAGTTGCTTATATAACAAGTACCACCCGTTTGTATTCCCAAGCCAAATTTCTCTTACTATTGTTTTATTTCCTGTAAAAGAAGTCTTACTTGGCCAAGAACAAGTTGCAATATTCATCATCCGTAGTTTCAGTTGCATTAAACGGCGCATATCCTTACCCCCCATTTTTTATTCTAGCTCGAATGTTGCCAGCGTTATAAAACTGTGTTATTCCTTGGTTTACACACAGTTTTATGTTGCAACAAGACTACTAACTAAACGTAAAACAAAACGGAATTGAATCTTGACTTTTAAAATAAAGGAGGCGTAAATCACTTTGCTGTAAAAACATTGAAAATGATTAAGTAACATTAAAGATAGTCAAAATGAATACTCTTCATGATAATAAACGAGAATTTTGTAGGAAAGGTTTAGTGCAGAATTTGTTTGGCGTTTGAAGAGATCTATGATCTATGATTGAACGCGTGTCACATAAAATATAGCTTACCCAATTTTAGAACTCAAGTTGATAATACACCTGTTTATAACAATATGACAGCAAACCACAGACTTACGAAATCACAAATAAGAATAACAAGCCAACTATTAGCTCTTATAATGTTATCAGTGGTAAAGCGTTATATCAACTACAATCGAGAATGAGAATGGCGGTTTGTATTATGAAGTTGATAAAATGCTATTTTATGGCTGTGAGTTTCTTTACGATGCAACTCTTGCCACAATTACTTTTAGGCAATTGTAGCTACATACCACTTGAAAATTCAACTTATTTGAAAGTTTTGTTGGATCTTTTTATTCCGAACTGTACCCATCGCTTTATGATTTATAGTACGAGTTCTTCAAATTCACCACTACTTTTATATTCAGCACAGCACTGTTATTATATTCTTCATTAATGTCAAAAACCAAATCAAATGGAACGAGGCATAATCAAAGGTATATTCGGCATTTTATTACAAATTATATCTTTCGAAGATACCCGTGGCTGGATAATTTACCACTCAATCAAGTATTTATTCGTGTTCTGAAGATACACATTAATTTTCTTTTATTCCCATAATAGTCTTTCTACAGCATTTCTATTTCATTCCGCACAATTGCTGTACCTAATGGGTTCATCTCATAGGTGTGGTTGATCGTAACACAATATTATCTCAGTGGGGATCGTAATTCTGTCAAACACCACTTTATGTTATTACTTGTTATGAAATGGAACGTTTCAGAAACATCGTAATGTTAACGAAATTGTTATTGATACTCAAAACCAATCGTGACTTTGAATTCTTAGAACAGAATGTTTTCAAGGAATTCTTATTATAAACACTAGTAGCACAGAGTAACGACAGAGATACAGATGTTAGATTATAAAATATAGAGATCACTTATTGCAATCAAAATGATTTTTTTTTAATTGCAATAATTTATCTCTATTTTCTATTTTCTAGCCTCTTTGTTTACTTTAATACCTAGTTTGCCAAATAATAATTTTGACCTCGTATTTACATTTTTAAGATTTTCGAACAGCCCCTTTCTTTATTCATAAGTGTTTTGTTTTAAGACGTAATTAAATTATTAGTAATATATTTGACAAATTATTTGCAAAAAAGTACTCCAAGATTAGGTTTTTATGAAAAAGTCGAGTGACAAAAATTTTGAGAACCTTTGACATAGAAACATCGTGGAATTGCTGGGGGACATTGTAACCTCTACAAAATTCAGTAACATTATCTCTTTTTGTAAACTATCTCTTGACGTTATTGCGATATTGTAAATAGTCTAACCAACACATTACAGTGTTAGACTACTTTGTCTCTTCATACTGTGATTCAAGGAAGTTTCATATTGGAAAGATGTAATAAAACGTTAACTCGTTTACATTTTCAGATAATTGCTATTACAAATTCTGAGAAAGTTAATAATATCACGGAACAATCTAAGTTCAAATGTATTTTGAGTACCTAAATAAAAGACTATATTGAACATAAGTAACAGCAATTGTAAAATTTTATTAATTCAAATCCCTTTTTATATTAGTTTTTAATCTTGCACTATCAAGTCTCCGTGCCTCCATATCTGCAACATAGTACCTAATAATTTAGATACGATGAGGCTGTCATAACACGTAAGAAAAAAGCCCCCAAAAACGACGACACTATCTTTTACGCAAACTTAGATATAATACATTAAGGCCCGATTTTTCAATCCTCAGATAAAATTATCTGCCATTTAAAACTATCACTGTCACTTTCTTAAGTCATAAAAAGAAAAGGGACAGAGCTAAAATTTGACTGACAGATAGTTTTATCTGAGGATTGAAAAATCGGGCCTAAGTGTAATGATTACACAGGTTATCATTAATCGGGGTACAGACCCCTAGTGTGAATTGTCATTTTAAGTATACTTCTCACTTTGAATTGCGTTAAGAAGTGTCCATTTCTATGAGAAATGTGATTTCAACTAGTTTCCGCTAAGAGCGCTTTTCACGTTTCCCATACAAATTTTCATTCTTGACGTTTCTTAACTCAACTCGATGTGAGAAGCTTTTTACAATAAAAACTTACACCAGGGGTACATACTGATCACATACATTCATATAATCACGACCACATCCCCTAAGGGTTAGTCAGACACTAGAAAAAAGCACCGAAAAGCAGTCAATTGCAATAGTCCGCGCTTCACCATGCAGTGACTGCATTCAGCGTGATAGGTGGTAAGCCCGTTGCCGCTATAAGCTTTTGGATACTTGTGCAGTTCTAAGTCCATTAGTCGCCTTTTACGACACCCAAGGGAAGTGATGGGTTGGTAGTATTCTTATACCGATCACATTTAACAAATACTCCTAAAAAGGTGTGTACAAACTATGTAACATAACATGTTATACAACGTTAATATATAATATGTTTCAGATAATGTGGACACTGAATGTTATAATAACATGTTATTTATATATACAACAATGTTATACAACGTTCTCTCGTGTCCACATTGTGGATAGCCCTGAAGAACGACAAACGATAATGGTTATATAACATTGTTATATTGCATTGTTAATTGTTGTGTGAACAGTATTGCTTTATGTTGCAATGTTGATTAACAAGGTTACATAGTGTGGACGTGTTATAAAACACAATTTATATATTGTGTTACATAGTATGTACGCACCTTAACTCCGTACATTATACATGAATATCACAAGCTATCGCTGTTTATTTCGAGTTGCTTATTTGACAAAAGTTAATGCTTAATTTCCTCAATTTCTTCCACTAGATCAAAGTTCATAGTTGAAAGCCCTTTTCTATAAATATATCCTTATAATCTTGTCCAATTTGATTTAAATTAGTTAAATCGTCTGTTTTAGAAAATACCTTGAATATGAACCAATTTCTACAACGCGCTTAAATAAAGTTTCATTGGCTTTGATGTAAATACCAATATGAATGATTTACAAATTATATTTGTAGACAAGCAAAACTTGCAGCAGTAAAATGTAACCAGTTTGAAATTGTAAATCAGTCGACTTCACGGCCAATAATAACAGAATATTTACCAAAATAGCTAGGAATTTGTTTAATACTATGAGCTACAGCATTTCAGGTTATGACTCACGCCATCGATGGACCATTGACTTTATTTGTGCGTAAACAGATTTATGCTTCTTTGTGTCGGCCTGCTACATTTTATGACGAGCAGTTCAACTGACAGTTGATGTGACTTCCAATAAGTTATGTCAGGAATAAAGAGTTCTGATTTCCATGCGGATTCAAAACAGGAGTGGATTTGAAAGGGTTGACTCACTTTGAAATTGGGATTCACTGACCTTTTTATATTTTTAACCTTGGTCTAGTGGTCCACACCACCGGGTGTTGATCGGGAGTCCCGGGGTTCGATTTCCCACGGGAGCAGAAATTTTTCTGCTCAGTTTGGTTGGTGGTAGGGCTTCTAAGCTCGCCTGGCTAACTCTCACCATCTTACCTAAAATTTGTCGCCATAATAACAATATTTAAGCATTGTTGTGTTCCGGCAATTGGAGGTAAGATAGCCAGTTCCTCAGTTGTTGAGGAATACAGCTTCCATCTTCGGCCTTATCGTAACTTACCATGAGGTGAGTAAAGGCCAAGAACTTACCTGTCATAATGTAAAAAAAAATTAACCTCTCAATGGCCATAAAACAAGACACAATAGATTCACGAGCGCCAGCGTTCGCGTGGTCCTCGAGTGGTTGATACTATAACAATTAAACTAAATATCTGCATCAACGAAATTTTTGCTCTAAATAGGTGAAAGGGAGTAAATAGTTGAAAAGTTTGGATAGTTTATTTATATTGACATCTTTCTACCATTAATAGATGAAAATTAAAAGCTTGAACATCGAGCTTTAGTTACCTACTGCATTTTGAATGAAACAAAGACACTATTTTTCAACCCAACTATATCATCGAAGCTGCAACCACAAAACTCACAATAAAGAAGTACAAAGTACTCCGCTGAATGGTTTAACACTTTAGACCATTGCCTTTTAAATAAAGCACGCACGCAAGCTACAATCCTTCAAATAACACTTGTTACTATGTTTATTGCGCTGAAAGCGATTTGTGATCGTAAAATCTTCAAGGTTAGTTTCGATTGTTCCTCCATTCTGAACGTGGTTATAAGCGAACACTTTTACTATCTGAATGCTCGGATAAATCAAAAGCTTTGCTATCTTTGCGGAGAAGTGAAAACATGCGCGTTCTTACTAAAATAGCGTTTGAAGTATGATGAGGAGAAAAAGAGCGAAAACTAAATATGTATGTTCTTGTTTAAAATCCAAATTAAAAATTATTTCTTCCACCCTTAAATGAACAGTTTCCTGACCTAATTACCTTTGAACCAAAATTTGGCACAATATTAGTAGTATCGACGCGTCAAACCAATAACAGCTGTAAAAGGTATCCAGATGTGGCGACGTTGACATCTGCATTCGTTCCACAAATTTAATTATCCCAAAGGCGCAATATACTAAACAGCGAACATGTTCCAAATTTGAAAAAGCAAATCGTTCGGCCGATACTTTGAAACGGAAATAGAAGACACATGATCCCGCGGGAAGCGAAGAAAAAAAAACATAAAACATACGACCTCATTTGTCGAGGCGAAAGAATTATTTATTACGTTTGATACTCGCGTCGCCCTCTTTGTCTCAGAGCTGTTGTGATTTTAATATAGTCCTCCCTAAAAAGGATTTATTGCTTCAATAACAATGAGAATAATCAGAGTAATCGTTTTTCCAAACGTGAGATGTTTTAACCTAACGATGCTAAGGCTATTTTTAAATTTATGATGGCGTCACTGGTATCCTCTCCCTCGAAGTCGTAAAAAGTTTTTATTAATAATGTTAATTGCTTTTTAAAATCACGGCGCTTGTTACATAGTATTAAAGGTGGGCCACTCTGATTGAATTTTAAACCTTTATTATTTTAGTTTTGAGCTAATGTTCTAAAAACATTTCTTTATTTTTTTTCTTATAATTGTAATAGTCAAGCAGATGCTCGGGAGCGAAGCGTCGACTAATGACACTGCTGCGACGATGTAAACATTCATCGGTATTGCTTGTCAAAATCATCAGGGGGGATTGGTTTACAAAAACTATTTGAAAAATGAGTTACTTTAGTACTATTCCAAAAATAAAGGATGATTATGAATCTTTGGAAACTGGGCTAATTTCTTTACACTGATATGTTCAGTGTGAAGTAATAGGCCCTGTTTCCAAACTTTTCATTGCAAGATTCAGATTGTAACGAGGCGCTATACCGGTGGTGGCGACTCTTTGCTGTTACTGCGCTCTTTACTGGCCATTTTCTCTTTGTTTCTGTTTTTTAAATTTACTGTCTGTTTTCTCATTGTCTTGTCCCCATAATCATAATTATTGTTAAGTATATTTATTAATTGAAATCGATTGATGACAACAAAATAACTTTGTTCCAGAGTGCCATAGTTTCTGTTAGTCGTTAGGTCTGCCATATGTACATTCCTTTTGTAATGGACATTAAAGTTTAAATAAATAAATAATAAACTTATAAGTGACAACCCAGTGCAGTTTTCATTTATCCCCGGGTAAACCACGTTACAAGATGAAAAGGTCCATTGGCAAAATTTGCGCAGACAGAACAACCAATTCTGAACTTCTTTAATAATTGGATTTTAAAGTTCTATTTTTCTATATTTTGTTAATTTTATTTATCAATACAGGAGAATGCGACGTCAGCGTTGACGTCGTGCGACGTCGTATTTTATTCGTTAGTGCGAAATAAATAAAGAAAAATGATATGATAGAAAAATGGTAATCTACCTTATCCTTTTCCCTTATAAAAAAGATCTCTATGAACTTTGTCTGTCCTTCTGTTTTTTACTTCGATACTTATCACTCGTGGTTGTTAGGTCTGTAATGTCACTTTCCTTGCATATTCTTGTATTGTCCTAACTATTTATTCTCTCTCACCATATATTAGGTCCTTACCTATGAAATTGGTATTTTGTATGGAGATTTTTGGGAATTCTGCATTTTCCATACTAACATTTTATCAGTTTTCTTCACAACGACAAATCCAGAGATAATAATATTTGGCATCTATTATTAGACAAGCTTTAGTAATATGTGTAATATCACACTTCATAAAAATTATTTATCGTTTTTAAGTGAATGCAAATAAAATGATGTATTCGGGAGGCACTTAAAATGAGTTGTCTCCGTGTCCAATTTTAACACAATTAAACTTACAACAAATTATCAAAACAAATCAAAAGAGCTCAAAAATATAGTCTATTTTTAGACGAGGTAATTATTTTTTAGGATTACTCCGAATCTTAATAGTTACAGACAAAATACTAAGAGAGAAAAAAACACCAATTTCATAGGTAAGGACCCAATATTTCCCGTAATGTTATTATTGCCTTTAATAATATCAGTAAAAAATCAAATAGCCGGCTGTAACTGCACAGTATTAAACCTTATCAACAGGCAGGTGAACAAGGCCTTAGAAAAGCTTCCAAATATTTACAAAAGCCTCGAGTGTCTTAAAACAAATTCTCCAATAATCTTGAAGCGACTTTGTGCTAATGTTTGGACGAATTTAGCCGCCCTTCTGTATTTTTGTGGAGCACCACTCAGTTCGTGTTTGATTTGCTAAACATAAAGCGTTTGTAAACATTCGGTAGAAAGGTATCGGGTTTCGCCAGTCTTGTTACTGGCTCGGTTTTGTGGAAGATTCCGAATAGCTGACATAATTTTTGACATTCAGTAGTATTAAATAATACGCAATCATATCAATACTAATAAAATTATGAAAATAAGATAAGATAAACATTTATTTCATAGAATATGGTAGTACATATGTAATGTTAATGGTAATTACAATATTGGAACACATATTCTACCGTTATGCACGGCATAGAAAAATTTGCTTAAAGAACGGCGTATAAACAACAAAATTCAAACATCACACAGAAATATTAAGATCAATTAATAATCAAGTAATTCCATAGATTAAAACAAATAAGATAAACAAAGACAAATATATCAATAATACAAAAGAAATATCAATTTAAAAAAATAAGATTACATATGTCATTTTATCGAATATAAACATAATATTTATTATTACATAATATTTTAATAATTTAAAAACCAAAAATGTCACAAAATATTACCAGATTAAATAGATTTATAATTTAAATATTCGTTTATGCTATACTCGTAGAAGCAATATTCGAATGGATGTTTGTATATTACAGTCATTGAAATATTATTGAACGGTTTTAATAAATACAAAATATTTTGTGGGTGTCTGTTTGTTTATAATCATAGCAAGACAAGTATAGCTTCGTATTAAATCAAGTTTTCATATTCTTCGTCCCTTTTCAACTATGATTTAATAAAAACTATTATGTATTATATTGTTAATCGATTCTCCCTTCACTGGTGTTAACATTTCACAGACTCAACAAACAAACCGTACACAACATGTTAGGAGATCTAATCAACAATATCAAGTTATTGTCTTAACCAGTTCACAATATCAAATACAATAATAAACCTACCAAAATACAAAATTACCGGCACCGGAAGAATTGCTACTCCAATACCCGTGTGGCATCACGAGAAGACACTTATGAAAACAGTCTCGACCCGTTCCCGAAAGAAATCTAGAGGAAACCGAATTTACTTTCGCTAATAGCATGGAAGTGTAGACGACACCGCGTGCAAACAATGAATTGCTTCCACAAACACGTATAGCGTTTTAGCGAATACTTTTTTTGGGTAAATATTATATTATTTCTTCCAGAATCCTGCTTGGAATATGCTGCTTCTCATCATAAACAGTGATTGACCGTGGCTCTTACATTAAAATAATGTAATATGTTACCTTTGAGATAGAGATGGCTTTTGTAGATAATTTGAGTGGCAAAAGCACACGAATCCATGCAAACAATACTGCATTTTATCCTAAATATTATAATAGATCTGTGTAAGTCTACGCCCGAGATTTGCCTTTAAAAAAAATTATAAGGAGTTTCAAAATAGATTTTAAGTGGTGTTTATCTTTTTGATCATCCATCCATCAGCCAATAGACGTCCACTGCTGGACATAGGCCTCTCCCAATGATCTCCACAACGTCCGGTCCTGCACCCTCATCCAGCGACTTCCTGCGGCTTTCGCCAGATCGTCGGTCCACCTCGTTGGAGGCCTACCCACCTTGCACCTCCCAGTATGTGGCCGCCACTCGAGAACCTTTCCTCCCCAACGGCCGTCAGTTCTACGAGCAATGTGCCCTGCCCACTGCCACTTAAGGGTCGCAATTCTGTGGGCTTTGTCCGTGACCCTAGTTCTCCTGCGGATCTCCTCATTTATCTTAACTTATCTTATTTTTTGATGTTTTTCTTTAATTTTTATCTGCTTGTACACGTATTGCATAATCTCTACCATATCCCTATTGTATTGAAATTTGCCTTTGTATTGCCAAAGAATAAAATTATGGGCTTCTTTCTTATTACTATATTCTAAATCTCACGCGCAAATAGTTGAATTAACTCATAGAAATGAAATAGATCTTATCTTAGTAATATTACTCATATTCGTTTGACAATATGCCTTGCTAGTACAATCATAAACGCAGCTCACATGTGTTATCAATCAGAGTACAGTCGGCCTTTTTGAATGGCATGCTTTATGAGTTCCACAGACAAACGTAACTGGTGAGAGTTTATCGAAACCACGTTTCGGTAATCATTGGAGCATTCAAAGCGGTTGCTTTTAATTAGAGGAAATTTAATTTGTCTTAATTTATTTCGGAAACCATTTTATGGTCCATGAGATAATAAAATGATTTTTATGTCGCTATTTCTTATTTCAAAGGAGTCTAAGAAGAGAAGTTTTTTGATTTTTTATTGAAATACAGGACAAAGGATAGAAGCAAGAAATGCAAAAAAAATCGCATTAACCACCTTCACCATGGTCAAAAGGCACTACACAAGTGCCTTTTGACCGAATACATTATAATAATTTCTCATTGCAGACAACTTTATGACAGAATTTTGCACAAAACATTTTTACAATAAAGTTAATTCCAGCATCATTTAAAATTAATAATGGAATATAGACTTCTTTAATTTGATATGGCATACCCTTAACAATCACAACCGTAAAATGAAATATCAGTAAGCAATAATTACAAAGTAATTTTTGGAAAAGAAATTTTACCGAGCGAACCGATCCAGCTATCGCAAGCAACAGAATTATATTGTCCGTAGTAACTTATCTTAACTTCGATACGGTTACCCCATTATTAACGTCAAAACATTGGTATAACACGACGCCACTTTTAGCATGTCTCGAGACCGCACATAGCAATCATTATTACGAATCAATCGTTGAGAGGCAGATGTGTAACAGTTACACTTCATCAGTTGTCTTTCGACTTGAAAACTAAAAGATTATTTCTGTTTCCTTATCCCATCAAAAAAGGACTTTAAACTGTTGGTAGTTGAGAAGGTTTTTGGCTGGACGAACTCTCGGAGCCGGATGGAACATACAAAGGGTTGGCACCAGCTATCGGCACGTCATCGAACGCATCCCTATATTTAGAATGTCACTTAATAGCACACAATTTTGCCGGCAATAGCGTGCATTGCATACGCGCACTCAGAGGAAAATGTTCGACTGAACGGAAAATTTGTGTGGCTGTGTTCGCTTCACGCTTCGCACGATTAAATGCACGTGTAAATTAGACAGAGAGTCCGCTCAATTGGACAATCGAGTTGTAAAATTAAAATACGATAATCGTTCCAAAGAAATTTTGTGTTAATTTTATTTTATGGTGGAAAACACGTTGGGATGAGTTGGCTGACTTTGGTAATCATTTTACTACTCTACGTATTCCTCTTATGTTGCAGTATCCATAAATCCTTATTTTATGTTTTGAAGTTATTTTTAAGTACTTACTTGGAGAGCACCGCGACCGGTATTCGCAAACAATAGATGTTTCTAATGTGTCTCATTTTGTGCCCTTTGACTATTCAGTCTAAAAACTGCAATACGCTAGTACATTGCAATGAAAAAAAGGCGCTCCCGTCTTAAAAAAAATGTTTCCATTCGCAAAACAAACTGTTACTTCGATTTGTTCTTTTACAGCTTGAAATCTGATACTTTAGCGCCGGGTACAGGAACACATTTGGAAATTTGATGTCTGTCATCGTGTCAAACTGTTTACTTCTGTCATCCTTGTTTGGCTTCGACTCATATTCGACTCATTTGGCGACCTCCGTGGTCGAGTGGTCTGTACGCCAGTAAGGCGTCGCCATCTCGAGAAGTTCTGGGTTCGATCCCCGAGGGGGGCAAATGTTTGGGTGATAAATTTCCAGGCATTTGTCTTCCAGTCTTTGATGTTTATGTATATTTCTATATATTCAGGATATTATTTTTCTATTAAATATATTTATCCGTCATCTAGTGTCCGTAAGCAGCATTAGTTTCTTTAAATGGGGTTAGTTAATAGGTGTTGAATGTTTGAAGATATTTATGTATCATTATATTTAGCGGTAACTATGCTGTGGTTGCAGGAATAGTTTTGATATTGAAAAGCAGGTTTCGCTATGACCAATATCTTGTGGTCTTCAGTGCCTCTGTGCTTCAGAAGTTACGTTAAGGCGTTTTGGACCCTCCCTGGAACAACCCTCATTGGTCAGCGGCAGTGTCACGGCGCATACTTACTCTTCAATACTAAAATTACATAATTATTTATTTTGGGAATACAGGAATGTGTTGCTTTAGTTCTGTTGATTTTTTATTGGCTTACTTTGAAATTTAGCTTTCATAGCTAAAAATAAAACCGGCTTAATTTCTTCATTTTTTATTTAGAATTATTTCCATACCGCCGGCTAGTATTAATCCTATAGAACCGCAACTTCTTTGTGTATGTTCATAATACCGCATAAAAAGCATCCACTTCCCCGCTACTAACCACGGCTTGCTGCCGAACGCATGCAGATAGGGTTGTCATTTACATAAAATTAAATTTCATTAACTCTATATTTTTACATAAAGGTATAAGCAAAGAGAATGTACCTACTGCTTTTCTTACCCAGCATGTCGTAAAAGGCGACTAAGGGCGTATTGGGTACTGGATCTGTGATTGTGTAGGTGATGAGCTAGCCACTTGTTACTACTCTTTCACGATTTTTCGTCTCGTCGTGGTCGTCGTCATCAGCCTATATACGTCCCACTGCTGGGACAGGCCTTCCTCATGGAGAAACACATGAGGAATATGGGCCGTAACACCACCACGCTGGCCTAATGCGGGTTGGTGGGTAGAAACAGTCACAAATACGACCGGGACCAACGGCTTAACGTGCCTTCCGAAGCACGGAGGAGCTCGAGATCACAAAGTCTTGGTCACCCATCCACGGCCTGACCATGGCGAATGTAGCTTTGTTTTCAATCGAAGCCAAAGCGCACTGGCCACTACGCCATCGAGCTCCTCATTTTTCATCTGACCAAACCAATTTTTGTGTAGCTAAATATGGTCTTAAGCAACACAGTGCTCCTTGGACTCTGTCTACCCCTTCTGGGATTACAGGCGTGATTGTATGTATGTATGTGTTGTATGTATGTATAAACAAGTTGTTAGGAAAAGCTCCAAGAAATTAAAAAAAGAGATTATTGATACCTGAACGAGACTTATTTTTATTTTTTATTTTTTTATATATATATATATATATTTTTTTTATGTTTGTGTATTTTGCGTTTTGCTTGTGCCTGTGGTAAATAAATGTTTTTCTTTCTTTCTTTCTTTCTTTCTTAGAACATATTTCGCCACACGCTTAGTTAGGTGGTACCCGTTGCAGTGTCAACATCTCGTCCTATCAACTTGGAAAAATTTAAAAATCTTCAGCAGATTTTTAACCAGAACACCAACTTTGTATTGTATATTGTTTTTGTCTTTAGATAGCATCTAGACTGTCAATGACCCGAGTTTTCCGTTAATTTATGGTTGAGTGAATGCTGTCTGTAAGTAACTATATAATTTGACAGAATTTAAGGAATTATGTACAGAAGGTCGTTCACCTTTTTAGCAAAAAAACGGGTTTTACAGCCCTGATAATTTAAAAATATTGTAAAGTTGATGATGCGTGTAGTTGTGAGAGTGCAAATCGTTTTGATCACCAGTCTAGACCTAGACAAACAATTGAGGAAATTATTGAGGATTGTTTAAGCCGGCACTATACGAATTCAAATGAAATCAAAACAATTTATTTCAAAAAATATGGTCAAAATACACAAAGTTAGAATTGTTTAGGTAGTATCACATATTTTTACTGTCTTACAACATGCAACAATAGGCCCACTTGCTGGAAATTTTTAACCCAGTTTTAAACTCGATTTTATCATCTTTTGACTTTTCAACCATAATAGAATTGTCAAAAAAATTACTGAATCCAGTTTTAAATCTCGATTTAAATTTCCTGCAAGACGCTCATAAGATTTAGTAAATACACAAAATTGGCGAATAACCATTATTAAATAATACATTTCAAAAATAGAATTCATTAGTTTAATCCATTCAATTGTACAATATATTGAAACAGTCAATTCAATTAGGTAATATGCAACATATATAAAAATAATTTAATATTATGTTTATCTATACATTCTCATATACATTGACATATCTACTATATAACACAACTCATATCCCAACGCAGTCGGGACTATTATTATTCTCAATACTGAATATTATAAGGTACTATCCGGAGCATAGAGGAATTCGAGATCACTTGGTAAAACCCGTGGCGAAAATACATTACCAACTTCTTCCTCTTGACCGCATACAACGTACAGCCGCTCGAATAGTGAACGACCCTAGCCTCTCCGATAAGCTAGACACCTTGGCCCTGCGTAGAGATATAGCATCGCTCTGCATTTTCTACCGCTACTAATACGGGGAGTGTTTAAAGGAAGTGTTCCAGCTCATAGGTACCGCTGCCTTCCGTCACCGGGCTTCGCGATGTCAAATTCATCCCCATAGTTTAGATGGTTGGCTGTGCACGACCCTCTGTTTTTCACGTCGTTTTTTGCCGCGTCCATCCAAGCTATGGAATCAACTGTCACCAGAAGTATTCTCAGACCAACACGACCTTCAAAATTTTAAAAAGAGAATGTATTCCCTCCTTAAGGGTCAGCAATGCATCTGCAACTACTCCGGTGTTGTAGATGTCTATGGGCGGCGATAATCACTTACCATAAGGTGAGCCGTCTGCCCGTTTACATAAAAAAACATGGCTAAGCGTACAAAACACTAAAACACCAAGCTCCCATTTAAAAAATGTTTTTTAATTTATCTCATTAGACAAAGATTCAATTATAGGATGTTATTAACCATTTTCCTATTAATATATTTATTATATCCAGGACCAAAGTTTGTTATTGGCTGTATCGGTATATTCCTCCAACTATCAATACAAATAAGCCCAAAATAATGATTAGACTAGCATGAGATTCGGTAGTAAATAAAGAGATTACGGAGGTCCACTCTCATATACCTTTTTTATCCTAACAAACAATAGTAAGCTTAGCTCCGCGCAGTCATTTCGGTAATACGGCGTATTTATTTCCAAACGACGTGAAATAGATAAGCCTATAGAAATATTCCCTTTCGGATTTATAAGTAATGTCGTTTGTGTAAGCTTTCATTGTTTCCTACTTTAATGAATTAGTTCGACTTCCTTTCTTTTATTTGTTTAGGCTATTTTGTTTGTTTTAGAACTGCATACAGGGGCGAAGGGTTGATGCGGTGGGCGTTCTGAGAGGGGAATAACAGATTTATCGGCCTTGTTGCCTTGTTTTGGTTCTTGGGACTTAACAGTATTATAGGCTTTTATTTTGTAAGGTTGATTCCTTTTAAGAAAACGGAAAACTCCGCACAATTCTTAAAAGTCTTTAATTTCTTATAAAATAATTCCAAACACTTAAAAATGAACGTGATTTATAATATAAGTGTATAGCGTGTATCTATAATATAAGATCAACCGATATAAGACCTATCAATGTGGTGAATGAAACATAATGTTAAGGAAAATTTCAACATAGAAATAATTAAATGAACCTGAAAGTATAAAAAATAAATTCTATTTGTGTCCTGTAATAAGATATAAAGCATCCTGAAATACAGTCTTTCATTGGAAACGTTAAATTAACACGCCCAAATGAAACTCGAAGAGCGTTTACAAGATATTGCTTAATTACTCTTCACATTTGGGCTTATAATAATATAATAATAGGATAAAAGATCCTTTTTTCGTATCTCGTACACGTTTCTGTCAGTTCCCATCAAGCATAACACAAACAGGATACACTCAAATATTCTTCTGATAGAAATTCTGTATAACAACGAGAAAAGTAAGAATAAAATGGTTCATACGAAACATAGACTGATACAAAAATTAAACATGCTCGTTTAGTTTATTTATAGATATTTTGGAATGAAGCCTTTGAGATGTGTATTAAGATTTTCATTGAATAATAAATAGCATTTTGATTTTGGAAATATATGAATTATTGGTTCATACAAACTTTCTCTTAATGTGTAAAATAATTTAATTAACAACTAAAGTACAAATGTCCAGAAGGATACGCCAATAGAGTATATGATTCTAAATACAATTTATACTACATATTGAAAATGATAAAGTTAAGTATTGGGTAAATAATCTTTTTTTGCAGAAGATTTATTTGTTATGATGGAAAAAATAGTATTGTTCGAATGCAAAATAGATGTGGGCGGCTGAGTTTAGTAAAGAGATTTTATTATTAAAGTGAAAAAAAGAGTTTTTATGTTCCTTTTTAGGAAGCCTACATCTATATGAAGTTAGTAGGCGTCCGTCAGATTTATCATGGAAGAAAAAAGTATTTTTACACCTTCCAATCATAAATATAATTATATTTTATTCTAGACATAGTAACCAACGAGTTGTTTTCTTTACAGGTTTGGTTCTTAAATTTGCCACACTGTTTAAAGTAATTATAAATTTGACCGATGATATTGTATTTGTGTTTAGTACGTTTTGCCATTTTCACAATAAATACACTTACTTTTGAACAACGCTTGTAATTGCGTAAATAAATTTTTTTTTGAAAGTCATGTGTCAGTTCGCCAAACTTACTGTGCGTTACGTCCATTTACGGTCGCCATTTTTTCCAGACTTCTAACTTCCTCTCACAAGTCATTTATTTACTAAGGAAGACCATTGTCTTAAGTGAAAAATATTAAAAAAATAAACCTCATCAGCAGAAAGAAAGTTAGTTTTATAAAACAAAAACGTATTTTCAGGAAAAAACGACAACAACGTCCGTAGCGTGTGTTCACCCTGGAGTAGAAAGGTGTAGAGACTAGTCGAATTGAGAGTCGCTATATTAATATGTAAGTATACCTACTTAGAGTCCTTACGATATTACTGAGTTTATAGAATCTCCTTTTCGAAGTATTCCTTATAGACTGGTCGATTCTAGAAGTTTTCCATTTTTTTTTTTATTATTTACTAAAGCTCATAACGTGTTAAATTCTAACAATCACTTGTATTTAAGCAGATCATCGTCATCACACCTTTTTCTCCGAAGGGGTAGGCAGAGGTGTAAACACCCATATTTCGCTAGATATGCTAAGTCCCTCTGTAAAAGGTGGCGAGCCTGTTGCCATGCACCGGGCACAATGCGAGGCAAGCGATATTCTGTACAATGAACTGTTCATAAGTTTTATTCAAAATCTATACCAATAGATGGTGAGATTGAACCAACGATTCCCGCGGATTCTGAACTCTGTTAGTTATAATGTTGGTTGTGAGCAATTATAGGGTGGACTTAGTAAGTGATGATGATCTCGCATTTTTAAACCAAATACGGAAAGCATTACCTAGGCCTATATTCACCAATAAACAGAATTTGCCTGCCTCCTGTGCTTCTTGTATGTAGTGCCATAATACTCGGATCTGGTCTTCTCTCACCTAGATCCTAAAACTATCATCCCATTCGGTAGTAAAATGTCACTATCCTGTCCTCAACCTATATACGTTCCAGCCATGGGCACAGGCCTTCTTCATGGAGAATCATATGAAGAGCGTGAGTAACACCACCACGCTGGCCCAATGCGGGTCGGTGGGTAGAAACGGTTGTAATAGCGGCGGGACCAAACGTGCCTTCCAAAGTGTTCCGTTGGTCCCGGTGGAGTTCGAGACCACAAAGTTTTGGTTACCCATCCAAGGCCTGACCATGGCGAAGCTAGCGTTGTTTTCGATATCAAAAGCTAAAGCGTGTTTGCCACTACGCCACGGAACTTCTCTTATATTGTCACAGATGTATATAAATACATAGAGTCACGCTTTTTTCCTAGACAGATACAGGCAGAGATTACAGATCTAAAGCACATGTATCGCTGTTTCTACTCTCATTACTTCTTCATACATACTCTTTAGTTAGAGGTGGAATAACCTGGCCTTTCTTTGGAACGTCCCCTATTCGATCAAAGTTTCAAATAATATAATTTTTCTGACATTCAGTATATTTAGTTTTTGCTCCAGCGCAAACGCACCCTTACCGCGTAAACGGCCATTTTGATCGCTAACAATACGATTCCCGGAAGCTATTATAAATACTCTGTTGCTTTGTTAAATTTGGTGGTTACAATAAATTTTGAGTGTATCTTAATTAGGACGTCCAGCTTTCGACAGAATTATCAAAAATAACTCCCTTTGATACTTTTTGTTTGTTATGAGGTGATTTAGGTGACGACTTGTGACATTAATCACGTGCGTATTTAATGTGCTATTTTAATAATGTTTTATTTTGTGGCTCCATGATATTAAGCGCGCCTACAGTTCAATCCTCAGCTTATATGCGTCCTACTGATGAGCACAGGCCTTGCTCATGGAGAAACACATGAGGAACATGGACCACACCACCACGCTAGCCCATTGCAGGCTTGTTGGCGTTTCTACTCACCAATTATTGGGGACTTAATATCAGTCGAAAAGTTTGTATTAGCCGTATAACTTATAGACGTAATATTTTGCTCTTTGACTGAGGTTTTTGTTTTTTTGAACATTTGCCTCTTGACCCTCATTTCATCTGATGGTAAGTAACGATAAGGCGAATTTCAACAGTATTCCTCAACTAATAAGGAACTAACTGATTTACCTCGCCGGAACACAATAATGCTTGATGACTTAGGTAAGACGGTGTTAGCTATTCAGAGGGCTAAGAAAGTCTACGACTAACCAAACCGAACAGAAGTTTTTCTGCCCCAATGGGGAATCGCACCCCGGAGAATAAACCAAGAAGGCGGTTAAAAACAGTTGTTCCGTTTTATGTGAGATCGGCGCCGACTTCTTCTTCCATTCTTTTCTTTCACTCGTCAGTTTTCACTATTGAAATATTAATTATAACAATAGGAGTAATAAATTGCTCTTTATCTCTTTGCTTGAGATAATAATAACGTTTAATATTTCTTGGAATGGTTACATATTAAAATAACATTCTCTCATTTCCATGTTTCAATAATGCATGACACAATAGTGATACTTTTAGATAGATTCTTACATTTTTACAAGTATTTGACAGTTCTTTATACATGCAATTAGAGGTTTTCTTTCTTATTTCTTAAATTAAAATCTGTCCTGCCATTCGCCATAATAATACCACTTTTTATGATATCATCATTCACAACAAGCAATTCAAGCAATTCAATTGAATTATTTTAGTCGGTCTTCTCTGACCATCTACTTCTATGTCCGTTACTCTCCAGATCACTGGTCATTCTATTTTTTAATTAATTCCTAACATAAAAATCAGCTGCCCTACTCTCTGGCCAAATTTCAATGGATATGAATTTGATTTCTGTAATTTCCAACACTTGTTGGAAATTACCAAAGGACATTATATTTGACGCTGAATTAAATCAGTATTGATTTGACAATAGTACGTTACAGAGTAGGGCGGGAGTTTTTATTTAATTTTTAAGATCGTAAAATAAAGATTAACATTCACTAACATACAGAACTTTCAACAAGTTTTTTTTTGTACTCGGATTTTTTTTTCTTTTTAAACGAAAATCACTAACAATATCTGTCTAGATTAAATCCAAGGAATCTGTGTCGAGCAATTTTCTCGCCACTTCTCCGTTCTCACACTAATGTTCCAATAAAATGGTTGTTTACATAAAATTGGACAAAGTATTCCTAGACAGTAATATCATTAAGACAACTGTTCCGTGCATTTGGTTGTCACCTACTTGAGATTAAATGGAGAGCAGTATGTGAAGTTTAGATTGTAATTTTTCGTTTCGAAAATTCCTTTAAGTTATTAAAAACACAAAATTAAAACGCTTAAGTTTTCTTAACATAATTATAATTTATTAGAGATTTGTCTTCAAAGAGGTTGGTAATTAGTTCGCTATCTTCGTTTATGAATGATGCAACTGCACAGTAAAATACTTGCATCCAATATTATAAAAGTTAAGGCTCTATGAAGGTTTAAACACATGATGATTATGTTATAATTATTTCATGCTTTTATTCCGCTAAAAAAGATTATTTGAATAAAATAAATCGTATTTATGTTTGGTGTTGACATACTGATATTTTTTTGATATAAAGGAATATTGTAGTTACAGCATTTGGGTTAATCAAGCCAAAATTAGAGCAGCTAATTTGGTGAGCAGGTGCAATTTGGTTCAGCATGTAAATGTTGATGATAGGATAAAAACAATAAGCGAGCATAGATAAGCGGCGAAAAATATTTTATAGTTAAATGGGAATTGCAATGGGTTTATTTGATTACGATACGATACGACGAATAAAATATATTTTTTTTATAATTTACATAAAGGAGTAAAGGTACAGTCACGTGCAAAATTTTAACAGTGAATGACTCCTATTTGAATAAAAAATAAAGATATAATTTTGTACGTGACTATACTTTGGTGAAACGACCAGGCTTACGCCTTGCAAGCATTGTATTTTTTATTTCCGAACCAGCATCTAATACTGAAATTTTTAATTCTGCTAAAAAGTATAATTACAAGAATGCAATTAGGCTTATAATTAACTGGGAAATAAACAAAAGCGCCCAACAATTTCCGGTTTCCGTTGACTACAAACGGCTTACAAGATTGAAATTTTTATGCTAATTTTAGTTGCATGTCTGAGAAACGCAACGTGAAACCGATCATGCAATATTAAAAGTTCTTTGTTCTAGGAATCGGAATTCACTTCCATGTTCAGTCGTCCTTCTAATGTAAATATGCAATTATTTTATAACCTTTTGCTAGGCTTTGGAGCCAGCTTGTTTCTGGATATACAACATTTTAATGTTTGGAGTCAATTATCGAAGGTTGAATTTTAAACAGTTCAAAATATGCCTCTATAATAGATTGAGTTCATAAAATGTGTTTTTAGAAACCTTTTAATCGTTAGAAAACTACACAATAGAAACTATTGTTTAAGAACACCGGTTTTCGCGCTGACCATCTAGGGGTTAAAATAACTAAAGCAAATACGGCATACATTATAATGTAGGTATTGAAAATAGCTATGCACCATCTGTCCCTGAGAAGATCAGTGGCATAGTGGTTAGTACGCTTTGACTTTCAACATCGAAAACAAAGCTGCCTTCGCCATGGTCTTAACAACTTTGTGATCTCAAACTCCTCCGTGCTTTGGCACATTAAGCAGTTGGGCCCGGTTGGTATTGCAACCCTTTCTACCCACACAACCCACTTGGGGCAGGCGTGGCGTTACGACGTTACGGCCCATACTCCTCATGTTATTGTTTCATGAGGGAAGCTATGCAGTGAGTGGTGTTTATATTAGGTCCTTACCTATGAAATTGGTGTTTTGTATGGAGATTTTGGGGAATTCTGAATTTCCATACTAAAATTTTTTCAGTTTTCTTCACAACGACAAATCCAAAGATAATAATATTTGGCATCTATCATTAGGCAAGCTTTAGTAATACGAGTATGTGTCACACTTCATAAAAATTATATATCGTTTTTAAGTGAATGCAAATAAAATGATGTATTCCGCACTTAAAAAGAGTTGTCTCCGTGTCCAATTTTAACACAATTCAACTTACAACAAATTATCAAAACAAATCAAAAGAGCACAAAAATATAGTCTATTTTTAGACGAGGTAATTATTTTTTAGGAATACTCTGAATCTTAATAGTTACAGACAAAATACTAAGAGAGAAAAAAAACACCAATTTAATAGGTAAGGGCCCAATATTATAGGCTGAGGACGACGTCTGTCCCAAAGCTAAGAAGAACTTTGAGAGTTAATCATCACACTATGGCCAATTTTGGGTTTAAATTCATACTTGTTCTGTTTACATGCATGTCGTGTAGTAGCGGCTTATTAAAAGAATACCACCAACCCATCTCTTCCCTTGGGTGTCGTAAAAGGCGACTAATGGACTTAAAACTGCACAACCATCAATAGCTTATAGCGGCGACGGGCTCTAACCATGTCACCTGTCACCTGTGAATATCTGTAGATATTTATGATTTTTTATTAATTATTTCTTAGTGTTAAATAATTTTTCCAATACAATCATTTAACTAATTTAAATAAATATTTAATTGTATCAGTCTATAATTGTATCAGTATCAGTTCCAATACAATCATTTAAATAAATATATAATTGTATCAGTGTTAAATCTGCATTAAAGTCCTATAAATTTGAAGCACCATCTTTTTATTCTACACTTAGGAACACGCGACGGAAAATTTAGTTTCACATCGAAACTGAAACGAACTATGCAATAAGCTTCTCTTAATATTACAGTGATATAATTATTTTATTATCATAAAAATGGCAGCTATTCGCGTGTCATCAAATAGTTTCAGCGAAATATGCGAGCAGTTAACAATTTGAAAGATCGTAATATCGTGTTCGAAGCTAATAAAAATATTTTTAAGCAATCGTAACTCACATAACTTTTACGTTAATTACAAGCATATCCATAACGTACACGGTTCGGACTGGGGGTTTATATTAAATTGGCCTTTTGTCAAGTATTAAGCAGAAAACTTCTAGTCTAAACCAGAGCCAGATTCAGTACTGAGTCGTTTGAATATATCTGTCTTACTTGTTACAAACATAATAATAGGTTTTTACCTATGAAATTGGTGTTTTGTATGGAGATTTTGGGAAAGTCTGCATTTTCCATACTACATTTTTTTTAGATTTATTCACAACGACAAATCCAGAGATAATAATTTTTGGCACGTATCATTAGACAAGCTATAGCAATATGTGTTTTAACACTCTCCATAAAAATTATTTATCGTTTTTTTGCAAATGCAAAAGCAAAAAGAGTTGTCATTTTAACACAATTAAACTTTCAACAAATTATCAAAGCAAATCAAAAAGATCTCAAAAATATGGTCTAATTTTAGAGGAGCAATTATTTTTTAAGAATATTCTGAAACTTAATAGCTACAGGCAAAATACTAAGAGAGCAAAAAAAAACGTATTTCACATAGGTAAAGACCTATTATAAGTTTCTAGGTGTCGCTACAATGAATATGCATCAAGCAAAGCGACTGGGGATTCTAATTCCCATCCCGAGGAATTTTTATTTTTTATTCATAGATATGCCCCCAGCCAGCACCATAATTGATTGATCCAGAACATTTTAGGTAGTAAAAAGGAAAGGGAAAACGCAAAAGCTCTCATAAGGCCGAAGTGCCCTGAGTTACCTAAGCAACATCCCAAGAATAGAATACTATTGAGGTCTTAGGTCCGAGCTTCGAGTAGCGACAGAGGCTGTGAGATGTGGGTATACAATAATTTTATTTATTCTCCAGTTATGCACAAGTCAAGGCAAGGCATCTTGTGAGCCAGCAAGGTGGAGGTCGCTAAACCTGCATCCTTTGGTGCTGCCCTAGCATCCTTTGCAAATGGACTTATCTACTGCTTACCATCAGGTGGTGTTAAGTCATTTGCTGGGCTGATTATAAAAAAAAAGTATATTTCTAATATCTATATATTTTACAATCTCTGCTTATTGAAATATGTCAGAAGCAATTTATTTTTTTATTTAATTTGACTAAAATACACATTAATAATAATAATAATATCCATTGACATAGTCCGCGCTTCACTAAGCAGTGACTGCACTTAGCGTGGTAGGTGATGAGCCCGTCGCTGCTTTATGCTGTTGGATGGTTATGCAGTTCTAAGTCCATTAGTCGCCTTTTACGTCACCCAAGGGGGGGAGATGGATTGGTAGTATTCTTTTAATGAGCCGCTACCACGCGGCCACGCTACCACGCGCATCTCCTTTTACACCAGAATAAAACATCTTTCTTTTATTCCATTACAGTAGGATTAAATTGTAGTTTACTCGTAAAATTAGCTGAATTCCCCCGAAGCCTGCACTTCGTCATCTTATATAATTAGATGTAAGTGTCTCCGACGGCATTTCTTCTGTGCCAAGCAGTTTTGTCATGTTTAATTTCGTGCTGGCTTCTTTTCCAATTATGTGGGCACCTCCTAATATGTTCCGACGGTGTCTGGCTCGACCATTTGAAATTATTTCTTATTTCTCTTTATGTGACACTTAGCGGTTTATGAATAAAAATGCTTTTTCAGTGTCTATTTTATGAGGGTTTTCTTTTGTATGGCGCTTATATATTATTAGAATTAAGCTACAATATAATAAATAGTTTCATCCATCATCATCGCCTGACAATTAAATGCATTCTCTATTATAATTTCAAGTATTATAATCATCAGAATAATAACGAGAAATTGTCTGGAAGATAGTCATAGAGATAAGTCCGCATGTATTGCAATTGTGTATCTTTCTCGTGTGTTTTTCGCAATTTCAAAAAAAACCTTGGCTTCTTATAATTATTTTTATAACAGTTTTTTAGATAATAGTTTGACAGTATTTTCACTGTCACGCCTATCAACTACCCCAAGGTTATTAACCTTGACTAGAAAAGTGCAATAGTAGGTAATTAAAAGCTTAATATTAGGTCCTTACCTATGAAATTGGTGTTTTGTATGGAGATTTTGGGGATGTCTGCATTTTACATACTAACATTTTATCAGTTTTCTTCACAACGACAAATCCAGAGATAATAATATTTGGCATGTATCATTAGACAAGCTTTAGCAATATGTGTGTGAACGCACGCTTGATAAAAATTATTCATCGTTTTTATGTTAATGGAAATCAAATTATGTATTCGGCAGGTAGCTAAAAATAATTGTCTTTGTGTTTAATTTTAACACAATTAAACTTACAAAAAAATATCAAATTAAATAATACGAGCTCAAATATATGGTCTATTTTTAGAAGAGGCGATTATTTTATAAGAATGTTCTGAAACTTAATAGTTACGGACAAATTGCTAAGACAGAATAAAAACACCAATTTCATAGGTAAGGACCCAATATATATTCCTATATTGGGTTCGAGTCCCTGAATGGTAGAATGGTATAAGTACCCAAACAGAGATCTACGTACACTTGAGATTGCTCGGACCTTAGAGTATTCAAAATGCATCTATAAAAAGAGTCTTAAGTCCGTTTTAAATTCGATACGTTAATAATTATCATTTTTGTTTAGCCTTCATCAAAAAAGGTCGTAACTCCAACTGCGCTAAGTTTCAAGAGTTCCGTGACGAAACAATAATTATCCATCGATATCGATGGGCAATTTGAGCGGCATGATTCAATATCACCACAATTGGTTCAGTCGTCAGCTGTCTGATTGATCAAAATCCATGGAAGTAACCGCGTTCATGGCAATTTGAGAATTTTAATAGATTTTTGGTTTCCTTTGAATTAAGGGGTTGTTAAATTAATAATGTCTTTAATATTATCAATCAACTTTATATTCTTGTGTCTAAGGACAAAAGATACGTTCACCAAGGTCTTATATATAAATAATAAATATTTCATTTACTATCGCCAGTAAGCCGAAATTAAAAATGTAAACTTGTATTATGAGATCTTAAGTAACGGATAGACACACAATTTTATTACAATTGTTATTTAAATTTTATGTGCAATAAAGTATTAATCTTATATCTACATTTAGCAGACAAAAGACAGTCAGACAAATTTCGCTAATAATGTTCTTAATTCAGGTCAATATAATAATGCCAACGTTGTGATTGATAATAGAACTGTCGGGATTCTAGTTGCGTCTACAACTATCAGATTTATGCGTTTTATAGTGACATCACCACTTGTTTACGATACTGACCCAGTTTACTTAAGCACTATGTCTAATGAATTGTAATGTTCGTTGAAAATATAACGCATTATCTGAAATTCATAAAAAATCCAGCACAAATTTGCAAAATAACTTTTGTTTGAAATGTGGTCTTACGGAACACAGTGCTTCTTGGACTCTGCCTACCCTTTCGGGGATTACAGGCGTGATTGTATGTATGTATGAAATGTGATATAACAACATTAAGCTAGGTATAAGACGTGAAAAAAATTATGGTCTTAATAAAGTCTATTGTCGGATTAAAAATTAAAATGTCTTAAAACAGTGTTAGGTATAGTCTAGCCGTTCTTCTAAAATGATTATGTATTAGTTGCGTTACTCTTTTACCAAAATTTACCTTTAACGTTTTTCATCATGTTATGAAAACTCACCCTTATCAAAATTACGGTGCCTCTGTTATATTTCGAATGTTTTTGTTACCAAAAATTATTTCTTTAAAATACTACAGAACAAATATTTTATGCGAAAATATTACAAAAAATATGGTTATGACCCTTTTCATTGGATTGGCGTTATGTACCAATATAAGTATACCAAAGAGTTCAATACCGATACAATTATGACGACTTAATATAATTCTACAATGTACGCACGTGGTCCAATAATTGAAATAAACCATTCGTTTATCACTCGATTATTATCGATACCGATATCTGTATCAAATATCCGAAAAGGTTTGGTTTCGTTCACACCATGACATGGCGTTATGCGATGTCCTGGACAGTATAACAATATATCTCCTTTGACGCCGGAGTCAACGTGGAGGGCTGTTTTCCTTCATTTCACTGAGTCAGGACCGTTAGGGGCCATTTGGCACCAAATTTACGGCTCACGTGCCAGCCGCGAAGGGTTGAACGTGTAGAATATTTAACAGAACGTCGCTGCGTATATCTTTATTGTGGAGACCGAGGCTTAGTATCAATTCGGGTATTGGTATATTGATGATATTTGATTTGCTTACACGCGTGTGTATGTAATTCGAAATATAAACAGTGTATTTGAAATATATTTTTTTAAGAAATTATAAATATGTTAATTGGTAAAGTTGCTACATCACATTTTGCCTATCATATTTAGCTTTAAATATAATATTGTAAGATAAAAATGGGACATCTTACACTGATTTCACTTTCAAACGGATCTATATTCAGTGACTTCAAGCCACAAATTAGAAACCGCGGCATTATTACGCGACAACTTACCCAAATTTAATTTAAACCTAGACACTCCGCGGTTCCATTTCCAATTTTGATTCCAATTGTTCGTATGCCGCAAAATTTTTCCCCTCAATTTCATATCAGGCTAATCATCGTTACACAGCTGAGTGATTAAGCAATTTACCGCTTGACTGATCATTGGTAGACAAGCGACGCACAAGCGACGCATTTCATTACAATATATTACAGAACAATATGTAATTTAGCACACTTCCCGTGTCTGAATGATAGCTGGGACAGGTATTAATGGGCCGTCAAGTGGTTGAAAACAAACAATAAACATTGTAATATTTTGATTGAAGTGAATGGTGATGGATAGGAGAGAATGGAGAAAGGATTGGAAACGAGAGACAAGAAAAAATATATTTAAAAGAATTTATACACCTGTTGGTGATAGCAATATTTACATAAATGATTTCTGTTGTTAAGGCTTTTCATAGAAAGTAATAAAAGTTTTTCACAGTCGGGAATGATGGGTAGTCTAAGGCCTAAGGTCTAAAATATCTATAAGATTACCAGATACGCGGGCAAACTTTGGTATAGGATGTCAAGTATCAGCAACCAGTAATATCACATTAATATTCCTCTCGTCACGGATAGGTACCTACAGGATTTCAAACGGGCAAGAGAGTATATAATAGGCTATAACACTGCCTCAATGACCCGGATTGGTGTTTTAATCAAAGATACCATCAACTGTCTTCTACAACCGACAGCCTGAAGATGACAAAACTACGGCGGAAATTGTTGATTTTTTAATAATATTAAATATTACATTCTAACTTCTACGCCACCAAGACCCTCCAATTAAGAAAAAAATATTTGTCGCTATATTATTATTATACAACCTCTTTTGTTTTCGAATCGTAACAACAAACGAAACATTATTGTTTGTCTATTACATAAGGAGACTCGTATTCACTGCTTCACGGTCTCGTAACACGAAAATACAGAAAATTCAGCAAATTAGCTCTAACAACGGAGGAATGTTACTGATATTACATTTTCTTTACACGGAGACGTAATAAAATATGTCATTAAGACGTTCATATCTCGAAAACGGAAAACAATTTTCTCCAGCAAAAGTAATAATACGTTCCATCTTTTGTTTTGCCAATGTCGAATCAATATTCGACTTATGAAGATATTCAAGAACTCAATATTGTGTCTCGGAGCCTCGAGCATGGAAACTAAGATACCTAAAGAAAATTAATTAAAAAGTTAATTTTGTGATATCGGACTTTATACATTTTCATTCCAAGAACCTTTTAATTATTATGATATTTTAATGTAATATTACTTTTAGGAAATTTTGTATCATGTTTTTTTGCCTTTGTCTTAATATTTTTATGCTCTAATGAGCTCTCTGTTTGTATTAAGCCATAATATTATCTTTTTCGCATACCCTTTTTTGTATTTTACTTAGCTATGCTACAGACTTTCAGGCTATCTTGATGATATAAATAAATAAAAATAAAAAATATCCTCAGACATTCACACCTATCAACTAGTCCCGTTTTAAGCAACTAATGCTGCTTGTGTTACGGACACTAGGTGACGGATAAATATATTTAATAATTCAGTATATATATAATATTATACATATATAATGAACATCCAAGACTGGAGAACAAATGTCTGAAAATTCATCACC
The DNA here is from genome assembly GCA_910589355.1 of Parapoynx stratiotata. NCBI lineage: Eukaryota > Metazoa > Arthropoda > Insecta > Lepidoptera > Crambidae > Parapoynx > Parapoynx stratiotata. The sequence continues at coordinate 3,056,163 of OU342468.1, read as the reverse complement.
CAAACACTTGCCTCCACTGGGGATCGAACCCAGGACCTGTCAAGATGGCGTGGCCTTGAGACCGGCGTACAGACCACTCGACCACGGAGGTCGTCAAAATGTTATGAACAATCACAGAATACATAAATTACTGCAAAGGCAAATATAATAACCAGTTGCTCTTTACGTTAAATATTGAATCTTTACTGTTTATATAACCATCACCGAAAAGGCAATATCGAAGCGCACCAAAATAATTGTAGCAAGGATCGCGGAACTTACAGCCGCCATTAAACTTTCCTTGCAGAATGCTCTTTGCAGAGTATAAATTTGCATGTGCATTGTCAAACCGAATCGGGAGTTTGGAATGAGCCGGCCCCTGGTTAGCTGAGTGCGACACAAACTTTACTCATTCCCCTATTTTGCATACCCGCTTTGAATTCTGAAAAAGTGAGATTGTAGTTCACTCGAACTGCATTTGAAGCGATCCAAACATAAGGTACGATGTGAGAATCGGTCGAGTTTTTGTCGTAGTCGATATTAAATTTATTTTTGTTGTATTTAGTAAAAAAACTACTGGTTCAAGTCTCGTGTTTGATTCCACCATCTGCGCCAATGAGTTTGAATAAAACTTATATAAAGCTGATTGAAAAACTTACTTATATCTTAGTACGCTTTGGCTTTTTTATATCGAAATCAAAACTACCTTAAATAAATCCCCGTGCTTCAGAAAGACCGTTACACCGTTGGTGCCGGTTGCTATTACAACCGTTTCTACTCACCAAACCGCATTAGGCCAGCGTGGTGATGTTACGGCGCATACTCCTCATGTGTTTCTCCATGAAAACGGCATTCGCCCAGCAGCGGTACATATCATATGGGCTGGTGACGAAAAAGAATTTGACTGAGCTTACGAGCGATTCCAAGCTAAGACTAAAATATGTGCTATTACGAATAAATTCCTTCGATTGCATATAATCTTCGCGTAAAGTAAGCGATCGGAAATTGAAAACTTTCTACGTGGTTGTTGCCGTTAAGCGATTTTGAAAATACAATTTTTTGCGACATTTTCATGGAAGTTTCCTACTGTAGTAATATAAAATTTTAATACAAATCAGATACTTAGCATAATTTTGATACAATTCGCTTCTATTGAATATCCATTTGTTACACTTTAAGTAAAATAAGTCAAAATATGCATCCATTCATACATTACAGCCTGCATTAGTTCACTGCTGAAATTTCTCTCAATTATGGCAAATCTCATAATTTATTTAACAATTTATTGTACACAGAAAAACATAACAACGAAACGACAAATTACAAAGACAGTACAAAGGGTGCAAGACAGTACAATATTTTGATTTGATCTTTTAAATAATAATAATAATAATTTATTTATTTGTAAGACAAATATTTTTTTTTAAATATACACGCAAAAAATGAAGACGTATTTGATTATTTGTAAATAATAATATATATATTTATTGTTAATTTTTTATTAAACTTCTCCGGCTCAGAAACGCCTATGCCCAGCAATGAGATGTATACATAAGAATAACAACGCTTTTTTAATAATGCAGAATAGTGTTCTGCATTATTTAAAAAGCTAATATACGAGTTTTAGAAAACTCCTGGCAACTAAGTCTTGTCGGTAATTGAAATAACAAACTACGGCACTCTGCTTATGACATAACGATCGACGTTTAATTTTAGTGCGAACCAGAACAATACCTTTACTTCCGACCTGCAAATGCTGAGCTGATATTTTTTAATAAGAGACTAAATAATAGCCTTAAATGCTTTTTAAATAAAGTACAAAATGAAGTTTATTATAGATCAGTTGTGACTGACACAGTACTTAACGCCTTGCGCCTGAGATTAGTTATCTGTGTAATCGATTGCCATGCAGTTGGCACTATATTAAGCAGACAATTAAGAAATTGGGCTACTCCGGGTATTTACAATCATTATTAGTCGAAAAAGAGCAAAACGTTTATTTATAAATCATGTGATTCCCAACGGGAATTATTCAAAGAAGTACTAAATATATTGACAGTTGCTTCCCATTATGTATATGAATTTTTTTTACGTTTATACAAACATTAAAACATTTTCAAAATGCAATGACTACCACAATTTAAAAACAGGACATAGGAATAGGCTGGCTGTTTCAGGTTTCTGACTAAATAAAATTAGTTACTCATTCATGGGAAAATACATACAAATAGGTATATAAAAAAATTCCACATCATATAACTGAGCTGCCGTAGCGCAAGTTTAAACCTTATATTATGAAAACCCTCATGAAAAAGGGATATTATAAAGTCCAGGATTTTACAGATGATAGGAATGTATGCACACGTCGATTAATTTTAATAAGGTTTAGTTTGATTTGCACTTTAAAATGGGACATTAATACATGTTATGGAATGCGTCATAATTCTGAATAAACAGTTAACTTTATTCCGAAGTCAACTGGTAGTCAATGGAAACAAGGTTTGAATATCTGATTACATATAATATTCTGATTACATAAATTACTAAAAGCTAAAAGCAATTTAAACTAAAGCATGCAGCCAATTTTCCTCAATTAAAACAACACGGAAAGTATTCGAAAAGTTTATTAAAAGGATAAAATGTTTTTCCGATCGAAGTTTCTCGACGGGCCCTTTCATTGCTGCTCAGAATGCTAACGATGAATGAACTGAATACAAATTACGTTCTAATTATGTTAAAATTTAAAGTGAATCGCTTTTCAAATTCTGCGTTGATATTATCGCGTTCTTGCTATTCGCGAAGACTTGTTATTGAAAAGTATTTTCTATATGGAATAAGGTGCTTATTATGACAAAGTTTCTAAAGTTTTTAAAGAAACTTAAATAAAAGCTATGTATGTATATACAACAGTAAAGAATAGTGGACTAATATCAGAACATTATAGATTCTGAAAAACATGGGAGACTTTATAGCAGATTTAGGATTTGTGGTCTGCATGACTGCTAACGCATCACGGAAACATTACTGCATGGTATCGATTGCAGTTCTCATTATTGTATTGCCAGTCTTAAAATACATCCCCTTAGGTTTAGTCAGAGACTAGGGAGACTAGGCAAAAGCACCGCAAATGCAGTCCCTTCTATAGAAAATTGAAATACTAAACTCAAAATTACACATACACAAAGTCACGATCAGAAGCTAGTTATTAAACACGATTAAGCTAAATACAACTTATAGGTATTTTCCAAACAAAGGAAAACCGGCGAAGTCAATGATTTTAATAAGCTTAAATTAATCTTTATTTTACGACCGATAAAAATAAGCTGAAGCAAAGTCCGCTGCAGAGCTTTTTAATATTAAAAGTTCGGAAAACAATTCGTTTCAATAATGGAGAGCCGAGGGCGGCGTTCAACAAAATAAAGTATTTAGAGGCCAGCGAAGCACACTTTATTATGAAATTTATCGTAACTTAAAGTTTCAAATCGATAATTAATTTTCGCTATACTTAAGGAAGCTTAATCTTTCTCTACAAGCAAAAAGAACATTAAAAACAATATGTCACATTTATTTATGTTAATGCGTACTAATATAAATGTATTCTTTTTTGCTTTCACGTCAAAACTACTGAACCGATTCAATTGAAATTTGGTACATTTTGGTCTAGAGCCTAAGAAAGGACATAGGCTACTTTTTGTCCCGATATTCTCATGCGAACCCGCTCCGTGTGGGTGTATTGTGTGACATATTCCGTGAAAATGTAATTTCATTTTGAATTTAAAATTTCTCGGAATTGTAAAATAATGACACGACACCAGAGATATATCACCATGCAAGAATTTTGTACTGTATGATGGATGCCAAACTCCGATACAATAGCATGAGGCAATGTTCTATCTCGATCAGTAGGTGTTCCCTCTCATTCTATCACTTAAATGAATGAGTTTGTCATTTCGTAGTAAAGCTTTCTATTACTACTAATGACGTCACACAAAAATACACACAAATTTCTCAAACAAATACTCTCATTATGTGATTTTTGACTCACCTGTGAAATAATAAGGTACATCCAGGATATCACTCACATACACAACATAAAACAACGCACGTCATCACCAGTTTTATGATTTTTTATTTAAAATATTGAATTACAAAAATTTGTAATGATTTTCTGTCTAGGTGTTAAAATGGCGTAAATATGACAGGTGAGACAGAAACTATGGATAGAAAGAGAAGATGAGGATATCCCACGGTTAGCCTTCATTCATAAATAGTGAAAGAATGAGAGGGAACACTGATCGAGACAGAACATTGCCTCATGCTATTGAATGGGAGTTTGGCATCCATATAGAGTATAAGATTCTTGTCACCATGTCAACCTTAATGTCAACAATTAATCAGATGACATTGACAAGAAATGTAATTTTCATTATTTTAATAATTAGAGGTTTTAGTTCAAGTATTAACTATCAACATTTTGCTAATAAGAGGTAGGAATGTAATGTTGAGCACTTTGTAAACAAAAAGTTTTTGTTAACTTTTATCGGCGTTCAATCAATAGCCACGTGAACGACGTTGGCACTGAGTTCAAAATTCTTTGGCTTCTTAACTTTGCATAGGTGACCCAGCTTTTTGATATCTTGTTCCTCTATATTTCCAAAGGCACATAAAGCCTAATAAAGCCATTGGTCCTTGTTTCAGACTTAGAAATTCTAAGGATTCCCAGCCGAAAGCAAGTTTGGATTTAGGACTTGTTGAAGATCAAACGGCATAAAATGCATTCAATTTAAGAAATAGTAATTGGAAAGCACCAGATGAGACCGTATGCATGTATGTATGTATAGCTAGAGCAACACTTCCTGCTATTTGGCAATATTTAGATGTAGAATGGTAAAAAAAACTTTATTGAAATACAATATAAAATAGCACGTAGAATTACTTCGATACGCTATCCAAGAAAGCGCCATTATAACATACCAGCAAAACAGGTTTTAACAATCTCGTCAATGTAATATAAAATATTCAGTTCCCATAAGCCTGCCACAGAACACGTAGACGTTTTATTATGCCCTAACACGACCTCCCTTTTTCAATATAAGGGTAAACCATAAAATTTTATTTCATACCGGTTACTTTGTCCATTGAATACATCTCGTGTTATGCTAATTCTCGCATCACAAAGGCAAGAGTCCGCATTGTGGAGTCGCCTACAAATTTGAATAAGCATTACAGTAAACAGCGTAGAATGCATTAACGTTGGCTTAAATTTTAAAAACGTCTCATAGAGTGTTATGTATGGGCTCTTAAGAGCGTCTTGATATCATTAGGGCAGTTGCAGAGCTCGGGAAGAATAAGGCTTCTCTCTGCCACGGCAATGTGACCCTCGTATTGTTGGCTGGAAAATTAAAATGTAGCTGAATTCGTGGATTCAGACGTGAAATTGCACTACTGGGTTTGGATAATTAACTTCTGCATAATGGACTCGAGTTAAAAGAAACTACGATAGCAGTCCCTGAAATGAGGTTGGTGTTTAAGATTTAGCTTATAAGGAATTCTTAGTTTTAAAAACAGTGTTTCTGAATTGTATAATGCTCTGAAGTACGTAGGCACTCTGAACCGCAAATTTTTGATATCCTGTTCAGAGTTCCATCATGGCGATAGTTTACATATCGAAATACGAACATGGTAACCTACCTTAGGATGGCTGGGTTTTGGATGGATGAATTAGCTTCTATACATATACATAGGTTGGCTTCTATCAAGACGCAAAGAAGAGGAGAGAGTTCAAAATCAAAATCAAAAATATATCTTTATTTTATAGGCTTGATATAATATACAAACACTTAAAAACGTCAATTTATTAATAAAAGTGAATCTACCACTAGTGCCAGTTGGACTAAGACACCGAGTTCGAGTCTCTTATCTACGAATACTTAATACTAAAAGCTCTAAATTAGAGTTCAATTTTGTTCAAATATAATTTTTTTGATGAATTAGAGTTGTCGTCAAAGCAATTTTTTTCTGAAGTACTCGTCGTTGTCAACTTAAATCAAAATTATTGAAGTCCTATCTGCGAGGAGTGACAAATACTTTAAAAGAGTTTATTTCTTTCGCATTTCTCCTTATTATTGTTTCTAACGTTCCTCGATTATTTACACATTGCTGAATATTTTTTTTCTCTATTGAAATATTGGTAGCCAACCTTACGATTAAATGTAGAAACTTCAAATGTATATCTTCGTATACGATTGTGATATATTCCTGTATTTTGAATTCACTAGTGTATTCCATAACAACTAAACTAAACAAATAATCATTATTGAGTTCAAAGTAGGTAAGCAAAACAAGAAATATCTCAGTAGCTTGCATTAAACTGCTTAATTTTGGAACGAGCATCGCTTAGATCTCGCCTCTAAGTCCTTTAGTGCCATAAATATTTAGGCCATTCACAAACGGAAATCTCAACTCAAGATGCACAGCCTCTAGCACTAATCTTACTAAACGTCTCCACTGTTTATCTTGCCTAGAAATGTCTGGTTGCTTCTAGCCATAATCCTTTGCATACAGTGGTACTGGCACTAGTACTTTGGATGTATGTTGATCTGTATTTTAATTAGTGTTGTGCTCGATTTCCGTTAGGGTCTCCATTCGGTTATTTTAATGAGGATTTTGCTGCAAGTCTTTTGCTGACTGTTTCATGGCATGACGTTATCTATACATTTGCACTGAACCAGCATGATGACTATCTCATGTGTTTCGTTTAGAAAAGCTTTTGCTTAACCTTTTAAATTGCCTGGTAACGACGTCACATTAAAAAACGAAATCTTAGTATGAATACCTAGTCTAGACATTAATATTACATATCGGAATAATTAATTACGTGTCCTCAATGCAACAGCGATACTACTAATATTTTTTTATTAGATATTGAAGATTCCTATTTGTAACCATGTTTTTGACGAAAGAGACACGTAATATCTTCGAAAACTCATAACGACGCATACGACAAAAATCGCAAATACTATTTTTAATTTATTATAATGACAAGACATGCGGTTCGTGATCTGAAAAGTAAATGAGAAAATTTTAAATTTTTTGTCCCATTAATACTTACGTGTTTAACAAACGCAGCTTGTATGTCGTTGCGTTGTCACCTTGTTGACTGAATATGGAAATGATGAGGATTAATTGAAAATAGAACCAATTATTTAATGTGTCCAAATCTACTACAGATTAATAGCTTTGGTTCCAAAACCGTCTCACTCCCAAAAACAAATCACAAACTATCCGTTAACGTCTCATCACTATTCGTACACGGTGGGCGATTCGAATGAAACACGAGCAATTTGTTCTAAGAGCTCGAGCACAAATGATGAGGATTTTATTGTAAGTAGATTTTATTAAAGATTGTAGGTGTGTGAGGTAGTGGTAATAAGTCGCAACGACAATGAGCCCACGCAAAACCGACCCCAGTACTCAGATTTATGGCTATCACAAGACTGTTTCGTTATGAATAAGTCCTGTGGTTTTTTATTACAAAGCTTTCTAAGGAGTTTGTTGTTCGTAAAATATTGGGACATAAATGTGTGCTTTTATATTTTATTAGCAAGGTGCTCTGAAAAGTATGACCGAAATGTCGTAGTAATATAAAACTCCTGCCTTTTATAAGTAAATAAAAACAACTGCATGGATTGGAATGCAGTCCTCAACCAATGTATTGCTAGAGCACTATATTAGTATGTCAGCTTCAATTTCTTTTTTTCACATATTTGACACAATAAACAATTACACACATAGGTTCGGTAAAAAATATTATGCAAAGGACTGTGTTTACATGTGCAACCAATACCATTATCCACAACAATTACTTTTAACAAAACAGCTACTTAGGTAGTACACAAATCTCAGAGTAAACAGAACTGGAGTAGCCTTTGTCTAACATTCCCCTCTGCCAAATGCACAAGCATCGGATGCTTGCACGTTTAATAAAACTAGTTGAGCCGCCATTTTGACAGTCATAACATTGTAAACGTTGCGGTGAACAGAGCTCCCGCAAAAATGCCTGCCTGTGCTGTTTTTTGTTGTAAAAATAAATAGAAAACATCGAGTATGCTAAAAGATAGTGTCACCTTTTATTTGTAATCATAATTTTTAAGATTTCATGATTATTTACTCCATTATTTCATGTATAAGAATTCTACGATTTCAAATTTCGAACGCTAGTCTCGTGGGGAGTGCGACTGTGACGTTGTCAAAACGCACATCCCACGTGACTATTTTAAGCGTGTGTGTGCGTGAAATTTAAATTTGTGTATCGAATTATGCATGTGTGCATTTGTAAAAACGGTAAAAGTTATTGTTTATGTGTGCTGGCTCTGAGTGTAGTGGAAACCTCACCCCCCGCAAGAAATGGCAGAAAAAAATGTTTGAGAAATTGACTAATGGCTACTCCAGTTCTGTTTACTCTGAGACACAAATATTTTGGAAAACTACTTAAAAACTGTATACAGCCATAGCTATTTGATATTATAAATGTAAACTAAACTAATTTTATAAGTAAAATATTTCACCATAGATCCATAGTGACTGCGACTGCGGCATAATTAGGATGACATGAGTTTAATAATTATGATATGCAAACAAATAGGCATGAATATAACTTACAAGTCATTATTAACAGTGTTATGACGAGAACTAAACTAAACTAAGCTAATCAACTAAAAAAGTTGATTTTTTTACTATGAAGTGAGTCCTTATTCCATCACTCTGTATAAATCGCATAACAACATTCATTCACTATCTCTTATTGCATTACTTGTTGTTTTATATTGCATATCAGCTCAGATAATAATTAAAGTGTTACTGTAGTTATATGGAATAAACTAATTATTAATAATAGAAATAATAATTATTATTCATTAATAAATTTATTATTTTCTACTTTTAGTTTAAAGATGTGAATGTCGGGGAATCCCCTCGGTACCGCGAATTCTGTGTAGTGTTGGAAATGTTCAAATAACGCGAGCTCAAATATAATATAAAATTACGGAGTTTATAATTTATTTAAAACGCGTTTGTGTAAATAAAATTCAAAAATACATTCGTTATTTGTGCTTTATTTAAACTTCAGCATTGTGGTTCAGAGAATTTCACATATAAAATTATTATTAATATCCGTGTTTTGTAATTTATAAAATAGTGAAATATTAGCCATTCTGCCTTTCTCCAAGTGGGTACATCCATACTGGCCCGTATTACAGAACCAAACTCAAGCGTAGATCTCTGCTTGAGCGCAGTTAAAAAGGGATGGCGCTGTGTGGGATCAATAGCGCCATCCCTCTCTAACAGTGCTCAAGCAGAGGTCTACGCTTGGGTGTAGTTCCGCAATACGGGCCTTAGTGTTTAATTTGCTCCTTATCCCTTCAGTTACTGCTACTCGTCACTTATATGGCGAACATATTGGCCAAATCTCTCCACATACATTGTTGGCGTTCGCTTGGCCCTCAACGACCTAATATTTTGTTTTAATTAGGACTAATACTGGGTTTAAAATTGGAAGCCCCCCACGAGATGCGAGCAGCGCAGGATCGGTAATTTTGGAGATTCTTGGGGGAGGTCTATGCCCAGCAGTGGGCGTCTCTGGGCTGAATTATGATAATGTTAAGCTGGGAAAATAACCATTATCCCAAACAAAATAAACCGCCCCAGTGCGGTTTCGTAATGCAGACTTTATCTGAAAAGAATGAATATTATTACAATATCAAATAAGAGACATGCAATTCGCAGAGTTCAATCTCTTAAAGCTTAGCTGGATATCGAATTGCAAATGGTCTAGGAAAATGTAGCATTTAACGCTTCGCCAACTGCGGATGGCTTTCGTGACGTCACTGCCTTGCTAAGCCGAATTTCGGATTATGTGGAACTAGTGGAATTCCCTTGTTTTTGATTAATTTTTATTTTCGGTTCCCGACACAAAAAAGACCGTATTAAAAGTTTGACGTGTCTATAGCATTGAAGACCTGCATCAAATGATTAGATCGGTTATGTTCATTTCCTGCTGGAAAAGTGACGTGGTCAAGATGTTTTTTCACAATTTATGAACGACTGTTTGCGCCGACCAAGCTAGTTATATTAGAAATGAAGAATATGAATTCAGTTTAATACGTAAAACGTGTTAAGATGTACCTAATTAACAAAAAAATATAATAATATTATTTTATGTTTACAAATTATTTTGTAAAAAAGGTTTATTTTTATTTTATCATGTTTTTTTTATTTCGTGCTTTTTAGTGGTAAGTCTTAAGAATAATTTAAGTGTAACATATACTTTTCTTAAAACCGCATCAAAATCGGTTCAGCCAATCGCGAGATAGTCGCGGACAAATATACATAAATTTATACAGGTGAAACTAATAAACTTCTTTTTTTTTCAAGTCGATTAAAGTATTAAAACTTTTTCCTGGGTGTAACAATTACTTTGGTGCAAATCGCATGAAAATCGGTTCAGCCAATCGCGAAAAATCATACATAATAATATATACAGTCAAACTGAGAACCTCCTTGAAGCCTCTTTGAAGGCGGTTAAAAATAATTCGACGTACCCAATCCGCACTCTACCAATGCTTGCAATCAGGCAAGCCCATGTGTGGTTGCGACACAGGACAGTCCCGTTCTACGGGGGTGGTTTAGAATATCAACAATACTTAAGCAGACGTGCGGCCCTCATGCGCCGAGCATTGCATTTACGAAATGAGCTTTCGAAATAGTATCTCTGAATGCGTCTAATGTTGGAAATGGAAACTCGATCAGCTCTCAGAGACACTTGTTGTTCTCATGTAAGTAAATACGTGAGGATAGCCTCGGGATTGTACTCGGAATTTCAAACAATTGAACAGCATAATAACGGCAGTGTTCCATGCATTTAGAATAGAATCGAATAATACTTTATAGCACTTCAAAGAGAAAAATTTTAACCATTGTACAGGTGCATTGAATAAAGGGTGGCTTTTTCGCTAAATGCGATCTCTACGACAACATGAGGATACAAAGGATACAACCTAGAAAAAAGTGAAGGAAGACGGAGGTGAAAATCAATTGATATAGGTATTGTAGGCCTTTTTTCACCATATTAAAAATCGCAATACTATAGTCGCGACATAATAAAAATCCCACAGGCTTAAATTTTTTTCTCATGATTGCTTTGAAGGAATATATTAGGTCCTTACCTATGAAATTGGTTTTTTGTATGGAGATTTTGGGGTTGTCTGCATTTTACATACTAACATTTTATCAGTTTTCTTCACAACGACAAATCCAGAGATAATAATATTTGGCATGTATCATTAGACAAGCTTTAGCAATATGTGTGTGAACTGTCCGCTGTGCAGGGCGTGCATGGCGACAGAAGAAACAGCTTCCCACGTCATGGTGGAATGTGACGAGGTAGCGAATGCCGGGCTAAGTACCTGGGCACACCGGGTACCCTCCGGGAGGTCATCGACGACGTGAAGGCGCTGGGTGACTTCCTGGCGGAGCTTGGATGGCTGGAGTAATCCAGCATTCACCCTCCGACGCAAAACAGGCGCAAATTAGGCGTCGAGTTGCGGAAACCGCCCGTATTGATGAAGAAGAAGAAGATGTGTGTGAACACGCTTGATAAAAATTATTCATCGTTTTTATGTTAATGCAAATCAAATGATGTATTCGGGAGGCAGTTAAAAATAATTGTCTTTGTGTATAATTTTAACACAATTAAACTTACAAAAATGTTCTGAAACTTAATAGTTACGGACAAATTGCTAAGACAAAATAAAAACACCAATTTCATAGGTAAGGACCCAATATAAAGTCTCGTGTGGCTCCGTCTCGGACCGTGGCGCTATATGCCTATATGCTGACTAACTTACACCTTATTACCATAGTATAACGTGTGCTTTTGTTTGTCTCAACATGAATGACAGAAAGGGATAATTTTTTTAAATTAATTTTAAAATTCATGTTCACTTTACTGGCCATGGTTTCTAAATTCAACTTTATGAGTTTTCAAATAAGATAATAATATGTAATAAATTGGAAAGAATTTTCAAAAGTATTTAAATTTTAAATCTCATGACTCGCCCAACTTATGGAGAAGCATTGGCCGATGTTGTCGCGTAGTTTGAATCTAATAATTGCCATCAACTACTATTTATTATCAAATGGTAATAATTATGCGAAATTACGGAATATTGTAATTTCCAATTCATATTATAATATCATTTATTTCAATTTTTTTAAAGATTGCAGTAATTGTGGCACGTCAGTATGTTGGCGCGATCGAAAGCGAACTAAAACGCCAATTTATTCGCCTATTTTTTAATCACTATAGTCATTATTATAACCAATTTCTTGCGAAATATTTATCTTGAGTAGTCATGATGAATTCTTTCGTAGAACTTATTTTTCTAGAACAAAGCTATTAAATAATGTATGAAGTATTTGAATTTTAGATACACTTGGATATTCAGTACTACAATTACTTAGGTGCAAATAACATTAGCCAGAATGATACTAAGCGAATGTAACAAAATTACATTGGAACTAGATAGTTATGGATATTGGTATTAGTTCTTTTCTTTCGATTGTAATATAAATGCAGATAGAATAATAGCAATTCTCTTTAGTATTATCATATGGAATTACTTTTAAATTGGCGTAATATAAAATTATTTTGCAATAGATGTGTGTCTGGATAGTTGCAAGTGTAGATCTGTATGTGTGACCGGGAAAAAAATATTTTATTAATTTTGTGTATGGTATGTGTATAAAATGGGTAAGGCAAGTTCTTGAAAAGCAAACATTTTGATAAAAAGGCAAGCTAGTTTTCTGTTAAAACAACATTGTAGTATATTTTGAACCTTATTCAGTAATCTAAACTTCTTGTTTTTACAATTCTTAACTAAGCAGACCCACAAACTATGAATCTCATCGCAGCTAACGGGCAGCGCTGAAACTAACGGTTAACTTTACAGCAAACAAATAGAACTTGCAGCAAGACGTTCAAGTAATTCTTTAACCGCAACTTCTTAAACTGACGCGATAACCGTTTCGAAGAAATTCCCTTCCGAGCAAGGCATTAAAATAAAACGAGCTTTTCTCTATTGGAAAATAGCCCTTATTGCAATCGTGTATAGCACATTGCAGCGGCAAATGTAATTTTGTCAGTGATTTGAGACAATTGACCGAGAGATGGCTCTGCTTGTGAAAGTTGAATGAAACGGTAAACGGATGATTTCTATGAGTCCAATTGTAGTTTTCTAATAAGTCTATTGCAGTTTGCAGACTTTGACGGCTTTGTGTGGTTAGCAGCGTCCAGAAATGTTTGAACTCTCCCCACTTTATTCCAAAACGTGGACTATTTGTAGGTAGACATGATTTTAAATTAGATAAAGACATTAAAATAAACTTCGTGCCATGCTGTTTCTTCAAATATATTTTTTTTATTTTGTTTACAAAATTAGCAGACAAGGAGTCCCAGAAGGTAAGATCCTACAGTTAGTCGTCTAGAATGCATGTGTTTAGTTTCATCTGCTGCCAAAAATTATCATTCAATCACGCCTGTAATTCTGTAGACAGAGTCGAAGGAGCACTGTGTTCCTTAAGACCACATTTAGCCATTTAAAGATAGGGTTGGTCAGATAAAAAAATCGTGAAAGAGTGGACAGGTGGCTAGCTCATCGCCTACACAATCACAGACCCAGTACCCAATACGCTCTTAGTCGCCTTTTACGACATTCTAGGCAAGAAAAGCAGCTTATTCGTCAAAATGTATGGAAATATCACCAGCCCTGTTGGCCAGATCCGGCTGCCGTCGTGGCTCTGAAACCACACATACACAGAACTGCGTGCATTGCTGCATTATGATAGAGGTACCTACCGAAACAGACGACTGGGTGTCCAATTTCTCACCGCTAAAAAAACCAAACTAATATACATTGGTTCCACGTGGAATTTCAGTCTGACTAATTCTCAAGAGTTTATACGCCTTTTGATAACGAGTAAAACATGGCTAGTGAAGATGGTAGGTCTTCACTTTAGGAACCAAGATATTTCAATACGAGGGTGTTGTAAAAACTTTCTGGTCCAAATTTATGTGTTTTGGTAAGGTCTTTTCTCAGTAGTGTTTCAGTTTATTTTTTGAGATGAACTTTAAAGATCTAAGAAAAGGTAACATGAATACATACATATAACCAAGACTATCATCCCCTAAGGGCTAGTCAGAGACTAGGCAACCGTCAAAGCAGTCCATTGCCATAGTTTACGCTTCACCAAGCAGTGACTGCACTCAGCGTGACAGGTGGTGAGCCCGTCGCCGCTATGAGATATTGGACGGTTGTGCAGTTTTAAGTCCATTAGTCGCCTTTTCGACAACCTCCGTGGTCGAGTGGTCTGTTCGCCGGTCTCAAGGCGTCGCCATCTCGAGAGGTTCTGGGTTCGATCGCCGGTGGGGGCAAATGTTTGTGTGAACAGGCATTTGTTCTCCAGTCTTGGATGTTTTATAAATGTATATTATATTCTGAATATTTATATGTATTTATCTATTAAATATATTTGTCCGTCATCTGGTATCCATAACACAGGCATTAGTTGTCTAGTATGGGCCAGTTGATAGGTGTGAATGTCTGAAGATATTTATTTATTTATTTTACGACACCCAAGGGAAGAGATGGGTTGGCAGTATTCTTTTAATGAGTCGCTACTACATGTCTCGGCACGGAACGAGGGCAGAAAGGGTAAGGTTGAACATATTATTACCTACTATTACTATTACCCACACTCCTTATGTTTCTCTATGAGGAAAGCCTGTGCCCAGCAGTGGGACGTATATAGGCTGAAGACATTACTATAACCTTGGTGCTCTTTTGAAAACTAACGCATTTCCTTTTTCTGTACATCAACGCTAATGTAAGCAGGAATTGAACAAAATAAAGCACAGAAAATAAGTGAAGTTTTCTATATTTCCATTATTTACTCCATGATTCACATGAGATTTGTTTGAATCCTTTCACCTACATACGCGATGCTCAAAGCTACACAGCATAAAGGATTTTGTATCGCATACAAATTTTGCAACAGAATGTTTCAGATTCTCATTCGTTTTTCAATTTAAATTTTCTTTTGTTTCGGTGTTTTTTGTAACCTTTTTCCGTTGATTGCGTGAAGAATTTTAACAACTGGAACTGGATGGAAATGTAAGTACGTGCAATACCTTAAAAATCAAACTTTTCACTTCCCAAGCTCGGAGAACTCGGAGATCACCTATCAAAGGTAAAGGCAACTAAAAACAACAAAATCCAATTCGATCTTTGTGAATTTATTGTTTGAAATCGTAAGGTTAACTTTCGTTAAGCACCGGTTCTTGATTACGTCGACATTGTATAAATATTTGATATAAAATTTAATCCAGTTACGTCCGATGGATCGGTGAAGTATTCTGAAGCGCTCGCTTTTCTCATTCGATATTTTTCCTTATTCAAATGCAAAATTTATTTCCGTAATACAGAAAATTCGTCCAATTCTGTCCATTTACTTATTTATTAAAGACATTATAAATGATTATTGATTTTTTTAAATTCAAGATTTCATGTACTCTTAAAGCACTTATAATAAATACAATTAATATTTTTGTTTTTGTTCATTTTATAACAACAGCGTAAACTTTTGTATCTCAATTGAATAAGGAAAATGACTTTTCTTATACCGTTAAGTTCTGGACTCAATATGGAATTTTTTTTCCTATTTGTAGAGTATTGAAATCTTGTATATCACACAGAAAAAAGTGAAATATAGAAAAGCGTAAAAGGCTCATAACAAATACATTATATTGACTACCTCCGTGGTCGAGTGGTCTGTACGCCGGTCTCAAGGCATCGCCATCTCTAGAGGTTCCGTGTTCCATTCCCGATGGACGCCAATGTTTGTGTGATGTTCTCCAGTTCATTTGTTTCCAGTTTTGGATGTTAATATACGTATTGCATATATTATGGATATTTATATGTATTTATCTATTATCCGTCATCGTGTATCCGTTCCAACATTAGTTGCCTAAATAATAAGGTTAGTTGATAGGTGTGAAGTTTTGAAGATATCCTAAATACGGCACTGCTTCACTTGTTGCGAAACGCGAACGCAAATATCACATAATAAAGTACGTAATTTAGCTTTAGCTTTAAGACATAGTGAAAAGATTGATCATGTTGCTAGTTTCAACATGATCAATCTCTTCACTATGTCGTAAAGATTAGCAGAAAAAAATATTAGATCAGTCCTTCGTGATTCCTACCAAGCCTCTCGACCTATATCACTCACGCAACTCGCTGGAAGTATCGAGTGCTTCAAGACTAACGATTCGAAAATGGCACGTGCGTGTCACGTGACTGCCCGGATTAAGCCAGCAGTGCCGGATAATTAACTGCACAAAATACTGCCTATCGTCCACGATCGATGCCGTAAATGCTTAGCCAGGATTGGGCCTACTTGATAAAGGGCAAGACGGATTGTAAAGCCCAATTAATTTTTTAAGCATTTAGCCTTTTTGGTTGCATTGGTTCGTTTTAATTAAGAGGGGGATACAAATCTGCCATGACGATAGTAGTTCTTTATACGATTGTTCTGTTGGGTAGTAGACAAGTCTAATTGAGTCACTGTCTCATCTCCTTGCTCCAATATCAGTCAGTTCTACGTGTAATCTATTCATGGAACCGAAACGAAGGCGGTCGAATCACTGTGCCACCATTATTTATCTTACATTCAAACAAACAAACATTATCGTCACACGTTTTTTACCGAAGAAGTAGGCGGAGGTGTTTACACCCACAGACCAAAAATATTAAAGGAGTATCTAACTACTATGAAAAGCAATATTAAGTTAGTTTGCTTTATAGCAGAAACAGGTATAATGGAGACCAATATAGACTCTCCGTTTGGTAAAACATAATAATAATTATGCAAACTACATATATATTAAAATACATCAATATTGAAATACCTTTCAAGCTATCACGACCGAATACCCATCTTAGCAAGATTAGTCTACAAAGAGTTCCTTAGGGATAGTGTTAGCAATGGAGCTTACTCCCCTAAGATACTAGCAATGCATCCCCCTAATCTCACATGGTTCGTTAGATACCTTCACTGCAACGTTAGAAGCACTTATGGATCTGCATACAAAGACTTTAGTTAACACTGTGAAACACTGATTAACAAAAATCACTTTGAAAGTATTTGGGGGCTTATGGCGACCACCAGACACCCCTGCAGTATGGACTCTTTCTCTTTCTTAAGGTTAAATGGTGTCATTTGTCCTGTAATTAAATAAAAATAATGGTACATTGTTAAAGGCGTTTAGGCAGTAATACGGTATGTATGTTGTTTCGAAGAGTTTAAGGCTCATATTAGCTATTGATTGATTAAAACATGTAAATAAAAGTTGTTATCCTCCATTTAATTATAACAGGACGGCAAAATAGTGTGGTGCCCATTTGATCGCAACGGTAAAATAGACTTGTCAAATAAAATATTTGTGTTTTTAAATCTGTTTGCGAATAAATTAAACATTTAAACAGTCTTTTGTGTTAGATGTGAAACAATAGCTTTTAAGGTTGTTTCTCTATTTCAGGTAAGATAACTAGTAATACGAAGTGTATTACAATGTAAACTTGTGTTTACCAAACATTTTATCTATATTTTAGAGCAACACAAACGAGTTTATATTTCGTCTGGTATAATATTTAAAAAAAACATATTATCTACATTTAAATTAAATTGCACAGGCTATATTTATCTTAATGTCTACTGATTTGTGCCACAATTATCCTGCCACACAATATGTGGTGTGAACCGCAAATTTTAAGTTAAACCACCTAATTTGATTCCACCCGAAAAACTAATTTCAAATCCAACTTTTCAAAGCCTATTGAATATAATAATTAGGTGAAATTGGATTGTCATTTCATCAAGTTCAATAGATAGTTTAAATATTTTAATAGATATTTTCTTGATCCCAAATATCTTTAATAAATAGACAAATATAAAAACAAAAATGTGAAAAGGCAAATAGTGGATTCTCTCTCTACCCACTCCTTCTGGATAGAGATAAAGGCGTAATAATGACTGCATTTGATCATAAAAACAAGAATTCATAATATAACTACCGAATTCAGAAACAAATAATAATAAAAAAGTCATAATTTTTCTTATTCCCTGTGTTTTCCTTACATCTCTGAAGTCCTACCCTCGATATTTAGACGAACATAGTCTGAGGATCAAAAATCATTTGCACTCAGAAATACTACATTGACATTCAATATTATCTATACATAGGAAAAAAAAGATTAAACCAAGTCAGGGGGATGTAAAAAGAGGGAAAATACCAAAAAAATATTTATTTTTATTTTTTGTTTCTCTATCTGTTTGTCTGATTGTACAAGCTAATCTCCGAAATGGGTGGACCGATTTCAAGGAAATTTTGCACGATGATACTTTATATCCCTGGTCAACATCTTAGATACTTTTTATTCCGGAAAGTTAAAGGGTTCCAGTGGGATAGTTAAAAAACTATAGTAGCCGCGGACGAAGTCGTGGCCAACAGCTAGTTCTTCTATAAACGCGTACGACAAAACTGTCTGAATGATTTAGTATTTTTTCTACAAGCTGTAGAGAAATTTTCCACAAAAAAGTTATTATATCTCGTCACTGCTCAAATCCACCCCTAGCCTTCAAAACTGATTTTTAACAGGCTTCAGTACTCGACGTGTCAGATTGCTAAGTCCCGGATTGGGTATTGTAACGTAAGAACGTTGTCAGTCTAAAGTGTAATGTAAATCCTTTGATTGACGAAAATTCACCTGGGGAGGATCAACACTCGTCTCGAGATGTCCTTATGTCGACAATTTTTTTTTATTGAGAGAGGGCTCTTGTACCTTCATAAGTGTAATCGCTTTTTCTTGAGGTTTAAAACGGTCACCTTGAAAAGCAGAAAACGTCTAGATTTGTTATTTTAACTATAGTACTAGTTTTATTTTCTGTCACCAGGTGGTATTAATATCTAGTGGTATATTCAGGACCATTACAGTGTATGGTATTTTTTCATGAAGTATTATTAAATATTCATCCACTTCTGTGATTCTTATTGCTTCTACATTAGATGTAACACATCTCAATATAACAAAATAGATGGTGTAAGGGTGACACAATGAAAGAAAAGTTCCTTATTTACTTACTCCTTATTTACTTATTCAATGTCTATCGCTTTTAATCCTACAACAACAAAATAACATCACACCTCATTCCCCGAAGAGGTAGGCATAGGTGTTAAAACACCCACATTTCGATTGATAAGTCTAAGGTCCGTATTACAGAACCAAACTTAAGCGTAGATCTCTGCTGGAGCGCAGTGGTGATGATTTTTAACAGGATGGCGCTGTGTGAGATCAATAGCGCCATCCCTCTCTAACAGTGCTCAAGCAGAGATCTACGCTTGATTTTAGTTCCGTAATACGGGCCTAAGTCCTTAAAGGGTGGCAAGCCTGTTGCCATGTGAGGAATGTGAGGAAACATAAAAAAAACTATTTATAGCCCAAACCTGGCACTTAAAAACGTCAATATTTATTAATTAAGAAATTTAACATTATATAAAATAAAAAAGTTTGTATATTATATACTAAGGTTTATTACCGCGAGCGCTTGTAGCAAGTACAACTACAGAGCTTTGACTGTGCTTATAATCAATACAAGCAGCCGGATTCCAAGAATAAGGCTTTTCATGAGAAGAATCCGGCTAGAAACTAACCAGCCACTTTTTTTAAAAATAGCAAATCATATAATTATTGTCAGTATTAAATATGTTTGTACTTATTTTTATACCAACTCAGTGGTACAGGCGGTGGGATCGAACCCGCGACCTTTAGAACGAGTAAAGCGACTTTCCCTACTTAATCATGTCGAGTAAGAAAGCTTTATAATGGTAACGTTGTGCTTAAATTTTAAATCTCATAAAAGCATACAGTTTACTATATTATTATTTTGTCTCTGGAACAGTTAAAGCCGTGACAGTCGACTGAGTTTAATCTACAACGTTTACGCGTCGTTTGCAACGAGCAGTTTCGTTGCTACAATTGGAGTGTTTTTATGGTTCTTTTTTGTATATTCTTGTCATTTCCTCACGGCCATGAAATAATTCTTAACATTTTTGTTTTTTAATTATTGTTCTTGTTTTAAGTTAACTAGGACCGGTGCCTACGTAAATCCTCGTAGGAGACCTCTGTTAAAATCTATGAACACTTCTATCACAACAACAAACTATACTAGTCTATTTATGTGTGTGAACACGCTTGATAAAAATTATTCATCGTTTTTATGTTAATGCAAATCAAATGATGTATTTGGGAGGCAGTTAAAAATAATTGTCTTTGTGTCTAATTTTAACACAATTAAACTTACAAAAAATTATCAAATTAAATAATACGAGCTCAAATATATGGTCTATTTTTAGAAGAGGCAATTATTTTATAAGAATGTTCTGAATCTTAATAGTTACGGACAAATTGCTAAGACAGAATAAAAACACAAATTTCATAGGTAAGGACCCAATATACATCATCATCGTAGAAATAACAGAAAAAGTGTCAGCAAAACACAAGCAAGACTTTGGTTTAGATGGAAGAAATAGGCTGAATAGTCTTAAGCATACATAAAACATTAATTGTTATAAATTTTGACATAAGCGAAACATTTTACTAAACACAACATTATTGATACTCGTATAGGTAATGTTCTAGGATCCCAGCGTAGTCACTTAAAACAAAGCACAAATCCGTAGCTTATGAAATTTTGCCATCGCCGCAAAGCCACCATAACAACCTATTACACAGTAATAAGGCCGAGTATGTAATAATAGGGATAATAATATGAGACATCAATTCTGAGGCTTAATACGCCTACAAATTTAAATGCAGTTTGAAATTCATAAAGTCAGGTATAAACAGCTAATGTGTACGTTTAGAGGCCCATATTGGTCGTTTAGTCGGCTGTTTACCTTGCTAAATGAGCATCAAACGAGAACAGACTGTTATTGGTGCGTTAACACAGCGGTGTATCGATTTACTGTGCAATGTAGGCGGATGGGCCGTGAGAAAAATGCAACTACCTGTAGGATTCAAGGATTTCCTTCATTAGGATTTAGAAGCACGTTAGCCTGGCTATCTTACTAGTAGACTGCCTTATACGCGTATAATATAACTTGTCCAGGAGTATCAAAGGTAGGTTACTACTCCAATGGTGCCTTCGTAAACTTATAGAAACTTGAAAAAATAATATCGTTATAGATTATTTACTCTTATTATAATTTTATTATTATGACTTATTATTGTTCTTTAATAATATTTATATATATACATTTGCGTCGAGCCAACCACTCCAGACGCTCACTCTGATAGGAATAAAATTGGAGAACAAAACAATGAAAAAAAAGAGACAGATGATAAGTTTAAAAACAGAAGCAAAGAGAAAATGGCCAGAGAAGAACGCAAACAGTAAGGAGTCGCTAATACTGATATAGCGCCTCGTTACATACCTATCCAAGAGGAGTTCGAAGCAGTCATGGTTAGTACGCTTTGGCTTTCGATATCGAAAATAGAGCTACCTTCGCTATAATCAGGCTTGATAGTTGAATAATTATACAGATACAGGCAATAACAAACCATGGTCCATGATTAGGTATAGAAAATGTTAATAAAATTCTAGAATTGAATTTTGAGCTCGGTGTTGTAGTGGTTAGTACGCGTTGGCTTTCGATATCGAAAACAAAGCTACCTCCGCCATGATCAGGCCGTGAATTGACAGGATCACCAAAACTTTGTGATCTCAAACTCCTCCGTGCTTCGGATCGCACGTTAAGCCGTTGGTCCCTGTCTATATTACATCCGTTTCTACCCACCAACCCGCATTGGGCCAGCGTGGTGGTGTTGCTCCTACTTTTCATGTGTTTCTCCATGAGGAAGGCCTGTGCTCAGCAGAGGGACGTATATAGGAGACTATACCTATCCAAAACAATTAAACTTATTTCCATCAGTAACCTTACATTTCATAACACAATGTGCACTGTGATCCATGCTAGAAGTAAACGCTGTTCATACAGTTACAGTTATCACAGTCATGTGTTCTAAACTGTTCAATCAGTATACATTTTTGCCAACTTTACTGGCTAAAACATGTGCATCTTTATTCAATACATACTATCACGAGTAATACACTAAGGGTTGGTCCGAGACTAAGTAAAAGCACCGCATAAGCAGTCCACTGCCATAGTCCGCGTTTCATCAAGCAGTGACTGCAGATGCACTCAGGGTGGCAGGTGGTGAGCTCGTCGCCGCTATAAGCTATTGGTTGTTGTGCAGTTCTGAGTCCATTAGTCGCCTTTTACAACACCCAAGGGAAGAGATGGTCATTTATCTGTCTGTCAAAATCCAAATCCACCTGCTTATTCTAGCGAACGTTCACCGAACATTCTACTTTACAATTTGACTTGCAAAACTGCATCGTTTTAATTAATATGACAGCGATGACATAAAACGTCTGATTGCGCGGTTGGCGGGTTAACGACATCATATCTCGGAAGAGGTGCCGTGTGAACTTGCCAGTCGTAAAAGTGTTATGAGTTCACTAGACGCTGTTATGGAACCCTTTCATGTATATTACGTCTATGTTTATTTTTTTTTTATATGGTTCATATTTCGTGGTTACTCCTACTAAGCATGAGTCACTGGTAAGGAATATGTAATGTATTTGATGTTGTTGATGACTTCCAAGTTCACTTGAATATTTTAATCTTATAAAATTTTTATTAAACTATTCCTTCATCGACAAGCTTGTTAAATGATTTAACTCCACCTAATGTACTAGTGGAGTCCAGGTATGAGATGCTTTACAGCACCTCTCTTTGAAAGACCAAGGGATGTAGAGAGATGAAGGGATGATGAAGTGACATCACTTGAGAAAAGAGTTTTGTAAGAAAAGCTTTCTAATAGTACAATTTCAATATTTTATCGTGGTGGAGGAGCTCGGTGGTCAGTGCGCTTTGGCTACGGTCGAAAACAAAGCTACCTTCGCCATGGTCAGGCCGTAGATGGGTGACCAAGATTTTGTGATCTCGAACTCCTCCGTGCTTCGGAGGGCACGTTAAACCGTTGGTCCCGGTCGCATTTGTGACCGTTTCTGAACGTGACCCACCAACCCGCATTGGGCCAGCGTGGTGGTGTTACGGCCCATACTCCTCATGTGTTTCTCCATGAGGAAGGCCTGTCCCAGCAGTGGGAAGTAAATAGGCTGATGACGAATATTTTAATTCATCAATAATGGTTTTCTTAAACCTGATCTTACCTGGAGTAGTACGATATTTACTAGGCACAATAAGAATGTTGTAATGTTAGTAAGATGACGATGACGACGACGAATCAGCCTTAAAATAGCATGAATATACGAGATAAAATAATTAATAATCGCCTCTTAACAACTCTAACACCGTCTCTATGTAATTTAGACCCATAAACTTTCAAATAGGTTTAAAGATATAAACAGGCTTAAACTTTCATTTACCAAGAAGATTAGCTTCTTAAGAACTAGGGCAACTTGAATAGAATTAACAAGAGAAATTAATTTGTCATTAAGGTTCAAATTGTGATAGCAAAATAAGCATTACGTTAAAGATTACACATGTATACCGTTCCATGAATAAGCTTAAGCGCGCTACACACCGAGGTGACGCGGTAGTGGCGCGGATTTTTTTGTGATTTTTGTATTGCTATGAAACAAGGTCCCTAAACAACTTTTTGACAATCGCTACTAATCGTTATCGCAAAAAAAAAAATTACCGACATAACTACTCAATGGCAATGGTCAGAAAATGACAATCAATAGAAACATCTATGGTTTGCGAGCACCGGTGTTCGAGGTGACCGACAACGGGCCAAAAACTAAGAAGCGTGATATAAGCCACATTGGGTATTTATTTAATAGATAGAACAAAAATCGTAGCTTTCTCTCACTAATAGAATCAAAACCCTACTTTGGAAAGACTTCGTCCGCGGTTACTGGGTTTTTACTATCCCACGAGAATCCTTTCATTTTCCGGATTAAAAAGATGTTGACCAGGGATATAAGGTATCACCATGCAAAATTTCATTGAAATCGGTCCAGCCATTTCGCAGATTAGCGAACAGACAAACAGACAGAGAAACAATTTTCCCCTCTTTTTACATCCCCTTGACTTGATTTTAAGCATTTTTATTCTATGTACGGACATTCGACCTCTACAGTTTTATTATGTGTATAGATAAGTTCGTGAACGCATATTAATAAGTCAAATATTTAAACATTTTCCTTTACAGCGATAGCGATTACCGAATAGCATCTTGACTAGGGAATCAGGTCTCAAGAAAATCGTGTCACAGTTGCGATGCCGCGCCATTCCCGCCTTTGTGTGTGGAGTGCTTTAGGCACGAGTTAAAATTTCAGCGTTTAATGTCAGTGGAAACGTAAGTAATCCCTAAAGTGACGAACTCAAGCCATTGTGAACGTGTCGAGGGGCAGATAAATATATTATGTGTTCCTAAAAGCGGAAGAAATCCGAAGATTTGTAAACTTTTCCCCTTGTTGACGGATGAAGCTCTGCCAATGTTTTCTGCGTGAGCGATATGAAAAAGTTCTAATAACTGCTTAAGCGACTTTGTATCTTAATCTCAAAGCCTAAGGCTTAATTTATTGTGTGTGAGGTAGCGGGGAATATCGTTTATAACTTTGTGGATGGTCGTTTACATTTATATCGTTTGGTTTATGATTTGGATTAATCACTGTTATGGTAACAATTTATTAGAGTTCCGAATACACGTGAGTGCCATAATAAACACAATGGTTTTTGAGTTCTGGATGTGCGATATTAATTAATTATTTATTTATTGAAAAAAAAGTTAAAAAAATAAAAAACACGCTTTAAGCACGCACTAATAATTTTTAGTGCGTGCTAAAAGCGTGTTTTTAGTTTTTTTTAACTATTATATTTATTTTATACTTTTTAGTCTCCTTACTATTCAAACTTAATTTACAACTTGGGACGGCCGCCATGTTAAATTTAGGTCACGTGATAATTTTTTCGTATCCCATTCAGCAAAACCTTTCTTTTAATACCCATATCATGGAGGTGCATTTCAAAAAGCCAATCCGCCATCTTGGACGTCCGCCATGATGGATTTGAGTCACGTGACTATTTTTTTCAAATTCCTAACAGCAAACACTTTTATTTGATATCCATATTATGTGGGTGGATTTTAAACAGCCAGTCCGTCATCTTGGGGAGGCCGCCATATTGGATTTGTAATGACGTTTCTTAGCTAGTCATGTATTGTCATCTGAACTCAGAGCGTGTGCAAAATTTCATCATAATCGAAGACCGGGAAGTGGGTCAAATTAAGATTCCAATTCTTACATAGTTAGTTACAAGTTAAGCTAATATAAACGTATTAAAAACAACAGCTTATCACAATTAAATAGTAACACTTACAATGACATACAAAATTATAAAGCCAGTAACAAGTTTCTTGTTCATCACAATAAATTTAGATTTTAATACGAACGCGTAACGATTAGACGGTCAATATAAATACAGCAGATTAAGTAGAAGTTAAAAATAGTTTGCATAAATATCAATACTTTCTAATATAAGTGGATGCTCGCTTAAGAATAAAGGAACTTCAATTATTTCTATACATATATTGGGTCCTTACCTATGAAATTGGTGTTTTTATTCTGTCTTAGCAATTTGTCCGTAACTATTAAGTTTCAGAATATTCTTATAAAATAATTGCCTCTTCTAAAAATAGACCATATATTTGAGCTCGTATTATTTAATTTGATAATTTTTTGTAAGTTAAATTGTGTTAAAATTAGACACAAAGACAATTATTTTTAACTTCCTCCCGAATACATCATTTGATTTGCATTAACATAAAAACGATGAATAATTTTTATCAAGCGTGTTCACACACATATTGTTAAAGCTTGTCTAATGATACATGCCAAATATTATTATCTTTGGAATTGTCGTTGTGAAGAAAACTCAAAAAATGTTAGTATGTAAAATGCAGACATCCCCAAAATCTCCATACAAAACACCAATTTCATAGGTAACGACCTAATATTTACATAATAATAAAACTTATTTTAATATCTATTCACATTTTCATACATATACATACATGTGTAATATAAGTATAAAATACTATACTAATACGTTATTATTATATCTGCCTTCTTTATTTGCAATATGATGAAGGGAGAATGAATCTCATAATTCGTATACTTTTCCACTTTATCGTTATTATAGAAGCTATTATAGAAAAAAGTTAGTTGCCACAAACAGAATTTAAATATTCTTGAAAAGCGGCACAGAATCAATTACAGAACAAGGAAGTCTCACCCCTCAAACCTTGTTATACACTAGCTAATAAAGATCAAATTGGCTTAGACCGCAGCTTCCCATATTTTTAACTAAGGTACATCACGCTTAACACAGCACAAATTATATAGGCTAGGGCGGAAGAAGTCGCTGATAAAACCAAAGTGATTTCATAAAACGATCACTATACTCGTATTATTAAAAAAATCTATGCATTATCTATAAAAAAGAATATGAAATTTCAAACGTTCAGGAATATGCGAATTCTATATTATTTGATTGCTATAGCTACCATTTCTAACCGTCAACCCGTATTGGACTGTCGTGATAACGAGCGGTAGTTACGACCCGGGTGTATTTTCTAAGGGTGAGTTTTTTGATCCGTAGTAATAGCTACCTCAATAGTTAAAAAGCGTAATAGCATCAATGGAAACGACAAAATGTGTGACGTTAGCTTGACAAATTGTTAAATTTGCGATGAAAATTCGAAGGAATATACATGCCGCCAGCCGCCATTTTGATGATCCCAGCATCGTGTTGTGGTTAAATTGTCTATAATTATTTAACTATAGTAATATTTGAAAATTCGACTATTGGACAAGCTGTCATATCACGACATCGTACGTTTTCGCCATTGGTTCATACTGTTCAACTAGACCATGGATCAAAAAGCCGACCCTAAGCGGAAAAGCTTCGAGACTTGTATAGGGCGAAGAAACAAAAATTCAAGGAAAAGCCTATGTAGACCTACATATAAGCTTCCTTGAATGTACCACTTGAAACCAATTATTTCAGCAGAATTTTTTTCTTTATATAAACATTCATACCGAAAAATCACGCCTTCCTCCGACAAGGGTATGCGGAGATTTCCGTTCCATTTGCTACTATCCAAGAATATTTTGCTTCATCTCTTCTTTTTGACGACCTCCGTGGTCGAGTGGTCTGTACGCGGGTCACAAGGCGTCGCCATCTCGAGAGGTCCTGGGTTCGATCCCCAGTGGAGGCAAGTTTTGGGGTGATGAATTTTCAGACATTTGTTCTCCAGCCTTGGATGTTTATATATATTCAGGATATTTAAATGTATTTATCTATTAAATGTATTTGTCCTTCATCTAGTATCCGTAACACAAGCAGCATTTAGTTGCTTAAAATGGGACTAGTTGATAGGTGTGAAAGTCTAAGGATATTTTTAATTATTTATTTTTATTTATCTACTTGTCTGTTCTTCATCATCTACTTATAGACCTCACAAAATTTTAGATATTGAAATTAATTTCATAACATAACATATCATCTCACTTTTTCCCCGAAGGGGTAGGCAGAGGTGTTAACACCCACTTTTCGCCAGATATGTTAAGTCCCCATGTAGCAGGCAAGCGATATTCACCATGATGTACATAAGTTTTATTTAAGTAGTACAGGCGGTGGGATCGAACCCGCGATTCCCGCGGCCTCTCGAACGGCTACCGCTGCCTTTATATTTTCAAATAACTGAAAATAATGCCTTACGGGGACTTTTGATCTAGACTTTCTAAAATAGATTCATAAATAGTATCTTCATCATTTCAAGATGTTCTTCTCAATATGGTTTTCCTCTTTGATAAGTTACCTCAATGTCATTAAACAATCAAAGGAAATTCAAGTAGTTAATTGTAAGCGGCGCTAAACGCCAGTTGTCGTCAACCATTTATTTTAATTATCCAGCGCCCCCTACCGAGCGACAGGGAAAACTGTGCAGCGGAGACGGTAATTTTTCATGTGGTGTCGCGATAGCGTGCCCAGGTGTGAGAATGATTTGTCACCCCTGACCGGCACTTGATAGCCGTCAAATATTGACGAAGCAGGAGCTTTTGAGTGAGTGGGAGGGTCAACCTTTTTTGGATTATATAAAGCCAATAAAGCGGTAATTGTTTCATTAAACTTGAATGTATTTTTTGCGTCAATTGATTAATGTTTGGAGCATTATGTTGTTCCCACAAAATCATTAATAAAAGTTCAAAATTATATTTTTTTTTAGCAATTCGTGTCCCTGCTTGCTACCTTCTTCTGTAATGAAACTTTAGGTAATCTGTTTAAATCAAACACATACGAACAGAAGAATAAATATACTGTTATCTACACGTACCGTGTGTATCTTTATA
Organism: Parapoynx stratiotata; assembly: GCA_910589355.1. Classification (NCBI taxonomy): domain Eukaryota; kingdom Metazoa; phylum Arthropoda; class Insecta; order Lepidoptera; family Crambidae; genus Parapoynx; species Parapoynx stratiotata. Next base: position 3,027,561 of record OU342468.1, on the reverse strand, counting down.
AAGAAAAGACATGTAAGTAATTGAAATATAATTCAGAATCGTTACAATTTAGTGTGATTTTATTAGCCCTATTAACACTTTACGCTGAACAATTTTTTATTTCAATCGAGCCATAATAATGTTTACAGCTCTCACAGGTACTAAACTCTCAAACTTTAGAATCGCAATAAAAACAATTGTAAAACAACTGAACCAACAAACGGTGAACAGCGCGAAATAAACTCACAACGAAAACTGTTCTGTGCGGCATAAAGGCAACCAACATTTTTAATTGGGGTGGAAATTGTGATAAATGCCATCTGATAAGCGAAACGGCATGGAAAATAAAAGAACAACGAATGAGTTCTGAATCTGGTGTTCCGTAGTTTAATTATTATTTGATCTATTTAATTTTAAATGTTTTTGTCTTGTGAAACGATTACCCACCACTGACGAATTAAAATGATTTCGAATTCTTTTGAATTGATTTGCATAGGCTAGTTGACCCTAATAATATAATTTTTTTTTAAGCTTTAATTACACAATAAGTTTTAAATTACGTTTTTGCTTGACAGGCAAAAACGCTGTCGGCCCATGATGGTCTATGAATTATCTGTGCCGTAAGGTCAAGGTTTTTACTGAGAGATAAACGAATGAGACAGAGTGAAATAAGAAGACATGTTGCGACAACAGGTCTAGAGACAGGAGAAGAGGAGGGTGTGCACATAATTATCATAGAATATACCTATAAGAATTAGACCTAAAGAGAAATCAAAAAGTCACCAAACATTGATTTTTTTTCTTAAAAGTACGCAGTACGTACTCAGTAAAACTCAAATTTCCCAACTTTTTGTGCACGGATCACCAAAACAGCTTTTTCGAGTAAAAGTCACACATTAACCTAATTCATTTTAATTGCGTAAGCTAATCATTCGTAAGGAGTATTAAGTGAGTGTGCCACCAGTTAATAGATCGTGTGTTTAGGCTGATTTATGCCCCCGACCTCGAGTCACGGTAAAAGGGGAAAATTATTTTTAATCATGTGTGTCAACACCTCGTTTGGTATACGCAATTTTGTTATTCACGTGGGAAAAGCATTGAACGGGTTCAAGCACTCTTTTTAATAAATTTCGTGAAATCAATGGTTTTTGTTGCTGTAGTTCATATTTTACAGCTTATTAATTTTGGCTTTGTTGTTTGTTTTGTTTCTTTGCTTTTGAAGGTTGAAACATATTGACCTCAATATTTAGATTTTGATTAATGGAGTTTAATTAGATTTTTAATAATGTAAGGACTTACTGGATTTTTCTGATACTTACAGTTGTAAGTATCAGAAAAATCCAGTATATAGGTAATTTATTATTTTCTTAAGAAAAGTCATCTTTTTCTTAGGTCTCTTTCCCACTTTTCAGCATGGAGGTCATAAGTAACTAATAACTCGACATCCTCAACTTACCTCCATAATAATTCCTATCATGCTCTAATGAATTAAGCTTCTTCTTATTTAAAAAATTCAGAATTACAAAATAATTATGAATAAAACAAAGGAACGTGCAAATGTACTCGAAGAGAGTGCTCATTATTTTGAGAATAAAATAGCTTTTGAACAGCAATATAGATTCACCACAACGAAAAGATTCCACCGTTCGCGTGTCGCGAACCTAAGACATAATTAATGTAAAATTGAATAAAATTACTTCACAAGAACGTTGGCAGTACCATTAAATATTTTTGCGGGAATACCGACAGGTAATACTTCAAACGACATTCCGACGTTACAAAGGTGGAAGTCACGAAACCAAAACTAATGCTGGACAGTAGCGGTCCGACTATTTTGCTGTTAAACTTTTGTCTATCCACATACGGTTTAAAAGTTACATTTACGATTAGCTGAAATAATGTTAGACTTATTAGAGAAACATAACAGGTTGATGTAGGAATTGGATAACAATAGTTTAAGCTCCGTCGTCGCATACGCTACTCTAGTTAACTGAATAAAACATACGACTTAGAAGCAACAAATAAACCCACTGTTTAAGAATATTCTCATATTATATTAAAAAAGTTTAACCCTTTTCAAAGATATCATTTTTTATTTTTCTTTTGCGCAGATTATAAAATTGACTATATAAAAACAAGTCTTTATTAAAAAGGGCCCATAAGGAAAATTTGTGTTTCTCCATGAGGAAGGCCTGTCCTAGCAGTGGCTGAGGACGAAGGAAATTTTGACCTATGACCAGCTGTAATGTAAATTTTATGGTCCTTCAGTTAGGGTAACTACACTGAAAAAAAAAAGGTTTTTCTACCCACTGTTCTAAACCTTATGCGACGTTACTTTAATTTTTACACAAACCTGACGTTGGTGTATGCAATTAATATCATCTGACAACCTATAAAATGATATCTACTAAAAAAACTCAGCGTTGAACTAAAAAATCACATAGCTTATACATTTGGATTAATAAGTATGTTATCAAGTCTCCTTTATAAATGTTTTTCTTGCTATTTGCATAATACAAGCTCTTTGGTTATAAAGAGTAAGCAGTGGACACATTTATTACATTCCAACACTTTTTATTTCATAAAAAAATATGAAAAACAAAACTTATTTCTCAAAACTATCTCTGTATCTGTAAATGTAATTAATATGTATATATTTATGTAATTATTGCAGTATTTGTTTTTATATGTGTATTTAAGTAGGATTATTATGTAGGTATGTTTAATATTTAAGTTTTTCAATATTGTCTTCTTTATGCATTTGTATCCCTTATAATCTATTTTCTTAACTTACTTTCATGGGTTGACAGGCAGAGATCTCTGTTAGGGATATGTCCGCCCTTGCAAATATATGTTGACAACCTGTTTTTTTTAATTGCAATAAAGAGTATAATAATGCTCCGTCTCTTGTTTCAAAATTATGATGAATGAAAGGGTAATATTGGCGTGTATTCCCGTGAATGGCCTGCGTTATTTTTGCAGGTATACTACTCGTCGCCTAGGCTACAAAAAGCGACTGCGCCCTGTGATATGCTAAGCGACTACCGCTGATAACAGTCACGGCGGCTCGCATGGCCGCAATGTAATGTGCCAATTTTATGTCAAAGCCATTACAGATAAGAAAAAGACGAAGCGAAGGCGAGGTTTTGGACGACAGAAGACTGAAGCCTCAAAGAGATAGTTATGTTGGTTTCTATATAGCAACCCTATGAATTATTGACAATATTTCCATTATCATCTCAACTGAAAGATGCTTTCTGTAATGTCGATACTAATATTATGAATTCGAAAGTAACTCTGTCTGTCTTGCTTTCACGTCGAAACTACTGAACCGATTCAATTGCAATTTGGTACACAGATAGTCTAGTGCCTGAGAAAGGACATAGGCTAGATATAGAATTATAATCCCGATATTCCCATGGGAACTGGTACCGCGCGGGTGTAACCATGGTTATAAATATCTGCTCGACCGAGTATCATGTGACATATTCTGTCAAAATGTAATTTCATTTCATTTTGAATTTTGAAATTTCTCGGGATTGTAAAATAATGACAGAAAAACAGAGATTAAGCAGATGACACTGACAAGTATTGTTATTTTCAATTAGTTATTTTTTTAGTTCAACTTTTAACAATCAACATTTCGCTAATAAGAGGTAGGAATGTGAAGTTGAGACTTTGTAAAAAAGACAATGCAGTGTTAAACACCCATAAACTCTTTGTAAACTTTTATCGGTGTTAAATCAATAGCCACGCGACCGACGTCGCGGGCACAGCTAGTGTATTTAAAAAGCATAGCGTAGCCTTCAAAGATCTGCATACCGATGGGTCCTTTATTGCCTACACTGAGTTTTCCGGCGACCTTTGCACTATCAAGTAGGTTCCTATACCGTAATAATCCCAATTTAAGTAGAATCGGCATTATTATGTCTCTCTCTCCTATGTCACTCGCCAGATCAACATAACAACATATCTTTCCCCGAAGTGGTAGGCAGAGGTGTTAAACACCCATATATCGCCAGATATGTTAGTTAGTTTATGTTAGGCATGCACCGGGCACAATGTGAGCCAAGCGATATTCACAATGAACTGTACATAAGTTTTATTCAAACTCAGTGGTGCAGGCGGTGGGATCGAACCTGCGTTTCCCGCGGCCTCTCGAACGAGTAGTGCCCTGTCCGTCCCAACTCGGCTACCACCGCCAGATCAACCCATACTTATTTTCATATTTTGTAGGGCCTGCCAATTGAACAATGGCGCAAAATTTTCAAATGATAAAAATTAAAGCTCTTCGCACAAAATTTTGCGAGATTGCAATGAAATGCAATACTCTCTGTATTTTTCAGTACAAGTATGTTTAAAAATCTAAAATATATACAAATCATTCTAAATTCTGTTTGTTTCAACACAAAAACTTATCCCTATTCCACACTTTTTATGTAAATACCAAACTTGAATAATTAAACATTCATACAATGGAATTAACATTATTCGAACGATTCATTAGCGTGATTTGTGTAGTAATGAGTCTCTTATTTGAATATCTTATTTGAGGCGGCAATATTTTGACTTTAATGATGACGTGCTGCACGTACCAATGGAATTAAAGTATGCTAAGTAAGTTCTTGTGGAAATGTGACGAAAATATTAATAGGCTACGATTGGCTGGTTGATATTTATTACGTAAAGGGTGAGGATTGACGTAATACGGCGCCTTGTGAAGTTGTTTCAAGGTCTTAAGTTGGAGGCTTGAAAGTGAGGGTACCTCTTTTCTTCCCATAGTGTAAAATAGAGAGAGCAACAATTAAACTGTCAATATTCCGAAATAAGGAATTAATGTTTTGGACTTTTAAAGGCCAATGAAATCTTTTACTTTTTAAATAAGTTGTTCTAATGGCTGATACGTCTGCAGCTGGAAACAGGCTTTCCAAAATCGAGAAACACGAGATGTCTTAACTGTAGTACAAATGGTATAAAACAGATTAGAGGGAAGAAGCGATTGCAATAGCAACCGCGCCCCTTGAAGTTCAGACGAACTACACGTATATAAATATTGGGCATCCATCCAAACTCGGAATACGGCGAAAGTTGTTAAAGTTTTTTTTTTTTTTACATACGACAGGTAAGCTCTTGACCTTCATCTGATCTGATGGTAAGTGACGATAAGGCCGAAGGTGGAAGCGAGCTTCACCTGTAATCCTCAACAACTGAGGAACTGGCTATCTTACCTCTGATTGCCGGAACACAACAATGCTTAAAACATTGTTATTATGGCGACAAATTTAGGTAAGATGGTGGTAGCTAGCCAGGCGGGCTGAGAAGCCCTACCACCAAACAGAAAATTGCTTATTGATATAACCCTAAATACAACATGGAAGTTTATTTCTGTGCATTTATTTATTGTATAATTTTTATGTTTATATATAGAAACCTGTAATTGGCTTTACCTAAATTTATATGTGTATATTAATTATATGTAAAACGCTGTTGGTTTCTTCTTTAAATAAATAAATAAATAAGCTCCAAATTTTTCACTACCTACCAATCTGACGTGTCAACACGTCCTTACCACTATCTACCAACCATAATTTACGTGGCGAGTTCCGTGTCTGTTTACATTACCTTTAATTAAGAGTCAGCCATTTTAAAGGCTCTTTCTGCCGGCAATGTAACACACTCATTCATTTATTGTGTTTACGCCTTTTAATAACATTTTACGCTTCAATCCCTATAATTGCTGGTTTAAGCCAAAATGAAATCAACAATTTTCTCTCCGAATTTAAAAAGGTATAACGTCAATTGGTCAATTGTTCAGCGAGATTCGTTTCGTTTCGAAGTGTAATTTTGTTTTGGTCTCAAATAAAAACGTTATACATTTCCACGCTGGAAAATGCCTTCGGATATTTTGCGATCGTTTATTTTTTAGTGGAAAATTTTAAATACTCGCTAACAATTTGGTTGTGGTATAAAAACAATTGAATTTAGTTTACTTTAAATTAACTGGGTAGCTTATACTTACATCGCGGTATTCGTTTACTTCAAAAAATATATTTTAGTTCCAGTTTTTTTACGTTGATAAAAGGTCATTGTCAAAAGCCATCTTAACTCGTAATTATGATTACTCACTACTCAAGACTAGTCCACCAGTTTAACGCCGCTCATCTAGCTATGGAAAGGGCTGTGAAAGACCTCATCAGTAATGTTTTCCGACAGAGAATAAAGTCACCAACATAGCCTACCGGATTTAGCAAACTGAAGGCTGGTCACATTAGCCGTAATGTTCTCGAGTGGAGACCGCGACTCGGTAAATGTAGTGTGGAACCCTGTGACAAGATGGGATGACGATATTCGTGGCTGGAGTGGGCTTGATGAGAACGGCCGAAAATCGAGAGCGGTGGCATGCTTTAGGGCATAGATAAATTAAGTAATATAGATCGCTATTCCCATACATGGGAGAGTCATAGATAAATTAAATAATTCCGCTAGTATAGTAGCGCCACCTAACGTAATATGTCGTACGAAAGTCCAAAATTTTAATTCCTTGTACGGTACAAGAAACAATATTAAGCTTTAGACGAACTAAAAACCCATGTATGGGAATAGCGATCTATATTACTTAATATTAGGTCCCTACCTATGAAAATGGTGATTTGGATGGAGATTTTGGGGAATTCTACATTTTCTATACAATATTTTTTGCAGTTTTCTTCACAACGACAAATCCAATGATATTAGATATTTGGCATCTATCATTAGACAAGCTTAAGTAATATGTGTAATATCACACTTCATAAAAATTGTTTATCGTTTTTAAGTGAATGCAAATAAAATGATGTATTCGGAAGGCACTTAAAAAGAGTTGTCTCCGTGTCCAATTTTAACACAATTAAACTTACAACAAATTATCAAAACAAATCAAAAGAGCTCAAAAATATAGTCTATTTTTAGACGAGGTAATTATTTTTTAGGAATACTCTGAATCTTAATAGTTACAGACAAAATACTAAGAGAGAAAAAAAAAACAATTTCATAAGTAAGGACCCAATATTTATCTACGAGTATGATTAGGAGAGGCCTTCAGCAGTGGGTTCAGCAGTGGGCAGGAGTGGGCTGATAAAGATGATGATTAAAGTAATGAATGCTCCAACAAAAAATACTAGTTGTATAAGGGTTAACATGAAAGTGCCGCTTACCGCTTCTACGAAATTGTTAAAAATACTCAATTATAAAATATTAAAAGCTCCATTTCTAAACATGCAATGAAGTAAGCCGTCCTAATTCACCTTTACTTTGACGGAGAAGATCAAAAATATCAAAGTGAAATCTGCCTTCCACAAAAACGAAGTGAACTCTGTGTAAATTATAAAGGTTTAAATGTAAAAGAAATTCATCAAGGGAGGCGAGCTCGTAAAATAAACAGTTTTATCAGTAGGTCACAAAAAATATATTTACCGCCACGAAATTCTATATAGGACGTGGAAAGCAGACACATTGTCCATTTAACTGCCTCTAAGGACTTTATTATTATTTGCTCGGGACACGAAAACTACGGTGGTATAAGGTGTCACCTACTGCTATATTTTAGCCGAAATTTACTTGAATTTGAAAACTTTTACCTTCATGTTTGTCTTAATAAAAGTATACAATTCTTTTTATTTCTATGATTTTTGTGTGTCATACATAATTAAGTTGAGTAGAAAATGTGAAGAAAAATATGTGTGTTTTCTGTCAACCTTACCTAACCTTGACTATGTTCTATGTTTGAGTATGTGTAAGGTCTAATCATATGGAATAGCTTTTTAAAAATTGCTTCCGTTGTATTGTTTTCTTTATTTTTTTAAACGTCCCAATATTATCTACTCTTTACATATGTACTTATAAATATATTCTAACAAATCCTAGGAATTAAGGTTTCCCAAAACAGGATTGACTTGCTGTGTATTACTCTTAACAAGGGAGTATCTATGTCATTCAATTGTTTTGTTTTTCCTCCTATGGGAACTAATATAATATAAACTAGTAGAAGCTTAATATTAATTATTTCCTGAAATTGAAAAATTTTTCCATAAAAATTATCAAAGTTTAAAACAACTTTAACTTTTTCATTTACACCGGCAATACATAAGCTGTGAGTAAATAAAGTTACGTGACGCTTTGACGCTGTAGATATTTAAATGGGCTATAAACACTGATTTATGTGAGTTTCTGTTGATTTTTTGGCGTCTATCGCTAACTGAAGTTAGAATTATATTAGTTTCCAGTTGTTAATGGCTATAATTATATTTGAATGAGTGTTTCTGGTTATTATTATTTTCGCTTACTCCTTCAAATATATGGAACTAGCCGTTGCCCGCGACTTCGTCCGCGGTTGCTATGGTTTTTTAACTATCCCACCCTTTAATTTTTCGAAATAAAAAATATCTAAGATGTTGACCAGAGATATAAGGTATCACCATACAACGTTTCATTGAAATCAATCCAGCCATTTAGGAGATTAGCACGTACAAACAGACGAACAGACGGGGAAATAAAAACGTTTTTTGGGGTATTTTCCGTCTTGATTGTAAGCACTTTTTTCCTGTGTACAGACAATTGACCTCTACAGTTTTATTATATGTATAGATAAGATAATATTTCTTACTCGTATTTAAAATTGGACGCTAAAAGGAATCATTTCAAGAAAAAAGTTTAGTTTTAGAATTAAAATCTTAAATTTATGAGAATTTTTTATTTTTTTTTAAGTTTTTATCAAAACAATTCAAATTGTTCGCGTTCGAAACTACATTATTATTTAGGAAATAACTACCAAACCTACTAAAGAGTTTTAACTCAACTTGATGACCAAATCGTCTAGTCGTAAATACAACATTTATGACTGAGTATTAACACATATCGCGTGCACCCCTAGATAGGGGATGTCATAAGACTGGTTGGCGACCAGACGTCGCCGCCGTCAACCGACTCATTACTTTATTGTTCAGCGAGCCATACCAGCCCACCGTAAAAAGTTTTGTTTGACGAAACTTCTAGACACTTTCGTTTGGGTAGCCTTTGAATGTCGTTTGGACACCTTGTACAATTCTAGCTTGATACATGATTTATTTTGGGAATTGATTTATTTTCAGAATTTTGAAAATTATTGCAAAATTAAATACGCAATAGGAACTGGTATATTTTATTGTTAGTTTTTTCATTGTTTGTTATAAAGTATTGAATATTTGTTACACTAGATGTCCACGGGCGGTAGGCTTTCACCAATCGGCGTTTATGTCCCCTAGTATTTTGTATTTAATTACACTTTTGCGTTATACATACATGTAAAATATTTTATTTTGGCCTCCAAAAAAACTTTATTTTAAAAATTGGTTTTTATAAAGATAACAAGTAGAACAGACGATAACGGTCATATATTTCTAAAATATCTAATACAACTCCAATCGAAATTGAATGTAATTTGTCTGCTGCCGCAACGAACGTGTTCAAATAAAATTCAAAATAAACCCAAACCGTTGATTTTAAAAGGACCCTTTAATTACTCAAAACTGTCGACTTTTTATCATCGCTTGGCGTATTAGTGTCACACTGATTCCCGATAAACACTTCCACTTTCGTAAAAAAACAAGGGGTTCTTTCGTTCCCTTTTTTTTAATATTCATTAGGCGATAAAAACCAAGGTCTCGTTCTAATTGGCAAACGGTTTTATGACGCGATGCGTGTAATAGTTAGTTGTAGTTAGTATATGCCCGGTAGTATTATGCCCGGTGCATGTCAACAGACGAATATCAGGTCAAATATGGGTCTCACCTCTGTCTACGATAGAGGCTGATATGTTTGTGTGTATGTTTTCTAATTAGTAGACAAGAGGAATAGCCGTCGATGAACATTGTTCATCACTACCTTATCAGAAAGCAGTTGATAAGTTCGTACGCGAGGATAGCCAATTAGCCATCTCCAATTTGCAAATATTAATTTGGTGTTTTTTAAACGGTAAGCAAAGTATTCAAATTTTGGTCAGCATTAAAATACAATTAGTCATCTAAAATATCTAATTGGTACAGCAAACATTTCTAACCTGGTCAGCAACTTATGAGCGGCAGATATTTCTAATTTGTAACCAACATAAATAATTGGGCAGCAAGTCAAATGTTTTTATTGCTGCTAAATAGAGTAATATATGTTTTAATAACACATATTGTTTTTAAGGGTCAGAAAAACCTAATTTAATGATAAACTTAATATAATTTCAGAATACATTTGCTAGGAATTGATCCTTGATCCTTCATTGACCCTTTACCTAGATTTTATACATTTCCGGTAACATATATATACCTGCTGAAATAATTATCTTGCTGCCCAATTAATTATTCTGCTGACCATATATTTATTCTACTGACTAAATAATTATTCTGCTGACCAAATAATTATTGTGCTGCCCAAATGATTCACGACTGCTATTTTTTTTGCTGACCAAATAGTAAAATTAATTACTTCCCATATTAATCACCCCTATTTAGGATCTTTGAAGAAGTTGAAGGTTGTAGTAAAAATTCAGTCAGTTCGATTATAATAATATATGAAGTGCCTCCTAGAACTTACTAGAACTATTACTAAAAACCATTATACCCACACTATGACTTTACTTAAAACCTATGTCTTCTAAACGGGACAGAGGGTACCCACAGTGCGATGCCATCCATGTCAGTTTTGAGCTTATCGCCTTACTATACTTAATAGTTTAAGTACCATACCATACCATAGCCATATGACTATGTCAGTTTTTTTAAAATTTCTCATTATATCCCTAGTAAATAAACAGTCTCAAATTCTCTAGTGAACCCTCGAATTTTAACTTCTCAAACATAATTCGATAGCAAAATTACAAAGACTTCATCTTCTACTAGCTAATGAGTCGGAGCTTATTAATCAAACGAAAACACTTGAACTTATTGCCTTCTAGAATAATATTGAAGCCAAGGAGAAATATTGTATGAGTTAGTTTGAGAGCACTGGCGTTAGAGATGGTCACAAATATTTAAACAACAAACGAACTAATCTATCACTTTAAGAGTACAGTGAACCGACGAGGAGTTTTGCTTTAATATCGTTAATTTTGTTAGCTTTAAGAGTTGAAGTAATTTCATTGAAAGGCTGTGACCCTGATAAAGCTAGATCATCGACTTTTAACAATAATACGTGTGTCTAATGAGTGTGTGTGTGAGTCGTGTACTACTAACCCATCTCTTCCTTTGGGTGTCGTAAAAGGCGACTAATGGACTTAGAACTGCACAACAACCAATAGCTTATAGCGGCGACGCTGAGCACATGTGCAGTTACTGCTTGGTGAAGCGCGGACTATGGCAGCTTTTGCGGTGCTTTTGCCTAGTCTCTGTCTGACCCTTAGGGGATAATAGTCGTGATTTTATGTATATGTGTATGTACATGTATCTAACATCTTGGCTGAGCTTTCATAAAGATAATCACCATTCTAACAATATAGCAAAATCATGTCCCTCCTAGTAAGCTATTCCTCAGCAACTAGTGCTTTATAAAGTTTTAGCTTCATTTTATTTTGTTTTCTTTAACCGTTCCTTTAACTTACTGTTTTTCTTGTTTTATATAAAATACTCTATTAAAAAACCTATCAATTATTGTGCATTGAAAGCAAACAGCGCATCTGATTCCTGGCTCGTTCGCAAGACCTCTACCATTGTCTTCACAAACGAATACCGTTTAAAATTCATCAATAATATTATTATTTTCATTAAAAATTATTACTTCTGAAACACGTAATAGGATTGATTTTGAAACGACCCAGTTCCAATCGTGGGATGGAATGGAAAAATAACAGCGAGCTAATTGGAGTACTCCTGGTTAAACCCTTTTCATTCGGTTTTCGAGTTATCGGGCCTAATTTAAATGGCTTGCTTCGTTGGTGAATTTTGCTGTATTTGTTAGCAGTTTTATTCCAATAAGTAATCAGTACTTCGCTTGATTCAGTTTCAGTGGATTAGTTTTGTTCTGAAGACCATTCGTTTCATTAACGCTAGTACTATGAAACAGGTCCTTAATACTGTAAAAGAATAATACAAGACACAGATAAAAATGCCAATCATTTAACTTATTATATTTTTATTCGTTTCTTAGAACATTGTCCTCAGGCTATACACATCCCGCTGCTGGGCACAAGGTCTTCCTTATGGAGATCCGCATGGGAATTATAGATCTATACTAATATCATAAGGCAGAAGAGTTCGTTTGTTTGGTTGGTTGAACGCTCTAATATCAAGAACTACTGCTTCGATTTGATAAACTCTTGTAGTTTTAGATAGCCCATTTATTGATAGCTATAGGCTTATGTAACAGCACGCTCTTCTATTCGATAAAGTCGCGGGCAAAAGCTAGTATTATAATATAACATATACTTTGTTGTTTTTGTTACAGCGACGAATAGGCACTAAGGAATTACTGTTAGGATAGAGAAAAAAATGTTGCTAAGTTTGACTTTTACGAGAAATTAAGTGGTCGATATTGGTACATTTTTAACGCTATGACATAAAATTGTTGAAATCTTAATAGGAATGCGTTAGCTACTATTTTTAATGTCATTTTTAATTAATACACCAAATATATAAAATCCTATCAACTGACTGTCAGTTGAGTCATATACCAATCCTTACAACGAGTTGGCCTTTAATACGAGTACACATTTAGAAAACAAAACAAACTGTATATTTTGGTACAATATCTAACCAGGAACAGTTCATAATTGATAAATTTTATTTAAGTTTGCCGTGAGCCACAATAATGGAACGTAATCCGATTTGTAGCATTAGGGGCACATAACCAATCTATCTTGCGATAAACAAAATTCAACTTTAGGCGAAGTTAGTAAAATCCTCGATATATAATGGTGTTATCAAAAAGTCGACGTTTGACTGAGATTGCGTGCGGACGGCTCGCGAGCCTGAATTTATAAGATTTAGTCGGAAAATAAATTAACTGCGACGGAAAAGTTCCCGACAATAGGGCTGAGTCGTACGTGGAACGAGAAAATTATTTTATATTAGTGACGCGGCAAAGAAAAACATAACGATTTAACAATTTATTAAACATTTTGAATCCTCTTTCCTGACAGTTACGTAATTAAGTTTAGGACAATAGTTCCTCCAATAATAAATAACCATTTATGGATGGATAGTTTGAATGATGATATGACGAGGATGGGAGTGAGTGTTGACTTTCGAGTAATAGAAGAGAGTGGAAGAAGACATGTTGCGCCGACCGAAAAAAAAAGAGAGAGAGAATAAATAACCATTAAAAACGATAGTTAAAACACATTTCGATTAATTAGACGTTCTTAATGATGCGTTTATTTTATTCATTAATCCCTCTTCGAAGGATAAGTTAAAGAAGTCTTTAAAAAAATTGCGGATAGTCGTATCCAATTACTTAATGACCAAACATGACAATTTTTAAACATTATACAAATTTGCTATAACTACCACAAAATTAAAATTTACATGTAGAATTGTATTACCTACTAGCTGTTGTCCACGACTTCGTCCGCAGTTACTTTGGTTTTTAACTATCCCACGGGAACCCTTTAATTTTCCGGAATAAAAGTATCTAAGATGTTGACCAGGAATATAAGGAATCACCAAACAAAATTTCATTGAAATCGGTTCTGCCAATTGGAGATTAGGAGATTAGCCCGTACAAACAGACAAACAAACAGACGGAAAGTTAGAGAAACAAATATTTTTTTGTGTTTTCCCTCTTTTTACATCCCCCTGACATGATTTTAAGCTTTTTTTTTCTCATTCGACCTCTTACAGTTTTATTACATGTATATATTTAGTTTATGTACCTACCTATATAAAAAAATATATTAAGAAACTGTTGCCGATGCTAAGCTCGCACCTCTTTTATAGATATTTATACTTTTTAATGAATATTATTTTGTATACTTTTTAAAGATTTTGTTTTTTGACGTTTTGATTACACTTCACCTGTCTTTCTTCTAGTCTTTCTTATCTGCAACGGGAACAAAAATAAATATAAATACATAACTTCTAAGTCCATGTCCATAATTTATTAGTTCCTAGTAGGCCGTTGTCTCGCAAGGCCAGCTCAAGTTTTTACGTCTTAATCACCAGCTGATTACAGCGTACACTTCTTTGGGCGTCACCTAATGAGTTACCTTTGAACTTATTTTATTTGAATAATTTACCACTTTCTCAAAGGCTTATAATTTTTTGTAAACTTTTTGTTAACCTTATGACAGCAATGTTCAAATAAGCTACGAAGTTAATATACGATAAAAAAGTCTTTTACATTACCCAAAAGTTTTGCTTGAAAATGTCTATAAACCACCCGTAGTTTAGATAGGAAAAGGTTTCTTCAAGGTAGTCATTGGCCTTCAAATGTTTATATTTAGTTTCCATTAATACTAGAATAACTGTTGGGATTCCATTGAATCAATTGAAAGTTCTTCAAACTTATAGACCTCGAAAACTGAACAATAGAAAAAAATATATTTTCATCCCACCACCTCGGAAAGTGTAATTTTGCGCTTCGAAATCTGGCTGGAAAATTCTATTTTATTCGCTTGAGCGGCAAAGTAGATTTGAATTTAGAACATCACATATAATGAGTACTCAATATAATTGTAAATTCAAAACGTCATTAAACCTATTTAATGTAACCTCTATGGTGCCAAATTTATGATTAGAACTTTTTAAATTGTGAAAAAATATTTTGTCATTATAAATTGTTTTCTTTTTCATTTTGTCATTTCCTCGCTGAGGTGGGATGAAAAGTTACGTATTGCACTCGAGTGGAAAGATTTTTCACCTTGTGCTCGTTTGTTTCCCTCGCTGACGCTCAGGATTCTAATTTAGAATCACTCGCTGCGCTCGTGATTCAACTTAAGAATCCTTCGCTTGCTCGGTCATCCAAATCGAGCACGCGGTTAAAAAGGAACTTTCCACTCTTGTATAATAAATAACTATTTCCTTTCAAAGTTAAAAACCAATACGTTCAAAATAGAATGGACTAATTATAATGGGTTTAATTCCACTAAGGTGGAAGTATTTGGGGTATTTGAATGATTCTTTTGTGACCTAATCAAAATAAAAAAATATCTTTAATGTTATTAGATAATATGAAACTATTGCAGTAAGGGACATTGACCAGTTTTTTTCAGTGAGGTCTCCGAAATATGAAATGTCATATATTTTTGGTTGCCGATGCGGGTTTATTTCGATTTATAAATAATGTTGCGAATATTTAGTTATATTAAGATTAATTATAGAAAATTTTAATTACGGAACCATTAATGAGACAGCTTTGAGACAGTTTTGTCTTTCGAAAGTTTTTTCTAAGCGAAACTGGACACTGTGGAATGTGTGTGTGTGGAATGTTAATTCCAGAGTTCTGTTGTATTAAATAAAATTTAAATGCAAATTTTTGTTTCGGCGCCCGTAATAACAAACTTAATAACGCCATGCGTTAGGACTCTACAGTGGCGCCTAGAAAAAAAACGGGAAACGGGGGCTCTCGTTTTTACTTTATTATTTACATGATTCAATAATTAGCAGTTCAATAAAGAAATTGATTATTGAAGGAGTTCTGTCCCTAAAAACTTCAGAATTTAGCACACTTTTTAATTCGCTGTGTTCCAACAAATTTAGCTTGAGACATGAATGCATTATATTTTGTGTTATTTAGTCTTTTATCAAATTCCTGGGGCTGACAATCATGATAGAGCGTGAATACAGCTCGTAGAACTCTACACAGAAGAAAACAATTCTCGCAAGATATTAAACTTGTTACACGTCCTGCCTAACTTTCAAAATTGGTAGGATTTGCCTTGCGCAAATTTTTCATCTAGATTTCCTTTAACTTGTTTACACCAAAATGTGACAAAATTACATTACATTCTAAAACTTTCCAGAATTCTCCACACATTCACAGAGCAAGTTCCGGCTCCGTGTTAAAATATCCAAAACAAATCTGCATGCAGCTGTAACTGCTAAGTGCATGTTTGACTATTCATCCTTAATCCTCTGCATGGACTGTGCTATCTTTTTGGGTTGGCCGTCTAATCTACTCTGTGAACGAATTTCAAGTTAGTTTTCCTTTGCTAGCGATGTTGTGTAGATACTCTTAGCTTGTGCTAGCCTACTTGGATTTAAATTTTTCAACTATGTCTATATAGATTTAGGTGACTTCTTTTTGCGAACTAGCTTCTGAAAAATATAGGATTGTATTATACAATATTCTAAAAATTGTGATTCATATTTTCAAATTGGTCATCTATTTTTAGTAAATTTTAATGAAAAAATTGCAGTTACTCAGGCCTGCTTTTCATTCAGTTGTCTATGTTTATTCCGCATATATGGACTCATCTATTCCTTAAAATAGGTATAAGTAGCGAGCAAACAACCTTAGTGCTAGGTTAGCGATAGTACTGATGTGGCACCAATGAGGAAGACGGAATGCCACTGCAGTGTCAATCGGCGCCACCGATTGCGAATGAGATGAGATACTGAGCGCCGATTGGCTGACGGTGAGTGTTAAAGTTATGTGCCACTTGCTACTTGCAGTGTTCAGTCATTAGCTAAATTAAAAAAAAAAAATTTTTTGAGTCAGAATTCTAAAACCAGTACATGTTTGCTTCTGATATCGATATGTCTCACTGGAAGAATTCTGAATGCACCTCGCCTCTTTCAAATTGTAAAGTGAACACTACATCAGGCTTAACATTATGACATTTGTATGCACTTTAATCCTTTATAATAAGAGCCAATTTTGAACTTTCAACATTACCTTTTATATTTAGAGTTAGCTCTTCATTACCCTTGGGATATTTGCATTCGGAAACAACAGCACGGTACTTTGCATGTTTTGTTTCAGTTATCAAAACGTGGTGTGGTGTTGGAATGATATAATTTGAATTCTGTTTGTTGTTATCACATTTGAGAGTACGTCAATGAATCACAAGATTATTAAATGAAACAATAAACTAGTCTTTATTGTTTGGCTTCATAATTAGCATTTAATATTTTATAATCCCCGCGCGAACTGTTAACTGTATGCAAATAATTAAAGAGCATTAAACTCAGATATGTACCGTTATCCATCGAACGCTTTAGGGTTGATCTTATAAAATAAACAACTAGTTATCAAACTACTCAATACTCTAATCATTAACTCAGTAAATACAATTTCCAATATTCTTGGTAACGTTTTCATGTCATGTATTACGTAATTAAGTACACTATCTCAAACGATTAGTGCCCCGTCCGTCCCACTTATACTAGACCAAATTCAACACTACTCTTATACGTCACACGTGTATTCTATTTTAGACGAAATCAATGGCAGTGAAACTCGCTGAGGTCATTCAAATTTAAATTTTCACTCTCCTACGGATCCCTAGGGAGGGGTGCTCGACAGAGGGGCCGAGGGCTAATAAAGTAAATTAAAGATTAATAATATATTGTCTTAATATTGGTTTTAAGGGATACACGCATGCAAATTTGCCGGGACCCTTGTGAAATCGGATACTAAGCTATTAATAATAAATGTGACGTGACATGTGAGGCTGTGATATAATTTTTGGGTTTTTATTCTGTATACACTGTAAGGTATTATATTTTATTACTTGATACTTTGATATTTTATTTCAAAAATTTTCACACCAACATATTCGTATAATTATAGTCTATTAATAAATTATCATCAGCGTCCACTGTTGGACATAGACCTCCCCTAATGCACGCCACCGCTCTCGATTTTCAGCCGTTCTCATCCAGTGAGCTTAGGAATAGCGTCATCCTATCTTGTCTCCCCCCCCTGCATCCTCCCAATTAATAACAATTTTTAATTACAATGCACTACACAAGCTATTGGTATAGTTATGGCTTGTGATGGCTATGGCTTTTATGAAAATCATAACTTTGTTCTTTGCTTGGGTGACAGCAGTAGCCGAGTAGGAAAAGACGGAACTTCATTCAAGATGGAACTTAAAAATATTATCAGGCGAAATATAGATGCTTAACAACTTTGCTAACCCCTCCGGTAGATGAGTGACGATATGTTTTTATATTTCTGCTTGGATTTTCGATATTAGAGTAGATCATAATTCTAGTTTCCACTTCAATTAACTAGCGGAACTGGTCTCTTCATTTACCTACTTTTCATTGTTGATAAAAGTGGATGATTTTGTGGGTGGTTAGAACATATCAAGTCTGGGAGTGATAGTTAAAAACACCAAATAGAATTTAAATAATCTACAATTCTTGGTGTTACATGAATATTTATCTTTGCCTAGAAAAGAATATGTATTAAGTAGGTTTTATAATTTAGACCCAATAAAGAAGCAAAAGATGTTTTGTTTTCGTGATAAATAAAATCATCATATAAAAACATTATTCCTTAATTACTTTCCCATAACAAAATATTGACTTCACCGTAAAAAAAACAGACTTACCGATTTTAAGATTAATTAATTATTGAGTATAACCTTAACATCTGAATTTAGATCTTCTATCCATGCAACAAGGCTGAGTTTGACGTAAATTGAAATTACTTTCTTTGTATTAGCAATTGCTTTCAATAAAAAACCGGTCAAGATAGATTCGGGCTACGGAAATCACAGACTTTATAGCAATAAAAATCTTGTAATTTTTTTAAAATAATAAATCAAAGAAAATCACCACCAAAATTTATGAAGCTTATTCTATGTTTTTAATAAATAAATAACAAAACACAAAACAAAAAGTTATACTCAATGTTTCCTATACAATATTAACTATATTCGATAAAAAACATGACATCACGAAATTGTTATATTTATGTTTACATTTGCACACTCATGTTCGGTACAAATTTCAGAATTTTCACAGGGATATTATAAATATTATTTTCTATATCACGGATATAAATTACAATAAATAATTTTCTATTAGTAGAGTTACACAGACATAGAAAGATTACTACGGGACTCTAAAAATTTTAATTATTAAGACCTTTCTAAGCTTAATACTGACAAAGCTCAGTTTTAAACGTTTCAAACACAAAGCAGACTCCTGCAAAATAATGAGCCGCATATAACTCTCGGGGGAAATTAATATTTTTTCTTAAACACTTCCCAACGAAACCCTCTTTATAATTTCTCTTTTAAAACTATACCCACTTAGGTGCTGTTTCAAAAAATCAAACTGAATTTTAAAATATCCACCCCTTAATTTGTCACCTTATTAAATGAATACTTAGTAATCTAAACGTAATGCATTAAACACCTTGACAGATAAGGGTCAAAGGATAAAAAGAATTATAAATACTCCATCACTCTAAGTCCCACTTTTTTGACATCGTTGGCGATAACAGCGGAAATGTAAAACCAGCAGAACTTAAACCGATGGATTAGAGTTTAAAATTTAAAGGAAAATTCTCATGAGACCCAAAATTTTTGTCAAAAAGATCGGTTGACACGTCTGACCACCAGGACTTTGCACCTGTAGAATGTGCCTATCGCAACGAAAGATTCAAAAGCCCGGCCCGACACTTTTTAGGAAAACCGAAAAAAAAGTCGTCAACGTTATTTTAATTGACGTCGGCACCCATTTAAAAGATCCTTCCCAGTGTAAATTATTCGAAGGTTGGCTACTGGAATTGGAAATATTTGGACGGTAGTGGTATGCAAATAATTCAACTTGACAGTTATCAAGCCTCGGTTGCCATTATACGGACACTTGTTGACAATCAAAATACTTGGGGAGTTAGTTAAGATATTGTTGACGATAACAATAGCCTGCACGTTGGTTGTGGCCATATTAATAATCGCAAAATGAATCTATACTACAATAACGATAAAATAAATTGCTATACCGATACAGCGTTTGTGTTGAACAAAAACTCAAATCACCCGAACTTTAATCGAAATCGTACTTCGATGTAATTGAATTTTATTGAGTAGAATTAATAACAGAACAAACGATATAAATAGCTGTTAGCCTTAAGAAGTTATATTGCAGCAAATAAAAGCAGATTGGCATTTTTATTATTATCCGTGCTTATTCAATACGGCGGCATACGGATGAGTGGGTATAATGTCGCGGAGGTATTAAGAAAGTTATACGAATCATAAGAGCAAGAACGAAACTTTACCCCTAATATAACATCAACAAAAACTTTTGCTTTGATATCCACTTGTTTTTGTGAGATTCCTTTGATATATTGAGCCGCTCACAAGTAATTGAAAACTCTCAAGAGATTCTAGCGAGTAACCATTCTACTGCTGAGGTCAATATCGATTTAAGTATAGTCAAGATAAATAGAGAATTTAATTCGCTCCAGACTAAAAAAATCCACGGCTAACCGAAAATATATTTAACTTACCTTTGAGCTTGAGATAAAATGTATCTTGCTATAGAAATCGTAAATAAATCACTTAGAGCTTTTAACGAACGTTAAAACAAAATTTATTATTTAAAAAATCGAAATACTGAAAAAAATATTTCATTTTGTTAAGTCATAAAATGTTACGAGTTTCGATAATTGGGCCAATAATTGGCTTTTTATTAGAACTTTTTATTTTATGTACATGTTAGGCGTTAATTCATCTGCCTTATCCTAAGGGGATACATAATGTATTGGCAATCGCTAAGACTTTAGCGACATGGCTCTCTAATAATAATAATAATAATGATTATTATTTCAGAATTGAATTTCATAGATCTATTAGTTTCATGTTAGGAACAATTATCCCTAAAATTACGTTAATATTGTTAGTAACATATAGCTTAATTAGATTAATACACTTCATCAAATAAATTAACTATATTAAGTACTAATACAGCTGGCATTTTTTTATTGTTTTCCTATGAAAAGTAAATGCTAATTCGTTTGCATGCAAACTGGTACCGTTTTTTGTGAAATTGGTTGCTCACTTTAATTTTCCGATAGTCTGAAATTATTTCACCGTTCTGAAATCTAATTCCACGCACAGCCCCGTTAGCCCGCCGAGCTCAAAGCGCAACTTTTAATAGTTTTTCTTTATTCAATCAACATATTTTCGCTCTTGGACACTTCTCCCGTTTGCCAACGATTTGTTTCGGGACTTTTTTCTTCCACTAACTTGCGACGGGCTTAACAAATTTGATCCCGATGGAGCAGTAAAAAGTTTTTGCCTTACTCCGCTCCTGGTCTAGACAGAATATTTTATTATTGACTTTTAACGTTTATTACTAAGATTCAGCTAATTTAGTAAGCTTGGGCGGATTAGGATGCTTATAATATTTAAAGCACTACCACGATATTCACAAGCAGAATCTAAAATTAGTCTTAAACATTAATAATCAATCAATTTAGGTCTTGTATTAAAGGACCTTCTTAAAATTAATGCGCAAGACAAAATTTACGGGCTTTAAAAGATAACAATAAAATTAGCGTTACGTTATTAAATTTCACAGTAATTTTCCACATCAGCACTAACGCTAAAAGATATTTCGTCACATACTTAAGATTGTTAATAAGCGTGAAGGTGGCGTTTGAACATAAGAATATGGGAAGCCACTAGTATTAAATTATGTGATTATCTTCTAAAATGCAAGAAGCCTGCTATTCAGGGGTATTTGAAGACAAATTACCAGGTGAAATAGTGCAATCGGAATTGAAAGAAGTAAAAATCAGCCGACGGTATTGCGGGCTCGTGACTGCAATACCAAATGAGTAATTTTGAGATTCTCCGAATGCTCACGCTGCAAAAGAGCAAATGTCAGCATCTAATAGCATTGCGCGCGTGATACGGACTCTTGAGTGTAATCGAACTTGTTTCATTGTAAAACTAAATACTTGTTGGTGCTATAAATTTTACTGTGGGCGAAAATTTCAATATGATATTTTCCCTTTTATATTTCCAAACTAACAGCATGAATGTGAGCAGTTTTCGAAACAGTCCAACATTCAATGATTAGACTCTGCTTCAGAACTCAAAACTATTTGTGAAAAATAAACCAAAAAATATTCTTTGATTAATGTTGAACTACGTCAGGACTCTACAAATGAAATTCTTCAGAGCAAAATTGCAGTGAAAGCCGTCATGCATTTGAAAACGAACTCTCCCGAGTATGATGAATGCTCCCCGAACCATGTGTTTAGTGACGCTAAGCAAATAGCGGAACAGATTGTCACGAAACTAACAAATTTCAGTAAAAAAAATCCCCGCTTGAATTTAAAATGATTTATAGTGTTATTTCGGATACATTTGTAGGAATGTTTATTTAGAAGACGCGAGTAGACGTGCGCCCGTCTCGGGTTTCTTAGCTACTGCCTGTTTGATTTCTAAACACATTTGCGATCTCGTTTTTACATCACTCGATGTACTCTTAGCTTGTTTGTTCGGTATCTTGTTTGCTCCGCAGCCATTTCGTTTTCAGTACATATTCTGCGTAAGTAAGTTAATTAATCAGTCAAGGGCTTCCAAATTTTTTTTTGTTAGCTAATCTACAATCAGTTATCAACTATAAGCAGATGATCTGTGAGTTTCAAATGTCAGGCAGGTGCGTCTTCTAGCGAAGACTGCTACTCATATTAGAATAACTTGTGTGTATTAGAATAAGGCCTTCCAATTGTTAATAAAATAATAACATCATTTACACCTTTATTAGACCAGTGCTATAAAAAAATTAAGGATTGCGATTAAGATGTGTAATTTTTCTTGAGTTTTTAAAGAAAAAGTATTGATTGGTTAATTTTATTTTACTTTGAATTATTTTAGATAATTTCTAAAATAAGTAGTAAGACTGAAAAAAAAGTATAGTAGTAGCTTTATGTAATGATTTTCTTCATTATTGCTAGTTATGTTGCTGTGGATATTGTATACATGCTACATTTGATCTAAGTAATTTTAAGTACCATCATGTATCGAATTAAAAATTTTTCTCGAAGTTACTTCGATCACTCGCAGTCAGAATAAGAAGTATGTTTCTGACGTTCCCCGCACGTGTCACGCGTCCTACGACTTGTCGCTAGATTTGTTGGACAAGTGTCGGGTTACTCTCAGACCGTGTGCATCGACTCTGATTAAACTTGTTCGAAATCGAACTCGCTTTATCAAGAATTCCTTAATGCACTAAGACAGTTTATTTGTGTTGTTTAAAACATGTTTAACTCTGTTTATGTCCTATCGACTGTCGACAAGTAAGTATTTTGGGATTAAGTAAAGTTTGCTATGTTTATTCTAACGACAGAGCATTTCTATTACTTACCATCTACAGTTTTTAATTCATTCTGTAAGTTTTTAGTTTTGTTTTGTTTTATGGATTGTTGTGGATTTTTAATGAAGTCGGATAATATTTATAGCGCCAATAATTATTTCAGTCGAAACGAGTATAACTGTCTTATTGGTTTTATTTAAATGCCTTAAGTGATAAAATAAGTAAAAATATTTCGTGATAGACTGTTTATTATGGTTTTAAAATTATTGCAGCATTTTACGGCTGTATCTCAGCGTGCAGTCTCGCTACTGAATGAAATTGAAACGGCTCGTGTGTCGTAAAGCGGTATAAATTTGGGAAAAATATGACTACACGCTTCGCCTTCTATTTGCGATCACCTGCTGTTAAGATTACTTAAGATATAAGTGGGTAATCTTTCTTCTGTTTAATGTTTAATAATAGATACTGATGTCGATTTAAGCCTTTAAAGTATTTTACCATTAATTTAAAATATAATATGATCATCTCAAGCAAAATTAAGCAAAAAAGTAAACTTATTTTTGGAGTACTTATTTTAAAATAGGAGATAATCGTATCAGCTTTCATAAATTGTTCAAAACTCCATCCGCCGGCTTCGGGATAACTTCATCATTCCGTGGCCTGTAAGCTCTCTGTCCAGTACGAAGCTTTATAGGAATTTTTAGAGGGAAAATGAAAACCGCGCCATTTGTACTGAAATTGTTCAGGATATCCATGTCATGTTATTCTGAGCGTGTTTTGTTTAACTTGACCAGTAGTTTGTTTCATTTAGTAGAATACATTTTTTGTGCGTAAAATCTTTTGTTAGAAAATGTAGTACCGGAAATAATACGAGAATTATTATCACACCTGTGTCTCCAAATGATAAGGCAGGGGGTCAAAATACAATAAGGTAAGCAATATTCAGAATACACTTTCCCTGTGTATTTTTACCTCACTTTCTTGTTTTAAGCTAACTCGCAGTATTACATTTGTAGGAAAGTGCAGTAATATTCAATTAGCTATTGCTGAACTAATCAAGGGTTATCATACAAATTCTTAAAATTTTGTGTAGTCTTTCAAACAAAATTCAAATACTAATTCTGTGAGGTTTCTACTACTATACAATCAAGACCACAAAAAGAATGGCATTGAAAGAAATAAACAAATCACAGTACTGTAAACGGTCTTACCGTTTTGTTAGACATTCACGTTCATTGTAATGCACGTATCCCTCAATGAGGTAAGACAGAATAACAAATCACTCACCGATAAGATGAAGTCAAACAAATTATCGAACTATTCATCATTATTGTAATAGCCCATGTCTCACATAGTCGATTGCATTTGTTTTATCAATTTATCATCCCGATATCGTTTGTAAATACTCCTAGTTCCCGTATTTGCATAATCATTAAGTATTAGACGCATCGTTCACGGCGCTGGCGATGTGCGCCATTATAGCGTCTTTATAGTTACGGGTATAGGGTTTAGATTCGATCATCCTACCGCCTGTGGTGATATTTCGCATTAGTCCAAAGGCAAGCGACCGTTTCAGTAAATTGCCTCTCTATATGCAGAAAGCGACTGAGCCGATTTTCATTAACCGCTTAGAGTCAATCTAACAAAGGATCAGTATTTGTTTCGATATCGACTGGTCAATTCGGGATTCAAAAAACAAATCACCGTTGATTATGACTTTATATAAAAGAGTTAGTATTAAAGTAAATTTTAAACACAGAGCTGATCCTAAAGTTACTTCAACACTGGAGAATGATACCGTTAAAAAAAACAAAGTTGAAAATTAGTTTGATCTTTTCATGAAGTACTGAACACCACTTTGAACTTTAGCATGTATCTAATCGAAGTAGTTTATTTTAGTTGTAGTTTTGTAGTTTTATCTGTCAACAAGTAGCTAAAGGTCATGAAATATTAATTGACCTCACCGTAGTCACTTACGATACTTAGAAGTAGTCTCCTCTTGCTGAAACATTAAGGTTTTAATTAAGACGCGCCTGAGATAGCCGACTGAAACCACTTGACCGTTGTTTAAACTTGCAAACTGCGTTTAGGCAAATTATCCATGCAAAATTCCTAGCATCTAACGCTTAACTGCTCAAAGTGATAGTAAAACCGAACTTTAAACAAGCAATTCGTAAGTATTGCAGGACGGCTGCATATTAATTTCGCTGTAAGAGTGTCTGCTTCACGCACATTAAGTTTATTGGTTTCTACATGGCCGCAGTAAACGTTTCTAGCAACGAGATCATTATATTACAAAGTATCTTCGTCTCATTTTCATTTGCATCAGTATGCATAAGTATTCGGTTCTCAAAATACTGCGTTTGTGCACCGAATTTTTGAACCCTCCGCGTACTCGAAATTAAACAATAGAAATAAAAAATAATAAAGGTATAAAAAACGTATTGTCATCGGTGGCACCCGTGCCAACCGTTTAAAGATAATAGCGGGTACTCATAAAGGATCATGAACCCCACAAAATCATAACATGGACGGGTTAGCTCCGTGCACATGAATACGGTACGAGAGCTTATATCACACCTTTCGATACTAATTTTAGTGTTAACATAGCCATACAAGACCCCAAATCATGAATGAACATGAGCATTAGCGGAAGGGGTGATAGAATGACCCAGCAAATGTTGTTAAAAGACCCCTTCTAGCTAATACGGACGTACGGAATTAAATTGGCTTAGTACTACATATTTATGCATTCAGAGATAAATTTGAGAGCTATTTAGTCGCAGATAACGGATTAAGTTAAGCCTTAATTAGCTGCTCCATTTTGAATGCTTTACCGCTTCTATGCATGGCAAGGTTCCATCATGCTAAGGATGAGAATGAAAAGGATAAATAGAAGAAAATTTATTATAGAAACTAAAAAAACTATACTAGATAAAAAAGAAAATATAATCAGTAAATGTAATTACACATCGTTTTATAGAAGTAAAGCCATAAAAGAAGGTAATCACGGGATTTGATTCAGCGTTCCTATTTTTTCACCAAAACTTATACCGCTTTATTAATAAACTAAGAATAATTTTATGCCTAGTTTAATAAAAATACTGCTTAGCAATATTACATCTAACACCCAACGTCACAAGGCATTATATTACTAAGCCGTATTTTTGGTTAAACTAGGCATAAAGTTATTCTTAGTTTATTAATAAAGCGGTATATGTTAATTAATTTACTTGAGTTAGTGACATGATTTTTAAGATCAAGAAGATTTTTTTCTCATAATGACTGGCAAACTTCATCTCACCATTTATAATTAGCATTATTTGTAAAATTTTATTCTAATATTATTTTGTAATTATTTAGGTTAATAATAACAGCGAGCACCGTATAAATGGCAGTTATTTACAATTAATACTTGCTTTAGTTTGGTATTGTCAGTTATTTATTTACGAAAACTGCACTTTAAAATACTCTAAAAATAGCTTTATTAAAAAAGTCACAGCGAATGCGGCAGATGCATTATGACCTCTCGAAGCACTCTACAACATGTCACTAGGACAAAAAATATACGGGACCACCAAGAGTAGTCCTAAATCAGCACAATCCAACATAATCCTCTACATTGTGTATTATGATCGTTGGACTTATGTTGTACGGAACACTAATTCCTAACATGTGGCGAGGGAGACTATTCTAACTTAATGTGAATCGGGATTTGTAAAACGTTTTTGTTATCTGAATACTATTTTGTAGGTTTGGTAGTTAGGGGCGGTATATTCTACCAGCAGTGCAACCGTGAAGATCAAAATCAAGAACTCAATTACAAAAACACGTCGGTTTGGTGTAGGTATTAAATTAATACACGACTTGTCAAAATGTCTTAAGAGGTTCTATAGAATAAATTAGACAAAATTCTAAGCCATTATTTAAAGGATGTGTCTGCTTACAAAGATCATGAGAAATTTTGTGCGCTGAGAATACAAACACAACCATTATCATTTTCGTTAATTATGTTATAAGACCAAACCTTAATATGAATATTTTCTACAAGGCCCGCCACTTTCCTGAATCTAATATCTTGTAAACAGACACATTACTGGATTAACAAAAACTCCTAAAGGAAGACGATACATCATAAGTTTTTGCCCAAAAGTCAAGCTTGGGATTAAGACACAAACAAAAAGAAACAAATTGACATTTCCGCTGATTTGCTCCCCAGAAGCGAAGGAATGAATAAACTGGTAGCACTTAAAGGTACTCCTAATTTGATTCTTAAATTTTATGTTTCTTTTCCGGTAGAAAAGTCCATACTTAAATGATCGCTTATATGTTGGCTCGACTCTTCAGTATCACTATTAATTTTTTTTCCTAACATTGCTATAAAAGGTGATGATGGAAAGCCAAGAGCACATTGCAATTTTAAACTTTTAAAATTCAATAAATATTGAAAATTTTTTAAAATATTTTTTACAGAAAGTAAGTGATGCAGAGCTGATGATGGAAAGAAAAGAATAAAACAGTAAGTCAAATTTTGTGCCCGCTTCACTAATGAGAATGGAAGAAGAGATTAACTTTTTGAGAGAAGAGATTCGAAGAAAGAAGGACGTTACACCGACTCCAAATGAAGTTAAGAATAAAACGGGATAATTATGAAGATACATAATTGAAACAAAAATATGACCTTTAGGTACTACTACTCTACTAACGGCATTAAACCACACAGCAATAAAAAATAACAAATGAAATACAGATCGTGCTAAAAAAAAGCAAAGTATAGTAATATAGCAATGTTTGGCTCCGCTAGGGTTATGTTTAACCATAAGCTTTCAACATTTTTAATAAAAATTCCCAAGTTAATAACAAAATACACACAGTACGGGCATACGCAAACAACAACATCCAAGCAATGGGACCGAGCAAAATTAACCATAGAGTTAGGTAAATATTTAGACACGGCAATGCATCGTGTTTGGTGCACGCTTTGTTAGTTTAAAATAATAGGTGTAAAAATTTGTAGATTTTTTTATTGTGCATTGAAATTTTAGTTTTCTTGAGCTTGGTTTTTAATGTGGATAGCTTGTAACGACTGTCGTGTACAAATTATAAGTAGGTAGTTAGTAACGAATTTAAAGAAAAACATATGACTTGAAATAAAATAATTATTTCATCTTTCATCGTTTAAATAATTTCAATACTGTTAAGAAAATTAAAAATGTTTTTTCACGAAATTATTTTATATTATTTATTATCAATGTTACCTAAACTAAAAGCTCAAAAACATAAAATTGTGAACGTGTATATTAAAATGTTTTCATTCAATAATTATTACTCATACTAAGCAAAACAAAATATTTTAGGGTATACATTTCATCTTTAAGAAAATAATGTTTCTATTATATTAGTCGAAAATGACCAATTCTTGCTATTATTCCGTCAAATATGTTTGAAGTGGGTAATAAAATTTATAAGTTTTTTTATAAATTTTATTACCCACTTCAAACATTCTGTCATCGCTTCGCAACTTCTCAGAAATTCTAATTATAATGATGTTTCGTTTCCCGTTCATTAAGATAATAAGATGAATGGGTCATCGCGAGCGAAAAAACATAACTTTTTTTAATCCGGTGTGACTAATCCAGTTTCATTGGGCATCTAATGTTCCACAACACTGAATTTTTCGAATGAGTTATTCCTTACAGACGTAAGAAGCGAAAGCACTTCTTAAATGTGGTACAGTCTACTCCAGAAATATGTGACCTCTTTCGGCAGTAAATAAACTAGAAGGAAATAAAGATTGTCACCTCTTAAATTTGTATACATTTTTTTTACTTGACTGTACCATATACAATAGTTGTGTAAGGGGAATATCGGACCCTTGCTGAAATTTTTACCAGAATCTTCACAGGACAAGACATTGACTTTGGCAAGAATTGGCTAAAAGAATGTTGTTGTATTACCAATAAAATTTGTATTTAGTTTTATAGGCGCAATCTGGGTGTTTAACGCCTGCTTACCCCTTCGGGAATAAAAGCGTGATGATATGTTATGTTATTTTGATGTATATTATAAAAAACAAACAAAATATTTATTTTATTCTACATGAAAAATCTGCGCTAGCGTTGTTAAGTAATTCACAATTGCAATTAAACACTGAACTAAGCTTGTCCTCTTATTTATTTTTTCTGGCTTTGTGAGTTCGTAACTGAAGCTATCATGAGAGTGTTATGGAATTATATAGTTTTGGAATTTTATACAATTCTACTCCTTCTACGCGTTTTATTTTTTACTAAAGCAATGGGGTATCTTTTACATAAGTAGACTTTATATTTTTATTGTAAATTGGGATTTTGAGCAACTCATAAAAATATGTTCTTCGAAACTTCGTTGGTATTGTCTATCGTTAATTATAATACATTATGTTTAATGGATATTTTTTTTATACATAGTTATAGAAAATATTTTTTTTTTATTGGGATAATATGGGGAAATCCAAAACCATAGAAGATCTCATTTTTTAATATAGAACGCTTTTTGTACGAGTAAGTATCGACTGTGAAATTTTTTAGTTATTTTGTTAGGCATAGCCAATCTACTCAATCCCGTACTAAAACCATAGATATCGCTGTAGCCTTCCCACATTTTATTTATAAAGTAACCTTTTTCAAAAGTTTACGTAATTAAATCAAACCTAAAGATACATGCTTTCAAACTCTGCAGTATCTGCGAAATACTAAAAAAATCCCACCAAATTACTCTTACACTGCTTTTGTTTGAACAAAACCCTTTCAAAGTTTACTTTTCAAAATTTATGCACCCCTTCTCGATTGAATTGCGCAGCATCCATAATAAGTGTAGGTTACATGCCCCATTTGGAAGTTTCATGTTGATTTTGAACATAGATGATATAATCTACCGCATAGTGTAAAATGAACGTATTTTTTCTTTGTGTTATAATTCGTAGCTTGCCCTTCCGCGCTGTTGGGGTCCATTCTAATGGGTAACCATCGGTAATTTTCGTGTGCGGTTGCTGGTTCAAACAGTTCATTTGTAACTTGATATTATTATCCACAGTAGCTATTGAAATCTTCTCGGATTTCTAATGTTTTAAAATTTCATGAGCTTAATAATAATTTTAAACTTTACTTCTAAACAAGGAAAAGAAATTTGAAATTGAAAGATATAGTTTTATGTAACATATAGTTGTGAACATGTATATAATCAATTGTCAAACACAAGTAAGAGTAAAATATATATTAAAGCCCTTAGGGTAGATATTCTTGAACGCAAAACATGTGGTTTAGGCCCAACTAACTGGAAATTTAATGAAGCTAGATATTCAAATGATATTGAAACTAATAGCACAATGATAACAATAGCAATAACATAATAAAACAGCTGTATAGCTGCTGCTATTACAGCATTTGCATAATTTAATGCTGAACGTTATGCACTGTATGCATCAGGAGAGCATCTAGAGCATCAGCGGATTATTGTGTGCGAAACGCTCGCTTACAATTATGGGAGTCTCAAGACCGCTCGAGAAATGCTCATCGACTATCTATCGACACTCGGCTTAGTTCTGTTTTGTATGGAAGAGGGTCTTTGTTACCAGAAGCTTAAAATAAATCCTTAAATTCATTTTCAGTATTATCGCTAGCTAAGTCTTTTTCTTTTGTTTTAATTTTTATGTAACTAGCAACACCCGCGACTTCGTCCGCGGTTACTGGTTTTTTAACTATCCCACGAGAACCCTTTAATTTTCCGGAATAAAATGTATCTAAATGTTGACCAGGCATATAAAGTATCACCATGCAAAATTTCTTTGAAATCGGTCCAGCCATTTCAGAGATTAGAAATTAGCATGTACAAATAGAAAAAAACAAAAAATTGACCCCTGACTTAGTTTTAAGCGTTTTTCCTATGTACAGACATACAGACATTCTCTACAGTTTAATTATATGTATAGATATGAACTTAGTTATAAAAATTGGACAAACATTGCTCCTCGAAAATCCTTTGATGTACGAATTGATGTGTAAAACGAGCAATGTTCTTATAATGTTTCAAGTACGAGAGCTGATGTTTGAAATTTCGGAGAAGCCCTCCAAAGCCTCTTCCATACAACCGCCGCCGAAAACGGAACAGTTGAGTGCGGCATAAGTAATTATTACACAATAACGTTCCCGGAATCGTTGTTCCGAGCATTTCCTCCGCTCCTGCGGGAGTGCTACTTTACTCAATGTGTTCTACAAGTGGCATCGTCTCGGGACTAGCGGGTGTAGACATTTGGGCGTTATTCGGGCCAGTTTAAGTTGAAACGTCAAGGAATTATTGCAAGAATTTAAACTTTTTTCATGTATTTTTATTGATATATACGTGGACTGAAACTTTTTGAATCGTTAATTCAAGCATAAAGACTTTTTGCATAAAACATGAAAATATGATTTGAAATTAAATAAATGCTGAATCACGCTTGAGCTTTTTTGTCCAATTAGTTCTATTCTGATTTTTAATTTCAATTAAGAGCTCTATTATAAAAATGTCTATAAAATACATCTTCCATTATAGATCCTTACGTTTTTTACCAGCAATATTTGTTTGAACTTTAGACTTCTCACATGAACATTTCACCCTTGCCCTCTTAATACAATAAATTATTATGTTTTTTGAAATTCCAAATTTTGATCTCATCCTTTCACTTTCACCAAAATCTTCATTAAAATTTGTTTAGTGCTATTATTATTACTTAATATTGTTTTACATTAAACATACTTCGGGATTTGGCCAAATCGCTCAGGGATTTGCAACCTCAAGCTATTGATTTATGAAATATCCTCTCTATACAAATCAAGGGTCATCTGTATTTCTATGAAACACAGGAAGCGGAATTAATACGATGAACAAGAGCTTTCACAGGAACAACCACTTGAGTCGTGCCAATACTTAAGAGTGCGAAGCCATAAATTTATTTCACAGATCCAAAGTGCTATTTAAAAATAAAACTGAAGACTATCTATTTTTTGTCTGTAGCACATGGTGAAGTGCACGTGCTTTCGCATCAACAGATGTGGCAACTTGACCGTTTTTCACAAAGTCTTAAGTATCCTGAAACATTAGATCGTGAAGATTTTGAATTACTTTGAAGTTTAATAATAAAATATTAGGTCCTTACCTATGAAATTGGTGTTTTGTATGGAGATTTTGGGGAATTCTGCATTTTCCATACAAAATTTTTTTCAGTTTTCTTCACAACGACAAATCCAAAGAATAATATTTGGTACCTATCATTAGACAAGCTTTAGTAATATGTGTAATATCACACTTCATAGAAATTCTTTATCGTTTTTAAGTGAATGCAAATAAAATGATGTATTCGGGAGGCACTTAAAAAGAGTTGTCTCCGTGTCCAATTTTAACACAATTAAACTTACAACAAATTATCAAAATAAATCAAAAGAGCTCAAAAATATAGTCTATTTTTAGACGAGGTAATTATTTTTTTAGGAATACTCTGAATCTTAATAGTTACAGACAAAATACTAAGAGAGAGAAAAAACAACAATTTCATAAGTAAGGACCCAATAATAATATTGGGTATTTTGTTGTATTTTTTTAAGTTCACTAATATTTCTAAAACCTGATAATGATAATATTGAAGCTAAGGATTAGTCTGCAGAGGCTTTACTGTCAATGCAGCTATTTTCATCATATATTTTATAATTTTATTTGCGATTTAGCTACTGTATCCTATCTTTGTAGTTGTCACCTTAACACGTTTATCTAAGTTGAAAACAGGACAAATATTCTTGATATTGCAAACGGATGTCATGGGGCATTCTGGCATTCATATGTGAATAAAATTCATCGTCATCGTCATCGTCAGCCTATGGCAGTCCACTGCTGGACGTAGGCCTCCCCAAATTCACGCCACTTCGATTCTATTCTCGGCTTCTCGCATCCAGCTCCTGCCAGCCACCTTGTGCAAATCGTCACTCCACCTGGCCTGAGGGCGCCCTACACTACGCTTGCCGAGGCGCGGTCTCCATTCCAGAATTCGTTTACCCCAACGGTTGTCGGTTCTGCGGCTAATGTGGCCAGCCCATTGCCACTTCAGCTTGCTTATTCGGTAGGCTATGTCGTCAACTTTGGTTCTCTGTCGGATCACCTCATTTCTGATTTTATCCCTAAGAGAAACTCCGAGCATAGCCCTTTTCATAGCTCGCTGAGCGACTTTAAGCTTGTGGACCAGCCGTACCGTCAGTGTCCACGTTTCGGCTCCGTATGTCATAACGGGTAGGACGCACTGATTGAAGACTTTCGTCTTTAGGCATTGTGGGATCGACGATGAGAATACTCGATGTAATTTCCTAAACGCTGCCCAACCCAACTGGATTCTTCTTGGATTCTGGAATAAAATTAATCTACATGAAACCCTTACTGTAAGAATTTTCGCCCATTAACAATCCAATTCAAATTATACCGAAGAACTACATACGCATCTAGGCTCGGACGCGATTTCTCAGTAGAGAAGGCATAACAAAATTATGCAATTTCTGCGGCACAACAAAGCCGCCCGAACCGCACGGGCCCCTACAGTAACCCTTATTACAAAGTTACATTAACTGGCTCTGTGCAGCTACAATGTCTGTAACCATTGGGTCACGGGTGATCGCGCCAGTGTGTTGCGACTTACGATTTGCGACAAAAAAAGTCGTAGTAAATGAAACTGTTCTAGGTTTTGAGTCCAGAAACATAAGCATTCTAATAAACAAGCTTAACAATAAAATGAAACGTATACCATTTAATTTAAATTTAATACCCATGTGGTCGTGATTGTCGCTGTTTTTATCGCAATTTGAGAATTAGCCTTGTCATCGTATTCTTAGAATAATAATCATCCTCATACTATATACCTCCCACTGCTGGACCAGGTTCCTCATGGAGAAACACATGAGGGTTATGGGCCGTAACACCACCACGCTGCCCAATGCGGGTTGGTGGGTAGAAATGGTCGCAATAGCGACCGGGACCAACGACTTAACGTGCCTTCCGAAGCACGGATGAGCTCGAAATCACAATTTTAATCACCCATCCACGGCCTGACCATGGCGAAGATAGCTTTGTCTTCAATCGATAGCCAAGGCGTATTAGCCACTACGCCACCGAGCTCCTCGAATTAGAATAATAATATAATAATTTTATTTTTAAACGACGAGTTAATAGATGTTAATATTAATGGTCGTAATAGCAAACTACAAAATTAGCAATAAAAATAAATATTTTTCACGGAACAGTTAAAAGGTAGCAAGGAATCTTTTGTCTATTTTTTATAAAATAATAACCGTTATCTTGATTTATAGTGGCCGTTAAAGGAAATGATGTCCTACTAGCTTTATACTCAATGAAATATTCATAGAGTATAAAGCTACTAAACAGCCACTTTATCCCAATAGACAAAAAAGTATAGTAAGAAACTTTTGATTTTATATTATCTCATGTAGCCACTATTCTATTCTATATCTATCTATGCGCTCGTAGAATAATTCGTAACAGTATTGCATCGGTTGGTGGATGTCACTAGAACCATCCGAACCACGTACAAGTTTATCATACAAGTTTTGACCATCCACCAAAGAACCAGCTACGGTGAAAGCTTAAAATACCATAGCGTATCATCCCTACCCTTCATGATTTGTTATAATGAAATTTATTTCTTGCCTACTGTAAAATATTATGTTCGTAAGGATGGGCGGTCGCAGTATTGTGGCGTGTTCGTCAAAGGCTCAGTAGTTATACATCTGTCGGTGTATCCGCAGCTGAAGTTGTCTATTATTCCGCCCCGGGCTTGTTTCAATACACATGCTTATTAGTAAAACTTTATACGCTTTATGTACTAACTCTGAACTTCGAATAATGAGCCAAAACATTTTCGCGAAAACCGAAATTTCATCGAATATCATAATGGTTCATTTCGTTATATTCGTGGGATGAAGTACAAAAGTTAATGTACATAATTGTACCTTGTTCTTATTATTTTTTAAATTTTGTTTTTTTAATCACATTATTACAGTTTCTTTATTTCAATACTCATTTCTTGTGTACACAAATCACTTTCTTTTATTATTTCAAAACATCTATATATCATAAAAATTTCAACAAATTTTCTTAAAAATAATTCACAAAGGTCATTTTATTACTTCTAGTGATTGAGTCCTAAGACATAATTACATAGAAACGTGACGTCAACTAATTCTTAAAAGGTCGCGCAAGTCAAAATAATAATATACATAAATGAATAGCATATTAATATACCTATTATGCTATGATTCAAATTTTATATGATGGCTCAAATTTTAAAGAACGCTTCCTCTCGTTAAAAAATCTTTGCTGACTAACCGCGAACTTACTCGACTGTACCATAGAATATTAATTCTTAAAAATAAAAATCTTCCTAATAATAAGTACAAAGAACATAGAACACGTGAGAAGCGCTCAAGGCGTTTTCACAACAATAACGTTTCGTTGGCGTTTTCGCAAGGGATGGAGAAATACAATGTAAAATAACGTTATTATTACGTCTATCCGATTTAGCATTTTGGTCACCTAGCGTATACTGCGGCGGTAAATTAAATTGTAACGCCATAATTATTTGAATAATGATATTTAAATACAAATCCACTAACTCGTATTATGAACCTTGGATATAATGAGGTACCGATTCTCTTTTACGATATTGACAACAAAACAACCTTCGCCATGGTCGAACTCAAGATGAGTGAACAAACCCAGTATTCGAGTTCATCCGTGCTACAGATATCACTCTAAGACATTGTTTGATGTTTTTACTACACCATGAAACATTTATTCTAATGTTATCGATCAAGTGCATAGTTTTCCGGTACATGTAAATATAATACAATTTCCTGTCAGTAACAATACTTTATTTCGTTTTTTCCTTTTATTCGAGTACACTGTTTACATGGAAGCTCAATCACATATACATATCTTTATTTATTTTATGACCCAAATTAATAAAAAACAAAATTGACTTAACCATATTAGAAAAAGGGCAATTACAATAGCTGTCATTCAGACGAAAGAGTGAAGAACATTTTCGAGAACAACAAAAAAAATTTCGACGACACACCTTTGTTAAAAACTTAAAAAATACAGACAATGGTTCAATAGTTCAATACAATTCGGACCGCTAGCTCACCAGTAGCAACATAATTGCGTTTCGTTAATCCGGCCTTTTAGTCGTGTCGATGCGATTTAAACGCATAACTCACGTTAATACACGCTAGAGGCATATATGCCCGTGTCTGCAAATAACGTTGAAGTATTCCATTATATTAGATCCTTGCCTGAGGCAGGGGCGCGTCCGGTTCTTATAAACAAGACAATATTCCTCCAGATAGTGATACTATAGATGGTGTTTGTTCAGTCAGTCCTGCTATTGTTAATTTTAAAATTGCTGTCGCCGTTTTGGATTTAACGGTTAGAGTAATAGTTGAGGCAAGAACGAGGTTCTATATTTCGTGTCTGATATTGCAAAAATAAATGCTTCAAGCGAAATCTTTCAGACAATCTTTAGATGAAAGGGTGTCTAAAGTAGCATTATAAGTGCACAGTATCATATTAAATATTAGACAAAAAACAATTAATCACAATTATTTTATTGCAAAAGCATAAGTGCTTGCATTGCTGTGTTTGCCGTGATATTCTGTAATCCTGTAAGTCAGAGTCATACACTTTACGATACTATATGAATTTTATTTTATTTTATTTATTTTATTTTATTCGGATAGCTAACAGCAATATTCAACAACTTAACATCTATTTTAAAAACTAAATGCCAATAAAAGCTATCACAAATAGCCATAATTAAAATAGAAGATAGAAAAAAGGGAAATAGCCTAAAAACTAAAACCAAGGCAGCCAACACATTCACACACATTGCTGCTCTAGTAAAGCTTTTTTGATGCTAAGGATACTATCACAAAATATGTCTACATTAACACCAAGTCCATTAAATAAGTTGCAAGATCTAATAATAAAACTGTTATGCCTGTAGTTAGTGCGAGAAAGAGGGACGCTGAATGCTTTATAAGTATTATTACGAGGTGCGCGTGTGGGTAACTTAATCAAAATAGAACTTCAGGACAATCAATGATTCCTTTTATAATTTTAATTAGCATTACAATATCGGCAATGTTACGTCTCGAGGATAATGGCAAAATGTGAAATTTAGCGCAGCGTTTTGCAAGCTAATTCAATTCTTTAGGCGACCGTGGGCAGTTGCTTGCTTGACGATTGTCAAATATCCTGTAAAAAATATAGTAAGCATATTATATCGGAAAACTAAATGCACCGATCAAAAGAAAAGTTGTTAAAATTTTCATTTTATATCTAATGCCCTATATAAATCGTCTAAGGAAATCTTACCGGAGGCTCTAGTCGTCTACTTTCACGAAACAACGTTGACATTTCTAAGCAGCGGGTAAAGTTACTTATTTCAAAGTAAAACAGTTCTTTGGTAACCTACATTGCTAAGCCCCGTTGTGTGTATAATTTGTATCGAGAAAATGAATTTCGTGATAAAAATTTTAAGATAACATGAAGTGCTTTCTAATTAAGCGATTTCTGGGGGGTACTGAAAGTTTGACCTTTTTGGTGGTTGTTATATATTTCTGTGTCTTTAAACTCCATTATTTTTATAAAAATTACAGCTAGTTTATCATGCTTCTCTTCAGATCTCTAATTTCGTTCAATAGCCTAACTTCACCCTCGCAAAGAATTCTTGTTGCAGCGCAAGCACGGAGATTATTGAACGGAGATGTCGAAACTTGTTAAAACAAATGAATAAGTATCTTAAAACTTATTTACAAATGTAAAAATTATAGATAAATATGTAACGGGTTTATTGGAACGATATGGGAAATATCAAATAAAAGTAATTATTATTCAATAGCATTAGTTGGGTTACGAATAAAAACTATCCTATAATAAAAGGATTATTTCATACATAATTGAAATTCAAAAACTTCTTTGATTTAAACATCAAATTCATAATTAAATGGTTTCCGCGATGGACTTAGTGAAACTTCGTTAAGGCAGACAATGATATTGCCTTTGTGGATCTTAATAAAATCACTTATATTATTTCATCTCCGGCTTTGGTGAAGTAATTTAGATTCGATTTCAAAGATAAATAAAGTGATTTCGATGGAAAAGAATAAGCAGTGTATTTTGTATTCCTTAGTAGAGAACATCTAACCAGAAGAGAAAATTCTTTGCAAGCAATTCCCAATATATTGAGACGATCGAAATATTGAGGAGCTCAGTGACATAGTGGTTCGTTTGGCCTTGGATGGGTGACCAAAACTTTGTAAATTTGAACTCCGCGTTTCGGAAGGCACGTTAAGCCGTTGGTCCCAGTCGCTAATGCAACCGTTTCTACCCACCAACCCGTATTGGCCCAGCGTGGTGGTGTTACGGCTTGTGCCCAGCAGTGGGACGTATGTAGTCTAAGGACGATATCTCAATATTCTTAGATTATGTTCTTTCTGGCCGAGCTGAACTGGTTGAGGGCTGATAAATTAGGCTATAGAACTGACGTGCCATGACTAATTATTTATTTATTTTATTATTTAATTGTAGGAAGATTTACAATTTCAATAATCAACATAACATACATAAAATCACGCCTGCAATCACCGTAGGGGCATGCAGATTCCAAGGAGCACTGCGCTCCCCAAAACCACATTCAGCTATACAAAAATTGGGTTTGGGCAGATGAAAAATCGTGAAAGAGTAGTAACAAGTGGCTAGCTCATCGCCTACACAATCACAGACCCAGTACCCAATACGCCCTTAGTCGCCTTTTACGACATGCTAGGCAAGAAAAGCAGTTGATACATCATTTTTGCGTCCCGGACCGAACACGGGACATAAACATTCAGCAATATAATAAAATTCTGTGCTAATTACAAATGTCCACAAAAGAGTATTTAAGTAAAAGTCTAATTAAAATATTTATAAAATAAAAAAATCTCTTCTTCTTTTTCTTGCCCTGCTCCCAATTCTATTTGGGGTCGGCGCAACATGTCTTCCTCTTCCACTCTCCTCTATTACTC
The DNA here is from genome assembly GCA_910589355.1 of Parapoynx stratiotata. Lineage (NCBI taxonomy): Eukaryota > Metazoa > Arthropoda > Insecta > Lepidoptera > Crambidae > Parapoynx > Parapoynx stratiotata. Next base: position 2,988,221 of record OU342468.1, on the reverse strand, counting down.
GTCAAGTCAACACTCACGCCCATCCTCATCAAATCATCATTCACACAATCCATCAATCTTTTCTTTGGTCTTCCTCTCCCCACACGCCCATCCACTTTCAAGTCCATAACTTTCCTGGTGAGATGATCATTCTCCCTTCTCATTACATGTCCATACCAAGAAAGTCGTTTTTCTCTCAGTTTATCAGCAATCGGGGCAACTTTCAGACTTCCCCTAATATATATTATAAAATAAAAAAAATATGGAATTAAATATTGCTGATATGAACTATTTTATAATTTTTTACTGGCTGTAACGGCCGCACTCAGAGACTTATTTTAACCTAATGTTCATTTAACGAATTTAAAAATCGTCTTTGTGTCTATTAAAATAATTGTCCATTTTTGTTCTTACGTAACCAATAAAGTTAATGAACAACTGAGTGCGACAGTAAATGTTTGTTGTTAATGAAAGCCTTAGTTGTTTTCAATGTTTTGTTTATATTTCATTGATCTAGCGCTAATAATAATAATCACCAGGTCTAAATTCCCGAAGGGTTAGATAGAGGTGGTTAACCACGAAACAATTTATAGTTACTTACGATGGGCACAACCGAATATTACACACTGAAAAGGAACTACTCTTTCTAACTGTATACGGCGAATCTCAGCATCTCATATCGTATTCATTAGATTTCATTTGTCAGCTTCCAGATTCTTTGATGAATTATTCACAGCAGAAGCAATTTGTTTACACTAGTCACCCGCAATGCTGGTAGGTACGTGTATGTGTCTCATGTATTATGGACCAGTTAACGATCTAGTCTAGTTTTGTATCGTCCAGCCAGTCTAGCCGTATAATGTAAGCACATATTTATTGAGATCACAATTTGTTTCCAAGTAGCGATGAGTTTTTATAAAAGACATTCCGAATAATAGAATGTGACGTTATTCCTTCGGTAAACTAGAAAGTACTTTGTATCGAGTGTTATTGATAGACACTGGACGTGTACTAGTATAATAAGTTAATGATGAAATTTTTCAACCGCGGAATTAAAAATCAAGCAACTAAATGAAGCCTACATAATGAGTTAGATAGTACCTCTGATGTACTACTCATGTCCTCAGCCTATAATGGGCACAGGCCTTCCTCAGGGAGAAATGAAGAGTATGGGTCCAATTCGGGTTGGTGGGAAGAAATGGTTGCAATGCGACTGGACCAACAGCTTAACGTACCATTCGAAGCGCGGAGAAGTTCGTGATTACAAAGTTTTGGTCAACCAACCACGCCCTGACCATGGCGAAGGTAGGTAGCTTTGTTTTCAATATCTTATTCACTAAGCAAATAATTTTTCGCGCTCCTTGCGCCAAAAAGAATATCTGTGATTATTTGGATGATTCGCCACAGGCGATCTTGTGAATTTGATACTAAACATAATATTGAATTGGACCACGTGACTCACGTGTTTTCCTACTTTTGATTTCCTTAAGGGTTTACGTCCACTACACCACGTAAGATTATTTTTTCTCTATACGGCCCTAGAAGATTCACGGTGTGCACCGACGTAGTGGCCAGAGACCTTAATGCGGCTAGATTTTTATAATAACCACTTAATCATGAGTTTTCCATGAAAAACTAACTTTGTAAACGATGTGGAAGCATTGACTGCAATAATCAGACAAATAATCTACAATCATCATTGAATACAAAAAAGCGGAAACCAAAATGAAAATGACGTCTACCTTGTAGCTTTTGATAGGTTTTCTAAAGTGCGCTTAAGTTCAACAATTATATCGAGGCGCTATATCTGCATTAGCGACTCTTTGCTGTTATTACGCTCTTCTATGGCCATTTCCTGTTTTTAAACTAACCATCTGTCTCTTTTTCATTGTTTTTGGTCTCCAATTCATTTCTATCAGAGTCAGCATCTGGAGCGGTTGTCTCGACGCCTAAATATATTATATTCAAAAATTGTTATTACCATCGTAATAAAATGAATAATATTTAGAACAGTAAATTTTCAATTAACTTAAATAACTTTTCGAACTTACTATTTTGTGCCTTTTGAATTCATTATAAATTAACTACATCTCCGGTTTTTACAATATATACTTCTACATCCCCACGTCACACAATTGTCTAATTTTAATAGAAATTGCTTTTATCTTATTTATTTCAATTCCTGTCCGAAGTTCCCCGCCAGCATTCTTGACTTGATCTGTGCTTCTGAGTGTTAAATCATTTGGAAAAATTAATCAATTTAATTTAAATTATTTACCGTGGGTTAGTTCGTCAAGCTATTTCGATGATTCGTGTGAATGTTGTCGTTGTTTTTCTTTTAAAGTTTGCCGACAAAATGTTTTTACACAAATCAGTGCTTCGCCGCATTCCAATGATTTCACAAGGGAATCCTATTATCAAATAACGTTTCTTGTAAATATCGTTTGGACAACGATAATTTTGTTAGTGTTTCGCAGAAATGACAAAACACGCCTTAATACTAGAAACAAGACAAAATAACAAGAAAAGTAATATTTCTTTGAAGTTTTAACGTAATGATCCGGATTTTTCATAGAAATGGAATTTGTTATTTTACATCACTTTGGCAATTTTTGAAGATTGTTTTATTTGCTTTTAGTTAATGAGGGCAATGATCTGAAATCAAAATTAAATTATTTATTTGTGTAGACCACATTAATCTACTTTTACAACATCTTTAATTTAAAATCATTTTTTGTCTGCTTTTTTCCCAATTTCATTTGGGGTCGGCACAACGTGTCTTACTCTTTAATTTTCCTCTGTCACACGCCATATCAATGTTCGCTTCCATCCTAGCCATGTCCTCATTTATGTAATCTAAAATAAAACAAATTTGACATTTCTAATGATCAGATTATCCTCCCATACATTGTGATCTTTACAATTCATAAATAGTTCTGTAACAAATAACAGTAACATTTTCCCAAAGCCAAGGAAGTCGACGGACTAAGACGAATCTATTTGTTTCGTTTTATTTTCTCCATCAACGTTAATGCACAAATCGCGTTCCCATCACGGATCGGAAACATAGGTGAGCGGGTCCGTTGAAGGATTTTGTATTTGATTATTGAAAAGTTTCCACGCAAAGCCTTCGGATAACCTTATTTGTTCACAAAGGAGCCTTTGGACGTTGTCTTATTCGAAGAAATATGAGATTTGGTGGATTTAGGTGACGCCATTTTGTCTTCACGTGGTTTTCTGATGGTACTTTTTGCGGTATTTTTGGGCACCGATTTCAAATTATTCTATTTAAAGAATATTGCAAAATGTAGCTATTTTTCAAACATCAAACATCAAAAGAAATTACCTATTAGTAATGTGCCTTGACTGAGTAATGAATGAACTATTATTATTTATCTGTTTTGAGAACGATACATAAAAAACATTTTATAAAGAAAGAACAAAGGAAAAGAATAAATAGAATTATAACATTTTAGTAATTGCTCATTCATTATAAACATTGTAAGAAAAAATATTAGGTAATATTTTTTGGGATGCTTACTTTCATAAATAATTTGGACAATACCGTTACTTCTTTCAAGGAAAATAAAGTTCAAAATCTACAAGTCATTGTACACGCCGCAAGGGATTCCCGAAATCTCCGACAAAGCGTTGCAAGTGAGCTTTTGGGTGCGAAAACGCAAATTGAACTAAATAACATATCAAAGGACTAAGCCGCGTGAGCTCGCGCCGGCCTACCCTACTTTATCCCCAGATTTATACTGACACGATGTTTCTAGAAAAATAATACCTTTGTTTCATTTGAATCTATCGTCAAAATTTCGTACGTCCTTAGTGAGATTGAACATGACAGGTGTGGTTTTGACGATGGTGTTAGAAAATTAAAAAGAGTTTAAAATTGACGATTGAATCGAATTGTAAATGACGCGAAAAAACAGTCATTTCCTTTATATTATTGACCTTCTACATCATTATCATTATTACTGTCTAAAAATATTTTTTCCCTACTGATAAATATTTTTCTTGCCTAGATATTATAGTTATTAAAATATCAATTTAAATTCATATATAACAGTAAGTTACGAAGAATCTGCGTATTTCGTTTTTTAGTTAGACGATAAATAGGAAGATGAATAAATTTAATTTATTATCCTATTAATTGTGATAGTGCTATACACAAAGATCTAGAATGCTACGATTGTTACGAAAATACTATTTCAATCAACTTCCGATCGGTCAGATCTCATTGCTTTTCATAAACCAATAATAAAAACAGCCAATAAAAATAAATTTGTAGCTCTTAATTTAAGAAAATCTGGAACCTAATTTAGACTATTTATGCAAGAGCCAATGGAACTTAAAGAACAAAGAGTCATAAACCATCCCAGTCCAAACGATTTCATAATTGAGGGTTAAGTCGTTTGTAATTAAAAAGGGAGTAAGTAAATAAAATTTCACGAGCCCATTTATTTTAACGGGCAATACGGTATTACGGAAAAGACTAATAATAGCGAAATTAAATTTATTAAAGAGGTTAATTATGTTAACCAGTGATCGCTATTGTACAGCATTGAAGTAATTAATAGAGTGATTAAGCGATAGTAAAATGTTATACTTTTAGACACCGTAACAGTATTTAAACAAAAAGGTCTTCCTAAATCATGGACGTACAATGATGTAGACTTAAACGACAGCGTGAACGTTAGTCAGCAAATTAAGTAAGTACTGTTAAGTTGATATTAATGGAAGTCACCATTCGCTAGTTGAATAATGCGTGGAAAACCCAAAACAACGTCTTAGTCGGAAGACATTTTTAATCATCACATAAACAGATTTATACACTTTCTACATATAAAAGTGACATGCGTCGTAACTAAATTATTTATTAACCAGCCTGTATTAATTAACTGGCCTATTACAGCATCCAACAGATATACAGCTTCAATACACTTAAGAACTAATATGGATCAGAATGTACTAGGTATCGTAAATGTATCCGAATACATCACTGACATAAATTGTTTTTCAGAATCAGCCAAAGAGTTTAATTATAACATGACTCCGTTAAATATTCAAGAAATAAACAAATTATAACAATATTATATTGTTAAGAATTTCAGAATATTACAAGTAGTAAAAGTTCTTGCAAAATTTTACAGCAACGTTGTTTACAAATTCCCAAATTCTAACGGATTCCAAACAGTTTCTGTATTCGAGTTCGGAACGTCATAAAACTGAGTAGTAATGAGCAGGCGGCGCACTGTCGCTGTTAATATTGACTACAGGAGTTATTGGACATTCGGATATTTGGCCGGCTGCTTCTAATAAATAACCGTTACCCACTCCGTTGGTACCATGCAAATTTAATACAGGCGCAATTCGGGTTCAATGGTCGGTTGAGGATCACAAACTTGTGCTACAGAGATTAACTCCACGTGCAGAGCTTGCGTGATGATAGAATAGTTTCTGATTTTATATCCATCGTTGCGGTTACTGTAATACTAGCAGATACTTATATTTTATGTAGCACTTTTCTCTTCCACTACTTTTCCGTCTTTACCTACACGTCTGAAGCTAGTGAATCTCCGTTCCTTCTTCGGCCTCTTTTAAATCTATAAGGTGGTCGGGAATCAGTGCAACATGTTTCATTCTAGTAGTCTTATTGAGAAATTTTGCTTTTCTTAATTCGGTAAACTAAATAAAGTATTTTTCTTCAAAGCACAAAATTTTATCTCATATATTTTTAAAACCCTGTTTAATTGAAATTATGAATTGCCACAGTAGTGTCACAAAGTCTAATGTGTCTTCATAAAACTAGAGAGTAACCTATGATAGTGTTAATATCCCGGGAAGCAAGACTTATAGCTCGTTTGCTGTTACCAGAAAATATATGGGATAGCCGACACTGCGCCTCGTGCTACCCTCATATCGCTGAAAACCGTTGCAATGCTTAAATTGAACTTTATTCTTAATTAAAATTAGAGTTATTTTTAAGAGTTTTATTTATAGATAATTGCGTGTTGTATATATTTTAATATTTATATTTGAAGAAACATGTAGCCAATATTTACTTATGATATTAATTCCCACTTTATTACGGATTAATATTTTATTTTAATTACTTATACTTGATTTTTCAAAGAAAATTCCCATTAAAGAATATTCTACAATATTTGTGGTACAGAAAATGAAAAGATACTCCAATTTATGCGTCGTTTTGAAAATTCTTTGTAAATAAAACTGCAAAGCTATGAACTTAGCCAGAGCTTCTGAGATTATAATATTGAATAAGTTTTAATTAAAAATCCACATCGGAAAGACGTAGAATCGGCTCGATTGGGTTAATCCTGTAAATGTAATTTTTTTTCGGTTAATCTAAAGAATATATTTCGATAGTACACAGTTATATTGAAATAAGGTAGTGTTTTTTAGAGACTCTTAAACTTTGTCAAGTTAGCACTAGCTAATCTTATAAATGAGGCGAAAATCTTTAGTAAAACATGGTCAATATTACTGCCTGGTGCTCATGAGGTAGTATCAGATCAATCAATAATACATTTTATGTTCTAAGACAAATGCACAAATCTAAGTCTTTTTATCTTTGCCCCACGTTGGGCGCCAGTATTATATGAAGACGAAACTCTTATTGTTCAAAAAATTCTAAATTATTTATAAGTTAAAAATATATAACAAGCCACTTTTGATTTTAAATACATACATACATAAAATCACGCATGTAATCCCCGAAGGGTAGGCAGAGTCCAAGGAGCACTGTATTCCTTAAGATTCCTTAAGATTTTTGACACAAAAAATGGTACTTATACAAAAATTGATTTCATTTGCAATTTGTTGAAAATAAATTTATGCAAATGATTTATAAATAGATATTTCACTAATAATTAATAATTTTGACTAAACCTGGTTAGAAGCATAATTGGCATATTTAATATTAAACAAATGAATTCAATCATAATTTGTTGTTTTTTTTAACGAACCCATCTCATACACAGTTTATCAAATCATGGGTGAGTCAGACCAATATCACCCTTATAGTACCGTAACACAGGCTTTTCCTCTCAACAGTGTACCATTTTCGCGCCCCAAAGAAACCCAATTAAATCGTGTGTAAATATTTAACAAAATTATAACATCAAGAAGCTGCGGCAAGCGCTTGTAACAGTATTAATTAATAAAGCTCACATGAAGCGGTAACTCGAGCGGGTCTAGTTACGAAGTTCACGTTAACCACAGTAGTAGGTACTACTTTGTAACTGGGAGGCTGTTATATTAGGTCCTTACATATGAAATTGGCGTTTTGTATGGAGATTTTGGGGAACTCTGTATTTTCCATACTAACATTTTTTCAGTTTTCTTCACAACGACAAATCCAAAGATAAATAATATTTGGCAGGTGCCATTAGACAAGCTTTAGCTATATGTGTGATATCACACTTCTTAAAAATTATTTATCTTTTTTATGTGAATGCAAATCAAATTATGTATTCGGAAGGCACTGAAAAGGAGTTGTCTCCGTGTCCAATTTTAACACAATAAAACTTACAACGAATTATCAAAACAAATCAAAAGAATTCGAAAATATGGTCTATTTTTAGAGGAGGTAATTATTTTTTAAGAATACTATGAAACTTAATAGTTACGAACAAAAAACTAAGAGAGAAGAAAAACACCAATTTCATAGGTAAGGACCCAATATTTTTAACTAAAAATCTTTTGTCTTGGCATTGTAGTCAGAATAAAAAAGACAAGCAATGATTAAGTAAAGTGCATATACCATACGTATAATAAAACTATAGAGGTAGAATTAATGTACATAGAAAAAAATGCTTAAAATCAAGACAAAGACAATAACAAGGGGGATATAAAAAGAGGGGATACAATTTTTTTTCTCTGTCTGTTTGTTAGGGCTAATTTCCGAAATGGCTGAACTGATTTCAATGAAATTATACATGGTGATACCTTATATCCCTGGTCAACATCTTAGACATTTTTTATTCCGGAAAATTAAAGGGTTCCCGTGGGATAGTTACAAACCATAGTAAAAGCGGACGAAGTCGCCGCCAACAGTAAGTAAGAAATAAATAAATAACATAACTTATCATAACGCCTCTTTCTCTGACGGGGTAGTCAGAGGTGTTAACATAAATAAATGATATAATTTTGTACTCACGAGGAAACCCCGTCGCAAAAATTATTAGTTTTACGTTTCTGTCTCTATCTGCATCTCCTAATACACAATTGATCTCATTCGGTAGATATAGGATATTCCTCCAGATTATTAATTGTAACCATCAGTATTCTTGGAGTTTTTAAATGCATGTTTTTGACGACCTCTGTGGTCGAGTGGTCTGTATGCCGTTCTCAAGGCGTCGCCATCTCGAGAGGTTCTGGGTTCGATCCCCGGTGGGGCAAATGTTTGGGTGATAAATTTTCAAGCATTTGTTCTCCAGTCTTGGGTGTCCATAATGTATGTATTATATTATGTATATTCTGAATAATTATATGTATTTATCTATTAAATATATTTGTCCGTCATCTAGTATCCGTAACACAAGCAGCATTTAGTTGCTTAAAATGGGATTAGTTGATAGGTGTGAATGTCTGAGGATATTTATTTATTTATATCCATAATAATAGATAGATAGATATATAACTCTTTATTGTTAACACCAAAAAAAAAACAATTACAATAGATAACTTAAGACTAGATGTTACAGTCGGCGGTCTTATCGCTAGGCAGCGATGTCCTCCAAACAAACTGTCGATGGAGAGCTGGGAAGAGATTAATAATATCCATATAAAGTCTTTCATTAAAAAGATTCTTATTTACAACCTATTTTTAAATATATTCTACACTCATGTATAATGTTCGAATTATTAACTCAGACTCGAACTCATAATGACATACTTTTTAACACAGGTGATGAAAACCAAAATTTAAAAATAAACTGTAACATAATGACCATTTTGCAACAGGTTGGACTCATTATGCAACACTTATTTTTCTTAAATACGCACAAAACTATGGCAAATGTTTTCCAGACAGCCAACAATAAATAATGTTTATTAATTTTTTTGTTTTATTTCTTTGAATAAAGAGTGTAGATAAAGAAGTGTACATAACTCGGTATTAAAACACTCGCGTGATACTATAAAGAATCTCGCCAAGGCTCGTTTTCTAAAACCACGCTCGTGTTTTAATAACCTATATTATGTGACAGTTACATAAACTACTATTGTTCTAAATTAACACTGATGCACGCGCATTTCTCTACTAACTACGTTCTATAGCGCCTCGGTATAATAGATTCCCTTCAACGTTCACCTAATTCCTCGCAGAGCCTACCTTGTATGTTCCGCGCCATCCATTACCCCCACAGTGCTAATAACATCTCCGGTGCTAATTACTCGCCTTCACACCGTTTGAACCATGACATTCTTCAACGGAACATGGATGAAGGAAGCTCTATGGTTAATATCGGATTTACCATAATTAATAGAGTTTACCTTGTAAAACTGTGTGAATCACTTAACATATCATATCATATAAAAGTTATCACACCAGGACTACACGCGACGTACAAACCACCCGCACCGTCTCGGTGTTATAACTTTTATATATTAGGTCCTTACCTATGAAATTGGTGTTTTGTATGGAGATTTTGGGGATGTCTGCATTTTACATACTAACATTTTATCAGTTTTCTTCACAACGACAAATCCAGTGATAATAATATTTGGCATGTATCATTAGACAAGCTTTAGCAATGTGTGTGAACACGCTTGATAAAAATTATTCATCGTTTTTATGTTAATGCAAATCAAATGATGTATTAGGGAGGCAGTTAAAAATAATTGTTTTTGTGTCTAATTTTAACACAATTATACTTACAAAAAATTATCAAATTAAATAATACGAGCTCAAATATATGGTCTATTCTTAGAAGAGGCAATTATTTTATAAGAATGTTTTGAAACTTAATAGTTGCGGACAAATTGCTAAGACAGAATAAAAACACCAATTTCATAGGTAAGGACCCAATGCAATGCAACGCGAAAGTTTAAAATCTTATATATCATATCATCACGCCTCTTTCCCCGAAAGGGTAGGCAGAGGTGTTAAACACCCACATTTCGCCAGATATGTTAGGTCCCCATGTAACAGGTGGCGAGCCTGTTGCCATTCACCGGGCACAATGTAAGGCAACCGATATTCACTATGAACTGTAAATAAGTTTTTGTTCAAAACTCACTGGTACAGGCGGTAGGATCGAACCCGCGTTTCCCGCGGCCTCTCGAACGAGCAGGGCCCCGTCCATCCTAATATGGCTACCGCTGCCTTCTGCTGCTGTGTGAACCAGTGATGTGAAAAAACTTGTGAATATCGCTTGCTTCACACTGTGCATGGCCGGTGGCCTCGTTAAATACCTCCACCTATCTCTTAAATATAGGTGTGAATAAATATTATGTAGTAGTTTAAAAGTATTTTATAAAAAGATGTTTTGGCTTCTTATGTTTTTATTATTACGTACGAACGTTTCATAGCTGTAAAAGACTTAAGTAACTAAAAGGCATTTCTAAACGAGCCTTAATAATGAACATGTTAGAAAAATCGCTGAACATTAAGCAAACAATATCAAAAACAGTTAATTGCATCTTTGTCTATAGGTCAGCCGTGACCACAAAGAAATCCATCATCTAACAAGCAGTAACTATCGTCTGGACGCTAGTTAAGTAATTATTTTGTAATACGTAGGTTGCCGGGTTCATTGAACTGAGAGTATAATTACATGCATCAGTAAACCTGTTAAAACTACACAGATAATTAATGATGGATGCTAATTGTAGAGATGTTTTTGGACGTCTTTGTTAAGATAACTTAAGTATTTTATTAATTAACTGGTTTTTGCCCTCGAATATTAATAGAATTTAAAGTCAAATGAAGCCTATATGAAACCTTGAATTGTCCTCAAAGCTTCTCGTGTAGCGACCACGTGCAAGAAGCACAACGTTGTTTGGTTAGCCTTCAGGGTTGTCCGACGAGCTGGTGAAGGTCTCAGAAACCAGGTCGATTGATGTGGAGGCCGGAGGGCGACTCTCAGCTTATATTATAAGTCTTTATACTATCTTCATATTTATCCATTTGCAGACAATTACTTAAACACTTACCAGTATTTTAAAATACGAAACAACATCAACCTTTTTTTTCAGCATGTTTACTTGGTTTTTAGTTTTAGTTAGTCTGTGACCCTAATGAAATCCCAACAGGCATGCTAAAAAATTTTCGCTTTACTGTGGCATGCTTAAAATATTTACGTGTCTTAAGATGTAAGTTTACTGCACACAAAGGACTCCAAGCAACATTTCATTATGTTTTTGAAAGAGTCCGCATAACAAAATTTAAAACATGAAAATGGTAGACACCTGGGAATTTTAGATGCAGGATTACCACCAAACAGTGATTTTGGGAATAAAGATAAAAGTAATAATATTTTAAGCCTAATAACATTAATATCAGGATTGGAAGCCTCTAGTTCTTAGGACATCCTAGTACATTTCCTTGCGGTCTTCAACAACCGTCTACAGACTGCAGATAACATAAAGCCCTGCTTGAAGAATGCCACAAACTCTGCGACTTTGAGCGTCAGACAAACTCGACCAATTAAAAGACGAGCTCGAAAAAAGTAGAAAGGTTGATATATGTGAAATATGTCAGAAGATATTGATTGACTTATTTCCATTATCATTTGTGTTTTTGCCAAATAAGAAATAATGGAAAAATAAAGTAAAAAATTATCAACAACTTTATTTCCTGATGAATTTTAAATGGTTCGAAATAGTCATCAGAAATTAAACCCAATTTCTGATTTAAAGCTAAAACGCCTGAAGACTGGAAGTGAATAGCAAGCATAAAGTGTAAGGAAAGCCGACGGCGTGGAAAACCGTAAAGCCTCTAGGCATGTTGATGAAGACATTCTTATCTAATTTATCCTAAAGTTCGGAACCCTGATTATGTTATTAACAAATATTCACATTCTTTGATGATTATTTTAATATTTGTATTTGTGGATCTACCAACCTTGGGTGTCGTTAAAGTCGACTAATGGACTTAGTACTGCACTACATCCAATAACTTAAAGCGGCGACGGGCTCACCACCAGTCACGCTCCGCACATGTGCAGTCACAGCTTGGTGAAACGCGTACTATGGCACTGGACTGCTTTTGCGGTGCTTTTGCCTAGTCTCTGACTAATCCTTAGGGGATAATAGTTGTAATATATAAATATAAATAAAAATATAAAAATAGTGATTTCGTGTATGTATGGATCTAAATATTAAATTTATATTTTATATTGGTGGTCAGTAGTAGAAAGTATACGAGTAGCTTTTGTTTTATCAGCTAAAAAATTTGTACTGACTTTAATATTTTGAGTGGAGCTTATGTGCACATTCTTTTTATTTCTCTTAGCGTGGCATCTCAATATTTTATCTTGACTTTTGCTCTAGAAATATTACAACACGAATTGTAAAAAAAATATTATATTTTAATGGATGCAATGAATTAAATTCAAATTGCACAGCTCAACACCATGTAATAAACATACAGCATGTTTCTTTCAAGACTCATGAATAATGCTGTCCATTTGCCAACAGATCAGGCCTGTGATATAAAACTCAACGACAGATATATTTCACATTAATAAGAAGAAATTAGCACGCAATAAAATCAACACACCGTCTTCATAATTCTCAGTAGTAGTTCTTATTTCAAAATCTATTTGTCTTCACTTCAACAGCAGAACGTATTAATTTATATGGATATGGAGCTGACAGCTATGATATTATTGTAGCTATTTATGATATCATTAATAATGCTTAAGTAACATTATCTACTTGTAAATTCTAAGCTATTAAAAATAACATACTTGGTTGTATGAACTAGAAAAGGAATTATTGCAATATGACAATGAATATAAAAACTGCAAGAGTAGGTAACAAATAGTTCGGGAATCACTTCGCATCTTTCTTTTTGCCAGCACTTCAATTCCTCTAGTAGTTGCAAACTTTTGTTTGAGACTTGTATGTGATTCTAACAACAATCAACCATCCACCACACTATCTGCTAGTTTGCCAAGTTATTGAATAAAAAGTAGAGTTTGCATTAGTTTTATATTCTAATATTCATAATATTAGTTTGCATTAGTGAATTTGTGTTAAAAATATTTTTACCAACAAACAAATATATCTTGTCTCTTTCATAAAGAACCTTTGACGACCTTCGTGGCCGAGTGGTCTGTACGCCGGTCTCAAGGCTTCGCCATCTCGAGAGGTCCTGGGCTCAATCCCCAGTGGAGGCAAGTGTTTGGGTGATGAATTTTCAGACATTTGTTCTCCTGTCTTGGATGTTCTTTATATATGTATTATATTATGTATATCTCAATAATTATATGTATTTATCTATTAAATATATTTGTCCGTCATCTAGTATCCGTAACAGAAGCAGCATTTAGTTGCTTAAAATGGGATTAGTTGATAGGTGTGAATGTCTGAGAATATTTATTTATTTATTATTATTATTTATTCAAGAAACTTAAGCCATTTCATAAAGTTACACCTGTAAATAATAAGGTGAAGTTGAGCCGGTAATCAAGTGTAAACGTGATGAAGATGATGTTATCAAAATTGCATCAGCACCAAAAACAGCATGTGATGCCGTTCACGCGCCTCGCGCCTCGCGGTTCAAGGACTGGTAGACTTAGAACTTATAGACTTGGCTGTACTTTTTCAAAGGTATATTTTTTATGGATTCTCTGTTTCTTATTTAATTTATTTATTTATAGTTTTTTAGTTATGAACTGAAATAATTAATATTATTATTATCATGGTAGAATCAAATCAAATTCTTTAAGATATTAAGAGGGTATGTCGCAAGCCTAATGGAATAAAGTGAAATGGTTAGGTATTTACAAATTGATATGTTATGTGTTGTGGGTGAAAGGAATAGCCCTTATTGTGAATTTGAATCATTTTAAGGTACGGTTATATACTTAAGAAATGCATAGTTATGCATAGTATTATAAGATTGATTAGTAGTAATACACTCGTTTTTTCAAAGGGTCGATGTCAACATTATTGATATTTTCCTCATTAGTGTCTACTTTCATTTAAAACTATGTTATGAAAATAATATCAATCAATATATACATTCATTTGATAATAGTGTTCTCGCGATTACCCTGACGATTATTAATAATATTACAAAATTTAAAAAAAAAAACGTGGACAGTAACGCGAAAAATAGCAGTAACATTGCAATCGGCCAAAACTTTTGTAAAAAGTGTTGTTCAAATTGCAATAAAATAAATGACATTAAACATTTGTCGCTTTTGAATTGTGTTTATTTTTTTTTAACCAGATCAATAATAAATTCTTCTTGTGTACATATCTAAGCGTTAATAACGCTGTGCATAGCGGGTTTATAATGAACGGCTCTGAGGAAGGTGTCTTATGAATACTGACTGCCTCCCACCCCAACGACTTAACTTGTCAGAGGTTACAAATGAAGCGAGTCGCTGCGATCATCTTGTGTTAAACTTTAATTAGTCTTATCGGTGAACACTTGTACAGTTCGTAAAAAGTTAAACTGTTGTTAACATTTTAAGTTTGATAATTGAACAGAGGATTTTTACATTTACCTTATTCCCACAAAGTAGGAATACTCACACAAATACAATCACGACTATTATCCCCTAAGGGTTAGTCAGAGACTAGGCAAAAGCAATCCATTGCCATAGTTGGCGCTTCACCATGCTGTGATTGCACTCAGAGTAACTGGTAGTGAGCCCTTCGCCGCTATAAGCTATTAGATGGTTGTGCAGATCTAAGGTCATTAGTCGCAGCAATAGGGGAGATAAAATTATTTGACATGCGTACATACATACTATTTCGCCTCTTACCCTAAAGAGGTTGAACAGATTTGTTAACCAACTAAACAAACAAAAATATTTTTAAAAATTTGAAAGAAGCAGTTGTGATTTTATATATTGGGTCCTTACCTTTGAAATTGGTGTTTTTATTCTGTTTTAGTATTTTGTCTGTAACTATTAAGATTCAGAGTATTCGTGAAAAATAATTACCTCGTCTAAAAATAGACTATATTTTTGAGCTCTTTTGATTTGTTTTGATAATTTGATGTAAGTTTAATTGTGTTAAAATTGGACACGGAGACAACTCTTTTAAAGTGCCTCCCGAATACATCATTTTATTTGCATTCACTTAAAAACGATAAATAATTTTTATGAAGTGTGATATTAAACATATTACTAAATGTGTAATATCACACTTGTGTCTGTATGTCGTGCAGAAAACTCTTTATTCTATTTTTATAAGCCAATCTTAAATTAATTTTGAGAGTCAACTTTTCATTGTTTATAACACGATCTATTTATTTTCATCATAATTTTCTTCAACGCTTATCATGTCCATATCTCGAAAAATAACTTTAGTTCAAACCGAAAACTTTTGCATTGAACAGTCAGTTTCCTTTTTGTGCAAAATTTCATTTCTACTGATATATATGTAAGTCTATGGGTCCTATGGATTTCAGAGACTGGCCGGTGATACATTTTATGTATCAATGATAAATAGATATTTGTTACAAATTTTATTACTAAAATTTTATTTTAAAAATTAAACCACTATAATAAGACTATGTAGCCTTGGTACTGTGATGACGTCAACAACCAAAGTTTACCAGTAATTGATAACGCCAGGATTATTCTCCAACCGTACGTGTTCATTTGATGACATATACGAAGGTAATCTTCCCAAATTCACGTCTAAATTAATAGCAGAAATTCCTCTGTGTTAGATTACTCCATGCTATGTTACTTTAGATACCCGCGGCGTATTACGGTTTGAATTGAATATTATTGGACCGAAAGGTAATACAAAACAATATGCTTTAGTACGGCCTCTACACTGTTTCATTAACATTCTAAGCAGATATAAGCTTAATCCTTAAGCGTTTAACTGTGAATGTTAACTAATGATAAGATTAACCTTTGCGTTAATACTAGATTTAATTAGAATTTTAACCACATGTATGGTTTCTGCCCTAAAATTTTAAAAAGCGAAGGTTAACAGTAAAAAAAAATCCAATATCGGATATCGGATTGTTTAAATCTTATTCCTTATACTGTTTGTAAAACCATATATCGGATTATATAAAGTTTAAGATATCATTTAAAGATTAGAAGTCAAATGAAAGTAGTTGTTATCTATCGAATAAATTAAAACGCAAATCCATACAATGTCTAAAATTCGACAGATATGAGAATTCCAAAATCTCTCACATAACAAGGGCAAGACTTGCTTCTACTGACGAACATTGTCATAAAATTCTGCATGGCCGTTGACTTCGGGCAATGAGTAGTGCATCTTCTATGATATTCATTAAAGCAAGAATCCCGCGAATGCTCTGCATATTGTTGCTTCTTTATTAAACAAAATCACTGTCGCTACGTCTACTTTGCGCACTAAAAGATTTCGTGACTCCTTTTCTCTGTCGCGCAGCTAGAGCGTGGAATTCCTTACCGGCACACGTATTCCCTCCTTACAATATGGGTTCCTTCAAAAGAGGCGTGAAAAAATATTTTTTGGGCCGGCAAGGTGAGGGTGGCTAGGGCAGTATGTCAGCATACTACACTTGCTATCTTCACATATGGATTCCTCTACTGCTTATCATGAGGTAGTGTGGAGTCATTTGCTGAGGTTTTTATAAAAAAAAAAGAAAAAAAATAGTCTATAAATATGACAATCTTGAAATATAATAATAACATTCGATACAATAAAGTTGCCAACATATACTACGAACAATTGGAAGCTATTAATAAGAATTACAAATTAATATTTTAGCTTCAGCTATTTATTGCACGACAATCGCGTTTCAATCCACGCCCTCTTAAGAAAGTGGAAATAAAGGTTATTCAAAATAGAAAGCACTTCAAGTAATATTCGCATTCGAATAATAAAGAAATTGTGTCTTTTACGTGCTCGGATATAACAACGCGAGTTTTTCAAGTTAATATCGCTTGCGTGTATTCAGAACGATCTTTGCAAAGGCTTTTTGGCAGTCAAAAGTTCGCCGTTGTTACATATTGCTAAGGAAACTCCTTTGTACCCAGGATCAAACGTCGTATCTTATTCACAAAAGATTCTTCGATGTAATGATTCCCCGATACGGGAGTAAGTTTAAAATAATAGGGGTGGAAAGGTCCGTACCAAATTTGCATTCCAGAACCTATAAATTAAACATGCCTAATATGTTAAGTTCCCCTAAAGCTTCGGCAGTTAGCCCTCTAATAAGAAGGGAAGAAACAGAATTACATCAACTCATTATTAATGGAGGTACTGTCGATCCCTATGACGCTGTGAGATTATTAGATCGAAGTTGACGTTACAAGTTTTACTCTTATTTGAATACACAAAAGTACTTCTTCCTCCTCTGATATCAGTTACTCTATACGTAGGCTAAAGGAATCAGAGCATAGTTGACTGTCCGCCGCCTTGTCCGAACATCACATGCCCCGGGTTCAAATAAAGCAACTAAAATCTAAAAATAACTCGACTGAAATTCAGTCAAAATTGTCTCGTTTCAAAGTAAATTAAAAATATCCTGCACACAATTAAGAAACCAAAATAATACCGTGGAACCGCTTTTAATTAACCGTCACAGTAATTTCGATGGGAAATACGTTTTGTACTTTCATCATTGTCGACGCCGACCGAAAGACTTGCAAACAATTGTAGATAATTGCGAATTAGGCTGTGATTTTCTCGTAATTACTGTATTAAATAGCGTATTTTTGAGAAAACTTCGGCAATAATAGCGTTCATTGTGTAGAAATTGTGTGTTTAAATGATTGACGTCCCGATAAAATTTCACGATAAATATAGGTTTAGTGGAAAACCTCCAAACCTGGGAAAAGGATTGATTTGATTATGTACCGAAATGAGAAAATATTTCTAACAAAATACTTCTTTCATTGAACACCCGAATAGATTCGGACTGAATCAAAATCCGAATTGATCGCATATGAATACACATTCGATCAATTCAGATCTGTCATAAAATATATTAAACTTGGATATATACTCAACGCAAGCAATGAAATAGAATGTTATTATATCACCGATTCAATACTCGCCTGCACCAAAGAGTTTCCTACATGTTAATAACATAACAAACAAATATAACATATCATCACGCCTCGTTCCTCGAAGGGGTAGGCAGAGGTGTTAAATACCCAGATTTCGCCAGATATGTTAGGTCCCCATGTAACTGGTGGCGAGTCTGTTGCCATGCACCGGACACAATTTGAGGCAATCGATATTCACAATCACAATGAACTGTACATAAGTTATATTCAAACTCAGTGGTACAGACGGTGGGATCGAACCCGCAATTCCCGCGGCCTCTCGAACGAATGGTGCCCCGTCCGTCCCAATTCGGCTCGGCTCTATCCGGCGGTTAATAAGAATATCCCTAGCCTCTTTGTATATATGGCAACAGCCTTTCCTCCGCAAACATGGGTACCTAATCATCAAGCAAAATATTGATGTCACCTGGGGTATATATTTTTGATGTTATTATGTGATGTTAATAAATCTTGTCTCCTATCCTTCACATTCTTAATCCTGTCCAGTCTAGTGACTTCACACAACGTGTTATAAAATGTCTGTCTTAAAAAATTCTTTGTGAAACAGAATCACTTATTAAATAAATAAAACTATAATAACTATAATAATAACTATAATAATAACTATAATAACTTTAATAACTATTAAATAAATAAATAAATAAATAAGAGCATTAAAGTGTCTGCATCTTCATAATTACATTCGTTCATTGTTTTAACATCACCTAAAATATATCAGGATAATATT
Organism: Parapoynx stratiotata; assembly: GCA_910589355.1. Classification (NCBI taxonomy): domain Eukaryota; kingdom Metazoa; phylum Arthropoda; class Insecta; order Lepidoptera; family Crambidae; genus Parapoynx; species Parapoynx stratiotata. The sequence goes on along the minus strand of OU342468.1, from coordinate 2,969,276 downwards.
ATATATATAATATTATAGATAATAGATAAATAATAGATAATATTATAGGATAGTATTTTTTTTGTATTTTAATTTTAATTCGACTAATAATAATACCTACGACGTGACAAAACACAAAAGTAATACAAAATTAATATTATTATTCTACTTGAAGATAGTAAGTTTAAATAATTAAATAATTTGAATGTACAAATAATAAATATCAATGCAAAGTCTATTTAGTCCTACCAATTATAAATGTTAAAATAGTATTATTGATGGAAAGTATCCTCCTCTCATTTCATTTGTCAATTTTGCAGTGCCCGACAGGGTTCATAATGTTGTCAAAATTAACCTGATAAGACCTATTGTATGTACATTATGATGCAATAAATAAATAAATAAATAATTAAAGTAAACGAAACAACAACAACGCAAATAACTTATACTGTTGTTATTTTGTTAAAAGCGCAATTCTCATTGTCAGAGAAAGATCTGAAAATGTTAAGTTTTATTATATAAAAGAACTCTGGCTAACAAAGGCGGTGCTAAGCCTACCGTGAATTCGTTGGTAAAAAATCTAGCAGAAATTTTAATTTTCAATAGCCTCAAGGCGCCACAAACAGCAGTCGTGATACAATATTTTTATGTGCTTAAAAATGTTTTGTGTGGTGCATGTCATAAGCAGATGTAACCTTAACAATTGGGAAAAACAAACGCGTAAATCGTTTCGTCAATTAAGTGAATTTTTTGTAACATGGATGGTAACCTTATGTTTTTGCCTATTTTGACAAGACAAAGCTTTGAACTCTGGATTTTAGACACGCACATGTTAATAGCAGGTTGTGACGTAGGTAATTTGACAGCTTTTGTAGTAAGTTTTAACTAACAAAACAATTATCAGGCTGTGTCCCGGCCTGAATATAATATACATACATAAAATCACGCCTGTAATCCCCGCAGGGGTTGGCAGAGTCAAAAGAGCAATGTGTTCCTTAAGAACACATTAAGCCATACAAAATTGGGTTTGGTCAGATTAAAAATCGTGAAAGAGTTGTAACAAGTGGCTAGCTCATCGCCTGTATAGGGTGTAAGAATGTCAAGATTTGTATACTCAATATTGAATATTTTAAGGACAAGGGTCAATGTTTTGAATGCACGCGTTTATTTTTTATTTTTTTCTGACATTCTTTTTTTAATTACATGTATTAATAAGACAATAGCAGTAATAGATTCTAAACTTGCTACCTCTTGTGCCCTAAGCCGTCTCTTCCCAAATCAAAACACAACTTCACGTTATTTTGCAAGACTTAATTTTAACCTTTTTTGAGCTTTCTTCTTTTATGTGCTTAGCTACCCCACACCTGTTTGCTCCCGGGCATTGCCCTTTTATATTTTGTTAGGTGGGTAAAATCCCCGCAAATAGAGGTTTACGCGGGAATCAAAACACCGGGTCAATTCGGGCTCTTTAAGGGGAAGAAACGAATTTGATTACTAAGATTTTAAGGGCCACTCAAAAATACAATGACGATTTAATTGCTCGTAACGTTTTCAATCTGCTTGTGAAAAGTAGAATGTAAGTTATAAAAATACTTTTTAATGGAACAGGCGCTTAAGTACGCGTCTGGTGTTACTAATGAATGTAGGATGCCACTTTGATACAAATGGAATGGATGACAAAATTATTTGTAGGTAAATATTTTGTACGCTCGCCAATTAGCCTAAGGACCAAGGAAAATATTTTGTAAAAAAAAACATAATTGTGTTGTGCGTGTTGTTCAGAATGAAGAGATGTTTTACGTAAATAAATAATAAATAATCTTATGCACAGGATAAGAATACAAATATTTTTTATATGCTTTTAATGACACTTTATTTGCAAGAGAATCATTTCTGTTAGAACACCGGATCTCACATGTGACGGGTTGGCTAGAAGATCCTTCTTTATTCTTTTTTTCAAAGTGTTTAATTTTTTTATATTTGATAAATAAAGCGTTTTAAAATAATATCACGTGAAATCAAGAGAATACATAACGAAGGAAAATGTAATTTAGAAAGAACATTTTTAGACAATAAAATGTACTTTTTTGAATAATAGACGATTCACACCGTACCATTAATAAATTATACAGGTCGTAACACAAAATGGACACTTACCTTTTTCTAATTCATGATTTATAAACCATTATACTAAGAGCTTCCTGGAAGATATCTTAGAATAAAAACTCGAGGGAGTTTGATATTGAAATGTATTGTTTAAAACATGCTTTATGTTTGACGAAAAAGGTTTTTTTTTCCTTTTTTCTGATAAAAAAAATATATTATTTAATCAAAAACACGTAGCGACTTCAGCAGCAAATTTTTGAATAGGATCAACATCTGTCTTTTTATCTTATCTACGTAAATGCAAGATGGTATATTGACTGGTCAGTGCACTTAGGCTTCGGAGGAGCTCGGTGGCGAAGTGGTCAGTGCACTTTGGCTTCGATCGAAAACAAAGCTACCTTCGCCATGATCAGGCCGTGGATGGGTGACCAAGACTTTGTGATCTCGAGCTCCTCCGTGCTTCGGAAGGCACGTTAAGCCGTTGGTCCCGGTCGCATTTGTGACCGTTTCTACCCACCAACCCGCATTGGGCCAGCGTGGTGGTGTTACGGCCCATACTCCTCATGTGTTTCTCCATGAGGAAGGCCTGTCCCAGCAGTGGGACTTATATAGGCTGATGGCTGATGACGATGTTGACTGGAGTGCGCTGGTTGATAATGGTCGTGGTGTGCATTAGGGGAGGCGTATCTCCAGCAGTGGACAGGGGTGAGCTGATGATGATGATGAAGATGGTATCAATTCTAACAAATAAGCAAAAACAGGAAGTGTGAAGCATATATCACCCATAATCATGTGGGTGATATATCGTTTTAACATCTACTATACGGCTTCTTTTGCTGTCATCAGCCTATATACGTCCCACTGCTGGGACAGGCCTTCCTCATGGAGAAACACATGAGGAGTATGGGCCGAAACACCACCACGCTGGCCCAATGCGGGTTGGTGGGTAGAAACGGTCACAAATGCGACCAGGGCCAACGGCTCAACGTGCCTTCCGAAGCACGGAGGAGCTCGAGATCACAAAGTCATGGTCACCCATCCACGGCCTGACCATGGCGAAGGTAGCTTTGTTTTCGATCGAAGCCAAAGCGCACTGACCACTATGCCACCGAGCTCCTCCTCCTCCTTCTTTTGCTGACAATTTGGTAATATCAGCCTTCTTACCTGAAAAAAAGATTGTAAAGGATAAAGAACAAATGCCAAATAAAAAATCGAACAAGCGCTATTCTTAAGAAACTATCCGTCTTACCACAAAAGACAAATTGAACAGTTGTCTATCACTTGTTTAACTAAACACTATTTAAAGTTAAGTACGCGTTCAACGCCTGTTTAATTTTTGTTTAGACGATGTTTAAGCCGCGTCTAGTTCTAGACAATCGTAAAACACGGTCTTGTGGACGTTTTTATAAAACACTTGCTTTACAGATGTTTAAGTTTTTTATTTATTTATTTATTTAATAATTTATTGTACACAATAAAGAAAGAAATATACAATGAAGAAATAAAATTACAATAGGTAGGGCTTATATCTATAAGATATCTCTTCCAACCCACCTGCGACAGGAGAAGTGCTCAAAGAGAAAAACAAGTTGCGTGTACCTACTTAAAATTATTATAAGCATAATAAATTATATTATAATAAATAGCCTACTTATATTAAATTACTTTACTTATTTATTGTTTTGTGGTAAGACGGTATAAGTCGGTACATCGGGATTGTCACAGGTGACATATTGCACGAGTAGTTTCAAACCACAGATACACAGTCACGGGCATGAACGTGTTTACATTTTTAACAGTAAATGGTTTCTATATCAACGGAATAAAGTCGTTTTTCGTTAAAAAGTGTATACATGTTCATGTTCGCGACTGTACATTTACACAGATGATGCATGTACTTACATAAAACGCGCGTGTTCGAAAACCCCGACTCGACCGCGCGTCCGAATACTCCGCTGCAAAAACTAAAAAACAATTCCTTGTTATTGATATTGGTCGCATCAACATCGGCGGCATCGGTATCTTTCAATCAGTTCGGATCTCCCGTCTCACAATTACAACTGTGACGTCACAGTAGACGTTACTAGCTTGGTTTCAATACTAATCGTTATTCTTGCGTTATCAATGTCATCAGTGCTTCAAACTCTATCGCTACCTTGCAATTGCATTCTTCCTGTAGTTAATTTAAGCAAAATCTACTGAATAAGAGACAAGAAAATTGAACTTTACCTTTGTTCCAAGCTTGACGTTACACGAACGTTTATCATTAAAATTAATTTGTCTAACCCAAACGGTTTATATTCAGTTTGTTTCGTTAATTAAGCAATCTGTTTAAAAGCAATTAATTTCTTCTTATAATCAAGAAGTGGTTCTATTACCCCTGTATTTCATAGAGGGTACTCAGTTCTGTATCGAGTCTCCAATTCTAATTTCGTAATTATAGGGTTATTAAATTTAATTAAGTTTTGTATTTAATTTCACGTCAATTCTGTATTGCGTACATTTAAAGATGATCCGAATTATAAACCCTAGCTTAATTTTAGCTTAAAACAATAACTTTTTAGAGGGTAACAGGAACTCTAGGACAGCTTACCAAAAGCACCGCTCAAAACTATACCAAACTCAAAAAAAATCCATAAACGAGAAGAAAATTTCAAATTTAAATTAAATATGGACCAAAATTATGTTGCTTTTATTATATGTTGTGAATCATGCTTAATAATAAAGATTTATTATTATTATTATTTTATTTTTTGACTAGATAGTTATACATAAACATCCTTATCCATAAACGCTATTTTCATAGTTTTACTATGGTTAAATCGCTTATAAGAACTCAAACAGCGTTTATGAATAACGGTGGAGTTGGTTAATTACTTCCTATAAGCGTCTGCATATTTACAATATATAGAAAGGTATAAATAGTTATGCGCTAAACAACTACGGAACAAAATAAAAACGTCCACAATTATTTACTAAAGAGAGATATCAACTTTGTCCAAGGCCTTCGCCTAGGGACATTGCATGCTACGAAACCATTAATTACTTGTGTGAAAATATAAACCCCTAAAGGCTGTCAACAGACAATTGTCATCGAGCGCTTGTTCGTTTATAATCAACTTAATTTGCGAGGTGAACTTTAATGCCTGAGTCTGAGGATTTAGAGCGTTTCCTACTTACAAACCATAGATAAATTAAGTAGTATAGATTGCTGTTCCCATACATGGGTTTAGAGTTCGTCTAAAGTTTATTATTGTTGCTTGTACCCCTTCGTTCGAATTATTACGTTAGGTGGCGCTACTATACTAGCGGAATCATAGATAAATTAAGTAATTCCGCTAGTATAGTAGCGCCACCTAACGTAATAAGTCGAACGAAGAGGTACAAACATAATATATTCACGCCTAGGGCCTGCTGGGGTAAGCGAAAATTACAACCTTCCACTTGCTACGATCCTAGCACACACCTTTCGCTTTATCTACATTAATATGGGTGTTTAACACCTCTGTCTACCCCTTCAGGGATAGAGGCGTGATGCAGGAGCTCGGTGGCTCAGTACGCTTTGGCTTTCGATCGAAAACAAAGCTACCTTCGCCATACTCAGGCTTCGGAAGGCACACTAAGCCGTTGCTCCCGAACGCTATTAGAAACACATGAGGAGGATGGCCTTAACCACAGCGTGGTGGTGTTACGGCCCATATTCCTCATGTGTTTCTCCACGAGAAAGGCCTCTGCCCAGCAGTGGGACGTATATAGGATGAGAAGAGAGAGTAAGATATGGTAACTTTTCACGTCTGTTGAAGGTGCTTTTGAGGCCTCTATGAAAAAGATTTCGTAAATTAATTTTTATTAAATATTCGGGAAAATGTGAGCCGTGTGGTAGAAGAATACTACCAACCTATTTCTTCCCTTGGGTGTCGTAAAAAGCGACTTATGGACTTAAAACTGCACGTCATCCAATTATAGCGGCGACGGGCTCACTAGCTATCACGCTGAGCACATGGTGCATCATTGCTTGGTGAAGCGCGTACTATTGCCGTGATATGCTTTTGCGGTGCTTTTGCCTAGTCTCTGACTAATCCTTAGGGGATGACAGTCGTGATTATATGTATGTTTTTATGTCATAAATATAATAAGGCTTAGCGTAAAATATAAGCTGTAGTGGCTTGGACATCTTAATTTTAATGGTTAAAGTGAAGCAATCTTCGCAATGATTGTACCGTGAATGGTTAACTAAGGTTTGTGAATTCTTCCGTGCTTCAGAACGTACGTTAAGCTTATATTACTCCTGAAGGTCACGAATCAAATCAAATCAAATCAAAAATATCTTTATTTTATAGGCTTGATATACAAACACTTAAAAACGTCAATTTATAAATTAGTGAATCTACCACTCGCTCGGAACGCAGACATCCCCGAGAAGAGCGAGCCAGTAACTCGAGGGTTGCTCTTTTTTTCACCTTTTTTACAATTCTTGTTTTTTATAAATGTTAGGCTAGTACAATCAAATGGGTGAACATAGATATTATGAACATAGATTTTTAGCATTATAATCAGGAATAATATATGAGCACTTGAAACAATGAACGATGTTGAAATTCGCTAAGCAATTAAGATAAAAACAAATCAATTAAAAAGCGACTGGCAACATCCCACATTACGAGTCAGCACAATATGTAACAAAGACGTGTCAATCTGTCCACGCATTTTTATCGTCCAAATATTCCTGAACTGTATAGTAACCCTTTTTTATTAAATTTTGTTTGACACATAGTTTGAATTTGTGTAAAGGCAGTTCAGTTAAATTTGGTGGTATTTTATTATAAATGTGTATACATTTCCCCATAAATGACCGACTTGTCTTATGAAGTCTAAAGTTTGGAACAGCGAGTTTATTTTTATTCCTAGTGTTGACATTATGAACATCACATTGTTTTTTAAAAATGTGTAAATATTTCTGAACATATAAAATATTATCAAAAATATATTGGGATGCAACAGTTAATATGTTTATTTCTTTAAACAGATCTCTTAGTGAGTCACGTGGCTTAAGTTGGTAGACAGCACGCACAGCCCTTTTTTCGAAGGTTACTCTAATAAAATTATAAAGTAAATATTATAGTAAGCGCGACCCATGCGTGAGAGTTTCAAATATCCAATTGAGAATCTCAATAAAAATATACAACCTATCTAAATTGTAACCAAAATTAAAAAAACGGAGTTTTCGCGTGCTTAATACAGCTTTTATAAGGGGCCAGTACTTCACGTCAATTAACTTAATGTACTGCCGTATATTTTATTATTAGTTTATTAATTTTCTGCATTTTATTTTTCCATCAATAGGCAAAAGGCTGCCTTTTGCCTATTGACAGTTACACTTTTGACAGTGTTTGACTCATAAGAGAACCGAATAAAAATACTATGCCCTGTCAAACGTGAATATTGGGTCCTTACCTATGAAATTGGTGTTTTTTTTCTCTCTTAGTATTTTGTCTGTAACTATTAAGATTCAGAGTATTCCTAAAAAATAATTACCTCGTCTAAAAATAGTATATATTTTTGAGCTCTTTTGATTTGTTTTGATAATTTGTTGTAAGTTTAATTGTGTTAAAATTCGACACGGAGACAACTCTTTTTATGTGCCTCCCGAGTACATCATTTTATTTGCATTCACTTAAAAACGATAAATAATTTTTATGAAGTGTGATATTACACATATTACTAAAGCTTGTCTAATGATAGATGCCAAATATATCTTTGGATTTGTCGTTGTGAAGAAAACTGAAAAAAAATTAGTATGGAAAATGCAGAATTCCCGAAAATCTCCATACAAAACACCAATTTCGTAGGTAAGGACCTAATATTATTTTTGCACGCAGCTGTACCATTGATATTAATTAAAATGTAAGTACAATTTATCATGAATAATGCTTGCACACTGTGCAGTCGTTGATGAAGCGAAAGAAATCGCTGGAATTTTCATGAAAATTCTAGAGGGAGGTCGAAGTCCAATCGTCCAGGAACGGAAGTATTCTTTCTGATATTAATATATTATGATGATCTCCTTTCTCCTGTCCTTACTCTAGGATCGGAACAACACGTCTTCTTTTAATCTCTTATGATCGTACAATGCCTCGTGCCTGTGTCAGGATAAAGCTATTTTCTAGATTTATTTCTTCATCTTCCATTTTCCTCTATAGCACTACTTTTCTTCTTTTCTTCTCATATCACACCACACACACTCAATCACCGCTTCCTTTGTCTGCGTCTCCTACTAAGTCTATCCATACTCGTACTGAGCATTTCTTATCTGTGTTACATTCAAAATTATTGACCACATTAAAATGAATAATGAATGTATAATTTTAGTTCAACTTAAAATAGCCACATTTATTACAAAATAAAATTAGGTAGTAAAAATGAAAAAATAATTGACTGTTATTCTCTACAACTGAGGAACTGGCTATCTTGCCTCTGATTGCCGGAACACAATAATGCCTATAACAAAGTTATTATGGCGACAAATTTAGATAACACGGTGATAGCTAGCCAGGTGGGCTAAGAAGCCTTGCCCCCGTGGGGAATCGAACCCTGGACCTCCCGATCTACACCCGGTGGTGTCAACCACTAGACCAGAGAGGCGGTTTATAAATTTTAAATTTTATCATTTCTGTATATAAACATGCCCTGAATCTTTGATGGTTTTTCTCAATACATGTTTCTAATTGGTTCATCATTGCTATAATCTCTAAGTATAGATTCTAATGTATCATATAATGGACCAAGGGTCCAAGCGGTTTTCGTTGTCATGGTAACACTGATGGTCTACGTCAATGAACTTTGGGTTTCTGATCAATTATTCCGATGCAAATTAGAAAGCAATATTTAGTTTCCCAAATTATTTGGATACAAGTTATCTACACTTATTCTAAATTGTCGGGTCACTTTCGATTCGATTCGGAAAGTCACGTGCCGCCTCGCTCTAATTCACTGCAATAAAAAGAGAGAGGTATAGAAATTCCGTGATTCGTTTGTTTTTCGACAGTTTAGAGTAAAGGGGCTGTTTCCCGGGCACAGAATTTTGTTGTTGCAATAGTGTTACCATAGTTATTTTATTTTTTCGGTGTTTCAGACATTGTGAAAAGTGTATGTGCCAATCCTACGAAGCTACAGAAAGCAAATCAATTGTTTTTGAAAGTTTGTCTATATTATCTTTGGAACTCGGTGACGTAGTGGTTAGTATGCTTTGCCTTCGATCAAAAACAAAGCTACCTTCGTCATGGTCAGGCCGTGGATGGGTGACCAAAACTTTGTGATCTCGAGATTCTCGGTGTTTCGGAAGGCACGTTCAGCCGTTGGTCCCTGTTCTACCCACTAACCCACATTGGGCCAGCGTAGTGGTGTTACGGCCCATACTCCTCACGTGTTTCCCCAGGAGGAAGGCCTGTGCTCAGAAGTGGGACGTATATAGGCTGAAGACTATATGGTTGTAGACATATTTAACGTAGCAATCAAATCTAGATTTTTTAGATGCATTGCTTTGTTTTTCTAATATAATATTGGGTCCTTACCTATGAAATTGGTGTTTTTATTCTGTCTTAGCAATTTGTCCGTAACTATTAAGTTTCAGAACATTCTATTCTATATCTATTCTAAAAAATAATTGCCTCTTCTAAAAATAGACCATATATTTGAGCTCGTATTATTTAATTTGATAATTTTTATGTAAGTTTAATTGTGTTAAAATTTGACACAAAGACAATTATTTTTAACTGCCTCCCGAATACATCATTTGATTTGCATTAACATAAAAACGATGAATAATTTTTATCAAGCGTGTTCACACACATATTGCTAAAGCTTGTCTAATGAAACATGCCAAATAATATTATCTCTGGATTTGTCGTTGTGAAGAAAACTGATAAAATGTTAGTATGTAAAATGCAGACATCCCTAAAATCTCCATACAAAACACCAATTTCATAGGTAAGGACCTAATTTAAATGTTTGAAGGCGTAATTATGCGTTATATTTTGTTGAAAATAGAATTCATTCAACATTTCATTCAATACCAACGGCTTTACGTGCCCTGAGACACGAGAGAACTCAAAATGACAAAGTATGGTCACCCATCCAAGAATTGACTATAACGAAAGTTGCTTGACTTTTAATGTCGAAACTAACACATTTATCACCACTACCCCAACGAGCTTTTTTACACGTTAGTAAATCATGTATGCGCTGGGCTATCGAGTGTAATCCGTTCTATAGAGGAACAATAAAATCACGTCCCATATAATTTATAGCCAGGATCAAAACTTCCTGTCGGTATTATTTCTGATGATCAGCGAGGCGCCAGACAGAGACAACGGTGTTTTTGTAATGTGTCAACATTGCTTGGGTTAGTATGTGGTGTAAGTCATGAGTGATGGTATTATATAGAGCGTGTTTGCTAAAGATCAACACGTTCAAATGAAACTGTTGCTTATGCTCTTTATTTAAAATTTCATTAATAACAAACGCATTTCGATAAAATATAATGAATTTTATCGATGATCTATTCTATTTAGAAAAAGATAATGATGTATTTAGAAAAAGCGTTCGCATGTCGCTTCCACCAGTTTGCATTGTGGAACTATCCAGCGGGAAGAAACAATCTTGAACTGTAACGGTTATATTCAGCATTCTTTCCTTTTAAGTGCAACTGTATACTTGTATTGGATTGATACAAAGGTTTACGGTTATATGAGTTTTTATTTCGATTGCTATTTTCTGCCAATAAGCTATACAGGCATGTCAAATGTCGTGTGTTTCTTGCGTACGTGAAAACTTATTTTTATAATGTTTTTTATAATTTATAATGAAATGTTATTAAAATTTTGTGCATACTAGCGTATGCATTATACTTAATATTGTTAATAATTTAGTAATTTAAGTTTTCTTTGTTTTGCTTACGGTTTTTTTTTTATGTAAATCAATGTGGATAAGCGGGGCTCCTGGCACAGGCGACACAGGCGACACAATCCCAATCATGTTTTATATTGTATTACTATAGATATATAAAGAATTTAATCTTATTTTTTTTATTATGGTGCTTAAGAATCGACATATTACTGTTTCAAAATGAATTTGTATTAATCGACAGTTCCGGAATGGTGAGTCTTGAAAAAAGTACAATTATCGATTTTCGACCGTAAAAGTCATAGGGGCTCTTAATTTTAATATTTAAATCGATAAAGTAAATTAATTTGATTTATAAATTTGAAGGTGAAACATGATGTTTTTTCATGAAGTTGGAGCTTTATCATATTATGCGGAGGGAGGTCGTCTTATTTTTTTGTTAGATTTTTACTGTTTAGGAGAAGAAACTGTAAAAATCAAATAAAAAAAAATTTTGATCACAATTCAGAATGTATAGAAGGATGTCGTCTTTCAAAAGTATTATTGTAAATAAAAGTTTTTATTCAATTATTTGATAATAATAATATTCTTCTAGTAGAAATCTTTAAAAATTTTAATTTACATTTACATATTTCTGGAAATAAATTCAATCAATAAATATCATGAAATAGAAAATCCATGATAATAATCTTTTTCTTTTACACAAGTCGCGAGAAGCTTTCCAAAAATGTACCATTAATTGAATAATCTCACTTTGACAAAAAAATTGTCAAAACCGCTATCGCCTGCAACCACGACCACGCTATTCCAGTTTCTATCATTACTCTGGATTTTTAGAAGGATTTAATGGCCTCGGCTTCCAGATTTGCCTCGTTAATTTAAAATAACATATTAGTCTGTTTCTGTATTAAAATTTGTTTGAACAAAACTGTAAGTAAAAATGAGCTTAAGAGTCATGGTGATAAGAGCCTAAAGCTTATGCTAGTCCCTTTATTAAGCTCAACCGTGACGTTACAACATTGGAAATGCCCAAAATTTTATTGAAATGTTCAACTTTTTCAATTTCATACCATAAAAAGCAACCATCTTTCGAGAAAGGGCTACAAATTCAACTATTCCTTGGCTTTCTCTTATTAAGAACCGTTAAAACCACAAAAAATCCCCCAAGCCCAAAGATTCAACGTCAATCAGTTTTATTAGCTGATAAATTAAACAGTAGCTCAGAAGTCTTTCTTGAACTATAAATTTTACCTCCAAAGGCCCAGATAATTATCTTAAAGCTCATCGTTTCTTCAAATTTATAACCTCGTTGAGAGCAGTGGTTTTATTGAAGTATTTTTAGTCTAATTAAAATATCTGGGCGATTTTTAACAAGTTAACCCTTACGATGTGCGGGTTATTAGAGTTGAATTCTTAAAGGAAGTTATTAATCTTGTTAAATATTCCATCGATGTTTACTTTGCCTGGAAGGGTTTCTTTATTGGAGTTTACAAACTTATGAAGTGAATTATGAGTGAAAATTATACGTCGCTTGCAAGATAGAGGCTTATTGTGATATCCAACGCATTGAACGAGCTACATGAACAGCTACCAATGTCACAAAAGAGTCACCTGTCACTGAAAACACAAGTTGTCAATTGCTTATGGCTTAACAAATATAAAGAAGAGATCGAGAGAATTGGTGCCCTATCAAGAGATTTGGTAAAAGTATAATTATTGGCGACTGGCCGCTTCGCTCTATGTTTTTATCTATCGTTGTAACGACATATTCTTTAGCATAATTGTGTCTGTCAGTTACATAGTCTTAAGAGAGTCAGTCATGTATTTCTGTACCATTTTACCAATCTAGAGCTAGTTATTTTATATTTCGTGTTTCTATCAGCATTTTATACAGTTCACCTGACTCGCTATCTCATCAAATATTTCAATGCCTAAAGAATATGTACATTCCTGTGATTACATATCGCCGTCGTAAAAAATAGTAAAAAATACACCTCATCTAATTTTGCCTAACTTCAAAGAGTCTGAGTGCAAGGGTTAAGTCGTTAGTGGTTTCAACGCCCATGGAACGGTTAAAAATGCTGTATGTTACTTTCATTGCTCCGATGGGAGTAAATTTTATAGCGGAATTAACGACCGAAGCAAGGGATGCATAGGGCCTTTAATTTATTGTATGTACTTTTTGTCAATTACAACGCGCTTTAAAACTTTTTGGTGACTGAAATTCATTCGCTGGATTTTAAAGTTAAATTAAGTTTAGTTCCGTGCGTGAGCTATGCACGGATCAGCTGCACTACTCTCTAACCGAATTTGAATGGATATGAATTGGCTTTCTATCATTACGAACACCCTTAAAAAAAGGATGATATAGAACTGACATGCTTATGTCAATGTCAAGAGCGAACAAGCTAGTTAAACAGTGTTTGCCTAAGTGCGGTAGAGATAGGTATACTATTTTCTGTCCTTATTAGAGTTCGTGTTTTTATTTGTCTGACACGTACCATATGTGCCAAACAGTAATGTGTGTTTCTTTGTGTCGTCGTGAAATATTACGTTTTGGACTGTGTTTACTGCTTAATCATACTTGTATTTATTGTGTTTTACTCCACTACCTTTATAAGTAATGGTACAGTGTTGTATTATCGGCTGCAAAAGTCGCAGTGAACGAAAACACGAAAACATAACGTTTCACACGTAAGTCCCATATTTCATCGTTTTATCTAAATCACTAAGTGTACTATTACTAGTTACCGCTTATTTACATTAAATCGTGTACAAAATAGCGTGAAAAATACGATAAATAGCTAATGAAAATTTGTTGCTTTATCGTATTTGCCGACTAAGAAAACATGTCAACGAAAGTCAAGGGAGGCTGCCATTTTAAGTGTTATCTGAATTTAGCCGGGTTTTATGCGTTTTAGGGATACCTGTCGAAGAAAATGTAAATTACCCATACTTAAAGGGAAATATTTAAAATTAGTTATTTTAAATAATCTTAATAGATTACCTGCCATTTTTTACAATTTACTTGATTTATACATAGTTCTTTGTTATACCAATGGGGATTGTCTAATATTTTCGACATGCTGTTTTTATAGTTGAAATGGATAAAATAGATCAATTTGAGAAACTAATTTCAATATTTTCGTTATTTTTAAAGTAATAACTTTTATACGGAATTTTGAAAAAACGTGATCGTTTTATTACGATGACGTCACTGTTGGCGTAAAATTGTGTAACACCTTTGCTTCAAGGGAAAAAAGAATGCCGTCAAACAAATGTCAACACTCATGTGTCACTCATTCTTTTATTTTTTTTACTGTAAAAATACCACAAGCGACGCGAATTAACAGTTTTATTATTATTTCGTGAAAAAACTACTATGTCGTGAAATAATTTTGTCAAAGTGGACTCACGGAATCTGCCGAAAGTAGACAATGTGATGATTTTGGAATATATGTTTACAAATAACCAACATAACCTTGCTGAAATAAGAGGAGCCAAAAACTTGAAGTGAACAAACAGTACAGAATAGTTTCAGAGAAAGTTGTTAGCACATACATGAAAAATGAGGAAATAACGGATAAATTAGAACACAAGGCATGTGTTAAATGATGACTTGTAATAAAAATGAGGGGTTATTTTGTGTTTCTGATCCTTTATTTGAAACCACCAAGAACATCCATATTGTTTGGGTGGATTACAATGAAGCCTACATATTATTATTTATTTTTTGAATTACTTGATAGTGTTAAAAAATAAACATCTTTTAAAATATTTTCTATCTAGAAAGAGAAAAAAGAAAGTGTGTTAATAAAAACATTTTTACTCAATAACTTTTTATTATTTCTCCTTGTAAATTGATAAGTCCACTTACTATCATGAGTATTTCGTCCAAATATGGTACAAACTGATAGTTCACTACATAGTGAGGTGTAAATAAAGCATACTCTCTTACACGTCTAATAACTCTCTACATAAACATCCTAAATACATTATTGGTTTCTTAAATACTGTGTACATAATTTTTCTAGACGGGAAGATACTCTTAGTTGATTCATGCACTGTAGATAGATTCCTCAGTCTCTGTTGTACATCCAAACAAAGGAGTGGTCACAGATGATGTGTCTTGTGAAGATATCACTTCCACTGTAGCAATATTAGTTAGCGGTTTTCTACTTATATAGTTAGTGCTCTTATGCACCATTTTTATTCCATACTGTGTTGCAACATTCATCTGTAAAACAAACGTTAATGTTAATTATCAATAATATAGAGATATAAAAATATCTTCGCGACTATTAATTATACTGTTTCTTTAGCATTGTTTTTCTCAGTAAAATATACTTTACCTTTGTGGGCATGGTAGGACACGTAGAAGTACTGGGCATTACTATTTCCTCACGTTTTCTTTTCAATGGTCTGCTACTGCTTGTAGGTTGTTCAAGTAACTTGTTCAATTCTGAACAGTCTTCGCTTGCATCTTGAGCAATTTTACGAAGTGAAGCCGACGCTATGAGTTTGAGTTCTTGGTTCATTAACTTACATAGGTAATAATTACCTTACTGGTAGGAACAAAGCACTTTCTATATTCCATAATTATTAAACGTTTGTTTATTAAAACAATGAGAACAAATCGTATTTACCTTACAATGTAAGGTTATAATTTGTTGTTTGTGACTTATGACACTTGTGTTTGTAAATGTCATTTCTGTCATTGCTGTCATAGCAAACATATTACTGATATTCAGCCAACAGTGACGTCATTTGAAGGGCAAATGAAGGTTATTCATTTAAAGGCTAAAATATTAATAATCCATGATTATTTTCGCATTCTAACTAATAGGCTACGATCAGCAACCTTATTCCTCGAAATGGTTTTCACTTTATAACAATTTAAAAAAATGAGACAATCCCCATTATCGCAAATAATTGTAAATTCTGCACTAAGTCACTTTTTGAAACATGACTATCTTAGATATTAATTAGCCCCATTTAGGTTGTTTGTGAAATTGCATATTTATAAATTAATCCTGGGTGTGATAAGAACTCCTATGGATTCTTTAAGTAAGATTACATTTGGGTTATGCCGTCTGTTAGAAAAGTATGTAATCTATGCTTATTATTCACAATATTTTTTAAATAACAACAAATAATTGTAGATTTTCTACGTTGCTACATTCTTTTTGTGTCCTGGACCAACACGGGACGGGACGGGATATATACTTATATTTGTTCATAATACGTCTTTGGCATGATTTTCAACTTAATTTGTGGAGAATGTTGTGGGTTCCACAATTGCTTTTTTTTATATGTATTTTAATCTTAAGTAATATTATTCTACTGTGATAATGTTTATTCTCCCAAGAAAAATAAAATAAAATAAAAAATAAATAATTACAACAAAGTGGATTTATTTTTCCAAATATGTTACTGCTTATTTATTAACATTATGATTATTGGGAAAATGTTTATTAGCATAGCAACATAGTTTTGACACATACTTTATTTCTATCCTTTACGGGTGTACGCGTATGTCAGTTCTATATCATCCTTTTTCTAAGCGAACACCTTTTGAAATTATCGAAGGACATGACATTTGACGTTGCATTGAATTAATATTAATTTGTCAACATTACGTTATAGAGTAGGGCTGCTGATCTGATTCTGTGCTGCTAGCATTAACAACATCCTGAGACCATTCCAGATTGTCAGGAAAGGTGCCAGGTAGTATTGGTGTATAATTATGTTAATAATATATACCAACGCCGTGTCTCCCTATATGTGGCTTCCACTTAAAAACCTTTCTCCCTAGCGATCGTTAGAGCAACTTTTTTTTAGTATGACAGGTAAACTCTTGGCCTTCATCTCACCTGATGGTAAGTTACGAAAGTGGAAGCGAGCTTCACCTGTAATCCTCAACAACTGAGGAACTGGCTATCTTACGTCTGATTGCTGGAACACAACAATGCTTATAACATTGTTATTATGGTGACAAAGGAGATGGAAAATGTTGGGCCCAGAATGTAATGAGTTGAAACTTGGCCCAAATATAGGTTATATTTTATTATGGAAAATACCAAAAAATTGCAAAACTTCATCATGAGGAAACGTTAATATAATCAAAAGAATATTTTAGTTTTGTAATCGATAAAATAATTGATTAACAATAAACACTGTAATATTCGTTCAATTGCAGAAAAAATGTTGAAAATGCAATTAAAATATTTTATAAAATCGTAAAATAATAAGATTATTATTTATTTTCTTCAAATAAACAAAATAATAACCAGAAACACTCGTACTAATCGATACATAATCGATTGAAACCAATATTTTTTAGTCTGTCAGATGTCACATCACATTTGACAGGAACGTCAACTGCGCTTCACTCTCTCTCGTCTCGTGTTTCCCTATGCGTTTTGAGTGCTCTTACTTTTATTTTCTATTTTCGACGACCACTGCTGTGTTTTTTACGGACTCCGAACCTGCTTACCCTGTACGACCCATGCCATTACATTGGACACTAAAGATCGCTTGCACGTTGGACTTGGACTTGTTTATTTGGATTATAACGCCGGCTTGTGGATTGGATATTGTTGAAACCATGGATCACTGTGTTAATTGTGGATTAGCAATAAGTCACTGCAATATACTAGGCCGACGACCCTTAAACGATGAAGCAATTCTGACACTTTCTGAAACTCTTCTTTTTATGAAACAAGTTTACATAAATGCATAATAGATTGTTCTTATTTGCAAAGAGGTAATGATAATATTTACACTCGCGAGCAAAAATTAAAGGTCAGTTAAGAAAGTTAGAATATCTCGGAAGATAAAGAAGATAAAGAACATAACCTCACTTTTACAAAACCTAGAATATCGCAGCTTTCTGATGACAGATTTTGATAAAATTTTCTGTGAGAGTTCTATGAGTTTGAACCTTTTCTTCAGCACCATTTTCATTTCTTTACATACTGGGCCCAAGTTTGTATGGGAGCGTTTCATTCTCCTTTAGGTAAGACGGTGGTAGCTAGCCACGGGCTCAGAAGCCCTACCACCAACCAAACTGAGCAGAAAAATGCCCTGCCCCGTGGGGAATCGAACCCTGGACCTCCCGATCAACACCCGGTGATGTCAACCACTAGACCAGAGAGGCGGTTCAACAAATGTATTTCATTTAGCTGAAACAGTAATAACAGCCAACAATAATAATGTAATAGAAAAGATGACCTTGAAAAATACAGTTAAATCGCATTTAAATAGTTTTTAATTGTTGATAAGAAATAAACAGATGACAAACGATGAGAAAATAGAATAGAAATCAAATCTTACCTAGATTGTGCTGAGACAGCAAAGATAAGAGTATCTTTATTGAATATAAAGTTCTCAAGAATTAAACTCCGTAGAGATAGTGGTGTTCTTGAAACAAACTGGGTTTTCAACAGTTTTCTCGGTACAAGTTATTGTTGATACAGATGGTGGGATAGCTGTGAAAGTTTATGCGCTAAATTATAGGGAAAACTTAAGAATTTTTAATATCGATGCTCACTATAAACTCCTTAGAGTTGATATTACCTTTCCACAATTTTAATTACAATAATAATATGCGATTTTTATAAGCTGTGTAGTGAATAAATAAAGGAAGTTAAATCCCTATCAATAAGCAAAAAGTGAGGAGATTATGCTCTTGTGTTCAAGATACAATACCTTATGAACCTTTTAATTTGTTGAATAAATCTAGTAGCAATAAACAACCACGGCAGTCAGGAGAATAGCCCAAAGTTGGTCAATCGTAGTCATTGAACCCGGTCAATATCTGCGGGCAAATTTGAGGTACCTAAAGTAAATAACTATTATGATGATAGAACATTAAAGAAACGGGTACCTTACCTGTTGAATAGTTTGCCCGAGGACATACGCCGGCAACAAGAAAAAAAAGTATTTAAGAAAAATCTTAAAAAGTATTATTTAGCTAACTTAGTATAGCTTTTGAGTTTTGTTTTCTGTTAATGTAAGCTAGAGATTTTTGATCCCACAGACAAACTGTGTAAATAGTTTTTGGGACTTCTGTATTTATTTTATAAACCAATGTTTGTTTAATAAATAAATAAATAATAATAAATATGAAGGCTACACTACAAGGCCAAGGCAGACTGTTTTGAAACCAAGGGGTCAACCACATAGACGGGAACTTATCACTATCACCCTTAGACATCTGCAACACCAGGAGAATGCGTTGCCAGTTCTTGAGAAGAAGTATGCGGCTGCAAGTTTAAATCAATGATCATAATTAAATATAAAATTTCTTAAAAATACATTTATAGTACATATACAACATTAAATACAAACACATAAAACACACATTAAATACATTTATAATACATTTGTAGTCTATATTTATCATATTTATATTTATTTATCTATTAAATATATTTATCCGTCATCTAGTGTCCGTAACACAAGCAGCATTAGTTGCTTAAAATGGGGCTAGTTGATAGGAGTGAATGTTAGAAGATATTTATTTATTTATTTTATTTTATTTTTTAACTAATTAAGTATCTGGGAAAAGGAGAAAGGCGAAGAAGCTGAATGAGTTGAAGATGGCCATAAAAGATATTAGAAGGCAGCCATTAGATGCTACAGAGTATCATAGTAAAATGCAGAAAATAACAAGTTTTTTCGACTCTTATAACGCTGCCGTTACGAAAAAGGCATAAACTACTTTTTTACAACTTCTGAGAAAAACGCGTTCAAAGTTTTAAATATTATTTTATTTGTATCTGTATGTAATATGGAATCGTTTTAGAATAATGATTCAAGGTACCGGAAATCGGATCTAACTGGTAGGGGTATGTAGGGAACAAGTGGACTGTATGGTAATTAAATATTCGCACAACAACGATATATTCAGCAAAACTATGGTAAATAGATAACGTCATAGAAAAACATGTATCAAACATAAAAAAAAGAATATAAAATTATAATATAACTTATAAAGAGGTTGGATTCTAAACACTCTCCCTATACGAGAGAGAACTAACATAATAAAGAAAAAAGAAAGAAACTAATTTAACCGGCTTGAAAACAATTACATAACGCCAACTAACTCAAGAACAGTATAACATTAACTAAGTATTTACACTTTCCTAAACAAATAAAATGAAGTGACAAACAAAACATTTCATTGACGAAAAACCCAAAAACAATAAATAAAATAAACAAATAGTTCATTAACAACAAGAATTCTCTAAAATAATGTTAATCTTAGCACATGACAGAACCCTATACCAATAACACTAACTACTAATAATGCTATAGAGCAAATACTGCACATGCCATAACAAACAAAAGATGTCTTGCAATTCCAAACTTAACATCACACTTAACAGAATAAAAAAGAATTATTGCTTACGATAAACGCATTTACTGGAAACATGATGCATTTATGTTCAGCGCGATTCTTCATCCCAGAAATGGACCCAGCACTAACTGTAGATTATGCGTTTTTTGTAAGAAAATTATTGTTCGTTATGTAAGTTAGTCTATTTATGAAAACTGAAAGAGCGGTTTATAATAAGAATATTGAAATGGTCAGTATGGGAAAGTTACAGAGCTCATTTAATTTTATCTGATTCCGAATATGTATTTAACTAAATTTCGCAATAAAATCGTACATAATGCGTTTTTCGTATGCATTCGACAGAACGGGATAAGCGAGACGGAAAAGGTTATTTAAAGGATATGCCCAATTTAAAACTTTATTACTCACTAAATGTGAAATAATATTGATCGCTCGTTAAAATTTTATAAGTTCGACACGCTTCATCGGCCCTTGAGCATTCTTAAACAAATACAAAGTCACTAGCGAGAAAGAGCTACCGCCCCTCGCTTTAATCCAAAATTTGAACATAAAAGGAGGTTAAAGTAATAAATCGGGGGATCTTTTAAAACTGGTAGTTTGCTGTACGTATTTACGTAAGGACTTTCCCACATTAAGGCAATAAACCATATCCTTATCTAAGAAAATAAGTGTTTGCAATAGAATTTTTCGATAGGCGCTTAGTTTTCTAATAGTTTTGTGTTGCAAACATTAACTATAAGATAAATCTATTATTTGCAGTCCTTTCTTAGCATTGATAAAGGTATTGGGACGCAGTTCTGGAGGTTCTTAAGATCTTGTATTTTTGTTAAAAATAGAGATTTCTTCAAGTTTTGAACGAATTCAGACCCTTTTTAATTAGTACTTATTTCAGTCCAAATTAAATTAGCATTTCAATAAATACCTATTGCTATTCCATAAAAAAGGACCATTTTTTCCTATCCATGTCTAATATTTTTTATGCCATATGCTTTTATGGCTGTTAATTTAAACAATAATACTGCTTACAATGTCTTTATTAAAACAACAAAATATTGGGTCCTACCCAATATTTTGTTGTAATTACCTATGAAATTACCTATGAAAATGGTGTTTTTTTTCTCTTTTAGTATTTTGTCTGTAACTATTAAGATTCACAGTATTCTTAAAAAATAATTACCTCGTCTACAAATAGACTATATTTTTGAGCTCTTTTGATTTGTTTTGATAATTTGTTGTAAGTTTAATTGTGTTAAAATTAGACACGGAGACAACTCTTTTTAAGTGCCTCCCGAATACATCATTTTATTTGCATTCACTTAAAAACGATAAATCATTTTTATGAAGTGTGATATTACACATATTACTAAAGCTTGTCAAATGATAGATGCCAAATTTATCTTTGGATTTGTCGTTGTGAAGAAAACTGAAAAAAAATTAGTATGGAAAATGCAGAATTCCCCAAAATCTCCATACAAAACACCAATTTCATAGGTAAGAACCTAGTATCCTCACCTCCATCTCACATTTCCTTCTCACCCAGTCAGCGAACAGCTTAAATTCGAAAGCAGGTCCATCGAAAATAACATCGAAATCGACGAAAAAAACCTAAAACGAGTAATATCCGGAGTATTGTTCGCTGCCGTCTCGAGCTAATCGAAATTAAGTGATCCATTACAAGATACCGGTTAAATTTAACAAACGACGTTATTATTTATAGGACGAAATTTTTATGCGTCGTTAAGCGTGCAGTTTTATTTGTTTTAGCTTTTGACTTGGGCTGAGGGAAATTTAAGTTGAAACTTTCACACAGTTAAAGTAACGTTTAGCGACCCTCCAAATTTTATTTGTGGGAAAGACATAAATCAACTTTCCCTATTTATACAATTTCTATTGATTGTTTGGTTGGCTTTTAAGTATTTGAATGATTGGCTAGTTATCTCTGTCTTGATATAGCCGTTATCTAGAACAAAAAACCATGATCACCATGGCAAATATTGGTTTGATTTTTATAACAACAACAAACCGTTTTAGTCAGATTTATACATACATACATATCATCACGCCTGTATCCCCGAAGGGGTCGGCAGAGGTGCATACTCACTTTGCCAGTACTTTTGTTGGTCCCACTATAGGTCACAACAGAAACACTTTAGTCATTCTGTGATAAACAAAAATTCTAACAACCAGATGATGGTATTATTTTGTGAAAGCTTAATGAAACAGCGTATTTTTATGAACACGTATATTAAAACAATGAATTAAGATTCAAAGATTCCGCTTTACAGAAATATTTTGTTTTATCGACACAGAACATCTTTACAAACCACGTTATCCCGACATTAGATTATAATAATTAAATCTGTTGGGAATTTGGTTGTGTTTGAGTAGTTGCGCCGTTGTTAAGACGTTTTTTGAGGAACTTCCATGCACCGAGTTTGAGAATTGTTTTAAATTATAAAACAGGTTTGTGGTCTTTATTGCGAAGGAAATTTATTATATTTTTCATTGAATATTAAGCTCATAAAACAATTTCATTAGGCTATTCATTTACATTCATAGGAGAAGCTTATTGGCATACATTGGGCGCATAATAAAATTTACTTATGATTATTATCGTAAATCAGTCAGTAAAACCGTGGAAACTACATGGAAACTTATTTCTTTCACAAAAGCAACTGAAATATATCTTCTTTATGATCATGTTTCGCTTGATACACTCAATAATTTTAAGTAAATATTTGAAATATATAGACATAAAAGTAATAGTTTAGAATTATAATATACAGATATATATTTATACTAAAAGAAAAAAGAAAACTTAAGAAAGAAAGCAGCTTATCTCCTAGCGAAAACAAATAAAAACCTAAATCTAACAGTTTTAAAGATATTATTTGAAAAAATCGTCTGCAAGTATATCCATCGCTGGAAATGTACCAAAAAGGCTGGCTGAATTACACTATGATTAATTTGAACATTCGGAAAAGTTCGCATTCGACCATCAGTACAACTTATTAGGAAGCTTAATTAAAAAATAAAGGAATTATTATTAATGACTGCCTTTATTTTTCAGCAGGGTCCTTCTTAAATGAGCAGTTTTTGAAATAATTTGCATTATTATTTGGTGGCAATGTCTTAGAGACTGCATCTCTGCATGCATGTAAGCATAAAAGCATGAGAAGCCTAGCTCAAGAAGTTTTTGGAACGCTATTGTTTATGATAAATTTTCTTGAATGAATTTTTATAATTTAATATACAAAACGCAAGGAAATCTGAATAATATTTGAGATTTCCTTGCGTTTTGTATATTAAATTATTGTGGTGAGATGTTAATCTCACCACACATAGATCCCAGTTGAAAGATCAAAGACCTCACCTTTACAACAACGGATTAGACAAAAATCAACATTATTACAATAAACATACATTCCGAATTCCTTTGAGGGAACCTGTATTGAGTTAGCGATGTCCAGTCTACACGAGAAAAAAGTAAGAATCCGCCATGTCTGACCATTTCCGACGGCTATTATTCTGTCTCCCTCTATATCCGTTTCCGGCTGTCGCGAAAACAAAATACTGGTTCGAAACAGAAGACTGCCGCTACATGCTGTGTGAGCTTGCTTGATATTTTAATGAGTAGGTTTTGTTCACGAATATAATAAAAAAATCCAAGTTAAAGATTCCATTTGCAGAAATATCTAGGTCCAAAACAGTAAGCTTATCCATGATAATCTATTTGGAGTATTACTAAAAACAATTCTCAAAAGTGCCAGTACATTTTGACTTATCATATTCGCATTTTGACTTATCTTATCATATCATATACATTTTGACTTATCATATATCGCTACCACACGGCTCAACAGCAAGATGATCATGGGACTTCTAAACAATGCACGCGGTAGTTGAATTGATCTTCCTTCTTCAGTTGACGTTTCATTCGATTTACAACCAACTCTAAGTAAAAAGTTTGGTTATGCTGTTAACCAATCGTGAGGGGAAAGGCACCAAATATTGGTATAAAATAAAGTAATTTAATTTATTTTACGAGTACCCACATGGATGAAGTTGGTTCTCCGAGAAAAAATATGAAAGTTTGTTTAGAATCTGGCGGTGTTATTGTTCTTGCTTTGGATAAAATATTGTTTAAACAAAGGACTTTGATATTTTCTACACCTATATGTAATTATTATTGCATTAGTAGGTTTAGTTTAATATTATTTGTGATCGAAGTTGAATTTATCGAGTACTTTGGTTTCTCAATTTGACACAATGTGAAAAACGACAAGATGCTTTGGATATTTGATGCTGTGACTTATCCAAGGCGTTCAATTGTGTGCACCACAAGACATTATTGGGTAAATTAAATCATTATGGTATGTCAAGTAGTGCGCTTAAGCTCATTGAATCTTACCTTAGCGATAGAACGCAAAAAATTACTACTTTTTCACCTTTGTCAATAGGTGTCCCACAGGGATCAATTTTAGGGACCATTTCTTTTCCTAGTTTATATAAATGATTAATCATTTTATACTAAAATTTTATGCGTGACTGTATTATTTGCAGACGATACATCATTCATTTTTTCACTGACTTTGTAAATTTCACTGTTTCGAGAGTATTGCATTGGTTTATAAATTATAACTTATTACGACCAAATTAAGACTTAAGACCAAATGTAAAAATTTTCACTACCAAATGTAAGAAGAGTAAACCTAAATATTAAAATCAATGGTGAAAAAATCGAGTGCGTAGATTCAACTACATTTATGGGCATAAAATTTTTTTTTTTTAGATTTTCATTTACAATGGTACTCTCATGTCTACTTTGTCTGAGCGATTGAGCTCTACTGCCTACGCGATAAAGAAAATAAGAGACCTAACTGATGTAAAAACAGCACAACTTGTTTATTTTTGTTACTTCCACAGCAGTTCCACATACGGATTGTTGTTATGGGGATCTGCAGCTGATATTCAAAATATATTTACACTGCAGAAAATAGATATTTATAAATTAAAACCCTGAGACTTACTCAGAGAGCTTTTTAAGGAAATTAATATATATACCATTGCATCCCAGTATATATATGGTAACATTATTACATAACAATAGGGACGATTATGTAAAGCTAAGAGACTACCATAATATTAACACTCGTAATGAAAAATAAACTTGCAATTCTTAGCTTCAGATAAAATAAAATAGGTCGATCTTTTATAACGAAAGGTGTACGTTTGTATAATAAAATTCCACAAAACATACTAGAATTGCCTTTACATAAATTTAAACTACTTTTAAAATAAGCCTTAATAGAAAAAGGCTATTATAATGTCCAAGATAATTTTGATGATAACCAGATCTGGAAATGAATATTATTATTATATTGCACGATTTGCTTTTGTTATATATTTCTGTAACATTCAGTTCATACATTTGATATTGTGGTGGAGGATATCATTAGCTACCGAGAAGCGAGTTCCTGATTTTCTGAAACTTGTTCTCTTTTTTTGTACTGGTAGCTTATTGACGTCTTCTAACTCATTGCATTTTGATGTGACTGTAATTGTGTATATTTGAGAACTTAAGACAATTTTATGTAAATCCTTTGGCATTACATAAATGCTAAGAAATTTACAGAACGATCTAAAATTTTTACGCAAATAGGTAGTTTCGGTTTTCAATATTAAGCTATGTTATAGTCATAAAAAATAATTTATATACTTTAATTATTTATAACAATTTTCATCGTTGACTAGAATAATCTTTTAATTCTTTCATACCACCACCACAGTCGACTATTAAGATATTTCCACATGGATCACCCTGTTAATATTTGTCACATTATATTCTAAAATGGGCCTTTACTCACTTCGAAATATGAGCTATTAGACGTCAGAGTCCATTAATTGCCACATAAAACAGTCTTCGCCGTTTTAATCATATCAAAAGGGCTATCTTCCGGTTGGATAGTCGCAACAACAAATCAGGAAGTTATTTGTCAATCAAAACTGTGCTCTAATCCGTAGGGATAACGTACAGATTGCTTTAAATGTAGAGCCTATAATCTTCCACGAATAACACCGTTCTATCGTGTTACAAATCCGTTTTTGATTTGTGAAAATTTAATTCTGTATAGCTTCTTTCATGTTATAAACTTTAATCTGTGGCTGTCTTCAGTTACCTGAGACAGGCGGACAAGTTTTAAACTTGTTAAATGTCAGTTTCATTGGAAATTTGACTCGGTAAATTACATTTGATGACGTCGAGGTTATTTTATTATTATAACAAATGTTTCATCAAACTATTTTGATAAAATTACCTTTATTTCCCTATGTAACTTTTTAATATTTCTGAAATAATTTTCATTTACATTCAACTCTTGCGACTAATTTACTGTATAATTTTTAACCTGGTTCTTTTCTGCAATGTTGAAAAATCGTATCATTATGTAAAGTAATAATTATGCACTGAAATGGAACATTATTCATTTATCATACCACAATAATAATAAATATTGTATTTCATTCTCAATAGGACATTTAAATTTCTGTTTGAAAACATAATTCATAGCGCCATTACTCTCCCACTCGATAATTAATTGACACCTTGATCATTTTCATAATATCATTAGCTCCATAATCGACTGTAAAAAGGACTATTACCATCTCATTCACACGGGAGTGTGTAAAAGAGAGGTCGTTATATCAGAAGCCAGTAGAATAGTCCCTCGATTTATTGCATCATAAACTTTACTTACCATTTTATCATGCGTGGCTTTACAATGTACTGGACGTTCGTATATTAATAAATATTAATATGAGGCATTAATGTTATGAGGCCTAAGAGGTGGAAACCAGAAGCAAGTGAATATTTATAGCTGTGCATACTTCCGAATGTAACAAGCTTTCGCACTCGGTTTTGCTTACACATCTGGGCAAGTAAAAAAAGTTTGAATTAAGATGTATTTTTTTAATGATTAATGCTTGACATGGTACAAGTAATAAGTTATTGCTTTTTGACATACAACTGGTTTGCTTAAAATCTTGATTAACTATCACTATCATGACATATAATAAAATAAATATAAAAAGAGGATGTGAAGTAAACACCCAGGTGCAATCCTTCATGGATACTTATGATACGTTATTTTGTATGAATTTGGACCAAAATATTATTTTAACTTTATAATACATATATTATTATAAGTATTATACTATTATAACCAGATTGTATTATTATTGTATTATTATTATAACCAGAAAAGATGATATGAGACGGAGAAATCATTGAACAACCAAAATGGCGACATAGAAAATTGTATTTATCAAAATATATAAATCTACACGCAGTGAACATGTAGATTTAGCCAATTATATAAAAATAAACATCAAAAATCGCTAGCAAAGATATGTCAATAATTATTTGCCAATTACGTACGATAAATCTCTATCTTACACAAAATGTAACGTTTATTTTAAAGATGAATAATATGGCAAAAAAAAAAATTTTTTACAAATGATCGTAAAGAAAAATAGCTCTAATGTTTCGATAAAGAGGGATCAAAGTTGAACTAACGACTAATAATGGCATTCATAACCCGAACAAAGGCAGTATAGGGAAAAATCAGCGGTGTTATTTGCCAGTTTATTTTTAAAGCGCTATAATCATTGGAAGTACTTTATTACAGCGCTGAAGCTTCAGGGATGTAAAATGTAAACAGTGGGGAGCATGCGTAGTGTAAACAAAATTAACGAAGATACTGTGCTTAGTGATTTGCGAGGAAACTTCCTGTTGACTTTTTATATTTATTATATTGATTGGCTAGCTTTTGAGGGACTTTATATAACCGCAATAGCTAGTGCGAAGAACTTTAAGCAATGAATACAATTTTAATGTTCGCCGTCCACAGCCTATGTAAGTCCCAGATCACAGGTCTTTCTCTTCTTCGTCTTTTTCTTGGAGAAATATGAGGCTGGGTATATGGGCCGTGGGACCTAACACCACAGCGCTGGCCCTATGTGGGTGGGTGGGTAGAAACCACAGATACACATTTACATAGATGACCAAAAAAGCATGTACTGTGCGTGTCCGAAAACCCCGACCAAACGTCGGGGTTGGCCGCTTGTCTGCGCGCCTCCGAACGGCTGCAAGAACAAAAAATATAACTTCGTTGAGTGATAATTATAATTTTATAGTTATAATTGAGGAGCTCATTGGCGTAGTGGTCAGTGCGCTTTGGCTTCGATCGAAAACAAAGCTACCTTCGCCATGGTCAGGCCGTTGATGGGTGACCAAGACTTTGTGATCTCGAGCTCCTCCGTGCTTCGGAAGGCACGTTAAGCCGTTGGTCCTGGTCGCATTTGTGACCGTTTCTACCCACCAACCCGCATTGGGCCAGCGTGGTGGTGTTACGGCCCATACTCCTCATGTGTTTCTCCATGAGGAAGGCCCGTCCCAGCAGTGGGACGTATATAGGCTGATGGCGAGTGATAATTAGCGGAGAAGCATCGCATTGGTGGCATCGGTATCTTTCCATCAGTTTCGATTCCCCGTCTCAAAATTACGGCTGTAACGTCACAGTAGTCGTTAAAAAGTTGACACGCTTGGTTTCAATATAAATCGTTATACTTGCGTTATCTATGTTAATGTATATCTGTGGTAGAAACAGTTGACAGAGCGGCCAGGACTAACGGCTTAACGTACCTTCCAAAGCACGGCGGAGTTTGAGATCACAGAGTTTTGGTTACCCATCCAAGGCCAGACCATGGCATGGCATGGCATATCGCAAGCCAAAGCGTACACGCAACTACACCACCGAGTTCGTCATTTTAATGTTGGCGCGTTACAAACTTTTTGCGTGGGTAAACATTTTCCAATTTTAAATAGTATAGTATAAGTATATTAAGTACTTATAAAAGTTATACCGTGCTTTCTTTAGGCTAGGACACTGTAAACTACACAACTAATTTAAGGCCAAGAGCTTACCTGTCATATATAAAAAAAAAGTCTGCGGGATAGGCCAATTGGAGTGAATGTAAGAACTACCGTTTTTCTTATTTAATTTTCTTCTTTTAGTAAGTGTGAACATTGTTTGTATTTTGTATTTTTAGGGTTATGTTGATCGCTCATCATCGCGATTTTTACATTAAAAACTCGTGAAAATAAAGAAACAAGTACAATCAATCTGAAATAATATTTTTCTTTCACACTAGTAGCCGTCAACTTGCCATTCAAGTCTGATCCTTATCATTATCATAATAAAGTAGTTTACAATCAGTACTTCACGTTAAAACGGAACATTTACCATCTTCACCCATGTGTCTCATAATTGCTCGAGGGCGTTAAGAGACGTGGAGATATAATGTTTTTATAATTCGGGTTCAGCGTACGAAATCGAATATTTACATAGTATACCAAAAGAAGATTTCATTATAGAATATAAAATTAAATCTTCTTTATTTAATGAATTTTCTAAATACTGGTGAAATTTTTTTCATATTTAGAACTATTATTATACGTATCACAAACTTCAATACGTGTCATTGCTAAACACAGACGTTCATAATATGAAGTAAAGAATATACTTTTGTCTCTTTCTTTATTTTATAAACGGCACCTTTATCAGATACTCTATAGTATTGAAATTGGTGTTTTGTACGGATATTTTGGGGAAGCCTGCATTTTCCAAACTAACGTTTTTTCAGATTTCTTCACAACAACAAATCCAGAGATAATAATGTTTGACATGTAGCATTAGACGAGCTTTAGCAATATGTATGATATATACGTAGTTGTCTTCGTTTCTAATTTTAACACAATTAAACTCACAAAAAATTATCAAAACAAATCAAAAGAGCTCAAGAATATGGTATATTTTTAGAGAAACTTAATAGTTACAGACAAAATACAAAGGGAGAAAAAAAGGTAATTTCAATTGTAAAGACCTATTATTTGAAAGTAGATAATTTTATACCAAGGAATGTAGGATTTTTTTTTCTTCGGATGTGTGTTCATTATAATTGTTTTTCAGTTGACTTTACCACAACAAATCCATTTTCTTGGTGTAATTCAAGTATTGCCCTCGTCGCTGGATGGATATTTTTTTGTAGATATCATGCGCCTTCCTTTAGTACGCACTTTTTTAATGCAAAATAATAAAAGTTTCTTTATAAATTCTACAGAACCCTTTATTTAAAAATTCCTAAGGCTTGTCTTTTTTTATGCATTTAGAGACAAAGCTGTATTTTAGCGAAGACATATTTATGCAAAAATATGGAGATGTAGTCATTAGCAATTTTTACTTTAATGAGAAGATGGCCAACCTTCTGGCTCCACTGCGGTGGTAAGCAAAATATTACCATATAAATTTCTTAATCGGCCTCTGCGAAGCACGGAAACGGCACTAAAATGAAATAATATTAAAAAAGGGAAATTAATGCAAAGCCAGTAAAATTTTTACGACAATTTTTAAGAAACATGAAATTTTAATTAACTAATCAAATAAGTATTTATTCGTTGAGTAACTGTTATTGTCTTGTGCCTACTACTTTATTGGAATACATAACATAACATATTTCTCTGCCTCTTTCCCCAAAGGGGTAGGCAGAGGTGTTAAACACCCACATTTCGCCAGATATGTTAGGTCCCCATGTAACAGGTGGCAAGCCTGTTGTCATGCACCGGGCACAATGTTAGGCAAGCGATATTCACAATGAACTGTACATAAGTTTTATTCAACCTTAGTGGTACAGGCGGTGGGATCGAACCCGCGTTTCCCGCGGCCTCTTGAACTAGTAGTGCTCCGTCCGCCAACTCAGCTACCGCTGCCTATCATTGAAATGATGATAAATATACCATTTGATTAAGTATTGCACCGCATGTAGTACGTATACATGAAAAATTTTACGAAAAATTGTAATTGTTTACATTAAAATATGTTATGTTTATGTAGTTTATGTATATATGTGTGTATTTACATAATAGTATGTATTATTATTATGTATTTTATTTATATTTAGGTATATATTTATTTTGTACACGCGACTCAGCTTTTTTTTGTCAGCACTTCTCCTATAGCAGGTGGGTTGTTAGACATTCCTATTAGAAATAAGCCCTACCTTTTGTACTTTTGTCTTTTAATGTTCTCCTGTTCTGTATTTTGTGTACAATAAATTGTTAAATAAATAAATAATAATAAAAAACATAAGAGTAGTGACATTAAGGGGAATGTCACATCATGAACCCAGAACCTAATTATTAAAAATTATTCTATAATATTTCAGTATGTTTCTCCTTGATCTAGACTTATTGAAAGGTCAATGGACGTGGCGAAAGTTGAGGGTAGCCCGCAAAGGGTGTCACGGCTGATAGTAGTTTCAAGATTAAAAGCTGTGAGTTTCGAACAAATCACACAAGATTGGAGAGAATTTGTTTAGTGACGAATTTGCTTTTGATCGAAATCGAACATACCAAGAATTGCCACACAAAACCTCATACCGTGATAGAGCCATTGTTCCAACAAGTAAAATATTATTTAAAACAGCACTTTCACTAATTCTCGTGAGTTTGTCCCTGGACTATTTATACCCACGTCACTTACCGTGTATTTTCGGAGCACATTGTTGTTGTAGCATCCCAGATGACGGCTCCTCTTAATTTCCAGTAAATCGAGGCACTCGTGCGATGGGCTGCATCTGAATAAACATTTCGGTGGACGGTTAAGGCTGGTGACAAATGTGCGAACGATCGACTTCTGTTTTTGTATGTAATTGTCCGCGAGAGGGTAGGTGGACGTCAGTTTTTTAATTTGAATTTGGAACAGTTAAATACGAAAGTCTAATCTAAAAAGTATTTATTTTGTTTTCGCGGAGTATTTAGTGTTTTTTTTTTACATTTTTGGATACGGTAATTTTTTAGATTTGTCTATTCATTTTTGTGGTGCTCACAAATTCTTCTTTTTCTATTTTGACGTCAAATTTTGCCTTCATGGTCAGCAAATGCTGCTTTATACATTAACCCCCTATTCAATTTAACCATAGTGATACTGTTGCTTAAAACTTAAATAGCGTTTATGAATAAACAACAAATAAAGGGGTACAAAATTATCAGTATTCGAGTAGGATTAATTATAGTTATATTTTATTAATAAGTAATAAAAATACATCAGACATATTTCTTATTCATTAATATTAGCAATTTTTTGCTATTTAATATTCTATACATGATAAAAGTTTAATTTGCCAGATGAAATATTCAAGTAACAACAAAGATTTTACCAACATTGAAAAGGAATGTAGTTTTCGCTTAGCCTGATTTTGTACCAAACACAAAAACTCAATGCAAGTGTGTGCTCTCCCTTACAGACTTCCATATAATCCAATCAATATATCAAGAGCATGAAGACATCCGTTAAAACTCTGCGGTGGTATGAATCATTTTCACAGAAATAATTTAATAAAATAATAGTTTTATCTTAAAATGTGAAAAATACCCGTTTCAATTTTGAGGAGCTCTGTGGCGTAGTGGTTAGTACGCTTTAACTTTCAATCGAAAACAAAGCTACCTTCGTCATGGTCAGGCCGTGGATGGGTGACCAAACCTTTGTGATCGCCGTTGGTTCCAGTCGCTATTGCGATCGTTTCTACCCACCAACCCGCATTGGGCCAGCGTGGTGGTGTTACGGCCCATACTCTTAATGTGTTTCTCCATGAGAAAGGCCTGGGCCTAGCAGGACGTATATAGACTGAGGACAACAATAGTTTTACCTTAAAATGTAAAAAATACCTTTTTCAAAGTACTCAATACCTTAACTTTTACTGATAAAGTAATGTTAGTATCTTACTCATACATTTAAGTAGCTCTTTAATCGTAAAACAATTCCGGGTAAGTTACATAATGTACACTCTCTAGTGTGATAACAACTAGAGATATCACAACGTAAGTCCGAGAAGGTTTGATAATACATTACTCGTATAATATTGACGGTTAAGGTTGACAATGACAACACAAAAGGAAAATGAGAACATTAAAAACATGAGTATAATAATATTTGGCATGTATCATTAGACAAGCTTTAGCAATATATGTGATATCACACTTCATAAACAGTATTAATTATCTTTTTTAAGTGAATGCAAATCAAATGATGTATTCGGGAGGCACTTAAAAAGAATTGTCTCCGTGTCAAATTAAACTTACAACAAATTATCAAAACCAAAAAAAAGCTCAAAAATATGGCCTATTTTTAGAGGAGTTAATTCTTTTTTAAGTATACTCTGAAATTAATAGTTACAGACAAAATACTAAGAGAGAAAAAAATGGCAATTTCATTGGTAAAGACCTATTATAAATAAATGAGGACATGGCTAGGATGGAAGTGAAATTTGATTTACGTGTAGAGAAGAATGGAGGAAAAATGGCGGCGACGCCAAATTAATTGGGAAAAGGGCAGGCAAATGATGATTATTAATTTAAATATGGCTCTCAAATAGGTACATAAAAATATATTAAGTTAAATAAAAAGTATATAAAATGTAGTATATAGATACTACTTACTGCTTGACGTTGTACATAATGTACGTCACGTGTAATCCCGTCGGTATAACTTTTATATACAATGCAACGCGAAAGTTTAAAATCTTATAAAGAAAATAAATATATTTTAATAAAATCTAGAGTCGGACCTAGAGTGAGAGGAAGACCAAAGAAGCGACGGATTGAATGTGTGAAGAATTATATGAGTATAAGAGAAGTGCATGCTGAGCTGACGAGTGACAGAGGAAAATGGAAGAAGAAGAGATGTTGTGCCGATCTCATCTAGAGTGGGAAAAGGGCAAGAAGAAGAAGAACAGATATTTTAATTAATTAGAAATTTATAGGAATGTTTCGTCGTTACCAGCAAATCGTCGCTTTACAATAATTTAGCTCTAGTTTTTTTCTTTCATAAAAAATAAGCCACGTGAAATCTAACAGCTTAATTTTACTTGACACCCCTTATTGGCTTTCCATAAACAAAAATTCTTTACTTATCTGTGAGTGACTCGTTTACGGATATACCTAATTACCGTTTGCATTAAACATCACATGCAGCAAGCCAATTGCCTAAAGGCTACTCTGTCGAGTGTTTAGTAAATAATTTTACCATAAAACTAAAAAGTCCTAAGTTCAAGTCCCGGTAGGACTAATTCTGTGACAATTTAAATAATATTCCTTGGTAATTCTGGTACTGGTTTTAACTGAAATGATATCTATAATTTTCTTATCCTTCTTGTACAAGCTATGTAAATATCGACGCAATGTCTTCCTGCTCTGCTTCTAGATCCAAAAATTGTTGTTTTAAAGATTAATAACCAAAAAATCTTCGTACATATTCCTCTAAATGTAATATTCATTCATTCATGTACCATCATCAACATCATCATCAACAACCTATGCTCGTCCACTGCTGGGTATAGGTCTCCCTAATCTTTATCGATTTTCGGTATATTTTTCTTAATATACCATTTGCTTCTAACTTGATTGGGTCTCTATTAGTTTCCGAAAAAAATGCCGACAACAGTCCGCAACAACTGTTATTTTCCCGAAACAACGTTTATTAATATCGCTTACCGATTTCCAATAATCGAAAGCGACCGAGTTTCCGTTAAGCGAAAATTTCATTTCCGATGCAAAAACAGGCTATAAATGTACGAAAAGAATTTATTGGGCTCCTCGTGATTGGCCATGGATGGGCATGAAGCGTTTGACGTACACGAAACGGCACGATCTATTCATTCTCCATTACTGAATGGCTTTGTAACTAAAAGTACCTGTT
Organism: Parapoynx stratiotata; assembly: GCA_910589355.1. Classification (NCBI taxonomy): domain Eukaryota; kingdom Metazoa; phylum Arthropoda; class Insecta; order Lepidoptera; family Crambidae; genus Parapoynx; species Parapoynx stratiotata. The sequence continues at coordinate 2,934,116 of OU342468.1, read as the reverse complement.
TTCATATGGACGAGTAAACTACTTTGATATTCTGCGCAACGCACGAGACTATTTCAAAGGCCAGCAAAATTTATGTCAAAATGTTTGAAAAGTGTACCCGAAAGCATCAAAACCTCTCTGCAGGAACTTTTATGTGAAATTTAATGTTGCATATTTAAAGCTACTGCAATCCTATTAGTTCAGGGGACTGCGTTACTTTCGCTGCGTTAATCCGCTATGGGACTGGTTTGGTTATATTTACAAGTTTACTTGTCAATATTGTCAAACGTTGACAGATAGAAAATTATAAGACCTAATATTATGAGCCTTTGGCTTGATTGAATGACGAGCGATTGTGCTCTGCTGGTTTTAGTGATTTTATAAAATTTTAATATTCTATTTGAATATTTTAGTGTTTTTTTTTATTATTATTATTAGGCTAAACATATTTTAGTGGATATTTGTAGGTAAGAACATAAATGTACATACATTTAGTCATAAATATATATAAAGAAAATAAACTTACTTGTCAGTACAAGTTTGGCAAAATAATAATAAAATCTTTAATTGACAAAACAAAATTTTGAAATACAGATTCCTTGTTGGCCAAGTTTGGAATTTGATACTAGTTTAGGCAGCCCGTTCAATAACGAGAAATCAAGAATGTATGACAAAAGATATCTAAGCTATTTGTCTTTGCGTCTTGCGAAGAATATGTTTTGTTTTCTTTCATATATTTCTTCCGAAAACACTGACACGTTACATTCAATACTAAAGAAGTGCTATGTTTTCTGTCTAACTGTGTTAGTAGATAACTACATTATGCCATTTCAAACATCCGTCATCTTCACCTTAGCCCCTAAACCATGAGCCCATTAAATCCAGTCCTGTGCGAAGTAAACGAACTCCTGTAAATAAACATTTTGGGTATTACACACAGTGTCGGACTGTTCCGATGTTGTAATTCGAATAATAAACATTCGTTAATGAACTTCGGCTCATAATGTTGGTAGGTAAATTAATGATATCAGTTGCTGGATAAATAGAACGTGCAAACTGTGGCGCTGTAATAATGTTTGCTAAGTGAAATGGGAATGGATTAAAATATTCATTGTCAACTATTACCCCCTTTGTTGGCGCTATTATAATAAGGTAGCTTGTAGAAATTTGGTATAAATTGCAGTTGGTGCTGGGCGCAAATGGGAAAAGATTAAATAAACGGGAAAATAATGATAGTAAAATATTTTTATTAAAATTAAACACCTGTGACACTGAGGATTAAATCCTTTTTCAGAACAATTACCTGCCGACTTTCCAAGAACTGTAGGTATTACGTTAAGAAGCGTTACATACGAAGTTATAATATGAATAACTTTTTCAATAAACTTAGTTTCCGATTAAGCAAAACGCTTAAAGTCGAAAACATGCGATTTATGGCCAATCAAAATTATATAGCGTGACTGTCAAAACAATAGACCAGATTATTCACTAAACAAACTTAGAAATAGGAAGTAGGTTTATATCCTATCCACCAAATTTTTGTCTTTGTAAAAAAAAAATTTCGACAAAAAATTTGTGTGATCAAAATTTATTTACCAAATTAGGGCAATTTTAACCACCTCTGTGATTGTCTGTCTGTGTCTGTACGCCGGTATCAAGGCGTCGCCATCTCGAGAGGTTCTGGGTTCGATCCCCGGTGGTTACAAATATTTTTGTGGTGAATACAAGCATTTTTTCTCCAGCATTGGACGTTTATATAATGTATTGTATATTTTCTGAGTATTTAATATATTTATCTATTAATTATATTTACCCGTTATCTAGTATCCGTAACACAAGCAGCATTCGTTGCTTAAAATCCTAGCTAGTTTATCTGTAAGAAATAAACAGCGCAATCGAATATAGTGAAACAAAAAGAAATATATAATTACCGAGGCAAAAACATTTGCACTTAAAGTAATAACAATAGACCAATAACTGATGTTACAAAAGCAGATATTGAAGCTGGTATCTGCAAAGAAAACATCGAAGGGAAGTGTCCTTACACTTTCGTTAATGGAATGAAATCAGGAACAATAAGAAACCAGATATAAATGGTCTGGACGTTTGTTATTTCAGCAAGAATGTAGTAAAAATGGTTCTGGTATAGTTTGTTTAAGTACTTAGACATTAACAGCTGTTTTACTTACTATCGCGAGGTTTGTGCTTTATATTATGAGAAAGAAGTGCTTTTAGACAAAAGGATTTTAAAACGTGATGAAAATGGATTTGAGATATCGATGAGACACATATACTAATGAGAGTGTGAAATAACGCACCTTAGCCGAGGTATGTGTTGAGCAGTGTAAATAAATTATAACAGCATGCTTCCTACAGCATGGGTTCCTTCAAAAGAGGCGTGAAAAGGCATCTAATAAGCCAGCAAGGTGGAGGTCGCTTGGCCTTTATCTTTTGGTGCTGCCCTAGCATCCTTCGCAAATGGTCTTATCTACTGCTTACCATCAGGTGGCGTTGAGTCATTTCCTGGGCTGATTGTAAAAAAAAATAGGCACCGGATAGAAAACAGCAGTTGAACTTATATGCGAAGTCAACAATGGTACTAAAGGTAGACTTAGTCATAAAATTTCTGGCCCATAAGATGTGTATTATTATGATTTCAATATAAGTAGGGTTCGAGTTCTATTAATACATAGATGACACATAGATGTACTTCTATCTTCAAGGGCAATTCCTGCCTTAGCCTGATCCTTCCTCCTTCTCAGGGATCCTTCATCAGAATCCCCTGATCGCAGATTGATCCTGAGCCCGATTGATACTGAGTATTAAGACAAAAAAAGAAATATGTATTTTTTCCGGGAACCGTGAATTGAACCTGGAAAAAGTCATGTAAACAACTCAAATCAGCAACAACGAAACATGTACAAATTATTCGATTCCCGAGTTGGTCCGGAATACAAAAAGAATGCACCAACTGCTTTTCCTGCCTAGCATGTCGTAAAGGGCGACTTGGGTATTGGGTACTGGGTCTGTGATTAGTAGGCGATGAGCTAGCCACTTGTTACTACTCTTTCACGATTTTTCATATGACCAACCCTATTTTTGTATGGCTAAATGCTCCTTGGACTCTGCTGACCCCTTCGGGGATTACAGGCGTGATTGTATGTATGTATGTATTCGATGACCGAAATTTTTTTTTTTTAAATTCGCAGTATAAATTGGGCTTATTCTTCTTTTTCATGCCCTGTTCCCAATTCTATTTGGGGTCATTATCATTATGAATCTGCGATCAGGGGATCCTGATGAAATATTGATTTCACCATTATAGGGTATCAAAGTAGGAGATCCTGGTGGACGGAATCCTCAGATAGGGTATTAATTGTTAATACTCCATTTTGCAATTAAAGCTATGAAGTAAAGTTACTTTTCTAATTACACTGTGACTGAGATATTTTCTTTCACACGTACGAATGGACCGATATTCGACCAAGCCACGTTCTGCTCTACAATAATAAGCTTTACCGAAAAAATACAATTGTCCACAGTCTGGGAGTTAGAGGACTGAACAAACAGTGAGGTGAGATGAACCTTAATTGGGGGACGAAATATTGACTCGATTGTTGTATTGCGTTAGTTGGCTTGGCCTTTGAAGATTTTTTTAGCAATGAGGATCAATAATGTTGTAACATACATATATACAAACATAAAATCACGCCCGTAATCCCCGAAGGGGTAGGCAGAGCCCAAGGAGCACTGTGTTCCTTAAGACCACATTTAGCCATACAAAAATTGGGTTTGGTCAGATGAAAAATCGTGAAAGTGTAGTAACAAGTGGCTAGCTCATCGCCTACACAATCACAGACCCAGTACCCAATACGCCCTTAGTCGCCTTTTACGACATGCTAGGCAAGTAAAGCAGTTGGTACATTCTTTTTGTGTCCCGGACCAACACGGGATGCTTTAACAAATTAAATAAAACTAGTACCCACGTTATTCTTTATGACATTATAATGATACGTCTTTTTGAATTATTAAAATCCGTCCATTATTTAGGAAGATGTACGCGAGAGCGTGTGACGTCACAACAACGGATAGAACCGACATTTCTTATAGAATTTCTATTTGAACTCGTGATATCTTTTGAACGGAATGTCCGAATTAAATAATTTAAATGTTAATAAAATAATTTAATAAAGGTATTAAACCAGTCTTGAACATGAAGTCGATTATTTTGATAAGGATTAATACCGAGATACAAATAAAGAGCCTTTTCTAGCGACGAAATTTTAAATGAATATTTAAAATTAAAAAAAAAAGTGACTACACTATAACAGATAGACATTTGCTGTCGCGACATTTGTTGTAAATAAAAATGTGTTCTACAAAGTCGTTACCTTGGGTTACATTATTAGAGTTTTAGTAAGGATCGATCCCTAATTGTAACGAAAATATAATACAACTTAGGTATAGTGTAGCTTCCCAACAAAGAAAGATTATTACTAATCAATTCAGTAGATCCAGAGATTACCCTCTACAAAACGTCACAAACTCATAAAATATACCTTTCTTTAATAAAGTATTCATTACGTTTTGCTTATTTATAGTGATATTCGTACGCTTTTTTGAAGGAGCTCGGAGGTTCGTACGTTTAGCTAAAGCGTACGAACCGAGTATCTCGGGATATTAATCTTTATCAAAATATTTGATTTCATGTTAAAGACTGGCTTAATACCTTTATATAACTGTTTGAATTATTTGATTCGGTCATTCCGTTCAAAAGATATCACAAGCTTAAATGGAAAATCATTACTAAATGTCGATGCTATCGGTAGTTGTGACGTCACAGTTGTCTCGGCGGCCGGCCTATCGGTGAACTTCGCTAGTAATTTAGTCATAACTTCGTCAATTTTAGTCGTAGAACAATAATTTTTGCACTGTGTGTTAAGGATTTTTTAGCTCTATAAATCTGCATTCTTAGTTAAAAGCGTTACTGATCCTAATTGCATGTTTTATTTGGTCATTGAATTATACTGGATAATAAAGATACATTACATTACACATACATACAAATTCTATCTTATGTTAACTCTGATTAACTCTGATAACCATGACACCTTATAATTATATATTTTGTGGAAGTGAAATGCAGGTAGGGAGCGGTAGCAGAGTTGGGACGGACCAGGCACTATGCGAGAGGTCGCGGGTTCGTTCCGGCCTATACCACTGAGTTTCAATAAAACTTATGTATATATTAGTAGATTGTGAATATCACTAACCTGACGTCGGGCCCAGTCCATGGAAACAGGCTCGCCATCTAACGAAATGCGTATGTTAACAGTTCTGCCTACCTCTTCGGGGATAATGCGTGATGATGTGATGATGATGAAATGCGAGCATCCCTATCGATTTTACAATTCTTTTGGGTCTCTGAAAGTGTCATATTCAAGTAAATAATGTCCAATGCTAACAATATTCTATGCCCGTTCCATTGGCGTCTATACAGGCTTACCAGAAAATTCCTCCACTGTTCATTTGAGGGAGTCCCAGTAATAAGATATAAGAATCACAACAATTTTCCTTAGTTGGGAATTAACTTCGGTATTTTGGTGAAGTAAATATTACTGATAACGGTTGGTAGAAGATTTCATTCAGAGGGTGAGGTGGCTTAGTGACCAGCACTCGGGAGAAATGAGAAAAACAGGGGCTATTACTTCTCCCTAAATATTTTTTTTGCAGTTTTTTAAAACAACATAAAATTAAACGTGTATTTGACACAGTCGATTGTGAATATCGCTTGGCGCACATTGTGCCCGGTGCATAGTAACAGACCGCCACCTGTTACATGGAGACTATTACTGGCGATATTTGGGTGTGAACATCTCTGCCTACCCCTTCGGGGAAAGCACCCCCAACTCACACCTCCCCTCCCCTCGCACACATAGAACTCCAGATTTAAAATTACCTTTAAATTTGCATACAAACCACTCGGTCACACGTTGTTGGCAGATTGGACAGTGAACTAAGAAATTCTGAAATTATATTTAGCTGACTGTCATTTGTTGAAACTGAGAGACAACGTCACCAACCCACTTAATCAAAAGCTTACTTTGTCGTCATGACAGACAATCACATAATTGCAGAACAAACTCTTTTGTCATTTCACCAAGACATGAGGCAGATGGAGACAAAAATAAACATGTGTCATTAGAACCAAAATAAATTTCACATCTACACGATAATGGATTTAAAATTAAGTTTAATTTATTGAAGTTTGAATGAAAAATATACTATTCATATTTAAGAAAGTACTTAATTATTTCGTTATTGTTATGTGACCAAAATTTTTGTACTACCTACTTTAGTGAAGAAAAATATTCTCATAAAATTTTGACGGCCCATTTTATTTTTACGTGTGGAATTTGTAAACCTTACGCTCAGTTGCACAAAGATTTTTTAAAGACGACATTTAGTAATGAGACATTAAAACTTTAAAGTTCATTAAATTTAAAATTGGAACACAAAATAGTTCTAGCTAATGTCTCTTTAGCATTGATAGGGTGCTAATGTCGTTTTGTGCAACGTAAAAACTACGCTAAGGTGTTCTTTTGACACTTCAATAAATAAATTTAATGGAGCATTAGGGATAATGCCGACATTAAATTTTAAAGTTCGTTTCTGCAACTGGGTGTTAGTCTTGCTTCAGCAATCTCATTATTATTAGAAAAACTTTCTAGTTTTCTAATTGCTTTCGATACATTTTTATTCGATACATTGGCTGAATAAATAATTGGTATAGAAACAAGCAGATTACCTGGTGGTAGAGTACCTGCACTTGCCTTAAATACGTTTGTGCGTTGGGTGTCAATACTATTCATGCACAAAGTTTTACATAACTATATTTGTGCTATACGAAAAAAAAAAAACCACAGCTGGAAATATCATGACAAATCCAGCAGACGAGGGTTCAGACGCACCGTAAATGTCCACCCGGCGACTTGAACGTTACGCATTTTAAACAGACTGTTCACGAATACATGTTTGTGATACACTTGAACTTAACAGTATAGGAGTCAAAGGAATAGAATTTTTTATTGCTTATGCTGTCACTATTTCAAAAACTTCATTTTTTCGATGATGTACATAAAAGTATTAATAAACAGAAAATCTATTGTGCCATTCCCATTATTAGAATCTCGTGTTCTTATTTTTCGACCATATGAAATTCTTTTAAATAATAACTTCAGTCGAGATTTTAACTTTATATCACTAGTAAAAAATGCCAATAAATTTTAATCGAACCAAGTAAGTTTAATAATTAAGTGTTCCTTTCCTATGTAAACGAACGAGATAAACCAAAATGAGTCAAGATCAGAATGATTTAAGTTATGTTGCTCCAAAGACCTACTAATAATCAAATTACCAAAACAAGTGGGTGTATCCAATGGGACGATTTATAAAAATTATATGCCCATATTTCGGTGCTAAGTGTATGAACAAAGGGATTTCATACCCCCTTTATTAGGGGTTAATATTGCTCGTAACAGTAACACTGTTATTCAATACCGAACGAATTATCCTTCATAAATTTTAATTAAGCATTTGATACTGTTGCCCTGATGATGGTGTAATCCACTTTTGGATTAACGAGCTCTATTATTTACTTGAAAGGGTTGGTAATCTCATGTTTCGTGGACCAATACTTGGTCTACGTTTCGGTATGAACTAGTAAGATTAGCGTAAGATTAACCTTTGAATGAAAAGACAAAATTTTGCTTATAAACGAGTGACTGAAAAACAAGTGATATGACAGATGAAAATTGCTTAGAACAACCATTATAATAATAGGTATTTCAAAGTACTTCCCACAAATCAAAGTCAAGATCCTCTACAAACAGTTCCCAACAACCACTATCAATTAGCCAACTCGATTAAAGATTTATGGTCCTCGGAAACCTGTTTGATCCTGGTCGTCTTTTTACTAATATTTATGACTCTAGATTAATACGTTAGAGGCATTATCTCCCTCGAGCCTTAACAAGGGAATTATGGGTCATTTTATACAAACTTCAAGCCCACCTACAAGGGAATAGTCAAATTACTGACCACCCGCGCATAGAAAATTGTAACTGACTGATTCTATTTTAATTGCAGTAAAGCTATTTGATGTTTTGTGAGATTAGCTCCTTGATTTATACGCTTAATCTCTTTATTGGATTAAGTCACGATTGTGCATTTATTCAGAATTTTAATATTTTTTATAGCCCCTCAAATTATTTCGAAGTTTTTACGGTTTATTTTCAATTCTGATAAATTATGGTTGTAGGTATTTAAATGGTGAAGTCTATGGAAAGGCCCAGGTTATGAAAATCGTAGATGTTTTGAAACTATCACCATATTCTTATGTGCAACTAAATAAAATAAATAAATATCTTCAAACATTCACACATATCAACTAGCCCCATTTTAAGCAACTAATGCTGCTTGTGTTACGTGACTTGTGACCCTAGATGACGAATAACCTAAATATATATAAACATCCAAGACTTAAGAACATATGCCTGAAAATTCATCACCCAAACATTTGCCCCCACCGGGGATCGAGCCCAGAACCTCTCGAGATGGCGACGAGTTGAGACCGGCATACAGACCACTCGACCACGGAGATCGTCAAGTTTTACCAATATTCTTGATTCTTCTTCATTTCTCTTCTTAATCATACCAATATTCTTGACGGAGCAGGAATATCTGTCGATTCGCAAATTTCGATTGAACATGGTAAAATTTTTGACGACGAGTGATTAAGTATAATGTTAAATACTAGATTTCAGTAATTCGTAACACTTGCGTAGTTTCATTCAATCAATGCGTTAATTAGTATAATTCACTTACAGCTGAGGAAATTCAAATCGTAGCTAATTAATAGCAACGTAATAGACGCTTGTGGTCTTTCGCAGTTGAAACGGTAACACGTGCTACTAATATCGGTTTCTGGGCATCAAAGTAGCGACGGCGTATTAGTTTACAAATATTGAACCCATACAAAACACTTCTTGATCGAGCGCAGCGTGGCGCGGTGCAACTTGCAAACTGAAATTTATGATCCTGTAGGAAATAGAATACGGGATCTAATTTGCAGGTAAAACGCGGGGATTCTAAGTTAATAAAAGTATTTTTTTTAATGAAAATACAGGCTCACAGATAAATTATGAAGCTTAGCTTAAATCAAGCTTGTTTGGCTTGTTTCCACATTGATATTTTCTGTGTCAGCTATCTGACATTAATTCATATTCTTCTTTGGTTTATTTTAATATTGATGTTCAGAAGTACAAAATTGTGCTGTGAGATTATTGTAATGTTACCTGGGGCTTTAAATAGTTCCAGAATAAATTTTGCACAATTGATGTTATTTATTTTTTGGTTATTTCAATCCTTAATTCAGGTCTGGATAACGGTTTCAAGTAGACTTAGCCTAGTCACACCTCTCACATTTCAAAAAATTATGTTAATGTATACCTGTGAATGTATACCGCGGTTGTGTGACCTCCGTGGTCGAGTGATCTGTATGCCAGTCTCAAGGCGTCGCCATCTGGAGAGGTTCTGGGTTCGATCCCCGGTGGGGGCAAATGTTTGGGTGATGAATTTTGAAGCATTTGTTATCCAGTCTTGGATGTCTATATATAATTATGTACGCAGGATATTTATATGTATTTATCTATTAAATACATTAATCCGTCCTCTAGTGTCCGTATCACAAGCAGCATTAGTTGCTTAAAATGGAGCTAGATGATAGGTGTGAATGTTTGTAGATATTTATTTATTTATTAATGTTTTCAAATATATATTTGTACAACACTTTTTTTCATTTTACGCCGCAGTCACGTCTGTGTTGAGCTTCCGTGTATTTCCGTTTTAAGTAAGAGAACTTGGATCGGTTATTCCACTTGAGGCGGGCATTGTTTATTGCTTGGCTTCTCTTCTGATACGTCTCTTGTGTATGAATATTGATAACGTTACTTTAAGTGAAAACTTAGAATCTAGGCATTATTTAAACTGCAGACACTATGACGATCTCTCTCAATGTTGCTGCGGCTTATGGTATTTTGTGTAAGACCACATTTACGTGTGCAGCATTTATGAGTGCAGTTTGGTATTTCTCGAAAAAAAAAAACATTCTAAATGATAAATGTTATTTCACCATACGATATTTCACTGTGGTGCTTGTAAAATTAGGAATTTAGAGTTAAGAAAGCCCGGAACAGGAAGCCTACATTCAGCAAAGGACGGTAGATAGATAGATAGATAAAATTATTTATTGCAACTAATAAAAACACAGAAATATAGTAAAGAAAAAATACAATGCAACACAGGTGGCCTTATAGCTAATAGCAATATCTTCCAGGTAACCTTTGGGCAGAGAGAGAATTAAAGAAAAGGTAGGTGTAATATACTTACATATATAAGGTGCATATATAAACTACTATATATATATTACATAATATATTATATACATATATATAAATAAAATTATATAGTATATCATAAATGCTATAAACCAGTTTAAATATTTAACGGTAGTTAATTAATTAAGTAATAGTTATAGATTAAATAATTAAATAATAAAGCTTTGTTGACTAAGGGTCAGCTTTTTTCTCCGTGGTCAGATTGACAAGTAAAATATGGACCAATGGCGAAAAGGAATGATGTCGTGATATGATAGCTTGGCCATTAGTCGAATTTTCAAATAAAACTAAAGTTAAATAATCATAGACAATTTTACTACAGCGCGTTGCTGGGATTAGTAAAATGGCGGCTGGCGGCACAGCTGATGTATATTGCTTTGAATTTTCATCACTAATTTAACAATTTGTGTTATATTTTGGCGTTTCCATTAACGCTATTCATCTAGATTTTAACTATTGTGGTAACTATTACTACGGATTAAAAAAATTACCGCCCACCAAAGGCTAAGTCGTATATGCCGCGTTTAGTTTCACAGCGCACATTAATAATTCACAAATACCCTTTATCAAGCTCTCGATATTATGCTGATCCGTTTCTCTTTTGACATTGGTTAACATACAATACAACCTTTCAGTTAACTACTTAATATTTAACTTGATTCTGTAACAGGCTGATTCTATATCGATCGCTCATAATATATTCTCCAGGCACCCTTGTTAAACTTAGAAGACATCTTAGTCTCAGTGAGTGGGGATCTACGAACGAGCGATGTATCATTATGTATGTATCGTTCTATTTTTTTTTTATTGTGGCAATTTCATTTATATTTTATCACCCTTATATTTCAATAATTAAAATTTTTATTTTTTTGTAACAATGTAATGATGCATGTTGGTCGTTGGGTTTTATCTCCGAAGAACAGAATAATATTGCAAAAGAAAAATTTTCACTACGTACAAAGACGTCGCACAGCCGCCATGTTTAAGTTTTTTTAACGTGACCCATCTAAGAACTCTTGGGCTGCTAAGACAAATCTACCGATACCTGAATCATGTAAATCCGTTCAGGGGTTCTCGAGATATTAGGTAATAAAGAATATTACATACATACAAGATTCGCGCGAAAAACATAATCCTTCCTTGGCAGTCGGGTAATTAATTTCAATATCAAGGAGACTGAGATACACCCAGTGCTGGTATGAAATAAAAACTTCGCGATATACCCACTCGAGCCCTTCCTAACCAGCTTAAGGACTTTCCAACGCTACAGCTTCCTTGAATTATGATCTGATTTATCGATCGATGATCGACGTAAATGATAATGTGCGAATCGGACCAATATCTTCATGCTGGCCATATATACGGACTCACGGATCATAAATATCATAATTTATTAGCCAGATGCCGCCTGCCGCTGGACAAAGGCCAAATGTAACCTACTACAAGTACCTCTATTAAACAACATGTGAAAAGGGGCCTCTATGATTGTCTGCAATGGTAACCGCTTAACGTCAGGTGTTTACCATGGTACATACTGGTATTTTGTTATAATATTAAGCGTTCCATTTTTGTTTCAATGTAGAAACCATCCGAAATGTAGTCCCTCTTAATGTCTCAGCAAGCTAAATACAAAGAATATTTTTTTGTCTAAATTTCTAGCACGCTCATGGTATGCTTTGGTGTTATTACTGCTTTCTGGTCACTGCAAAGACCTTTATATGGAATCTTTCCTTGTAACTAGAAAACATGCTCGAAGCTTCGTTCGCAGACGTGTACATTACAAACTACCTTCCTTCGTGTATCTTGTTCATTGCTATTTCATTTGATCTCTCACATCAAATATTTAGGCCGCCTCAACTCTGATGCGAATGCGCCCACCGGAACTTGTAGCACTGACTTTCAATCGTAGACTCTAATTCTACGAAGTTATTTGTTCGCTTCAACTTAACGGAACTTATTTACGTCGATAATGCTCCTAAGTGCTCAGATCTTAGAGTTGTAAATAACGCGTGTGTCTGGAATAACGGGTTTCAGGTGTTACTTTTTGTTTGGGGTTTTGTGGTGCTACATAAGGTTTAGTGAAAGTAGGTTGTAATTTTTTTAATATTGGGTCCTTACCTATGAAATTGTTGTTTTTATTCTCTCTTAGTATTTTGTCTGTAACTATTAAGATTCAGAGTATTCCTAAAAAATAATTACTTCGTCTAAAAATAGACTATATTTTGGAGCTCTTTTGATTTGTTTTTATAATTTGTTGTAAGTTTAATTGTGTTAAAATTGGACACGGAGACAACTCTTTTTAAGTGCCTCCCGAATACATCATTTTATTTGTATTCACTTAAAAACGATAAATAATTTTTATGAAGTGTGATATAACACATATTACTAAAGCTTGTCTAATGATAGATGCCAAATATTATTATCTTTGGATTTGTCGTTGTGAAGAAAACTGAAAAAAATTTAGTATGGAAAATGCAGAATTCTCCAAAATCTCCATACAAAACACCAATTTCATAGGTAAGGACCTAATATTACACCAATTGTTCTTCTTTCTGCTTTTTTCACACTTTTAGTCGATATGTCTTCCTTTTTCCTTTTTCTTATATAACTCCAGAATTCCCAAATTCCATCAATCGGAATCTAGCTTAAACCACGTCCTTGTTTATCATTCTTCTTGTTATGTGACATTCATCGCTCCTCATAATTATGTCCGAAACATGCTAACGTCCTTAATTCTTTTTCTGTCACTGGAGCGACTTTGAATCTTTCTGTAATGTAATTCTTAGTCCTGTCCATTCTAGTAACACATTCTTTGCAACTTCAAGATATTCATTCTATTTGTTGACATTAAATCGAATACGAATACTCTCACTTTTTTCAGGCTGCGTACTTTTCATATCAATTTTTAAACTGTCAAGATATATCATTATCCTCTTCACAAACTGTTTCATTAAGTATACAGACGTCATTTAAATGAGTTAAATTACTCCACATTTTGCTTCATAATAAAATCTTAACCCATTAATGCAAGTGGGTGCGCGGGTAAATTTGTTAAGCCGCCATCGTTAGCCCAGCGGGTCACCGTTGGGCTCTTTATTAGCCTAATTGCTACATTTACATAGCGCTATCCATGTGAGACCCAATTAAGGACATATCACTACCCCGATTAAGTTTTAAGAGTAAAACAAACCTCATCAAATCATCCTGGACGGCATTCAACAATAAAGTTACAACTTCCAAAAATAAAGCTATAGCTACCGTAAAATAAGGACAGTTGCGAGACAAACAAATAGTTAGTGGTGAATTCCAGCAATTTGGGCCCGCCTAATGCTTTTAAAAGTTAATAAAAGGTGCAGCCAGTGCTATTCAGTTGCCTCATTAAAAATATCACACGGGGAATAAAAATAAGGCTGGTGGGTATAAATAACCACGAACTCCATATAAATCTTGGTTTGCAGTCTGTAGGGCTGTCCAAAAGTTGATATTAGCGTTGGACATCAATCATAATGAAGAGGCACTATCCAGGTAAAGTTTACAGGTACTCAAAACCCCATAATTAAAATAACACTGTGTTAAACTTAACTCAGTTTTATTTTAATTAAGGGGTTAATAAAATTAGTTCTATCAGTTTAAGCAAGCACGACAAGAGAGAAACAATATAAAATTTCCAGTTGTTTTTTCATCTGAAATAGATGCCTAATGCTAATTAAACATTAATTTATATTGAGCGAGCCAAGCGAGCGTAGCGAGCATACAACACCAGAACGCATAAAAAGCGCCATCAAAATACAACGGTGAACTATCTTTAAATTGTAGGTACTACGAAATCATATTTATTCTGGTCAGGTGTTATTTTAAAAGATGTTTAAATAATTAGCTCAGTTTTGAGTAGAGGTATAAAAATATCCTTACTATTTATTTCAGTAACTGCAATATATAATATTACAAACAATTTCTCTGAAATAAAAAGATGAGACTAAAAATATCCCGTTGACAACCCTGCTTAACATTGCTTGGCTACCCGCAATGAATACTCGAGTTTTCCGCCTCAACTGTAGGGTGGGAATGTACAGCAATATGGGAATAAAATCCTGGATTTAATCTTCGCACAAGTCGCCGTTTAATCTTGCAGCAGATATGGCAAGGGTAAATAATAAATGTATTGTACGCAATCACGTTAAATTGCATTGTGGGGCGCGGTTACGACAGTCTGCATTTAAACACGTAACGGGGCAGCTTAAGAGCTTTAGATGGACAGCGATTGGAAGATTTTTTCTTACAGTCACTTAAAATTTAAAAACAAATATTTCTCTTGTTCAGTATGACTTGTGCTTCTCCGTATTAAAGGCTACATCAATCCGACACGCGAAATTGTTTATTTTTATTTAGTAAATGTATTTTTATTAAGCGCCAAAAAGATGCTTAATTCGACCATCCAACTGTTATTGATCTAGTCAGCTAGAAATGACCAGAGGTACCGGCATCCAGCTCTTTTTGGGGCATGTTGTGTGGATGGATGGTTACACACATTTATGGAAATTTATGTTTTTTTAAAAAGGTAAAATAATAATCACGACTATCATCCCCTAAGGGTAAAGCACTAGGCAAAAGCACCGCAAAAGCAGTCCACTGCCATAGTCCGCGCTTCACCAAGCAGTGACTGCACATGTGCACAGCGTGACAGGTGGTGAGCCCGTCTCCGCTATTAGCTATTGGATGGTTGTGAGTTCCAAGTCCATCAGTCGCCTTTTACGACACCCACGGGAAGAGATGGGTTGCTAGTATTCTTTTAATGAGCCGCTACCACACGACTCGACTTGAAAATACATACCGTTTTTTATTACGTCACCTTTTTCAAACGTACACAAAACGAACGAATTCATTTTCTGGGTCTTCTGTACTATCTGTTCATCTGACAACATAAAGTTGTCTAAATGAACCTAAACCTTTCCAATTACAAAGGGCAAGCCTTTATAATTAAATCGGAGTAAATACTTACTATAATCCTTAATCCTGACAAAACTAACACACTACCAGGAATACCAACTAATTTAGCGTTAGAACCTCATTATTTCAAACCTTAATAAGAATTCCCACGTCACATTACGTCAGGGCTTAGTCGAATTAGTACGAAGGAGATTAACCAACAATGCAGCGAATTTCCTTTTCTGATTAACTTTTGAGCAAAGGAAAGTTTTAATCGGGGTTAATACGAAGATGGACATACATCAATTAAAGGTTCTTATCGCAAGGGCATAAGGCTATATAATAAATTGAAAATGTCACGTATGATATGTTATCAACTGTACATGTGTAATCCGCTTAGCGATCGAGCGAATTTTTTGTTTGTTTCCTACGAAATACGTTAATTGGGTGTCTATATATTTCAGCTGAGTTTTATTCTATATAATTGGGTAGGAGGCAATTATTCACTAATCAAGAAAACTACTACAGCTATAAAGAAAAGTTTAATTGTAATAATATACTTAATCTTGATATTGTATCGATTTTTATTCCTTCTCTTGTCCCATCGTCAATTTTATTTAAGGTCCGTGCGACTAGCTTCTTTACTCTCACTCTCTTATCATTTCAGGAGTCCTTACCCCTCATGTCAGGATTTATGTGAATCAACACATCGCTCCTTTGTATTATAAGAGTTATTGCCGTGATATGTTTAGTCGGATCAAGCTCCATCTACTATTTAGCAACTATGTACGACTATATGGCACTTAAATGACCAATAAACTTCTTTGATGGCTTCCTACGCTAGTAAAATTAAAAATATTCTTATCTTCCGACAACCATGAATTAGTGGTGACTTCAACAAATTATCATACAAATCCCTATCGATGCGGTTATTAATAACATTGAAGGAAGCTAGATTAGTGATGAGATTTTTGTTTCTAAAAAATTGTTCAAAAAACTCACAAAACGCTACTTTAATAAAAACTTACATTTTACATTTTTTACATTTTTTTGCTAGTAAAATTATTGTTATTCGATTAGATTCTAAAGTCCACAATAAAAAAAAACATTCCTCATTTTTTAATTTTAGTCCTAATGTACTTTACAATCTTAACATATATTTTTACATATATTTGATGTACCTACTTTATTTAAAAATTATTTATTATTCTTACTTATCGTATAACGATATAACATTTCTTATATTTACCTATCACATCACTATTCACAGGGTTGCGTCAAAGAATAAGCGTTGAGTTGATTTAGTTTAATGTGTAACGCCTACGTGTGAATAAGACAATGCCCAATTACTTTAGCTGCCTATTGCCTTGCTGATGAGCAGACACTAATTTGTATTTGAATAACTATATAACTCATCTTACAGTATAACAATAGTGTTTATAATTAAGTAAAAAAATGGGAAGCTAGATAGCGTAGAGAATACTCGTAGTTCGACAGTCTTTTTTATGTGAAACGTAATGAACTCACCAATACGCAGTGTTGAAGTTGTGGTACTTTTATTCATATACCTTATGATTTTGTAATTCTTTGTAGAAATATGAAAAATATATTGAATTATAGATTTGCCGCTGGTGTACACAATAAAGAGTTTTATAAATATTCTTAATGTGACTGGGAATCGAACCCAGAACGTCTCGAAATATCAACTTCTGGGAGCTGGTGCATTATAAACTTACTGGCAATTTTACCGTAAGAATAAAACCATTAGCAAGTCTTAATAACATTATGAATTAATAAAATAGGGATTTTAATAATTCATAATGTTATTAATACTTTTAATTTTTAAATAGGGATATGCATGAAAACTATGTCGGTAATTTTTTTGAATACGTATCTACCCGTGCGAAGCCGGGGCGGACCGCTAGTAAAAATAAATTGCTGACTTAACGTTACACTGATTAGTAACTGAGATTTTATTCCCGTTGAAAGGTCTTTATAAGACATAAGGTGAAAAATAAGCCATAGATACAGAGATTTATCGATAAAAATACGATAAACATACGTGTACGGCAAGCAGTTTAAAAAGCTTATAGACATAAAAAACGACACGTAATTTAAGGATCATATTACAAAAATCCATTAGTGGGGCCATAAAAATAGAACATCGCCGGCTTAAAGTTTACTATGATAAAAAATATATGTATACCTGGTTGGCTTTGTTGCTAATAAAAAGGTTATTGTTGAAAACAAAATGCTGATTAAGTATATTAAGAAACAATGAAAAAATTTAAAGGTTAAAAATTTATCAAAATCATACAAGTAAGTACGAGCGTGTGTAATTTATGATTGTAAAAAAATTGGCTGGTATTTTCCAAATATTATCGTTGTATATAGGTTTCCCTCACCCATTGTTAGATCATCGGTCTGTGAATTTCTGGCAAAGCTGCTGTTGTTTAATAATAATATTATGTCCAATTTCATTAAAAAAAAATTCATAATTATGTACTGATGGTCTGGCCTGTAACTTATCCTTAAATAAATATCCTTAATAATATCCTTAAATGGTTACCTATTCGCCTCCGATGAAATTCCCGCATTCTTTCGTTGCTTTTTAATATTTTGCATAACCCTTCCTACCCTTCATATCTTCGTGAGCGATTTCAGTATGCTCGCCCAACAGACGTTCCCTGCAGATCACATCTCCGTTCCCTACTTAAGCTGCCGCCCCAGCCTCTTCGCACCGACTTTTTCCTAGACTCTTTCACGGTTCGCGCGGCCAATCTCTGGTACTCATTACCTCCATCAGTACGTGATTGTCAGACTCTCTCACTGTTTAAGGCACGGCTTAAGGAATACTATCTCAATTCAACATAACTTTTTTTTTTTTTTTTTTGTTTGTTTACTTAACTTGTCTTATATTTATTTTACGTTCCCCGATCATCGTTTTTGTCACATCCGTAAAATTTTATTTATGTATTATGTGTTGTTACTTATTTATATATCGGTATAATATTATTTATTTTATATTTATATATATTATTTAATTTATTATTTCATATGTATATATTGTTAAGTACACGCGACTCAGTTTACTCCTCAGCATTTTTCCTTCGCAGGTGGGTTGGAAGACATTTCTATTAGGAATAAGCCCTACCTTTTGTACTAAATTACCTGTCTTTTTTTTGTATTGCTTCTGTGTTTTTTTTTGTGTGTGCAATAAATTGTTAAATAAATAATCCTTTAATTTATGAAGTTGGATAATAAGCACAAATGCCCTAATTTGGTAAATAAATTTTGATCACACAATTTTTTTGTAGAATTTGTTTTTTTGACAAAAACAAAAATTTTATTGACAGGAAATAAATCTACTTTCTGTACAGTCATGTTCAGAAGTCCATTAATACATGAAGAACTAAAATAATTTGCACGGAAATGACACAATTAAATTTCAACTTTAAGTCATAGTCATTAAGACTCAATGCATTTGTATAATGTTTCGAACGAAAAAATAATTCACAAAACATTGAAAAGTGGATTCACTATTCTGGGTCATTATTTTGTTGTGCCATTATAAGTTTCTATTGGTGTTGCGTTTTCTACATTGGTCTTCAGAACGAAGAAATTCGGGGCTCGAGTCTCAGTAGCAAGCTTTAATTAATTTTACATACAAAAAGTTATTTAATATATTAGGTCCTTGCCTATGAAATTGGTGTTTTGTATGGAGATTTTGGGGATGTCTGCATTTTACATACTAACATTTTATCAGTTTTCTTCACAACGACAAATCCAGAGATAATAATATTTGGCATGTATCATTAGACAAGCTTTAGCAATATGTGTGTTTGTAATTTATGTTAATGCAAATCAAATGATGTATTCGGGAGGCAGTTAAAAATAATTGTCTTTGTGTCTAATTTTAACACAATTAAACATACAAAAAATTATCAAATTAAATAATACGAGCTCTAATATATGGTCTATTTTTAGAAGAGGCAATTATTTTATAAGTATGTTCTGAAACTTAATAGTTACGGACAAATTGCTAAGACAGAATAAAAACACCAATTTCATAGGTAAGGACCCAATATTACAATAAAAAACACAATTCACAATAAATATTCTTACGTTACATAACATTACAAAATTAGTCTTTCAAGTAACAAAAAATAATTTCAGTGGAATATTCTTTTTTGCTAATTAATTATCACCAAACTAAACTAAAACATTAAGGAATTAAATTAATATTTAATATTATCATGATAATACTAAATTATTATTATTTTAGATCTCAGTTCTTTTACCGCTTGAGTCAAAAACAAAGGCATATAATGATTATAGTACGTCTCAAACCAAGTTGCCAAAAAGGTAAACAAAAAACCCGACTTACCGAATTTTTTATTCAATAATCACACTTTTTACATGGACATTGACACGTAAATATAATTAACGGTAACAATTGTTGTCCGTTTCAATTGATTTCAATTACCTACAGTTACATTAACATTACATTTGTTTTGTTTACCTTTTTGGCAACTTGGATTGAGACGTACTATATATTAAAGCTGGCTAACTTTTTTCACAGATAAGTTTTTAATGAGATTTGCACTGTAGAATTAATTTCGCACTGTGATTTTTAAGTTCTGCTAAAAAAAGTATTCTAACATAACATATCATCACACCTCTTTCCCCGAAGGGGCCGGCAGAGACGTTAAACACCCACTTTTCGCCAGAGAAGTCTTCTAAACACCGTTAAATTCTTATTCTCGAATAAGGATTCGTGTCAACTGAGACGCTGATATCTCTAAAATCAACATAACACCGCCCACCACGGAAATAACGTCCCGAACAAGAATCGAAGCCATGATGGCTCACTAAATTAGCTACATCGACATTTACAACCGACCATTTGTGTGAGTTGACATTCACTGTGGTGAGCAGAAAGTAAACAGCTGTGGACTTGGCAAACAAAAGAATGCAAACAGACAATTTCAGGTCTTAGCACGTTGTAATACGGTGTGTGTTGTACGCAAAAGATAAAGTTGTGGATGTGCAAATAAGCTTCCTTTAAGTTCTTGATATATTTAAAGGAATTTGTTATTCAAGGTTTGATTTTTGGCGTCACGATGACTCTTCTTATGGTAGATTCTGACTGGTGACAACAGAAAACATTGTCCTATTTTTTTATTCTTAATATCAATAAATATAAAATAATTTATCGTTAAGTTTTCGTGTACTGGCTTATGTATTATGACGACATTCATGGTAGAAAGAGAGGAGCTCGGTGGCGTAGTGGTTAGTACGCTTTGGCTTTCGATATCAAAAGCAAAGCTACCTACGCCAAAGTCAGGCCGTGGATGGGTGACCAAAACTTTGTAATCTCGAAAACCTCCATGCATCGGAAGGCACTTTAAGCCTTTGATCCCGGTTGCTATTTAAACCGCTTCTACCCACCAACCCGCATTGGGCCAACGTGGTGGTGTCACGGCCCATACTCCTCATGGAAATACATAAGGGAGGGTATGCCCAGCAATGGACTGAGGACTAGCCTATGGTCGAGTGTTTTGTACGCTTGTTTCAAAGCTATCTCTAGACTTCTAGAGGTTCTGGTTCTGGTCCCTGTGGGGACGATTATTTGTCTGATGTCTTCCTTATCATTCAGGTACTCGTTCTCCAGTCTTGAATATTTGTCAGTATTTAAACCCTTTGGAGGACGCCGCGAACACCGGTATTCGCAAACAAAAGATGTTTATATTGCGCCCTATGATTATATAACTAAAACAAGTATCGCGGCACAAGCGACTTAAGCTGCTTATCTTGAACTACAGGGTGAAATATTAGGTCCTTACCTATGAAGTTGGTGTTTTGTATGGAGATTTTGGGGAATTCTGCATTTTCCACACTAACATTTTACAGTTTTCTTCACAACGACAAATCCTGAGATAATAATATTTGGCATGTATCATTAGACAGGCTTTAGTAATATGTGTAATATCACACTTCATAAAAATTATTTATCGTTTTTAAGAGAATGCAAATAAAATGATGTATTCGGGAGGCACTTAAAAAGAGTTGTCTCCGTGTCCAATTTTAACACAATTAAACTTACAACAAATTATCAAAACAAATTAAAAGAGCTCAAAAATATAGTCTATTTTTAGACGAGGTAATTATTTTTTAGGAATACTCTGAATCTTAATAGTTGCAGACAAAATACTAAGACAGAATAAAAACACCAATTTCATAGGTAAGGACCCAATATAAATCATTCGACAAAATTTAACAGGCCTTTTCAACGTTATAATAATTAGTATAATAACAATTAAAATCGTAATGAAACATTATGTAAGAAAATGCAATAACGCAATTATTATTTGCAGCTGTCGCGTTGTGTTATTGAATGAAATACCTGTACATTTGTAAACAAAAGTGTGTATCGAATCTAATGTATATTTTTCTTAAATAAATTTTATATGTAATGTTTTATGTTTTTAATATGTATATTTACCAGTTTCGAGTGAAACTGAAAATTATGATTTCTTTTTACAATTTATATTTTTTTTCTACCTTACAAATATAATGTACGACGACCTCCGTGGTCGAGTGGTCTGTTTGCCGGTCTCAAGGCGTCGCCATCTCGAGAGGTTCTGGGTTCGATCCCCGGTGGGGGCAAATGTTTGGGTGATGAATTTTCAAGCATTTGTTCTCCAGTCTTGGATGTTTATATATATTTATATAATTTATATATATTCAGGATATTTATATATATTTATCCGTCATCTAACGTCCGTAACACAAGCAGCATTAGTTGCTTAAAATGGGGCTAGTTGATAGGTGTGAATGTTTGAAGATATTTATTCATATTTATTCGTATATCACAATGTTTAATAGCATTAGAACCCGCCATTAAAATTTGTCAATTATTTTCGATTTCACCCTGTAGTTGATGGATCAGATGTTATTTAATAAATTTAATTTTAAAAAAATACCCAAAACCTAAAACAAGAAACGCTGCTCACTCAATTACGTAAGAAATAAACATAAATAAAAGAAACAGGTCAACTGTTTGCTTTGTGATCTTGATTGCCTTTAATAACGACAAATAATCGAAAATAACGATGCTTTCCCTTCTTAGCTGTTTGAAGTCGGTTCGACCAAGCGTAAAAGGTTAAGGGTTAAATTGGCATAAACGGTTTTTAACGATACCTTTTTCGATATTTTCATTGAAATACATTTACTTACCAAGTATTTGAACCCGTTCAACACAATTTCGTGAAATTCTTTCGTTTTATTACTTATAGTAGGCGTGGATGTGACGCTAGAAATAACTATTAAGTTAAATCTATTTCTGTTTTTGAGACTTAGGTCTAACCTTAACCTCAAAACCAGAAATAGTCTAACCTTCCACCTGTAAATTTACTAAAAACTGGTAACGTGATAATTCACCCTTTACAAAAAAAACAAAATAATAAAGTTTGCCACGAAAGTGACATACTTAGATGTTTTTTCCCAGTATAGGGGAGTTCAGAAAGGGCCTTATACTTGTATTTATAATAAATTTAACATTGTAATAAATCATTGAATTGCTATTTTGTTGTTTACATTGTTAATTTAGGTATGCTGTGCATATCTTTTATTTAGATGCATACTTATATTAACGTATTTAAATAAATGTCCTTGTATGTATTTAGTTGGTAAGCCTTTTGGGATAATTAAATAAATAAATATACGTGGGACGGACCTTCCTCATGGAGAAACACATGTGGAACAAGCGTGTAAAACCACCACGCTGGCCTAATGCAGGTTGGTGGGTAGAGGCGGTTGTGATAGCGACCGGGACCATCGCCTGAACGTGAAGACTCCTGAGTAGCTAGGCAGTTACTCCGACATTAACAGTCAGAGGCTTAAGTCAGATATTTTAAATACCTATTATTGTCTAGAGTTGGCTGGTTTTGAATGAATCTTTATGAAGGGAGAAGAAGACAAACAGATGGATTGAAAGAAAAGAAAGAAAGAAAGAAAAACATTTATTGACTACAGGCACAAGCAAGCAAAATACACATACAATCACATATAAAGTCAACTAGGACCCGACCTCAGCATATGCTGCATCAGGCGAAGCTGACACAGCGCTGGTATTCTGGCCGGATCTACATATATGATAAGTGAGTGAACGGCGACAGAGTTGTCATTGGCCAGAAGGCCGATCCCAAATAAAATTGGGGATAGGACAAGAAAATGATTAAAATTATGATCTGATATCAATCTTTTCTCAATTATGTAAACTTTTAATTTTTTGTACACTTTAAAATCACGCTTCCTACAAAAACCGCGAATATTCTCGACTGTACCACTAATATGTTTACCTTCTTCATCATTATTGATATTATTATATTATTGATAAAAATATATCATTGATATTATTATAATTTAGTAATTAATATCCTCTAAAAGCTTAGAAGCTATCAAACAAAAAATAATAATGTTTCTGTTCTATTCATTATTCATACCCTTGATGGCTCGCTTTGTCGATAGATGTCGCCAAGTTACCATAATAAGTCGATTAGTATGCTCGCGCGCATCATAATCAGGGGCGGGAGTGGGAGGTGCTACTTCTGCTGATTGGATGACATTTAATGAAACTGAATTAAGAGCTTGTTTTTTATTTATGCGATCTGGTTCGTAGTAGGCATAATAAGCTAGTTTTACTTATAAATAAAGGAATTTGACCTATTACATTGACTTTCTGGATAACTGGCATCACAAGTTAGTGAAATATTCTGTTGTATTTGGTTTTTTGTATTCAGTTAATTGGCAAAATTTTTTTTTTTTGTATATACATTTTGATGTTTTTAGCTTTATAGTCTTGTTTGAAGAAATTAATGTAGTAATTTCGAAGACGGATTCCGTTGAAAAACAAATTGATTACTTTCAGAACTTAATACTACACAGTAAATCTCACCGTTTAAATTTTATATTTGAAAAATATTTCAAAACTAGCTTTTGCTTGCGACTTCGTCCGCGTGGAATAGTTACTTTGGAATAGTGTGATGTGATGACAACACAGAAAGGATTTTTCAAATCGGAAAAGGTGCCAGCGTTCAACCAAACTGTTGGATTTAACGTTTGTTTTGGTTAGCAAAACTTAATCATTTATTATAAATAGTGTTTTTATTGTAATTAACCAGTGGTAAATGATTAAAGAATAATGAAGTAATTCAATTGATTATTCTCAATCACAAGTTCATTCGATTGCCAATCATTCGTTCATTCTCACGCTTCACCCGATTCAAATCACTTCTATATTATTATCGATTCTGCTGTGCTAGGAGTCAATCGTATAAGCTTCCTAGTGAAAGTATTGAGAATATACTTTTTGTCGTCATAATTCCGTATTTTAATTTAGCCCCTCTGACCTATAAAAACCTACACAAACAAACAAACTTTTCGGCTATATAATATGAGTAGGTATAATCTTTCTATTCTTCTTGAATGAAATAAACTTAAAATGCAAAAAAGCTAAAAACATAATTATAGTTGCAAGTACTTAAGCGAATATTTATTTTTAATTAGTATAATTAGTATGTTATTCTATTATAGAAATAAACAGTTTCTTACAATTGTCTAAAAAAAATAAAAGTCATGCACCAATAAAGTCTCCACTAAATAATTTAAGTATGAACAATTGACACATATTGCGAAAAACAAAAAAAATATAATATTAGATTCGGAATTATTTAGAATATATCCCAATAGTTAAAAAAAAAACTCTACTTTAACTCGAGTTTTAAAAACCATGTGGCGACAGCGCCATCTAGTTTGTGATCATCAAACCTTACAACAGGCACGCGTAGTAATATTGAGTATTTTTTCTATATCACTACAAACTAGAAATTTAATAATACACTTAGATTATATTTAGTATATTATATCATTATATCGTTTCCCTATAGTTTAAAAAAAACACAACGATAGCCTTGATAGTTTTAAAAACCTTGTGGCGTCAGCGCTATTTAGTTTGCAACATCAAAACGTGAACACGTAAATTATTCATAATTGTATTTTTTTCTATGATAATAAAAAAAAAATCTTTTTGTACATTCACTACATTCGTGAATAATGCTGTAGGCTTCTTTTCACTCACTAACAACCCATTACTTATAAAATTTCAATAATTTCTAAAACAACAAGATATTCAGCTATCACCATCACCAGCTTTTCCGTGATGCGCGCACAAACATACAGACAGACAGACAAAACGTATCTTTCTCGATTACATAATATACCACCATTAAAATTTCCAAAATAAATACAGACACAGGTTTTTAACATTTTTATTATATGTATAGATTTACAGGCGACTCACAAACTTGTACCAGGCAAACATGAAAAGTGAAGAAGTAAAACTTGCAGCCTGTTAAGAACTGCCGTTTGCATGAGCGCAAACATCGTCGGAAAGTCGCGGGTAACTGACCCCCTCCACACTTAATACTTATTACTTACTTTTCAAACTCTAAACGCCTCAGCGTCTAACGTAGCGTTTGGTATTCGTATCTTGGGAACTAGTTAAAAGTGCAAAGAAAGTGTTACGAAATAAATTTTTTGGGTTATGTACTACGAAAATAGTTTGTCGTAAAATTACTTCAAAATGTACTTTCTGTACCAGCAACAAAAAAAAACTGTGTGCAAGAGATTTTCCCATTCCTATGGGTTCATAACAACGTTTTTAGCTACCGCTTAAGTTTCGATGCCTGAGGGTTCTATTACGCATTTTTTTTTCGACACATGGCTCAACTCAACACTATAATAATGGTAAGCAGTAGATGAGTCCATATTATTATGCAAAAGTACAAGTCAATGAAAACCATTCTCGCCCCTAAGATGTCTTTAAGAAGCTAAATAGCCTGATTGCAATATTTTGGATAAGAATAAAATGTGCTTAAAATAAGCTGTGCATTTTGATCACACTGGCGTAGTGAGCTCGGAACCACGAAGAAGTTCATGAGGAATCGGAATCGTATTGAATTCGGTTCGCCGACGGCCGGTTCATCATTGGACAGTTCGCCGACAGGACGATTCACTTAGTTTCGTTTGCCCGACAGACTCTTTCATCTATGGACATTTCGCCGACAGAACTTTTCATCTAGGTCACTTTCGACGACAGGCCCTTTTAGCTACAGAATATCTTACCGACCACGACGAAAAACCCATATGTTTTTTGACTAAAGACCTTTTAATCAACGGACGGACGGACGCATTAACGTCATTAGGGCTCGCTTTGTCCTATGCAGAATTGAAGATACCCGAAACAAGTGAAAGTGATAAAATCTTCATGAGTTGCAAATCATTAAGATTTTCATGAAGGGCTTCATGAAGGTCTTTTTTGTTGCCTTTAGCAGGCGAGTTGTTAGACATTTCTATTAGAAATAAGCCCTACCTTATGTACTTTTGTCTTTTAATGTCCTCCTGTTCTGTATTTTGTGTACAATAATTGTTAAATAAATAAATAATAAGGTTTCGTCACACCTACCTAGTTTCCCGCCTTCGCGATTGTAGTTTTGTTAAATAAGCTACAGAGCAAGCACCTCGTCAAAGCTACCATTTCTACCTGTAGGACATTTATCTATCTCCCACCAAACCACTTTGTTTTGATTGAGTCATCAAACGATTTAATATTTGTTTGTTTTACGTAATGTTAAATCAATATAACTTGTCGACCGGAAACATAATAAGACGCTTATAATTTCCCGATTCCTGGACTACATTCATCAAAATGTTATTCCAACATATTAGACAAAGTATTCAAGGTTACTTTGGAAAAAATATTAGCTTGTTTTTGAACCACAAGCTATTAAAGGATTTGAACTTAATACTAATGATGTTAACGTTGGTAATAGACTGAACATCAACGATGACTCAAATGGGGCCCGCGTTAGGCTTGTTACTGCTTTCCAAAAACAAGGTCCGATCCCTCGGGCGGAATTGATAATTTACTCGTTCTAAGGGTTATCATTATATTCATTCCGTGAAGAATGATTGCCGGTTTCACGTACGTTTGTAGAACATTCCGAGTACCGGAGAGCAGAAACAAACATTGTTTCGGATCGTTAGCAACAAAAATTACACACCAAATGGTTATTATTCTGGGGTGCCGGATAGACCGTCCGGTTTATAGGTGATTTGGATGAATCAGATACGCGATTTCGATCGGAATCGTCGGTAAATTTGACTTTATGATGAACAGTATAAACTTCCATCTTGAGAAATCTTTTGGAAATTTTACTAGCAATTTGTAAATGCAGTTTAATACTAACTCGGTAGGTAATCTAGATAATAATCTGAGATAATATTTCTATTTTAGACCACAGTAGAAATCACGACAAATGCTTCAATTAGTCTTGATATTATTATAGAAACTTTATTCAGTAGGTAGCATTAAACCAAGCTAAAATTACTGTACACTCAATTTACCAATTATTATTGATGAAAATTTTGATACCACAATTTTAGAATTATTATAATTTGATACTCCAACTATTAACAATTTGATTTTCAAATTTATCGACCTATTATCATTTTCGTCAATATTTGATGAGCTGTTCAGGCTTAGGTCGTAAAATTCATAAAATTATACGACATTGATTTTGAAGGAAAGGAATGTTTGCACAGAATCTGTAAAAACATTAATATACCTCTAATCCAGGAACCTCGTCTAATAACAGTGATTTAGTGCAACAAATGCCTGCATGTTCTTGGAAATGGTCTTGTTAGTTTCCTTAGTAATTGCAAGCTATTATAGTTTTTTATTTTAAATTCCATTAATTGTACTACCAAGATCCTTGTTCGTTATAAGCCTCGTTCTTTAAATCATCGTCCATGTTCATGCATTTCAAATAATTTTTAGTAATTTGCTTTAATTTCTGCAGTATCTTCGTGCAAAACTTTATGAGGTATGTATGTTGCGGAATTTGTTAAATCTGCGACGCTTTTTGCATTTACCTGCGGAAGTACATCACGTGCATCACTATAAAAGTCGGAATTGCACAAAAAATATGCAATACCGCTCGTATGTCGGAAACTGACATGCACACAAAGCCTTGCACAAAAGTGCAACAAAACGTTTGACAACAATTACTTTTATCATACTCATCTTTTATATTTACGCGATTGTCGTTCGTCATTCTGTGGTTTCGTTTTTTTTTCTTCCGCAACTTTATTAGTTGTAATAAAGTTGATTTCAGCTTGACTAGAATATACGATTCGCATTTATCGTATGACACAATTGTAGCGGTTTCCTGTAACGATACACCACGACCCTGTGGGTGGCTCGGAATATCGAGTTGCTCAACGAGGGGGCAGTCACTACGCAGCTGAAATGCATTCGCTATAACTGCGTGCGCCGCTTGGGATCTTGTTTCGATTTTATGTACTGTCTGATTCTTGTGATAAGACTCAATTGCGAACTTTAAGTTACTTTTAACAAAGTCTTTGTTGAGAATGATAAAAACAACACAATTATAACATACCTCTTAATAGCCCACTGGTACTCTGTTACGTTTTTTTCTCATCATATATTAGGAAGTCCGAAAAGTCAAAGTCTCAACTTGTCCTTATTTTGATGAAAATAACGTAAATCATACAAAAACAAAACTCATCAAAAGCAAGAAGATTACCTAACATTTTATCTATCATTACAAGAATATTTTCTTTGAAAACATCGTCAACTTAAATCTAATCTTTAAAAGTTTATCACTATACCTCTTCATGTATATTAAGCAGTTCGGAACAATCAACATGGTGTTCAACTCATGACATTAAATGGAATTCCCAATAAGCAGTTTTCCATCGTTACCGTGAGATATTGGTATTAGAGATTTATTAGAGGTCTATATAGTAGGTCGGAAAGAACTGAAGCTACCATCGTCATCATCACTAGCCTAAAATCAAAGCAAGATTTCATGTAGTTATTGAGAAGCTCGATTGTGTAAGATTGTGATGTGTAAGATTACTTTGAAAACGATATTGAAAACAAAGCTACCTTCGCCATGGTCAGGCCTTGGATAGATGACCAAACCTTCGTGACCTCGAACTTCGGGAGGCACGTTTATCTGTTAGCCCTGGTTTTTACCCTACAACCCGTATTGGGCCAGCGTGGTGGTTTTATGGCCCAATACATCTCATGTGTTTCTCCACGAGGAAGGCCTGTATCTGCAGTGGGATACTATAGAAGAAACAGATTCATGACCCACCATAATGTAATTTATCCGTAACATTTAAATTCAACCGAAATTCAAATGGATACAGGTTTTCTTGGAAACGTACGTAAAAATGTCCTAAGTGCAATAGACAGTGGTAATCGAAATATTGTAAAAGTGGGTCATGAATCAATTTGGTCGATTGTATATAGGCTGAGGACGACGATGATTTTCGTTGTACTTAAATCATTATCACCATTCAGCTTTAAGATGACGCCAACGGATGGACATATTCCTCCCGTAAGGATCTCCATAACTAAATTTCAATATTGTCTTCCACGTTGCGCTTTGATAAACATAAAATTTATATCGTCCTGGGCCTATTTACGTCCCACTGCTGGGCACAGGCCTTCCTCATGGAAACAAACACATGAGGAGTATGGGCCGGAACACCACGCTGGCCCAAGCGGGTTGGTGAATTTTCATGTTCAAATATAAATAATGTTTCGTTCATAATGAAGTACAGAGCTCGATACTGTCTTACAAAACAATAAAAACGATAATCTTCCTAATGGAGATATTAACTCAATTAGAATGCAAATATACATGAGTAAATAGTAAAAGCAGTCGGATCTTGCTGGATTCCTGGACATTTGCATTTGTTTCTGTCCGCCAACATTTGCTGTGAGTGGAGAAGTTAATTAGAATGCAAAAATAAACACCTTTAGATAGTATCGTTTAACATTGTTCTTTGCTGCTAAGTGAGAATTGAGAATTAATAATGAGGTTAAAAAAACTTTAGTTTTCTGCAGAAAAATATTTGTGTTTTAATAATATTTAGTTTAGATTTCGTCACTGTTTGCAATTTTACGCAATTTTTGGCAATTCTTCAACTCTGAGTAGGTTTCGAAAATTTGTGATTTTATATTGCAATTATTTACTAGACATAAGTTCTTACTCCTTGTGTTTTAGTTGCAAGGTTTGTTATACGTTGATGAAATGTGAGTTTAGATTTTATTATAAGTCTTTAGCTAATAAACTTGACATTAATTTCACTGCTTACATAAAAAATTTCATAAACATTCAAATTTTGATGTGAATTTTCTACTAAATGAACGAAAATTGGCGAATATTGTACCACAAAGATGTGAATCAGCAAATCTAATCATAAAATTAAGCTCACCTATTTAGTAAAATTTGCATTCTATTTTCTAATATGTTCTAATTCTATATAAGTTATTACTGCAGGCATTAGTCACGCTTCTACATCATAGCAATAAATAATTGCTTTCGTCACCGGTTTATTCTAGTCCCACTGCTGGGCGCAGGCCTTCATACATAGGATGTTAGCTTTAATACCGTCATGCTGCAGGGTAGAATGGGCTCAACGTGACTTTCGAAGCATGTAGGAAGTCGATCAGAATCAAAATCAAATCAAAAATAATTTTATTTCACAGGCCAAGTGTGGCACTTAAAATCGTCAACATTTTACAATATTATGCATTTTACAAATAAATAGTTTATTAAGTTATTTTAAAATTACAGTATTAAATTAATTAATGTTTGACAGACCATGGAAAAAGATGCCATATCAATATCGAAACCTCGTCTTCGAGTTCTAATAATATTTTTATTAGTTCCTTGACAATACTAAAGTCACTATATGGTTTAAATTCCACATTATTATTGTAAGCATATTCATAGTACTGCTTATATAAAGCGATGTCCACATACGTGTAGTTTATGTGAGAGGCAACAATGTGTCTCGTTAGGAAGCTTTATCGGTATTTCCTTTGGGTTTAATAATCATTGTGACGCGTGTAATCGTATGAGATGCGTCGGAGAGCATGGAACGCGTATAGAGCTGTTACAATGACTAAGATCAATATGATTATATAATACTCTAGGAATATTTAAACAAATATTTTATTTTTGTTATTTCTTTTACTTTTCATAAAAATCATAAAAAGTTCTCTGCTGAAAGCCTATATGATCATAATAACGTTCTATCAGTACGCTGTCCCTGTGTGTTGCCCTCGCGACTTCGTCCGCGGTTACTATGGTTTTTTAACAATCCCACGGGAGCCCTTTCATTTCCCGGAATAAAAAGCATCTAAGATGCTGACCAGAGATATAAGGTATTGCGGTGCAAAATTTCATTGAAATCGGTCCAGCCATCTCGGAGATTAGCCCGTACAAACAGATAAACAGACAGAGAAACAAAAAAAAAATATTTTTTGATATTTTCTTGTTACATCCCCTTGACTTGGTTTTAAGATTTTTTTTTCAATGTACAGACATTCGACCTCTACAGTTTTAATATATGTATAGATATAGATTTATTTCAATCGAGATTGGAGGCCTGCAAAGATATCGACTCTTCGAGACAACTTTTCTACGAAGAAGTTTATGGTCAATCATTAGATAGAACTCAGATAGCACTTTTCCAAAAATTAAATGTTGAAACTTAAATTTGCTAATAAAATATTTAAATAAGATATCTGTTATTAACCTCTCTTTTATAATATACCACAGACTTACAGAAAACAGCAACAGAGTATTGAATCTTTATCCTTTTTACCATACCCTGATTACCCCCTTAGGGGGTGTCTTCATGTTCCACCTGCCAAACAAGTTTATAGGTGTTATAGTTCCTGAATTTCGCAAAAATGTGGAAAAATTTAATGAATGGACTGTATAAACTGAATTTATAAAAAAAAAACTAAGGTTCGAACTTGATATTTTATTCCTGTTTGTAACCTAGCAACCAAAGATAAAACATGTACACAGGTTGACATAAAAAGTATCGCTAACAGCGATTACACTGAATTTTGCTTTTATTTAAATGAATTACACAAAATTATTTTATTCTGACATAGGTTATATCAACTCTAAGAAGGTACCCAAATGAATCTTCCCAGTAAGGTGTATAGTTAAGTACAATGGTACCGTAACAATATTTTGAAAGGTTACCATAACCGTAGTTAAGAAATGCACAATAAAATGCAGTGTCACAATGTACCATTCAAGGACTACCAAGTTTTAGACACAGCGAAAAAAAACGGAAGTTAACGTATTGTAATATGGCAACGTTACACACCGCTGTCACTAGTGAATATTTTTTGCTGATATGAATAGAATAGAAAGAAATAGCCATTGACAGAAAAGATTAGGAGCAATAGGTTAGCGTGGTATGGACATGAGGAGGGATGAATGTTTCATTCCAAGAAGGATGTTGAGCATGGATGTGGACGGACCTAGAGTGAGAGGAAGACCAAAGAAGCGATGGATTGAATGCGTGAAGAATGATATGAGAATAAAAGAAGTGGATGCTGAGCTGACGAGTGATAAAGGAGAATGGAAGAAGAAGACATATTGTCCGACCCCACCTAGAGAGGGAAAAGGGCAAGAAGAAGAAGAAGATGAATAGAATAGAATGAGGAGCTCTTTGGCGTAGTGGTTAGATCGCTTTGGCTTTCGATCAAAATCAAAGCTACCTTCGCCATGGTCAGGCCATGGATGGGTGACCAAAACTTTGTGATCTTGAACTCCCGTGTGCGTCGGAAGGCATGTTAAGCCGATAGTCCCGGTTACTATTGCTAGCGTTTTTACCCACCGACCCGCATTGGGCCAGCGTTTTTTACGGTGTTACGGTCCATGTGATACACCTCTGATTATAATATTGTCATTATGTATCTATTAATGTTATTGATTTGGAAAAATAACGATTTTTTTTTTCTTTCTTTCCTCATGAGTTTCTCCATGAGGAAGGCCTATGCCCAGCAGTGGTAAGTATATGGGCTGAGAACGTACGTATGAATAGAATATACAATTTTCTATAAAGTATCAATATATTATATTGATTTATATCAAAACATATATAATAATATAATAATAAATTGGTTAGTTGACATCGAAGAAATTCCTTGACTTCCAATAGGTAGAGCTTTTGTTGAAAATATTGTTCAAAAAATAGAATAGTAAAGTAATTTGTTTAATCATAAAGATAACGTCTTCAGCCTATATACGTCCCACTGCTGGGCAAACAAACAAACAAATAAAGATTATGGGCTGTAACACCACCTCGCTGGCCCAATGCGAGTTGGTGGGTAAAATCAACCAACGTGGGTAGACCAACGGCTTAACTTGCCTTCCGAAGCACGAAAGAATCCGAGGTCACAAAGTCGCCACCGAGCACCTCATAAAAACAAAATAAAAATAACAATAGAAGATAAAAATATATGTATTTTTAATTACTGGCTTAGTTATCTTATAAATAACGATAACGAATGAACGAAGACACAGTCTTCTTAGAATAGGTACTAGTAGACTAGTCAATTACGTGATCAATTAAACAAAAACAAAGCTGTGTAATCATATTACATAATTTTGTTTCGAGAAAAAATATATAATTTGAGAACGAAAAAAAAACGTTTCGGTTCACAATACGTGGTATGATGTTTTTTAAATTAATTTCTTTGAATGAAAATGTATCCATTTCTTTAATCCTAAACGCACAATCTCCGTAAACCTTCGTTTTCACCGTATTAATATTTATTATCTTTGATCCAGTTGCATGTAAAATTTATTAGTCATTGCAAAATTAAACATCTTTGTTACACCATTGGAAGACTGCATTAATATATTTTTAATATAGGTACCTTCCTAATGACGTTTATTTTTAAGAATATCCATAATTACATAATTATGGGTCCATATCCTTTAGTCATTTATTTTTTATTTGGTTCGACTCAACTTACAATTGAAATATATTCTTCACTAATTCTGCTGTAGACTTCTAAAATGGACTTTTATATTATTTGTAAACTGTTGGAATTGATAGTCTAACAACTTTAGTATGATTTATTAAATTATTGCTTACTCGACACAAAACGAAATGGCAACAGGTTCACATCCTGCTGCAGAAGGATAAAAATGTTGTATGAGAAAAGAGGTCATCGCCGTTGCCGAACAACATACAGCAACATATCATCGCGCCTTTTCCCCGAAGGGGTAGGAAAAGGTGCTAACACCCACATTTCACCAGATATGTTAAGTCCTCGTGTAACAGGTGGCGAGGCTGTTGCCTTGCACCGGACACAATGTGAGACAAGCGATATTCACAATGGAGCGGTAGGGTCGAACCCGCGATTGCCCAACCCTTCGGGATATAGGTATAATGATATATTATTTTCTTTCATGTTGAGTAAATAACTAAAATAAAACTATTCTACAATGTCCAACTCCCAAAAAATATCCAAACGTCTCACGGTAATCAATCAGCATTTCAAATAGCCATCCAGTTTGTGTCGAAGCAACCCCGGTGCTCCCAATTTGACACACCTATCGCCCGTACCATCTACGTTTACTCGACAAACTTAACATTAACCTCAGCTATACGATAACCCACCTTATTCCTAATGCCTTAATTCTAATAAGATCGTAAATTAATTTTGTATGAAGTCACATATACGGGCTCGTTCATTCAGGAGATTCGACCAGAGATTGTGGTCCATCGATCAAGCTGATGTCAAAACTAATACGAACGTGATCCCTGGAGAGATTTCCAATAGTAATTATGCGTTGCAATGCAGTGCGCGTCATCCGATTAAAATTGGCGTAATCCTAGTCCTTGGGGATACTATTGATGAATTCGGAAGCTAGGGTCAATAGTTTATCAAGAAATTGATATCATAATGAATAGTAGACCCTCATGTTCAGTCTTATTGCCAAAAAATTACAATACCTTTATAGATTTAATTGGATAAATAGTGGAGTACTATAGCTTTACACAGTGAATTGATATAACTGTGTAATATATAAGGTTAGTAATTTTATCTTCACAAAATTATACTAGAAGATGTAAAGTTGAGCTGCTGATCAACTCTCACTATTTCATCTAAATTATGTCTTCCAATTTTATCGATGATGAAAAAAAATTTTAGTCGGTTTACCACTAGTCTAGCGGTATATCGAGTGATTTAGAACTTATATTAAAAGTTTATATCTTATGATAGACAAAAGAATTCGAGAATGTTCGTAGTTAAATATGCATATAAATCTTTGCATTGACATTCTCAAATAGACTGCTCAAAGAAACTTCCTTATTTCGTAGCTTCGATTGTCTTTTAGACCGTTGGGTATTAAATTAGTTATTCCGTTTGAAATTATCATCTCAGGTATAATTGACATAATTGGCCCGTCTCCAGTCGAAATAGTCGCCAAGTAATTTGACACTATGTTAGCACCAACTTAACAGGATCTTGCTAAGGTTCTTATTGGAAAATGTGTCTAGTGAGAATTTGCATAGGTTCTTCATTTTAATTGTTTTCTATCTACGACATTATGTAATTAGTGTAGTTTTAGAGGTGAAACCCTTCATGACGTGAAGAGTTTCAGTATAGCCCTTACAGTAGTAAGAAATGAAAAATTATGTAGTGGCCTATAATATTTCATGAGCTAAGATTTATAAATAAAGATTTGTAAAATTTAAGGAGTTCTCTATATAGCAGTATACATACATACAATCACGTCTGTAATCCCCGAAGGGGTCGGCAGAGTTCAAGGAGCACTGTGGTCCTTAAGACCACATTTAGCCATACAAAAATTGGGTTTGGTCAGATGAAAAATCGTAGTAACAAGTGGCCAGCTCATCGCCTACACAATCACAACCCAATACGCCCTTAGTCCCCTTTTACAACATGCTAGGCAAGAACATCAGTTGGTACATTCTTTTTGTGTCCCGGACCAACACGGGAACATGCGTAAACCATGCAAATGTATTTAAATATATTTGACTAAATCTAATGCGGTTTTAATAACATGTCAGCTATCAACATGTTCAATGATACATTGACCTTTGAAGACTTATAATTACAATTCGTATTAATATTGAATTGACTGATAAGAAATACAAAATTAGGTTTAATAACAAATCACGTTTTCCTCCTTTAAGCAATACGATTTCTGTGAAGGAAACATTTATAACAGACACGTAAGTCCAACTAGAATGGTGTTATTACAATATAAAGTAAACATTTATAGATGATTAAGTCATTAACACAAAAACTGTATTAGATACCAATAATGGAGTCAAAATAATCTGTACGATTGAACTTGTCTTTGTATTCAAATGGTAAATGTTTAATGTTATTATTATAGGCAATTAGTGACTGCTGGTGCCGTAACAAGTAATGTTTACTATAGTCTAGGTTAATACAATGACTGTTGTGACTTTACTGGTGAATCATTATTTGATTATACAGATTGAGACATAACAGAGATATGCTTCGAACATTACGACGTTATAATAGAAACGCATTGAAAGTTATAGTACGATAATTTCGAGGTAAATTAGAAAAAAAATGATTCTATGGGGACAGTTAGAAAATCTTGAAAAGTATAATAATACTTTTATAGGATTAAGAAATACTTCCTTGGCAATACAATTTTTATATCTATCAACTAGTCGCGTTCTGCTTACCAAAGGCTTTTCGGCATAGATAAAACGGGCTGAATTCCACCAGGCTGACCCAATGCAGATCAGTGGGTAGAAGCCATAAGCAACCGCATAAAGAGCCTTCTGAAGCACAATGGAACTGTAGACAACAAGTATTATAAACATAACAATAATGTCCCTTCCTACGTCCTATAAACAGCGATATCAATTTGGTATTAATGAAATTAGTTATTTTAATACCCACATTTTTCAATGCATGCCATTATGGCAACATGGTTTGACAAAAAGAGCACGCAAAACTTTGCATGCGATTGATGTCTTCCATTTTGCAATCGTCCGAAACCTTTGCTAATCACATTTCACTTACCATCAGGTGAGCCTTTTGCCACTTCTAGACTTTCTCTGGTCTCAGTAGTATAGACCAAACCATCTACAGCTATGGAAAACACTGTAACTCTAATCTTCACATATAATATAACTATAGAAGGCAGAAGAAGAAGTAGAAGAAACCAAGTCAGGGGGATATGTTTATACAGGGAAAATACAAAAAAAAAATATTTTTTATTTTTTATCCGTTTGTCTGGGTTAATCTCCGAAATGGCTGAACTTATTTCAATGAAATTTTGCATGCTTTAACCTTATATCCGTCGTCAAAACCTTAGATGCTTTTTATAAGAAAATTAAAGGGTTCCCGTGGGATAGTTAAAAAACCATAGTAACCGCGGACGAAGTCGCGGGCAACAGCTAGTATTATTATAAAACGTGCTCATACTAACAGTTAAAATTCAATTCGTGTATCAAGCAGCCATAAATAATAAGCATAAAATCCCCACAACAGAAGCTTTCCAAACCGCTAGCTGAAACGCCAACACTTAAATCGTTTCAATTCGACTTAACAATAAACCTGTTATTTTTATGATCTTCCGGAGCATAATGTTGGCGTAAATGTTCCTGGAGGTTGCTTAGAATTTGTTTAAGAGTCGTAAAATGTTCGTTATAAAGTGTGAGACTTTGCATTTCTAGTAGATTTGCGAATGGAAGTCGATTTTCAATTGAATGCACATCTCGTCAAATTTCTTGTTCCTGATTTGTCTCCTTTTATGTTTATATCGGTGACCGACTACAGTTTAACGAGTTCTTTGAATTGGGATTCTGAACATTTTGACTGGTCTTGTTAGTAGCTCCCAAGCGTCACATGTGTTTTGAATAAAGTGTTGAGGCTAATAAAAACAAGAACAACTGACAAATTATTTCGTGTCATCCATTTGTCTATGTTGTTTTGTACAATTTGTAATTTTACCACATAACGATTATTACTATCGTATTCTCGGGTGAGCAGTGGTTTCAACATCTATATTTCGACTGATAACTATTTTTAGGTGCCCATGTAACAGAGAATGAGCCTGTTGCTAAGCACAGGGCACAAACATTGTCTATGAAACCAATCATAAGTCATTTTAGATTTTCAGTTTTAAAAGAATGTACTAACTGCTTTTCTTGCCAAACATGTCGTAAAAGGCGACTAAGGGCGTATTGGGTACTGGATCTGTGATTGTCTAGGCGATGAGCTGACCAAACTCAATATTTGTATGGCTAAATGTGGTTTTAAGAACACATTGCTTCTTGGGCTCTGCCTACCCTTTGGGGATTACAGGCGTGATTGTATGAATGTAAAAAAAAGAAATAGGTTGAACTTATTAATAAAATCATCACATGAAATATTAAAAATCCTTTCTCTAAAATGTCTTGTTAATCCTACATCCAACAATGAAGCAAGCATAAAAAGCGTAGTGTCTTATAAATCCAACAAAATAATTGCATCGTCTCATTGCTCGGATTTCAATGAAAATATAAGTCCGAGGTTACGGATTGGCTCGCCTTATCTCGCCATCTTTATTGACATTACAATCGACCAATTAGAGTGCTCAACACAAGAGTACCATTGTCGGCTTGTGTCAAAGACTCTCGTATATTCTATTGTGTGCAGACTTTGAGAGCAACAATTAGTTGCTTACATGGCTAATTTATTCGTCATTTTACTTAGTATTTAACCAAGAATTAAAGTTTTATGTCACTTCTTTCATTGTCGGTATACTCTTAATAGTGGACCAAACAAATGACACCATCTCACCTGATGGTAAGAGTAGAGTACAAATGCAAGGGTAGCTTTAAACCTTGTCACCTTTAAAAGGAACGAGAATTGAATGTGGAAGGAAACACATATTGTGCTGACAGCGAATTCGGCTTGTCCTCAGCCTATATACGTCCCACTGCTGGGACAGGCCTTCCTCTGACAAATGCCGTGACAAATGCGTCCGGAACCAACGGCTTAACGTGCCTTCTGAAGCACGGAGGAGCTCGAGATCGAAGCCAAAGCACACTGACCGCTACGCCACCGAGCTCCAATTCGGCTTATGGAAGGTTAAAAGGTGTTGTTGGCGACAATACAATAATGAGTTACAAACTTCTTTAATAATTTGTTTACAGGCAATTACAGTCAAATTAGAAAAATGGCGCTACTCGTGCTAAAGTTCCCCAGTTTTTACACTGCCTATACTTTTATTTTTTTTTTTAAATAATTTTAGCTACCTAATCATAAAAATGGTGTAGTGGATAGTACACTTTGGCTTTCGATTGAAAACAAACCTACCTTCGCCATGGTCAAGCCGTAGATGGGTGACCAAAACTTTGTGATCTCGAGCTCCTCCGTGCTTCGGAAGGCACGACATGCCGTTGGTCCCGGTCGCTATTGGGACTGTTTCTACCCACCAACCCGCATTGGGCCAGCGTGGTGGTGTTACGGCCCATACTCCTCAGGTGTTTCTCCATGAGGAAGGCCTGTGCCCAGCAGTGGGGCGTATATAGGTTGAGGACAATCATAAAAATGGCCTGCCTTAGAAAAGAATGTAAAAGCAAACAATAATTAAAGCAAGTAGATACAAATAAAGGACAAAACCTGTTTAATCTTATCTTACTATCTTTGTTTATTATATTTATTTAGTAATACGAGACAGTATTATACAAGAAAGTCATAAGTTTCTTTTTTTATTATAATAATAAATAAAGAATAATTGCCTATAGAAGTTTTTTTTATGTTATTAACTAAATACCTTTAATGAACCAATTTTCATAAAACAAATCTATTAGGTAAAACTATTAAAATGGTCTCAAAATCAACAAAAATATTTTCTAAATTACAATATCTACATAGTTCTGAATATTTATTATTCAAATCAGCCATGTCCTTTGATATCAAATAGACTATAATAAACTTTGCATATCGACCTTCTCATTAAGGTTTTAATGATGCTACTTATAACTCGAGTTAATTCCAATCAGAATCTAATTGGGTTCTGATCGAATACGAATTTTAGTATAACATAGACGGAATGATATTTTAAAAAGTGAAGTAATGAATAGGGCAGCCATATAAAATTATTTGGTCAGCAACAAAAAGGTAAGCCGAAAAATTCATTTGGACAGCAAACAAATATTTTGTCAGCAATATAATTATTTGGACTGCAAAACTATTTGGGCAGCAAACTAATTATTTTGTCAGCAGAATAATTACTTAGATAGCAGAATTATTAATTGGGTAGCAAGATTTATATTTTGTATAGGCATATGTTACCGGAAATGTATAAAATCTAGTAAAAGGGATCAATAAAGGATCAATTCGTAGGAAATGTATTCTGATAGATATTAGGTGAAGGTTATTTTTTATGACCCTTATAAACAATATTTGTGTCATCAAATGTTTTGATGACACAAATACCTATTGTTTTATATTAAACAATTTGGCAGCACAGCAAATTGTATTTTTTTGGTGATCAAAATTTTATCGAATATTTTGCTGACCGTTTAAATAACACCCTTTTCAAAAGAACCACAATCAATTTTAAAAAAGAACCTCAGTCAATTTAGCTTGTTGTTTGAGTATAATATTAGAACAATAATTTTTTGTTATATTTAAATGAAAGTTTATTATATGCCTATAATGTTATAACTACTGCTTTTTTTTCAAAAAAATATTGTATTATTACATCAGTTACAACGCACGTTTTGGTGTTTTAATATTGATAACAAAGCTTCTTGCGCCCTGGCTAGTAACCTGGATGGGTGACCAAAACTTTGTGATCTCAAGATCCTCCGTACTAGGCACGCTAAGCTGTAGGCCCCGGTCGCTATTGCAACAGTTTTTACCCACATATCTGATTTGGGCCAAAATGTAAGGAAGGCCAGTGTCCAGCAGCGGGACATATATAAGCTGTCGGCAATACAGGTAGACATCTTAAATCCACCTTCTCTTTATCTAAGAAACTTCCCTTTTATAGTAATTTTGTTTTTTTTTTTATAAATATAGCATGCTTTACACGCTTCATGGTGCATGTCAAAAGGCTCGTGGTTCGCCTCTTGTTACATGAAGACTTATCAGGCAAAACGTTTCTTGCCTTCTAATACTGGCGAGATTAATGTTGTGAGAAGTGTTTACAAGTTTGTTTCTTTTAATCTTTTTTGTATTCGTAAAATTGTATAAGACAATATTACACTCTGAAAGTAGGACAGAAGCGCAAATAGCATAGTAATTCCATTAAAAATTTAAGCAGTTCTCTCCAGAAATGTTTTACTACCTTCTCTGGATGGACAGAATAGACATGTTGTACATTGTTGGAGCCCCTTACCTAATATTTATACGGCAATTTCCTTGAAAGCACGATATAGAGCAGCCTTTGAAAGTTTTTAGGCGTTTTTACAAGCTCGGTGGCATGGTAGTTTTTTTTTTTTTTGTTAATTGTGCTAGCTTTAGTTAGAGCTAGAGGAAGCGGAGCGCTATTTACTACGCTCACACTTTATCAGCTTGTTTTAATGATGAAAATATATGGTTTGCTTTTATGTTTGTTTACTTAAAATGGTTTGATTTTATAATTTACTTGGTATGATTTTTATTTATTGCATAAAAAAAATCTTTTTTTTTAATCTTTTATGATTTTAACTATACACGTGGAAGATGAGAGTGAAAACGTGCGTGTATGTTTATTATAGATATTCATATATCTACATTATAGTACATAAATACTATAATAATTTTAGATAATGAAAACAATGTAACCTTTGACCGTGGTATGGTGACTATTGTGATAGCGAATTCCTCCTGACTTGGAAAGCCATGTGTTAAGCGGTTGGTCTTGGTTGCCGTAGCTGTTGTTTCTACTTGAATATCCCACTGTACCAGCGTTTTGACGCAATAAAAAGAAAAAATAGATTATTGAACTTCTAAATTGGTAGATATATCTAGTCACTATTTCCTTGCAATCAGCCAACCCTCGTTAATTGTAGGAGATCGAACACTGCCCACAGTAGGCTATAGAAGATAAAAAGTAAAATTGGGTAATATCTATAGACTCCCCAATTTCTTTGTCTTCTATAGCCGTAGCGTTCATTTGCTGAGTCTCTAGGTGGAGGTCGTACCCTCATGATTTTGTTGTTTTAAAATTTAAATCATCTATAGGCCATTGTTTTAAAAAAAAATTCTTTATTTTTATAGTCTAGGCTTACCTTTATTCGGCAGGATAAAGCGCTGGCGGTCCCGCTTAAATCCAAATTGTTTTCTCAGGGCGGTTATATTATAGTAGTTTACATACTTAATATAGGTTACATAATTAATAGAAATAAAGTTGACTTTGACGATGTAAATAATGCTATATCAAAAGTACTTGGCTGGTTTGAAAATAATAATTTGTTATTAAATTCAAAGAAAACTAAATGTGTTAAATTCTCTTTACCAAATGTAAGACAGGTCAACCCTCATATTAAAATAAATCATGAAACTATTGAATGTGTAGATTCCACAGTGTTTTTGGGTATTACATTGGATTCAAGATTACAGTGGTATCCTCATATTTCTTCCCTCTCTGGAAGACTCAGCTCCGCGGCTTATGCTGTAAAAAAAATCAGATCCTTATGTGATGTGGATACTGCAAGACTTGTTTACTTTAGTTATTTCCACAGTATTATGTCATATGGTTTACTGTTGTGGGGGACAGCAGCTGATATTAAAGATATATTTATTTTGCAAAAAAGGGCTGTGCGTGCTGTCTACCAACTTAAGCCACGTGACTCACTAAGAGATCTGTTTAAAGAAATAAACATATTAACTGTTGCATCCCAATATATTTTTGATAATATTTTATATGTTCAGAAATATTTACACATTTTTGAAAAACAATGTGATGTTCATAATGTCAACACTAGGAATAAAAATAAACTCGCTGTTCCAAACTTTAGACTTCATAAGACAAGTCGGTCATTTATGGGGAAATGTATACACATTTATAATAAAATACCACCAAATTTAACTGAACTGCCTTTACACAAATTCAAACTATGTGTCAAACAAAATTTAATAAAAAAGGGTTACTATACAGTTCAGGAATATTTGGACGATAAAAATGCGTGGACAGATTGATACGTCTTTGTTACATATTGTGCTGACTCGTAATGTGGGATGTTGCCAGTCGCTTTTTAATTGATTTGTTTTTTTCTTAATTGCTTAGCGAATTTCAACATCGTTCATTGTTTCAAGTGCTCATATATTC
Source organism: Parapoynx stratiotata (assembly GCA_910589355.1). NCBI lineage: Eukaryota > Metazoa > Arthropoda > Insecta > Lepidoptera > Crambidae > Parapoynx > Parapoynx stratiotata. Next base: position 2,890,507 of record OU342468.1, on the reverse strand, counting down.
TTCCTGATTATAATGCTAAAAATCTATGTTCATAATATCTATGTTCACCCATTTGATTGTACTAGCCTAACATTTATAAAAAAACAAGAATTGTAAAAAATGTGAAAAAAAGAGCAACCCTCGAGTTTCTGGCTCGCTCTTCTCGGGGATGTCTGCGTTCCGAGCGAGTGGTAGATTCACTAATTTATAAATTGACGTTTTTAAGTGTTTGTATATCAAGCCTATAAAATAAAGATATATTTGATTTGATTTGATTTGATACACTATTTTATCAACACGCATTATTCAAAGAAATAAAACAAAAAATGTTATTAATTTCATTTCTTGTTAGCTGTCTGGAAAACATTTGCCAGAGTTTTGTGCGTTTTTAGGAAAAATAAGTGTGCGTAATGAGTCCAACCTGTTGCATAATGGTCATTATATTACATTCCATCCATCCATTTTTAAATTTTCGTTTTTATCATCTATGTTAAAAAGTATGTCATTGTGAGTTCGAGTCTAAGTTCATGATTCGAACATTATAACATGAGTGTAGATAATTTCAATTTAAGATATTTCTCAAATATGCCTATAATATTGCGTCCTTATCTATGACATTGGTGTTTTTTTTCTCTCTTAGTATTTTGTCTGTAACTATTAAGATTCAGAGTATTCCTAAAAAATAATTACCTCGTCTAAAAATAGACTATATTTTTGAGCTCTTTTGATTTGTTTTGATAATTTTTTGTAAGTTTAATTGTGTTAAAATTGGACACGGAGACAACACTTAAAAACGATAAATATTTTTTATGGAGTGTGATATTACACATATTACTAAAGCTTGTCTAATGATAGATGCCAAATATTATTATCTTTAAAAACTGAAAAAAATTTAGAATGGAAAATGCAGAATTCCCCAAAATCTCCATACAAAACACCAATTTCATAGGTAAGGACCTAATATTCAGTAATCGAGAAACATTGTCAGCGCGCGTAAGAAATTTTTCTTTCTTGTATTGTTTTATTTCTACGCGCGGCTTTTGACTGTAAGAAAAGAAAGGAAAGGAAGGTGAATCAGATATATTTCTAAATATAATGTAATATAATTTTTTTATTTTAGATCCTTTCCTATGAATTTGTTGTTTTTTATGGAGATTTTGGGGATGTCGGCATTTTACATACTAACATTTTATCAGTTTTCTTCACAACGACAAATCCATACTTGGCATTTATCATTAGACAAGCTTTAGCAATATGTGTGTGAACACGCTTGATAAAAATTATTCATCGTTTTTATGTTAATGTAAATCAAATGATGTATTCGGGAGGCAGTTAAAAATAATTGTTTTAATGTCTAATTTAGAACACAATTAAACTAACAAAAAATTATCAAATTAAATAATACGAGCTCAAATATATGGTCCATTTTTAGAAGAGGCAATTATTTTATAAGAATGTTCTGAAACTTAATAGTTACGGATAAATTGTTAAGACAGAATAAAAACACCAATTTCATAGGGAAGGACCCAATATTTTAATAAAATTTATTTTTCTGTATTTCTATTTATAACTTTAGTCATTTCTATCGATTCTGCATTAAATGGTTTGCCTTTGAAGCTAAAACAATCCTTTCTCACGTTTTTAAAAACGAAAAATAGTAATGCACAAACATGCGGGGTAATGAGGGGTCACTCGAAACGTAGGGGCGCATCTTTGCAACTTGCAAAGAGATTTTAATCAAATACATGGCGTAGAAAGTTGAAAGTAGTTGAAAGTAGTTGCAAGTTGCATTGTCACCGGGCTCTGAACTATTCCTAAACTCAACCCGATAGTTAGTCCGGAAGTGCCCCAAATTTCAGTTTCAAAAATCCCACCGGACAAACAAAGAGACAAAAAGACAAACAAGAAAGTGAGTTAATACGTGGTAAAATATAAAGCTGCCTCTTGTGTTTCCGTATGGGGAGGCCTGTGTACATGACGTATAATATGCTGAAGATGTATAATTATTCATATTGGGTCCTTACCTATGAAATTGGTGTTTTTATTCTGTCTTAGCAATTTGTCCGTAACTATTAAGATTCAAAGTATTCCTAAAAAATAATGACCTCGTCTAAAAATAGACTATATTCTTGAGCTCTTTTGATTTGTTTTGATAATTGTTGTAAGTTTAATTGTGTTAAAATTGGACACGGAGACAACTCTTTTTAAGTGCCTCCCGAATACATCATTTTATTTGCATTCACTTAAAAACGATAAATAATTTTTATGAAGTGTGATTTTTATGAAGTGTGACACATATAACTAATGATAGATTCCAAATATTATTATCTTTGGATTTGTCGTTGTGAAGAAAACTGAAAAAAATTTAGTATGGAAAATGCAGAATTCCCCAAAATCTCCATAAAAAACGACAACTTCATAGGTAAGGACCTAATATTTTAATTTTGTCTTAAGACATTAAACTACGTTACTAACATTCTCTACTAGAAAGTTCAATGGTTTTGGACAGGCTTGTAACGAGGCGCTATATCAGAATTAGCGACTCTTTGCTGTTATTGCGCTCTTCTCTGGCCATTTTCTCTTTTTTTCTGTTTTTAAACTAACCATCTCTTTTTAATTGTGTTTGGTATACAATTCATTCCTATCAGAGTCATCGTCTGGAGCGATTGTCTCGACGCCAATTAAATTAATTAATATAATTTTATTACTGATACTGATATAGCGCCTCGTTACAGGCAGATAATAAATAACACTCAATTTAAGTATCAAAACGTCAGTATAATTTTATTACGGCTTCAAGATACCTTTGTACAGTTTTATACAAAACAATTATTTTCGTACGACTAATAATTACAATCCAAAAATTACATGTATTTTCATGTTTATAATTATTAAATCTAATATCACGATTTAGCTTAATTATTAAAATAGGTACTCAAGCGTTACGTCTAATTCTGAAACGATAACATTGCAAACATTTAGTATTATATTGTTATTATTTACATTGTATGACAAGCATGTTTATCGTCATTGCGAATTCAAAAACTCATAAGTGTCGACTATATATGTATTATTACTTTTGTTGATGTAAAATTGTATAAAGTTTATCTATAGGTATAGTTGAAGATGTGAACGGTCTACCAGTAGAGTTTTTAGGAAGCGTTATTTAAAAAAGTACGAAATTGAAATGAGTGGTTTATATCATGAAAAATAAAACAGTAATAGATATTTTATTTAAATAAGAAGTTATGATTGTTTTCACTTCCATACTTTCCAAAATGGCTCTCCCTAAAAACTCTACTGATGGTCAACCGCAACTTGCTTGACTGTACCCATATAAAAACTAGGTACAGTGCACAATTTATGCATTAGATTGTATTACCACTGGTTGCTTATTGATGGTCTTGTTTTTCTGAAAATATAATTTTCACACTTAGGCTATTTTGCATTCGCAACGACGCTATAATGTATAAATACTCTTATTATTAGAAATAAAGTTACAAATGCATATTTTTATAGACTAAAGAAAAAGAAAACATGACAAATTAGAAATTTTTAAAAATTAATAATAATGTTTTTAATTTTACCAAAATTTTAAATAATGTAACTAAACATTTAACATTTAATAATTTCAAAGCGTTATATACGTCACTGCTAATATACAAATTTTAATAATAATAATTATATTGATTATAGTGTTCTTTTTGAGGAATTTTAACATTCTTATGCTATTTGGTGTCGTGTTACAGTGATCGCCTTTGAAACTTCCACAAATCTAATAAATTATTTTAATAAATACAATTACTCGTAACAATAATATATTAGGAAAAAGGTTTTCCATATCAGACTCAAAATATTCACTCGATCTTTGTACAAAATATTGTTGTGTTAAAATATCTCTGCACTCACGATTCACTCCCTTACTTTACGTATGTGATAAATTGACGAGAATATTAAATTTATTTACATTTATTCGATACCAAAAAGAACTGTGAATGTTAAGATTAATTTGTGAAAGTTGTTTAAGTTTTTTACACGAAATACGTCCGGCCCTTAGCCGACGCACTAGTCACCGAGCGTGGGACGGTCGGCGAAATATCTTCAACCCTAGAATAAACGTGGCTACTGTTTGGAGAAGGCCTGAGGTCATAATTAAGCCGAGGACACGTTCTGTTGTCGATCGACATGTAACTATTGTTTGAGTTATTTCCATCCCCATAAGTGATGTTGTCGGATGAAGGAGAGCTATCGTTCTGGGACGAATCCCCGTCGCTTCTCCTACAATACTGCAAGGAATTCGTGAAATTCTGCTTTGAGCAACTATCGCTTGAAACCGGCATTGTTGTGTATCGCAATGTTGGCGTTTGTCTAAACGATTTCTTGAACACGCTTTTCTCAGATCCTTTTACTGTTATTATTGTATCGGTCGAGTTCAGTAATGAAATAAACTTGTCCCAGAACCGCGCGTCGTTCCAAGAAATATTTTTAAATTTATCTATTACGAAACATAGTTCATCGTTAATTTGGTTGTTGTCTACGAGCTTAATGAATATCACCTTATTTACATCACTGCGGTTCAAAGACTTCAAATAACTATAAAAAATGTTTTTGAAATGAATATCACAAAGATCGTTACAAATGAAACTTGTAGTCAAAATCACCAACAGACGCTTAGATAGCTTTGATGATTTAGAAAAACTATCTAACGTAAGAATATTTAGAGATTGCTCGTTCGGGGAAAACTTTTTAGATACCATCTTCCTAAACTCTATTTCGGCCATAATGTTATGGTACACAAAATTTGTATCTTTGGTATTGCATATCACGTAATAATCGTACATATGGTTTGGATTTCCTTCTAATACATGATCAACATTAGGACATGATTGTTCTTTGAACAATGGAACTCCATACTTCGTATATAACCAATCACTGACCTCATATCTGAATGCATAAAAAACAGCACCTATCAAACATATAATTACAAGGATTATTATTATACCAAATATAACAGCAAAGTAATTATCTGGAAGAAATATAGACCTAGAAACTATCTCATCCTTAGAGACAGTCGGGTCGTTAATTGACCCCATATATTCCTTACAATGACTAAGTACTGAGGCGATGGTTATTTTAGTGGGTTTTCCCTCTTTATCTGTACACAACATTTTTTCTGGGTCCCCGGGGTCCCTTCTTAGCCACGAATCTAATTCGGCTATACTTTTGCAATCACATGAATATTGATTTCCCTCAATAGATACGTGAGCTAAACTTTTAGATGACGAAGCCAGAAGTTTCCAAGGGAAAAAATTTACAAGTTTATTATCATCGATTCTAAGTACTGAAAGAGATTTTAATGATGAAAATGTATTATTTGCCACATGCACTATAGCATTGTGGTCTAAGTACAGTTCATTTAAATTATTTAGGTGGGAAAATTCGTCACCTTTCAGTTCAACCAATTTATTATTTTCTAAGTGCAGTACTCTTAATGAGTCTACGCCTTTAAACGTTTGGTTGTTAACTTCTTTCAACTTCGTGTTATTCAAATAGAGAACTTGTAATTTCTTTTTACCGATAAACACATGATTACCTAGATGATTGATATCGTTCCCATCTAAATATATTTCGGTAGCATCCATAGGTATGCGTTCGGGTACTTCTGTGTAACTGGCGTTCGAACAATCTACGACGTTCGCATTCCAAGTAATATCGTGATAACATCTACAATTGTTCGGACAAATCATTTCACAGTCACAAGCAACAAAGTCACAACAATGACAGAGAGCAAAACAATGACTTTCATACGGACAGAGAAAGTCCGAAGGTGACATATCAATTATCATCTTTTTTCCCTTTGCGCGTGAATGTACCAGTGAGCACAATGCTTTATCTAGATCTAACACGCGCGGGTATTGTCGACTGTGGCTCAAATAATTAATGCGCTGAATCCATTCCATTGAACAGTCACAGACAAATGGATTTCCGCTTATAAAGAATTCGGGTAAGTCGCTATCTTCGTCAATTTGATCCAACCGAAAGGCATTCATGTCAATTTGGACCAGTTTATTGCTATTTAGTGTTACTGTGGATAACCGTCGTAGTTTCGCAAAAGTACCTACTTGAATATGCTGAATAACGTTGTCGTTCAAATATAGTTTTTCTACCGACTGTGGTATTGAAGTGACTGTTAGATGACTTATATTATTAAAGCTTAGGTCTAACAGCTTAATATTTATATTAGGATTCATATCATCATTCACGAAATTAGTTATGTAATTTTTATGCAAATCTAACCATTCTAGGCTGTTAGGGAAACTACGAAAGTCGAACGATACAATTTTGTTAGACGATATATTGAGCCATACCAAGGTATTAAGGGTGTCGAATATTCCATCAAATTTTGTTATTTCATTGCCATCCATGCGTAGTAATTTCAAATTTACATTTTTATGAAAACAGCCAGGTGCCACATGTTTTATTTTATTCGATGCCAAATTGAGCACTTGCAACTGAGGCAGATGTTCGAAAGTATCTTCATTTAAATATGTAACTTTGTTGTCAACTAGGCGTAAGCCGAAGAGCTCGGATAAGCCTCGAAAGTTTTCTCTGTTTATGTGAGTGATATTATTGTTGCCTATGTCTAAAGATTTAAGTGATCGTAATTTACGAATCGATATCGGTATAGACGACAAATAGTTATCATTTAATCCTAAGTCTTCAATAGTCGTCATGTTGTCGAAGGCATTATCGTCAATGTGCCTCAATTTATTATTATCAATAAACAGTTCATGCAAAACATGCAAATCTGTAAACAAGTAGGTGTGAATGTGCGTGAGTTTGTTATTTGAAAGAGTAAGTGAATGTAAGTTTCTTAACTCTTCGAAAGCGTGTTCGTCAATTGAAACAATATCGTTATGTTCCAAGTTTAACTTTTGTAAACTATACAAATCTTGAAACATAAAACGATCCAATTTAGATAAATTATTATATGAAAGATTTAAAATTACCATACGTAATAAACCTACAAATGTGCCCTTATTAATCCACTGACTAGTAAGATCATTATGAGAAAGATCTAAAACTTGAAGTTGTTCTAAGCCCTCGAAAACTCCGGGAGGTAAAACGTTAATTGTGTTATTATTCAAGTTAATCTCTTTCAAAGATTTTGTATCGCTAAAGATATCAGGAGGTATTGTGTTCATAAAATTACTGGATAAATTCAAAACCTGTAAACTGAGCAGTCCTCCAAAGGCACCATCTTCTAGAGTTGAAATCGCATTGTTTTGCAGCAGTAACTTTGATAACGAGCGTAACTTCGACAAACTGTTATCAGTGACGACAATCAAATCATTGTACGACATATCAAGTACTTCTATAACTAAATTACAGCTCCTTATGCTTAAGTTCTGTTCTCGCAGTGAGTCGGAGAACCCAATAGTCTTAATGTTTTGTAAGTGATTCTTCGTCAGGTTGAGTGTTTTCAAACTGTACAGGGAGCAAAAAGTTTCCGTTTTTGTGCTCCAAATGTTGTTGTCACTTAAATCGAGTTCAATCAATTCATTCAAGCCGGCGAAGGCGAGTTCGTGTAGCTCCATTGTCATGGCAGACCACTCACTGTTGTGGGTCGTCACGTGGAGCCGCTTCAGGTCTTTAAAGTTTTCGAACGCACGTGCCGGTATTTGGCGGATCTTACACTTGTCCACGACGAGGTCTCTCAGCTTCGCTAGGTTCGTCTGTTTACCCGAAGACTTGTCAGAATGAGCGGTCAGCGTACTTTCGAAAAACAAAATCTCACTACACTGGACATGCAAAGAGAGCACTTCGTCGAAATGCGTCCGACTTATATTCTGTAACAGGTGATCCAAGCTGCTTATCGTTCTGATTTTGCAGAATAGCACCGCGTTCTCCGACGTTTCCGTCTCGGGGCTGCGGTAGGCACACTCGTGCGGCATTTCCGCCGCACAGTTTTTCTCGACAGCATGGCAATAGAACAACACGTACACTATTATTCGATTAAAAGTTCGGCGCTCGAGTCTTTTCACGAGAGTTTGTTTTATTAGCATTTTACGTTGATGTACGAGGTGTGGCGAGGCATTGAGGTCGGCAGTGCCATTTATGAGGAGGCGAATTGGTCGATCGCGTCATAAATATTCACGTGTTGCGAACGACATCGTGAGTCGCGTGGCATGGAGGAGGCGCGTGGGAGCGTGTGTCGCGAGCGGCGGCTGCCCACCGACTGAGCGGCCTGTGTGACTCCGCCCAGCGCCGCGCCGCGCCGCCTCCCCCGCCGTCCAAAGAAACTTCATCTCATATTATCAAGGGTGCATAAGCCGTTGAATTATTCCCGTGCGGGTGTATCGGGCATTAATTATAAACAAAGTGAGATCGAGTTTCCAGGAACTCGCAGTTTTACTGTGAACATTTTATTGGAATATTAATCATGGTAATCTTATTAAGGCGATGAGTAACAATAAATATTCACAGATAATTAATTAAGTTCAGAATGTTTCACTTACTTGCACCTTTCGAAAATGCTTACAAAGACTTTGTAATTAAATATTTTAATTTTACACAAACGGGTTTAAACCGGTTTAGGATGGGAAATAAAAAAGGTGCTTTCAAAAAAGAACTACGTAAAATATTATTATTTGAAACAACAGCATGAAGTTGTAAGCTCAATGTGGTGTTAGTTTTTTTAAGCTTATCATGACCTAAGTTATTAATAGTTTCACGAAAATTTTTCATATTAAAAAGTTTGTAAAATAACTTCATTAAGTTATTAAAAGAGAAAGTAAAACAAAAGGTAAGTTATATGTGATTGTTAAACTCTTGAAATGGGTATTTAAAACTCAGCTCACAAAAATTATGAAACTTTTCATTTGTTTAATTCGTAGGCGTGAAATTCTTCTTGAGAAGCTAGACTAAACTGGAAATTTTTTTTTTTAACCATCACTCTGACCTCCCGAGAGAAAAATAAATAATATCTCAAAATGTTTTATGTAAATTTCATTATATGAATCGGTTTTTGTACATAACCGCATGTAAATATTAGTAAATTGAGGAAAAACATATGAAAATGCGTGCTAATGGGACCAAGAACAAAGGTTTTCATTGTGCGTATGAAAAAATATAATTTATAATGTTATGTAAAATAATTTATTCCTTTATTTTAACGGTTTGTATAAATAAGGTACTTCATGATATTCTTATTAAGCTTTTTATCACCGACGAAATATAAAATTTAAAATATAAGCAGCCCTGACACAGACGTTCGTATTAGTAGCTGACAAAAAAAAATAACTTAGAACTGTATTAAACATAAGAAGGATTACAAGAAACGACTAGTTTTATACTCCCTTTACATTTTTTATGAATGCAATTAACTAGAGTCGTCTTAACTCAATATTAAAGGATCATATTTTTAAAAAAATTTACTTTATGTCTACATAAAGCAAAAAAAAAATTACAATTATTGGGTCCTTACCTATGAAATTGGTGTTTTTATTCTGTCTTAGCAATTTGTCCGTAACTATTAAGTTACAGAACATTCTTATAAAATAATTGCCTCTTCTACAAATAGACCATATATTTGAGTTCGTATTATTTAATTTGATATTTTTTTGTTAGTTTAATTGTGTTAAAATTAAACACAAAGACAATTATTTTTAACTGCCTCCCGAATACATCATTTGATTTTCATTTACATAAAAACGATGAATAATTTTTATCAAGCGTGTTCACACACATATTGCTAAAGCTTGTCTAATGATACATGCCAAATATTATTATCTCTGGATTTGTCGTTGTGAAGAAAACTGATAAAATGTTAGTATGTAAAATGCAGACATCCCCAAAATCTCCATACAAAACACCAATTTCATAGGTAAGGACCTAATATTTTATCTTCCATCGCATCTCAAATAAAATTTTACCAGTCAAAAAGCTTAAAGGTATATTTTATGTTATTTAAAGAATTTATTTATTTGTCCTCCGTGGTCGAGTGGTCTGTATGCCGGTCTCAAGACGTCGCCATCTCGGGAGGTTCTGGGTTCGATCCCAGTGGGGGCAAATGTTTGGGTGATGAATTTTAAGACATTTGTACTCCAGTTTTGGATGTTTATATATATTTATATATATTCAGGATAATTATATGTGTTTATCTATTAAATATATTAATCCTTCATCTAGTGTCCGTAACACAAGCAGCATTGCTTAAAATGGGGCTAGTTGATAGGTGTGAATGTTTGAAGATATTTATTTATTTATTGTTAATTTAATATTAAGAAAGAAATAAATAAATTTTATAGCGCGCTTTTTTGCTTTATTTTTTTATAATTACTTAAATACCCACGTTGCCTTTGATACAGTGACCATCACCTTAAATTTTGATTAAGTGTATTGTACTGTATTTATACATTCTATTCTGTTTTTTACGCCCTAAATTTGATAGAGTACATACTTAATAATTTATGTAAAGGGAAGATAAAGTCCCTTGCAGGGTTTCTTTCCAGTCTTTTCTTTTCACGCTTTTCTTATGACACTGGCCAGTATGCCTATAGAAAATTTTGTGTTTAAAAACCGATATTTTTAAAATGTATATGGCAGGAGCGTATTTAAATACATTTAATAAAGTTTCCAAACTAGCTAAGAGTGGTTATTCCAGAAGTGAGAGTATGTTCCGTTTATCTTCAACTAATAAATAAATATCTTCAGACATTCATACCTATCAACGAGCCCCATTTTAAGTAACTAATACTGCTTGTGTTACGGATAAATATTAAGGATAATTACATTAAATACTCAGAAAATATACTATACATATATAAATATCCAAGACTTACACAAACATTTGTCCCCACTGGGGATCGAACCCAGAACCTCTCGAGATGGCGACGCGACGAACAGACCACTCGGCCACGGAGGTTGTCACCTATAGAAATCTTTAAATGCTATACTGCAAAATTTACCCATCTTACTGTTTTCAATCACATCAATGATCTACACCCAGCTTAAAACTTATGTAAAGGTCTTCAGATAGTGCCTTAACATATATTTTTTGAAAAATTACAGAATACCTACACACCCAGAATCCAGTAAATCCCCACATAAAATAGGTCTTTACCAATGAAATTACCGTTTTGTGTGGGGATTTTGGGGGACTCTGCATTTTCCATACTAACATTTTTTCAGTTTTCTTCACAATGACAAATTAAATATAATAATATTTGTCATGTATCATTAGACAAGCTTTAGCAATATGTGTGATATCACTGTCCAAAAAAATTATTTATCGTTTTTAAGTGAATGCAAATCAAATGATGTATTCGGGAGGCACTTAAAAAGAGTTGTCTCTGTGGCCAATTTTAACACAATTAAACTTACAACAAATTATCAAAACAAATCAAAAGAGCTCAAAAATATGGTCTATTTCTAGAAGCGGTAATTATTTTTTAAAGAATACCGCCTCCACCAGATCTCTGCTTTACCTGATGGTTGACTGTTAGAGAGCGACATTAGTCGTTAAGTCCGCCATGTGTACATTTTTTGTAATGCACAAAAGCTTAAATAAATAAATACTCTGAAACTTAATAGTTACAGAAAAAATACTAAAGGTGAAAAAAAACTGTCATTTCATAGGTAAAGATCACGGAATATATAAAGAAGGTTTATCTATTCTGTGGTAAAGACCTATTATAATATTTGTGTATTATATTTGTGGGGATTCACTCCGCGAACTCTGATGCTTAAACTTACTAAGCTGATTGTCAATTGTTTACATTTTTTTCTTAAAATTAATTTCAAATTTGAATTTGGAATTTAATATTCTTAAAATTTTTCACTGAACCCTGAGAGCCAATATCGTTACAGCCTCAACACCTGTTGTGCTGAAAGTTACTTTCGCAAACTTTGTACTCACAGAACCCGCGAAACGTGATAAAAGCCTTGCAAAATAGTTTCTGGGACAACACATGCCCCAAAGTTAACGTCTTCACTTATTCTCCACCACATAAAATACAAAGAACTTTCCATGCGGGAATTTTTATAATGAATTTTACACTTGAGATGATGAAGATGGTGTACACCGAGCGGTTTAGATACTTCGTGAAATTTGTGTTGGCTTACAATGTACAAATGTAATATTAAGAGTTAAAAATAGAATTATTAAACAAACAAAGTTAGAGTTTTCGCTAGACAACTACGTAACTGTTCAATCAAACAATTTTGATTATTATTAACAAGACTGGCCAAAGTTTTGTTAAAAAAGTTTTCTTTTTTAATAAGCTATTAATTTTGAATTTCGTAAGCGTTATTTGTGTTACGAACTTCTTTTGGTTTTTCATCCTTTTAGTTTTTACTTTTTTCACGGTATGCAAGTAGTATATTAGTTTCGATATCGAAAACGAAACAACCGTCGCCAATGTTTGATCTGGGATAGGTGACCAAAATTAGAGACTTCGAGATTCTAAGTGCTTTCTAAAGCTACAATCCGATTTTGGCCCAACATAGAATGGAAATGTAATTGCTCCTCTTGCATCAATTTTTTGTTGTTTCAATATCAATACTAATGTATAATTACATATACAACCTTAGACCACTATTTCAACGGCTTGAGACAATTTCATCTTCTAACGATTTCTATGTACCCGAAATTAAACGCCAATTTGAATCCCAAATTTGTATGTCTAACACAAACTTAAACCTGATACGATCTAGTGAAACCGCTTATTGTTTTCGAACAAAGCGATTATTTTATTACAATTTACTTAGCAAGTGGGCAACCCGAAATTTCAAACAATTCTCACGGATATACAAAGGGACGCCTACAAGTTTTTAGACCATCATCAGTTGCATCAAATAGGCGCTTTAGTATCATTTGGCATAATACCATCCATAATCCAACCTCTTTAAAACAAGGCTGATCATAACCATGATCAAACTTTGAATAATTTTGTGATATAAAAAACAAATATGTTCGAGTAATTACGGGTTGAGATTCTTTGAGCCAACTAGCCTAACCGCCCATGGGAAGAGTTTTCGTAATAATTGACCAATGTAATTGAGCTGTGTGGGTATACAGCTCGGCAATTTGTTGTTCGTTATAGCTTATAGCGCCTGATCGCTAGACCACCCACTGCTGTCAACTAAGGTGGTGTCTAGATTGAGTGGTTGAACAAAATTCTTAAATCTAATAAAATATTCTTAGTGTATTTTTTACTAACATTTTCATAGTAATTCTGAATCTCGTACCATACAGAAAACCAATTAGATTGAAGTATATTAATCGCAACGAATTTCCAAATCTCCACAAATTTAATAAAGTGTGTTAATAAGAAAAGATGAATGAAAAAAAAGAGTGAAATAAATCCATCTACCTTATTCTGAATTACGAGTAATTAAGTGAAATGATATCTTAATCGTCCTGTAAAATTAAAATTTTGTAAAAAGTTAATTTGACTACGTAAAATTTTAGATTTTAGGAAACTTTTGAGATGAAGTTCAACAGTTCTAGTACACTACTTATTACGAAACTCGCATTATGTCAATAGTGATGTTGCAATAATAATAGAGAAATATATCGATATAAACATCTTTCGGTCGATTATAATTTACTGACTGACTTATTTATACTATACTTATTTCTTTTGTTTTTATCTAGACAAACGCAATCTTGAAAATGTAACAAAGGTGTGAAATAAAGTAACCGAGTGGTGCGAGCGCATTTCACGTGTGACTTCATCTTTATAACCTCAACCCAAGACTTAACATTCAAATGGGTTTCCGCGGAACACAACATTTCCATTTTATGTCACAGGTCTCATGTATTTGTCTGTTATTTTCTTTTTAACTGATTTAAATATGTTTTCTTCGATGTTCTGTGACTCAGATGTTAACAAGGTATTTCACGGCAAGAATTGCCTAATAAGTTTCTTTTTATAGATATTATTAAATTTAAGCTTTTTAACAAGTCAAAACATTTTTCATATTGAATATTGAAAATTTCATAAAAAAAACGACTATTCAATATTTTATTGATACAGACTTTTTAAATTAAGATAATTAAACAATTAATGGTCACCTTCAATCATTTTTGGCATTTTTCATTAATGTTATATTTTTTAAATGTAAGTTTAGATTACTAAGTTAATATTTGCTATCAAAAAGACCTAAAATGAATGGTGCTCTCAAACTTTTATGCATTTAAAATACTTCCAAATTAAGATGAAAAATCATGACATTTTCATGACACCTGAAACTATCTTTATCATAATACATTACCTCATTGTTTTATTTTCATTCTTATTTGTATCATTTCGATGATACCAATATAGCTTGTGTTTAAATACACTTTATACATAATACACTGCAAAACATAAGGTACTTCATTTCAAAAATAAATAAAGTTTTTATTCAATGACGATATTCGTATAATGATAATAAGAATGGCTACACTTTTTCCTATTTTATTAGAAATTATTAGAGTCCATATTTTTTTTTGTCCCAGAATTGGATAAAAAGTTTAAGAACCACAAATTCTTTGTTTACATTTTGTCTCAGATCAAAATGGACAGACAATAGAATCTTTACGCGCGCATGAATTCGCGCGTAAAGATTCGCGGTGAACTCGCCCTTCGCCTTCTGGCAGTACCAGTTAGTATTTCACTATTAAAAAATCTTTAATATTAATACTTTTAAAAAATATATTGGTTACGAAAAAAACAAATCCTTTTACACATCACTAAAACAATACACGTCTTAGCTGCTGGCGTAATTTTAGGAAATCTATGATTTATTTCTTCGTGAGTTAATTTTGAGGTAATTATATTCTCAACTGGTATGTTGTAGAGTGATTATCGAGTGAGTTGGTGCCGCCCCTAGCAATAATCTCCTTGTTAGAGAATAGTGATGTGATAAATATTAGTGTCGATAAGATTAGGTTTTTTTTATGTTATTCATATCTTAAATTCAAAATAAGTGAGTGTAAAGTGAGTTTAAGCTAATCAAATTTAGAAAATAAGTAAGATTAATTTTTTTTATCCGTGGTCAGGTTGACCAGTCGGTTAATATATGGACCAATGTTTTCGCCATTGGTCCATATCTTAGACAATTTAACAACAACACAATGCTAAGATTAGTAAAATTGTGACTGGAGGCACAACTTTTAATTTTTATCGCAAATTTTAAAATTTGTCAAGCCACGTCATGCATTTTGTCGTTTTCATGGACGCTATTGGTCTAAATTTTAACTATTGGGGTTTATACTACTGCGAATCAAAAAACTCACCCTAACTGTGCATAAATGGCGGTGTAACGGCGACAATAACAAAGAGGTTGGTGTGGCCAAAGAAGGTAGTGTACCCTTTTTAGTAGTTATCCTTTTCAGTAGCATCTTATTTTATAAAAAGCTCAACAAGAATCTCGTCACCACCCGTTGGTTAACACTGGATTTGAAGTACAAAAAAAGGGTTAAAAGGTATTTTTTTTGCCTCATCAGCAAAACCATAAGAGTCATAGAGTGTTGTATATTATATCTATATTTTTATCGATAGTAAATTTCTATCTGGCGAATTGACAACACTAGATTAAGGTACGGTATGCATATTAAAGTATGATTCGCGTGCTAAAACTCAGTTTTTTGTTGGCATCAGGGCCGGGGTGTTACCCGCTGTATTATTAACTGGCGCCAACCTAAACTTTGATGCTATGCTTCGTTATGTCACACCCTACTCAAGATACTCGGAGCCTGAACATACATTTTTAAATACAACTTCAAAGTTAAGGAATGTAGAGGGACCATTTTTTATTCTTTAAAGCGTCTGTTTTTATGAAGAATAAATTTGTGTACTTTCCTTTTTTGCTGGCCGTACTTCAGTTGCCTCTTTGAATAAGTAAAATGATATTTTTAGGAAGAAAGTGCTAAATCAAGGTTTTTGAAAATTCCTAAATTTTTTAGTACATTTTAGGTTTCTTTCGGTACAAAGCTTTGGAAAACAAATATAAGACTTTATTTGAAAGATTGTCTTAAAATGGAGTTTTTTGGAATTTTCTTAATGTAAAATACTTCCTTGAATATTTTTGGTACATTTTATATTGTTGAAAAAAGAAATGAAAACTGAGCAACTGCATACCTAGAGTTAATTTGCCTTAGTGAAATTAAAACTCAGAGATACTAGTATTATAAACTGTCAATAAAATAGCCAACTCTACTATACCAGTGGCGACAGCAACACTACCGTTTGTACAAATGAAGTTACAAACGGTTTATATTCCCAGAGCAGTTAACGTGGAATTTGTGTTTGACAAAACGTTTAGTTAGTTCGTACGTTCTATATGTTACACAAACGCTAAAACAATAGACATTGGCAAAGGAGCCAGCCGAAAATAAACAAAGTGCTGAAATGCGTGCGCTCTACAAATAAAAATATCTTCCTAAAGGAACGTTTATGCGGAAACCATCCATAAATATGTTTTTCACACGTCTAGACTTGTTTTCAGTTTAAACAAAACTTCACCGGGTAGGGAAAGTTCGTAACGTGGAAACTTGTGAATTTAGTTTTTATTTAACGCCTCTATAAAGGCAGGGACGAGTAGAACAATCGAAGCACGAACTTTCTTTGCCTCTCTGTTTCTGTTTACCCAGTTCTCGTAATAATAAAATAAAAATAAATTATCCTACATTTTTGTTAACCCTGCCATTATGAAGTTGCAAAATTGTACACATACATACATACAATCACGCCTGCAATCCCCGAAGGGGTAGGCAGAGTCCAAAGAGCACTGTGTTCCTTAAGACCACATTTAGCATTTTTAAATTTTCTATGATTATATGAAACTGAAAATTTTACTATTGGTCAAGATGATGTCACATTTTAGTATCATACGTTTACGTAATTGGTCAATACTTTAACCATTTGGTTACTTATGTATGGACCAGAAAACTAGCCCTAAAGCTTCACAGATGACGTAGAGGGTGCGATCATCTGTCTCTAAGAATTACGTTATTTATGGTCCAACTTAAATTTGCGTTTCGCAATCAAAATTTTCATCGTACAACACTCGGAACTGGGACTGTTTCAGCTTTCCCGACTGCAGAACTAAGTTTGTAGATAGTAAAATAAACAGTGTAAATTAGTGCTGCAAGCATTCTATTCAATTAACATAGACGTGGAACAGAAAGCAACGTCATTAGTCATGATCAGACGATAATCCACGAAAACACCGTTTGTCATTCACACATACGTTGCTTAGCTGTCTTTGAAACGTTGAGCCCGTCTGTTTATAAAAGATTTAATTTATCGTAGTCACACTTGACAAATATAAAATAAACTGACAGTGGCAAATAAAGTTAACTATCCAGACTAATATTATAGATGCAAAAGTAACCCTGTCAGTCTGTCTCGCCTTCACATCAAAACTACTTAACTAAAATTTGGTACACAGATAGTCTAGAGCCTGGGAAAGGAGATAGGCTACCTATTATCCCGATATGCCCATGGGAACGGGTGCCATGCGGGTGAATGTTAAAAATTTAAATAACTCCTCCCAGAAAAATGAAGGCCAAATTTACGCCACTATGAACTTTGCTTCTAATAATAGAGTAGGAGTAAATTTTCTATTGCACCAATTGAGGCTACTGTTCCGATTTGAAAAATCTTTTCAGTGTATAATTGACTATTTATTGAGTAAGGTATAGCCTTACTCAATAAATTTATACCATCACACTATCTCAAAGTTACTATTTTTGCGCGGATGGAGTCGCGGGCAAAAGCTAGTAAGATATTATTTGTGCGATTTTGATACAGAATTATACATTTGTGGCGGTACGGCGAAATGCGTAAGCGAACCCTGTCTGTCACACACAGTTTTCCAGCCTATGAGGCTCCATTGAGGGTCCTTTCCTCATTAGGTGTGAAAAACTCATAAGAGACAAATGAATTTTGGCACTATAGTACGTCTCAATCCAAGTTGCCAAAAAAGTCAACAAAACATAGGTAATGTTTCATCTCTAAAATGTTTTGTGATGACTGTAGGTAATTGAAATCAATTGAAACGTACAACAATTGTTACCGTTAATTATATTTACGTACCAATGTCCATGTAAAAAGTGTGATTATTGAATAACAAATTCGGTGAAATTCAGTAAGTCTGCTTTTTTGTTAAACTTTTTGGCAACTTGGATTGAGACGTACGTTGGATGGGTAACCAAAACTTTTGTGAACTTTAAGTATGTACACCAAATAAAATTGGGAACAGAAAGAATTTTCCTCCATACTTCAGCCGTTAAGCCGTTGATCTGGTTTCTATCAATCGTTTTACTTACCAATGGGCGAGCATGGTGTTTGGCCCGAACTCCCCATGATCAATTATTTAAGGAGGCCTGTACCTTGCTGTGGACTTAGGTAGGCTGGTGATGAACAATCTTAGGTAGTGTTTCTTTAAATAACCAGTAGAGCGATAACGCGGGTAATGTAGTAAACGTTAAACGTCTCCTATCTCCTAATCAAAAAAAAAATAAAAAAAAAAAAAAATCATAACTTAATCCTCTTACCCATCCCTATATACTCCTGTGTGGGAGCAACCTCGGATTTACCACGCAGTTTAACAATTTCAAACCTTATTGACTTATGCATAATGTAAAATATAACATAATTATTCCCAAAATCTGGTCTGCTATTTTTATTGTTACTATTTTAGGATGTTTCTTGTTACCCATTACTTTTGACATTCAATTCTGGCTACGAGTAGGCTGTTCAAGAATTAGGCTTCTAATTTATAGAGTAATTAAAAATGTACCTTGATATTATTGCGAAAATGTCCAAAGTGAAACAACTGAAGAAGCGAATGATAACGCAACAGAGACAGAGGAATATTAAAACTACTTTTCTAGGCCGGACGTTTGCACAATATGTTACATTACTTAATTAAGCTATTGATTACACAGAACCCACAATGCTAAGCCCGCAATGTTTAACATTTAACGATATTATCGACAATCGTATTCAGTGTAGTGATAAAGTGGGATTACTACAGCTTTTATCTCTGCTTTGACAATCGTATTCTGTGAATAATAATGCTAATTGGTACCATTTATGTAACAGTATGTAATCCTGTGTACATAATAATACGTGTAACATTTGCTATTGTTGATATAGAAAACAACATTTATTCAAATACTAGCTGTGCCCGCGACGTTGTCCGCGTGGCTATTGATTTAGCGCCGGAAAGGAGTTGACGAAAAGTTTTAGTTGGTATAATTAACACAACATTGTTTTTTTTAATGTTTAATATAACATTCCTACCTCTTATTTAGTAAAATGTTGACCTCTAAATATTGGGTCCTTATCTATGAAATTGGTGTTTTTTTTCTCTCTTAGTATTTTGTCTGTAACTATTAAGATTCAGAGTATTCCTAAAAAATAATTACCTCGTCTAAAAATAGACTATATTTTTGAGCTCTTTTGATTTGTTTTGATAAATTGTTGTAAGTTTAATTGTGTTAAAATTGGACACGGAGACAACTCTTTTTAAGTGCCTCCCGAATACATCATTTTATTTGCATTCACTTAAAAACGATAAATAATTTTTATGAAGTGTGATATTACACATATTACTAAAGCTTGTCTAATGATAAATGCCAAATATTATTATCTTTCGATTTGTCGTTGTGAAGAAAACTGAAAAAATTTTAGTATGGAAAATGCAGAATTCCCCAAAATCTCCATACAAAACACCAATTTCATATGTAAGGACCTAATATTAAAATTATGAGAATAACATTTCTTGTCAGTGGCACCCAGTGTCACCTGATTAATGTTTGTCATGTTAAATCTCTGTTATAGTGTCATTATTTTACAATACCGAGAAACTTTAAAATTCGAAATGAAATTACATTTTGACGAAATATGTCACTTAATACGGTCGAGCAGATATTGATAACCACCGGTTTCACCCGCGCGGTACCCGTTCCCATGGGAATATCGGAACGAAAGGTAGCCTATGATTTTTAATCCAATATTAGGTCCTTACCTATGAAATTGGTGTTATGTATGGAGATTTTGGGGATGTCTGCATTTTACATACTAACATTTTTTGAGTTTTCTTCACAACGACAATACCAAAGATAATAATATTTGGCATGTATCATTAGACAAGCTTTAGCAATATGTGTGTGAACACGCTTGATAAAAATTATTCATCGTTTTTATGTTAATGTAAATCAAATGATGTATTCGGGAGGCAGTTAAAAATTATTGTCTTTGTGTCTAATTTTAACACAATTAAACTTACAAAAAATTATCAAATTAAATAATACGAGCTCAAATATATGGTCTATTTTTAGAAGAGGCAATTATTTTATAAGAATGTTCTGAAACTTAATAGTTACGGACAAATTGCTAAGACAGAATATAGACACCAATTTCATAGGTAAGGACCCAATATTATTATTGTACGATTTTTAACTGCGCACAGCGTCATCTATTAACTGGTGGTTAAACCACATCAGAACATGGCTATCTATGAATAGTGCGTGCGTAGTCAATAATCACCCCCTGAAAGTACTCGTAGTTGAAAGTAGTTGCAAGTTGCATTGTCGCCGGGTTCTGAACTATTCTCAAAGTTTCAGCCCGATTGAGTTACAAAAATCCAACCGAACAAACAAAGAGACAAAAAGACAAGCAAGAAAGTGAGTTAATATAAATGTAGTAATAATAAAAAAACGTGATAATTAAAGCGATGTGTTCCTGTTGTCGCCAAAGTTTTTGATAGTGCGTTATGATAGGAGCAGAGGGCTCGTCTTCTATGCTATCAACATAATAAGAAAACGAACTAAACGAACGATGTACTTCGACATTAAAGGGCTTACTACCCTTGCCTCATAAAAAGCCTACTAATTATCAATGATTTATTATAACTCGTATCGCTACATGAAATAATAAGCTTTTTACTACATGATAAGTAATTAAGCTTAAATAAAATGTTTATCAAAATATCATGTTACCTTAAAGCCAAATGGCCTCTTATAAACTCTTAATTACACAACAAACCATTAAACTCATCGAATTACACTGCGATAATATCACTTATCTACATGTTCAATAGTATTTTATAGGTGCCAATAAAAAAGGAGAATATCAAAAACCAACGTGCAATAAAAAAGTTTACTCCGAAGTCATAAACTACGATTTCCATACTGGTAACATTGTTTGGGGTCAATCACCCCTTTATGACTAAGATAATACTCCTAATGTAAACGTTTTCTATAACAATAATAAAAAAAGCGAAAAGGAATTCTTTTTATGTGCTTGCATTATGAGAATCGATTTATTTTTTGCCTCGCGAAATGTTATAGTTTCAAATAATGGGCTGAACGCAAAAAACCTCGTTTCCTTTGTGGTTTTATAATTTGTTTGACTTGTAACGATAGATGGATAAATTTATGAGTGAAACTTATAATGATTATGGACTGCAGATAGTAAATATCGGGATTATAACTAAATGGCTTGTGTTTATGTTTGGTTCGTCTTTATGCTCGTTGCCTATTTTATAATAAGTTGATATTCAAGAACACATACTTTTGCAACTAAACTTTTTAGTTTCGTTAAGAAGCTCAATTTCTATAGGAAACGTGAAAATTGGAAAATATTCTTAACGCAACTAAAAAGAAAAGTTTTGTACAATGATAACTTAAACTAAGGGACAGCTTAAATTCGTCCAACTGAAAACGAGCCTTTTATATTAACTTTCTATTGTTATACAATGCAGATTATCTTTATAGAATAATAACATTAATCTAAGTCTTGCAAAGACAGATATGTTACAGAAATTTTTGTTTAGATTCACAGTTACTATATTATTATTATTGGGTTGATGAAATATGGTTCAATTGGTTCCTGTGGGACAGGAAATGAAAATTTATATCTTATCAAGAGTAAAGGATTCTTTTGTTAGGATGATCATAAAGTGGCTGTATATCTGATAGCTCCTGTGCCTAGATTAAGCCTATGGCGTTGTCCAGAATGAACTGGAGTTTTTGGCGGCATCCAACTATGGCGGACGTGATTTTTATTTTGATGATTGTAATATTGTACGGAGTGGATATTGTTACGTAAAATCAGTGTACTTTTGTGTAATAAGTGTCTGTGATGATGTGCAATATGGAGGATTATCGAAATAAACGTCAAGTGGTGTGAAAAGTGATGAGTTTTTTATCGTGGTAATCCACCTCATACAAGTAGCACCACAGTGTCTGCCATCGATCGTTTGACGCCAAACTCTCCCAAGATGCATTGAAATGCATTACACTAGCATTTCAATGCAAACTACTGAAGAAATATATACTGAAGACTTGGCTGTATGGGCTCCGTTCCCTTTGCCTTCCCTACATGGAGAATTCTACAGAAAAAGATTGGCGGGCTTTTGGATGAGATAGGCGCGTTTTATTGAAAATTTCTTTTCATAGTTTAATTTTATTGATTTTTCGTTGTATATTGTTGTAAATAGTATAATAGCATAGTATTCTGTACATACACCCATAAAAATGCCGGACGGGGATGGTGAGCCCCCGCCCGGCGGAACTGAGAAAAGGAAGGTCCCCAACAGAGCGAGCGCTGCTGGATCTGAGGACAATTATTACAAACCATATATTAAGCCAGGGTATAAGCGGTTGTTTCCCGAAAACGCGGTGAGTGGCGAACATTCTGTATATGTAGAGAGCTGTAAAGATAATGAAAAGTTGGGTAATAAAAATCCCATATTAACCACTAATTTATTTAAGAACGATATTAAGGGTATCTCTAATATCAAGCGAGTGAACCCTACGAAAATTTGCGTGTCTTTCTTGCAAGCGAGTAATGCCAACAATTTTATACGGAACGACGACTTTTTGAACAAACATAATTTTAAGGCATATATTCCTGCGGCTGCGGTTGAAAAGACTGGCGTTTTGAGGTTTGTTCCAGTAAGCATCAGTAACGAAGAACTTTTCAAAAAATTGTCTTCCCCATTTGAAATTGTTGCCATACGCCGATTCACTAAAAGAGACAATGGCGAAATTAAGCCTTTCCAAAGCGTAAGCGTTACATTTTTCTCTAACGTTTTACCAGAGCATGTGTACCTTGATTTATTTCGTTTTAGAGTGCACGAGTATAATGCACCTCTGTTGCAGTGTTATAAATGCTTCAGATTTAACCACGGCGCTAAAATATGTAAGGCAGTTCAAAAATGCTCTATCTGCTCAGAGGAGCATCATTTCTCTCAGTGCTCTAACAATAAAAACATTAAATGTGTAAATTGTCAGGGGGCACATCTTTCTATTTCTAGGGATTGTCCAATAAAAAAACAAAAAATTGAGGAAAGGAAAAATAAATCTACATATGCCAACGTTATCACTAAAAATAGAGACAATTTATTATACAAAAGCTATCACTCTGAATTTCCAACATTGCCTAACAGTAACAAAATGATTCAGTTAACGAAAATGACTCAAAACTTCAATGCTAAACCCACAACCTCTAAGGTCCTGCCAAACTCTGGCTCCAAACCCACGTCTATAATAACTAATTCCAATAATTCAGATGTCACCAAAATTTCAAATGACGACTTAATTGATGCAATCATTTCAAACGAATATATTCGTAAGGGATTAGTAGGTGCCCTTATAGCAATAGGAAATGAAAACAGGGCGATAACAAGTAATGTTATACAAGAAGTTTTGATTCAAACATTTAAATCTCCACAGTCATCATAATGGATAAAAGTTTTTTACGGATAGCACAGTATAATGTTGAAGGTATTTTTAATAAAAAACCCTTACTAATAGATTTTTTACAGAAAGAGGATATAGATATATGCCTCTTAAATGAAACATGGCTTAGAATAGATAGTAATTTTAAAATTGGCGGATATAATGCCATTAATAAAATTGGCGCTAATAATAGAGGTGGAGTATCCATTTTAATTAAAAATAGTTTTAAACATACTGTTATTTCTACACCATTCACTGATCAGTTACAAACAATAGCAGTTACTTTAAGTACCAATATAGGCAATTTGACAATATTATGCATCTATTGTCCCCCTCCAAAAGAGGTCCGTCCTTGGTTTCAAATATCTATGTTGAAGAGGATTGTCGATAGTTTGCCAAGACCTCTGATGATATCTGGAGATTTAAATACTCATCATGTTGCATTTGGTTGTCACAGCTCCAGCAGACGAGGCAATGACTTATTTGATATGTTTGAGGATTGTGATCTTTGTATTTTAAATACTGGTACTCCAACTACTGTAGGCAGGTCATCAAGTAATTCTTCAGCTATTGATGTCTCATGTATAAGCTCTTCGATGATAGCACTATGTGACTGGTATGTGCACTCAGATCCAATGGGTAGTTATCATTATCCAACTATTACAGATTTACATATTAATGTGGACAAATATACTGTAGGGTTGCCAAGCGAACGTTTTCTGTATAATAAGGCTGACTGGGTTAAATTCTCTGCAGATAGTGAAACAGCTTTTAATTACATAATTTGTGATCCTATTGACCCCTTAATTGCCTATGAAACATTTTGTAGTATTTTACATCAATTAAAAGAGAAACACATACCAAAATTTAAAATAGATTCTACTTTTAGAATGAAATCGCCAGCCCCTTGGTGGGATGATGATTGCAAAGCAGCTGTTAATAATAGCAAAGAAGCTTTAAAATCTTAAAGATCAAATCCATCTATTGAGAACTATATTAATTACAAAAAAGTAGACGCATTTAAAAAAAAATTACTAAGTCAGAAAAAAAAGTATAGTTGGTTAAAGTTATGTGAATCATTTAATAGATGTACTCCAGTTAGCATTATATGGAATTACATAAGGCGATTTAAAAGAGCTGCAACACCAGTCAAAGGTAAAAGTGATGAGTGGCTTCCATCTTTCTTCAACAAGTATGCTCCTTTATCCCCACCTGAAAAAGATAAAGATACCAATTTAATAAATTCTATATTTCAAAATGATGATCAGTCTGATACATTTTTTTTGCAACAATCTTTTACATGGTCTGAATTTAAAACATCATTACATTCTAGAAAAGATACTTCACCAGGTCTAGATAATATCACATATAAGCTTATAAAAAAATTACATATAAATGCTCAAAAAGTCCTTCTCCATATTTATAATGTACTTTGGGCATCACAAATAATTCCTATATCATGGAAAACACAATGTGTTATACCAATAGTGAAACCAAATAAACCAGTGCATGATAGTAATTCTTATAGGCCCATTTCTCTATCTTCTTGTATAGGTAAAGTGTTTGAAAATATGTTAAAAATAAGATTGGATTACTATGTAGAACGAAATAATATTTTACCTGTCGAGCAATTTGGATTCCGTAGAGGACACAGTGCCACAGAGAGCTTCACAGCTTTAGTCTCTGATATAAGAAAATCTTTCATTAATCATTCTTCTACTGTTTGTGCTTTTTTGGATGTTCAGGGTGCATTTGACAATGTTGATCCTTCTGTGCTTGTTCAAGTACTTTATGAAGTTGGTGTTCCAAAAAAAATCTGTAAATGGGTATTTAATTTTTTACATGAACGCACTATGTACAT
Organism: Parapoynx stratiotata; assembly: GCA_910589355.1. NCBI lineage: Eukaryota > Metazoa > Arthropoda > Insecta > Lepidoptera > Crambidae > Parapoynx > Parapoynx stratiotata. The sequence continues at coordinate 2,864,921 of OU342468.1, read as the reverse complement.
CAGGCATAATAATTTAATTCATGGACCTAGAAAAGTATATAAAGGCACTATGCAAGGGGCAACCATATCTCCATTATTATATAACATATATACATGCCAAATGAAACAATTTCTGAAAGAGAAAGATGTACACTTTTTACAACTTGCAGATGATCTTCTTGTATATACTGTACATAAAGATGTAAATATTGCCATTAACAAACTAAATGTAGGCTTATCGCAAGTACACAATTTCTATTCTAATAAACTAAAGTTACAAATAAGTTTTTCAAAAAGTTCAGCAATGATTTTTTCAAAGAAAGTTCCTAGCATTAGTAGAAATATAATGTATGATAATAATTCACTTCCTCTGGTGTCGGAACATAGGTTTCTTGGCATTGAACTTGATTCTAAATTATCCTTCAATAGTCATATTAACAAAATTATAGGCAGTGCTTCAAGAAACCTTAATGTTCTGAAATCTTTAGCAGGTGTACATTGGGGATCTGATCCAAAAATTTTATCTATGCTTTACAAGAGTCTTGTTAGAAGTCATTTTGATTACAGTACTTTAGCATATATGAATGCTAGTAAAACTTTGCTTAACAAGTTGGACATAATACAGAACAAAGCATTGAGAATAATTACTGGTGCTATGTGTTCAACACCCATTCATGTCATGCAAAGTGAAGCTTGTATACCACCCCTTTTATTTAGAAGATTAGAATTAGCAGAAAGGTTTTGCTTAAAACTGGTATCATCTAACAATTCATGTGTTTTAAACAAAGTGTTATATCCTCAATCATTACAAGACCTTTCTAGGGAGCAATATATTAATATTTATACTATAACCACTAAATACACCCCTGAAATACCATCAATTATTGTTCATGTACATAAATTCTGTGAAAATTTGTATATAGATAATGTTTGGCCATTGTATAAAATAGATTACAACGCAATTATAAATTGTAATATAAATGTATGTAGCAATGTTATTAGTAATAATTTAGATATGGTAAAATTTTTAGATGGTAAGTGTTATTATAAGTTATATACTGATGGATCCAAGACTGATAATAGTGTAACTTCAGCTTACTATGACTCTCAAACTAAAATAAGTAGATGTTTTAAGATTCCTTCTGATTGTAGTGTATTTACAGCAGAATGTTATGCTATTTATCAGGCCTTGTTGTATATATCCAATGTACATACTAGATATCATTTCTTAATATTATCTGATTCTCAAAGTGTGATCAAATCAATTGAGAGTGATAAATGGAGATTTGACTCATGCTATATAATTTTTAATATAAAGCAGCTTTTATATGATTTGTGTAAAAAAGGCAAAGAGGCACATTTCTTATGGGTACCATCGCATAGAGGCATAACTGGAAATGAGATAGTAGATGCAGCAGCGGTAAACATACCAGATGAAGATCATACGTCGTCGTTAAGAGTTCCATTCACAGATTTCCATGTAAAGTTGAGGAAGAATTTGTTGGCATACTGGCAAGAATACTGGGCATTGATCAGCGAAGAAAAAGGATCATGGTACAAAGCAATCCAAGGAAGCTTGCCCGCCCAACCTTGGTGGAATCATAGATCTGTCGACAGCAGAAAATTTGTAACAATTATTAACAGATTGAGATTTGGCCACGGTCAATTTCGCACTCACCTGCATAGACTTAAAATGGAAACCGACCCAACCTGCCCAGACTGCAAAGAAAACGAAGATCTAAATCATATCTTCTTCAAATGCAAAAAATATGGTATCCAGCGGCTTTTACTTGCATCAGAAATCATTGAGAGTCAAGATGATGTTCCCCGAAACTTACAAACATTACTCAGAAATATTAATAATTATAAACCAATTTATAAATATGTGTTACAAACTTTACAGAAAATTTAAACTGTTGAGATAAAGAATATGAAGATGAGGAAGATTGACAATTTGACATTTTCTACGGTAAACGTGTAAATAGTGATTTCTCGTGTTTGGATAGTTCAGTGTTCTACTGTAAACGTGTGGCTTAAAAGGTCTTGCAACCAGAGCCGTAAAACTGAATTAAAAAAAAAAAGAGAATTCTACAAACAGAATGAACTGTCAAAGTGACAGACAGAGTGCGCCATTCGCGCCAAGTGAGATAAGTTGAAGTGCTCTGATGAAAACACAGGAAAAAGGGAAATGTCGTGTGATGTGATGTGATTACGGAATGCTGTTGATTGAAACAGGTAGTATTTGTACAAAATTAATTGTTACGGCTTATTGTGAATTGGTGGTACATGTATTGTTGTGATTATGGTGCAAATACTATGACTTTCGAACTAGATAACTTTGTTTCATTCAAACACTTACTGGACTATTTTACTATTGTACAACAACATAACACAATATAGCATAATTACGCCTCTTAGGGCGAATTCGACGAACTTAAGATTAGTAACACGGGAATAGTAATACCAAACTGAGTTCACACGATTGGTCGAATCTGTCCAAAGGGGGGAGCCGATTAGCCATCCTATTTTTTTTAAGTTTGGCTACACGCGAATAATATTATTTTAACGGAGTACGCAGTTTTTCGCGCACGAATGTGTCAATGTCTCGTTTGACATAGAGCAGATTCGACCAATCGTTTCAGCTCAGTTTGGTATTACTAATCTCAATTTGGTCGAATTCGCCGTTAGAGGGGTAGGTAGATGTGTTATTGACACCTATATTTTGCGAGATATGTTTGGTCCCCGTGTAACAGGTGGCGAGTCTGTTACCAAACACCGGGCTCAATGTGAGGCAAGCGATATTCACAATGAACTGTACATAAGCTTAATTCAAACTCAGTGGTACAGGCGGTGGGATCAAACCAGCGAATCCCGCGGCCTCTCGAACGAGTAGTGCCGTCGCCGTCGTCGGACCCAACTCCGCTACCGCTGCCTCTAAAACAACAACCTACAACAAATAAAAAAAAAACAAAAATAACTCTCCTTCTTCTACATTATAGTTATTTTTTATATCAATTTTACTTATAGTTTCCTATCTAATAATATTATGTACAAGATGCCCATAGGCTCAGGACAGCTTCACAATGAAATCGTTACGGCCTTAAATTAGCAACATTAAAACAAGCCTCTCTCGTTCAAGATAAGGCCTTTGCGAAGGGGAATAAATTGAACGATGTTATGCCTTAGATAGTGAAGTTGAATAGAATGGAATAAGATATTATAGAGAAATATCTGTTCAATGTTGTTTTAATTTAACAAAAGTGTTTTGGTGTCCCTTTACTTTACGAATAAATGTTTCTGGGAAAATGTTGATTTCAGATTATTTACAAATATATGACCTTAAGTTTGAATAATATAGTACACAGAGAATGGTGTATGGAACATATATTTTATCTGCGTCTTCTATATAGACCAAACCTGTAAGGGGTAATTCAAGCTGGCATTCCATTAAAAAAACTAGTATTTCCCTTAACAATATCAATATTATCATCATCCGCCAAACATCCGCTATTGAATATAATCTTTCCTCAAAGGCTTCTTTGAATATTTACCTACGACTGGATTGGAACAAATTTTTTTTGAGACCATTAAACTCAGCAACTACCGCACTGTCCAAGACTTTAATTCGAATTCGCCAAGGAAAATTTAAAAGCAACCCGAGCAAACGGAATCTCATTGCAGCAGTACTTGAGATTGAGCACTCCCGCATAAAGCGGTCCACATTGTTGGTGTATGATATTCTTAAAGTCTCTCGCAAATTGGCCCCTAACTCGAGTCACGTTCGAGCTATTAGTCCGGGTACTTATATTAAAGTTTCATCGGGCCACGATCAATGAACCACTTTACCGTTTTGTGGGGAAAATATTTTATGATCACGTGAAACGGACCGTGAGTTCGACCAGACAGGTGTCATAAAATGGTAATATTGCCATTAGTAGGGGACACGCGTATTCAACTGTCTTTTGGATACCAGAAAGTATTCTTGGGGTTTTGGGGTAAGTTTGAGGTTCAGAGCTTGGTAGGTTTAAATGTCAAATGATTTATCAATAATATTTATAAATCTTAATATGTTTTGATTTGGTAAAGTTACAATGTTGAAGTTTAAACTTAAGCTGTGACCCTACTCTGTAAGGTAATCTTGACAAATCAATATTGATTTAATGCAACGTCAAAAATGTCCTTTTATCGTCCTCAGCCTATATACGTCCCACTGCTGGGACAGGCCTTTCTCATGGAGAAACATACATTAGGAGTATGGGCCGTAACACCACCACGCTGGCCCAATGCGGGTTGGTGGGTAGAAACGGTTACAAATGCGACCGGGACCAACGGCTTAATGTGCCTTTCGAAGCACGGAGGAGCTAGATCACAAAGTCTTGGTCACCCATCCACGGCCTGACCATGGCGAAGGTAGCTTTGTTTTCGATCGAAGCCAAAGGGCACTGACCACTACGCCACCGAGCTCCTCGTCCTTCCTTTGAAATTTTTTTTTATTATGACAGGTAAGCTCTTGGCCTTCATCTCACCTGATGGTAAGTGACGGTAAAGCCAAAGGTGGAAGCGAGCTTCACCTGTAATCCTCAACAGCTAAGGAACTGGCTATCACCTCTGATTGCCGGAACACAACAATGCTTATAACATTGTTATTATGGTGACAAATTTAGGTAAGATGGCTTAGAAGCCCTACCACCAACCAAACCGAGCAGAAAACCCCCTGCCCCCGTCGGGAAGCGAGCCTCGGACCTCCCGATTGACACCCGGTGGTTTTAAACGACAAAGCGTCTACTACAAACTAGCAGGATTTTATAAAAACGTGATAAACTATAAAAAAAATTGAATACATTTTAAGCCCTTTTTAAATAGACGCTTAATTTACCGTTTAATGGAACGCAGGACATTTTAGTATTTTTGTCTTGGACATTAAATAAATTAAGTCTCATTTAAAATAGTAATTAAAACAATAATCAAAACACTTAGCAACAAACATGTTTAGACAAAACCTGTAACTGGAGTTTCCAGTTCAGTAATAGTTAATATTGATATCTCATGGAGGGTTTGTTGTGTCATCAAAGTAACATAGTGTAAATGGTATGAGTAAGATACGATACATTAAGAGAGAAGTGTAAAGTTACTATAGTTCATACACCAAAAAAGTTCTAAAATAGCTCCAAAAATAGTGAAAATAAGGAGCAAAATCTTTGCAGACAAGTACTTAGAGAGAGGATTGCCACATTACAATAAGAATGGATGCAGATGGAGAAATGGATGATATTATAATGGTTACATTTGTAAAATGACCAAAATAGATGATTCACTTTCCTCCCACAACTGTGCCAGCTACCCAAGTTCATATTATGATACTAATATCCACCCCAATCATGGTTACTGCTCTAAACAACAAACTTCCGTATCAAGGAACCGCCTCGAGCCTTTTTAACCACGAACAGAGACTGAGATTAAACAGCTTATGTTTAGGTTGAGTGGAGACAGAATATAAAGGGTGTGAATAGTTTGACACTATACCTATCAGTATTAGTTTTAGGTTATAAGAGTTACCAATTAATTATAATTATTATTATACTCTTTATTCCAAAGTTACATAAACATAAAAACAACACAACGTATGCAATGGGCGGGGTTATCTCTAATAGAGATGTCCTCTAGACAACCCATCAGGTACAGTGAGTAAATTAAATTAATAGAGCAGGCCACAAATGATAATCGCAAAAAAAAAAAAATACTTCTCCGACCTAATAAAACCATTTGTAGTATAATATCCACTAATTATAAACCCACCACCATTAACATTATGAATAATATTGGGTCTTTACCTATAAAATTGGTGTTTTTATTCTGTCTTAGCAATTTGTCCGTAACTATTAAGTTTCAGAACATTCTTATATGCCTCTTCTAAAAATAGAGAATATTCCATATATTTGAGCTCGTATTATTTAATTTGATAATTTTTTGTAAGTTTAATTGTGTTAAAATTAGATACAAAGACAATTATTTGATTATTTGTAACTGCCTCCCGAATACATCATTTGATTTGCATTAACATAAAAACGATGAATAATTTTTATCAAGCGTGTTCACACACATATTGTTAAAGCTTGTCTAATGATACATGCCAAATATTATTATATCTGAATTTGTCGTTGTGAAGAAAACTGATAAAATGTTAGTATGTAAAATGCAGACATCCTCAAAATCTCCATACAAAACACCAATTTCATAGGTAAGGACCTAATATTTAAACAAAATCATGTCCATGACAAAAACTAATACCCACCCCGTAGTACAAACAAGTACATTAGGTGTCAATTTTTGAATGTTGTCAAAGTTACTCAATTAATATACGTCATGTAAATTATCTATTTTTTTTGATTGAATCGTAATTTTAATAATTGCTTTCATTAAAACTACTATGTAACTCTATTTGCTTAGAAAATTAGATATCTTTTGTTCATGATTTGCGCGTATGAATGTAGTTTGATTTAATAGTTAATATTGGGTCCTTACCTATGAAATTGGTGTTTTTTTTCTCTCTAAGTATTAAGTCTGTAACTATTAAGATTCAGAGTATTCCTAAAAAATAATTACCTCGTCTAAGAATAAACTCTATTTTTGAGCTCTTTTGATTTGTTATGATAATTTGTTGTAAGTTTAATTGTGTTAAAATTGAACACGGAGACAACCTATTTTTAAATGCCTCCCGAATACATCATTTTATTTGCATTCACTTAAAAACGATAAAACACCAATTTCATAGGTAAGGACCTAATATTTTAAATGTGTTAGCATCCGTTAATTAAGAAGCATACGGTAGCCCTAAAGGCACGATATCAGATTAGGGAAATTCCCGCGTGTAGTCAACATCAAAAAGATCAGAAAGATGTAGTAGGTTGACAGTGCTACCATTAGAAAATACCAAAACGATATTCTCAAGTAAATAATGTTATTAACTGAAGCCATCATAAAATGTATTCAGTAAATCTATACATATAATAAAACTGTAGAGGTTGAATGTCTGTACATAGAAAAAAATGCATAAAACCAAACGAGGGGGTTGTAAAAAGTGGAAATTGGGAAAATATCAAAAAATATTTGTTTCTCTGTCTGTTTGTACGGGCTAATCTCCGAAATGGCTGGACCGATTTCAATGAAATTTTGCATGGTGATACCTTATATCCCTGGTCAACATCTTAGATAGGTACTCTTTATTCCGGGATAGTTAAAAACCATAGTAATGTAGCAAAGGCAACAGCTAGTTTCAAAATATAATTTTTTTTTTTTTTTTTTTGGTGGTCTTTACAGGGGGAGGTTGCAATCGCGGTGTCTCTGGATATCGCGAACGCGTTCAACAGCCTCCCCCACGAGTGCATAGAGGAGGCACAATTGGGTTCTGCGCGGCTCACTCTTGCCCCGTATGGAGGTCGTTTGTTTTGCGGACGACACCCTCGTCGCGGCAAGAGCAAAGGAGTGGGAGGAAGCGGAATATTTTGCGTCGGTTGGTGCCACCATGATAGTCCGACGCATCCGCCTCCTGGGATTGGACGTGGCCCTCGACAAAACGAAGGCCATGATATTCCATGCCCCACGGCGCAGAATTCCACCGGGGCTTCGAGTGCGAGTGGATGGGGTCCGGATTCCCGTCGAGGTTCACATTAAGTACCTCGGCTTGACTCTGGACCCCCGATGGAATTTTGAGGAGCATTTTAAGGTCCTCGTTCCTCGACTGTGTGCCACGGCAGCCGCGCTTGGACGGGTCCTCCCCAACCTCGGGGGACCCAGCTCTGTGTGTCGCAGACTATACCATGGCGTGGTGCGGTCTATGGCACTCTACGGTGCCCCGGTGTGGGCGGAGTGCCTCTCCCTCCGTACGGTGGCCCTCTTGCGGAGGCCGCAGAGGGTTATTGCGACTCGGGCCGTGCGGGAGTACCGCACTGTCAGTCATGGGGCGGCCTGCGTGCTGGCAGGAACGACCCCGTGGGATGTTGATGCCCGCGTGCTGGCACGGGTACATTAACACCGAGTCGCTGCAAGGGAACGGGGAGAACGGCCCATGCTCGAGGAGGTGAGGATGGTCCGTACCCTAGCTCAGAGGGAGGCTCTAAGCCAATGGGCTGAGGCACTCGTCTTCCCAGCAGCTGGCCACTGGACGATCGACGCGGTTCGTCCAGTGTTGGAGGAGTGGGTTGGGCGCCGGCACGGCAACCTCACCTATCGCCTGGTGCAGATTTTGACCGGACATGGGTGTTTCGGTCACTATCTGCACCGCGTTGCCAGGAGGGAGGAGTCACCGCGGTGTCATCACTGCAACTCTCTCGATGACACAGCCGAGCACACCCTAGTGGAGTGCCCGGCCTGGCGACGGGAGCGCCGCGAACTTCGCGCGGTACTCGGCGGAGGTTACCTCTCGCAGCCAACTATGATAAGGGCAATGGTTGGCAGCAAGAGAGTGTGGGAGGCTGCCGCCTCCTTCTGTGAAAAAGTACTGTTGCAGAAGGAGGCTGCGGAGAGGGAGCGGGAAGAGGATCCTTTAGCGCCTCCTCTCCGGCGTAGACGGGTGGGCAGGAGAAGGCGGGCGCCATAAGCCCGTCCCTCTACTTACCCCGGGAGCAGCTGCGTGCGTTGGATGGCTTCCACGCACGCGTATCACCGGCTGCCACGTCTGGAGATTTTCCGAATATGCCCGGAAAATCTCCCACTGGCGCAAACCCCGACCTAGTGTCCGTCTAGGTCGGGAAGCCCTGGGAACGGCTCGGAGAGTTGCTCCGGCAGACCCCGGGTCGCTCCCACAGAAGGGCAGGAACGGGTATATCGGGGAGTTTTAGTGGGTAGTGCCAACATGGCAGGTGAGTCCCACACACGCCTACCGGCTAGCCACCGGTAGGTACGGTCCGTAAATGGATTTCTCCTCGTAAAAAAAAAAAAAAAAAGGGTTAGTTATTGATCGATTTCATTAATTTTTTCTAATGTGTGAGAGTAAGGGAAACGTTATAAATTATAGTTGTCTAGTATATTGTAGCCCTAAGAGTAGACCAAACAATCTATTCATGTATTATTTCTTACTCTCGATGAACATTTCTGTGCAAAGACAATTTAAAATCATCTCCTACTAGGAACTGTAGGTATAGGAGAATATCAGTAAACGTTTTTTTTAATTTCGTTTCACTCGCCTCCTCACTTCGAGGGTGGAAATAGGATCCTATGAAAAAATTCATTCTAAATAAGAGCATTCTTCCGATGCAATTTGCAAGCAAGATGAACACAAGAGAAATAAAAAATAAGGGCGACATAGCTTGAGGCAAGATGGGGCTTTGCTCATTCAGATAAGTTTATGTGAATACGGCCTAATACACATTCATAAAGGGAGTAATATTGGGGTTAATTTTTGCTGTGAACGTTTATGGTTACTAGTGATGCACTTTCGTACTGAGTTGTCGATAGTTGGATTTCCAGAAGACTTGGTACTGAGCCGGTTGGATGTCGGAATGGATTATTTCTTTATTTTTAATGCTTGAATTGTCAAATTCTGGCTTGAAACGACATCACTTGTTATTTTCTTTTTAATTCACCACTGGATCCTGACTCCAAATGAATGATACCTAAATTGGATTTTCTCAAATTGTGTTTTTATTTTTGATCTAATGTTGACTTGTAACCTAGAACATCGATCAGGATACTATTCAAACAAAAATATAATCGTCTATCGTGGTTTATTTATTTAAGTGCAACGTTATCATAAACTTAGTTAGTATATGTCAGATATGTCAAACTCTTTTTACGTTAAAGATTAAATATGGAATAATGTAATAGTTGTAATTTGAAATATTAGCTTGATTACCCAATTATCGACACCAGACATCACTATCGAATATAAAATAGTGCATTTAGATTATTGGCGAGTGTTTTTGTCATTCTGTCACAGACAGCACGTCTGTTTGTCTATGTAGATTTATGCAGTCTCAAGCTTATCACACGGTCCGTTTGTTCAGTTCGGATACGGTCCATATCTCCGTGGTTGTCAATGACATGGCTTTTGATGCATGTTTCGATACATTCAGGGATATTGAGTATCGCAAGGTTGGAGTAAGTTTATGTTAAAATAATAAAGACGACGTTATGAAGACTATATTCAACCTTACCTTCAACTTATATAGGTACGCATGGTCAGTATGGTCACATTCAAAAGTCATGGGAATATCGGGATAAAAGTCGCCTACGTCCTTTCTTAGGCTCAATTCTATCTTTCAATTGATCGGTTTAGTAGGTTTGACGTGAAAGCAAGACAGACGGATAGACGGAGCTACTTTCGCATTTATAATATAAGTATGGCATAGGACTCAATGCATTTCGGACCTAGAGTGAGAGGAAGACCAAAGAAGCGATGGATTGAATGTGTGAAGAATGATATGAGGATAAAAGAAGTGGATGCTGAGCTGACGAGTGACAGAGGAGAATGGAAGAAGAAGACATGTTGTGCCGACCCCACCTAGAGTGGGAAAAGGGCAAGAAGAAGAAGAAGAAGGACTCAATACATTTGTATCGTGTTTCAACGGGTTCTGCTCCAGGCGATATTTTTACCAACTATGATTGGACTTTTCAATGTGACCGTGTACTTTGCATTGATTTTCATGGAAGAAATACTTTGTGGGTTTGGACTCATCTCCATAATGACTAAATGCGGCACAACATGCCTTCCACATTCAATCTCCTCTGTCAGACGTTGCAACATCCGCTTCCTTGCAAACTCATTGATGACCCCAATGAGTGAGTTGTTATAGTAGCCGAGCTCAACGGCTTAAGGGTCCGGCGAACAGTGAATTTTTCATACAAACGTAATACCAAAATCATTTTCAATTTAAGAATATCTGGACATATCATCGCTGTTATTCGGATTAAGAAAGTATTTTTCCATGTTTATGTTAAAAAAATTTGTTCAAAATATTTATAAACTTATAAATATATGCGATTATATTTCGTAAATTTTTCGACGTTTTCGGACATATTTTCCGCTTATTTGTTTCATATTAGAAACGCAATTAATCATTGTGTAATTTTAACAGAAACATAGAAAAGTACTTTCTTAATCCGATTAACAGCGATGATATGTCCAGATATTCTCAAATTGAAAATGATTTTGTTATTACGTTTGTATGAAAAATTCACTGTTCGCCGGACCCTTAACAAGCCTCCCGAAGCCTCCGAAAACCGAAATTTCAAACCCTGGTCACCCATCCAAATTCTAACCATGGTGAACGTAGCTTTTTTGAAGATTTGTCGTCTTATTCGGAAATTTTCGGAAAAAGTCAACGATTGTTCAAGTAATTAGCGCGACAGCCCAACCGATAAACGTAAACAGTCATTATCAATTCAAGAATCGCGCCGAACAAAGGGCTGGTTGTATACAATTAAATTGTCTCCCCAGGGGTATCACTCTTTGGAACTACTTTGTTAATTTATCTAAACCAATTACAGAAGTGCGCCCGCAATACCGCCGGGAATGGCAATTCTATTATTTTGCGCTTAAAAAGTGAGCACCAACCCTAGCTGGGGCCGAATACAGAATATAAAAGAGGTAATACAGTCAATACGAGGTTGTCTAAAGAATCTGTTTACATTTCAAAAAGATTGTTTGATTAATGTAAATGATACTAGCTCACGTGGCTTTATAAGAAGATAATATAAAATTTTTCATCTGACCAAACCCAATGTTTGTATGGCTAACTGTGGTCTTAAAGAACACAAGATGTCAACATCTAAAGGTGCTCCTTGGACTCTGCCTACCCCTTCGGGAATTACAGGCGTGATTTATGTATGTATGTTTATGTAATTTAAAAGCTAGGTGTAGCAAAAATTCTTTACTCTTTGGAAATAGTACTTTTGACTAAAAATTATTAGTCAATAGTACTTTTGGCTGAGAATTTACTTTTAACTATAATTTTGACTGGTGCTAGTAAAGAAATTTATTTAATAATTAAAGATTTTTTTTCCTTTAACCTAACCCTGCCAATAAAACAAAACTATTTCGATACTGTTTTCATTCTACCATGACGATGACCGATGATAATCCTCCTTAATGATGCAGTCATATTTTACCTGTCTGTCTTCATCAGTGAAAAGTTCTTTTGCCCAATTAGTCTGTATCTAGTGTTCTCAATGTTAAAAACTTAACTATTTTAGTTGCGTTAAGAAGCTCAATTTCTATGGGAAATGTGAAAAGCGCCCCTAGCAGAAAGTATTAGAAATCATGTACACCAAGTACTCGTAGGTATTTTAAAATCTTTATTAAATTCTTTTCCTGTTTTAATAAAGGTGGTATCTGCAAATCGGTTCTTAAGTTATACTCCGTTTCTGCTAAGCGAGCTTTCATATTTGCCTATATCATTGCCAGGCCACTAATTGCAGTGCTGTACAACATATACAATAGAAAATCTTTGATAGTTTAAATGTTTTAATTAAAGATGATTTCTTACTAAAAATAACCGTTGATGATTTCTGACGTTGATAATAGTGAATGTGTGAGAAAAATAAATAGAAATAAAACTCATACGGTAACAAATCATAACAGAATTTAACTAAAGTAAACGTCGTTTTTGGTTCAAGATGGGAACAATAAAAACATATAACAGATATACTATACCTTTATAGCCTCTATTGAAAATCCAAACTAATATTATATATGCGAAAGTAACTCTGTTTGTCTGTCTGTCTGTCTTGCTTTCACGTCAAAACTACTGAACCAATTCAATTGAAATTTAGTACACAGATAGTCTAGCTAGAGCCTGAGAAAGGATATAGGCAACTTTTTATCCCGATATTCCTATGGGAACGGGTGCCGCGCGGGTGTAACCGCGGGTGTAACCCGCGCGGCATATCTGCTCGACCGAGTATTTTGTGACATATTCCGTCAAAATGTAATTTTATTTCTAATTTTAAAATTTCTCGGCATTTATCACCATGACAACAATATTGATCAATGACAAGAAATTTTATTTTAGTAATTAGAGGTTTTTGTTCAAATATTAACAATCGACATGTTGCTAATAAGAGGTAGGAATGTAATGTTGAGCACTTTGTAAAAAAACAATGCAGGTTTTAACAAACACACAAAAACTTTTTGTTTATCGGCGTTAAATTATTAGCCACGCGAACGACTTCGCGGGCAAAGCTAGTGAGTAATAAATATTAAAGTAAATTAATAAAATAAGAAAATTTAAAAAAAGTATTTTAATTTAGAGTAAAGCCATCAAACCAATAAGATTTTTTTTAGATTTTGCCCAGAACTAAACATTAAATGTTTTGGTTTTATATTAAGTACATGATTAGGATTAGGTAGATTAGGATTTAGGATTGATTAGGTTTGCATGTTTTGCAAATACTTGATAAATAAATAAATAATGCCTCAAAAGTTACTATTACACAGCTACTGGAGTCCAATCAATACTAGACTTTCTCTAACGGCCAATACATTATAAAAGATTCACTAGAATGAATAAATTAGTTATAAAATATTATTTAATGACCTGTTAACTAGATTATTATTCCTTTTATTTCTATCTTGGGTTCGAGTCCCTGAAGGGTAGAATTGTAGAGTATTATTTCCGCTATTTTTAAAGTTAGGAAACTAATCTCACTATCGAAGATCCAATTTCGTAACAAACATTTCAGCTTCAAATATGAAAGCAGGAGCATCCGAAACTAATTTGTTCACAAAATCGGGAGGGTACTACGAGAATTTTCTAATTACGATTTCAAAGACACCTCTGAACATGTGACAAGCCAGTGAAAAAGGTCACGTGCAGATTGGGGCCGTCTGGTCGCCGGAATTTGCCTTTTGGGAGTCTAAAATGGTAAGACTTGCAATTCCTAATGTAGAACGGAAGAAAGAAAAACATTTTAAAAAATTTTTTTTCAGACTATTTTCCGGCATGCAAATCTTTTAGAAAAAAGCGTACTCCTTCCATAAATGCAGGCAACGCATTTGGGATCAGTCTCTGGTGCTGCATATGTCCATGGGCGGCGGGGATCACTTCCTATCAGGTGAACCGCCAGCTCGTTTGCTCCACTGTTATTTAAAAAAATATTGATGGTATAGTAGCATAGTTTAATAAATAAAATAAGAAAATTTAAGAAAATATTTTATTTCAGAGTAAAGCCATCAAACCAATAAAAATAGTTTATGCCAAAATTTTTGCAACACGCTTTTATTTGATTGTATTGCGACGGAACCATGGCTTTATGAATGTTGAAATTCTTGTTTCTGAATTTACTGCTTTCAATCACTGATTTTGCCCAGAACTAAACATATAAATGTTTTGGTTTAATAATAAGTACATGATTAGGTGTATTTTTTGGATGTTTTGCAAATACTAGATAAATAAATAATTAATGCTTCAAAAGTTACTATTACACAGCTACTGGAGTCCAATCAATATAAGACTTTCTCTAACGGCCAATACATTATAAAAGATTCACTAGAATGAATTAATTAGTTATAAAATATTAATTAATTACCCGTTAACTAGATATTACCTATAATTCCTTTTATTTCTATCTTGGGTTCGAGTCCCTGAAGGGTAGAATTGTAGAGTATTATTTCCGCTATTTTTAAATATAGAAAACTAATCTCACTATCGAATATCCAATTTTGTAACAAACATTTCAGCTTCAAATATGAAAGCAGGAGCATCCGAAACTAATTTGTTCACAAAATCGGGAGGGTACTACGAGAATTTTCTAATTACGATTTCCAAGACACCTCTGAACATGTGACAAGCCAGTGAAAAAGGTCACGTGCAGATTGGGGCCGTCTGGTCGCCGGAATTTGCCTTTTGGGAGTCTAAAATGGTAAGACTTGCAATTCCTAATGTAGAAAGGAAGAAAGAAAAACATTTTTAAAAATTTTTTTTCAGACTATTTTCCGGCATGCAAATCTTTTAGAAAAAAGCGTACTCCTTCCATAAATGCCGGCAACGCATTTGGGATCAGTCTCTGGTGCTGCATATGTCCATGGGCGGCGGGGATCACTTCCTATCAGGTGAACCGCCAGCTCGTTTGCTCCACTGTTATTTAAAAAAATATTGATGGTATAGTAGCATAGTTATCAATAACGCAAGCTAATAACCACTACATACATATTAGGTTGGGGAAAAAGTCTTTTCGCATTATAGTATGTATAAACTTGTAATAAAATCTCTTTGGCTATACTATTTGTATCTGGCTGGTTTTGGTATCATTGAAAGTTTAAATTTTAAAGAACATAATCCCAAATTCAAATTAGGAAAATGTGTGATTTTCATTTGTTTTTCGTACCGCCAAGATGAGTGAATCTAATGAAGAATTTCGATACATTTTAAAATTTTACTACAAAAAAGGTAAAAATGCAACGCAAGCCGCGAAAAAAATTTGCGATGTTTATGGACCTAGTGCAGTGTCTGTGAGAGTAGCACAAATTTGGTTTAAGCGTTTTCAATCCGGAAATTTTGATGTCAAAGATGCACGTCACTCTGGTCGCCCTATTTATTACAGATAAAATGGATGCCATTTTTGAAAAAGTGGAGCAAGATCGGCATGTCAGTAGTTACGACGTAGCTGAAGAACTGGGAATTGACCACAAAACAGTTTTGGCGCATTTGAAAAAAACTGGGTACACAAAAAAGCTCGACATTTTGGGTACCTCACGAGCTCACTGAAAGAATCCTAATGAACCGTGTACTCATTTGTGATTCTTTATTGCGACGTAATAAAACCGAACCATTTTTGAAGAAGCTGATAACTGGTGATAAAAAGTGGATCACGTACGACAAGAACGTGCGAAAAAGGTCGTGGTCAAAGGCCGGTCAGGCTTCACAGACTGTGGCGAAACCCGGGTAAACTCGCAACAAGGTGATGCTGTGTGTGTGGTGGGATTGGAAGGGCATTATTCATTATGAGCTGTTACCACCAGGCAGGACCATCGATTCTGAACTCTACTGCGAACAACTGATGAGATTAAAGCAAGAAGTCGAGAGAAAGCGGCCGGAATTAATCAACAGAAGGGGTGTGGTTTTTCATCATGATAACGCTAGACCTCACACATCTTTAGACACTCAGCAAAAATTAAGAGAGTTTGGCTGGGAGGTGTTAATGCATCCGCCGTATAGTCCAGACCTTACACCTTCAGATTTCCACCTGTTTCGGTCTCTTCAGAATTCATTAGGCAGTGTCAGGTTAACATCACGAGAGGACTGCCAAAACCACTTGTCGCGGTATTTTGACCAGAAGTCTCAAAATTTCTATAGCAATGGGATCATGTCCCTACCTACAAGATGGCAAAAAGTTATCGAACAAAATGGTACCTACATACTTTAGTTAAATGTAAATAAACTATATTAAAAAATGTTTTGAATTTTCTTAGAAAATGCGAAGAAACTTTTTCCCCAACCTATTATAATCACGACTATTATCCTCTAAGGGTTAGTCAGAGAGTAAGGAAAAGCACCGCAAACGCCGTCCATTGCCATAGTTCGCGCTTCACCAAGCAATGACTGCAGTCAGCGTGACAGGTGGTGAGCCCGTCGCCGTTACCGAGCCGCTACCGCGCTGAGAACCACAGCGCTCTACATAAATCATCGCAATCCTTGATTATTTATTTGAATAATATTAGGTCCTTACCTATGAAATTGGTGTTTTGAATGGAGATTTTGGGGAATTCTGCATTTTCCATACTAAAATTTTTTCAGTTTTCTTCACAACGACAAATCCAAAGATAATTATATTTGGCATCTATCATTAGACAAGCTTTAGTAATATGTGTAATATCCCACTTCATAAAAATTATTTATCGTTTTTAAGTGAATGCAAATAAAATGATGTATTCGGGAGGCACTTAAAAAGAACTGTCTCCGTGTCGAATTTTAACACAATTAAACTTACAACAAATTATCAAAACAAATCAAAAGAGCTCAAAAATATAGTCTATTTTTAGACGAGGTAATTATATTTTAGGAATACTCTGAATCTTAATAGTTACAGACAAAATACTCAGAGAGAAAAAACACCAATTTCATAGGTAAGAACCCAAAAATATTTATTTTAAGCTTACATGTACGCATAGAATATGGTGGACTTACCAACTATCGGCATTATCGATATTGCGAAATATAAATCATACAAAATCAAATCATTTGTTGAGCATCGCCTTCGGTTCACTTACACTTATTTTTAGGTATTATATAAGTAGTCTATATTCGGTTAGCAGAATTGCTTTTAACAATAATGCTAAACGCGGCCTTTTTAGTCCACCTGATTCTACTAACGAATCTCTTTTCTTGTCTGATAGTCATTTGCGGTTGAGTCGGACGGAAATGTTTAATTGTATTAAGTTGGGAGTCACTGCAATTTGTTCCGTATCACGAAGATATCCTAAAATTTGAGTAAAAGTAAAAAGCATTATAAAATAATGTTCATCGAATTTAAACCAAATCTCTGTCTTCTTCTCTCATGTAAGAACATGAGAGAAGTAATTATAAAAATAAGGCATTCAGTATGGTTTACTGGTATGGTTCAAAGGAGCACAGACAATTTAATTCAAAATGTATTGGGTCCTTACTATGAAATTGGTTGTTTTTTTTCTCTCTCAGTATTTTGTCTGTAACTATTAAGATTCAGAGTATTCCTAAAAAATAATTACCTCGTCTAAAAATAGACTATATTTTTGAGCTCTTTTGATTTGTTTTTGATAATTTGTTGTACTTACACTTAAAAACGATAAAAAAAATTATGAAGTGTGAAAGCTTGTCTAATGATAGATGCCAAATATTATTATCTTTGGATTTGTCGTTGTGAAGAAAACTGAAAAAATTTTAGTATGGAAAATGCAGAATTCCCCAAAATCTCCATACAAAACACCAATTTCATAGGTAAGGACCTAATATTAGAAAAATTAAAACGCATAGGAAGCTGAAGAATCGTCGGTGAGATACATAATAATTTTATATAAAATCATTTTCATCCATTTCCTCCGTGCTTCGGAAGGTCCCGGTCGAAGCCGTTGGTCCCGGTCGCTTTTGCGACTGTTTGTACCCGCATTGGGCCAGCGTGGTGGTGTTACGGCCCATACTGGTGGTGGTGGTGGTGGTGTTTCTCCATGAGGAAGGCCTGTCCCAGCAGTGGGACGTATATAGGCTGAGGACGAAATAATTTTCAGTGTTAGAAACATTTTCTTTAATTAACACACAATCGAAGTCTATAATCTAATTATTGAGTAGGCTGAAAACAGCAATTTCACTTATAAAATGCATTTATTTCATTGTATTATTTTATTACCATTAATAAACTTTCGAAGCCGAGGTACAGACGTTTTCATAAATATGTATTCCCGTAGGACAGTAAATGACTCTTATTGGAAGGGAATAAAGACTGTTACCTGTCAAATGTGCATACAAATTTTTGAACTGTACAGTCGTGTACAGCTTCCCCATGAAATAATTAATTGCTCGCATCGATATTTTATTCACACGACTCCGCAATTTAATTACTAATTTCCGAACAAACTTTGTCCCTTGAAACTTTCTTGGCACAAATTTTGAAGCGACATCTGCGCAGCCCTATTGCAATATAATTAACCTAAAGTAAGTTATGCACCCTTTAAACTGCATCAAATTTAAACAGATAAAGTCTTGCTAAAATATTAAAGAAGGGATAGCGACACATGGCAAACCTTTTTAGACACATTCTCTTTAAAACGGGAAGGGGAGGAATCTATATGATATTATGCAATTTTCCGATTTTATTAGGAGCTAAATTATTGCTCGCAACGAAACTACATAAAATATAAGCAAGCGATTGAAAAATTATATTCTAGAAGAGATTAAAAATACAAATTAAAAAGATTAAAATGAGCGTAATCTCTCCTTACGGGTCGGCAACGCATCTGCAACTCCTCCGGTGTTGTATATGTCTATGGGCGGCGGTAATAACTTACCATCAGGTGAGCCGTCTGCCCGTTCGCCCCCCCTATACATAAAAAAAAAACAAATAAAAAACCTTCAATGCAGTCCAATTTCGATATACTCGTATCTATTTATTTTATTCACATAACATAACATATCATCACACCTTTTCCCCGAAGGGGTAGGCAGAGGTGTTACCACCCACATATCGCCAGATATGTTAAGTCCCCATGAAACAGGTGGCGAGCCTGTTGCCGTGCACCGGGCACAATGTTAGGAAAGCGATATTTACAATGAACTGTACATAAATTTTATTCATACTCAGTGGTACAGGCGGTGGGATCGAACCCGCGTTTTCCGCGGCCTCTCGAACGAGTAGTGCCCCGTCCGTTCCAGTAGCACATAATACTAATTCAATGGGTTCAATGGCGGTACTATCGCTTAAGGCGGTATAAAATAAATTATATACTTGTATTAGAAGCTATTTACCTAATATGAATCCAATAAAAAGTTTATTGCTCGAGTCAATCTCATCTCCGTATTGGCTTAGATTAAAAAATCACGGCTTTCAAAAATATAAATATGGCTTACCAAAACAGAGACGCCCCAACGCAATAATAACCTGCAATTGCACCCGCGGTCCTTGGGACCGAATGACAACGAAAACACTCCGTGAGGCACGCGTCGCTATTGTCCAATCCACAATTATCCCGCGGAAGCGCGCCTGCGGCTGGGAAAAAAAGAAATATTTATTCACGAGACGCAATCATGGCGAATAAAACGATTATCCGATTCTATTCGAATAGCTCCTGTTTCGGACAATAGACATTCTATATGTTAGGGTTTTTGAATTTTAGAACGGCATGCGCATTGTTCCTATTATAATGTTTCAAGTTTTAAATCCTGAATAATATTTTGTTTCTTATGTTTTTACACAAAAACCATAACGCCCGAAAAACGACATCCCGCTACACATGAATAAAGTAAATCGGTATAAGTTACCGAGACTTTGAATCGAATATCGAATGCAACCGTGAAATAGGAGATAAATTTATATTATCGGTATATTGACGTTATATATCGTATAAAATGCGATAACCACGACCAGACTAGAACAATAAATGAAACACTCCAGGCATAACTGAGGGGTGAAAGCTAGTAAAAGGGAGTTCGGATTCCGTTCACAATACCGTTTCCTTTAAAGAATCTTCACAATATCTCATTCCTGCACGTTTAACACGCGCAAGCCACATTCTATATGTTCAATTACTTTCCTTTTAGGCAAATTAACAAGCTGCCGCTTCACGTTGAAATTCAATCCAACCAAATCTGTATGCAAATGTATTGAAATTAGGTTCTAAATTCGAAATACTGCGTTGATTACAATGAAAACCACGTTCCACAGGATAATTTTATTTGTTAGTTTTAATTACTTACTTTATAGCTACTGTTTTGATATGCGTTTCGGAACGTTGAGGTGTGATAACGGCTGTGCATTTTGCGCAGCTATTTGAATTTACGAATGCAAAGCCATTCTATAATCGCTGCCCAGCGCGACAAAATTGGTCCACTGTCACACTCAAAATAAATTACAATCCCTTGCGCCATTTCACACCCCCTCATTCCCCCACTAATTGAACCAAAATACACTTAAATTTTCTTTGTGTCTAGTGTAATTTTAGCCTCAGATGGGGTCTGGCAGACCACCCTATAGCAATTTAACGGGTTGAAGATTCTGGGTGACAATTTGAAGTTGCTTAATTATAATGAACAGGATGCTTGACGTGGTCAGACTCTTTGAGGAATTTAGCAAAGGGTGACTCCTGATACGTGTTAGAAAATGTTGAATTACGTGATAATTATTATTACCTAAGTTATAGACTGTCAGTGTATTTATTCGATTTGATGAAATCTTAGAGACTCGTTTCTATCTTCGAAGCTGTGAAAATAAACTTAAAGAACTTAAAAATGAATTCCCTAAAGTAATTCACATGGTGGTTATAGACACCAACTTACACTTTAAAGTTTTCATTACATTCAAATATTTATTTAAGCTTCGATGCCCGCACAAAATGTACATAATAATAGCGGATTTAACATCTAATATCGTGAATGTATAATATCGTCGATATGGGTTCCTTCAAAAGGGGCGTGAAAAAGCATTTTATGGGCCGACAAGGTGATTTGGGCTTGGTCAGATGGTAAACCGTGAAAGAGTAGTAACAAGTAGTTAGCTCATTGCCTACACAATCACAGACCCTGTACCCAATACACCGTTAATCGCCTTTTATTTTTATTTCATTGTTGCATTAATTGGGATCATTCTAATAACTACATGCGTAGAACTGCACAACCAACCAAAAGCTTATAGCGGCGACGGGCTCATCACCTGTAACACTGAGTGCAATCTCTGCTTGGTGAAGTGTGGACTATGACAGTGGAATGCTTTTGTCGCGATTATATGTATGCATTCGTAACTTCAACAATATGCAGCTCTGTACGAGATGCTCATGTCCCTGTTTGTGCGCTGTAATGTTTCTTTATGTATTTAATTTCAACAGCCATGGACGCACGCATAATGGCGGCAACATGTCGCAGTGGTTTGGCGAATGTTGCTCTCGAACAACCGAATACAGAGATGTCGTTACTGTCTGGATATGCCAGTTCATAAAGAGAGGCAGTATTTGTTTTATAGTTGGAGAACATATATTGAGCCGTTACTGAACATAAAAACTCCCTATGCCATATTAACTTATCGTAGGCTAAGACCGGAGATGCGCGCGTATTCTGCGCTTGCACCTGCCGCGCGCATATTTATTTTTAATATAGGTACGGGGCAATTAAGTAAACAGCCCATTTGGAACTAAATGGATGATTCTCTTAAAAATATAATAAATGATACTGAATCTAATATTCTCTTTTTATTCTTCTTCTATTGCTCTAGACTTATTCTAGAGTTATTACAATATTGGGTCCAAACCTATGAAATTGGTGTTTTGTATGGAGATTTTGGGGAATTCTGCATTTTCCATACAAATTTTTTTTCAGTTCTTTGGCATCTATCATTAGACAAGCTTTAGTAATATGTGTAATATCACACTTCATAAAAATTATTTATCGTTTTTAAGTGAATGCTAATAAAATGATGTATTCGGGAGGCACTTAAAAAGAGTTGTCTCCGTGTTCAATTTTAACACAATTAAACTTACAACAAATTATCAAAACAAATCAAAAGAGCTCACAAATATAATATATTTTTAGACGAGGTAATTATTTTTTAGGAATACTCAGAATCTTAATAGTTACAGACAAAATACTAAGTGAGAAAAAAAACACCAATTTCATAGGTAAGGACCCAATATTTTCACCTTAGCAATCCACAAAAGCACCAAAGTATGCATTTACACTGACTTAAAAACAGTTTCAAAATTGTTACCAATTGCTACATCCAGTAACATTACATCCTGGTGCTATATAAATGTTGTTATACTCGTAATATAGAAGCTAGTTTGTTGTATAATGAGCCTGACAATCCATTACTTATCTGGTATTCGTAATTGTTAACCCACAACGGAAAATACTATTTTCCTTCAGTTTTCCACAAAAAGTGTTAATATTGGATTGTTTCTTACGTTTTATTGTAAGGGAAAAAAAAAATTAGTGACGAATTTCTTATTTTTTAAATTTAAGTGTTCCGTCGAAATTTGTTGCGTTTAATACAGTTACTTAAAAAATTCAATGTTTTTATTTAACTCATTAATTTTGTTTCATAAAAATCATATCAGGAAGAATGAAATTTTCGTAATAAAAATCAAAATAGATGAAAAGTTTAAACATTACCTATTACGTGTTCGGCTGCAAATATGGATTTAATTAAAACTCGAGCGTGGTTGAAACAAATTAAACAGTCTTTTGATTGTACTTTTTGGTGGCTATAAACAAGAATTTACGTTACAGGCTCAATGATCGTATTAATGCAGCCATAAAGTTTATTTTCTTTTAAACACATCGTAAATTCATTTGGTATTGTTGCAGCTGTAAATATTTCTATGTACACGTAACGTGATCAATTTGTATAATTGATTCTGTAGGCTTCTCTTTTACGTGTACTTTTAATAGCTTCCATATTAAATAATTGAATTCATAATTTGGTATGTCTGATAAAAAAATGTTTGTTCTATTCGTTATTTTTCATAACGGTTTCGATCATGTGGGAGTAGCCATGTGAAATACTGTCATAATTTGTAAATATTTCTCAATCTGTAATTATTGTGGTGTGGCTGTGGTATCTCGTCTCATATTAGTATATTTTTGTATTAGTTGAAGACTTACTAGCTTCATGAATCATAAAGTACTCTAATTCAAATCCAAATAATTGCTTACGACGAACGAGGATGGTAAATTACACAATGTGACGCCCTGCTAGGGCATTGCAACTGCTGAGGGATTAACTCTAGCAAGGTAAACACCCTTAACGATATAATATCGATACTTTCAGGCTTGAAGGGTAAGGATTCTATTCTTACAGATACAGTCAACTCCAAAAATATGTAATCACTTTTAAAAGTAAATGACTCTTATTAGAAGGACATAAAAATTGTTACCTCTAAAATGTGTATACATATTTTGTAATCGTCTATACCACCTTGTTTTCTAGGCGACTGCTGTGTAGTCATGTATATAAGCTGGACACTTTATTTGTTTACACACATTTAAAAAAAATTCGTAATCGGGCACTTAGTAGCATAATGTCGTAACCCCGAAAATCAACAAATATCATAAAGGCGAAAAACTACTTTTTAAAAGTCAATGGTTCGTTTCAGGAAAACCTTTTGGGCGATAAAAGCCAGTCGAACCAGAAACCAACCAAATGACGCAGACAAACGTAACCATTCCACGTATAGTCATAAAGGCCATTTTATTGCGTACAATCCACATAAACTTTATCCCGTTCAACCCCTAACGTCCTTAATGCAATCCAAACGCAGTCGAGGCCGGAATGGCAGGAGTATTTACTTTCAACGGTGCACTCAAGATATTTTCAAGCTGGATAAGGGTTAAACGAAGTTTGGTTCAGTTTTGTTTAGTGTGTTTATGTATAAACAATAAGTGATGTAAGTAACTCCGTGTAATTGTGGGCGAGCGCGCGTGGCCGGCTGGCGGCCAGCGTACCTTTGAAACCCCCCTAAATGTAGTAAGACTTATGAATAATAGTTTATTGTGTACTAATTGTTGCCCATGACTTCGTCCGCAGTTTTCCGAACCTTCTAATTTTCCGGAATAAAAAGTATCTAAGATGTTGACCAGGGATATAAGGTATCACTATGGTAAATTTCATTGAAATCGGTCCAACCATTTCGGAGATTAGCCCGTACAAACAGACGAACAGACAGAAAGACAAAAAAAAATGTATTTTCCCTCTTTTTACCTCCCCCTGGCTTGATTTTAAGCATTTCTTTTCTATGTACAGACATTCGTATTCTACAGTTTATATGTATAAATAAAGATGTCCTTAGCCTTTCACAGTACCCGGTACATGTCAACAGGCCCTCTATTAAAAAAGGAACTTAAAAACAAAACAAATGTAATGTGGTTAAAACAGCTCTGCTATATATTTTCATAGGTAACGCAAGTATAACATTTTGTATTGAAACCAAGCATGTCAACTTTTAAACGGCTACTATGACGTCACCGTAATTTTGACGGGAGATCCAAACTGATTAGCTGAGGCATTTTTTTTAGTTTTTGCAGCCATTCGAACGCGCGCAGACTAAATTAGCACTAAAAAGCACCTTTAATCGAGTAACTAGATGAAGATCATGGCATATCATTTGTATAACTACTTTGTTCCCCCTTAATAAAATTAGTTCCGAGTGACGCCAAGAGATGGCGTTGAACGCTCTTACATCGCGCTAACGATGTCTCTTGCCTATCTAATATACAGTAAAGAAAGTTTGCACGTAGTTAGCTATCCAATTAAACCTGTTTGTACTGTTTTTATTTGTTTTTATGGTTCATACACTCGACGTTGTGGTACCTTGACAACACGGTGGTCGTACATCATTCATGTGAAAAATTATATCAGCCGGAAAGAATGATACAGTTTTCACAGCAAACAGTAAATAATTAGTTGTCAGTAATAACGAGGCTTAATTCACTGATCATTTGGCATCAATAATGAATGATTTTCACTTTATAATTATGGTAGGTAAATTATTTAAGTAATTTTGAGAGTAAAATATTCTTAAAATTATTTACTCGACATTTAGAACGATAGAGTATTACAGAAATTTAAATGTTGGACTTAGGTCATTAATAAAAATATTCCGGAAAGTGGTCGTTAAAAGGCAGAGAAATTAAAAAATAATGAGGCCAAATAAATAAAATTTATCGTTAAGCTAAACACTGTCTGGGATTGGATATAAATATTCGAAAGTACAGAAAGTTAAAATTATTTTCATCAAATGGACACTTTATATGCGGCCAGCGTGCCTTTGACCGTCTAAACTCGACTTATTTCGATATTGAGGCCCTACTAATTTTGTTTACTTATTCATTTAAAATGGAGAATTACTGCGAACTGGGAATGCATTGCGCCATTATTAGATTTTATGAGGAAATTGAATTTTAGGGTGCGTTTCATGAACTGATTCTAATACTTAATACTCTAAATCTAAAATATCCGATAACGTGATATAACTTCCGAAACAGGTATTTTAGTGTTTTTTTTTTAGGGTAGGGTATACGACTTTTAAGCTTCTTTAATGATACATAAGCATCATAATAAAAAAATAAAAATAAAAATTCTTTATTTAAATACCTACTTTGAATTAAAGAAGTCGAAATGTCAATAATTTTTTGGTGTAACGTTATAAGTAACATAAATGGTAATAATAAATCAAATCTATCATATTTCCAGAATTGAATTGAGTATTGAAACCACACTTGAATACAGAATGTTTTCTTCACTAGTACAAACTATAAAACCGCTCATATTTCTGTGGAAACAAGCGATTTGCAGCAAGCAAACTTGTGTAAAGAATACCGCTCATGAACGCCGAATATGGATCATGAGCGCATACGTTACCGAATATTACCGTAGATTTACGTACAAAATGCAAGCTCCGAGCGAGATTTGACGGACTGCCGAACCGAAAGCTGAATTATTCATACCATCCGAAACTTGAGATCGAATGTTGTTTTATATCTTAAAAATCAAGTTCTAGAGTCCAAAATTGGATAAGTTTCTATTTAAACGCCTCCAGAGGTTCAATTGTTTATTTTAAAAGTTTATTCATATCTAAACTCGACTACCAAGTTTTACCAATAAATACAGAATAGAATCTTTTGCAAGTAAATAATAATATTGATCTGTCTATAAAACAAAGGGATTTCTAACTGGATAACTTAAAATAGAATTTTCTGGACTCTATTATTATCTTTGTTATCATAGTATCTAGTATATACTCTTTATTGCAATTTAAAAACACATACATAAAACAGGTTATTAACATATGTTTGCAAGGGCGGACATATCCCTAACAGAGATCTCTGCCTATCAACCCATGAAAGTAAGCAAAACATAATCAATCATCATAACTCAAAACATAATCTTCGTTATTAAGTTAATTGTCGAAAAGTAATGATTATTGGAGAATTTATTAGTTGGCAGACATAATAATGTTTAACCCCGTGTCCCAACGGCATTCCGGCATTACTATACAATAGGTTTTTTTATTGTCTCTTGGTCCCTCGAATTGACTGATCAAATATGTTTATCAAATATGATTGAAATAAAATATGAAAATATGTTGAGAAATTGCCTAAGAAATTTTGGAACCAAAATAAATCCTACAATCATCTGTTTTAAGTCCCTAACTAATAACGTATCAGAGCAACGTCAAGCTTCAGAAATTTAGTGGGACAATCCTCTTTTCTTCATATCCAATTCTCTAATAGCCTGAGCAAGAATAATGAGCACCGCTAATAGACACCAATAAGTCGTGTGCCAATAAGTCAGGCTTGGACACGTGGCTCCATGCAGCATCCGTTACCATTCGACGCACAAATCGGTTCGTTTGCGAAGACAAATGGCCGCCGTCTACCCACCAATGTACACAGATTCCATTTTCGAAAATTACTTCGAAAAAGAGCCGAAAATCCAATATCGGCTGCAAGTGCAAACTGGCTGGCATGCCGCTTTATTTTTTCAAATCCTTTTGTTTAATTTTAACTTTAAGCGACAAAGAAATAAGGTTTGTTATTTTTCGAACAGCTGAAGGTTTTATCGGATTTATGATGGAAAGAGAATCTACGTCGATATTCGAAATAACATTGTTGAAAAGCTTCAACAGTGTCGTCTTTGAGTTCTGTCTCCGCCCGGTTTTTGTTTGAAAACAATGGTATCAAGCATTTTGTATTAGGTATGTGTCCATTGTTTGATTTAGCGATCGCGCCGCTCGTGTTTGAGAAGAATTCATTTTGTGATATTTAACGCGAACGGTGGCTCGCGAGACGCTTCGGCGGAGCAGTTTAGAATCTAAATTGCAATATTAACTCAGTAATTAAGATTAATCAATGGCGATAAGAGTTCCGAACTACGTGGTAGAGGTAGCACCCTATCAGAAACAAGCCGGGAACAAAAACAAGACGCTGCAACGTTTTAGAGTGTCTGCATAAATTAATAATTTATGCCAAAGGACAGTCATTCTCTTTTTAGATTGCGATCCTTACGGAGTGTTAAGGCTCAAGATATGCTATTTTATATATACAAGAGGACAAGATATTTTTAATCACTATAAATAAAAGTAAATCTCACGAAACTGCATTAGAAGAAGCTGAATCTTCCGACAACAGAGAAAGGATAAAATGAAGTGAACCGTCATAAAATGCTGATTCAATAATTTGCAGAAAATAAAGCATTCTCAGTCTTGCAAATAAAAGAAATGGTTTTGATACAGTACACAAGCCACTCTATAATGTAAAGGAAAAACAACAGAAACATCCAGATGACGGCTTTGACGAAGTAATGAATTCTTACAGTGATAAACTGCTTCAATACCGGTCGTAAGAATAGAATCCAAATTGAGAGAGCTCCAGCGGTACCAATAAGCGGCTTGGCTCTCAACTCGGCTCGTAAACTTCATGCCAATTGTCTTTTTCACGCAAAACATTGCACTAAGATGGTATATTTTTATTATGGAACGAATTGTGTGGATATGACAGCTTTTTTTGGAATTATTCCGTTCAAGTAATTGATATATGTTTTTGGCTGGCTACTTATATATTTCTGTCAAACATTGGGAGAATTTTAATAGTTTAATTTCTATCCGTTTCTCTTCCCTAAATCCCAAAAGGCTTACAAGACTTTCCTTGAGCAAAAGTATTTATTTTGTTTTATGATTAAATGTTATAGCTTTTTTATTGCGTTGTTTTGTTTTTGTTTGTTTTGTTGTGTTTGCTAGTGGTTTAAATGCTTTAGTTGTTGTAGTGTTTAGTTTTTATAGTTTTTTTCATCAGACCAAACCCAATCTTTATATGGCTAAATGTGGTCTTAATGAACACAGTGCTCCTTGGACTCTGCCTACCCCTTCGGGGATTACAGGCGTGATTTTATGTATGTATGTATGTTATAGTTTTTTTATGAAAATTGAAGTTGGTCTACGTATTGTACGTGTCTCGCTGTTGAGATCATAGAACGGTCTAAATAGGGAAAACTATTCAGACAAAATAATATCTCTACTATTAGAAGAAGCCCTGACCACTGATCCATATAAATCTTTCCCTAAAAATATAACTCTTTCTGTCGGATGCAGTTCGTAAATCTTAACTTTTGTCGGCAATCTCAGTATAAAATTGTTTTAGTGTTGGAACACATAGCTATTGATATGTCAGATATCAGCCGAAGTGATTTGCTAAACGGACCGCTCTGATTTACAATGTCTGCGTTGGGAAGTTAACATTTCTGTTTTCTTGATTCCCTTCTATCTAGAATCAGTTAAACAGATTTTTTGTCCGAGATTTTTATAGAATATATTTCTAAGGTTACTGTTGTTGTATGATAGAAATAAGAGGGAAATAATATTCTGACCACCTCGCTTATATCATTGGCGTTGTGGTTAAACCCCCTAATTTTAATATTGCAAATTAAAACTCTGGTTGCTTATGTCTTTTTAATCCTCTGTTTAATTTTATGATCCTTCATATTCCCTGAACTACATCGTCTTCAGAAACGCGTTAAGCTGTTGATCTCTTTTAATACCACCCACATTTCACCAGATATATTATTTTGAGTCCCCATGTGGTGACTAAAACAGGTGGTGAGGCTCCGGGCACAATTTGAGGCAAGCGATATTAACATAAGTTTTATTCAAACTCAGTGATACAGGTGGTGGGATCGAACCCGCGTTTTCGCGGCCTCTCGAACGAGTAATGCCCCGTCCGTCCCAACTCGGTTACCGCTGCCAACATAAAACAACTGAGATATGACCTCTTGGTTTACAGTAGGTGCTTACCACGCATGTTGACATTCACGAAAAATAACGGTTTTAGTATGTTAACTACAGGATGTGATTCAGCAGAGTGAAAAGTTTGCTTTAGTGTTTTTAAACAACGTAACAAGTTTATTTGAACATTCATCGTCTTCATTTACAGCTTTATCCCACTATTAGATTATACTCTACTGGTCTGGAATTCTCACAGGAAAAGAAACATAGTTGAAAGCAAGCTGATATATTTTTACATAAGAATATTAAAACAAAAGATGTTTTAATATTCAATCGGGAATAACGTGTCGTTCTGACAATGATTTCGCTATGATTTTTTTCTTAGCAGAATAAAAAATGTTTTTGAATTGGTTCAAGCAAGAATTCACTACCATCTGTCACACTTTCTTAATTTCTTCTGTAATGTATGTAAAAAACAAATTAAGATGTAGAATCTATTGAAGTTTGATAGTTTTACGCTTGAATACTGTACAGTCTTTCCTATCGTATCTTATATTTGACAATAATTGTTTTGTTGTACAACATTTTCTTAACTATTTCGATCACCATAAATAACCTTTAGTTTGTTTAATAGTATCATATTTCACGTTTAATATTCAATAAAGTAAGACTAGCTTATGCGGGTTGATCTTTATTGACAGTTAAATCTATTAAAATATCAATAAAACCCTTTGTGAGATTAGCATTAGGTCGTCTTTTATCTTCGTTACATAGACAATGATTTGAATGTAAATAAATGTTGTGACATGATTAAAGTTATTTGACGACCTCCTCCTCCTTTTTTGTTAAGTTGGGTTCGATTCTCTTTGGATGCAAATAAATGTTTGTGTGTAGAAATTTTTATGTATTTATTTATATTTATATATACTTTATTGCACATAATAATACAAATAACTTATACTATAACAAAAAAGCAATTGGCGGCCTTATTGCTAAACAGCAATCTCTGCCAGGCAACCTGTTTGAGAGACAACAGCAAAAAAAAACAATAAAACATGTGGGGGTGCAAGAAATAAATGAATATATATATTATAATAATATATACATAATTATATAAATATTGTTATATTTTCTTCATAATACCAAATTTTGGCATTGGCAAACAAACATTTGCCTCAAATGGAAGTCCAGAAAGTTCTAAGATGGCGTCGCCTTGAAATTGGCGTACAAAGCACTCGGCCAGGGAGGTGGTATTATGTATGAATTTTCGCATCATCACATCATCATGTGCTGAAAAGCAGCAGCGCTTATATTGTGGGTAAAGGTAAAAGAGAGAAATTACCGGTACTAGTAACAGATGCAATAACCCTCAGGCGTTGCAAGCAAATATACTAGGCAGTAGGTACTCATTAAAGTATCAAAGTGGGTAATCTGCTTATTTCTCAACTATGTTAAATTAAAAATGTAAAAGTCAAACGGTGATTGGAAGCTCAAGACCAATCTGTCGCGCTGGCAGAAGCCAAGTTTCAGAACGCTTTGGCAAAGTACCAAGTGATGCAGGATATTAGAGAATACTGATTCATACCAGCTCTGAGGAATCTAATACTAGTGATGGTTATTTGGTGATCGGCGCCTCTGATCTATTTGCATTGAAAATTGGACGTCAGTTGGTTTGATTAAGGAGTTTTTTTACTTTGACACACTGCAAGTCAAATGGGCACGTTGACTTGCAGGTTAAACCATAATTCAGAATTTTCCAAATGCTTTTTATTGTAAAAAGATATTGATGAGATTTAAATGACTCCTTAACACCTGAAGTTTAGCTGTGTGTAGATACGAAGAATTACGAAGACAGATAGGGCAACAAAAAGCAAGCCTGGTACTCCTACTCTTAGTAGACCAAAAGCTGCCTTTTTACGCTTCATACGAAGACTTAGATGAATGGAAAGGAGGGAATATGATATATTAATTTTCTTCCTAAAATCTGGCTCATATAAAGTCAATTTGATCCTCTGCCCCCCGCCCGCAGCTCCACATATCGTGGGTGATCTGCCACTGTGAACCCGATCTCAAATGAGATCCGTCACGGTGGCGGCTCAAACAATTCTGTTGTTTCATTTCACGGAATAGGGCGGGGACGTTATCGATGCTTAATCGATGAATGTTTAATTGCAAATTGCTTTAATCACTTAGGTATATTATTAAACTCTTTATTGCACAAATAAACAAAATTGTAGTAAATACAAAATGTAAGCAAAGGAGGACTTATCTCTAATAGAGATCTCTGCCAGCCAACCTATCACCTATCACCTATCCTATTATTATTGTATAAAACAAAACTACCTTCACCATGGTCAGGCCGTAGATGGGTGACCAAAACTTTGTGACCTCGAGCTCCACCGTGCTTCGGAAGGCATGTAAAGCCGTTGGTCCCGGTCGCTATTGCGACTGTTTTAGGACCAGCGTGGTGGTGTTACGGTCCATACTACTCCTCATGTGTTTCACCATAAGGAAGGCCAATGCCAGCAATGGAACGTATATAGGCTAAGGTAAGTACTACACAACATTTTTGTGTATAAAAAAATATTTCTTACATTATATCTATCTAACTAATTACCTTCACCCAACTATGACTATTGAAATGAGACACTACCGACATCGATAACACTGTACATCACTACCATATATCGGTGATCTGTTATCATCAAATGCTAGATTTAATTTGATTAGTCTTCCTCCAATCGGGAGCGGGGCTTGAGTAGGGTCAGCGGTCAACTTTAAAAATGTTTAATTTACGGCTTTTAAACTCGACAGTTTTAAATTCAAATTAAATTAACGTCCATGACGTGGCTCTTGCGCCATTAAATAGGTCACAATAAGAATTTTAACAATTTTATAATGGTTTAAAAGTTGAGTTTAATTATTGTTCGTGAGCCACTGGAATGTCTTTATATTTTTCGTAGAATGAACTGAAAGGCCACGTTTTGAATAGATAAATAAATAATCATTGAAAAAAAATATTTATTTAAATTCACTAATGTACCCTATCCCAGAGAAGAACAGTAAATAGTTATGATGAGTACGTTTGCTTCAATAAAAATATTTATACTATCAGAACCTAAAGAAAAAAGTGCTAGCTTAATCGAAAAAAAATCACAAAACATTTGCATCAACCCTGAACTCGATGCTGGGACCTTAGAGATTTTGAAAACTGACATAAAAACCAGCCATGGAAGTCATGAAACGAATTTATTATAGATACTGCCTTTGGTACCACCTGTAGCCTATTCGCGGATGATCAGTTCCAAAAATTCTCACAGAATTAAATATAATAAAATATTAATAATTTAATCTATATATTGCTTTAGTTCGTTCAGCTTTAAACACACCAAATCTTACGCTAAATAAAATCAAACAAAATAAGACATTTACCACAATATGTTGACGCAACAACTTGACAAAGCCACACAATATTTTATCAGGTTGTAAGCAGTGATACATGTGCACCATATAAATATATTTATGAGGACTGTCAAACAGGTAATGGTCTGAAAACATAACTATAGCTATAACTTGAGAGGAGAGAAACACAAATAAAAATAATAGTATTTGGGGTTTCTCCCCACACTATAACTCTGCATAAACCGTAAGCCGCAATAAACGTGATGCATTTTATCAAAACACCGCTAATATGGTAGGTATTTGTTGGTTGATATCTGAAGTGGAAGGCTTTTAGCGAATCAGTTCAGAAAAAATTATAAAGGAACTTTGAAATTTAAATCTTTTCTCAGATAACAGTTAAAATATTGAAGGAAAAAACGTGTTCAGAAAAATAGATGCAAATGAAAAGATAGATGAAATAAAAAATAGATGAAACAAAGTTTATACGAACCCTAATCATTTTAGTTTATAAGCACCTAACAGCTGAGCATAGGCTTTTTTGCATTGAAGAAATACATGAAAAGTTTAGATGGTAAAGTCTGTCAAGAAATAATTCCAATTGACCAAAAAATATTAGTCTGTCTTAAATATTCTCATTAACAAATTGATTGATTGTGCTAGGAGAAATCGCTCTAGTTGGTATTTTCATTAACATTATCACTAAACTGCTTTCAGAAACACAGAGAGTACTGAAAAAGAGTATTGAGTAGTGAGTATTGAGTATTGGATTGAGTATTGAGTGTTGAAGTATACATTCTTAGAATAAATTAGGCTATCGCCATAGGAATCGTATTCCAGCCGGTTAAAACGAATTTTTTCTCGAAGACAATGGATGATAGGGTGGTTTTAAAATTTAACGAGACAGCTATTTGACTCCTGAAATACTTTAACTTTAAAAATTATGACCCATATGCAAAAGAGATGCCAGAAAACATTGCCATTCTAAACGTAACCTATACGTTCTTCATTACTTATCTTCAAACGCATCGATACGCAACATTTATTACGGCTCAAATTCCAACTGTATCTTTGCATTCAATAAAATTTCACTTCACTTTTTCTGTCATAATCATACAGCGCAAATTCCTTTAGCTCCTGTGAATTTGACTACACTATTAACTCTGTCTGTGGATGTTCTATCATGTCAAAACAAGGAGCAGGGGAACAATGTATTGCAGTTGGCAATCTTAATGCCCTTTCCACAATATCTTTAGTGTGACACCCCTCGATATGAATAATGTGTGATGCGATCGCGCCCTTTTATCTACAGAAGGGAATACTTCCTGGAATCTTGAAGAATTGTCTTTAAAGAATTCGGTATAATTTTTGCACCACAGACAATCAATCCTTGTATGCAATACATTGTCACTCAGGAATAGTCAGAAATTTGACAAGCTTTTCACAAACCACAAACAGACATACATAATTATCTTGAAAACTGGTATTTAACAACCATGGTAATTTGTGTAATAAATGTTGTATTTGTGTCAAATTTGTGTAACACATGTTCTATTTGTGTCAAATGTTCTACTAGTGTTGTTGTTATTTAATTTTGTTTTTTATTTTATTTTTTTTTATTTTGTTTTCATTTATCTTTGGTATCCACGGAAGACCAGCGTCGCAGCTAATGCCCCGACACATGCCGAGTTGTGACCAATTTGGCAATTAGGCATTTGTAACGTATAAACCTATTTATTTTGTAATGTTATCTATTTTTTACTATTGCCAAATAAATATTTTTCTTCATTTCTTTCTTTATTTTAAATGAACACAATTTTTTATTTTATTGTTTGTTTGTCATTTGTTATTATTGTGTGCACTGGTGTTAATTTTTTTCAAATTGTGACCTCACACACCTGTGACGGGTTGGCTGGAATCCCTGTTAGAGATAAGTCCTTTGTTGCATATTTGTTTTATTGGCTGTATTTCAGTTTTGTTCATGGTGCAATAAAGAGTACAAAGGTCTATTTTATTTTAAACCATCTTTTAATTTAACGTACCTAACTGAAATATAAAAGATGTAAGTACTCATTTTTTCTTTAATTAGTAGTCCTGAGCCTATATACGTCCCACATGCTGGGCACATGCCTTCTTCATGGAAAAACACATGACGAGTAGGTCCGTAACACCACCAAACTGGCCCAATGCGGGTTGGTTAACATATAACATTGGTAGATTCAGGTGAATTACCATCAACCATTTAAGAAACACACACACATATTAATTTAAGTTGTCAGAAAAGCATATAATGCACCCAATATTTCACAGTATTAAAACTCCTTGGGGCAAGAAACGAAAGTACAAATACTTGTATTATTTCGTGGGGGTAAGTTTGTGGGGCAGGAAAGCCAATGTTTTGGTTCTGTGGACATAAAAAAATGCATGGGTCCAATGCAATATTTTAATATTAACTGCATTATGGTATAGGGTGCATTTGTGTATGGAGAATTGTAATGCATAGTATGGATAAGGCCTTAAAATACATGTTAATACTTTTATTATATTTAAGCGCACTTAGATAATTGTATTCCTTACTACATGAGTTTCTTCAAGAGAAGCGTCAAAATGCAACCGAGGTGCCAGCAAAGGCACCTGCTTTTTTGTTCTCTTGTCCTATGTAATTCCTTCACATGTGGATGCCTCTACTGCTTACCATTGATGATTCGCTGAATGTTTTGTAAAAATCGTATTTAAATAAAACATACAAAATACTTTCCAATTTTGTAATTTCTTGCTTATAAATCTTCAGGAGACATTAAACTTTACTTAACAGACGATGAAGTTCAAAATGACTTGTACGATTCATATTAAAATGCAAATACTCCTTGGTGTGTTTGCTTACATCTCACAAATTTATACGGGCAAATTATCCGCCATATTTAGTAAAAAAAAATCAATTAATTGCGGTTGAATAGGATTGTTTGCTCAGCAATCGCTTAACACAGCTTACAAATTATTCAAATGTCTAGACAATTATGGTAATGTATGCGGGCTAACATGCCTCCGTATATTATAATATGTGTTTTAGCGATAGGATAATGAATATTTTGAAAATTAATTATAGTCAAATTTTGTGCTGAATACTAGCTTTTCACTTTGATATTGAGAACAAGCAACCTTCGCACTGGTTAGATTTGAGAATGGTGACCACAACTCTGTAAACATCTCCTCTACATTTCAGGCCTTCGAAAGTATTTGCTAAACTGCTGTACCGGAACTCTATTTAATTTTAATAATTTAATTGTTGCATTAAGCGACCATGTGGCTATAGGTGGAGCACGCAAACTAATTTAAAATTTACAAAAAAGCCATAGGGTGATCTGTCCATCTTCAGCCTATATACATGCCACTGCTGGGCATAGGCCTTCCTCAAGGAAACAAACACAGTATTTACCGTAGCACCACCACGCTGGCCTAACGCGGTTTGGTGCGTACAATCGGTTGCAAAGTGGGTGATATCGGTTTGGCATTTTCTACGCGTATACTTTAATCATTCAAGGAGTTCGCTATATAGCAGTATACATACATACATACATACAATCACGTCTGTAATCTCCGAAGGGGTCGGCAGAGTCCAAGGAGTACTGTGTTCCTTAAGACCACTTTTAGCCATACAAAAATTGGGTTTGATCAGATGGAAAATCGTGAAAGAGTCGTAACAAGTGGCTAGCTCATCGCCTCCACAATCACAGACCCAGCACCCAATACAGCAGTATAAGCTACTGGAAGTTGCTTACATCTGGAAGACATATAAAACTTTATAGTATCCTATTCCATCACTATTGAGTTAACTTGTATCAATATTCAAAATCTGATATTTGATATTATTTCCGTATATTTGAAATACCTTTGTTCAACAAAAGCAGGCAATAGGATCGCAGTCTTTATCATAACTTTTGTGATCTGAGTGTAACAATGTTCTCAGTTCTTAATTGCATCAATGTGTAGTCCATAATATATGTATGTGCTTTTCCCTCCGGCAGGGTCGGCAACGCACTGCACCTCCTCTGGTGTTGTAGATGTCTATGGGCGGCGGTAATCACTTACCATCAGGTGAGATGTCTGACCGTTTGCCCCCTCTTTACATAAAAAAAAATGTGCTATAGAAGACAAAAATAAGATTGAACTATTTTTTGTAGGCTATATAGGAACCTTAGGAATATCCACACAGATCCATAGTAAACACAGATATATTGTACAGAAAAAAAGTCTATGCATTACAATATTCTCTGGGAGGGCAACATCGGTTTGCACTCCCTGATATTAGACTAATATTCGGCTTACCCTCGCTTTATTAAAAAACCAAGGGCCATTTGTAAGTATTTATAGTTCGAACGGTCTCTATCAACGACGGAACTCCCTATAGATTAATTTTGTTAATACACTTTCAATGCTGAAATATTTAGAACGAAACATCCAAGTTTCTGAGCGTGTTATGTGCAAAATCGTAAATTACCAATAACTTGTGACCATTTCTAGCACAGTTTTTAGACGATTTTTGAGACGAACTGTACCTACTTATGTTTCATTCAAAATAATTGGTATAGTCACGTGCAAAAATGTTTACACACATTTACACAGGTGAGTCTTTATTCCCTTTTAATAAGTCAGTAACTGTCGAAATTGTATACATATTTTAACACGTGAGAAGTAAAATTTTCCCAATTCGGCCATCGCTGCATAAAATTTAATTTATATTATCTATTGATCAACAGATAATAATTAATATATTATTATCGGTTGAACCCCTAAATTTTTTAGACTGTTATAACACTTAGTACATGTATAGTACACATAGTAAAATAAACTTTGTTTTTTACTTATGACGGGTAAGCTCTTGGCCTTCATCTCACCTGATGGTAAGTGACGATAAGGCCGAATCTGGAAGCGAATTTCACCTGTAAATCTTCAACAACTGATGAACTGGCTTATATACCTTTGATTCTTAGATCTTACCTTTGATTGCCGGAACACAACAAATGCTTATAACATTGTTATTATGGCGACAAAATCAAAATTTGGTAAGACGGTGGTAGCCAGGCGGGCTTGAAGGTCCTACCACCTGCCAAACCGAGCAGAAAATCTTCTGCCCTCATGGGAAATCGAACCCGGACCTCCCGATCAACACCTGGTGATGTGAACCACTAGACCAGAGAGGCGGTCATAAAAAAACTGAAAGAGCTTTCTCCTCTCTCCAAAATATTTCAGCTGTTTCGTTTAAAATCGTATTATTATGAATTCGGAGTATGCATGTAAGTATTTATTTATTTGGTTTGGTATGTTTATCAAATTATACAGTTATGTCTTAATCTCAGGGGCAATCTAAAAAATTGTAACATTAATAGATGTAATAACAATTTCTTTTCTATTAATGTTACAATTTTTTATCTTTTGACACTGATTTGAGTGAGTTTTTTACATCAAATAATATCTCTTTTACTACATTACTAAACTGACAAACTGAGTATGTGGATCAGTGACTACGCCTCCAAACTTTAACAATTCAGACGCTAACAAAACGTAGCAACGACAATAATTTTCCTTAAAATGAGCACCAAAAGCATTTATCGATGCGTTAATGCTCTCCCATAAGCATCCGTCAGGACTGACTATAACAAAGCCCCGGGACGCAATAACAGATAAAAATGCACCAAAACAACACGAGTAAAATGCGAAATGTCTCATAGCATCTTTATTAGGTGTTGTCCCGGTGGTTTCTCGGCGTTTGGGCAAAGATATACAAGCTACAACGCACTTTTAACAGTATTTTTCGTGGGTTGCCGGTTTTGGCAGTACACTCGCAAGCAATGTTAGGTTTGAATTAAATGGACCTTTTGATGGTAAATTGAACCCAGTATATAGTTTTGAAGAGATTTTTTCTTTAGATCTTCTAATTGGGTGTAAAAGGCAGCGGTAGCCAAGTTGGAATAGGGAAAGACGCAATACTCGCTCAAGAAGACACGAGTTCGATTCCACCGCCTACCTATACCACTGATTTGTATTTGAAAACTTAGGTATGTACAGTTGATTGTAAATTAGCTTGCCTAACATTGAGCCTAATGCATGGCAACAGGCTCGCCATCTGTTCCATGGGGACTTAACAATCACGCCTACTGCCTCTGGTATAGAGGCGTGATGAAATACTATGTTATGTATTTTGTACTTTCATACTATGCTCAAGGAGTTGAAACATCTGATGGAGAGATAGAATACTTTGTTACCTCTTTGATTTTCTTTCCCCGTCTATGAAACATTATCAATGCTTAGTGTGTCCAACCTCACGAATTTTGTTCACGATAATGTAGTTAACGATAGGTATGTAGTCCAGAATAAATCGGCCCTACTTAAATTGTGCATCTCTAATTATATAAATTCATTTGTTAATATAAAGGATTGATCCAGTACCTGAAGAAGTACCTTTTATCCCAAATCAATAAAGTTACCAATGTCGAAATAGAAGATAGGAACAACCCAATGGTTTATTGCACGAACTGCACCAATCAGATGTCTATAAATTATAGATGTTTAAGCAATTTTATGCGCGTTCACGTTTGTATGAATACGCTTGCTATTGCTTTCGGATGTGCTTATATTTGCGTATCGGGATCTGAACTTTAATATCACCATAATTGGTGCGTCTTGGATCGAAATTGCTGTACACAAATGGAACTATTGGGCACGGTGGAAGTTTGCGTTATTAAAAGTTTCCAAGCAAGCAAGCATCCCTTTAAAGCTGTTAAATATTGCTTGAGATATTTTGAAAGCAGTTATCGATTAGGTTACGCAAATATTTGTAGCATTATTTTGTCTTGTTATGTACTTTTTTAGTATAAAGCTCAGCAAATGACTCCACACTACCTGATGATAAGCAGTAGAGGAGTCCATATGTGAAGATAGCTAGTGCAGCATACTGACATACTGCCCTAGCCACCCTCACCTTGCCGGCCCAAAAAATGCTTTTTCACGCCTCTTTTGAAGGAACCCATATTGTAAGGAGGGAATACGTGTGCCGGTAAGGAATTCCACGCTCTAGCTGCGTCACAGAGAAAGGAGTCACGAAATCTCTTAGTGCGCAAAGTAGACGTAGCGACAGTGAAAAAGTGACTCCGTAGACCAGCACGCGTACTCTTGTGTAGGAAAGGAGAGGGAGGGATAAGGTCAAAGAGTTCTTGAGAGCACTCTACATGGTATAAACGATAAAAGGCGCTAAGCGACGCAGAGGTTCCCCAAATTGCAGAGGTTCTAGTCTAGGGTGTATATATTAATATGAATATTGGTTCAATTAGTTTGTGTGTTAGTAGTAGCGGTGATTGAAGTGTTATACTAGATAGTTATTAGGCATAAATTTTTAAATATCAAGCAGGAGGTTTTTCAAAGTTGAGATTTGACAGAAAACCATCGTAAACATGAAACTCAACCCTTATTGCCAATAAACATCAAGAAACCAAATGATGGATTCATCATGACCTAGTTAAGAAAAAAGACCTAGTCACTACTATGTTTACACTAGAATTAACGATACGCCAAAATGTAAAAATTCAGACGGCACTTCATTTTAATATTCCTTGAAAAGTTGCTATATTTATCTAAAGACGGCTTTATATTAGCAACGTTGAATTCTAAACATTCATCATCTATAACAGCTGGCAATCCCCAGAATAAATAACTCGATTTCTCAAAAAAATTTAATAAAACCTCACAAAGATCCAGGAAAGATTGAGATGGAAACAATGGGAAAGCACTTAGCACCTCGTCGCTGTTGAAAAATTAGCCAATTCCCTTCAAGATAAAGGCTTTTCATAACTGAGACCCTATTACTGTTGGGAAGCTTATTGACTTTAATTTTCTGCTTTGTTGACGCTTCCAATGATATATATCGGAGAGGAGCGGTAAAATGGACTTTCGCTTTTTCAAATAACAAGCGCGCTAACCCATCAATTCTTGCTGTCATTCATTTACACCGTCTGTGCCGTTGAAATATTTGAGTTATCTATCGGGAGAATCGCGTCTAGAAAAACTATGCGGTCGCCCGAAAAACAATCTTTCATTTTGATTATTTCTTTGTAAATAATGGAGGGAAGCCACGTGTCAGGCTTTGAGGGCTCTTCCCGATTTTTTCTGCGGCTGAGTGCTGGATATCATCGGCGTTATTGGAAACGTGTTTGTTCTCAAAACGGACAGATCTAGCCAATAAGTGTTATTGTTCAGTAACTGTGATTCTTTGGGGATACCAATATTTTAACCGCCCCTCTGGTTTAGTGGTTCACGCCACCGGGTGTTGATCGGGAGGTCCGGGTTCGATTTCCCATGGGGCAGAAGTTTTTCTGCTTGGTTTGGTTGGTGGTAGGGCTTCTAAGCCCGCCTGGGTAACTACCACCGTCTTACCTAAATTTATCGTCATAATGTTTTCAGCATTGTTGTGTTCCGGCAATCAGAGGCAAGTTTCCCAGTTGTTGAGGATTACAGGTGAAGCTCGCTTCCACCTTCGTCCTTATCGTCACTTACCATCAGGTGAGATGAAGGCTAAGAGCATACCTGTCATATGTAAAAAAAAAATTATATTATAACAACTAAAGGTATTATAATAAAATACACTAGCTTTTGCCCGCGACTCCGTCCGCGTAGAATAGTTACTTTGAGATAGTGTGATTGGTATGTAGCCTTTAGCCTACCTCAATAAATAGGCTATTCAACGCTGAAAGATTTTTTCAAACAGTAGCCTGATTAGCTGGAATTGCAAATTTTCTCCTACTCTAGTATTAGAAGCTTCATTTTCTGGGAAGCGTTTTTTAATTTTTTAACATTCACCCGCATGGCACCCGTTTCCATGGGAATATCGGGATAAAAGGTAACCTGTGTCCTTTTTCAGTCTCTAGACTATCTGTGTACCAAATTTCAGATTAAGATCTATGAGTTTAAATTAATAAAGGAAAAAAAAAATTTTAAGGGTATTATTGGGAAAAATATGTGTGACAAAATTTTGCAGCATGAGTCAAGCCAATGCTGTATTTAATACAGAGTTAAAAGAGAGAGTAATTTGCAATCTTAATTCTTAAAATAGAAAAAAATGGTAAGAAATTGGAAATAAAAAGGGCTAACAAAAACCTAGCAATGCTTAAGCTGGCGTGTCTTCTACATTTTTTATAGTTTTGTGGTCTATTTATGGTAGAAATGATTTCAGTCAAACAGTCTACTTACATACTGGTTACGACACGAACTCTAACATTGACAACAACAAACAACTAAAGCAAGATCATCAAACAACGTTCTGCATCGCTGAACTTAATCAAAACACAATATGTAAGTAATTCCCTTGTCGACGTGTTATTACTTGAGGTACGGACTGATCTGTTAAGTGTGCAGTCAATGAAGTCTTGAAAAAACTTATTTAGGTTTTCGAGTGATGTTTGTGTTTCTATTTTTATAGATCATTTTAAATTAATGTTTTAATTTCGTCGTGTGGTTCATTTCCACCTTAGTGATATAGAAAAGGTCCTCAAGTTGTTTAAGCAAACGAGTAGTTAAACATATAAAATATTTTTTTTTATCTAATCGTAATCATTGATACTATCCGATTCAAATAAGAATAGTTCAGTTAGGTACCGTCAAACGGCCATTTTGGTTCGCATTGCGCTTCAACTTCATGGCGTATGATGTGCAAAAAAGAATAAAAATTTTATACAATATAAATTTTTAATATTGTTAGACAAAAACGCCTATTTCCTTTGGCAAATAACCTCATGGAGTGAAAGGGATAAATGCTTTTGTCGATTAAATAATGCAACTATTGAAGTTCTATGCTCGTTCCGGATTATTTAGGCTATAAAACTAATAAATTAAATAAGTGTGTAACGATTCTCTTTGCTAGCGGTCCTAATTTTCTTGTCGTGAAGTTGTCGATAAAGTACATTAAAAGATGTAATAAAAAAGTTCTGTAGAAATATCAAACACAGTAGGAGGAGCTTTGGTTTTGACATAGGGATCAAAGCCACATTCGCCACAAATAGATGATCAAATAATCATCATGAAGATCATTGTTAATTTGTGGAGCCGAAAAAAACATGACGAGTATGGCCAGTAGGTAATTCCATTAAGTTAAACCAATGCTGAAATGTGGCCCACGCTCACGGGAACTCTAGATTTAAAAGATTTGGTATTCCGTCCAACGTCTCACCACGA
This sequence comes from Parapoynx stratiotata, assembly GCA_910589355.1. Taxonomy (NCBI): domain Eukaryota; kingdom Metazoa; phylum Arthropoda; class Insecta; order Lepidoptera; family Crambidae; genus Parapoynx; species Parapoynx stratiotata. The sequence goes on along the minus strand of OU342468.1, from coordinate 2,821,936 downwards.
AAACTACAGTCAAAAACAAATTTCGAATCACTTTGTCATCGCCTTCCTGCTGTGTATCAATTACCTAATGTACATAAATGAAAACTTGTGGTTACGCCATTCTTCGTCGCAGCTAAATTACAAATTATGCAAGATCCTCTTAGTATTAATGTGAGCGATACATCGAATTCCACACTTAACGCAATAAGATCACAGAATGTTCAGGGCCGGACTGGCTTATCTCAGGATTGTTAACTTCGGCCAAATACAATGGGATTACAGTCTATTAGTTCAGAGTCTATTATTAGACGGATTATCCATTAACATATTTGTTCGCCTCGTGCGCTTATCTTCTTAAGTGTATGGATGTATTGGAATTTACGGCTTAATTGATTTGTTGATGAACCTAGGTATAACTATTGTTATATTTATTAGAAAACAGCAAAGTTATCAAGCAATTCATGAAGCTCTGTATGTATAGACGTTGACTGTGACAGATTCAATTTCAATTTATTTATTTCTTAACAATATACATAAATAAATAAATATCTATAAAACATTGACACCTGTCTACTAACCCCATTTTAAGCAACTAATGCTGCTTGTGTTACGGACACTAGATGACGAATAAATATATTTAATAGATAAATACATATATATATTCTGAATATATTATAAATATATTTAAACATCCAAGACTGGAGAGCAAATGCCTGAAAATTCATCACCCAAACATTTGCCCCCACCGGGGATCGAACCCAGACCCTCTCGAGATGGCGACGCCTTGAAACCGGCATACAGACCACTCAACCACGAAGGTCGTCATTGTGTTAAAAATATACAATTCAATTACAATTACAGGAAGAAAACAAAATTCAATAAACACAAAACTAGATGTCAAGCGATTAAATTACATAATGTCAACTAAAATACGAGTATGTCAATGGATTAACAATAAAGCAATAATTACAATTATCATATATTTATTTACATTACATTACATATAGATTTACAATTATCATAATAGTTTTGTGATAGATTTTTTTTATAATTCTCAGGACGACATTTACATTCCCAGGCAATGTTCACGTTAAGGGAGGATGAAACCTTGGTGAGTTTTGTCCGTTCTTTTCTTCCTTTCCGTTCTTTCTTTGGTAATTCTTTGGTTCTTTGGTAATTTTGCAGCAAACTACTCGTATATACCTAGTGTAACAGCTCTAAAAGATTAATCAGTGAGAATCTTGTGACTGTCTTCAGACATCGGTCTTACCAATGCTGCGTCTCCCGTGCGACGAAAATAATAATTTATTTCAAAGTCAACGTTCGAATGCGGTCCTGTACTACCGTAACGAATCACCGCCGGTTTTGGCGAAGCGTTAACTGGCGACCCCTAAAGGGGTTGGGGCGTTATATTATACCCATTACGGACAATCGTTTAGTTGTCTGCAAACAAAATATCTGAGGGATAAAAGCCGATCTGTCACGTTGACTGCCCTGACTGCGGCCCTGGAATCTGATACGTTGGCTATGGAGACTATTGATATATATTTTGCTATAGCGTTAAATGAGTCATAGACGGATAATTAAAATAAAATCTCTCTCTCTTTTACACTATAACATCTTAGAACATAATCAAAAACATTACATAGTTAAGATATCATCACGCCTCTAACCTCATAGGCTGACGTGTTAAACACCCATATTTCACCCAATATGTCTATATAGTCTCCATGTGGCGAGTCTATAGGCATTCACCGGGCTCAGTGCAAGCGATATTCACACTACGCGTGCAACTGTACTTAAGTTTCATTGAAACTCAGCGGTACATGTACAAAAGTAGGCAGCAATTTTGTTATATTTCGTTAAATAGTATATGTTAGGGTAGTTTCAGAGCAACACCGCCAGCAGATTTCTATACATTTTGACATGTAAGGGCGACGCGTGGCGCCCGGCTGCCAGCAGCGTTGCTCTAAAACCACCCTAAAAATTCACCCATGTACTACTTAATTCATAACCCTGCCCTATTTCTAATTTTATTTTCGATGAAATGGACCCAATTATTCTAATTTACACCAGCAATATGTGAACTATTTTTGTACGGCACTACGTGTTTTCTCATTATTTTTCATGGATCTATCGATGGTAAGAATGCCGTACAAAAATATACTGACCAAAACGTACTCCCTCTATCTGTACTTTTAAGTTCTTACCTGCACTGAGTTGGACAGCTTACCAGTGACGGCATAGTGCTGAAACATATTATTTAATGTCTTATCTTTCTAAATAGGTTTTAGTGGTTCAAATGACCCAGGCCTGTAAGTAGTCTAAAACTGCAAAGAAGACATTATAAAGCTCACCAAGCTAAATCAAACATTTTTTAATTTTTTGTTTTGGTTTCCATCTTTTGTGCAATCAAGGCATGTGAAGAAATGAACCTGACCAAGAATAATTAAAACAAAGCCATTCACATCATGGTTAGATCCTGGATGGGTGACCAAATAGTGAATTTTTCTGTGCTTTGAAAGAAAAGTAACGGTACGCTTCTGAATTGCCGTAACAGTAGATACATTTATTTATTTTAAGGCAGTCAATATCAAATTATGAAATAAATACGTATAAAAAATCATCAAAAAATTTCAATTAATCTAGTATTTGTTTATTTTTCTAGATTTGATAAATCAGTTTTAAAAAAATACATTAATAATAATTTGTGAGAACGATGCAAATAATTATTTTTTTAATTTCATAATTAATTTATAACATAATAGAATCAGAATTAAGTTCACGCCCTCTAAAACATTTTCGTAGAACTACACGTACCAATAAAAAGCATTCACACCACACGCCATCTAGCAAAATAATAATGAACTACGTAGTCATTTGCTAGCACCAGTAAGCCCACAATAGCAGCTAAGAATTGACAAGTGTTGTTTTAGTACGCTACTAGATGTCGCTGTGTGCTATGAAACAAAGAATTTAGTTCTTTTAGTTGACTATAGGTGACGCTTTTAACAGACTTGTTATTTTACCATCATTACTATTTTATAATTATAAAATATTTAAAAAATTGAACCAAATACTTTAATATAAAAAATCTGCGCTCCATCAATAAAATAAAATATTTATAAATATTTATTTATTATTCAGAAAACCGTTCCTTGCGCCAAAAAATTATGATCCAAATCAGCAATCGCCGCCGTTGCTGCGTATTGGTATTGGTATATGTATTTCAATCAATTTCAATATACATCGTCATCAGCCTATATACGTCCCACTGCTGGGACAGGCCTTCCTCATGGAGAAACACATGAGGAGTATGGGCCGTAACACCACCACGCTGGCCCAATGCGGGTTGGTGGGTAGAAACGGTCACAAATGCGACCGGGACCAACGGCTTAACGTGCCTTCCGAAGCACGGAGGAGCTCGGGATCACAGAGTCTTGGTCACCCATCCACGGCCTGACCATGGCGAAGGTAGCTTTGTTTTCGATCGAAGCCAAAGCGCACTGACCACTACGCCACCGACCTCCTCCAATATACATCAAAAAAATATAATAATTTGTTATGTAATCGAATAAGTTATTGTTATAAATATAGAGTTATCACCAAAACGCTTATAATAAACACTATAGTGCAGTAAGGATTAATTTCCTTGCCCCCAGGGTCTGACTAGAATTAACACAGAGGCTACTTGTAAAGACCTTTGTGCAACGGGCAGTCGGAATCAGCCGGGATGCAAATAGTGAAGAGAGACTATTTAGATTGTTTGCAATCCCCTAGAGATAGCCGTTACTTGGAGCATAAAGCAATATTATGAAGTACAATTCGAATTTTAAATAGTAAGGCCTAATTGCACGATCGAGAGTTAGCATATAACCCAGGGTTTTCCCATATATTGGGTCCTTACCTATGAAATTGGTGTTTTTATTCTGTCTTAGCAATTTGTCCGTAACTATTAAGTTACAGAACACTGTTATAAAATAATTGCCTCTTCTAAAAATAGACCATATATTTGAGCTCGTATTATTTAATTTGATAATTTTTTGTATGCTTAATTGTGTAAAAATTAGACACAAAGACAGTTATTTTTAACTGCCTCCCGAATACATCATTTGATTTGCATTAACATAAAAACGATGAATATTTTTTATCAAGCGTGTTCACACACATATTGCTAAAGCTTGTCTAATGATACATGCCAAATATTATTATCTCTGGATTTGTCGTTGTGAATAAAACTGATAAAATTTTAGTATGTAAAATGCAGACATCCCCAAAATCTCCATACAAAACACCAATTTCATAGGTATGGACCGCGCAAGTGGGCATAAGTGATAAGGATTAAAATTTTCATGTGATCACTTGCTATTTCTATTATAATATTGCTCTATAAGCTTGTGTTACATAAGAAGTTAAATTAAGTACCTATTTGTATCATAATACCTTATTTTGTAGTGTTGTATACACGGTGTTTCAAAACTCAGCCCTTAAAATCAATTTTAAGTACCGTACTAGCAACCGAAGTAGGAACAGAGTTGAAAATTTTTAAAGTTATTTCTACTTTTAAACTTAACTAAACCTTTAATAGAGTTGCGCTTTAATGTCGATAGTTTTACCTAAAATTTTGGCAAAAATAAAAAAAAGTCGGTTATTAAAAAAATCAAGCTAGTGTCCTTATATTATAAATATTTTGGCAATGGGTTATATTTATGGGATCTAACAACCCCTTTTCGGCTTTTTTGTTTTTGAAACACCTTGTAAATCTACTTGATGGCATACAATGTGAAAAATTGCGAAAAATGCATGTTTTATTACCGACTTATTAAAAACCGAAATGTTAAGAATGTTGATTCCTTACTGAAAAACATAGCAATGTTGACGCGTTGAGTCATCAAGAATATAATCGTGACAGGCGCTTTGCCAAAATTTAGTTAATTTCTTAGCATTTCTTCTATAGTTAATATAGAAACAATTTGAAAATTCTTGATTGCCCGTGGTTCACTCGCTCAATTCTACAAATATCTAAGAATTATGTACGTACTAATGAAACAAGTAAACATAACGCTTAAAGTACCTACTTACCTACAATTCTTAAGGAAACTGGTTAAAATTTCGCAACAAGTGCTTACCGTTGTATAATTTTAACAGTCAGCTAGGAAGGTATAGTCTGTGTAATAATAATAAGAACTCGCAACTAATTAACGGGAGACGGACTACGGTGAAACTTCCTCACCTTGATAAAAGCACCGTCAGCAGAAAAGATGAATTTCATTTCTAATAAATATATTAAATAATTCTTATACTAAATATTGGCAGTAATCACTTTAGTTATAGGAAAGCACTGGTACAGGCAGTATTTATCAGAATTTCTTTCCCTTAGATACACTGCATACATACAATCACGCCTGCAATCCCTGAAGGGGTAGGCAGAGTCCAAGGAGCACTGTGTTCCTGAAGACCACATTTAGCCACACTAAACTTGGGTTTGGTCAGATTAAAAATCGTGAAAGAGTAGTAACAAGTGGCTAGCTCATCGCCTACACAATCACAGACCCAGTACCCAATACGGCCTTAGTCGTCTTTTACGACATGCTAGGCAAGAAAAGCAGTTGGCACATTCTTTTTGGCAGATACACTAGTCAGTCAAAAAAAAGCAAGGCTTGTGTTAAGTGGGTCAACGGAGGGTCAGACATGGTATTATGATGTTACTAAAAAGTATTTCTTTGATACGCAAGGCGGCACGTACTGAGAGGCGCGATGTAGGATGGCCCCCAACGTGGACCGATGGTCTGAGGAAGGCTGCAGGAAGTCGCTGGATGCGGGCGGCGCAGACCGGTCGTTGTGGAGATCGTTGGGAGAGGCCTATGACAAATAGATAGATGGATAGAAACAATAAAAAAGTATAATTAGTTGTTCAAAAGCCTAGAATGGATTCTTCCATTACGGAAGAATAAAAATAGGATGTTATTTAAACGGTTTGTCAGCAAAATAACTAATTGGGCAGCAACTCAAATGTTTTTTCTCTGCTGCCAAATTGTATAATTTGTTTTGATTACATACATATTGTTTTTATGGGTCATAAAAATAACCTTTAGATATTAGGTTATTTTTTATTTTTAGGATAAATTTTCTAGTAATTGATCCTTGATCCTTCATTGATCCTTTTCCTAGATTTAATAAATTTCCGGTACCTTACATATATATTGCTGCCAAAATAATTATTCTGCTGACAAAATATTCGTTTGGTGTACATTTAATACTTTTGAACAATAAACGTCTTTATTCCCTTGTAATAGAGGTAATTAACTGTAAAATATATGTTCATGCTCGTGACTGTACATATGTAGCCGAGCCGAGAATACACTAGGTCTAAAGTATAAACATAAGAACGGCGAGTACATAATCTCAAATAAAAATGCAGCGCTTGCAACAATATCCGCGAATGCTTTTGCTAACCATACAAGACTTCTAATTAGCAAGTTGAGAGCTAAATATTACGTTTATGATATGCAAATTTTCTTGAGTACCACTGTTGTCTTAATCTAGACTTTATTTTGTTGCGCAATAAAGATTATTTCGCGTCGCTTTAATTTGGCTGCGAAAATTTCCTTCTTCAAAGTACGTGTCATACTTAGCTATTATTATCGTTAAGATAAGTAGAGTGGTGTTATTATTTGCAACCCATAAAACAGCAGTAATTGTGAAACCGGTGAAACTGAGGAGCCAACGAATTTCTGTACAGTCGAGTACAAATATATGTATACGCAGTTTAGAGGTGACAATCTTTACTTTCTTTTAATAAGAGTCATTTACTGTCAAAAGTGGTTACAAATGTTGACTGTACCTAGCTATCTAGGCCATCTATAGCGTATTGTGAAGACAGATTTCTGAAGAAATGATGACGATACTGTTACCAGGTGTATGATTCGATTGAAAAGGATTGATACAGTGCAGATTGAGTCTAGCAGATCTCTGCAAGACTCTTAAACTGAACCTATTTAGTCTGAAAGTTTCACCAACAATGGAGACATTGAAAGATAATTTTGGAATGGTCATGTAATGATGAGTTAAAAATGACAAGATAACAAGCATGTTCCACATGAGGTGCATGGGCCGTAACACCACCACGCTGACCTAATGCAGGTTGGTGGGTAGAAACAGTTTGATAGCGATCGGGACCAATAGCTTAACATGCTTTCCGAAGCACGGAGGAGTTTGAGATCAGATGGTTTTGGTCACCCATCCAAGACGTGACCACGGCGAAGGCCATCCACCCGCACTGGGCCAGCGTAGTGGTGTTACGGCTCGGCTTCGTGTTTCTCTATGAGGAAGGCCTGTGCCCAGCAGTGAGACGTATATTAGCTGACGATGACGATGGACGCTGATTAAATTCTATCAGAACATGGTAATGTTGAGCCTGTGACCACGCAGCGGGCAGGCTTCTTGTCATTTCCTTGAGAACTACTTCAAATGAGTCAACCTCAGATTTTTACTCACATGAGTCAAAGTGCAAATACATTTTCGGAGGAATCATTATGGGTATCCTTTTATAGGCTATTTTATCCAATTAGTGTTATTTGAGCACCATTAACATTAGTCAATGATTCACAGGTAGCTCAGAATGTCAACCGGTTGATTAAGAGTGGTGTGACGTTTAAAGGAGGAAGCGGGAGCGGGAATGGGTTCTTCTCGTCAAGCGTGTCCTTGATTTTCTAAGGTTGGACTTTATTAGACCCGATTAAAAATGATAGACTTGTTGTCACCTTGACTTCTTTAATAAGAATAAACAATAAGAATATCAAAAGGAATATGAAAAATACAAAATACAAGTATCAAAAGATGGCCAGCAGTGTGCTGGTGGCCAGTGTGGCCACACCGATCGTGTTCGAGATTCCAGGTGTCGCCATCTCTGAGACCCCAGGTAAAGCTCAGCTGACTTTCTGTGACGAATGTTTTGGTTTTGATTATCATCTTCATACAATTGATCTAGAATTAATATTGAATATTATAACCCTACTGATTAGCACAGTGTTTCCATGAAGATTCCATAAAGATACACAAGACGTATTCCCGACGCGACTTACTAGAAATGGGAACACATAATTTTTTGCCAGTACATAAATTTTTCCTATATATATTTTGATTATTTCTTTTAATTCGTCAATTCTATTTTATTGTAATTAAGAATAATAAAATGCTATGTAAAGTTTCTCTGTCTGATTGTTATGGATTAAATGTTCAAGAGCATATTCAGTAAATGCCCAAAATTCAGTAGCTGTCTAGGTTCATTCTCCTAATGTGTCTAATTACGCTTCTCCTCTCACACAAACCGCATTCTAAAGACAACAAAGAATTTTAACAAAACTTCCGTTTAACAAAGCCTACGTTATGATTCCACATAGGTGTCACATTCATCCAAGTTCACAGAAAAACTTAACAGCTTTGCACACTTAAAAAGTTCACAGTCCAATAAAAAAATCCTCATTAAAATTCTCTACCTATTACATTTCGGGACTCTTTTTTTTCACGGTCAAAGGATATTTAGGTTAAGCTCTTTAATTAACTGTATACCTTATTCTGTTCGTAATAAGGCTAAGAATGTAGGAGACTGGAGATAGTGTTGTTCACAATGTTATATGTCAACGTTTAGCTACCACAAAAAGTGTCCTAAAAACCTATCTTTTGTTAACATCAAAAGAACAGTTCGTGGCATCCGCAACAATTAAGTCTATCAAAAGGAGGCTAGGAGGCGATTCATTAATAACGGCCGGACAAAAAATGGGTATTTTGTTTACATTTATTAGTGAGGCAACGAAACGTCATCCATCAAGAACCTCATGATGGATGACCGTCGGGAAGTTGAGCGACATTGTGCAAGTTTGAATGACTTATTCTATAGTAAATCACTCTTCTTTCTCTCCACGCTCCTCTTAATAGAATTACTTTGAGACTACTTATAAGATTTCAGAGCAATTTGTGTTATCTTTCAGGACTTTCTACAATGGTCACACCAGTTATAACATCAGGGTATTTATGATAAATCTTTTGGGTTAAGTTTCTTTATCACGGACATTCAATATCTTTATCATAATGCAGGATTATTATCTTCTACATAATTAATTACCGGGTACCGTGACTATAAATTTTAACTTAAAAGATAGCAAAGAATTACTATCGGAATTAAAAGGAGATGCTATTCTTATTTGTATTCTAAGCGATTTGTAGCTGCATGCTTCTGTAGTTCATAAAATTTGCTTATAAACACATGACAAGAAAAATCCTATTTATAAAACATTCGTTGTGTAAACAGAGTAATTTCCATATACCGCTTAAAATTCAGAACAACTTTAAACATATCTGTTTCCTCTCATAATCATAGCCTCGTGAGCAGAATTTGCCTTTCAAATAGTTTTGTACTTTGACTAGCAACACTACCGACTAGTGCTCCAAACTATTCCAAGAAGCAAGAAGCCAGTATACTGAGAAATTCCGGGCGCGTAATCGCCAAAACAGAGTCCCTGGAGAATCCCACCCTATCTCGGGCATTCTTAACTTTAATGTATGCAAACGCATTTTGTTTCAAGCCTGCCTCCCTTGATGTGAGAGCCCTTGTACCTCGAAAGTTTTCTGTGGCTGTCACAACACACACTTTGATCTCAAATGCGAATATAATGTCGGAACTGGTTAGAGTTCCATTCTCCCGTTATCTTTTGGACTCGAGTTTTCGACATAAGAAAATGTACCCGAATATTCCTTGAGGGATTGTCAAACTAACACTGTTTGCGTTTCTCGTGTCCTTTTTTGTTTGTTTTGGGAAAAGTGTGTTTATTAAGATTGTGTCGTATGTGAAAGTGCGCGCAACATCGGTATGCTTGAAGTCTATTTTATACAATATAACTGATTTACTACAGTATCGGACATGGACAAGATACTGTAGCATGTGTCAAATGATATCAATTCAGATTGATTTTAAGATTTTAAGATTTCTTGATTAATATCAATCAGTCAGGTCAATCAAGTGTATTTTTGGGGGATCAAATTGTAGGCACAATGTTTCAAGAGGAAGGCAGTCTGAATGTTAGCCTATTATGTTCACAAAAAAGATTCACGTCAATGAACAATTTATTATGATTAACAAACCACCATACATAGATTTACGGATATTATCTTTGTTTCTATATAACTTGAACAATAACAATGGAAGGATCCAGAGACTGATTATGTCCAATAATTCAAAACAAAGTGTTATTTCAACGTGTCAGCTTAATATATCACAGGCATATTAAACTAGAGTTAAGCGCCCTTTTGTAGGGACCATCTATCAGTCTACAGCTAAAAATAGTCATTCAATGAGGAATCAGCGACGACAAAGTATCAACAAAGGGCCATATGTTGGTGTTGCAGACACCGTTGTCTCACAGATTCTAGCCAAGATTGGTTTTGACTGAAAAAGATAAGCCAGGTAGGCACTTTTTAATGAGGCAGTTATTACCTAATTCTGTGTGAACGACGTATGTTTTCATCTTTTATTATTTTATATCACGCCATGTGACATGGCGTTATGCATTTTCTGCCCATAACATGTCTAACACCCAGTTGCAGAAACGAACTTTAAAATTTAATGTCGGCATTATCCCTAATGCTCCATTAAATTTATTGATTGAAGTGTCAAAAGAACACCTTAGCGTAGTTTTTACGTTGCACAAAACGACATTAGCACCATATCAATGCTAAAGAGACATTAGCTAGAACTATTTTGTGTTCCAATTTTAAATTTAATGAACTTTAAAGTTTTAATGTCTCATTACTAAATGTCGTCTTTAAAAAATCTTTGTGCAACTGACCGTATGAATCACTGAAGATGGTTAGGCTTGCATTTTTTCCTTTTATGATCACATCTACTATATACCGTGGTGATGTGTGAATTTGTAAGCTTTTTTTAAAAAAAAGACCAAGCTGATCACAGTTAAGCCCAAATTTATATATTACATAGATGACGCAAATGCATGTATTGCGAGTGTTCGAAAACCCCGTCCAAACGTCGGGGCTGGCCGCTGCTAACTTCTCCGCGCACGTCCAAATGGCTGCAAAAATTTGCGAAGAAGAAAAAACTTGGTACTCCCGTCTCAAAATTACCTACTTTTGTGACGTCACAGTAGACTTTAAAAGTTGACTCGCTTGGTTTCAATACAAATCGTCACACTTGCGTCATCTAAGTATTTCTGTCTGTGGATAGGCGTCGTTTAGCTCTCTTCACTCCGCTTTCCGGTTGACTTGTAGAGAATGCCTCATGGCATTAAGTCCGCCTTTGTTCGTCGTACATAAAGATTAAATAAAAAAATAAATAATAGGCCTATAACACTAGTCAGACGTAACTTTGACTAATTTCTAACTTTGACTGCAACACACAGAAATAGATCAACACCACAGTCAATGTCACACGTGGCGTGCTCAAAAACAGATCGTTTCCTTAAAAAGTTAATTTGACGTTTTTGTAGCTGTCTCAGAAAAAAATGCCAGTTTTTAGTCGTAAAGAGGCATGTGCCCTCTCTTAATTAGATGTTAGTATGGTACGCGAGAAATGTGACTCTTAGTTTCCTTGGGAGAGGTGACAATATGGGGTGTAATAGGAGCGGATAGCGGATGTCTTAAAAAGTGTAACCATACTTTGCAAGTGTAAAAAGTGTCGATGTAATTCTGAGCGACTTTGAAAAGGTGGAGATTTATAATTAGTACATATTTTTCTTAAATAATTAACCCGTATGAAGAAACTACTAAATAAGAAACTACTTTTTAAAATATTCTTGTGATCCAGGACTACTAATACTAACAATCAGCCCTGGCTTAGCACGGGTTACCCCGATTTAACCCCTTATGGTATTCGTAAAATCTATTCTTAGCAGATGTCTACATCCTATAAGGGACCCACCCGCCAAATTTCAAGTTTATATTAGTTATAATTTCTGACATAATAGATTTGCAACACACAATAGGAAAAATTTTATCGGGTTTAAGACATTAATGTTACAATACATTTGGTACGACGAATCAAATTTGAAAATTGGTAAGCAATTCCCTCATACGTTGTACATAACCGTATTCGTGTGCATGGTACAAAAAGTACCCATTCCAATATTTTTAAAACGGGGTTCTTTTTTCAAATATTTGATAATGTACCACCCGCCATTATATCTTGATTACTCGTTGCAAAACACAATTTGTAACAAAGGCACAGAGTAAATAAAATTAACAGTAACCATATTAATTCTATTTACAAACAGGCGGGACTGCGAGAGTGCTCGCAGATAACAGGTAGGGAACATCGCACACAATCTCGGGCAAACATAAAGGTCCACAGGGAATGAACGTGCTTGCTACAAGTTTGGTCCCAACTTTGATTCGATTCGCTCTAGAGTAGATGCGCACATCTAATATAACATGGAAGTAAACAATAAGAAGAACTGTACTTTTATTACTTAATACAATATAGAAAATCTTATAATCGGTTCTATTCTAACCCATGACTTATCACTTAGTACGGATTACGATTTTATTTGAGTGGGTCAATTTTGTTCTAGTATTAAAACTGCTGGTCCCGTGTTGGTCCAGGACACAAAATGCATCAACTGCTAAGGCGACTAAGGGCGTATTGGGTACTGGGTCTGTGATTGTGAAGGCGATGAGCTAGCCACTTGTTACTATTCTCTCACGATTTTTCATCTGGCCAAACCCAATTTTTGTATGGCTAAATGTGGTCTTAAGGAACACAGTAAGGAAGAAGATTATAGGCGTGATTATATGTATGTATTAAAACTACTTATTTTAGTAATATGATTTAGGTAGGTAAATTTTTAAAAGCTACATAATTATTTGTTGTGTACCCATACATAATAATCACATTTTTTAAAATAAAACGATTCAACCTTATTGTAACAAAAACTTTGCTAATAGGAATTTGCCGAGGGAAGGTGTAATGTGTTTTTAACATTTGACATCATTCTCTTGGGAAGAGCTGAGACGCAAGCGAAAGCTATTGATTTAATGAAAATACAACGCGGAAGTTTAATTCTTGTCACATATAACTCTCACGAGACACCTTATTACAGTACGTGTGCTTTTATTATTAAAAACGAGTCTTACGTCATTGTGTTACGTCAGTGTCAGTTTTGATGTGACATTTAATGGGTCCTATTAGCACTATAATTCAAAGCACAATGTCGTTTACTACCAAGTAGTATCAACCGCTTATTGCGCTATAAATTCAAAAAAGCGCTATGTCAGTTAATCAGCGTATACAAAGTTGTTAACTGCAATGTTGACAAACAGCTTATTAGGTACAAAAAGTCCCTGTACAGTCATAAATTATTTCGCTTCTACGATTTGCCATTTCATTTTGGCCCGCTTATTACTGGGGTGCGTTTATGTCGGTCGCGATAGATGAGCAATAACTACTAAAAGTCGCAACGGTGATAAACATGTCCAGACGCTGTCACGGGACAAAGGAGCCCCGAAGACAGCGGATGGTTAGGGCTGTCACTCACAATAATATTTAAAAGAACAGTCGAGGAAGTTAGCGGTCGATCATAGAAAAACTTATTAAAAAATATATATCTATTTTTATAAGATTTTAACTACCTATTGGCTACATTCATAAGACGGAGAGAATACGTGTGGCAGTAAGGACGCCCTGGAGGCCTAGGACAGAACAAAGATAGAAAGGCTGTTGCACAAACCGTGCTAACCATTAATGAAAATAAAAAAAAAGTCCTCGGAATTCTTGGGAACTTCTTCTATTTGATTCAACTCTTTGTTTGTAAAGATAAAGAGGTCACTGCAAATTGCATTTCATACGCCCACAATTCGAAAGCCTGCTTCTTAAAAGGAAAAATGTGATTGGGATTAAGTCAAAAGCCTCTATAGAGTTATAGGGCACAAATTCTACAAAAAAAAAACTTCTTTTATGCTTCCTTATTCACTGACATCCCTACTACGACCAATTTAATACTGCAAATCCTCTGGGTCCGCTTCCCTCCCTCCAAACTTATGCGGTATTGCATTTTTTAACCACAGTCTAGGGTGCTGCTAGCCGATCACTTTATGGTAGAAGTGTTTCATTCCACAACAAATGGGTTCCATAAAAATTAAATGTGGCAAATAATATTATCTGTTGTAAAATAACGTTTATTGTCATTGCACGGAAGATACACAATTAATTATCAAACAGGAGAACATTAATTAGTTAAAATATTTATTCATCATTGCTCTTAGGAAGGACACGTCCACTCTGCTGCCAGAGATATCCACAATGATTAGTCCGGGCCGGGCGCATCCAGCGAAATTCCTCGATGTTCGCAAGACCGTCGGACACATAAGTCTTCTTTGAAAATTAAAGTAATATCAAAGAAAACTCTAGTTATTAAATCTACACACAACTGAGCTGCTGTGATACTGGCCTGTGCGTGTAGTACAGTATGATTCAACTGTGTATTGTAAAGTTATCTGTCAATAATTTTATTTAAAAATACACACAGTAGCCTAGCCCGGTAATTAAAAAGTGGCATAGAGATTCCCGTTTGGATTATGAAATCAAACTTACTTTCATGTGGATAATCTGACACTTCGTCATCAGCCTATATACGTCCCACTTCTGAGACAGGCCTTCCTCATGGAGAAACACATGAGGAGTATGGGCCGTAACACCACCACGCTGGCCCAATACGGGTTGGTGGGTAGAGATGGTCACAAATGCGACCGGGACCAACGGCTTAGCGTGCCTTCCGAAGCACGGAGGAGCTCGAGATCACAAAGTCTTGGTCACCCGTCCACGGCCTGACCATGGCGAAGGTAGCTTTGTTTTCGATCGAAGCCAAAGCGCACTGACCACTACGCCACCGAGCTCCTCCAATCTGACACTTATTGTATCAGCAACTAGAAGGACTCGAAACTGGCTCTTGTTAAATAATGCAAAAACAAAAATAAAAAACAAAACAATTGATAAACAATCCCCCATCCAATTAACGAGAAGATTCTTCTCAAACGTTATCCATAGCACAGTGACAGCTAAAGATTTCTAAAATTACTTATTGCACTCTCGGGAATTTTCTCGGCCAAATTTATTTTTCCCTTAAAACCATAACAAATTCCCAGATTACTGGCGTACGGGGTGCGTTTTGCTAGTGAAGTGCGACTGGAGCACTTAGTAATCGATAATGGTGGGTACTAAATCTAAAAATTACATCTTTAGTACTTAGTAAATAGTAGTTTTTACGGGGCCGAAGTTTAAAAGAGGTTGACTCGCGTATATCCAATAGCCTTTCTTGATTTTCATCTTCTCTTCAATAAAAAATAAATTTAATTTACAACAAGAAAATATAATATCAACGCTTATATACCTGTAAGGTCGGCGTATATGTCCTTCTGTACCAAGGAGGTTAGCTTGTTGCCGTACACCGGATTAAACAGGACCATCTGGTTGATTGAAAGTCACTATAGTACGTCTCAATCCAAGTTGCCAAAATGGTAAACAAAACAAAGGTAATGTTTCATCTCTAAAATGTTTTTTGATGACCGTAGGTAATTGAAATCAATTGAAACGGACAACAATTGTTACCGTTAATTATATTTACGTGCCAATGTCCATGTAAAAAGTGTGATTATTGAATAACAAATTCGGTATGTCGGCTTTTTTGTTTGCCTTTTTGGCAACTTGGATTGAGACGTACTATACAACTCATGGTCATCTGAAACACCAGAAGAATTGTAATTAGTTAAATAACTCTTTAATAATATCTGTGAAAAAGTTCCTATTAAGAAACCGTATTTGTAAAAAAGTGGAGTTTGGAGTTTGGACCTTGGACAATATCACCTTTATCAGCTTATATTAGTCCACTGATTTTTTTTATTAGTGACCAAATTATCCTGTGATTATCGATAATAGTACAACACTAACTTCGACCCTCACTACTAGTTTATTCCATACCCCAGGCTAAGATATCGAAAATATAATCCCTCTTTCGCGCAGAATGTTCCAAAGCTGATTGCTACTTATGTGACAAGAATCGCTGATATTTATATGGATACGCTATGGATAAAATGAGATAATTACTAACTAACTATCCTGTACAAATTAAAGTCTATTTTTTAAAGCAATATTTTTTAATTATATTACTGCTAACACTTCTTCAGTTGACTGTATCACATATGCAACGTTGAAAAGTAGCTTAAGAAAGGGAAGAAATTAATTAGGCTCTCATTTAATTATTTGATCGGTAACGAAAATTTTGTAAGCAATATAATTAATCGGGCAAGATAAATAATTATTTGGGCAGCAAAATAATTAGTTGAAAAAGTATAAAATCGAGGAAAAAGATCAATGAAGGTTCGAGGTTATTTTTTTTTAAACAATATTTGTCATTAAACATATATTAAACAATTTGATAGCAGAGAAAAGGTTTAGGTTGCTGCCCAATTAGTTATTTTGCTGACCAATTAGTGACATTAGCTTTACACCCTTTTGTTTACAGTTTAAATAACACCCCTTAAGAAATAGCGAATAATATTATATAAGATTTTATTACACTAGGGAAAGGCACAGGTGTGATATATATAAGGCAAGCAACACACAAAGCATTTTTATATTACAATTGAGAACGAGTAAAAAAGAAAAAATCTCTATGGATTGAAAGCATTGAAAGGTCCCTGTTGTTACGCAGAAAGTAAATAACAATCCATAGTTATTTCCGAAGTTCCGAGTACAAGAATGAAATCCGATGAAATCCCCACGGGATTAATATTATTTTATCGCCAACAATAAATAACTAGAGAATTCAATAGCCGTGAGGTAAGCTGAATTATAAGTTTTTTGAGCTACCCGCAGTAAAGTTTTCCGATTCAATCTTCTGGGGATTTGCCTCGATCACTTTGTTGGTGGAAATTGTACTCCTGTACACTATTTTAATTGTAGTTTAAGAATTTGGAAAAAATATTTGGGTATTTGAGTTATAGATTTAGAAGTAACCGTACCGCCACCATCGTGTTAAATGTAGCAAGACAAATATAATAAACGAATTTTTAAGAAAGCTCCATAATGACGTTATCTTCAACAAATGCAGTCACATCTATTCCTGTGGTTTTGTTTTCACTAAAACAGTTTGAGGCAATAAATAATGTTAAATCAGTAGTAATGCAATATTACTCAGTAAGGGGTTTCTGTACTGACAGAACAGTCGATATCGAAATTTATGGGCTGTCCCCGAGCTTGAGTCAAATGAACTAGCAAATGGCGGGGAAATATTAAATATTGAACCTTCTCATGCAGATAATTGCATCGCTTTTATAGTGAGGATTTTAAGAGATTTACTATGAAAAGTTACGTATCAACATATTGATCATGCTCCGTTGGTTACAGTGTAAAAAAACATAAATTCGTCAGGTGATAAGCTTGCCTGAAAATTGATCAGGCATTTTGACAGGGCATACGAAATTGTCAGTGATATACTCTAGCAGCAGTTAAAGTAAATAAGGTACTGTTGTTGGGAAACTGAATGTTTTTTTAGATACAAATGGAGACAAATGTGTAGACGGTTTACATGTTGTAAAGTCATCACCATCGCTCGTCTGTAGACATCTGCACCACAGAAACTACATAATGTGTTGACGATCTTTAAGGTAAGAGTACGCTCTCTTCTTGATGACGCTATACCGTATTATTTGAAAGCGGAAGATCTTCCGAACTAGACCCGCCCGTATTCTTCTACATTTCATCGATTCGTTCATTCTAATATGCTCTGTCTCTGGACCATGCTAATCCTTAGGGATATAAGTGAAAAACTCGGTGGCGTAGTGGTTCGTGCGCTTTGGCTCTCGATATTGAAAGCAAAGCTACCTTTGCTATGGTCAGGCTGTAACGAGGCGCCATAGCTATATTAGCGCCTTGTTGCTGTCATTGAACTCTTCTATGGCCATTTTTCTCTTGGTTTCCGTTTTTAAATTTGCTGTCTGTCTCTTTTTATTTGTTTTGTTCTCGAAGCTCATTCTTACGAGAGTCAGCGCGTAGAGCGGTTGACTCCCTACTAACAACAATTGTAATATATTTATAAAGTGAAAATCAATTTTTATAAGCTTAAACAAAAGTTACAACAAACCACATGATCAGTTCCTAATAAATATCAAAGACTATAAGTTTCTTTAAGGCACTATTGTAAGTAGCCCTACTCTTTTTATAATATATTTAGTATTAAATGTGAAATTGTTTTGTGTTCAGTGTAATTTACCTTTTTTTATATAATTGTTTCAGTTGTGCCTTAATTCTTAATTCCTCAATATATACAATACCTAAGTGACGACCCAGCGTCTTTCATTTATCCCTGGCTTCACCCCGTCACAAGGCCTTGGATGAGTGGCCAAACTTTGGGAGCTCCTCCGTGTTTTGGAAGGCACGTTAACGTTAACGTTCTACCCACCAACCCACATCGGGCCACGGCGTTACGGCCCATATTCCTGATATATTTTTCCACGTAGGAAGGCCTGTGCCCAGCAGTGGGATGTATATAGGCTATGGACGAATTTGGTTGAGTGTATTCTGGCTTTTTGCGTGTCCAATACCTACCGATCGACGCAGAATAAGTTTTAGCTTATGGCCTAGTAAATGGTTATTAATAAGTTTCGTGAAGCTTTTTAGTTAAGTTATTAGTTAATGCGACCTCAATAATAAAACAATCCACCGTTGCTCCAGTAAAATAAAATACCCAAATTCCCCCTTTGAAATTAAAACCAATTTCGCATCTAGCTTAGGCGAGTACAAAAATCTGTTTCACAATCCCCAATAAAAATGAATAAAGAAATCTCACCGAGCTTTTCAATTACAAGGCAAGTTACATACAATCGTAAGGAGTGACATTAAAATAATTCCCGTCTTGGGCCTAAGAGCGTCATTTGTAGGCAGGCTTATTATGAAAAAGTGGCAATTTTCACGTGTGTCTTACTTAACGGCCAGGAGAGATTGAACCATACATTACCTGAGTCTTCATTTGTACGTATAAGGGAGAATTGTTAGTGTCCGTGTATGTTGCGGAAAAATTTCGATTCTTATTGAAAATTCATGAATTTTGTAACTTATTACAAAATTGCATTGCATTTAAATAAAAAATTTATTTATTTAAATGCAAATATGTTTGATATTATAATAATATGGTTTATTTTAAAATATGTAGCTTTTTAATGGAGATTCTTAGCTTTCAATTGGACAACTTTATATTGTTCATTCATTGTTAAACTTTATATGTTTATATATTCCCCCTGAGCGCTCTCGGCTCGCACATCTCCAGTTCAGGCTCCCAAGAGCTCCCAAAACAGAACCTTGTGGAACACCACAATAAACTGATCTCAGTGCTCCTAGGAGTGAGGACTCTATATATAAATGAACAATATAAAGCTGTGAATTAATTAGTAATGATTTTATAGTAATTTTTTTTTTGCCAAAACACATAATTATGTTTAAATCTCACCTCTGGGTTTCTTTTTGCTGCCATAATTTAAAAATGTTAAACTCTTAAAATCTATCATATAAAGTTTATTTCACATCTGCAACTGCAACACATAATATGAGCATTTAAGGCGAAGGGATAGGCAAATGTTCATAATGAGGTGTTTTTGGTACAGTAGTCTAGCAAAAATACAGCACATGGGATGATCAGATTATTTGATGTTATGACATATATCATAAACTTGTTCGTGACGGTCCAAAATACTAGTAATTATTTATAGCAACATATGGAGAACATTCAATTTATCATAATTTATTGAAATTTCTTTTACACTTTTTTCTTTTAACGACTTTTCTGTTTATTATCAAACTCAGTTTACATATCCGTTTCATTAATACCTAGTCTCCGACGGTGAGTTTTTTTAGAAATGACCGCGAATTTATTAATTGCAATGATTTTCCTAGTAGCGCCTACTAAAATATTATAGTTGCATAATTGTACATTTGCTGGCAAAATTTCGTAGGCGCTTTTGCAAAGAAATGACATCGTTGCTAAGCAACGGTTAATTATTAAACATTCTACATAATTATTATTTGTCTAGAAAAAAAAATATTGATAATACACTAGAGTAAGTACCACCCTCTTTAATTACCTTGCCTATCCTCGTCATAATGTAGATAATTGTACCTACAGATCTGTGTGCAACAACAATCGGGCTACCAAAAATTACTTCTCACTACTAAAATGCACAGAGTAGTGGCCGATACAGAGTCTACGCAGGGAAGATTGTATTGTTAATAGAAATTGGTTTCTCTAATGTTTTCTTTAGACGTATGCTCTCTAATCACTGGCTGATAGTGAAATTGTCACATAATTTAGTGTTTATAACAAACGAAGAATTATGATACACTTTTACTACGTTTTTCTTAGCTTGCCTTCTTGTCTGTGGAGATCATATCTGGCGATCGATTTTCGACCACTTCTCGACATCCGATTGAGTTGAATTTTTACATACAGGCTTGCTCCCAGTGACAATACAATATTAAATAAAAATATATAAAAATAAAATAAAAAAGGGTTACATAAATACTGTATTAAACGTTTTACTAATGGCCTAAAAAGGGGAAAATAAATATTTTGGTTAAAAGAATTTTCGAAAATTTTACTTAATATGATAAATAATTATATCACTAGGCAAATCACTGATTCGCACCACGTTTAAATTTTCTAACATCATTTTACGATAAAAATCTTATTTTATATCGCTCCGAAAGTTAAAAAAAAGTTCCCCCCCCCCCTTTAACTTTTGAACCATAAGTTCAAAAAATAAAAAAAAGTTCTAAAAGGTAAAACTTTATAAGTACTTTCTATGAAAATTATTTTGAACTTTATAGGTTGAACAGTTTTTGATAAATTTTACAAAATAATTTTTGAACTACATTTGTGACTTACGATATATGCAAGCTTTTTTATATCTCATTTTACATATTTTATGATAAAGAACATATCGTCTTTCAAATAAAAAAAGAATTATTAAAATTGGTTCACGCAATCAAAATTGTGACGGATGGAAAAATACGGAACCCTATATTGAGCGTGGCCCAACACGTTTGGTGGGATTTTATTATAAAATTGGTAACATTCTCCCATAAATGCACAGCAAGTTCATTTTTGCTTCTAGTATTTTATTTATGGCATTCATTGTTTATCTTAAATGTGTGGTTATGTTTATAAACATATAAAATATTTTCACAGATGTATTCGGCTACAGTTAATATATCAATTTCCCTGAATAACTCTCTGAGTGAGTCTCGTGGTTTAAGCTTGTAAATGGCTCATACAGCTTGTTTTTGTAAAATAAAAATATTCCCAATATCAGCTGCTGACTCCCATAGCAACAAGCCATACGACATCACACTATGAAAATAACTAAAGTAGACAAGTCTTGCCATTTCAACGTCAGATAATAGTCTGATTTTCTTTATTGCAAAGGCAGCAGAGCTATGAATTTTTTTTTGCAATTAGATTTACATGAAATACTTGCACGTCAATATTTTTTTCCTACTAGCACTTCGACGTGAATGGCCTGTTGAGAAGAAGTGCCGCAAGAAACTCAACAGTTAGCCTTTAGCTTTAGCTTAGCTACAGCCATAATATCAAAAGGAATTTAGAACATTTCAAATATTGAGACGCCACAGTTAATATATCAATTTCCTTAAATAATTCCTTGAGCGAGTCACGTGGTCTAAGATTGTAAATGGCACGAATGGCTCTCGTTTGCAGTACAAAGATAGTCTGAATGTCAGCAGCGGAGCCCCACAACAGTAGACTATACGACATTACGCTGTGAAAATAGCAAAATGAAACAAATTTCGCCGTTTCAACATCAGTGAGTCGCCATATTAGATCGATAAAGTCATCCGTTCTTTTCACTCTTAAGAGTTATCTGTCAAATTTACCGAATTTTTCGACAATATTGTCAATCATAGTCGTCAAATTTGGCTTATCAAAAGTTTTATGCTCGTAGCGAAGGTCAATATGTGTGGATTCCACTGTAGGCGTGAATATATCGTAATGCCTAGAAATAATAATCATTTATGTTAATTAGTTTAGCCACAGTGACTTTTATTCAATTTAATTAAAATTTCGTTACAAAATGCTCTTTATTTCCTTATTGGTATTAATCCTTATCAAAATAAATAACTTTATGTTCAAGACTGGTTCGATACCTTTATATTACGTTTGAATCATTTAATGACAGTCCGTTCGATAGTTCTCGCGATTTTAAAAATGTATACCTACGTCCCAACCGGCCTGCGTGTATATGATGACGTCATACGATGTTTCATGCTTGGAAGCGGAACTAAGACTTTTAGATAAGTCTAAAATCAAAAATACTGATTCGTTTTGAATGAAACAAAACTAGTGTAGGCTTGTATTCATACAACCTATACTGTAAAAAAATTGAATCGTAACATTTTCCATTATTAAATCTATTTACTTGAGACGTCATATTATTTTACGATTTTTATCAGTAAATATTATGTTTCTATTGACAAAAAATGAAAAAAATCGGACAAAACTATATAATGTAATTTTTTCAGTTCTGATCCTAGTTGCACAAACAATTACAGTAATGATGATACAAAAAAAGAGACACTAAAATTCTTTAAAAAGAAAACACATTTCAGAGACAGATCAGCAAGATACAGTACCTAAAAGACAAAAAAGAATTGTACATGTTCTTCTGGTTCTGGCTGTATAATCAAATTTTTGTGCGGATAAGAGCACATCAGACTGCCACAAAATAATTTATCGATAGATAATGAACTCAATTCTTACACAAAACATTGAGTTAGAAATCAATTGAGAAAACTTGATTTAATTTTGGATCGTCTGACATGCTGGAAACTGGATACATGAACTGAGGCGATCTCATCACTATCAGGTTATTTCATTTACGAACTATCAATTGTACATTTTAATTTTTTTAGAAACCCTTAATTTTCTCTGTCGATGAAATAACTCTGTGATAAACACTAGCCGTCATAGCTATCAAAACATGGCGCTACGGTGCAATGTGCTTTGTGACGCACCTCAAGTTTTCAATAGATGTCGCTGTCGCTCAATTTCGATTACGCCAAACGCTGAAAGTCATTTGCCTTACCTTTCGCCTTAAATGTTACAAAATTCATGAATTTTCAATTAGAATCGAAATTTTTCCGCGTTCTAGAAGAAGTGATCTTAATCACTTTTATGAGTGTTCTTCTAGAACGTGGAATCCCTTATCTCTATGCAGCACACGTGTTTCCTTATACTCGTAGATGGATTCCTTAAAAAATAATCGTGAAATGGGTCACAATAAAAACAAACAAAAAAATATGGGTCACAATGTGGGCTTATAATTGGCGTCAAATGCTTTATGAACGACATTCTTACCACACTTAGACTGCAATTGCAGTCGGAAATAATTGAAATTTATTTGAAATGCTGTCCGTGTCTACAGCCTTAATAGTTCGAATGTCAATAAATTTTTATTGCAATTCAAGCTTGTGAAGGGAAAAATTGTATCCTTCCACGTATTTTCCATTAAAACAACAAAAGTGCTTACATTATTGCAACAAGGACTATTTTACGGTGTTTACGCATCAAAATGACGTAAGCACTACATGACTACCAAAATATTTGTACTCATAACACGTGGTAAATATAAACGCAGAGTTCGTTCAACCCTCCAAATATGAAATGCACCCCAGTAAGACAAATTATTTCATCTCCCCACCCATAGGACACCATACGTGACTGCAGCCAGCAGTGAGTGGTAGATTAATATGGCAATTTATAAGTCCTATCATTACGAAGATATTGTTAGACTTGAAATGTGAGAGGTCATTTGTTGTGGATTTGTTAATCGTTCCCCGTAGAAAGGAACCTTTAATTATTTTTTCAATTAATTCACTTTGACCAGTTTTACTTTTTAATTTACACACTGTACACATAAGTAGATCAGTAAAATTTTAAATGAGGAGAACAAATATCTGCGTTTCCCCAACAACCAACTGGATTGACCGCCAACCGGGATCACTGGTTGTGCATTTGAGAACGTCTGACTTATCGCCCTGAAATGGGAAGCAAGGTTAATATCATTTCGTAAATTTCATGTGATATGTTCTATATTTCATTGTCTAATCTAATGTTAATCCTAACTCCTTAAAAATATTCAAAATAGTCAGTGAAGTTTTATTATTTTTCTCAATCAATACATCACACGTCCATCTGGCCGACTGCACCAATTTAAATCCTAAACCGCTCCTTACTTAAGGGGCTATTCCCCGCAATGTCCGTCTATTACGAAATCCCTAAAGAGATCTCCCCTTTATTGATGGAAATTTATTTTTTATTAGAATACTACGGAGCAGCAAGCTCGACGTGACTTGGTAACCATTGGTGGTGATTTGGTCTTTTAACTAAGCCGATTGTGGAATATTTTTGTCTTCTTCTCTTTCCACAGGAAGAAAAGAGGCGGCAAAAGCGGTTCATCCAAGTCACTACAGCTGAAATTTGCATATATGGTAAGTTTCTCACACAATAAAAACTTTTACACTTTTTTACCCGAGGGCTAATGTGGTCCTATTACGACCCATACTGTTAATGCTTGAAAGTCTCTCAGCAATGGGGTGATCAGTTGAAAGGCTTCCATCAACACCGAACCAACATACAGTAATATCTAAATTACCAAAACTTGCTCAAATACAAAAACCACATGATCTCCTTTTATTACTTTGATGAGTAATTCAGCACATTTAACAGCATTCCTAAATTATATTACTTCCAGTTGTCAAATAAAGCGACGTATACACAAAATTGTTTCCTTACCGTACCACTTTGTCACAGTCAACGTGAAATGTCCAGGGAAATTGGCCCTGGGTTCAAGCGAGCCATAATTAGGACCGGCAAATGTCCCGGAAAAACAATTTCATAAAACATCTCGTTTCTTGCAGACATAAAAAGAAATAAGATACTAAATAAACTGGTACTTATTCGGTTCGCTAAAGCTTAATTTGTAGGCTCGATGAAAAATGTGCTCTGCCCTTTGTCAAAGCGAGAATTGCAGGATTCCGATTTGCGAAGAACAATTTTGTGTAAGCGTGAACGCGAATTTAAATTGTTGGGTAAGGGTCACAAAATAGATACGCACAGAAGGCAATACTAGAATTCACTTCATTTTGCATATCTACCCTCGGTGGTCGCGCTGTTAGTGACCCCCCTCTCATTCTGTACGTGTGGCCTTCTGCTCGCACGTGCATCTGTCCGATACGATCGGCCTACCTTGGTTCCGATCGTATAACTGGCGCACATGCCCTAGTAAGTAGCTAGGGCAGCGCCGCACCTCTCCCTTTCCTGAGGGAGCGGGCGCATTCAGGTTATGCTTTACCGAGGCCCGTAAAACGGCTTAAAGCAAGGTGGTGTTTAGTCGGTAGGAGTCCGACATAACCCCCGGCCGGCGGGGATCCAATGAGGGATTCACCAGACTGTTTGTGAACATTGGCTTATACACTACTATCGTGGTAAGGGTCTCATATTCAGTTATTTTAATACAGGAACAACATCAGAACAACAAAACAGGAAGAAAGGCTCCAGCCTCTTCTCGAACACGAGCGACCGCGAGTACGTAGAGTAGGAGAGTGAGGACGGTGCGCTCGTCTACCCTCGCCTCGCCTGTCTGTCGCTCCACTTTGTGTCGGTTTTTCGGACGCGAGGAATAGACGCAGCAGGAGTATGGATGACTAGCACTCTTGCAGTCTCCACTTAGACTCATGCTGACCGCCTTCAGGAGGCACCTCGCGAGATTCTGAAGCTGGCATAATACAAGAAAAGGTAGAAAAACTAAACTGGCGCTCGCAGTGCTCAAACTGCTCCGATATACTAACCTAACCGCCTCTCTGGTCTAGTGGTTGACACCACCGGGTGTAGATCGGGAGATCCGGGGTTCGATTCCCTAGGGGCAGGGGTTTTTCTGCTCGTTTTGGTTGGTGGTAGGGCTTTTAAGCCCGCCTGGCTAGCTACAACCGTCTTACCTAAATTTGCCGCCATAATAACAATGTTATAGCATTGTTGTGTTCCGGCAATCAGAGGTAAGATAGCCAGTTTCTCAGTTGTCGAGGATTACAGGTGAAGCTCGCTTTCACCTTCGGCCTTATCGTCACTTACCATCAGGTGAGATGAAGGCCAAGAGCTTACCTGTCATATGTAATATATATATATATATATATATATATATATATATATATATATATATATATATATATATATATATATATATATATATATATATATATATATATATATGTATATATATATATATATATATATGTATATATATATATATTGTGTGCGTTACTCGAGCTCGCTTTGAACATAGATTGTCTTCTCTCCGTATCTATTCTGCGCTCCAGTTCCAATTCCCACCCGCAAATTAACAAAATGCCAACCTGCGTCTTAATACAAAGCAATAAACGCTATAATCAATTTAGCTAAGTTGATATTTAAATTTGTAAACGCTTCGAAGGATCGCCCTTTTGTTTAGTCGAGATCGCAACACGCCTGTCGTACTTTAGTCGAAATGGGCGTTATTTTGTTTAGGCGTAAGTACAATTTATTTAATTATGATTGGTGCGTTTATATTATTATTATTTAAGACATCTATTATCGGTACCAAGCGGTAATAATTTGTGAAAAACCTGAACATGACGTCCGCTATGTTGTATTTCTTAGTTTACTTTTAATTGGAGCTTAGTCTCAAAAATATAAAATATGGGTATATAAAATATGCATAAAATTCAATTAATATTTTACAACACACACACTCACACACACATTTGTATACACATTTCAGAAAAACCCCTAGTTTCCCCTACTTCTATTACACCTTATTTAAAATGTAATTGTTGAAAAATCTTTTTTAAATCTAAAAGATGTTTATCAATGT
The DNA here is from genome assembly GCA_910589355.1 of Parapoynx stratiotata. Taxonomy (NCBI): domain Eukaryota; kingdom Metazoa; phylum Arthropoda; class Insecta; order Lepidoptera; family Crambidae; genus Parapoynx; species Parapoynx stratiotata. The sequence continues at coordinate 2,794,984 of OU342468.1, read as the reverse complement.
ACAATTAAAAAGGAAAAAGGGATTACTTATGTAGAAAGGTAAAAACAAACCTAAAATTACCTTTGAGTAATTGCAATTTTTAAAGTTATTTTCAGCATGCAATGCTTTACGTGCTCCAAATTAGATAATTGCATACTCGTAGAATTGTAGAAATTTTAAATTTCAATTCAGCTGAAATAACTTATTATGATACAGCACGTGGAGCCGGTTGTCCCTTCAATTGTAACATAGTAATTACGCTATGTTTTAATATCCATAACCAGCTTTGACGGAGAGTGATCGAGGATAAAGAGAAATAGAATAATGATTTGAACTTCACATTTCTGACTTTAAAAATAATGTTCAAAATTAGTATGGACATGAAAATTAGAAGTGAATAAAGTTCAAAAAGTAGGGCGTAAATAAGAATACAAAGATATTATTATCGTCTGCTTGAATATTTTATAAAAAAATAATTTATTACGTGAGCCAGTACATCAGTACAGTACAGTTGTAAGCACATCGTCTTCAGCCTATGTACGTCCCACTGCTGGGCACAGGCCTTCCTCATGGAGAAACACATTAGGAGTAAGGGCCGTAACACCACCACTCTGGCCCAATGCGGGTTGGTGGGAGAAACGGTCGCAATACCGATACCAACGGATTAACGTGCCTTCTGAAGCACGGAGGAGCTCGAGATCACAAAGTTTTGGCCACCCATTCACGGTCTGACCAAATCAAATAGTTTATTAGCATACCATGGCGAAGGTAGCTTTGTTTTCCATTGAAAGCCAAAGCGTACAAACCACTACGTCACCAAGCTCCTCTCGAGTAGATCTGAATATTCAAAATCGTGAAAATTCCATGATAAATCAGTCTAAGGGCGAAATCGATCAAATTGAGATTAGTAACACGGGAATAGTAATACCAAACTGAGCTTAAACGATTGGTCGAATCTGCCCTAAGGACGGAGCCGATTAGCTATCCTAGTTTTTTCATGTTTGGCTACACGCGAGTAATATTATTTTAAAGCAGTACGCAGTTTTTGCGCACGAATGTGTCAATGTCTCGTTTGATACAGGGCAGATTCGACCAATCGTTTCAGCTCAGTTTGGTATTACTATTCCCGTATTACTTATCTCAATTTAGTTGAATTCGCCCTAAGCACGTTAAAAAAATTATGAAGTGTAAAGTTAGATGTTAAAGTAGGTATAATACTTTGCAGAAGAGCTGTTGACGGTACTTAAAGTTGAACCGGAAGTATTATAACGGAATTAAGTTAATGTAATTACCCTTACATAAACATTCGTTATATTGATAATGGAAGCGTATTATCTACGGAAACCTATTAAGATACACGTCACGAGAAAGGGTGTATAGGGTTGAAGCAAAATGCTTACTCGTAATTCGAATTATGATTTTGTTTGAATTATGATTTGAAAGTACAGTTATTTCGTAAATAAGAACAGCTTCGTTTGAACGCATGAATCTAGAATAACAATGTTAAGCATTGTTGTGTACTGGCAATCAGAGGTAAGATAGCCAATTCCTCAGTTGTTGAGGATTACAGGTGAAGCTCGCTTCCACCTTTCGTCACTTACCATCAGGCGAGATGAAGACCTAGAGCTTGCCTGTCATATGTAAAAAAATCATGTGCTAATCTGTCAATATAAGAAAGAAAGAAAAACATTTATTAACCTACAAACACACAATAAGAATAAAAAACAAAGAAAGAACAGACAAACACAGAGTACAGTGAATAATTTTACAAGACTACACAATAACGGTTAATTAGGATCCGGCCTCAGCATATGCTGAATCAGGGACTGACCCAGCGCTGGTGTTTTGACCGGGCCTATTTAAATATATATATATATATATATATATATATATAATAATTAAATAAAAAACAGCACCGATGACACAAAATCTTAAAAATTCTCAAAAACAATATAAAAATAACAGTAACAACAAACAAAAAGTAAGAAAACTATAGACAGGAAATAGAAATACTGAAGACTTGGCTGTATGGTCTTTGTTCCCTTTGCCTTACCTACATGGGAAAATTTTACAACAACAACATAATTATATTTTCTGTGTACCATAGATGAGATAATGTGCCATGTCTGTCCTGTCACCGATCTGCCACGTCGTTGGCACGAGTGCCACGTATTTCGGCCAATATAATAAAATTTAAACCAGAATTAGGTAAAATATTGAATTAATTAGTTATAGATATATATTAATAACAATCAATAATAATATAAAGGCCCATCTAGACTCTCCACGAGGCTACACGAGCGAGTACGAGGGTGTGATCGGTGCGCTTGTGTTCCATCAATCAGCAATCCATCTACTATAACTTCATTCAATTGCTTTTGCTTTCGATTGCTTTGGATTTCATTTGAAAACAAAGCTACCTTCGCCATGGTCAGGTCGTGGATGGGTGACCAAAACTTTGTGATCTCGAGCTCCTCCGTGCTTCGGAAGGCACGTTAAGCCGTTGGTTCCGGTCGCTATTGCGACTGTTTATACCCACCAATCCGTATTGGGCCAGCGTGGTGGTCCATATATAGTTTGCTGTCAGGAATACGAAAAAAAATTTTTCACGTGACATAAATCCAATATGGCGACGGTCCAAGATGGCGGACAGGCTATTGAAATTCACCCCCATGATAGGGGTTTGCTGAATGGGATACAAAAAAAATTATCACGTGTCCTAAATCCAACATGGCGGCCGTCCCAAGTAGTAAATTAAGTTTGAAAAAGACTAAAAAGTATAAAATAAAAATAATAGTTTAAAAAACTAAAAAACACTATTTTAGCACATACTAAAAATTACAAAAAGAAAGCGTGGAGCGTTTTGTCCAGAAATAGAAATATTACATAATTTTTTAACAGTAAGACTTCATCATGGCTGGATGAACCTCAACGACGCTCAACCCTGCGCTGTCAACATCCAGGGACTTCTTTCGACCTTAGGCAGATCCTTAGTCCACCTTGTAGTGAGCCTACCAACGAACGTTGCGCTTTCCAGTACGCGACCGTCACTCGAGAACCTTTCCACCTTAACGGCAGTCAGTACCAGTTCCACGAGCAATATGCCCTGCCCACTGCCACTTTATCCTCGCAATTCTTTGAACTGCGATAATAAAAGACAATACATTTAATATTGACGACTGGCCGCTTCGCTCCATGTTTTTATCTACAGCTGTAACGTCAAATTTTGCATGGTGATACCTTATATCCCTGGTCAACAACTTAGTTACTTTTTAGTCCGGAAAATTAAAGAGTTTCCGTGGGATAGATAAAAACCCAAAAACCGCGGACAAAGTCGCGGGCAACAGCTAGTAGGTTGATAAAAAAATGCGATAAAAATAAGAGTTTTCGTTTTTAAAACCATTGAAAAATAAAAATTGTGCTTCACCAATAAAACCGACTTCCAAACGTCCCAATGGACAGTATAACTTTATTATTGCAGTACTGCGCTGTTTTCATCTGCATTGTGGATATGTGACTGCTCTGTGGTTAAAATAAATGAGCTTTTACACGAAACAAATTACGTGAGCCATCAAAACTATAGCTCCCACACTATTTTGTTTGTTATAGTCGGTATATTGTGAAAGGTTATTGAAAATTTAAAATTAAAGCGATATGAGCGATGGGAGCGATATAAGTCGTTACGTCCGCCATTCGTACACACATACATACTCGTATAATCACGACTATTATCCCCTAAGGGTTAGTCAGAGAACAGGCAAAAGCACCACAAAAGAAGTCCATTGCCATAGTCCGCGCTTCACCAAGCAGTGACTGCACTCAGCGTGACAGGTGGTGAGCCCGTCGCCGCTAGAAGCCATAGTATTAAATATAAAATTTCTTAAATTAAAACCAATATGTAGTACTAGCAATGCTATGGTATACAGCCTGGTATATAACTGGAACAAACTAGAAACAAACACATGTACAATAGCAACTGTGTCCAACGGCTTAAAGTGCCTTTCGAAGCACTGAGGAGTTAGAGATCACAAAGTTTTGGTCACCACATCCACGGCCTGACCATGGCGAAGGTAGCTTAATCTTCGATATCGAAAGCCAAAGCGTACTAACCACTACGCTACCGAGCCCCTCAACAACAATATTCTCTTCTTCTTGCCCTTTTCCCACTTTAGGTGGGGTCGGCACAACATGTCTTCTTCATCCATTCTCCTCTGTCACTCGTCAGCTCAGCATCCACTTCTTTTATCCTCATATCATTCTTCACGCATTCAATCCATCGCTTCTTTGCCATCTAGCTTCATCGCATCTTTTCTTTTCCATCTTTCTTCCTTAACAACAATATTATGATGGATAGATAGATGATATGATTTAATTCAAGGTCTTCCCTTTTATACTCTCTCTGTGTGGACTGATGATAACAGTCTGTCAGAGGTATATTTAAATATTGGGTCCTTATCTATGAAATTGGTGTTTTATTCTGTCTTAGCAATTTGTCCGTAACTATTAAGTTTCAGAACATTCATATAAAATAATTGGCCTCTTCTAAAAATAGACTATATATTTGAGCTCGTATTATTTAATTTAATAATTTTTTGTAAGTTTAATTGTGTTAAAATTAGACACGAAGACAATGATTTCTAACTGCCTCCCGAATACATAATTTGATTTTCATTAACATAAAAACGATGAATAATTTTTATCAAGCGTATCACACATATTGCTAATGCTTGTCTAATGATACATGCCAAATATTATTATCTCTGGATCTGTCGTTGTGAAGAAAACTGATAAAATGTTAGTATGGAAAATGCAGAATTCCCCAAAATCTCCATACAAAACACCAATTTCATAGGTAAGGACCTAATATTTCCAGTTTTTCATATTTAATTATAATGTTGTTGTGTGTGTCACGTGTGCTTACTGTGTTCAAGTTTCTAATGTATACAAGTAACTTCGGCGTGGAGTTTTAATTAAAAAGACTTTGTCTGTAGTCTATACTCGTTCCACTGCTGGGCGTAAGCCTTACATGGAAACACACACACACACATATGATGAAAAAGACATTTGAAAAGGACGGGCTCTAACACCATCACCCTGACCAAATGCGAATTTGGTCAGGGTTAGGAACTGTGACCAGGACTCAAAACACGTTTAGGTCACCCATCCAATGATTGACCATGGCGTAAGTGGCTTTGTTCTCAATATCGAAAGTTAATGCGTACGAATTAAGTCATATTAATATTATTTATTTATGACCAATCGACAACCCTACGTTAAAAACCACCAAATTATCCTGACTTATATCGTGTATACCTTTATGGGGTGAAATAGGCAAAATGGATTTATTACCCCTACTATCGGTAATGTGATGGACAGCTAGATTATAAGTAATCCCATACAAGGATACACTTGTCTTGGTATTAATAATTGCTTTGTTTTGGATTTGGATTCATGATGGATATAGGAGTAAAACTCACTAATATTATATCGTAGTATACATATAATAGTCGTCCTCAGCCTATATAAATCCCACTGCTGTGCACAGGCCTTCCTCATGGAAACAAACACATGTACAATAGCAACTGGGTCCAACGGCTTAAAGTGCCTTTCGAAGCACGGAGGAGTTAGAGATCACAAAGTTTTGGTTACCACATCCACTGCCTGACCATGGCCAAGGTAGCTTTGTCTTCGATTGAAAGCCAAAGCGTCCTAACCACTACGCGACCAAGCTCTTCTTTCACGCAACATTTAGGGCTCGTTTAAGGAGACGCGGCGCGTCAAGCGGTGCGGCACGCGATCGCGGGCCGCCAGAAAAACAAACATACGGCGAGGTATTAGTGCGTTCAAGGAGACGCGTTTTCGCAAGCTTTTGTTTGAGTTGTAGCGTCACATGCGGCGAGCTATGCCGCGTCGGACGCAGCGGCTTAAGCGGCGGGTGATGCCGTGGCAAGTAAGAAGGATTGATTGGCGGCGAGCGGTGCCGCGTCGGATGCGGCAGCTGAAGCGGCTGATGCCGCGGCAAGCAAGAAGGATTGATTGCTTTTGTGACAGTGACAGTGTTAGGTATAAAACGCTACGTACTATGCGGCGGATGCAATGCACCTTGACGCGCCGCTTGACGCGCTTTATGTCGCGCCGCTTGTCGCGCCGCTTGTCGCGGCGCTTGACGCGCCGCTTGACGCGCCGCTTGATGGCGCCGGTTGACGCGCCGCCTCGCCATAAACGATAAAAACGCACGCCGCGCCGCGGGAAGCGCATCCAACCGCGCCGCCTGACGCCCCGCGTCTCCTTAAACGAGCCCTTATAGTGTAAAATCTTGTGCGTTTAGTGTCTGGATACAAATAATTTCACCATCTTTATCCTCAAAATTATGATTATAGAGTTTCATAATCCAGTCATAATTTCAAAAGAAATACGCACGGAATTGTACAATACCCACACTGACCCAAGCAAAGTAGATTATGTACTTCGGGTACAAAGGATTTTTAGCAAATTCCGTATAATATTTCATGTAAATCCTTACCAACCTGCATGTAAATTAGTAGTACTTGAGCGGTAGGCTCGACACATGTTGGTCTTTGTTTAAAACACGTTTACTGAGCGAAAAGCCTAGTACTTTAATCATACTTTTTTGTATATTGAAGTACTTACTGACAAATTCCCTCAGTTATTTTTGTATTTTAATATGTGTATCAAGAAGGTTGAAAAATTATTGAACAATTGATACGTAGGGACATATACATATCCGTATATACATACATACATATAATCACGACTATTTACCCCTTATGGGTTAGTCAGAGACGAGGCAAAAGTACCGCAAAAGCAGTCCAGTGCCAGTCCGCGCTTCACCAGCAGTGACACACACAGCGTGACAGGTGGTGAGCCCGTCGCCGCTATAAGCATTTGGATGGTTGTGCCTTTTACGAAACCCAAGGGAAGAGATGGGTTGGTAGTATTATTTTAATGAGCCGCTACCATAGCCGTATTTGTATATTTATAAATATATAAACTGATATACACTCTGTTATACGAGTGACTATGAAATACCAGTCCCTATCTCATCAAACTGGGAATACTCCATCCTATCTTGTCGTTTGTCCTCAGCCTATATACATCCCACTGCTGGGCATAGGCCTTCTTCATGGAGAAACATATGTGAGGAGTATGGGCTGTCATACCATTAAGCTGTTCCAATGCGAGTTGGTGATTAATAACGGTTACAATAGCGACCGGGACCAACGGCTTAAGGTGCCTTTAGAGGCACGGAGGAGTTCGAAATCACTAAAATTGGTCATCCATCCAAAGCCTTCGTTTTCGATATCGAAAACCAAAGCGAACTTACCACTACGCCAGCGAGCTCCTCACCTGAAAAAAATAATTAAAAATAAAAAAATAATAATAAAATAAATATTTTTTTATTAAAAATTATTCTCATTCTTTTCTTTCTTTCTCATCTTGTCATTGGTCATCCTAAATACGTTTTCCGAATCGCGGTCTCCACTCAAGAACTTTACGGCTCCAAAGGCCATTTCAGTTTTTTATCATGCTGTGTTATGATTAGAGGTTAAAACTTCGGAATGTTTACGAAACTTTGGATTATTTCTGGAAATACTAGGTAAACTTAAACAATACTAACAGTGTTACTATTGCCAAATACAAAATATTACAAATTACCTATTTTTTTCAGTTATCAATCAAAATCAAACAAAAGCTGCTTCATCGTTGTTTTATTTTCCTTATCTTTCCCTTTCTTCGTTTTATTTTCCGTACCTATTATAATATAAGTAACTATCATATTAATTTACTTAATTATTGTAATATTTCTAATATTATTGTTTATCTAATTTTCAGTAAAAAAATATTTTGAAAACTTCTAAACGTACCGGAAGATTTCGGGACTACTTTCTTAGAATTGGAAAATTTCCTGAATATTTTCACCTCTAGTTATTATGTATGTGACAAAACAAACTCATGAATTATCTACACAAAATCTAAGTGCATATAGTGGCCTAGCAACAGCATTCACATTTAAAATAAATGTCCGTAATTAAAAAGCTAACGTGCACCGTGGCTAACTCTGAAATATGCAAGTGTCACAATGCGACCCGTGAATGTGACGGTGGACTAAATTGCGAGTGACGTTTAGTAATGTTCTGCCGGGGGCTCGGACTGTGACTGTTCCAATTGGGGTACGAGAGACCTGTTCTAAATTTGAGTAATATTATACAACATATTACAATTTCATTTACCTTCGTTTATACTTGCGTGGGGTTGTGTATATTTATTTATTAGGTATGTCAACATTGGCTGGCATTGGCTATAATGGTTGGTGTTGGTGCTTTGGTTTCGATATTGAAAATTAAATTACCTTTATCGAGTCAGGATGGGTGACCACAACTTGACCTCGTCAACTCGAGTAGTTCAGAAGGTGCGAAGGTCTTTTGCCCTAATTGGTTAATTGATTCCTATTTCGTCATAAAGTCAGTTGTTGGATATTTTAGTGAGTAAATGTAATTTTGGCTACAGATACCTACCAAGGAACTACCACATCACTATAATATAGTGATGTGGTAGCACTATAATGTATCTAAGCATTTCTTATAAATATGGTTTTATGTTTGGTTAAATTCAACCTTCACTATCAATGTTTACAATAAAAAATATCTTTAAATTACAAATAAAATTCCGCAGCATGTCATAAGTCAGACAGCAATATCGACAAAAACCTATTTGTATAACAAAAATTTTTCTCTGTAAAACAGCATACTAGTCAGAACACCGGACCTGCTTTAGAGAAATAAATTACACAAACAATTAAATATCGGCAATAATGCGAACAAGGGGTGCGACAATTTGTCTGGACCGGACGGCTGGGGTAGCCGTGATAGCTACAGGCTGTTTCATTTCATACCTTTGTTTATTTTTATGTTTGAAAAATAAATTGGGCCATTGTTATTTATTTAAAAATAAATTGGGCCATATTTCTATACTTATAATAAAACTGTAAAAAACCTCTGCGTCTACATTGAATTTATTTGGATATTTTAATGTGGTTTTAAATTGTAATTGTGGTTGATCAAAATAATCCGGAATGTAATCTAAGAGTACAATATTTTTTATTTTTTTGCGATATGTGTCAATTGTTTATAGTTAGTAGAGACTTTATTGGTGCATGAATTTAGTTCTTCTTTTAGACAACTGTAAGAAACTATTTATTAGCAGGTACGTATCTGTTTTTTGATAAAACAAAATTGAATGTTAAGTATGCAAAGGATTAGTGATAGGTTGCCTATAAAAAAACCGCAAACTAATTAAAAATAAATAATCGCTGTAATTTTTTTTTTTAATTTTTAAGTTTATGTCATTCAAGAAGAATAGAAAGATAATGTATACTAATATTTTAAAGCTGAAGAGTTTATTCGTTTGTTTGGTTGATCGCGCTAATAAGCGCGCTCATCAAGAGCCACTGGTCCGGTTTAAAAAAATATTTCGTGTTGAATAACCCATTTATTGAGGAAGGCTTTAGGCTATATAACATCACGTTGTCTCAAAGTATCTATTCCACGTGGATCAAGTCGCGGGAAAAAGCTAGTCTTTTCTAACGAGCAGGGTAGGGTAGGGTAGAACCCGTCTGCGCCAGAAAGGAGCGGCTAGAGCATTGTCTTCCCGCTCCCTCTCCGATGCCTCCTTCTGCAAGAGTACGTTCTCGAAATCATGGCTCTCACCAAGGTTGGCAGCAAGAGGCATCCTCGGCCGAGCACCACGCAAAGTTCGCGCGCTCCCGTTCGCCAGGATAACTAAACTCTGTCAACACTATCTGAGTTTAGTAAGATAGAACTCTTGGTTCTATCTGCTTTCGTACTTTGCCACAGTTTATAAACAACATTTTGCTTTGAGGCGTTAGTTTCCTTTAAGAAAAATAAATTTATTGATGTATAAAATTATGTTAATGTTTACGATGCGATGCAGATAAAACATAATTTTCCGAATCGGAAACGCAAATTGTCGCTATCATATTTTAACAAAATTGCTGTCACGGTGATGTACTATAAGAAAATTCATTATAAAAAGAGACTTTACTTTTGAATCATCCTGTATACAAAAGTCCTGTAGCACATGCATAGCGTAGTTAATGTAATTATGAGACTGTACCGAAAACTGTTCTGACTTGTCGCGATTAGAGGATGTCTCGGAGGCAGAAGTTAAAAACCTTTTTGCTGATTGTTAGTATACAATTATACAACAGTACCAAATTAAATTTATCTCGAGCGTCTTGGTACTTAAAAATTTTCTCGAAATTAAATCACAGACACGTTTAAATGACAACGAGGCGCTTAGACTTTAAAAATGGTTGGTTTTGATGATTTTATATACATAAATGCAATATCTGAAGGTATTATAAAACCTATCGAGATTTTATGATAGCAGGAATATGATAGGACCGTCGTTTCTTGAATGAACGGTAAAAAACAAATACATTCCCCTATTTATTGAACACAGGTACAGTCAACTCCAAACATATGTAACCACTTTTAAGATATATTTGCATTGTATATAAAAGTTATAGTAACTACACGCTATGGGGACGACACGCGACCAGCCGCGCGCCAGTCAGCTCGTGACCACGGTTGGTGTAACCTAGCCGAAACGTCGAGCAGTAAATGGTATAGCTATGTATATATTTTACATATGACAGGTAAGCTCTTGGCCTTCATCTCAACTGATGGTAAGTGACGATAAGGCCGAAGGCGACCTTCACCTGTAAATCCTCAACCACTGAGGAACTGGATATCTTATCTCTGATTGCCGGAACACAACCAATGCTTATTGCCAGAACACAACAAATGCTTATTGCCAGAACACAACAAATGCTCATTGCCAGAACACAACAAATGCTAAGAACATTGTTATTATAGCGACAAATTTAGGTAAGACGGTGGTAGCTAGTCAGGCGGGCTTAGAACCACCAACCAAACCGAGCAGAAAAACTTCTGCCCCCATGGGGAATCGAACCCGGACCTCCCGATCAACATCCGGTGGTGTGAACCACTAGACCAGAGAGGCGGTTAAATACTACATAATGTACGTACAACTTTTTTAACCACTTTTTACAGTAAATTACTCTTATTAGAAGGACATAAAAATTGTCACCTCTAAAATGTGTATATACATATTTTTAAACTCGACGGTAAATCACAAATGTATTATAGCCAATATGAGCACGGTTTTTAATTACTTCTACTCTTTTCAATTTACTAAGTATCTGTCTATTCAATCGTAGAACTGAAATGAATCCATTCAAATTATTTTACTTACTGCTTTACTTAATTCAAACCACGCAAAGTTAATATTTGGACCAAAAGGTTTGCCACCAATGTATCAAATTGGAAGCAAACGCTTGTATTCATTGGAAAAGTTAATGAAACTCACCCTAAAGTCAATGATTTCGCCCCTGCTAAGACATAATTCCTCTCTTTGTTTACTTCATACTTCTGATTATATAGATCTAAAGCACCTTATTCCGTTGGAATAGGAACCATATTCTAGTGTGACATGATTATCACAATTCATCTAGATTAAATTACTTTACCTGAAAAATAGGAATCGTTTGATCATTGTATTGAGTAACTGTAACCTAAAAGGGTCAGCTTAAAGTTTTAGGTTACGATTTATAACAAAGGATAATAAAAAAAATATCTTTTCCGTAATTCTTATATTGAGAGTTGTAATGATTATAATTAAAATGTCCCGTGTTGGTTCGGGACACATAAAGAATGTACCAACTGCTTTTCTTGCCTAGCATGTCGTGAAAGGCGATGTAGGGGTCAGGTATTAATAAGTGAAATTAAACTCGTGAATTTTCCTTGAGATGAGTGTACTGCGAGCGAAAGAACACAATTAATAATGTTAAGTACGGTAGATTTTAAACGCTAGTGACGTCAGGCGCTTTGTCGCGAACATGCCCCCGCGCGTTGAAGGCTCGTCCTTCAACCCCATCGTCTTCTTCTGGTAGCAACGGGACTATCTTGCTGAAGCTACGCCGTATGACACCAGTCGCAGTCTTTATATCCGCAACACGACATATGCCATCAGTTTCACCAGGATAAACTGCTACAATACGCCCCAGTTTCCATTTTAGTGGGGGGAGCCCATCTTCCTTTACTAGCACCAGAGTGTTGATCCTTAAGGAGTAAGTGCCAGTTTTCCATTTAACCCGTTGTTGGAGTTCAGCAACGTACTCTTTACTCCAACGTTTCCAAAAATGCTGACGTAACTGTTCAATACGTTGGAAACGGGTCAGTCTGCTGACGGAGCAATCTACATAACTTCTCTCTGGTATGGCAGTGAGAGGGCGCCCGATAAGAAAATGTCCTGGAGTGAGTGGTGTCAGGTCAGCCGGATCCGACGATAATGGAGAGAGTGGTCGAGAATTGAGTATGGCTTCGATTTGCACTAATGTGGTAGTCAGCTCTTCAAACGTAAGATTACAATTTCCCAACACTCTATACAAATGATATTTTGTCGACTTTACACCAGCCTCCCAGAGGCCTCCGAAATTAGGACTATAGGCAGGTATGAAATGAAAGTTGATACTTTCTTGAGCCGCGTCAGAAGTCAATGAGTCACAATTACTCCTTAAGAACTTTGAAATATCATTATATGCACCTACAAATGAGGTACCGTTATCCGAAAAAATATGTGTGGGCTTACCTCTACGAGAAATGAATCTGCGTAACGCTAGTAAGTAATTATTACTTGTTAAATCTCCCACTAATTCTAAATGTACCGCTTTAGTTGTAAAACATACAAAGATAGCAATATAAGACTTCGTCAGTCTACAGCCACGTCCGGTGCGACTAGCAACAGCCACTGGGCCCGCGTAGTCTACTCCGACGCTTTCAAAAGGATATCCACCTGGCTGAAGTCGCTGCCGTGGTAAATTACCCATTTGAGGATTATACGCTTTACCTTTCATGCGATTGCAGCGGACACATTGTCGAAAACACTTTTTAGCCAAATTACGACCTCCTATTGGCCAATAAGTTTCTCTAATTGACGCGAGTAGAAGTTGAGGGCCAGCATGCATTAGCCTTATATGTTCAAATTCAAGAATTAACTTAGTTACTAAATGAGTGGACTGTATTAATATTGGATGTTTCTTATGTAAAGGGAAATTTGAATTATCTAATCGACCTCCAACACGAATCAAACCATTACTATCTAAATAGACATTAAATTTTATAAGGGAACTCTTTTTAGGTAAATCTTTACTCTTAATTAAATATTCATATTCTGGGAACGATTGAATTTGTGACACTCTCAAAATCAATATGAACGCATTATCAAGTTCAGAACAATCTAAGAATTTTATGTTACGCGTAGTTGATTGTTTCAAATTATTTATAAATCTTAGCACATAAGCTACTGTACGTTGAAGTCTAGAAAGTTTAGAAAATCTCCTGAAATCTATTAGTTCGCACTGAATAGGATTATTAACATTATATAATGAAACCTCATTTCGCGTTTCTGGTAAACATGCAATGGTACTTGGGTTTACGGGCCAGTAAGTGGGATCGTGAGTCAAGTATTGTGGTCCATGCCACCACAAGTTAAGTGTCTGTAGCGACTTTACTTTAGATCCACGAGATATAAGATCAGCAGGGTTCTCGTCAGTTGGGACATGTCTCCAAGTATAATTACCAGTTTTATCTAAAATTTCAGCTACACGATTTCGTACAAACGGTTGCAACTTTGAGGGTAACATTTTCAGCCAACCCAAGACGATCATTGAATCCGACCAAAAAACAACTTGATCAATATGCACTCGGAGCGCAGAGATAGCCCTTTCATAGAGTTGTGCACCGATTACGGCACCGCACAATTCTAGCCGGGGTATTGTTGTTGGCTTAATCGGAGCCACTCGACTTTTGGCAAGCAATAAATTAACTTCGACATTACCTTGATTATTCGTACTACGTACATATACGCACGCGCCATAAGCTCGCTCAGAGGAATCTGTAAAAATATGTAATTCTAACCGGGATGCTGAATTACAAATTACTCGTCGCGGAATACATAGGCTATTTAAATCTGGTAGGCTTTCAACTAGTTCCGTCCAAGCACTGCTTATCTCTGGCGGCAATTTATCATCCCATGAGAGTCGCTGTAGCCATAGTTTCTGTAATAAAATTTTCATAAGGATAACACAAGGTGATAGAAGTCCCAATGGATCAAATATCTGGGCAATGACCGACAGAATGTCACGCTTCGTGTTTCCCTTTACTATGGTAGGACTTATGGGAAAATTAAACTCATCAGACTGAGAATGCCACCCGAGACCTAATGTTTTGCTTTCTCCAATGTCAGTTATGCTTTGGTCTGGTGAAAATGAATCGGTGTTAGGTAATAGACGAGGGTCATTAGACTTCCACTTTCTAAGAGTCATACAAGCAGATGCCAGTTCGGATGTAGTTTGATCGCGTATGTATAACGCTTCACTTATGTCATCCCCTCCACTTAGAAAATCATCAACATAAAAATCATGAATTATAATCTCGCCTATTTTAGGATCCTTACAGTCTAAGCCTATTTGTTTTAAGCAACGTGTCGCGAGGAAGGGTGCGCTAGCCGTACCATAACTTACCCTATTTAACACGTAACACTTAAGGGGGGAGTTCGGTAACGTTTGATCACGCCAAAGAATTTGTTGTAGCGGCCTGTCTGCGACATCGACTTCAATACACCTATACATTTTTTCTATATCAGCCACAATAACATATTTGTGCTGCCTAAAACGTAACAAGATTGAGAGCAGGTCATCCTGGACTGTAGGTCCAATCATTTGAATTTGATTATATGATACTCCTGAGGTAGTAGGACTACTTGCATTAAACACTACACGTAACTTTGTTGTAATGCTATGCTCGCGGAGCACGCCATGATGTGGTATGAAATAATGAGGGACCGATGTTATCGGTTCACACTCTGACATATGATCTAATGATTCATATTCTAACATGAAGTCGTTGTACATTGTACTAAATGATTTATTAATTTTTAGCCTCCGCTCTAATGACAACATACAATGCTTAGCTCGTTGATAAGAATCGCCTAACACGCACGGTGTTTGTTTTAATGGGATTCTTACGCAGAAACGACCGTCTGCGAGGCGTCTCGTGTTTTTTGCAAAATGTTCCTCACATTGTTTTTCCTCTGGGAAATAATGACATGACTTAGGGCTTACTTCTTCGAGCTGCCAAAACCGCATAAGTTGGGTTTGAATGTCATCGTCAACACGGTGAGTAGATTCTAATTGCGTAAAATTACATTTTAATCGTGGAGAATTGCTAACACGGCTGCTATTAACAGGACCGGAAACTATCCAACCTAGTCTAGTTTCATAAAGTATTGGCTTTCCGTTACCCAAATTAATATTTTGTGAACCTAATACGTCCCAAAATACATCAGCACCGATGATCATATCAACGGCAGCAGGTAAATAAAATTGAGGGTCCGCCAAGCAAATATAAGAAGGAATATTGAAATTCCTAACATCAATATGACACGCGGGAATGTTATCAGTAATCGACGGTAGAATAAAACCATTCAAATCAGTTGCATAGTCTTCACGGAGGGATGTAATACGTACGCGACACATTTTATTTACATTAGACATCTTATTGTTTATTCCCACAACGATCCTAGCGGTACCAGTAACTGGTAAATTTAACTGTTTATTTAATCGCTCGGTTAAGAAACACGAGGTACTGCCACTATCCAATATGACGCGGGCAATAACTTCACGGTTTTCGCTATCTCTAATTTTCACCAGTGCAGTTGACAATAAAACATCGGTATGGTCGACTGCTGAGATGCTCCCGGTCAGTGCGACGCTAGAATTAGTAGTAATGTCGGCATTATAAGAGCGTGCGATAGGTGCGCTAGCAGCCACTGAAGGCACAGACGTGGGCAGCTGTTTTGATGAAGCCAATTCATTTACATGAATAAGCGTATGGTGTCTACGTTTACATACCTTGCAACCAGGACGTTTGCAAACATTAGCGTAATGTCCGCTACGAAAACAATTAAAACATATTTTGTAACTTGGTAATAACTTGTAACGCTCCTCACTACTTAATGCTAAGAACTTAGGGCAGTTATTTAAAAAATGATCGTTATTACAATTAGGACATGGATTCGTAGAGGGTGTATTTGATCCCTTTTTGTTACTGTTCTGATAAGACAACATGGCTTTGACCTTTGTATTGTTTTTGCCTTGATTATGTTTTACATTGTTATGGTTATATGACGACTCAATAGTTTCAATCAAATCTGCACGATTACTTAAAAATTCTAGAAAGGTTTCAAAGGAAATCGGTTTGTCTTTAGGCAAAATACCTTTACGTTCTTCCCACTCACGGAACGTTTTTGTATCTAACTTTTGTATAATTATATAGATTAAGAGAGTATCCCAATGATCAACCGGTTCTCCAAGCGAATCTAATGAACGCAAGTTTTTATTTACATCGTCAATTAATTGTTTTAAATTAGCGGAGGACTCTTTAGTGATTGGTTCCAGGTTAAATAAATTCGAAATATGATTTTGTATTAATAAACGTTTGTTATCAAACCTGTCACATAAGAGTTTCCATGCAATAGAATAATTTTTCGCAGAAAATTCAATGGATTTAATTACCACAGCAGCGGAACTTTCCAAAGACGCTCTCAAGTAATGAAATTTGTTAATTTCATCAATTTGGTCATTTTTGTCAATTAAACTTGAGAATGTGTCATGAAACTCCATCCAGGTATCATAAGAACCACTGAATTTCGGTAATGGAATAGTGGGTAACTTAACAAGCTTTTGATTAGCATTACTACCGTTAGATTCGCGTTCAATTTCATTTTGAGCCTTTCTATAGGTATTTAAAATCCCTTGTGCCTTCGCAAGTACACGATAATAATTATTTTCAAAATCAATTCGTTCAGTTAACTGCGAGTCATCATCACAAATACACTCGATTTTTAACTGTACCTCATCGAATAAATCATATAAAGATTCAATCTTACCAATTCGTAATTGTAACTCCCTGACCTCCATGCTATTTATTAAGGACTCGTCCAAACTATTCAAATAAGTAGCAAACGCAATGATTAGACCTTTAATACTGCCTCTTTTCTTCTTTAGATCCCTTTCATCGGTCATTCTAGGAGACTGGGGTCGACTAGGCACTTTTAATTCCTCTGTCATCCTGGAATTGATACAGTAGAAAACGTTTACTTATGTACTTAGGACTATTACAATTATATGGGGCCTACAACAATTAACAATATAATTTAAATACGTACAATACGGAATATAAATTTTTGACGGTAACAGTTTATTGAGTATAATAATCAGTTGGAACAAATAAAACGAATGATAATGGTAAATACTGCTTCTAACATTTAAAACTTATTTAATATTTTATAACTATAAGGTCTAACATATAAATTAATGAAATTCACTGAGTAAAATTATAAAACACCTACCTTCACTTTCGTTACAAATCTAGACTGAGTGTTGAAATTAATGATAAATCAATTATATTTATAGTTAAGGTTAATGTAATTCGCAAATGCAATAAATAAACCTTTAACAATTACATAATAACAATAATTTATCTACACTGCGAGTTTCTAGATAAAATTATAAGTGCCTTTTAATTTATTTTTAGGTATTACACAAAACAGTAGAATAACAATGTTACTAACCTTATACGGACGTTAAATTACACCTAAAATACCTGATTAGAGTGATGGGTTCTATAATTAATTTTATTTTACTCCAATGTGCATCCGATATCACTGTTGGACTTTGAACTCTCGACCACTCGTTGATTTCGCGCAATCCCCGAAGCAATTACTGCGCTTACACTGCTTCAATCGTATCAAAAAACAACTTCTTCAATAGTTACTTAGGTCAATAATATCCGGCGAAGATCTAGGACCATGTAGGGGTCAGGTATTAATAAGTGAAATTAAACTCGTGAATTTTCCTTGAGATGAGTGTACTGCGAGCGAAAGAACACAATTAATAATGTTAAGTACGGTAGATTTTAAACGCTAGTGACGTCAGGCGCTTTGTCGCGAACAGGCGACTAAGGGCGTATTGAGTACTGGTCTGTGATTGGGTAGGCGATGAGCTAGCCACTTGTTACTAATCTTTCACGATTTTTCATCTGACCAAACCCAATTTTTGTATGGCTAAATGTGGTCTTAAGAAATACTGGCTCCTTTGACTCTGTCTACCCCTTCGGGGATTACAGGCGTGATTTTATGTATATATGTATGTAATTAATATAAAAAAGCCAATAAATAAAAAGCTTGCATCCAATTTTGAGCTTCACTCTACATGACATCAACTGAGGTAGAGTTATTATAATTTTATTTTGTCTGTCTACACAAAAATATGTCTAACGTGCCTAGAACACTCATACAAAAGAAAAAAGAGTCATTTCAAACATTTGTACACTTAAAGAAAAGCACATTTGCATTTAATAACTAGAACGTAACAGTTTCCCGTACCAAAGTTGTTCTTACATTTGGTTCCTTAGCTCGATTGTTCGCAATAACTTACATGAGTACACCAATTAATAAGGCCAAGACTTGCTAGGTAACCGCGCACTAAATATGATACAGTTACCAAATTATTGTGAAGATGTGCGATTACTAACTTTGGGAGGAGTTTCCTAACTATTACTGTAGTATACGCATTGTGAAGATCGCGCAATATTATAATAGTTTGGCTTTGTTTTCATTGGAGGTAAATACTGCATTGCATGTTACAAGGCCTTTATTATTACTATCCTTACATCATATATTGAATGCTCGGAGACATCCGAAGCTAGACAATGGACGTAGCCCTCCCCTAAAGTCAAGACCTCGTTAAAAGGAAATCATTATACCGTATCTATTCTGAATATTGTTTATTGTTCATGACCATGGACACAGAGTCCTTCAGTTGCATACATTGTGTGGAGTCTAGTCTTTAGTAGTATTAAGTCTTCATTTGCATTGAAATGCAAGTGTAATTGCAAGTGTAATTGAAATGCATTTCAATGCATCCTGGGAGAGTTTGGCGCCAAATGGTCTATGGTAGACACTGTGGTGTTACTTTTATGAGGTGGATTACCACGATAAAAAACTCATCACTTTTCACACCACTTGAAGCTGATTTCAATGATCCTCCACATTGCACATCATCACACACACTTATTACACAAAACTACACTGATTTTACTTAACAATATCAACTCCAAAACAATATTACAATTATCGAAATAAAAAATCACGACCGCCATAGGCAAATGCCGCCAAACCCCCTATTCTGAATATACTTAGTCATACCCACAGATAAACATATACATAGATAACGGAGAAAAATGATTTGTATTGAACCCAAGCGTGCCAGCTTTTTAACGTCTACCGTGACGTCACAGTCGTTATTTGAGACGGAGGATCCAAACTGATTGAAAGATACCGATGGATGCAGGCGATGCCCTTTCATCAAATAATACACAATGAGGCATTTTTTTAGTTTTTGTAACCATTTGGACCAACCCCGACTTTTGATCGGGGTTGTCGGACACGCGCAGTAATGCAAATGCATTCATGTAAATGTATATCCGTGGTCATACCCCACTGGTCAGTAGTTTTTTAATTGACTTCCAAACCGGAGGAGGTTCTATATGTTATTTAACTATGGTCACCGATGTCACTGTCATTGTGAGGCGACTTTGAATGTTCTTTTCGTCGTAGGGAACTAAATAAATAAAAGAGCCCTGAGACATAAACCACAATAGATGCGGAAGTACGTAAAATTTTTGAACCAAATCTCCAGAAACTTCACATAATCAAAAGCATTTATTCAGTTTAGATGCGTCTAAGCGCATGCTTAACGTCATAAACATTTTAAAATATTAGGTCCTTACTTGAAATTGGCGTTTTGTATGAAGATTTTGGGGAACTCTGCATTTTCCATACTAACAATTTTTCAGTTTTCTTCACAACGACAACTCCAAAGATAATAATATTTGGCATGTATCATTAGACAAGCTTTAGATATATGTGTGATATCACACTTCTTAAAAATTATTTATCTTTTTTATGTGAATGCAAATCAAATTATGTATTTGGAAGGCACTGAAAAGGAGTTGTCTCCGTGTCCAATTTTAACACAATAAAACTTACAACGAATAATCAAAACAAATCAAAAGAGTTCGAAAATATGGTCTATTTATAGAGGAGGTAATTATTTTTTAAGAATACTCTGAATCTTAATAGTTACGAACAAAATACTAAGAGAGAAGAAAAACACCAATTTCATAGGTAAGGACCCAATATTTCGTGAAAGAGAAACACTACGCCATCTGGTCACAAAAAATACCAGGAAGCCTTGTTCTGTCAAGAACAGACAAGAAACTCAGCAAGTTTCTACTCTCCACATAGCAACATTTAAAAAATGTCACACTACAACGCCATTGAAGTTAAAAAAAATAAGATAGATATTTTTAATCGTATTCTTTTCACGTAAAACCGGTTTTGCGTACACACATACGTTGAATATGTGCCTCATAATATTTATTTAGAGCCGAATTATCCTAAATATAAGGGTCGTCACACACCCATCACCCACACGCCCGCCCCGGGTGATGTCTCCGTCGAAATCATTATTATTACACACACAGAACCATCACAGAACTATGGACTTACATTTCCTATGCAAACAGATGCATTATGTGTGAGGGAGACCCAATGGCTGCGTGTGACAATAACATCAATACAAACTGTGGTAAATATTGGTCGCTAAGGAAAGTACTACCGCAATCAAATGTATACATATTGGTTAAACAAGAACAGTTGTAGTAGGAAGATACTGTGTAGGTCCATAGTTTTTTTAATAAATACAGTAAATAGAATTATTCTTATACTAGCTGTGCCCGCGACGCCGCGAATATGTGCCTCATGCTATTGATTTAGCGCCGAAAATGTTGACAAAAAGTTTTTATTAGTATAATTAACACAGCATTGTTTTTTTACAAATGAATTAACATAGCAGTCCTACCTCTTATTTAGTAAAATGTTCAATATTTATAGTTGAACTAAAATCTCTAAGGATTAAATTATAAAAATAACATTTCTGGTCAGTGTTATCTGATTAATGGTTGTCATGGAAAATCTCTGTTGTCGTGTCATTATTTTACAATGCCGAGAAATTTTAAAATTCGAAATGATGTTAGATTTTGACGGAATATTATGTCACAATACTCGGTCGAGCAGATGTTGATAACCGCGGTTTCACCCGCGCGGTACCCCTTCCCATGGGAATATCGGGATAAAAAGTAGCCTACGTCCATTCTCAGCCTGTAGACTATCTATGTACCAAATTTTGATTAAATCCGTTCAGTAGTTTTGACCTGAAACCAAGACAAACAGACAGAGTTACCTTGGAATTTATAATATCAGTATGGATAGAATAATGTTCATCATTTGGCATTACAAGTGAAAAAATAAATTATTCAATTAGTATCAAGTATTATTTTGAATTTAGGCTCAGAGGTTAGTAATATTTTATGTTTTTTTTGTTCGTGCTTGCATGCAATGGTGTTCTATTCTAGAATTCATCTTGGCAATTATTATTGGTCAAGCACTTATTATTATATCATTATTAAAAAGGTTACAAAAAGAACATAAAGAAGAATGACATGCAAAGAACTTTTGTGCAAATAAACGAAACATAAAAATATAGTTAAAAATATAGTTAAATAAACGTCACGTTTATGTTTCGGCTAGTAGCCAACAACTTCCAGCAATGACGTCACGCTATCGAATTTTAAGCTACTTTACACCCTTCCCTTCCTTTAAATCCCCGAGCCATAATAATTGAATCCATACTCCTAGCACTAGAATTAGATCACAAACCGCTTCGGGCCAACACGTGTCCTTAAGACGAAACGTGTAGCTCCCTTAATTGCGTTTGTTTGTTGAAAGCGTTTTCGAATCGAATTCGTCTAAGGTAATAAAAAAAACATTATTTTTGTTATTGATATTGTTATAGTTATTGTTTAGTCCCCTGTATTAGTTAAGGCGACGGTTGCCGAAAAATAATAGTTAACTAAGTTTTGACTTTCGTTATTAATAACAATGTAATCTTTAGTATTTTCTTGTTGTCGTTGTCCTCAGCCTATATACATCCCACTGCTGAACAGGCATCCTCATGGAGAAACACATGAGGAGTATGGGCCGTAACACCACCAGGCTGGCCCAATGCGGGTTCGTGGGTAGAAACGGTTGCAATAGCGACCGGGACCAAGAGGCACGAAGGAGTTCGGACACAAAGTTTTGGTCACCCGTCCAAGGCCTTTGTTTTCGATATCGAAAGCCAAAGCGTACTAACCACTACGCCACCGAGCTCATCTTGTCGTCGCTAAGATATGAAAGACTGCGCCTGTGACATAATGAAAAACGTGTACTGATTTTAGTATTACATTTATTTAAAGAAAATAAATATATTAGGTCCTTACCTATGAAATTATTGTTTTGAATGGAGATTTTGGGGAATACTGCATTTTTAATACTAAAATTTTTTCAGTTTTCTTCACAACGACAAATCCAAAGATAATAATATTTGGCATCTATCATTAGAAAAGCTTTAGTAATATGTGTAATATCACACTTTATAAAAATTATTTATCGTTTTTAAGTGAATGCAAATAAACGATGTATTCGGGAAGCACTTAAAAAGAGTTGTCTCCGTGTCCAATTTTAACACAATTAAACTTACAACAAATTATCAAAACAAATCAAAAGAGCTCAGAAATTCAGTCTATTTTTAGACGAGGTAATTATTTTTTAGGAATACTCTGAATCTTAATAGTTACAGACAAAATACTAAGAGAGAATAAAAACACCAATTTCATAGGTAAGGACCCAATATTATTATCTGTTTTAACTATTGTTAACTTTTGTACGAAAGAGGAAAGGAATTTCATTTATCTCAACTTAACTAGTCTTGTTTTTCATCTCCTTTTCCGTCGTTTTTGTATTTCTTTATAGATTTGTATTATAACTTTTAACCAATTTATTAGGTAAAGACCTAATATTTTGCATGTATCATTAGACAAGCTTTAACAATATGTGTGTAAACACGCTTGATAAAAATTATTCATCGTTTTTATGTTAATGCAAATCAAATGATGTATTCGGGAGGCAGTTAAAAATAATTGTCTTTGTGTCTAATTTTAACACAATTAAACTTACAAAAAATTATCAAATTAAATAATACGAGCTCAAATATAATAATTTGGTCTATTTTTAGAAGAGGCAATTATTTTATAAGAATGTTCTGAAACTTAATAGTTACGGACAAATTGCTAAGACAGAATAAAAACACCAATTTCATAGGTAAGGACCCAATAGTACTGAAATCAGTTTGTCTCATCTCAGACTCTTATGTAGTTCCACCAACCACATTGGAACGAACTCACGAAGTAATGCGTATATTTAGCAATCTTTTTCTGCGCACAGTCTGTTACATGAGGGATGAAAATTTTATGCAATCCTGATCTTAGATAAACCAGAAGGGTGGTAAAGCTGCATTTTAATGCTAACCGACAACAAATAACAAATAAATATTCCTCTTTTTATTGTTGAGACGTGATTTAGGGGAGATGAGGGGATGTCGACATTGTTTGAGACAGAATGGACTGATATCAGATTCCAGGGGTGATAACCTTCAAAAGACTCGGCACTATTTCGAATTGGAAGTTCCGCTGATTAGAGAAACTCGTCCATTATAGCAGCTGCGAAATTTTGTTTATGGAATTGGCATTATAAGCGAAAATTAGAGAAAATAAAGTACGAAATAGTTTAAATAAGAATGAAATATAATAAAGAACGCAAGCTTTATTAAACTCATTCGACTATAATGTTAGAAATGTTTTTAAAAAATAGTAATTTTGTATATTTTTTCGTAATGTTAAAATTTTAGAAATTTCAATGGTGGTTGTTACGGACAAATATTTTACACTTTATAGCCTTGGCCTTACAATGGAACTGATAATCTATAACTTTGAATAATAAATTATTTTTATATCACTTACAAGTATTAATTGTAATAAGATAGCTAACCAGAATTTAATTGATCTTCTTTCTCCTTTACTTGTTTAGGAAGTAAACAAAAACATTTTATTAGTCTTTTAAAGTTTCTTGAACCAATTAACACCGAAAAGTTTTTATTAGACAAGTTTCGTTTACGAGTGGACCTCTAAATACATCGTGTCCAACACCTTAGTCTGGAAACTACACAAACAAATCGTCTAAGCAACTGTTACGCTTAGTTTGACCGCTTGTCTTGGCGGGCAAGTTTCGCAACCTGACGCTAATGTTCGGTACATATGTACCGGATAGATTCAAACTTAAAGTCTATAAAAACAATCAGTTCCAATCCTTACTTCAGTGGCAAATAAGAAACAGAACTTCTGGTGTCTTAAAGGGGCAGCGGTAGAGATATTTCTATAGGACTCTCTTTATTGTGTGCACGGAGGAACACAAGACTACAGTTAAGCAGTTGATTAAAGAAATCAAAATATAATCCTATAACGTTTTTTATTCCTTTTTTACAAATCAGTCTAAAGTTAGATATCTACTTGAGTTGCCTCCGCCCGAGGCAGATCTAGTGGAGACCTTGCTGCAAGTCGAGGCTTGCCGCGAATTGAACTTGTTGGTATCGTGGCTCGGGTTGAGGCTTGCCGCTCGATAATAATTTGCGCGCTCGGCGGCACGCTCAAGGTGAGGCAGCTCGTCATGCTGCTGCTCTAGTGGATATCCAGCTTAATACACATTCATACAAATCTATCACGCCTCTTTCCCCGAAGGGATAGGCAGAGTGGTTACACCCACATTTCGCAATATAATTTGTTAGGTCCCCATGTAACAGTTAGGGTACAATGTGAGGCAAGCGATATTCACAATAAACTGTTAATAAGTTTTATACAAGCTCAGTGGTACAGGTGGTGGGATCGAACTCTCGTTTCCCGCGGCCTCTCGAACGAGTAGGGGCCCGTCCAACTCGGCTAGAGCTGCCTTTTGCAGCTTAATACATTGTGCTAAAAGTAGCTTTTTATTAAATATAATAATACAAACCATGAATTAAGCCTTACACAATCAATAGGTAATAAAATACAATTACGAAACTACACGAAAATCGACTTAGATAAACGTGATCCGTATTAGGACATTTTCTATCGACACGCGTATACCCCTTCGCACTCTATAAGGGACGAACTTCACTTTTTATAGGGGACCAGAAATTATGTTTCGGTGATATATGGCGACACTTCTGCTCTCAGAATTTAAACGCACCGTTTTCCTAACAGTTACTTACAGCAAGGTAGGGCGAGTGTGACCCTTAATAAATTCAACATGAAGGAGAGAGGATTGTCGGAAAATTATTTCACCCTCACTGTTTGAATTTTTTCACGAACGCTCTTATTAATAACATCTTTTTCTATTTTGTTTCGAGGGATTGTTAGTACGCTTTTTTATTGTTTATTTTTGAGTCTTAAAGAGGAGATGAAATAACGAGTTTTTGGCGCGATAATGGCGGGTTTTTTATTTATTTTGGAATAATAATCTGAGGGATACAAGTAATAATAATAATAAAGCTTTATTTCATTCCACATTAATTAGATTACACTACAAAATAATAAATAAATATTTAAATAAATCCATTCACTTGCATTTGCTAACTATGATAAAATTGAAAGTATTATTAAGTTAAATTACATCATGCATTATAATACAAATTTTATTTTAATTTTGGTAATGTGGACCCCCGTAGGGTAAAAGCCTCCTCCAAAGATTTAGAGGAGGAGATACAAGTAGCGGTATATAATTTTGGTGCTGACAGTTAGCCAATAGGCGCTCAGTGTCTCATCTCATCAGCGGCGTCGATTGGTTCTGCAGTCGCATTCCGTCGTCCTCATTGGTGCTACGTCAGTAACCCATGCGCAGCTATTGGCAGCTATCACCTCCATGTAAGGGTTAACACCAAAGTTATATGTCGCTACTTATGTATAGCTACAGCCGGCTAGAATACTTATAAGAATTGCAAAATAATATGCATGCAACTTCTACAGAGATCACATTATACGTTATCAACCTGCGACGTAAGATGGACAGTCAAAGTATTTATTTTATAAAATTATTGTAGTGCGATTATAAATTAGTTTAATAATTATTATATCCTCAAAAAATATTGGTATTGCCTAATATAAAACAACACACCTCTTTTAACAATAAAAGCCTGAAGAGTGCATAAAAAATAATATAATAAACGAAATACAGTTTTTATTGTACCAAAGAAAGGACACAACCAAGGTACAAGCATTTGTATACAATTTTATACGTGCTTATAAAATAATAAATGTATCGCTAAAGTACTAGAGCCAAAATAACCTTATTATTCCAACAATGGTAGAATATCTTAAGGCATTGAGTCAGAGTTCATTTAGATCATAGCCAATATCGATGACGATAAGGTGGCACGACTGATCCGCGGCGATAGTCCAAGAGTCTGACCCGGCCTTAATAGAACTACTCCAATGTGGAGCATGAGAATCATTTATTAAAGCAAATAAGATACACATGTTGGTATAACAAGATCAAATGGACGGCGTTATGTAACAAAAAGCCAAGCGACGGTTTTATGAAAATTAATAGCAGTACAACATACATACATACATACATAAAATAACGCCTATAATCCCCGTAGGGGTAGACAGAGTCCAAGGAGAACTGTGTTCCTTAAGACCACATTTAGCCATACGAAAATTGGGTTTGGTCAGATGAAAAATCGTGAAAAAGTCGTAACAAGTGGCTAGCTCAACGCCTACACAATCACTGACCCAGTACCCAATGCGCCTTTAGTCGTCTTTTACGACATGCTAGGCAAGTAAAGCAGTTGTTACATTCTTTTTGTGTCCCGGACCAACACGGGACAAAGCTTTGTATGTTTTATATAATGGAGGTTGCGTTACTATGACTCCTGTGTCTACTTACTTTGAATAAAGAATTTGGTGTATAATTCCTTTTTAAGTAGGTGACTGTAGGTGGACCGTATTGCATCTTCGCGAATTCTGAGGCGTCGGTAACTCAAACATTGCTCTTAATTTTAAGGTTCTAAGTGATTTTGGGCGGGAATTGTTTTTTGAAGCATTTCTTCTTGTTTGGCGTCTTGACTCGTTGTTTCATAAAGCCGTCCGTGGCGATAGTTTTTTTATTTACGATACTTTTATTAATGACATGTTGGTGTTTCCACACCACGCCTAGTAAGGGACAATGAGTCAGAAATGAGAATTTTTATTAAATTTTTAGTTTATGATATTAGTGTCACAGTGGTTTAATAAGTGGGTAGAGCTAATGCTCTACACACATCTCTGCACGAATGTTAGTTATAAGCTGGTAGAACAATTATTTGTCCTCAGCCTATATACGGCCTTCCTCATGGATAAACACACATGAAAAGTATGGGCCGTAACACCACCACGCTGGCCCAATGCGGGTTGGTGGGTAGAAACGGTCACAAATGCGTCCGGGATCAACTTAACGTGCCTTCCGGAGCACGGAGGAGCTCGAGATCACAAAGTTATGGTCACCAATCCACGGCCTGACCATGACGAAGGTAGCTTTGTTTTCTATCGAAGCCAAAGCACACTGACCGCTACGCCACCGAGCTCCTCAACAATTATTTAGCAGAGTTGAACAAACAAATTAAATGTAATTAACCTTCCAAGCGACCACATAAAAATTAAGACGTACATTTGAATGTTACTTATCAATACAGTGGTATTTTGTTTAAATTTCATTATAAATGACAATCTTTGTAGTGGAACCCAAATATAGCAATAAAGTGACATTGGTAAGACGAAAAAAAAATCGTCGACGGTGTCAGTGATATTGGTGTGGGGCATAGCTTAGTCACGCTGATTGCGAGGGACAAGATTCCGGTCCCGGTCCCCATTTTGTTAGTAACTATTAAGTTTCAGAGTATTCTTAAAAAACAATTACCTCCTCTAAAAATAGACCATATTTTTGAGCTCTTTTGATTTGTTTTGATAATTTTGTTGTAAGTTTAATTGTGTTCAAATTGGACACGGAGACAACTTTCTTTAAGTGCCTCCCGAATACATCATTTGATTTGCATTCACTTAAATCGATAAATATTTTTCTGTGTCTGTAAATAAGTGTCTGTGTGTAGCTTCGGAAGACGTAAGTTGCCGTTGTAATAGTTTTTTTCCAATATTCCTTATGATGAACAGGTTTTCTTTTTAATATGACAAGTAAGCTCTTAGCCTTTATCTTACCTGATGGTAAGAGACGATAAGGCCGAAGCTAGAAGCGAGCATCATCTGTAACCCTCAACAACTGAGGAGCTGGCTAACTTACTTCTGATTTCCGGAACACAACAAAGCATATAACATTATTATTGAGAGGGTGGTAGCTAGCCAGGTGGGCTAAGAAGCCCACCAACCAAACCGAGCAGAAATCTCCTCCCGGTTTCCCGGTGGTGACAACCACTGGACCAGAGAGGCGGTAAATAACTTTAAATAGAAACGATAAGTACCAACGAAAAGGAAAAAATCTATATTGTACACCACAATTATTTCCAAGTATTGGGTCCTTACTTATGAAATGGGTGTTTTTTTCTCTCTTAGTATTTTGTCTGTAACTATTAAGATTCAGAGTATTCCTAAAAAATAATTACCTCGTCTAAAAATAGACTATATTTTTGAGCTCTTTTGATTTGTTTTGATAATTTTTTGTAAGTTTAATTGTGTTAAAATTGGACACGGAGACAACTCTTTTTAAGTGCCTCCCGAATACATAATTTTATTTGCATTCACTTAAAAACGATAAATAATTTTTATGAAGTGTGATATTACACACATTACTAAAGCTTGTCTAATGATAGATGCCAAATATTGTTATCTTTGGATTTGTCGTTGTGAAGAAAACTGGAAAAATTTTAGTATGGAAAATGCAGAATTCCCCAAAATCTCTATACAAAACACCAATTTCATAGGTAAGGACCTAATATTTATACAGTAGAACGGTGAAGATCAAAAATATGTATGTATGTTTGACAGTAATGACTCTTATTTAAAGTGAATAAAGACTGATTGCATAAATATTTTAGAACTTGACTGTACTGTGCGGTTTTCACTAAATGGTCTCTTTCAGACAACCTAGTATATTCTAAATGGGGTCGAAACAACATGTTATTTTGCCGTTTTTCTTTGTTTCATATATAATATCTCACACATTATTATATACATCGCTGCCTCCATTCACATCCATTTATAAGCATTAGTTTTTTTTAAGTTGCAAGAAAAAATATTCTTGTTGAACATTCAAATGGACGTTCGGAGTATTTCAAGCGTTTCCCCCACTGAAGAGTATTCAAATGCACTTGTTCCGACAAATTTTTTTTTTCAAATCGATATGCACACGATTTTTCGCGCCAATGGCGTGGCAGTAGCACATGACGCCGCAGGCATTTTGAATTTGCAATTATAAAAGCGTGTTCGATTCTCGATAGTGAAATAATGGACTTAAATCGCTTTGATTGGACATTTAGGAGCTTTATCAAGCATATGGGTTTTAAAATTTTTGTGTTAGAAATATTTGAAATTTTGTGTTCTAAAATATTATATTGAAAATTATTTAAAACAACAACAATTTGATTTTGTAATAAACAAACTAAAAAGTTATATTTCCTTTCGTAATTGTTATCTCCAAAATTTTTGTTGTACGTGTGTATATCTAAAAGCAGGCTATAAATTATTTTTACATACCCTGTAAATTTAGAATTATCCCCATTTGACCTAAAATCGTACGATAAATTGGTTAACCACCCCCATTCGTCAACGTATCCAAAAATCTAAGTGCAATTTAAGACCGTCTTCCATAAGCCGTGCACGTACCAATCGATCCCTTTCAGACCACGCCTCAGGCGTTAAAGGACCATTACCAGATAAATATATGCAATTTATTACATTTACCAATTTACATACACTTAGGGGAGAATAACATGTCTTCGGACTTAAACGTTAGGGTGTAAGCTTACTGGTCTAATAATAGAAGCGTATCTTAAGAATCCAATTATGAGCGTTGTCGGGATAATTACGGAGCTTCAGCTAATATTGTAACATGCGATGGTCTTCGGCTGCGTCATCAGAATCAGTTCCTTCTGAAGCTGGTCATCTTCTAGTTGCACGATCTATTCCCTTTTTTTTAAACTTTATCCTATTTTTTATTTTTAAATATATTTATTCACTAAGCTAGAAAGAGAAATCTAATGAAGAGAAGATTTTAATTCATAAATTATGTTTTTCGACCTTAAATTGGGGTGCAGGGTAAGGAAAGGACTTTAAAACGTATAATAGTGGAAAGGGAAACACACATGAGGACTATTTAAGTATAGGCCGAAATACCACCACTCTAACCAAATGCGTATAGGTGGATAAATACGATAGTAAATATGATATTCCCTCTTTTGAGCAGTCTTTATCTTGTTTTGTTGAAAAAATTACCTACCTAAATTTACCTAAATTTGTCGCCATAATAACAATGTGTTAAGCATTGTTGTGTTCCGGCAATCAGAGGTAAGATAGCCAGTTCCTCAATTGTTGAAGATTACAGGTGAAGCTCGCTTCCACCTTCGGCCTTATCGTCACTTACCATCAGGCGAGATGAAGGCTAAGAGCTTACCTATCATATAAAAAAGTACGTTAATTTTATGGCTATCGTATTGGCCTTATGATATTGAATCTGAAATATTGAAAGCTATCCAGAAAATATGGGCTGGCAGAAGCGACACATCTTGTCTACTTATCAGATGCGTGTTCTAAAATCTCCAAAAAGAATCAGACAATTCAGCAACAATGGAACAAAAGAGTAATCAAAATATTTATCATCAGTGTTTAAAATTAACAGAAAATGCATGCGGGCGACCTCAGACCTATCTGCGTCCATTATCAACTATAATATTTAGGGGAGACTGACTATTTTGGTAAGTAAACTGATGGCAATAGACCGTAATTGCTTACTGCTATCACGCGAATAAATCTTGACTAGATCGGGTGTTGCGTGAGAATGTATTATTTTGTCAGTAATGAATTTATTTTGAGAGTATGGTAATTTATATGAATTTGCCTAATATATGAAAATAAATATCTAAGAGTATTAAGAGTTAATTACACATTTATATTAAGCATCTTCTCAATAAATACTTCAGGGATTAGAAGTAGCGTTAGAGGTGGTGGAGTTTAGTACGAGTACATACCAATATAATCACAAAAACAATCCACTGCCATAGTCCACGCTTCACCAAGCAGTGGTTGCACAAGTGCTCAGAGTGACAGGGGGTGAGCCCTTGAGCTATTGAATGGTTGTGCAGTTCTTTCCATTAGTCGCCTTTTACGACACCCAAGGGAAGAGGTGGGTTGGTAGTATTCTTTTAATGAGCCGCTACGAGCAGCAACGGCGTATAGCAGCGTAGCGCAGCGCAGCGGAGTTTAGTGGTTCGACAAAACATTGTAATATCGCCGTTATTGCACAGTTGTAATATCGGCCATCATCAGTATCAGTAGAATCATTATCATTTTTTTTATTTAACAGGGAAACTTTTGGTTTCATCTAACCTGATGGTAAGTGACGATAATTCCGAAGGTGGAAGCGAGCTTTACCTGTAAATCTTCAACAATTAACTCTCTAACATAACAATGACATAATAATAACATTGTTATTATGGCGACTTTAGGAAAGACGGTTGTAGCTAGCCAGGCGGACCTAAAAGACCTACCTCCAACCAAACCGAGCAGAAAAATCCCTGCCATCGTGGGGAATTTAACCCCAGATCTCCCGATCTACACCCGGTGGAGTCAACCACTAGACCAGAGAAGCGGTTAAAAGTGGTTATAATTCCCCTAATCAATCTGCATTGACGCAGATGTTATAGCCGATGGAAGACAGCATTGATAACATGCTAGACATAAAACCCCCAAGAATCATTATCATCGTCAATTCGCACAGTATCCACAGACGCATGCACATGACTTCCGAGAAAAAGAGTATGAATTATGTCAGTGGTGGTTGCAATAGCAACTAGGACCAAGTGATTTCTATTGGAAATGTTACAATTCTTTTTTCAAAAAATAACAGTATTGTAGGCGACGCAAAATGTTAATATAATATTTTATAATATTATTATTTATATGGAAAAAATAGTAATAAGGTTTAATAGATTGCGACCTCCGCGCGCGCGCGCCACACCCGCGTGCAAGGAGGTTATAATCAGCGCCGTGAAATAGTGAGCGATCGGCTTTTGTTTTTTCTCTTGTCATCTTGTCGTCTCCGAATCCGCGCGCTGTCTTTATAATTTCTTTGTTTAGTTTATTTTACCTTAATGTATTGTAAATATATAAAGTAAACGACCTGTAAATAGTGTTTCGAGTTTTTATTCATTCGGTGGCACCGGCAACTCTTACAACTATCTATGAGTGAGAAATCAGTTTCGTAATGGTTTCAAGGGTTCGATCAGAAGAAAAACATTGGTTCTCAAAATCAATATTAGCTAACATGTAACCTAAAATTGTTAAATTGTGTGCTTTCGTGATCTGATCTGATTTCGACATTTCGCGAAACCTCTGCGGTTTATATCAATGTTTATTTTCAATTTTATGTAATATTTTGTAAACTTTAATAAAAAAAAAAGAAACTGAAATCGAGCTGGGACTCTAAATTCCTTTGGTCAAATCACACATTTTTCGTTTACAGATAGAGATAGCGATTATCCAAAAGCATCTTGACTAACGACCAAATTACTACATACGAGTAGAACTTTTCTGGCCATATAATTCGGGGTAATATCTACGTAGTTATATGAACTGCATACTGCAATAAGGGCTATTATGGTCTCTTCCAAATCGGACTGAGGTTGACACAGCTTGCAGGCCAGACGGGTCGTTAGATGATTACGTAATTGTAGACAGTAATAGGGGCAATCAATATATTGTTATGGTGGTAATCTGCGGATAACAACATTGTATTAGTATGTGTCTCGATACGCCTGCAGTGAATCAATATTAAGTAATGATGGTAATGTCTGAACAGACCGTAAAAGTTAAGCGACTGCATGTATGGTTGCGACTGTGATGGGTGACGAAAACTACTTTTTGATTTTAAGGGCTTTTAATTTTTTTTTATTGTAAGTAACTTATCAAATTTTTACTAGTTTCAGATTAAGTATTCATATATATACTACTACCCTAGATCTAACTCAAGCCTTACAGAAAATAAGATATAAATATAATGTTTTAAAGAAATATGTGGTGGACAATTAAAAACGATAAAACTCAACAAGTTTTCGTGTAAAATGAAAAACTGGTGATACAATAAAATGGAACATTCGAAAAATTGAAACCGAAAAACAATTGAATAAAGGTACACAAGAAATATGAAAAACGAGAATGCAATTTGCTCTTGTTAAATTGGTTTTATAAAACATAAAAGAGAAAAAGAATATAACCGCGGGGTGTTTAAATCAAACGGTCCACCTGTCGTGCAATATTAGATCGCTGTGTGCATCGAAACACCTAATATGTCAAATACAACAGATTTCCCCTAGAAAGGTACCAATTTAGTTTGCGACACGTCAATAATATAAAAGGGGGCTTCGAATTTCGTGATCTTTGTCTCCCTCTGAATAGTCGATCGTAAATTCGGTTATATGTAGTGTTGCCACGTTGAGAGAAAATGTAGGATATAGTTATTTGAAATTTTGAGTACTGGGCATGAATTCCGTATTTTTGAGTCGGTTCATGTTTTGCCAATCATACTTCCAATTCACATGAAATTTTATTCGTTTTTCTGAGTACTTTGTACAGTTCGCACTGAACTGTTTAAAAAATCTAAATTTCTGTATACGATTCGCATTTTCATATTTTTTTTATTGATGTTGCCTTGAAGTCGCAAACAAACAAATTTAAACATAACTATGAAAAGATAATGTCTCTTTAAGTCTTACACCTGTAAAGGGTTCAGTTGAAGTTTTTCAGAGAACTAGCGACAAAATGTTGCGACATAGTTGTAGAGATTCGTGGGTCCTTATGATGAAAAAGTGTCTAGGACTACCAGATAGCTTGTATTTAATTATTACCGAAGAATGACTCCAGGTGGTTCAGGAGGTAGCGTATGTTTTCGCGTAAATCCGATTGTCATAACATCGTTTGTCATACTTCGATTGGCATAATCATCAAATAGCATAACACTCATGTCGCATAAATTCTTCTTACTCATAGCATTCAAGTGGCATAACTCTCTCAAGGCATATTATTATAAGGCATAACTATAGAAATTACTCTATACAATATTAAGACGCTCAAAATTATGCATCGCGATTTTATGTGTTTTGATGATTATGCCTTTCAAAATTATGGATTTTCATATTTGGTAATAAACGTGATGCTTAAAATTACGGAGCCCTTTAAATATTTAAATAGGACAGTCTTATGTTTTCATGAATTTGAGTCACTGGCAATGTAGGGTGTAGAAAAATACGCTTCCTCAAATATTTTAACCTACGACACTGTCTGTTTTTTGTCCCACTTTGAATAAATACATAAGAAAATGAGACAGCACAAAAAGACTCTTTGAAGCCTAACAAAATATTGGGTTAACGTAATTTTGCAACATGTTAGTGTGATCCACATTTGCTGTTGTCACAATACGAAATTTTTATTTTATACCTTCTAAAGCATATGTAGTGGTTGAAACGCGGTTCGGTTGGATATTTAAAACCAAGCAATCCTTGCTAAGGCTGGCTTCAGATAAGTGACCAAACGTTCCAAAGCTCTTCCAGTTTCCAGAAGGCCAGTTTAGACGCTGATCCCGCTTGGTATTCTAATCGTTAATATTTAAAATATACTATTTTAGATACGGATACTACCCTGGCGATTTTCCCAAAGGACAATAACAAAAAAAGTATTGGACATAATTATTTAATCATTTTAAGAACAATTTTTAAGAAGAACAACTTTTAAGAACAATTTTCCAAATACAGTCACAGCTTTAATGCGTGTAATTTTATCGCAATTATCGTAGAAGAAAGAAACAAATTAAAAGGGGCACATCAGCAAAATAACAGCTTTTATAAAGCTATTACTAGTATAAAGGAAACGAAACGTACGGAAGTGACCCGGCACGCTCCCATTGAGGCTATGGACAGTAAATAATAATGATCTTTCTTCCTGCCCAAGCGTCGAATGCTTGCAAAGGAAACGATTGACCATTGATTTTTCCGCAAAATAATAAAAGGGAGAGAAAAGATGCCCGAATTGGTTGGAGCGAAATGTTGGTGAAGACAATAATTGGTATATGTAATTGTATTGATTATTCAAGCAATAAACGTTCTAAATAAAAAGAAAGGTATATTATAGGTAAATGGTGGTAAAGGTAAGAAAAGAACAGGAAACACTCTATTTTGAGCACCACAAAGAAACAGGAATATTTGTAACGAGATTATCTGGATTTTTTGCGAAATTTGTGTAACTTTAGAAATTAAAAAAAAACAAAATATGACATTAGTGAATTGATCAAATACGTATGAGTCTATCAGGTTACATTTTCACATAAAGAAAGATCGTAGAAATATCTTTGCCGGTTTTTCTTTGATTATGAAAGGTGTTAAAAGCTCCTAGAAGACGGTTCACATTCAGTGTTCTTTCTACCTCTTCTACTTGAATTTCTTATCTCGTCTACTTCCCCGCTCCCGCGCCGTCTTCCAAAGTAGCTTTTTCTTTTTTTTCTATTTTTCAAGGGATACTAAATTCTGTATCTGAGACAAGTTAGGGTGCAATTCATTTCAATATTACTTATTCCTCACGCACTGTCACCAAATTGATGTCTATCAAATCTCCCCCTGTGGCTTGGTTTTGAGCATGTTAGTTTCGCTCAGTCGCATTCCCCACTGGTTTCCTGGACGCCGTCTGACACGTGGCGATAGATATAAGTGTTCACGCCTGATTGACTTTGCTTTGTATATGTGAAAAGAATTGCCCGTATTGTGTAATAGAGATGAGGACGGGATGCCATGCCAGATTTTGGACTCATGGTAGATTAAAAGTTATTATTCCAAAATTTTGTCAATGAAAATGTGACATGAGAAAATATGTTAAGCTTAAATTAAACTAATTTCTTATATGTAATAATATTTGCGCCTGGCTTTCGAATTCAGAATTCAAATCGATCAAAATCCGGAATCAAGTGAATCAACTGAGGTTCTAATGGTTTCTATTCTAGGATATAATTTTGTAATGTATCATCTTATTGGAAGTTCGATCAAGTTTAGATGTTTTATATATCGAGCATTATCATTGCGAAAAGCAAATTTTTGCAAAGAGCATTTTCCCAGATTGCATTGGAAGTGTTTTACTAGTTATGTTTTGTTCATATTCTATTTCAATTTGATACAACTTCATTCACTTTGCCTCGATATAAGTACAAACAGAGGGTAGGACCAATGCAAAAAGAAAAATATTGCTGACTACAAAATGTAAATATTAAATCTGATCAAATCTGCATACTAAAAAGAATCTATCCGTAGTAGTCGTAATCAACTTTGGCGCTTCATGCAAATCTGTTTCGGCCCTTTTTTGTCTCGGTTCTTTCATCGTCAGTAATGTGATTAGGTGAGGTCTCGATCCTTGTACCCTCTTTTCGGCTAAATAAGAAGCGACGTTTTCCGCCTAAGGCATCTTTGATACTACTTTTTAAAGCAGTACTTCACAAATCCCGAACATCTCCTTTATTGGTCGCCATTATGATAATTACATTAAGTTCGTCGTTTTCGATACTTCGTCGTTCGAATTTCTTCTATTTCGTTTGAGCTGCCCCCTGAATATTGAACAGCTCATTTACTGTACAGCATCTATTGCCTACGTGACGTCTTCTTAGTTGTTCTCAGCCGTGACATTTTCTCGTTACTAATTTGATTAGATACGCTAATTAAAGTAGTCTTATTCTAGAATAGGTTAAAGTTTTCGTTTTTTTATTTTTGAATGTTAAGTTTGTTTTAATTTGTAATTATGTTGTAGGATTACAAAAGTCAGCATCTCACCAAATAATATTATTGGAACTTCTAAGGTTTTGTACTCAATACTTTATTTAGTATGGGAAATGATTCTTTCTTTAATATACTCCTAATGTACTGCTTCCCATTTATTTTTTGTCAAAGAGCAGTAACTAGGTATTCGGGAGAACTTTTTACCAAGAAATTTCAGCATTTTCAATGAAAAATATTTTAATGAAAAATATAAATATTTTAGTTCCATTTTAAAAGGGAAGAAATTAATTAGGCAGCCATTTAATTACTTGGTCAGCAACAAAAAGGTCAGACGAAAAAGCATTTGGTCAGCAAACAA
The DNA here is from genome assembly GCA_910589355.1 of Parapoynx stratiotata. Lineage (NCBI taxonomy): Eukaryota > Metazoa > Arthropoda > Insecta > Lepidoptera > Crambidae > Parapoynx > Parapoynx stratiotata. Next base: position 2,757,479 of record OU342468.1, on the reverse strand, counting down.
ATATTTTGTCAGCAATATAATTATTTGGGCTGCAAAATGATTATTAGGGCAGCAATTTATATGTTACCGTTATTAAAATCTAGGATCAATGAAGGATCAAGGATCAATTCATAGGAAATGTATTCTGAAAGATATAAAGTTAAGGTAATTTTTTTTATGATCCATAAAAACAATATTTGTGTCATCAAAACATAATATATTAAACAATATATTATGTTTTGATGACACAAATATTTAAGTTGCTGCTCAATTAGTTATTTTGCAAACAAATTAAAAATATCTGCTGCCCTTTAGTTGCTGACCAATTAGTTATTTTAGCTGACCAATTGTATTTTTTCGCTGACTAAATTTCTAATATTTTGCTGACCGTTTTAATAACACCCATTTGAAAATTACTTGGTTTTGTTATAAAAATAAATTTTACACAGACTTTTGTACTAATCATAAAAAATATTTTTAATTATCATTATCATAGCGATGTCACTGTATTATACAGGCTGTTCCACGCACAGAACAATAAAAAATGTCCCACGGCCATGCCACATGGAGGGAAAGTATATTAAATATTGAAGAAGGATGTTTTACTGAAAGAAGACATCATTTTATTTTTATAATAAGTGGAACTGCTTCATAGATTTATTAAAAATCGCCTGTCTCTACCGGGAATAGAAATCGCGAAATTTGAAAAAAAAAACTCCACATATTTTATGAGAACCGTCGAAAGTGTTAATCATAAGGATTATTTTTTCCTAAGGAACATAGCATCTTCAAAGGCACGGCAAAGTCAGATGAAATTTTCCTTTATTTTAATAAAATTTTAAATGTTATGTTCTTCCTTTTATTGATTAACCCTTTCAACGGTTATCATAAAATACATGGTGTTTTTATTTTTCCATTTCGCGAGTACGATTCCCGGTTTTTAATAAATCTATGAAATGCAGTTCCACTTATTATAAAAAATAAAATTACTTTCAATATTTTCGCTCTATATATCTATATATACTTTCGCTCCATGTGGCATGGCCGTGTGACATTCTGTATAGTAAGTAATACAAATTCAACAATAATTATAAGCTACTTACTTTATGTGCTTCGGAAGACACGTTAAGCCGTTGGTTTCAGGTGCTATTACAACGGCTTCTACGAACTCGCATTGAGCCAGCGTGGTGGTGTTACGGCCCATATTCCTTGTGTATTTGTTTCCATGAGGAAGGCCTATGCCCAGCCATGGGACGTATATAGGCTGAGGACTTACTTTATTGTAAGCTTTGTCTTCTTTTTCTTATTATAATACGTGATGAACATTAGTATATTTTTTACAATTAGAAAATGTATCTTCTATTATTGTTCTTTAACAATCCAATTTCAAACCCTTAATTTTAATAGAGAATCTTTTAAAATGTTCATGCATTTCAAAATGAGTTCTAACTAATTCTGGGAATAATTGAATTTAGTCTACCCAAGGTAGATACGCCCATAAGTACCATTAAACTCTCAGAAACTTTTTCAAATTTAAATGGAATTGCTTCACATGCTGTGGACAATCCCTTTTGGTTGTTAAATAAGCGGATTTGAATTATTGTTTCAGTGACAAAGTCCGTTCTGCTGAATATTTTTGTTGACTGGTCGTTTGTTTGTGTTCCACGCTGCAGTGTACGCGAATTTTCGTGTTTGTTCTTGTTTTAAATTACCACTAATGTTGGCCCATATAATGGTTGGTAATGTTGGCCTAATGTTGGTCCTTTTGTGTTTGTAATTGGGCGTAGCTAGTTTATTCTAGACACTTATTAAACGAACTAACTCGGTGAATGGTAGTGGTTCGTACGTTTTGACTTTCGTTATTGTAAACAAAGCTACTTTCGACATGTTGGATAAATGTCTAAAACTGACTTGTAATCTTGAACTCAATGTGTATCTTCATCAAGAAAGGCCAGTGCCCAGCAATGGGACGTAATTAGACTGGTGACATGGTAAAATATTGGGTCCTTACCTATGAAATTGGTGTTTTTTTCTCTCTTAGTATTTTGCCTGTAACTATTAAGATTCGGAGTATTCCTAAAAAATAATTACCTCGTCTAAAAATAGACTATATTTTTGAGCTCTTTTGATTTGTTTTGATAATTTTTTGTAAGTTTCATTGTGTTAAAATTGGACACGGAGACAACTCTTTTTAAATGCCTCCCGAATACATCATTTTATTTGCATTCACTTAAAAACGATAAATAATTTTTATGAAGTGATATATTACACATATTACTAATGCTTGTCTAATGATAGATGCCAAATATTATTATCTTTTGATTTGTCGTTGTGAAGAAAACTGAAAAAATTTTAGTATGGAAAATGCAGAATTCCCCAAAATCTCCATATTCATAGGTAAGGACCTAATATAATATGCAAGTTTTATTTTTGATACATTAATAGCCGTTTTGTAGCGGCTCATTAAAAGAATACTATAACCCATCTCTTCCCTTGGGTGTCGTAAAAGGCGACTAATGGACTTAGAACTGCACAACCATCCAATAGCTTAGGTATAGGGGCGACGGGCTCACCACCTGTCACGCTGAGTGCAGTCACTGTTTGATGAAGCGCGGACTATGGCAATGGACTGCTCTTGCGGTGCTTATGCCTAGTCTCTGACTAACCCTTAGGGGATATTATTCGTAATTATATATGTACATTAATAACATGATCTATTCAAACCAATGCCTGAGGTGGGATGGGTTGGTTGGTGACGTTACTTACTTAGTAAAATATTCCTATGCATGTTTACTTTTTAAATAGCATGATTCTGACTTCCACAACAAACAATTCAAGCCACGCCTCGCAAAATAAAAAGCTAACGTTTAAATCATTCACTAGAAGGAATTCTTGCGAAATCATGATTCTCCTAGTCCTGTTTTCGCTCGAAGGAATTTTGACTTTAACTCCTGCGAAACTAAGTCTATATTTTAATGGTAGTGTGAAGTTGTTTGGACAAAACGTCCCCTCCTTAGCGATCAAATCAGCACTACCCGTGGTGGTGACTAGGCAAAGATACTGCATCATCATCTTTTAAACAAGTTAGCTTCAATCTCTTGTTTTGTCGCATCATCACTACTTTGCAAAACAATGGCAAAGGCTTTTTAGAAACATGAAATATAGGTAAATGTTTATTGCCAACCAGTCCTTGTTGTGTCGCTGTGATCGTTATAGAACACCTTTGTTGTGACAAATTTTCCTTTAATGGTAGTTTGGGTTTGGGTGCTGTGCTTTTCATTTACGAATGCGAGGAAAGTAATAAAAATATTATACATAACCATAGAAAACTTAAGGGATTCGTTTTTAGGGTCCCGTTGTAAACTAGGAACCCTTATAGTTTCACCATGTCTGTCTGTTTGTCCGTCCGCGGATAATCTCAGTGACCGTTAGCACTTGAGAGCTGAAATTTTCAATAAATATGCATTTTAATAACTCCGAACAAAGTGCACTAATCAAAAGTGGTAAAATATATTAAATAAAGGGGGTGCCCATACACGTAATGTATGGACTGTTTTTTTTTCCTCATGACCCTAACGTGTGATATATCGTTGGATAGCTATTCAAAAATTAATACGGGTTTTGTAACATCATTTTACGATAAAAATTATATTTTCTGAAATAATCGCTCCAAAAGTTAAAAAAAAATGTGTAATGTGTAAAGTCTTTAACTTTTCCTACTACTACTATAAGTTCCAAAAATGTGAAAAAAATCTCAAAAGTAGAACTTTATAAGTACTTTCTAGAAAAATTATTTTGAACTTTATGAATTGAACAGTTTTTGATAAATTTTACAAAATTATTTTATCTCTTATGGAAAACAACGGAACCTTATACTGAGCGTGGCCCGACACGCTCTTGGCCGGTTTTTTAATAAAATCAAAATACTTTTTACAATGGCCTCATTGTAAAAACCCTATCTAGTTACATGTGGACTAAACAGAAGTATACAATTTTACTATCGGTAAAACGGAACAATGCTGACCTCTTTTTATAATCTGGAAATAAAACGTATTTAAATAATAACGTAAAAATATATTAGCAGAATTAAAACAGCACAGTAATGTAAACACTTGAACTGACAAGACAATTTTGAACAGACATGGAAGCCAACCAAAAATGACTTTTGCGGCCAGTTATTCGGCACCTGCAACACCTCATAGATTTTGTATGGACATCCTTAGCTAAGTAGCGCCATTTAGTTTCTTATTAAATTTAGATGAAACAGGTTATAAAAGACAGCTGACAGTTACTTTTCGTCCCTAGGCACGAAAAGAACTACTTTCTTCCGCATTTTCGGGTGCCGACCTACTTTCCGAGCACGAGTGATAAAAGTTATATTTCACTCTAGCAATGCTTGTAGACTTTATAATAAGCAGAAATGATCAAAGAAAAAATAAAAATAGTGAGTTTTTATTACAGTCTATAATAACCTATACAGAAGCTTTATAGAAACTTAATAGCAGGAGCGGGGGTCGGTCCGGTGATCTCCTGCACGAGTGCTTTCATTATCCCAACACGTCTATACCTGACTACAATTTGATTATCGCTGCCTTCAAACAATACAGTAGGAACTCGAGGATATAATAACAAGCTCAAGGAAGGTTTAATATGAACTTTGTGCTGCGGTGGATAATGCTGTATGGAAGTTTACTGAGCCTTAATCATAATAAATTATTTTCATTGCAGAAATAGCCATAAATAATAGTGGTATTGTGGACTGTTGTGAACAAGATAATCTAGGTCAATTACATTTAGAGGCGACTTAAGAAAATTTAAACGCGTTTGTGAATTTTCGTATTGTTAATAGTTTTTATTTGAGTAGGGAACGTGTTCATGTAACTGAAAAGAGAACAGCTAACGAAATAATAGAGCTACTCAACACGGCATATAAAAGCCAAAAACATTTTGTGAGTGATTAAAAATGCTTAAAATTACCTGTTAATAATGTGAATTGATTACCCAATTGATTGAAATAAAACAAAGGCGATAATATTTAACACATAAATTTTATGGCACTTAGAAATCACATTGCTTTCATAGCAATAAATTCGCGAGTGACGCGAGTGATTTCATCTGTTTTATAACCATTTACTTCTTTGAAATCAAGCTCATTATGCCGTAACACCGCTATAAGAATGCATCCCGTAGAAACCACAATACGAAGAACTTCACAATGAAAAACAAAACAATGGCCGCTTAAACGCACAGCTTATAAATCTAATTCAATCGTTTTACGAATCGTTAAATCAGTGTTTGTTGAAACATGCGCGGGCACGTCTCGAAATTGGACAAAACCGATGAAAGGATCCACGATCCCTTTTAGAATGCTATTTTCTTTTTAGATTCGATGAACCGTGAAAATGTGGGCGAGCATAGGCCAGAGTTAAGCAGTGAAGGAGATCTGTGAAAAAAAAATATTTTTTTAATGCTAATGCAGAATGAACATTAAGTATTTATTTAAGATTACCAAAGATATACTAAAAGCTTTTAAGATTTCTTCCCGAAAAAAAAATCCCAACAAATTAATTTACTATTGATATACCCTATATCAATAGTAAATTAATTTGTTGGGATTTTTTTTTACCTTACCTATGAAATTGGTGTTTTTTTTTCTCTCTTAGTATTTTATCTGTAACTATTAAGATTCAAAGTATTCCTAAAAAATAATAACCTTGTCTAAAAATAGACTTTATTTTTGAGCTCTTTTGATTTGTTTTGATAATTTATTGTAAGTTTAATTGTGTTACAATTGGACACGGAGACACTCTTTTTAAGTGCCTCCCGAATACATCATTTTATTTGCATTCACTCAAAAACGATAAATAATTTTTATGAAGTGTGATATTACACATATTACTAAAGCTTGTCTAATGATAGATGCCAAATATTATTATTATCTTTGGATTTGTCGTTGTTGAAAAAATTTAGTATGGAAAATGCAGAATTCCCCAAAATCTCCATACAAAACACCAATTTTTATAGATAAGGACCTGATATCTACATCCAAAAACCAATCCATTTAATATTTTGTGCAATAATTTCAAGTCCAGCTACTTGCGTCGGCTCGTGAGAGATTTTATTTTAAAGTATAGGTTGTGAGCTCACGTTTGAGGCCACATCTTTAAATGAGTATTCTGAAGAGGCATCTCTGAGTGAACTCAAGCTTATCAATATATATATATATATATATGGTACAGTGGAGACCAAACAACCGAAGCGTACTAGAGTCACACCATACGTTTTCGCCATCGGTCCATATTTAAACCTACTGGTTAAATATGGACCAATACTGACCCTTAGTACCACGAGTACGTGAATACCAAACCCAACTCGCTGCCTCAGCCACCACAGTGATTTTCTGGTCTCAGCTATGTTAATAACATTTCCATTACCTAATTGCACGCCCGCGGGTGCATCGGTTGCTCGTTTTGATTCATGTCTATCTTTTTTTTTTCTTTGATGGTCCAAAAGATTTATATTTATTTAATTAATTAATACCTTCTAAGAGCGTATCATACGCATAATCGCAATTTACCTACTTAAGACATTGTTAGCTATACATTTGTAAAAGTGTCTGCTGTATTTCAAATGACACTTTTATTTCAAAGTCAACTCAAAGTAATACTGTCTTTTTCGAATTGAAATGTCATATTAGTTATGCGGTCTTCTGTACAAAATTGTTTTAGAACTCTTAAAATATTAAATCAGCTCTCCAATTACGATAAACTGTTACCAAATATCTCCATTCCGAAATGCAGAATAACATTTTGAACGACATCTGATTACGGGACAAGTCTGCAGACGAATAGTTTAAAATTTTTCAAACAAATTTTACTTCGAATTGGTGAGAACACTAGAAATGCTAAATTATAACGGTTAAATGGAATTCATTACTCGACAGGCCGAACACAGCTTTATTTTCTAATGCATTGAAAGGCGAAGTTCTGTAATACTAATAGCATTTGGATTGTGAATTGAAAATATCTGGGAAAATTCGCACAGCAAGATTGCTGGCACGGGGCGAATGACCTACCAACCGTATTACTTTTGCTGTAAAGTCGATTTTACCGAAGCGGAGTTTAATAGCAAACCTTTATTAAACAATATTCTCTTGATTTCTAAAGGAACTAGACGTTTCAAACGTTGTATTTACAAGAGTAATTAAACTCAATGTCTAGACGTGTGTATACGGAAACCTGATTGACAATAAATGTATCAGACAGGGAAGTATGCCAGTGGAAAGGTACGAGATTGAATATATGAGTCTTTATTTATCATAAACAACGTTTTATTATTTATTTACTTACTAACCGGCTCCTTTTTTTAAAAATTTTTTCAAAGAAGTACTCTTCTTCGGGCTTGTACCATATGACATCCGGATATCGGACAAAATAAAACCTAAGATATTCTAGAATTAAAATGGTTAAATTTAGCGTAAAGTTAATTCCACAAATTTGAGTAAAGGGACCAGAGTTTGCAGCGTGTGTCACTCCAATATTTCATGGGTTTATAAGCTACGCAGACTCGATTACCACCAGACCAGCCGTAAGCGTGTTTTTCACCAAAATAACATAAAGAACGAGCATGTAAAATTTTGTTACAGTCAATACTGCCGTCTAAGTTATTTATATGCATGTTTTTTCCATAATCTTTCACTTTGACTGTTGTATAAGACCCTTTTCTCTTGTTGATGCTATTCCCGCTGATTATCAAATATCAATTATTCTACAACCTTTGTCTTTTCATACATGTGCGCAAAATCAAATTCAACTCCATTTAGCTATTTCATTCCAACGCAATATTTGGATATGATTATTCCAACTCACTCCATTTAGCTGCGGATTGAGTGCTACCAAATAAATTATTAATACCAACTGAGAAACGGTCGATATGTTTCTCTACAACATATTTTGCGCCTTAGGCTCTAAGTATTGTATTGTACGTACATAAAGCATCAACAATATATAATTCACGCCTAACGCTTGCCGAGGGCAGGCCAACATTAGTCTAGTTAGCCAAATGTATTACGCCAATTGATCTCCTGTTACATATAAATAAAGCCTTAAGGTCCCAATGAAATTACAGAGCAAACTCCAATTTGTGGTAAAAACGGATTGTTATTCTTTACCCGTCCCATTTTTCCAACAAGAGAAACTAATCTAAAGAAAATTTTCGAGTTGCCGTGAAGAAAATAAGCTTATAAGGAAGTGCTGTTACTCGCACGAACACCGCCTAGAATAAGCCAGTAACCAAGTTTAAATTAAAGTTTTTCAAAGCAAATAAGAATTTTTACATTTTTATTCGAAGCCTCCGCGGGGGGCCGATAATTAACTTCCAGATGTGAAAACTTTGTTGCTTACTATTGTAAAAATATTACTGGAGGCAAGAAATTAAAAGTGCTATATTGGAATTCTTGCACAGGTCGAAGTTTTCTAGTTTAGTTTCAGTTTTGCTTTCTCCTTTTATAAGTATTTACAAGAGTGTACTTTATTCAATGATTGTTTTCTAAGAACCCAATTATGTTCGCATTAAAAAAATATTATTTATATTTTGTTGCGAATACGATAGTGGTCGTATTACGTCGAATATGTTTTATTCGTTTCAATTATACACTTCACTTGAATACGTAATACGAGTACAATACTTGGTTTATTTATCTGGAATTCAAGCAAAAATTTTATCAGTCACACGAAATAAAATAGAATTTGAGATCAGTTATATAGTTAATTACTTCTCGTGTAAAATGTTTCATAAACTCACACCGTATGTTTACTTTATTTTGCAATCAAGTTATTAAAAACTGTTTTGTGTGGGTTGGTAATAGCGAAATCCTAAGTAATTTAAGGTTCTCATGAGTGAAAAATTATGTAACAATATAGTTCCAGTTCAACATGTTACCCGCTTGGGCTTACAATTATAAATGTCTTACAGTTATGTTTTGCTTATAAGTTTTACAGGACAGTAGCGTTATAAAAATTACAATAAATAAGCATAAAAATGACAATCAAATGTAACAAATGACAATTCAAGTGACTCTTTATAACGAAAGATATTCAACAATCTCGCAAACAAAGAATAACAACAAAAATTCAGTAAACTCGGAACCCAAAAACTCTATACATTAAAACGTAAACGACAAAGACAAACATTTTGTTGGGGACTCAGAAAATTCCCATAATGCTAGATAAGACGCAAACAAGACACGGGTATTGGCAGAAAGTACCGAAGTTCCTCACCTGCAGTTCATTAGACGAGTCAAACTTTCTACAGACATGTTCAACAAAATTAACTTAAGTAAATATAAAGATAGCTAAGTGTGATGTGTTTAAAGAAACTCCTTGTAACTTCAGAAATTATGTTTTATGAGAAAACATCTAAGTGCCGTAAAAAGATATTGCGAATGATGACGTAAACTTTGACAATATTTCTGATGGTGCTAATAAAGTAGAAAATTAATTTAAATGAGAAAGCTCGAAGGTAGATAATGTAATAGGAGAGTTGGAACAAAGCATTTCGTATATCAATATATTCTAACAAATTAGTTAATTTGAAGATACTTATATTTCGACAATATGAAATTGGAATATTTTTATCTAATCAAATATTTGTATGCAACGTTTTACTTGATACATATCATCACCATTACGCCTCTTTTCCCGAAGGGGTAGATACTTCTAGTTAGTACATTGGATACAAGTTTAACGGTAACTGAATTCTCTAGTTATCATGACAATTAAAGAAATTAAGCGCAAATTTTACAAGAGACTCATATGGAATTCGTTACTTTCCACATAAAAAGAACGTCAGTTTCAAAGAAAGTTGTTGCAGAAACAGTAAAAAATCACATCGTTCCATATTCAGACGAGATCATTTATTTCAAAATTGCCCACTCGAAAATTTTATCTACACATAACGGGCTGCGCACATCTAACATGAACGTCGGATGCACGAAGCTCACGCACCGTTGGTCACCATTCAGTATTGCATCTCCCCCTGTCGGCACATTTATATCATACATTAGCTTTAATGGATTGGCCATTTTGTTATTGCGATCTCTCTTTAATATGCAGTGGCTACTTCACTTATTAAATTTTTTTCAGCCTTGCGATCTGTGTATTTGTTGGGGCTATAAAAGTTTGTATCACGCAGACAGCATTGTCGATTAGAAAATTACAAATCTTTCAGAATTTACGTTTGATTGTAATTCTTGTTAATTAGTATTGATTACAACAAAGGCTATGCTTTTTCAAACTAGTAAAAAGTAGGTAATATTGTATACATACAAAACTAATACCAACTACCCTAGAATAAAGCTCCGTAAGACTTGTGAATCTACGATAACAGATAAATGTATGTATATAAAAATTTTAGCTATACTCTACCTCCAAATCTTCCTACCTTTAATATGCAAAAATCACTCGGTCACAGAGCTCATGAAATTAGGATTGAAATGGAACATCTAATCCAAAAAAACTTTGTGCTACGGATTCTCAGAGTAACCTAATTTGTAATTTAATTTATGATATTGGCAATTCCCCTTTGGTATATAAACTTTATGGTTGTTGGGTTTCGATAACGATAACTTTAGTCACATGTGATTACTACATTGATTAATTATTCATAATGTATGTATCGACTGTTCCGAATAATTGTTTCAGTTCACGCTATTCTAAATACGCTCAAAAGGGCTTGCAAATAAGTTATTATAGAATTTCCAAAGCTAAAACCCTAATAGATCTAAGAGAAAGCCGTAGTTTGAAAGTCATTTAATGTAAACAGTACTTGGTTTGAAAGGGGTTTGTCCCTTGACAGAAGTTTTAAACTTACTAATAGTTTTTATCAAATAGAATAATATTAAAATATAAAACTCTGAAATGTCTGCAGCATTGAACATGCAATGAATTCTAGTGAAAAGTAAAGGCAACAACCGGCGGTGTTTTTGCTATGAGTCTATTTCAATCTCTTCTAGACAAATTAACGATGGAGTACGCACTGAAAAAAAGTAGCTTGTAGTATATTAAATATAATTTATTTAAAATATTGGAGGTTTACTAAAACACGAAGCAAGGAAATTGCCAAGTGTAAATAATATAAATTTTAATCAACGTTATTCAGAGTACACACTAAGTTTAAACACAATATCTGTTGTATCATATCGTTGGCAACAGAATACAGCATTTTTGTAGCAGAATTCAGTTATGCCTATAGGGAAATCATATACGATCGTGTACTAGGAACCTAATATCTTCCCACTCGCCAATGTTCCCGAGACAGCTACAAAGTTTGATGAAACACTCCATTGTATGTAGAAACTAACGTATAATATTATAGAGGATTATAATCTTCAACGCTTTTCCGTTTCTAACGAAAAGCGTCCTGTTCCTTGTAGAAATTCAATTTCATTAATTTTACTTTCAAGGAATTTATCTTTAATCTAACTTATAATGTTTTGTCTTAGTTTATTAGTCCCTAGTTTTCAGTCGAGTCCTGTTCCTATTCTGACTACAAAGCAGTTAGCAGTTTCAGAAGACAAAGTAGCCAAGGTAATTACACAGTACAAAGGCATTTACATCTCTCACCTTGAAGTAAGCCAGCTGCAATATCAAATAGACTCCTTGAGGTTTATAGATGATTTGTCTGTTCAAAATTTATATTAAGAATACGTAGACGATTTAATTGTTGTGTATGTACAATTGAAACGAATTATTGACCTGTTGTGACATTTTAATGAACGATTAGTATGAAATGTTTTGAGATGTGATGTAAAAGTATAAATTGATTCTGTTGTTCTATTTAAATCTGGAACGGGTTTTTTGTATCAAATTTTCTTAAGGGTCCGGCGAACAGTGAATTTTTCATACAAACGTTATACCAAAATCATTTTCAATTTGAGAATATCTGGACATATCATCGCTGTTATTCGGATTAAGAAAGTATTTTTCTATGTTTCTGTTAAATTACATAATCATTAATTGCGTTTTTAATATGAAACAAATAAGCGGAAAATATGTCCGAGAACGTCGAAAAATTTACGAAATATAATCGCATATATTTATAAGTTTATAAATATTTTGAACAAATTTTTTTAACAGAAACATAGAAAAATACTTTCTTAATCCGAATAACAGCGATGATATGTCCAGATATTCTTAAATTGAAAATGATTTTGGTATTACGTTTTGTATGAAAAATTCATTGTTCGCCGGACCCTTAACTTACTACTGACTGCCAAAACCAGTGATCTTGACATGCTACTCGATAATCGAAATAAAATCTCATTGTCTACAACGTATGGTTGAACAGATTGCGTTACAGTACCTTTTATCACATCGTTCCCATATTGGAGCACGTTTCAACACTAAATTCTTAGCGCGGGCCATTTAGCCACCCCGCCGCCCGCTACGTTTTAGTACCCGGGCATGCATTATTGAAGCACCATGTACATGGAAGTGCGGAATCTTAATATATTCGCGAAATTATTTATAAAGTTTGCTTTTCTGTCTGAGACGCTACTTGAATTCAACAGTGCAGAAACAGACGAGGAAAAAGAAAATGGCTTTGCTGTTGATGCTTGTGAATTGAATGATATGAGTGTTTCTTAACGCGAACTACAAACAAAGGAAGCACCTTGGTGTTAGCTTCACTAGATAATTATGAAACAAAGTGGATTCCCGCTGCCTGTTAATCCCTATGTAGATTTAGCTTATCTGGTGGATCTTTTGGTATTTATGCTCATGAGCTTAAGTAACATTTTCAAAGCTTTTGTTTCTGATACCAAATAAAGATTTTTCTTTCTTCTAAAACTACGCAAAGAATTATGATTCCAATGCGGACATGGATTTTTTTTGTGCCCGGTCATGAGGGGCAATAGGCTTGCCCCTTATTACATGGGGCCTACGATAAGTAGCAAAATTAGGGTGTAATAAACAGCTGGCAGATGAGTATCTCTGCCTACCCCTTCGGGGATGGCACGATTATTAGTGTTTGCTTGCATGAACATTACACCCGTGCTAATCCGGACGCGTCGCTAGTCCTTTATAAATTTGGAAATCTGTAAATATTTTAGATTAAGAAGTAATTAAAGAAGAATTGCAGTTGAATTAATTTTCATTTCTTTTACAGCAATCATATTAATATAACACTTCAGAAGTCAGCTGAAGTTAATAAGATTCCATTATAAAAAACGCTCTTCAAAATTTCTGAAGATTATAGAATAGGTACATAGTAAAAAATTAAAAGTAGGAGCGTATTGAACCCTAAAGTCATGGCATTTAGACTCATTTCAGTTGTGTGTATCGATAATAATTATTAATGCCCACGATAACAATCCAAGGTAAACAATTAAAAATGTGTTTCGACCTTCATTGCTCCACTAACTAATCACGCATCTAAATGTCATAGAAATATGGAAAAATTCTACATATTTTAATACGCTAATAACAACGTTTCCCCGCTTTCAGAATTCCCATGAAACCGTTCATTAGTTTTTTTGCCTAAATTGTTTTTCGTGTGGCACGCAACGCTAGCAAGCCTGTGATTTACCTGTGAATTTATTTTTGTGTTCTCACATCGTAGTCCAATCAAATATATTTTTGAGATTAACGTACGGAATTGAAAATGTAATATTAATGTTGAGATCGTAAATTGCGTCGTTAAGATTGAGTTTGCAAAAAGATAATTTTCAAGTTCTTTAGTTTTCAGATAGTCGAAGCTAGCTTCGCCACCCCTGGATTTGTTCCTAATAAAGTAAGGGACAGATAATTCCATACAGATGATCCATTTTATTATTTATCTGTTGGACAATCTGGAAATGGTGAAAGTATAGACATATTAGTCAAGTCTTTTAATAGTTCAGTTTACACTTATAAAACATCTTTTGAAGCTAGTGTTAATCTAAAAATAATTTTATACTTTTTAGTCTTCTTATTATTCAAACTTAATTAACTACTTGTAACGGCCGCCATGTCACGTGATAATTTTTTTCGTATCCCATTCAGCAAACCCTTTCATTTAATACTCATATCATGGGGGTGCACTTCAAATAGCCAATCCGCAATCTTAGATGTCCGCCATGTTGGATTTAAGTCATATGACAATTTTTTTCGTATTCCTGACAGCAAACCCTTTCTTTTGATATGCATATCATGGGGGTGGATTTCAAACAGCCAGTCCGCCATCTTGGGGAGGCCGCCATATTAGATTTGTAATGCTAATTCTATGCTAGTCATGTATTGTCATCAGAACTCAGAGCGTGTGTAAAATTTCGTCCTAATCGAAGACCGGGAAGTGGGTCAAATTAAGATTCCAAATTATGACATATTTTCACTCCACTACACCCACACTCCACTTCACTCACACTCCACCAAAAAAACTCTCCCAAATACACACATATAAACATTCAAAAGCTTCACTTAAGTTGTTAATTAATTTAAATTTTTTTATCATGTATTGTAATGTCATGTCATGTGTTGTTGTTGTAATGTTGTCATTAATTATAAAACCTCTTGCTGTACTTAAGAACGATGTTGTGAACTTTATTGGGAAGGAACTGGCTCCTAAAATGTAGTTGATACTAATTTAGGAGCCAGGGCTATAATTTATTTTGTGACTTGTTCTGGTACAAAAGGAATTATTATTATTATTAACTCAAACATAGGAAACTTGATTAAACCAACCGGCTCACTAACCACTCAAGCAAGCAGAGTGTTAACAATACTTAATAGAATTGAGAAGTAAGTACTGATTTGATTGAACTAATAGAGTTGTATTAATTAATTCCTTTCCGCGAAAATACATCACTCGCACAGATTACTTTAAATGGAGTTAGAGTTAGGCAATACCGAGGATTAGGCGGCCAGTGATTAGATTAATGAAAATAGACATACTCACTGATAAGTATCGATTTGTTAATGTTTTTCTGATGGTCCAAGCTATAAGACCAAACTACCAAGAAGGTAAGACAACTCCATTACCAGAGGGAATCAAAAATATATAAACGTGGGAAGGCAGTGCAGTAAAACTCAGGAATCTTCAAAGATATAATTTTAAACCTAAATCGCGCACACCTCTTCACACAATCTTTAGCTTCCAAAAAATGACCTCTTCCCTCTCTTTCACTCCTCTTTTTAGCTCGCTAAGTCACACGTCATTCGCTGTGTTCTTTTGCTAATCGTTCATCATGCCAATTCCACTCACTCACATTCCCAAAAAAATATCTTCAAATATTCATACATATCAATTAGCTCATATTAAGCAACTAATGCTGATTATGTTACGGATAATAGATAACGGATAAGTATATTTAATAGATATAGATATACATTTAAATATACAGAATATATACAATACATATATAATTAAAACATCCAAAACTGGAGAACAAATGACTGTATTCATCACACAAACATTTGCCCCAATTATTATCTTAAACGTTATAAATGGACATAACAAAGAGACGTACAACGGCAATTCAGAGATCAAGTGAAAGTGGTTGGACCTGCCTTTATCTCACCATCCAGCTACTTTCGCTGCTCATCTTTCTTAACCACCAGGTGGTAATGCGTCATTTGCTGAGAATTTTACAAACAATCCTACTGCTCTTTAGTGGAGTCTTGAATAAAACTGCGTATCCCAAAAAAAGTCTCCCGCTCCTGCTTATGATTTCAGCCACCGCTCTCAGGTAGAGGTGTTTGACAGGCTTAATGAGAAGTTATTTCTGGTGTGCCTGACGGAACTACTGAGTTTTACATTAGTTGTTCAGTCTGATACTGGGTCGCTTATAAATAGGAGCAAAAATTGAGCATCACATTTAGGGAACACAAATATCAATTTTAATTCATTTTCCGTGTCATCTGCAATATTATGTTAAATAAACCGAGAGGTGGAATAAATTAAGATGATAATTCGTACACATTGTAAATTTTACCTTGATTATAAATTGTATCTCTTTTGAAGTTTTAAAAAAGGTTGTATTTAAAAAATTTAGAAAAATAATGGGATTAAAATCAGTTTCTATGGTACAAGGTTTCGCTTCAAACACCATATTGAACATTAGTACGAGTAGTAAGTCCTCTAAGCATTGGAACTGCAAATGATACTCGTATGCCACATCATCAGAAACAGACAGAAAAACTGCTCATCACAATCTTTAACGTTTCTGTCATAGCTTTGCTTATACAAAAATCACACCTTACTCTAAAGCACATTTTAGTAAACGTGCCTAAGCATCTCATAAAAAATCAATCTAAATGTAATGTAAGGTAATCTCCACGAAATTCCATTACAGCTCCGAATGAATTCATCATATTTCTCAAACAATTTTAGTTGCAAACTTTTATTTTTCGTTATATTTTTTACGTGTAACATTTATTTTAACCAGCAAAAACCTCATAAGGCCGCAATCAGGCGGCGTGAACACGTTATTTCCCAGGAGGGTAGGTACATATGTGCCATCTCTGATTCTAGACAAGGCGTATTTGTCGAAAGATGACTCCCAGGGCTAATCCCTGGACTAAAATCTGGAATGTGCCGAGTCCATTTTCCCCTGTAAATTTGTGGTCTTATTACAAACATATGAAAGTTGGTATTTGGCAGAAATCTCATTCAGGATACTGAAAGTAATAACTAAAACACATACCGGTTGTCTTTGATCTAGAAAATTGAGTAGAGCGTTGTTAAATTATACAATAATATCAAAACCTTAATGTCGGCTCACATTGTCGGCTCCTTGACATAGACCTCCCACAATGTGCGCCACTTCATCTTGTCTACAGCCTGACACATCCAGCAAATGAATGATTTTATTTAAATCCCATAACAAGCTACGACTTTTGCTTGCACATCACAAACATGACATTCTTAAAATACTCGTATTCAATACATAGTTATAAATGGGAGAGATTCTGTAGTCATCGTCCAAACTGTACATGTAACATGACGCACTGCTGGGTAATAGTCTTCCAATATGGAGAAACACTAGAGGAGAAAGTACGGGCTTTAATACCGCGGGTTACAATACCGACCGCGACTAACTATAACTAGTCCCCCATCTAAGGTTATAGAAATGATAATAGTCTCCTTGAAAAACACTTCACAACTTTTGCAGGACCAAAAGCAAACTAAGACTTCGTGTGAACGATTTATTTAAAGGTAACCATGAGTCACAGTAAAAATTAAAGATGTATTTAAGATCGCGGCTAAACCAGTTACTAACAAGTAATATTTTTTTGCTTGAAAGAAGCCCTATCTATTATGGTTATACATAAAGATACATAATAAATTATCGAGAATATTTTCTTGAAGGGTCACGGGTCAAATGCAACATCTAGTGTATG
Source organism: Parapoynx stratiotata (assembly GCA_910589355.1). Lineage (NCBI taxonomy): Eukaryota > Metazoa > Arthropoda > Insecta > Lepidoptera > Crambidae > Parapoynx > Parapoynx stratiotata. The sequence goes on along the minus strand of OU342468.1, from coordinate 2,740,125 downwards.
TTTCAGGAGGCGTAGGAAATGGATGGAGAGCTGTTTGTATCTTACCATGATAAAGGTGTGAGTATACAGCATGTATAAATAAAGACTAAAATGTAAACTTAAAAAATATTCTGTTACTTTTAAATATCACAAAAATATTCAAGTTCCGAAAGGTAAAGACTTCTCTACTTCTCTTACTTCTATAGGTAAAAGATTAGGTAACACGGCCATTTTGAGTTTCCTTCAAAGCTGAACTGAGACCTACTCAATCCTCGCAGTTCATTTAACAGCAACTTTCGTATTTTCTTATCAAAACCTATATTGGAACGATTCCAAGCGGGATTCTGATGTTCCCAGTCGCTCATTCATTATACAAAATTTATTTGATATCGTTTGACCTCATTTAAAGTCTTGAGCCACTCGTTTAAGTTCCTTGAATTTCGAGATGCATCTATTTTTCCGGAACAATGATAACGGTTAGGGTTGTGAAAACTGAATTTCTTCATAATTTTTTTTTAAAGTAATTTGGTTCTAGAAATTATCTTTTTTTATTTTTATGGGGCCAGACAAATGACACCATCTTACCTGATGCAAAGTGGAGTCCCTGTGTAAAATAGCTGGAGCAGGATGAACAAAATAAACACGGGAAAGAATTTACTAATAAGAATTTAGGTAAATTCTTCTAGATTTACCTAGGGAGCGATCTATTATTTAAAAGCTCATTTTGCAATTTCTATATAAATTAAAAATTAATCATTCGTTTAGATTAATCTCTTCTTTCAATGCTTTCACACTAAGGCCCGTATTCCAGAATCTAGCTAGAAGGGGATGGCGTTATGTGGGGATGAATAGCGCCATTTCTTTCTAACAGTTGGGTCTTAGTCTTGAAGCTGCTTTCGAACTGACCCGCCATTACAACCTTCCCGTTTTGATCATTTTACATATGGCTAAATTAAAGAGAGTTTTTGATTTTCACTGCTGGATATAGGCCTCCCCCAAAGATTTCCATAACAGTCGGTCCTGCGCTACCCACATCCAGCGGCTTCCCGCAACCTACAACAGATCGTCGGTCCACCTCGTGGTGGCCTACCACGAGGTCAACCTACGATCTGGTGAAGGTTGCGGGGTCAGTCCACGCTGCGCTTACCACATGGCCGCCATTCAAGAACTTTTCCGCCCCAATGATGGTCGTCAGTTCTGCGAGCCCACTGCTACTCAAGGGTCGCAATATTTTCTTTGAGCTATGTCGGTGACCTTAGTTCTCCTACTGATCTCGTTCTTAATTCAATCGCGTAGAGAAACCACAAAGATAGCTGGTTTGTAAGTTTAATATAAAACAAATCAATATAAAATATATGTATCTATACCACACGCACAGCCCAAACCACTGGACGGATCGGGCTGAAATTTGGCATGCAAGTAGATGTTATGACGTAGGCATCCGCTAAGAAAGGATTTTAATTAATTCTACCACCAAGGGGATAAAATAGGGGATGAAACTTTGTCGATCTTAAACCAATCAGGTTGAGACTTTGAGAGAAAAGGGTTCCCGTGGGATAGTTAAAAACCCATAGTCGGACAAAGTCGTGGACAACAGCTAGTGTTTAATATATCTATATACATTTTGAGCTTCTAGTGTGACACATCTACACTGTTATTTTTTTTAATTTAGGAGCGAAAGCAACAACCCTAAAAACATCTTTTGATTCACTACTGTCTTAGATGTTGCAAAATAAACAAGGGAACAAAGAGCTTCTATTATGACCACCGGCTTACACAAGCGAAGTAATAACGCATTCATTGTGGACAGAATAATTGCTTCTATTTCGATTTAGTTTTACTGAAACTTTCTTCTTTGGAGAAAGCGCTGCGTGCGATATCTTGTAGCGCTTGAACGCTTATTTAATAAAATATTTTCTAGAAACATAGTTTAGCTTTTGTTTTTCTGATTATGGTGGAAAATTTGGATTTGTTCCAAGGTATTTATCTACAATTCAAGGGAAAATACAGCACATTTATTTGACTACAGATCGTATTTTCACCGCACTTTCGTCCTGCTGCCCTACTCTGTAACATAAAATAAAATGTTTTTATTTCAAGCATAAGCTCATAGATGTTAGTAACAATTTTTAAACTTATATACTATTGTTAGTTACATACAAATTATTTCTTGTTATTATCTATTCAGTCATTTATTTAAATTTTTCTTATTAGGTAATGATTGTATCATGTGGACTAAGCGTGATTTTATGAACGTATATGTAAATTTTTAAAATGAGAAAACAATGTAGCGTCTATCCTATCTGCTATCATACTCATAACTCTGTTCGTAACTCATAACATAACGTTGACAAATCTATATTGATTTAATGCAATATTGAATTGATAATTTCAAAAGAAGTGTTCGATATGATAGAAATCCAATCGATAGAATAAATTTTATTTAGCTTATGAAACATGGTACATAATAGTGGTTAGAAATATGAAAATGTTTCACATGTTTAGTCACAAGTTCTTGACATGCAAAATTTTAAAGCTTACAAAGAAGCATCATCACATTTATAAAGAATAGGTAAATAAAAAAACGGCATATTGGGCACTAATTTAATAATTCACTAAACTTTATTAGCCACCGTGTTAATAGTAATTTAAATTTATCCAATTCTAAGTCTCTAAAAGTATGAGAAATATTATTGTAGATTTTAATGCACATAAAAAACTATTGCTATGTCTTCGTTTATTATTCTCTAACAAAATTTCATATCCATTAAAATTTTGTTAGAGCGTTGGGCAGCTGGTAAGTTAAAGGTGAATTGTTTGTGCTTGTTAATTTCATTAGTCACTATTCGCATAGAAAAAGCAAGGAATCAGCTGAAGATAATCTAACAATCTTTTTTTTTAAATTGTACCCTTAGCTTATTTGTAAATTACTATAGCAATGCATTGAATTCTTAATGGATTAGCCATTTGTCTGATTAGCAACATCAATAAATAACAGCCAACGTGCTGGGGTCAACCAAACCATTGATTCACCAAATACTGTGCCGTTTGTATCGCCTTTGAGTACACTAATTAACTTGACCAAATATTTGCTACCGTTTGGCCAATGTTGGTAGTGGTTTTGGCAAAAGATCCGTTTGTAGGTGGTATTAATTATTAAAATGCTAATTAACGTTTTATCACAGCTAGTTTAGAATTTATGGATACTATTCAAAATGGCGGTTAAGGGTGGGAGGTTTCCGTAAATAAATCAACTCATTATGGAATTTAATTTAGCATTTGGCATAACAATCAGTTAAGTTATGCTATAGTTCAACGAAGGGCAAGAAATTTGTGAGCACCATTAGGCAATAATAATATTAAACTATAATTCCTGTAGAAGATGCAAGAAGATGGCGACTGTTGTATTTTACCATCAGTCTTGTTGTCTGCCTGTTGTTTACCAATGGTGTCAAATTTTATATAAAATTACTATTTTCGAAAGGCAAGGAAAGCGTCTTCACTATTATTCTATATAGTGTATAAAACCAACGAACAATTACCTTACACCAACAGTGCAATGAAACTCGCTATTTGCAACAATAGTAGTAGAGAAATCAGTTCTCGCGAAAAGTTCAACGAAAATTGAAACTTCTGCACCTAACCTTTAGAATTTAATTAGAAAAGTCAGTTTTAAGTCAGAATTAAACTTTAAAGAGCATGCGTTGCTTCCGGCCAACAAATGCGATCTGACAAAATGTTAACTCGGCATGAATTATGAGCTCCACTCTCTGACTACCCGAGGGAAATTAAAGTGTCTTGTAGCAACTTTAAGAAGACAGGTAGCGTCTGCTAGTGTTGCCATGGAAACGGGAATAATAAATTTAACTCCTCCCCTTCCTTAGCGAGTGCACTCTTTAATTCTCGTAGGGGTTGGCACGCTCCTAAATTGAATGATGACTTGAGCAAGATTGTTGAGAGTGGTGCAGCAATAATTAAATAGAACTCCTTGTAGAATTGCGATTTCTGGTTCCGAGCAACTTTTAAAGGAAGCTGGTAAGACACTAAAACACTAGAACCAGATAGTGTTTTTGTTAATGACAGCAAATGACTCTTCAGCGAATTGATTCCCACGGAGCGTATATGCCGCCGTGCTGGACCGGTAAGAAAGATCCCTAAATGTATTCTTCCCTTTTAACATGGGGGAACAAAGGAGGAACAAAAAATTGGTTTTAATTAATACATTTGACGCCTTCTTTGAGCACTACTATTAAGACTGCTCCCTACATATGGCATGTTATATGGCAAACGTCATCACCAAATCTTGAACAGCATTAGCTGCATATTTATATGCAAAACTATTATTTATAACTGTAATATCTTAATTTCGTATGAAACAAATCGTTTCCTTCCAATATTCAATTTACGAGACTGCACGGGCGAATTGTAAAACGCACTGTTCGTACGAATTAATTTGCCTCGCCATGCACCCTTCCTTGAAATGCAAGCAAATGTTACAATTGCCGATTCCACTAATTAATAAATCCAGACTTGTCAGTGAGTAGACGGTTAGCCAACATTGTTATTTGGCTCAAACAAAAACCTTTTATCAGTAATTAGCAGACTTGTTACAATTTGAACGGTTACTTTTCATTTCACTATAATTTATCAAGGATTTTCTCCAGCAAATTGGGCTTTTAATTTGTTGGATCAAGAAAGTTATAAAAAGAAACTTGTATAAAGTTAGGTTAATTATATTTGAGACTTTGTAAAGGTGACAATTAGATCTTTGAAAATTAATTTAATGAATGTTTATTCATTAGTTTCATTCTAAGCGATATTTTTTTGATATTAATTTCAAAATGATTTAGAAAATCTTGCATCTGGCATTTGGAAATGCTTAATAAAATTTTACCACCTTTATCCGTCGTAAACCCAAAGAAAAACCAATTGACAAGTAATGAAATATTTTACTTAACTTTTGGGGTCTCGTTCAAGTTTTAAAATATTATAACTTTTCCTCATATCTACTAAAAATTTTATGACACAACGATGTTACTATAAAATTTATTGTAATTGTTATCAGCAAGTATGTATGTTTAATTGGTATGGAGGTTATTGTATATTATGATAAATTATACCGTGTAGTGGGTTTACCTTTATGGTAGAATGTTTTAAGCTAATATAAATATATTTTTGCATAACAGCGGATTGTATAAATTTTACATGGCAGAAAAACAAACACTCACTGAACATACCATTTAAAGTCATAATTTTGTAAGTAAGAATCATCCTAAGGCAAATCAGAATCATAAAAGATAGAAACATCATATCGGAGAAAGTTCTCAGACAGAGTCATTGTTTTGCTTAACTGTAATTGTAAAGTGAGGTATACTAATGTTAGAAACGTCCTCAGTCGCTTCTGGCACTTTCCGGCCGCTATTGCACGTTCGCTTTGCTTGCTCCGCAGCTCCGCTCGTGCGAATTTCGACGCATTAAAATTCTGCCAAATTAATGGGATCCTTTTAGTTATAATACTCGTACGCCTACATTTGTCTGAATCAGAACTAATGATTTCCGGTTGTTATTATTTATTATTAGTTTTCTATAATTAACACGTGACGCGTAATTCCCAAATTGTCACTATTTACGTAAAACATGACTTTTACATTTAACATCTATGCCGATATGCAGCACCTACTATCAGCATCTAATCGTGGTCACGTCTGCTATTTCAGCAGAATGTGTCACGCCACGATAAGATGCAGTGACCTTAGGTTAAATAGCCAGCTTATAAGAACATGCTATTTAGTCACTGTTCGCTGTTCACCTAACACTGGTACTTATACGCATCACAAAAGAGCGCTGTCTCCTCATTTGACGACAGCCTCTCTCTTCCACCATGCACTCTCCAATAGTCCACACCGTCAGAGCAGTGGCATACATCCATTTTGCCCAAAGAAATACAGTTGGTACTTTAAAAATTACTAGAAAATGGTATCCAACACGCACTGGGAACAAAAATGATTTTAATTTTTCTCTGATTAAAAAGATCGAAACTCAAAATGAAAAAGTAAGGTTTTATATGCCAGATATCAAAGAGTTTACCATATTATACCCCTGTGAAGCTTTTGATTTAATATTCAACGTTTGTGTATACTTACCAACTTATTCACAAAGTATGTTTACATTAAACTCTTTCCTAAATATCCTGGTGGAGCTTTATTTTACAACGGACCGTTCTATACTGCATAGAATAATTAAGATACAGAACCCCCAATAGGCAACAGACAGTTCCTGCCGACTTTTCTTCTCAGATCTTAGCAGATAAGATATCTTTCGCCTGAATCACCGAAGTAGCATACAGATTGGATTACCTAAATTAAGCTATACATTTAGGCTTTAATTAAAACATAGCTTACCCGAAACTATTGATAAATATTGAAGTTTTTTGTACTATCTTTCCTCATTCATAGTCAAAAAGTTTAGATCCGTAATAAAGGGGAAGTATGTTGCTATGCACTGGTCACAGTTTAACGCAAGTGATATATGATGAATGCACGAGGTTGAAGAGCTCGTTGTCGTAATGCTTAGTACGCTTTGGCTTTGATATCGAAAACAAAGCTACCTTCGCCATGGTCAGGCATTGGATGGCTGACCAAAACTTTATGATCTTATACTCCTCCGTGCTTTGGAAGGCACGTTAAGCCGCTAGTTTCCCAACGTGGTGGGTTAAGGCCCATACTCCTCATATGTTACTCCTTCAGGAAGGCTAGCCCAGCTACATCCTGCTGGACGTATATAGCCCGAATACTATTCTAAAGCGTAGAATATTCAAGATACAGAACCCACGACAACAGACTAGTTCAGCAAACTTTTTCTTCTGTAAGTCATCTCTCAAATTACCGGAGCGTCCAGGGCCCTTTCAAATATCAATTATGTCGTCGGCCGCTGTCGGGACAATTGTGATTAATTAATTAAGGGCTGCTTGCAATTATGACTTTGCTCCAGGACCCAGGATATTGTTTGGCAAGTTGCGAGACGGTATTTAACCGGCAAGTGGCCACCGAAATTGTTATTGAAATTTTAGTGGCCATGACACCTAGATAGTGTTACAAGCCAAGTTTATGGATCGGTAATTTTGTTTGAGAAACTGTCGTTACATTAAATATATTGTGAAATATTTTTATTTATTTACACAATAAGATCGGAGGAGCTCGGTGGTGTTGTGGTTAATACGCTTTTGCTTTCAATATCAAAAACAAAACTACCTTCACCATGACCAGGCCTTGGATGGGTGACCAAAACTCTGTGATCTTGAACTTCCCCGTGCTTCGGAAGGCACGATAAGCCGTTGGTCCAACCAACCAACACCGGCGTGGTGGTGGTGGATAGAGACGTGATGATATGTTGTGTTTTATGTGGAATATCTATCTATCTATCTATCCGTCATTATTGTCATCCACTGCTGGACATAGGCCTCCCTCAATGGTCGCCACAACTCGCAGTCCTAAGCCGCCTGCATCCAGCGACTTCCTGCCACCTTCGTCAGATCGTCGGTCCACTTTGTTGGGGGCCTCCCTACGTTGCGCCTCCCAGTACGTGGTCGCCACTCGAGAACATTTCCGCCCCAACGGCCGTGTTCTACGAACAATGTGCCCTGCCCACCGCCACTTAAGGTCCGCAATTCTGTGAGCTATGTCGGTGACCTTGGTTCTCCTACGAATCTCCTCATTTCTGATTCGATCACGCAGAGAAACTCCAAGCATAGCCCTCTCCATGCCCTTTGAGTGACCTTGAGCCTTCTTATAAGGCCCATGTGGAATATGGTATGCAGAATACATTAATTAACATTAGGCATACCCACTGCGGAGATAAGCTAAGAATAGAAGAGTATACGTCTACTCCTATAAATATGGAGTGTCTAGGGCTCTCTAGCATGCACGCTACCTAGCATGATCAATAGCTATAAAATAAAATTATATTATTTTTTTTAGTTCGTCCTCCTTATCTCACTTCGCATCCTTTCTTCTTTTCTTTGGCACTAGTTTCTTTTATATTAAAGGAGGCAAACGCGCAGTCGGTTCACCTGATGGAAAGTGCTCAAGTTGCCCAAAGACATCTGCTGCATTTGAGGAACTGCAAATGTGTTGCCGGCCTTTTAGGAATAAGTACGCTCTTTTCTGGAACGACTGAAGGTCGTATCTGTACGGAAATACTGCTGACGACAATTTGGGCGGCAGGGTCGAGCACAGCCATCCAGACTATATGGGTGAATTTGACGTCGCGAGGTTAAAAAGGAGTTTCTTTAGTTTATAAAAAATGTTATCATAAAATAAAAAATGTTATCATAAATACTTAAATGTAGTTAGACATCAAACGTAGACTCCTAAATATTTCACCCAATCTCTCTAGAGCCACACCTCACCCTCTTACAAAGAGTTGTAGATTCCAATTTTTCCTACTAGTTTCTCAAACAAATGCTGGCTTACATATTCATTTGTTTGCCTATTACTTTAGTCAATGTAACAAATAAGACGTACTGGCATGTCCAGAGTAAGTTTCAAGGTGCTTATCCTTTTTCCAAAAATAATTTTGTACGAAAAATACAGTAACAGGGTGAGTCTCAACGAGGGCGCAAAGTTCGAGCATTTACCAATATTATATTGAAAAGTTTTTGCTAACGTAGTTGATATGATGAATTGAACGCTAAGCTGAAAACGAATACGAACTATTTTGGCTCAAGATAGGCGTTGGAAGCGAGATTGCAATAAAAAATAGTAAAAGCGGTAAGAAGTAGAATACTCTTTATTTAAAAGAAATGAAAATAAAAGGACAGTAATTGTTTATGTTTAAATGAAATATATTTACCAGCTCTGCTTGAATCGGATAATATTGGTCAATTAAAATATTTATTGATCTGTCTTGCTATTAGAAGACAGATAAGGTTTGAAGAGGTAATGTTATATTTTTTTGCCAAATGATTATTTTGTGTAACATTCCCTCGAGCATCTTTGCACTTTATATACTACGTGTTAAGATTCAAAATCTCTTAGGGAATTTTGACAATGTTGTCTGACGTGGCGAAGTCCTGTAGCCGTCGTTGTATGGTAAATGAAATGATAATATTTCCTCGCATCATATATTACATGAACGATGTTTTTAAATCAGAAGAAGAATTTGTTTTACGCTATCCTTTCCACACTTGAACTCGCTTAGAAATCTAATCGAAAGCTAGCATGTGATCTATCATACGGGTATGAAGAGTCACAAAGGATACACTTAAATATTGTAAAATCTCTAGAAAAGAAAAAGGTGAATTAGCTTCCAGAGTAATTGTTAATCCATTAATAGTTCTTAATATAATTAAACACAAAATTGTCGCTGCCTCCGCTAAGTTTGAAACGTCATTAGAAATTTGAAAAACAGACTTTAAAAATAGGACCGCAAGTCTTGATTTTTTAAATAGTTTTAAAGATATATAATATTTTACAACCCTGAATACTGTAGTAATCATTTCAATATAACGCAAAGGCAAGAACTTGACGAAATTTTTTTTTCATACGAGTATAAGACTAAGCTTACATTTTCAATTTCCTATAAAATCTATTATGGAACTAAACTAAAGCAACCCCTAAGCTGTCAAATTCATTACCCTCATCACAATTTTCGAAAATTACTGCATCGCAACATTCAAACAGTCGAAGTGTATTTTATTTTCCCCCGTTTAATGCTTTCTACACATAATACGGTCCACGAGACGTGTCGAGTGCATGTGACAGTATAATAGGTCACACCCTCGTGAAATTTCAACTGAGATTAGTAATATTATATTGGTGTAATGCTCACAAAATCCGGAATACTCCACAAAGTACATTAAAGTATAATAATGTTAGTGCGGACACTGCTGATGAATTTTCTGTACGAAATTTTAATGTAAGCGAAAATAAAGCTGCAATGTGAACCTTATATTATCTAGCCAGTACGTGAAAAAGGTTATGCAAAGAATCGTTAGCGAGGAGTGAGATAGGGCGACGTCATATCGCCGAAACTTTTCACAACTGCGTTGGAGGACGTGTTTATACTTCTGGACTGGAAAGGACATGGCATCAACATAAACGGCAAGTTCATGACTCTCCTACGTTTTGCTTCTCAACAAGTGGGCCTGAAAATGCACATGGATAAGACAAAGATCATGTCTAATGCCAATGTTTGTCCCACTCCTGTGAAGGTTGGAAGCACTACACTGGAAATTGTTGACGAGTATGTATACCTGGGACAAGTAGTCCAACTAGATAGGTCCAATTTCCATAAAGAGGTCAATCGACGAATCCAACTCGGCTGGGCAGCGTTTGTGAACCTACGCAGCGTATTATCGGCTCATCTACTGCAGTGCCTCAAGGCAAAAGTCTTCAACTCTTGCATGTTGCCAGTATGACTTACGGTATTGAAACGTGGCCGCATACAATGGGCTTCATAAGAAGGCTCAAGGTCACTCAAAGGGCAATGGAGAGGGCTATGCTTGGAGTTTCTCGGCGTGATCGAATCAGAAATGAGGAGATTCGCAGGAGAACCAATATCACCGACATAGCCCACAGAATTGCGGACCTTAAGTGGCGGTGGGCAGGGCACATTGTTTGTAGAACTGACGGCCGTTGGGGCGGAAATGTTCTCGAGTGGCGACCACGTACTGGGAGGCGCAACGTAGGGAGGCCCCCAATAAAGTGGACCGACGATCTGACGAAGGTCGCAGGAAGTCGCTGGATGCAGGCGGCTCAGGACCGTGAGTTGTGGCGATCATTGGGAGAGGTCTATGTCCAGCAGTGGACGACAATAAAAGCAGGCGATTACGTCTGTGAAGGAGAAATAAGTAACTCTTTCTGCCAAACCCTAAGTCCAAAAATTTCAGTTTAATTCTAATTATGATTGCAAATTTCGGCTGTACTATAAATTATTATGGATTGAGACTAGATTCAAGTATTCAGAAGTGTACGAAAACCTAAGATAATTGAATTTCAGCTTGAAAGTTTAATTGAAAATAACAATAAAATATGTATAGAATTATTAGACTTCAAAATTGCAAAATCTCAGAACGTTATTGAATTTATGCAAGGGACAAGACTTAACGAGAGCATTTTTAATTCGAGCTAGGTGTCCATAAATAAAAAACACATTTAACTCTTCAATTGTCTACATTCGGTGAAACGTGATTCGACCGAAGCTAAGACATACTCACTGAAATCTCAGAAACGTAAACCTTCATCTTGGAATTAAAATACCTTATGTGGAGCACACGTGCCGAATTCTCAAGTAATAACATTAGCTTGTAGTTTCTAGACAGAACGAGATCTCTCTAAATCAGCCATACTCAAAGTGTTCGGAGAAACCCTAAGGTTCCACGATAACACTGTTGGGTTTCCGCAAGAATTTTGAAAAGAATGTCTTAATTTTACTTTCTGACACACAACAGTATAATCATTCACTTTGGCACAATATTTTACTAGACCGCCACTGCCGACACCTATAACCTACCTGTGAGCGCACAGTCCATCTGATAAAAGCCGCCTCTGACACTACGCTATTTATTTATTTATTCTTCTTGCACAAAAGTACAATGGCGGACATAATGCCATAGGACATTCTCTACCAGTCAACCGAAAAGCAAAGTGAGGATAGCTAGAATGACGGTGCAAAACAGTAAAAGAGAAAAAATAAAGACAAGAATTGTAGAATTTGATGATATACATATATTGGCGACCTCCGTGGTCGAGTGGTCTGTACGCCGGTCTCAAGGCGTCGCCATCTCGAGAGGTTCTGGGTTCGATCTCCGGTGGGGGCAAATGTTTGGGGGATGAATTTTTGGGGCATTTGTTCTCCAGTCTTGGATGTTTATGTATATTTATCTATATTCATCATATTTATATGTATTTATCTATTAAATATATTTATCCGTCATCTAGTGTCCGTAACACAAGCACCATTAGTTGCTTAAAATGGGGCTAGTTGATAGGTGTGAATGTTAGAAGATATTTATTATTATTATATATTACACGTTTATTAGGCGACTAAGGGCGTATTGGGTACTGGGTCTGTGATCGAATAGCCGATGAGCTGGCCACTTGTTACTACTCTTTCACGATTTTTCATCTGACCAAACCCAATTTTTGTTTGGCTTAATGTGGTCTTAAGGAACACAGTGCTCCTTGGACTCTGTCTACCCTTTCGGGGATTAAAGGCGTGATTTTATGTACGTGTATGTATGTACACGTTTATTTCAATAAATTATAAATCACATATAATAAATATACTTAATATATAATAATTATTTATTTAATTGAAATAAATATAATATAAATATATTACATAAACGCTTAATATCTCTGTAATGAAGGATAGATAAAATACACTACGGATTTGTCAGATATTATGAATTGACGACCTAGTCGCTTAAATTACATTTTGTTGAGCGCTCGATGAATGTGTGAAGGTAGAGTATACCAGAGTTGAGTGGCTTGAAATGTGAACCAACTTAACATGTACTTGGTCCGTTAAGAGACATAAAGCAGAGATTATTTTCACCACATTTTGGCTTTTTTTCAACAGTCTTCTATCAAACCTGATATCAACCAATTGATGAAAAATTTAAAATAATTTTATACCTTCCATCATGTAGATTTTTTCGTTTATATCATTTTCGAATTGTTATGTATGTATAAAATTTACTAAGAATAAGTAATAAGTAGTAAGTATTGCTTTTATTATACTTATTAAAAAAGAATAAAGCAATTTTTTTGTCTAGGGTTCCATCAAATATTTCGCTTTCCGAAAGGGTCCCGTTAGCAAGAAAGTTTGAGAACCGCAGCTCTAAATCTTAGTTCTCTGTAATATTCACTGTAATTCAGAGTTTGCGAAATTTACTACTCAGAAGTTCACAGTAGATTTCCATTACTTGTAGAAAGAGATATTTTGATTCATAATCATTTGATTAACGTCGGAATTGGATTTACTATAATTCTTAGTACGTAAACTGCACCCTTTAGGTTCATAGTTTGCCTTGCGTATTGCCATATATTCCTCTCAAACAAGGTCTTACGAGCGTTAATCTTCCAAGTGACAGCAGTGCCCAATGTAATACGATTGATGTTGCTGTAGTAGGGGGTCTTGGAATTAATCTAAATTTAGCGCACGAGAACGATAGCGTATGGGTTTGTGAATTTCGAGCTTCATTAATGCTTTTAATAGTCTTATTAATTTAGAATCTTCGTTATTCTGTCCCAGAAAAAAATTGGAAAATCGTGGAGTACTAATATTCTGCAGATATCGTCCAGAGTTAATGAAGTAACTGATTATTTAGTTAAACAATCCAAAACATATACTTTAATCTTAAAGGTACCTCCACAAAATCATCTAAAAGCCTTTACTCAAACAATTAAAATTACAATGGAGAAATTGCCAAGAAGTTCTTAATACAATAATCTGAAGTAGCAATTGTGACTTACCCTAAAGAATATTCCGATAAGTTTCGATAAAGGCCACGGAGGCGCGGGTTCTGATTTCCTTTCATTTCCTTTTAGGAAACTTAAATAGAACTGAGACTTCCCTGACGACGGGCCACCGAATCAATTATTTGTGTTACGAAACTTTCTTTCGATTCGCTCCCTATAATAGTAAAAGCTACATAGTTTCTTTTGTCTGATGTAATAATTTCATTACACAAAATAGCTGTATGAGTTTTGTAATGGGAGTTACTAATAACTTCTGTTCTTATTCCCTCTTATAACGATATTGTTGAATTGCCATTTCAGTTACAACTCTAGTAATATTACTATTTCTAGGAATCTCTGATGAGGTAATTTCTATTATTTTTATAGTAGCTTCGCGACATTATTGATATCGTAATGCTAAGTCTAAAGAGATCTTGTAGCAAATTAAAAATAAATAATTTTATTCCACCAACCATAATATTTTATTGGTGCAAGATAAACTTAAACTGTCACAGACACGCTTCACAGAACGTGTATCTGAAAATTGGTATTTCACAATGCAGACACCAATAAAAATCGTAAATAACTATTTGTTGATCGTGACTACGGACGAATGCGTGCTGGTTCCATCCAGACAAGGCTTATGAGGTCTTAAAAGGCATTGCTTCATTTACAATAATATTCGAAGGGTTTTCAGCAAAATAAAGTCTGCATATTTAAAATACAGGATTTCCGTTCAAAATGGGCGTCACATAATATGATCGACTAAAAGTTTGATTATTTTTATGACACTTTTTTGAAAAGCTGACTCATAACCAGAAGGTTAATTCTTTAGGTTTATCGATAATCCCCAGTCAATTCAGGAAATCCCTTTATGCAAATTGATCCCAATTACTATTTTTTTTTATTTATGTTAAAATAATAATATAAGAATAACACAGTACAGTCCTGTCGTCAGTCCTCAGGCTATTTACGTCCCATTGCTGAGCACAGGCCTTCCTCATAGAGAAACATGAGGAGAATGTGCCGTAACGTCACCAAGCTGGCCCAATGCGGGTTGGTAAGTAGAAACGGTCCCAATAGCGACCAGGACCAACAGCTTAACTTGACTTCCAAAACAAGGAGCTCGAGTTCACAAAGTATTGGTCACCCCTGGCCATGGAGAAAGTAGCTTTGTTTTCGATTGAAAGCCAAAGCCCTGTAAAGAAAAAATTCAAACCTTACGCCACCGAGCCCCTCACAGTCTAATAGAAATCGTAAATAACTATTTGTGGATCATAATAAAACAAATAAAGAAGGAAACATGTCCACATATTGCCCCAACACTAGGTGTAAGATAATGTTACATTTGTACACATTACATGAGTAACAAAAAATAGTGTTATGACTAAATATATAATGATTTTATCTTTCTATTGCGTTATTTGTCGCTACCGTTTTCCTTCTTTCTATGTGTTGTGACGTTGTCTTCCTTGAATCATGTTACGTAGAAATCATATTTCCAAATACTTTGGAACAATATTTGGACCATTCACTCCAGTCTTACTTATTCAGGAAAGCTCTAAAAACAAGTAGCCAATTCGTGTCAAGTTGACAGTTCCAAGTCAAAGTAAACACTGGAAGACATCAAAATAGTGGTTTGCAAACTTGAAAAGTGGCCCGTCAACAAATTATAGTCCAACTTGGATATTGCCGTAGAGACAACTCGGCAGGAAAAGTTTAACTTTCTGCGATACAAACTTATGATTTTCATTAAATTCTATCCTGTAGATTATTAAGTTCTGGACGTTGATTAAGGCCTTTCATTAAAGCTGGAATATTATACCGGTCGGCCCAAATTTGGGATTTGAAATCCTAATGAGATTAAAGCAAAGATCAATAAGCAAGGAAAAGGAAAAAAAAATAAACACGACTCGTCTGATTAGGATTAGATAACGACTGAAATAGGGCGTCAAAATACAAAAAGCCAATTGGGGTCAATTTGCATAAAGAGATTTCCTAAATTGACTCCTCTGGGTATAGAACCTTCTGGTTATTAGGTCAGCTCATTGCTTCTCAAACGAGGTCGTGGTCTTGAACATTATTATAACACAACTATAAATTGAGATGGACCTTATTTACATTTTTGACCAGGATGTTGTGTTTGGATTAACGTTGTTTATGTCAATAATCATTTAAGATGTACGCATAATGGTATTATAATTGAATGTTGAGCACAATACAAAAATAATCTAATTTGATTATAATGCAATATACCTTTGAATACAAGCATAGGTAACATTATACATGTCCAAAAATAATTTAGCAAATTAACTATTCATACACGCAGACAGGCAAACGTGTGATCTCCCATATTTCACTTCTCACTATTATTTTAATTTTGAAAATCTTCTTGATTTGATGTGCATTGATTTCTTAATTACGTCTTATATTTCTCTCTTTTTCATTGTAATATAGCGATATAATACTACTACTTTAAACTCTCACAAGCTCAAAAAACTCTTTCGAAGAAAACGCGAAACCCATTCCGGTGAAAACGCTAACTTGAATATCTCACGGCACACGCGAACATAACTAACTGAATAAACGCCCCCTGAACTGTGCGATACAAACTTCCAACTAGCAAGATTTCGGAAACCCCCACATCACTGAGAAAGCTGTATTCGGAGTGTACGATTTTGGTAAGACTAGAGACTATTAAATATATTTGATTACAAAAAAAAATTGGTTTGCTTTCTTAAGGTATATTACAATTGTTAATTTCTAATTTTTATTTCTTGTGCTGAAGCTGTTATGATTCCACTTTTATTCCTCTTCAAAGTGCATAAGGGATCCACTTTAAATCTATTCCTATGGCAGTAATAATATCCTACCCGAAGTGTGATAATTCTATGGTCTAGCACCGTAGAATTATCATTTTACTTCAAAATTTGAGTTGAAAGAATTTGCTTCAGTTCCAAAAGCAATTGAAATGGCTTAACCAAAGAAACTAGAATTTGTTTTTTTTTAAGATATAAAATATGAAGAAGATGTTCCAGATAGTATTTTACTATCTTCAAGGGTATGTAATTTATAACACATAAATTCTAGACCGTAAGTATATTTCTAAAACATCTAACTGAAATCTCGCTTCTGTTCATATAGTTTCCTTATTAGTGCATAAAATGCTTTCAAAAAGTTCCATAAAGAATTGGCTTAGAGAATGTGTCCAGTGTGTTTTAGCCTTACGTTGTGGTAGGTGGATTTAGAAACACGTATTCTCTTCTAAACCTGTTCTCTATGCGTTTGGAACTGATTGATTTAGCTTTGTTGTTTGTTTCCTTATTATATCAAGCCACGATTCTAGACTTTCGTCTTCAAAGTCAGATTGCTTTTTTATATGCACCGTTTCTTTTACGTCGACGACTTTTACGACGTCTTTGTTTGTTCCAAATGGATTGTAATGTAGATGCTCTTTTCTTTTAAAAAGTTCTGACTACTTGCGATGTACTTGGACTTTTTACAGTAATTTTAGCTGAAGAAGCTGACACGAGGCGTGTTAGACATAGGAGATGACGATGAGAATATTAGGATACATTTTGTCTGCAATGGAATTTAGACTGAAAGCAATAATAAACTCACTCTATTTGCACTAAATTCATATTAGGTCCTTACCAATGAAATTGGTGTTTCGTTTGGAGATTTTGGGGAATTCTGCATTTTCCATACAAATTTTTTTTCAGTTTTCTTCACAACGACAAATCCAAAGATAATAATATTTGGCATCTATCATTAGACAAGCTTTAGTAATATGTGTAATATCACAATTCATAAAAATTATTTATCGTTTATCATTCACTTAAGAATGCAAATAAAATGATGTATTCGGGAGGCACTTAAAAAGAGTTGTCTCCGTGTCAAATTTTAACACAATTAAACTTACAACAAATTATCAAAACAAATCAAAAGAGCTCAAAAATATAGTCTTTTTTTAGACGAGGTAATTATTTATTAGGAATACTCTGAATCTTAATAGTTACAGACAAAATACTAAGAGAGAAAAAAAACACCAATTTCATAGGTAAGGACCCAATATTTCTGAAATATAGAACAGTGCTCGAATTGAAACAACACATGTCTAAAATCTAAATAGAAATTGATGAAGCAATAATAGCTGTAATTTCATAGTATAAAATATTCTTTCTCCGCCACATCGAAGCAAAAGTAACAAGGAGTGATAACGATAAGTCACCAAGTAATTTTGCAGGCCATAACTCTCCTATTCCCCTCGAACCCTTATCCGTGCGAACTCGAACCTATCTATCCACACTTTATTGGCAGTATCAACGAAATTGCAAATTAGTATCATAAAACTCCCGGTTTTAATGCAATATTGAACGTCGCCAGGATCCTCGGAATTGGGGTATCTGGCACGGAGTTTGGCACAGTTGGCGGTTGGCAGCCGAACTGAGTTGGTTGTTCGTCTAAAAAAGAATAACTACCGCAGATATGATGTTAGTCGATTAATTTTCCGTTGGTCATTGCTCGGCCTTTTTATTTAAAAATGGAAGATTGTTTTTTTGAAATAAGAATTTCAGTATTCTAAGGCCCGATTATTCAATCCTCAGATAAAACTACCTGTCAGTCAAATATGAGCTCTGTCCCTTTTCTTTTTATGACTTTAGAAAGTGACAGTGATAGTTTTAAATGGCGGATAATTTTATCTGAGGATTGAAAAATCGGGCTTTAGTATGATTTTTAAACAAATACATACTGGTCAGCTGCATAAAATTAAATAATATAGAAAATAATGGAATCATTTATTTCCAATAAATATGGCACATTAGGCCGGCAACGCACTTGTGACCCCAGTGATGTTGCGAGTGTCCATGGGCGGTAGTAGTTGCTTAACATCAGGTGACCCGTCTGCTCGCTTGCCCCCTATCTCATAAAAAAAGACCTAATGGTAAGTTAATAAATTCCTAGATAGACCTAGGTCTTATAAGTATTTCTCAGTGTATAAAGCTACACTAGAATACCTACCTAAAAACTAGTATAAGTATAAAAAGCCAAATATAAATGTGTACCATTTTTTTTCTACATATCATCACACCTCCATCCTTGAAGAGTTAGGCAGAGGTGTCAAATACCCACATTTTATTTCTATGATGCATAAAATTAGTGTTTCTAGCTTAAATAGCCAATTTTTATAGTATTTATGTTACCAGGCTAGCTAAGAACTAGATACTTCAGTGAAGGACATGCGGCCTATACATGACTGTGTAATTTAATGGCTACGCTTGCCTTATTTATTATTTATTTAATAATTTATTGTGCACAATTAAGAAAGAACTACACAATCAAGAAAAAACATTACAATAGGTAGGGCTTATATCTATAAGATATCTCTTCCAACCCACCTGCAACAGGAGAAGTGCTCAAAGAGAAAACAAGTTGCGTGTCTTCTTCTTCTTCTTGCCCTTTTCCACTCTAGGTGGGGTCGGCACAACACGTCTTCTTCTTCCATTCTCGTCTGTCACTCGTCAGCTCAGCATCCAACTCTTTTATTCTCATATCATTCTTCACGCATTCAATCCATCGCTTCTTTGGTCTTCCTCTTACTCTAGGTCCGTCCACATCCATGCTCAGCATCCTTCTTGTAATATGACATTCATCCCTCCTCATCACATGTCCATACCACGCTAACCTATTGCTCCTTATCTTTTCCAGTTGCGTGTACCTACTTAAAATTATTATAAGCAAAATAAATAATATTATTATAAATAGCCTACTTATATTAAATTACACACACACACACACACACACACACACACACACACACACACACACACACACACACACACACACACACATATACATATACTAATATACATATACTTATATAGAGTTACAGGAAAAGTTGTGCCAGCAATATAATGCTTACTTAGGACCTTGGCTAATTGATAATGCTAATGTACAGTTTATAAATATCGGTCCCGTATTATAATAACGACTATTTTGGATACAGATGAAATTGGACATTAAAAAATGTGAACTTGTCCTGTTTCGGCCTTCATGGTGGCTTTGGGAAAAAGTATATGTATTATTATAATCGAGTAGGTCACGATTTTTTTGTTTGGAAAAGACGTTACATCTAGTTTTTCTAGTGTGTTATTGTGAAAACTTTACTGTTTTTCCATTTTAAATATAAAAGTCTTACGTACCCTTCGCTTTTTATAAATGCTCCCGACAATTTGGCCACCATCAAACTATACAATATAGAACTCCAAAATTAAGCGTATGAGGCGAAACATGGATATTTACACCTCTAATTACCTGTTCGAGGATAAAGGAGTGTATTATGTTTTAATTGCTGTATACGTAAAATATATTTCGACAGAAAACAATGCTAGCCAGAGTATCTCCGTAACGTTATTAAGCAAAAATTTGCGCAAAAACAATTTGTCCGATATGTTTTCGTAACGAAGTTCATTATGCTACGATTAAAAGAGATAAATTGCCAAATTTAACCGTAGCAGTCTGACCCTACTCATAAAGGTCTGAATGTTATGTTTGAATACATAGGGCTGTCGCTTGCGTAAGCGACGCCCAATTTACCGAAGCGAAAGCTTTTTTAGACTGTTTTATTCGTTTGAAATTTTTGCTGTTTGATATTGTATAAAATATTAATTGGGAACCTCAGTGGCGTAGTCGAACTTTGGTTTCGATATTGAAGCGAAGCTTCTTTGGTAAGGATTAGACCATTGATGGGTGGCCACAAGCTCGTGATTTCGAGCTCCATTACACTTCAGTTGACACGTGAAGACATTGCTCGCGGTTATCATTAAAATTTCTATCTTCTTCAGGTAAGAAACACAGGTTTTCAACAGTGGGCATCTTAGCTTAGTGTATTCAGTTACACATTCAGGTTATAAACATGGAGATGTTCCAGACCGCATCTTAGTCTACATTGTAAGGTTTAACTTTTTGGTTGTAAGTATTATTGGACATTTTTGAGATATTTTACATATATACATAATATCACGCCTTTTCCCCGAAGGGGTAGGCAGAGGTGTTAACACTCACATTTCGCCAGATATGTTAGGTTCCATGGCGAGCCTGTTGCCATGCACCGGGCACAATGTGAGGCAAGCGACATTCACAATGAACTGTACACAATTTTCATTCAAACTCAGTGGTACAGGCGGTGGGATCGAACCCGCGAGTCCGCGGCCTCTCGAACGAGTTGCCCCATCCGTCCCAACTCGGCTACCGCTGCCTATACATATATTTTAGCAGATTTTTATTACCAACACAATTTTTTTCACTATTATGAAACAATTAACTGCCTTCAACACTAGTCATGCCAGCCCTCAATTGCGGACCAAGGGACAAATTTATCCTATCACAAAAACGATGAGAGCTATAGTCGAAGATACTCGAGGATGTGTGGACTTTGACGGCGGCTGGTACACGGTTTATTTATTAGTAAAGTTCCCAACTAGGGTAACAGTAAATCAGCAACATACCCAGAAAAGGACATCTAACATGTACGTGGACCTAAACACGTCTGATAGTAGATATTACACACAAACTTTCCCAATATTCAACGCGTGGTTATTTTTTCCTGGTGAATTATTAGTACTGTAATTCTCTGGGTTATCATTTGATGCTTTCGGTTTCGTCTGGTGTAATTTATTTATCTGATAATTCAAATGTATTACGGTTGTTTTGTTATAGTTTCTCTGCAACTATTTGTCTATGAACAAAATATATTATGTATTTTGCGATTTGCCATCATCATCTGCAAGATAGTATTGTCCACTACTTGTTAAAGGTCTCTTCGAATGTAAATTTTAATTGCCTCTTCATTGGGGACTTTGGACCATAACTCATCATCATGTTATGGATGGTCCTGTGCGAGTTGGTGGGTTGAATCCACTTTATTTCTTGAAGGAGTTTCTGTTTTATAAACATAACTAGTATTTTTTCTCACCCTTTAATCGCCCCACTACCCAGGCCTGCCTCATAGAGAAACACACGAAGAGTATGGGCCGTTCCACCACCACGCTGGTTTTGGTCACCCATCCACGGTCCGACCATGGCGAAGGTAACTTTGTTTTCGATCGAAAGCAAAACTGATCTCCTCCCCGCTACGCCATCGAGCTCCTCTACTAGTATTTTAAATACTTTTATATCGACATAATAATTATATTTCTTAGTTTTGTGACGAATAGTTAGTTAGTAAGTTATAATACGATAATTAGTTCACTCTCCGCACTCAAGCTAAAAACTAGTTATTTTGTTATTTGTACCTATAATGCCTTGTTTTATTCTAGTTTGTCATTATAAAAGTTCTTTATCTTTGCCTATCTAGTGCAATATCAACTTTTTGTTTTAAAAAAAACTATGGCTCATTAGTTAAACAAACCGTCCATCTCAGACGAATATAGCGTAAGTACATACATAAAATCTACAAAAAAAAAAACAATTCTACGTAAAGAAATCTGTTCAAAATGTAAATGAAATTGTTTTATGTCACCGATCATTACACCATACAGTGCTTCACAAAAGTGGGTGCATTTAAAAAACTAATTTAATTACCGTATCATTGTTTAATTTGCATACAGACAATAAATTTCAAGTTAACATTTTATACTTACATCGTTTTGTAATCGTCCAAATAGCTACGAATGCTGAGACTATTCGGAGCTCAAAGTGTCGTAACACAGCAGGAATTGTTGTTTAGAATTCAATATCGATCACAAACTAAACTTGATGGACCATTTAAAAATCTTAACTGCTTTGGGGTATCGAAAACAACGGCCAATTATTCGAAACGAAATCGAAATGACATTTTATTCGTCGTTTACTTAATATCATTACACAATTTACTAGACTTTTATACTTGTTTAATTCAACTCCATTCGTTCGATTTTAAGACAATGCTATTAAATAATTTGTAATTACAAATGTAAAACAATAAGTAAACATGCTTAGTTTTAACATTGACTCTGGGCATGATGTTTTGATGTGATGAATTCAACGTCATCAATCACAAAAATAAAGAAACCTTCTCGTTGTTTGTCCTGACATTGGTCACCAAAATAAGCAAATTAAGGTTGAGTGCTTCCAAAGTTAAGTCACGTTTTATCCTTTCCATCGCATAAAACACAATACAATACACAAGATCTAACAATTTCTTATCAAACAGGAAGGAAAAAAACATATTATTTAGCAAGATATATACCGCAATAAATAACTTGTAATAAACAAGACCTGTGACAGAGAACTAACGTGCCGTTTGGTTGAACCGAGAGTTTAATTCAAAGATAAGATTCGTACAGAAGGAAAGATAAAACTTAATTCTTAACAAACCTTGACGCGAGCAATTAGTAACATACGAGAGTGCACTTGCTCCAGAAATTCTTCAATTACCTTTAAATAGAAACAACCATTTATATCAATTAAGGTCGTAGTTTAATTTGGGCGAATACCAATTTTATGGCCACAAAGGATAATTGTGGTAACACTACAAGAGCAAGCACCAAAGAGTTTTAAAATGTTATAGTCTATTTGAAAGGGGTCTGATGAAGATTTATGGATGCCGTTAATTTTAGAGGGTTTTCTGAAATTGCCCGTTTTGTTGTGTCTATTGTAACTTCACTATAAACTGATGAATTAAACTAACTTTATGTACAAATTAAGATTTATCTGTAAAATTCAGAACTATGTTTTAGAAATGTATGTCAGTCATCCGTTTATATGTAGATGACTGTCTAGCTAAATCAGTTTTCAAGTTATATATATATATGTTCATGTGTCTGACTTTAATTTGACATCAAAACATGTCACTGAGTTGATGATAAAAAACGAAATATATCTGACTGAGCATTATCGAATGTCCCATCGAGAATTAGAATAAATTACCTTTTAAAACTGGTCCATCCAATAATATTAACAATGAGTTCGAATGTATATCAATAGGGTTTCGCCCACCTCATCAACATATGTCCACAAAGGCGAAGAATGCGTCGGTGCATTACCATATCGATGCGTCTGGTAAGCATTTCGATAGCATTGTCGCGACCGTCCATCGATGAGTGTGTTTGATACTGATCACTAAGAAAAAGGTCGGACGACCCTCAGCAGACTAACCAAATTCAACATGCAGTTACTCCCCATATTTAATAGATAAATTTGGACCTTATTTTAAACGCCACAAGTCTACAGACTACCGTAATGACGGCACCAGTAACTTTGCAGTTCAGTCTTATTTTATTTCAAATCACTGGTGACTCATTCCACCTCCACCGACTTTTTATGCAGGCACCCGCGTCAAATTGAATCCTTGAAATAAGATTTCTTCATTCCTTTGAACTGATTTTATTATTTGAAATTTAAATATTTCTCTTATAAATATGTGGTTTGTAACTGTCCCTCATAATGGAACTCGACACAATACAATTGTCGAGTCAGCTTACTGTAAATGCTTAACATGGAAGTTTGTAGTACATTTTTGCATACAAACAGTGTTCCCATTAGAAAACAAACTAGAACTCGGAACAAAGACCCTATGGGCATTAGATGCCTACACAGTCGAAAGAAAGACACCCACGGGTTGAACGCATGTCTAAATTTTGTTTAACAAGCGAGGTGTACCGGGAAAACAAATGATTGTTACTGTATCTACTCTGGTGTTTGGTTATAATAACCATATATTATATCTGGCTCCACCAAATTGGATTTGCTTTTGAAATATTTAAATTGAGCCGTATTCCGTCACTTTAAAGATACATCTTAATATTTTGGATGCATGACCAAACTTGCTCGTATATGTCGTGTAAGCATGCTATGCGGTAATGAACCACGATCCAGGTAGAATCGATCATCACGTGAAGTTATGCTTATTAGAATATTTTCTTTGTCTTCTATAGGAAACCAATTAGAGGCGCCATGTTTTTTTTTCTGGATCATGTTGGGATGTGATTAACTTATTCAGGCATTAAATTATTGATTTATAATCCTCTTAATCTCATATCTCAAAAGAGATAATTAACTAACAAATCGTTATTTTAGTCAAATATTTTAGTTTCAATTTTAGATGCAATAAATAGTAGTCATATTAAAATATTAACTGTCATAATTATTTAGAGTTTAACAGACAATTAAATAACGAAATTCTATGTAATGAAATATAAATAATATAAAACGTCGATGTAAAACTCCTGTCCACATTGTCTGTTTGGACAATAGATATTAAACTGCATCACATTATAATATAATTAATTATTGTACGATGACTCTTAGATATGAAGTACATCTTACACGGTGTAAGTTTCTTGTAATACCGGTGGCTGAATTACATTCGGTTAGATGACGACGATAAAGTTGTGAAGTTAATTAATAATTAAGTAGAAAGTCTGCTGTTATTGTATTGAAATACACTTATTACTTGAATAATAAAGTGATTAATTATTATTTTAATTAGGCAGACTACTTATGAAATACATTTTACAAAAGTGAGACTTCAATACTTACTACAATATCGCTCTAAATGACACGATTATACGAAAAAGTGGGCATCTATTAAAAATGATAAAACAAGGTATCATAAAAAATGTGTCTAAAATATTCTTTATAAGAGGATCTCAGTCGCGTATTCGTTAATTTGAATGTTTTGGTTTCGATGTTGATAAAAATGAGATTAGCACTGGATCCTGGATGGGTGACCTAAACATTGTCTTCTCAATTTATATCGTGCTTCGGAAGGCATGTTAAAACATCCTATTGAAACGGTTTCTATTTAGTGATCCACATTATATCATCATGAACAGTTTACACCCTTCATGTTCTTCTCCGTGTAGCAATACTGAAAACTATAACAACTGTGCACTACGCAGCACTTAAATATATGTATAAGCTGTAAACCTAATGCTTTCTATTGGATCGTCCTCAGCATATCCCACTGCTGGGCACAGGCCTTCCTCATGGAGAAACTCATAAGAAGTATGCGCCGTACTACCATGCTGGCCCAATGAGGGTTGTTGGGTAGGGACCAGGAGGAGTTCAAGATCACAATGTTTTGGTTATCTATCCACGGCCTGACCATAGCTTTATCTTCGATCGAAAGCCAAAGCGTATTAACCAGATTAAGATTTTAACTAATTTTAGTTTCGGACTATATCGTCTCAAATTGGGTACCAAACCCGAAGCTCTGAGGATTATAAAAAGAAGGTCTTAAGTATTATATCCAGTATCTGTCTAAAATATCAAGGAAAACTAACGCAAAGTAACTTTACGTACCCTCCAACTTGAAAGTATTAATTAAAATTTACAACAACCCTTCCATTTGCGTTCAGCAGTTGTTTTAAAATTGTTCCGAGTTCAAACTTCTCGCTTCAATGCTTCGAACTTAAGAGGGGGTATTAAAAACACCAAGTGCTCAGTATTCCTCGAGCATACACTTTGAAATTCAAGGGGACGGACTAACAACAGTAGCTAATGTTGCCAATAATCGTTATCTGGCGGATAAGCACCCTAACAGAGTGGCTCGCCAATTGCCTTGAGATACGTAACTGTTAATTGCCAAGCCACGTATATATGAGCAACATACAAATAAAGAAATTACAAGTAAAAAAAGAAAAAG
This sequence comes from Parapoynx stratiotata, assembly GCA_910589355.1. Classification (NCBI taxonomy): domain Eukaryota; kingdom Metazoa; phylum Arthropoda; class Insecta; order Lepidoptera; family Crambidae; genus Parapoynx; species Parapoynx stratiotata. The sequence continues at coordinate 2,714,055 of OU342468.1, read as the reverse complement.
CCTCGGAGTTTGGCGAAAGGAGTTTGGTATTCTTTTAATAAAACTAGGACTTCATTACTTGCGGCCTTGTTTCATTAGTGTTACGAATTTTTCGTAAGATTTTTGTTAGAGAAATAACAAAAGAATAGGATTTTTCTTGAAATAATAACAAAAAATATTTACTAGATGTTAGAATATAAAATTGATATAAGAATAGATGAATTAAGGTATTAGAAGGAAAGAAATATAAGTAAATTATTTAATTACCTTATACACCCATGTATGTTAGGTCCGTGCGTAACAGAAAGCATGTCTTCAACGTACACTCGAGAAGAACAAAGTACTGACCATTATTAAACTATAGTTTATTTGATATTCTGTATTGTATATTATCCCTAATCGCTTCCAAGTTTCATCATGGTAAGTCCTCTTTTCTTTTTCAGAACAAAATTAAATTCTGGAGCATCCTAATATGAACTCCAGCAATTGCTTAATAAAGCTTAAATTGAATTTGCAGCTGTATTCATTAAATAGAATTGAAAAAATATTCTTGACTTGTAATTTTTGGTCCACACTCAAAGGCTAGTCGAGATCTAATTATAAAATTTATTATCAATAATTTACTTATTATTGACTATAAAAGTTACAGAAGCTTGTTGTGGCGCTATAAAACAGTGAATCTTATAAATAAACTTGTCAGTTACACGAGAGGTAGGATATAATAATTTTGACCACAAGTAATAAACTCTACTAGTTATTGTCAAAGGAAACATCTGCTTAATGTTTACACAGTAAATCATTGCGTAGTTCGAAAAATAGCCGAACTTGTCGCACGGAATCAAATAAAAGTTTTTGTGTTTCCTTTCGGAAAAATAGGACGCATCAAATTAATTCAAATTAGTTCGTATCGCGTTTCCCATCGCATAATAATGTTACGCTATTGAATAATTTATGCTGTTGAATAAATAAAAGGTGTGGTTATGTGGACTCCACCTATGTGTAATAATTACGCCAATGGAATAGCAGGAAACCAAAAAAATATACGTGTAATGTGAACAAAAACCTGGTCTTGCGGTTGATACAAGCCGCGTCAATGCGTGTTTTAGTGTATAGAATATTGAATGTTACCTACTAGTCCAGTCAAAATAATTTAAAAGTCACATTAAATCCTACACACAAAATTTATTTTTCTGAGCATTCTTTAAGGAATTTGGAAGTCCACCTTGCAGTTTTCCCCCCTCCCCCTGTTGAGCGTTGTAAGGAAACGGGCCCAAAACCCTCGTTCCCTATAACTCCTGCTGATAAAATTCTACAGTGCAGATTTAAGTAGTATTTAATTTGTTTAACTATCCTTAGCTTTAGACTCAAAAATCACCATAAAATTTTTGGAGCTTTCGGAGAAAAACAATTTTGAACGTTTTTTTTTCTTTAAGCTCCTAAAATGCAAGTTAAAAATCGTACTTTTGGTGAAAATTTCAGAATATATTCCTAATGTATATCCGAATGCCTTAGTAAGTTTTCACCCCGGTGACTAAAGAAAAACTAATTAATTTTATGTTTTTTCTCTTTTTTATGCTGTACATAATTGGTACATTAATTCTACACAATTTTTTTTTGGGTTTCTACAATTATCACCTTAATTAGCATGCGCCACAAAAAAGTCACCATTTTTTATGAAGAGCTTCCCATGAAATTTTACTTTATGCAAATTTCATAGGTGTTACTCGTTCCCCGTCGCCCGCATCTCACTGAGTTTGAATATGTTATAAATATCGCTTGCCTCTCAATGCGCTCTTTGCATGCAAAAGTCTCGCCCTTGTTAATATTTTTGGCGAAATGTGAGTGACACCTCTGCCTATCCCCTCGGGGATAGAGGCCTGATGGTATGTGAATTGCTTAGAATTATTTAAAAATACTTCGATTACGCGAACTCAGAGTAAATCAAGTAAAAACGACTATCCAGACAATATTTTTAAAGTATTTTTAAAAATTATTATTATTATTTTATTACTTACTTACTTATTTTCGCACTTCTTAAGTAAAAAATGGGTATAAAGACAAAAATCTGATCTGATCTGACAAAAACACCAGTAATCGGTAGATTACTGGTGTTGACAGAAAATGCCCTGTATAATATATATAATATTTGCCTGTGCATAATTTTAAATAAAATTTTAATTTTAGTTTATGAAATTTTACGATAAATAAAACTTCGAAAATTAAATTTGAAGATATTGCAATTTACGAGTACGCTACAATCATTTGAATTAATATTCTATCTTAGGGCAATAAGAGCGAAGCCAACCGCAGTCATAAAATGCAACAATATGACATAAAAGTTTATGCACAAGATTTCAGTGAGTCGCCTACAAGCAAATTTTTTTTATTATGTTGAATTTAATTGTATTGGTCATTAGTTTCTTTATCGCAATCACGTTTACAAGGCCGTGTCAATAAACACGTTTATTGTATAAAAAAACAATAAAACTAACAACAAATTATATAACGATAGAACTATACATACATACATACAATCACGCCAGTAATCCCCCCCGCCTGTATCTATATTACGGCTTTATCCATCTTACTGCGACATATATACAGCAACGATATTTATGTCTTAATAATGATTCCTGCTCGTTTTGTAAAAATATAATTTTAAACAATTGCACACAAATTCGGAAATCTTAAAGCTCTTTGATTCTGATAAACCCGTTTGTTATAATTTGGAGAATCTACTTTGAAATATAGGTGATTCGTTTTTTTTATTATACACATTAAAGTATCTTATTTATTTATTTATTTATTTGCATGTCACATAATCACTGTACAGAAATACAAAGGTCTTAAAAAATAGGATTGTATACATGTGACACCCTGCAAGGGTATAGCAATATATAATTATAATATTGGACCAGAGGGCCCTAGTTACTTAACAATTATATAAACTTATTTTTAAATTAAAATTTTATAAGCAACGTAAAATAAATTCTAATACTCGTATTACTAACAAAATTTAACAGAAACAAGAAAAACATGAGATCAAATTTTAAATTATTTACTTATATACGTAACGTTATCTACCTTTTAATTACAAAAAATATTATATAGTGGAAAGGTTTATGCGTTTTCGAAAAATTCCTTAAAACTGTAATAACATTTCTCGATCAAGAACTTTTTTAACTGCTCAGTAAAATTCGGGAGTTTCTCAAAGTTTTTGATGTCGTTTGGGATATGGTTATATATTTTTATAGACATAAAATATGGACTAGATGAGACTAATTTTAATTTTGTAAAAGGAATTTTAAGTTTATTTAAATATCTGTCATTTCTTTTGATTTTATTATTTGGTGAGAAAAATTCTTGATGTTTTCTGGCAAATTTACATGCTTCTAATATGTAAATGGATGTGAGTGTTAATATTCTGTGTTTGATAAAGTGAGGTCTGCATGATTGAGAAAATAAAGAAAAACAAAAAAAAATTCATTGAAAAAAAAATTCATTCAACAATTGAGAAAATATAGAAAAACAAAAAAAAATTCATGTTCCATAAAAATTCTAAATCGTAATAAATATGGATTATAAAACGCTGGTAATATCGACACTGTACCAGTAACCGTAATTTTTTAGAAAACAATGTACATATTTTTTTCTTCCAATAGCAAAATTTGAATTTTTAATATTTACTTATAATATTGGGTCCTTACCTATGAAATTGGTGTTTTTATTCTGTCTTAACAATTTGTCCGTAACTATTAAGTTTCAGAACATTCTTATAAAATAATTGCCTCTTCTAAAAATATACCATATATTTGAGCTCGTATTATTTAATTTGATAATTTTTTATAAGTTTAATTGTGTTAAAATTAGACACAAAGACAATTATTTTTAACTGTCTCCCGAATACATCATTTGATTTGCATTAACAAAAAAACAATGAATAATTTTTATCAAGCGTGTTCACACACATATTGCTAAAGCTTATCTAATGATACATGCCAAATATTATTATCTCTGGATTTGTCGTTGTGAAGAAAACTGATAAAATGTTAGTATGTAAAATGCAGACATCCCCAAAATCTCCATACAAAACACCAATTTCATAGGTAAGGACCTAATATTATAGGTACGAACTTTTAATATAAAAATAATAAAATAAAACTTGAAGCGGCTTTTGCTTGATTTTGATTGATGACCATAAAAATAGGTAATTTTAATATTTATTATATGGCAATAGTAACACAGTTAGAAATATTCAAAGTATTGCCAGTTTATTAATTCTATAATCTACAATGACGGACTCATAAACTGCATGAAAGTTCAGGATTACTTTGAAATGAATTTTTATAATAAGTATACAAACTTTTTAGATTAAATTATATAAATATGGAAAGACTGGCTCTTAATCTCAAAAAAAAAGAAAAATTTAAAAATTGAACTGCAGTAAAACAAATGAATATAGGCGGGAAAAGAAAATTTACTCGTAGTATCAGATTTGCGTGTTATTTATAGCAAAGTTTTAAATTGATTCTCATTGATTTTTTATTCTTTTGTCAATTGAATTATTGTTACCAGCAGAATTATTTGGTTTGTTTTTTAACTCATCGAGAGTTTTTGAATCATAATATGGATGCTTCGTCCGAACAAGCGGCTCAAATTATAGCATTGGTGCGGGATTTCCAAAAAAAAAATCTTTAAATTTTTGTATTTTCTTAAAAAAGTCTTAAGGTCCTTTCTGTAACATTATTGATTAAATTACATCACTATAATGTTAGTACAACACTGTGTACGTTGTCTATGCAACCTTACTCTGTGACTCTATGGTGTAAAACATGAAGATAAATAAACGTGTGAAACTGCAAAGTAAATAGTTTAATTTAATAAAACCATCACAATACAACATAATTTGATACTTTCCAGTACCCAAACTTAAACTTAAGGATATGACCCTACGCTGTTTTAAAGTTCACGAACCAATCTAGAGCTTTCAATTTAAATCTGTATAGAAAGTTTGCATACATGGGAAAAAATAGTTATTTCAAAGTCGTCTATTACATTGATGCAGTTCATGTGTCCGTCAGTTTATATTGAAAACTTCCAAAGTTGCTGGTAATTTTGGAAGTTATTAAGAAAACTTCCGATAGATTTTCTGACATATTTAAAAAATTAGGAAACATTCCAATGTTTTCACATCTAATTATAATCGTCATTATAAGAATATTGTTTTCATAATAATAATAATAAAATCTTTAAACTGCTCCATTCATCCTGTGTGATTTTCATGATGTTAAATGAAAAGTATGAGCGCAAAATACTAAATGTGTAGAAATATATTAAAATTGTCACAAAACTTTTTTGAAGTATTCGGTGTAGTAGGCGGGGGGCCATCTAAAAAGATTTTTTTGACAGCCGGGTCTTAAGAAATCGGTTCGACCCTAGATGTGTGTATCAGCTTTCGATGTTTTTGTATTAAACTTGTAATTTCTCGGTAAAATTATTAATTAATTCCTGTTACTAAAATATACACACTTACTTTACCTTAAACTGAAATAATATTTTTTATTTATCCACTAAGCTAAATATCTAACTCATTTTGAGAAAAATCAAATTTATTTGTACATACAAAATTCTTTATTTCGTAATTTTTTATTTGAAATAATGCACACATAAACCTGGTTATTGGATCCGCAACAATATTTACATTTTATCACATGTCTTATAAGTAGTCGCGCCATTTCCCGCCCACCCATTGAATTTTGCATATTAGAAATAATGCTCCAATAATTCCTTGGGGATTTTTAAAAATTTAATATCTAATAAATTAAGACAATACATGCCGAAAAACTCTTTAGTGTAGAATTAATGCGCGGGGTCCAAAAACACAAAAATTTTCATAAAAAAAAAACTATTGAAGTCACCATGGTGAATATTTCTATTAATACTTGTAGACATATAAGTCATATTATAATGTAAAATCACCATTTGTTTATTTTTTGTTTTGTTGTTATTCTTGTTTTTTCTTTACATATTTTTTTTTCCAAACCCTTTGCCACCACGGGGGTGACTTATTAAATATCGTGTTTATTGAATAAAAGGAACACTTACATAAAAAATCACCCATGTAGAATTTAATGTTTTTATGATAGACGTGCTATAAGTTTAAAACCTTTTTTTTTTAATAAGCTCCAATAAAATTTTGGGGAAAACTAAAAAAATATTTTTTCATTCTTATTAAAATAAATCAATAATTAAAATAAATTTCTCTGTAGGAATTAATGTGATTTTTTCGAACAAACGAATATTCCTTGCCTAGACTATACATAAAAATAAGGGGTTCTGTTCCTTACTAGTAGTAGTTTATGTATGTCACATAATAAAGGCTATTAAAACAAACGAAGGTAAATAAAAACAAGTCTTCGCGGGTTTTTAATTAGTAGCACGCAAGTGTTAACACCAAGTTATGTGCAGTTACTTGTAACACTCGCCCTGTACTCGTGCATGTTTTGAAAGAAAAAGAGAAATATAAGCAAAAATGGCATCAAATCTATTTTGCATTCACTGTATGAGCCCTGAGCGAGTATTATTGTGTGCACTCGATTTTTAGGCACCAAATTAGTCCGCGGCTCAATTTTGCTGTCTGTAATAGGTACTTTTGACAGTTTTTATGAAAAATTTGTAATAAAAAAAATAGAGCCGTTAATTTAATTGTCAATGAGTAACGATTTCTAAGCTTTCCAATTTTCAAATGCGCGAATTTTTATGTAGTACGTAATAATGAATAGCACTTAAAAAGTAAGGCTTCTCCCCAAATGTCACATCGACACGTCGCGAACGGATATCAAATAACACGGAGTGACATCGCTCTTGATTTTTGGTGGAAAAAAAATATCGATTACATCGGAAGTGAAGGTAAGTGATGTGGAAATTGTCACTGTCGAGGAATCCATTAAGGTGTATAATGGATCGACGTGACGTAATGGTGATCTCCTATAAAATCCACAGAATCGGGTTACTCGAATGTGGTAATGTCATTCCATTACAATTTTACACCTAGCAAACAAATGTGAAAGCAAATTCGTATTATTGGAATAATCTTGAAAATGTTTGTTTTCGTGGTTGTACATTTATTCTGTTGTGGGTTCGATTTGGAGGCGAGGGTACTTTTGCTATAAATATATACCTATATAAATCATTATCTCCTTTTTGGTTCACAATAAGCACCCCAAGATACAGGTTAAAGTAGATTTGACTTTAAAAAACTTCTTGGTACCTACTTTTTTGATAACAACCTTGGAAGATAAAAAAGAAAATTGTCAGAAATTAATAATGTGTCCTTTTCTTTTCAGATTAACGCCAAACGCCAACTGGTGTCTGAAAAATGGAAGGTCATAACTTCAGAACTGAGCAAATCTAAGTGCTAGACTTAGAAGAAAAAAAGTAATTTATTACTAATGATGTTTTAAAAATATTGCAATGCTATTGCAATTGGCTTTCTTTAGAAGTGAGACTTTCAATCAGCGCTGACGGCTTTATAGATGTGCCACCAGCTTTTTTATTGACACAAAACCGTCCTGCATACTTTATAAATTGCAGCTATTTCACATTTCATTACTTGAAATTTACGTTCTAACATTACGCCGTAAAGAGGGTGAATATTTAATATCATTTGACATAATAGAAGTTGTTATATAGTATTATAGTTTACGGTGGATTCGTTTATAGACCTACCGTTGGTTGTTTTACTGACAAATATTGCCATTTCGTTAATAAAGGCAATGGCACATTTAATTTCGTTTGAGTGTTTATATACTTTTTGTTACCGGGCGTAGTAAATTGGATTTTTAATAAAAGAATCATACTCGTAGTGTTTTACTGTAATTTGAAATAATTTACAATAAACTATTTATTTGTAAAATACATAATATGTAAAATGTTAAATGTTGACGATTTTAAGTGCCGAACTTGGCCTCTGAAATAAAATTATTTTTGATTTGATTTGATTTTGATTTGTTTGATGATAAAATGTTATAAATTAAACTTCATTAGTTTCACCAAATTAATAAGGACACAGGACTTACATAACCAATGATTTGTGTTAGTATGATTCGTAAAAAGATGTAATCTCTGCCACTGCGTTGGATATAAAAATGGTTTATACTTGTATAACTTCAGATATCTGATCTATTTAACACCTCGGCGAACGCCGCGAACACCGGTGCTCGCAAGCAATAGACGTTTTCAATTGTGTCTCGTTTTCTGGCCATTGTCTAGATAATGGATATTATGGTTATTTATATATATTAGTGTAATTATTAGTGTATATTTCTTAGTACCCTATTTTTGTTGGTTTTTATTCTACCCTCGTTTTAGCTCTCCTAACTCCGCTTTCCGGTTGACTGGTAGAGAATGCCTCAAGGCATTAAGTCCGCCTTTGTACGTCGTGCATAAAAAATAAATAAATAATAGAAACTATACAGTCACATAGTTGAAATCGTAATAGTTCGCTATGAATTCAGAACTTTACAGTCTTCCGACGACTGTTGTCTAAAACTAAATTATTCGATAATCAAAAATAGTCCCTAGTTCACAAACTAAAGCGCAAAGACGGCTGATTCATTACGAGCTATTAATCGAGTAACATCGGTTACAAATGAGTATTCGATAAACGGGTATCACAAAAACCTATCACCTGTCCCTCTCGGACGACGCACTCAAAGAATAATTAATAGAAAAAAAACAAACTGAGCAGAGAGCCTAAAACGCATTTAATTCCTGATAAGGGTAACAAATTGAATAAAGATAGCGCCAATATCGGAGACAGCGAGATCGTAAGTGCATCTCTGTGATAAGTCATGTGTAAGGACTAAAGATTTGCGTGGACCTGCCAGAGATTATAATTGTAACCACCAGATAATTCAATTCAAATTGAAGTGACGTACGATATCATTTTAATTATTAGAACTCAAGTATGTCCTATTTTCTGAATCTCTTAATCTCCAGTTACTTTGGAAGATCCGTCGAGTCATTTGTATAATTATAATAGGTTGGGGAAAAAGTTTCTTCGCATTTTTTAAGAAAATTCAAAACATTTTTTAATATAGTTTATTTACATTTAACTAAAGTATGTAGGTACCATTTTGTTCGATAACTTTTTGCCATCTTGTAGGTAGGGACATGATCCCATTGCTATAGAAATTTTGGGACTTCTGGTCAAAATACCGCGACAAGTGGTTTTGGCAGTCCTCTCGTGATGTTAACCTGACACTGCCTAAAGAATTCTGAAGAGACCGAAACAGGTGGAAATCTGAAGGTGCAAGGTCAGGACTATACGGCGGATGCATTAACACCTCCCAGCCAAACTCTCTTAATTTTTGCTGAGTGGCTAAAGATGTGTGAGGTCTAGCGTTATCATGATGAAAAACCACACCCCTTCTGTTGATTATTTCCGGCCGCTTTCTCTCAACTTCTTGCTTTAATCTCATCAGTTGTTCGCAGTAGAGTTCAGAATCGATGGTCCTGCCTGGTGGTAACAGCTCATAATGAATAATGCCCTTCCAATCCCACCACACACACAGCATCACCTTGTTGCGAGTTAACCCGGGTTTCGCCACAGTCTGTGAAGCCTGACCGGCCTTTGACCACGACCTTTTTCGCACGTTCTTGTCGTACGTGATCCACTTTTCATCACCAGTTATCAGCTTCTTCAAAAATGGTTCGGTTTCATTACGTCGTAATAAAGAATCACAAATGAGTACACGGTTCATTAGGTTTCTTTCAGTGAGCTCGTGAGGTACCCAAATGTCGAGCTTTTTTGTGTACCCAGTTTTTTTCAAATGCGCCAAAACTGTTTTGTGGTCAATTCCCAGTTCTTCAGCTACGTCGTAACTACTGACATGCCGATCTTGCTCCATTTTTTCAAAAATGGCATCCATTTTATCTGTAATAGGGCGACCAGAGCGACGTGCATCTTTGACATCAAAATTTTCGGATTGAAAACGCTTAAACCAAATTTGTGCTACTCTCACAGACACTGCACTAGGTCCATAAACATCGCAAATTTTTTTCGCGGCTTGCGTTGCATTTTTACCTTTTTTGTAGTAAAATTTTAAAATGTATCGAATTTCTTCATTAGATTCACTCATCTTGGCGGTACGAAAAACAAATGAAAATCACACATTTTCCTAATTTGAATTTGGAAATATGTTCTTTAAAATTTAAACTTTCAATGACACCAAAACCAGCCAGATACAAATAGTATAGCCAAAGAGATTTTATTACAAGTTTATACATACAATTATGCGAAAAGACTTTTTCCCCAACCTAATATTATTATGCAGCGAATCACAAAATAGCGTAATCAACACTCAGAGGACAATGAACAGAGTGTCCTCTAGGTGAGCTAATGCTATAGTCTATATAAGACGCATAGATTTGAGCCCCTTGGATCGCACCGCGAACACCGGTGATCGCAAAAAAATAGATGTTTCTATTGTCCCACGCTTTGTAACGCTTGACTAGTTAAATTGTTGAATCAGCAAGATAAGACATGTGTACTAAAGTAGAGTCCTTCTACTCAGATAATGGAACAGCTTTCGTCGGCGCTGCGCGTTTGTTTCCTGCTATTTTGGGCTGACAGGAAAATCAGATGGGTCTTTATACTTCCTGCAGCCCCATTCAAGGGAGGATCCTGGGAGCGGCTGGTGAGAACGGTCAAGACCTCGTGAGCTGTGACCCTCAAGGAAAGTGTTCCCAGAGAAGGTCCTGCTCACGCTGCTTCTGGAGGTGGAAAATATTTTTAACAGCCGGCCTTTATAAAGTCGAATCCATACTAAACTTTCTTCCATCCTTCAATGCACGCCTTAGAGTTGTATCGGCGATGCTTGTAATCTCGAAATGTCAAAGGTATTTAATTTGAATATCATGCGCTATCTCATTCCCATACTTTAAAATTTATCGATGGCATATCTGGAGGATAAATAAAACAAAACATAAGGAGAACCGACTTAAGTGATACCATGTTGCTGAATGTCCTCAAAGTATTTGTAATTGAACCTGGTAATAAATATCCAGAAAGATAGGACTCTTACGACGATTGAGCAGCTATGTTTGGAGTTTCTTTCAAAAATCGAGGCAAGAATGAGAAGATTCGAACGAGAACCAGAAGTAACTGTCAAGCAATAAACTTAAATGGCAGTTAGATATTGATAAATAGAAATAAAGAAATTTATTTACTAAAAGTTTCACAAGGATTTTGTGGCTAGGTTTCAGAGGTACAAACTTCAAAAATATGTAAACACTACTGACAATAAATGACTCTTATTAGAAGGAAATAATAACTGTCACCTCTAAAATGTGTATACATGTTTTGTACTCTACTGTGCGAGAACTTGTGCTAAAGAAGTGAGCCTAGAGTAGATATGGCTGGCTTCTGATAGAGGAAGTTAGGCATACATTGTAAACAATATGATTTTAACGGTATAAAGTATATTATTTGAACGGTATAAAGGGTACCATTAGCCAAAAATGTCATTATTGTTTAACCCGAATCAGAAAATTTTACACAAATTTCTTAAGAATTACTTCATTTAAAATATCACACATCACATATGAGGAGCTCGTTGGCGTAGTGGTTAGTACGCTTCGGCATTCGATTGAAAACAAAGTTGGTCGGATGGTCAGGCCGTGGATGGGTGACCAAAACTTTGTGATCTCGAGCTCTTCCGTGCTTCGGAAGGCACGTTAAGCCGTTGGTCCCGGTCTGTTTCTACCCACCAACCCGCATTGCACCAGCGTGGTGGTGTTACGGCCCATACTCCTCATATGTTTCTTCACGAGGAAGACCTGCGCCCAGCAGTAGGACGTATATAGGCTGAGGACAAAACATCACACTCGCGATGGTTAATTAACTATGGTTAATTTAATTTCCAAAGTATAATACGCCTTAGGGACACTTATTATCACTGTACACCAATAAATAACCTTTATTCAATAAAGTTCAAATGCCAACATAAATAATTCTAATAATCGTGTGTTATAAAAACATTCCAATAATTCATCTGCCCAAAAGATGCATAGTGATAATATTCAAGAGACGTACAGGTTTATTGACAAAAAGAAAAAATGATTTATTCGTAGCATGCTGTTTTTAAACACTATGTATTCATAACTAACCTATTTCATTGTCGTTCATCTTCCATGATCACAACATTGTTGTGTAACACCGGAATTTTGAATATTAAAAAATCACCTTTATGCACATTACCATAAACCTTTTAATTGAACGATAATATTTGTCTGTCTTGTATACAAGATAGATTGTATATAAACATGCAAAGATAATGAATGGTATATATTAGGTCCTTACCTATGAAATTGGTGTTTTGTATGGAGATTTTGGGGATGTCTGCATTTTACATAGTAACATTAACATACTATCAGTTTTCTTCACAACGACAAATCCAGAGATAATAATATTTGGCATGTATCATTAGGCAAGCTTTAGCAATATGTGTGTGAACACGCTTGATAAGAATTATTCATCGTTTTTATGTTAATGCAAATCAAATGATGTATTCGGGAGGCAGTTAAAAATAATTGTCTTTGTGTCTAATTTTAACTCAATTAAACTTACAAAAAATTATCAAATTAAATAATACGAGCTCAAATATATGGTCTATTTTTAGAAGAGGCAATTATTTTATAAGAATGTTCTGAAACTTAATAGTTACGGACAAATTGCTAAGACAGAATAAAAACACCAATTTCATAGGTAAGGACCCAATATTTAAAAGTCAAATTCACAACTATGATGTGAGTGTTAGCGCCTATACAAACCTATACATATTTTCCAATTCTATAAACACTATCATATTTTCTATAAACACTTTAACTTAAATAACATAACATAACATGCTTTTATGTCTGTCTGTCTGTCTGTGCGTCTGCGGATAATATCTGATAATATCTCAGTGACCGTTAGCACTAGAGAGCTGACATTTTGAATAAATATGTATATTAATAACGCCGACAAAGTGCACAAATCAAAAGTGGAATAAAATATTAAATTAGGGGGTGCCCATACACGTAATGTAGGGACTGATGTCTTTTCCTCTGGTATTTTGATGATTTTTTTTTATTTTCCTCTCGTATTTTGATGATTTCTTAATTTTTTTTTCGTGTGATATATTGTTGGATAGCTATGAATAGTAATAATATTCTAACATCATTTTACGATAAAATTTATATTTTCTAATCTCTCCGAAAGTTTAAAAAAATTGTGTCCCCCCCCCTTTGACTTTGAACCATAAGTTCATAAAATATGAAAAAAATCTCAAAAGTAGAACTTTATAAGTACTTTCTAGGAAAATTATGTTGAACTTGATGGGTTTTATCTATGGGACCGTATATCAACATTTAACCTGAAATTAACCTAAACACTCCCAAAAGACCCCTTAATATTATTTACATAACACCTTTTACACCAAAACTCGCGTGCGGACAAGCCATCAGGTGGTTATTTAGGCGATATTGATGGCACCGTTAGTCCATATCTCTCATCAAATTCGTGAAGTTATTCACAAAATGGCTATTCAAATATTTGCTTCGAACTCGCTAACTGCGTTTTGTACCGCGACCCTGTTTAAACAGAATCACCCTTGGGTACTCGTATTCCGACTTTCTAATTAAATTTTGGTATTTTATTTCTTTAATAACAAGCATGTACAAATACGAGTGCCTTGTACTCCAAAATCAGGTTACAACACTTTTAATTTTTTTTATGAAGATGTAACTAAGAATTATTTCAAACGTTTGGCTAGCATGATTCCTCTGAAGAGCCGCATGCCTTAATGCTACACTAGCTATTGCCCGCAATTTCGTCCACAGCTTTTATGTTTTTTAACTATCCCACGGGACCCCTTTAATTTTCCGAACTGAAAAGTATCTAAGATGTTACCAGGGATATAAGGTATCACCATGCAAAATTTCATTGAAATCGGTCCAGCCATTTTGGAGATTAGCCAGTACAAACAGACAAAAAAAATATTTTATAGAAATTTTATTAGTAAAGCATACAAATTCAAACGTCACACGAACCAAAAATGCAGATCTTTGTAAACAGATTAAACCGGAGCTCATACGCGTTCTTTACGAATTAAAAACGGTTTTCACGTTATAAATCGGGGGGGAAACGTTCTAATTACTCAAACATTGCGTTAATATTTACAGAAGCGGGGACAGGACCGCTCATTAAGCAAAGGGTTAACTTTATGATGTGAGTTTAAATTCACAGGGAAAAGGCTAAAATATTTGAGTGCGTAGATGATTGAAGCTTTGACCGCGCGTAGGGTTAAGTTCAAGGATATTAGAGGTCAACTTCCTGAATGGCTTAACTGCGTTAATTAATGCTTAGTGATGACGCAAAGCGCGAGTGCCGGGAAGTGAGCTCACTTTGATGATCTGCAGCGTGCAGATGGAGATTTATATTAGGTCCTTACCTATGAAATTGGTGTTTTGTATGGAGATTTTTGGGAATTCTGCATTTTCCATACTAACATTTTATCAGTTTTCTTCACAACGACATATCCAGAGATAATAATATTTGGCATCTATCATTAGACAAGCTTTAGTAATATGTGTAATATCACACTTCATAAAAATTATTTATCGTTTTTATGTGAATGCAAATAAAATTATGTATTCGGGAGGCACATAAAAAGAGTTGTCTCCGTGTCCAATTTTAACACAATTAAACTTACAACACATTATCAAAACAAATCAAAAGAGCTCAAAAATATAGTCTATTTTTAGACGAGGTAATTATTTTTTAGGAATACTCTGAATCTTAATAGTTACAGACAAAATACTAAGACAAAATAAAAACACCAATTTCATAGGTAAGGACCCAATATTTACTTTGTAGGCCTCTATAATCATTTTAAATTATCCGGAAAACTGGAATGCATTATTTACAGGTCCTGACCTCAGCCTATACATATATGCCCTGCTGGGCACAGGCTTTCCTCATGGAGAAACACACGAGAAGCCGTAACCACCTCGCTGGCCCAATGCGGGTTGGAGTGTAGAACAGTTAACGTGTCTTCTGAAGACGGAGGAGCTCGAGATCACAATGTTTTGGTCACCCATCCACGGCCTGAACATGGCAAAGATAGCTTTGTTTTCAATAGATAGCCAAAATATACTTACCACTACGCCACCGAGCTCTTTTCTTTTTATCTATTTACGGGTATATCTAGAAAAATATAATTTATCAACAAATATGTTGTAAATTCTTAAGAATAAACTAGGTTCCAATCATGAACAATTTAGAAACTACTTATAATAGATATTATCCCAGTCGCTTAAAGAATTTGAAAATCACTTTACATTAAACTAAAGCTGATTGATTGCCAGGATTATATGAATACTATAATCTTTATAGGTATAATTACGTAGAATAAATCAACGTTTAATAAGGAAGCTGATTCACCAATCATGCAATAGGATCTGAAGCTTTAGGCTTACATAGTCTGGTAAATGTCAGATCTGCAAAACCTTCGACAACAATTACGAAACGTTGCTTTCCATAATAACAGTCAGTCATGTTTAATGTTATGCACCTCTGTCTAAGATTGCACGTTGAAATTACAACCCATCGCGACGCCTACACCAGAATTGATTCGCAACGCGACCTACGCAGGAAACATAAATCAAAGCATGCAATCACTAACGAACATTGTTCAAACACTGAAATCGAATTATGCGAATAAAAAAGAGTGGAACAATCGGGACTATCACACTTCAATTTATCAAAATGCGTTCGAATAATACATTTTCTGTTCTTCGTATCGAGTTCTTCTATTCAGAATCGGCTGCACACCATAACGCGTTTCCAATGAATATTGTATTACAGCCAAAGGCAACAGAAAAAGCGGCGGAATTGGAAGGAAAAATTTTAAAAGTGCCATAGGCGGCCATTGACGACACGCAACGCAGATTCCCTGAAAAGTGACTGTTTTAGTTTTTAGTTCAGGCGATGGATTAGTCCTTTGTTTAGCGAGTGCATTCGTTTATTCACTCGTAACGTAGTGAGATAAATATTCACAGTTTATTTTTGTTTTAAATAAACCGCTTTGTGCACTCTATGATTGAAATTTTTACTGTTCGCGTGTGCTGTTCTGAGCAACATCTGATTCTGTTCAATCCATGTGCTATGTTATCATTGCATCAATTTTGTCATAACTTCTGTAATCAAATCAAGCTCTTCATTTATGTTAATGTTTTGTTGAGAACTGCGGTGAGACAATAAAGCGAGCACAATTAGTCCGTTGCATAATGTCGGTACAAATCTGCATTTTTATTATAAACAACGATAAAAAGTATTCGAAAAATCTGTCTGAGACAGAAAAAAGTGCTAATACCCGCATGTTGCGCGATATGAATTTTTCGTGGTATAAAAAATGCACCCTCGAGTTTCTCATTTCATAATTTAAAATCAAAACAATTAAACGCATTGAGGGTTAGGCGCCAAACGGAGGGTGCATTCTTTACTTGAAGTGTGCAAAATGATTTTCCTTTCCGTCGTACTCAAGAAAAATGAGCTTTCCAGTAACGTCATAAGGTTGAAATATCAAATGGCCACTCTTAGTTAACGGAGCCACCACAGACTGCCGCAATTCTCATGAGTTATGATCTGACGAATTTTTCAGGAGAATTGCTTGCATTCCAAGTAGTGATGCGCGATAATACGCTCTATTTGCTTCTGTCACGATATAGGTTTTGGTACGAAATTTTAAGGAAATGGGCTAGAATTCTTAAGGACTGGTTTTGTCTGTTGCTCTGGATGGTGCAGACTGATAATTTGGTATTTAATGAAGCGAGCTCGCGTTGTCTTCGCCGGGGCATTCTAGAAAAATGTTCATTCAATTGTATTATTCTTGGTTATTGTTTGTCCATTGTTTTGCTCTCTGAGTGGAAAAATGAAGAGAGTTTTTACTGTTTTTTGTTATAGATATTATTTTGGGTGCTTTTATTTTAGGCTGTTATGAACAGGACTGTCCTGACCTTATATTTTATTACCTATTATTTTTGTTTTTGTTTGACTAAGATAAGCGAATTAGGGTAGAGGGTCAGATGGCATGCTTGCAATTGCTTGTGGAACTAAATATTTAAAAAGAAAGTAAATTGCAGCATAGTATTTTTCTATATCTTGCCTTAAATTGGTAACCAATGCATTGTAAATACTGAATATTTGAGCTATAAAACGGATATTGTAGCTTTCTTTAAAACATCAATAGAAACGGCAATCTTTAAACAAGACGTCCTCTAATACGTCTCATTGCTAAGCCTTCCACACGGAGAGACACAATAACGCCACCACGCTGACCCAATTCTGGCTTAATTTATCCCGAAGCACGGAAGAGTCCGCGATCACAAAGTTTAAGTCACCCATCCAAGGTCTGACCATGGTGAAGGTAGCTTCGTTTTCGAACCACCGAGCTCTTCAAACAAGTAGAAGTTGTTAATTTGTGCTGCGACTCATTTATAACCAGGTCAGTTTAGGCGAGCACATTCTTGCCTATTTACGTACAAGCATTACTTAAAGCTGATCATTCGCCCAAATGCTCAATCAAATACCCGGTCCATTCCACGACGTTTATTATATTGTCAGAGAGCAAAAAACCAAAATGTGTTGACTCACGGCCATTTTTATCAGGGCTGTCTAAACACTCCGCTTTGCTGTTCTCTTATTGTGTGATTTTGTAATTGCGTTTAGAAAATACTGTTTAAATCTTTTGATGATAAAATGTAGTATAAGCCCTTTGTTTAAATGTCCGTGCTGCCTTACGTGATGTTAACAAATCAATATTGATTTAATGCAACGTCAAATGTCATATCCTTTGATAAAAAAATGACAGAAATCAAATTCATATCCATTGAAATTTGCTTATAGAGTAGGACAGTTGGTCTGTCATACAATTTGCATTTTTATGTTCATAAGTAGTTACGGTGATAAGATGTTGTTATTCTTTCGGAACACATTCAAGAAAATTAAATACTTCACCGTAATAATATTATAAAAAACAAAATGGTTCTGTCTTTGGTACGTAATCTTGAACTTCACAATTTATTAACCACTGGCTGTTGCCGCGACTCCTTCCCCGCTACTATGATTTTTAACTATCCCATGGCTGCCCTTTAATTTTTTCGGAATAAAAAGTATCTAAGATGTTGAACAGAAAAGGTATCACCACGCAAAATTTTATTGAAATCGGTTCAGCTCATACAAACACAAACAGACAGAGAAACAAAAAAATAAATATTTTTTTTTGGTATTTTTCTTCTTTTATCATCCTACTGACTTGATTTTAAGCATTTTGAGATATTGGTGAACTGCATAAGATTGTTATTTTACAAAAACAAAATATTTTTTCTCAATATTAGTAGTACAGACAAAAAATAAACAAAGGTGGATCATTTTAAATGCTAATTACACCTGTGGCAGAAGATACCACTCTTCATCAATACTTCTTTGTAATTTAAATAAATGTTTTAAGAAGTTAGAAGTGGAATTTGAATTTCAATAAAATTAATAAATTAAATAAATATCTTCAGACATTCACATCTATCAACTAGCCCCATTTTAAGCCCTTGCTGCTTGTGTTACGGGTACCTACTAGATGACGGATTAATATATTTAATAGATAAATACATATTGGGTCCTTACCTATGAGATTGGTGTTTTTATTCTGTCTTAGCAATTTGTCCGTAACTATTAAGTTTCAGAACATTCTTATAAAATAATTGCCTCTTCTAAAAATAGACCATAATATATTTGAGCTCGTATTATTTAATTTGATAATTTTTTCAAACTCAAACTCAAACTCAAAGTCATTTAATCAAATTGGTATCATCAAATACACTTTTGACAAGTCAAAACAAACAAAATAAATTATAAGTATCCTGAAATTGATAATACCACTACTTTTTTTTCGGCCTATTCACTACCGGGAGGCCTTGTCTAGAGAAGATACAGGCAAGAAACTCTGCAAGGGTTCCGTCCTCTCTTTACATCAATATATTCTACAACCTAATAAAATTTACGTGTATTATATAATACTCTTAGTCATAAATGTCAAAATTGAATTGGAAGGAAAATGCTCCAAAAGCGACGTATCAATATATATTGTAATAGTTATACTGAAGTAGTTAATTAATTGTCATGTCTATTCGGAACACTCTCCTGGCCAAAACAAAAAAAAATTATATCTAATATGAATGGATACAATAATAATACCTATGTTCCACAAAAAAGTTTTGTGTTAATATAATAGAAAATTTGTAAGTTTAATTGTGTTAAAATTAGACACAAAGACAATTATTTTTAACTGCCTCCCGAATACATCATTTGATTTGCTTTAATAATAATAAATCTAGAAATAATTCTTATTTTCTAAATAAACGTGGTAAACTTTACAGTACATTGAAACGGTAGCCCTGACAGAAACCCGAACAAAACACGACAAACACGTCCACCTAATGCTTCTGAACCTAAAACTTTTTAATTGTAATGGAGATTAGCAGTTATCTGATTTAAACTGGTACCCATTCGTAATAACATATTTATTTTCTGTCTGACAGTTGTAGGCGGAACGATTACAAAGATAACGTGCAATTTAATGTGATCTAGACAGCTTATAATGTCTTAACTGTACTTCAATTAGTGTCGCTTCAGCGTAATGCGATTGTCGTTGTGTACACGGTTTAATTAATTCTTTATTATGTTTTTTATGTCGCTTTTAGCAATAAGATGGATATTAAAACATCTAAGTGCTTCACCGTGTAACCTCAGTTGGAAAATTAAACGATTCTGATTTACAGCATTTAAAAGATTACAAGACATGGGTTTCCATGTATTATGTATGACTATGTAATATACATTCACGTATAATCAATAATTCAAAAAAAATGATGTAAATGGTGTTTGATGAGGTCTCTTTCTGTTTTTCGATTCCGGCAACACATTTGCAGTTTCTCCGGTGCAGCATATGTCTATGAGCGACGGCGATCATTTTCAATCAGGTGAACCGTCTGCTTGCCCGCTCTTATATAAAAAAAAACAGTACTGAAGCTTATATTCGCTACCTTGCGTTCGTTCCATTAATTCAGTGTTATATTTGAATGAATGTTTTTAGGATTATATGGATAGCACATCTAGGCATTGTTTAATCCTGGACTATCACAGTGACGTTACACGATTAGCAGTCAGGGCAACTCACCAAGTCACCCATCAATGCGTGAGTCTAAGAATATTGTATCGAAAATTCAATTTACAAGTTAGGAAAGAAAAACATCCCTAACATGCCAACATACTTTTGTAAGGGGTTACTTGATGGATAGGTGTGACGATAATAGATTTCTTGTGTAGGGTGTAAACTGATGACGTTATTAAATACATGAAATGCAGTTTTTCTAATGATCGTCGCAATGGGACCGGGGTGCTTTAGAAAGCTATCAGCTAATGTTTGTCAAATGACTCGGAATTATCGATGTGTTTAGTCCCAGATTATTGTTGGCTAAATGTTTAGCGTAATGGTTTGAAGTTTATTCATGCGTGACTGTTGCATGATAATGACGTAGATGATGACGTAATCTAGACAGAAGAGGGCTGAAAGATGACGAGAAAAAGGATCAGAAAAGAAGCACAGATATCGATTTAAAGTTTGATCCCACGAATTGTGATGGTACAATTAATAATAAAAATGTAAGATAGGTAGAGGTACCCTGAATTTAACGAAACGCATGGGTTTAATTACAACTCAGTGACGTAGTGAGGACTTTTATGGTAACGGAGAGCTCAATGGCGTTGTAAGAAAGACAGTCACATATTGAGGAGATTGATCGCATAGTGAGGAGTTTTGCAGTGTACTGAGGAGATCAGCGGCGAAAGACAGAGTAGTTTATGTTAGATCTATGTTGATGATGAAAGTGAGTGTGATATATTTTGGAGAATCTCGATTATATTTCTAAAAAAAATATATATCCGAAAAATAAAGTGTCCACAGCTTAACTTAACTTTAAATACCTATAAACTTTTTTTTTTAATTAATATTGGCAACGTTTAGGAGACAACGTATCCTTAAAAATATAAGATAATAGATTACAACCACTTAGCCATTTTTTAGATCCAATATTTGAAATCCATTAAAGGGAGCGATTGATTGAATGGAAATTTCTTATCTTCTCGAAATATCTGACATCTCGTTAATATTGATACGAGTTTTGACAAGGATTCACGAGATTATTCGATAATGTTCTTTGACTTGTATTTATGAAATCCAGTTGTAAAACTGCACTCTTTGAAGAAACGGAATTTTGTTATTTCCACGAGTCTTTTTTTTAAATTGTGTAAGATGAATCTTTTCACTTATGTGAAAGTTACAAAAAGATAATATAATATATATGACACTATACCAATTAAATGGAGATGTCGCTTTAGACTACCCTCATTACTAATTACTTATAAGCCTTGTATCATCTATAATTATCCCACTTATGCTTTTTAGTTCAATAAATTATTATAGTACATCAAAAAGGGCGTGAAAATTTGGTGTTAGGTAGTTCCTTTAAAACAGATTTAGCCAGAGCTTCTTACTGGACCTGCGTTAATGCGATCGAAGGTATCTAAGGAATGAGGGTCATCTTTGGGACGAATATTCGCGCTCATAGCTTCTAAATGATTAAATTCTCCAAAAATATAAGTGCCACAAAATTCAGTAGGTAACGTATCTTCTTCATTGTGCCATATATTTATAACCATAAGGAGAGTAGTGGTTTGAACGCTTGGAGTGTTTCTTCGCTGCTGTTTGGCTCTTTCTTTCTCTTAAGGACCTTACAGACCAATTACAGCACGGTTGTCGTGTGTGGGAATTGCCTAACGTTCAATCAGACCAGCGTTGGGAATACCTTTGAAAGGAGGTAGCGCTGGTAAACCTATGATAGGCGCCTTTAATCCTGTAGCAGCCTTTAAATTTCTGTTCTTGCCATTTGTTTAGCTTTGTGATCATAAGGTTTTCTGTACTTCAGAAGATTATTTCAGTAGCTGATTCATAATGACACAAACATACATATAATCACGACTATAATCCCTAAGGATTAGTCAGAGACTAGGCAAAAGCACGCAAAAGCGGTCCACTACCCTAGTCCGCGCTTCACCAAGCAGTGACTGCACTCAGCGTGACAGGTGGAGAGCCCGTCGCCGTTATAAGCTATTGGATGTTGTACAGTTCTAAGTCCAATAGTCGCCTTTTACGACACCCAAGGAAAGTTATGGGTTGGTAGTATTCTTTTAATGAGCCCCTATCACACGACTATAAAGATATTGACACATGTCTGTCCAGTATTTACAGGCCAAGTCTAAAGAAAGATTTCGTTTTCGTACAGGTCTGTGATGTGCCTTATAAATCACATTTATTTATAAAGGCTTAGATTATCACGATTACCTGTGTTCCACAGAAATGTGGAATATAAGTAGGGTTGTTCATACCGACATTTCGCCTAATAAGTTCTTATGTATGACAGCCTATATACATCCCACTGCTGGGCATAGGCCTTCCTCATGGAGAAAAACATGAGGAGTATGAGCCGTCACACCGCCGTAACACCACCGCGCTGGCTTATACGGGTTGTGGGTAGAAACGGTTGCAAATAGCGACCGCGATCAACGGCTTAAGGTATAAGGTATAAGGTTAAACGGACCATTTCCGCAACTCGACGTCTAAGCGCCTTTTTTGCGTATGTGGGAATGATGCTCCTATTCTCGCCAGCCCAGCTCATCCAGATGCTTCAGCAGGTTCTTCATCGGCTTCCGACGCACGGAGGAGTTCGAGATCACAAAGTTTTGGTCACCCATCCAAAGCCTGACCATGGCGAAGATAGATTTTTTTCGATATTGAAAGCTAAAGCATCCTACCACTAAGCCACTGAGTTCCTATGTATCATCGTTGATTTAAGATTGCTTTCATTACAGCCATTCCCTTCAACAATTGTAGCAACAATGAAATTTGATCCGAAAGCGAATATTGTTGTCCATTGCACAATGTAGAAGGAATTTTCAGTCTAGACACTTAATGGGCGCAAATCATTGCAATCTGCATTCTCGGTAGTGTTGAAGGATTTATTAAGTCCTCTTATTTAGTGAGCTCAATTACCTTGTTTATGACATCATGTGCTAAGTAGTGAAAGATGTCATGAGTCTATTTTAGAAGACCAGCATAACTATTGCTTACTTTACTTTTCGCATTAGAAAAAAATAAAGTAAATTTTATGTAATTTAAAAAAGTACATACTTTATAAAGGAAGGTTTTACAAATATTGAAAAATACAGTCTTATTTATATTTTTATTCAAAATTTTATAGATTTTTTCAAACATGATTAAAGCTGATGCTAAGTGGCCATATTTTCCTAGAAAACACGACTCCTACAGGATTACAGTGTAGGTATAGACGAGCTCAGAAATATGTGCACGTTTGACAGTAAATGACTTTATTTGTAGGCGAAAGGCAAATAAAGACTGTCACCTGTCAAACATGCATACATATTTTTGAACTCGACTGTACGTCGCGAGGCAGTGACAAAAGATGTAACGTAATAAATACCCAGTAATTTCAATTATTAAACACACAGCAATAGAAGCATTACAATTTGCGGTACAAAACAAATGAAGATGTTGCTTAAGCAGTGCACAGTGGTCTCAAATACTTATAAGGTAAATTTATTTTGCTCAATATTTATTACCATCGCGTTTATTTTTTCCTTTACAGTCATAAAGCTGGAAGTTTCACACAATTCTCCAGCTAAATACAAATTCCAATAAATAACGCTAATATTCACTCCACCGATTTTAATTAAATTATAATTCTTTGGCAGACCAATGCGTGAAATATCATGAGTTATTTTCAATTCTTCGTATTGATGTACGGTCAAAATAGCTGTAGGGTGCCAGAAGTAAGATTTGAGATATTCTTTTTAAAAATAACAGTCCATTCAACAAGCTATTTTAATATGGTAATTTTAAAGGTTATTTTAATATGCGGTGAAGTTTGAAATCAATTTGTATTTTGAGTCATAAATACGGGTTATAGACGTATTCCGGTGAGCCATTACGTTTGCATGTACAAATCGGAGTCTGATTTGTTAAGTAGAAACTCAGCGAGAGGTGTCGTAAATCAGTGATCGGGACGTTCTTAGACTCGCTACTCAGTAAAGTTACAATGTTAAAATTATAATGTTAATATTGGTCAGCATTTTGCTATAGCTTTAACTGATTATATTGACCGTGACTCTAGGAATTGAAACGGGGATGCAGTGGTGATATTAACGGTGATGCAAGAAATGTGCGTGCGCGCGGAACTAGTTGGCCGCGCCTTAGGTATGTGAGCGGTGGGACGGAGAGGCGGGGGCGCTTGCTGTCATCACTCACTCAGTTCGGCGCCGTACATCGCGACGGCAACACACATTGAAAGTTCCGGCTACTTTAAACAAAACGCATATGATATTGCAATAGCGAAATGAGTCGCCACTTAACGCGCGGCCAACGAGTTCCGCGCTTAATGTTGAGATGGATGTTAATAGTCACTAGAATGGACAGGATTAAGCATTAGTATATTTTGGACGAACGATAGTAGCACAAGTGCAGTGATTCTGTCACTACACTATATGAAAAACTAAGATGAGCGTGGTATGTGATGAGGTGGCATAAATAATTTAAGTTTTGAAGCAAGTTCTTCCAGTCCACTTAACAATAAAGGGACGTTTCATAGGTACCCTGGTTGCCAGCGCCGGCGAAGCGCCCACCATACGTCAAAATGTATGGAAATCCTATACTTATGAAACCACCCTTATACGTACATGCAACTTACCTGGGTATTTTAATAATGTCTATCTTATATCTATATCTTACTTCCAAAGCTCCAACGCAATCCTTACAGAGTGCTTACTTAAGGATAGGCTGACTGATGTAGGCGTATAATATAATTCATTATTGGTATGACCTATATTTTAACCGCCTCCCTAGTCTAGTGGTTTACACCATCGGGTGTGGGTTGGGTGGTCCGAGGTTCGATCCCCATGGGGTAGAAGTTAGTTTTTCTGCTTGGTTTGGTGGTGGTAGGGATTCTAACCCCACCTGGCAAGCTACCACCGTTTGCCTAAATTTGCCGCGATAATAACAATGTTACAAGCATTGTTGTGTTCCGGCAATTAGAGGGAAGATAGCCAGTTCCTTAGTTGAGGAATACAGGTGAAGTTCGCTTCCACCTTCGGCCTTATCGTCACTTACCATCAGGTGAGATGAAGGCCAAGAGCTTACCCACTTGTCATATGTAATAAAATAAATTACCAAAACTGTGACCACAGTAGAATATACCAACATTATGAAAACAAACAGACGCAGTCAATATGGCGCAAATATTTTCTATGCGCTAATTCATCAGTAAGCGATACTTCTGTCTATCCCTGTTCGGTGTATCACTCAACAATAGTGATGTGTTAGCTGCCGCCTTTTTATTATCGATTACACTAACTACAGCAAATTGATATCATGTCATCGTAACTCCGAGTTTAAAAAAAGAATACCATAAGCAACATAATAGCTTGACACCTTAGGTTACTTTTACCACTAGTACCTCCAGAGCTAAAAATATTTACCAATAGGATTGCACCATTTTGAGTGTAACTTAAAACGAAGCAAAGGTTTATTTTTCCTTGCGCACCGCTTGCGCTGCTTCCTCTCATAGCAGCCTAGTATTTCGTCATAAAAAATTGTATTGTTATATCAGCTATTACTACTTGAAACAAGCACATGAGGAATTGAGGTGTGCCCTTTCCCCTTCCCCACCAACACACTAATCTAATGTGGGCTGATGGGTAGAAACATTTGCTTCGTGCTACGCGCATAGAGGAATTTGAGATCATTCTGTTTAATCACCTATCCAGAGATCGATTTATGTGACAAAATTGTTGCTACTTTTATAAAATCTGGTAAACATAGCACAACAAAGCTGTTTTGTTCATTAACAGAATTTTAATATTTCCAAACTGAAGCTGCAAAATATAATATCTTTAAGCTTTTCAACGTCAAACAAGTAAATAGGTTTAATTACTTACTTTTTTTTTAAGTACTCGTAGGTATCAAGTCAAGCTAAGCTAAGAAGATTTAATAATTTTCTAGACTTTTCAAATTTAACTGAATAAATCACGCCAGAAAGAATTTTGTAAGAGTTGTGATAGTGACTATAATACGTTTAATTTTAAAAGCTTCTTATTTAAAATCTAATTCTGAGTTGGTAAAAGTAGCATGAAGTACGAATATACCTTTAAATTTTAATTGTCATCATCATTTGAGCCTAGACACTGCTGGACATGTGCCACAAAGGATCTCTGTCTACAATGCTCTTTTTTATTTTTATTTTTATATGTGAAGAGGGGGCAAACTGGCAGACGGCTTATCTGATGGTAAGTGATTACCGCCGCCCATAGACATCATGATCATGATCTGTCCCGTTCTGCCCCCATCAAGTGGCTTCCTGCAACATTACCAGATCGTCAGTCACCTGTGAAGAGCCTCCCCACCTTTTGACTCAGTACGTAGCTGCCACTCAAGAACATTCCTCTCCAACTGTACCACACCAACCTTCAGGGACTCGAACCCGAAATAGAAATAAAAGAGATACTCGTAATAGGTAATTAATTAATATTTTGTAACTAAGTAATTAATGCTAGTGAATCTTTTATTAGTATTGGCCATTAGAGAAAGTCTAGTACTGATTGGACCCAGTAGCTGTATAGTAGTAGCCCAGTGAACTTTTGAGGCATAACTTATTTCTTTATTTAGCATTTGAAAAACACAACAAAGATCTAATTACAATATAATTCATCAGGCTCCCATTAACACTTCAAAATCCATTCATACGTATTTACCGGTAAAATCGTCGAAGAGTACAGAACAGCACTAGAAAACACCAGTCAGTTATTCGCTCTCGCCTCTTTTCATTGTACACACAAATGCTGAAAAACCTTCACACCATAGCACTTTAAGTCCTGGAAACAAAGCTTATTTTTCGATGACACTGTCAAAATTAATCTACAGAAGATTGTACTTAGCCGAACAAAGACGCGTTGATTGAATAGTAACACAATACTCGGATAGTACCAAATATTTCCCAGAAGTAACGTGTTTTTGTGTTCCAGTTAATGTGGTTACAAAGGTTTGTTCCACTTTGTCTCCATTTGGAAATTGATTTAATTTCGTACTAATTACTGGTAAAACTTTCGGAGCAAAGCTTGTTGTAACAAAGATATAAGTAGATCTAAAGGTGATGTAAAGGAGTGTTGAATATAACACGTTTTAGAATGAAGATTTTGTCTCTAAAAATCGCTATTCGATAAAAATATGTGATGCTGATGGTGATGACTCTATCTTAAAACGTTAAAAGCGTCACCACCATAAAATGTAAAAACTTGTAAACCCGCTATATTAGCTGTTATTGCGCTCTTCTCTGGCCATTTTTCAGCTTATCGAAAAACACTTAAAAATCACAAGGTTCAGATTTTACCAGTTACAGTTCATCTATAAAGCCCATAATTTTTAAGGCACTATTGTAAGTAGCCCTACTTTTCGTAATATTTTTTATGTGAAATTTTTATTTGTGTGTTTTGTGAAATTTACCTTTTTTATATAATTGTTCCAGTTGTGCCTTAAAAGAAATATTAAAAATAGTGAGGTGAAGTTTGTGGAGTTTTTCCTTTATCATCGGACCACCACGTCACAAACTATACGGCCAAGAATATGTCACGGTTCTTGTCATGCACATTATAATTTTTATGCTTTGCTATCAAGTTACTTGGCTTGTGTCATACCTACATTTTCGTACAAAACTCTATTTTATCGGTTATTACCATGTTGACTGAATCCTTATTGTCATTGAAAATTAAACACCAAGCTACAAATATTATCACATTACAGGTGAGTAAAACCCTGTTAACATTTCAAGGGCTTATTACCCTTTACTAACATTCTAAACTATTCTGAATATGAAACCTAGAATTAGAAACTTGGCAATGATATCAAGGGGTAACAAGTAAAGTAAAATGTGAATATTTTATGTAGGACGGATACGTGGGTCGAATGTGGATAATTCCCTTAAAAGTCAGGCAGAATCTTGTTTGAATCTCTTTTAATACAGTATTTGACAGAATATTCATGATAATTTCGTTCTATGATAAAACTCTAATAAGTAAGTAGTATCCTGCCATCTTTTATATAAAAACTAACACTACTTTATTGCTCTTTATATTATTATCTGTTTTAACTATTGTTATCTTTTGTACGAAGGAGGAAAGGAATTTCATTTATCTCAACTTAACTAGTCTTGTTTTCATCTCGTTTTCCGTCGTTTTTGTTTTTCCTTATAGATTTGTATTATAACTTTTAACCCTGCTACTTTTTAGGGTTCCGTAGTAAACTAGGCACCCTTATAGTTTCGCCATGTCTGTCTGACTGACTGTCTGTCCGTCCGCGGATAATCTAAGTGACTGTTAGCACTAGAGAGCTGAAATTTTATTTTATTTCCTCTGGACCCTAACGTGTGATATATCGTTGGATAGCTATTCAAAAATGAGGTTTTCAAAAATGAGGTTTTCTACAATCTTTTTACGATAAAAAAATTATTTTATGAAATAATCGCTCCGAAAGTTAATACCGTAAATTTTATGATCATAGGTTTGTTTATAGACATCCTTGGGATATTATATTTGCGTATAATTGGTAGGTACTTCAACTTATTTAACTTTCAAATGTGCAAATAATATAATGAAAATCAAACATTGAATATATATTTTGCTAAGCTGAGAAATTGGCGTATAAACGAAGTGAAATATTTTATTTATAAATGTTATCGATTTATTTGATAATGTAAATGAAAGATGACTTCCAAGTTGTGTGTCGAAAGAATGGAAGAAAAGTTTTTTTTTGAGATACTTCATTAAACACCTACACAAATATACTTATAATAAAATTATAATCACTCATTTCCTACTGTCTTTACATATTATTAAGCTTCATCTTCGTTCATTATAAACCATATTCATGTTCGACAAATTTGGATACTTTTGACCTGAACTTTATAGGGTTCCGTAGTAAACTAGGAACTCTTATAGTTTCGCATCGTTTATGTCTGTCTGTCTGTCTTTCCGTCCGCGGATAATCTCAGTGACCGTAAGCACTAGAGAGCTGAAATTTTGAATAAAAATGTATATTAACGCCGACAAAGTGCACAAATCAAAAGTGGAATAAAATATTAAATTAGGGTGGGTGCCCATACACGTAATATAGGGACTGATTTTTTTTTTAACTAAATTTGTGAGTTAACTATATATGCAAGCATTTTTTATCTCATATGGAAAACTAAACCCTATACTGAGCGTGGCCCGACAAGCTCTTGGCCGGTTTTTTCAGAACATATATGGTAAAATTATTTGAAGTGGAAATCCGATTTATAAGATTTTATTTTGCAACATATTTTACACTTTTCACATTTATTATCTGAAGTAGATTTTGTTTTATGTTAGATCTAAGTTTTGTTAAGTCTTAATAATATTTAGTTAATATTTAGATTTAACAAGTCTTAAACACAACTTTAGATATAATTGTAAACAAATAATCTAAGCGCGTCGTCTCCCGAAAGAGTTAAAACATCATCCACCTATCCATTATTATTACGGGTCTCTTCTTCGAGTTTCTTCTACATCGACAAAACTCCGTCACTACGAAAGTTTGTAAAACAAATACCCCTCGTGTCACAATTTGAACGAATCGCTTAGCGAAAACATTAGGTTGGCTCAAAAGCTTTTTGAGGTAAATTGCACGTGAAATTCGACTAGCAACTGTTTTAGGTCGCGAAATCAAGCCTCGTTGGCTATATGCTTAGTGTTAACTTAGATTAGTTTTCTGTTTACGACGGGCTGTTTTGGGGCTGTCTATTCTTGGCGCCCTAAATACCCTATTTACGACAAACAGATGGGAATTAATCCCGTCAAAGTTGGAGGATTTCAATATTAAAATTGAAATTCTGTCTAATGAGGACCTTTATAAATAACGTGAAATCAATTTTAATCTTTAAAAGTGTTTACTTATAGCATTAATAGAATAAAGTAGACTATCTATTCAGTCATATCTATTGTTGATTCCATAATTCTTTTTCGGTCTAAGCCTAAGCTTCATCATCACAAAATTTATTTAATCTTGTACTTTTGGTAGGTTAAAAACAAAATATTTCGATACATTTTATTTCATAATGTAAGGTTCTTAGTCGAATCACTCTAACAGTTGTGGACACGCTGGGGCGTCCGTGTTGGAGGCAAAGGCTATATACGGTCGAGGTCAGAAAATATTTATCAGTTTTCAAATTAGATTCTTTATCACTCTGTTTTCAATAAAGTCTATGACATATCAAGTTACTTATTACCCTTTGAAAATTAATAAACAATATGAACTATGGAAAAGACAACATTAATGAAATACATGACAAACAATGACAATGACAATAATGAAATGACAGTTATCAAATATTTTTGTTTGAACGTCATTCGGACAAAAGTGAAATTATAATCTGAAATTTTAAAAATAAGATGACAAAATTTTATTTAAATAAGTAAAGATTGTTTGTGTTTCTATTTTAAAACTATTTATAATTAAAAAAAATGAAATTTTAATGAAAAGTTTTCCTTAAAAAGTTATCAATATATATAATTTATTAAGCCATTTACCTACTTAGTCATGCATGTCTAAATGTATTCAATGGATTCTCGTGTTATTAAGAAATATAGGTATAATCTTTGGGTATAATCTATGATCAATCAAATTGATACGAAATTAATAGACATTTCGTGATTTCGACTTTTTTGACTTCAATATATGCAAGCAATTGTGATACTTAGGGTGGTAAACATTATCTGACCGCGACTGTACATACAGACAAAGTTATAATCACACCTATATCCCGCAGAGGTGTAATAACATACCCATACTTTGCCAGATATTTCGATGGTACTACGTGGTAGGACAAGCCTGTTGCCGTTACGGGGCACCATAGAAATTCCATAACCACTCCGGAACTCAAACCAAAATTCCAATAGCCAGGACAGATGCCATATACCACAAAAAAAAATTCATTCAGATACGTAGACTCATATGATATGGCGAATTTCACTAAGTCCAGCGTAACTTAAACTTCTAAGACACATCACAAGATCCAAACAAAAACATGAGAAACAAAAGACACCCACAATTTATAATCGACGATGAATCGCAAATAGCGAACTATTGTCGTATCAGTGAAGCACAGCAGTAGGCGTGTCCAAATGTTTGATTTGATCTTTGTACTCGTCTGAGCAAATACTTTTATCTTTATTGACACAGTGTTGAGTTCCGTCTACCGTGTGCCTGTGAGTGTTTTTTTGTTATCTCGGTAGCTCTCGAGGAATAAGAAAATATGCTTTATTGTCCACTTCGTTTGTTTTTTGTATTGGTTGGCGTAATGATGCGTGAATGTTTAGCGTCTGGTGTTTAAATTGGGAACGGGCTACACGGTTTGGTTGCGAGGAATGTGGTTAGTGCTAAGATATTAGGAGCAATGTCAATGATAAGGTAAGCCTACCGCAGTCTGGACAAATTAGTACGAAAATATTTAAATCTGGTGTTTCTACCTCAAACTAAGCAGGCAATATGCCGCTTGTGTAACGAATAATAGAAGACAGATAAACATCTCAAAAAATTACAAATTATTACGAGTAAGCAGGGCTACGGTTAGGGATACTGTTTTCTGTGGCTATTCCGCATATGGACTCTCTACTGCTTACCATCAGATGGTGTTGAGTCAATTGCTGTGCTTTTTATAAAAAAAAATGTAAATACTAATAAAATTGAGGAGCTCGGTGGCGTAGTGGTTGCTAGTATGCTTTGGCTTTCGATTGAAAACAAAGCTACCTTCGCCATGGTCAGGCCGTGGATGAGTGACCAAAACTATGTGATCTCGAGCTCCTCCGTGCTTCGGAAGGCACGTTAAGCCGTTGGTCCCAGTCGCTATTGCGACTGTTTCTACCCACCAACCCGAATAGGGCCAGCGTGGTGGTGTTACGGCCCATTATACTCCTCATGTGTTTCTGAATGAGGAAGGCTGTGCCCAGCAGTGGGACGTATAATAAAATACGCTTTTCATCTATACATTCAAGGCAGAACAACAAATACCTGTATACATCACACAAACATTTGCTTTCGCTGGGAAACTCAGAACCCCTCGAGGTGGCGAGGATTTGAAACCGGTGTTCAAGCAAATTGATCATGGACGTCGTCAGCGTCCGATAACTATTGTTAACGAGTTCTGGAGTGAAGCAAAGGTCTTCGAAGGACGATTAGCAAGAGTTGGATGAGAGCAGCTGATGATCGTGTCACATTACAAGTGGTGGCCACTAGGATGTGTAGGTTGAAGGAAGCTTTTAGATGAGATCCCAGTGTCCAGCTTAACGTTAACGTCTCTCGCATGAAAAGTTGAATAATAACTTGTTTGAAAAAAAAAATGGGCAAATTTTTTGCTGTTTTGAAAAGAACAAGTTTTTGGTTTATTTATCAACTTAGTTATTACAATGCCGGTATAATATTTTCACAATTCTCATTTTCATTTGCAAAACAATCATAAATTAATTCTTATTTAACGAAATAACGTTAATTTACATTCGAACTAACAATATTATATGATATTTTTCAGTAATGATATCGAGTATTGTATACGTTTTCTAAAAAGTACAAAAGGATCCTTTGTTTTCACTGTCTCTATGAACATGCATTAATTTGAGCAATGGTGATAAATTATTTGAATTTTATACAAGAACCATAATATCATTTAAATTTCACAAGATTAATTAGTTAAGTTCAAACTAAAATTGCACAAAAATTAAACTGCCTAAAACTGAAAAGGTTTTTTTAAAACAGCTCAATGACAGCACAAATAAAGATCAGAAACGCTCAATATGTGTTGACTTTCAAAACCATTTATTGTAAAAGATAATATGATTTGAACTTGTCACACAAGCATCATTTGACTGTAATACTATAAATATTAAGGAATCGATAAAAAATTGTCTTTGTGCGTAACAGAAAACAAATTGAGCCGTCTTTGGAGCTTGCACGGCGGAAACAAATTTAATTTATCGATGTCTCATTCACACAGGGAGATTCTGTTGCGTCGAACGACAATTACAAAGCGACAAACTTCTTCTGACACTCGCTAAGGATCTTATTCTGAGGGGGTATTAACTAAATTTGCTTGTCCAACTTTGGAATAACTTGGCGAAGCTACACCAAAGTGACAGAACTTAATAGAAGTTTAACAAATAGCTAAACATTTTGTAATTCACGGAACATCTTGAATGCATAGTTTGTTTAACAATTGAAGGGGCAGTCCAGACACTCATCGAAAAGACAACATCTGCCGTTTTTTTTTTACCAATACCTGCGATCTTGAAATAGATATTTGTTCAACTAGCCAGAAAATCAGTGGCTATTGTATTTCAGACAAAGTGTCAATAAGTTTGCGATG
Organism: Parapoynx stratiotata; assembly: GCA_910589355.1. NCBI lineage: Eukaryota > Metazoa > Arthropoda > Insecta > Lepidoptera > Crambidae > Parapoynx > Parapoynx stratiotata. The sequence continues at coordinate 2,680,425 of OU342468.1, read as the reverse complement.
AACAAAGATGTTTGGCGTTGGCTAACCGGTGCAAATTGCACATTGAGATGTTCTCATAATATTTTTATTCTTTTCTTGTTGTCAATTTGTTCAAGTCTAAATGATAACTCATTATTACACTCAAAAGAAACGTTTCTAATTACTACTACTTATGTATAAAGTATAAACTTAAAAGAAAGTAAGAAGTATTTTGCGCTTTGGCTACTGTTTTTTAAGTATCCCACGGGAATCTTTTGATTTTCCGGAATAAAAAGTATCTAAGATGTTGACCAGGTATATAAAGTATCACCATGCAAAATTTCATTGAAATCGGTCCAGCCATTTCGGATTTTGTTTTTTTTTTGTATTTTCCCTCTTTTTGAGCGTTTTCTTTCTATGTACAGACATTCAACCTCTACAGTTTTTATATAATAAAAAATAATAAATAATAATAATATCCTCAGACATTCACACATATCAACTAGCCCCATTTTAAGCAACTAATGCTGCTTGTGTTACGGACACTAGATGACGGATAAATATATTTAATAGATAAATACATATAAATAACCAGAATATATAGAAATATATATAAACATCCAAGACTGGAGAACAAATGCCTGAAAATTCATCACCCAAACATTTGCCCCCACTGGGGATCGAACCCAGAACCTCTCGAGATGGCGACGCCTTGAGACCGGCATACAGACCACTCGACCACGGAGGTCGTCAATAAATATCCTCAGACATTCACACCTATCAACTAGTCCCATTTTAAGCAACTAAATGATGCTTGTGGTACGGATACTAGATGACGGACATATATATTTAATAGATAAATACACATAATTATTCAGAATATACATAATATTATACATATATAATGAACATCCAAGACTGGAGAACAAATGTCTGAAAATTCATCACCCAAACACTTGCCTCCACTGGGGATCGAACCCAGGACCTCACCCCCCCAGGACCAATATTTATAGATATAAATAATAATGATTAAGACTATAATGTATGTATGTATATCGTATATCAATATCAATGTGAACAGGTGCCACTGTCGGTGTCTGGTCAAACTCATACTTGTCTGATTTGTAGAATTAGCGTTATCAATGAAGGTACGGCAAGAGGTGAAGATACCTACCTATACTGGTATATACAATACTTACTACTTTTTAAATTTCTTCAAGTAATCAATGGAACCTTAATTTTATTTTATTTATGTAATATTTTAGATTACTTACATTTGTAATGGAAAATGTGGTAAACTGCAGAATATATAGCTCAGATATTTATTTATTTTTTCTTCTATAATTTCAATAACAAGAAACTTCTTCTCAGAACAAGACCTCCTGGTAGTTTTGTGAACGGATGGCGTAGTTTATCGCTTTCACGAAAATTTGTAAAATGCTTTTGACGTTCATAAGCATGTGCTAAGACGCATCTAAATTGAATAAACGATATTGAATTTTGAAAATTTTGAATTTATTACAATGCCTGTCATTATTATCAGCCTACATTAGTCCCACTGCTGGACACATGCCTTCTTCATGGAGAAAGACACGATGAGTAACTATGGGCCGAAACACCATCACGCTGGCCAATGCGGGTTGGTGGGTAGAAACGGCTGCAATAGCAACCGGGACAATGGCTTAACGTGCCCTCTGAAGCACAAAGGAGTCCGAGATCAGAAAGTTTTGGTCACCCATCCAAGGCCTGACCATGGCGAAGGTAGCTTTTTGATATCGAAAGCCAAAGAGTACTAACCACTACCCCACCGACCTCAAATTATTACTACGGCCGGTTAAATACAATTACAGTAAGATAATTATGAATGTGAGTGTGTACACAAATTATGAAAGTAATTATAATATTTTTTCCATAAACGCCTTAGTATTTAAATAAACAATACGAGCTACCATCTAGACGATAAATGCATATAGTCTGACACCGCAATATCGCCCTGGCGAATCCCATTTGCATCGGCGAATGCGTTCAAACGGCCTCTCCGGGAATTTAATAAAAATATCTTAGAGAATAGTGTTTATTTAGAACGAAGTGCTGTGTATGGAACACTGCTATTCTCATTCGCGTTACTTTTAAATAAAAGTTTATTAAAAATACCTTTTTTGATAGGGTTGTATTGTTCAGAATTAATTGTTTTTACGAATCTTGAGGATCCTCTTGGCGTAGTGGTTATTACGTTGGCTTTCGATATCGAACATAAAGCTACCCTTACCGTGGTTAGGTCTTGTATGGGTGATCAAAACTTTGTGATCTCGAACTTTATGCCGTTGGTCCTGGTCGCTTTTGCAACGTGGTCCAGCGTGGTGGTGTTACGGCCCGTATTTCTCATGTGTTTCTACATCAGAAAGGCACAGGCCCAGCAGTGGGACGAATACCTATAGGCTGAGGATGGACGAATCTTCATTTCTGTATACACCATTGCGCATTGAGCCAGCGTAGTGGTATACAAAGACCAATAGGTAATAGGTAGGTTCAACTGGTGGATTTGTCCATATAGGAGGACCTGTTCCCAGCTGTGAGACGTAGGTAGGTAGATACCAATTTGTGTTGGTGACGATGAAGCCTTTATTCAGAATCTAATTCTAAATTATTGCTAAGGAAAAAAGAATTCGGCTCCTTCCACCTCCATACAGTCAATCAGATCATAGCCAAGCAAAAATCACCTTCTACGTTCAAACAATACATTTCAAATCTGTCTTGCATTAGTTTCTAAGACTTTGACAGTTCCCCTCAGCTCCATAAGTTATTAGCATGCAGCTTTATTAGCTGGGCAGTCACTGACGGATGCCGCCAAATGAGAGATATCTCTCACCCGAAATTAGCATTCATAAGCTGGCTTCGACGACATAAATAACACAGAATATTTGACCTATTACGTATCGATATCTCTTGCTAAGCCAGAGCTACAATTTTTTTAAATATGACAGGTAAGCTCTTGGCCTTCATCTCACCTGATGGTAAGTGATGATGAGGCCAAAGGTGGAAGCGAGCTTCACCTGTAATCCACAACAACTGAGGAACTGACTATATTACCTCTGATCGTCGGAACACAAGCATGCTTATAGCATTGTTATTATGGCGACAAATTAAGGTAAGACGGTGGTCGCTAGCCAGGTGGGCTTAGAAGCCCTACCAGCAACTAAACTGAACAGAAAAACCCTTGCCCCCGTGGGGAATAAAACCCCGGACCTCCCGATCTACACCCGGTGGTGTCACCCACTAGACTAGGGAGTCGGTTAAAATATTAAGGAAATTGTTATTTCGAGGATATCATGGGCAAGAGGCCCTTTTCTAAAATAAACTAATATCTTAGAGGCCATCGTAATAGCAATAGGCGTCACTTTCCATCAGAACACGTAACAATGCCTCCTAACTGCTCTGTATTCGTGAGTAGACGAGTTGTCTTGTTACTCTGGGAATATTACTTTATATCTTGGCTGCAAATACGACGTTTTCCATTCAGTAAACACTCAATAGGTTGCGGATATTTTACCGATTTCATTACAAAACTGGCATGGAATCGTGTTATGTTCGAAACATAAAATACTTCTTTCAGATTTCATACGCAAAACTTGATTTAAGTTGTGATTCTAGGACCCAAGAGAAGATTCAGAAATCGCTATCGTTATTGCTAAATGGAAAATGTTATAGGATTTGTCAATTTATGTTGGATAGTTTTAAATCTGTTGCGAAAACTTAAGTCAAATTGGTCAAATCACATAGATTCACATTGAATTTTTGTTTGAGGTTGATGTAACGATATCATCAGCGATTAATATAATGCACTTTCTCCTGAATTGGTTAGCCTAAAAACAAGCTAATATTAACAGTAAGATAACAAAATCACGTTATTTTATTCCAGTTGTCTTTCTAAAATCATTTCGACCGAAAATAGGTACAATTTCACATCAGTCAGTCTGTTCGTATTGCGAATTCCTTTGGTTGTTTGTTATTTCAACTAATGGATGTTAATTGATGAGATCTTGAGGAAATTTCAGAGTACGTTGCTGGCAAAACAAACGTTTCTTTGAAGAGTTCCTTCAAAAGATCTTGTTTAAAGTGAAAGCTTTTTTATGTCACAAATATAATATTATAAAATATATATTTTTTAGATAGGAAGATATTTAAGTAACTGAGAACCGTCCTCTGGTATTGTAGACTATTTTAATTCTGTCGCTGTTTTACCCACAGTTTTAGAATTAGGTGTTAATAGCAGCTTAATCTTTATTTGATGAATTCACACTTGAGATCTGAGTTTCTTTTCGCAATTCAAATCGTTTTTTATTTGAATTTTTATCATACTCGTAATATATAAAGGATTTAAAACGAGAAAGACATCGAATAACCCTTGCAAAATTCGCAAATGGATGTACCAACGAAATATAATTTGCAATAAAGTCTGCACATGATTTCGTTTCTTTCTCAGACTACTTTATTACTTTTCGCCGAACCACCGTCTTTATAACTTTAATATATCATTCCTTCTTGTTCGAACTGACTATTGTGAATTTTTTTTCCGCCATTGTTATTTGAGTTTTCAATGACCGTATAATATTTTTTATTGCTACTCGTTTGGGCCTCGAGTCATCGGAGTTCTTGTACCTACATAATTTTTCGGTTGTTATTGCCTCGCTCGACGAAAAACTGCGTTCCTCTGTACTTCTTTCAATGAAGATATAAACAAGAACCTTTCGATAAAAGTTGGATTGATATTGTCATAAATCTGAACACTAACGTCTACAGATGCCTTGATTTGTGGCGACATGTTTTTTGACGAGGCTTTCATTATGCAGTTGGCTATAAAATCTTACGGAAAAGTAGATTCAAGGCTTTTATAAAATATCTTCCCTACTGATTTTATAATGAGAAGTATAAAATAACATTTTTTTTTTACTTTAAGCTGTTAATAATTAATTGCTACTTGCTAACCTATTGCTCTTTCGGGATCACATATGGAATAAGAGAACAAGTTTATTTCAAAACAAAACGTTTTGATTTTTATAGTTGCTGAGTTGTACAGTTCATGCTATGTACTATAAAACTCAGATTCTCAAACACAAAACTCCGCGAACCTCCAACAATCGAAATTTATGCCGTGCCATTTAACTTGAAAAACTTTCGAGTCAATATGAAACTGTAATTTCACCATTTCGTTTTTTAATACTTGTAGTTTCCGTTCCGTTCGCAGTTCGCTTTTAAATTAACAAAAGCGTTCTGTTAGACGGGAGTGCATTTAAAAGTTGCTAAGCTGACGGAGTCTATTTATTTCTACGCAATTTCCGCTCGGATTTCATTAGAAACGTTAAGGGAAACTTTGATAGTTCCCGGACTATTGTTGACGATCAAGCGTCCCATTTTCAATGGGTTGTTTAAGATTTTTGCGTCAGCTTGATTTAATTCTTTAGAAATGAGTACAGGATGCCGTTTGCGATTTAAATCCATTACTATTCCTAGATTAAATGATACTAAATGTACTTGCTACTGGAGCAAATTTAAGAAATTCGTTCAGTTGAAACTTTTATTTGAACGCAAGTCTAGTCATGTGTATAATTATATTTATTTCTAGTATCAATATGAATATTTACATGCGTACATCCAAAATCTAGGTAGTATATATGACACCTCACTTATAAGTTAACCTATTTCCTGCTGGAACAAGCTTAATAAAGGCGCTTTTTCTTATTTTTAGATTGTATAGAATTATTTCAAGCGTCTATTCCTCAAGGACGTATATTTTTACTGGATTTTAAAAGAGCGTCATCTACTACGTGCACTGCTATGAAACTTACTCTAGTCCCATATACTAAGCAAACTCCTCGCATCGTCCGACTTAAAATGTTTATATTTATTTTAAAATCAGCCTAGAAAGCACACTTATATGCCGTTCAATAAGGTTGGTTTTCTTTTGCACAAGGCTCGGAAAAGTTGATACATTTTTTAAATCTCCCAGTAATATACGTTGTTCATAAGTAGTGGTATATCGTAGAGCGTTGGAAGTGCCTTTGTTGTGACTTTTTTATGAATAAATTTCAGTATTGACTACCATTATAAATGATTCAGTGCAGTTTGGGTACTGTCTGTGTTTGAAATAGTTCGAATAAAAACTATAAGCAAAGTAGGTTATATGTTAAAAACGAATATTGTCAATAATGGTATCTCATGAATTCGACTACCTGTAGTCGCTTTGTCGTTATTGTCACTTTCTATTCGAAATAGTAAAAGGCCGACCTTGCTGAAGAATATTATTATGACCAATGGACATGTATGTCGTGTAACATTGGTAGGTGTTCATATTTAATCCCAGTACTTACTTTATTTTATCTAATCATTAAACCTTTCAATACACTAATAAATACGAACAACTCTACAGGACTCGAAGTATAAACATTCCATTAACATACTTCATTCACGCAGTTTCCAGAGGTAAGTATGCGATTTAACGCATTAAATTTCCATTTGAACTAAAAGACAACGTAAACAAAAACTTTATGCCTCTATGTCGAAGGTCCAATGCACGCGATATTCAAAATCACGAAGAGCAACGTGTTACACAGTCATGTTACCATGTATGACGAGTCAATTTCGTGACCAACCCCAAATTGAGGCTGCTAACTCTGTACCTTATCCCGTTGAGTTAAGGTTCTCGATGATTTCAAAAGCGTCCCGTGGTGAACAATGTAGGCGGTTATCTCCGCATCAGATTAAGATAGCGAGAGGTCAAGTTCGCTGGTAAATTCGCGGTATTTATACCCAGGTAACGATTATGGAAAGCTCCTATTGTGATTGGGACGCGTTAGAGATATTTCCATGTTTCTGCTAAGCTGAAGGTCAGGGAGTAAATGTCAGAAGGATCAACTTATATTCTCGAGTGTTTGCAGATATGTAGTATTCTGGAGATGGAACTGTAAATGAGATTAGGAAAATTGAAGGAAGGAGTGTTGAAGGAACTGTTGTTAAAATTTCACTGAGCATATGATATACAATAAGGTGTTATTTAAATAGTTAGCAAAATATTCTAATTTTGGTCTGCAATAAAGTACAATTGGTCAGCTGAAATAATTAATTTGTCAGCAACTTATGGGCAGCAAATATTTCTAAATTGTTTGGCAATATAATTAATTGACCAGCAACTTATATTTCTAATTGGTCAGCAAAATAACTAATTGGGCAGTAACTCAAATGTTTTTTCTGCTTCCAAATTGTATAATATAATATATGTTTTGACACAAATATTGTTTTTATGGGTCATGAAAAAGGAACCTTAACCTAATATCTATCAGAATACATTTCCTAGGAATTTATCCTTGATCCTTGATTGATACTTTTCCTAGATTTTTATACATTTCGGGTAACATATAGGCATTTTGCTGTACAATTTGGAAGCAGAGACACTATTTGAGTCGCTGCCCAATTAGAAATATCTGCTGCACATAAGTGGCAACCCAATTAGTTGTATTGCTGACCAATTTAGAAATATTTGGTGGCTATAAGTTGCTGACCAATTATATTTTTTTGCTGACCATAATGTGGATATTTTGCTACTGTTTAATAAATACCACCCATAATTTAATGGCTGCCCGATTAACCACTTCTCTATACAATATTGGATAACAGTGTGTGTAATCAATCACTCTTTTAAGCACACACTATGGAGTAGCTGATGGAAAAAAAGATTAAATTTAAGATATAATAATTGAGTTTCTAAAAAAACTATGTACCTACTTACATCACCTTTAAGTCATCTGGAAACTAAATATTTTGAAAGCTCTAAAATTAAGAAATATAATACCAGAGTATTGCTGTAAAACCTTTTGTGATAGACGTTTTCTTAAAATAAATTTATAATGAGGCCAAGGAACTGAGTGTAACTCGAGAAAAATTTTACTGGCGCAAACGTATACAACTTTATCTTATACCAATTCAATAAGTATTGGTTTTTGACCCGCTCTAAGTGATATGATTGCTCGTTGTACTAGTGTATAAATTTTATCTTCAAACATAATAATATTTGTCTCATTACAATTTTCTACCACTAATCCGCATTGTATCGCATAAGGCCCATTAGCCTCGCTTGTAGGAAGCATGTGCCTAGCAGAGGATGTGTATAGAATTTCGATGACAATTTTCAGTACCCCATCAATTTTGCGAATTAAGAAAGAATTACCTTATATTATAAGACAAATTTCTGGTTTTACTGCTGTACTTTGCATTGTCATGCATTACTTAGAGTTACAAGTAACATTAGAATTGCCTTGCTGTAGCCTTGCAAATGTGCAGCCACAATATCGTTCGATAATCCTCAAATACCGCAAGAATTACGTTACTATTCCACGGAGCGTAGGTAATAAAACCGCATCGGTTGCACTTTCTTTCTATATGGCAATGCCTGGAAGTCTTCCGTTTTGTGTGGATCATTCGCAACCCCTATCATAAGTTCACGTTTGATAGCACTGGGGGAATAAAATTGGAATGTTATTGGCTTCATATTTGCAGTGAATTTTAGTAATTGAAATATTTCAGTCCAGAAAATAAACAATAATATAATGTCTGCTCTTGAGAATTTGGATAGTTGTTAAGAGTGTAAATTTTGTTAATCCTTTAAAAGATGTCCACTAATAGAGACATAATGACAAACAATAAAGGAATTTGTGTAGCCGCAGGGAAGCCATCGATTTGAATAATACACAACTAAACATTCTAAACCGAATAAGCACAAAACCGTGGACATACAAAACCTTTACTCATGTTAATAAGCCACTTTTTCAAACGCACAAAATAGAGTTGTACTTGGTAGTCGTCCAGCGAGGTAGAGGAATGAAAGAGCCGTCCTTATTCAGTTAGACAGTACATGGTATTCGTGACTTACATTTTGTATAAAACAATCCTCGGACAAAGGTTCTGGCCACGAGCGAGCAACAAAGGAACAATGCAATGGATGCCTTAACTTCATTTCAATTGTGGACAGCACACTCGAAACGACTATCGCTTGGAGGCAGAATTTTTAGGCTGATCATTTTGTACAGATCTAGCTTTAAGTACATGTAGCGTTTGACCAATTGTAGCTGGCAGATGGAGTTAAGGTAATAACCCACTATGCAGTGCATTTACTGACGCCGTTCACCCAATTTCAGACAGCCTATAAGATTGCTTACATAGGTTTGATTGTACATATATCAAACTGTTACTAGATTAAACCTCATGACTTATTCGGTAAAATTCACATGATAAAAAATGTACTTTGATTTTGAATTAAACTTTAATTTCAGATTTAATACTTGTTACTCCAGTTATAGTAACAAGCTTGCTACTATCAAGTTGCTTTCTAATAAATGTCAATACTGTGATATCGGGTTAACCACTGCGTTGACTTTAGAATACGGCTGTCTTTCCGCAAATCTTGTTTGGAAGTTTAGTATTAGCATAAATGGTTTTAGGTCAAAGGGTCACATGAAATTACTACACTATCTAGAGTTCTTGTCACCTATGGGAATAGGGATTTATGATATTTAAGAAGGTAAAATACATGAAAATTTTTAAATGATTTGTAGTGCAGATAGCACGGCATTATAAATATTATATTTAGAATTATTACTTTATAAATTATGACAGCGTACTGCTCATACGCATGACCAACAAACATTTGAATTAATGTTTACCGTAATAGACGACAATATGCAACAAAGCATGTCAATAAATAAAATACGACTTCCTATAAGAATATTGTCGGTTATATGGGTGCTTTGAAAAGTCAGTTGATATCCTGCGGTTTGTAACAAAAGTGACGATTATATTTAGCGAGATTATAAAGAACGTGCTGACTGTGCCACCCACAAACTATTGATGGCTAGTATTGATGTCGTTTTAGGAGAAAATAAACAATATTCTTTGCGGAATGGTAACATTGTGGAATTCACAGCTGGTGAAAAATCTATTAGACGAACATCTGGTTTGACTGATCCTAATCTACTGAGTAATATATACTAAGTATCCTAATTTACTAAGTATGTAGAAAAATTTATACGGATAAAAAAAAAACAATTTTGAATTATTGTATTCGAATTAATTTGAGCGAGTAAAATTTCGCAACAGTTATTTGCGTAACTCTCGCGAATTTTTATCATCGTGTTCATCTATCTAATTTCCAACAATGACAGTAGGTACTCATGTGTCGCTCTTTCAGACTTAGATTAGACGCCAGACAGAGAAAGTCTGAATTAATCTGCGCATTAAACTTTTCTCATATATGTGACAGGTTGAAAGTGGCTGAAATATTTAAAAATATTTGATATTCTCATTTTGTTAATTTTGTAGAAAATTGCTTAAATTCGAATCATAAATGTAGGGTATATTTCGCTAATATATTTATATTATTATTGATTCGAGCCACATTTGTCCCATGTGGTCGTCTTGGTCACAAAAAAATTCATTTTTCCCATTTTAATTACTCTATTGCCTTAAAATTTGTTATAAAGGTTATTTTTATAAAAAAATTACCACCCTAAGTATCATTATTAATAATGTGACGGTTTTTTGAAAATCAGACGTTGTTGCATCTAGAATAAAATTTATTACCAAAATTATGAATACAATAACAGCGCATACGTAATGAAGATCGCACATAAACAAGAGATGACAGCGAAAGCCCGGATATCCATTACAATGCAAATTCGACTCCGCCGTGACAATGAACGAGTTACCTGCCTCTGACCACGCTAACTTTTTGCTGAGCTCAGCACTAAAATTGGACTACGACCGAGTTTGGTGGACGCAGCGAGAAATCAACAGTTCGTACGAGTGACCGAATTGCGAATGCAAATTCGATATCAAATTTCTCTTTGCAACAACTTTTTTGGCTGTTTCTGCTCTTTGTCTCGTTTGTTACCAATTATTTTGTCTGTTTCCCCATGTTGGGTTGAGCATATTTTACAATCGCTTCTTTTTTATAATTCTGAATGTAATCTAAAATGATTTATGTGAAGTACTACTGTACATACTGCAAGAGTTGCCATAACTTCACGCATACCTGTTACATGTCATTAACTAACATCAAAAGTCTAATAAGGCAAAGTTCTTGACTTTCAACTCACATTTCAAGCCGTTTTTTTACACAGACTATTAATTCAATCTAATATAATATTTTTTAACGCGAAAGTCAGAAGTTCAGTTCTTCGAATTCTTCTCACGTAAAGAGACAGACAAGTTGAGGGTGCCTGAAGCCGTCTTTAAGTCGTCCCTATGACCTTAATGCCTTAACACTTGGTTTTTTAAGAAATTACACATAGCGATAAGACGACCTGTATTCCTATTATACACTTTGCGTTATCCTGTGAGAAAGTTATTTGTCATAAAATCGTGACGTCGTTTGGTGTCGTAGTGGTAAGTATGCTTTGGCTTTCGATATCGAAAACAAAGCTACCTTCACCATAGTCAGGCCTGAGATGGGTGACCAAAACTTTGAAAGCTCGAACTCCTCCGTACTTCGGAAGGCACGTTAAGCCGTTGGTTCCGGTCGATATTGCAACCGTTTTTACCTACTAACCCGTTGGGCCAGCGTGGTGGTGTTATTGCACATACTCATCATAAGTTTCTGCATGAGGAAGGCCTGTGCCCAGCAGTGGGACATGTATAGCCTTAGGACGATGGAAATAAGTATTGAAAATAAAACAACTTGTACTTAGATGGGTGATCGAAGTTTTAATTGTCCAGTTTCTCTGTTTAAATCTAGTACCTTTCTTATCCGCCGGTTCACATTAGCCCAGACGTGGCGGAATGTTTACAGGTAGATGATGATGAAGGTATGTTCAGCCCAGAATGGCCCACGGCTCGACGAAGAACTCCAGAAGGACTCTTTACCTTTTCATGCGGGAGAAGGAGGTGGTGAATCCCTCATTGGATACCCACCGGCCGGGGGTTATGTCGGACTCTTACCGACTAAACACCACCTTTGCTTTAAGCCTATACAGGCCTTAGGTAAAGCATAACCTGAATACGCCCCCTCCCTCAGGAAAGAGAGGAGCGCGGCGCTGCGCTAGCTACATACTAGGGCATATGCGCCAGATATACGATACGGAACCAAAGTGGGCCGATCGTATCGGGGGGATGCATGCTTGAACGTGCGAGCAGAAGGCCACTCGTACAGCGATAAATGAATATTTATTTAAGTTAAACTTTTATTTTGCTTAAGAGCTCTGCGTGATCGCAGAGGGCGAAAAGTCGTTCCTCCGACGACGCTGCTCTCCTTAGTTCGGAGGCAAGGGCTTGGATGCCAGAATGACGGGTCTTACGCTGCCCGCGTCCAGACTCATCCTGAAACCTTTACTATAAAAAATAAAATACAGAAACAAATAACGCAAGTTAATAACTGAGAAGTAATTAATTTATAGCAGCATATATATACATAAGTATATAATTGTTATACTTCTCCCTTTCTAGTTAGTTTACTTAGGGCTGGATTTGTTTTTCTGTCGTCTAAATAACGAGAAGAACGAGAACTCGGTCCCTAGAAGTAATTTCTATGTTTGATCACGAAAACAAACCTTCAAATAGGATTTATCTTTGCATTAATTATTCGTTATCGTTACCTGTGTAACTAAAATATAAAATCGAATTGAGTTGACTCATCCATTTCCCAGCATCCAGTTTCCAGGAACGCCAATTTCATTTTGACAAATGTCGTTATTTCGAGGAACACGTTCTCTTAAGGCGAGCTAAATTATTTTATGAGTTGTAATATTTCTTAGAGTTAACTAATAATTTGCTTGCCACTTACTCGAGGAGCCGCCGTCAAAATATGCATAAATTTCTGGCAGTTTACGAATTATTCAGTAAGGTATAAGGTTGGGATGGTCTGAAACGGTGTTGTAAATTTTATAAACATTTCTCGTTCAAATGCTTTTGAACCTATCTATGTTGTTTTTTTGGTCAGGAATTGTATTAAATCACGACTATTATCCCCTTGGGTTTAGTCAGAAACTGGGCAAAAGCACCGCAAAAGCAGTCCAATACCATTGTCCGCGCTTCACCAAGCAGTGACTGCACTCAGCGTGACAGGTGGTAAGTCCGTCGCCGCTATAAGCTTTTGGATAGTTCTGCAGTTCTAAGTCCATTAGTCGCCTTCTACGACACCCAAGGGAAGAGATGGGTTGGTAACGTTTTCTTTTAATGAGCCGCTACCACACGGCTCAGAACGGAGCCGGAAAGGGGAGGCGAATGCCTCGGAACTATATTGATTAGGAATTACAGATTGCTGATCTATTTGACAAATCAAATGCAATAAAATATCTTTATTGTTATTATGAGTGTTACACGTCTACATAATGTAACCTTGTTATTCAACATTGCAACATAAAACAATACTATTCATTCACAATACTCATAACAATGCAATATAACAATGTTATATAACCATTGTCGTTTGTCGTTCTTAAGTGCTATCCACAATGTCGAAGTTAAATAGGTTATATGAAGAAGTTATATAACATTGTTGTACATATAAATAATGTACATAGAAATGACGGCGTCCGTGGTCGAGTTGTCTGTACGCCGGTCTCGAGGCGTTGCCATCCCGAGAGGTTCTGGGTTCGATCCCCGGTGGTGGCAGATCCTTGTGGAATGGCATTTGTTCTCCTGTCTTGGATGTTTTTTGTTAACTACATAAAATATTTATATGTATCTATTAAATATATTTATCTGTCATCTAGTACCCGCAACACAAGTAGCATTAGTAGCTCAAAATGGGGCTAGTTGATAAATACATACATACAATCACGCCTGCAATCCCCGAAGGGGTAGGCAGAGTCCAAGGAGCACTGTGTTCCTTAAGACCACATTTAGCCATACAAAAATTGGGTTTGGTCAGATGAAAAATCGTGAAAGAGTAGTAACAAGTGGCTAGCTCATCGCCCACACAATCACAGACCCAGTACCCAATACGCCCTTAGTCGCCTTTTACGACATGCTAGCGGAGAAAAGCAGTTGGTACATTCTTTTTGTGTCCCGGACCAACACGGGCTAGTTGATAGGTAGGAATATGTGAAGATATAATTATTTTTTATAACTTTAAGTGTCCACGTTAACTTAAACATGTTATTTAAGATAGTTTGTACGCACCTTTACAAAAAGCTTCTTTGTGTTGCAGCATGTTTCTTATTGATAATGAGTTGATTTCTTATTGATAAGATCTTAATGTTTAAACATAACAAAACTAAAGTTAATCATCCTAGTTCCGAGAATGACAGTCAAATGACATTAGAAATCTCCTCCTCAAAGTCTCCTCAAGGGGCATTAAAAAAAAACATAACGCTGCGATATTATAAAAATACATTGACTTTGTGTTTTTTAGCCGCGATTTCTATTTTGTTTACGTTAGGTATTCTTTTTGTTTCACCGAAAAAGAAGCGATATAACTCCGTAAACGCAGCCCGCAAATAGTTTTCAGGGAAATGCTTCATTGTTTTTGTTAACAAAATTAAAAATAAACATCTGGATGTAACAAAACACGTCAACATCATCTAACTAACGACTCCCAAAAATATTTCCCGTGTTGCTGTATACCAGATTAATCAGGACAATTTTTTATTATGTTTTTTAAAAGCATCGGCTGCGTCGCTGTTTGTACGCTCGACCACATGCTGTCCATTAGGGCATATTAAGAGTTCAGTCAATATTGATCAATGTTTGATGACCGGTCAGCGAAGTAACGATGCAATTAAATTTTGCCTACAGTAATGGAATGTTTAATATGTTCACCGACGTATCGTTTCATTGTGAAAATTGCTCTAGCCATGGAAATTATTCGGGCTTAATCGAGGGCTTATTAAAAGACTCTCTCTCGTGTTGATAATGGATGCGTAATTTTATGATGTTTTTTTATGCTGCTGGCGTGGTAAGCGGGTATGCGGTAAGCCGGTGATATGGTGGCTTAAGTCTGCTATTCAATACAAGTAATAGCATTGATGATGTTCGAGCTAGTGTTAATTTAGTATCGAAATAGCTTACCGAGCATTTAAAACACCATAAAATCTAAAAATCTGCCAGTATCATCTGTCTTCATACCTACGTCTCAGTGGATGATTGGTGCAGGTCTTCCTACTCTACAAAGGCAAATAAAAGAGAAAAATGGTAAATAAAAGAAGTATTCCGCTCGTTGCACAAGTCCCGACGCTTCTGCTATGTCGGTGAAATTATTTCTCCTTCAAATATAGAAGGAGAAACAATTTCACCGAATATTCGATAAGTAAATAAAATAAATATCTTCAAACATTCACACCTATCAACTAGCCCCATTTTAAGCATCTAATGCTGCTTGTTTTACGGACACTAGATGACGGATAAATATATTTAATAGATAAACACATATAAATATCCAGAATATATTATAAGTAAATATAAACCATCCATATCCAAGACTGGAGAATAAATGCTTGAAAATCATCACCCAAACATTTGCCCCCACTGGGGATCGAACCCAGAACCTTTCGAGATGACGCCTTGAGACCGGCATACAAACCACTCGACCACGGAGGTCGTCAAAAAATGTTTATAACCTCAGTTACAAAACAACACACAGGAATAATTTTAATAATTTCCCAATAACCCAGATTAAAATATTAATAAAATTAGATTATGACATTATCATTATCGAGCTGATCATAAAAACTAAACATAAAATTCGGAAAAATTAACCGAACACAACCTTTATGTCTGTGTGATTAAATTTAATATTGGAGTTTTGGGTTTTATTGCTGCGATAAAAGTACATTAAATACCATACAAAATTTACGGGTAAATTAAACCTTTTATGATTTGATTTGGTGAATAATAAGTATTCGATGTCTCGTTTTACGTATGTGTTAACTGATAATCCGATGTCATTAATACTGTTATTATCAGGTTAACGTTGTCGGGGTAAAAGAGGTTATATTATTGGTTTTTTAGAATCCCTTTTTAACGACTTAAACATGGTCAAAATATGTGGTGTCGCTCGATCGTAAAATTAGGTACCTATCATCTACTTATACATAAATACTTACATATATAATCACGTCTTTTATCCTCTAACGGTGAGTCAGAAACTAACCCACCCTTTAACTACTTATTTGTGTTGAAAATTATTAAATCTCCACTGATTGACTAAACCGAGACGATTTAAATTTTCTTATTTTATTTAAAACCACTACAGGTTTTAAATAAAATAAGAAAATTTAAATATTTTTCTCTTTAATTATACATAGTGCTAATGATACAAAATCTGGTTGAAATCTTTCTAAGCCCTTGTCAAAAAATATTCAAAAATAACAACATGCTGTCATAATTCTGAATGATTACTCTTGTCTTCGAGAAAAATATAACGCATACGAAGAAATATTACTCCGACGTTAATTATCTACTTATGTCTAGGCAGAGTCCGAAAATGACACCGAATTATTCAAAGACGAGTTAGAATATTCAACCCAGCATGCGTCTTAGTAATAATAAGATGCGGAAGAGCTGATTACACAAATATATTTTTAGGTATTTGTCAATTGGAATTGTATGTTAAGGATCTTTCTTCTAGGCTTAGTAATATTAGGTAACCTTCCTATGAAATTGGTGTTTTGTATGGAGATTTTGGGGAATTCTGCATTTTCCATACTAAATTTTTTTTTAGTTTTCTTTACAACGAAAATCCAAAGGTAATAATAATTGGCATCTATCATTAGACAAGCTTTAGTAATATAAGTAATATCACACTTCATAAAAATTATTTATCGTTTTAAAGTGAATGCAAATTCAATGATGTATTCGGGAGGAACTTCAAAAGAGTTGTCTCCGTGTCCAATTTTAACACAATTAAACTTACAACAAATTATCAAAACAAATCAAAAGAGCTCAAAAATATAGTCTATTTTTAGACACGGTAATTATTTTTTAGGAATACTCTGAATCTTAATAGTTACAGAAAAAATACTAAGAGAGAAAAAAGCACCAATATCATACATATATAAAAAAAATAAAACTATCAAAATTTTATGCAAATTTAATCGAAGTTTAAACAGATTTACAAAATAGTTCCAATCAATGATGCTAAATGATATCTTCGATTTTGATGACAACTGCAGGCTTTTGAATATTCAATGATTCAAGTGACAATAATATAGTGATTTAAGTGTTCGAAGTTATCTATGTAGTTTATTTCGTTTATTTTACTGCAGTCTCTTGAATAAATTCCGAGTAATCTTTCCACTCTGTGGCTTTTACATCCAGAAAGATATGACATTATTATTTTGTGGATAGGATATAGTATAAAGTTAAACGATTTGATGATAAAAATAAAATTTAAGATAATTGAACTAAACTCAAAAATATTATAAAAATATACTGCAGCAAAGTATAAAAGAAATAATGTTAAAGTTTCCTACGTGAAATAAAAATACAGAAAAAACAATCAAATAAACAAGAAGCAAAAATTTAACTCATAAATACCTCAAGGTAGCTATCCAATTTAAAATAAACTGTCTTCTTGCACATAAACATAACAACGTCATAATATGCATATCGAATAAGAAATCATAAAATTGAAGTGAAAAATGTGTTAACAAAATTAAGATTGTCTTTATTACCAATTATACTTCGAACAAGGTCCCTTTAGGAATGTTTGAGCCTAAAGAAGAATCCTAACTGTCGCATCCATATAAAACTGTACTTACTACGTCAATGTTGTCGATAAAGCTTTATTTAATAAGGTCCCTAAACGCATAACTCGGGTCCGATAATGTCACTGACGCTTGTTTAAGTGTAAACTGCTGTTCTTTTGAGATAAAACGTCACATTTCGATAATTTAGCACGAGAACGTACAGGAAACTGGTTTTGTATCTCCATTATATTAAAATGAATCGGATTAAATTATTTAAGAAAACAATGTTGAAGATGATATCGAAAAGTGAATCGATTCTGATTTTGAACTCTACGTCTCTTGTTTTAGAGTTGTTGAAGAAAATTTGAAGGTGAAGCTTGATTTGGTGCTCCAAGATGTTAGACTAGATTTAAAGTAGTGTAGATTTAGATGTGATAAGAATACCGACTCCAACATTCAATGTAGCACATGAAGGATACAACTATCGTGTCAAAGTTACGGTTATTGTAATCATTCCGATATCGACGCAGCGGGTTAGAATGAGTTTTTTAACACCTTTTCGCCTGCGAAATGAACGTTTCCTTTGAGCTGACAGAATGATAGGTAATGGACAAGTTTATTATGCAGATAACGAGTTAAAAAGCGAAGGTTGCGCAAAAATTGGCGCTGTCATAAAAATAACCCCGGGGGTACACTACCTTCAAGGTGTTAAAGCAGCTCTCAATAATTAGGTAATAAATATTTATAAACGGAGAACTGGCATCTCATCACCTCGTTGATGCACTTTTTTTTCACCGTCAAAGAGTTCGCGCGCGAACTGAACGAGAAAAGAACTGCTAATAATTTTCACATTTCTGAACTCTATGCCCCTTCAAATAAGGTGGATCTTTTAACGCTGGAAAAAGTTGGGTTGATTGGCAATCGTTTTAAATGGTGTGAATAATCATCGCAGTAGTTATTTGTAAACGCACCAGTAAAATCTGCTTTACATAAATTGCTAAGGGTTATGATAAATTCCTTTGTTAAAATAACTTATGGTGTTAAATGGCGGCTTGAGATACTGCGTAAAGTAATCGATTTTAAATTGCACTGTGAATCGAATCATTATTTCCTCAGCAACTAAACTAGCTTTTTAAAGAGGTAAGTTTCCACTGCTGTTATTACCTCAATGATTATTGTTCATTTCCAAGGTCCACTTTGTCAGGTAATTAATTGGTTTTATTCATAACCCTTTTACTTTGCAAATATTTTTGTTATCTGGTGTCTCATAAAAGGCTTAAATATTTTTTTCTCAAAAAGATTTTCTAATCATTAGCATCCCTATTTTAGCATAGGTATAAAATAATAATGTAAAACATAAATTGTTTTAAAAGACGACAGCTACATTGAATAAATACACACTCGTCTACATAACAAGCGTCTTTATTTCTACGAAACAATTGAGAGTATCCTCATCATAAATAATAACAAATTAAACACAGTTTGAACGAAAAAATAGTTATAATTTACCAATTCAATATATAAACCTTTTAATCAATATAAAAATCAACTTCAAATTATTACAGATAAATGAAGTAATAAAATTATACAATCTCCGTGAATCGGAAACAAGCGCATTCCATTACATCGCAATGATGCTCAGTAAAATTCTTAGTTCACTCCCATACAAAGAAACTATATTTTTAAACAAACCCACTGAGCAGAACCGACTCCACATTCTCCAAGCGGTCAAATTAAGCTACAAAACCATTGGAAATTGAACCGTATGTTTATTGTAGATAGAAAACCACATAACATTGTCGCCAACTGCCCTACGGCCCCAGCATGTCCATAAAATCTCCCAATTATTTCCGCTCCTTACTTATCAGCTGTAATCTTATGTCAATCCACTCGTATTACACGAAAATTTACGAGAATGAGACTTCTCTTGGCATGATGAACAATAAATTTCGAGTTAACAGTCCCGATGTCAGTGCTCTAGTCCCATTCATTCTTCGTAATATTACAAATTGTGAAAAAATATATTATGTTCCCCTTTCTTAAAAATGCTTTGTCTATTTTAGGGCATTGACAAATGTGTAATATAGCAGATGATCACAGTGTGAAATAATACTTTATGGACATAGAAAACAATATTATGAAGGATACAAAAAATATATTGCAACTGGCTTTAAGCGAACTGATAAATAATATTGACATAAATGAAGCCGTGGATGCTCTGTATCTACCGATATTACAAAAACGGCTAGTCACTTGTTACTACTCTTTCACGATTTTTCATCTGACCAAACCCAATTTTTGTATGGCTAAAAGTGGTCTAAAAGAATATAGTGCTCCTTGGACTCTGCCTACTCCTTCGGGATTTCAGGCGTGATTGTATGTATGTATGTGTGAATCCAACTTAGCTTTCTCTTACATTTAATTTTAAAACATTTCATTTAGAAGTCATAACATCATCAACAGATAATTAATTCATACTGTGTTCACGTTCATCTTACAAAAATATATCCAATGTTGATAATTTGGCTTGTTCAAGAAATGTATTCAATACGGTAAGCAATAATTATATTTCATAAGAAGGTAATTATTAACATTTAGTCCGTGAAGAGGGTAAAATGCTTGCGAGAAGATTCAAAATGATTTTAATTCTTGTCGAATAAGGTAATTAATTTCAAGTTTATTTCAAAGCTAATCAGAGATGTTCAATTATATCGTATTAAGGTTTATTAAGTACTCTGTATACGCTAGATTATAATTTATTTTTCAAAATAATTAGTAACATAAAGATTAAGGTAAGTACAAGGTTTGTTAGATGCTTGTTAGAGACGTAATAACAAAGAAATTACATCACTTACCCTAATTTCTCGATACTATTCCCAGGAGTCTAGTGAAATACGTTCAAAAACTAATAAGAATGCGGCTATCTAATTAAAATTTTCCTCTAAATGACCATCGGGACTCAACAATAAAGTTGTCAAGAACGAGGTAGTAAACTCACAATGTGATCTTCGTTCGTCGTTGCGATAAAATTCATGGGACAGGATTGCTCTCGAAATTAAAATTAGCTTTGGTTTCATCTATGCTTAGGTTGCGCGTAAGGTTCTCTATTTAAGAATTATGTCCAACTAGTCTTGAAATTACGTAAGTAAAATTAGATACTAATGCTAATTAAACAATACAATATTTGAACTAAAGAGCAAATTAGACATGATCTGAACTCCAACAGACAAATACAACAAGATGTTGCTATTTGCTTCGATCAAAGCAACGACAAACAATTCTACATCTTAGTTATATTTAACATAAGCATCAAACTCCAATGAAATTCGTTTCAAACATTTAACAAGCCCGACAGGTACTGAAGTTCCAAGTAGGACTGGACATCCAAGTTTAATCTAAAGACGTTCTATACTCCTTAAACCCTGCTGTCAAAGTTACAGGTCTTCTAGATTAGTTTTGCGACCGTCCTCATTCATCAAAGAGTTGATCGTCTGTATCGCTTTTATAGAAGGGGTCCAGCTATCTCAATATGCTGCGAAGGCTGGAGATGGTGTGTAATTATGTGCAATCGCTTCTTAACTTTGTACTTCAATAGCGGTATAATGAAGAGCGTGTTAGACATTTTGGAGTTGATTTTAATTGTTTCTAGTATACATTATTTAAAAATAAATTTTAGTATATCATAATTATTTATTTATTGGACGTAAAAGAAATCAGATGTTTGTTCTGACAGCTAGTCACGGCCATATGATGTAGGCAACGCCCCCCAATTTTCTATAGCGTGTAAATGAAATATGATTAGGCAAATGGTAAATTTAAAAAAACAATCAAAAGTGTAAAAGTAAACTTCAAAAATACTTTTTTCTTATAACTCAACAATTTTATCATCTGTTTCTTTATTCATGAGTAACAGATGAATATGTTTTGTGAGAAAAAATAATTGTTCGTATAAGGTTCTGGGTGATACCTATAACTAGGTATATTTTTTAGATAGATACAGTTTAAGACATTGAACTAATTGAGCTGAAAAAAGGCACGTAGTTATTGTAATAGAGGCAGATAGCAGATGCTATGAAATGATTTCTGAAATTCACTATAAAACCATTTCCGGGAGTCCAAGTTTGTTTGAAAAAGGCAGTTCGTAGAGTGATCTAAGCTCGAATTTTATTGTTTCTCTTGCTTTTGTGTATTATACGCAAAAAATAACAATAAATTGAAATCTAGTTTCGCTGGAACTCACTGATTATTATCTATCTACGTTGTCATTATTTTCTAGTTCTATAATAGTTTGTTCCACCCTGCTTACAATTAAGATTTACAAAATTACCCGATTTATTAAAAATTTAAGTCATTATTTAATATTCTTGATACTCACATATCTTACATCTAATTAGCCTCCGACATGACTAATAGTTTTTTCTTATCAAATTAAACCATTTATTATAGGCAATTAAAATGTAGTGGATGAATGTTTTCATACAAAACATTGTTTCCTGTCTTCTGGGTTATGTTATGGACCGCTTGGCCCCTGCTGTTTCAATTAAATCACTGACAATACTTCGAATGCCTGGCCAGCCCGTACCAAAACATACCGCATTTGGTCTTCATTACACTACGACTATAAAACTTAATTCTTTTAAAGTGGTGTGGTTAAAATTTTTTTGTTGGTTTCATGTTACTATTGCTTTCACAATGCATTTAATAAATTTTAAAAATGTCATAATTATATATATCAAATATTAAAGTTACTAAAAAATAATACACGGCACGTACGAATAAAATAAATATAAAAATTGTAAGCGAAACAAATAAACGCTATGGCTGTTTAAAAATTAAAATACATATAAAACGATCACCACTATAATCTACTGGTGATGATGATGATGAGGTTGAGAGAGTGATGTTTATCTATTTATCGCTCAATTTCGCCTGAGAATTTTAAGGGCCTACGGTTGCACCCATATAGTATAAAAAGGAAAAAACCTAAACGAGGAAGGAACCTTAACACGTTGAGCTAAATATGGCTGTTTACACTTCTATCTACCATTTGAGGGGATATATTGATATGTAATGAAAAATAATATTTGAACCAAGTATCACGACTGTTTAGTCCCCAAATATTCTTGTTACGGACCTCACGATTGTACTCATGTGCCGACAGAGCATCGATACCATCTAATCCAGATTTCCCCCACTCTTTAATTGATTATTTCGTAAAGATTAATATGACTCGTCATACTTGACGTTCCTTCGTTGGTACACAAAAATTGATCCAAACAATCTGAGTCACGATCCAAACGTCCACTTAAAGATGAGCCTGCGACGGCTAAAGCAAAGTCGCTAATTAATACAATAGGGACCTGAGAGAAAGATCAAGTTAAATTGGTCTTGTTTAATAGTTTCTCGCTAATAATTTCAAAGTTCAATGTCGATTCAATTGAACACGATATTGTTAAATGGTTATCTTAAGTGAAGGTCATTACGAAAAAAAGTTGGTCTATTATAATGGTGAGATCAAAAAAGTAATTACTCGCAAATGATATTCTAAATACACACAGTTTTAATTATTACAAAAAAATCAATAAAACCTATCAATCAGTACATCATTTGAAATGTTTTTTCTAACACATGATTTGATGTTTCACCAGCTTTCGACGGCCTACATAAATTTTTACAATGCATTGATTGTATAAGTTCAAACAATTAAGATGAATCTATTTTATATATCACACAAGTGACTTACTTTCTTTTTGAAACTTGTATAGCTTAACTACTCCATTTTAAGAGTTTGTATTATAGCTTATTTTTAGAAATATACCTTCACTATTCGCCTATAAACTTCTCAATGTTACTTTTGCCAACTAAGGGTCAGTTTTTTGATCTGTAGTAATATTCAAACCAATGGTAAAAATTTAGACAAATGGCGTCAATGGAAACACCAAAATGTGTGGTCTCAGCTTGAAAAATGGTTAAAACGATGAAAATTTGAAGCAATATCGGCTTTTACTAATCCCAGCATCGTGTTGTGATTAAATTGTTTATTTATTTATTATTTATCTGTAGTAAGATCTGAAAATTTGATAGTTGGTCTAGTTGACATATCACGACATCTTGCGTTTACGCCGTTGGTCAATTTTTTAACCAACTGGTCAACTTGACGGTGCTGATCGAATACGGAGTTCAGACCATAACACTCCCATGTTAGTGCTTCCATGGGTAGAAAACCTTTAAAAGATTAATCCACCTTACGAAGCACGTCGAAATTTCTATCATAAAAATTGCTGTTTCACTAAACCATGCTAACGCCACAGAAGTCCACTTTGAGGATGTCTCAGAAAATAATCTAATAATAAAAATTAAAGAATAATTTGGTTTGTACGCTTCTGATTTCGATATTGAAAATAAAGCTACCATTGCCATTGTCAGGCCGTGGATGGGTGACCACAAACTTTATGATCTCGAACTCTTCCGTGCTTCGGTAGGCACGTTAAGCCGTTGGTCCCGGTCGCTATTGCAAGCGTTTCTACTTCCCAATCCGCGTTGGGCCAGCGTGCTGGTGTTACGGCCAATACTCCTCGTGTTTTTCTCCATAAGGAAGGCCTGTGCCCAGCAGTGGGACATATATAGGCTGAGGACGAAAAATTTCGAGAGAAATTCATGCAGGGGAACAATTTGAAATGAATGAATGGTGATACGGCGAGTGATTGAAGAAAATATTATTATTCTGCACCTATTTCAAATGAAATTCTAAATAGAGCAGAGAAATTATGACAAATTATTAGACTGTATGTTTACAACTGATTGATTGTGGAGATGTGCTTAAAAGATCCAAAGTGATTGTGAGGTTGTATGATTTTATTTGCAGTGGTTATTTTAAGATTGATAATAATGTCTAAAATTTCATTCCTCGATAAGTTCTTAGGATCCATATAAAATAGGCACAGCTCATAAACAGATTCCTCCTCATCAACAGAATCAAAAGTCACGCCAAACTATTAATACTCCATATGATTTTATGCGTCTTCACAAAACACTTCAAATTTCTTAAGTATTCTTATAGCACAAGAAGAACATTTTCAAAGTGAGCCTCAAGTCATTTTCTTGGTAAACCAGAAGGAGGTGACACATACAGGTCTTTGTATAAAGTTCTACTTCCTATATATTTGTGGTGAATTGTGGACTTGGTTCTCTGTAAACTAAACAAATGACTCGGAACGAGCTTCGAGTGGGTAATTGGGTTAAGCAGTTACATAACTACTAAGCACCGAGCATTTAAATGCACGCCACTAAAGGGTTGTCCGAGAAATCGATTCCAATTCAAGATTTGCAACTCGTGAAATAGTAAACCATTTTTTATCGCTAATTGCAAACACTGTTATGTTTGAGTATTGGAATTAAATGACAGCTACCGTGATTATAATACTTCTACAGAAAGCCTGCATTACAAAGCTTATCTAAAACATAATGAAAACCTTACGCTAATGTATGGGCGACATATCTGCAAACCCGTTCAGTTAAATGCCGGGTGATGATATCATTGTTTTTGTATTGCTTTGGACAGTATCAAGAATTTTGTGAAAGTATCTTTGTATAGATAATTTATTTATCTACAATTAAATTTATTATTTTACTTTTTTTACGTCGAGACAATCGCTCCAGACGCTGACTCTGGTAGGAGCGAAAATTGGAGACCAAAAACAGAAGCAAAGAGAAAATGGCCAGAGAAGAGCGTAATAACAGCAAAGTGTCGCTAATACTGATATAGCGCCCCGTTACAAGCCGATATACGTCCCACTGCTGTGCACAGGACTTCCTCACGGAAACAAACACATGCGGAGTTTGGGTGGTGGGTGGTTGGTGGGTTGAGCACAAATCAATAAAGCATAAATTACTATGAAATTTTTTGTCAAAATATGACACAAAATTCAAAGCTAAAGAATTGACTTCATCTCAAAGCCATGGCTCATAAAACGCAATTTGTGTACACACCATGACTCGTTGACGTAATTTTATCAATTTCACCGGACATTGGCAGTAAAGTATTTTGGAGTAACGCATAGTCTACACTAGCGGAATAGCCGATTGTCCTAGATTAACGAACCGTATCATTACAGCTAATGAATCCACCCGTTCTTATCTGCCCATCAACGTCAATCTTCTATTATGTAGCATTGTACATACGAAAATCGACTTACCGTTATTATGTGTTTAACACATCAATGACGTTGGTTGAATCGGTTGCTGAATTAGATTTTTAGGTTGAATTTGCTCTATTAGAAAATTTCGCAATTTATGACATGTCATTTTCTTTATTCAAAAAAAATCAGAGAATTGAGGTGTAAATCTATTGGTTGATAATTATTTTATAATTTTCATCACGAAAACTTCAATGTTTGGATGTTTTATCAATTTTGATTAAAAAATAACACCAGAGTATTTTCGATAAAGGTGCGCCCTTCATCTTCCAGCGGAGAATTAATAAAAATATAATAACCAATCATCTCAATCCTATAGAAATATATTTGTTGCCGGATGCAAATTATCGTAGGTAAATACAATTAGTTACACAAAAAAATTATCACAAAGTTTTCAAAAAAAAATATCAATTAAGTAGTAGTTACTAACAATTTTTTTTAAAATAAATTTGGCAATCTGTCCGAGGTATTCCTCGAAGCGCACCCACCTTAAAAATTGGGAAGAGCAATACATTTTAGGGTAAGGTATTAAATAAAATAGCTCCTACATAGTTACGACAGCCTGGTACTTTTTGGGAATATAGATAATTACACGCTTACTTGCAAAATTTTCAAATTTATATGGACGTGTGGAGTTACCCAAATTATATGAATATGTTAGAGGGAGTTTATATATAACGCGAACTCACAGATCAATCACGAAATCTCACTTAATTTTTTTAGATCGTTGATTATTGATAGTTTCAGTTATCCCCATCTCTATTCAAAAGTTGAACAAAGGTGCGCATCGAGGAATATCTCAACTATCCAACTAATGGTTAATAGAGAGTTACTTATAATAAATGTGGTATAAGTAGTGTTTTTAGATACCTATCCAAAGGAAATTAAATGGTATAAGGTTAAACGGGTAATCCGCTACTCGACGTGTTGACGCCAATTTAGGGTGTGTAAATAGTGTATATTGTTATTTTTATTTTATTAAGCAGAAATATGTGCCAATATTAACTTATATACTTTTTTCTTAATTCTCTCGCTTGTTATATCCAATAAAACACCTATACAACAGCGAGTGGACGGAAAATGGAAAAAATCAGCCACAAATGTTTCTTGACAAACTCCAATCATTTCTCAACACCGAATTTCCCACGACAATGGAGCACTTAAGCTAACTGGATCGACTTATCTATGAACTGATCGATGTGATGTGAAGTCTCTTTAGACGGTACCTCCCGTGCGGTGTCTCTTGCCTTTATCTAGACATCTACATGGGCACAACATGACTGTAAGGACTACCGACAACATTATACTAGCTTAAGCCTCCATTGTGTGTTGTGTGTCCACTGCCTTATTTTCAAAGAAGCTTATTTCGAGCGGTCGGTAAGGCTTGTTTCAGATGTTGGGTTAACGCGGTTTTGAATGAGAATAATGTTTTTTTCTATATTTTTCTTTCTTTTTTTTTGTTGTTATTGTTATTTTTATTTTATTTTTGTGAATTATTAAGTTTTTATGAGATCTGTGCTGTATTTTATTTAATTATTATAATATATATTTAAATAGGTCCGGTCAAAACATCAGCGCTGGATCAGTCTCTGATGCAGCATCTGAGGCCGGGTCCTAATTAACCGTTATTGTGTAGTCTTATATAATTATTTACTCCTGTGTTTGTTCTTTCTTTATTTTTATTCTGTAATGTTTGTTGATTAATAAATGTTTTTCTGTCTTTCAATAATGCGTTTAATTTTGTACAATCCCCGTGAGCTACCGTGACTCCTCCGTTGATTGTGAATATAGCTTGCGACAGATTGCCCGGTGCAAAGATAGATAGATAGATAGATAAAATTCTTTATTGCAACTAATAAAAACACAGAAATAAAGTAAAGAAAAAAATACAATGCAACGCAGGCGGCCTTATAGCTAATAGCAATATCTTCCAGGCAACCTTTGGACAGAGAGAGAATTAAAGAAAAGGTAGGTGTAATATACTTACATATATAAGGTGCATATATAAACTACTATATATAAATTACATAATATATTATAACACATGCATGCGTGCAGGCTCGCCGCCATTTAAATAGGGACCTAGACATTCGGGTAAAATGTGGGTATTTGCACCTCTGTCTATCCCATGATAGACAGAGGCGTGTTCATATGTTATGATGTCCGTGATCTAGTGGCTTATACGCTTGTTTCAAGGTATCGCCATATTGTGTCCGTTCCACTGGTAGTCGAACCTAACCACTGTTAGAGAGGGATGGCGCAATTGATCCCACACAGCGCCATCCCTTTTTTACTGCGCTCAAGCAGAGATCTACGCTTGAGTTTGGTTCTGTAATACGGGCCTAAGACCCAGGTTTGAGTACCAATTGCGTGATGAATACATTAATTGGTTTCCATAGTATGCTTATAATTAGTATATTAAAATTAATAAGTATGTTTACAGTACAAGCGCGTAATGTTATACACTGCCTTTTTCTATTTGATAAATATTGCAATGAAACTTTATGAATCAATATCTGCTACATGTAATACCAAAAATGCGAAACACATTCTAGCAAACTAATATTGACGACCTCCGTGGCCGCGAGGTCTCTACGCCGGTATCAAGGCGTCGCCATCTCGAGAGGTCCAGGGTTCGATCCCGAGTGGAGGCAAGTGTTTGGGTGATGAATTTTCAGACACTTTTTCTCCAGTCTTGGATGTTCATTATATATGTATTATATTATGTATATTCTCAATAATTATATGTATTTATCTATTAAATATGTTTGTCCGTCATCTAGTATCCGTAACACAAGTAGCATTTAGTTGCTTATAATGGGACTAGTTGATAGGTGTGAATGTCTGAGGATATTTATTTATTTTATTTATTTAACTAAATATAATTATTACTAAGCTTAAAAATAAATAATATCACATAATTATACTTCATGCGCGTTCGGCCCGCCCGTTCCAACCGTGTTTGTGAAAGCTCCCTTATGTTCATGGCTAGGTACTACTATATGGCTAGGCACTAGTATATGGCTAGGTACCGAAAGAGCTATTAAATTTAAAGCATTATAGTGCAGCTAAAATTCTAAATGGTAAGCATTGTGTAGAACATTACGTTTGAGCTATTAAGATTTGCTGTACACGCTTATTTTGGACAAGCATTGTACGTCCCTGTTTTGTATGAAATATAATTCATTTCATGTTAAATTTCTTTATCTTATTATTAACTCTCCCTTATTCAGCTTCATTCAGCGTTTTTCTATGTGAAACAACTATTTTTTATGAGATGCTTACGCGGCTGAACAGACGCGGAAAGTTGAACAAGATCCATACAAATCTGTTTTTTCTATGAACAAACACTGAATGAAACTGAATAAGTGTGAGGAGGACTACTCACACACACTAAAAGTTAAATTCTCGTTTGCTATCCTGGCATACACCTACCGCTTTAAAGTTTTCTATCGCCTAAAACTTGTCCCATCTCCTACTCCGGTACAAAGCCAAGAATATATAATTATGGTTGTGCATTTTGGCTTTTCATCTTATTCAAGAAAATAAAGAATTTGAGAAACGTGAATGGAAGCCTCTCTGGTCTAGTGGTTCACACCACCGGGTGTTGGTCGGGTAGTCCGGCTTCGGGCAGATGTTTTTCTGCTCGGTTTGGTTGGTGGTAGGGCTTCTAAGCCCGCCTGGTTAGCTACCACCGTCTTACCTAAATTTGTCGCCACAATAACAATGTTTCAAGCATTGTTGTTTCTGGCAATTAGAAGTAAGAAAGCTAGTTCCTCTGTTGCTGAGGAATACAGGTGAAGCTCGTTTCCAACTTCGGTCTTATCGTCACTTACCATCAGGTGAACTTAAGGCCAGGAGCTTACCTGTCGTATGTAAAAAAAGACAAAACTGAAGAGCTCGATTCTACCTCTAATATTGGGTTCCTCCATATAAGCATTTTTCGTGTTCATAATAAGCTTGTTTCTTGTCCTAATGTAACCATCCCTCAAATATTTACCTCCCGCCTTTCAGCGGTTTTCAAAAAGTTCTCCTAAGCCGCTTTCCCCAGTTCAAAGAAGATCTCAAACTTCATTTTTTATTTAGCTCGCTTCTAAAAAAATAATGCTTACCCTTGTTACTAAAGGCGATTTACGATGGGATACTTTTAAAAAGTTTAATGCACCTGCTCGTCCATTTAGCGAGGTGACCGAGTCTGCGGTAAAAAAAACGGGAACCTTTTTAAGCCTTATGCTCGAGTTTCAAACAGGTTGATTGTATTGAAAGTTTTAATTGTACCTTTAATTTGTTAGAAGGTTTATGAGTACTTTAGACGTAAAATGTTGATAGTAAAAGCGAAAATGTGTAAGGATTGAGTTTAAAAACATCCTGTTTTTTTATTTCAATTTATTGAAGTAAGTAACTAACGCTAACGTTTATCTAACTTTACGATTAGATATGTTATGTAAATGCAACAAATTTCTTCCTTTCTTTACTAAAAATGCCGCCAAAAAACAAACAAACCAACTCACCAAAAGAAATAACAAAACAGTGCATTCCAAATTCAAACGACCACTTATTTTATTGACAGCGATAACAGCTGTTAATACGGATATCGATTTTCACCATTAAAATCGATATTAATAACTCGATACCACGCTTCGCTAATTTATGTTTGGTTGCGGAGGGTTATTTCATGTATACGACTGTCGATCCGTCTTAGATAAAGTGATGACAAAACGTCCGAAGCCACTAATATGGGTCCTACCAAATTTATGTCAGGTTGGCACCAACGCCCGAAAGAATGTGACGTCGTAACTCTTAAGTTACGTTGATTTATCGATCATGATGGCTTAACACTGGAATTATTTTAATTAATGGTCGTGTGTGGTTACTTATTTGGGGTATTTAGCGTATTTCGTACAGTAGACATCATTAGGCTTTGTTTTTCTTTAATTATTTAATGGCATTGGTTTTGAAGAGCAATTACATTCACATTGACAATATTTTATTCACGTTTCCCTCTCTTCCTCTTTTTCTTGCCCTTTTCCCACTCTAGGTGGGGTCAGCATAACATGTCTTGTTCTTCGATTCTCCTACGAGTACGAGTGACATCATTAGGCTTTGATTTTTCTTTAACTATTTATTAGCATTGACTTTGAATAGCAATTACATTCACATTGACAATAGTTTATTCACCTTTCCCTCTCTTCTTATTCTTCTTGCTCTTTTCCTACTCTATGTGGGGTCGGCCCAACATGTCTTCTTCTTCCATTCTTTTATTCGCCTTTCCCATCAAATTGAATTTCTTTCTAGATGACTGAAAGATTACAAAAGATGTTTTATTTAATTCGTTCTAGCCTTTTGGTTATAATTAATAGCACCCTGATTTTCGTAAAGTTTTTGTGGCTTAGGGAGTGGACTGAGCGCCGATCTGGTGTAGGAAGCGGTCAGTTCAGAACCGCTTATTATAAAGATACTTGCAGATCCAGCGGTGCACTGGGCATCTCAAGACAAATTATAGTAAAAAAAAGAGGATCAGTGGTTTAAATATTGAACAGTGGACGCACCAAAATATTGCTGACGGCAAAAAGTTTTGTAAATTTTTTGCTGCGTTGCCTAGTTTGATTAAAATCATTCAACTCTTTTATAATGAAAGGAAGCTTTTAACTTGATATTTGTTTTCGCTAACACTTAACCTAATATTAGTACTTATCTCGTCTTGTCTGCCTTGAGTGACCATTAGCTGTTGACGTCGACAGTTGATGGAAATGTAATTAAGAACGTACTTTCTTTAGTAATAAGACCTCACTTTCTAAGGCAAGCCTGGGTTTGCTAACAGTACAAACACGCCCACTCTCAATACATCAGTTGGTTTATAATGTAATTAAAACTATTAAATATTTTGATTTAGAACTAAGGAAGAACTTGTAAAAGAATAAAAAAATAAAAAAGACAATTACAAACATAGACAATGAAGTAATTATCACGACCTCCATGGATAAATAGTTTGTGTACTGGTTTTAACCCCCTTTTTCGTCCTTAGCCTATATATGTGGAGCATGGGCCGTAACACCACCACGCTGGCCCAATGCGGGTTGGTGGGAAGAAACGGGCACAATTGTGATTGAGACTAAAGCTTAACATGCCTTCAGAAGCACGGGAGAGCTCGAGATAACAAAGTCTTGGTCACCCATCCACGGCCTGACTATGGCGAAGGTAGCTTTGTTTTCGATCGAAGCCAAAGCGCACTGACCACTACGCCACCGAGCTCACGTATTACGACTACCAAACCAAGCTATTACGATGACACGTTAAAAAATAATGTTTTATTTTCATATGTGCTGTTTATTTAGCGATCACGTTGAAGACTTTTTTTCTTAATCCGCTTCATCAATTTCGTTTAGGTGTAGATATTAGCATATAAAATCATCTATGTTTACACATCCATACATACATACATACAATCACGCCTGTTATCCCCGAAGGGGTAGGCAAAGTCCAAGGAGCACTATGTATTCCGTAAGGCAACATTGAGCCATACAAAATTGGGTTTGGTCAGATGAACAATCGTGAAAGAGTAGTAAGTGGCTAGCTCATCGCCTACACAATCACAGACCTAGTACCCAATACGCCCTTAGTCGCCTTTTACGACATGCTAGGCAAGAAAAGCAGTTGGTACATTCTATTTGTGGCCCGGACCAACACGGGACCAAAACGGACCATCTATGTATAGCATCGCAAGTATAATGACTCGATACATCATCATAAATCATTCGAATTTGCTCATTTTAAGTCAACTACAGAAATTTTAGGAGAATCAGAACATAACATTGAAAATAATTGAAATGTTCAATTTAAAGCGTTTTAATATCACGTATATTAAAACTTTTAATAAAAGTTTCCAGACAATTGAGTTGGAAATAACGTTTTCAATATATGAACTTTGATGGAAGTTCACTACTAAAATCTTTTAAACTCGCGTTAACGCCGTTTGAATGATCAAAATAGTAATTCAAACATCATTGAATGGTTTTACATCTTTGATATCTTTTATACCTTTCATATCTGTATCAGTAAATGGTCGAATGATTAACTTAAAATGAGCTATTGGTCTACTCAATGTCCACTCTACTTAATTAATACCAGACATCTAATACTGAGCCGACGGCGCCCAATCGAATTATCTCGTTCGAATCTCAAAAATATCGAATGACAAAGAATGGGCTGTTTATTACAAAATAACGATGAGAGGCACCCGAAAATAAAACTATAAGCGGCCAGTATTAAATGACGATTGAAAAAATGAGATAAAATCGATGAGTATTTATGTTGGGGGACGATGAAGGCTCGTTCAAAGGTTAACGATTCCTATCGATTAAGATTATGGACAGGTTTGTCGGTGGGAGTCCCGCAGGGCGAAGATTTCGCACCTGCTCGGACCTCTTTTTTCATGGCAGCACCCAAACAGGGTACAGGTGATGATATTCGTCCTTTTTGCTGTCGCTATGCTTACTAACAAGATCAGGATAAATTTGACATTTACTAAATCAGTTCAGATGGTGATCTTTGGCGTTTTATGCTCGAAGTTGTTATACTCATAATTTTTTCTGAAATTATCGAAGTACAACCTGTAATAAGAAGCATTTAGTGGATAAATTCTATTTAATTTTACCTAACAAATTACCTAGATTTAATCAATTAAATAGTATTCTTAATGTAATATCCATTTCAGCCCACATAGGTCTGAAACATAAAGAAAAATATCAAATATGATTTAATATCAAATAGGTACTCATATTCTTATTTTGAAAGTAAATGTAGAATAGATATCTAAATTTCGTTATGAAAATTTAAAAGTCTTTTAAATTGCCTATTGGCTTGAATATCATTCGAGAAAGAATACTAAATGTATCAGATTTAAATAATGGAGACAGTCACAAAAAATGTGCAGACCAACAATATTACAAAATTGACTAATAACCACCTGTAAAAACTATCAACAAAGATTTCACAAAAGACGTAATAAAAAATAACTTTATAAAATATAAAAATCCTCAGTCCTAAACTACATTAACGTGTGGTCACAATCCATCGCCGATAACTATAACAGGATTTCATTTTAACGTTATGATAATTTTAATAGAAAGTGCCAGTGCCCTACTGAGTGGAACAAATAGCTTTTTCGATAAGTTGTCTTCCGAAAAACAATTCATATATTCGACACGGGACATTGCCTCTATCGATTCACTCATGGATTCCAGATAAATTGAATATTTGGTTATTATTTTATCAGTTTTTTATTCTTTCAATGTATTATCTGTCTACTTTGGATACCTGACCATCTGTTTATTATTTTTGTTTGTTTTTGTTTTGGCGTGTGTTGAAGTCGTAATGATTTTTTTTTTAAATCATTATGACAAGCAAGCAGTTGGCGCTCCTGATGGTAAGCGGCGGCACCACAGGTATACATTTACATAGATGACACAAATGCATGTACTGCGCGTGTCCGAAAACTCCGACCAAACGTCAGGGTTGACCGCTTCTGTCAAAAAAGCAAAAAAAAAAAATTTTCATTGTGTGCTAATTGGCGGATGGGTATCGACGGTTTTTTTTTAATCAGATTGGATCTCCCGTCTCAAAATTGCCGCTGCGACGTCACAGTAGACGTTAAATAGTTTACACGCTTGGTTTCCATACAAATCGTTATACTTGCGTTATCTATATAAATGTATATCTGTGGGCGGGACATATATATCATACGTGATACTATTATGATACTCGTACTTATAAGAGGTTACATGAAGATGGAGCTCCTATACGAATCACGGTCTTCGTGGTCAACTTGGGAAAAGTAAAGTCTCAGTTCACGCTGTTTTACTAAAAGAAGGAACTGCATCTTTGCGGCGTAAATAGGTATGGCAAATACAAGTATATCCTTATTGATACTTTTTTCATGCAAAAATACTTTAATTAAACTTACATTTTAAATCACAGAAAAATATCTACAATGAAGAGAGGAGCTCAGTGGCGTAGAAGTGGTTTAGTACGCTTTGGCTTTCGATCGAAAACAAAGCTACCTTAGCCTGGCAGGCCGTGGATACCCATCCAAAACATTGTGAATTTGAACTTTTCCGTGCTTCGGAAACTCCTCCGTTGGTCCCGGTATTACCACCGTTTCTACCCACCAACCCAAATTGGGCCAGAGCGCGGTCTTACGAGCTTACTCCTCATGTGTTTCCCCATGGGGAAGGCCCTTGCCCAGCAGTGGGATGTATATACGCTCAGGACGATCTACAACAAATTATCATAGCTCTGAGTGATTCGACTGAATTATGTCAAGGTGCTATAATTCAATTGTTTCATAATTAAGTTCTTCTAAAGTGAGTCGATTCCATCTTTCTACCGTATCTTAATTTAAGTAAACACTTGGCCTTAATGAACAGACACTAAATAAGAGACTCGGGTGACGTTTTCATTTAGCTCAAGATAATTGTATTTGTTCACTGGAATCGAATCTATTTCTTTGTATACATTTGGGTAAGCGTTTACGTTGGTGGCGGACAGTTAAACGTTTTTAAATGAGACGCAAGCAGACACAAGTGAGAAGTGTTTTGGCACTATCTTCAAATTATTTGGAATTTTCCTATTGTGTTTACTTCGTTTTTTGAGATTTATTCATTGGTAGGTGGTAGGTAAATTGTAATATACTTTACTGTAATATGCCAATAGCTGTCTATTTAAATTTTCTTAGGAAATATATATATATGTATATATTCTCTCTCTCACTCTCTATATATATATATATATATATATATATATATATATTCTCTCTTTTGATTTGTTTTGATAATTTGTTGTAAGTTTAATTGTGTTAAAATTGGACACGGAGACAACTCTTTTTAAGTGCCTCCCGAATACATAACACAGAAATATAGTAAAAAAAAAACTTAATGCAACACAGGCGGTCTAATACATTTGGTCTTACTTAAATCTGTCGCCATAATAACAATGTTATAAGCATTGTGTTCCGGCAATCAGAGGTAAGATAGCCAATTCCTCAGCTGTTGAGGATTACAGATGAAGCTCGCTTCCACCTTATCGTCACTTACCGTCGAGTGAAATGAAGGCCAAGAGCTTAACTGTCATATGTAAAAAAAAACAAAAATCGCAATATCTTCCGGGCAACCTTTGGGCAGAGATAGAATGAGGAAAGAAAAGGTAGGTGTAATATACCAAAAACTATATATATTATATAAATTACATAATATTGAGTATAAATATTTTATTTAGGCGAAAATTATAAAATGTGTTGGAGGGAGGGGTCAAAGACAAAGGAAATGGGTATGGACCAGATTATTAAAGGATATTAAGGATTGGGATTATTTGATTGGTAATGGAAGGTTGTTCTAGAGAGAGAGGCTTCGACAGTAAAGAATATATAATGTTTGATACCCGAATAATCTTTCATGCCCTTAAATAATATTTCACCAAAAATGAGTCATTCCATAAAAGTAAAAGAATTGCGAAGAAATTTTCACGACACTTAAAAAATGAGCTCTGACCGAGAAGGGTGACTTGACAAAAAGGTACACTTATTTTTGAAGTATAACCTCGACTAAGTCGAAAGGCAAATTATTTCACTCAATTTTCACGCTGTAATTCACATGAAGGGTAGATTAAGAAAAGTTTGCTGTTTCAATTAAGCGGTTTTTTCTTTTCCGCTCAAAAAGTTCCACTTTGTTTTACAAGAGCGAAAACTTCGTTATTTCACCACTCATAGTTACGGCTAAGTTGCTGCTAACTCAAGGCTTTGGTGAATTCTGTTTTATAATCTGCTTTTGGCTTTTTTTTTTGCATTTTTGATTGTAACCGTCGTTTTTTGGTTTATAAGGTAGAATAGATTTCACTTTCAGAGGGCCGTGAGAATTAACACAATAGAGTGGAGGTCTTACATCCAGCAGGAGGGAAAAACGGATAGTATGAACAGATAGAATACTATTATTATTGCGGTCCGTCTTTGTAGCTTCACATATATTGGGTCCTTACCTATAAAATTGGTGTTTACCACCAACCACCAACCATATTATTTGAGATATCTTATTAGGTTACAGGGGCTATCGAATCAAAATAAAAAATAATAATTTCATAGGCCAAGTTAAAATACAAGCACTTAACTGAGATAGTGATCTATTAACGCACAGCCCAAACCACTGAACGGATCGGGCTGAAATTTGGCATGCAGGTAGATGTTATGACGTAGGCATAATTTAAGAAAGAATTTTGATAAATTCCACCCCTTAGGGGATAAAATAGGGGATGAAAGTTACCAAATTAATGACAATACTTCTTAACGCGAGCGAAGCCGCGGGCAAAAGCTAGTTTTATGCATATTACAAAATAAATAATGATTAAAAAATGATATTATAGTTCATTACCGCGCTTGTATCAAGTACTTACATTTACAGCGCTCTGACTGTGGTTGTAATCGACACCGGCCGGATTCCGGTAGTAAAGCTTTTCATGAGAAGAATCCGGAAAATAACTCATGACCATTTTTTTAATAGGGTTCCATGCACTTTGCACAGTGTAGGGTTTATCACAATAAAGTTTGCAGAAGATTTATTTAAAATCAGTGGTACAGTATTGAACTAGCATTTGCACGAGGAAGTGAAATACAAATCGGCTTTCTCTCACTTTTCCTTGTAATAGCTTGAATAAGAGAATCGTTCGGCATAATGAACATATTTCTTCGATTTTGGGAATTTCCGAGAATTCCCGGGATTACTGCGTCGAAATACCGGGTGTTAGCGACTGGCTGATATTAACCTCTTTTTTATATACACTATAATTATACAACTTAGGATGGCTGCGATGTGTGTCATCCTAGCCTATACTTCTATATGTCCCACTGCTGGGCAAAGACCTTCCTCGTGGAAAAACACTTGAAGAGTATGTGCCGCAACACCACGCTGCTCTTTGGCCTAATGCGGGTTGGTAGGTACAAACGGGTGCAATAGCGGTCGGGACCAACGACTTAACGTGCTATCCGAAGCACAGAGGAGCTCGAGATCACAAATTATTGGTCACCCATCCAAGGCCTGACCATGGCGAAGGTAGCTTTGGTTTCGATCGAAAGCCAAAACGGACTATCCTCTACACCATCGAGCTCCTCAATCAATCCCAATCTGATGTGTGTAATATAATAGGAGGCAACAAACAGTATTCACAATAAATACTTGTGGAGGCTCTTGATGAAGGCCTGTGCCTGCAGCTCAGCTTAGACAGTGAGTACCCCCGCAAACTATAGCCAAGTGTTTTAAGTATTCTAAGAGACACCAACCTGCATTGAGGCAGCGTAGTGGTGTGACGGACCATACTCCTCATTTGTTTGTTTCATTGGGAAGTTATAGGCTGAGGAGAAATTCTTTGAGACCATGGTATACAAAAAACACTTATTGTGGATCCATTCTCCAAGACATATTAAAATTAATGAAATTCTTCCATATTGTGCAATATATAAAATTATACTTATATCTGGAAAACTTTCCGTTCAAGAGAATGCGGGTTATCGAAAGCTCCGTTATGTTTTCAAGAACTTAATAAAGGGAGGGTTAAATATTTCGAACAATATTCAAAGTAACGTCAGAACTATTCGTACGGTCAGCAAAATGGATAATAGGTTTGAAAGTATTCACTATCTTGGGCGTGAGTTATGTGAAGTACGAATGGAATGTGGTTGGTTCTTCGAAAGAGTACCTAATATTCGCATGCTGGATTTCCGGTACTCCTAAGCCCTCCATCAGCCATGAATTTTGGTATCATTCTTAGCAAGAACATTTTGAACTAAAGCAGCATTTTCAAGAAACCCACAAACTGCAGTTTGGGGTCTAGAATTCAATATGAGATGTAGAAATAAATTTTCACCCCAAAAAGATAAAGTTTTCTAGAAAGATAATCTGTGGACGTTTGGAGCTTCCACTAGGTGGTCTTGTCACCGAGTTTTTTTTTTTTTTTTTTTGGTAATTATGCTAGGGTTAGTTATAGCTAGAGAAAGCGGAGCGCTATTTACTACGCTCACACTTTATCAGCTTGTTTTAATGATGAAAATATATGTTTTGCTTTTATGTTTGTTTACTTAAAATGGTTTGATTTTATAATTTACTTGGTATGATTTTTATTTTTTTTTATTTTTATTAATTGTATTTTTTTTTTAATCTTTTATGATTTTAACTATACACGTGGAAGATGAGAGTGAAAACGTGCGTGTATGTTTATTATAGATATTCATATATCAACATTATAGTATATAAATACTATAATAATATATACTAAATATATAATATACTTAAATATATAGTTAAGGTCATCAATAATAATAAATATGAATAGGATGTTGGAAGTAAATACACAAAACCCAACATTATAGCTATTTAAAAATCAGGAGTCAATTTGACGCATGATTATTATTTTAAGACATTTAAATATCTTTCTAGGGTTATTACAATTAGTAGACTCCTTATTCAGTTATGGATGATTTGATTACATCCAGTCTCGGATGTCTGCGAAAACCGAATATTTACGCTGAGTTGCGCACTTTTTAGTGTCACAATAATAATTAAGCATGGCGCTTAGGTTGATTTTGTAGAATAAGTGTCACTAGTTAAATATTTTCATTATTTTAGTCTAATACAGGAATAAAAATTGAAACTACTTTAGTATGTTGAAGATGTAAACCAAAACGGTGTATAAATATACTATGCTCTTATACAAATACTTTACGAGTCTTTGACTTATATTGTATATCCTTTTCAGCTGATCTAACACACACAAATATAAATCCCTATTTTACGGCTAAGTTCTCAAGCAACCTTCGTTTGTAAATAATTAATGTATCAGAACTAGGGGCTTATTGTATCTGTGCATATTATATAGACTCTTCAATATACCGGGATCTATGCATAATTTCTGGAAAATTTACTGGCAAAAGTTACCATGACAAATTGTTCTTTACCCTCAGGGGCAGTTCTGTCCAAAACATTTTTATAGTAAAAAAGGGACGTGTTTAGTAATATAAATCTGGCAAGTGTTAAAGTTTTGAAGCGAGGGATCAAACTTGGATTTATGTTCTCACTTATTCTTACTTCTAAATTAAGTTTGTTACTTTAGAGTTTGAATATTTATTTATAGAAGCTTTCATGTCCATTACAAAAAAAATATACACATGGCGGACTTAACGACTAATATCGCTCTCTAACAGTCAACCATCAGGCAAAGCAGAGATCTGGAGGCGGCTTAATAAAATTAACATAAATATGCATCAATTTAATATTAAATAAAATTACATGGAACTACATAAATACGCAATATATAACTACATAAATAGTTAAATAAATAATAATATATAAGTATACAAAAATACATACATAATAAGATAATGATTCGTTGTGTAGAAACAGACAAACTAGCATTATACATGTTTGAGAAGTAATCACGCAATTTTGATCTGAAACTAAACTTAGAAGTAGCAGTTCTAATATAATAGGGTAGGGAATTCCAAAGCTCGATCGCTTGTCCAGTGAATGAGTCAAACATAAAACCTGAATGTTGAGAAGGCACAGAGAGAGTAAGTCATCTTGAGGATCGGAGATTTCGGTTGCTGACATCAGAGTGAAAATGAAATTTAGACTTCAGGTAGTCGGGAGAACTGGGATCAAACAAAATAGAGAAGAGAACACAAAGTATCCAGACGTTCCTACGATATCTTATTGAATAACATACATACATACATAAATCACGCCTATATCCCCGAAGGGGTAGGCAGAGGTGAACTAGCACCCACGTTTCGCCAACTATGTCAAGTCCAACCAACTATGTAGGTGGCGAGCCTATTGCCATTTATCGGGCACAAAAGTCGCAGTGCATTGCTAGCCTTGGTGGTATAAGAGGAACGCTGCTGCCCATTCCCAATCACTGATTTATCCTTAGTCGCCTTGTACGACACCCACGGGAGAAATTTGGGGAGGTGACAATTGTATTCTACTCTGCCGTCACCACACGGCCACCGTCACCACACGGCACACGGAGTTTGAATAAGATTGATAATTTAAAATTTTGTGTCTGCTTCTCTAAAGTTCTTTAGAAACAATTGTTGCAAGCAATTACCATGAAGATGCTTTAAAAAATTAAACGATAAGTAGGTCAATTTTTGATATTTCTAATTCCATGAAAAACTTGTACTTATTAAAAGTTTGAAGAATTTCGCTCCAGAACCGAGCCACTTCCAAGTTGACATTATTCGAGCAAGAGAAATTCCGCTCTTTCGAATGAAATTGTAGCTTTTCACTCGTGAAAATAGTTCACTCTGAGTGCGAATAAAATTTTACATTTTAACTAAGAGACTTCTTTTCTGTGTTACCTGTTTTGAGTGTGCTGGTATCGTCATGAAACCGACTTTTGCTCATTAAATTCGGATATTTAAAAATTTATTTAATTTGAGTCCAAATAGTCCCACATTAGTTATTCCATATGCTTAAAAACATTTTACTTGTTTGCAGACCTTTGGATCTTTGCGGCTAAAGGTTGTCAACTGGCAACCACTTACTGGAAGACGCAGGGTTGATAGTCTTCATAAGGTGGACGAACTTCTTCATACGGGCAGAGCAAGATTGAGCATACCGATCCTCGGGGTAAACCAATATCAGCAATGGGCAAAAGGTCGAATGCACTGCCACTATTAGGTAGAGGCCTTGCTACATGGAAGAAACACCTGAGAAATATGGACCGAAAAAAACTCAAGGTTTGCCGAATAACGACGGTGAGATGAATCAGTTGCAATAGTTACCGATAGCAAATTAGGAACAATTTTAGACAAGGCTATCGACAAATTAAAATTAGAACATCCAAATCTGCTGAAATAGAAAATCCCTCTTTTAGATCTATCTTAATTACAACTGACAATACTTCTTTGACCCGTTTCCTAATTGTACTAAGCCACGAATGTCGGCCGGCTACTGTGCCAAATCGGGATCCAACTGACACAATACCGCTAAAAGATGAACACCGAATTACGGACCAACTGCACCAAAATTTATTCCAGACTATTTTTGGTGGATCCGAATCCGAATCAGCTCTTATGACAAATAAATTTATTGCACGCGAAGATTGGACAGTTTCTAATGAAATATTTAAATCTCATTTTATGTTCTCTAGCAAAATTTTAGCAGTGAGTAATTTAATTTAAATTTTGCTCAACATGGTGTAACTTGCGACCACAACGTTGTGGAAACCGATTTAAGGTTCAACCATGGTTTAATTTTCTGAATGACTCTATTCTCAAATTAAAATCAATTCGTTCCGTTGAGTACTTTAATAATTATACTTGGTTTGTAACATTTAATCTTCTGTTTCTCATTTATTTTCTTTACCATCTGAATTTATATAATCGCAAAAATTCAGTTTCAGCGATCGTAAAATTTTTACTGTTTCTCTAGTAAATTCACAAACATCAGAAATAAATATAAGAGGCTCATTTAGCTTCTCCTTGAGATTTACACCGTGTTTCAAAACTCACCCCTACAAATCAATTTTAAGTACCGCCTAGTACTAGCTACCAGGAGTAGGAACTGAGTTGAAAATTCAGAAAGCAATTTCTACTGATAAACTTAACTAAACCTATAATCGAGTTGCGATTTGATGTCGATAGTTTTAATTTTTCGGAAAAAAATATAAATTTTCGGCTATTAAAAATATCAAGCTACGGTCCTCATATTTTGGCAATGATATTTAAGGTACCCTACCTTTCGGCTTTTTTGGTTTGTTTTTGTAACACTTTGTATATAACATATCACTCACATACCACTCATAAATTCTCTTGATTAGTTTTTAGACTCAAACACTAAAAAGTCGCGAATAAAGCCTCTACGTTATGTGTCGAACTCAAATATTTAAAAAAATTTGGTAACCTGTACTTTAAACTCACCAAAAGTGTCTTCACGTGAATTTGTAATTAATTCTATGGAGTTATTAACCAATTTGGTAGCGAGCAAAATAAATGACGTTGAATAAGCCCTTGTAAATTTAACCTTATGAAAGCTATTTATTGCAGATAATAACAGATATATTCCGGACATGTCACGAGAGGACAGTACAGAACAGAGAGTCCGCATTGCCGTGGTGCGGGATATACTCGTAGTAGTAATTTTGTTTATTTTCGGCAACGCTTTTGAATTATTCGTTGCACTGAGCACTGCGAAAACGGTTCAATAAGTTGATTGTTATGTAAATACGCTTTGAAATTTCATTGCGTGTTTGGTTAATGATATTTTTGTGTGAAAATTATCTTAATGAATGATTTCTAGAAGCAAACTTGTTAAACTTTCAACTTAGGATTGACTTTTACAAGACCTTTTGTTATTTGTAGGTAATTAAGCTATTTGTAGCAATTGTTTTATGTAAAAATAATTATTAAAGAAAAAGAGGCTAAAAGAATATTATTTATCCTTAACTTGATTTTATAAATATTTATTTATCTTTCTTTCATTAAGACTAACTTTCTGTTATTTTCATCATCCTATATATAGTACTTTGTTGGTAGGTATGTAAGTATATGTATATTAGTTGCAAGTATATATTACGTATATATGTATATATTTTAATGATTATATATATATATAAATAAGTAAAGTCATTTAATATAAGTAGGCTATATATTATAATATAATTTATTATGCTTATAATAATTTTAAGTAGGTACACGCAACTTGTTTTTCTCTTTGTGCACTTCTCCTGTCGCAGGTGGGTTGGAAGAGATATCTTATAGATATAAGCCCTACCTATTGTAATTTTATTTCTTCATTGTATATTTCTTTCTTTATTGTGTACAATAAATTATTAAATAAATAAATAAATATTATTTCCAGACAGTCGGGCATAATCACTACATCTCTTGATACTTCTGATGTGAAGAAAAGGGGACGAAGGTAATTGAAGGTAAGCGATACACCTCTGCCTACCGCCTCGGAGATGCAATGTTTATGATATATATATTTTTTAATTTAACATTATGTTACACATTTTTAAAGTTTTTTATAAAAGGGTATGCCTATTTTATTTATGAATAATAAAATGGGAAATAACATTTTTCTTTCTAGAACTGCGTCATCGTATTTAGTAAAAATATTTAGTGTTGCGGCCCTAGACTCAAGTGGTGTCTAAATGATAAAGTACAAAAATAGTAACATCTATTCAAGATCTGGATCGATGTAATGAATTTTTTAACATAGTAAAAAATTCATTACATAGACCCAGATCTCCTCTTTATTTAAAGTTGCTGGATTATACTAAAACGGTATAGAATAGATACAAATGTAAACTGTACACAGGTTGTGCAAAGGCGACAGCTCGGCGGGCGGACGTGGTTACCCACCGGATATTGAACAGTTAACTCCTGTGAAACGTTTAAGCGGTTCTGCCTATTATTCAAAATGCTAGTATTCCCTTTACAGCTTACAAGCTTGAAAAATTCGCATAAAAGAATTTCATGTTGTTTTATTGTTTAATGTAGGTACAGTCTTTTTGCAGGCTTTTGGCAGTAAATGACTCTAATTAGAAGGAAATAAAGAATATTGCCAACAGTCGATTGTAAAAATATGTGGATTTACTAGTGAATTTCTGTTTTTTAGTTGTGATCTTCTTTATAATAATATAAGTAAATATAATAAATATTTTATTATACATTATACAGCCATGACTCGAGGAAAAATTCTTATCACATAAAGTCCCTTACCGGAAAGGAAACCTGGAACCTG
The DNA here is from genome assembly GCA_910589355.1 of Parapoynx stratiotata. Taxonomy (NCBI): domain Eukaryota; kingdom Metazoa; phylum Arthropoda; class Insecta; order Lepidoptera; family Crambidae; genus Parapoynx; species Parapoynx stratiotata. The sequence goes on along the minus strand of OU342468.1, from coordinate 2,635,812 downwards.
GAGAAAGGGCGAAACTTGGAACCCGCTTAAAAAGTATTTGACCAAAAAGGTCATTGCTATGGTTTGTTGGGTCACTTTGACACTCAATTTTATGTATATAGTTTTAGTTGTAGCGTAAACGCAAAAATTACGTGGAAAATATATTTTTGGTCAGTAAGCCGGATGTCAAACATAGCCCATTTTATTAATTCAACCGCCTCTCTGGTCTTTTGTCACCACCGGGATCGGGAGGTTCAGGGTTCGATTCTCCACGGGGGCAGGGGTTTTTCTGCTTGGTTTGGTTGGTGGTAGAGCTTCTAAGCCCGTCTTACCAAAATTTGTCGCCATAATAACAATGTTATAAGCATTGTTGTGTTCCGGCAATCAGAGGTAAGATAGCCAGTTCCTCAGTTTTTGAGGATTACAGGTAAAGCTCGCTTCCACCTTCGGCCTTATCGTCCCTTACCACCAGGGAGATTAAGCCCATCAGCTAACCTGTTATATTTAAAAAAAAATACAAAGTTTTGGTCACCCACATAAGGTCAGACCTTGGCGAAGGTAGCTTTGTTTTAGATATCCAAACTAACCGAGCGATTTTAACTATTCACCGAAACGTAAGCTCTGTGTATACATGTGGTCAGTAAAAAGACTGCATTTCCTCTAGGAAAGTAGAAAAGTTGCAAAATATTCCTTGTCCCGGAAGCTACGTCTTTACCAGGATATTGGAGGGTAAACTGAAAAGCTGGGGCTATTCGGGTTCTTATTACTAGCAGCCAAGTAATTTCGAACCTTGTTCTTATTTGAATAAGGCTTCCAATGCCGAATGTTAGCTTTGACTTTTTCACTAGTACAACATGACTGTATTTAGATTGGTATTTTTAATTCAAACCAGCTGTAAGTACTTAAAATCGCCGTCACGCACATTTGTAGAGGATTTGTAGAAGGTTGAAAGTCAGAATCAGAAAGAAATAATTCAGCTGTATCGCCAGTAAAAGTAAAACAGAAACTTTAGATTTTCTGATAACACGTTTCCAGCCAGTTTGCGCAAATAAAAATTAAAATAACCGAGTGATACGAACTCTGCTCCAAATGCCTTACTAATTTGCGCTCTTGGACAACGGGTATTATTTGAACGTTATTCTAGTGACGTCACGCACATCTGCTTCGGGATGGTGTCATTAATCATCGGACGGACTTCGTGTCGACCTGCCTTAGCCACGGACCAGGTTTTGATAAAGCTAAAATAATGTGATTATGTTACGCTACTGATTTTGACAATGTTGCTTTTAAACATGATTACGTAGCAGTTACTATGAAAGTTATAGGTACGGAAGTGATTGGTTGGGTAGCGAAAGAAAGACTTAAGAAAAAAAATCTTTATTACCAAGAAGGATACATCATAACTATAAACTAGCCCTCATACTAGGTCCAGCCTGTCCTGTGGGGGAAAAAAGGTGGATGGGTTGTGTGAATAATGATAATTAAGGAAGAGAGTGAGTAGTGACATGGCGGTTAGGATAAAGTGGAAGAAGACAAGTTACGTTGACCCCATAGGAACAATCCAACAGAAAGAGATACCTCTCTTTCTCCTGGATTGTTACTCCTGGGCCAAGGAAGGATGGATCTTGAGATAACAAATGAGTAAAAAAAACTTTTTCCAAAAGACATGTATATTCATTAATCATCATCATCATCTATATTATACGAGGCAGCGTTAGCCGAGTTGGGACGGACGGGGCACTACTCGTTCGAGAGCCGCGGAAAACGCGGGTATGATGCCGCCTGTACCACTGAGTTTCAATAAAACTTATGTACAGTTCATTGTGAATATCGCTTGCCTCACATTGTACCCGGTGCATGGCAACAGGCTCGCCACCTGTTACATACACCTGGTACCTAAAATATGGACATGTGGATCTCTGCCCACCCCTTTGGGCAAAGAGGCGTGATGATGTGTTATGTATCTATATTAGAGATTTCAGTTACAGGGTCTCGGGTTAGTTTTTTACTACACAAAATTCACCCCAACATAATAACTGCTGTCTCATTTTCTTTTAATTATGACGTAAACTAATCCGATACAGTTTTGTATCGGGTGTCGAGCTCAAAAGTACTTTTAAAATGAGAATGCGTCGTAAATGACGGTTGAAAGCGGCCATTTTGCTCAACAAGCTTTTGTGTTGGGAAAATTTTAAATAGGAGTCATAAAATTCTTAATTTATTCATCAGGCTGTAAGCGGGGACTCTGTTTTGATATTTGACAGCGAAAATAATAACAGCTGCTGCTTATTATTAAGAATCTAGCACTTAAAATTTAATAAGCTACATTTAAAACTCGATCTTAACATTGAAGTAATAATGCACATAGTTTTATAAATAACTAAAATGTACTTAATTATTTTCCAACTGTTTCCCGTCGGCACTTTTATATTGTTCAGAAGTCAAATACCAAAACTTTTGTACACATTTATTTTTAAAAAGGGGAAAATTTCCTGCGTTTGGCTTCATTCAAAAGAAAATTGTAACACGTGGCCATAAAGCGCTTTTTCTTTTACGGGTATTTTCTTCCATCGTAAGACGAGCATTAATTAATTAGGTTGTGATGGTAAAGAAAGCCAAAGTGGAAGAATCTGGGAACACCCTATAATTGAGCTTTTAACAAGGTCACAGAATAATTCGCCTTCTTAGATAAGATCCATTAATAACAGAACAGTTGTTAGTTAGTATTTTTAGAAAAAAAAAACTATGAATACTTTAATGAGCAAAATTGTACACCAAACAAAGTGATTAGTAATACAATATTTTTACACATAATTATAATCACAGGCTTTCGTACGTGGAAGAGAGACAGGCAGACGAGTAATGTGTGGTGCCCTCTTAGGGTTCATGTTTGAGGGTTCATATTTGTAAAACCTATGTATAACAACAACAAAGCAAATAAATGAATATAGATATAGACCTTAGCAGCACGCTGACCCAATATTGAGTGGTCGAGAAAAACTGAAAAACTAGTAGTTGGAATCAATCACAGGTGAACTATAATAAAGTGACCGATTTATAGCCAAAGGGAACTTTGTAGCGAAATGTTGATTTGCTCTGTGAGTAATAGGTGTTTTTTTATTTTTTATCAACACTTACACAATTATGACAGGTACTAATTAACCTAATAGTGCAACAACTCTTAATTACCTACGTGTAACTTATTACAAATAATATAATAAATTTGTGAATTCATTCATAGAACAGTAAAACAGGTCAATTTTGCGTGTTGCGTGCAATTATAAATATTTATGGCAACATTAACATTATTGTCTATGACAATAAAAAAAACTCTCTTCTGCTACTCAAAATGGTGGTTTAACCTGTCCCCCTAGTTTATCGCGTGATCTCGTGTTGTTCAGTATTGGCATACCAGCAATATATCGGTTCATTATATAAGATCCCAACAATAGGTATCCCTAAAAACAGCTCAAAATTCCGAATATAGAAAAAAGCAACACGAACTAACTCTAATAAAATAGGAATTGTGAGCGTTCGGCTCTGTTTCAATAAATCAATTTATTTTTATTTGAAAGAATGATATGCAGATGCCCATTTTGAAATAGATAATTTTAAGGCACTATACCATAAAACATTATGCACTAAAGCAAAATAAAAAAAAATAAAGTCGCATCGCATAGGAACGGCTGTTGCTGTCGTTAAAATATATCAATTACTAAGGAATCGACTAGATTTTCGAAGGAACACCGAAAAATACTTCTAGTATCCCTGTCTAAAGCTATTTACATGGAACACCCGATCGAACGTGAAATGCCTCACACTTAAGACACTGAAACAGCATCCATTTGTTAAAGTGACGAAATGAAAGTAATGAGATCACCAACAGTGTCACCAAATGGTACAACATCGAAGCACCTAATAGCATTTCCATTTTATGTACTCATTTGTCAGGATCCCTAATGAATGGACTTAGCTCCTCCTAATTCAGTTAATTGGAGTCGGCACGGTAAGTAATCCCTGGATTTTCAAAGTAGGTCGACGTCCAATACCCTCTCAATTCCAAATTAGCATGCAACTAATCTATTTTCATTCAGACGCACCCACTAAAACTAAACAAGTCCACTTAAAGTAATTACAAGGTACTGGTGAAATTGGATTTTAAGAATTTGCTGACAGGGTATGAAGTCAGGAAAAATCTATGAAAAGGAAGCAGCTTCCATTTTAAAGTGATAATATTTTTAATTTACAACAGAAAATTAAACTTTATCAATGTAAGCAATAGGCCATTTAAAATATACTATAATCTGGTTTTCATGTGTCCTTTTAAATATTAAAATGGTTTACGCTTTTGATGTTATCAAAAATGATTAAAGAAATTACAAAGACAAATTCTGGCGACTATTGAATATCATTTTACCAAAAATTTGAAAAATCCATCCAACCATTTGTGACTGACAAATTATGCCGATCGACGATAACATTTAAATTGATTTAATTAATTACCATAATGATAGCAAAAGTTTGAGGCACGCTTCGTCGGAAGGAAAAATGAAATATCCTGTGCAATTCGAGTGAAACTAACTCTTACTTTGCTTCGAATTTTGCGGGTCATTGATTTGGCAAGAATCAGAGGCTCCCTAAGCAGTCAGTTCGCAGAATGACTTCGGCAAATTTTGCACCAGTTACCTCAACTAATGACGCTGACGTCCGACATTACTTCCCTAAATAAGAACAGAAAATAGGGCGGAGACTACCGCATAAAAACAAATTAAAGTATGAAATAGATGGGTATATAATTTCAAATTTATCTTATCTTCATTAGCGTTGTATTCTTGTAAAAGGTTATAGATTAGAAAGCATTTCGAAGTGTCATTCATTTAAAATAGAGCTACCTCAACGCATATAAGTAATATTATGCTTCGCGTAACCTCTACGTGTTATATTGAGTAATGTAACCTGTATTAAAGGTATAATAATTTGTTAGATACTATTTTCAAATTAATTAATAAAAAATAATATTGTGACGAACACGTTGCGTAACATTAGGTTTTTATTTCGTCGTCGTCGTCAGCCTATGGCAGTCCACTGCTGGACGTAGGCCTCCCCAAATTCACGCCACTTCGATCTATTTTCGGCTTCTCGCATCCAGCTCCTGCCAGCCACCTTGCGCAAATCGTCACTCCACCTGGCCTGAGGGCGCCCTACACTACGCTTGCCGAGGCGCGGTCTCCACTCCAGAACTCGTTTACCCCAACGGTTGTCGGTTCTGCGGCTAATGTGGCCAGCCCATTGCCACTTCAGCTTGCTTATTCGGTAGGCTATGTCGACAACTTTGGTTCTCTGTCGGATCACCTCATTTCTGATTTTATCCCTAAGAGAAACTCCGAGCATAGCCCTTTCCATAGCTCGCTGAGCGACTTTAAGCTTGTGGACCAGCCGTACCGTCAGTGTCCACGTTTCGGCTCCGTATGTCATAACGGGCTCCGGCTCCGGCTCCGTATGTTTTTATTTATTTTTACATAAAACCTTCTCGATAGTAGGTAATTAATAAATTGACCTGTTATTTGCCTTGCTTATTGCAAACGTCAATACGACATCGTTTCATTTCACTTTCATTTTAAGTGAAATATTGGCATGTTTGACATTACGTTGCTCTATGGCTTTTAATCAATGCATTACCTCCTCGTGCAATTAAATGTGGACTTTTAGGTCTTATATCATCCAAAAAAAAATACACACATACATAAACATAAATGTCACAGAAGACACTAAAGCGGCACATCAAACAGTAGGTACGTAGGCCTTTCCCACAAATCCCCAAAAAAATAAAAACCGAAATTCGCCTTTGAAACAAAACCCACTCCACGCCCACCGTTTCTAAACTTCACACAACAGACCGGTGATAAACGATTGACTCGATGACTTGAAAAAGTAACGCCCAAAAGAGGACGGCCGACTAACGATGTCTATTATCTAGCGAATATCACGAAAACGGTCTTGATCACGGATTTTCGGCCGATTTTGCCGGAGCTAATACTAAGTGCCGCTCAAATGGGTCTAATTTGGAAGAATCCAATTGGCTCCTGCTGTGGGACTGGATGGTTCTCTTGTGCATTACCATGCAGACGTTACTTCGATATTTCTCGTAAATGCTCGTATATGTTCTGATGCTTTATCTTTTAGATGTTTGTATGTAAATAAGTCTAAATAGGCATTTAGATTTTTACTTTTTTTTAACTTTTTCTGGTAAGTAATTACAATGTGCTGCTTATGTTTAACATTTCTTTTCTCATTTTCTTGTCCATTATATTATTATATGGTTTTAAACTTTTTGATGTGTAATACGAAGGCTCCACTAACCGGCCGATCAAATGGGTTCCATTATAAATAAATAAACAAATATCTTCAGACATTCCCACCTATGAACTAGCCCCAACTAATGCTTCTTGTGAATTTAACTATTGAACTATTTCCAATGCAAGTTCAGGACTTAAATTGGAAACTAGGCCATTTATTAACAACTTCATCATATTCATAAGCATCATCATATTCAATGAGACGCGATGAAATATTCCAGTTAGTTATAACTGACAGGATACGAGGAGTACATGGTCGTCTTGTCGACCACACAAGATGCCTTAGTTAATTCGCCCCATTAGTACCTTTGATCTATGTCAATTTGAAAGCGGTATTGATGTGCCGCTTGACATTTTAATTACTGAGCTGTATGCTAGCATAGCAAAACGAATACTTTGTGTTCAATTATATGGGAAATATTGATTTCATCAATAATGACCATTGTAACATTGTTAGTGTTTCATTTTGTACAGTCGCCATCAGATATATCGTAGCAGATGGTGACCAAATACATCTGAACAATAAGTGCAAGTTCTATACGTACAAGTTACCTTAAATATCTATCCATTCATTACTTTATTAATATCTGAGCAGACAACATTCCAATAATATCTGATCAGTGATCACTCTCGTCAAAATTGTGAGCTTTTGAACTTATTAACATTTTAACTGTTCATATGTGTCTGGTCACCTTGTCTGCTACGATATATCTGACAGCGACAGTACTTATATTATTTTGGTTGATTAATTAATAGCCTCTTACTTCATTTAGTTCTAAGTTTATTTCATTATGAGAATATTTGATAATATTTTCAATAGTAGGTTCAAGACAGTGCTGTTTAAAGGGAAATCCTGTCCATATTTCATAAGGCGAAACTCTGAGCATCAATTAATCCTTACGGGCAGAACTACTATAAATACAGAGATATTCTGTTGTGATGAATGACCGTACACATTGTGATTTATTTATTTGGCAACTCCTAAATACATTGATAAAGCCTGCAATTGATACAGACGAGCGCTGCCGTCACTTTGTGCGTAAATTGATTGATTGCTTCTTGGGATTCCACTATTCTTATTCTACGGTTCCCAGAGGATGCTTTCTCTTTGACAATACATTCTTTGTTTTCAATTTTTCAATTCTTGTCTGCTAAATTTCCTTTATGTACAAGGTGTTTGTTTATTCCTGTTCTGAATATTTTCACAACAATGTAAACCCCTTGGCATTTTTATTAAGACATGGCGTCGCATAAGTCATAAGTAAGTACAGCATTAGGGTTTTTGTAGGATGTTATAGGATGTAAATTTTTTGTATTGGGCATTAGGAATAATACGATTCATTGTGGCTTGATTTGACGAACTAATTAATGTTATACCTAGTTTAGTGTAATGCATAATTATTACATACATCTTAATTTGCCGCAACAAGTGTAATATTAAGGACCTTTTATTTTAAAATTTCTTCTAAATTTGCAAAGGTTCATTTCATTACTGGCCTTTAATACAAGCTTCCCTCATCATAAGATTTACACCAGAAATGCTTAAAGCAAATTTAGTACCCCTAAAGATTATTTATTCGGCGACCACATGAATACTTCATGTTTCAGCACCAGTTTTATAGTCTTTTTTATGTTGGATCAAATAACCATCTCCTATGATAACAGTAATGAATATTTACAAGGCTAGCTCCGTATCGTTCTGAACCAGAATTTTAAGATCCCTTAAGAGAGACTCTGGTAAAACTCAATTCAAGCTTTGTGTATTGGCTTGACAATTTTTGACTTTTATCGGAGGCTCCATTTCGGATATAATTACGTTGAACCTTTAGTTTTTATTCATCGAAACATATATTTAATTTTGAGGGGTGAGGTAAATAAATGCTTTACCTCACAGGTAACATGAAACATTTACCGTGCATCGCTCACACAATTAGAAAATTACTTTAATCGTTTAACTAAAGACCATGTAGATAGTGATTAAATAAACCAATAATATTAAAGAAGGTGGTAGAGAAAACTACCAACCACTCCTTTATCTTGGGTCAGTATCAACATTGGCTATATAAGGCTACCGAAAGCGATTAAATGTCCGATCGCCACAGAAACTGGAGCCCCGACACAGACTGTAATAAGCACAAATGACGGTTCTAGTTAGCAAAGATGCCGCTCATTGGATTAATTAGTTCCCCGTTCGGCAGAACATGTCGACATACTTTCTGGATTAATTTAGAAGTCGCTCGAATTTGCGGCAATAAAATTCGACGACTAGTGGATTTAGGTTGTAACTATCGCAAACGATCGCTTTCGTCTGACGTATTGACTCTAGCTTTTGCTGAGTCAGCAAGACCGTTGCCAATGTAAGATCACAATCCATACAGAGTCCGTCATCCACATCACAAACGAATAATCTACTGAATTTGTTAATTTGTGCTAGTTGTGGGAACTATTTATTATATTCACTAGAAAATGATTTTCTCACACCACTAGTTTCTAGTTCTTCTCAGTATGGTTTTTTATATAAAAAATCATACGATGTAATTCATCACCATCTACTAGTAGCTAAGTCATATACGAATAGGAAAGAGTTTTTTTTTGAGAAGTCCTGTTCCCAGTAGTAGGAACACACATACATACATAAAGTCCTTAAGACCACATTTAGCCATACAAAAATTGGGTTTCGTCAGATGAAAAATCGTGAAAGATTAGTAATTAACAAGTGGCTAGCTCATCGCCAAATCACAGACCCAGTAGGAAATATAAAATAAAGTCGATAAAAATTGCACGAGAGAATATTCATGATCATCATGATGATGATGATGAGTCATGATCATTTTACATACTAAAAGTAGTAAAGTTTATTTATAATTTTCATAATTATTCTTTATGAATTACATATTAAAAAGTCAACTTTATATAGGTACCTTATTGAAATAAATAAATTTCAAGCCTTGCTTTGTTTTAACATAAATATCATCTTTGACTTTGACATTCATGTCAACAGTCCGTCCTTAGCCTATATAGGTCCCACTGCTGGGCAAAGGCCTTCCTCATGGAGAAACACGTGAGAAGTATGGACCGTAACACTGACACGGTTGGCCACCGAGACCAACGGCTTAACGTACCTTCCGAAGCATGAAGGAGTTCGGGATCACAATGTTTTGGTCACCTATCCAAGGCCTGACCATGGTGAAGGTAGCTTTGTTTTCAATGTCGAAAGCCAAAACGTACTATACACTACGCCACCGAGCTCCTAATGTCAACAGTAAATAAATAAATTATAAATACAGACAGTATTTCACAAGATAAGTCTAATTTTTACACATAATAAACATTTACAAAACGTGTAGATGTGTGTAGGTAAGTATTCTAATTTAAAAAGTATTTAAAATATACTTATTTCAGCATCTAATCTAACAGAATAAGGTATGATAATATCAAATACTTAACGGGCAAAAAAATTACGAAGCCACAACGTTCAGAGTTGAAATCCCTTTTATCGGTTTTATTATAAAAGTTCTGAGCCAATGTCAAATCGTTTCGGCATTACCGAGAAAAATAAAACAGGGTTCGCAATAAATTTCATATAAATACCGTAATCAATCAGGAATATAGTTTTCTAGTACTTTCTTAGAACTAGTCAAGTGGACAGGGGCAAACGGTTCACCTGATTGAAAATCATTACTGTCACCAATAGACATTAGCAACATCGAAATAATCACAAATCTTAAAGTCTGCGTATCTGCAATAAATGAAGTATATTAATTTAGCGTGGATCACGCGAAAATGCAAATTAGCTAATTTTTTTAGTTACGGCACTATCCCCGACGATATATGTTGCTAGCCGAAAAAAGTACATTTGAACGTTCTTCTTTTGAAAGCATTGTTAATATTTGAAATCACATGATGTGTTGCCAGTATATTTTAAGTCTAAATAACTGTACCCTACTCATGGCCTTGAAGGAACTTTCATAGCTACACTGTCCACCAGCGCCGGCCACACGCGCGCGATTACACGAGATAGTAGTAGCGTTTCACACCACTCGCACGCGCATATACGTCAAATGTATGGAAATCTCGCCAGCGCTGTTAACCAGGGCCAGCTGCCGGCGTGGCTCTGAAACCACACTAAATAGGATCAAAATACTAGAGAAACTTTATTGAGATCTGTAATACCATTGTTCTTTCTAGAAAATAGCTTTGAGACCCTAAAGGCTTACTAGAATTCCTATTACGAAAACATAAAAGTAATTTCTAGAATCCTTTCATCTACAGCTTCATTATTTTTACAATGTTATTATCTTAATATTCTTATATTTCATATAATAAAATACTAATATAAAAGTACCACTCTGTTCGAATATCGTTTAAGTATTTATTTTCTAAACAGCGATAAAAATATTACAATTGGAAAAAGCTTCTTTTACATTGATTTTACAGTATTCCAGGAACACATTAGAAGCAGCGAAACCTTTTAACAGCCAACACTTACAAATAATTAATCTCGTCCAATACTGAGCAATTAGATATAAAAAAAATCGCAATGTTAAATGCCCCGTTTAAAAATGGCGCTGATTACGGGATGATAATAAAAGTGAACTGGCGTTTTTTATTCGAACACGTGTGGCTTAGCCGAAATGTGTGAGACATTTCGCATGCTCCGTAGCGCCTTTTTGTCGGCGAGGTCTGACGAGCAAACACTAAGTGAGGTAGATGCGACATATCGTTCAAAGAAAATCATGCTTATTTCATAATAGTGTTTGTAATGTATTGACTTTGATGTGAGTGACGAGGAGAGTTATAATTATGCATGTAGATAGTGGTAGTGGAAGACCTGAAAAAACAATGAGGGTGACTGACTTCCTGGGTGAATGACTAGCTTACTGCTTAGTGAGCTCAAATTCTCCAAGACACCTCCACTTTGCCAAATACCTTGCTGAAGCTACCATCTGAGGAGGAAGGAAGGACTGCTTAGCACAATAAACATAAACGATTATCTATTAAAACTGTCATAATTCTGAATTATAACTTTTTATAACTTCTTATTTCAAGCATCGTAAAATTGAATGTTATATATGTATCTCGGGTAAGCTTTTGTCCAGCAGCGCTCTATTACTCTTGATGTTCAACATAATGTAAGTAAGCATTGTTATGCTAGTTGTATATTGATCTACTGGCTAGACGTCATAATCTATGACAAACTAAAGGAGCTGACACATGAACATCAGTCATTATCGTGACACTGTCTCGCTTGAGGACAAAAACAGATGCTTCGACCCTGTTATCTGAATAAAAACTATAAAGGGCAGCGGAGTCGAACGAAGATTGTGGAACAAAAGATGGCCGATTACTGACCCTAATAAAGCTAATTATGATACTAAACTCTTTCGGAGAAAAACGAGCTGTGACGTTGAATTGATCGTATTTTCCGATACGCTTTTCTTATTGAAAATAATAAGATAGGTCGTTTGCGATCATGTTTCAGATTTGATAGAATAATATAATGAAATATAGTTATAATGTAGAGCTGGATGAGACAAGCCGAAGACACGATGAAACTGGCACTAAAAGGAGGCCTATGCTAGTGGACTAATGTGGACTGTTGATGCTGATAAATAAGAACAAACAAACGATGGTTAGTGATGGAGTATCTTATAAGTACTAGGTATTTGTAGTATCTTAGAGTTTTAGCGAATTTTCAAGGATGCATAGTCATATGAAAAGTAAGTCATTGCTACTGGGCTGAGAGGACGTGAGAAGAATTGTATCGAGGAGCACATCGCTAGGAAGGTATTCAAGTCTGATGTTACCAAAGGTAAATGGATAATCAGCCATAAATGAACCTCCACTATGACCACGATATCTTCACTTGCCTTCGGAACATGAAAAAATTTTCTAATACTAGATCCAATTTATTTTTAACATTCAAATGAGTACCAGCCAAAAATCAAAGCGTTCGAATAATTACGATACTAAGCACCTCGTTGTTGAATAAAGACATTTAAGCAGAAACTACAACTCCTACTACAGCTTCGATATTGACACAAAGCTTTCGCTTCCTCTTCTCATTACACGGAATCTTGTCGAGGGAAATACGTACAAACGTTGCAATTTAACGTTTTAGTACTATCGAGACAATACACCTATTAAATGACATTTAATTACGAAAAAAAAGGCAGTTTAAAAATTTTCTGTAGAAATTCCTGCCAATAAAATCAAAGGCGACATCACGGGCGACATATTGTCGACACACTTTGTCTCATTCTTACCACATGGCCTGCTGGTGACAAAACAATAAAATACGATAACAATCAACACCAGTTGGCCGATTGACTCAAGTCGACACTAATTACACTTTTAAGATATTTTTTATTACTTTGCTGATTCGATTGTTGGTACAGATAAATTTATTTAGACCTTATTTTTTTAAAGCAAATGTCAATGTGTCTCCAAATGTGCAGTTATCCCAGCATAAAACCGTTGATCGATATTATATCGTATCATATTAGTCGATTAGGTCAAGTTTACCGAAAATTATGGTTTGTTGAAACTTATTGGGCATACGGAGAAGTAGACAAAATGGTAAAAGTATTTAACTATTTTTACAAGTATTAGAGGTAAGGTTATTGAAAAAATCATTAAAGCAATAACCGTTGAATATTTGAAGAAACATAATTAACAAACAGCTAATTAAAATCTAATCACACCAAACAATTTGGAAGAAATTTCAAAAGAAAAAATTATTCATCTCAAATACTACTTAATAAACAAGGCAGACCCTCACAAAATATTCCGATTTCTTCATAAAACATTCCGAAAGTGGCAAAGAAAGATTTAAGAATCGGTTTAAGAACTCGGGATTTTTAGAATTTAATCGAACGGGTTGATGAGGGATTCAGCCGGAGGCGAGTTCATTTCAATTTAACCGGTAGATTCCTTCAATGTTGCTAATCGAAATTTTATGTAAAAATAATATTTTCGAACCCTTCTGGGGCTTAAAACAACCTTTGGGGTAATTTGAGCGGCATTATTTGTATGTAATGATAATGATTTTAGGTAGCATTTCCAAAGATAAGTAATACTGAGATGGTTTTTGGAAAATGTTTTGGTATGCAAATTAGGTAAGTGCGACTAGTGAATATGTGTGTACTGGAGAGAGTAGGTTTTCCATTGAAATTTCTATCATTATCTTTATGACAACCTTTGTGTTCGACGCGTTCGTAAGGTATGTGAAGTTGGACCTCAGTTCAGGTTTAAGTTACAATCGAGGCTGCAAATTTATAAAAAAAAACAAAATCGTTTGTGATTTATTAATGCACCTATTTTAGTTACTTTCTTATGACCAATGGCTTAATGTGCCTTCCGAAGCACGGAGGAGGTACCCTTGTTTTCGATATCGAAAGCCAAAGCGTACTAACCACTACGCCACCGAGGTCCTTAGAAATTGGAGATGAGACTTCAGGACCGATGGTCTTTTCTGACGAGAAATCATAACTCCGGCGCAGAATTCCCTTTCCCAATTACAAGCATTTACCAGAAAACAGAGATAAGATTTTGTAAATTTTACAATTCCCAGTATATTTATTAACATTAAGGCGCTATCACAGGAGCTCTTTAAGTCCCCAAAGAGCCTTGTTTGCAGGAACATTCCCGAAACAATTGAAGCTTAATTTTGATGCCGTTCCAGAATATATACTGCTGGGCTTTAGTTAATGTGTACTGCGTGATTTGCGGTAACAACCGGCTATGAAATAAAAGTTATGGTCGGAAGGACGTTGGGAATTGGATACATTTTTGGAAAAGAACCTCATCTAGATAGTATGCAGTATAGTGTAAATAGACAGTAAGAAGAAGTTGATTTAGGCGATTCACACACTGAGCCGCACGAGGGAGTGTTGAGAATGGATGCGTGTTCTGACGCACAAGCGCGTGCCGGGTGCGTTGATCGCATCGTCGTGATGTGTTGTGACGGCTCTAACTTATTTCATACAAGCTATTCGAAAATCACGCACAACTCGCGCAGGCACGTGTTTCGTGCATGGTAATGTAATCGCACGAGCGCGTGTATCGTTGAAAATTCCGAAAAAAATATTTGATTGTTTCACAAAAGCAAAAAAAAAAAAAATTGCCGTTTTTTTCAACTTAATATTACCAACCCATCTCTTCCCTTGGATGTCGTTAAAGGCGACTAATGGACATAGAGCTGTACATCCAATAGCTAATAGCGGCGGCGGGCTCACCATCTGTCACGCTGAGTGCAGTCATTGCTTGGTGAAGCGCGGACTATGGCAGTGGACTGCTTTTGCGGTGCTTTTGACTAGTCTCTGACTAACCCTTAGGAGATAATAGTCGTGATTATATGTATGTATTTTATATTGAAAGAAACAAGGAAGATTCAGTTTAGAAAAGCCGCTGCGCGCGTAAATGTGTTCCCAGTCTGTTGGACTGTGCGTTCAGAAACTAAAGGAGATGCATTTCGAAGCTACTTTCGCCATAGGCAGTCTTTGGATAGGTAACAAAACTGCAATCTCGTGTTTCTTCGGGCTTCAGAAGACAGGTTAAGCCATTGATTATGGTCGCTTCTACCTACCAATCCGAATTGGGCCACCGCCGTGGTGTTACGGCCCATACTCCCTTGTTTTTCCACGTAGGAAGGCTTGTACCCAGCTGTGGCATGAATATAGACTGGTGACGATGGCTACAGAATTAATACTACATATCATTCTGTAATGAACTTATTTTAGAGACTAGTAAGGGTTTCATGAGAAAATATTTGGTAACAAATGTGGCTGTAATGAGAAGACATTATATCAGAAAATGCCAATACGGAAATACAAGTAGAGGAATAACGATTCAGCGCACCTATAAATAGACGACAAATTTAGGGCAACCCTCCTGTGTGTTTAATATTATGTATATTACGCAAATCATACATACGAAAAAAACATTGATAATAACTTCATGTTTCTCGTAATAAACATGGAAAGGAAAGAATAAATTATTTATTTTCGTTTTCTTTTCAAGCATTTAGCTGATCGAGGCATTGTAGGTGTTCTTGTGTATTTTCGGAAGCGCCGGTTGAAGGTTTCCAGAGAACACGAGCGATTCCCATTGTTCAAAAATAATGAGAGCGTAAGTAAATGTTTTATTTCTTTAATGGTTCAATAGATGGCGCTAAGCGAACTTACATCGCGGTAGCAACAGTTTGCTTAAAACCTCATTAAATGGCTCAACACTGTAAAATCCTCTTTTATTCCCATTACATCTCGCTTGGGGTTTGAATACCCATCTTCTGTTTGTCCCAGCTTAGTGAGTTAGCAAACCCGCATTCTTAGTGCTTATAAATCAAAGTATAATTTTTTTCTATGCAGTGCACTCTGTTTCGACTCTTTTTCGACAGTTGAGAGGGACTACACGAAAGTCAAGCTTCCGACCTTCCTGCATGATGTTAAGGAATGCTTAATTTATTTAGATAGACTGCGCAAACCTTGAAGGCACGAACCTAATTACGTCTGTAATAAATATTCACTAACGATAAACTTGGGAATAATTTACGATCGAGGTAACGTTTAATTTCGCTTCAGATTCTGTTTGGTGCGGTGATGAGGCGTGGAGACTGTATTCATTATAACATCTGTAAAATATTTACGTTTCCATGTTCTTTGATTGCCATTGAAAACAATAATTTGAAAGTTCTAAAAGGCTCTAACGCTAACACCAAATTAGCCCAGAATTTACTCTGTCATCATCATCACCATCATTCAGCTCAGAAACGGCCACTGCTGGATATAAGGTTTTCCCGAAAATTTTCCACAAGGACCGGTCCTGCGCTGTCTTCATCTAGCGACTTCACCTTCGTCATCAGCCTATATACGTCCCACTGCTGGGACAGGCCTTCCTCATAAAGAAATACATGAGGAGTATGGGCCGTAACACCACCACGCTGGCCCAATGCGGGTTGGTAGGTAGAAACGGTCACAAATGCGACCGGGACCAACGGCTTAACGTGCCTTCCGAAGCACGGAGGAGCTCGAGATCACAAAGTCTTGGTCACCCATCCATGGCCTGACCATGGCGAAGGTTTGTTTTCGATCGAAGCCAAAGCGCACTGACCACTACGCCACCGAGCTCCTCGTATGTCCTATGTTTTTCCTATCCATGATATTACAAAATAAACTCATTATACACAATAAATTCATTAAGCATTTCATATTTAAAATTCATCATCATCATCAACAACCGTCCACTCCCTTACCGCACGCCACCGTTCAAGATTTTCGGCCGTTTCATCCCATCTTGTCACAGCGTGTCCCACACTCCGTTTGCCGAGTCGCGATGTCCACTCAAGAACTTAATACTCCAACGGTTGTCAGTTCTCCGGCTAATGTGACCAGCCCACTACCACTTCAGTTAGCTAATACGGTAGGTTATGTCGGTGACTCTTCTGTCGGATCACATCATTCCTAATCATATCACCATTCGTATTTAAAATAAAAGCCTTGTAATGTGATCATAAGTTTTCAAATTATTTTGGTTTTTATTGTTGTCTGTTAGAGTTAAAGTAACTTCTTAGTTTATTACAATTTGCGGTTATTACAATTAAGTATTTCGTATCGTCACATCTGGCAGCCCTGTTTTTTTCGCGTAAGGACATAAGTAGGTTTACCGCTGCGTCATTTTATGCCACTTATCAAGTTTATTACTATAATACGTCCAAAGTTTGCAACAATGGCTCGTAAGTGGAAACGGAGATCATCACGTATGTCTATTCTCAAGAGTTGCGTAACGTCTTCCTGAAAGTGAAAAGTTTGTTGAAGTTCCTTAATTAGATATTCGTATTAATTAAGTATCGCTCAGTACTAAGTGATCATACGTTATTAGGGTGCGGTAAGAAACTTATTTCGAGTTCTTTGGTGTACTTGGAATTCAAAGCAGTTATAGGAAATTCGACTTTAATTACTCGGCGTTGTGGTTACAATTTTAATTTTATCTTAACCCAGAGAACTGAAGTCTTTAATTTTAGAATGAATTTAACAAGAAGATATTAAAAACTGAACTGACAAAAAAAGATACTCATTAAAATATTCACATGTTTTTCGTTTAGATGACCAGCATACACAATATCATTCACTTTAGTGTTATGGAGATAGCTATTATGGAGATAATATAGTATGAGCTAACAATATCTGTGTGCAAAAAGATATTGGACTTGGTTCGGAAAGCCACGCATTTGACCCTTCCGTTTGATACCTTCTCTCATTCATTCATTCCATGAGTAGCCCTAATAAATAATTGAATAATTTTACGCGCGTTCCTCACTTACGAAACTTCTATTTTACATGCAATCCCTAACTGCCTACCTAAATTGAGCGACGACAACCGAAGCTATTTAGCTTCAGTAGTGCAGGGCAGACGACAGACTATAAAAATGTCAGCCATAGAACTTTCGTGCCTTGATAGTTTTCTAACAATTATAAAAACCGACCCGTAACCGCGTGGTGACGGCAGAGTAGAATAAAATTGTCACCACCCCAAATCTCTCCCGTGGGTGTCGTGCAAGGCGACTTAGGATAAATCAATAATGAGGAATGGGCAGCAGTGTTCCTCTTATACCACCTAGCAATAGCAATGTACTGCGACTTTTGTGCCCTATAAATGGCAATAGGCTCGCCACCTATTACATGGGACCTAACATAATTGGCGAAACGTGGGCGCTAGTTCACCTCTCCCTACCCCTTCGGGGATATATGCGTGATTTATGTATGTATGTATAAAAACAGGTAAAAAACGGACGAACCAGCTATAATAAAATTTAAATTATGTTTTAGGTCTAGAGGTAAACATACACAGTTTAAAATTCATAAATCCTAAATGGGACAATGGGAAAGTTCCATAACACGTGCCAACAAGCGCACCCTATTGAATAACAATCGGGGGTAAAACAAAGTTTCTGTTTTGCCATAAATGAGCGCAATTAAACTCCAAATTTGTGTTCACAAATAAATTCTAACGAATACCAATTCAAACGCAATGGGGAAAATTTAAGTTGGACCAACTTTACCGGGTTATGATAGAAGTGGAACTCGTTACAAACACGTCTTCAATATTAAATACAAGTTAAGTAAAGACAGTTGCACAAGTAATGTTGGCCCACGTGGGTCTTTGAAACAAGTACGAATACAATTTCTGGAACTTTCCGCATTGGAACGAAATTAATTTCATAAATTTGAGAAACAACAACACCTTTACTCAATTGCGAGGAATATCTTTTTCATTTCTTATTCTTAGGCCCAATTGCACGATCGAGAGTTAGCGTCTAACCCAGGGTTTGCTCATATATTTGCCCCAGCACCTAACCGGTGCTAACTCTCGACCGCGCAAGTGAGCCTTAGAAAGTAGTGTTTTTTTGGTCAGAGTAACTGATGGAACGGATCTTTACGCTGCGTCGTGCTCTTGGATACAAAATCACTTTCCTTTAATCTAAAGAAGAATGCTTAACATAGTTAAAGGTATCCAATTCCTGCTCAAACTGATAACTACTTACTATCGATATAGATTTGTTTCTAATCTTGTTTATCAATCTTCTGTTTGTTTACCAATGCAGTGGTACCGATTACAATACATTTAAATAATCTTTCCGAGATGATATTTTCAGTTCCATTAGGTTATTTTATTAAATCCCTCTTTAAATTTGCGAGTCTCTTGCAAAAACCACTTTGTACACTTTACGTAGGCTCAGGCACATCACCAAAGGAGCGACGCAAATAAATTTGATAAAGCTTATCATTGTTAAAACAAAAACGTAAGGTAAAAAGCCATCCACGCCATCCTCAGCGCACATATCGCTTAGCTCAAGCCCTCAATCTTTTTCAAAGTCACTTTAATCGAAGTATTTAATCCTTTCGGACTTTAAGAATGCTTAAAAGATAACATTTAAGTCTTGTCAAGCGATATGCCAGCCGGACCACACACTTATCGTATTCGCCTAATTAAACCCCTCTATGCAGCATTACAGACCCCAGGAAGGAATAAGTCAGGAATTGCGATATGAAGATTAATGTTTTCTTGTCAAATAATTTACTGTGTTGATATGGTCGGTGTTCATTTCGCATGTTTTATTGCTCGCCGTTGTTGCTTTATGGTTAACATCAGCAGTATCGACTGTTAGTAATTAAGTTGTTGTTGATTAATAGTTGCATCTGGCTTTTGTTGCGATAAATGTTTGGGTTTGGTATCAATATTGACATTTTTAAAAATAATTCTTATGTCCTTGACTCCAGGTTCGAGTCGTGATCATTTTCAACTGATTCTTTGTCCAATAATAGATCTAAAATAAGCATTTCATAATTTATGAAACTTAAATAATGAAACATTTATTTTTTTGATGTTAAATGCTCTAGTTAGGCAATAGATGAACCTAGAGCTTATCTGATCTAGAGTATCAGAAAGCAGGCCTATCCACATCGAGTTAGTTGGCTCTCCTCTACAGTTTGAAACACCTCGCTTCTGTCGAATGATGAATACTGCACAAATCTATCCCCAAAAGAGAAGGCAAAGATGACAGCACCCACATTTTGCTTTATATGTTTAAGTCCCACGAAAGCGATATTCACAAAAAACTGTATTCGGCTTATCAATTAGCCGTATGACGATCACCATAATCAAATGCAACCACAAGCAAATTTGTTTGAAAATCAGTAGCTTGTACCTGATTAGCGGCGGCTTGTTTTGTCTTAGATCAAACAAGTTCAGCTTCGCCGGCGCCTATACAAATACCGTGTGTAATGTGTTTACCCTCAACTACAAACAAATCTTGGAGTTCGACCACTTTTGTCTCACTGCCGCGGTTTTTACTGATTTCACCTAAGAACCTAAATTTTTCTCGTTTTGTCGTCAAAGTGAAGGGATATATATATAGACTCATCAACATTATTTACTTTATCTTCGTCGTGTTCATTTAGAATTTAAATCTAACGTTCTAATTTTTACTTACTTTATTGATCAGCGTTTTGTATACAGCCATATCTTTAAGGTTTTTGCCGTTTAGTCTAGATTTTACCGCAGTTTTGTTTCAAATTGTTTTACAATCTTTGAACATACTCAATTACTATTTAAATAAAAAAATCTGGAGTTATTTGCGAACGCCAAAAGCTTCATATTTTCACATGATAAAGGCAGATTATTTCTTTAAACTTGTATGTTCAATGTCTTGAAAATTAATTACAATATCTCGATAAACCACATAGGCAGTACTAACTTTCAATCGGTTGAGTGCTTACTTCCAAGCAAATAATGTTCCAAGAAGAGCGAGTCTTCAAAGCTAATCGGTGCGTGAAAAAAATTGTTAACACAAACATCAGCCGACATGTTGCGTATTTTCCTTTGTGCGTTTACGGAAGATTATAGAGTCCGAATCCGCTCCCCTAGCTCCTAAAAGTAAAGTTTCATCAAGTGGGAAACGTTCAAAAGTTTTCGCTTCCCGCAGGCAAGGAGATAAATATTCATGAGCCTTAACTTGGAGCAAAGTTATTTCCACGTCAGTGTCTGTCCATCTGTACATTTGTAATGAAACGACTTATAACAGTCGGTTTTAATACTTTTAATTTGCGTTCTCCTTTAATATTCTTCTTTCCTCCGTCTCTGAAAGTTATAATGGGGATAGATAAGGGCTGTGGTACGTAATCTTGCTGAATTAATTGTTAAGAACGTGCGAAAGCTCTTTTGAGCTTACGGCACGCTTGAGACAGTCTGAATTTATTTTAGTAATATTTTCATCTCATTCCTAATGTTTCGTGAAAACACAAAAGCAGAACCAACTGAAAATCTTCATGGAACATTCAAGATAACTTTAAATAAAAATATTGTGTTTTGAGTCCTTGAGTTTAGATGTCAGAAACTTCGAATTTATTAGTATATCTTCAAAATATCTTTTGTTTAAGCAAAATTGGACTAGGGTACGAATAAATTTGCCCTGTTTGCAAGGATACCGAAACACTTAGATTAAGACCAAAAACTGGTCCCATTCAGCAACATAATTGTAGTGGACTAACGTGTGCTAACGATGACGATGAAGATGTTCTTCTCATGTTGAAATAACAAACTGAAATGCATAATTATTGAAGTAAACGTAAACCTTGAAAAATGGTCACCAAATCAATATTTTCTGGGAATTAGTAAAAATAAATTTTAAGTAGCTCAACTTTAAATAAACATCATCACAATATAATGAGTATATTTAAATTTGATATTAGCCCAGCTTTTATGTCACACAACTTTTCCATGTCATTAGCGTATGATACAAGTTAGAAAACTTCAAACTGTTATAAAACATACTTTGTGAGATATTTTCCGCAACTTTTTAATGCTGACGACGTAAGGGCTAAGTGAAGCTGAGCTGCTTAATGGGGAAGTCCGTAGTGGTCATGATCTGACAGAGTTAGGATACTTCAACGTAAGTACTTTGCTCAATTTGTATGGGAGAATTTTTTTGCTAAACTCGACGAGCCAGTATTGTCACATGTACTAAGAATGGATGAAAGTTAAAATCAAAGTTAAAAAAAGAAACCAGTAGCGACTGTGACTTTTAAAGAATATGTACACAAAAAGCTTCCAGAATCAATAATGCTACAAATCTACCGTTCAGTCTTATCAATACGCTATTCAGAATTAGGTGGATTTGGGTTGACCATTCTATAGCACGTCTTTATTCAAGTATTAAAATTATCACTTTAGACATTTTTAAAATGTCTCGAGTGATCCTTAAAGCTTGGGTGTAAAATCAGCATTAGAGGCAAAACAGCATTTCAAGGGTTTTATTTAGATGAGAGGTCATCAAATACACTGATTAAAATCCGTCCCTCGATATAAAAAGAAGTCTTGTGGTAATTGCTCTTATAAGTGCTTGAGAATCTTAAGATGATATAACGAGCACTTTTACAACCTCTAAAGCTACGATTTCCTTTGTTAATCGCCCTTATGTTTATTATGCTATAAAGTTTAAAATCTAAGAATTTTTAAGAGCAATTGAGATAGAATAATTCGCTTTTCAGACCATCGTTGCTGAGCCACTTTGTATCACTTTTGGTATCAATTGTACTACAGAAATGGTCTTTATAAAGATTGAAGTATTTTTTTTATGATACACATTTATCGTATTCTCATTTACTATACAGATTAATACCATTCGCCTTAGTTTATGTTATAAAAACGCTCTTGAATACATCCTTACCATACGCGCGCATTTGTTATTCCTCGGGTCACATATTTTATATTATATTAAACATAAAAGTAGGACACATCGTATTTTTATAGCTTCTAAGGTCGATAGTGTCTTAAATGAAACTAAAATAAAACCGTCAATTACAAATTGTACGTACAAAGCTGTTAATCTTCATCTATTTATAGATAGAGGGCCAAAATTATTACCCTTCATTTTAGCTTCACCGGGTCGTATTAAAAAAATAAGACGTTTCTCAGAGCCTTAACTTGAGCCAGCTTAACGTAGCTAATATTCGCTTTCTAAACGATCCAACTAAAAAGTTGCAGAGGAAAGGTGAGTGGTTTTCACTGTCATTACAGTTCGTTCCAATGGAAACCTTTTATTGAAGATGATAAGCGTCTAGAGCTCGCTATCTTTGAGTTCACATCAGAAATTCTCATAAAGTGTGTAAATGTTTGAGGAGATAGCCTTAAGTATGAGTCTTGGTATAGATCGAAGTGATATTGTTGACGACTCAAGTTGTAGAATACTGGATTTTGACCACGGGGATTAAGTAGGTAAAAGATTTATTGAATTTAGACCGATGCGACTGATCGATATATGCTTATTACAAAATGGTAAATTTCACTGAAATAAAGCAGATGGTAAAAATATATTTTAAGAGTTATCTGGCTTAAAGTGCAGTTTATTTATTTATTTATGATTTTTTATGTCAATCAGAATAAAATTTATAAGTTAGATAAATGTACAGAAAATTTTAATTAAATATTTTATTATTAAATTAGGCACAAGTATACGCTCTTTCTCAATTACAAATAATATTAAAAAGCAACTCATTTTGACTACAAATAAATAGTTTATTTGGTAAACTTTTAACTGTCAGGGGCAAAAAGGATTGTTTTCTACATAACATAACATATCATCACGCCTCTTTCCCCAAAGGGGTGGGCAGAGGTGTTAAACACCCAAAGGGGTGGGCAGAGGTGTTAAACACCCAAAGGGGTGGGCAGAGGTGTTAAACACCCAAAGGGGTGGGCAGAGGTGTTAAACACCCAAAAAGTGGGCATAGGTGTTAAACACCAGAGGTGTTAAACCACCAGTTAAAACGCCAGATATGTTAGGTCCCATTTAACAAGTGGCTAGGCTAGGCTTTTGAATAAGTAATTAAAAATGAACGAATTCATAAGTCAACAAACATAGAAACGCCATAATTTCTATAATAAATCGCACATTGTTTCAAATAATTCAGGCTCTACCGCGTAACGCACTACCCTAATACCATGACACAGTAGAATTATTTTAATTAATAACACAAGTGTGCCATTAACGGCTCTGGAATAGAGCGTCTGAAACTTAGCCGCTATTATGAGACTACTATAAGATTATAACAAGATTAAGGTAGCGTTCTTTGTAGAGAAGAAATAGAGATTATATTAGAATAGAGGTTGGAATATTCCTTTGCTTCAGAAGGCGTTCCATGACCACAAAAGGAAGATTAATAAATTATGATAAAAACCTATACATTATAGGAATTCAAGGATATTTTTTCTTTAATTCGTGACTTATTATATGCTTAGAGGGTAACAGAGGCTTACAGAGGTAATGTGGGACTAATAAAATTTGTGGCTAATTGTGGGCTTGTGGATGTAATTAATAAATACCCCTTTGGGATAACAGATGTAATAGTATGTATGCATGCTCTTTGTTGTTTAAAAATATTTTAATCATAACATAACATATCATCACGTCTCTTTCCCCGAAGGGGTAGGCAGAGGTGTTAAACAACCACATTTCGCCAGATATGTTAGGTCCCCATTTAATAGGTGGCGAGCCTGTTGCCATGCACCGGGCAAAATGTGCGGCAAGCGATATTCACACTGAACTATACATAAGTTTTATTCAAACTCAGTGGTACAAGGGGTGGGATCGAACCCACGTTTCCCGCGGCTTTTCTAACGAGTAGTGCCACGTCCGTCCCAACTCGGCTAGCACTGCCCTTAATCAAAGATAATAAATATTCTTATAAAGATATAAACAAAATTACCACCAATTTTTCGATTCGCCTGCACTCGTAGCTTAAGTAATAATTGTAAAAAACGTTTATTTTTTTATTTGCGATACAGAAGCTCAATTTGTAAGAGAAATGTGAAAAGCGCCCCTAGCGGAAAGTATCAGAAATCACATTCCCCATAGAAATTGAGCTTTCTAATGCAAGGTTTTCACAATTATAACTTATACTTATGCTTATGGTAAAAGGCAGTCGCTCGAAGCAGCATAGATTACGCTTATTCATTCTGCAGTGCGAGCATAGAAGACAGTCACCATATTTGTTTGACAAAAACGTCCTTTTCACTCTTTAGAGTTCTGTAAAATTTATCGAACTTTTCGACAATTGTCTATCTTAGGAAGAATTCGACCATATTGAGATTAGTAACACGGAAATATTAATACCAAACTGAGTTGAAACGATTGGTCGAATCTGCTCTATGTAAAACGAGACATTGACACATTCGTGCGCGAAAAACTGCGTACTCCGTTAAAATTATATTACTCGCGTGTAGCCAAACATGAAAAAACTAGGATAGCTAATCGGCTCCGCCCTTTGGGCAGATTCGTCCAATCGTGTGAACTCAGTGTGGTATTACTATTCCCGTGTTACTAATCTCAATTTGGTCGAATTTGGCCTTAGACGTCAAATTTGGCTTATCAAGTTCTCTGCTTGTAGCTCTGTTCAAAATATTTATGAAGTGTGTTGTTATATTAATTACTGTATATAGGATGCCAAACTACAAGAAACTGTCTCATTTCGAAAATAATTTTCGTAACTTTGGACATTGATTGTAAATACATACAGCGTATATAACATTGTTTTTATATCCTTCTACATTTTTACTAAATAATATAATAGTAACATTTGAATATGTTTAAGGAGTCAACGCTGCATACACTACAAAGCAATATATCTTCTCAAGATACATATCTCGCGTCAAAGCATCGGGCTATTGAATAAAAATATGGTCTTATTCCTTGCAAATAACGTTACAGACGTCTAAAACTATTGTTTGCGTAATACCCATACATTAGATATTCGATACACCTAACCCGCCTTCTGGCGCAGCCATTTCCATACCACAAATTCCATGTACGGTCACATATACTCCGACGCAGACAAGAAACGAGAAGTAACAAGACCGTGTTATGGCTTCTAACTCCCATTTAATAAACAAAATTTATAATCACTATAAAATAACTTAGTTGAAGACTGTAATGATAAACTCCCCAGCGCTACACCTAAAGTGCACTGAGTATATTAAAATAATTAATTTGAACCCAACATCTTGCGTTGTGAGTTATTCCTAATATTAGTAAGGGATGCAAAACATACCGTAAATGCCTTGTTTTGTGCTAGTAATGTTTCGCTTCAAATAAATGTGAGTTTAGTGTTTGTAATTAAATTTTGTGTTGTGAAGATAGTATTCGTGTAGGCATGATACAATTTGATATGGGTAACCATTTATCATTTGTAATCTTTTAAAATTAATTTTACCTGAATAAGAAAATGCTCACGACTTATGTTATTTTGGAATGTGTAATTTAAAAAAAACGTAAATTATATTATTATATCGCTCGAATCCATAAGCACACTTATCACGGAGTTCTAGAAGCGAAGATAATAATCTCCACTATCTTCATTCCAAGAAATTGGCATCTGTTCCATTTAAACAAGTGCTACATTTAGTTGACCCTAATGTCTTCATTGTGATATTAAGTCGCATTGATATTAATAAAATATACATGCACCTAAAAACTGGGACGGTGTATACAAACGCCTGTGTAGTGTTAACGACTTTTGGCAACTACATGAAACCGAGAAATCCAAATGATAAACAGTGTCAGTCTGTAATGGACGATGCATTAATCTCGTGAATCAATGTTTTTATAGAAATCATAGTCATTCTGTTGCGCTAATTACGTTATAATGATAACATTATTACTTGACCAACTAGAACCAGTTATTCTCAGTATTGTACAGTCACGTGTAAAATTTGTATACCCTTTTGACAGTAAGTGACTCTTATTTGAGACGAATAAAGACTATCACCCGTCAATAAATATTTTTGCACGTGACTGTACTACATTTCCAGACTAAAATTACTTACACTGGAGAGATAATAAACCCCTTTAAAAACATAAGGGAATTGTGATTATGATAAAACGCAATAAATATAACTGTTGACGACAGACACTGGCCACCAGCACACTGCTGGCCATCTTTTGATACTTGTATTTTGTATTTTTCATATTCCTTTTGATATCCTTATTGTTTTAGAATCAACAATTCTTATTAAAGAAGTCAAGGTGACAACAAGTGTATCATTTTTAATAACAAGAAAATGAGACATACAAGGCAAAAGCCGTGATGTATTTTAAGAACTTAGCAAGATTCGGGTTGAGTTTTAGTTCCGATCTTCTTAACTATATAACAGCCGTGACAAAGACACGAGATGCCTCCGATCACCCTATTCTACCGGCCGATTCCTTGGGTGATGTACTACGGTTTCACTCTCAATCAGTGATTAACGTTTGCACCCCACATAAGAGCCGTCCGGAACCGAGCCTTCTTCGTGCTCGGGCGCCTCTTCCACGTCTTAGGCAAGCGGAGTAAAATTCCCCTTAGAAATAAGGCGACAATTTACAAAGTCTGTGTATGACGGATCATCATGACGTATGCTAGCTATCAACAAACTTCAGATCATCCAAAATCGTTTCCTGCGTAGGGCAACCCTGGTACGTACGGAATTCAGACCTTCATAGGGACTTCGGCCTCCCATTCATCCGTCAATTTCTTCAAGAAGCCTCCAGGCGTTTTCTGGACAATGCCCCCTACCACTCCAACCCGCTCGTCGTAAGAGACGCCAGTTACACTTCCACTAGTGTGGATTGACCGAGACTCCGCAGGATGGGGCACGTTCTCCTCGATCCTGAGAACGACATTACAGGCGCAAGGGGCGCTCTCCACACGAATGCGAATCACGCACTACACACACTTCTGTTATACACCGCACTCATAGAACAAGTGTGCGAAGACTCCCCGCAACTCTTCCACGACACGGCACGCCTGAGCCGAGGTCCGAGCCTTTAGAGGCACCTTCAGAACGTCTGCCGATCCCCGAATCCGACTCGAGCACCCTGGAGATTCTCTGGAAGCGGGACCCGCAAGGGGGGATGCCTTCCAGAGTAACCCTCCAGTGGTGGTTCGCCGCTACATGTCTGATGACGGAAAGTTTTCGCCTTCTTAAAAATAATTCGGTGATAGCTGAGTAGCCGTCAGAGGCATCAGTTTAGGTCAATTAAAAAAAAAGATAGAGAAGGGGCTGCTCACGTTAAGCGTATCATGTTTCTGTTGAGCCTACTTAGTTAGCTAAGATTGTTTTTTGAGAATCTTCAATGATAAATTTTGGAATCAATCTTTAAAATTAAACATCTTACAATTTAATATAGTTATATCTACGATATAAGACAAGCCTTTAGTCTGTACAAAAATACCTCTTTTGAACTCCAATCAAAACACATTTTATTGGCCTTATAGTTCAAACTACCAAACTATAAAACATTTAATTAAAAACAAACAATCCTGGTATAAACGAAGAATTTCGCAGCAACAACAGAGTTAAAGTTCAACAAATTCCGAATATTAATCAAACATCGGATGCCAATAAACTGAATAGTGTACCTATTAAAAGTTTGATACTTCCAATTCCGAGCGACAGGTGTTTTTTACGACTGCCCATTGATTTAGCACTCCAGGATTTGCTATTAATCTCGTTTGGATACGAATAGGACTGCCAGAGTAAACAATGTGTTAACAGAGTGCTTTTGTTGCAGGATTTCGTAACAATGGCTTTTTATTTGCGAATCCAAAGCGTTTGGGTTTTTAACTTTATTGCTTTTTCGAAGTTTCCCCTTTAGCCTCTTTTGTTTGGCGCTTTAATCATCTTAGTCGTTTTGTGAAGTTATGTTTAGATTAAGGGCGATAATCGCTAAACTCTTTCCAGTTACTGTGCTATTTTGGGGTTTTGGGTTAGCGTTGCTAAGATTGCTAAGTTCTTCAGCTCGCAATTTACTTTTTTAATATTTAACAATGAAGTATTCTATTACATACAGATAGATTCTTATTTGCTGCTTTAGCTTAATAAAGGATTCGTAAGTTGTCTATTCATTATTTTTTTATGAACTAAGTCCCAAAAGTTTTTGCCTGCAAATATTATATTACAGATATGTACAGATATCACGAATCAAAAATATTTTTTTTGCTAATCTATCTTTTTTTTTTGTTAATTAACTGTGCAAGGTGCGAACATGAACATGGTCCTATAATAAGTACCTTTTCTACGTACATTATTTTTGCTGTTTCCTTTTAACTGGAACCTTCCAGATTAACCTGTGCTTTTACATATTATATGATTTATAATCCAATGTAACCTGATCCTCATTATAAATTGCCAAACAATGAAAGTCAAGACGATGTCATAATTTAAGCAATACATTTGTTAATTTCAACAGCAACAGATATTCAATTATTCCATCCCTCTTTTGTAACTGGAGCCGTAGAAAACATAACAAAAGAATACTTGACAATGGCTCATTAAATTCCCGACTAAAAACTCGCATCGAATACAATTACGCATCGAATCTTCAACGTTAAACAGGAATTCTTCGAGGCGTGCGAATTATTCCAACCTTAACGCGTTTAAGCCACTTACGATGTATGTCTGGCATTATGGAATCAGCACATTTGTACTTACGAACAACCTCGCCATAATTGATTTTCCCAAATCAGAGGCTGAGCCAGAGCAGATGCTTGGTGTATTTAATTTTGTCGGGTTTTTTGGTGGAAGAATGCGTTGGGGTAAAATATTCGGTAGAACGTTTGTTAACACGACATCGGTTCGTGAGATGGCAACAAAAAAGCGCTAACAGCATTCTAGTAGTTGGAAACGTCTGCGGATGCTTTAGTCGAGTATCACAGACACGCGGCTAACGAGATGGGCGAGATTTGAAATTGCCTCAAAATTTCAGGAATTTAATATGAAAAGAAGTACGATAAAATTTAAACTCAAATAAAATGACCAGATGTTCGCATGAGGAATTTAATTCCGTTGATAAAAATAATGTTGAGCTTTCGTAAAATTTTAAATTTCATAAGATTTTGCGCTTTGTGAAGCAGTGATGATAATACGAAAGAAATAGTAAGCGGCGTGTTATGTCTTCAAATAGAACGAAAAGAAAAAACCTGGTCCATACTGAGTTAATTTTAACACTATCATCAGACAAATAGAAGTAAGATAGCTAGTTCCTCAGCTGTAGAAGAATACAGGTGTAAACTAGCTTTCACCTTCAGCCTTATCGTAACTTACTATCAGGTGAGGTGAAGGCCAAGAACTTGCCCATCATGTGTTAAAACAAAGACATCATCATTCATTTCCATGAATGATCAAGAGTGCTTTCTTTAATTTTTGATTAGAAAGATTATGAAAAAAACATGGCATTGATCTTTATTCTGCACCATTTACTTTCATTCTCGGTTTCAACACAATAAAAAGAAACAATTTAAACCTACAATTTTAACTCGTTGAGGCCAAGCGATGCCCGGCGTTCGCGAACAATATATGTTTCAATTGGGTCTTGTTTTGTGGCCGTGGAGAGGTTAAAAATCTTTAACTAATTTTAAAATTCTGTCTCAATATTTCACAAGTCTCAGTGAAACCCTGACCTGCCAACGTGTTATATCGTTAGTCAATGTGTCGTGACTCGTGACACAAAAAACGTTGAAAACAAATATGGAGAATTTTAATAAAACGCTCTGACACGAATCGGAACACGCTTCGGATTTCGTTGTGGAGCTGATAAAACGACAAACTCGAGAATAACAGAATAGCCCTTGAGTATATTACAGCGGCGGCATCCACAGAACGGCTTCCATGCGTCGATAAATAATGAACGAAGCTATATTAATTCTTGTTATAAAGAAGCTTCAAATGTGTTATTTTTAGCACAAAAAGAATAAACCTTTAAATAAGACAAGCAGATGAATATTTTTGCTGGTTATGCCAAATATGAGAAGTTCGGTGACTTTCTATATCGAAAACAAAGCTACCTTCGCCATGGTCAGGCTGTGGATGGGTGACCAAAACTAGTTGATCTCTAACCAAAACTAGTTGATCTCTCTAACTAGTTGATTGCTTTTACAGCCGTTTCTACCCACCAATATTTTTTTCAATATGGCTGACTCATTATTTACTAAAAACAAAATTTCTATCTCCGACACACAACCGTACAATCATTCACTATGGCACAATATTTTACTATGCCGCCACCGCCGACACCTACTTGTGAGCGCGCAGTCCCATTGATCAAAGCCGCCTCTGACATTACGCTAATGTTGTGAATAAGCGACTATCGACTCTAACATCAAGACATAAAGCCGAGATTATTTACACCACATTCTTTGTATTTTTTATTTTATTTAGGCTTTTTTTCAGCTGTCTTCTGTCAAACCCGATATCAACCAATTGATGAAAAATTTAAAACAATTTAATGCTTCCCATCATTTAGATTTTTTCGTTTTCATTATTTTCGAACTGTTATGTAATTTACTAAGTAAATTTACCAAGTAAACTTGGTAATAAGCATGTTACATTGGGCTGTTATTATACTTATTAATAAAGAATAAAGCAATTTTTGGTCTAGGGTGCTAGAAATTTCGCTTTCCGAAAGGGTTCCTGTTACGGACCAGGCAAGAGCCGTCCTCTTTTCTATATCTTTTTTATATTCTGGTTGTAATTGTCTTTGGTTAATTGTCCTGTCATCGATTTTCTTTCCATTTTTTCGGTACTGTTTTCTTTAAATATTATAAAACCCATAATTCACTAAGCCAGCGTTTTATTACAGTTTCACTATCACTCGTCAACAGGTTCCGTTAGCGAAAAAAATTTGAGAACCGCTGGTATAACAAATATTATATACGTTCTTTATGACAACATTAAAAAACAAACAACACTGTCTAGTTTTAGGCTAGTAAGCTATCCAAATGAACTTAACGTAGATCATAACAGGTAAATATCAAATGAGATATAAATTTGGTGTCGTGTGAAGCAACAACACAAACAGACAATACAATTACAATGCAACTTCAGTTCGAAACGGCAACTGTTCTAACTGTACTCGCTGATTGATGAACCTCATGACATCACAAACAATACAGACAAAGCTTCAACGATGACCCTTGCCGCGGCACGATAGCTAGTAAATCACAACATTTTGATGATAGCTCATCGGATATAATGACGAATTGCCGATCCGTTAGCTGAGAAGCTATGAGGCCATCAATTAACACCTACTTCGTATGAAATAGGTTCGTAAAATTGCTATTATTCGAAATAAAATTCTCCAATTTCTATTAGATATTTTGCTGACACATTCTAAAATTATATTTCTGGGAAAGCTTTCGGCGTGTTCAAGTTAAATTACCTTAATTTTGTAACGATTGCTTAGAAGAAGTCAATTAGATAAATTGTAGAATATATAAAATGTATACTTTTATATATTTTACTACCTTTGACCTAAAATAACACTTATTGATGTTCTTAAGTTGGTAAAATTTTCTCTGAACATTATTTTTCTCTGTTGAGTTTATAGGCACTGCGTGTGCACGTGAATAAACCAAAAAAACTGTGGATCGAGTGTTTGTTACGAGTTGAAAAGGAGATGTTAAACTGAAGAGTGACAGAGGAGGAAGACTATAGAAATAGGAAGACTATAGAAATGAATGACCTAACATAACATATCATCACGACTCTTTCCCTGAAGAAGGAGGCAGAGGCAGTTAACACTCACATTCCGCCAGATATGGTCATCTTGTAACAGGTGGGCAGCCTGTTGCCATGCACTGGGCACAATGTGAGGCAAGCGCTATTCATAATAAACTAAATTAAGAATTAAAACACAACTATTTTTTTTTAAATAAACTATTAGAAAAAGTCATTTTTCACATTTCTGGCAAGACCTGACAAAAATTTGTGTACCATAATGTGGGAATGTAAATCAGTAAAGATGGAATATTAGGTGATTAGTGAAAGAACATAGCGGATGACGTATGACTGAGCGAGATATAAAAGGGGAGTGAAAGAGAAGGAAGAGGTTGTCGTTCGGAATAAAAGGGTGTGTAAAGACGTGTGTGCTAAGAGGTATTCATAAGATTAAAATAAAAGAGTTTGTTTGAAGAATCCTTGAGATTTACTGCACTGCCTTCCCACAATAATATTACTGTTACTATACTAAGCTATGAAAGGGTTACTTTTTTAAACAAGCAATTTATTGATGAAGCTGATTAACTAAGAGAAATGGTTTATTTATTTGGCAAATTGGACCAATGCCGGTCATACATTACATAGTCGAAATCTTCGTGTGTACTCAGCAAAATTTATTTTATTGTAGTTTAAATTTTAACTGTTCTTAGAAAAGTAGCTATTTCGCTTTTGTATACTGAATAAAGAAATACGGATCATAATGCGCTCGTACTAATCCATAATAAATAAAATATTCATAATAGTTGCAAAACTCGGAGCTCGGTGGCGTAGTGCGCTTTGGCTTCGATCGAAAACAAAGCTACCTTCGCCATGGTCAGGCCGTGGATGGGTGACCAAGACTTTGTGAGCTCGAGCTCCTCCGTGCTTCGAAAGGCACGTTAAGCCGTTGGTCCCGGTCGCATTTGTTACCGTTTCTACCCATCAACCCGCATTGGGCCAGCGTGGTGGTGTTACGGCCCATACTTCTCATGTGTTTCTCCATGAGGAAGGTCCCAGCAGTGGGACGTATATAGGCTGATGACTGACTACTAAGACAGCCTTAGCTAATTTAGCTCTGCGTCTAGTCAAATATACCTTGATGTGGATCCAAACAAAGAAACCCCCTCGAATTACTTGAGAACATCCCAATGTTCGACATTGATCGATATGGGTGTAGCGTTATCTAAGTAATTTTTCCACATTTTTACGCGTAGAAGGATGGCGCAAGTCACTTGTTCTCAAAAGCTGCAACAGTGCCCCCCAATTGGTAACGTTTTTAAAGACGCTTATGTAATAAAACATAATAATGTAAGGTCAATGGTCTATATATTTGGTATAATTTTAGAACATTTACTTAAAATCTAAAGTTAAACATTTTAAGTAAATGTTCAAGACATGAAAATACAGAAAACTTTTATTCTTTTTTTATCGAATTACCTCAAAAGTTGCTTGTTATTAAGTCACGTATTTTGTTTATATTGGATGGTCAACGGGATAGTGATACTGAGTCCTAATAAAATTGTATTGACTAAAGCATTAATTGACGTTTAAGCAATGTTTCTTATTTGTGTTTTTAGGAGTAAACAAAAAAGGATTTTCTTAATAGGGTGGGGTGACCGTCAAAAGATGTTTGAGCACCGCTATTGGTCGAGCGGAAACCGACTATTCAAGAAATGATATCTACCCAAATCTCGGGGTTTTATGTCAGCAATATTTTACTGTCGCCTCTGACGTACATTCTTGATTATGTAGTGAGATTTCTTAAATATCGCTTTAATTACAGGTGATATTGATCGGTATTCGTTGCATCATTCCTTTATCTTGTAGGCCTTGTTTTTCCGGCATCGGAATATTCTACACATTTACATAATGCTGTGTAATAATTCAGAAATTTCACATAGATAAGGTTTTTTTGGGGTTACCACGATCGTTCATTGTCTGTAATCTGTAATGATTGAAGAAATAAAAAAAATAAAAAAAATATTTTTATGTTATGTATTAATTTGAAGTATTTACGGATTTAAAAGATACTTACGTTTTTACTTTATTCGAAACTACTTTGAAGAAAACAAAAATTGATGACCTCAAACGAATATATGAATCGAATGAAAGGAACGATTAAAATCGATTGCTAAAAGATTTTCACATAACGATCGGTTGCATATTTGCGAACTGATACCATTACGAGTGTGTAATAAATTAAGATGATATATCGTTTAATTTTTCACTCCTTAACTCAAATTGGAATACAAACATGAATGCGAGCAGTAAGCTGGTTTTGCGATCTTCTTTTTGGCTATGAATAACTTTACTTACATACTTTATTGGCCAATATATCGCAACCTTTAAGCTTTATATTTCTAAGTAAAAATTTTTCATACGCATTTATAAGGTAGGGATACAAAATATAAGCATTCTTATAAATACACAGAAATTTATTATGATCTAGCTATTGCCGGCGACGTCGCCCGCGGTTACTGGTTTTTTAACTTTGATTTTTCGGAATAAAATCTATCTGAGATGTTGATCAGGGATATAATGTCTCACCATGCAAAATTTCATTGAAATCGGTCCAGCCTTTTCGGTGATTAGCCCGTAATGTTTTAAATCTTTATGCGACTTAGGAAGAACATTCTTCATTTGAACTTTGCATGGATTCGCAAAGTCTGCCTGGTCAATATCTTAAATACTTTTAATGAGTTTAACATACAAAATAATGCTTGCTAGAAAATAAAATCCCTAATGACAACGCGATCTCAACTGAAACATAGCGAAGCATCGACACCATTTTACGACGCTTTCAACGTAGGTAAACTAATGTCCAAGAATTTAACATAATCTAGGAGTAACTTAAGCATTTGAGGAACTTCACTGTGTCCTATAATTTTCTCGTACAAAAGCTTTATAGGCGCCGTTTATCCAACATACCTGCCACAGAATAGAGAGTGGCCCAGAGGTTTGAAAGAGCTACACAGACTCGGCAACCGCTTTAAACTAGAAAGTGAAAATGAAATTCCACTTTTGCTATAGTTTAGATGAAGTGAATACAGTAACTTGTTATCCACAGACTATTATATTATACGAATAATAATCGCAAATTAGAAATCATTAACGAACTTTTAAAAACAAACAATTACAAAAAAATCGAATTGGTTAATTGGTTAAAATCGTCGTTGATAACTGGCCCACTTGCTGTAAATTTAAATCGAGAGTTAAAACTCGATTTTGTCATGTTTTGAAAGTTTGGTAAAATTATTTATGACAAAAACTGACAAAATCGATATTCAAACTCTGTTTAAAATTTTCTCCAAGTCGCCCTATGTATGTATGACATGAGTTTAGTTCTTATTTATTATTTTGAAGAAGACAATATTATTATTCGTTATTAGACGATGTTTTTGTAAAGGAAGGATACAATCTTGCTTTTTTTAACCATTCTTTTCAGGTTAAGACCGACAAAGATGATGATGAAGATTATACTCAGGATGAAAATGGCATAGCATATTCCAATGAAATATATAATAATTCACCAATCCATCCATCCATTCACCAGTCCAATCAATTCACTACTATCATTTTTACTTTTTACCATCATGACTATCAGTAAGACTAGAGTTCAAACACTGTAAAAACATGTATCCACGTTTGACAGTTAATAACTTTTTAAATAGTATACATATGAATGTTTGTATCAGACCTTGACTAAATGATATCTCATTTACGGTAACACGACTACGAATCTTAAGAACAGGCCACACCGTCAGCGAGCGGGCGAGCGAGCTAGGCGGACGGGCGAAGCGAGAGAAGGAAAATATACAAGCAAGCAAGATGTCTTTGCAGTTGGCGCGCGTAACAATTATTGTGGATTGATAAAAATAAACGTATTTTATTATTATACACACTACGCGTAATATTGGCGAGCTTAATTATGGGGTTCACACGAAAAAATACGAATTAGCGAGCGAGCGGGTGGAGCGGGCGAGAGAGTGAGAGGATAGCATTTTGTTTCTGGACATTAAAATCATCAACATATCATCATCAAAAATTTCGTCAATATATAACATGTTCGCAACGTAATAACTACATTGCTATTCGAAAGACAAGCGTCGACTAGTCCGAAAAACCTAGTCGAAAAGGGGAGGACGGTCGAACTAACCGGACGAGCGGGCTGGTGGGCGAGCGAGCTAGCGAATCAGGGGGCCTAACGAGGTGTACGAGTAGCTCCGCTGGAATCTTTAGATATTTCGTTAGCTTCGCTCGCATCGCTGACGTAGCTTAGCTCGGTATTTCGCGGTGTGAACTGATGCCTCTGACGGCTACTCAGTTATAACCGGATTTTTTAAAGAAGGCGAGGACTGTGGTGGGTCCTGTCCTGTAGTGTCGAACCACCACTGAAGAGATTCTCTCTGAAAGGCATCCCCCTGGGGGTCCCGCTTCCAGGGAGAGCCTCAAGGGCGCTCGAGCCGGATTCGTGGATCGGCAGACGTCCTGAGGGTGCCTCTAAAGGCGCGGACCTCGGCTCAGGCGTGGAGGAGGCCGTGTCGTGGAGGAGGATGCTCGCCCGCCTAGCTCGCTCACCCATTCGCTGGTCGTGTGGCCCGTGCTTTAAATGCTTTCAGGCTCACTCAGACGTCTTTGATGGCTCGCGTAAAGGCGAGGGCTCAATGATACTCACTCGCTATTTTGTTACCTGAAGCGTTTTTCCTCATACTCACAACATTGAAAGCTCCTGAAATCAAAATTACATTACATGATGGTACAACAGGAAAAGGTGTATATAGGTAAAATTTCGTATAAAAATATTACATACTACCTACTGTAAGGCCCTACTGTTTTTAATTTTTGTGATTTTAAAATAAAGAATAAAATAGGTAACAATAAATATTATTGACTATCTACGATCCAACAGATTTATCATTATTAGGTCTCACATTGGTACTTTTTATTTGAAGTGTTGATTTTGTAAGTAGGTATGTAAAAATCTCGTAGACTTATCTTATCCGTGATCAGTTTCAAATGAGTAGTTTACCAAAATGTTCATATTATTTTTGAGCTTGAAAATGTATCATAATCATACACAGTAATCAAATACAGTTACAAAAACACAAAGAACACACCTATCAAAAGTAAGAATTTGGATTACTCACAATTTAATTTAATTACTCCTATAACCATTTGTGTCGTGGTTTTATTATAATCGCTGTATGCCCAATATTAAACACACAGTGCAATACGCGTTGAAAGAAACGCATCGCCTCGAGGCATCTCTCCTAACGTGCCTTCTGCCTTCTACACCACTCATTACCATTTACCCGTTGTTCTTTGAACACTGTTATTATTATCTTGTAAGGGCGAGCAATAATCTTCGATGTGATTATCTTTTTATTTAGTGCCGATACCTTGTAACTGACCAAATTAGGATAGCTCTTTATCATTCCTTTCGTAGATGACGCGATGATTGAATGTTTGGTTAGACTACTAAAATTAAACTTCGTTCTATTATTCGTATAAGGCGTAATTGTTCAAAGAGCGATGAACTTTTTTTGTTTGCTTTTTCATGGTCTGATTTGAATTTCCTTCCCTTAAATAGTAGATAGATGGAAAATTCGTCACAATGACATGTCTACGTCCTATTGTAAGGTGTAGAGCCAACAACCTCTTTAATAACACCTACTTAATATAATAATAATATAAGGAGGAGCTCGGTGGCGAAGTGGTTCGTACGCGTTGACTTTCGATGGTAATCAAAGCTGCTTTCGTCATGGTCGGGCTGCGGATGAATGACCAAATATTGGTGATCTCGAGCTCCTCCGTGCTTCGGAAGGTACGTTAAGCCGTTGGTCCCGGTCTACACACCAACCCACATTGGGCCAGCGTGGTGGTATTACGGCCCATACTTCTCATATGTTTCTTCGTGAGATAGGCCTGTGCCCAGCAGTGGGACGTATATAGGCTGAGGACGATAATATTTATAAGCTCGAGTTGTAGCCCAAAACAGAAAACTATACATATTGGGCCAAACAGGGTTCACTGATAGAAATATTTGCCTTCAGAAGCATTGTATAGCCTTGAGATCACAAATAAATAAGCAGTCGGGTAAACATAAAAGCAGTCGATTATCTTGATAAATGAAATAGGTATTATAAAGCCTCCAATTTAAATAGAATAACACATAATCTTGAACTACCTATTACAAATCTCTTACAACATTAAATTACATTTGAATCGCGTCCCAGTAATAAAACTTCACTTTAATGGGAAAATTCACTTAGAGTCAGTTTTGTGACCCGTGGTAAGGTTGACTAGTAAGTTAAAATATGGACCAATGATGGCCAAAACGTTTGATGTCGTGATATGACTGAGCTTGTCCAATAGTCGAATTTTCAAATTCAACTAAAAATAAATAATCATAGACAATTTAAGCTCAACACGATGCAGGAATTAGTAAAATGGCGGCTGGCGGCACAGCTCATATGTATATTGCTTCGAATTTCCATCGCAAATTTAACAATTTGTCGAGCAAACTTCATACATTTTGGCTTTTCCATTGACGCTATTGGTCTAGATTTAGACTATTAAGGTAACTATTACTACGGACGAAAAAACTCACTCTCAGTCTCTCCTTTGGACGCTAGAACATATTCGGAAGATGAACCATATATTTTTGCGATGGCCATTTGCGCATACCGAAAGCTTGCTACTAGTTCATTAAAAAGATATATACGGTCATTAGAATGACATTGCTTCGCTCTGCGATAATATTTATATGAATTCTTGGCAAACGATAGGAATATTTTACTAATGTTATTGAATGAATCTATGGGTCAACTTTTTGGGTATTAAGTACGAGTATCTACTTTAATCGGAGTCTTGCAGATTTTGTCATGCAAAGGAAGAAATACCCATACACATCCTTTGCAAAAGTGAGTCTCTGCACTACTACAGAAGTCGGCACTTTGGATCTAGTCTCTCCTGAAGAGATTAAAACCTCCTCCCCCAGGGTCATCGAAATGAAATGAAATTAAATCATTTATTTTGCAATTAGATTTACATGAAATACTTTTGCACGTCAATATTTTTTTTCCTACTAGCACTTCGACGTGAATAGCCTGTTGAGAAGAAGTGCCGCAAGAAACTCTACAGTTAGCCTTTTTAATCAGACATAATAACAAAAGGAATTTAGAACATTTTAAATATTGTAAAATATGTGCAGATGACTAGAGACAGATCGTATGCACACGGCTTAGCCATACGAAAATTGGGTTTGGTTGGATAAAAAATCGTGAAAGAGTAGTAACAAGCAGCTAGCTCATCGCCTACACAATCACAGACCGTACCCAATACGCCCTTAGTCGCCTTTTACGACATGCTAGGCAAGAAAAGCAGTTAGTACATTATTTTTTGACTATAATAATATGACCAGCGTAGGAATTGGGAAAGTGCCGTAAGTAATTAGGGGCAGTCGCAATAGATCTACTCAGGTCGCAGTGACGCGCCAAGGTCTCACAGGAGCTGGACACCCCTCTCTAATAAAAAAAATCTACTTTCAATAATTCGTATTCAAATATCGCATTTTCATACGGTTGTCACACCGGACAAAAACGATCACTTTCTT
Source organism: Parapoynx stratiotata (assembly GCA_910589355.1). Taxonomy (NCBI): domain Eukaryota; kingdom Metazoa; phylum Arthropoda; class Insecta; order Lepidoptera; family Crambidae; genus Parapoynx; species Parapoynx stratiotata. The sequence goes on along the minus strand of OU342468.1, from coordinate 2,595,798 downwards.
GTTGAACGGGTCGAACTTAAGGCATAGAATCCCTTAGAGCATAAATCTTTTCTCTGAGTTCAAGGTTGAAGTAGGTACCCTTAATATTTCCTTTGGCTTCAAGCCAGGACCATTTCTCTGGGCATTGCTCCAGGTAGTCTGAGCTTATGCAGCGTCAGCCGTTTTTGAGACATTCGTAACGGTTCAGGATGTAGTTTGACTTGATTTATCTGTACGACGCACTACTAATACTAATAGTTTTAGGTCAGTCATTATTTTTATATCTAATAATAATAAATCTCAAATTAAAAACCCTTGTTTACAGAGTTTCTACAAAGAACAGTAAACGAATGGTATTAAGAACTTATTGTTATAGAGAAATCCGGCTGGTCCTCTGTGAGAACTGAGTGAGCAAACATTTAAATGTATATCTTAGGTTTGATAGTCTTACAAATAGAAAAAATGGTTTTAATTATTATTTATTTAGTTTTAGAGTGTGCCCACTCAGTGTACACGCAGATAATCTTCTAATTTCTGACATTTCATACACTAGATGACGGATATACGAGTTTTATTATATTTTACTTATTGGCACCCTATTTTGCGCGGGACTAGCGGGTTCAACCCCACCGCCTGAGTTTGAATAAAACTAAAAAAAAAATGTACAGATCATTGTGAATATCGCTTGCCTCACATTGTGCCCGGTGCATGGCAACAGGCTCGCCAGCGGTTACATGGGGACGTAACATACGCGTATTTAATACTCTGCCCAACCCTTCGGGGAAAGAGGCGTGATGATATTTTATTTGTTTCACTTATTGTTTCAAGTATTATTAATTATATTTAATTATTTATAACATTTTAACTTGTCTTCAGAGTATTTGTACCTTTGTACACCTTTATGATAAAATGATTTTTGAATATATAGACACCGTGTTCCAAAGGTTATATTATAAGGTTATATAAACATTAACTTATTGTATATTTGGGACACAATAAACAGGAATTGCTTTTTGAATCGATCTCACTGTCACACGTATTATTTATTGTATTCGAAATAGAAAACAGAATATAAGGTTTTAAACTTTCGCGTTGCATTGTATATAACAGTTATATCACCGGGACTACACGCGACCTACATTATGTAGTATATAGATACTACATTTTGTACGACGCGTGTGTTATAACTTTTAGAAAAAAGAACATCGATTTATTATTTACTTTGAATTTAGTTAAGCAGCTAATCCATTTATTATGATTTTATATTAGTGCGTACTGTTTTGATGTAATTACTACTTTTAAATTTTTAGTTCATATTTACATCAATTTCGAATTTTTTACGGCCGTATGATTTATAACCCAAATCAAAAACATCTGATTAAAGATTTTTAGTGTAAATAAGATCTTCCATCCAGGAACATCAAACTGGAACAGGAAACTCATAAATTTATCGTCGATTCCGGATCAGCGGTTCGCAGTTTTGCCTGAGGAGTTTCCATCACATGAAATGTATCAAAGGGAAATATCGACAACCGTGAAATTAAATTAGGTAGGCTACCTGGAAGCACTAGGGCCTAGTCCTGTGATCTTCTTTAACTTAAATGCAGGAAGTTTGCTGAGAAGAGAAATCATCGAGTTCCCAAGAAGATATTAGGACTCTTCAGAGCGAAGAATATTGTAAAGGGAATCAATCCTTTTGAAATGCCCGTGAAGCGTCCCTGTTGAAAGTTGCGATAGCATTCCTTGGAGAATCGCAATAGTGCTGTGACGTGTGTAGATAAAAATCATTTGTCATTGTAAAGAATTCGTAACTGTGACGAAATAATACATAACAATAAATAATATTAATGCAACACAATACATATTTTAAAGGGAAAACAATCCGACAGTGCTTCTAATATGTAAGTGATCTCGGTGGCGTAGTGGTAAGTACCGCTTTTGCTTTCGTTTGAAAACAAAGCTACCTCCGCCATGGTCAGGCCGTGGATGGGTGACCAAAACTTTGTGATCTCGAGCTCCTCTATGCTTCGGAAGGCACGCTAAGCCGTTGGTCCCGGTCGCTATTGTTCTTACCCACCAACCCGCATTGGGCCAGCGCGGCGTGGTACGGCCCATACTCCTAATGTGTTTCTCCATGAGCAAGACCTGTGCCCAGCAGTGGGACGTATATAGGCTGAAGACAAGTGAAGGGTCGGTTGTGTAGGTGCAAGCAATAGTCGCCATAATCTACCCACAAAAGATAATTCTCAAATTATACCTTTAAGAGCGTTTACGCGGCGTGCGTCTTCATACAAACTGACAAGTTAATAATCATGGAAACTACAAAACCGATATTAATGAAACTTGGTATTCATATGCAATATATCAAGGTCTAAAAAGTTTGTTAAGATCATTTTAGAAACATTCTTTAAGAGAGCAGTTATACTTGATTTTAAAATTGTATGGAAACTTTAAAATGTCTCTCTCTGTCTCTCTAAACACTTTTTCGAAAATTTTCTTAACTAACTTTTTAGACCATGATATATTGCATATGAGTACCAAGTTTAATTGAAATCGGTATAGTAGTTTTCATGATTATTGACTCGTGCGTTTGTATGAAAACCCGCGCCGCGTAAACCCTCTTAATTCCGTGGTCAGGTAATCGAAACTTAGTAACATTCTCTGCCCTTCTTGATACATATCGCGAAAGCAGTCCACTGCTATAGTTTGCGCTTCACCAAGCAGTGACTGCACTCAGCGTGTTAGGAGGTGAGCACGTGTCGCCGCAATAAGCTATTGGACGTTGTGCAGTTCTAAGTCAAGTAAAGAGATGGGTTGGTAGTATTCTTTTATTGAGCCGCTACCACACGACTTATTTTTTGAACCCAAAAATTTTTCATATTAACATCTAGTATGTTATATAAAGTTTTTGTGAATAAAAGAGTGAAATATTTAAAAGAATGTTATTAAACAATAAACAGAATGTACTATTCAAAAAATGAACAACAGAACATCTTCACAAGCGTAAAGAGAAGAATGTTCTTGTTTCTTAAATTCATAACAAATATAAGACGTACAAACAATGTTTCTTAGAAAACATTAAAATGCTCTATTCGTTGTCGAAAACAGATACTAAAGGGTCGTAGTTACACAGATCGTTGTCACAAAGACTCCACCAGTAATTGAATAAGGGGTACTTGACGCAACCACGCCACACATAGCCTTCCTTTTTGATAGACTTGATGGCACATACTTCATTATACTGACACTCTACGCTGGGCAAGGAAGCTCTGGAATAAAAACAAGGAGCTCAAACTATACAAGGAGAAGCCCGTTGGCGTAGTGGTTAGTACGCTTTGGCTTTCGATATCGAAACCAAGCTACCTTCATCCTAGTCAGGCCGTGGATGGGACCAAAACTTTGTGAACTCGAACTCCTCCGTGCTTTGGAAGGAACGTTAAGTCGTTGGTCCGGGTATTGCAACTGTCTCTACCCACCAACCCACATTGGGCCAACGTGGCGGTGTGACGGCACATATTCAACATGTATTTGTTTCCATGATGAAGACCTGTGACCAGCAGTAGGAAGTATATAGGAAAAACGAACGACGATGGACCATAACACAACAAAAAGTTATTAGATAGACCCAGAAGACCCAAAAACATCAAATTCTGATACCTACATATTGCCCTCTAAGCAGTTGATTGCATCCATCATATTTCCAGCCTTATTCGACGAATTGGCCTCGCATCTCAAACACGCCAAATCCTTCATCACTGTCTTCCTAAAATGTCTCGTACGTGAGAGTTCAACAATATTATCTGTCCATTCTTGCTTCTTTGAAAACATGATGGGCATTTCAGATATTGATATGTGATTGCATAAATTGCAATTGCAGACGAAGGTGGTAAGGTTGTAGTTGAGACTGAAGCAGCCGCGGTCTACCACTCCGAATGGCGTGTGTAAGGTGTAGCACATGTCGTCCTCATGCTCACACATTGTTGACGGTATCCTGTGCAGCGGAATCACATTACACAAATATAAAAAGCCTTGTGAACAAACAAAAATAACTTTATTTCATAGGCCAAACCTGACACTTAAAAACATCAATATTTTACAATTTTGAAATTTATATAAAAAATACAGTATATTAAATATCGAGGTTCATCGCCGCAAGCGCTTGTAGCAAGTGCCACAGAGCTTTGACTGTGGTTGTAATCGATACAAGCGGCCGGATTCCGAGAGTAAGGCTTTTCATAAGACAAATCCGGCAAGAAACTAATGAGCCACTTTTTTTTAAATAGCCAATCAAATAATTATGTTCGTTAAAATAGTAATATTAATATGAACACCAGAGTATTATGCAGAACGTTGGCGAAGTGGTTCGTACGCTTCGGATTTCGATATACAAAGCGTTTTAAGATGGTTGACCAAAACTATGTGACCTCGTGTTCCTTCTGCTTCAGAAGACACGTTAAGCCTTTGTTCCTGGTCGCTTATGCAACCGTTTCTACCCACCAACCCGCACTGGGCCAGCGTGGTAGTGTTACGACTCAATAAGTTCCTTATAGGAACCTCTAAAATAATATTGTGAAATATACATGTGTTGAATACTCACAGACGATGTTTTGGGTCATTACAATTTTCCAACGCAACATTATTACAGTAAATACAGGAGCGCACAAGGCGACTATCGCCTATAGAAACATTTAAAGAGTAAACATCGATTGGCTGCATGCTGGTTTTCTGCTTGTTATCCTTTTCAAATAATATTAGATTTTTCACAAAGTCATTTTGACCTTTGAAGTCCCCTTTGAGTTTAAATGTCCTACCTTGTACCGTGTGTGTTGTAGACGAATTCATATCAATTATTTCTTTATCGGAAAACGGCACCAAAGTAACATTTTTATACCATTTAAGCATATCTTGCTTTATTTGCCTGGTTAGATCAGAAAACGCTCTTTTCATATTACTCTCTCGAACAACTTCATTTTTTTTAGCAAATGAATGCATTAGTGGGTCGAAAGACGTATTGCCAAACGTCATTTTAGGAGTTGTGGTACCAATGAATAAAGGAACTGTATTAGACAAGTAGAACTTTGTAACATCTCCTACATCTAATTCACTGTATATTTCTTTAGCGTTTTTAATGAGAAGTGATACCAAATTACTGGGCGAATCCTCAGCTACAGTTGTTCGTTTAATTGTATCTTCGATCACTTCTTCTACTTGCCTTCTAAAATACGGCAAAGGATTTTTGCTTTTAAGAGCTTTTTCCGTGCATTCAGCATCGTAAACAATATAAAAAACAACAAAAAATAAAATTCTCATGGTGGCGATTGGCACAAACTGTCAGAATGTAATGTCAAAAATATAATGAAGAAATAAGATTACAGTCAAAAAGTCTGTAGCAAACTTCTTAGAAGAATATTTATTTTCCAGGCTAATAATGGAGCAATTCTTGCGCCAATTCCAGTTCCAGAGGTTTTAGGAGCAATTCTTGCCTTCAAAGAGAATTTTTCAATCGGCTTTAATGATTTTGGCGTTTGAAATGTCTCATTATTGCATTTTTTGTGGTCGCAAAAATAAAACATTGTGTTGTAAACTGGCCTGATAGCGCAACCTCGGGATACGTGGTCAATCTCCTCATCAATATTTATGTAACACACTTGATTTCCACCGCATATAGTGTAGTCTGCACTAAAATAAAGGTAACAAGTGAACTCTAAAATGCAATACAAATAAGTGAAACAAGAATCTTTATTCAGGAATTGATATGAACAATTCACAACATATTATTATTTAGAAAATTATGTGAGTTCAATTGAAAGTTCTTTTTTATTTTTAGTTATGGTAGCCAATAAACAATTTCTACTCATGATTAACAACATATGCTCGTCCACTGCTGGACATAGGTCTCCCTTAATGCACGCCACCTGCTCCGCTCCCAATGAAATTACCAATATGTATACATCTTCACATTTTTGTCGAGTTTTGCGAATATGGTAGAAATGTAGCTGGGGGGTCCACCGGAACCAAATAAATTTTGAAAGTGGTACATGAGAAAAATAAGTCTGGGAACTTCTATCTAAAGTTTTCTAAATTACTTACTTTCTTCCACTCCTGCAGGTATCATCTGAATCCCGACTGGTACCTAGGGTCTCACATATTTTACACATGAGGTCTACTTCACCCATAGGTTTCTGAAGAAGATAATTATCATACTGCCACTCATCTAGCGATGCGTATTCGTAGTATGTGAAATCGTTCGCAGGTTTATTGTTGCATAATGGACATTTGCAGAAGAATGTCCTGTTTAATCTGTTCTGTAGCATGCAGCCTCTTTTGATGTATAAGGGATGGAGTTCTGTAAAACAATGCTCTGCATCTCTGCACCTCATTTTTGACGACCTGAAAAAAAAATATCTGTTTACATTAATAAATAAGAAGAAGAAGAATTATGTTTTTTCCTTTCAAGATTTTTCTTATAGAAATAATCTCTATGGTTTGTAGTATTCATATTTTTTAATGTATTGTATGATGTATTTTTTGTGTACAATAAATAGTTAAATAAATAAGTTTTGTATCACTAAAAACAGATGGTTTGGCTTTAAGGTATCGCCATTTCGAGAGGTTCTGCAATCGATTCCCAGTAGGGACAAATGTTTGTGTGATGAATACAAGCATTTATTCTTAAGCCTTGGATATGTCGCAAACAAATGGTTGAAATTGCTGTTCAATCAAACAGTTAGCCATTTAACTGAACAACGCCATTCAATCACACGACTATACGTCGTTTAGCCAACGTGTCGACTGCAAGGTTCAACACTACAGCTAGATGGCGCTTAGCCAACTGGTAAAATGGCAAATTAACTAGGGTAACCAAGGGTGCCACACTTAAAATGCCGCCTAATCACACCTTCGGGATCCGGGGGGAAGTGAAAAGAGGGAAAACCAAAACAGGGGGGATAATCTAAAGTCGCTTCTGGGTCGCTAGGTTTAAGGTCAACTAACCTGCTCGTCGCTACGCTCCACGCACCTATCGATTTTTCTTGAAACATTCAAAAACACATGCTAGTTGATGCCATAATATGGAAATAAAACGCACCTAACACCGCGGTGGTGAGCGATGGAGCTAATTAAATTAGACGGCGGCTTTTGAATCAGCTGTAGTGTTAAGCGTTTCGAGCGACTCAAATATTCAATTAAAAGCTAGTCGTGTGATTGAATGGCGCTGTTCAGTCAAATGGCTAGGTGTTTGATTTAATGGCTAATTTAACCATTTGGCTGTGACAGATTCGTACATAAATACATATAATCACTACAATTATCCTCTAAAGGTTAGTCAGAGACTAGGCAAAGCACCGGGAAAGTAGTCGATAGCCACAGGATGCGCTTCACCAGCAGTGACTGCACTCAGCGTGACAGGTCAAGGTCAGGTAAATTCGTCGCCGTTATAAGCTATTGGATGGTTGTGCAGTTCTAAGTCATTAGTCGCCTTTCATGGAAAAGATGGGTTGGTAGTATTCTTTTAATTAGCCGCTACCACACGGCTTGGATGTTGATTTATTATTATGTATTGTGTATATTATGAATGATTAAACTATGTTTATCGGTTATCTAGTATTCATAACCCAAGCGGCTGCATAGCAGGTGTAAATGTCTGAAAAAATTATTAATTAAAAAAAATGGTCTGGAACTCATTGTATATACCTACACAAGTAAAAAAAACAAAGTTTCCTTCCAGAAACTAATTTTCATAAAATCATCCGCAGAATGAAGTAACACATAAGGAAGCCTTTATAACGTAATTTGACATTGACATTTTCCGAGGAAGGTTCGCCGTGTAATTTTTTTTATGTCTCTTACTACGACAGCAATGTAATGTAAAAATGAATCTCGTCACGATAAGCAGGGTTAGGTAATAAGGCCTTTCTACGAGACCAGGAATTGCAGAAAATGGGCACAAAAACCAGCAAACAACCTGCACGTTTATGGTTTTCTAGATAGAATTCATATTTGTTTGCAGCTTTAACTTCTAGGAATTAAGGATAATATGTGGTTTGGTTGGAATTGTCTTGCTTATCTAATTTTTAATTCACTAGGATATGTTGAATTTTGTCATGATAATATTATCTGCGATAGAATGGCGACGAATGTTTTCATTTTTATATTGCTTTAATAAGGCAGCGGTAGCCGAGTTGACACGGACGGGGCACTACTCGTTCGAGAAGCCGCGGGAAACGCGGGTTCGATCCCACCGCCTGTACCACTGAGTTTGAATAAAACTTATGTACAGTTCATTGTGAATATCGCTTGCCTCACATTGTGCCCGGTGCATGACAACAGTCTCGCCACCCGGTACATGAGGACCTAACATATCTGGCGGAATGTGGGTGTTAAACACCTCTGCCTACCACTTCGAGGTAAGCGGCGTGATGATATGCATGTATTCCATCTGTACCACATATCAGGGGAAACCTTTGACGGTCTTTTTCTTAGTTTATAAGATGCATTCATAAGAAAAAAATGTAAGGACTTACGTGGTGCCCTTATAACAGCTGTTAGAATCCGACGCTGTCAATCCGTTGGCCATGCACGTTAGGCATTCTAATGGCTCGGTCCTATTCATCACTGGTGCATTCCTTACGACCCTCGACGCCCAGGCACTGTCAGTTATGTTCCTTCGATCATACAAATTTTGCGCAACTTTCCCTAGCTTATTATCGTCAGATTTTTCAGCAGCTTCTGTAATAGCCGTTGAAACAGTCGTATTCGGTGCTTCCGTCGAATTATTTCCTAGAGGCTTCTCTGTAATTTCGCCGTGTTCCTTAATAACACCGACGTCGCATTTAATCCTGTAGAGTAATGAGACTAGTATAAGAAAGATGAATGTAAAATGTACAAGAGTAAGAGTTTTGTTAACCATTTCAGATGTTGTTCAAAATAGAAAGCATTGTCACTGTCAAATTGTGAAACAACTATCAAAAACTTAAAAGGTTAATATTCTCTTTGCCTGCTGTCAGAATTCATCTTTATTTGTTAAAAAAAGGTTCTAGGGTATTCATTAGGGTCAGTATTTTGATCCGTTGTGGTGGTGGTGGTTGTCCAGTAGGTAAATTTTTGTTTGTCTCAACATGAATGACAGTAAGGGATCGAAAAGTAGACATTTATTTTTAAAATAAATTTACATTTTACTGGTTATTCCATAAAAATTCAACTTTATGACGTAAGAAATAAGTTATGTAATAAATTGGAAGGAATTTTTCAGAAGAATTTAAATTTTGAATCTCATGACTCGCCCAACTTATGGAGAAGCATTGGCCAATGTTGGCGCGTAAGTTGGAATCAAAATTGTGAAAGTGTATTTTAGTTAAGATTTTGTTAAATAATTGCTATCAACTATTCTTTGGTTACATAGCGAAATTTCAATGTCCAGTTTATATTTAAACGTTATTTATTTCCATTTTTAAGACACATTGTAGTAATTGAGGCACGTCAGCATGTTGGCGCAATTAAAGACGAACAAAAACGCCAATTTTATTTGGTAGCTTATTGAGGTCTTATTTTCTCGACTGTTTTTGAGGCGCTGACCCGAAATCCATATGGTCTGTTCAATTCTTATTAAAAATATTTTATTACAAAACTGAAGAGTTCATTTGTTAGGTTGAACGCGCTTATCTTAGACTGGTCCGATTTGAAAACTTCTTTCAATGCCAGACAGCCCATTTAAAAGGAAGGCTTTATAACATCATGCTTAGTACTACTATTCCACACGGGCGAAGTCGCGGGCAAAAACTCGATGATGTTATTGGTATGAGGTCGAGACATCAAATGACCAATGAATGCTGCTTTCCCAAGAAGTGTAAGACTTTAATATGCAAAACCGATAAACACTTCGTAAAATAAGCAATTAATAGCATTCCCGACGAAGTTGAAAGCCGCACCGTAAAACATTCGTACCCTAGCTGTCTGTCGCTAGTATTTGAGCTTAGTTCCCCACACGCTCACTAGATGTCATTATCCCTTCCTGAATCTCGCTATGGTTTCCCTTCGTCAAAAACTATGAGATCCCGGTTCCAAACTTGTAATACCATGGTTTCGATGTAACATTTTACATAGGCACTCATAAAAATTGGCATTATTTTCCTCAGACTAGTAAGATTAGTCTAATTTTTGTGTGACCTCTTTGGACGTAATTGTCTACAAGGAGGTCATTCCATTCTCTATTTTTCTACTAAAATGTAAAACATATTCTGACACAGTTAAAATTTATCATATTAATTTACTTACAATTATATTTGTGGTTTGAAAGTAACACATTCATTACTCCAGCTCATTGTTGTGTAAGACATGGCTATGTAAGAGTAGAGTCCGGAAGAAAGGATCACACCACAAATATTATTGTATGTAAATTAATATGATAATTTTTAACTCTGTCAGAATATGTATTACATTCATAGTATTTACAGATATATACATGTTACTATATAACTATCGGCAATAAGACCTCTATCATATTATATATACTACTGCGTAAAATTTATTTTCATTTCATATAGTCACGATCATAAAGTTGTACCCAATTAAGTACCTTGTCACTCTAAGGTTGAGTCCAAATTTGGTAACGTGTTTTGTTAAGTTTGCAACACACCCACATTTTATAACAAGTTATATAAAATATTACTGTTTTTAGGACACTAGTAAGTACTAGTGATGTCAAAATGATAAAATAAAAAAAGGTAGTATCAGGGAAGTACATACCTGTGTGACCCGGTAAGAATCCGTTAAAGTTTAATGAATTTAGTAAGTGAATTACTTATTTTGTCCTCAGCCTATACGTCGCTTATACGTCCCACTACTGGGCCTTCCTCATGGAGAAACACATGAGGAGTATGGGCCGTAACACCACCACACTGGCTAATGGGGGTTGGTGGGTAGTAACGGTCGCAAAAGCGACTGGGACCATCGGCTTAACGTGCCTTCCGAAGCACGGAGGAGAGCTCGAGATAACAAAGTTTTGGTCACCCATCCACGGCCTTACCATGGCGAAGGTAGCTTTGTCTTCAATCGAAAGCCAAAGCGTACTAACCACTACGCCACTGAGCTCCTCAACCGATTTTTTTATCTGTGAGCTAGGTATTTTCTTTTGGGTGTTATTTCAACGAATAATATTCCAATTTTGGTCAGCAAAAGATACAATTACTAACTAATTGTTCAGCAACTAATGGGCAGCATATATTTTTAAATTGGTCAGCAAAACCAACTAATTGGGTAGCAAGTTATGGGCAGCAGATATTATAACACAAGCAGCATTAGTTGCTTAAAATGGGGCTAGTTGATAGGTGTGAATGTTTGAAGATATTTATTTATTTTATTTATTTATTAATGAATTATTAATTATAGAATCTTACTAATCCACAGAGTATGTACAAATTATTTACATATTAAATCTACCACATTGGCCCTTATTCCCTTACAAGTTGATACAACCGCCTCTCTCAGTTGTTGCGGATTACAGGTGAAGCTCACTTCCACCTTCGGCCTTATCGTCACTCACCATCAGGTGCGATGAAGGTCAAGAGCTTACCTGTCGTATGTAAAAAAAAAACAACGACACCGGTGCTCCGTTAGATGTAAAAGTGTCTAACCGGTCATTGGCCATAAGCAAACGTACGAGAAATTCCCCGTGCATAAGTCTTGAACTGCTTTTTGGCCCTTGTACGTATTACGCTACATTGGCCGTTTTACTCTGAAAAAATAATCGTGTTTCCGTTCAGAAATGGCTGGTTTTTTTAGTTCACCTTATTAATACTATTAGGAATCATTTCCCATAAATATCTGAAAATCACCAAATTGTTAGTTTGGTTATACATAGGACCCATCGATATTGTTTTTAAGGGTCATAAAAAACCTTTACCTAATGTCTATCAAATTACATTTCCAACGAATTCCGAGCTCAACTAATTATTTTGCTGCCCATTCTCATCATCCGTTGCCCAAATAATTATTTCGTCGCCAAAATAATATATAATGGTTTTGCCGACAAAATATTTGTTTACTGCCGAAATTATTTTTCAGCTAACTTTTTTTGCTGACCATATAATTAAATGGCTCTCCAATTACTTCCCTTTTCTTTTGACTATAGGTGAAACCGTAAGAAACTTCTTCTCAAAGGGAACAACGTACTTAAGATAGATCGTACGCTAGCAGTTTTGATGCGCGCTGGGAGCTTCGAAGGGCCTCTAACCGAAGCTAAAGGCTCTTGATAACAACTCTATGCGTTATTGATGCGACTTATGGACTCCGAGTAAGAATAATTGGATATGGCAATCTGACGCCCAGGTTTTGGTTCTAGTGTTATCTGATTTTTTTAAGAAACCGAGATACATTACTCTATCTCATTGTTGTGTAACACATGGCTATGTAAGAGTAGAGTCCGGAAGAAAGGATCGCTGGCAAAAGATCTCATTCGACAGCTTTACCTTAAACAGGAATGAACAGAAAAGGCAACAAGCATGTCCACAAGACATACTTTGTGCTTTTTCACGAGTCTTTCGAAAGACTCAGGGCCTTAGAAAAGTTGGAACATTATCTAGAAAAGAATTCAATTGAAGGATGGCGCAACAAAGATTTAAATAACCGATTGTTTGTGTGAATTCACACACTTATCACAGTATTGATTCCGAACTTTCTATTATTAGGATCTTCTTGTAACTGTTATTAGTTATAAAATACGTCTTGTCGTGTTATAAATAATTTGTGTGTGTTCCTTTCGAACACGCTCAGTGCTCAGAGCTCTCTGAACGAGGAATTCGCAGCATCGGTTCTAAGACGAATGTCAATAAGATTCAGGGTGGTTTCATAGGTACCTACCTATGAAACCACCCTGAATCTTACCTGAATCTTACCTACCCTGGCAGCCAGCGCCATTCACGCGCGCGCGTTTATAATACCTAGTTGACTACCTACTACAGCTATTTGACATATTTTTATTGGGCCCCAAACCACAACCGACTGATACCATAAAAAATACAATTTATTCCGAAGCCTATAACACAAAAATTTTAAATTATAAATTATGTTTTTGCTTAAATGTCAAAAACGCCTTGGGTCCTGATGGTCTATGGATTTTCTGTGCCGTAGCGTCACGATTATTGTAAACAATTCAATACGCATGCGTGTCAAGGCCGACAGTTAAGCTTGATTGGTTGTGACTGGCACTGAGGGATTGACCATGCGTAGTAATTATTTACATGAAGCGTTACTAAACTAATTTCACGAACATGGTGGATAGCGTTTTTGGCATGAACTGAAAATGAGGGAAAAAAAAGTAAAAATAAAGCATATTCAAATTGAATTTCTACAGCAATCCGTATTTATATTTATCGAACTTGGTGTATTTCGAATCCTTGTACTAAATACTATGTGAATGACACATTATTTGTATTACTTTTGATATGAGTCAACGAGCCTATTACACGGATAATAACATCGTTTCTCTTACAGACACACGCCGCCACCTCCGGCCATACTTCGAAATGTATGGAAAACTCGCCGGCGCTGATGGTCGGCGCTTGCGACCAGCGTTTCTATGGAAGTCCCTACGAGTGTAAATAAGATTTTAAGATTCAGCATTAGTGAGTAACCACTTATTAGGTTAGTAGCCTGATTACCACAATTTTCATTAAAAGGAAAATTATCCTCTTGCTTTTGTGTAAGTTATCATTATGTAAGACTTAACATTTTTAGTTAGTAAAAGAATCTCAATTTCTATGGGAAACGTAAAAAGCGCTGAAAAAGTAGTTGAAATCAATGATGACTTATACAAGCGGTACTGATAAAAAATTGTTTTAGAAACAAGTTATTGCTTTTATAATAACTTGAAATCAATTTTCCAATTTCAATTCAATACTTCATAAATAAAAAAGTTCAATAAACTCGGATAATCAGAATAAATTGATTTTACTTAAATGCATTATATTGGTCTGTTATCTTTTATTGAAACTAATAGATGTTAGAAAATAAGCAAAATCTTAATCTTCTTGGATCTACATTATATTAAAGTTTACCTTTAGAGGAGAAAAGTTCAATGATTTGGGACAGTTGTTATTGAAATATAACAAATTAGCTGTTACCCGCGACTTCGTCTTCGGTTAGTATGGTTTTTTAACTATCCCACGGGAACCCTTAGAGCTTGGGAAACCATCTTAGATACTTTTATTTCGGAAAATTTCCGGAATAAAAAGTATCTCACATGATGACCAGTGATATAAGGTATCACCATGCAAAATTTTTTGGAATTCGTCCAACCATTTCGGAGATTAGCCCGTACAAACAAAGAAATAAATAAAAAAAAAAAATATTTTGGTATTTTTTTCTATTTTTACATGCCCTGACTTGGTTAGAAGGCGACTAATGGACTTAGATCTGCACAAACATCCAATAGCTTGTAGCGGCGACGGGCTCACCACCTGTCACGCTGAGTGCAGTCACTGCTTGGTGAAGCGCGGACTATGGCAATAGACTGCTTTTGCGGTGCTTTAGCCTAGTCTCTGACTAACCCTTAAGGGATAATAGTCGTGAATATATGTATGTATCACTTCTACGTATAAGATTACATAAATTTCAAGAATACTTTTCCAGATAAAAGAAACCCATCAGGAGTATAGACCTATAATATATATTATATTAGTGGGTGCAAATGCTTGTATAATCAGATAGGTTAGCTCAACATGCCTACTAAAGCTTCTCGCTAAGTTTAGTCGCACATCCAAGATTCATACATGGATAAGTTTGCTTTCAATGTGTTCGACTCACAATACCACAGAACTCCGCAAGCCGTATCCATAGATTCAAACATTCCATACATCAATGGTCCATGCCGACTCTGAACACAACGCTGAACTATAATTCAAGCCAATAATGATTCATATAAATTTGCAAAACGAGCGAGAGGTGCAAACTGTAAGAGTGAGCGACGCAGGGTGTAATTTGCGCGAAGGCGACCGCGGGCATCTTAGTGATGTTCTACTATCGATATCGATGACGCTTTATGATTGTGATGATGAATTCTATGCAGTAATTGAGACAACATTTGAAATCTGCGTTATCGAATCACGTGAATATGAGACTATCGATGTTTGCGGTAAATGTCACAGTCAAAATACCCACTTAAAATCAAACGCAAAGGCTTAGAATGCTTTTTGGCCTTAGAATGTTTTACTTAAAGTTATTAAAATTTTAGTTACGGTTATACCTTGTGGTACTTGTAAAAAGAGATCAGATTATTTAAAATGAGATATTTTAGTTTGAATTCTTATTATGACTTTTCAGGCTTGTATAAGTACTGGCCGAGATAATTGTGGAAAAGGTTTATTGATAATCTGATCCAAATAAGATCCTATTTTTGAAGGAAATTCCCAAAAAAACTTAAGTTCAAACAAAACTAAATCACTGGAATTAATTTGCAACTCTTGGGTATTCATGAATCGGAATTAGTGCAAAGGAAATGGAGGTTTACATTACACTAGCCACACCACAATACCTACTTTTAATCCGACTCTCATCGTTATTTTGTTCATACAAGAAATCCGATATCGATAAAATTTTACAGCCCTTTGTTCGCGACACTATTAACGCGTGTCATTCAGTTTTTATCGATGTGATTAAGCTTCGTTCATTGAAGCATCACTTTGCATCGTCCGGTAATTGCAGGCAGTTTGCGCCGCCAAGAGTTAAAATGCAGGCTCAAAAAGCATTATCCTTCAAAAAGTCCAGTGCGTTAACAATCAACAATGAATTGCAGGCATCACTCAAAGGTAAGCTCTGCTGCTATAATAATTTGTGGTAAATGAAGTTTAGAATTTATTCATATTTATAGAAAGTCACTAATGACTTTGTTTAATTGCCCGTGTCATTATATTAAAGCAAAACACCAAATAAATATGAGACAAATGATTTAAAATATCATGCTAAAGACATTTACCTGTAGTTTTCATCAAACGGCACGCGGCATCTTCTTCTTCTTTTCCTGCCCTGTTCCCAATTATATTTGGGGTCGGCGCAACATGTCTTCCTCTTCCACTCTCTTCTATTACTCGTCAAGTCAACACTCACGCCCATCCTCATCAAATCATCATTCACACAATCCATCCATCTTTTCTTTGGTCTTCCTCTCCCCACACGCCAACTCCATAACTTTCCTGGTGACATGATCATTCTCCCTTCTCATTACATGTCCATACCAAGAAAGTCGTTCCAACGGCACGGCCGGTCAAACGGCACGCGGCATCATTGCACCTATATAACATGAAGTAATAATGCCGAACTCACGGCCGTTGGGGACATAAGGTTCTCGAGTGGAGACCGCGACTCGGTAAAAGTAGTGTGGGACGTCTATGACAAGATGGGATGATATTCTTAGGCTGACTAGAGTAGGCTGGATCAGAACGGCCGAAAATCGAGAGCGGTGGCGTGCATTAGGGGAGGTTTATTTCCAGGAGTGGACAGTGTGTCATTCTACCTGAAGGGTAGAATGGCACACTGTCCACAATAACACCTAATCATGTACTTAGTTCTTAGTTTAAAATCAAAACATTTATGTCTAGTTCTGGGCAATATCAATGATTGAAAGTAATAAATTTATTTTAGAAACACAGCAAAAAGTGAATGTTATATGAAATAATTCAAATTTTTTTAACATGATCTGAACTCCTTTATAAATTATTTCCTTAGTTAATATAAAGTATATTAAAATAATGAATAATAGTATAAACAATATACATATTGAAATGTCATAGTTGTTATGTAACTTATTACATCGTCATCAGCCTATATACGTCTCAGTGCTGGGACAGGCCTTCCTCATGGAGAAACACATGAGGAGTATGGGCGGTAACACCACCACGCTGGCCCAATGTGGGTTGGTGGGTAGAAACGGTCACAAATGCGACCGGGACCAACAGCTTAACGTGCCTTCCGAAGCACGGAGGAGCTCGAGATCACAAAGTCTTGATCACTCATCCACGGCCTGACCATGGTGAAGGCAGCTTTGTTTTCGATCGCGAAGCGCACTGACCACTACGCCACCGAGCTCCTCCATATATTACATAAACATATAATATGTATATGTTTCTACATGTAAGTATATGGCTAATAAGTGTTGAAGTGCCCAGGTGGGAGCTGATGATCATGATGAAGAAGTAATACGAATGTGCGAATAAATTACATAAATATTAGGCAATGGCTTACCCCACACTCGCATAAATACCACATCTATAAAAATTCATACTTCACTCACTCAAAACCTCACTCAGTGAAATCTCAATTTTGTTTTAGTTATAGCAAACACCACTCAGCAACAAACAGTCTAATCATTATACAAAAAACGTTTGCCTCATCTTTTCCGAGTTATAAACTCTAATCCCTCTCAACAATTACTTGGGCTAATTTCTTAAGTCAAGTTATTTGTTCTCCCTGAGCGATTTATCGGTACTCCCGGACAGGCAAAACTTGAAGAATCCAGTTCTATTTATATAATTCGACCTAATTCAAAAACTTATGCAATTTAAACACTCCGATACGACTGTGGGACTAGAGTCGAAGGTAGAAGTAAGTTTTAGAGTTGTCATTGTTTTTTTTCTTTACAAGTGACTTTCTACCAAAAAGGTACTAAAAATTTTGGGGTAAACAACATTTTTTGTACCTTTTTGTTAATGACAGTCATTTTCTTTATTTAACGTTGATAACCTTATAACGCTAGCTGACATGATTATTAGTTAAACATTACAGATAAATAGAATAAAACACAAAATTACATGTGAATGCATAATCTTTTTCTAGAAACACCATTCTCGGATGTGTCCTTTTTGCAGATGCAAAGGTGTTTTTAATGCGTGTAATTTAATATAGTTACTGAATCACCGCTGCAGTTTATGGTTTCATGGCGTACTGTTTTGCATGTTGAGTGTGATGGAAGAGGACATTGTGATGTAAAAAATGGATGAGGTTTTGTGGAAAAAATCTCCATTTGCGAACGTCCGGTCTAATAGGTACACAAGGAATCTTTTTCATTGCGTTCTCGTGAACTGCGGCATTAGTTTAGGCTAGATAGATAGCTAGATATTTTCTCCAACTTTTTAATGATGTTTTGTAAAATAAGAACATAATTATTATCATACCTAGTTATTAAACATATACACATTTGTGACATTTGAGTTGGCTAGAAGAGATCTTCGTTTGTGATAAAGTCTTCCCGTAAGCATTGTTTTTAAATTGTCGTTTTAATTTGTTTTTGGTCCAATAAAGAGTTTAACATAAACAAGTCTGGGTACTTCATGTCGAAAATATCATTCGGATGTAAAAATGAACAAAAGTGTTGGAAAATATACTACGAAATTTACTAACCTTTTATTGAATTCACACATGTTTGAACTTTATCTGTGTCTGCACAAAATTTAGAGTACACCAGAATTTCACAAGCCACTCCCGACTTGTAACAAATATCTTTTTCATTATCAAACAATTTGTCCCGGCTCGGCGTGGAAATTGAACTTTTGGCTCCATTGTTTGACGTAAGGTTTCGCCGCTTCGGCAAATGAATCGCCGAATAAATTTAACGAGAACACTTTCCAATTAAAGCGATTCGAATTGGCTTTGCTTAGAGTTTATTTTTACTAAGTAACAAGTGTGAATTTCGCTCGAAATTTTGTTTCTAATTAATAATTTTGCTGTGACTTCTTATGCTCTTGCTATGTCTAGGGCTGTATCGGAATTTGGGATCGTTTACAGTTTGTTTCACTGTTTCCAGTAGACATTGAATAATAATATCAATAAAATTTTGTTATTTCAACCAGCTGTCCTACTCTGTAACGTAATGTTGACAAATCAATATTTATTTAATGCTACGTCAAATGTTTTGATAAATTCAAAAGTGTTCGAAATGACAGAAATCTAATTCATATCTATTGACATTGGGTTAGAGAGTAGGACAGCTGGTTAAAATAACAAAATTTTATTAATTAAGGTAAGTCTTTGTTTCTAATTCTTCTGACCACTGTCACTGTCGGAAAAGTAGAATAATTTAAAAGTTTATCAAAAAATACATTTGATAAACTTTTAAATTATTTTTATTTTTGTACACGCATCAGTCACAACAATTTATTGGTAGAAAACTATTTACAATAAAGCCTTCATTTTACTACTGTTATAAAATAAAGCAAGTGCTTCAATTTGAATTCTCATTACATTACGTTTTATGTAGTAATATCTAGAGGCATCTTAATATAGTAGTATTTTAAGCCAGTTTTCGCTGAAAACATTTGATCAAAAACAAAATTAAAATAACGCTCAGTGTCTTCACGAGTACAGAAAAAGCAATTCATCAGTCAGAATAGAATGAAAATATAGATTGTAACACGAAGTTAACCGTCTGTCTCCTCAGTGTGCAAGATTTATAGAATCGAATAACACTGAGATATCATTTTTCCAATTATCTTATATAGATTTGCTTCAATAAAGAATCGCAATCACGTGCTGGAGGAACGTGCAGCTTTTCTGCCAGATTAGTTTTTCTTTAAGGTCATCCTTGTTTTCCCAAAGGTTAAATGTAAATCCCCTTCGCGACCCGGGTTTTGAAATTAAGCCTTTTGTAATGAGGTCTCTACTTGTGTTTTCATTCTTGCCAGAATTCATATTACCAAGAAAAAATTCGTTCCACAAGACTGCGCTCGGGATATTTTTCGTTTAATTTACATGTAAAGTGTATACATTTAAGTGGCAAATAAAATTATCGCTTAATTTTTTTCCGGAGAATTTTTTTGCATGTAAGAGGTCTGAATGTTTCTTTGAATTATTGAGAATCGTAGGCAAATCTTTAATGTTGAATGAATACTTTTATGATATACTAATTTTTTCACAAGTCATAATTTTGAATAGAAACATAAAGTCTCTCTAGATTATTTGCTAGCCAAAAATTTTAATTTTTCTTTGTTTAGGACAAGAGATAACTGGCATGTATTAAGCAACTTTTATATATTTTAGGTAGGCATAAATAAAACCTTTTTAAGCATATAAAGTGGCTTGGCGACCAAACTCCTCACACATTTAACCGCCTCTCTGGTCTAGTGGTTCACACCACCGGGTGTTGATCGGGAGGTCCGGGTTCGATTCCCCATGGGGGCAGAAGTTTTTCTGCTCGGTTTGGTTGGTGGTAGGGCTTCTGAGCCCGCCTGGCTAGCTACCACCGTCTTATTTAAATCTGTCGCCATAATAACAATGTTATAAGTGCATTGATGTGCTTCGGCAATCAGACGTAAGATAGCCAGTTCCTCAGTTGTTGAGGATTACAGGTGAAGCTCGCTTCCACCTTCGGCCTTATCGTCACTTACCATCAGGTAAGATGAAGGCCAAGATATTACCTGCCACATGTAAAAAAAACATAGTTCATTACATACGCCTCATATTAACAAGATTCAATTTTGCGTGGCAACTGAAGCTTATTAGTTTTGTCGATATATCATCACCGAATTCTTAAAACAGTCACATTGAAGAACTAACCGTAACACGCCACTGGAGACCCACAGCAGTGATAGGGTTACGTGAGATTCCTTAGAAAATATTACACGGATCTATTATATACGTAGAATAAGATGCCAATGGAGGTGGCAAATACTAATTAATCTTCGACAAACTTTTTCACATTAAGTATGTCAAGAAAGAGGAAGAACCTCTTTCTTATCTTAATTTATGTTTTTTATTTAATAAGGTGGGGGCTAATATCTGTGACACAGTTTCATAATGTGGACATTAACGAACGGTATTTTCTTTGTACAACTTGTCTATGTTCTAATGTCGATGTAAAAGGAGGATAGAAACTTGCTGAGTTTCTAGCCCGTTCTTCTCAGAACAGGGCCTCCTGGTAATGTTGTGATAGAATGGCGTAGTTTATCACTTTCACCAAATTGTATAAAATGCGTACACATCAACAATTAATAAACGTTATTAAATTTCAAATAAAGTTATTATTATTATTATTAATTTAACTACGTTATTATTATAATAGTAATAATAATATAACTAATTTATTATTATTATTATTAATTTATTACTTTAATTTAACTAACTACTAGCAACGGGAGTATTTTTAACTATTTTTAATTCGTTCTAAGCATTACGTTCTCCAAACAACCTCTAGTAGTTCCAAGACGTTTTTAAGTGACTGCTTGTAACCCGAGTCTTGCGGACAGCCTTCTCGGTCCATTGCGTCCCCGTGAGTCCCGGACGTTTCCCACACGTGTTGACGTATTAGATTGTCAGATCGAGATGATTCTAATGAGAACTAACTTTGACTTTATCACTACTAATGGGTATTTTTTTGAAATTTCATTCCTTGAAAGATGCATATGGCCAAAATTTAAAAAGACTTTCAGCTCTGTAACATAAGTTGTTTTTACCAGTATATTTTTTCTCTGAGGATATTATATTATTATTATTATTATAAATGTTTTGTTAAAATGTGATAAAATGTTTTGTTGCTATAAACGGACGCGCTATATGATTCTGAAGAACACATTTCTTTAATATATTTTGTACCTAGACTACAATTATTCCAAAAAGAATATTTATGTCAGTTAGGGATAAAGCTGTTTCGTGAATTGGTTTCAGAAATATCTAACAGACATGAAAAATGTTGTCTTCAAAGAACTATCCTAATGAATTGATGTGTTTGAAATAGAGACCAAATTATAAGCGATTGTCATTTTTTTACTAGACTATTATTTTGCTTTTGACGTTTATTATTCTTTATCATAATGCCACTTTTCTCGATAGGGCGAATTTAAATACATTTCGATTATCGAGACTGGTGTAGTACCTAATACCAAAAAACCGGCCAAGAGCTAGTCGGGCCACGCTCAGTATAGGGTTCCGTAGTTTTCCATTTTGTAAAATGTATCAAAAACTATTGAACCCATCAAGTTCGAAATAATTTTCCTAGAAAGTACTTATAAAGTTCTACTTTTGAGAATTTTTTCATATTTTTTGAACTTATGGTTCAAAAGTTAAAGGGGACACATTTTTTTTAACTATCGGAGCAATTATTTCAGAAAACATAAATTTTATCGTAAAATTATGTTAGAAAACCCCTATTCATTTTTGAATAGCTATCCAACGATATATCACACGTTAGGGTCCAGAGGAAAAAGAATCAGTCTCTACATTACGTGTATGGGCACCCCCCCCTAATTTAATATTTTATTCCACTTTTGATTTGTGCACTTTGTCGGCGTTATTAATATACATATTTATTCAAAATTTCAGCTCTGTAGTGTCCGGGTCCAACTGCCTTAACTGCCGATGATCTCTAGACCACAAAGCTTTAGTCACCCATCTACAAACTGAACATGGCGAAAACATAATGTCCTCAGCCTATATACGAGTACGTCCCACTGCTGGGCATAGACCTTCCTCATGGAGAAACACATGAGGAATATGGGCCGTAATACCACCAAGCTGGCCCAATGCGGGTTGGGTAGAAACAGTCGCAATAACGACGGATCAACGGCTTAACGTGCCTCCCGAAGCACGGAGGAGCTCGAGATCATAAAGTTTTGGTCATCTATCCACGGCCTGACCATGGCGAAGTTGTTTAATCGTTTTCAATCGAAAGCCAAAGCGTACTAACCACTACGCTACCGAGCTCCTCGGAAACATAATAAGCAGGCGGAAATAGAGGTTAGGTTCTCAACTTTTACGATACTCGTGTTTGCATGCACTGAACGGAATTATAGTTAACAACCATCTTATGCGCTGTTAGGTTGGCAATATTCACGATTGTGTTTTAATGAAACAACCACTTAACACGCTTACGCGGGTGATATATAACTATGTACCTAGTTCTAAGTTCATAACTATTAGGTCCTTACCTATGAAATTGGTGTTTTGTATGGAGATTTTGGGGAATTCTGCATTTTCCATACAATTTTTTTTTCAGTTTTCTTCACAACGACAAATCCAAAGATAATAATATTTGGCATCTATCATTAGACAAGCTTTAGTAATATGTGTTATATCACACTTCATAAAAATTATTTATCGTTTTTAAGTGAATGCAAATAAAATGATGTATTCGGGAGGCACTTAAAAGGAGTTGTCTCCGTGTCCAATTTTAACACAATCAAACTTACAACAAATTATCAAAACAAATCAAAGGAGCTCAAAAATATAGTCTATTTTTAGACGAGGTAATTATTTTTTAGGAATACTCTGAATCCTTATAGTTACAGACAAAATACTAAGAGAGAAAAAAAACACCAATTTCATAGGTAAGGACCCAATAGTTCTAGCATTATGTAATAATAGCTATTGCCCGCGACTTCGTCCGCGGTTACTGGTTTTTAAACTATCCCACGGGAACCCTTAAATTTTCCGGGATAAAAAGTATATCAGATGTTGACCACGGATATGAGGTATCACCATGCTGAATTTCATTTGAATCGGTCCAGCCATTTCGGAGATTAACCGGTCGTTAAAACAAACATTTTTTGGTATTTTCCCTCATTTTTTTCTATGTAAAGATATTCGACCTCTACAGATTTATTATAGAATGTATAGATCAGGAAAGCATAAAGAAAGGCTTGTGTGAAAAGAAGTGCTACAAGTAGGAATTACGATATTGCAAGCTGCGTCTTAGGGAAATTCATATTTTTTATGTAAATATTTTTAGTATGACATTATTATTATTATTGTGAAGATGTTCAAAAGTAAACGTCTCTAGGCTGATAATGACAACGATGATTAGGCTAAAAACATGTTACTATTGAAAACTAACATCACCCACTCTCACCTTTTCGACGCGTATAATGTCTTTGCAGAACCCTAGTGTAAGTTATCATTATAAAAAGTTCACTCTTTTTAGTTTCGTTAAGAAGCTCAATTTCTATGAAAATCGTGAAAAACGCCACTAACGAAAAGTTTTTTTTTACATATGACAGGTAAGAACGTGGTAGCTAGGCCAGGCGGGCTTAGAAGCCCTACCACCAACCAAAGAGCCAGCGAGAGAGAGAGAAAAAGCGAGACAGACAGGCAGAGTTACTTCCACATTTATAATATTAGGTCCTTACCTATGAAATTGGTGTTTTGTATGGAGATTTTGCGGATGTCTGCATTTTACATACTAACATTTTATCAGTTTTCTTCACAACGAGAAATCCAGAGATAATAATATTTGGCATGTATCATTAGACAAGCTTAAGCAATATGTGTGTGAACACGCTTGATAAAAATTATTCATCGTTTTTATGATAATGCAAATCAAATGTTGTATTCGGGAGGCAGTTAAAAATAATTGTGATTGTGACTAATTTTAACACAATTAAACTTACAAAAAAATATCAAATTAAAAAATACGAGCTCAAATATATGGTCTATTTTTAGAAGAGGCAATTATTTTATAAGAATGTTCTGAAACTTAATAGTTACGGATAAATTGCTAAGACAGAAAAAAAACACCAATTTCATAGGTAAGGACCCAATATTTATGGAAGTTAAAAAAATATACATCGTAAATAATTTCTGACTTCACACAGCCTTCGCCTAACGCATCGTTCTGTAAATCCCTCCAATCAACTCGGAAACAGCAAAAAACTGAAAACAACTGGATTGAATAAATAACGAATTCAATCTGAACTAAATGAGTAACCACGCGGACCCTTTTCAGCCATTAATTAATCCCAAACGGGTTGGACTCGCGAAATAATAGTCTCTTAAACCGATTACCCATGTGGAATCGTCAATAGGCGACGTAACATGCGTTGAATACACATTTTTCTACCGTTAGGGTACGTTTGTACTGTCACGTGCAAAAATATGTATAAACATTTGACAGATATTAGTCTTTATTCCCTTTTAATAAGAGTCACATAATTTCAAAAGTGTATACATAAGGCACGTGAACAGGTGAACTTTGAGCGAGGTGACCAGAAGGCTTCATAGATTTTGAGTATCCAGGAAAATTACATAATCAAGTCAATTATTTGACGCGAACCGCTTACCTTGGATACTGTTAGTAGAAAAGCAGTCTTCATTAAATTATAAAATTACAATTTATTATGTTTTACATGTAATTACTAACACTAGAATAGGTTTCATTGTTACTAACACATAATGGAAGCGATTCTGAAAATAAATTATTATTATTATTAAATTATAAATAAATAAAATAAATATCCTCAGACATTCACACCTATCAACTAGTCCCATTTTAAGCAACTAAATGCTGCTTGTGTTACGGATACTAGATGACGGACAAATATATTTAATAGATAAATACATATAATTATATAGAATATACATAATATAATACGTATAAAATGAACATCCAAGACTGGAGAACAAATGTCTGAAAATTCATCACCCAAACACTTTGCCTCCACTGGGGATCGAACCCAGGACGTCTCGAGATGGCGACGCCTTGAGACCGGCGTACAGACCACTCGACCACGGAGGTCGTCAAAAAGTGATTAAAATGGTTTTTCCTCAATTTTCCTGAAAACGACAGGAACTGACGAGCTCGTGGAGTGGTTAGTACGCTTCGGCTACTGGCTACTGCCTAGTGACAATAAAACTGCTTAGCATTATAATTTCCATTTCATTCGTTTCCCTTTTTTAGTGTGTCATAAGAAAATTATCAAAATTTATTACAAAACTTTAGCAATCAAAGAATCCTAAGCGAGTACTTTCAAGTTTTCATTCATTTGATCGCGTTTTTATAGCTTTGATTAAGCGACGGGCACAATGAAATTCGCGGATTTATCGTGTTTATCGTGTACTATCGGCGATTTTAGAGACATTAAGGAAAGGGTACGAATCGCTTAGCAATCGAGGTTAATATTGAACCTAGATGTTTTCCTCGGGCAAGATAGAGAGATAATAATAATATGCTTGGGGGCTAACAGCCCTTACAAAAGAAAAAGCTGTCCGTCTCAGAGATATAATCACGACTATTATCCCCTAAGGATTAGTCAGAGACTAAGCAAAAGCACAAGCACAAGCAGCGGCTCAGGTCCGCGAGTTGTGGCGATCATTGAGGGAGGCCTATGTCCAGCAATGGACGACAATTGGCTGATAGATCGATAGATAGAAGCAAAAGCACCGCAAAACAGTCCATTGCCATAGTCAGCGCTTCACCAGCAGTGACCACACTCAGTGTGACAGGTGGTGACCCCGTCGCCGCTATAAGCTGTTGGATGTTGTGTTCTATGTCCATTAATCGCCTTTAACGACGCCTAAGGGGAGAGATGGGAAATTTCACATCTTGTCTATTATTAATGTCCCACCGTTGGGAACAGCTGGCCTAATTTGTAACATATTATTGACAAATTAATATTCATTTGATGTCACGTCAAATGTCATGTCCTTTGATAATTTGAAAAAAATGTTCGAAATGACAGAAATCCAATATAACAATTGGATTTCTTTGGATTGGATTTTTAGTTAGAGAGTAGGACAGCTGACCTTTCTATGTGGATAACTACGAGTATAGGCCGTTTACAAGGAGGCTCATGCAACGGACACAAACGATTGCAATAGCAACCGCGATCTAGGGTGCAGACTTCAGAAGCACCGAGAATTTTGGAACCGCAAAGACTTGATCGGCGAAAGCGCAACAATACGAAGTCCATGATTGAAGAAGACAAAAGAAGCACTTTTCTTCTTTTGAAAGTTCTGAATAAATATATATTTAGATCTCCTTAGCACACAAATCGGAGTTCCAAAAATTTCAGACAAAAAAGCCTGCGCTCCATTTGCAGCGCGAAAATGATTGAGAGATAAAATATGGTGTCCGGTTAATTAAGGCCAGTTTTAAGTTAAGCAAAAACCTTTTGCGTGCCTCATTTGACAATTAGCTAACCCGACGACCGCACTTAGGGTGAGTTTTTTGATCCGTAGTCATGGTAGCCACAATAGTTAATTCTAGACCAAACTGTATGACATCAGCTTGACATTGTTAAATTTGCGATGAAAATTCAAAGCAATACATGTTACTAATCCCAGCATCTTGTTGTGGTTAAACTGTTTATGATTTTTTTAAATTTAGTTATATTTGAAAAATCAACTATTGGACAAGCTGTCAAATCACATCGTACGTTTTCGCCATTGTATGTGTGGAGTCACAAGAAAGGACAAGATCAGAAATGAGTATATTAGAGGAAGTTTGAAAGTAGCGCCAGTCACAGAAAAGATTAGGAGCAATAGGTTAGCGTGGTATGGACATGTGATGAGTTGGGATGAATGTCACATTACAAGAAGAATGCTGAGCATGGATGTGGACGGACCTAGAGTGAGAGGTGGACCAAAGAAGCGATGGATTGAATGCGTGAAGAATGACATGAGAATAAAAGAAGTGGATGCTGAGCTGACGAGTGACAGAGGAGAATGGAAGAAGAAGACATGTTGTGCCGACCCCACCTAGAATGGGAAAAGGTCAAGAAGAAGAAGAGACGTTTTCGCCATTGTTTCATATTTTAACCTGCTGGTCAACCTGACCACGGATCAAAAAACTGGCCCTTAGTAGCAACTGCCACGTAATAACATAAACACAGGTACAATCATTAACTGATTGCCAATTCCGGCTGGTTAGGAGCGTCTGTCCTGTGCTAATTGTGGAGGATTGCAGAGGCGTGATTGCCTGAGAACAGCTGCTAAGGTTAGGGCTTTGGCAACTATATTGACTTTGTAAACATTTATTGCTTTCGAACTAGTTGCTTTTTACGAGTTCGTATACGTTAGTTATAGATTTGATGAAATGCTACTATCTAGAATTATTGCATTATAAAAAGCACCAGATTTGATATGTGACGACCTCCGTGGTCGAGAGGTCTTGATACGCCGGTCTCAAGGCATCACCATCTTGATATGTTCTGGGTTCGATCCCCGTTGATGTTTATGTGATGAATACAGGCATTTGGTCACCAGTCTTGGATGTTTTATGTAAGTATTGTATATTTCCTTAATATTTATCTAATAAATATATTTATCCGTCATCTATTATCCGTAACACAAGCAGCATTAGTTGTTTAATATTAGGATGAGGATATTTTATAGGTAAAATGTAAGTTTAAAAATAAATTCAAACATATCATCTCGCCTCTATCCCTGAAGGGGTAGGAAGATGTTTTTAATACCCATAAATAAACAAAATTAGAAATCTATCTTAATAAAAATGATTGCGGAAAAACAGTTTGAGTTAGTCTCATGAGCTATTGACTGTGTCACATTGTCACATCTTAGACTTTTTCGTCGATTCTACCTTGTTTTGCGTAATTTTGAAAATTCTTAAATTTTTTATAGGGTAAAATAATTTTTGACCTTAAGGTATTGAATTAGGCAGTTATCTGACAGCTTTTTATACACCTGTCACTTTGGTGATCCAGACCAAGAATTTTGTACTCTATATGGATGCCAAACTCCCATACAATAGCATGAAGCAATGTTACGTCTCGATCAGTAGGTGTTCCTTCTCACTATTTATGAATGAAGGCTATCCGTGGGATATCCTCTTCCTCTCTTTCTATCCATAGTTTCTGTCTCACCTGTCATATTTACGCCATTTTGACACCTAGACTGAAAATTGTTACAAATTTTTGAAATTCAATATTTTAAATAAAAAATTATAAAACTGGTGATGACGTGCGTTAATTTATGTTGTGTAAGTGAGTGATATCCTGGATGTACCTTATCATTTCTTAGGTGAGTCAAAAATCACATATTAAATGAGAGTATTTGTTTGAGAAATTTGTGTGTATTTTAGTGTGACGTCATTAGTAGTAATAAAAAGCTTTACTACGAAATGACAAACTCATTCATTAAAGTGATTGAATGAGAGGGAACACCTACTGATCGAGACAGAACATTGCCTCATGCTATTGTATGGGAGTTTGGCATCCATCATACAGTACAAAATTCTTGATCCAGACATCTTTAGTGAAGGAACACGGACTGCCAACCACACTACAAGATTACATAGTCCTCTTGAATGCTATACTGTTATAACTATTGCAAGTGGCAACACCTTGTATGGTAGTATAGAAACAATGTTGTGTTTGATCACCCAGTATATAAAAGTTTATGAACTGAAATTAAAACTAAAATTATAAGAGTTACTGTTATTAATATAAACATCACTCTATGTTTGTCATATAACATCTCAAATAACTTAAAATATTCATTTTAATGTAGATTGTACAAAATTACTCTAATTTGATTTCTAAATCCTGAAAGAAAAAACTAAATATTTTTAATTAATAACAGCTGTTTTTCATGTTATAACTTGATTCAAAATTGTCATGTAACTATAAATTAAATAAACGTATTCGTTATAATCGTTAATAAAAGTTTTCATTGAAAAGTACCTCGTATACGTTCCTCAAGAATTACTACCAAGTCAAACATCAAATTCTTTAGATCGTGGTTAGTAAACTTGTGAGAAAACGATACCACTACTAAAAGATCGTGTAAAGTAAAAAGGGATTCTGCAAAACAACACGAAATAACCGACTCACGAGTTCACACCTTAACACATAATTAAAGCCAATTTGTTTGCGAAATCGCCTTCGAGATTCGTAGGTAATCATTTATATCCTTATTCACACTTATTCCCATTACACTTGTTATAAGTTGCTCACGTACGGTTAATACTACAATAAGGCGAACAAATTATCGCTCAGGCTTCTCTGATTCTTTTTAAGTTGAAACTACTTATTATGGTTCGGCTTGTTGATTGAAAATGCAGCTTAAGGCTTGATCCATATGGTAGGTTTTCTGTTGGTGTGAAGCTTAAAGATGTTTGTGCTTTTGCTTCGGGGTCAGTGGTCGGCGCATAACTTGGTGAGACATGATCATGACTGGTGAGCTTACGTTGCACACCTTGTTATTTGTTAACAGGCATATTCGCTCACGACTTGACATCACTGGCGAACTTCAAAATGCATTCGAAGCTATATCAAAATATAATAGCCCGTGGTGTAAAAATCTAATCGAAATCTTTATGCGTAGGGGAATTTGGTAGATGTTCGTAAGTGTTATAATAAAGGAAATTATTTTCAGCTTCTTAAGCAGACATATTGCCACAGTAAACAAACAATTAGCGAAAAGGAAATTATTGGTGTCATTTGAGATTATGACACAAAGAGATTATGGCGAAAATCAAAAGCGATTTTTCTACTGTTACATTAGGCGGCTAATAAAATGTTAAGCATTTGTCTTGCTGTATGTCTTTACAAAAATCATGAGTTTACATCATGGAAATAAGCAAAATCAGGGTCCAGACTGCTTTTCATTACGCGCTATTCTTAAAATTTATAGTAGTACTCTCTGTACATGCTCGAGTACTCTTAACTCAGTATTTTAAAGGTTCTAATGAATGAGCTATGGCGGGGCCCTTGCTCCATCGTGCCTTTCATAGGCACTACGGTCAGCGTTCAAGAGCTAGCCCATTTGTATAAAAAAACATAATTGTGAAAAACTTCAAACTTTTCATTTAAGTGGCATCAGCTACTGCTCAATGAGGTAAAGTGAAAAATAAATAGGTCTTATGTACTTGCCATATGATAGAATAGTATGGATATGAAATAATTAATTATATTTATACAAGAATCCACAATAATTAACATTTTAATTCAGTAATTTAACAAGAACATATCATATAATTTATTATTTGTATCTCAAAAATCGAAACATGATTAAAAAGAACAAACTATTTGTATTTAACTACAAAAAAAACTTAAACAAAATCACTAACCCGTGTCGACAATAATTTTCGACAATAATTTTCTTATTAAAACCAAAAAATAACCATTTCTATGAGTTCATTGATAAAAAGAATTATAATAATCGAATCACGGAGTATTAGTCGGAATCCCGAGGAATAGCCATATTAATATCAATATTTGCGGTCAATGAATCTAAATAGTTCTACCTATTCCGATCAGTGCCGTATCACACATAACAAATTTTAGTCATCACACCAATTTCCTCCAAGACATTGTCAAAGGTATTCAAACCGTCAGGCAAGAGATCTAACAATAGCTCCATTTTACTAATGGGATTGGACGGCGAGATTGACATCTATTTTGTCGCAAAGAGCGCGTGCAGCGCGCGTGTGGCTGTGAAACGACGTTAGGTATCTGTTCGCGCGCGTGGCCGGCGCTGAAGGTTAGCCCACCTATCAACCGCCCAATGGAAATCTCGCCGGCGTTGCTCTGAAACCACCTTTAGTACTTTAGTTCGCGTTGTAAACCATAGTTTAGAAGGAGGTGAAACGATGCTCGTTTGTATCGCTCGCCCGCTGGCCCGTCGGCAATGTGCCCCCCCCCTTCGCCGCGTGCCGCTCGACAAAAGCCGGCGGCAGTACCGCGCGTGTGTAGCAGCCATTACTTTCGAGATTTCTTTTTAAAATATTCGGAATCCTCGTTAACTGACAATATGATCGAAAGGTCTCGAGTTATCGTTTCCCGGTAGCTTTTAACCTCGTTAATTTAGGAACTTCTGTTACAAATGTCTTTTTGTTGTATCTAGTCTTTTGTAAAAACATTTTTATGGTTTTTCTTTAAAAGACAGAAAATAATAATCTGACTCCATCGTTCCTAATGTTTAGTAACCACAGTCCTGATGTCGAAACTAGTTTTACATTAATTTTAAGTTTTTCGTAACTTTATTTGTTCTCACCAACTGCATATTATATTAATATCTGCATTTAGTAAGAACTTCAATCTCAGATAATTAATGTTCAAACGCAAGCACCAAAAACTATTAAGCTCACGGTTGCTTCTTAAAGTATCAATATCCATAGTCAGTTTTTACAAGTCTAGATTTTCAACAGACCAAAGAATTATTAGGCTTCTGCACTGAAACTTGAAGGAAAAACGTCTAGAATCATCAAATATAAAAAATTGCTTAAATCTAGCGAATTGCTAAAAGATATGCTTATAAATAGTATCTTAAGTTTAATAGCTAAGAATCAATCTTCGATACATCACTGCCCGAACTATCTACGTGGATGATTAACGTCCCTTATCTTTTCGATGCAAATATAATTTTAGCACCCCGTAAATGAAAGTAAGATTGCTTTTTGAACCTCGACTTATCCAAGACGTGAACAATTTTATATTGTTTGATTGATGTCTACAAAAAGGGGATTTGAATAATAAAATATAATCTTGTTAGGTAATGGAGTATTTCGAAAGGTTGTAATGTTTTATCGAGCTTCTGGCAGATAATTCGAAGCTGTGCTTAATCGAGAAAAGTTATTGTTCATTTTTTTTTAAACACTACACAAAATATGATTTATAAATAGAATTTTTGGGAAAGGCTGAAAAGGACTGTTGTGTTTACGGCGGAAAAATGCCAAAATCTCCAGTAGCCATCTTGTTAATAATGCTATTTTCCACAACAAAGATCAGCCGACCACAAAAGCAGTATCCTGTGGGATTAACTCGTGCTGATGAGACGTTGAGGTCAGAAACAGTTATATGGCGTACGTGAAACATATGAACCTCTGTGGGTATAAATCAACTCTGCGTGGTGTGTTTAAACTTGACACGAGCTATAAGAGGTAGCGTTTTTCATTAAAATAAAAAATATATATCTTTATACCACGAGCGCTTATGCATTACATTAAAACAACACTAACGGTTAATTTTATAACATTAAAAATTGTGCTTATTGCGCTTAATCAAATTACTAGTACCTATTTAAAAAATACATGATAATGGAGACAACAAAATATATTAGATAATTAGACAAACAGGTAAATACATAAAACAATAAAACTTATAGTACAGAATAAAATTTTAACATTAATATTATATTTTATTAAAGCTATGTATTACTAAGTCGGTGGTGAGGGCTGAATGGCTATGAACGTTCAAATTAGCAAATCTGCAAGAAATTTTTATATTGCCAGAACATCAGATTCACTTATTACTAGGTAGGTAACGCGCATGTTCGTTTTTCATGTTTTCATTCTCAGTAATTAAAAAAAATCTATTGTGATGTTTCATATGGAACCTCATCGTTACATAAAGGATCCCTTTATTTTTTGTTTCAATTAGAAAGACTTTAAGTTCCTGTTTCAAACGCTGTCTCCTATAACTCAATCCAATTCCATGCCCCCGGAGCTTGTTATCCGTCGTCTTGCGGGATTCCCTTGGCCTTCATTACAGTTTTCATCTAATATTACACATGGATAATAAACAAGCTATGGGTTTTCGAAAGTACTTCGGCATTAATACACTTCGTGGCTAATTATTTTAGAGTTTTCGGTTACATCGGGTATTATTAAGTAAAAGCTGTAAAGATAAATGTTGGAATTAGATGGTTGGTATAATTCTAATACTCTTACATACGTTTACGTTCCGCGCTGCTCAAATGTGGAACTATTTTCTAACCTCTATCCAGGTACGGCTCTAATAAAACGTCGAATCATACATGTACCATTGAGTTTGCAAGTAAAACTTATAAAAGAGTAACCTGTAAGTGCAGTACGTGGACGAGCAGAGGTTGTTGATCATGATGAAGTGCAGTAAATGTTTACAACAATGGTTCGAAATCGCAATGTTGGCCTATAGAGCGGATGGATGGACAAAGATTGCATGTAGCTGCAATGCGTATGTTCAGGTGGATGTGAGGTGTGACGAGAATGGATAGTGATGAATGAATGTATTAGAGGAAGTCTGAAAGTTGCTCTGATTGCTGTTAAACTGAGAGACCGCCTCTCTGGTCTAGTAGTTCAAACCACCGGGTGTTGATCGGGAGGTCCAGGTTCGATTCCCATGGAGGCAGAAGTTTTTCTGCTCGGTTTGGTTGGTGGTAGGGCTTCTCAGCCCGCCTGGCTGGCTACCACCGTCTTACCTAAATTTATCGCAATAATTACAATGTTTTAAGCATTTTTGTGTTCCGGCAATCAGAGGTAAGATAGCCAGTTCCTCAGTTGTTGAGGATTACAGGTGAAGCTCGCTTCCACCTTCGGCCTTATCGTCAAGGTCAGGAGCTTACCTGTCGTATGTAAAAAAAAAAATCTGAAAGTTGCTCCGATTGCTGTTAAACTGAGAGAAAAACGACTAAACGACTTTTCTGGTATGGACATGTAATGAGGAGAAAGAATGATCATGCCACCAGGAAAGTAATGAATTTGAAAGTGGATGGACGTGTAGACCGAAGAAAAGTTGGGTGGATTGTGTAAACGACGATATGATGAGGAAGGGAGTGAGTGTTGACTTGGCGAGTAATAGGGGAAAGTGGAAGAAGAAGAAAAGGTTCCACCAAACCCAATTAACGGAATTGGGAACAGGGCAGGACAAAAAAGAAGAACAGTGGTTCTGTACAACAAGCCATTGAATACTCCTACCCATCTTTTCGGGGATATACGAATAAAGAAAATAATAGTGCATGAATGGCAGCATGTAACAACATTAATAAATAATACGAAAATTATAATTGATGTTGGTTGTCCTTTCTTCTGTGATAATGTTCTTAATAAAGTTTTTAAAAAACCTTAGTAAGATCTTTTAAAAGTTATAAAAGAGAATATTATTTTGAACACCGCTCTTCCATAAGTACTCGAGACGAGTTTTGATGGGCTAGTTAAGAAATCCTTTGAGAAAGCATTAGCGAAAGTAAAGTTTGATTATGTAGAAGAAATTATTTAAGAAACCTAAATGCAACCTACCGTTAATTAATCTTTGGAGGGTTTCCGAGTTTATAATTTTGAGGTTGTTTTTGTGAGTTATACAGTAATATACCTTTTGGGTTTCATTATCCTTTTGATATCAGATACAAATACCTAATTCCGTTTTTATTTTAAAACATGGTTATCTACAAAGTTACCACCACTTTTATCTAACGCCAATGTTACGTTTTAATAGTTACAAACATAATTATAAGCCTCATTTTTGGTTTTAGTAAGCCGTTCAAATATTTCACTTAAATGATTGACAAGATTGATAATTGATGAATGATAAGATTTTCTTCTTTACAATAATTAAGAACCTTAACGAAGATTGCCAAATTTATCTTCCAAATACCTATTTCTACAATAATTAAATTATTCTTTCTCACTCTTATTAGATTCCCGTATCAACCATATTGGGGCAGTATTCAAAATTCGACCTTCATTCAATGACATTAAAAAACATTGTTCTCTTACATTATAATATATTATGCTTTCTGAGCGTATTCATATCCACGTACCAGCTAAAGTTAGGGTGCAGAAACTTGTTAGCAGTTCTTGAACGATGGAGATTCAGTGACGAGACCATTTCTCACATCAGTCATACTATTATCAGACTCGAACTTGAGATTTTCAGCTAAATATGTGCAGAGGAAGTTTGGATCACTAAGAGATTTGAATCTGCTGAGTCTAGAGATGGTAAGGTAGTCTAGACTTATTGAGACAAATATTTGATTACGTTTCCGATTTGAAACGTAATCAAATATTTGTTGCCGAATATAAAGATTGAATTCTTTTGTTTATTTAGATCTTTGATGTCTTTACAGTATTTATACTGAAAAGTGTTTTATAAGAATCTTAACATAATTACAATGCTTTATTGGATAACAGAAGTCAAAACAAATTGTTTCAGTTTTTATACGAAAAACTACTGCATGGAATTTATACATTTTTAATGTAGTGCTAGAGGTTCCACTTACGCTATAGGTTCCTTTTTATATCAGCCAAATATATTCTTTATCAAATATATTTTTTCGGATATCATGCTACATAAATGAAGCACACCTACTGCAGAACCAAATAACTGTAAAGATGCAAACAGTTGATACACATACATACATACAATCACACCTGTAATCCCCGAAGGGGTCCAAGGAGCACTGTGTTCCTTAAGACCACATGTAGCCATACAA
Source organism: Parapoynx stratiotata (assembly GCA_910589355.1). Taxonomy (NCBI): domain Eukaryota; kingdom Metazoa; phylum Arthropoda; class Insecta; order Lepidoptera; family Crambidae; genus Parapoynx; species Parapoynx stratiotata. The sequence goes on along the minus strand of OU342468.1, from coordinate 2,559,921 downwards.
TAATTGGGTTTGGTCAGATGAAAAATCGTGAAAGAGTAGTAACAAGTGGCTAGTTCATCGCCTACACAATCACAGACCCAGTACCCAATACGCCCTTAGTCGCCTTTTACGACATACTAGGCAAGAAAAGCTGTTGGTACTTTCTTTTTGTGTCCCGGAACTACACGGAAACAGTTGATGCTAAAAAAAATGAAGGCTTCCGTCGAATGGAGAACCGCCTCCTGTTTTGAAGTCGGTTAAAAAATCAGAGATCCTCTCAACTCATATTTCACGCGACGAAGTTGACATCAAAGACTAGTTTTTATTGATAGTCAATTGTTCTCATTTACACATAAAATATTTTCTATTATTTACCCTCATTTCTCTCAAAGAAAGATTATCTAAATAATAACAAGAGTCGAGCTTGAGGCTTATATTAAATTCGATGTCGTTTTATGGCTTTACTTCGCCATAATCTCTCCCTTATCTCGAGTAATTTAAATTAATGCTCTTGCTAGTGTTGTATAGGATTCTAATCCGCAAGTCTAAGAACAGACTCGGTATTCGTCTGTAAAATCAATACTATTCTAGAAAGCAATGCTTTTCCGTACTACATACATACATATAATCACGACTACCGGAAATCACAGGTAAGATAGCCAGTTTCTCCACTGTTGAGGATTACTGGTGGTGCTCGTTCCCAGCTTCAGCCTTATCGTCACTTACCATCAGATGAGATGAAGGCCAACAGCTTCCCTGTCATATGTAAAAAAAAAATTATCCCTAAGGGGCAGTCAGAGAGAAGGCAAAAGCACCGCGAATGCAATCCACTGACATAGTTCGCGCTATACCAAGCAGTGACTGCACACGTGCTCAGCGTGACAGGTGATAAGCCCGTCGCCGCTATAAGCTTTTATTTACTAAGTGTTATTGATGTCGATGAAAGTGATCGGTTGCCAGCCTGTTACCTTGATAAAGGGGGTATGAAAATAAGGAAATAAAACTTAACCTCATTATAAACCAACCAAAAATAGTAGTAACAACTGGGACAACTATCAAGCATTTTTTTGTTTTTCACCCGGCATCATCATTCAAACAGCCAAACTGCAATATTTCTCTTTCTGCGTTGCCATGTGCTTTTTTATTTCAAACATAATATTCATGATCCTTCTGGTACAATAAATAAACCAATATCGCATCCAATGTTCCGTCTGTTTTTACTTAATGATAATACATACATTAATGATAATATATCCAACTGTAATTTAAGTTTAGCTTTAAATTTTTAATACGCCATATTATACCAAAAAGGATATGATCTCGATGTTCAGCGCTGATATCATACCCGAGTATTTAAAACAACCTTATATTGTGAAAAGAATACTACCAGCCCATCTCTTCCCTTTGGGTGTCGTAAAGGCGACTAATGGACTTAAAACTGCACAACATCCAATAGCTTATAGCGGCGAAGGACTCACCACCTGTCACGCTGAGTACATGTGCAGTCACTGCTTGGTGAAGCGCGGAATATAGCAGTGGACTACTTTTGCGGTGCTTTTGTCTAGTGTCTGACCAACCCTTAGGGGATAATAGTCGTGATTATATATATGTATGTTATATTAGGAGCAGAAAGCCATAAATTTCCCTCGCAGAACTTTTTCATTTATCATTACGAGCCCACTTCTTAATAACATAAATAAGTACACAATTACAGTAATTAAAATTAAAAAAAAACATCTCGCTGTTAACATCTTGAAATATTATACAGCGTCTTAAAATATCGCGTTAAAAACATTAATACCTAAATACCACGCAGTAATATTTTATCTCTTGTCTCGATAATGAAATATACAGCTATAAGTTACCAGGCCCGCCGGTGGGGCAGCCACGTAGTAATATGACACTCATATTAATGCCCACGATGATTTAGATAATGATAACGAGCCACAATAAAACTCTCAACGATACGCCAAATAAAACCTTAAAAACGAAAATTCTTTAACGATTAAAAATAAAAAAGGACGCCAGACTGAAACACCAGAGTGTGCGCCTTGACATAATAAAGATTAGGGACCATATTTGTAATTAATGAAATCAATTTCCATTTAGGTGAACGTTGTTTAATCAAATGGCTTTTGGGTGGCACTGTCGGCTTCTTTGATTAACAATAACCAAGCTATAAAATTGAGAGGTTATCTCTAAATTCATCGTTACTTCTTCCAGCTGACAGCCCCTCCGATTGATGTATGGAAATGCAAACTGCCCTTAATTTATCGCCAACTTTAATGATCGTTTGAGACGTTCGAGGATCGTAATGTTTGTATTGATCGGTAACAGTTTAAGCGCTGTTACGCTTTACGATAGATTTACTTTGACATTGTTTAAAGACTCAGTTTTATTGGTTTGTCCTGGTTAGAAACCTTTAAATCACTATTAAGCTTTCTTAGAATGGAGCGATTCAACTTCTGAATTTATTCTAACACTAACATCACATGCTATGATATTTTATCGTAAGCATTAATCACTTTGCGAGCATTCGGAACAATTTTGGGCACTCACGCGCAATGAGAATCGGTTTCTGGTATTCAACACAACAACATTTTTGAAATTGAATCTTTGGTTCATAAAGTCATCAGCCTTTATAAAGTTCAAGCCGTTTTGACAGTTATTGCTGGGTGATAAGCTTCAAATTTAGATTGAGAAATTGAATCGTTAAGACCTTTTCGAAGCCTAGCGAGCAACTCAGATGTGATGCCGAGAAAAATGCCGCCAGCTCGAAGATATTATCAGTCGCCACCGGTAATGAGACTTGGTGTTAGTCAGATGGAAACAGTGGGACATGTATCTTTAATTCGTATTTTAAAACGAAAAGGCTCGAGCAAGCTTGTGAATGTATTGATTTAAACGATAACGAACTTGATCTATAAATGAAGAGATTCAGATCTTAATATTGAGATTGGGGCAAAAATCCTACGAATGACAGACAGCTGTATGGACAGAGCCACCGTATTTTCTTGTCAAGTATCGTGAAGAGTCTTTCTTTTTCTTGTGATGAGCTTCATCTTATAATATAATCTAATTTTAAACTTGAAATGAATGTAAAAGACAATTTAATAATTACATTTTGTAGTTCTCTGTAATTGTGAGTTGATCTAATCTGTAAATATATCCAATAAAATGGAAATGAAAATATATATTAGTATAAACAGCTTGCAATTTTACTAATAAATGTTCGGCCTGATCACCAAAAACATTATTAAAATAAATATTTTAGCAAATATAGTATATGAATTATTCTTTAGGGTGAATTGTGAATTATTTTTCGAGAAAAGAATATAGACATTTTGATTAATTGAACGCTTTTGGTTGTTTTTGAATCAATTATATTTATAGGTAACATTATGTTTCCATGTGGTAGCGTGTGGTAGCGGCTCATTAAAAGAATATCTCTTCCTTGGGTGTCGTAAAAGGCGACTAATTGACTAAAGCCCGATTTTTCAATCCTCAGATAAAACTATCTGTCAGTCAAATGTTAGCTCTGTCCCTTTTCTTTTTATGACTTTAGAAAGTGACAGTGAAGGTTTTAAATGGCGGATAATTTTATCTGAGGATTGAAAAATCGGGCCTAAGAACTGTACAACCATCCAATAGCTTATTGTGCAACGGGCTTTTGCGGTGCTTTTGCCTAGTCTCTGACTAACCCTTAAGGGATAATAGTCGTGATTATATGTATGTATTATGTTGCCATTCGATTGTATCGCATCGACTGCTCTCGCCGCATATCGATCTTGATAAGAAACTAATTAAAGAATCGACTGGATAACGAAGTAGCTCGGTATCGGAAGGTGATACGTCGGCTTGTAATCGAGAACTCGATGCTTGCGCAATCGACCAAATGGATCGATTCCTATTACGTCTATAATTAGCTTCTTCAACATAGACCACGCGCTTTCTTAGAATTCTTTTTGTTACATTTTTTTATTGGGTATTGTTGCATAGAATTTGTAAACTCCGAGATATAAATAGTGATGACTTTTGGTTTGCTAATAATGGTTATTGTTTGTGTTATAAAAACTAGTTTGAAATATGATATAACGAAATGTAAGTCGTGACTTATTAAAGATAAGTTACAAAGTTATTTCTGGTGAATAAGAGTATTTTAGACACTTCGGCTTTTTTTCACCTGTTTCACTTTTTTAGGGTTCCGTAGTCAACTAGGGACCCTTATAGTTTCACCAAGTCTGTGTGTATGTCCGTCCGTGGATAATCTCAGTGACCGTTAGCACTAGAAAGTTGAAAAAAGCAAAAAGCAAAAGCAAAGCAATAAAGTATTGAGTATTGAAATTTGGTACGAATATATATAAATCCTACTTAATTCGAGTCTATAATATGTTTAATGAAGTTTGTAGGTCTGGTTGTGTTAACAGCATTGATCTATTTTGCAGTAGCATTAATTCTGTGAATAAAATCATGTCAGAGGATTACTTGTAATGTAAGAATATCAATATTAAGTACATTAGTGTTACCTGCGGAGGCTTGTTATTGGCTGTTTGATGTTTGTACATATATATATTTCCTTATGTAAGCTGTAAGCCCCCCAAATAAAAAAAAAAGTAAAAGTAATAAAAAAAAAATCCAATCCAATAATGCCAACTAAATTAGGGTCCCCTAGGTAGGGGTAGGGTAATTAGGGTACTAATAAGGGGGAAATACGAGAAAAGTGGGAGTTGTTGGATAGGTATTTAAAAATAAATAGGGGCTTACTAAAAAATATTTTTGTAAAATTAATATTTTCGGAAATAATTCCAAATTAAAAATTAAATGTGAGTCCCCCCCCCTGCTCTAACCCCTGCTCTAACCCCTGCTCTAACTTTTGAATCATAAGTTTAAATTAAAAAATATGAAACTAAATAGACTTCCAAAATGTATGCTATTTATTTATTTAATTATTATCATTTTTTGTTTTAGATAGATAAGATAAGATTTATTTGTGAAAACATGAGTGAAATTACATAGGTATTGTAATTTCATCCAGTTCTACATGTTTTGCCATGAAGGCGTACAGATTTTTATATAATTTAAGCACATACGTAATCAAGTTTTTATCATCACAAAATTAATTAAACAATAATAATTATTTGATTTTATAATGATTTTAAACTAATAAAATTAATGGTAACATGTCAAAGTAAAATATTTCCATATTATTAAACATTTTTCTCCATAAATGAATACCAAAAATATTAATGTCACAAACAAGACAAGTAATGTCATAATTGAATAACACACAATACTCAGCAGCAGCACATAAATTTAATGTCACGTTTTATACTTCATAATATTTAGCAATTGAAATAAAATAAAATCATTAATAGAAATAAAATTGTCATTAGAGATATTCGTCCTCAAAATATTCTTGGATTGAGTAGTAACATTTCTCGATTAATAATTTAGATAGTTTCCTTTTAAGCAGTGAGAGATTTAATTGTTTAATTGCTGTTGGTAGTCTATCACAAATTTTTGGAGCTATATTAGATAAATTTTTTGATGTGAGTGAAGTCCTATAAATATTTTTGCAAATTCTACTATTTTTCATCGAAATAATGGCCGTTTTTGTACTTTAAATAAATTGGGATTCGATTTTACAAATATTGCTACTTCTTAGAGATATGTAGACCTAAGGCCTACAACTATCTGTTAATTTTAATCCACACAGCTCTTATACATCTCTTTTGTGCTTTAAACATAGGCTCACGTTGTGTTGAATTGCCCCAAAAAATTATTCCATATCGTATAATGGACGCCACAAATCCATGATATGCCACTAATACCGCTTCCTTTATATTATGTATTTGTATGTTTGACCAATAAACTCATTCTTTCTTTCTTTCTTTCAATTGTGTGCAATTGTAATACGCGTAGATTCTTAGGTAAGTATACCAGATAGGAATCATAATCTCCATCATCCCACGTTAGTACACAGATGGACACATACTTCCCCTTATTATCGCCCTCAGAAAGGAATTTAATATAGTAAATTACTTAGATAGAGATATGACACTAGAAGGAAACGTTCTAGATGTTATCAATTTCATATAAAATACCGTTTCTTATAATAAATACGAGTACGTTCCTTTCAACCTCAAATAAGTGTAGATGAAATATATAATTCGTAGTAATAGTAGACAACATACAGACGTTTGATCTATTTAACAATAAATTTACTTTTAATTTTCCCTCCGGGAAACGTACGCCACAGCCTCGCAGCTGTTACTTGACGTCATTATTAAAAGCTTTTCAGACACAGGTGCTGATATGAAAGGGTGAAGGCTTAATTAATGAACTAGTTTCTTATGTTATTAAATTCATAGTTTGTTATAGAGGATGCTCTCTGGCTCTATATTCTAGATAGTTTCAGTATCAATTCTGAACTTGAAACATATTTTAAACTAGCTGTTGAACGCAACTTCGTCCGCGGTTACTATGGGTTTTTTAATTATCCCACGGGAACCCTTAAATTTTCCGGAATAAAAAGTATCTAAAATGTTATCCAGGGATATAAGTTACTCGTATCACCATGCAAAATTTCATTGAAATCGGTTCAGCCATTTCGGAGATTACCCCGTACAAACAGACGAACAGACAGAGAATCAAAAATTAAAAAAAAAGTGTTTGGTATTTTTAGTACATATATAGATTATCAATTACAATTTATTAATATACATAATTCTTAGTCTGTATCTTGTTATCTTATACGTAAGTTATTCAAATTAAGTCATGAAATATTTTATACATACATACATACATACAATCCCTCCTGCTATCCCCGAAGGGGTAGGCAGAGTCCAAGGATCACTGTGTTCATTAAGACCACATTTAGCCATACAAAAATTGGGTTTTGTCAGATGAAAAATCGTGAAAGAATTCATGGCCTACACAGACCCAGTACCCAATACGCCCTTAGTCGCATTTTACGACATGCTAGGCAAGGAAAGCAGTTGGTACATTCTTTTTGTGTCCCGGACCAACACGGGACTGTCCCGGACCAGCACAAGACTGTCTGGGACAAACACGGGATGTAATATCGAAAAATTTTACCTACATCCCTAACTATTATAGCTTTAAGCAAATGTTTAACCATAGTAAAACTGTTGCTTAAAACTTAAATAGCAATTATGAATAAGGGGTTAATTTCTAGCAAACTCCAATAGCGTGGTCTATCAAGGAAATTATCAAAACCATAGCAGTGCATTAATTTTCAAATAGTCTAACTAGCCGTTACAGCATACCTAATTTCCTGTACTCAAAGGTTTATGCTGTGCATGCTTAACTCAATCTTGACGAAACATTGTTTCAAATTGCTTACAATATTAAAGCAGTTAGTCGACTTGGCTAACGAGGTAATCAGATGAAGACTTTTTTATCTGCAACGTGAAATTAGTCAGGTATTATCTTTATGGGATAATAGTGAAGGCGGGTCAACATATTATCTATCTGTTGAAAATTAATTGAGTTAAAAATGTTTGATGGCTTTATAGTTCTGGTAGAGATACATAATGTTTCATCATCATAATATTTTATTCGGAGTCTTTATTCGTAGTCCTTGGATGGGTGAGAGATTATTGTGATGTTCGAGTTCTTCCGTGCTTCGAAAGGCAAACGCGTCGCTAGCTTCGTATCGCTAGCTACGGAGGGAATATCTCCTACACCGACTCGCCCGAAGCCTTCGTGCTACACAAAAATGTTCGAGCTGCCCAAGGCCAATACTGTTCTTTTCTGTAAGTCTTTCTCCTTTCGAGCGGTCCAGTTGTGGAATAACCTACCCACTGATATTCAGAAGAGTCCTTCCATCGGGTCTTCCAAATTCAAAATAATGAAGCACTACTTCAATTCTTATTCATTGTGTTAGTTTAGATTCTCGTAGTTTATTTATTTTTATATATAATTATATGTATTATTATGTTTTTTATGGATTTATGTATTATATGCTATCTATCTATATTATTGTATTTTAAATGTATAGGTATTATTTTAGTTTTATGTTAGTTTAACTTAAATTGTATTTTGTCAAAAGATCTTTGTGTTTGTTGTGTGTTGTGTGTGTGTTTGTGCACTTCTAGTTTAATCCCACTAACACCTACTCTTGGACTGGTTGTTTGGGTTGACTGGAAGATATCTCTATGGGATAAGTTCGCCTTTGCCAACTATTGTTTCTTTTATGTATTTTGTTTTTTTTTCTGTGTGCAATAAAGAGTATTTATTTATTTAAATATCATAGAAATACATAGAAACCAGTAGTGTCGTCTGCTGCTGCTGCGTGTTGTCCGCTACCAACTCATACTTAAGTCGTTAGTCCCGCATTTCCAATCGTTTTTAGTTTCTACCCACTAATCCATATTGGGTCAGCGTGGTTACGACTTTTACTCCTTATGTGTTTCTTCATATGGGAAAGCCTTTCCCCAGCTGTAGGACATATTTGCGTGAGAATTCGATTATAATTTCACTAGATATCATAATATCATTCTAAATAATAATTTAATTATAATATCAAGCCTTTGAAATTGTTCTTACGATATTACAATAAGCAAAATTTCGTTTTCGAAACACCCCTGTAACGAACAAATCAGTTTTCTAATGAATTCGTCGGCTTGAGCTAACGTACGAAGTTTAATTAGCAATAAGCTGGTCTATGACAAATTACCGTTTACGATGACGTTAACTTACACACTTCCCAGCTAAAATTTGTTTCCAGTCTACTACATAGTTTGTCATCACAAAGAATTTCATGAAACAATTTTGTTAAATGTTCTCTTCTAGAAATTTTTCGTTATTGGCTTTTAATGACCCAATGCCCTCTAAAACCAATATGCAAAAGCTAGAGGTTCTTTCGATATTTAAAAACCAAACAACCTTCGCCATGGTCAGACACTGCATGGGTGTCCATATTTAGTAATATATTTCTTATTGCATCGAAGGACACGTCAAGCCCCCAATCCCGGTTGATGTTGGAATAGTTTCTTCCCAAACATGCATATACATACATTCATAGAGGAAGGACTGTGCCCATTAGTGATGTATTAGCTGGTGATAGAGACTGAATGCTTTGAGTTTTGATAATACATCACCGTCACCGGAAGAGCAGAATACAATAGTCACTTCTCCTATTATTTTCGCGGATATCGCAAAAGGCGACTAAGAGATATGACGGAGAATGGGCAGCAGCGTCCTCTGTGAGACTGTGAGACTGTGACAAGATCACGAACCAACTACTGCGGTCATTAACCCGCCTGTGTGGTGATAATGGGCAATTCCTTTCATATTTAGGACAGGTCTTTAATCCAGTAGTGGACTGTTATAGGCTGTTAGTAATAATTTATCCACTTCATCACCAACGGCATCTTAAGTCTAGTGAGACTATATGTTACTTGACACATCATCTAACACATCGGCTGGCTGGATGAGAATGGCCGAAAATTGAGAGCGGTAGCGTGCATTAGGAGAGGCCTATGTCCAGCAGTAGCAGCAGTTGGGCAGTAGGGAGTAGGCTAATGATGAACACATCATCATTCCATCCATAAAGAAGCTCAAAATAGCACAGCATGTATTTGGCGAAATTTTACAAACACTAATCATTCTAGTTCCAGTACGTCAGAATCAAATGGAGAACACGTTTTTAAATAATAAAACTATGCTAAAAAAGGAGTGTTGTGGAGCTTTACAAAACCTGAGTATTAACTCAAAAACACCTTTATCGCTGTAGAAATAGCGTACACAAAACATTCCTTAGAACATATCTTGAATAACTCACCAGAAATCAGGACTGCGCGTTAACACCCGGCTCGTTAAATAGGGCCTCAAACAAGTCATGTACACCTTAATGATCAGTGGAGATCAAGATATATTTAATTGGGTTTGGTTATATTGGAGTGGCAGAATATTTGCAGGTGTCCGCACGGAATATAGATGGTCTGTGATTTATATTCTATGTTTATGATGTAAAGTCACTGGAATAACTTGACAGCCAACAAAGGCTCAGTTAATGAAACACTGACGCTTCCAAATAAGTATTTGGAACGAAAAGAAATGGTTTATATTGACGACATGCTGTGTCCTTAAATTGTGATCAAACTCTCAATACGAGCATGATTTCTTCCACTTCCTTTTACTTGTAAATTGTGGTATCGTTTTTCATTTTGGTCTTAAGAACCATCATGTATCTTACTTTTACTTAAATATATTTTACAACACAATAATGTACTGATTAGGGGAATAATTATATCACAGGATTTTTCAAAGAAGCAATAGACACCCAACATCCATGTAGATGTACAAATTTATGTAATTGTGTGATAATGACATGTGATATTGTCACTGTAGAATTAGAGAAATATTGAGTAAATTATATATTTTGTTGAATGTTTCCAATTTTATATGAGAAAAAGATACCAAGCTGACGGAGAATCATGAAAGAGGAGAAGAATATGTAACTAATAAAGTTCATAATTGCTAGACACTCTTTTCTTTTAAAATAATGACCTCAGCATCTTAAGGAAAATAAATTCTATTCTGTGTGAAATACAGTTTTAAATTCTAAATTTCTTATGTGTTACTTCCAGTAAGCTTACGTCAAAAGTAGAATTGGGTACATCAGCGCTGTAGATCACGCGACGTGGGAGGCTAGCCTTAAGCAGTCTAGCTATTCTTTATAGAGCCCTTAAACTCAGCCCATCCCTGCCCGAGTATTTATTGAATTTCGAGATATTAAAATATGAGTGGACAATGAGTTTTGAACTAAACTTTGTAGACTGCAATTTTGAATTGAATGGAAAACAGTCTGGTGTTTGTTTCTGAACATTTTTAAAATTTGATGATAGTGAAATATTAAAAGAATTACTGAAAATAGTATTGTAATGTGAGTTTTAAATTGTCTTTTCTTTAACTAATATACATAATTAATCTTATAAAGTTGATAATGGAGTGAAGTTAAGTAACAACCGTCAATATTGTGCTGCATAAACAAATAATAATTTATTTTCTAATTGCATTTAATTAACCATTATAATGCTTATGACTACTGTAATTATGATCTTCCTGTTGGTTTGTAAGAGATTTAGTAAAACTTCAAAAGTTACTTCAAAATAGTTACATATTTTTTAAAATACATTATTTTTATCTCAGACATGAAAAAATACTGATCAATTCAAACATTCTAGCGTCTCTAAATCGTTGTACAAAAATGACCATTGTATATTTCAAACATTCTCAAGTCCCAACAAACGCCGTATTTGCTGGACTCTGACATAAACACCACTGAATGTCCTGTTGGAGGAAATAAAAAAGGCTTCTCGCATTGCCTTATAGGACGGACGGTTCCTTGTCACAAGGCACGGTACTTAAATCAACTGCCAATGCACCTGTGAAACGTCGATTATGCAAATAGGCCCTTTAACTATACACCGCGCTTGGGTGTAGCGAGGCTTTCGGTTTTTTAACTTTTTTGGTGGGCTTATTCAAAGCTTTGGCGTTGGGGTGTTAATTTTTTATATTCCGTTTGTGTTGCACGTTTAAGATTAAGGTGAAGTAGTCGCTTTATCTATAGACGCAATACAGAAGGAATACAAGCGAAATCAAATTGTTGCCAATATAGTTTTTACTGTATTAGCTACGTCCAGATTTTGAGTATCAAAGATTTGCTTTTTTTCAGTTTTGATTCAACCAAAATGGTTTTTTCAACCAGATACGTTAGTGTAGTTAAGGTACAAGGGCAGCTGTTGTGGTAAAGAAAAATATTAGCTACCCTCATCTTGCGAAAAGGTTTTCATTGTGTCCTGCATAGCTCAAAGGAGCCGTAGTTGAAGAAAAATGCAGCGAAATATTTTTATTACATAAAATAACATATGAATCACACTTACGCGAATCTAAAGATATGCAGTTGTCATTTCCATGTTAAGATATAAAGTTACCTATGTCGTCAGTTGATCGTGAGTGTATTTAATAAATTATGCAAAATACCTAAATAGATTTACTCGTGCGATATCAACTAATTAGTAAAATAAACCTCGATAATGTTGTCGTAAATTTTCATTTTAATATACATTATTATTTTTTGCATAATTGATTATAGACGCGCACAATTAAGAATAATTCTTGGTATTTAGTAGCCGTTTAAAACCTAATGAATTGCAAATACACTTTTATTAATACCTCTTGCTGGCGAAATTTGGAAGCTTGAAGATAAAAGTCGGAGTCTTTAAATTATTCCAATAAGAAGTTGGCTTGGAGTGGCTACGTAAACGGCTCGAACATCGGCTCCTGTCTCCATTCAATGGTCAGGGAAACGAATCTGTCTAATTTGCCCATACAGCCACTGGATACGATCCGCTGCGAAATAAATGACACGTTCATACCGTCGTGACGATCGTGAGGCTTGGTGGAGGCTACCGACTTCTATTGGCTCGAGCCTATGTTTCCAATAATGAGGACCAACCGGTCTATTCTGTAAGAGTCATTTGATTTGCTTGGAATCTTTCTTGAATTGAAATTGAGTGATGATCTTCCCAAAACGTATGGTTTGTGGTGAAGAGTCTTAAAAATTTTGGTGGAACCAAAACAAAGGAAGCAATTATAAAAAATATTGTGATTTCCAAAATATGCTGTAAAAATTTTAAACATAAAGCCTAGATATCGTTGGAGATATCGTTTATATGGTTTTAAATTTTTTTTGTGAAATAGTTAAATCATCAAAAGGTGTACATTGAAATCTTCTGATATTGCCTAATTAAATTTAATATACACGAAAGTTGTAAAGTCTCGCATAAACTACTAAGAAGACCAGAATGAACCTGTTCGTGTTTAATAGTGCAATTAATCTAGCTGGCCAATAATTGGCTACGTGGCCATCGTTCTATTCTCGAGCTGAATTGTAAGCTCAATTAACAATGGTATTAGTTCACATAGAAGTATTTGCATCTAAACAGGAATGTTACGAAGTCATTAAGTAAGAGCCGTCTAAGTTAATTCGAAAATTAAGTGGACGATTTGATGGTTCACTAAGAGTTTATGGACGGGGAAATATTTTGTTCATCAGAGTTCTGTATAAGAATTTTAGAAATGTAATAATAATAATAATAATCTTAATTCATTCAAAAATTAGTACAATACATATACACATTACATTCTTATAATGTATTCAGATGATTTGATTTACCTTCACCATCTAATATTTATCATTATGAAATTTTGGTTCATTATTAGCATTATATTTAATTACTTAGATTTTATCAGGATTATTTTTAACAATATATTACAAAGAAAATATTGAATAAGCTTTTTAAATAGATTGGAAAATACACAAATAATAATAATAAGAAGTCAAAATCGATGTGTTGACACTTAAAATGTCTATTTAGGCTTATGTTTTAGGGCTTTCACTCGTCTTTTGTTCTAAATATTGGGTGAAATTGGTGTTTTTTTTCACTCTTAGTATTTTGTCTGTAACTATTAAGATTCAGAGTATTCCTAAAAAATAATTACCTCGTCTAAAAATAGACTATATTTTTGAGCTCTTTTGATTTGTTTTGATAATTTGTTGTAAGTTTAATTGTGTTAAAATTGGACACGGAGACAGCTCTTTTTAAGTGCCTCCCGAATACATTATTTTATTTGCATTCACTTAAAAACGATTAATAATTTTTATGAAGTGTGATATTACACATATTACTAAAGCTTGTCTAATGATAGATGCCAAATATTATTATCTTTGGATTTGTCGTTGTGAAGAAAACTGAAAATTCCCCAAAATCTCCATACAAAACACCAATTTCATAGGTAAGGACCTAATATATTGGCAAGCTTTTTTACCTCATATTGAAATAAACAATACAGCAGAAGAAGCTCATGCATTTCTACATTAGATTTTATTTAATCGTCAAAATAAAACGCTACTGTATTTTCTGTTTTACTTTAAAACGATGCTCAATTAACCAACGCCCAATTAAAATTTCCATCTCGCTGGCACATCTTCCTGTACTAATCTCAGTTAGATTTAGATTTGGCTCCCTTGCAAAATGCAAACAAAAGAGATTACAAGCGGGTTTGCTTTGTGGGCTGCGCTCGCGTTACCTGCTTAATGAACAGGGAGTTTCGCTCTGTTAGTGTATAACCTGGTCTATGATTGTAAAAAAACAGAGAACATATTTTGTCTTGTGTTGACTTTCTATCGCCGCTAGTTGAAGAATCAGACTTATGTAGAAGCGATTCTGAATTGTAAGATCTGTGAAAAATGGTTCTTATCTCAATATCTCACTTATTAATAATTGATACCGGAATAAACGTATTGATGTTGAAAGCGAGACTAAAACTTTTTTAAATTAAAAGAGTAGCATACAAAATTATTATTAATATAACTTTTTATTGTACGAGTAGACAAAAATATACGTATAAAGTACTTACATATTAAATTACATAAACAAATGGTACAGATGTGAAAATACGGTGATTGGGGAACATCAAGTGAGAATCAGTGAAGCAAATAAATTAATAATGAAGTAAAAGTTATTGTTAAATTAAGATGGTGATAGACTTACAACGATAACATAAGTAATCTTACATAAAAATTATGACTGTGTATCGCCGTTATATATGCAACAGCATATATAACGGCGAGTAGCTTCGCTCTTAACGCCTTAAAATAGAGTCTAAAGTGGAATGATTTAGTCGCCTTCGTGATTTGTAATATTTATAGAAAGTTACCATGAAGGAAAAACTGTACGTAGCATTACAGCGAACTGGTGATAATGAAATAGTTATAATTTTTTAATTAATATTTATTGAAATCACGTAATTCTTTATCGATATTCGTATCTGGATAACTAACATAAATAATCTATATTTCCGAACTGAATATATTATAGCATTTTTTACTAACGAAGGAATTTAAACAACTTTAAACGGTTCGTTGAAATTTCGTGATCCTGTTGAAACATTAATCATTATTAAGATAAACAAATTTAAATCACTTTCTGCTTCAAATTAGGTAGAGCTATCTACCGAGCAGACGAGACAGAACAATTCATCAATCAAGACAAGGATATCTACTTAAAAAATCATTAACCCCTCGACTAGAACAAACAGTATTAAACAGGTGTCCATCTAAGAAATCTCCACTGCCATCGCCATTCCTACATAATTGTTAGGATACACATCAGTATTATATTGTCAAGGAATCACTTAAAAATCATTTATAACGCTATTTAATGTCCATCAGCTATATTTCGACAAGGTTCTAGTTGGTAACAATGAGTTCCAGTTTTAGAACTGTGTTTAACTGGAGATGTTAAGCAAATGCTATCAGATTATGGAGGAAATATTGGTGCGTGGGGCGGATGTTAGTTTGATGTAGGATTGACACGGTGACGCCGTAATAATACCTTGGGAGCTCGTTATAAAATAAAATCGGTGTCCGTCATGCTTCGGTACCGACCACAGTTATATAGACAACGCCTATTTTAAACTATATAAAAGACTACATAACATACTCGTCACAATTCGCTGGGCACAGTCGAAATCTTAACGAGTACGCCGGAGAACCGCCTTATATAATTTAATTCAATTCAAATTCTTTATATTCAATTATTACTGTAAATTTTGGTATAGTTATCACGAAAACCGACAAACGCTCTTATTGGAATTGTTGTTGGTTCTTTAAATAAGAATTTTATTGTTCAAATAATGAAGTTACAAATATAATAACACAAAAGACTGTATGTATGGAATACAGAAGTAGCTAAATGTGAAGGCCTGGACAAGAGCGGTCTGTTCATCAACTCTATAAAGATGAGACCATCAAATAAATAAGTATTTAATTTGTTTGCGTGCTAATGTAACTTCGGCATCGACTTTCATACCGTCGACGATAAAATTGTATATAAAAAAAATTATAAGTTGAAATAATAATACTTTTGAAATATCCATAAATAATAATTTCACAAATACGCACTTAATTTTTTTTATTTCATCACTCGAATCGTGAAAAATATTCGGCACGCGCTTCAAGGCAAGAAGGGGATGGAAATTAATCTAGTTACAGCAATAATTTAAGAACAGGTAACTTTTTAATTCTTTTAACAAAATTGTCATATTTTCTTTTGAGTCGCCCGTAATGAAATAAGCGAAAAATGGAGCGGGCGGGTCAAGACTAGAATTTTTATAACCACTCTGTATTCAGTATAGCTGTGAAGTTGTGCACTTCGAGGTAGTTTTTAAGAGAATTTGTTTACAATGCCGACGAGGCATTTCTTGGGGACATTTACAACAGCTAACTCAATAACCGAGTCTTTTGAAGTCAACGCCGCATAGGCTAAAACAAAAGGAAATCCCTTTACGACATCTCCCGAGAACATCTGGTAATTAACAAGTCTGAGATTTATTACGAGTTGAATTAGCTTTCAGCGTTTCATATCATAATCTGAAAGCGTTTTATTGTCTCGAGTGCGATGGTTCTAAGATGAGGAGAATTAATTACACGTAACTTGGCTTCACGGTGATTTTGAGAGAGCTCTTTTACGAGAAGTTTGTTGCTAAAGTAGAATTAGACGAGTAATTTTGAAGTTCATTTAGTAATTTAATTGTGCGAAAGGTTCGATTCCAATTTATTAGTTTCTATTTAAATTTTGTTAAGCAAATCGATTGTACAAACTTACTTTTGGAAGAATTAAATTAGCCGAAGTTGTCAATGAAATGAGCAAAGCTATAACGCAGATATATGATACTGTTCTTATTGTTATTGCCTTTGAGGCTTAAGCATTTACGTTTATTAGACTCGTATAGAAGCACTTTATTATATCTACTTTCATTATAATAACAAACAATGGTCCAACCGAAATAGATCCTGTCCTTAATGTTCTAGAAATTAATTAAGGTTGCCAGAAAAATCAGATAACAGAACTTCCTTTGCACAGTATGGCAAAATCGCCGACAATGTCCAGCTGCTGTGGTAATTGACTGTGACAAAATATCCCATCCCAAACTCAGGAACAGCCTGCCATAAAAGTCACATGTTCACCCTGAGCTTATTACAGCCATAACAATTTAAGGAAGCCGAAAGGGTGGTGCGGAATTCCGAAAACTTTTGTTTGTCTTCCGAATTGTTTCATAAACAATGTTTAAAAGAGACACTTTATGGTCCACTTGGTTTATCTCCGACTTATTGTGCGTCGAATATTCTGAACAATGGACGTGGTCTTGTAAAATGAGTCAACATAGCTTTTGTTTCATCTAAAACCTATTTGCTTATACTTTCGACTTCTTTCACTATTCTATTGAACATGCAGCTAAACAAATTGTCGTAAAAAGGAAAGTTGTGACGAAGGACAAGTGTAACATAAATATTTTGTTGTTGGTGACGTAACGGCTTCTTTCAATGGTGTTATAAAATAAGGGTCTTTGGAAGCAAAAGTGCCTACTTTTATTGTAACTTTCAGTTTTGTTTTGTACAAATTATTAGAAAGGAAAAGGTATTTTGGAGTTTTGCTAGAGCGGTCATACAAAACAAAAGGTGTGTACTTTTGTTATGATTAAAAGGACTATACTAATATTGGAGTCTCAATAGACAGCGCACTTTAACTGGGGCAATTTTTTTATACATTCAAGGTGATCATCCTGTTAATAATTTTACCTTCAATTTTTTCTTTTTTGTTACTCAAGCTTAGTCGAAAAATGACAGAATTTATATGAGCAAACCAAGGATGAGCTCGCTGGCGTAGTAGTTAGTACGCTTAGGCTCTCGATCGATGACAAAGCAACATTCGCCGTGGTCAGGTCCTGGATGGGTGACCAAAACTTTGTGATCTGGAGCTCCTCCGTGCTTCGGAAGGCACGTTAAGCCGTAGGGCCCGGTCGCTATTTCGACCGTTTCTACCCACCAACCCGCATTGGGCCAGCGTGGCACCATCACGCTTATGGCCTATACTCCTCATGTGTTTCTCCATGAAGCAGTCCCAGCAGTGGGACGTATATTGGCTGAGGACAAACCAAAGATGGCACCTAAAGAATGTCACACGTAGAAATTCTTAAATTGACCTCCGTCATTGTTAACCCAAGCAATATCTTGACCACATCTTCATATTGAGAAATACAACAGACACTGGTTACAAGGGACATCGTGACTGACTTTTGCCCTGAATATTTTACGCTGTGTGTCTTCTATGTGGTTAGCGTTTCAATGGCAAATATCGTAAGTTTTTGAGATGAGTATAAAAGATTTCACATATAACTGACTGCTTAGAGAAAACCAGTGAATAACCACAGTCCTTATTCTAATATATTTCACATAACTATATTTTACACTACTAAGGCGGTTCCACCTAATGAAAAGAAGAAATATCAATTTACTTAGGTCCTGTTTCACAATCGACGAGTAAGTTCTGTGTAGCTTACTTGGCAGATCATTTGACAGTTGTAATATGAAATTTATGTTAATTGAACTGCCAAGTAAGCTATTCAGAACTTACTCGACGATTGTGAAACAGGCCCTTAATATTATAAATAATAATAATTAAGCTGAATAAGGTAAAAAAATACGAAGTCATCATTGTATATATGAGAAAGTTATTTTAAATTCATTTCATGTTATTGGTTGGCAAATATAAAATTGTGAATTTCGGTTGTAGACTGTAATAATTGTTATGGAACACAAATTATGTGGGTGTGTGTATACTGTTTCTTTATATTAGTTTGACGTTACGTATGTAACTGTAGAAGCCACGATGAAATTAAAACTAAAAAGTCCTATAAAAGATAAAAAAACATTTCAAGAAGTAACTCAAAGTAAAGTAAATTAATTATCCCACAATAAAAGTATAATTCAATCTGCCCCTTGGTATTTTTATAGTATAAAAAGCCAATTCACTTTACTAGTATGAAGACCAATAAACACTAAAAGAGTTAAACTATCTCATTAAATGCCAAACTAATTTATTCTAATTAAACATTATCCTAAAGATGGCCCCGTTATAGCTTACAAAGAAACTCGTCGAGTCGGCGCCCGAAAGGAAAAAATACAACATTTAATAAAAGCTAATGAAGGGTCAATTTCAAAACATTTACTCGGACTGAGGGCCGGGTCTTAATTTACAAATTACGGCCATATCGAGGGCCAGCTTACGGATAGCCTTGTTAATACGGACCCAATAAACTTTAAATACGGCTTAATAAAAGATTATACTTCACAAACTGTTATTTTAAATGTGAAAATTACAATGCTGCGAGTTTGCGGAGCAGCTGCATTAGGTTTGGAATCTATCAAATTATACTTCACAGGCCGCCTCATTCACTATTCTTCTTTCGTTAGGAATATTGTTAGAACACCTTCATATTTATGAGACTTTTGCTACTTTACTAAACGGTATTTTAAATTCAAGCTTATTCGTCCAGCCTTTTTCTAAAATTTCTTCAACATCAGACAGAAGAGATTCGTCGACAGTTACGAAATAGAACCCACGAAAGTTCTGGTTGGCTATTTTTTTAATTATAAAAAGTTTAGTTACATAAAGTTGCCATTGTAAATTAAGGTCGGCTAAGCGTAAAGTGGGGGCCAATTAGGGATTTATAGTCAGTATGCGGTAAAACAATAAATCCAACAATACCGTACAACGTCCTATTAATTACACAGCAGTTTTGGGCTATTTAATTGGTGGGCTGATTAAAAACCAGATAAAGATACACATAAAATTTAAATTACAGTTGAATTTACTATTCTTTGCACAGAAGTGACTTTGAAATTAATTTTGGATACAGAAGAAAAACCGTTCATGACTTAGCTTACAAAAGGAAAAGATGAAACGAATTGCGATGTAGCTGAAAAAAATGTTACCTATAATTTTGCTGTCGCAAAGTGATAACAAAGTGATTTCAATCGAACGTCTTTTATGGCGAATATTAATTGTAAAAACCTGAGAACAAAAAGAAACGTGTTATAAGATTTATCTTTCCAAATTCAGAGTAAATAATGACTGAGACAAAGAATTGATATTCATCGAAGTATTCTACAAGTGTGAGTTGGGTTCAAGTGGGGTTATAGAAGGGTTTAGAAGAGAAATAAGAGATTGCTGCATACGCAAGTTGCTCTAATTTCGAAATCTAATAAACCTTTCATTTTGTCAATTATTAAATCAACATATCATCACATTAATATAGAAGCCATAATATATGTCAATAATAATAATACAAACATTAAAAAAGACAAAGCAATTAAAATAAACTCGTAAATTTAATACATTTGAATATGTTCCTTTATTGCCACTGAAGCTATTAGAGTAATAAAGGAAGTAAATATCGATATAAACTTACCACCGAAGGGACCTCTAACTCGTTCAGCATCTATTACTAATACGTGGACGACACGATAACCATCTCTTTGTATATCCAACAAGGAATCTGTGATTGTTAAACGAAAGTGGCAGAAGACTGTTTACCGCAACAGGGGACATATAAATCTTTCTAATTTATATCCAAAAACATAATAAGAGGAAAATGTTATTCACAGTACGAAGCTAGTGTCCGGACGCCTCTCCATAGCCGCGAGTAATTTATAGCATATACTTCTACGGCATCAAGCGTCTATAAAAGTAAATAAAGGCAATGAAATAGCTATAAATTCAAATACAAAGAAACGGGATGGATACTGCGCGTACTTAAACATCGGAGCCTCATTTTGAATTATGCTCCGGAATATAAGGAATTTCCAATTGGTTTGTGCATTGAATATTACGACATTAGTATTGGAGGTGTATAAGTGAATATTTCACTCCTCTCTGGTTTTGTGTGTTTTGTTTGGAATTATTTATCCCGTTTTTCGAAACAAGTAAATTAAACAATATTAATAAGCAATCATGCATTTTTGATACTCATTGAAGTAGAATTAAATTTAAAAAAGGTGATCTTTGTTGTGTAGACCTTGAAGAAATATACACGGTCTTATCGGCAGAGGGGGATCTCCTCCATTCTTTTCCATGTGTTGTTTGGAAGATTAGACCAATATTCCACCAATATAATGCATCCTCCTTATCTTAATAGACCCGTGATATCGCTGTTATAGCATGAGCAGGCTGCGGGAGCTATTAGCCATATGGCTAACCGTCAGCTTAATCACCCCTTTTGTATAAAAGTTCGTTAAATTTGATTTGGATAAAGTTGGAAATTGTTCATCAAAATTTCGTACCTACTACATCAATTTATGCATTACTGCTATAGAAGCAGGCAGAGATTATTTCATTCGCTATTATATATACACTGCCTTTAAAAGATAACTATAGCAGGAGCATAATATTACAATAATAACCAAAACAGCTGTATGTCAGTGCTCATGTAAAGGTGTCTTTACAAAAATGATTGATCCCCAATTACTCACAATTATCCATATATTTTTTTAAGCATACGAGTTCCGTATTAGCTCAACACGCATGCTCCGTGAATCTGGTCTCCTGTATTTAAAAGGCGCAGTTCACACCAACAATTATTCGCGTTGTTAGAAAACAAGAGGACAACTTACGCCGAAACGAAAATTATAATGAACCATAATAAGCTCGAGAGATTTCAAATAATTACTTAACACTTGACCAAAAATCACACCTTTTTACAAATTAAAAACCTCGTACCCCAGAAGGAATGATAACTAACGAGGTATCATTAATAAGAATGTTTTTAAAACGTCGATATCGATATTTTTTGCACTGTTTTTATTCGTTTCGCCTACTCGATTTTTATCCATAATCGTTTTATGACTGTCGAGGTCGAATATTGTAATTAAATGTAACTCCTTCATTATCATATAACAAGAAAACTTTTATTGATGATGCGAACTATGTATTGTTGTTCGGTAAAACTTAAATGTCAGGGCTTTAAAAGGCAGCATGTCATAACAAAATAATTGAGCAATTAATTGAATCGGCTCAGAATGATTTACGTTTATTGTTCGAAGTTGTTATTCATTACTGGTATTTAAATATTGTTAAAAGAAAACATTAACGCTTCTCCTGATTTTACGACTTTTCTGTATATTTTGTGCCAATTAACATTTTTACCAAGCATTATCCCTTGCATGTCTAATTTTATTACCTCATCTTCAGACATAAACTGAATACAGAATTCTTAAATACATATAAACATTCCAAAGATATCAAACAAACGAGAGTAAATTTAGTGCAATCTGAATGAAATTGGTATCGATGAATTGGTATCCTTTTTTAACACCAGGGGTAATAATAATTTTCATCCCCCTTTTTATTAAGAATTTTTTATAAACTTTATGATTTTTATATTATCCTATACTATTTTAGTACACAGGTGATATTTCATCGATACGATACCCTACTCAGTCCATCCCTATTGATGTTTGGGCAGGTGGCGAAACACACAGACAAAAGGCGGTTCGTATCATTATGCTGTCTTGTTAACTGCGCTCGCGCAGCCCAGTCGCTGTGTAACAAAAGCCATAATTACTTCGAACACTAATAGTGTAGTACGATCACTATAATGTATAATGTAGAGGCATTGGAACAAGTCTTATTTTATTCAATAAACATAAAATTTAAATCTGACAGATGAAACTAAGACAAGCCGTGAACAATATTTATAAGAAAGAAGCCCAGCGTACAAAACTTTTTACTAAAATAACATATTTTATTGATTATTTCCAGATGATCTTTAGAAAATACTCAGTAGAAAAATTATAGATTCCTTTGTGGTTACTGCACTCCAATAAAAATCTACTGATCGATCGACAACAAAGTTTCTCTTATTGTACACCCAAGATCCACGAAGAGAAGAGTTGAGAAGAGTTGACGGAATCCACGAGGGGTTCACAGCTATCACATATTTTCACTTGTATTTTAGTAACGAAATTAAATATTGTTTACAAAACAACCTATTAATGGCAGAATATATAACATAAATATAAAAGATATAACTTATATAGATCGCGGCAGAAGTGGGCAGTTTTTCACCTTCCAGATATACAAAACACTCTAATCTAAAATCTTGTTGCCAGTTTAAACTTTACTTACTTCAAATAAGGTGTAAAATAGCAAAACTTTTCCGTCGTAATAATATTGCGCAGTAACCCGCTGATATAAGTAGAGATCGGAAGATGTTAGCTATTGTGGAAAGCACTTTTTTATCGAAAATAAATAAATATTTTGTAATGGTTAAATAACGAGAACCGAGTTTAATGAGAATTTTTTAATTATATTTTTTTATAACACCATCTTCTCTATTGCACGCTTCATCAAATTGTAACCCACCATTCAAGTATGTATGTATGTTTTTGTATTAAATAAAAATGCATCTGATTAGTTATGTCATCCCGAAATATCGGGATTTTATTTTTAATAAAAATATTTTAAGAAGCCGCTTCCATATGTTAGCCAAAAATGTACTTTAGGTAAATATGCATCCGAATATCCGATCTCTAGATATAAGTCTTGACAGTCGAAGTTAGAAACTTTTACGACTTGTTTTAAAACAATAAAAAGTCGGTACAATTGACAGTCGTCTTTATTGCGACGTAACAGCGATTAGTTTGGATAAAATTATTGGACGACATTTAGAAAACGACGTTTATGTTGGTGAGGTCACAGAAATGAAGGCAACAAAAAAAGTAATTTTAAATACATAAAATAAGGTTTCGTCAGTTAATTTATATATTTTTGTGTATATATTAATATATTAAAGTACGATGGCTGAGCTGAGAAAACGGATATATTTATAGTAAAGGTTCAATTCTTAGTGTGTAAACACAATATGCCCAAAAATACGCGACGAAAGTTGGGCGTGATGAAGCCTGCAATGCTATTTGAATTACTGACGACAAACTATGCCGAAAATACGTCGTAATCTTTACGGATTACTAGCGACTGGGAAAATTGTCCTATACTTATTGTTTAATAAATGTGCTCAATATTTTTACTAACACGTCCAGAAGGCCTAGCACGGGCCAGAGAGAAAAAGTCCCCGGAGACAAAATTACTCATTGCCTCTCGCTTCCGCGCGAACGAAGAAGCGAGAGGCAATGAGTAATTTTGTCTCCGGGGACTTTTTCTCTCTGGCCCGTGCTAGGCCTACAGTGTGATATAACAGATACCTTGGGACAAAATCAGACGGTTTACATACGTTAAAGTTTAATTAACGAAACCTGTATTAAAATTATGTCCTAATTTAAAAGAAATAAAACGTTAATAGATTCAAATCACCCCAATTTATTTCTAATATAAATACATTACTTGTTCAAACTGTTGATAGTTTGAAATTCGATATTGGGAAATTTTTAGCGCTCGTTCTCAAAGGAATTTTGTGATATTATAGTGAATATTAAAAATCAATACTTACAAAGATAACGACAAATGATCCATAGACATTGCCCTATTATGTAAATAGTTAGTTAATGAAGTATTAACTATGTATAAGATTTTTTAAGGGCGATAACAAAAACACTCAAATTTTCTAAAAACATTGAATTTATTAATATTCAAAGGTTTACACTTCCGAGCATTAAATCTGAAGCGGATAATAATTGGACCATATGACTAAAGACTATTTGCAACAGTAAATAAAACTAAATATTTTTTTATTACGAGTAATTACCGCAAAATATTAATTGATATAGAGCGTGAGCCGTCTGCCCGTTTGCTCCATTGTAGCAAAGAAAAAAAGTCTACAATAATATCAATGTAAGGATTATAAAACCAGTACATTACATACCATAAATAATATTTCAATAAAAATCTTATAAAATTCAAATTTAAATATGATTACAATATTGTTTTGCTAACTCGAATTCCATGCCTGTGAGTGTATTCAGTGGGAGTAATTAATTAATAATTTGTATGTTTACGAATTTCATTAAGCTCTAAATACCTTATAAGAACCTATAAAATTCTAACCCATACAAATTAGCTACTCAAAATGTGGATTTGAGATCGTATTTTATGCTGAATGTCCCGAACGTGTGACTAAAGCTTGTGCTTCCACGAAAAAGCCATAATTTTAGAAAGTGAACTTCATTAAATAGTCACTTTAACACGTTTTACCTGAGACTTACTATTTTTTTTGCAATAATTACAAACGAGGAAATACACGCTTGGCATTTCATTAGTCTTCAATTTGTCTGTACCGAGTCCAAACAGTTGACGACTTTTCTATTTGAAGAAAGTTCAAATGGAATGCTCATTATAATACTGTGTTATTATTACAATACACTTATCTACAACTGGCTACTACTCATACTAATTAAATATGTACCTACTGATTTTAAAAACATAAAAATAATAACAGAAGACACATAGCTTCCTTAACAATTTAACTACAATATACTCCAAAGAGCTATGACATCTTTTATGATTGAGTAACCATGATTACCATTAATGATATACTAGTGTCATTTATTAGTTTTGACATTGTAGATAGTCTTGAACAATTTATTATAGAACCTATTATCGAAATTGGAATTAGCATATTACTTGATATCAAACTTAAGTAGTGAGACCAAAGGGCCTACAAAGAATACCTTGTAATCCACTGCACCGATAATGTTTCTACTGAATGGTTATGTAACATGTAATTAATGGATAGAAACAGTCAAGTTCTGCTTTCGTTTCGATGAACTCATCAAAGTTTAACATTTAGAGATTATCACATTAGTGGCTCGAAGATAATTACCATCTTCATTCCTGGGCGTTCGCATATACATCATTTGTGTTAAGATGTTACACAGAATTGCTGTACGCAACTTCGAGTTAATCGTCTCGACCTGTTAATTTGGGAGATCTGTTATCCGTTACAGATGCCCGTGAGATTTCTTTTGGTGTTTTTGCTGCATCATATTTTGTAGCACCTTTAGAACTAGTTTG
This sequence comes from Parapoynx stratiotata, assembly GCA_910589355.1. Taxonomy (NCBI): domain Eukaryota; kingdom Metazoa; phylum Arthropoda; class Insecta; order Lepidoptera; family Crambidae; genus Parapoynx; species Parapoynx stratiotata. Next base: position 2,534,041 of record OU342468.1, on the reverse strand, counting down.
ATCATTACAGTCTTCAATGACGTGATTGTTATTAAGTATGGTGCTAAAATGTGATTCATGAGCACTGATTTTACATAATAAGTATCAACAGCTTTTTCGTAACAGTGTTGTAAGTATATGTAATTTGACTTGCTCATTATAATGATTGACTAGTTCATTGTGATTATAGAAAATTATGATAAATTGAATGTTGGAGTTACTTTTTAGAGGTTTTAATGTATGTGAGCTTAACAAAGCACCTACCTATGTTGTGTTACGATACATTTTATAGACTTCTTTATTAAAAATATGATGGGCTTTATTGAGATAATTTTCTTTTACTTTAGACAAAAGTAGTATCTGAATAGGACTTTTCTTTGAAATCTAATATTCATATACCAGGGAAGCAAACTATTTAAAAGGATTTCTATTCAAATAACCTTTATAACATCTGTATATCCAGTGTCTGTCCAGTCTTAAAAATAATAATGTCTTCAGATAATCAAATGACTTGTCTTGTTTAGTAACATGCTTAATAATATTCCTTATCCATTATCTTGAATACGAAGTCACGCTTTCTAATACAATCGCTTTTTTACTAAGTTTAATTAACTTTAGACACGACCCATACAATTACAGTGACAATATTTCACATCTATTGAGACTAATGGGTGTGGCTGCGTTGTATATATTGAACATGATATTAAAGTTTGTGAACATAAAACTATTAATATAGACGTTACGTCTAAATCATTTAATATAGAAACCTCAGAGGAGCTACAAGTTTATAAAGCGATATTAATAATTAATAAAGCAAAGGCTAAAATTTTGGAACCACTTACAATGTGTTTATATTTCATTAATGACTTAATATTCGAATCGTGATAGAAGTAAACTGTATATTTCGTAGATACATTTTCTGTTAAAATAAAAAATAAATACATAGAAAATGCAAATAAATACGTCAATGTAGAGGTTTTTTTTTATAATACATAAGGACCAGATTGGATGAAGAAGTAATAGTAGGTACATACATCTCACGTGAAAAAAAAACACGGAAACTAGTAATACTTTGCTGGGATATACAAGCTAGTGATGAAAATGTCAACAATAATGCTCGAAAGCAATGCCCTCCTGCCCGTCTCAAAACGCAAATATTTGGTCCTTACCTATGAAATTGGTGTTTTTTTTCTCTCTTAGTAATTTGGCTGTAACTATTAAGATTCAGAGTATTCCTAAAAAATAATAACCTCGTCTAAAAATAAACTATATTTTTGAACTCTTTTGATTTGTTTTGAAAATTTGTTGTAAGTTTAATTGTGTTAAAATTGAACACGGAGAGATACATCATTTTATTTGCATTCACTTAAAAACGATAAATAGTTTTTATGAAGTGTGATTTTACACATATTACTAAAGCTTGTCTCATGATAGATGCCAAATATTATTATCTTTGGATTTGTCGTTGTGAAGAAAACTGAAAAAATTTTAGTATGGAAAATGCAGAATTCCCCAAAATCTCCATACAAAACACAAATTTCATAGGTAGGGACCTAATATTATGAGAATCTCACTAGCCTAATAACCTTCACTTGACAATAATAAAGTACGTAATCCTATAAATAACACAGTTTTCCAATGACTGTGCCCGAAGAAACCGAGTTTTCTTCGAATAGTTATTACTTAGTAAAAACCAATTTTAAATTACATCCCCAGAGAACGAACTGAATGCTCCTGAATTAGATACAAATTGAGTTAAGTAGCTCGGGTTAGATCTTGTTATGGGTAACGCGATTACTTTTCAATATTTTATTTTTAATTCTATTACTTTTCTTTGAAGTAATTGAAATCTGAATAACTTACAACGGATGGTTTATTCTTAGTCACAGGTTAGTAGTCAAATGCCATTATCGACTTAAGAAAAGTTATTAATGAGTACTACTACTTCAAGGGATGGTCTCTTAATTAATGATTACAGGCGTGTGCCCGGCTTCCAGCGATTTTCAGTCTATCTTGTGCATAAGCTTGTGAATGAGATGAAATAATAGGCCATTGGAATAATAAAAAATAATAAAATGAATATCGAACATCGAACATTCACACCTATCAACTAGCCCCATTTTAAGCAACTACTGCTGCTTGCTTACTACTCCGTAACACACGGACACTAGATGACGGATAAATATATTTAATAGATAAATACATATAAATATATAAATATTCTGAATAGATAAAAATATATAGTAACATCTAAGACTGGAAAACGAATGCCTGAAAATTCTTAGCCCAAACATTTGCCCCATCGGGGATTGAATGAGACTGGCATTCAGACCACTCGACCACGGAGGTCGCCAAATGTTTGTATTTCTCTTTATATAATTGAAAAACTTGCTTTAATTTAAATAAAGTACAATCTCGTACATCATATGGCCTACATTTGTCACCCACTGCCTTAAAAGAGCTTAGTCGTTTCACTCCGTATCTTTTGCACGTGAAACTCATAACATTAATAAAATGATTACGTGAGAAGAGCTAACTCTGTCTAGCGCCGCCAACATTTGCAGTTTTCCAACTGAACGACACAGTGCTTTAGAATATTCTTAGATCATTGCTCGGTAAAGCACTGTGTCCTTGAGTATTTGGTTTGAAGTGAAGTATGTAGTTTAATCCACGTACTGAATTATTTAGCGAGTTAAGTCAAAGTATTAAGTTTTATATCTTTCAAGGATAAGTTATTTAATATAATTATACACTGTTGTTACTGAATGAAAGTAAAATTGAGTATTTTTTATTATTTTAGATAGGTCTTAGTGCGTACTTCTGTCAAACACAATGTACAAAATTCTTTAAAGAGAAATTTCATTTTTTTTTTAAATCGTATAAACAAAACCAAAGTAGCTAAAATCAGTACTGTTTATGACGAAAGCGAATGAATGACAGCCATGTCAGGTTTATGCGAATAGTAAGAGGCCATAGGGTCCCCGTTTTTTCTACGACACGAACAAATTTGACATTTACCAGCACTCTTAAATTTTTTGGTCATGTCTCGAAGCGGCCTATGTGTATCTTGTACATCCTGAATCTATGACCAATATATTGTCCACGGTAAAAGTACTGATAAGTCAAGGGGTGATTTTCCCACCCAAAAATACAAAGACGAATAACGCCGGAAGAAAACCGTAATAAAATACTCGAATTGTTAAAAATAAAGTCGTTTGTGCTCATAATTACTTTAATCAAAACAATGTCGACCATTTTGGCCTCCGATGTCCATTTGAGCCCTTTTCACTCGACATTTATGTTCGCTTCGTGTAATAAAATTTCCTTATCAATTTCATTTGTTGCTAACATGAAGCATCCTTCGTATACGAAATTTTTATCTCTTACGGCGTCAATAACAATAAAATAGCTAAGAACTTTTGCCCGAATGCTATCTCACGCCCAACAATGCATGTCAAATTATACATTTAGAATGTTTCTCATGGTAATTTATTGAGTTTTACGTAATTAAGGTTAATGTAAATTTTTGGGAGAGCACTAATTGTGATTACGAAGATTTCTTTTGACAAATGCTTTCAGATAAGAGGTATAACAGCAATAGGTGACTGTAATTCTTAAACAAAAGTATTCTTATGTTGGATGTTTATCTTAACAATGTAAAGAATTATAGTTTAGGAAGAGATGAAAGTGATTTGCAATGAAGTATCCTACACTTAGACAGATTTAAAAAGCAAGATAATTTACTCTCATCTCTTATCGTGTTAGAGGTCCATCTATGCAACTTATAATTTGTTCACAAGTCATGGGTACATTTGTATGTTTATCAAGTATATTTCTAGTATTTTACAATCAGTATGCGTCCATCACCTTTGTAAGGCCACCGAGACGAGATAAAGAATGTAAACAAACAATCAGGGATTTTTGGCAATAAACGTAAATATTATGTCGTTTCGAACGCAATTAAAATAAGAATGAAATTGTCATAACTTTTCCCAAAATGTTGACAACAGCGGTTATGACAGCTTCCTGTACTATAATTCAAGCAACTGACGCCCCTATTGTGAAGAATTAAGGATAGTAACTCAGTAACAGTCCGATTGTTTACATTCTTTATCTCGTGTCTTTGGCCTGCCTATAGTATCTAAAACACAAGGGAGAACAATGTCCTATTTCGAGCTCGTTGAGAGGTGTGTCATGTCATATAAGAAACATGCTTATAAATACAATATTTTCTTAGGTGTCCTTCAAACCCTACCCAGCTGTATACAATAAAACTTCTCGAGCAAGCTTTTAATGAGCTATAGAAAATTCATAAAAGATGCACTCGTAAAGTACAAACAGAACCACGCCTTTGTTTCAACCTCCGGACTTCGGGCGGCACTATTAAGCAAAAATTAAAAAAATAAAGCGAAATAAAAACGCAAATTAAAACCGTGACTAGCCTCCGCACTCAGGCGCGTATAAAAGTGTTTTAATTAAACTGTTGTTATTGATGGGGACCCGCGAAAAAAAGATGGCGCTTAATCAACGGACTTTCTTTCAAGTTTATTTTCAATTCGACTTAATTGCAAGAGTTACGATGCCTGGACTAGGGTCGACGTTTAAGATCAAACCAATAAAGGTTGTAGTTCGATCTTAATTACTCGAAATACTGATCCAACCTTCTGTACCGTTTGTAGAAGGAAAGACAATAGTTGCGCAAGAATGTAATTGAAATGTCTGGTTTAATTTGTGACTCCAGAACTTGGATGCACTGTCAGCAGGAATGTGCTTCCGTTAATTAAAATTATTCGGATGGCATATTTTGTTGTTCTAAAGCGTGAACATTAACATTGTCATTGGTAATTAGTTCTCAAGGATGGCCCGAAAATTTCTGACAAAAAGCTGCGTTATTTTCTTTTGCTTGAATACCGTAAAAATATTTAAGATTTGAGTTTTTTTTCTTTTACTCGTGTACCGCAATTTAGATTCTAAAAATTTATACCAAAGTTCTGATTTTTAAGGTTTATTTTACAAAAAAGAACTATGCCCAGCAGTGGGCAGTTAGGTTGAATAATGCTGGTGAGTAAATAGCGCCTATTATTTAAGTGAAGAAACAGAATTTTCTTCTATTGCTCAATTAAAGAAACATTTATTCGTTTTTACATACATACATATAATCACGACTATTATCCTATAAGGGTAAGTCAGAGACTAGGCAAAAGCACCGCAAAAGCGGTCCACTGCCATAGTCCGCGCTTCACCATGCAGTGACTGCTCTCAGCGTGACAGGTGGTGAGCCCGTCGCCGCTATAAGCTATTGGATGATTGTTTGTGCAGTTCTAAGTCCATTAGTCGCCTTTTACGACACCCAAGGTAAGAGATGGGTTGGTAGTATTCTTTTAATGAGCCGCTACCACACGACTCTTGACCGTATTCGTTTTTCGTTGAGTTGAAATAAAAATTGGGCATTTTTATTTATGCATTTCCCATATTTAAATTCTTTATACTCATTACTCTGTTTTATAAGCGTGTACAAAATCCATAATCACTTGAAGTTTTTTAATTTACAATATTGTCTTCTTTACAGTTAGTACGAGTATCACAAAAATTTTATCCTCCAAATGAAAATAACAAAAGCTGTTAATTTCGTTGCCAACCTAAAAAATGGCTGTTGTTTTAATGCTTTTGAATTTTAACTGACTATTGTCATGGTATAATTTTGTTCCATGGGGTTGATATCATGATGACAAATGGTTCAGATTTATATCAGTTGATGACATGAGTGATTCATGGATTGTTTCAAAAATGTACTACTTAATAGCGTATGAGGAAGTTAAATCTTTTTTGTGCATGCGACACTGTAGTTTAGTATTTCACCAAAAATCCGGTATAATAATTAAATCAATTTAAATGCTTGAATGTGTTCGAATAGGAAAGGTGGAAGTAGTGACTTGGCGAGTGATATAAGAGAGTGGAAGAAGAAGGACCCCAACTAAACTTGAAGAGGGCAAAAGAAGGAAAATATTTTTGAATGTAGTCTATGGTAGAGTGACTATATAAAGCTAGTAGACTTCTACAAACTGCCTTTGTCAATTTTTTACCACTGCAATGCAAATATTATCTCAAACATATAGATACTACCGTAGTTATTTCGGTCGACCAGCCTAGAACCCTGCTTTTGGAGAAGTGGTCAAGCAAGAATGTTTTGGTCTAAAAATTTGGTATTAATTATGATTTTACCAAATTTATGTCCCGTAGATAGAGGGCACAGTGAGCTAAACGAAACATATTGTTATCTTGGACTAGATAAATAAGTATTATTCAAAAATATTTATTTGTTACTTTAACTCAGTGACATACACTCCCAACCCCCCGCGACTAAGCATTTTAAAAACGACCAAAATTTTATCGTTATCTGTGGCCGTTAATGTTCTCATGCCAAATTAGAGTCTGTATTTATGTTCGTTTTATGATAATTGGAGATACGTAACGAAGATTAGCACGTAATTAACTTAAATTCTCATTATATGAATTGAATAAGCTCGGTGAAGAGTTAGTGCGTGTTGTGTAAACCTAACACGTTTACAAAGAAGAATACATTTAAGACAAGTTACTACCAGCGGGTTCACTCGCAGTTAAATTGGGGTATGTAGATAACGTAGTTCACTGTATTATAGAAGTTTTTAATAATTTATATAATATAGAAGAACAAAGTTTCGAAAATTTTAAATGATCAATGTCAATAATATCTGTATGCTATATGAACAGTAATTGTTGTATTGCATTTCATTGAGACAGAAGAAAATACAGGATGCTTGCGTTGCTATTTAACGGTTGAAACCAGAAAGATACAAGTGCGTACCTTCAGACGACTAAAAGCAGTGTTCTCCTCTGATGAACTACATCAAACATAATATCAACCGTCCCTTACTGACTTAGTTTAATTATCATGATACGAGTATAACACAAAATTTCCAAATTTCAGAAGAGCGAAACGAATCGAATTTGATTTGAACTCTACAGAAATAATGACAAGGTGGTAATTAATATGTAATTTTAGAACCGAGAGCGATTATCAAACCTAACGGGTATCAAGTGTATGATCTACTTCGGTCAATTAGTTATTGGGGCTAATTATAAGTTAGTACGTACTATTTAATCGGTGTAATTAAGAGCTGAATGTAGCTGGCTTTGTACTTTCTATGCTTGAAAAAATATGTCAAATTGCAGTTTGATATAGAAAATGAGAGATCTTAATTTGTGTTTGGTATCTATAGAAAGTATAAAGCATAACAAATAAGGTGAGCACATCGTTCAGCTTTTTTTATGAGAATAGCTTATAGATAATATTATATATTTCAGCGCTAATGTCCACACTGAAATATATAAGATAACTATTATATTGAGGTATGTTTATTATAGTTATAATTGTAATGTAATGAGACATCTAATTTAACGAATCACACACAGCGGGTGACATTGGTGTAGCGGGTGACTTTTTCGCGTTTTATGTTTAAGTTCTCTAATTAGTCAAAGTGATTTGACACTTTGAAATGTCATTTAGCCTCAGTGATTTTGAAATGTTTATGGATATATATTTTAATAATGCAAACCGGACTATAAAGTTAAAAAAAATTCAAAATCATTTATTCAGTTTAGATGCGTCATAGCGCATGCTTATGAATGTCATACACATTTTACAATATTATGTGAAAGAGAAAAAACTACGCCATCCGTTCACAAAAACTACCAGGAGGCCTTGTTCTGAGAAGAACGGGCAAGAAACTCAGCAAGTTTCAACCCTCCCTTTACATTAGCATCATATTAAAAAATGTCATAAACTACAACGTCAATGAAGTTTAAAAGAAAAAAAAGGTACTTATTTTAAACAATATTCTGCAGTTTACCACATTTTCCATCACAAACATGTACACATAGTCTAAAGTATAATCTAAAAAAGCAGTATCTACATATCGATAAATAACTATCTTAACTACTTGCCGCGCCATACTGTCCCGAAGCATATGTTATTAATTAGACAGTTTCTATCAATCTATAAGCTGCTCTTGTATTCAAAACTCGGTGGTATTGGTAGGGATTCTCTTGTTCGAGTAGTGCCTTTTCCCAATTCAATGATTGGCCTATGTTCCCACCAAAAACTATTGGGTGCTCCGTGGCTTCAAGCTTCAAAATCAAATCAAAAATAATTTTATTTCATAGGCTAAGCTTAGCTCTTAAAATAATGTAAATATTAATTATAAAAATGACAAAAAAAACTAATAAAATTCAGTCTTGATATAATAATAAAAGCCAATTCACAAGTACTCAAATCAAATTAGACCTAAAGTGAAAAAATCTTAAAAGCTTCTTAGTAAACATATTTCAAACCAATTAAATAAGCACTAAATATCTTATAACAGACTACAACTTTTTTATTTCATCAACAAAAATGGTTGGCAGCCCATGTTGCGGTAAGTTCATACGCGTTCGTACGTAGTCATCATTAATATCGTAATTAAGTGAACGATTAAATCGATTGTTTAATTCGCTCGATGCGATGTCGAATACCGATTATTACGAAACATCTTCTCGGATGTCCAATTTATTTTAAAATGAGTAAGTTAAAGTAATTGTGTCGTTGGTATTTTTTTTTCCAAAAATTAAATACCAAACAGTTGAATTCCTGCGCGCATCACTGTGTTTGAATAAAACTATTCATTCGTCCTCAGCTTATATACGTTCCACTGTTGGGCACAGGCCTTCCTTATGGTAACAAACACATGAGTAGTATGGGCCGTAACACCACCTGGCGCAATGCGGCTTGGTGGGTAGAAACGGTTTCAATAGCGACTGGAACCAACGGCTTAACGTGTCTCCGACGCACGGAAGAGTTCGAGATCACAAAGTTTTGGTCACCCATCCAAGCCCTGACCATGTCTAAGGTAGCTTTGTTTTTGATATCGAAAGTCAAAGCGTACTTAGCACTACGCCACCGAGCTCCTCAATGCAGATTGGTAGGTAGAAAATTTCTTTGAGCATTTAGAATGACATACATTCTACTATAATTCTCATTCTAATATAATACTAAAATAATAATGCTAGCACATGCTTTTTTTAAAACCCGCTCAATATTTTGATATATTTCTAAGGAGTTACATAAACTTTTAATATGTCAAAAGGCAATGTACCCATGAGACAACAATGTACATAACACCTTTGTAAAACCAAACGCAATAGAAAGCATGCGCCCCAATTATCAAAATTGAAGAATAGCATTAGAAGTGTTATTAGCAACAATTTTCACAATACGGACAGATAATAACAGCTGAGGTAACATGCAAATGCGTATACGATTCACGTTTCGGACCGACCAAATTATTTTTTCTCTCTCCATAGAAAACTCAAAGGAAAATAGCTCTTATTGGTAACAAGAATGAGTTCATGAGCTATAAATTTTGGTTCGCGTCCGGTAATAAATCTTTGTTCGATACCGTAATAACTATGCACTTGCTCTATCGTCCACTAAAATGATACCCATAATAATCACAAATCATATGTCGGAGTAACCGTACCACACTACGAATTTGATATAAAACTGCCAGTAATCGTGAACCTTTGATCTTCTGTTGCGTTAATATTTCATTTTTACACACGAGATGAATTGTATTTACGAGTTTACTGACATATTTCTTCTAAACAATAGTAAGTCAAAGCCAGATTCGTTTATATAATGATATTTATCAAAAGTTAGACAAGCCCAAAAAAGTGCATAACTAGTTTTATTAAATTTTAATGCTTACTTTGTAATTTAATAAAGGAAGTTATAGCCGAGTTACGACGTACGGCGGACGGCACTACCCGTAGTGTTCTTTCACACAAACCGGCGCTAAGAGCGCACTTTTCTTTTCACACTAGCCGATAGCACGTTTGGAGCCGATCGGCTGCCCGACCGTCGAAGAGAATGTCATAAGAGCAGCCGATCGGCTACTCATGTATATTTTTTTTATTAGGAATGAACAGCTAACACAATCAAACATTAATAAAACCATTAAGAAATATTACAATATGTTATTGTGAAGCCCATACCGTTAGCCACAGATTTGTAAAAGTGTTACTCGATATATTAATTGTACCAATTAATGATAAATTGGTGAGACAAAAATGTTGAAATAATAGAAATACATTGAGTTCCAGAGGTATGTGGAGTGCGAATAAAAAAAAATAAAAAACTTTCTTTTAATTCAACATTGCAAAATATTAATAACTAATCTTTTGAATCTTGACTTTGATTTTGAGAATATATCTTTATTTCTATCTTTTCACAATAAGTGCGTTCCGATATCCTCTCGAGCATTTATTTATTAATTTATTTAAACTTTAATGTCCATTACAAAAGGAATGTACATATGGCGGACTTAACGACTAACATCGCTCTCTACCAGTCAACCATTAGGCTAAACAGAAAGTTAGTGGCGGCATCATTAAAGTTACCTAATTACACTAGCAAAAACAATTTAATTGCAATAACAAAAGAAGTACGTAAAAATGAACCTTATTGTTATGTGTCAAAGCTCTATTTTAACTTAAGTATAGTCCCTTACACGCCTCATAGCCCACTTTTGCACACTGCAAGGAAACAGGCTTTCATAGGAGCTAAAACATATCAGGTGAAACGTACGTGTTTACACCCACAAAGGCGAAATAGCTCTGCTTACTGCTATGGGGGACCCTAAATGGGTAACTAAACATTGTCATCTCAAGATCGTTAAACCACATGTACCGGGACAGCATAAAGTAACAAAATATTAATGTTGATATTATAATAGCTTTTCTCTCTTAGTATTTTGTCTATAACTATTAAGTTTCAGAGTATTCTTAAAAAAATAATTACCTCCTCTAAAAATGGACTATATTTTTGAGCTCTTTGGATTTGTTTTGATAATTTGTTGTTAGTTTAATTGTGTTTAAATTGGACACGGAGACTTTTTAAGTGCCTTCCGAATACATAATTCGATTTGCATTCACTTAAAAACTATAAATATTTTTTATGAAGTGTGATATTACACATATTGCTAAAACTTGTCTAATGATACATGCCAAATATTATCTTTGGATTTGTCGTTGTGAAGAAAACTGAAAATATGTTAGTATGGAAAATACAGTCTCTCCAAAATCTCCATACAAAACGGCAATTTCACAGGTAAAGACCTATTATAAATACAGTCTCTTTCCTACTACTAGATTGCAGTTCATTCCTAGTCACAAAATAAAACTAAATAAATTACAAAATTACCACGTAATATTCTAAAACCGATTAAGCCGAGCCCACGTTGGCTTGCAAGCTGAACCTTAAGCCTAGTGCACACGTGTACGAGCCATCGTTACACAGCCGGGGACAATAATTTAACGTCACTGGCACATGCATTGAAACCACAGCACAATTTAAGACCTATGCTATAAGGGAGCTATTGTCTGCCAGGTCTCGAGTTACCGCATTCATGTACTATGCGTTAATCTAGTTGGTGTTTTGAGTTAAGCTATGGGGGTGAATTTGATTTGTTTTAGAACAAAAGCGGAAAGTGTTGAAACGCAGCTCCTTTTTTAATTATTTTTAAATTCAGTACCGGCATTAAAGTTATAGCGAGGTGGAAAGAGAATGGCTGATAGTGTTTTGTTTAATGAATTGTGAGTATTTTTCATAAGGGTATACTTAAATATTTTTGTGAAGATTTTTTTAAAGAGACCTATAGTTTTTATTATGTACAAAATATAAGTCTCGCCACCGTCTATATTCCACGTGGACTCAAAAGTATTAGGCAAAATGTGCATGATAACACTTCTTATGTTCTTCGGGGATACATCTGAGACGATATGATAATAATTATTGTAAATTGAAACAAACTTACAAGAACACTAAAAGAATCTTGTCTGCACATTCTACACGAGGCGATAAAACGAGAGAGGAGAGATTTACTCACTTACGAGTATAAAGACACTAATATCAGTGATCGATAAAAACAGTAAAGATTTTTCTTTGTCTCTGCATACAATTTACAAAGTTTCTCGAAGTACTTTAATCAATATGTATCTGTCACAAAAAGGACTTTTACACTCGTGACTATTGATAAAAACCTTGAATCAGCGTTAAATCAAAATCTAGAGTCCATCACCTGTAATAAGTACCCTATTTAGATAGAGCGGACTCGGGCAAAGCGAAAAAGTTTTGCGCTCTCCGAGGCAGTCATTAGGTGCGCTCTCTTACCCAGGGCCGCACTTGGAGTTTAGTTTTATTGAACGCAAAGGCAAACACATTTACAATTAGTTGTTGTTGATGTCCATTGGTTTTTTCCAACAAGTGAACGGTCATGAAATATGGTATGATAAACCTAACAACGTTGTTGATCCTGTAACTGAAAAAAGTTGAAATTGTGAATAAATTTTTTATTAACTCGTTATTCACTACATTCAAAAAATACAAATTTAATTTAATTATTTATTTATTTAAGTTGAAATAGAAATAATCAATATATATAATATTTTATGGAAGTCGGGATAAATGTTTTAACATCTCAAGACATTTTGAAATTTTTAAGAGCCCTTTTTCCACTACAAGCTTACATAAATACTAAAAATATTGATTTAAAAGTCAGCTAAAAAAAGCTTTTTCGCGAAATTACAGTCCGCTTATTTAAGCTAGGTGGAATAATAAAAGAATTTCAGTTTCATCCCGAACCCGGACCACGCCGTAATGCCGGTTTGTTGGTTACGCTCGGCTCTCTACATAACTCTACACCTAAGAGGATTGCCTTCCCATAAGGATATCGCAACAAATTGACTGTAATTTTGTTTTTTCTTCTCACGAGCACAAATCTGGCGCGGTTCGTGTGCAGTGTGAAGAGTAATTCTAGTTTGTGATCTATCGGCGAAATTTTAGTTTAGTGACTTACAGACTTTATTGGACCCGTTCTTTATTGTGATCGCTTTTCGTTAACGAGAACAAAGATAACTTCACTATGGTTAGACTTTGGATAGGTGACCAAAATTTTGTGAACACAGTTGTGTCTGATCTCTCTATCTCTATGTATCTATTAATCTATACATTATAGATATAGAATGGGTAATTTCATTCAATTGCCGCTTTACACTTTCTCATATTTATAATTTTTCCGTCAGTAGGGAAATGTCCACCAATAGCTTATAATAGCCGCGGGCTCACCACCTGTCACGCTGAGCATATGTGCAGTTACTGCTTGGTGAAGCGCGGACTATGGCAATGGTCTGCTTTTGCGGTGTTTTTGCCTAGTCTCTGACCAACTAGGGGATAATAGTCGTGATTATATGTACGTATAGAAATGTCCAAACTAGCAGTAAAAATTGTAAAACCCAATATACAACAAAGGAAGAGTTAATTGTTACCATTCGTCGACACTTAAGACAACCTGTCATAAAGCAAAAGCTCCCAGACCATCTCTAACAATGTGATTAAATCAATTTGGCAATAAACTGCTAACAAAATATCCTTCTCTAGCATAAAATAACCATTAATAGTTCCACACAATAAGTTATTGATAATTGAATTTTTATCCAAGCATTATTCAAGAGTAAGTGCAGGCTTCGATATCGCCGTAAAGAAGTGCTAGAAAGCCTCGCACTAACTTCCAACCCGAGGCAGTTTAACGCTTGTAGCGCGGACTTACGACAAAATTGCTTATTCGGAATCATGCGAATACCTTATTCTATGCGTACCTACTTATCGTTAACACCTCATCTGTTCTCAGCTAAGAATAATAGTATTCTAGCAATTACAGTTCTTAAGCGTGTTAATCGTGTACCTATAATAATACTTTATTTCTGACGAATCTCTCTTTTCAGACGTTGAAGTTATGGTCAAACTAATTTTTAGTTTTAATCGTTCCAAGTTAGCCATTGCTTATTAGTTAGACAAAATTTAATTTCTACAAATAGTTCATACCTCGCCTGTATAACCAAATTATATTAAAATCGAACTACAATTTATTCTGAATATACTTTGATTTATTGCATGGCAATATGCTCTCAACCATTCACGTAAATTATTTATGTATCTTATTCTAATTAACGTGTTTAACACCCCACGTCTGTTCTCAGCTTAAAATCAAAAAATGTGGGAGTTTTCTAGCTATCACAGTTACTGTTTGAGTTAGACGTTAATAATTATATAGGTGCGTTTTTGATATATTTGCATAAGTAACTCCGTTATTTGCCCAAAGGCCAACCCGCGTAGACTCCGCCTACATAAACATCAATATTATTTGTATTAAAGTTATAATTTTAAAGACACATCATATTTTATTTCGAGTTTAGTCCATCGACATCTAAGCTTATATGGAGGGGAAGACCAGAAAAACGATAGATGAGTGAATTTAATGAGAAGAAAAGAATTGAACAACGGAGAAAGGAGAGTGGAGATGAAGATAGTCATGTTCTATAATAATATTGTGCTTCCATAGCTTCACAGACCTCAACAGAGAGTAGTGTTACTAGCGTAATCGCTTTAGCACTAAACACACCAAAATGTCATCCAACCAAATAATATAAAAAATGACTATTTGATATACAGATCTGCTGCTATTATGAATTCTCTACAGCTCACTCTGTGCAAATTAGGCTAGTTCTTTCTGCATCAAGGACTTTGCCTTCATCAACAGATTTGTTTGCATGTTTGACAAGTACAGGTAAAATCTTGTCAATTTAAAATTCAAAGGCAACAACTCCATGAACTAGATTCATAATAACTTCTTTTGCTTCGTTTAATGTTGATTCTGCAATGTTTATTTCGCCGTTTAATTAAACAGTAGACGCAATAGTTGACAGGTAGTTAAAGTCTGCTACTTTTCCTCGGTTTTTAAAGGCTCGCCGGCTTAGTTCTTCCTGATAATTTCTCCGCCGGAAATTAAACGCTGCGCCGCGAGTAACGGGAAACTTTAAAATTAAAACTGTTAACTCTTATCCCTTTGCTTTTTGACGAATTCCTTTGTGCCTCGATTATCTGGTAATCTGGGACGGCGGTTTTGCGACAACCCGTCCTCGGCTAATTTCGACCAAACTTTTTACAATTCACGCCTCACTTCGAACGCAATTACTGCCTTTGATCCTTTCATCTCGATATAAAAGTTTGCCTCGTATCTCTGATTAATTTCAGAACGGAAGGATATTAACATTAACAATGTTGGCGCTGTAAAATATACAATGTGTATCCATTTATAATTTCGAGCAACTGCAGCTTACTGTAATGGTACAAATCTTAGTGGTAAAACTGAGTTTGTATGAGTTGAGTAATTGCTACCGTCATAACGTTGTACAATAAACTTGCTAGGGAACAGTGCACACAATAAATTCTTGTTTTACGTCTTTGATTAGCCGGAGCTCAGGTTACTTCGTGGTCGAGGCATTCATACGCATGGCTTTTATGTCCAGTCGCCATGCCTCGAGTAGTGTACACAATGTTAGGACCACCCTCTTACGGAGCCGCAGTGTGTAATGCGCAATTTATCGGGAAACCATTATTTTCTGCTCCTCTTTTTTTGGTTTTATCGCTAGGACGGAAATCGTATGCGTAATACGCTATGCTTTTTATAATTAAATTTTGATCATTAAGTCGGAATGGCCATGAAGAAGCAGTTGAATGTGAAGGAATATAAACAACACCAGAGAAGTTTGGGCACAGGCCTTCCTCATGGAGAAACACATGAGGAATATGGGCTGTAACACCACCACGCTGGCCCAATGTGGGTTGGTGGGTAAACACAGTTGCAATAGTGACCGGGACCAATGGCTTAACGTGCCTTCCGAAGCACGGAGGAGCTCGTGATCTCAAAGTTTTGGTCACCCATCTATGGTCTGACCATGGCGAAGGTAGCTTTGTTTTCAATCGAAAGCCAAAGCGTACTAACCACTACGCCAGCGAGCCCATTATATACGAAGGCTGTAATATTTACTATGTTGCTTCAATCCGGGGAACAGCAACGCAAGCTTCGCTACTGCATGTCAGAAAAAATAATGATTTCCTCGACGTATGTTCATTCAACATTCTTCACCTTGATTTGGGCATAAGGTCCTAGAATAATTTCTTGTGTGAGCTTGTCTAAAAAAGTAATCACTTCATCATAAAAAATGACCTTATTATCGAACCAATGATACATAAAAAATGCATATTAAATGAACTCAAAAGGTATACGGGATTCGTTACGCAGCGAGGAGTTGACATGATGACAAATGATTCGGAATATTCAGGTTCTGTTATAATGTAAGTAGCCTTACGTTGCTTTCATATAATAACCTCATTATCAATTTGGCAAGCTTTAATTTGATTATTATTTCAATTTAAGGTTTAAAAAATGAGTTTGGATTTATTCTAGTTTGTTATGATGAGTCTAATTTTCGACTAGGATTTACACTTTAGTATTTATGCTTTTTATCAATATCAAAAATATACAGACATCGACCTAATATTTAACTTTAATCTTTCTATAATGAAAATATATCGATAACATCAATAACAGTTATTAACAACAACGTCCAAATGCTTTTATCAAAACTATTATAGCGCGAAAATCCATTCTCGATCTGTTTTAAAATTATAATTAAACATCGAATAACAATTTGGAAGAACACTATTCTTATCGTTAAAATCACAATCAAAATGTAGGAGATGTAAAAATTATGTGTGGGATGCGAACCCGCGACCTTTTCAACGGTTATCGACCACTGTGTAAGATAAAATTAGCGTTAGCATTTTAATATTAAATTAATAGATTTAAAACAGTATGTAGCACCTGTACTGTAATTCCCAAAAAACAAATTTTTACGAGTGTTTTAAATTAGGAACTCGTTTTTTATTTCAAGACCATTTAGGATCCCACTCAAAACTACACAACAGGTACAACCGCGAACAAAGGTGTAGCGTCGAGGTCATACGCAAAAAAAAAGTAGAAATGCTTCAAATGGT
This sequence comes from Parapoynx stratiotata, assembly GCA_910589355.1. Classification (NCBI taxonomy): domain Eukaryota; kingdom Metazoa; phylum Arthropoda; class Insecta; order Lepidoptera; family Crambidae; genus Parapoynx; species Parapoynx stratiotata. The sequence goes on along the minus strand of OU342468.1, from coordinate 2,517,093 downwards.
TCGCCGACCGTGTACGGGCCGGCCAGAGCCGGATGACATAGCTATACTTTGATTAATTGTCACAACGATTGAAACCGCCGAACCCCCACTGGCACACGAAATGGAATATTGTGAGTAGGACCTTTTAATAACGGGCGCCAACGGAAACTAATTTATATGTTCCTATATACAGTTAGTTTTAGTTTAGAGATGGTTAAGTAGCTGGCGGTCTACAAATTACGTTACATTTGTACGGTAAATTGATTTTTACGTGAATAACTCTGTAACGAGGCGCCAAAGCTATATTAGCGCCTCGTTGCTGTCATTGCGCTCTTCTCTGGCCATTTTTCTCTTGGTTTCCTATTTTAAATTTACTGTCTGTCTCTTTTTATTTGTTTTGTTCTCGAAGCTCATTCTTACGAGAGTCAGTGCGTAGAGCGGTTGACTCCCTTCTAACAATAATTGTAAATTATTTATATAGTGAATCAATTTTTATAAGCTGAGACAAAGTTAACAAACCAAATTATCAGTTCTTAATTTATAACAAAGACTATACGCTTTCTCTAAGGCACTATTTTAAGTAGCCCTACCCTTTCTATAATATATTTAAGTTTTAAATGTGAAATTATTTTGTGTTCAGTGTAATTTTCCTTTTTTTATTTAATTGTTTTAGGTGTGCCTTAAATCTTACTAATAAATATACGAAACCAAGTGACGACCCAGCTGCATTTCAATTATTTCCCGCTTCACCCTGTAAGTATGGGGTAACTGATCGATGACAATGCGCGACAATTGATTGGTTTTATATTGACAATGTTTAACTTTAACTATATGGTTCAGAAACATTTTTCTACACGAGCACCCATCGAAACCAATTTCAAAGATAACTTCGAACCTCGAAGTGAAAAAAATAAATCACATGGACAATGCAATTTCCATAAGCGCAAAAGAAGAACATATCCATGTAATAATTTCAAATGCGATGTGACGTTTATTCGAGTCTCATACGGACACAGCAGGCTGTCGTATAAACAAGCCGGTACGAACAAACGCCGTTTTATTACTTAACGTGTTTTTAAATGTCGCCTCTGTCCACGTATAACCTTTGAAGTATTATGGATGAAGATCTTACTGTTTTTTTTCTTTGAATTTTTATTTCGGAGGGTACTGAAACTACCGTTTCGCGGCAAAGAGGTTAAATAGGATTAGTTTTAAACTCTGATCGAACCTTACAATAATAACAATATTTTTTTAAGATTGTCACCCATTTCACTAATGGCTAGTGAAATGGGTGACAATCTTAGCGCCTCCAGTCCATAGACATTTTTAAGTGAGCATTTATTTTAAAAGCAATTTCAATTTCATTTAGCGCCTGCTTCAATAAAAATAAATTGCGATTTAAAACTTCATATAAGCGAAGCTGTGGCTTCGAAAAAAAACCTTGCCGCTATACGATATTGTTTATGATACAGCCGCGTATAAATTAGTTCAACTTAACAGAGCCACTCTTTAGGGGTCCTTAAAACTGGTTCGTAGGTGATTTGTATATTTTTTATTTTATTATTCGAACGAGTCCTTGACTCAACGAGGTGTGACTAAAAGTTCGAATTTGTAACGAATTGATGTCCGGTGATCATCGTGATTCGAGATCTCGATTCACCTGCACAGTTATCGTTCTAATCGGTAATTAAGTAATTGTAGTTTTTATTACGAGGGTTTAGGGTTTCGCATAAAGTGATAATAAAACTCTGGTGTTATCTGATTTTATGATCAAGAGATGAAAGGATTTGTTTTATTTTATTAGTGTAATTCAATTTAAAGTTTATTTTAAAATAGTTTATTAAAAAAGATCGGATAGGTAGATTCCCATCTGATATACAGAATAAAAAAAAAGGAAATAATACATATTAATTGGGAAAAAAGGCAGATTATTATTACGAGATGTTAAAATGTATTGCAAATATTTTATTGCGAAACTTACTTGAGTTAATAAGATTTCAATAAGTGCATTTAAACTTTTTGTAACCTTCATTTAAAAGCAAAAAGGGATGAAATAATCGCGTTTATTCTAGAAAACAATCATGCTTTATAAAATTGTACTTCTATAATTGTAAGTAAAAAATTTAAAGTTAAATTTTTCCGTACACCAGGACTATAGTCTAGTCTTAAGACATGGTGGCACGGAACCCTTGTTAGATTGACTCATTTTTTTTACGAGGAGTTCATGAGAAGCAATCGTGTCCAAATCATGTTTTGTTATGCTCCAAAGAGTTTGTGGCGGCCACAAACGACTGATGAACTATATCTAGTCAATAACATTAATGAGTCGGATTTAAATTCAATTTTTTTAATTAACAAGGTTCTCGTAAACTTTGGCTTTTGGTGGGTCCGATGAAGGTATTAAATTAACTTCCGCCATCTTTAAATTACTGTTAATAATAGTCCCTGAACTTAAATTACCGTCATCATCCATTTTGTGCTAAAATTTTGTTAATTATTGTGAAAATCAAATGTTTGGACGTCTTTCGTCATCCGACTATATACGTCCCACTTCTGGGACAGGCCTTCCTCATGGAGAAACACATGAGGAGTATGGGCCGAAACACCACCACGCTGGCCCAATGCGGGTTGGTGGGTAGAAATGGTCACAAATGCGACCGGGACCAACGGCTTAACGTGCGTTTTGAAGCACGGAGGAGCTCGAGATCACAAAGTCTCCCCATCCACGGCCTGATCATGGCAAAGGTTGCTTTGTTTTCGTTCGAAGCCAAAGCGCACTGACCACTACGCCACCGAGCTCCTTTTAACGTCTTTGCTTATGACGTATTAGTGATATGTGTAAATTGAATTATGCTTATTATTATTGTGTGTGGAATAGAGAATATATTTACTAAGGGGTGTTATTTAAACGGTTAGCAAAATATTCGAATTTTGGTCAGCTAAAAATACAATTGATCAGCTAAAATAACTAATTCGTCAGCACTTATTTATAAATTGGTTGGGAAAATAACTAATTGGGCAGAAATTCAAATTTTTCTCTGCTGCCCAATTGAGTAATATAATGTTTTGATGACACAAATACTGTTTTTAAGGGTCATAAAAAAACCTTACCGAATCAGAAACTATTTCATAGGAATTGATCCTTGATCCATCATTAATTCTTTACCTAGATTTAATACATTTTCGCTAACAATATATTGCTGCCTAAATAATTATTTTGCTGTCTAAATAATTATCTAGCTGCGCAATTAATTATTCTGCTGAAAAAAATATATTTTGCTGCCCAAATAATTATATTGCTGACAAAATATTTGTTTGCTGCTCAAATGAGTTTTCGGCTGCCATTTTTGTTGCTGACCAAGTAATTAAATGGCTGCCCAATTAATTACTTCCGTTTACAAAGTAAGAGTTGATAGAATAGCGATAGAAAATTCGTCACGGGAAGTTCGAAACTTGCTGCGTGATGAAGTATGTATTACACCTTTTCCTCCTAACATCAAAAGATAAAAAAAAAATTCTAAGAGGGTTTTCAAATTTCACTCGTTTACGATACCATTAACCTTCATAATTGTATCACGCAAAATATAATTTTTAATAACAAACATACGCGTGTTATTTAACCATCCGTAAGCACCAACGAACAGCCAATCAAAAGAAGTAACAATTCGAACGAATCCCAACGCAATATTAGAATTTTTTTTTAATTACCTCGCACTCATACACCGGTTCCGAATTTAACAAGCGTCGGTCGACCGTATTTCTGTTCAGTTATCAAGTAATCGACCTTATTGATGAATAGGCTACTGTCCGGACATGATTTATAGTGCCTTCCGTCTAGGACATCATTCCTCTGTGATGATTTTCAATCATATCCGACGGTTCGTTAGCGGGTATCTTGTCGATCGTCCACCAGCCTCGCTATAAAATGGATGTGGTATTTTCAGTGGCTTTTTATGCGTGCGGTTTGATTATACATGCTAAATTAAATAAATAAATTAAATGCATAATTACAAATATTTCTAATATTAAGCTATTAATATTTACACTTGCTCACTTTTATTTCTCTAGATAAATTATTTAACTCACACACCCACCCTCCCACATACCTACCCACCCACACACACAAGCAGTATTTAATACACCTCACTCGCATCGCACGCATCATAGTCTTAAGTACTTACCACTATTCATCGTCATCATCGTCATCGTCAGCCTATGGCAGTCCACTGCTGGACGTAGGCCTCCCCAAATTCACGCCACTTCGATCTATTCTCGGCTTCTCGCATCCAGCTCCTGCCAGCCACCTTGCGCAAATCGTCACTCCACCTGGCCTGAGGGCGCCCTACACTACGCTTGCCGAGGCGCGGTCTCCACTCCAGAACTCGTTTACCCCAACGGTTGTCGGTTCTGCGGCTAATGTGGCCAGCCCATTGCCACTTCAGCTTGCTATTACCACTATTACTAAGTACATAATTTCTTTAGCGAAAGGCATTGCCGATATTACTGTAATTAAATTAAGACAAGTGTTGTTGGGGTCTTGCACCTTCATTACAATTTGTTATTTATTTTGTAACCATCAAGGTTGAGTTTGCAATAAGTAATGGAATGTAAACAAAATCTATATACTATGTACCATTGTAAACTTGTTTGTGGTTCTGATAATAAATGAAAAAAAAAACTGATAGAGTCAAATATAAAATCATCATCTTCAGCCTTTTCTTGTTCACTGCTGGACATAGGTCCCCTAATGCACGCCACCGCTCGTAATTTTCGGTCGTTCTCATCCAGCCCACTCCAGTCAACCGACGAAAAACGTCATCCCATCTGGTCGCAATATAAAATATTGTTTTTCGACTTGAAACATGAACTTTGATTATGTGACCAAAACTTTATAATCTCGAGTGTCTTCGTGTATCGGAAGGCACTTCAGTCGCTTCACCGCTGGTCCCAATAATCCTTTTTTGTATGGACATCCCCAATAATCCTTTTTTGTATGGACATCTAGATCATGAAATACCCTACCGTCATACGTATTCCCTCCGTCCTATAAAAGAGGCATCTAAAGGACCAGAAAAGTCAAAATGGCCGCCTGCTTTTCATTTTGTTACAATCTTCACACGTGGTAACTTTCACACGTGGACTCATCTACTGCTTACTATCAGGCGGTGTTGACTCAATTGCTGAGCTTAATTAAAAAATTAATTACGAAAATATACGTGCGTGTTTTGAGATGCAAAGTAATAATAATAATTATTATTGTTATTATAGATTTTTCTTTAACTAAAATATCTTCTTAGGCAGCGATAGCTGAGTTAAGAAAGACGGCACTATCCGTTCAAAAGTTAGTTCGCGGGTTTTATTTGACAGTCATTTGACAGGTGATAGTCTTTATTCGCTACTAGTCGTGAACTGTCAAAATTTTATACATATTTTTGCACGTGACTGTACCACTGAATTTCAATTAAGCTTTTGTACAGTTTGTATTGAATATCGCTTACCTCACATCATGCCCGATGCGTGGCAGCAGGCTCGCCACCATATAACACAGCGGCACTTAGACATATCATGTGAAATGTAGGTGTTTAACACGTCTGCCTAACCCTTCCTTATGTTGTTATACATACATATAATCACGACTGTTATCCCCTAAGGGATAGCCAGAGACTAGGTAAAAGTACTGCAAAAGCTGTCCACTGCCATAGTCCGTGCTTCACCAATCATGTATTGTTATAACGCTGTTGAAAGTACCTTCTCCATTTTCAAATTAGTCGCTCCACCAATTCCTACATGTACATCAACAAGTACAAACACATGTAAATAAATTGAGACGAGTATTCTTATGTTGGCAGCACGATCTATCAGTAATTCACATTGCATTATCAATCAACCACACCATGATTGATGAAATATTTTCTTCGGTAGCTAGATAGCTTGTCTTCTTTGAACTTAATTAAGACTTCTGCATACGTGAGGTTTTGTTCTTATTTCATCTTGTTATGCTGTGGTTGGTGATAGTTTTTTAACGACTTCAGGAAAAGAGGGTTTCTCAATTTGACCGTATATTATGTTCTTTAAGTTGATATTCGTACTTGATACTTTTCAGGTTGAAACGCTCCAGGTTTAAATATGTACCCGATTTCATGAAGTTCTATTTTGAAGAAGAGAAGTTTTGTATAAGGTGTCATATTATTTGTTCAATATTATAGTAAGAAATAAGCCACCTATAATCTGGAATATATCTTAGCGAGGGTGTTGTGACACATATTTTTAATAATACTTATGTTAAATACCCATGGAGCAGGGAAGTAAGAGTTAGAATAAAACTAAGAAAAATTTGATCTTTGGGATGTTATTAAAAGTTAGTGATGTCATATCCGGATATTACTGACGAAAATCCTACGCGACCTTGCGTAGGATTTTCGTCAGTAATATACGGATCAAAATCATCAAAATACTTATTTCTTCTTAAAAGAAAAGCCTTTACCCAACAGTTCGGAACTCGGTGGGCTAGTGATTAGTACGCTTTGGCTTTTGATATCGAAAACAAAGCTACCTCCGCCATGGTCACGCCTTGGGATGGGTGACCAAAACTTTGTGATCTCAAACTCTATAGGCACGTTAACCCGTTATCACGGTCGCTATTTTGCAATCTTTTCTACCCACCAATCCGAATTCGGCCAGCGTGCAGCGTGGTGGTGTTACGGCCCATACTCCTCATGTATTTCTTCATGAAGAAGGCCTGTGCCCAGCAGTGGGACGTATATAAGCTGAGAACGATGCCCAATAGTGGTTAAATGATTATAGTATTCAAAACGCAACCATTAAGCTAGCTACATTGAGCGAAATAGGAAAATTTTGCATTGTGGTTTCAATTGATGCAAATCACACAAAAATATTAGGTCCTTACCTATGAAACTGGTGTTTTGTATGGAGATTTTGGGGATGTCTGCATTTTACATACTAACATTTTAGCAGTTTTCTTCACAACGACAAATCCAGAGATAATAACATTTGGCATGTATCATTAGACAAGCTTTAGCAATATGTGTGTGAACACGCTTGATAAAAATTATTCATCGTTTTTGTGTTAATGCAAATCAAATGATGTATTCGGGAGGCAGTTAAAAATAATTGTCTTTGTGTCTAATTTTAACACAGTTAAACTTACAAAAAATTTTCAAATTAAATAATACGATCTCAAATATATGGTCTATTTTTAGAAGAGGCAATTATTGTATAAGAATGTTCTGAAACTTAATAGTTACGGACAAATTGCTAAGACAGAATAAAAACACCAATTTCATAGGTAAGGACCCAATATATCATCTTAAGGGAACTAAATCAATTCCATGAATAGACAGTTCAATACCTATACGTATTTACTTGAAATCAGCTTATCTTCTAAGCAGGTTTTGATCTCATCAAAGGAATTTAGTACCATACTTTTTTCTAACAATCACATACCACATAAGATGTTATCATTGTTAGCGAATCGCATATTATAAAAGTAAAAGATCTTATCTATTTCTTTGTATATGTTTTCTATAATAAATACTCAAAAACTTTTTATTACATTATTTTATAGGTTTTTTATTACTAACATTAAATATTATTTTTGTTATAAGACATTTACTTGTCTTTATATTACCTACTTAGTATGTCAACAATTAATTTTTATTAGATGTTATCTAATGTGTCGAAAACCGTCAGGTTTACTCGATAGAAATTGTCACGTTTTCAAATAATCAGTTTATAAATTTAAAATTACTCTATTAATAAGTCAATATGACGGAACCTTTTTGTAAACTTAAGCCCTGTCACTAAATTAGCTCTTTGATTAGGAAGATGAAGAATCAAAATCTTTACACTATAAGACGAAGAGAAGTTTAGAACTTTTTGATTGATAAGAAAGATAAGTCTGGAACTCCTAATAATTTTAAATCTTACTGTTTAATAAGAGAAAATGCCACCAACATAGTGCTAGTATCAGTACTGGTACCAGCCAAAGAAGAAATAATTCAAAGAACAAGGTCACCAAAAACCACTGTGTTCAAAGTAGACCTTCAATTACAAAGCACCATTGTTATAGTTTTAAATGCGAGAAATGGACGTTCAAACTTGACCAATCTCAACCCTGATGAACGCCAGTCACGGTCGATTCGGCCATCACACAAAGACCCGAATCTAGTCGAATCGAATCGAACTGTCGGCCATTGTAACGATATATCGACTCACTATTTGTATTCGGATTCTTTCGAGAAACATTCAGGAATGTCCCTTCTGCTTAGGAATCTTTGTATGTTCTTTTTTTATTCGCACATAATTTATTACAAATGTCACAATATTTATATTGAATTGCAAATCGTGTGTTTAAAGACATTTTCTTTCGACACAGGTGGGGGTCTTGTCTAGCTCACTTGGTGGTAAATGATTATGAAAGAAATTATTTGCTATTACAATCCTTGATTAGAATAAAACATGCATTGAGGATAAGATTTAAGATCAATAAAAAACGTTGAATTTGTTTTTTAACCAGAAGCCGTGATCGTCAGCTGTTTTCAAAAAAGCTTGATTCCTCTTAAATTGACTTGCGGCGACCGTTTGAAAAAAACAACACTACTCGATGATGAATTCACTGGTTCAATTGACACTTATAGCAATTGGTTTGAGCAAAAAGTTTGTTGTGAATATTGTTTGTCTTATCAATGTGCTCGGTGCAAAAACATTTTTATTCCAATTTCCATTTTGAAGACTGTTGCAATTGGTCCGTTATCAGTTTGCGCCTCACCCCCAATAAAAAAGCTATTACATTTGGGTGTTAACTATTTATCTCGAATGTCATCAGTTTCCATAATATCTCTAAAATCAACATTCTAATGCCGTGCTGACAAGACTAGATGAAAGATGTTGATTTCTCGGAAAGATAAATATTTGGAAAGAGTTTTAAGTATGAACAAATAGTATTAGAAGCTAATCTGTGATTTTTGTGATAGTACAGTACAATCCACATATATATGTACAAGTTGGACATAGAAAACCTTATTGATTATGCGTTAGGGTCTTTTTTTAAACGTAGCTACGAGTAGTCGTGACAAACTTTCATCGTTGACTTGATACGTGTGAAATTTTTAATGAAGTAGTTAAATAAAGCTAATATTTACTTGGATTTTTAGCAACACATCTTCCAAAGATGTGTTGCTAATGATCGTTGCCATACAGTAAGTTTGCGATGATCACTTGAAAATTATAAGATAAAGTATATTTCCAAAAGTTTCGAGTAGGAACCATATTCAAGCCATTGTGAAGATAGTCCTTATTTAGCCTAATACGTATTTTTGTATGACGTACCAACGTCAATATTTTCGTCACAATTTTTTCCAAAACTAGATTACTAGTCACAGAACCCATATGAGAAGAATTTAATGTACTATATAAGGTCAATTAACAAAGTTCCTCTTATATTGGTATCGAGGGACTATCGTTTAAATTCTGACCGATCAAAGAATGGTGATAAGGGTACGCACTAAGCTGTATCCGTATCAATATCAAATGTTGATTTTGGAACTAAGTTTTAATTAAAGTAATGTTTTATTGGACGTATATTGCTTTTAGAAGCTTATATATTTCTGGGAAGTTCTGGGATTTAGTCGGGAAATTATAATATTTACACATATTACTGTTTTCTCCTCTCCTGTTTTGTAATTATTGTATTGTATATACATTTTAGTAGTTACGTAACCATATAATAATTTAGATTCAGTTTGTCTATTAGATTGAAAGGGTTGATTCCAATGTTATTGCTATTTTTCTCATTAGCGCCCACGTTTTTTTAGAGAATATTATAATATTATTAGTATCTCTAGTAAATGTATTTATTGATTGATATTATTTTCATAACAACTTAAATAAACGGAGATACTAATGAGGAAAACACCAATAACGTTGAAACCGACGCGAAACCGTGTAAAGCTTACTGTTAAGTCCCGTAAAAAGAACGAAATTCACAATAAATAACTTTTAAAAATGTTACCAAGAATGACAATTATTGTCACAAGGGCTATAATTTTTCTTTTCGAATTACGCACTCAACCTTCATAACCTAAAAAAATAAACAGTATTATTTTCGTCATATTATTTTCTTTCCATAAAAATATAGGCAATCAAAAACAAAATATTAAAATAAAACATATAGTTCTTAATACCTGTTAATATCATTTTGTTACAAGGAATACTTTCTTCGGCAACAAAGTACCTACCTTTTCATTCAAAACTAACTTATTCAATTGCAATTTGTTCTCTAATCTTGTAATGTTAATTTAATCTTTGTCGGCTTCAGTATTGTCTGTTATCTTGGCAAGGATAATCTCTATTACGGAAGATCGGTTTTGTCCGTACACACCTTTTGTGATTTTAATGAGTTTTTCAGACAAAAGTTCTAACAAATTAAGTTAAGTGACGTAATGGCTGCATTATTCACTAAGGGACATAATGGAGCTTTTGTTCGTGAGTGGCAGATGGATAATGAATTTCAAATAAAAGGAAAATCAAAATTGTTTTCTAATTTGCAATTTGACGCTTTTATTGTGAATTATGTTTTGAATGTTAATTGATTTGTTGGTTTTGAATTTTTTTTTTCTCGTGATTAAATAAGTGTAGGGATAATAGCGTGATTGTTTGAATAATAATTATCACCTTTATATTGTTCCAGGAATAATGAGATAGATATGGTATTTAATAATTGCAGTATATGCGGCAATTATTTATGTGATAGTTCTCCTATATAGCGCCTCTGCTGCACTTGGCGCTTCTACATGAAATAAGAAATACACGAGTAGGTAATATGACTACCATCACCACGCAGACTCTATGCGGGTTAGTCTGGTGCCTTTCGTTTGTCCTAAAATTTTTTGTCCTAATATTACATGGCCAAACTGTATTGGCATAAACTTAAAACGAACAAATATTGTTTCGCCTTACAATTATTTTGCCACCATTTTTATTTGGTCTAAGAATTGCTCTAAGCCCTGGTTTGAGGATCTACAAAGTAAAATCCCCTAAAATATATTGGCATAACGTTATTTTAGCATAACGACGATTTCGCTTAATGTTGGGTCCTTACCTATGAAATTGGTGTTTTTATTCTGTCTTAGCAATTTGTCCGTAACTATTAAGTTTCAGAACATTCTTATAAAATAATTGCCTCTTCTAAAAATAGACCATATATTTGAGCTCGTATTATTCAATTTGATAATTTTTTGTAAGTTTAATTGTGTTAAAATTAGACACAAAGACAATTATTTTTAACTGCCTCCCGAATACATCATTTGATTTGCATTAACATAAAAACGATGAATAATTTTTATCAAGCGTTCACACACATATTGCTAAAGCTTGTCTAATGATACATGCCAAATATTATTATCTCTGGATAGGTCGTTGTGAAGAAAACTGATAAAATGTTAGTATGTAAAATGCAGACATCCCCAAAATCTCCATACAAAACACCAATTTCATAGGTAAGGACCTAATATATAAAAATAGTTATAATTTCAGCATTTATATTAAATCCGACTCCACGTAGTCTTGTCTGCCCTAACCCTAGAGTGTAATTGTAAAGTGTAAGTGTAAAGAGGAGGGACGAGGCGGCCCGCGAGCTGAGGAGCAGGTGGTTTTCCCTTTGAGGCTGGCTGCGGTGGTGAGCGAAAACTATCTGCGACCGCCGGAGCCCCGCAGCGCTGGAGCCGTGACAGAAGCCGTCTTGCATGCTTGCTTGCAGCAGCATGTCTGCTTGCATGCTGCATGCGTACTTGCATGCTGCATGCTGCATGCCTACTTGCATGCTGCATGCCTACTTGCGTGCTGCAGGCCTGCTTGCATTATTTTTATTGTGAAATAAAATGAGTTACTTCACCTTATTGAAATAAGTAGGCATTTCATACTTTGTGATATTTAATTTTCTGCGAATTAATATTTAGTAACTGCAAACTTTAGAGACTACGAATTGTTCCGCCAAATGTTGCATTTGGTAAATAATAATACGGCGATAAAATATTTGGCGAAGTGAAATTAGACCAAACACGATTAAGAAGAGCTAACCGTTTGTGTGCCATTACCAATTAAGTACAAAAAAACGACCTGATATATACCCCGGTTAGTCCGCAGGCAATTGCTTAACGTGTTTTCTAAAATACGAATGAACTCTAGCAACCTTTAGCAAACTTTTGGTCACCAATCCAAGTTCATTTCATTTCTATACAATAGTTGTTTTTTTTTTTTGCATATTGACAAACTTGTCTTAATTTAGGATTGGAGCCACCTTTTAAGCTAAAAGCCTGCCTGGTTTGATTCTAATATTGAGACTATAATACCAATCTTTTGCGCTCATAAAGCTCAGCACCCCGGGTGAACTGCTTCCATAAGCACGTAAAAACTCGAACTCTCAAATTTTTCATCACCAATCAAGTTCCAACCATGGATACAGTTTCTTTCTTTTACTATCAATTACACCACCGAGCTTTTGCACTCATAACACATTAATGCTTGGGAAAGCAGTTGATCATAAACACATTAATGATCAACTGCTTTCCCAAGCATTATATTTGGTCACCCATCCAAGTTCCAACCACGGCAACGATTGCTTTGTTTTTAATATCGAAGCTATACTACAAGCTTCTGTGCTCATAAAACATTAATGTGTTGGAAGCTTGTTTTTTAAACTCCAACGGCTGAGTGAGAGAAATTCGATATATCGTGTTAACCATAGTCAGCGTCCCGCTGAGTGCGGCAAATTTGCTTGAACGGAGGTGACTAGGGCCCGTCGCGTTAGGGCCGGCGCACATTAAATGAAATTCCGGGCCGAAGTCGCTAGTTGAAGGTACCAATTTGGGAATGCCTTTGTTGTAGTTCTAGGTTCTGAGGTGAATGCTTATATGTTTTTTTTGTTATTTTGGGGACAAGGAAAATTTTAGACAATTTGAATTTGAAGTAAATTTTTTAACTGTGTTGTTTTTTATTTAGTTATTGTTTTATTTACTCAAGCGAACCATCGTTGTCCAGGATTGTGATTTCAATAAGACTTTTCGATGAGAACTGAACAAAAGAGAATTCATCTACAAAGACATGGTTAAAAGATCACCCGTGAATCTGGTTGAGTCATTATTTGTATATTGTCATGTAAACAATATAGACACACATATTTATTCAAGTGATATTTTGTAAATAAACGTTGTGAGATCGAACAAATTCATTGTTCTTCTAAAACAGAGATATAAAAAAATAAAAATGCAAATTCATTACAAAAACGCATACATACATTCATAAAATCACGCTTGTAATCCCCGATGGCAGAGTCCAAGGAGCACAGTGTTCCTTGAGACCAGATTTAGCCATACAAAAATTGGGTTTGGTCAGATGAAAAAACGTGAGAGATTAGAGAGAGTAACAAGTGGCTAGCTCATCGCCTACACAATTAGACCCAGTACCCAATACGCCCTTAGTCGCCTTTTACGACATGCTAGGCAAGAAAAGCAGTTGGACATTCTTTTGTGTCCCGGACCACGACAAGAACGCGTTTACCAATAATATCGCATAACATGTCGCACGGATGTAGCTCGCCTTGAGCTCAACGTGGAAAACTTACCGTAAATTGTATGAGAAACTTTATCAAAAGTTAGCTCTAGAATATTCGATATAACAAAGTGAAATTACCGTTCCACTCAGTTTCTTTTGAGGCACATTGATAACACATTTCGTTTATCGAAATTCTTTTAACTATCTTTTATTCATGACTTCATAAGAAAAATTTCTATACTTTCATATACTTTATAATAGATCTCTATCTTTATGCAACCGATTCTCTGTATATTAAAACAGTTTGTGAGTTTAAGATTGCAAAATTTAACCCCTTTCATTCGCAAACAATAAATGTATCTAAATATGTCTCGTTTTGTTCCCGTCGACTACTTAATATACAATTTTTATTTTATTCTTTTATTTTCATTCAGGTGTCAACAATGTACAATAAATTAAATACAAATAAAAATCCTAGGTGATATAAGGAGAATATCAATTATTTGCAACATTCGAATAGTGTGGGACAAGTTAACTACAAGCAAGTTGTAAATTGTACTTGGTTTTATCTAAACACAGTCAAACACATGATGGAGCTCTTGCATCAGCCTATATACGTCCTGCTGGGCACAGGCCTTCCTCAGTAGAAACACATGAGGAATGTGGGCCGTAACACCACCCCGTTAGCCCAATGAAGTTGGTGAGTAGACACGGTTGCAAAAGCGGGACCAACGGCTTAACGTACCTTCCTAAGCACGGAAGAGTCGAGATAACAAAGTTTTGGTCACCCATCCAAGGTCTGACCATGGCGAAGTTAGCTTTGTTTGCGATATCGAAAGCCAAAGCGTGCTAACTACTACGCCACCGAGTTCCTCCGTATCTTGGCCATCATAGAAAAAAAACAGCTTTTTAAGCCTTATCCACACATTCCCACCCACCGTTGACATTTGAGTTTTTAGATAATAGAATTAAAAAATCGAATACAGCCTCATAATTGGCACAAAAGATGGCGTATCGCAGAAAGAGCGAACGAGAGTTATCTTTTTTAAGATTAATATTTTGTTCGCCGTTTTTTCTTCGCAGCTCTATTGAATGTTGCTTATTTTTTATCTGTTTCATAGTTCGGTGTTTTGGATAGATACAGCTATAGAGTAGCCTTTCTTTATAAATTTCATTTGATTAATTTTTCATTAAACAAAATAACACATTGTATGCGAATAATCAAACCACAAAATTTATACATTTTATATGTAATAAAACTGTAGAGGCTGAATGTCTGTAAATAGAAAAAAAATGCTTGAAATCAAGAAAGGGGGATGTAAAAAGAGGGAAAATCCCAAAAAAAAATTTTTTTTTAATTTTCTGTTTTTTTGTTGTACGGGCTAATCTCTGAAATGGCTGGACCGATTTAAATGAAATTTTGATGGTGATACCTTATATCCATGGTAAATATTTTAGATAATTTTATTCCGGAAAATTAAAGGGATCCCGTGGGATAGTTAAAAAACCATAGTAACTGCGGAAGAAGTCGCGGGCAACAGCTA
This sequence comes from Parapoynx stratiotata, assembly GCA_910589355.1. Taxonomy (NCBI): domain Eukaryota; kingdom Metazoa; phylum Arthropoda; class Insecta; order Lepidoptera; family Crambidae; genus Parapoynx; species Parapoynx stratiotata. The sequence continues at coordinate 2,502,001 of OU342468.1, read as the reverse complement.
GATTTATATAAGACTGTAATGTTAAAATAATCTATATAACTCAAATAAACCAAATTCAAGATTAGATACATGATTATTGTTGAAGAGGACGAACGTAACTAGAAATGATGGACTGTATTAACTAAAGGAAAAGTATAATGAAAAAAGTAGAAATCATACAAATAAGACCTAAGATAATATTAAAATATAAAAAAAAACTGACAGCATCACAAGAATTTTGATGTACTCGTAATTTCATAACATGAGGACTTGACATATCAGGCGAAATGTAGTATAATACCTTTAGCTACCCCTTCGGGGACAAAGGCGTGATGATAATAATGTGCTGTCTTCTTGTGTAAACTTTTAATTTATATGCGCAAATCGTTTTGGTACAAGAATACTTTTCATTTAATACCGACTATTAAAAGACTTAAAATATTTATTTACTTATTTATTGTACACAAAAGAAAAATTGAGAATATACAACACATAAAATAAAAAGAAGAGCCCACGTGCTATAGAAGAAATGCTGAAAAGTAGACTGAGTCTGATATTCTTGATTTTTAAGGAAGCTCCATTCCTTCCCTGTTCTTTGGGAACCTTTTAAGTTATGAACAATAGTTGCAGTGATAATCTCTGCTACCTGAGCGTGGGTGCGTCCAGGCACCGCTGTGAAATATTGCGAGCCAACCCCTGTCACACATCCAATGTATAAAAATTTTAAAAACTCCCTCCAGAAAGGGACAAATAGTTCAACATCAGTAAAAAAGATAAAGACGGCATCGGTATAGAATAAGCTTTGCTTAATTGCCTCGATTAGATTTCAAGGATATTAATTTAGTGATTCACGCATTCTGTCAAGGTTCATATTTTTCAATTTTATACGCTGCAAGATTAAAGGCAAAGAATTTTTGTGAATGCCATGTTTACCCTTCTGGGGTTTGAGGCTTTGTGTTCTATTTGACATAATATTATTGGTTACACTGTGGAATAGATTTAGAAAAAAGTTAAGAAGGATATTTCGCACATTAAGAACTTCCGTCAGGAAGTTTGTCTTTTTATGTTACGGTAGGTTCGACGTGGGTGACATTAATGTTTGAATTTATGGAGGTTTCTTGACTATCTCGCCGATCAAGATTAAAATTCGGGGATGAAGAAGGAATGATTAACATTTTAAAGAAATACAGTTTTTTACACACTTCGACATGTCGAAATGAGTACAAAACACATATATACATTTACACAGTGACGCAAACGCATGTGTGCGCGTGTTCAAATCCCCGACGTTTGGCAACTGCTAACTATTCTGCGTGCGTCCGAATGCCAGTAAAAACTTAAGAAAATGCTTCGTTGTGTGATAATTGGCGCAGGAGCATCGGTATTTTCTATAAGTTTGGATCTGCGACTGCGACTTCAATGTAGATGTTAAAAGTTGACACGATTTTAATACAAATCTGAGCATTTGGATGAAACTCCGTGACTTATTACTTCTATAATATTCCACTTACTGTTATGTGTTACTGATGATACTGATGAACCATGACGTCCTTGAGTGAGGCCTATACCCAGCAGTGGGAGTACATGGAGATTAAGATTATTATTAGATTGGAAATCTCGTTCGTTCGTTCGATCTCGTTTTATGTGTTGTATATTCAAAATTTTTCTTTTGTGTTCAATAAATAGTTCAATAAAAATAATAATAATAGAACAGAACAAATTGAAAATAATTCTATATCAATGCATCTTAATATATACAGCCAATAAAGCGATTATTTCAAAATATTTCCATATAGAAAATATAACATTTTACAGTCGAAGCCGAAAAGCGATTTGCATTTTTAAATTAAAAGCACAGATTTCACCAAAACCCGAACTGGTGGAAAAGCAATAAAATAGAACACGGCAAAAAGTACATAAATATCGTAGAAAAATATAGCAAATGTAATTTCTATGCTAACAAGAATCCACGTGTTATCATGTTTGTATCGCTACTGTTGCGGAAAACACGGGGTGAATATTTTACAGTAACGTTCTATGCCTACGAGCCTTCACTAGACACTGAAAACATGCTCCCACCGGTAATTTTTTCGACGCACGACACTTCTGACGCTATTTTAAATGTCAAACAAGCTCTCGAGTTTAGAGATAAGCGGTGAATATTAAGATGACGAGAAAATTATGAAAAAAAAAATATTTTGAAGCGAAATTGGCTAGTCTATATATTTTGTTAGTCTGTTTATTTTAATCTTAGACTCGGAACAGAGTGAGTCTATAATCCATATGAAAGGAAATACACTAGCAACTTAAGTACCTATTTATACATAGCGCATTGAAACGTGGAGACTAAAATATAAAAAACAAAAGATCTATTTAAAAAAAAATTAAGTTTCCCACTATTATTGAGCACATGCCGTCCTGCTTAATATACATACATACATACATACAATCACGCCTCTAATACTCGAAGGGGTTGGCAGAGTCCAAAGAGCACTTTAGATCACATTGAGCCATACAAAAATTGGGTTTGGTCAGATGAAAAATCGTGAAAGAGGAGTAAGAAATGGCTATCTCGCCTACACAAGCACAGACCTAGTACCCAATACGCCCTAGTCGCCTTTTACGACGTGCTAGGCATGAAAAGCAGTTGGTACATTCTTTTTGTGTCCCGGACCAACACGGGACTTAACACGGGACTGCTTATTATGTTGATAATATTTTCGTGAAAACACGTTAAATAAAAATAAAAAGACAATAAAACAGAGATAAAAAAGAATGAACGTGATTTAGGATTATAATATTAGGTATTTTAAAGGTATTTTTAGGGTTAAGAACACAAATTAAAAACAAAGGAAAGTAAATTAGAGTAAACTAATGAAAAACAGGCAACGAAAGACCCCGTTCTTTTGTTTTAAAATAAACTATAATTTGTTAAGTAAAACCTCCTCGACTACAAAGTATCTTGCAAACTATAAAAGCGGCAATGTACTCTCAATAACATAACTCCCTTGTATCTTATCTTCTCAGGTAATATTGATAAAACAAGACTTTACGTTCACGATAATACTATCACAAGGTTCTAATATTAAATAATATTTAAATATTCATAATATCTACTACCTTCACAGCAAAACGACATTTGCAAATGGAAATTCTACATAATGAGGAAGTGTATCAATTTACAATATTTAAAAAACCTCTAATCGCCGAAACATTTCAAAAAGTTTTTAAATATTAATGATTATTTGAGATTTTTCACAAGATTTTTTAGATGTATGTTTATAATAATGATTTCTTTCATACCTTACTAGACTGGGCAATATTTTTTTTACTTTGATATAATTAATTACATTTACGGGACTGGATAACATTATTGTACACAGTTTATAAATAATGGAATCGATATTTGCTTTGATCTTCCTTACCAATACACACCCATTATCATGCCGTACATTTCCTCACTACACCATTTGATTGGTCTAAAATCATACTAAAAAGACGCCTAAAACCATACAACCTCACATAAAATCATAAATACTAGCTATTTACTCGGTCCAATTCATTGATCCGAATCGATTATCCCCAATCGATTCAAGATGATTACAGCATATATTTCATCGGGTAAAGTCAAAATCGATGCGTGTACGAATACCCCTACGGGCAAAAACGATTCATCATTATTCATTTTCTGACCTGACAAATTGTGATGAACACTTCGAAGCAATAACCTAACACGGCTGGCGTCTTAAAGATAGATGTTTTTAAGACAACAAAACGTTTACAGACAGGACATAGTTATTATGAGAACGGTATTGCAATGCCTTTGTCCTCATAACAAAAGAGGACACCAATATTTACAGGCTCGGCCTATATTGCCTCGTGACCTTAATATAGGCGCCAGTTTTCGCAGTTAAATGTGTCAATGTGCTTAGTTAAGAATAAAATTGTAAAGATAAATACATACATATAATCAAGACTATTATCCGTTAAGGGTAAGAGACTAGGCAAAAACACCGCAAACGCAGTTCATTGTCATAGTCCGCGCTTCACCAAGCAGTGACTGTACTATAAGCTATTAGATGGTTGTACAGTTCTATGTCTGTGAGTCGCCTTTGACGACACCCAAGGGAAGAGATGGGTTGGTAGTATTCTTGATAAATGGGCCGCTACCACTCATCTCTATAAATATAAATAAATGACATTTACAGCTAATTATTTTATATACAAACTATGACTTACAGTACAGGTACCTACAATGAGTGATGTCTCCACAGCCAAAAGAATTTATAATAAGGATTTAAGCATAGTCATACAATTATTATACATACGTACGCTTGTACATACATACGAGCTCGGTGGCGTAGTGAGTACGCTTTAGCTTCGAAATCAAAAACAAAGCTACCTTCGCCGTGGTCAGGCTTTGGATGGGTGACCACAACCTTGTGGTCTCGCGCTCTTCCATGCTTCGGAAGGCACGTTAAGCCGTTGCTCTCGGCTGCTATTGCAAGTTGCTGCTGTTTCTACTCACCAACCCGCATGGGGCCAGCGTGGTGGTGTTATGGCATACTCCGATACGTACGCGTAACACACAGCCACATTGAAGTAAGTAATGTTCCGTTACTGTTTTTTTCGGTAGTTTTATATAAAAGTCGAATACCCTGTTTACATGAATTCATGTCTCGCATTGAACAGTGTTTTATTGACAACCAATTGTTTTTAATACACACTAGCTGTTGCCGACTGTTACGACTTCGTCCACGGTTACTGTTGTATTTTAACTATCCCAAGGGAACCCTTTAATTTTCCGGAATAAAGAGTGTCTAAGATGTTGACCAGGGAATTTCATTGAAATCGGTCCAGCCATTTCAGAGTCCGTACAAACAGATAAACAGACAGAGAAACAAGAAAAAAGGTTTTTTGGTATTTTCCCTATTTTTATACATCCCCCTGACTTGGTTTTGAGCATTTTGTTTCTATGTACAGACCTCTACAGTTTTATTATATGTATAGACTAGCTGTTGCCCACGACTTCGACCGCGGTTTCTATGGTTTTTTTACTATCCCACGGGAACCTTTTAATTTTCTCTCAAAGTCTCAGCCCGATCGGTTTAAAATTGACAGTTTCTTAAAAATTTTCATCCCCTATTTTATCCCCTTGGGGGTAAAATTAATTAAAATCCTTTCTTAGCGGATGCCTACGTCATAATATCTACCTGCATGCCAAATTTCAGCCCGATCCGTACAGTGGCTTGGGCTGTGCGTTGACAGATCACTATGTCAGTCAGTCACCTTTGAGTTATATATATATAACTATATAATATAGATTATGACATGTAATATGGGATGGATGTGTACTGCCCTTTATTTTCGTAGCTTCGTTGTGATTACTACTTTAAGGAATAACCCAACTCTCCAGACATATTTATGACTTTTAAAACTAGTAAATAATTAGGCTTTATGGCAGCATGCTTTACTAATTATGTTTCACATTTATAAAAAATGAATTCCTCTGGCACAAGCTCACACCTATTTTTAGTTGATTTTTTAATCGAAGCACATGTGTTGATTTTTAAGACTAACCTTTTTTATTAAGAAATTAAGAATAGATAACTCTAAGCTAAACTTTAAATTAGTTAATATTATGTATAATGTTCCTCCTCTCCATTGTTGTTGTGCCCGACAGGGGGTTCACAGTGATCATAAACGTACTCTAATATCTGTAACCACACTGTGAAAAGCAATAAAGTATTGAGTATTGAGTATTGAGTATTATTTTAGTATAAGCCACAGGATTTTGAATTTTATTAACTCTCAATTACATTTGAATTCTAACCTAAATTTATGATTGTAGCAGAAAAAAAATGAAACTCTATAAGTCATAAGCGTCATAAGTGTAACTACTTGTTACCTAAATGATTAAATAAAGAATTTCATTTTATTTTATTTCATTTCATTTCTATAATTTTCCTCGTATTGAACTTTATTATGAGTTGAAGGTATTCGTCACCATTGTTAAGTAGGTAGGTATTCACATAACCTAAATTATTTTCTTGGAATTCCAACAAAAGTCGAAACGTAATTGTCTCTTTGACCTATGACTGTTGTAATAGTACACTAACATACATATCCCCTAAAGGTTAGGCAGAGACTAGGCAAAACACCACCAATTATAGCAGTCCATTGTCATAGTCCGTGCTTCACCAAGCAGTGACAGCACATGTGTTCAGCGTGACGGGTGGTGAGCCCGTCGCCGCTATAAGATGGATGGTTGTGCAGTTCTAAGTCCATTAGTCGCCTTTTACGACACCCAAGGAAAGAGATGGGTTGGTAGTATTCTTTTAATGAACCGCTACCAGTTTGCTCACAATATTTTAGAGTTAGTAAGCCATAGTTTAAAGTTGTCATTTAGTTTAACCATATATATTTTTTATGTTACAAGGTATTGATATCTTTATGATTCGAGTCTCTTTATGACAGATGGTTTTGTGTTAAATTCGAATGTTTTCCCATTAATAACATCACGTCTCTATCCCCGAAGGGGTAGGCGCTGACACCCATTTTCACCATCAACTGTTTTATTCAAACTTAGTGGTACCTGCGGTGGGAACGAACCCACGAGTCCCGCGATCCGTCACTTAGTAATCTATATATTAGGTCCTTACCTATGAAATTGGTGTTTTGTATGGACATTTTGGGGAATTCTGCATTTTCCATACTAAAATTTTTTCAGTTTTCTTCACAACGACAAATCCAAAGATAATAATATTTGGCATCTATCATTAGACAAGCTTTAGTAATATGTGTAATATCACATTTCATAAAAAATATATATCGTTTTTAAGTGAATGCAAATAAAATGATGTATTCGGGAGGCACTTAAAAAGAGTTGTCTCCGTGTCCAATTTAAACACAATTAAACTTACAACAAATTATCAAAACAAATCAAAAGAGCTCAAAAATATAGTCTATTTTTAGACGAGGTAATTATTTTCAGGAATACTCTGAATCTTAATAGTTACAGACAAAATACTAAGAGAGAAAAAAAACACCAATTTCATTGGTAAGGGCCCAATATAAGCACGTTTATTACTTTGTGTTGATTAGTATATGGGTAATAGTAGATTAGTAGCCAAGGGCTGTAAGGCATCAATTGCAGCCCGAGATATTTAGGCGCACGAGCGCAGCGAGGGCGCTTATAGTTCGAGGGTGCAATTGATGCTTACACCCGAGCTAACTACTCTGCTTTACATCTCGATTGTGAGGTAAGTGGAAAAAAGGCATTACAAGAATAAATAAATTTATTTTCAAGAACTAAATTTAGCTTCGCCGTTCGATATTCAAAATTGATGAAAATAGCGAAGCGACCTCTTTTGTCATTGGGCTGAATGCATGATGTCTAGTGCCAGTAAGATGGTTAGATGTACGCGAACTTTTTGAAAGAGTTTTTTTTTTATTACTTACCGCCCTAGGGCGTTTCTAGCTACATTATTAACTTAGGGCGGTAATTGATCACTTACAACCCGCATCTGGGGGTATTAAGGACCTACTTACCGAACATGAGAGATGTAAAGACTATTAATTAATTATTAAAGTAGAACAACACGCATTGGGGAATCGCGGTGATGTTGTGGCCCATAGTCCTCATGTGTTTCTCCATGAAGGAAGACCTGAGCCCAGCAGTGGGATGTAATAGGTAACCAACTTATTTATTTATTATAAAAAAACCAACAGCTCAACACAGTAGTAACACTTACAATAGACATATAAAATTATAAATCCAATAACAGGATTCTTGTTCATCACAATATATTTAGATTTTAATACGAATGAACAATTAGACGGCGACGAAAATAACAGCAGATTAAGTACAAGTTAAAAATAGTTTACCTTAATATCAATACTTTTATGATTTAGGTGGATTGCTTGCTTAATAATAAAGGAACTTTAATTATTGCTATACATATTATTATATGTACATAATAATGAAATTTAACACTTATTGTAATATATATTCGCATATTCATACATATACAAACATGTATAATATAAGTCGGTAATTAATCTTTGATATAAATATTTATACAGTTTTGGCATTCCAATGATCCGTTAATAGTAGAAATAATTTAGAAAAGCTTGCAATGCTGACATAGAACTATCAACTAGTTAATAAAAACAGATCTATTAAAAAAAGGTACCGAAAGACCACACGCGGTCAAGAACAAACGCAAGATTAGTATATGTCTAGACACAATAGATTAACTCGTAAATCTGTTTCACTAATAAGATGGTCACTAATTCAAACAAAGCGTCAACTGGCGACAAAAGCCGGGGCGTAAGGCATCTGTCCTTTCATAGTCAACTTCACTAAACGGATTAAAATGATATCTGCCGTCAGCCAGTGTGGTCTGCCAAGCGTGAACAGAACTCTTTTGTAGAGCATTTAAGAATGTTACTATAATCTTTTGATGCCTCTCTGTGATAGTTGGTTTTTAATTTTTAGCAGCGGAAGGGTTGGTTGTCAGTCTTGCCACTAATCCTACCTTCCTGTAAGTGTTAGTAGCTTTTGTTCGAGAACCCATTCGTCTTGCGGTAAATTCATTTGGGATCTTTTGAAAAATTTTATGCTTATAAAGGTTTTATAAGATTTGTCGGCTTTCGGAAAAGACCTTTGGAATTATGTATAGGATTAGAACAGAAATGTTAGTTTTGAATCGTACTAAAATATTTCAATTATAAAAAGAAGCGTCGACTCGTCGTCGTGAGCCGTGTGGCGGCTCATTAAAAGAATACTACCAACCCATCTCTTCCCTTGCGTGTCGTAAAAGGCGACTAATGGACTTGAAACTGCACAACCATCTAATAGCTTATAGCGGCGGCGGACTCACCACCTGTCACGCTGAGTTCAGTCACTGCTGGTGAAGCGCGGACTATGGCAATGGACTGCTTTTACGGTGCATTTGCATAGTCTCTGAATAACGCTTAGGGGATAAAAAGAAATACTTATTATTAAATTTTTCTAACCCTATATAATATGAAAGCCAATCGTTGCTTTTGAGCTTATACAATTCATTTGACGCAGTAATAGGTACAATTGCATACAAAATTAAAAATTTTACGTTCATATCTTGCTTTGATACGTCAAAATAAATGTGATACCTGTTATACAGGTCACTAGGCCCCTCCCATCGGCTTACGAGTAACATTTACATAGAACGTGTTTACAGGGCGAGTTATTAATGATACCAAAATATTTAGTATCTTTTGGTATCTTTAATAACTCGCCCTATAAGATATCATATACAACATTCATCAAATGAATGCATAGTCAATTCCCAGTATAGGTATTTAGAAAAAATTTGTTTTCTTTATAATTATCGATTATCTATACATACATACATATAATAAAACTGTAGAGGTTTTGTTTCTCTGTCTGTTTAAAAGGGCTAATCTCCGAAATGGCTTGGCCAATTTCAATAATAATTTGCATAGATATACCTTATATTCCTGGTCAACATCTTACATACTTTTTTATTCCGGAAAATTAAAGAATAGTTCCCGTTGGATAGTTAAAAAACCATAGTAACCGCGGTCGAAGACGCGGGCAAAAGCTAGTTCATTTCTAAAACCTTTACCAAGTTTCTCAATTAATGTAAGCGCCAGTATCATAGATGCAATATAACTGTAAATAAAAGATTTATTTACTATCTCCTATACACTAACAAAACTCGTCTAAGAATCGATATCATTAAAATGTTAAAAATTTTAATTACCGAAACGAGATACGGAAGTATCGTAATTATGACCAATAACGTTTTAAACGAAATTTTTATAACAGGCCAGCATCCTCTCCACATACTTCCTCTACTAAGGTTTCTCTTATATTGGTTCTGAGTTTCAAAGCTTCCAATCGATTGGGTACAGGTATTCAAAGCATTTCGCAACTTGAGCGGTTTCGGTAACCACAAAATTTTCCCACATCCCACGGTATGCAGAAAATATGGCCTCCGACATAGAATTTGGAGAGATTTTAAATTTTTTTAAATTTTTAAATCGCAGTGAATGGACGTAAATTGTGCAAAAATTTTAAACCGTTTTTTAACATTGTAATAGTTACCTTCAAAAGATTATTCTAGAGTATACGGTAATATAAATAAATATTTATTTTTCACTTTCTATGAAATTAAAAAAATCATATTAGATATGGTTTTTTAAAGGAAAAGTGTCCAAATTACGCTATGTAGTAGTATGGGTTCAGTAGTAAAGAACACAATAAATACTATTGTTTTATGTTATATTTGGAACCACAAATCACCTAATGCCAATAAACTATTATAGTACAATCAACAAGAATAAATAAAAATTCTCGACTGTCCCCAATGGTATGAACCCACACTAAAAGTTACTTAAAGTATAATATTGCAGCTCCAGGCTAGAACAGTTCATCCTATTAATTAAATAAAATATTATTATCACACCTCTACCGCTCCTCTCTACCTCTCTACACCCTATAACTGAAATAAGTATACCAAGATAGCGTAACCTAATATTCTAAAATTGTTGTCATTTGGTTTATGAAATATATTTTTCTCCATGATTTGAGACTCTCTAGACAGATGTTTGTGTGCTAAATTCAACCATTTTGTTCTCTTAGTAAACGTTTTTAAGTTGTAATGGGTAAACTAAAAGTCGCTTATGAAAAAAAGCTATTACAATTCCAGACTAGAACAGTTCATCCTGATAATGAATTAAACATTATTATCTCTTAAAACCAAAACTCAATAACTTAAAATTGTAGAGTCAATACATGATAAAAATACATAATTCAACAATCTACTTAATATTAAAACCGTTAAGATTTATTTTCCAGCGTAATATGTCGGAAGAATTATGTAAGAAAACCAAACTCGAAAAAGACAAAGAATGTAAAACAGCTGATGGTTGCGCTTATTCAAAGTTTGCGACAGTACGCACACGCACACATCCGATCGCTTAAAGCTTCGTAAAAAATAATTTATTATAACAAGTCCTCGTGAGCGTTCGCCACAGCTCGGCTCATCTGCCCGCCTCTCCCCCGCTGCTCGTAGACCCTAACTGACTGCAATGCCTCTGCTCGTATTCAGTCGACTCCCGGCAGCGTCGAGGCACGGTCGCGCCACTCGACGCTCTATCCGCGCTTACGTTTATATGAAAACACGCTTATCACGAACACGAAACATTATGAACTCTGTCGATTTTATTGTTTGAAACAACTTACGTGAATTATTAACGTGTTAATCTGTAACAGTGAATTTAGAACGTTTTAAGTAACTGTGAACGTTAATGTGAAAAATTAAGGACTGTGAATCAGATAATCTCATCATGTGTATAAACGTAATAAGGACGAGTTACTGAATTGAAGCCGAAATAGACTTTGTAAATTGATGGATACCTCACATCCGGCAAGGGGACGCGACGCACAAACACCAACGGAAAAAACATGACACTGAGCCTACTGTGTCCTGTTTTCTTTCTTCCCTGATATTTTATTTTCCTCATAATGGCTTCTCAATATACTACTTCCACGAAACGACCCTTCGGCCAAATCTTGTTATGGTTTGTTGTCGGACTGAACGTCGCCGATCAGAGTTCGCTGCCACTGAAATATGAAGCTCCAGATGATTGCCAATGGTGGTTGAGGGGTCCAAATGACTCCCACGAAGTGTCTCTTACTTGTAAGCTTCGCACCATAAACAGTGAATTTGACACTACAAATTTCAGTATTATTCCTTCTGAACACACAACATCGCTTAGAATAGAGTGTAATGAAGAAATGATGTACAAGAGTTCACTAGACGAAAGAAGTTTCGCGCATTTAGTGAAATTACGTGAACTTGTTTTGGATAGCTGTAAAATTGGACGATGGCCGCCCGGCGTCCTCTCCGGCTTGAGAGACCTCCGAAATTTAACGATCCGAACCAAAAACACGGAATGGGCTGCTATGAGCTTAGAGATAGCATCTGAGAGTTTTACGGCCGTTCGACAGCTAGAAAAGTTAGATCTCAGTTTTAACAACATTTGGTCGTTCCCCGAAAACTTGTTTTGCCCTCTAACAAACTTGGTGTATTTGAACGTGTCTTCGAATAGATTACAAGATGTAAGCGATTTGGGATTTAGAGAAAGGGTTATGCACCAGGCTTTAATTAGTGATCAAGACGGTTCTGCCCCAACGGCCGCATCAATACCGCACGCAACTTGCTCCCTAGACATCGAAGTGTTAGACGCCTCTAATAACCATTTTGTGTTAATGCCAGACAATGGGTTTATGGCACTGAGAAGGTTAAAGGAATTACACATTCACGACAATGAAATTTCAATGGTGGCCGACAAAGCATTATCGGGGCTCAAGCAGTTACAGATAATTGATCTCTCCAACAACAAAATCGTCGCTCTTCCTCAAGATCTATTTAAAGATTGTCGACCCGTCATCAAAGAGATATACCTACAAAACAATTCCATTAGTGTTCTTTCATCTAGTCTCTTCGCCAACTTAGATCAATTATTGGCGTTGGATTTATCCAATAATCATTTAACAAGCACTTGGATAAATGAGAATACTTTCACCGGTCTAATAAGAATGGTCTTGTTAAACTTGTCGAATAACAGATTAACGAAGCTTGAACCGAAAATCTTCAAAGATTTGTACACATTACAAATATTGAATGTGCAACACAATATGTTGGAGAGCATCGCTGCGGACACGTTTACGCCGATGAATAATTTGCATACCTTAATTTTGTCTTACAACAAAATATCTCATATCGACGCTTACGCCTTGAATGGACTGTATGTGTTGTCACTGTTATCAATTGACAACAATCACATCGAAGAACTTCACCCTGAAGCGTTCAGAAACATTTCTTCTCTGCAAGATTTGAATTTAAATGGTAATCGCCTGAAAAAAGTGCCAATAGCCGTGAAAAATATGCGATTGTTGAGAACTCTTGATCTTGGTGAGAATCAGATAACTTCGTTGGACGAACCGGGCTTTGTCGGTTTGCGTAACGTCTATGGTTTACGTCTTATTGGGAATAAAATTGAAAACATAAGCAAAGATGTGTTTTCAGATTTACCATCACTACAAATATTGAATTTGGCACGGAATAGACTTAGGAACATCGATATGAACGCATTCGAAACACTAACCAATTTACAAGCAATAAGGTTAGATGCTAACCAGCTAACTGATATTCAAGGCCTATTTGTAAATATCCCCTCTCTGTTGTGGTTAAACGTGTCAGACAACCAAATAGAATGGTTTGATTACGCTGTTATTCCCCCGGGACTTCAGTGGCTAGACCTACATAGCAACAACATAAAAGAGCTAGGAAATAACTACCGAATGGATAAAGAATTGAGACTACAAACATTAGATGCTAGCTTCAATAAAATGTCAAGAATATATACATACTCGATCCCGAGTAGCGTTGAATTGCTATTCCTGAACGATAATCAAATTACGCAAGTTGAAGCCCAAACTTTTGTTGGAAAAACCAATTTAACGAGAGTCGATTTGTATGCAAATCAGATAACTAGTATGGATCTCAATGCGCTGCGTCTAACTCCGGTTGATCCGGGGCGACCCCTACCCGAATTTTATATTGGAGGAAATCCTTTTCAGTGTGACTGTACTATGGAGTGGTTACAAAGGATAAACAAGCTCGACCATCTAAGGCAACACCCTAGAGTAATGGACTTAGAGAGCATATACTGCAAGCTGTTGTATAATAGGGAAAGGACTTATATTCCGCTTATAGAAGCGGAATCATCCCAGTTTTTGTGTACATATAAAACTCATTGTTTTACGTTGTGTCATTGTTGTGATTTTGACGCTTGTGACTGTGAAATGACGTGCCCATCGAACTGTACGTGTTATCACGACCAGCCGTGGTCGGCGAATATAGTGGACTGTTCCGCGGCAGGGTATGCCGAGATACCGAACAACATACCTATGGACGCTACTGAACTATATTTAGACGGTAACAATTTTGGTGGTTTGACAAGTCATGCTTTTATTGGACGTAAAAATTTAAAAATATTGTACGCAAATAACTCTAATATCGATGCACTTTATAATAATACATTTAGTGGACTAAAACGCTTAACGATTTTGCATTTAGAGAAAAACAATATAAAAGAGTTGCTAGGTTTCGAGCTGTCGCCTCTGGAGAATTTACGTGAATTGCATCTGCAAGACAATAAAATACATTATATCGATAATCGAACCTTCATGGAGTTGAGGCATTTAGAGGTGCTGCGCTTAGAAGGAAATAACATTTACGGTTTCGCTGTGTGGCAATTCACGATGAATCCTTATTTGGTCGAGATAAGCCTGTCTCGCAACCCGTGGTCGTGCGACTGTCAGTACATGCATAAGTTCCGAAATTGGTTTAAAAATAACTTGGGAAAAGTGGAGGATGCCGATAAAATCACTTGCGTTTTCGATAACGTGACGAACGCGGTCGGCCCGCATTTGGCCGACTTTAACTCCACAATTTGTACGAGCCACGTCGGTGGAAGCTCCTCGATAATCGAAAATCAAGTTATAAATGATTACCTTCCACTGTTATTGATATCGCTATGCGTGTTCGTTATAAGCTCCGCTTTAATTTGCGGTGTATTTTATTGGCGCCGCGAGCTACGAGTCTGGATTTATTACCATTGTGGCTTCAGAATGTGTTATAAAAGTACAACCTTCGACGAAGAAGCCGACAAAGATCGCTTGTTTGACGCGTATATAAGTTACAGCGTGAAAGATGAGGCGTTCGTGGCGCAGATGTTAGCGCCCGGCCTCGAATCGACGGACCCTAGCTTTCGGCTCTGCCTACATTACCGCGATTTCAACGCGTCGGCATACGTGGCTGACACAATAATAGAGGCGGTGGAATCGTCTAAACGGACGATAATAGTCTTGTCGAAGAATTTCATCAACAACGAATGGTGTCGTTTCGAGTTCAAAACGGCACTGCACGAGGTGTTGAAAGAGAGACGTAGAAGACTGATAATAATATTGCTAGGGGAGTTGCCAAATAGAGACATCGATCCGGAGTTGCGTTTGTGTTTGAAGGCGAACACGTGTATAGAGTGGGGTGATAGGCAGTTCTGGCAGAAGTTGAGGTTTGCGATGCCGGATTTGAGGAAGTGTCAGTATCACCGTTCGACTGTGAATATTTATGCGTCGGTGTCGCCCGTGGGGGCCGGGCGGGCGCCGGCGCCGCCCCCGCCGCCGCCGCCGGGCAAGCTGCCCCCCCTCCTGGGCGACGCGCTGGCCCTGCCGGCCGGCGTGCACGCGCGCGACGCGCACCGCCTGCCTCCTCACGCGCAGCTCTGGGCGTAGCGTATGCTCCAACGCAGGTAAACAGACACTGCCTTACTTGCAACGCTTAAGCGTATTAGTCCAATAAAAGTGATAATTAGATTAAGCTTCTTGTGAGATAATAAATCGGTTTGAAAGCCATATTTCAAGTACATTGTGTCATTTCGATGTAATTTAAAAGTAGGTTAAGTTTGTTATTGTAATTCGATTTATTAACTCCCAAGTTGTATTTATTGTATTTAGAGCGTAGGAATATTTCCTGGTCCGAGTATTTGTATAATATAGAAAGCTAGTTATGTTTTAGTTGTTATAAATTTCCTTATTTCTGCGATAGTAATCTATAAGGTTCTAAAACTGACTGTAAATATGGCACAAATGTGTAGTATCGGAATATCTTTATTTTAAAAGCTTAAATTATTATAATGCCAAAGTTTAAAACTTACTATTGTACAGATGCATTTATAATTAACTTTGTTATACGATGATATTTTATGTCAAAGGAAGAGACTGTAAATAATTATAATTTTTGTAAATAACTATGTGAATACTAAACGAGATTATCAACTGAAAAAATGAAATACAAAAATTTTCAAAATTTTATTTGTTTTTGTTTTATTTATGTTTTTCCCAGTAGGCTTGAGTTTGTTTCTGTTTTTCCATAATCACACAAAATTGTAATGATATAGAATCAGACTTTTAAATATGATTACGGAAATTAAAATGTTCTACTGATTTATTTATTCAAAACTTTTCTCAAAATATCTTTGATGATCACAAAAGCACACAGTCAATAAGGTTTATCTTTAAAATCTACTTCAAATAAAATTAAACATCTATACTATTTCGAACACAAAATAAATATTAAGATTAATGAAATAGAATACAATCAGAAAATAAGAGTAGGTACTTGATAATACTGAATGCTTTTATCAGTGAAATAAAATAAAAATGTTTCTTTAAAACCTTCTTATGCCATTATCAGAAGTTGAGAAAGACAATTTACATAATCCTTAAACAATATGCGTTAAAGCTGAGATTTCTCTGACAATTTAATTTTGGATTTTATTTGGAGATAATGGTCCCTTAATAATTTATTATTACTTACTATTGTAAATAAACGGATTCGAGTCCATTATATTCTTTTTTCTCAGAATGATGTTTTAAAGACCTAAGCGTCTAGAAAATAATTTATATTTTTTTGTCAACAACGTGGTTTTTCTCCTTAATCTTATTTAACAATCCTTAATCTGATCTGAAAAACAAAAGAGTTTTGAGTATCGTAAAGCGTACACAAAGTTCTTTCAAATCTTACTTGGCACAAACTATTTAGTAAATACAAACATTCTATTTATAGACAAGCGACTAAAAGACAAAATAAACACACATCATATCCAAAGAAACAAAAGAGTTTCTAATAAACCCGGGGAGCTTTAATACTGAACCGGAAAAATAAGTTGATCTCCCATAATCCAGAATATCCAGTAAATAAAGCATACAAGTATACCGCCTGCGGCGTTTTTCTCCGGGATACATTGGAAGTAGTTCCGTTGTATAGAGTCATGTGTGTTTGAAATATAGATGAATCATCTATATTCATCTATTTCGAGAATATCTGTATCTGTATAACCTGTACGCCGGGTTCATGGTGTCTTATCATATTTAAATTTCATTTTAGTTTTTTATTGTTATCTTACATAAAAAATAAAATTACCAACATACAATATAGTGGATTCAAATCATAGTTGCCCAAAAAATAGCTGACTTATGGGATTTGTTATTCTATAATCACACTTTTTCCATGGATATTGGCATATAAATATAATTCTGTAATAATTCCTGTGCGCGTCAATAGATTTCACCTACCTGATGTCAGCACAAAACATTTAAGCGGTTAAACACTGCCTTCGTTTTGTTTACCTTTTCGGCATTTTGAGTTAAATATACTTAAAACAAAATATATTCATAAAACAAAAAGACGAGTACAAATGGTAAGACTTATTTCTATCAGAAATATCTTGCAACCGACCTAAGAGAAATAATGAGAAGTAGACTGACTCTTATGTTTAATATACCTACTATTTATATAATAAAACTGTAGAGTTTGAATGTCTGTACATAGAAGGAAATGCTCAAAACCAAGTCAGGGGTATGTAAAAAAAGGGAAAATAGAAACATTTTTCTTTATTAATTTTTTGTTTCTGTGTATGTTTGTCTGTTTGTACGGGTTAATTTCCGAAATGGCTAGACCGATTTAAAAGAAATGTTGCATGGTGATACCTTATATCCCTGGTCAACATTGAAGATACTTTTTATTCCGGAAAATTATAGGGTTCCCGTTAAAAAACAATAGTAACCGCGGACGAAGACGCGGGCTACAGCTAGTACACAATAATTAAGTAAAATACATTGATCTTTGTCCTTAATTTTATGAATGTTAAAACTGTCTTCTAGTTAACTAATACGAATATGAAAAGAAGAGAGGGAAAATGAAAAAGAACGTGAATTTGGATATGAAAGGTAATCTCCGGCTCTGCTGATCCGATTTTGAAAATACTTACACTATTAGAAAGGTAGGTATAATAAAATAAAAAAATACTGAACGCACAGGGCGTGTTTGGTAGCTAGTTTATAATAACTTTACAATTATGTATTTTAATGGAGTGGCAAACTTTTACCAGAAGATAATAAGCCAACCGAATTAGAAAATAAAATCATTGTTTCACATTGATGTAAAGATTTTTATTAACTTAAACTTCATTAACAAAATTAAATGAGTTTTCTTTACAATCTATTTAAAGCACTTAATTTAAAATGGGTATTCACTTCTTAACTGTTGAATTAGCATTTTATGTTTCAAGTACTTGTATAAAATTACACGAGTTTGAAAAATGTTTATAGACGAAAAATTTATGTTCAACTATTCTTATTTCTTTAATTACCTCTCCATTATTATACCCAAATTTAAATTAACATTTTAAATTCAACCATTTCAACCAACCTCTAATTATCTCTGTATTTCTAAGTTGTCTAAGAAAATCAGTCGAAGTTGAAAAGTATATAACTACCAAGAAGACTCTGTACATCAAATACTCTTTGCGCGTTGTTATATGCATCGTAAACAAACCAACGTCTCCAGAGTTTGGCCTAGCTGGTGACCTAATTTGAACCTAGAATTCATTGAGGTAGAGGCTGCAGCTGCTGAATTGTTAAATCTCTAAGAATCTCTAAGACTGAGTACGTGCAACACAGATGAAAGCCTAAGCTCAAATTCATTGGGAAGTGAATAGGAATACTAGTTTCATGAATTTATAAAGAGCTTTCAATAGCATTGCTGTTGTAGTTGTTAGTTTAATTTGTTGTTGTCCCTTAATGGATTGAAATATAAAATATTGGGTCCTTACCTATGAAATTGGTGTTTTTTCTCTCTCTTAGTATTTTGTCTGTAACTATTAAAATTCAGATTATTCCTAAAAAATAATTACCTCGTCTAAAAATAGACTATATTTTTGAGCTCTTTTGATTTGTTTTGATAATTTGTTGTAAGTTTAATTGTGTTAAAATTGGACACGGAGACAACTCCTTTTCAGTGCCTTCCAAATACATAATTTGATTTGCATTCACATAAAAAAAAAAAATTATTATGAAGTGTGATATTACACATATAGCTAAAGCTTGTCTAATGATACATGCCAAATATTATTATCTTTGTATTTGTCGTTGTGAAGAAAACTGAAAAATTTTTAGTATGGAAAATGCAGAATTCCCCAAAATCTCCATACAAAACACCAATTTCATAGGTAAGGACCTAATATATAAAAATAGATGTATTTTACTCAGGGAAAGATTTGAGTTACTCAGGGAGCGAGCACTGGGTGTAAGTAAGCCAACATACTTTGGAACCGGGAATCGAAGTTGGTCAAAAATTTGTAAGCAATATTAAAAACTCTGCAATTTTTTATTGTCGTTATTGTTGGTGGTTTAAATCACAAGTCAGGAGATTTAATAAGAAGAAGCTCTAAAATAAATCAGCCACAAATACAGAGCAAGAAGTATGTAGGTGTATAGAGATCTTTGTCGTGATATAGTTTCATATCAACAAAATAAGAATTTTTAGCAATATTGTCTAGCCTAACAGCATACATATCACAAAGTTAAATAATTTCTGTGTAGCGTATCATATTTTGACGATAGAAATTTTTAATAAAACTACGACTTATTACTTTGAGCTTAGAATTGATATTACTTCTTGAATGATAAGGAAGTTTTATAAAAATATGAAAATGTACAGTAATATAACTGTATCGAATAAAAAAACAATAATTTTGTTTTCTAAAGGGACACATTTAATAAAAATATATGGAGAGCTACATCAATTGTTGCTTACATAGCCATTAGGAAAACTGTTTCATTTATCACCAAAATTATATTTTGTTATTATTCATTATAGAACACAAAGGTACTCGTGTTCAAAACTGTAACAAAGGTTCCTTCAAAAGAGCCGAGAAAAACTATGTTATGGGCCAACTTGGCTATCTGGCTAGGCCTATTCATTTTGGACGCCCTAGTAACCTTCGAATATGGACTCATATACTGCTTACCACCAGGTTTTATGCGGAACTTATTTTCTAAAAAAGTACAATTAAGAAATTTTCAATTTATTTTCTTTATAGCTAGTCTTGCAAAACTTCACTTTAAAACGGTTGTATGAGGACTGTAATGAGAGTTGATGAAGCGAAAGAAATATGCAGGGATCGTAGCAAGTGGAAGGATGTAATCTCTGCCTACCCTTGTGGACAAAAGGCGTGACTTATATATGTATGTATGAAAGACTAAGATAGTACAGAGGAAACGTTAATTTCTCACTACAACGACGCTTTGTAAAATATTTTTCGATTAAGAACGAACAAGTTGAACTACAGCAGCGATTTGTAACACAATTCTCTAGCCATTACGCGCACTCGCCAAGTGATAAATCCTCATATTTTTCTATCCAGCTACATTTAACGTTTGCCGCGAACCTACTCAACTCATGAAACTGCTATTATCTCCTTGTGGACGAATCAAAACGAAATCAACATCGGTTACTTCCGTACCCTTATCAAACTGAGATGGGTCCCAGTAAAAATAATGGGAAAAGTTTCGAAAGTACCGAGCGAGTGTGTCGTGGATTCTGCGGTCATGTTAGTTATCTGTCCGTGTTAGAATTAATACCACGGCAGTGGGAGATAAGCCAATCGTTTGTTCAGATAAAGCTTTGAAAAGAGCAGTGATTCTACTGAATATTGCAAAGAAAGAACAACAATTAACCTATTTAATAAGAAACCGCTCAACATTTGGCTAAACCTCATTAATCCTACACCTTTCATATATGCCTTTCTTCATGTAGAAGTACACGAGAAGTTATCAGAGAAATAAATAAGCAGTTTCAGGTCGTAACACTACCAGGGACTATCGACTTACCTCACATGCTTACCGAAATTAGTCCAGATCATAATGTACATTGTTTGTTCTCAATATCGAAACGAAATCATAGCAACCACTATCACCAAGCTTGAAGTTAATAAGACTTTAAAACTGGTATATATCCTTATGGTAAGAATAGTAGCATTAAATGAAGTAGAAATGATTATAGGCAAGAAAACTAGAACAATTCATCGGAACCGACTATCGATGCCCAAAAGTTAAAAAGTTTGAAAACTCTGGATCAAGGTCGGCGGAATGTTCTCCCAAATTCAATCAAGTCAACAAACTTTGGATTAAGTTTGACAGAATAAAATATTCGCCTCCTATTCAAACTATCGGTTCTAGTTTCAAACAATTTCTAGTACCTACATAATGTCATTAGAAATTTCGCCTGATCCTAAATACCATTGAATAGCTCATTCGCTTCAATTAAAAAAGGTTCAATAGAACCATCTGCTGGAAAATGCCATATGGCACGACAAAAGATGCATGCGCAATTTAATAGCATCTACTTTAAAAGCATCGGATCCCTTTGAATGTTGTCAACTAAATACACATACTAGAAAAAAACCTATATTGTCATTCGATAATCCTTTACGTACTCGAGAGATGTCACCGTCAGAGATCAGCTTTCGTCTAGGCAACGGTATTTGGTTTGCGTAACTCTATACAATATTTATAACCGCTTCACTGTCTTTACAAAATGTATTTTAAACCTGGTAAAAATAAGATCTAATATCGACTGTGGTGGTGGAAAGACGACCACAGACCGCAAAACAAGGAGATGCGGGGACAAAAGCAGCTCAGATAATGTCCCATCCCTTAATCACATGCACTGCTGCTCTCGAAAAAATATTTGGAAGTCTAATAGAACAGCATTCAAACACATTTGTTCATCCAATTTTCTATTCCAAGCGTCCGGCATTCTATTCGTGTATAGAACTGGCAAACAGCATATTCGGCGGTAGTATTTGTTGTCAAAATGTTAAAACTTCGACTTTCCTTCGATAGATGCATTCTAAATTTGAAACAGTTCGAGGAATGTTGTTTAGGGCGCGCTCATTACAACAATAGATTAGGTACTGTTGATTTTACTAAACGTTGCTTGACTGTGTACACTTTTTAGAGTCGTAAATTCAATCTGGGACTCGTAAAGAATTTGAATAGTTAGCCATGAGAATTTTGAGAGCAGTAAATAGCTCCAGAGAGACCGTCATTACGACGGTTCCATTCCGAGTTCTGAACGTTGGAGTTTAATGTCCAAAGTCTTTCCAATGATTAATCTAGTAAACGCTTCTCCAAAGCACACAACAGCAATAAAACAATGTCTACAACTTATTAAAAGGATTCATTTGTTATAATTTACTACAGAATAAAATTTAAGTGTGTACAATTTATTATTTTATTTACTATACGCGTAGCAGAATACAATTACAATAAAGGAACGAGCTTTATCCCAACAATGGGTTCTAAAATTAACATAATTATCTGTGTCCAAAGAGAAGATATTTTACAATAAATTCGTCCTTGAAAAAGGTATAAATTAATTAAAAAACATACTGGTATGTTTAGAAATACCGTATTTAAAGAGATTCGTTTATATTGAGCATTCCTATACAATTTTCTATTTCAATGTAATGTCGCATGCATGTGGATCATTATAAATTCTTTTATAGCTAGTATTTTACAGTTTAACAGCAAAACGAGTTGCATTATCATTATTGATATCATTGTACACATTTTTAAAAAACATTCAAATCGAATTCGGCTTTTCAAATTTGCTTTTTAGTTTTTTTAGCTTTAAGGCTTACTTCTAATCAAGATATCCATTCGATGCGCCGACTAAAATCTAATAACGGTATCCTTTAGTTAGCATTGAAGTATAATAATAATAATCAGATTCTAGTAATGATAGAAGTTTCTTTTGTATGAAAGTACTTTGTTATTCTTTACCATATTTGTTCTATTGTTTATTATTAAAATATAAATAATATAAATAATACAAGAACGATGACAACAACATGAACACGAAAATAATGTCATTAACATGTTAAACAACAACATTAATAGTAATAACAATTGCGGAATAGATGGCAATCCAAACAACCATGTAATCAATAATATCAAGAGTTATCAAGTCAATAGCTTTCTAGAAACGTTACAACCGCTTCTGAAGGCTGATCCGATAACATATATTTCCACAAACACGTATGTAATGTAATAAATAATTTCACAAGTTCATTGACTTGCTCCCGTGATCTCGTATTCAATTTCTGGCACACGCATTATCAAATTACTCGTAGGGTATGTGAAAACCCCGGGAGTGTAGTATCGACCTTATTTGCCAATACGGTTTCGACTTATGAATAGCGAATTAGGTCTACCCCGAAATCAGCCTTATTTAATTCACATAATATATATTCAGGCACAGAAACTTCAAACACTGATTTTGTATAGTTCTTCTTACTAAGGTAAGACAAAGGCACTCTTTTATTCGTAAATCATTTAGGTACCCTTCTTGATATTGAATCGAAGTTAATATCAGACCTTTTGGATAAGCTTGGTCGTGATGGGATATAAATTATATGAAAAACCCTCATTTCTGAAATCTGTTTTATTTAAGTTATTAGTATAGATTTCGACTAAAATATTAAGACTAAAAGCTCTCAACTTGACGCAGACATAACATAAACAAAATTAATTTAGCGGCATAACGGTTTAATTGTAATTAAGATTTAAATGTATAAGGATATAATTAAATTATGTTAAAATTTTAATAAGCGCTCAGAAATTACCCGTTTATGATTCGCCAAAACCTCTATTTTAACATGATGACATAAAAATGCGAATTTCAGAAATTGTCATCTTAATTGATAATTTATAACAGAAAACTAATTATGGAATGTTTATAGTTCAACCTAAAACATTTTCTACTAAATTGGGATTTGGCACATTTGGCAATGAATGAAACTGATTTTCATCGTCTTGTCGTTTAATGAACGTCTATTTCTTCAAAATTAGATTTCTGTTACTTTTGTTCCGCGGTTTACTGTATAAGATATTGATGGATCTAGAACCAAGGTTAACCACTTTAATTATTTACTAAATTCTAATTGTATTCTAAGCTAATATAGACCCACAGAGAAAATAGAATCATTTTGTTGTCTAAAAACATTTATCAAACGCCATAATGAAAATGTATTCTACATCTTTTAGATAAAGGTTGAAAATCGGTCGAATGTCCGATCAATCAAACCCCTTTTTCAAAAAAAAATCTCATTAGGTGCTCAATCCTGAAATTCAATTGAATAAATATTTAAGTAAATCGTCTGTCTTCTTTTTCTACTTAAAATCTAGATACCATTGAACTCAAATGCTAAGAAATGCTAGAAAACGTTTTATCAGTTTAATACCTTTTTATTTTATTTTCAAACCGGTTGATGATTGTATATTGAAAATTGTACTCTCAAACAAAACGATAAGAATCATTCAAAAAGAAGAGAGAAGATTGTGTATTGGTACTACACATATCCTGAATAATGGAACAAATAATTTCTTCAGTAAATAACCAATCAACCTTGAAACCGAAACCGAAAGTTAATGCACTCTTTACAAAATTTGTGCCATTTATTATTATAGGAGAGAAAAAATATAGCATTGGTCCCGGCTCGTTTGATGATGATGATGATGATAAAACAGTTTCACTTGTAATAATATAAACATCAAAATATCAGGCAATACTGCTTGAAGTAACCAAATTTACTTTACCCATTAAGACCAGCAAACTAACTCCAGTTCTGTAATCGTTAATCAAAACTTGATATTGGTTCTGTATTACGCGAATCGAGTTAGATACAGTAAGCCACGTATGAATCGTGACATGTGTCTTCAAAATACACCTTTGTGATAAAGGAGTAGAGTATATTTTTGAAGTCTTAACCAGTATTGTTATCACAGTTCATGCGATATTGGTGTACCAAAATTAGGTATTTAACTTGACAAATCAAAAAAAGCTGTAAAATTAAGTGTATTTTAATAGTTACGCTTAGAAATAAGAGATGTTTATAAATTCAGAAAGGTAGAACTGCTTCCAAAGAATCTTTCCCTTAGAGTGTAAGCCTCCTTCACATTATACCCCTCTTCCGTTTCGGGATTTTTGGCAGCTGGAAACCACTTCACGTTGACTATTCTTTTGATGTTGTCACAACCACGTAATCTGGATGATAGGGTATACATTTTTAGAGTCTGTGTCAAATACAATGGAGCATAACATGGCCGTACAAGTACTGCTTCTGGTAAATTAGTAATGATAAACAAAAGTCTGAGATATTTTACCAAATACCGAACTTCATAACGAAGCCTTATTTTAAAGAGGGTAGATCAGCATTGCCGGGTTAAACCAAAAGCCGAAGTGCCGAGTGGCAATAATAGACTATCAAACTTGATATATAGGTTTCTTGGCGGCTTGACGCCGATAGTTCGATGAGTTATAGAGGATGAGGGTCCCGAGGGAAAGCGAACCGTTTTGTTAAGTCGCGTAATAGCAGACCTGATTTTGTTAAGTCGCGATAAGATTCGTACACACTAGAGCACTCGCTTGTAACGTTCGTGCAAATTGAGAAATGTTCACATTAAAAAAAACAAAAACAATTTTCCAAAAAATCATTTATTTAGCGGAGCTTATTGCATTTAAATACATTCATTAATAAGACAATAAATCTGAAATTCCTCAGCACATTTTTAGTATTGTAGTCTAAAAAGAAGTTCAATCTATAACAACACTTAATTGTTAACTGTTACAATGTTATCAATGTTAAGCATTTGTAACTATCATGCGAAAAACTTTTTAACATACATGTAGCATACCGTTATATTTATTTATTTATTCTTCTTGCACAAAAGTACAATGGCGGACATAATGCCATAGGCTTCTTTACCAGGACGACGGCGACGACGACGGACGACGGATGAACAAATACTTTTAATTTACGTTTTCCATGGAAGTTCAGTTACAAGTAAACTGCGAGTTCTAATTTGTGCGCACGTTAATGTAAGCCCTGATTTTCCCCAAAGTAACTCCATTGATTTAATATCGTCCATTCCTTGGCGGCTGGACCGATATCATTTTTCACGCCATCATATTTATCGACGCCCGCCTATTGTACGTCCATTATTAATTACCAACTATTTATCATTATCACTTCACATTTTTTGTTGAAAAATTCTGTTTACTTTTGGATAATATTAAGAAAGAGCCGTAGTCTCTAAGCTATGTAGTCACATTAGCATTGGCTTGAAAAAATGTATTCTATGTGAGAATATGACCTATTAGATTTTATAATTTCTTACTGTAAGATTATATTATTGTGTTAATACTGGTGTATTATTTAGATAATTTGCATATATTTTCAAAGTTAATTAAAATTCGCAATATGTCAGGTTTGTCATGCCGTTTCTTTGTTGATACCGAGGCCGTTGTTTATTTTGGAACATCCATTAAATGGAAATTTTACGCAACAAAAAAAACTTCGCTACTATAATACTCACTTCACGAAGCCATAAATATCAAATATAATAATTTACATTCAATATATCGATGTCCGCAATCCAACTTTAAAACAAATATCGATTGCTTTCTATCGAGTACGAAGCTTTTATTCGGAAGTTTGAAACGTGAGCTAACAAAGGTTCCTCTCATTAAATATTGACGATACCGCTATAATTTACAACGAGTCCATATTGCTTATGTTTGGGAAATGGAATTTTAATCAAAGTTTGGTTACCCTTTCGGCTTACGTCGTTTATAGGGTAGGGTACACTCGTGCTACAACTGACAATATTAGGTAAATAATCGTAAATGAACCATAAATGGAATATGAAAGTTGTGTAATAAGTAATTTATGAACTACAGAAATATATTAATTACAAACAGTAATAACAAAAACATGGATTAAAATTTAGTGCACACTTAGTTTAGAACAATGACAAAATGAACATGCAGTCACACCACCAAACTAATTATCATTTATACTAATTAAATTCACCTAAAATAGGTTAAAGTGTTACATAATTATGAAATAGAGGAAAGAGATAAGTATCAATTACAATTGGAAGACGGACTATTATTACTGATTACCCTTAATGAATTTAATGTCAACTAAATTTCCTATGGTTCATTAACCCCACACTTAAGCAATGACACCAGAAATAGACAAAGCATCAACATTTCAGACGCTGATGACAAGCGCGTGATCATTAACGTACCTAACGAAATTAAAAAAAATGCCAGCCTACTAAACACCATTAATTTTAGTTTGTCATACACCAGTAATTTGTTAAATTTACTGTGTCCCACTAATGATGGCGCTTCCGGTAATATATATCGGGAATATGGCGACTCCTTTGGTTTTTCTAGTTATAACAGTCTGAGACAAGGTATTAATGTGGAAGTTTACACCGAAGAACGTAAAGGCAATCATTAAAAAGACGTTAAATTCATTAATTATGTCAACGACAGCTATCAGTGTGGTCTTGTTAGAGCTGAATCAGTTACGCCCACATTTGATTTAGACAATAAACCCTCTTATATCAAAAGGATGCTATCATTTTTAAGAATAGTTGAAACCTTCATTAGCTTGATTTCGCTTGTATAGTTATTGTAGTTTTAGGTAAAGTTATGTGATGTTCACGCGTCAGTATTATCACTTTTGGAAGAAAAATGTAATGGGTTTAGTACTAAATATAATAATAATATGAGCATGGCATATTCTGTCTTACTTACTACTAAGCTCGAAGAAATATGCTGTATTTGAACCTCTTAAAGTATATTTTTGGTAGAAATATACATTAAAGTACACGTATTTCAACTTTATGTTCAAATACTTGTATTAATCACACAACGTCATCACACTATCCCCAACAAGGACCTTAAACCTCCACTCAACTTTCTTACCATTAAAAGATCCTTCTCTTTTAACCTTGAAACAGCGTACAAACTACTCGGCTACGTAAAATCGTATAGATTGTTTCAAAAGATCAGAGTTTCCATCATTCGTCACTGTCGGGTTCGTTCCCAATATTATTCTTAAGAGTTTCAATGCGTTCTTGTTTTATATTAGTTGGAGATGACGAGTGATAGCTCTCGTCAATTCAACACTTGTTCATTTTATATGAATCATTATTCATATACTTTGTTTACCTATCTTTAGGTATCTTTTCTAAGTCACTATCAAAAAACGAAAATAAATGTTCAACATTAATTTTTTAAATGTTACTTTGAAACATTTTTGTAAATACTTTAGAAATGTTCAGTCTATTCTTAGAGATTACGTTGTTTGTGAACATGCATATATTATTTATTCAAATTCATTACGATATCGCATGGTGTTTGAAACTAATTTAGAACATCGTAAATTCTTACAAAACGAGTGACAGTAAATTAAGAAATGGCGAGAAACATTCAAATTGGAAGAGACATAAGATAAGTTAACCTTTTTTGTGGCTCTTTAATTAAAGCGATAATTACTTATCGCTTTCATATTTATTTCTTTTGACATCCTGTTTGTGTTATTATTTTCGTACTTTTATATCTTAAACAATTTAAATTTTCTCTCATACATCACATCCTTCTTAGCTTCTTGATAATTCTCAGCTTTATACAGAGGTCAATGTTCTAGCGCCCACAACGAAATTTATCTCTAGTTCATTATTATTACTCATTATCCTCAAATTCTCCCTTCCTATATCCTGGACCATTTGAAAGAGATATTAAAACAATTGGGATACTTCACTGTCTCAATTCTTACTTAACATGAAATGAGCTGTAGTCATTTGCCGAGTTTCTAAAAGTTTAAGTCAAATAATAAAGGCGACCACTTGACTAAAAAAAACACATTAAAGTTTTACTGCCTTAGCTTCACAGACAGTTACTGTTCCAACGTTTTCTTCATTTGCGCGGTGCCAGTATTATTTACTGCCGAAACTGGTTAAAAGTTAGCACCTGGCAGTGTCAAGTAAACTCTCATGTAACCTACCGGAGTATTTATAGAATTTTGTTGAGTATTCAACGCCCGGGGTATTGTTAAATTATCATGTACGCGACGAACGTTTCACCTACTAAATACGAAATACTAAACGCCTACAGATAGCATATAAATCAGATGCCTATTCGATGTTGTCAGGGCAGTGAAGCCTATCGAATCTCGGGTTTCGAGTTATCGATAAGATTTATTTTGCGAGTCAGGAAAAGGGTTTGTTTTGACGACATAGATTTGTGAGTAATGTGAAGAGTTTTGAGAAGAAAATATTTTTCTTGAACAAAAATAAGACATCAGTGATGCTTCTAAAATTAACGGACAATTTTATATAGAAACTTGAACTTGATAACATTTAATTTGATGTATTTATGTTATTATTTATGTTATGTATGTATATTATAAAAAATAAATGGAGTGCAGGTTATATAACAGTCAATTGAAATACAAATGATTATTATAATATGATTATAAGGTAAGCTATAAAATTATAGGTAATTCATCCTCAGCCTATATACGTCGCACTGCTGGGCCTTCCTCATGAAAAAACATGAGGAGTATGGGCCGTAACCCCACCACGCTGGCCCAATGCAGGTTGGTGGGTAGAAACCAATGGCTAAGAGTGCCTTCCGATGCACGGAGGAGCTCGAGATCACAAATATTTGGTCACCCATCCGCGGCCGGACCACGACGAAAGCAGCTTTGATTTCAATCGAAAGCCAAAGTACGAATGACTACGTCACCGAGCTCTAGGAATTCTATTACTTACTTATTATTTTTTACTCTTCAAACAAAGCTTTCATCATATCCAGCTCCGGTAACTTGCACTATCGACAAGTTGGCATCACTATGCCAGATCATATTTCAGCGGCGAACTTAAACAATAGTTAAAATGACGTTGCCTATGTTCAAGAATAATTATTTAGAATCATTTTAAATAAATCAATGCATAAATTGGAGAGCTATTACATTTGATTTAGATGACAGCTCATTTAGTAGATACAAATTGTGTTTGTAGCCGGAATATTTACGTGTACAACTTTTTATTTAAGTAAGAAATATTGTTTTGAGGCAGATCGACCAATATCTTATTAAGAATATTCGCAGTTTGATTCTTAATCTGTGAAGATAAATTAATTCGTTAATTTGGCTTTATTAACAAAAATGTAAGCGACAAAAACAACCTTGGCTTGTCTTTCTTCTGGTCGACACTCTAGAGGTAGCTATATTAATGTATAATATATATAATAATATAATGTATATTATAGCATAATACATCTCAATACATTTTATTACATTCTTCCGTAGAAATCATCAGACCACACGGCAACTATAATGAAAGATTGAAACTAGACAAATGAAAGATTTTTATCGTTTTTTTTCTGAGTTTCATGAGCATTTATTTATACTACGTGAGTTTAATAATTATTAGCTATAAGAAAATTAACAGATTTTAATTTTTTTTGACATATTAATTAAATTTTTCACTAAATTTTTTGCCCTGGTCTTACTTACAGACCATTAAATATTAAAGCCATAATGCCGGATCTCAGCATAGCTCAAGTGCCTAAATCGAAAATGGTTATACTTACAATCAAGTGACTCAAATTTTGCGAGTTTCCAAGTCTGTTATTTTTCGCAATTTAAAACGATTCTGGCAGAGTACACGGGCCAAAGGTTTTTTTCGTGCAATGTTTCTGTCAATTATGTATTTGTTATATATTCACATTGTGCCCGTGCCATCTGACCCAAATGTATTGTCAACTTTGTATCCATGTACATACATACATATAATCACAACTATTATCCCCTCAGGGTTAGTCAGAGACTAGGCAAAAGCACCGCATAGTCCCCGCTTCACCAAGCAGTGACTGCACAGCGTGAGAGGTGGTGAGCCCGTCGCCGCTATAAGCTATTGGATGTTATGCAGTTCTACGTCCATTAGTGGCCTTTACGACACCCAAAGGAAGAGACGGGTTGGTAGTATTCTTTAAATGACCACCACACGGCTCACATACGGCTTGTATCCATGTGACAAGCAATAATAAATAAATTAATTGATACCTGCCGTTTTTGAAGTCCTTATAAGTGTAATGTGTGAGTGATAGGCGACTAAGGGCGTATTGGGTACTGGGTCTGTGATTGTGTAGGCGATGAGCTAGCCACTTTCACGATTTCTTCATTTGACCAACCCACTCTATTTTTGTATGGATAAATGTGGTCTTTGGACTCTGCCTACCCCTTCGGGGATTACAGGCGTGATTGTATGTATGAATGTGAATGTGAGTGATATCTTCATATGTAACTACATATAAAGATATCACTCACACATACAAGCTTTATAACATTAATCTATATAATAATATGTATAACTCAATGGTGACTGACTGACTTAGTGATGTATCAACGCACAGCCCAAACCACTGGACGGATCGGGCTGAAATTTGACATGCAGGTAGATGTTATGACGTAGGTATCCGCTAAGAAAGGATTTTGATTTATTCTACCCCCAAGGTGATAAAATAGGCGATGTAAGTTTGTATGAAACTTTGTCAATTTAAAACCGATCGGGCTGAGACTTTGAAAGGATATTAAAGGGTTCCCGTGGGATAGTTAAAAACCATAGTAAACGCGGACGAAGTCGTGGGCAACAGCTAGTCCAATCATAAACTTAGTAGCGTATCAGTAGCGTACTCAGTGTGTTCGTATGCTATAATATAGACATCGAAAACAAAGCAGTCTTCGCCGTGGGCAACCCAACTTTGTTATCTCAAGTTCTTTGTGTTCGGATTGCATAAGCCGTTGGTCCCGGTCGCTATTGTTACTGTTTCTACCCACCAACCCGCATTGGGCCAGCGTGGTGGTGTAACGGCCCATACTTCTCATGTGTTTCTGCATGAAGAAGACCTGTGCCCAGCAGGTATATAGGCTGAGGACATGACTGCCAATCCATCATTAATAAACAATCAGAATTAAAACCACCACAAATCTCAATTGCAAACTCGGCATCCTACAACTGAACGACTTCAATTTATCCAGTCCAAAAAGGTTTAGTTTCAAAGACCCACAAAAAGAACCAGCGACTATTCTCTTTAACTTTTTTATTTTCTACAGTACGGCATGGTAATTAACCAAACGGGCAGTTAACCCCATCGCGGTCTCTCCTAAACGCAGTTTCGTCTGACATAAAGACAAAATGGGTCTCCGAGAAGTAGAGGGTAATTTTGGAATTTTACTAGAAGCACTTTGTACCTTGCAATAACGCGGTACGATTTATTTTTGTTTGGAATTAAAAGTGTTTAGGAATTCTACAAATTCTTAACTTTGCTATGTTATTCTGTTGCAGTTATTTCTATCGCAATAATTACTTATCTATTAAAAGTTAAAAATGACATTATTTCTGCTCACGTCAGGTTAGCGAGAGATTTTTTTGAACTGAAAGTTCATTTTTATTATGATCTTATTAAAAGGAAATATCCAATAAGGATTATTTTGCTAGCCGGAAATTGGCAAAAGCGGTAATTTTTGTGATCCACAAATACAGTCATCAACAAAAACTGT
Organism: Parapoynx stratiotata; assembly: GCA_910589355.1. Lineage (NCBI taxonomy): Eukaryota > Metazoa > Arthropoda > Insecta > Lepidoptera > Crambidae > Parapoynx > Parapoynx stratiotata. The sequence goes on along the minus strand of OU342468.1, from coordinate 2,469,613 downwards.
TCCATAAAATAGAAAAAACAGAGCAGCAATACATCAAATCGAATTTTTTTGTGAAAGTTTTTTAAACCAACCAGTAAGTTTTTTAAGATATTTTCCATTCAACTTCAAGACTGAGAATTCCTGCTGTATCTAGTAAATACGTATCTGCGTCGATCTCCTGAGACTCAGCCGTATAAGGATTAGGAATTTGTGCGGATTTGCTTAAGGGGATAGACGAGGAAAATTGGGAATTGTTTCCTAAACCACACGTCGGTAAAGTTTCAACTTAAGGCCGAAATAAGCTAAGAGGCGCTCGTAATAATGTTATTTTAATATTCAACGATGTACCTGAAGGCGAACGCTTCGTCTAACTCAAATATAATAATGTACTAGATTTTGCTCGCCTTACAGTCAATTGGCCTTTAGGATCAGCCCTTTTTCTGAAATGAGGAATCCTGCGACTTTTTTATATCCGTGGCAATTTGTGTACAGTGTGAAGGATATAGTGGTTTAGGTAAAATATACAAAATAAAAATTACAGCCCATTTGTTATTAGGAAAGTGTTCCAAATACTCTATGAAACAAATACTGAACACAAAAATCACAAATATAATTCACCACATTTATTAACGTTTGGCCAAGCTACAACCAACCAAAAGACAAAAGACTGATTCAATACTGAATCGTCTGTATTATGTCTGGCAATTTAGACAAGATCTTAGGTATTGAAATTTAAACCCCACCCATAAAGTAGATCTTGTTCGCCAATTATATTAACATAAAAACTAAGAAACCAACTAGAAGGAAAGCTTCTTACAATAGAGAAGAAGACACTAACAATAACAATACAATAAAGCAATTTGAACCTTAACAATTTGTACTAAAACTTAATGTCACCCAAAAGTTGCTTACCGTTGAGCTCGTAGAATAATTTCAGAGTAAACCGAGCATCGGAAAAATTTATATGGATTATCGTGATTAATATTAATACCTACATTGCTCGGCGGATACGCAACATGATTAGCTGAGTGTTGTGTTATGAATTGTATTGAGCTGGACGTAATACATTTATTCATTTGTATTCTGCGTTACCAATTCCGCTTGTTAGTGGAGTTATCGTTAAATTATAATGTACAAATTCGGGCAGATGTACCAAATGTAGAAACGATAGCGATGGAGAAAAAGTAGGAAAAAATAAATGTGATATTTCCTGAGCTTATTTGAATTTGGAGTCCAAAAATTCGGGTTTTTTAAAACCACATAAACCCTTAGTGACACTAAAGGTATTCATATAACACAAAGTTAGTGTTCACGTTTATAAAGTGAAGGAAATGTGTCAAGATCGTAACAAGAAGGGCGTAGTCATCGGGAAGAAGTTTGATTGTATGTTGATTATTTATGATGTAATATTTTCAACACTCTTTACTTTTCATGTCATAGATATAACTAGCAATAAAGTATAGACGACCTCCGTGGTAGGGTGGTCTGTATGCCGGTCTCAAGGCGTCGCCATCTCGAGAGGTTCAGGGTTCGATACCCGGTGGGGGCAAATGTTTGGATGATGAATTTTCAGGCATTTGTTCTCCAGACTTGGATGTATTATTTATATATATATATATATATATATTAATATATTTATCCGTCATCTAGTGTCCGTAACACAAGCAGCATTAGTTGCTTAAAAGGGGGCTAGTTGATAGGTGTGCATATTTGAAGATATTATTATTATTATAGCCAATAAAATCGCACTGGTACTAAAGAAGGTTTAATAATATTCTATATCGTTGGCTTGAACCAAATTACTTACAAATGAAATTCTACAAGCACATGACTAATCCTTAATAAGAAGTATTGGATTTATGCAAATCAACCGTAAATGAAAACAGTGCAAAGAGGGTAAACTACGTAAGCAAGGAATAAAACAAGCTCACAATCACGCTGAAATGCATTCCTTTCATGTTTTAGAGCATAACGTAAGAGTATCATCACGCCCCTTTCCCCAAAGGAGTTGGCAGAGTTAACCCACATATTCGCCATATATGTTTAAGCGACTAAGGGCGTATGGGTACTGGGTCTGTGATTGTGTAGGCGATGAGCTAGCCACTTGTTACTACTCTTTCTCGATTTGTCATCTGACCAAACCCAATTTTTGTATGGCTAAATGTAGTCTTAAGGGTCCGGCGAACAGTGAATTTTTCATACAAACGTAATAACAAAATCATTTTCAATTTGAGAATATCTGGACATATCATCGCTGTTATTCGGATTAAGAAAGTATTTTTCTGTTTCTGTTAAAAAAATTGTTCAAAATATTTATAAACTTATAAATATATGCGATTATATTTCGTAAAATTTTCGACGTTTTCGGACATATTTTCCGCTTATTTGTTTCATATTAAAAACGCAATTAATCATTATGTAATTTTAACAGAAACATAGAAAAATACTTTCTTAATCAGAATAACAGCGATGATATGTACAGATATTCTCAAATTGAAAATGATTTTGGTATTACGTTTGTATGAAACATTCACTGTTCGCCGGACCCTTAAGGAGCACAGTGCTCCTTGGACACTGCCTACCCCTTCGGGGATTACAGGCGTGATTGTATGCATGCATGTTTAACTCCCCACGTTGTAATGCACCAGGCACAATGTGAGGCTACCAATATTCACAATCAACTGTATAAATTTCATTCATACTCAGTGGTACAGGCGGTGGGATCGATGGGGGGACCCCTTTCGAACTAGTAGTGCAGTCCGCAAATAAAACACATTAGTCCTCTAATGGCCTTTGCCGTAATAAAACAAACTTAATTAAGTCCGCTGTGTTCCAGCCATAAGTTCATGGGTTTGATAAAGGATCGAGATTTAATCGGAAATCGGATTCGAGAAACCTGCTTCAACTTTAGTATTCAGAGATGTGTAGTATGTTTTGTGCTCTTATGTTAGTTGAATTATATACTCTAACAGCAAAATATAGTAAAAATACTTATTCGACGACAAAAATGAAACGGGAAGTAATTAATTGGGCAGCCATTTAATTATTTGATCAGCAACAAAAAGGTCGAAAAATCATTTGGCAAACAAATATTTTGTCATCAATATAATGATTTAGGCGGACTAATTATATGGGCAGCAATATATATGTCACCGAAACTAGGAAAAGGATCATGAAGGATCAAGGATGAATTCCTAGGAAATGTATTTTGATAGATATTAGGTAAAGGTTATTTTTTATGACCCTTATAAACAATATTTTTGTCATCAAAACATATATTAAACAATTTGGTAGCAGAGAAAACATTTGAGTTGCAGTCCATAAGTTGCTGACCAGTTAGTCATTTTAGCTGACCAATTCTATTTACAAATCGTTTACAAACACCCAAAAGAAACTATAAAATTAAGATTATGGAGTTGAAGAATCAGGCACGCTACTTCACATATCGTTTTATTATTTAAATGCGAAATCAAAATCTTGTTATAGTTAATTAATTGATGAAAATTGATCATAAGGTATTAAATCTGAATATTAAACGTTTTATACGTTTAAACCACAACATACAAAAGAGAATTAATTACCACGCGTTTATAACTAGTCCTCGATCGCGCTAAATAAGAACGTTTTTACCACAACCCAATCTCAGTAGAAAACGTTATGGTCCATCCACACTCGAAGAGGTGCCACGAGGAATCGCGAGAACGAAATTATGGAGGGAAATTCCATAACGTTTTCGACTGCGATTTGTTCGTGGAACGTACTTTCATATTGAGCGCGATCTGGGCCCTAATATAAGTAGATATTTGATTTTAAAACAAATAACTACAAGTAAATGTATTTATTTTAGATCGACAATAGTAACTAAGTGGTAAGTAGGACACCCACATTTCACCTGAAATCTTAACACATGTACTTAACATTTCAGCCACCGGGCACAGTGTGAAACAAGCGACATTCACAAAACACTGTATAGTCACGAGCATAAATATATTACATTTTAGTACTTTGACATTTTGACATCACCAGTGTACACTTCTGAACGCGAAAGTAATAAACGTTACCATAACTATTGGGTCCTTACCTATGAAATTGGTGTTTTTATCCTGTCTTAGCAATTTGTCCGTAACTATTAAGTTTCAGAACATTCTTATAAAATAATTGCCTCTTCTAAAAATAGACCATATATTCGAGCTCGTATTATTTGATTTGATAATTTTCTGTAAGTTTAATTGTGTTAAAATTAGACACAAAGACAATTATTTTTAACTGCCTCTCAAATACATCATTTGATTTGCATTAACATAAAAACGATGAATAATTTTTATCAAGCGTGTTCACACACATATTGCTAAAGCTTGTCTAATGATACATGCCAAATATTATTATCTCTGGATTTGTCGTTGTGAAGAAAACTGATAAAATGTTAGTATGTAAAATGCAGACATCCCCAAAATCTCCATACAAAACACCAATTTCATAGCTAATGACCTAATATATCATATACAAATGAACCAGCATGGTAGCTAGCTATTTTGGGTCTGCTGGTTGTTAAGTAATTGAGCATTGACGCTTGCAAGCTGGTAGTGATGGTCAGTGGTCATCGTAGCGTACAGATATTCACAGAATCACTCTAAAGACAGAGAGTAAAGATAATAATTATAGAAGTTAATAGACGAAAGAAGCGTGTGACTACTGTTATTCGTCTTACTAGAGGTATATCTTCCTAAAATGATAACTACATATTTCCTTATTTCTCATCTTTTCAATACAGACATAGTGACATAGACATAGTATGTGTTATATATTTTATATATAATAATATAAAATATAATAAATATTTATTATATTTTATGTCATTTTTATTATAATGTACGAGTTTTTGAATTTAAGTTTTTAATTTTTCTCTTTCGCACTGGTGTCTCTTCCTTTTCAATACTAAATCTCACACACCTGTGATGGGTTGGCTGGCTGAGATCTCGATTAGAGATAAGTCCTCCTTTGCATAATATTATTATATAATAATTGTGTTTATTGATGCAATAAAGAGTTTAATAATATCTGCTTTAAATTCTTTAAAAATGTATCAAAAAGGCATTAAACTGGTAGTAAAAGGAAGTTGACTTTTGACGCAATATCCTCTGTTCCATAAATCCTTATTTGCAGATTCTATCATCCAAAGCCGATTCACTTAATATTAGGTTTAATCTGAACTTTTATTCGATTCGGTTCAAATTCATTTAATTTATTTTTTCATCTTTCATGATCTATCGGTATATATCTAGTTGGACTATCTAAGATTTTTCTCTAACATTATACCTCACATTATTATCATTTTCGTCTCCAGTTTCCTGTACATTATCTTTATCCGTTCTGAAACATATTTTATAACGTACAATAAAATATTTTATTACGTAACTTTCTTCATCACATAAAAGGTCTTTTACACCATGAAAGGGTAGTAAACAATATTAATTAACGATGAAATGTGACAAGCCTGTTGAAAATTAAGTAAAAGTTTGCGAAATGATATGAAACGCTTTACAGCCGTAACGGCTCATTACGATTTCAATATAAAATGGATATTAATTCTTGTAATTACCAATAATGAAATGGATAATAAAACGCCACAACTCTGAGATTAAATAACTTCTGAGCTAAACGGGGATATAAATAGAAAGTAGCTCAGTTGGGCTAAAGTAGTTACTTTATATGATTTTAATCGTATAATGCTTAAAGCCATAACTATTTTAAGTCTTTGGGATATTCCTAAAACCTATGTGAAATAAAAAAAGCGTTAAGTAAATACTTATTCAAATGCTATAGAATAGAAGGCAATGGTGTAATGGAGAATATCTCACAAGATATTAGGATCAGAATTTCTAACTGAATCGATATTGTTTAAGGGTGGTACTGTCTTATGTTAGAGTTTTCTTCTTATTAATCTTTTATCAAAACATACTTGTGAATACAATACTACAAAAATTCTAATGGCATGGTTTCAAAACAAAGCAATGCTTGATTTTTGCACTAGTAGCCACTCGCTTTTCTACGTTTAAATACTTTGTATAACAGAAGCCAGAAGTTTTACAACTTTAACAAATTAGGCTATTAGGCTATTTAGTACCATTGTTTGTATTCATCAGTCTCATTCTATTCATCTTTCTAAACAATTAAAAATTTGCGGCGGCTTACTTTGATTCTCAAGATGCGAACCTTGTACAAAGTCTTTTATTGCATTTGTCACGGCTGTTGTATCATGTCTATAAACTAATCTTATAATAAAATTCGCGGATGATTGAAGATGAATCGCAAATTGGCGGTTAATATGGATACTCGTTCTGAAATAGTCGTCTGATTTAAATTAATTCAATGTTCAGATTAAATAAAAATATTTAGTTACTTTACTTAATAATGATGACACAATAAATTTGACTTCTGTTGAAGCAGTAGCTTAAAATCCAAGATATTATAAACTCCTAGTAATTATTTCAATGGGTACTTTTAAGTCTGGATTCTTTTACATACATATTCATTTTACAAATTATTTTAGTAATTAGAAAATGTTTCAACACTAAACGACTTGTACTCATGAATTTGCTCTTTAAGTATAAAAGCTAAATAGACATCTAAACAAAGCTGAACTTGATGCAGTGAGTTCGAACTAAAAATAGTCAAAATCCAATCAATCTTGCTATAAACGACGCTCAATATGAATTGCAATCTTGGTCCAAGAATAATAGCCTTGTCGAGACGAGAGAACAATATTTGAATCCAGGGTACCAGCATCGCAAATAGTCGACTACCCACAGAATTAGTGAAACCGACAAACAATTTGGCCACGACAAACTGGCCAAACTAAATAATGGATGCTAAAAGAGCAAAAGTTTCACTCTCTAGCCTTGAACCTAAATTACTTCGGGGGTTCATTATTTCAAAGGATCGGTCGTAAATGAAAGTTTGGTCTGGTTCTCATATTTATTACCTTCGGAAATATTTTCTCAGGTCGAGATATAAATAGTTTACTTTTGAGTTTACGACACCCACCCGTTACTGACAAAACAATTTTACGAGGCAACCTAGGCGGTATACTAAGTAAAATATGTGAGCTATTAAAATTAAGGGTTAGCTGAAGTCATGCATTTTATTGAGATCCACTGTCTCTTTTCGGTAACTCATTTCTTAGTTCCTAATGAGATTTTAATAAAGATTTACATTGTGATGGTATAAGTGATTTTTGAAGATAACAGAAGTGGTGAAACTCAGTTTAAAAATAACTTTTCTCTCTTCATCGTCTTTCGATGGTAAGCCATCTTAATTAATTCGTTAACTCAAAATAGCGTTAAACAATCCAAAAGGGCTATTAAGAACCGTAAGACTGCCTACGCCTACAATTACACCTATAAAATTTTTAATTACATGCACGCAATATTGAGCATCAAAGCGATATGTTGTTAGTATGAAGCTGTTGACGAGGGAAGGTACAATAGATCGCATTTTCGGTTGCTCTAATGGCTTGGACATTATCCGAAAACCGTTTTTAACGCGAATAAAATTTACTGTGAAATTTTAGGACAGCGCAGAGTTATCTTTATGTACATTTTTATGCTTTTTTCAGGTAAATGTTATCGGTTCGCGGCCAGAGTCTCAACGTCGCGGCCATTTACGCTTTATCGTCGTAAAGTTAATAAAATTAATACGAGAAATTATTTTTATCAAAATATTTTATGTTTTGTTTTATTAAGGAAAGAGTGTTGATAATAACACATCCAGATTTATTGCAACATAATTTCGAGAAAACTTTTGGGTTCGTAATCTTTGGAAAGAGGAATTTGTTACGTTGTGGAGAATGACAAAAGTTTCACACTAAACTTTTTCTCACGACCCAATAGGAGTCGAGTTACATAAACAGTACCTATATCAAATGATGAACTTGCCGTACCTGAATTACTAGTCACAAAATAAGATATATTTCATATAAACCGTCGCATTTCTTACCGGAATCGTTTAGGCAATTTGTTTAAATTACTTTCCTATGCTAATCCGCCTCGTGTTGCGAATATTTTCCGCGAATAAAGAATACGGTAGGCGTTTGAGATCGGAGAATTGCCTTGGCTCAAATGATGCATGTCGTAGAAGCTTAGTCCTGAACGTAAAAACGAGATACTACAAGCTATTACATGGGTTACATCGTAAATAATCGTTTTAGCTTCGTAAATAAATATGTGTATAGGCCTGGTCCGGGCGAGCCGTTATCTGATCCGTTCCTCGAGGATGTAGCCAGGAAAATGCTTTTTAAGAGGCGAGATAGGAGCATAACGTAGCATGGGCATAAGTTTTGCGGCCCGTGTTAAAAGATAATGAGTGCGGATATAGCATATAAGAAAGATGCTGCGTACCCTTTTGAGAGGGACTCTGCTTATCTCTAGCGACCTTAAGGTAAATCTTTTATAGGTATTTTGTGGCACTTATATAAGTGAGTGAGTATCCAAATATTCATGGCGAAGTAAATACCACAAAGATGTAAGCGAAAGTGATTAATCTGCTTCCAATAAAGATAGCAGCTTCGTAAAGAAAGGATAAATAATGAGTAAACTGTGAAGTGATTTGAAGTTCGAAATAACAATAAGGAATCGTAGAAGTCTAATCTGAAAATTTTTGAACTATAAACATAAAAAATACCATTTGATCAAACAATACTTTATGGATACTTACTGGATATTTGCTAATTGAAAAACCAAGAAGCGATCACCATTTTACCAGTGCAGTGGTGTCGGAATTAAACACCTATTTTGGAGAACAAACTGCACATTAATATGACCTTACTTATGAGAAGGTTGATGCGTCAGAAATAATGACAAAACAATACTAAATATAGGTCATGCAAGTTGAAGATTTAACCTTAGACAAACTGCTTATTTCTTACTAATATCTGTACAAAAATAAACAACACACTGTTGTGATATAGGTAACAGAACAAGCAAGACATCATGTGATAGTCTTATGTGAAACGAAGTACGTCGTCCTAGCTACGACATCTCCGATAGTGTAATGAAGTGCGCAGGGTAAATTAGATCAGACATTGTTAAACCGGAATCAATATTTTGGAACATTAATTAGAAAAGACTGTTAGAAAAAACGATAATCAATCAAAGCCAGTGTCGTAAAGCGTTTTCAATTACCCATTCTTTCTGTTCCTTCGATCGTGATGAGCTAGCTTGTTCTAATGAATATGGACACCCACAGCTCGGTTAGCCAGCTAACGAACAATTGCGTTGGCGGACAACTAAACTTGATAATTCTTATGATTGGCCTGCCATATACGAAACGCTCAAAGCTAATAACAATTAGGATATTGGTTTTGACGTGCATTAGTTTGATTGGGTTCGTGCTGAGAACTTGGCAGTTGGAAAATTTATTAATCGCTGAGATTGGTTAGATAGGAAATGGCTGGAGAACTTCATGAGTCTAAAGTTTATAGACATTGATAATACTGATAATGTTGTACCTAAGACTGCTAGTACACTGTTTCCTCTCAGTCTGGACCTACTACTGGTACTACTCTTCCTAAATATTAATAATAATATTTTTTCTCACCACGAAGAGTGACAATGCATCGTTCTCGTTTGTGATTGATGATAGGTACAAACAAAAATACCAACGCAACATTTCATTAGGCTCGCAATCCACAGCAGCTGGTAATAAATAAAAATGCAAACTCAATACTACTGAAAGGAATTAAAAATAAAGTAATAATATTTAATACTCAATGTAATATAAGTCGTCATTTTTAAGGTAATTGAAGATGTTATAAATGAGGATGATGCGAACGACTTATCTGACTGTAAATAGTTACCTATAGTAGCAAATGAGATTTCAAGCAAGCATCTCTCTTCGAATGCTTTTAAATATGGTTTACACCCTTCTTTGAGAACTCAATGCACGCAATCTCCTGGGAGAATCTCACTAGGGAATTATTCCTACTACTAAGAGTAGGGGAAACTTAAAGAGGACAGTGCGTTGTTATGCACAGTAAGAACCCTGAACCATTAGATTACTTCAACATGCTAACAAGCGAACACATTGTCTGTATGTAGCGGCATAAAACTTTGGTGTTGACAGTTACCAATAGCTGCGCATAGGGTACTGACATTGCACAAATGAGGAAGACGATATACGACTGGAGAGCCAATCGGCGCCTCCGATTACGGATGAGATGAGATTCTGAGCGCCGTTTGACTAAAGTCAGCACCAAAGTTATATGCCGCTACTTGTATCTGATGGTAAGTGAAGTGGCAATAGCCATCTATATTATTTGTCATGCATGTAAGCATAGCATCTGCTTTTTATTATAATTCCTAGAAGGATTCTAGCTATGTTCATTGCCAATCTGGGAGATATGATATTAAGTCGCAACGGACATAATTTCACTGCGTTTAAACAAGAATACAAGAATCCTAACTCAGATACTTTGAAGCAAAAATTGTGATACACCCAGCTCCCTCTGGTAAAACCTATATTTTAAGCCTTCTCAAATCGTTAGTCACCATTCAAATTAATGTTGGATAATAAAACTGACGGAAAATTTAATAGGTCAGGGCTATGTGTTCTAATTAGTCTGCTTAACGCCATAGTTAAGTCAACCTGTTTGTTCCGGTGACCGCGTTAATTTTGGCGGTATGACTTTGTAGTCTATTAAGATTCAATAATAGCAAACTAAAGCGACTCTCCACTCTAGCAAAATTAATATAATGAATGAAGCACTAAACAATGTGTTTGTAGTGTACACATTCTTTAGAAGTGGTTTCTTGGTGGTGGTATAAGAGAACGACGTGTAGATAACAATGAGAATGCTTTAAGGCACTTGCTTTACCTTTTAAAGCCTATAATTCCTTCGTCACAAGCATTCGTAGTCAAGCTTAGAAAATAGGGGTAAAATACCGGGTAAACCCTTATTTACTTTTTAATCCAAAAAAAGACCGAAGAATTGAGCGAGCAAACAATCCTAGACGGCGCTTAGAAGCAGTTACGAGTTCGTTGGAAAACGAAGGCGATCTAATCTCGCATCTAGCGATTGAGTGAGAGGGTTCTCGAAAGCAATGCATCACCTGGCTTCCGTTGCAGCGACGATCTTGATTTCTTCCCTAATGTACCTCCCACGTCCTACACACGTGAGTGATACAGCCAATAGTACAAGATCTCCCTCGGCCCCCGGGATGCGAACAAAAGACGGCGTCACATTTAAGCGATGCTGAATATTCGAAGGTCTACACTCGCTGGCTTAGACACATCTTCAGTTTGAATGCCTGACGTTACCCGATAAGATTGGTAGCTGACCATTTGACACCTACGCTGGCTACCGAATATCGATTCTTTATTCACACGCATATTCGATTATCGCTATTAAGATTTGAATAGGAAATTGCTTTTAATGTCTGCAGTATTGTCATAAATTTTAAACAGGATGTCATTACTAACAGCTACATTTCAAGAATCTCGACTTTATTTTTAATGCGTTAAACAAAAAAAACCTTAACACTTTCAATACCGTTGCAGAATTGCAATATAATAGAAATCACAAAATATATTATGTAGATAACGATGAAAAAAAAACCTGCAACAGAATTTAGAAATGCAAAAATCTGACTTAAAGCATGCATGATTAGAACTAATATCGAAAAAACATCACACGAGATAATATAAAAGTCATAAGGACACGCTATCGACGCCAGGAAAAAAATAATAGATAATTTAGATAACAAGAGGCCATTGAGGAAGGTACTAAATAAATTGTGAGTGTTCGTTAGATATTCAGAGCTCTTCACGTGCTGGAAATTCCGCGTCGAGTACCATTATGAGGGATGAACGTTTTTTCACGCGCGTTTAAACCGCTAGACTACACAACACATTAATTTTATAAGTTATATACGTATACTCGTAAAATATTGGGTCCTTACCTATGAATTTGGTGTTTTTATTCTGTCTTAGCAATTTGTCCGTAACTATTAAGTTTCAGAACATTCTTATAAAATAATTGCCTCTTCTAAAAATAGACCATATATTTGAGCTCGTATTATTTGATTTGATAATTTTTTGTAAGTTTAATTGTGTTAAAATTAGACACAAAGACAATTATTTTTAACTGCCTCCCGAATACATCATTGATTTGCATTAACATAAAAACGATGAATAATTTTTATCTAGCGTGTTCACACACATATTGCTAAAGCTTGTCTAATGATACATGCCAAATATTATTATCTCTGGATTTGTCGTTGTGAAGAAAACTGATAAAATGTTAGTTTGTAAAATGCAGACATCCCAAAAATCTCCATACAAAACACCAATTTCATAGGTAAGGACCGTATACTCGTGAAACAATTCTTTCACAAAATATGCAAATCATATATAATTAGGAGGTATTTTTGATAATGTGAACTTAAATTCGAAACAAATCTTATAAAACAACAATTTTTCTATTACAACCCGTCATAAAATGTTTTTTTTTTTCTAAGATTTTGATGGATAGTTCCATAAACAAAGTTCTTCAGGCTTGAACAGTTTCCCTAAGTATGACTGTTTTTTTCCCTTAAAAAAACTGTGTTTAAGTAAGTAATTATATTTTATTTAATAATTATTGTATGAATAAAGGCGATGCGGTGCAGACTCCGCTGTCCGACCGCGTGCTCGAACCGCGCTGCGGAACTTAGTGACAATCAGCAGAAATTTTAACGTTCTGCTTGCCAACATCTATTCGATCTCAACCGATATTAAGACATCCATTTGGCAACTGCCACAGCAACCCCTCAAAATATATCTGACATGTAACTGAATACAAACTTTTTTGTACACAATAGAGAGTTTCTGCATTCGAATAATATTTCGCATACGAATAAAGGGTTCTTTGAATCCGGATTGAATTTAAAGAGCGAGTTTCCTTTACGAGAATATAAGTTTCCGATAGGTAAGAAGTGTTTTACTACTTTTTGTTTGGTCGTATAAAACTTTCTGATGCTGCCAACTTTATGAATAGAAAACTCTGAACGGAATACAAAGAGAACAAAATGCTGAGATCTCATTGAGTCCAATGATATAGTTTATCTTTGGGAAAAGTTCATAAATTGCCCTTTATGGTGTATTTGTCACAAATCCGTAGATTTAAATTATTTCGCATGATAACGACGTAGAATTTCGTGGCATTACTTTTGCAAGTGAAAATGAACTTCGGTAAATTTTCATGGCGGAAAAAGAAAAAATAAGCAAAGACGCGAAGCAAAAAGAATGCCTGAATGTGATCACAACCGCCCCCTTTTGGATGTTAGGGGCTTGGGAGAAAATTTATACAAAGGCTGTCCTTTTGCTTTGGAAGCGTTATTTCATGAGAGAATGTTTAAACATGGATGTTTTAAACTTTTTTAACCAATTGGTGCTTCCATTATTCCTTTTACATTTTACATAGACCTAACTACCAAAGCATCGCGGCTGGCTATGATCAATCTCCAAATTATTGTATAAGATATAATGATAACGGCAGATATGTTATAATAGCTTTGTTGCGGAGCGTTAGCACCTTTTTAGATCTATAGTTTATGTTTTTATAGTTTTTTACTACTGATTGTATTATTGATTGATATTACTGATTGCCTATTTAATTTCTACTCACCTTAATAAGAATTTTTAATAAGCTTCGCTTTGAAAAGTTAAAGCAAGTATTTCAAACGACGTTTCAGTATTGAAGTCGATACTTTTTTAAGACAAAATCTCTGAGTAAAGGACGATTCAAAAGAAAAATAACTTAAAACAAATATTTACCTACTTCCAAATTCATTGTTAAGGAAATTATCGGAGAAGAGCATTTGAATTAGAACATGAATGCCATATGCTCCATACGTTTCTGACCACGCCATTATGTGAGTAATGTTTGCTATTTTGAGGACTCCTAAAATATTTTGTTACATGTTTTAAAAACATTACTTAACAAATACCAATTTATTAAAATGTACAGAAAACCACTCAATCCTTTACTTCTTACGGAAGAATCTTATAAAAAAAATTAAATAAAACGCGATGCGAATAACTGCGTAACTCCGTACTCCAGAGCCCAAATCTACTTCATATACACACTAACCGTTAGATTATAAAAAATAACTGCGCATATACCTCTCTAAGCCCGGCCCGCTGAACATCATGAGGCATATTTACATTTTTTCCTCAATTCGTTCCTGCGTTCCGTAAAAGCTTACTCCGCCATTTTGGTAAGGCTCGATTGGGTTTGAATGTTCGTCTGTATCCTGAACAACCCTTTTAAATAGATAACCAAATGAATTGGAACGGCGTTGTGTACTAACAAATTTAAATTTATACAGAGTGCGATCGTAATAATAAATATAATATTATGGAAGGCTTTAAAACGTATTAAAAATATATTAATAATTTTTTTCTTATAAAATTCAGCTGCTGAATCACACATTCTATATAATATTTATGGCCTTTCAAATCTCGTCCTTCCTAAATTATGTTAATTTCATTTGCATTAATTGCAGCTCGAGAAAGCTTAAAAATTCAATTAAGTACGCAAAACTAAGAATTTTCAAAGTTTTTTCCCGTTTTATGACTTATACCTAATAAAGCTAGTTGGCAATCATCAGTATTTTAGAATATTATGAAATTCACATAATTTATCTGGGTGTTTAATACCTCTGCCCAGTGCCTACCTCTTCGGGGATAGAGGCGTGATGATATGTTATGTTTTATGTTATAATTTATCTATTACCTTCACAAACTAATACAGGTTTTTCTGTTCACTTCACTTCTACCGTCAAACATAACCTTACAGGTAAGGAAAACATGTTTTGGACATTCAATTCCAACGGATTCTAATTCAGGTTTCAACATCAAGTGATTTTAATAAACCTCTGTCGTTGTTTGGACTTTTTCGAAATTACTTTGTATTTCCGGAGAGAAATAACCACGTGTAAACAGGAACAAAGTTTAATTTTGTTCTGCTAATCCAGAAACAAATAGGGAGTTGGTTGGGGAGTGATAGCCACTCAGATCCCAGACGCCAGGCACAATAGCAAATTCTATTGTCTTGGCATCTCAAGATGCCATTCGGACTTAAGGAGTTCACAGACGGCAGCTATAATAAATATTAATGTAAATTGCATCACCATCGCCATAATCAGGCCTTGGATGAGTGACCAAAACTTTTTGATCTCGATCTCGTTCGTGCTTCAGAAGTCGTGGTAGTTATTGTAACCGTTTCTACCGACTAACTCGCATTGCGCCAGCGTGGTGGTGTTATGGCCCATACTCTCACGTGTTTCTCCATGAGGAAGGCCGTTTAAATGGGACGCATATAGGCTGAAGATATCTGTAGACTGTTCAACAATCCAAAAGACTTCCCCCACAAACATCAATTAACTCCCTCTCAATTGGCGCTGCAGAGATCACAAACGCCCTTGGATCTCTGCAACTACCTCGCGTCGTTAAGCGCCTTTTACCAGATGTACCACGGGGAATGTTCTGAAGAGCTTTTTAACCTTATACCACCCTCCCCTTTCCTGCTAAGGAGCACGCGTGCCGGATTGCGGAGCCACGCAAATACAGTGACGCTTTGCCCGCGCGTACTAAAATATTTAGGGAATCATACTTTACTCGTACATCCAGAGCATGGAATTCTCTACCGGCACTCGTGTTCCCTCCTTCCAACAGCATGGGTTCTTTCAAAAGAGGCGTGAAAAGGCATCTTATGAGCCAGCAAGGTGGAGGTCGCTAGGCCTGCATCCTTTGGTTCTGCCCTAGAATCCTTCGCATATGGACTTATATACTGCTTACCATCAGGTGGTGTTGAGTTATTTACTGTGCTGATTATTAAAAAAATCACCGCTTTGATGATATACGCTCATTCAAACATACTTGCCAACCCCTAGCTGGGGCGTGACTTAAATACAATTAACGTACACGTCTTTGCTACAAATTAAACTGGTCCCCATGTTCTAATGTTAAAATATTTTAGCAATTAAGACTCTTGTCTTATTAAAAGACTCTGTAGAGTGAAAAATTAATTAAAATTGAAGCCTTTCAGTTCCCTAGACGCAAAATAAAAGGGTGGCTACATACATTTCAGTAAGCAACTAAAGATCAACCGTGTTAGATAATTTGGACGGGATTATGCGGTATGCATGAAGGGTTTAACATTTAATATCGGTTATTTAAGCTTCCGCCAGATTACGGTAGAGGATGACGTTAAATCCGTTTCAATTGTTAGCTATATATTACGTAACTATACAAACATCAACTGTTGTTACTGATCTTATAATCCAAACTAATAAATAACTCAAGTACTTTGTGTGGCGTTGCTTAAAGAGCCCTCAACTACGATTAATCTAACTGGGCTCTTATATTAATTTAGCCAAGAAGATGATAGTGTAAAAATAAATCCAAAACTGTTAAATATATTAGGTCCTTACCTATGAAATTAGTGTTTTGTATGGAGATTTTGGGGATGTCTGCATTTTACATACTAACATTTTATCAGTTTTCTTCACAACGACAAATCCAGAGATAATAATATTTGGCATGTATCATAAGACAAGCTTTAGCAATATGTGTGTGAATACGCTTGATAAAAATTATTCATCGTTTTTATGTTAATGCAAATCAAATGATGTATTCGGGAGGCATATACACAAATAATTGCCTTTGTATCTGATTTTAACACAATTAAACTTACAAAAAATTATCAAATTAAATAATACGAGCTCAAATATATGGTCTATTTTTAGAAGAGGCAATTTTTTTATAAGAATGTTCTGAAACTTAATAGTTACGGACAAATTGCTAAGACAGAATAAAAACACCAATTTCATAGGTAAGGACCCAATATTTGAATACAATTTAAATTAAATATTTTCAAATATTTTTTTCCAACTCCACAACATAATATGAAGGTGGTAACGTCTCTACTCTTTCGGGTTAACTTCATAACGGTCACACAACGAGACACAATATTGTTCGCGAGCACTGGTGTTCGCTTGCTCCTCAAAGGGTTAATATGCGACATTCTGCTTCTATGTTAATAAAAAAGAAATCCCTTCTACAATAATGCACAAAAAATTCTTGCTTCCTACCGCACAACGCCATTCTTTATCAACGAACAATAATTGCATTCAAAATCAAGATGTAAGGACAGATATGGCGCCGGTATTTTCACTAATTAAGCCTCAACATGCGCATGCGCAACAATTAAGAAGCCAGATAAGCTCGATCAAGCTTCGATAGTCAACTTTACGATAGCATTCTAAGGGTCGGAGATTCACACCTCTCGAAGGAGATATTTCAGCAGGCTTCTTGTAAATTTCCATTTTAAAGATAAGGATTTACAAGCTATTTCTTTATAAATATTGGTATTAATTAATTATTTGGGAAAGGCATGATAATGTATTTATTTATTGCACGTAATTTAGTAGGAAGGTTTCATAAAGAGTGTAGAAAAAATTTTGATGGATTTTACGATACCCTTAAGGGACTTAACGACAGTACGTAATACCTATACCTATATGACGCGGTGTTTATTTTACATTACACAATGGTTGTGCCTATTAATATTTTTGTATATAATTATTAATATTATTTATAATTAATTAATTAAATTTATTTATTTATCCAAAATATACATCACATTACATAAAATTAAAGTCTCGCCAACCTGGACAACAGGTTGTTGGCGAGGAAGCGCTCATTAATTCATTCCGTATATTCTGGATATCCTAAACTTATACTACTAATCTGATAATCTTAACATTATTTATATTTATATACTTTAACATTCTGCCAAACATAAAAATGACTCTAATACATTTTGAAAATATTACAATTTTATGTTACCAATTTTGTAAGAAGAAAACGATACTAAACGAAACGATTACCTACTTTGACAATGAAAGAACAATATAACCAATAAATACAATATACAACCACACTTACAATTGTAAATACTTACTCCGAAAAATACATATTCCTTAGTCCGTATACATATTCCTTACTCCGAAAAATACATAAGTAGATTCCAGAATATTCTTACAAAAGTAATCTCAGCTTTAGACTTCGTGACTACAAATATTTATATATCACTGTCATCGTCATACTGCACAGTGTAATAAGCGTGCGTTTAAGCTCATCTAATACTATGTCATATGTTCTATTTCATCAAAATCCTTCCCCGCTTATAAACTGAACTCTGAAGATATTCCTTTGTGTCGTTAATTGTATTATCGCGCGGCTATATACATGGTGCTCAATTAAATCGCAGAGCAGGTAGGTAATAAGAGCTCGCTGTGAACGCCGCGTCGTTGATGTACCGCAAACGTGCAAGTCTGGGCACTGACTGTTTGAACTTGGTCATATTATTATTATAATTTTTTTTTTAAATAAAAAAATCATTACATTAATAATACTATCTTCACACATTCACACCTATCAACTATATTCTGGATAGTATTAATATCTATTTAATTGATAAATACATATAAATACTATCCAGAATATATGCAGTACATATATAAACATCCAAGACTGGAGAAAAAAACGCATGTATTCAATACACGAAATTTGTCCTCAGGGAATCGACCCCTGAACCTCACGAGATGAAGAGATGAATGAGAGAAGAGATGAAGATGAAGAGATGAATGAGAGAAGAGATATAACTTGACAGGCTCTAATCCGAAAGTTATGTTTAAATCATCTTAAAATTCCGTATTCACTGCAATATTGTCAAAGTCACTGTCAAATGCGAGGATCTTAATTCTATGCACTTATTGTTGCGTAGGTGGACGCAATACCTTACGGTTTCTTCACCAGTTAACCGGGAGCTAGAACGAGCTAGATCGAATGACGGTACAATAAAAATAAAAATATGGGTGGTTTCATAGGTATGCTGGTCGTCCATACATATATTAGTTAGACGAAGATACCCTAAGATGTAAACTAATCGTTCGAATGGCAGTATGTGTATTCGTCGTGTGTACCTTAATTCCCAAGTTTACAATATCAGTAGTCGCACCGAGCCTCAGAATACTATATTTTGACGTCATCATGTACTACTACCGAGGTATACTGAGTACGCCGCTTACCATGTACGAGGAAAATCAGATGCGATGAACTTATCTGTG
Organism: Parapoynx stratiotata; assembly: GCA_910589355.1. NCBI lineage: Eukaryota > Metazoa > Arthropoda > Insecta > Lepidoptera > Crambidae > Parapoynx > Parapoynx stratiotata. The sequence continues at coordinate 2,450,465 of OU342468.1, read as the reverse complement.
GCATAAACTTCACCACACTCCCTTTGTAATAATGAAAATGTGGTCATGAAATTTAGATTTAAGGTAATGGTTGGTGAGTTGAATTTGCTTTTAATATTTTTAGTGTTTTATACTTATTCGATTGATCTGATTTAGGAGTATACATAACATTTTGCGCATAATATATACGGGGTGTATAAAAATGTCGGTAGTCGGTACCTTTATACAATTTTTGCATCTTAATCGAGAGGATATTAAATGATATTCCATGTGGAACTTTCATCAAAGACTTGGAAAGGACGGGGCACTACTCGCCCAAAGGCCGCGGGAAACGCGGGTTCGATCCCACCGCCTGTACCACTGAGTTTGAATAGAAATTTACGTACAGTTCATGTGAATATCGCTTGCCTCACATTATGCCCGATGCATGGCAACAGGCTCGCCACCTGTTACACGGGGACCTTTTTTTTTTTTAACGAGGAGAAATCCATTTACGGACCGTACCTACCGGTGGCTAGCCGGTAGGCGTGTGTGGGACTCACCTGCCATATTGGTACTACCCACTAAAACTCCCCGATATACCCGTTCCTGCCCTTCTGTGGGAGCGACCCGGGGTCTGCCGGAGCAACTCTCCGAGTCGTTCCCAGGGCTTCCCGACCTAGACGGACACTAGGTCGGGGTTTGCGCCAGTGGGAGATTTTCCGGGCATATTCGGAAAATCTCCAGACGTGGCAGCCGGTGATACGCGTGCGTGGAAGCCATCCGACGCACGCAGCTGCTCCCGGGGCAAGTAGAGGGACTGGCTTATGGTGCCCGCCTTCTTCTGCCCACCCGTCTACGCCGGAAAGGAGGCGCTAAAGGATCCTCTTCCCGCTCCCTCTCCGCAGCCTCCTTCTGCAAGAGTATGTTTTCACAGAAGGAGGCGGCAGCCTCCCACACTCTCTTGCTGCCAACCATTGCCCTTATCATGGTTGGCAGCGAGAGGTAACCTCCGCCGAGTGCCGCGCGAAGTTCGCGGCGCTCCCGTCGCCAGGCCGGGCACTCCACTAGGGTGTGCTCGGCTGTGTCATCGAGGGAGTTGCAGTGATGACACCGCGGTGACTCCTCCCTCCTGACCTAGCATGGGATGTTCAACATCTCTGCCTACCGCTTCGGGGAGAAAGGCGTGATGAATTATGTTATGTTATCAAAGACTTCCTTGGCTAATGCCACAATATTTTTAGCAATAAATTGATTTAATTTGATATAACCTCACATTGACCCGATATAATCATCACAATCCCTGTGCTATAATCTTTAATTGGTGATTTTATTTTTGAAGTTATAGTCTGATGTTTACTGAACACAAGTGAAAACTTTCGAATAAAAATGTTTATACCATTACATCCAAACTCCAATGTTACTCCATATTAAATAAAATTATACTAAATATGTCTTAAAAAACCAGTAAAATCTGAAACAAAATGTTCAGTAGATCATAATGTTCCGTTATGTGAAACTCAGTAGACAACTTAAAGACTAAAAGCCTCAAAAACGATGATATATCGTCTACGGCTATATCACCCATAACGAGCTACAATCTCTTTTACAAAATCCACAGAGCACTGGAGATTATGCTGCTCAAATAATCCACTATTACGCCTGAACTTCACTTAAACGTTTTAAAATTCTGAACGGCGACAAAATTTAAAACAAAGGAAAATCGCATGCAGTTTACGATTAGGGACGGTAGGAGTAACCCCATTAAGCTGCGCACACACTTGAGCAATTACTGCTTAGTAGTTAAGATGAGATAATAATAATAAATGAATATAGATGGATGTGGACGGATCTAGAGTGACAGGAAGACCAAAGAAGCGATGGGTTGAATGATTTGAGAATAACAGAAGTGGATGCTGAGCTGGCGAGTGACAGAGGAGAATTGAAGAAGAAGACATGTTGTGCCGCTGACCACACCTAGAGTGGGATAATGGCAAGAAGAAAAGTTAAGATGAGATAAAATATTGATTTTGTATTGACTCTCTGCTTTCGCTGCTTTTACGTCCACAAAAGCTCACCAGTAACATTCAACGTTCACTTCAACGCCGCGCGTTTCTAGTGAACAAGTGCGTTCTCTATTCTGTACACAGCTTTACGTTCACTCCTTTAGAGCTGAAGTTAGATCGAAAAACTCGACATTTAAGCCCGCTATTTAAGCCCCGAAGTAATCGTAACGCAAACAATGGTTGAGAGAAGCAATGTCAAATTCCGGCCGACAAATTAGACGTCCTTTTTAAGAGGGGTGTTTAAAATAACAGAAAGAACTTGCAAGGTCGCTATTCCGGTTCGGGGGTAGATTAAACGTTTTTGTCGCGATTTCTTTATCAGGAAACAGAGTTTCTATCAGCTGTTCTGCTTCAAGTAGGTAGGTTAGTAAGCCAACGCCTGTTGCAAAAGATTGTATAAAAATATACGTTTATGTACTCACTCCTTTATTACTGGTGGTTATATGAGACAAAATATTGTTTACACGGCCTATTTTAAATAAAAAAATAAAGATAATCTTGTTAGAGTTCATGTTATCATGGAAAAATTGCGTGAACAATAACGAAATTTCTGAGTTGCCCAACAAAATTTCGGGGTTCCAAATCGCCCCAATATTAATTCCTAACAATCGTAAAAGTTACATTCATGGTGGCCCTAAAAAGTTACGGCCACTTTCACGGGAAAATATACCTTCTATGGACTTTAGCTGGCATTCGTTTTGTCTACAAGCAGGATTTGGATAGCCATAACAATAAAGTAATAACAGTATTGCGTTGGCATACTTTATAGGGGTTTGAATCGGCACATCCCGGGAATTGGTGGATACATTGTAAGTAAACTGATTTCTTATATAGTTAAGATGCATTTATAGCACAAAGAGAACTACGCTAAGACCTACTTGACATACCAAACAAACAGAATTACGAGTATCAGCAGGACGGCGGTGTCTAAAGGTCTAAGGCAGAGATTCTCAAACTTTTTTGCTAACGGAACCCTTTCGGAAAGCGAAATACTTGATGCAACCCTAGACAAAAAAAGGCTTTATTCTTTATTAATAAATATAATAAAAGTGCTATGTAATATTTACTACTTATCACCTATTTTACTTATTAAATTACATACTAGTACATAACATTTAGAAAATAATGAAAACGAAAAAAATAAGGGTTAAATCAGTCATAATACTTAAACATATATTCTAAAATATTTTCGTCAATACAAGAAACCTATTTCAAATCATCGAGACTCACAGTGGAAAACAAAGTACACGCCAAATACAGTGGGAGCCGTAACCAACGCACAATCCAATTTAAGTCGAGAAATTATTTAAACTTTTTTCCCTTCCAGCAATTGCGGGAGGTTTATTACAAGTTCGATGGTATCTTTTATTTTTATTCGTAGTAACAAGTCGACAACAAGCGGTATCAAGACAATAAACCGTGTTTCAAGGCTGATGAGACGAGTAATGATTATTGTTTTCGGTTGTTGATCTGTCCGCTTCTGTCGAGTTTCGATGGTAATTTTGTGACTACGTGCCTTTTGATGGTAATATTGCTTTGTTCTTGAAAAATCAATGAAAACGTAGGTTTGGTAGTTGAAAATCTTTTTGGGTGTTAGATCATAAACTCGAGTTACTTTTGGCAATATTGAGGCAGATTAATAAATGGTATTTTACGTCAACTGTTATCACTTAATTTTAAGATCATGTGAAAGAAACTATTAACATTGTGGTGTTCGCGTTTCGTGTCAGAATATTAAATAAAGCACACACAGCAGCTTCACCAATGAGCGCCCGGAAGTCCGCACTCGCCGGGAGTTGGGCTAGCAATGCGTACGTGCGTCCGCCGCTTGCACTTTATTAATACGCGTCAAACATAATTATTAATAGTAACAATTAATCAAATTACAAAGTAAACAATTTTTTTTTAATCAATACATTGTGTCATATTAAACTATGACGATTTGTCTGCAACGTACTTGCTCTCCGTATTTAAATAAGTTTGTTGTTTATTTTTTATTACTTTTTCCTTTAAAAAAAATAAAACCATAAATTCTCTTAAACTCACGCAAAATGGGAGCCAAATGTTTTACCAAAAGTTCAAAAAACCTCGTTATCGCGATTCAGGTCATTATGCCCCCGCCATACTCTAGGCTAGTATTATGACGCCACTAAAATACCTTATTTTTTACAAAATTCTTTACCTATTTATTATTTTACACTTCTAAATTACTAAATAAAAGTACAACTATGATAAAATAAAAAGAAACATGCAAAAAAAAGAAAGCAATTGTTTAGCTGACTCCTATGACGTCATTTATCGCAGTCGAATAGGAGCGTCCTGAATCGCGGTGACGAAGTTTTCGCCGCCGCTCGGTATATATACGGACGCGTTGAAAGTGAAATTGGGAGTCCGTTTCTACGCTGTGAAACAGTTGGGGGCAAGGCTGTAATATTGCCCTAATCTCAGAACACTCGACGCGCTGGATGCCTTTCCTAGCTGCTCATGTTCTTCCCGAAGTCTGTTTACCAGCTTCGGAGTCGATGCCAGGCCTCGCGCCTAATCACAGGCTTTTCAGCCACACTAATGAAAGTGTCGATTGTCACTTGATTCTCGGATCAAGAAGCAAACGGTTCTCTCTCGGGGTTCCTTTCCCCGCCCCACTGTCGTAGATAAATTTGACTTCCTTTTGCATTCCCAATATAAACAACTAACTGTGCCCGCGACGTCGTTCGCGAGACTATTGATTTGACGCCGATAAAAGTTAACAAAAAGTTTTTGTGTGTTTGTTAATACTGCATTGGTTTTTTACAAAGTGCTCAACATTGCATTCTACCGCTTATTAGTAAAATGTTGATTGTTCATAGTGCAACTAAAACCTTTAATTATTAAAATAACGAAAATAACATTTCTTGTCAGTGTCATCAGATTAATTACTGTCATGGTGATAAATCTCTGTTGTTGTGTCATTATTTTACAATGCCGAGAAATTTTAAAATTCGAAATGAAATTATATTTTGACGGAATACCTATGTCATATTGTACTCTATCGAGCAGATATTGATAACCACGGTTACATCCGCGTAGTACCATTTCCATGAGAACATCGGGATAAAAAGTAGCCTATGTCCTTTTAGTCTATCTGCGTACCAAATTTCAATTGAATCGTTTCAGTAGTTTCGACGTGAAAGCAAGACAGACTGACTACTACTTGACGTTACTCTCGCATTTATAACAAATTTATAATATTACGAGTAGTCTAGATTTGACAACCATCGTGGTCGAGTGGTCTGTACGCCGGTTTCTAGGCGTCGCCACCTGGATAGGTTTTTAGATCGATTGAGACAAATGTTTGTATAATGAATTATAGGTATTCCAATATAGTAAATAAAAAAATATTGATAAATATATTAATCCGTCATCTAGTATCCATAACACAGACAGCATTTATTGCTGTTTAACCATTTCTTCAAAGGAATCTTCAAAGGAATTCGGTGGCGTAGTGGTTAGTACGCTTTGGCTTTCAATCTAAAAAAAAATTACCTTCGCCATGGTCAGGCCGAGGATAGGACCAAAACTTTGTGATCTCAACCTCCTCGAAGGCACGTTAAGCCATTGCTAAATATCTACCCACCAACCCGCATTGGGTCAGCGTGGTAGTGTTACGGCCCATACTCCTCATGTGTTTCTGTTTCTCCATGAGGAAGGCCTGTGCCCAGCAGTGGGCCGTATATAGGCTGTGGTCGATACCATTTTTTGTTTTTTTAATGTGAATTAAACATTATTTTAATTATTTTTGTTATGAGTCAACAATCCTAATGAGCGTTTATAACACACATAACATTAAAACGTGACTTAACGTGAATAAAAACGTGATAAATATCATATTTGCGCTGCTCATGCTACTTAAGCAGATACACGGTAATTACCGTCAAAGCACGGTATTTCTGGGTAAAACACGGTCTACGGTAGTGTAATTAATTGTATTCAGGTTCTTTCGCACCTTCTTTGCATGGGGGCCCTATGGTATGCGTTAACAGAAATCTCCCTCACCTCAATCGGGCTCTAACGACCAATGTAAACGGTGCGTGGGCGGCCCTGTTGCACTGCTTTTTGAAAATCTCCCGCACCTCGCATGAGCGCGCTAACGACTAATGAAAATGAGCCCTCTTATACCTCCAGTATCGTAGCTTGGGATTTGGTGTCTTGAAGTAAAAGGCAGGTTCCTTCAGTAATGTGGTTTATTAAACTCACAAGTTGGAGAGAACAAATAGGTACCACAAAAGTATTGCGTCCTTATTGCGTCATAACGTGTTACGGGAAAAGTTCTGACAGCCAAAGTTTTTTTTTTTGTAAAATTCTCCCATATAGGGAAGGCAAAGGGAACAAAGCCCATAAAGCCAAGTCTTTAGTATATTATTTCATCAGTAGTTTGCATTGAAATGCTAGTGTAATGCATTTCAATGCATCTTGGGAGAGTTTGACGTCAAACAACCGATGGCAGACACTGTGGTGCTACTTGGATGAGGTGGATTACCACGATAAAAAAAACTCATCACTTTTCAAACCACTTGACGTTTATTTCAATAATCCTCCATATTGCACATCATCACAGACACTTATTACACAAAACTACACTGATTTTACGTAACAATATCCACTCCGAAACAATATTACAATTATCGAAATAAAAATCACGTCCGCCATTGGTCAAATGCCGCCAACTGACAGCTAAAGTTAAGTTTAGCACAGATAATAAATATTCTTATAACTAACATAGATTAAATAACACAAGTATCAAAATCTAAATATAGATAAAATTAACGTGTAATACGAGCAACAGTGCTGCCACAGTAGTAATAGTCAAATAATTTCTTCAGTTTTATCAAGAAGGTTAGTTCTTAGTTACTGTACTTTTTTTTTGTTTTTTTTTTCGAGCCTCTGAAAGTGGACTATTTTCCTTCCCATGCAGGAGAAGGAGGTGGTGAATCCCTCATTCGATACCCACCGGCCGGCCGGGGGTTATGTCGGACTCCTACCGACTAAGCACCACTCTTGCTTTAAGCCTTTACAGGCCCTGGTAAAGCATAACCTGAGTGCACCTTTCCCTCAGGAAAGGGAGAGGTGCGGGATGTTACTGTACCTAGGTACTCATTATATGGGTAGGATACCTACAATTTGTTACTGAAACAAAAAAAAACTATTACTAGAAAATAAGTCCTTGTAATGTTGATAAGAACATTCCATTGCAATATCAAGCAGACTAAATTGTCATTTAAATTACTAGGTAATAATAAAATAATTTGATCTTGTCGAAAATTCGTCCATAATTTATTAGGTATAAGTTATTTGTCTAGTAAATGTCACATAATTTAATAGAGACCTTTAACTAATAAAAACGGGGTAGTTATGTACGTACTTGAAAAATAATAATAATGAAAAGGGCAAAAAATCAAGGGCGGAAGGCTAGATACATTAATTTTACGCACGCGTCACTCTGTAGGTAGATTAAACTGTAAGGATTCTATATTATTATTATAGTGTCGGTTTTTTTTATAATTATTATATTATTAGAATTATCTTTAATTATTAATAATGCTATTAAGTATGCTATTAACAAAACAATCTGATATCAAAAAGAAAACACAGAAAAATATAAAATAAACAGGATCGTCCTGAATCGCGCTGACGGAGTTTTCTCGGTCGCCCGGTATATATACAGCCGCGTTGAAATACTGTACGGGGAGTCCGTTTCTACGCAGTAAAGCAGTTTGGGGGCAGAGCTGTGAATTTGCCCCGTCCCGAGAACGCTCACGCGGCTGCGGTGCCGGCTGCTAGCGTTTCACTCTCCCCGACGTCTGGTCTCCTCAGCGTCGGCGGTCATGTCCGGCCTCAGTGCCGATTCGAGGTGAATGTGTCGATTCTTTAATCACACAATCCAATGGTGGAACGGAAACATTGTTTCTGTAGAGGTTCACTCCTCACCCCCACTGTCGTAGAACATTTGACTCCCTTTTTGAATATTCAAAATAATATAATTTCTAATTTTTTTATCCATGACCAAATAGAATGTACACAACTGCTTTTCTTGCCTAGCATGTCGTAAAAGGCGACTAAGGGCGTATTGGGTACTGGGTCTGTGATTGTGTGGGCGATGAGCCAGCCACTTGTTACCTACTACTCTTTCACGACTTTTCGACCAAACCCAATTTTTGTATGGCTAAATGTGGTCTTAAGGAACACAATGCTCCTTGGACTCTGCCTACCCCTACAGGGATTACAGGCGTGATTGTATGTATGTATGACCAAATTACAAAATCCTTTAGGAAGGCCTGTGCCAGCAGTAGCTGGCAGGCTGATAACGAAACAAGAATATGCAAAAAATAGGACCTTTAGTTCAATGAGATTTATATTGTGTGAGTTGATTTTTTAAATGATGCTAATGTAAAGGGAGGGTAGAAACTTGCTGAGTTTCTTGCCCGTTCTTCTCAGAACAAGGCCTTCTGGTAGTTTTTGTGAACGGATGGCGTAGTTTTTCTCTTTCACGAAATATTGTAAAATGTTTATGACATTCATAAGCATAAGCGCTAAGACGCATCTAAACTGAATAAACGCTTTTGAATTTTGATTTTTTTTTTGATCAAACATTCGGCAGCGGCCAGCGTTACCTGCGTATGCGCAGAGATTAGAATGGGCCGCAGTAATGTCGGCTTTGATGTTACACTGTATTACTTTAATCGTCATCAACACGTGTACTGTTGGCAAAAAAAATATGGATTTGTCCCAACATATATATAAAAAGATAATAAAGCAGCGATAAAAAAGTAGCCAGTTCATATACCACCAGTATTACTGTTCTATTAAAAAATATAACAGTCTAAGTTTATTTTGAATATCACTTGCCTTGCACTAAGCCCGTTGCATATCAAGAGGCTCGCCCCTCTTTCACATACGAAATTCATAATAATAACTATTATTTTATTATTATGTCTTTAACCTAACCGCAATATAAATTTCGCAAGTAAATTTGTTTTTTGGGTTCCGTAGTCCACTAGGAACCCTTATAGTTTCGCCATGTCCGTCTGTCTGTCCGTCCGCGGATAATCTGAATGACTGTTAGCATTAAAAAGCTGAAATTTGGTGCCAATATGTATATCAATCACGCCGACAAAGTGGTTAAATAAAAAGTAAAAAAAAAATATTGTGGTACCTCCGCTACGCGAAGAGAGTGGTTTTTTTTCATTTCAACCCTAATGTGTATTTTTGGATAGGTATATAAAAATACTATAAGGATTCAACGTAAATATTTTTATGATTAAATTTATGTTAACGGAAATATTTATGTCCCCTCTAACTTTTAAGCCACAAGTTTTAAAAATATGAAAACAAAACTTTCTAGGAGAAGTAAAAAACGAAATATCGTAAAATATTGAGAAGAAAGAAAGAAAGAAAGAAATATTTATTTGCAAAAACACGTGTTATAACATACTTAAAAGCATATTTTTGTTAGTGGGTTTTAATATTGATTCAACATGTTTTGCCAATGCTGGCGTGCAAATTTAAGGTCATATTGTGAGTAAAATAATTATAATTTTTCAAAAATTACAAGAATTTATAGATTAGTCCAATCAATAATAATATTAAAATCATAATGTCACTAATAATACTAAAATCATAATGTAAAAAATATAAAAAGTCTTTTTTTATATTTTTTGTTTACCGTACCCAGGCCAACGGCCGCGTCAAATGTTACAGATGATTGCATTACATAAGTCATCATCATCAACGGATTTTGTGAATCCGTCGTAAGGACGGAGAAACAAGCCGTTATTAGGGATCCGTGAGCAGGTTTAGGAATCCTGTAGGTCCCTAGCCTAGGTGTTACACACCTAGATGATGGCCATGACTGTTGGAATATTGGTGTGAATTACAGAGTGGTTATGGATTTTATAAAATGTCCGTTAACTTTTTGTATGGACTCATAGTATACCCCTTAGTTAGATTATTACAAAAAGATTTAAGCGCTTTCCAAGTTTATTATGAAATTTTGTTGTGATACGTCTGTAGCAGCTGTTATTTGAACATTCCTGTCAAAAAAGTTTTATATTTAAATCCAATCACTTTAAGATTGAAATCCATTTTCTTTGTGTATTTTTCCAATTCGCACTAAAACGAAATACAATATGAAATAATATTTTATTTCTATCATACGCCTCGCAAGAATCATTCTACATCAAACCATTTGTACAGAATCTACGAGCGTAAACGAATTAAGACAAACACATTTCACCAATTACCTTACATTTATTCCTTTATCGTATAACGGTTGGGTAAACGCAAGCGAAATTCCCCGAAATTATAGCTGTGGTTGACCAACCACAGGACATATTACATGGGCGAAAACATTAAACAAATGAAATTTCGCCTCTATTCCGTAAATGTAGGCTTCAAATAATGTAATTAGCGGTTTCTGTACCAAGGTTTATGTAAACAAGATGACTTAGCGGCGAGGCATTAAGGTCAAACTTTTTGGAGCTTCAATGGCCCTTAAATAGATTAACAAACCTTTTATATGACTATTTACTTAAATTAACCTAAAATGTATAATAATTTTAGCTATTAAGACTCTATTTCTGCACTTCTTTAACAAAAATACAGAATTTAGTCTATTTCTAAGACAGATTATACATTATGTAATAATTATAAAGAGGTAGCCCCATTTTAAGCAACTAATGCTACTTGTGTTATGGATACTAGATGACGGATAAATATATTTAATATATATATACATTTAAATATTCTAAATATATATAAATATCCAAGACTGGAGAACCAATGCCTGAAAATTCATCACCCAAACATTTGCCCCCGCCGGGGATCGAACCCAGAACCTCTCGAGATGGGGACGCCGTGAGACCGAGATGTACAGACCACTCGATCATGGAGGTCGTCAACAGCACGGAGTTTGTGAGTTTGTGACGTTGTAAGGTGTGATCTCCGGGACACTGAAACGATTTGAAAAATTATTTCACTGCTGGGAAGCTACACTATTCTCGAGTGGCAATGGGCTTTATAAAATCTTCGATGAAAATAAGGATCCTCACCTAAAAATTCTACCCGTGCGAAGCCGGCGCGGGTCGCTAGTATTATATAAAGTCACGTCTTTTTTCTCTTATGGGTAGGCAGCGATTACCTCTACACACTTTAATCCTTTGCTTCATCCGCTCTCACCACAGTCCTTTTACATTCTCGGTGATTTCGGATACTTTTGACCTGGCCCTCCTCAAGAATGCCCTAAATTTAATCAGGAATTGATCGTTTAGGTCTTCTTCGCGCCATATCTCCTCCCAATGACATCCTTCTAGTCAATCTACTATATCCCTTCCATTTCTTTGTCCATGCTACATTTGAATTCACTTTAAAATACTTAATATAAAAATAGACATCAAACAAATATGTATGTAACAAAATAAATTATTTATACGGGACTCGGATACAAAGTGGGGCTCACGCTACATCAATCAAGTCAAACTAACTTATGATTAATGTTGAGCCGACGACGGCTCGTAATATTGTGATTAGAACCAAAGTTGGTCACGGTATAGATGATAATTACAAGAACTTCAACTAGATGGACTCATGTGTAATATACTACCGATAGGATTAGAATGCATTTTCATTATTTTGTAGGTAAACAAAAATACTAAAATGTACGTACGTAATGTAATGTACGTACTATAATCACGACTATAATCCTCTAAGGGTAAGAGACTAGGCAAAAATTCCATTGTATATAGTAAGCGCTTCACCAAGCAGTGACTGCACTCAGCATGACAGGTGGTGAACCCGTTGCCGCTTTATGCTATTGGATAGTTGTGCAGTTCTAAGTCCATTAGTCGCCATTTACGACAATCAAGGGAAGATATGAGTTGGTAGTATTCTTTTAATGAGCCGCTACCACACGGCACGAAAAAGTAGGTACATTATGTGATATCCGATATTATTTCAAAGTCATGACGTGATGCCATTATGAATGTCAAATTATGCCAACCGTTCACTGCTACCTTGTTCTGAGAAGAACGACCAAGAATCTCAGAAGGTTAATGTCAATATTATTTGTGTTTTGAAAGATTTTATAATGTTCTACGTTCTACTTGTGTTGTTCTACTTTCAGTTAGTCGTCGTCTATACAAATAAAATGTTTAAAAAACTTGCTCTTTTAGCAACTATGAGACCAGCGATATAAATTCTCAATTCTATAAAATTGTCTTATAGCTGCATTGTAAACGTTTTATTCGACAAAGTCAAAGTCGTTAAAAACTGCACTGTGAGGTGACTTCAAGGAAAAGTTACATCGTCAAACAATTTTGTAGTATTTTCTTGCGTCAAGCGTTGTTATTTAAACTTTTAAACATCTTAGGTTTCCGATTCAATTTTACTTTAGACTTAGCCTCGTATCAATCCAATGACACTACTGTCCCACCACCACCGGTCCCATTCAAACACGCAACCGCATAGAATGGGATACCTTGAAACCGGTGTACCTACTAAGCACACTGCCGTGAAGATAGCCATGTTATTATTTTGTTTAATTTATTAATATTACTAATAAATAAATATTAGAGTCTTATAAACATACATTAGGTCACGCTTTTTTCCCATATAAGTAATCCACCTATCCACTAGCCCCATTTTAAGCAACTAATGCTGCTTTTGTTACGGATACTAGATGACGGATTAATTTAATGGATAAATACATATCAATATTCAGATTTTATTTAAAACATATATTAGGTCCTTACCTATGAAATTGGTGTTTTGTATGGAGATTTTGGGGAATTCTGCCTTTTCCATACTAAAATTTTCTCAGTTTTCTTCACAACGACAAATCCAAAGATAATAATATTTGGCATCTATCATTAGACAAGCTTTAGTAATATGTGTAATATCACACTTCATAAAAATTCAAATATAATGATGTATTCGGGAGGCACTTAAAAAGAGTTGTCTCTGTGTCCAATTTTAACACAATTAAACTTACAACAAATTATCAAAACAAATCAAAAGAGCTCAAAAATATAGTCTATTCTTAGACGAGGTAATTATTTTTTAGGAATACTCTGAATCTTAATAGTTACAGACAAAATACTAAGAGAGAAAAAAAACACCAATTTCATAGGTAAGGACCCAATATAAACATCCAAGAATGGAAAACAAATGCCTCCCTCATGGAGAAACAAATGAGGTGTATTCGCCGTAACACCACCACGCTGGCCCAATGCGGGTTGATGGGTAGAAACAGTCGCAATAGCGACCGGGACCAACGACTTAACGTGCCTTCCGAAGCACGGAGGAGCTCGACCACAAAGTTTTGGTCACCCATCCACGGCCTGACCATGGCGAAGGTAGCTTTGTTTTTAATTGAACGCCAAGCGTACTAACCACTACGCCACCAAGCTCCTCTCTTATCGACTCTTATAATATTAAATTGCAGTTTCACATAAAACTTCAATTACCGCATGGAACGCTAAGCTCTGCGTGCAAGTGTGAAATTGTGTTACTGCGAGCGACACCGCGGGACAGTGCTAAGCTAACGCATGTCGATGCAAGAACATGCAATAAAATTGAAAAAATATATCATTTTAAAAATCAAGCTTTTATTACTTTTAAATAAAAGCGTGTTGCATTGTGATTCGAAAAGATGTTCTTCAATGTTCCATCAAATTGTTTTAACAACTGTTTAGTGTTTAAGCCAAAGTACTCGTTAAGCCGATTCAAACGAGTCCAAACTTGAAAGCATTGTATCGTTTAATTAGTGAGTTCCCAAGGCCACCTTCCCGCTCCATCTGATCAGCTCCAAGTCATAATAATATTTATTTGTCCTCCGATTTACACATGCATTCAAAATTTCAGCTCAATCAGTTAAAGATATCTGCTTCAAAAGTGGAGTATGGACCGTAACACCACCACGCTGGCCCAATGTGGTTGGTGGATAGAAACAGTCGCAATAGCGACCGGGACCAACGGCTAAACGTGCCTTCCGAAGCACGAAGGAGCTCGAGACCAAAAAGTTTTGGTCACGTGGATGGGTGACCCGGTGATGGGTGGGGCCTGACCATGGCGAAGGAAGCTTTGTTTTCAATCGAAAGCCAAAGCGAACTTTGTACTTTGTATTTTATCAGCCACTCATCAGCTTAGCAATACTAAACATCCAATTCCTTTCTCCTTATATCATATTTCACACATTCAATCCATCATGTTGCTTAAATTATACATACATACATACATAAAATCACGCCTGTAATCCCCGGACGGGTAGGCAGAGTCCAAGGAGCACTGTGTTCCTTAAGACCACATTTAGCCATAAAAAAATTGGGTTGGCTTAATTTATTATGAGTCTTAATTACATGAATCTTGAATCGACATTTCATTGCTGAGAATTTTCAAAGGACACGTGTTTATCAGGCTATCAAATGAGTTTTTGACTGCACAGAAACAAAAGGTCATTTTTAAAGTTGTGTTTTATCCAGCAAAGCAAAAAATTTCGCTTCGATCATTACGTGCAACCATTTCATGTAGATATTCCAACTTTTTTGCATATTATGGCTACAATTCGGAATTTTTAATGGGATGATTGGCCATCCCAACACGCCAACAGGCTCCCAGTGCGGTTAAACATCAATAATGATTGGATTGGTGCTTTAATAGATCTTTTGGCGCACTTCAACATTATGATCATAAATATTTATGATAACACAGACATTTATGCGATGTATTGGTGTTGCTTTTGCATAATTTGAGCTTAGTGTTTGGGTCTAAGGTACTTAATTATTTCTAGTCGTAATTATGTTTATTTTTTGAATAAGATCGGCATGGTTTAAAGTTGCACTGTAATAAGGGTTAGGGGATATTCTAAATATTTTTGAAGTACTGAATTTCTTATTAAACAGTTCAGTAAAAGAATCGTCACAGAAACGATTACTTAGTGCTAATTTAGGTGCATCATGTGACAATTTTCTGGCTGCTATGAAGTCATCACATGCCACGTTTCATCTTTTAAAGATATCATAGTTATAGGAGAAATTACGTATCATTATGTTAAAATTAACAAAACAGTTACCAAAAGTAAAAATTAATGTGTAAATATAAATATATGTGAACACAAATGTAATAGGTACAGACGCGTAGTTCTTTTAATCTTATTGAACCAGCATCTTTTCGGTTAAAAGCTAAGAATATGTCTCAACAGTCAAACTTATTAAGGGATAGTGAACTTGCCACAATGACAGCTGATATTGAGCGATGATGCTACAAGCAAACTGCACGTAATATTATTCTATTAAGGTTGTACTCAAGGGGACTCATCCCTTTGTTATTACTGACACAATCCAACCAGTGTTCGTTCTAAAGCCCTTATTCATCTACTACAAGTTCAAAAAGCATTGTTACTTTTGTAGTACTCCTATTGATAAGGTCCAGAGTAAGATAAGATTGCTCGCATTTTTTATTTAAAAAGAATATTTAAATTTTTTACAAGGTATTAACCATAGATTTAGTACCTATGCGAGTATCAAAAATATTCAAAGTTAGATAATTACAAGTGAGGTTTGTTTTTGTAAAACACACTACATATTTTATTTTGTTCCAATTGACAGCAGCATTATTGATAGTGTTAGGTAACAAAATTCAAGACTAATTGTGTTTTATTATAACTGAGAACATAAAGAGCTAAACACTTGTAACAAAAACTCTTAATTTTTTTAAATGCAATGCAACATTTGAAGTGTTGCACCAATATTGCACTCAATCACTCTGACAGATCTATCCAGAGACCGGAATCGCAAAAAGTATTTCAATGAACCACACAAACACCACACAAAGCGGAACGCTGGAGTTGTAAAAATTTTCTATTACACCCTCAAATCGTAAAAATGTCACGAGACAATAAGAGATCAATCATTCAAGAGAGGATCTCCAGTAGTGAATCAACGTGGAAAAATAATATCTACAGCCTGACCCATTTCGCGAGATTTGCATTCAGGCGGAGTTCTCCAGTAATTTATCATTCTTCATGTGGCAGCAAAAAATATGAAAATATCTATGCTGGTACCACCGTTGCTTACAGAGAATCAACTGAGGAACTGACAAAATGTAAGCAGTTTGTCTTTCTTTAGCCCGGTAATATATTGGCAGTTAAAGAAGTTTGTTTCCTTAGTAAACACGGTTGTGCCTATATAATTTCTTATAGAGTTAGTGCTTGCTTATAAATGACGTCATCACGATTGACTGAACTTCAAAGAGCTACACCAATAGACGAAGCTGGGGAAATATTATTCATTCTTTTATAGAATTAGGTACCCTCGTTTAGCCTACACCGCTTCTAGTCCATTTGTACAAGTTCTACAAACACAATAAAAACTGCTACGTGATTTTTTTTATTGACTAATAAAGTTATTTCTGTAAAAAAAATTGTGTTTCATATGTTTTGGATTTGAATCAAAGCTACTGTCGCCATGATTGTATTGGCTGGGTGACCAAATCTTTGTTGGTGTCTCTTCATGCTTCGGAAGGCACGCTAGGAAAGATGAATGATGTTACGGCCCATACTCCTCATGCATGGGCTGTAACACCATCATTCGGGAAAGCCTGTATCCAGCATGATTGTATCACTACGTATTACTACACTACAGCAGTAGGACTGCTGTCTATCGCTATTCTCTTGCCGAGGCCGGGTCAGGGTGTACGGATATATTAATAAATGATTATACCGATTATAATCGGTTCTATTTAACAGCATCATGCAATATAAATCTCAAAACTTTTGTTTCTCATATATTCCCATAACTCAGTACGACCAATTAACTGAACGACTATCGCCATCATAACTTAGTCAATTATACGAGAGCACATTTAATTAAACATCCAACAGTAAAATTTTAAGAGCGGTGTCACATTTCTCAAAAATAAAACGGTGGAAATTGAGCATTATGATGTGCCTATTTCGGCTTAAAGACTTATTTTCATTTGCTAGGATTTTGATGTTGGAGTCCGAAATCAGATGATTTTAGATATTAAAATGGAATATAACTCGAGTTTTCGTGAACTTGTAAAATTTAAAGTAATTATTCTTTATAAGTTTTTAATAATCATCATCTTTCAATATCTTATTCTCTTCATGACTACGATTTTTAAAATTCAATGATTTATTTTGACCTAATGTTACTAAAATCTTATTGTGTTTGATGTCATACCATTATTAACTTTTTAGATAAGGTTCTTAAGGTTTCTGATAGATAATAATATGTTGTTTATTAGTAAGGAATTTACAAAAAGTTGATTATATCAATGCTAATTTGTACATCGAGCAGATCCAAAATATATTTGAAATTTTAAAACAGGAATACCAGGATATGTACACTATATAAATAGAGTTAAAGTTCAAATTGCTAATTCAACCGCGAGCTTAACTGGAAATAAAACATTTATACAAAAATTTATTCAAGTAGTAATATCGTCGAATAAAATTTCGATTAGTAATGCAATACAAAATGCTTAAAGTAATTTATAGTAACCATTCAATGTCCCGGACAAATCACGACACTGGTAAAATAAAAATTCAAAATATTCAAATAGCAATTTAATGATACGAATTTCTAATTAAACGATTCAAATGTTTAGCGCACATTATGTAAATCGAGTTTAAATGATTCGGCGTTTGATTTTCATTCACCGATGGTTCTAATTCTGTTGGCAAGTTTATTCATTGGATTAACATATTTTAAAGCATTTATTTTATTCAAATGTTTAAAGTTAACTAAAATATTAGGATGAATTCGAGCTCTTTTTAAAGAACTTCCAATTTAAATAATAATGTTTCTAAATAGACATGCGAGTTTATAGAATTTCACGTATTTTTATTAAGATATAACTATGGATATTTAACCGAGTTCGTATTTATCAATCATAACTTAGGATTACTATGAAGGTTATTACTTTTTAACGCAGATTATACAGCTCGCAGCAATATTTATGACGTCCAAAGTGACTAATAAATTATTAAATAACAATGTACGGCATTCGACCAGTCGATGTTCAGCAATAAATAATTCATAAATATGTTTTTATTAATTAATAATGAAGTGGACCCAGTCCGGCGTATCGGAAAAAAATGCCTTATACAACTCAATTCTTATAATTCATATTTTCTTGTTATGTCGCTATTGTTTGATTTGACATTCCATAAAGCTGCGTGTCTTATGTGGAATTTAATAATTGGAGCATTTTGTGCTGTGATGGAAGGAAAAATAAGCTGGTATTCTTTTGAGGGAATATGTTCCCTGAGGCAAGATTTAATACCAGAGGCACCGGTACTAATTCGGGATGATCAGGAAAAAGTTTCTGTTTAACATTCCTAATTTTTGTGACTACGATATGGAATCTTAGGATTAAGATTTCGTTATATTCAAGGCATATTAATTCATCTATAATTAATTAAATATTATCTTTCGAATTCCAATGCTGATGAGATTCGAATGCTAAGATTGATGTGAGACGATAAGATTAGCAAGAATTGGGAACTATAGCAAAAAGTGGCGCCCGCAGTAGGAATGCTAGCTTTATATGGACTTGTAAAGAAAATTTTATCTTTTTGTGCTTGAATATTTGATTAGAAGACCAAAGAGGAACAATTAGATGATTTAGAGACCTCAAAGACACAAAGATGGTGAATTTCAGAAAAATAGTCGACATGAGTTGACCCTATTTAATAGCATTCTGATGATAATGACGTTGAAAAAACACTTCTTTCGTTATGACCCTTGCCATAACTACATTTAAATATTAAGAATTAAAAACCTTCGGAGTTAAGTCACTGAAAATTTTACGAAATATTTACATTTTTATTCCACTCTATCTGGATATATCAAACTGTTGTGGGCATTGACGTTAGAATCACAGAATGGAACAATTGCCATTCCTGTTGCCAATTGTTTTACAGTTAATGAAATGAAATCATTTATTCTGCAATTGGATTTACATGAAATTCCTTTGCACGTCAATATTTTTTTTCCTACTAGCACTTCGACGTGAATGGCCTGTTGAGAAGAAGTGCCGCAAGAAACTCAACTGTTAGTTAGCGTTATATTATTAAACATTTATGAAAATTATTATTGTTAATTAATTGATCCGAATGTTCCTGTGAGTCTATCGAAATTTCGTTTTTATCGATCGTGGTGTAGTAGTTACCAAATTCATTTTGTTTGTTTTAGTTTTCTTTGTGTGTTTTATTGGGTGTACTTAATTTCAGAGGAGATCCGTTGGAGAACTTAGGTCGCCGACGTAGCTCAAAAGATTGCGAGCTTCAAGTGGCTGTTGGCTGGGTGTTTTGCTCGCAGAACGAACGGCCATTGGGGCGGAGAAGTTCTTGAGGGCCACCACGTATCGGGAAGCGCAGCGTTGGTAGCCCTCTACGAGGTGGACCGACGATCTGTTAAAGGTTGTGCGGGAAGCCGCTGGATGTGGCAGCGCAGGACAGACTGTTAAGGAAATCTTGATATCCAGCATGCAGTGGACGTCATGCGGCTCACGATGATGACATATTTTCAGACTGATTGCTTTTCTATACATTTAAATTTATGGCAAAGTAACTGATATCAACATTTAATTTTATTCAACATTATTTTGTTTTGTATATTTTCATCTAAATTTCGTAAATAAACATTTAGTACTATTCTTAGACAAACCATCAGTAATTCCTTCAAAATCGTATGTCTTGATCACATTTTCAATGGCTTATCCCATCCAGACATCCAATTTAGTGTAATCTCATCTTATTTATACATAAACGAGCAAGCTGTACTCTAACATTTTGTCACGTACAAATTTAACCCAGTTTCATGCCGATACATGACTATTCTGAGAGATATATTATGCTCTGAGATCAAATGAAATATTCATACGAATATAGAGCAAGGAGCGTTTGTCTTTGTGTCGTGGGGATGCCAGTTGAATATGTTTAAATATAGCTTGGGTATAGTTTACGGGAGCCTGGATATTGATCTCAATTAATCATGTAATAAATTGACTGTTCTGTAGATATTTTCGTTTCTGTATGAAGTATCGTTTGTATTGGAATGTCATGTCAATTGTGTGCTATTTATTGGAGAGACTATTCAAATATAGAGTATAAGAGTTTAATAATAAAGTAGCATGAACATTAATTATATTGAGCTACGTTATTGGTGTAATTACTTGAGCCGCAGTTCTAAGTAAAATATTTTAATTAGATTCAGACTTATCTTAAATATTACAATTTTAAGTCTAGCACAGTAACTTTCGTATTAATAACATTTTGTCAGAAGATATTTTGCTAGCATAATGCTTGCTACTTGGTTTTTTTTCAAGTTCCTCCTCATCAGGTAAGTATATCTGAATTGTACTTATAATTTAGTTCTACAAGTTAATTAACAGTATTTTAAACGAATAAATAAATAACGGCTAGTGTTTAATTTTCTCTCCGCGAAACGTCTAGGACTATTCGTGACGTCTCACGCATTATCGAATATACATAATTTTTTTTAACACAAACAGCCAAAATCAAAAATAATTTTATTTATTTTAACTTTGCTACGTAAAAAGATGTAGATCTAAGAAAGACAATTAGCCAATTTCAGATTCAAGATTTTTAAGGAATCTTTGGAATCAGATAATCCAGCGACTGATCCCGATGAGTCCAATCGATTATGTTCAAATTCCTCTTCGAATGTTTGTTAAATTTCTGCTCCCAACGAGGCAATTGAAGCGCGAATCACGCACGTTATAAATATATATTACATGGATTGGTCTTATTGCTTGGATTGATGATTTCTACGTTATCCTTTATAGACACGAGTGATTCTATAGAAGCGTATATTTTTTTTCGGAATCTTAAAAAGTTTAATGATTATATAAACATCCTACCACGCGTATATCCCTGTAGGAATAGACAAGGTGATAATACTTACATTCCGACTGATTTAACTTGTCAATGTTCAGAAAATCACACAAAATAGAAAACATCTATTGGTTGCGAACTCCGGTGTTCGCGCTGACCCTCAAGGGGATGTATAAAAGAACACTGACCCGAATTATAGTGATTTCTGTAGATGTTGTGTAAACATTTAGCCTAAAACTCCTAAAATAGTAAGTAAAAAAAAATATGAATCATAAAATGTATAAAAATACAAGCAGAACCAGGACTCAATCTATTCCCAAACCGATATAATCCAGCTCACGTAATGGCTCGACAATTTACTAGTTCCGTCTTATACTGCGTACGGGGTGCGCGAAAGTTATGGAAAGGCTGGAGAAATGAATCTGACCCCGTACGCTGCAATCGAAGATTATAGATATTAGTGTTCGCTTCTCACGCATAAGCTTAACCAGGTGGGGGTTTTTGAAAGCTTTTATGTTATTAGGGTTATGATTGATTCATTTAATAGGTCATCGATATAGTTTAAAGAATTTTGAGCCTTACGTGGCAGTAGTTAGGGAGTTTAGATATATTGCTCGCGGAACGATGGTTGGGGCAAAATTTGTCCACGTAGCTACTGATTGACGCAGTGTTGGTAGGTACAGGGGGACCGATGCATCTGGTATAGATCGTGAGAAGGCACTGAATTCGTCGATTTTTATCAGATTTTATCACATTGCACGGGCACGTTGCCAGCGAAAACGGCGAAGTATTGTCTCAAAAAAACCCGAGTAATTTTCACAGAATTAATATTCCTAATCAAATAATGATTAGGCTGAACCTTCTCTACACTGTTCTTACTACTTCTGCACACTCTGGTCTTCTCTTCAGAGCCAGGCTTTTGCATTGGGCTGAGACCAGGACACGACGAGACTAAAAGCGTCACTGGAGTCGGAAATAAGAAATTTCAGTCAAATGTCTGCAAGAGCAAAACGTGCTTACACAACTGTAATTATCTACATCGACAAGGTGCTTTACCAGACAAGTGGCTCTATAATAGAGCAAGATATACATTGCCATCTCTGTTTATCTTTACTAACTAACCGATTTTAAGCCTATTTAACTGAGATAATCACGTCAGCGTGTAGATTCTTAGGAGAAGCCAATGTCCAACGGTAGGCATTTCTGTGATGATTCAGTTATTGTAACTCAAAAGACTTTTAGGCAGTGTCATTAAGTGGTAAAAGGAATTCTCTGATGAGTATTTTTGTCTAAAAATGTGTGCCATATGCCTTCAGTTTAGGTGGCAAAGCCTGTTTTTCTTATTGCCATCTTCGTATGGCAATAAGAAATCTCTTTATGTCTACATCATAAAGAGTACAGTGGAGAAATTGATAACCATAATAACTAATTTGTTGAACTTTATATATCAAAAAATTTAATGTAAAAACATATTGAAATGATACGCACATTTTTCAATACATTCTTAACATAAAACTTAAAACAGGAGAAAACTTGCTCACAGACTATTCTAATTTAAAGTAGAATATTTGTGAAATGAAACTCGCTGTTATCAAAAGTTTCTGTATTTCAATAACGGGAGTGTCAGTTAACAATGGTATTCCTTACATTGTTACAGGCAAGCGAATATTTCGCTTTGACTTTTAAAATTTGTTTCACGCTAACGTTTCAAATAGAAACGTTATCTTCTGATGCATATTACAATAAAATAAGAAGTATGTTTGAAAGAGTAAATATGGGAAATTTATTTTCTTATTTTTTTGATCTTACAAAAAACGATTTTTATTTAAATAACATTTGTATCCTAACGATACAGCTATGGGTGTATGGTTCACTTTGAATCTGATCATCGCAGATTTTCTCCTAACCACCCTTTAGTTTACTGATTTGTTTCTGTCATATACAGTGCGAATATTAGATATATCATAATGGTCAAATACTTTCATCTAGGCATTGGGGTAGATGATGGGCCAGTTGCGTTTATGTTGTAATAGGTATATTATACTAAATTAATTTATTGTAAGTGGCATTGTAATTCTATCAATATTATGATTGACAAGTACAGTACTGACATCAAACATTCACTGTGGCCACATGATGATTCTAAAATAACGGTATCCAGACATAGCTACATAAACCGCTGTGAAGTATTGCATACCTGATAGTCCAGTTATGGCTAAGATTTAAATCTAGTGTCGCATGTGTCGACCTGTCCAAACCACGTCGTCATATATTATCCTTAAAGTATACTATTACGTATGAAACTAAATTAATACCAGACTATTAAAAAAACCATAAGGATGACGAGTTTTTATTAAAGGTGATAATGATCTAAAGTTAAACATTAAGCTTCTCAGAATTTTAAAAACAAAATTTAAGGAATCTAATTCGAAGTAGAAAGGTCAGACTTCATTATACCCATTCACGATAATAAACATGTCCCTTACAGATAGTTCTACCATTAATTTAAATAAAATTGTTGTATAAAAGAATTTAGATTGTACCATAGTATTGTTAATAAATAAGGAAATCACTAAACGTATCAATACTGTTAACGGCATTATAATAGACACAAATGGTAATATCAAAATTGAATATTTATGTATTGATACAAAATATAATCAAGACAGGAGTGCGAAACTAAAAGATTACATCGATTTAAAATCAGCGGATTAATAAACTAAGCGAGTCCCAAAACAAGAGACATAAATATTAATTTATAATAATTGATTTTACGAGCTTCTGCTAAACGCTAGACAAATTAGAAAAGGAATAAAATATAGGTAGCTCAGAAATGGGGAAAGCGATACTAGAGACAACGTTGAGGCTAATTTAAATGAACAATATCTTGCAAAGGGAAGGCGGTAGCTTGTTCAGTCTGTATTATAATTAGCAAGACTCTTCTGTGCCAATAAATATGCTTGAACGGGACTTAAATTGCTCACTTATCGTCACACCTAAATCGCTAAGACTTTGTTGTTATACTCTCTCACTTTATAAATAGCAAAAACACTGCAAAATTATTAACATTTTCTGTAATTAACAAAGACGCAATTTAACAAAGAGATTAATGCTTTTCACTGCTTGTACTTTAAGTAATACTATATGATTATGACACAAACAACAATAAAAGCACACAGTTTAAGTTCAGCTTTGTGAAAGATAGTGTACTAGAATGGAACGATAATCGTCCTGTTTTGTTTGTTTGCTGCATCCTGATCGGGACATACTTTTTGCTGTGATACCGAGTATCGTCGTCGTCTCGAGTGGTTGCCTATCCATCTTCGTGGTGATGCACATATTCTCTCGCTACTGTATATCGTGCTGTTTAATCCCCAAACTCCCTCCTATCTCAGGGAGCGCTTCCACTTTCTTCAATCCACTCATATTAGGAAAACCCGATCCTATCAATCCCTCCTCCTTAGTTGTCCACTACATTTTTCCACGTCTACAAGAATTCCTGTACTGTCCAAGCCTTTTGTCTCTGGAACAACCTTCCATTACTAATCAAATAATCCCAATGCTTAACATCCTTTAATAATCTGGTCCATATCCATTTCCTTTATCTTTGACCCCTCCCTCCAACAAACATTACAATTTTCGCCTTTTCCCTGTTGTTTTTTATGTAAGAATATATTGCTAAATAAAATAATTATGTAGGATATTATAGCATTTATTTCGTATGTAATTTTATATAATTATATATATAATATATTATGCAATTCATATACAGAAGTTTATATATGCACCTTAGATATGTAAGCATATTACACCTACCTTTTCTTTCATTATATCTCTGCCCAAAGGTTGCTTGGAAGATGTTGCTATTAGCTATAAAGCCGCCTATGTTGCATTGTATTTTTTTTACTATATTTCTGTGGTTTGATTAGTTGCAATAAAGAATCTTATCTAAGGATCAAACTTCTTAATGCTGACAATATAATGAACTAGTAACAGATTAGTCACGTAAACTTCTTTTACAAATTGGATAAGTTCAAATTGATACTATAGCATAACCAATTCCTATAAAGAAAGCCTATAAGAGAACTTCTTCTGTGTCATCAAATAGGATAGTAAATGTCCTATTCGTATTACGGGTAATTTAGCAGTGATAGCCAGCCTAACCTCGATCTAAACGCTCTATAGTGATTATACCTTTGTTCAAACTACATCCTCTTTTCGGAACTTAGCAAGCTTATAAAGGAAATAGTTTTACTAAACAAATGCACGCTTCACTTCAAAGAAAAATTTCATTTTGTATTGTTCCTTTTGTTGTTAACATTATTTTTACTGATCTAAATGCAAACGCCATGCCAATAAATACACAAGTAATAGTTGACGACACAACATGGTATAATTTTAAATGTGGATCGTACTTGACACACGTCTCGTTTGTAGTTCTTTATTAGCTAGACATGCCGTTTTTCCTTTTACAGATGTCATTCAAAGCTATTTTCATTAATCTCTTGGTTTATGATCTTCTGTAGCACACTGATAATTTGATTTGCTCTTATACAGAATAATAGCTATCGTATGATTCAAATGATTTATTGTGACTGCATTAAAATCACTAAGCTTAAGTTTTAGTGAAGTTCCAATAAAACAGTCAAGAGTTATAGCACCAGCGGCAGTGGTGACAGAATTAGCCACTTAAACAAATAAGAATACAGAAGCCAGAGCCTGCTTACATAATTATTTCGTAACAACCAAATTTAAGCGATTACACTAAGCAGGCTCACTTAGTTAATTCAACACTGTCCACCGAAGCTAATGGCCGTTAAGCTGAAAATCACCAGACATCAACATCAAAGTACTAAAAACAGCAACGCATATACAAATTAATACAAAAGTCGAGCCTGCTAAGCTAAAAATAAGGGAAGCAAAGGGAGTACGTCGCGCAAACGAAGATCATTCTATTTATGTTAATGTCACGGGCGTGAGGAAGCGTTTAAATCCAGTCATTAATTATTGTCACAGCTAAGACAAAATAGATAATACATTCACTATTCGTTGCCCTCACAGTACCTTAAAGAGCAGGACGAAAGATATAACAAGGACATAAGTAACGTTCAAAAAGAACAGATTGATGATAGAACGGCGTTGAAAAAACGTGTCCTTAAAATTGAGGATGGATGCCTCGAAGCATTAGCCCCAAATGAGTTTTAGGGAATAATACACACACATGTAAGCTAAGGAAGGGATATTAAATAGTATTTTGTCAACGGCTATAATTTATGAACCAAAGTTTTTATAAAGACCTATGGTAATATGCGGAGAGGAATGTCAGGATTTTACGACCAAAAAGGAACCGTTCATATAATTGCTAATGCTTCTTCTGTAATTATTAATGTTAATGTTAATTAAATATTAATTAAAATTAAAAGTGTTATCTAAAATACCACAGCATAGAAATCAGAAGAGATTATTGTAAATTATTCATTAAAAAAACTGAATTAACCATAATGTATTCTAATGAAGGCCAGGTTTAGATAAATCGATTTTTTTACTGACACGCGATGGACAGAAGGCAACATGGATGAATTCCTATAAAATAATATATGTTTTCGTCACACATCTTTTATAACATACTTTAAGTGATGATGCTGATGAGTAGTGTGAGAAAACATTTACTTGATCTATATTTATACTGCCGGCTTAGACTACGCATTGCTCCTATATAACACAAGTCATCGCCTATAATTGTAAGCGTTGAAATGAACAAAATAATGCGTATAATCACGAAATTTCTTTCGCTGCAGATAATCATGATTGTAAATATTGTTCCTTTGTAGCAGTTTATATTATAATCAGTATTGGATGCTACATCAATGAATACTACTCTGTAATTATAATTAAAGAAGATTCATTACGTTGCAGATGTAACGTATTCAAAAAGAAATAATGAATACGAATATAATATAGTCCAATTTCATCCAACCCTTTTCGTAGGAAAGGATGTTAATTAAACTGACTTTTAATTATTATCATTATTTCACTGTAAATTCTAGATCTCTTCTGAATTACTAAGTCAGCCACCATTTATTAAAGCTGGTCTGGTAAATACTAGAAATCTAGGAGCGGGCATTTTTCTGATGGGCGTCGCGCTCACATAACGCGGGTGGACGAAAGACAGCATAGTTATTTGGACTGTAAAAGAGCTAGTATGGCTTATTCATTCATATAGCTTCATTTTATAAATAGTTAACTTAAGATTTGCGGCCCGTGACATAGCATAGCATATCACCGTTCCTTTGAGACTGCGGGCAGAGGTGTTAAAAACCCACATTTAGCCCAGATGTTTTAAATTTTATAAAATATTATGAGTCTTATTCATTTTGTTACTTCTTTTTTTAATTTGGTAATTTTGGAGTTGTTTCGAAGTACAACCCCCAATTGAGACTTATCTGTTGCTTAAAGTCATAGTATTGTACTTTGTTATTATTGTATTTACCGTAATTTTAATTCATTAATAATAGGTTTTTACCTATGAAATTGCCGTTCTGTATGGAGATTTTGGGGAACTCTGCATTTTCCATACTAACAGTTTTCTTCACAACGGCAAATCCAAAGATAATAATATTTGGCATGTGTCATTAGATATGCTTTAGCAATATGTGGGATATCACACTTCATAGTTGTTGTCTCCGTGTCCAATTTTAACACAATTAAACTTACAACAAATTATCAAAACAAATCAAAGGAGCTCAAAAATATGTCTATTTTTAGAGGAGGTAATTATTTTTTAAGAATACTCTGAAACTTAATAGTTACAGACAAAATACTAAGAGAGATAAAAACGGCAATTTTCATAGGCAAAGACCTATTATATTCCACATAACTCTATAACCGTGTTGTTATAAAAGATGTTATCAGTAGTAGAACTTTTCAAAACAAAAGCAATTTTATGAATCTTATAAAATACTACTACGTCCACAAAAAAACAAGAACTAATGTCTAACGTCACCTCAAATGGCATTGCTAATTTGATCTGGTTTCAATTTAATCAAGAAAGCAATATATCAACCACGATACATACAAATTTAATATTTGATAGTCCCAAATTCAACACATTCAAATAAATCGTAATCATCATAAAATGTAATTAAAAGAGTGGGCGGTTCGGTTCTTTGTGATATTTACAGTAATCAATTAAAACAAATTTATAGCTGAAATAATTTAGACCGACTTGTTACTATTTCTAAATATATGTTTAGAAACGAGGCTGGTTGACGATTAATATTAACTTTTGGTTAATGAAACGTATAATTGGATTTGTTATCTGTATGATATATTTGGGATGATAGTCATCGTAACAGTTTCTCCAAATTATACACCGAATTTCGTATCAGTAGTGTCGAATTGAAATGTTATTAATTTGAAAAGACTATAAGTCAACATTAGTCGAATCGCGTAGGTATTTGAATACAGCTAAAAATTTATTCTTATAATAATATGTTGTGGTTTGTGTTTTGTAAACAAAGCAACGACTGGTTACTCTTGCAATCATTTCTAACCATCAATCTGCACCAGACTAGTTGAGTTATACCCCACACTCTTTATCAATATTATAGCCTGTGTCCAGCAGTGGAACTTATATGGGACTAGCGGCCCGCCCCGTCTTCGCACGGGTAGAAATGTATAAAAAAAAAACTTTTATGTGCTTAATATAAAATGACATAATAGCTTATGTCACTCGGGGAGAGTGTAGCTTTCCATTAGTGAAATAATTTTTCAGATCGGTTCTGTAGATCCAGAGATTACCCCCTACAACATCACAAACGTTACCTCTTTTTAATATTATTATAGAGTATAGATTTACACCCTTATTCACAAACGCTTCTTTTTTTTACATATGACAGGTAAGCTCTTGGCCTTCATCTCACCTTGTGGTAAGTGACGATAAGGCCAAAGGTGGAAGCGAGCTTCACCTGTAATCTGATTCACTCTGATTGCCGGAACACAACACAATGCTTATAACATTGTTATTATAGCGACAAATTTAGGTAAGACGGTGGTAGCTAGCCAGGCGGGCTTAGAAGCCACCAACCAAACCGGGCAGAAAAACTTCTGCCCCCATGGGGAATCGAACCCGGACCTCCTGATCAACACCCGTGTAAACCACTAGACCAGAGAGGCGGTTAAAAGTTTTAAGCAATTGTTTAACCATAGTAAAACTGTTGCTTAAAACTTTAAAAGTGTTTATGAATAAGGGGGATAGATTTTAAACTGTTGAAGTTGATGTTGAATGTGCAATGCTTTAAATTTTTCAAATTATAGCTACATATTTATGCAAATGTTGCTTGTTTAATTTAGTATCTTTGGTTGAAGTCGTTTACTTCATGTATGTTTAAAGTGAAAATAAAAAAGAGAAGTACACAATATACTAAGATTAATTAAAAAAGAATTATGAAATTGGTAGATGTTCCAAAAAGTAGAATTCTGAAATAAAAATCTTTTTAATAAAGATAGAAGAAAAAATATTGCCATAAGCCGAAAGAAAACCTAATATCCAAAGCCAAGAAATAGCTATCAGTGGAATAATTACATCGTCTTTATCCGATACCGAAAACACATTAACCGAAGATCATGCAGTGATTAAGCGTAAAAGGAATGAAACAAAAAGTCGACCAACACTTACTAACTGACTCGGCGGGATCGCAATAAATCTTTTCCATTCTATACAGTCATACAAACGCGCATCCCTATAGCCAAGTGTTATAATTAAGTTAAACTTGCATCTAATACACATTGCTGGGAAGAATGATGCACATGATCTTTGTATTTAAATATTATTGGGTCCCGCAAAGTTAAATTGGTTGATTGCAAGGTAAAATATTTAAGACTTTAAAATACAGGTAATAACAGTTACCTTCTATTTACTGTTGAAGGTCATGTACGAGAAAAAATATATATTTTTAATATATACAATGAAAAAGTGTCAATGTATTTTTTATATTTTATGTAAACATTTAAATGGTCCCTATTCACTAGCATTGTTCATTTTACTAAAGGTCAAAGTGAATTCCTTTTTGTACTATGTCAACAGATTGATAAGTGTTTCTTGCAAAATTAAGTAACTATCCGCTTTTGTCTAATAGAAATTAAAACCATCCTTTGTGTTTATCTTATCTTCCAAAAATAGGTATTAGACGAACGTAATACCCAAATGTATTACCTTCTATCTGAACCGTAGCCGAACACAGATGGTGTTTTAGTACGCGTTAGCAAAACAGAAAAAAGCAGAGCATTACTGAACAACTAATAATACATCTCGTACCAACCCGATCCCGCATCTGCTGTTTTTGTGAACCGGAGCACGGAAGACGGCTAATTAACTTTGGCTACCACACAGCGATCTGATAATTGATTCTTCATACTAATTCGTTGCTAATAAGAAATTAACAGCATCATGCGGAACCTTTACACCAAAATACTGATTGAGTTACATTTACACTGTGTCTTCAATTCCTTTTCTTTTATCATTTAAACTTTATTTAAAAGATTCTTGATTTGAAATACTTGAAACGACTTTCTCAATTTCTTTTTCTTTGCGAGCCACTCGCTTCGAATGTTCCAATAAGTTCGAGCGTAGTATGCTTTGAATAAATTATTTCCTCTCTACGCTAAGTGGTCAGTCCACAATGAAATATAATAGACGACACATCTCTTTGTGTTATTGAATGAAGCACGGCAGTCCATTTCCATGAGAAATATTGTAACTTGCCTTTGAAGTTAAAAATATTACACTAATCAATGATCACGTCCGTATTATTTCTGGATAAATTCATTTTGACACGGATAGGAGTATCATTAGGACTCAGAATCGCATATCATCATCTAAAGATCGTTTGTTTAAATTCACAAGTCGTTCATTAAGATGAATCTTGAAATCAATCAGCGATTGTTTTTGGGTCGACGAATCTCACGAGCTTCCATCGTTGTTAGCGTGTACCCGTGTATCTATTTATTGTTCTTTATTTTATTGTTACCATTGACAGCGGAATGATTTATGAACTCGCATTCTTAGCCATCGTCTAAAGAGTATCTTTTGAATTTTTTGCTCTGAACTGCGGTAAGCATGAGAGCATTTAACGCTGATTAAACTGTAAAATTACGGACGCAACGGCCTTTGTGACAGATGCGGCTCCGAATAATAACATTATACACACACGTAGTATGGCAGTAGCGATGTCGTGCGGCATTGCTTTGAAGGCAACGAAATCCACTTACAGAATAAAAGGCACAATGGAGATCTTTGGCAAATCGTAAAATATACACCTAATTATTTGCATTGAAATGAAGCGAAGCGTTGAGATCTTCGATCCCAAAGGTATTGAAGGCGGTTCTTGAGGCTTATGAAAACATTTCACAATGTAACAAGTATCCAGTGGCGCGCGATATTGTGATAGGTGCTTGCCCTAGTGATATTTTTTCCCTAAATATCAGGTTTTTGTACGAAGAGCCCGGATGATTTTGAACTCGTAGGTACTAAGGTTTTATTTACCCATTGGATATTATGACTGTAGTGCGAGTAGGTACTGTGAAATATTTAGCTATTATTTACCCATTGGATATTAAAATAATGACTGTAGTGCGAGTAGGTACTGTGAAATATTTAGCTATTAAAGTTTTATAGTACTGTTAAAATGTTCATGTAAGGGTTACGTAATCAATCCCTTTTCACAAGTTATGATCTCAGCCTACCATTGAAGGAAGTCATGATGATATTTTTGAAATTATATTGTTTTAAACAAATGGCCTTAACCATTATTTAATGCCACCTAAGCCTCCTAAATTTTTTAATGGGGTTACTAACCTACGAAATGGAGGATGATTCCTCACTGTTACTATTTTGATAAATAAAGAAACCTCTATCATAAGTACATTAGCAGTATAAAGTTTATGTTTAGTTTTGTTTGAACTGAGTAAATCTCCTTATAAACAGCGGTATCAGAAATTCTCACATACATCAAAGAACTATCTAAAAAACATAATATCTTTGAGAAAAGAGTATAAAATTTATTGACCCCGCTAAAAACTTGAAATACTTTCATTTTTTTACACGCAGTTCATTTTGGGCAGTCCAAACACTTCGGAGTTAAGAAACCGATATAAAGGGATCAATTATGAATTTTTATAACACACCCATTCTTCACATCCCTAAGTAGTTAATATTATGAAATATTACACCGCTATCGAAACTTCGCCGCCTCTTAAACGTTTTTTATACACTTTTGCTTTTAGTTTTTTCGTTGATTTCATAAAATTTTTATGAATGGCAGCGGCAGTCCGCCCCGTTTTCGCTCGGGTCGAGAGAGTCGAGAGTCGATTGTTTTGTCAGTAACGCACCTGGACGCAAACAATGCGCGTGCGCGAGTAACGGCTGCTCAAAGATGGCGGCTGTAGACAACAGAACGTAATTACACATTGGTACATATTATTATAATTTGCAAATGCTAATTGCGTATTCTAAGATTTCATAAAACATGAAATTTTTTTTAGAGTAGAAGAGCAGACGGAGATAGTTAATGCGTGAAAATTTGTTTGCATTTCTTCTACATAAGACATTTTAGTCGAGGTAAACCAAAATCTTGTTCATTTTCATCACTAGAATATTGTTACTTTTAATAAATTGTCCTCGATAGAAATTTTAATGAGAATTAAATTTACAATCAACATCTTCACTTTCTTTAAATTTATTGCCACAAAGTGTCGATACAGTTTTAAATAAATCAAGTAAAATGGTTCCTCGTTTCGACCTGAATTATTAATTATAAGTCGACCGTTTTACATAATATTCTTATTACAAATGATTTTAATTAATGCTTCGGTTCTGTCTAAGCGGCGTCGTAAATTTTTGTCAGTATCTTTGAGATAAGAACGAACCTTTTTAATTTAATCTAGTTCTGTTTCAATAAAGACTTCGAAAAAACTCTTTACGTTGCTGTGATTGGACTCGACGTCTACGAACTACCGAATATTGAAATTTTGTTAGAATATCTTCTTGTCTTGACCGCGCATAAAATTATAACTTTTCAATTGGTTTCTTCCTAAATTCTCCCATTTAGATGTTAATTTGGGTTGGAATACTTGATCGAAGTTGATGAAGATCAGTCGTTACGTCTTCCATGCTAGATCCGTTGAGCTTGACGTCTGTAATTATTTTTCTTAACTTTTGAATAAATTAAACTCCTAATATCACAAGCAGCATGTTATTTATCAAGTAAGTTTTTTTACTCTTAACCTTCCCTATTTCTACGTCTTGAATTCATAAATAACTCTTTAGTGGATCCCCCAACACGAAATTATTAAGATCTTGTTATAGTAGTTTTGTTTAATTTTCCAAGATACATGGCTTCTTTATGATCATTATAATTGGGTTGATAAGAGTTTTTGGATGGATACACTGAATGTGATACAAATAAAAATTATAGTTACTTAAGTCTCTTCAAGGGTTCTTCACCACAGCTGTTTTGGTCTGGAACCATAAAAAGCGTGACAAGAACCTTTAGAAAGAGATTAGAAAATTTGTCTTCATTTTTGCGCGAACTCGTCACAAGATATAATTTCAGTGTAATTTGGCGTATAAATTGACGTTGTATATAATTTTGCTGCACCATTATAAAACGATTTAAAGTAACATTCATTCTTTAGTAATGTAAACATCTATCTATCTATTTATCAGCTAATTGTCATACACTGCTGGACATAGGCGGAGGCCTGAGGCATTGGGGGAGCTCCACAAGGACCTCCTGCGCCGCCTGCATCCAGCGACTTCCTGCGACCTTCACCAGATCGTCGGTCCACCTTGTTGGGGGACTCCCTACGTTGCGCCTGGGACTCAGTACGCGGTCGCCACTCGAAAACCTTTCCGCCCCAACGGCCGTCAGTTCTACGAGCAATGTGCCCTGCCCACTGGCTCTTAAGGTTCGCAATTACGAGGGCTATTTCGGTGACCTTGGTTCTCCTGCGAATCTCCTCTTTTCTGATTCGATCACGCAGAGAAACTCCAAGCATAGCCCTCTCCATTACCCTTTAAGTAACCTTGAGCCCATGGTAAGCGGCCATGTCTCAGTACCGTAAGTCATCATTGGCAACACGCACGAGTTGAAGACTTTTGTCTTGAGACACTTTAGGAGATGAGCCGAGAAAACGCTGCGTACCTTCCCGAACGCTGCACAGCCGAGCAAACATGAAGCAATCATCAAACATCCTTTAAGGTTGAAGTGCATAGAGAATTCTCACTCAGCCACATCTTAAGATTAATAAATGCGAAAAGTATTGTAATTTGGTGGTCAATCTCTTGCTTTCAATTGCTCAATTCAGCAGATCTGTTGGAGCACAGTATTCATAATCATTTCTAACAAGGCAGGCATTCTTGTTTACGATAATTTGCAGTAGCATCAATTGAAGTCAATCTAATTTAATTAACTATTTAAATTTCAACACGTATTCCTTTTTATCGTCATCATAATCGGTTTTATAGCTTGGTCATAATCATAAAAACATACGGAAATAGTAGAAGGGTACTCAATGTGAATGGTCTCATTTATTTTGTC
The DNA here is from genome assembly GCA_910589355.1 of Parapoynx stratiotata. NCBI lineage: Eukaryota > Metazoa > Arthropoda > Insecta > Lepidoptera > Crambidae > Parapoynx > Parapoynx stratiotata. The sequence goes on along the minus strand of OU342468.1, from coordinate 2,415,933 downwards.
AGGATTATGTACAGTAAAGAACAAGTCAAGACAATCTGGACTCCTTCGTCCTTATGTTAATGGAATAAAGCTTTAAATACCTCAATCCCTTAATCTACTTAATAAAATAACAAAAAAGTGACATTAGTAACAAAGTAATGAGCGTCAAATTACTTAAGGCCTCTGATATTAATAAGCTCTTTAATGTCGTCTTCTATTTTTATGATGTTGAGTTGATGGCTTGAGATACTTAAATCAGTGTATCCTAGACACTCAAATCTCTTCACAAATCACAGCACCTTTTAATACCATTCAATTCTTTGTTCGCCGTTCAGAAATAATTATTCTGGCTGCCAGTACCCATTGTTGATTTTTGAAGTTTTTTAGGATCCGTTATTCTTGTAACTTAGGTGGCGAGTTGAGAAAATGGATTCGTAATGACAATAAAGAAGTCCCATATTTCAAATTTACTTTCAACTTCTGCTGTTGTATTTGAAAAGTTTTGTATATTGAATATGATTCTTTATTAGAATTATTTTAATGCAATATTCAGGAATTACTTAATTTTTGATTCGCGAAATGAGTTTCAATTTACAAGACGATTCCTAGGTCTTTAACATCTTTAATACAATGGCCATGCCCAACATCTTATTTTGCACGTCAAGCTATTTACATTGCAAATAATTTTAAAAAAGTTTTTTATTAAAAGCTCTTACTACAAATGGTCTTAAATAGCGTATTATTTTAAGTAAAAGCGTCGTATGTTCATAAAATAAATTGAAAAATTTTAGTGGATACTTGAACTTAAATTTTATAAAGACTATTTCTCTTGATCTTCAAATAACTTTATCAAGGAAAGTTTATGAGTTCTATATGAATTTAGGGATAGATTTAAAGGCATACCGGCTAGATGTCATTGACCTTCAACCATTAGGTACATCTGGTCCGCCGCTGTCCTTTCATAAAATGCCGAGTCATATGATACACTACCACAGATTAAGTTTGGAGAAACGTTTACCCAGATTGCAATTTCTTGTATTAAATTAACAAAATAAAACATCCGTGTGTCTTTGTGTGTCTGTTAAGGTCATAACAAAAATCTATTAAACTGAAATAAAAAAATGAATACAACAACAACAAAAAACTTAGTAATATATTTTTTACTAAACATAAATATTGTTTTAGTTAACAATATTTTTTCGTAGAAGCTTTCATCTAAAAAAAAACATTGTACTTTCCAAAAAAAAAAATTTTTAATAAGAAACAACAATCTACTCCAACATACTCTTTGCCACAAGCGCACGCGATTCTCCAAAATTTGTTCCGGCGTCAAACAATACTATCTTCAACGCAACAAAAGGCGGAATTTTATGGCGACAAATAAACGCGTTATAAAGATTCTTTGTGCTTATTAATTCATATTACACGGCCGCTTAGACGACGAGATGACAAAGGATGGACTGAGACCACAAAAGTCAATGGATCGAAGCGACCGCATATAATAAATTACCAATGGTGATGCGTATAGACGCGTAGACTTATACTTGGACCTTTTTGTTCCTTTTTCTTCCCTCTCGACTCTGTATTTGTGTACGAGGACAATTTATCTTGCGATACGAGTGGCGCATGAATGAGTGAGCTTATGGCTATCGAAATGTAAGAAATGTCGCTGCTTAGTATCTAGTATAATAGAAGCGAGGTTTTTGCAGTAAATAACGAGAAACTGAACATAGCGATATTGCTTTTAAAGAATGAACGCTATTTATGACATGCTAGTTTATTAAGTTAGTATGGGTACGTTTTTCGTAAAATTACTAATGAAGTGCTTAAAACATCACTACCTATAATAACACATACTCTTATTTTTAAGCAAAATTACGTGCGTTCTCATAAGTATGTCTATAAGTATAAACAAACAAATTGGAGAGAAAAACAAAGCTAAAACTATACCTAAACCTAATTTTGGTCTCTGGTGTCGATTATTATCAAAAATGAGAATTTCATACCAGATATATTTTTTAATTCATGTGTTAAACTAATTGAAAAATTAATTTCTCAATTTGAAATGTGTCAGAGTTCTTTATGTATTCATTCTGGTGATTATATATTTTATAAACCATCTAATCTTATATTAATATAATAAAGCTGTAGAGGTCGAATGTCTGTACATAGAAAAAAATGCTTTAATTTTTTGTTTATCTTTCTGTTTGTACGGGCTAATCTCCGAAATGGCTGGACCGATTTCAATGAAATTTTGCATGGTGATACCTTATATATCTGGTCAATATCTTAGATTTACAGTTACACTCGCGATGGGGCTGCCATGAAATGTTTTTTATAAAAGTGCCTTAATTAAAGAGAAAGAAAGAAAACATCTTAGACAATTTTTATTCCGAAAAATTAAAGTGTTCCCGTGGGATACTTAAAAAACCATAGTAACTGCGGACGAAGTCTACTAAAGCCTAATTTATTTATTCATTGTTACGAAGCACCGTCTATTTTTATGTCGGATTCAGATACTGGATCTTTCAATACATTTATTGACATGGAGGTAATAAACTACGTAAAGATGAAATAATACACTCAGCAAAAAGCCTCAAGCCCAAAATATCCTTCAAAGAAATATTCCTTACCAAAACGAATTCTTCACTTCCTATTTTATTCTGAACACGTGGATCAGCAGTCCAAGGACTTCAATAGGGCATCGAAGTTACTTTATGCCGAAAACCCTTGTCAATTGTCTATTCCGTGTAGTATCTTTTTCCACTCACCTCCTTATGGAATCCTGAATAATATCATGTATTACAAACGAATCTATGGTCTCCTGAGCGATGTAGTCATTTTATCACAAATGGAAAGGTCTAGACATAACGCTGCCGATTTTGGAAGGTACTGATTTGACTGTAAATCTTTCAAGTTGAATTTACGTCTGCATTTTTCAGCATATTTTATACTACTCGGCATTTAAACTTATCTTTTTTGTTCTGTAAAGAAGTTCAATTTCTATCGGAAAAATGAATTCTGATACTTTCCGCTAGGACCGCTTTTCCCATAGAATTTGAACTTCTTTACGCAACTAAAAAAGTTAAATTTTTTAAAATGATAACTTACACTAGAGGTGCAGTATGTTCAATTTTTGAATGTAAAGTTAAATGTATTGAAATAAATATCAATCACTGTTTGTAAATAGACTATTCTATGAGTATCACTGTCGAAAACAATTGAGACTTTTTTGACCAACCTTTCTCAAACTGTTAAACGTTCAACTCACGGTAAAAATTAAAAGTAAGAGTCTCGACCGGGCAAAAATAGGTTAACTTTACAAAGACTAGTGCTCGTAAAAATAGACACCAAGTTAAATCAGGATAAACAAACGCAGCTCATAACTCACACTTAGGAAAGTCTATTAGCCGTTAATTCCCACTAATTATCACTCTCAAAGCGAACTCTTATTGTATCGAGCCTCTCTCAAACGGCTTCTTTCATATTCAGTGTCTTTTGTTTTTCCTTTTCGCTGTGTAATTACAATGGCAGATTATTTGTCATAGGTAACGTGTAGGCACGTCTATAACTTAAAGCACCTCTTGTGGGCAGGTAATGTAACCTGCTTTGTTTGTTTTGTTTCTAACTGAATATTCGACACGAGTATTTGGTGTCAATGATCGTCTTATTATGAGGTTATGACGTCACTCAGTAGTTTCATTTCCATATAAGAAAATTCTAAGCCAAAGTAAATAAAATAAACAAGAAAGAAATCAAGATGCTTATTGTGCGCTAAACAAAAGAGCCCTAGTCAGACTTTTTTTTCACTTCTTGTTTGTACAATCAAAGGATTGCCTTAATGTGTGTTAATTTTATAAAAATCAGTAATTTTGTAATTGGCATCTGGCTCCAACGCGCGTTTAATACATTTCTGTCGTATGACGCGCAATTAGTATATGTTGAGCCGGTTGAGATCGTCTAATCTTCGTCTATATAGGGCACGTTAAAAGAAAAATATTTTGTTATAAAAATGTTCAGTAGGTAATAGGCCTGTCAGGTTTTGAAAGAGTGAATCGCGGAACGAATAATTATACAATCCAGTCCAGTACCCGCAGTGTAAGTTTTCATGGTAAAATTTTTCTCACTTGCAGTTGGGTTAAGAAATGTCAATTTCAGCTAGTTTCTGCTAGGGGCATTTTTCACATTGCCCGCGATCTCCATGGAAATTGACATTCTTAAGATTTCTTAACGCAACTAAAAGTGTAAAGTTTTTTACGATGAAAACTTACACAAGGGTTACAGCACTTACAGCACAATACTTCAGATAGATAGATATGAATTATGCTATTATTATTTTTCATAATGACAGAGTTGATTAAGGCACAATATGAGTATTTAAAAATAAACATAATTTTATAATTAATTGCTTTTCATATTGCTTTCTGTAGTGAAAGCCATATGAAATTTGAATGTATATTTAACACAAATAAATTAATCACATGATACACAACACAATGATATGGAAAAAAAAGGACAATTTAAGCTCACTAACTTTAAGCTTAGGAAAAAAAATCTACAGGTCCTATTTAATATTTTTTTAAGGTAAAATTGGGATTTTGAAATTCAATAAACTACCTATCTAACTAGTTTTACATTTATTTCATTTATACATCTCTAATTAACAATAAAACTAATGTTTTGATGTATTAGGTCCTTACCTATGAAATTGGTGTTTTGTATGGAGATTTTGGGGAATTCTGCATTTTCCATACTAAAATTTTTTCAGTTTTCTTCACAACGACAAATCCAAATATAATAATATTTGGCATCTATCATTAGACAAGCTTTAGTAATATGAGTAATATTACACTTCATAAAAATTATTTATCGTTTTTAAGTGAATGCAAATAAAATGATGTATTCGGGAGGCCCCTAAAAAGAGTTGTCTCCGTGTCCAATTTTAACACAATTAAACTTCCAACAAATTATCAAAACAAATCTAAAGAGCTCAAAAATATAGTCTATTTTTAGACGAGGTAATTATTTTTTAGGGATACTCTGAATCTTAATAGTTACAGACAAAATACTAAGAGAGAAAAAAAACACCAATTTCATAGGTTAACCCAATATTATACTTTTTTCTTAAAACCTCAGGGTCAAAATGTCCACGTCGGAGGAGTTAAAAATCTTCTAGGGTAGAAGTGATGGGTAGATTGCGTGATAAATGAATTAAAGGCGTGGATTCCCAGTTGAATGATAGAGGAGGGTGGATGTTGAAGATCCGGGAGAATGAGTCTTCCTGTATCTGTGAATTAGAATAAATTTAAATTTTAGGATGTTCAAACCAACTGTAATTATTGAAGTTTGCGCGCTTTTTGGATCTAAACTATCCGCCACAGCGTTATACTAGATTGTGTTGACCATTAGTCTATTTTTTATCAAAAAAGTATACCTATATATTTTCTATTACACAACATGGCCTTCTTGGAAATCGTTTGTACATACGTCAATGACATTAGACTTATTTGAGAAGTATGCGATGTATTATCATAATGATTTAACTTTCGTTTTTCCAGTGCTTACCGAAATTGATAGTTTTACTTGAGGAGAACATTAGTTTTTTCTTTACTTTGAAGTACCAAAATTATATATTTACGAATATACCTACTTATCAATTTTATTATACCATATTTCACTACAACGTATTAAATAAAAAATTTATATCACGTCATTTTTCGTATTCGAAGTTTTAAATTAAAATCTTAGTAATATATCAAACGTGACAGCGTAATAACATTCAACATTTGAGCCTCAAGAAGAACTGAGAAAAAAATGTAACTGTAAAAAGTATTTTTTTTATGTAAAGAGGGGGCAAACGGGCAGACGGCTCACCTGATGGTAAGTGATTACCGCCGCCCAATTTTATAGAAAATATTTTTCTCACTTTTGCCGATTCAAGGCAATCGCTTGGAAAGTTTGAGTCGTCAAATCAAAACGATTTTAAGGATCGGAATTTGAATCGAGAGCTTACCGACAAGCCAATAAGTACAATTTTGAAACATCAGCAAAAAAATATTTTTATTTCGTTTCTGTAATAACAGGTTTAACTTAAGTTGTTTTAAAAGAATCTATAATATATTTAAATTATTGGAAGTAACCATAACCGTCTAAGTAAATAAATTTCGTCTTGAACTCTACGAATTTACAAATTATGAATTTATTTATGAATTTATGAATTTATTTTAGAAATTGTTATATCAAGATTTCTTTGAAGTTAAAATACTTGACTTAGAATAGATTCCATAACAACCCTTAAAATTACTGTTACTTAATGTTTAGTAATAATTTTATCTTAAGCTTCCATATCTTTGTGCTTATCACACAATTTCTCTAATAAAAATTATAATCCAACACATAATTTACTTTTAAAAACAATAAAACTGACCTATTTATTGGACATAGTTAATCTGATAACCGAAAGAAATATAAGGTCATTAACATGATACGATAAAGGCCGGTTCTCGGTGCACACACTACAGTCTCTTATTTTTATTATTATAATAAATCACAAGCACATACAACACGACGTATGGGAATTGTTTTTCATTGTAATCTCTAATCTAGTTTAGAATCATAGGATATTCCACTAGCAAAGGAATAACATTAATCAAAAGTTCCAGATAAGAGTACCCCAGAATTAGGCATTCTAGGTGGTAAGACGTGATATAATGATAAATTACTGGTGTCTCCTTCATCATTACCATAACATGACAAGTCCATTACAGTATTGGACACATGTAGGGTAGAAGCAAGAATTGGAAAAATGTTATGAGTTGTAATATCATTTACTGCGTCGGCTCGTGGCTGTTTAAGCTAAGTCATCGCTGTTACATTTGTTACCGTGGTTCAACGAATTTCGATTTCGAGATAAGCTGGTAATAAGAACGCCTACCTTATTAAGTTACTAAAGTGTCAAATGATACAGCTCTATTCTGGTGTGGTTAATAGTTAGTAAGTTATGAACCCTACGTTTGTTAACAAATTATATAGCAATTCCAAATTTTAGATAAGTTTCAACATCGGTGTAGTTTTTATCATGACGTTATCGTCTATATTCCTGACGTCAACTCCTACAAAGTCTTAGAGAGTATTTTTTCTGTGTACATTCCTGTGAAAGGTTGTTCTCGATTTCACGGTAAATTCAATTTTGAGTTGGAAACAACGAGAAATGAGATTTCAATTACACGCTAACCTGTCGTACCATAAAAGTCATTTCCTTTTAACTATAAGCTCATCGCCGAACCGTTCAGAAGAAATATTTGAGTAAAAAACGAAAATTGGAATTAACCAAGTCATTCGATTTACGAATTAGCTATTCTTCTTTTTAGCTTAATCTCAAATTCAAAGGTAGGATAGATAAAGTCGCTGATCTATTTTTAACGTAAGCCAAGTAATAATAAAATTAATAAAGTAAATTTAGTTCAAACGATTCAAGCGGTAGTCCAAGACGAAAGAAAGTAGTAATTTATGAACTAATTTGAATGCCTATAAAAATTTGTAATTAAGATTAAACAAAAGATATTATATTGGTGCCAAGGGCATTTTACCTTTGCTTTTTAAGATTTAAAAATGTCCTAATATCAGCTGAGCAGGTGTTTGATTTAAATATCATTGTTCTGGGTATTGGAATTTCGGTTTGAATTGCAGTGTTTATGGATTTCCTATAGAGACCAGTTAGGCCAATAGTCTTACCCCTATTACGCGGGACCAAAGAAAATACTAGTAAAGTGTGGGTGTGTAAACTCTGCCCACCTCTTCAGGGACATAAGCGTGATAATTATCAATAAAATAATTCTCTTTTGATTTTGTTGCCGTTTATTTGTTGCCAAGGTTTCGCTTATTAAACAGGGTCAGACGCTTACAATTTATGGTGGCATTAACAGTAAAATGGCAGGCCTCCCCACTTTATAGTCACGTTATAGTCGGTTTTGTGACAACTTAAAGCAAATTGAAGTCATTGTACCCAATGTAAGAGTGTAACGTTTGTGTAAAAAAAGAATTCGTTCCGTAATCTCACCATCTACATCCAAAGCTCAAAAGCCCTCGTTTCACCAATTACCCTTAATGTTGCAACATTCTAGCAAACCTATTTTCAAATTATCCTTTTTATTGCAGTATAATCCATGAAGCTCGAATCTTCCGCTCTTATATCTAGCCGGATAATAAAGGTCTGCAGACCCGTATATCTCTGTTCCATATGAGTTTTTGTCGTTTGTTTTTCACGCAATAACCTCGCATTACTTTATTCGCGGCCGGTTCCACAACAAGGCGACGCTCATTTATTGTATTAAAAATTTTGTGGGAGGGGCCATCGTTTGCCGGCCTCCCCACTCTGCGGCGGTTAAAGGCGCCGGTACTAGCAAACAAAACGAGAGAGCCGATTTTAGAGTTCGCTAGGATAGAAAATAGGGTACCATTGATGGTTTCCCCTCATTAATAAGCTATTAGATTACGTGATGTCGCACGGCCGATTGGTAGGCCATTGGGAATCCCAATAAGCGCTGCCCCCGCTTCCACTTGGCTGGCTGATCGAGATTCAAAAGAAGCCGGCTTTGAGTGAGCACGAAACAAAACAGGCGCTCGAAAAAGACCCCGCTCTAATTCTCTTTACGATCTCCGATTTCAATTGCTCCTTCAGAAATTTGAATGTAGGGAGGGACAGTTGTCACGTAGGGCTCGGTGACGACGTATAGAAACCTCGTTCACATATAATGCGGGCCCGTACCATTAAGGAGGGCCTAAAGGCGCGGGCGATATCAAACCCAAAGATCAGATTGACAAAGGTTGAGAAAAAATAAAGCTAGTTTTACGAGCCGCTCTGTTATTAAACATTTTAAATAAATACAGTGCAGGGTCCATTTTTTACTGGTTCTATTCAGTTTGCTAAGACTGATCAAAACCCTTTGGTACAAACACGGGTATACCAGTGGCTTTTTGTCACACCGTATGTTTCGCTCGATATTTTTGTCCCTGATGCTTTTTGATACCGATCATTTTTTGTGCGTCCATTATTACGAAGCATTGTGCGAGGCTTAGTTCGGATAAGATCTTTGATATGTCACCAGAGTCTACTGTGTTTTTATTGATAAAGGAGTAACCTTTTTGGTAAATTTAAAAAGCTCTGTGAGAATTGCTTCTGTGATTTAATAGTAAACTGTTGCTTAAATAATTCGTTCTATTCAGTTGGTTATTCTGGACTTTATTTGTGTATCGTAAAGTTCTTGAAGACTTGTTATAAGTAGGTACCTTACGTAGAAAATTGACAATTCGCTGGACAATAGCTTCCTCGATATTGAAGCGATTTGTGACTGCGGTCATCAATCACAACAGATTACGCCACAAATCGAACGATCCACACGAATGCCCATAAAATTGCATACTCAGTGAGCGATGAATGCGATGATATATTTTAGTTAAGTAATGTGGAAATTTCAGAAACTGATTTGTCAGACGAAATTCAATTTTTAACATCCAATTCAGAATTTGAACTGATATTCGTAAAGCTTTGTCGCAATTGTTCACTGTTCACTTATTTGAATGGTATCAAAGTCGTGGAGTTGTCAGAACAATAGACCCGGGAATAATACAAAATGTCTACTTGTTCAGTAGTCATGAAGTTTGAAATATTCGCTATTTGTCGATAGCTTGTACGATAAATTCTTATAAAACGTATTCAATGTCAGTCACGCAGTCTCGTTGTTTGCTCAGTCCTATTGAGCTTGACGCAAATTGTCCAAACAGCACACTTCGTCTTAACTTTACTTAGATACAGCACCATTGCGATACAATAATTTCATGTCGCTATTGCTATTTTAACCTTATCAAATTAAGGTGTACATGTTTATACTTTTTGTATCAATCCACTCAGTTTTCTTCTTTAATAAGACATTTTAAGATTTTCTTTTTCTTAAAATATCTATCTACTCATTTTTCCCCTTTAATTAAACATTTTAAGATTTCCTTTCTTAGTATTAATAAGTAATGCATTGTAATTTCTCCTAGGTCAAACACTGTAGGCTAAGCACTAGAAAGTTTGCTATGCGATCTAGAGGAACAAATAGACATAGGTGCAGTCAAATCCAAAAATGTGTAACTACATTTGACAGTAAATAACTCTGTTTAGAAGGAACTAAAGATTGGCACTTATAAAATGGGTACACGTATTGTTGTACTCGACAATACTATATATAATTATTAATCTATTTAATAAAATTATATAACAAATTAAACCATATAAACCACAAAGTCATTCAAGTTTAATTTTGATTGTTACTTGTCGTGGTTGTCGTTTATATTGTTCTATATTTCTATTCTATTCTTCTATTCTTCGTCAAATATTCTATATATTTGACGACCTCTCTGGTCGAGTGGTCTGTATGCCGGTCACAAGGCGTCGCCATCCCGAGGTTCGTTCCCAGTGGAGGCAAGTGTTTGGGTGATGAATTTTCGGACATTTATTCTCCAGTCTTGGATGTTCATTATATATGTATAATATTTTGTATATTCTGAATAATTATGTGTATTTATCTATTACATATATTTGTCCGTCTAGTATACGTAACACAAGCAGCATTTAGTTGCTTCAAATGGGACTAGTTGATAGGTGTGTGTCTGAGGATATTTATTATTATATAAGCTAAATATTATATACTTAACACATCTAAAGCTCAAACTTATACTCATCAAAAGACAAATAAAACGTTTGATGTCAGATCTGTAGCGGAACTAAGTTACTCGGCATTTCTTGAATTATCTATTAAAGTAATTTTATCTTCAATACCGCGAAAGTAACGGTTGATTTTATTTAATGATTCACACGAAATTAATATGAACGTCTGTAATTTGGTGGCGTGAAATAATTCAATGCTGTGTGAACTTCTCATGCGATGTACCGATATGTATTGTTTTACCTTTTTATTGTGTAATTTGTATTTGAACTCGAACTAGAATAGTTGTATGCTCAATTTCATAGAATGTCTTCGCATTTTTCATTACGTATTTTGACAGGCTATAGCGATTTATAGCTGTGATCGTGTGTTTCCAATAAAATTACCTAAAAGTTATTTCATCTTACTTTCTCTATATTAAATATTACACCATGTTGATGACCTCTACATCTGCGGAAAAACAAAACATCGGTTGATTTTATTTTTATTTAAATATTTTGATAAACTGTAATTTTGATGGGAACTGTCAAGAAATACTTTTGAGTTCAAAGTAAAAAAATTAAAAGATTTATGCAATACTTAAAACCAATTAAAATAAAACCGTTTCGAATAGATAAACCCGCGCCAGTTTTATACAATATAAAAAACTCCATAAAATTTTATCGTTATTATACAAACAGAATGTCATTTATGCATGCTGTATATAGATATATTTTATTACAGCTACATGATAATTTAAGGTGTTTTTATATTATTGTCATTAATATTATTGAAAGTACTTGAATACCCGTAAAACGCAATCAATAAACACGTATTTTATTCTAGAAACAGACATTTTATTGGCTTTCTTCTTGTTGTCATGTTATAAACATGTCTTAGAATAGAAGAAAAACTGTTGTGTGATACTTAAATCTAGTTATTTAAGAAATAACCATGGAATTGTGAGTCGTTAAAATAAGTTTAAAATGCGTGTAAGCTTTTTTTATTGTTTTAGAGAATATCAGAAGGTTTTAATGCGCGACATAGTTTGCTTAGTTCAGAAAAATGTTTTTTTTGTTTTAATATAAAATTTCTACATAATAATGAAAGGTAATAATACCTATTCAATGGTACCATTTGCGTGGTGCATATGTTTACTTTACCGATGAAAGGAAATACGTAAAAAACGGATAGAAAACAAAATTATGAATTTTTGTGACAGGATTTTTCGCGCGCACTTCTTCAGGAGGTGTAGTGAGAAAAATGAACATTTCTGGGTTTTTTTTTGTTTTTATTTCTTTTTGTCTAAAATAAGTATATGCACCACGTACATGGTATCATTCAAAAGGTATTAAAATAACCTTCAGGTAATTTAATGTATAATAATATCTATATATTTTTATATAAAAGAAGAAATATAAAGTTTTTCAAAAATTATCATATGGGCAAGTTTATTGCATCAGAGGTAGTTGGTGTACATTTAAATTTTGTTCAACATTATAAAGCTTTGCTACACCATCTATTTCCGAAACTACCAAAAGGCAATGTTCTGAGCAGATCTATGTAATACCTCCCTTTACTAAATGTCCTATTTAAGTAAAACAAAAATGTATTTTGTAATCTACAATAATTTAATTGTCGCGTTAAAATTAAAAGTTCATCCTAACCAACGAATTAGTTTCAGAGCAACCCTTATGTAATCTACAATAATTTAATTGTCGCGTTAAAGTTAAAAGTTCATCCTGCGATTTAGTTTCAGAGCAATCCTTTCAGATTTTACTGTTAGTAAAACGAGTAGCCAAAATTAAATGTGACACAAATTGGTACTGTACATTTTATAAGCTGTTTCGAAAACCGACTTCAACTCCCTGTCCCACCTACAAATAAAGAAAGAAAAAAGGAGCCCGAGGTAAGCCGATACCAACGCAGCACCTACCAGCAATTTCTAAAGTTACTTCAAAGAACTGCTACCGTGAAACCCGAGCCTGAAGGAAGCTTTGGCGACTGTCAACGACATAAAAAAACCACTCTCAATCGAAAACGAAACTCAATACTGCACGAACAATTTGCACAATCGATGCGAACGCAGCTGGTGTTATCTCCTGTGAAGGAATGTGACCAGTCCTCTAGGTAAATAATAAAAATATGATGTAACTTTTGAAAACAGTTAATTATTTATATAACTTTTGGAAAGTATTGCGGACCCAATGAGTCGACGCATTGCAAATTTTTCGATAACCTTAAAAAATTGAAAATACATGGAAAATTTTCGATAAAATTTGTTAGAATTATTATTTAAATGTCCAAATTGGTGTGGGGGTTCATGAGTCTATGCCTAACCCTTTGGGGATAGGAGCGTTATAAGTATGCTAGTCTATAAGTGCGATTGTAATAATATTTAAAACCTTACACAAAAAAATAGTACCATTCTATAGAACTCTCAATTTATTCCCACATATTTTTAATAAAAATAAAACGGGGAAATTCAAAGCAACATTTACAAACCCGTCATAATTGCCAATTAATAAACGACTATAGAAAAAAGATAAGAACAGTAAATTGAACCTTTACGCTCCAAAATCTTTTTTGTTGAAGGCAAACATTGTAAAAATCAAATCAACTACAAATTAAGCCTCAAATAGCGACTCGGCTGTAGGTAAAGCACATGATGCACCGAAAGCAAATATTTGTTATACGATACACAATGAAATACTGTCAATAAGGTGAACAATTACGGCGACAACATGTTTGGTTAGGACTAAGGATTGAAGAGCATTTGGGCGAGCCGAGACATTTTGTGGAGGCTCTTTGGTTCGTATGTTTGCTCTGCGTCTGTGGGTACAGCTATTTCTTGAGCGGTAGCGGATTGTTTTAAATTCAGCGCTATTTTGCAGTTTAAACTTCCTAAAGCTATATAAACTAATTATACAAAAAGGTATAGAAAAATCATTACAAAGATTATCTTCTTCTAAGTGGCCTTTTCTTGATCCACTTTTAAATATGAGCCTCTTTTCTTAAATAGAAAATTGTACTTTCCATCAACTAGTCTTCATATGGTCAACGCCACTATTTCAGAAGCTAAGAGACAGACTATCCAATGTTATTAAATAAATGCAGAACTTGACGTCACCAAAACGTTTTTATGAGTAGATATTTCATTTATTTTGAGTTTGATTATGATTTCTGTTCTAACTAGTTCTTTTTCACATAATCTTTGTGTAAAGTATGATTTTTTTTTCTTACACTTTTCTATGCCAAGTTTCACTAACTAACTTACCAAGTCTGAGGCCCGTATTACAGAACCAAACTCAAGCGTAGATCTCTGCTTGAGCGCAGTTAAAAAGGGATGGCGCTATGTGGGATCAATAGCGCCATCTCTCTCTAACAGTGCTCAAGCAGAGATCTACGCTTGAGTTTGGTTCTGTAATACGGGCCTGAGTTTCGTTAGCAATTCTTACAAAGTATTGCCTATACATATTCTTAGCGACTCTAGCCACATAGTATATTATCATTTGGTGGTTATTTGCCGACATTCAAACTTAACATCACGCCTCTATCCCCAAAGGGGAAGGCAGAGGTGTTCAACACTCATATTGCGCCTGATAAGTTAAGTGTCCATGTAACAAGTGGCGAGCCTTTTGCCGTGCACCGGGCACAATATGAAGGAAAGAGTAGTAACAAGTGGTTAGCTCATCGCCTACACAATCACAGACCCAGTACCCAATACGCCCTTAGTCGCCTTTTACGACATGCTAAGCGAGAAAAGCAGTTGATACATTCTTTTTGCCAACATGTTAAGTAAAAAACCTTATCCGCTATAATTCTTGCCCCTGCTTTACATGACTACCGTTCAATATTCTTTCACTAAGAATACTTTAGAAGTTATGAGGAATAGGAATAATCATAAGTTTGTAAGTTTGATTTATAAGGTCTTATTAGAATGATAATTATGTCGTGTAGAGTCAACAGATTACCATAAACTTATATATAATACGTCCCACTGCTGGGCACAGACCTTGTAGAAACACATGAGGAGTATGGGCTGTAACACCACCACGCTGGCCCAATGCGGGTTGGTGGGTAGAAACGGTTGCAATAACGACCGGGACCAACGGCTTAACGTGCCTTCCGAAGCACGGAGGATTTGAGATTACAAAGTTTTGGTCGCCCATCCAAAAAGTAACCTCGAAAATGGTTTAAACCCTTTGGCTTACAGTATTGAAATCAAAGCTGTTTTCGCCACGGCCAGTCCTTGGATGGGTGACCCATACTTTATGCTCTCGTGATTGGACCAGCGTCATTGTGTTACGTTCTGTACTACTCATGCGTTACAACATGTAGGAACTATGTTTATGCGTAGGTGGCATAGCTATCAAGTTAATTCATTTCATTTTTATTGATTTACAATTTAAATATTGGGTCCTTACCTATGAAATTGGTGTTTTTTTTCTCTCTTAGTATTTTGTCTGTAACTATTAAGATTCAGAGTATTCCTAAAAAATAATTACCTCGTCTAAAAATCGACTATATTTTTGAGCTCTTTTGATTTGTTTTGATAATTTGTTGTAAGTTTAATTGTGTTAAAATTGGACACGGACACAACTCTTTTTAAGTGCCTCCCGAATACATAATTTTATTTGCATTCACTTAAAAACGATAAATAATTTTTATGAAGTGTGATATTACACATATTACTAAAGCTTGTCTAATGATAGATGCCAAATATTATTTGCCAAATAATATTATTTATGCCAAATTTATCTTTGGATTGGTCGTTGTGAAGAAAACTGAAAAAAATTTAATATGGAAAATGCAGAATTCCCCGAAATCTCCATACAAAACACCAATTTCATAGGTAAGGACCTAATACATTTCATTTTTATTAATTTACAATTTAAATACTTATTAATTGTAACATAAGTTTCTTTATTCAATACATCTAGTAAATATAAGAGAATAAACGAATTTACTTTCCTTGAGCAAATTAATCCGGGGCAAGGGAAATAAATAAACAAACGGGAAAAGAAGTATCAAACTTCTTTATTCAATATGGCCGCGAAATCCTTTGACGAAACTTTTCCTAATACAGCTTCCTTGCAATAATAAGTTATTAGAACAGAACAGAAATGACGGGATATTGAAATTGTTTTTGTTATTTTGTTGTTTCTTAGTAAAGATACGCAATGGAATAGGATAAAAATCTATACATTTAATAAAAGAGAGGTCGAATGTCTGTACAAAGAAAAGAAATGCTTAAAATCAAGTCAGGGGATTTAGAATGGGAGACTCCCAAAAAAAAATTTTTTTAATATTTTTTGTTTGTACCGGCTAATCTCCGAATGGCTAGACCGATTTCAATGAAAAATCTCTGTCTACCCCTATTGAAGAAATACTTGATTTTATGTAAGTAAACAGGTCGGTAGGTAATGCAAAATTTTCATCGCGAGAAGAAAACATGGTTTCCATCGCATTTAAATGAATAAATAAATAAATATGCTCAGACATTCACACCTATCAACTAGTCCCATTTTAAGCAACTAAATGCTGCTTGTGTTACGGATACTAGATGACGGACAAATATATTTAATTACATAATTATTATAAAAAAAATACATAATTATTCAGAATATATATAATATTATACATATAAAATGAACATCCAAGACTGGAGAACAAATGTTTCAAAATTCATCACACAAACACTTGCCGCCACTGGGGATCGAACCCAGGAACTCTCGAGATGACGACGCCTTGAGACCGGCGTACAGACCACTCGATCACGGAGGTCGTCAAATATATAGAATATTTGACGAAGAATAGAATATAAATATATAGAACAATATGAACGACACCCACGACAAGTAACAATCAAAATTAAACTTCAATGACTTTGTGGTTTATATTTTCAACTCTATTTCTCTATTTCTATTCCCCAAATTAGTTTTATTTCCTCAATATTGTTGAGAACGTTCGCCATAGAACGCAACTGCACAAACTACTTCAATACTTCCGAAACAGACAAGACGCAGATTGGGCTCCGGTGTATGTAAGTACCTAAAAACCAGAATTTACAAGGCGGGCCACGCGAAAATAGACTCAATGTTGGTATTGGGCAGACACATTTCCGTTTGGACTCACGTTAGCAAAATACAGAATGCAATCTACTGGTACTTCGATGTACAGATGCGGTGGCCTAGGAATTTCTACATGACTTGAAGCTTAAAGGCAATGTCATATTAGTATAGAAGATAAACGATATGATGTTATATTAGGTCCTTACCTATGAAATTGGTGTTTTGTATGGAGATTTTGGGGAATTCTGCATTTTCCATACTAAAATTTTTCAGTTTTCTTCACAACGACAAATCCAAAGATTATTAAAGTTATTTGGCATTTATCATTAGAGAAGATTTAGTAATATGTGTAATATCACACTTCATAAAAATTATTTATCGTTTTTAAGTGAATGCAAATAAAATGATGTATTCGGGAGGCACTTAAAAAGAGTTGTCTCCGTGTCCAATTTTAACACAATTAAACTTACAACAAATTATCAAAACAAATCAAAAGAGCTCAAAAATATAGTCTATTTTTAGACGAGGTAATTATTTTTTAGGAATACTCTGAATCATAGTAGTTACAGACAAAATACTAAGAGAGAAAAAAACACCAATTTCATAAGTAAGGACCCAATATTAGTATGTTAGGCACTACTTGTACAGAAGTACATAAAGAACATAAAAAGTCGTCCTCAGCCTATATACGTCCCACCGCTGGGCACAAGCCTTGCTCATGAAGAAACGCATGAGGAGTATGGGCCGTAACACCACCACGCTGGCCCAATGCAGGTTGGTGGGTAGAAACGGTCGCAATAGCGACCGGAACCAACGGCTCAACGTGCTTTCCGAAGCACGGAAGAGCTCGAGATCACAAATATTTGGTCACCCATCCGCGGCCTAACCATGGCGAAAGCAGCTTTGATCTCAATTGAAAGGCAAAGCGTTAGAACCATTACGCCACTGAGCTCCTGCGAGATAATAAATCGCTTACCTTTAACCGCCTCTCTGGTCTAGTGGTTCACACCACCAAATAAAATCAAGTCAAAACAAAAATAATTTTATTTCATAGGCTAAACATAGCACTTAAAATCGTCAACATTACACATAGTCACATTTATTATAGGTAATGTAAATTTTAATAATAAAATTGACAAAAAAGATTTTAAATTCACTGCCGCGAGCGCTTCTAGCAAGTACAATCCACATAGCGCTTTGACTGTGGTTGTAATCGACCACCGGGTGTAGGTCGGGAGGTCCGGGTTCGATTGCCCATGAGAGCCTTAGTTATCTGCTCGGTTTGATTGGCGATCGGACTTCTAAGCCCGCCGGGCTAACTACCACCGTCTTACCTAAATTTCTCACTTTAATCTTATCAGCATTGTTGTGTTCCGGCAATCAGAGGTAAGATAGCCAGTTCCTCAGTTGTTAAGGATTACAGGTGAAGCTCGCTTTCACTTTCCTTATCACTAACCATCTGGTGAGATGAAGGCCAAGAGCTTACCTGTCATATGTAAAAAAATTACTGGGCCCGGTGCATGGTAACAAAACTTCACTCGAATAACGTTATTCATTTTCCCTGAAATAACTAAGCAAATAGTTGCGAATCCAACCTCTTTTTAGGTTTATTATATTTTTATTTTCATTTTAGCATTTTATTGATGTTTTGATATGACGTTCTTTTTTCTCTCGTCTCTTTTTTTCATTATTTGGCGAATACATCTTTTGTGCAAAAATCAGTTTATTTTAATTTTAGTAATACAATCCACTAGTTTCCTACACAAAGAATAAACTGAAAAGTTTATATTTAATATTTCGTTTCGCTACTATTGAACTTTGTTAAAATCCCTGTTATTTTTCAATAACGTTGTTCGCCCTTACATTCTGCTATATTAGCTGTAATTCTTGTATTAATTCATTCCGAACTCAATATCGTTTAATTAACATTTCGTTTTGTTTTCTATTACATCGTTACAGCAGTAATAACGCCATATTATGTTATATTGCTTGTAATCTCGCGTACTCGATTTTACTGTGCTCGCTTAATTAACTTCATTTTGTTTTTTTCATGTCTTCCGATGTGCTGCTGGGAATGGATTATACATCACAGGTTCGTGAAAAATTTTTTTCTATTAGATTCTGAATTGACGCGCTGACCGATGACTCGCTTTTCAAAATCAAATCAAAATCAAAAATAATTTTATTTCATAGGCCGAGTTCGGCACTTAAAATCGTCAACATTTTACATTATTATGCATTTTACAAATAAATTATTTTAAAATTACAGTATAAAATTAAACCATTGTATTAAACTTCATTACCGCGAGCGCTTGTAACAAGTACATCCACAGGACAGTACAAGTACTTCGTTGAATGGGTTGTAATCGATACAAGCGGCCGGATTCCGAGAGTAAGGCTTTTCATGAGAAGAACCCGGCAAGAAACTAATGAGCCCCTTTTTTAAATAGCCAATCATAAAAAATTTTGTCACTTTTAAATATGTTTTTACATTATTTCTTAATTCCTATAAGTCCATCAAAATAACATGCATAAGATAACAGTAGTACATAACTATTTCCACACCATTTTATCTTCTTATCTTTCGTGATTCGTGCGCGTACTTACTACAAGTATGTGCGTATTTTGCGTGTTTATCTGGTGAAATTGAACAAAAAAAAATTGCGCTGAATACACGTAAAGAACGCGCGTTATCAACCTCAAAATCCTCATGCGATACTTCTGCATTCCATTTTCTGCTCGGTTGGATTGGCGATAGGGCTTCTAAGACCGACCAAAGAAGCGATAGATTGAATGCGTGAAGAATGATATGAGGATAAAAGAAGTGGATGCTGATCTGACGAGTGACAGAGGAGAATGGAAGAAGAAGACATGTTGTGCCGACCCCACCTAGAGTGGGAAAAGGGCAAGAAGAAGAAGAAGAAGAGGGCTTCTAAGACCGCCGGGCTACCTACCACCGTCTTACCTAAATTTCTCGCTTTAATCTTATTAGCATTGTTGTTTTCCGGCAATCAGAGGTAAGATAGCCAGTTCCTCAGTTGTTGAGGATTATAGGTGAAGCTCGCTTCCACCTGCCTTATCACTTACCATCTGGTGAGATGAAGGCCAAGAGCTTACCTGTCACCTGTCATATGTAAAAAAATACTGATCACACGTAAAGAACGCGCGTTATCAACCTTAAAAACCTCATGCAGAAGTAGTCTTATGTTATTTGATGGTAGACAAGCAGACAACCTGTTTGGTGGTAAGCAATCACTGTACTCAGTGTACTCTATAAACGCTTGCAATCCAACATTGACGTGACACTCGCGCTCGCGCTGGTTCCGTTCTAAAGAACGGAATCAGGGTTAGCAGTGGCCCGTGAAGCCCTATCATTTATCCTTAATTTATACCAATAATAATTATACAGGATACAATCCCCCGCACCAACAGAATGTAGCGTCACAAAAATAATAAAGTAATTTAGTCAATACCTTCAGACAATCACACCTATTAACTAGTTCGCTGGATGCAGGCGGCGCAGGACCGCGAGGTGTGGCGATCATTGAGGGAGGCCTATGTCCAGCAGTGGACGACAATCGGCTGATAGATAGATAGATAGAACTAGTTCCATTTTATGCTGCTTGTGTTACGAATATAACAATACAAGATGACGGATAAATATATTTAATAGATAAATACAAATAAATATCCAGAATATATGCAATGCAGATATAAACATTCAAGACATCCATGTTATGTGTAAGACTGGAGGACAAATGCCTGTATTCATCAATATCAATATCAGCATCTTGAGATGGCAAAGCCTTGAGACCGGCGTACAGGCCACTAGACCACGGAGGTCGTCTATATGTAATGTATTCAAAAATATTGTGTTATTTGACTTTTGTCTTTTGTCAGGTGGAACTACCTCAGTTTAGACACTATTAATTCAATGTTCGATTCAGTTGTGCATTAGATCTCTGAAATATATACTGAAAATTGCTCATGTGATTTTTATCCAAAAGGTTATAGAGTCGACTCGAAAATAGGTTTTAAGTTATCATCGATCAAGATCGAATGATTACATCGATGAAGCTAAAATGACAATTTCCTTCTGGGTAGATAAAGTTAAGGACTTTATATTAAAAATCGCTTAGGTGAATCAAGGATATGTCTTTACTTTCTTTGTACTGTTCAAACGAGAGAGACAATTATTTGCTCTTGAAACAGAGGCCCTTTCAGAATATTATTTGTTACGGAGACTGGATGGATGGAATAGTTTGAATAAAACTATCAAACCAGAGAAATGAATTGAATCCAAATGAAATGTAAAATTTTTTCACAACAAATTTAATTTAATTGACCCAACGTACTCGTTAAACTAGTACTTCAAACAGCAAATTACGTCAATGCATACTCTTCCTTTGTCGATCACCAAATGTATTGTACCGCGACAATACCGTGACCAGGTACCCACCAATTACAGGGTATTGTCAAAAATATTATTATTATCTCAGAGACATATACCAGTGTCATTCACAAGCACTTCCTGCAAAAACTCCAATAGTTCCAAACAAATTTAAACTCTATTACAATAGTAAGAAGCTACTAGATAGACTCTTGCCAATGCTCTTTAAAACTTTTGTCGTCCCGTCTGCTGTCACATATCCTCTGCATTGTTGTTTGTGATTTCTTCAATAGATTGTACAAATAGCAGCTATTCAAAATAGACGATTGAAATTCGAAAATAGCTTTTATTACGTTAAAAATACAGGTGGTCTTGTGGGCAAGATGTGTAGTCTGACTTGCAGCCATGTGTACATATTTTTTAAAGTATTGAGTAAAGAGTTCCAGCTCACCTGCTCGCGTATTTTTGATCCAAGTTTTGAATTTAGAGCGCGTGAGAATTTTTAATATTCTTTTAAATAATGTTGTTTTAATCTGGGTAAAATACTTTTTGAGTGACAATAAAAGCCCAGTAAAACTGGCAGCCAAAATAGTTGATAAGAGATAATTTTCAAATACAGAATTTTGGTGGATTACGGTTAACATTATAGGTTATTGAAACAGTTGAAACACGAGAGTATTTAACGATATTGTATTCGACAGTGTTTTAACAACAAGAGTACGAGTATTATGTATGAGTTCCTTTGCTGTATGCCTCTAGAATATCCTATAAATTGTACAGGTTTGTAATGTACCTATTAGAACGTCTAGAACTTTGTGGTGGTTACCAGCAAATAACAAACCTAGTAGTATACAAAAAAGAACATTCCAATCGTACCCTCTTATTTAATAAAAGCAATATTCAAACACAATAGGTAGGTTCTAGATTAGGTTTAGATGTTTCGTTGCGCTCGATTACTTTCGGAATACCTCTATTCCCTATTATCTTTCCCTTGGAAACCCTAAAGTGGTTATTACAACCCAACACTAACGTACAATTTTGCAACAGACAAAAACATACCTAATTACTATGGTGTTAGGGCTCATTAGCATTTCTAATCATTCAACAAGTCAAGCCCTAGAATTATACATTGTTAACCTTTACCTAATTTATGCTGATTACACGATTCGTCAGATATCAAATATTTATCTTCTATAATTTACTTTTTCACTCGTAATCGTCTTAATTGGTTTTGTTTCGAAGTCGTTTGAACAATCACTTAGATAGTTTAGTGTACTGGCATCTTATAAGTTACTTTAAAATTCAAATTTTATGTTGAAAACTGTAAGAAAAAAGATTTTTTTTATATAAGTATTGTACGAGTATATTTTCTGAATTTTTATATCTATTAAATATGGAGCTAGTTGAAATGGAGGTGTGAATGTCTGAGGATATTTATTTATTTTATTTTATATAATATCACTTGATCTATGTACATTTTACATAGATCAAGGAAGGAAGAAGGAAGACTAATATAAATTAAAGGAACTAAGTTTTCAAATGTTCATTAAAGATATGCCTACTATATCAATGAAATAATTTATTTTTCATTATTATATAGTAACTGATAAAGGTAAAAGGTTTTTGGATATTTCTCAACATACATATACAGATGTATTGTGACACATTCTGTTAATTGCACCTTTGACACATGAGTAAAATGCCTTCAGCAAGGATGTGCAGAATTATGAATTAAAAAAAAATACAGTACAGTATGAGGAAGGCCTGTCCCAGCAGTGGGACGTATATAGGCTAATGACGAACAGTAAACATCGATATCATCAACCGTGTTATTCGTAGCACTGTTGCCTTTGTTATCCCAATGGAACAAGATGTCAAGTTTAGTGCTGCCATCTATTCACAAGTAACTAAACTAAATCACAATTTAATAAACAGCACATGCTTTTAAATTTTAATATTCTAATTGATTAACAATATTACGTAAATTTTGCTCTCCGCACACGCCTTCATTAAACAAAGTACCTACCTAATATAGGAAAGTTGGATGAAATTTTGCGAACAAAAAATTCACCCCAAAATATTGCTCCCTCGAGGGTAATTTTAATTCTATCTGGATGTAATCTCGGCCATAGGCTTATATATTATATAACTTTGAGTAAAATACGTCATTTCCTTTGTTGATTGCAAAAAAACACTTTCTATAGGTGGAGTCAATGAATATATCGGTAGTATCAGTAGTAGAACATTTCATTTCTGTTTCTCTTATCAGAGTAACCCTTTTGCGCTTACTTACATAACGCAAGTACTTCATTATGTCTAGTCCTATTTCCGAAAGGGTAGTCAAAGGTGTTAGCATCTACATTTAATTTGATCTGAGTCCCTTAGTAACTATGTACCTAAGGCAAGCAATCCATGAGAAACAAACTCCGTATCTAGGGATTGAACCAGCTGTGATCTCTTCTCTTTTTCTTTCCCTGCTCCGCTATTACTGCCACTAAATGCTTTCAGCCAACCAATCAGATTATCTCCTTACGTATACTTTAATATCTACGAAATTAGAATCGTATAGACATTTGAGTTTGCATTGCGTTATACCTTAGACCACTTCGGCGCTTTCCATCAGGCGTGATTGTGATCGTTTGAGCACTCAAATTTTTCATTAAAAAAAAGTACTTTATGGTCTTTATTTTATATCATGCAGCTATTGCAAGCAGAATATAGGATGTCATAAAAATATTCTATGCTAAAACACCTTTAACAAAACTGATCTCTTCATACGTTGAATGCTTCTGCCAGTCCATGGTGGTCATTTGTAAAGGAAGTATTTACTTACAATGGCCGATACTGGGGAATTCAAAGAGACCCCTCACTAATTAAAAAACAGACGAATAAGACAGCCGATTTTTATCGCTTGCCGAATCATACACCCGAAGAGACGAAGGCGTTTTGTCTTTCTATCTCTTTCCAATCCGAACATTCCGTCTCATGCTTATTCGACAATTCATTCATTTATTCAGACTATAATTGTTTGTAATTATAATTCATTAAAATACGGGAGAAATCGGTGCCGCTTCTTGATTTTAATACGCCAATGGGACTGTGAGAATTTGATACTGTCAGTGGGTAACATCGCAAAGTTATTATTGCGGTTGTTTCATGTTAAATTTATCTTTATTACTTGGTAATAAAGATGGTTCCATCAGTTTTTCCTGTTAAGAAGAATGCAATCATATCTTGGTAGAGCATCGTAAATTGATATCAGTAAGACTGTGACACTTTTGTACATTACTGGTTTCGAGTTGATAACGATTTTTTACTGTCTTAATTATTGTTATAGTCGCATTCAGATGGTGTTGGTTTAGGATTATCATAATTGAAGTCGTTTCCGTGAAATCGTCGCATTCCAGAGAGGTGTCGCTTCTGTTGATTTATTCTTTGTCTAATCAGAAGAAATGCCGCTGAGAGTCCCATAAATTGATGGTTGTTCTCAGATAATGGTTATGATGTTTGATTTTAATCGCTATGTAGATTATATTAGGGTATACATTCTTGTCAACACGGATATAATAAAAACACTGTCTTTGGTGTCTTATCAAGAGTCATCGGAAAAAAAGTTTTATTACGTTTGATTTTATTGACGTTGTTCATTTTGGGAATGTTCTTTTTGAAAAGCAACTAATGACTCACCACCACCTGATGATGACCAGTGACCAAATTAATGAGTCTATGAGTAACACGGGAAAGCTGTAGCTACTGTATTAATAAAAATGTACAGTCGAGGATCGCTTTCGACCAGTGGAGTTATTTAATAATATATTTAATAAGTAACAAAGTTAAAGCGGTCATTGATAATTTAAATGACATATCCAGATTTAGTCCATCTTTTAAGATGTAATACATACTAAATTTTATTACTGTTTGTAAAGAAGGTTGGTAAAAAACTCTTCTCAACAGCGAATTTACCTCTACCTTTCTCTTCACATTTAGACTTAACAGCTATACAAAATTGTTTTCAATAAATTTTTAACTACAACACAGCAGACATAAAGTTTAAAAAAGATTAAGAAAGTACAGTTTGTGGTAGCCTGAAGAGCTGTCGACTGAAAAGACACAAGAAACAAGGATGAATTAAATTTTATGAACTTTAAAAGTAAATTGATTTTAAGATAATAATGTTATAAAATCTCTAGTATTGAATTTCCCAAAAAAATTTTTGAGGTACATCAGATTGTTAATTAAAGATGTCTAAATTACTATCAAAATTATTAATTTACCTTAAATTTTCAGAACAGCAATAAATTATTGGTATCATTTTAAACGCACCAATAAGGATAAATAAAATGAATTATTTTAAAGGGATTGTTTTAACGAGTAATTTTGATTAATGCATACATGGACCAATGGATCGATCAACGATCGATGACGTGGATCCATGGTAAAATAGATTATTCGACGTCGATCGATAGATTCCTCCATACGATTAATTTATTCTACCATAGACCGATGCTCTCGGTCGAGGATCGTTCGATTGGTTTAGTTACACCCTTAGTCAGAGATTACAACTTTCCACTTGCTACGATCCTGACACACACAACCTTCGCTTCTTCTATTCTCATTGCTTGCCTCGTATTCATTCCTTTGCCTTGATGTGGCTTGGACATATCATTGACTTTTTTAGAGACTTCTTTTTTAACTAAAGTAACCATACAACCTGCTAAATTGTGCATAAAAAACGAAAGACACGCAATTTCAGTCTATCATGTGCACAACTTTTAATCAAGACGTTATCGAATTAGTAATTTATTTCCACAATAAAAATGGTTAATAATAATACCGATTTTCACACGGCATCATTCACTATTGCACCGAACAAATTGGTCTGCCGTTGCCGTTATATTACGCCAATCAATTCGCCGTCAACATTTATTTGTATCGGCGCGACAAGTTCATTTTTTTCCCGATAACTTTATTTCCATACGTCAATTCAGAACGACTAATTTGACAATATTTTACTGTCTCTGTCATGCTTGTTTTTGGATGTAAATTATTGCTCAGTTGTGGTTATAATTATTTTTGTTATACCTAGCGATAAAACAGTTCTTCTCGTTCTTTGATCTTGTAAATAAGATGCATATTTTAATTTGTCAGACAATACTTCAAATATAATTCATGTCAGACACTGTATCTAAATATTTTAAATATCTGATCAGACTTTTCAACTCTTTATTCGGTAAATAAAAGGTGTCCGTTGGGGTAGACGTGTTCCTGAGTGGAGACCGTGACTTGGCAAACGAAGATTAAGATTCCCTCGGGCAAGATGGAGTAGATGCGACAGAACGAAAACAGGGTGAAATGAAGCTCATTAGGGGAAGCCTGTTCACCAGTGGACTCATGTGGACTAATGATGATGATTCTGTAAAAGCATTAGCAACGATTGCTACGACTTTCTTTTATAGGCGAGGAGAAATGCTGTACTACCAACAAAACTTCCCGATACGATTCAGGTTGTCCTCAGCCTATATACGTCCTACTGCTGGTCATAAGCCTTCCTCGTGGAGAAACATATGAGGAGTACGGGCCGTAACACCACCACGCTGCCCCAATGTGGGTTGGTAGGTAGAAACAGTTGCAATAGCGACCAAGACCAACTGCTTAACGTGCCTTCCGAAGCACGGAGGAGCTCGAAATCATAAATTTTTGGTCACCCATCCACGGCCTGTCCATGGCGAAGGTAGCTTTGTTTTTCTAACCAGAACGCCACCGAGCTCCTCAGATTCAGATTCAGGATCTGCCGAAGCAATTCTCCGATCCATTCCCCAGTCTCGGCCTTGTGACTTACTAGGTCGGGGCTTGCACCAAGTAAGCATCTCTTCTTATTCTACTCTTCAACATACAAACATGATCTTCACGTTAATATCTTTTGTATAGATTATATCCCTACATTTCCGGAGAAATACGCAGTCCTAATATTCACAATTATGCAACATATGGTCGGGTCAGTAGTTTTTTCTCGTCGGCATTCGAAAACAAGAGGTCAATTATCGATAGACAAGGGTGGACGTGATAAAAACATATCTCCTAACTCGTAATTACATAATTGCGCGCCCTTGCCGCCTCGGGTAATGACGACGCCTCGAATATGGGCTAGCCAGACCAAAAAATACAAATTACATGTCGATGGTAGAAGTGTGGATAAGACATGATTCCTATTTTTTTTGTATTTACATTTGTCTGTTCCTTTGTTCGTTTCATTTGATGAGACAAGACAAGGGCAGAAAGAACCACATGTTTTTGAATTAGTCGAAGTGATTTGACAGTTTGAAATGTCATTAAGCCGAGATGAGATAACATTTCAAACTGAACAATTCACTTTGAACAATTTAAAAATGTATTTGATGTTAGATTTTAATTAATTTTAATAATTCAAAATAAATATGGCTAAATGACATTTCATACTGTCAAATCACTTTTACTATTTAAAAAATAAGTATAGGTTTTCTGTCCCTCGTAATAGATAATCCCTGAGTTTGTGAAACAATTTACAATTGTCAGATTTCAGTTATTGATCGACATTTACCAGCATAATGAACGTTCAAATTAGTGTTCTAATCGCGTAATAATGTTATAATTATAAAACTATGTAATAAAAATATATTTACAAAAAAAAATAACTCAAGGATAATGATGTTAAAAATAATAAACATTGGCGTATCCGTATTATTTAGGCGCCGAAGCGTAAAGATACAACAGAAAGGGCCCAAAAACAAGTTTAATAAGAAGGTGGAAGTAAAATATTTTCGGTACCGGAATTGTTAATAACTGTACATGTAACCACAATGCTTTTGCCGTCGAAAAGCTCTTAACACCTAAACAAAATGCTGATATTCGTTTAACACAGCGTTAAACAAGTGTAGTTAGCACGTTGCGGTCGAAATTCGAAGACTGACGATTCCCTTTTAATTTAAAGCCTGTGGGCCTAGCACGCAGAGGTATCGAAAATCGAATCGAAAAGTAACTCACCTCGATTCGATTTCGATTCATCGAATTATTGGCAGCACGAACTCCTATCGAGTCGCTAACGAGTACTCGAGCGTTACGTTTTGTTTCTATCGAATACTCTCGATACAAAACCATAACTTTTATTGTTTTTTGGCAAAGTATCTAGTCTATACAGCCAAGTTTATTTGTAAATTAGAATCGTTTTGGTAAAAAGTTGTGTAGGAGTTGTACGTTCGGAAACTAAATCAGTAAGTATCTTTTTTACTAATTTATTCAAATTTATAAAATGTAATTTAAATAGCAATTACTAATATCAAAATGATAGTATATTTCGGAAATACAAATTTTAGTATACCACAAACGTCATGCATGTTGTAAAGTTTTGAACGCACTTCGATTTTTTTGTACTATTTGAATTCATTACCCAGAAACTTTTGAAACAAAGTTTTGTGAGTGTGTGATCGGTTTTTGTGTTTTCCTTTGAACAATTATATTCATAATGAGAACCAGTCAAACTCAATTTATAATTATGATTGAGTACATGGAAAGGTAGAGTTAATAATAATATGTGGTCATGCAATCACGGTTCTCCCTTTTTCATAACTAATTTTTTTCATAGTAATTAAGTAAACTAAACAAAAGTTATTTTTAGGTATGGAGATTTATCAAAACCCTCTGCTGGCCCCCATGGACGGCAGCGTAATTTGGAAAGGTGGAAAGAATTGACGCAGAAATTAAATAGTGAAGGTTCGGGTGACCCACGATCTGAAGAGAAATGGCGAAAAGTAAGTCTTATTTATTACTAGTATTTTTTCTGAGCGTCTTACGAGCCTATCTTAAGTGAAGTTTTGTTGCCGTGCCCAGCCAGCCACTTGAGAGGGTCGTGATCGGCTTGGGTCAAGTGCCGTATTTTTTTGACGTTGGCATTCCAGGCAGAGTTAAATACTTTCACAGTTTTAAACATAAGTATTCATACCTAATTTGTCTATTTTTGTTTATGTTATTGAAGGTTTGGAGTGACTACAAAAATAATGCCAAAAAAAAGGCAGCCAAAGTAAGCAGAGGTATAAGTGGGACTGGTGGTGGACCTCCTCAAAAGATATGGTTGACCGATTTAGAAGAACGAGTCATGGCAATTATTGGAGAGCAAGCAGCTACAGGCATTCCAACTATACCAGAGGCAGGTTTTGCAAAGGTTTGTTTACATAACTTATATTAATGTTTATCTTATTGGGTGTTTCTTGCTTAATCTAAATGATAAAAATTATACTCATATTGTGTTTCTATCATATTTTTATTAAATTATTTTTTATACAGACTGTACCATCTATTGAGGAGGGAGAAGATATTGTCATTGTTGCAGCTGAAACAGATGAGCAAAATGATAATAAGCGAACCTCACCTATGCTGGAGTATAACTATGTCATAGGTAAAGTGATAATATCTATTATAATATTAAAATGAAATAACAATTTTTACTCCATAATCTTGCAAAGCTATTCACATTTGTATGTAATTTTCAGGAGATGAAGATTGGAATAAGCCCAGTTGTAGCAGTGATCTCCCCACTAGCCACCCTCCAGACCAACATCAGGATCACCCAAGGAAGAGAGCCACTCCCTCTTCCACCTCAAAATGGGTCCCTCCCCAAAAAAGGGCCAAAAAGCTTGACATGGCTACAGAGGCTTTTTTAACATGTGAAAAGGAGAGGGATGATAGGTATTTTGAGATGGAACGAGAGAGAATCCGGCAGAGGGACACTGAACTACAAATTCAAAGAGTGTGGCAAGATATTGCAATGGAAGTTATTAAAATAATACAAAAATATTTAGATAAAAATGCCTAGGTCTTACATTTAAATTTTAATAATTTTAGTTTAATATTTAGGTTTAAAATTCATTAAGTATTTATATATGTTTTTAAGTATCTTTATTAAACAATAATTAGGTATTAGATTAAATTAGTAAATATGTATATATTAAGATAAAACTGTTGTAATTTGTAAATAAAAAATTCAATAATGACTTTTGTTTCCATCAACCAATTTAGAAAAGAATATCTAAATAGATAAATAAAGAAAAAAAAACTGATGATGTTGTATACAGAAATCATCCGGTCAACACACTGTTTTTGTGTTGAATCACTTTGAAACTCATAATAAATCATCTCTGAATTTTCTTGACAAAACCTTGTGAAAATCAGTATATTCTTTCCAACACATACATACACATCACGCCTGCAATTCCCGAAGGAGTAGGCAGAGTCCAAGGAGCACTGTGTTCCTTGACCACATTTAGCCATACAAAAACACAGTTCTCTAATTAATGCAGTGAATTAATCCTGGCGACTAATTCAGTGCGTATTGCCCGCCCTCTAATAAGCCAATCTTCATTATGAGGTTCCCGAACAACTTCATTTCTTCTGAACAACTTGCATGTAGCTGGATCATCAAACTCTGGCTCGGGGACTGAAAAATCAATGGCTAGATTGTGCAATACACTACAAGCCAGTATAATCTGTGAACATTTTCTTGGTTTGTAGTGTAGAGTGCGGTCTTTACTGAGGCATCGCCACCGATTCTTCAGCATACCAAAAGTATTTTCTATGATGACCCTGGTTTTGCTGTGTATATGGTTATACTTTATCTCGGGACTTCCTTCATGAGCGTCTGGTATGGGTGTCATTAACCATGGCCGCAGAGGGTAACCTGAATCACCTAAAACAGTTAACAAAATGGTTAAAATGCCTAATATTAGTTTATGCAAGCCAATCGGCTAACTATTTTTACAACTTTTCTGCTTATATAATTTACCTAACAACCAAGTTCGTTCATTATTCTGGTGTAATTCTTGCATGAAGTCATTGACTTGGCTAAATTCCCAAATAAATGCATCGTGAGCTGCTCCACCATACCTGGGGTTAACATTTATTATTCTCCCATCACTGTCACAAACCTAAAATAAATACAATTAAGAAATTTCATTAAAAAATGACAAATGTTTGGTACATATAGAAAAATAATTTATTCAGTTACTTATCAAATAAGTTAATGTTGTATGTTTTCTGGGACATTAGTTACTCAATAGAAATTACTTCTGGCATTTTTCTTATTAAAATAATCTATTATTACTTACCATTTGTACATTTATTGAATGGTAATGCTTCCTGCAGAAAAAAATATGTTCTTCCTCTTGTTTTGGGGAAAATATGTGGAAATGGGATCCATCAATACATCCAGTTACTCCAGGGAACCCATATTTATTGTAAAACCTGATGAAAAAAAATAACAATAAGTAAGCTAGAGAGAGAGAGCTTAGCTGGATGTGATTAATCTGTTAGGGTTCTTACTTTTCTCGTATTAATTCTCTCTCTTGTCTGGTGGTAGGGAATTTTATAAACATGTTTAGTATTCCTGGAGTATTGAGGGCATCTGTGACTTCTTTAACATATTTGCTCACAGTTGTTTGTCCCAAGTACTTGGCCATACCTATGATCCTCTGGTATGATCCCGTTGCATAAAAGGACAATGCACACAAAACCTATAACAATATGATAGTTAAGTAAATACAACCCATTGAACGAAAGAAAATTATTATACGTTGTTAAATTGTAGGTTGTTATTTGACTATATACTACTTACCTTAAGTTCTAAACTGATGTTTTTGTTAGGCCGTAAGTTAGTTTTTTCCCGCAACAATCGACATAAATAATTAAATGCCGGTTTGGTGAGCCTATACCTTTTCACGAACTCTCTATTATTTATATTTAACGGATCGCAAGATTTACGAAGTAAAATTCGTTTGTGAATGTCCCTGAAATGAAACGGCATTAATTTAACACCGAAACAACTTGTTAACTAAAACAATTATTAACAAAATCAAGGAAAACAACAACAAAAGAATTAGCAATGTAATAAACATAACTCTACCTTTTAATTTGTTCCTCTTCTCTGCTTCGTGCCTCTAACATACGCCACGCCATATAGTAACTCGGAAGAGGGCCTCTAAACATTCTCCACATATTATTTTAATATTTTTTGCGCAAAACAAAAACAATTAGACTACTTCTCACTGTAAAATGTCTAGTGAGACGATTTTCGATCCACAAGCATCGAATTGTCCGAAACCGTACGTCAAATGGAGGTCCGTGCTGCCGATTTTCATATAAAACGCTAGATTTCGATATCGAGTAAACTCGAATCGAAGCCAGTCGAAAATGTCATTGCTCCGTGCTTCTAAATTTTAGTTCCGCTACTCACCGCCGTGGCGGTAATTAAATTGTCATACAAACTCCTCGATTCGAATTTCGATTCGATTTTCGATACCCCTGCGTGCTAGGCCCACTGAGCAGGAATGAAAAAGTTAACAAGACACCGCCTAATTATAGCTTAGATAAGAACAAACAAGTTCCGTTGGCTAGTCGACTTGTTATAACACCACGTGTCATGACGAAGTTTTGCGTTGTCTGAATGGAACAGCATATGATTTGGGGCCGTCAGACAATAATTGGTTTTGGCAGATTTATATAGCTATCGAGAAGCTATTACGGCTTTTTTTTGTTTGTTGATCCTGTGGGACGTTTTGAGTGGTTTAGTGTATTATAAATATTTAGAAGATAGAGTTAGATATACCTACGATAAATTGGGCGAAACAAAAATATCTTAATGGAATGAAAAAACTTGCGGCAATATTTTTTATTCAAAATCAATCCTCTTTATTTTCGGAGGTTTCAAAATTAACTTTATCATAAAATTTGAAGTCTCGTTAGAAATAAAAAGCAGCTGAGTGATTGCGTGATTTTGAATTTTAACTTTACCATAATAACAGTCAGTCCGAATGAAGTATTATTTGAAAAGTTGGATATTGTAAGCATGAATTATCCAATTATCACTTCGCGGACACCGGCATGTTTGTAAAACGTAAATTGGAATTGAATTTTCATAACTTACAATTTACTTTGAAATTGCTGGTAAATTATATTTTATTTTTATTTATTTAATTATTTTTAAAAACGTTGTTTATAAATGTAAAGTTTTGTTCTAGCGCTAAATTCTACTAATTTTTGTCCATGTTTTGACCTTTTACCGCTTGAGTATTTACCAAATGCAAAATTTTTTCCTTGTTGTGATTCTCCAATCTGAGCATTGAAGTCACCAATTGTCATAAGATTCCTTGTATTCAATTTTTCTATAGCTTCGTTTAGAGTGCGAAGGCTTGAATAATAGACAACATATTTTGGTTTGATACGCTTATTTGCAAACTAGCCACTCTATCGAGAATAACTTTCAATAGAAACAATGCTCTTCTTTAAATATTTTTTCACTTGAAATCCAACGCCGTGCTGACTATTATTAGTTTTGGTATGGTAAAGGATATATTCGGGGTATTCATTTATTTCTTCATTCTTTCTTCTAGTTTCGCACAGCCCAATAATGTTCCATTTCCATTCTTGTAAAGCGTAGTCTAATCAATTCTCAATTCTCGTATCGGACATCAGTGTTCTCACATTTAAACTTGCAATGTATAGATATCTTAATCGGTTTCTCTTTTGTTGGATATTTGTTTTTTTTTTTAATTTAATTATTGCACTCCATGTATACAAATTAAGAATTTCCTGACGTATGTCCACACCAGGAAAGCCACGTTTTTTAAGAAAAAGAAGTCACCGATATCGAAAACAAAGCTACCTTCGCCATGAACAAGACTTGGATGTGTGATCAAAACTTTGTGATGTCTAACTCCTCTGTGCTTCGGAAGGCACGTTAAGCCGTTGGTCCCAGTCGCTGTTGCTACAGTTAACGGACGGATCAGCTAGCGTTCTCTTGAAGGCAATCCCAATAGATCGACATTGATATTGTGACGTTTCTTACTCTTCAGTTGCGATGATAGGGCCATAAATGGATTCAAATTGTGCGGATATTGCGCGACATAAATGACATTGAGTTTTACTTAAATCGGTACTCTCGTACCGCCTCGAACTCACGTCTCGATATTTTGAGATAATCGAGGCAGCGGTAGCCGAGTTGGGACGGACGGGGCACTACTCGTTCGAGAGGCCGCGGAAAACGCGAATTCGATCCCACCGCCTGTACCACTGAGTTTGAATAAGACTTATGTACAGTTCATTGTGAATATCGCTTGCCTCACATTGTGCCCGGTGCATGGCAACAGGCTTGCCACCTGTTGCATGATACCTTAACATGTGTGTGTTTAACCAAATGATATTTATGATTGTGTAATTATTGATTTTTAATTCAGATTGCGTTTAAGAGTAGGTTAGCTGATCTGCTTTTATTGGACTGCGGCCTATGCAACGATAACGACAGCGATTGTTAAAAGAACTTTGTCTAGGGGCTCTTTTGTCTTCTAGTTTATTCTTCTACGTTCTAAAACAATTGTACATAAAAATAAATCAATATTCATGTAAGCGTGATCGCTCAAGATGTATAACTATGACGTCATAACCTTCATTAACATTCATAACAGAAGGATATAGCAACTATCGCCAACAAGCGGAGTAATTCTAGTCCAAAACTTCATAATTAATTCAAAATCTAAGACCGAATATGGTTTATTACGTACACATCGTGGTGTAGTTTCAGGTTAATTTATACGATGTTTGAACTTAGTCCGTGTAAAGGCGTGTATAGAACGAGCGATACGCGCGAAAGATGTTGATTGTAGTTCGAAGCTTTGGTGGTTTCATAGGTACGCTGATCGTCAGCGCCGGCGACACACGCGCGCTTACAATTACACGGAACTACTTACATCGTTTCACAGCCACAAGCCGGCCGCCCCGGCGCCATCACTGGCGGCCAGCGTGTCTCTGAAACGTCCCATAGATCTGTAACTTCTGGTTTTTTGTTTTTTATACAATTTCAAAAACCAATGGAAATGCTTTATTTATAATTTTATAAGACGTAACATATTCTTTAATTTTGTTTTTAATTCATAAAGTTAGTTACAGTATTTTTGATGATATTGAAGATTTTCTAAGTGACCTTTTTTCTTTGCTGTTCAGTGTATAATAATGTTACATAACATAACACATAACATAACATGACATGACTCGACACGACACGACACGAAACGACACGACACGACACGACACGACACGACACGACACGACGCGACCCGACAACACAACACAACACTCAAAATAAACCTACTTAAGGAAGTTGTGCAAAGCATGTAACAAGTCAATAAAAAAATAACAATCATCCTGAATTACTTCTGGCACCTGTGTTGATAGGATTAAGGTGGTTCTTACAATAACATAAGATGGTAGCAGCGTAACATTCAAAATGCACCCGTTCGTGTATCGATATCTCGCGCTGTTGAGACGCGCTGGCGAACGTTGGCGCCGGCCGCAGTGCGCCGGCGTGACTATGAAACCACACTTATTATAAACTTTGAAAAAGCAGCGTACACGTTTGTGCTTTAAATAATAAAAAGGTAGGTGCTTGGACATAAATTGATTAAAAAGTGGAGAACCACTGTCGAAGATGATACCTAATAACACGTATCCATCATAAAAACATCTCTCTTTCTATTTCACCCCTTTCTCTCTATCTCATGATTCCGTCCATCATACAACATGGGCCCTTCAAGAAGCGTGAAAAGCACCTCATGGGCCAGCAAGGTGGAGGTGGCTAGGGCTTCTGTTCTCTGTGGCTCGCTATCTCCGTAAATGGACTCTCTTACTGCTTACCATCAGGTGGTTTTGAGTAGATTGCTGTGCTTTTTATTAAAAAAAACATTCAATGAGTGTGTTTTTGTGGTGTCTCACTTGAATCAAATATTATAAGTATTTCGAATGGTTAGAGATTCAAATACAAATTTGGTGAATTTTCTTCTTCTTCCATTCTTCTCTGTCACTCGTCAGTTCAGCATCCACTTCTTTTATTCTCATATCATTCTTCACGCATTCAATCCATCGCTTCTTTGATTTTCCTCTCACTCTAGGTCCGTCCACATCCATGCTCAGCATCCTTCTTGTAATGTGACATTCATCCCTCCTCATCGCATGACCATACCACGCTAACATATTGCTCCTAAATTTGGCGAATGTCTTATATAAATTGTGCCGTCCCTTGCAGTGCTCAATAGCCAGTGCACAATACAGGATTTACAAATTATATTTGCATGGATACTCCTAGACATATGTCGCAAACAGTACGCAGGAGTGAAAATTTGGCATCCGAAGGCGGAAACGATCGACTACAGTTGAGGCACGCTATGATGGCCGTTTTGAGGTTTGTTCACTCATGAAGTTTCGTAATAAGAATAATTACATTTGAAGGAGCGAATTGCTGTTCTTTATTGTCAATAGTGGAGTGCAGTTAGTCATAAAATTAAACGAATGTATAATTTTAGGACACAATATTTGTTTCCTAGATTGATTTCTGAACTATATATTAGGGTCCCGCGAACATTTATTTTTTATTTTTATCTAATTATTGTTATTGATGTGCTTATTTACCACACAACTCGGCATCTGTTTTTCGTGTATCAAAATTTTTAAAAATGAAATCTAATACGAGGAATGCTGGCCAGCACAACTACTACTTTTTTCGAGAATAAATTGACATTTCACATCATAGCGTGCCGCAACATAGTTGCTTAATCATTTGCGCAGATAAAGATATAGAAGCGTATACGAGTAGTAGCGGATATCAATGGTGTTGTGGTTGGGACTACAGACGCTTTGATTTCCAACTAAAAAACACAAAAAGTTTCTTCATGATTGTTGACAGGATGGGTGACGAAAACTTTGTGATCCAGATTTTCAATTGTATATTGCACTTATTTCCGAAAAGTTATTTGCATTGGGGTTCGGTAGTTTTATATCATAAAGTCGGCCCTTTCTGCATATATAAAAGTTTATACTCGGAGGCCTGTGCCATGGAGTGCGACCTGCATAAGACACGAGTATTTTAAAACGATAGTAATGATAAAGAAGAATGATTCATTAACGCATTAACGCAAATATTTACGATGGATGGAGGACCTAATTTAATGAATTTGGTAATGTATCTGACATTACCAAATTCATTATATTAGGTCCTTACTTTTGAAATTAGTGTTTTGTCTGGATATTTTGGGAAAGTCTGCATTTTGAATACTATCTTTTTTCAGATTTCTTCACAACGACAAATCCAGAGATAATATTATTTGGCATGTACCATGAAACAAGCTTTAGCAATATGTGTGATATCATGCTTCATAAAAATTATTTATCGTTTTTATGTTAATGCAAATCAAGTGATGTATTCAGGCAGTTACAAAGTGTTGTCTTCGTGTCTTATTTTAACACAATTAAACTTACAAAAAATTATCAAAACAAATCATAGGTGCTCATAATTATGGTCTATTTTTAGAAAAGGTAAATATTTTATAAGAATGTTCTAAAATTTACCAGTGACCGTCAAAATATTTAAAAAATACACCGATTTTATAGGTGAGTTCAAAGTATTATTATAATATCATGAGTCGCCAAGAATAAAACATTTTTCGCAATAGATTTCATACAATTAATGCGATTAATTAATTAAATTTTAAACAGTAAATCCCTACAGCCTTAAGTCAGATACATAATCAGAGATATTGATCAATTTTTATAATAAACAAACGATATTTTGGCGGGATATTTTTATCCTCTATTTAGTGCTCAAGCTCATAAAATTTTATTCATAAATTGCTAATTTTAAAGATATCTCGATCGCCATATGGCGTTAACAATAGGGCGGGGTCAATAACATGTGTAAGCGGGTTTGGGACATCTTACAAGCATGATCCAACGTCAGCCAGTGGGAAATCACATAGAGCTGCTTTCTATATTTAGTTTGCTCTAGAAAATTTGGAAGTCACCAGTGACAGAAAAGAGAAGAGTATAATTCATATACACTCAGTTGCACAAAGATTTTTTAAGGACGACATTTGTTAATGAGACATTAAAACTTTAAAGTTCATTAAATTTAAAGTTGTTACATAAAACAGTTCTAGCTAATGTCTCTTTAGCATTGACAGGGTGCTAATGTAGTTTTGTGCAACGTAAAACTACGCTAAGGTGTTCTTTTGACACTTCATTACATAAATTTAATGGAGCATTAGAGATAATGCTGACATTAAATTTTAAAGTTCGTTTCTGCAACTGGGTGTTAGTGTGTTTAGCTTTATATTACACGCTTTTATTTAACTCACTCTGTATGTTACACCGAAATTAATCGAAAATTCGGCTACTTCCCGTCATCCAATCGTTTTGAAACTTACCACTTTATGTATTCTGGACGATAATACAATATAATAACGCTTTCGTAGCTTAAAGGTGCGTAGTTTGAACATAATTAAAAAAAATATTTTTGTTTGGGAAAGTCAATTCCTAATTAAGCCACTAGATGGCGCTGTTTCTTATGTTCTTTTTAAATATACTCTTTTTGACACCTAATTTGCTATTTTATTTTAATAAAAACTTGTCGCATTTAATGCGCCGGGGTATTCATTAATGGTTTAAAATTATTAAAAAACTTTAAAAAAACACGATTTTCTTTGACTTTAATGAAAATAGTCTGAAAAGGATAAAACTAAATTTTCTTCTAAATAGGCAAATACAATGTTTAAGCATAATTAATGAAAAATTTAAAATGTAGGTTATATTTTTATATAACCTAAATATTACACCTACATATTATTAAACATAATATTAGGGGAGAATATTATGTTTCTCCATCACACACATCATTATGGTACATTTAGTCTGAACATTTCATACTATCCAAGCACTATTTATTCAGAGTTTATCAAAAAAAAATTATTTTGTTCCTTTTAGTATTTTTTTTTAAAGAAAAGCGTGTTTTGTAAAAATGTTTTTTATAAAGTTTTTATAGCATTTTTGTTGATATGTAACATTCATCCTTTCTCATCACATCCAAAACATGATAATTTACAAGTCTTGTTTGGAGGATACTAACTTAATGTCAG
The DNA here is from genome assembly GCA_910589355.1 of Parapoynx stratiotata. Classification (NCBI taxonomy): domain Eukaryota; kingdom Metazoa; phylum Arthropoda; class Insecta; order Lepidoptera; family Crambidae; genus Parapoynx; species Parapoynx stratiotata. The sequence continues at coordinate 2,376,824 of OU342468.1, read as the reverse complement.
AAAGACAAAGGAAGCGATGGACGGTGTGAATCAGTCCATATGAGACTATCATTTTCTTTTTGGATTGAATTTGTTTGTATTAATGGGAAAAGAGCAGGAAGAAGAGATATAAAACTGTTAATCTCAAGTAGCTCAGTGAATAAGGTACAAAATCTTAGTAATTTCACTGTGGCAAAATACAAGTTTCGAAAATATTTAAACCATTGCTGATCTTTAAAGTGTGCCAAGGTTTTCATGGCGTCACTGATCATGACAGTATTTTAGTATAACTTAATGATAATAAGAATAAGAATATTCTCTGAATTAGATTTTTTTTATGCAAACGTGAAGCTTAAATTCCATGCAATAAAACCCACAGCTCTATATAATTCCCTTCCATCACAAGTCCATTACAGCAGGTTCAATCAAAAAATCATTTTTTACTATATAAATTTGACCGGACACGGCTCATAAATGAGACATGGCTGCTCGTAATATGGAGGGTTACTTAATACACGTTACACAATAGAACTACTATAGTTTGGCTACTTAGGGATATTGATACTGCATATCTGTTATCATGGTAATAGCCGACTGCTGGTTTTCCTATAATATGGAGGACATACGCTGAACAAATACGGATTAATAAGAAACAGTTGCTCTGTAGAATTGACTGAAGATCAAAATGATAAGAAGTTCTTGGAGTGTTCTGAAAAAAACAATGCAGCCAGAGTTTTATTTGAGGAGGATACAGAAAGTAAGAAGATAGTAATAGTAAGTCCATCCATAATTTTGTCCTTAAATCGAGGCGAATTTGCTCAATCCATCCTTCTTTCCACCAAACTGCACTGGTCCAGCACTTCTCTCCATTTATGTAGGAAATTTCTTAAGTCTTCAACTCAATTATATCGAAGTTCACTTTCAACAATACTACGAGAATACTTTCTTATAGTCCAATCTTATAATAGAAACATTAATATAAATTAAATCGAAATATTAAAAACTGCCTCCTTTATTTAATGAGGCAATTGGCTTCAATGAGTTCTAGAAGATATTGAACACTGTATTACTTTGTCGCATTTGATATGGCTTGGTCTTATAACATCTTTTACTAGTCTATAAGCATCATTCTCTCAAATAGCAACTTATAAGTTTCTATAAGATACGGAATTACGGAACCCAAAAATCTTTCGACAAATTTCATCCCGATGTATTCATAGAGGTGCTCTCTAGAGTATTTGTCGACTAGATGAAACAAAAAGAAATATTTACAAAAGTACTAGCTCGTCGTCTTTTCTGTCTCGTAAATAATAACTGGAACACTCAGTCGTAACACATTATCTATTTTCATATGATATTTGACATTCATGAGACTGTCTATCGCAGGGTTTTCTCTCTGTTCAGCTTTATTTTTCCAAGATTTTTATTCCGTGTCCCTTGTCGAAAAGGCTTGCTTATTTGTAAAAAGGACTATAAGTATGTTCTATCGAGAAGAGTGTGTATTTTATATCTAAATCAGTTGTAAGTCCGACCGAAATAGGATAGGAATATTTGTCATCTGTTCTTTTTATCATCTAATTTGTCTCAATGCGTGTTTATATTTGTCATCGTTATGATTAACTTATATTTTTTTATGTTTGGGAGTTTTGAATACAATTCTGATTAGAAACCAGAATGTCAAGGTCAATTTCAATCATTGCTATCGTCCGCCCTCAGCCTGTAATATACGCTAATACTGCTGGGTACAAACCTTCCTCATGGAGTAACATGAGGGCATGGGCCGTTACACCACAGCAATGGCCCAATGTTGGTATCATTGCCATATGATTGTGTGCCATTCTACCCTTCAGGTAGGTTCATTCTACCTAACATAAAACCATCTTTATTGAAATGAATAATAGGTATTATCTAGTTAATAGGTAATTAATTAATCTTTTCATATTTGTTGGCCGTTAGAGTGCATCTAGTGTTGATTGGACCCCAGTAGCTGAGTAATGATAACCCAGTGAACTTTTGAGGCATTATTTATGTAAATAGTATTTACAATACTTATAACAAATACACCTTATCATGTATAATACAAAAAACATTTATGTTTAGTTCTGGAGAAAATCAATAAGTGAAAATAGTAAATTCAGCTTTTATTGATTTTAGAAACACAACAAAGAGAAAAGAGAATCTAATTTGAAATCATTCTATTCTTAACATGATCTGAACTCCTTTATATAACTGATCCTGTTCCAAAAGGTAATATAAATATATAATCAACATACATAAGTAATTATAGAAATTAGTTAATCATTGTATAAATAAATATCTGATAATATGGATGTAAATAAGGTCTGGACTAAACGAATAGATAGTCCAGGGACGTTTTATACAAATACAATTATTACATTATTTATATGATGTAGAAAATTATAGAATTATAGCATTTTAAATTAGTTAGGAAATGGAAGGCTCTCTTCTCTGATGTGATGAGTGACAACCTATCTTGGGTACAACGCGCGCGGACTATGGCAGTGGACTGCTTTTGCAGTGCCTTTGCCTAGTCTCTGACTATCCCTTAGGGGAAACTTGGCGTGATTATATGTATTATTATTGTTAGGTTAAACAATTTATAATTTCACTTCGATAAAGAAATATAAAAAAAATAATCTTGCAGTACAACCAATGTAGGTACATATTGTAATATTATAGCGAACTAGTTTATAATTTTAAAAATTCCGCTTAAATTTGAATCTTAACAAAATCATCGGAGTAATTACTTTCCAACTATATTTGTCTAACATTAATAAAGTTTTATCTGTTTAAACACGACTTCGATAGTTTGTCAGACGAAAAAATCTCTAGAACGCGGTATATAAATTTTCTTCTTTGGTCGTTTTTAAGTCAACAAACCCAGGAGGCAATAACGGTTATTGTTCAGCGACGGTATCAAAAGCGGTGTCAATAGTGAATAGTTTGATGGAAAAGTTATATACTGTCTGATATGTTGTTTAGTTTGGCGACGTAGGGCGAGTATCGTCAACGTTTACATAAACAATAATTTCTGCACCAATTTCATTGTATGTTTTAAGTACTATAAATTTTTGTTATTTTAATACTGTATTTGTAGCATTATTATTATGACATCAAGGATGTGGTCTCTACCAATCCAATACCGGATCATTATACCTACTTAAGCAGCGTTCCCTTTCCTTAATATTCTCTCGTTTTTGATACATTATGATGAACAGCTTTATTGATGCAATGATATGCATGGTTGATATTCCGATTTGCGCTGACGACTGTAAAATCTTTATATTCAGTTTAAGGGCGCTTAAAAGGTGTAAGATCACTCAATAATTCCAGACATTATGTCTGTCGTAAATCAACTGCTCCACAGAACGTAAAACATTTAACTCACCGCTGGATAATTATACAATTGCAAATTATTGGACGGCGGGTCTCACTGCGTACCGTTTGTTTATCTTTAATCACCCTTCGCTTTCCTCTTTCACCCTTTTAACCCCTGCACGGGACTGATTAAGAATGGTGTACTGGCATACAATTTAAAATGCAAACAGTATTTTTGGCGGTTATTGTTTGGATGTTGGATCAAGGGAATGCCTGTCGGGTTTTCCTTTTTTAAACAGAATGTAGCAAAATAATTGGTATTTGAAATAATTGAGAGTTTGAAAAATATTTTGAAACTTTTTTGACTAGTCACTGGAGATTGATCATGATGTTTTTAATAATGGGTTTAAAAATGTTCCCATTGGTGATAATCCTAAAATTATGAGTCAAGTCGATTTTCCAATTGGTTTTCGTGTTTAAAAAATATAAAATTCCACCTGATTGTTAACATTTACATTTAAATATTAGGTCCTTACCTATGAAATTGGTGTTTTGTATGGAGATTTTGGGGATGTCTGCATTTTAAATACTAACATTTTATCAGTTTTCTTCACAACGACAAATCCAGAGATAATAATATTTGGCATGTATCATTAGACAAGCTTTAGCAATATGTGTGTGAACACGCTTGATAAAAATTATTCATCGTTTTTATGTTAATGCAAATCAAATGTTGTATTCGGGAGGCAGTTAAAAATAATTGTCGTTGTGTCTAATTTTAATACAATTAAACATACAAAAAATTATAAAATTAAATAGTACGAGCTCAAATATATGGTCTATTTTTAGAAGAGGCAATTATTTTATAAGAATGTTCTGAAACTTAATAGTTACGGACAAATTGCTAAGACAGAATAAAAACACCAATTTCATAGGTAAGGACCCAATATCAATGAAGTTAAAGAAACAACTATATAAGTCTGACTTCTAATTTATTAACATAACGGCATTGTCGGTATTATTTTTGACAATAGAAAGCAGTTGTCTTGATTATTATATAATTGTAATATCAGTTAAAACTCAAGTACATTGTAAATACACGAATATCTATAAAAGACTTCTAGGCATGATTACTGGCTGGTCAATAATGAAGTTCTTTCTAAGTTTGTATCGCATGTTTTTCCTCTATTTCAGTAGCTGCTGTGCAATTCTCATAAAACTATGTAACTTTACATACATAACGTCATAAGGTTATGACGCGGTGGACCGATGGTTAAAAGGACGTCCAAAACTGACGTCACCATTTTTTATTTACGTAATAAGGAACAAAATAGTGCCTTAAAGAAACTTCTAGACTTTATAATATAGCTGGAACTGATAATCGAGAATCTTGTGGTTTTGTAACTTTTTAGGATAAGCTTATCATAACTTGATTAACACAATACTCAATACAATAAAATAATATTAAAATTATTGTCGGTGAGTCAGCCGCTCTAAACACTGACTCTTGTAAGAATGAATTCGAGAACAAAACAAATAAAAAGAGACAGTAAATTTAAAAACGGAAACCAAGAGAGAAATGGCCAGAGAAGAGCGCAATGACAGCAACGAGTCGCTAATATAGCTATAGCGTTACAAGGTTACACATTTTTCCCACAGGGGTATGCAAAGATTACTTTTTTCCACCTGCTACGATCCTTACATAATTATTTCTTATGCTTCATCACCTCTTATCTCATTTCTCATACATGATTTATTTTATTTTACTTTATTGGTCAACCAACAACTTATGCACAATTGCAATGACAAAAATTATATCACTAAATTCTTAAATCTAAGTACACAGTTAATTAAAGGTTAACACCACATGCAATGTCAAATAAAAATCTAAACATAACAATGTGTAAAATGAAAAACGGATAAATTTTAAAATGGAATCCAACAGAAATCAAATGCTAAAAAAAAACAGTTATAAATTATAGGTTTTGTAACGTCGGCGGTTACGGGTACTTTTGATCTGGTCTTTCCCTTTTGGAGAACGTCTAAATGTAACTTTAACTAACCATATTTATGTAGAGGTAGTACATCTTTTGTTTTACTTAGTTTCACTTCTGTATGTCAAGATCAAATCTCTTATCGCAATTTTCAAGCACTTCCTGATATCTGATTGTGCTAAAATTTTGCGTACAGGCTTGTTCTATAAAGATCTTTTAGAGTAAAATGCTTTATCCATAAGCACACAGACCGGGTGACGCTTAAGAACTCCGGGAATATTTCCGATGCCATCTCTGGATACTGTATTACCCGGAGTAGCCTAAATTATGCGGCCTCACGCCTGGACCCTTCAACCCTACCTTCCCCATGATTCCTCTTATCTGGGTCTGGGATCGGGAGTAAATGCGTTTTAGCTGGGCCCGCTTTAGCAATATCCAAGTTTATTTGTTGCCCAACGAATCTAATTAGCAATTAGGTGGGGCAGGATTTTTATCACACCGAAGTGACCAGAAAGATATTTACGTTGGGAAGAAGTGGAATCGAAAATAGTATATTGTCCTCCTCAATAACTTTCTCAACTAACTGAAGTTATGTTCGAAGAAAACTAATGTTATCTTTATTTTAAGTTGAGTCAATATAAATATTTAATTGGTGTAAGGGTAGAGAGCTAATGTGACATTTTATTGCGTCTCTATTCCCACCCACATTTCGCCTCAACACCTACATTTCGCCCTTTTTAAGTCCCCAAGCTGGCGAGCGAGAAAAGTCTAAGATTGATCGAAATTAGTTAAACTTAACTCTAAAAAAAACCTCTAAAATATTTAAATGCGTTGTTATAATATTTAAGATTTAAATATTATCAATATCATGTATAAATAATTGATTACAACATACTTCTAAATCTCAAATAACATATTGTCGTGATATTGTTCAATTCCACATCAGAACTTTGCTTTTTAGAACACTTAACATATTTTATAACGCCCTTTTAACCAGCAGTTTGGGCGCGTAATAAAATTTAATGAAACCATTGAAAAATGCAATCGCTCCCGTGGTTATTATTTAATTTTCACCCGTATGAATAGGGTCAAAGATTAAAAGGAACTCCACGAGACGCGACACTGCTCATAAAAGTTCAAAATAAAATATTATTATAGAGTTTTTTACTGTGTTTTTTTTAGTTACTTTTTATATCGAAAATGTCGGTCGGGCTCACCACCTGTCACGCTGAGTGCAGTCACTGCTTGGTGAAGCGCGGACTATGGCAATGGACTGCTTTTGCAGTGCTTTTGCCTAGTCTCTGACTAACCCTTAGAGTACAATAGTCGTGATTTTATGTATGTATGTCAATTATCGAAAACTTAGAGAGACTTTTTTTAATATTGGTGATGACTAATTATATGTTGTCATTTTACAAAATTAAAATAAGTAAGTATTAAGTCATCATTTTTCAATCAAATCAAAAATTTTAACCATCAACGTTAGATGTTATAAATAAAATACTGCCACCTTGATTTACTTTAAAAATTATTCAAAATAAGTGCAAACCAATCTCATAAAACGACGCCAACTTATTTTACAGCCTACACAACCATCCTTTTTTCTTTATAAACGGTATTTATTATGATAACTAACAAATTTCGTCGCGTCTAACGTTTCGAATTAGTTTCCATTACATTTTAAACGATTTCCATTTTAATTTATTGACGTTTTTATTGCATCTTTGGCTGCTAGATGAAATATAACAATGGCTAGTAGATTGGCTATTGGGAAGCACACCCACAGTTCTTTTCTAAAAATATGTAAATAAAAGGATATTTAATCACTACGTATGAGATAAGGTGTCTGGGTATTGAATATTTTGGTTCCTTTATAAGTTGTGTATATTATGTGTATTAAATTACTATGATAAGCTATTCTGCTATGTCAATAGCAAGTCGCTCCAGTCCGGTATGCATGTATTTGTAAGGCCTTAGGCAAGCAAGATATTATTGTATCAATAATATACAATACGAGTATTAGCATATACAATGATGAACACAATATCAGAATTGTTGAAACAGTTCCAATTTAGCAATAAAGCGTAATGAACTGGAGGGGCTCTGGCTTTCGATATCGAAAACAAATCTACCTTTGGTACCAGTTTCTCCTGCAACCGTCTCTGCCCACCAACCCGCATTGGGCCAGCGTGGTGGTGTTACGGCCCATACTCCTCATGTGTTTCTCCATTTCAGTGCCCAGCAGTGGGACGTATATAGGCTGAGGACAGGACAGAACAGAAAATAGTTTTTCTACGTTCTGAACTAAAGCTGTTGATAAAAAAAAATTCATTCAAAATTACAGACGATTACCTACTTTTTTATACTTAGAAAAGATTCCCTATACACAAAAGAGGAAACAATTGACGTCTTAAAAGTGTTACAAATTTAAAACGAATGTTCGATTTACAGACAACGCAAGTTATATTTTTAAATTGCACCAAGCGGTTCGCTGCCTAAAATTAATCTTTTTAATCTGTGGACTTCTCCCGTATTCATGGCGCTGATATGTAAGCGATTATGCGGTCGGATATCTCTTTTGTTGTTCGCATAATTATGGCCTAATATACAACACCCCAATTTACATGTTATATTAATTTAAATGACCCTCCATTCGCGCGTGCAGTGGACCATGATTGAATTACATTTTGCGTGGAAAATATCAGTATGTGTCATTGACAACCCTGGTGGCTTGAATATTGACTTATAGACACAGTACGCAAAATTAAAATAACGAAGGAACGTTTAACAGATGAAGTTTCAAAGGAGCGTTTGCGAGAGAAAAGATGAGGAACAATAGATTTGCATGGTTCAGACATATGACGAGGCGAAATGAATGTGATATATCAAGAATATTGCTTAATATGGAAATCGATAGTCCTAGAAGATCAAAGAACCGATGGATTGAATGTGAAACTTCAGATTAGAGAAGAAAAGAAATGGATGTTGATGTGACTAATAACAAGAAAATGGATTTAGGGCGAATTCGACCAAATTGAGATTAGTAACACGGGAATAGTAATAACAACACGATTAGTTGAATCTGCCCTAAGGGCGGAGCCGATTAGCTATCCTAGTTTATTTAAGGTTAATATTATTTTAACGGAGTACGCAGTTTTTGCGCGCACGAATGTGTCAATGTCTCGTTTGACACAGGGCAGATCCGACCAATCGTTTCAGCTCAGTTTGGTATTACTATTCCCGTGTTACTAATCTCAATTTGGTCGAATTAGCCCTAAGTGGGAAAAGCGAAAAGGAATAAAGTATAATGTACCTATATCAAATCTCCTTCATCATCATACATTTAAACTCTATTTAGTCATTAATATGAAAACATACTCTTTGGCTTTTGATTGAAGACAAAGCCACCTTCGCCGTGGTCAGGCATGGATGGGTGACCAAAACTTTGTGATCTCAAGCTCCTTCGTGCTTCGGAAGGAACGTTAAGCCGTTGGTTGGTCCTATTGCGACCGTTTTCTACCCACCAACCCGCATGGGCCAGCCTGGTGGTGTTGAGGACGATGAATACATAATTCCAAACAAATACCAAACCATTCCAACCAACCATTCCATACAAATGTAGAAAGTATTAAATATTATAATTTAAATATTTGCTATATTTCTTTAAGCTGTCACTTTTTATGTCGCTCAATTGTACTCAATCGCCATCTGGCTTGAAAGTTCAAAAAAGTTCCAATACCCCTTCTAAATAAAAAAATATTATGTAAATACGCGGTTTCAAACAAAATAGGTACCCTATCGGAGACACCATCGCGTGCCATACTGGCCATTACAATAAAAATAAATCACAATCGCATGCGTACACAAAAATCATTTTATGGTACAGACAACGGAATGTCAAACGTACGACAACTATCAAATTCCAACTTTAACACCAACGAAACAAAGAATAAATTCGATTGGCATTTATTGGTGAATGTTTTTCAAATTTCGAACAGTTGCAATCGATGCTGGCTACGTCAATATCTGTCAAATGGGGGTGAAAAAAACGTCATATTGCTACAAAGACATGCCTATTGAGATGTGGCGTGGCAAAATGATGTCATTAGTCACAATTACGCGATGTTGGGGACTTAATGCACCAGATTTATGTTATAGATATAAATAATAATCAACATTGATATATTAGGTCCTTACCTATGAAATTGGTGTTTTGTATGGAGATTTTGGGGAATTCTGCATTTTTCATACTAACATTTTATCAGTTTTCTTCACAACGACAAATCCAGAGATAATAATATTTGGCATGTATCATTAGACAAGCTTTAGCAATATGTGTGTGAACACGCTTGATAAAAATTATTCATCGTTTTTATGTTAATGCAAATCAAATGATGTATTCGGGAGGCAATTAAAAATAATTGTCTTTGTGTCTAATTTTAACATAATTAAACTTACAAAAAATTATCAAATTAAATAATTCGAGCTCAAATATATGGTCTATTTTTAGAAGAGGCAATTATTTTATAAGAATGTTCTGAAACTTAATAGTTACGGACAAATTGCTAAAACAGAATAAAAACACCAATTTCATAGGTAAGGACCCAATATATTTTTTTATTCGACTTTTTTTTATTTTATTTTTTATTTTTATGTTTTTTTTATTAAACCAGATAGCCAAGTTAGGAAAACAGCATCCTTCGTGTAGGTAAATAGTTATCTGACGTAATGTGAGTGTTAATACCTCAGTCTACCCCTTTGGGGAAACAGGTGTGATGATGTATTAAGTTTTATGTAGAAGTATCTAGAGCTTGTGAATCTCGATGTCACATTTGGTTCTATATTGAAACAAAGCAACCATAGGAATTTGGATGGGTGACCAAAGCTTACTGTGCTTGGAAAAGCACGTCAAAGTCAAGCCAGAAGGTGCCTTTACAAACCACGGAAGCCATTTATCATTTTATGGTCTAAAGAAATACATTCTTGGGTATATAGGTACCCAATAGGGTACCTTCATCTATCGTATAACACACCTCGTTTCAAGATAGAAATGGGAACTCGATAACGCTGAGTTTGGTCACCCATCCAAGATCTACCAACGGTGAAGGTTGCTTTGTCATTTTTCCATAACGAAACCCTTGTGTTTGAACACTACACTCTTACAACAGCCCTCTTAGCATTAATAAATATCTAAAAATAGCTTACCATAGCCCAACCAAGCTCTTTACAGATTAAAATAGTATATTATTGCAAAGGCGCGAAATAAACAATTGCAGGTTGAGTTGAGTTTGAAGGCCAAGGTTCAATGATACGAAGATCGGTGGCAGACACTGTGGTGCTACTTGGATGAGGTTGTGAGGGTGCTTGGTTTTTTACCACGATAAAAAACTCATCACTTTTCACACCACTTGACGCTTATTTCCATAATCCTCCACATTGCACATCATCACAGACACTTATTGCACAAAACTACACTGATTTTCCGTAACAATATCCACTCCGAAACAATATTATCTTATCGAAATAAAAATAACGTCCGCCATTAGTCAAATGCCTCCAAAACTCTCTTATTTTTTTTATACTTTGTGCCGAAAGGTAAACGCATCTGTGGCTATACAGCCACGAGAACGCAATATCTACGATAGATGAAAGAGTTTTAAATTCAAACAGCACACCGTTTCATACAACATTGCCGGCGCGCTCTTCGTTCTAATTTCAAAGAACGCGCCGGGGAGTGATTTGGTTTTTCAGTCTACCTAAATATGATACTTCGCGTGTTCTTTATTCAAAAGTAATGACAATATTTTATTAAGGAAATATTATTATTATTTGAATTTTTTCTTTTAAATATCTCAATTTTTTTCTCTTTCGCACTGGTGTCTCTTTCCTTTCAATATTTAATCTCAAACCTGTGATGGGTTGGCTGGCATAGATCTCTATTAGAGATAAGTCCTCCTTTGTATACTATTTTTATATAGTGACCTATTTGTGTTTATTATAAAGAGTTAATTAAAACTAACATTTGGTCAAATCATAGCGCTAAATTACATTCTTTGCGCATATTACAAGTCTCTATAATACAATCTATGACGTAGAATAACCGAACTCGGAACATTACATCCCGCTAAGCAAAGCTTTAAATTCAAACATGTATATTGGGTCCTTACCTATGAAATTGGTGTTTTTTTTTCTCTTAGTATTTTGTCTGTATCTATCTATCAAGTTTCAGAGTATTCTTAAAAATTAATTACCTCCTCTTAAAATAGACCATATTTTTGAGCTCTTTTGATTTATTTTGATAAATTGTTGTAAGTTTAATTGCGTTAAAATGGACACGGAGACATCTCTTTTTAAGTGCCTCCCGAATACATCATTTGATTTGCATTCACTTAAAAACGATAAATAATTTTTATGAAGTTTGATATCACACATATCGCTTAAGGTTGTCTTATGATACACGCCAAATATTATTATCTTTGGATTTGTCGTTGTGAAGAAAACTGATAAAATGTTAGTATGGAAAATGCAGAATTCCCCAAAATCTCCATAAAAAACACAAATTTCATAGGTACCTAATATATCATAACGCTTGTCAATAAGGACGAAATTCGAACGGAATGTCACGATTGGTAATTTACAGCTTATCCTGGCTATAATGTGATACTTATTATCAATAGGCCAATAAAATATGACTGCAGTGAGGTCGTTAACTTCTCTGAATGGTTCAGTGGCGGTTTAGTGTTTTCTGAATGCGCCCTAGAATTCTTTGGCGCTTTGATGAAAAACAAAGCAACCCTCGACGTGATTGGAGCTAGTATTTGTAACCGTAACTTGGTTAACGAGTTATCTAAAAATATTAAATAGGCTTAATAATTCATACTCATAAAAATCCAGTATCCAATAGTAATAATTAAATTATACGACACTATACTATTATAGGTATATAGTCAAAAGATAAAGAATTACTTCTAATAATAACATTATTAGAAGTATGAAATTATCATATTTGAAAAGAAGAAAACTACAATACTAAAATTAACATTCGTGGGTTGACTGGTAAACATATTTTTTGGGATAAGTCCACTATTGTAAACCGTAATATTAATTACATGTTTTCTATATTTGTTTTGAAATGAATTCAAGAGTTTAGTACAGTCAGATACATAATTCGACAGAAAGAGGATTATTATTCAATCCAAAGTTGTTGGATTAATCCATAGATGTTGTGTAGTAGAAAAAACAAAAAAGCTGCTTATTTATAAAAATGGATTTGAGAGACAAAAATAACAAAACTCGCGGTTAGTTTAGTGTTTACTTTATTTGTTTATTAAAACAACTATGCGATAAGTCTTTAATACGAATCATTTAAAATAATATCACACTATTTTCACGCTAAGCCGATTTGGCCGCAAACATAACCCCTCGCACACTGGGTGTTATGAAAGTTATATTCCAAAATAAATTGACATAGAAATTAAGTATATTTTATCATTATTACAATATATTTAAAGCAAGGTTCGGGGCCACTAGTCACAGTTAAGCTTAAGCTGGTTACGTCCCTCCCTATATTCTGATGGAGATTTATGTCAGGGGATCAAAAGTTTCCAACCCACACGACGGCACAGTGGTACGGTCGAGCCGACTATCCTGCCACATGGATATTTATTTTGCACACAACGCAATTTTTATTTCTAAGACACCACAATTCATACTTTATGTTAGCTTCGTGCAATCTCTATTCTCAACAGTAATATTCTGTTTTATTATAGACCATAAATTACAATTGTGACTTACTCCCATATAAAAAACATCTTCTTCTTGCCCTTTTCCCACTCCAGGTAGAGTCGGTACAATTCGTCTCTTTCTTCCATTCTCCTTTGTCACTCATCGGCTCCGCATACACTTCTCTTTTTCTAATATAATTATTCACGTATTGAATCCGTCGGCTCTTTGGTCTTCCTCTTATTTTTAATTTTTATGTCCATTCACATTCATGCTCAGCATCATCGATGAGTGGCCTTTTATAATGATCTTTAAGTTTTGTTCAGATTTGTGACTAAGTTCTAAATTATACAATAAGTGACATCAAGCAGTTTTTGTATTTTAAGATCGGCATCCACCTCATCACAATATATTGCTCTTTATCTCTTCTGTCTGTTGCACCTATATAACAAAAATATTAAAAATATAAATATAAAAACTGGAACATAAATTATAATTATTAAAAAAATATATAAAAATAAAATCAATGCTTTATTTGAGTATATGCATATTTCTATAACTTTGATTTTGAAAGATGATCACATTTAACATTTTAAAAGACCTTAACATATTTATCTTAGAATTTTTGTGATATTCTGTGCAAATTGGCTTTTATGTGGAATTTCTATTAAGACAGACACAGCAAACCAAAAACTCGACGTACCTCGCAACGCCGTTACATTCCTCGTCGTTAATTCATTTTCTAGTTATATGATTTGATTTTATCTTGCTGTACAACTTTATGGCTCCGCGAAATATTTCAATAATACGCTACGTTTGTTTATGTTGGGAACTCATATCGTTGATAAAGGTGTAAGTTCTTAACAATGAGGTGTGAATAACTCCGTAGTACTTGAGGAATGGTTAATTTTTTCGTCACATGGGTATTTTGCTATTAAAATTATTTGTTTCCTTGATACATTCTGCATCTAGGCTTCCTTGTCTTACAATAGCACACGTGTAGAAGAGTTATATACTTAACTAAATACATCATCACGCCTATTATTTTACCTCATGTGCTAAAACAGAAATTTAGGATAGGAAATAGGATACATACGCGATACGCGCCATCAATAGTATTGATAACTGTTCAAAATAAAAATAAGATATTTTGAATTTATTCTATAAAGTTCTATCAGACATAATTTCCATCAAGCTACAGCCTCTGTAGGTGTCTCCTTTTATATTATGTTGGAAAATTCACAATTCTCAACACAATTTAGACTTTACGACTCGCTATTTACGATGTCATGAAGTGCTGCACGCGACAGTACCATGCTTGGTGCCAATACCCATTTCTAGCGACACTGGAAGGCGCCCAAAATCACATAACTGGCAACGATCTCTCATTACATACAATCTATTTGGCACGTATAGGGAATAATTTTAATAACAGTTTGGACTTGAATTCGCACTTAATTCGGTAATAATCTGTCGTTGATTTTTAAATGGTCACAAAACGAGACGAGAGAGACAGATAAATCTATTGTTCGCGACAACCCTGACCCAACAACCCCTGAACCAACAGGTAATTACAGAATTTCAATATACGGTCTTGTTGTTAAAACTTCAATACTTATCGTAAAGATTTAGATCACTCTATATATAGAATATAGAGCATTAAGTAGCAGTAACTTTGTGTTATAAATGATAAATTATAAAGATGGCGACTATTGGACTTAATGGAAGAACTGCACAACCATTCAATAGCTTATTGCGGCGACGGGCTCACCACCAGTCACGCGAAGTGCAGTCACTGTCTGGCGAAGCGATGACTATGGCAATGGCCTGCTTTGTGGTCCTTTTGCCTAGTCTCTGACTAGCCCTTAGGGAATAATAGTCGTGATAATATGTATGTGTGTAATTATAAAAATATAATTTCACAAAAAAAATATTAATTGCGGTATAATTTTCATACTGTTGCTATGCCCATTATAGTGTTATTGTCATTATAATTTTATTTTAACCTTTAGTGGGCACAGCGAACACCGCTTTTTGTAATTTGGGGTATTAGGAAAAAGAGAAATTAATCAGCAAGGAAAGTTTAACTAACGGCATAATTTATTTGTATTTTTATCAAGATTTAAGAAATACTTTTATTATATTTTTTTCAACATACCGCTTCCAGAAGATTTATACATCCCTGCTTATGAGTTTTTTAACGGATCACAACTACCCGTAGAGAGACTCGGTAATCCCGGTGACAAAGTCAGGAATTCGGGCAAAAATGAACTTTATTCACAAATTCATAGGGTTGTATATCAATAGCAGTTCCATCCCCGTGTTTGCTTATTGTTTGCCGTTATTTATTTATGTGAGTTTTGTTTAATGATTGGGGTGCTTTGATTCCACTGAATTAAAACTACACCCACCAAGTCGGCTGTTATTAGTGATGTTTTTTTATTGTGCGTCGCTAATATTGTCAGAAGGATATCCGTACTCGAATTTATGTCAAACTTTTTTCTGCGTTAGAACACTGTGCACAGTGTGCGTTGCTTAGCAAAAATACCCATTAATAAGTTATTTCGACCTTCTAAATAATATTTTCTACTTTCGGTAAATTTCCTAATAAATATCTTAAGAGTTAACTCCATACTCGTTTGAATGTATTAGATGAATAGTGGCTAGTTGAAAATGAATTGTTAAAACTAAGCCTAATCTTGTCTTTTCAATAAGAAGCATACTAAAAAGTGACCTTTCTGTGGTCCTAGATTCGGGCCCCGGTGGAGTGAAAGCAACATAACTTTCTAAACGTTACTAAAAAAATATGTCATGTATCAAGATGTCATTTGTAGTGATGAAATACCGCCGTATTACAAAAGATCAAACAATACAATAACCGACACGCACAACCACGTGCCCGCCAATCAGATTACCAAAAGAGAGTTTATTTGTGAAATTTTAATTGTCAGTAACCAAAAACTCGGTTGAGTTTTGATGGACATAAATGTTGCTCATTCTGCTAGTTAGATGTCTACCGAAAATATCGCTAGGCCAGCGCTTTGGAAACTTTACACTGAAAACTTGCAGACACGAGTAGGGATACCAAGATTTTGTATAAAATGAGACACATGCTATATTTTTTTAATTCAAAAATAGGGTTGATATATACCTACGTATTATCTTGACGACCTCCGTGGTCGAGTGGTCTGATATTTATATGTATTTATCTATTCAATATATTTATCCGTCATCTAGTGTCCGTAACACAAGCAGCATTAGTTGCTAAAAATGGGGTGAGTTGATAGGTGTGAATGTTTGAAGATAATTATTTATTCATTATTATACATGGCTGACTTAAATTAAATAAATAAACCTAAGTAATCAATATTCTATTAAATGGGCTAACGGTCATGGTCCATGCTGCACATGACTGTGGTGTCTTCCCCAAAGGAAGTGGATATATAAAGGTTGGACTTTTGACTTCGGACCGTTCGTCATAATAATAATGCATGGGTGCCTTTAACTGAACTTTTTCTGTCGAAAAACAGCAGTGTTTGCTCTGCTGTGTTTTGGCCTAATTAATGATAAATTACTCTGTACTGATTAACACTATGTCAAATATTGACAACGTACACCGTAATCTTTGGCATTGCAAGAGGACGTTATTCTTACAGTTCCTCCTCCAGGCATTCCTCATCGAAACAAATACAAATGAGGAGTTCATTTGTATTTGTTTCGATGAGAAAGGCCTGTGTCCAGCAGTCGTATATAGGCTGAAGACGATTCTTACAATTATCCTATGATTCTTGGCGACCATTTAACATCAGATGGAAAGTCTATTTTCTAGCCAACATGCTAAACAAAAAGACGTTATAAACTTTGTCAAAAAAGAGGTTGCAGTCATAAAGATATCCTCTAAAAACATTTACCATGGTTGCTTCAAGAGGAACCCTTCCAAAATTTATTATGTACAAAAATAACGTGTTAGTGTTTTGAATAATGCCGTGCGTGATTTAGCTTGCATCGCATAAATCTTCATCAAACCGGTGTCTGTCGAGGCCATTTTGTTTCTAAGCGATATGGCGCGATCGGTTATTACAAAATTACGATATATTACCAAAGTTTTGCTTTAATAAATATTTATAGGCAAATCAATTTTGCCGCCAAGATGTTTTGACTTGGCCCTTTGTTTACGTTAAGGTTTCCGAAATATGTAAGGAAGAGAATGTTAATACCTAAACTGAATAAATGATTTGACTATTGACTATAAGTAATTGCGAGTAGACTCAAGGAATAAGGCAGATATGAATCGGAGAGTTGAAAGTGGCTAGGCATCATCATGCCTTTGTTGAGTCAGAACGTTCTTAAGGACCAGGTCAAATCCACCTCCATCCGAAGAGTATGGATGTATGAAATTGGTAATAAGAGTGGAAGAAGCCAATGATATGGGTATTAAGTGTAAGGATCTAAGCAAGTGATGCTTAGGGCGTCTTGCAGGAAATTTAAAACTAGATTTAGTAATTTTTTGACAATTCTTATATGGCTGAAATGTCAAAAAATAACAAAATCGAGTTTTTAGTCTCTATATAAATTTCCTACAAGTGCCCCTTAGAACTTTATGCGGGCCGTGTAGGATTAGGTTAAGTCAAGTACTGCTGTCTGCATTAGGTGTGATACTGATCTTCAGAACTTCAGAGAGTGAAATTGTTTTAGGCAATTCAACATCTATACCTAACATGTTTTTATAAATAGCGCAACAAAAAATTCAGTCACACAACAGTCGCTGCCAGAAATAACGTAATGTGCTAAAAATAACGTTAACCATAATTCCGCTTTGTCTTCTGTGAGTGAATTCGCTTGCTTACCCAATTAGTAAATCGTTCTCCAATTGTCAGCTGTTCGTCACAGAAGTGTAACGATCTCGGGCCAATGAGTCGGAACTAAGCGACTCAGGCACTAGATGCCTATGCTTCTTAATATATGCTACTATGAATAAACATGAGTACCTACTACTGTTTACTTGTAATTAGAATGCCGTAGTTTAACAGGGTATGGAGTTAGTTAGTTCAGATGTTATATGAGTAAATTGAATTGAATCGACACAACATGTCTTCTTCTATTCTCCTCTGTCACTCGTTAGCTCAGCATCCACTTCTGTAATTCTCATATCATTCTTCACGCATCAATCCATCGTTCATTTGTTCTTCCTCTCACTCTAGGTCCGTCCACATTCATGCGCAGCATTCACCTTCTTATAATGTGACATTCATCCCTCCTCATCACATGTCCACACCACGCTAAGCTATTGCTCCTAATATTTTCTGTCACTAGCGCTACTTTGAGATGTGGTGCTGGAGGCGAATGCTAAGAATCCCATGGGCTGCACGACGAACCAACGTTTCCATTCTGGAAGAGCTCGGAATCACCACGAGGCTGTCCGCCTTATGCTACCAGCTCATTCTTAAGTACTTCGGTCACATCGCTCGTAGAAACCCTGACAGCCTAGAGAAGCTGATGGTGGTTGGTCAGATCGACGGGAGAAGATCACGCGGTCGCTCACCTACCCGCTCGCGCTGGTCAGACCTGGTAAAGACGCTTACCGGCCTGCCAATAACCGAAGCAGTGAAGACTGCTGAAGACAGAAAGACGTGGAGCAGCATCGTGCATCGAGTTATCAACACTTCAAGCTAGACACGACCTTCAGTAATGAAGATACCGACTAAGAAGAAGAAGAGAAGAGCGCTACTTTCAAACTTCCTCTAATATACTCATTATCTTGTCCGTTCTTGTAAATGTCCATTATGCTAAAATAGACCTTGTTGTTGAGTGACATGCCAACGACATTCACTCTAAAGGTGGTAAAGCAATTTTATGGTTGACTATACGAATAAAACAAAATCTTTTTTGCCACATTAAGTTGTTTTTCTTTTTCACAATTAGCTTATAAGGAAACCTTCACGGTAATCCCTTTTTGCTTGCTGATAACCAAGGAATCTTATAAGGAAAACAATTACAGCAAGGGAATCTGATTATCCGCAAGGAACTTGTATAGTTAAAGGGACTATACATTTCACACAAGAGGAAGTCATGATTATGGTGTGTACAGTTACGAGCAAAAGTGTATTCTTTTGACAGTTAGTGACTCTTATTAGAAGGGAATAAGACTGTCGCCTCTCAAACGTGAATAAATATTTTTGAACATAAAAGGATATTAGATATTGGACATAAAAAGAGTATTTATTTATGACGACCTCCGTGGTCGAGAGGTCTGTATGCCGGTCTCAAGGCGTCACCATCTCGAAAGGTTCTGGGTTCGATCCCCGGTGGGTGCAAATGTTTGGGTGATGAATTTTCAGGCATTTGTTCTCCAGTCTTGGATGTTTATATATATTCATTATATTTGTATGTATTTATCTATTAAATATATTTATCCGTCATCTAGTGTCCGTAACACAAGCAGCATTAGTTGCTTAAAATGGGGCTAGTTGATAGGTGTGAATGTTTGAAGATATTATTATTATTATTTACGTACAGATTAACTGTGTTATTCATAAAAAATAAATGTCTTAATAAACCTATTTTAGTTACAGAGTGTTTTGTTTTCTTCTTTCAAACACAAATCTATATTAGAAAGAAAGTGAAAATCACTTTTTAACTAAAATATGTTTATTAAGCCTTTAATGTTTTTTATGAATAACACGGTTACTCTATAGGAATTCTGTAACATTGCAAGATATCTTTCATAAAAAATCCGCCTGGGCACGAACATCATACGTTTTCACAGCCAAAGAAGGAAATTATGGTTTTACCTAATTTTAAGCTTGTATAAAAAGAAATCTTATTGAGGCCTTATTTTCTCGACCGGTTTTGAGACGCTGACCGGAAATTATTTATGATCTAAGTAAAAAATAAAAAAAAATCCAAATTAAAAAATTGAAGAAATTTTTCAAACTCAAACTCAAAGTCATTTAATCAAATTGGTATCATCAAATACACTTTTGACAAGTCAAAACAAACAAAATAAATTATAAGTATCCTTAAATTGATAATACCACTACTTTTTTTTCGGCCTGTTCACTACCGGGAGGCCTTGTCTAGAGAAGATACAGGCAAGAAACTCTGCAAGGGTTCCGTCCTCCCTTTACATCAATATATTCTTTTTTACGCACATAAAATAAACAATTGAAAAACAGTTGCTCAAGGGCGAACCGCATACAATGCAGACTCCCCAATAATTCCTACTGCATATTTAAACAAAATGCCTAATACTAACAATTGTCACAATAAAAATTTGATCGACAGAAATTCGAAGCCCTGCTGGGCGGTTTCCAAGTACCATATGGCGAAATCGATTTGCCGCAGAGACTGACAATCGACTATAGTTGACACGGCTTATTATCGAATAGTTACATTTAGTCAAATAGCTTTGGGCTAAACCAATAATTAGGGGCTTACGCCCCTTGAGGACTCTAATTATCGATATTACGCAGCGTGATAGCAAAACACGTTTATTTACACAAAAATAATTGGTCCGAATTTCAGTTTCGCGTTATATTATAAGTAATATCGAGCCCGAATAGTAAACTGAAAGAATTATAATAATAATTCAATTTAATTCGAATTATTTATTTGCATGAATACGAGTACAATTTGATGTTACAGTCATTTTTTAAAGTTCTTAACATACCTATTCTACCATTACAGGCGTACAAAAAATCAAAGAACAATGGCAAGTGTCCATATTAAGAATTGTCTGAATTAAAAAAAAAATGCGAACACTATCAAGAAATATGTTGTACGATTAAGCGACAAATCTAGACTCCACATGTGAAGTGATTTTTAAGAAATAAGGCAGTTAAAAAATGATATGGCAGTCTGATTTAAAAAATTCCGGTAAAAAAAGTATTTGAGGTAAGTGAGATTTGTGTTCGCTTTAAAAACGTCAGACAATTTTCTGCCATTGTTCTTTAACCAATTAAGGCCCGATTTCTCAATCCTCAGATAAAATTATCCGCCATTTAAAATTATCACTGTCACTTTCTAAAGTCATAAAAAGAAAAGGACAGAGCTAACATTTGACTGACAGATAGTTTTATCTGGGGATTGAGAAATCGAGCCTAAAATAAATTAACATGTCACAACATATTATAAAAGCTAATCAAAAAAGAATTTATCAAATGTCAACATCGTACTTTTTGGTCAATAATCAATCTAATTGGGTTCAAAAACATATCAAATAATAATCAAATCAAGATAGAAGAATTATTAAGAAATTTAAACACTTGCGTCTTTTGTTGGTGATCTCATAAATAAAAAGGATGGTTCAACGTCTCCCAAAGAGACGAAGAGCAAGGCTATATATATTTGGAGTTTCTTTGGGTGATTGAATTTGGTATCAAGGCGGTTACAGTAAAATTATAATAATTATAATAATAGGTCCTTACCTATGAAATTGGTGTTTTGTATGGAGATTTTGGGGATGTCTGCATTTTACATACTAACATTTTATCAGTTTTCTTCACAACGACAAATCCAAAGATAATATATTTGGCATCTATCATTAGACAAGCTTTAGTAATATGTGTAATATCACACTTCATAAAAATTATTTATCGTTTTTAAGTGAAAGCAAATAAAATGATGTATTCGGGAGGCACTTAAAAAGATTTGTCTCCGTGTCCAATTTTACCACAATTAAACATACAACAAATTATCAAAACAAATCAAAAGAGCTCAAAAATATAGTCAATTTTTAGACGTGGTTATAATTTCTTAGGAATACTCTGAATCTTAATAGTTACAGACAAAATACTAAGAGTGTAAAATACACTAATTTCATAGGTAAGGACCCAATATTTAGGTATCCCGAGCTGACTTTAATAAAAAATGTACACACATCGACCTGTTACAATTTCATCATTATAATAATTATAATATGTATCTCAAAACCATTGAGACTAATTACTAGGTTAAAACGGAGTCTGTTTAATTCGTCGTTACTCAAACTCCTTCCCTCATACATTCATGATCGAACTAACGTGTAAGTGATGAAGACAAATGAAGTTTCCTCGTTGGACTAACCGCTGTTAATTTTAAATATAGTTGCGTTACTCCTTAATCTGGTCTCCATTAACGGCCACCATTAATCATAGTTTTAATAACAATTTAACCCCAACTAGATTAATACATCTTCATTTTCAGCGCTTGGGCAAGTCAAGACTTTTATCATTCAAATTCGTATAGAAAATCTATGGCTCAACAAATCTGTGCGTGTTGTGTACTGAGTTAGAATGAATTCACTGTTTCGTATTGTTGTTACCATTGTGTACAATTAAAAGTGGAAAGATGTAATAATCTCAAATGTCTCTTTGTGTTTTTTTACATGCGGGATAATAAATAATATGCGATCTCGCACGATTTCTGCCTATGAATAGAATGTCAACTTTAAACGTAGGGTTGTGTCGCCAGCGCATACGCAGGGGTGTGCCATAATTTATTATAGTATAATATTTTGTTGCGTCCACCGTTTAAGCCACGTTTTTATGAATTATATTTTATTAACGTCCCGAACGGGTCATTATTTTGTATTGAAATAGGGTTATTCATTAAGATTATTTGTGTTTCTCACGGCGTTATCGTGTTAATGTCGTGTTTGTTGTACATTTGCAAGAGTTGGTTTGTCCCTGCGAGAATAAATTGAATATGGTTGTTTTATAGCAAATTATTATTACAGAAAACCACAATTAAAAAAGGTAAATAACAATATTATTATTATTTAAAGCGACGGTACAGACTTAGGCAAGAATCGAACCACGACTTACAGCAACAGCTACTGTTGTTTTCTTATTTCGGCTATTACTGTCTTTTACAAACTTTGAACAAAGTCAAGATTATTTATTTATAGGTATATTGTGAGTAAATTATTTAATGTAGCGTTATTATAAGCCCAGTGCTACATTATTTGCCAGACAGCGTACAAATAAAATTTATTTTTTTCTATCAAAAGAGTTAACTAATCATGTCGAGGATGTCATATAAATTTGAACAAAGGAAACGGGTCTCTATAAGACAATTAAAAGCCAATCTCTAAACAAATCGACACGAGAAAACTCACACATACGCATGTTTATTACTGTGTTAACATTAAAAACAATTGCCAGTGAAAAACCAAACAGCTATAGAAGTACGGATACCAGACACTGAAGCAAATATCAATCCGTATGTTTTACTAACTCATTACTATAGCGAGGAATTTCGCGTTCAACTTTAACGACAGCATACAAACAAAATTATCCGTTTTCAATGCCCCGAGCTTCGATTTTGATCACAAACAAACTCGTAAGACGGTAAACAAGAAATTTTGGTACAAGACTCGTTTGAGAAGAGTTAGGATTCGCGCCTCGATGATCTGTTACCTAATCGACAGGCAAACAATTTAACTTTGACTTCTGTGTGTACTGCTTTACAAACAGTGAACCACGGAAATATTTCATCGAAGTAATAATTGGTCTTTACCTATGAAATTGCGGTTTTTTTCTCTCTTAGTATTTTGTCCGTAACTATTAAGATTCAGAATATTCTCAAAAAATTATTACCCCCTCTAAAAATAGACCATATTTTTGAACTCTTTTGATTTGTTTTGATAATTTGTTGTAAGTTGAATTGTGTTAAAATTAGAAACGTGTTAAATATTGACGTGCAAAAGTATTTCATGTAAATCCAACTGCAGAATAAGTGCAGATTTCATTTCATTTTATTTCACAACTCTTTTTAAGTGCCTCCCGAATACATTATTTGATTTGCATTCACTTAAAAACGATAAATAATTTTTATGAAGAGTGATAGAACACCTATTGCTAAAGCTTGTCTAATGATACATGCCAAACATTATTATCTCTGGATATGTCTTCCCAAAATCTCCATACAAAACGGCAATTTCATAGGTAAATACCTATTGTTCAGGGATCGCGATCTTGCGTCTTTTTGAGGAAAACATAGATATTGTCTATGCACCACCTAATGATAAGCAGTAGAGATAGCTAAAGCAACGGAACCTTCACCGTTCTGGCCATTTTAAACCAGAGGAAAAGTCAGAGGAAATACGTCTGCCGGCTGAAACTCATAACATACCATAACATACCATCACGCCTCTTTCCCCAAAGGGGTAGGCAGAGGTGTTAAACACCCTCATTCCGCCAGATATAGGTCCCCGTGTAACAGGTGGTGAGTCTGTTGCCATGCACCGGGCACAATGTGAGGCAAGCGATCCACAATGAACTGTACATAAGTTTTATTCAAACTCAGTGGTACAGGCGGTGGGATCGAACCCGCGTTTCCCGTGGCCTCTCGAACAAGTCGCCCCGTCCGTCCAAACTCGGCTACCGCTGCCTACGCCGGCCGCCGCGACTACGGCTGGAACTCCCATACAAGAAAATACATAGATTTTATGGCACAAACATTAGTGTTTAAATAGCTGTGTTCAGCTTAAAGTGTAATGAGGTAGATATGAATACAAATTGTCAACGTCCGTGATTAGTACGCTGTGGTTTTCGATATCGAAAACTAAGCTATCTACGCCATGGTCAGGCTTTAGATGTGTGACCAAAACTTTTATGATCTCGAACTCCTTCCGAAGAAGGAACGTTAAGCCGTTGGTCCCGGTCGCTATTGAAATGAAATGAAATTGTTTATTTAATAATTTAGGTAACAAGTAGTTACACTTATGACGCGTCAAAAACAATAAAGCTTATACAATTACAAATAAATTTAAAAAAAAACTTGTAAATGTCTATTTATATATTATTATCAATTACTAAGTACCTACTAAAATGTCAAAATTGTAATACATGTAAATTAATTACTTATAACTGTAAGTCATTAAAAACCAATATTAAGATTGATTGTGTAGGCATTAACGGTAATTTAAGAGATAAATACATGTAGGCCCGCTTATGCAATGAGTCCTTTATTATTACTAACATTTTTATAAAACTATGTTTAGTATTAGATAGATAAAATAAGTGTTTAAATCTGAAGACGAGAGCTACTGCCGACAAACTGTATCGCAGTTTGGCAGAAGGTAAACAATTAACTTTGTATTTTTTATGACAAATAAATGAAAATAAAAAAACCTACTTCTACTTGTATACCTCTACATTTTTTTTCTTACTGTTCACTACGGGGAGGCCTTGTCAAGAGAAGATACAGGCAAGAAACTCTGCAAAGGGTCCATCCTCCCTTTACACGAAATTGTATTACGTTATACAATATACAAATTAGAGGCAAGTCAAAGTGGACTGAATAAGAAGATTGCAACCGTTTCTGCCTACCTACCCGTATTGGGGCAGCGCGCGTGGTGGTATAAGTGTTACGGCCTATATTCCTTATGTGTGTCTTCTGTGGCCTGTGCCCAGCAGTGGGACGTATATAGGCTGAGGACGCACACTGTAATTCTAATTTTTATTTTATTTTATTTTATTTTATTTTTATTTTATTTTTTTTTAATTTTTTTTTTTGGGGGTCTTGCAGCTTACATAAGGAAATATATATTAGGTCCTTACCTATGAAATTGGTGTTTTGTATGGAGGAGGAGATTTTGGGGAATTCTGCATTTTCCATACTAAAATTTTTTCAGTTTTCTTCACAACGACAAATCTAAAGATAAAATAATATTTGGCATCTATCATTAGACAAGCTTTAGTAATATGTGTAATAGCACACTTCATAAAAAAATTTTATCGTTTTTAAGTGAATGCGAATAAAATGATGTATTCGGGAGGCACTTAAAAAGAGTTGTCTCCGTGTCCAATTTTAACACAATTAAACATACAACAAATTATTAAAACAAATCAAAAGAGCTCAAAAATATAGTTTTTTTTTAGACGAGGTAACTATTCTTTAGGAATATTACAGACAAAATACTAAGAGAGAAAAAAAACACCAATTTCATAGGTAAGGACCCAATATATGTACAAACATCAAACAGCCAATAACAAGCCTCCACAGGTAACACTAATGTACTTAATATTGAAATTCTTACATTACAAGTAATCCTCTGACATGATTTTATTCACAGAATGTATGCTACTGCAAAATAGATCAATGCTATTAACACAATCAGGCCTACAAACTTCATTAAACATATTACAGACTCGAATTAAGTAGGAATTTCTGTGATACACTGTACGCGAAAATGGAACGTGAAGTAGACACCTAGGACGGCGGTGACGCAATTCTTGTAAGAGTTGAGATGTATAAAGCTAGTGATGATGTGCATTTTCTGCTATCCACAGAAATATGGGATAAGCAACATTTTTCAAAGACGCAATAGGTTTCTACATCTTTTTGTTCATATAGATTTAATTTATTTAATGCAAGATGTCCGATATTATTATGCATGTTCTATAGCTGGCTTGTAACGCTTCGCTTCGTGAGAATATATTATACTTTTAATGGAAACTGTCAAATAAAAAGTTCGTACTGCAATTTCAGCAGCAATGAACATAATAAAGGGAACAGTTCCGAAATACATTGAATTGCAAAAATGCGCTGTTGAGTGCAATTTCGATAATAAAATTTGCATAATCAATATAAGAGAATTTTCAGGGGTGCATCGCATTTCCTTGTAACGACCTCTGTCGAAGTTTATTGGTAGTTCAGTAAAGTTTACATGGACGTAAAGTTTACTGAATTGATATTGAGTGTGATTTTATGCAAAGTACTCTGAACCACTGTTACCGCAATAGTAACACATTTGGATTTTCGAAGGGATAATATTGCTTTAATACTTTTTGAGCTTTCAAGACAACATAAAAAATAATTGCGCTTCGTTTCTACTTGTCCTCGGCATATATACTTCCCACTGCTGAGCACAGTTAAAAATATTGCTGCCCAATCAGTTATTTTATTAATATTTGCTACTCGTTTAAATAATACCCGCAACATTGTTTTCAATATGAAATATCGACCACTAGGCCACCGCGCTCTTCTGTTATGTTGCATACCCAAAGGTATTCAGAGGTCATCATCATTATTAGCCTGCCCTTTTCCAAATTAAAAAAAAAGTTCAGAATTTCATTTGGGGTTGGCGCAACGAGTGTTCTCCACTCTCCCCTATCATGCCATATCAACATTCACTCCCATTCTAGCCATGTCCTCATTCACACACTCTATCCATCTCTTCTTTGGTCTTCCTCTCCCTGCATTTCCATCCACTCCCATATTCACAACTCAGTGGTAAAGGCTAAAGGTATTCAGAGGTGTTAAACCTATGTCATTATTTGTATTTGTTTACGGCCCCATTTAACAGGGGAAAGCCATTTAAATATTGCCATGGATAGTCCAATATAGCTGAGACAGTATAATTCCAGAACAGAACTTCCCATTGTCATGCGTAGAGTACAATGTATCAAAGGCAAGCAGTATTGAGAATAAACCGAAATTTTATTATTAGGTATTTACCTATGAAATTGGTGTTTTGTATGAAGATTTTGGGGATGTCTGCATTTTACATACTAACATATTATCAGTTTTCTTCACAACGACAAATCCAGAGTTAATAATATTTGGCATGTATCATTAGACAAGCTTTAGCAATATGTGTGTGAACACGCTTGATAAAAATTATTCATCGTTTTTCTGTTTATGCAAAATCAAATGATGTATTCGGGAGGCAGTTAAAAATAATTGTCTTTGTGTCTAATTTTAACACAATTAAACTTACAAAAAATTATCAAATTAAATAATACGAGCTCAAATATATGGTCTTTTTTTAGAAGAGGCAATTATTTTATAAGAATGTTCTGAAACTTAATAGTTACGGACAAATTGCTAAGACAGAATAAAAATACTAATTTCATAGGTAAGGACCCAATATTCATTCTCAGTGGTACATGCGGGGCGATGAAAACTCAAATATAGAATAATAAATGAATGGAGTATGTTATTTTTTTTTAACACCAATTAGGTAGGCTGATATGGTTCAGAATAATTGAAATAGAATTAAGTATACTTTATTGCGTATTGATGAAAAACACACGTACATTATACGAAAAAATATATTTTTACGAAAAAGTAATTAATGTCATGTATGCGAAAGAAGTATGCCAGGTTCGTAAAAAGTGAAGAAAAATTTTAAAAAATTCTGTAGCGAAAACTGAATTAAATTTAGCAGCAAACATGAAATTTTAAATCTATGCCATATTGTGACTAGTATTGTGCCCCATTCATATCCGCCGGGGTACGACCGCTGCCTATAATTTTTCGTCAATTTTTCGTCAAATCTCTTCGTCCTCAGCCCATCCACATACGTCCCACTGCTGGGCACAGGCTTTCCTCATGGAGAAACACATGCGGAGCATGGGATAACGCTGGAACAATACGGGTTGGTGGGTAGAAACGGTCGCAACAGCGACCGGGACCAACGGCTTAACGTGCCTTCCGAAGCACGTAGGAGCTCGAGATCACAAAGTTTTGGTTACCCATCCCAGGCCTGACCATGGCGAAGGTAGCTTTGTTATCGATCGAAAGCCAAAGCGTGCTACTACGCCACCGCCACCGAGTTCCTCTAATCTCTTCTCTTTTCCAGCGTTAATTTCAAACAATATTGTTAATTACTTTACTTACTAGTACGTTAAGTAATTACTAAAAGTTCCAGTGTAGCGCGCATAATCTAAGCAAACTGCGTTACCCAGACACAATGCGCCCATGTGTGTACGGACCCACGCACTCGTGCACCCCTCCTGTTTCATTAAATACGTTTCCGCATATCACGCACTATGTCATTTCCTTCGATAGTGCTGTACGGCTTACTTTTATATCGACATCGATAAAGGTGTACATACATACAATCACGCCTGTAATACCCGAAGGGATAAGCAGAGTCTAAAGAGCACTGTGTTCCTTAACACCACATTTAGCCATACAAAAATTGGGTTTGGTCAGATGAAAAATCGTGAAAGAGAAGTAACAAGTGGCTAGCTCATCGCCTACACAATCACAGACCCAGTACCCAATACCTTTTACGAAATGCTAGGCAAGAAAACCAGTTGGTAAATTTTGTTTGTGTCCTAGACCAACACGGGAATAAAAGTGTAATTGAGATTATAATCAACATTGTGCGTTACTACGTACAGATTGAACTTGATGTTATAAGAACAAAAGAAGAGTAACTAAAGAAGAATCGAAATATAATAAATAATATCTTCCACTCACACCTATCAACTAGCCTAAAGTTGGCAGTTTTCCATATGTGATGAATTGGGTGGTGAAAAAAAATGCTTAGTTAATTTATGCACAAATAGAATGTCAATTATAAAATAATAAAACTGGATTGCTAACGTATATTTTGCTGTATTGACCGAGTTTAATTTAGTATAATATTCTTTAAGAAAAAAGAACAGTAAAAAATTGAAAGCAGTTCAGTAAATAAAAAAAGGCAAAAACTAAGCACGGCAACTCATACGTATCTAATTACATGGATAATTTTATCGATAAAATTTAAAATTCATATCATCCCAGCACTACTGTAGAAACCAGGGGTAGCTATTTGCGGATCCAATCAAATCCGCAGAATGGTAATATTATTGGCATAAAGCATCCATTTACAATCGAAGTTCAACTCGTTATCAATTCCAACTGAATGGAATGAACAAATTTTAACTCAAACTATTATTATCTCAACATGTGACGTGTAACTTGAACATAAAACTATTTAACTTGATTTAACTTGGTTACTTTTAGGTTTACGGTATAACTTTAAACCCGGCTATTCGAACACTTTACCAGCGGTAGAAGTCATAAAGATACCCACTTTTCTCCCGCATATAATCCTTCAATTTTGTTATACAGTTCAGAGCTTGTGGAAATACTAAAAGATTATCTTAGTCTTCTGAAACACACCCATGGCAAAAGTAACTTTATTTTCAATGTAAGAACAGAGGACCACTAAGCCAATGTCATCGACATAGACATAGGACTGACGGCCGTTGGGGCGGAAATGTTCTCTAGCCGGAGTGGCGACCACGTACTGGGAGGCGCAACGTAGGGAGGCCCCCAACAAGGTGGACCGACGATCTGACGAAGGTCGCAAGAAGTCGCTGGATGCAGGCGGCTCAGGGCCGCGAGTTGTGGCGATCATTGGGGGAGGCCTATGTCCAGTAGTGGACGACAATAGGCTGATAGATATATAGATAGACTAAACTAATGACTCCTCATTGTCCGTGCTGTTCTTCTAGCTTGTGTGTAACTAAAGCTATACCACCAAATAAAATAAAAAAACAGTAATATCGACAAATCCTGAACCACCTAATTTGCGGGAGCAAGACACAAAAACAAAATCTATTCTGTTGGTGTGCCAGAATGCCGGTTGGAACACGAATGTATGAATAACACTTCTTCAGTCTTCAGGTATACGTCTCACTGCTGGGCACAGGCCTTCCTCATGGAGAAACACATGAGGAGTGTGGGCTGTAACAGCACTAAGCTGGCCCAATGCGGGTTGGTGGGCAGAAACGGTCGCGATCGCGACTGGGATGGCTTAACGTGTCTTCTGAAGCAAGGAGGAGCTCGAGATCACAAAGGTTTAGTCAGCCATCCACGGGCTGATCATGGCGAAGATAGCTTTGTTTCCGATCGAAAACCAAAGCGTCCTAACCACTACGCCACCGAGCTCCTCTTAAATAATAATAATAATACTAATTTCAATTAAATTTGTAGAACCTTCTTAGTCTTAAAAAAGAAAAGAATTAGAAAAACAAACTATCATTATTGGCACGCATCCCCTTCCTTCGTTACTTCTCAGAACGGACTCTTATATAATTATAGAACTTGATGTTTACTGTTTCTACTTAAAGCACCTTGTTATTAACTGAATTTACTTTACTTTATATAATTATTGCGGCTTTGCGTGACCAGCAGCATACATTTGTGACCAATGCACTTAGCACAAGATAGTACAGTAATGAAAATTTGTTGAGTTTCTTTCGTTATTTTCAGAAGGCGTCCTGGATGGCGTATTTTGTCATTCAAATCACCTATTTTTCGGTCACTTATAAAAAATCCGATAGTGAGGAAACTTACTTCGTTTTTGATATTAAAACGGAATCGCATGAACAGCCACAAGTGCCGAGTGCCGAGCCCCTCACTATACAACTTCCATAATTTTAAATAACATACTTGCACATTATAAGAAATTATAAAATAACATCTTAGGAGCTAGGTGGCGTAGTGGATAGTACACTTTGGCTCTTGTACGAGTTTTATACCAATTTCCTAACTGGGCTATCGCTGTTTACATCTTCTTCTTCTTTCTCAGCCTATATACGTCGCACTGCCGGGCACAGGCCTTTTTACATGGAGAAATACACGATGACTATGGGCCGTAACTGTGGCCATAACACCACCACGCTCTGGCCCTATGCGTGTTTGTGGGTCAGTCACTGCTTACGTAGCACGTAATTAAGATGCCAATAAATGATTGAGTCCAACCATACATTTTTGATCAGATTACGCCTTACTTTCAACAGCAAACAATACAATCATCAATAAATCACTTCACAAAACCTACAGATGTAAAATCATAGACAATAGCATCAAACAGTAACCATAGACACAGGATACCAAAACAATGATATCACACCCATATCAGTGACCATTCTTGCGTGTGACAATTACAGGGTCTGATTGGGTACCAATCGTGTTTGTACCCTTAAATTTGTCGTAATAAACATTCCGGGAATTGTTTAAAGTTTTCCCATGCCGTTAACGGGGGCAGCAGTCGATTCATCCCCTCGCTTAAAACCCATTTTGGGTTTGCGTGAGAATGATTGAGATTAACGTGCAATTCTGGTTAAATTTTATGTTTAACGCTCCTTTTCGACTTTATTGATAATGGTAATGAGTTTTGTTTCAAATTTACAATGGACATACTAAATTTTAAATTATATATCACAGACATCTGTTTATTTTAGAAGGGATAACCTGAAATACAAAGCCGACTTCCATGTTATTTCGAGGTGAAAAGTACAAGTAAAGTGCAATAGCACTAGAATATTGAATGCTGAATTATTTAAAGATCATCTTACAATTTATTATGATGATGATCTTGATAAATTAAATATAATCTATAATCAAATCACAAAGGAATTTCAAACAAAAGCGCCAACACGTGTAAATCAGGAGATTAACTAGTGCAAAATATATCCAATACTTATTTTAACATGTCTTTATTCATTCAGATTTAAAATCTCTCTCGCTTTTAATCACAATAAAACCAAAAGATTTTGGAACAATTTTATTAATAGCTCATTAAATCTTAAAAACACTCCAACCTCAACTGAAATTACAAAACGACTACCCAAAAATGTTCCCAATTAAAGACACCGAACCGTTCAACCATCGATTTAATTAAAAACTAAATTGTTTGATACTTTTAAGAAGCAACTTAACTCGTTTTTGTCCATTATTTCAAACGTTTAAAAGACCAAACCAAAATGTAAGAAATCAATGCTTGAAAATTTTCAATCGTAAATTATATGGCATAATCACAATCATGTTAAATATAAAAGTTATGAAAAAACTAAAATGCAGTTTAATCGTGTTATATATTTAATTTTTAAATCAACAAAGAATTAATAAAGCCAAAAATCAAAGTTAAATGACTTCTTCCCATTAAAATTTTAAAGTAATCTGCAATTAACAACCTTTGAAATGCAAAAATTAATAACGATTAATATTTTTTAAAGAAATATTATTTTAAGTTATGGCACAAACCAAGAATGACCGAAACCTGTGTGGACCATAACATTTGATCAGGCTAAAAAGGCGTAACATAAAGATAATCCAGGTCCTATTCCGTCCAGCAACTAAATTTCAACTAAATCCGTCCAGCCAATTAGGTGTGCAGAGGTAAAAAATACACACACATTTTATTAGTAGGATTCAATCTGTATAATAATAATAATATAATAATAATATAATAATATCCTCAGACATTCACACCTATCAACTAGCCCCATTTTAAGCAACTAATGCTGCTTGTGTTACGGACACTAGATGACGGATAAATATATTTAATAGATAAATACATATAAATAACCTTAATATATAGAAATATATATAAACATCCAAGACTGGAGAACAAATGCCTGAAAATTCATCACCCAAACATTTGCCCCCACTGGGGATCGAACCCAGAACATCTCGAGATGGCGACGCCTTGCGACCGGCATACAGACCACTCGACCACGGAGGTCGTCAAAGTCGGAGGTGTATGAAAAAGTAAATGCAGTTTCATATTATTAAATTTTTGTTAATCAAATCAAGAAGAATTAAATTCAATAAACATGGTAGTAAAGACTTATTGCATAGGTCATAACGTCTAAATTTATGACCTGTGCATTAAGTCGCTAGAAGAAATGTGTATTTACATTACATGAAACTCATCCAGATAATATAGGTCGTGCGTTTAGGTGTACTTGATTATTTGCAGTTAATGAACTTTTGCAATAAGCCGTTACGCCGGTACGTTAGAACAATAACTTGTGTACAACATTCACATTATGATCACTGTTCAGCTCAATAATAAATAAAATAAATAACATAACATATCATCACACCTCTTTCCCCGAAGGGGTAGGCAGAGGTGTTAAACACCCACATAAAAAAATGGTTGCATTTAAATCGTATCGGGTGTTGATATCAGGGGAAATTAGGACTTCCATGCATTATTAGAAAATTTAAATTTATTTAATATCCAAATTAAGAAATCTGAAGCTATAACACAGAATAAATTAGAAGATATATGCTAATTGGGTCGACCACCTAAGATGCTTATAGAAAATACTTTTACAAGACTTAAGAATTTCTTCAACATAAAAGCAATGTTCCATGAAAATCCTTAAGCTTGTCTTCATTACTATCTTATAAATCTGAAAGTAATTACGCTACAATTACGTAATCTTTGCCATCGAGATTACTTTTAATTGCAAAAGTTGTTTTTTAGGAAACTCACATCAATATTGTTAAAATAACATCAAGTTAGTCAAAGTTTATTTTTGATTAATACATTGAAAATATTATATAGATTATATTCAATGATTTCTTCTGATGTTGGTAGAAATGCTAGAATTTATTATTATCGATCGACGTTGAAGTGCTTCCTTGAAAGAAATGTTGAAATTTTACAGTTCTCATTCGAATTATCAGTACGCATCAGCCATACGAGTGGTAAATATTTTACCAGACGGATATTTGGCACTAGTTAAGTCATCTGCCTAGGTATTTCCATCTTCTGCTGCAAAGCATTGTTGTGTTCCAGTTTGTAATTTAAACAAGGCTGCTAAATTATAGGGTAATGCCTATATACCACAGTGTTAAAAGGTGTTACCTTTATGGTGTTATGCATATTGCAATTTACTAAGGCGACTAAGTCATTCGATTTAGAGTTTATCTTAAGGCTTTAAGAGCGTAGCAACACGTCATCATAAAATGCAACAACTAATACAGACAGATCCGACTCACAGATAACGCGTATCAGGCTACTGTAGCCAGTTAAGTACCATTAGATGAACAGGTTTGCTTAATCAGCGATGACCGCAAGGCATTTTTGACAAACTGTTAATATCTAGTATAGGTATTTTAGCATTCATTTAGTTTCTTATAACTTTGTTCTGTTATAGAGAAGATAGAATAGCTTACTATGGCCTTTACTCTCTTCTAGTTTTAAATTTAAATTATTTTTTCAAACATTATTTTAAAGCCAATGCATCCCCATGTCATAATCGACACTGGTGTTACTCACTAATAACAAGACAGTCCTGTTCAAGCTACCAATGTTTACTTACACGGAACGGGTTTCGTAATGTCAATATTAAGTTTGCCATACAAATGAATACATTCTGATACAATAGGACTTCCATTTTGACCGCACCGTTTGTTTGCACAGACAATTCTCGCTTGTCGGTGAAACCACCGAAGCACTCTATTATTTTATGGACTCCTGGTATGCAGGATTTGAATTTAGACATTCCTTTTTACAATTTAAATTTGTTAGTTTTAGACTGCAAACCTGTGTCCGGGTGCAGTTTTACGAGAATTTATTTTACGCTCGATCTACTGGATACGAGAAACGTAAATATTTTATGTAGTTCACTGGGATATTTTAACAATAATTATAATCAACACTTAAATGTTGAACAGATCTATAAGAAAATAATAATGATACCTTCATTATTATTTTCTTATAGATCTGTTAATCATTGTAACTTAATTTACATGGCCTATGTCCACCAATGAACGTCTCCTAACTCAGATGAGTTTGACGTCCCGTAATTTACTAAAATATAACAGAAAGGCAAGAAAAAAAAAACTACCTAACGAGAACTTGTGAAAAGGAATTTTGTCCTTATTTCTTATATAAAATACTTTTAAAAATATACGAAAGAAAACACATTTACCTTAATGAAAGCATACACGAACCGTAACTTAATAATCAAAGCAATGAGCACTCTCTACACCGCTCAGATGAGGTGTTAACTGGTCTAGTTAGCGTCGAACTAAAGCAGGTGCTTCCAAGTAACTATAATAATGTTGGTGCAACTTATCAAACTGGGATTAGTTTGTTTTCTGTTTTGACACTCGATTATTGGTAATTAGGTAGTATGTGGTGTACCAATGTGCGAGTAGTTGTGTAACATTATAACATTACGATAGGTGATACAAAATAGGTGATATTAGGTCCTTACCTATGAAATTGATGTTTTGTATGGAGATTTTGGGGAATTCTGCATTTTCCGTACTAAATTTTTTTTTCAGTTTTCTTCACAACGACAAATCCAAAGATAATAATATTTGGCATCTATCATTAGACAAGTTTTAGTAATATGTGTAATATCACACTTCATAAAAATTATTTATCGTTTTTAAGTGAATGCAAATAAAATGATGTATTGAGGCACTTAAAAAGAGTTGTCTCCGTGTCCAATTTTAACACAACTAAACTTACAACAAATTATCAAAACAAATCAAAAGAGCTCAAAAATATAATATATTTGTAGATGAGGTAATTATTTTTTAGGAATACTCTGAATCTTAATAGTTACAGACAAAATACTAAGAGAGAAAAAAAACATCCATTTCATAGGTAAGGACCCAATATAATGCAACTGTCATATAAGAACCAATCACCCCTGTCATCAGCCTATATACGTCCCACTGGGACAGGCCTTCCTCATGGAGAAACACATGAGAAGTATGGGCCGTAACACAACCACGCTGGCCCAATGCGCGTTGGTGGGTAGAAACAGTCACAAGTGCGACCGGGACCAATGGCTTAACGTGCCTTCCGAAGCACGGAGGCGCTCGAGATCACGAAGTCTTTGTCACCCATCCACGGCCTGACCATGGCGAAGGTAGCTTTGTTTTCGATCGAAGCCAAAGCGCACTGACCACTACGCCACCGAGCTCCTCATCACCCCTATGTCATGGATCAAAATTAAATATTATGCGAGATATGGAAGTTAATACTATCGTCTACTCCTTCCGCACGCAGGCGCGTTGATAAACCTACAGGAATTTATAATAAATGAAATAAAATAAGATTGTGAAAATACACAGAAGAACTAAAGGTTTTATGATTTTATTTTTAATTGGAGCGTCTTGTTAGATATAAGGAAATGTTTTAATAAAAGTAAGAGAATATTTTATTAGCTCCAGAAAAATTGGTATAGGATTGCATTGTTATTAAAGTTTAAGATTCATAAAGCTCGAAGAACGGGGGTTGTAAAATATCTAATATTTTTGATAAACTAATATCAATCCATTTTAGGGAGGAAGAGGATAAAATATATCCAAAGAAAGTTTTATGTTATAAATATAAAATTATAAGTGAAATGAATATTATAAAAGTAAAAAGTTATTACATTAAACTCTTCCTAAGCTTCTTGTTTATGATATGAAAAAGGATTTACAGAACAAAATCTGTTTGAAGACAAAATATTTTCCCTTTTCTTAAACGGTTGATGGATGGATAATTTTTTTGCCGTTCGCCCCTGCTTCAAGTGTCATCTTAACTCTTGTTTCAAGGAAAACCTTTTCTTTAAATAAAAATCTTTTGCAATCGTTCTTATTTAGGGTGGTTTCATAGGTGGTCTGACCGCCAGCTCTGGCCAAGAGTGCGCTCTTACGTTTCACAGCCACACGCGCGCGCTTTACGTTAAAATGTATGGAAATGTCGGCGCTGTTGACCAGCACAAACAGCCATTCCACCTATGAAACCAACCTTATATCTTAATTGAGATTAAAATTTTAACACACACGCGGTTTGACTACATGAACAAAAACCGAAATACTATTTATATACTACTAAAAGAATCTTTTGAATAGGCTCCTCGAATGTTTTAATAACCACTGAATTTATCTATTATCCTTCATTATCCTTCCTTCCTTGCAAATATCCCTGGCAGTGCCTTCTTGGACACCTTTAATTTAATGATATGGCTCATTCACTTAATTTCCAATGTTTACATGACCCGCAGCTTTACCATTCCAAACTTCTTAAATACACATTTCTACTTAACCTAACGAATATACCCATTTAATAATTCCAACCTGGCTTTACTGCTTCTTAAATCACCGTCGTTGCCTACATATGTGGATTAAAAAAAAAAGATTTCTATCGTACGGGCATAATATTGTTATTCCTTACAGTTCTTTAGGGCGAAGCTATTACTCATCCTTTCCCGTCGAGGGCTCGTTTTTATTGCTAGACGTGAAAAATACCAGAAATTTCATCCAGTACTTATTTCAAATTGGATTTCGCTCGAGTCGCGGCGACGTTCGTTGGCAGCGCACTCATTTCGTTTTAATAGTGTCCGTGCCTAACTTGTTCTCTATTGGCAAGCACTAGAACACCTATTGTGAAGTCATCTACGCCTACAGATTGAATTAAGGGTGTGCTAACATGTGCTGTTTCATTAGCTCCTATCTTATTGTCTTTTAAAAGACACAAATAAAATTCCAAAAAATCTGAAGATGGAAATATGGTTTATGTTCTTAGGCCTATCTGTCGATTTTTAGAATTAATTGCAATTAATTTATGAATCATTTGAAATATCCACGCGTAAGTTATAAGTTACAACAACATTATTGGTAATCACTATACAATTTATTCTTGGAATTGAAATAGAATCCAAGGAACTTATTATCATAACGGAAATTTGCTGAGCTTTTTGTAAAACAAAAAAAACTAGAGGAAGATGTTCAGTGAAGTACCACAAACCTACCTTCTTAGGCACACATCATTTGTAATTTCCAGAAAAAAGAAACATTTAAATATTCTCGATTTTGTTAAAAATATCAAGAATATTTAATCTTAGACACCGTGACTTGGCCTTTGTCTGTCTTTCAATATATTCTCTCGTATATTGTTCGAAGATTCTTATAAAGTATGTCAAGTGTACTCACTCGTATTGAGAGGCGCCTCTGAAACAACAAGCTATAGGAGGTAAAGATAAATACCAACGGTTGCAAGACAAGAGCATGTAGGTGGCACTCGCGACGCGTGTGCATTACATCAATGCACACTACCTAAGGTTGAGGAGCTCGGTGTATTTGAAATGCTTTGAATAGGATAAAAAGAAATCAACCTTCTCAATGGTCGACACTGGATGGGTTAACAAATTTTTGTGGTGTGGCGTTGCCCGTGGTTGGAAAAGTTATTCGAATACGGTAATCCGCACGGGGCAGTTTGCTAGTTTATGGCGTATACTCTGCATAGGTTTGAAGACATGTGATATGCGGATATAGGCATGCATTTTTATTTTAAATCCATTGATATACGCCAGTAAAGATAACTTTAAATCTGCAATGTAAAGTTGGATACTCCTCCAACCGTTTAAGAATAACCGTTTAGGAATTTGCATTTGAATTGAATGCATATTTTATTTGTGTTTTATTAATTAAAAATTCCTGACTTTTACTATTATTACTTTGGTCTAGCATAGTTTCTGCTTTTGACAATGTTTTGGTTTAAAATGTGCTTAAATTTTTAAATAACACCGATTAAAATAAATCCATGAAAAATGCATGCGTAAACAAAAATAAACATAGAGACGAAAATTTAATTAAAGTATTAAAAACTCGGCCTTCCCTATAACATAAGCGTGACAATTGGTTTGTATTATTCATATGAACATGCCTAAATATTATTCGATTAGGAGATTTCTTGTTCTAAATTAATGTTAACAGCCTCTTGTCTAATGTAGTACTTTGTATTCAAAACTGCATAACTATGAGTCAAGCAGTCACGCCTATGTTTTGTCCAATCCATATCCCGTTCTCGTCTGTAAATGTTGTTCCAGATTACCATTGAAAGCTTACAAGTTCCGAACGATGTTGAAATTCACCCTTTGAATATTGTGAACACTAATTGGAGTTGATACAAGTACATTCACTTTCATTAGATTAGATTGCCACACAAACTTTCCAACGGATATTTCGAAAGTTTCACGCTCAGTGGAACAATCAGCTCTGTAACTTTTCAATATTAGTTTAGTTTGACAGCGTAACCTCTCAGTTGAGACTAGAATAATTAGGAAAAACGCTAATGAGTTATAATTAGGCTCAAATCTGAAAAGAGCACAGTGGTTTGGCTTAGTTAAAAGTTTTTACTTACTAACGAATTATTGAAACTAGGACATCGTTTGCTTAAAGTGATCCTGGGGTGGATAATAATTATGAAGTTCATCGGTGTCTGAACTTAATTCCATCTCGATTTTCGGATCTTCTGCTTAATATGATTCCTGCGCTGAGTAAATTGCCAGAGCTCATTGATAGCAATTTTGACTTCTATTGCGTAAATACTGTTGTGTGATTTAGTAGAGTAGAGCCCTATACTCTATATGCATCTATTGGCTACAAAAATTATCTACAAATTTACCGGCAGGCGGACCGCATGCTCATTTGCCAGACATGACCTACAAAAAACTTAATCGTGGTGTAGTTCATTGGTGTATTACAATGGGGTTGATGGTTAATTAAATTGTGCTCTATTCTACTTATCAACCATTTCTCAGCTTGATTTGGCTTAGACTTTTACTATTATAAACCATAAATTTATAGCTTTTTTATCTATTACAGTATCTTTAAACTATTACAACAAC
The DNA here is from genome assembly GCA_910589355.1 of Parapoynx stratiotata. NCBI lineage: Eukaryota > Metazoa > Arthropoda > Insecta > Lepidoptera > Crambidae > Parapoynx > Parapoynx stratiotata. Next base: position 2,336,650 of record OU342468.1, on the reverse strand, counting down.
ATTCATCTAGCAATCTTCTTAAACATTTCCAGTCGCTTAATTTCGCCTGCCTCTTATAAAAACCAAATTTTCGTCCTTTTCGTAGCTCAATTCGACTGTGTTTGATTTCACGGTATTTGTACTTCGTTAGAGATCCAACCATCCATTCGACCTATAAACTTAATGTCTTTTTATAGCTTAATTTTTCTTTTAAATTCAGAACAGTATACAAACAAGACAAAATTACGATATAAATTTACTTTACGTGGCGTGGGACGCCTTGTGACAAGAAGGGATGTCAATATTCGTAGGCTGGCTGGGGTAGGGTAAAATCGAGAGCGGTGGCTTGTATTAAGGGAAACCTATATCCAGCAGTGGACTAGCATAGGTTGTTAATGATGATGATTTATTTACTTTACCTGCCTACATACGTCGCACTGCTAGTGACGAAGAAACATATGAAGAGTATTGGGACATAGCACCACGACGACCTGTTTAATGCGCTTTGTTGTATAAAAGCGATTAATATAGCAACTACTATCAACGGCTTAACATGCCTTCTTGATGAACGAGCACGAAACACGAAGTGTTATCGATAGCGAAAGGAGAGAGTGGATGTGTGAAGAGTGAGAGTGAGAAATTATTGGAAAAGATGTGAAATTAGTAAATATTGAATAAAATTGAGGAAAATAATTAACTCGAGAGAAGGTTCAGTGACAAGAGATTTAATAGCCAACTAATTTGACATAAAGATATTAAAACCATAAAAAAATATAAAATACAAAACTAGAAAAGAGTATGACTCAGTAACATCCTCCCCTTTTTCAAAGGAGAGGCACCAATTTTCTAAGTGGCCGCTTAAGTTGACCAGCTGATGTGTCCACATCGGCGACTCTGGCTACGCCGTCCTTGCCGAGATAAATTTTGGCGATTCTGCCTTTAGGCCAGACACTTCGGGGTAGATTGCCATCAACAATTAAAACCATGTCTCCCACAGCAATTTCAGGTCGTTGACTCGCGCCTCTGGAACGGTTAAGTAGTGGCAGGTATTCCACTATCCAACGCCGCCAAAACTGATCGGCCATGCTCGCTGCCTTCTTCCAGCACAGTCTGCCGCAGAGGTCGCTGTTATCAACTTTGGATAGGACGTTGCGTCCAGAAGACGTTCCAATCAGAAGATGCGATGGAGTCAGTGCTTCAGGGTGGCCTGGATCTGGAGATACGTGGGTGAGAGGTCTACTATTGACGATCGCTTCCGCCTCGTACAAAAGAGTCATTAAGACCTCGTCTCTCGGAGCCTTCTCCTTAAGCGTGGCTTTCAAAGCTACCTTGACACTCCGAACTAAACGTTCCCAGGCTCCACCCATAAAGGGAGCTGCTGGCGGGATGAATCTCCACTGGATCATTTCGTTTGCTGCGAATGTCGTCAACTGCTCGCCGTACAGCTCCTTGAGCTCCCGGTTCAGTCCGACGAAAGCCGTTCCATTGTCGGAATAGATTTGACGAGGACATCCGTGACGGGCGACAAATCTTCTCAAGCTCATCATGGCTGCGTCAGTAGAAAGGCTGAAGACGACTTCAAGGTGTACAGCTCTCGTCACCAGGCAGGTGTACAGCGCGACGTAGCGTTTTTCTCGCCTGCGGCCAACGGTGACTTGGATGGGGCCAAAGTAGTCGAGCCCGGTGTAAGAGAAGGGTCTCTCGCCATGTGCCAGTCTTGCAGGTGGGAGCTGTCCTACAGGAGGATTGTACGGCGTGGCTTTCCGCTGTCTGCAGATTAAGCAGTTACTAGCAACTGATCTTACTGTGCTCCTGAGATTGATGATCCAGTAAGTCTGACGGATCTCATTCACGACAGTCTCTGTATTGCCATGCGCAGCTCTCTGGTGGAACCGAAGTACAAGTAAATGGACTGCGGGGTGTTTTCCGTCCAGTATGATGGGAGTCTTGGTTAGACTGCAAACCTCTGCGACCGCACTGATGCGTCCTGATACTCGGAGTAGGTTGTCTACGCTGATAGTGGGAGACAGGTTCAGTAATCGACTGTTCCGGGGCAATGCTCTAGCTCTTTTGAGGCAATCTATCTCCACCCTGAATGAATCTATCTGACTTTGCCATAACACATGACTCTCGGCTCTTTGTAAGTCAGTGGCTGTTAAGTCAATAGGGGTTAGAGATTTTGAGCTTACTACTCTACGGCAAATACCAAGCATTTTACGACAAAACAAGTGAGCTAAAGCAGTCGCACGTACGAGACATAACCACCTACTTATACGAACAGGACTAGCAGCAACAGGAACTAAAGGCTGATGTGACTCTTCCTCAATAGCATTACATGAATCCCTATACTTTGGTTTCAACTCGGCCTTACCAACGGTAGGAATATTAATGGCGGGCTCTGTTGGCCATTGATCAAGGTTACACAAAAAAGAGGGACCGGAAAACCAGCGGGATCCACTATGCAGCGGCTCTTTATTGAGCCGTGAGGCATCATCTGCAACGTTCATATCTGAGGGGACCCAGCGCCATTCACTGACGTTTGATAACTCCAAAATTTCGCCCAATCGGTTAGCAACGAATGGTTTGAAACTGCGTGCGTCATTTCGGAGCCATCCTATAACGTTCATTGAATCACACCAAAATACCCTCTTGAGTGGTTTTAACTTGTGAGCGTTGCAGATTGTGTCAGCTAACCGAGCAGCTACCAAAGCACCTGCAACTCTAAACGCGGAATGGATGCGGGCTTAAGTGGGGCTACTCTAACTCTACTGCCAACCAACACAACTTTTACTGTTCCATCTTTGTAGCTTAAACGCCAATAAGCTACAGACGCGTAGGCAGCTTCACTGGCATCACAAAAAACGTGAAGTTGCCTATCGGAAACGTCCACCTCACTCAGGTTGTATCGCCGCGGAATTCTTAAGTGTGTAATAGACTCTACACAAATCGCGTGCCAAGCTTTCCAGGCTTCAATGTCGCACTGAGTGAGTTGATGATTCCAGTCCATAGTCTTTCGCCAAACGTTTTGAAATAAAATTCTAGCCGTCACAACGAGAGGTGACAAAAAACCTAATGGGTCGTAAATCGTCATCATCAGCGAAAGAGCTTCACGTTTGGTGAACTTAGCAGTAACTAACCTATCTACAAAGCTATTAAAATTAAAACTAAGACAATCCTCATGTGGCTGCCAAACTAAACCTAATGTTGTAACGGACCTAGCTACCTTACCTAAATCTACATCTAAACTAACTAAAGAAGGATCAAGTAACAGCTCCTTGGGTAACAGAGAAAGAGCTTTTGGGTCATTTGATACCCAAGACCTCATCTCGTAACCGGCGCTCTTATGTATGGCTACTATATTGGCGGCGAGCTGAGCCGCATCAGCTGCTGAGGATGTAGATGCGATGCAGTCATCCATATAATGATCGTTGAGGATCGCATCTACAGCCTCAGGGTACCGATCTTTATACTCCAGAGCGTTTTTATTTTTAATAAATTGAGCCGAAAATGGACTCGAAGCCGCGCCAAATATCATAGAGGACATTCTATATATTTGAATCCGCTCCTTCGGAGAGTCCCGCCAAATGAAACGTTGGGCATCTCTATCTGCCTCTCTTATTTTGACTTGCGGGAACATCTCCCGAATGTCTGCAGAGAGCCCGACTTTGCCTTCTCGAAATCTATACAAAATGTCCAAAATAGAATTTAGTAAATCAGGCCCAGTTAGAAGCATAGTATTCAAACTAACACCGTGAGACTTTGCTGCCGCGTCGTGCACTATGCGAAGTTTACCGGGCTTGTTAGGGTTGGTGACGCCGAAATGAGGCAAATACCAAGACCTAGATATATTTGAATTGAAATCGAAAGGACCTTCTGCATATTCTTTGTCTAGCATCAATTGGATATTCGACTTATAAAGCTTTGCGTAGTCGGGATCTTTGGACATCTTTCTTTCCAAGCTTAAGAACCTAGACAAAGCGAGATTATAACTGTCTGGAAAGTTGAAACTAGCGTCTTTCCAAGGAAGGCCTACTTCGAACCTTCCACAAGACAATTTCCTAGTAGTTTCCTCTAAGATTTTAACTGCTTTCGAATCATTCTTACTCAAACAATCTTTTTTACTAATGCCTAGAGAATCTAACTTATAATAGTTTTGTATCATAAAATCTAAAGTATCGTAACCTAACATAGTGGAATTATCTACAGAACTATCTATATAATTAACAATATTTACAGGTGTGGTCCTACTAGACTCAAAACCGAATAAAACCCACCCCAAATTTGTATTGATCGCGACTGGCTGCGACCTAGAGCCCTTCCGAGTTGACTTAGATAACGTTAAGTGCCAGTTGTCAATCCCAATAATGAGCTTTGGCTCACCGTGTTCATAGCACAAAACATCACTAATGTCGGACAAATGTTTGAATGTTTTAATGTCGTCAACCCTCACAGACTGTTTTGACAGCCCTAGGTTACTGATAGCCCTAGCCTTTTGAATGTTATAAGTTTTAGTGCAGTGACGGCCTTTTATGTCAAAATCAACATACTGCACTGAAACTTTTTTACGTAAACCATTCACGCAATCTAGGTGAACCTCAGACTCAGGCCCCGACGCCCCTATACGTTTACATATGTCCGAGTCGACAAACGTTGCTGTTGAGCCATCGTCTAAAAGAGCATATGTATCAACACTGCCGAGTGGCCCAGAGAGTGTGACAGCAATTATTTTTAAATAAGGTCTATAATAACGTGAATCACTCTTAGAAATGGTGTGCGCTACCTGATCATTACATGGTGTTACATGAGAAATCTTAGCATTCTGAGGTGAAGAGTCTGTGGTGTTGTCACTGCAGTTCAAATCGACATCACTATTCACCACAGCATGAGCTACCAAAAAGTTTGAATCGTGTAGAAGTTTGTGATGTTTTGCCCTGCAGCTTGAAACATTGCAAACTTCTTTCAAAGATTTGCAATATTTGTAACTGTGGGAACCTTTTTTCAAACATTTATGACAAACTTTGCTCGCTTTGACAAAATCCCATCTATCAGAAATTGACATTGCCAAAAAATTTTCACATTTATTTAAATTATGAGTTTGTTTACACAAAATGCAAGAATGTATTTCGGAATTTTTATTAGTAATGTTTAACTTAGGCAAGGAATTTTTAGAAATATTATTTTGTAAATTCTGTACAGTTTCTGATGATGTCACGGCGTGTAACTTTTCAAACTTTTTGATTTGATTTGATGTGTCCGTGATAAGGCCAAACTTCAAATGTAACTCTACCTCTCGGGATAAAAATTGGGATAAGAGTTCCAGCTTAGACTTACCTTGCGTTGAGAGGTTCGCTTGGGCAAAATCGGCCCAACGGCTTCGAAGTAACGGAGTCAGCTTGCTAATGATAGTTTGGAAAATCTCTGGTGATTCTAAATAGCACCTTTGATTCAGTAGTTTAACGACCTCTATACAGTTGCGAATTCTACAGGCAAATTTATTAAGATCTGCCGATTCAGAGCATAACTTAGGCAGTAATTTTAGTGTAGAAATTTCCTGTAGAACTATAAGCTCGCTCCTACCAAATCTTAATTCTAAGGCGTCCATCACTTCCATAGGCTCGCTAGCTGAAACGAGCAGTACGGAAACCGCTTCACGGGCCGCTCCTCGAAGGCTCAACCCGATGCGTGCGAGGTTTTCAGCCGGAGAGAAAGCTGCCATGCTGGCGACGAAAACACGCTTAAATGCCAACCAGTCTAAGGGCCTACCATCGAAGATAGGCAGCCTGCTATCACTCACCGTAGGGCGTGAAGTGTTGCCGCTAGCAAGCGATGTAATAGCCTTAGCTAATAAATAAATGTCTGTGGCTTGTTTCGTCTCTTCATTTCTATTTTGTAGCAAGCTACCAGTACTATTAGGCAAGGGAATGTTAGCTGTGGTGGTGGATGGTAACGGCTTTTGCAAGCTTCCGCCACCGCAATTATCTAAATATTGGCTACATTCGCCTTCCTGACGTTTATTACATGCGTCGGGACTCGTCATCGGTTCCAACGTAACGTCGTTGACGTGGTGAGAACTACTAATATTATTATGAACTGTTGCTAACCAGTCATTGATAGAAGAGTGCGATCGAGAGCTTCTGCTCCTGCCACTTCCTGCCTCCAACGCTGCGATCTGCGCCTCAAGTTCCAGGTTCGCAGCTTTCCGTTCAGCTGCCGCCGTCGTCGCCGCCGCCGCCGCCGCTGCCGCTGCCGCCGCTTCTGCTGCTGCTACTTTCCGAACATGCGCTGCTTGCAGAGCAAGCTTTTGGGCACGTATTGTTGCGGAGGATCGAGAAGACCTAGAACTCTCAGATCCGTGAGACGTAGCCGTGTTAGCGGAGATGACCCTGGACATGCTTGCCACCGGGTCATCCACGATGTCACTATTTCGTTGCCGACCTTCTCTCATTTTCCTCTGACTGCGAGTTTCCATAATTGACAAAATTTCGAAAAAATATTTTTGTATGGAAAAATGAAAATTTAGGTTTGTTCAAGAAAAACGCGGAGAAGGACCAAAAATGTTATCGATAGCGAAAGGAGAGAGTGGATGTGTGAAGAGTGAGAGTGAGAAATTATTGGAAAAGATGTGAAATTAGTAAATATTGAATAAAATTGAGGAAAATAATTAACTCGAGAGAAGGTTCAGTGACAAGAGATTTAATAGCCAACTAATTTGACATAAAGATATTAAAACCATAAAAAAATATAAAATACAAAACTAGAAAAGAGTATGACTCAGTAACACGAAGGTTCTCAAGAACTTTAGTGTCGAAGCGATTTCTACAGTAACAAGTCCATATTTACACAAATAATTGTGAATAAAAGATTTGACGAAGTGATAATGAAGTCATCAACGTAATTGATGACAATTGTTCTGAATGATGATTCTTTATTAATGCTTTCCTTTCATTGTTCTACTTCAGAATCTGCAAAAACTAGCAATTAAGAAAAACCAATATGTCTCCGTTTATTATCATTGAAACAGTTAACTATAATCTGCTTGGTTGGTATTATAAGCTTACGTTTGATACATTATTAAATAAACTCATTTATATTCAATAGCAAGCAATCCGTCATTGTTTTGTTTTTGATTCATTCATTAAATTAGTAATGATGACGATTTTGTTTTACGGACATATAGGCATTAAAAGAATTTCCTTGTTTGTTTTTAAAACGAGATCGAAATTAAATGCACAAATTGCTTTAGTCCTATTTATTTTATGCTATAAAAATACTGTATTACTTTTGAACTGAAAATATTTCCTAAGGTTCGCTCCTCAAAGTTCAGTTTAATTCCTTTATTTTAAATTAAATTACGAAATTAGGAGTATATTAATTAATTAAATTGTTTGGGTAAACATTCTATTAAGTATTTAAAAATATTTAATTTTATTGGTGACTTGTCTAGCAAAAAGATACGTAAAATATGAGTACTGGTCGTCACATAATTAATTTATTAGCTTATTCATGATAATTTTTAGAATATTCTCTATATCCTCGATGCAAATCTGTAGTGATAGAACAGTCCTCATTGGTACTAATACAGCAACATAAAAACAAACTCCATATTCTTGATGATAATAATATGGGACCAATAGTCGTAGTTTCAAAATCATCGAAAAGATTCGGTGATAATTAAGACGGCTATGGTATGTCCAATCAAGTTGACTAACCGGAAAATAACATTGTTGAGGAGGAAGTACTAATCCCTTATAAAGGGCGGCTTCTTAATTCCATCGGTTTAATTTGGTGGGAAAATTTTTAATTCTAATTAGTGCACCAAAATTAACTGAATTAAGTTTTTATATGCAATGTGTTTGGTATAAAAAAGGTTCAACATGGGCATGAGAAATTCGGCTACAATAATCCTTTAAAATAGCCATATTGACGACAGATCTTATCTTATCTTTATTTTGTCTCTCAATTTAGATACGATAATACCAATACAAGGTACAGACTTTTGATACTAAGTAATAATTGTAGCCAAAAACTGCAATTCTGGTGAAAATAATCGCATTAAAATAAGGATTACGATTGCAGTAAAAAAGCCTAAAAACTCATCGATAAGGATGTACTGTTTTTTTGTATTAAAATAAGTTTTTCTTTTGTTCCAGTGCTTCATCTGAGCGCACTGCGTACTCCTGGCTTCCTGACACAAGAATCGAGTTTAGTTCTCCATACAGACGACGAAAGAGCTCAAATTCGACGGTCTACGAGAGCGACTGATGGTGCGAAAGCTTCGATCAACTCGAAGAAGCTTTACTATGATCTTGGACACTTAAAGTGTGAATACTTAATCCAGCTTTTACCTATAAGTGAGTTGAAAGTGGACTAAATTAATAAGAATTACGGATGACGTTTTATGATTAAAATATTTAAGATATTTATTACGTTACCGTTTTAAGAACTGCCTTTGCACACCTAGTCATTTTAAAAGCTTATTTATTTTTAAGTCCTAACATTATTGATGCACTATTTTAACACGTGACCACAAAATAAAATGGATTTGTTGATCAAGCAAATTTAATAGACACAGATAAAAATTCCCAACTCTGAGCGCGAAATCTTCCAAAACTGCTGAACATTTTTGCTCATAAATTCGCTAATATTCTCGCATCTACTTCGAAACGAGAAGCGCAAAACTTCGTCTTGGTTGCCGAAAATGAATATTTATGACAGGCCACGAGTAATGCGCCATTTATGGACAAAGTTAGAACGTATTCTGTCGACTTATCGAACGAAACTGGATCACAAGTCCGTTTCTACTTCGTTACATGTTACGATACAACATGGGTAACGTCAATATTATCGCTAACTTCTTCCAAGGTTTTGTGCCGTTTATTAATACGATATTCTGCCTTTTCTGTTGATCAGACTAATGGGTAATTTGTCCTATTTATAGTTTCTGATTGTATCGTAATGCATTTATAAATTTCAGATCATGTCATTAAACGTATATTGTTGAAACGTAGATTGTTTTTACCTGTGAGATTTTAAAAGCCCAAATTCGTCAGCCAAAATAAAATCACAGTCCTTATCAAATAAAATAGAAGAAACAATCATAAGGTCAGTCTATTCATAGAGTATAAGTTAATTAAGATTGTTCGAAATTAGTACGCAAGGCACATTTCCATATAACTGAGTCATTTGATGGTAAGAACGAAATCTGAATATAAATACATTACAATAAATGTAATCTATTGCGTATAAGGAACATTTTTGTAAAGATTTTCTGAATAACAGAATAGACTATAATAAAATAAATTCCGTCATAAATAAACCTTATAAGAATCATCCACATAATTATTTTTCTAAGAAAACTGATCCCGATTTCGTGCGAATAAGTCTTGTCAATTGATTTTCTTCAATAGCAAAGCAATAATAAAGACAGACGCACTCGCTATGCCTTATCACGTAATCGGGACCAGTAAAAAGATGGGCTATTTGTAATTAATTCCTATATCTACCAAATACGAATTTCCATAAAGTAATCTAAGAAACTTATGCAAGTAATGTAAAATATGACACCATATAAATACTAATTAAATTCTAAATGTAGATAGATAATCGAGATTTGCTGTGATTTTTAATTTTGTATCGGCGTTAAAGCGTTTTATTAAGATGAATTTTCTTACCGTCCTTTAGTACGCAGAACTGCTTACAAAACGCAATAAATTGTAATTAGAAAATTATTTAATACTTATTAATTGTAATTTATCTTTAAAAGCTCTTATTATCTTAATATTGAATTGCTTTTTAATCTTATTTACTTACTTATGTATTATTTTAGCAGTCTGCACCACTGAATTAGATATTAACTAATTTGATAAGGATTGTAATACTATTGTAGATTAAGATTTATTTTTATAATGTAGTTTGTTCCAGGTTTCACGACATACGATCCTAAAAAATAGAATTGTACAAATCACTTTTAGTGTAAATGTAAATAATAATAATGATAATTAAGATATAGAAATGTTTTAATAAACTAATAAGATTATGTTGAATTAAGGTGTTATATTTTGTCATTGAACGATGGTTGGAAGTGTAACGCTAACGCACGGAGGAACTAAGGTGATGAAACATTAAATAATGATGATATATCTGTGAATATTATAATTTACAGCATTTTATATATTAAAGTAACACTTGGAACACAAAATGACATAGAAATCGTTACAGTACAAGAACCAACGTAAAACATACTAAAACAATTCATTTAATCTGAGAAATCGAAATACATCTTGAAACTAAATTGTAAAGCTAACTTAATGTAAATGTAAAAGTCTGGGAAATATTTTTAAATTATTATATCCGAGCATTTTGTGATCCAAATCACAGTCTCTGTATCTTTAATATTTTTATAATTACAAACTTCTATATCTTCATCTAGAATACTCTTTGTAACAATATTTATTATTAGTCCTAATCTGTCTTCACAGTGTACACGAACCTGGATACAGTCGATAAACTAATTTAAGGCATAGTCAATCTCTGTTGACCTAAAAAGGCGAAATCAAAATATTAATTAAACATAGCGAAATATAGCATTGAAACATGGTAGAAAAAAGACAGACCTCCCTTTAACGATAACAAAGGTAAACATGAATTGTACCGCCATATTTTTGGTTTTGGGAAATTTTGTTCATGACGACGATGAGAAATTATTATATTTAACATTCCAGCTAATTCTTTGCAGATTAAGGTAAATACTTAAATTGGATTTATGTGAGCGTAACCAGAATCGTGTACATTATTTACTTAAATATATTTAAATAAGTGTTTTATACTTAATATCAAAATTCCTCATGTGATGTCAAAATTTGATGGATGCTTAGACAAGGGACTTCAAAGCTACTACTAGTGCTGAACCATAGCCACCATAGCACCATAAGAACTGACATTGCAATAAAGAATCCCCTTTCCATAAGATATTTCATTGGGAAATTTCCAGAAAAACTGATATAAAATATACTAGTAATAAAATTTATACTCCTGATAAAAAATTCTACAATTTTGACATCACATTTAAATCTATACATAAATATCGATAAATATGTTTGTATATACGCACAAAATCATGTATCTCAATCATTTGTTCCATTACATCATGTTGATTTGTACCCAACAAATTCATAATGAAATGCTGTATTCATTGAACGTTTTGTCTTATTTCGGATATAAACCTAGTGCCTAACTAATTATTGGTAATCACATCAACTATAACATACTATATATTGCCTCACATTATATCCAGTGCATGGCAATATACTAACCACATCAGGTGATATGTGGATTTAAAGGTGATGAAGTGAAGAGAGAACAATATCTTAATTTGACCAGGTGGAACATGTTGGGGAGGTCTTTAGATCAGCGGTGGGGTTATCTAGACTGATTTTTCACCAGCTATGGACTTGAAGACTAAGACTGAACTACAGGCTGACATTATGATAACTGATTTGCACTATTATCAGAGTACAGGGTAAGTTGTCTCAAACAAATACACCTGACTTGAATGCAAATTAGTGAGTAAAACTGCATTAACAACAGAGACCAACGGCTTAACGTACTTTCTGAGGGAATACAGCGCAAATTTTATAGCGAAGGCTTGCATTCCTATAGAGACATACCAATAACGATGAGATAGCAGCATCGACAGTATAAAGTTGAAATATTTCAATGTGTTTAAATCCTAACCAAAAAAAGGTGATTACCCTTCCGATTCTAAATAAGCGTGATATTGACCAACCGCAGTGATTACAATTAAACAGCGTAACATCGTTAAATCATACATAAAAAACTCATTAATCAGCAAATTATAAGTAGGCATGAGAAAATAAGCAGTTTTCCAACTGCAGACACACGGAAACACAGTTCTGAATTCGATTCGAAAATTAGTGGTATTTTTCTTCGGCGTACACACAAAAACAGTGTGACTTTAATTGGATCTCAGTTGAGTTTTTGTGAAGCTTTGCCATACAAGGTGCGAGTTTGGAACGAATCGATCTTCGTGTTTCGTATTACAGAAGCATCGCCGCGGACCGGTTTATGCGGAATGTAACTAGCAGAGGACCAAAAAAACGTGTATGTTTTTATATGTAAGTAGACTGGTTAAAAATATGCATAAATTATTAAAATTTTACACGAATGATTGAAATAATTGACAGCTTACACTGTAAACATTGGCATTTCATTATTATTTATTTATTAGACTTAATATTTAGTTATGAGTACAATGGCACTACCTTGAACTCCTTTGAACGTTTCTTTTTGTATTGTAAATAAACAAAAAGTTATACTGAGAAGAAATCGAATTAAAACAAATATCACAAACAACAAACTATCCAGAAAACTTTATAGTATGTTTATTGTATGAGCTGTATTAGTGTGAATTTGGCTATGGAGAGTTCAAAAAGGACAGAATTCTCATTGAATAATTTTTTTACCTAGTAAAATAATTCTTCTCCACCCTACTAACAAAACTAATAACTCGTACAAGAAATAATTTAAACGATATTAGTAAAAATATATCTAAAAGGAATGCGTTCATTTTATTTTATTTTAGATAAAATAAAAGGCTGACACATTCGCGCATAAAGAGTTTCATTCGTAACCGTCACGGTCACGAAGAGTATTGAAAAGTTTCACCTGAGTTTATTTGAGTTATCCCATTACAACAGAAGGGAACCAGGAAGGGAATTGGGAAGGATGTCGGGCATTTAGAACTCTAATTCCTATTAAGCTTCGCTAATTTGAACAGTCTTTTTCAGATTACGAACACCTGGTAGAAAACTTCAAGCATATATTAACCTTTGTAAAAGCGAGACGGAATATACGCAGCATATAGCGTCTCTTTTCCACGTCTGATTTAATGACGTTTTTAGAGAACATGATGTTTTAGTTATTGTTTGAAACAATTTTATGCCTCAACTAGTTCCATCAAATATTCTGACGGCGTTCTTAGTAATGTGACTATTAGATCTAGGAATCTTGGGTTCGAATCCTGTAAAGACAAGCATTTGTGTAATGATTACAAGCTGTAACAAAAGCGCCCATAAATTGGGAAGTGAATTAAATAGTCCTTACCGAAGAGAGAAGAAGAGAGAATATTAGAACGCACATGAAAATTTGACAACTGACTCAGTAGACTACAAAACAACCTGTAATCTGCAAATAAATGAACAGCACAAAGAACAAATAACTACCGACAATCCATCCCAAACCAACCCCAGCTAAAGCTAGTTTTCAATATCTAGCATTGCTTCAGTGCTTCTACACTTAGTACTCAGATTTATGCTGCCTTAATAGGTACAATCGTACGGTATATTTCAACCAATTAACACTGCATGAGTGGGTATACCTTGAGATGCTAATAAGTTAAGCTCGGAAGCCTTAACAGGGTTCTGCTCAAACATATTAATGCAACAGCTGCAATAATTATTCCGATTTATTCCGAACTGAATTGAACGATTCTCTGCCTAATTTCCTCTCGAATAGCGATGGAATTTGACTGATTGACAACCAGAAATCAGCCTGATGATTGATGATTTTTTACGCAACTGATGACAGTTTTGGGAATCGAATTGCATGGAAGCTAACAATGCGATCTGATTGTTTGTTTGTAATCCAATATAAATCCTAAGTATGGATCATTATTAACAAACATTTTGACCACCTCTCGGGTCTGGTGGTTGACACCACCATCGGGAGGTCCGAGGTTCTATTCCATGGGGGCAGGAGCTTTTCTGCTCGGTTTGATTGATGGTAGGGCTTCTGAGCCCACCTGGCTAGCTACCAACGTCTTACCTAAATCTGTCGCCATAATAACAATGTTATAGCATTGTTATGTTTTGGCAATCAGGGTAAGATAGCCAGGTCCTTAGCTGAATAGGTTTACAGGTGAAGCTCGCTTCCACCTTCTGCTTTATCGTCACTTTCCATCGAGTGAGATGGAGGCCAAGAGCTTGCCAGTCATGGAAAAAAAAATTCAGGCATCTATCGATAAGGACAAAATACATGCAGCGTTCAGAAACAAACACCACATCTAAAGCAAATTGATATTATCTAGAAACGGTTGCAATTACTTTGGTTAACGCGAGATAATTTATATGACTTAGAGTCACTACATTTAATAGCAAAACTAAAAATAAATTTATCGAAATCACAATACATCTTTGAAAAACTGAAGAAATAATACAAATAAACCTAGCAAGATTACCATAAACAAATTCACAAATATTCACACGTTCTCCAAACCCCAAGAAACTTTAACAGAAGCATGTTAGAAATTTAATCGATCAAGCCACTCAAACTGAATCATTTGAAACCAATTCTCACGCCAAAGTCAATAGAGAAAATATTGTACACAAACCAGAACAATAGTCAAGTCCACCTCTTCATAAAAAAAATTATAAAGAACTCAAACCTAAAAAACTTAAAGTTGATATTACAATAGAACTATGAGCAGTCGATTTCTGGCTACTGCATCGTATTGACTTTGCCTCTATAAACAGTAATAGGAATTTCAAAAGTGGGAACTAGTTGAGATGAAACAGTGAATATGTTAATTTTGTTAGTACAAGTCTGTTGGCTATGAAACTTAAACAAAGTAAATTTTAACTATAATTTGTTTTATGTTTGCTAAGTTTGCTAATGAAACATTATAAATTCTCACGTTATTGAATTTTAATGGAGTTGTTTTTATATTGTATTACTACGGTATAAGTATGAGATGAAATCAATTGGGGGGTGATCTGACGAATATTAGAAAATAAATATAGAGGAAGACGAATTGTTTGTACGTACAACGCTTGGAACACAGGGACAGAAAAAATAATGAAGAAAAACAGAAAGAACAGGTAAAATGAAAGGTAAATGTATAGTTTAATGGGTTATACCTAAAATTAAAAGCTAATTTCATAATTATACTTCTAATTGTATATTAAATGAAAAACCGTTTTTAATCCATTTGGCAAAAAAGTTTCACTAGAAAAATCTGTTTTATCGAATTTCAAATAATGAGCAAATACTCCATGACTTGAATTGTCTACTTATACAACTGGCTTCTTACAAACATTACTAAACGGACTCAATTAAATGTTTCGAGCTAAGTAATCCTCCACCAATTGGAACCAAAAATAATTCATTTACCATTTTATATTCTTGCAAATCCCAAAACAGCTTTGCCAATCATTGAAATACCTTCGGATTACTCCCTATGAGATGCTAATCCACCTTTTATTGTTAAGAAATACACCCACATTTCCGTCGTCAAAGACTTTATGGGAGTTTAAGGGACCCGAAAGGATTTTTAACTGTGAGTTTCGTGAAATATAAGATATAAATTTAGGAATTAAGTTTATTCAAATTTTAGTAAGACACCTTCGTATTGTAGATCCTACGCATTTCATTCTCACTTAGGACCAGCTTTTGATACGTAGTAAAAGTTAACCAAATGGTCAAAATCCTGGTCAATGATAATACAAAAATGACGTCAATTCAACTTATAGATTTTGCAATGAAAACAATGATATTCGCCAAGCAATATATTTACATACATAGTGGTTAATCTTTCTATGATCTAAATAATAGCTGAAAATTTGACTATTGGTCAAGTGAACGTTAGTAAGGTCAAGAGTTTAACCAATGTAAAAAAATACTATAATAAGTTTACTTTCAATTACTACGGATCATGTGGTAGCGGCTCATTAAAAATACTACCAACCCATGTCTTCCCTTGAAAGAAAGAAAGAAAGCATTTATAAACACACTATTTACACACTTGAGAAAGAAAAAAATCAACAAAGGAAAACACAGGATACAAAAACACAATGTCGTAAAAGGCGGCTACTGGACATAAAACTGCACGGCCATCCAATAGCTTATAGCGGCGACGGGCTCACCAACTGTCACGGTGAGCACATGTGCAGTCACTGCTTGGTGAAGCGTGGACTATGGCAGTGGACTGCTTTTGCGGATCTTTTGCAAAGTCTCTAATTTACCCTTAGGGGATAATTATCGTGATTTTAGGTATGTATGTACTACGGATCAAAAAACCGACCTTTTGAATCCTTAGTAAAATAAAAATATCGAGTGGCTTTCTGCGAGGAATATCGCACTTAGGGGACGTCTCCACAACAGGTTATGGTATCGTGCCACTTGCATCATGGAGACGTGGATATGATCAATGGACTGGAGTCCGTGGTATCGTACATAGTAATGATTGAAAGATACCTAGGGCTCGTTTCCGGAAAGCCTACATGTTTTGGATGGTTTATTCCAGAAATTCCAGAATTAATCTCATCTCTGCTGGAGCCCAGCTAGAAAGGAATGGCGTTATGTGGGGATGAATAGCGCTATTTCTTTCTAACGGTACTCAAGCTTGAGTTTGAATACGGGCCTTAATAGTATTTGCATAGAGATATACAGTAACTCTTTTTGATGTTAAATTGAAAGATTACGAGAGGCGGCAAACGGGTAAACAGCTCATCTGCCCCCTTATTCTAAACTGTCGGATCACGGATTCGATTCGTAAAGTCACGTCCCGTCTCGCTCTATTTTGCCGTGGTAAAAGGGGACAGGTAAAGAGATTCCGTGATTCGTTTAGTTTCCGAGAGTTAGAAGAAGTATCTTTAAGAAAAGAATACGCTATCTTCTAGTATTTTGTCCGTTCCCATTAGTAAAAAAGGTTTCTAAGACAGAGACCTTAATTTTATCTTCATTTCAGTAGTTGCAATTCCTCAATATTGTTACAAGTTCTTTATTACATAACGTAATCACAGAAACAAACATTCACCAGCCACATTCCCACCCTTAAATTATCGTTTTGGGAAGCCGTAAATACTACATGATATTCTGTAAATGGTATTTCTATGGGACTATACTTAAGCAACAAGTAATGCTAACAACTTGACTTCACCCGACACCCATGATCCTGATAGTTGTTAAACTCGCCACTGCCGGCGCCGGCGCATTCAGAGGCGAAATAATCAAAAGATAAATCACTCGCTATAAGGGTATGGCTTGTAATGATAAAATCGGGCGGTTTGTCTGTATGTGCGTTGAGAATTTCTCAGTTTAATATTAGTTTAGAATATATTATTCTGAATTCTTCATTTGCATAAAAAACATAATATTTTGTTCTTACAAGACATGTAATTAATTCTACTGATCTTATCGGCCAGTGAAAAGTTTTAGGCTAAAGTGGGAATGATATAAGTATCTATTTAAAAAGACTTTCGAGGGATATATATGCTATTATGATATTTTATAATACGCCTTGCTGTGGGAGCTTCACCAGCTGAAAATTGTAATAAATAAATAAATATCCTCAGACATTCATTTTAAGCAACTAAATGATTCTTGTGTTACGGATACTAGATGACGGACAAATATATTTAATAGTTAAATACATACAATTATTCAGAATATTATTATACATGTGTAATGAACATCCAAGACTGGAGAACAAATGTCTGAAAATTCATCACCCAAACACTTGCCTCCACTGGGGATCGAACCCAGGACCTCTCGAGATGGCGACGCCTTGAGACCAAAGAAAAAGGCCAGTGGATTTGGCCAAGGGTCAAGTCCACCGCAAACCGAATGGCATGTATGAAGCTAACTTCATTATTTATAATGAGAGTAGAGTAAGCGAATGATCTGTGGCAGGATCGTAGCAAGTTGAGATCTGTAATCTCTGCCTACCCCTCTGGGAAAGAGGCGTGAATATATGTATGTAAGAAAAAATCGAGTTTTAATACAAATGCATAATGAAACAACAAATCTGTCACGACCTATTTACATATAATCTATAGAATTCTTGACCTTATAGGTCAATTTTTTACACCACAAAAACTTTATGAAAAGGTCACTCGGAACAAAAACTAAAGCGGACACATCCGTCGACGGAGAGTAGTGTATAAGGTCTGCGCACACTGGTAGATAAGCGATAAAACTATCGCTCGCCTAACACTGGTGCCTGGTGTATGGCAACAGTTATACGAGGTTCCCAGACATATTTTTCCACCACTTTCAAAATTTATCTGGTTCCGGTGTACCCCCTGCACCTACATTTCAATAATTTTCCCAAAACTCGACCAAAATGTGAAGATCTGAATACAACAAGACTCCAAGTGTCGTCGAGGACCACTTTGGGAACCTAATGCAGTTACACGAAGATTTCAATGTATTAGGCGAAATGTATGTATTGACCCCTCTGCCTACCCCTTCAGAAATAAACAAACACACACATAAACATATCATCACACCTTTTTCGAAAATATGAATTTCTTTGCCAGTCATTTATAATTTTGACGAAATTTCGATATCGATAGTGGATTGTTTAAGGTGGTTTTATAGGTACACTGGTCGTCTGCGCCGATCGCGCGTTTCACACTACACGCGAGTGCTTATACGTCCAAAATGTATGGAAGTCTCGCCTGCACTGTTGGCCAGTGCCAGCCGCCTGCCGGCGTTGCCTTTCTCATAAAGTCGCTCATTAAAAATAGCTCCTTAAAAAGTGTACCTTGATTTTACTTTCACCTCTTTTCCATTATATTTCTCATACTTAGTTTTTCCAAAATTACCTATTTATCACTTTTGTATATCATAGCTTGCACTGTACCTCGCTCTTTACCTAGAAGCACATGTACCGCCCACCAAGTATTGTATGTAAAATTGCGCGCACGCTGAATAGGTACCTCGTTGTAACTCGATCGCACTTACACGGGTTGGGACGAACCACTTTTGGTTAGACGTGGAATCTATTGATGCAGGAAGGGTATTATGACCGTCAATTAGTACCCATTCATGTTTTGTACATGCTTGTTTATACATATACGGTTTTTTACAAATGCTTTGGGGTTTAACTCAGCCCACTTTATAAGAATAGCTTCCTAGTGACTTTGTATGCGTGAAGTTAAATTTAACATGGTCACACATAACCATCGCTTGGTATGGTTAAGTCCCTTTGTCCCTTGATGAGCCTTTCTTTAATTTTTGAGAGGGATAGTGTTAATATGCCTTTATCCACACGAATATTGGGCGCCCGACTCGGTAGCACCTTCACCTAAAAGATATATAATATATGTTGCAGTCAAAACTCTTTAACCAGTCAAAAGTACGTTTTGTAAGTAAGTTTTGACTGCAACATATAATATGTGTATAGAGTTATGTTTTTCCACCAGCTATACGAGGCAGCTAAACGGTGTGCGAGGAAAAAATTTACCAATGGGATTGCCTTATTTCTCCAGACTTGTAAAATAGCGCCTAATTGCCGCAGTGTACAAGCAGCCTTAGTGTGATATAAGAGCAAAAGCAAACAATATAGCTACCTAACCCAATTGACTTTATATCTTCAGTAAATTCTAAAGTGCATAGTTTCAAACTTTAAGGTAAGTAAGAAGTGACTACATCCAAAAATGTCACGGGAACACTCCAGCTTATGCGATAGCAAGAATATGGTGTACATTGTGCTTCAGAAACTTTTGAAGAATATCTGAATATTTTAAAAGATACCTCCAGTGTTTTAAGAAGTTTTAGTGAAGATTGCCCCTACAAGTTTTGCACTTTTACGCCTGTGGGAACATCGATGAGGTTGTAAATTAAAATAAATATAGAGTTGGTACATTGTTTTGATAGCTTTACACAATGTTAAAAGTCACTTTGCGAACAAAAGCATTGCTATCGAAATATACACTATATTTCTATTGTAATAGATGGGTTTTGCTACGTTTATGAAATTAATTGCCTTAGCGCGTCTTGCAGGAAATTTAAACCGAGATTAAAAACTATATTTAGTAATATTTTGACAATTATACTATGGCCGAAATGTCAAAAAATGACAAAATCGCGATTTAAACTAGGTTTAAAATTTCCTAGAAGTGGCCCTATGTCATAAAAGTATAAAATATATTTCGACAATTGAGAACTAATTGCATGCAAACGCATGCTCAGACTATAAATGTTTGAGGACATGAAATATATTCGTATATTTAGGTTTTTGTCAACTGGTCCTTCTTTTCGGTTATGTTTTCTATCACATCAAATACTAATTTACTCTTTCACCATAGTGAATCACTCATGTCTGTATAAGATGTTGTTTCAAATAAAAATAAATGAGTCTGTTGGGCACTTGGAGTTTTATTAATAATAATCACTTTATAGTTTTTACAATATCGTGTTCGTCCTTTTCCCGAGTTCAAGAGCAAGTGACAGAGTCCATCTGCCTAGTTGCACAGTACACTTGTAATCGTCTGTAGTTAGCCATATGCAATCATTTCTTATACATTTATAGGTTATAGTAAACGTCAAACTACTAGTTTGTCAAAGACATTTTACAGTCGTCTGTAGATACGTTTCGTTTTACGAATATTGCGTATGGCTAGCTATTACAATGTCATCCTATTTTATTATTGAATAAATGTACTTAAGGTCCCAGTGCAGATTAGGACCGATTGTTCTAGAAATCCTTTGGGAGGCCTATGTTCACCAGCTGATGTCTCCCGACTGATAACGATGTTGTAATTGATTTTAATAGGGAAATAATTTTGGTACCCCCCGTATTATTTTAACCTCTACAAAACTCCATAGTCTTCGCTCCAATCGCGCATCAGTCACGTCACGTCACCCGACAATGCTGCGTCATAGTTTGTAGTCTAATGCATTATTGAATACGCCCGTTTCCAATACGGGCAGAGTATTTTTTGTGGCGGAACATGTCACAGGGTTTTAGTATCGCGATTTGTTGCGAGCGTGTGGGCGTCGTTAGCGGCCGGTAATTGTTTTGATTGATGCCTGAACTAATAGCCTAGACGATGTTTTCGAGCTGGTTTACAAAAAATATAACGGACAAACTGTCGTAAATAAACTAGACTTAGACTTCCACTTAGGTACTATCGTCGAGGAGTTTGAAAGTAGTGACAATGTAGTGCCAGTGTCAGACAATGTAAAGATATGACTAGGCCTAACAATGTTGTAGAGAAAACAAGCTATATTACAGAAACCATCACAAAGAAACTAGACTATCGTCGAGGAGCTAGGTAGCTGTAGTGACACAAAAGATACAGATCAAAAGAAGGGAAAGAGAGAGAAAAGAAAAACATTTACTGAACACACATAACATAAAGGACAAAATACATAGAAGGTCAATACGACCAGATCTTAGTGTGGCTGCTGTGCAGACATTATAATCAAGAGGGACGAATGCCACATAAAAAAGACGCTAAATATGGATATATATTAGGTTGGGGAAAAAGTCTTTTCGCATTATAGTATGTATAAACTTGTAATAAAATCTCTTTGGCTATACTATTTGTATCTGGCTGGTTTTGGTATCATTGAAAGTTTAAATTTTAAAGAACATAATTCCAAATTCAAATTAGGAAAATGTGTGATTTTCATTTGTTTTTCGTACCGCCAAGATGAGTGAATCTAATGAAGAAATTCGATACATTTTAAAATTTTACTACAAAAAAGGTAGAAATGCAACGCAAGCCGCGAAAAAAATTTGCGATGTTTATGGTATAGTGCAGTGTCTGTGAGAGTAGCACAAATTTGGTTTAAACGTTTTCAATCCGGAAATTTTGATGTCAAAGATGCACGTCGCTCTGGTCGCCCTATTACAGATAAAATGATGCCATTTTTGAAAAAGTGGAGCAAGATCGGCATGTCAGTAGTTACGACGTAGCTGAATAACTGGGAATTGACCACAAAACAGTTTTGGCGCATTTGAAAAAAACTGGGTACACAAAAAAGCTCGACATTTGGGTACCTCACGAGCTCACTGAAAGAAACCTAATGAATTGTGTACTCATTTGTGATTCTTTATTACGACGTAATGAAACCGAACCATTTTTGAAGAAGCTGATAACTGGTGATGAAAAGTGGATCACGTACGACAAGAACGTGCGAAAAAGGTCGTGGTCAAAGGCCGGTCAGGCTTCACAGACTGTGGCGAAACCCGGGTTAACTCGCAACAAGGTGATGCTGTGTGTGTGGTGGGATTGGAAGGGCATTATTCATTATGAGCTGTTACCACCAGGCAGGACCATCGATTCTGAACTCTACTGCGAACAACTGATGAGATTAAAGCAAGAAGTTGAGAGAAAGCGGCCGGAATTAATCAACAGAAGGGGTGTGGTTTTTCATTATGATAACGCTAGACCTCACACATCTTTAGCCACTCAGCAAAAATTAAGAGAGTTTGGCTGGGAGGTGTTAATGCATCCGCCGTATAGTCCTGACCTTGCACCTTCAGATTTCCACCTGTTTCGGTCTCTTCAGAATTCTTTAGGCAGTGTCAGGTTAACATCACGAGAGGACTGCCAAAACCACTTATCGCGGTATTTTGACCAGAAGTCCCAAAATTTCTATAGCAATGGGATCATGTCCCTACCTACAAGATGGCAAAAAGTTATCGAACAAAATGGTACCTACATACTTTAGTTAAATGTAAATAAACTATATTAAAAAATGTTTTGAATTTTCTTAAAAAATGCGAAGAAACTTTTTCCCCAACCTATTATGTACCTAGATTAAGAAGGAAACCAAAGAAAAGATGAATTCTATGGGTCTTTTATGATATGTCTATATATGGTCTATATGGATGCTGAGATTGCTTGAGGAGAAAGAAAAAGAGGTGAGAAAAGGACTGATAGAAGGGAAACAATCGTTGAAATCAATGATTATTTACCAGTCTTTTTTTACATATGACAGGTAAGCTCTTGGCCTTCATCTCACCTGATGGTAAGTAACGATAAGGCCGAAGGTGGCCGAGCTTCACCTGTAATCCTCAACAACTGAGGAACTGGCTATCTTAACTCTGATTGAGGGAATACAACAATGCTTAAAACGTTGTTATTGTGGCGACAATTTTAGGTAAGACGGTGGTAGCTAGCCAGGCGGGCTAAAAAGGTCTACCACCAACCAAACTGAGCAGAAAAACTTCCGCCCCCATGGGAAATTGAACACCCGGTGGTGTAAACCACTACCAGAGAGGCGGTTAAAACGGTTACTCTAGTGTTGAGTATTTGGGAAGGCAATATAAATTTTAAAACATTTTTGCTACATTCCACACTTCACATGTATTTGCAGTCTTCTTATTGATCAGTGGCGACGTGGAGCAGCCAGTTGCATTTGCAATAGAAATATTGAGATACACAATTCTTACAACAAATAATTAATTGATCTAGTCAATTTCAAGTTATTAGTTATTTGACACATGGTTACCACATCAATATTTCCTTTAAAGATATCAACAAGTCACCAGTACCACCTACATCCGTATACATGGTGGTTTAGCATCATCATTACCATGCAATGCATAATGCCGTAAATATACACCAACAAATGGCTCATTGGTAACGTTTAGGGGCAATTCCGACCAATAAAGGAACACGCGTGGGCTATATGACATAACCAGATAACGTCGACACCTCCACAGTATCTTCAAATCCCTTTGACGGTAAAGATTTTAAAGAATTCGCGGGGGAGGGTGGTTCTTACAAAACTGGTTATTTTGCTAACAGGGACTATTGAAGTACAGAGCGTAGGTGCTATCATTTTAATAATAATATAATAATTTCATTTCTAGATTGTGTGTTTAAGATAATCAAAACCAAGTAGAGTAAATAAACACGTCCACAGACTATTTAACCTTAGGGAGCTAGATGCCTTAAAGGTTCGAGTGATTTTATTCCGATATTTAAAACAAAGCACCCTTCGCTATAGCTGGGCTTGGGATGGGTAAAAATTTGTTTATTTTATTTAAAAATACTAAATAATTCAATTTACTGTTTCAATCATCTGTCAGTTTTTACGATAAACCGTTTTTCTAAATTACAGAGCCATTAAGGAGTAAAAACGGAGCGATACAACGTATGCGACGGTCTTACGAGTGCCGACGTTTTGAAGCCCGGACCGAATGACTTGACAGCAGTTAAACGTAACATTAACTTTAACTTTTTAACGTGCCTTAAAGCGAGTGGCCAAACGAGCAGACGGTTCACCTGATGGTAAGTGGTCATGGCCGCCCGTTAACATCTGCAACCATGGAAGAATTTTATATCTCTACGCCAACGAGCATCCTGCCCACCTTTGATGTTTGAATCTGTTACCCATTACTTAGCTAATCAACTATTTACACTTTAATCAATGCTTAACCTTTTTATAAAACAGTTTTAATTATTATTAGTCTTTCACTTTGACAGCCCGGTTGATAGAAATTAGGTATTGTTTGATAAAAGGCATTCCGTGGCATTCCGCGGCATTCCACGGCATTCCGCGGCATTCCACGGCGCTCCGCGGCATCGCCAGATATCGAAAATTTCGAGGTATCGAAATGAATTCTAAATTCATTGAAATAAGAATCTAAATTACTTTATTAGTCATAAAATCCTTTGCCAAGACATGCTGTGCCGTGCCAGCAGTGAGCGCCGGCTCTAACTGAGATCTCTTGAAGACAGCCGGTCAGTGGAAGGAGGAAACCTTTTCCACACGTGTAATATCTACTCAAGCACGATTACTTATTTGACGGTGCTGTCATTCTGTAAACAAGTGTAAAAAAACATTTTCCGTTAGTGAGCGGAGTGATATTTTGAAACCGAATCAATAGATTACAGTTGCCTTCGATAGTAAAAACTTATTTCAAGCTAATTAAATACTTACCATTCCTTGACCTGAAACAGTTGAATCTCAATTATCGCAGCTCAGAAAAAAGACAATCGCTAAAAAAGGAATGCGAAAAAGTTCAAACATCCTCTTTGTGACGCGGCTTCGCTTCAAAGTAGTCTGACGTCACACATCAAGGCTACATCGACACCATGCCACCAGCCACAAAAAAAAATGCCATCAGCAATCGCACAGATAATGATCTGGGCCCATCAAGACTCGTTCTTTGCAAATCAATTATTTTGTCTCAAGCGAATGAAGGACCGCAATTTTATAGGACAAAATCGCTCTGGGAATAATTGTGGCAATTTAATAAAACGCTTTTTAATTTCTTGTCTTCAACTGTAGTTACTGTGAAAAGTAATATACGTGGATGCATTTCCTTGTGGGGTAGCGCAAAACAGAAGTAAGAGGAATGCTTTTAAATTTTGCTCACAGATCCATGAAGAAAACAAGAGGAGACGTGCAAAAAGACCTATGAAATATGGACAATAACGTTATGCTGGCTGGCCTATTACGGATTGGTACATAGAAACTGGAGGAGCTCGGTGGCGTAGTGTACACGTACGCTTTGGCTTTCGATTGAAAACAAAGCTACCTTCACCATAGTCAGGCTGTGGAAGGGTGACCAAAACAATCTGATCTCGAGCTCCTCCGTGTTTAGGAAGATGGTCCAGTCGCTATTGTGACCGTTTCTGCCCACCAACGCGCATTGGGCCAGCCTGGTGGTGTACCAGCCCATATTCCTATTGTGTTGCTCCATGAGTAAGGCCTGTGCCCAGTAGTGGGAATAGTGGTGTGACACAGAAACTTGCAATAGCCACCAGAACCAACTTCCAATGCACGGAACACTATATAAGCACGGAAAATAATGGAATTAGATGGGAAAACCGTTTTCATTTGATATACTTTACGGGGAAAGTCTATATCTATTGTCTGGTGAGTCTGGTGTGTTAAAATTTAAATAAAATAAAATCACATTAAAATAATGAAGGAAATATAATAACAAGCAGTTCAAACGAACCGAATAAACGGTACTGTGCGACAGAGAGCACAGACCAAAATTTGATTCTTATACTCTGAAATGGCTATTAGCCTCTCGTTATGATTCCACGTCAAAGCCTATAATGAGAACGCACGTGAACGTCACAAAATGGAAAATGATCATGAATTCACCTTTGAGCTGCCGCGGGTTTCAGCTTTTGGCCTATATTTCATGTTTTATTATGAGACTCTAATGTAGGTGTATTCGTTGCGATTTCGATATCGCATACATTGATTTTAGTTGAGCCTTTATCTTTGCGAACTTTTCCTCGATGAGTCCTTTAATTTTTGATGAAACTTATGTCGTGACACAAGCTTATCATTGAGCTAGCATTAATAATAAGTATCATAAGTCCAGTTTTGCCTTGCTATGTATAAATTCTGATTGAAAATCAGGTTGAAGGTCTTTTAAAATTAATGCCGATTGTCACTTCGGACTCCAGTTAACACCACCTGATGGTAAGCAGTAGATAAGTCCATTTGCGAAGGATGCTAGGGCAGCACCAAAGGATGCAGGCCTAGCGACCTCCGCCTTGCTGGATCACAAGATACCTTTTCACGCCTCTTTTGAAGGAACCCATGCTGTAGGAAGGAGGGAACACGTGTGCCGGTAGAGAATTCCATGCTCTGGATGTACGAGCAAAGTATGATTCCCTAAAGTCTAAAGTCCCTAAAGTCTGGTACACTGAAAGATATTTTTGGACACCAGATCCCTGGAGCCCAATCAACAGACAACGGGAATATCTAACAAATATTATCAATAGCTTTCCTTTGGTTACTAAGAAACTTGCGCTTTTGTAAAGTATTATTATTTTTTTCGATATTGGATATTAAAATCTCATCTGTAATTTTGTTATCAAAAATATTTTTAAGCCTGAGCTGATACCCTTAACTTGTGGCTAACTGTACACCTGCAGGTCGATTGTTCCCTGTACTCGCCCACTTCAAGTGATATACAAGCTACATCCATTGATTTGGGCAATAAAAATTCCAAATTAGGCAGTAAAAATGTAACATTATTGAAACTGTCACACTCTGTCCCAAAAACGAATACAAGAAAATTTTAGAAGCTATCCTGGTTCTTTATTTATACATTCTTTCAAGTGAGGCTAAAATACGGAATATTTTGATTATATTAAAATTTAAAAAATCTGTAATTGCTTGGTTCCATTTTTGTGGTCCGAAATTGTCCCTAAAATTTATAATTGAGCACTAATTGACAACTAAAAAACAAAAGTTAGTAGCTCATTAAACTGAAATATTTTGGGTCCTTACCTATGAAATTGGTGTTTTTATTCTGTCTTAGCAATTTGTCCGTAACTATTAAGTTTCAGAACATTTTTATAAAATAATTGCCTCTTCTAAAAATAGACCATATATTTGAGCTCGTATTATTTAATTTTATAATTTTTTGTAAGTTTAATTGTGTTAAAATTAGACACAAAGACAATTATTTTTAACTGTCTCCCGAATACATCATTTGATTTGCATTAACATAAAAACGATGAATAATTTTTATCAAGCGTGTTCACACACATATTGCTAAAGCTTGTCTAATGATACATGCCAAATATTATTATCTCTGGATTTGTCGTTGTGAAGAAAACTGATAAAATGCAGACATCCCCAAAATCTCCATACAAAACACCAATTTCATAGGTAAGGACCTAATATTATATTCGTGCCCAAAATTGTTCACATTACAAATTTCACATCAATTGAGAAGTCTGCTAATTTTGTTGTCATACCGACCCAAACAGTAATAATTGTAAGTATTCAAAATTCCAATAATCAACTGTTATAATTCTTCGTTTAACTAACAAAGTACCGTTACTTTACCTAATCTAGGTTTATATATTTATATTTACATAGCCATTTTATTGAATTTATTATAATGTAATAAAATTATTTGATTTCCTTCTCTTTCCAACCCTTCTTACAACGCTTTATTATGAATAAAAGTTGACACTGGTCAATATAGATATCAGATACACAAGTGTCAGATATCAGAAATAAAAAATATTTTAAATAATTTTTCTAGAAATTACTATAATTTTAAAATCTAAATAGTCACAAAATTTTATGTCACACCTTTGCATATTTTTGTGGTGTTTACAGTTTTTGTGGCTTACATTCTTTTTTTGTATTTCTTGAAAAATATAGGTAATTTTGTATATCTATAGCAACTTTTTAGGACATTGAGACATTTAAAGGGTTATATATTTTTTAATGGTAAAATTATGTGGATGACATTCTCATGCTTATTTCAACCGAATGAAAGTACTTACTACTCTACTCTACACGAATAATACACATAAACATATTATTATCTAATATCTATTTATCTGAAGATCCAATAAAAATGAAATATATTAAAAAATCATTGTTAGGAAATAAGTGAACCACAAAATATATAATGTTAATTTTCATATTACAATAGCTGTTGCCCGCGACTTCGTCCGCGGTTACTGGTTTTGTAAATAACAATAATAATAAAATCTTTATTTTCTTACGTCAAATATCCCACGGGAACCCTTTAATTTTGCGTTATAAAAAGTATCTAAGATGTTGATCAGGGATATACGGTATTTCGGAGATTAGCTCTTACAAAAAGAGAAACAGACGAATACACAGAGGCACAAACAAAAAAATTTTTTTGAATGTTCCCTCTTTATAATCCCTGACTTGATTTTAAGCATTTTTTTTCTATGTAGTCATTCGACATCTACAGTTTTATTATATGAATAGATTAAAATATCATTGTTAGGACATAGGTGAACCACTAAATATATAATATTAATTTAATTTTTTTATATTACATGCTATGTTGAGAAATAGTTTATAACTGAAGTTTATTTTATTTATTTATAGTATTTATTGCGTATATCTTTTGCGTCCTCTTAATGGCTTTTATTCATACGATGATAACATAGTAGATTAGTCCATTTAATTATATAATTAAGGTCCGTTTTCCAGAAACAAACTCAACTATCTTTGCTTCAGAACTGTAAGAAAGAAATGGCGCTATTCATCCCCACATAACCCCGTCCCTTTCTAGCTGTGCTCCAAACTGATTCTGGAATACGGCCCTAAGTCTTTAACACACACATATTCACGACTATTATCGCCTAAGATTTAGTCAGAGACTAGGCAAAAGCACCGCGAAAGCAGTCCATTCCCATAGTCCGCGTTTCACCAAGCAGTGGCTGCGTGAGAGTTGGTGAGTTAACATTTATTAAATTGCATTGGTTTTAAGACTCGGCTGAAGGCCTAGAAGCCAGGGCCGGTTAAATAAATAAAAAAAAAAAAATTAAATTGCATTGTGACGCATTTAATCTACATAGTTTTTATCAAGTTTGAGTTTAAATATTGCATAATAACAAACGAATTCAGAATCGTCTTTCATCCAAGCTTGTAAGATTATCGCATCTAAAACGTTGAGATTGTACGTCGAGAATTCAATACTGAAAAAAACAGTCTCAAAGATTGGATTGCCAAAACCGGAGGCCAATAACACAGGCTTGGATTTATGTCGGACGTTGACGGCCTCTCTAAGGCACCCACAACAAATCACTTTGATTTATTCGACGTTCTGTCTCTCGCTATACTAAGTTTCCGATATTCGTACTTTTTTAATTGGGTAACTTGAAATGAAAAAGGAGTTTTATTAGTACTTTAAAACGTTGCGTTTTTCTCATGAGGAATAATTTTAATATCATTACTCCCTCTCAAAGAATATCTCCTAATTCATCAATGTCATCAGCTCATGCTAGTACACTACAGGATCTAGGCATTTATGTAAGCCTTCTTTAATGCCGCTGCCTTTTACTCTTTCTTCGACCTGTCGCCTCCAGTATCTTCTAGTAGCATTTTAAAAATTAAAAGAAATGAAGAAGAAATTCGAAATTTAATATATATTTTTTTCGGTTACTTATATAAGGAGGTTTTAATTTCCAATACTTTATTAAGAAATCTTAATTTAGGAATAGTAAACGTGAACCAAATAGTTTTTATACATTGTCTACATTAGTACTTAACCTTAAATGTGTTACTACTAAGCGCATTATAAGTGTTGGTGTTGGCGTAAGAAGTAATTTTAATTGTAACCATGGTCCTTAGGAAACCAGTTTATCAGCACTTCCTTTAAGGCACCTCACACAAAAGACAGCAACGCCAAACACTTCTGTTCGGATAACCTAGATTGCGATGTTAAAACTATTATTTGTCCCTACCATTTGTCGAAGATGGATTTTTTAACAATTTTCTCTCTTAGTTCAAATATATATCTGTTTGGGCTCCCTGGTCCGGCTAGAGACAGGGTAGCGTTGCGAGCAGATATATTTACAATCAGAAAATACAAAATATTTAATATATCAAGCAAAACAAAGAACTTAATTAACCGTCGGTAGAGGTACGGTTCCTTATACATATGTGTTTTTGCTCTCTCCAGTGTAATATATATCTATGACTTAAAAATGAAACAATACTAAATCAAACAATGTCCTCACGTATCCTGCAACCATCCAGTCTTCAGAAATGAAGCAGACAGGCTATAAGGCTTCTTTAAACTGTCTCTTGCATAACCAATAAAAATGTTATGGGTGACAGGACAAGCGTTACTTTGTTTTAACGCAGTATTTATAAGAGTTTGCCCAACAAAATAAACTTATGTTATTATGACAAACAACAAATAAGTGCAAAAGAAAGAAAAATACCAAAATAAACACCGCAACCCACCTGTGAGCAAAGCAAAAAACATACATCAAAAATTTATATTCAATTAATTATATAGAATTATCACAAAACATCGTAACATGAACTAGCTGTTTAATAATAAATAACAAATTCATACCCGTTCTTATATGTACAATATTATTCTATTATATTCCATGACTTTCATATTTAAATTATAAGTCATTTAACATTGTTTTCTATTAAAATATAATAAATATCACGTGTTTAACTTAAACCATTTTCCAAAGTTTCATGAAAAAATTGCATGACCAACTCGATATTCTTCTCTCATCTCGTAGGCCGCGCCTGCCCGGCCGATCGTCTATTGTTTTCTTTTTTACATGTATAGGGCTTCGAGATGAGAGAATTGAGCCATTTAACAGAGCTTGAATTTTTTTTTTTTTCAATTTAAATAAAAAAATTCAATGTACATACTTTGTATTGCAATCATCGTTTAACTCATGAAGCAAAATTCAGTGGGATGTTTCATTAAGAATCATAAGCAAGAAGATAAAAAGCGCTTAAAATGAAAATATCAATCTATAGCAACAGTACACCATGTCCCAATATAGCTTTTAAATTCATGTTTTTTATACAACATAAAAAAACCATAAAATTTTAAATTTAGCAATAGGTTACAGCACAGCTAACAGTTAATCAACCATACAGGAACAAAAAATTAAATTTAAAATCGATTAATAAATTTTCGCAGATGTCTTAACTCGCCTTAACCTGCTACGAGCTGTTAATTTTCAAGACACTTGACAACAGTGGGCAACGAAAGAACCTATTGCAATAAAATGCTGCTTATACATCTAACTGCAACGGGGTAAGGTTTAAGATTATAGAGCATTATGTTATAGAAGAGTTCATAACCTACAAGTCCACCAATTTAAGGTCGCTATGGAAAGGGCTCGGAGTGTCTCTGAAGGACCGTACCAGAAATGATGTCATCCGTCAAAGAACTGAAATTAGCCCCATACATTTATATCCAAAATGATACAAATCGAATAAAAATTAAGACGGCAGTTATGAAGGTTGAACTTATTTTTGTAATAAATATGCTCTACATCACACAGATGAAAGGAATCTGAAAACGTACTGACTGTTATAATTTTACACAACATATCAGTAACTACTACTCGAGGTAGGGTGGGGGTTGTGCCGACCACGCCAAGTGTAGGAAGAGGGCAAAAGAAGAGAATATATCAATAACTATTAAAAAAATTTGATTTTCAAGATTCCAATCACATTCACATAACACACATACAGTTTATTATCAATGCAATTTCAACATACAAGATATCTAAATAATATGAAAGGCTAGACAATAATCCACTAAGACTGTACACAACATGATTAAAAAGATAATATATAAAAAATATAAATTATGTATACTAACAAAAATATACTAATTAATTTACGAAAAAAACGTCAGTTAAACTCTTGTACCGATAGAAATTTTCGTTAAAAATGTCAATGTCTTTACTACCTCTCGCCACCTCATTTTAAGAACGACACATTGACAAGAATTGTTGATTCTTTAGACTTGCATAGCAAAAATTTTAGTTAGATTAGATTGTGTACTGCCTATCACACTTTTATACACAAGCCTAACCTCACTAAATACTCGATTCGATTACATCCAGTAGTAAGGCCTCTAAATGTTAACCCTCAGCCGCAAACGGGTCAATGGAGCCCTTTGATCCAAGCTCTCACCTGTCTCATCGAGTGCTCGGTGTATCGCAGACGAAGCTTTACTCGCTTCGACCTGCAAGAGCTGTTTACTTTCAAGACTGAGTGCTTTCAAAATGATTAAAACCTTAACGCTTTGATCATAAAGGTTGTTATACCGTGGTTATTTTTATATATTTCCTAACTTGTATAACATTTAAAGGATATTTATGTAAGAAACTTATCTCACAGTTCAAAATCAATAAAGCCATTTCCTGTCACAAAATTTATATTGCCAATTTTTTTCTCATTCATTTCTGCTTACTAACGCTTCAATATGAACATAAATCTTTAACGTTTGAATATAAATTATTTTCATATTATTCTTACCTAATTGAGGCGACATACAAAATGAATTTAGTTATGACCTACCTATCAAGAATGTACGTTCTAGACTTAGAGTATATATCGGGTTATTTACAGTGTGTATTTACAGTATATCTGTTTATTGGAGTTGACGAATCTCCAAAATGCATAACTCCATGTTTCTTCAACACTTTCTAGTATAAAAAGAGATTACTATTTTGGGTTATAATTCTAAAAAACCATGTGAATTTTGTATTTTTATATTTAATCTTGGAAAGATAAATAATAGGCAGCTATAGGTCCCTGGACTAAGAGCGTCTGATTACGAAACCATCTCGAAACTATCATAATCAGTCGCTTAACTATTCCCGCAACTGGATGGCATCTCGGGATGCCACGAAAAATAAAAGGTTAAGATTCAAGTGGTAAATACCACAGCGTTTCCTCTATTAAATCCAATCGCTCCTGTTCACGGATCTGATCCAGGACCTCAGTGATGACATTAATTAACTTAGCTGGATTTGAATATAGTTACATTATATTTCCAAAATAACCTATTACTCTCCAAACATAAATCTACAAAATGAATAACGACAACAGATGTGTACCGTCAAAACGTGCTCAAAAATAAACTAAGCATAAAATTTTCAAGAGATCCCCTTAATCCTTTACACACCAAAGATTCATAGCATTCAAGGACAATTTATTAATCACGAATAAAAACGTGACTACCAAAAAGTCCTACCGAATAAAAGGCGATACACGATTTGTCGGAAAATATTTTGGGCAGTCTTCTTAATTTTTTTCATCGAAACCGTTCAAAAGGGTTGTGCGTACTTTAGTGGATAAATTTGAATGACAATGGAGTTTCAAATTTATTTCGTCGTAAACTTTGTGTTGTCGGATATGAGGTTTTATAGCTGCTTGTGAATAAAAATATTTTTATGTCAAAATAAATATAAGCAGTACCTTTTTAATTCATTGACATTTTTTTCTTTCTGAAGACACGTTTCTTGGCTACAACTTCTTGAATAATTCTTAAAGCCATTGTAGACGCAACGACGTCTCACTTCCACTACAGATATGATATTGTTTTAAGAATTTGCCTCGTGATTTCTAACCTTATGGATGACAAGATGATAATGTAGACTTAATGATCAGAAATGTGACTAGTCGGTAGGTACTGACTAATCGACATGAGTACCTCTATCTCACATTTTTACCTTCGGGAAGCTGCTTGAATTGCTGTTTTTGATTTAAGGATGAGACAGGCAGTGCCGTTAACTAAAGGAAAGCCAACGACACGAGATAAAGAATATAAGCACTCAGAGTTACATTGCGATACCGAGTGATTACTATTCTTATCTCTTACACAATATAAAGTGAGTTGCATGACTCTTGGTTCCGGAAGCTGTCAGAGCCGCAGTTGTAAACATTTTGTAAAAGAGTTATGACAACTTCATTCCTATTTGAATTGCGTTCGAAAAATCCAAATGACAATTTTTGGGGAGTTTATTGTCAAAAATTTACAAAAATGTTTATAAGCCTTGATTGTTCGTATACATTTATTATCACATTGCGGTGGCCTTCATACACCATCTTGTCTCTTTTAAAATTAGACGCACTGGCAACAACGGATTATTTGTTTCAGACGACACACGTGTCAATATAAACTTTTTCTAAGTTTTTGCTATACTTGGCTAAGCTAAGTCCAATATTAAACAAATATAATAGTAACAACAGCAATAAGTATCAATCGGCTAAACGTGCTTTACGAAGCACAAAAAACTGTAGATCCCAAAGCTAATCATCTAAGTACCTACTCTAATGTTAAAAGTCCATGTTCACATACAAATACCAAGAAAAATATGACTGATTTACAAAACATCAACGGTCTATTACCCCAGATTAAGCGTATGAAATTGAATATCCAAACTCAAAGACATTCTTGTAAGGCATAGTTTCTAGGCAACCGTAGAAAACAAGCCGGCTTGATTAGTTTCAAATTATTAGTGAGCTAAAACTTAAATGGAAGTATAATACAAAGTAGAAAATTACTGTTTTTGTATAAAAAATTATATTATTAGTAATCAAAACTACTGTAGCTGGAAAGCTAAAAATGAAAAGAACATACATACATACATAATCACGACTATAATCCCCTAAGGGTTAGTCAGACACTTTGCAAAAGCATCGCAAAAGCAGTCCACTGCCATAGTCCGCGCTTTACCAAGCAGTGACTGCACATGTACTCAGCGTGACATGACTGTGGTGAGCCCGTGCGTCGCCGCTATTAGCTATTGGATGATTGTGCAGTTGTAAGTCCGTTAGTCGCCTTTTACGACACCCAAGGGAAGAGAGGAGTCGGTAGTATTTTTTTAATGAACCGCTACCACACGACTCAATAGAATCAAAAGAAAAAGACCCTTTGATTAAACCGTCTTGTAAGTAATGATTTAAAATCGTCATTTTTTCCACTATTAATTTTATTTGGCACATAGCTTAAATTGGAGAAGAAACGCCCTAAATATTTTTCTTCTGTTATTTAGAACGCAGTAAAACTATGGAACTATCATTTTGATGCTAGAGCGTTTGGTATATAATGGTTTAAGCTTTTGAATGGAGTCCTGAAAAACTATAGAATTGATCTGAAAACAACAACCCCAGTTAGCAAACTTTACTCCGTAATTACGCGGAGTTGGAGTGATTTCTATTGGAAATAAGATGCAAGCAAAACAACTACCCAACAGCTCGCGAAAGTCTGTTGTTGTACTAATCCAGTACAATAGTTGTGCATATTGCACGGCTGTGCTGTTTTGTTTTCCGTTAAACAGCAGTTCTCTCCATGTTTCCTTCCTTTTATTATTAAGTTGATTTCTACCGATTTAAGTTTTGAGTGCGCGCGATAGGGTATGATAGAGTAATTGAACGGTCACAGTTAAAAAAAAATATTTAACAATAAAGCTTAGAAACAAGCTTATAACAAGCTCAGAAAATTAAGAACGTGGTACTGGATGAGTATGTGCAAATTATACCTTAGGAAAGATGGATAGATTTCATGGATATTATTAAAATAGAAGTGATGAGCTTTTTTGTGATGACAGATCAGTGACAGTGGACAGCAATTGTTTTACTTAATTTTATTTATGTGCCAATATCTATGTAAAATGTGTGATTACTAAATAACAAATTCGGGGAGTCAGCTTTTTTCTTTACCTTTTGGGCAGCTTTGATTAAAAGGTACTATACAATTTACTAAACATCTGTGTTAGTTGTGATTTAATGTCAAACTTATATATTGTTTCAGAAACCTCGCTTGTTACAAATCATTACAAAAAATGAGTAAGAAAAAGAATAAATAATGCTAGCCAGAAATCAAATTACCCAAGATTCTATTCAGAATTCTGTGGATTTTAAAACCTTTTTTCTCCAAAATTGAGACCGAAAGATATATTTTATTTTGCCAAGCAATCTACAGCAATTGCACCGTCGGCAGTGATTGTATTAGTTACAAAAGAGAAACGAAAGAATCTAAAGAAAGAGACATTCCGAAGAGATTTCCTTACCCTTATTTGAGTTAAACAAGCAAATTATTCTATTCTTGATTGTACAAAGATCCAGTAACGGTGAGACATCTCTGGCAATATTGTCTACGTAATACGCAAGATGCCCGACCATACTCTGTGGAAATAAAATTAGCCTATGGAGTAACAAATTCAAATCACAACCAACTGTAATTTTAGCCTCCTTTTTAAAGCTATTCGTTGTGAAATTCTTAATTTGATTCTGTTTTATTGTTGTGGTTCTTGTTATTTCTCGCTTTGTGCCCTTTATCCGACCACTTCTCGAAAAGGGATGTATTGGTTAAGAAAATTGGGTGGCAAATAAAAACCCTATTGATTTGGACGGCACAAGGAATTTTCTTAAGGCCGAATCAAAGTTTCGGGAAGACTGTTAACATTGATTTCGGTGGGGTCTCGTCGAATACGGGTATCAGGTCTGGATCTAAATGTTTTTTCCGAGATAGCCGAAAGTTAATCTACCTAATAGCGAGATAAGGTTCCTCGTTTGATGCTTTCAATCAATTTGAGTGAATTGTGTTAAGAAGAATAAAAGAGCATCTATACACATTAATAATCATTATCTGCTTAAAAGCTCTCTAACATGCAAGAAATCCAGAGTTTGCCCGTGACACCATCAGTAAGTAGATTCCACAATGCATTCCGCTAATGTAATAATATCAAAGATATCACAGTGAGCCTAGAAATGAATTGTAGGTACAATATTGTATTGAGTATTAGACATTTTTATCATATTGTAAAATTGTATGTAAAGCGTAAATGTGAAAATGTAGCATGAAATAAATAAATGAAGAAAATCAGGAATAATATTGGAAAAAGAGCAAGTGCTAAAATTGAAACAGATTCAAGTATAAGAGCACAAATCTTTGAAAATGTATAAATCAACGAACGATCATTAATTACACCACTCACAGAGACAAGTCTAAGATAAACTTATAGATTTCTGTAATCTACATTTGGTAGACTGCTAATGCGCAATCGTCCTACGCTTCCGTTCTGAATGTTTGCTTTGACTTGCCAACTGTAGAAGTAGTGAAGTAGCACTTACGTGAAATTGGACATGATTCTAAACTGTACAGTCGGTAAATTACAAATTAAATTGTAAGTCCTTTTCTGTCAGTTTAAATAGTGGTAGTCAAAGAACAGTATTGACTTCTGTTTACGTTGCATTGGAAACACTCAGGATATTACGAGCGTTTTCTAAATATTCTACAACGAGGACGAATAAAAACCAACCGTAAAGATATTAGAATTGACATTTAAATTAGTAATTTCATTTTGTTATTGTTTTCATTATTGTATTTTTTTTAAATGTAGCTAATAAATGAAACATTGCACACTCAATGAAGGGTAAAAATGTATAAGGATTATTTAAGTTAAGAGCATTTTTTTTGTACCACACATTATGCAATTAAATTATTTCCAATTTCTGATTTCTAGTTAAAGAGGAGAGTAAAAGAGAAGGACGTGTTGAGCCGAACCCAGCAACAGAGAAGGCAGAAAGAAGAAATTTATTCTATTTATAACATGATCTGAACCAATATTGTAATAGGTAATACAATCCACAGACTTATCCAACATTTACTTAAGTAATTATAGATTTAGTAAATCTTTGTATAAATAAATATCTGATAAAAAGATTGTAGTAAGTAAACATTTTATACAAATACATGAGTATCTTGATACAAATTATAATAATACTGTAAGTGATTTCAATATTGGTGCCGTCCCATGGTTCCGTCACACCACAAGGATCGTGGACGATTTGATGAGATAAAATATTATAAAGGAATCGATCATAAGATGCTTGAAAGTGTACCTACCTACTATAAAATAGGTATCCAAACATAATGTTATACTAATGACCTAAACTACAAATAGATTTCGATAATGTCAACAGAATTCATAATAATTCATAATATACTAGAGACAGTGTTTAATATCTGGAGTCCAAAGTCGAATCGTACAATTTTTATAAAAAATTGCTACACTAGTTTCAAGAATATTGGGTGAAGGAAGTGAGATACTGTGTGCAATTTAATCTAGAACCATGTAGCGCTGTAATTTGAAAGATGGCTGCTAGAATATGCTGTCTCTTTGATTGGCTTGTAATTAAAGAGTACAGAAACCAAACCCTAGAGAATCAACTCAGACTTCCAGTTTTTTAGATTAGGTACCTTTTAAAGATTAGTGATTTTTTTTTATTAATCCTGTGGTTAGTAAGCTTTGGCTTTCGATCAAAAACAAAGCTACCTTCGCCATTGTCAGGCCGTGGATGGGCGACCAAAGCTTGCTGATTTCGAGCTCCTCCGTGCTTCGGAAGGCACGTTAGCCGT
This sequence comes from Parapoynx stratiotata, assembly GCA_910589355.1. NCBI lineage: Eukaryota > Metazoa > Arthropoda > Insecta > Lepidoptera > Crambidae > Parapoynx > Parapoynx stratiotata. Next base: position 2,298,231 of record OU342468.1, on the reverse strand, counting down.
TGGTTTCGCACTATCCCGTATTGGGCCTTGGTGGTGGTGTTACGGCCCATACTCCTCTTGTGTTTCTCCATGAAGAAGGTCGGTGCCCAGCAGTGGGACGTATACAGGGTTATTTTTTATGAATCAACAAATTATGTAAGTACAACTTAATACTCATGAACTATTTATCCTTGTTTTAACTCAATGACATTTTTATGTTGTTGTTATTTTCTATTTTACTGGTTTAATTGATAATTGAGAATTAAATATGTGAACATGAGTTATCAATATGAACATTATGTAAAGAAATCTTATTGATTAGTATGATTATTATAATTGTATGAATAAATATGTATTATTATAATTAGGTACAAAAATAGATAATTTCCTTAGATAAAGAAATATTAATACTGGAGTACAACCAATATAGGTACATATTGTAGTATCATAGTTGTTATGTACTTATTAAATAAACATATAAGTTAGTATAGGTATAGCTTTCCGTTAATATTGATTGTCTCGAATATAACATCAGTATTCGTATAGCATATAATTCACTCTAGAATGTACTTATATACTTATATTGCAGTACACACGAAGGATGGTCAACACGTGACAAGCATGATAAATGAGGAGTTCGGGATCATGCCTCTAGGGATTCCCTTTGGCTGAAAAGGAATATTTGGGAAGAAACCTCGCATCACCCAATACACCACAGATAAATTTAGACCCTCTCCGTAAAAAATAGAGTCAAAAATCACAGAAACTTACTCAGAAGTTAAAGCTCCATAAAAATTCTAAAGCCACCACAAATTAGTATCGCAAAAAGTAACTATGGGTAGCACGATGCCAAGAGAAACAGAATTTACAGCTTCGGCGATAGAGTCGAAACTTACTTAACGATATATTAGGAAATGTTGCGGAATTTTCAACATAATGGAAAATGTAGAATTTAAAACAGAGTCGAGTCAATACGGGTACAATTTTAGTAAAGAATATTTTTAGCAGTCTTAAGCACATTACGGAAATACTTCAAATATTTACTTGTACCTATCTAATAAAACATTATAAATGAACCTAAATAGAAATGTAAAATCTCAAGCAAATCAGATTCACAGAAAGAAAAACATTACTGCGAAAGGAACATTCAGATTTACTGGAGATGAATAAAAAATATATCCGTAACGCATTACAAATTTTATGGCACATCCTAAATCTACGAGATGGAGGAAAACAAATTAAATGCGATTTACAAGGTCTACAAGCTTTTATTTCGGGGTGCTCAAGATTCAAATTCGAATAAGAACAAGATTTTGGAAAGCAAAGCCCTTGCAAGTTCGATGCACTGCCGATGTTTGTATAGATGTAGAATGTTTAAACAGAAACCTATAAACTAGGGTAAACCTGCCAGAAGTACCTGTATTGCAACCTGCAAGGTGGTAAAACCTATAAAGTAATCTGAAATAACATTTGCTGTCGACGTAATACAAACTTTACGAGGACGTTAAACGAACAATTACATCGTGCTGGTAAATACTTAATTTATGAAGTGCGAGCGATTCGCCCTAGTCTCATTTGAGAATTAAGTTCTACAAATTATTGAACGAAGTGATTTTATAATGCTTATAAAGATTTGAAATAAGATTTTAGAAATTCAACGATAAATGTATCTAGTAATGTTTTAAAAAAGTCAAAATGATAGGTCATTTTGGATTAAATGTTGGACAAATGTAATAAAAAATGAAAACTTCTAAGATCTGTAAAAAAGATAAAATTCCCACTGAAATTTGTAATTGGCGCATATAACAACCGTGATTGTATAATAAAAATAAAGTATTGCCAAGAAAGGTAGAATGTTTGACGCGAATATCATTTTGTTTGTCTTATTACCTTTATACATGTCACAAAATTCGTGTTTGAGTGACACATAGCTTTAGAAATGTCGGCGATAATAAAAGTCATCCACATATGAAGCATTGAACAAAGAAAATTTCACGGCTCATAAAGTTTGTGACAAATCTTAGCGTAGGCTCCGATTTAATTCTAAAATAGCAAACCCGTTATTCCAACAGATAATCCCTTTCTAACATATTTGCGCAGTAATCAGTATATTCTGGGAATTGGGGAGATCCTACGCACATATCAATATTTCGTTCCAAGTACCTACCAATAAGCTTGACGCTCTGAGTGATTCCGGCAGTGCCAGATTCTGAAATGGGAAAGTAAGGCCTAAGTAAAGCCTACTGGGCTTTTATAAAACAGCAACGGCAGCACAGTACCACAGACAGTACAGTAAAAACAGAAAAATGTATTTTCAATTTCGTCACAAATAGATTTTCTGTCATTTGTTTAATTAAAGACTTCGTTGTTAATTTTGAGATTTATGTAGTGGAATCCCGATACTTGCTTGCTAGAGCAAGACAACAGGCAACAGGTTGTAGACTTAAATACCTATTAAGATACTTAACATATCGCAATATGTGTTAATATGCACTTATACCTTTCCCTTCGAGGGTTACAGCTAGATTTTTCATCAGTAGTCGTAAATAGAAGGAATTCCTGTATTTGAATAAGGTTTTACAAAATTCAATAATATTAAAATTAAATTCTCAATACATTTTTGACTCCTGCTTTTAATTTATTAACCGGAACAAATGTAAGGCGATAATTCCTCTAAAACTTGATACATGTTTTTATTAAAATTTTTGCTTTCAGTATTGAATTTAAAAAGAAAATGACTTCCCTTTAATTATTTGAAAAACAACAGTAATTTTGCAATCTGCATAACGTAGTCCGATAGTGTTATGTGCATTGTAAATATTGTATGAGCACTTGTTGTTCTAGTATTGTATTGTAGTTTCTTTTCCAATACGATCCGTTAGGTGAGAAGCACAATCATGTACGTATAGCTGAGAGCCTTTCAATAATAAAATTGTCCTCACTTAAAAAGCCACAGTCAAATCGCTCAAAGCTATCGATGATATTGCTCACAATAGCTCGGGCTCTTATTGGAAAATGAATAATCTCTCTTAATTGCGCGACGGTTTTTGATCCACGTCTCCGGTAATCGAAAAGGGTCTGTCAATTTTTCTCTCATAAGACGAAGAACCCTTTGAAAATTGTCCGCATTTGGAAAAATATCTTTGCATTCTGAGGCGTCGTGTCCGCTGTCCTCTGGCCGGTCTCGCTTGATTGCTCTCGTCCCGTGAATAATACCCACTTTGTGCCCTATAAAAGTTTTCCACCCTTCGATATTGGAAACAATGGCTTTGACTTACAATTTTTCTGTCGAGACCCCACGAAGGAAACGACGGGATTATATCGTTCCTTTGATTTGAGGCTAAACGTGATGTCATTTCAAATGAGGCTTTATCGGAATCAGAAATTCTGTATTTATTTATACCAATATACATACAAGTTGCTGCTATGAGAATTAGATAAAAAGTGCTGCATTTAACGGTAATATATTGTATCTGCTCATTTATTGCACTCAGTAGTTCAATAAAATATTAGGAGCAATAGGTTAGCGTGGTATGGATATGCGATGAGGAGGGATGAATGTAACATTGCAAGAAGGATGGGTGTAGACGGACCTAGAGAGAGGGGAAGACCAAAGAAGCGATGGATTGAATGCGTAAAGAATTATATGAGAATAAAAGAAGGGGATGCTGAGCTCACGAGTGACAAAGGATAATGGAAGAAGAAGACACATTGTGCCGATCCCACCTATAGTGGGAAAAGGGCAAGAAGGAGAAGACTAATTCCTATCGCAATAACTTTAATTTGACTTTCTATTGTATTTAGCAGCAAATGCTAAATTAGCTTTAGGCCAGCTTTAGGCCATTAAAGTCAGCAATAACCAAAGACTTCGCCGGTTCAAGACCATAACGATTAAGTAACTTCTGTTATCTCTTGTTAAGTATTATTTAGTTTCTGTTACATAAATTTTTACCGGTCGATTGAACATTGGCCAAGCTAAAGCTATCCTCAAATTAGACAAAGACGGTATTAATACGGAGGCCATTAAATTGAGATAAGCACCGCAGCAGATTGGGAGGCGCCCTTCGGGTGGCATTAGCCCGTAAGTCCTGATAAGTGAGAGTTGGGGGTTTTGTTTGAGACCTGACAAAGATTAACTAGCTGTAGAATTGATTATGAACATTCTAAGAATCTGCGCCCTTGAAAAAAAAATAAGAATTTAGCTTTGAATTTTCAGTTCTCAGATTTAAATGTCCGCCTTTTTTATTGGGTGGCACAGTTGATATTGATCTAGATTCATGCCTTTAAAAAGTATTTTGGCAATGATGTACTTAAATTAATATTTATTTTATAGAACATAATTCAACAATGAAGACATCTAGCGTTGCTTAATTAGTTCAAAATTGAATTAAGAGAAGATACTAAAAATATATAGGAATTTGCATATACATTGCTAGGTTAAAAAGCAGGTTATCAAAGTGGCATTGCAAGTTAAGTTAAGGAAAGCAAATAATTTATTAACAATACTTGTAAAACGAGGAAAATTGTTCCAACTAAAAACCTAGAAGTTTCCTTGGCAATTTTTTATTTACGACACAATTGACACAAATAATAGCCATTTCGGGAACGAAAAAAGTGTCTTATTGCTTACTATTAGCTAAAACTTATTGGACGAAGTGTATTATTTAATACCGGTAAAAGCCAGAAGGCCCAAAGGACACATTTAAGTACTTAACAAGTGCCGTCTCCGTGTAACTTCTGATTTGCTGAACAAATCTTGACTTTGGCGTAATTTATTTTCGCGACACAAGGAAGTCCCTTTTGTATTAACGTCCAACGATGCAGAAATTTCCGGGTACATGTTATTTTACCATCCTCCAGCCGGTAAATACACCTTTTCGAGGTACCGCGTAATAACAGCACGTTACACAACTAACAGTACGGGGGATTGTAAATTTTACACATTAAATTGCGGTAATTATTTGGATAAAGGGAAAGGATATAGGCCACATTATTAGGATGAGTATTGTGAGTGGACTGTAATAATGTTAATTGGGAGCCAATATTGGGAAAAACTAGCGAATGAAAAAGACCGTGACAAGTTCATGAGCTGTAATAATAATAACGTCAAAAGACACAAAGTCATTAATAAAAGAAGTAAGAAATAAAAGAAGAAATAAAAACATAAAAATATAAAAAAGGTGTGCAGTCCTGCACAAGTATTATTTTTTTTAAACCAATATAAACAGAGATTTCTTTTGTGAATAGGTGTATATGTTGAGTAACGTAAAAACTTTTAAGCAATAAAATAAATTGCAGCATTGCTCCTCAATTGTTTAAAAAATAGGAGATTCAGGATAAAAATATTGTAATAATTCCTAATCTCCCTGTTACGTAATATGTCCGCAGTAAAGGCATTACAAAGTACTCACCAAGCATCTCCAACCCAAGATCTGTGAATAAAAACATGGGGTAGGTGTCGTCTAGAAAAAGCGATGAGGATTTTATAAAATGTAACGAGAGCGTCAAATTAAATTTAAACACATGCTTACATATGCATACATATAATCACGACTATAATCCCTTAAGGTTTAGTCAAAGACTAGGCAAAAGAACCGCAAAAGAAGTCCATTGCCATAGTCCGCGCTTCACCAAGCAGTGACTGCACTCAGCGTAACTGGTGGTGAACCCGTCGCCGCTATAAGCTATTAGATGGATGTGCTATGTCTTTTAGTCGCCTGTTTCGTCACTCAAAGGAAGAGATGGGTTGGTAGTATTATTTTAATGAGCCGCTACCACACGGCTACCACGCTAATTATAAAGACGCCTATTATAAACACGCCTATCATTAACACTACCACACTTATTCATAAAAACACATTAAGGAACTACTAATGCATTATTTAATTATTTAACAAATCGACTTATTAAGCTTTAAGCAATGCTCAACCCCTTGGCTGGCACCGCGGATACTAGTGCTCGCAAACAATAAATTTCTATTGAGTCTCGTTTTGTGTCCTATGACTCCATACTACCATTTTCATGTTCATTAAACAGTTTTATTTAGTATTTTATCATTCACTTTGACAACCCGTTTGGTAGAAATTGCGACAAAAAATAACAGCTGTTTATCGTCCTCCATTTTGTTATTTAACAGACTTTTCCTTAGTTTGTTTAATATGGCTGCTAGATCACATTTTAAACATAGTTTATCGATAAATAAGGTTTTTTGAAGTCAGATTTTCTTAAATATTGTTTAAAGTCTCGCTTAAAAAATAAAATAGCGTTTATGTATTAGGAAATAAGTTAACCACTGAAGAATTTCTCTCTGTATGGCATACCACTGCCAGGGAGAGTCTCCAACGCACTCGAGCCGGTTGCGTGAGTTGTATCACTTTTAAAAGAGTTCAAACGAATTATTAAAATAAATAGCGCATTTAACATCCGAAACGACATGAATTTACACAAAATGTTTCTCCCCATACCCAACATAACAGTTAACAGTGTCCTATCTACCCGCTCTGTTGATCTATAAGCGCGGGTATCGTGAGGGTGTCCGTTTCGGTAGTAATTGGTACGCCGCCGGCCAACGGGTTTGTCGTTCGACAATCAACACGACGTGATGTGAAACCCGATGCGTGCAGTATGGCACTGATCATTATCTAGGATGATCATCGGATTCACAAATGCAGGGTTGGGTTTAAATTGTGAATACCAGTGCCGACTTATGACTTTAATTTTTTTTTTATTTCTACTTGTAACTTTAGACCAGGAGACGCATTTTCGAATCAATAGAATTCTAAATATTGTATCAAATCGCAAGATTCATGTGCGAATCCCTAAAATCACTATTTTCGAATACTTATACTCGTAAATTTTGCAACGAGTGGTCCGACCCACTCGTTTCCGATATTCTACTAGTAGAAATGACGTGAGAATGACACTGACAATGAAGAAATGACATGACATACTCATACAATTTTTTTTTTTACGTACCGTTCCCACGTAATCGGTTTTTAATCAACTCAACGAGGTTTGTTGTGGTTTTAAGTAGTAGAAAGACCTGTGCCCAGCAGTGGAACGATATAGGCTGATAACCTCAACGAAAAATTCGCGCGTTTTGTAATGTTTACGAATGGATTGCATAGGTACTTACACATAGGTACCACAATAATAAAAAGTTACTGTTTAAGTAAAATATTAGCATAAATACTTTTTGGTATTAAAAGTATTCAGATGTTAATGCTATAAAAATAAAATATAAAAAAGTATAAAACAAAAGAAGATCAAAATCAATAAATTAACTTTGGATTTTCGTACATAACATGATGGTTTTATTTTTCAAATTAGATCGAAATATCTTATTGCTTTTCGAGAACATTCAATTTAATTTAGTAAACACTTATTCAGTAACCGTATTCCCATTCATAAATTGAATTTTGTTCAAAAATAATTTTATATTAATAAAACTTATTTTCGGAAGCGATCACTTTACCATTCGCTCCTGTTTTAATTCAATTTATCCTTATACTAACAGAATCTGTAGTGTAAACATGAAAAAACAGCTTCATTAAGCTTAACAAAGTAACGTACACTTAATTTCCGTATTATAAGCGCAAAATAAATATTTGCCCAGTACCTATCTATTTACATTGTTTGCACTAACGATATCGCTGCCACAGTTGGAGCCTGTTCAGTGAGTGAAGTTGTGAAGTGGCGAAGCCGGAGATAAATTAAAGCCTCAGGTCGCCACTTATTGGTATATTTAAATTTAAAACTAAGGCACTAAAAGTGCGTATAAAAGCAATTCTATACGAATAAAATAAAAATGATGTATTCAATTTCACAGCCAGACTTCTTCCAATGTAATGAATCGGTTTCAATTTATAAATATACTTAACAATAATTATGAGGACAAGACAATGAGAAAGACAGACAGTAAATTTTAAAAAAACGTTCACAAAGAGAAAATTTCCAGGGAAGGGCGCAATCAAGAATTTTGTACTGTATGATGGATGCCAAACTCCGATACAATAGCACGAGTCAATGTTCTGTCTCGATCATTAGGTGTTTCCTCTCATTCTATCACTTTAATGAATGAGTTTGTCATTTCGTAGTAAAGCTTTCTATTACTACTAATGACTTCACACAAAAATACACACAAATTTCTCAAACAAATACTCTCATTTAATATGTGATTTATGCCGCCTGGCTAGCTACCATCGTCTTACCTAAATCTGTCGAAATAACAATGCTATTATCATTGTTGTGTTCCGGCAACTAGAGGTAAGATAGCCATGCAGTTCCTCAGTTGTTGAGGAATACAGGTGAAGCTTGCTACCACCTTCGGCCTTATCGTCACTAACTATAAGGTGAGATGAAGGCCAAGACCGTGCCTGTTATTTTAATAGGTCAAAATCCACAACATTATTTGCTTATATATAGTGCACTGATTGCAGATGAGGCGCCAAAAAAAATAACCCAATAACATTCTGTGTCAAGTACTGAACTACTGATGCATCATCGTGGAATATACTTGTATCGATAAAACCAGGGTCGGAAGGGTTGCGGTTCGAGTGCGCCAACAAATCGTACCGGCCACCCGTATCCGTCTGTTTATATGGACCACCGCGTTTTATAGCCTTAGGAATAACTGAACAGACGTGGTTAAATTTGAACGTTAGTTTTATATGCTTAAAATAAATTGGATGTTTGTGATCTTTTTAGTTTTACTGTTTACTCTTGCTTATTTTTGCCGTGCACTCGCAGTGTGTGCGATCGTAAGGTCCATACAGTAATACTGGGTATTGTGATTTAACTAATTATGTCATAAATTGAGAAAAATGTGTTCAACGACAGTGTGATAAAGCCAGAGCGTACTAACACACGCTCTCGAGCTGTCGAGCTCTTCAAAAATATAATGCTAGATAATATATTTTTTCATTTTATAATTATTATTTATGGCAACAAACAGTCGTACATGGAAAAAGTAGTACTATGGTTACAAAATATAATATTTTTCATTGGCCTATAGTGCCAGTAATTTAAGTATTTTTACAATTCATATTGAGAAGTTTTATGTAAAAAACATGGTACAAACTTGTAAAATATAAGGAGATTTGATTTGATAAGGAAACTTAAAAGTGATTTCATACGAAAACAACAGTAACAAGTACATACGAAAACAATAAAAGTAAAAATAATAAAAATATAATGCTAAAAATCTATGTTCATAATCCACTCACTTGATTGTACTAGTCTAACATTTATAAAAAACGAAAGAATTATAAAAAATGTGAAAAAAGAGCAACCCTCGAGTTTCTGGCTCGCTCTTCTCGGGGATGCCTGCGTTAAGAGCGGGTGGTAGATTCACTTATTCAAAAATTGACGTTTTTAAGTATTTGTATATCAAGCCTATAAAATAAAGATATTTTTGATTTGATTTGATTTGATTTGAAAACATATCAAGTTTCCCGCAACTTCGTGCGTGGTTACTATATTTTTTTAACTACCCCACGGGAACCCTTTAATTTTCTGGAATTAAAAGTATCTGAGATATTGACCAGGGAAATAAGGTATCACCATGCAAAATCTCATTGAAATCGGTCCAGCCATTTCGGAGATTAGCCCGTACAAACAGACAAATAGACATACATAGAAACAAAAAATAAAAAATACATCGTTTTGGTATTTGTCCCCTTTTTTACATCCATTTTTACTCTTTTTACATGACTTGGTTTAAGTATTTTTTTTCTATGAACAGACATTCGACATCTACAGTTTTATTATATGTAAAGATTGCGTCATCAGCCTATATACGTCCCACTGCTGGGACAGGCCGTCCTCATGGAGAAACACATGAGGAGTACGGGCCGTAACACCACCGAGCTGGCCCAATGCGGGTTGGTGGGTAGAAACGGTCACAAATGCGACCGGGACCAACGGCTTAACGTGCCTTCCGAAGCACGGAGGAGCTCGAGATCACAAAGACTTGGCCACCCATCCACAGCCTGACCATGGCGAAGGTAGCTTTGTTTTCGATCGAAGCCAATGCGCACTGACCACTACGCACCCGCGCTCCTCCTCCTCCGATGTAAAGATTATTCTACTTTAAATGTCAACGTAGCATTCGTTTCTAAGTTTACCTAATTCATTAATAGGGGTTCTCATATATTTGTTCATATGTTTAACCCACCCGCATAGAGGTAGACAACCGAATTTTCCGGTCTGCATGGCCCTTTGTCGTTTGAAACTTTAACATATGCACCCCGATTTGAAAGGTTGAAATAATTGTGAAGAGTATCGTGGAACAGAAACAATCTGTATACAACCAATTGGAATCGAAATAGCGGCTTTAGAATATAGACGGCTTTATATTGAAGCCGATTCTGTAAGCACAATCTAAACTAAATTGTACATGTTCCTTCTCTAACTATTTAGAAAAGAGAAGGATCTGACAGCACTAAACCAATTTTTTTATTAGTTTTATCTAAGGACTTTATGTAGACTCAAATAAATAATAGTTTAAAAAATAAAACGATTTTGGTATATGGCTCGAAAATAGGTACCTAACAGCTTAATGCTCATACTAACTGTTGCCACGGGACAGCTAGTATGAGCTGACCCACGGAAACCCTTTAATTTTCCGGAATAAAAAGTATCTTAGATATTGACCAGGGATTTAAGATACCACTTTGTAAAATTTCATTAAAATCGGTCCAGCCATTTCGGAGATAAACCCGTACAAACAGACAAACAGACACAGAAACAAAAAATTAAAAAAATATATATTTTTTGGTAGTTTCCCTCTTTCTACATCCCCTGACATGGCTTTAAGCATCTTTTTTCTATGTACAGACATTCGACCTCTAAAGTTTTATTGTATGTATAGATTTCGTCCGCCATTCCATTGCCATAGTCCGCACTTCACGAAGTAGTGACTGCACTCAGCGTGACAGGTGGTGAGTCCGTCCCGCTATAAGCTATTGGATGGATGTGCAGTTCTATGTCCATTAGTCGCCTTTTACGACACTCAAGGGAAGAGATGGGTTGTAGTATTTTTTGTATATGGAAAAGAATCCTAGTACCAGAATTTGACAATACTCAAACCGATAAACGTCTTATACCTCCAGACAAAAAGCACCCATAAAACAAAACACAAATGTATTCAGAAATAAATCTTACCCAAGCTTATACTTAAATGCAAAATAGTATTAACTTGGAATAATTTAGTCCCCTTATCTTCCAACGAGGCAGCACTGAAATTCAAATCTCGCGTTCGCAGACGAAAATTTTCTTAGGGTAAGTTTTTTAATCCGCAGTAACAGTTACCTCAATAGTTTAAATCTAGACCAATATCGTCAACAGAAATGCCACAATGTACAACACATACATAAATACAGACAATCACGCCTGTAATCCCCAAAGGGGTATACAAAGTCCAAGGAGCACTGTGTTCCTTAAGACCACATTTAGCCATACAAAAATTGGGTTTGGTCAGATGAAAAATCGTGAAAGAGTAGTGGCTCGCTCATCGCCTACACAATCACAGAGCCACTTCCCAATACGCCCTTAGTCGGCTTTTACGACATGCTAGGCAAGAAAGGCAGTTGGTACATTCTTCCATTCTTTTTGTGGCCCGGACCAACACGGGAAAATGTATGACGTCTGGTCAAAATGTATGAAGTTTGCTATGAAAATTCGAATATACATCAGCAGTGCCGCCAGTAGCCATTTTACTAATCCCAGCATCATGTTGTATTTAAATTGTCTATGATTATTAAACTTTAGTTATATATGAAAATTCGACTATTAGACAAGCTGTCATATTGCGACATACTCGTAATACTTTTTCGCTATTAGGCCAGATTTTAACCTACTGAGCAACCTGACCACGGATCAAAAAACTGTCCCTTAGTTTGTTTTTGGGAACAGATGGTACACTAATAATGAAATCAAGTGGTTAATGTGGAACGGGATTTGGTTCTGAACATTTTAATTTTATGCAAAAGTACTGTATGCGAGGACATTGTTTGTAAAGAAACTAATAAAACTTAATTAGTGTAGACGTCTGTAGAGAAAACGAAGATATTTAGGAACATTTTACTTCGAAGGTCCGTAGTCTGTATGGGTTTGTTAAGTTCACGAAATTATTAAAAATATAAAGCAAATTTCGAGGTTAGCACAGGTAACCTCGAAATTTGCTTTATATTTTTAATAATTTAAATTCAATTTCAAAATCATTAAAGATATTATAGATATGTGGTGGTATATATAATCATTAAAGATATTATAGACAGATCAAAACATAAATATTTTCTGAAATTTTTAATACCACTGGGTGGGTCATTGTCAGGACAGGGTCCAGATTAGGAGAAGTAAAAATCGTATTTTTTTTTAAAGAAATCTCCTTTTATTTAATCAAAGAGATCACTGTTAACATAAATATAACATATTAATATTAAACTTCATTAAGGCTCTTCATGTACATTATATACACACATACATAATATATTCACGACTATTATCCCCTATCAGAGGCTAGGCAAAAGCACCGCAAAAGCAATCCCCTGCCACAGTCCGCACTTCACCAAGCAGTGACTGCACTCAGCGTGACAGGTGGTGAGCCCGTCGCCGCTATAAGCTATTGATTGTTGTGCAGTTCTAAGTCCATTAGTCGCCTTTTACGATACCTAAGGGAAGAGTTGGGTTGGTTGTATTCTTTTAATGAGCCGCTACCACACGACTGCAACTTTAATAATTTTCTATTATTATCAAAAAGCACCTCTGGTAACACTAGGATATTCATTGACTACAGATTTCCCTACAAGCACGGACGGTTTGAAAAATGCAGTATTTAGCTCCTTAGGCCCGAGTTCATCAACATTTAAAACAACTGATTATATGATAAACAGCTGTTTAAATTAGTTTTTGTGTTCACCACACGTTAATCATCGATTACAGCTTTGAAACAACCGGTCAACTTAACCGAGCCTGACAGCAACGTTTAACCTCCGTTTTACTTACATTTACTACATATTGACATCGAAAGAATTACGAAAATTTATGTTTATTTTCGATTAATAGGTTGTGTTTGTCATTAAATATATTGCAGTCAGTATTTAATGCTATAGTAGATAATTATCACGACCACTACATGGGACTTTTTGAAAATCTTGAATATTTGGAAAGTAATACAAGAAAACCTCGTGTGCAGTACTCCTTGGTGAAGCGCGGATCATGGCAATTCCTTTTGCGGTTCTTGTTATCAGTCGTGATAATATTTATGTAAACAAATTAACAGAAATTTCTTTTTGACATTGACAGTTACCGTTAGTTACGAAAGGTGTTATCCGACCAAAATTAGAACAAGGTCGTAGTAACACGTTCTTACCACGTCATTGCACTTTACAAATTGAAAGAATTTTACGTTATGACACTAAATTCAGATGTCGACGTATATTGCGTCCGTTTAATATGACACCGCTGCTTTGAAAATAAGTATCCTTATACCATTCGTTCATTCATTCTAAACCATCATTTAACTTCCGATTTTGTGACCATGGTAACCATGTTTGCGGTGAACAGTGAAAATTTGAATAGTTGTTTAAACGATGTTTAGGAATTGAACGGCCAATCACAAAACGTTGGGTAAACAATTATTGGTGAACTAGGGCCTTAATCGAACTATCACCAGTAAAACTATTATCATCAATTTCAGCGATACTTATTGCTTACATGAAAAACAAGCTATCCCATCAGAATATTATAGATGGCACCAAACATACAATGTTTTAATGCAGTTTGTAAGGTTCAGCCCTGGTCTATCCCCGAAAGTTCAAACAGCCTCTCATTGTTTGTCCACGGACCTTTTTGTACAGATTTCCCGTGGGACGTCTTCACGGATACCCAATGTTCTTGTTCCTGAACAGACAAAAATATGCAAACAGATTTCTGTAAAAATGGTAATTCTTTAAGGGAAATTATTAATGCCCGCTGAGCATATTTGGAGGGAGTCCATTTTGAAATAAGGCCGGAGTTTTTCCGTACCTCATTTATTCAGATGCAATTTCGTCTGGTTTTAATATGTGGAGGGGCGATTTCGAAAGATTATCTTAATTAGTTCCATCAGTAGACTGTGTATAGTACTTATACTATAACGTTAAATCGAAACCTATTTTATCTTGCCTATGTCAAATGCAGAATTTAATATGATATCGAGTGTAATAGAAAACTTATTAATTGAAGATGGCCTTCATTCTAAATTATTTAGATTCAAGTTCGTCCTTGTATAATGTGAGAAATTAAGAAGTCTTTAACTTCTTAATTGAAGTCCATTATTGGAAAACGGCCTGTTTTATTATCTGTCAACCAAGCAGAAGTAATTTTATAACAATTAGTAATAATTAAATGTCAACGGCACGATAAATTCTTGTAATTGGTACAAGCAGCATTTAATTTTAAACTCGCACTCGCACAAGTATTGTAGCGAGTCTATAAGCTATTACTTAAAAGTTGCATACTGGTACCTGAAGCACATATGGCGAATTGCACCATACAAGCCTAGTCAAATAATTTCAAAAGGATTTCAACAAAGCATTTAATTTGCAGACGGCGAACCTCAATGGGCGGCGGCAAGCAAAAAGGGATATGCAGCGTACATTCCGATACTAGTTTTATAATCGAGTCTGTGAGCGATTAACGCATATCCTCAATGATGCGAACACGGAATAAGGGTCGATGGAGGAGACTTGTTTTGCCCGAACTACTCTCTAGCACATTGGGAATATCAGAATCCAGACTGCCTATCTCGGAGCTCGGTGGTTTACGTATGCTTTGACTTGAGATATTGAAAACAAAGCTACCTTTGCTATGGTTAGGCTGGTGACTAAAACTCGAACTCCTCCGTGCTTCGGAAGGCACTTTAACCCGTTGGTTTGTTGCTGTTACAACCATTTCTAGCCACCAACGTGCATTGGGCCTGCGTGGTGGTTTTACGGCCGCTACTCCTCATGTGTTTGTTTCCATGAAGAAGGCCTGTGCCCAGCAGTGGGACTTATATAACTGAGGACGAAGACGGCCTATACTTCAGTTCGATATTATACCAATAAATAAATAATAAATAAAAAAATATCACTACTATCACACCCATACCTACCAACCTACAAACATCTATATCACAAATATCACACCTATCAACTAGTCCCATTTTAAGCAATTAAATTTTACGAATGCTAGATAACGGACAAATACATTTAAAAAATAAATACATGAAGATATATAAATATATATAAATATCCAAGACTAGAGCAAATGTCTGAAATTTCATCACCCACACACTTGCCTCCACTGGGGATCGAACCCAGGACCTCTCGAGATGGCGACGCCTTGAGACCGGCGTACAGACCACTCGACCACGGAGGTCTTCAAACCAATGCTAAGTATTCCCAACGTTGGGCGAACACACGTTGAAGAATAAATATTGAACTTGATGAGGCTGTGTAGACACTATAGTAGTCTAGTGTTTATTCAGAGACTGAGTAAAGATTTCATCAGCATGTTGAGTACCTCTACAAGAATTAATCTCTTTTCTGCCTTAAAACAGTAGTGCTTGCTGTGCTGTGTTTTGTCGTGAAGGATAAGAAATTAAACATCGTATAATATCATAAGTTGACAAGGGACGAAAAACTAAGTGATCGTGAACTGGATATAGCTTAAGTAAGCAAACGTTAACCCACCAAATATTTCGTCTGATTGCTTGGGGATTATATCATAAGGGATCATGAACAGGAAATGGTATAATGGTAAGGCTAGCGATCTTCAGATGTCACTGTTCTTAAGCTTCATTCCAGGTCAATGGAACTTGGCGTGTATTTAACAAGGTGGGGCCATATTGATCCGGAGAACACGGTGACTGTGGAGCCCCGACTCATGTCACTTTCAACCTCGTTCCCAATGCTGCCCTCCACCTGTACTATGGAGGAGCTAAATGCGGCAACACCTCGAGCTGTAGCCGTCGCCGAATACTGGTGGCATATAATCTGAGCCATTAACTTGAAGAAGAATGATATTGGAAGATAAACCAGCTATATCTTCCGCAAGTATCGTGTAAAAATTTACTTTATCCGACTCGTCATAAGATCGTAATTACTGTCGAATTCACTTCCAGTTCATCCAGTTTATAGTTCTCTGGTAAATCGATTGCCAATTACTTGACTATGCGTCGCATTCCCATCGTTACAGTTTTTTGTCGTCGGCTTTGTTCTTAGGTATTAGTTTCTATAGGTCACACACTCTTGGGCTGCAAAACGTGACGTCATTTATAGAATGTTCAAGTGGCGTAATAACCATTAAATTGGTACAATTTGTTACACTATGATTCGTTTTCTTTACCACATTTCATTCAATAATTGCTAAGGAAAATTATTGGGATACATTTTATAAAGTAACATTGAAAAGTTCATACTATAAGAGCTACATTGTTGAAACGTTTATTCCTATGCAATTTGTGAAATGTTTAAGTCGCTATGTAAAAGAACATCTATGTTATCAAGCTTATATCCCTTAAGGGGTAGTCATAGGTGTTTTACAAAACTTTGTCAGTAGCTTCATCAGTCCCACATCATAGGCTATTACCGTAGCACTTTAAAAAATCCATAGCCACAAATCAAACAAAACGTAGTGTGGGATGCCTTGTGACAAGATGTGATGATGAAATTCGTAAGCTGGCTGATGTAGGTTGGATGAGAACGGCTGAGAATCGAGAGCAAGCAGTGGCGTCCATTAGAGGAGGCCTATATCCAGCAGTGGACAAACATAAGCTGATGATGATGATGAACCAAAAATCAAAACTAGATTCCAACACCCAGGACAGATGTTACAAAATTTGTAAAAGTAGATAATAAATAATATCGTGTCGACTATTTCTGATCGAAAAAGAAATCCGACGAAGCATAACAGCAATAGCATTTTCTAATCATGTTAGCCTAGACATGTAACATTACACTTATTGCTCTAGCTAGATTGAAAATTGTCTCGACACCACTCAATCTAACCAAGACAATAAATGAACCTGTAATCGGGTCATAAAGTGGTGACTAGACATCGCAATTTGCTGGTCGTATTAATGTTGACAGAACTCTATAAATCGGATTCTACTCATAAATACCTACATTGATATAAAGAAACAAATCAATATTCGCGTACATTTGAATTCAAGTCACGGTTAGGCTGACATTGGAGGTAGTTATATCGTTAATAATATTTATATTAAAATTTATTATGGTAAAACATTTTCCTTTTTCCAAGAGCTTGATAGCACTGAGGCCTCATTTTATCCATTCTATTAATAATATAAATTCGAAAATAACACTGTGTGTCTGTCGTTCGGTGTTGCTCTCACGTCAAAACTACTGAACCGATTTAATCGAAATTTGGTACACGGATAGTCTGAGAAAAGACATAGGCTATTTTTTATCCCGATGTTCCCACGTGGAAGTGGTACCGTGCGGGTGCACCCGCGGGAAGCCACTAGTGTGGAAAAAACTTCTTCATTCTAAATGATTATTGTCAAAGCCACACATACTAAAAATATCAAGGAACGAGCACATCGTTAATCTATCGTAATTGTGACAACTTTATAGTTTATCGTATCTATCGTAATTATGTCAATTTGATTTTCTGTTCTCAATCACCAACAATATTAGACCTATACATATAACATTATACGAGTATGACATTTGTTTTATATCTTAAAAATTGCATATTCTCTCATAGGCATCTTCTATATAATAAGCCTAATGGATGAATGCAAAATGTTGTCCATTCACAGTTCATTTACTCGAAGTAGACATATTTGATTGAAAAACATTGCATAATAGGTAATTTTAAAGAACATTCGACACAACAATTAAAAATGACCCACATAATTCTTAATTGTCAACGGTTGCACCGTTTACATTGCCGATTGAAAGAATCTAGGGCAATTACTAATTTTATTATATATCTTGCCAGAAATTTTCTATTCATTCCATCTAACTTAGACTTATCTATCCCTTACTTCAAACAGGTATTTTTCAACTTACTTTGTTTTTTCCTTTTCCAGATTGAAGAAGATTAGAAAGAAGAAATGCGTTTTCTGTAAAATTTATTGCTAAGAATATAATCCTGTACGGCATTGAACTGATGAAAAAAATTGCCAAGTAAACTTTTTGGCAAAAATCCCTACTAAATAACATTGTTGGCGACAAGTTTGGACCATTGGGAACGCATTTCTATCCGGAAGGAGAGGTTATCGCGTCGTTGGCCGTTTTGTAAAAGCTAGTCGAAGCCCTACTCATGGATACAGAAGCTATTACCTAAGATCTAAGAAATAAAGTAACAAGTCTAAATAATATAGAAATTCTTAGAGAAAATTTTGGTGTGTAGGCTTTTGGTAAACGATATTGAAAAATTGAATTTAATATTAATTCGAAATTTGATATTGCTTGTGTTATTGTAATACAATAAGTAGGTAATAAAATAATGTGAACATTTCTATCTTTATTTTTAATAAGTTGTTCCAAATTATTCGGAGCTAGGCCTATAAAGTTGTACAGTTATTCAAAAACATGGGCTGGTTGGGAAAATGTTCTAGTGAAATATTTCTTGTTTTCTATCACAATAGACTATTGACTCTTGTGTAAGGATACATTGTTAACACCTCTGCTTTCCCCTTTGGGAATATAAGCATTATTGAAACTACTGGTGATACAAAAAACACCCAGATTTCGCCAGATATGTTAGGTCCCCATCTAACAGATGGCGAGCCTGTTGCCATGCGCCGGGCACAATGTGAGGCAAGTGATATTCATGATGTAAATGTACATTATTAAGTTTTATTCAAACTCAGTTTTAGCCAAGTTGGGACGGACGGGACAGTACTCGTTCCAGAGACCACGAGAAACACAGATTTGATCCTACCACCTGTGTTGGGTATACAGTGATTACATAATCTATCTATATTTTAGTATAGTTACCAAATTTTGTCTGTATACACCCAAAGACGAAACCTAAAGCAAACAAAGAGTAGTAGAAACACTTCTAGTTCTAAAACAAGTCCAACCCTGTCGATTTTTGTTAGCCATTCATTGTTTTTTTTTTGTGGCATCAGTTCCCTGCCATTTGTTTAAACAGTGGATAATTAAAGCCCAGAATGAATGACTCGGCACTTTTAATCCGACGATTCTTTCCTTCTTGTATGAGACCTTTTTGTCTTTTTATGAGCAGACAATGGAAGTCTCTTGTTAAATAGTTAAGAGACTTATTAATCAACTCAGCTGTTTAATTAGCGTCATGCTTTAACTTCTTTTCTGAAGCGAAGATAAAAGTTTCTTCGGAACTAAGGGCGAAGTTTGGGAAGTATTTAAATTAGATGCTTAATCAATGGGTGATTGATTCGGTATAGATCGATCGTGTTTTAGTCGATTAAGCTCATAAAAGAGTCAAATATAATATTCAATGTTCCAGAACTTTTAGATTCTTGTTATTTTCTCTGTTTATAAATGATAAGTGTTTCTGAATAAGTCATGACCCATTGAAGTTATTGAGTCTTAATTTAGAATGCTATTAGCAAATTGTAATAAGCGAAATTTGAATGAAATAATAGCCAACGAAATTTTATTTTCAGCTAGAATTCTCAGCTTTCATGAAAGACATGTTGATAAAAAAATTTGAACATGTTTCAAAATTGTTTTTTTTCTATTTAAATCTTTCTTTGAGGAGGATAAAATGCTTATTCCTATTGCGTTAACATAGATAAAGTAAAAAAACAATATTACAGTTGTCTTGTTTCTTGCTCTCATCACGGGTGGAAGAGATTTATTTTAGGAATAAGCCACACATTTTTACTTTGTTTGTAATTTTATCTGTTCTCGTGTATATGCCTTAAATGAGTACAATAAACTGTTATGTATGTACTGTAAAATCAAATTTGGCATGGTGAAAATTTAAGGGTACCCGTGGTATAGTTAAAAAACTATAATAACCGCGGACGAAGTCGCGGGCAAAAGCTAGTACTAAATATGTAGTACCAGCTTCAACTGCTTGCATCTATTTTTCTTAATTAAGCATTTCTTTAACATTTAACATTTAAAAGTATACTTTTTCGTCATTATATGAAGAGTCCTGAGTAGTGGTTAGTACGCTTTGGCTTTTGATATCGACAACAAAGCTACCTTCGCCATAGTAAGCCTTGGATGGGTGAACAAAATTTTTGTGATCTCGAACTCCTCCGAGCTTCGGAAGGTACGTTAAGCTTTTGGTCCCAGTCACTATTGCACCCGTTTCTACCCACCAACCCGCATTGGGCCAGCGTGGTGGTGTTTCGGCCCATGCTCATGTGTTTCTCCATGAGGAAGGCCTGTGCAGAGTAGTGTGACGTGGGCTGAGGACGATATGAAAATGTCCTATTACAATTAAACCTGGCAAATACCAACGTAACATTTTTATTCTGAAACATTATTACTCAGTATAAGAACACTTTACAATTTTTGCGTGTTTATTTGGAGCATAACCCAGTTGCTGTAAACTTCTAAAAATTGAAAAGTATTCTAAGGCTACGTTCAGATGACAAAGTTGGACGAGCGGTTAACATTACTTTTTCGACGTGCTAGAATTTTAACTGGAATGCAACCTTAACAAACATGTTTTATCCGCCATCTTTTTGTGTTTTAAATATTTCATAAAAATAGAATGTCTCATGCGCATGTGCAATGTGTCAAAAAGAATGTACCAACAGCTTTTCTTGTCTAGCATGTCGTAAAAGTCGACTAAGGGCATATTGGGTACTGGGTCTGTGATTGTGTAGGCGAGGTAGACTGACCAAACCCAATTTTTGTATGGTCTTAAGGAACACAGTGCTCCTTGAACTCTGCCTACCCTTTAGGGATTTCAGGACAAATTTTATGTACGTATGTACAATGTCTCTCTTTCCAATGAAGCTTAGTAATAGTAAATATGACTTTTTAGACGAACACTACTGAGGCGAAATTTTTGAGTACTTTAAAATTTGTTATTAATATTTTGTATATTTTATTCTACTGATGTCTTTACAAAATCAAATGTTTTTCTAGACGTTACCCTTTGTTTACATGTTATTTCATAATACTTCCAAAGAACAGCCTATCATATCGCATATAATTACGAAAACGTAGAATTATTAATAGTAATCAACATAAATTTTTATTAGTACTATGAAGACTATTTCTCATAGTTTTTTTACATATGACAGGTAAGGTCATGGCCTTCATCTCACCTGATGGTTAGTGACGATAAAACCGAAGGTGAAAGCGAGTTCCGCCTGTATTCCTCAACAACTGAGGAACTGGCTATCTTACCTCCGATTGCCTGAACACAACAATGCTTAAAACATTGTTATTTTAGCGACAAATAAGGTAAGACGATGGTAGCTAACCAGGCGGGCTTGGAAGCCCCACCACCAACCAATTTGAGCAGAAAAACTTCTGTCCCCATGGGGAATCGAACCCGAACCTCCAGATCAACACAATGTATAGGGTGAAAAGATTCACATAGATAAATAACAAAACGCGCATCTTCGGTAGGTACTACTGAGAACAAAGGATTTTCGAAGCTTCCATTTTCATTCAGAGTTGGTTGAAAGCCTAAAATTTTAGCGGAGACAAATTTGTGTGTTAGTAAATTCAAAACGTTTCTCCATTGTCTAACCATTGGCGATTTTCACCGACAATCTATCAAATGAATCGACAATTGTGTCGACACATAGCCGATTGTCAATTAATTCGTCTTCGCAAACAATTATCCGGATCCGTGGCAAACTTTATTTGAGTTTGTTAGTAGTTTTTTGATCCGTGGTCAGGTTAATCAGTAGGTTAAAATATGGCGAAAACTTATGATGTCGTTATTTCAAATATAACTAAAGTTTAATAATCATAGACAATTTAACCACGACACGATGCAGGGACTAGGAAGTGTATGGCTGGCCGCCATCTGCCGAATTCATATGCAAACTTAACAATTTGTCAAGCTGACGTCAAAAAATTGGCGTTTCAATTGACGTCTAAGTCTAAAACTTAACTATCCCTTACAAACCAACTCACCCATACAAATTATTTATAGGTAGTTACCAACTTTATTGAACAATAAATAAATGTATTCTTCACATGTCACAAAAAAAATCTTCACACTCATGTTATATTGTTCGAATTATGAACTCAGACTCAAACTCATAATGACATACTTTTAAACACAGATGATAAAAACGAAAATTTAAAAATGGAAACAGTAACATAAATACCATTATGCAACAGGTTAGACTCATTATGCAACACTTATTATTTTTTTTGTTTAAACGCACTAAACTATAGCAAATGTTTTCCAGACAGCCAACAAAAAAATTGTTTTATTTCTTTGAATAATGAGTGTAGATAAAGTAGTGTATGTAACTGCACATAACTCGGTATTAATACACTGGCGTGATACTATTAAAAAACTAGTTTTTTATAACCACGCTCGTGTTTTAATTATGTGACAGATACATAAACTACTATTTCGTAATTAATGAACAAATTACCTATATTAATATTTTTAACCCGTAACCAGCCTTACAAACATCCCAAAGCTGGACACATGCCGTCCTACATGAAGGAACACATGAAGAGTATAGGCCGTAACACCACCACGCTGGCCCAATGCGGATAGGTTAGTAGAAATTGTTGCAAATGCAAAAGCGATATGACAAATTTTTAGCCACCCATCCTAGGACTGAACATGGCAAATGTGGCTTTGATTGAACTACGCCAACGCGGTCCTAATAATTTGTTTAGAGGCATTAAATAATTTTTAAGGGAAGTAATTAATTGGGCAGCCAACAAATACTTTGTCAGCAATATAATTATTTGGGCGGCAAAATAATGATTAGGGCAGCAATATTTCTATTACCGAGGAATTTATAAAATCTAGGAAAAGGATCAATGAAGGATCAAGCATCAATTCATAGGAAATGTATTCTGATAGATATTAGGTTAAGGTTATTTTTTATGACCCAAAAAACAATATTTGTGTCATCAAAACATAGAATATTAAAAAATTTGGCAGCAGAGAAAACATTTTAATTTGTTGCCCAAATAGTTATTTTGCTGATAAATGAGAAATATCTACTGCCCATAAGTTGCTGACCAATAAGTTATTTTAGCTGACCAATTGTATTGTTTCGCTGACCGAAATTCGAATATTTTGCTGAACCAATAACACCCAATAAACTCTTTTTATATCTCACACATTGCACGCCCCATGTGAACTGTGCCTTAAGTGTGCTGCATGGATATCGGCAAGTGGTCCACAACAGTTCTGGCACGTTTCTAACTCAAATTCACTTTTTAACGAGCACTAGGTTTGAAATATTCATGCTCGGAAAAGGTTTCATACTATTAGGATTTTTTTGGACATTTTAATGAGAATTTATTCGCGATACTGGATACTTAAAGCTCTTGACGAGCAACTTCGATTGTTTAGGTGTTTCAAAAAAAAAAGAAATAAGGCTATAAGGAATTTTATGGCTGCGAATTGCGGTGAGTAGTGGTTAGCACGCTTTGGCTTTCGATATCGAAAACAATGCTACTTTCGCCATGGTCAGGCCTTGGATGGTTGACCAAAACTTTGTGAACTCGAACTTCTCCGGGCTTTGGAAAGCCGTTGGTGCTGGTCGCTCTTGCAACCGTTTCTACCCACCAACCCGCATTGGGCCAGCGTGGTGTGACTGCCCATACTCCTCATGTGTTTCTCCATGAGGAACGCCTGTGCCCAGCTGTGGGACTTATATAGGCTAAGAACGATCATTTGGAAGGTGAATGTATCGAATTTTGCCGCGCCGCCGCTAGACGAATTCTACAGCCTATAAGGATGCTGTAGGCTATAATATTGGCATTAACAGTCTTGAACGAGCTTTCGTAATCACCACATCATCAGATGACGGCATTGTTCACAATCTGTCGCCGCTTTCCCATCACACATTTGTAAACGACAGGTCCTTCTTAACTATTCTTGAAGCAATTTCAACTCGGTCGGCCCAACAGATTCGTGGCCTTCTGCGTGACCTTTGGCTTCTTCTGTGTGTAATTCCATCCTCAGCCTATACAAGACCCACTGCTGCGCACAGGCCTTCCTCATGGAAAGAAACACATGTGGAGTATGGGCCATAACACCACGCTAGTTGCGTGTTGGTGAGTTAAAACCAACGGCTTAAAATGCCTTTTTTTACATACGACAGGTAAGCTCTTGACCTTCATCTCACCTGATGGTAAGTGACGATAAGGCCGAAGGTGGAAGCGAGCTTCACCTGTAAAATCCTCAACAACTGAAGAACTAGCTATCTTACCTCTGATTGCCGGAGAACAACAATGCTTAAAACATTGTTATTATGGCGACAAATTTAAGTAAGACGGTGGTGGCTAGCCAGGCGGGCTTAGAAGCCCTACCACCAACCAAAGCGAGCAGAAAACTTCTGCCCCCATGGGGAATCGAACCCGGACCTCCCGATCAACGACCGGTGTGAACCACTAGATCAGAAAGGCGGTTAAAAACATATAGGAGTTTGAGATCATAAAGTTCTGGTCTTGGTAGCTGGTAGTTTTGGTAAAGTTTGTTTTCGAAATCGAAAGCCTAAGCGTACTACCCCACCGATCAGTGTGTAGTTCAATATTAATTTATCCCATTTAATTCAATATTAAAATTTATCTATTTAGAGTTAATCAGGCTGATACTCAATCAGATTCTGATTATTGAACCCAATAAATTAGACGATGGAACTCAAAAACCCGTTCCGAGCTTCTTTATCAGTTGTTAACTTTTAAATCTCTCTTATGTAGTGTTTGGTTATCTATAAGGAAACAATAAAACTTTCTGTCTGTCGGCGTCCTCTTTGATTTTGTTAGCAACTATCGCACCGATGTCATGTCCAATAAAATTAATGTTTTTAACGGTTATATGAGCATTGAGACTGTCGTATTGTTTTTCGTGTTTTATTGTTTTAATAGCTTTTGTATTTCGTAAAAGTTTTTTCATACTATGTTTGACTTTCAAAATGTTAAGATCTTAAGTAATAAAGTTGACATTATGATTGGAATACTCGTAGTGCACTTAAAAGTAGTGTGCTCGTCTTGTAGGATTTTAATGGTGAATACGAACATAAATTTACCAGAATTCTTTTTACCCTTACATTTCAATTAAAATTGCAATCTATGTATTAAATTTTAAAACTCGTATGTTTGTCTAGTACCTTAGATCCAATAAGATAAGCCTGGCAGTGTTTACTTTAGGCTCAGATAATTGTCTTACCTACCTAATTAACTTCCCAATTTTCAACTTAAAAAATATTGGGTCCTTACCTATGAAATTAGTGTTTTTTTTCTCTCTTAGTATTTTATCTGTAACTATTAAGATTCAGAGTATTCCTAAAAAATAATTACCTTGTCTAAAAATAGACTATATTTTTGAGCTCTTTTGATTTGTTTTGATAATTTGTTGTAAGTTTAATTTTGTTAAAATTGGACACGGAGACAACTCTTTTTAAGTCCCGAATACATCATTTTATTTGCATTCACATGAAATGTGATATTACACATATTACTAAAGCTTGTCTAATGATAGATGCCAAATATTATTATCTTTGGATTTGTCGTGAAGAAAACTGAAAAAAAATTTGTATGGAAAATGCAGAATTCCCCAAAATCTCCATACAAAACACCAATCTTTAATAGATTCACATACCTTAAAGAAACCTTGCTAAAAATTGTTCGTCCTTGGCATCAAGTGTGTAGAATAATCAATTCCCAAATATAGTGGTATCGAACTAGGTACATGCCTTCGTTTGTGGCAGAAGTTGGCATGTGTATAACATCACCACAACTACTTCTTGAGGTTGTTTAAGGTCTTTAAGCTCGCTTTATTTTAGAAGTGAACGTCCATGTAAAATTACAAAGTTCAGATTCATTATTTAGTTATTTATTAAAACAGTAGGCCTAGCGCCCAACCAAAGATCGCTGTGCTCTGTTTCAACGGTGAGCTTGATTACCATATCTGATTGTAAGTGCGATATGTTGGTTACAGGGTGGCTTGTCTTCTATGCAGTCAACATAACAGTCTCTCTCTTGTTGCAGCACGTGAGTAGTATACAAGATTGTACGAGTGTCTTCTTGCTACGTTATTCACGAACCATCTGCTGCCCTACTCTCACTAAATTTGAATTGAGATGAATTGGATTTTGTTTTTGGAATTATTTGACACTACCAAAGGACATGACATTTGATGTTGCATTAAATTAATATTGATTTATCTACTTTACTATAGAGTAGGGCAGCTGAATGGCTAAAAATGTACTTGATTGCCAATTTTGTGCAAAATACCGCTTTATTGCTACAGTAATAAGTAATAAACGTACTCACGCCAGACAGAATCGGTACGGAGCATTCCTCTGCTAAGCATCTATTTCAAAACGGAAATTATTTAAAACTTGGTTTATCTTCACTTAACTTTGCCTAATTTATCATTTCCTCCTTCACAAGAGTGGGTGGTCATCGAATCATGCGCAGGCCACGCCGACCGCACAATCGTTAGTAAGAATCAACAAATTGCTATCAAAATAATTACGGCAAACACGCAATATGATAAACTACTTACAAATTTAACGTTTTCACATTCATACATACAATCATGACTATTATCCCCTAAGGGTCCATTGCCATAGTCCGCGTTTCAACAAGCAGTGACTGCACATGTGCTCTACGTGAAGTGGTCAGTCTGTCGCCGCTATAAGCTATTGGATGTTGTGCAGTTCAAATTCCGTTAGTCGCTTTTTACGACACCCAAGGGAAGAGATGGGTTGGTATTATTCTTTTAATGAGCCGCTACCACACGGCTGAACGTTTTTAAACTTTTTTTTTTAATGTAAGTTATCAATTTTTAGTGTAATTTTTGGTTTCGCTTTTGACAACAACAATGACAATTATCTGAGAAGCTCTACTCAGCGATACTCATGAACTTACTCCATGGTCTGTCCTTGGGTGGTTTACCAAATCTTTGTTCGTGTTTCTGAAGGTACAGGTATTGCAGCCGCTTCTGCCCACCAATCCAAAAAAAAACTGAATAACTTTACGTTTGTAAATGTTGGAGCTATTAGCGAATGCTATGCCATAGATATGCTAGCGTCTTGTGGGACCAAAAAATATGAAATATTTTATTAAACATAAATGCCAAATACACTCAGATGGGCGCAAGATACACAAGATTAGCAATACTCAACAACGAGTTAGAAACGTGCCAGAACTGTTGTGGACCACTTGCCGTGTGACGGGGTGAAGCCGGGGATTATGAAAAACGCTGGGTCGTCACTTAGGTATTGTTATATTTAAGAATTAAGGCACAACTGAAACAATTATATAAAAAAAAGGTAAATTACACTGAACACAAAATAATTTCACATATATACATTTCACATATTATAAAAAGGGTAGGGCTACTTACAATTAGGGCTAATTAGGAACTGATAATTTGGTTTGTTGAACTTTGTCTCAGCTTATAAAAATTGATTCACTATATAAATATTTTACAATTATTGTTAGAAGGGAGTCAACCGCTCTACGCACTGACTCTCGTAAGAATGAGCTTCGAGAACAAAACAAATAAAAAGAGACAGACAGCAAATTTAAAATCGGAAACCAAGAGAAAAATGGCCAGAGAAGAGCGCAATGACAGCAACGAGGCGCTAATATAGCTATGGCGCCTCGTTACAGCCGATATCCATGCAGCACACCTAAGGCTCAGTTGTATCTCGACAGAAATTTTATTTCCCCACAACAGTAATCACTCAAGTTAAAATAAATGTTACAATCCCATGAGCAATTCTAAAGTCAGCTTTAAAAGTATACGAATAAATACTAATTTCCATCGCAGCAATTAAACAAACTTGTATGTTACAGCCGTCCGCATGCTCTCCACTGAAACTTGTAAATTTCACTCGAAAGTCATTTAACTTTGAGAGTCACTTCTGAAGTTTCGTCTCGCGTTGATAGAAATACACGCCATTTAGTTTAAGTTAGTATTTAAATATAATTATGGGCTTCAATTGCGAAAGCTTAACTAAAACTATTTTAAATAGTATAAATCTTATGTACAGTTCATTGTATATATCACTTGTCTCTCATTGTACCCGATGCAAGGCAACAGGCTCACCACCTGTTGGATGGGGACCTAACATATCTGGTGAAAAGTGGGTGTTAACACATCTGCCTACTCCTTCGGGAAAGAGGCGTGATTAAAAAAAAAGATTTTTATTGCTCAATATACAATCAGTAACACGTGTTAAGTCTCCCTAGTAAGTGATGCACTACTTGTGTTAGGGATTACTTGGTCTTTCCAATGATGTTATAGAATACATTGAGCAGGCACTTAACCAAGAAAATAGGACAAAATACTGATGATATGTATGTATGTAAATAGTTTAGGTTTAATTTCGCATGTTATTATTACCCATTAGAAAACGCCTTTCATGTTCATAACTCTACAGACCTATAAGAATATTTTATGGTCAGCTTCAAAGCTTCAAAGTCAGACTTATCCGCAATATTACTCTGATTTGTTTCCAGAAATTTTCAGATAGCAATAAATAAGAGGTATTTTGATGGCACTAAGACTTAAAATACCCGTGAAAGTTATTAAAGTTTCACCAAGGCCGTCTCACCGCTCCTCGGGGGAATCAAGCCATTTAGTTGTTCCAAATTATTTGAACTGTTCAACATCTCGGGAAATAGTCCCGTAATTAGAGCTGGGGATTAGTTTAGTTTGATTTAGATTAGATAACAGCAAAATGTTAAATGTACAGTTTGCTATTATCTAATCTAAATCAAAAAAGAAAATAACCTATTCATTCACATATATAAGAGGTAACCTATGAAATCGCCGTATTTTTCCCTCTTAGTATTTTGTCTGTATCTAAAAAGTTTCAGAGTATTCTTAAAAAACAATTACCACCTCTAAAAATAGACCATATTTTTGAGCTCATTTGATTTGTTTTGATAATTTGTTGTAAGTTTAATTGTGTTAAAATTGTACACGGAGACAACTCTTTTTAAGTAACACATAATTTGATTTGTATTCACTTAAAAAGGATAAATATTTTTAATAAAAGTGATACCACACATATTGCTGAAGCTTGTCTAATGATACATGCCAAATATTATTATCTTTGGATTTGTCGTTGTGAAGAAAACTGAAAAAATTTTAGTTTGGAAAATGCAGACTTGAAATTGCCGTTTTTCATAGGTAAAGACTTAAACGGCAATTTCATAGGTAAAGACGTAAACGGCAATTTCATAGGTAAAGACCTATTATTTACGTAAAAAGCGCGCGAGATAATGTGGCAGTGAATGGGACACACTGTTCGTAGAACTGGTGATATTTAAGACGAAAACTTTCTTGAATAGCAGCCACTAGGTTGGTGGTCAGCCTGACCAAGGACATAAGATATCTATAAAAAACATACGTGGCGATTGGAGAAGGCGGCTTTATGGATGCTTCCACCTTTTATCATAAAATAATGTATGTGCTGTTATAATTAGGTATCACATGTATTCTAAACGGTTGCAGCCATTTACCATAGGTGGTTTAATCTGCGTGTTTGTTCATTGCGTTGGTTAAAAAATGTATTTCTACAAAAACGTTAGTCTTTACAATAATGCTAGCTTTGAAACCTACCTATAGAAGAACAAGTTGTGGAGATGACACATGCCAACTTCACAAATTCTGCCACATATGTTTTTGCCTAATTCAATACCACAAAATAAATTTGAACACTAATTTATTCTAGACAAAGACGAACAATCTTGTACAAGATTCCTCTCAGGTGCGCGGCGTAACTACAAAATAATTTATATGTTGAAAATTGCAGAGTTCACTAGGAAATATTCAAGGTTCGAGTTCTGAGTTGAATTCTGGAATTGTATAAACCTATATTGTTATCTGCTAATAAAAAACTGTGAAGAAAAATTAAAATGAAGAAATGAAAAATATTTATTGGTATCTTTAACACGTATACATACAATTGGCTGGGGCGTCCTTTTAAGTATAATACCTGTGTAAGAATGCCCCGCTCCTTCAAACAATAAATAAATTACAAACGTTTAGGTTTTGGAAAATAATGCTAACATTTTTCACAAAAACAGTTTACATAAGTATAAACAAGTTAAGTATATGTTACGTTATAAATAGCAATCATTTTGCGAACAGACTTATATATTTAAAGGGCTTAAGGCCGCTTCTAAACAAACTAATATAAGGAAATAAAACAAAAAAATAATTAAAACAAAATTGTAACAGTTAATTATAATTTATTCTTAGAGAGCTCTTTCAAGAAAACTGTCACATACGATAAGTGGCAAGTACAGTTAAAAAGACATAGGTAATAGAGACAAGTGTCACGCAAAGAACGCGGCAATTTTAAATAGACAACTACAACAGAAAGGCATTATATTTTTTCGTAGAAAATACTGATTTTTCCTACGATAGTTCCGCTTTGGATGGTCGTAATACCATAAAGTATAAGGAATTGCTTTCCATGGAGGAAGGTATATTAGGTGTGAAGGGACAAAGCTGCTTTATTTTCAATATCAAAACAAATTCGAGACTCCATAAAAAAGTAAGCTCCATAAAGTCCAAAAATTCATACGAGACTCGTAACCTACAAAACATAGTAAGCAACAAAAAACGAAACAAAAGCGGTGTTACATCCACTTAATTACAATACGCAATCAAATTATAAGCGCTTAATGAACGGGATAAAATCTGGTACTGTAGGCAGTAATTTACGCTGCAAGTTATCGTATATCGGCAAGGCGAGGGTTCGCGGTTGTACGTCCGCAGCGACAACTAGGTCTTGTAGGCTGCGGGTTTAATTGTGGCCAGGGATCGGGTACACGGAGTTTGGTTTTGCTGGATCGGATAAAACTGTATTCAAGTGATTGAATTATCAAATTTATTGGCTTCTTCATAAAGTAAGATTTTGAATTTGAGTAATTTCGACCCCCAAAATAATAAGCAAGTTTACTTGTGCTATAAATACACTACAAATTGTTTGCCATATGATAAACATCATTGGGCATTAGAAACAAGGAAACGAATAAGTGCTGAAATAGTTGATGATATAACTAGGTGTTAGAAATCAAATAGAAAGACCATTATCATCATCATTAGCCCATTTTTGTCCACTGCTGGACATAGGCCTCCCCTAATGAACGCCACCGCTCTCGATTTTCGGCCGTTGTCATCCAGCCAACACCAACTAGCTTACATATATTATATAGTCATCCCATTTTGTCACAGCGCGTTCCACACTATGTTGGCCGAGTCGCGGTCTCCACTCAAGAACTTTAGGACTCCAACGGCCGTCAGCTCTATGGCAGATGTGACCAGCCCACGGCCACTTCAGTTTGCTAATTCGATGTGCTAAGTTAGTGACCATTATCATGTTTTTCAATAATTCACACAAACTTTACAACTCGTACTTGATTAGCAAACATGCTTAGTCAGAACAGCAGTGTCTATCTTGTTTGCTATAGCATATAATATATCCTACCTTACTATCCTATTAACATTAGGATGTGCAACACATGTTTCAATTTGATTTTATAATTATAAAGCGGTAACCCAGCTAACTATTCATTTGAATTTAAATTGTTGTTTATATCTTGACTGCGAAGACAGTTTTTACTTTGTGGAGTGCCAAACTTGGGGTAATTACCCCCTCGAGGGTAAGATAGCTGTTTCGCGGGGTAGTAAAAGCTGGTAATAAAAATGAATATTTTAGTATGGTACTTCGTATTCATAAGGAGACATTTTTATGTAATTTAAAAAGTGATTATAAAGAAATGTTGGTACAAAAAATTTATATGATCAACAGTATGAAGAAATCAAAGTAAAAGCAGTTTGACTCTGAAGAGGTAGTCGATTCCTTCGTCTCTATTAATAATTTTTTCTCTATAGTTTAATTTTGGTTTCTATTTTGTTTCATTGCTGCATTACAAGAAAGAGGATCTCTTCCTGCTTTCGTATTTCTTCAAACAAACAATCTAGCAGCTATGGAAGTCTTAGAGATCTGGGGTTCTTCAGGGTACTATCTTAGGCCCTCTACTTTAAATTTTTTAAGTATTAGTTAAATAGCTGTCTCATCTATCGCTTCCAGCACAACTAGATCTACCAGTAACCGTATAGCTTGTTCAGCATACATTTATCGCTGGCCCGCGGTAGATTCCAATCAACTGAAGTTAGTGCAAGCCGTGGCATGCTCGCAGCCGTAATTCACGCACACTGTATGCCTAACCTCACGCACAAATCTTGTCTGTCGTCTGCGGCCATTGTTATAGCAGCATGTAAAATTATTCAGTCTCTAACATCCAAACACCGCTGTGACAACGGTGTGATCATTAGATTTTCTAAATCAAGTATAACACACAAATACCTCTATGAAAAAAAAAAAAAAAAAATGAAAAGTGTATTTTAGATCTGTTAGAATGGTTTAAGTTGATTAAGCCATCATGGCATGGTTTAAAGAACTTGATGGATTTGATTGAAGGTCTTATCTGAGTAGGTACTAATTACTAACCCAAAGTCCCTTTCACCTATTTATTTTTATTATTAAAAAAGGATAGTTCAGGTACAATTTTATGCGCGAGGATTATTCGTCCCCAGGTTATGTACGTCCCACTTTTGGGCACGGACCCTGAGAAACACATGAGGAGTATCACGCTCCCCAATGCGGGTTGGTGGGCAGAAACGGTTGCAAGAGCGACCGGGACCAACTGCTTAACGTGCCATCCGAAGCACGGAGGAGTTCGAGATCACATACTTTTGGTCACCCATCCAAGGCTTGACCATGGCGAAGTTAGTTTTGTTTTTGATATCGAAAGCCAAAGCTTACTAGCTACTAAGCCACCGAGCTCCTCCGAGTTTTATTTCTATCTCTCAATGGTTATTCAGCGGAGTGCCTGGGATTCTAAGGCCCGTATTACGGAACTAAACTCAAGCGTAGATCTCTGCTTGAACACTGTTAGAGAGGGATGGCGCTATTGATCCCACACAGCGTCATCCCTTTTTAACTGCGCTCAAGCAGAGATCTACGCTTGAGTTTGGTTCTGTAATACGGGCCTAAGACTGTCCGATTGTCTCATTGAAAGAAAGAAAGAAAAAAAAAAACATTTATTAACCAACAAACACACAATAAGAATAAAAAACAAAGAAAGAACAGACAAACACAGAGTACAGTGAATAATTTTATAAGACTACACAATAACGGTTAATTAGGACCCGGCCTCAGCATATGCTGAATCAGAGACTGACCCAGCGCTGGTGTTCTGACCGGGCCTATTCAAATATATATAAAGATAATAAATAATACATATAAATATAATAATTAAATAAAACCAGCACAGACGACACAAAATTCTCACAAACAATATAAAAATAACAGCCACAACAAACAAAAAACAAGAAAAATATATACAGGAAATAAAAGTACTGGAAACTAAATATACGTGTGTAGAAGACACACGTAGCAGTTAATCCGTGACGACCTCCGTGGCCGAGGATTTGAACATAGTATACATATCGCTCATCCAAAAGAATAATGACATAATTACCAAAAAGTCGAAAATGAGTTTTTGATGCCATAACTTCATGTTTTGCACGTTTTATCCATGGTAAAAACGACAGAATTGTTGTTCCATTAGTTTCCGACAGAGAGAGTCATTGCCGTCATGGTGTTGGCCTATACTTCGAAAGGATACGCGGAAACATCGACAAAGTTTATAAAATGTAGACAGATATATAAAAATAAAACTAAAATTTAATATAATGTTGTTTAAATTCATGATTTATTCCAATATCCAAAGCTAGTTTAATGTCATAATTGTATTATTTGATGTATAAAATGTCATAAATGTACGTCTGGTTTGTTTTATTTCGTTTTTTCAAATAGTTATCTTAAGTTTTCTCGCAGACTTTTTATGTTATATTATTGGTAGTAAAGTAACACAACATAACTATTAAAATATATCAATAGAATGATTGGAAATTCACAATATTTTCGATGCCAAACTTTTAAAACGCTCTCCTGAAAAATCGCAAAAACGTAATTACGTCAATATTCTTTTGGATGAGCGATACATCAAGGTGTCATCTCTTAGGTTTCGTTTAAGGCTGCTATTTGTGTGGTAAATATATTAAGTATTATTATGTATTATATCAATCCGTTACCCTGGATCTCATAGCACAAGCCTTGCATCAGTAATATGTAATGTTATACTGCGACAAATTAATTTTTTTAATGCAGTGGTGGTAACCATTTCAACTGTTTTTTACACACAACCTTTTTCATAATCAAAAATTTAATTAAATATTATTTCATTTATATCAGATTCATTCAAAGTAATATACACTTTAAAGCTAAGACAATAGAGGCTGGAATTACTTAGCAACACAAAAACTTAAGACAAATGAGGTACCTACCCTGGCAGCGCTAAGCCGCAAAGAAACTTCTTAAGGTTTAATTAAAAGAACATCGCGATTACTGCTATATTAGTTACAATCAAAGAACAGGATATTGGAGAGGTCAAAGTTATAAATATTTTAGGGTTAAATGTTTCTTGCTTAGTTTCTAGAAATGTTCATTAAGACCCATTTCTCGACAATCACAAACACACTTAATTATAATGAAACTTTCTGCATTTGTTATGTAATATTTAAGGTTATTATTATTACTGAGGTCCACTTGCAGAAAATTTTTAAACTTGTCATAACTTGACTTTGTAATAATTTGACATTTCGGACATAATAAAATCGACAAAATTACTAAAACGACTTTCAAATATTTTTCGATTTTATGTTTGTTAAAACTTATATTGTATTGGGTCCTTACCTATGAAATTGGTGCTTTTTTTCTCTCTTAGTATTTTGTCTGTAACTATTAATATTCAGAGTATTCCTAAAAAATAATTACCTCGTCTAAAAATAGACAATATTTTTGATTTGTTTTGATAATTTGTTGTAAGTATAATTGTGTAAAAATTGGATTTAAGTGAATGCAAATAAAATTATGTATTCGGGAGGCACTTAAAAAGAGTTGACTTCTTTTTAAGTGCCTGCCGAATACATCATTTTATTTGCATTCACTTAAAAACGATAAATAGTTTTTATGAAGTGTGATATTACACATATTACTAAAGCTTGTCTAATGATAGATGCCAAATATTATTATCTTTGGATTTGTCGTTGTGAAGAAAACTGAAAAAATGTTAGTATGGAAAATGCAGAATTCCCCAAAATCTCCATACAAAACACCAATTTCATAGGTAAGAAATATTAGAATGATCAATCCAAATGGGTCAGCGGGGAGAAATACGAAATTATGGGAGAAAGCGAAACCTATTCTTAGGAATTATGGCATCAATTTTAGATAAAGTAATAATGGTATTAAAAAAAAAATTCCATTTTTCATACCTACCTACTTAATTGGGAATCGATCCTAAATTTCAATGTCGTAACCGAATCAAAATTTAAATTACCAAGTCTAAATTCAAAAAATAAGCGTTGTTTTTGTTGTTTATGTGAGTCATAAATAACAAACATAAAAAACACATTTTAAATGGAATTCTGTTAAAATAATTTTAATAAATTCAACAATTTATTTTTTTTTTTTTTTTTTTTGTAAAATTCTCCCGTAGGGAAGGCAAAGGGAACGAAGCCCATACAGCC
This sequence comes from Parapoynx stratiotata, assembly GCA_910589355.1. Lineage (NCBI taxonomy): Eukaryota > Metazoa > Arthropoda > Insecta > Lepidoptera > Crambidae > Parapoynx > Parapoynx stratiotata. The sequence goes on along the minus strand of OU342468.1, from coordinate 2,262,462 downwards.
ATGTCTGCAATATATATATCTTCAATAGTTTGCATTGAAATGCTAGTGTAATGCATTTCAATGCATCTTGGGAGAGTTTGGCGTCAAACGATCGATGGCAGACACTGTGGTGCTACTTGGATGAGGTGGATTACCACGATAAAAAACTCATCACTTTTCACACCACTTGACGTTTATTTCGATAATCCTCCATATTGCACATCATCACAGACACTTATTACACAAAACTACACTGATTTTACGTAACAATATCCACTACGTACAATATTACAATCATCGAAATAAAAATCACGTCCGCCATAGTTGAATGCCGCCAAAAACCCCCCTTTTTTTTTTTAATTGTAGCCATTTTCCTTGATGCATAGGTTAATTGTCTTGGGCTACGAGTGTAATATGGCGTTTTTCTATTCAATCGAGGTGCATCTATGCTAAGATACTCTCCAAGCCTCTTGTTATATATAGCTATAGCTATGGTAACATGGAAAAAATTATCTATTTAAGATAAAAATTAAAAACAAAGTTTTTAAGCAAATCAATCTAAATTCTAATCCGTTTCATAAAAATGTTATGTTATAATATTATTATTTCAGCAGGCCACATAGGTCGTATTCAAAGCTGAAATAAAATTGTGTTTCAATACTGACTTATAATATATTATGGAACAGAATTTCGTGTTGAAAAATATTAGTTTGAGACGATTTCATAACCTCTCCATAGATTCCGAAACTCATAAGTATCGATCAGATATTAATGGGCCTGTCAATAGTGTGATGTAATTATTATATATGATTTCAGATCCAAGATAAAACGTTATTATTTTCCTTACAGAACTTAGTGCGTAAGATTCGCCCCCTCTTAATTGCCGTGTACAGGCTGAAGAGCTCAATATAAGCACCCTTAATACGTCCGACATTAAGCTCATAATTGACCGAGCAATTACATTTACAAGAATTTATTCTTACACACAAAATGATTTATACTTGTTCGCGTTACAGGTGATAAAGTGCCCATGTAGTGGATTCATTTACTCTCAATAACAGGGTGGGTAAGACTGAAGTTTGGTTGAGGGTTAAGTGATTGGGGAATAGCGATTTTAATAATCATACTGCCAACATCACGAGGATATTACTTTTTGATAAAATTAATCGGACGAACTAAAAAAGAAAAAACTGAAAAAACTGCATTTACAATGAAAAGAAAAAGTATACAAAAAGAAAGGAAAAAAAAGAAAAACAAAAAGAACATTTAAAAACTTCTTTTTGGAAAAAAATTTAACTAACTAATATTATAATAACTAATTACTAACAACTTATAAAAGCTAACCCGATATACATATTAGTATTTATACAACAACATTAAACAATTATTTAAACTCAATTTAATAATTATATTAACTATACTTGATTGATATTATTTTCATAACATTGTCTAAAATGAACCTGGACACTAATGGGGAAAATACCAATAATGTTATAATCGACCCCAGTTTTATGTTGCCATGTTGAATTACACGATTTTTTTACATATAAGATAGGTAGGTAAGGTAAGAACTGGACTGGATAATGTTTACGTGTTGTAAAACACATGTTATATAATGTTACATAGGTAGTACCTTTAAAAGCCATCAGCCCTTAACTTACACCAAACCAAGCGATATCGTCCTTTTTGACTTATGGTTGTGAACAAGGAGTGTACTAACATAAAGTTTTCTGCAAGTGCACAAGGATTTATGCTAACTACAATTTTATTTAAACTCGCGCTGATAAAAGACCTCGCCAGTATATTATTAAAGTTTTTACTCGGTTACTTGTAGGTACTGTTGTGAACAATGCTTACAAGGTTAACCGTTGCGTCTGAAGTCATATATTTTTCTTTATTGGTTGTGCTCCGTTTATTTTTGGGTTTCTTAGTAGCTGAGTCTTGTACGGGTGGGTCTTCTACATGACGTCCCAGGTTAAAAATGGTCGGTACGAGTCTCTTTTTTTTTTTTATTTATTTTTATTACTCTTACAACACTCCTTATAACTTGTCCAAAGCAAAAAGCTTATGCCCTTAAAGTTAATAGCTGACAAATAAATATTGGACACCGCACTACAAGCAAAGTACATAACCTTCTCTAGTTTCGATCTTGATGAAAAGAGACGAGCTTTGCTACCCCAGTCGGACGCTCACGATTCGAGTGGTAATTCCACCACCAACACGACTAGCTATCAGTATACTGCTTCTATGTTGATGGGTAGGAATCCATTAACAATCCTACCGTTATGATGTGGTTAGGTGAGATGGCAGACATAAACTATATGGCTTGTCACTATTATGGAACAATTTATAAAACGCTAAATATCACAAATCACTGAACACAAAACATAAAGAATATTATAAAAAGTAGGACAACTTACAATAGTGCCTTGGAGAAGTTATTTAAGTTATTTGAAAATTTACTGTATATTTTATAATGTAATATATCATTAAATTTATTACAATAGTTGTAACAATTCATTTATTATAATAAATTTAGGCGTCGCGACCGCTCCAGACGCTGACTCTGATAGGAATGAAAATTGGAGACCAAACACAATGAAAAAAAGATCAGTTGCTTAATTCAAAAACAAAACGAGTAGAAAATGGCCAGAGAAGGGCGCAATAAGAGCAATGAGTCGCTAATACTGATATAGCGCCTCGTTACACCGTATAGCTGGATACACAGTTTAGGCGTCTGTGATACTCACCCAGTAGCACTTGTGTGAGTCCCACATCAACCTATGAAGTATCTCAATCCAAGTTGCCAAAAAGGTGAACAAAAAAGCCGACTTACTGAATTTGTTATTCAATAATCACACTTTTTACATGGACATTGGCACATAAATATAATTAACGGTAACAATTATTGTCCGTTTCAATTGATTTCAATTACTTACAGTCATCACAAAAAGAATGTACCAACTGCTTTTCTCGCCTAGCATGTCGTAAAAGGCGACTAAGGGCGTATTGGGTACTGGGTCTGTAATTGTGTAGGCGATGAGCTAGCCACTTGTTACTACTCTTTCACGATTTTTCATCTGACCAAACCCAATTTTTGTTTGGCTGAATGTGGTCTTGAGGAACACATTGCTCCTTGGACTCTGCCTACCCCTTCGGGGATTATAGGCGTGATTTTATGTTTGTATCAGAAAACATTTTAGATATGAAATTTTACCTTTGTTTTGTTTATCTTTTTGGCAACTTGGATTGAGACGTATTATACACTGCCAGCGGTAGGTAAAGAAATTAATTAGATTTTTGTAGTTGCTAAAACTCTACAAGATACCAATTCGAGCCCATCCACGAAAAGAACGACTATGCCCTATCTTCTTTTTCTGCCCTGTTCCCAATTCTATTTGGGGTCGGCGAAACATGTCTTCTTCTTCCACTCTCTTCTATTACTCGCCAAGTCAACACTCACTCATCATCATTATCATTATTGAGACAATCCATCCATCTTTTCTTTGCTCTTCCTCTCCCCACACGTTCATCCACTTTCAAATCCATAACTTTCCTCGTGACATGATCATTCTCCTTCCTCATTACATGTCCATACCTATGCCCTATATCTCCTATATAAAAGATCAAACAACATCTATTTTTACATTTATTATTCTGACATTAAGATTGAACAATAATCATGGTATGGTACACAACAATTATACTGCCAAAGCGCAGACACTAAATAAATGTTTGATTTAAAAACTTAGTCTACAGTAAGGTCCACTTAAAACGTCAAGCGTTCGTGTACGCGTTGACCGATGGTTGCTGGCGTTAATTACTGTTATTTAAAAGTGCTCACGTCAATCATGTAAGCATTACGTTGGAAAGCTGGGCAGTGATGTTGGCTTATAAGGAAAGATGTGCAAGGTAAACACATTCGCACTCGCGCTATTAAAGACACTAAACGTGTTACAACAATCGCTGCCGTTTTTACTCCATACACAGTAAATATCATAAGCCAGCGGTAGCAGAGTTGGGACTACTCGTTCGAGACACTGAGTTTGAATAATAATAATAATAAATATCTTCAGACATTCACACCTATCAACAAGCCCCATTTTAAGCAACTAATGCTGCTTGTGTTACGGACACTAGATGACGGATAACTATATTTAATAGATCAACACATATAAATATTCTGAATATATATAAATATAAACATCCAAGACTGGAGAACAAATGCCTGAAAATTCATCACCCAAACATTTGCCCCCACCGGGGATTAAACCCAGAACCTCTCGAGATGGCGACGCCTTGAGACCGGCGTACAGACCACTCGACCACGGAGGTCGTCAAATAAAAAACTTATGTATAGTTCAGTTTAAATAATAATAATATTGCTATAATATGGCTTGCCCCACATTGTGCCCGGTGCATGGCAACAGGCTCGCCACCTGTTACATGGGGATCTAACATATCTGGCGAAATGTGGGTGTTTAACACCTCTGCCTACCCCTTCGGGGAAAAAGGCATGATGATGTTATAGTAAATGTCAGTTCTGCTCGCATTAGTTTGCAGCGCGCGCCGTCTAGGGATGTTCCGATACCATCAGTTTCGAATAGGCTAGTTGACTCCTATCAAAGGTAATGATAATGTAATAAAAAATAATGTTTAATTCCCATAGTATTTAGTACAAGGGTCCGAAATTTACCAAGTTCAATAAATATAAATTAGGGGTTTCTGTAGAAATTCAATTTAAACATGTTTTAGTTTTCCTTTCTTTTAAATCTGCCAAAAACGCTATCCACCATGTTTCTGAGCAAATAAATTATCAATTATAAATAAAATTATCAATTTCGTGAAGTGAAGTAACGCATCATGTAAACAATTCTTCGCATGATCAAAATCCGCCAAACGCCAGTCGCAGCCTGTGTCACGCATGCGTATTGAATTGTTTACCAAAATCGTGACCTTACGGCACAGATAATTCATAAACCATCTAGACCGAAGGCGATTTTGACAGTTAAGCAAAAACGTAAATTAATATTTATTGTTAAAGGCGTCGAAAAATTTTTTTTTATGGTGATGGCTAACAGTAATAAATAATTTGGAGCCTAATAAAAAAGTCAACTAGCCTATTATCGATTCCTACTCATATGAATAGTACTCATATTATTTTTCGATACTACTCATATAAATACTCCTAATCTATCGATACCTAATGATATCGATACTTTTTGAGGTTGGTAGTAAATGGAAAAAAAAAATACTATACTATCAAATCTTATACAGGGGCTCTTGCATTCCTAGTGTAAGATATCATTGTAAAATTCTTAACTTTTTTAGTTGCGTCAAAAAGGTTATTTTTTATTGGAAAAAGTCATTTCTGATACTATCCGCTAGGAGCGCTTTTCACGTTTCCCATGGATATTGAGCGTCTCGGGGGAACTTGGCAGCATACTGGTTAGTACGCTTTGGCTTTCGATTTCGAAAGCTACCTTCGCCATAGTCAGGCCATGGATGGGTGACCAAACTTTGTGATCTCGAACTCCTCCGCTTCGGAAGCCACGTCAAGCCGTTGGTCCTGATCGCTATTACGACCGTTTCTACCCACCAACCCGCATTGGGCCAGCGTGGTGGTGTTACGGGCCATACTCCTCATGTGTTTCTCCATGAGGAAGGCCTGTGCCCAGCAGTGGGACGTATGTAGGCTGAGGACGATTGACCTTCTTAACGCAACTAAAAAAGTTAAGTTTATTACAATGATAACGTACACCAGCGGTGATGCAGGTAGAAGTGTCATCTCATTTCATAGCTTTCAGTGGCAATCATAAGTTCCTCACGTGGTGGAGCAATTTCCGTCATGGCTAGAAAAAACGTCCTTAAAATCATTTACCGATGATCATTTTTAACACTACGCTTAAGGAATCGCATCTTCCATTTCACCGTATTTAAACCAAAGCAGCGGCAATACAACTAGCTCTGCTTAAAATGCAATATTGACATCTTTTAAAATAAGCCCCAGATATTCAAACGTCAGATATTTCAGATATTCAAACGTCAGATACTTCAGACCTTCAATGTAGCGAGTGCTAAATTCATTGGTTACAAAACATCTTAAATGTCCATAATGTATTTTCTTTTATAGTAATATAGTCCACATTGCATGCCGTGGCCACCTTTAGTTAAGATGGCAATTAGATTAAGGCTAGATTTTTCAATCCTCAGATAAAATTATCCGCCATTTAAAACTATCAATGTCACTTTCTAAAGTCATGAAAAGAAAAGAGACAGAGGTAACATTTGACTGACAGATAGTTTTATCTGAGGATTGAAAAATCGGGCCTAAATTAATTTTATGTAATTTTATGTGAATCTTCGTACTAGTGTTTTCCTTGTTGGTTGTCCTAAAAAATAAATAAAAAAATATAATAAGAAAACTGAAGACCCTAATCAAAGCTTTTGATCCCTCAATAGCGCTAATCGATATCCCCATGGCGTGGCACGTGGGAATTCAAAGTCAAACCCGTTCAAAGCGTCTGGAAAGTTCATCGGGTGAGTAACTCCCCTTATGTACCTATGTATGAAGCCCAGTATATAATAACTTAACCGTAAACTCAAGAACCGAAACCAGCTGAAGCTAGACTTTGCAGTTCATGAAGAGATTATTTTACTCTCTGAAAATTATGATTAGTTGTGTTACGATTTCATTTGACCAATATTATAATGGGACTGACTGTTTTTGCGAGGCTTCCTCGTAGTCAAAATTATATAGAGAGTAAAGGCATGAAGAAATAGGCATAAGCCACAAATGTATTGTTTATCCTATAGAGTCGGTTGTCAGTTACTATGACAGATCCTACGGTTTAATGAGCCTTTCGAAGAAAGATACTAGGAAGACATTCAAAATACTAATATGATAGTAAGAGTTGATTTATTTTTAAAATTGAAGGAAAATTTCTGATAGCTCCACAAAGAAGCAACTAATAGAAATGCAAAACCTATTTCACCAATCGATGAAATTGTTGAACAAGGACTGCGTCTTTATAAAGTTTTCATTTCTTTACTAAAATTATTAAATACTCCACTGGTGTACGTGCCTTAAATACAGAATTCATTTAGGAGAACTCTCTCACAATAATATTACCACATTTATTCTGTACTCGTTTTAGGACAAGGCCACGAAACAACCTTTTTCTTCGAAAAATTCTTCGCAGTATCCATATTTTTATATTTTTGTCAGAAGATATCGCGAGAATATACAATTGCGTACACAGGTTCTAACACAAATGCTTATTTGATTTACTCTGAATTGACTCGGTAACCAACAAAATGCCAATGCGATAAAAGTCTCTATCTTCAAAGGCATAATAGCCTCGTGATGTGTGCCAAACATTTTGCTTGGTTACACATAGATCAATATTGTCATTTAATTCAAAGCGACATTTCGTTATATTATACTGTTTTACATATCTATCAACATTTATATATGTGTTAACGCCTTTGCTTGTCTCTTTTTTTACATTTAGATAGACTTACGCTTGGCCACTAATCGCATGATGGAAAGCAATTTAGGAGCCTAAGGTGGGACGCGCTTGCCTAGAAGAAACCGATTCACTCATGACTTGAGTTCATGTAAGTGGAGGTGGGTGGTAGGCGGTTTCAGGTATTTAAGCTTTATGATTAAATATAAATACTATGTTATCTTAAAGTTCGTTAAAATTGTTTTTTTTTGCAGACGCGCAAGACATAAAGCACTTACTGATTTTTGCCGCATCCGCTACCCTTGTACTCCGCTTCCTTTTATACCAGGGTTCATAAGGCGGAGTCATTTGTCAAATCCACAATTTAAAAAATCTAACTGACTTCATTTATCATCAGCGTAAGAAGGTAAGCGTCACTACTGAGCTGAGCATGCTGTTCACTCTAGGCAGATCCAGTGCGGATTCGCGGGTAGAGGTTTGTAATTTGTAATCCGTCGCCTCACCCACCAAATCTTTTCACCCATCCAACAAATCTGATAGATTTGATTATGTTATTGAATAAGCATACAAAACAACCCACTTCATGGTTAGTGGCTTTCGTAGTCTATGAAAGCTTGCAGTCTGAATATGAAAGTATGAAGTGCTTGTGTTCATGAACCGTCCTTGCTGACGCCATAAAACCTATGTTTCTTTTTCTGTGAAGAATCTTTGATCTTCTTCTTTGTCCTGCCCTGTTCCTACTTCTATCATTTGGGGTCGGCGCAACATGTCGTCGAGTCGTTGCCTAAATCTTGATATATATACTATTTTACAAATGTAAGTTATTCGGTACTAAGTACTACTGGCTCCTTAAGATATTTCGTATTTTCCTTTAGGTAACACGAAGAGAAAATCTGAATTCTAACAAAAAATGTTCCGTAAATTCCCAGTTACAATGTCCTAAAACATCCCGCCAGTTCCGTATGTAAAGCTTTTTAATAAGCCTGCCTTTTGGGCTTACGTCGTTCCTACATTCCAAGGAAAATGTCAGCATTCTGTGGTAAAATCCTACTTTATTGTTATTGTGCCGCATTTTGAGGATCCACAGAAAAAGATATAAACCTGGAAATCGGTTCGGAGTAAATAAAGTGAGGGTAGGATCTGGCTTTGAACAGCTGAATCGCTGAGATAACAATTATTGGAACTTTATAGCTGGTTACCAATGCTACAATGAAAGGAGAGGATGTAAAAAGCATATTATCTAAGCTGAACATGAACTATGCCAGCCTTATTATGTAACTATGTTGTTCACGTTTTTCCTGTACTTTACGATAGCGAGATAACTTTTGGAAATGTAATTTATTTTTGTGGATTTTGGATAACTTGCGTAAGTGTAAAACTTTGGACCTTACTACATGTAATTCTTCCATTTATGACAGTTTTAAAATTCGCTAGTAGATAATTAACATTGCTTAGATTATATTGATGATAATCTTAATAAACATTACATAACAGATATGTTATACCCGCACATTTCGCCAGATATGTTAGGTCCAAATCTAAATCTGAATAACCCCGACTAAACACCCTACTATAAAAAAGCTAGTTTGAACAAAAATTTAGTTGATGCCAATTTTGAAGCAATTCCAATACAATTCAAACTACTTACTCCACAAAATATTTACTTTCAGAACAAAAACGTGGGAGATTTGACGTCATAAGGAGAGACATATTTTCCCGTCAATTTTATGCCTTTTTGAATGTACTTACGATGAAGGCGTGCATAAATTTTTCAAAATATTTGTCCTTAGAGCACCTCTCTAGCATACAAGTGAGGGTGATTTTATTATTCGCGAACCCCAACTTGAGGGGGGAATCGTCAAATAAATTGTTCAAAATAGAAACATTGGCTCAAGTACCTTTAGTCATAGGTTCCATTTATAATATTGAATCAGCATTATACAAAATTGTAGATATCATAAGGAAAGACTTCATTAGGGATTTCAAATGCAAATTTAAAGACTAATATTAAAAGATTGAGACAAATTAATATTCAAAGGCGTTTAAGTATCGCGCAAATTAAATTTAGCTACAAAAGAGACAGCAAAATATACTTAAGAAGGCATATCTATGTACCAACTTTTCGTCTAATTAAATTAATCCCAAAATCAGTACCTTTGAGAGGTTTCCTTTCGATCTTTCATGGCCAAATTCAATTTTCCTTTTTTCCGCCTCTAATGAAAACATGGACGTTGAGCAAACCAACTCGAAAATCGTATAAACTTGGGCTCAACATCAAAGATGCAATGTAAGCTTTAGAACAGCTCCGAAAGAGTAATTCAATAAAGTAAATTTTAATGCGAAAAGATCTAATGAAGATTGCCTTCGAGTTCATAACAAACATTAATTATGTAATGTTTTAAGCCTACAACAAATGTTTGGCCAAACACGACTGGGAGTTAAAGCCAGCAAGTTATTTAATAGCTATTGATACAGAACTTGAGACGAGGTATTAGACGTAAACGTTGTAAGTAAAGCGAGGTAGAGAATTGCTTGTAACCACGCCTCCCTTACTAGAAGTTCGCATTAAGATTTCCTTGCCAACCCACTATAGTCTACTTGCTTTTCGAGTGTCTAATTATTATATAGCAAACATTCATGTATTAATCCCTTACACGTGGTATTGTAATTGTGATTTTGGAGACACAAACAAATTATAAATAAAACTACATATTAATATAGGGGTAAAACCTATCTTGCTGATGCGTATATCTACCTACCTACAAATATAGGCTACAATTTACACTTAACTTCTATATTCCACGCATAGTCTCAAACAAAAAATAGAATAAGAAGAAACTAAATAAATAGCAATGAAAGGACCTCGTATATAAAGAACTCTTTTGTCGTCTAAGATATATAATTCCGAACATTAAATCTGGTGTATGTGTCTCCGTCTGCTTTCCATACCTCTATTATGCTTTGTAAGAATGTGTATTTTAATAGCATCACAAGAATCCCCTCAGGTATGGAATATGGAAATTCCTGGAACCCTAATGTTTGTGCTCCTCCCCTGTGGCATAAAACACAAGAAGAATAACAAATTGCAATAAAATAATGCAGAGTGAAGTCCCACCTTATAATAAAAGTTACATTCGGAGGCTCAAAGAAATTCAACTAGAAGTTTCGTAAAGAAAGGAAACCAAATTCTCCGCCATCCCGGCTCTCCAGGCGCGAACGAGAGCTGATGCTCACTGCAAGTTTTTCCTTAAGCAGTCTAGTACGAGATAGAAAATAAAGTTAAGACTGGAACAGACAAAGAGTTGCCAAGAATTAAAACTCTAATAAAATGTGACCACAAAGCTTTAAACATGGTTTTAGTGTCGTCTACTAATTGTCACATTAGAATGATGAGTCTAACTAAAAATTTATATCATCGGATTTTGTATTGTTTTATGTCTACTATACCTATCATCCTTAATTCGTTGTTCATAGCGAATTTAAATCAATCAAGACTCCATTCCCAAATAAACTTTGAAATAGCTTTCAATCATGTTAGTTGTAATTATATTTCATTGCATTTGCAACTTGTCTTCATAATGTTTTGAATCTCTATCATAACTAACTATATGATTTAATTGACCTTTAGTATTAGTTGTCGTTATTCTATGCAGAACGCGATGTAACAATTTTATGAAACGCAGATCTATTGATCATATCATTGACTGTACCTATATAATAAAACAGCAATTTTCTTAAAAATATGAGTACACACTCATTTTTTTTTAATATGACATGTTAGCTCTTGGCCTTCATCTCACCTGACGGTAAGTGACGATAAGGCCGAAGGTGGAAGCGAGCTTTACCTGTAATCCTCAACAACTGAGGAACTGGCTATCTTACCTCTGATTGCCAGAACACAACAATGCTTTTAAAATTGTTATTATGGCGACAAATTTAGGTAAGACGGTGGTAGCTAGCCAGGCGGGCTTAGAAGCCCTACCACCAACAAAACCGAGCAGAAAAACCCCTGCCGCCGTGGGGAATCGAACCCCGGACCTCCCGATCTACACCCGGTGGTGTCAACCACTAGACCAGAGAGGCGGTTAAATTCGGATATTGGACATTTAATAGTATAAACTTACCTAAGCTTATTCTTCTATGTTAACGCTTGCATTTTATTTTTAACAAATTCTTTGTTTGTCTAATAGCGGGTAACCATTATTGGCCTTTTGGAATAATCCCAAATTATCCCAAATAAAATAAAAAAATTAAAGACGGTATTTCCAGTCCAAGTAATAGTTCCGCAACACTTAAATCCCCCGCACGGCGAAAGATTTTCATATTCAATTACAAATAGACAAGTGCGTCTCAAGCTTTGCCTTTGACGTCTTCACGGTTAGGGAATATTAGGACCCTTACCTGGAGGGGACGAATCAGCAATGTATTTTAGTATTTGCACGCTCTCTTTGAAGAGATCCAACGATTGATGCCTCTCAATCCAATTATTGTTGGACTTGTTAGATTGCCTTTTAGTTAATTTTGACTTGTAAAGGAGACATTTGAAGTGTAATCGGTGCTAGATTTGAAGATTTTTGAATATTAAATGGTCTGTCACTTATAAAGTTTTGTGCCTTCTGGATATTATAAAAAGCCAGCTAGGTATGTATAATAAAACGGCATTTCTCGTGCCAAAGAGTTTGGGTAATAAAATACAACATTCGTTTTTTGTATCCTTTAAATGATAGCCGCTTTCGGATACTTCTTTAAAAAATCTCTTAATATTGATTGACCATAGGTAGAAGAATGCTTAGTATGAAAGTGGATGGCTGCAGAACGAGAGGAAGGCCACGAAAGCAGTGTATTGAGTGTGTGAAGTGTCATATGAGAAGTAAAACAGAAAAAGAGAGATAAACAAGTAAATGTTGAACTGACGAGTGCTAGGGAGTGTGGAAGAAGATATGTGCCGACCTCACCTAGAGTGGAAAAAAAACGACAGAAAGGTAAAGAAGTGGAAGCTTTGTTTATGCTTTGAATATTTTGTGTGTTTGGTTTTCCTTCTTCTCGTTAAGATTCACATGAATCGAAGTCTCAGCGTATTTGACTTAAACCCGCATACATAGCTTCTGTTTTATTTTGTGTGCTTCCGTATTTCACACGGTCACCGTTACATCGTCAACGTAATATAACAAAGTTTTTAATTAATACTTCATGTCCCCGCAGTCTGTCGGCCGCAGCCGGCAACTTGCTTCACTCATTTGATGCTTGCGTTTTAGCTTCCGTGTTTGTTTCGTATAATGCAGTCGTTAAATATTGCTTAAGTTACACATGTGGTCTTAAAGTCTTTACGTTTCTTGTGATTCAAAATCCTTTACCGGTTTCTTTAAATAATAGCCGCTTTTAGATACATTAACTATATCTTTAAAATTGCATCTACATTGTTAAATGAACTTATTTTAGCAATTACTTCTTTTGAGCCATTGGATAATACTAGTTCAATGTCTTTTATGTTACTCTGTACGTTATGGTCAAGAACAAACTACTTATTATACTACTAGCAAATACATTTTAAGAAATGCTAAGAATGTGCGTTTTGTCTTCCGTGGTACTGTAAGAACAGCACAAATCTCTATGATAATGATTTATAGTAACAAATGAAAAGATAAATAACAAAAGAATGAGTCATTTAAAATTTTAGATTCATATTAATTTCAACACAATCTGCTAATTTGGATAAAGTTAGACACCCTCCTTTAACAGGAATTAAATCTACCTGCTTCAAAATCTAAAACTCAGAATTCACTCACACTGCACAACCTGCCGTACTTGCTCAGCCGAAGATCAAACAAAATATTACATGCAGGGGGAACACCAACAGAATAGCGTTTATTATGTTCCTGTGTAAGGATAAAGGATGGAAATGAACATACGATGCAGCCCACCCCACCAATGTTTCATATAATTAGCTTAAGCGGTTTAACGAGGGTGATTCTGTTTGAATAAAATTTTTCAAATTTTCTAATGAATGTTTAGATTGGACATACGAATTTCATCGTGTATTTGAATATAAAGTGGGATTGCAGACTCTTTAGAAGCAAACTTTTGACATGTGTACAAATAATGGACCAGTTGCTTTGTTTAAGGTTTCTTTGATGTAAATATTTCGTGTCATTTGTATGTAGATGACATTTTGATTGTCTATAGTTTTATCTCTCTTTAAAAATAAATAGATTTCTTTTATTTATGTGGGTTTTTATTACACGCTTTTATTAATCTCACTTTGTTTCTTTTATTTATTATGTTGACATGTTTTTTGTCTTAACAAAAATGGTAACGATTTTGAAATCAAAGATTTTTTGAAGCGGCCGGCGGGCGGCGGGGCGGTGACGTAACAATAATAATTAAAATAAAAAAAAAACAAATGCTGATCCATTTGCCTTACAAAATCTGTATTCTATTAAAATGTACCTAGCCATTCAAACATTCCTTTTTATAATTTTTGGTTTTAAAATTCGCGTGAGATACTTTTTATTTGCAATCAACTAATCCCCTAATTCTTTACCCTGTGTTCGTCCTTTACCTGCTACACCCTTTCAGTGACAAAGATCACGTCAATCATAATCTTTTTTTTTACAGCTGTCACCAAGCTGTCAAATTAAAAATCTTGACTCGCTCGTCTGTTGAGGCGGTCGGGAATTGAATCAAAAACATTGAAAGGCACCGAAAGGGTTCTATTTGAGCAGTGCTGATTTTTTGACAACTCGATTATGATAACAAAATTTGAAGTAAGGATTACAATAGGAAGTATCTTTTGTGTCAAAATGACCACAATAGCTGTCACTGTCAGTAACTGTAACAGTGACATTTAAAGGTTGATGTGAATAAAGTATTGTTTATTATAAATGACAATATTATTGTAATTGTGAGTGTTAAAAGGGTCCAGATTTCAGTCGCCCAGTAGGTACGGGCAGATGTTTTAAAGAAATATTTGTTATTGGATGAAAGTACGTTGTTGTACACATGTATTATTATATATTTTACTGTTAATTATGGTATTAAATAAGTTTGATAATCAGTAAAAGTTTTATTGGTATTATAGTTGTTTTTTTAAAGGGCTCTATACACGAACAGATGAGCTCCTGTGAATTTATAAGAGCAATTGAGCATAGAAGTAGAATTGTTATTAACATTTTGTAATAGGCACGTTATCATTGATCTATCTTCGTAGTTTGACTCGACTATGCTGACCCAATGCAGATTGGCGGGGACCAATAGCTTAATGTGCCTCCTGAATGACTAAGAAACTAGAATGTGATTACCTATCCAAAGTTCAAACGTTTGTTATATATATCATACTGGCTATCTTACCTCTAATTGTCGGAACAGAACAATGCTTGCTAACATTGTTCCTATGGCGGCAGATTTAGGTAAGACAGTGGAAGCTAGCCAGGCAGGCTTAGAAGCTCTACCACCAACTAAACCGAGCAGAAAAATCCCTGCTCCCGTGGGGAAACGAACCCCGGTGCTCCCGATCAACACCCGGTGGTGTCAACCACTAGACGTGGCATTTATTTTGTTTTCGAGAAAAATTTACCGCGCCGTCAGCGTCACCGTAGTGATGTTCCCATGTCAAGCTCATCTGTTTGTTCTATTTAAAAGCCTGTGCCTAGCAGTGTGACATAAAGACCGACAATGATCACATTCTCAGCCTATATACGCCCCACTGCTTGGCACACGCTATTCTTATAGAGAAACATGGTCAGGCCGTGGATGGGTGACCAAAACTTTGTGATCTTGAACTTCCGTGCTTCGGAAATGAGGCCGTCCGGCCTATTACAACCGTTTCAACCCTCCAACTCGCATTGGGCCAGCGTGGCGATGTTACAGTCCATACTCCCATGTGTGCGCGCTGCTCATGTTACTTAGGCTGACAAGCTAATGTGTACTATCAGAATCTTACTCTTCCTAGGAAGTTTTCCAATTCGTAGGTATAGTTCGTACGAATACCCTCTTATCTTAAACTCATACATTAATAACATAGTAATCACAATCCTCGCCGCATGTAAAAAGAAATTCCCGAGCTCGGCCGTGAATAGTTGATGCTCGTACAATCCGCCTCCCGCGGGGGGTGATGCATTAGCCTACGTCGCGGGCTTACGGGGAAGGGGGTCCATGATGCTGCTAACTGTGATAAAACACACCACAGCAAAACGAATTTTAATAAATCAAAATTATTATTATAGGCGTCTTAGCTCGGTAGCGTGGTGGTTAGTACACTTGGCTTTAGATCGAAAACAAAGCTACCTTCGCCATGGTCAGGCCGTGGATGGGTGTCCACAACATTGTAATCTCCATATCCTACGTGGTTCAGAAGGCACGTCAAGCCGATGGTCCCGGTCGCTAAAGCAACCGTTTCTACCCACCAACCTGCATTGGTCCAGCGTGGTGGTGTTACGGCCCATACTCCTCAAGTGTTTCTCCATGAGGAAGGCCTGAACCCAGCAGTTATACGTATTATAGGCTGAGGGCGAGGACCTACCCCCTAACAGACTTGATTAAACAACGTTAGTCATGAGATCGCTTGTTCAATGTCCGTTATATCGCAACAGGCTTAACTAAAATTGTACATATGTAAAACCTATACAAAATAACAATAAAACATCGTGCAAACAATAAAATCTCTTGGTAACTACAAATAA
This sequence comes from Parapoynx stratiotata, assembly GCA_910589355.1. Classification (NCBI taxonomy): domain Eukaryota; kingdom Metazoa; phylum Arthropoda; class Insecta; order Lepidoptera; family Crambidae; genus Parapoynx; species Parapoynx stratiotata. The sequence continues at coordinate 2,246,336 of OU342468.1, read as the reverse complement.
AAACACGCAGTTAAAGTTTGAGCGTAGTCAAAAGCGCTCTGCCTTAACTAGCTTAAATAATAGGTAGTGCATTTAAAAAAAATCCCTAATTACATAGTGACTTAAACATACTTAGCGCAATGAGGATGTTAATAACCCTGTATACCCCTTAGGGGAAAATAAGACATTAAGTTTATTGATCGAGTTAATGACTCAATCGCCTATGATGGATTTTCTGTAATTACGTATTATCGGGCATATCGGCCTTATAAGCCGATCACCGTCTAAGATATACAAACCGTCCTAAGAGTTTTCTTAAAACGTAAAAAGACTAAAGATTTTTAAAAAATCATACATTATACTACTAAGTTTGGAAGTCCTTTGTCATCTAAACGTAGCTAGAATTCCAAATGAACTTTTGTAAAGCTTCACAACTACTGTACCTAGTTAGCTTACTAATGTGTACTAAACCAGACAGTCTCTCTTTTACGACAGAGCGTGGTCACTGTACCCGGGTTGTCCGTCCGAGGATAAAGCCCGGATTTTTACTGAAACCTCTCTAAGCCAACACTAAAATGCTTAAAATTAAAATTAAAAAAAGGGTTCCGGAACATTTTGTTTTTTTTATCTGAACTTTGACATTTCGGAGTATGCAGCGGTGGCATCGTTTAGATGATAATCAAGGCTCTTTCATTTTGATTTCCTTGTAGAAATTGTGGTAAAAAATATTTGGATGACTTAAAGTCGAAAGTCGTTAACATAAAAATAAGCAGTTTAGTCTTAGCTGCATACATTAAATATAAATAAGTAAAATTATATGTCCAAGTCTTTGATCACTGTCTTATTTGAGGAGTGTTTGGCAGCATTTGATTATTGGGGACGTGGTTATTTCAATGATTGTAATATTTTTTCGGAGTGGATATTGTTACGTAAAATCAGTGTAGTTTTGTGTAATAAGTGTCTGTGATGATGTGCAATGTGGATGATCATTGAAGTAAGCATCAAGTGCTGTGAAAGGTGAGACTACAGACTTTTTTCGTGGCACTACAGTGTCTACCATCGATCATTTGGCGCGTTACTCTCCCAGGATGTATTGAAATGTAAATGCGAATAATATTATAAATGCGAAAGTAACTCTGTCTGTCTCACTGTCTCTCTTTCACATCAAAACTACCTATTTGGCAGCAAAGAAAATATTTGAGTTGCTGCTCAATTAGTTATTTTGCTGACCAATTTAGAAATATTTACTGCTTATGAGTTGCTGACCGATCAGTTGTTTTAGCTGACGAATTATACTTTTTTACTGACCAGAATTGGAATATTTTGCTAACTTAAATAACACTCATAATTATTTTGGTACAGAAAGATAAACTCCTATAAAAAGATTCATAGCAATGTTGTGGGTAAACTAAAGCAAAACGTCGAATTTGTAGGCTCTTCAACGTCCTTTGGTGAGGAGGTATGCATCGCTACACCATAAGGAATCTAGTCCTTAGAAAAACTTATAAACAGCTTACAAAGTACAGTTATGTACTAGATATTGGGTCCTTACCTATGAAATTGGTGTATTTTTTCTCTCTTAGTATTTTGTCTGTAACTATTAAGATTCAGAGTATTCCTTAAAAATAATTACCTCGTCTAAAAATAGACTATATTTTTGAGCTCTTTCGATTTGTTTTGATAATTTGTTATATGTTTAATTGTGTTAAAATTGGACACGGAGACAACTCTTTTTAAGTGCCTCCCGAATACATCATTTTATTTGCATTCACTTAAAAACGATAAATAATTTTTATGAAGTGTGATATTACACATATTACTAAAGCTTGTCTAATGATAGATGCCAAATATTATTATCTTTGGATTTGTCGTTGTGAAGAAAACTGAAAAAAATTTAATATGGAAAATGTAGAATTCCCCAAAATCTCCATACAAAACACCAATTTCATAGGTAAGGACCTAATATTTTAAAAACAGTAAAACGCAGCATGATTCAAAAGGCCTTATTGCAAAATAAGAACAAGAAAGTAAAGATAAGTCGATTGGTTTAATTATAATGATGTCTCTAGCTTTCTCTTGTCAATGAGAGTGACACCATCAGTCAAATGAAGATGGGAAGGGCCATTCGTTTTCCCTTTGATCCTATTTTCCTCTTCAATATACGTTCAGATCAAAACGGGGTTTCTTACAGATCGAGCGTATTAAACTTAACTTAGCGATATCGCCTTCATCTTCGAAGTTTACTTGATGATCTGTAGTAACCACTAGTGTAAGTCTTCATTGTAAAAATCTCAAATTTTTTAGTTGTGTTAAGATTGACAATTTCTATGGAAAACGTGATAAGCGCCTCTAGCGGAAAATACTTTAAATCACGTTGTCCACAGAAATTCACTTTCTTAACGCAACTAAAAGAGTTGAGTTTTTACAATGAAAACTTAGACTAGGGGTACTATTTAAATTTATTTAATTGATATTTGGTTGATATTTAGGAACTAGATAAAATTTTGGCCGGTCGATGGTCTCATACTGGTATTATACTCGTACTACCCACATATTGTGTCATTTATAGATTACTGATAGTGACATTTTAAAACTACTCGAGGAGATCAAGATCTAGCTAAAAATTTTAATCGGTTCATCGATGACAAATAGCTCGCCCTCTAACATAGTCACCTACCCACCTACCCCTACCTGCCTACCCTCAACAAAATCTCTTAGATTTTATTAATATATTGAAATTTGGTCACAAAAACTATGACTTCAGGTTTTTAAAAATAGCTCTGCTTAAATTCTTTACACTTTATCATCAGAAGTATTCAGAATCATATTTTCGTGTGAACTTTCAATTGTGAAACCAAAAAGATTCAACGCAAACTGAAAGCCATTTAATTTGTACGAAATTACAGAGATGGCCTTTTCGATTTTACAAAGGCTATTGAGGAGAGCTTGGTAATGAAATTCCCACAAGATTTTCACTTATCTCTTAGAATACAATCCACTCTTAACTGAAATTCATAATCTTCACGAAACTGGCAGGAGTTAAGTACCACTCACTATGTAAACGATACGCTCTCAGCCTGGCAATGTGATATATCGTGAGAATCTCTCAATATGTTCCAACACTACTCAGCGGCTAGAAGGTTTACAAACATTGAGTACTCTGAAGATGTTTTCTTTCTGTTTTAGTGTCTTCAAACACTTGTGTTAGGTTGACAGCCAGGTTCTTACCTAATTATATTGGATTGGAATTTTCTACTTAGAACTACCTACCTACCTACTTTTTTTCTACTTTTCTCCTTATGCTGAGATCGGGTACTAGTTGATCTTATATGTGATTGTATGTGTATTGTGCGTCTTGCTTGTGCTTGTGGTCAATAAATGTTTTTCTTTCTTCTTTCTTCCTTACTTATGCTACAGAGACTGGAACGTTGTTATTTTCATCTATGTGAGTTCATTACTGCTTTTCTATTACATATAATAAATAATAAAACTGTTGAGGTCGAATGTCTGTACATAGAAAAAAATGCTTAAAACCAAGTCAGCTCTCTCTTTGTCTGTTTGTACGGGCTAAACTCCGAAATGGCTGGACCGATTTCAATGAAATTTTATATCAGTGGTCAAAATCTTAGATACTTTATATTTCGGAAAATTAAAGGGTCCCTGTGGGATAGTTAAAAAACCATAGTCATCGCGGACGAAGTCGCGGGCGACAGCTGATTAATACTATATTTATTATAGTACATGTTGTTGTACCCATAAACAGAAAAATGGTGTTTTGCTTTTACATAAACATATTGTAAAACAGTTTTTAATAAGTTATGTTCATCTAAATTCTAAGAAAGAAACATAAATGACTCACTAGCTCCAAATACATCACTTTAAGAAGATATTTTACTAATGAAGGATAAACCAGTTCACATTAGGATAACGTATCCTTGAAACTTGACGAATGCAATACTTTTACTTAATTTTTCCTAGAAATATCAAACTGTTTAAGAAGAAGTTAATTTAAACACATGGTTATTTTAAAAATAATTTAATTGTAACCAATCACAAAATATTTACCGCTCGCTCCTACCATTAATCAGTGCAGAGTTTGGAAGGGTAATTAGAACGATAGGATGTCTCTGAATAGTTCACAGTGGACATTGATTGTAGGAGCACCGAAGCATGTTTTAATTGTGACAATTGTTCCCTCTTGTACTGTCATTCAAGATGTACAACAATCGTGACCAAGAGTTCAGAGCCCTTTTAAAACTACATTTTGTTCCAGGCACATCAAAAATATACAAAGAGGTTTTATCTACAAAATTTACGACCCATAAAATATTCAGAAATTAAATTATCGCACAAAACGCTCGGCAATTACAATTAACACGAAGCGTAATTGGGGCAAACTAATTTTCATTACCTTCAGTAATTTTGTTTAATAAATAAGTCCATTCAATTAAATGTACATAATAATGAGTGCAAAATAAATAGTGGAATTACCTTTTCGCGGAATTAAAATGTGTATGCCTTGGGATATTTTTGTTTTTTGTAGCTCAGTTTTTGGGACGCTTTGTATTTTGCTTCGAAATTTTTCAGCCAATCTTCAGATGATGACCTGCCTTCCATAACCTGAGTTGGGAGTCTAGTTCTGCCTAATAAGCCTTGAAGAGCTTGTAGGAGAAATGATAAAAGTGACATCGATACTACTATATTAATTGGATCAAAGCCTATAGAGTGGTGATGGTACGTCTGCATATGTCCCCCATAATTCCCAGCACCTGTTGCACCGTAGTTAGTAGTTCCATGATAATTATTAAAATTTCTTCCTTCACTAACTTCTGCATCATCTCCTTCTAAACTCTTCTTCAGAATTGGCACTTCCACTTGTCTCTCTATGTTATTCTTTAAAGCTAAATATTTGCTTCCACTTTTAGAATATTGCTTCATGTTGTCAATCTTCATCAGCACGGAGTGTGCGTTTGTCTGGATCTTCTTTAAGAGCGCCTGGATCTTTAAACTTTGGTCTTTTATCATGTTGGTCATAAAATCTTTGAAATTTTGTATACTGGATATCGTTGTCACCGACCGTTCCTTCGTCCCATTTGTTGTTGTGGATAGAAATATTAATATCACAAACACTGCTAAAGAAAGCAGCGACATAGCGATTGTCACTGATATATTAATAGTTTTTAAAGTCATGAACCTGTGTTTACTAACAGATAAGTAATGGAAGTTATTCATTGCAGCCCTATATATTGTGAATTCGAGGTCTGTTGGTCAGAATGATAACTTGTCACAGACACAATAGGAATAAGTGTGAATTTACCAGTTTCCGTGACATTTGACCCACCTGATCATAGGCCATTTCACAATGAAATAGCATGTTCAATTTTCTTATAGAGGTCATAGAAAGTTTATTTTCTAATAAAAACAATGACTACTTAATACGTACTTCATAAGATTGTAAAGTGATTAAACATTTTAGTAAAAAGTATGAGTCTGTATTTACAAATAAATGTGTTACGTCAGAAAATAAATATATGTGTTATAAATGTGTTATAAAAATAAAATTAATGTGTTATACATAAATATCAACTTAGGTCGCACTCATTATTGTTCTTTTGGAGCCAAGACCCTACTCTTTTATTTTCCTTGAATTCGATTCGAAGGCTTTGGTTTGGTCACCCATCCTTAAATCAACCATGGTAAAGGAATAAAGCAACGAAGCCATATAACGCCAAATACAAAAAAAAGCAAAATAAAGAAGAAAAATCTTCATTTTTTTTATTTTTGACAAATAAATGCACACTTTTTAAATGTCAACCACTTGACAACACACAGTAATTATTAAATTTCAAATTGGAAGTTGGTACAATATTTATAAGAAATAATTTTAATATTTTGAACAACACTTGAATTGAAAAATTAGGAAGAAAAATGTTTATTTCATTTAGTGAAATATGTAGTTTACTGCCACACTCATAACCTTCATTAACTTTAATGGTTACTTAGAACAAAAATTAAATACTTATTTCAATATACATAAAGACGATTTTAAAATTCGATAATAAACATTAGGTTAAATGACGTCTGAGTGCTGCCGTAAAACATAGACCATAAAGCGAGGTACCCTGTCCTAAGGTGAGAGAAGAAAAACCCAAACAAGTTATTTTTGCTAAAACTGTCATCATCACTTCCAACATCACTCGTCAGAAGTTCATCCCGAAGTAAGATATACATCAATGCCGTAAAATAGGTAGGTACTTAGACATTTACCAGACTGATACGGCCTGCGGTGGCGGCCGCAATGACGGCTAGGCGGCTATAGTCCATCCATTTTGATCTGAGACAAAAAGTAAACAAACCATAAAAAGGGTTCTTTATGATGTTATTACTTTATTGCCAAATGGTTTTGTCAAAAATATACGACTATTCAATATGTTATTGATACAGACTTTTTAATAAAGTTAATTAAGCAATTTTTACTTGTCACCTTCAATCATTTTCGATATTTTTTCATTAATGTTATATTTTTTAAATGTAAGTTTAGATTACTGAATTAATATTTGCTATTAAAAATACCTAAAACGAATGGTGTTCTCAAACTTTTATGCATTTAAAATACTTCCATACGATGATGAAATCATGACATTTTCATGATACCTTGAACTAACATTATCTTAAAACATTACCTCATTGTTTTATTTTCATCCTTATTTATTATAATTTGGATGAAAGCAATATAGCTTGCGTTTAAATACATTTTATACATAATACAGTGTAAAATATGAGGTACTTCATTTCAAAAATAAATAATGTTTATATTCAATGACGATATTCGTATAATGATAATAAATATGGCTTCACCTTTACCTATTTTATTAGAAAATATTAGAGCCCATATTTTTTTGTCCCAGAATTGGATAAAAGGTTTGAGAACCACAAATTATTTGTTTACCTTTTGTCTCAGATCAAAATGGATAGACTATAGTTGTCTCGATCGTGTATCGTTTCGCACACACGCGGCCTGCAGCGCGGCTGAAGGCGGCTGGCCGCGCGGCCGCTTCACTTTGACATCCATCACAATACTGCCACTACTTTTCGTTCCTACGCTCGGCGATCGCGGTAGGGTTATCAATTTATATCCAGGCATAAAAACTATTTTTTAGAATGAAAGAGCAAGATCGTAAATTGAAAACATTCTGAAGAGCTTTTTAACCTTTTCCCACCCTCCCCTCTCCTGTAGGCCTAGCAGGCCGGAGAGAAAAAGTCCCCGGAGACACTCATTGCCTCTCGCTTCCGCGTGAACGAAGAAGCAAGAGGCAACGACGATTTTTGTCTCTGGGGACTTTTTCTTTTCGGCCCGTGCTAGGCCTTCTGCTAAGGACATGGCTAAGGAGCACGCGTGCCGGATTGCGGAGAAATGTATGTCACCGTAAAATTGTAAATAATGTTAGTTAAAAATCTATCTGGCGAGAAAGAATAGAAAGTTAAGGGTATTATTCCAATTTTGGTCAGCAATAAAATACAAGTGGTCAGCTAAAATAACTGATTGGTCAGCCAATATTTCTAAATTGGTAAGCAAAATAATAAATTGGCCGGCAACTTATCGGCGGCATATATTTCTAATTTGTCAGCAAAATAACTGATTGGGCAGCAGCTCAAATGATTTCCCTGCTTCCAATTTGTTTAATTATTTATGTTTTGATGACACACATATTGTTTATAAGGGTCATAAAAAAATAATCTTAACCTGATATCTATAGATTTAATTTAAGCATTAAACATTTACTTGCGATTGGTGCCAACAGGAACCATTACTCTGAGCCATTAGCACGTAGCATATAAGTGTATTTTTTATCATTTTACATTATTTATCGACTTTTTGTTCTCATCTGTATTAATTTCTCAGTTTAGGCATAGTATTATGTATTTATTTTTATTTATTTATATTATTTGTCTTTATATATTATTGAGTTTATATATTGTATAATTATATATATCATTTTATTTGTTTAGTAATGTATATGTTTGCATAGATTTCTGTTTTGTCTTGTGCACTGGTGTCGCTTCTCTTACATCCTGAGATCTCACACACCTGTAACGGGTTGACTGGAAGATATCCCTATTAGAGATAAGTCCTCCCTTGTATACTTCTGCTGTTTAGTTTATGCTTAGAGCAACGCGGGCCTTCCGTCCCGGAAGGGAGTAGGCATACGAAGCGTTTCCCCTCTGTCAAAGTATAAGCCCAAGTGGGCATTGGCGTTTATAAAAACTACTTGCGGTCAGATTTCTTCCTAGACCGAGTCCAGTCGCGCAAGTGAAGTCTGCTCTAATAAAAATGCCGAATTGCTCAGTTTTTTGCTGTAAAAAAAGGTCTGGAACACAAAGTTTACAAAAAGATGGTGTTACATTTCATTTATAAGTAATTTCTTATCGAATTATTGCTATTTAATGACATTTAAACACTAAATTCACATAATTTAATCTTAATTAGTTGTCGGATTTGTTGACCAACATCTGGTCCTCTCGTCCATACTAATTTCAGATCCGTCGCGCGACAAATCCAACTTCTCGCTGTTGAACAACATAGTGATGTTACCGTTACATATCATAATTTTTGTCGATGGGTGGCGGTGGATGTTATGTATTTAATGACACGTATTAGACAAATATTTGTTTATATGAACTATACTCGATACGGGTTGTCTTTTGTACATTATTATTGGATAATACCTAGCATGTAAATAGAATAAAAAACCGACCAAGAGCGAGTCGAACCTGCGTACTGAGGGTTCGGTACCATCATGTATAAATACACTGCGGTGTAGAATATGGCAGTTTTAGGTCAGCGCCTCTCACTTGTGACAGACACTAAGTCGCACCATAAAGGTTCTTTTTACCATTGTGGTACGGAACCCTTTAAAAGATCATGAAATTATTTCAATGATACAATTTATTAATAACTAGCCTTCCGCCCTTGGCTTGCCCGCGTCAACTACATTTATGGTTATGTCGCATGAATGTGATGTTTTTCCGGGATAAAAAGTAGCTTATTTAAAATTGATAAAACGGGATTTACACCGCGTACCGTTGTTTTTTGATTAATACGATATTTCGGCACTTTTACGCATGCAATTTTGTGCGGTGTAAATCCCGTTTTGTCTCATTTAAATGTTAGTGACCACGTAAGTCTAAAACAATAGAAAGTAGCCTACTATCCAGCTCCCAAACTATCCCCATACCAAAACTCACGCCGATCCGTTTCTCCATTTTGATAAACAAACCATCAAACTTTCACATTTATAGTATTAGTATGGATACATAATTATTAGATAAAGCTATATTTATTTAAGCAATATTTTTAGTATCTATTTATATACGCAGTATTTACTTCCACCTCTTTTTGATACGTTATAAAAATTAATAGGCGAGGTTACACGAGTGTATAATACCTAATTCTGTGCAGTTTCATACACTAGTTTATTTAATCTCATACATTGAATGTATTATAAAAAAGATAGATATTTATACAGTTTATTTATTGGTTATTGTAAGTATTAACATTTTGTATACTACAATTATGAAATTGAATATGGAATTGTGTTGTGTTGGCGTTAGACGTTGCACCGTTGCACCGTTGTAACTGGTGCATTAATATTGATTTCATTTTTATTATTTTAGCGGTGCCGTAAATAGCAAAAAAAAGCTATTTACGGCACCGCTCTTATGTTTTAAAATCTCGTGTCACAGTGTATTACATATGTTTACACGAGATTTTTATATATTAGAATATTAAAAGTTGTTTCTAAGATCGTACATAAATACCTAATAATGATTACAAAAAATTAAGTAATAATTGTTTCAGCTATAAATAAAGATAATAATAATAATAAATAATAATAATTTATCTTCTTTTATTAAACAAATTGTAAACGACATGTACAAATTTTTAAACGTTGACCATAAAAAGATAGGTACTTTGGTCACCATTATTGACAGAACTTATCGACTACATTTGTCGATAGTGTCAAGCACTATCTTCCTTTACGTAAAACTGACGTCACAATCGTGTACGTACAGTTGTTTCTCTGTGCGAATGTGTTTGTGTGCATCTAGTTTAAGCTAGTGTTTTAATATTTTTATCGTGTGCGTGTGTAGCGACGTTGCATAAAAATGCATTTGTGGTTAATTACATTTGTGTGCACTACCTCGTCCCCCGCAGAAAATGGCAGACTTTTTTGCTTAGAAATGACTGCGCATGGCGTCTCCTTACCCGCGTTGCTCTAAGAGTTTATGTGCAATAAAGAGTTAACTAATTAATACATTTTTACCGGAAATGTCAACATACCTATCTAGTCAACAGACAAACAACGAGACAGTGGAAACATCTCTTGTATGCGAACCTATTTGGATCAAGGTCACCACGATTCATAAACCGCGGTTCGCAAGAGTAATAAAAAGTGGCTTTTAATATTTTTACTTGAATTCCAAAACAAATTTATTATAAAGGTTTCAAAGCGTCCTCTACAAATTTTCTAAGGAACTACAATATAACTACAGAAGCGTACTCATACGCATACTTGTAAAGCGCCATCTATTGGCATTTCAAAAAAGCTCAAGGCTGTAGTTTTTCAATTTAGTTTACACAATTTTGTATAGATGGCACTTTCTAAATGTAGAATTCAATTAAAAAGTAAAATGCAACAGACTGTATTTTTTATTTTTAAATATAATAATGATATATTAGTACTCAAGCAATTTGAATAAAAATAATAGCGTGAAACATTTTTATGTATAGTGATGATATTTATTAAATAAAAATACTATTTTCTAGTTAATTAAATGGATTATGATTAAAATCAACTCGGCCAGTAAATCAACTGAAAAATTATTCAAACACAATATTAGTAGTTACTGCAGCCAAAAAATGCGTGCTCACACGCATGCTTTTGAAAAGCTCCAAGGAAGTCATCTCTCCGTTTAGTTCAATTAATTTTGTATAGATGGCGCTTCTCTGGTTTTTGTATTTTATTTATTAACCATTGTTGTAACTTGTAGTCCTTAAAGATTGTTCAGATGGAATTGATAAGGAATTTGAGTTTCCATTAGAGTAATAAATAATTAATAAATGTATTTTAACTTAAAAACATTATTAACATTGAGTCAAGAAAAAAAAACATTTTCCATTTAAGTTTCACTCAATGAATTCGTAAAAAAAATTAAAATAATTCAATAATAATATTATCATTCATTTCTATTTGATTATCGATAAAATTGGATATTAATATGATATAAAAATCACTCCCACCTATAATACCAGTACCACCACCTCTCGACTAGAATTAAATAAATAAATTAACTTACACGAGTAATTTTACGTTTTACGATATAAGCTATGGACTTTCCTTTCTTATTTTAAAAAAGGTCCCAAAAAACTCAACTCTAGTGGTCGACTAAGAAATTCCACAATACCTACTTACATATTATATTAGCTTTGCCCGCGACGTCGTTCGCCTGGTGATTGTATAATTTATGGTTTTTCTTATGCTCCCGGTGGATGGGCACCTTATATTTGTATCAATTTTTCAATACTTACTATTTAAACTCGCGATATCTTTCGAATGGTATATCCAAAATAAATAATTCAAAAAATTATTTATAAATATTTTGTAGATTGATATTTATAAATATTTTGTCTTCGATCTGCACTTAGTAACCGTAAACAACGAGATGAAACTAAACTTTTCATAGAGAGATGCAACACAACTTTGATGCGTAATAGTATCTTAATTACGGATTCTATTATCTATAACAAATTACCAAATCATATCAGGGAATTAAATTTAATCACGCTCAAGAGAAAACTAAAAGATCATTTGGTGCAAAAATGACGTATGACGTTAAAGAATTTCTTACGGAATAGAAACTACGATTTTTTTAGAGATTTATATTTGTTAATGTGACTTATACAATTTGCTAAATGATAATAGTGACTTGAAAAAATTTTGTGACTTGAAATTGCTTAATTATTATTACCTTTTAATTGACTTTTTTTTATCAAATTTTATTCTGTGGCATAATATCTGCTTTAATGATTTTTGTGGATTGAAATGCTTAATTATTACTACCTTCTAATTGACTTTTATTATAAATAAATCTTAATCTTTGAAGACATAATAATGTAATTCAAAATTTGCATGCTAAGTCCTGCATTTACTTTGTGCATACTCATGTTTGTTGCAAATAAAGTATATTCTATTCTATTCCATTCCATTCTATTCCATTCCATTCCATTCCATTCCATTCCATTCCATTCCATTCTATTCCATTCTATTCTATTCTATTCTATTCTATTCTATTCTATTCTATTCTATTCTATTCTATTCTATTCTATTCTATTCTATTCTATTCTATTCTATTCTATTCTATTCTATTCTATTCTATTCTATTCTATTCTACTCTATTCTACTCTATTGGTGGTAAGTATGGTAAGTGATCACCGCCGCCGCGATCACATTTGCAACACCAGGGGCGCACTCATGCGTTGCCTTTAAGATCGGAGTACACTCTTTTTTTGAAGGCTTGGAGGTCGTACCGCACCGGGAAAACTGCAGGCGACAAGGAGTTCCACTGCTTGATGTGACGCGAGAAGCGAACAGTTGTGGATAGCAGGCATCCAGTCAGTTGGTGGGGATGGAAGGCTTGACGCGATAGTCGATGGCGGAAGGCGGCAGTTGGGATCAGGTCAAACAGCACAACAGAACACTCCATGGTAAAAGCGATAAAGAATGCAGAGTGGAGCTACATCTCTACGCAGGGCCAAGCTGTCGAGCCGATCGAAGGGAAGCGATATATCAGCAATTCGAGCTGCTATTGGGTCCTTACCTATGAAATTGGTGTTTTTTTTCTCTCTTAGTATTTTGTCTGTAACTATTGAGATTCAGAGTATTCCTAAAAAATAATGACATAGGTAGACATAGGTAAACTTTTTATAAAAAAAGATATTATTATTAAGTTAACATGTAATAAGGAGCAAGCCGCATTGGGCCAGCGTGGTGGTGTTACGGCCCATACCCCTCATGTGTTTCTCCATGAGGAAGGCCTGTCCCAGCAGAGGGACGTATATACGCTGATAACGAAGGAGCAAGCCTGTTGTCATACACCGAACACAAAAAAATTGATCAGCCTATTTCTAAAAACTATGTGTATTATATATAAGAGGGGTGACCCTTTTACCCAGAAATTTACAGCCTACCCTTTCGGACGAATAGGCGTAAGTAATGTAATATAAATTAATTTTGTATCCAAAATGAGCATTTACCAAACAAAACCCTAAGCTTTTATGGAGACTTGAAATTACTTCAACAGACTTGTTGAAGTCCGTTGCTCCTGTGGATTGTGCATTTAATTTTTTTTAATTTAAGCTAGGACTTAAAAAAGAGCAAATTAAATTAACTCTTATACATATTTCATTAAGTCTCTTAATGTTTTGCCACATAAGCAGTTTCGCATATTAATGTGGCTCCCCGGGGTAGCAAAAACTTCATCAACAGACAAAGGCAAAACAGGTAATGTTGACACGCGCTCACAAGTTTTAATTTTAAAATTTTTCAGAACAAACTTTACACTAAAACCAATATTATTAAAATAAGAAATTAGGAATTTAGACCTTAAAGACCTACCACGAGAATATATACAGTATCATGATATTGATATTGGGTCCTTACCTATGAAATTGGTGTTTTTATTCTGTCTTAGAAATTTGTCCGTAACTATTGAGTTTCAGAACATTCTTATAAAATAATTGCCTCTTCTAAAAATAGACCATATATTTAATTTGATAATTTTTTGTAAGTTTAATTGTGTTAAAATTAGACACAAAGACAATTATTTTTAACTGCCTCCCGAATACATCATTTGATTTGCATTAACATAAAAACGATGAATAATTTTTATCAAGCGTGTTCACACACATATTGCTGAAGCTTGTCTAATGATATATGCCTATATCTCTGGATTTGTCGTTGTGAAGAAAACTGATAAAATGTTAGTATGTAAAATGCAGACATCTCCAAAATCTCCATACAGAACACCAATTTCATAGGTAAGGACCTAATATACGTAATGAAGGCATCAATTTAACTTCCTTTGCTTCCTTCGCCGTGTTCTTTCTCATTCTTTCAGTTGTACAGTGTGTCAAGAACAATTTAGAGATTGGCAAGTTCAAAGAGCGAGCTATTTTTATGGTTGTTTTGGAAACATTCAAACTGAACTTACTGTAAGTTGAACATACATACATACATTTAATCACGACTATTATCCACTAAGGGCTAGTCAGAGACTAGGCCAAAGCACCGCAAAAGCAGTCCAGTGACAAAGTTCGCGCTTCACCATGCATTGCACGAGCGCTCAGAGCGTGACTAAGCTATTGGAGGTTAGGCAGCTCTTAGTCCATTAGTCACCATTTACGACACCCAAGGGAAGAGATGGGTTGGTAGTGTTCTCTTAGTGAGCCGCTATCACACGACTGTAAGTTATAAATAAATAAATATCCTTAGACATTCACACCTATCAACTAGCCATATTTTAAGCAACTAATGCTGCTTTAGTTACGGATACTAGATGACGGATAAATATTATTTAATATATAAGTACATATAAACATTCAAAATATATACAATACTTATAAACATCCAAGACTGGGGAACAAATGCCTGTATTAGCTCCCACCGGGAATCGAACCCACAACCTCTCGAGATGGCGACGCCTTGACACCGGCGTACAGACCACTCAACCACGGAGATCGTCAAATTCCACCACCACTAAAAAGTTCCACCACAATGTCAAAAAGACTTCTTGTCGTCCTAGATTTAGCTGAAGTTCTAATAAAAAACCAATTTAGATTTTCACTGTCGCTACTGAAATTCAGAACAAAATTTAAGCGCCCGTAAATTAAATTTTTAACTACATTGGAGCGTTCTAAAAAGTCTACACTTCACATCCACTCAACATATTTTTGTTCCCAAACTCGAGCTAACAATGTGAAAAAATGTTAAGTATAAAAATACTTCATTAAACTAAGTCTTATCTATCGTGTTAATCAGTGGGCGTGGGCTAGTAAAATTGTATTCACTTCCATAACAGCTTAAGTGGATTATTTAACGGCATTTGAAATTGAGTCGTAAGTTTAACACCCAAGGTTTATATTGTTATGAAATTTTTTGGAAGTTTGATCGCTTGGCGGTAAAAAAACTTCAAAAACAAACTAGATACGTATAATAATGACAGTAGATTTATTAGTACACCCCAGTACAATTAATTTGAAATTAAGATGTCGGTTACCGACTAACTTTTTTCGTTTAATCTAGTGGTAGGGTTAAGTGGTAGGGTTGACAACAAAACTTTTTGTACGCCGTTTTTTTATTTAAAGACATAAATCAGTCGACGTCAAGGAGTCGTTTAAATAATTCAATAAAATAATTAAAAAATACGCATTTTTGTTTTTATTTCGGGAATTTGAGACTGTAAAGTGGTGTCTAGTAGGTGCTTACTCTTGTATTGAGGAGATACAGAGATGCATGGGTATACTATATAATCTAAAAAACCTACTATACCTATAAAATTGTTTTTTTCTAAATTGGTCAGCAAAATAACAATATTTTTTGGTGACCAATTTAGAAATATTTGCTGCCCATAAGTTGCTGCACAATTAGTTATTTTAGTTGACCAACTGTATTTTTTGTTGACCAAAATTTGAACATTTTGCTAACCGTTTAAATAACACCTTTGTATTATCCTAGTAGACAACATAACACATAACATATCATCACGCGTTTTCCCCGAAGGGGTAGGCAGAGGTGTTAAACACCCACATTTCGCCAGATATGTTAGGTCCCCATGTAACAGGCGCCGAGCCTGTTAGAATGCACCGGGCACAATGAGAGGCAAGCGATATTCACTATGAATTGTAATCGTACATAAGTTTTTTTCAAACTCAGTGGTAGAGGCGGTGGGATCGAACCCGGTATCCCGCGGCCTCTCGGCCGTCCGTCTTTGGCTACCGCAGTCTTTCCTAGTAGAAGACCTTTATTATTATTGCTTCGAAAAAAGAGTTTAAAGCATTTTGTAATTTTACCTCTGCACTGATTGGATTACAATCCACAAATCACGTCAACATCATAATACGAACATTAATGAGTCTTAACAAAATTCGATTGATTTGGATTTAGAATTTTTTGTCAAAAGTGGTAAAGCAATTTTATGGTTGACTATACCTCAGCAGCAGCTAAATAATGTTATTGCATTGGCAGAAGTCGAATCGTTTCTACGGTAAGGTTCGAATGGGTAAGTAGGTGTCTGTATCAAGTTTTGGTGGCTAGAAAACAATGCCGGCAGCACACATGCCTACCAGCCAGCGGTAGGTTACCCCTAAATTCATTCTTACTTGCTCATCAAAAAAGGTAGTGGTTTGAATTCCGCTGCCGATCTCAATCATTGACGGAGTTTATTCTGGAAATTAGGGTGGTAGTCTCCTTTTGGATTTAGTAACGTGAGAGTAGTACCCAAAGTACTCTGAGCATGTATAGGTATGCTACGATGTTTAAATAATAGGTCTTTACCTATGAAATTGCCGTTTTTTTCTCTCTTAGTGTTATGTCGGTAACAATTACGTTTTAGAGTATTCTTAAAAAATAATTACCTCCTCTAAAAAAAGACCATATTTTTGAGCTCTTTTGAATTGTTTTGATATTTTATTGTATGTTTAATTGTGTTAAAATTGGACACGGAGGCAACTCTTTTTAAGTGTCTCCCGAATACATCATTTTATTTGCATTCACTTAAAAACTATAAATAATTTTTATGAAGTGTGATATTACACATATTACTGAAGCTTGTCTAATGATAGATGCCAAATATTATTATCTTTGGATTTGTCGTTGTGAAGAAAACTGAAAAAATGGTAGTATGGAAAATGCAGAGTTCCCCAAAATCTCCATACAAAACGGCAATTTCATAAGTAAAAAACTATTATAATAGGTACCTAGAGAACCTACTTACTTACCTTATCTACTTACATAGGTACATACCATGTCCCCCCGTTTACCTTTGATAATAATTTGATTGGCTATATAAAAAAGTGACTCATGAGTTTCATGCCGGATTCTTCTAATGAAAAGCCTTACTCTCTCTCGGAATGAACTTAAATATTATACTTTTTTAATCATTATTTATTTTGTAAGACATGTAATGTGTTGATGATATTAAGGACCAAGTTTGGCCTATGATATAAAATTATTTTGATTTTGATCCCACACAAACCTTACAGTACTCACTTTGGTCTAGACGAAATCGTGTAATCTTGTTATACTTACCTAAACTATCTAACACCTTATTTTCCCCTTAAAAAAAACGCCTAAAATCTAAAAAAAGCGGTAACAATAGTTCCGCACTATAAAAGATAAGATCTCAACAATTCACGTGAGATTCAATTTGCCTCCGGCGTTGTTGGAAAATAATTAAAAATGCAATTAAAATACACCATAAATCCGTCTGCCCCGCCTACCCCTTAAACACACTCGAATTAAAAATTGTACTATAAATAAGTGTATCGTTATGTTGTTTTAGTGTAATAATATTGACGGTCAGCCGTAATGGCTTGCGCGGCTGACTTTACACCGTAGCGTTTTTCAACGAACTGTTACGGTTAAAAAAACTAGGTACAAAATTCGACACATCGTCACCCCAATCCTCTGAGTGCCTATATCCTTGAAGGGATAGGCACCCACATTCCGTCTTGTATATCGGCGCAATAGAACTTCCACTTTCTCCTATCACTTTCTCTCTAAGTTTATACAGTAAAACTATTTAATAAAATATTGAGTACCTGTAAGATAAGTTAAAGATTCCAGTTATTCTTAATACTCGATAAGACCGAGTTCAATTTTACGAGCGAGTGAGTTCTCAATCAAAATTATTCAGACGTTTGATCGAGTAATTTCCTTTGTCGAGTTATTACTACAGCTCAGAGAATCAGTTCATAGTATGAAAGTCGCTTCCCGTTAGCTGTGTCCCTATGCGTGCTTAGATATTTAAAGCCACGTCGAGTTATACTTTTGAAGGCTCTAGGCCATTAGTTCCCAAAGTGGTCCAGGTAGAACCCTTGGGGTCCACGGGAGACTCGACGGGGGCCTTGTTGTCTTCAAATCTTGACATTTTTGTCGAGTTTTAGGAATATGGTAGAAATGTAGCTGCAGAAGTCCACCGGAACCAGATAAATTTTGAAAGTGGTCTATGAGAAAAGTAAGTGTGGGAACCTCTGCTCTTGGCGGATTGACAGAACTTGGTGATCTTGGTAGGATCGTAGTCGCGAGTCTACTCGAGACGCGAGTTCTCTAAGCCATGCATCGAGGCTTCAAGAGAGGTAAAGCCTTTAAAAGAGTTCGAGCCCGATCTCTTTTGAAGGCTACTGAGCGCACAGAGTTCTGCTAATCCGCCTCGAGGATTCAAAAGTAGAACTCGACGCCTGGAGGCTTGTACAGTCGAGTACAAAAATATGAATACACATTTTGGAGGTGACAAACTTTAATTCCTTCTAATAAGAGTCATTTACTGTCAACAGTGTTTACATATTTTTGGAATTGACTGTACATCACTAGATGTGAGTTTTTAAGCGTGATTAAAGAAGAAGGTTTGAATTTATAAATAAAGTATCAGTATTGCACCTGTGTGAAGCATAGCGGGTGGGTAGTGATGTATAAGTTTAATAAACAGAGTAGTATGCACAAGGTGGCATGTTTGGTCTTGTACCTTGTTACATCTTAATTGAGTGACCGTCCAAACTGTATAAATATGTTTTTTTAATTTTAACACGCTTACGCGGACCTACAACGATCTGTTATCCATAACACAATAGATTTATTACACCTCGGTGTAAATTGTTCACTAAACATTGCCAATTAATGTACTAAGATGTAAGAAAAGTAATCAAAATTCTCAATTTTATATTAACTGTTGATGAAGCGTGTAATTAGCTACCACCAGTGGGGAGTATTGTCAAACCTTCGACAGAACCGCATCTACTGCCTATAAAAGTATGGGTGTAAATTAAACGGTTATCAAAATATTCGAATTTTGGTCAGAAAAAAATACAATTCAGCTAAAATAACTAATTGGTCAGCAACTCATGGACAGCAAATATTTCTAAATTGGTTAGCAACTAATGAGCAGCAGATATTTTCTAAATTGTAAGCAAAATAACTGGTCAGCAACTTAAATGGTTTCTGTGCTGCCAAATTGTTTAATAAATTATGTTTTGCTGACATATATATTGTTTTTATGGGTCATAAAAAAATAACCTTAACCTAATATCTATCAATCTGAATCTGAATCCATTTCCTAGGACATTTATATTCTGCTGCTGTTTATCATATATATTTCTGCCCAAATAGTTAGCTTACTGCCAATTAATTATTCTGCTGACCTACCAATTATTTTGCCGCCCAAATAATTATATTGCTGACAAAATATTTGTTGCTGCCCAAATGATGAAATGGCTGTCCAATTAATTACCTCTATAAAAGTATCACACAGCAGAAAACGAAACAAACAGTAAGGCTGCCTGTCCACTGGAGCGTAGAGCAGCGGAGCTTGAGCTGTATCAATATTAACCAATAGCATATCTTCAAATTTCCGCTATGCTGATCCGATATCTCAATTAACCAATGGCGTTGCTTGAAACCTCCACTCCGCTCCCTTGCTCCGCGTTGGTCAGGCAGTCTTAAAATGGTAATGCAAAAAGAGTACTCACCAAGTGCACCTTCTGTTGTTTCTAGATCTTTAAAACCACAGGCGTACCAGCGAATGACGTCCAATCTTGCAAGGTTGACACATATTCACAATCACAACTCACTATCACTGTCACAGATTCACTAATAACTAAAATGTGGTATGTACAAGGAAAAAACACTTGAAGACCGCCTTCAAGTTACAACTCAATATCACTTTCTTAAAATCACTCAGTTGTTTTACAGTCCAAGAAAACGCGAGAAAATAACCTTTAAATATTGGGTCCTTACCTATGAAATTGGTGTTTTTTTCTCTCTTAGTATTTTGTCTGTAACTATTAAGATTCAGAGTTTTCCTAAAAAATAATTACCTCGTCTAAAAATACACTATATTTTTGAGCTCTTTTGATTTGTTTTGATAATTTGTTGTAAGTTTAATTGTGTTAAAATTGGACACGGAGACAACTCTTTTTAAGTGCCTCCCGAATACATCATTTTATTTGCATTCACTTAAAAAAGTGTGACATACACTTACATATTACATACACTACACACACACACTTACACTACACTTACATATTACTAAAGCTTGTCTAATATGATACATGCCAAATATTATTATCTCTGGATTTGTCGTTGTGAAGAAAACTGATAAAATGTTAGTATGGAAAATGCAGAATTCCCCAAAATCTCCATACAAAACACCAATTTCATAGGTAAGGACCTAATATTATAATGTGAAATATTATAAGCTCAACTCAAATTCACACATAACTCACTGTCACACTGTCACTGTCACAGATTCACTAATAACTGAAGTGTGGTACGAACAAGGAAAAAGAAAAAACACTTGAAGACCGCCTTAAAGTACTTCAATATCACTTTTTCAAAAGCAAAAACAGTTGTTTTACAGTCCAAGAAAACGTGAGAAAATAACACGAATAAAAAGACGAAATCGCTTGCGCGCGCGCGCTTATTTTTGAATACTAAAAATATTTGGCGGTAGCGGAAGAAAAATTTTAAGAGGTAGGACTGCGCAATCTTTCATTGGGTCACTTTTGGATGACAACTAGCGCCATCTGGTGAGAAAATCTGGTAAACTATTTTAAAACAAGGGGTAGCGAACGATTCCGATACTCAACGTTTTTATGATTATTTATTGAATAAATAAATAAATACTACAAAAAAGGTATTTTTAAAGCTAAAAATAAATGTAGTTGAATAGATTTAATATAACGCGTCACCACCGTATTATATTATTATTATCTTTCAGAAACCTTCGTCATGATTATGTGTAAATGTTTAAAAAAAAACAAAATTTATTGAAATCATTTTATTTTTTAGCAGAAATTACAAAACTTACTCATTAAAAATTTAACTAAAGTACACAAACAAACTGCAATTATTTTTGTCCTCAAAATATCAAACAATAGATTATCAATGAAGGAAAATTAAATTAAATGGAAAAATCAATTCCATGGCATATGTTATAAACATTGCGAAGTTTTATCAAGATTTATTTCAATGAACATCAATTGAAATAAAAGAATTACATTTAAATAGACTACTCAAATCCAAATCTTAGTCGATACAATATAAATTGAAGCAATCATGCGACGTATATTATTAAAAATAAAAAGGGCTTTTAACAAACTCAAAGAAAAAAAAAATCTTCGTACTGCATCGTTCTTCTTACCTATTGTCAATTAACAATCATTCACACGATCATCAGAAAAACAATCTAATTATAAACTAAACACAATCTCAAGTTAAATTACAAGTTATTATAAGTATGCCGTGACTTAAGGTAGGTTTAATAATTAAATGTAAAAATGTAAGGACAGTCGCAGCCAAAAAAAGGTTAACATTTTTATTAAATAACATAGAAGCTATGGTAGTATCATTGCATTTAAAAAATGTCATCAGAAAAGTTTTTGATGACATTTTTTAAATAAAATGAATTATTTTGCTAATACGCGGAGAGACGATAAATTAATTAGAAAATAAGAACAGATTTTTTAAGTTGAGACCTTGTTATAACTTAAAAAAACCTTATTGGAAAACCAATAATGTTTGTTTGGTTAATAATGTTTGACTATTAAGTCAACTCCAAAAAAAATCCAATATTTGACAGTAAATGTCATTTTTAGAAAGTAATAAAGATTGCCATCATTGCTTTAAGTGTCTGTGAAAATCTATTCTTTTAGATGTTTCTATTTACCATTCATAGCTAACTTTGACACACTTAATACAAACTTTCTAGTTAATTCCACTCTTAGCTTATTCTAGCACAAAAAAAAATCACATAAAAATCAGTTTTCTTATTGTATTAAAATTTGCAACATTTCATAAAGTAGATACGTAATAAATTGGAATACTAAGTAATTAGTTAAAATGTCGCATTACATTTAAATGAAAAGTAATCTAAGTAATTTAATTCTACGTCCAGCTGCTGGGCAGTCTGGGCACTGGCCTACGCGGCGAAACACATGAGGAGTATAGGCCGTACCACCACTTAGCTAGCTCAAAGCGCATTAGAGGGTAGAACTCTAATCCAATACAATCCAACTATATGAACAATACTTACCGCATGAATATTATACTATTTTAAGCTATGTTATTGCAAAATTAAGTACTTACTCTTACTAAGAACCTCGGAGAAAATTTCAATAATAATAAAAAGAGTAACATACTGAAAATTGGTCAACATACAATATTATTTATACTGTTATATTAAGCACGAACAAAGAAACACATACATACACATACATACGATCCCCAAAGGGGTAAGCAGAGTCCAAGGAACACTGTGTTCCTTAAGACCACATTTAGCCATATCAAAATTGGGTTTGGTCAGATGAAAAATCGTGAAAGAGTCGTAACAAGTGGCTAGCTCATCGCCAAAGAAACACAGTATGGAAAATATGATGATAAAATGTTTTTAGAGGACTATCAGAAACGCCTAATAACTGCCGGTATAACTATTATTTTATTACGTAATTGACGTGATAAACGAAAATAATTTCGAAAAAAATTTCGTTGCTCATGCTAGGCTTGAAAAAACACACCACAAACAATAACCTAGCGACTTAAAGTGTACGAGAAACAAACTCAAATTGAACTAAAAGCAAATCACGAGCTCTGATTGGCCGCAGCAGTGGCTGCAGCAACACTCGCGTTTGTGATTGGTGGCTGCGGCATCAGGAGGTCGGCGAGGCGTCCGGCTTCTCTCAGCCCTGAGAGGAAAGCCCCGTGCACCGTTGCTGGGTAGTTACGCATTGTGTGTTCGCCTGTACATGAGAAAAACGAGTATAAAATAAACTTAAGGTAACATGCAAAAATATGTAAACATATAATCACGATTATCATCCCCTAAGGGTTAGTAAGAGACTAGACAAAAGCACCGCAAAAGCAGTCCACTGCCATAGTCCGCGCTTCACCAAGCAGTGACTGCACTCAGCGTTGTACAGTTCTAAGTCCATTAGTCGCCTTTTACGATTCTTTTAATGAGCCGCTACTACACGGCGGCAAACATTGACATATATTGGGTCCTTACCTATGAAATTGGTGTTTTATTTCTGTCTTAGTAATTTGTCTGTAACTATTAACTATCAGAGTATTCCTAAAAAATAATTACCTCGTCTAAAAATAGACTATATTTTTGAGCTCTTTTGATTTGTTTTGATTATTTGTTGTAAGTTTCATTGTTTCAAAATTGGACACGGAGACATCTCTTTTTATGTGCCTCCCGAATACATCATTTTATTTGCATTCACTTAAAAACGATAAATAATTTTTATGAAGTGTGATATTACACATATTACTAAAGCTTGTCTAATGATAGGTGCCAAATATTATTATCTCTGGATTTGTCGTTGTGAAGAAAACTGATAAAATGTTAGTATGGAAAATGCAGAATTCCCCAAAATCTCCATACAAAACACCAATTTCATAGGACCTAATAGTTATCAGTTTTATCCTCTTAGGGTCAGTTTTTTGATCCGTGGTCAGGTTGACGAGTAGGTTAAAATATGGACTAAGAGCGAAAACGTAGAATGTTGTGATAATGACGACAGCTAGGCCAATAGTCGAATTTTCATATATTACTGAAGTTAAATAATTAAAGACAATTAACCACAACACTCGGTGGCGTAGTGGATAGTGGGCACGCTTTGGCTTTCGATTGAAGACAAAGCTACCTTCGCCATGGTCAGGCCGTGGATGGGTGACCAAAACTTTGTGATCTCGAGCTCCTCCGTGCTACGGAAGGCACGTTAAGCCGTTGATCCCGGTCGCTATTGAGACCGTTTCTACCCACCAACCCGCATTGGGCCAGCGTGGTGGTGTTACGGCCCATACTCCTCATGTGTTTCTCCATGAGGAAGGCCTGTGGGACGTACATAGGCTGAGGACGATGAACCACAACACAATGCTCCTTTGAGTAAAATGGTGGCAGGCGGCATAGCTGATGTATATTTCGTTTTACGCAGATGGTCATTTTCGCAAATCATCATCACGAAAATGTTGGTCACTTTCGCAGAATGTCATTTTCGCTAATGGTCACTGTCGCAGAAAGTCATGTTAGCAAATTGTCACATTTGGAATGCCTCGCACACAGCCTACATAGCATTGTGGAAAAGCATTTCTACAATGATATGTAGGCTGTGTGCGAGGAAAAATAGACCAATAGCATGGCACCATTTTCACGTGAAACGAAGTAATATATATAGTATTGTTCATTGGTGGACAAGCACCCTTACGTGGCTTATATCAGCAATGCCATCGTAACACATGAAACATCAAACGACCAGTCATCTTCGCTTAGCTTGTCACTGTTTTCGCTGTGATTCAGCCTGAGCTACGTAGTTGAAAATCTTCACAATGCATCAAGGCTAAGCAGCCCACAACTCACCAGCAAAGAACAGCCTGTTTTCCCCCGGCGTGCCGGGCACCGGCGCCGCGAGCAGGTCGTAGTCGGTCCCCGACGAGCCAACCGCCACGAAGCTGTAGGATCCCCGCGCGAAGGGGTCTGCGCGCCATCTACAACGGAATGTTTTTATTTTAGGAAAAGTATTTCCATCTATGCTTTAAACACCTTGGAGACGTCCACTTCTGGACATGGGCCTCCCTCAATGACTGGTCCTGCGTCGCCCGCATCTAGCGAGTTCCCGCGACATTCAACAGATCGTCGGTCCACTCCGTGGGGAGCAGACAACGTTGTGCCTCCCAGTACGTGGCCGCCACTCGAGAACCTTTCCGCACCAACGGCCGTCAGTTCTACGACCAATGTGCCCTGCCCACTGCCACCTAAGGTTCGCAATTCTGTGAGCTATGTCGGTGACCACAGTTCTCCGGCGGATCTCATCGTTTTAGATTCGATCATGCAGATAAACTCCAAGCCCTTTAAGTGACCTTGAGCCTTCTTAAGAGGTCCAATGTAAGTGGCCACGTTAAACATTTAAACATTAAAATAACAAATTCCTATTTCAGATCCCACCTGGTTACCACACACTCCTTCGGCTGCGGCACAGCGGCGTGGCCGAAGATGCTCTTGAGCACGGCGATACAGCGGCCTACGATGACGTCATCTGTCACGTTCTCCATCACTGCTGCAGCCTCGCCGGCCACCAGGGCCAGAAGTACTGGCGCGCTGTATAGGTTCCAGAATAGGAATAGCTCGCCTGTAGAACAAAATGAACATATGATCATCAAGGTACACATGTCCTCAGCCTATATACGTCCCACTACTGGGTACAGGCCTTCCTCGTGGGAGTAACACATGAGGAGTATGGGCCGAAACACCACAACGCTGGCCCTATGCGGGCTGGTGGGTAGAAACAGTTGCAATAGCTCCTCCGCCTTTGAGCGTTTCCTAGCTTCTAAAACAAATAAGCACCATAAGTTATTTAATGTGAAATTAAGTCGAATTGTAGTATCATCTATCAACAGAAAGTAAATTATTATGACTTTATTCTGATCACTCACATGTCAATTTCATACAAGAATTATTACCTTCGTTTCTTATAATAATAAAAAATTCTTTGCATCTATGACTAGTGTCCAACTTTTCAGTCCTATAATCTCCTGGCATGAATGAAAACGATAGTAATAAAACATAAAGACAAAAAACTTTGGAAATGAAACAGAATATTCCCGAGGTTGTAAGCGTGAAGGCAATATTAAACCCTCAGACTTGTATGACGACACGAAAGACGTCATCTGCTGCCAGCAGAAACTCATTAAATACTTAGGCGACAACTGACGACATATTAGTTCATTGTGTCGACGTACTGCGTTATTACCAACACGCACCTACTGGAGCTCAGACTAGTAGGTTACATGCGAGGATTCTATTAGACTAGACATTTTAATATTGTGACACGATATTCAAAGTGTTAGGTTTAATTTATGGCTAACATTTGGTTCTGTTACAGTTTTTTATATTTTGTCTATTCTCGTGTTTACTGCTCTTTAACCTCCCAAAAGTTTAAAGTTTTGTCGGAAGCAAACGAAAATTTTTTAGGTTTGTTCTTTTCCTATCGTATCTAGAAATCGTACAAAGACTAATGTATGCAGAACTCATGCGGTAATCAGTTGAAAACCTAGTTTCTCAATAAAAGAATAAGGCTTTATATTATACCTTCTATATTTCCCTGTACTATGGCATAAGTCAATCTGGCTCCATGTGGTTTTGAAGCATGACTTGTTAATAAGCTCGGCCTTGTTTGAGTTAAAAGCTTACTTACTCTCATAGTTCTTGATAGTTCGCTATATTGTTGCCACGGTACCTAGTCTAGGTATAAACCTATGTAGGATTTGCGGTTGTAGCGCAATGTAGTTAGTTTAAAGATTGAATGCTTCATTAAACCAAAGTCACGCAAGTAATACTCAAAATTTAATATCAAAGATAATTATGAAGGTTTAATAAGTAAGGCAAATGAAACGAACGTTTAAAACAAACTGAAGAAGATTATTAAAGATTTTTTAATAAAATTTAATGAAACAAGCCTGGTGAAGCCTTATATATTCTTAAATATAAAGCGAAGCATAATGCCTTAAATGTGTAATGAGCTGAAAACGTTTTTAATTAACGGCAACATCATTGAACGCGCTTTAATAAGCATTTCAAATCTGCAAGAAAAAGTCCATTATACACAAATAAATGTTCACTGATCCGATCTCAAAAGGAAACTCTTAGAAAAGTCTTACAAACTGCTAGGACCGAAGGTAATAAATTATGGAAATCAAGCCATTGATTCTTGGCAGATACAAGAGACTGCGGAGGGTTCTTTCCCACATAACTCTTGAGGCGACACCGCGCGATAGCAGCGCATCAGATAGTGCTTTTTAAACACGAGCAAGGCCAAAAACTTTAAATTGGCCACGATTAAAAAATCACGAGCCCGGCTTATGTTCCGGCGTCCAGAACGAGAGGGCCTTAATGAACAACGCAACAAAGAACTAAGCCGGTGAAGTAAACCATGAAGTGGAAAATTTGACACGCTCGAAACGGACCACCGTCTTGAGGTTCCAGATAAAGAAATTATTGAAAAGAATAAAATTGATGCTAATAATGTAATAAATATGTAAATAATCTTAAACTTAGATCCAAAGTGAAGTATTCAACCTGTTTATGACAGGCATTTAAATTTAATAATAAAAAAAAATCATTATCACAAATTGACAATCTCATTTGAGAATTCTAAGAAAAGGAAAAATTAAATAAGAAGAAGAAAAGGTCATGAATGAAAATAATATGTTAAGCCCGTAGAAAATTAATTACGATATTCAGACTGCTATTGGCAATGTTATTAAAAAATTATGAATCAAATATAATAATTGGAATTATATAAAGAAACATACAGAGTACTCTCGAAGACACTAATATAATAAAAATATTAAAGGGGCACAATAGAGGCATAATAGAGGCACTAATATATTAAAGAAAATTCGAAAGATCATTGATGAGTCCAAAGCCAAAAAAGGTTCGATATCAAAAACATTTACAGAGATCTTCAAAATCAATGCTTGCAAAAACATCTTGGACAGTTGACAAATCACTATCAACGTCAGAAAAATATGAGAAAAAGCCGAATCATTGTATCGTTTTTTTCAACATTACCATTTTAATATGGCTCATCTAGATACAGAACCCTAAAAAGCTTGTCTCGCTTGTGATTTATTACAGCGCCCTCACTCCCTCAGTGGCGTTAAATTATTCAGCTTTTAATTCGTTATCACTTGCTCGTTTTACACTATTTACGTCAAAAATAATTTAAACTCTGTGTGCTTTGGAAGGGTGTGAACTTGTGTCGTGAAGTTCCAGACGCAATGAATTGTTTAAGTTTATTACTGTTCCGTCAACATTATTTCTTGGTAGTTGGAACTCCTTACGGTACCATTAAAATGTGATAAGACGTAGACGATTTAAGATTCAGCGTCATAGATAGTTTTATTAATAAAAAAGCTGTGAACACGGCTTTATCGCAGGCTCGATCTTTATCGTCGAATCCTCGTCTGTTGATGTTTCTTATCCAGGTCCTGGCTCATAAGAAGATCTTCGATCAGATCTCTCGAGCGCGAAATTTCTTTTAAGCGCTTTCCCCTGACCTAGTAGAATCACCCAAGCCTTGGAAATATTGCTTCGGTTGATCTTAAGTCGATCCAAACGAAAGAGTTCTTGGCTTATATAGTTCGTCCGCACCGCCAGCAATATGTAAGAATCAGAATCAGAAATAATTTATTTGCATAATGTGTGGTACAAAAAATGCTCTTAATCTAAATATATGATCCTTACACATTTTACCCTTCATTGGGTGTGCAAAAATAATAATGTTTGACAGCTGATAGCTATTTACATTAATGAAAATAATAACAAAAAAATATTGCTTATTTAAATGTCAATTGGATTTATGTCAATTGTAATGATTAATTTTAAATGTCAATTGGATGTATGTCGATTATAATGATTAATAACAATACTTAAAATTTACAAATTTTTATTCGTCGTCTTGAAAATTCTGCACTGAGTAATAACATTTTTCAATTAAAATTTTTTAAAATTTGTTTTGAAGACTGCATTATTACATTGTTTTAAGTCATCTGGAATAGTGTTATAATAGTAGGTCATAAGCTTTTTTTCCACTATTAAAAAAAAATTAGGGTGGTATCATACCTCTGCTTGCCGTAGTTGTTCCGACGTGTCCAAACAGATTAGCGCTGGGATCCCAGAAGGTTCGTTCGAAGCAGAGAACCACCTTATTTAAGTTCCCGTAGCCAAGACGCTTGATGGCTGCCACCTGCATAAATGAAACAGGAATTAAATCTTTACATATTAGGTCCTTACCTATGAAATTGGTGTTTTGTATGGAGATTTTGGGGAATTCTGCATTTTTCATACAATTTTTTTTTTCAGTTTTCTTCACAACGACAAATCCAAAGATTTGGCATCTATCATTAGACAAGCTTTAGTAATATGTGTAATATCACACTTCATAAAAAATATTTATCGTTTTTAAATGAATGCAAATAAAATGATGTATTCGGGAGGCACTTAAAAAGAGTTGTCTCCTTGTCAAATTTTAACACAATTAAACTTACAACAAATTATCAAAACAAATCAAAAGAGCTCAAAAATATAGTCTATTTTTAGACGAGGTAATTATTTTTTAGGAATACTCTGAATCTTAATACATACAGACAAAATACAAAGAGAGAAAAAAAAACACCAATTTCATAGGTAAGGACCCAATATAATAAAACTGTACAGGTCGAATGTCGGTACACAGGAAAAAAATGCTTAATATCAAGTCAGGGGTATGTGAAAAAAGGGAAAATACCATTTTTTATTTTTTTTGTTTCTCTGCCTGTGTGTCTGTTTGTACGGGCAAATCTCCGTAATGGCTGGACCTATTTCAATGAAATTTTGCATGGTGATACCTTATATCCCTGGTCAACATTTTAGATACTTTTATTCCCGAAAATTAAAGGGTTTCCGTGCGATAGTTAGAAATCATAGTAACCGCGGACGAAGTCGCGGACAACAGCTTTAATCAGAGATTAGGCAAGCACCGCAAAAGCGTCCACTGCCGTAGTCCGCTCCGTCACCAAGCAGTGAGTACATCTGCGTGATAGGTGGTGAGCCCGTCGCTACTAGAAGCTTGTAACGAGGCGCCATAGCTATATTAGCGCCTCGTTGCTGTCATTGCGCTCTTCTCTGGCCATTTTTCTCTTGGTTTCCGATTTTAAATTTGCTGTCTCTCTTTTTATTTGTTTTGTTCTCGAAGCTCATTCTTGAGAGAGTGCGTAGAGCGGTTGACTCCCTTCTAACAATAATTGTAAAATATTTATATAGTGAATCAATTTTTATAAGCTGAGACAAAGTTACAACAAACCAAATTATCAGTTCCTAATTTATAACAAAGACTATATGTTTCTCTAAGGCACTATTGTAAGTAGCCCTACCCTTTTTATAATATATTTAGTGTTAAATGTGAAATTATTTTGTGTTCAGTGTAATTTACCTTTTTTTATATAATTGTTTCAGTTGTGCCTTAATTCTTATATATAACAATACCTAAGTGACGACCCCGCGTTTTTCATTATCCCCGGCTTCACCCCGTCACAAGCTATTAGATGGTTACATTCTTAACGCAACTAAAATAGTGAAATTGTTATGCCAACTTAAATTATGGGCCTTGTTTGCCCGTCACGGTAAAAACATGTAGTCAACCTTGTTTAAAAACTTTGAAACACTGAATTTAAAACACTTTATGTCATATGCCCATGTTAATCAAGGGGGGGTAAGTGGGAGAGTCGACCGAACATCAGGTTAGCCCAAAATGTCATCCTCACCTGCACGGCCATCTTTATGGCACGGCCTTCTGCCGTGGTACCCCCTGCTAGATAACGGACGAGGCTCTGGCGACCGAGTCAATGGCGGAATATCCATTAACCCACTCCAGGTGGAAGAGGCTACAGCAGCCTTGGTTGGCTAAATACCACCTGAAATGTCTGGCGCAGAAGGCAACGGGAAACCACTGCGACAAATTTTCCCTAGAATGGTCATGAATGCACAAAAAGGAATGGCCCCGAGTGCCCGGCGCCTCTTAAATGAGGCAGGGGTGCTAAGAATCTCCGGGCGGAAAACTCAAAGAATTAGGATAGGGACATGGAACGTCCGAAGCTTGATGCGACCCGAAAAAATTCACAATGTCTGCAAAGAGATTAGGCGTTTGAATATCGATATACTAGGCCTCAGTGATGTTCGATGGCGGGGAAGTGGAATGCACAGAATTGACGAAGATATTACTATCTACTACTCTGGATCTGACGAGTCATCGAATAAATATGGCGTTGGGGTTATTGTGAACACAAAAACCATCCGCACTCCAATAGCTTTCGTGCCGGCATCTAATCGTGCGATGATGCTACAGTTACAGGCCAAACCTAGACACATAAATATTCTACAGCTTTATGCTCCCACAGCGGATAAGCCTGAAGCAGAGTTGAAGCAGTTTTATAAAGAGGTAGATGGATTGCTCCGTATTACAAGAGGCCATATGATAAATGTTGTTCTTGGAGATATGAATGCCAAAGTGGGAGAAGGAGAGGTTCCTGATGTCGTTGGAAAGTATGGACTGGGAGAAAGAAATGAGAGAGGAGATTTACTCGTTGAATATTGTCTAGAAAGAAACCTTGCCATCATGAACACTTACTTCCAGCTACCTCCACGAAGACTCTACACGTGGACATCTCCGCAACACACAAACACTCATATTGTGCGCAATCAAATTGACTATGTCATGATCAACAAACGCTTCAGAAACAGTATTAAAAGTGTCAAAACTTATCCAGGCGCAGATATCTACTCCGATCATAATCCACTTGTGGCCGAATTGTTATGTAGCCTTAAATGTATTCGTAAGCGAGAACCACGACGAAAGGTAGACATTCGCAAAGTACAGGATAAGAGTATACAAACTGATGTGGCAGGGGCTATTAATGAGTGGGCGGTGGTTAGTATCAATAAGGGGACAAAAGTGAATGGAAATAATTCAGTGGAAGAGTTATGGTTACGACTTAAGTCTAAGGTGCAAGAAATCAACAGTAAACATCTCAAGCCTGATAAGTATGTTCCGAAGCACGAGTGGATGAACGGCAAAATATTCCAGTTGATGGAGGAGCGTCGGTCTTATAAACACACAGATAGTGACTCTTACAAGGCTTTAAATCGGCAAGTGAGAAGAGAGGTTAGATACGCACGAAATGCATGGCATACTCGAAAATGTGAACACATGGAGGCGCTTCATGCTAAACACGATGCTTTTAACCTGCATAAGGAAATCAGGGCTATGGTAGGGCGGGGATCGCAACGCCACCAGATGACAGACGAAAATAATGTTCCAATAACTAATGTGGAGGAAAAGAAGAATATATGGGAATGCTACGTGCGAACAATGTTTGCGGACGACTCTCGCGATCCTTTGGGATCTGTGGTGGATTCTCATGGAGGTTATCCAATTCTTAGAAGTGAGGTCATTAAAGCGCTTCGCAGAGCTAAATCGGGAAAGTCTGCAGGTCCGGATGAGATTCACATAGAGGTCCTACAGCTTATCCACGATAATAATATAGATGCGATCGTCAAACTTTTTAACATCATTTATGACACCGGACAAATGCCCCAAGACTGGTATAAGTCCTGCTTCGTGACAATTCCGAAAAAAAGAAACGCGACCAAATGTGAGGATTTCCGAACAATAAGCCTCATGAGCCAGGTTCTCAAATTGTTCCTTAATATCATTCACGAGCGAATTAGAGCAAAATGTGATGAACAATTAGGAGACTGCCAATTTGGTTTTCGATCCGGAGTGGGAACAAGAGAAGCCTTATTTGCAATTCAGGTTCTGGTACAAAAATGCCTAGACATGAAGCAGGACGTTTATCTCTGCTTCATCGACTACGAAAAGGCTTTTGACCGTGTGCGCCATGAACGGCTCGTTCGGCTTCTGGATGACATTGGCCTGGATGACAAAGATATCAGAGTTATTCGGAATCTGTATTGGAACCAGAATGCAACGGTGCGTGTGGAAGGTGAAGAAACTAAGGAAGTGGAGATTAAGAGAGGTGTCCGACAGGGTTGTGTGCTCTCCCCGACATTGTTTAACCTCTACTCGGAAGCAGTGATATCGGAGGCATTGACGGACCTCGATTGCGGAGTCAAAGTCAATGGACGCATCATTAACAACTTAAGATACGCCGATGACACAGTACTGATAGCGGCAGACGCGGCTCAACTTCAGATAATAGTGGATCGGGTCAACGAATACAGTCAGAGGGCGGGACTGAACATGAATGCCGCCAAGACTAAATTCATGGTAGTGTCGAAGTCCCAGGGTCTGTCTCCCACTTTGAAAGTAGCTAACAAATCCATTGAAAGAGTACAAAAATACAAGTATTTGGGTATGTGGCTAAATGAGCAATGGTCCAGTGAGCAGGAAATCAAGACTCGCATAGAAATTGCCAGGAGCTCATTCAACAACATGAGAAAAATCTTGTGCAATCGTAACCTTAGTCTTGCTCTGAAAATGCGACTACTGCAGTGCTACGTATGGCCGGTGATCCTGTACGGATGTGAATCCTGGACTTTACTGGAGGCTCTCTGCAGGCGCATAGACGCATTTGAGATGTGGACATACCGGCGTATGCTAGGGGTCAACTGGACTCAAAAGGTGTCCAATGCTGATATACTTCGAAGAGTTAATCGTGAAACCGTACTATTGACAACCATCAAACGTAGAAAAGTTGCATATCTGGGTCATGTCTTAAGACACGATAGATATGAATTGCTGCAGACGATAATAATGGGGAAAATAGCTGGAAAGAGAGGCATCGGGCGAAGGAAAAAATCATGGCTACGCAACATCAGAGAGTGGACGGGCATCAACAGTGTTGCCGAGCTATTTCGCCTTGCTAGAGATAGGGACAAATTTGCGGACGTGACTGCCAACCTTCGCTAGTCGGAGAGGCACCTACAGAAGAAGAAGAATCAAGTAGATTTTATCTTTAGACTTATATTTTTTTTCTTAGTATTTGAAATGAGATTTAATCTTATTAATGGAAAACTAAACAACAAAAACAGCTTATCTCCTCGCGAAAACAAACAAAAAAAAACCTAAATCTAACAGTAAATTTAAATATAGCAAAAAAAAAGATATTATAAGGAAAAATCGTCTGCATGTATATCCGTCGCTGGAAATGTACCAAAAAGGCTGGCTGAATTACCTCTCTGAATAGCAACGCTTATTCTTTGAGCAAAATACAGACCAGCCTTCTTGTCACCAGATTTGTCGCAGAGCCGCTTCGAAATCTCTAGACGTATATAAATCTTTAGACTTAAATATCTATACTAATGTTATAAATGCAAAAGTAACTCTCCCGATATTCCCATGGGAACATGCCATGCGGGTGAATGTTAAAAAAAATTATTAATGCCTCCCAAAAAAATGAAGGACAAATTAACGCCACTATGAACTTAACTTCTAATAATAGAGTAGGAGTAAATTTGTAAAGATCTTTCAGTGTTGAATAGCCTATTTATTCAGGAAGGCTATATAGTCTAGGCAAGGAAAATTTGTTTGTTCGAAAAAATCACATTAATTCCTACAATGAAATTTATTTTAATTATTGATTAGAAATAAGAATGCAATAATAATTTTTTATTTTTCCCCAAAATTTTATTGGAGTTTATTAAAAAAAAAAAGGTTTTAAACTTATAGCACGTCTATCATAAAAACATTAAATTCTACATGGGTGATTTTTTATGTAAGTGTTCCTTTTATTCAATAAACACGATATTTAAAAAGTCACCCCCGTGGTGGCAAAGGGTTTGGAAAAAAAAATATTTAAAGAAAAAACACGAATAACAACGAAACAAAAAATAAACAATGGGTGATTTTACATTATAATATGACTTATATGTCTACAAGTATTAATTATAGGGAATGAGGGTTTTGGGCCCGTTTCCTTACAACGCTCAACAGGGGGAGGGGGGAAAACTGCAAGGTGGACTTTCAAAATCCGCAAATAATGCTCAGAAAAAGAAATTTTGTGTGTAGGATTTAATGTGACTTTTAATTATTTTGACTGGACTTTATAGGCTACATACCATCACACTATCTCAAAGTGACTATTCTACGCAAACGAAGTCGCGGGCAATAGCATGTTGTAAATAACATGGAAAAGTCTGAGAGGTGTGGGAACATTATTCTTGGCATCAATAAACCAATCGTTTTAGCCAATTGCATTCCTCTAATCGATATAGGTCTCACGATGCCTTTGTCAAGATAAAGCAAACCACAGCTTTCAGTATTAATTAACAAGGTCTTCTAAGTCACAGACCAATTTTGAAGTTGATTTGACCAAAGGTCATTTGAAAAACAGCAAAACGTTGCAATATACCCCCAGATATGTAACCACCAACCAACAGACTATCGTGACTCCTGAAGCAAATAGAACCTCAAGATATTAAGTTTTAGTCATCGAGTAATCCAAGACTCCAAAAATCGCGACCACAAAGGTTTTTTGTACTTTTTATAAGAAAAATTTTAGTGTATTTACGAGTAGATACTGAAAATTGAAATCGGATCCGACAGACCGGCACAGACACGTCTGCAAAACCAGCGACACTTCTCTTCCCACGGTCCGTCGGTACGCGCTGATCCGTCCGTTTCTTCCTTTGTTTCCATTCTCCTTTGTCACTCGTCAGCATCCACTTCTTTTATTCTCATATCATTCTTCTCGCATTCAATACATCGCTTCTTTGGCCTTCCTCTCACTCTAGGTCCGTCCACATCCATGCTCAACATCCTTCTTGTACATTCATCTCTCCCCATCACATGTCCATACCACGCTAACCTATTGCTCCTAATATTTTCTGTCACTGGCGCTACTTTCAAACTTCCTCTAATATTGGGTCTTTACCTATGAAATTGGTGTTTTTTTTCTCTCTTAGTATTTTGTCTGTAACTATTAAGATTCAGAGTGTTCCTAAAAAATAATAACCTCGTCTAAAAATAGACTATATTTTTGAGCTCTTTTGATTTGTTTTGATAATTTGTTGCAAGTTTTATTGTGTTAAAATTGGACACGGAGACAACTCTTTTTAAGTGCCTCCCGAATACATCATTATATTTGCATTCACTCAAAAACGATAAATAATTGTTATGAAGTGTGATATTACACATATAACTAAAGCTTGTCTAATGATATATGCCAAATGTTATTATCTTTGGATTTGTCGTTGTGAAGAAAACTGAAAAAATTTTAGTATGGAAAATGCAGAATTCCCCAAAATCTCCATACAAAACACGAATTTCATAGGTAAGGACCTAATATACTCATTCCTGATGTTGTCAATTCTTGTGACTCTAAACATCCTTCGCAACATTCGCATCCCTGCTGAGTGTAGTTTTGGGCCGTGGGAAGCCAGCATAAGGAATAATTGCAACACTTCCATTTGACTGAAGTAGACATATCTACTGCAATTCATACAACTCGAATTTGGTGTGTCTGCTACTTGTTTAAAAAAAAAATAGCAGAGGTCAATGACACGATTGCTAAAATTAAGAAGCTTTGAATATTTTAGCAAACATCCATGAATATCTTTCGTATACAATATTGATATTCATTTATCAATTTAATGCTTATAGCTACGAAATAAAAATTTTAGCAGCGGGCTAATAAAGGTTATTGAAGCCACACGATGTTACTTGTATTTTAATACCATCATTCAAGCGTCTTAAAAATACATAGAATTTTTAATTAAAAACGAACCTTCGCTTAGAATTATGTCAATCAAACGTCTACTTAATACGAAACGTAAAAGAATAACAGTCGTGTTTTCGTATAATTACAGAATTAAACGAGAAAATATAATAATTTTCTTTTAGACACAATTTATATTATCTGACTAGCTTAAAACTCATAAATGAACAGTTTAATTACTGACTCATCAACTGTATTAATAGACAAAAATAACTAGCTCGTAATTGTTCAAACGATGTAATTAATCAAAATACATATGCGTCGTTTTACATTTTAGATAAGAATTTTATGTGAGATTTACTTTGTTAATAATGCTTCTCAATTTGGACTCACAAAAGCAAAGATAGTTGAAGTCGATATTCGTATCGAAAATACACTGGATTTTTTTTATGGCAAACGAGCAGACGGGTCACCTGATGGTAAGAAATTACCGTCGCCCATGATGGCTCGAAACACTAAAGGAGTCACAAGCGCGTTGCCGGCCATTTAAGACGATGGGAATTGGGTACCCTCACTCACTCAATGAAACACAACGCAAGCGTTGCTTTTCACCGGTTTTCTGTGAGGCCGTTGTATCTCCGGTCGAGCCGGCCCATTCATGCCGAAGCATGGCTCTCCCACGGTAAAAAATTACACACTAGTAGGTATTATATATATTATCATAATAATTTTCAAATTCAAGCAAAGAGTTTTTAGCTTTTAAATCGGTACTATCAACAAATTTGGTTTTTGACCAATTCTGACAATAAATCGATTACAACTGCACTTAGAACATTTTATTATTAACTAAGTTGCGTCAATGTAAAGTTTACAGTTTACTAAAGATCCAAACTACACAGGTGTGAATACTTTTGCAGATTTTGATCTTTATTTTCAATGCAGTAGAATAACGTTAATTAATAAAAGTCATGTTTTGAATTTCGAGATAGCTCTCGCATATAAAACCATTTTAAAGAAAAAGAATTGCATTGCTTCGCAATTAAAACCTTTTTAAGATAAAAAAATTTGATTAAAATTATGAAATATGTCAATATCAAGTTTTCAATTTGAAGAAACTCTGTCAGTGCCAGAAAATAATAGGTAGGTTACCAAGGAAGCCGGCGAATTTTATTTTATTTCATTATAATTTAATGCCACGGGAAAATGACCTTAGTGGGGGTCAGAAAACATTTTTGTTGATTGTACCTATGTATTTGGATAAAACCACAAACACTTTTGAAAGAAAGAAAGAAAAATAACTTATTCAGTCACCAAAAGCAAGGGAATCCTTTTTTACTTAGATCACTGAAAATGCACATACGCAGCTTGTCAGGATTTCACAAGACAACCCGACGTTGGTGATCCTTCTGTAGGTGCCTCGAGTTTTGCGAGACTTTTGCTATATTGGTTATACACATGAGGGCCGAGAAAGTATATACATATATAAACAAATATTATCCAATATAAATGCAAAATAAACAATAAAACACCACAACTATTACACACAATTGGTTCCAACCTTGACTTATAATCCTTCAAAAAGCAATACTTACCTTCCAATCAGGCAAGGGTGGATCGAATTTGACGAAGTTCTGTTGGTTCTGTCCATTGTTCGCCACAGCCACCTTAAGCACACCAAGCGGAAGTGTGCAGAGTATTACGTCGCCTGAAACAATTGAGAATCATATTATTATTTTTTTAAATAAATAACTTACAAAAATGTAGGGGTAGTGTGAGTGTCAATTATGCCTGTGTTTGGAGATGTTGACATGATGTAAAATAAGTCATACAATGTTTTAGCAGTTTTCGAGGAGGCTTAGAGGCTTAGAGGTTAGTATGCTTCGGCTTTCAGTATCTAAAACAAAGCTACCTTCGCCATGGTAAGGCCTTGGATGGGTGACAAAAACTTTGTGATCTCGAACTCCTCTGGCTTCGGAAAGCACGTTAGACGTTGGTCCCGGACGTTATTGCAACTATTACTACCCACCAACCCGCATTGGGCCAGCGTGGTGGTGTTACGGACCATGTGTCTTCCCATGAGGCAGGGCTGTGCCCAGTAGTGAGACGTATATAAGTAGAGGACAAACAATCTATTTCTAACTTCTCTTAGAATTGATAGCAAACTATTAATTGAACTTCGTAATTGGGCATTAAAAATAACTCCTTTACCTGGACAAGTTTAGAAAACAACCCGACAAGTTTACTTTTTACAATATCAGGCTTCAAAATCGTCCTTCCTTTAATTATTATTTAAAAACTGGAAACTCTTCAAAATGTACCCAATTATTTCAAAATTACCCATAATATTCCCTTTTAACTTCGTGAAAAAAAGACTGAAATAGACGCTTTAAATAATAAGCAGAAAGTCGAAAGGGTTGAGTTTAAATTTGTAAATGCTTGTAATACTTAGAAGAATATATAAATACGAGTCATTAGGAGCAATTTATTCTTCGTTACTAAGCGAATCGCTTTATTAAACTTCCAAACTGTATAACTTCGACAAGTAAAAACTGCTTGCGTACCAAATGTTAAATTTTTAAATAACTCCCAAATACGATCAAACAGTTCATTCAATTTTCGGGGAAAACTTAAATACAAAGGTAAGCATACGGAATAAGTCGAGCTGTAATCATCATGAAAGCGAAAGTTTGACCCGACCAAATCCCCACCGTAGCCACGAGTCGACTCGCTAACTGAATAAATGCTTTTAACTTTGATACCGGGGATCCTTTAGACAAGAACGTTTTTTGGGTTCTATACCAAAAATTATCAAAAAGGTACCCTTTGGGTTGCTTTGGTGTCCATCCGTCCGTAACTGTAACTGGCTACTGTCTCACTGTTTAAATTAGCCATAGTTTTGATGAATGCTGATAAAATGGGAACGGGAGCATTTGATTGACGACCTCCGTGGTCGAGTGGTCTGTACGCCGGTCTCAAGGCGTCGCCATCTCAAAAGGTTCTGGGTTCGATCCCTGGTGGGGCAAATGTTTGGGTGATGAATTTTCAGACATTTGTTCTCCAGTCTTGGATGTTTATATATATTTATATATATTCAGAATATTTATATGTCTTTATCTATTAAATATATTTCATCTAGTATCCGTAACACAAGCAGCATTAGGGGCTAGTTGATGTCTGAAGATATTATTTTTATTCTTTTTTTATTTGACAGGTACAATAATTACCTATAAAAGAAAAAAGCATTAAGAGGTGTGGAGAAGAATGTATTGACAAATATCAAGAAAGAGATGGGAGTTGACAATAGTTAGCCATGTAGGCAGGAAGCAGAGGAAGTTGATATAGACCTATGACCTCTTTAGGAGGGAGTTGATAAAGAAATATAAATGGGGAAAGTTGATGAACTAGATGACTGAATGAGATGAAGGAGGAGAAGAAAAAAACCAAGTAACCAATATGTGTAATTTGGATTAAACGTTTCTTAATTATACTAAGACTCAAGCTCGAAAACTGTACTTAGAATATTAAGCAGCACTTGTAAAATGCTATCAGCAAATCTTATCTTATCTTAAAGCTGTTACAACAGAGGACAGTTTCCATATAACAGTCAATTACAAGCAATGAAATCAATAAAGTAGCCTGTATCAAAGCCATCAATTTGAACGCGCACGAAATTATAAACTGTAATTATTTAGCAAATGAACATGATCACTGCAATAAAGCGACAAAAGCACTAAAGCAGAACACATTTGCATTTAATAAATTGCTAAGTAGATATTAATTAATTAACAAATATTAATTAACAAATGATCATTATTTCGGGAATCAAACTTTATAATAAACCAAATAAAAATCAAAATTGCATCGAGAGAAAATTTTAAATGCTAGACATATCTACATGAAGAAATCGATTAATTCGCATGATACGAGTAAATTGTACACACAATAATTACTTTAAAAAATTAGATAGGATGGAATACCATCATTGTTTCGTAATAATAACAGGTTTAAAAACAATATTAAATATGTTCAGGAGTAGGTAGTATGAATGAAGTCCAATCAATGTAATAAATGAAATATTAAAGCAGCAATGGAAATGCAACTCACATGACTAAAAAGTTGTTTCAAAAACTGGTATAAAACACCCTTTTGAACTACAACAATATGGTCTAGTGTTACTGTGCACTATACAGAGTCAAAATTAACGAGATTACGTCAATTATATCCCGAGTAGCACTAAATTTATAGATGTCAGATCGAACCTTTGATATGTTCATTTAAGACAAGACAATGTTAACTTAAATCTGTTATTGCAAATGTTAAACAACGTTTATTGATTTATACCTTTAGTCTTGTTGAAATTAATATTATGAAGAATCGCTATGTATTTTGTTAATATAGATAAAGATTTGACATGAAGCGTTAGCTGAATCATTAACAACTGAAAGCTTTACTGGTACTGGCAATAAGACAAGCCACAAAACAAAAGCCAATGCGAATATCGTATTCAATATTCATAACGTCTCTGCTATTTATCAAAGGCCCTATTACATCAAAACTCGGTAAACAAACACCTAACTAGAACACACGATCAAAGGAATTGGGACAAAAACAATATTACTAACATTGAACGTAAAAAATAATAAAATAGATATCGCTCCAGTAAATCTACCCGTACCTTCAAACGGATAGGTAAATCATGAAAAGCTTCACAATACAGAATAATATAAGAAAGGAGGAAAAAAGGAAACTAATAGCCATTCTAATCTAGTGGAAGATAACGAACGCCTTATAAAAAAACATTCGAGATTAATTCAGATTAATTCTAACGTAACATAAAGCTTAATGTGTAATATTGAGTTGCACTTTAGAAAATGTGTGGAAACTAGTAAACGAGACAGTGATAGTCAGCTCAATGACGCTCCAAACATCTAACTATTCCGGGCACAATAGACTGCCTCTATGCAAATCAGACGGGAAAGCCTGCAGGCTACGGCGGCGGTCGGACAGGGTCTACAGAGGCGAGCGTATTTTTACCGCCGTGACCTCATCAAAGTAAAATTAACGCGTTAGAATTGCAAATCATTCCACGACAAAGAAATGACAAGGAGCCGACGGCATTGTGGATTTTTCTCATAACGCCCATTATGGTGCCTTGTTTTTTTTATCCAAACGCCACTTCCTCGATATTACGGCCACATGAATTTGATTTTTCTATTTCGGACGAAAAATACGAGCGTTAAAGCAATATGGGTGACTGCCGGCGGGTAAAATCAATACCGGGCGACTTTTATCAACTGTTTGCCACGTTGATGGATGTTCATTACCAGTTTAGACGTATTGTGAACGGTTTAAATTGTCAAAGCAACGCAATACATAATATCAATCATGGGCCTGTTTGATTAGTAAGCTTGGACGCCATTTTTCGTGAAGGATTTTTATTTTGCAAGTACCTCATTACAAATCTAAAATTATTTAAAGCAGCCAGCGAAAGCAGTATGGCAATGTCTTTATCGGTCAATAATACCTAATAATAATTAGCAAATTACTTTAATATTCAGATAAACTTGTCACATAGATTAATTGATTTTTGTGATCCGAATTTTCGTATTTCTTTGAATGTGTCAATGTAATTGGGAAGTAATTAATTGGGCAGCCATTTATTCATTTGGTCAGCAACAAATTGGTGAGTCGAAAAACCATTTGGGCAGCAAATAAATATTTTGTCAGCAAAATAATTATTTCGTCAGCAGAATAATTGTTTGGTGAGCAAAATAATAAATTGGGCGGTAAGATAATTATTGAATAAGCAAAATAATTGGTTGAGCTGCAAAATAATTCTATGTATAACATCTAGGAAAAGGATCAATGAAAGATCAAGAATCAATTCCTAGGAAATGTATTCTGATAGATATTAGGTTAAGGTTATTTTTGTTATGAGCCTTCAAAACAATATTTGTGTCATCAAAACATTATATTAAACAATTTGGTAGCAGAGAAAACATTTTATTTGCTGCCCAATGAGGTAGTTATTTTGCTGACAAAATAGAAATATCTGCTACCCATATGTTGATACCCAATTAGTTATTTTAATGACCAATTTAGAAATATTTGCTGCCCCATACGTTGCTGACCAATTAAATATTTTAGCTGACCAATTCTACTTTTTTGCTGACCAAAATTCTAATATTTTGATGACCGTTTAAATAACACCCAATGTAAATTATCTGCTTAACCAATAAATTAAAACCGACCGTATTCCCATTTACATGGCCATTATAGACTGCACTTTACTAACAACAGAAGTTTCAACTTCGCCACTGCAATCACGTTCTATTTTTCGCATTCACGGTTTTGTATTTTGACCAAGACTATTTTAGCAGAGACCCTGGAGATGGAACTGTCCACAGCAGAACTGAATTAAAACTGACGTTTGTGCTTAATTTTGTAAATGATAAATAGGACAACTATTTTAACGGAGCGGTATTTACATAAAGAATACTTAGGTTAATTTAGCTTATAAGAGTGGACGAATTTCTTCAGTGGATAATTAAATTAAAAATTTTAAAAAATCCCCGACCAAAAATAAGACAAAAAATACTTTTTTTACTAATCTTTGTCTTGTTA
This sequence comes from Parapoynx stratiotata, assembly GCA_910589355.1. NCBI lineage: Eukaryota > Metazoa > Arthropoda > Insecta > Lepidoptera > Crambidae > Parapoynx > Parapoynx stratiotata. The sequence continues at coordinate 2,203,191 of OU342468.1, read as the reverse complement.
GGTATAGAGCGGCCCCCGACGAGATAACGATTGGTTAAAAACTAGTTTTTTTGGTCGGGATTTTTTTAGTTTAAATAAATATTTTCATACTTTTTGTAGGGCGAACTTATTATGACTTTTCATTTGATACCCCCCACCCCTCTTTTTGCGTCGAAGGTAAATAAAACTGTATCGAGTTGGAGAAAAAACTAACAAAAAACGCCTCATAGCTTAGAAGCGAGTGTGATATTGAAACAAAGATACAAAGAAAACAATTTATAACTGACACAAAATATTAGGTCCTTACCTATGAAATTGGTGTTTTGTATGGAGATTTTGGGGATGTCTGCATTTTACATACTAACATTTTATCAGTTTTCTTCACAACGATAAATCCAGAGATAATAATATTTGGCATGTATCATAAGACAAGCTTTAGCAATATGTGTGTGAACACGCTTGATAAAAATTATTCATCGTTTTTATGTTAATGCAAATCAAATGATGTATTCGGGAGGCAGTTAAAAATAATTGTCTTTGTGTCTAATTTTAACACAAAAAAAATTATCAAATTAAATAATACGAGCTTAATATTATAAAGGCTAACCTTAGCGCTAAGCTTTAACATGTAATTGTAAGAATAATAGGTCAGCCTCAACTTGTGTCCTGTGTCAGACAAACGACGCTGAAAAAATAAGTTCCATTATTATTACCTACCTTGTTTGTTTTTGGGCCTCAGATTATGCTGAATCTAACAACATGTGGCAACTTTAGAGTTTGCTTTTTATGTCAGGTTAGGAAATTTACAAATACTCTGGCTTTAATATCAACTCCTTAATATTAGGTCCTTACCTATGAAATTGGTGTTTTGTATGGAGATTTTGGGGAATTCTGCATTTTCCATACAAATTTTTTTTCAGTTTTCTTCACAACGACAAATCCATAGATAATAATATTTGGCATCTATCATTAGACAAGCTTTAGTAATATGTGTAATATCACACTTCATAAAAATTATTTATCGTTTTTAAGTGAATGCAAATAAAATGATGTATTCGGGAGGCACTTAAAAAGAGTTGTCTCCGTGTCCAATTTTAACACAATTAAACTTACAACAAATTATCAAAACAAATCAAAAGAGCTCAAAAATATAGTCTATTAGACGAGGTACTTATGTTTTAGGAATACTCTGAATCTTAATAGTTACAGACAAAATACTAAGAGAGAAAAAACACCAATTTCATAGGTAAGGACCCAATATATCTGCTGCAATGTGCCATTGAGAAGTGTGGACAGACGAATTCCACAAAGACGCACAAAGATTATAAGCTAAATAACAGTCCCCCCAAACATATTCAAGCATTATACCTATTTCCATACTATTCCATTTTGGAATAGTATTTGTGATGACTGCTTATAATTTATGTATTACCAAGTTTATTTGAAATGAATTCAAAAAATTAAAATCATTATCAGAATCCTTGTCCAACTCATAAGTATTTATTAGCTCCATTTAAGTTAATCTCTGGGAGAATCATTAAACATTATTAATGTAAAATTGGTAGTTTAAAACTCCATCTATATGTTAAATACTTAACTCATCACTAATTTGCTTACAATTTTTTGTTTTCCTAAAATGTTATCTTAATTTGGAACACAACTCTAATTAATATAAATTAATATGAATAATCTTATAGTTTATATTTAAAGCAAGTCTAAAATGTCCATGTTCATAACTATCATCACACTTATCGATGATTTTATCTAAATCTATAATGCATAAAGCCCAAATACTATGGTTTTCTATTTGTACTTCATGATTTAGGATTTTCTTGCAGGAACAGAGATGAGAGAGCATTGTTACTAAGAGAATTTAGCTTAAATTACCTGGATGTGGGTTTGGTACAGAGTACTTTGTCAGATCCTAAGTTCAGAAGTAGCAAAAAGGCTATGTCAATTGGTGTCGGTGACACACGGTAACAATACTTTCACATGAAACATTACTTAGAAATTAAATAGTTTTATAGACTAACAATTAAGGATTAGGTAAAATGGGGTCTCGAGCTCCTCCGTGCTTCGGAAGGCACGTTACGCCGTTGGTCGCGTTCGCATTTGTGACCGTTTCTACCCACCAACCCACATTGGGCCAGCGTGGTGGTGTTGCGGCCCATACTCCTCACGTGTTTCTCCATGAGGAAGGCCTGTCCCAGCACTGGGACGTATATAGGCCGATGACGAAGAGGTTGACATATCATATGAATAAAACCCCTTTAAAACTATAGATTTAAAAAAAATTGTCTTCTAGACAATGAAGTAATTTTGATTACACAAAGATACGTACATTCGATTCCCGATGGGGTAGGCAGACACTACAGATCTCATCTTGCTACCATTCTGCCCCTTATTCTAAACTCTCAATTCAATGATTCGATTCGGAAAGTCACGTCCAGTCTCGCTCTAATTCGCTGCAATAAAAAGAGACAGGTATGGAGATTCCGTGATTCGTTTGTTTTCCGACAGTTTAGAATAAGGGGCCGGCACACCTTTCCTGTCTTAAATTTGCGAATGCCGAACATGTGCCGACCACACCTATAGTAGGCAATGAAGGAAGTATTAAGTTATGTAAACTACCTTTGAATGTTTGCAATTGTGCAGGAGCCCTTGGGTTGACAGCTTTCACGGTGACTCCCGGTCCACCATAGTTGATCTCCGTTATTGCTGTTCCAAGCCTGATGTCTAGACCTTCGGAAAGGGCCACCGGAACACACGAGTAGCCATTGCGAACTGTAACAATGAAATACTACCTTAAGCATCTTGTGTAATTACAGTACCAGAAGTGTAATTAAAGCTATCTGTGAATATTACGGGTCCCGTGTTGGTCCGGGACACAAAAAAAAATGTACTGCTTTTCTTGCCTAGCATGTCGTAAAAGGCGACTAAGGGCGTATTGGGTACTGCGTCTGTGATTGTGTAGGCGATGAGCTAGCCACTTGTCACTACTCTTTCACGATTTTTCATCTGACCAAACCCAATTTTCGTATGGCTAAATGTGGTCTTGAGGAACACAGTACTCCTTGGAGTCTGTCTACCGCTACGGGGATTACAGGCGTGATTTTTTGTATGTATTATGTATGTGAATATTAATTCCATTTATTTATTACCGTAGTCTTCATTTGGAATATTAGTTTACTTTACTTTTATTACGTGGTTTTATTTATTTACTTAACACCCCGTAAGCCACGTGAACTCTGAAATTCGCGAACAATATTGTTTCTAATAAATCTCGTTTTGCGGCCATTAAGAGGTTAATACTCGTAGTTTATGCTAGGTTTTCGTATGTACCATGTTGCAGTAAGAATATGATTGTAATATTAAATTCTTCTTCAGCATACTGTGGCTTTATATCACAGCTCGGCAATATACTGATGGCGTTTTTTTCTCTTTTACGAAATATTATAAAGTGTTTATGACATTCATAAGCATGCGCTAAGACGCATCTTAACAGAATAAATGGTTTTGATTTTGATTTTAATATCGAAGAAATATATTTTCACCATAATGTAATTTTGCCGAAGCATTTTTAAATTCAAGTTAGGTGCACCTGTTTCCAGGTTTCCTTGAAAATGTACGTAAAACGTCGTAAGTGCAATAGACAGTTGTAATCGAAATATGGTCAAAGTGGATCATAAATCTGCTTGTTCGATAGTACTGTCCTTATTGCACACATGCGCGACTCTAACATGATTTTAAGGCGACTTATAATAATAAGTATACATAGTTTTGCTTACAGAATCAGCCACAATGTCATTGCAAATTTTATTAAACAAAAAAGTTTCTTAGAACCCGATTTATGCAAAGCAGCATCTCTACGTTCTCATAAAACCCAAACAAAGTTACTTAAAACAAATTCTGATCTGGCGATTAGTACTAGAAATATGACCACTTTAGCACTCTAGGCTTTAAATCCTTATGCATAATTCTGTAAGGTTTACTAGCTAATCGTTGCAACAAAGTTTCAACGAGAATCGGCCAAGGCATCTAAAATAGGACTTTTCCAAAACGTTGTACCCGTAACTTTTACAGGGCAAAGTTGGGAGTGATGGGGTGACTGTGAAGGATAATTATGGTGTGTTGGATGGACAGAGTTTCAAGCCTTCTGTTTTATATCGCAGACAAGTATTAGAGAGATTTTGATGAACATGCCTGGTTTTTGTCGTTCCCTTAAGGGTCCGGCGAACAGTGAATTTTTCATACAAACGTAATCCCAAAATCATTTTCAATTTGAGAATATCTGGACATATCATCGCTGTTATTCGGATTAAGAAAGTATTTTTCTATGTTTCTGTTAAAATTACATAATAATTAATTGCGTTTTTAATATGAAACAAATAAGCGGAAAATATGTCCGAAAACGTCGAAAAATTTACGCATATATTTATAAGTTTATAAATATTTTGAACAATTTTTTTAACAGAAACATAGAAAAATACTTTCTTAATCCGAATAACAGCGATGATATGTCCAGATATTCTTAAATTGAAAATGATTTTGGTATTACGTTTGTATGAAAAATTCACTGTTCGCCGGACCCTTAAAGGCGGAAAACGAAGCAGCCTTAGAGGCCATGATGAATATAACAGATGTTTTTTATTACGTAAGAAAATGTATATACGATAACATATCTCACGACATGAAAAAGGAAATTGGTGTTTTACATCATACTGTATTGATGCGTATTAATAATCTGATACTAAGAAAATTGAAATAAAAATTTCATATATTAAGTCCTTACCTATGAAATTGGTGTTTTGTATGGAGATTTTGGTGTCTGCATTTTACATACTAACATTTTATCAGTTTTCTTCACACCGACAAATCCAGAGATAATAATATTTGGCATGTATCATTAGACAAGCTTAAGCAATATGTGTGTGAACACGCTTGATAAAAATTATTCATCGTTTTTATGTTAATGCAAATCAAATGATGTATTCGGGAGGCAGTTAAAAATAATTGTCTTTGTGTCTAATTTTAACACAATTAAACTTACAAAAAATTATCAAATTAAATAATACAAGTTCAAATATATGGTCTATTTTAGAAGAGGCAATTATTTTATAAGAATGTTCTGAAACTTAATAGTTACGGACAAATTGCTAAGACCGAATAAAAACACCAACTTCATAGGTAAGGACCCAATACATCTTGGTCTATGGATAATTAGGTACGTATGACGGTCTTATGGTAAAAAAATCTTAAGCATCATCGTTTTCTAGATTCGAGACCTAGATTATTGCTTTTATTATATTTTTTTATAAAACACAGATTATTCTAAGGCACTAGCGATTACCACATTAAGACTAAGACTGGTACAATACAATAGATATCTTTCAGCTTCAGACTAAAGTAACATAAATAATATTACAGCATTAAAACAAGGTGAGCTAATTACGATGATGAACTCAAACACTGCCTAAATTTTTTCAAATATCTCTCAAAAATCTCTTAGAAACTGTTTTAAAAGCCCTTGATTCACAATATGGCTACTAGTTGTATAAAGTTTACTCTGAGCTCACTGGCGGCAATCCACAATGCAATTTTCAATTAGGCTGATAGCATAGAAGCGCTGCTCTATTGTGTTTTAATAAATTTAAGTGGATTTCTTACTCTATTATATTAGTTAGGTCACAGAGTAACTGACAGAAAACTACTGTTTTATTTTAAGCAAAAAGATTGTCTCTTCATAGTGGTTCAGTATTGGGAAATCATTCTGGATGTTCTTTCAAAGATACGTCAGTATAGAACCCTCTTATAGCATGATAATGTTTTAAATATTCAACAAATTTAATAGCTTCTAAAGCTTTCTTAACATAAATGAGATCGGTTAAAACTTTGGGGCGATCATCGTTGCCAGCTAATGCTCTTAGATGTTCCACTATAGATAGTGTTAACGCTGAAAATTTAATAGGCACTTTATCTTCTTATTAATATTTCTTGATATAAAATGTTTTGTTAATAACTTTACAAAATCTAATCTTTTACGTCAATAATTGTTGAGAACCTCAGTGGTCTAGTGGTCTGTACGCCGGTCTCAAGGCGTCGCCATCACGAGAGGTTCTGGGTTCGATCCACGGTATAGGCAAATGATTGTGTGATGTTATATTAACATTAACATGTATTTATCTATCAAATATATTTATCCTTCATCTAGTATCCATAACGCAAATCAAATAAAATCAAAATCAAAATTCAAGCAGTATTAGTTGCTCAAAATTGGGCTAGTTGATAGGTATGACGGTCTGAAGATATTTATTTATTTAATATACTAAGATAACTAGAGTAACATGAAGAGGTCAGCCACCACCAACTTGTTAACTTCAGGCAGGGGTCCTGTTCACTCCTGTTAAAAGAACTCATATTCGCACCCTTAGTTGTCATGATTCGTCAGTCATCTCGACTATGAATGTGCTTAATATCGATCTGTCATTTAGAACACTCCTTCATCCCTAATCTAACTTCATCCCCAACGTAACTTTGCACAAAATTCATCTATTGCTTCTTCTGGGCAATCACGATGAAAGTTCAGAGTCATGCTAGCTCTACTATCAACATGCTTTCTTTCTTCGTCATCATATTTCATAACTTTAATTCTTCTATCGCTAGTACCGCTATCAATCTTGAGACTTTACTTAGGATGGTCATTTAAACATTTAATACTAAAAAAAATTGCCGTAATCACACGTTAATGTCGGTGAATACAACTTACAATGTTTAAGATCCCGTGCAACGCAAGTACTGTTACCATTAAAAAATACCATTCCAAACCGTTTGCTACGACATATTTTATCAAAATAATTATCAAAATCCCACGCTGGGGAATCCGAATTGTTATCAAAGTATTTAGGTTTAAGTTTGCAATTTAACGAGTTAAAGAAAGGAATTGAGCATGTTTTAACATTACTTCGAATCAAGTAGTATTAATTTTCAAAGTTTTTTTAATTTAAACATTCTTAAACGTTTAACTCTAACTGATAAGCTTGACTTAGGTAGTAGTAGTATTGTTTCTAAAATTTCTTAAAGAAGTCTGCTCCGAGTTCTATGAAATAGACAATCACACAACTAACGACATCAATTAAGATGCTAACGCTAAGGGCATGTTCGAGATATTCAATTAAACCTATTAGGTTTGTTACGGACGAGGCAAGAGTCCTCTTTTCTATATCTTTTTTATATTCTGGTTGTAATTGTCTTTGGTTAATTGTTCTGTCATTGATTTTCTTTCCATTTTTCTGTACTGTTTTCTTTAAATATTATAAAACCCATAATTCACTAAGCCAGCGTTTAATTGCAGTTTCACTATCACTCGTCAACATTTTTTTTACTGGCGGAAGCAGAGAGCCTCTTAGACTCCTTTTGGAGTAGATGGGTACGAGAATACCTCCCCACTCTTGTTCCACGACGAGGTGGTGGTGAAGTTCCGCAGATCAAGGAAGGAGATGTAGTGCTGGTTGTCGATGGTCAGTTACCTAGAGGTGTTAGGCCCAAGGGCAGAGTGTCCCGTATTTTTTCAGGCCATGATGGCATAGCGCGCGTGGCTGAAGTAGACACTGTAGCAGGGCTATTTAAAAGGCCATTAAAGAAATTAGTTCCGCTTTTTTAAAAGGTGGACCATGTTACGGACCAGGCAAGAGCCGTCCTCTTTTCTATATCTTTTTTATATTCTTTGGTTAATTGTTCTGTCATTGATTTTCTTTCCATTTTTCTGTACTGTTTTTTTTAAATATTATAAAACCCATAATTCACTAAGCCAGCGTTTAATTGCAGTTTCACTATCACTCGTCAACAAGGTTCACGTAACATTAACATTTCTTGAGACTTACCTAAGTAGTAAAGAAATTATATACCATTCATATTTGGGTTAGTAGTTTTGAATGATTCCTACTATTTCTCTACTGTTAACTGCCAGCCATTCTAGTTTTTATCTTTTTAAAAACAAATTTTAACACACATTTTGATACAAGCTAGAAACTGTTGAAAGTTAATACACTTAAGAGAACCTGCTTAAGAGCTTTTCGCAATAATCAAAAATTAAAAACTTCTGTACCTAACCTACTACTGGCAGTAAGAATAAACATTAAAGGACATTACATAACAAAGTTCTCTAACAGCCAATTCTATGGCCATTAAAGTCTGTGGAAGACGCTTGGGACAGAGGTCGCTTTCATCGAATGCACGTGCAACAGTGTACCATTTAACGATATTAGCTCCGTTTGTTGTCGCAAATGCACTGCTAGCCGAAATAATAGTAAAGAGAGACGAGTAAACGATCTTTATGTCGATAAAATGGTTTTAGTACCTGGAATCTCTCCTGATAGCATTCTCATTGAACATCGGAAACTCGATATGGTCAATATTCGCATCTCAAATCGAGAGTACTCGACGCAACTATGTTGGTAGATATGAAGTGAAGGTAGTTAAATGTGAATATTTTATTCGTGATGCTGACTGCTTAACAGAATTAAGAGACAACAACGAAGATATTGAGTGACTGTTAATAAAGTTATGATGTGCTTTTTATATACCCGAGGCCTATTTGGAAGTATGTGAAAATGAAATCAATTCATCACTATTATTAATACCTATTGAATTTGAAGTACACTAATAAAAGGTTGAGTTATGCCTTTGGATTCAAGTTAACTACTACTAAAAATGTTCATATACTTACTTAGGCCCAATTGCAGGAAATTTAAATCGAGATTTAAAACTCGGTTTTGTCACTTTTTGATAACAATGCTATGGATAAAATGTCAAAAATATACTAATAGTTTTAGAAGGTAACGTTTAGGCTTAAATCTACACGACAGGGATATCAACGAGTATTTTAAGATTCGTTTTTAGGGATCATTATTTATTGTAAACGCAAAAAAATGCAAAGTACATTAAACACCACCATGTATCTATGGTACAATATGGTTTATTTAGAGAAAAACCTTTAAAATGTAGCATACTGCTCTTCCTATGCTATGACCAGAAAGATCGCGGTTGGACTATAAAAGCGAACCACGAATTGCTTCGAGTAAATACTAACCTCACCAAATATTGTCCTGGCAAAATACACGAAGATGTTAACGCTAACGATTCATTTTCTGCACACACTATTGATGAAGCGTGCATCCATATTAATATTATAAATGAAATTACCGATTTCATTGAACTTTGGTACACAGAAAGTCTAGTCTGAGAAAGGACATAGGCTATTTTTTACCCCGATATTAGCATGGGAACGGATACCACGCGGGTAAAACCGCGAGAAACTACTACTAAATAAAGCTCCGTTCAATGGTCTAAAGTATTTAAATGCTAATGAAATACAAATTGATAATGTAAATAAGAAGTCTCCTAACAAGAGGCTGTATATAGTTTAACATGTGAAGCACGCAAGAGAAGACAATGTATATTTGATTACAGAATTGGGTCCAGTAATTGAGGACTACTTTAGAGTTCGACAGAAGAATGCACAAGTGACAGAGATCTCTAAAGAAACTCTCACGGTATAGAATTGGTAAGGTAAAAGAATTGTTGATAATTAAATTTGCTCCGAAGCCTTTCAATAATATGATTTACCCAATTCTAAAATTTACCAAAAGCTTGATACTCAACTGTAGCCAGTCAGACAATACAACAAATGAAATGAATTTTTGCTAGTTTCGAACAGCAGTAAAGTAAAATTTAGGATAAGTACAGTCAGCGTCAAATAGTTAGTGTCATTTAGGGTGTTCAATTAGATAGACACTACCAAAAGGTCATTAATATCGGTACAAATAAAGATTCCATATTCTAAACACACAAAAGAGCTTCAATATAATATATAACGAAACTCTTTGGTGTTATCAGCAATATGGAAACTTTATTTGTACCCATATTATTGACACTTTGGTAGTGTCTATTTTATTGAACGCTGACTGTACCTACTTAAAGTAAATGAATAAATTTCAATTTTTTTTTGATACAATAACATATAGATTCTTTGAATAAAAACAAAATCAAAATACACCCTGGTGCAATAAAATCGCCCCTATAAATTTTCTTATATATAGTAAAATATATACACGGTGTTGGGTTTTTTGCATATTGAATTAAAGGTTTGTTTTATACCTATTTAATGATACTGACGAAAACAAGATCAACGACAAATAAAAGTTATGGAATAATTTAAAAAATAAGTACAGTTTAAAAACAATTACTTTATTAATAACAAGTGTTACACCCTTTTTGAACTTATAACAGATTTGCACCGATTCTCCATAAACTCTATCCAGTGTTTGTTAGAGCCTTATGGAATTAAGAAAATATTAGGTATTAAAATAACCATTATTTTAATATACAACAATATATTATTATAATATAATATATTTTTATAAAACATAATAATTTTCATATGGACGATTTCATTGCACCGGAGTGTATATCATGACGCCTCTTTCCCCGAAAATATAAGTTTGTTTTTTCGTCTACTTCTTTCTTTCTTTCTCTGAAAATCATATTATTATTTAATTTTTTATTTTATTGTGTATTGTACCTACTAACACCTACCTAGTTAAAAGTTTAAATTATATATTGTGACAGCAAAATGAGCATTTTATGCTTGTCCTCAGCCTATATACGTCCCACTGCTGGGACAGGCCTTCCTCATGGAGAAACACACGAGGAGTATGGGCCGTAACACAACCACGCTGGCCCAATGCTGGTTGGTGGGTAGAAACAATCGCAATAGCGACCGGGACCAACGGCTTAACGTGCCTTCCGAAGCACGGAGGAGTTTGAGATCAGAAAGTTTTGGTCACTCATCCATGGCGAAAGAAGCTTTGTTTTCAATCGGGCCATAGCGGACTAACCATTACGCCAGCGACCTCCCCATTTTATGCTTAGTTTTATATATATGTCGCAGTAAGATAGTTATAACCGTAATATAGCTATATTACTTGGAATATAATTATGTACCGGAACATAGTTATACTATATAGCTAAATTACAGTTCATGCTTAGTGTTTTAAGTATAATCATAATTGTAGGAGTGTAATGCGGGTTCATCTGCATGGAATTGCAAAGAAAAAGGGTCGCTTAGAAAATGATTTTAAGATCTCTATAGTACCTACAACTATGTTACAGTATATAATTATATTTCCTAAGGATATAACAATATTACGGATATATCTATCATCCTGCAACATATATAATTTATATAGAAATTGTTAAAAGAAATGCTTTTGAGGTACACACTTGTCTGGTTGGTTAAATAAAAGAAATTTTCACATACCGTCGACTTTACTTCGCTGAAAATCCGCAGGAATAACAAACAATAGCTAGCAACATTGTCTTTTGACGTCATTGTTCTAGATTGCACCTAGAATGCGAGCTGGTTACGTTATTAGGCCATTATGAGGTACCTCATTGAAGTCGAGCAGATGCATTAGAGGCTACATCTTATCTTGTTATTCAGTTGAGCTATAAGAATGTATTAAGACGTTTAGTACAAAAAATTGCTAATTCTGCTAATTTCTATCTAAGTGAATTAAGCCGATTAGACTATCAAAATATATAATAGCTAGTAATTATGTATAATAATTTTAAAGCACTGCACTAAGAAAATCTTTTGAGTATTTGTAATTATGTCAGTTATTTTATTGTTCCGTAATCACTACAGTTTAAGATATAAATCACCATAATATTTATGAATATAGAATATAATATATATACGTCATTAATATAAATAAATAAATATCCTCAAACATTCACACTTATCAACTAGTCCCATTTTAAGCAACTAAATGCTACTTGTGTTACGGATACTAGATTCCGGACAAATATATTTAATAGATAAATACATATAAATAAATATCCTGAATATATATAAACATCCAAGACTGGAGAACAAATGTCTGAAAATTCATCACCCAAACACTTACCTTCACTGGGGATCGAACCCAGGACCTCTCGAGATGGCGTCGCCTTGAGACCGGCGTACAGACCACTCGACCACGGAGGTCGTCAAAAATATACATATTCTACGTAAATAATAAATACATAAAACTAAATAATTCTTTAAGAACAGTTAAATACAATATGTGCTTATAATATAGGGTACCCAATTTTTGTATGGCTAACTGTGGTCTTAAGGAACACAGTGTGCCTTGGACTCTGCCTATCTCTACGGGGATTGCAGGCGTGATTGTATGTATGTGTATGTATGTATGTAATATAGGGTAAGTTTAACACCCATGTAAAGACAAGCCATCATTCAAATTAAATTCATAAATTGGAATATTCTAATTCTTATTTCATAGAAAATTTATTACAATGACAAAAGACCCGTCCTTTGTACCAGTAACTAAACCAGCATAGCTCTATAAGTAGACTATTGCATTTGGTCAAGGTAAGAGCTATTTGGCTGCTCGCCTGGGCTTGCAATACTGGTATAACGTCGTTCCTTTAGTTTGTGACCGTGTGTGAAGCCAGCGACGCTATTGAGTTCACTGTAGAACAAAGCAATATTGCGGAGACAACAAGATACGTCATGGACACAGATGGAAAACTAATTTTCTATGAGAAATCTACAAATGACATTTTTGGAGAGCGAATACAGAAATAAGTATCAGTTGTCGACAATTGATATACTTATATCACATAAGTAAACCATAGTTTGGATTTTATCTGTTCATTGAGATATGATCATCTTTTTCTTTCCTTCCTTTAACGGGTGAAACAGCATATTTTTCTTTGTACTACCCCTCTACCAACGACGAGTCTTCCAAAACAGCCATTGCTAATAAGTTTTCCGAGGAGTCAGATGCGTCATCCAAAATCACCCGTCGCGCTTCATAGGCTTGTTTATACGACTTGTTAACGACTTTGTGACCACTACACAACTACATAATGTCTCAGTGTAGTTGTGCAGTGGTCTCAATCTTTAGTCATCTTTCACTCGTGCATCTATATACTAACGGTGTCATCCTCAGCCTATATACGTCCCGGACACAGGTCTTCCTCATGGAGACACACATGAGGAGTATTGGCCGTAAGAACACCACCACCAGAGGAGTTCAGCTACCTTCGCCATGTTCACGCTTTGTATGGGTGACCATAGCTTTGTGATTCCGAACTTACGGTGTACGAGTAACTGCCGCATCCATAAAATCTAAGTTCAAGACCGAATCCAGATTACGTTTCGTACACAGCAACGTGATTTTCTGCTTCAACTGGAACTATGCCATACAATGTAACGTTTATCGCGTGCGAAAGATAGTTTTCATTTTACATTTCAATAGGTACAGCTGAATCTAATATTTCCTATCGAGACCATGGAAATCTATATTCCGCGTCATATATTGTTTGGAATATCAACAGCACTTTTGCTCTGATAACAAAATGTGAGGCATTTCAATTTGCCTTCACGTATAGAATGGATTGCTTTTGATATAACGACAACACAAGGTTTCTTAGCTATAACACGTGAATGTGAATTTTGGTGATGTTATTTGATATGAACTGTTGAGTATCTACTCATACACAAAGGAAAAAATGATATTAAAACAATCTCGAGGTGTTAGAGTAGATTCCATAGAGCAATGATAAAGAGGATTAAATATAAGGTCCTTACCTATGATATTGGTGTTTTGTATGGAGATTTTAGGGAATTCTGCATTTTCCATACAAATTTTTTTTCAGTTTTCTTCACAACGACAAATCCAAAGAAAATAATATTTGGCATCTATCATAAGACAAGCTTTAGTAATATGTGTAATATCACACTTCATAAAAATTATTTATCGTTTTTATGTGAATGCAAATAAAATGATGTATTCGGGAGGCACTTAAAAAGAGTTGTCTCCGTGTACAATTTCAACACAATTAAACTTACAATCAAATTATCAAAACAAATCAAAAGAGCTCAAAAATATAGTCTATTTTTAGACGAGGTAATTATTTTTTAGGAATACTCTGAATCTTAATAGTTACAGACAAAATACTAAGAGAGAAAAAAAACACCAATTTCATAGGTAAGGACCCAATATTAAAGTAAGTAAAAGCAAGCAATCAATCCATAACGTATATATCATTTCACCCCCAAGGGGTAAGCAGAAGCATTAAGCACACACATTTTGCCCAATAGCCCCATGTAGCAGATGGCAAGCCTGTTGCCATGCACCAGGCATTATGTACGGCAAGCGATATTCACCATCAACTGTACTGTTTTATTCAAACTTAGTGGTACAGACGAAGATCTAACCTCTTGCACAATTAGTTCCGTTATTCCAACTCAAATATCGCCATACAGTTCTGTATACCTCAAGAATATTTTACTCATCTTATAGTTTTAAATCCTTTATCATTTCACAAATACTACCTTCCAATTGCAATATAGCAACATTTTTGGTAATTTTCTCTTAAAAGTCCAAATAATCTTAATTAGTTCACCATTAATCTTCTTAATTGCCTAATCACTTAGAAAACTCTTAGGGGTTTAGTGCAGCTGTATTATTAAAGCTATGATTCAGTAGCTAAATTTAAGATGAAAATTCAATTGATCGTAAGATTAAAGCCACGGATTCACAAGGGAATATTTTACTATCGAATCGTCATTGCCTATTTCCTCATTTTAGTTGCCGCCAGCGCTTTTATTTCGTTATCCTTTATTCTTTCATTGCTATATTTTTCAGTGGCACTAGCACAGTCAATTTAACATTTTCTTCCTTTTCCACATTCAAAAATTTTCCTCATGGAAACAAATACTTGTTAAGTCGAAATGTCTGCGTTAAATCTCTTGTGGTCAAACTTCAGTACTCTAATTATGAGCCAATCAAAGTGAAAGCATATCCCGGAAACCCTCTTTCGGAACACAGTGCTGGCTATATTATCAAGGTTCTGGATTGCTTTGCACACAATGGTTCACTCTGCCAAATATTGTTGTAACAAGGGAAGCATTATATTTATTACTGCGTTTTTTGAGAATGTAAGTAATTTAATAATGGTGTATCAAATTTATGCACCGATAAAATCAGCATGTGTTTAGGCTCGGCTTGCGCAAATAGTCGCCAGTTTAATCCCTGCTTGTATCACTGAGTTTGTATTAAACTTTTTTTTTATATATAATCAGCCGAGCACATGACTTAAAGGTCCGGCGAACAGTGAATTTTTCATACAAACGTAATGCCAAAATCATTTAAGAATATCTGGACATATCATCGCTGTTATTCGCATTAAGAAAGTATTTTTCTATGTTTCTGTTAAAAACTGTTCACTGTTCGCCGGACCCTTAACACCGCCTGATGGTAAGCAGTAGGTAAGTCCATTTTCGAAGGATGCTAGGGCAGCACCAAGGATGGATATTTTAAAGACAACGTGGGTTTATAACCATAGCCTACACTGCGGACAAAGGAGTGTTATGTTACACACAAGACCCACACATGCTTCAAAATTATTCAAATTCAAGTACCAAATGCTATCATTAACGTCATTAACATAGGCCTACCCAAATCCACAGCAGTGGATGGATACTCTCCCGGCTGAAAACGACGAAGAACCAAATTAACTCAATTTCGCAGAACTATGAATTCTGATCGCAAATAAAACGCACAATTTCGACGTAGCCCCAAAATTAACTGTAAAAGCAAATAGGTATATAATTCCGCACTAGCTTGGGTTTTATCAGTTTAAAGTCTCATTTCGGCTCGTCCAGTAATGCTCAAAGGGATTTTCTCTATTTCCACGTGCCAGGGTGCTACTGCTATGCATGTAACTTCACTTGTGCATTCACCAAGTTCAGGCTGCCGACAGTTTTAAGCACAGGCCACATTCCAAGCGGGAGGGCGTGCGAAACAATCAAGCAACGTCTCACCCACAGATGTTTTTTTTTATTATGACAGGTAAGCTCTTGGCCTTCATCTCACCTGATGGTAAATGACAATAAGGCCGAAGATGGAAGCGAGCTGCACCTGTAATCCTCAACAACTCAAGAACTTTACCTCTGATTGCCGGAACACAACAAATGCTTATAACATTGTTATTATGGCGACAAATTTACGTAAGACGGTGACCCCATGATGAATCGAACAGGACCTCCCGACCAACACCCCCTGGTGTGAACCATTAGACCAGAGAGGCACATGAACATTTAAGTACATAGATAACACAAGTATAACTTTTTAACGTTTACTTTCCTCCAAACTGATTAAAAGACATTCTCCGCCAATAATTACACAACGAGGCATTTTCATTTAGTTTTTGCAGCCATTTGCGCGCAGACTAGTTAGCAGCGGCCAACCCCAACGTTTGGTCGGGGGTTTCAGACACGCGCAGCACATACATTTACGTCATATGTAAATATACAAGTGTATCTGTGGTCTCACCTCTTTCGTACGTTGGTTTACAAGCTAGGAGATAGATGCGAAGGAAACAAAGGAAGCATTAAACTATTCTAGCTAAGCCACTTTTCCACCTTTTTCGCCATTAGTTTGTCATTTCCATCGTTATGCGTCGCCAGCTCACTCGCCCGCCCGCTGATAATATGGCCTGCGCTTCAGACTGCCGACAGTTTCAGAAACGCCTCAACAATTCGGCTTTGCGGTCTCGTGTGAAATTTTTGCTCAGTTCTCCACAGTGGCCGCTCTGTTGCGGTTACCGAATTATGCGGGAGTTTAATTTATTTAATTTATGAATAACGCCATACTATGCGGTTTGTTCGCATTGATTTGTTGCAGATTTGTTGTTTCAAACAACCACTGAATTAAACTTGTGTAGAAAATGGGAATAACATTCTCTATATTAGGAATTATTCTTGTAAAACCATCATGTTTCTGTGTTTCTCTTTTGTGTCGCAAAATCTGCAGTAAAAATAATAATTTGTCTATTTAATTTATATTAATGTATCTCCCACTTTATACATATTATCTATAAAGGTAAGTCCCGCGTGTTGGTCCAGGCACAAAAACAATGTACCAACTGTGATTTTGTAGGCCATGAGCTAGCCACTTGTTACTACTCTTTCACAGTTTTTCATTTGACCAAACTCATTTTTTGTATGGCTAAATGTGGTCTTAAGGAACACAGTGTTCTGACTACTCTGCTGCAGACTATGCCTACCCCTTCGGGGATTACAGGCGTGATTGTACGTATGTACATTACTACCACAACGACCCCCGAAAGAGTAGGCATATATAAACCACCCACATTTCGCTAGATAAGTCTAAGTATATGAAACAGTAAAAAATTAAATCATGGTATCTTTGGACGTGTTGATAATATATTAATAGGCGTGAGTGTAAGAAATCAATAGGTAATCATTTATTTATATTATAAAAGAAGAAAAACACAACCAAATGTAGCAAACCAAATTAAGTTAAGTAGGCAATATTTATTCATTATTGCAACATGTTATTTTAATTACGAAACGCTAATAGCACTATCAACTTAATAAATAGTTAATGCTTATTCAAATCGTTCCATGTTCGTAGATAACCGAATCGAAGGCGATATCATAACTTCAAAGATAAGTTTTGTTAATGTACATTGTACTGGTGAATTTACGATACCAGAATATTCAGGAATCGCCCATTAACACGACACGGGAAAAAATACGCGGCAATTCGTTGCTTAAACAACATTAAATTACGCGTAATTTGAATAATTTTACGTGGCGGTGAACACAAATGGTCGTAATTAAAGATGCCTCGCTATATTTCGCGAATTCCTTCTAACAACGAAATAACAAAAGGTACCAGGCGTTAACTGAAACAATTAAAGTTGAACAATTTTACCGCCTTCCTGGTCTAGTAGCGCACACCACCGGGTGTTGATTGGGAGGTCCGGGGTTCAATTCCCGGTTTGGTTCGGTTCGGTTTGGTTGGTGGTAGGGCCTCTAAGCCTACCTGGCTAGCTACCACCGTCTTACTTATGTTTTAATGTTTTAAAACATTTTTGTGTTCCGGCAATTAGAGGTAAGATAGCCAGTTCCTCAGTTGTTGCGGAATACAGGTGAAGCTCACTTCCACCTTCGGCCTTATCGTCACTTACCATCAGGTGAGGTGAAGGCAAAGAGCTTACCTGCCATATGTACAAAAAAAATGTTCTTTCGACAAAAGAATTCCGTCACTATCATTATATTTGTGCGGGATATTTATAACTTAGTGACAACGATATTAAACAGTTTCCAAATCAAATAAAATGAACACGATCTGGCTTTAATGAACTTTTAAATGGATAAACTGAAACAACAAATGATGGCACGGCGCTCGAATGAGAAATTAACAATTGAATTGACAAACAAAACAATCGAATTCGACCGTCCATTCGATTGCTAATTATTCAAACAGTAATTTACTATTTAAATATTGAAATTTTAATCATTCATTTGTCGGACGTCAGATTTTTATATTACCGGCGCAACATTGTACGGGCTTGTAAATTCCGAAGTTGCTATCGGAAAGCAATTAAGTCTGGAGTTAACTGTAAATAAGACGAATCTTTCATTGTATAATTTGTCCATTACACTGGCTTTACGAGAGGTGTTGTGACAAAATCAGACGGACAGACTACCACTTAGGCATTTTATATTACGGACCCCCTGGACACCATAATAAATTCTCTTTTCATAAAAAAAGAATAGGTCTAAAATTTTACTGTCCTACTTTATTGTCAAATTTATCTAACGGGATTACATTGAAATACAAGCGAAGTCGTAAACATCCTACATTGTACAAATATTTGGGCTTTAATGGTTCCGTATTGTACTTTTATGTTTATGGTGTCATAATTTCCCATTTACATAGGCATCAGAGTGTTTAAGTTTAATCTCACTATTCGTATCATCATTATTCTTTATTATATTAATTGAAAGTAACAATTATGAGTCAGTTCCCATCGGAATATCAATAATTGGTCTGTCAGTCGTAATCTAAATATGCTTCATTTGAACTATGCATCAGATTTCGGCGGCGGTACCCGTATCATGGCTAACGCATTAATTATAATCTCATAACACTTACGGACCCAAATGTCAAATCTAAATGTCACTTGAAGTTTGAAGTGGGCTTGTGCTAAGGACTATCTGTTCGGGGACAAAAAGTTTTTGCTTGAAATATGAAAACGGTATTCGGATATTCAATTTTGAAACATAGTTCCACGAGAGCGACATATAAACAGCCAATTGAAGAACCGAGTGCCGTAAAGCAAATCGTAAAAAAATAATTAGTGTGCACACGTTAAGCTAATCGAGCATTTGACGAGGGTCGACGAGGTCGCGCTGGCGGTAGTGAGGCGATGGGAAGGGCACCACAGCTTGGTCCATTATTCGGACAGACACGCTCCGACGCCTTTTAGTCCTTTGACGTGGAAAGGCCCCATTAGCATCAAGCGGCTTGTTGATCTCCTCCGTTAATTACTGACCTTCACTATAACTAGCTGCTCGCTCACTTTGACAAACCAGACGGTCGTTAATAAAATCCAAGCAAAAAGAAAGAAAACCGATTCAATATAAATTTTCAAACATGTTGAATTTAATCAGCGTCGACGGGAAGACGAAAAGATATTCAAATGAAGAACGGGCCCGATCACCGGCAAGGATGGAGCATGAAATCAAAGCAGCGGAATCGCCGAATAAAACTGTTGATTACGTTTCGCGCAGAGTTACGCTCCGTCGATCGGAATTTTTATTTACTTGTTCGTTCGAAAAACAAATATGATGGCTTTTAATTTATGATCGCGCCAGCCCCTATTGGATCAGAATGAAGCGGGCAAACGTTCGAATTCGTGACGCGGGTTTCATTTTATTTAAACTTTTTATTTGAGTTCGTTTGCGCCGTGACGACGATGTACGAGCTAATGGAGATATCGCATCTGTCATATCACGTATATAACATTTGACGGTTTTATTGCGATCGTTTTAGATGCCAAGATAACCAAGTAGGTTACTGAAGTTCAATGAGTTAGGACTTGGGAATTAACGTCTAAGTAGGAAGTCTTTTAGTGCCCTTCAGGATACTATTAAATTTTATAGTTTGATTTGAGGTAAATCTTTCTCTGATGGTTAAAGTGTCTATATAAAGTGAAAGATTTATTAGCTCATTGCCTTTTGTGCTGTAAGACAATTTCTTTGAGACTTGGAAAAACGCCTAGAAGGCAAGGTGGTAAAGCTAGTAGTTCAGACCGTTTCAAAACGGGAGGAGCGGCCGGCTTGTAGTCTAATCGCTGCCACGCAAAAAATTGACAGAGGATTCCACTCGGACGACTACACGAGTGTTTTACAATGTGCAACAAATCATTCAATAACTAATAACCTTTATGAGAACCCGACAACACTTTTTATTGTTTTGTTCTTTCAATTATAGATTCATATAGAGTAGATTCACTAAAATCCGTTCCTTGAAGATCAACTAAATCCATATTAGCTACAAAAATAAAATCCTCAATTATAATTCCAATAGCTAAATTGTGACCCAATTAATTCGTTGTTACAAAAATACCAAGAATTTGTTTCAATTTTTTTGTACTCCCATCTTGATTATTATCGAGTAGATTCACAAAGTCGCCTCTGATCCTAAGAAATTGGGCTCGACAAGTAATTGGGTTGTGCGGTGATCCCTTGTAATTAGACAGGGTCTTTGCTAAGCACTAAGAGTAATTAGCCAGGGAAGGAAATTGTTTGTGATCAATTTATGTTTGTGAACTACTTGATAAATTTAATCGTGGAAACTTCTCAACCCTCAAACAGCATACAAGGGCTTACTTTGAAACAATTTTTATTGATATGATCTTCAGTCCCTCGAGGAGACCCGTATCTTAAAGGTCGTCAACACATTTGTAGTTCTTCCAGTGCTGCAGATGTCTATGGGTGACGGTCATCGCTTTCCATAAGGTGAACTGTTCTGCGCGTTTGCAAAAAATGCGTGTCATACAATACCATTTATATCATACACAACAAGCAAACAAACAAACTAGTTCAGACAGTATAGGAGTATCACAGTAGTTGAAAGATGACGTTGAAAATGTTTGAATTAGTTAGATGTCACTATTTCATTTCGAATAACATTATAAAAATCGTTGCAATTATAGAATGGCTTGAAAGAGAATGCAAGCACTATGATTTGTTGGTCGTACCAAAACATTCGCCCCCAGTTGAAGATTAACTTGATTAAGTCACAGTAAAATAAATAGGTACATAACTAACAAATACAAATAATATTTTTTAACGTTAATTTGAGTGCGTTTGACCACAGTCTCGCCTGATGGAAAGCGCCGGAGTGGTATTAGGTGGAACACGCGAACTCAAAAAGTGCCTATGACTCTTGCCCTGAAAGCCCCCAAATCGAAACCGGACGGAAACACAGACGCAGGAAGGTCATTCCACTCTTTTGCGGTGCGCATTGAGGCTGTATATTCAGGTTTTCAGTAAATATCTTGTATATTGGAAATCTTAATATGCAAAATTGTATTAATTCTTTGACCTGTGTCTGTGTCATTCTCAATTATTTGAATTTGAATCAACGCATCGCACTTTAGAGGAGGTTAATGACCAGTAGTGGACTAATGTGGGCAACAATAATGCAAATTTTAGGCAATACTAACAAAATCTCCAAATTATCAAAAACATGCGTTCTCAGCCTACATACGTATTACTGCGGTAATACCACCACGCTGGCCCAATGCGGGTTGGTGTGTGCCTTCTAAAGCACGGAAGTTTTCGAGATCACAAAGTTTTGGTCACCTATCCATAGTTTTCGATATCGAAAGCCAAAGCGTATTAAGCACTAAGCTAACGAGCTCCTCAAAAACATACATTACACTACTATGTTTACATCCAGAACCAGAGAACAAAGACTAGCTACACGGCAAGACCTTTGTAGTTTTTACTGCAACAAATGAATTTTAATTTATTTAAACATGTGTGGCCCCTGTATAGCAAGCAGCTAAAAGTAAACTGAACAAGATGCCTAGTTAGTCAGACACACCGGCTCCCGGCTTCTTTAAGTAATTTGTTTGCGGTCGACACAAGTGCCCATTAAGCACCGCTCATCCGCGCTTCTCAGATGATTTTATTCAACGTGACACTACTTAAGAGATATCTGATAGCAAGCCCCCGACATATCTCTGAGGCTGCCGCGTTTATTTAATTGGATAAATTACAGCGTGTAAAAACTTTAAGAATATATCGGACAAAGGAATGGGAGTGGGAACTGTTGGAGTTCAAGCTCGAGACACTATTTTCGATGTAAAATCTTATTAGGGATTCGCCAAAGCAAGCAAATCATCTCTAGCCGATGACATTTTTAAGAGAAACGAATTAGAATAGTTCTTTCGCCTTACAGACGACCACAGTCAATTAACACTACATTTTTATGGGGTTATAGTTCCATTGTTGAGTAAGGTACCCATAGTAAGGGGACAAGAGTTGTCAGCGCGCGAGATCATATTGTTACGAGGCGCTATATAGTATTAGACTCTTTGCTGTTTTGCGCTCTCTCTGGCCATTTTCTTTTTGTTTCTGTTTTAAAATTTACCGTCTGTCTCTTTTTATTTTTCATTGTTTTGTTCTCGATTTTCATTCCTAACAGAGTCAGCGTCTGCAGTGGTTGTCTCTAATTGTTATGAATATTATAATATTATATCTATAAAAGTGATGACAATAAAATTATAAGTCTGTATTGAAACTGTTACGATATAGTTAAAGTATATTAGTTACAAGATAAACTATATTGTTCAATTTTATAAGTTTACCAAAGACACAATTGTAAGAAGCCCTACCTTTGATAATATCTTTTATCTTTTATGAATTGTTTCAGTGTGCCTTTGTTTTCTAAATAAAATTTACAATAAGTGACGTCAAGGAAGACTTTTATTTTATCACCGGGTCCACCACGTCATAATGTTAGAAATTATAGGAGTAGGAAAAGCGTCAATACTATTGGCTAGTATGTTGCAGACTCTTTGGTATGCCTTCATAGTAAATATATTTTTATTACACTAGGCAGGTTGTATACTTGTCTGTCATATACCGGAAAAACTTGACATGACCTTTTCCAACTGGAACAAACCACAAGATTTTGTCTGAAGACCTTCAGACATATAAGCGGGACCCGTCCTTATATCTAAAGCCAACCCGTGTGTTTTATTTGTTGGATTACGCCGTAAAATGTTGCCGGGATCCCTTTTGTCGACGGGGCGTTAATTTTTATCTCGTTTCGTATAATACAGATACCGTCTCAACAATGTTACGTTTATAAACGTTATATAAACTCACTGTTCAAACGGCTTTGTCCACGTATACCTACAAGATTAAAGCAGGCTTAGTCTGCATTACCTAGAATAGAATAGAATGAAGTACGCTGTTTGCATACTAAACTAACACGTTATTAATATTTCTAAAAGCATTATGAGAATAAGTTCACAAGACAAGTACATTAGTGTCAATTGTCCAAAATTGGTGGAAGATTTTGGCACTTCGAAAGAAGTAAATTTTGCTTAAGCTACCGTTGTTTTAAATCATTTTATTTATGGATCAAAAAAGGGCAGGGTAAGCAGCAAGATAAACACTACAAGGCCCTTTAAGACTTTGCTCAAATTATAGTATATAATTACATATAAATAATTAATTTTTCACATTATGCTGATATTTTAAAGAGAGCATGAGTAGTATCTTCTGATAAACCTCGTAATACAATCGAAGACAAATCGGTATTCTGCTATTAACTTCGAAAATTCTAACAGGCAACTAATTGTACGTCTACACCTTATGACGGCGTTTAGCTAATTAACATAGAATCGCCGAGAATGTTTACTTAATCAGTTCATCAACCACTTGACTATAAATTAATTAGTCGATAGTATACTCTAAGAGCTATACAGGTATTATTAGTGTCTGGTTAATTAAACAATAGCACGTCAAGTGTGCATGGAAATTAATTGTTGTGTCAGTAGTTGCGTTTCTAAGTTTCTGTAAGGTAAGCTATGTCTACTCGACTAGTTATTTGTCATTCTATAGTCAAGAGGTGTTTTGTGATTCACTTAAAAAAGCAGACGACATTAGGTTTACCATCCTAGTGTAAAATCATACACTTGATACAGTTTATGGAGAATCGGTGCCAAGCTGTTATTTGAGCAAAAGGGTGTAACACTTCTTCTCAACAAAGATTTTTTTGTAAACCTTGCCTTTTTTTAAATAATTCCTTTATTAAAGGGTGCATAAGTTTTTAGGGTAAACTTATGCACCGAATACATGTTATGATTAAATTGGTAATAAAAGTACCTTTAATTCCGTATCATCATCATTATCCTGCCCTTTTACCAATTTCATTTGGGGTCGGCGCAACGAGTCTTTCTCCTCCACTCTCCCCTATCACACGCCATATCAACATTCACTCCCATTCTAGCCATATCCTCATTCACACAATCTATCCATCTCTTCTTTGGTCTTCCTCTCCCTGCATTACCATCCACTCTCATATTCATAACTTTTCTCGTTACATGCTCATTCTCTCTCCTCAAAATATGTCCACACACACAGCCGCTTTTCTCTCAACTTCTCTATCACTGGAGCAACTTTAATTCCATATGTAATAAAATAATTTATATTTTGTTATCATATGGGCGATTTCATTGCACCAGAGTGTACTACTACTACTCATAACACAGAGCCACGACTTAATTAAGGCCAGCTGTAATGTCTTCTATCTGATCTGTCCCACGCTTAGTGGGGTCGGCACAACATGTGTTCTTCTTCCATTCTCCTCTGTCACTCGTCAGCTCAGCATCCACTTCTTTTATTCTAATATCATTCTTTACGTTTCTTTGGGCTTTCATTCTAGCCCAACCAGGCAAGGCATAATGAATTAGTAATCAAATAAGTAGGTAACCAAGAGAATACTACCAACCCATCTCTTCCCTTGGGTGTCGTAAAAGGCGACTAATAAATAAATAAATATAATAAATATCCTTAGACATTCACAGCTATCAACTAGTACCATTTTAAGAAACTAAATGCTGCTTGTGTTACGGATAAAAGATGACGA
Source organism: Parapoynx stratiotata (assembly GCA_910589355.1). Classification (NCBI taxonomy): domain Eukaryota; kingdom Metazoa; phylum Arthropoda; class Insecta; order Lepidoptera; family Crambidae; genus Parapoynx; species Parapoynx stratiotata. Next base: position 2,178,154 of record OU342468.1, on the reverse strand, counting down.
ACAAAAATATTTAATAGATAAAGACACATAATTATTTAGAATATAAATAATATTATACATATATAATGAACATCCAAGACTGGAGAACAAATGTCTGAAAATTCATCACCCAAACACTTGCCTCCACTGGGGATCGAACCCAGGACCTCTCGAGATGGCGGCGCCTTGAGACCGGCGTGCAGACCACTCGACCACGGAGGTCGTCGTAATGGACTTAGAACTGCACAACCATCCAATAGCTTACAGCGGCGACGGGCTCACCACCTGTCACGCTGAGCACATGTGCAGTCACTGCTTGGTGAAGCGCGGTCTATGGCAGCTATTATCCCCTTGGGGTTAGTCAGAGATAATAGTCGTGATTATATGTATGTATGTAATCAAATAAGTTTTCCTCCAATAATTCAAAATCCCACATCTACCTTTTTGCATAAATTTCAAAACGTCACACACACTCCACAACACAAGGCCAGCAAGTCTTCACCTTTAATAAACGTTCACGAAAACGCATTGCGATGCCGCGAAATAAAATTCTTAACTGTCTTACCATTTTATATCACCCCTGTCATCGTGTATGAACATACTTAAAAGGACTTGCGAAGGTTGAGTTTAAAGGATGCCGAAATCATATCTGCTAATTCTGGGAGAACTCGCTGGCGAGTTGCGATGTTTTAAGATAATATAGAAGTGGCGGATAAGATCAGCATTTAATTTGAAAATTTCTCAATTTCAACTTTAAAATATCATCTTATGTACTACAGTATTGGCAAAGAATTGATATTACTGAATTATATTATGCAATTCATTGCGGAAGTATATATAATGACGACCTCCGTGACCGGTCCGTACGCGCAGGCCTCAAGGCGTCGCCATCTCGAGAGGTTCTGGGTTCGATGCGGTGGAAGCAAATGTTTGTGTGAAGAATACAGGCATTTTTTATCCAGTCTTGGATGTTTATACATGTGTTGTATATTTATATGTATATATCTAATATGTATATTTATCCGTAACACAAGCAGCATTAGTTGCTTAAAATAGGACTAGTTGATAAGTGTGAATGTCTGAAGATATTTTTTTAAGCTATTGCATAGCTTCTATCGCGAGCCTTGAGCGCGGCGACCGAATCCAGAAATTCCGTAACGAAAAAACCTCACGCTCCCCACTCCGATGCGCAAGGAGGTGTGGCTTGAAGGCCGTGCATCGTCTAACGTCATTTCAGTTCGGCAGTCTTCGACACGGCGTTAAGATAATAAAACCCACATGTATTGTAAAATAATAAAAAATATTTTAAACAATATTAAATTTTTTTATTTATTTAATAATAGAAAAATTTGTTTCCTTATCGGTCACCACGCTCAAAAAGGGTAACTTGAATTAATATCAAAGAAAAAGAAATACTGCATTAATAAAATAAACAAATAAAATTATAATTGCATAAGTTGATACAAAATGCTATGCAATAGCTTTACCGCGGTAGTCCCCGAGTGCCACACGTCTTTTTTTTTATAATCGGTGTCATCAAAAACATGTTACATAATCAACACATTCTTGATTATTTTAGCCCTTTAAGTAACAGGATGCAGGTTAATTATTTTCCAGCACAATGCAAGCGATAATACTAGTATCTTGGAGAGATTTATACGAACTCAGACCAGTTTTTTTCGCAGCAAGAAAGCAAAAGATACCTAATAATTCAACGTTTAAAATTAGAATACGCGTATTCGAATAAAGCGTGCAAAATAAAGTGAGATACAAACTCGTTACAGAATCATCCCGCAGATGGACTGAGAGGCATCTCCATCCACTGACATGCGTCAAGCTGGACAAAAAGGCATCGCTTAAACGCACGCAAATTTCAGTCCTTTTCCCTTGGAATAAAGTCGTAACAATTATACACTTGCCGATAGAAGCCTGATAAAAGAAACCGGTTGACGCACTGGAAGCGCCCGATCCATATTTTATCAGTTTTCGGTCGATTGATTATCGAAAGATCTGGTAGCACTACATATAAATTATTCGTCAGTTAGGAATGTCGTTTCATTTGTTATTGTATTAGTTGACCGACGAAAAAAAAAACAGTGACAGTATAGTTATTATTTATATACCTAATATCGGAGATTCCTGTGACATACATTTATTTCGTACTAGCTACGCCCGTAACGTCGTTCGCTTGGTTATTTATTTAACGCCGATAAAAGATAACAATTTTTTGTAAACTTTAAAAAAAAACAACTTTTTTTGAGGTTGTTAACGCTGCTTTGTTTTTTCACAAAGTCAAAAATGTTGTTTTTTCAAAAATGTTGATTGTTGGTGCATTTGAACTAAAACTACCAATTATTAAAATCATCATCATGTGATTAATTGTTATCATGGTGATAACAATTAATCACATGATCTCTGTTGTCGTGTCATTATTTTACAATGCCGAGAAATTTTAAAATGCGAAATGAAATTACATTTTGACGGAATATGTCAAATAATATTCGGTCGAGCGGATATTGATAACCAAGGCTACACCCGTGCGTACCCGTTCCCATGGTAATATAACTGCAATGAAAAAATATTGGTTAGAAAATCTTCAATAACTTCAAAAGTAGTTGACGCTTTCATTTAACTATTTATATTCTTAGGAATATAACTATATATCGGCTTTACCTATCTTACTGCGACACATACATTTACTTTTTTCCCATTTTTTCAACATTTTTCCCTGTGGTGGTGGCAGATATTACACAGCTCCGTTTGCTACGATCATTGCACACTATGCTTCTTCTACTTTCATTAAATACTATATATTTTCATAATAATATGCCCTTCGGTTTAAGATGGATTTGACCTGACAACTCAGAGAGAAAAAAAAATTAAAAAAAATATATTTTTAAAGAACAAACATTTATTACTTTGTTAAATAAAAGCGTGTTACGTTGGGATAGCAAAAAATGTTCTTCAATGTTCCATCAACATGCTTTTATTTAACAAAGTAATAAAACTTGTTTTTTAAAAAGATTTTTTATTTTTGATTTTATTTTTACTTTTAATTGTTTAAGCCGTTAAGGCGATTCAAACAAGCCCAAACTTGATGGCATTGTATCGTTTAATTGCAGCGTTCCTATGGCCACCATACAGTTCCATCATCAGATCAGCTCCAAGTCATAACAATATTGCATTCGATTTACACATGCATGAAAAATTTCAGTCCAATTGGTTAAAGATATCTGCTTCAAAATTGAGTTGCAAGATTTCACCCGAACATACATACATTGCAAGTTAAATAAAACACACACACACACACACACACAAAATCACGTCTGTAATCCCCGAAGGGGTAGGCAGAGTCCAAGGAGCACTGTGTTTCTTAAAACCTCATTTAGCCATACAAAATTGGGTTTGGGCAGATGAAAAATCGTGAAAGAGTACCCAATACCCAATACCCTTAGTCGCCTTTTACGGCATGCTAGTCAAGAAAAGCAGTTGGTACGTTCCTTTTAAATAAAAGCTTGTAATAATTACCAAATACTATTTTTTATTTGCAAAAAATGTTATTCTAAAACCATATTTGAATTAGCTACCCGCTAATATGGAATTCTGTCGAGATCATAGCAATATAAGAGCCTTCAAATATTTACCAGCAAAGAGAAAGGGAAATTCTACAATAGCAATTAATAGAAAGGAGTATTACATTCTACATTTTGGGAGTGTAAATATACCCTGGGGCGCAACTAGTGTTTTAATGGTATAGAGTTTCATTATTAATTTCAAAATAGGGAGTAGATGCGATTAATATCAAAATAAGGACTGATGCTGTGGTTCTGATGCATACGATGCTGAAAATTAAGCGACCTCTGTCATGATGTGTGACGAAACTGGGATTTGAGGTCTTCCATTCTTCAAAGCATAACATTTTATATTTATATCATTTAGATCATACATTTCGAATAAAAAATATAAAAGTTATTTGTATAAAAAAAAATGATTTATATGTCATAAACGATTGTTGTATTGCAGTTTATTCGTGCAAATAACGAACCGTAAACAGTTAAAGTTATGAATGTGATTTTACTCATTGAGTGACGCAATTTTGATAACAGTTTGAAGATTTCTGATATCTATTATATTTACGGAATAATCGCCCCTCTATACATTTTTTATTTATTATTTTCTAATTTAGTTCATTCGCATTTATAGCTGACCGTTCCTTTAATCATAAACGCAGCGGACAATACTTTATTTATTACACATAAATACGCGTAATATACTTTAAAACACCATGAGTACCTGTATTTTACGTTTCGGGAAAATTTACGCGCAATCGTAAAATAAATATACTAGATAACGTATTTGTGAGATAAATCTGTTATTTACGGGTACGTGGTTATTGTACTGAGTTATTTGCCAATTTGTATCTGAGTCGCCCCCTTGTTTCTGTCTTGACAAATGGAAGAACAATAATGTTTTTATTGAAACTGAGAACAAATTGAACTGGAACTCGGCTGTTAGTATTCATGAAGCGCGAATATATTTCTATTCAATAACATAAACATACGATATTTAAAATAGGCTATAGCCTATTCCATGAAAACGCACTTTACTCGTAAGATTATTGCAAACTCTCACATACCTGAAAATACTTTATATACATGACACTTGATACCTAATAATCGTTTCCGGACACTCGATACCTGATTCTTGAAACCTGATACTCGATACTCGATAATTTGTACTAGATACTCGGCACTCTATAATCGAAATCAAATATTCATTCAAGCACCATTTTCAATAAATATCAATTTCTGTAAATGAAATTTAATGACAATTTTGTCTGAATGACTCGGAGACTAGGGGTACTCGAAGACCCGATACTCTCTGTTACTCGATACCTATTACTTAAAACCAGATACTTAATACCTGATACCCGATACCTGACGCTCAATACAAGTAAAAGGTATCTAGGAACAGTAATCAGGAATCGAGGAACAGGTATCGAGTAACCGGTAAGAAGGAACACGTTTCAAGTAAAAGTACTGAAATGAAAAAAAATACTTTTTCAACCCACACTTTTTTATGTCCGACACATCTTTCAACCGTACTTTTCTAGCAACACAAATTTCACATCCGACACGACTTATACCTCCTTGCACAATATAAATCAGTCAAAATACTACCGTGACGGTATAGAAGCGGGCATTTTATGACAATCATAAATAGAATTAACTAAGGAAGAAACCCGTTCGACTTCGGGGGCTCATACTTAGGTGTAAATCAGGCCTGGACTTGCGGAAGTGTATCTTTTATGACCCGTAAATAAGAGGACTTATCGACCCACGATCATGCGATATCACCGGCCTACTGGTGGAACTATGGGCTTATTCTGGCCATTGACCCCTGCTAAATTTAAGACAAGGCTCGAAAAGGTGTAGTGTGTTAGGATCAATAAAAAAATTTAGAAAATTAAATAAATGAATAAATATCTTCAAACATTCACACCTATCAACTAGCCCCATTTTTAGCAACAAATGCTGCTTGTGTTACGTACACAATATATTGAATACATAATAAATATCCGGAATATATATAAACATCCAAGACTGGAGAACAAATGCCTGAAAATTCATCACCCAAACATTTGCACCCACCGGGGTCGAACCCAGAACCTCTCGAGATGGCGACGCCTTGAGACCGGCATACAAACCAACTAACCACGGAGGTCGTCAAAGAATTATGAATGGATTTCTTCTTTAACTTCAACAGTGTGTTTTTATTATTTGTCATCAGCCTCGTTACACTGATGGCCTTTCTATTTCCTATTTCAATAGCTGACTATTGCGATAACTCCTCATGGGGGTTCGATGCGGATAGGCATGGTAAGCCATTGGTAGTACCGGAGGGTATGAGTTTGGCGGCATTTGACTAATGGCGGATGTGATTTTTATTTCGATAATCGTAATATTGTTTCGGAGTGGATATTGTTACGTAAAATCAGTGTAGTTTTGTGTAATAAGTGTCTGTGATGGCGTGCAACGTGGAGGATTATCGAAATAAGCGTCAAGTGGTGTGAAAAGTGATGAGTTTATTATCGTGGTGATCCACCTCATCCAAGTAGCATCACAGTGTCTGCCATCGATCGTTTGACGTCAAACTCTCCCAAGATGCATTGAGATGCAATACACTAGCATTTCAATGCAAGCCAATAGCTTGTTTGAAGCTGTGCGTTCGCTTGCTGACAGAAAGCGTGTAAAGATTTTTTTATTCACCGCAAGTTGCCATAAATTTAATTGTTACCGATATACCTATTCGAGGGAGAGCTAATCTTCAAAAATGAACATAGAATGAATAAATAAATATCTTCAAACATTCACACCTATCAACTAGCCCATTCAGCCAAGTCTTCAGTATTTAATTTCTTCAATAAAGAAATAAATACTGAAGACTTGGCTGAATGGGCTTAGTTCCCTTTGCCTTCCCTACATGGGAGAACTTTACAAAAAAAACCGGAGGGTATTTCAACCCACAAATTCGTATTTTCTGGCGAGGTAACGTTATGGCCAATACCCCATATGAGTCATAAAGAAGCAGAGGAAACACGCAAAAAAATTAAACAAGTCAGAGTAATGACGAGCAAAAAGTCTACCGACGTCCAAAAGTACCGGTTCCTTTCGGCCGCCATTCAGCACTATATCCTTTTCAACAGACTTTTATGTACAATTTAATGGCTAACAAAATAGCTCCCGAGAGTTATGTTCCAGTGACGTCAACAGGACAAATGTCTACCCATTGTGAATTTGTGGGTGCGCTGCAATATCACATTCGTACCGTTTAAAATTTTACATGGCGTATATTACTTTAAAAGTGCCGACAGATTTATTTTGCTCACAAAACCGTTATTTCGGATTTATTCTCGAGGGTTACAAATAGTATTTGAAGCTGTGCGTTCGCTTGCTGACAGAAAGCGTGGAAAGATTTTTTTATTCACTGCAAGTTGCCATTAATTTAATTGTAACCGATATACCTATTCGAGGGAGAGCTAGTCTTCAAAAATGAACATAGAATAAATAAATAAATATCTTCAAACATTCACACCTATCAACTAGCCCCATTTTAAGCAACTGCTGCTTGTGTTACGGACACTGGATGACGGATAAATATATTTAATAGATAAATACATATAAATATCCTGAATAGATAGAAACATCCAAGACTGGAGACCAAATGCCTGAAAATTCATCACCCAAATATTTGCCCCCACCGGGGATCGAACCCAGAACCTCTCGAGATGGCGACGCCTTGAGGCATACAGACCTCTCGACCACGGAGGTCGCCTAATCTTCGTCTAAATAATTCGGATACTAAAAGAATTTTTTCTTTGTTTACGAAAAGAAGCTTTACTAAATGCCTATACAATCATCCAATCCCCAGAAGATTGCACTCCAATCAAACTTTTCCAATACCATACCCTCAAAACCTAATAGTGACTCAAAAGTCACAACTTCAATAAGGAACTGCGTTCATTTGTACTATTGGTCATTAGTTAAAAGCCTATATGACACCCAACATCGACCACTGTTTGAGCGGTGGCCATAACAGCGGCCAAACCGTAAATTCTGTAGTCTATCCGACGCTTGATAGACAGCTGAATTTCCCCGTTGACCAAAAATTCACTTCTATGCAATACCGTAATGCCTTTTTTACATGACATTTTTGTTTTATCATCATTCTGCGGCCGAACAAATATGTATGTAGGTCCTTACCTATGAAATTGGTGTTTTGTATGGAGATTTTGGGGAATTCTGCATTTTCCATACTAAATTTTTTTCAGTTTTCTTCACAACGACAAATCCAAAGATAATAATATTTGGCATCTATCATTAGACAAGCTTTAGTAATATGTGTAATATCACACTTCATAAAACTTATTTATCGTTTTTAAGTGAATGCAAATAAAATGATGTATTCGGGAGGCACTTAAAAAGAGTTGTCTCCGTGTCCAATTTTAACACAATTAAACTGACAAAAAATTATCAAAACAAATCAAAAGAGCTCAAAAATATAGTCTATTTTTAGACAAGGTAATTATTTTTTAGGAATACTCTGAATCTTAATAGTTACAGACAAAATACTAAGAGAGAAAAAAAACACCAATTTCATAGGTAAGGACCCAATATTTGAAAATGGATTGGTATAAAAGTTTAGTTTTTGTAATCTATATCTATACATATAATAAAACACAGGTACAGGTCGAACGTCTAAACATAGAAAAAAAATGCTCAAAACCAAGTCATAAAATATACTTTCTTAATCCGAACAACAACGATGATTTGTCCAATATGATGATTTGTCAAGAAAAATACTTTCTTAATCCGAATAACAGCGATGATTTGTCCCGATATTCTCAAATTGAAAATGATTTTGGTATTACGTTTGTATGAAAAATTCACTGTTCGCCGGACCCTTAAAATAAGAACTAGAAAGAGAGGTGGATATTTTGCAAACCTACATTTCCCAATAATATTTAGTTCAACTCTCACAGATCCATAAATAAATACGAAATGCCAATAAGTGCGCATTAATTGAGTTATTTCCACTTACAGCTAAAATTCAATAAATCTGTCTTTTCGTATTGCTCACCAAGCTACCAATAACAGTTACATATCAAGATCCCTAAATTCAATATCTCTAATTTTCAAAATCCCTAAAATGAATTTACATAACGTCATTTTTCTAATAATAATAACTTATCTTTTCTATTAAGTGGATGGCTAAAAACCAACTCTAAATGACAGAAATGCATGAATTTGATCTATCTACCCACTTTTACTCTCGAGTTACCTGGGCCTCGATCGCGCTAAATAAGAACGTATTTATCACAACCTTTTTTTTACGACCTAGTCTCAGTCGAAAACGTTACGGCTCAGCTACACTACATGAGACAACACGAGGGAACGCGGACAAAAGAGTAAGAAATGTAGTTGAGCCGTAACGTTTTCGTAACGGTTTTAACAAATAGAGGTACAGTCACGAGCATAAATATGGTACCATTTTAATACTTTGTCATTTTGACATCACTAGTGTTACTACCACAACGGCAATTGTTTTCTAATACCTTAGAATAACAAGGTACTAAAATAGGTACATATTTATGCTAATGACGGTATAATATTTAGGCTATTTTATCTTGCGAACATCAGTCGGACCACCATCACATAGAAATCTTTTTGTACATTTAGAATTTTAGGGAATTCGTCCACTAGGTAATATGATTTTAGGGCTTTTGAATTTAGAGATTTGAATTTTAGGGATTTTGACCCGTAACCATCAATAACCCCGATTGCTTACTTTGCTGTTGAAATAAACTAAGAGACAGCTAAAGTTTAATTGGTTGAATGAATAGCTGATCACCGTCAGTTACCAATATTAAGTTGTAATGTCGGCAATAGTATACAATAGGACCTGTGCAACGGGAAAAATGTCAGCTTCGTAAAATGCCAACATAGAGAAAGTAGTGCCACATCAATTCATTAAAAGTGTTACAACTATGCCTGATGCATTGCAATTCCGCATCCCTTGCACGTTAAAAACCTAAACATAAGTATTTCATGGTATATGAGGTACATGAGCAAACGGATCACCAGATGACCGCATAAGCGTTAAATACGTACCGCCGCTTATGCGGGTATCAACGCTCAACACCAGAGGAGTACAAGTTAGAAGTGCTTTTAAGCTATCAACTCCAATGCATTCCACAAATTTCTACAGCGAGACCTTCCCTGTGCAAGCCGCTTGTGTGTGGAATGCATTGCCTATTTAATATTAGGCAGGCCCAAACTATAAGTGTCTTCAAGAGACTAGTAAAGGAACACTATTAGGCACTGTAGCTAGCCTACATACATACATAAAATCACGCCTGTAATCCCCGAAGGGGTCGGCAGAGTATAAGGAGCACTGTGTTCCTTAAGACCACATTTAGCCATACAAAAGGGTTTGGTCAGATGAAAAATCGTGAAAGAGTAGTAACAAGTGGCTAGCTCATCGCCTACACAATCACAGACTCAGTACCCAATTTGGCACATTCTTTTTGTGTCCCGGACCAACACGGGACTTGTAACCATATTTATTTATTTTTATGAAATGAAATGAAATCATTTATTCTGAATTTGATTTACCTACATGAAATACTTTTGCACGTCAATATTGTTTTACCTACTAGCATTTCGACGTAAATGGCCTGTTGAGAAGTGCCGCAAGAAACTCAACATTTAGCGTTTTTTTAAATAAGTATGTGCAGAGGATCAAATAACAGTAGCCACAAATTTTTATCTTTAAATAAATCCTCTATTTTATAATACCCCTTTTTTATTAAACACCTTTAAACAGTTGACTTAAATTTATGCAGGGGTAAGTCAATAAAACTTTGTGGCAGCCTATTATACATTCTTATCCTTATTCCTATAAAACAATTAACAGTCTTGTGAAGTCTAACGCTTGGAACAGCGAGTTTTATGTATTTACTTTTTTTATGTATGTTTATGTACGTACATTTTAATAACTTATTATATATTAGGTCCTTACCTATGAAATTGGTGTTTTGTATGGAGATTTTGGGGAATTCTGTATTTTCCATACTAAAATCTTTTCAGTTTTCTTCACAACGACAAACCCAAAGATAATAATATTTGGCATCTATCATTAGACAAGCTTTAGTAATATGTGTAAAATCACTATTAACGATAAATTATTTATCATTTTTAAGTGATTGCAAATAAAATGATGTATTCGGGAGGCACTTAAAAAGAGTTGTCTCCGTGTCCAATTTCAACACAATTAAACTTACAACAAATTATCAAAACAAATCAAAAGAGCTCAAAAATATAGTCTATTTTTAGACGAGGTAATTATTTTTTAGGAATACTCTGAATCTTAATAGTTACAGACAAAATACTAAGAGAGAAACAAAACACCAATTTCATAGGTAAGGACGCAATCTTTGTAATTTAGTTTGTCACACATCCAAACCTTCCTCTTTCAATTACATATTTCCTGTCCATCCTAATCATGTCTTAGCGACAAGGCCGCCCATTCAGCAAATGTTATGTAAATTTTGCTTAGATGTAAAGGTTTATGTACAATAAAATAATGAATGAATAAAGTGAGAGTACGCTCATTTCTTGTACTCCTCTGCGAACTCCTCTGGTGTACAAGTTTTCAATTCAAGAAAAAATCAATTTGACTACTCCTTTAAAAAGTTTTAACAACCGAATTACTTGTCACTAACCGGACCTACTTAGCTGCATAACACGATGAAGTAGTAATCGTAAGCGGAATCGAGTAGCCGATTCGAAGATCGAGCTCGCGTCTGTCTTCAATGATTGACAGCTGTCCAGATTAGATGCGCGGTGCTATCTCCGAGTGGTCAGTCTCGTTTTGTATGTAAATGCCGACGTCACGCGAGCATTACGTATGCTGTGTGCTGACGCCTCTCAAATCTGAGGTTCGCATGGAAAGAATGCGAATCGATGATTTTTGCAATTCCCAGCTGTTGAATAAAGTTAGCATGAACATTGTATGTAGAGTGAGCTCATTGATTTCCATTGGTGGTTCTGGCGGAAAATATTGCATGTTTCATTCTCACGCACGAATCTGATTTTGTCCTTAAAACAGTTTTGAACTATAGAGCTGACAGTTTCTAGATGCGAAAGCCGAGGACAGGGTGAATTCCAGCAGTTGAATAATGTAGACCAAAATGGAACTAGGGTATTGAAGATTCCAAATTGTAGGTGCCATAAATGTTCCTTGTATCATAATTGAGACTAAATTGCTTCCATCTTGCAACAGCGGCTCCTTCAAAAAACGAAATACTGTTATGTCACTTATTATTTCGACACAAGACAAATAGCTCAAATTCATCAATCTATTTTCATTTACATTGTTACAATCCAGCAAAAATCTATATATTATAATAAAACTGTAGAGGTCAAATGTCTGTACAAAAAAAAATGCTTAAAATCAAGTGTCAGGGTGATGGAAAAAGAGGGAAAACACAATTTTTTTTCGTTTCTCTGTGCGGGCTATTCTCCGACATGGCTGGAGCGATTTCCATGAAATTTTGCATGGTGAGCCTTATATCCCTGGTCAACATCTTAGCTACTTTTTATTCCGGAAAATGAGAGGGTTCCCGTGGGATAGTTAAAAAACCAGTAACCGTGGACAAAGTCGCGGGCAGCAGCTTGTATAAAATATATTGCGCTTGAGTTGTGTAATCCGCTAGCCACCGGTAGTGCAATTATTCTAGCTTTTATATATCGTTCATAAAGTAAATTTATGTGTTGAACTTATTACTACTCTGTTAAATCACTATTAATTGCAATTGCGGAGTTGTGTCATTTTACTATAGAAATCTGTTTCTTGATTTTAATTTTATTTCTTTATGGTTTATTGTTTTCCGGTAGTAACTTCGGTAGACCAATTTAAACAGTTCATTGAATTGGGTATTGCAATTAAAGGAGTATGTTACTATATTTTGAAAAAAAAATCGATAGATTAAAAAAAAAAAACGGCACTGCTTGTGCTAAGATCTTGGTGACTATTCCGACTGTGCTAATGGGTTTTGATAAAACAAGTATTATACCGAAAACATTGCAAAAAAGCTTACCGATTCAGTTTCATGTTGTGACCTAAAATATCAATATCATATCAATTTTGGTGTGTATCAAACTAGCTCTTAAAGATAAAGGCGAAAATCAAATCCAGGATATTTCCTGCCAAAGGTAACCTCTACAAAGGTAAGGATAAATTAGTCAAGACAAAAAAGATAACCAGCAGCAAGAAACATCGATTGTTAATGTCTCAAGTGTAATGGGGATTAAAAAATCACCAGCAATGAAAATAACGACGATAACTTGTTATCGTTTCTAAAGATATATCGCCACCTCATAACGGTTGGCAAAATTTATAGTTTCGGTATCATGTTGGTCATTGCAACAGGCAATTAATTGGCACTTGGACAGAGCTCTGGATGGGAATTTGCTTCGTGGCTAAACCTGTCTGTCCGTATAGGGCATCGCAATTACAATTATGTAGGTGAAGACCGGGGCCCTAGGCGTCGATCCAGTCCAATGATCGGAGATTGATATCGCTCGGGACACAAAAGAAGAAGCTACCGATGAATAATAAGGTGCAAGCCATAAAACAGGTGGTTGTGGTGGTGATAAACCTATTATTATTGATACCTTTCATCCATAATGTGTTGCGTGTGCTTACAAAGCAAAGTTAACTGGAACTGAAAGTGCGTGTGTTTGTTAGACGAAGCTGTGTTAAAGGTAAATCTAACTGGAGTGTCTCGTCATATTTAAGTGTCCAGTACCTTTAAGGAATTTCAGTGAGTGAGCGAAACCTAGTTTTAGTGCCTATAGTTTTAATTCCATTAAATTTATTAACTAACCAATGTTTAACGCCCAGATAACAAGCTAAATGGAAAACTAAGCTAAAAATGTTTATTATATTTACATAGCACACCGGAAAAGGATTTCTCTAAAAACAAAATCCGTCTTTTATTGCAAAAGCTCCATGAAACTAGTGTAATGTTTTCACCTTTTGAACAAAATAATAATCCATTCGATTCAATTCTAAAACAAATTGTGTTCAAAATGCGCGCCTTTACTTCATCCGCTTATCTCGCGGCCCCACCCTAAGAGCTTAGCGAGAAGTGAAATGATCTGCCGTAAATGTATCGTCTCGAGATATTCACTTTGAAGCTACGATCTCAGCTAAGAGCCTCGAATAACTGCATAAAATGAATTCACATCGGCGTTTCTATTTGATGGCTTTTCAATATGGCGCCATAAGTAGACCCTTTGATTTTCGGTCTTTGAAAATTTTAACAATTAATTTTGCCATCACAATTTCAACTCTTATTACAGTGGAAATACGGTTTTTATATAGTAAATAAAATATATAACTTCCTGATTGTAGATTAATATCCTTAAACACGAAAAGGTCGGCAGATTAAACATTTATTTATTAAAGGGAATTCATTACATTATACTGAATGAATATTCTTGAATAACGATTGTAAATGTTTATAAGAAAAAGGATTAGGAATGAGGAGTGGATATCGTTGTGACTTTGATTTGGTTTCAATTACATTCGATATTAGAAGGAAGGAACCCTTGCTGAGTTTTTCGTCAAAGACAAGTCGTGATCGTAAACCAACTGGCTAAATGGTGTAGTAGTATAAAGAAGTCAGTAGTCAGAATTCAATTTCAGATTTACTTTTATTTTATTTGATATATTTTCTTAACGCAACCATAACAAGAATAAAACTGGATGAGAGATAAAATATTATAGTAAAACTAAATCAGCCAGCTTGGTGTCGATATGATTCTACTTTTACATGTTTTTATTTTTCTAGAAAACTTTGACTTCTACCACTTCTAGGAGTGGTAAGCCTGATGAGTGATGTGTGGAGCAAAATAGAATAGAATAGAAAATACTTTATTGCACAATAATAAATTAAATTACAATAAAAACTTATATGTTGTAGGCAATCTAAGGAGGAGACGAAATATCCATGAAAAAGTTGAGGGAAGTTGGAGGTGCAACAAATTTATATAATATATTAGGTCCTTACCTATGAAATTGGTGTTTTGTATGGAGATTTTGGGGAACTCTGTATTTTCCATACTAACATTTTTTCAGTTTTCTTTACAACGACAAATCCAAAGTTAATAAAATTTGGCATGTATCATAAGACAAGCTAAAGCAATATGTGTAATATCACACTTCATAAAAAATATTTATCGTTTTTAAGTGAATGCAAATAAAATGATGTATTCGGGAGGCACTTAAAAAGAGTTGTCTTCGTGTCCAATTTCAACATTATTAAACTTACAACAAATTATCAAAACAAATCAAAAGAGCTCAAAAATATGGTCTATTTTTAGAGGAGGTAAATATTTTTTAAGAATACTCTGAAACTTAAAAGTTACAGACAAAATACTAAGAGAGAAAAAAACGGCAATTTCATAGGTAAGGACCCAATATTTTAGCTGACCAATTAAAATTTACCAATGAATAGTTTGCTAACCGTTTAAATATATTATATTTTCCAAACACACCTCTTTGATAATGATAAATTGACATAAAGTCCCGTTGATCCATGCAATCTTAATATATATAGTAAACTTGAACGGTTTCCAGTAAGGGCTATCATAAACGTCGCGCAAATGCGGATGTATTGTACGTGCTATAACAAGCTTCCAGGCTATTCGGTATCGTTTCTTCGCTTGTGGTAATTTCCTTACTTGATGCCACTTAAGTAAAGGAAGAGTAAATCAACTTTACAATCGCACATATCTTACAATTTACCTCCCAAGATCCTAGGGGATAAGCCGGACAAAATTCAGCGAAATTTAACTTAGCGATGATATAAAGTTTTATCAGCTATTCTTTTTCGTAGAACTTTAACCGCCTCTATGGTCTAGTGGTTCACACCACCGGGTGTTGATCGGGAGGTCCGGGTTCGATTCCCCATGGGGGCAGAAGTTTTTCTGCTCGGTTTGGTTGGTGGTAGGGCTTCTAAGCCCGCCTGGCTAGCTACCACCGTCTTACCAAAATTTGTCGCCATAATAACAATGTTTTAAGCATTGTTGTTTTCCGGCAATCAGAGGTAAGATAGCCAGTTCCTCAGTTGGTAAGGATTACAGGTGAAGCTCGCTTCCACCTTCGGCCTTATCGTCACTTACCATCAGGATGAAGGTCAAGAGCTTAACTATCGTATGAAAAAAAAAACTTTCTTTTTGGAGTAGCTTTATCGAAATAGTAGTTGGACAAGGCAAGCACTCTTCTCCACAGTCTGACCCTTGATGGGAGACAAAACTTTGCCGTCTTCCCACAAAAAACGTAAACATCTGTTTAGCAAGTGTTTTAAAAAAACGTTACCACAAGATCGTGTTTTATGATTGTCTAGAGCTAGACGCGGCTTAAACATCGTCTAAACAAAAATTAAACAAGCGTTGAACGCGTACTTTAAATAGTGTTTAGTTAAACAAGTGATAGACAACTGTTCAGTTTGTCTTTTGTGGTAAGACGACGATACCATCAATTCAAATCAAAAATAACTTTATTTCGTAAGCCAAAATTGGCATTTAAAATCGTCAACATTTTACATAATTATTTTATATTATAAATAACAATCATTATAATATTGAAGTTAATTACCGCGAGCGCTTGTAGCAAGTACAACCACAGCGCTTTGACTGTGATTGTAATCGATACAAGCGGCCGGATTCCGAGAGTGGATTCCGAGAGTAGTAGAGTATAGAGCTTTCCATGAGAAGAGAAGGGAGGAGAACCCGGCAAGAAACTCATGAGCCACTTTTTTTTAAATAGCCAATCATATAATAATAACTCAGTTAAGTTCCATTGTGGCACGCACTGCATCGCATCGCATATAGACAATACTGATATAACCGATTCTACGTACCAAACTGATAGATGGAACATTTTCTATAGGTACATAAAAAATTGATTAAAGCAGATCTCTGCTTTTGAAAAAGGTCTAGCTCTTATAGAGTCGCGTTAGTACACGATTTACGAGGTACATTTAATGGTTTTAAAATAATCCCTAATTATGCAGTATATTCGCAAGAAAAGATTTTAAAAGATAGCGAAAAAACTAAAGTAAGTACTTTGAAAAGCCTGATTCGATAAATATGTAGATAAGGTACTATTTTCGGGGGATAACGGGCTTTGAAGTTGACGATAAAACAAGTCGCAGATTATTTTTTGTACTCTTTTTCCTAAGCTTGGAAAAAAATAATTTAATTCTTTTGATATTAAGTTTCAAATTTGAATCTACAAAACAACTGTAACTCCATTTCCCAAATCACATGAAACTTAGCAATCCAATGAACATAAACTTAATCAAATCCAAAGAACAATGAAAAAAAATTAAAGCTTTAGTAGCTCTAGTGGTCTAGTAGTGTACACCACTGAGTGTTTGATTCAAAAGTCTGAGGTTCGATTCCCCAGGGGGACAGAAGTTTTTCTGCTCGCTTCTAAGTCCGCCTGGCTAGCTACAACCGATTAACCTGTCGCCAAAATAACAATGTTATTAGCATTTATTGTTCCGGCAATGAGAGGTAAGATAGCCAGTTCCTCAGTTATTGAGGAATACAGGTGAAGTTCCTTCCACCTTCGGCCTTATCGTCACTTACCATCAGGTGAGATGAAGGCTAAGAGCTTACCTGTCATAATAAAAAAAGATCCTTTGTGTCTATTTATCCTCGCTCATCGCTAGTGTCTAGCACACACTCAGGACTCCAACCACACTATTAACTATACAATATAACAAGCCTTTATAGTTAAATAACTAGCAAAACAGCGAATTTTCCAGTTTCTAAGATTTAAACAACTTTCGCAGTTTGAGCGAAAACAAAATTAAGTTGCAAGGAAATTATAAACACAAAACTAATTATATTAACTGCTCTACGAACAAACCATTCAGAGGCGATTAAACTGGGATTTTCAATTAACACTACGTCAGAGTAAAAGCTGTGCGATTTTACGATGACATTATGCTGTCAACGGCAGCTAAAACAATAAAGGTGACCGTTAAAAAGTTATTCTTATATATTACTAGCTTTTGCTCGCGACTTCGTCCGCGTAGAATAGTTACTTTGAGATAATGTGATGGTATCTATAGCCTTCCTCAATATATAGGCTAATTAACACTGAAAGATTTTTTCAATTTGGAACAGTAGCCTCAATTGGTGGAATTGAAAATTTACTCCTACTCCATTATAAGAAGCAAAGTTCATAGTGGCGTAAAATTTGTAAATTTTTCTGGGAGGCGTTATTTAAATTTTTCAACATTTCCCGCATGGCACCCGTTCTGGCTCAGGATAAATGGTAGCCTTTGTCCTTTCTCAGGCTCTAAGCTATCTGTGTACCAAATTCCGGTTGAGTTGGTTCAGTAGTTTTGACGTGAAAGCAAGACAGACAGACAGAGTTACTTTCGCAGTTATAATATTAGTATGGATAGTATGGATAATTGTATACCTGCCACTATAGAATCCAAATGTACGTCAGAGTGGGGTACAAAACTGTCAAGTTCTTCAATTATTTTTTGCAGCTAAAATAATTGTTTGACAGTTTGTGGTAACCTGCAAGCTGTAGTGCATAACTACGAATAAACGTATCAGTTGTCCAAAAAATGGGCGACTCGAATGTCCCAATCTCACCATTGAGGGGATAAAACAAAACAGCGCTCGCGGTGGTTAAATTTAATTAAGTGACCAATGTTTTGAGATATTAGTTCTGCCGTTCACGTACTCGTTAAGCATTTCACCCGCTTAGGACAAACGTGGTGATGTTGCCCAAACTCCTCGTATCGCGTAGAAAAGGAAAGAAAGAAAGAAAAATAATTAAAAGGGTAAAAGGGTAGTAGTGGGAAGCACATAAATATACTCTTAGCTACAAGGCAACAGGAGGAGCTCGGTGGCGTAGTGATTAGTGCGCTTTCGATTGAAACAAAGCTACCTTCGCCATGGTCAGGCCGTGGATGGGTGACCAAAACATTGTGAACTCGAGCTCCTCCGTGCTTGGGCCAACGTGATGGTGTTACGACCCATACTCATCATGTGTTTCCCATACTCCACGCGGAAGACCAGCTAGCCTACTCTCGAAGGCAATCTCAATTAAAGCTCAATAATAACATAATCCAATATCTCAAAATGCCGAGACTAGAGAGACGGTACGAGAGTACTAATTTCAGCTAAGCTCAATGTCATTTAGGCCACTCAATATCCGCATAATTTGAACCTATTTATGGCCCTAGTGTCCCACAGAAGAGTAAGAAACATCACAATCTCAATGTCGATCGCTCGGTATTGCATTCAATAGTTGGCTAGCTGTGCCCAGAAGGCCTAGCACGGGCCGGAGAGAAAAAGTCCCCAGAGACAAAAATCGTCATTGCCTCTCGCTTCTTCGTTCGCGCGGAAGCGAGAGGCAACGAGTAATTTTGTCTCCGGGGACATTTTCTCCTCGACCCGTGCTAGGCCTACAGGAGTGGCTGAGGACAAGGCAAAAAGCTACAAAGTATACAGTGAAACAATTAATCGTTCATCCCTGTTTCCCTGCTACCCGTCCGTGAAAACAACGCAGCCATTCATCCCTCATTGTATCGGTGTATCTTATTGTCAGTACGCAGACAACAGGGGGCGTGAGTGATAAAATCGGGCAATTTTCCGGATGCCGTTATAGCTAATATGGCCTTCAGAGGCGGCACTCGATTAATCTTTGTCGACCGCGATGCTCCAACTGCTCGACGCAAAGAACCAAAACATTTTGAACCCTTCGCTTTTCTACCGAACCTTTATTAGCTCCACACTTAAAGCTGAAAAAAGCGACGAGGGAGCTCAATCTACGCTGGCTTAGCACGTCATAGGTCCCTTTGAACGCAATACACGGTGTGATCATGTTCGAACCGTTACCCTGTAAACGAAGAAATTATGAGTGCACTCGAACGTGGAGAGATAAACTTGCGTCAATATTGCGTCACAGTATCTAGGACGTGCAAATTACATAATCCAATGTAAAAGCGAAAGGTCAATCTTATAACTCGGGGACAAACTTCTGTTTATCAAATTCAAATACAAGAAAACTCAATAATAACTTCTTAATACAAATCGAGATAGTCTTAACTCGAGTGAAATTCAATATAGAGAAGTTTGCACAGCTGTAAAAGTCGCATCCTAAATTCTGAGTAACTAAAGGTTAAATTTATGAAACTTTGCATGTTTTGCCTTATCTGTAGAAAGTCGGGAACAAACTCGGGGGTTCTGTTAATACCTTTTAAGCATAAATAATCTATACAATGACTGGCGATAATTTATTTACAGATATAGCCGTCTCGTGTCTCTTGAATAATTGATGCGTCGGACACACCAATAATAATGAAACTTAATTCACCATAATTATTGTCAGCGACAGTCGTAATGGTAATAAAATACGGTAATGTTATGATCTGATACAATATACTGGTTCCAGTACAGTTGGCAGCGTAGCGACATTAATTAATTAAACGTTTAATAGAGCGAACACAGTGCATATATTACACTAGAAGCTGTATACTTAATTTTGAATTTCGAGTAATGCATCAGAGTACTATTGTCTACTAGAAATGATGATTATACAAAGGACGATACATCGACGAACAATACTAACATTCTTTGAAACAAGGACAAAGAACTGGGACATGTCCATCCATTCATTTTGTTGTCCCATCAAGAAAAACTTGACAAAAATGGGTCTCATCAATAAAATTTTATCTAATAAATGTTTGCCAACTTCCATATGAGCTGGTGACAAAATCTCGCAACTTTGGACCGTTGCAAAGTAAATATATTTCGAGGGCTAGATGACGCAAGTTTTGGGAAACTGGACGGCACAAATACGTTACACATAATAAAAAAACTTACTTTGGATAGAAAAGATCCAACAATCTTTTGTTTTGATGAACAACACAACAAAATAAGAGTAAAAGATGGTAATGTTAAAGAAAATGAAGGTTACTAATAAAATGCAAAAATAAATTTCAGCCAAAAAGTGTGCTTTCACAAAATTGCAAAGATAAATGGATTAACGCCTCACAGAACATTATTAAAATTATAGTATAGAGCTAAATGGAGTAAAGCACAGTTGGACATACCTCTGAAATAACATCAAATGTTTTTTTTTAAAACGAACGGTTACAGAATACTAGAGGCATAGAACTAAACATATCAGTTATTATTGAAGTCGATAAAGCTTTCAAAATAGATCATCGCTTTTTAACACGCTGCTGCAACAGCATGGAACTGCAGATGCCTTTTCCCAGAGGAATTAAGTTATTAGCTAAGCGCTCGGTTCAAATACACGGCTAGCCAATGTCCGGACATTTTACTCTTCAATTTGAATTCAATGGACGGAATTAGAGAGCGTTCGGGCGACACGTACGCCGAACTGGCACGATAAAATACGAACATTATAGCGTACGATTTTCTCAAGCTTCGACTGGCCAGTTTTCGCTAACGCACCACTCAATAGTCTGTTCTGTTCTGGGACAGATTTTCCGAGTTCTTAGCAAGTTACGATACCGATAAATAACGTGAATAGTGGCTTTTACAATGTTTAGGTTGTAATTTTAGACCTTTCTAGCTAGGCTTGTATATGGCCTGCAATATCCAGTATTTCGCATTCTTGCTGCCTAACTAGTAAGTGACTATCCTTGCTTGTGATATATACCCGAGCAGTGTCGCCGATAGTGAGATAGCATCTAAAGAATATGGTAATAATGTCAGATAAGGACGGATTTATAAACTAACACCTATACCTATCTCTCACTTCTAGTATAGGCTTTCGTTTATAGGGTTTCTTTTATTGGCTACATACTTTGTGAAAATCACAATAAAATAATTCATAGCGTTTAATCCGACACCATCTAAGCATAAAGTAAGAGACACCAAGAATATTAGGTTACAATATTGATTAAACTAAATATTTCAGGCTTTCCAGCTGCTATTTTCTTATTACTTTGTTGCCAACTTCAAGATTAATATTAGGTCCTTACCTATGAAATTGGTGTTTTTATTCTGTCTTAGCAAATTGTCCGTAACTATTAAGTTTCAGAACATTCTTATAAAATAATTGCCTCTTCTAAAAATAGACCATATATTTGACCTCGTATTATTTAATTTGATAATTTTTTGTATGTTTAATTGTGTTAAAATTAGACACAAAGAGAATTATTTTTAACTGCCTCCCGAATACATCATTTGATTTGCATTAACATAAAAACGATGAATAATTTTTATCAAGCGTGTTCACACACATATTGCTAAAGCTTGTCTAATGATACATGCCAAATATAATTATCTCTGGATTTTTCGTTGTGAAGAAAACTGATCAAATGTTAGTATGTAAAATGCAGACATCCCCAAAATCTCCATACAAAATACCAATTTCATAGGTAAGGACCTAATATTTATAGATGTTAGAGAGATTTACTTTAGACACTTCACTTAGAACGCCACTTCATCTTACGTAATCTAATAATAACCATCAGCAATATCAATAAAAAAAATTCAATTATAACTATTTTACCATCTATACATAATAAAACTGTAGAGGTCAAATGTCTGTACATAGAAAAAACCAAGTAAGGGGGATGTAAAAAGAGGGAAAATACCCTCCTTTTACGTTTATCTTTTTGTAAGGGCCAATCTCCGAAATGGATGGACTGATTTTAATGAAATTTTGCATGCTGATACCTTATATCCATGGTCTACATCCTAGATTCTTGTTATTCCGGAAAATTAAAGGGTTCCATGGGATAGTTAAAATACCATAGTAACCGCGGACAAAGTCGCTGGCAACAGCTTAGTAGCAAATTAATAATAAACAAGCCGAAAAAAAGGATAATTATAATTTATTTTGTTTTGACTTGTCAAAAGTGTATTTGATGATACCAATTTGATTAAAAATGACTATGGGTATGAGTAATCTATAAATATGATATATATTTATAGATTATTAATTGCAACGACAAGGAATTATTTGGAAGCCCTTTAAAGAACATCATTAGTGATACCGCGAAATATAGATAACTCCGTTATTTTAAAAAACAAAAGGACTTTGCTGAAAAAATCACAACGATCTTATATTCTGTTTCGCAGAATACGGATTGGAAGGTAATCTATATCATTCCCGGAAATGTTAAAATGGGCGAGCATTTAATTTATGAGAAAATCAATTTATATTATACATACATCGCGGCGACGGGCTCACCACCTGTGACGCCGACGGGTTCAGCAGTCACTGCTTGGTGACGCGCGGACTATGGCAGTGGGCTGCTTTAACAGTGCCTTTGCCTGGTCTCTGACTAACCCTTAGGGGATGATAGTCATGTTTATATGTAACATCACCACGCTGGCCCAATGCGGGTTGTGAGTAGAAATAGTCGCAATAGCGACTGGGACCAACGGGTTAACGTGCCTTTCAAAGCGCGGCACTACTCATGTGTTTCTCCATGAGGAAGGCCTGTTCCCAGCAGTGGGACGTATACTGTCAGGACGTACGCCAGAGATAATAGTTACTAATTACATATAACTATATCCAAACGTACCTACCATACGCAGCCAGGACACGATCTATTTTTTGCATTTTATGGGACGTTTTGCTTTCGATATTGAAAACAAAGCTACTTTCGTCATGGTCAGTCCTTGGATAGGTGATCCCAACTTTGTAATCTTGAGTTCCTTCGCGCTTTTGAAGGCACGTATAGCCTTGCTCCCGGTCGATATTGCTTCAGTTTCTACTCATCAATCCATATTTAGGCCAGTCTGATATTAGGCCCGTACTCGTCATAAAATAAATAATCCTGTACATACAGGTTTACAGTGACTACTTGGTGAAGCGCGGACTACGGCAATGGGCTGCTTTTGCGGTGCTTTTGCTTAGTCTCTGACCAACTCATAAGGGATAATAGTCGTGATTATATGTATGTATAAAAATAAATATCAAATTTTAAATGTTCTTAGCTCTGTGCATCGCGTTCGCGAGCGTGGCGCGTGTCGTCTTTTAGAATATCTAGAATAATTAAAATACTTATTACCATTAAAACTAAGTAAGCTATTCTAAAGAGTTTAATTTCAGCACTCGCCCGGCTGTCCAGAATATTCTCACCACTAAGTGGATTCAAAAGCACATGCGAGCTCTGCCCAATTCATTAGTGACATTAATTAAAATAATGAAGCTGTTAAGTTAAATTTAATTGACATACCTCAATTATTGCATTTAAACTAAAAGAAAATATCGCTAGCAAAAAAACATGTTTATAGCCCCGTAGCCTGTCAATGCTAAGAAAACCAAAAACAATAGATAAATCTATTGTTTGCGAAAACCGAAGTTCGCACTGAATTTCCAAGGGTTAAAGGCTATGATATTAAAATAATTTTAGACCCAAACTACAATACATCGAAAATATGAAGTCTTCTTTATTTGTCATGCCCTATTCACAATTCTGATCTTTGGGGCCGGCGCAACATGTCTTCTTACTCCACTCTCTCCTATCACTCGCTAAGTCAACGCTGACTCCCTTCCTCATCATATCTTCATTCACACAATCCAAATCCAATCCAATTAGTCTTCAAATATGAAGTATAACGATTATTTTCGCTGTTACAGTTGAGAAGGTATAATCCTGTGACAGTTAAACAGACAGGCGTAGAATCCCGTCCCCCTTTGGAAACGAAAATCTTGTTCCATCCTCCTGCAATATAAGACAACGACAAAGTTTTCAAAATACCTAGCCAACAACTTTCAGATATTAGAACAGAAACGGTTTGAAACTTGTAATTTCACAAATTATACTCGGTAAAATTCTCCAGGCTCGTCAGCGCAAATCCCCTTTTTCCAACCCTTATAATAATGAATTGGTATCAAAGCAGTAATGTAGACCCTCTTAATACGCGCATACAGCATATGCGTGTAAATCAGCAGGCTTCATCGGCTTAATTGGGTCATTACGAGTAAATGTCGAAGACGCGCGATTGGCGTATCTCACTCAATTAACTAACGAACGAGCTTTCGATTATCTTAATGCGTGGCATCGGATGCGGCCCATTCCCCTTCAAATAAAAGACATTTATTCCAAGTTGCTTTATTTATGTACAGGACATGAGACAATTATGTATGTGAAAGAAAGTTTGCAATTATAAGCACGCGAGCTACTGGAACAGATGGAGTACAACATTCATTCGAGACAGGTGTCAGTGAGCTAAAATTAACTACGATCATCTTGTTACTCAAGACCCATACTCCGTGTTTTGTAATGAAGGTTGAGATCCTTCCTTAGTCTAACCATAAAATACGTATTTATTGGAAGACCTGTGGTTCAGGCGTCTTATAATAATAACGTCTCAATGCAAGAATGATAAAATGAGTCTACTTCAGCATTTGCGATACAAACAGAATGAATAGATATTATTATTCAATGCAGTGCTCTCAGTAGACTAGGTATCGCTTAGGTTCTAGTAAGACTATTGTCGAAGTATCAATGAGATCAGTTAACGTTGAGAGGAAGCTTTCAGCAATATTATATTTAAGTGATTTAAGCAAGCTTAGGTAAAGTTATAAATATGAATGTGTATGGGTGTATAAGATGAAGATCAAATGATGATTTGTTATGGAACGCAGTGAATGGTTATATGACTCACTGGTCTTACAGAATGGCCGAACAAAAAATGTTACGCCGATCCCATATAAAATTGGGAGCCTCAGCTTAGACAATTTCAAGCAATACAATTGATCAATAAGCAACTAACTGAAGATCGAAAGAAAATTACAATTTCAAAAAATAAACTCAATAAACTATTTGAATATATTTCAATAATGATAATCAGCTGTAGAATTTTTGTCTCAGTTAATTTACGTAGACACTATCATAGTGGAATTGAAGGGACGATACATACTAACGACTAGTCGTGGATAAATTTACAAGGACAATTTCCATTCTCGCCTCGTCGAATAAGGTTCCAGCTTATCAAACATATCTGCTGCGATGGAATGCTGTTGTAGACGCCACGTCTGTATTATCTTGGGCTGAGGACTCTAATTAAGCCCTATAGGTTTGCACGTAATCTCCGCTTGGTCTATATATGCTGGTTCCTCATTTAGCCACTTAACATTAATGCAGTGAGAAATTCCACTCCAAATGGAGGTCATGAAGGTTATCATGCGTGTACAACATAAACGACTGTTATTGTATTGTAGCATTGGCAAATCACTTAATTGGCCAGTATAGAAAGTGGTTACGTTTCCTATTGTTATCTTAACAAATCTCAAAAGCTTTTGATTTGTATAAATAAGTAGTTTGGATAATTTATGGGATTTCTCTGGAGACGTAGTAGATAACGTCGTGCCGATCAAACTATGTCATTAATATCATACATGCACAATTGACCAAACAGTTTGCGGCGACACATCTCGCTGACAAAGCAGGAGCAAATCACTTAATCCTAACCAAACACAGAGCTCCTGCATATTCCCTAACCACCGTGGAAATGTTAAACAATGAGATACAATGAGAAACGGTAAACGAACGATTAAATCGCGCAGTCTGCGGTAATAATATAAACAACTGATTAATCCGGCCCGCGGTCACAAAAGGAGACATTAGTTAAGGGCTAGTTTTCGTTGCGTTGCGAACCGATAATGGTAGGAAGCGATAGGAGAAACCGCTAGGGAAACTGGTACACGAAAACCCGTAACGAACGGTGCTTACTGATTATTAGTTGGCACACGAGAACGTGTCCATTGTTCTGTTTGATACTGACACGGGCTTTTAACAAACGTCGTATAATCGAACAGAAATGTGTAGCTACGCAATAAGTGAAATTTCATTGGAATACCTGCAAAGCAACTGGTAATGCAAAATGTTTTATCATTGTTAACATAAGTAACAAAACTGTTTTTAACCCTAATACAGAAATGTGGATGGTTCTGTAAGAATAAAAAGATTTGAAGGAAACAAGGAAGTCTAAAAAGGTATTATAAGCAATTTTGTGATCCTATCATAATAAAGTGAAAGTTCAAGATCAATTGCTTACACAAATTAAAAATAACTCTAACATATTCTTCAACTAAAAACTTGTGAAACCCAGTCAAATGTAATATGGTTAGGTGGTGTACGTAATTGCGCATAGTAGAATTATGTGTCCGCGTGTCTAAGAAGGGTACATTATCTATTCCTGAAATGATTTCCTTCTGAATTACAAATCAAATTTCGTAGTGCATTGCATTATTTATAGTATAAAAAATATGTTGATATTGAGCAACAGTCTCTTACCAAATAGGTGATAGTATCCAGAATTCTGATGCACAAGGCGTTTTTGATATATGTGTATATAGTGTATATAATTAAATTGTCACTGCTCATTAATTTATATACCAATAACAAAAAATAACCATAATTATTCACCCATTGTTTAATTCCTAATTGTTTTTATATTTCTATATTAATTCGTGACTTAAGTACACGTTTGGACAATCGAATGTGTTGTGTGTGTTCATTTACAGAATCAGGAAATGAATTACTTTTGGATATATTGCTAAGTGTCCATTTTAGACCGCCTGCTGATCGTACGAGAGCAAAATGGCTATTAGAGTACGCAACGGATGAATAAGGCTTTGCGGGGTGGATGTTTATAATTAGAGCGAGAGATGCGCAGCCACGGCACTCTACTGCTAATAAGT
This sequence comes from Parapoynx stratiotata, assembly GCA_910589355.1. Classification (NCBI taxonomy): domain Eukaryota; kingdom Metazoa; phylum Arthropoda; class Insecta; order Lepidoptera; family Crambidae; genus Parapoynx; species Parapoynx stratiotata. The sequence continues at coordinate 2,150,872 of OU342468.1, read as the reverse complement.
GTCACGAGGCATAAGCGGTAGAGGAGTTAGAACTAACATAACCAACATCAAGCCTGTATTTTGAAAGGACAGAGCGATTTCCGTTTCACCTAACGTCCTAAAAAAATATTCTTTTTAAAGAAAAGCGAGAGAGCTTGCCTACTAGACAGACCGTCATCTGCCGGCACATTCACATATATTCTATAAAAATAGGTGTCTGATACGGTGCTAGCACCGACACGGATTGCTCCGTTTGTAACGAGCCGCTTTATTGCGCTCTTCTCTGGCCATTTTTTCTTTGTTTCTGCTTTTAAACTAAGCATCTGTCCCTTTTAATTGGTTTTGGTATCCAATTTTCAATCCTGTCAGAGTCATCGTCTGGAGCGGTTGTCGAGACAACCAACAGCGCCTAAATATTTATTTATTTTATAGTTTATTTAATACTTCTATCATTACAATATATATTATGTAAAATTTTTATGATTGGCTATTTAAAAAGGTGGCTCATGAGTTTCTTGCCGGGTTCTTCTCATGAAAAACCTTACTCTCGGAATCCGGCCGCTTGTATCGAATACAACCACAGTCAAAGATGTATTTGTACTGTGCTGTGGATGTACTTGCTGCAAGCGCTCGTGGTAATGAACTTTAATACTCGGTTAAATACTCTAATTTTAAAATAATTTATAAAAAAGACGTGTGGCACTCGGGGACTGCCGCGGTAAAACTATTGCATAGCATTTTGTATCAACTTATGCAATTATAATTTTATTTATTTATTTTATTCATGCAGTATTTCTTTTTCTTTGATATTAATTCAAGTTACACTTTTTGAGTGTGGTGACCGATAAGAAAACAAATTTTTCTATTATTAAATAAATAAAAAAAATTAATATTGTTTAAAATATTTTTTATTATTTTACAATACATGTGGGTTTTATTATCTTAACGCCGTGTCGAAGACTGCCGAACTGAAACGACGTTAGACGATGCACGGCCTTCAAGCCACACCTCCTTGCGCATCGGAGTGGGGAGCGTGAGGTTTTTTCGTTACGGAATTTCTGGATTCGGTCCCCGCGCTCAAGGCCCGCGATAGAAGCTATGCAATAGCTTAATAAGTTATTTATTTTGTAAAATGCATAATATGTAAAATGTTGACGATTTTAAGTGCCAAACTTGGCCTATGAAATAAAATTATTTTTGATTTGATATGATTTTGTTAAAACTGTTGTAATATAACTATAATATGTAATAGTAACAAACTATAACAGTAAATGTTCAGATAAATTAAATAACTTTACCAAGGCACTATTGTAAGTAGGGTAGGGCACCTTTTATAATATTCTTTAAGTCTTAGTACAGTGAGTTCAGTGTTATTTACCTTTTATTAATTGCTCCAGTTGACCCTTTGATTTTGAAAAATATGTACTTATCACTGATGTTTTATCAGTGATAAGTACACCGCCCCATCTTCACAAAAGTGGTCAGACTATTTTATATAAATAATATTCTCAAGTTTCTTAAGTTGACAAAGCTGATGCAAATTTATATGACATTTTTTAACCGCCTTTCTGGTCTAGTGGTTGACACCACCGGGTGTTGATCGGGAGGTCCGGGTTCGATTCCCCATGGGGGCCAGAAGTTTTTCTGCTCGGTTTGGTTGGTGGTAGGGCTTCTAAGCCCGCCTGGCTAGCTACCACAGTCTTACCAAAATTTGTCGCCATAATAACAATGTTTTAAGCATTGTTGTGTTCCGGCAATCAGAGGTAAGATAGCCAGTTCCTCAGTTGTTGAGGATTACAGGTGAAGCTCGCTTCCACCTTCAGCCTTATCGTCACTTACCATGAGGTGAGATGAAGGCCAAGAGCTTACCTGTCGTATGTAAAAAAAACATGTTAAAGATGTTTTTTTTCCACATTTCGCATGAATAAACCAATAGCGAGCCTGTTGCCATGTGAGGTCACAATGTGAGGCAAGCGATATTGACAATCAACAGTACATAAGTTTTATTCAAACTCAGTGGTAGCGGTGGTGGGATCGAACGAATCTCGCGAACTCTCAAACGACTAGAGTAATGGTAAGACAATTTACCGCTTTAAGCTATCAAATTGCCGACGTAAAAAATATAACGGTTATATCTTAGGTATACATATATGACACAGATATTAAAGAGGCATGAAAATACACTATAGAGGCCCCCAAGTTGAGGGCATCTGATGCTTTTGTCAGGTTCTTCCATAAAAAATTCCCGATAAATTCCGAAAATTCCCCAACACTCGCTAATCCCATGCCTTGGACCGAACCAATTTAAACAAACAGTGCTATCGCATAGCGCAGACGCTAATTTGCGCCACGGCGCGACGTCCATCATGCAACTTGTAGACGCGATTACTGATATTAACTGGGGATGATTAATTTCTTACAGGTTTGAGTTATTTAAGTGAACAAATTGAAGTGACGTCATAAACAGCTCGGGGGACCAACCACTTTGCCCTTTTCTGGCCATAGAAGGTACTTAATGAAACCATAAATCGTTGAATCAAATCTGATATTTACATGCTGTTATAAACATCAAGTTAAGCTGACAAGAAACTGACTTAGCAAAAACAAAAATTTCTTGAGTTAGCTTTACTTTATGCTGGATCTTTTTCCCCTTCGATAGCGGAGTTTCTGTGGACTGTATTTTCTGCGGTTAAAAGCTACAGCAGGCCTATGTTTAGAAGATTATAAGAGCTGCAAAGGACAGAAAAGAAGAAGTCACAGCTCTCTAAGGATAGGGAAACAAATGCACACTTACTTGCTTTTCTGACGGCAGCTCCTGCGGACGCGCTAGCGGCCCAGGCTCGCTTGGCTGATGATGAGGCGGTGTAAAACGGCGGTGACGAGCGAACTTTCACCAGGATTCGACTTCGACCGTTATAACTGCCCTCGGTGCAGTCGTATGTGCAATTGAGAAATCGCGGCGGTAACTGACGGGCAACGGGCAGCGGAAACTAGCGACTAACAGCGGGTAACATCAGAACAGCGGATGACTGACGGGGAGCGCCGCTTGCGCGCGTTGTTAAGCTCTTCAGTGTGCATTGCGGGTAGGGAAAGAAACATTGGGAAGGATGGCCTACGTTATCTTGCAAGTACATGCCTTTAACTATTTATCCAGCAAATACAATCCACCACTTTTGATACACTCAGTTTAACAATCGCTGTAAGCGATAGGACCACCTACTTACGATTACGAGTAAAATGGTGTTGTAAATGTTCAAATACACATTTCATTTCATGTTTCAAAATAACAAATATAATAATTAAACTGGGTTAATAGTACACAATCAAATGTTACGTAGCCTTGTATTTCTACTTTAGTGCTCAATAAACTTTATTGAGGTATAATCTTTGTATACCGTACTTAATTCTTTAGCCCAACATCGGTATAAATCGAAATTCAAAGAACAAACAACAAAAACATCAAACCTCTAAGGCAATCATATTTATTACTATTGGTTATACCAACTAAGGGTATTACTAAAATTATTTGCCTTACATTTCATGTTACAGAAGTGAGCTGGTGTTGACGGAGTAACTCACACAATCCCACGATAAACCACACTCGATTTTGACCATTATTACATGAGCAATAAAGCTCTAGGTTTTCCATGTGGATTTGTTTACAAAAACGCAGCCTATCGCTCTATTAACCGACAAAGAGACCGCGTAGGCACGTTCTGCCGCCGAATCTCTGGTACAGTACTTAGCAATACAAATATGTGTGTGGTCAGTAGCTATCGTGTGTGAACAAGAATGATTCGGGAACCGTGTCAGGCTGTTTTTGTTGGCGCGCAGCGTGTCGCCGTTTGCTGTCGACATATTAATTCAATTAGGGAGTGGTGCGCGCATCCTGTCTTATTTCATTACGCCTCGCAAATAGGAAACTGATTTTCTTATAAAATACATACATAGGTACATATTATTATGACTTTATCCCCTAGGCAAAAGGCCGCGCTTCACCAAGCAGCGACTGTACATGTGCTCAGCGTGAGAGGTTGTGAGTCCGTCGCCGCTATTAGCTTGTGCAGTTCTTAGTCCATTAGTTGCCTTTTACGACACCTAAGGGAGAGATTGGTTGGTAGTATTCTTTTAATGAGCCAGTAAAACACAAACATAATCCTATCAAAAAGAAGTCGGTAGCGATAGCTGAGTTGAGACGAACGGCACTTCACGTGAAGAACTTCTCTTCTCGCCAGTTCGATCCCACCGTCTGTACTACGGAGTTCGAATAAATCTTAAGCACCTACAGTTGAAGCACGTTTGGCTATCGATATCGAAAACGAAGCTACCCTCGTCATGGTCAGGCCTAGGATGGGTGACCAAAATGTGTGATCTCGAACTCCTCCGTGCTTCGAAAGGCACGTTATTCCGTTGGTCCATACTTCTTATGTGTTTCTCCATGAGGAAGGCCTATGCCTTGGAGTTGGAGTATGTAGGCGGAGGACAACTTACTGTGGATTCTGAATATCACTTGTCTCACATTGTGCCTAATGAATGGCAAATTGCTCACCCCCTGTTTCACTTATCTGGCGAAAGGAGTTCTTTGAAAGCAATCTCTTTCAAAGCAATTCTACCAGCCGTTCCCAATGTGGCCTAACGAAAGTTATTGATTAAAACAACATTAATAAATCTCCTATGTTATCTCAATTACGTATCGCTGAATTTATTTCGAGACTAATGAAGTGGTTCGTCTATTTACACAGTAATAGTAATATTTCTGCCCAAATACAATATTCATCAAAGTTTACTCTACCGCGATAGAGCCCGCCCCACCGCATTATTAGCAAGTAGTAACAAAACTAACAAAACATCTCCCTTGGCGCAAACAAAACTTATTAACTATTAAGGAAAAAGGCCGATGTCGGAATACGTGTTGATAATCCTGGCAGCCATCGCCGGACGTCCGGCGGGCGGCACGACGCGATCCGATCCGGTTCCGGCGTGAGAAACCGTGCCCCTTACACTGGACGACACGACTGGGGCTGTACGTACGATATTTATTAATTGAAATGTAAAAGAGTAAAAATATTTGGCGATAAACATAGTCTAATCTATTATTACTAAGCGTCTATCTATTTATTGGCAAGGTGAGGGTGGCTAGGGCAGTATGTCAGTATGCTGCTCTAGCTATCTTCACATATGGACTCCTCTACTGCTTATCATCAGGTAAGCAGTAGAGGAGTCATTTGCTAAGCTTTTTTGTAAAAAAAAATCATGAAAAGTAATGTATTTTTAATCGACTTCAAAAACATAGAACATAGAACCTCCTCCAGGTTCTGTGTTCGTCTGTTTATATATAATATATTATTTTTGTGTATGTTCACCGATTGCTCCGAAACGGCTGAACCGATTTCTATAATTCAAGCGTTATTATATCAGTTGTGATCTGAAGTTGTTCCTATTTTTTGAAATTCTGAAATTAGTTGAGTACTTTACAAGTACTTCTGATAATACCGTAGTTTTAAGTTACGATTCATTAGGCATATTCACCGATATATCTGTCAATTACAAACCGATTTTGAAATTTTTTGATTTGTTTGAAAGGGTATAAGTTCTAGTTGGTCTCATTGTCATGAGGTCAGAACCTGATGATGGAATCCTGGATAAATCGAGAGCATACTGCAAAGTTATAATATTTTCTTATGTTATTCAAGCAATTGCGTCTGATGGTCATCAAATTATTACATGCGTATAAAGCCTGCGTTTTCCGTTTTTCTTTTATGTAAACAGGGGAAAAACTACAGACGGGACGGGAGTCCATTGGTGCTGGTTGTGAGTTTTCGTGTTAAACTGTAATGTCTTCCGGAAGCTTATTTACGCCATGATAAGCTTAACTCCTTGAGGGTCCAGTGTGTCGTTGTATATCGTTTTGTGACTATAGGGACGTTAACAACACAGATCTTACACAGGTTTTCCAAAATTTACTGATGTTAATAACCTTGTCAGTTCTTTTTAACACTTAACATCAAAACAACTAGATAAAACAAACAAAAACATATCCTATCACAAATCCTCGATAGTAATTCTGAAGACTTCAGTCGTTTAAGGGTCTCGTATCGCCCGGTATAAAGCTGTAAAATCCAGAGATATTCAGCGCTGATTTTGTCGGACGGCGGACTGCGCGGATCTACGCTTATCCCGTGGAAATGTGACAGCTTTCGTACTGGAGCTTTATTTCTTAACAATCGTACGATTTTCAACTTCTGTTGTTTTTCCAGATATCATCGCAGTTTTCTCAGAGTTTATTACTGAGGAATTTATCTATAAGTTAGTGTTTTATTGCAGTTCTAACTGTTGTTACTGGAGATAATTGTATGAAAGAATTCTATACAGAAACAGACACGACTAAACATCTAGAAATTAATATAATACCGATTTTTTAATTAAGTTTTACAAACCACGACAAGAAAAATAAACCAATAGGAACACTTTTTAGAAATAGCGGGTGCAACTAAGAGCAGATAATTTTTAGCAACGATAAAAGAAAAACTTTAGGTGCAATATATTTTAATTACATGAAAATATGGTCCTGGTCCGCACCCTGGATTTCTCCATTGCTCTGTACAGTGCGGAGACGTGGACTTTCAAAGCCGCAGATAGGCAGAGAATCGACGCTTTTGAGATGTGGTGCTGGCGTCGATTGCTGAGAACGCCATGGACAGCGCACCGCTCCAACATATCTATTCTTCAGCAACTAAAGATAGAAAACACCCAACGGATAGACGTTGGGTGTTTTCTATAGACTACCTGCGTTACTTTGGTCATGTTGCACGCAGGGACACCAGCAACTTGGAACGTCTTATGGTGACTGGCAAAATAGAAGGGAAAAGACCTAGAGGTAGAAGTCCCAAACGGTGGTCTGATCAAATTGCGGAGGAACTAAAAATGCCCGTAAGCAATGCACTCCACCAAGCAACAGAACGGGACCGATGGAGACAGCTTGTTGACGGCATCAAACGGAGTCACGATCCTCAGCAATGAGGGACCGATTGAAGAGAGATAGATATAAAATATACGCATTGGCTGTAACAGAAAAGGAACAGATGAGACAAGGAGAAAAGACGATAAAAGTGATAGGTAAAAAGGGATCAAAGAGAACGGAAATAAGAGAAAGGAAATGCATATCGAGTTCATGTTGAGGGATGCTACAGATTAACAGGAAGTGGAAAGTTGTCCCAAAGTTGATTGGCTTGGACATAAAAGGGTATTTTTAAATCAGGGAGTGTTAACATTTCTGTAACGCTTGGAAGAAGTTCAAAATGTATTGTTTCGGTACTTTATACTCTGATCTCATGTCACAACATAATATTCTATTGACGACCTCCGTGGCCGAGGCCAAGTACGCCGGTCTCAAGCCGTCGCCAACTCGAGGGGTTCTGGGTTTGATTATTGGTGGGGGAAATGTTTGTGGGATGAATACAGGAATTTGTGCTCTAGTCCTGGATGCTTATATATGTATTGTATTTAAACTGAATATTTATGTGTCCATTTAATAATAATATGTATTCATCATCTTGTATTCGTATCACAAGCAGCATTAGTTGTTATAAGTGGAACTAATTGATAAGTGTGAATGACAGACATTCACACATATCAATTAGTCCCACTTTTATATAGATATATATAAAAGTGGAGTAGATATTTATATATTTATATTTATTTATATATATACCTATTTTCCTACATAGGTACTTAAATTGTTTTATGGGCACTGGCGATAAAGTAATAGCTATCTTTATTAAAGAAGAAAAGGCCGCTAAGAAACAAAAACCATATAAATTTTTCAATAAACATTGCCGACTTTAATCTTATTAAACCCGGCGAGGATGTGGTAGGGTCAATATGACCCTCACTGAATAAATTTTCTTAATAGCTGTAGCTAAAGAACGCCTCCACCCTCTGTACTTCACTGTTTAGTATACCTGCATAAGGAAGTTTAAGTGCACAAACGCAGTTTAGGGTCATTATGACCCTACCACATCCGCAACGTAGTATTTTTGTGCCAGTATTTTTGTCATTTTGTATTGAACATTTGGTATTTTTAGGTGCTTATTCAAAATAACAAAGAAAGTTTGCGGAGTTCGTTGGCATAGTGGTTCGTACGCTCCGGCTTTCGATATTGAAAACTGGTATTTTCGTCATGGTCAGTCCAATGTCTTGGTCACCCAGACATTGGTGCCGAATTGCCGATGTCTATTGCAATCATTTCTGCCCCATCCATCTGCATTGGACCAGCATGGTGGTGTTAAGCCTATACTCCGCCTGTGTATGTTATGACTAATTTATTCCTGATATTATGTTGAAATATTATCGATCTCTTTATAATTACATAAAATAACATTGAGTGTTATTTTTGTTTTTATCAAATTTTTAAATCATAGTCCTGGCAAAGTTGATTAATTTTAAGACTTCGTTAGTTTAATAACTACATTAAAATTTTGTACCTGTAGTGCAGTTTTTAGCCTTAAAATGGTTTATTTAATGATCAATTGACAAGTTAACAGACTTATATTTAAGAAATATTGTTTATAAATTCTTATAAACAATACATGAATTTACAGGGTCATCCTGACCCTCCACATCCTCGATGTATCCCTTTTGTAACACATCCTCCCCGATTAAAACGAGCATCAATCATTTGAAAGCTTCATTAAAAACAACACACGTTTCACTGACGCAACTAAATCTGAAACATATCACGCGCCTTCTTCAAACCAACTTTTTCTTTTGCAATAAATGTCGCCAGAATCTCTCAAAAAAACTATGGACGTGTTCGATTTTCGAGTGCATCATCAAATGTAGGTATGTATAAAAATAACTGACCATCAGAGAAGGACGGACTCTTCGCACTTCTTCGCACCAACCGAGACTGATATTCTCCATCCCTATTATATGTTTGGGTTAAGAAAGTGCAATATTTATGTTGTGATTTGCAAACAATAGCTTGTAGGCGGCCGTGTTACTGTCGTGGTACATATAAGGTGGCGAAAATATGGGCGTCAAATTAAACGTCCTGCTCTTAAAGATCAGGTGTTTGACACTTAGCTTTTTAACAATGATGAGAAGTTGTAATATGTCTTTTTACATCCTAATTTACATTTACATTTGCTCAATGTATTCGACGTTAACACATAATTTTTCAAAACTAAAGGCATTTACAGCTTCAAATTAAATCTAGACAAATGTATCAAATTCATTGAATGTTAAGTAAATACATCCATTTTAAATTTTATAGTACATTTAAACTTCTTTATAGATTCTTAATATATTCACCAGGAGTTAATGAATGATCGTAAAACGCAAATGACATTAATTGCACAGATAAATACCGACAAGTAAAACTTTAGCTCTAAGCGAGGCCGCCTACTATTGTGCTAATTTATTTCTGTATCTAATGGTGTACAATAAAGTTAATTTTCATTTCTTTTTTGCAAAAATAATGTGAATAAAAGCGAAGATACCTTTAAGAGCGATAAGCAAGAATCGGCCAAAGAGAATAATTTATTTGCCAGAGCTTTAAAGAATTTTGGCGACAAGCGTGCAATGTTAGATATTGATTCAAATAGAAACAAGGATCCGCGTTTGGCCCGGCTGCACAGAGGTTCTTATCGCGGCACCATTAATAACGGCTCCGTCTTTTAAGGCGCAGGTCCCAGCACGCATTGTGGGTACCCTATTGTGGCGTGAGAGATAATTTGCAACCGAACTCTTTGGTTCTTGGAACAGCTGAACTGAACGAGTGGGTGAACGTTTTGGTTACTAACCTATTTGGAGTTTTAGATCTAGTAGTAATAAAGATATTCCTAAGCACACTTAGAAATACATGTAATAGGTTGGGGAAAAGGTCTTATCGTATGCTCCATTACGTCTTAAGTTGATGAAATTATTGGAAAAGTGGGGCAAGATCGGCATATTAACAGTTATGACTTAGCTGAAGAACTGGGGACTGACCACAAAACAGCTTTGTCCCATTTAAAAAATCTGGGACACAAAAAGCTAGAAATCTCATGAGGCCGTGTACTTATTTGCAATTCACTATTGAAACGTAATCGCGAAGTTTCTACAGCACCGGGATTATTCACTACCTACACTACCTACCTATGTAGGGAACAGACGCTGATTACCGAAATACAGGTCACCAGCCTAGTTCGGTGATCAGATGCTAATTATTGATTTTGATAAGAGTTACATGAATAATTAAATTAAAATTTGTCACGTAAATTTAAAAACTGTAACTCAATTTAAGATGAATAAATAATTATTATTATTAATTATTATTACAAGAAGACAACAAGTTATCAAACAAACTAGCACATACATATTTACGTTCAATGTAAATAAACATTTAAAAACTTGCCTTGAACTTATCTATAAAATACGAAAAAACTTTTTCCCTAAAAATACTAATCATTACAATCTAAAGAATGTAAGGATTCTTAGAAAGAGTCACAGAGACAAGACCGCCAATGATGGTACTAGTGACAACAAAACTCCGAAATAAAAAAATCAGCTCTTTGACAATAAAAAAACAAAGCTGTTGGTTAAGGTGATTTTCGATCCGTAGTAATAGTCACCTCAATAGTTAAAATCTAGACCAATAGCGTCGATGGAAATGTCAAAATGTAAGAAGTCAGCTTGACAAGTAGTTAACTTCGCGATGAAAATTCGAAGCAATATACATCAGGTGTACCGCCAGCCGCCATTTTACTATCACATTGTGTTGTGGTTAAATTGTCTATGATTATTAAGCTTTAGTTATATTTGAACATTCGACTGTTGGACAAGCTGTCATATCACGATTTAGCCATTGGTCCATATTTCATCCTACTGGTCAACCTGACCATTAAAAGACTGTCCCTTAGGCCCGATTTTTCAATCCTCAGATAAAACTATCTGTCACTCAATTTTTAGCTCTGTCCCTTTTCTTTTGATGACTTAAGAAAGTGACAGTGATAGTTTTAAATGGCGGATGATTTTCAGAGGATTGAAAAATCGGGCCTTAGAGTCACAATTATAAAACGGAAAGATTACTTTTACGTAACAGCCCAAGACCCAAAGACGAAATAAGGTTTTTATTGTGTACTTAAAACGCTAGTGATGTAAGTACAGCCATATCAGTTTATAATAAGAAATTCACAACCAAATAGCTATTAAGGACAAAATATTAGGTCCTTACCTATGAAATTGGTGTTTTGTATGGAGATTTTGGGGAATTCTGCATTTTCTATACTAAATTTTTTTAAGTTTTCTTCACAACGACAAATCCAAAGATAATAATATTTGGCATCTATCATTAGACAAGCTTGAGTAATATGTGTAATATCACACTTCATAAAAATTATTTATCGTTTTTAAGTGAATGCAAATAAAATGACGTATTCGGGAGGCACTTAAAAAGAGTTGTCTCCGTGTCCAATTTTAACACAATTAAACTTACAACAAAATATCAAAACAAATCAAAAGAGCTCAAAAATATAGTCTATTTTTAGACGAGGTAATTATTTTTTAGGAATACTCTAAATCTTAATAGTTACAGACAAAATACTAAAAGAGAAAAAAGAACACCAATTTCACAGGTAAGGACCCAATATGTCGATAAAAAAGTCCTTACTTGGAGTCTTTCAAATAAGACTAAAGCTTTCAATTATATAACGAGTCTGTAGTCTGTACCTATTCTTTTAATATATTCATAATGTCACATTGACCTTTCGGCCACAAAGATACTTCGGGCATGGTAATGGCTTCTTCATCCATCTAACAGCCTCAACTTCTAAAGAAGTCTTTTATGAGGATAAGCCAATTTTTTGTTGAATCTCAATTTCCAGATATAAGAATAGTTTGTTATTTAATTGAACCTTACATTACATGAAAAGTAATTTATTGATACAATTTCAGTTTAAAAAAAAATTTTCATAATGTTTCGGGCAGCCATAAGTAGTGAAACTTTTTTATTGTCTATTTTATTTTATATCGGGTGTCGTAAAAGGTGACTAATGGACTTAGAATTGCACAACATCCAATAGCTTATAACGGCGACGGGCTCACCACCTGTCACGCTGAGAGCAGTCACTGCTTGGTGAAACGCAGACAATGGCAATGGACTGATTTTGCGGTGCTTTTACCTAGTCTCTGACTAACCCTTAGGGGATAACAATCGTGATTGTATGTTAATTCTATATAACACAACAATTTTAAGCTTTTTAATGTAAAACAACAATTTTATATAAGGAAACTTACATACAGTTTGAAAGTAGCGCCAGTGACAGAAATGATTAGGAGCAATAGTTGAATGTCACATTACAAGAAGGATGCTGAGCAGGATGTGTACGGACCTAGAGTGAGAGGAAGACCAAAGAAGCGATAGATTGAACGCGTGAAGAATAATATGAGAATAAAAGAAGTGGATGCTGAGCTGATGAGTGACGGAGGAGAATGGGAGAAGAAGAAACTTACATACATGCATTACATACAGGACTATAACATACCTTACCCCTGAAAAAAAATTATGGAAATATTCCAAAAACTTCACACTTTAAACTTCTCTCAAAGGTTTCCAGAAGATCTGCTGTCTCATCTTAAGTCTGTGCTCACGTCAATTAGATTGCGGTACCTACATGATAATTTGTAGGTGAAACACGCAGGATCAAATAGCGGTGATGTTAGTTGGAAGCATTAGGCGCTCAAGAGTAATCCTCCTGAGCCGGATTACCTGGCCTCCCTATTCGCTTGAATTAAGCGCCTTTAGTTCACCTGACATCGTATTTGGAGTTGATACCACATGAAGCTAGGTTTGGCTCTTAAAAATAAAAAATATTCAACATTGCGTGAGACAGGATATTTCCAAATTTTTGGGAATAAAATATTAAATAGGTACTAGCTTTTGCCCGCGACTTCGTCCGCGTAGAATAGTTATTTTGAGATAGTGTGATGGTATGTAGCATGTATTCATGTATTCAATAATAGGCTATTCAACAATGAAACATGTTTTCAAATTGGAATAATAGCCTCAATTGGTGGAATTGAAAATTTACTCCTACTCTATTATTAGAAGCATAGTGGCGTAAATTAGTCCTTCATTTCTCTGGAAGGCGTAATTAAATTTTTCTTACATTCACCCGCATGGCACCTGTTCCCATAGGAATATCGGTAGCCATGTCCTTCCTCAGGCTCTAGACTATCTGTGTACCAAATTTCGGGTAAATTGGTTCAGTAGTTTTGACGTGAAAGCGAGACAGACAGACAGAGTTACTTTCGCATTTATAATATTAGTATAGATCTTGCGCGTTTTCTTGAGTTATTATATTTTATTTCCCTTTTCTATCTTGCCAGTTGTAAGTCTGTGTTATGGGATCTATGGCAGCTCATCATCATCATTAATCCATTCTCGCCTTCTACTGGACCCAGGTCTCATTAAATGGTAGTCCCACACCACGTAGGTTTTTTATGCAGTCGCCAGTTCGCCACTCAAGAGGTTTACTGCCGCAAAGGCCTTTAGTTCTAAAGCTATTGTGACTAATTCACACAACTAACTCAAAAACAATGATATAGTTTAAAGCGATATTGATGCAGCGGTAGCCGAGTTGGGACAGACTACTCGTTCAGTAGTCGCGGGTTCGATCCGTGGTAAACTCAGTGGGACAGAGACGTTGTGAATATGGCTTGCCTCACATTGTACCCGGTGCATGGCAACAGGCTCGCCACCCGTTACATGGGGACTTAACATAAATGGGTAAACATGAATGTTACCACCTATGCCTACCTCTTCGGGGAAAGAGGTGTGAATGTGTGATGATAATATATGTTTTAAGTTCCAAAGAAATAGTAATATGAGGTCCTTACCTATGAAATTGGTGTTTAGTATGGAGATTTTGGGGATGTTTGCATTTTACATACTAACATTTTATCAGTTTTCTTCACAACGACAAATCCAGAGATAATAATATTTGGCATGTATCATTAGACAAGCTTTCGCAATATGTGTGTAAAACCGCTTGATAAAAATTATTCATCATTTTTATGTTAATGCAAATCAAATGATGTATTCGGGAGGCAGATAAAAATAATTGTCTTTGTGTCTAATTTTAACACAATTAAACTTACAAAAAATTATCAAATTAGATAATACGAGCTCAAATATATGGTCTATTTTTAGAAGAGGGAATTATTTTATAAGAATGTTCTGAAACTTAATAGTTACAGACAAATTGCTAAGACAGAATAAAAACACCAATTTCATAGGTAAGGACCCAATATTAGATTAAATTAACACGATTTAAGCACTCATTAGCTAAGCTATAAATAGAGTAAAATCCTACGTATAAATAACTTCAGCGGTCGCTTACTTTGCCAGACTATGCGAAGTCATATTCTAGTTCAGTTCAAAATAAATAAAGCCTACACAAATAGGATTGCAAACTACACAAATGTTAGTCAACAGTTTCGTATTATTAAAATTGAAATGATGTTTGTTGCTAGCGTTTGCACAGGAACATACAGTGGATTTGATATTAAATTTATGAAAGGTACAATAGTATTTTTAGTGTGGTCTTTTAGTAGTCTTTTTATGAATATACAGGTGAATGGTAATGTTAGGATGTTGGACAACACACGGTCTCCAAAGTACGTCCCACTTCTGGGCACAAGCTTTCCTTATGGAGAAACACCTGAGGAGTATGGGCCGTAACACAACCACGCTGGCCCAATGTGGGTTGTTAGTGCCTTTCGCGCTTCCTCCAAAGGGAGTTTTAGATATACTCACAGATAAGCAGAGATCTTGCTACAATCTACTCGTTCATCTACTCGTTTCATCTACTCTCATTACAATCTAGAGATGCGCCGAATAGTGGTTTCGCTGAATAACCGAATACCGAATATTGTTCGGTTTAACCTTTACCGAACCGGATATTCGGCTGAATTATTCGGTTTACAATTACTTTGCTTAGCCACGGAAACAACTTAGATAACATTTACGTTTCCTGTCCATACAAGCGATGTTAAAATAAAAGATGACTATACTAAACTACCAATAGCTTATGAAATCATTTTGTTTACATGAGTAACATAAATATTTCAGAAGTGTTTTTTTCTATACCCGGTCATCTCACTAATAAAATACAATCGAATATATTCGGCACTAAAACCGAATAATTCGGCCAAATACAAATAGTGGAAATGATGCCGAATACACTGAATACCGAATACAAAACAAATATTCGGCGCATCTCTAATCCTCATACATGCTCGACTATTTCGCAGAATTTAGGCTCGTGCCCGTAGACAAGATAACATACCAAAACATATCATCACGCCTCTTTAATTCCCCAAAGGGATAGGCAGAGGTGTTGACAAATCACTATTAATATCACGAAATGAAAAATACCCATAAAATATGTGGGAAATGACATTGACGCTTGAGAATTTTCAAACTGTTAAGTGAAAATTGCTAAATCACATATATTGTTCGTTTAACGTTGGATTAACGACATTGATAGTGAGTATCAAAATTCACCTTATCGACGGACCCCTGTAGCCTACTCTTGAACGCAATACCGATCGATCGACATTGAGATGTTTCTTACTCTTCTGTGGGACACTAGAGCCATAAATGGGTTCAAATTATGCGGATATTGAGTGGCCTAAATGACATTGAGCTTAGCTGAAATTAGTACTCTCCTACCGCCTCTCTAGTCTCGGCATTTTCAGCTATTGGATTGTGTTATTATTGAGTTTTAATTGAGATTGCGTTCGAGAGTAGGCTAGCTGGTCTTTCTTAAGAACGCTACTCCTAATAAACCATCTAAGTAACCATGAATTCCAGTAAAATTCCTTTAGGTGTAACTCTGAGCCATCGTGCAACATTGTCTTCGCGCCATCTCATTACAATGTACAACGCTGACGCCCAGTGTATCTGATACTGCATCTGGTTTTGTGATTTACGAGCCGTGTACAGGCAAAATAAACGACATTAATCATCAATCCAATACAGGATGCCTTTTGAGTCTGTATTGATGGGCGGTTCTGCTTTTAGTGTTGGTTGGCTGGCAAACGGTATACTTCTTGTCTGGCAGAGTCTGAAGTCTATAGTCTAATTCAAGTGTCATGTGTTGGTAAATGACAAATTTTTTCGTCTCGTAGAACAAACGCGGACGCTATGGTCTCTTACTATTCGCAAAAACCTGACATTGACTGACTCATTCGCTCTCTTTTTTTTGTTGGGTGGTTTTGTACTTGATTAGGAGTTCTCGGCCCAACGCTTCATGTATCTTTTCACGTAGCGAAAAAATTCTATGACCTCATCATGCAAAAGCTCGATGTATTGCTGAAGGTCTAACCTAAAAAAATTATGCTAAGATTTACTGAAACTTTACACAACAGGTAGCCTTGAGTTCCTCCGTGGTTCGGCAGAAAGCCATTTATCCCAGTTGCTAGTGCAAGTGTCTCCTAATTTATGTTGGGTCATCGTGCTAATGTGTAGGTCTTTACCACTCAATGTGTTATTCCAGTGAGGAAGGCATGTGTGCGTTTATGAATAGGAATTGAAATGCTGATGACGACCAAAATTTTACTGTGCATTAATTTATCATTTATTTAGGCATTTGCTCTCAAATTCTCCCGCTAATTCCTTTAATTTGAAAACTATTGTAAATCATCTTATTTCAACTCCAGGAAGAAATGAAAGGGCCAGCGATACTCCCGTTGAGGCTGCACTATTTTCTATTCATTATTATCGGATTGCAGGCATGCTGATACGCGACTGTAGAGCGGTTTGCACGAACAGCCGATACGCGCATGGGCCCAAGTCGGCCCAACTCGCTAATCTCGCATAAAGATTACAGTACGCTAAGTTAGGATTGTGAAACCCGCTTCATACTACCCAGCGATAGTGTTTTGTCTGCTTTGAGTTCTCCATATCAATTTATTTCCTGCCTTATCGAGGGCTCGTGCATCGAGAAGTCACTTCGGAAAATAAATGAATTAATATTTCCACGCTCACAGCAATTAAATTCATTTAAAAATTCGGCACTATACTTGGCTCGGCTTGTTTTATGATGAATATAGTATATTAGATAAATGCTACAAGTAGGTATTTTTTTGATATAATCATGTACTTAAGTGTAAAAACAACTTGGACAAGAAGATTGTCAATTGTCAAATAAATAGTAGTTAAATAAAATTTAATTTATAGTTTAGGAATGTGTTTATTACACAAACATCTATCTGCACCTTGAAATTAGTGTACTTACCATTCAGCCACGGATATCGTGAATGACGAAAAGGTGACTAAATAATAAAATGTAACTCTTATCTACGTCAGTGTAATATAGCAATGTTACCACACCATAGAAAATTAAATTTTCAACGTACTAAGGATTTTAATTACAAACAGTTTTTCCCTCATAAGGCACCTACAATCTCTGCGATCGTACCATCGTAAATAACGCATCGGAAGTCTCGACGTCTGCGTTTCGTTCATAAATCTCAGTTAATGAGAGACTCTGATCGCTGGGGGATTAGATGGCGAATGCCCCGATATTGCCCTTAAAAGTTACGGGAACTGACAATGCCCTTAGAAAGTTTACTTTTCACAGGTTGCCGAGATTGTCCCAATAGAATGAAATAGAAGCAGTCGAAATAGCCTTCAGTAAGGGTTTGCTTGTTAGTCTATTTGGTCGGAGTACTACAACTAAATACTTGCAGGAGTCGGTTGAAAAAGACACCGGACCGATTACTACTCTTTTGAATAGTATTTTTAGTCGAATACGTTTGAATGTGCACGTGTATTCATTATCGTAATTCAAACTAAGGACCTAAAAACAGCAACATTCTGACACCACTCGGCTATGGAGGTCGTCAAAGAAATATCATGTTAGTCTAGATCCTATTATCATATTAATTTTGTAGTACTTACGCTACTGAACGCTCTCTCCAAGAATTTACCTGCAACATAAAATAATAGTTTTATAAAAATAGATCCTTAAAATTATACTATAAAAATGAATTAATTGAAAAATTAAGAAAAAAATATAATCTAAATATTTAATTTGCATAAAGTATAATGTGGACATTAGCATACTAAAATATTTAAGAAAATAATATAACGCCAACTAGGTCATCTAAGGCACCGTAAGGCTTATCGCACACGACCCACTATTATCGGTTCGATGTCGGTGAAAATAGGACATACAATATTGAGATAACGTAAGCGTCGCACAAAAATGTTTCTGCAAAATACATTGGAGGAAAACGACAGCTTCCGAACCGAACCGATTTTTATCGAAGGTAATGGTGAGTGTAAAATCAAATAATTATATGAGTTCAGTTTTTTTGATCCGCAGTCATAGCAACCACAATAGTTAAATTCTAGACCAATAACGACAATGGAAACACCAAAATGTATGATGTCAGCTTGAGAAATTGTTAAATTTGCGATAAAAATTCGAAACAATATATTAGGTCCTTACCTATGAAATTGGTGTTTTGTATGGGGATTTTGGGGATGTCTGCATTTTATATACTAACATTTTATCAGTTTTCTTCACAACGAAAAATCCAGATATAATAATTTTTGGCATGTAGCAATATGTGTGTGAACACGCTTGATAAAAATTATTCATCGTTTTTATGTTAATGCAAATCAAATGATGTATTCGGGAGGCAGTTAAAAATAATTGTCTTTGTGTCTAATGTTAACACAATTAAACTTACAAAAAATTATCAAATTAAATAATACGAGCTCAAATATATGGTCTATTTTTAGAAGAGGCAATTATTTTATAAGAATGTTCTGAAACTTAATAGTTACGGACAAATTGCTAAGACAGAATAAAAACACCAATTTCATAGGTAAGGACCCAATACATCAGCTGTACCGCCAACCGCCATTTTACTAATCGCAGCATCGTGTTGTGGTTGAATTGTCTATGATTATTTAACTTTCGTTAAAATTCGACTATTGGACAAGCTCACGACAACATTCGTATTCGCCATTGGTCCAGGGATTTCTAATACCTTATACGAGTGTGTGAGATATGAGTGTTAATAGTTAAGCAAAAAATAAGTCTTGATGTAAGGGTAGGTGCTGTGGCACGAAATATACAACATGAGTCACTCTCATCTTTTTGACCCATCCCACATAGGTGCATCAATACTCTACACAGAATCGCATTGTGACTTATAAAATCAACACGGATGGCGTGAAAATTTATTCCCTCCTTAAGGGTCGGCAACGCATCTGCAACTTCTCCGGTGTTGTAGATGTCTATGGGCGGCGGTAATCACTTACCATCAGGTGAGCCGTCTACCCGTTTGCCCCCTCTTTACATAAAAAAAAATCGCTGCTTCTTTTACGTATACTTACGTGTACTTTTAGGAGTCTTAACTACATCTAACCTTAAAATGTGGATGTCGACACCTCTGCCTCTGCTTCTTCGGGTTTAGAGGCACGATAATAATATACATGTAACCTAAAACATTTCGGAACAACTCAGCGGTTTCGCATCTCAATCGTTCGTTAAACGGTGACCGATTAAAACTACCATCTGCGGCCGGCCTAATAAGCCATTTCCGATCGTAAAATAGTTAACATGAAATCAATTACAAACTCGTAAAAACCCCATAAAATTTTCGTTCGCTGAATATCAATTTCTTTGTAATTAAAACGGCAGAATTTATTATATTATTATTTTCTTGGAAATTACATAAGTGAAACCGATGGCAGAAACTACTGTCCGAGTTTTTACGAGCCAATTAATAAACAATTCAGTTTAGTATACTTGAAATAACGTTCCTATTACCAAACAATAATCTTCCTTGCTGTTAAATTATAGACATTGGACTGGAGGAATATAAATTTGAAGTTACGACGATCTAAAATGATAGGGTGGGAAAGGCTCGCAGTTTTAAATTCATGCTTAGATCCACGTTTATTTGTTCAGATAGTATTATAAATTCTGTCGCCAGAAGAATAAAACAGTGAAACTAGTAATTTTTAATAAAAAATAAAATAAAATCCATGTGCTTGTCGATTGAAATTGAAATAGTAATAGCGCATTTCTACTTTACGACGGTTGTTTAGTTTACGAGACGTTCTGTTGAATTTACGTACAATTTTAATAGAGTTTTATTAACCTATGAAATTCATAAATATATTATGACAGTCGGAATAATTGTATACGTTCTACTGCTGCGCATAGGCATTCCTAAATAGAGACAGGAATGCTGGTATGAGAATCTCGTGTGAATGAACAAAAGTACACTTACAAGGCAGGTAGGATATAAGGCGGATATGAATTGGAAAGTTGGAGATAGATGGCCAACACTTCATCAAAACGACATTCAAATCTCAGGCCAACTCAGATCTACCTCAAACCTAAAAGCATGAAGTTAGTAGAAAGCAAAATAGGGGTACCAGGAGCACAAGAAGAGGAACTCTTTGATCTTGCCACCACAAAGAGAAAAAGTCGTGATTTATACTTTGTAAGCTCATTGTTAAATTATTGGTGTGCCAATAAACATGCAGTCCTTAATTAGGTTAATGTGATATTTTAAATATGAACTCGTTTATATTGAGCATCCATTTAAATTTCATGAGTGGGATTAAATATGACATAACAAATTAATTAAAAAAATTTAAGGCTTTTTACTAAGCACAGTTGAGCCATAGTTGCGCTAAAAAAAAACTAGTACAAGAGATTGCCGGTTCAAACCTTGTGTTAGCCATGGAGTTAAGACACTTTTTTTTTACTACGCTCTTGGCCTTCATCTCACCTCATCGTAAGTGACGGTAAGGCCGAAGGTCGAACGACCTTCACCTGTAAATCCTCAACATCTGAGGAACTGGCTATCTTACCTCTGATTGCCGGAACACAACAATACTTATAACATTGTTATTAAGGCGACAATTTTAGATATGACGGTGGTAGCTAGCCAGTCGGAGTTAGAAGCCCTACCACCAACCAAACCGAGCACAAAAACTTCTGCTCCATGGTCCCCCATGGTCGAACCCGGACCTCCCGATCAACACCCGGTGGTGTGAACCACTAGACCAAAGAAGCAGCACTTATATGAATTCTGTAAGAATTCAGCCGATACTTCAAAGTCTTACAATCATAATGGTAGTAGCAACAGAGAAAATGAATACAAAATTACACTCTCATACACGAACTTCGCTATCGTCACACTCGTCCAACTGCTGGAAGGTGTCCTACCTTCCAGCAGTTGGACGAGTGTGACGTAACATAGGATTCCACTATCGCACAACACCGTTCTCGATTTTCCGCCCTTATCAACCACTCAGCCAATCTACGACTATCGCTATCTAAGGCTTCCTGTCCACCAACGTGGAGCGAGGAAGCGGAGCGGGTTGAAATCTGCGCTGCTGTTATTGGTTAACGAGATATCAGATCAGGAAAGCAGAGATTTGAAACGATGCTATTGGTTAATTTTAACGCAGTTCAAGCTCCGTTTCTCCACTCCGCTCCAGTGGTCAGGCAGCCTAAATCCTGTTGGACGAAACAGTCAAAATATTTCGCTTAAAGCCAGAAATTTCACTTCAAATTTTAAATCTAATTTTTTTATTGACATTATTTTATCAACTCCAGTCTTCCAGTGGTCACTGGCAATCGGACGCCTAGACTAGACGTGACTCCTTCCTCAAAGTCCTGTTTCATGCAATTTTAATATCAAACGAAGTGTCTGGCCGTCGCGAAATTTGCTCACCGATCACGTATTGCAGTTTGAAATTCGAAAACGAAAAATCAGCGTCTGAATATAAAAATTTTAGAGGTTGTGGCGAAGGTAAGTTTTCCATCGTCACATAACCCTCGATTTACTGAAAATTGTCGTCGAGCATCCTCGTAGAGACTCTTTATGTAGATCTTTATCTGTATTTATTTCGATAGCTCTTGGGATCGTTGTCTAAGTCGCTTTCAACTAAAGTGTTTGTCGGGTAGATCTTGAGGAGAACTGGGTCGGTAAACTTATACTTATAATACGGATAGAATTAAAGGTGGAAAACCTATAGAAGCATTGTTTTTAATACATTCGCCTTCTAACACTTACCAGTTAAGATCATTGGCTTGGAGTCATGACCAAAATATTTCTGGTAAATGTCAAATTTGTTCGCCCCCTAGAACAAACGGGGACGCTATGGCCTCTTACTACTCGCGAAAACCTGACATGACTGTCATTCATTCGCTCTCTCTTTTTCTCTCGGGGGCGGTTGATTAGGATTTCTCGCTCCCAGGCTTCATGTATAGAAAAAAATCCTAAATATATGGTAATGATTATTTTATTACTAGGATTAACAATTATAACCTATTATGGATCATGGTCCTTAAACCTCTCTGAGGAGGTATCGTGAACCAGGCGAGTGCAAAACTTTTAAACTATAGTCTGAATAATTTAATAGGTGCATTTTGACAGATAAGATTTTTGGACCAACAATTCAGGGTGATCATTGACGTAAAATTTAGAATCAATGAAGTTTACTTGTTATTTATGTAGATGATTATTTGGAAATATCCTTTTCTATAAATACGTGAATTATTTTAAAATGTTCCCTAGTGTCCCATATTTTAAGAAACAAAAACAACAAAAGTACAGTCATTATGGTCAAGAATAAATTTGTAAAGACAAAAAACTTAAAAGTCCATGTAACATAAAAAAACACTACCCTCAATGTCCCAGTTCATTAAAAACTTTTTGGGTTCCGTTTGAGGATTCGAAATCTAAAATAGGTAATTCAAATTTATCGTTGACGTTTCTTGGTTAGATTTTGAATTTGTAACAGAACTAATATCTATTACTTTCTTACATATTTTTTGACGTTTAACAAAAAAACATCTGCGTCATAGGCATTATTGTTTCAACCTGAGTATAAATAACAGTATTTAAAATTGATTAGTATATTTTCGAAAGAAGGGTATATAAAGCAGGGAAATTCAACAAGTGGAAAACTGACATGCCATTTTTTTACGCCAAAACTGCATGTCTCAGACGGCTTTTACAGTTTCACCATCTCAGCCTCTCAAGGACATCTGCAACACCAAAGGAGTCGCAAATGCGTGGCTGGCTTTTGAGAGAAGAGTACACTCTATTCTTGAACATCTGTAGATCGTACCTACATGTTACCACATTTAAGTGTTTGTAATGTAAACAAATATTGTTTGTAAGTCTATGTAATTTTAACTACTGTAGTTTGTAAAAGAAATTTAAGCATTTTTCAGGCGCTGTTATTTTCCTTCCTGGTGTACGCGATAAAGAGTTCTATTATTGTACTAGCTGTTGCCCGCGACTTCGTCCGCAGTTACTATGGTTTTTAAGCTATTCCACGAGAACCCTTTCATTTTCCGGAATAAAAAAGTAAACGATATAGGGTAACACCATGCAAAATTTCATTAAAATCGGTCCACCCTGTCATGGTTTTAAGCATTTTTTTTTCTATATACAGACATTCGACCACTACAGTTTTATTATACGTAGGTATAGATTATATATACCTACTTCGTAATTCTTTTATGTTCAGAGCAAACGTCAAATTTTCTCTCTACAGAACCTCACATCCTGTACAAGTCAAACATCCAGTCAATTGACGGAAGCAAGCGTACCCCAGACCGTACCAATCGATTCACCATTAGACTTCCGTCAGAAAACAAACCGGCCATCTTTGTTCCACTGTCGCCTTTTGTTCCACCGAAGCCGAGAAATTATTTTGCGGCCCAATCGTGTTCTATCCCTACCATATTAGTTCCACCCGCTGCGCAACAATTACGTCCTTTATGTCTGGATGACGCGAAAATCATCCTGTCTTCTTCCACAATTTTACGCTTCAGTATTCAATCTTAGAGTCAAATTAGACCCGGAATTACTTTAGGGTGACTAATAATATGGAAACATTTTTCCCGGAGGTCACAAGCGGGAATATCTTATAAAAAGCTCGGCCGACTTAATTTCGCAGGCGCGAGACAAATGAACTGAATTCTGTCTGGAAAACTCAAGAGATTTTTGTTTAGTATTTTATAAAAGCTAGGTTGTATAAGGATTTCGGTGGCGCTGTGATTCAATATTAAAAACGTAACCTCCGTTATTCCTGCATCAAACTTAGTTGTTGTACATACATACATATCATCACGCCTCTTTGCTCGAAGGAGAAAAGGTGTTAAACACCAACACTTCGCCAGATAGGTCCCCTTGTAACAGGTGGCGAGCCTGTTGCCATGCACCGGGCACATTACGAGGCAAGCGATATTCACAGTGAACTGTACATAAGTTTTATTCAAGCTCAGTGGTGCAGGCGGTGGGATCGGACCCGCGTTTCCCGCGGCCTCGAAAGAGTGTTGCCCCGTCCGTCCCGACTCGGCTACAGCTGCCTGTTGTTGTCCTCAGCCTATATAAGTCCCACAGCTACGCACAGGCCTTCATTATGAAGAAACATATAGGGAGTATGGGCCGTAACACCACCAAACTAATGCGGGTTGGTGGGTAGAATCTCTTGCAATTGCGACCAAGACCAACGGCTTAACGCGCCTTCCGAAGCACGGAGGAGTTTGAGATCACAAAGTTTTTGGTCACCCATTCACGGCCTGACCATGGCTTTGTTTTCGATCGAAAGCCAAACCGTACTAACCACTACGCCACCGAGCTCCTCAAAAGTTTAATAAGTAAGAATCAAGTCGATAATTCAAAGATGAGGCCTTATTTACAATAGCTATCGATCAAAATTACAGTCGGAATAATTTTATATGTGCATTTTGACAGTTATTTGTGGTGCATTTTGACAGTTGTTTGTAGTGGCATTAATCATTTCCCATACCATGTAAATGGTCCATAAAGCTCATCTGTCGAAATGCACCTATTAAATTATTCAGCCTGTAGTGACATGTATAATTAGAAGGTCGCTTGCTTTTTTTATAATTTCTTTCGCTTGACTCTTCAGATGCCAGACTTTAGACACAACGTTCGTGGCATCCCGAGATGCCATCCAGGATTTAAAGGAGGATTTAAAATCTATTAACACACTCATACACCTAATCAATGAATTAAACTGGCCATTAAAAAGCAAAGAAATAAAACAATCAATACATACTTATGTGTTTAACATACATTTCTTGCTATTACGATAACCTCGGACCAAACACAAACTTACTGTTTACGACTCATTTAACATGAAAGAAAAATTCTCGATTCCGACCTCTTTAAAAACTGACGTCACTTTCCGAGTTTAATCTCGTATTAAAAATTCTTAATCGTAGTACAGTCTGCAGTCAAATAAAATATCCGAATGGAAACTTTCATTAGGGCGTGTAATAAAAAAATGCATAAATATGAGTGATTAAGGTAGACATCGTTCCGGGGGGCCTTACTTCTGCTAAGTGCTGTTACGATGTTAGGGTTCCGTAGCTGGAAAGGTTAAACGCTTCGGAAAGATACCTAATTATCTCAATGCCCATAAAAACTAAAAAAATCTTGATAATTAATGAATGGTCTCCCCTTGATATACCTTACCTGCCTACATAGGTGAAACTATAGGCCTTTGGATTTAGCTAGCTTTTATAGGTGAAAGCTAGTCATCATCATCAGCCTACTGCCGTCCTCTGCTGGACATAGTAAAGCTAGTAAAAACTTAGAAATTTAAACGTGTCACTTTAGTGTCACAAAATGATTTTTTATGCAAATATTAGGTCCTTACCTATGAAATTGGTGTTTTGTATGGAGATTTTGGGAAATTCTGCATTTTCCATACTAATATTTTATCAGTTTTCTTCACAACGACAAATCCAGAGATAATAATTTTTGGCATGTATCATTAGACAAGCTTTAGTAATATGTGTAATATCACACTTCATAAAAAATATTTATCGTTTTTAAGTGAATGCAAATAAAATGACGTATTCGGGAGGCACTTAAAAAGAGTTGTCTCTGTGTCCAATTTTAACACAACTAAACTTACAACAAATTATCAAAACAAATCAAAAGAGCTCAAAAATATTGTCTATTTTTAGACGAGGTAATTATTTTTGAGGAATACTCTGAATCTTAATAGTTACAGACAAAATACTAAGAGAGAAAAAAAACACCAATTTCATAGGTAAGGACCCAATAGTAAAAAAATACAGATTTTTAGTTTATACAGAATACTATAAAAACTAGTACGTAAAGTGTTTTTTTTTTCATTGTATTGACACGCACAGCTTTACAATTTGTTAAATTTGTGATGAGAATTCGAAGCAATATACATCAGCTGTGCCGCCAGCAGCCATTTTACTAATCCCAGCATCGTGTTGTGGTTAAATAATTAGCATTAGTTTTATTTGAAAATTCGACTATTGGTCAAGCTGTCATATCACGACATCTTAATGTTTTTGCCATTGGTCCATATTTTAACCTAGTGATTAACCTGACCACAAATCAAAAACTGACACTTAGTTACATAATATTTCACTACCCAAGTAAGTTACTGTAGAAATTTGTATTATTTATCATCTTCACATTTGATAATGAAGCCAGGGCTGCACAGACTTTTATAGCAATCAACTCTTAATAAACCCTGACGATAACAATATAAAATAGATAGTTTAAAATATACCGAACCCTATTTATAATAACAACTAGCGCTTGCCCATTTTACGGTCATATGCGTACAAAGTAATATTGTGTGATGTTCAATTTAATGCAGAGCTAAATCGTCTTAATTGCATTTTTTAACTACTGCACTCGAGACATTAAAATACTGATATGATTAACTGCAAATTTTTACTGCGTTTGTTTTTATTTGTATTTGTATTTTATGTTGAAATCCTGAGTCATAACTATTGATATATTGCCAATTATTTTTAAAAGAATTTAATACATTGAACGAGAATTCTTATGGATGGACTTAGGATTAGAGAAAAAACAATAAAGGATGGATTGAATGTGTGATATTAGAAGAAAAGAAAGGTTATTAACTTGTCATAGGTTTGACATCAATGTGTATAGTAGTTTTGTTTTAATTCTTATGTCTATAATAAAAATAACAGAGGCTTCATTAACAATATTAATGAAATTGATAATTTTAATAGTAGCTACTAAAATGCACTTTTTACTAAAATGCAATTGGGATTATTATTTAAAGAAAGGAAAAGTATTTGCACGAAAAAAGCGAAATATAAAATATTGGGTCCTTACCTATGAAATTGGTGTTTTCATTCTGTCTTAGTATTTTGTCTGTAAATATTAAGATTCAGAGTATTCCTAAAAAATAATTAACTCGTCTAAAAATAGACTATATTTTTGAGCTCTTTTGATTTGTTTTGATAATTTGTTGTAAGTTTAATTGTGTTAAAATTGGACACGGAGACAACTCTTTTTAAGTGCCTCCCAAATACATCATTTTATTTGCATTCACTTAAAAACGATAAATATTTTTTATGAAGTGTGATATTACACATATTACTAAAGCTTGTCTAATGATACATGCCAAATATTATTATCTCTGGATTTGTCGTTGTGAAGAAAACTGATAAAATGTTAGTATGGAAAATGCGGAATTCCCCAAAATCTGCATACAAAACACCAATTTCATTGGTAAGGACAAATATTATATGTAAGTTAATCAGTTCATTTACGGAATCCTAAAAACCTTGTACATAACTACCTATTTCACTCTATTATTAAAACTTAAAACCGTCATTTCGAGCCCCTTTCTTTATGCGTCCAGTAATAGCAACTCCCACTAGAACACGACATAATTAATTAATAAGTCGTGTCGAACTAGACATTATCTCGGACCCCACTTTGTCACACTAGTCGCTCTGTCGAAGGCGCTATCCGTTTGATTGATATCGTGTCATCAACTACTTAATAATAAGTGCTGGGCATTTGAGTTCAGTGACTGCGTCGATCTGTTTAGTTCTGAATGATCGAGACCTAGATTGCTATTATAGTTCCCTGATTCCTTTTCTTTATCTTTTGACATTTATTATTTGAAGTTTTATTCGATCAAGTTAAACTTTATTTTTATTACAACATGATTCGGTTATGAAGATTTATCACATGTGAATTTTAAAGGTCTTAAAATAAAAAAAAAACATTCACAAGAGGCATAACATTAAGCATAAAATAAGATCTGGACTAACATAACCCTATTTGGCCATAAATTGTAAACTGAATGTAATATTTACAACTATGACACAAACTTAATATATCAGGCGAAATGTGGGTGTTTAACACCTCTGCCTACCCCTTCGGGGATAGGATGTGATGATATGTTGTTGTTGTTGTGACACAAAAAATTGCATGTGCGATCAATGAACTAAAATCACCTTACACCCGAACTAGTTCGTTTGCCGCAAGCCTTACAAATCAGTAGACGAATTAAGACGCCCCAACGAAAGAAAATAGATTGGACGGCGCAGAACCTCTATAATGGGCCAAATTAGCTGCGAACGAACGTGTGACCCCCTGCTTTATTACTTTTCTTATGATAAAGATATCAAATTGATTAGTTGACGTAATTACACTTACTGGGTACTAATCAATAGAATTTTTCGCAGTAAAATTAAAATCGATTTTATTAATATTGAGTTAACGGCAATTAAAGGCACCTTCCGAATTGGGCCAGCGTGGTGGTGTTACGGCCCATTCTCCTCACGTGATTCTCTATGAGGAAGGCCTGTGCCGAGCTGTGGGACGTATACAGGCTGAGGATGATTTGAAAAGGATCCTTCGCGTTTTTGGTCCCAGGATAACCTCCTCACGTTTTTTTCTAAAAAGCTAATGCGTCATCGCCACCTGACGGTAAGCAGTAGATGAGTCCGTCAACGTCCGACATATCGTCGGAAGGAGACCGACACAAAATTTTATGAGACGCGGGTCTCCACTATACCTTCACCTTACTGATTTTTTTTGTATTAGGTCCTTACCTATAAAATTGGTGTTTTGTATGGAGATTTTGGGGATGTTTGCATTTTCCATACTAACATTTTTTTAGATTTCTCCACAACGACAAATCCAGAGATAATAATA
This sequence comes from Parapoynx stratiotata, assembly GCA_910589355.1. Taxonomy (NCBI): domain Eukaryota; kingdom Metazoa; phylum Arthropoda; class Insecta; order Lepidoptera; family Crambidae; genus Parapoynx; species Parapoynx stratiotata. The sequence goes on along the minus strand of OU342468.1, from coordinate 2,121,850 downwards.
TTTGGCATGTATCATTAGACAAGCTTTAGCAATATGTGTGTGAACACGCTTGATAAAAATTATTCATCGTTTTTATGTTAATGCAAATCAAATGATGTATTCGGGAGGCAGTTAAAAATAATTGTCTTTGTGTCTAATTTTAACACAATTAAACTTACAAAAAATTATCAAATTAAATAATACGAGCTCAAATATATGGTCTATTTTTAGAAGAGGCAATTATTTTATAAGAATGTTCTGAAACTTAATAGTTACGGACAAAATACTAAGACAGAATAAAAACACCAATTTCATAGGTGAGGACCCAATATTAATATTCGTATTGTATCAGCACGGAAGTAAGCGAAAGCTGAAAGTGGGTTCCCAGCAGGGTGAGGCGTCACAGAAACTGTCACAGGGCAAGATAATTACGCGGTGGAGCAACGCGCACCTCGGGCGGTGACAATGATCGTTGAGTTGAGTGCCCTACAGCGCGACCGACTGAGCAATGATCTCGGGCTTGACGCATTTCAAAAGCGAACGCGGGTTCTTAAGTCGGTACGTGGTCAAAATTAACAACATACACATATCTCGTCACATATCTTGACTATGGTCGCTGATACAGAACCAAAGTGCCGAGATCAACGCTCTCGGCTTGGTATAGTTACAAAGGGATATTGTTATTCATTACAAATAGCATCAGAGATTTACACTTGAGTATGGTTCTGTAATACTAGATTAAACCGCATTTGTGAGGCATCATGTCCAGTAGTTAAAAAAAAAAATTATTTCATAGGCTAAACTTAGCACTTAAAATCGTCAACATTACACATAGTCTCATTAATAATACTTAAAACAAAATTTAATATTAAATTTCACAAATAAAGACTGATAAAATTCACTGCCGCGAGCGCATCGCGCTTTCAATTATAATGCAGGTAATATCTGAAGCATTCTTCTTACCATCAGGTGACCCGCATGCTCGTTCGCCACCTATACAATAAAAAAAACATACAACGATAGCCAAGTGGTTCAATCACCGCCTGTACAACTCAGTTTAAACTTAAGGCCGACCTATTTTGAACATCCTTAATAATTCTCTGTACCCGGTGCATAGCAGCAGGCTCGTCCTCTAAAGGTACTTATGTACCTACCTAAAACGTTATCAGTGGATATTGTTGAATGAAGATGTAAAGCATGAGTGTGCAAAAATGAAAGGAACTTCAGTGACCGTTCAGATAAACACTGACGTTTAGCATCAGGACAAAAAAACCGAAGTTAATAAAAACGCGTCTATGCCGCGTATTAAGTCTCATAGGGGTCTATGTCTTAATATCTAAAACGCTACGCTCACATCTTGGGCCACTAGCCAACTGTTGCGCCGACCAGGTGAAAACGACTGCCATTTGTAAGGAAAAACAAATTGCCATACTCATTACGACTTTAGGAAAAATTCGCCGTGATTTCAGGGGTCATTTAACCTTATTACACTTTTATTAACAAAATCACAGGGCGCAGAGCTAATTAATAACATTATGTTGCTGACAACAAGTATACATACTCGTATACTTTGTGTTTCAATGTTGCAACATTATTTGAAATCATAATTGACGCGTAATCCTTCATTTAGGCAAACTTCAACTTTAAGTAACAATTAGGGCTTATTTCAAATACTTCATTATATGTAATTCGCTTGTTTTTATCTCGAGTTCCTTTCCCGGTAGGGGCTGGTGGTGATAAAATTTTAATTTACAGGTGATTCTTCTGTTCATCTGTATGTGATGTGTCATCTAAGTGCCTACTCTCCATAAAACAACGAACTGGCTTATATATTATAAGCTAGCTAATATGTTAAAAAAATATAATTATCTTAGTATGAGATATGAGAGTCAGTTGAGTATGGAAAATCCACCAATAAGGTATTTTGCTAAACATTATTTAACTATTAATTGTACACAAAAGAAAAATTGACAATATATAACACATAAAATAAAAAGACGAGTACAAAACGAAAGGCTTATGTATAATAGATCTCATAGTATCTTCAATACATCTTATGTCTTTCAGCCCTTCCAACATTACTAAAAACAATCGTTTACATACACATAATATACAAGTTCAATAATAATGAAAACGACTTGAAAATCAATCCCCTGGCGAATCAATAGTTCATTCCGTAACCGCATTAAACAAAATCAACACTTCTTCCGGCGCCGATTGAAGTCTTCAGACAATCAGGGTCACATATAGACCGTTAAAATTCACAGAGTCGGGGTATTAGATATGTCGAGTGCTGACAGGAAGCCGGCCCACAGTCATTTCACACTCGGTCGACTTTCAATTTGCCGCGACCACTGCCTCTGTTTATCAACGACGACCAATGTGCTGTTCAATGAAGAAAAAGAAATACTTAACTCCCGGAAAGATTTTATTCCAATACGAATGTTGAGAATAATGGAAGTATACACAATTATATTAGATAGGTAGCGAATTTCAGCTTATTGAGGCACGAATGCCAATCAATCAATACAAATATTATTCAGAGACTATTCAGGATGATTTAGTTCTATTAAGAGTCCTGATTCTGATCAAACAAGGATAAATATATCAAGGCAAGGTTAAATATGTTGTATGTACAATAAAGTATAAATAAATATGGCCTCCTGGTAGTTTTGTGAACGGATGGCGTAGTTTTTTCTTTCACGAACAGCTGTAAAATCATTTTGACATTCATAAGCATGTGCTAAGATGCTAAATTGAATAAACATTTTCGAATTTTTTTTATTTTAATTTTATCAATAAATATACATATAAGATTTCCACATTCAAGATATAAAAGTTAAAATTTGTGTAAAAAGTAAATAAACGATCGTTACACAATTATTATGTATAATAATACATTATAGTATTTATAAAATAAATTAATTATAAGCGCGAAAAAAGTTTTGTCCTCTATAAAGAAAACTCTAGTTTAAGCTATAACAAGCATGGGAATCAGGACTAAAACCTTTTTACTAACAATGTACATAGTATTATTATAAACGCATGAAAATACACTGTATTAAAAATAAACGAACATAAGATTTCTATCTCTAAACCACACGACATAGTATGTTACGGCTAAAGCCCATACGTTAGTAATACATAAAACGATTAATCTCACACAACAATTACATTTGATAAAGATGGATAACAGCACAACGCAGCCATTTGCCGTCGGTGTCATAAAAGTTACACATTCATAAAATGCAGTCGTATTTTTTCCATCGGCGGCATATAAACATAAATAATAAACGCGAATCGCCCGAGGAAGGCGTAACCGTTCGGATAATATTTGACAAGCAGTAAATATGAACCGGACAAAGGATCGGAAAAAAGCAGTTGGGACGACATGCAAATTTGGGATCATAAACGAAGTGAATCAAGCTAAACGCCAATTCATCACTTAAACTTACGAGCTGTCGACTGGTTATCTCCAAACAACAATGGAACATTGACTCAATAGAAAAAATGCTAGTTCCTAGATAATCTGAACGTGGGTTGAACGGACTGAATTTTAATTAAATCCACCGCTGTTGTTTCAATTTGTTTCACAACAAACATCTAATCAATAAACATTCGAACGTCAACGTTTTTCCAATTCAAATATTGTATTTCGGGATCATCACGATGAATAAGATACACGACCGCTGGGACAAGGGAACCAATCACCATACATCACGGAGTGCAATAAAAACAGCTGAAACAAAAAGATATCTGTTCAACATGTCATGAACAGTGTTAAGGAAAACAAATTGTAACAAGGGCGCGATGGTATCACACTAGGCGCCTTCAAAGACGTGAAAACTAATTAAGATCGGACGCTTTTCTACGGCGATAACTCGCCTCGGACGGACGGGCGGACGTGTTTGTGTATTGGCAATCAAAACAATTAACTTTTTGCTGTGTTCACCTCTATCTAAACAAAACGGATATAACTATTTTTTGTTAGTACGCTGACCTTATTGTGGATTTCGAACTGGGCATCTATAATAGTAATCATTGTCTGCGAGATCACTTAAACACTGCACAAGATCAAATGGAAATAAACCAGCTAGTTGAACTGTAAAATTCAACGTTGAAACAAATCAAGACGTTAGAGTCATAAAGACAACAAGAAAAACCTAGCGAGATCTTCTTCTTCTTAGATTACATAGTTTCTCCACCATCCTCTTCTATAACATATTTTGTAGACATCTTGTGAAAAAGCTCGCTTTATCGCAGACTTTATTTCAGCTGTGACTCTAATTAAGGCCAAAAGAATTCCAGATATTCCATTCAAGATCATGATCATCATCAAAGAGAGAGTAGACGTATTAATTTTAAAAAACCTTTAATCACGAACCACCCATTAAAAGAGCCAAAAACACTACATGAAAAACCTTTTTTATAAGAAAGCAGCCAGTTTATAGAGACACCACAAACAAACTGCGAATGTACTTCAAGCACTCCCAATTTAAATAACAAAAAAGGAAAACCAAAAATTTATCTACACGAAATAGAATTGCCAACTAAACCAGCGTCACGATCGAAGCGTGAAATAAATAAAACGGAAGCTGGAATGGAACGTGGATGAGAAAAAAGGGGTATTAAAAAATTGTGGCGTTAATTTTCCAGCGAGATTTCCCCGCAGTCTCGGGGCACAGGGGAAGGCGTGTGCACTGGACACGTGAATTAAAAATGTTAACAATGCCACCGCGACGGCTCCTTAATGAAGCCGAGCCGCGCCTGCGGCTCTTCAAAACGGCATCGTATCGCACACGCTCCCTATCGCTGAAAAACTGCGACCGAATTTAAAAATCTCTAGTGCAACGCTTGATAAATTTATTGCCGCAAAAAAATTTACGCTACGCGGTCCGTGCCGATTTCGTTTTGTCAACCCGTATAGCGCGGAACACTTATCCAAATTTAGTAGTATCACGTTTTTCGAAAGGAAAATATTTGGAAGTGTTCAAAGCGAAACATTTCGCAGCTATAAATGCTAATGTCAGAAAATTGTAGAGACGCCTTTCTAGAAATGAAGATTGAAAAACTGTACCTATATTATTGGAGGTAGCTGGTTTAACAACACAGATAAGAGAGATTAGTCTTAAGACAGATGGTAAACAGGCCTTGAAATGACAAGCGTTAGTGAAATGACAAAATTTAAACCGTTTGGTTGCGTTAGTAATATTATCGACTTAAAATATTCGTAGATATCGACAGTTCTGTGGTTATCGATATTAGGGCAGTATTACTGTTCAACCCTAGCTAAGGATAAAAAATTCAAATAAAATACAGTAAAATTATCATGCTATTTTTTTTTAAAGATATACAAACATAGTATTATACATAAGTGTAAAATACAAGATACAATTTATCGTTTCTCGAAACAAGCTTTCCCATGGTAGTCACAAATCTGAAAATAAAATAACTTTAGGAAAATTAGATAATAAGATCTGTATCAACCTTTGTACAGTAAGTTATGTTTTTAGGCAACGTATTTTGTGCCTACTCGCAAAGTGAGCAGAACACGTTATATTTTATAAAATAAAGCATATAACAATTTCATTTATTCCTACATACCAGTCTGCTATCCGTTCACATGAATCTTTTGTAATTTTAATGATTCATTTACAAATCCATGATTTGTAAAGAGAAGGATGCTTTTCTTGTACTGAGCTTTTAACTTGTCTTGAATTTTGTTTACAGTTGCCCGTCACCACAAAACTCAGAGAATCCACAACAATTAAACACAGAAACAACGAAGAAAAATAACAATAAAATAAACAATGAAAAAATTCTATATGGCCGAATCAATAATTTTTTAAGTTTTTCTATAAAACAAGGCAAAAGACCTAACATGTCGTCATTGAAATTGCAAATCACACCCTAATTTGGTTCATAAAACAATCATAAAAAGGCATTAACTATCTGTGGAATACAAGGGGGGGGGGTTTATACCCGTGTATTGGTGATTCCAGTGGCTGTTTGACAATACCGATATCTATTGCTATAGCCTTTAACGATATAGTGTATGTACTCCAAACCAAGTTCGAGGCTAGCAGGATTAATATTGTGGCACCAACCGAGCTATGAAATTGGTAAATTTCATAGCAACAAAAAGTAAATTCTGGTACAAACCAAAGTCCAATAACATCAATAAAAATTTAAGACACCTACACACAAATTAAAAAAATGTAATGATTTAAAAATTCAAACAGGTCACATGCACTAATTCAACAAATTCTATAATAAACGTGAAATGGAACGCAAGAACCGAGAAATTATATGCAAATCTAAAACGGCAACCCCAAATTAAGTTGACGGAGTAAAAAAGTGTCGACATGCGGCAATGACACCAATCGTCGCTAAGTCGCGGACGCATCGTTTAGCACGCACGGTGGGAACTGTCACTTGGCCCAACAATTTGTCTCTTGAATATTCAGCATTATAGCCGGATAATTACCTTAGTAAATAACGAGCATAGCCCCCATGCCATAAAAGAGCAAAATTTCCGGTGCGAGAAGGAAAAAGCGTTATTGAAAAAGAGGCGAGCTGATATATAAATAAAATACGGGTTCAGCTATCGGCGGCTTGTTATCGCATGCCTCGATCGTGGCTATTACTGCAAAGTATCGGTTATTCGCGAGGCCGTGGGCACAGTTTGCTTTGCACCGTGCCGACGCGCCGCCAGCTCGTTATAATAATGTGAACTTCGGGAATTGCGACGTCTTTGGAGAGGATAGCGTTTGAATGTTTAACATTTTTATATGATGCATTGATAACGTTTAATACATTGTTCCATTTTTTTGATTTGCGAACCCTTTTAAATAATTCTATCTTTCTCAATACATAACTCATTTGAATCTGCAAATATATAAGAGTTAACTTAGTTTTGAATTTCACAAAAAAAAACCTTGTATCAATTCTAAGATTAAAGATAAATTCTGAGTATCTATCTTTCAAAAGTCCGTCTAAATTGTAGAAATCCATTCCATGCGTTTCTTGTGCGACGTCAGAAAGAATTTCTTTTACATACATAATAATTGCGAGTTGTCTCGAGGCGTCACGATCCTGATGCATAATGACAAAGTGCTTAGTGACGTGAAAATTGCTCTACGCGTTGCTTCAGTACACTTTATAAGTTTGCGGGACCTCCTTTCGAATCTACCTATTTTCTGTAGATGCTTTTGGAACACCACGTTCGTTCACTTCGTATTGCTTCATTGGTATTCTGACAATCTTTTACTTGTCTTAATAAACGTTGCATTCCCGTTCTCAAGTTTATTGTATCCAACGTGTGAAATCTTGACAACTAAAATTTTAGCTTTTCTCTACAAACAGCTGTTGTGTCACGTGAGAATTCTTCAATATTTCTTAAGTGGAAAGTTCAGTCTCAAGAATATTGATTGTTATTTATGTGTCCTAAATGTGTTCAAATATTTCGCCTGTCTATCTCAAATGCCTTATTAATATTCAAATGTATGTGCGAAAATCATCGTGTTATTTCAACGTAAACTTCAACTTTATATCTACGAAAATGCTAGCACATCCATCAATACATCGTCTTTGCGAACAAACCGGTTCGGAAGTGACGTTCACTGATCTTGTAATTTTATAGTTGGTACTACTAAAAGCCGATCAGTCTTATTACATGAAATGTTAGGTTCATTATTGCAAACTAGTATGTTATCATTTAGTTAAACGGACCAGAATACATCTGAAGCTAACATGACTAATTCGAACAGCGCTAATCGCGAGACCATTATGAATATATCAAGTGCGCGCATTTGTCATACTTTTGCATGTCTTGTTTTATTATCTTTAAACACATCTTTAATATAAAGCGTCTCTGGACTGCTGAAGACCGCCTGTGGTTGCTCCAATGAACGCTAATAGTATTTCTAGCAGGACATTTCTTAATGCCTGTTTATTAGTTATGAAAATAGGATGCAGTAACTTTAACAACGGCCATGTAATAAAAAATGTAAGTGAATCAAGCAACGAAGGCTTTATAGTATCATAAATAACAATGAAGATAAAGTCTTGTAAAATGTATTTTTATAAAAAGTTTAAGAGGATAGTTATAGCTTTCTTTTAGGGTATAAATACTGAAAAAGCACGAAGACGAAAACCTTTTTTAAAAAATTTAAAAAACGTATAGCTAAAGACGAATAAAAGTTGTAAATGTAACAAAACCAAAAGGAAGGATTAATAATAAATGGTATAATGGTCTTAAAGATATGCAAACGGTTTTATGGATGCCTATACTAATAAAAGCGGTTCTATATAAATAATGGTAACTGAGTCGGACACAATTCACCTGTCGCAATCTGATAGAAATTCAGTGCCCATTTCTATAGCCGGTAATTAGATTTCGCTCACAATAATCACCTAACGAAAAATACTGGGAGAAAAGTCGCTCACAAAGGCTTGCAACAGAAAAAGACAAATAAAATTTGTAAGTGTCAAGACAGTTAAATCACGGGAAGGTAACGAGGTTCTTTCCGAGAGAATACGGGACGAAGGTTCGTACGAAAGCAATCTGCCGGTTTAACGAGATGGTATGAGCGAAATTTTTAAATTGAAACTCAATGTTTAACGCTCTCGAAGACACATAAAACGATTAAAGCGATTCGGAATTTTTATCGATACTTATAAAGTTTTTGATATTTCCTTGGTGTTTCGATTTTGATGCCAAACCAATTTGCATTCATAATACAAAATAAAAGCAATATTTATAGCAAGATAGCCAATGAATTAGCAATTTATTATTATTGTTGTTTTTAAATTTCGAAAGTCTGTTTACCAGCAATATTTTTTTAGAATTTTCTCAAGGGTTGTTTAGAGTTTATTGTACAATGTCTCAAATATTGTACAGTGTGTTGAGTTCCCCATCTAGACTTATGTGGTCATATGAAGAAATCGAACTTAAAGTTAATACGATAGGCCTATGGAGTAAAAGGATTATTTAGATTTGAAGACCCTCTACAATCAAATCATTAAGCTTATACGACTCGATGCTGAGCACTAGCTTTCAGAGATGGTAAAAACAAATATAGAGTTATGATTTATCAACACAATCATATTATGTTATTTTAAATCAGTCAACCTCAACGACCTACAAAATACCGCTGAACCCTCTTAAAATATTAAAATGAATAATGAATCAAAATAAATGTATATTTTACACAAAACCGCAAGATGTAAATTTGATCACGACATCAAATATACGTGTATTTCCAAAGATCCATAAGGGTCTTGGTCGAGGGCTTCAATTATTCATATGGATTGCAATTGGCAAAATATTTATAGATTATAACAAAAGAATTCATGTGAAAAAAGATTTTTGTCTTAAAAAGATGGTAGCTACATAGTGTGTCTATTCGTGAGTTGGTTGGAGTGAAAGACCAAGAGAAGAAAGACCAAGAATCAAAAACAGTAGCATGTATTGAGGCTATGTCTCAATTTGGGCGACAGTAGGTTGACAATCATAAATATAGCACCTTATTTTTTGATGAGCAGGCTATGAATATTGTACCTACTAAGGCACAAGCTAGATTTGAGTTGTCTTGTGCAGCTTGGACTGTGGACGAACTTACTTCACAAAAACATACACCTTCCATGATAATTAAAAAAAAAAATACACTTATTCGTGACCAGTTTGTAAGTCTCACTGTTGGGTGCTGGCTTCATTTTCTTCCAACGTGGTGAAATGGTTTTAGTCTATAAACCACCGTAGGGCCTTTAATCCCCATTGTTGAGTAGAATCATTTTCATTATAGTAACGGGGACCATTGGCTTAACATGCCCTAAACGAAGCACAGAGAAACTCCAGGTCAGAATGTTTTGGTCATCATAAACTCAACTAAGGAGAAAGCTGCTCGGTTTCCAAACATCAAAACCAGAGCGTACGAACCAATACGCCATCAAGCTTCGGACATCGTAACTTACATAGGTTGGTGATAACATCTAATCTATTAGTGAGATGGACATATAGGGTGATTCGGTATTAAGCTTTGAAAGCTAACAATTTATAATGACAGTGTTCCAGATTAAGGCGAGATCAATTTAAACTAGTTCCAATGCTTCTGAATGAAATGAAGAATGGGTAGAGGACGAATGACGAAACTATTTCTCATGCAGCAATACCTTTAAATAGTCACTCGAATGCAAGACTTACTGCAAATAAGACTAAAGACAAAAACGATTCAATAACTGTCCGTATTCATTCGAATACCGAGACGTATATTTATTTAAATAAACCGACAAAACTGCAACAAGTGTGAAAAAAGCGAAAATTATAAGTCTTATTTGGTTGAAATGTTTACATAGCTTTGTTGAACTACTGTTGTTACCAATAATTACCGCTGAAATGCTACAAGCTGGTATAATCATGTTATGTACAAAAGGCGATATCTATTTAACAAGTTTCTCTTTTTTAGCAACCACTCGCCCTTGGCAGAGCTATACATGGCGTCTTTTATTTTAATCTCGTTCCAAGAGAAACATAAATTGCAGCTGTCATTATTTGTGGTAGAATTAAATGGTGGTTGACTATAAATATTCGTTTTCGCACGGTAATTACTTTCGAAATGTCAAAAATTGTAAGCAGCCGCGAAAGGACAATGGCAATGGCAAATGGGCTCCGTCCCCAACACCAACAGAAATGAAACCTATCTGATAGACCTTGGCAACATGATTTTTTTTTACTATCGTGACGTTCCCCAAATGCATGGGGTTCTCATGGGATACCCATAGTTCAACAAATATTTAGACGACTTAATATTGACGAATAATTCATAATACCCTCTCATTTATCTATTTATGATTGTACAGTGGACGCATATAAAGGTAAACGGTTACAATAACCCCCTCCCCCAGCTTCCACCTACGCTCTTCTTACGCGGGCAGGCAGTTTATTATTAGTCAAAAATTTTTTTTCAAAATAATATTCATCCTTGATATAAGTCTGTTGCACTCAAGCTTATTGTAAAAACAATCAAATATCTAATTAGTAATAACACACATGCGTTAATTAAGAAAAAGTAAAAAGCGAACAAATAACTTATAAGTTGAAAGCATCCAAACCGATGTTCTGTTGCGGCGAACCTATTATACGGGCTAAGGCGGAGTGTAATCAACAGCGCTATAGCCCGCCATATACAGAACGTCAGATGATGGCATAGCAATTGAAATCGAACGAGACTCGAAAACGAAGTGCGAAGTGTCGCCCGCGGCTCACACCGACTCCGGAACGCAGCCACGATCAGCCATCGATAATTTAATTGGGTACCTGACATTTAATCAATACGGTTGATTAAATTAATTGAAAGCTTGAAATCGATGCACTTTTATGGTGCTTTGGCGGCAGTCTTGCCCTTTCTCCAGCATCAGATCTAGATGTGCGACAGCATCGATTGCGGCTGTAAATTCATCGGGACCCTTCGTTAAATGTCCCTGGAGTTAGCTTACTTGTTATTCTAAAATTCTTGCTAAGATCAAACTGTTTACACATATTTCTCGCTTAAAAATTCCATCTTGCACTTGAGCACTAGTTGTTTGTGTTTCTCCAAGATATACAAGACGAAGTAGCACGTTGGGGGAATTTTTTAAATTTTCAACTCCTAAAAACAAATATGTCAGTTTGTGGCGAATTCTTCTATAGTTAGTATACGAACACCAATTTCTCTAGAGATTATTGTCTGAGAAACTATAATTATTTTTCAATTTTGGCCAAGAAGGTCCCGTAAAAGTTTTATTTACTAAATTAGTGACTGCGAGCTTGGAAAAAATAATTGTATTATATTCTGAAGATAATTTTTAATTGATTGTTGAATATGGTTTCCAATTTGAAAAAAAAACCCAGCTTCATTAATGTTTCTTTTATTAAGGTATAAAACTGAGAGAATGAATAAAATTTTATTTTAATCTAGTGCTCTGGCGTTACATACCTATGAAATTGGTGTTTTTATTCTGTCTTAGCAATTTGTCCGTAACTATTAAGTTTCAGAACATTCTTATAAAATAATTGCCTCTTCTAAAAATAGACCATATATTTGAGGTCGTATTATTTAATTTGATATTTTTTTAAAAGCCTAATTGTGTTAAAATTAGACACAAAGACAATAATTTTTACATCTCTCATGTTCGGTAAGTAGGTCCTAAATACCCCCAGATGCGGGTTGTAAGTGATCAATTACCGCCCTAGGTTAATAATGTAGCTAGAAACGCCCTAGGGCGGTAAGTAATAAAAAAAAAACTCTTTCAAAAAGTTCGCGTACATCTAACCATCTTACTGGCACTAGACATCATGCATTCAGCCCAATGACAAAAGAGGTCGCTTCGCTATTTTCATCAATTTTGAATATCGAACGGCGAAGCTAAATTTAGTTCTTGAAAATAAATTTATTTATTCTTGTGACAAAAGAGGTCGCTTCGCTATTTTCATCAATTTTGAATATCGAACGGCGAAGCTAAATTTAGTTCTTGAAAATAAATTTATTTATTCTTGTAATGCCTTTTTTTCCACTTACCTCACAATCGAGATGTAAAGCAGAGTAGTTAGCTCGGGTGTAAGCATCAATTGCACCCTCGAACTATAAGCGCCCTCGCTGCGCTCGTGCGCCTAAATATCTCGGGCTGCAATTGATGCCTTACAGCCCTTGGCTACTAATCTACTATTAACTGCCTCCCGAATACATCATTTGATTTGCAGTAACATAAAAACGATGAATAATTTTTATCAAGCGTGTTCACACACATATTGCTAAAGCTTGTCTAATGATACATGCCAAATATTATTATCTTTGGAATTGTCGTTGTGAAGAAAATTTAAAAAATGTTAGTATGTAAAATGCAGGCATCCCCAAAATCTCCATACAAAACACCAATTTCATAGGAAAGGACCTAATATTATCATTGACCTTCTTTTCAATCTTGGCTGTAAAATGTTTAGTAAATGTTTTTTTGCAACATTAACTTCCCATCGTCCCAGGAGCGCGTGTATATTGATCTGTAACATAGTGTTCACGGTTACGATGGGGCTAACATGTCAAACTGGGACAAAAGCCTCCAAATTCTTTTATGATTAAAAAATCTGCGTGTGGCTTCCCGAAGCACTTCTGTTTTATGGTATGATTAATAAGGTTGATACTTATGCTAACCATACAAGACCGATATTCCTTCGAGTAAAAGTAAAAGCAATAAGAAATTATATTTCTACGAAATTTATGCAGGTGCCAACGAAATCTCTATCATCAAACTGAAATTAAACACAAGAGAAGCACTGAAGCCGGTAGTTAAGATATAAGATTTAATTATGACTGAAATTAGCATTAAAATTCACATTCTCGTGTGCATATCAGAAGCAATTTGTCCAAATGTAACGCGACACGGAAGAACGCTCAAACATTACATTACAATTACACCGAGTAGAATCGTTCTGGGTTTAATGACAAAGGGAAAGCAAATTATGCTCAAAATAACGGCAACTGACGTTAACACAATAAAAAGAATCAATGTACAAGAGGGTCACGCAAACTTATAGAAGAAACTAGATACGCAATCATAATTTCACTCTCGAATTGTCATTCCTAATGTTGATACCAAATAAGCTGACACAATTTCTTGAAAATTATTAAGCAGCAAATTTGAAACAAATGCTTTACTCTCTACCAAATCGAGCAAAATAATTTAAACGTATAAACAAATGTTAATTTCACAGTGTATTTGATGCAATGATAATAGCATTGTTATTGGTAACACATAGCTTTGAAAGTTCGAAACTAAAGAAAGTAATGCTAGAAACAATAAAAGGAATTATTTTCAAGCGTAAAATAAGCTGTTCTGTAGAAAATTGGACTCGACAACGAAAATAGAAGACGTATTATAACGTGATTCAGATAGCGAAAATCATTTTGTTTATTATTATAGCTTGGTTAGTGGAATTGGGAAAATTGGCACACGTGTAAGATGTCACCGGGTGTGTTCAACCACTGAACTTGATTAAAACTTAAGCACAGCTTATTATGAATATCGCTTGCTTGTAGGTACTCAGTACATTGGCAACAGGCTTGGCCTGTGTTACACATATAGGACCTTGGAAATATCAAGCGATATGCCTACCACCTCGTCGGGGGTACACGCAAAATGATATGTGATGTTTCTAAGCTTTTTAAATTCGATCAAATAGGAACTAATTAACCCCTTGAGGATCAACGCATATACCGGTGCAATAGATGTTTCTATAGCGTCTGGTTTTCTGACCATTGAGAGGCTACATTATGCATTACCTACATAAAAAATGGAAGCTTTAAATATCATAGCGAATTTTTTATCAAAATATAGGTACTTTTATTCAATTTAAAATAGAACTTGATAAGTAACATCTACAAACAATATTTTTTCAACATGTAAGTAAATTTTTACCACCGTCAAGTATATCTCGTTCATAGGCGGTAAATATTGATCCAACTCAATACTTAATCCAATTTTCAAATTGCTACATAATTATCTGTACTTTCGAAACAACACTATCGATCGCTACTTTTAGCTGGAGGTGTTCAGCAATCGTTGTTTCTAAATACTAACATTACCGGAGCACTTCCTTGATAAATAGGACCCTAACGGAGACCGTTTAGTACCGGGGGCGTTAACTGATTTATACCTGTTGCCACTATTATTTAGCAATCAGCGGATCTTAATACGCCAATAAATACCTCCTTGATATATGATGGTCGATTTATGAATCTAGCAATTGTCATGAGGAAATAAAATACTGTAGTAAAAATTGCAAAACCATGCAACCACACATTCCACCCATAAATGAACAACCTAGCTATGTCAGTCCTTATGACAACTTACAAGAGTTTTATTTACTTTTGTCTTAAAACTAAGATCATAAATAATGTCCGAGCCCAACAAAGTCCAGTGATAGTGCAAAAAGTGATACAAAGGCGAAGCATTCGATACCTTTTCGTAGAAGACGAGAAAAGAATTCAAATTTAAAAGTGGCTTGGATCGCGAAAAATTCAACCAAATAAAATGGGACAAAGGACAAAAGACGTCCGACATTACTGTCAAAATGTACAATTTAAACTAAAGAAGTCAATTAAAATTTAAGCGAGTGCACAATGTTGAAATGTTAGAATTAATTACGTGACAAGAAAGAGAGGACAAAGGAGATGTTAATGAACATTATGATGCTTTCATGCCGATAAGCTACAACAAAAGCTTCCCCGATTGGTAAATACAAAGACAATATGCATAAGTCGAAGGACGAGAATTTAGTTCAAACTGCTGATAAATTAACAAACAAGATCTGATACCCACTAACTGGAGCGTGAAATTTAAACAACGACAACAAACAACCCGTGGCCATAATAGAAACGAATGCCAAACTTCAGAACTCCATTAAAGCGGCGTCCGAACTTGCCATTCGGGGGCGAGCCGGCGTGCACAAGACACACAAATGTATATTTTATTCATCTCTACACGTTGATTCACGATTGGTAGCGATAAAACTTTACTAAGCAAAAATAAGGCAACACGATCAAATGTACCTGTCACTCGGCCCTTGTTCTTGTTTCTAAAATTTGTATAAAATATTCCGAAACAGTCGCGTCGGCGATAAGGTAACGGTTTTGTTGTCAAATAAAACTAACACAAAGTTTTGTGACAAAAAAATTGCAAACAATCGTCTTTGTATTTCAATCGACGTTAATTTAATAACATTGGGTTCTTATTTAAAATGCCCTTTAAAATATTATCCATAGATGTCACGTTTATTGCTATAATATTAGGTCCTTACCTATGAAATTGGTGTTTTGTATGGAGATTTTGGGGATGTCTGCATTTTACATACTAACATTTTATCAGTTTTCTTCACAACGACAAATCCAGAGATAATAATATTTGGCATGTATCATTAGACAAGCTTTAGCAATATGTGTGTGAACACGCTTGATAAAAATTATTCATCGTTTTTATGTTACTGCAAATCAAATGATGTATTCGGGAGACAGTTCAATTGTCTTTGTGTCTAATTTTAACACAATTAAACTTACAAAAAATTATCAAATTAAATAATACGAGCTCAAATATATGGTCTATTTTTAGAAGAGGCAATTATTTTATAAGAATTTTCTGAAACTTAATAGTTACGGACAAATTGCTAAGACAGAATAAAAACACCAATTTCATAGGTAAGGACATACAATAAGGAACCCAATACATTAGTTTTCCCCTTGAATCTTTCAATCTAATGAATTAAGTGTCTTGCCTCCAATCCTTTAAAGAGTCACACTTCTAGACGCGATAATTAGCCCAGTTTTGGGAATTGGTGTAGCCGAAGATTCCTTACATACAAGCCACCAAGCTTCCTCGAATAGGGATCGACAATACGTGTCAGTCATTCCATTAACTTCTGATTTCCTAAAACACCGCGAGCTGAGTCCTTTGAAGAAATATTTGACGCTAAGATACGATTTTGTTTCTCACGTGTCCCATCTCCTTTTTATTGCTTTCATCGTGGGAAGGAAATTTTATGAAGCTGTTAATATTGGGCAATCAAAATATTCTTTGTTACAAAATGTATCTAATAGTAAACATACATCTATAAGGCGTACGAAATGCAACTTCTTAAACAGATTGCACGTTATTACTCGTATTATCAATAATACCTATAATTCACATATCATTGTTCATTTTGAGTAATTTCATAGGTTTGATGCATATGAAATTACTCAAAATTATCATATTGTCAGTTGTCATGTTATTACTTCAATCGGGTATCCGTTTAATTTGAATTTACAATACTGAATTTCATTCAATAACTCTTATTATCATAGTCGCGATATTACTACGCAGTGAAGTGTTGAATTGGATCTCAAATTTTTTATTATTGGACTTTGTTTGGACCTTTTCTGCCACTCTCTACTTATCACATAAATAATGGAAATAAAATTGAGTTCGTTGATTACAATTGTTTTAAAAGCCTTCGTGTCTCACCTAATACGATTATTTATACAAAGTGTTCTCTAACCCTTTATGTGCTTTATGTTTTCTGCTGAGCACGCAGCACACGTGCAGTCACTGCTTGCTGAAGCGCGGACTATGGCAATGGATGCTTTTGCAGTGCTTTTGCCTAATGTATAACCCTTCGGGGATAATAGTCGTGATTATATGTATGTAGTGTATGTATGTTTTCTGCTTTGTTCTTCTTTTCGATGAAGCATATTTGTATATAATTAGCAAAGCGAAAGTGGAGTGAAGATCATAACTAACACAACAAAGGGAGACCACATTCGATGTCGTCAAGTAAACAGTTTACTACTTTTCCAACATATTTTGAACGACAGAAAATAGTTCACTTCAAAACTTATAGTAATGAATTGTTAACATGTTTGAATACGACTTAAGTTAAATTAAACCTTTAAGAAGGCAATCTGAATCAGTATGGCAGATTTGAAACGAGTTAAAATAATCGATTGATCGAACGTTATCGATTTGGGATGTGTGAATGTTGAAAAAAGTGGTTTGTCTAGCTGGTGCGGTGTTGCACCGTGTGGCGGCTGCCGCCGTCACAATAGCACAATTAAAATGCCAACAAGTCCGGTCGCCAGCCAATCCAATTACAGAGGACAACGATTCCAACGAGTAATTGGAACCGAGCCTACACAGGAGCCCGGAGATACGTGGAAGGGAGCGGTGGAAAGTCTCATGCTAGCAATAATTGCTTGGCCTATGTAGGTACGTATAAGGGTAAAACGCTGAGCACAGATGGTAGTCAGAGCAAAATTATCACAATTCAGACATTATCATTAAGAAATATCTTCGAGGTCAGTTGTGCCCGAATTGTTCTTTTACAACAATGTATTGAAGAGTTAAAGGAAATATTTTTAACAACGGTCTTGTTTATTGGGTAACAGATACAAATAAGGAAAAGTCCCTATACCGTTGAGAATGCAGCCATTCTCAGTTATTCTGAGAATGGCTGCATTGCTGATTGAAAGTTAATGTTTTAGTTTAATTCAATTATATTGTTTGCTTGTTAATAAACCTTTATTGATATTATTTGAGGTTTCTGTTCGCAACATATACATTACACAGTTTATCAGTATTATCAGGTTATTTATTTCCTACTAGTGACTTCCCGCGGTTTCACTCGCGCGGTTCCAGTTCCCATGGGAATATCGGGATAAAAAGTAGCATGTGTCCTTTTTAAGGCTCTAGACTATCTTTGTACCAAATTTCGATTAAATCGGTTTAGTAGTTTTGACATGAAAGCGAGACCGACAGACAGATAGACAGACAGACAGAGTTACTCTCGCATTTATAATACTACTATGAACTACCTGGATAAAATCCCTACTGTGAAATTTTCTTAAACTATGACATTTCCATTAACAAAAGTATTGTAGTTATGGTAACAATTACTCAAATTTTACTTCGAATTTTCTTATCTATTTTACATAATAATAGCTTAAGATTTTTAATGCAAACGTTAAAAAGTAAAATCCGTGATTTGAAGTAGGTACTTACAACTTAAATCATTTCTCATCATTTTTTTCTAATTGCATTTTAAAATCACTTATCATGTAATTGTGTGATAATGAAATAAATAAAACTAAATCTAAAAATGTGTTCTAATTACTTATTGAGTGGTTTTCATAACACTAAGATTACTATTGAGTAATCGAGACTTCAATTCAGTTTTAATTGAAGAAATTATTGAATCGAACGTGAACAATGAAGTTTAGACAACCAAAGCAAAACTACTTGATCAAAGAGACGTTGGACGAAAAAAGATAGAATCTAGAGCTTTTGTTTCCCCTCAATAGTCTGTAGAACAGTGCTTCAAAGGCGGACAACTCGGACTGAGATGGGCGTCCCAAACCAGATGTTTACTTGTGCAGATCGAAAAAGAAACAATGTTAAACTGTAAAACAAACTGCTGGCAAAGCAGCGCTCTGAGCCAAACAATCTATACACGATAGGAGTAATAATACAAAGGACTAAGAGATTTCTTGATACAAAGGAACTGCAACTTTAGAATTAAAGGTTTTGAAGAAATAATCTCTACGATTGTGCAAGCAACAACAATTATAGGATATACGATTGCACAAAGGTTAGCAATAACTTACATTAAAAATGGATTTAACTTTTACGTAAAAAAGGCAGATTTTTTAGTCACTTATAAAAACTTTACAAAGTTCGCACCCTAAACTATTTTTGTAATTATGTATAAAGTTACCAAATTTTCAGCTCCATTTAAGATGAAATATAACACATATTTACATAATACAATAAAGGAAACTATCGTCATCATTAGCATACTATTATCATTCCGACTTATTATTCAAAATGAATACAGGAGATGTATAAGAACAAAACATTTATTAATTAGACAATGTAATTAGTAGAGTAGTGGCATAATTTTGAGTGTAAGCGTGTAGGTGCGAGTGTGCATATATCATTTTATTATCATAGTTAGAAAATCTTTATCTACAGTATCATTAAGTATAGCACCTGTTGACGACCAGCACCACGAAACCTTCTCGGACCTTCATTCCAAATTCCCAGTATGGTATATTTTAGGTGTTCAGAATGTCAGGCTTTTTGATAGAATCAATTGTAATGTTTGACAGTCTGTGTGCTACTAGACATTAAAAAAGTCCCGCTACCATTTTAATTGCCTATAACCTTGTTCAAAGAAGAGATATGAGTAGGTTTAATTTTCATAAAAGATTTATTTGGTCTTCACATTTTTTCGTTATTGGAAAATTATATCGGCTAAATGATGATTCGCTATGCAACCCTCAGCTCTTTTTAAGGCATTTTTCATGACATCCTGTAACATTTGATGCTGAATTTCTTTAACTTTGTGACAAATATTGTTTTATAGATGTTGAATGGTTTGGGGCCCATTCCCATAAACTTTTGGTTTTAAAAAACGCCATAAGTTCGGTGATCTGGCTGGCCATGCTAAATCGCCATTTTCGTTCATCGTCATTTTGCTAAATCGAAATTAGTGTTCGTGGTAAAATGTCATTTAATAATTCAAATATTGTCACTATTTCTGCTCGTTCCTGTGGCGTATATTTATCCACTAGAAAATTGGGGTGTCTACACTTCACAATGCTTAAAGTGAAACTGACATAAACGTCACATAACCAAAACAATCAAAATGGTAGCGGGACTTTGGCCCCTTACGTTACATCAGTATGTGGTCTCATTTGCTCTCACTTTTCCATCCTCAATAGCACCGATAGGTAAGTTGGTAAAATGGCCCTTCTCATGCAAGTGGTCAAGGTTTGATTTTCGCCTGTACTACCCAGTTCGAATAAGTAGGTACAGTTTAATATGAATATCGCTTGCTCAACACTGTGCATGGAACATGGTAACAGGCCTCAACAGGCTCAGCCTCTTTTAAACAAGGACGTACACAACAGGTGAACGCAACGCACTTGTAACCCCAACGGAGTTGCAGGCGTCTATGGGCGACGGTAATCATTCACCATCAGGTGATCCGTCTGCTCGTTTGCCCATAAAAAGTGGGTTTTGATGCCTTTGCCTACCCTTGTAGGAGTATAGGCGGTTTTGTGTTAATCATAAACACTCTTCTGCTTACGATTCAGAGTCCAAAAACGTCAAAAATATTGCCAAAATTGTATGGTTATCACGTAAAGCTACATCACAAAGCCGCGCCATCGGAAGCTCCGTGTGAGCTGGAATTCGATTATCACAGACAAAAAACTTTCTGGTCTACAAGCAGAGTACAAAGTGAACTAATCCGGGAATGTGAGCACTGAAAGGTTCAACTTCGCTCTGTGAAAACAAAGACTTTCTCGTCGGGCAACTTTCATAAATTCACTTGGGCGTTACACGAGCGCGACAAGATTTTTAAATTAACCTAACGAATTTACAAAACACGATTAATTTTACATTATCGTCGCGGGATACAGCTCTTATCTGTCAAATTACTTTAAATAACTTAAGCATATGCTTCACCGAAGACGGGACCGGCGCGGGTCGGCAAAGACGGAATGAATATAAACGCTATCAGCGTATTCATTTAGATAAATTCAAATTATAAGAGATATAATTCGACTTCTATTTATTATTATTAAGTTTCTCATCTGATTGAGGGCGTGCGGTGAACTGGCTCTATATCACCGATAAGACTGCAGGACGTGGACTGTTCCATATTGGAACCTTAGTTATTCACGAACGGTTCGAGCAACAGAAGTCGATGCCGGCAATAAATTTGATACACTGAATGCAGTGCGCGATAAAAATGAAATTTGGGACAAAATACGAGACACTCGCTGCATTGAAGTCGTCACTTTAAATGTATTTTGCGCATTGTCCAGGCACACTGTGCGTAACATAAATATCAGCGCTGTGGGCACGTTCTCCAATGCAGTGGATCGCGAATAAATCGGTGTGCATCTTTTCAGACGGTAGACGGTAGGCCCCCGGCGGCGGCGCGCAGTAAATTGCACCGAAAAAGAACGGGCCAATATGGCAGCCGTATCGAACGGTGCTAAGTTACGATCGGTCGCGACACGGGGCGCTAAGTGGCCTATCGTGTTTTGAAAATTTCAAAAAGAGAGATTGTCTTTAAAAGAAAAAACAGAGCTGGTTTCGACGGCCGGGAATCGCCATTAATCAGACTTAAAGGGGTCAGGGCGCTTCCGATGTCGTGGCGTCGAGACGCTCGAACTCCGCTCACCGCTCGCCTAATAGGCTTTATCGGTGAATAAAAAACGGGGATAGCCCCTTACACATTTCCTACTCTGTTTTGAACAAAACAACTGAATAATGGATAATAAAAAAAATTTCCATATCCACCAGTATTTTGTTTCATTTCATAACTTTTCGAGTCTATTAAATGAGAAAGAGTATGTTGGTGTAATGGCTCGAACGATTTGGTCTTGATAGTGACAAAGCCTTTGCTAAGCTTGGCCTGGATTACAACATATACTCGGATATGTGACAAAACATTTTTGAGTTCTTAGCTAGTTTCTACATTAACGCAGAGATGTGATGGCCGGTGCTCGTCTCGACGTCTTATGTCTGGTGATGATGATAATTAAAAATTGTATGCTACTAATAAATTATAGCTAATAATTTTAAGTAATGATGTATCAGGTATGTCACAGGATGTCACAGTACGATTGAAAATGCGCTATCAAAGAATTATAACTTCTCTTACAATGCCAAACGACATCATTTCGGATACAGTCGAGAATAAAGCAACTTCCTCAGCTTTAATCAACACGAGTAATAATCTGATACATTGTTCCAATGTTCAATCCCTTCCACTCCAACAGTTACAATGTTCCAAACACTCAATAACTGGCGGCATATTGATAACGTCAATATTCCGAATACTGGTTAAGTTGAACTCAACCAGAAGTTCGTTAATCCGCCGAGGTACCATACAAAGGAAACTGCGGTGAGCCTGAAAATTAAGTTGTCACGCTCTATTGCCCTTGAATTAAGCCAATGCCACCGAATGGCCACACTTATTACAACCGGTGGGGTCACTTCTCTGTTCGTGAATAATTCGACATTAAATCAGCTTTTTGTTCGGGTGTCGATGACCGAAGAAAGTGTTTAACGTGAACTCGATCATTTCGCACGTTGAGGCAAGGATTACAGTTTAACGCACCTTCGATTAACAGATTGGAATCAAGCCGTATAGGAAGTAAGTATCTGGAAGTATACAGCATATTTAAAAACGCAGACATTGATGTCTGAGGGATATTTATAATCAAATCTTCGCGCGGCCGTTTAACCATTGCCAGACGCATGCGCAGTCGTAATTCCATGGTTGGTCGTCAAACAGCCAAAGCCACATTATATTATGGACTGTAGAAAACGGGTATCAAATTTTTTTGGTTTGTAATAGAAGATGTCTGCATAATTTTATGTAGTTATAAAGTTGTAAATATCAATCGTCACTTCAGAATCTTTCTAATTCTTCTGCAAACAAGGCACCATGGTGGCAATCGCAATGTACGCAAAACTTGAAGTTCATAAAAGCGTGCAAATACCAAGTAGGATCGTTTTTCAACATTGTAATGTTTCATTCAGTACACTTACCCTAATCAAACACAGAAATGTCTGACTAATTTAAAATTACTTCTTGCCCTGACGAGGGCAATGAAAGTTGATATCTATATTTAAGTTTTCAACACTTAATGCTCACACGAGTTCGGTTCAATGTAAATTCACTGCGAAACTGTACCTCTAATTACTGACCTTTACTTTGAATCCGCCCATTAAGTGGGCCGAGGGACTAATTTCTCTCAAATCAACTTTCGCATGATCATAAGAGGGCGATACTTGTAGGGCACTCGTAAATCCACAAGTTGCGATGACGGCACCGGGCCCGGGGCACATCGTGACCCGCCATCGCCTGCTTTACTTGGCGTTATTTACGATTTTTATTGTGGCGTAAAAATGCGCGAATCCTTAGTACCCGCCTTGGTCGCACGTGGATCCACGCGGCGATAGGAGTTTCGTGATCGCCACGCCAGCGCTTATAAATTCGCAACCATACCAGCGTTGCAAAGGCTATCTCTGATTTGCACGTAAATTATGTAATAGACTATGCAAAACTAGGAACCCATTTCAAAAAGAAAAAGGCGAGTGTATCACAATGACATTTTCGGTAATGCATTTCCTGCTGACTCTAAAAAGCAAGGCGAGAGTGCCTCGTCGCCTCGCGTCGCCTGTCTCATTATTGTCACAGAAAAGGGTAAGATCTGTCAGGTACAGCGACGCTGCTTTCGTACAATTCCGAAATAAACATAACTCCAAGCAAACACAGTTTTCATCTTACAAATTGGATAAATATAGTTTTATTTCAAAAGTACTTTAAACATTTCCATGAATACCAGGTCGGTTTAGAATTAAATTTTCTCACCAAACAAAGCTTTTACACTGTCACAATTCATTGCCGCAAACATCAACGCTTAATAGGTTTGTATTTTCGTCGTTTAAATTTCAACGGTATTTCAATTTCGCTTTTCCTACTTCACCTATTTTCACTAGAAAGAGAGAAAGCATTCCTTTGTAAGATCGAATAGGTTTTTAGATTTTAATATCGGGTAAAATTCAAATCGAATGAAGCAATAAAAGCAAAACCCTCACAACTCACACGTAAAATCTGTGCCCGATAAAACTTTTCTCACCGTCCGAACGGTAAGACCTTTTTCCGGATCGTCAATACGGCACAAAACGGCGCATAGAGGGCGTAACGATAGTTTGAATAAAGAACGGTGCTTGTTTACAATAGCTGCAGGTTGTTCGTGAGCCGCTCTCCATTTAGATGGGAACCGCGTCGATACCGCGTGCGGCTGCTGCGGCCATGCCGCCACCGGCTCAACTAGACCTGTCTAATCTCGGTTCCTATGAAGATTTCCGTTGGAAGAGGAAAAAGTGGACAACTCACAGAGGTCTCTTTACACCAGCCGTTTCACTACCGACGCTTCTGTTATGGAACTTTATGGAATGAAGTGCGTTTTACCTATACGGTCTTTGATGTTCGGTTTCGTGCTCTTAGCTGTAGTAGTTCCCGGCGGGCGAGCAATAACAACATTGAGGGAAGTGCTAAAGATCGTAACGTACACTTAACGGCCCGCAAAAAATGTTAATGTAGTTTCACAGTCCTGAAGGCGAGGGAATGAAATTTTCATAATGGTGTTACTTTTCCCCACTTCACCTGATTTACTTTAATGCGAGTATATAAAAACGTTCATCTAATAAAGAAACGCACAACGTCTAAGACTGATAAAACAGGGTTTTGGAGTGCAGAGAGTGGTGTTTATTAGGATGACAGGAATGAAGTGAAGGTAGACATTTGTATCAAAATATAAACAATCTAAATACAAATATAAGTCTATCACAAAACTAGCCAGGGTGTTGCGATTGGCAAACCAAATAGTTTTTACACTAAGCTAGCAAGAATTTTTACGTAACGAAACTAGCATAAGACTTACTTTTTACAAATTATGTTTATTTCTGGAAAACAAGTAGTTTAGACTTATGAGGTAGATTGAATAGACTGCGATAATATTATAAATCTTTTACGCCGCTGATGATCTCTCTTGTTTACAAAAAAATCATTTTTAATACAAAAGTCAGATGTCCAGATTGACAGTAGTTTTCTACGGGAGAGGGTTCTTAGTCGTTTGCATGGACTATATCTATATCATAACAGTTTCTGCTGCAAATCACCAGTACTCGTTGCGTTCCAAGTTTTGAACATAGCGAGAAAATCATGATTGGGTGTATGAATTTTAAAAACAAACAATACTGGGTAGCTAATGTAGTCGTAAGAAAAGAGTAAACTACAAAGAATCAAATAAACAATCACAATCGTGCAGACGGCGACTCGGCAAACGCAGTGTGGGACGCCCTGTGACAAGATGGGATGACGATATTCGTAGGTTGGAGTGGGCTGGATGAGAACGGCCGAAGATCGAGAGCGGCGGCGTGCATTAGGGGACACCTATTTCCAGCAATGGACGAGCAGAGGTTGTTGATTATGATAAAACAATCACATCATCACGCCTTTTCCCCTAAGGGGCAGGCAGATGTGTTAACACCCACATTTTGCCAGATATGTTATGTCCCCATGTAACAGGTGGCGAGCCTGTTGCCATGCACCGGAAACAAAGTCAGGCAAGCGATATTCACAATTAACTGTAAGTTTTATCCTAATTTTTATAGTTTTCCCTTTATGTGGCCATTAAACCCTAACTCTGTAGCAAATTTCAGCTCTCTGAGTTTATGGGAAGTACTAGTTCTATTATGATGATCATGAGTATGTGAGTGAAACGTGAGTGAAACGTGAGTGTCGTAAATGCGAAACTTTGCTTTCGCTTAACTTCGGAACTAAATGACCTACAGACTTCAAATTTTGGATTTTAAGTATGTGATTATAGCTTACTGGATGACGAAAATTTCTGCGTTCTGGTCTTATCCAGAGGTTCTCAAATAGTGGCGCAATGGTTCCAGTAAAGGATGGTACGGCAGTGTTTGCTTCGCGCTTGACTCGGCGGGGTCACTGCCGTGTCCCCCGATACAAATTCAGTGGTACAGACTAGACGGTGGGATCGAATATCGTCGAGTGTAATAACCACGCCCAAACATTTTAAATGAAATGAATCATTCTATTAATGTGCGCGATGAGAAATGTCTTACAAATCAGACTCAAATAAATCTTGTGCGATGACCTATAAAACGTACTCAGAGTAATCTCGTTAAAATCCTTTGCGGGTAGTTTTAAAACAAACGAGAGCGGGTAGGAGCGGGGGAAGCCCGTGACGTACCGTCGTAGCGGTCGCATCTAATTAAACGAAACGCTGGAAACGTCCTCGTTTCGCTGGCGACAATTTTATGCGCGGATTTTAAGACTCCACGAAATAAAACTTGGGGATTTACGAGATCACCCCCCATGATGGATAATTACATTGGTATCTTTAACGATTACGACGACCGAGCAATCTAACTGATTACAATATATTAGGCCTGTCGAGAACTGTCACGATTTCACATAGTTCTCGGGCATTGGCAGGCGATATTTACACTTCTATTCCTAGTGAGACTCGTGCTGAGTTGGTTGCAAAACGAAATTACCTGACTTTCATTTATTTAAACTGTCCTGGTTAAGTCCTTATATTTACCGTGATTATAATTTATCTCTGCCTTTTATTGGTAAGTGAACAATAAATTTTGTTACGTCACTATCAGTTTTCAAGAAACTTTATTTCTTACGTGTTTAGGTCCAATCTTCTTTACAAATGATTAACAAAAGAAGTTTTAGGATTTAGTTATTACGGTGTTCGTGTAATCCTTTTATCAGTTCTAGACGTTAGCAGCAAACAGAACTTGCTAGACTAAGAAAACTTATTTACAAGTTACGAGTTGTATTTAATCTAACATCTGCAAGTTCCATTTAGGCAAAATGTTGACAAAATAAGCCAAAATAAGACCGAATATTATAATTATAGTAAAAAGTATTTAAGTGAGTGAGTGTAAGTGAGTATTTAAATATTACTGATTTAAATACAATCGTTTTTTTCGACAAATTAATTACCCATGTAAGTATCGAAAAAACAATAAGAAGCAAAATAATTATATCCTTCAAATAAAAAAAAATTATAGAGATGACATCGGCTTATTGCTCGATTCGCACGAATTACTCTACTCACACGGTTTAGGAGAATCGTAATTATTCAATACAGTAGATTTTTCTATAAACGATTTGTCCAAAGTCAAATATTATCGTAGGTACAGAACAGAAACACATACATAAAAATCACGCCTGTAATCCCCGTAGGGGTAGATAGAGTCCATGGAGCACTGTGTTCCTTAAGACCACATTTAGCCATACAAAAATTGGGTAGAAACCGATTGTAACGAATTATTTGAAAAAAGAAAAAATATTTAAGCTCCAGCTAAATATAATAAATTTGTCGCATAAAGGATAATAAACGAACGTTATCACAAAAACCAGTAAGTACATACAAAAGAGGTTTAATATACAAGTAAAAGCAATCTCTATTGACATTAATAATTAATAAAAATCGAGCAATCTCCCGAGGTTATCACAATTGAAACTGAGATATCCGACGCTGGCGGTGCTAACTCATAACAGGAAAGCCGTTACTATGAGTGACCGGGAAGAGATGGTCTTAAGGGCTGTCGAATGTGAAGGAAATTAAACCATTAATTATCTCTTTAACATAACTGCACTTAAAACCTTAATCATAATAAAATTATTAGTGGGTTGTACACATTTTGAGGATAGATGAACCCTAGAAGAAAGTTACAAGTATATTAGAAAATACTGAAAAGAAAATATTAAAAACAATAATATGGTGATGATTTTAGAAATTCCTTAGAATTTCTATAAAAATATTCATAAAATGTTACATTTTTATAAACTCATCCACAATTGGTGCATGTCTAGGAGAACCCGTAGATATGATAAGTAAGAATTGAGATGAGAAAAGTAAAGATTGTGTGAAGACTGTCAAGTCATCTTCACAAAAATGTCAGGTCCTGACTGAAGAATAAATGAAGACAGCCCTAAGCCACATTCCCGCATCGGTCGGGGAAGTAAGGGGGGGTGGGGCAGCGCACGAGCGCGCCACCTCATAAATCTGCACTGCCCGGGGCTCGAACCTGCCTCTGAGTGCAGCGACGGTACGCTACTTAGCACAGAGACAGTGCCCAATAAACTATTGGTAAAAGTTATTGTAGGTGCGAATTGCCTAGCCATTGTTCGGATCATTGCAACGTTTAATTTGCTTTAAGCAATTGTTAACTAGAATTAAAATTCTTCAGGAAGAGCAGGTTCAATAAAATCAAGCGTACATTCTAAAACTGATGGTAGAAATATAACTGAGAAGCGCAGAGCTTTTAACTCAATCAATCCAATGAGAAATAAACACAACCTACAGACTACACTTCCACCAAATTGAATTACCAATACCAACCAATTTATTGGTGCACCATTCAATAATTGAAATAATAGGAAATTATTGAAACAGTCCATTTAGATCAAGGGATTGTGCTTCGGTCGTGTTTACGAGGTAGGCCGTACGGCGCAGATTTATGGAGCCTCGTGTCACCTGCCAACCGCAACACAACAGCTACTTCGGGTGCTGAATGCGTTAAACCGAGTATAGGCCGTAATACTGGACAATAAAGCAGCTATTGCTTTGTTATGTATTGAGGCTGAAGTAATAGTCGGTATTAGTTTAAAGAATGCAGAAACATCAAAATAATACTTAATTTCTTAAAATCAAATGGTAACATATCAAGAGTTCAATTAACATCTTCATTATTAATATTTCTTTGTTTTTCTTAACTCATACAGTCGAAAATTTGTACATTTAACTTGGTTTTTTAAAATGAACTAGGATCCTAAAACAATGCAAACGAAACCAGCCCTTGAATTCAGTAAGAATACTAAGAACATAAAAAATATTAAAGTAAAAACGAATCAAACGCATTTGAAAAATTATCGATCAAGACGATGTGATCTTTAAAATAACAATGTCCCACAACAGCATAGTAAACTAAGTAAAAGAGTTTACGATTTGAATCATCACAATACAAGAATAGAACAGCGATTGATTTTGAGTCCAAAGTATACTCAGTTACGCCTACGTCAACATTTTTATTGCCGCCTCCTGCGCTTGTTCTTTGGATGGAATGTTGGTTACAAACCTGGGGGTCCAGTTTCGAACCCGGAGTAAATACAAAAAGATCATTCAATAGGGGCAGGAAGGATATTATATTTTAAAAATTCTAACATCATTAGGTTGAACTTCATACATAAATATAATTACGACTGTTATTCCCTAAGGGTTAGTCAGAGACTAGGCAAAAGCACCGCAAAAGCACTGCACTGCCATCCGCGCTTCACCAAGTAGTGACTGCACATATGAAATTGTAAATATTAAGGTATCATTTACTAGCTGATGCTAAAAGTTCAATTTAAATGATGTAAAAGATTTATTTAATAAATAAATATCTTCAGACATTCACGCCTATCAACTAGCCCCATTTTATGCAACTAATGCTGCTTGTGTTACGGATACAGACCACTCGGCCACGTCGTCAAATTTAGTTCCTTAATTCATTTAGTTATATCATTACACACGTATGCAGATCACAGTACAATATAAAACCACTAGGAAGCCTTGCTTTTTAAGAATGGCAAAGAAAAGCAGCGTGTCTTGTAAAAACTGCATTTCTCTTCAATTAAATTTTAAAAGGTAGGACCAATAGTAGGCACTTTTGATATGATTGCCAGTTGAACTCCTGTCCGACTATTTTTTATCCGGAGCAAGGTAGTCACCGTACGTTACAAAGTGTCTGACTGGACAGCCGATATGGCCACCGTGACAGCGGTATTGTTCTGCGGCGATACGACACCGCAGCTAATTTATACCGATAGCGGCACAGCGTCTTGTCCACGTCTATCTGGGCCGGCCATTAGGCTCTTGAGGGTTTTACACACGCTATTGTTAAGGATAAAGCTAGATTTTAAATGGTTTTAATGTAGACTTCACCTTCTGCACCACAGCACTCAATAAGGTTTAAATATGAGATATATTGTTATTCTTCATATTTTTTTGGACGAGTGTAGTTCGTTTAGAGTGTTAAATTAACCAGATATTTCCTAATAGTAGCTGTGGGAGTTCAGTTATTTTTTCATCGCGCGTATTCCTTCAGTCCGAAATATCTGACCTTTGTTTAAAAAGCAAAATGTAAAAGCTAAAATCAACATGAGTACTAATACGAATACGGTAAATTTTTTTATTTGAACACACAGTTACACCGCTCTAAATGATAAAGGGGCTCCCTAAAATCTACATAAAAATAAAATGGGTAATAAGTTAAAAGTCACTCTTGAAACAAATCCCCCATAATATTAGACAAACAAAATAAAATTACTGAAGTTTGTAACAATGTCTGCCGTAGACGTAAGAACAGAACGCTAAAAGCAGGATCTAGCTTGAATTTTAGCAAGGAGGTATATTTTATAGGAAAACTGAAGACTGTAGACGCAACAAAACAAGAGTACCTCCAACAAAATTAGGTTCGGAATACGAAATCACACTGAAATCATATTTCGTTTATATGACAAACATGTGCCGTATTCGTTGGCGTTTTATTAGTGCAGGGTTGCTAGATGGGAACATCAAAGAGGTGTCCTCATGTGTCGCGAGGTGTTTACGTGTGTTGAATATCGCGATAAAACACGAGCGCGTGATGTATGTAAACAAATTTGCCAAGTTTTGATTAGATCAACGTCTGGCACACGCGACCGAAATAAAAGACTTTGACGTTACCACGTTATAAAGATGTTGGCTCCTTTGCCAAACTACGCAGCCAAGTGTAATAAACTGATTCGGTATCTTTTATAATACATAGTTCCGAACTCCTTAACTTAGTCCTCTTAGCCCAAAAAGTATTTTCTCTTACAAGTTTATCAATGTAATATAGGTAGACTAGGATCGGCGGCGAAGATTACTTTCAGTTTCAGACCTTGATTTATACTTTGATTAAACAGAACAAACTAGTCCATATGTTCGACAGTTGGATTATATTAAACAGATTGCTAATGTGCTCACATGTTTTCTTCTTTGGATATTAAATTTCTGAGAAGGAACAAGGTTATTTCGTAAAGAAAGCGTGGCGTACTCATTATCTTTCACGAATTCTGTATTGTTACTTAACGCTTATGAAATTCATAAGCATGCGTTAAGTAAGAGGCATCTAATCTGAATAAACATTTTTTTTAAATCCAAACGTCCAATATCTTACCTACTTCATAAATTTAGAGGCTTTACAAACTAGAAATTTATTTTGACCAGATGATGTAGAAAGTGTTTCGGTTATACATTCAGCGTTATTACATTATACAGTCGAACAAAACTCCACCGATGGCTCTCGGATAAATATCGATGGAAGCACAGATTGGAACTGCAGCAAACTAACAAACGTTGGAATTAGCACAAACTTCTCCTTTGACGTTGCGCCAGTGTTTGTCAGGTGTCCGATTTGCGACTGGACGCCCGGACGGGACGCTGTGTGCACTCCAATTGCTCGCCGACACTCTGCAATGGTCGTTCGACGGACAACTATTAATCGCGACCGGGTTTACTATTATTGTTGCTATAGCTCGGACATTCAAACGAGCAACTACAATACCTTCACGTTCACAGTTGTTTGCAATTGTATCTTGTTGTATATTTGAATCTTGAAGTCAGAAGAGCATTGTGGTGTCTTTGATATTGTTTCTGGGTTAAATTTAAAGAGTTGCTAATTACAAAATTCCCAAAATTCATCATTTGTCTGCTCTTTTCCCAATTTCATTTGGGGTCGGCGCAGCGAGTCTTTCTCCTCCACTCTCACCTATCACACGCCAAATCAACATTTACACCCATTCTAGCCATGTCCTGTAAATTCACACAAATGTGATATTGCAATCTGAAGTATAGTAGGAATTATACTATCTGTTTATGTTTTACATACCATGGGTGGGGTAAAATGCGCCTTATTCCGAAGGGGTGGTGTAGAAAGAAAGCCTTTCGACACCACCAGGATTATAGTCAATCAAGTAGCGTTGTGCAAAAAGCATAAAAAGGTATACACAAAATATTATATTAATTAGCCTTCTATTGCTTTCTAACCGTATACCTACTTCATGAGCTTAGTAATTTAACATTCACAACAAAACCGTTCCTTATTTTATCACCACGTCCACTCATTCTCAAAACTTGTCTTTCACTAAATCAATGAAATTTTAAAGGCCCTCTAAGTGTACTACCACATCAAACATTCTAAATCAAGGTATCGAGTTGGCTTGTGAACTAAGAAACAGATAGAGAGGCTTTTCATCCCAAGATTATATACCTTTCCCGAAGGACAAATCCGTGACAAAGCCGTGCTACCAAGCTGAATAATAGATACGTATATAATGGAACAATTGGAACTACTGCCACAGGGTACAAAACATACCAGTATAACAAGAAACACTAGACACGCCTGGTGCTCTGTAATTTAATTGTAAAATGGGTCAGACGCCAGAACGACAAACACGAATGTGTAGAATGAAAATGAAATGTATTGCTCTTCTGAACGATATTAAAGTTTTTATGATTATGTGCCTTGATGTGCAGTGTTTCATTTTTCTATTTGTTTCCTAAACTTAAAAGTGGTTTAAAACAACGCTTCGACCAATGACGTATATGACTCAACACGGATGTGACGGATTATGTAAATCAGATAGCTAGCGACGAATTATTTTCGCTTGTAGGCGTGGTGATGGTCCCAATCAACCAATCAGGGTGAGCAAAACTTATGCAGGTAAAAAAATTGGGTTTTTGCAACAGTTTCAACTAGCTCGCATTGGGCCAGCATAGTGGTGTTTCGGTCATACGCTTCATGAGAACTGTACTCCTTAAACTACAGAAAGGCTTCTGTTCATCAGCGACATGTAGGTAAATAGGCTGGAGACTATGTGTTTCATCATCAAGTACATCATTAATGTAAACATAAAATATCATCAGGCGTTATTGGGCAGAGGTTATAATTAAGTCAAACAAAATAAATAACCCTTCCTTGGCAGTCGGGTAAAAAGTGAATTTAAAGATACAAAGCGTACTCAAGTGAGTACTAGCAGATAGAAGAAATCTGTACAAATATTAAGTCCACAAAATTCCAAACATATCATGCCTCATCGCACGACAACAAAAAATCACGTGTGAACTTTCATGTAATTGTGGTTTATGAAAAAAGTTTTTCAAAGGACAAGTTGCTAACGCTGCTAGTTAAAATGCGAGAACCCGACGTTACGGATTTGGCACATTAAACTTTATACGAATGTCCCCAAATTGGACCTTTGGTTAGTTTGTTCTTTGCCAAGTTTTTTTCCTGTCCAGCCGTCGGGGTTGGAACGGCCACGGACGAGGTAATTGTGTTAAAACTTTCATCAGGAAGCGTGAAATTCCGTGGAAACTCCGCTGCTAAAATAACCGCTTCACCTAAAACTTTAACTTGCTCCGAGATCTGTTGTGCGTAAACAAAATAAGGAGCTGAAATTGCCAGTTTGCTTACATGTGAAATTTTGCTATGGAACCCATTTTTCAACGTCGTTAGCAAAATTTTTAGCCTACCTGATGGTGTGTGGACATAAACGCGTAAAGAAAATATGTAACTATAAGAGCTGCATCTGTCAGAAACTTCCTCAGCCTATATACACGTCCCACTGCTGGGCACAAGCCTTCCTCATGGAGAAACAGATGAGATGACGGCCCGTACTCCTCGTACGGGCCGTAACACCACTACGCTGGCACAATGCGGGTTCGTGGGTAGAAACGGTTGAATTAGCGACCGGGACCAACGGCTTAACGTGCCTTCTGAAGCACGAAGGAGCTCGAGATCATAAAGTTTTGGTCACCCATCCACGGCCTGACCATGGCGAAGATAGCTTTGTTTTCGATCGAAAGACAAAGCGCACTTACCACTAAGCTACCGAGCACCTCCCTGTCTGTAACTCTTATAGGGATATTGTATAAACTATTGCTTATTAGATTTCAAGTTCATTCTTACTCTTCAGGTTAAAGTATACAATGCTAGAACTAAAGATTTAAATACAGTAGAAATTGGTAAGGAGACTTTTTCAAAAATTTTCAAAATTTCTTGAATCATTGATGCCCGACTGAAAGCGATAAAAAAACAGAAATGAAAAGCTTAGACACAGAACTCATCTAATGTTAAAAAAACCTATCATAACAAGTCGTAAGTAACCAATACATTTTTAAAGCAGTTTGAATTCAAAAAGCCTGCGTACAACCAGAACCTAAAACGTGTGCGTATTGATGCTCAATTAAAAATAACAATAAATAATTCATAGAGTAGAACTCTTTAATATTTTACATTAACTCGATGAGAGGAGTATGTACCGAGACGTAGTTCGCATACAAATGCTCGTCACACGTGACTCTTACGGGACGGCGTGGCGCCAACGCCTCTAAACAGGGCTGTGTAATTCTAATTGTATATTGATGACTTGACTATAAAAGCGTGTTTTTGGGTCACACGTTGGTTTAAAATTAGGTAAAATCTTTTAGTTTTTAAAAGAGTTTACAGGCGGAGCTATAATATACATTTATGTATTAGGTCCTTACCTATGAAATTGGTGTTTTGTATGGAGATTTTGGGATGTCTGCA
Organism: Parapoynx stratiotata; assembly: GCA_910589355.1. Classification (NCBI taxonomy): domain Eukaryota; kingdom Metazoa; phylum Arthropoda; class Insecta; order Lepidoptera; family Crambidae; genus Parapoynx; species Parapoynx stratiotata. Next base: position 2,087,077 of record OU342468.1, on the reverse strand, counting down.
TTTTACATACTAACATTTTATCAGTTTTCTTCACAACGACAAATCCAGAGATAACAATATTTGGCATGTATCATTAGACAAGCTTAAGCAATATGTGTGTGAACACGCTTGATAAAAATTAAACATCGTTTTAATGTTAATGCAAATCAAATGATGTATTCGGGAGGCAGTTAAAAATAATTGTCTTTGTGTCTAATTTTAACACAATTAAACTTACAAAAAAGTATCAAATTAAATAATACGAGCTCAAGTATATGGTCTATTTTTAGAAGAGGCAATTATTTTATATGAATGTTCTGAAACTTAATAGTTACGGACAAATTGCTAAGACAGAATAAAAACACCAATTTCATAGGTAAGGACCCAATATTAAAAACTACAAAAGTTGTTTGGGTTATTTTATATATTTTATGTTATTATCTTTGCTCTCAGATCCATGCAAAGATTTTTAAGCGTAAGGCAAATATCAAGGAGTGGTATATTCAAAGCTCTCAGAATATTTTTCTAACTAAAGATAAAACCGATGCATTAGCGCTTGCTGTTCAACAACAAAGAAAATAAAAGACTAAAGCTCTACTATATATGGTTAATAATAAACAAGAGTACCTACATTTCATTAAAATAAGCATTATCTAACAAGTACACAATATATATATGAACCACGTCGAACCGATTTTGGATATTTATTTAATTATAACAAAAACATATTATTATTATTGCGCCTCCTTCCCCGTAGGGGTAGGCAGAGGTGTTAATACCCACATTCCGCCAAATATGGATGATCTGTTTCGCCTGTTGCTATTCACCGTAAAATTTTAACGCAAGTGATATTTACATTGAATTAAAAACACTGAAAGATTTTTATCTAATTTTAAACCAATGTACACAAACATAACTTTCAATGTCAGTATTATTAAATACATCTTTACATATTTTAGGTACACAAAACATTCATATAATAACATAGTTAAAGAAATTGATTACTTTAAAGTAAATGACTATATTTATTTCACAATGTTTGGAGTGTTCCGTATTGAATACAAAACGGTCCGTATCCACGTTTCTATGCCGCCAGGAAGCCTATTCTGAGGCACATTGGCTCTTCTCAAAGTTACAATGAAAATGTTTAGTTTTAAGACTGTAGCAACTATTTACCATAAAGGGATATACAGATTTTGTCCTCAGCCTATATACGTCCCACTGCTGGGCACAGGCCTTCCTCATGGAGAAACACATGAGCAGTATGGTACACCACCACGCTGGCCCAATGGGTTGGTGGGTAGAAACAGTCGCAACAGCGATCGGGACCAACGGCTTAACGTGCCTTCCGAAGCACGGAGGAGCTCGAGATCACACAGTTTTGGTCACCCATCCTCGGCCTGACCATGGCGAAAGTAGCTTTGTTTTCAATCGAAAGCCAAAGCATACTAACCACTACGCCACCGACCTCCTCAGACGGACTTAGTTGATTAAAAATAACCAAAATAAAGAATTCAATATCTTTAAATAATAAAACAATGAGGAAGTTGTAGCCCTGTTGAAAAATATTTCCTAGGTGGTCTCCCTTTCAAGTAGATGACCTGACCCTGTAAAGGCTAGACGTGACTTATATTCATTTACCGTATTACACTGTGGGACGAGTAGATTGTATGCATGCGTCCCTCTCGCGTTATGGGTTATGAATGGAGACAGTAAAACACCTATAGCATTGCTAATGGTAAAGAGTTCCGCATAATCATTTTGCGTATTAAAAAAAATATGTTAACACCCATGAATGCGCATTAATATTCTGTGGGCATAACGTTGACTACATTTCTTTACAATTTCAATGGCTTGGTAATCAAAAAATATTAAAACGTAAACAAAGCTGGACCCAACTAATAATTACGCATGAATTATTGATGAGTCGTTAAGTGAAGCAGCACTTTACAACTGATTACGACATTGACTTGGGAACACCCCTCTTATTACAGAAACGAATACGGTAGAAGACAAGATGAGACACAGGCCAGAGGTCATTCTGAATTAAGACTCCAAAAAGCGGCAGACTGGAAAAACATTGAAGCAAGGTTGGGTATTCTGGAGAATAACAAAACGCGATCGGAGGGCTAACTTACATACCTGAGCGTGACACGTCCGCCGGCGAACAGACGGAAGTTGTTATTACGAAATTGTATGCAAATTATCTGCTCACTCGACTCCTTTTGAGTGTGCCGGGTTTTGTTCCCTGGCTCAGGCGTAGTCATTTGCATCTTATTATTAGTGCGTTTTAAGGATTACATGTCGAATTTGAATCGCGCTCGCCATCGCCTCCGGATTTGCGAAATCAAAGGAAATTGGTTTCACACGCCTAAAGAAGACCACGGATTATTATGTTTCAAAACCACGACAACCACGATTAACTAGTTAATACAAAACCGACTTTTGAACACAACCCGGATTACTCACTTTGAAATAGTAAACTTAAGGGAATCCAGGTTGTTGAGGGCTCTAACCATTTAATCGTTGTAAGGCAACGAGCGTATTAATACCGCTTTTGGTATGGCGGACACAATCGTTAAGTCGACTAAAATAAATTTCGTGGGAAGCTCCCCAGCAACTACCGTGAATTTCTCTGTGAATGCAAATAGTCTCTAGGCGGTAGGTCTAAGGTATACATTGGGCTGTGTAACCCCACGTCCGATACTCGATAATAAAGTTATTGAAAGTGGTAATAAGATTAACGGCTTGTTCGTTGCGCGTAAATCACGATGCATTACGTCGCCGACGACAGGAGGCTTGTATCGCATTACTGTGGATTAATTGCAGCTGAACCGGCCTCGGCGACAACGGGGCGGAGCGACGCGTGCTTGCCACCATCTTACAAAATTAAAGTCCACTTGTTCATCCACGAACATTCCCAGACTCACTGCTTTACCGGACTTAAAAATAATATTATTTGAGGCATCATCGTCGATGGTTACTCAGAATCATCGATAACGCTCTTGAATTACAACCTCAGCTTCGCCTTTGAGTAAATGATGTACGTCATTATCACAAGCAGGACTGGATCGCAACAAATCATCGGGCAAGTACCACCGCCTGTCGCTCACTGCCAAAATTAATTTCCCGTAAAATCGCTTAAGCGATCTATCTTTTTCGGAGAAAAATTATATTGGGAACGCATTCGATAATAATTTCTCCCGGGTAAGTAATGCTTAATCTGCATTGTGCGAACGAGCCTGTTTATCGCGATGTGAATTGAGTCCGCTCACTTGATCCTGCCCTTGAAGGAAATGGTCGACGTGCAAACAAATTATTAAGTTTCCATCTAAGGGGCTAAGAATTTACCAGCCAACAGTTCTAGTTTCTTTACAAGACGTTTGCAGTTTTTGCATCTGATGCCTGCTTCATTAATAACAGTCACAAAGATCCCCAACGTTATAAATGGCTCGTTGAGTTTTTGTCGAAAGCTATTATTGTTTTATTCTGATGAGATGTCCATTTAGAAAACTGTCTACAGACAGTCTTTATGACAAGTATTAAATAGGATAATTACTTAAGACTTAAACCAACATTCCATTTGTATTTTTGCGCGGAATAAATGGTGGGAATGCGGATAGAACTCGAAATTTCATTAAAACAGAAGACGTGCCTAAATTGGGAGACATTACTGTTGTTAATGTTGATACAAAATTCCGGATCAATTCTTTGCGAGTTTCGAATTAAAACTATGAGCATCAGTGTGTCAAATATTTCTCTAGATAATCGGTGCATTAGCTTTTCAATAGTCCCGCAAATATGGGAAGCGTCCGTGGCGATTTACGGCCTCGTGTCCGCTAACGAACGATGGCAACGGAATGAGAGGACAAAAAGTGTCCGATCGGCTATTCTTAGTTGACCGACACCGGCGTCCGATTAGTCGCCGACTGAGCCGTGATCGCGGAATTTGAGGATGAGGCATTTAGACAGTTTTGTGGAAAAATATTTTGATACCATTTTAAGTGGCTATTAGGCTAAGCCCGATTTTCTAACAAATAAGTTTGTCTTTAGCCGAACACAGCTAATTCAAAACCTTATGCCTAGAACAAACCAGTTTGACCTACAATCATAGCGACAATATCGCATTAAACCTAAGTCCCGTCTTAGTCCTAATTGTGAATTTTTAATAAATACAAAATAACGCAATAAAATCAGCACATCCATGATTTCAACGATCTTTAAAATAGCAGTTTCCTCGTAGTACGTCCAACTTAGCGAACGAGACCTGAAACCATTGATTCCCTGTACTTGGAAAAATAATTGCTAGTACAACCGAACAGTTTGGTCCGCTACTACATGCTAGAGTAGAAAAAGCTTCTTTAAATAAAATGCCAATTCCAAAGAAGTGCGAGCAACTGATGAGCCTCAGTTACCACATTAACATATTTGTGATACCATTACCATGGCCGTAAATGTTTTAAATGTGCCAACAACATAAAGTTAAGTTGAAAGACTATAATGGACGAATCATAAAAACTAAATAGTTGTTGTTGAAATCCGGAATATTAACCATGACAGTGAGAATAATCTTTCCTTTGGCATAAACAATTTCAGAGAATTTAGTACACAATAAATTAACATGAAGAATTTAGAAGTTTAAAAATCAGCAGAGCACCAAGCTAGTGATCATTTTACTGGTACGATAAATATAGTGTTTTACGAGTGACCCTATTTTAATGACACAGAATATTTAATTAAATTAATTAACTTTTAGTAAAAGCACATAAAGTTGAATTTTTAACGTTATTTCGTAATTCTCATTTAACATACAAAGTTGCCAGATTGCCTTGAGGAACCGTTAAATTAGTAGAAGGCGTGTACAGTATATTTATTGTTAGTACCTCCTTTTAATCTTTATAGGGCCGACCCTATAATTTGTAAGCTACCGACAACATGCAAATGATAGTTACTGAACAAACATCAAAAATTACTGACTACAAGACTGTAACCAGTCTACCGAGTGTAGGCACAAAGTATACACTACGTTCCAATTTCATTGATGCGCATGTTGCGCTTCCTCTTGGCGTTAGAAAGACAAATTTTGTCGTAACATGAAAGTAAACGAGGCAAGACACTTTAAAAATAAAGACAAAGTTGTGATGAAAAAAATAAAAGCCTTAAATTATAATGATACCTACTTGAAGTAGTATTTACTTATGATATTTTACTTTTTATTATTCTTCATAAATTAAAAAGTTAAATAAAAATTGTCGTCCTGCTCTGATAGGAGCTGACCTAAATCTCCACCTGATTACTCTTGATACTTCTGTTTTACGGAGTGATTGCGTTACAGTATTCTAGAAGAAGTAGTCACGCTGTGAGACCTTACGCCATGGAATGGCAGTGTACCATATGATCTCTGTAGGTGGCAAGCACAACCAATTCTACAGCTTCATATATGTATGTAGTATGTATCATAGGCTGTTGAAGCCACATTCAATCAGTTGCTGCTCGTTTCAAATGCGTCATATAAAAAGAAATCTATTTATATATTTCTCCACAAAGCAAAACTTCTGGAGAAACAAAGTATTTGGACCCATGATTTAACTATCTTGCCTTTACGAAACAACGAATTGCTTTTCTCCGTCATTTCTGAAGAACAGAAATTGACTATAGAGTGCAAAATTATAAACCACAAAAGAGTCTCCAATTAAAAGTGGACGGGAACGGTCAAGCGATAAATTGGAATAGCATTATCAAGACTGCAGGCCACAGATATCGGTAGATGAGCTTGATTTATATTATCCAACAACATTAAATTACATCTATATCGAACACGGCCATAAATTACAAACCTCGTTGTAAATCTGCCGTGTGTATTGTCAAATCATGTAGCCAAACTACATCATATGTATTGACATGGACAATGAGCACGTTCGTGTGTTTTAGTAGGGTTTACGATAACTAACTCATTATTAGTTTCTATTATATATTTTTTAATTTATATATATTATTCAAAATTATAAATCTCCACGGTAATATCTCAAAGAATTTAATAGGCTTAAATATTCTTAACTATATTTTAAATATTCTAAACAATGTTTCAAACCTGACTTTCATAATATACCTACCTCATCTTATCCAATTCATAGCATAAAAACCAACTCAAATCCTATGGGTGTTAGTACCAATTCTATAAGCTAGTATCTCTTTATTTTCTGAGTAATGATCCTAAAAACGATTATGGACACGGCCATATAAAATTTACCAAAATGAAACATATATTTTTTATTGTCATTTTCAGTGTATGTAATTTTTAACTATACATATAATAAAAATATAGAGGTCTGATGTCTGTTACAGACATCGAAAAAAATACTTTGAACCAAGTCAGGGAGATGTAAAAAGAGGGAGAATACCAAAAAATGTTATTTTCTTATTTTTTATTTCCTTACCTTCCTTACCAATGAAATTGGTGTTCTTTTTCTCTCTTAGTATTTTGTCTGTAACTATTAAGATTCAGAGTATTCCTAAAAAATAATTACCTCGTCTAAAAATACACTATATTTTTGAGCTCTTTTGATTTGTTTTGATAATTTGTTGTAAGTTTAATTGTGTTAAAATTGGACACGGAGACAACTCTTTTTAAGAGCCTCCCGAATACATCATTTTATTTGCATTAAATTAAAAACGATAAATAATTTTTATTAAGTGTGATATTACACATATTACTAAATCTTGTCTAATGATAGATGCCAAATATTATTATCTTTGGATTTGTCGTTGTGAAGAAAACTGAAAAAAATTTAGTATGGAAAATGCAGAATTCCCCAAAATCTCCATACAAAACACCAATTTCTTAGAAGAAAATGGACTAGAAAATATGTCTTAGAAAATGGACTAGAAAATATGTCTTAGAAAATGGACTAGAAAATATGTCTTAGAAAATGGACTAGAAAATATTTATATAATCTTTAGTAAATTTAAGTAATGACACTAAATAAGGCCATACAAGCATATATACATGTAGCACAAGTGTCGTGATAATAATCGGCATAATAAATATGTTTAATTTAGATAAAATCTTCCATGTAGAATGGAAGAAACATAATTATAAGACATTTTATGTAATTATAGTGAACTTAGAGCTATATAGAATTCATAACACCATACTCCACACGGATAGCTCACTCTTAAAGGTATTACACAAAGGACACAAAACTGCTTTGGCAGCGTTTATTGTTCTTTATGTTTCTTTACAATTATTTCATTTCGTTGATAAAATTCTAAAGAGGATTTTATTTAATCTATTTATCTCGCTTATTTTGTACTACATATAGTGACATTATACTTTTTTATGTCTTTTTTACTGCTTAAAAATTTAGAAATTCGGGTTTTAATGGTTTGCTGACCCCAAAATGTAGTTCCTGGAACATTTAAAACTAAGCCGCGCTATCATTTACAGTTAAAATTACGTGGCGGGTCATAGTGAAATAATCTTGCATTTAATTACAATTATTAAGTCGGATAACGATCTGTAAAATAAAGGTACGTCTATTTGACCGGGTGATTAACTGTTGACCGCATTAGAGTACAATACGACCTGTAGGCATCATGCATTCTCGTTTATACGCCGCTGATAAAATTGATGTGTCAAGCTAATTTACACTTTATGGCTCTCGGGTTATGAATTAGAGTTTATTAAGAGCTGGCAACAAATCTGGGACCGTTAAAAATAAATTATAAATAACAAGCAAGCAATAAGCTCGCTGTTCGCAGGTTGAGATGGGTCAGATAAATCACTCGGGGTCGTACCGGCCCCGTGCTAAGTGTTAAGAAAGAGAAATGCGATCGTGTGCCCATCGATACGTAATCGGATGAGCGGCTCTAATTTAGAATTTAACATTAACTGATCATAAGTCTTAAAACAAAAATAACTTGTAGTATATTACACTAACTATTATTGGATAGATATATAATTTAAAACATGAACCTCGTAGGTATTAATCTATTATTTTAAGTCATATATGTTTTCAAAGAAAAGTAATGAAATATTTGGTTTATCATATTACCATAAAATAAAATTTTATTTGTTAACTATAATAAATTTGAATTTTCTCCGAAAATCTATTAAATGTGTATTTAAGAACGAGAGATACCGTTGATTAATTTTAAAAGGGGTGTAGCTCATATAAATAGCAACCCAAGAGTTGCTAACACTAGATTAAAAGTAAATGTATTCTAAAACTCTGCCTATATCATTTTGATATATTTCTGGAATAAGGAAAGAAAATAATGCGAAATTTTTATTACAATCGCTACTCTATTCCAACTTATGAAATAGGGCTATTGAGCTGCAATATATATAAGTTTGACATTTCGCGTAGCTAGCGACGACTAAAGAACATACAATTAAGCAGCTGAAACTGGGAGGAATCGCAACTATAGTTACAAAATAAGTCCTTGGAGCTGTACAAACAATACTATTTGCGCTTGCGACTCACAATGAATCAATCGTAGGAAGTCCACAATTGTACGAAGCGCAACCCGTAATTATGGTTCCTGAGAATATGCAATTAACCAGCACAATAATGTACACTATAAATAGTAAAACTTATAAGATAATTGCTCGAATCATCCAACCTTCAACAGCAAATTTTAAGAATCATATTAAATCCACTTGAAAACAAAAGCTTTTAACAGCTGGAATGAAAGGAGAATGGTCATCTATTTTATGTTCAGTGGAACATAAATATGTAATGTTTATATACCATATTACTGCCTAACATATAAATATGTTGCTTTGTTATTTCCTCAAGCGTAATATGAAAAAGGTATAAGGCAACTAATTTTTCTATATTGTCTCAAGTTTGGGTGTTTTGGGATGACGCCTCCGGTTAGAAATTATAATCCGGTATTACAGCCAAAACAACACAAATTAGTTTCATAACATCATTTTTATACTGCGCCTTAAAAAAGGTTGCGCTGTAATATGCCGTACCAGATGATAACTTCTTACCGGGGGCATCATTTAAAAATACACAGACATGAGAAAATCTAGATAAATTAACATCCTATAAATCTTTTTCAGTATGAAAAACAAAGCAACATATTGATATGTAAGCCACTAATATTAACACTAGCTGTTGTCCGCGACATCGTCCGCGGTTACTATGGTTTATGAACTATCCCACGGGTACCCCATAATTTTCCGGAAAAAAGTATCTAAGATGTTGACCAGGGATATAAGGTATCACCATGCAAAATTTCATTGAAATCTGTCCAGCCATTTAGGGCGAATTCGACCAAATTGAGATTAGTAACACGGGAATAGTAATACCAAACTGAGCTGAATCGATTGGTCGAATCTGCCCTATGTCAAACGAGACATACGTGCGCGAAAAACTGCGTACTCCGTTAAAATAATATTACTCGCGTGTAGACAAACTTGAATAAACTAGGATAGCTAATCGGCTCCGCCCTTAGGGCATATTCGACCAATCGTGTGAACTCAGTTTGGTATTACTATTCCCGTGTTACTAATCTCAATTTGGTCGAATTCGCCCTTCGGAGATAAGCCCCTACAAGCAGACAAACAGAACGAGAAACAAAAAAAAATTACTGTATTTTTCCTCTTTTTACATCCCCCTGACATGATTTTAAGCATTTTTTTCTATGCACAGACATTCGCCCTCTACTGTTTTATTATATATATGTATAGATAAAGATTACATACATAAGATTATATGAGGAGCTCGGTGGCGTAGTGGTCAGTGCGCTTTGGCTTCGATCGAAAACAAAGCTACCTTCGCCATGGTCAGGCCGTGGATGGGTGACCAAGACTTTGTGATCTTGAGCTCCTCCGTGCATCGGAAGGCACGTTAAGCCGTTGGTCCCGGTCGCATTTGTGACCGTTTCTACCCACCAACCCGCATTGGGCCAGCGTGGTGGTGTTACGGCCCTTACTCCTTATGTGTTTCTCCATGAGGAAGGCCTGTCCCAGCAGTGGGACGTATATAGGCTGATGACGAAAGATTACATATGTTACATTGAAAATAACAAAAAAATGAGATAGGTCTCACTTTCGTCGGACTTGGTAAATTTTGTAGGATCTCTTTTTTAGGATCATTAATCCAGAAAATAAGAGATGAATAGCTAGCTTATAGAATTGGTACTAAAATCCACAGGATTTGAGTTTGTTTGATGCTATGAATTGGAGTAAGATGAGGAATATTATTAAAAGTCAGAATGAAAATATAGTTTTAATCTATCTAGCGCCATGTGAAGAAGTTGATAATTGAATAGGTGACATTAAATATACTCCTAAACTGTTTTAGGGAAAAGTCAACACTTTTTCTATGCACCTGTCTTTAGAAAAATAAACCATTTAATATTTGCGCGGTGCTATTGCAAACAAGAGGTGCAAACAAATCCCTCTCAAGGTGTTAAAAATCAGTGTTCAGTTTCCAACGCATGCCAATTATCACTTGGGTGATATCTCCGTAGCTTTCGCTGAGGTATAAACGGTTACATCCTAAGATAAGTTGGCATTATCAGAAATTACACCCCAATTTACCAATCTACAAGCAGGTGTTAAGCTTACAGCAAATTTTAAGGCAAAAATTTTGCGTGATTCTATAAAAACCTTTAACATTCAATAATTAAATGCATATTTGGCAATTTAACTATAAGTCTACAAGAACTTGTATTGCTGTAAGCTAAAGATATTACAGATCGTGTATGTAATTTAACATTATTATTTCTTCATCAGCCTATATACGTCCCACTGCTGGGACAGGCCTTTCTCATGGAGAAACACATGAGGAGAATGGGCCGTAATACCACCATGCTGGCCCGATGCGGGTTGGTGGATTGAAACGGTCAAAAATGCGACCAGGACCAAGTCTTGGTCACCCATCCACGGCCTGACCATGGCGAAGGTAGCTTTGTTTTCGATCGAAGCCAAAGCGCACTGACCACTACGCCACCAAGCTCCTCATTATTATACGAGCTCATCATTATTATTAAATACGATGAAATAATAGCTGAATTTAAGCTTTTCCTCGTTATTCAATCATGATTTAGCTGGACATAGCCCAAGGATCTCCACAATGACCGGTCCTACGCTGCCACATCCAACTACTTAATCCAAGTATTTACATAGAAATACTAATACGAGGTAGGATATCACTGGCCAGGTGACTGTAATATTCATTATTGGGTTAGGATATATTTAGATTCGTAACTTTTATTAACAGTGATTATATAATATTTCCTATAGGTTATACGAACACAAATTGAATTTAAAAATATGCAAGACATACAAAACGGGTCTCATGTACTGCAGCTGCCAACAACATCATATAGGACTGTGACAGACTCAATTATCAAATTACCGTCATTGGCAACTTGATACCCGGTATAATAGCTAGTTGCTTTCTTTACACTGACTTGAAAAATATTCCAGCTATTTATTATTTTACAACGCGAGTAATGTAAATACTAGGTAGCGAAACCGGTCTTAAATCATCTAGGGCCGTTCGTAATTTATGGAGTAGTTAAGAAAATATCAGAACATTCTTACTACTTTTTACCGTAAGTTGGAGTGACGGTCAGAAATTTACGATACTTTCAACAAGTTTGAATTATGTATGTAATCTTATTATTTATATCGTATTCATAATACTTATGGGTGTAGTAAATGTCACGTAAATAAACTATAATCGTCACAATAAGGCAATAAAATAAAGATTTCTAGTATTTATGATCATGGTCCGTAAATAGTAGAATGGAGACTACGTATAAAAAGAATAACAAAAAGGATGTAAAATGTTGAGTTTTAAACACTAATGAGTTCGAATAAGAAATATCTAATAAAGGAGACATGATCGAGCAACGTGCAATCTAGCTCGTTAATGAAACAAGCCAGGTCCGAGAGGAATGACTTCCGAATGTAAATAATTGGCGCAACAGGTGATGTATAAATCACGAACAACGAGGCTGTGATTAAGAAGGCCATATATCAAGTGTTAGCAGCTCACCACACGCGATGCCCACACCTATTCGTCGACGAATCGAGTGTAAATACGCTATCGAATGATAATTGTGAAAATGAACATCGAGATATCATCGCGGCATAAACTTTATTAAAAATGTATTAAAATTAAGTGAATATTACATATATGTTGATATCTATTGTGAAAAAGCCAATAAGGTAAAAATGATTCTAACAAGAATAATAGACAAAGACTGACCATGTATTACGGAATTTTCATCCACCGCAACAAATTCAATTTTGTGTTTACACACCTCACAGCCATCTTTTATGGACGGAACAATATGTAAGGCAACGGCAGAAAATGATGGACTAGCAGATGCTGAACCCATGATGGTCTATTTGTCGAGCGTCGAGCGAATTCTATTGCACCTTTTTTGACTAGTGAGTGAGCGATTTATTGTTTGAGTCGATTTTTCGATGTCACGACAACGTAAATCTCCATCGACGGGTAGTTTCCGAAGCAGAACTGGGAAAATTTTTCCTCTTTCGAAAGTTTTGGACAATTGAATAATTTGAGATAAATTATGGTACATGCTTCACCGACCCCAAATGAAATCGGGAAAAGGGCAGGGTTGCATTCAAAGCAACAATGTTGTATGAAAATTTGTATCATGTGATATTCAATCATGATTCGGCTGTACAAGCCAATTATATTGTCGTGTAGGTGTGCAAGAGAAAAATAATTTAACGCCCTCGCCTTTATCTTGTATCTGGTGGATTGTTTCCATAACAATCGCGACTTGTGTTCACACTTAACTCTCAAGTTGAATATGTACAGGGAAACGTTTGTCTTTTATTTATTGTGATCATAAAGTATTTCTTCATGTGAACTCAATATATAATATTATATTAACTATAGTTGGTAGATGATCAATACTACTAAAAATCTTGCGAATCACCCACCCAACAAGTATGAAAAAATGCATCACTTCCACTACGAGTATTACTTAAGCTAAGATTTCTTGGGAATCTTTCTTTTTATAATACTGAAGAATTTATTACAATGTTAATGTTATTTGGTAACTACTATTCTTTACTTCCAAAGGTTATTGGTTATTCCAAAATTCAACGAATGCAGCTAAACACAATTGCACCTATAAAAAGCAACAAATCTGCATTAAATTCAGAATCATTTTATTGTTAGTTTTACGATTTCAAAGTTTTGCGATCAGGCAAAAAATCGGAATGTATGCACAGCTTTAAATTTATCGGCATGTTAGTTGGAAATTGTATTTTCTGAAGAGGATACAATAAATATCCGAAAGGTCGCGTTAACGAGCCGGCCCGACGCGAGATGCACGGAACAATAAAGTACAACTTTAACCGCACAATTCCAGAATGTATAATCCACGTAACAATATACAGAAAATTCAATTCTGAACGTTGCCACGAAAAAGTTCCACAATATTAAAAACTGGAACTATTTAAAATAAAATGAGGAAAACAAAATCGGGAGTATGGAGTGCATTTTTTATTCGTTGCAACATTTTAAACCCGAGGGATATCTGCGTGGATCTCGTAAAATGCCAGCAGTGCACTGCACCTCAGTAATGATTGCCCCCATATCGAACAGGAATTCCTTGCAGAATTACCGCCTTATAATAGGCAGGTACGTATTTTTGGCAAGTTTTCTTATTCGCTTCTTATCACCTCATTTTAATCTTATTCCTGTTATGTCTCGCTCGCGCGTTGAACAGTGATTGAGCCGGCTGACGTAAACGTGCAGATTTCGCTTTTTCTTATTTATATTTAAATTAAGATATAAATGATACGACAGAACAGTATCAACATAAGCGTGTGTTCGCACTATCTCAGTGGGTGCAATTATCTTGCCTGCATTCGTCTTTCACCTCAACTTTAATAATAAGCTATCGTTTATACCGTTAACAAGGTTTGCATGGATAAAACTTCCATTTAACTGAGCGCCTCGTAATAGAATAGTGCTCGTCATTATTTATGTAGGCTGTAGAGAAATTATCATCGTAGTCAGACCTAACAATTGTCTTGAGAATGGAAGTCTTAACCGTCGTAATAACAGTACTTGGTATCGCACCGAGATAATAGTGAGAATCGTTGGATTGTAATTGCCCAGGGTGTCAGATAGCTGAGACGACCACCACATAAACGATTCATTGTCAAATCATTTATTAAATTGCGAAGCTGGCAAACAGAATCAGGAGATTTGGGAGAGTAACAGAGACGAAGCACATTGATAGACATGTTTTGACCAAACTGAGCTTAAGCTAAGCTCAAACGGGAAAACTGTAACTAGACGATCATGCAGCAGCAATTTAATATCAATGATAATAAACAAAATTGAAGAGATTAATAACAGTGACAGAAAATCACACTAAAGTAGGTAATAACTTTAATATGTTATTATAATACCCGAAAACATAAATATTCGAAACATAAATAATACCCGAAATTTAACCTGCATCATTTTGCTGGTGAAATATTACACTGTGAAATAATTATTATAAGAGGGATTATTGTTTTTGACCTCATTTTGTAGAGAAGGCATATTCTAATGATTGTTTATCGAGGCATCGTAGGATGTAATTTTATCTTGCGACTCTCAGGCTGCTCGGTATATATGCAGCAGCAAACTGCTTGTACCATAAATTCCTCCGGTTTTTGACACGTTTCATCATAATCATCCTTATCAGTCCACTTCTGTCCACTGATGGCAGTGGTGTGTATTAGAGTAGGCCTTTGTCGAACAGCTGGACATACGCCTAATGCACGCCGACTGCTTTCGTTTTACGGCCACAGTTATCCAGCCAACCTACGAATATCGTCATCCCATCTTGTCACAGCGCGTCCAGTACTACGGAACGCGTGTAAGCCCAAAAGTCACATAGGGTCGAAGTCACAGCTCCATGTTGATTATTGAAGTATGTGATGTAACTATGTGACATAAGTAAACGCAATCCCCCCAACTACCGCGATTAAGTCAACGGGCAAAGTGGCAATCATTGAGTGTGATACACTCTGGGAAAAATTTGAGGAAACACCAAATCTATACATATAAAAGCGAAATAACACTCACAGACCTGCAAACTTGAAATTTTGCAGCTAGGTTCCTTAAAGGGTGTAGACATCTGTTGATAACGGATTTTTCTAAGCTCTACCCCTAAGGCCCAGCCCCAGCCCCTAAACAGGGGCTGGAAGTTTGTATTAAAGTCCTATGTTTTCGAAGTTCAACTATGTGACAGAACTAACTAGAGGCAACGCTCCCAACTACCGCGTTTAAGTTAACGGTCAAACCTGCAATCTCCGAGATTGATATGTAATTTCACGTACAGCTGACCCGCGGCGATCCTCGACCTTCGTGTTTATTGCGGCGAGAGGTTTACTGAATACCTTACGATCGTAAGTATTTTAAATTGTTAATTTTATATTATCACTGATTATTTAAATATAATCAACATGACAGATATGTAGCGCCGAGCCTAAATCAAATTGGCAACAGGGCAAGACAAAGAGAAGAGATTTAAATATAATCAACTACACACAGTTTTGGTTTTGCATTTCAAATAATATTATTGCTGCTGTAGAGGTAGCTATCTATACATATAATAAAACTGTGGTCAAATGTCTGGACATAGAAAAAAATGCATAAAATCAAATCAGGGGATGTAAAAAGAGAGAAAATACCAAAAAAAAGTTAAATTTGTTTTTCTCTGTTTGTTCGTTTGTTTGTCTGTTTGTACGGCCTAATCTCCGAAATAGATGGACGGATTTCAATGAAATTTTGCTTGGTGATACTTTATGTCCCTGGTCAAAAAACCAGTAACCGCAGACGAAGTCACGGGCAGCAGCTACTTTGATATAAACCCGTGCAAAAAGGTACCGGTCAGTACCTGCTTAGAACATTTGAATTTTTCTTTACTTCAGTTTATTTGGAATATAGCTTGCTTAGGCCCGATTTTTCAATCCTCAGATAAAACTATCTGTCAGTCAAATGTTAGCTCTATCGCTTTTCTCGTTATGACTTTAGAAAGTGACAGTGATAATTTTAAATGGCGGATAATTTTGTCTGAGGATTGAGAAATCGGGCCTTAATTACGTAAATCTCAAATCACTTAGATAACCCAAAACCAAATTATTTAATAACAAGTATAAATATACTAGTTTAAGTATGCTAAACAAACATACAAACAACCACACGTAGTTTTAAAAAAATATTTTATCACACAAACATCGGGGTTCGGACCCAGACTCTTCTAATCTTTTAGACGACCATTCAGCCAGGACATAATACGGTACATGTTTGACACCGGTAAAAACCTATAATTAATAAATTCTAATCGTTAATGTCACTCCTAAGACACACATTGACCTCAGCCTGAACACACCTATAATTACATACTATAGGTAATGCAATATAGGTAAGCTGTACATTCACTTAACACAGGAATTTGAAGGAAATTCTGTCGCAAGAGTTCACCGTCCACATTGATATACGAACAGAACGAAACAATGAGTGGACACAAATAGGACACGTTACGATATGGTGCGTGGGCGCCGCCCAGTCAACAATAACTGACGTTTTATTGAAATATACTGAGGTCGATGACATGTAATTATAATATTTATTTACCAATACATTGAAATCTAGGCTTCCCGCGATTGCAATCACGCTGTACCCGTTACCATGCAAATGTCGGGTTAAAAATTTTCCTTCCTCAGACTCTAGACCAGGGTTCTCAAACTTTTTTGCTAACGGCACCCTTTCGGGAAGTAAAATACTTAATGTAACCCGAGACTAAAACAATTGCTTTATTCTTTATTAATGAGTATAATAAAAGTACCTACAATGTAACAGTTACTACTGATAAAACGCCGATAAAAGTTCACAAAAAGTTTTGGTGGGTTTGTTAACACTGCATTGACTTTTTACAAAGTGCTCAGCATTACAATCCTACCTCTTATTAGCAAAATGTTGATTGTTAATATTTGAACTAAAACCTCTCTTATTAGCAAAATGTTGATTGTTAATATTTGAACTAAAACCTCTAATTATTACAATAAAGAAATTGTTGGTGTCTATGGTGTCGATGTACTAGGCAACACTGGTTACCTAGTTACACTTTGTTTATATTTTTCTATGTGTCAGTTGTGCCTTATATCTTTTAATAAATTATATCTACAAACTACACCTCTCTGCTTCCTTTACAACCCACTGCGATACACATTATAAGAGGTTATGGCCCTCACAAAATTCTCCATCCCGAAGTTGAACGGAATCGAAGATTTTTCATCATGGAAATTTGCCGTGAAAATGCTTCTGTTACGTGAGAAACTTTTCATTTATACGTCGGTTACTCCAGACTCAAATGATCCTTCTGGAACCCAAAAAGATGAAGAAGCGCTAGCTACCATTTGTCTTCACGTTGAGCCACACTTGTACCCATACGTGCAGGAGGCCAGGTCAGCGAAGGAAGCATGGGAAGCGCTAGCTGCTGTCTTCGAGGACAAGGGTTTCAACAGAAAGATAAGTCTCTTGAATTCGCTATTAGACGAAAGACTGGATAGGCATACGAATATGCATGAGTATATCGCCGCTGTCATGAGTCATACTCAGAAACTTAGAGAGATCGATCACTGTGTTGATGATGAACTTGTAGCGGTAATACTACTGAGAGGTCTACCGGATGAGTATAAGCCTATGCGCATGGCTATGGAACACTCAGGTATGATGCTCACTTCACAGAATGTTCGTCAGAAGTTGTTACAGGAAGACTCTAGCAAGGGCAGCGCATCCATTTCGACTAGCGATTCGGCGTTGGCATCTAATAATGCTAAAGGGAGAAATAGGAAGCAGATCACGAAACCGAAACCTGTGAAATGTTTCAAATGCGGTGAAAAAGGACACAAGAAACCTCAATGCCCACTCCTCACAGGATCGAGGAATGACGATACAGGTTTAATCACCTCGTTGAGTGTTCGTGACACATTTGACTCGGAATCCTGGTATGTTGATAGTGGTGCATCGAATCATATGTCTTTTCAAAAACAGTGGTTTAGAGACATTAAGGTTAGTGGTAAGAATGATGTGACGTGTGCAAATAATGACAAGATTTCGAGCGAGGGAACAGGTAACATTATGGTCAGACTGAATGGCGTTCTGCTGCCCATTAGGGATGTTACGTATGTGCCAGGCTTAGTAAATCTTTTGTCAGTGTCTAAATTAGTAGAGAGAGGATGGAATGTAGTTTTTAATGTAGATGGCTGTAACATGTTTCACAAATCGGTAGGTCACATATCGAGTAAGCTTGTGGCGACTGCTAGTAAAGTCTCAGGTATCTACAAGCTTGATAATTGTTTTCCTGTTGTAGATGGGGCGTTGGCTACAGTTCAAGCTGGAGACTCGTTGTTGTTGTGGCATCGGCGGCTTGGTCATGTAAATGAACGGGATTTACGTAAGCTACCGGGTCTCGATTTTGGAAAGAGTGTAATGAAACCTTGTGTTGACTGTATTAAGGGTAAGTCACACAGATTACCTTTTCCAGTAGGTGAAGCAGATAGAGCAACTGACAAGTTAGGATTGGTACACATGGATATCTGTGGTCCAATGTCAGATCGTTCATACAGTGGTTCTCGTTATATGCTTGTCATAATAGACGATTTCACGAGGAAAATGTTTGCATATTTTCTCAAGGAAAAATCTGAGAGCTTGAAGTACTTCAAGGACTTTGTGACGCATGTGGAGAACGAGACAAGCTTGAGACTCAAGGCAGTAAGAACGGACAACGGAACCGAATTTGTCAATCTTATGTTCAAACAATATTTGTCAAGTAAGGGAGTAAAACATCAATTGACAGTCCCTTACTCACCGGAACAAAATGGCGTTGCAGAGCGAGCTAACAGAACGATTGTGGAAATGGCTCGGACTATGCTGGGAGATAATCTAAGTAAACGGTATTGGGCAGAAGCCTGTAATACTGCAGTTTACATAAAAAATAGATTGCCACATTCTGCCAACCAGGGGAAGATTCCGGAGGAGCTTTGGACGAATAAAGCTCAGACTGTCAGTCACTTTAGGGTCTTTGGATCGATTGCTTTTGCGCATATTCCAAAGGAAGCTCGGAAAAAGTGGGACAAGAAAGCTAAAAAATATCGTTTCGTGGGATATTGTACGGATACAAAGGGGTTTCGTTTAGCTAATATACAAAATCCACGCAATGTCATAAAGGCAAGAGACGTCATTTTCATAGAGGATACAGATGTTACTAGCGATACTTCAGAACATGTGACACCCATGGAGCTTTCAAACGGACATGAGAATTCTGTTACATGGGAGATTGCACATGAGAAGCCAGCTGAACCAGATCCTGTCTCACACTTGGAAATACCATCTTCCACTACCGCAGAGCTGACAGAGGACTCGGAGGTCAATGACGATCAGAGTGATGCCGATCTTGCAGAGGAACAGCCTAGATATCCTTTGCGGAACAGATTGCGCGATCGCGAGGATTTGGTCTGTCTCGTCACTGAGGAACCTCGTTCTGTCAAAGAAGCACTGAGTGGAGTAGATACGATGAAGTGGAGAGAGGCCATGGAAAAGGAAATGGACTCCATGTATGAAAATAAGGTCTGGACGCTTGTGGACAAACCATCTGGAGCCAAAATTGTCGGATGCAAGTGGATTTTCAAATACAAGTTCGATGCCGATGGGAATAAGTCCTATAAAGCTCGACTTGTGGCGAAAGGATTCACGCAGTCTTATGGAGTTGATTACTTCGAGACATTTTCACCAGTTGTTCGGAGATCAACCATAAGACTAATGCTTTCGTTGGCTGTTCACAGAAATTTTGAAATTGATCACTTTGATGTGAACACAGCCTTTCTTAATGGTGAACTGCACGAAAAAGTTTATATGCGACAACCAGAAGGCTGCATACAAGATTGCAAAAAAGTTTGTTTGTTACAGAAGGCAATATACGGCCTCAAACAAGCATCGCGTTCATGGAACGAAAAAGTAAATGACGTGTTGTTATCATTGTCATTTATTCGGTCAAAATATGACAGTTGTCTGTATTACAAAGACAATGTTTACATTGCTCTCTACGTTGACGATTTTTTGGTGTTTTATAGTGAAAATGAGAAGAAAAATCAACTTTTGAATAGTCTGAGAGAGAAATTCAAGATCAAGGACTTAGGCAAGGCACGACAAGTTCTTGGTATGGAGCTTACGCGAGACGAAGGTACGTTACGAGTTTCACAACGTAACTTTACAAAGAAACTGTTGGCTGATTTTGGTCTGGCGGAATGTAAACCAGTGAAGACTCCTATGGAGCTCGATCTTCACACGGTCTTGGCTGAAGGGGAAGGAAGTGATGTATTAGATCACCCAAACCGGCTCAGATAGCAGTCGTTGGTAGGAGCATTGAACTATTTAGCCAGCAACACGCGCCCGGACATCTCGGCTGCTGTTAGTTTCTTGTCTCAATACAATTCATGTTGTCATCAGGTTCATATGAAGGCGGCAAAGAGGGTGCTGCGTTATCTTCAGGGAACTATTGACTACAGCATGGTATTCAAAACCAGTGCCAGCGACTTCACAAATGTTACCGGCTACGTTGACGCTGATTGGGGAGGAAACGTGAAAGACAGAAAATCGTTTTCTGGTTATATCTTTCAGGTAAGTGGAAACCCTGTGTCATGGGAGTGTAAAAAGCAGTCCTGCGTAGCGTTGTCATCCACAGAGGCGGAGTACATCGCACTTTCAGAGGCATGCAAAGAAGCTACTTATATGAAAGGTTTTCTTGCATCGCTGTTGCGAGTACCAGCGCAACCTGTAACTCTCAATGTTGACAATCAGAGCACCATTAAGCTTGCTCAGAACCCGGTTGCACATAGACGTACGAAGCACATCGATATAAGGTTTCATTATGCTCGTCAGTGTGTCGAAGACTCTACTGTTCAGTTACAGTATGTATCCACCGAGGAAAATGTAGCTGATGTTCTGACCAAGCCGTTAGGCCGTATAAAGTTTGAGAAATGTGTTTCAGCTTTAGGTTTAACATAGTTTTAGTTATCTGTAAGTTAATGTTAGTGCTTTGATATTGTGTTTTGATATAGTTATGTTATTGTGTGATGAATGGTTGTGATGGTGTACGTTTGAGGGGAAGTGTTGGTGTCTATGGTGTCGATGTACTAGGCAACACTGGTTACCTAGTTACACTTTGTTTATATTTTTCTATGTGTCAGTTGTGCCTTATATCTTTTAATAAATTATATCTACAAACTACACCTCTCTGCTTCCTTTACAACCCACTGCGATACACATTATAAGAGAAATAACTGACAATAAATGTTATTCTGATTAATTGTTGTCACGGTGATAAATCTCTGTTGTCGTGTCATTATTTTACAATGCCCAGTAAAATTCAAAATGAAATGAAATTACATCGTGAATATGTCACATAATACTCGGTCGAGCAGATATTGATTACCACGGTTACACCCGCACGATACCCGTTCCCATGGGAAAATCGGGATGAAAAGTCTATATATAAAATGCCTATGTCGTTACTCAGGCTCTAGAATATCAGTGTACCAAATTTCAATTGAATCGGTTCAGTAGTTTTAACGTGAAAGCTAGACAGACAGATTTACTTTCGTACTTATAATATTAGTATGGATTTTACTTAGCAAATTACATACAAGTACATAATGAAAAACGAAAAGAATCAAAATGATGGAAGGCATGAAATTTTTCTTAATTTTGCATCAATTAGTTGATATCTTGTTTGATAGAAGACAGTTGAAAAAAGCCTAAATACAAAAAGAAAATACAAAAAATGAGGTGTAAATAATCTCGATTTTATGTCTTGAAGTTAGAGTCGAAAGTCGCTTATTCACAACTAGCGTAATAACAGAAGCGGTTTTTATCAAAGGGGCGGCGCGCTCACAATGGCAGATGGCAGTAGAGTAAAATATTGTGCCAGAGTGACTGATTGTACTGTTATATGTCAGAGAGAGAAATTAGGATATTTATTTTTTCAAAATTCTTGCGGAATCCCAATAGGGAACCTTAGGGTTTCGCGGAACACACTTTGCGTATGGCTGCTCTAGACTGTCTGTGTACAGAATTTCGATTATATCTGTTAGTAGTTTTGACGTGAAAGCGAAACCGACCGACAGAGAGACAGAGTTACTTACTTTCGCATTTATAATATTACATGGATAAACAACACACATATCCGATAGGGTTAGGTCTGGGTAGGCAGAGATTACTCTCTTTAGTTGATAAGATCCTCCGAGATTTCATTTACTCTGATTATTGTCCTTATACATGCTGAACAATTTCGGATACTTTGTCGTAACCTTTCTTGAGGACCATTTCGATTTACTTGAGAAATTTCCGCTCAGATCTTTTCGTCATAATACCACAACTCACTTCACAGTCAATACCGACATCTTTTAGTCAATTTATTTTCACTTATACTTCCATACCTTGATCGTACCCATTAAAGCATCCATTTTTTTATTTTAGTCACTATGACCTCTTTACAATCACGCATCTTTGTAAACAAAATCAGAAACAATAAGACATGAAAGAAGTAGAGATCAAAAAAAATATCCAAATAATCTCTGTATCTATTAGTGCATTATATTGAAACTAGGTGATAGTCTAACTGCCTATATGGAAACATAACACTTCCAATTAGCACCATAATAAATATGCGTTTGTTTTTAAACTGTAAAAACTGTAACCATGAAGCATAACCACTACATTAAGCAAAAAAATCATACAATAAAACACAAGGTAAATTTAAATTGCAAATTAAAATAAATTACAAAATACCTCATAAATCTAAAACGAACAACTGCCTGCCTGCACTGTAATTACTTAGATACTGTAGGAATCAGTACTTCTAATTTTCGCCTTATGATAAATAACAAGCTAACAAGATCAAAGGTTCTCAAGGTGGTTTTTTTGCCGCCCCCACGCCCCCAATGCATCAAGGATCCGAAAGAAACAGAATAATAGAAACGCACATTGCCTTTCATTTTGTCCAATGTATGACAACAGGCTCGCGTCCTATTACCGTAAAACTTTAGAAAAAAATTGTGTTAAACAATGTAGATTTTTTTAATTTACATACATATAATCACGACTATTATCCCGTGAGGGTTAGTCAAAGACTAGGCAAAGGCACTGCAAATGCAGTCCACTCAGCTAGATTTTTTAATGGGTGGGTTTGTTTTTATATAAAAAGCTCAGAAAATGACTCCACACTACCTGATGATAAGCAGTAGAGTCCATATGTGGTATTTTAATAGCAACATATTTTCATAAACATTACAACAGAGCTACACGAAATGTGGGTATGATCTTATCTCCTATCGGGGCACATGCGTAAGGGTATATGTTTACTTGTGTATTTATGACACGAATTTCTGAAACAATACCATCAATGACTTTTAAACTACATTTATAGCTTCTTAACACGACATCATTCCTGCAAAAATTTTAGTAGTGTTGTAACTGTTGACTTCCACATTTCGTCTGGTAAAGAGAATCACGACTACGAACACTTTAAGAGTCATTGCTTAACAGAAAAATGGGCAATGTTAATAGAATTGAGAACCACTGTTCTAGATTTTATCGCCTGCAGTAAAACTCTAACAAACTACACACAGTCAACTGAATAATTAGAGTGAACAAGACCATTCAAACTACTATTAAATTCTAAATACCAGATGAAAATATCAAACAAACTGTCTACAGTGGCAATAAAACTGATTACTTGAGCTAACATATTATTTTAACAAAACAAAAAAAACATACATTCATGCATACATTCGTAGATAAAAATCTGATTAAGAGTAAGTACTGTGACAGCCATTAACAGTTACAGCCCAAACCGACACAATATTAACGTCACTATAACCAACAGTCTTCGAGTACATACTACTACTACTAGGGATGTACAAGTTATGTAGTTAATAATATCGATATTCGATATTACTTAAATAGTGAACTCGGAAAAAATCTTCAGACCCAGTGATGTACATAACGGTTTTTATTTAGAAGATAAATATACAGGGTAAATAGCGGATTTTATTTTAAAGATAAATACACAGCGAAAACACCGATGAAATAATATTTTAAACCTCGTTAAATACTCAATACTTTATTGCTTTTCACAGTGTGGTACTGAAGGAAAATATAATATAATTGTACTGAAGGGAAAAAAGACAAGATTTACATAAAAAAAATTAATAAACTCTTTATTGCACAGAAACATAAATATACAAGTTAAAAAGCAGAAGTATACAAGGGAGGACTTATCTCTAATAGGGATGTCTTCCAGTCAACCCGTCACTTAAAGTACAATTCACAGCACGAAAGCTCAATACGAAAGACATGAACTAATGATAAATAATAATATTATCTGTAAAAAAATATTTACATTAAAAAATAAAACATCAGCTAAAATTGTCGATAACTTTATGATGGACTATGGACAATATTACCCCACTCCTAGTTGCTATGAATCGTGGGAAACATTTATAGTGGCTGCCCATCGGTTGACCCCGTAACGGTGTCCGAGACTGGCCTATTGCGCAACTTGTTTAATCACATGAGGAACGTGAAAGATTACTAAGAAAAATATAATTTTAAAGAAAACTATAATAAAATATTAGAATAAAAAAAGGAAAAAAAATATGCGCCCAACGTGGGGCTCGAACCCACGACCCTGAGATTAAGAGTCTCATGCTCTACCGACTGAGCTAGCCGGGCTTGATTCTAAACGGCGAAAATGTCAATTAGTTTATACTGTCTGATTAATTATGGTAATTTATTACTTTTTATTTTTGTTAAGGTTGCCAATAAAAAGCAACTGGAAACGGGTATAATTTCGATGAAAAAAGCGTAAAGAGAATTATCTAACAATTATAATTGACAGTATAGTGAACTTAGTTTTTTCTCAGCAACGTTGGGCTATTTTCGTCTCGGCGTATTTCAAATCAGGCCAAACGTCCATGGGCGGGCAACACTTCGCGAGCTATGTAATTTACTTGTTAGTTCGAATCGGCATTCTATAGAGGCTGTATTTTACTAAGGAACCTACGACCGCCCGCGGCTGCTTTCGTGAGGTATTCGCACTATCCCAATTTCGAAAACATTTGTACTCGTCGAGTTTAATGTCACCTGAGAGCAAAATTAGTCACTGTCGATTTGTGGATTTAGTATAATTTGATACACAAAAGATAATATTTCACGGCTTAAAGTAACTTCAGATATCTATAGGTACAGTCACCAGCAATAATATAGGACGATTTTAGTACCTTGTCACAATATCATAGCACTAAAATCTAGTCCACAAAACAAACAATCTACTTTAAACTTTAAAATGAAAAGGAACTAAAATCGTAGTATATTTTTGCTGGTCACTGCATTCGTTCGTTCGTCCAATTTTAAGATTTTTTCATCTCTGGGATTCTGGGCTCGAACCCAGATCCCAGATCTCGGTTGATTCCTATGTATGTGTGATTAATATTAATGTATCGTAAATCGTAATATTTCATGCTACGATAAGACTAGAAGAGTTGATTAAACTTTTAATGAAACTCTATGGCAATTTAATTAAGTTTTTCACAAAACTCACCTAGATTGTATGTGGAAAACAGAATCCAATACGGACTCTTTCAAAAAATCAGGTGGTCTACAAATCTGATTTAAACTTCATTCATCCGCACTTACATTTCTCAAGATCCCTTCAAGATGACGGGTCTGTTGCTAGCTAAAGCAGTTCTGGTCAAACGACCAGATTCTACGGTGGTAAACACCACCGTAGAATAAAACTATCTGGTTTGTACCAGCATCTAATCTATCAGATACAATCAGGTCGAGTGGGACACTAAACCTTCGGGTAATGTTCATAGTTCCCGGTAAACAGGCGGTGTCTGGATCAATAGTGTTGTTAACTGTCTTTGCTTCCTCCTAATCGAATTATCCGATTCGATTATCGAATCATTTGCGTTCACGTCGCCAATAGTTACTTGATAACTCATGTAGAGTAATTTTAATAGAAATGTATCTCTATAGGCTTCCGTATTCATTGTGTGAATACATCATACAACAAATCAGTTGTTCCTTGTCTTTTCATTATTATAACATCCAAGTATAGGATTATGATTCCTTGTAATGCCGGCGCCAGACATGTGCGCAAAGATTTGCACACATGTTTGCAAGACTGCTCAAATATTTGCGACACTGACAGACATGTGTGCAAATGTTTTATCACATCTTTGATCTCACAGTTTGAACATGGGCGACGATTTAGTCGACGCAGCTTGCTTATATTATTTAAATGTAATTCATTGTGTCTATTTTTATGCCCTTTTACGTTTTTGATCCCATATATTCATCTTGTATCAAATAAACAAATACTCTCATTATTCACTCCATTGTTAGTACGTTTGGTTGTTTACGCACGACAGCACTCCACGGCGACGCTCGCGCAACTGACTGGCTGCGCGCAGTGTGGCAGGTTCACAAACATTGGGACTACGATCTGTGATCTCTTTGATGTGCGCTAAAAACCGACACGGAACGGCAAAGCGTACATATTTGGGCAAATATTTGCAAATAGTATCAAAAGCCAGTGCCTCACATGTGCACATCTGTGTGCAAATCTTTGCGCACATGTCTGGCGCCGGCATAAGGAATTTAAAAGAGGTAGATATACCAAGTCTGCAGAATTTAAAATGTAGATAATATCGAGATGAGGATCAAAAAGATCTAAATATAGCGAATAAAAGTAAATATATTTTCTTGGACAATAAAGCTTATTTATCATATTCCTTTGTAGCACAGAGGACCTTTATTAAAGACCCATAAAAAGTAAGTATTTCAAAGAAATCCTCAGTCTATTATCTGAAAATAGTACATAAAAGACATATGACCCACTTAGACTTGAATACAACATACAAATCAAGAAATGTTTTCACCTTACTTCATTTCTCAAAAGTAATTCATTTGTCTCTAAGATCCTACAGTTATTTAGAAGAAATTTATTTAGAAGAATATAGGATCAATGATAATATCCAATTGTAATAACCTATCTACATTATTTCATTTGCCAGTGAGCCGAAGCTGAATGGCTTTAACAATATTACCCACTACAGATCTGTAATAGAAGCGGTATTGTTTAGATAAGGTTATAAACACAATTGGAGTAGCTATAACAATAATACCTACCTATAATAATACCTACTTAACAAAGATAACATCTGACACTGCTAAATTACGTTATCTGCTTTCAATACTGCCCGAATGGATAAAATTAACTGAGTTTAACCTTGTGCTTGTCATAAGAATTTGTACAGATAATTTGGTAACGTCAAAATGGGTGACGTCATCTTGACAAATTGTTAAATTTGCGATAAAAATTCAAAGCAATATACATTAGCTGTGCCGCCAGCCGCCGTTATACTAATCCGAGCAACGTGTTGTGGTTAAATTAAATAATTTCACAATTGGAAATTCGACTATCGACTTATTCGACAAGCTTCGTACATATTTTAACCTTCTGGTCAACCTAACCACGGATAAAAAACCGACTCTCTGTAAGCAATATAGAACTGTTTAGAACAAAATTCAACTTTCTATACATCTTTCTAAAGTTCTAAACACTTAGCTGTCATACTTCCAATTGAAAATTACATTGTAGACCTATTTGAGCGCCTAGCTCATACATCTGATGCTGTCTGTCCTACACAAATATCCGCGTAATGAGTAAGACTTACAGCTCTGTGTTCGCTTGCATCTTTATTAGGAAGACAAAACGGACATCACTACTCGATAGTCGATTTACGGGTCCGTAATACATACCCGTTAGTGCACGCCGGAGTGCCTTGCTTTGTGAAACCCTTTCGTTACGGGAAATTATTGTGTGGATATCTTATTTGAATATGGTTGACGTCTTACAAGATTATCTCGGTGGGGAATGTTGAATGTCTTGTTTAAAGTCGATGTTTTTAGGTTCTAGTTTACTTCATCCAATAAGTATTATTAGTGAAGGTTTGTTTTTAAAGGTTTATACATTTTCGGAATAGTGCAATTATTTACATACACGTGTAATTAAACTGTAAAAGAAAAATTTAAACGGTTAGCAAAATTTTACAGTTTTGGTCAGTAGAAAAATACAATTGGTCAGCAAAATAGCTAATTGGGCAGCAACTTAAATGTTTTCCCTGCCGTCAATTGTTTAATATATGTTCCGATGACACAAATTCTTCATAGATTTTTCCTAGATTTTATACATTTCTGTTAACATATATATTGCTGCTCAAATAGATATTTTGCAGTCCAAATATTTATTCTGCTGACCAAATAATTATATTGCTCACAAAATATTTGTTTGCTGCCCAAATGATTTTTGGCCTTACCTTTTTGTTGCTGACCAAATAATTAAATGGCTGCCCCATTAATTACTTCCCTTAAGAAATCCACGAGTCTTTGTCGGTAGGTACTGTAAATTTGACATGCATTAAAATGAAATCGTAAAGAACCTAAATAAATTTTGATTAAAATATAATCTTACAATTGAACCGCTTACCATAAGTGGTCGTAGGAACATGAAAGCGTTACCTGTAAATAAAAACAAAGCACTGTATTACATAAACTTCAATATCACATTAGCTACATGTGAAAATCTAAAGAACTATCATATGATTGCTCATAACCAGAGAGAGAGAGTATGTATCATATATATATATATATATATTTTTCCTTTATTATGTTGTTTTTATATAGACATATGTATTCTATAAATATATATTATTTTTTATCTATTTCTTTTTATTTTATTATATAATTGTATTTGAATTTTAGTTTTTACTATCTTTATATTTTTTTTTCCTCTTTTGCACTGGTGTCTCTTCCCTCTCCTTACTAAATCTCACACACCTGTGATAGGTTGGCTGGCAGAGATCTCTATTAGAGATAAGTCCTCCTTTGCTTACTTTTTGTATTTACTATAACCAGTGCATTACCAACGATAAAGGAATAAACGCCTTTGTTACTGACAGGGTAAACAGTTATGGCGGTTACGTGGTGATATGCACTATCTTCTATAACGATGCAAGTCTATGATTATGCGAGTCGGTAATGTAAGCCGGCTAATGCTTTCTTTTGCGGCTTCAGAGCTTTGCTATGCTTGTCACTAGTGTTGCTAATACCTCAGCTTTGCGTACATTTTAAGTCCTCTCTTACTAATCATCATTTACAAAAACCGTTATTCCATTTGCTCAGTCTTTTTATTGACATTAACCAATTTTTTGGAGGAAATCAGTGGCGTAGTGGTCAGTACGCCTTGACTTTCGATTGAAAACGAAGCAACCTTCGCCATGGTCAGGCCGTGGATGGGTGACCAAAGCTTTGTGATCTCGAGCTCGTCCGTGCTTCGGAAGGCACGTTAAGCCGTTGGTCCCGGTCGCTATTGGGACTGTTTCTATTCACCAACCCGCACTGGGCTAGCGTGGTATGGTTACGGCCCATACTCCTCATGTGTTTCTCCAAGAGGAAGGCCTGTGACCAGCAGCGGGACGTATTTAGGCTGAGGACAACCAATTTTTTGCTAACTATCACGTGGTGTTCAAACATTTATAAATATTAGGTCCTTACCTATGAAATTGTCGTTTTTTATGGAGATTTTGGGGAATTCTGCATTTTCCATACTAAAATTTTTTCAGTTTTCTTCACAACAACAAATCCAAAGATAATAATATTTGGCATCTATCATTAGACAAGCTTTAGTAATATGTGTAATATCACACTTCATAAAAAATATTTATCGTTTTTAAGTGAATGCAAATAAAATGATGTATTCGGGAGGCACTTAAAAAGAGTTGTCTCCGTGTCCAATTTAAACACAATTAAACTTACAACAAATTATCAAAACAAATCAAAAGAGCTCAAAAATATAGTCTATTTTTAGACGAGGTAATTATTTTTTAGGAATACTCTGAATCTTACTAGTTACAGACAAAATGCTAAGAGAGAAAAAAAAACACCAATTTCATAGGTAAGGACAATATAAACACAAGAACATCAAATAATCATTGAAAGTATATAAGATGCGACGACAAAAGGTGAGCGGTCTGATAACAATCGAAACTATAGAACCTCTTAATTCCAGTAACAACACTGATGTA
This sequence comes from Parapoynx stratiotata, assembly GCA_910589355.1. Classification (NCBI taxonomy): domain Eukaryota; kingdom Metazoa; phylum Arthropoda; class Insecta; order Lepidoptera; family Crambidae; genus Parapoynx; species Parapoynx stratiotata. Next base: position 2,056,875 of record OU342468.1, on the reverse strand, counting down.
AAATCTGATAGCGTAACATCCATCGCCCAACCGATGACAAATCGTTTACAGTAGTCTCGAATCTGCCTCTCGAATGCGAATCGGATGCCGTGAGATTTCGAATAAGATTATCGTCACCGACTCCAATAAGACAGGCACATAAACATATCCATGGATCGGGGTCCATTCATCACGTGGTAACTCGAACAACAGTAACACTTGGTACCGATGACTGGAACAATAGCTATCGGTCGATACCATCGCCGATATGGTGAGGCACGCTGATGCTCCCCGAGACGTTATTGTTGATAAGCTGACTGAATAACTTCCCGGGAGTACGAGTATTCCTTGAATACCGTGCTGGGATTCCTATATTTAGATTAAGCTTGGTTAGACCCAGTACATTTACATCAACGTTACGTAGGTAGTTTTATAAGACCTGATTTTGAGCGCATTAATTAATTAAAGTATTAATGAAGAGCGACCTCCAAAGTAAGAATTGATCCAAAGAATGAAACTGTTGTTATAGCAAACATCTTCAGAAAATGTACCATAACCAAATGATGTTTAAAAAAAAGCACAGTTATTTCATGATGCCATTGATGATAACCAAGAAGCAACGCGAATCCATCTGTCTTCGCCACAAAACAGATAATCAATATAGAAGTTCATACCATCAAGGATATTCTTTTCCAAACAAAGAACAAAAACACTAATAACAGATATTTGGCTGCGATCTGCTGTAACTTATTTCACCAGAATGGTCCAAATTTAAGTAGAACAAACTGTTATGGGCTGTTAAGAGGAAAACATATTGCGCTGACCCGAAATAAAATTGGGATTATGTCAGGACAATGATGAAGCTGTTAGCCTACAAAAATTCTCTTATTTACTTGTTCTTATTGGAAAACACAATGCCTACCAATAAACCCCGAGAAAAAGTCCATAGAAATTTTCCGAAACCGATAAAAAAGGTTTAACTATATATCAAAACTAATAATGCCGATCTATTGTCATGGAAAGAAAAATTGTGAATAGGTATTTTAAGTGAATACAAAACGATTTTAACACATTTTCAGTGAATCGGCTACAGTTCTATTGGAACACTAGCCTTTATTATATTTATATATTTATAATTTTATCTCAAGTAAACACTCATATTTTGTTAGAAATTCTTACTTAACCTAAATGTTAGTAATTATTTATTTAAGGTGCAATTTACAACATTGATTCAGGTAGACACAGTCTACCCTGTCAGCGATCATTTTCAAGAGGCTGTTGGAGCTTGCCCTGACTCTGCGCACTAGAGAGGCTGCGCGTTTTCGCATTGTAGCATAAAAACAATCTACTGCCGCCTGCGCGAACATGCCTGAATCATTATATTACGAGTATCATGTATCATGTATAAATACACATGTTAAAGAATAATTAGGTTAGAATAATGTCGAGGTAAACTATAACGCACTCACGAGGTACTTTACGAGGTAAAATATAACGTGATCACATTTTCGTCTACTCCAAATTACATCATATCATAACAAAATTTAATTAACATTCAAATTAACATTGTGAACCTCATTTATAAGGATTAGGCAACGGTCATGAGTACAATCTAAATGCTGGATTAATCAGGAGGTCTATTTAAAACCGATTTAAATAGCTTATTGCGTGCCTTATCCCAGTGAGAATCTTTATTTAAAGATATACAGAACCTCAACACACACGACACTCACGGTACTCAGAAAGTTTTTTCAGAAAAAAAAAGGAAAAATGTATGGTTATCTAACGTGATATTTAAGCTATGACAACGGCGGTAGCTATACTGCTAGCCAATGAAGTTTCTATTGAGCCTTTGTCAATAACTAACCGACTGGAACATATTATCTGACACAAAAGTCCAGTCTTCAACTGTGGGGAATGTATGTCTAAAATCGGCGAAAAAATTGGAGCTTTTTCAACTTGTCTGTCATAATAAGTTATTTAATATGAATATTTACATGTAATTTATGTTTAAATCATAAAACGGACAAAATAATGATAGTAACCTTCTTAGTTTGTTTATTACGGTATATAAATAAAAAATCAATCTAATTTAATATAGATGATCTTATCAATTTCAAATCGCCGATCGCATTGTGATACTTTGATATGTCATCAACATAATACAAAAGTGTACAGTCACAGCCCATTCAAATACGATACTTATCACTACCGCATACGACTTAGAAATGTAAATCTTATTAGATTTGCTGACAACAAAACTAAAGTATTCGAGAGAGCATACCTCTATATGTCACATGTCAATATCTTTACTATCGTGTAGGAGCCGTGGCTATCTGCTATGCACGATTATATGCGACATTGATTTGAATCGAGCTCGTGATGCTGATAAAATTCAATGTAGGTATATAAATATCCGAAATACCGTACACATAGTATAGGCATACACACAAAATCCTGACAGACAAACATCACTGTCAGTCTACATATTTTTACAGATGAGGATGAATAAATAAAAAAACATTTTTAAATTTGTCTTAACAAGGATTATTAAAATTATTTCGTTTATGACATGGGTGCGATAGGCGTTATTTGTACTGATTATGAATTACTCTTCAATTTGATATAAGCTAACACAGACATTACCAATCCTAAAGCAATAAAATGCCATGTTACAAAGTAAAATGCTAATTACTTTGAAAATTCCCAGACATATTTTGTCTAAAACTGCCCCTATTATAATATTATGCAAGGGAAGCTATTACAAAACATTATCTCTCCACAATTATTCTTCTCAAAGTGTACAGTCCAAACACAAAACTATGAATATTTTACCAACGCGCGAGAGGCGTTTGTAATGAGCCCTCTCGTATTCATAAAATGGCGTCATAAATGTGTTCAATTATGATATTCTTACTGAGACGCTACAACTTGTTGGATTAAGTTATCTTGCTCGAATATATTTGCGGAGGAGCGTTAATAATAGTTACATTGCACGAAAGTGGCGAGCAAAAAGTACAGAAAGGGACACGCAAGACCGGGCGATGCAATAAGTAATGCCTCGATACCGACGCGGCCATCGATTGGGAGCGTTATCTCAATAAAGAGCAACAGAGTGCGTTCATTAGCACTCTGACACGGCGCAATCATAAATTGTCGGGCGTTGGAACCCCGCCGCGACCCGCACGCCTACCCTCGCACCCCTGGGCCCTGATACCTGGCCCTTCACCCGTATTCGACTTTTTGCCATTTCCATTGTTTTTGGTAGGAACCCCATAAACCGTAACGTCTGATCGCTGATACTGGAGACAGGTGTCACCCTTCACGCATTCCAACTTAATTACACACATTTTAGCTGCGCAGCACAATTCGCGCGATAAGCGCACAGCTGCGTTGAATTAGCCGAAAACTTATCGATACCTTATCTGACAACTAGTATTTTATTGTAAGTGACAGACCACCAATCGCTCCGTTTTTAATGGAGATATATCAGAATACAGAGACTACAAAAAAAGCTTGTGCTGTCAAAAATATTTCACAGATACTCGATAAACGAACACCCCCATCAATGTATCACGATAAAACAAAATTAAGAGCGGTGAAAATAGAAAACGGTAAAAACGGTAAAAACAGTAAAAGTCGACGTCTATCGCCAAGTAAATAAAATATCCAAAACTTGCAAACATGGGAAGTCATTAAACCAACCAGCGTGGCACTTAGAGAACTCCTAAAGCCGTCTGGCCAAGCATAAAGATCAATATCTCTGTGGCTCGCTGCCAAAATCTTTTTAATATCGTCTCAGAAGCAACCGAAGAGTGGTTACGGATGATAACAACTAAACTATTACTGAAGCTCGGCCACGAATTGGTCACTCCATAGCTGGGGACCAGTTTTATCATATTGTTAGGGACAATTGGAATTAACGTACCAAAGACGACCGACTGTGAGCGACTTGCCTGGTATGGACATGTAATGAGGAGAGAAAATGATCAAGTCACTAGGAAAGTTAACGACATAAAATTGGGCGTATAGGGAGAAGACCGAAGAAAAGGTGGATGGATTGTGTGTGATGATATGATGAGGGAGTAAGTAGTGACATGACCTAAAAAGAAACTGGGAATAGCCCAGGAGAAAGAATAAGAATGGGAAGTAACTAACCAAGTAGTTCACATCGAGTTGACTTCGAGTTCTCTTCGAATTCCAAATTTTAATAAGTGTAACTTGAGTTTGGTTCCAAAGAGCGTTCTGTGTTTAATAGTCTTGTAAACGGAACTGACGTTGAGGTGCTGTGTAATAAATATTCAATTTACGGCATGCATCTTGCCTTGAGCATACTCGTATTCAAGGCACACTTAATATTTTGATGGGTGGATTGGTTGAATGGCCAGCCTGAGAACATGCTGCTCAAAAAGGCACAATATTTGAAATGAAGCTTAATGGTAACCACCGCACCACTGGTTTGACTACCGGTTTCAAGGTGACGTCATCTCATAGAGTTTCCTGGTTTAGTAACTACTTTCGAGTAAAACAGTGACTATAATTTTATCAAATTCGCGGTCTAGTATCCATAACACAAGAGCATAAGTTTGCTGAATATAAGATAATTAAAAAAAGAAAGAATTTTAAATAATAATTTAATGATGTATCACTATCCATCCATTGTCAAACCCATTAGCAGGCCCGATTTAAAAGATCTATAATAACTTTTAAAGTAAATGGACAATCTGATCATTCCCTGCTGAATTCATTAAAGATATTTCTCGGTGAAATTTAAAATTGCAAAGTGCGACCAAATTATAAATCTGCAGCAGGTGTCCTCATTAAAACGGTTGCAAAAATTCGTGAAACGACACCGAAAAGAGCGAATTGTGTATTCGCAGGCATGATAACAAAACTGTTTGCATTTAATTTACCTCGAATATTATTAAAGGAAGACGTTGCGAATGTAATTTTAATATTCGAGCCAGTACTCAAAAGGAAACAATTACATAAAATTATTGGAATGTTGACCCCATATAAAATTCTTGTTTGTGGCGGGTTTTCTTGCAATTGGAAGAATGAAACTTCATAAAAATTTGAATAACTGTCATAATTTAGTCCAGCTTTTAGAACCAACGAAGCAATCAGTAAGTAATATTGTTTTTATTATAGAACTGGAAGCAAAAAGAGAGATTTGACAAGTGATTTGCGCTTTCAGAAAAAACAAGGGACGCCGAACGATAAAAAATGGCCACAAAAACTTACGAACTACCCGTGTGAAATCCATACATCTTGGTGTAAAGCTGTAATCTTCCACATAAATTAAATCTTCTTAATCAGTCATTGAACAGGTAAGGAAGTTGCTGTAATATAAGCAGCGTAGGACTGTTTGTAATAGATGTGATTGGGGGTTGACCAGCACCCCAATTCTACTATAAATTTAACCGGACGTTCCCAAATCGTTACAGAATAAACATTGATGATTGAAATAGAAGCTTTTGCTTTACGTTTTTTATTTATGTAAAATAGCAAACCGAATGGAATCGAATGAAACCGAAGGCAACCGAACCGCACGGTTGCGTTTTGTTAGCAGAATACCAATAACGTTCGAACATAAGCGTTCCTCCTGCGTTTCAGATCAAAATATAATAGCAGAATTGGCCTACAGGGTACCATAGGGTCCAGCTACACTTCATGAGGGAACGCGGGCACGAAAGTATGGAGTGTGGCCCAGAAGTGTGCGTATCTAGGCAAAATTTTGGTCAAGATGAATAGATAAATGCGAGGCAGTATCCCTAATGGTACAAATCGAAAGCATATTTGCATCTTCAAAACATGACGACCTAAATAGACAAAACATGTTCTTCAAACATGTTCTGTTCTTTGGCAATAAAGAGTATAATAATAATAATAACATACGTAGGCAAGCAGGTGCACTCCAATTTTCCTGTAAAACTCCCAAGCATCCGTGAGTCGTCAACGTGGGTCTATTAAAACGGCATTGGCTCGCTTAAGCTTGATAAAGAAGCGTGAATGAAGGTGTTAAGTTTCACACCTCTGGCGAAACGAACACCTATTATCATAAGCCAAACAAAGAAAAACAGGCGTGAACGAATCAATTAACAAGTACGACGGTTCTGCGGTATCAATGGGAAGCTTTAACGTTTTTAAACATTGTTTTCTGTATTAATAAGATCATTTTTAATATATCGTATTTCAGGTTAGCTCTGAAATTAATTCGCGTCGGCTGTCCCTTGAATCGGAATGAGCATTGTCACCTGTTTTTGCTTTAATTTAAGGATATTGCTTTTTTGTATTTTTCATAATTTGAACGGACAAATTAATTACACAAATAATTCTATTTGGTTTAATTTTTTGCTGGAACGCCCTAGAGTCATTAATTAATTTACATAATAAAAAGTAACTGAAATTTGTACTAAATTAGAAAATTAGGGTTCATCATTTACCATAGACACAAAAATATTGAAAGTGAAACCATCAATAACCAACTAAATTTGGATAACCAATTATTGTTAATCAGCGCACTGCATTTTGAAAATGAAATAACGCAATACTCTTCTAATATAAATAATACACTCGTTAAAACCATCCCGTGTGCCGAACCCTAAATATGGGCAAACACGCGCGTTAATGATTTGGTAGTTCCAGGGATGAATGCCAACGAAACTGGGAGGAAAGAGCAATAAAAATAGGTTTTATTGTGGTGCCATTCACCGGTCTAACCAGAGGCATCGTGTTATATGCGGAACGCATGACAATCAGCTGCACAAAATGTAAACTCAACAAAATTGAGTGCAAATTCTTTCCAATCACGTTCATCGAATAGCGGAATCTGAGGGGTGAAAGGGAGTGGATACTTAAAACAGAGATTTGGGGTCATAAAGCTTGTGTTTAAAAAAAGAGCAACCATCAATAAATCGAAAAGATTTTTACAGCTTATTTTGACACTACCAATATTAGTTTTTTTACCTATATAGATTACCAATGATCGAATAATGCCCTAGTGATAAACATATCATCAAAGAATGTACTCAACCTAATGCTAAATTTTAATTATGAATCAATGTAAATGGTGAACATAATTATTTATTCCAAAAAGCAATATTGGTAAATATGTTTGACTTTTTATCGTTCAATTTGATCATATAACTTAGAATTATAGAATATAACTCATAGATTAGAATTTTTTTTTTATTATTTTGGTAACAAGTACTAACATAATTTAATTATTTAGTTCTACTTGTTCACCTCTACATCTTATTCTTCATGTTGAAACAATACACCGGTGCAGACTCCAAATTTTGTTGCAAAAACCAAACCAAACCTACATCTTTCTTCATGCTAACAATTCAAATCTCTCAAAAGATTGGTTTCGTCATGCAAAATTGATTCCGACCGTTACCAAACACGTGTTAGCTTTTTGCAAGTAAAACAAATGATTTCGATGAAAAACTACATTGAAAGACCACACAGATGTTGCCTAATTTGTTTGGTGGATGAAAAAAACAAAAATGTCAAACCAAACTCTCACACCATTGAAAAATGAGTAGCAGGCCTGTCTCACTTCACATTACGTGGTTACCCCCCGAAGGGGCAAGCATCGAGTCGATTCGCCACCAGCTTGTACCATACACCTACTCTTGGACTGGTTGTTTGGGTTGACTGGAAGATATCTCTCTAGGGGATAAGTTCGCCTTTGCCAACTATTGTTTCTTTTATGTATTGTGTTTTTTTTCTATATGCAATAAAGAGTATATTTATGTCCCGCAGAGATTAGGACTAGATGGAGAAACATATGAGGAATATGGGCCGTACACCACCACGCTGGTCCAAAGCGGATTAGTGAGTGCCAACGGTAGCAATAGCGACCGGGACCAGTCTTGAAATCACAAACTCATCCAGGGTCCAAACATGGCGAAAGATGCTTTCGTTTCAATCAGAACAAAAGTTAACTCACTTCGTTGCGGAGTTGCTTCGTAGTAGTAATTAATTATAATTAAATATTAGGTCCTTACCTATGAAATTGGTGTTTTGTATTGAGATTTTGGGGAATTCTGCATTTTCCATACTAACATTTTATCAGTTTTCTTCACAACGTAAAATCCAGAGATAATAATATTTGGCATGTATCATTAGACAAGCTTTAGTAATATGTGTAATATCACACTTCCTAAAAATTATTTATCGTTTTTAAGTGAATGCAAATAAAATGATGTATTCGGGAGGCACTTAAAAAGAGTTGTCTCCGTGTCCAATTTTAACACAATTAAATTTACAACAAATTATCAAAACAAATCAAAAGAGCTCAAAAATATAGTCAATTTTTGACGAGGTAATTATTTTTTAGAAATATTCTGAATATTAATAGTTACAGACAAAATACTAAGAGAGAAAAAAAACACCAATTTCATAGGTAAGAACCCAATATTAAAATTCCGTTTTTAGCATGTAATTGTAATTTGCTTAAAATCTTCCATTAAACTGTATTTATTACACATTTATTACCATGCATAATTAAAACAAATTTTATAATTGCACAGATCCCACAGACTCTCAATTTTGTTAAATAGCCAGCAATAACACCTGACAACATTAAAATGTATTCGTGGAATACGTTCCACATACGCAAACGAAATAGTAATAATAAAAAAACTTACGCACTTACGAGCACAAATTGATGAATTATTAAAGAAATCATTTAAAACTACACCAATAAAATCTACATATTAATATAACATTTAAAATTCATTTCATATTTCTGAACAGTTCCTAGTAAAAACATTAGTTTAAGTAACGTGTTTAAAATACAAGTATTTTATCAGTAAAATATTTTTTAAACTGACACGGTGGCTCATTCTTGAGAACTATAAACGAGTCATTTGGATAAGTAAAATGTTAAAACCCATTGAGGTTTCCTGGAGTTATTCGAAACACATTTCTGGCTGTGGGCTTGGAATAGAAATGGGATATCAGGGATAACTGCTACTGTGCTACATCTCAGGAAAAATCATCACGTATAACTGGTAACAAACGTTTCTGACAAGCTATTTGAATTAAAAACAGATTATGGGAAAGTTTATGGTCTATATACTTATAGGGTATAACATTAATAAATTAATTATAATTATAAATTGAGAACACGTCATTGTACTAGTCATTGTAATAAAACCCATATGGATGGACTAATCTGGAACAATATACATTACCGAACGTAGAGAGAGAATTAGAGTTCCTGTTACCCCACAGAACACTGGTTTTTCACTGGAATATGCTATCATATTCACTGGATAATTACCGAACGCTGCCTACATTACCTAAGGTACTAATTTATACTGCTAAACGGCTAATTTATATTACCGATTTTTTTTACCTTCAAAAGAAAGGAGGTTCTAAGTTAGTAGCGTATACAAAAGTTATTTTGTATTTTTCAGCAGTTCCCTTTTTTTTAAAGAATAACTTTTTAGAGTTCAGTATTGTCAAAAGATTTTTCTACAACGATTTCTTGATATCTATTGAAGCTAGATTGGGCAAAAAACTGAAATCAATGGTCACTCGTTATAATTTCTTTCTATTCAAACGCGCTCAAGCATTAAATCAAATGAAACTGAATGCCCAAAATCCTACTTTATATAATACTAGAAAGACATTATTTGACACCTTAAAAATATACCGAACAATCTCGTAGATAAAGACGTACCCAAACTGCTAACTCCTAGTTATGAAATTATAGAATGAAACATGACTGCTATTTTTTACCCGCTGTTATCGCCACGTATGTATTATTTATAAGCCTAATTTATCGCCGCTCTCTGTATAGGCGATAAAACTCTTAAAAAAGTAAACTGTCGAGGACAGGAAACGTTCCCAAAGAAAAAACGGACGCATCCGCACTAACAGAGACGTAGTCCGGAATGAAATGACGGAAAAAATGCGTGTCTATCGCTTCATTTAGGTACAGAACTGGATAAAAGAGACGAATATTTCACTGACTTTTATAGCAACGTAATGTTATTAAACAAACAATTCGCCCATTCTGCGACATGTCTTCGGTCGGGGGCTGGTATAATTGATTCTTTCCGGGGCGGAGCGGGACCATTGTGGGAGCTTGGACAACAAATAATATTCTTATTCTGTCAAAGGTCTCTGGGAAATTCTTCCTCATTTCCGTCCCTAAACGAAACCTCACACTCGGCCGATGTAAGCGACAACTCTTCAAAGTGAAATGAAATAGGATGTTATGACAATATGTCAGGAGCATAACATGCGACCGCAACAATAAGTGCGATGTGAAATGTGGTTTGCAAATTTAAATATATATAAATACTAGAAATTGAAAGGACAAACATTGACAGCAAACATATATATCTAAACTTTAGACAAATTTGATACAGGTCATTTCCTACATATTAGATATACTGACATATTAGGTCCTCACCTATGAAATTGGTGTTTTGTATGGAGATTTTGGGGAATTCTGCATTTTCAATACAAATTTTTTTCAGTTTTCTTCACAACGACAAATCCAAAGATAATAGTATTTGGCATCTATCATTAGACAAGCTTTAGTAATATGTGTAATATCACACTTCATAAAAATTATTTATCGTTTTTAAGTGAATGCAAATAAAATGATGTATTCGGGAGGCACTTAAAAAGAGTTGTCTCCGTGTCCAATTTTAACACAATTAAACATACAAAAAATTATCAAAACAAATCAAAAGAGCTCAAAAATATAGTCTATTTTTAGACGAGGTAATTATTTTTTAGGAATACTCTGAATCTTAATAGTTACAGACAAAATACTAAGAGAGAGAAAAAACACCAATTTCATAGGTAAGGACCCTTATGTGGCGATTTCACAGCAGCACAACAATAAAATTTATATAATTTTCGTAAGTATTTTTATACCGCATCAAACAAAAATTTCTGTATTGAATTCTACACAGCATTCACAAGTGAAGATAAATGCTAGAGGTCTAACTAAAAATAAGGTTAAATTTTTAAAAAAATCTGAAGATGCAAGTAAGAGCTAGTGCGAATTAACTTTGTCATACCAAAAACTTCCGACATTAAAGTTGATTGATGTTTAGAACGATTGGTCGTTAAGGCTTGCAAAATCACAGGTTGCACTTAAAAAGGAGGCTACTAACTTGATAATAACCAGGTACGACATTTCTAATAGCGTCATGTCAAAAATGAATTAAATTGATCCACCTCACGAGGCATTTAGGGACTGTGTCATTATACCTAAAATCGTCGCGCGCGGCTTGCTCCACTAACATCGGCTTAAACGCTGCCAACCCAACTAATTCCTGCTCCATCATTATAAAATATTTAGCGATGCACCTAATTTCGTAAATGATACTGGGATATTTTATTAGAATGCCCGTAATAACTAGGCACCCGGACGCAATACGCCCCCAAGTTTGAAGTAATGACCGGTTTAGACCCACGCGAGATTAATACATCCGAGGGATTCGAATAATAACAAAGGTAAGGACAAAAAACTAAACGGCCGGTAAATGGCCGGGTCTACCTGTGCCTGCTTCGGCCGCTGCGCGCCCAATCGACCCGATAACTTCCACCTCAAATATAATAAATCTAGCCGATAAAATTCTTTATTTTTCCCAAAGAGGCCTCACTAATTGTTTTTGGAAACTTGTTATTAGAACAAACTTGGGACGTTGGACATTGGATCATAAGTCCGTATAAAAACAAACCCATTTACGGACGATGAAAGTCTACAGAGTTGCTTATTAAACGAGCCATACCAATTAGTCCGAAGAATAAAGTCTCTCAGTTATAAATTTTATGATGTATTTTTTACCGGCACAGACCAATGGACGTAATTCGGCGCGTATTATGCAAACGTCGGCAAGGGCCTGCAATAAAGAAACAATAAACAAGCGAACACCCAGAGCGAAAAAGGGTTACGGAGCTTGAAAAAATATTTAAAAGCAACTAGACAATGGCCGAGACCGCGGTGCGTCGAAATAAATGAAAAATCCCAAATAGCTCCGGCGAGATGAGTCGCAGAATCTTGCTATACAAATCTCTGGAATAATGCCGGCAGCACTTTCTTATTCTCTTTGACGTAATACTTACACTACCGTGTAATAATGCATCCTATTCATATTTCAGCTTGAAGAAAGAGGTAGAAATAAGCTGTTATGTCCGAACATTTCTTTATAATACAAAAGCAAATATTTCGTTTAGAAATTGGTAGAGTAAAAAAACATTTTTTTAATACCTATTCTAACGTGCTTGGGTAAATAAGAAATTTTACTCGGGATGTGGAGCATAACCTTAATAAAATTTAAGACTGTTAGCATAATAGTCAGACCTGTAATTTAATATAATAATTATAATATATAATACGTTTGGGACATCGGTAATTCCTAATAGAGATTTTTCTTGGCAGGTATCTATATTTTCTCTTTGGAGTTTGACAATTTTTATGATCTCCAGTAGCAGTCTCAAATCATGAAGAATTTTAAGTAGTCTTAAGTCATAATTAAAACAACAGTAAAATCATTACCTGTTTGTTAAAAACATCCTAATTTGTAAAAGTTCGGCGAAAGCCAAAAAATATTGCAAACAGTTGGCTGTTACCTCAAAAAAATGTAGCATTGATGGCGGTATTTGAGTAAAACTGTCAAAAAACACAGACACCTTTTTATTGTCTTAATGATAAATTACAATAATCTGTTAAACAATTAAGACAGATGACACGCTAGAGCCATTTGGGAGCAAAAAATGCCACACATGTCACCACAGGAATATGACACTAATGTCTTGGGTCCGTTTGGGGACATCGGGACAAAAGTTTAGGGAGGACATGTTGAGGGAGAAAGTATGACAAACATTTTCATATTCTGAAAAATAACGCTTTTGCATGACTGATGATGTTGATGTTAAACAAACGTTTATTTTAAATTTATGAGAATCTATTCAATAGAAATAAACGTGAAATTGAGACCATTGAGACACTAATTCCATTACAATGCTATAATTGAGGTGAAGTAAATTGATTATCAGGCTACGAAATGACAAAATTTTGACCACTGAGATCCTATTATCATCCAATTGTGCCATTTGTAAATTAGCTGACTCAGGGCCCAACATGCATCAACAGTACTGGGCCAGAACTGTTAATGTTTTTAGAGAAACGCACCAATTCAAATTGACTATAAATAAATACAAACAGCCATCATAAACTGCCACAGCAACAAACTAATTATAACTTTTACGGAAGTTGTTACAATTATGTTACACAATTTACCGAACTTACCATTCCATACTTTACTACCGTGACAAAAAGATAAAAAGGGCAGAACAAATATAATAGGCGGTGAGAGTGAAAGAACGCAAGCTTTTAAGGACAATAGAAAAACGATACTTTTCTGTTAAACAAATTCCTTTGGGCAGATAGTTTACATTTGTTGAATAAGTAAACTAATTTTAATGGCGTTATTGGTGCAATATGTTTGTGTTTAAGATATTGACTCATTGCGTTTCTGGAACTGTCAAAGGTACAAAAAATGTTGACATTGAATAATGTTTTTGTCTTAACAACATCTTCAGTAACGGTAACTTTGAATGCCTCATGTCCACCAGATTCATTGGAAACATCGATATTGATGTTATCTCATAATTATGAGAACTGTTCTCAAAATTTTTATTGACTCATTTACCACATATAAATTTGATGTCAGATTAAAAGGCTAGTACATTTTTCTAATGACAATGAACCATCGACAGTAATGCAATGCGATTTCTCAATCGGTAGGTTCTAAGTGGTTCGTGTGCCACCTTTGACCGCAAGATATTTGTTATTCGAGATTGTACCGGGCGCCAAAATGTTATGACTCGATCTGAACCGCAGAACTATTTTAATGGCTCCATTAAAAGTGATAGCAACAAATTGTTTTTGTACCACACAGTCAGTTTTAGTGACGTAATGATTCGGAACTGAAATAGATAATTTTGAAACGTAATAGAATGTTAAATAATTATTAAATTATATTTAAAACACCCAATTAAACTATGAGCTATATAACTATTACCTATTCAGTATAAGACAGATATTGACAAAGCTGCAGTAGTTTATTTTCAATAAACTTTTAATAAGTTATTGTAATAATGCAGCAAAACAAATTGCAGCATTAATTACAGTCAACTTTAAACATTTTGGAAAATAAACTACAAAGAGGAATAATATATCTCATACAATTACGTATTATCTAATATGACTGTAAAATTTTATTTCATCGAACTTCCTTTTCTTCTACCAATTTATCGATGTACAGTATCAAACTGCCGACATCATTAAATTATACGTCATCTAGCCGCATTCGGACAGGAAATTTCTTCATACCGTTTCTGTTTATCGATATTTGAATCAACATACACATTTTATACTGTTTATGTAGGTAATTTTGTATGTCATGTACAAAATTTGAAAATTATTAGATCCTGTACAAAAATAATTAAAATATTGATATCTAGATTCCGTTTTACATTTCACGATGAAAATAAATTAGTTTAAGAACATAACTGTAAGCATAAATCACGTCATTACAAGTGTAGGAAAAAGGTACTTAGAGGTAATAAATGCATTATGCTCAGCCAGTGACTAGCTTAATTTCCAGTCGTGTCACCAAATTCCTCACTGACGCAAAATGACGTAATACAGTAGAAATGCGAAGTGTGAGGTCTCGCCAGGCGACCGATTCATTACAATTTGTTACCAAAACACTTTGACGTAGAACAGGCGCACCCGTCACCTCGGGATTAATTACGACTGCACCGGCCACTTCACTCCACCCCCCACGATTAGACGATAAAAAAACCGGGCGCCTAGATCACATGAGATTTGCATCGACGCGCTCGGTCTGTCCAAACAAAACAATGACAACTGAATTGTCGGACGACTATTAGAACGAATTGCCGTACGTGCTTCGGGAAGCGTTCGTGATTCCGAAGGTAATAAAGGAATGAAGCCAAAAGTAATAATAAACCGTGTCACGCTATTGTTTTCCTGTGCTATAATATCGATTGCAAGCAAAAACCCGTTTATAAGCCACATATAAATATAATTGGACGTTGTGCTAATTACACACTCAATACCTTTAATAAGGCCGCCGCAATGAAACAGCAATTATGTAATTAGCTTAACCATAAACAAAGCATTACTATGATTTATCTTTAAAGCTGTCTATTTTTACGAGAGCAGTCGTACTCCTCGGCTCCTGTTTTGCAAATTAAGTTAAATACGCAATTAGAGTCCAAAAGAAAATTAATCCGTATTTCAATTTCGCTTCGATTAAAACTTTCTTAATTATACCACCACAGAATTTATAAATATCTGTAATAAAAATGTAAATAGACTCAGTTTTGCTTTTGGATTTCCTTCGCGGTACTAACCACAGGCTTTAGAAGTTAAAAAAGGTTTAAAACTTTCATAAATTACTCTGCCTGTGACTCATTTGTCAAATACCATTTTGTGGTGCATTGGATGTGACAAAAAATCTCCGCCATCACAATTCCAAAATCAGTAGAGTGGTATTGTTTTTGTCCACTGCACTATATCAGTCAGATAAACTGGGCTATTATCAGAGAGATAAACTGGCTCCATCGGTGAGTAGGGAACT
Organism: Parapoynx stratiotata; assembly: GCA_910589355.1. Lineage (NCBI taxonomy): Eukaryota > Metazoa > Arthropoda > Insecta > Lepidoptera > Crambidae > Parapoynx > Parapoynx stratiotata. The sequence continues at coordinate 2,041,243 of OU342468.1, read as the reverse complement.
GAGATAGCAACGTCTCCATTGAAAAAGATAATGGATCCGCCGAGATACTACTGTAGTTTTTTGTATTTTGATTTGATCTCCCCAAATGTAGACATCGCAAAATCAAATATGATGCGTGATCTTGACAAAGATGCATTTACGCATAGAATGTAATAAAGTATCGCTTATATTTTACTATAAAATATTGATATCGCACGATTTTACATTTACAAACTAAGATTTCTTGTGCAAAATATTTTATACCAAGTATATCAGCAACTGTATTAAGATCGACAGTATACATGAGAGGTCCTTTAGAAAAACCAGAGTAATGATCCTATACTTTGAACTTGAGCGATCTGGAACAAGAAATATCGTTTATGGAAGTACTCTTTACAAATTGAGACGTTCTAGCTATCAAGATGAATACAAAGGCTCAGCGGCGGATATTCTTTGGAAAATCTACTAAGATTGAGCCAATAATAATATCGAGCACGTACGAACAGAATGATACGGATATTACGATCCCCAAAAGACTGCAAATAGGTGACGAAAGTAATAAGAGACGATATTGAGTAAAAATATAAAATCAGTAAAAACAACTATCTCTATACTTCACAATAGGTAACCGCTTGTAAACATTGCCGAAAATCAGAAACATGCACTTAATACTAAAAAATGTCCATTACTTGAGAACAAAGTTAGAAATTTCTCAGAGATTTATTGAGAGGTTGATCATTTTGGACGAGTGGCTTAGTAATACAAATGGGCTGGTTCCTCGAAGTCCGCGCTAGACTCCTGAAATCTGTACGTAGCTTCGATAAATCAACGACTCGAGATCTCACAATAAGAACTACCCAAATGAAACGAGGGGGAACAATTAATGGCTGTTTACGCAAGAATATTAATAAAACCAACAAAGAGTAATAAATATGAGTGTTTTGGTAAAGGATTAATGGTGAAGTACATTGTAACAATAACTGGTAAGACAAACAAGATCTGCGAAGCTTCTATTTGAAATAGCTTAATTAAGACATACAGTGACCTTAATTATCTATGATGAGCAAAAACAAATAATATGATATTTCTAATATACATTTTAATTACTTTGATGAACAGTAATAAGTTACAAAAAACATACCCAATTTATTGTAAACCATCTGCCCCGAATGTTCGCTAACCATTTTAACGGATCAACAACAAAAGCCCGTTTGAACCCAAACCTCGAACTCGAAACACAAATTAGATTCGCATTAATGAAACGTGGGCGGACAGAAATGATGCGGCACAATGCCACAAAAAAGTTTCTAAACACTGAAAAATAGTTTGAAACCATAACAGCAATTACACGAACGCTATCAAAGTAGGGAATGGGGGTGGAATTAAACTGGTCACGTCGGAACGATCCCGCGGGGCCGCCCGAAACTATGCACCTGTTTTATTAACGCATCGCTCACCTTTGTTACGATACAATAGACTCCAAATTGCACCTCGAATTTTTCATACTCAGAAACGGACACTCATCTATGCAGGTAAAGTTTTTTTCAATATACGTATAAAAGAGCGTGCGATCAGCTTTTATATTCGAGTTTTATGGGAAATTATTGAAAATTTGTTTCTAAAATATACAAACGGACATTTATGGGTGATAAAACTTTCGATTTTACAATCTCATGAAAATGAAATAACAAGTTCAATTAATAAAGATTCGAAATAAACCAGTATAAGGATAGTGTGAATAGTAATATAGCCAGTTTATTGAGATCATAAAACCACGATAACCAATGTCACATCGCTACACGCCAGAGATTAGTCTTATCTTTAGTAACACCTCTCCATGAAAAACGAATTTATTAAATTAATCAAAAAATCAGAGAAGATACTGCAATTTTATGGCTGTACAATGATAGGCTATTACCATTTTTGCAGGGTATTATGTCTCTCGTAAATATTATTAAGAGAAGTTAGATAGCAAAATGAATTATTCGGAAATTTACAACAACGAATTTTTTAAATTCAATTGGTGCGCTGAACGGAAATGAATTCGAAAGGAAGCAAAGATGTGGTCAAATATTTTAGTCACATCTCTAGTAACCGCTTTTAGTAGTTACATAAATAACTCTTTATTAGTAACATTAAATACCTACTCCGCATATTCATGATATGGAAGTGTGAAATGATAACCATTCGTCTTGTCTCTAATATGGTTATGGAGCAAAACATTGCTACGATATGTTGCTCTAGTTGGCAATCGACAAAAACCTATAATGTAACCTGGAGCATGCTGTCAGAGAAAAAAGCAAGCCAAGCACTTGATGACGTCATTAAAAAAGGCAAGTCCAAGATTCAACGACGATTCAAAGTCCTGGTTTTATAAATTATACATTTTATGGGCACAATCGCTGATCTGTAATTATAATGTGGCTCAAGAGTCACGTTCGTCGGACACTGCAAGCCATGAGGGGCATGAGCTGTGTCGATATAGTTCCCATTTGGATGGAGGCGTTTCCGAGATGCTGGCTTCAACAGTAACTGCTGGTGCTATAACGGTTTGCTGAGTATGATTGCACTGGCATTACGGCATTAGCGTTCCTCCAGAATGGGCTAATGCGGCTGGTAAGATACAGTTCGTAATAAGATTGGTAACTTGCAAAATAGAGCGAGAATTCGTTGGTCGTAGAGGTATTTTACCAGCTACATTGTGCAGTATGGAGACTGCAACTTTATACAAGATAATACACTTTACTAGAAGGAGCATGTGCATCGAAATTGAATGTTTTGTGCAAAACGCTTTACCTTTCACAATACGATTTTGCTTCGAAATCAGGTTGTAACTATGCCTGTAGGCAACCGTAGACCTTAATTTTATGGGTTCTTATATCTACTTTAGCGTTTATCAGTTAATGGGACTGATATTTTTTTATTTTTATAGTAAGTTGGAAGCCTTTGGAATGCGAAAGACAATTTGGGTCCGAATTCCGTTCATTTTCTAGTAAAAAAAATATAACATAAATAAACCAGGTCTATGTATCTAATCTTTAGAGAACTGTTAAAAGTATCTTTGATAACTGGACTTTTTTTTCAAACTATACATCTTCATGTTTCTAGTTGACTACCAATAACTTCTCTATAGCAATTACAGTTTTTGCTTGAAATGGATATAGCTGCATGTCTAGTCTGATGCAGGTATGTATGGACAGGTTAAAAAACATTTTTAGTCATTTTTAGCTTGCTTCATAAAAAGAAAGGAAAACCAAGAAACTGTATTTAATCGCAATATTTAGTAAGATAAAGCTTAATTCACCAGGGCTTAAATCTCTAACTGTTAGAACCGTTGCGCCATCAAATAAACTTATAGATGTAAACGATAGATAACAATGAACGGGCCATGACCTACCTTAACCCGTCGAGTCGTTCTGACAACGGGCACTCCATACAAAAACCGTATCAAATCAGTCACAGTGAAAATACTACCATTGTTGATGTGCCGCTTCTACTTAAATTATGAACTTGTACAACATTATTATTTATCTTTATTTCTCTGAACAAGCTTTTTATAAAAAATGTATCAAAATATATTCATCATCCTACAGCGCTGTTAACAGTTTTATTTGGTGTCTCTGAAAAATCTCTTGTTTTTTCATAATCTTCTATTTTACTCGTGATATCTACATTAACTTATTTTTGAGTTTCGACCTCAATCTCTTCGCCCTACTTTCTGCATAACTCAAAAATATTCATAACTTTTCTGGTTACATACTCATTCTAACTTCCACTACTTATGATATGAATTATTATATCAGTATATTTCCAGTATCAAAGTTTCATTCATTTTTCGATACATTCGCAAGCATTTATAAATCCAAAGTAATCGCTATTGTGATCACACTAAAAATATGGCTTCTGCATTGCAGACCCTCACTCAAATAAAAACATTCTTTAATTCTCATGAATGAAACCTCATAACCCTTTATCAGTAAGAGCTTTAAGCAATATCGGAGCGAGTAGCTATAAAATAAACAGCTACCGTCAAAACTTTATTATTTTACAGCTTATGAGATGAGTTAATAAAATCATTAACTACGAGTTTTGGCAGGTGGGGACGAATATCGTGAACCATAATGAGCATTCATTTTAAAAGAAACTCGTTTTTTACAACTTTAATGAAATCAGATCCATTTAAGTTAGAGCCATATTTGTTTATTGGGTACGACAGATGTTGCCACTACAGCTGATATCGAAATGCCGGGTTAAATGAACGTTAAATTCTTAATAATATATCGAGAGGTGACAACTAACATTACTACATTATGAGATCAATAAAACGCACTTTCGATCAATTAGCTTCATACAGTGATTCGTGTCATATTACTTCTTTCATTACTACAACTAATAGCAGAAGGATTTTTCAGTCTCTAGTAATTTTATGGAAAAAAAATTATTCTGATATTTCCAAATTGAAAAATCCTAAAAGAATCACTAATTTTATTCTAAATAAAAAAATAGTAAAATAAATAATATGCTTCATTTCTCTTTCATATTATGTCACTTACATTATGTAGATGATTTGATTTGTCCTCTTTAATATTAAATATGTTTAATGTTATTAATAAAGAGTACTATACTTACAACTTTTGAAACCATTACTCGATTGCCAACATCTATTAAAAATCTTATGATACCAAAACAACATCGGAAGGGACAAGTCAATTTCATCAAATATCGATTGTGTAATTAAGAAACACCGCAAGTCGATCAAATGCACCACACGCTCGATTAAAATACTCGTTTATTTGTGACCATAATCACAATTTCACGCGTGCTTATGAGATAATGGTCATGTTTACTCGTTAGTCACGGTACCTGTTTTTGTGTGCGTTTATCATTGCGGGTGTGTTTGAAGAAGATCTCTTCATAACACGAATCTCCTTAGTATGCATTTGTCGAATTATGACTTATACACATTAAACAGAGGTACGAAGAATTGAAGCCTTTGTCTCTTGATCATAAAGTAGCATTTTAACTCAGCGCAAATTTAAATTTGAATTTAGTACTAGCGTATGTTAATTAAACGGTCCATATAATAGGGATGTTATAAAATGGAGTGGTGGAACTCTTCATGCAAATTACGAAATTGCCTATACAGTGACAACAGAAGCGAGAAGTTATCTGGAATGCGCGTGATACGACCACGCAACTCTGAATAAACGCCCCGTAAAGTCATAAAACCAGCCGCAGTAATACCAAAGGACGTCTATAAATTCTTTATTTTATGATCTCGAGCATACATTTAATTCTAAGAGACCCCACTGCTTCCCTTTTTATCACATAAATATAAAAAATATAGTGAATTTTATACGTTCCGTAATCAATGTTTAAACACTATCGAGAGAGGTAAAATATTGAATATATTAACGAGGGTATCACTAGGTATCGTATAGCGATGAATAAAATAATTAACATGTTGATTGCGAGACCAATTTTAATGATTGTATTTAGTTTAACAATCAAGTTGGACACCTTTAAAGCTGTTTTATTGTAAGCATACCGCCTATTTTCAAAGACGTCTATTTAAAAATTATAATACATTTTAAAAATACAACAGAACCAGTGAACATGAAAGCGTGCGATTCCTATAGACAGACACACGTCATAGCCGATATCCGACAAAGGGCAGAATATTTTGTACCAAAAACGCAAAGTAATAACGCATGCCGCCGTAATTTCGTTGAAAGCCACCCGATTGTTGGTTACGGACAAAAAGAACGAATTCTTAGATGTTTACCTTTTCAACGATATGCGTAGGAGTGATAGTGTAATGCAGCATGCGACTAAGGGTTCTTGATATTTGGTAGATTGATGTTTTTTAATATAAGTGTGAATTATTTTAAAAACGTGTTCAGTCGCACATTACAATACCGGCTACAAATAAGAATCTGAATCTTGAGTGTCTTATACATGTTACAGATAACTATATGTTATACCGGTAGTATCCATACAAAATACTACAAAAATAACATCAACACGTAATTTATTGTAAAAATAAATTACGTGTTGATGTACCATATAAAAAGGGTTACGATGAACGCGCTCAAGAATACTATGTTTCGTCCCATAGCTGTGTACACTCCTCCTTACATAGAGAAACACATGAATACATCATTTTATTTGCATTCACTTAAAAACGATAAATAATTTTTATGAAGTGTGATATTACACATATTACTAAAGCTTGTCTAATGATACATGTCAAATATTATTATCTCTGGATTTGTCGTTGTGAAGAAAACTGATAAAATGTTAGTATGGAAAATGCAGAATTCCCCAAAATCTCCATACAAAACACCAATTTCATAGGTAAGGACCTAATATTAAAAGAATACTAATAAATAAATCATTGCCAAGAGATTACTCTTTTTTTCTTCGAGAATACAAGTAAAATAAAAGAATCCTGCGTCTAGTACCAAGTGCACTCACGTGCGCTATCCCCCGTACGTTCTACTAACAGCACACAAAGGCATGCAAGGAAGGCAGCAAGAGTAAACAGCGTTCGCAGACCGAGCGCTTTTAGGCACAATAGCCTCCGACCCTACACGTCACCGGACATCACATTGAGCAGAAATACAAACATTTAAAATATCATCAGACACGATTATACCACAAAAAATATAGAAAAAAATATGTCCGCCCACAATTATCGGTCCCCAGGAGCACAATGGTAACTTTTACGAAGATAAACACTGCCGGAGAAGAGTTTCGAGAAAGAAGCGACGCTATGAAAGCACTTAGGTGTGATCAATTTTAAACTCTAAATAGATTTATTACTTTTCCGAAAATTCTGCGGAACAACTAGTAAATTATTTTATTAAAGACCACACAAGACACTGTTTAGAATAAAAATTTGTTTGTCTTCAAGCTAAGCACATGATGAAGACATATCTGACATAAACTTGAATTGCAATGCGTAAAATGTAATTTGTGCAGAAACACCAATAAAATTTTAATGAATATTAATATCAATGATACCAAAGGAATAGTACATAAGAATAAGAAGAAGAATAACCGACACGACAATAATGATAATGTTCGACAAATTATAAGATCCGGAATTCCAAAATTTACAATCTATGATTTTATTGCAAGCAAAAACTTAATACGGCTATTGTGGAGTATTGATGCGATGTTAGCTCAGGTGTCGAGATTGTGAAGCAATCATCTCAAAGTCAATATTCTTCCAAGATATGAGGCAGAAGATCATATTTCTTCGCGAACAATATATTGTGCAACGCTGAATTTGTTTAGGACTCCAACATAACTTGCGTAACGAACGGATGGTTTAAGCTGGATTCAATGCTTTACATTTCACGGTTTTTACAAATGATATGGCAAGTGAGGTAATTATGTGAGTCTGAACATTATGACTAGTTTCTTTGAAGCTGATAAAACAACACTTTGGAATTTTTCAAATGAAACGTAAATAGACAGCTCAAGGAGAGAAAGGAAAGGATTGACTAGAACATACAAAACTCAGCATTGAATCCTTTCAAGCAATAAAATCCAAAGTAACATTTCATACAGTTATAATATAAGCCATGATAGTGTAGCGCTGATCAATAAATAAAAGAGAGCGAATTAAAAACGAAAATGTGTACAAAACAAAACAATTACTTTATGTTTATTTCATAATTATTGATCCAGAATCAAGACTGAAGATATAACGTATAATTGCGCTAACAATCTCAAACGGAAAGAATATGGAGAGCTTTAGAATATCTAGAGAAGATGTTACGCTTTTGTACCATTCGGTCATTTCAGTAAAAAATATTTTTGGTACAATTTCGAATTTAAAAAGGCAGAATAAGGAATACCTCAAGAATGTTATAAAGAATCGTAATTAGCCCGGACTATCCAGCTGAACATAGAAGAAAAAAATACCGCTTTAATCCCAAACAAAATTACAACCATGACAGCACAATTCATAATGTATTTGGACCAAATAATATAACTATTGTAAAAATACACAGCAGAACACAATAACCACAATTATTCACAATAACACGAGGTGTCAAATGAAAGAACAACTTTCTAACACATTTTCGAGTTTCTTTAAACCAAAGTAATTCGAAATAGACCATTTCGATAGCAGGAGACAAATAAGTACAAGAATATTCGGAAAAAGGGGTCGAAAGCGGCTTATTTTACAAACACTCGATAACTAGATCAGAGAAACTTATTATTTCTCACACCAATAAATAGGGTTAAATATATTTTTTTTAAATATTAACTTAATAAATTTAACTTAATATATAGTCTAATTATTACAATTGTATAACCACCGGAGTCGGTAAAAGCTTTATTACCTAATTTACATTACCCAATTTATTACATTAAACCCCACTAGCCTACTGCTTTGTACTAGTGTAAGGCGAGTGAAATCTAGACTTAAAAAAGTTGATCTTAACTGTTTTTCGTAATCAAGTAAATGTAAGACGTAATTATTTAAACATATTTTAATGCAGTCAGGAGCAAAACTTACTGGTTCATCATAAATACCCAGTCTTGGTTGAACTTATCTTCTTATCTTATCAATACGGGCGGTTTCCGCAACTCGACGTCCAGTTTGCGCCTGTTTTGCGTTGTTGGTTGAACTTATGACGAAGAAGTGTACATACAATCAAAACGTCAAGATACTAAGATATACAATCATTTGAACTACAAAGTTGTTAGTACTTTCTTAGTACTAGGAAATAGAGGCTTTTTCAAGGTCATGATACTATGTAGCCTACAGCTGTGTGAATCTAAATCTATTGATATGGCGACTCTATGTCGAACGGCTTCAGCATACCCCCCGTAGGGTATCGAGGCGTGTCGGCACGGCCGGTGGCAGGTGTCCACGGTCACGTGCGTCGACAACTAAACGACAACGTTTTGGGACAACTAGACTATTGGAGTATTGTGGTATTAGTACGTCGAGTTGACCACGTACTAGACCTCGCAAAAACAAAAACACGAGCAAATTAGACTGTTTCGCGTGTGAAAGTAGGAAAATTACTTAGTATTATTTTTAAGCGGTAACATTGTGACTGACAATCGTACTATTCTCTTGCCTTTTTCCCGGTGGGAAAGGTAAAGATAACAGATCTCCACTTACTGTATACACTTTTGAGGGCTAGGGCTTCTGTTCTCTGTGGCCCGCTAATTCTGCAAATGGACTCTCCTACTGTTTACCATCAGGTGGTGTTGAGTTAATTGTTGTGCTTTTTATAAAAAAAACTTCATCCAATATCTATAAACACATAACAACATATCATATAAACATTATAGTATTATATTTTGCGACCCGTTGAACACCCATTAATGATAACTCATTGTGTTATTGCTAAAACCAACATCTACCAGCTGACAGCGGTAAAACCTAGCATATATTTTAATTCGAGTAGTCGAAGTCAGAAAATATCGTCTCATTTTCAGAAATACTTACATTTACCAAGTCGATATAATATATTATATTATATACACGAGCTAAAAAACCAATTGAACCTATTTTAAAGTATTTGTTCTCATAAGGATATAACATTTACATGAAATAAGAAAATAGTTTTTCATACAAATGTTTCCATAGCAATTTTTAAAGCACCACAATAACCTAAAAGCACACTAAGAGACATAAAATTTTATGTCTTTTAAATTACTACTCTATGTTACGATATTGAAGTGATAATAAGCAGTAAAAATATAGCTATTAATATTAATGAAAAGACCAATTTTCACACTTGTTATAATCTTCTTAAATACGACGCTATTACCCGCGAACCATAAATTATTTATTTATTTAAGGAAGACCGTTACAAAGAAACAAACATAAAAACGTAATAAAACAACAAATTTGATATCTCTCAAACGACTATTTTATACCAGGACACTTTGACCGATAAGATATTAAATTTTAATAAATTACTTATTTCTTTCAAAATTACGAATTCAAAAACAAACACGTGATCATAAAAATTACACATAAACATTGATTAAGTCTCCTTTTAAAAGATATGGTTGATGGTCTTAAGTTTGTTGGTTCGCATACTATTTTATAAAAATAAAATTATTTATTTTACATATTTATTTATTTTACAGGTAACAATTGTACACTCTGGGTTTAGTTACTACGATACCATTATGAAGGATAAAAAGAAATGTTATGTATTAATTAAACTTTAAGCACAGTGAAAGTACCTACGAATTTCTAACAAACAAAAGAAAGACAATTAAAAGCAATAAAATTTTCGAAAAAATTATACCTTCTTAAAAATTGTATCGTTTAAGCTTTATTTTCAAAATCCCTCTTTACTGCAACCTAAAAATCAAACAAAAGAACAATAACCAAAAACACATCGGAAACATTGGAAAAACATTTTACCGTTGGAGATTATACAGAGATGTAACAATGAGATATCTCAATACAGGCGCCTAATCACTGTAGCCCTTTCATTGTAGATAAAAGGCAAGTTAGACAAGGCTACCTTTGCGGCAATATTGGCGATGAACAAAACGCTAAACTGTATGGAGACAATGACAAACAATAGCGTTACTGAGCGATTCTTTGCCATAACTCATTGGAACGTAAAAGTTTACGAGGCACAGGTACCGATGCTTATTACATGGTTAAGATACTTACTTTTAACAGGAACGGGATTAAGAGAGAATTCTCTATTAAGGATATGTTTTAAAATGTAAAAAAAATATAATTAGTTTTCTAGTAAGGCAAAGTACTGGCGACAGAGGAATTTGGAAGGTAGAAGAGCATGCACGCGACAAAATATGTTTCCAAAAATGTTTTATTACCCGTATGGGCAAACTTATTGAATAGAGGATTTGAGAAATGCTACAGAAGTGCCTAGAGAAAATAACAAAAACATAATTAATCTATAAAATAATTTAGGAATTGTTGAATTTTTTTTAAAAATCTGATACCAAATGAATGGCTTTGTAATAGCGGCCATAATGTTGCTTGTGGCATATTTAATATAAAACAGTATGAAATAAAAAAATTGAAAGTTCAATTCATAAAGAACACATCTAATGATAACTATCATCAATACATTCCAAAAACATCGGCATCCATAATTATTAAAGCAAACGATATGTGGTGCCGATAAAAATACACCGGCTCGTTAAAAACGAGCATTAAAAGTGTCTAGCTAGAAACAATTTATAATCTGACGTTATTATTTAAATATTAACACTCGGATTGATATACGGCTGTATTCGAGTACGTAATCGATATAAATAATGTTGTGTGAATTGAGCCAAGTTCGTGAGGCGTGGAGAGTGGTGGGACGTCTCATCGCGACCCGGTAGTCGTCTGCGCCGCTTTATTAATCATAGTGTAGACGCCTAGAGGCGTGGCCACAGCTTATTAATTCCTGTAGAATTATTAAAACGACGCCCGTACAAGGCAGGCTGCTCGTCTACTCGTCTTCTCACTACTGCGAAAGGAATCCTGGTGTTCAACCCGATTAATATAAATTAAGAGATTATGGTATGTAATACTAGCTCGTGTTACAATCTCTTAATTTATATTAATGCACTACAATAGATTGGCTATAGCTTGACGACCTTTAACATTGTTCAGTTATTTGCATATTTTATTAAGTAGGTATGTCGGACATTCTGACATAGCAGAGAATTATAAATTTAATCATAACATAGAAGAGGAATTGAATATGTTAGATAGAAAAACATTCATACACAAGCACAACATGATTGAGATTGTCAAAATATAAAAGTAATTTAAACATTAGGAAATCTATATAAGTCCAGCGTTACTTTTTCTTTAATCTAAGGTCTCTTTGCTGTAACTGACAATGAAATAGTGTTTACAAGAAGTCCTTGAAAAGATAAGAAATAAAAGGTTAGATTAAGAAGTAAGAGACATCGCCGCCGCATTGTTCATTATTAACGCTTTGTTTAGATCATACATATTTATTTTAATCCTCAATTTATAAAATATACCGTAACATAACTTCTCTCATAATTTGGCAGAAACGGAAACTTAAACAAAAAGGGAACACGCATAAGCAAATGAAAATAAACTCTAAGAAGATAATAATTCTGTCATTTTTGCACATAAAATTATTCAGGAATCTATCTCGTTTTTTCGTCTTGACATGACTTTAATGGATACTTCATGTGAATTATGATGTGGGTGAGAGTGAATGCTGACATGACCAATAATAGAGCAGAATGCAAAAATAAACATATTATACGGACAATGACGAAGACCCTTTTTTGTACTATGAAATTTTTGTAAGTTATTTATGATGACTTATTAAGGATGTCTGGTCTAAACTGTCATAGTCATGAGCCTCTAAAAACGTTAGAAGAACTGAGGACCGAGGAGCGAGATAGGTTACAACAGAATTTTTGGTAAAAAAAACTGTCACCAACTAATGGGAAGTAATAATTGGGCAGCCATTTGATAATTTGGTTAGCAATATAATTATTTAGTCAGCAGAATAATTAATAAAGCAACAAGATAATTATTGGGGCAACAAAATAATTAGTTGAGGTGCAAAATAATTATTTCGGCAGCAATATGTTACCGGAAATGTATAAAATCAAGGAAAAGGATCAATGAAAGATCAAGGATGTTTTTTGTTTTCTGATAGATTAGGTTAAGGTTTTTTTTGTTGCCCTTAAAAACAATATTTGTGTCATCAACACATCTATATTAAACAATTTGGCAGCAGAGAAAACATTTGAGTTGCTGCCCAATAAGTTATTTCAGCTGACCAAATGTATTTTTTTGCTGGGCAAAATTTGAATATTTTGCTAACCGTTTAAATAACACCCCAAACTAATGTAAACATCGGCTAAGTACTACGGATCCAAGTTTTATAACCTAATTTAATGTCTCAAGGATTTTCTGCTCTGTATTGTGACACAATGCGATTTTCGTCCAAAACCACAGTTCTAAAAATCACCACAAGGAAAGGGAGTAAATACTGAAGATTTATCAGGTGGCGGGCCCGCTAAATGGCCTGTAGGTTGGAAGCTACCGGAACGCTCCGTTAATTATATCTAGCCGTAAAGCTAAGCTTGTAGAACCGGGACAATGATTCTTGTGGATTCTCCTTCAAAAATGATCCTTAAGTGCAAGACATAAGATATTCGCGAAGGAAATTGTAAGTGTGCAGTATCGGGCTATTTATTGGTGGCTAACGAAGGTTAATTGACTGGGCCCGTGGCTTGACGACGCTACTCCTTGTAGCCCAGGCGGCCAATAAGACTAAGTAAAACGGTGATGTAAGGTATAACCTAGTGGACAGGACATGAAGGTAAGGGAAACGGGATTTCCTAAAGCTATTAGGGCTTTTGTGGGAAAGGGTAAAACACTGATGGTGAAAGAGGACAAAATAAAGAAGAACAGCAGGAACGCGAAAAACTAAAAATGGTAACACAACAGCATAATCATTATTGTTCTAGCATAATTGTAAGTACACATAATTAAAAATATTTAACAAGATAGCACTAGAAATTAAATAATCAAAACTAAATTGAAAGGCATATAAGCAATGAAGTATTTCATAGCTATCTGCATAAAATATATCAACTAATTTAGAGATTAAAATGACTGACAGACTAACCAAATTAATTAATAATATGGAAAAATACCGAAACAAAGGTCAAAACATCGGCTATTCATCATAACAGCGCTTCGTACGCTAACACTACATCATCTTCGGCGCTTCAGAAAAAATGCTCGCGCTGTCCTAAAAGAGATCCGATCAAATCGATCACAGTCGCATACCCAAGATACTCCATCAAGCGGACCTATCAGCCCATCAATGACAGAACCTCTAACTTGTTCTGTCGCGATGGCTTACTGCTATCACCGAAAGCAACCGTACATATCGATCATCGCTAATACTACAAACATTGCAGATAAGTAATTGGCAAAATATAATAATGACTAGATGAGATAGTTGATTGAATAGATACGGGTATTTAGACTCGAATGGAATGGAATTATTTCAAACAACGCAACAAAAAATATGAATTCTAATCAAAGTGATCGATTGCAACAGAACTTGAATAAATCTAAAATCACCAAGATTTAAACGAAATAGAAAAATACATATTAGAACCTTTGAGCTAGATTGAAAATTTATAGAACTAAAAATATTTATTTATTAATTTATTTATTTCATCCAACTTAAAACTATTTTTACAGGAACTAAGCCTAATACAATAGTTAAGTGATCACTATTATTTAGCACAAGAACACAACAATTAACCTCTATTGAGATAGAAGTCTGTATAAAATATTGTCTCCAATAAACACGCTCAGACCTGACCTAGACTTTTTTATAACATAAAGTATATAATGCTATTCTTGTGAATTCACTCAAAGGGCACCCGAAAAATATATAATCATTATAATGAAAACCCAGCAAACTCTAATGAAGTAAACAAAAAAAAACACTACTGTCGATGATTAAAATTAATACAAGAATTCATAACAAGACGGCAGGACGGATTAGGGCGCGGGCTGCCTCACGGGTATAAATTATTTATGTAAATTTTTTCGACCGTTCCAAATTGTATTTCAGTATCGACGTGATTAATGTTGACGAATTTTTCACTTGGCCTCTTCCTAACGAAACGCTCAAATAAATGACGATGCAATTGGTAAGAACTCGGGACCTCAACTGGCTCGACTGGGAATTCATCAGTGTCTCCGCAGAGGAAAGAGGAAATAACGCTCTTGATTGCACAATATTCTTTGGTTATTATATTATGAGCTGCTGAAGAAATACTGGTAACGTTATTTTTCGTATTATATGTTGTATTTAGTGTTCATCTATAGTATTGAATATATTACATTGAATGTATTTCAATGTAGTGAATAGCGCTGAATTACAAAAAAACATTTAAAGAGGCTTACTTGCTACAATTAAGAAAAAAATTATGTAAATACTTCTGGACTGTAGGATGTAGTGGCTTATCATATATATTTTTTATCGAAATTATAGAATTTGTGGAAATATATAGTGAAGGCATGATGCTCTGCAAATTGGGGTGGAATTGATAAAAATTATAAGAGAGAGAGAGAGAAAAAGAAAAGGAGTTTTTTGAGAGAAGAATAAGCAAGATTAAAGAACTGGGTAATTGCATAATAATTAGTTCCTAAAATTTAAAGAAGTTTACGAGGTATTCCTTAAAACGCACCCATTTTGAAGCGCATCAAAATTACTTCGCGAAGCGCACCACCTTACATAAAACAGAATAGGCAATAAGCATGTGTTACAGCAAAACCAAAAGAGCAACTGAGAGGTGTTTAGGGACAATCCACCGCACCACAGAACCGTCACGTTATGAAGTAAAATGAATCGCTGTTTTCTAAACACAATGCACTCAAAATTCCAAAGCCTAAATCTTACAAATGACTATATAGAATCCAATGAACCTTATTAAGCAAACAATACATAGTTGAATCGAGGTCTACACTCGAGTGATATTTCCGACAGGAGCCGAGGGGCGCATGCGTTTAATGAAATCAAAAGGATTAAGAGCATCTGCCTGCTTGTTATTCAAATCGATTGGGAGCTCGTTTATCATTTAAAATAAGCCACTGCTTAGATAAACGCAGGGTGTGGTTCATGTATAACAAAGGAAGTGGGTTCTCGGTAGCCAATTAACTAACCAATTATTAATGAAATGAGGAATGAGCGCATAAGGGGATTTTCGTGTAAATTAATTGATAAATTGGATAGGAACGGATAAAGGACATTTTACAGAAGCATTCGAATTAATAGCGTTCAGCTACTAACCCAGAAGACACTATTCACTGTGTACAGAAGGAAATGAGAACAATTATGTTCGCTGTAAAACGTTTACAATCTGCGTAAGCAATGGCAACATGATTTAAATTCCCTCTCTATTCAAATTCTCAATGATTACAAAGCATCCAAGCAAATGAATATCGAATGCGAGCGCCGAGTACAAAGCGGCAGCCCTGACGCCCGCGATGACGCTTCGTGTTTTCCCAGAGCAAACAATCAAACATCCAAGAGGATGAAACAAATTACGAGAGCATTGTCGGGGTGTTTAGAAAATTGGGGAACAATTGTCCTGCCGAGTTAAATCTTTGATAATGTCTTTAGAGGAGTCGAATGACATCGAGGGGATGAATAAATCTCACTTAATTGGAGCGCGAACGGCGCGACAACTTAATGTGAAGCATTGTGGCTGCCCGGGCATTCTTCGGGCAGACTGAATAAGACGAATCAACTCAGCTAATGATGCTCTCGAAATTTTTGATAACGTGTGGGGAATAGGTCGCATTAAAAGTATTTAAGACATCAAATATTCCATGTGAACCTCTAAGTGAATGTGAATCTATTAAAAGAAAGCATTCGAATAAGCACGAAAGTATTTAAAAAGCTTTATGATTACGTACGTCGCTTTAGTTACTTTGCACAGTTCTTATGGAAAAGCCGTCGAATTGATAAAAAAATTACCAAGTTACTATAAAGATCGCATGTTTCTAGCATTTTACACCTTTTTGTCCAGTTGTGTCTGTTCACACAACATTTCTGTCCAGATTATTTTATAAATTGACTCTCTGGTATACATATAACTTTAGAAGCAGCAACCATATTTTACGACACAGAAAAGTCTTTGCGAGATATTTCATATCCATAAAGTATGAATATCAGACGGTAACCCGTCCATTCGTTCTGTGGCCACTCACTTGTAAAACCGCTTACTTTATTGCCTCGGTGCTCTTAGAAATACCGAGTCCACCGTGGTTGGTCACTCGGAACATGTGCTCAAGCTCGAAAGCACTCCACATGGCTAGTCAACGAAACTATTCCTATTCCGAAAGATGCACACTGCATACATTAAAGGGTTGAGGAGCCGATCGGCCGATAAGATCTCAACGATCACATGGTAATACAAACTAGTTTAGTTGAACAACCCAAAAAAAGGACGCAGCTGTAGAACATAGGTTGCGCCATTGTTAAATATTTTATCGCTGAGAATAGACAGTAGACAAGGTTTGATTAATTTATATTTTATTCAAATTAGATGTTCAATTGTTTTGTAAGTAATTGTTGCAGTGTAAACAACAATGGTATAGGAAGTAATGTATGCCTTAATGTAAATATTGCAGTAACATATCATTATTCTTTGTACTTGATCCTACAACGGTATCCAGTTAATAACAATGCAGTGTATTGATAACATTTATCGTTACAGACGTATGGAACGAATGAGTGGTAGCGTGATGTTGTAGGCGTCTAAGCATTAGAGAAAAAGCTTAACGAAAAATTATTGTAAAGTTTTATCCTTTTAATTAAAACTATCATAAACTTTCAATACATTTTAGGGGCCACTATGTAAGAATAATGTATTGACTTCTCTTATTATCATATTAAAACAAAATAACAAGCAACACATATTTTTAAATTGGAACAATTGAGAGCACGATATTAGTCCTTCAACGTCCGCTATTATGTAATCAAAAACGACTTTGGTATTAATCATTTAAACGTCACGATAGAAATACAAACAACGCTTTAAGTATTATAATGCGCCCGAAGGGTAAACCTAAGGGATGTGATTAAAATGAAAAATACGAAGCAATTACACGCCATGCATAAGGGCTTCACAAGGAATGCAGCTCAAATTCAATTAGGGGAAGTGATCAAACTAATGAAAGGAAACATTTCGGGCGCCACTTGACGTGGGAAACAATCATCCTAAAGAGAATGGTCAAGTTGTAACCAACTTCGTGGGAACTACTCAATACACTTTACATCATGACGGCAAACGCGTAAAAATAATTCTATTCTACTGAGGCATTGGTAAAAAACGTCGGCAATCTGCAAAGGGAATACTGGAGCCAATACCGATCACTTGTGCGAAATCGAGGAGCGTTCTTTTCAATCCTTTGTCGCAGCCATTTGATTAAAGTGAAGGGGCCACAATCACATGCGAGAGCTTTTGCGTTTGTGGCGGAAGTATCGCGTTTACAAGCGCACCGACTGCATTGTAAGGAGAGGCAGTTGGAAAAGACTCCTAGGAGGCAATTGAAGCCGGATACCCGATGCTCACTTGCTCGCGACATTCGACACCGCGCGGCGTCAGCCAAATTGAAATACACCGATACCTTTGCGTGAATAAAAAGGGCGAATATCATTGGTTCTGTAAAAATGTAGCACCTTTGAATACAAAATAGTGATATCGTCACCCTTCCAAATTGAAAGGTGTGCCAACCCGCCCATCAGACGAAATAATTACACTTCACGGCACTGGAAAAATATATTGGATGATCTCCCAAAAATGCCATTTTCAAAATGTTCCCGACAAAATCGAATGCGGCATCAATGCATTTTATGATGCACAAAAAGATAAGGTGAATATCAAATACAATGTTTCATTTTATTGAAACATAAATCGTGATGAACTCGAAAAACCACTTAAGAATTACAGGCCATTATGCTAAGCCCACGCTCACTAAAATCGGAAAAATATTTCGCGTAAAAAGTCAACAAGGTCGCGGTAATTCATCGCGAAACAGCGTTCGGATCATTAACGAAGTGAGGATTTACGATCACGTGTAAGGTATGGCGATCTCCCCCCGGAGAGGGGGTCCATCAGCGATGCAAGTAATTAAATCCTTAAACGAGTGTATAACAAGAATAAGTTTTAAACGTGGCCGGTGCAACGAAGCTCGGGGCCCGAGACACATATTTACGGCGAGTTTTCGCGGCGGGAGACACCGCACCTAATTTCTGGACGCATCTTGGTCTCGTGCGATTTATTCAAAGTGGAATTCTTTTGTCGTGCCCCCCGCTGCGCCACTCGATAATACGCTGAGCGGCTAGATTGGGAGACCGCTGATTAAGACCCGAACACCTCTGATTCAGTCGCATATATAAAAATATTTTGCACTTTAGTTCATGTTTAAGAAATTACATGTATAAGATTTTTTTACCTTAGTAAGGTAAGTCTATTTGTGACCTTTTTAAGTAGATAAATATTTTCTACTTAATACCAATTACTACTGCTTCCCGATTAGTTGATGACGATTTATTATCTAAAACAGTACTATTTTTCGCAATTTTAACACTCGTCTTCACGTTGTTGACATCTTAAAAGCTTTCTGCTCTTCACTTCCCTTTTCATAAAAAAAAAGAAAAGAAACTTCCCTTATGATAAAACTCGATTTTTTTCTATATAAGTCCCATACTCGCATGTACGTACTTATGTATTCAATGATTGATAGATTAAAGTCACTTTGTGCTAACCCCATACATGTTGTCGTGAATTTTATTGTACTTAATAACTTAAGAAGTCTACCTTGTTTACAGGCCCAGCTTCCTCCTGTAGCACTACCTATCTTCGCATATTATTAAGGACTCATCAGGAGATGGGACTTTCATCATTATCATATCAGCCCGTTACTGCCCAGTGCAGGGCATAAGTCTCCTCCCTTGTGCCAATCAAGGTCTTTAACATTGAATAAACTTAGCAAGGGCCTGATTTGATCCCGGAGTTAATTGGACAATTCAGCACTAAACAAATCGCAATCAATGGCCAAGACTTCATAAAAACTTCAATTACCGAACTCCGAGCTATAAATTCGGGACAATATTCTCTGTCCCTTTCGCTAGAGACTTTTGTAAATGACTACACGTAAATACACTTAAACAGTATCGACACCACCTCATTTCGATTACATATAAACGTCATTTCGATTTAATTTGTTCTCAGATTACAACATTTACATCTAAATAAGTTTGACACCGTCTTTTATTGTGATCGAGAAATTATACAATAAAATGCAAATCTTTTTTTCACTTTCATAACAATCGAATATTATCAATGGAAATGAGGCTTGTGAATTTATGGTTTACTTATTTTTATGATCATCCTTAATATGAGGTGAATGAACAACTTTGTTACCCACAAATCATAATAAATGTCTGTAACTCGTTATTTTATGTGCAATGTCTTATCGGTTTATCATAGATTAACGAGATTGATAAATTTTATTAATAACTAACTCCAAACAGTCTTATGTTTCAATCTAAATAACCTTTACTCTCTTAATTAAGAATATGTGAGGGACTTAAAAGAGGCATAAAATTTGATATTTTGTAACAGTTTTACGGGCTATAAAATGCAAACCTGACATGAAGGCTTAGGCTAACGTCATTAGATTGACGTTTATGTTGAGCTAGAAGAGGTGTGAGATAATCAAACATAAAATATGACAAAAAATATGCTGCATTCGATTCCATTCACGATTGAAGATATAAAAAGAAGTATATTTTCCCCGCGACTTGGAATTTGAAATCAAGTTGCAAAATGAAGCCTATATAAAAATTTATTGAAAAAAAACTTTAGCAATACACCGGTGGAAATTGCAATTGGAGCTAACAAATATTCCCACAATATTAGAACGGGGGACAGTTCAGTCAGGCAGGATCAATATAAAAAACTCGTTAAAGTCCTCAGCCTATAAACGTCCCACTGCTGGGACAGGCCTTCCTCATGGAGAAACACATGAGGAGTATGGGCCGTAACACCACCACGCTGGCCCAATGCGGGTTGGTGGGTAGAAACGGTCACAAATGCGACCGGGACCAACGGCTTAACGGGCCTTCCGAAGCACGGAGGAGCTCGAGATCACAAAGTCTTGGCCACCCATCCACGGCCTGACCATGGCGAAGGTATCTTTGTTTTCGATCGAAGCCAAAGCGCACTGACCACTACGCCACCGAGCTCCTCGTTAAAGTAAATTATACTTTTGCTTCGTCTTCGAGATTAGAATACTTGTAGTAGCGCGTACTGTGTAGCCATTCATACACTTTAGTGGAGAGATAAAGAAAATATATTGAAAAAAAAAAACAAAAAGATAAAATAAAACTACTGTTATTATCTATGCATCTTTCACCTATGGTAACACTGGCATCTGTCACCATCTTCATTCGCGATAAAAGTGCCTAGCCGTTCAGCACCTGTCACTTTTAAATTTAAATAAAAACTCACTTTATTGAATTTAGTTTTTAGTTAAAACATGCCTAAACGTAAAAATAAAGACAGTGATGAATATATGTTAAAGAAGTTAAGGAAACTGGAGAGGAAGATTAAAAAACGAAATCGTAAAAGGTCATCGAGTGTCTCGTCAACGGCGTCAAATGATGAAAATACACTGTTGTCAGTACAGAAAGGTACCTGTAACAAACATTTTTTCTAACATTAAAATACATTATTTTAAATGTGTGTTGAGTTCACTTCAATAGAGAGTGGTACCTTCACTTTACAGTTTTAAAATACATGAGGGTAGTTAATAAGACTATCGCCTTGTATTAAATGTTACATATTGATATAAATATGTACAAAAGAGTGTTGAGTTCATCTTATAGGGATGTTCCTTCACAAAATTATGTCCTTAGTACATTATACTTACCAATATTTTACAAATTATTAGATTTTTATTTAATGAAAAAGCAATTAATATTGCGTATTCTTTAATAAAAACATCTATTATGTGATTGAGTGCACTTCTATTGAGAGTGATACCTTCACAATAAATAAAATACATGAGCATAGTTAATAAGACTATGACCTTGTATAAAAGTAATACTTACATACCTACATTAAACACAAGTAATTTTTTTTTTTTTGTTTCCTATACAATTTTTTTTTTTTCTCTTCTCAGACAACAAAGTAGAGGAACCAGTCGACTTGACTGACATGGAAAATAACAATATAGATGGCGAAATTGACTCGCTCTTAAATAACACTGATGATTTAAATACATTACCATGCATCACACAGTTAAATCAAGAAGATAATCTCCAAATAAATCCAGATCAACCTTCCACTTCAACATCTCAACCTGAAAATATTTTAGATGAAAATATTTTAGAATTATTAGGGGAATCACCCTGCAATATTAAAAAATACAGTTCCGCAATACAAAACGAATTAGCTGTCCGTTGGGATCATATTTCAACAGTGGGCCTCTCTAATGATATGAAAAAAGACCTGATTAATAAATATTTTTTGCCAGAAAATTGTTTAAAAATTGGAGCCCCAAAGCTGAATCCGGAGATTAAAGCTGCAATTTCAGATACCTTGGTAAAAAAAGATAATGCTATTCAGATCAAGCAAAATCAGCAGGCGCTTGCTATTACTTGTATAAGTCACGCCTTAACAAAAATGTTTTCAAGTCAAAGTAAGGATGCTGACATAATAAAACTGTTAATAGATGCTACAAGACTTTTATGTGATTCACAATACATCGAGTCCAGATCTCGACGCAGCTTTGTAACATCTACAATTAAAAAGGATATAAAAGATCAACTGTACTCTACAAAAATTGATGAATTTTTGTTTGGAGAAAAGTTAGCTGAGACACTAAAAACGGCAAAAGCTATAAATAAGTCGGGAGCTGAAATAAAAACTGTTGGCCAACCTAAGCCACCCAGTACCCTACAAACAAGATATAATCAGTCACGTTTTTTAAACATGCGACCTCCACTCCCGATGACGAGGCAAGCGGGAGCCGGGAGGAGAACAACACCTGCGATGCAGCAACCTCGCCGTTATCAAGCTCCCGTTCCCCCACCTCCGCCACCGACCTCCAGGTATCAAATACCGCCGCCTGCACCACAGCCGCCGCGCTTGCGCAGGCACACACAGCAGACTCGTCGTTAAATGAGGTATGTCTTGTAGCTGGCAGATTATCTTTATTTTATAATAGATGGCAACTTATTACAAATGATCATATAATTTTATCATGGATAAAATATGGTTATAAAATACCTTTTCATACCAACCCGAAGCAAGTTTTTATATCTAATAATAGAAATTATACCTTACATGAACTTCATGACTTTAAAGTTGCCATTGATGAACTTTTGTATTCCGGTGCAGTATCTGAATGTAGACCATGCGATGGGCAATATATTTCTAGTATTTTTTTAGTACCAAAACCAAATGGCCAAAAACGGTTTATATTAAACCTAAAATCATTAAATATGTTTATCACCACTAATCACTTTAAAATGGAGGACTTGAGAACCACTATAAAACTAATATCAAAAAATTCACATTTATCTACAATTGATATAAAAGATGCTTATTTTTTATTACCGATCAATAATGAATACAAAAAGTATTTGCGTTTTATATTTGATAAAAAACTGTATGAGTTTAACGTTCTCCCCTTTGGCCTTAATACAGCACCACTAGTATTCACAAAATTAATGAAACCTGTTATTTTTTTATTGAGATCCCTTGGATATATATCCTCTATTTATTTAGATGACATCTGTCTCATTGATTCTTCGTTTCAAAAATGTAAAAATAACATAACACAGACTATAATGGTCCTAGAATCTTTGGGCTTTATTATTAATTATGAAAAAAGTGTTTTAATACCTAACACTGTGTGCAAGTATTTAGGATTTATTATTGATACCGAAAACTTCCAAATCTCTCTTCCTAATGAAAAAAGAATTTTAATTTATCAAAAAATAAAAACTTTCTTAACACTGAAAAGATGTACTATACGGTATTTCGCTTCTTTAGCTGGACTTTTAGCCTCAGCCTGCCCTGCCACCCAATACGGCTGGTTGTACACAAAAAATATAGAACGTTGTAAATATCTTGCATTAAAAAATACTGATAATTATGATAACTATATGTTGATTCCAAATTATATATTAAGTGACCTTAAATGGTGGCAAACAACAATCTTCACTTCTTTTAATCCTATAAGAGATGATTTCTATTGCTTGGAAATCTTTTCAGATGCCAGCAAAACAGGGTGGGGGGCAGTTTGCGATACCGAAAAAGCAAATGGGAAATGGAGTGAAGAGGAAAAAAATATGCATATTAATTATCTTGAAATATTAGCTGCATATTTCGGTTTAAAGATTTTTGCTAAAAACTTTAAAAATTGTCAGATATTACTTCGCGTCGATAATACGACTGCGGTTTCATACATAAATAAAATGGGAGGGGTACGTTTCCCACATCTTACCAATGTTACAAAAAAAATTTGGCAGTTTTGTGAACTAAAAAATATTTACGTTTATGCATCTTACATTAGTTCTCAGGATAATGAAGCTGCAGACTTAGAATCAAGGCGTTCTCACCCTGATATGGAGTGGGAACTAACTAGCCACGCTTTTAACAAAATAATAAAATATTTTGGAAACCCAGATATAGACTTATTTGCAACAAGATTGAATAAAAAGTGCAAAAAATATGTGTCTTGGCACAGAGATCCTGGTGCCTTCGCTGTAAATTCTTTTACTTTAAATTGGAAACATTTAAAATTTTATGCTTTTCCTCCAATATCGATTATTTTAAAAATAATTCGAAAGATTATTACGGATAATGCAGAAGGCATAGTGGTCGTTCCACTCTGGCCTACTCAGCCCTGGTTCCCTATTTTTAAAAAATTGTGTTGTGATATGATATTACTAGGTACCAATACAAATGTTTTAATATCTGTTCCTAACAGACTACTTCAAAACAAGATCACGCTGGTGGCCGCAAAATTATCCGCGAGGCGCTCTCTCGAAGATGCATCCCAACAAGAGCATTAGATATAATGTGTGCTTCAATTTCATCAAACACATTAAGACAATATAATGTTGCGTTTAAAAAATGGTTAAATTTTTGTACGTTGCATAATTATGATTCATATGAGGCATCAGTTCCTCAAGTTATTTCCTTTTTATGCGAATGCTATCATGCGGGGGCTCAATATAGCACTCTAAACAGCTATAGGTCTGCATTATCTTTGATTGTTAATGTTAAAATAAGCACCGATGATAGAATATCTAGGTTATTTAAAGGTTTTTATCGATTACGCCCACCGTTGCCAAAATATAATTTAACATGGAATCCAAGTACAGTCTTGGATTTCGTGGAAAAATGGTACCCACACGATGAAATTAGTTTGGAAAAATTAACGAAGAAAGTCGTTACCCTATTGGCGTTGGTTACAGCTCACAGAGTACAAACTCTATGTAAAATAAAAATTCAAAATATCGAAAAATTGTCAGATGATAAAATTTGTATAAAAATTCCAGAAATTATAAAAACATCTCGAGTAAATTCTTTACAGCCCTTATTGATTTTGCCTTTTTATAAAGAAAAACCCCAAATATGCCCAGTCAATGCAATATTAGATTATAAAAATAGAACTGACTCTTTAAGAACAAGTGCACAACTCTTTATTAGCTTTAAAAGTCCATACAAACCAGTTTGCTCACAATCCATTAGCAGATGGATAAAGGAAATATTAAATATTAGTGGTATTGACACAAAAATCTTCTCAGCTCATTCAACCAGACATGCGTCAACATCTGCAGCACAGAGACAGGGTATTAGTCTTGACCTTATTAGAAAAACTGCTGGTTGGTCAAATTCATCTAGCGTATTCGCAAAATTTTATAACAAATCTCTTATAACGGAAAGCAACAGTAGCTTTGCTTTATCCATCCTAAATCCAAATGATTCGTAGAATTATTTACCTTGAATAATTTATATAACTACCTATGATATCAACTGTTTGTCATTAGTTATCATAAGTATTACCTATGTACCTTATGTATGATTAATCCTAAAGTATGACTCTTATTATTAAAAATCATATTTTGTTTCATTTTTATTTTATCTCTTTATGTGGAAAACTGTTATAAACTAAGGTCTAACATTAGTTATTAAAGCTTAAATCTTAATATATAAGGATTGGTTGTTGTGCTCCAAAGCAAAAATAAACATGTGATTATTATTCTATTTTTTTTTTTCTCATTTACCAATTTTACAGCTCTAAAGATCTACAAGTATTCTAATCTCGAAGACGAAGCAAAAGTATAATTAATGATTAAACGAACTTACCTTCAGTGAAGTTCAATCATAATTATACGAAGGCTTCGTCTGAAGAGATTAGCTCCCGCCCACCCCAACTACACCCTGTATGTAAAATTGCTAAAGGAAAAAAGTACTCTCAACTAAATGAAGATGGTGACAGATGCCAGTGTTACCATAGGTGAAAGATGCATAGATAATAACAGTAGTTTTATTTTATCTTTTTGTTTTTTTTTTTCAATATATTTTCTTTATCTCTCCACTAAAGTGTATGAATGGCTACACAGTACGCGCTACTACAAGTATTCTAATCTCTTCAGACGAAGCCTTCGTATAATTATGATTGAACTTCACTGAAGGTAAGTTCGTTTAATCATTAAATATATTATATATTCGTGGTTAGCAGCGACAAACGTCAGTTGGTTAATTATACGGTAGCTATAATTTTCAGGGTTCCGTACCCAAAGGGTAAAACGGAACCATATAACTAAGACGCTGTCCGTTTATATAGGTAAATGCTTGAAATATTTTCATTGAACTATATTGTTTAATTTAAACTTATAGTAATATAAAAATTAAATAATATAGATTATTGGTGCGCGTGTCGGACTCGCACTTGGCCGGGTTTTTTACTTCCAAAGTAAAACCTTAGAAATAAGTCTTCTATAACAAACCCAATTCAAATTGAAACAAAGGAAAACTTTTTTTTTTCTTTTTACAATACACATTCAAATGTAAGATTAATTCAAGACCTAACAAGCATTGTTGAAACTCGAAATAAATTTATTATTTTAATTTATTTATTATTTCATTTATTTCTTTAAATATCCTTAATAGTGAATCAAGATTTGTAATGAAGTATAAAAATAATTTATTAGAAATTTTTTGTAACAATTTATCACTTATAAATTTACCAATTTATCACGCGCCAGACGTACTACATATTTTTTTCCTGCCATATAAATAAATCTCTTTGATTTAAAATGCAAAAAACCTTCCTTTTTAGATGCGAGACGTTTTACGCGCTCCCGCTATTCGGACTCAAAGGTCCCCAATCATTATTATTATTATTATGAGGCTCATCAATTAAAATCAAAAGTGTCCAAATTGTGGCCCGACAGGGTAAATTAGGCAGAGTTGAGTTGTAATTAAAATTACGTAGTGCTAATAAACCACAGCGTTTGTGTCGCGTCACTCCGGACAGAATTCATTATCGGTGTGTCATGGTCTTGTGGTTCAATATCCGTGCTGAGTAGGGAGACTACGCTTGTAGGGTTTTAGGGACACCCAAATTAATCAAACGCATATGTGATTCATAGCAAGAATTATTGAGAAAGTACTTAAGTTGCTAGATAAAGACTTTTTAATGATTTCAACTGAATATTGCAACAACAGGCTTACCTCTTTTTGACAGGAACCTATAGGTGTCAAGCGATATGCTGGTGACTTTTAAGTTTCCTTACCCGTTATATAATATACTTGTGTGATAAAATGTATATATCATTTAAAAACTATAATGAAAACTGAAATCATCACCACACGTTACGACCAATTTCTATAGCACATTTGGTTTCCAAAATACCTCGAAAACATCATATTAATGAATCAATATGTACAGTCAAGTGCATAAATATGTATCTAAACAAACGTGTCAAAAGTATATATCAGTGAATGTTTATTAAGAAAGTATCCAATCTAACAGCTGTCGTAAATATGTTTGCAGAAATTGATCAAAAACATGTATTCATTAAAGGACAATATGTTTTGTATCGAGTATTTTCGTTTGTTCGAGAGATTTTGCAGTATTTACATTGGTTATGTAGCTCAATGCTTTATCGTCTGTTTCATAGCAAGAAACAATTGTCAACATTTAATAGAAAAGAAATTCAAAATTTAAATTAATGTCAATAGTGTCAAAAAAATACAAAGAATATTTACTTTTATTTTTAAGCTATTGCATAGCTTCTATCGCGGGCCTTGAGCGCGGGGACCGAATCCAGAAATTCCGTAACGAAAAAACCTCACGCTCCCCACTCCGATGTGCAAGGAGGTGTGGCTTGAAGGCCGTGCATCGTCTAACTTCGTTTCAGTTCGGCAGTCTTCGACACGGCGTTGTGTGCGTGCGATTAGACGTATTGTACGACTCTACGAAACTCGCACGAATCGAGACGAGCTGCTTCGAAATCGGACGAATACATAAGCAGCTGTTTATGAGAAAAAAAAAATTAAAAAAAATATTTTAAACAATATTAACTTTTTTTATTTATTTAATAATAGAAAAAATTATTTTCTTATCGGTCACCACGCTCAAAAAGTGTAACTTGAATTAATATCAAAGAAAAAGAAATACTGCATGAATAAAATAAATAAATAAAATTATAATTGCATAAGTTGATACAAAATGCTATGCAATAGCTTTACCGCGGCAGTCCCCGAGTGCCACACGTCTTTTTATTGGCTCATCTATATAAAAAAACCTTTTTAGCGCCATATTATTGCTTACTTAGTTAACATATTTTTGGAACAAAACCGAAGGCATAATACCAACATAATACGAAGAGAAAAGTGTCACATATATTATGATACCATAAATACATGCTATTGCAATGGTTTTAAAAAACATATTTATGCACTTGGCGATAGATATGTATTATGTCTCAGTTATTTACATACTTATGGAATAAAAGCGAAGACATAATAACGATGAGAAAAGTGTCACATATTTCGTGAATCCTTAAATACATACATGAAATTTTAATGGTTTTCAAGATACATATTTATGCACTTGTACAAACCATTGCTAAATGTTGCTTTGTAATTTGGCCACTAGATGGCGCTGCTCCCAAGGACGCCAATTTTAAATCACGCTATTTAGTTTTTTCACCGAATGTATATAGGCTCCAATTTTTTATATGTAATAAATTCTTTTTGTATGGTTTAAAGGCATCTTTTATTTAGAATCTTTTCCATTACACAATCAGGAGCGACCTGTTGTACCCAAGGTTATACACAATATTTGAAAGAAAAATATTATAATAACAGGATCATATTTCTAAGGAGCAGTAATACAGGTTTCTTTTGATTAAGATTAACATAAATAAGGTTTATGAATTCAAAGTCATAACAAAGGAGTACGCACGTTATTTCATATTCAGATGCATCCACTTCCAACCAATCGCCTCGGGGAAACAACTCCTTAACTAGCCTTACTCCGTTCCTGTTATCCCATTATAAATTGAAACGGAATGATATGAGATGATGCGAGATGTAACTTTAAATATAAATCGATTATTCACAATCGAGTTGAGTACAAATGCGAGTGAGATGGCGACACTAGTCCGCAGGCCCTGTAATTACTCGCGAACCGTTCGCTCGACAATCGAAGAGAATACTGTCAAACTTAATCGATTCTCGTGTCAAACCTCGAGCCTGAGGTGTTTTAGCGGTCGGCGCTGATCCATCACCGCTAACGACCTCGAACTTCCTCCTCTGGTAAAATTTTCGCCAGGTAGTGGAGCGTGAGTTAAATCATGCCGTTAGAAGTTTGCGGAACATCCAAGTGAGCCGTGACAGAGGCGATACAGAACTTGTTTCTAATCAGCTGCCAGCTATAATAGAACTTTGTGCACTTCTACGGAACCACATAATGCTTCATTCTTGAAATAATGATAAAAAAGTTTTCATCCAACTAAATTATATATAGCCACGCCAGAAAAAAAGCCTCGCATTAATTGCTCAACTTTTACTGAAGTATACACTTATTCAACAAATAACCCCCAACAGACTAAATAAAACATAAGAAAAATGAATCACAAGGAATTAGTCACTGTGTGCAAGATGCAAAAATAAACTTGTTCTTCTAAGCTCTTAAGTGCAATCTATTGTATTTCATCGTGACAATGTACACAACACCGGAATGTGGGAGGGAGCAGCAACGAGTGTAGGCCGAACAATTTGTTACTGCGGATCCTACGTAGATAACTTCTATTAATTTTCTTGACGTACACCTTTCTCTGCAATGCGAAGGGCCCGAAGTAAAATCTCGTCCTTTCGAAAGCATAGATTCAGCTCGCCTTAGATTTAACTTGATTTTAGAAGAGCACGGCAAAGGCTAGCAGGTCGAGAAACGATTTGATGTTCATAGTTTTAACTCACATAATTAATTTTAGGTGAGCACCGATCTAACTCGATCCATCTGCATCTAGATTCCAATCAGGGAAACATTCTTCAACGGCTATTTGTTCATAAAATGAATATCTGATTGTATAGTCACCTTTCACTAATAGATTTATAGCTCCATAAATTAATTTAACGTTCTAAGGTACGAAACTCTAAGCATCTTTGAATGGAATCAAAACGTTCTCACTATTTAAGATTCCAACGATTCAACCTGCTCCCGAAAGTAGTTAAAACTGAAGAGTGCGATATCGAAGTATTGGATTACGATTATCATATCAGCCAAAAGATCGGGAGGGTTTTATAGCGCGATAAGCAAGCAGCTGAGAACGAGAAAACGTAACGACACCTTTTAATGAGTCGACTACTCTCGGGTCACAATGTGAGAATCATTCAGACCTATCTCGGGTATGATCGGAAGGTTTATTTCTACACTTGCAGTGTCCTTTTTTGTTAGTGTGAACTGAAAGAACCTATTTTGAGTCGGAACCTTTGTTATTTAAATATCTTTGACGCAGACACAATGACGTTTTTTGGAATAAATTATGTATAAAAAGTGATAAGAATCAAGAATTAATTTTAAAGCTATAAGCCCAAAAAGAGATTTTTTACAAACCAAATAAAAGATGGTGAATTGGTGAACCATTCAAATTAAGAGTGTCAATGTATTTTTTATTTAAGCACCAAAATATTTTGAGATAAGTCCGACAATGGGTTTGGCATTGGAGTGCAGTTGTTGAGAGCGACGATCATTGGACAAATATTGATGGAGCGAAAACGAGCGATGTTGACCCGAAGCGGAGGTGTCAAAAGTTGGCCATGGGACTTGTCTGGGAAGCGATAGAAATGAGCTAGAAAAATATATATAGATAGAAGATAAAATGAAATAAAAAATCTAATCTAATCTAAGTTTATTCAATTTGTTTGCTAGCAGATAAAGGTTATTTAGAGATTAAGTAAAGATAATAAAACAAAAAATATTTAAAATACAGATTCCAAATGCCAAATGATAAAAAATACGAAATATTTTAATGATTAAAATCATTGAAATTACTACCTCTCACCACTCTGAAGTTGTTCAATCGTTAAAATGTAAGTAACGAGTTCGAATCTCGCCCACGCTTTGAATTTTTCAAATGTTTCTTTTAGATAAAACAAGTATTAGCATTATTAATGCAAATATTAAAAAGCAAGGAATGTGAGATTTTGCATTGGTAAAAATAGATAAGGACTAACGCAGGAATGACAAAATTTATGAATCTTTAATGTTAATGAATTACGATCGCATTTTGAGCCACTAATTGGTCTAAGGATTAGATTTCAATGTTAAAAATAGAGCAACTTTCTTCGGTAGTCGGCACCAGACAGGTATCTATAAATTTGTGATCTAGAGCTCCTAAGTGCTGCGGAAAATACTTTTAAGAGTAATATCCAAGTCTAAAAGGAATTGAAATTAATCGAGGGAAATCTGATTGATGTCACCTCTGCCTTCAAGTTCAGGGATAATGAAGTGATAATATGTTGGGTTTTGTTTACATGATTTCTTATGTTGGGTATTGTTACATGGGTTCTTAATTTTGTTTAGATTAAGAGATCTTTTGTTAATTTCCTATTGTAAAATTCTGCAGTTAATGCTGTGTACACTTTTAAGTAGCAAGCATATAATTGATGATGTTTTTGTGTTATTTGTATGTGTTTCATATTGTATTACTGTAAGTGTGCTTACTGAATAAATAAATAAATTATCTTTTTCTATATTAACATCTTTGCTAAGGGCAGGAGTCCACCAAAGCGGAGAGGAGACGAGCGGTGAGGCGGCGTTATTCACACTGAAAAACATCATTTCTCGTCTTCGCTTTGAACTTCTCCGCACATATCCGCTTTGGTGGAGTTCGGACCAAATAGCTATTACTTAGCCTCCAATTTAATGACAAGAATTATATCTTCTTAACATCAGGTGGGAGGCAAAAGAAGGATGTTTGTGAATACCTTAGATAAATAAAAAGCTACACTCAATGCGCTCTAAGTGCCTCCGGCACAGTTCGAGACTTCTCGACCGCTTCCAATATAAAACTTAAACTTTGACACGCAGATCGGCCACGCGTGAGAATATTTGAACAAATACCCTCAAGTTTGTTCTAGTGCTGGTAATGAATCATTTCTATAACGGACTCCTCGGCACTTGGGAAAAATCATATACCGTTGATCAGGCTATCGACCTCTGTAATCAATTTTTGTAATTGGTTGGTACGGTAAAAAATGTTATTAAAATTATAAGACATTCGGCGAATCATGAAATTTACATACTTATCTATCTAAAGTAGTTTCAATTTGCAACTTTTCTGTGGTTCCTGAGGGAACAAAAATTACAAAGAATTAAGTAAACGTACATTCTTGAATTGAGAAAAGGCTACAACTCGATCAATAGGTCGTCAGTTCAATCTACACCTTTATTTATAACTCAGTTGTACATACTAGGCATTGAGGTGTAATAACATTAAAGTACAGTTAATCTGTGAGTGTTGAAACCGACACAGGTACTACCTTTGGGAGATAAAGTCATGATGTTATAAATAAACATATTTTGCATAATTCTAAGACAACAGTAAAACTAATATGCTATCAACAGTATTTGTTGAAAGGTATTTTAATATCATCACTTTAGACAAATTTAAAAAAAAATCTGAACTAAATTTATAATATCCTTAACAAAAACAAAAATTTATAAAAAAAATTAAATACATAACTAATTATGCGAATTTTTCAAACGATATTAAGTGTCAAAAGATCAAATTAATATCTCGCAGTATACCGCCGTAACGACCACTATCGGGTGTTAATTTATTGACGAAAAATAACCATGATGATCATTTGAAAAAAAGAATTAAAAAAAACATTGTGTCTTTTTAATTAAAATTTAGGGTTGTATTTCGAGCGATCCTAATAAAAATAAAGAATAAATTATGAAACGGCAAAATTAATTAAAACAAATGTACGCGTTGATAATATTTTATTGTCTTACAAAAATCCTTTGCCATTTATAATACTAATCAATTGAATATTTAACATTAAATTTATATAATACCCAATACTTTACATTACTGTTTTCTAATTTGGCCTCCCAAAGGAGAGAGGTTTGTATGGCGTGTCAAGATTTTTTCATCTTTGAAGAGTTGAGTAAGTTTAGATATGAATTTGGTGCATACCACCATTCGTAACTGAGTCAGGGCCGTAGATACAACTAGAGTATTCAACCAAAGATGCCCAAAAAATAAACAACGAAGGTAGTTTTTAAAATTTTGAATGTTTTTTAATAACAGAAATCATCATTTGCATGCCCTTTTCCCAATTTCATTTGGCGTTGGTGCATCGAGTTTTTCTCCTCCACTCTCCCCTTTCACACACCATATCAACATTCACTCCCATCAGCCATGTCATCATTCACCATCTCCATCTCTTCTTCGGTCTTCCTCTCCCTGCATTTCCATCCACTTTCATATTTTGTAATAACAGCACCAAAGTGAAATCACTTGAAACTGACCGCAATTGTTAGGTACAGTCAATATGTATTGTGCCAATGTCCATGTTAAAAGTGTGATTAATAGTTTAAAAAATCAGTGAGTTGACTTTATGTTTACCTTTCGGACAACTTTGATTGAAAGATACTATTCATATTTCTTTCAAAATGTACCAACCTATGTTTTGTTATAATAATATTTTCATTCTAGATACAATACAAGCTTACAGTGTTCACTTTGAGTTAGGCTAATTTGTGTAAGAGTAATAATATTAGCTATTTCAAACTGTTAGAGTGATGTAGGTGTAACATCTTTACCTACACTTTCGGGGATGTATAGGCCCGATGATGTGTTGTATTATAATGCATGTGTATAGTAAATTACTAGGAGGAAACAAAATTATTCGTATGACGATAAATGTATGTACTTTGTCCTAAGTTATTTAATTCATAATTTCAATAATGTGTACCAGTAATAAAGGATTTTTTCAAGTTACCTGGATGTCCGTCAGCGCCGATATCTATCAGTGGAAAATTAATAAATGTTCAAAAGACTTAATATAAAACAGACGCGACATCGTTGGGAATGGGTTTAATGCCTACATTCCGGTTTACGCCTGTTAAGGCTAATTTATACAGACCCACCGTGGGTACCGTGGATGCTTTAACTGGAGCGGTGACGTGCGTGAAGAATGCCGTATACTAGTTAGAAAATTCGTTCCGTATCACCATACAAATAAACAAACAATGAACTTGGTAGTATAGTGATTGGTAAGCTTTGGTTTCGGTATTTACATTACAATAATAATTTTCGCCATTGTTGGACCTTGAAATAAATTTGTGATCTCAAGCTATAGATGTCTACCTAACCTCAAATATAGGCGCTATGTCGCTATTCGAGTATCGTGGTTCGTATGCGCTATATAAATAATCACTAATTATAGTCTGGAATCTATGTAATTAAACGTTTTAACAATTAACTTCATTGGCAGAAACCTCCTTAAGTATACCGCGATCAAAAATTTTCATACTTTTAACTAAAAAAACATAAAGCCTAAAACACGGTAACTGATCTGACCGTCTGAAGATTATTACAAAATTTTATCATTAATTTATGACAATTATTATTTAAAATTCTTTTATAGACCAAAAAGCTATAGTGTTAATTTAAAATGGCAAATTCAAAATTTACATACAAAGTAAGCAATAAAGATTATACAAACCACTTCTGATATTTATTATACCCTAATAATAATAATGCTTCATTGTCTTATCTTCATTTTAAAATATAACCATTATTTTATATAAACTTATATTGAATATTTTAAAATTATCAATGCCAATAATTTGTACTAAATGTTATGTTGTGTGTTTTGACAATATGATAACGTTAATTAGGCAGATAAATCAAGCTTATGTTCTTCTAATATCTTGGTAAGTTTTATACACAAGAAGAAAAAGCATGGGTTCGGTGGTAAGATGTTTGAGGAGATCCGCAGAAGCAAGGTCACTGTCATACCTCAAGGAATTACGAGTCTTAGGCCCGATTTTTCAATCCTCAGATAAAACTGTCAGTCAAATGTTAGCTCTGTCCCTTTTCTTTTTATGACTTTAGAAAGTGACAGTGATAGTTTAAAATGGCGGATAATTTTATCTGAGGATTGAAAAATCCGGCCTTAGGCTGGGCACAACGCTCGTAGAACTGACGGTCGTGAAAGTTTCCTGAGTGGCAGCCATGTGCAATATTGGTGGACCGACGATCTGGAGAAGGTCGCAGAACTCCTTGGATGCGGGCAGAGCTGAATTGATCGTTATGAAGTTATTTCGGGAGGCCTATGTCCAGCAGTGGGATATAGAATGTCAAAATGTAACTTTTACACAAATCGAATCGAAACTTCGAATTCGACATTAAGTCCTTTTCGTCCTATCACATACAAACCATTTTACTGTATCTCAGAGTATATATTTACTGTACCCAATAAAAGTTTTACCACTGAATAATTATCATTACAATGCCATAATACCCCAGCAATAATTAAGTTTACATTGGACATTCGCTTTAATATCATAACAATAAGAGATCCAAATTGAACATAAATTATGGTCATTGTTGTTTATTATTCTGATGTGAATAAAAATAAAAAAAATATTTCAAAGCCGGCATAGTAAAACCTTCATTTAGCAAGACTTATTACAGCCAAATGGTGACCCGTTTTGTGGTGGTTTTATTTTTCTGCTGGACATATGTTATTGACCGCAAATGACCTCTTACTTGTATTTTGCAACCATTAAACTATCAACTACAAAGTCATAAAGGTTTGCTTTTGAAGTGACGCAAAAAGTATACGGTAGTATCGGTGAAGATATGTATTCAACATAAGTACACCAATGGTATCTTATGGACTATGGCAGGTCTGAACTAGTAAGAGTTGGCATCCCCGAAGGTTAAGGAAGGGAAGTTTACACCCACACATCGTCTGATATTATTAATTCCCTATATAACAGGACTAAGATGGCAATGTTAAACAAGTCTTAATCAAACTTAGCGAACCTTGAGACTCTAGCATAAGTTGTTCCTTTTGAACTAATGCAAAAGTTTTTAATGTTTATTTACTAAAATTTTTGTCTAAATATCTATACCTCCCTCTCTTAAAATAAATAGATACAATTTATAAAGAAACATGGACAGATTTAAACATTGAACGCCAATTATACAAAATTTATAAAGTGCCAATCTATTAGCACCGTGACAAGTCTCGTTTGCCAATTACTGAGACTGATAGTACATAATTAAGAAAACAAACTTAATTTATGAAACACGAAATATTCTACCGAACAACGTAAACAGATGCGAAAGCATCAATTACCGAAGACACGGCAGCTAAAACTTACGAAGTAAGTTTGAAGCTAATGAAACAGTCATTTTTGGGTTCAGTAAATGTATCAACATTAGCCATGTAATTAAAAATCAGTTATAACTTATTTGAAGAGCTCGTTGGCAAAGGTTATTGAAAACAAAGCTACTTTTGAAAGAAAGAAAGAATAAAAGAAATACCAAATGAAGAAAATTAATTAACTTAAGCAACAAATAGCAAATACTACACAAATAAATTAGAAAACGTACGTATCTTGTCTTGCGACTGCAGACGAACAGGTAACCAGTTCAGCATATGTCATGTTCAGCCCTTGGATAGGTTGGACTTTGTGATCTCCTGTTCCTACGTGCTTCAGAAACGTTGGTCTCAGTTGTTATTACAACCGTTTCATCAGGCTCGCCCACCGTACAGACTACAGAGAGACCTACATATCGCAAAATATAGGTGTTGATATCTCAGTCTATTCCGGGTACGGGTGGTGAATGTACGTTAATTATTGAAATCATGACATGAAATAGCGATGATGAAACCAATCTTTTTATTATTTAACATCCGGGAGATTCTCGGGAGAACAAGGTATTATATATTCTAGAACTTCCTATACCAAACATTATACCAGTAATGTAAAGTCTGGAGTAGGCTGTCATTTACTCTTTCTTTGCATCTGGATTTCACTTTCTCTAGAATAATATTATTTATGAACTTGATTTGGCATTTATCGCTAATATGACATGAGTACAGAAACTGACACAAAGAGATAATAAAAAATACGAAATTGTAGGTAGCTAGGCTTGTTTTTTTTTAATTTAGCTGTTTTCTGTTCATTCACCATCTCCACTTACAGTTTTATCTACTATCAGGTGACGATGAATAATTTTCAATCCTTGTTGAATAAAAAAAAACTTTTTCGTACAGAACCATGATAATCAAACCAATTGAACATTATACAAATATTATTTGAGCACAGATAAAAATTCAATCACATGGAAATTACCAAAGCCTTCTTACATTATGGTGATTTGTGTTAAGGCAATTAAGTTGTCGTCGAAGCGTTATAATTTATACCTGGCAATTATGAAGGAATAATATATACATGAATATTGAGCGGCCCGGTGACATATACAAACTATCTTCAATTAGACTGTAACGGTGTCGCTTAGAAGAAATATATCTGTTTGAGAACTAGATTGTAACAAATCGTTTATTGACGTAAGTTTGCGGTAGGCTTATAATCCACCAGAAATCTTTGGCATATATTTGTATTTTTATATGCTATAGACATTTACTATAGCTAAGTATATGCTTATGTGTGTGCGTATTTTGTGATGACAGTTTGCTAAAGTGAAAGAAAAATGTAAGGATCGTAGCATGTGCGAGGAATAAATCCAAGCCTATCATTTTGGGTGTAGTAACTTATAATTTAACGAAATAATACAAATTAGATCATCCGATGTTAAGAGTGAGAGCGACAAAAAACACATTGTCCACTCTCGCCTAATCAACCTACAATAGAACAATGCCTTTGAGGGAGACGGGATTCATTGAAGACGGGAACACAATTAATTGAAGACATGAATTGAGGAGGTCGGTTGCGAAGCGGCTTACTCGCTTTAGGGGTTGTGGGGTTGCGGTCTGTACTCCTCACGTAAGAAGGCCTGTACCACGCAGTGGTTTTTTTGAGTGGTTAATTTTGAAATCAACCTTTTTAGGTAAGACGGTGGTAGGCAAGAGCCAGGCGGGCTAAGAAGCCCTGTCCTCAGCCTATATACGTCCCACTGCTGGGCACAGGCCTTCCTCGTGCAGAAACATTTAAGGAGTAATCAAAAATCTTAGAAGCCCTACCACCAGCCAAACGGAGCAGAAAAACTCCCACCCCGCGGGGAATCGAGCCCCGGATCTCCCGATCAACACCCGTTGGTGTCAACCACCAGACCAGAGAGGCGGTAATGTGGTAATGGAGAATTGGAACCAAATTCCATCATTACCGACTTTCAAACCGGAACACAGGATTGCAAGAATTGCTGATTTACGACAAAACTAGTAAGATTAGGCACCGGAGACAACTGGGTCTTCTGGTAAAAAATGAACTGATGTTTAACGTTTCCAGTTACAAATGTTTAAGAGGCGTGGACAAGCATTTTTTATCCCAAAGTCCCGACACTCACAACCTCTAAGTGGTATCTTATGTTCTCTCATCAAATATTTGTACGAGTAAGCTTTGTTGGCTCATAATTATAGGTAGAGGTACTCTACGTACAACACGCTGTGACGATACACGACATACAATAATTGTACGATGTTTAGAAACAAATAAGTTTTCTGTGATTTACGGTAACATTTGTTTTGCTGTTACTGATTTCACAAATAATTCAACGGGTTTAAGAAACAATAATCAATTAGTAATGGCTTTCAGCTTTTTTTTAACATTATTTAAGAATTATTTTGAGTATAAGAATAATGTCAATTAACTCTTTATTAATATAGTCAATGTAAAAAACCATTAATTTGGTAGTGTGTTTGTTTTTGTGGCAAAGACAAGTTGTCCATTGGAAGACATGCGGTTATGTTTCGACTAAATCTTCTTCTTCTTGCCCTTTTCCCACTCTAGGTGGGGTGGGCACAACATGTCTTCTTCTTCCATCAGCATCAGCATCCATATCTTTTATTCTGATATCATTCTACTAACAAATTAAAAAATACTATTAGTATTGTACCTAAGTAGTATTATATATAACCTGTGATGGGTTGGCTGGCAGAGATCTCTATTAGAGATAAGTCCTCCTTTGCATACTTTTGTTTATTATAACCTGTATTTATGTTTATTGGTGCAATAAAGAGTTTAATAAATAATAACCAATTGTACCATACAAAAGCCGTGATATAAGCTATTTTGATGCTTTTAAAAATAAATAACAGGATGATAATTTTGACACGTAAAAATTTTCCATAGCCAATGCATTCAATAATACCTCAGCTAATTTCACGTTGCTCCCTAATGTTCTTTGAAAGCCATACAAAAGTCAAAGCGCAAACACCGACCGGCTTCCTCGATCTACGATACAAATATCGACGTCTCGATACACTCGGGAAAACGTACGCAATGACGCTCAATTTTATAGAAAACCATAACTCAAAGCGATGCACTCTGTCGTCTGTATTCCTTTCTTCCGGGCAATTTCTATTACCATATAGACGCGCTACTTTTCAATTCTTTTCCATTAAACTTGGTGCATCGTGCGTTCCGGCGGCCGGTTTCTTGGAAACACATTTATAAAATGCTCTCTTCTTGCCCGTGGTCCCCTGCGTCTGACGTTCTATTGCGAATTTCAAAGTATATTTTCGAATAAGGAAAAGCGCCCCGGGTCAATGAAACTTTCATACTGGCTATGGAAGTTTCGATTTATCCTTTCGTAAACAACGATCAGCTCACAAATGCTCCGCGCATTTCAACACACATGAGTAGCTTTTGTTGTACGGTGGATAACTTTGAAATTACATTTAACGCTGTAAGGCCAGTAATAATATAAACATACAATACTCACATCAACAAAGTCTAGGGATATTTATATAACATCAAAATATCTAAAAATCTGTGAGGAATTTTAGTATACGGTCTTTGGACATTCAGACAGAAATCGATCCTATCTCTTTACTCTGTGCTACGCAGAAGTCTGGGACTGTTACAACGAAAAGCTATGATAGTCCTACGATCCCTTGATTTTGTTGATGTGTGTACATTTATTTTTAATACATATCGTTTCATGTTACATACATCAGTATTTTCTTCCAACCCTTCTCCTCTCCTCTGTCACTTGTCAGCTCAGCATCCACTTCCCTTATTCTTGAATTTGCTGCACACACAATCCATCGCCTATAAGATCTTCCTCTTAATCTGGGCCCACCCACATACATACTGCATGTTATGTGAGTCATCCTTCCTCATCAAATGTTTCAACCATACTAATATATTGTTGCTAATCTTGTCTGTCATAGGCTACTTTCAAACTGCTGTTTACTATTTTCTTACACAATCAACATTCTAAATATAAAAGGGACGCTTTCACAATTTTTTGAGTTATTGTATTATTTAAAATTTGTTTGGTCTTGTATTTCTCTTTAAAAATAAAGCCAAGGTTTAACCCTTCCAAAATTAAAACATCATCGCCTTTGGACAAAACACGCATTTCACGGTTTTAAGATGTGACTCCTTGTGTCGTCGAGCAGATGGCAATAAGGGATTAACGGCGACCTCACAATTTGTCACAATAATAAATTTCATAACCATAACATAACAACCATCGCATCCAAACAATTCTTCGTCCAACAAAGACATCCCGATCAGTAGCCCAGGATTATTCGTTTTACAAATATAAGCTCTGACAATGAAGATTCCTCGGGCGATTCAAAAATTGTTGGAAAAAATTCTATTTATCAAACAAGAGATGGGTTGCACGAGATAAATAATATGTAGTCTATTATTACCCTTTTCAATCTATTCGTCGATCTTTGGCGTCTCTATCTTGTTATAAAGAAAACAAATAGATGTGTTATCGGTTAATTCACATTTTAATGTACAGAACCCTTTATAGCCTCGGGGATTCGATACACTAGAATACGGATACAGTTTACGTCTTGTTCTACAAAAGACTCGATTAGGATCAAGTATACTGCAGTAGATATAGAAATATTTTATATTGAAAAAAAAATGTTAAATGAGATGTACATATACTCTACTTCATCTTTTTTTCTCAAAAGTAAAAACCTCTTAAAGCTTTTTACCACGACCCATAGTCTCAGTTAGCGTTCATAACTTTACAATAATATCAAACGACAATTAAAATTTTATTCATCAAAGATCTCTTTCAAAACTTTTTTCGTTGCAATATTTATACGTGGCGTTACGATATTAAATACAAACAATTTATATAATTAAATAAAAAAGTATATTATATAATAAGGTTATCAATAACGTTCGCTTGCAGCAAGTACAACCACAGAGCTTTGACTGTGGTTGTAATCGATACAAGCCGCCGGATTCCGAGAGTAAGGCTTTGCATGAGAAGAATCCGGCAAGAAGCTCATGGGCCCCTTTTTTAATATAAATTATTGTCAGTATTAAATATGTTTCTTAATTATTTTCTTAATTTCTATTAATACATCAAAATAACATGCTATTTCTATCTATTACCACATCTTTTTATCCTCCAGATAATCTAGGAATTTATAATACCCTAAATTCTTCATACATCCGATTAACTAGGTACTACTCACTGATTAATTCACATAAATCGCGAAAAACAATGGGTAGTACGTAATATTTACAAGCGGGAACACGACAAGAACAGCGCGATTCGGTCTCATCGAGTGTAACTCATGCCCTGGACTATCTCGGGAACCGCACGAATTTCGACTCACGATTATGCAACGAGTATTAACATAAAGAATTTAACCGTATGACGACTTTTTTAGTGAAGCACGGAATATGAATATCGTGTCGGACACGATGCACACGTTAGGAAACAAGGTATTGTAAGATTCGATTTCGCTTCGTTTGCGTATCGAAAAATATAATGCAAATATTCATTTCCTTTGTGTTTTTTATT
The DNA here is from genome assembly GCA_910589355.1 of Parapoynx stratiotata. Lineage (NCBI taxonomy): Eukaryota > Metazoa > Arthropoda > Insecta > Lepidoptera > Crambidae > Parapoynx > Parapoynx stratiotata. The sequence continues at coordinate 1,999,184 of OU342468.1, read as the reverse complement.
TCGGCTTCTTTTGAGGAGATCCGTGGCGTAGTGAGTGGCTAGTACGTTTTGGCTTTCGACATCAAAAACAAATCTAGGCATTGGGTGACCAAAACCTGTGTGATCTCGAACTCCTCGAACCAGACTCCTCATGTGTTTCTACATGAGGTAAGGTACCTGTGCGCAGCAGTGGAGCGGACGGTTTGCGTTTTTTTTGGCTTCTTTATAAACTTCAAGAACACTAACTGTTAAATCAAGAGGTGCTTTGTCTCCGCGTAGGGGTGTTTGTTCATGTTCATGAACTCAAGACAGTTGACAGTGGGAGACGAACTACTCTGCTTTGAACACAACGTTCTCTCATTGTAACAATTCTGGTCACTGCTCGAACCAAGTAAGTTGCTACGATGTTTCAGCATCGCGAAAACCAAATCGTGAATACCTCTATGCCCTAAATAGCTTTTTTCTTAATTTATTTTCCAACCACGTAAGTAATTTTATCTAGTATCATGAATATTAATAATTCTCCCAACTTATTAATCATAACGGTTCAGTAGTGAAATCGAGACCGACAGACAGAGTTACTTTCACGTTCAAAATATTAGAATGGTATTAATTTCAGCATAGAAAATTCCATGCCTAAAGGATAAATAATTATCACACAAGCATCCACCCCACAGGGACTCGAACGTGAGACCTCAGAGACGGGGCGATTCCATAAAACCGACGTAAGTCACTCGGTCACAAAAATCATCAACACCTCGCCTAACATCTTCAATACAATAATGCCAAAATCACGTAATGAAATAGTTATTTTTTATCTAAACGCTAAGATATAATTATAAAAAAAAATGACCCGTTATTTTAAGACAGGTTACCAAATCATGCTATATCCTACCTTATAGAAGGGAAGCACTCCGTAAAACGTTATTAGACTAACAACAGAGTCTGGCATCGTCTTACAAACACCATAAACGTACAGAAACTGGAGGCAACATTACGCTTTATATACAGGCTGTTGAGAAAATGAGAACGAGGATAGGACTAACTGTAAAAAAAAAACATTCTATCACGCCGCTTTCCCCGAGGGGGTGTTAAACACCCACTTTTACGCCAGATATGTTAGGCCCCCACGTAAGGTGGAGTGCCTGTTGCCATGCACCATGCACAATGTGAGGCAAGCGATATTCACAATGAACAACTGGAACTAACGAACGCAACAAACGAAATGACAATGAAGATATTATTATTACATGCTCAAAATTTTGTGGAATTATTCAAGTGTTAGGATTTGGTATTCATTAGCACCAGCTTAGAGGAAGCATCTGAATTAGCTATTAAAATCACTTCAAGGATCCAACGGATCCAAGAAACCAACGACTTATGGTTCATGTCCTGAACGACGTCAACGATGATCGACCTGTCTAAGAGAATATATTTTGTAGACATAAACAGATTAGTTAACTAAGATCGTTCGTATATATAACAATGTTTTTAAGTATCAAGTGATCTTCTTAGCCCTAAACATCAATTTTTGCAGGAAAATAGCTAATATCAATTTGGACAAGAGATCATTTTATCATAAAACTATGCATTTTTATCGAGAAACAATAAAGGCTATCTAGCTTTTATTGTCATACCTCTGGCGTCATGAAAACAAGAAATTTACGTTTATCACTCACTTGTTTACCAACTCTAAAGCAGTTTTCACCGGTAATATCGGTAAAGAAAGCCAGATGTTCGCAACTCGCTGCACAAACCTAGCATCCTGTAGATGGCGAGTAAAAATTCATAGCGACGTAAAGAAACACGCTACAGCTTCCTTATTGTAATTCATTTATATGGCAGTACAGTTAAAACAATGTCTTCCTTTTTTATTAAAGGATTTTGCTTCTAAAAATATCAGTTTTAAAAAGGAGCAAGGTAATAAAAAAATACAATTAAATAGACTATTCAGTATTGTAGCAGTTAGCACTCGAAAGATAACGAATAGAAAGCTTACAGTACAGCAAAATACTTAAAACCAATATAAAAAAAGTACGTTATTATCGCTTGTAAGCCATCGCCTCCAAATAACTAAAACTGTTTATACGGGTATTATTCCCAAAACTATTGATATAGTTTTTTAAAACTCACAGATATTCATTTTTTGAAGCCTGTATAACCCTGTAATAATATTGGAATGTGCTGTAATTATTCCAATATTATTACAGGCCTTACTCATTGAGAAACACATTAGGAGTATCATATGGGCCGCAACACCACCACGCTGGCCCAATGCAGGGTGGTGGGACCAACGGCTTAACGTACCTTGCGAAGCACGGAGGAGCTCGAGATCACAAAGTTTTGGTCACCCATCCACGGCCTAACCATGGCGAAGATAGCTTTGTTTTCAATCGAAACCCAAAGCTTAGGTACAGTCGAGTTCAAAAATATGTATGCAGTTTTGACAGGTGATAGTCTTTATTCCCTGCCAATAAGAGCCGTTTACTGTCAAACATGCATACATGTTTTTGAACTCGACTGTACTAACCACTACGCCACCGAGCTCCTGTAGATAATATAATTATAAATATAGATAAAAAACTCCCTACGATGTTATGAAGGACCAATTACAACTTTATTCCTTAAGATATAATCTACTATTCAAACCTTCAACTTCAACCATTCGACCCTGAGCAAATATTGAGTTCACCCGATCAGTCACAACGGTAGGAGGCGCGATAATCGCCGGCGACATAAGTGGGGCCAGTGCGTGCGCGCATCACGCATCATTTGGCGCGCAGGCGCAGTCCATAGTGATTAAGACTACGCTGACACGGGTGCCTGCCGTTGATAAAAAAACATTTGCTACTTTAAGTAAAGATACCGTTACAGTATTGGTCATGGTTAATAGTATTGGTCAACTAACTTTTGCCTAACCATTACTTACAAATTACTGCGATCGGAACTGTTATTAAATAAAAATTTTGCCACTTTACAATCCTAGAACTGTTACAGAAGCCGAACTAAGAGTATGACAACATTTATATTTTGATTGATTGTTTAAATAATTTCCGCATACGGTTCTAAGTTTAATAAAGTTTCTAATAATGTGTCTTTACCTATGAAATTGCCGTATTTTTCTCTCTTAGTATTTTGTTTCGTAGTATTTTTCTCTCCAAAAATAGACCCTATTTTTGAGCTCTTTTGATTTGTTTTGATAATTTGTTGCATGTTTAATTGTGTTAAAATTAGAAACGAAGACAACTCTTTTTAAGTGCCTCCCGAATACATCATTTGATTTGCATTCACTTAAAAACGAAAAATTTTTTTACGGAGAATGATGTCACACATATTGCTAAAGCTTGTCTAATGATACATGCTAAAAATTATTATCTCTGGATTTGTCGTTGTGGAGAAATCTGAAAAAATTTTAGTATGGGAAATGCAGACTTCCCAAAAATCATCATACAAAACGGCAATTTCATAGGTAAAGACCTTTTATAATAATGGTAATAATATATATCTATACATATAATAAAATAGTAGAGTTGAATGTCTGTACATAGAATAAAATGCTAAAAACCGAGTCAGGGATTTAATTATTAGGGATGTAAAAAAAACAACAAGTTTTTTATTTTTATTTTTTGTTTCTCTGTTTGTTTTTTGATTCTCCGAAATAGCTGGACCGATTTCAATGTTGGCATGGTGATACCTTATATCCCTGGTCAAGATCTAAGATACTTTTTATTCCGGAAAATTAAAGGGTTCCCGTTAAATATTAAAGTTAAAATAACCATAGTAACCGCGGACGAAGTCGCGGGCAGCAGCTAGTAGGTACAATAGTAAATACGATTCTTAGACATTTTAAGAAAAGTATATGATTTCCACATGACAACGATTCTATTACAATAAACGTATTTTCGTTAAACTTAAGTGGGTCCTTATTACATCCCGGTGTCTCTGCGATAGAAAAATATTAGGTCCATACCTATGAAATTGGTGTTTTGTAGGGAGATTTTGGGGATGTCTGCATTTTACATACTAACATTTTATCAGTTTTCTTCACAACGACAAATCCAGAGATAATAATATTTGGCATGTATCATTAGACAAGCTTTAGCAATATGTGTGTGAACACGCTTGATAAAAATTATTCATCGTTTTTATGTTAATGCAAATCAAATGATGTATTCGGGAGGCAGTTAAAAATAATTGTCTTTGTGTCTAATTTTAACACAATTAAACTTACAAAAAATTATCAAATTAAATAATACGAGCTCAAATATATGGTCTATTTTTAGAAGAGGCAATTATTTTATAAGAATGTTCTGAAACTTAATAGTTATGGACAAATTGCTAAGACAGAATAAAAACACCAATTTCATAGGTAAGGACCCAATATTAATTCCTACCTACCTATAGTCCATTTTTAATTTGTAAGAGCGATTTGACAGTTTGAAATGTCCTTGAAATGTCCATATCTTTAGAACAATTTTCATTGATACTACTTATTACCCTAAGTTTTAAGGGTACCCATCGAAGCCTTTTTATTTGAAACATAATGTTGTTTATTTACATTCACGTGATTAGCTGATGATATTCTAAAATTAAGATAAGAGTCTTGTTTCATTATAAAGAATGACCATGCCCCAACTGACATTTAGCCGAAAGAACAATCTAAATGCGACTAGTGTAAATGTAATGTAAACGTTTAGTTTGACGTTTGAATACCGAAAATCGTGTCTTCTACTCTTAGAGAAGCAGAACCAATTACTGAAGACTTAAAAGTTAATAATCATGATGAAGCAGGGAAGCTTGTTTATCTTCCTAATCACGATGAGCATAGAGGTCAAAGTTGATTATATAAGTAGGCATAATTATCAGCCCAATGCACTTGACATTTAAATTCCACTCATTAAGCGGCCAGTGGCAGGCCACTTTCGAGCCGAGATGAAATCGAGATTTTAATCGCTTTGCATTACGCGGCGCATGCCGTATTTTCCGATTAGGAAGAAAGGTGAGGTCTGCGTGCTTTGTCGCTGCTATTGAAAATCCAAAAGTGGCAAAAAGATGCGACGAAGATCCCGAACAGTTTCGAATATGTCGATGCGACAAAATCGCGGCTTTTACCAAACAATGGACTTTACTGAAGAGGAACATTTATTCAGATTAGATGCGTTTTAGCGCATACCTATATGAATGTAATAACGTCGTAAACGCCGTCACAAGCGTTACAAAACTACCAGGAAGTCTTGGAATGAAAAGAAAAAACATACTTAAGCATATAACATACCATCACGCCTCTTTCCCCGAAGGGGTAGGCAGAGGTGTTGAACACCCACATTTCGCCAAAATGAAAGGAACGGGCAATAAACACAGCTCAGCGTTGTTTTGCAAAAGTCCATTTAATGATTATTTAATTTATTCCACTCCGTTGTTGCGGTGTTGTCGGAAGTACGTTCTCATTTCGTTTTTATTTGGATAGATGACCAGGCAAATGTCCGCATCACCTTAGTACTGGTGGATTCCATTGGTAAGCCCGTGACAAGACAATGAAAAAATATTACACCACCAATTTAAGATGTTGGACAATACTTCCGTTACTTTAGATGATATTTGTTACATTCTATGTCTGCACGTGGCTACGCATTTAATACATTGTGATAAAGTCTAATCTCGAAAGATTGACACGCACTCGTTAGTTGGCAGTATATGTTAGAAATTTCATCACTCTAAAGGACGAATGACCTCGTGTTGTCTCCAGCACATCCTTGAACTGCTGTTCGTGTTTACACCTTGGAGACTACAAAGATCCAATACATATCGGTTAGTTTAAAATATTGTTATATTTCAAGAGCTCTGTGGTCTTTACAATACTCTTGTATTCGGAATAAACTGTATCAAACTTAATTTTGTCATCTTCTTCTTCGTTCAACTCGGCTATCGCCGACTGTTAAATATTACCCTTATTTGATAGCTTCAATTTGTTTCCCAAAAATCTGTAGAACCAAACAACCGAAACGCTAGGTTCACACTTTTTTATACGACCAATCGATGCGTGCCTCCAATTTAATTTAGTAAATAACCTTGTCAGTTCCTATTCAAATTGGTTGGTAGAGCAAAAAATAATATCAAATCAAAACCAATAAACACTTGGTTAGCTGTAAAAAACTTGACGGACTCCCGCGGAGCCCGAATAACATCGAAAGAGGTCGGAGATTTAATTCTAAATATAATAAAGGACACATTGTGTTAGATAAAAGATGGATAGTAATAGCGTCGCGTCATTCATATTAGTAATGCGACGTAGCGGGGAGTCCCCTAGCTACACGCTCATGACCATTTTTTCAAACTGAAAATAGGACAAACCTTTTTACACAAAAAATATAAAGACAAAGTTTTATTTTCAATACATACAATTTTAAACTCTCCCGAATGTATTTATAATATGCCAGACACTCAGTGACCATAACCGCTGTAGTAAAATTAAAATGAAAAGCTTTTTTATTTGAAAAAGTAGGCCGCGTGTTGACTCCGGTAACAATGGATTTATGTTTCTATAGTACTTTCTACAAAGTTTCGTTTTCTGAAAATTTTAATTATTAAAGGTCGAGATAGTTATGTATTGAAATGTTAATGAGCTCGTGGAGTATATTTTATGTAATCTATGAGTTTTCGCCCACGATTTCGTGCGCCTGAAAGATAGATTCAAAAGAATAGATTAAAGTAAAACTGGAGCTTATTATTATTTATAACTTATAAATTTAGCTTTAGTAAGTCTATATTAAATTGGGAAGCAATTAATTGGGTAACCATTTAATTATTTGGTCATCGAAAAAAATTGTCAGCCGAAAAATCAATTGGTCCGCAAACCAATATATTGTCAGCAATATAATAAGTTGAGCGGCAAAATAATTTTTGGTCTGCAGAATAATTATTCGGTCAGCAGAATAATTAATTGTACAGCACGATAAATAATTAATTGTACAGCACGATAAATAATTATTTGGACAGCAATATATATTTTACCAGAAATGTATAAAATCTAGGAAAAGGATCAATGAAGGATCAAGGATACTTCGTAGGAAATGTTTTCTGATATAAATTAGGTTATGGTTATTTTTTTAATGACAATATTTGTGTCATTAAAACATATTTTAAACAATTTGGCAGCAGAGAAATTGGAGCGGCAGCCCAATTAATTATTTTGCTGACAAATTCGAAATATATGCTGCTTGCCAATTAGTAATTTTTTTGCTGACCGAAATTCGAATATTTTGCTAACCGTTTACATAACACCCTATTAATTTTGTTAGGCACAGTAAAGCATTTTTTTTTTAAACATTACAATCTGCATCCCAAAGAGTTTTCTACAATAGAACTACTTTGGAATCTTTTAATTGTACAAAATCGTCTCAAGGACGAAAACAATCCCAACCAAAACGAAAGCCTGGCCACATTACAGCAGCTTACAGAAAAATTACAAAATAAATAAATTTAAAAGAAAGCCAAGCCCGTTCTCTCTCGGAAATATTTATTCAAATAAGTCGCCATGAAGCCGACCGTAAAAGTACGCGAAGGGTTGAGGGCCTAGCAGTTTTATTAATATTAAACGAGCGCTTCAGTTGACACAAATTGGCGATAACCAGAGTGCGCCATAAAATTTTTGTTTTCGGTTTGCGTTTGTTATTTGCATCTTCCGAAATAAGATTGCGCTCGCAGCGGGATGTGAGGTAATGTGTATTGATATGACAGAGTGGAGTTGAATAGAAAATATATTGACAGATCTCTTACGGACCTAATATGGGGAAACGCAAAACGACTGTAGATCATAATAAGTAAGAGTGAATTAATGCTTCTTATACAACCGCCTCTCTGGTCTAGTGGCTGACACCACTGGGTGACCTCCCGGAGTTTAATTCCCCACGGGGGCAAGGGTTTTTCTGCTCGGTTTGGTTGGTGGTAGTTTCAAGCCCTCCTGTGTAGCTACCACTGTCATACCAAAATCTGCCGCCATAATAACAATGTTATAAAGCATTGTTGTGTATCACAATTAGAGGTCAGATAGCCAGTTCTTTAGTTGTTGAGGTTGAGGTGAAGCTCGCTTCCACCTTCGGCCTTATCTTCACATCATCAGGTGAGATGAAGGCCAAAGGCTTGCTATTCATATGTAAAAAACCATAGTACTTTAGTGTTTTGTTAAAAATGAAATTTAATTAACACAGAAAAATTAATACAAAAACCCCATTTAACTTATCTGATGACTAGATATACATATAGAACACACAAGCAAACAAGCTTTATTCCAGCTAGTTCATAAGTGGGTTCCAGAGCCTCTAAAAACAGAATTATGTCACCCTACCAAAGATTTACCTCGCTCAATACTCACCGATTAGAGTCTGAAAGTGGCGAAGTATCGAGACTCGAGATCGATTGTTTTCTCACGCAAATCGATTCACAGTTACCCGCACTTCGCTTAGATCTTGGCGGCGTCCGCCACCTTTAACCTCCGTTTCCTATTCTGCCATATCGACTGGAACCTACAAACCCTTTGACATTTCGTCAAAAATGTGCAACAACTGTAATTTTATTACACATAAATACATATAATCACGACTATTATACCCTATGGGTAAGACAGAGACTAGACAAAAGCACTGCAAAAGCAGTCCATTGCCATAGTCCGCGATTCACCAGTAGTTACTGCACTCAGCTTGACAGGTGGTGAGCCCGTCGCCGCTATAAGCTATTCGCTATCCGCTTATCATCATAGATCATATTGTCGTCATATCATATTGTCATCAGCATTGAATCTACAGAGACCCACTGTTGGAAGTAGACCTCCCAAATGAACTTCATAAAGATCTGTCCAGCGTCATCCTGTGAATATTGTCAGACCTCGCCTGCCAAAGTTGCGCCTTACAGAGCATTGTCGCGACTTGAGAAAGTTTTTACCCAATTTAATCGTCAGTTCAGCAATATGACATGCCCCCTGCCACTTAAGGCTAGAAAATTGCAATCAGTATCAGTGATAATGTTTACATTATCAAAAGACATCAAACATATTTCTATGGAACGCTGGCCTCTCTCAAATTTTTTTGTGCATGTATTCGAATGCACTAAAAAAAAAAAGATTTTTTTATGCGCAACCATAGACTTAAGACATTACTTAATTTATTTTACTACTTTGTAAATCAACAAATAAACAGTTTCACAGCCGAATAAATTCATAAAACTTACTGATAGCATCGAAAACAGTTAAACTAATAATTTATTATTTATTTATATCGTCACGAGAAAATAGTAGTACAAAAAAGGCCCATTTTGCACGTCGTCCTTTTATCTTCTTCTTTCATCTATATGTTTTTTGCAAGTAAATGTTTAAAAAATTTTTGTGAAACAAGTAAAAAAAGAACTAAGTAACAAAATTGAACAATCATCTTCAGGTATTCCATCTTAAACTACTTTGAATATCTATAAAGCAATTTAATTTCCAAGTAAATTATATTTCATAGTATCCTGACGTTTTGCTCCCTGAAGCGGCTGCTCCGTCCAAGTCATGTTCCGGCCTATACAAAGTAGTTAATTAACCCGTAATTTATATAAATGGGCTTTGTTAAATTTCGGACAACAAATTATCTGTTACAGACGATCTATTAGAGGAATGATAGGGGTAACGTGGTGGAATTGTAATTTGAACTAATTTATACGGGGGGAATCGGTAAAATTATTTATCTTAACCGAGTCACAATCAGGCGGTGTTGTCTTAGATACGTCGGCCGTGACTTCTGTGGATTTATTGCTTTAATATGCAAAGAGATGCTCGCCTAATTTGGAAGCACTGGGAGAGGTAAAGGGAGAGATAGCCGATTTAGGAAGACGGCAGAACCTATGCAAGGGTCGATAGATCGATCCATGTACCATTAATTTTGGATAAAATAACAAACTACCCTGTAGTTTGTTATGACAGTTGCTTCACACTGAGCCCAGTGAGACTCATATGAAAAGTTTTAAAATGCCCGCGAAATGTGCCTGAACCTCTGCCAACACATAGGTGTGATGATACGTAATGTTATTTGGAGGACCTTAAGGGTCTACTCACACAAATTCGGCACCATTCAGCGTTTTTCTGAACATAGGCGGAAAGCTGAACAAGCTCCATATAACACTAGCGTTTTCAATGGACAAACGCAGAATGGAGCTGAATAAGATTGAGTCGTCCCTAAATAGTAAAATCTTCGGTCAGCCAGCATCGACATAAGGCAAAGTCAGTAATTTGTCCACCACGCTGGTGACATGTCACAAGCCGTGGCGATGACTCATTGAAGAAAGCCAGCCAGAGCACACAACGCAGCCAAGAACAATGTGCTGGCCAATTAAACGCGCCGATGGAACACGAACTCGCTGTCCACCTTGCGGAACTTACAGTTCCGCAAGGTGTGTGTTTCAGGACCTATAATTTCCAATTATATTCGAAGACGTAAAGTGCTCTACGGTTCCAATGCGCTGTGTCAACAGCCCACGCTAGAACGCCGTTTCCATATTTCTAAGGATTCAGGGCCAGAATGTCTTAAGTTTACCTTCGTCACTAGAATATATGTCCTACTGTTGGGCACGGGTCATAATATATGGGGAAACACATAACATATCATCACGCCTCTTTTCCCAAAGGGGTAGGCAGAGGTGTTAAACACCCACAATTCGCCAGATACGTTAGATCCACATGTAATAGGTGGCGAGCCTGTTTTCATGCACCGGGCACAATGTGGGGCAAGCGATATTCACAATGAACTGTATATAAGTTTTATTCAAACTTGCAAACGTGGTGCAGGCGGTGGTATCGAACCCGCGATTCCCGCGGCCTCTCGAACTAGTAGTACTCCGTCCATCCCAGCTCGGCTACCGCTGCCATGCCGCGGAGAAACATGATGTCATAATACTACGACGTTAGCCCAATTTGTGGAAATAACGGTTGAGTTATAAATCCTTCTGAAGCATGGAGGATTTCGGGATCACAAAATTTTAGTTACCCAAGTTCTTCCCATGACGAAAATTACCTTGTTTTTAATATCGCAACTAAAGCATACGAATTACTTTGCCACGCAGCCCCATTACTTCAAAAGAGGAAAAATCTGACAAATAGAGGTAAAATATGAGCCTTTTGGCATTTAAAACGTAATATTTTTTGTTAAAGTGTGATTATTATTGTCAAATGTGTGAGGTGCATAACCTCGGCAGAGGAGCGCGATGCGCGGGCGTCGGCGGAGCCCCGCTGCGCAGACGCACCTCAGGACCCCACCATTTAATTTATCGCGAACAATCACATTACCATATCACTAATGTAATGCGGTCGCATCCGAATATGTGCCTTAAACGGCTCTCCGATTCCTTTGTTGTCCGAAATTTATGAATTCTGTAAACGCTTTCGTATCACGCCCGCTGTCGTGAATCTTCGTGGGGATACTTTATTCGTGTTGTTTTACAATCCACTTACAAGTTTCACGTGGTACAACAATATGCAGAAACATTGGCACACTCGCACTGACGGCAAACAAATAAAATTCTTTTTAAACACACTCCCATTCAGTTGCAAAATGAAAACAAGCAGTAACATCTTCTATTTTATGCTCACAGCGGAAGCTAGTGCTATGAATATTCCAATTTTACGTAAATATGTTAGGAACAGCCGTAATAATAAAAGTTTTATAGTGGCAACAAAAATGTAGTTTTCAGAAAAGTAATATTAAACAAATAAATTGCAATGATCAAATAGTCCAATTCTGTCAATCGCATCACAACTAAAACTAGTAGAAAACTGAATTTCGGATCACTGTCGAATTTATTCCCTTCAAAATAAGTACCAATGAAGGTGCCGTAAACTATTGGTTAGAATTATAGATAACAATACATCCACTAAGCTGCATACATTTAAACTGATTCAAAAACCAGATACTTGTATGTGAATACTTATTATATGTATATCATAAACATCACTCATATAATCATAAAATCCGCATGATGGCAACCGTCTGGCAATTGCAAACCTATAAAAATAGACAAACAGAAGCTATCTGGAAATTTCCAGAAAAAGTTATGTTATTAAAGAGCACATGCCACATGAGCAATATAATAATGTTATAAAACACCTACACGAAACATAGTTATGGCAACGCAAATCCAATATTATGAGCTTATTCTGCCATGCGTGATTCTTTTTCTATTTGAAGCTATTACTATATACCATATTACTAGATACCACACGGGATGAGAAGGAATCTATAGACACAATAATATAATGTTTTTATATAATAATAAATATGAATTATGCAACTACATCATGAAAACCTTACTCTTAAACATAAAAAAAATTATATGTAGAGAAAAAAAGTAATATAAACATGTACCTACCTAACCCCAAATAATAAAGCTAAAGTTTTATTTGTCTCTCTCTCTCTCTAGTCGGTCGGTGGTCAGCAGTAATGTTCCACTTGGATCGGATGATTTTGCTCCACCGGTTTCTGTCCAGCGCACCAAATTTTATTTCACATTTATATAAAAGAATATAGAAAGCATTGTAAATGTGTTTCGGCAATCAGAGGTAAGATAGCCAGTTCTTCAGTTGTTGAGGATTACAGGTGAAGCTCGCTTTCACCTTCGGCCTTATCGTTACTTACCATCAGGTGAGATGAGGGCCAAGAAATTGTCTGTCATATGTAAAAAATGAATACTTAGAATTTGGAGTTTAGGTCCTCAAAGGTATAGGCTGGTCGCTAACAGCAGACTAACATATTCGTAACATTTTAAGACTAAAACTTACCACCGTTGATTCATTACTTAACCGAAGCAGTCAGCTAAAAATGATTCACCTAGGCGAGTACTCGTGGTTCACGTTAACCGCTCGTTATTTAATGTATAGTCCCATCATATTAAAGTAATATTCAAATCGAGTCACAACAAAAGAATCCCATCCCGGGTAGGGTTTCAAAGAATGCGCGGTGCGGTAATATAATACGCGCCCTTCGCTGGGAGCAGGGAGCCGGCGAGCATGAGGTGTAACATTATACTAGCTGCTCATTCGGTATTGCTTACTTTTATTTTTAATTATTTTCAGATTGATGTATTAATACATACATACATATATTCACGGCCATTCTCCCCTAAGGGTTAGTCAGATACTAGGCAAAAGCACCGCAAAAGCAGTCCAATGCCATACTCCGCGCTTCACCAAGCAGTGACTGCACTCAGCGTGACAGGTGGTGAGCCCGTCGCCGCTTTTTGCTAATGTATTAATCGTGGGCGAAAATTATTTCAATCATGCAGTTATTCTGGTAACCTTAAAGAGAGTCTCGGCAATGTGCGTAGAAGTACAGTCCAGGATCCGTTCCCATATCCCGTTTTGTGGCCACAGTAACCGAGGGTTTGGTATAACCATAGGAGAGGTGAACAGATACTTCAAAATGTGTCTACTACTAGTAGTCCTCAGCCTACATACGTCCCACTGCTGAGCACAGACCTTCCTCATGGAGAAACGCATTAAGAGTATAGGCCTTACATCACCACGCTAAAACAATGCGGGTTGGTACTTGCTTCAGTAGGAGCTCGGTGGCGTAGTGGTTAGTGGCGCTTTGGCTATCGATATGTAAACAAATCTACCTTCGCCATGGCTAGGCCTTGGGTAGGTTACCAAATCTCGCTGCCTACCCTGGTCACGGGTATGGTCAGCAGCAAGAGAGTATGGGAGGCTGCCGCCTCCTTCTGCGAGAACGTGCTCTTGCAGAAGGAGGCAGCGTAGAGGGAGCGGGAGGAGGATGCTCTAGCCGCTCCCCGCCGGAGGGCAGGAGAAGGCGGGCACCATAAGTCCCACCTTCGAGCGGCCGCGTGCGTTGGATGACTTCCATGCACGCATTCCACCGGCTGCCACGTCTGGAGATCTCCCGAATATACCCGGCAATCCCCCATTGGCGCAAACCCCGACCTAGTGTCTGACTAGGTCGGAAAGCCCTGGGACCGGCTCGGAGAATTGCTTCGGCAGACCCCGGGTCGCTCCCACGGACGGGCAAGGAGGTATATTTTTAAAAAATGGGTTGGTAACCAAAACTTTATGATGTCGAACTCCGTACTTCGCAACCATTTCAACCCGCTGGGCCAACGTGGTGATGTTGCGGTCCAAACTCATGTGTTTCTCTATGAGGAAAACTTATGTTTAATAGTGAGACGTATATACTGCTGACGCCTGAGGACACTTGTACATAGTTCACTTAAATAAATGTAAAGAATGTTATTCCGCCCAATCCGTCTTTTCCTTTGCTGTACACCACAACCTGGATCCGGCTCGTAGGACCAGGATATCCTTGACAGCTAGCTTTAGAAAATTCCATTTATAGCCAATTTGCAAACCTATAAGTCAAACGAATAATATATTTGGTCTTACCATTGCTATATGTTTACACCCACACCAGCGTCCAATTGCAAAATTTACAGCGTAGGACAAACGGACAAACACGAATTGGGAAGAGACAGCGTTGAAGCTAAAACATCCCGTTCAGCCAATTTGTCTATTTGACGCACGGACGAGCGAACATTTAATATTAGTGGAGATTAAAATACTCGCACAATATGGCCCTTGCTTTTGTGTAGCCCAAAAGGGGGCAACGATACAGCCAATGAATAATGCTGAAATAGAATAACACGATCCATTGCGGGTAGGTTTGATTGACACGTGATCCGCGCACCGCCCTGAATGGGCTTTTCAAATTTATGTTTTTTTTTTATTTAGCCACTTTTATTGCCCATTGTGGGCTTCAGATTAGCTAGCAGCAATGCGGAAAATATTAATAGAGAGGTAATGTCACAATGATCCAAGACTGGGGAGTACATTAAAATTTTTTGGGATTCTCTTTTTTATGGGGACGAGTGAGTTTATAAAATCAATTGTTGTTGTTTGAACGGCGTTTTTTCTTGCGTTCGCTTTTATTACTAACAATTGCAGAGCTCCCATAAATTGAATTTGGTTTTCTATAAAGCGTTAATTATTGTCATTTCAATTCAGAAAGAAATTAAGGTTAAAATAAAAAACATTACAGCAAAAAATTATATTATCAGTAGAAAATAATTGCAACAATACCTAACGCAGAGGAGTAGAGTAATATAATACTGCTGTCATGCAAAATATTCTCTGAATATGAAAATACAGAGAATATGTTTCCTTATTTCTGTGTAGGATAATTTTTCTTTGCTAATTGTGCCATTTTCATTTGCATTTATAATTGTTACATATGAGTTAATTATTTTAACTTCTGACCTAATGATTTGTGGAATCCTTTCATAACCTTATTCTTTATGTTATATAGATAAAAAAACACAACAACATTAGTTTCATTTTAATTAAATGTTATTTGTCTCAACTTGCACACCCAGTATCAGTGGAATCATACACTATTAGAGAATAAATGATTGCCCATTGATTTATTGTTTTGCACGCTAACGACATCGTTAGGCAAAGCAGTCATTATAAAAGCATTAAAATCATTATTTCGAAAGCATTTTATCGCAAAAAAATCTGCAAAAACATCGATTCTATAGAACTTAGTACGAGCAAATCCATCAGCTATTCTATCTTTAATGCGAGTGCATTCGATAAAGAATCGTGGCTCAATTTACTTAGGTTTAATTTTGCGTAGACTTACACTTTTAGATTAAAAATTTCAGTGCCATACATCTTATTCTCTCAATATGGTTGGATAAGCGAGGAGTAATATGCATGTTAATGTAGTGTTATACTATTTTCGACCTTACACTAAGTGTTAAAAAAGGTTTAACCTTAAAGCAGCGACATTAAGATATCCGTTAGCTAATTAAGGAGTTTTAACTTTGCAAATTAATACAAAATAAGCAGTAATAAATAATTATCGTCTGTGATCATTAGTTTACGTACCTAATGTCACAATGTATTGGTTAGTATGGAGGAGCAATTTTAATTTTACTGCAGATCTATATGATAAAAGCATGCATAATTAAAATTTCATTGAAAACGTGAATGTAAGTAAACAGCTTAGATAATTTATCACATCCCTTTTTAATATGAAAAGGTTGCTTTAATTTTATAATCAAATATTATGATGAAAGCAACAAAAAATACTACTTAAGAGATAATGAGTAACGTCTCAACATCAAACCTCAAAGTTAAGATAGAGTTAAAATTTCGATTTAAAGGCCATTACTATAACGATTATTTTGATATTGATAACTTAAATTTTAGCAGCACGGCAAGCAAAAGGCAGCCGAGTTGGGATGGACGAGGCACTACTCGTTCGAGAGGCCGCGGGAAACGCGGATTCAATCTCACCGCCTGTACCACTGAGTTTGAATAAAACTTATGTACAGTTCATTGTGAATATCGCTTGCCTCACATTGTGCCATAGCAACAGGCTCGCCACCTGTTACATGTAGGTGTGCAACACCTCTGTCTACCCCTTCGGGGAAAGAGGCGCCCATGAATGTTTGTCCAGAAAGAGCATGAGGCTACTTGACTTAGAAAAGGGTACTGAATGGGGCTCACGTATTTCAAAATAATGTTCTTATGCATTATCGTCAAAAGGATTGATTTTGTTTGCTGTTATATTGAAAAGAAAAGCTGATTTTAAATCTAGAACATGCTGACGTTGAATCACGACTTATACAAAATTATATCAATGCGCTTATTGAATTCCAAAAGTGATTCAAACCCCAAAAAGAAACTGCCATTCAGTAGCTGACCCGAAATCCCAAGACCGCAGACCACCAAGTAAATTATTTCTTTGGTACAGTCCCAGGCATAAAACGTGTCACCATTTCAGTACTTTGGCATTCTAAGGTTTAAGTAAATTATTTGCTGTTGTTGCAAAAGACACTAGTGCAGTCACAATAACAAAGTTCTGAACTGGTAACATATTTATGTTCGCGACTGTACCCGCTTGAATTATCGCACAGCCTCGCAATAAAACCGTCTTATCAGTAAATGTACGTGTTGCCATATTTCATTAGGACGGTGTACGGGCGCAAAAATATTATATTAATCTCTAAAGTTACGGGTACACAATTGTCTCTTACACGGAATATTTATTGGAGTAAGATGGAGTAGGCCGAACATTTGACTCATTGTATTGAACTGGCATTTAAAAAGGAAGAAAAATAAAAGAACCTTTATTTATATGGAATCAAGTGTTGTAATATCTTTAACTTTTCGTACCAATATTTTGGAGGCGGTTAACAGTGTTATTTCTTATAACGCCGTGTAATAGAGTGTAATAATAATAGCATGACCCACTAACGCGCATTGGGTTGGTCCCCAAACTACTCCTGTATTTGCTTTCATGAGGAAGGCCTGTGCCCAGCAGTGAGACGTATATAGTCTGAAGACTAATAATAGCATGTTCGGGAAAGATTGCACCTAGACTTAGACCATTTTAAAACTAATTTAAAACATAAAAACTATTCACAATTTAAATATCATACTAGGAATTGGAGTTTTCACCTATGCTCTGAACTTGGATGGACGACCATAACTTGGTTATCTTAAGAATTTCCGTGTTTCGGAAGTTACGTGAGGATAAAGCACTGATGGTCGATGGCTCACAAATACACATTGGACTATCATGGAAATATGATAATATAGTGAAACGTATAACTAAAAAGGATATTGACGTTAAAATTAATATTTTTAGTTAAACACATTACACATTGAAAGTTGTCATGACTGCGAAACATTCAGAAATAGATCAGTATGACCGGAAGCGCGGACGAGGATCCATTACTTGACAGTGAACCCTCACTAGCGAAGTCACCTGAAGCTATTAATATAGATAACCTGACAGCTACTTAAATTCTACCTGCACTTGACTGCAAAATTAAAATAAAGAATAACAAATATCTTTTTGAAAGCGTCATCCTACACACGTATATTTTTGCGTTTGCGGCGGAAGAGTAATTTACTGAAATTGTAACCGAAAAATAATTTAATGTTTCCAAAAATCAGTTTCGCGTGTGCATCGTTATTTGACCTGTCCCCGTATTACGAACACCGAATATAATTTGATATCACTGGCAATACAATTAACATCAAATCGTGAATGTAATCATATTTGGAATGAATTTAAAATCACCTTAACAAGTTCGCAGTAGCGATGGTGTTGAAGATGTTTAAGCTCGGTTTTTTACGATCAGCAAATTGAGTCCCATATTTATAATCAACAATACTTATCTTAATGATGCGGATAATTTTAGTACTGCAGCCACCAATACAGATGATATACAATGTCGGTTATGTAATTCTGAGACATGGAGATTGTAGTAATAAATACCACAAGATAATTCTAGCTTAATTAATATCATAGACGGTGTATACAGGTGCCCTTTAGAACTAGATGCTATCATACGCCACTGTAAACAAGAGCCGTACGTCAAGTAATATTTCCACGCAACGCTGGTTTTATTGCAAAAATAAGTGGAACTCAAAGTGGTCCCGACAAATAACTCAGTTAATCGGCGCAGTTGTACGTCAGCGCGAAGAATTTAATCACAAGAGTCAACAGAGGAGCCGGTATGCCGATGATATCTAGGGCCGTCCATTCGCGGCCCACGAGCCGAACAAATTGGAAAGGTAGGGTGTGCGAACGCAACAAAGGTTACAATTGAAATTTCCAAGATGCCTGCTAACATTTTTCTTAGTGGAAGCACGTATTTCTCGGCGGGAGATGCCACACAGGCCCGTCCTTTACGACACAAAAACCCTCCTTGTCGGGTTTCGCTTATAATTGTATCACAAACGTTGCGATATTGGCGCGAATACGTGACTCACAATGTGCCACTTTTGTAGTTAATTGTAGTGTTACGCCATTCCTTAAAATGTATCCTGATTTCGCGGGTTTTGTTAATCTTTTGTATTTTCCTCTTACTATTGTGTTGTGTTTAGGTTCAGTTAAGATTATTATTACAATTGTGTCATTACCTACTTTTCCTATAGGTGTAGAATTTTGCACAGACATAGGCAACACAGTAATACTAAGCTCTAAGAATTTGTCGATCAGATAATAGAAAAAATTTGTGAACGTATACACAATACCCGTTTTCGAACAAAGGGACGTCCGGGACGTCATATCACGATAACTATTCTATGTCGTGTTATCAATGAGTCAGTCGATCATTCATCAATCATTACTCAGCGTCGGCGGACCATTCAAATTTCAACTAGACAATGTACAACTTGTTAACAAAATAAGACGAGCGAGATTTGTTACACTGACTAATAATTTACTTGATTAATTAAAAATCGGCAGAAGTTAGCGAGGCAATCAAATAATTATTGCCACGAACAATAATAAATACGGCAGCAAAGAAGCAAAAAGTGCTATTTTTAACTCTTGTGTTGAAAAGTATGAAGTCATTAGCTCGCTGTTTAAATACAGACAATAATGCAATAACACTAAATATCATTTAGTTAACAACAATCCCACCGACAATTACTTCATTAACATCACCATAAAGTAATCAAGTAATGTTGCATTTTTGTGTTATTGTAGGACACCACAATGCAGCTTACAATGTCAGCTATGATAATTGTCACATTCCTGGTATAATAAACATCAACACGCAATGTCTCTTGTGAGAACATTAATGAACATATTACAAAAGTAGTTTGAGTACACTGCTGAGACAGCCTTACGCCTGTAATTCCGAAGGGTAGGCAGAGTCCAAGGAGCACTGTGTTCCTTAAGACATTTAGCCATACAAAAAATTGGGTTTGGTCAGATGAAAAATCGTGAAAGAGTAGTAACAAGTGGCTAGCTCATCGCCTAAACAACCACAGACGCAGCACCCAATACGCCCTTAGTCGCCTTTTACGACATGCTGGATAAGGAAAGCAGTTGGCACATTTAGTGTTACTCCTAAATACGTCATGATTCATCATTTGCCTGCCGTTTTTCCAATTTCATTTGGGGTCGACGCAACGAGTCTTTCTCCTCGAGTCTCTCCTATCACAAGCCATATCATTCACTCACATTCTAGCCATGTCCTCATTCACACAATTTTTTCAACCTTTTTCGGTCTTCCTCTCCCTGCATAAATTATCGATTATTATTTACTTCAGATGCCACTAATATTATACAAAAAATTCTAGAACCAGTTTATTTCACCAATCCTCTTCTATTTTAGATATCTGTCTAACTACGCAGTACAGAACCGCTTGAAGATTTATGTACTCTCACTTTACGTGTAAAAGCAGTAATATTCTGTCATTCTTTCTTTTTAAGAACGAAGTGAGAATCAAATAATACAGTTCTCTTAAAACTATAAAGATTGTAATAGGTCGATGACTACGAAACCCATTCATCATTGTATTTAATTTCCTAACTGTGACGCTAATTCTTAGGTAGTTTTTTTGATTCGTAGTATTAGTTACCTTTATAGTTAAAATATACCAATAGTCAATGGAAACGCCAAAATGTATGACCAAATGATTTTGCGGCTGACCTTTTTGTTGCTGACCAAATAATTAAATGGCTGCCCAATCAATTACTTCCAATTAGAAATTTATTTTAAATCGCGGCGTCTCTGGAGAAGTTACGTGTTTTCTTTTTAATCATAGCCATTCCAGGCACCTGAGAATATAATTCTATAGAGAAGAATGCGCGCAATTAGCAGATGCCCCGGTCATATATTAGCCGGTGACAGAGGCGCAGGGCGCACAGATGTCGCGTCAATTGTTTGCAAATAACAAAGTGCGCCAGGAGTCGCCAACAGTTTCTAATTGTGCCGCGACAATGCGTAATCTAACCGGTCCTATTCGACGCCACGTCGCGTCACCGTTCTCGGACAGGAAAGGGCGTGGAAACGCTAAATAGCACATACATACACATACTCACACTTAAACACACAAACACACACACACACAAACACACACACATACGCATACACACACACATACACACACACATACACATACACACGCACGCACGCATTAAGGTAAATTAATAATTAGGAACGCTGATTGGCTCAAATTCGGAGGTGGGCGTTAATAGCTGCGACACAGTTGTAAAACAAATGTGGCTCTTATCGTACACACATTGTAAATGTACCCTGTTAAAGTTCCAAATAAATTTTATTATTATTATTATAGTTAAATCATTTTCACTCTTATCTCTGTTGATTTAAGGAGTAATTTGGCGTTGTTTCAAAAATATTTTGTCGCAGTTTTCAGATACATCTTCTTCTTTGTCCTGCCCTGTTCCCATGTCTTCTTCCTCCACTCTTATCTATCACTCGCCTAGTCAACACTCACTCCCCTCTTTATCATATCGTCATTCACGCAATCTATTCGTCAGTCCAAGCCACCCAGTTTTCAGATACCTTAAAACATGCGAACTACAATAAAGATTTTATGAGCGCCTACTTACATATCATAACAATTAATAATGATCTATTCTTATTGTTGGAAGGAATTGCCATTGACTCAATACGATGTTTCAAATGGTCGGTAACTTAATATATTTATTTATATAACCAAGAGCGCAAATGTCAGTGCAACATGCCAAATAGGCAAGAATAAGAATATTATAACTTTGTGTGTTTTCTCTATATTTAATAATTGCCTGGATGCGTCTGAAGAGCAAAGCCCTGCTTGCAATTCCTACTGGCGTATTTGAGCCACATAATGTCAATCTCAGAAATAGTTTTGCCCAATCACGTGCACTCAGTGTATCGAAAGTCATATATTCTATATTTTCTTTCTATATTTTGTGCCTATTGAAAGAATATAAATATTAGAAAAAAAAACATTTATCCGATAATCTACTCCGCAGCTTCCCTGTGCGGCACCCAGCGGGTCGTGCATCGCCAGGTGCCGCGAACAAATAAACCCCAGCCGACTCTCGCGCCAAATTGCCCGTGTCGCGATCTAACGCACTACTAAGGCATCAACTCACGTGTTAAATCCCTTCAATTTACACGCCACTCTTCTACAGTTAACCCCCCACACATTATTGTTTAGTAAGTTTACCATTTCAACACATTTACTAATATATCCTTAAAATATTGATCTATATTCGGCACCTGTCATGGAAAAATGTCAGCCTTGACATAATTTTACGCCATATTTCTATGTTATGGTTTATATTCCGTATTTATTTAATAGTTATTTATCAATGATCATTATTATTGTTACTCTTTATCCTAATGTTTTACTTCAAAGTAAAGACTTTAAGGAATATTAAATGCAATTGTAATACATTTTAGTCTGCGATGTGTTTGAATTTGATTCGAACTGTTTCGCACACACCTAACAAATCAACATTTGACATGATTCATAAAATTCCAAAACAGTTTTTGTTTACCTCAAAGCGATTACTAATGTCATTACGGCATTACCTGAAACAAAAACAGCAGGCATTAATGTTAATGTCGACATAGTGACAGCTGTAAGAACTTAGGCAAACAATTTATTAAGCGGTAGTTAGTCCCAATTCCCCGTCATTTCCGAGTGCGCCCCAAGGCTCGGACAGGACGTTAATTAGAAAATTATGTGGGAAATTATTAATAGGTCCGCCGTGTAGCCGATTAGATAACAAACTAGTCCATTAGTCTACAAGGATAAACCGTAATGAAGGTGCGGGGTTATGATCGTTAGCGGGATTGTTTTAAGGTGCATATTAGATGTGGTGGGTTAAAACGGAAAGGACCTTGAAACAGTGGTGGCGAGATAAAGCAGTAGCGAACAATACGGCGTGTTCGAGCGAGGGCGGCTTGACGCGTGGTTGAGGAATGATCAGCCGAGTGGAAATGACGACTTAATGGATTATATGTGTCCGCCGACACCGAGATAAGTGTCGCCCGATATCTGCCTGTCGCCGAAGATTAGGCAACGAAATTACAAAAATTAATAATATAATGGAAATCAACGGAACGGTTTCACAGGCCGATGGAGCGATCCGATAAAACGAATTAAAATCGAACGTGCACGCATTACCTTGGCGGATCGACATCATTAGTTTTGGATCCCGGTTTTAAATTGGGTCTGTTGCAGAGGATTATTGGTATAAAAAGTCAACGGGAGCGGTTGTTACGAGGCTGCTGGAATAGGCACTATAAGAAAACCATCTGAGAAATCAATAAACTGATAATAAGTACGAAAAAGAAATTTAGTGTCAATAAAAGAATTCCAAGGAACATACTCTTGAATTGAAATTTAAACTTTACTTGTACACTTGTTGTGAACGAGTCTAAAAAGTTTAATATAAACAAAAAGACAATCACACAGCTTGTGAGCGTGAACTTCAGACTCGACAATTTAGTCTTTAGGAGTTGAAAAAAGTTTTCCAATACTGACTCCCTGAATTTACCATAAGGTCCAATATATATACAATATAATATTGAATACCACCTTTGTGGCATCAAAGATTTAGTTTTAAAGACATACTTTATCGTCGATTCCCCGCAATTTTAGAAACTCGTGTTGTTTCGCAAAACAAAAAACTTCACCCAATTCTACCTCAAAGATGGGTGAATCATAAAAGCGACTGACCTACATCAAACACATGTGCCCACGCAACAATCAACACCCGACTGTTGCGTGTCGACATGAAGCACCGTAAATTGAATGCGTACATTATTATAACGGCCGTCGGATAGCTCTCGAAATGCACATTAAATGCGCCACAATAACCTGCGATTTACCGGCAATCTAGCCTTTTATAAGGGCAGAACAAGAAACGCCTTGCCACTTACAAAAAGTCGAAGGAGAGGATCTCCCGCTGTCCCTTTGTGTGCGACCCATGCGCGATGCGGACAAACGACCCGTGGGACCCAGCATGAAAGGTTACATATCATAGTGACTCAAGTCGTTGGAACTATTTTCGAAATATTTACGGACAAAATTTAGGTCTTTTATACATTAAAGGTGATTTCTCTGATGTTTTCTGGACGGATAAAAGAAATATAAAATAATTCAATTCCAAGTTTTATTAAATTACAATTAATTGATGAGTTTAGAAGTGTGACCAACTAAGTTATAAAAACGAGCATGTACACATAAGCCGTAGGCGAATTTTCCATCGGGTCGAAAGGTATTTCATGCGTAGTGCATGAAATACCTTTCGAGTTAAGGTATAACTCAAGTTATATATAAAATCGTGTACCCAAATTACAAAATAAGTGAGTGGACAATATTTATCACGAATATTAATTCGATCGGAGTCATCCGAAAATAGTAAAACGCCTTTAGTGATTCCATAGGTGACCGTTTGAAATGTTGAGCCGCCGTCACAGTGGGACAGACGCGCGCCCATTACAAAGCCATTTGCACTGTTTACATAAAGGAGGAGGGACTCGATGCTAGCTGTACATTGCAAATTTTCCGGTACTCGCGCGTCAAAGGATATAATTTATTGCAATTGAGATACAGCGGGCAAGATGGCGCGCTACATCTTACATAAATAGTGCTAGCGACAGGCGCTATCGTGTTGGTATAAAATAAAATTATAGTTGCGGCCATTATTAAAATATTATACAGGCATAGAGACCTAGCACTTCTTTTATATTACTGTTTGTTTTACTGTCAAGTTCATAATGTTGATAGACATTAATACTATTAAATATCAACTACTGAAAGGCACAGGCCTTCCTCATGGAGAACGAACTAGATCAGACCGAAATCCTGTATATAAGTATTTATTGCCTTTAATTATGTGAGCTGTTGGTGTACCTAATAAAAAAATAATAAATAAACAAACAATTTAAACAATGAATCTATACAATGTTATTTAGGTGCTTGCCTTTAACTATTTGATGAGTAATTTTAACAAATTATTATACAATTAAATGTAAGAAATCATTGAACATTAACGGCTAAATAGTTAGTAGAAAAATTAATGATAATAATAATTATTTAAAAAAAATCTATTTTACAAAACTCCCACCCCAGTGGACACCGGTAATAAATACTTTATTATTGTGCATATGATCAACTGTATTCCATCAACTACATCCATAGTTATTATTTTCATTAACAATTAAAACAGGTATTTCAATAAAAAC
Source organism: Parapoynx stratiotata (assembly GCA_910589355.1). Taxonomy (NCBI): domain Eukaryota; kingdom Metazoa; phylum Arthropoda; class Insecta; order Lepidoptera; family Crambidae; genus Parapoynx; species Parapoynx stratiotata. Next base: position 1,974,158 of record OU342468.1, on the reverse strand, counting down.
GATTACTCAAAATTTCGTAAGGAATTAAGGAAAGATATAAAACGAACGAATAAAGTTCAATTTAAAAAATATAATGGGTACTCCATTGCAAAATAAACTCCCGGTATACATAAAAATCTCGAAACAACGGAATCAGCAATCTTATTAAAAAAACAATCAGTTGGTCATTTAATTCGGACTTAATTGTACGGTATGTTATACAGAGGACATTAAGAGTCGTCAATCCTTTTGTATAACACGGTGAAGTAGCTATTATTAATTTGCCCATGCTCATACCTCTACAATTAAAACGCATTGATACACTTTCTTTGTTCAATAGCACGTACTCTTTTTTTTTCGAACGCAGGTGATTGCAACCTCAATAGTTCTTAGTCATAAATAATTCTTTACAAAAGACAGTTGCAACGACCGTACTCTCCTAAAAAGTTTAATTTTCGTATGCAACTTGGTAAATAAAGAACTGAGACGTACTTAAATGGGTAAATATTTGTTGACTAAAAATTATACATTTTTTATGAGATAGATCAAGCGAGCAGACAGGTCACCTGATGGTAAGCAACTACCGCCACACAATGACACTCGCAACACCAAAGGAGTCAAGTGAGACGCTCTTTTCCTGAGGGTTTAAGGTAATTTTGGAAAGATTGGTGCTTTTGAACACACAAATTATCAAACCATTAAATATCGATCAGAGATGTGTGTATGCAATGCAGATATTAAAGTTTTAACACAACATAAAAATATACAATGTATGCTAGATTGCATTGAAATAACATAACATAAACAGGAAAATTGTGATAACGTTGTGTTATCTCAAAAGGTAATTAACTATGTAGCTACACAGGATTTGCCTAATATTTAGAAAGAGCTTGAACCAATTTACAACGAATTTAGTGAAATAAATTTCCTGGAATCCATCGGAATATTTAAAAAATTACATCCTTGTAGACTCAACTGAGTGTAGACTCAACAGAATTTGAAGCGATGACTGATACTCGGATAAATAACGGTAATAAGCAAAACGACGTTTAGTCGTGGTATAAATCAAGTGCAATCTAAACCTAAATTCTAAAGCAATTTGTTTAATCAAACGGCGTTCAACAAATTGGCGGCTTCACAAAATGCATAATGTGCACATGTTTAATCTGATGAGAGCCTGCCTTAGCAATGGTGGGAAATTATATCAAAATCGTTTAACTATAAAAAGTAAAGGTTTTCGGTAAGCCCAATTAGGTGGATCGCGTGTTTGAAACTCGAATTTTACCGAATTCGAACATGGCATAAAAATTATAGATTGGAGAATTGGAGATAAAATAAAATAATAGTCAGAAGTTGCTTCTTGATAAATATTATAGCAAAATTATAGCTGCTTTATAAGGGTCAGTGTGAATTCACAAAATTATTTTAAGTTTCATATTTTGATAGGTAATTTATATGATACACCTATGAAAAATTATAATAATATGTAAAGTGACCAATAAACATGAGTGCTATAATTCTTCCATTACCAATGTAAGAAGAATTATAGTTAACCACCTATGATTGCCCATTACACATATAATTTATTATGAATAGATTTCATGATTAGCTCGTCCCAGCAATTTCAAGATATAAAAAAGCTTATGCAAAAGCTTATGCTAAAGCATCTATAAATTATTCTTACGTATATATGAATAACGTGCAAATATTTTTCCTGTTTATTTTGTTAATATTATCCTTCATAAGATTATCCTTTTGTATAATCTAGACTAATCTACCCAAATTTTTACTCGTAAATTTCTGGGACATTGGGCCTATTTTTACTTTACGTTCCAAAATAAATGATAATTAATTATTAATACCACCTTTGTATAAATTTGGGGAGCTAGGTGGCGTAGCGGTCAGTGTGCTTTGGCTCCGATAGAAAACCAAGCTACCTTCGCCATAGTCAGGCCGTGGATGGGTGACCAAGACTTTGTGATCTCGAGCTCCTCCGTGCTTCGTAAGGCACGTTTAGCCGTTGGTCCCGGACGCATTTGTGACCGTTTCTACCCAACCCGCATTGGGCCAGCGTGGTGGTGTTACAGCCCATACTTCTCATGTGAGTTTATCCATGAGGAAGGCCTGTCCCAGCAGTGGGACGTATATAGGCTGAGGATATAAATATAAACAACTACAACTATTACATTAGAGCTAATGTTCGTTCATCTTAATCTACGAGTATAAAAGTCTGAGAATTGACCATAAGTTCAAAATGAAACAGACTCTATGATACAATAAGAGGACAATACTATAAACCAACAAATAACATACCAAATATAATAAAGAGGTAAAATTTAAGAGTAATGAATAACTTATTCCGATTTAAAAAAGAAATATTTCACCGAAAGTAACTTATTATCCTTGATTCATAATAATATATTGAATACTTTGATTGACACAAACAAATACAGAGTCAACATTTTGACTTTAACAATAAATAATTCTATGTTTATTGCAGGGGTAGATAATAATAATATAATCTAAAATAAAAACTACCATATAGGTAGCATAAATAACGCTCTTGAAGCCGTTATCGTTTTATAAATAAAATTTGTAATTATATCAAACGCCAAATTAATATATTATCTCATTAATGAGAATGTAAAAAAGGGCCATTATTATCAAATAATGGGATAAATAGTGTCATCTGTGTATTTCTATGGTAATTCATAAAATCATCTACTCAAAAGGTCAAAGTTCTCATTGTTGCTATAGCAAACCACAGTTATACAAGTCACAGTTATTAAGTGACTAATTTCACAGCAATAAATTCCATTTGTTTGATTAACGATAGTGAGTAAACATAATGTCAACAATCGTCAAACGTCCGTAGCACAATTCTATCAGCGGGAGTGTTAACAAGCAGTGACTGCGTGCGCCCGCGCACTACCTGGCCAGCTGCCTGCCCCACCAAGTCCTCCCAGCACCTACCCCGCTATCATCCCTCCGTCTCGCTCGCACACACAAGAAAGCTCGTTTGAGCTACAAAAAGCGGTTTTGCCCTTTAACAGTGTGCGCTCTCGTACTTGAGTGTGTGAGTGTATTTTTCTGACGGGCCAAGCTTTGAAACGAATAGATCGCAAAGCTGCGCGACAAGGATGGCGCTTAAAACGTTTTAAGTTGGAGCGAGACGTTACCTGTTGGAACGCGTGAACCGGCGCGGCCTTGTGCGCGAGCGCAGCGCAGGTTTGACGCGGAGTCAGTTTCACCCCAGACCTCAGCCTGAGCGCGCGTGTTGCATTCACTCAGACGGTCTCCAAACGCGATCCTATCCAATTAGTGTTCTCGCGAGAAACGAGTTAAGTGGCCGGTTCGGCAAGTGAAGTACTCACGTTAAAGGAGAAATGGACTAGTGCGTGTACGGTACGATGTTTATGTGCGATTATAGTGCGAGCTGAGAGAAAATAAAACTATGTAATAAGTGAAGTTAGTGAAATGAAAACCATGTGTTCTGCGTGTATCACACGCGCGCTGTTGGTACTCAGCGCTGCTCTGACAGCGTGGAGTGCGTCGCTGTCGGCGACCACGGGAGCTCGATACCAAGCTCCCGACGAGTGCCGGTGGACGACGGACGATGACGGCTCCGGAGTCGCGTTATTGTGCAGACTAAGGACTATAAACAGTGAATTAGAAAATACGAACTTCAGTGCAATACAGCCGCATCTCACCGTGCGGTTGCATCTCGAGTGCAGTGATGCACTTCTGTTCCAAAGCTCGCTTTCGCCCGGCAGCTTTCGGCAACTGATAGAGTTGCGAGAGCTCACCATAGAATACTGCAAAATAGGAAACCTCTCCGACGGCGCCTTTACCGGCCTAAGGGAACTAAGGAACTTAACAATAAAAACACACAATACAGAATGGTCTACAATGACACTAGAAATCACACCAACTGCATTCTCTAGAGACGTACAAAATTTAGAAAGATTGGATTTGAGCGAAAACAATATGTTAACATTCCCTGAAGGAGCTCTTTGCACGCTAAGAAACTTGGAATATCTGAATATGACTGGGAATAGAATGAGAGACATAAGTCACTTTCAATTTTCTACTGCTCACCGCCATCCTACCGAGAAATGTGGAGATAATTTAACAATACTAGATTTGTCGCGAAATATTATAGATACACTACCGCCTGGGCTTTTATCTGGTCTCAGGAGACTAAAAAAGCTATATCTTCAAAGCAATGGAATGACTTCCATAGCAGATAAGGCGTTAGAAGGTCTTATCTCACTAACCACTATAAAGTTTTCCGATAATCAGCTGACTAGTCTCCCACCGGAACTCTTTAGTGATACTAAGGAACTGAGGGAAATATATTTGAATAACAACACAATAACAGTATTGGCACCCGGCCTGTTCAGTGATTTATACCAGCTAATAGTTTTAGATTTATCCTACAATGAACTGACTTCCGACTGGATAAACACATCAACATTTTCGGGGCTGAAAAGACTAGTCTATTTAGATTTCTCGCACAATAGAGTTTCTAAAATGGAAATAGCATTGTTCAGAGATTTACACAATTTACAAATACTGAAAATGCAAGAAAATTTTATAGAACATATTCCGGAAAATGTATTCAGTTCACTAAGCAATTTACACACATTAATTTTATCAAACAATAGGCTGACAAACATTGAAAGCTACGCGTTTACCGGCCTACAGGCATTGTCCGTGCTGTCTATAGACAGTAACCGCATTTCAAAAATACACCCACATGCATTACGCAATTGCTCTTCGTTGCAAGACCTGCATATTAATGGGAACAGACTTGATGAGGTTCCTACAGCTTTAAAGGAAATACCACAGCTAAAAACATTAGACTTAGGCGAAAATTTAATCGTTAGCATAGAAAATGCTTCTTTTATGACAATGAAACAAATGTATGGGTTAAGATTAACAGAGAATAATATCGGCAACATAACAAAAGGAGTTTTTGATAGAATGACGTCATTGAAAATATTGAATTTATCTCGAAATAAAATTCAAAGAATAGAAAGCGGCGCTTTTGATGCAAACGTGAACTTACAAGCCATTAGATTGGATGGCAACTCTCTGAAAGACATAAGAGGGCTTTTCGCAAACCTACATAACCTTGTCTGGTTGAATATTTCGGACAACCAATTGGAATCGTTTGATTATGCTATGATTCCAACAGGATTGCAGTGGTTAGACATTCATGCAAACAGAATTGCTGAACTTGGAAATTACTTCGAGATTGAATCGCGTCTATCACTAAGTACATTTGACGCTAGCTCTAATAGATTAACAGAAATCACCGGAAGTGCAATACCCAATTCAGTGGAAATGTTATACTTGAACGATAATTTAATATCAAAAGTGCAATCGTATACATTTTTCAAGAAGCCCAACTTGACACGAGTGGATTTATATGGCAACAAAATAACAAACTTGGATCCTAACTCTTTGCGAATATCCGCTGTGCCGCAAGATAAGTCGGTGCCAGAATTCTTTATTGGCGGCAACCCATTAGAATGTGATTGTACAATGGAATGGCTACAAAAAATAAACACCGGCAACAGAGCAAGAACCCAGCCAAAGTTAATGGATTTGGATAGCATAAACTGCAAATTACTTTACAATCGTGGAAATACACATGTAGCTTTGGTGGACGCCGCGCCTCATCAGTTTTTATGTAAATACGAGTTTCACTGTTTTGCTCTGTGTCACTGCTGCGATTTCGACGCTTGCGACTGTGAAATGAGTTGCCCGAATAATTGTACGTGTTATCATGATCAGTCGTGGTCGGCTAATGTTGTGGAGTGCTCCAGTGCAGGCTATGTGAACACTTTGCCAGAGAGAATACCGATGGAGGCCACGCAACTGTATCTCGACGGTAACGACATTAAAATGCTTCCAAGTCACGCATTTATCGGCAGAAAGAGGCTAAAGATACTATTTTTGAACTCATCAAATATCGAAACTATTCACAACAGAACATTTAATGGCCTGAGAGAACTCGAGATACTACATTTGGACCATAATAGCCTAACTGCAATAGAAGGTCAAGAATTCGGCGGTTTGGATAATTTGAGAGAGTTATACCTTGACCACAATAAAATAAAAGTTATTGGGAAGGAAATGTTCAACCACATGTCGCGACTAAAATTATTACATCTCCACAATAATAGATTGATAACTTTATCAGTGTGGCAAATTAATCCATCGATAACAGAAATAACATTATCTTTTAACCCGTGGTCATGTGATTGTGAGTACACAGAAATGTTTAGAGAATGGACCAAAAGGGTCAGTTCATTATTAGACCAATCAAACATCAAATGTATTTACTCCAAGAACAATAACACTGATATGATGGCGTATAATGACAGTATGTATAACAACCCAGAATCCGGTTTCAACATAATATACGAGAACGGTACGATTTGCACTGGATTGCCAAGTATAAACAACAGTATTAATGGAAATTTAACAGCTACCAAAACTATGATAACGACTGATGAAGTGCCGGATTACGTTCCTCTCCTAGTGGCGACTCTCGGTGCATTTTTATTGGTGTCCGTTGTGAGCATGATCGTATTCATATTCAGACAAGAAATGCGTGTGTGGTTCCATTCAAAGTTCGGTGTGAGACTGTTCTACCGGACAAGTGACATAGACAGAGATGACCGTGAAAAGATGTTCGATGCGTTTGTGAGTTATAGTTCCAAAGACGAAGCTTGGGTGACTGAGGAGTTGGCGGCTGTGTTGGAACGCAGTGATCCTTCGTATAAACTGTGCTTACATTACCGGGACTTACCAGTAGGTGGTTATGTGTCAGACAATATAGTGCAGGCTGTGGAGTCGTCACGCCGCACGATAATGGTGCTCAGTGAGAACTTTTTAAGAAATGAGTGGTGTCGTTTCGAGTTTAAATCGGCACATCACCGCGTGTTGAGAGACCGGAGAAGAAGACTTATAGTGGTGTTATACGGTAAAGTGCCTCAGAAAGATCTCGATCCCGATATAAGACTGTATTTGAAGACTAATACGTATCTCCAGTGGGAAGATAAGTTGTTTTGGGAGAAGTTACGGTTCGCGTTGCCCGATGTGCCGGCTAGCCAGAGGTGTAGGGGTGTGCCGAGCCCGGGAGGAGTTGCCATGCACAGGCACCACCACCCGAGGAGCCACTTGGGCGCGTTGCCCCCTCCACCTGTGCACGGCGCGCACCCTGTGTTACCCCCTCACCCCTCTCACGTCCCCCATCAAATGCCACCGCGCGCCTCCCCACGTACTATGTCCGTCCATGTGTGATTCTGAACTTTATTAGTGAAGTGATAAGGACTTTAGGAAGTGAAATAGCGATTGTTTAAAATGTGATGGCTAGTCTGCTAACGTATGTATTGTAAATATCATTATAGTTTGTAAGTAAACACAGTGTAAATACGCTTATTTTGCCTGAGCTGGATAATAAATTTAGATATTTGTTCTATTACTTACTACTTACCATGTCGATGCCATTTTAAAGACAATGTGGACTTTTTGTTGACAAATGACATGAGCGTATTTCAATGTATATTTTGTTTGATGTATTAATATTGTGTTTAAGCCTATCTAGGCTGTGTCTGACTGGCAACACTTGCCGATTACTATAAAAGTGACTTAACACGGCACAATTGCCACCATCTGTGATAAAATTAGTTATAGCTTAGTATTCGTAGGATGTCGTCAATGTATATTTTGTACTTAAGTCATATCGAAAAATATTTATTGTATAAATTTTCAAAAATTGACTGTGTCAGAAGTGATAAACTATAAATAAAATATGAAATTTAATATGAAACTAAAATCTTTTCAATTTATCACTTCCTTGTTATCCTTCTAATTAGGGAACACTACAGAATATAAACAACATTACTTAACACAATAACACTAGGTACATTAGCATTTTTTTATTGTTCATTTTTTATTATGAATAGAATTTTTACGAACTTACGAACAAGTGCATAAGTACTCCTTAATTGTGTAAATTTAAGATTACAAAAACATTATAAATATTATAGTATTTCAAGCAATACATGAAACATAAAATAATTCAATATTACTATTTATTTTTGAGAGTGGTTACACAGGAAAGACAAAAATAAAATTATTAGTTACCACACAAAAGCATGTGCAAACCACAACAATAAAAATAATAATATTCTGATCGTGTCTATGTGACTCACATACAAGTATTTCAGTCGCAAGCAACATAGGCAAAGCACAGAATCGAAGAAATATAAAATAAATGCTACAAGTTGAAAGCAAATATGGAAAGTGTCAGATTCTCATCACAACTTGAAGTTTGGTACACAAAAACAAAATATTTATCAGCTAAATAAACACACATGCAATTTGTTACTTTACACTCGTGTGACAGATTTGTTCATTAAGTAAATAAATCAAAACATCAAAAACAACAGAGTCAACACATTAACAAATCTAGATATATTACATACTGATAGCTATATACAATAATTACTTAACAAGTAAAATAATATGTAAACTAGATTCATAATAAATTCACATAGTCATAAAAAAACAATGTTATGCTTGTATCAACAAAGGACTTGAACATATTTTGGTGAATCGTTGGTTAACACGTCTGCCTACCCCTTAGGGGATTGAGGTGTGACGACGCTACAATAATTTCACCAAAAGAGTAAGCCGAGGAAAGTAAACTGCATCATGAATGGTTTAAAACACCTGCATTATTTCTTAGAATGTCAATCAGAACATTTGTCATTATTTCGTAATACAAATAATAAATTGTTTCGTACTGTAAACTGCTGTAACGCTAAGAACTAGTTAATACATATTATGTTCGTAAACATAACACAAGTCTGATATCAATTTAAATACAACTAACTACTAGCAGGTTAGGTCTATTTTGTGGTTAATTTTAACATTAATTATATGTAGATGATACCGTCGTCGTAAAACCCGAACATTATGCAAGTACTAATAATAACTGAAGCTAAATGACTAATGCACAATGACTCACCGAATTTAAAAATATTGATATGAAGAAATCAGTTATATTTAAACGTTAGTTAAAACCGTGTCATTATAGGTATTCAGTTTTAAGATTGAAATAAATAAAAAATACAAAATTAAATTATTCTGCTAATAAAACATACGTCTCCCAATGTGTATAAAATCATATTGAAAATATGGATGAAAAATATTATGTTCTTAGTTATTTCATTGTATTATATTTGGTATACCAAAATTCTTAGTTCTGTTACTAAATGCACAATCAACTAATGGTAAACAACACAACCTCCGTATATTTCATCTAAAAAAAATGGAAATATTTGAAAACAGAAAAAATCTGTGTTTTAACGAAAGTGTCACAAATATTTAATCTATAGTAATAATATGTAGTTTACGACTCCAGGATAAAGCATTTCTTGTTAGGTCTTAAAACAAACAAGATCACTGAAATAAATAAATGTAAAAAAACAATACTAATTTAAGATATTTACAATTTTCTTATGCGAAAGTAAATCGTGAAAACCTTTACAAAATATAGAATAAGTGTTTGATGAAAATGATTGGCTTAGCTGTGCTTGCATCGGTTACATAAGGACCCAAACTTATCATGCGAGTGTTAATATCTCTACCTACTCCTTCAGAGATACATGCGTTATGATACAATATATGAGTTTGAGTTTGACATGTTATATAAACTAATCTTATTCTGTACAACTGGATCTATAAATTTAGCAACGATAAAACTATCATACATCCCATTATTGAATGATATACAATGATTAAACAAGATTAAGTAGGAAAAGAAGTTGTTTTTAAAGGAAATATAATTAATAAAATTACAACGTGTAACAATGACATTATGATAATATATTAATACAGATAAAATAGACAAAAAAATACTTAAACACACTAAATACTTCAAAGGAATCCCTATCACATTCCTCTATGACAAATAAATATTTATATATAGCGAATAGTACTGTATTTTAATTTAATTTATCTACAATTATTTATGGAAAAATACGAAACATTAATCATGTGGTAAGAAGAAAGGCTATTATTAAAGTATCTACGGAATAAATTTTAACGGAATAAATAAACCGATTTTGTAATCTTTTGTCAATTTTACTAAGGCTAAAATGTCAAAATAATACAAAATCTAGTATTAAGTCTCCATTTACATTTCCTGCAAGAGGCCCTGAAGGGTCATTCCATTAGCAGTCAGCGCTAAGTGCGACTTATTTACTACTCTTATAGTTTTTATTTGTAAAATATAAATGGAATACAAGTAAGTTAGAAATAACAACACTTTAAAGCGTGTTGAAGTTGCAAGTACTTCGCTGCGATCACGAGCTCCCGAAAGCCACTATCCAACACGTAAATTCGTATGAAATTATTTGTCAGTTATCAGAAACTTATTTGGAAATGGTGAAACGGGCCACAAGTATCATTATAGCCTGCTTTAACTGCTGTAGCTATTTCACTCTTTTTCTCCTGTTCTCTTTCTAATTCTAATTGGAGTTATTTACCTTCTTCTTTATTATGTCCTCTTTCTACCATATTTTTGGAGCCAATTTATTCCTCTTTCTGATCTGACCTCTCTCTTCATTTCATCATTCACACAATCCATCTTTTTGCGGTTTCTCTGTACATTCCTCCCTTGTTCGCCAACATGTTACAAAACAGTTTACCACAAGCGAAAATATAAAATTCCCGGCGGCCTGTACTGCTTTATTCGTTCGTATAGGCAAATAGGCATGTGCATTCCACTTTTTATATACTGGGTACGGGCGTCGACCGCAAGCCTTCAATCTGAGGTAACTGGCATGCAGGCTAAGTGGGGAAGTCTGCGTCTATTGATGCTGAGAACAAAAAGGCCTATACTGTTCCTACTACACTGGTTAGCGATTTTATGATTTACACTCGATGGAGTACAAACAATATTGTCGCGATGTTGAGGCAGTTTTAAAGTCGTTGTTAAAAGTTTGTATATTCTCTCAGATTCTAGTGATGTGGCGATTCTTAGTAGGGAGATATATTTGTTTATTTGTAATGATTATAATTTAAATCAGAATAATATCCTTATTTCTTTTTAAATAACTTGTAACACTTGACTAACCTTGCAATATACACGGTGTCCAAGAAATAGTACGACATACTGCAGGGGGTGATAGCTGGGATCAATACCTACCAAAATAACTCAAAGTATGTTCAGCGAAATTTTATGGTTTCAAAGTTATTAAAAAAATTTCGGAAAATCAAAAAATCTCTATTTTGAATCCGATTTTTTTACATATCTCAATGACAAATTCCTGTTATAGTATTTTGACACCAAATTATTCGTGATACTTAATTTATTGAAAGGTTTTTTGCTATCAAAACAAGTATGTTGTCAAGAAAAAAATATTTTGTTGAAATATTTGTAAAATGATTTTTTTTTCACTCAACTTCAACCGACAGTAGTGAAAAAAATTATGCTTAAAAACTTGCTTGTTTAATGGAGATTTCGGAAAGATCACACTAGTACAATTTCGCCGATGAATCAGAGAAAGTATTCTACTACTACTAGAGGAGTCGATTTTGTTTAAAATTTAACGAATGTAATTTTGACAAAAACGATTATGAGATTGAGTAATAGCTGTGTATTCACGAAAATTATTATGAGACAAGTTGTAACAAGTAATATGCGACGGTTAAATGTACGGTAAATATTGCCTACAATTTAACCCTCGGGGTATCCAAAACAATGTTTAAAACACAAACAACAGTGGCATATTTCCCGCATAGCCGCACAATTATCGCACGCACGATGAGTTGTTTTTTGTAGATTTTTTCACTGCTGTATTACAAGATATTTTTCTTATAACATTTGATGTATTTATTATTAAATAAACTTATATCTCTTTATTGAAATCAAAAGTTATTTATTCACATAACAATAGAGTAATATGAATCAATTTTACCAGCACACATGTGTCAACAAGAATTATTTTACAATTTCAATATGTTTTCATGCTTAATTTTTTTTGTTTTTCTAGATATAGTTATTTATAATGCCATGAAATTTTATATAATTGTCAATCGCAGCCGTACAAAGAAGAGCAAGCAAATGTTCGAAATAAGTAAATTACCTATACAACAAACTATCAATAGGCTAGTTGACCCTTTTTTTATTGGACCCCAAATGATTAATTACTGATAGAAAATATTACATTTTTTTTTAAGCCTATAACACAATAAATTTTAAATTAAAAATTACGTTTTGCTTAAACGTCAAAAATGCCTTCGGTCTTGATGGTCTATGAATTATCTGTGCTGTAGCGTCGCGATTAATGTAAACAATTCAATGCGTATGCGTGACATAGCTGACATGATTGGTTACGACTGGCGTTTGACGGATTTTGACCATGCGTAGTAATTGTTTACATGAAGCGTTACTCAACTAACTTCGAACATGGTGGATAGCGTTTTTGGCAGAGGAAAAAAGAGTAAAAATAAAACATATTTAAATTGAATTTCTACAGCAATCCCTTTTTTATATTTTTCAGACTTGGTATATAATATTTCGGACCCTTATACTAAATACTATGTGAATGACATATTATTTTCATTACTTTTGATATGAGTCAACTAGCCTATTATACATTAAGCATAAATTTTTATATTTTTACCACCTTTTTGTGCTATTTGCTTTGGGGGAGAGAGGCGTGATGATATGTATCAACCCTTTTTTCACTCAGTAATTATTCACACAGGTTATCTTAATCAAAAACAATTAGAACACAAATTTTGTCAAGCAAAACAAAGTTTAACACAGCAGTGGCATATTCCCGTATAGCCGCACAATGGGGGCACGATGGGTTGTTTTCGCCCAAATCACCGGGATTCCATTTAGAGTTCGCACGAACAGTTAACCGTATTCAGCGTAGCATTTGGATGCAGCTTCGGAAGTGCTCTTATTGGATTATGGACGTCTCTTGGGTTCGAATTTTCAAATAGGTTTGTATTCTTAGGGTCTGTTTTTTATCCGTGGTCAGGTTGACCAGTAAGTAGGTTAAAATATGGACCAGTGGTGAAAACGTATGTTGTCGTGCTATGACAGCTTGTCCAATAGTCCAATTTTCAAATGTAACAAAAGTTTATAATCATAGACAAACCACAACACGGTGCTGGGATTAGTAAAATGACGGCTGGAGGCACAGCTGATGTATATTACTTTGAATTTTCATCGCAAACGTAACAATTTGTCAAGCTGACGTCACACATTTTAGCGTTTCCATTGACGCTGTTGTGGTTACTATGAGTGCAGATCAAAATAGTCACCCTTATTGGAATTTTAATACTGGGTATGTGATTGGTCATTTTTTTATCGTAGGTACGCTTTTAACCTCTTGCACAAACAATAGTACACCTAAATAATATCATCATTCTCGTGATTTTGCATATATAAAGAGAATTGTAAGTTTCTTTAATAGAATCTTTTTTATACTCAAATTATTGAAAAGTCTAAGAGACGCACATCAAAATAATATTTTATTTGATGAAAATACAAGTCTTGGGAATAACACTTGTGTTTAGGAAACACGTCACGCGGTTAGGAACAAAATTTTATTTTAATACTATCTAGAAGTATTCCTCATGAGCAAATTCACAAAAATTAACCATAAACTTATATACGTATAAAATTGATAATGCAACAATAAATATTGCCAACTCCAATTACTTTGAGAATTTAACTTAATGTTTACAGAAGCACTAAAAGCTAAATGAACAATACTATTTCAATCATAGAGTCCTTTATAAAAGCCTGTAACCATAACTCCTTGATTTCCTATTAGACACAGTAATGCATTTTATGTTAGGAAGTATTGAAAAGACATAAATTCCACCATTAAAAATATATACTGGTAAGCTACTGCCTAGTTATTAATGTAATTAAAAATATATACTAGCAATAATATGAAATCATTAATCAATGTTTTTCAATAACTTTCAGGTTGTTATTATGTAATAAATAAAATAAAACAACAAATTTATTATAGCCTTAGCTTATAGTCTATGACTCTCATATTTATTTCATCCAAAAGAGCAGCCATTAATGGATATATTAATATATTTTAGAAAACAAATTGTACATAATGGGTCTTACTAATAAAAGAGGTATAAGGTTGAAATAGTTATTCAGTGTTTTGTCTTCGTCAGACATTCAGAAGACAGTAGTTGTCATATAGTGACAAAACACTGAATAACTATTCCTTCCTTATAACTCGGTTATTAGTAAGGGGGAATATATGTTTTGCGATTGTTTTCAAACTACTGAAACAAAAATTGCTTGGAAAAATAACTTTTATTTTATTTTATAATACCTCGCGCATATCAACAATGCTTCATATTTATAGTCAAATTTTTAACTTTTATAAAATACTTTTATTTGAATAGATCTCACTTACCTAGTTTAAATCCAAAAAGGTAGACAGCTCGAAGTATCTATACCAGGTAACGGATTAGCATTCATGTCCTTAATTCTTCGTAAAAAGTTTCTTCGTAATTTATAGACAAGTTCAAGGCAATTTTTAAAAGTTTTTACATTTGATTATAATATGTATATGCCATTTGTTGAACTCAAGTTCAACAACTTCTTTTAGGTAGTGACATATTCCAGGTTCTATAGAAATTTAAATTTTTGACCAAAAAGGTGCGACAAGTAGTTCTGTCAGCCATCTCTTGATATTAATCTTACACTACCAATGAATTCGGAAGAGAGCGAAACAGGTGGAAAACTGAGGGTGCAAAGTCATGGCTATAGGATGGATGCATTATCACTCCCCATCCAACTTCTCCCAGTATTTGCTGAGAGGTTGAATACGTGTGTGTTCTAGCGTTATCGTGATGGAAGACCACATCCTTTCTGTTGATCAATTTCGGTCTCTTTTTTCAATTTCTTGCTTGAATCTCATGAACTGTTGACGTCGAGATTAGAATCGACGGTTTTTCCCGGCGGTAAAAGCTCATAATGAACGAAACCATACCAGTCCCACCATGCAGACCACATAACCTCGTTGCGTGTTATCCGGGTTTCACTACAGCTCGTGGAGCCTGACAGACCTTTGACCACCATTTTTTCGCAAGTTCTTATCATGGGTAATCCACTACTCATCATCTGTGATTAATCTCTTCAGATATGGCTCGATTTCATTACGTTTCAATAGTGAATTGCAAATAAGTACACGGCCCATGAGATTTTCTCAGTAAGTTCATGAGGCATCTAAATATTGAGCTTTTTGTGAACACACATTTTTTTAAACGGGCGAAACTGCTTTGTGGTCAATGCTCAGTTCTTCAGCTAAGACATAACTGCAAATATTCCGATTTTGCTCCACTTTATTCAATAATTTCATCAACTTTATATGGGGATACGAAAAGACTTTTTCCCCAACCTATTATATGAAATTGAACAAAAATTTATTTACTCCCATGTGCAATAGTACATTGAGACATGATGTATAATAAGTGGAAAACTATCTTGTACTCGATTAGAATTCATTCGCACGAACGCGGATGCTTGGAACCGCATCAAACATCTGTATTAAATGTTAAGTTATTATTGTCACGTAGGGTTATTCCAGTATACTCCTAAGAATGCACTAGAATTTGAATAACTTACAATCCAAATATATGCTCATCCTTATCAAAATGACATAATTTTACTAAAATTACAATATTGAGTAATGATAGAATACGGCGATCAGGTATAATATAAATAATAGGTCTTTACTTATGTAATTGGTGTTCTGTATGGAGATTTTGGGGAAGTGTGCATTTTCCATATTAAAATTTTTTCAGATTTCTTCACAACGACAAATCCAGAGATAATAATTTTATGGCATTTATCATTACACAAGCTTTAGCAATATGTGTGATATCACTCTTCAAAGAGCTCAAAAATATGGTCTATTTTAGAGCAGGTAATATTTTTTTAAGAATATTCTGAAACTTAATAGTTACAGACAAATACTAAGAGGGAAAAAAACGGCAATTTCATAGGTCAAGACCACAGAACAATAAAAAAGGTTAGAATGATAACGCATCCACATTAGTACTAGGACCGCGCGAGCCAGTTCTCACACATACAAGAATTAATAGTTATTCAACACACAAAGAGCGCAATGTATTCATTGGCTAAAAAAATTCAAGCAAAAGTAGCGAATTGCACCTAAATAATAAGGGTTATTTTACTGCAATACACAGGTATGTGTTACCAGCTGTTGTACGGTACCATTTATGTAGGCACAATGCATTTTGTTACTTCGAAATTTTACAGTTCAAGCACGGACTGGTAAGATCATTTATATACAATCATTTAAAATACGTTTTTAAATATTATAATCTATAATACGTATAATGAGACACGTTAAATATCTTTTTCGAATTATTGTGGAAAAACATGTACACTATCATGACAGCACTGGACTAGTGTAGTGCACAATTTGATGTCGATAATCAAGTATTATTCAAGTATTAAGTAACAAAATTATGTATTTTATTTATATATCCAATTTCGTAATTAAGGAGAATATTAATATACAGGTTGGTTTTTTTAACTCCACAAAGGAAACACACTTTTATTTTCAAATAGAAACAAAACTGATTTCACACTTTCAAAAAGCTTACCCAAACAGGGAATCAAACCACCTCAAATAATTCTATTTCGTGGTGGTTTTGGTCGCTACACAAGCAGCATTTAGTTGCTTAAAATGGGACTAGTTGATAGGTGTGAATGTCTGAGGATATTTATTTTATTTCACTAATTGATTTAGTTATGGCTAAAAATACTATTTATCTATGAAACATTAGGTCTTACGCATGTAAGACATAATGAAACCTTACATTAATTTATTTTTTCCGGGCATATTTGGAAAATCTGTAGCAGCCGGTGGAATGCAGAAGTAGAGATGGATATCTTGTATGAAATATGAGTGTTTCACATTGTATTGGTTAATAGAATAAAAAAATAACTAAACAATTTTTAGCTGGTTCTATTCCCGGTTTGGGTTAATTTTATTTGAGAAAAATGAGAATGCAGTTGCTTCTTTTTAAAATAAAAGTTCGTTTCCTTTGTGGAAATTAAAATATTTTATTTATTTAAGGTACCTCCCCTCTTGGGCTCCTAAAGAAATTCCAACCAATTTCAACACTATACAAATTTAATGAAGATAAATATTTTGTAGTCTGTGATTTAGTTTTCTACTGAATAAATACTAAAAAGACATGAGGTAACAGTTTCAGGTGGATGTTTCTAGGAATAGGTCACTGACTATAACAAAAGATACATTATCGCTATAGTTGGCTTGGCAATGAGAACAACAATAAAGAAAAAACTGCCTTGCCAGTCTTCCACCAGTGAATAATAAATAAAATAATTGGAAATGTTAAGAGCTGGGGTTGCTCTCAGTAAAGAAACAGCGGTTACCAACATACACTTTTTAATTAATTAACATTAATACTGGTTGATCACATTTTTCTCGTCACCCATCCCTCAATGTCTTAAGTCTATCAAATAAAGTCGAAAGTCTTCCACTAGTGCGTCCTCCCGGTCATGACCTACGGTGCTAAGACGTGGACACTCACTGCTCGACTATTCCACCAGTTTAAAGTCGCCCAGCGAACTATGGAAAGGGCTATGCTCGGAGGGCACTGTCTTTATTGCCTATTATAATTTTGAGTTTTCGCTTTCTTTGTGAACTGGCATTTGAACAGGAAGGCGAACTTGATTTTCCTGCAAACAAAAGTAAATGATTTCAAAATTCTCGCTTATGAGATATTTGACATCATGAAATAAATTTCTTTTTAGATAAAAAAAAATAGAAAATAATCAACAAATTAAAGTCCCTACTAATTTTATTCAATCGTCACTCAATCACATGCGCGATATTTCTACCCTGTATAACCGAAACGACTGATTTGGCGCAAGGGTAAGGATAACTGCCTTCTGTGGCAGACATCACGGGTTCGATTCCCGAACAAGACAAATGTATAATTTTATAATAATATTTTGTTTTCACTGTAGACAGATAAAATATTCATAACATTACCTGTACGCAAATATCTATGTGAGGTACTGCAGAAGATTTCAAATGCCTTTTTTTGAAACTTGTAGGAAGTCATCTTCCGTAAAATGCTACGAGCAAATGCTACTGCTTTTAGTAGGAAACCATTGATCTTTCCTGCCAGTTGCGGATATCCATTTTTCTTTTATATCCGGATTTGTAGGAAAACTGAAATATGTAAATCTTTATAAACAGAATATTTATGTCTTATTTAAAAATTAAATAGATATTTAAAACTTAGATTTGATATTATGTCCATGTAAATTACCACATCATAATGTCTGAGCACAAGGAACAAAAAACTCTATCGATAAACTATCGATAACATGCAAGCCCTATGATTGCACAGAATTTGGTAAGAATTATTTTCGTGATTGATTATGCTTCCATATTCAGTTATTTCCAAATATTATTACTTACCGATGAAATATAATTCCTCCTTTTTCCAGATTCACCTTTTCACTTCGCAAAAGGCACGAAATAATAGCACAACTCGGCATCTTTTTGGGTTTTGTACTGCACCGAATACACGTCTGACAGCTACGCCATTGTGCAATACACTGCGAGCAATTTGACGTTCATATGCCCGTTTGCTCATATGAGCGGCTCGTCAACCACGCCCACTTTATCATTCTAACCTTTTTTATTGTTCTGTGGTCAAGACCTATTATTATCCTATTATTTACAAATTGACCTCTAGGGGACGTTTCATAGGTAGGGGCGGCAGCGCTGGCCAAGAGTGCCAGCGATATTTCCATACATTTTGTCATTTAACTGTGAAACGATGTTAGTAGCTTCCTGTGATTGAACGCGCGCACGCGTGGCCGGCGCTGGCGGCTAGCGTAGCTAAGAAACCACACTTAAAATAAGAAAAGCTAATTCAAGGAGTTAAGAACGTTCTTGGTTTTATTCGGAGACACACTTAATACATATTTGAATTTATAAACAGGTGTGTAACCAGAAAAATCAAAATCTGACTCAAAAATATGTTTGTTAGAGGACAAGTACGTAATACCAAATTGTTTTAAGATGTGCAAAATATCGAATTTTATGAAAAGCCGATGTAAAATTGTGTCGATTGGTATAAAGTTGGCATACTCACAAAAGTCACAAGTTGCAAGACTTGCAAGTCGAGCGAAACACAATTACTCATATCGTGACTACCTATTACCATGTACGAAGCTTCGAAAGATCGCTTTATGTCTATTTTGACACATGTGTCATCAACAGAAATCAATAAAGGCAGCGGTAGTCGAATTGAAGAAACGGTATTCCTGCAAGAAGTACCCGGTTGGAAACTAAGTATATTATTATGAATATCGCTGGCCTTCAACTGAATCCGGTACCCTCAGCAACAGACTCATAACCTGTTTGTGAATGGTGAATTTGGTAAATTGTTGACGAATCGAAAGCACTGTTTGGCCTATTTTTAAATTTGATTCACGTAGAGACCTAAGCTTATCTGTGATAGCACTATCATTTCGCCTGGGAAATGATAGTGCTAGTCATTGCCACAGTCCGCGCTTCACCAGACAGTGACTGCACTCAGCGTGACAGGTGGTGAGCCGGTCGCCGCTATAAGCTATTTGATGTTGTGCAGTTCTAAGTCCATTAGTCGCCTTTTACGACACCCAAGGGAAAATATAGATATGCTACAAAAAATCAGGATCACCGACCGCAACAAATCAAAAAGGTGCAACTCTAAAATGTTCATTTCCCTGTTAACACCACTGCGGTATCCAGATCTCAGAAAAACAATAAACTCGTTTTGTAAAGGAAACACACAGTTCCCATGGGATATTGTAAACCATAATTACATGCGGAAACATCTCGTACTGGTAAGTATATTGTAACGCTTAGAATACATGAGTAATACTTGTGATTCTGTCACGAGTACTGTATAATTTAAAACGAAGAAATAGTAAAGATTTCTGTACCTAATAACGCATGTTAAAAGATCATTGAGCTTCTGGCGCTGGGGATAGTAGGTTGGACGGTCCGCGCGCTAATTTAGGTATTTTTTTTTTTATTTAATAAACAAAATACAGCATCATTTCAGCAGCATTTCTTTCGTATTATTAAAATAAATACACTTTTTTTAAAATATGACAGACAAGCTCTTGGCCTTCATCTCGCCTGATGGTAAGTGACGATAAGGCCGAAGGTGGAAGACAGCTTCACCTGTAATCCTCAACAACCGCGGAACTGGCTATCTTACCGCTGATTTCCGGAATACAACAATGCTATAACATTGTTATGGCGACAGATTTAGGTAAGACGGAGGTAGCTTTTGAAGGTTTTGCAGCAGGTTTTAAAGCCCTACCAGTAACATTACGACACGACAATATAGGCAATATACGTTATAGAAAACAAATAGTTTTGATATTATTCCAAAGCCGATTACTCACCGTGAAGTACTTACGCCGTACTAAGGGTTTATATTTTTTTAGAGGTATCTTTGGTAGTTTTCCTATCGAGCCAATTACGAGTAATAGTGTTCCTACTCAATATGATTTATAGAGTGAATTCTTCAATGTCTTGCATGTGAATTACATAATTACAGATTCAGTAATGACAACAACGAATAAGATAGAAGACACGAGTGTAGAGTATCACCAAACTTTTCAGAGATTTTAAGGATGGTATTTACTATTCGAATCTTCTGGAGTAGCAACTCGACCTCATAGAAAGTAGTAACTTAGGGCGAATTCGACCAAATTTCGCGATCCCACACGGGGTTTCAGACACCAATAAATGCATGGAGTTGATAGCATATCGACGGATGTATATTGTTTTGATTCTGTGTAAAATCTTAATTTCACTTTATTTGAATTGTTTGATTTTTAATATGATTTAAAACGTTTCTTGAATTATAAAAGTAATCAACTTGAGCAGAGCACGCTTCGAGCTTGGTCGAGGCGCCATCTTGATTCCCGCCATATTGAGTTATAGTTGCAAAATAATAAGATTGATCGAGTTGGATCATTAGTTCAGTTGGTTTTGGTCGGTGAAGTGAAATCGGTGCTCCGAACCAGCTGCTTTTAAAGTAAAAATTTAAATTCCATAGTTTAACAGAATTAGTGCGCATGTAAAGTGATTTTATAGTGTAATCAGTGTTACATAAGACTTCTGTTAATTATTTCCAATAAAACGTACCAACTCGTTATTGTTTGGTTTTGTACTTACATTTTTCCCTCAAGACGCCCACTAGACCTGAGACTGTTCGCGACGACGACGATAATAATGATGATCCTCCAATATGTATATTGGTCAAATCCGCCGTAATGTGCCGAGTCCTGCGTACACGGCTGAACACAGTTACAGCATTTTCGGTATTACTACACCAGTGTCCACAGAATAATTTTGTAGATCACCAGTTCCCATAGACAGTGACAACGTCATAATATAAATAGGACATTATAATATGTTGTTATCGCATTTCGCGAAGGCGACTAAATTATTCAACTATAGCCTCTATGTTAAGGCGTTAAGAGCGAAGCTACTCGCCATCATAAAATGCAACAACTATAACATAACGCTTTGTAAAACTTTTACAGAGTGTGCAGAATAATAAATACATATAGGTCAGCATGGCAAAGTTTTGGCCTATGAGAAAACTGCACGGGGAATGCT
This sequence comes from Parapoynx stratiotata, assembly GCA_910589355.1. NCBI lineage: Eukaryota > Metazoa > Arthropoda > Insecta > Lepidoptera > Crambidae > Parapoynx > Parapoynx stratiotata. Next base: position 1,952,397 of record OU342468.1, on the reverse strand, counting down.
TTTTTTTAGAACGAAAAAAACGTATGATCCCGGATTAATAGGGTAGAACGAGGTCTCTTGGTGGTTATGAAAGTATACTTTATAGTAATTTGAAATTGCAAAATAATAAGCTATTTTATCTACACTCATGTTATAATGTTCGAATTATGAACTCAGACTCGAACTCATAATGACATATTTTTTAACAAAGATGATAAAAACGAAAATTTAAAAATGGAAACTGTAACATATTGACCATTATGCAACAGGTTGGACTCATTATGCAACACTTATTTTTCTTAAAAACGCACAAAACTATAGCGAATGTTTTCCAGAAAGCCAACAATAAATAAAATTAATTAATTGTTTTGTTTTATTTCTTTAAATAATGAGTGTAGATAAAGTATTGTATGTAATTGCACATAACTCGTTATCAAACACTCGCGTGATGCTATTAAAAACTCGCCAAGTGACAGTTAGGTACATAAACTACTACTTCCAAATCGCTCATAAAAGCAGAACGCTATAAAATCTGTAACTTTAACAGTGTTCAATAAACGTGACAATAATTTTCATTGTAATATTTCACCGAACCTGCACAATTGGCTAAAACGAAAACAACGCAAGAGCCTCATCTCATGTCTTTTCCTAACATTCTGGAATTTTGCATGCCACGCTAACTGAGACATTATAAGCCCTACATGGCGAGGCGGCGCGGGCTCGAACCATTTTCTATGAAATCTTGACGTTTTTATCTTAGACCGTTGTCCGCTCTCGGGAAATGTGCGGATCGCGTGCTACATTGCAATCGTAAGGTATATACACACTAGGGATTGTGTGTATTGTTGCTGGACTGTTATTTACTAAAATATTTTAACACATAATTTTCCTCATAATAATGTTTGTAAACCCGTGGATAGTTTTTAAGAGGGGGAGGCTATCAGTCCTAGCTCGAGTATCAGTCCGCCATAATCGACTGTTTTAAAAAAATGTAATTGACAATATTAAAATTATATAATAATTTATCAGTAGTAGGTACAAATCCGTATTCTTTCTACTTCTTCTTGCCCTTTTCCCACTCTAGGTGGGGTCGGCACAACATGTCTTCTTCTTCCATTCTTCTGTCACTCGTCAGCTCATATCATTCTTCTCGCATTCAATCCATCGCTTCTTTGGTCTTCCTCTCACTCTAGGTCTGTCCAGATCCATGCTCAACATCCTTCTTGTAATATGAAATTTATCCCTCCTCATCACAAATACGTATTCAATATTATATTAATATCGAGAACTTAAAAAAAAAATTCCACTGCTGAAAAAGTAAAATAGCATTTCTTTTCTGAAAAATTTACGAAGTACTTAATGTATAACAAAAATGACCTTTGCCTTTCGAAATTTATGAAGCTAACCTTTATCTTTTAGAATTTTACCTCGTAGTAGTAATATTTTATTTAAAATAACAATATAAGTTGATAAACTGACAATTCAACTCCAAAAATAAATAAAAAAAAAAAGATTTGGAAATAATAAAAGATAAGGAATTACCAGGAAATATTTTAACTTAGTTTACATCATGTCCTATTCTTTATTAATATTAAAAAATAAGGATTAATACTAATAATACGAGAAAGCACATTATGTAAAATAAAAACATAAAATTGGCCATTGTGTACTACAATACAAATACAAAGCCATATTTCGCGACACAAGTATAAACCTGGCTTTATGGGAGGCTTATTGCTTAGAAATCAGGAACAAATTAGATTCCTATCTGTTAAATTGAGTATAAAATAACTTACCTAATTTTATTTATCGCATGTGGACATCTCCGCGACAGCTTCTGACTCTAATGTGTGTAATGATCACTGACAGACCGAGGTTGACTTTTAACTATTCATTAAAACAACATGTCTTTTGAAAGAACAAGGCGTTTTTGCCCGAAATTAAAGTAAAGTAGTATTTAAAAAAAACCTTGGCGGGCACCGCGAACACCGGTGATGAACAATAGATGAACAAAATAGATGGTGAACAATAGATGTTTCAAATGTTGACTAGTTATAGAGAAAAATTCAACTACTTTTCAGTAAATAAAAAAAAAACTGCCCGTAATTAACAATCATCATACAATTAACCCTTCAGTCAAATGTTGAGGAGATGAATTTTCAGATATTTGTTCTCCAGTCTTACAATCTTAGATGTTCATTATATATGTGTTATAATAAGTTTATTCTGATTAACTATATGTATTAATCTATTGAATGTATTTGTCCGTCATCTAGTATCCGTAACACAGGCAGCATTTAGTTGCTTAAAATGGGACTATTGATAGATGTGAATGTCTGGGTATATTTATTTATAATTTACTCATGAAACCTTTTGTGGACACAGTGCAAATTGTAATTACATACAATTTGCAATGCGATATCCAGGAACAAACTATAATACCAACGCTAGTCTATACCAAAATAAATGTGTCTGTCTATTACCTGCAAACACTTAATCCTTGCTCAAACCGCGCCAAAGCTGACCGCGTAAAATAAACAACCACTTGATGGTAATAAATCTAATCAACTAACGGATACAAGAAGAAATTACAGATAAGCTGAAGTGTAACATAATAACACCCAGAGAACGATCTAAAACAGTATTAATCCAATCTGACCCAGATGTGAGCGTGAACTTTCTACGCAACGAGTTGAACGAGACCCGTTTAGCAGGCGAACATTTCCCGGGCTGTTCAAACAATACGAAATCACCTCGGGTCGACTCACATAAATTGAACTAGTGAATAATAAAAAAAGCGCGGCGTTGTGTTCGACATTAATCAGAACTGTGAGAAGGCGTAGAGAATTTATTTTACGATTGTAACACCGTCGATGAAACGTTAAAAATGTCGGAGGTATATTGAAACATTCGATGCATTGTTTGGGCCAGATTGGGCCGATAACGCACCGTTTCGGCTCGGCCCCACCCTGGCACCTTGTTGATTTTCCAACGTAAACTGTCGGATACAAGGTACCAGTTTATTTTTTATTGGTACTGGTTTAGTAAGGAACGCGACTCCGTATCGATCGTACGATTAAACTAAGAGATATCATAATCACCGGTCTGCGCGTTTATCGAAGCATAATCGGAAAGGGGCTATAAATTTGTCTCATTTTAATATCCTAGAGTGTGTAATTCCGCCGATGTTTGGAGCTATCTCATTAGAGACTCGTGCTCTACAAAAGAGTTCAACGCGCGACCGCCTCGCCATTTCAAGAAACATCTAAAGAAAAAATCGTTACAAGCGTGGACGTTTATATTTTTAACCAGGCTTTAAACATTTATTTACGCTGAGAAATTATATGTATTTTTAATGCCTATTAGTAAATAATTTATTGGTCATTTAAACTTACTTAAGAAACAAAAATATTTATTGTATAAACCTTCTTAACAGTATTTGTTGTCTGATATGTACATGTATATCTCAGGAGTATTGAAATAAATACTCATCACTATTCTCTTTACCCACGACGTATGCTGACAGGATTTTAACAAGACGACTTTAAATTTTAAGACATTCCCCTCGGGGGCAGAAGTTTTTCTGCTCGGTTTGGTTGGTGGTAGGGCTTCCAAGCCCCCCTGGCTAGCTACCACCGTCTTACTTAAATTGTCGCCTTAATAACAATTTTATAAGCATTTGCTGTGTTCCGGCAATCAGAGGTAAGATAGTTCCTCAGTTGTCGAGGATTTACAGGCGAAGCTCGCTTCCACCTTCGGCCTTATCGTCACTTACCATCAGGTGAAATGAAGGCCAAGAGCTAATGGATCATATGTAAAAAAAATCATTAACTTTCGACCATAAAAAACCAGTTTCTAAACTACAATAGACATATTTGTAAAAACGAATCTCTAACAGTTCCCAATCCGCGATAACCAAAACAGTTCCCACCCACAATTACAAAAAAAAATCGATAAAGATATCGATACGTGTAAAATGCCCAAAAACTAATTCTAATATAAAACGTTAAGAGTTAATCTCATCTCGTTAGCTTTTGGTCGCAACCTGTTATTTTCTTTCGATTATGAATCCAAACACTATCACGTGCGGGTCTAGTTACAAGTAACAGTGACTCACAAGGGCCACTTTTTTGATCCGTTGTTAATTTAACCATACATACCAACATATTCGCAAAGGCAAAGGCCGCCTGTGGTGCATTGTAATTTTTTACTATATTTCTGTGTTTTTATAAGTTGCAATAAAGAATGTTATCTATAGATGTGTGTATATTACACGCCTCTGTCCCCATAGGGGTTGGCAGAAGTGTATTACACAGCCACACTGCCAGGTATTTCGACGGTTCCACGTTATAAATGAAATGAAATGAAATCATTTATTCTGCAATTAGATTTACATGAAATACTTTTGCACGTCAATATTTTTTTTCCTACTAGCACCTATAGGAATTCCTATAGGAAAGCCTATTGCCGTTACCTGAAAGTATAGAACATCCATAAATATCTACCATGTAATATCGACCTCTGTGGTAAACGTATAATAGCAAAATGTGGAGTTTGACCAATACTAAAATTTTCAATATAACCGTAGCACGATGGCTAGATTAACGAAAATAGCGTATGTTGAAAATAGGTTTCACAGGTGAAGTACATTGCTTAGCCAATGTTTTTTCATTGCAAATCATTACTTGGTCAAACTGACTTACCAGATTTCGGTCTTATCATTGAACCATTTAACCAAATGGTTTAAATTGGGTGTACTTAACGTCGAATCGTACCACTGGCCCTAAGAATCTTTGGACGCGAAACAGTTTTGACGCAAATTATACGCTGTTACATACAACGACGTTAATTAAGTTGCCCGCTCGGGATTAATTTGATTATCAAATTTTTTTCAATTATGTCTACAAGCGGTTATTATACCAACGGTGCCATTTGCTGGTTGAAATTTCTTGATACACGCCTGTGATAGTGGCGGCTCGTCGAGCGCTTTCTAATTTTGTTTAATTTGATGATGAATATTTTTGATCTAAGGTCACGTCTTGTTAGAAAGTAAAGATTGATTTTTTTGCAATTGAACACTAGGGTGGATCTATTTATTTTGTGGTAAATCTGCTATAAATCTTATTAATAACATAACATATCATCACGCCTTTCTCCCCGAAGGGGTAGGCAGAGGTGTCAACACCACTTATTTTTATTTGATACAAGCTGTTGCCCACGACTTCATCCGCGGCTACTATGGTTTTTTACAAGCTTTTATTTATCTTGCAATGTATGTTTGTATGTGAGGGTGGAATCTTACAACTAAATTTTAAGGCACTTGCCCTCAACCAATTCAACTAAAATTTTTGACTATCCCTTTAATTTTCCGGAATAAAAATTATCTAAGATGTTGACCAGGAATATAATTTATCACCATGCAAAATTTCATTGAAATCGGTTCAGCCATTTCGGAGATTAGTCCGTACTAAGAGACAGATAGAGAAACAAAAAATAAATAAAAAAACATGTTTTGGTATTTTCGCTCTTTTTACATCCCTCTGACTGGGTTTTAAGCATTTTTTTTTCTATTAACAAACATTTGACCTCTACAGTTTTATATGTACAGATGATCGCGCTTATTTCTTTGTGGGGCAGGCAGAGCTTGCAAATCAACAATCGAAGAGCGATTACGAAGAGCTTACACTTGTTACAACCTGGGCCCTTCGCTTCTTCTACTCTCATTATTAACTTACAGATTTTTTAAATATCAACTAAGAAATATATTGTAAGTGATTCATGCGAATGTTGAAAGCTACAAAAACACTTTTCATCAAGTCTCAATTACAACATTATCATTTGAATTCGTATTTACATATTTCACTGGTTGAATCTTGATACAATAATGATTAAAAAAATACCATTCAAACCACAAGCCGAAACTAAGCCGAGGAAATAATCTCATCACATTTTATAATCATATTAAATTACGCGCTCATAATAATGGTCAGGTGTAGGTAGGTGTTATTTTCGTTAACACAAAAGTTGGTACAGTCGTGTTCAAAAACATGTAAAATATTCGAGTTCAAAAATATGACAGAAAATGGCTCTTATTGGAAGAGAATTAAGATCGTCATCTGTCAAATCTACATAGATGTTTTATTCGAATGCGTGTTAGCATATTCGACTGTACAGTCAAATATGGTTACACGCATTCTTTGAGGCTCAAAAGTTACAATTACTTAATAGCTAAGAATTAATTAAATAATATAACTCTTTATTGCACATAAACAAAAAAAAAACAATGTAAAAAGCAGAAGTATACAAGGGAGGACTTATCTCTAATAGGGATATCTTCCAGTCAACCCGATACAGGTGTGTGAGATCTCAGGATGTAAGAGAAGCGACACCAGTGCACAAGACAAAACAGAATTTTATGCAAACATATACATTACTAAACAAATAAAATGATATATATAATTAGTACATTATTTTGAAAATATATTTTTTTATGTATTTTTTTAAGCCAAAGGCAGAAGACACCATTTAGGAACATGGCACTACTTGGATAGATCAATATACTTACACCTGGCCCAGAGTTATATTTGCATTCATTGGTTCCCTTGCTGTATTTTTATTAGTAATGCTATAATTATGAAATTCACAAGCAAGTTATTTAAGGATATCTATAAATCGTATTGATTAGAAACACGATTACTCGTGATTGGCTCGATAGAAAAAAATACCACAGATACCATAAAAGAAACCCTTCGTACGGCGTAAGTGCTTCACGGAGAGTAATCAGCTTTTGAATAATAACAAAACTACATGTTTTCTATGACGTATATTGCCTATATTGTCGAAATGTGTATTTACACGAAAGAAATACCTTAATTAGCGCGCGGACCGTCCATCCTAGTTAGAGTTTCAGCGAGCAGCGCCAGAAGCTCGGTCCACTCTTAAGTTTTAATAGATAGGAATAGTTTGCTACGAAGATCAACTAAAATAACATATCACGCCTCTATCCCCTAAAGGGTGCAGACAGAGCTCACGCACACACATGCTCTCGCCAGATATGTTAGGTCCCCATGTAACAGGTGGCGAGCCTGTTGCCATGCACCGGGCACAATGTGAGGCAAGCGATATTCACAATGAACTATACATAAGTTTATTCAAACTCAGTGGTACAGGCGGTAGGATCGAACCCGCGATTCCCGCGGGCTCTCGTACGGATAGTGCTCTACGTCCCAACTCGGCTACCGCTGCCTTTTCTGAATCTGAATATTGCTTGCCTTAAATTGTGACCGGTCCATGGCAACAGATTCTCGCTCTCTCACAAAGGAACACACCAGGCAAAATGCCTACCCCTCAGTTATTAGACATGATAATTGCGTTTTTAAAAAGAAATATAAATACGATCGGTGTACATTTGATCGGTCCAATGCCTGCGAATCTAGTTTTGATATAGTAGCTAATATTTACGTAGCCGACTAACCACTGAGGCAATTATAAATTTGACGCATCTTGTTACAGCCGGTTTTATACACATTCTTCTAAAGTACAAGTGCAGACTTAATACAAGCTCACGTTTCAAAATAGCTTCTATTGTAAGCCCGTAAGGTTGACTTACATTTGACGGGTAATGCAGAGTCTACTTAGACCTTATCCCGTGGAGATAGATTTCATTTTTGGAGAGATAACCTCGTGTATCAGAGGCTCGCGAACTACCGCGTCGGAAACGTAAATCTATTAATTCATAAAATAGCTAACTGTATGTTATAAGTAACAGTTAAAACTAACATGGTGTACTTTATGTGGACATAGGGACAGCAAAAATATTACGGCGCTCGTTAGCATTCCAGCAACGAGGATAATAAATGGCAAATTTACCCATTTATAAATAATATGTGTTTTGAATACATAAAGCCAAGCATTATTGAAAAACGCGGTCGAGGTTAGAAGTCATGTACACTAGTATAATTTATATTAATTACTACCTTCATCGTCAAAATTTAATGGCTTTATGCCACATCCCAATCGCCATTTTAGTTTAGCTTGTTTAGAGCTAGCTGGATTGGATGTAAAAAGTCAATAATTACAAAAAATAAAAACCAAAGACAAACGAAATAGAAAATAAAAAAAAGGTATTAAAACCGCCTTGCGCGCCGCGCTACAATTTAAAAAGTAAGCCCAAACGGCTTCATATCTTCTCTATAAAATTTTATATGGTGAAAATATTGGTGGGTCCTTATGAGTTATCATAAACAGTAGGTCGCTTTTGCAGAACGTCATTTCTGCACATGTTATATTGGGTCCTTACCTATGAAATTGTTGTTTTTATTCTGTCTTAGAAATTTGTCCGTAACTATTAAGTTTCAGAACATTCTTATAAAATAATTGCCTCTTCTAAAAATAGACCATATAATTGAGCTCGTATTATTTAATTTGATAATTTTTTGTATGTTTAATTGTGTTAAAATTAGACACAAAGACAATTATTTTTAACTGCCTCCCGAATACATCATTTGATTTCCATTACGAAGAAACGATGAATAATTTTTATCAAGCGTGTTCACACACATATTGCTAAAGCTTGTCTAATGATACATGCCAAATATTATTATCTCTGGATTTGTCGTTGTGAAGAAAACTGATAAAATGTTAGTATATAAAATGCAAACATCCCCAAAATCTCCATACAAAACACCAATTTCATAGGTAAGGACCTAATAGTTAAAACGAAAAACTAGTTGTTCTGTGTAAATTCCCACTGAAATCACTTAACTTTAAACACATTGACAAAATAAAAAAACTGACCATTTTTATCATATATGCAAGCACTTGTAAACTTTCTCGCCTGATAGGAAGCAAAGATGAAGTATAAGATTTAAAGAGATCCAACAGTTTCACGATGATAAGAAGTGCAATCAGTCACAAAAAGAAACTGCGGAGGTGTTTACAAAGGTAACGTGAAAAATTAAATTACACAAACTTTCACTAAAACATTCCCTTATTGTTTATTTTTGCTGACCTACATTTTATGTTGGTACTTATACCGCAAAGGTGAGAGACACGTGGTCCTCCTTTGACGACCGATGTCCGTAAATGTCTTCACTTACCGTTGCCACGAAATTAAAGACTAATCACTGTACAGTATACACAAGATATTCAGAAGGAGAGATGTAAACGAATTTGAAGATATACTTAGATCAAAAGTCGAGAGATTAGTAGTAAGTGACGATAAGGCCAAAGGTGGAAACGAGCTTCACCTGTATTCCTGAACAACTGGGGAACTGTCCATCTTACTTCTAATTGCCGGAACACAACAATGCGTCATAGCTTTGTTATATGGCGACAGATTCAGGTAAGACGGTGGTGGCTAGCCAGGCGGGCTTAAAAGCCCTACCACCAAACAAACCGAGCAGAAAAACCCATGCCCCGTGGGGAATCGAACCCCGGACCTCCCGATCAACACCCGTTGGTGTAAACCACTAGACCAGAGAGGCGGAGAGATATTTATAAAATATGTCTGTATATTTGCAAAAGATCTAATGCAATAAAAATCCATTTGTAATTTATATTAAGAACTTATAAGAAGACATTTTAGAAATTTTTGAGCCGAATAACAATAACATGAGACCAGAAAGGTAGAATAAAAGGTAAAAGATAAACAAAAGATACGAATAAGGAATTACTGATCCATAACTCAGCTTACTACAAATCTGAACTCAATTTATTTGCAATGAAGGGTATAAAATACAACACCACCCACTTACAATTTGCTTTCACTTTAAACTCCAAATTCCTTTGACAATTCTGTCAACCCTAATCATGACGCGCGGTAATACCCTGTATCTAGAGCTGACAAATGCCGTGAGGTCAGTTCGTTTGTCGGTAGGTAAGTGCTCGTAGATAGATAGTTTAATTACTTATCAATGCACCTTAAGTGGGTCACGGGTGTGGACTGGCATTTAGACATACAGCCGATTGAATATACAGAGGGATTTAGGTTCTGATGAACGTTGTTCTCGTATAGAGAATACAACAAGAAGGAGTGATGTGGGAATATCAAAGAATTCTATGTTCAAATCCAAAAAGTGTCAAATTATAAATAAAAATCTTCAAACATTTACACCTATCAACTAGCCCCATTTTAAGCAACTTATGCTGCTTGTGTTACGGACGCTAGATGACGGATAAATATATTGAATAAATAAATGCATATTGGGTCCTTACCTATGAAATTGGTGTTTTTATTCTGTCTTAGCAATTTGTCCGTAACTATTAAGTTTCAGAACATTCTTATAAAATAATTGCGTCTTCTAAAAATATACCATATATTTGAGCTCGTATTATTTAATTTGATAATTTTTTGTATGTATAATTGTATTAAAATTAGACACAAAGACAATTATTTTTAACTGCCTCCCGAATACATCATTTGATTTGCATTAACATAAAAACGATGAATAATTTTAATCAAGCGTGTTCACACACATATTGCTAAAGCTTGTGTAATGATACATGCCAAATATTATTATCTCTAGATTTGTCATTGTGAAGAAAATTGATAAAATGTTAGTATTTAAAATGCAGACATCCCAAAAATCTCCATACAAAACACCAATTTCATAGGTAAGGACCTAATATAAATATCCTGAATATATATAAATATATATAAAAATACAAGACTGGAGAACAAATGCCTGAATTCGTCACCCAAACAACCCAGAACCTCCCGAGATGGCGACGCCTTGAGACCAGCATAAAGACCACTCGACCACGGAGGTCGTCGAAATTAGAGAATATATTACAATCAATGTCCACCTCCACCTCCACCTGCTCCAAATTACTTCTTCTATCTGCGGTTTTTGACTTTATTATATGTATTGGATTTTATAAAAACCTTAGCGAATTAATCTTTACCTAGAGTCGAGTACAAAATACATATATACAAATTTTAGAGATGAAAATCTTAATTTTCTTCTAATAAGAGTCATTTACTGTCAAACGTTACATATTTATTGAAGTTGACTGCACATTATTCCACAAAGACCGACCGATAGATCCTACTCCAGGGGATCCACGTGAACCTTGAGGTTCTCAAAGTGTTATTTACTTTTAGGAACACAATATTATTGGCGATCTAGTTATACGCAAAAAGGAAGAGGATAAAGAAATCAGAGAACCAGCGAAACAAAAGGCTTCTCAAATCGAAACATTTGAAACGATAACAAGCATAATTGGTCGCAAGAGAAGGCCGATACTCTATAATGGCTGGAAGTATTTAACGGCAAGATAAAATCTTAACAAAGGCGATTTGGTTAGCCATCTTGTTTCGGTACGTGCTAGTGACGGGAGCGATTTGAAAGAACACGAAATATTATCGATAGCTTATATTCAATCTAATGCTGAACATTTTTTTCCTGGGACAACGTACTGTAGCTCCTACTATTAATCAAAATCAAAAAAACTAATTATGGTTCAAAATATCCTCAATTGCATACAAAGAAACCATCAAAAATACAATTATAAATTCATACTTAACACAAAATCATAGAATGGAGTTTTTTGTCCGTGGTATTGTATTTCTGAAGTATCAAATATTTCCCCTTAAAAACGAGCCGGTTTAACAAGTGAAAACGAATGAATCGATATGGAAATCACATCACAATAACTAGGATGAATTAAAACTCGATAATATTTGCATGTGAATCGAGTTCGATCTACCGAAACCGAGAACTGCCCAACTCTACTCGCTGCCTCCACGTATGCACCTATGTACCAATCTAGTCGGTCGGCCAAATTATTCGGAGCTCTCACAGTCTTAAAGGCATTTCTAGATGAAAGGGGAGGAGGAGGCCGTTGAAAAATGGCTGTGGTATAAATGTATTGACCCCGGCTGCGTGCCAGCGAGTGTCGGTACCCGTCTGTGATATGTAAATGATAATTGGTTTCCGAAAGAGAAAACGTTCTGTTTATGTTGCGATGAACGTTCGGGGGGCAAATGCCGATAATAACTCTAATACGCCCATACTGACCGGTTAAGTAATTACACGATAAGATTTTTTAATAAAAAAACCGTGTTTGACAAGGTTAAGTCGTTACGATAACAATATAGCTACGAATGTCGTAATTCTCAAGAAGACAACCAATTAAATAATGTCTTTTATTTAAACTGTTTCCTATAAAGCTATTCTTAAGATAGCATAATTAACAAAGCATTAAACAATCAAAATAAATGGATACGCATACTGCCTCTTTGGTTCCTCGTACAGACTAAAAACAAATATAATTACAAATTTAAAATTAGAAATTAAAAAGTAAAACCAGAAGGCTGTCAATGTTAACCTAAATCTGCAAGATATATTGATATAATTATTCGTTAGGAAACTTAGTGTTGACGTTACAAGACCACTTTCACTGCCCACAATGAAATAAGAAGAAAATCGTTACGCGCTGCATATAGAGCAAACGACAGTGAATGTTTTGAACGGAGGCGTCTAAACGATTGCGAGTCTAATGATGCTAGTTATTGCGTTGAAGCTTAGATCTAAATGATTATTTGTTTTGCCAACTAAGCCAAGTAAAAATATACACACAAAACATATCATCATGCCTTTTTTCCGGAGGTAGAGGTGTTAAACACCCACATTTCGCCAGATATGTTAGGTCCCCATGTAACAGGTGGCGAGCCTGCTGCCATGCACCGGGCACAATGTGAGGCATTGATATTCAATAATATTCACAATGAACTGTACTCTTTATTTACACTCAGTGGTACAGGCGGTGGGATATAACCCGCGATTCCCTCGGTCTCTTGAACGAGTAGTGCCCCGTCCGTCCCAACTCGGCTACGGCAGCGGTCTTTTAAAAATAAAAAGTTTCTAAATGAGAATCATCGCTTGTATAACGCTTACTGGGAGACTTACGACTTATTGCCTCTTCTTCCTGACCTTTTCCTACTAGACTATTTCTAGTAGAAAAAGGTCGAAGAAGAGTCAGCACAACATATCATCCTCTTCAATAATCCTCTGTCACTTGTCAGCTGAACATTTACTTCCTTCTTTCTGTTATGAGAATTCACAGATTTAATCCGTCGCATCTTTGATCTTCCTCTTAGAAAGTATCTTAGGATAAGGAGTAAATCCCAAATAAAATGAAGGAAGATGAAGGTGTAATAACATTGTAAGAAAATAAACAAAAATTAAATATTACAAATAAAAAATTACAATAAAATATATTTAGTTATAAATTGAAACGACACCCTAACTAAAAGTTAGAAAGGCTTAGACATTAAAAGCCAAGGCCAATATTGTATTTACAACATAATAATTGATATCTTGCATCTGTCACAATGTTAATAAATGAGTTGATAGATTATCTATGTTCTAAATATTTAAATGTGTTTCAGAAGTGATATATTGCCGAAATTTCCATGTAACTGAATTACAAGTAAAATAAATTATAATATGAGTTATAAATGATTGCAAAATAAAAATGTACCATTTGATAATTAGCAAAATGTTTTAATAAATATTTCATTGCATAACGATATTTTAACATAAATTCGATATTAAAAGTGCTTCGTATCCGAGCAGTGTAAAATTCTCGTACGTTTCGGTTAATTTTGATTACAGAATACAAAATTGCCATCAATAACTATAAAACACTCACCAAGCCCTGCAAATATTAGAGTTTCATATTATGCATGAAATGCATTAGCACAAAATCAGTTTTATCACGAACACAAGTTCAATAAAGCTCGCATTATCAGCGCATTTGTATCAGCTGTTGTTTATGTGCAAATTATTAATGCAGATGATAATACAAACAATGGCGATGCAGACAATAGTTTTAACTGAAACGTAACCTATACAGACAACGCCAGAACTGTAGCAGAATACACGCGAGAATAAGCTCATCACTAATGCGATCACGGCGCGGAGTCAGATAACCAATCGTCTGGGAATCTAGAAGTCTTTTTTCAATCTCACGTCTGCTGAATTACGCCAGACGGATCCACTCATTAATACCGGGTTTTATTTGTTCTTATTTAATTTAGTATTTATTCAATCTGCCCCTAGTCTGGGCATCGTCCTTTCGTTTGCACCTATTGTGACAGGCTCATTGAGCGCGAGGTGTCGGGATATGTAAGGGCTCGCGGCTCAGTTTACACGTTCAACTACGGCGCCTTTCATCGCAAACAAAGCGTAATTGAATCCCACAGAATCCTACGCAGTCCGTAAGATTTAATAGGGCATTTAAACACTCGCATTGGCTATTGTAAGGAGGTTTTGTATAAGATTATTCATCGCAAACCGCAGCGCTTTCCGCAAAGCTTTGGACAAACCGTTGTGCAGTACGGCACATCGTGTGTGGTTCGGGGTTAACTGCCGTATCAACTGCTGCTAACATATTTGCAGCAGTCTTTTGGAATTCTACACAATTGTAACACAAGTCTACTTTCAAAGCAACACTTGGTGAGATGCCACAAATTTCGAGCCAAGGGCGTGGCTAGGTGAATAAATTTAAATGGTGATCCGAGCATTTTAGCGGTGGTGTTCAAGGGAATAGGGAATTTCACACCACCGTTTTATTGAGAGCCGTTGCTCCTCAGTCATTAGTTCATGGTGTTCACCAGGTGTGGTAATGTGCTAAAGAATGAGAGTTCCAGCATAAGTGGGCGCGTCAGTCAGCTCGTAAAATTGAAAATGGATCCTCGTAAATCGGCGATATTGAGCCGACTCGCAAATTGCGGCGCGTACGCGGCCGCGCATTCGCTGTCTTGATCAATGTTCGCACAGACTTTATATTCTTCTTTTAGAAACATCATAAACATTAAAACTAGGACACGACATTACCGGACTCTTGTAACAATTACTGCTACACAATTACTTTAGAAATTGCTGAGTAGTTAACACTTAAAATTTTATTTGATTCGGCAATGAATGGGAACTCGTGATCCTGATGTGTGGTACACTTGACCTATACTCACAACAGTTTTTAGACAAATGCGTCTAACGCCAAATGAACACTATAGTAGTTAACATATTATTAAATAATATAATTTCAAATATAATTCTGAAAAAATATTCATTAATAAATGTTTCACAGCAGAGTTCTGATCAACAATACAAAATCCATAGGGCTTAAAGTAAACAATTTTAAAAAGAGTGCAAAATAATGTTAACTGATCTTTACATCAAGCTTACGGGACATCTGGCAACTGTCCAATCATATTGAGAGAAAGAGACACACTGTACTATAAAATAAAATAATGGACGCGAAAATAAACTTAAATCATGCACATTATTACAGCATTATTAAGAAATACTCATAAAGTGAAGGGACTTTAATAGACCACAGATAGCCCAGTTTATTCAACAAACGATTTAAACACAATAAATAGAAGGATTATGATTATAAATTGGCTAGTTCTACATTTATTGTTTTACAATATAGTCGTATAA
This sequence comes from Parapoynx stratiotata, assembly GCA_910589355.1. Classification (NCBI taxonomy): domain Eukaryota; kingdom Metazoa; phylum Arthropoda; class Insecta; order Lepidoptera; family Crambidae; genus Parapoynx; species Parapoynx stratiotata. Next base: position 1,936,966 of record OU342468.1, on the reverse strand, counting down.
TGAAAAAGATGGTTTATGAATGCTCGGTAACAATATATCTAGCCAGGCAGTCGTGTAACGTTATACTTTTGTGGATGCTCCTGGTGGGCGGCGAATAAATTAACTTGTCATAAAAATTTAATGTGCCACAGATAGAAAACACATATCCTACTGTTTCTGTCGCGTTTCGAGTTTGGTCGTAAATCTGGTACTGGGAAGCGTCACCTATAAAAATGCAATATCATACATCGATCAGGTTGGCCGGCCAACAATAGCCGGCCATTGTAGAGTGCTATCTAATCGTAATGAATATAAATTTTCAGATGACATTTACGATCGGTGCGCGCCGTGATACTCCATCGGTATGGACGTGTTAGATACGGAGTTTAGTGTGCGCACACAAACACGCGCAAGCTGTTTATACTTTTTATTATAGTAAATTTATAAACATTTTACTATAATATAAAGGGTTTGTAAACATTACAGATATTGAAACAAAAATATGGAAATATGGCACTAATAAACATTTTAGTGCAAATTATTGTCTTTCATCTACTAATGTTTCAGTTACAAGTACCTTAGAGTCCGGTTTTCTGATCTGTGGTCAGGTTGATCAGTAGGTTAAAATATGGACCAATGGCGAAAACGTATCATGTCGTGATTTACAGCTTGTCCAATAGTCGAATTTTCAAATATACCTAAAGTTAAATAATCATAGACAATTTAACCACAACACGATCCCGGGATTAGTAAAATGGCGGCTGGCGGCACAGCTGATGCATATTTCTTCAAATTTTCATCGCAAATTTACAAAATTGTCAAGCTGACGTCATTTAGGCGTTTCCATTGACGCCATTGGTCTTGATTTTAACTATTGAGGTAACGGATCAAAAAAACTCAACCTTAGATAACATACAGAACATTAGAAACAAACAAAATGAGCCTATAAACGCGTAGCATTCCTTGTTATGTTAAATTCATTACCACTTCTTCAGATTCTACTTGTTCCAGGGTGCAAAAAAACTCGGGGTCAATTTCGCCAGAGAAACACCTTATTCCACTTTTAACTAATCTAATAACACCCGTTGATACAAAAGCAAATCATAGATGTCGTTTTATCATTATAGGTCTATCACACTCAACCGAACAATGATTCTAAATTCCACGCGTACACGCTGATCAATAATAAAACACGGCGGCGTACAGTTGAATCAATTTGTACCATCGCAAGCGTAAAATATACTGCTTATCCTTCCATTTATCAGCAAATATTGTTAATGTTACTAGCAAATCAATTGCAATCGAAATTGAATTTCGAGTTAATTGATTCTGTAACCATTAAAGTAGAAAATGGCGAGTGCTATTCGCACAATCAAATTTACTTGGTGGTAGTTTTACTGTTTGATGTGCTGCTGTTCATTTAAGTAAAGTTTTATTAGATACTAGATCATTTTTATTTCAATTTCAATTTTTTAAAGTCGACGCTAGATCTAGATGTAGCCGAGAGACGCTCACAGCTGGATATAAAGATCTCAAAATTGGTTCTGTTTGCTTCCAGCGACTTCCTCCGACCTTCGTCAGATAGACAATCCTATTAAAAGTACGATGTTACAATATAGTTAGTTAGTTACAATATATATACAGACATAACCTTTGCCTTAGATTAGGTATAGAATTATATAGTGGATAAAACTAAGACCATCTTAGCGAAGCATTGTTAAAAACTGCATTGAATTTCATGCAGCAGTTTTTGCGTAAAGAGTATGATTGTGCAAGATTGCGCACCTTTTTGATATTGTTTATGTTTTTATACTTGTTTATTATGGACGTTCGACGTTTTTACTTTAACATTATTACAGCTCTATAACTTGTCACGGTCTTACTCACTTCCGAGTTTCTCTCAATATTGGCTCCTTAATGACATATTTACAGTCCTATCTCTCACAATAAATAAATAAATATCTTCAGCCATTTACACCTATCAACTAGCCCCATTTTAAGCAACTAATGCTGCTTGTGTTACGAATACTAGATGACGGATAAATATATTTAATAGATAAACACATATAAATATTCTGAATATGTATAAATATATATAAACATCCAAGACTGGAGAACAAATGCCTGAAAATCCATCACCCAAACATTTGTCCCCACCGGGGATCGAACCCAGAACCTCTCGAGATGACGACGCCTTGAGACCGGCGTAAAGACCACTCGACCACGGAGGTCGTCAACCAATGGTGATAGTAATAATATTTTGATAAGGAATGGAGTAAATGCTGACATGGCGAAAGGCAGAAGGTTTATGAAAAAGGACAATATTTCACAGACGGAAAAAAAAATTAGGGCACAGGGCAGGAGAAAGATGATACAATAAAAGATTTATTTGTATCATTAAAAAATACTTGCTTTGGAAGGCTTCAATGCGATAAAACCGAATTCAATTTAAAATACTACGAGTATAACGGTAGAGATTACAATAGCCGAGGTCCACAGAGTCAAAGGTCAACAAGGAGTTTCTACGTGAACTCCGCGAATTATCTTAAGATACTCTCTGTTGAAAAAATTACTTTCTGTAATTCACAAAAAGATATTACTTTCTGCAACTCAAAACGGTCACATTAGAACAAAAATTTTGACAGGGTACGTCTGAAGTGCGCAAACACTATCAACTCACTTCAAGTGGAAGCTTAGCTTTTAAGCCATAATAAAGATAATGAACTATTCAACGTCAAGAGGAATCTATCTATAGCGAACACTGAAGACACTCTAATCTGTTTAAAAAGTAGTCGAGTGCCTACTCGAATTAACAAAACGGTTTTTAGATACAAACCGCTGGTTGATACCAGAATACGCTCTCTAATACGTGCTGTATCTACGATGAAATGTAACACCGTTTAACTGATTAGGTTCCTATGTAGTGACCCGGCGACCTTTTATACTAGAGTCAGTGATTATCACATAATGAAAAATGATTTCAATTATACAAAATTACAATTTAATGGTATAAAATAACCAGGGGTGTTATGACATCAGGTGTCAAGCAACACTCAGTACCCTACGAGTATAATGATACGGACTATAAGTAGCGAAATATAACTTTGGCCGTAACGTGGAGGTATATCATTGAATAGCTGCCAATAACTGCACTTGGGGTACTGACGTGGCACCAATGAGGAAAACGGAACGCGACTGGATGGCCAATCGGTGCCGTCGATCACAAATGAGATGTTGAGCTCCGATTGGCTAACGGTCTGCACCAAACTCTAAGACTGGTTGAGGGAGTCTGCTTTGCGGCAGAAATAATGAAGATATAAAGATACCAAGTCGCCTCTGGTCTGGTAATATAAGTATAATATATTTAATTATTATGTTATAGATGATAAATATAAGTATTCTAAAACACATAGAATCCAGATATGCAACAAAAAGAAAATCACAATTAAAAGGGAGCTTTAAAAGTCAAAGCTAAACCCACCTCGTGCAGTTAAGAATTGTGTGCATTCCCACTGGAAAATAAGCACAAAAGACGTAAATTCGCGGCATTTTGCACATTTCTGCTTAACCTAAGCTATAATTAAGCGGCCATTAAATATTGAGCACTTTAAAAAGGCATAAGAAACCATGGATTGTTTAGCAATCTCACCAATGCCTTGTCGGTGTCAATGTAAAGAGTCGGTAGCGAGACTCTCATTAAATAGAATGAATCGCCATGGAGCATAATGGGGTCCGGAGAGCCTGGCAAATTATATGCCAGCCGATGTCATTGTGGTGAATAATTCACCCGGTGTAAGGGTATGTAATGGTAATGGTTGCCTGACTTCTTCCACGACTCGTTTTAGACAGCCACTTGGTACACAAACGTGCGCAGGATTCGTATGGTTATCCTTAATGAGCAGCAATTGAATGGTATTTAGACTTATTACCTGTATAATAGATCAGCATGATGCATCATTATCTTATACGCCTATTATTACATATTTTGATCATCTGTTTGAACTGAATACTTTTAAGGGTGAGTTTTTTTATCCGTAGTAATAGTCATCTCAATAGTTAAAATCTAGACCAAAAGCGTTAATGGAAACGCCAAAATGTATCACGTCAGATTGACATATTGCTAAAGGATAATGGTCACGGCCCATACAAAATTTACCCAGGCCCGACAAGAAAGAGACCTTTCTCATTTTTTTTGTTATGTTCAGTGTAACATAAAAATGTAATTTTTAAAAATGTAATTTTTATGTTCAATATTAGTGGCTTACGTCTAATATGTTGCATTGTTTTTTGCTGCAATAGGAAAAAGATACAAGGAAACAATTTTTTCTTGATTTTCTCTAGGTATTTAAGGATGATCCGTAGTCAGGTTGACCAGTAGGTTATAATATGGACCAATGGCGAAAACGTACGATGTCGTGATATTACAACTTGTCCAATAGTCGAATTTTCAAATATTACAATAGTTAAATAATCATAGACAATTTAACCACAATACTATGCTGGGAATAGTAAAATGGCGGCTGGCGGCACAGCTGATGTATATTGCTTCGAATTTTCATCGCAAATTTAACAATTTGCCAACCTGACGTCATACATTTGGCGTTTCCATTAACGCCATTGGTCTAGATTTAACTATTGAGTTAACTATTACTATGGATCAAAAAACTCATCTTTAGTGATATAAAAATAAAACAACATATGCCTACATAAATAATAAAACGTATTAAGCGTAATAGATGTAAACACCTCTGTTTACCCCTAGGATAAAATATACCTACATAGAAAATATCGAAATAAATTAGGTAGGTATGTAAAATTTCCAAGCTAATTAATTTTGACTTTAGACACATATATGTATCACGTGGGAGTGGTTCTGATAAAGATAATTAATTAATTACACATTCTAAGATAGAAATCAAACAAATTTAAGGTTATTTATGGAGTCGCGATACAAAGATGAAAAGTTTGCCGGCGAATAAATCATTCAGAACTAGTTACGAGGTTGTGCTCTCGTTCGAGGAGAATATTGATCTCAACATAGAACTGCTTATCAAGTATAACACCTTTGTAGCTGTACAGTCACGAGCTTGAACATGTATGTATACACTTTTGAACAAAAACGACTTTATTCCCATGAAATAGAAACCAACTACTACTAAAAAATGTATACATATTCATGCTCGTGACTGTACAACATCTATCTAGCAAGCATGGTCAACGCAACACGATTATGCTAATTTTAATATTATTATGAGAAGGGAGAGTAATCATGTCACCAGATAAGTTATGGATTTGAAAGTGGATATAAAAGATGGATGGATTGTGTGAATAATGATGTGATGAGGATGGGAGAGAGAGAGAGTGTTGACTTGACGAGTGATAGAAGAGAGTGGAAGAAGAAGACCTGTTGCGCCGACCCAAAATAGAACAGGGCAGGACAAAAAAAAAGATTCAGTTAACAAAGAAGGTAAATGGCTTATCACCAAATAACTAAATATTAGGTCCTTACCTATGAAATTGGTGGTTTGTATGGAGATTTTGGGGATGTCTGCATTTTACAAACTAACATTTTATCAGTTTTCTTCACAACGACAAATCTAGAGATAATAATATTTGGCATGTATCATTAGACAAGCTTTAGCAATATGTGTTTGAACACGCTTGATAAAAATTATTCATCGTTTTTATGTTAATGCAAATCAAATGATGTATTCGGGAGGCAGTTAAAAATAATTGTCTTTGTGTCTAATTTTAACACAATTAAACTTACAAAAAATTATCAAATTAAATAATACGAGCTCAAATATATGGTCTATTTTTAGAAGCGGCAATTATTTTATAAGAATGTTCTGAAACTTAATAGTTACGGACAAATTGCTAAGACAGAATAAAAACACCAATTTCATAGGTAAGGACCCAATATATAACCTATACATATAATATAACTGTAGAGGTTGAATGTCTGTACATAGAAAAAAATGCTTAAAATCAAGTCGGGGGGTGTAAAAAGTAATTCTGTTCGTCGGTTTGTCTGTTTGTACGGGCTAATCTCCGTAATGGCTGGACCGATTTCAATGAAATTTTGCATGGTGATACCTCATTATCCCTGGTCTACATCTTAGAATTTTTTATAACAGAAAATTGAGGGGTAACCGCGGACGAAGTCGCGGGCAACAGCTAGTTATGTATAAATTTTTACAGTTTACTTTGTACCGTGCTGTGGGAAGGTCTAGTGAACTATCAAAAGCAGAGCAGTCAAACCACTCACGCCCATCAACATAACATCCAATTTTATTTCCTACACGCAAGGACCAGAGTTTATTCACGTTTCTAACATAGGTAACTAATGGCACATTATTTGTAGCCGACAAAAAATTAACACACATTACGGGAACAAGATGAATTGTTGTAACAATAGTGAACTATGACACACGGTCCGCATTGACAGGGAGTACAGTCACTATCATAAATGATACTATAGTACCCATTATAGTACCTTGTCATTCTACGGTTTTAGTAAAGCATTTGCCGTTGTGGTACTAAACACTACTGATGTTAAAATGACAGGGTACTAAAACGGTAACATATTTGTTCTCGTGACTGTACAACATACCGTGCCACATCTTTTTGTCTCGACCGCTCCATTAGCCTGATAAGCAATTCTAACACTTACTCCATTAACTATAAGAGCGTTTAATAATATCGAGGATAGGCGGTGTGTATGAAACAAAAAGTGACATCTCATTGATGTATTGGGCATAAGGAAGGCCCCAAATAGTGATGTTTTCTTTCTTGAAATATCGAAATACTCATCTAATGAAACTACTGAGCTATATTTATGAAAATTTAAGCGGTGCAGCGAGCGATCATGAAATACTATTGTCACACATTGAAATAAATATAATTGTTTTTTTATCTATTAGTTACAGGAACAAATACAAATGCAATTTAATTAAATTGAATTGAATAAGCTACAGTTTCTCCAATTTCACTCTACTATTTGATTATCCACTCGTCAAATGTCATTAGGTGGCGTCGTTGTCACTACGGTTTGGTTTTCGATATCGAAAACAAAGCTTTCTTCGCCTTGGTCTGGCCTCGAATGGGTGACCAAACCTTTGTGAACTTTGGGATCTTCGTGCTTTAAAAAGGTACATTTGTCCTGGTCTCTATTGAAACTGTTTCTACCTGTTTCTTTAAGTTTGCTCCACGAGGAAGGCATGTGCCTAGCTGTAGGACGTATATACGACGGAAAATTTCCAACTACCACAATTGTAATTAAAATAAGACTGCAGTGGCTCACTTAGCTTTCGATTCAGAATCCTCGCCAGAAGATTTGGCATGCCACCCTATCGTGCTGTTAAAAAGTGCAAAACAAGACCACGAATTTTATTACTATTATCATTAAAATCATAAAGACTCGAAACTCGAAGTGTGAGGTCATTACCCTCGTAAAACTTTATTTCGAAGCCATGAGCTCCTCGGTCTAGATTAGGAGGCTCGGGGCATATCAAAAGGACTCCCACGTCGGCCATTTTGGATTTTGGTCTGGACCTGAGTAGACTTGGAATTGGGCCAAGAGTGACAAGATGTTTAAAAACCACTTTGTTTACGATTTCGGGATTTATTTCTATACCTTTTGTGTGTTGTGTTTATTTTACACCTGAAGTACTATATAACGGCAGTACGATAAAATTACGGGCTTCTATCACTTTTAACTGTCAAAGAACTTTGGAATCTGACAATCTGGAGTGATAAAAACCGTAATACATATCATAATGCGCTGCTCATGCAACTTAGGCTGGATTGAAATTATCTCTATAAAAGTTCTAGATTGTAAACGATTAATCTTATTTTTTTAAACTTAAATTTGCAATGTTTTAAAAACTTAATAAATAAATTAAGAGTAGCCTTTAACCTTTGCCCAACACTAGCTCCGAAACCGTTAGCTAGTTAACAAAACGATATACAACTATTAATCACGCTCTGATGCCTATCTTTATCTTAACTTACACTGTTAAAACATCTAAATACTTTTCAAAGTAGACGAACTTGTATTGCGAATGCGTGTCGCCTACTTAGGCATGACAAGTAATTAAAAAAAATCATATCTCCATATCTACTAAGCTCTACTACGTGTTTGCGATAAGAATGCCAGTCAACTATGAGAACAAGCAGTTTATAATGCTTATATGAATTTAACGATAGCTGTATCATTTATAACCTTAAAGCTTATGCTCTAAGAACGTCAATAGTTCTGACAACCATTTGAAGAAGGCTTTTCTAAGAAGCGAGACACTCATAAACATTTGTTCCTTCCTCATACATTTTAAGCAACTCGCATATACAAAAATTTTGGGAGATTAAAAAGGAGAACTCTCCTAACTTGAGTTTGGCGGATATCTTGTTCCATGGATGAACGAACGGTTGCCATAATTTAAAAAAAGTGAAGTGAAAAGGAGAAATATACATGGTGAATTCTTAACGTACAATTTTACAAAAAAACAGAATTATTTAATAAAACAATAAACATGATAAAGATTGTTATAGATTATGATCAGAATAAATTTAATGTGTCTCCGTGTCTAATAAGGAATTCGTATAAGACCATACGCACATAAAAACTCCCTGAGAATTCAGTGGCACTCTTGCATTTGCATGTAAATGGCCATATAATAAAGAGGTAGGACAATCACTTACATTGATAAATTGATTAATATGGGCAATTTAATTTTATTGTACATTAAAAGAATATCGAACCTCCGTTGACACCATCGGATTGGTTCGAACCTTTTGTATCGAGATAAATAAGTTTGAATGGCCGTAAAGCCGTTTATGTGTCGATGAAAAAATATAGACAAGAGGGTGACGAAATTTACTGTGATCCAGCACCATTACGCCGATCCGCTTGCCAATAAGGTGGACACTTGACGTATGCGTTTCCATTAAGTCCTCGCACAAGAAATACATCACAGTTGGCTTTAATCAAAGGCGCAAAGAAACCGACCGAGATTAATAAATGGACAGAGGGGAAGCACGACCAGAATTAGGAGCAGTACAAATTAACACAATGACTGTATAGAATATAAACGTTCGACACTACGAGATAATTCGTGCAGAGCGACACATTTTTTCCGGGTCGTTTTTACACAGCGACGGTCGTTTTACTTGGCGAAGCTGGGGTGTTCCCAAATGAAAGAATGGGAAAGAGTTATGTGATGTTAATACAGTAAGATTAGGAAGCCTTACCCTATGCTGACACAGCGTTTCTGTATGTCAGTGAAGACAAAGGGAACTTGAATACCGTGGAAAGGGTCATTCCTACGAATCAAATAAATGGTTGCTCAAAAAGTACTTAAATATGCATGCTAAAGTAGCATTGTGTGTTGAAAGTATTAAAACCTTAAATACTGACAATCTGTTTGTGAATTTGCAAATTAGTGAATTTGAAGAACCAGTAAAGAATTATACGAAACTTTTAAAGTTAGAGGGAATTTCAGAGGTCTATGAAGCTCCTAAAGTTGATGTTCATAATTTTAATGTAAAGTGGGTCGCCGGTGTCGCGGCTCGAGCAAGTGCCACCGTAACTCCAACTCATAATTGATTTATCGTGCGGTCTCGGAACTTCGCAAAAAAGTTATAAGTTTCCAACAGCAAGGCAGATGAGACCCACGAAAGGGTTAATTAAAACGAATGGACGGTCATCCTCGAACACAATGTCGAAGTTTAGCGGATCACCGATGCTTTAATATTATTACAAACTCGGTTCCGCGTTTCTTTAATTAAAATTAACGACGCGAAACTTTGACATTCAAACGAATTATTGGTACAGAAGCAAACTTTTAATTAGTTCGCCTCCTTCGAGCAATACTTTTGTGCATTTACTTGTTCGGAATAATTTAAATTAATTTGAATTCTTTCGTGAGGATAACGATCTGTAGCATACCTCACAGCATACACCTGAGCAGCCATTCCACTTTGGACATGAAACTTTATTTGGGTTTCGTTACAGTCAATTACAATTTTTCATTAAAATATAATCTCATCGAAATTTAAGGAAGTCACTTTGTACCACGCAATTACAGGTATATTTGAGTCCCGAATTATCGACTTACAGAGGAATATTACAAATAATAGAAGATTACATTTAATTTCATCCCAACGAATGATCAATGAATGAAATCAACCTTTGATATTACTAATTTCACGCCCCTCCCGCTTTCATAACAACCGTGACAATATTTGATAGTTTCGCTTCTTTGGCATACAGTTCTCAAATATTCAAAATAGAAGATGAGTATATATTCAATAAGATCGAAATTGGATCTAGTGGGATAGTTTTTTCTACAACATAACTTATGGCGGCAGTGGCGTTGGCAAATACATGTCAAGCTGTTTAAGATAGTGTACATTTGCAGTGAGGGGTCGCGATTTGTTCTATCTAGTAAATGAAATTGTGAAATAGCTTGTAAACATCTCGAGCCGTAGGTCACCATCGTCACGAACAGTAAATGCCATGTTGCGACTACCACAGGTAACGTATATGCAATAAATTTCTCTAAGAATGATTCTTAAAGGCATCCAATTTCTAATAGAATTTCTAATAGTATTTCAATTAACGGCCAACTTTTTCAAATCATGATAATAACTAACAAGATAATGTACTAGATATTATAATATTATCAGCATCTTAGCCAGTAGGTTGGACTGTATGTACTTGAATCATTGCTGTGCTATGCCGCATGGAGTAGTACAGAGGTAATTCATGTAGACACCTTAGATGTATTTATAAAATTTACTTTACTAATACTAATATAATATATACAAATGTCGCCTAGAACGTATTCAAAGAATTTTTGTTAATCATCTTAACTTTCGTTGTAATGTTTCTCTTCACGATTATATGGCTTGTTGCACAGAACATAAACTTTGGAACAGAGACGCATTTTATTGGATATGATTTTGTTATACGACATAGTGAATGGTAATGTTGACTGTATGCATTTGATTTCTAAGGTTACCTATCGTACACCGAAGTATAGAACACGTCGGACTCCTTTTTTGCACGTCCCACTGAGCCACACTAGGTATCAGCATAACTCTGCGTTGCTTCGGCTTGCACGTTCATATAATGCATGTTTTTGTAGTGTCGACCTTTTCTCATGTACAAAGAATGTATTTAGAAGGGAAATTGTTAGGATTATGACAGACAAGAGTTTAAATACTAAAAATACTAATCAACGATAATATACAAAATGTAATCATATCTTCGACCCTAACCTATTCTTTCATTGCAAATATTTTATTCAATGCGTTGCTCAACAAGTTGCCTACGTTTTGTTGAACTTTTAATTGTTATTCTGTTTATTTAATTTATATACCATCTATCCACAAAGAACGAAATTATTGTTATTTTAAGGGAAACCTATTATTGGCCATATTGTAAGTTATATATTATAAGTCAAGATACTTATGTAATCGCTGTTGGTTTTCTAAATAAATAAATAAATAAATAAATAAATAATAGATTAAGTGATACTAATATTAAGTCCTGGTTACTTGAATAAAGAATTGTGTTATTATTATTATGTTAAGTAATTACTCAATTATGTTATGAATTTGAACTATCCATTGCAATTTTTTTTACTGTGGTTGAACTCATAAATATGTCTACTATATCGTTGAACGCTATTCAAAGAATTAAGGTAATTTGCCTCGCGTCCAGTACTATATGGAATACAATGAAAAACAAAAACTAATGATGACCAAAATCCCTCAAAATTCACATATATGAAAATATGATTTTTATAAAAGACATTCTTTCTTGCTTTTCGTAGGAAGAACTGATGTCATGAAAGGTTGGTGTCACATTGACACCTCGTGAAGCCCTGGGGAGCCAGAACCGGTCAGACCCAGCAGAGGTGCCTTTAATTTGACCACTCCGGCCAGCGCCTACGCACCGACGTAAACAAATCGTGAGATGAGATCAATGAATATTAAGCAACCTCCGAAACAATTTCCAGCACCATCTCGGAGATAAAATAAATAATTCTCTCCGAATAAACATCGGGAAAGAAACACTGATTGCTTCATAAATTGTCAAATGTTACCGTGCGCAGATGAGTTTCGCCGTTCCGTTCTCGAATGAAATAATGAACAACGCGAGGCAAATTGGCGAATAAATAAAAAATGCAACCCTTTAATATATTCCAGGGATTACTTTTTCGATACTAATTAAGATGAATGTGACATTGTGCAAGCAGATTCGACTTTAACGATTGCCAGTCGCGGTCCGATTGCGCCAAGTTTTATGATAACGAATGACGAAGAACCTGCTGATAGTTGTTCGTATATTTCATGTGACTTGAGACGTCTGGCAAGTGGCGGAATGACCATGGAAATTGTTAATAAAGATATACATTCCTCAAGTTTAAAGCTATAAATTATTATTTACACAACGAATATATCAATTTAGAAGACAATTAATTAATCTTGTTTATTCTGGTACAATAACGAAACCTAATATGAAACACAAAGCCATAACGCTGGAAACAATGGCCGTTGCTGATATCTTGCCAACTGAATAGAAATGAGCATAAATTAGCATACCAACACATAAAGTTACCACATAAAAAGACTATTTCGACAAAAATGTTTGTATAATATTCACCACAGGCTCTTGTTAACACATTGTCTGCGCTGTTGTTTATGTTTTATAAAATATTTTAAGTCATCTAAACTCGATTATTGAGCCTCCATAAATAATAACCAGATAGCAAAGTTTTTCTTTAATATTAATATTCATCACGTCATTCTTTACTTAGACCGAATTGTTTTCTAACAACATCACCGATGCTTCGGCAGCTGTCAAGGCATGTACAAATAACAATTTTTCTTCATGGTTGAAACATTTATCATCGTACTTTTAATTTAGATGCATATTAATCCTTAGAATACAGAAGTTAAATCGAAGCGGACGGTCGGTGCGGATACCGTTAACGGGACGTACATCGAACTTGACAAATTGCTTACGCTCCTAATATTCGGACACCTCGGCTTCTAAGCAGATGGGGGTCGTTATCAACCGCATCTCAGCTCCGTAGATTTACAGATAACTTGATCGGGTTCGTGTGAGAAATGTGGAGCGACCGCAACTTAATACTTACATATCAACTTCTCAATACAGTAGCTTTGAAAGCAACTAGAAAAGGGAACTTAAAATATGCCGCAAATGTTCGAGCTGTGTTACACTGATCAGGTTTGAAAGCCATAATTATACGCCATTAAAATATTATTGATTCTAATCAAAAACATAACATTAATAAGGACCACATAAATAATAATAAAAAACCAACTGGCTACCAGCCAACAGACGAATTCGAATTTTCTTAAAGTAATAAATAGAATCAAAATAACGTTATGTGACAAGACAAATGAAGTTCCGACCGGGTCGTTTTGTTACAACTAATGAATTAAGGAGTATTTATGGCGTTATAATTTACATTTATTGGTTCGGTCAAAAAAAGCGCAGCCCTAGTTTGTAACTAGTCCACGGCGCCCGAGCGTGCTGGGCACGTCTGTCACACATCAATATGGGAAGCATAATCAATATGTTAATATCTGAGATAAGACACACGAATTCCGAAACATAAAACATACAGTTGCCGACATGGAACAAGACTAACCCAAATTCTTTGTAGATACCATCGTAAATACGCCATCGCAGCTTGATGCAGAGACAATCTGATGAGTATTTGTCAGCGTTAGGTTTGTATATGCAAATAGACTTACTTCAATATTACCATAATACTACAACCATGTAGATATATTATCTTCTGCTATAAAAAGTAAACAGGTCGTTGACTGGACATAGATTTTATTTAAGCGATTCTGTTCGAGTTTAATAAAAAGACGAAACAACTTTAGATGCTTATACAACTTTTGATTTAAGTTAAGCGTTCTTAAAGTGAATAAATTTGAAACAAAAAATCAACATTAGGCGACATAGTGTTTTTATGATTATTAGGTTTTAAAAATGATCTACGAAGTTACATATTCACGTGAGTCATAGGTTGTTAATTTAACCTTTTGTGAGGGGATACTTTGAGATATTTCAAATAATTAAAAAGTCAAAATGTACGTCGTAAAATCGTGATTGACTCCAAGTGAAAACTCGTTAGTCAGATCGTAAAAGTCGACAATAATTAGGCGGGTACAACCGCGAGAGTCGATATGAGCTGATTACGAAAGAAATACAGGCTTACTGTGTTGATTTATTGTGAACTGCCTTCGGTTTCATCGCCTCTCGCCGAGCCCCACCGACACATGTTGTTAATGTAAACTTAATGAAAAGAAATTCTTTACATTTGTCTTCTTGTCTACGTGAGTGAAAACCTTTACTTGAATTATTACATGCAATTAACGGACATGCACAAATATAACATAACAAATGCCATCATGCCTATCTATGGTAATCATTCGTCAATAGATTTTGGTGGGTATTTGGACGCAATCAACTAATTTGCAATTAAATGCAACCGCTTCGATACGTAAATGCTATGCGCATTACACTAATCAATGTTTATTTAAATAACGCATTCAAATTATTAATGAAAACTTGTAATTAGATTTGTATGTTTGCGTCGCTGATACGTGAGAGTTATCTAAATCCGTGTAACACATTTATGTAACAAAACTTAAATTAGAATCCAATAAATTCTAGCTCGGAGCCATTTCAATCTTCTAATATGATAAACGATTCGTTCGAGAGAGCAATTACGACCGACTGTATTGGGAGTAAGGCAGTACAACGATTATTACGCGTGTACCATGAAATCTGTTGACTATTAGCAGCTCACAATTCAACATCAATACACTAATTGGCTCTGTAAGTGGATAAAGTAATATACAACCAGATATATTTGAGTCGGACCCTAACATTATTTCAATTCAATCTTGTTACATATTTATAAGTTCCTTTAAGCAAATTGATGAATAATTAGGTAAAACTTAAACTATGTCATATGTATGTAAAATTTTTATGAAGTGTATAAATTACGCAACATTTATGCTTCGTGCCATTGATATATGTTTTTAAACTATAGGTACCTAATTAACATAAAACCCACTGGGTAAAAATTAAAATTCTGTTAAAAACTATGTCAATAGATCAAAACGGGGACCAAATTGTGGAGTAGCAATAGTCATCTGAAATTGTTTTACTGATTAACACTAGATCGCGAAAACACCAAAATTACTTATTTATCATAGAGATGTCAAAGAACTGAAAAAATAAGTCGTTGATATTAGCAAATCGATCAATGTCAAATTTGTTACTAAAGACAACATCCTTATTTTGACTCATATACACAATTCCTGTACTAATTCTTTAAAGATAAAAATCATGTCCTTTTTTCCATCAGTACTCACAAATCCATTGATGATACTCTTAATTATTACGTCAAAACAGACGTAATAACGATAATACTGAGCGAGAACGTTTCAAAACCATTTATAGCGGCCGTATGGGCGGTACTCTTTTAAAAACACGTCCGAACCGACGTTTTATTAATTACCGCATTAAAGATTAAAGTATCGAGACCAGAAAATATGAGCGACTTAATCGTAATGCGTCAACACCAATTGAGATATCCGTTCACAAACTGGCACTGGATGTCGCACACATTACCAGCTCCACAAAAACGAGCCTCAGACCATATAATATGCAAATATCGACATAAAAATTCAAGGAAATTAATTCACTGGGACATATAGTAAATCTTGTGGTAATAAAAAAGTTGGAGATGGTATAAATTGTATTTCACGTAACTTATTTGATAGCCTACTTATTTGTGGAGCTACTGAAGTAGGAGACGTTAGTTTTAGTGGCACAATAGATCATGAGGCATCGTGCGACCCACGCAGCGTGGAGATTCTTCGAATAGTTCCTCTTTTATTAGCTGACGACTCTATTGCAACTAAGTGAGGCACGCACGGTGTGGAATACTCGCTCTAATAACTTACTCGGTTCAAGTCTCTTGTAAGGTAAACTTAGTTCAGATTCTATAAACAGCACTAATAATGTTAAGTGCTGCTGAGGTGACTAAGTTATGAAAGATATCTTTCTTTCTAGAATCTTTAATAATTGTAGGAAATACATGATGAACGTCTTAAACAACTCATCACAATTTCGGATTCAAGCAAATAATGTAAATAATGATAACTGTAAAAGTGATTAATTTTCCATGGTATCTGAATAGTGGCTAAATAGTACGAAATAAAAAATGGAGTAACCATCGCCTGTTGCGCTTCAGATTGATAAAAAAGAACTATGCTATCTTAAAAACCGGCGATTCGGAAGACACATTAGGAAATTGCAAAATTGATTCTACACTCCAGTGTAATGAGGAAGCGCAATGTAATGTAAGGTTGAAAAGCCTGTAGCCAGGCCAGCAGTAGGTCTTATATGGTCTGATAATTATGACAATACATTTAGAAACCAATAAATTCTGTCATTCATACCTATCAACTAGCCCATGTTAATCGAATAATGCTTGTGTTACGGAACTAATAACATGAAGGCTGAAGATGGCACAATTATCTATTATGACTGACCTTCGAGCATAATTTATGTATATCCCACCCATCTAATTCTGTCAATCTGTCTACAACCGAGGAAGAATCATTTCCCCTAACCTCATCTACCGTTCATTTGAAGCGCTACACCTCAAAGCATTACTTTGTACGAAAGAGCAATCAGAGTAATTACGAATAACAAGGCGGCGAGGTAAACGGATGGAACGTGGAATAGGCCTGGTGCTCCCGCTAGGCGATTCGATGGATAATAACTAATACGGCACTAGATAGGCACCCGGTAACTGCACGTGAAGATAGGTGTTTAAGGCCCCAGTAGCCAGGGTTAATCGAGTGAGCGGTATCAGGATTATGTCATTAAAACTGCATCACACGCTCATCCGCCCGTAACTGGACTTTGAGTTGATGAACAGCTTCGGCGATTATTGTTGTACAAGACTTTTTGATAGAAATATCTTATTTTTAAGGTAATTTTAGCGCTAAATATCGTAAAAATACATATTACCTACGTATACAGCGAAGTGCTAGGACTACGACTGCAACCGCTAAAACCGACGCGGGTTCCGGGAGTCAGGCCTTTCATGAGAAGGACCGGCAAGAAACTCATGAGCCGTCCTTGTTCAATGACACGCATTGAGTGGGCTGAGAAGGCTAATGAGTTTCTTATTTTTCATGCTTCATTCGATAGCGAATTAGATGAAATCAAAACTTTGTAATCATATATTAGGTCCTTACCTATGAAATTGGTGTTTTGTATGGAGATTTTGGGGATGTCTGCATTTTACATACTAACATTTTATCAGTGTTCTTCACAACGACAAATACAGAGATAATAATATTTGGCATGTATCATTAGACAAGCTTCAGCAATATGTGTGTGAACACGCTTGATAAAAATTATTCATCGTTTTTATGTTAATGCAAATCAAATGATGTATTCGGGAGGCGGTTAAAAATAATTGTCTTTGTGTCAAATTTTAACACAATTAAACATACAAAAAATTATCAAATTAAATAATACGAGCTCAAATATATGGTCTATTTTTAGAAGAGGCTATTATTTTATTAGAATGTTCTGAAACTTAATAGTTACGGACAAATTGCTAAGACAGAATAAAAACACCAATTTCATAGGTAAGGACCCAATATAAACAATTTTACAGAAATTAACAGATACATACAAGGAAATATACAATATAAAAATAAATGGAACCTGACTAGTTCATAGGACTACCTTCATCTAGCAAGTACCCTAAGTTATTTCTAAAAATAATTTCATTTATATGAAACACGTTATATCGCATAGCGTAAGTGTTATTCAAATCTATAAGACTATCTTTATACTATGAGAGAACAAGAAAATATCGCTAACATTCGTTATTTAAATAGACCAACTACAATTGGCAAATGAGCGAAATAAAATATAGACCTCGTTTCCAAGTTTTATTATAACGGATATAATGTGTATTGTAATTACAATTAATCCTAATTTGAGGACAGCGTGCGACTGCGCCTCCGAATGCCTTCCCATTAAGTCTCGCGTACCGCGCAAACTCCAAAAATTAAGCAAATTATAAATTAAAATTCTTGCGGTCTGACGGAGTGATTTAGATTTGGTGCAGCGGAAATTGCATTGACGTAAACGGATTTAACCTTTTAATTGATAAAAAAAATTTTGATCAAAAGTTGGATAAGAAACTAATGTTAGAAATTCAACATTCACTTATTTTTCTCATCCAATTGAGGTGGCATACATAAAGCAAGGCAACAGCATGATAGACTACACAAAATAGTTAAAATAATTCCTAATTTTCAGTTTGTCGTGTTCAGGTTGAAAATTTATAATGAACTTTGAAAATTTTGTAAAAACAGAACTATGTCAGTTGAACATGAATTTTGCTTTCGATTCCACCTTATGGTTCACAGAATATAAGTCGTTGAAAATAAAAAGAACCACAAAACTGAGTTGCACTACATAAAGAACATTAACACAACCAAGGACTCAATTTAAAAATAATGCTTCCAATCTCACTTAACATAAAATAATGATTTTGCTGAGCATTAGCTTAGCCAGCAAAGCGGCTTATTGTAATTACGACAGAGAATCCTTTCAAGTTTTTCTTGCACATTAACATCTCAATTATTGATCGCGTGATCAAATTTATGGCTGGCCCGTAAGATAATTTCACAGGGTAAAATAAATACGACAGGACGGGCAGAGCCATAATTAAGCATTAAATTTGCTCTTCCCAAAATTGTCGCGAGTCGGAGGACGCTGATTTATAACAGCCGAATAATATTTCCAGTTAAATTGAAAATGTTTGTAGAATTTTTTCGGTTATTAATCGATAAGGCCGAGTAAGTCAGCAATCATAAATTACCGCGATACATTTGCCCGTCAAGCCCGTATCTGGGTGGTTATCTGAAATAATATTGCCACTAGAGCCCACAATGATGATGAATGCGCCGCTTTGTCCAACTCGAGGAATTGTAGATTTCCCTGTATGTTCCTCGGTTTAATACTCTTGCATTTATGATCGAATGATATTGTTGTAGCGCTTACTCAAGTTTATGCAAAATGTGCCTCCTTTTCTGTGTTAGATCCGAAATTGCCAGCAAAGCATTTACCTGAAACAAAACAAAAGAATACAAATTAATTTATAGATTTCCACAAAATCATATAGACCTGAAACAAAACCAAACATATACCTAATAAAAAGTCAGTTCCAAATATATATGTATATAAATTTGAACCATAAGAATAATAATAATTATTTACTGCGCGAATATGATCACATTAAGAAATCATTTTCTATCGATCATAGTCGATGTACTAAAAATTTAAATAAAAGGTAAAAAGTATACCTAACAATAAAAAAAGAAAACCATTTCAAGCACAGATTAAGAAAATTGCATCATTTGACACCGTTCACTTAACACACACGGGGGTCGTGAAAGTCAAAGTGAAGCTCGACAAGTCAGTACAAAAAGCAAGTGTGGCGAACGAAACGGTGCTCTGTTTTTGTCGAGTCAAAGCCTGGTGTCACGGCGCCCGCTAAGTGCGGCCCCTCTAATTGGACGGCTACCTGTTGCTTCGCCTTACTGTTTTTTTCCAGTTTCTGAGTGAATACAGTTGATGATGAGCATTTTACGTGGACTGTTTCTTAATATACCACTACAGCGTTTTTATGTTTTTTATTTACTGGATTCTTTAAGGCAAATTTAGCCATTATAGCTATAAGAATTCGATAGGAATATATTGCTGTAAATTTATAATTGTTATCTATCAGATAAATCACATAAACGAAAACAATATTTACTAATATAAAATAACTAAAATAAAAAAAAGATAATAAATATTATTTAAAATTATTTTATTATTGTAAAAAGTCCAAAATTAAAACTACCTCAATATTTATATGAATACAAACTTTTATAAAGCCGTCAATTACATAATATTGTCAAAACATTCTTTGTAAGAAGCTGTCCGCAAAAAAAGCAATTTCATTTTCTAAGTTGATGCTCACGTCGTGAGGCACACTGTCCGACAACGGGACGACACATCACAGTACGGCTCGAGATGATCGGTCACTTTAGTTCGTTTTTCAATCAGTAATGGCCGGTGAAGCGTGTCCAGTAGCGATACACGATTAGGGCTGAATTTTTGAGGGTACGAATTTGTACTCCGTTGCATTTTCACTATTATAGTGTGTGTATGTGTGTGACAACTGATAATGCATAAGAATAAAACGAATCAAACCAAACAAAAATATGTATGTATACGTTTGACCATCGTCACTAGCCTGTTTAAGTCCCACTGCTGGGCACAGGTCTTTCTGTATGATATGGAGAAACACTGAGGAGTGTCAAGCTATCCCAACGCGGATCGCATGCACATAATGAACAAAACCTAACTATGCTATGTTAGAAGATAACTCAGCAGGACATAACCAAGTTTTGGTAGTATTCTTTTAATGAGACGCTACCACACGACTTTTTATGGTGTTGGCAGTAATTAATTAATCATTTGGGCCTCAATAAAAGGGTCAACTAGCCTATCCGCTAGTTTAGTCTTTACCAGTACAACTGAAGAATATATTTTATATGTAACTAGCTTTTGCCCGCGACTTCGTCCGCAGTTACTATGGTATTTTAACTAACCCACGAGAACCCATTAATTTCCGGAATACAAAGTATCTAAGATGTATCTAGGGATATATTTGTCCTATTTAAGGTAAATAAATATATTTATTTTAATTTATGGTATCACCATGCAAAATTTCATTGAAATCGGTCCAGCCATTTCGGAGATTTGTCCGTACAAACAGACGAACAGACAGAGAAACAACAAAAAAAAAAAGTAAAATCCCCTCTTTGGACATAATTCGACCTCAAGAGTTTTATTATATGTATATATGTGTTTATTTTCTAAGTGACTAATTACGGATATCGCAATTAGTCACTTAAAAAATAAACACAGACACAGAGAACGAGAGAGATACAAAGACGCATCCATACGAAGCACTATAATACTTCTCCGTATAGCAGACTGCACTGTGGTGCTTTTGCTGACTTGCTTGCTTTAACTACTTTACAGAAAGCACCTTCTCAGATCCTAGAAAGAAGAAATTGAGATGGATGGAAGAAGCTTTTAGCGATTTCTGCAAGAAGTATGAATAAGGTAAAGAGAATCTTCATGGTAAAGCAACTAAGGAAAACCCGAAGAAAGTACTCGATGGTAGCCCTGGTGGGCGGCGACAGTCCGACGCGTACGCCGATTCTCCACGCAGCCGCCGGTCGTCGTGCGACCGCCGGAAACAGTGACAAGTGAACAAAAACATTCATTCATACCTTTTTTCCCACAACGTCCAAGGAACAGGTTCAAGTCTAACACAAACTGCATCGGCTTAGATTGCGCTCAAGACTGCTTCGTTACGTTTCATGGATGGGTTGACCTGCAAACGCTTAGATCAAATTACGAAACAAGTCGACGGAAACCAATAGGAACGCTATGGGACAAATTAACATTTTCTAACCGGTTTGACAGTAGTTTTTTCTGTTTCAGTGACAAGGATAATTCAGAATATAGGAATTTTATCTCATTTATATGATTGGAATAATTTGTCCTCGGCATATATATGTCCTCATGGAGAAACATATGAGGAGTATGGGCCGTAACACCACCACGCTGGTGCAATGCGGGTTGGTGGGTAGAAACAGTCGCAATAGCGACCGGGACCAACAGCTTAACGTGTTAATAAAGTTTTGGTCACCCATCCACAGCCTGACCATGGCGAAGGTAGCTTTGTATTTAATCGACAGCCAAAGCATACTAACTTCTATGACACCGAGCTCCTCATTTCAATAATTAGAAATATTCAAGTAAGCAACTAGATTTCGTCATCCCAATAATCGCTGACCTTTTGACCAAAAATATCCACACAACAACAGACATACTTTTTAGTATAAGACATTGTGTATGCAGATAAAGTACAACTTAACATTGACGTTGAAAGTCCTCTCTATATTCCGGAGTACCTTGTAAAGGCTCTTATAAAATAACTTGGCATAGATAATTGTTGTGAGCCCAGCATCGCCCCCGCAAGTACGGCTCGCGGTCCGACGTGCCGTTTGATTTGCGCGCGGGCGCCTCGATCGATCTACGCAGCCGACTTATTATAGTTCCTAGAAAGAGCAAACTCAAAGCGTTCTTAGGAACGGTCGCCCCACTTACAGCTCTGATACACTTAGCTAACCAAGAATTCTTCTCGTTACCGCAAGCAACTTGCAAAATGTTACATTCTTAAGCTATTCTTAAGCATTCTTAAGTTTCGAAAACTTTACTTCAGAACTCGTAGAAAATAATCGTGAAACAGCTATATTATCTACCGATCAAGTAGATGCTATTAAGTTTCCTTCGCATTAATTTGCAATTAATATCGATGCTGCTAAGTTTATGATGCCGGATTCATATTGAACTTTTAATATTCAAGAACGCTAACCAAAAAAATATTACAAAGGAAAATGCCGTACTCATTAAAGTTGGTGCTTTAAAATTTGCCACAGGTAATGAAATGGAATTGAGTCATCAAGATAGGGGATTCGAAGTAATAAGGTTGAACACATAATCTCACACGGTGCGATAAAGGATTGGCTATAAAAATAGCATTAAAGCAATAATTAATGTACGCAACATTCATTATTCGAGAAGCAAAGGTGGTGGCGGGTTGAACCAATGCTAAACAATCATTCGATTAGTTAGTCCGCCAGCGAGCAGTAACGTTTTAATTACAGCAATAACTAGCGGAATTTGATTAAAAGCGATATGAGACGCAGGAAAACTCTTAGCTAGGCACGCACGATAACGAGAAAAATTAATACAGCCATTATACTCGTACCAACGAATGAAGAACTCGAATTAGTCGATAACGCGAAAACAAATCGAATGAATGTTCTATTCGGGATTCTGCAACGTATTATAAGAAATCAGTTTCCTAGTTGAAACGAATGGTATGGTAGAGAATCCACGCCGCGTAAGTGTGCGCGACATATGGGATTGAAAATCGTAAATATCGGGAGAGCGGTGCACGCGTGACACACTGCACTCGTATATAAACTACGAGCTCTGGATCCAATTTCGGTGAAATATAATGTAAATGCAGGAATTTTGCCCGTGCCACTCGTACAATCAGTGTCGAGAGCTGACATTTGCATACGCGTTGAAATTTCAAAGTAGCTATTCCGCGAAGCTTAACAGAGTTCAAAACTAGGCGAGTAGAAGGAAAATGTTGGGTCGTATACCAGCTACCGTAACACGCGGTCGAGCGCCTCGACAGAAGCCAACATATTAAAACTCGTACATACTCGAGATACATTCCGGGGGCCATTCCCATGTCGTGCCACAAAAATGGCATATCTCTTCTGGAATTCTCAAGTGGGTAACGTAACTTATCTTTAGAGCAGATGTTATTAAAAAATTGTTTGGTTAAGTACGTGCGCAGTTCTAAGTGTGCCAGATTGGTTGGTAAAAAACAGACAGGTGCTCTTTGAAGCAGTTGCAACAAATTGGTTGGAAAATCTTAGCTGAAGCGAAGGCGCCTCGGTCGCATGTCACCACATGTCAGTACCGCCTGACGAGTTCTAGCTCGCGAGTAAACGCCAGATTTTATTCTCGATGCACCTGGTTCATATTTGAGAATCGGTAAGGTGGAAAATAACATTACTTTACAGATTGTGTCTGACATACAGAATAATAACACTGATGTTGGTTCCACAGATTTTGTGCTCTACAATTTGCGAAAAATATGTTTCGCTCGTTGATCGAACATAAGCAGCTGTATAACAAAATGTTTCAATATATCCGACACAAAGGTCAATTTATTCGTGAGCTGTTTATAACAACAACACATTTCAGGTTCTACTGTTTTAAATAGGGAAAACAACGAAATTTTACAGTCACACCAATTTGAGCCATATCAGCCTACACAATGCGATACTTAATAAGGCTTACTTTTGTCTGTACAACGAGAGTATTTGAATATTATATTAATATGTCTACAAAAATGTACCCCAAAAAATACACGGTTGAAACGCTCCGAGTAATAAAAGCCCACGAAAATAACATACATACGTTCGTGCGCGCTAACACGTCCCAGTCCCTGAAAGCCATAAAAACCAGTCAAGAGCGTCCTGGAGCAAGTGCTTAGGGTTCTGTTTATCCAAAACTATAGTAGAATAATAGGCCCCTTAATAATAAAAGTCAAGTACTTATTAATCACCTTTATAAAATGACATTTTGACGCGGTAGAGACGAGTTGTAGTCAAAGTCTAGTGGTTAAAACATAAATTAAAAAAATATTTGTTTTTGTCTTTAAAACAACTGCCCATCGGACTTTGGTAACTGCCTGTGAGACTCACACGGATTACAGTGTAGGTTGCCAATATCTGACAAAAGAAGCTGGCCATTGTCATCCTAGGACGTTAAAATAGTCGTCTTAGTGGTATGGTAGCAGCTCATTAAAAGAATACTACCAACCCATCTCTTCTCTTGGGTATCGTTAAAGGCGACTAATGGACTTAGAACTGCACAACCATCCAATAGCTTATAGCGGCGACGGGCTCACCACCTGTCACGCTGAGTGCAGTCACTGCATGGTGAAGCGCGGACTATGGCAGTGGACTGCTTTTGCGGTGCTTTTGCCTAGTCTCTGAATAACCCTGTAAGCAAGTGTAGTTATTCTATCCAAATCCTACGGAACCCTAAACAACGGCGAACGACGACACCATCCGTTTTCGAGCTACGCACGAAGAACGAGAATTATTTAGTCAGAGACATAAAACGTTGTAATGCAACCCCGTCGTAAACGCATCGGCTCTATGCCGGCTAAAATTAAGACTGGCATATTTGTGAATGTCAGCGCTCACAAGCCACACTATAAATAGAAACACAGTTTCAACTTGACCATGTTATATGTTAGTTTCACACACTGGTTTCCAGGAGTAACTATCTACGAGATCCCGGGATGGATCATTTGAGGATAGATTGTAATGAGGCGTTTCTTGTATACTAGTATTAGCGACTCTTTGCTGTTGTTGCGCTCTTCTCTGGCCATTTCCTCTTTGTTTCTGTATTTTCAAACTAACCATCTTTATGTTGTCATTGTTTTTGGTCTCCAACTTGCAATCCATAGAAATATTATTATCATTAATGTATACGCGCAGTTTTGTTTTGATTTTATTAGTTTTATGCGCTGATTATATATAAGCAGTTTTTAAAAGTACCCAAATTACTTTGTCAAGGCACTATTGTAAGTAGCCCTACCTTTATAATTATCTCCTATTTTTTTATGTTCAGTGTTCTTTGTAATTTACCTTTTATAAATTGTTTCAGAGTGCCTTTGTTAGACGACCTGCGCCTTTTGTTTATCACCGGGCCCACCTCGTCACAAGATGTTTGTGTGATCAATTTATGTCCACAAATAATCAAGGGCGGATAGAGTGAGGAATGTGCATAACAGAGGAAGTCTGAAAGTGAGACCAATGGAAGGGAAATTGAGAGAAAGTGTTGTTGGTATTTCGTGTACCAAATGACAAGAGATAACGGACTAAATACTAAACATTAAATTAATTCCAATTGATTCGAACGTCAATCACGTACAAACAGACGAAAAAGTATTCATATCAAAACAGAGATACAGAGTTTATGATATATTGAATTAAAGGTTTCGATGGATGATCTGAATTTGGATGGATCTGGCGCTACCCCAGTGGAACACATTGGAATAAGTTCAAAGAAACTCAAAAGAAGCTTTGAATGCAATCAGCAAACACAATCAATATAAGCAAGAGGCCGCATCTATACCTATTACCGGTTATCAAGGAGCAATTAAGCTGGACGCACCGAGGGCGACTCGTACGCGCGGTTTACTTTTGACTTCGATTAATTTCTTTTTGTTCGACTCCAATCTTGCGCATTTGCATAAGAATGTTAGTATACCGTGGCAGGAAGATATACAATTATGTCCTACTTTTACAAATTATTAAAAGACTGTAAAAGAAATATTAAAAGAGTATTTTTAATTAATACCCTTGAATGTTTTAGGAGTGATCGAAGTATTTGTAAGTGACCAAGAAAGAACTTTTATCGCCAGTTTAAAAGAATCCAAATTATGTCCACGAAAGCTACATAAGTATGTAATTATAGTGTCCCAATTAGGTCTGTTCCGTAGTCATTTGTTTATTTATTGAATCACCAACATTTGTTTACACTATTACATTTACATTATAAACTATAAATAATTGTTTTAAGCTAGGTGTAACAAACACTTATAGGCGAATACATCATACTATAACAATAGATAATAATTAACATAAGATTAAATTAAGACTAACAGAAAAAATCAAGGATAAGGACAATTAGGTCTCAGTGTCCTAAACATAACGCGGAGCCTGTTAAGTGAGTCGACATGAATATCCAAATGGGCACTGTACTCCTTCACCAATCTACACATTCTGGCTATGGGGGAGTTTTTTAGTCATCCCATTGAGTCACGAGAATAATAATTGTAATAATATTGCCTAAATACCTTTATTATCATCGCTGTGATTCTGCTGTAATTCTCATGATATCAATGATGAATTATTGATAAGTGCCATAATTATAAATCGCACTGAAATCTGATCCAATAATAGATAGACATGTATCCTGAATACTATCGCTGATAAACTCGAGTACAAGTATTTTCAATCAAATCGAGAGACTTCATTGAATCGTCCAACCACTTGACGTATCGTAAAGTGCGTAAATAAATAGGAATTTCATTTATATATAAACGAGGCATACAATTGCTGACACTGACAATGAGTCATGCCGCATATGCATGCTGGTTTGTGGTGGGCGAAGCCGCGGGATGAGTTGCATTCACGGGCGATTTACACTGGCGGATTTAAATCGAATCGCGGGCGTAAAATGAACATATTGTAGCAACTAGTGAGGAGGCAGAAGCTTACTACTTTGTTTGCGTCTGTGAAGGTCTGTCAGAAACAAACGAATATAAAGATATCTTAAATATTTTCCTGACCTTCACTACTTGATGATTTTAAATTGTAATACATTCTCTATGTATAATCCAATAACCAATAAGCAAATAGCCTAAATCTCACACAACTGAGATGGGTCCTCTTAAATTTTCTACAACTGCCCCAATTTAATTAACCTAAAATTAGACAATGGAAGGAAATTGAAGAAGGGAATAGATTGATACAGCATGCCAATCATTATATCATTGTCCCATTTTAATACAGTTGAAGGGAGACAATGGTAGGAAGTTGAAAGAAGGAGTTGATTGGCACAATTTGTCACTTCTCTGTCACACATCCGCTCGGCATCCACTTTCATTCTCATCTCACTTTACATTATAATTTTACAACTTATTTCTCAAACCGAAGTATTTCCATAGTTTGACGGCCAAGCCTCAATCGTCCGAGGCAAACGTACTATTACACAACATCCAGCGCCGGCGCATCGCCTGCGCGAACTTGAACTCGCGAAAGCGCGGTCAAGCGCAGTTGTGATTTAATAATGTTCACGCTCATTCAGGACAATGACATCACAGCTTTTTCTTTGGGAACGTAACTGTATTTATGTTGCTGTACTTTTCTGTTGCAGTATTATTTCAAATAAATAATACTACAAAATTACTATAAATAATACTGTCTTCTCTCAGTCTTTGATTTATTACGAATGTAACTCCCGCCAATGTAATTTATATTTTTTACATATGACAGGTAAACTGTTGGCCTTTCATCTCACCTGATGGTAAGTGAAGGTGGAAGCAAGCTTCACGTGTATTCCTCAACAACTGAGGAACTAGCTATCTTACCTCTAATTGCCGCGGAACACAACAATACTAAGATTGTTATTATGGCGACAAATTTAGGTAACAGGGTGGTAGATAGCTAAGCGGGCTAAGAAGCCCTATCACCAACCAAAACGAGCAGAAAAACCCCGGCCCCATGGGGAATCGAACCCTGGACCTCTCGATTATATTTAGTTAGGTATGTGACATTTTTGTCTCCTAAACTCGTATGAAATGTTTGAACTCACTTAGCTACTGGGTTAACTCTGACATATTAATTCTTAGTTCAATCCTAGGCAAGACTAGGATTGTCAGGCACAGAGATATTCAAGAGTGTTTCTATTAAATAGGCTTTTTAAACTAAATCTCTTTCAATAAGATCGTGCAATGTCAATAAGATGCCAATTACCTATAAAGAACTATTTTATGCATCGCTGCACATAGTTAACCATCATCACCAATGCATTCACCATTCCTCATGCCAACTTAACTAAATAAAAACCAACCTTTGACATAAAACCCCGCCACACCATAGAATAGGCACCATAAAAACATTTCCAACTTTGGAAGAGAAATAAAAATTGGAGCGAACTACGTCACGGAACTGACCAAGAGACGGGAGACTCCGTATCGAAGTATTCCCATAAAATGCGAGTAGAGACATTCTTTCTATGCTGACGCTCTAGTGGATGAGGTGAGGAATGCAGGTGAATCGTAGAGAAAAAGTTAATTAAACGTGGACCAGCGGCCCTGTCATAGTAAGCTGATGAACAGTATAACATTAGAATATTAAAATATGAATAGTTGTGTAAAATAAAATATTGAACATTCATCACCTGTATTCGTTATGAAGAGGTTTCAACACGTGTGATAATGTCCGTATGTAACAGTTTGCAAGATTGTTGCCGTTCTCTAGGCAGAGTAATTTATTGCGTGCTATTTTTAAATAACCTGTAAGCTAATGTTAATTTAACTATTTAAGTAAACAAATTAAACAATGACAAAAAAATTTTAAAAAACTTTACCCATACTAAAAACTAATACTAAAAATATGCCAAAATTTTAATTTAAAAAATTATAGGCCTCCTTCTTCCGTAACAATAATGTATTATTAATATAAACAATGTATTTCAATGTGAATTAATATTATGTGAATTTTATAATCTGTGATTACAAAAGAAAATATGCGTATTACAGCACATTCCTACAAACAAAGAAAAATGTCTTAAGTAATAATATATAGATGGGAACCCGGGTCACGAACCAGTATTTAACCACTGCCACTGCCGTGACGGCTAGTGGTTATAGCACTTGTCCGGATTGCCAGAGGCCGTGAGTTCGCATTCTACAAGATCTAAATATTTTTCACGAATTGGTAATACCATTTTACACTTTTTGAAAATTGAACGAATAAGATAATTAAAATTTATTTTAGTTCTTTATGATTTAGATTCTAAACAATTTTTATTTTACTTTTTAGTTTTGATTACTGTGAAGACAAAACCTATAGAAGTGCCTCAAGCGCCTTATTGGGCTGGCAACAATATCTTGATTAGCCTATATTAGTCCATTACTGGACAAAGGCCTCAGACCAAAGGATCCTTGCATAAGAGGCAGGAAAGGGTATCATATGAGCTGGCAAGGTGGAGGTGGCAAGGCCGGGTTTTCATTATTTTGCACTAGGTACCTTCGATTATGAACTCGTCTACTGCAGACTAACAGGTTTGTTGACCTTATTTCTAAGCTTTCATAAAAACAAGCGACATAACGAACAGGCAGTAGAAAGAAAACGAGGTAACACACCAAAGTAAGAAAGATCGCTATCGGTTAGTTAGCATACTGCCTCGTAGTCTTCTGTGAGCGGCATGGTGATATCGCCAGCAGACGGACGAGAAGTACAGCATCACGCCGCACCGCGAAACTTCGCTGAAAACTACCTTTGGAAATCGACTCATCTACTGTTGACCACACCAGGTGACGTTGAGTCATATATTGAGTTATAAAAAAGCGAGAATAGATCAACCCCGCTGGCACGTTAAACTTTTTTCAATTTAAAACTAATACAGCCACCAACTTGAAATTTTGAGGCAGCTGTAGTCGAGTTGGACGGACGGAGCACTACTAGAGGCCGCGGTAAACACGGGTTCGATCCCACTGCCTGTACCACTGAGTTTGAATAAAACTTATGTACAGTTCATTGTGAATATCGCTTGCCTCGCAACAGGCTCGCAGGTTACATGGGGACCTAACATATCTGGCGAAATGTGGGTGTTTAACACCTCTGCCTACCCCTTCGGAGAAAGAGGCGTGATATTTTATGTATTTTGACAGCAGTGTAAACTGTTTAAAACCAATAGAGTTTCTGAGTCTGTAACAAAATGGCAAAAGTCTATAGTCGGTAAGTTAACCTACTGCTTTGTAGTGTTCTCACGGCGCGGCATGGTGACATCGTCAGCAGGTGGAAGCGCAGCCGTGCGCGTCGCGCCGCACCGCGACAAATCGCCGCTAATTGTGACCGGATCGGCATCGATTGTCTAACTCACAAATAGATTTTTCCGGTAAATCTTCGAAACTTTACCGTGCATTCAAAGATTGTTGACCGGTGGTTAGAGGTTCTACGGTAGATTTTGGGTTAAAATTGGTATAGTCAGCCAGTTTATACCCTTACTTTGTGTAAATAGAGAATAGTAGTACTTAGGGAATTAGTGTTCCCAACGTCATATAACCAAAAGTCATTCAAAATAAAATGTCTGGTATTAAAAAGTCTGTAAAGGTCTGGTAAAAGGAAACTGATTCATCATAAGCAATATAATGTAAAAAAAAATTGTTTATCCCTGATATTTCACAAATTTTATCCTGAGTTGTTTATTTAGAATTGCGTTACAGTGAAATTGTTCATCAGTGCTTGACTACCTAATAAATAAAAATTGACAATATAATCTTAAATGGGTTGATGCAATCGCTGACAGTCTCTTAGAGTTTCTAATTAAAAACATTAAGAGACCTTTGTTATCTAAAATTTAGAATAAAAAAATTATAACGATTAAATTAAACTTAAATATAAAGACGAAAGACTTCACAGGCTCATACTAATACATCGCACCTTTAATAAAACTCAGTTTTAAATTCTGTATGACGTACTTGAGACATACTCAAGTTTACAATCAACCAATGCGTAAATTAATAAATTTTAAACTAGAGAACTAGGTACAGTTCTTATCAGTTTACCATGAGCGTGATACAACTAAAAGGCTAAGACCCAAATGATGTTTTATAACCTATCCATACACTAAATAAATCAATAACGATGCATCCAAGATATCGGATGACCACAATGGCGGACCGAGATAAATAAACAACAATAAGTTTTTGTTCACAGTCGTGGAACGGTGGACGCAATTGGGCGCCAATTCGCGTCGCCTTCCGACGCGGTCACCTCCCGCGATTATGGGAACCGATCATAGTACAAATTTCATCGTTAAATCTACTGGAGCCGATCAAATTACATTCATTCAACATGAACTCTATGATGTCCCAAGAACAGACTAAAAACTGTAAAAACATAAAGCGTGGTGCGGGGCAGTATAAAGTTTGGTTGGACCGCAGTCTTCGGCAACGGGAAAATTTATTTACTTTCTGCAACTTTTATGCAGTCATTGACCCTATTTAGAACACAATTTCCTTTAAGGCAATGCCTGCATAATATTCCTTTACAGACACATTTAAATTATGAGACCAACAAAATTTTAGTACACTATTCACCCCATGAGAAGTCCAGATCTTCGTGACGGACTGAAAAGGAGTTTATCATCAGATAGAATAAGTAATAATGCTGTTTGGTCCATATCCGAAGCCCCGTGAATGAAATAAGGAGCCTTGTATGGAGAAGTCAGATTGAGAACTGATAAATGTAATTTAAAATGCATACTTATAATACGCGCAACACACAACCGAACAAAAGGCAATAAATCATCGAAACACGAAGCTTCTTTACGCAAAGTCAACAGCGGGACAAGACGCACCCAGCAGATATAAATCGTAATTATGAGAGACGAAAAAAATAACATGAATATTACACGTTATCGGACAACGATCAGCAGAAACCGGAGTGTCGCGCAACCGTCCGGTTGATCAATGTCTTTATAACCATTTGAATATTCGGATAACTCGCTTTGTCATATATCTTCTGCCTATCCAATTCGACTAATTTACTGTTACACTGCGGCGTTATCATCGCCGGATTATAAATTTCTGCCGAGTACCGAGATAAGTCCTTGTAACCAACACCCTGTAATACATATTCTTGGTTATGATTACGTTTCTAAAGAAATATGTACCTTGTAAGTATAATTTTACGTGTTTGAAGTGTAAGTTCCGTTACAAGCGCGCCGTGGAGTGTTTTATGAATATTTCAAGGCGGCAAACAGTGGGACCTCCTCGGAGATATTTTTCCACGGTAACGTCAGACTAAGAGAGTGCAGTGGAACACTAATAGACAAAGCAAAATTGCAACTGCTGAGAAATGTACATAGAAGTCGAAAAAGACATTATGATGAACGTGCTGATGTTGCATAGTATGGTGAATATTCATCATGCTATGCAGCATCATCATTGGCATCGCGGCATGCCAAAACAAAGGGCATATAATAAGACAAAAAAAGTCCAAAAATTATGGCGATATTCACATGTATACAAGAAACATACGTAAAAACGTCGTAAGTGCAATAGACAGTTCTAATCGAAATATTGATCCTAATTACAAAAACGCAATAATGGAAAGTAAACAAAATATTATTATGTGAGCCTATTTAGTCCTTCCTCAAGCTTCTTTTGAAGGACTGGAGGTGTTTCCAGATAATTTTAAATGAGATTGAAACTTCAAAGAACTAAATGCTAACTAAATAAATAAACTCACTATTTTCCGCTGCTTATCACAAAAGGCAAATCACTTCAAATACACTGGCATAGCACAAACCGTTTTTAATTACAGAAAAATATTGCGTCGCGGTATCATTATTATCGCGATCATTTGATATGATAATATGCCTATAATTTCCCATTACTTCCAGTAATTTAACACCGCGACGCAGCACACTCATTTGTTTCGGTCTCTGAGAACATTACTTCATTGAAAGCTCCATCATACATCTTACTTCCACCGCTTTGAAGTTAATTATTAAGCATTTAAAAGTGCCCAGCACTAGGTTCTGCTAGTTTTAAGCTATTGCATAGCTTCTATCGCGGGCCTTGAGCGCGGGGACCGAATCCAGAAATTCCGTAACGAAAAAACCTCACGCTCCCCACTCCGATGCGCAAGGAGGTGTGGCTTGAAGGCCGTGCATGTTAAAACGCAAGGTGGTCACCAAAATGAAACACCGTGTCCAAGGCGAATACAAATTTTAATTTACATCGGTTTGACCATATAAGTCTATGAGAGTAAACCATTGTGCGTTTTAAAGGATAGGTGGCGCCATCTAGTGATACAACAAAGAACTAATTTTAACAAAGACGCCACTTTGGTTTTATTTATAAACTAAATATTTCACATTGTTTATTATGAGTTTTGTTATTTTATTAATTAGTTTATTAACATTTATTTTAGATAATTATTTTATGATTTAATTTACTTATAAGTGATCCGAACGAAATAATGTATATGCAAACTACCAACAGTTTTCTTATCGGTCACCACGCTCAAATAGTGTAACTTGAATTAATATCAAAGAAAAAGAAATACTGCATGAATAAAATAAATAAATAAAATTATAATTGCATAAGTTGATACAAAATGCTATGCAATAGCTTTACCGCGGCAGTCCCCAAGTGCCACACGTCTTTTTTCTTCTCGGATAATTGATTCGTCGACGGTCATTGGTAGTAAAAGGCAACCATTGCCGATTCATCAATCAACACAGGTCGAA
This sequence comes from Parapoynx stratiotata, assembly GCA_910589355.1. Classification (NCBI taxonomy): domain Eukaryota; kingdom Metazoa; phylum Arthropoda; class Insecta; order Lepidoptera; family Crambidae; genus Parapoynx; species Parapoynx stratiotata. Next base: position 1,903,116 of record OU342468.1, on the reverse strand, counting down.
TCACCAAAGTTCTAGAAATACTTGTGTGATAAAATCAAGTAAAGAAAGTTACGGTTAAGAAAATAAATAAAGAACCAAATATATTCCATCAAATATTTCCACATTAAATTACTAAAGTAAACGACAACCAATATCATTTTTTCATATTTATTACGGTGTTTTAAACGAAACTAAAATACCCATCGTTTAGTTTCGCTCTTGAAGGTTCCTTAAAAAATCCACATAAAAATTTATATTCAACGAATATCGGGAGTTTCGGAGTCTCGGCCAAGTAGGAGCGCAAGCGCATCTTTCGATGCGCCCATTAACGCGCGCAAGATCAATAGGTTTGGGATCGTGGGCGTTACGTTTCATTAACTATTATAATATAAAATCAGTCGGAGCTGATTAGTTCCTTGAACATACGCACCTTTTTTATTTGAAATCCTACCCAGCGTATTTTATTAACAGACAGAGTTTATTTTATCTACAATACGAATAACAAATGAAAAACGAAGGATGACACAATTCAATGGAACACAAAAGCGACACGATCTATGAATGTGAACATCCATAAATTGATATCTTGGCGTCCGAGGTGACTAATGCACCTCCGATGCAGCAAGACTTGGATAATGGACGGAGACACTCGAATTGCCCGGTAGCGGGCGCTTATCTGATAATAAATATTACGAGCCATTCTTTTAGGCGCGGCAGTCATTAATCCAATGGTCGATCGCGCTCGTATCGCGTTACAGGCCGCATTGTTGCCTCAACAGTTGTTCCTATTTATCAAGACGCCAGTAATATTGTTCCGGCGCACACAAAGAGCTCGCGCTCTCGCGACGCCCCGACAACGCCGAGCCCTTTGTTTCTTGACAAGCGACATCGGTATTAGTGAAATATTAATTTAAGATAATCAAGTACTTGCGTTTCATGTTACTTGTGTCAAAAGAATTACTTACATTCTTCAATAGGAAAAAAGGAACGAAGTGACTTTTACTCTTACAGAATAGAGTTACCGTTACATTCTAAGCCCAAGATTTTGAACTGACACATTAGAAGTCACAAAATCGTCAAGGTTGAAATGATTTGCATATAAATTACTTTCGTCGACGCGTAAATCCACGTGTTGCTCGCTGAGAATAGAGATTAATACGGTAGGTGTCTGTGCTGGCCGGGTGACAGACGAGTTAAGCTGACATCCGTCAACGCCGTCGTCTGTAATCGTCGGATCGAAGATCAGTGCTAAGCCAGGCTTATTGAACTCTTCAACGAATTCAGATCGCCTTGTCCCGAGTTCATCGGTCCTTCCTACACCCGGCAGTTATCTTCTAAATCTGACAGCATACGGGTCATTAGACTTTCACGTATGAATGTTCTGTAATAAGATACGACCCAATGCTTTATTAACAAGACCGTTTCGGCACGCGAACCGTTCATTCCTATCAGGGGTTATCGCACGGCTAACTCTAAGAGATGGAACTATTAGATAGGAACCTATATTTCCATTGCGAGTGTCCGCATCAATTCGCAATCGGCGCGAAGGCCAGTAAAGATATCGGAGTTTGCCCGATTAGACGTTCTCCAATGACTGTGTTGTTCCCTTCGGCGTTGTCTGCACAAGTGGTCATGAAATTTTACGATGGCTACTGACCCTCGCATAACACTAGCTTTAGGAGCTGTCCGCAATTATTGTAAAATCGTCGCGTAATCGAGAATCCGCCTGTGAGCGTCGCCGCCGCCGGCTAACCACTTTGTCAAGCCCTTTTCAGGGAGTCCTTTTAACTGCGAATTACCTTACCAACGATGTCATTATACTTTATGATGAGCCGGGAAGTGCCGAGATTTGTTTTACTGCTTTGTTCAGCTAATTCTAGAAGTTGCTGCTTTCATGATCATAGAAACCAGGATATAATTACGTTTCATATCGAAATAATATTAAATATCGCATAATATGGTCAGTGGAGGTATTTTTGGCGAGGTAATCCTCGAAGCGCACCCATTTTGAAGCGCACCAAATGAAGCGCACATAAAATATTCCTATGAGCGCACCTAAGTTTAACTTTTGAATAGAATTGGGCATACCAACTGAAACTATCGATAATCAACAATCTAAAAAAAAATTGTGGGATTTCGTGATTAATCAGTGAGTGGCATTCGCTTTATATATTAACTCCCTCTGACATTTTCATATCACTTTGGTCCACACATCCATCTCACATTCACATTAAGCGAGTAAGCAATATGTATATTTCCAAAAATGTACCAGGCTTCCATAACTATAATGGAACTATTTTATTTAATACCTTACCCTAAAATGTATTGCTCTTCCCTATTTTTAAAACTGGGTGCGTTTCGAGGAATAATTTAGGTGCGCTTCATTCAGTGCGCTTCAAAATGGGTGCGCTTCGAGGAATACCTCTTCTGGGCTATGTAATTCTACAATTTATCCAAGCCAATGAATAATGAATAAATTTTGTTTATGCGATGAGCTATTTCAAGAATTCATGCAGTGAGTGTTAATATATATATAGTTTTTGTTAAAAGCCAGAATAATGTTCTCAATACAGCTGCTAACTTAAAATATTGCAACATTCCTTAAATGGATTCTGTACTTTGAAACAAGTGCGGAAGAAGTAATGTATGCTAAACACTGTGTACAGAAAACAACACGTCATAATATTCAATAGCACGTCGACAACGCTCTCAAATGGTAGGACATAAATACGAGTAAATTGTGTTTGTTGTAGGGGTAGTCGGGATGGCTTGGGAGCGGGAGGAGCTACGTATTTATTCTATTTGCCGAACGTGCCTCGCCGCCGCGGCCGCTGTTTGACGATGCAAATTTATCGCGGCGCTTAATAAAACGCGCGCCGACCTCATTGATTCGCAGATGTTGCTCATTACAAGGCGACGTGGCCGAGAAGCCCGGGAACGCCAAACCAGTTAACAAATTATTATGAATTGTCGCCATTCCAACTGCATATTTATTGGCTGTTCCAATCACATTCCACGCGAGATTAAATACCGAATTGTGTTCGACGATTAAACTCAACGGATTGATGGTGGTGGTTAACCAGCCAGATATTGAAGAGTTCCGGACCACACATGGATTTGTTTGGGTCAGGATCAGGATGAATGGCATACTAGGAGGGAGGTCTCAGCAGTGGGCGATTACGGGCTGACATAACATCCATGGTGATTCTACGACTATCGCCCGGAAGACATGAACCTAAGAAAAACTTAGAAAGTCTATAGTGGTTATAAATTGTACCCAAGTCGTTTGATCCGATATAGGCTCACATTTGAGTACCAAATCGGCATATTCGACTCCTTCCTCCCGCGTAAAACAATGAATCTCGTTTGAATCGATTACCGTACAGCGGCGCCGCGCTACATATTTTTTTGCAAGAACCGTCAAGAGCTTGTTTGTAAAAATAGCAATTTTCTTGCCACTACGCCTCCTTTTACGATGCAGGATCGGGCAGTCATGCAAAAACGCGGTTGGAGTGGAAAAATGGAGCTGGAACCTTTTAGGTACCGCTCACCGCCCGCTGGGAATATCGCGCCTGCGTACTGACCACGCCGAACATGAGCACCAGTGAGAAACCCATAATGACTTAGTGGCACTTTAAAGGTAATATTTTTTGTTCCTCTTATAACTCTGAAGGACGCCACAGAGCATAACTTAACAGAGAACACGTTTGAGTGAAAAGTGTTGAATTTAAGACTCCCCAGACCACGAAGATTTCGAAGTCAATACGTAGTTCCCAGCTCAACTGTGTATGCAGGAGTACTGACAGTTTTAAGTGCGTATGGCACAATCAATGTGAATGTGAGTCCTAATAAAGGGCTATGCCTGATAGTTGTCTAGTACAAACAGATTAGTTGGTATTAGTCGTTGAATCAAATAATCCAATGACAAAAGAACTTCGTTTCTTTAGTCCGTACGAAGGCCTACGAATAATGAATGGATCTATATCCGCACTATCAGAACATCAGCTACCCTGATTCAAAGAGAAGTTAAATCTAGAGCGCTTGTTCAAAGAACAAAACACGAGTTAACATTGCGGCTAAGCCACTACAAACTAGCACAAAGTGTGGCTCACAAGTGGGCTCCACGGCTCTTTTGAGCGGGATCGACACGTTTACCTCTGGCGCGGCAAATTGATGGTTTCACCTCGTTCCATGCAAAACGATCATCGCATCCCTCTCGCACGACGCGCGCCCGACAGCGCGGTAATCATTGTTTTTGTAAAAAAAGCACAGTTCAAAGTATCTACGGTCGGAAGAAAAACGAGCAAACCGCCGTATTCCGATAAGTTTAAGATAAATAGCTCGCTGAGTTTTACTTGCCCTTAACTTGCGCATTATTTTTTGCGTTCCATTTTCTCAGCAATCTAACCGCGGGATCGGTTTAAAATTATAACAACGTGCATGTATTGGAATTGTTCTCAGGATCATACAATACTACGGTCACGAAGAATAGTGATGATGACTCGGATTTATTAATTACTTGCATTTCTGTGACATTAAACGAAGACAGAAACAATTATATATTCAATTTAAATCATAGAAGCTACGATTTCAAGTCCAGTGGAAGAGATAACACCATAATGACTCCGCTTTGAAAGCTCTTTACAACTTTAAATATAATTGCTACCCCATTGTGGATAATTTCAATTCCGTTATTACGGAAACCTATTTTATTGTTTGCTAAAAATTAAATCCCTAATCAAGTAAAGGCTTCATTCCCTATTCATTGAAAATCAAGTCAGGTCAGAGGTACAGGTCGCCACAGTACCACTGACTGCTCAAAATTCTTCAATCATATTTGCACCTTGCGTCGAACGCATTAACTTTTAAGGTCAATTAAATAATGTTGACACCAGTATTGTCTGACGTGCTTGCCTGTACATAGATTCTAGTGGTACGTCAGTGATAACAAAGGCAGTGTAAGTTGTGAGGTGAGCACAAAGCGTCTCACTTTCGGCAGCAAAGACAAAAGCTGCAATTACGACAGTAACGGTGTAAAGCGACCGCGCGTGGGACGCTCCACAAAGCTCCAACGACCCACTGTAAGAGTGTAACAGTAACTCGCATTAAGCAGGCAATAATTAGGCAGATCGTTACTTTACACTCTTTCATGGTAACAAGCTAATTGTTTGTGTAACTCGCCTCGTAACGTTAATGAATACATTGACAGGTTTGAAAAATTACAAATTTTAAATTAATAACGTAAATTGGATCGTTAACTGATTGGAAGCTTATGTTGGCTTTGAAGCTTGTTATATGAAATTAGACGGAGTACCTTTAATAAGCTGCTGGCGTCATTTACGATGGCATATAATCCACAGACAGCCTACTTAACATAGAGTTGGAAGAGGTGTTAAGCCCCACATCATAAAAACACATCCAAAGGAGGTTCTAAACCTCCTATATGATCACCAAAATAAGTATGTTTTGATTGTGATGTGATATGTGAATGTGTAAACCGAGACCTCCTTTGGTGATCAGGCACCTTCTCACAAAGTTTCCTCCATCATAGACCTGTTCTCAGCTATGGCTCAGATTGAGGTCATTAGCAATCCGATAGATAAAAATCAGGTGTTTACTGATCAAAACATCTATAACTTCACACATAACATCACAATCAAAACAGAGACCTATTTTGGTGATCATATAGTATACAATACAGTAGCCGTACCAGCCTGAAGCGCAGGTCATGTCCCCCCGTAGACATGTGTCAACGACATTTCTTTTATCCGTGGCCAGTGTCCATCAGTCTCAGCTGACATCTGACTTGTGCCACCGCTACAAAACCACACTGTGATATATGGAAGTTGAACCTTGTTTCCTGTCTTCCAGTTATTTCTGTACTGTTACACTGATTTGCTAAATTTCTGAAAATATCCAGGTAGCCTGCATACGCGAGCACCGGTGTTCGCATACAATATATGTTTCTATTGTGACTCGTATTGTACCCGTTACCCGTATTGACTAGTTACGGACAGAACATTTTATTGAAGTACCTAATTATAGAGAGGCAGTATAGTTTTCGATAAGGTGTGGTGCCAATTATACAATATATGGTCACTAAGCCTAAAAAACAAAACCCTGTTATGAGGCAATTCAATTAAGGGTTAGTTTTTTGATCCGTAGTAATATTCAAACCAATAGTTAAAATCTAGACCAAAGGCGTCAATGGAAACACAAAAATGTGTCATGTCAGCTGGACCAATAATCAAATTTGCGATGCATTTTCAAAGCAATAAACATCAGCTGTGCTGGTAGCTATTTTACTAATCACAGCATCGTGTTGTAATTGTCTATGAATTTTTAACTAAAATTGAAAATTTATTGCTGAAGCTGACATATCACATCATCATACTTTTAATTAATGGTCAATATTTTAACCAACTGGTCAATCTGACCACGCCGAAAACCGACCGTTAGTATAACTGATTGACTATTTGTTAGATGCAATATTACCGGATATTAGTATTGCTACATGGAACACGCTATACAAAGAATCTTACTAGAAATAGGACGCAACGATGCAAGTGCTAGTCAATACAGTAATAAAATGCATCCAACATGGAATAAATCTGGAATCCGGGCGACTCACGACGCAGGTGGGGTGTAACAAAGGGCGGTGTCGGTGTCAGGTGGTTCGCGTAATCGCGACGCAGCGCACCTCTTTACTCATTTAGAGGATCGTCTTACTTAGGAATCTCACACGGCTTGTGCTTTATTAGATTGCCGACTCGGCAGAGAACAAGACACCTTTGTCTACAAAGCTTTGAAACAAGCTTCAGGCTCACCATAAGGGAGAAGTCGCTTGCGCAATTTACATCAGGTTAAAAATACCAGAACTATCTTACCGGATACAGTGTTGTTGAAATAAACAATTGCGAGCCTGTACTAACTCACCTAAGGCGAACTTATAGGAACACACAGCTCCACGGTTCAAGTCGTGCAGCATGAACCAATTTCACTTCTAACGTATCACAGTTGTTGGATTTTGCACAATAAGGGAGTAATTTTTCTATTTGGAAGTTTGAGATCAAACAACTTTCGCCTTAATAGACATCCTTTCTCGGAGTTTGTAAATTATTTAGTTTCTCAACAGCTTGATTCGAGCAAGAAAATTAAATTTATCACGCACGAAGTAGTCGCGACGCTAATGAAAGCTCAAACGGGCGAGTGAATTATCATCCGGTCGACTTCACTGAATTACGCAAGGAAATAAGCAAACAGCTGGTCCGATGTGTAATAGGTAATGGCCAATGTAACAATAGGGGCCCTTGATCATAATCCAGATAAAGCCAAGGTATGGCGAACATTTTGTTCGTAGGCCGTGAGGCGCACGACCGCCATCGAAAGTGAATTGTCGTGCCAGCGACATGTCGCCCAACATTAGCCTTCCTGCGCGGCGGCGCCGTGACTAAGCTTTCGCGCAATCGGACATTAAGAAGGCAATCATTACTGACCTTAAGATTTCCTATCGAAAACTCCGACATTAAACATTGCCATTTTGCAGTTTTGCTTCCTTTCATGGGTATTGCGTGATGCAACCACGTTTACTCTAAGTCAATACATGATCAAGTCCCTCCATTGTCTAAACTTTCAATTTTCCTTTCACTTGCCTTATTTCACTGCTTCATCAAAAAGTATCAGCAAATGGAGAAAATCATAAAGAACAAAACATATCTGACAATGCAAGTCCATAAATATCATGTCGCAATCAGAACAGTCGAGACCTAAATCTTGAGGAAAACTGTTCGAAGTCTAACATAGGTTAAGAGCAATATTTACACTATCAATTGTATGTCATCGGCGTCTTCGGAGCGATGTTTTCACTCGCGCCCGCCGTGTTACCTTTCAAAAGCGTCGAATCATAAACAAAGCGACCTCTGAACTTAATAACAATGTGAGTCGGCGTGCGAAACGGGATGCACCAAGCGACTTGCAATAACTCTTTGGGGGCCCATCGAGCGTCGCTGGCCGCGTGACAAGCAATATTTTTAGCTTCGGTACTAACAGCAAAAACTTCTCGTGCCTGCCCGCCGGTCGCCGCGATCGCTCACACAGATAATTAAGCCTTTATGTACTCGACCGCCATAATTCTGACCCAAATCTGATTATTGCACTAATATGGAGAAGAGATGTTGAGAGAACGCCCTGTCTTTAACAGGACGCAGATAAAACACGAGCATGGCGATTTAAGTGATATCTTTAAGTTCCTTCGTAATGAGACAAGGTTAGCGAGAATAGAATTTATTGACTATAGAAAATAGCTTGCAATTATCTGATTATGGTGTAGTTTCGTGACTCACCTGAGGTCACTATACAGCTTTAAGTATTGACATATAAAAAGACCTTGTACTGTTGCTTTATCAATCTTTCTCTCCTAATAAGCTTATGATTTAGTACCTTGTGATTAAATAGAAGCTGACTGGAAATTTTAATGATCGATTTCTACTTTATTGCATATGAAATTAAACTAATCAGAACTTATGAAATCATGGTCGAAGATAGTCTTAATAATTGGATATTTGTTTCGAGTGGGCTTATCGTTGACCTTGAAGCTAGTGCTCATTCCGGGATGTTACGCAAACTGAACAATTTCGAGTTGTAAATAAAGAATTATATCAACGAGTCGAGGCTGTCTGCGTACAAGCGGAGCGAGTCGAGCGCTGATCCAGTTTACGGCAATACATAATTTGGTTCGCAACCGGCAATCTGATGCACTTTGGCTCGGGGAATCAGCACAATACGTGCAGCTATTGAGCAACGCTGCAAAGCTCCGGAGTATTTGCTCACAAGAACACGATTTGCCGCATTAGTATGGCTGAGCCAAGGCATTATTTATAATTAACGTCAACTTTAGACTTTAAAAGTGCACTGCTATCAATCCCAGAGACAACGAAGTCGGGATATTTGAGGATGTTATGTGAATATGAAGTTGGATAGACCTATAGGTATGCAATAAAACTAGGAATTAAATGACGCAAATAAAGGAAAGACTGCAAAACACAAGCCCAAAAGAGATTTTCTACTCGTAATATATGATTTGGAACATTGGGTAGATTTTTTAACTGCGATAATCATACAGGTTTATAGATATATGCATGAACTAATCACCGCCTTCTTGTAGGACAAATAAAATTTCTGCTTATAAAATTCACACTTTTTTATGGAAGGCTTAAAAATAAAGAAGTAAATGCAACAAGTTAATGAAGTATGTGAGGATGATTCATTAAGGCAGACACACAATTAGTGCTTTTGAGTTGAGTAATGGGCGTCTGCTTAATTTGTATAGATCGGCGCGCGCTACCGTGCTCGGCGGGCATTCTTTATTTATGACCCCGATACCTTATCCAACAGACACCATAGCAGAGCAATTCTATAACAAGTTTCCAATTACGAATACGCTTTCCGGAACAACTTTCATAAGACCACAGTTTATTTCTCTAATAACACAAAATTTTAATCTCCGCACAAACAATTTGATCATTAACAAGTCAACACTTACAAATTAAATTCGTGACCACAAACAATTTGAGCTCATGAATTAACGTCATGATTGTTCGCATAGTTTCCCACAGTTGGATGTGGAAGCCCAGCTGTAATAGGAACAAATGTTTAAAAAATTAAATAAACACGCATAGGTACGCGCCGTCGAGTTCGGTATAATTCGATAATATGCAAGGCAAAGTGCGGCGCGGGCGCCTCTGGCTAGTAAATAAGGTTCTCAAGAAATTCGGCGGCAGCCGGCGATCGTATCTGCGGCACGCTATCCATCACGCGGCTCTAGTCACGCAACCGTGATGCCCACTAATTATTTCTCCCTAGCACAAACAATTTGTCATTAATTGTAAAACATCACCGATAAACGGCGTCCAACACCGGAGCCCAATCAGGCCGGATACTTTACGGTGATTCCTCAGCCGCATCAGATAACACTAATAATAAGCTCCAACCTCAGCAGGTGCACAATCTGGCTGCGCCTATTTATTGAAATTGACAAGCGGTCACAGCAACATAACTACTCGCAGCTCCAAATGAATAAATTGAGATAAAACGTAAGAAATGAATATCCACTTCAATTACAACGACCCACACAATGATTAGACGTTTCACTAGGTGTGCAGCTCGATCGCAGGCATGCTTGAATTATTAACTGCTTGCTTTGTTATAAATACATTCAACATGACGAGGATTAATGGAATAAAATGCCCGAGCCTTTTTTATATTTGATCGCCTTCATTACTTGTCAACATTCTACTCCCGGATTAAGTGTAGTCGTTTATCTAAGCATTTACGTCTTACGAAGTTGCTCTTTTATGGGCTGTTTGTGGCGGCGCAAGGTTTTATTTAGGCAACTAGGGTCAGTTTATACGAGGCATGCGGCAGATTGGGCCGGAGATGAATTCCCGCCTTAACTGACGCTCTGGATTGATGGCCCGCAATACTTCATCCCTCCCGATGAGGTCAACTTTCTATGGGTTTGACGTGTTGTTTATATGATGGTCGTTAGCCCGCGATTCGAAATGGGACGAGGCAGGAAATTCAAATACAAACATGAGGATCGAGTTGATAGAGCGGGTAGAGATAAACGAATAAAAGGAACTAGTTGTTCGTTATCTGAGCCAGAAGGGCGACCTTCAACTTGACTCGGCCTGAATACAGAGTAGCGTAATAACAAGAGTCACTGTGAGGCAAACGTTGAGCGCTTTCGTATGCAAAAAGCGTGAAGTGTTAGCCGACGCTGTACGGGCCGAACATTAAACAAGCGGTTGCGAGCTAAAATGGGTTGTTTGAGTAGGGTTCTTTCGCGAACGCAATTGTACTCGAACGTGTCTTGTTAGCGAATGCGTTATGCAAATGTCGGTCGGCGGCGTTATACGAAATAACTAACGTGAGCCGATTCTCTTCAAAGCGCTTCAGTGAAAGAGTTCCTGCTTTGACTATTGCGACTTCAAACGTTGAATAATATCCATTCTCTGGCGTGTTGATGGCAGCAGAGTTCTATCCATTGAAGTGCAAAGTGGCTATGGGAAGAATGACGTTGATTTTCAAGTTAAATATTTTAACATTGACGACGGTGTAAGTAAATTTCTTAGCAATACTTTAATAAAATATGCCCCCGTAAAACCTGTCCGATAGTAATAAAATGCAATGACTCACCACAACCGTACGGGCCTGACCCATCTAAATAAATAATGAAAAACTAACTAAGGCTTACCGTTATTATTTATTTGGTTTCCTAATAATATTTAAAGGTTACCTCATCCAAGCTTTGTTGGCTTTAAGATTTCAAAATTAATATTATTTACATCTTAATTTTGAGTCAGTAGAAGACCTTAGGTTCCGTCTGCTTTTATTTCCTAAAATGGTTTTTATTTCCTAATTCGCGCAAGTTAAGTGTTCTAGTGTTACTCATGTATTTTTGTCTAGTATATGAAGTCACCTCAAGAATACAATTCAAATAGTAATATTTCTTAATTAATATATCTTCAAACCACTGTAACTCATTGCGCAACTAGTTTGTATTTGATTAAGACTATTTGTTCCGTTTAACTGCAATCCAATTGATTCATCTATTCACTTCATAGTTCACATATATATCTCTAGTGCTTTATTGGCCAATTAAATCTATTACGGGAGTTAATTTATATACACAGTCATCATTAAACAAGTTACCTGTCAATACAGCGAAATTGCTCATGTTAATACATTGATTACTATATCATTGATACGGTCAATTTAACATACTATTGGAGCACAGTGATTTACTGTATTAAAAGGGTTATGAATCCCAATTGAATTTACATGATTAGCAATTTTCATTGAGAAGCAAAGAGTTTAATGGAGAGAAAGACTGTTTAATGGAGAGAAAGAAAGTCTCAATTTCTTTCTCTCCATTATTTAATATTTGCGATATCTTGTAATATTTCATTAAAGTTAGTGATCATTGATTTTATCCAGATGATTGATTGTCTGATTCTTCGAGACCTACGTCATCATCATCATCATATCAGCCCATTACCGCCCACTGCAGGGCATAAGCCTCCTCTCTCTTGTGCCAATCTTTCGATCCGTCCCCAGGTCTTTCCCCGGTGCGATGGGTCGATGTCGTCGACCCATCGCATTATAGGTCGAGGTCGGTTAACTAAACTTAGTTTTAGATTTTAGTTTTAGTACCTACGTACTAAAACTAAAATTCGTTTCTACATATTCATAAATGGAAAAGTCAATTTATATGATTTTCCCATATTCTTTCTTTTTTATTATAATGAAATAAAATAATCCATAAAAATAGCATGCGTTATATCAATATAATCTGATAATTTAACATCTCAGTTTCGCAAAAATGAACCGTTTCCATGCATGAATAATCCACTGTATTCAGCATTCTATTTTTATTTAAATTTAAAAACATAAAAGCGTATATATGGACCATCAATGCACATTGGATTACCTGTTGAAAACTTAAATCTAATCCAATGTTTCTTAACGGTCTGTGAAGTCGGATTGAATGAGCGACAAAGGGCTTAAATCTTGTAAAGCATTAAATAATAATGTATTGAGACGGTGTAATTTGAATTGAGTCCACTTTTATAGCCGGATAGAGCCCAAGACGTTCCGCGCTCGCTAAACAGCATTCGTAAATTGTCGATTAAGACGGCGACTCGGACGACAAACGTATTCGCGTCAGAAACGACCGCTGCCGGGCCACTGCTATAAATTTCATAATTAATTTTATTATCGAAGCCATTGCTCGCACGTCGACTTAAAGGGAGATTTGCGATGCAAAGCCACCGCCGCTCGCCTTATCATTAAACGTTCACAGTGTCGCCCGCGCTCCGGATTCATAATGTCCCTTAATGCGCTGTAATTGTTTTTGGATAAAAGAACGCAAGAAAAGGATCGGGGCAGGGAGCGCTGTCAAAAACCATCATTGTAATAGAGTTTTCTTTCTCGTCCGCCGGTTGTAAAAGCCAACTCCTTTCAAAGAAAAGTAATGAGAATTTAACTTTGCGGAAAATGGCCGGCTATGCCTGGTGGCGTTCCGTAAGCAGAGGCGGGTTGAAAAATATTTTCTACATTATTCGCGGGGGCTACAGTCCTTCCAGCGCCCACAAAGGGTCCAGACTCAGTCTGACTCTTTATTACTGGCATAGTGAGGAGCGACGCCGACTTTAATGCAACTTTCCGCCCCGACTTCAGACTTCAAAAGCAATTTAAGGTTTACTTCACTAATTAACAGTAAATTTTAAGACGAGAAATAATTGCGTGACCCTCCAAGGATTTAAAGTCTCGCCAGACTTTTGATATTGTAAGAAATGAGAAACAAATGATCGTAATACATTCGAAGATTAAATTTAAACTTACAGCAAGTTGGAGATACGAAGACCTTTGGCTCAGTACCATTAAAAGTAGTGCACTGTGGCCCAGAAATGGTATTTCAGGGAAAACGTGACTCTCATTATGGTCCAATTACCTACTATTGTTTATTTGAATTACTTTCACAGAATCGGTTTGAGAAATTCAATCGAAGGTACGAATTTCAAATACAAAACTTTATTTATCGACCATTGACAAACACGCTATAGCGAAGGAGGTTAAAATAATTAATAATACCTTCAACATTTTACAAATATTGTATTGGTATATTTATAGTAAAATACATACCTACGTGCTATACTTAAATAAAATAGAATGTTCTTCTCACGAAGTTCAAAATTTTCATGCACACATGTCACGTAATCACTGGTTTTTTTCCAACATTACAGCTTTTAACGTAACCATTACAATTCCGGCTGTTATACAAGATTCGGATTCCAATAAGTCTTCATAAACTCCACGTTTAGAGGTTACAATACATATAAGTATTTATACATTTCCAGGAGTTTGTGATCCGACAACTAAACACATGACGCATCAGATCAGCAAATACTTGAAACCAATTGGTATTCAGAATGCAACAAAGATGTGCATATATTGAGTGCATCAGCTGCAAAAAGGCACAATCTCACCGAGATAGGATAACAAGATAACAACCGTGCAGCGGACTAAGACGGATAAAAACAAGACGCGGTGCCTACGGACGGGTACCTTGTTTACTTAAACGAGGCCCACATTAAATGCCTCCGAAGCAGACTGTTGTCGATGTACAGCATACTGCATTAAACGATACATGCACCAATTTGTAGCCATCTTTAAAAAAGCAACAGGAGCGAAAGCAACGAAAGTGTCTGGAAACCTATTTTGCTTTAATATGCAATCAGTTCCGAGGAACATGCTAAAGGTATTATCAATTCAGCTACAAACAGCGAAGTTATTTCAAATTTCAGGAATATTCTTGAATATCTAAGCTACAAAGTAATTTTTTTAATGAGCTTGAAAAAATTAATGTTTTCAATGAACTGGAAAATCTACTCAGACTTCTCATTGTCAGTGATGGCAAATGATTGGAGTAAAATTTATAGCGCCAAAACATAAACATATCAAAGTGACACGCTGGTTTATAGCCTTTAACGTATAAATTACTCCAGTTGTAATAAAAAAATCAAGATTTATTTCTATCCCAACGCGATGTGGTTAGAAATTATCGATTTAAATATAAATTTCACAATCACGTCCGGCATGAAAATTTAATTTGGCTTAAACTCGCGCCGTGTATTCCCGATATACAAAAAATTACAATGCAAATTGTTACATTTGGATTCAAGTGGGGCGCATCAATTTACGAGTACAAGAATGATCTCATTCCAAAACACTGTCCAAGCTTTACAAAAAAACCTGGAGAAAAAACACCTATTTGACGGCCGCTCATTAGGCATAGCTAATATGAGGAAATAAAAGATCTCTAGCAACAAAAACTAATTGTATATCAGCCTCGTTACTGGACCCTGCAGGCATAATAACACGAGATTAATAAATAGATGAAATTAAGCAAAGAGATATAGATTGAAAGCTATTTAAGAATTAAGACGACAAAATAAGAATACGTATGCACGATCTCCACGAATGGTTTGGTTTGGTCACCGCTGTCAAAGTGTCACTATCTCTTATGAGTTTGAGTTCCGGTACAGATAAATTAATATAAAATTTAATATATATATAAATATAATATATTCGCAATTTATTTTATTAATCGCAATTGGTATTCTATATTGACCTGAGCTTGCTATGGTTGTAATTTTTTTTATTTCTAACAAAGAAAGAAAGAAAGAAAGAATGAGTTTATTGGCCATACATGCAAATACATGATATAAAACAACAATAAAAATAAAAAACTAAATCCGTATTACAGGCCAATTAGGTCTCTGCCTCAGCATAATGTCACAGCGACCAACGTCACTGTGGCGCTGGTATTCTGGCAGGACCTACAGTAAATAATATAATTAATATAAACCTTAACAATACAAAAAATATATATATAAAAATTAACAGTTGTAACAGAACAAACAGAACAAAATATATAGATAACAAATTTTAAAAGTATAAGTCACAAATGACATGGCCGTAAAAGGCTTAGTTCCCTTTGCCTTCCCAATACAGGAGAATTTTAGAAAAGAACACTTTTACAGATCCTTTAAAATATATATCAATATAATTATATCGATTACAATATAATAAAAACATTGTGATTTAGTTTGATATGTGTAAACAAACAAATATGGAAAAATTAAAAATGATAGAATTATAGAAAAATACCCTTTTGGTTAATGGAACGAAATATATGATGCACCTCACTCCAACAGCGATAAACATAACGTCGATATATCTACAATAAACAGTCGATTAAAATTCCAAATTTGAAGCAGAACCCGTTATAAATTACGAAGACTCTTTACATGAAGCGGCGGCGGACAAAGTGGCCCACTTCGTACAAGACAGACCATTTGTTCACGCCTGAGCAACGAATGTTATATTCTAGTCAAGGTTGCGATTATCTCTCGTTATCAGTGCCAGCCGATCATGTCATTACACGTACTCTGCCCACGGCTGCCAGTTTGATGGCGGAGATCACAGTACTTACCAGTGTATTAAATATATGCTGGCTTAAGTGATAGGCTTTAGTTTTACACGCCTCTTTGGAGTAAATGTAAAACATTAACAGGATAAGAAGAAAGGCTAAGACTGGATTATAATCTGAGTAATGAGAATAGACTTTAATAAATAGATGTAAAGAATTTATTAATAATGCATTAACTTTGAGAGCAAACCAGAGAATAATTTTTTGATCATGTAAATTTTCCGCATTATTTTAATCATTGTTAAGTAACTTTTGTTTAAATTAACAAAAACTTTATCAGAACCTCAAATTATTGCGTCTTTGAAATTTAGGAGTATTATTGCTATACTTATTTATTATTCATAGATTTTCGTGAGTTATTAAATTAAACATGGTTATTTAACTATCCAAAAACTCAATTGGCCATTATTTGAAACTCGTTGCAACAGCACTATATATCAAATGTTTAAGTAACAAGCCAAAAATAGCTCGCCTACTATTTTTTACTTCAAATTTGTTTAAAACGCCTAGTATATTGGGGTTTTACAAAATCATCAGATCATAGAAGTTAAATTTTATGGAGCAAGCCCAAAAATTTGTATTCCATCTCTAGTGACTTGATACTCTGGATGCGTTCCTCTCGGCAAACTCTTGACGATTTGATCACCGCGTGAGAACTCACACGCACACGAAAATATGTCTATGACTCAACTTGGTGTGAACTCACCGTCTTATCATAAAATATTTTCTTTACTATCTGACGCTGATAACAATCATACATCTATATGCGTTCTATGTTGGTGGCGCATGTCATATAATATTTAATAGGTGTTAGGTTCGGTCTCAAGCGAGAATCGTTGAATACTATTAAAAATTACTATAACAATTAAATCTAAATAAAGATTTTCTTTATTTTTTCTCTGGCATTTTTATATTCTTCTCAAATCACACACTTTTAAACATCAGTGTTCAGTTATTTGAGACAAGTTTCAGAACAAAAATTTAAAACTATTTTCTTCAGTAACACATTAAAATAGTCCATTAATGGCATAGACACTTAGCACAATTTCACACCTCTACGAAATTATTCATTCAATTTTAATAACGCCCACTTTATACGCCTGTGAATCTCACGATAGTTAAATAAAAGAGCCGAACAAACGCTCGTCAAACATTAACAATTCATGACATAATAGAAACAGCAGAGTGCAGTAATCAACTCGAACTAATAAGAAGGTGAGAAGGCGAGGCGTATTTATTACTTTAATGGAATATCAGCAATTAGGGACGAAGATAGAATCAGTAGCGCTGACAAGGTGCAAACGAGAGTGGTCCGACCGGATACGAAGGGTCGACAGCACGGTACTATGGGACTATCCACAACATTACTCAAAAATTTTACGGCATTATAGACAGTTTACCCTTCGAATAAAGGCGACAGTGGCGTGGACACCGCTGATTATACAAGAGTGTAGTTTAATGGAGCTCTGTACGAGAAATAAAACAATGCCGCCGATGAATTACCATAGAGAATGAGCGGAACGGATGGATTAATTGAAATACAATCAAACAAGGAGGCGTGTGTGCCGGGAATATGAAGTAGGCTGAGGCCCTTCAATTGGGTGATGATACTCAAATGAGGCAAATTTGTTTGTCAACTTCTTGGAGAATTTATTTAAATTCAATTTGAGAACCGTTCTGTATCTCAGATGTCAATAATGTATTTCATAGGACACAGATTATGGCTAGTGCTGATGTCGGATCAAACTGTATCTGCGAAACGTGCAATAGAAATATAATTTGTTACAAAAAATATAGATCTTACTTTAAGAAATTAACTTTCAAGGAGCAATTCAATGAGATGACAAATCATCGAAATATACTTAGCGAACGCATAACACCTAATTTAAGTAATATGGTGTCAGAACCTTCAAGGGCTGCCGGCGCCGGCGCCGGTCAAGTATGCTGACTCAGCAGCGGCGCACTCCCGCCATCTCCCGCCATTACCGCGCAACTTATCATTAGTCGCGCGCACTTCGCACAACCAAAACCACCAGTCATCCGGCTTCCAGCTCTAACCAATTAACGCGCCAACTGCAATTTGTGTGAACGTAAAAACCGTGACGAGATGTCGATATACGCGACCTTGTTAACCAACAGCTTTTTGTTACAATCAATAGAGGATTCTTAGACAACTATAGACCGGACAATTTTATTGTAATATTGAGATTTATTTTTTGTTCCGCTGTTAATGTTTCAATTATATGGAAAAAATCGGTGTCTAACTTTACTAAGTAATAAGATGACGAATAGTCGTAAAAAGCTGATAGCAGATTAAATTTGGTATTGTCATCCTGGGAAATATCCTCGCCTCGCCTCGCCTTGACAGTATTGGTGTTGGCGGATAGTTGTTTGTAGACCAGTCTAACATCTACCTCATCATTCCTTCACATGTGAGGCTTGCCAATTGGCTGTACTGATAAGGCATAGTCGTAATGTTATATCATTAGCCTTCATAAATTTGCAGGGCCAATGTTTTAAGTTGGTACAAAATATCGTTCCGAATTATTTTCAGTTACTTTAGATCCTTTTGAGATTCATTTCCATAACCAAGTTCCAGTTTTTAACTTTCGTAGTGTATTTAAGTAATCAAACAAACACATTCAATTAATGAGCACCTCATCACATCAAAGTCCACTTGTGGACTTGTCTTGAAGCCAAGAGGTTCTGAGAGCGAATACCGATAGAAACAGCTGTTTCTTTGATAAACGCAAATATAATAAGCAAATAGTAATAAATTTTATATCTTTGTATGTTTATTTAAAATGATCTGTAGCTATATATGGTACAGTTTATTCCAAAGAAGCTCTTAACAAAGCTAATGGGCACTAATCTTAATAAATTGGTATGAGTGCTAGAATTAAAAATTATATACCTATGGCCATTTTTCCCCATTTTGTACCTAAAAAGTTTACGCTACCGCTTAATTCCATTGTGAAATAAATTGAAATGTTTAAGAGCAACTCAAATTAATCACAGGCTTAAACAAAAACTGCCCAATCTTAAATAGAGTCACGTATTTGTATACTGAGCAGACTTTCGGAGCAACTGGCCAATAGCTTTTTACATCAGAGCCTGAATCACACGGCTGTCGGGAGCATTTCTGAAATTCAATTAAACGGAAATAGCTGTGACTCGGCAACACCAATACTGTACAATTAGTTACAGTTATCGCGCTACATATTGATTGACTGGTTTCCTTCAAAACAGTAATAAAAACATAACGGAGATAATGACATCTTCATTTTTCTACACTGTAATCATGGTTCTGATGTTCGTTATCTTTGCTAAACCCGATTTCATCGGTTAGGAGATGTTGTAAATTTCTTGTAACCTTTGAACCCGCCGACTTACTATCAAGCATTACTCTCAGAAATATTTTTATAACGTATTCATTTAGTATGAGATAGTTATTACGACTTACATCTAGATGGTAAGTCGTAAACAAGACCATATGCGAAGGCAACAAAAAAGAGCTGGTTTACTAGCCACATATACCTTGCTTGATATGCCTTTACTCGCCTAATGGCAAATTAAATAACTTATGGCAAATTAAATAACTTAGTGTAAGTATTTGAAAATGTATTTTATATAAATGCTGAATTCAATAACAATCAAATTAATCACTTGTAGATATTACACTTGAAACTTTAACAAAAAAATCTAAAATTCCCCTACTTAGGAAGTCGTATGTCGTCATATATTTTCGCGTATGTAGAATACACTTTATAACTTTAATCAGCTAGCTTAATTCCGCCTATAATCATTAATTAATCGTATAGTTTTACTAACTGTAAATGAACGAAAAAACCCAACAAGTTACAAAAGCTGAGCGCAGTGTCAGCACGTCGAACACTTCATTGTACTGACATCGTATAAACTGACAGTACCAAAATAATCTGTCATTCATTAAGTATTCATACACACAATTACCAGCGAGACGCTGCCGAGACGACAATGCCATTTCACACAGACAACACACAATTAATTCAATTCATACTAACACTTCCATTAGAACAGTGATGCTCAAAGTGAGAGCTGTTGCCCCCAACTTTAGAGCGAGACACATTACAAAATTAACCTGAATTAATGAAGATCTGGGGTTAAGCAAGCAGGTAGGTTAAATTTATCAGTAATTTATCCTTCCCTTGCAATGTTCCTGATTATCTTTGAGTTTGACAAATTATTAATTTCTCCTGGATTTTTTTATCATCTTGCCAAATCAACACTCAAACCGTTCCTACCTATTTTATGATGTACCAAATCTGGATAGATTTTGCTTCGGTCAGTTCCACTTAGTAACCATTTTAAACACTATTATAAACGAATATGAAGGTTTACAACTAGACTTCCCATCAACCTAATTTAAAAACCTTTACTATAGACCATATCCACCTAAGCTAAAACTCAATATAAAAAACATCATAAACAAAAAAAAGAAGGAAAAATGAAATTTAATTGGTAATATTGGTTTAAAAGCAGCCAGTTTAAAATCAAACGGTCTCCAAAACACATTGCAAGGGTTCTCATAAAAGGCTTTGGGAACCTGTGCATTAGATCAACGTTATAATGTTTATTTTATCTTAATTCAATTAAGAACGATTCGCACATCAGCGTAGTTCTCGCCACAAAATTGAAAGCTTGGAATATTCCGACGATATTTTCCGCTTGGGCTTAATTAAAATGAGGTTGTAAACGGATTCCGAGCGCAATAACAGGGCTGGTTAGCGCTAGTTTTAAAGCGAGATGCGTATTCCGCGCTGGCTAATTGATGGCCGTTGGAGTTGAACGAATGACATGTCCAGGCCAAGTCCGACTTCGGACATTCAAGCCACTATAAGTAGAGAGCCGTACTGCAATTAAAGGTATTTTTCTCTGTTGCTTGGAATTTGAGTTGAATTTGAGATAATATTCAAATACATAGAAACCCAACGCTGGTATAACTATTAACCACCTTAAGGGTCAAGCCAACGCCGGCGTCTGCGAAAAAAAATGTATCCATTGTGTCTCGTTTTGTGACCATTGAGAGGTTAAAAGAGTAAAGGCACCGTGTAAGTTTTCATTGTAAAAATCTAAATTTTTTTAGTTGCGTCAAAAATGTCAATATCTATGGGAAACGTGAAAGGCGAACTTCGCGATTAAGTAAGTTCCAGCTGCTATCATGTGCTTTTTATATAGGAAGGTTAGTACCCAACAGAAGAACGAATATTTAGGCAGGACATGGTGAAAGTTACTATATGCTGTTCTTTCAAACCACGAGTACTAATCTTAAAAAATAGAGTAATCTTAAAAAATTATTACCTCCTCTAAAAATAGATCACATTTTTAAGCTCTTTTGATTTTATTTGATAAATGTTTGATTGTTTTAAAATTGGACACGGAGACAACTCTTTTTAAGTGCCTCCCGAATACATCATTTGATTTGCATTCACTTAAACCGATAAATTTTTATGAAGTGTGATATCACACATATTGCTAAAGCTTGTCTAATGATACATGCCAAATATTATTATCTTTGGATTTGTTGTTGTGAAAAAAACTGAAAAAATATTTGTATGGAAAATACACAGTTCCCCAAAATCTCCATACAAAACGGCAATTGCATAGGTTAAGACCTATTATTAAGAAATTGTGCATGGACAGTAGGAGCCGGGCAGCAAAAACTGATAGAACTTTAAGAAACTTATATACAGCTAGTAAATAACAAATTTCTACATAAGATATCTCATCAGAAGCTAAAATGAATCACAATCGAGACGGTATTAATAACGTAGACAATACTGAACCGAGTCTTGAAGCCGAGACAATCAGACGCGTTGCACCGTCAAATGAGACGTTCCGAGCCAATCTCCCTGTTCAATTTGCTCTAAATCAAAGCAGCGGACTTGCACCCCAGTTGGGAGCTATGCAATTAAATCTATTGATGCACAGAAATTATGTTTGTTATTGTTCAACGTGTAGAACAAGTATTGCATGGTGAAGATGAGTTTGTGTCGCTAGGTGTAGAAATGTATGTTTTGTTTGCGAAGTAGTGCTGGCATTGAGTTTGTTTGCAATTTAAACTGTAACTTAAAATAGTCTACAAAGTGTTTGATATTTGCTCAGAAAGGACTAAATTTGAAATATTTTTCGTGACATAATGATAGTGAACAATATAAGCTTTTTTATATTTCTAGTTGCCACTTGCCAACTCTATTAGTCTACTATAACCAAATTAAATGACATATTTTAGAAATTAGTTTCGTTATCATATTGTAGATCTCGTCTCGCTCATTCCGAATACAAGAAAATTATTTTAAATAAACATGTTTAGCAACTTTTAAAAATACATCTTTTTAATAAATAGATATTGACACATAACAAGCTGGAATTAATCTATTACCACATTGGTCAATTCATTGTAATGTAAATTAAATGGAAGACCAATTAAGCGATATTGATTGTAAAGAATGTTCCTGCAGAATGCACACCCGGTGGCAAGTGGTTGCAGTCACCTTAACTACATGTGATATAATTAATCTGTTATAAGGAAAAGTAAAACCCTTAATAATTTCTGGAACGCTCAAATTCTATTAATTTTAATCACAAAAAATTACCACAATACTATTTGAACTTGTTACGCATATGTGCAACAATGGCAAATTCTTGCAAATTTTTAGCATTAACACAATAGTGATTGTCCAATTGTATTGGACAAAGCTTTATTAGAATTATTGAGTCACTTTGCAAAGCCATTGTATGGGTATCATATGGAAATGACATATCTGACATTAACGTTGACAAATGCCAGAAACAAGGCTAAGCGTGCTTTTCCACTGCCATGCGAGGTAGCTTAGCGGTGTGTGAGGAAAACAAACCAATTGGATTACTTTGTTTCACGGCACACGCGAAATAACGCGATTCTATTCATCTACTTTTCTTGGCATACCGCATAAATCAAATGGAAGACTATTTCAACCGCCTCTTTGGTCTAGTTGATACTACCGGGAGTTGATACTACCGGTAGGTGTTTTTCTGCTCGGTTTGGTAGGTGGTACAGCTTCTAAGCCCGCCCGCCTAACTATCACCTTATGTAAATTTACTCCTACTCTATTATTAGAAGCAAAGTTCATATAGAGGCCTTTTTTTGTCCTTATTTTTCTTGGAGGCGTTATTTAAATTTTTTAACATTCACCCGCATGGCACCTGTTTTCATGGGAATATCGTGATAAAAGGTAGCCCATGTCCTTTCTCGGGCTCGTAGACTATCTGTGTACCAAATTTCGGTTAAATTGGTGTCAGTTTTGATGTGAAAGCGAGACAGACAGACAAAGTTACTTTTGTATTTATAATATTAGGTCCTTACCTATGAAATTGCCGTTTTGTATGGAGATTTTGGGGATGTCTGCATTTTACATACTAACATTTTATCAGTTTTCTTCACAACGACAAATCCAGATATAATAATATTTGGCATGTATCATTAGACAAGCTTTAGCAATATGTGTGTGAACACGCTTGATAAAAATTAACCATCGTTTTTATGTTAATGCAAATCAAATGATGTATTCGGGAGGCAGTTAAAAATAATTGTCTTTGTGTCTAATTTAAACACAATTAAACTTACAAAAAATTATCAAATTAAATAATACGAGCTCAAATATATGGTCTATTTTTAGAAGAGGCAATTATTTTATAAGAATGTCCTGAAACTTAATAGTTACGGACAAATTGCTAAGACAGAATAAAAACACCAACTTCATATGTAAGGGCCCAATATTAGTATAGATAGTACCTATTGTATCAAATATACGTTTTGGTGCTAGTTCGCTCTTTCGATTAACCCCGCTTTAGTGGTCAGGCAGCCTATGTTGGTTATCATGTAAGTTTTACTGCATAAATCTTGCATCGATAAACATTATTAAGATGCACTGTTGACAATCTATTTGGTTAGAATGTTAAGATACTCGCTGTCGAGTGGTTCAGAGTTATTTTTATGGCCACTTAAAATAAAAAGTCGAAATAAAACGTAAATTAAAAAACTACGTTTATGCTCTAAGCGAGATTATAAAACGTGTGATTTAAATATTTAGTTATTTAGAAGTAAATACAGAAATAAATAAGACGGAGCTGCCGATAACTCTGCCGATTCCTCTCAGGCAAAAAATACATAAAATTTATATTTCTGTCACCAAAGTTAAGACAGCATCGAGAAAGTTTTACAGTTAGGTATTTGTTTTTTACTGTAACCTTTAATTATATAGTACTTACCTACATATAAAAGAATAGAAAGCATTCAAATGTACCTGAAACAAGGAAAAAATATTATGTCATAAAATAAAAAATACACGAAAGTTAGAAAACAAATGACAACGAATGACAATTTTTTTTTGGTTATTTGTAACGTGCATCGTGAGATGTGAGTCGTGTGGTAGCGACAAATTAAAAGAATACTACCAACCCAGCACTTCCCTTGAGTGTCGTAAAAGGCGACTAATAGACTTTGAACTGCACAACATTCAATAGCTTATAGCTGCGACGGGCTCACCACCTGTCACGCTGAGTGCAGTCACTGCTTGGTGTAGCGCGGAGAATGGCAATGGTCTGCTTTTGCGGTGCTTTTGCCTAGTCTCTGACTAACCCTTAGGGAATAATAGTCGTGAATATATGTATGAAACGTGCATAACGTTCGCCAACTTCTTATATTACTAGCCGTGTTTCTTTTGACGACCTCCGTGGTCGAGTAGTCTGTACGCCGGCCTCAAGGCGTCGCCATCTTGAGAGGTTCTGGGTTTGGTCCCCGGTGGGGGCAAATATTTGTGTGATGAATACAGGCATTTGTTCTCTAGTTTTGGATGTTTATATATGTATTGTATTTGTTCTTAATATTTATATGTATTTATCTATTAAATATATCTCCGTCATCTAGTATCCGTAATACAAGCAGCATTAGTTGCTTAAAATGGAGCTAGGTGATAGGTGTGAATGACTGAAGATATTTATTTATTTATATTTTGTGTGCGAAATCCTGCGCCTGCTGGTTCACATGCTAGTTTACAACTATTTGTCATTTGTTCTCGAAAAGAAACGTCTTTTCTATATAATTCATCGTATCATTATCCAAATAGCATCGTAAATACCTGTCATAAAAAACTAATGTAATTCTGTGAAATAACTACGCGCAATGTATTATTTCCCCATTTTCTGTTTATACAATCGCCACAGATCCGTATAATTTGCACACAGCAATCATTTTAAATGGAACACAAAATTGAGGTTATTTCTGCTTCTATTCAATGCATTCAACACATTGAAAGGCATGTTTAAGACGTGCAAACAGGAACATTTCTGGAGGGGAAGACCTCTGGTGGGGTAATATTTAATTATCCGGGAACGGAAACGCGAGGCGGGGTCCGAATGACCCCACCCGCTAACAAAATGGCCGACGACGTTACAATTACCTCTTTTTATCGAAGGACATTGGCGAACATAAATTATACGTTTTAACTTCTTACTTAAGTATTTAAACTTCATAGAAAGCACATACTTTTAACCCCTTGGCGGGCACCGCGAACACCGGTGATCGCAAACGATAGCTGTTTCTATTCCGTCTGATTTTGTGCCCGTTGACTAGTCAATAAAAAGTTCATGTATCGTAGACCTGTGCCCGAGTAGTACCGTTTTCTCAACACGTCTTTCCTTCTCAGCCCATACTTACGCCCCACTGCTGGGCGCGGGCCTTCTTCATGGAAACAAACACATGAGGAGTATGGGCCGTAACACCACCACGCAGCTGCAATAGCAAATTAGCAACACGTACCAACAGCTTAACGTGCCTTCCGATGCTCGGAGGAGTGCGAGATCACAATGTTTTGGTCACCCATCCACAGCCTGACCATGGCGAAGGTAGCTCTGTTTCCAACTTCGCCACCATAAATAAAATACAAATATGAAACAGAAGAACAGAAATTGTAAACCGAATTTTACCGTTAACACGAACTCATACAACATAGATCATCATAAGAATTATAATATAATACCCTTCAGAACTAATTTACATACATCCCGCTTGCCTTTGAACGCCGTCTACTTACGCCATTTGCAAAATTAGTTGTCAACACAGATCATTCATTCCGTCTTCACAGTTAGTTATCAAATTTATTTTGCTGTGTTCCCGAATGGAAACAGAATTATACCCATGTATATCAGGTATAGAATTTCGGGAAGCGATCGCTGAACACGGGTTAGGATAACGAGGTAAATTTGTATATTATTTTCTCTTGGGATAATTTCATTTTGACACATACGAAACAAAATAACGTAGTATCGTACTCAATGGGATTAATAGTCGTTTGCTTTTAAATGCGATCTCGTCAAACGTGGCCAGTTCTTATAAAAACTTCAAGAGCACTACAAAGTTTTAATTGCAATCTAGATATTCAAATTAGGACTTTATTAGCTTAATAAAAAGGCGAGTTTTATCATTATCAAGTGGGGCATAAAGTTGTATTCTGACTGGACACCGGTTTGATGTTAAGTTGGCGTATTTAATTGCTAATCCACAAAGCGTCAGAGACAGTCCACCATTTAATGGTCCAGTGGATTAAGACCTATTTAAATATTAAACCGATTACCAATAGGATGAAATCGTTTATCTTATTTGATTTAATTTTACAAGGATTAACATGACATCGGTATTGGCTTTGTAACGAAATGGGTACTCTCTACACCAGAAAAGGAATCCAATTCTCGGCAGTACCAATGACTTCGAATAGATATATGGCAGGCCGAGTTTAAACAATTTTTGAACTGTCGCCATCTGTGGGTTCTAGTCCGGATAAGAGCAAAATATATAAATAATACGAGCATTGTTAACGAGTTGAGGCTGTTAACATTTATATCAGAAATATTATATAAATATTATAATATATCTGTGTAACAATGAATTTCTATTTGTTCTTGACAATATTTATAAAATGGTTTGAAACAAGAAACCTTAATTATTTTAACTCGAATACAGACAATTCTAAATTTCACTTACATAATAACAGAAACAGTGTTAAAATAAAAACAGTAAAAATCAAAAATATTTGAAAAATAATTAATTAGACAGCTTATACTAAAAAGGAAAACTTATTTCAAGTCAAAATATTGAGTGAGCATGCTTTAAAATATGACTATGTAAATATGTCAGAGCTAACAGCATATAAACATAAAAAATCCTAAGCTTTTTATATAAATAAAATAAAAAATATGTTTATTGCTCATTTAAAATTCAGTCATCCACGTTTGTATGTTTCAAGAAATTAAGAGTTACCATTACAAGAACGCTTTGAGATAACTCTAAAGCATTGTCAAATACAGACAAAAAAATTAAATGAGCTGTCACAAGCAAGTTCTCGCAACACTGACAGATGTAAATTAATATTCAAAATACAATATTTAATTAAAAACAAAAAGGCAACGAACTTAAAAGCGCGTTGAAGTCTTTTGTACGAGCGTCAATCGAACTGCACAGAATAAACCAATTGAATGGAAACTGTTTTAAGCTGTGTGTTCACAGTACTCTAACACAAAGTATAAATGTGATGTTTTTGCTTATTGTTCATCTACAGGTCTACCGACGGTTTTGTAGTTTAAAAATGCATATTATTCTCTTTTCACGTTACGATTTTGACTACTATGGTTTTTTAACTATCCCACAGGAACCCTTTAATTTTCCGGAATAAAAAGTATCTAAGATGTTGAACAGGGATACAAGGTATTACCATGCAAAAATTTTAAAATATGTCCAGCTATTTCGGAGATTAGCCCGCACAAACAGACAGACAGGCAAACAGAGAAACAAAAGATTGATTTCACTTCTCCGAGCCAGTATGTGTGAAAAGACGCTAAGCCTTATTTCGCGAGGAGTGTCGAACTATGCGTACAAACAGAAAAAACGCTGTGCAATTGAGTGTCTTTTATAATAACTCCACAAAATTGCCATCATTACAGCAATTTGCTGACACGGCAAAATAAGTGGTTTGGCAGGCAAAAATGCCAACTTCTGTAAATAGGTCATAGCACGAAAATTTGTTTATGACGATAATAATAATAACACTATTTCAAACATTAAAAAATTGAATGTTTCACCAGCAAAAACATGCGCGGCCAAAGTTTCTGTAGCACCAATAATAAGTTTCTATAGCACTGAAACACCTAAGAAATTGACCCTCATTATTTCAATACAAGTAACTAAGCCAGGATTTTTTTATATTAATAGGGGGCAATCGAGCAGACGGTTCACCTGATGGGGAGTAATTACCGTCCCCCTTGAACATTTGCACCGAGGGGTTCACAAATGCGTTGCCGCCCCTTTAGAAAGTTGTGCGAGCTTTTCTTGAAATACCGCTGGCGACAACGGGTTCCACAGTTTGGTGTGCGGCAGAAAATGACGCGAAGATCTCAAGGTTCTTCACAGCCAACCATCCAAACTATGGGGGTGAATAAGACGTCGCGAGACGTCCTCGTCGATTCGCGAGAAATTGGTTCTGTATAAAATGTGCAAAGGAAACCGTTTAAAAAATTACTCAGATATAAAACAATACACACAGTGTACGCGCAGCTTTAGAAGGTCGTTCGCACAATAAAATATAAAAACAAACAAAACCAGTGCCAAAGTGTATTAATCTTAATTAAAGGCAAAGGAAGCTTACTGTAAATAAATTGGTTTATTAAGGGCGCATGATATTTAATTATAGGCGACTGCGATCGAGGTCGCGTGACGAAGGACCAATCTTAAAAGAAATACATTGATCGGTACAGTTGAGTTGGTTAGTGGCAATAGTATTTTATTTTTGGTTTTGCATTTTTATTTAATTAAATTCTAATATTAGTGAGAGACAGAAGAGAGTGAGAGGAGGAGCTCGGTGGCGTAATGGTTAGTACACTTTAGCTTTCGATCGAAAACAAAGCTACCTTCGCCATGGAAGTGGTCATGGCTTATATGGGCTGAGGACGGATGATTAGTGAGAGTCTTCACCAGCCAGTTACACGTCCCACACCCTTTGAGAAACACATGACTATAACACCAGGCTGTAATCAAGATCACAAAATTTTGGTCACCCATGCAATAACTGACTATTGTTAAAGTAGCTTTTTTTTCGTAGCGTACGCGGCCACAGATATACATTTATATAGATGACGTAAATGTATGTACTGCGCGTGTTCAAAAACCCCGCCTAAACGTCGGGATTGACTGCTAACAAGTCTACGTGCATACGAATGCCTGAAATGCCAAAAACTAAAAAATCCTGGTAGTGTGATAATTTGCGGCGGATCATCGGCGGCATCGGTGTTTTTCAATCAGTTTGAATCTACCGTCTCAAAATTACGGCTGTGACGTCACAGTAGACGTTAAAAGTTGACGCGCTTGGTTCAATTCAAATCCTCCTTGCGTTATCTATGTTAATGTATATCTGGTCTGGTGTGCATAATAGGCATAATATCTGGTCTGGTGTGCGATAGGTCACTTAAACCCCCTTTTACCATTAAATACAAGAGTACAAAAGGTAGGTTTATTATTTGTTAATCTGTTGTTATTTTTGGATACAATAAATAGTTTAATTATTAAATAACATTCATAAGAGCGTTTTTTGCGTCGACATAACGTGCACATCACAGTGTATTTGAATCTAACCTAAATAATTAATAAATTTAGTATTTTCCAATCAAACAATTCTGCGACCACCAGTACCCTCAGCATGGATGCGCGCGCAGTGCAGGCCTCGCGCGGCGATTACTCGCGCGCGTGTAATGAAGCGAGATAAATCGGGCTGACACACGCATCGCTCCCGTGCCGGCGTCATTCAGCGGATCTTCAATAAATATACTATTACTGATTGGAATGAACTTTACTGCCCAATAAATAACACATATTTTAATATAAAATAGTAAGTCATAGTTGTCATTTAAGGCTTTGTCTCCAATAGTTCTGTAATGTAGGGGATGCCGATGTTGGATTAATAAGACGGCTTGTGACTTATCGTTTATTTAAAAATCGAAAGGCACAACTGGAACAATTTATAAAAACGTAAAGAACACAAATCACTGAACAAAATCATAAAGAATATTATTAAAGGTAGGGCTACTTACAATAGTGACTTGGTAAAATATATTATTAGTTTCGACTTTTAGTAGGTACAGCTAATTTTATTATAAAATAATCGTTAGGTGTCGACACAACCGCTCCAGACGCTGACTCTGATAAGAATGATAAATTGGAGACCAAAACAAAGAAAAAACATACAGTATCTTAATTTAAAAACAGAATAAAAGAGAAAATAGTCAGAGATAAGCGCAATAACAGCAAAGAGTCGCTAATACTGATATAGCGCCTCGTAACAGTTCTACCAAACAATGCCACCGTAGATCTCAAGAGCCTTTTTTGTACTGATTATATACTTACCGTGTTATTCAAAATATTAAAGGCTTTATAAACCTATTTTAGTTACCGTCATTTTATGAACGAAGCAAATCTGGAGGTTTATTCTAAATAAAAATGATGAAGTGAAGATTTCAAAAAGGTTCCCATAACCGCCCCCCCCCCCCCCCCCTCTCCCTAAATGAACAAGCACGTCAGGAAGTAAAACTAATCAAAAAAGGTAAAACAGTAAATGTACAAAATTAGGTACTCATGAAATGCGGAACTGTCATAAAAGGTATGTCATAAAATTCGTATAGTTAACTTCAACGGTATTTTCCTTTTAAATTAAAGACATCAGTTATGTGAAATTCCTTTCTCTTACAGACTTGGGCATACCAATCATTAAGGTCCAAGGTGAATTTAGTAAATAAACTTATAATTACTAAATACGGTACGGAACGGTACTAGTATGCCTCCAAGTACCTAATCATAATATTTATTTGTGAAATGCAGGTTAGTTTTACAATGATTGGTATCATGGTTGGTTAGTATCACAACATTTCCACCTTTGTCAAGGTATACAAATATTAAGAAAAAAAAAACAAAAAAAAACATTTTTAATGAACTAGATAAATATCAAATGTCAATTATATTAATGGATTTTTTTATATAAAATAATAGATATTAGATTTGTCAGATTCGTCGATAATAAAATGGTAACAATAATATATTCATAGTCAATTAAATAGCAATGACAATAATAATTTCAAAAAAACAAACAAAACATGACCAATGATTTCAACCTTTTGTCTTCCAATAGTAAGCTTTGTCAATGAGCAATGCTACCAGGCGCTTCTTAAATAGTTTGATTGGTAATTCTGTATAAGGATCAGGTATTTTTTTAAATATTAAATGTGCCATGCCAAAGAAGCTGCTCAACATTAGCCTAGTTTTATATTTATTTGCACATATTTTATTCCCATATCTGTGGGGCTTATTACTATTTATCTGTAAGAATGTTAAAAATAATTATTCCTTCTGCTTTATTATGTTCTACGTACATAGTGGTATTTACAACCACCTGATTCTGGCTACAGGTTTACCCAACGTTACATACGTAATTAATATATTGGGTCCTTACCTATGAAAATGGTGTTTTTATTCTGCCTTAGCAATTTGTCCGTAACTATTAAGTTTCAGAACATTCTTATAAAATAATTGCATCTTCTAAAAATAGACCATATATTTGTAAGTTTAATTGTGTTAAAATTAGACACAAAGACAATTATTATAACTGCCTCCCGAATACATCATTTGATTTGCATTAACATAAAAACGATGAATAATTTTTATCAAGCGTGTTCACACACATATTGCTAAAGCTTGTCTAATGATACATGCCAAATATTATCATCTCTGGATTTGTCGCTGTGAAGAAAACTGAAAAAATTTAGTATGGAAAATGCAGAATTCCCCAAAATCTCCATACAAAACACCAATTTCATAGGTAAGGACCTAATATTACCTAAAACTCCACAATCTTCAAGGCTCACCCCTTTACCTATCATATCATCACGCTGGTCTGTTACGCTATCCGTTCGTAAGACGCCCCGCACTGTCTCCGCAACATTCAGCCGACTGCGCCGGATATGCATGCATCACGGGCCAAGACGATGTGGACTTGAAGCAACTGACAAGTATTCAAAATTCAAAAGCGTTTATTCAGTTTTGATTAGTCTTAGCGCATGCTTATGAATGTCTTAAACATTTATATCTACACTCATGTTATAAAGTTAGAATTATGAACTCAGAGTCGAACTCAAAATGATATACTTTTTAACACATTAATTAAAACGAAAATTTTTAACTGGAAACTGCAACATAATGACCATTTTGCAACAGGTTAGACTCATTATGCAACACTTATTTTTATTAAAAATGCACAAAACTATGGCAAATGTTTTCCAGGAAGCCAACAATTTTTTTTTGCTTTTATTTGTTTGAATAATGAGTGTAGATAAAGTAGTGTATGTAACTGCACATAGCTTGGTATTAAAACACTCGCGTGTTACTATTGAAAAACTAGCCAAGGCTCGTTTTTTAAAACCACGCTCGAGTTTTAATAAACTATATTATGCGACAGTTACATAAACTACTATACAATATTTCGTGAAAGAGAAAACTACGCCATCCGTTCACAAAAACTACCAGGAGGCCTTGTTCTGAGAAGAACGGGCAAGAAAATCAGCAAGTTTCTACCCTCCCTTTACATTAGCATCGTTTAAAAAATGTCATAGACTACAACGTCCTTGAAGTTCAAAAAGAAAAAGAAAAGATGGGTACTAATTTAAGTAATATTCTAGATTCAGACTGACTACATGGCGCTGTAACTAGTCAACGGGCACAAAACCAGACACAATAGTAACATCTATTGTTTGCGAACACCAGTGTTCGCGGGGCCCGCCATATGGTTAAAGACTTTGACCTATAAAAACTAGAGGCATCCCGCGGTTTCACTCACGCGGTACTTGTTCCCATAAGAATATCAGGATAAAAATCAGTATATGTCCTTTCACAGGTTTTAAACTATCTGTGTACCAAATTTTGAATAAATCGGTTGAGTAGTTTTGACGTGAAAGCGAGAATAAAAAACATATAGATATTGTAATACCCATGTGTGCATGTTATCGGGAGCGCATGTTTTCGCATAACGTCGATTGTCATAACATCGTTTGTCATACATCGAATGGCATAATCATCAAATAGCATAACACTCATGTCACATATTCCTTCTTACGCATAACATTTAAGTGGCTAAAGGCATATTATTATAAAGCATAACTATAGAAATTCCTAATTTCATTTAGCATAACCTTAGGTAGTCCTAAAATGAATCGAATAATCACCCAGATTCGAAAGAACCAATCCCAAGGAAATGTGTTCCGATAAATATTAGGTTAAGGTTTTTTTTTTTATGACCCTTTAAAACTATATTTGTGCAATCGAAATTTATTTAGTTAACAATTTGAGGCAGAGAAAAACATTATGCGTTGTGATCATTATGCTTTTCATAAGTTGTACGTTTCAAATTTATGCCTTTTAATACTTATGACAAACAATTTTAGCCTATACAATATTAGGACTCTCAAAATTATGCGACGCAATTTTATGCGTTTTGATGATTATTACTTTCAAAATTATGGATTTTCATATTATGATAATAAACGTTATGCTTAAAATTACGGAGCTCATGTTATCGCAGGAGGCGATAGAGCTAAGCTCATTGGTGTTTCCGTCGTGTGTGAGTGTTTATTTGTGTGCGTTATTTACGTACATACAGGTCTGTATTTGTAGTGAATTTAAAAAGTGGGGGAAAAACGGCAACTCTGGTTTTAATATTATTATATTGTCAAGGCAATCGTCACCCAAATATCATTTAAAACACATTCATCGGTCTTCAAGGCTCACGCTACCTATCAAAGCTAATTCAAAAGCACGCTTTCCGTACGACGCCCCTCATTGTCTCCGCAACATTCGGCCGACTGCGTCGGATTTGCATGCATCACGGGCACCCAGCGATGTGGACTTGGAGCAACTGACAGTATCCAGCCAGACTTATTTATAGTGACGTCAAGGAGCCTGAATAAGTAATTTAACTTGTTTCGCTACTTGTATTGGCTGAGTTAGTACAACTACTGGTATTAGTTAAGATGGTATAAAACTAGTCTGATTCTGCTACTGTTTACCCAGAATTGCGTCGAGTGTACACACACACACGTACTATCACCCTTGATCCGTTCTACACCCACACTTTGACAGTAATTCCGCTGGGGACAAAATAGGGGGTAAGCCAATACCCACCATAACCACTCTGTAATTTAAACCAAAATTCAAGTTCGAATTATTCCATTTTTTTACATAAGACAGGAAAGCTTTTGGCCCACATCTCACCTGATGGCAAGTGACGATAAGGCCGAAGGTGGAAGTGAGCTTCACCTGCATTCCTCAACAACCGAGGAACTAGCCATCTTACCTCTGATTGCCGGAACACAACAATGCTTTATAACATTGTTATTATGGCGACAGATTTAAGTAAGACGGTGGTAGCTAGCCAGGCGGGCTTAGAAGCCCTACCACCATCAACACTCGGTGGTGTCGACTACTAGACCAGAGAAGCGGACAATTCAATTTTAGTTTAACAATATTATTTTACATCTCTCATGTTCGGTAAGTAGGTCCTTAATACCCCCAGATGCGGGTTGTAAGTGATCAATTACCGCCCTAGGTTAATAATGTAGCTAGAAACGCCCTAGGGCGGTAAGTAATAAAAAAAAAAACTCTTTCAAAAAGTTCGCGTACATCTAACCATCTTACTGGCACTAGACATCATGCATTCAGCCCAATGACAAAAGAGGTCGCTTCGCTATTTTCATCAATTTTGAATATCGAACGGCGAAGCTAAATTTAGTTCTTGAAAATAAATTTATTTATTCTTGTAATGCCTTTTTTTCCACTTACCTCACAATCGAGATGTAAAGCAGAGTAGTTAGCTCGGGTATAAGCATCAATTGCACCCTCGAACTATAAGCGCCCTCGCTGCGCTCGTGCGCCTAAATATCTCGGGCTGCAATTGATGCCTTACAGCCCTTGGCTACTAATCTACTATTTGCAACAGACCTTGTTTACAAATTATAATATAACTTATCTCACAGTAGGCGCTACCATCCAGGAGATATGCACTTTATTAGAATCTAGCGTAATGCCGGTGTTAGTGTTCCCAATATAATATACCCACAGTTACCCATAAAATCATTGAGTTCGATTCCTGACTAGGAGATGTTTTTTTTTTAAATCTAATAATGCATTTTTTGTTTTCATCAAATCGGGCTCATGACTCTTTTAAGCATTTTACGATATTCCTTATAGTTTAGGATTTCGCCCTAAAGGCTCACTTGAAAAGTTCAGTATAGGCTGAGAACGTACGCCTGTACCCTCGAAGGAGTAGGAAGTACACTATGTAGGTGTGTACATGTCACACCTACATTTCGCCTGATATATTAGGTCCTTACCTATGAAATTGGTGTTTTGTATGGAGATTTTGGGGCACTCTGCATTTTCCATACTAACATTTTATCAGTTTTCTTCACAACGACAAATCCAAAGATAATAATATTTGGCATGTATGTTCTGAAACTTAATAGTTACGGACAAATTGCTAAGACAGAATAAAAACACCAATTTCATAGGTAAGGACCCAATATTTAACCCGACACGTTTAATGACGACCTGTGTAAGGCATTATTACAAATCATGCCATACATACTAGATGGTAGTAAATCAGTAAAAGCTTATAGAATTTCATAATGTTTCATCACTTTAGACACAACGAATCCATACTAATATTATAAATGCGAAAGCAACTCTGTATGTCTGCCTGTCACGCTTTCCCGTCAAAACTAGTGAACCAATTAAACCGAAATTTGGTACACAGATATTCTAAAGGCTGAGAAAGGACATGGGCTACTTTTTATACCGATATTCCCTTGGGAACAGTTGCCATGTGGGTGAATGTTAATGAATTTAAAGATAACGCCACCCATAAAAACGAAGGACAAATTTACGACAATATGAATTTTTCGCTTCTAATAATAGAGTAGGAGTAACTTTCAATTCCACTAATTGAGACTACTGTTCTAATTTCAAAAAATCTTTCAGTATTTAAAAATGAGGAAGGCTATAGGCTACATACCATCACACTATCTCAAAGTAACTATTCTACGCCGACGAAGTCGCGGGCATAAGCTAGTATCATATATTTTTATAATTACTGTCTCTTGCAGGTAAATTACTTTACTAAAGTAAAAAAAAACATAACCGATTCCGATATAGATCTGAAACGGCCATAAAATTTTAATGGTGCAAAGAAAATCAACCACGTATTTAACTACCATTAAATAGGCACCGTGACGTATACCGCTATAAATAAACAATTTTATCGTCCATTTTCAAATCCAAAGAGGTCGACGTTGATACGTAAACATGTTGATACGAAAGAGGGATCCGAACAAAAAACCTTACCTGCATAAACATTAATCTCAATCGAGATATACCTTAATTGACAATCCGTGTAATTGCATTCATCTAACTGTTGATTCAAACTGGAGGTAACTTTAAAAATGCAATTTCAGATTAAGTACTTGTACCTCGGACGTTTTTAAGTAGAAACAATAAACTCACGGACACTAATTGGTGGTTTTCTCCCATTTATCAGCTCATTACATCACGGTAGCGAGAATAAAATAAAATATGTGCGCGGAGCTGGCCGTGCGCCGTGGGCAGATCATTCGCATGCGATAACCGGCGGTCAGGCACATCGTAAATTCAAAGAGCAGGCCCGAACTGCAGACCTGATTGTAGGTCTTTAATCAGTTGTGTGCCTACGCCGCGGCAGCCCCGACCTAATGCGAAGTACATTACATACACACTTTTGTTGTTCCCACTTAATAGGAAGCAAGCGTATTGCCTTTAAAGGCACTACCTAAATTCCAAACAACATATGTTTTATACCAATAAAAAGAATCTTTGAAGTCAGACCTGGGCCCCAAGTGTAATGCCTAATGTACAACATGGGATGGATGGAACATGGATGGGAGTGTGGGGTAAGGAAGACCAAAGAAAAGATGGATGGATTGTGTGAATGATGATATGATGAGGATCGGAGTGAGTGTTGACTTGGCGAGTAATAGAAGAGAGTGGAAGAATAAGACATGTTGCACCTACCTTAAATAGAATTGGGAACAAGGCAGGAAAAAGAAGAAGAAGACAACATAATGGGAAAAGTTTCTCAATTTTTTTTTACATATGACAGGTGAGCTCTTGGCCTTCATCTCACCTTGGGGGTAACTCAAAAGAACGACGTTCACTTCCAACTAATATCTGTCGTCGAATACAAGCACGGAAAATCAACCGTGATCTACACGCTAATAGTGAAACGTGTATTGTGTGCCCAAAAACTATCGTGGTGGCTAAGTGCGAAGTAGGTGAAGGTGAACGCGTCTATATCATAGCACGCGGGGAGCAGCAAGAGCCAGGCTACCCCCAAATCCCATTTTTACTTCGTCTTTTTACTCGCAATCGCTTTGACATTACGTACCTAGTCTAAAGCTTGTACCATCGTGCCAAATATTTGCCATTATATTTCTACAGTTGCAAATTCGGGCCCCTAATTTCAGATATTTAATCAGTTGTGTGCCTACGCCGCTGCGGCCCCGACTTAGGCCCGGCGCACATTATCGGCATCGACACGGCTCAGGATTTTAGGTGATAAATAGCATCATATACTAACTTCATGGTAACAAAGACGGGTATCCGCTTCGGGATACTTCGGCATCCTGAAGGATGGGTACTGAAGTACGCTGCCGCCCGCCGCGCCAAGGTAACACTCGGGGGTAGTTTGGACGCAACGGCATGCTTATGGACGCTTCGGCATCCCTAAGGCCGTTTCAGCATGCCAAGGCATAGTTGCCGACAGTGTACGCTTGCATGTAGAGATGCCGAAGGATTCCTTTCCTTGCCGATGCCGATAATGTGCGCCGGGCCTTAATGCGCTTTCGGTGATTGGAAGCACACACGCGGATTGCTACACTTACCAATAGATTCCAATAGCACACCAGAGATTTCAATTTACTAGGAGCTGTTTGTACAGTTTAGTTTAAAAAAACGTGTTAAAAATGTAAATATTTAGTCCGCAGTCAAATAAAAAAACGATTCCTTAATTGAGCAACAAAAGAACAGTGTCTTCTGTGTATAATTCAGTATGTAAAAATATCACGCGATATATTAATACAAACTGTATAAAAATGTACACTATATAGGAAAACATAAAATAAAGGCTCCATGCAATTTATATTGAGGATAAATTGCATGCAGGCTAAGTCGCGTGCAAAATGTTTAATGCTGTTTAGTTTACAATACTATATGTAGTTTATTCTAATTTAATATCTAGTCACAGAACAAGTAAAGATAGTCACAGAATTATATATGACAAACTTAGTGTAAAAATATCCAAACAATGATTCCGGAAGAACATTACCAAAAAATTACAACTAGAATTAGGTACTGTCGAGTACAAAAATGTGTATACACATTTCGGAGGTGACATTATTTATTTCCTTATAAAAGTCATTTACTGGCAAAAAAGGTTACCTATTTTTAGAGTTAACTGTACATGAAAACTATTAAAACTTATGTAAAGGCTAAACGGTATCTTACCTCACATTATCAACAAAACACTAGTTACATTCGGAATAATTCAAGCAATTTATTCATTCGTGTATCCGCTGGTATCTGAGAATCAATATCCTGTGAATCACCATAAATCTACAAGAAAATATAAACGGCAACGTTAAGATAGTTATGGAGATCACGAGCTGTTTAAGTCGTTTGCGGCTGAACTTTGAAATTGGGAAGTTTATTTTGAAAATTCTATCGTTATTGGTAGCATTTGCGAAGCTCGCGTGCGGCAGACGCGTTTAAACGACCCACAATAGCCTTATAACATTTTGAACCATGAGAAAATAAAAGGTTCCAATTTACATACACGAGTGGACCGGCGTCTTCCATTCGAACATCATTGCGTCTCTTTTCAACGTACCTAGCAATCCAACTAACGTTAGGATACGAAAGAGAGAGACTATCAAAGGAGTCGAGCACGCGAATAAATGTCATGACAAACGGAATTCAATTTCATATTCAAACATTTACGCGCGTGAGCAACAATGATCGTGCTAGTTACAGTGTATCAATGTCCCTTCTAAAATCATAGCATACAAGAAGATTTTTTCTTACGTAACAAAACATTTTAAGAAAGCACAAACCTGCCAACGCTAGCGCACCAAGCCTTCATACCCAT
The DNA here is from genome assembly GCA_910589355.1 of Parapoynx stratiotata. NCBI lineage: Eukaryota > Metazoa > Arthropoda > Insecta > Lepidoptera > Crambidae > Parapoynx > Parapoynx stratiotata. The sequence continues at coordinate 1,863,747 of OU342468.1, read as the reverse complement.
ACACGCAAGCACTTGATACTTAAAATATTCTGAATAATTAAAGACACGGTATTCATCACACCAACCTCACTGAGATTTGAACCAAAGAGCTCTTGTAGGTTCTTCTATCTCTCGCCATATCAACACTCACTCCCATCCTAGAGGTTCTCTTCAATTTCCCTCTCTCTGCACAACAATTCCTCTCTCTTCTGTCAAAGCTCAACATACACTTCCTTCACATAGCACACTCTACACTTTCACTATATTCTTTTGCTTCTTAAGTCTTTCATACAAAAGCTCATAATATCTAGGAAGGGACGTTTTGTATACCATGAAGACAACGGCGGCGGGAGAAGGAGCGTGGGAAAAAATAAGAAATACTTCGTCCTCAGCCTTTATACGTCCCACTGCTGGGCACAGGAGCTCGGAGGAGCTTGGTTGCGTAGTGGATAGTACGCATTGGCTTCCAATCGAAAACAAAGCTCCCTTCACCATGGTCAGGCCTTGGATGGGTGACCAAAGCTTTGTGATCTCGAACTCGTCCGTGCTTCGGAAGGCAGCCATTGGTCCTGGTCGCTATTGCAACCCTTTCTACCCAGCAACCCGCATTGGGCAAGCGTGGTGATGCTACGGCCAATACTCCTCATGTGTTTATCTAGGAGAAGGAAATACTTACGTCAATTCAATTGCAAACAATACGTTGAAGGCATTTAATAATTATACAAACGCAAATTCTGTCAAATAAGTCAATCTAATATGGCTCGACACTGCTCATATATTTCAACTAACTGCGCGGGCACGGCTAGATCAGCGTTAAATCGAAATGGAGACGTAAATCGCCAACGAAATCTATACGCCAGTGTCGCAACTCTAATATTGAAACTGGAGCAAATTTAATGTATATGTAAATTTTACAGAACTCCAAGGCTCATGGTAAGCTTTGGAATTGGCTATTGATCAAAACGCAAGATATTTACATTGTCCGGTCTGACGGATCACGCAGCGCTCGTAATACAAGATATATACTAATAATATTCCCTTTGATCTTTCTTGTAAATAAATTGTTTTATGGCTAAAGAACTCTAGTGTCTCCAGCATGGCATAACATGGTAGGTATTTTAAAAGATAATTTCAAAAACATCCAACCAGCCAGTTCCTCAGTTTTTAAGGATTTCAGATTAAGCTCGCATCAACCTTCGGCCTTATCGACACTAATTACCATCAGGTGAGATGAAAGCCAAGAGCTTAACCTGTCATACCTTTTAAAAAAAAGTTATCTAATAATGAATGAATGTCCAAAGAGGTAGGCATGGGTATTGTCACCTAAATTTTTAAAGCAAGTGATGTTCAGAATAGACTGTAGCGATATAAGCGAGACAAAGTTTACCCGAGCTATACAAAATTTATGTATAATAAAAAATAATTAAAGAATAACTGAGCTAGTAAAGATATTCGTAGAATCAAGCAAAAAAAAGTCTCAGAATTTAATCTAACGCTTAGTAGGTTCATCTGTTTTCAATTATACCTTCAAGCACCTCAAAGCAAACTATTAGTGCTGAATTAAACCTGATATCCCGTGGGATATCTCGAGCACAGGTGTCTGCCGTCAGAGACAACGCTGGTAATCGCATTGTCGATCTATTTCAAGTAATTATAGGCGGCTGGCAAATACGGGCGATATTTTAGAGGCCATTACGCTGCATAACACATAAGCATAGCAATTAGTACATAGTCCGGTGAGCGACAGCGTGCCTAACCAGATTATACCCGGGTTTATCTCGCGATCAGTCCGCTATTACGCCAACAAAGCCAACAGATTCTTATGGTATGACCGACACGCAAACCAGATCAACGGACGACCAACAATAGCCGATTGGGTAAGCAGTAAACCAGCAACCGGTATTAAGCTAACTAAAATCCTAACTCTTGTAAAACACGACGCTAAAACAGGGCAACGTAAACAGAATGGAATGACAAAGATTGATGGAGGGGCGCGTGTTATCAGACAGAATTATATCGGAGCAAACAAGGTGTTCCCAACATGAACACGGGCAGAAAGGTTTGGTTAGCGACAATATTTTACCAGCGCCCTAGTGGGTGAAAATTGCATTAACATTTTTTGACAGTCACTAGTGGAAGCGATGACGGGGACGTTTAGTCGGAGTGCTGACAGTGAAAAATTACGACTCCGCCGCGGCGCTGGCTGAGGCAATCGTCCGATAGTTCCTAATGTATCGCTGTCAATCTGCTGTTTTGACGCATGGAATCACTACTCACGCTTGGAATATTTCTCAAGACGCTACTTATTATTATTCTAGAACAGGCTTTAAGCCATGTCCTTACACCGATCATGTATCTAATGTAATTTTTTGCTCCGTTTATCCTTAAATATCCTCCTTTAGTCCTAGATTCTGTTCAACAGTCGTGCCAGACCGTACATATACCACTAAAACTGTACGCCCATTAGAATCCAAACGCAATCAATTAAGTTCCAATAGTGACAAACATACCACAAGACGCTTGCAAAATCAGAATCTACCACTTGTTCGTTCCCACTACGAGAAAGCTGGTGCAATAGATGCATATTCATTATTTTCCATTCCACACAAACATTGGTATAGACCCTATAAAATTCAAGAAATGGGTCCAGTCGCCTTTCTAACCAACACCATACAATTTATCAGTACTGTTCACAGAGCAAATTATTCAGAACGGAAACATTTTTTCTTTGCTCTTAAAACTTTTATTGATCCACAACCTAGAAACTTTTGTAGCTGAATTCATTCGATCTTATGTCAATCAATAGATGAACCAAACGGTATATAAATTCAGTATGGCTAATTATTTCCTGCCACAGAAGTGGATCGTGCAGCTGTTCTTTAAAATAATACAAGCAATTCCACTTTACATTGTTTAGACAAAAAACAAGGAAAAACTCCAAAACACAAACACATGGGTACCTATAATGAAAAAAAAATTTTAGAAAAATAGATTAATCATGAATGATGTTTAAAATAATTGATCGACACATAGTCGAAGAGAATGTAAAGTAGACAAAAGTTGAACCGATTGTACGAATAAAATAAAATAACAAACATGGCGAACGCAAACTACCTATCAAAGTCGTCTTACTAGTTTGCAACATTCTCGACAGACTTAAATATCTGGCTCGTTGCTCGGAGAGTTTATGTAAAAGCAGTGAATAGACACATAAAATACTTCACTTGTGAGCCTAACTAAACCGCCCTACATGCAAATCAACTCACGGCACGACCTAAATTACCAGACAACTCAGCAACTGAGTCAGACCGATGTGGCAAATTATGTCCATCAAACGACACCGGTACTATTATATCTAACAATAAAATTTTGGAAAACGTAGCCATTATAAAAAGATTTGGCGATGACAAGATGTAATGAACAGAGTGCAATAACAAAGCGAAACACCGGATGTAATTTGCGTTCATTTCCCTGAATTCTAATGCTAGTTAGTGAGCAATTTGAGAGAATTCGTAGAAACTGGTCACATGTATGCGTGATTCAATTTACTTTGTTCTAGATGCGATCCTCTTAAAGGATTGTATTGTTTGAATTCGTTGCAAAGTAATTTGGTAGACCATACTTTAGTGAACACGAGTTTCCTATCAGTTTCTCAAATACAGAATTGCAAATGTTTGCACTACGCATATAATATTTGCTTATAAATTATTTAAGAAAATATTATTGAACAAGAGAATAGGTCACCCACATGTCTCGATTATTCGTGGAGTAAAATAAGTTAAGCTATATTTATAAAACACTAGCTGTTGCCCGCAACTTCGTCCGCGGTTACTGGTTTTGGTTTTTTACTATTTCACGGGACCCTTGAATTTTCGGGAATAAAAAGTATCAAAGATGTTGACTAGGGATATATTGAAATCGGTCCAGCCATTTCAGAGATTCGGAATTTCGAAAAAAAACCCGTACAAACAGACGAACAGACAGATAAATGTTTTTTTTATTTTCATTTAAAGCATTTTTTTATATCTACAGACATTCGACCTCTACGGTGTTATTATATGTATAGATAATATTCACATTGTTACATAGGTATTTATGGACTCTTTGTCAAAATTATATGTCATATCGCTATGTGGCGTACCTTACAGTTTCTGTTGGACAAAACAATGCGATTTTGTAAACCGTACAAGCTCACTCCATTTACAATACTTGGCGAATCGAGAACAACGCTAGAAATTAAGACTCCTCAATCCATAGAATACAGGTCTTACAAGTAGAGGTAATAAATAATTAACACGTCACAGCAACAGGCCTAAATTGAAGTACAATCAACACCACGTCAGTCTACCACAAACATTTATTACACAAACTTTTCAATTGAGTTTTTTTGGTAAGGAAGCAGTAATTACTGGGTAGTCTGTGAACAGAACAATCTTACACAGGAGGATGTCTAAGGCCGGCAAAGTTGGAAAAGGCTTAGCAAGAAAGCCGAACCTGGCAACAGGCCGGAAAAACGTTAGGTGGAAGAATAAGTACGTTGGTCTCTGATGAAAAGTTTTTTTTTACAATTATTTTAATAATTAGTGAGACAAACGGCCGCACTTAGAGACGTCATTTAAGCTAATGTTGCATTAACGCATTTAAATTCGTCTTTATGCGTATTAAAATAAGTGTCAATTTTTTTACATAAGAAACCATTAAAATTCAATGTAATTATAAGTAACCTCTCTATGTTCAACACCAAGGAAGCCATACTGTGATATTACAATTTTATATTAAGTATAAGTGAAGTGTTTTGTCACAGATTGGTCAGTGGAAACTTATATTAGGCAGTGTCTACCTTCAGGATGACAGTCTCCTTGTATTTCAACAATCCATTTACAGAACTTATTTTCCTCTCACTGTGTGGTACGCATGTGAGACTCACCCATTGTACTGCGAATACCCACAAAACTTCTCGAAATATAATAATTTATCAATATTACCAGCCCTTACAAGAATAAACTCTTTATTGCACATAAACAAAGAGATACAATGTAAAAAGCAGAAGTATACAAGGGAGGACTTATCTCTAATAGGGATATCTTCCAGTCAATACGTTACAGGTGTGTGAGATCTCAGGATGTAAGAGAAGCGACACCAGTGCACAAGACAAAACAGAAATCTATGCAAACATATACATTACTAAACAAATAAAATGATATATATAATTAAAATAAAATTAAAATCTCAATAAAATATAAATACAAATAATATAAATAAATAAAAATAAATACATAATACTATGCCTAAACTGAGAAATTAATACAGATGAGAGAACAAAAAGTCGATAATGAAAAATGATAAAAAATACACTTATATGCTACGTGCTAATGGTTCCTGTTGGCACCGATCGCAAGAAAATGTTTTTTAACATTAAATTTGAAGGAGTTAACAGAAGGGCTGTTTTTTATCCCTGATGGCAATTCATTCCACAGCAACACGGCGCGAACTGAGAATGAGTTTAAAAAGAAATTGGTGTCACTTTTTGGAAGCATCAGGGATCTGGTATCACAAGATCAGACTTTACCCTAAGTGCCAAGGTGTGTAATCTCTTACGAAATGTTGTAGGTTTTGTCCCCTCTAACATGGTGTCGACAGTACCTCAAGCCCAGGGGCTGTACGAGACGAGTGCGGGTCCCACAAAAATGGCACCGTTGTGAAACCGCCTCGAGCTGACTTACGACCAATTTGCTGGGACCTATCAAACCCGTGTATTGTTGTGCGCTTTTCATCGGCCACGGCTGCATAAAGGCTGGAACCCTGGTTTCGCCAGTCACCCAAGAATATTACCTAAGAAGCAATAGAGAATTTATTTTGCTTCTTCCATGACGCATTGATAGCAGAAAACTTTCAACATAACATGTATTTGAAAAGTTTTTATTTTAGAGCTTTGTTATAGGAGACTATAAAAGAAGCATAAATGTAGAAAATACTATAAGCGTAACATTGAGGTTAAATAACAAGACTCACAGTGAAATGTATCTTCAGAAACATTTCCGTGAAAAGTATTTCGGAGTTGCTACGCCACTAAGAAAGCATGTGTATGTATGTGTATCTATATGATTAAATTAATGTTCACGTGTGTTGAACAGCAATAAAATATGTTGGAGTTCCATTAATATCAGCCTTCATACAAAAATATATAAACTCCAGTCATTCCTGATCTACGTGTCGCCATCGTAAGCGCTCTCGTTTCGCGGTGTGGCGGCCGTGGGAAGTCGTTAGAACAGTAATTGTCGTCTATGACATCGAACATTCCGAATTAAGTTCGTGTCTACACTCTATACAGCTGAATAACGTGACGCAATGCTGGCACGCAGTGTACTCACGACTTATGTTCACATAACATTTATTACTCTCATTCACTGTACATCCGATTTCCCACTAAGGCGATGGTCGAAAGAAAAGTTCACGCAGTGAAGAGATGCAAAGTTGAGATGAATTTGTAGGAGTCACCAAAATGGGAGTCTAAATCAAAACGAAATCAAAATCAGCTTTATTTCATAGGCTAAACTTCGCACTTAAAATCGTCAACATTTTACATAATTATTATACAATATAAATAATAATCATTAGGAGTATAATATTAATGCTTATTATCGTGAGCGCTTGTAGCAAGTACAACCACAGCGCTTTGACTGTGATTGTAATCTAGTATCATGAGTACCTATGTAAGAAGACCGGTATGGAGGAGAAGAGATTAAATTGTTATAGGGGTATTGGTCTACTCACAAGATGGGCAGATGAACACGTAGCCGCGGAATGCTTTCAGCACAGGACCAAATTTTATGGTAGTCTCAGAGACTGATAGTGCTGTCAGAGGAAGATTGCACAAGTACAGCAAATAGCAGAAAAATAAAAGAGCAATATATAGCATAATAACGATGTAATGAGGAAAGATGAGTGTCACATAACTAAAAGAATGACTGACTTAAACTAAGAAGATAATAATGCGTTACATAAAATAACTGGCATGGCCATAACTATTGCCAAAAAATATGTAGACTCATACTGATTTTCTACTACTACTTACTGATTTTTTATCAATACCAACATTTTACTATACCGACCTGTAACAAATTCCATTTTAGAACTGTTTGAGAAAATAACTTTAAAATAAAACAGTCGGTTTTATTTTAAAGTTATAATAAAAAATGAAATTATTTAAACAAAAATATCAAGTTTCGTCTGTCCGAGATATTTAGACTTAAAATTATCTAAACGGTACATCTATCGTTCCAACTCATGAATCAGCTTAAAATATTACGTTGATCAAAATTCAACAAAATAATTAGACGCCATAATTATACGGAAAACAAGAATGTATAAAAATAAACTGCTGACAGTTGGAAATAGTTTGAATAAATCATTATTATTTACTGCATAAATTACGAGATGACGCCTATAGGCGTTCGAGGCTGTGCTCGTTAAGTGATAATTATAAATTTGCTAAACACACGCCTATTTCGTAGCCCAAAGAAGATTTGCACTCCTTATGGACACTATTAAATGCATTTTATCCTAATATTTATCGCTGAATACAGTCCTTGTGGAAGAATCATATGAGGATTATGGGTCGTTGCGTTGGTATCAAAACTACAGGCAAAGACAAATAGGTGGGTAACCGGAAGCATGGCACAATTTTCGTCACCTATACAATGACCAACCATGGCAAAGATTGCTTTGCTTTCAGTATTGACACCATCTCAATTCTCATCTTAACCGACACGAAAAGATATAGCATCAGCCTCACGCTTGCCATCCTGCATAGTGCTCTTTAACGCTTCTTTAAGAAGTAATGTGGAGTCCTTTTTTATCGATACGAAAAACGCATGCAATAAATTGTTTACTAACTTCAATACTGTTTTAGTTTAGATATACATTATTTTACACAAGCCCAGCCTAAGCGCTGATTCAACCACAAAACAATTTCAACCAAGCCACTACGCTTAACAAACGAAATTGAATTCAATCAACGTTGGCGTTGTCAACCTATAGTCTGGGTGCGCGTGCGCAAATCAATTTGCTCGCGATCGCGATAGCGTGCGATAGCCGATCAGCGACTACCGGCTGGCACTCTGGCACCTTGGTCTGCGAATAATACCGGGAATGCAACTCACATAAACTTAAGATTAAAATTCTATATAGTACAATCTCTAAGGTTATTTAAAGACAAAAGTTTGCTATATTTATTTTAACGAGTTACATAAATCATAGTATGTTTATTTCTTCGGCTTAGATTTCTTCACGGTTATTAGGTAAGAAGATGATATGGGTAGGAAAAACTAAGCACGAAGGAATAAATGAGATGGACAACAGGTCGGAATAGTGGTCGAGAGGCAGACCACCGACCGACGACCGACGACAACGTAAGGTTGACGGGATAGTACTGGACACGGTTGGCACAGGAAGCGTTGGCTTTAGAGATAAGAGGTTATAGTCTACCTCTTCTTTGCTGGATTGAACCAACAGCACTTAGTGAAGTGACAAAAACCAAGCGAACAAGTTAAAAAAGTTATGACCTCCGTGGTCGAGTGGTCTGTATGCAGGCCCCAAGGCGTCGCCATCTCGAGAGGTTCTGGGTTCGATCCCCGGTGGGGGCAAATGTTTGGGTGATAAATTTTCAGGCATGTTCTCTCCAGTCTTTGATGTTTATATATATTCAGGATATTCATATGTTTTATCTACTAAATATATTCCATCATCTAGTGTCCGTAACACAAGCAGCATTAGTTGCTTAAAATGGGGCTAGTTGTTAATTGATAGGTGTGAATATTTAAAGATTTATATTTATTTATGATGGATTTCCCTGGCATTCTACCATACAAAAGCGGCACCTCGTAATTTCATAAAACCACCATTTGTTACTATAATCCACAACACAACAAATTAGGTCAAACTGAACGGTAAATCAATTCTGGTACTCCGCTAGAACTGTCAGTCACTTTCATTTGTTGCGTGAACAGTATCAGTTGTGTTTAATTCAATATGAATTGTGGGCCTCCGCGGAATATATCAAAATAAACGAACGGCATAGCAACAAAACATTTTGCAAGATCCACTTTATTAAGTCTACCGAATAGGAAATAATATACGTACAAGTGTTTGATGAAGCGTAGAAATCGCGGCATCACCGTGAAAGGGAATTTTGTAAGAGGAAACTCGAGTGAAGCGATAATTCTTTTCACACGTAATCTGTTTAAGGCTGAAATACAAAATTATCTTGCAAACATATGAAGTTTGCAAGGAAGCAATCAATCACCGAGGAGGGGCGCAGAAGCCGCAGCCGCGAAAACCGAAGGCACGGTTATGAAAGCTGCGAATAATACAGCACGAATCAATCATAGATTTTGCGACGATCCATCATGAATTTTCAATGAAAAAAAATATCGTGTTATATTATTTCCATACGTGGCAACTGAGCGGGATTTGGATGCCTGATGATCGTTAATTTATTTTAGATGTTCAGGACGATTAGCTTAAAATACATAAACAACTCTAAACTTGGATTAGATTTTATTTATGATATTAATCATCCATTTCAGGTCAGTGTGAAACTTTAATTGAATTACCTATCCAGTAGGTCTAAGGCTTCTTGTTTTTTGTTAATTGAATATATTTAAACTGCCCTTTGTTTTATTAAAATCTGCCGTATGTAAAAAAATATGTCGGAACTAGAACACGAAGCTTATATTTTTTCTTATACCGTTCACAATACCGAGCTCAACTTTAAACATAATATTTGAATACATGCACTCACTAAAGAATAAAAAAGCGTTGTACAGTAGCAGTACAGTCGAGTTCTAAAATCTGTATGCACATTTGACAGTTGACTGTCTTTATTTCCGTCTAATAAGAGTCATTTACTGTCATACGTGCATATTTGAACTCGACTGTACCAAAGCAACAGTTAAGACATTGAATAAAACTTTACAAACTGCAAAGCTTGTGCAATCTCTCCCACAGGCACTGCCTGCATAAGTGATTCAGAGGTCTCGCCCTCTAATATTGACACCAGCCCCGGTGACTATTTAAAGCGCCACCTCCAGACGCCCTTTGTACACTTGTCGTGCGTTGACTAGCTAGGCACAGCTTGGAATAGCTGATGCTCTTCGCGGAAGCGATCAAGGCTCCGATTGGGCCGCGCAGGATTCAATCTTATGTGAGAATCGCTTATTGCGCCACCGTGTGGACGTTTTCCCTAATAGAATATTTAACCGTTCTTATCTTTAATGAATGCAAATAAGAACCATTGCGGCACTGTCGAAAAAGAGAATCGATTTCTCTTGAAAAAAACTACAATTTTGAAATTCTCTATCACATTGTATACACGTATTCTGAAACAAAAATATTTCCCGAGCGTTTATTAAACATCAAAATAATAGATAAAACCTGTCATTCAAAATTATCACCCAGCACAAATGCCCTATTGCGCTTTTATTACGAATATTAGACGATGGATTTCCCAGAGATATGGTCATCTTGAAACTGATATCTATTCAACTATTAATTTTAATTACTATAATTATCTAATAATGAGATACAGACTCACAAAAGAAAACGACATTACATTTCAATACCTTATTTTGTAAATAAATAATGTTTATTCTTATCAGTTTCATTTTATAATAATTATTATTTAACTATTTATTGTACACAATAGAAAAATTTTGAATATACAACACATAAAATAAAAAGACGAGTACAAAAGTTTGGGCTTATTTTTAATTACTTCCACCACATTTTACAAATTTGAAATTCATTTTCAGTCTTTAAATCACCCTGAAACGGCCCATCAAGCTAAAGGGCTAAAAAATAATATTAAAATTCCATTTCAAAAAGTCTGTTTTTGGTGATAGTTTCGTATTTTTCATACCAGATTAATTGCATCGTATCCTAACTTACAAAAGCACCAAAAGATTTAACTGCAAACGCTCCACAGAATTCTAAAGTTGACACATTTTACAGTAACTGGTACAAATTTGTATGAAAAGAAAAATAAATTCATTGCGCGTTTATGAACATGGAAAATAATAACCGCCGTTTGTTAACTACAAGGCAAGGATGATAATGAATAACTACTAAAATGTGGATGTTTATAATACCTAGATACTGTTAAAATGGGTTAATATTTAAGAAAAAGTATTTCAAATAAGGTGCGATGATCAAATTAAAATGTTGCGAAAAAATAGCTAGTTAAGATTGCTACTCGCACAAAAATAATTTATCATTGGTTCCAGGTCTATCCTCACGTGCACCACAAAGTTTAAAAGTAAATAAAGTTCATTAGACCATAGCTTGCCCTACACAGGCAACAGGCTCGCACTCTCTTAGGATCAGCATCCGGTATCGGAAGGCTCTAATGAAAATCAAGATTCATTACTGATGCTACCAGAGATGACACCGAGACCCACAAATGAGATGACATTGAACTCTCCAACATAATGTTCCAGCACCAACACTGATGGGAAATCACCACTCTCCTCTCCATTTGTCTATCCAGACTCATCTACATCTACCAGCCTGGAAACCTCACCAGAGAAGCATAGAGAAAAGGGATTTTAACATATCAGGCAACTTATTGATGTTAACCTCTCCAACCCTTTTGGGAGTATAGGTGTGAAGGTAAGTGTACATCAAAACATCAAAAAGTTATCAACTCAATCCACTTTTCCTAGCATTCAGAAGTAACCAGCGCATAATCGCAGTTATTAATAAGTCACCATCACCGGGCTGGCTCCACAAATTTAACTCGGTTAGCTCATTTATCCGCTATTTAGTCTACGAACGTGAGATCCATATCGCTTACATTGCCGTTTAACTCTGCTTCGGAGGCGCGCATCGAATTCTCGGCGGGTGGGCCGTTAACACGACCGCTTTTAATAGATTTTGTTTAATATAATTAAAGGTTAGTAAAAATAAAGCTCTTGAGTCCACGATTTCCAAACATCCAGCATTTCACAGCAGCTTTGGCTTATTCTACACTACGTTTGTTCAGCCGCGGTTTCCACTTAAGAACACGTCTAACACAATTTTATTGGGCATCGTTTCAACAAATATGGCCAGCTCAATACCACTTCAGTACCCCTGGTGTAGGTATTTATTTAAAAAACTCAACATTTTTAGTTGCATCTAGAATGTCAATTTGTATGGGAAACGTGAAAAGTGCTGCTAGCGGAAAATAGTTGAAATCACGTTTCCCATGAAAGTGTCATTCGTCGATGCCAATTGACTACTTAAAGAACCTTGTTTTGGTGTTAGTTCGTAAAATGCCACTATTGACAAGTAGTTTAAACCTCCGCACTTAACACTTTGTTCTTTATTTATTCACATTAAGTGAAAGAGATGAACTTCGTGCCCACTGTCACATTATACATTCCCTGTGTAAAGTAGCGCGTTGAAGATTTAGTTAAGACCCAGATCTGCTTGAATAATACAAGACATACACTCTGAGCATAAGTGCATGTCTTATGCAGAATTGGTTTTATGATGCAAGCGAAACTGATCTTTAGCGACTAAGAAAAATTCAGTATCTTACCTAATGCCATTGTTATTTCTCTGTGCAAATATTTTTTTTTGTAGTCAATAATCATTTATAGATCTCAAAAACAGAAAGAGTTCCTTTATTATTTATTTATGTAATTTTTATTTTATTTCTTTACTATGTGTTCCTCTTTCAATCACATCAGTAATTAGGTTAGTTAGTCCTTCCTTCGCATATCATTCTTAGCACACTTCACACTACAGTAAAACAAAGTGCAAAATAACATAATCATAATAAATGTAATCCATACAAATATCATTTACAGTCTAATTTACAATATTGAAGTAAAATGTTGAAGTAACATTAATTACATACAGATTACAGTTCAGTTATTATTCATAAAGCACGTATCAGATATGAAAGATATCTGGACGTCCAGAATCTAAAAGCAGGCGCACAATTCCCAGCAAACAATGTAACCAAAAGTTCATTTGCAAGCAACGTCCATAATTCTATTCAAAAAGCGCAGATATAGGCTCGCCATAAGGGGAAGTCACGGGTGTAATCATGGCCATCTCGGAGGGCTGGCTGGCCGCGAGAACATTTAAATAATCAACAACTTAAATCCGAGCCCATAATCACACCGTTCATTTGTAACTAACACAGCTAACAGTACTGCACGGCAAACGAAAATATCACCATCAGATAGGCACCGGCTCTCAAGTTCAATATTATTCAGAACTGAGAAAAACAATCGTGGCTCATTAAATTGCGATAGCGAGTCAGCGATTACCCGCTTCCAGTTTCCAGTGCCCCTCATCTGTAGGATTTCGTATAGAATTTATCGAAGCTCTATAAGAGCGTCGATACTAAATATCTTCAGAAACTGATTCACAGAGAGAAATGTGGCGACTACATAATGTAACGTTTAGTATAAATTATAGTACTAGAATCGTATTACAAAATTTTTATTCAGCTCGGTTGTGCTTGGATCTGTTCAATAAACAAAATAAGCTTTGTGGGTATCATCATATGAGTATCTCTATCTAACATCTAAGTATCTACTGTCTAGTAGCTGCAACAGTACCCCAGGAAGTATTTCCAAAACGTTCCTTGGATGTCTCTGATTAAGTGTAGAAGCCAAAGGTACTGGCGCCGTTTGTAGAAGTCTATTTTTTATCCCGCGTTACTTTTCGAACACTAGGAGTTTTTCGATGTGTAAGCATTGTCGATATTTATAAACCGGAAGCAGACCTGTACTGCAATGCATTTAAGATATATTTAAAAAGGGAATTAGTAACTTTAGAAATGAATCTTCATCATCATCAGCCTATGTTTGTCCACAGCTGGATATAGGCCTTCCATTACGAGGAAAAGATACATACATACGTACATATGATCACAACTATTATCCCCTAAGGGTTAGTCAGAGACTAGACAAAAGCACCGCAAAAGCAGTCCACTCAGCGTAACAGGTAGTGAGCATGTCGCCACTATAAGCTATTGGATGGTTGTGCAGTTCTAAGTTCATTAGTCGCCTTTTACGACACCCAAGGGAAGAGATGGATTGGTAGTATTATTTTAATGAGATTAAAATAATACTACCAATGATTAAAGACTTAAATCAGCTTTAAGATAAGACGCTGACTAATAGAGAAAATTCAGAATATAAATAGCACTAATTAAAAAATAACCGCACAATACATAAACGCAGCAAAACTAGGTCTTGTTAATAACATTAAAAGCTAACGGTCATGTCGGTGGAGTGGTCCTAATTACGAGAAAAGCTGGAGTCACTAAAAAGCCCTTTACCGTCAATGTATCAATCCGGCAGATAGAACGGAGCGATCTAGCAGGCTAATGAGGCCGGCCGGCTAAAGGGACAATTGGTTGGCAGCAACTGAGAACTATCTTTCAAACATTAAAAGGCTGTTTCTCTTCTACAAGAATAAGAATTGATTTGACTTTAAATAAGGTTTAAAAACATTTTAGATTAAAAAAAAGACTTAAATGCTACTTTCGGGTTACATATGCACTAAAAAATTATTATTGGGTCCTTACCTATGAAATTGGTGTTTTTATTCTGTCTTAGCAATTTGTCCGTAACTATTAAGTTTCAGAACATTCTTATAAAATAATTGCCTCTTCTAAAAATAGACCATATATTTTAGCTCGTATTATTTAATTTGATAATTTTTTGTAAGTTTAATTGTGTTAAAATTAGACACAAAGACAATTATTTTTAACTGCCTCCCGAATACATCATTTGATTTGCATTAACATAAAAACGATGAATAATTTTTATCAAGCGTGTTCACACACATATTGCTAAAGCTTGCCTAATGATACATGCCAAATATTATTATCTCTGGATTTGTCGTTGTGAAGAAAACTGATAAAATGTTAGTATGTAAAATGCAGACATCCCCAAAATCTCCATACAAAACACCAATTTCATAGGTAAGGACCTAATATATCTCATTTAAAAAATACGAGTATATGTTAATTTTTTATATCCAATTTTTTGAGGTAATGTAAAAAAACTTTAAATTTTTAGAAAATTGGGTCACAAAAACATCAAATTTCTTGATGGTATCAAACACCATATTAAAGTTGAACTTGATCAAACCATTGATTTACACATTCTATCAAATTATATGAATGATAGACAAAAAAATTATGATACTGTTACATAATCTAACTTTACATAATCTAACTTAGTTAATAAGCCTTTATCTCAATTTCCTAATGTTATTCTAATTAGTTAATCACTTATTTGTAGACTATTAGTTAATAAGATAATTCCTAATGTTATTCTAATTAGTTAATGACTTATTTGTAGACTATTAGTTAATAAGCTCTGTATCCCTAATTATATTTGTGTTTCCGATATCTCAGACCCATATAAGCCCTCATCCTTGCGATCCCAAGTTAGTTCCATTTCAACATCCAAACGTGTACCATTTCTTGTATTAGTTTAAGTTTAAATAATAAAATATTTTTTTAAAAAGCCAAGTTTACTTCACGCCACATAACAATTTGGCGCAGTCGGTAGGATACGTGTGAAATCCGTAAAATCGAAGTATAACGTACGGTACGATCTTCGTAAGGCGACAGCATCACCAGTACGGCAGCCCCAGGCTTTTGAACACTTCGTCGGACCATGCAGCTCCTTATTATACTATTATTGTGGTATACCACAACAAACTTAGTTGATGGAGATACCCAAATAAATCCACTTCCTTCCAATTCAGGGTTGTATTATGAAGAAAACGGAGAACTGCTCATATCTGAAAGTTCATGGAAATTGATCATATATAGAAATTTAGAACCACTATTCCTATCACGCGACTCCTTGAAACGACTCGTAAATAATTATAAAAATCTAATATTACATTATTCCAATGTCCCTAGTATAGTAACAACTAATTCCTTTATTAAAGTAAATATTGATAAAATAGATTCAAGACTAAACGAACTCAATTACTACGCTGAAACGCGTTAAACGAGAACTTATCGATGGTTTAAGCTCTGTTCTTAAATGGCTCATTGCAACACCAGATGCTAAAGATGATAAACATTACGATGAATGCATCGAATCATTATAAAAACAGCAAATCTCTACCCATGATATCTTAAAACAACAATTGCAAATAATATCCTCTACAATTAGTAGTTTTAACGAAACTGTATTAAAAATTTCCTACGATGAACATACGATTAATGAAAACATAATTAAAATAAGCTCATTTATAAATACAACTAGTACTTTAATATATAATTTAACTACATCTGAGAAGATATCTTCAATCTCAATACAACTACTTGAAGCTGTTATATCATTGGAAAAAGAAATCGATGATATCATAACAAGTATATTGTTTATTAAGTCTGGGGCGATCCATCCTTCGGTAATATCTACTGTGCGCTTATACAAAGAATTACTGTCTTCTAGTTCTTCAAGACCAAATAAAAATTTAGTCGCTCCTATCACATTGCCTAATATACACCAAATCTTAGAATCAGCAGAAATAACTTCTTACATTTACATGAATAAATTAGTTTATGCATTAGAATTCCCTCTTGTTCATAATGAAAAGTTCACTATATATCACCTTTATTCTATCCCTGTCCAACATCCTGGAACAAACCTTTATTCCACTATTCTTCCTGAGCAAACGTACCTAGCCACAAGTACTACTCTTCATCGGTACGTGACGCTGACATCAACAGAGAAGTGCAAGATATTTTCATCAAATAAAAGAGTCTGCAAAAGTCTTCCAATCTATAACTATAACACGAAGCCCATATGTGAAGTAGCTATACTAACAAGTAATGAAAAGAAACTACCACCAATATGTGAGACCACAACCTTCGCAACTCACATCAACACTTTTCAACCTTTAAAGAATAACCAATGGATCTTCATACTACAAAGAAAAACATCCTATGCTTTAGAATGCAATCTAGAAACAACACACAATCAAATATCTGGTACTGGCATCATATCTCTGGACCGCGGATGTAAATTATATACTCCATACGTCACACTTTCAGCTGAAGAAGATGTAACTACCAATATCACTCATCCGATTGTGACAGTAACAATTGAAGATATCTGCGATCACAAGAACACAGATTTCAAGACTCCAGAATTGATCCCAATCAATTTCAATAATATTCCTTTAGATACCCTGCACACCCTCAAGGAACAATTGAAAAGTTATTCCGATAATTTGAAAAAAGGAGAAAAAACCTTTATACAAGAACACTCAAACAAATTTTCAATATTTAATATGACATTGGGAATACTTATGATGTTATTCCTAATATGGAAATGTGTCCTTTTCAAATATTTCTCCAGAAAGAGAAACTCGAATCATTGAAGTGGCTGCATACAAATCTTTAATAATTGCTTCGATAAATCAAGGCGGAGACAAAATATAGAGATACCCATGGCAACAATAGATACTACCACTTCTTGCATCTCAGAAGATGAAGACTACAGCGGCGATGTGTCTACAATAACAAGACAACCAACCTCACAAAGATTAGGCAAAACCGCCCAATCCTTGTTTTAAGGGGGGAGGTGTTACATAATCTAACTTTACATAATCTAACTTAGTTAATAAGCCTTTATCTCAATTTCCTAATGTTATTCTAATTAGTTAATCACTTATTTGTAGACTATTAGTTAATAAGATAATTCCTAATGTTATTCTAATTAGTTAATCACTTATTTGTAGACAATTAGTTAATAAGCTCTGTATCCCTAATTATATTTGTGTTTCCCATATCTCAGACCCATATAAGCCCTCATCCTTGCGATCCCAAGTTATTTCCATTTCAACATCCAAACGTGTACCATTTCTTGTATTAGTTTAAGTTTAAATAATAAAATATTTTTTTTAAAAACCAAGTTTACTTCACGCCACATAACAATACTCTACAACTTGATTTATTTATAACACAAATTTTAGATGTACAGGAAATAAATCAGCCAAGAGAAATATGACTCACTCAACTCAGAAACAAGTAATAAAGAGAAGAAATAAAAAAGCAGAAATTTTCAAGAAACACGAAGTATCACCCTGCAATCGAAAGCCAGCTCAGCTTTGAAAATCTGACTCAAAGCTAACAACATGAACTAGAGATTAACTAAAAAATTAACAAGGCAATTAAAAATAGTCATTAATAATATTAATAAGAGCTCATCAGATAAAATAGTACACGAAAACGAACCCAAAAGAGTCAGGACAACAAACTACATCAACATATCATAGACATATCATCACGCCTTTTCCCCGAAGGTCCACAAGGGCACATGTGTTAACACCCACGATTCGCCAGCCAACAAAGTCAAACCAACTATTAAATTAAAACAATTTAATACTCGACAGCTTTGAACATTTCACAAAATCGATAATGTAAATTTGCTCAGAATTAGGCATATCAGCCGACTATACTGTTTAATGAAGTGTGGATGCTACAAATGGAAGAAGTTCGGTTCACTCGGCGCTTACGTCAATTTCCTGGTAATAAACATTAAACAAACATACGACGGAATCGTGGGGCAAGGCAATTAGCCCGACAGGCGACTGCGGGTGACGACAGCGGAGCACACGAGTGGGTATAACTATTGAAGGTAGAATTAAATCTCTCAGTAGAGCCTTTAAAACTCAGTTAAGATTGATTTTAAGGTAAATCGGTCTTTATGGCCAAGGAGTTATATTCTACGTAAAACTATTTGGATGTTTAGGTTAGCGAAGATTAGTTTAAGATGACAAAATAGAAGAGATTGGATGGAAAATATAACAGGATATAGATAGAAAAAGTAAATAATAGGTCTTTACTTATGAAATTGCCGTTTTGTATGGAGATTTTGGGGAAGTCTGCATTTTCCACAATAACATTTTTCAGATTTCTCCACAACGACAAATCCAGAGATGTGTGATATACACATATTGCTAAAGCTTGTCTAAAGTAATGATACATGCCAAAAATTATTATCTCTGGATACTCTTCATAAAAATTATTTATCGTTTTCAAGTGAATGCAAATAAAATGATATATTCGGGAGGAACGTAAAAAGAGTTGTCTTCTTTTCTAATTTTAACACAATTAAACTTACAACAAATTATCAAAACAAATCAAAGGAGCTCAAAAATATGGTCTATTTTTAGAGGAGGTAATTATTTTATAAGAATATTCAGAAACATAATAGTTACAGACAAAATACTGAGAGAGACGAAAACCGCAATTTCATAGGTTTCCTATTAAAAAAAAGCCTAAACTGCAAATAATATCGTACAGAAATAACTATACAACATCATAACAGTTTTTTCCATTGTAAAGCAAACTCTATTTATTAGTCCGAAAGTTTTTTGCAAAAGGAAACTGCTTTAGATTCTACCTAAAACTAAACCAAGAATCTCCCTTACAAACCCCCGACTGCAATGAAGTCTCATTAAAGCGATAAATCTGTTAGCAACAACAGTATCTGGCAATGTGTACAAATACGAAATTGATTGCTTCGTGTGCCGTGTGACATTTTCAGCGTCGGCGGGCGTTGGGAAGGGCGTGGGGTGCGGGGGACCGCTTCAGTGTGACATTTGAATAGCTCTGTCCGGACATGTACCGGCACCCGACGGCAGAGGCGACAATGTTCCGCGAACAACGCACAACATAGCCATTGAAAAGAAAATTTACTTTTATTCGAGCACTGACAATGAGGCACCATATTTTTCGAGCTCGAACGTCGGACACTAGAATATTCAGTCACATACATTTCAGGTTTGGTTGAATCTCATTATTTAAAGAGAGCTGTAAAGAGATGTCAAACACGTAGACCAGACGTTTGTCAGTGGAGGACTAGGCTCAAAAACTGCATTGGTATCTTGCTTGCTTTTATACTTCAAAACAGAAGTGCTTGCGTTCCGATTTGAAAGAGAGGCAGTAAAATATCTAGGTACTGTGACGCAGTTGTCTTATCTGAAAAGTTGACAATGTACGTAAGTACACTGTGTTTCCTGTAAAAGTCGCTAATGCAATTATTACTGGGGTCACATGTATTCTAAATGACACTTGTCATATATGCATTAGGCTAGCAGCCACTTGCCTCCAGGTAGTTTATGTATTTGCCAACATGTTGAATCAAAAAGCGCAGACAACTTGTAAACGGTTGAGACAGCATACTAAACAGATGTAACTAGCGCTTAGCTAATCCTATAAAACCATGTAATTAATCATTCTGCTATCAACTCTGCAGAATTCACTCAGCTTAGAAACAGAACAACATAATTCAAAAGCTTCGTATACGCAAGGAGGTTAAAGCAATAGAACATATTCAAAATATCGCTATAATCTTTTCAAGTGTATCTTTGCTGCGGATTGTACCTTGTTTTGTAGTATATTATATATACTTTATTGCATATAATAATACAAAGAACTGATACAATAACAAAAAAGCAATTGGCGGCCGGCCTTATTGCTGAACAGCAATATATAACAGCAGTATATTTATCTTTATAAATATATTTTTCCTTTCCTGCCACTCTTTAAACAAACTAATGTAAATAAATGTCTTGTTATCGTCAAACCCTGCGTATCTCACTAGCCTTATACCCAAATTAAGTAAATTCTACTTGTCTTCATTAGCTATTCCAGATAGCCAGATAGATTTTACCAGATAGTGTCAAATAGACACTATGCATGTTGCCATGCACCAGGCACAATGTCAGGCAAGCGATATTTATAATCAACTGTACATAAGTTTTATTCAAACTGGTACAGGCGGTGGAATCGAACCCGCGAGCTCTCGAACGAGTCCCGTCCGTCCCAACTCGGTTACCAAAGAAAGTAAAAAGAACACAAAGTTCTAAATAGTGAATTCGCTTATGTTAACCTTTAATTTTTACTCCTCACATGACCAAACGTGGATAGTTTGACCACCACAACTAATTTGATTTGCAGATTATGAAGAATACTTTATTGGTGTATCCCCCTCGAATTTACTAGTTGAAACATAAAACAAAGATCGTGTAACACGAAACGGCAATAACACAATAACTGAACTGCATGACTTGAATAGGCTATATTGCCTGAACGTATGGCCCACCAATAATATTACCTACGTGACCTTACATAGTGATACACATTTCAAACAATAAATGCGTCATAACGCTTCTGCATTAGATTATCAGAATGAGATACGTGTCCTGAAATAATTTTATGGCTTCGTATGGCGGCTTCTAAAAGTTATAACTGGCGAAACTATTGCCAAGTCGCAGAGGAATTTCTAAATAAATATTGCTTAAGCATTATATTTACAATATATATTAGGTCCTTACCTATGAAATTGGTGTTTTGTATGGAGATTTTGGGGAATTCTGCATTTTCCATACTAAAATTTTATCAGTTTTCTTCACAACGACAAATCAGGAGATAATAATATTTGGCATGTATCATTAAACAAGCTTTAGTAATATGTGTAATATCACACTTCATAAAAATTATTTATCGTTTTTAAGTGAATGCAAATAAAATGATGTATTCGGGAGGCACTTAAAAAGAGTTGTCTCCGTGTCCAATTTTAACACAATTAAACTTACAACAAATTATCAAAACAAATCAAAAGAGCTCAAAAATATAGTCTCTTTTAAGACGAGGTAATTATTCTTTAGGAATACTCTGAATCTTAATAGTTACAGACAAAATACTAAGATAGAATAAAAACATCAATTTCATAGGTAAGGACCCAATATCTTATTCGTTTGGTGAAAATAGAGCATGTCAAAATTATGAATGATTATAATACTTGTTTATGTAAGCCGTATGTTGAATTGCCAGCTTAATATACCTACGCGTGGTCGACCCTTCGAAACCATCTGTAAACGCTTCACACAATTCGGTAGTATGAATCACAGATCAAGCAAACTAATAACAAAACGATTACAAAAGCTTGTTGTAACCTAAACATCCACATCGAGACAAAGTTTCAACAGATTCACAAAGACTAGTACTAATACCACGTAATCACATGCGCAGTAACCTATGTTAATGCAAGCGGCGAAGCATCTATTCCACTCACTAGCAGCTTCAGGATTCCTCTGCAGCTATGTGAGAACTTCGCCAAACAGAAGCTTGCGAATTGTTCGTATATATTTGTATAAGAAATGAGTAGCAAGCAGGAATTGTTAACTTTTAAGTTGCGCTTGTACATAGCCAAATAAGAAAACAATGTGATTTCTTCGTGTGCGAGTTTGGTATTCGTGATTTTATATTGCATTGCTGCTTGCACTTTATTGATTTAAGAAAACTGACTATTGGTTTTTGGAACTTCTTTCCGGGTACGTGTACGGTTTTTGTTGCAGACACAGTTATACACAGACTATTACAGACAACAACGCGGTATCACACTGATACTGAAATATTATAGAAGCTTTTATGTCTTACTCTTAAAAGCTTAATGTGTCTCTTTTTTCTGACATATATATGTCATTTTCGATCAACAACGTGTCTTTCTCCATTCCATTATAAATAAATAAATATCCTCAGACATTCACACCTATCAACTGGTCCCATTACCCCCTAGCAACTAAATGCTGCTTGTGTTACGGATACTAAATGACGGACAAATATATTTAATAGATAAATACATATAATTATTCAGAATATGCATAATATAATACATATATAATGAACATCCAAGACTGGAGAACAAATGTCTGAAAATTCATCACCCAAACACTTGCCTCCACTGGGGATCGAACCCAGGACCTCTTGAGATGGCGACGCCTTGAGACCGGCGTACAGACCACTCGACCACGCAGGTCGTCGATTCAGGTCGTCCATTCAGTCACTCATCATCTTATTTAAAATTTTCGTTATTCATTTTGCAATCACCACGATGGACAACTTATTCAAACAACTCCAAAATCTTCAATATATTTTCCATAAACCTGTTTACGATAACCAAGTCTTACAAATTAAACATGCTCACGATTGTACCAATTTGTTTCCAAAAGCAGCTAACAGTGCAGTTTTTGTAGAAATACTTCAAAGTCATCCGTACACTTTGGCGATGACGCTGAGGCAAGACAGGTGACGCGGTGATGCTTCAAACTGAGGTCTTGGCTGACAGCTGACGAGGCACACGAGATTAAACAATGACACGGCGTACTTTACCGTTCGCCACATGCGCGAGCACGCGCTTCTATCATAAAAAACTGGTACAAAAAATATGCTCTCGAGTCCAATATGCTACGAAATTAATATCTACCGGCACATGCTTATTTCAATCTACAATGGGTTCCTCCAAAAGAGGCCTGAAAAGCGATCAGCGAAGTAGAATTTCATTCTGTTCCCCTAACTACCTTTGCCAGTCGATTCTAAAAATGAAAAAAAAGAAAAAAAGAAAAAGGTCAAAAAAGACGAGTTAAAAATGAGTATTTTTAACTCGTCTTTTTTGACCTTGTAGCTTATAGCATCTTTTAATTGGGTTTAAAATGGTGGTTTTAACTTGCTAAGTTATTGCTCGATTTTCTGAGGACTAAGACTAAATGATGAATGGTTGGCATAGTTTTGCCGTTAGAAAGTGTAGTCGTCCTCAACCTAATATATACGTCCCACTGCTGGGCACAGGCCTTGAACAATCAAATGAGAAGTATGGACCGTAACACCACCACGCTGGCCCAATGCGGATTGTTGGGTGGAAACGACTTAACCAACGACTAACGAGCCTTGGTGATCAGGCCTTAGATAGGTGACCAAAACATTGTGATCTCGAACTCTTTCGTTATCGTTCCTTTCGCTTCGGAAAACACGATAACAATTGTATTGTAAAATATTTAGATATATAAAACGACATCGAATTTGAGTAATTTGCCGAGCTTTAACTAAAAAAAGTCCCGCATATGCCGAGATGTGGTTCCGTCTCGGCATATGCGCGACTTTTTTAAATAGGAAGAGTGATTTAGAGTTGTCATGTGTAACCGGTCGATTTGTCCTAGTTAAGGAAGCGGGTTGGTAATAAATATGCAAATAGATATACGGGTAGTTTGTACCCGAAGGCCAGAAGGCGTACCTACACCGATAATTACCGCCTCGCCATTCAACAGTTACACTCGAACTTACAATGACCACATTTATTCAGCAACAAATACTGTTAGCATTTCCTGGTACGATCACTACTCATAAACTTTATAGCCTCTAAATGAATTATGGTAATAACGAGAAATGTAGACATAGAGGTGAACGCGCAAAGTATCGAATAGAGAGAATACAGAATAATTTTAAATGGAAATGACATGGGTGTACACATCGTACAAGAAGTTGGTGAAAATTGACCAATCCCAGTTTTCTAATTTATTCTAAAAAATATATGGAACGTTGAAAACGATGACCAAGGAGAAATAAATATTTATTGATTTATTATGATGGAAACAAAAGAAACAGTTGGGCCAATCATGTAATTAAACTCTCTCAAGGTGTCCTTGAAAGAGTTATATTCAACGTTAAGAATAAGAAAGGAATCTACACCCAAGTCCTTTTTTTCTTTAAATATGATAGGTAAGCCCTTGGCTTTTAATCTCACCTGCCGGTATGTGACGATAAGGCCGAAGGTGGAAGCGAGCTTCACCTGTAATCCTCAACAACTGAGGAACTGGCTATCTTACCTCTGATTTCCGGAACACATCAATGCCTATAATATTGTAATTATGGCGACAAATTTAGGTAAGACGGTGTTAGCTAGCCAGGCGGACTTAGAAGCCCTACCATCAACCAAATCGAGCAGAAAAACGCTGCCCCCGTGGAGAATCGAACCTCGGACCTCCCGATCAACACCCGGTGGTTTCAACCACTAGACCAGAGAGGCTGTTAAAAGTGTCTTGTTTTTCTGACACAAGAACTAACATTAAGAAACGGAGTATATAAACAGTGCAAGAGTCAAAACAGCAATAGAAAACAAGACGATGTGTGAAATGGGACATTTCAAATATGCAGTCCAACCTTTTCGATTATCACTTTTCAATAGTTTAAGCGATGTGCGGGCATATATATCGATAGAAAGGCTCCGTCGAAGATATACACGGCCAGTGGGCAGGCGTAACCTAACGCTTAAGGCAATTGCTATTGTTTATAAACAAGCGGCGAACACCTTACATGAAACAATGCACTAGGAAGTTACATTATGTTGGCAAGTCCACACATAAATAACTGTTACATAGGTGTTGTATGCGTAAATTTGTTAATTAGATGCGATACGAATAGAAACGAAATTGTAGGCGAAAACCGGCGAAATACATTGAATTATAAATATATTCAAACTTTTACGTCCAAAAAAATCTGTACATGAGGAGGAATGAAATCAAAAAAATTTATTAAAAAAAGAACAAGACCTTAATCAGAAAGCTTTACGTATTCTTTATGCAATTGAAATGGAAATAGAGTTAATAGATCTTTGAAACTATAGAAATACATTCCTACATACATACATATAATCACGACTATTATGCCATAAGGGTTAGTCAAACAAAAGGCAAATGTGCCGCAAAAGCAGTCCCCTGCCATAGCCTGCGCTTCACAAGCAGTGACTGCACTCAGTGTGACAAGCGGTGAGCCCGTCGCCGCTATAAGCTATTGGATGGTTGTGCAGTTGTAAGTCCATTAGTCGTCTTTACGACACCCAAGGGAAGAGATGGGTTGGTAGACGAAAATAGAAATGAACATAAAATACACGAAAAAGTAAATAAAATGCCCAAGGCCAAGTATATTTTAAATAAATTAAAGGGTAAAGTTTTATAATTAACAAAATTTTTTCTGCAAAAGGAACAAAATAATTGCTTTCTCAATAAATATCTCAAATAAAAACGTATTTTACGTAAAAACATTACAAAGTTGTTCTATGGTTACTAATAGATTCTTCGCGTAGCCCTGGACAAAATCGCATAGAGAAGTTTCCACGATTTGTCAATTCATAGGTCCAAAACAGATTGTCTGCGGAAAGGTAATGCATGAAAAACCAATTACACGTGGCCTGAAGTGCAGACTTATGACCACTTCCGCTGGCGGTGAATATAAAGCATCCTCGTGTGTGCCGGTCACGGATAGCTTCTAACTGCTTCTCGTTAGCACATTATACCCACGTCGTGATGTTTCCTAGATCCACGTCTAACTTATTACCTATATACGCTGAGTGTTATGTTAAAGAGTTTTCCGACTATTGTATAAATTCAAAACAGGCATATCCTAAATTACCATTGCTTCGTAGGCATACCTATATACGTCCCACAGCTGGATAAAGAACTTCATCCTACACGGAGAAACGCATGAGGAGCATGGGCCGTAACCACCAAGCTGGCCCAATGCGAGTAACGAGCCTTCCGAAGCAGTGAGGAACTCGAGATCACAAAGTTTGTAGCTTTGTTTTCAATATCGAAAGCCAAAGCGTAACCCACTACGTCACCGAGCTCCTCATTACTGCTTATTTCAATTTGTGTCCAAGCCAGCCGAGTTGGGACGGATGACACTACTTGTACAAGAGGTCGCCAGGTCGATCCCACCGCCTGTACCTGTACCTACCACTGATTATGAATAAAACTAAAGTACAGTTTATTGTGAATATCGCTGTCCTCACACTGAGCCCGGTGCATGGTAACATGCTCGCCCCCTATTACTGAGATACTGACAACATAAAATATTGGGTCCTTACCTATGAAATTGGTGTTTTTTTTCTCTCTTAGTATTTTGTCTGTAACTATTAAGATTCAGAGTATTCCTAAAAAATAATTACCTCGTCTAAAAATAGACTATATTTTTGAGCTCTTTTTTTTTTGATTATTTGTTGTAAGTTTAATTGTGTTAAAATTGGACACGGAGACAACTCTTTTTAAGTGCCTCCCGAATACATCATTTTATTTGCATTCACTTAAAAACGATAAATAATTTTTATGAAGTGTGATATTACACATAATACTAAAGCTTGTCTAATGATACTTGCCAAATATTATTATCTCTGGATTTGTCGTTGTGAAGAAAACTGATAAAATGTTAGTATGGAAAATGCAGAATTCCCCAAAATCTCCATACAAACACCAATTTCATAGGAAAAGTGGGTGTTAGCACCTCGTCCTACCCTTTCGGGGAATGAGGCGTGGCGATATTTATGGTTCTTTAATTTCAATTTACACTGATAATATGTGAAGCCATCGATCTTGAGTCATCGAGACGCCGGCGCCTGGCGTGAAACTTAGACACGTGCATACTCGTATTATTGAAATACGTCGATAAGGCTGCCTGTCCATTGAAGCGGAGAGGAAAAACGGAGCTTGACTATGTCCAAGTTTACCAAAAGCATCGCTTCAAATCTCCGCTTTGCTGATCCGATATCTCGATTAACCAACGGCGTTCCTTGAAACCTCCGCTCCCTCCCTTGCTCCGTGTTGGTGGACAAGCAGCCTTAGACCACCAATTACCATCCATAGAGTTTCGCAGTTCACAACCAACAATTTCTCCGTCGACGATATTGAGTTACGACGAGGCGCTGATGTTTTATGATCCGGTCCATCTCTTCCGCCCTTGTTGGTCCATGATCACTCGTGTCGCCGGCGAATAACGGTGCGTCGATACCTCGCTATTATTAATCTTACCATTGTATTACACTCGTAACATGTGCGCAATGACAACAGTTATTGCGATACTCGGTTCTAGCGAGTTCGATTCTAATCGATAGACTGTCTCGAAGGCGATCGTCAATACTTCTGTAATTATCGATGTTGTAAAAGGAATTTGAAACGTGAACATCGAAGAAGCAGTCTTGCAGTATATTACGAAGATTATTCAATTATAATTGCCGGGCAATTGAATAAAGGCTACAATAAATACTTTTTACGATCATTGATACTTTAAAAGTACTGTAGGTAAAGAGACAGTCAGTGAGATAGGTTTTAAAGTTATATGTGTGAGTGTTGTGTACGAATAGACATAGATGTTGAAAGGTATAAAATTACGTATAATTTGCAAACCCATTAATTGCCCTACAATTTGATTGATTTTATTCAACGATTATATTGTTAGGCATGATGTTCTATATGGAGTGATTGTCTTCAAACTGAAATATTTATTTCATTTATTACGCTAATCCGTCTTTGCAAACACCACACAGAGACATGCGGCAGGTGCCAAAGTTTTTTACCTTAAATAATGTTAAAGATGTTACAACTGAAATTTACCAATCGGTGCTCATAACATCATTAAAACCCAACGATCTGACTTCTGACGTGCAAAGACCAATCCAACCAATAGAAACTAATCCATAGGACAATAGACCCTCATAAAAATGTGTGCATTTGGAATTCGCGTTAAGCACACCCACGGCCATCTCAGGCGTTGTTCACCTACCCTCTCTCCAATTACGATAACCATCACTCAAGGCGAGCGGAACGAAAGGGGGCAGACACCGGTTAAAACGTAAAATTACTCTTCAATTTTTACTCGGCAGGCGCACAATAAAAAACAAATATTCTCATGGCAAGTATCGACGAAACGTGACCGGCCATCGTCAAAATAGTCTGTTGTCTTATTGGGCGGCGCGGGCGTCTCACATCGTACGAAGTGCTAAAGTGTAAAGAGCCAGTGAAATTTATAAGCTTGGCGTCACGATTATTGAATAATGACATTAGACGTGATAGCGTTAACGGCCTCGTGGTGTATGTTTTTAATTTATTCACGATTTCTAATGGTAACAATAACCTAATAGCAACTAGGAAAGGGTTTTTGAACTTTTGGTAGAATCCAATTTTCGTGACATCTATAAAGTAGGTATACATAATAAGCGGCTATTGTGGTATGGACATATTTTTGAGAAGTGAGAATGAGCATGTAACGAGAAGAGTTATGAATATGAGAGTAGATGTAATGCAGGGAGAGGAAGACCGAAGAAGAGATGGATAGATTATGTGAATGAGGACATGGCTAGAATGGGAGTGAATGTTGATATGGCGTGTGATAGGGAAGAGTGGAGGAGAAAGACTCGATGCACCAACCCCAAAATAAATTGGGAAAAGGGCAGGCTAATGCTGATACATAATAATATCAAATCAATAGTAAACTTAAAGATATCTATAGAAATTTAGCTATAGCTACATTGCTAAAGAATCAGAACTTTAAAAGTTCCCAACGCATTTTAGAATGTCTAATCTTGTATGCCTTTACATACAAAATCACAGTTAAAATTGAATGGATACTATTTCATAATCGATCACATATAATAATCAAAAACGGTATGTAATTTATTAAATCAGTGCTAACTCGAAGCTCTTCGTTTTTAGAATCTAAATCTCGATTTGAATTTTGTACACCAATAAACAATATTCGTTATTTGAAATCGATGCTTAACTAGGGACATGATTTACCCGAACGTATTTTAAAGCGATAAAATATAAGTCTCGCCTTATTTATACGTTGGCTCGTTAACTTAGGTATATCGCCGAGGGGAGTGTCCATTTGTCGATTCGTGTTTTTTTTACACCAGCCGTAGCTACAACAAATTCAACAAACGACCGGGCGTCATCTATCAAAAACACTAACGAGGTGATGCCGACTTGCCGAGCCGATTTACAATCACTGTGGACCAATAATACGCGATGATGCCGGCGAAATAACTACCACTATCTAATTTATACACGAAAATGCTGTCCGTAATTTGTCTATATACGGGAGCAATTTACTACTTACATAAACATATGTTTAAAATAATTCAGTTACGTCAGGTTCGAGGTAAGTGGAGGTTGGTGATTGACGATAGTTGCACAAGATTAGATTTGTAAAGTTCCGAGACTCCTATATTCAATAATGAGGCAGCGATGGTAGGGTTAGAAAAACTGCAACTCGTGCAAAAGGTCGGTACAATCCACGCCTAAAACATTGAGTTTTAATTAAACTTATGTACATTTACCACTTATCCATTATACAGGATAATCAATCCAAATGGGTCAGTGAGAGGAAATCAAAAACTAAGAGATAGCAAAATCTGTTAATACACACCATGACATTTTAGATAAATTAATAATGTCATTAATTTTTTTACAAACTAAATGTTTGTGTGTCAATTATGCAAACATATACACCAGAAAAAGTTCAAATATTCCAGAAACCACATCTTATAAAGTAAAACTTATGTACTACATTGTGAATATCGCTTGCCTCACATTGTGCCCGGTGCATGGCAACGGGCTCGCCACCTGTTACATGGGGCCTTAAAATATCTGGCAAAATGTGGATTTTCCCCCGAAGGGGTAAGCAGCGGGAAAGAGGCGTGATGATATGTTTGTTTTCTTTTGTCTTATAAACTAATAAAAAGCGTAAAAAGATTTAAAACAACTTACACATAAAACTCACAGCAGAACAAGCGATATAATTTCTCAGACAATTGTGTGCATTGTAAAAAGATACAATGAAACCGTAACAGGGCCGAAAGGTGAGAAATAATAATTCTCCTCAAGCTTTACACACATGACACGCGTGTATTCGAGTTCCGTACAAAAAAATTAATTATCGAAACGCAGCTCTATTGAAAAGACGCCATATGCGACCGATAATTATTGGCCTTGAATGGGAATTCCGTTTTGTGGAGGAAATTAAATTATTTGGCTGTCTCTACAAGCGACTGTTAACTTTTTCCATTACTTTTTTCAACACCCCGCCCGGAGTTGGTAATTTTTTCATTTGCAGTTTATTCAACGGCAACGAAAGCCTCTTTTTACGGTCGTAGTTTTCTAAAGTATAAAAAATTAATATGGCTCCCTTTTTTATGATAACGCACTTTACGCCTAAAAATTTTGTGGATACTTTCTTTTCGGGTTTGCTTAATTAACCGCTACGTGACTCGTCGATAAGGGTGTGACGGTATTATTATTAAAAAAGTTTTATTTTTACTCTTAATAACCGATAGTTTAATGTTATCCTAACTCATTTCTAAAATTTACCGTCGATACTAAGTCATAAATGGTATAGATGAAATATCAAGAGACCAAGAAATTGATTATAAACGAAAAGTGGGACACTTAAGGATAAAGGCATGAAGCCTCATAGAGTTTTGAAACTCTTTTTCATGCATAAATTATAAGCAACCTGTTAAAACTACAGGAGATCGACTTCAAAATCCAGAGGGCAGAGAAAGATGTATCAAAGAGAACATGGCCTACCTATGGCCTGGAGAATATACCTACTTATGAGATTCATTGGGCTGGTCATATTAGCCGTAGAACTGACGACCGTTAGAGTCGTAAAGTTCTCGTGTGGAGACCTCGTCCCGGTAAACGTAGTGTGGGACGCCCTGCGATCTTCGTCGGTTAGCTGTAGTGGGCTGGATGATTACGTCCGAAAATCGCGTGCGGTGGCGTTAGGGGAGGCTTATGTCCTGCAGTGGACAGGCGTGGGCTGTTAATAATGTTGAAGTCCATTGAAAGAATGAAGCTTCTTGCAGCTTCTGCAAGAAAATCAATAAGACATACAATCGACTGACATTACTTCCTTCTCGTCATATCAAAACCAAAATATCCAAACATAAACTGGTTACCCAAATGTCAACCTTCAGACTTTGGTCAATTAGCTTCATTTTAACACAACTGAGTTACTTCAAACTTGTCACTTAACCCTGTAAGCGTATCAAATATCAATTTGCATAACGTAAAAGCACATACGCCGATACAGGGGAGTACACTAACATGATTATCTCTTTACGTAAAGTATCTGCGAGGATGCCTTCTTAATTAAAATGAGCTTTATTGACGGTTTAGTTGATAATTACTTTACGGTTCAATCCGATTATTGTTTGCTTTAAGCATAAGAATTCTATAATACTTGTAAAGTTGGAGCTCGTTGGCGTAGTGGTTCGTAATCTTTGACATTCAACATTAAAAACAAAGCTATTTTCGCCATGTCCACCAAATCTTTTTAATCTCTAGTTCTTCTGTCTTTCAGAAAGCACGTTCAATTGTCGCAACCTTTAAGACCTTTTAAGATACCCTGACACCACCCACTAGAGACACACACACCCTGTTAGAAATGTTCAACTTGGAGCAAACTTCTCTACTACCAACATAACGCTCTCCCAATGAGCTGTGGCATCGTTACTCAGAGCAGGTCACAACACTTCAAAGAGATATTGCAATTAAAAGACCTCCTGGCTAGTGAACGGTTTGCATAATTTGGCACCCAAGAGCACTACCTAAACTGAAAAAATTTACATTGAAATATTTTTATACGCAATTCACAGAAAAAATATATGCATCAGTTTTTGCTAACCCACAAAACACAGATTAAGTAATCAAAAGATAAGATAATAATTAAATGAATCAAGTAATATAATCCATAATTAGCCGAGCGCAGTCATCATCGACCGGTGAACTATAACTATATTACTTAATTATCGATGTTAACTTGTAATGGAAATCTCAATCCGGTTTATACTAGTTAAGGCGTTTGACTGGGATATTACTGCCTTAAAAATAATTAGCTTACGGCAATCCCATATGAGGTTGTAATAAATATAACACCATTTCAACTATATCTGTCTAGCGATTACGTGTAACTGGTTAATCGGAAGTTTATTTCGTTGATGTAGGGTTAATAACCTTGTTTACACCTGGTAAGCAGATGTTTGAATGTAATAAGCATTGTGATCTTCTTTAATATGTATTAGAACCATGCCAAAGATAAATCTAAACCTAAAGGATCAACTGAAGCGAGAGTTCTATTAGCCATAAATGCACTGTGATTATTGAAATAGAAAACTGCCAATTTCATAACAGAAGAAGAGCGTGGTGGGATTGTAAGACGAGAATAATTAAGTTTAAATAATCCCGAAACTGCCAAAAACAATGAAGCCAAGGGCTATCTAGTTAAATTAAGAAAAAATATATATACCCACTACATTTCTACAAAAAGACTAAATACGGACCGAAGAGGTTATCAACTGGCAAAATTTCTAACTGGCAACTTTTCAAAATGATTTTTAACGATCAAATTATCAACTTGAAGAAACGGATATCGGTTCTATAATGGAATTCAGTGGAAAATATCACAGAAATATTAGCTTTGGAACATAAATAGCACCGAAGTAACAGAAGCGCATCAGAGCAGCTCTGACGCGGAGGCGGGTGGTCCTCACTCAGCAGGAGCCCACTCAGATCAAACGCCCGTAACTCAACGATTCGCAGTTAACTTACTATCTACCGCGACATCCAATACCTCCAAAGAGGAAGTACTAAAACAATCATAGCGCTATCTCAAGTTGCACACAACATGCAGTGACGCTTGAAATCCTGGAGAATATTAAATCCCCGCTATCAGATGCAACCGCTGCGTTTACGAATAAAATAGTCTTAAAGATAATATCCACAATAATGAGGAGACGAGATTGCGTGACGGCGAATTAAATGACTTTGCGGTTACTTTCAATTTGCGGGCAAGTTGCTTGTTAGGTGTTGCCATAAAGCTGTTTATGGCCAGACGCTTGTAAAATGACATAAAATATACGACGACTAATAAACATTCATGATTAAAGAGCGGTGAAATTTAAGGTTGAGAATGTCATGTAATATGGAATAAATGATATTGATTTATTGACTACTAGCTGTGCCGCGACGTCGTTCGCGTGGCTATTAATTTAACGCCGATAAAAGTTTACAAAAGTGTTTTGTGTGTTTGTTAACACTGAATTGTTTTTTTACAATGTGCTCAACATTACATTCCTACCAACATTAGCAAAATGTTGATTGTTAATAGTTGAACACCTCTAATTATTTAAATAATGAAAATAACATTTCTTGTCAGTATCATCTGATTAATTGTTGTCATGGTGATAAATCTCTGCTGTCGTGTCTTATTTTAAAATGTCGAGAAATTTTAAAACTCGAAATGAAATTACTTTTGACGGAATATGTCACACAATACTCGGTCGAGCAGATATTGATAACCACGGTTACACCCGCGCAATACCATACCGCGGGATAAAAAGTAGCCTATGTCCTTCCTCAGGCCAATCCAAACGGTAAAGCCAAATGGCTGGACCGATTTCAACGAAATTTAGCATGATGATACCTTTTATATCTAAGATGTGGAAAGTATGCAACATCTTACATACTTTTTATTCCGGAAAATTAACGGGTTCCCTTGGGAAAAAAACCAACCGCGGACGATGTAGCGGGCAACAGCTAGTCCTATAATATTATATTTGTTCTATAATAATCAATACCCACATTAAATCAATGTGGTGCGGCAAAAAAAAATCTTTCATCATATTGAGCCACCAACGGAGAATGTTAGATGACGCATCGACATGTTTAACTTTATGGATGTGTAAAGACTTTTATGAAACTGTTGAATATACATCAATACAATGATGGCGGGTGTTTAAATCTGAAATACGAATACAAAATAACACTTTCAAGTTGATACACAGAACACGGGAAAGAGGCTTCTTGAGGGGTTGATAGCGAAATAATCAGTAATATTTTTTTTTTACCACTTCTGAGGTAGAGTCATTAAAAGTACGCCGGTTTCAAGGTGTCGCCGTTTCTGGGGCAGATATGTCTGATGAATTCGAAAGTTTATACTGGAGTAGCAGGAGGAGCTCGGTGGCGTAGTGGTCAGTGCGCTTTGGCTTCGATCGAAAACAAAGCTACCTTCGCCGTGGTCTGGCCGTGGATGGGTGACCAAGACATTGTGATCTCGAGCTCCTCCTTGCTTCGGAAGACACGTT
Organism: Parapoynx stratiotata; assembly: GCA_910589355.1. Taxonomy (NCBI): domain Eukaryota; kingdom Metazoa; phylum Arthropoda; class Insecta; order Lepidoptera; family Crambidae; genus Parapoynx; species Parapoynx stratiotata. The sequence goes on along the minus strand of OU342468.1, from coordinate 1,828,978 downwards.
AAGCCGTTGGTTCCGCTCACATTTGTGACCGTTTCTACCAACCCGCATTGGGCCAGCGTGGTGGTGTTACGGCCCATTCTCCTCATGTGTCCATTTTGCCATTCTCCATGTGCCCATTCTCCACAGCAATGGGACGTATATAGGCTGATGACGATACTGGAGTATGTACCTACCTAACAGGGTACCTTTCGATCGATGGGTGGGCAAATATTTGTGATCTCGAGCTCCGTCGGTCGCGGCCGTTGGTCCCGGTCGCTATTACAACCGTTTCTACCCACCAACCCGTATTGGGTCAACGTGGTGGTGTTACGGCCCATCATGTGTTTGTTTCCATGAGGACGGCCTGTGCCCAGCAGAGTACGTTTTCGCCATTGGTCCATAGAAACTGACCCTAAGCTAATTGGTGTGAGCATTATTTCGATTTATGGAATTTTCAAAGCAATAGTGAAAAGTTATTATTTAAGTTTCAGTGTTCCACATTAGTCCACATCATCGCTTTCGGTGTCAGACGAACAAACATAATTATAATTAAAAATATATGAAACACTTAATTTACCAAAGTATAGACAACAACCTTCACATTTGTAAGTAAATTTACTGAGACCTGAAATTATACTACCGTCGAATTTCAACGGTAAAAATTTTATAACACATAAAGTCCTTTAATCCAACAACAGTAACATAAAGCATTATATATTACTCGTAAAACAATAAAACGAAACCGTTCAGGCACCGTTTTCAACAGGGAATTTGGATAACGAGATCAAACCCCGTGTCCCCGAATTACTGTAAATGTCTGATTAAGGGTCCGTTATTTGATCTGTGGTCAGGTTGACCGGTAGGTTAAAATATGGACTAATGGTAAACGTATGATGTGATATGACAGCTTGTCCAATAGTCGAATTTTAAATATAACTAAAGTTAAATAATCATAGACAATTCAACCACAACACGATGCTGGGATTATAAAATGGCGGCTGGAGGCACAGCTGATGTAATATATATTGATTCGAATTTTAATCACAATCTTAAAATTTGTCAAGCTTTTGGCGTTTCTATTGACGCTATTGGTCTAGATTTTAACTATTACTACAGATTAAAAAGCTCGCCCTAAGGCTAAGTTAAAGCTAAAGTGAAGCCACGAAGGTATTCGCATACTAACTTCATAGAAACATGAGGTTTTATCATTTGGGTCGCGGTTCGATCCCACCGCCTGTACCGCTGAATGAAACTTAAGTACAGTTGTTTGCGAATATCGCTTGCCTCACATTGTGCCCGGTGCATGGCAACTGACTCACCACCCATTTCATAGGGACTTAGGCCCGTATTACGGAACTATACTCAAGCGAAGATCTCTGCTTGCTCTCTGTTAGAGAGGGATGGCGCTATTGATCCCACACAGCGCCATCCCTTTTTAACTGCGCTCAAGCAGAGATCTCCGCTTGAGTTTGGTTCTGTAATACGGGCCTTAGACCTATAAAGCGAACTATGAGTGTAAATTGCCTCTGCCTTCCCCTCCGGGGATAGGGGCGTGATGATGTAAGTATCAATGATTTTTTCAGCTCGAACTGCAGAGATATTTTTCTTTAGTGGCATGTCACATATTACGTCCTGGGTCTGTGATTGTGTAGGCGATGAGCTAGCCACTTGTTACTACCCCTTTAGGATTTTTCATACCAACCCTATTTTTGTATTGCTTGGCCCAATGTGGTCTTAAGGAACACAGTGCTGCTTGGACTTTCCCTACCCCTTCGGGGATTACGGGCGTGATTGTATGTATGTATGTATAAATATACATAAATACTTATCCAATTATAGTTTGTAAGTAATGTTTTGTTAGCTTGTAGGCACTGAAGATTGTACTAGTCTTGCCTTTCCCTATAATCCCATAGAGACGTATACGCAAGTCGAAATGAAGTTCCGTGTTATACGCATTGCGTCAAATGTAGAAACATGCCCAAACATATGAAGATTAACAAATTAGGCTGCACAAAAGACCAAATTTCAACTGATCTTCAATCTTATGATATTTGCAATGAATTCAATGGGGCGGAGATGTTTCTACTATTAGGTCCTTACCTATGAAATTGGTGTTTTGTATGGAGATTTTGGGGAATTCTGCATTTTCCATACAATTTTTTTTTCAGTTTTCTTCACAACGACAAATCCAAAGATAATAATATTTGGCATCTATCATTAGACTAGCTTTAGTAATATGAGTAATATCACACTTCATAAAAATTATTTATCGTTTTTAAGTGAATGCAAATAAAATGATGTATTCGGGAGGCACTTAAAAAGAGTTGTCTCCCTGTCCAATTTTAACATAATTAAACTTACAACAAATTATCAAAACAAACCAAAAGAGCCCAAAAATATAGTCTATTTTTAGACGAGGTTTAGTTTTTAGGAATACTCTGAATCTTAATAGTTACAGACAAAATACTAAGAGAGAAAAAAAACACCAATTTCATAGGCAAGGACCCAATATTAAGACGTAAGTAACACACGCGTATCGTATCTAATATTGCCACTGGTCTATCTACATCCCACTGCTGGGCACAGGCTTTCCTACAAGGAGATATCCAAGGAGTACGGGCCGTAACACCACCACGCTCTTTAAGACTACAACAGTCTTAGAGAATCTTAACACAGATGAACGCAAAAAAAATAAAAAACGCAATATCACATTCGTTACCCATGACAATTAACCTTACTATGCATAAAGGAAAAGGCTTCAATTTAGAAAACTTATTTTGTTACAAAAACATAAATATTTTGAGTTCTATAATTTTATCGTTTAAAATGAGTTCTTTAAGATTTATAGTTTTACATTAAAGCCTTTTGCATTTATAACTCTAAACCACAAAAACAACGTATTTTTTCTGAAGTTCGACCAGTTTCAATTCCCGATTAGGTTTGAGTTGAAAAAATAAATAAAAAAAAGTCATTATTAATTTATCCAAAATCGAGGTCAAGGAGCCTAAAAACAGATTTCGCTATCTCTCGATTCTCCCCACTGACCCATTTGGACTGGACTTCAATAATATTTATTTCCGTTAATATCCTGTATATTCATACCAACAGGTGTAGCCTAATTCGGAATGCTTGGGAATGCTCGGAATGTCGTGAATTAGCAGATTAATGAAGGAGGCTTCGGAGGAAGTCATCAGAGAACCATCTCCGCGGCGGTAAACCAAGTTTAAACGACTATCGCCTACAAAATTAAACGCAAATACAGCGCCTGAACTGGGTCAAAAGACGCTCTATTTTTGAAGAAAAAACTTTTATTCTGACACAGACACGAGAATTTGCAAATATTTTTTTTACATATGACAGGCAAGCTCTTTGCCTTGATCTCACCTGATGGTAAGTGACGATAAGGCCGAAGGTGGAAGCGAGCTTCATCTGTAATCTTCAACAACTTTAAAAACTGGCTATCTTTTGTTGGATTAAATAGAGAGCAGTCCCGCCAGCGCCTCCTACTAATTTTATCTACGTACTTTACTTAAATATTTGTAGCTGGAATTAAAAAAAAATTTTTGGCAGAAAAGTCTTTCCAAATATAAAAGAATAACAAAAAAACTAAAAGAATTGTCTTCAATTGAGAGTCTAGATGAAAAAACATACATTTAATTTGATTCTAGCAAGTTTACAGTTCTGGTTACTCATAGTAACGGATCAAGAATGAGACGTTTAAAATCAGCTCATGTGTACGCGATAAAACGCAATAAGAAAGCCAATTTAGCTCGCTAACGAGATTGGCTGAATCGCGAAGTTGATTAGGCTCCATTAGAGAAACGCGGCGACATTCCGCGCGGGACCGCAGCAGACCGCAGCGTCACGCAGCCGACCGGATTGAGGCGCCGTTACTTCATCAACGAGACTGATTTTCACTAAGCGATAGAGATTTCGAAATAGTGATGGTAGAAACTCTTCATGTATTTCTCCATGAGGAAGGCCTGTGCCCAGTAGTGGGACGTATATAGGCTGAGGACGAACGAACAATGGTACAAATTAAAAAAAAAATTCAGGCGCCCTCAAAATAGAGTTTTTATTTCCTGGTTTGGCTTTAGACCTTCCGTGGGTTTCTGATCACATATAGAAAACAATACAGACTACTTATTTCTATAACAAGTTATATATGTACATTTATTTAACCCCTTGGCAGGTATCGCGAACACCGGTGTTCGCAATCAATACATGTTTCTATTGGCTCTCATTTTTGTGCCCGTTGAATAGTAACAGAAGTTTGTTGTAACTGCTGTAAATTTTATCGCTTTCCGCTAACTTACAATTGCTAACAATCACTCTTACGAAGCTCGAAGCAAAGTCTTAGGATCAGTGGATAAGAGTACAGTCGGGGAAGTTGGCGGTCGACCAGTAGAGTTTTTTTGGAAAGCATTATTTTAAAAAGTAATAGAGTCAGTAGTAATTTATGAATGAAATGAAACATCTTTAGTTGGTCTATTTTGCATGATATAAACTTTTAAATTACTATCTTACTTTTTTCAATAATGCTTCCCAAAAAACTGTACTGGTTGACCTCCAACTACGACTGTACCATAACAACAGTAGTTACAATAGAGTCAGTTCAGTCATAAAATTATCCGTTTCGAGTAAAAGGTTCGCTGCATCTAAAACAGCAATCCATTTCTCTGCATATAAGGTGTGAGAAAACACCACATTACATTGGGCGTGCGAACAATTTTCTCGCGCGGTAACGATGGTCACGCAATCGGTACCGCAGATGCGGTTGTACGAGATCGGCTTGTATTATAATTGTTTAATTTGCATTCATAATGGTGGCTAACAAGCGCCGATTGCGATCGGCTAGTTCGCGCCACAACGACAACTCGATTCAGACCGATCCACGCACCCGATCCCTAGTGACGCTGGCACGTGTTATCGATAATTATACCGATTTGATATCGTGATCGGACTTTTAGGTCGTAAAACATTTGAATGTGCAATGAAACCCCGGCCATAATCTATTTGGCAACCATTTCGTGCTCTTTAGAATTGTTTACCAAACAATGTTCAGAATGAATACTGTATGGGATACTCAAATTACTATCGGAGTTGAAAAATTTATAAACAACTTTACTTAAATGTTTAAGCAAAAAAAAATGCTCTTAAATAGGGTACAATTTTTTTCAAATCTCCGAGAAGGCATTTTTTTTTCAATTGAAATATGTTAGGTAGAGAATGCTTCAAGAGCAAGATAAACATTTTTCAAATCATTTATTCATTTAGGTATGTCACTGTATGTATACTTTTATGACGTCAGAGAAGAAAGCCGATTGATTTGTGAAACTACCAAGAGCCCTTTCCTTAAGAAGAACGGGAGAGAAATTAGGCAAAGTTCATTTACTCTCTTTACAATTACCAAATTTACACTATCTGTTGGAAAGGTAAACACGATTCTTCGTAATTGCCAAGACTAGATAAAAATTAAAAGAAAAAATTAATAGTAGTATCGATAAGAACAATCAAAATCCCCACACCCCACATACTTCCGTAATTGCCCCGTCTGAATACGGGTTACTAAAAAAAAATCGGTATCGATAACAAACTAATCGTTGCAACATAAAACACTACTCGATGCTCGAATCATTACGTCCAACGGGCTGTTTATAGTTAATTACAGTTATTAGCGCGTCTAGGCCCTAGAGACCGTCACCGATTCTGGGCCACTGCGAACTGCGCTAACTTTACGACATACAAGCAAGAAGCGTTTGAATACACATGAATAAAGTTTGAATACACACGTATAACACCGAGCAATTATACAGAGCTTATTCATAATTCATGTGTCGCAATTCGCCGGTGAATCTCCTGGGAGACTTATCGTAGTAGTCCCTTTGTGTAGGCTAAGAAATATCAACACAACACATTGCTTTATAAATAAAACGATCCATTTAATTAAAACCCTTTGGTTACACTACGTGTAAAATGGTACACTTTTGCATATCATTCCGTGTTTCATAAAAAAATTGTTTTTTTTAGTTTTACATCACATCACACATATCACGCTTCTTTCCCCTAAGGGGTAGGCAGATGTTCTGACACTCACATTTCACCTGTACGTTTCGAAAGAAATATGAAGTCTTTTTGTTATTGCTGAAGTTTAGTGTACTACTGTAAGGACTAATTCTGTTATTTTATATAATTTTAAGTTCGACATCTAATGATTTTTTTTAAGGAATTCGTGCAAGGGAAAGAAAATACTCACGAGGCTCAAAAACAGCTACCGAAACTCACCATCAGCATAATCACATCATGTCATTACAAAAATGATTTGTGTATAAAGTCCGGTAATTTAAGTATTTCAATTTCGAGGTAAACAAACGACTCCGGCGCACCACTCCATAATAACATATAATCTGTAGTCGTACTGCACAGCGGGAAACAATTTAGTAAAAATTTCGCAATATATTTCACGTTTCGAATATTCCCCAACGAAATTAATATGTTGCTTACATTTTTACAAACGAAGCCGATAAGTTATATTGTTGTGGTTTTTACAGTAAATAGGTCAGCTTAAACGGAAGGGTTTTTTTTGTAAATGATGTCAATTAAAGGGATAAGCAAAACTTGCTGCTTCTGAAATCAAAAAAACTGCTGGATTTATTGTGACACTAGTTTCTAAAAGTGAAAGTGCAAATTCAGTTGACAAATTGACGACCTCCGCGGTAGAGTGGTCTGTATGCCGGTCTCAAGGCGTCGCCATCTCGAGAGGTCCTGGGTTCGCTCCCCGATGGGTGCAAATGTTTGGGTGATGAATTTTCAGGCATTTGTCCTCGGTCTTGGATGTTTATATATATTCTAGATATTTATATGTATTTATCTATTAAATACATTTATCCGTCATCTAGTGTCCGTAACACAAGCAGCATTAGTTGCTTAAAATGGGGCTAGTTGATAGGTGTGAATGTTTAAAAAAATATATATAAAAAATCAGGATACTTCTGCCCTCCTTATTGCAAACGCAGTACTTGCAAAATGGCGGTTCGGAGATAAACGCGGTAAACATATTTTTTGAAATCTAAGCAACTAGACTTTATTATATAACATTTTATGTGTACCAAAAAAGTAATAAAAAAATCTATCTTTCTAATGATATATTTTATTATTTACTTTATATACAGCATCTATACAAAATGTGGAATACTGCGATTCCATTTACCATTTTGAGATTTCTAGCAATATACTATTACTAAGGCCAAATGCAGTAACTGTCTTTATTACTACAATATCACCTAGCACGTGTTTAATACTACGTTTCTATTTAGCAATTATGTACTTATTTCATGAACGGTACTAGTTAAAAGTGTTGTCTTCAAATATTTATGTATAAGAAATACACCATATCTACCATATTTCTGCCACGGGTATTTGCAGGCATTTTTGACATGAAAGCTGAAAGAATTTTTTTTTCTTTATTTTCGTAGGACTTTTATCCAAGATATGCGCCAGTCCTATCTTAGCCTATTATAAATAACTGAATCACAATGATTAAGTACTAGGCATGGCGGATGTAGTAAATAAAACACCATCCTCGCTTCTCCCGAACCAGGATTAGCCAGGATGGTGTGAAATATTCCAACATCTATTTCATTAATGTTCCACGTGCCCGTCTTTGCGCTTGGTAACAGACAAACTCAATCAACAAGTGATGGAAATCCTCTATGACTCCACAAGTTTCACAATTTGGCGATGCTAATTTTTTCATTAGATATCCACATTTATTTTTAAGGTAAAGTACACTTTAAAAATAAGTACGAGACTGTTCGAAAGAACCATGTCATTGATTTTAGGAACAAGAGAAATTTTATTCATGCATATAAAAAGACTTGTACTTAGCTCTGGCGTTGAACCCGGATGTTTTGAAAACTAAAACTATCACTATTTCTAATTAGATAAAAAAAAATTCAGTATATGTAAATTTGGAAATTCTGGCTGTCTTATAGCCAAAATTTCCAAATTTTCAGAAAGATCTGTACCAAAAACGTCATCGAATTTAGAAGGTAATTAGAAAAACTGCATATGTAATGTTTCATAGTAACATATACTGCAAAATTGATATCTAAATAGAAATAGTGGTAGTTTTATAGCCAGAATTTTCAATATTGATTGATATAAATTTATAATTTCGTTTGATGTATTGAATATTATATTAAATATTATCAATCTTTGACTATGACTTTTTAGATTTACATACGTACTTGCATTGTTGACAAATATGCACAATGCTTAATAGTGAAAACACCATAAATTAAAACATATTTGATGTGCAATCAGATAGCAATTGCGATGATAAATTAAAGTGTAATGGCAAATACTGAAATCTTGCGCTAACACGCCGCGCTTGAGCACGCAAAATACGTCCCGCGCATGCGTAGTATGATAACTTCCGTATTTACCATAAAAAACAGCCAAAAAGCATATGTAGGTCACCGCGACCTACACCAGAACTAGATACTTCAATAGAGAAAATAATAACACTCATCAATACCACAGGAACAATGAATAAATAATTTATAAGCACCACGGCCTGGCCTAGGCCTAGGCCGTTTAGTCTTTGAATGACGTGTACGCACTGATTTGCTAGCGAGAAACGCAGCACTGGACATTGCGGCTAAGGTGTGTGTAAGACAGTAGCAAAGTGTGTGTAAGGTTCTTGCTTCTCTCAAACGCAGCACTGTAGAATACTGCATTTATTCTTAGCAGAACAATAGTAAGTTTTCGTTATATTCCATACACTCAAATGCAGTACTGTCGAATACTGCGTTTGCCTTTAGTTACTATTCGCTACAATTAATTATTATGTTAAATAAATTTGCAGTAAACGAATCAATTACTGCACATTGCTTTAGTATATGCTGAATACTGCAGTTCTTGATAGTTTATATAATAGTTTTGTGTAAGTACTGCATTTTTTGTTAGATAAAAAACATAGTTACGATAAAAAAAAACATTGAAATTATTTTTTTATATATAGCTTAGGCCCATGAGATGTCATTTTTGCAAAAAAGTGAAAAAGCAGGGCAGACTTGTGGTACAGGGGAAATGTGAATGTTAACACCTCTCCCCACTTAGAAGTTCTTTAAGCAACAGAATAGAAGTTTCAGCACTTTTTCTATGAAATCCCAAATTTAGAGCTTAGCTAAACTGGTTTCCAATGCGCGAGCGTCGTAATGTGCACATCCTTACTACGCTATTCAAAATCCTTAATGACCTTAATTCCCCATTCTATCTTCGTTCCCGATTCCAGCTTTTCCCACTCGTCCTAAGCATTCCTGCGTTACAAGAAGCCTGGTGATTCCGAGGAGTAACACGAATTCCTTTTTTCACTCGTTCTCGGTTCGCTCTGTGTTGTTGTGAAATGGACTGCCATCAGAGATACAAGAATGCCAAACCGGTTCTTCATTTAAGACCAAACTCAAGAAGCATTTTCTAGCGCTTTCTTACTAAAATGGTAACTACACATTTCCTCATTTCTCTTCTTTTCAATACAGACATAGTGTATATAGTATGTATCATATACTTTATATATTTTTTTCTTTCCTCTGTTGTTTTTATATAGACATATGTATTCTATAAATATATAATATATTTTATCTATTTCTTTTTATTTTATTATATTATTGTATTTGAATTTTAGTTTTTATTATCTTTATATATTTTTCTCTTTTGCACTGGTGTCTCTTCCCTCTCCTTACTAAATATCACACACCTGTGATAGGTTGGCTGGCAGAGATCTCTTTTATAGATAAGTCCTCCTTTGCATACTTTTTTTATTTACTGTAATTTTGTTTATTGGTGCAATAAAGAGTTTATATATACATTCCGAAGCAAAATAAAGAAGTTCCACCATTCCCTATTAACCCTAAACTAACTACGTGTCATAATTTACCGGTTAGTAGCGCCTTGAGCAGTATGTTTCATTGCGAATAGCCACGATATAATTCACAATGGCGGTGGGGTGAGGGTAAGTACAATAACGCCTACTCGGCATTCTATTAATATCAAAATGGCATACGTGTATAATTTGAAATTGAACCAAACCTATTTTAATATTATACGAACGATTTAATTGTACAGGGAAGCGCAGCATTTTTAGGGTCACAAGGTGGACCGTGATTTGGCGAAGGTACAGCCAGATAAGGACAGATCAGTAAAAAATCTTCTGGAAAAGATTTTTTCCAGCATTGGCTGTTTGCTGATGATATAAAATACCTATGATGTAAAACTTTAGCATTGACTTTTTGTTGCTATACATATCGCGATAGAACTTGTTGTTATACATAAACATAAATATATTAAGATCTTAAGATTAGCAGATTAGTAGTAGTATAAGTTTAAGATATCCAGAAAATACGGAATGAAAAAATGAGCGTTTTCTCGCCAACAACCTGCTGTACAGGTTAGCGAGACTTTAATTATAAGTAATGTGGTGTATATTTTGAATAAATAAATAAATAAAAATAAATAATGAAAATAGGTGCCTATAGTACGGTAAAATATGCTATTTAAATTAGAAAATAAATAGAAGATAACTAGAACAGTAGACAGAGAATCTAAGCAAGGATTGTCAAAAGGATCACGTCCAGTCAAGAACAATTATCGTCAGCGTGTGTCCACGCGACTCCCAAATTAAAATCACTGCCCGGCACCAAACTACCATCATAACAATACAAAAGGTGCCGGCTGTAGCAAAAAACCTTATGAAATATTTAACTGGAAGTACAAACACGGGAGAGATACAATTGCACGTGTAACACATGTGTTTAATTACTGACCCGACGAAATCTCTGAGAGCAGCTCCATTACGACTACAGCGATAAAGTAAATAAAATATCAACAGCTAACACCCCAGTACAAAATGATAGGACGCGAGCAAATATTTGCCTTAATAAACTTCTGACATTTTGTAAAAATATATACGAGCACCCACAAAAATTAACTGCCGCCGTTAGACCATTTTATAGGCGGCAACAAACGCCCGCTTTAATATTAGCCAAACAAGGCCCTTGGAGGGTTAAAAAAACTGGGTAACACATGGCGACATTAATTTAAAATTTAAGTAAGATTATTGCGCGGTCCCCGGTTTATAATTAACCCGAATACTTCAGACGGGGTCTTTACAGTGCGAAATTGCTCTCAAATTTTAATCTGGCCTTCAATGTTACATTTGGGTTTTAATGGCGGACTATTATCGCCTCTACGTGAAAGCTATAATGTTTTCTTAAAAGTGTTAAGAACCGGACCATTGCTGTAACTTAATACGAACTTGTAAGATAAGACGTGTAAAGGATTACATGATAGGTGGCGAGTGAAAATTTTGAGAATCGTACATACGCGACCAAGCGCAAATCTGCCCACGCGCAGCCGTGGGCGAAGTACGAATAATGATGGACATCTTCAACTCCGCCTCGTTACGCCAAATCTAGCCGGACTAATCAAATTAACATATCATGTTTTTAATGTAGACTACAATGCTAGAGCCATATTAAAGGTCTCAGTAATGAGTTCGCTCAGAGTATAAATTAAGTATTCAATGACAAAGTAATAACGAGATGTTGAATTGTCAAACCATTGTTCAGATCATGAATGATAGGATCATTTGTGAATATCTTATAAACGACGAGCCGAATAAAATTAAAGTTCGTCATGATAAGGCCGCAACTGTGTCCCGTACTGAAACAGCATTCGTGTTCTTAGCTGGAGATTTACGATGCGTACGCGCAGCGAACACGCACCGCGACATCGCTCGTATGCGTGTCGCGTTATCGCCGAACGCGAGCACTCACCAAATTAACCCGCCTCATGAAGACAAACGGCCCACATCGCACATTTCAAATAAAATTTATTCAAATGAAGAGCCAAGAACTGGACAGAAAGACATTTTCTTTTTTTTTCTTTTTGTTAAATGAAAACTTTTTAGCAGAGCTGAGAATTTGACCTCATAAAGTACTTAACGACATCCAGATCTTATCGATTGCATAAATATGCTTTTAATTTGTTTTGTACTAAACAGGACTTGTAATTAAATGGTTATCAGAGCCACATCTTGCAACCGTCAAGTAAAAATAACAACTAAGTAACATTCCTACATACATATATACATACAATCAAGCCTGTAATCCCGGAAGGGTTAGACAGAGTCCAAGGAGCACTGTGTTCCTTAAGACTACATTTAGAAATTAGGTTTGGTCAGATGAAAAATTGTGAAAGAGTAGTAACAAGAGGCTACCTCATCGCCTACACAATCACAGACCCAGTACCCAATACGCCCTTAGTCGCCTTTTACGACTTGTTAGGCAAGAAAAGCAGTTGGTACATTATATTTGTATTCCGGACCAACACGGGCCCTCACACGTAACATTCCTCTATTCAAAAAAGGTTAGATAATTTTAATTATAGAAATGAACAAAATTGTTAGCATATAACAAAACGCGAGCCCATTGCCAAGCCAGGGCACAGTGGAACGCAATGAACACCTAAATATTCAAAATGAATAAATTTTAATTCAAACTAAGTGGTACAGATAGACATTGAACCGACAAAGAACCGAGTCGATTCTCCACTCGGCCATCGCTGACAAAAAAGTTTTCCTTTTTGTGACAACTTATCGATATAATGTTGACTAGATAACAGTTCCAAACTAATCCATTCAGCATAATACGCAGCAAATAATTAATATTCAAACAACAATTCGATTAAGCCGATCCATGGCAATAATAGTGTTATAAGTCCGATTCCTCGCCGCAACAGGCCGCGATCAATTTCAACGCACAATGAATACCAAATACGAAATCAGCGCAACCGCACTTTTCCTAAGCAATTTTCTTTCATAGCCAATATTTCAGCCGGCCCGCGAAGAGGCCCATCTTAGGCAGAGGCCACATTGCACGCGGGCAAGCGGGCAAAACATAGCGATGGAATGTCAAACTAAGGGCCAGTTTTTTTATTCGTAGTAATAGAACACTGAAATCTGCAAAATGGCGTCAATGGAAACACCATAATGTGTGACGTCAGCTTGACTAATGGTTAAATATACGATACTTCTCTGCTCCAATAGCAAATAAAATCATATCTCTTAGGGTGAGTTGCTTTGATCCGTAGTAATAGTTACCTCAATAATTAAAATCTAGACCTAGTCTAGTGGCAAAGGAAACGCTAAAATGTATGACGTGAGCTTGATGATTATTAACTATAGAATTTGAAAATTGGACTATGTATTGATCAAGCTGACATACGACGCTCATACGGTTACGCTATTGATAAATATTTTAACCACTTGTTCAACCTGACCACGGATGAAAAAACGAACCACATGCGAATATTAGGTCCTTACCTATGAAATTGGTGTTTTGTATGGAGATTTTGGGGATGTCTGCATTTTACATACTAACATTTTATCAGTATTCTTCACAACGACAAATCCAGAGATAATAATATTTAGCAGGTATCATTAGACAAGCTTTAGCAATATGTGTGTGAACACACTTGATAAAAATTATTCATCGTTTTTATGTTAATGCAAATCAAATGATGAATTCGGGAGGCAGTTAAAAATAATTGTCTTTTTTTCTAATTTTAACACAATTAAACAAACAAAAAATTATCAAATTCAATAATACGACCTCAAATATATGGTATATTTTAGAAGAGGCAATTATTTGATAAGAATGTTCTGAAACTTAATAGTTACGGACAAATTGCTAAGACAGAATTAAAACACCAATTTCATAGGTAAGGACCCAATATTTGTGGAACATGTTGAAAAAATGACATCGCTGGAATCGTTTGAGGATTCATTTGTTTCTCTTTATATGAAAAGAAGTGAAACGATGCTCGTTTGTTTCGCTCGACCCCCGCCCGCTTGATGTGGGGCCTACCCTTAAAATATGGACCGGCGCGTCGTTGAATTTTTGTTTAGTGTGCAATTTTGAACCCGACCAGACGTATATCACGTTTTCGCAACTGGAAACCAACCAAAATGGCGTAATAAATCTAAAAGTCTATTTTCATATAAAAGAAAACCGATTAAGGCGTTTTCCCGATAGCGATCGCACGAATGAAGCTATATATTTTCATGATCGAACGGAGCCAAGATCACGGTCGCTTGACGACTGGTGCGTTCGGGAATTGAAAAGAGAAATGTTTCTTTCAATATCATTGTCCTTAAATGACGACTGATTTGCATTTACTAGTTTTCAGCGTGCTCGGTAAAAGTATTCTTATTACTGGGAACATAAGGTACAAAAGTACTTTGTAAAATGAAATGAAAAATGTTAGGCTGATTATACAGAGCACCAAGTCATAACTAGTGTTTTATAATAAAAGATCGGAAAAACTCAACAGCACTCCCAAACGCTATTGCATTAAATATTAAACTTCAAACAGAACTAGCTAAAGTAGAAAGCACTCAAAAGAGAAAAAGTTGTGATACCTACGGGCTGTTGAACCTACGGAATGGAATAAAATTGAATTTCCTATTCGGTATAAAATCGCGGAAAGCTTCTGAAAGCTATCAATAATCGTAATCAGTGTTTCAACGAGACTTCCGAACATATTAAGACATGAACCTGAACAAGACGGATATCGGGAAGTTCGTCCAAGCGTTTGATCAGAATTTTTTTATTCATTAATTACTTGTTTAATTTTTTTTAATATGACAGGTAAGCTCTTGGCCTTCATCTCACCTGATGGTAAGTGACGAAAAGGCCGAGGGTGAAAGCGAGCTTGTAATCCTGAGGAACTGGGTATCTTACCTCTGATTACCGGAACCCAACAATGCTTATAGCATTGTTATTATGGAGACAAATTACAAATAACCTTAAAAAAAAATTTTTACGTTAGAATCCATCTCGATGTTGAGTAAGAGTAGGATCCAGAAGCAAAGGTAGCTCTCTTATTAATGCTCGAACATATCCACATACACATATTCAACAAAAATGTATACAACAAACCATATTCACATACATTCATACATACAATCACGCCCTTCTCCCACAGGGGTAGGCAGAGACGACTTTCCACTTACTATGGTCCTTACAAATTTCTTTAGCTTCATCAAATATTATAAGAATCTTCATACATACATACATAAGTCACACCTTTTTCCCACAGGAGTAGGCAGAGATTACATCGTTCCACTTGCTACGATCCCTGCATATTTCTTTCGCTTCATCAACTCTCATTACAGTCCTCATACATGCTCGACGATTTCGGGCACTTTTGGCCTAGCCCTTCTAATTTCTAGTACCGTAAATACCGTTAATTTCTGTCTGTACCGCAGTCTGCCTCGTACCGTATCTCATACATGCTCGGCGATAAACCATATACAAGTGGAGTAATTATATTGATGCCTCCAGAACAATAACATTATGCCGATCAACGTTTGTTGCGTTACAGGCTTTGTGCATACCAAATTGCAATCAACTCGAATATACGAATTTAAGCAATCAGCTGTGATAATGGCGTTAGTTGAAGCAGTGTAAATATTACAATAATATTTTGAGAGACTCCTTCATTGCACACATCCACAAAGGTCTAATACGTTCCACTGTTGGGTACATCATCGTGTGTTTCTATCATAAGTTGAATTATGTTTGATATAGAAAACGACTCCATATAAAATCGAACTAGAAAAACCTTCCTCAGTTTTCTAATCGAATCATTAATCATATAATCTTAATACCTTTTGAAACTGAAGTGCCAAAAGCATTGTAATAAATTAATTATTATAAATAACTAATCAAACGTTAATATAAAGCCAAAAAATTATGTTTCGTTCATTCGAAAACGTCCTTAACCTAAAAACAGGAACAGCTAATTCTTGTATAATTGCGATTGCCAAAATAATTCTTTCGTTGTACATAAAAAGAATTAATGTTCGAGACAAGATCAACAAGGAACTTGTGATAAATGAGGAAAGATAAAGCAAACGACCGTGCGGGATAAGAATAGCCTGATAACTTCCGACCGCAAAAACAGAACGATAAATATAATGTGGAATTATGTCCGCTTACAAGGTGGTATGGCATAATGTATAATAATCTATACATATAACAACAATCTAATAGACTGATTACATTACATTAGGGAGCTCGGTGGCGCAGTAGTTAGTACACTTTGGCTTTCGATCAAAGCTACCTTGGACATGGCCAGGTCGTGGGTGGGTGACCAAAACTTTGTGATCTCGAGCTCCTCCGTGCTTCGGAAGGCACGTTAAGCCGTCGGTCCCGGTCGCTATTGCGATCGTTTCTACCCACCAACCCGCATTGGGCTAGCGTGGAGGTGTTACGGCCCATACTCCTCTTCATGTGTCTTCATGAGGAAGGCCTGTGCCCAGCAGTGGGACGTGTATAGGCTGAAGACGAGTACTATGCGCGCGCGTATAATACTCGTCTTCAGCCTCAAGCGCCTCAAGCGCTTCTTTCTAATTAGTAAGACCCGGCTTAGAAGAGAAAATGTCATGAGATTTAAGGGTTTGTCAAAAGGAAAATGACATAAGCAGTCGCTAAGGTCTTGAAAGCAATCAAACATAATTGTTCCGTGCCTTTCTTAACAGTGCACAGTGGGACAAAAATAATGACTTCATTTGCAAACATTTTCATTTTGCCACAGTATACTTTAAATGGAGTTATTAAATAATTTCACAAAATTACTCCTGACTATTTAGTGGGAATAAATAACGGTTGATAGACGTACAATTTGTTTGTCACTCGCCGGCAGCTATCTGACAGATCTCTAAGATATCGTGGTTAACAAGCGTAGTGATGTGACTCAACCATTGTGTGAAAACACTTCGGACTTCACCCGTTTTAGAGGAGGTCGAAGGAAATGAAGAAATTACCGGATACTTCAACCTTACACGACAGTCGTGCGACGTATTAACAGATAAACTTGTTTAAAATAAATTAAAAATTATCTGATTAAAACTGCTTGGGCGAGAGTGTCAACGGCTCTCGTACACAGGCCTGATTTTTGCACACAATATTTTGAATGTCCTATTAGCACAAAAACCATACTTTCTGGTCACTCATCCCGGGCCTTGCTTCTTTTACATGATTAGAAGTTCACAATTGAATCTGGCACTTCCCTGATATTGCTTGTCGTAACAGTTTTTTTTTGTTATAAATTACTATGACCATGTTCTAATATTTTAAACTTTGCAACATACAAAAGCTCGAAACAATTTAATAGCTCGTTATTTTAACAAAATAATTTTAGCTTTCAAACTGGAATGGAAAACAAATGATCATAACAAATCGTTCTACATTCTAAGCTAATCCGGACACAATAGCATACTATAAACACGGCAAATACCATAAACAAAACCAACGATAAGAATCAAAAGTAATACACAGCTAATAGCACATTTAACAACGTATAACAATTCAATAAAGTAATCTATTGTTTCGCTAAATTGTAACAAAATTTAATCGAACTCGGAAAATGTAAACATGCGAAGATTAAAATAGGGATATTGGCAGGCGAACGGTCAGGGAGGCAATAAACAAGATTCCCAAAATATTTTACTTTTATAAGCGCCCAAAGGCCTTCTACCACGATAGGCTGAGGACGTCGGCACATTAAATTCTTCAGGTTTAATCAATCGGGGTCTGTTTTGCCCCGGGGGTGTTTGCGACTTTGCTTCCGGTAGTTGATACGTAAATATGAGGGTTAACGATTCGGATCCTAGCTACCGTTGCTATAACCTCTCATCCCTCTCTTTATGATTACAGTACCCGAATATAATATCGTAACTATATGAATAGAAGAAGTAATTATTATTTCACTGCTTATGGGTCAGTGTTTTGATCCGTAGTAATATTCAAACCAAAATTCAGACCATTGACGTCAATGGAACACCAAAATGTGTGACGTCAGCTTGACCAATGGTTATATTTGCGATGCATTTTCGAAGAAGAGAAGAGAAGAAGCAATATACATAAGCCGTATCACCAGCCGCCATTTTACTAATACCAGCATCGTTTTGTGGTTAAAGGAGAATGCCGAAACTTATACGAGTATCAACAGCTTATAAACTATTTATTTCCCATAAATACATAAATAGTTTTTGATCACGTTCATCAAATTATGATATAACATAAAATCGATCGAATCGAATTATGATATTGCTTATACCATAAAAAATTGACAATGTCAAATCTTAGACAGTGAATTTGTTATCAATCAATATATTATTACAAGTTTTTTCATGATTTTTCATTTGATGTCTGAATATTAAAAATGAGGGAAATATGAACCTAATTCTTTAGAATAATTATGATATATTCACGTACGTAAATGTTATTTACATCTCTCATGTTCGGTAAGTAGGTCCTTAATACCCCCAGATGCGGGTTGTAAGTGATCAATTACCACCCTAGGTTAATAATGTAGCTAGAAACGCCTTAGGGCGGTAAGTAATAAAAAAAAAAACTCTTTCAAAAAGTTTGCGTACATCTAACCATCTTACTGGCACTAGACATCATGCATTCAGCCCAATGACAAAAGAGGTCGCTTCGCTATTTTCATCAATTTTGAATATCGAACGGCGAAGCTAAATTTAGTTCTTGAAAATAAATTTATTTATTCTTGTAATGCCTTTTTTTCCACTTACCTCACAATCGAGATGTAAAGCAGAGTAGTTAGCTCGGGTGTAAGCATCAATTGCACCCTCGAACTATAAGCGCCCTCGCTGCGCTCGTGCGCCTAAATATCTCGGGCTGCAATTGATGCCTTACAGCCCTTGGCTACTAATCTACTATTAAGGACGCATCAAGCTTAACTCATAAAAACATTTAGTGGCCAACTTTTTTTTTCATACAGTTTTGAGAAATATCTCAGCATATAATCAGAGGAAAGTAAAAATTTCTAAGTTAAATCACGTTTATTACTCAAAATATACAAATATGCATACAGAAAATGTTTCATTTATTTGGCAACAATATTAATAAAAAAAAGTAAAAAAAAAATTAATTTTCAATTTAATTTTCTAGTACAAAACCGCGCGTCCGATTTCACCTACCGCGCGACGAATTAATAACTTTCACAGGTAACCTGAAAGGCTATTGGACAATCTGTCATATCACGACATCATACCTTTCCGCCATTGGTCCATATTTTAACCAACTGGCCAACCTGACCACGGATCAAAAAACTAAGTAAAGTAAGACATAATTTTTCTCTCTATACTATTCAAAAAACGAAACATTATCTTCACCTATATCCCCCAGGCACACATTTCGTCTAATTTTGATAAGCCCCTATGTCACTGGGGATGAGGCGGTTACGATTTAGAATAACGATACTTAAGCTTCATTTACAACTCAGTACGGTGCAGTTTGAGGAGCTCGGTGACGTAGGTAGAACGCTTTAGCTTTCGATCAAAAACAAAGCTACCTTCGCCATGGTCAGGCCGTGGATGGGTGACCAAAACAATGATCTCGAGCTCCTTCGTGCTTCTGAAAGCACGTCAAGCCGTTGATCTCGGTCGCAATTGCGACCGTATTTATCCACCAACCCGCATTGGGCCAGCGTGGTGGTGTGACGGCCCCTACTCCATATCAGTGGGACATATAGGCTGAGGAGAAGCAGGAGGAAGTGTTGTTAAAAAGTGATATTCCGAAATAAAGCGAATGGATGAAATCAGGAACTGTATTAAAGAAATATCTATAAATAGATATTAAAAATCTTACGCAATAAAGTCAAATCCAATACATAAAATTCCACTTGATAACATTTTACGCAAGTTCTATTCTTAGGACGAAGTTGAGAAACTCTCTCTTTGAATTACTAAACAATCTTTAACAACAGTCATAAAAATAATATTTCGTGTAAACCGTACGCAAGTAAAGGACAAGACGGGAGCAACCATGCGAGATTAAAAAGTGCGTACTATTCGCCTGATCCCGTTCCTTCGCCTGACCTATTTCGGCTACCGTCATTACGATAAAAGCTCGCTTAATAAATTACCGCTGGCGCAATGAATTATTGTGGAAAACGGTACAGAAATATTGTCTTAATTTCTGTCACAGAACATCTGGCAAGTATTTCGTGTAAATTCAGGAAATCGCCTCTCTGGTCTAGTGGTTGACACCACCGGGTGTAGGTGGGGAGGTCCGGGGTTCGATTCCCCACGGGGCAGGGAATTTCTGCTCGGTTTGATTGGTGGTAGGGCTTCTAAGATCACCTGGCTAGCTACTACCGTCTTACCTAAATTTGTCGCCATTATAACAATTTTACCGTTGTTTTGTTCCGGAAATTAGAGGTAAGATAGCCAGTTCCTAAGTTGTTGAGGAATACAGGTGAAGCTCACTTCCACCTTCGGCCTTATCGTCACCATCAGCTGAGATGAAGGCTAAGAGTTTTCCCGTCGTATGTAAAAAAAAATATTAATGAACGGTAGGTTACATAAACAATATTGTAAAATGTCTATATTTCCTTTAGGCCCCAATGCTCTGAAAACTCCATGCTTATAAAGGAAATGTCTTGAAGTCAGGGTTGAATATCCATCAAAGTTCTCACCCCTTTTAAAATCCAGTTGCACTCCCTTGTTATATTCAGCCCAACTGAATTCTTAGGTTGGCTTCTCTCTTGAAGTTGTTCCTACCCAGTCGGAGCGTTTACCCTAGGTAGATCTATATGTTTGAAAGAATTAGCCAGGCTGTTCATAATCTCCCGTAGGTCCTGCAGGGTTTCAGGTATGATATCGATGTCGTCCGCGGATCGTAAGTGCCAGATGTATTTGCCATTTATATTGATGCTTCGTCTTGCCCAGTTGAGCGTTCTGAACTTACCTGTAGGGCCGGGGAGAAGAGTTTCAGGGATAAAACATCACATTTCCTCACACCACGGCGCAGGAGGATAGGCTCGGTGCGTCTATTCTGTATCACGACGGACATACTGGCAGTGTCCTACAGACATCTCAACACATCGACATATCGCCAATCAACTTGGCACCTCTGCAAAGACTCGAGAACAGACAAAGCTTTCTCGTAGTCCACAAACGCCATGCAAAGTGGTATACTCGTTGCCACCCGTTATATGGGGACTTAATACATCCGGCGAAATGTGAAAAGTTCTTAAAGCGCATAACCTCAAAGTTAATAAATAACGGAAATATTAATTTACTATCAAATCCTAGTAACGTAAATGAATGGAAAAGAATCAAAGGCACGTTACCAACGCAGAGAACTTAAAGTTTTGACTTACCGTTGACAAAATCTTACATGTTTTGCTCTCAACATAGTGTAAATTCTTATAAAAAGCAAGTATAACTCATTGAAGTAGGAGTTGAGGCGTTGCATAGTTCTAAAAGTTGCACCGGTAATGGCTGCCAGCTTCTCGCCAACTTCGCCATGCATAAGCACACTCATTACATACTCATGAACAATACCTTCAACATTAAACGCGCTAAATACTAATGAGAAACGTTAGCAAAAACTTATGTAAAAGTTAACGTTTACAAAAATAACTTTCATGATAATATTATCATCAAGCAACAGTGGAAATATTTTAAGATTATATGTTTGTGACCTGCCGCCTTACTCTAACCAAATTTCAATGTATATGAATTGGATTTCTGTCATTACAAACACTTTTTTGAAAAGAACAAAGGACATGACATTTGAAGTTGCATTAAATCAATATTGATTTGCCAACATTACGTCTGTTAAAGCTGAACCGATTTGTTTCCACCAAATATTCTAAATGTTCGAGTGAAAATTAAAAAAAAGATTTAACTATGGCGAATTACACTCCATTTCTACCATATCCTTTAGAACATTTAATTTGTTTACGAGTATAACAAAAGTCTGTTTTTGATTATCTTTCAGGACGCTTATAAACATTGATTTCTGACATTCCCTAAGAATTTTAATTTAAGATTTCGTAAGGATTCTGTAGTATGATTTCATTGCCTGAATAAAGAGGAACTTTAGAAGCATATTTAATAAATAAGATACTCAATCTCCCAGTCCTAAGTAAGCTAAATTATCTAAGAAACAGATAAATAGTAATACGAATCTAGGAAAATTAGTCAGTACCAATGGCGGTCACGACGCACCGGCTTAGATAGTTCGTTACTCTGTTTATTCGGTGGCGTTGGGCAGCGAGAACAATGTACGGGCAGAATCATAAATTTGAAACAATTAGACGATAAATTCCCGGTTGAATTAGTATTTTTATTTGCACGTCACGTCCGCACAGCACTCCGAACAATTTATGTAGCGAGGCGTCAAATTTAACAGCTCAAAGAAACTGATGGCGCTCTCCTAAGCGTTGGCGCTCGTGATGCTCCGTAATTATGTGCACAATTTATTTGCGAGTAAACAAAGGCTGACCAGCCTCCTTATTACGAATTCCATTGGCAATACCGTCTTGGTACTTTGAGGGTTCAATAAGGCGCATTTATTTTGTATGTCATACTTGAGCAGCAAATTAATTTTGTTAAGGGATTACTTTAAGATTTATATTTAGCACAGAGGTCACAAAAATCCTTGTAAACAAAAATTTGTAGCATAAACAATAAAAAATAGTGCTACCTGAATCATAGTCACCCGACTGAAAATTTGATATACAAGTATGCCCAGAAAGATCGGATGTACATATTACATTGGAATTTTTCATAAAAGCTCAGTATATTATTTGAAGGTAGGATTGGGAAGCTGGGTAGCTCAGTAATTTGAATGCTTTGGCTGTATCGGCCTGAGCCTATATAAATTCCACAGCTGGGCGCAGGCCTTCCTCGGGGACACAACATTGAGGAGTAAGGGCCATAACACCACCACGCTGGCCCAATGTGGGTTGGCGAGATGAAACTGTTGAAAGAGCGACCGGGACAACGGCTTAACGTGCCTTCCTAAGCACGGAGGAGTTCGAAATCACAAAGTTTTATAACCCATCCGAGGCCTTTTTCGATATCGTAAGCCAAATCGTACTAACCACTATGCCACCGAAGCTCATTGGCTGCATATTGAAAAAAAAGCAACCTTCGCTATGGTCAGACCTTAGAAGAATGACCATAACATTTTGTTGAGGGAGGCAAGCAAATCTTGGGCAAGGCGGTGATGTTACTCTTGATTTGTGATTTTTTCCTTGTAAGAAAGTCACTGGCTAGCAAAGTCAAGGCTTAATACACGCTCTAGAATTATATTTTTTGGTTGTCTATTTTACTTGAGTTTCAAGTTAACTATTCTTTAAAAACCATGTCACGTCAAATATAACGAACGTCTGCGCTTAAGCAAATTCATGTATGCAGATAAATCTCATGCGCACCGGTTCGATTTGCAACCATTACCCACTGCTCCGATCCTCGTCCTGATTAAGAAAAACGAATAAGAGCGAAACCGTGACACAAAAGCAGAGCGATAACAGCGGAAAAACGAGCAGCGAATCGCCTCCAAGCAGACGGTATCTTCGCCCGCCCGGGAGTTATTAAATATTAAAATAAACTCGCATTCCGACACGAGTCCTACGAGATACGCAAGATTATGGCCAACACAATGAGAGTACTGGCCCGATCGCTCCCCGCCTTATCATATCAAAGCACGAGCTTACATAATTCAGCCGGGGACGATATACCCCCAAGCGATCCCCGCTGATGAAAATTTAGCGCCTGTGTAAATTGACAAAGTCGAAAACTCATTGTGACCATAAACAGACCAATATTTATGGAACATCTTTGTACTTAATAATGTTTTGAATGTTTTAACATAACCATAATATGTATATTTCAAGGGAAACGAGTATCTTTTGTTTAGTGACGTACATTTTTGAAAACGTTACTTTATGAAGTTAACGAGTAAGCTTTTAAATTATAAAAAAGAACTGTGAAAGGCAAAATAAAACATATTACGCCTAATAAATCCGAGTAGCAGCCATTCATATCTGTCAATGAGGTTCATAACGACACATAACTCACATGCGATTGCTTCATCACATCTGTAAAGTGTATCGATGATCGCATCGCTATCTACACGCTCCGCCACGCCCACTCACCTGAAACAATGCATCATTATAATACAACTCACTGAGAAATGAACCAAGTGTTAAATGTCGGGGCATGAGGTATGCACGATACTACTTGTTACATCACGAACATCGTTGGTAAGGTCCAAATTGCTTGGAAACCATTGGATATATATAGGCTAAGCGTATTCGCGTAGCGTTATCGTTGTATTGCGCGACTTTGCCCAAATAATAAATGAATAAATATCCTCATACATTCACACCTATCAACTAGTCCCATTTTAAGCAACTAAATGCTGCTTGTGTTACGTAAACTAGATTGAGAATATACATAATATAATACATATATAATGAACATCCAAGACTGGAGAACAAATATCTGAAAATTCATCACCCAAACACTTGCCTCCACTGGGGATCGAACCCAGGACCTCTCGAGATGGCGACGCCTTGAGCCCGGCGTACAGACCACTCGGCACGGAGGTCGTCGCTAGGAGGCAATAATAAAATCATTCCAAATAACTCGTCCACATATGAACTGTTATCGGGCAAATAACTCAAACAATCCTTTGATGTACGATCAAAAACCGACAAGTGGACGGAAACGCATGTTGGCAATTTGCGTTAGTTGCACCATCTGTGCAAATACTCAAATAGACCACAATGGCCGTTTTTGGACAAACATTGCATACGCGAACACGATACGCCAAGTGAGAAGTGCCGGCATTACAGTAATTGTTGTATAACTGGCTCTAATCAAAATTTGTATTTATATTTTCTCTACTAATATTGTATTCTAATTGATGTATGTCACTTTACTTCAATAAACAAAGTCAAATACAATAGTAATCACCAGAAGACCTAGCACGGGCCGGAGAGAAAAAATCCCCGGAGACAAAAATACTCATTGCCTCTCGTTTCCGCGCGAAGAAGCGAGAGGCATTGATTTTTGTCTCCGGGGACTTTTTCTCTCCGGCCAGTGCTAAGCCTACAGAGTAAGAACGGGGGAGCAGTAATACAGATTATTACCGGTTCAGTATTTTAAACATCATCTTTATCATATAAGCCGCGAGACGTCCAGTGCTGAACAAAGGCCTTCCTTCAAAACATCCAGGCGTATCGGTATTTTCGACAACTTCGTTCAAAAGGACATAATAATTATTTCAGTCATCAGCCTATATATACGTCGCACTGCTGGGAGAGGCCTTCCTCATGGAGACACACATGAGGAGTATGGGCCGTAACACTACCACGCTGGCCCAATGCGGGTTGGTGGGTAGAAACGGTCACAATTGCGACCGGGACCAACGGCTTAGCGTGCCTTCCGAAGCACGGAGGAGCTCGAGATCACAAAGTCTTGGTCACCCATTCACGGCCTAACCATGGCGAAGGTAGCCTAGTTTTCGATCGAAGCCAAAGCGCACTGACCACCACGCCACCGAGCTCCTCATATATAATAATTATTTAAATTGCTGCAAAAAAGCAGAAACTGTTGGTTGCTTAAAGAAATTGATGGAAGGGTCATTGAGAAAGGATTCAATAAATATCGCATAGTGTATAGCAATAAATTATTTCTAATATTCAAGCCTATCAACTATCCCAAATTAAACAAATAGAGCTTGGGATAAGAAACCTAGATTCCATCATCTAGAAAAAAATCTAGTTTATTCGATTCTGTCAAAACAGAAACTAATGGAAAATGTAAAACTTTTCCTTGTTACTCAGATTTACATTTTACTTCATAAAAAATGTATATAATATACTTAGTGAATAATTTACAGAAGACCAGGGCAGAGCGTGCATCGGTTTGATGTTGAAAGAAGCAATCAATATCAGTATTGGACACAAGAATCGAGTCGGTGCACGCCGATGTCCTGCTGCTAACAACTCGCGAACTTCCAATAATTAAATCAGGCACACTTTTAGTGTGTTCCACGGAACCCTAAGGTTCCACGGTACTCCTGTTGGAGTTCCGCAAGAATTTGGAAAAAAATCAAAATACCTCTCTCTCTGTCACACAGCATTACAATATTTTACTATGCCGCCACCGCCGACACCTACTTGTGAGTGCGCAGTCCCTTTGATAAAAGCCTCTGAGATTACGCTATTATTGTGAACAAGCAACTTTGGATTCTAAGTTCAAGACATA
This sequence comes from Parapoynx stratiotata, assembly GCA_910589355.1. Lineage (NCBI taxonomy): Eukaryota > Metazoa > Arthropoda > Insecta > Lepidoptera > Crambidae > Parapoynx > Parapoynx stratiotata. The sequence continues at coordinate 1,802,835 of OU342468.1, read as the reverse complement.
AAGTCGAGATTACACCATTTTTTTTTCGGCTTTTTATTTATTAAAGGCGCCTACTTGAGTGTACATTACATGCTTTAAATATGTAGTATAAAGAATACATTTTCAAAGCCATTTTTTTACTGTAAGGTTTTGTCAAGTATTTCGCTTTCCAAAAGGGTTCCATCACCAAAAAAAGTTTCAGAACCGCTGAATTAAATCATTCACTATCGACATAGTTTATTGGTTCCCCGTTTAGTTAAACTATTGTTATTATTAACTTTAACTTTGCCAGAGATTCAAGGAGCTTGCTTACTCTTGACGTCACATCGTGCAGCAGGCCTGTTAAATTTGATAGGGTCTCATTTAAACGGTTAGCGAATTATTCGAATATTGTCCAGCAAAAAAATACAATTGGTCAGTTAAAATTACTAATTGATCAGCAGCTCCCAATTTGATATAGGTTTTTGAAGTCTCTTAGAGTATTTCTCTTTAATTTATATAGATTTTGTAAATACAAAAATATCATATTTGTGCATTAGTCAATGATGATAACCATTTTTACTTCATAGCACAATTTATTTCGAATTACTTTATCCAAGGTAAAACCTATAATAATATACTACATTACTTTGTAGTATTCAGTAAATATTGAGAATGAAGCTAAAGCTGATTTCGCGAGCTAAATCCCTAAACTCCTTAAGTATTCGGGATGGAGATTGTTAACGAGTCGGGTTCACGTACTATCGCGGGCGGGATCTCTCGTCGTGTGGAGGCGACTGTGTTCTGGCTAATGTCGCTTAATTAACTCGTATTCATTATCGGGAGGAACTAGGCGCGCGCGTCGCAGGTGCCGAACGAACGGACCACCGCATAAACTACTGGTTACAAACACTGCATTGAGAATCGAGGATTTAATCACATTTATTCTAAGCCCAAAAATATTAGGTTCAGCCTACTCTGGAATTTCAAGATTATTGAATAAGCTTTCTGGTGATGTTTTGAAAAGTATTAAATTCGTCCAGCACACATTTCTTTGCACATATGGACCTTATTTTACATATGACAGCCAAACTCTTAGCCTTCATCTCATCTGGTGGTAAAATGGTAAGTGACGATAAGGCCGAAGGTGGAAGCGAGCTTCATCTGTTCCTCAACAACTGAGGAACTGGTAATGTTACTGCCATAACACAACAATGCAAGCTTCTAAAAACACCGGAAAGAAAGACTGAAAATATTGTGCAAATTATTAAATTGATATTAGCCCTGTGGTTGCGAATGAAAATTTTATTTTGATGGTTAGACACATTTTACCTCTGAAACGTAAAAGTTTAAAGGAAATAAGACCAGAGACACAATAACATTTCTTGAGTAATGCTTGAGGCCATCGCTCCAACAAACCAGAAAGAAATTCTATTGTACACTCCATAATCTAAAACGATATAACATGCATATGGCAGGCTATTATCCATTAACAAATAGTAGTTGGTACCATCTTCTTTAAAGTTACGTCGCCATATTAATCCAGGCGTCAAGCAAGTTTCGTGTCGTCGGTGGGTACAGTCAGAGAAATATTAGGGCTATTAATATTCGGAGGTTGCACACGAGATAGCGGAGGTCAGGTGACCGTAATGCATGGCTTGGTACTGCTAGAGCCTTACGAGTGCACACATCTAACGCACCAGTAGTTTACAGAGATATTGTTCTCTATGAATTCGTCTTGACAAAAATATACATACACTGTAAGACATCGAATAATTTTTCTTAGATATTAAAAAAATGAGGTCTTCAAAATAGGAAATAATAAGAAATGTAAATAGTTTTTACTACTTTTTGCTCACACTAACATACCAACCCAAATTAGAACTGTATAAATGTGTAATATTATTATGGATGACGTATACACATTGCGTTTATAGATAAGTGAATTTGTGTTATAAATATCTCCGAGATCCGGTATCTCGTATTATCACTCGTATTTATCACAAAAACATCGGGATCCGAACCCAGAACAGTTGAAATCGGACGCTTTGAATCCGGGGCGTACAAACAAGATACAAGTTTTACTAAATACAAATGCAAAGCTAGCTTGTAACCATACCCACGTAAGTTTAAGACTGCAAGGAACTCCGTAACGGGCAAAAAGAAACAAAAACTAAATTTATTAAAACTCTTTTAAAATGTTAAACAGCTCAGATTAGGGAGAACGGTATCACAATTACTGTACAGATACGTGCCATAATTTCTGCAGTTAATGCTTTGTCGCAATTCGAAGAAACTGCTGCTGATCCAATTAAATGCATAAGCGATACCCGGGGCTATCTATCCACTAGAATTTGCGGTTCAGTATGTTCGCCTGTAGGAATAAATTGGCAGGCAACACGCATATTCCTTCGTTGCCATTATGCAAAATACACACACAGGATATGCACGAGGTATCATTAAACAAGTAATAACTCTAATCTTCAGCTCCTGAATCATTACGATCAGAATAAAGTAGTGTGCACAATGTATTCTATATCTTACAATTTCACTTAACAATTGGATACTGTCTGTGAAAATATTAAGAGTCGGATCGCTTTACGTATCAGATTCAAGCGCAGCTTTGCCTGCTTTATGATTGTGGAGGACAGAATAAATTCTCATTACGAGCTGGGGAAATAGAATGTTGCAGCGTTGTAATGAGATTACATTTACAGTTATTGCTACCATTAAGCTGTTTGTAGGTGTTCACCACAAATGCGAGTAACTGAGATAATACTCTATAAATTACTACACGATAATAAGTGAATTATTATGTTTGAAAGTCTGTTTCATGAGGCACATCTTCGAAATCTTACAGTATTTCAAAAATATAGTACAGGGAAATTGGTGGTGGAACAGTAAAGTTTTTTGGAAAGCATTATTGAAAAAGTAAAAGAAAATAGTAAATTCAAAAGTTTATATTAGATCCTTACCTATGAAATTGGTGTTTTGTATGGAGATTTTGGGGATGTCTGCATTTTACATACTAACATTTTATCGGTTTTCTTCACAACGATAAATCCAGAGATAATCATATTTGGCATGTATCATTAGACAAGCTTTAGCAATATGTGTGTGAACACGCTTGATAAAAATTATTCATCGTTTTTATGTTAATGCAAATCAAATGATGTATTCGGGAGGCAGTTAAAAATATTTGTCTTTGTGTCTAATTTTAACACTATTAAACTTACAAAAAATTTTCAAATTAAATAATACGAGCTCAAATATATGGTCTATTTTTAGAAGAGGCAATTATTTTATAAGAATGTTCTGAAACTTAATAGTTACGGACAAATTGCTAAGACAGAATAAAAACACCAATTTCATAGGTAAGGACCCAATATCATGCAAAATAGACCAAATAAAGATGTTTCATTTCAATCATAAATGACTACATTGGCTATAATTTTTTTAAATAATGCTTCCCAAAAAAACTACTGAACGACCGCTAAATTCCCCGACTGGATATAAATCGATAGATAGATAGATAGATGATTGTAATAACCAAACAAATAGTATTATTTATTGTAAACATAGTGCTGTAAAACATATTAAGTAGGTAATTAAACATTGATACATGTCACATCACATTGTATGCTGAAGTGTGTTTGTTTAAGAGTGCCATAAAGTTCACATCCATAAATTAATCCACCACCAAAGTTGTCGCAATGGTAACAAACGCTAAAACTCGATTAACGTCCAAGAGATGTTTCTCGAAGAAGGTAATCGAATTAAATCGACAAGGCGTGTTATATGCAAACAACGATTTAAAATCAGTCGTAAACGGGGAATAGGTAGTCGTAAAATTGAGTGTGGCGACAATAATAGGAATTGACGCGCGCCGCTCTCAGACTTGGCGATATCGTGGCGTACACAGATAAAGATCTCCGGCGTAGTTTCGTGAGAAAATTTACAAGTTAGCCGGCTAATAACCATATACATGTCAACAATGTGTCTGACCAGCGACAGTCCCGGGGCTGTTATGACCCCACAAGAATCCTCATTTTATGAACGACTCATTTGGGGCAAGGGTACATTTTACAACTCAATTTGAAGCAGGTATTTTTTTCGTTTATTGCGTAGGAAAGCGATCCTCAAGTCGCACATATAACTTAATCATCATCTTAATTTAAGAGTCATATTCGTGTTGACATAACTCCATTTTTCCTGTCCAATTTCTTTTACCGTGTCTTCCATTTGAGTCGTATACTTGATTTAGCAATCCTGACATTTGTAAATGGCGCTACAGTTGCTACAGTTCTTGTACGTAGCGTTTCTATTCGCAAGTTTAAAAAGAGCAACTAACTTATGAAAGCCACTCTTCGAATCTATTTTAAAATAGTTTTCGATATTCTGTTTTTCGTGGTGTATTTGTTTTGCAAATAAGATTTTTTTATATTTCTTCCTGTGCTGTAAAGTTTCACATCCAGTCCAGTTTTGACGACCTCCGTGGTCGAGTGGTCTGTATGCCGGTCTCAAGGCGTCGCTAGAGGTTCTGGGTTCGATCCCCAGAGGGGCAAATGTTTGGGTGATGAATTTTCAGGCATTTGTTCTCCAGTCTTGGATGTTTGTATATATTTCTATATATTCAGGTTATTTATATGTATTTATCTATTAAATAATAGGTTGGGGAAAAAGCTTCTTCGCATTTTTTAAGAAAATTCAAAACATTTTTTAATATAGTTTATTTACATTTAACTAAAGTATTTAGGTACCATTTTGTTCGATAACTTTTTGCCATCTTGTAGGTAGGGACATGATCCCATTGCTATAGAAATTTTGGGACTTCTGGTCAAAATACCGCGACAAGTGGTTTTGGCAGTCCTCTCGTGATGTTAACCTGACACTGCCTAAAGAATTCTGAAGAGACCGAAACAGGTGGAAATCTGAAGGTGCAAGGTCAGGACTATACGGCGGATGCATTAACACCTCCCAGCCAAACTCTCTTAATTTTTGCTCAGTGGCTAAAGATGTGTGAGGTCTAGCGTTATCATGATGAAAAACCACACCCCTTCTGTTGATTAATTCCGGCCGCTGTCTCTCAACTTCTTGCTTTAATCTCATCAGTTGTTCGCAGTAGAGTTCAGAATCGATGGTCCTGCCTGGTGGTAACAGCTCATAATGAATAATGCCCTTCCAATCCCACCACACACGCAGCATCACCTTGTTGCGAGTTAACCCGGGTTTCGCCACAGTCTGTGAAGCCTGACCGGCCTTTGACCACGACCTTTTTCGCACGTTCTTGTCGTACGTGATCCACTTTTCATCACCAGTTATCAGCTTCTTCAAAAATGGTTCGGTTTCATTACGTCGTAATAAAGAATCACAAATGAGTACACGGTTCATTAGGTTTCTTTCAGTGAGCTGGTGAGGTACCCAAATGTCGAGCTTTTTTGTGTACCCAGTTTTTTTCAAATGCGCCAAAACTGTTTTGTGGTCAATTCCCAGTTCTTCAGCTACGTCGTAACTACTGACATGCCGATCTTGCTCCACTTTTTCAAAAATGGCATCTTTTTTATCTGTAATAGGGCGACCAGAGCGACGTGCATCTTTGACATCAAAATTTCCGGATTGAAAACGCTTAAACCAAATTTGTGCTACTCTCACAGACACTGCACTAGGTCCATAAACATCGCAATTTTTTTTCGCGGCTTGCGTTGCATTTTTACCTTTTTTGTAGTAAAATTTTAAAATGTATCGAATTTCTTCATTAGATTCACTCATCTTGGCGGTACGAAAAACAAATGAAAATCACACATTTTCCTAATTTGAATTTGGAATTATGTTCTTTAAAATTTAAACTTTCAATGATACCAAAACCAGCCAGATACAAATAGTATAGCCAAAGAGATTTTATTACAAGTTTATACATACTATAATGCGAAAAGACTTTTTCCCCAACCTAATATATTTATCCGTCATCTAGTGTCCGTAACACAAGCAGCATTAGTTGCTTAAAATGGAGCTAGTTGATAGGTGTGAATGTCTGAGGATATTATTATTATTACATAAAACTCAACAAACCACATTTATACACTTTGAACACGTCAACACGTCCTCACATCTAAAGTACGAACACCATGATATGAGCATAAAGCCGCGTGATAATAATAATGGTTCAATAAATAATATTACAACAGCCAAATGTGACATAAGCATCAATCGTGACGTCTCAATATCTCGCGATCTTTTAACACGGAAAAGTTGAATTGAATAGGCGATAGAGCGCGTTGCGCGATGGCAAAACTGTCAATCACGAAATACGTAACAGAGAGAGCTGTACTCACGAAATGTCACGTCCGTATTACGTGTTAAGATGACAGCATACTCGATATTGCACTATCAAAATAAAGAGGCAATAAGCCTTTGTTGCTTTTGGCAGCAGAACGCCAATTTATGAACACTAATATTTTTTTACTGACTTCTAAGTACCATCATCAAAACGGATATTTAGAACTCGTACTGTCGCTGTTTCTCTAAAGACCTCTTCAAGTATTATTGATGAAGAAACCCAGAGTTACTTTAGAAAATCATCAAGAGCTCAATATTTTACAACATAGTTCGCAGGAGGAAGTTTCATTGAAACCACACAGCACACAATTTAGATTATAAATTGTGAGCTTAGACTGCCTTCCAATGGAGAGCGGTAACTTAATAATATTTACAATAAAGCTCTAAGAATTTCAAAGCTCCATTTCCAAGACTTTCAAGGTAAAGTTTTAGATGAATTAAAATGGATAAACTTCACCAAAGTACTTTAGATAGATTATCATGATACTGAACATCGTAAGTGTTGCTACACGTTGATCGACAACATATGACTTCATTATTAGATTACCGCATCTGATTTCATAAAGGTCAAAGCGATAGACATCAGATAGGTAGGATTGTTGGCTGTAAATATTCATGGAGCATCGCCGGCGTAGGCAGCACAACACGGGGGCGTCGACGAAGACGTTGACTAGAGACAATGCGATTTACATAGAAGGGCGTTCTGCGCTGTCATCCTTACCCAGAACATATGTAAAATATGCGAAACATTTTATCAAACCATCAAAATTCATAACGAGGACCCCAAAAACAATTCCATGCACCCTAATATCACCGCCATAAAATAACCGAAACGGCTTTGATGGCTTAAGTGACTGAAGAAATCGTCTTAAGGAGCACTTCTGAAATCTACATCTTTATAACGCTTGCCCGTACGTACCCCACTCGTATGGTAATTCTGGGGGAAAAAGGGCCGCTTTTTCCAAGTAAGGCTCAAAAAGCAGTGTTCGTTTCGACTAGAAAAGCACTTATTCCGTGAATACGTCCGCCCGGGAGCTTAGGGAGCATTGTACATTCGAGAAGCGTCGCTTCCTCGCCACCAACTATCCGACACCCGACGCGCTTTGCAATAATGCGCTTACCACTCTCACTGGTTATACGCCCTTATAATACCATTCTTTCCTCGCTGACTTTATATACCTTAAGTCGAAACCCATGTTGCGTTGTCACCCTTGTTAGGTAGTGATATATTCTTATCTTTTTCATACGGGTTTATTTTATGTACTTTAAAAGCAAAATCTGGGCTACAATTGTTTTAAAGATATATTTTTTAAGAAAAACTCCACAATTTCGCTAGATGGAAGGCGTCGTCGTCTAAGGTGGAGCGCGTAAATTTAAATTATGCCTTGAAATTCCCAAATGATACTTTGCGGATCTTACTTAGCTCTGGCTACTTAGATTTAATTATAGCGAAACACTCTACTTTGAAAATTATCACAAAACAGCACAAAATTCATTTATGGGTTCTGCATTTAAAAACGACTCATGGCTTAGATCAATTCTGCTTTAACATGTTTTCTCATAGAAAAAAATATAGAAACCCGGGGTTAGTAAATTATTCTACCTTCGGCAACATTACAAACACACAAAAACGTTATCATCAAAATAATCATCATACATTATAACCGACCTAACACCTCGCCTAATAAAGAGGGTCCGAATGAAGCTGTTCTTTTATGGCGTCAAACATGCAACAGAAAAACAGGAAACTGTTCTATTAGGTGTACAATAGAGTCAGTAAATCACTCCAGGCACGGATAGTTTAGCAATTAAGGGAGGAATCCGAGCAACGTTATCTCTTCCACGAACTAATGAGAGGAGACGACCGCCGGTCGACGCGGTACTCAGACACTTATCTGTCTGATAAACAAGTACAAATGGGTTATACATCGGCTCCAACCCCCACCCTTGCTTTAACGTCTTAAGTAAGACAACTTTTATCAGACACAGCTCGCTACAAACTCATTAACTAAATGGGTTAGCAATGAGAACAAAACAGTATATTGGCTGACCAGCAGACTGCTTTTATACCTTTTAAATCTATATATAAACTATTTTATATATGTTTTATATGCGTATAGATGTAAGGAGTAATTGGAAGTGGAATGAAACAAAGCTACTATAGCAATGGTGGGATAAAACACTGTGATCCCAAACACCTCTGTGATGCGAAAAGCACGTAAACATAAGCCGTTTGTCCCAGTAGCTACAGGTACAATTTCTAGTTACTAATCGCTAAATAAAACAAGTAGGCAGTTAGATGATGATAAGGCCTCGTATATTCTCCGCCTAGGAAACTACAGCCAAGCGTATGTAGTCTGATGACGCCGGTATCAATTTTCCATGGTTTATTTACTGCAAATACAATAAACCATACTTATTTAATATCTATCTTCTACATGCATACATACATATAATCACGACTATTATCCCCTAAGGGTTAGTCAGAGACTAGGCAAAAGCACCGCAAAAGCAATCCACTGCCATAGTCCGCGCTTCACCGAGCAGTGACTGCATACTCAACGCTGAGCCCGTCACCGCTGTAAGCTATTGGATGTTGTGCAGTTCTAAGTCCATTAGTCGCCTTTTACGACACCAAAGGGAAGAGATGGGTTGGTAGTATTCTTTTAATGAGCCGCTACCACACGACCTTAGCATATAGCGGCGACGGGCTCGCCACCTGTCACGCTGAGCACATGTGCAGTCACTGCTTGGTGAAGCGCGGCTGCTTTTGCGTTGCGTTTGCCTGGTCTCTGACAAGCCCTTAGGGGATAACGGTCGTGATTATATGTATGTACATCCTTATACGAGGTGAACACACTATTATCATAGTTCAAGTCGATTTGTTGAAATTAAAATAAAGCAAAGCTGAATTTAATAATGAACTTGCTAAGGACTAATTGGGATTACAACTTTAGATTCTAACACTAAATCAATTTCACTGTTCAAATATTTACAGACAGTATATTAAAATAATATGAATTTCATGCCACAAAACCCATTCTCTACTCTTAAATTATAGTATAGATTCGGTTATGTCGGTTTAAACTTAATTATGCATAAAAAATTTACTGTTATCACGAAAAAATTTATTTAAACTGACAACAGATGCACGACACTGTCATTCTTAAATTTCAGTACACTATTTGTGTAACGCTTCAAATAACCCCAAGCTGGTCGGATCTTTATTATACCTAATTGTCTGTACGCTTGAAGGCGACAAATCGTCTGGTTTATGAAGGTCCACAGCCAGCCTGAGATTTGGTACATAACAGGACAGTGGAGACTGCCCAGACAATAAACGTGCCCGAAGCGGTTTTATTGAGACATATTTTAGAGCGAAGTGGAAACGTTCTTCTATTTCATTTGTCTTTTTCTGAGAATCGTTAATGGAGACATAAAAATCTTATTGAGTAACGGAACAAATAAATTTCTCAGTGTCAGTGTTTGTTTTTAAACATGTTGATAAAAACCTTTTTTTATTATAGAATGGACAAATGACTACATCTATTCTGATGGCTCGGTTGCGTAGCGATAACAAAGCTAACTTCGCCCTTGGATGGGTGACTAAAACTTGCTGATCTTAAACTACTCCGAGCTTCGGAAGGCAATTTAAGCCGTTGGTTCAGTCACTATTGCAAGCGCTTCTACATACCCGTATTGGACGAGCGTGGTGGTGTTGCGACCCATACTCCTCGTGTGTTTCTCCATGAGGAAGGCCTGTGCCCACCAGTGGGACGTACATAGGCTGAGGATGATCCTAATGTTAAGTAATAGTGAAGTGCAGTGCATGTGTAATAGGTAGCTGTTCTGATGGTAGGTGGGACAAAACTCATGCCTTGTAGTTGGTGTGTAACGCACCTAAAACCTGAACGCGCCTTACAGTGGACATTGCTACACGAATGTGCAAAACGGTGACCAGGCAACACCGGTTGTTGGAAAAGATTTGACACCTTGATTTTCTAAATGCCACAGGCCACAGGTGTACGCAAAGATTATCAATATTAAATGCACGTGCATACGAGCTTCCAATTTTATGTAAGTAATTTGTAATACATTTATAATACATTTTCAACATAGAAAACGGGAAACGCAACCTTTCTACTAAAACCATACCACATCTACAAAACCAAAAGAATTGCAAACTTGTTAACAGCCTATTAGAGGATTAAAGGACCTGGACTCATAGATTAGACATGGGAAAAAATAACATACGGAGATTTCAAGACCATATAAATTCCACGATCAGTCAACTATTTTATTTTCGAAGCAGGATAATTGTTTAGGATTAACTTAAGCAACGACTTTATTTCCCATTTCAAACTATCCACAATTGATCTAAAAACATCACATTCGTTTAAGCATCCTCATCTTACAAACACAGTAATTAAAAATTCAAAACCACCAAAAGCTTACCGCAGTTGAATTCGCTCAATGTTTAAAAGCTGCGAACTTAACGACAATGTCATTTTATCTGGGCTTGCATTCTCGCATTCTCGAAATGGTTTCGCTAAGTACACGATTCAGGACCTCATTATGTGAGGTGTTAAAATGCAAAAATGGCCGCCCGTCGCCCCAGGGCGGGCGCCAGTACGGAAGCCGCCCAGCGGCACGGCTCAATGCGGCAGGAAACCACAGCCAGATAAAAGGGCTTTAATGAGAGCCCTCATTAGATCAGACCATTCTTCAGCACATACGGTTTTGTTTATTGATTGCTTGCCATTTGGAAAATTGTGAAGACTATCTCTAGTTGAAGCACAATTCAAATGAATTTGAAAACAAAACTTACAGTCAATTCAAAAGTAGGTTTTTTTAAAAGTACGCCTAATACATTTTTAATTTTATAAGTATTTGGTAATTTTTAAACAATAAAAAGCAAATCAATCAATCTTAATCTTACAGTGCATGGTACTTAAGGCCAGAATCTTCGAGCGATGCCCGAAGGGCGACTGGCAGAAGCAGGCGCCTTTTTGTTATTTCATGAGGTTTACAAAATAATAAAAACCAAAAAAAAAAAAAAAAAAAAAAATAGCCACAAAATAATTTAGACAATGTCATTTCCTAAAAACAAACACAAAAGTATAGGTGGTTACAACTCTGCCTACCCCTGTGTGATGATATGTTTGTTGTTTGTGATGTCCTTTTTTCCTACGACCTTTTTTTGTATTTAATAGTGTTAATAATCTTCAAATAAACTTGAAAAATAGTCATATCTTTGCATTTTTTAAGGCCGACAAAAATAATAAACTATCGTGTTTGAGCCTGAGAATCATCAAGAACAGTTCATGAATAACAACAATAAATATATATGTTTTTCTGAATAAAAAAAACATTATTTGATGCCTTCAAACTCAACCAAAGACAAGTCGATTTGGAAGATTCTGACCTTTAAAGTACTTATCTACTATAAAAAACTCAGCGGTAGAAAATGTATATAACTTTTCGAAATAAAGTTCGCTAATTGATCCTGCCTTCCTATTAATATAAAGTTATACTTACATAATGTCCAAATTTTACCAAGATATTGACTCACTCACTCCGAGGTGAATTATATGGTTCCCTATCTGTTTGTATTAAAAATAATAATAAATAAGAAAAAACCCTCAGACATTCACACCTATCAACTAGCCCCATTTTAAGCAACTAATGCTGCTTGTGTTACAGACACTAGATGACGGATAAATATACTTAATAGATAAATACATGTAAATATCCTAAATATATATAAACATCCAAGACTGGAGAACAAATGCCTGAAAATTCATCACCCAAACATTTGCCCCCACCGGGGATCGAACCCAGAACCTCTCGAGATAGCGACGCCTTGAGACCGGCGTACAGACCACTCGACCACGGAGGTCGTCACATATATATCGGTCGGGTATTTTTGTCGTCGTTAAATTTAGCTTTAACCGATATTATTTATATTGCACTATTCTATCACCCCTCACTACACCAGTTAATGTCTATAATATTTAGGTCCTATAATAATATGATCCCTATGCGACTGAGTGCACACATCATGACATATGGAGGAAAGTGAAGGCAAGCGATATTTACTGCACAAAACTGGGTTCATTTCCTCGCTCCGATAAAACCCAAACTTTATCAGCCGCACTACCATTGACGCGCAGACTTGTGAAACAGGTTAGTTTTAAAAGATGCGAGAATAACGTGTGATATTATCAGCCCCGTATTAGTCTAAGTCGCAGTTTCATTAACCAGCAATCCAGTTAATGAGCGTCGAAGTTTTTCGCTTAAATAAACATTAAGATGAGAATGGACGACGTAGCCGCCGAACCTTTTACCGGAATTACGCCGGTAAGTGCTCGCTTTTAGCCCACGGCGGAATAAGCCCGAACGAATCGGCCCGTGTTTTGACTGCTATTCATGTGTGAGACCCCGCAATACTCCTTGTATCCCATTTCAATTTGCGTATCATTCAGTGAAAGAACCGAGGTATAATTATCGGGCCCGGTAATCTGACTAGATAAAATGCTTTCCAATTAGGATACCAAGGTTGTTCCGTATTTACATTAAGCCCTTGGCGGACACCGCGATCACCGGTGTTCGCAAACAGTAGACTAGTTAAAGATATCTATATCTATACATATAATAAAACTGTAGAGGTCGAATGCCTGTACATAGAAAAAAAATGTTTAAGACTATGTCAAAAGAGGGGAAATACAATTTTTTTTTAAATTGTTAATTTCTCTGTGTCTCTTTGTACAGGCTAATCTCCGAAATGGCTGGATCAATTTTAGTGAAATTTTGCAAGGTGATACCTTATATCCCTAGTCAACATCTTAGATACTTTTTATTCCGGAAAATTAAAGAATTCCCGTGCGATAGTTACAAAAACCGTAACCGCGGACGAAGTCTTGGGCAACAGCTCGTTAGAAATAAGTTCAACTTTAATTTGAGCAACCGAAGCAAGCAATTAACACAGAATTTTGTCTGTCTCTATAACCTTTTGATTGAACATAATAATATCAAAATGCCGGTGAAAGATTAATGGGTAAGTATAGGTATCCCTGTCTGTACCAGCATGTTATCATGCACAGACAGGCATTGAACTGGCGACATTTTACACGATTAGTGTCGCAGCCCCAACTTACTGCTTGGTGCTTGCGTTATTGATTAAACAGAATTTAATGAGAGCAGTACTTATAATGATTGAAAAAAATGATATTTTGAATAAAATTATGATTTGTTTTTTATTTAATACATACTACATTAAAGACTAAAACGAGACAGACAAATCAAAGAATCCCACATTTCAAAAACAATTTGTATAGCTTTCCTTTTCACAGTAAAAGAGTCTATACCTATAATCCAACTCAACGAACAAAGGATGAAAAGCCTTCTAAATTAAGAGTACTATTAGCGCCAACGTAATTAGGAAGCCGATATGCCTCGTCTATTTGCCGGATGAGAAGAAAGCGACTATTAGCTGGCAGCAGAACTAATTCGCCGGTTTCCAAAGACATGATATGATTACCATGATACACATTTAACGGTTTCATGGAAATGGCGTTGTGATCGCGTCAACACAAAACAGAACATTAAACGGGCACTTGGAAGTATTACAGATATCTTTGATCGTTAACTATAAGGCGTTGTTTTTTAAGACGAGAAAGCTCAAGTAAAATTGCCTGAGATAAATAAATACTATAGTACCACAGATACTAAAAAGCAATTAAACTATTAAACTTATCACAGTAAACACAAGCACTAATCACAGATAGAAAACAGATAATAATAACATAACATATAAACACGCTTCTTTCCCCGAAGAAGTAGAAAATCATAAATTATTTGCTAAGAAATCATTACACATATTACATTTGCAGCAGATTAAAATAACACATTCTAATAAAAAATACATGCAATAGTATACTTAAGTATTATTATACAACCAAACACAACCAAGGTATATACGTATGGAGTGCCAAAATTATTATCTAAATTGTATGTTAATAACAATGGTTTAGGGTTGAATTCCACCCCGTGCTCACTATTAAAACAAATTCGCCTAAATGTGAGATACACGAGCACACGCTAGCAAGCTTGCGCTTAAACTTTACCACTTGAAAGTGGCCGAGCAGTCGCAGAGAAATTTACTCTAGCAAAAGTTAATATAAGCGAAATTTGTCCTGTGGCGAGCGGTTTGCGGGCCTCCGTCAAGTTGGAATCCGAGAATAGATCCTATGCAGTAACTAATTACGGTTTTTTTTATTATTAAAATGTAACTGATAAAGTTAATTTCAGAAGACGCCTAACTATCTGTATACGATGTGAATAAATTATTTACAGAGTATAGAGTGCCGGGAATATAGGATATTCAAACTCTACAGTTTAAAATGCTAACTAGTTATCAGAATCTCGGTGATTCAAACGCCTTGGGTTAGATGTATTTTATTTAATTAATTATGCTTATTCATCATTGATTATACCAACCCGCATTGGGCCAGCGTGGTGGTGTTACGCCCCATACTGCTCATCTGTTTGTTTCCACGAGAAAGGCCTGTGCCCAGCAGTGGGATGTATATAGTTTGAGGACGATCATTGATTATGCTATGGAAATTAAGCAAGTTTTTAATATTTTTTTAACATGGTCCTTCGAGCCGGATACTCTCCAACGAACAATATGCATTGAAGAAAGTAAAAAAGAAAAACTCTGAATAAAAAAAGCTAATCCACTTCTAGGCAAACCAGCAAAAAGACATGAACAGCCAGACTAATTCGCAAGAGCTTGGTCTTTAAGTACGACCCAAAGCAAATGGCGACTAATTAATGTTTCAAATAAGATTAAGTATCGTTTTAGCGGCCCGCTTGCGATTTTATCGCCACGCTGGAAGTATGAGGTAAAAATTCGGAATTTAATTAAAAGTATGCGTGGTTTTTTTACTTCCCTTATCAGATTCGCTTGCAGACAAGCATCAGATGTAATTGCTCAGCGGACCTTTAAAATGTGCCGCCAACGGACGAATGTCCTGTCTGCTCGTAATCAAATGAAAATTAGTCACATACTTTTATACCAATCGTTTAAATATCCCAATTAATTGCCAACAAATTATGATTCCCAAATTATTAACAGCCTAAAAATGCCATGCAGAATGGTAGCGGTTCATTAAAAGAATACTACTAACCCATCTTTTCCCTTGGGTGTCGTAAAAGGCGACTAATAGACTTGAAACCGCACAACCATCCAATAGCTTATAGCGGCGACGGGCTCACCACCTGTCACGCTGAGTGCAGTCACTGCTTGGTGAAGCGTGGACTATGACAATGGACTGCTTTTGCGGTACCTTTGCCTTTGCCTAGTCTCTGACTAACCTTTTGGGGAAAATACTCGTGATTATATGTATGTGTAAAAACACACAAAGGCAAAATATGTTTATACTTTTATGATATCTGTGACAAGAAACTCCATACTAGAACAAATAGGTAAAATTTTCTACAACAACGCTCACACAGTCACATCAGACATCACACATATTTTACGTTTTTCATTTTAAAACTTCGCATTGAGATTTTTATGTGCATTTCCATTTCCAGCAATGTGCTTTTCATGACATGTTACTCTATAAATCATCTAGTTCTACCATGAAAAGAAATAAATTTCAAATTTATTTGTGGGTCACAATTTTCTACTATTGCGCCAATTTGAACGCTCTTTGCGGTCAAAGATATAATCTGGGGAACGGAAATTAAATTATGGTCATTTCCTGATCTCTCTGCTTCAGAACCTTCAAAAAACAAGGGACCATCCCTTGATTATAGGAAAAAGATCGTACTTTTGTTGATCAACTCAATTGGCAAACAGATAAGCCGCGTGATGATTAGTGGGTACAATCCTAGAATACATAATAATATGATATCTACAAGAATTGTACTACAAATAGTGAATCGCACATACACTCAGATCCTAAACTCGTGACAGAATATAAAGTTACAGTAACCAGTTATTTCGCTACCAATTTTACACTTAAATCCAGCACTATCTACAGACATTACCAATCGTCCTCAGCCTATATACGTCCCACTGCTGGGACAGGCCTTCCTCATGGAGACACACATGAGGAGTATGGGCCGTAACACCACCACGCTGGCCCAATGCGGGTTGGTGGGTAGAAACCAACGACTTAACGTGCCTTCCGAAACACGGAGGAGCTCGAGATCACAATGTTTTGGTCACCCATCCACGGCCTGACCATGGCGAAGGTAGATTTGTTTTCGATCGAAAGCCAAAGCGTACTAACCACTACGCCACCGAGCTCCTCCAATCATACAAATCAACATTTTCAAAAGGCGAAAAAGTCTTGAATATATCCATAGTTATATTATCGACCTTATAAAAAAGCATTAAAACCGAAAAATATAACCAGTATTTCGAATTATGATATTATTATGATAGTAAATAGGCTATGCATAGTCGACGCATGGTGTTACGATCCGACCCTGTTCAAGGAAAATTTCCAACAAAAATCTTCAGAGCTACCTCTTGCGAAAAGCTTGTACAAAGCCGCGGTTGCAAATGAGGTCGGAGATAGTAAGCTCGGAAGTTAGTGTAAGCATAAATTAAAACAAGCGTCACTATAAAAAGTTGATAAATGGCTTTCCACAGGCGGTACGACAAAAAAGGGAGCTGACGTCAGCCGAAGCGCTAACATGTTTCATTTTGTAGCAACATCTGGGCAGTTTTCAGCCGTTTTCGAACTCCAGCCATCTGGTACATCGCCATACATAAATCGCGTATTAAGCGATACTCGCATGCAAATCTACGAGTCGACACATTCCGGACGGGAACGGCACGATACCAATTAACAAGTAATAAATGCCGTTGTCATAAAAAAGATATGTACAGAAGACAATCACCATCATTTAGGTACAAAACAAGGTTCCCGCTGTCTGTCTGTCCCTGTATGCCGAGATATTATGATGCGGTTTTTAATAGAGAGTGATTCAAAAGGAAGTATCCCATATGACTTCACCGACACAATATCTCGGACACTCGAACCAGTAAGGACCTCAGAGCGCGAGTTTAGATAATATTGGTTTATATTTTCCATTCTTGTTTAAATAAATACATAAAATAAAGCCTTTTTCTCGATGGTAGACAGAGATTATAGCCCTCCACTTGCTGCGATCCTGGTCCTTTTTTCAATTCTCAATAGGTACATACGAGATTAACCGGGATCATTTCCACGATTTTTTTTAGTATAACCAATGTTGCCAAAGCCGCCGAGCGTAGATATAAAAATAAAGTACATACATGGAATGATCTTCTGTACCTATCTAATTTCTAACGATACCAATTAACATGTAATAAAAGCTACTGTGCCCTAGATGGCCTAGAAGTTGTTTTAACTCGTACCAATCAGTTTAGCATAAAGCCTACAACCTGAAGATTTATAGGCGGGCAGTTTTGAAATTATTTAGATTTATTTATATAACATTGCTACCGGGAATGGATTAACACACCGTGGTGTCTTTAATCAAACGGTTTGTATTTCTGCAGCGTTAAAATTTATTAAGAGGTATGGTCAGTTTTATGCATTCTGATTTATCTGATATTTTCAAACACGGCAGAAAATTAAAAAGTGTGTACCTTAGATTATGGAAAGGAATATTTCATATAAAAAGTGTAACAGTAACCAGCTTATATGACAAAGAACTAAATTAAACCCTCATATCCTATACAGCGTTCGACCAAGACTCGTGGACATAAGCAAGGTTTACGTAGTTTTAAAAATCATAGGGATAGACAACGGGAAGCGGCTTTATACTAAGCGACAATTTGTTTGTACCGTCCGTGTATCTCGTGAACACGAAAGGAATGAAGCTACGAGTCCAGTTTTAACTGGTATGAATTTCCGCTAATCGCTCTACAGTCTACGATTGTTTGCCACTTGGTGCATATACTCGTAACTATAAAGAAAGAAAGAAAGAAAAAAATATTTATTTCCATCAAATTGTGAAACTAAGGCTGTTTTTAATGATCACTAAACTTAAGTTCTTTGGTTTCAAACTTAAGTTTAGTGATCATTAAAAAAAGCCCCACAACTGCATGTAATGGGAGACCCAATTCAGCATTACGCGAGAACAAAATGTTCTAACGCTGATTGTCAATAGGCACCCGTTAGGTCTGGCAAGCTAGGGTTCTCGACCTTTTTAATATCATTTGAAACATAAACCATGCGTGTGTTTCTGGGCTATTTATTAGGTCCTTACCTATGAAATTGGTGTTTTGTATGGAGATTTTGGGGATGTCTGCATTTTACATACTAACATTTTATCAGTTTTCTTCACAACGACAAATCCAGAGATAGTAATATTTGGCATGTATCATTAGACAAGCTTTAGCAATATGTGTGTGAACACGCTTGATTAAAATTATTCATCGTTTTTATGTTAATGCAAATCAAATGATGTATTCGGGAGGCAGTTAAAAATAATTGTCTTTGTGTCTAATTTTAATACAATTAAACTTACAAAAAAGTTATCAAATTAAATAATACGAGCTCAAATATATGGTCTATTTTTAGAAGAGGCAATTATTTTATAAGAATGTTCTGAAACTTAGTAGTTACGGACAAATTGCTAAGACAGAATAAAAACACCAATTTCATAGGTAAGGACCCAATATAAATACATTAAAAAACATTATATTAACATGCATGTTTGTTTAATACATTTCAGAGTAATATTTAAATTTACTGGGAAGCTCTGGGTTTAATAGATTTAGGAATTTGGACCATTCATGTTATGGTTACTTTTACTCTTTTGCCTTATTTAATTTAATATTTCAAATTACACACTACTATCATAAATCATCTATCAAATAGATAGGCATTCAGTCCGTAGGAGTTTGAATGTTCTACCTTAGACCAAATCGTCGCCGCTTTAATTCAAGTGAAAGGTCAAACCGGAGAATATCTTTCTTCACATCATTATTAGATCAAACGCACAATTTAACACAAAAATAACTAAACCAGCGTAAAGCACAGAAGCAATAAATGCTCCAGGGTACACTATACATGCAATACAAGATGTCGTGGAATGTAGTATAGACGGCAACGACGCTAACGAAACCGCAATACGGCACATTAGAGGCTCCGGCCGGAATGCTAAGCCGTCCAGGACACAATAAAAGGGGCATGCAGTACCGCAGTAAGCATTTGTCAGAAACCCTCGGTAAACAATACAGCGGCGGAATGTCCGGGAAAATCTGTTTTAGGTTATATGATGGTACTGGCTATAACCCTTTTATTAGCCATGAATGTACCCTGGCGGATGGCAACCGACTCGCCCCTTGTTACATGGGGAATTGAACATATCAGGCAAAATCTGGGTGTTAACACATCTGCCTAGTGCCTACCACTTTAATTTGATACTATTTTAAGGTTTTTCGATAATATAAAACCGATGATAGCTTTTTCTGTTTCATCAATGGACATAAGGAAAAACTAATTCTTGCCATTCTAAAATAAACACAGTTACATATTAAGACGTCTGTATCTTTGAACAGGAAAATAGAGATGACTGATTTATTGTTATACGCTTTGTATAAAAAGAAAGTGCAAGCCTGTAACCGTCCATTAAATACACGGAGTAAGGCATGCGATATTACATATAACATTTGGAATTAATTGCACAGTCACGTGCATAAAACAATACTTTTGAAAGAAAATAACTTCTGTTTGATCCCTTTGCCATCGTGACGTCACACGGCGATCAAAATCAGATAGATGAGGCACAAGAGCCGCCATTGCGCTGATTTACCTGCTTCACGCTACATCTATTCTGTACACTTAGGTATAACTAGTTTCCAAATTGTAACATTAATTGAGAGATTAAACCGATAATAAACCGATAAAAATGGAGTTGTACTAGTTTATACAATCAACATGGACGCAATCAACTTCTGTTAGAAGGATATCGAGGGAATAAAGAGTTCTATTCAAGAGAGTAATTTTTATCTCTCAAACCAATTCAAACTACAGGCGAAAATGATACCGACAACTCCTATCATGAGCGGTGTCGTCATTACCACTAGGCATTAGTTGAGTTTGCTGCCTTACCGCTGTAGAAAGATCGTAGCTTTTTAAGCATAAGGAGACGCTAGATTTAAAAAAATGATGACAAAACTGACTTACAAAATGTGTAGTCGACCACAAAATTGCTTTACAACCCTAAGAGTGAATGTCGTTGACATGTCACACACCAACAAGGTCTATTTTTGCATATAATTAGATGTTACTCCTTTATTGTTTTCAACAATGTTGAATTCCGTAGTTTCAAGTGACCTTTGTATACCTTGGTAAAAAAGAATTTAAAGTATATTGCAGTTTTACTACTGACTGGATTACGGTCGCCCAATTATGTTAATATCATAGTGAAATTCGATTTGGATGGAAGTTTTTTCCAAAAGTGGTAAAGCAATTTTATGGTTGGCTATACATCTTAACTTGAATACATAAGTTAATAGTCCAACTGATCATGAAAGTGGATAACAATTTAGCGAGCAATGACATATAATTTAGCACCGCCTACAATTTTACCAAAGTGCCTATTCCGTCGCCACATAGTTATTAGCTAATCAATTAAGTGCTTAGCATTTAATCAATCAAATGTATAATTGGTTCATGGTTATTAGGGAATAATTTGGACATCTAGGATCATAGGGGTAATAATAACGGTAAACATCTAAAGAAATATTATGTACCTTATATGGCTAAAAAATAGAGGAAAAGAAAAAGAGCTAAATAAAAAAGCCCGTTTTTTTTTAATTTGTAGTTTACAAAAATATTTCTCTTATAAATATAACGATAGATGGGAAGTAATTTCATCATAAATACCTAGATGAGCTAATAATGACAACCTATCTGATATGATTATTTAAGGAAAGAAATGTTTCCAGTCTGAAGAAACCGATCAAGAATGATGAACCCTAAAACTAGGATTTTCATCATCTATGACCAAAAATATATTTTTTTTTATGTAAATTATAATGCAATTTAAAATTTCATTATCTATTTATCGAACGCCAATATTTCTTATTTCCATCAATCAGATTACTATCACCAAAAATTGTTTAAGTGCTACTGCCTTCGTATTTACTCGCCACATACAGCCCCAATTGAATCCAACACCAAATCATATAAAACATATTCACCCTCTGTTTAATTATTACGTATTCTAATGACAATAGACTTTCGACAGACTATTTCCATAAAGGATTAGATAACCGTTTAATTTCCCGTGTAGCGCAAGCCTACCAACTATTCGTGTACCGAAAGTTGAATAATCCACAAGCGTTCCCTTTAATTGGTTTACCACAGACCTCTATTAACGAAATAAGATGGGAAATCAGAGTATTAGCATAACAGTATATTCAATTAGGATTTACAAAGAGGATTACAACTTTTACTATGAAAGGAAAGTTTAAGTGGAGGCCTGATTCGAACTAACACGGAATAATCAAATTTGAATGAATATGATTACCAAGTTGAAATTAAATACATTTTCAATGACCCCGCTTTGTTGTGCCATCCGTGGCGCGACGAAGATAAATCTCTAAAATTACCAACGAATGATTTACAAGACACGACAGCAGAGTTACTTCCGACAGTTGTTTACGTAGTCCCTAAGCTAATAAATAATGAAATTATAGATAGATAGCTTTCTAGAAACAATATATTAAACGGAATGACGGCTAAGCGTGCAAGTGCGCTCCGATAATGGCCAATTCTTGGTAATAAAACTACTGTTCACTATGCAAATTATATTACAACAATCGTACGCCCAGAGGGTGCAATATTGCATGGTACTATAACACAATTATCAAAAGCAAGTTATCTATCAACCGAATATGGTAACTTTATTAACATCGATCTGTTGGTAATAACTGCACAAATATTATCAACTAGGTTTTGCCAGCGACGTTGTTCACGTAGAATTTAATAAAGATTGAGACAGATTACTTTTATCATGATAATCCGTTAATGGAGACATGTCATTTATAAAATTCTGAGAACTTACGAGTAATGCACAAGGTTTTTTAGTAAATGAAACCGAGATTTGAAATTCTAATTTAAACCTCATCAATGGATCAGAAGGGTATTAAATTTTGTGCAGTATTAGAATCAAACGCATCCAACCATACTAGTAGGAGAGCTGGCACGAATTTTTGGGTAGGTATTTGAGGCAAGCTGAAAACTTGTCCTATACCTCTCCTATTAAACCCCAACAGGGAACTGCAGACCTGGCTGGTGAGTAGCGGGGCTAAATTAACCCCTAAATTTTTAAAAATATTATTTTTTTATTTTGAAAAATATATTTGAGGCAATATGCAATTTTTATATGTTGTAGTTTAATGTATAAAGAATAAAAAAAAAATAAGCCAGACGATTTGGTCGGGATTTTATAATTGCCAGACGCGTGCAAAAATATTTTGCAAAAAAATATAAAAAATATATTTGAGGCAACTTGAAATTTTAATAGGACATTATTTATAACTAAAAAATAAGATCCTCAAAAAGACAGGTCATTTCTGTGGGACTTTCTACCTGCCAGGTGATCCAACAAGTTATGTATAGGTACGAGTGCGTAGCGCTATAGACAAGCTGTAGAGTGAGAGAGAGAGTTTATCGGCAGCTGTCTGCGTTCTTGCTTGCCGCGTTATTATTGGCTCTGGCGAGGTCACGTGACTTACAATAGCCACGAGGTTCCAATTCAAAATTTCGGAGTAAAAAATAAAAAAATTTGTGAATTTCTACTAAAAACGGTTCATATAAAAATGATTGTGTTGATTTGTGCGTGTTAAATGGATATATTTATTTTGTTATATTTTTTTATCATATAAAATTTGTTATCTAGTCAATTTAAATATAAATCTAAATGTAATGGTTTTTTCAACAAATCATAAAAAACATTTTCTTTCGAAAATTAATTTTCCAAAAACTTTTGTTTCAATAATTTTTTAATAGGGTTTATATTTTCGCCACGATATCTAAAATTAAAAAAATTAGTTTTTTTTTGGGACAGTATTCAAATTTAAAATTTATACAGAAATTGAATATTTTTTTCATGTTGAAATTAATAATGGCTAACGTATTAAATAAAAAAAGTAACGATTTCAAAAAATACAAAATCACAAAGTCAGATTTATTGAGATATAATAATTATACAACTGCAGAATTATGAGTACAAAAATATAAATTTAATTCATCCCACGTCACAAATAAATTTTTATTCATCTGAGGATGCTCCTTCCTCAGAGCTATCAGAATCTTCTTCCGATTCATCTGCATCAGATTCGGCTACCTCTGCACCTGGCAGGTAGAAAGTCCCACAGAAATGACCTGTCTTTTTGAGGATCTTATTTTTTAGTTATAAATAATGTCCTATTAAAATTTCAAGTTGCCTCAAATATATTTTTTATATTTTTTTGCAAAATATTTTTGCACGCGTCTGGCAATTATAAAATCCCGACCAAATCGTCTGGCTTATTTTTTTTTAAATTCTTTATACATTAAACTACAACATATAAAAATTGCATATTGCCTCAAATATATTTTTCAAAATAAAAAAATAATATTTTTAAAAATTTAGGGGTTAATTTAGCCCCGCTACTCACCAGCCAGGTCTGCAGTTCCCTGTTGGGGTATAATAGGAGAAGTATAGGACAAGTTTTCAGCTTGCCTCAAATACCTACCCAAAAATTCGTGCCAGCTCTCGGACTATACAGAGAAACTAAAAACTGTTATTTTGTTTATTCCTCATAAATAATCATCCCAATTTTTTGTCATTTTCTTTACTAATACATCCTATTACTTTATAATAAGGAAAGTTTGCAGAAAGTAAACATAGAGATAGTCGTTCTACGTGGGGAGCAGTAGAAAATATCAAATACCTAGTTGGTTGTATTTCGATGATATCGCAGCAGGAACGTTGTTTACAATGTAAGCAGAACCTTCGTAAATCGTTGTCAACAGAACCGGCAAAGATTCCGAACATTCCGAGAAGTTGTCTAACATCTACATTTAGCATCACCAATCAAATTCACTTGAGAACGTTAAAAACTATAAAAACCATTCATTGGCTACCAGGACGCTTTGAAAACCGGGCAAGGAACTCAGCAAGTTTTGCTCTCCATTTACATTGGTTTATTACTGAAATTTCAGTCAACTCCACAGCACACATTCTACTACTGTAGCGATAGCAATATCGGTTTTCACTGACACATTTAGAATACAAAAACCAATTATAGGCACCAGACCGGTACGTTATCATTGTGCCACACCTGTTAGAATTATTTTAAATCGACACGCTCACTTTATTCATTTTGTTTTCTGTATAACGATTTAGTAGCATGTTTATGTCTAGATAAGCAACTTGTAGGTACCTAATTAGACATTCAATGTAATTCAAATACAATAAATATTGATTCAGAGTTAGATACGTCTTATTATACTTATGAATGTCAAAAACGTTTACAATGTTCTTGAAATGAGTTCAAGAAACAGGATAGGTTTAATCATCACTTTAACTTCAAATACTTATTTAAATAAAAAAAATATAAACTTATTTGCTTAAAATAAATTAACATCATAGTTTAATAATTGTCTAATATTAGAAACCGATGCACAATTTAAAATCTGCACAAATTCGGCTCATAAAGGAGTTCCTTCAAATCATTTCTCAATTCGCAATTCTAAAAAGTATGGCAACCTTTAATAAAAAGAAAATTACAAGGTTTTTATTTAACTTGCAATGTGTGTAACTACAATTTTGAAGCAGGTATCTTTAACCGACTGAGCTGAAATTTTACATGCATGTGTAAACAGGATGGCAATGTAAAATTATTATGATTTGGAGCTGATTAGATGGAGCTGGAAGGTGGCCATAGGAACTCAGTAATTAAACGATACAATGCTATCAAGCTTGGGCTCGTTTGACTCGCCTTAACGAGTACTTTGGTTTAAACACTAAACAAGTGAAAAATAAAATAAAAACAAGCTTTTATCACTTTGTTCAATAAAATCGTGTTACATTTTGATGGAACATAGAAGAACATCTTTTACAATCACAACGTAACACGCTTTTTTAACAAAATAATAAAAGCTTGTTTTTTTTTAATACTGCAGAGACCCAAAGAGGTGCGCGGTCCGCTCGTTACTGATGTGAGCGCGATCTCTAACACTTGTCAATTAGACGCACAAAGTGCCGCCGGCAGCACTGTCGCGCCACATAAATCCTAAGCCGACGGGAACCCAGCAAAACACTCGAGCACCTATCGCGATGAACTACTTCTACTCCACTAGCTAACCCTTATTTATTGTCTACGCTCAGCAAATTTTTATATAGCACTAGCTTTTGCCCGCGACTTCGTCCGCATAGAATAGTTACTTTGAGATAGTGTGATGGTATGTGGCCTATAGCCTTCCTCAATAAATAGGCTATTCAACACTGAAAGATTTTTTCAAATTGGAACGGTAGCCTCAAGTGGTGGTATTGAAAATTTACTCCTACTCTATTATTAGAAGCAAAGTTCATAGCGGCGTAGTCCTTAATTTTTCTACTGTTCCAATTTGAAAAAATGTATCAGTGTTGAATGGCCTTTTTATTGAGGAAGGCTATAGGCTACATACCATCACACAATCTCAAAGTAACTATTCTACGCGGAGAAAGTTGCGGGCAATATCTACTAGCTAGCTAGTAAATAATAATGTCTACTAGATAATACAAATGTCACTAGCAACTACGAAGTTTTTATTTTGAAAACAAGAACTAACATTTGATTATAAGCAAAAATAGACCTTGTTGTTGTGTGACATGCCAACACTACAAACACATGGGACACTACTAAAGGTGGTAATGCAATTTTATGGTCGACTAATACCAGGGGGCGTGTTTTTTGCCATTCACTAGGTACAGTGTAAAATTTGCGATATTTAGTTCACATACACTACTTTATCAACACTCATTATTCAAATAAATAATTTATTGTTGATGTGCTGGAAAACATTCGCCATAGTTTTGTGCGTTTTTAAGAAAAATAAGTGTTGCATAATGAGTCCAACCTGTTGCATAATGGTCATTATGTTACAGTTTCCATTTTTTTAAATTTCGTTTTTATCAACTGTGTTAAAAAGTATGTCATTATGAGTTCTAGTCGGAGTTCATAATTCGAACATTATAACATGAGTGTAGATAAAGATACTTATAGAGAAGGGCGTGATTATAATTACTCACGAAGGAATGAAGATTCTTTATGACTTCTTTAAACTTTGACTGATTTATCATTCAATTATGTTATGTTATGTTAACCGAGCACAGTAAAAACATTTTTTCTTTTTAAATTAAATTAAAATAACAAATACTAAGCAAAGGGTAAATAACTAAACCTACACGTCTACCCTACTAATGCAAATCTAACACCGCAGGCATTTAGGTCGTGTGACGTCAGCCAGTGAAAGCCTGAACAATACGTGTCGGTTGCGCATGCGCAGAACAATGGCGGGCTAATAGAGCCATTCGTCGGCTCATTGCTTATTCATTCACGCCCCCGACGCCTCCGCGAACGTGGATTGATGTCCTCGAGCTGACTCAGGAGACAACCAGACACCTACCCGAAAGAAGGGTACAATTTTGCATTTAATTTTCAAGAAGTAACCACCTTATAAGACTACAGCCACCTAGATACCTATGTCTTAATTGGAGACCTTTTTATTGGCGCGTAAAAAGTTCAGGAGACAATTTTTTGTCTGTACATCCAGCAGCGGTAGCTGAGTTGGGACGGTCAACGGGGACTCGTTCGAGAGGTCGCGGGAAACGCGGGTTCGATCCCACCGCCTGTACCACTGAGTTTGAATAAAACGTATGTACAGTTCATTGTGAATATCGCATGCCTCACATGTTACATAGGGACCCAACATATCTGGCGAAATGTGGGTGTTTTCCACCTCTGCCTACCCCTTCGGGAAAAGAGGCGTGATGATTAGTGTCATGTTACATCAAAAGTATGGAATTTCTTAATGGCACACGTTGGTTTTTCAAAAGAGACGTAAAAAGTCATCTCATGGGCCAGCCTGCTAGTGGTGGCTCATTCTGTTTCGCTAGCTACATTTGCATAGGGATTCATCTGCTACTAAGCATCAAGTGATGCTGTTTCATTAGTTGATTTAAAAAAAATGCTTCAAACATTCATTTGAACTTTTACTATGTTGATAAAACTTGTTAAACAAATTTCACATAAAAAAAATTTTTTTTTTCACAATATAAAAATTAATATTTCATACGCTCACACCAATTAGCCTAGTCCAAAATAAACACTGACGCTAAGCTTATGTTATGGGTCCTTGTCACGGAACGGCAATAGGCATGCAAGAGGTCGTTGCCGGTTCAATCCACGCCTGCACCACAGTTTGAATAAAACTTAAGTAGGTACAGTCAACTCCAAAAATATGTTACCACTTTTGACTTTGAAATACTTTGAAATAAAGATTGTCAACTGTATTTTTTTTTTATTTAACAAATATTCTCAGAAATTCACACCTATTAACTAGTCCCATTTTAAGCAACTAAATGCTGCTTGTGTTACGGATACTATAATGACGGACAAATATATTTAATAGATAAATACATATAATTATTCTGAATATATATAATATTTATACATATAATGAACATCCAAGACTGGAGAACAAATGTCTGAAAATTCATCACCCAAACACTTGCCTCCACTGGGGATCGAACCCAGGACCTCTCGAGATGGTGACGCCTTGAGACCGGCGTACAGACCACTCAACCACGGAGGTCTACTCTAAAATGTGTAATTGTGTACACATATTTTTGTATTCGACTGTACCTACAGTATTCTGATTGGTAACCCAATTGACCGGTGTATGGATATTGGCAACAGTGTTAACCATTAAATAGATGTTCAAAATAACAGACGCAGGCTCATGTAATGAGAAGTGGTGATATTACCTATTATGTTATATGTTAATTTGTTTTATGTTGACGACCTCCGTGGTCGAGTGGTCTGTACGCCGGTCTCAAGGCGTCGCCATCTCGAGAGGTCCTGGGTTCGATCCCCAGTGGAGGCAAATGTTTGGGTGATGAATTTTCAGACATTTGTTCTCCAGTCTTGGATGTTCATTATATATGTATTATATTATGGATATTCTAAATAATTATATGTATTTATCTATTAAATATATTTGTCCGTCATCTAGTTTCCGTAACACAAGCAGCATTTAGTTGCTTAAAATGGGACTAGTTGATAGGTGTTAATGTCTGAGGATATTTATATTTATTTATTTATATTTTCGGACGTATATGTGAATGTATGTTTGTCTATTGATTATTTAGCTATAATTTACGTGATAGGTTTAACATAAGTAAATTTTGCATTTATATATATAGTTACAGTTTTCAGCATCTTACAGTTCATCATCTTCGGTTACAGCCTCTATATACAAAACTTTTTGCTGTGGATAATTAATCATGGTAGTTCTAAGGAGTTGTCTATCAAAACTTAAAGAATGCCCCAAAACCAGATTTAAAGCCGCCCCAACTTGCAAAGCCTACTTAATGATTGTTTATTTATACTGCGACGTTTACAGCGCCCAAGATTGACGGCACGATTTCCCGCATGAAATATATTGCTGTTTTGAGCTGATACTTAAGTGCTTTAAGAATGAAATATCCAGTGGTTTCACACCGGACAAAGCTCACTGCGAGTGCGATCTGGCGAGCACTATTACTGGATTTCGAGATTGCTATCGTTCCGAGCTGGTTTCCTGCACGACTAGGCTCCTAAAGCGCGTTTAAATATTTCTAGGACTAGTCTATATACATCCGACTACTGAACACAGGTATTCTACATGTGGAAACGCATGAGTACGCCGTTACTCCACCACACTGGCCCAATGCGGATAACTGGGTAGAAACTGTTGCAATAGCGGCTTATTGTGCCTTCCAGTCCACAAAGATTTGGTCATACAAGGACAGACCATGGCGAAAATAGCTTTAGATATCGAAAGCCAAAGCATATTAACCACAACGCCAAAGAGCGTCAGACCGTCATCCCTATTTACTGGATATCCAGATCGCTATCGCAGCAAGCTTTCCCGCACGACCATACAAGCTATCCTAAACCGCGTAGATATATTATTCACTAGCTTTTGCCCGCGTCTTCGCTCGCGCTAAGAAGTATTATTGTTAATTAGGTAACTTTCATCCCCTATTGTATCTCTTTAGGGATGGAATTTATCAAAATCCTTTCTTAGGGGATGCCTACGTCATAGTAGCTTTATGCATGCAAAGTCTCAGCCCGATCGGTTTAAAATTGTCAAAGTTTCATACAAACTTGCATCCCCTATTTTATCCCCTTGGGGGTAGAATTAATCAAAATCCTTTCTTAGCGGATGCCTACGTCATAACATCTACCTGCATGCCAAATTTCAGCCCGATCCGTCCAGTGGTTTGGGCTATGTAACCTTTGAGTTACATATATTTAGATAGTATAAATGAGATAGAGCTATAAATGAGAAATCCTGTGCTAGTACCATATATATTATAAAGCCACGTATCAAAAACTTGTTGCAACGGCCAAGCACCAACGGCGCTTGTTTCAAATGACATTTGACGTTGGTAAACAGCGAAACAACTTATAATTTATCTCAGGACTTTTTACATAATATAATATATGTTGGTACAAGAAGCGGAAGACATCAATTTTAATAATAGCTGTGCACAAATGAGAACAAATTGCTTTTGAAGAATTAAACTGGTTGCAGACTTTAGATCATACTCAATGGTAATACGTCGTTTTTTTGTGTGCCTATTCCCGTGTATCGGGCATTTTGTAGGGACACCGATATTCATAATAAACTGTACAAAAGTAAGATATAAAGTTTCATTCAAAGTTATAAGAGTGACCCAACTGGTACGAGTAGGTATTAAACCGACCTGTTATACCACTCGGGAATAGAAATTTGTAAAATTCAAGTAACAGACAATACAAGACAATGCAATACTGCTTATTCCACAATAATAAAATCAGTTTAGTTTCGTGACGTCACATCTCAAATTTATTCACTTTTAAAAGAGAATAGAACTAAAACCAATTTTGGAATTGCTGCTTGAATTAAATAATTTCAAGACGTTAAATGGCAAAATATGTGACGTCAGACTGGGGAGAGGGAGTCTCACAAATGACCCTGTGAAAAGGCCGGGGGAGAAGTACAAAAAATCAGAAATTCGTGTGACGTAATTTATTAATGGCCTGTAAATAACAAAACACATGCTTTAACTAAAAGTCAGTATTCAAACAACCGCTAAACAGCATAATTACCTACCTGCATATAAATGAGGAATGAAACCTACAAAACCAAAGTCCCGTAATCTAACGAAACAGTACACAATAATGGCGTGACAAGTCACGAGAGCGATTTCATAGAACGCTCAACAATCGTTCAATTTGTAGGGCCCGGGGCCCACAATAGCGATGCACGCGACCCGCCATTCTCATGAGTAGAATAACGCACAACAATCAAGATGTCATTTTTCAACTACCCACGTACGAACACCGAGAAATATAGCCGACAGCGCACGCACCGGAGCCGAATGTACAAAAGACATCGACGGTGTCGCGATACATATCTTGGCTGAATAACCGAAGCTCAACTCCTTACTTTTTAAACATAAACTCGGGGTGGATTTAACAACGGAACTTTTGTGTTTAGTATGAAGTTAACGATGACAGATTTTGTGATTTTAAGTGACTTCCACAATATTTGTTGATGAATCTCGTAGTTATTAAGATTGCCTACATACTTATAAAAGGATTGGGTTAGATATGGGATCATATGCAATCGCGAGTAAAAGCTATCATGGGGTCATACATCAACTCGTCCTACATGCTGGGCACATTTAGGACTTGTTGCAGAAAAACTCAACTCTTGTAGTTCTTGTGAGTGTACCTGCTACTGCCGTCCGCTTAGGGGATAAAATGTGATATCACGTTTTTGTTGAATTGTCTGTGAATTCCTCCGAAGCAATAAATCGGCTAAGTACACCGGAGTGCGAAAAAAAATTCATGCTCTTTTTTTAATTCTTACTCTTGAAAATAAGTCAATATCGTACCTAACAAGACATTATACAGCTGTCAAACACTCAATTAAGAAAACTTAAACACCTAAACCATTAGCGTCATACATGTCAAGTAGCTAAAAACTGCATCCGCAACGGCCATTACACCGATTCACAGAAGTCAGGTAATTTATCGGTGGTAGGAGTTGGGAATTGGTGTGCGAGAAATGATAGTAATTATTGACACGAACCGAAGCCCGCGGGGGCTGCTTACCACAGAACAGATATTTGCAAAACACAATCTCCATACCATACAAAGTGTGTTTGAGAAACACGTACAGAGACACCACTCATGGATACGTTATCTCGGACCGATTCGGAGCTCTGCCAGCGCGAGTTATGATTTTTTTTGCATATGACAAACAATCTCTTGGCATTCATCTATTTTGGTGGTAAGTGACGTTAAGGCCGAAGGTGGAAGCGAGCTTCATATGTATTTTATTATCTTACTAGAACACAACAATGCTTTATAACATAATCATTACAGCAATAAACTAAGGTAAGACGGTAGATATTTTATTCTCAAAAGTAAATTTAAACAGCTAGATATGAGACCATTACAGCAACTAGTTTTTCAGTGTAAAATCTTACATTTACAAACCTAGCGCGACCATCGAGTGTAGGTATGAATAAAACCGATACATATATGAGAAGGCATTCTACACGTATCTGTTGAATGGCGTTACCTCGCGAGCACAATCAGGCACTAACTCGAAAATTCCTCGCAACGAGTTGCACCCTAAGGCTTATGAGATACCGGCTAAAATTTGCAATTCGCATTGTCATTCAATCACAAGCGGTTTTTAATAACTGGACCTTGAGTCACTTTTTTTACTTTTGGCGAATAAACATTCTAAATGGAAAAATATTAAATGTGTAAATATAAGAAACAAAATGTGCCCCCACTCTTAAGTGTAATAGATGATTCCCAAGGAGGAGGAGGATAGGGTTAGGGGATAGTTTAAAAGCACAAACAATACGCTTACTAATAATCTATACATATAATAAAACTAGAGGTCGAATGCTTAAATTCAAGCGAGGGGGATGTAAAAAGTGGGAAAATAGCGCGGGTAACAGCTATTATTAAGCATAACTTACAAAATACTTCTTAAATCTAAAAACACTAAAAACATGGTCGGAGTTTGGGCACACATTTTGTGTTCTGTATGGGCACTTGGTAATAGAGAAGTCTTTTGTCATGTGTTCAAGATTCTTACATTACTCATGCACAAGGCACAGTGTAAGCCAATTAATAGGTATACAGAAAAAAGTTTCATCATCATAAGTTTCATCAACTTAGTTTCATCATCTTCAGCCTACTCCTGTCCACTTCTGGACATAGGCCTCCCCTAATGCACGCCACCGCTCGCGGCTTTCGGCCGTTTTCATCCAGCCCACTCCAGCCAGCCTACGAAAATCGTCATCCCACCTTATCACAGGGCGTCCCACACTACGTTTACCGATTCGCGGTCTCCAATCGAGAACTTTACGACCCTACTGCCGTCAGTTCTACGACTAATGTGATCAGCCCTCTGCCACTTCAGTTTGCTAATCCGGTAGGCTACGTGACACTTCAGTTTTCTATCGGTCACATCGTTCTGATGCGGTCTTTCACAGAAGTTTTGTGAAACTCAATGGTGCAAATTGGGATTGAACGGACAATCTCTTCGTCGGGGGCCTTCCTACGTCACGCCTACCAGTACGTGGTCGCCACTCTGAAAGCAATGTGCCGTGCGCACTGCCACTTAAGGTGGACCGAAGATCTGGTGAAGGTCGCAGGAAGTCGCTGGATGCGGGCGGCGCAGGACCGTGAGTTGTGGAGATCAGGGGAGGCCTATGTCCAGCTGTGGACGTCATTAGATAGTTGGAT
The DNA here is from genome assembly GCA_910589355.1 of Parapoynx stratiotata. NCBI lineage: Eukaryota > Metazoa > Arthropoda > Insecta > Lepidoptera > Crambidae > Parapoynx > Parapoynx stratiotata. The sequence continues at coordinate 1,769,465 of OU342468.1, read as the reverse complement.
GGATGGATGGACAATCTCTTGCTCGAGTAGACCGTTTCTCACTCGTCGGTCACAGCGCTGCCTGTACCACTAAGTATAAATAGGAGAGAGAAAGTAGATGGTGGTGGTAGTGTGCATAAGTGTGAGAATAGGTCCGCAATCCAACCTTGGCAAATATGGCAAATATGGCCAGCGAGCTCAAAATAGCAAGACGAAAGACAAAAAAAATTACAGTACATAAACATCCAAATCTCTCAAACAGTTGCACAATGAAATAAATAATGGATCACATACAGTACCGTTTTGTCATCGATCATGTGTCGCCACCTCTATTGGCGGATGATCGATGACTCGCCGATACACGCCTCGAGTCTGCGTTAAATGCCACGGATGATTATAGCGTGCGTTCGATTACTGGCTGTTCTCGATGACAATTAGTCATTTTATTGTCACTTGTATGTTAAATGCTATGACAGTACAACTGTATTTAATGCGCATACAGTTAATCAAAAAGTATCTCACGGCAAAGTTTGGATGTCACCGTAAAGTAATTTATCGCTTCATAAAAAAACAATAATGACAATTATATTCAATAAACACTCATATTAACTTTTGAATTTCCTTTTACTCAACATGCTGGCAAACATGTACCGTCTACCGTGTAGTTGATGACCATTTAAGTACCTTGTCGAATTAAATGCCGAAGTAAATTTCATTATGTGTCTAAGAAAATGTCGTACGTGTGAAATGTGACACAGAATTAAAATGATGAGCTACTTCTGATGCTGTACCCTAGTACTCATTACACAAGCTGCTTTTGGGTTAGTCGATAGATTGAAATAACGTAGAGTATTTTTTTTACCCTAATATTATGTTGATGGAACTTCTCAGAGGTTCTCAGAGACCCGTTGGGATCTTTAGTGCTTCTCCTCTTTACTCCCTATTCTACCCTCCATGCCCCTACAGATCTTATGAGCCTTATGGTACGTCCTCCGCTTTGGGACAAGGTGTACCAAGTACCATTACCATCAGAGAGCTTTCATTGTGTTCACTGCTTATTCTACAAGTGGTGTAGTCAAGTTTGCCTAAATTAGGCGCTTTTGAGACAAAATAGCCACTAAGGTCACATATTGGGTTCTTACCTATGAAATTGGTGTTTTTATTCTGTCTTAACAATTTGTCCGTAACTATAAAGTTTCAGAACATTCTTATAAAATAATTGCCTCTTCTAAAAAGACCATATATTTGAGCTCGAATTATTTAATTTGATAATTTTTTGTAAGTTTGATTGTGTTAAAATTAAGACACAAAGACAATTATTTTTAACTGCCTCCCGAATACATCATTTGATTTGCATTAACATAAAAACGATGGTTAATTTTTATCAAGCGTGTTCACACACATATTGCTAAAGCTTGTCTAATGATACATGCCAAATATTATTATCTCTGGATTTGTCGTTGTGAAGAAAACTGATAAAATGTTAGTATGTAAAATGCAGACATCACCAAAATCTCCATACAAAACACCAATTTCATAGGTAAGGACCTAATATTATTCATATGATGAGGCTGACAACTCAACGGTTCGACCCAAAGGGATCTTTTGTATTTCCCCTTCCTGAAGCTGTTCTGAATGAACTTCATGAAGCTGGAGAGACGTCTGAAAATTTTTCTAGTGCATTGCAATCATATAGTACATGTTCCAAGCTTTCATATTTTGCACCACACATTCTACAGGTGGGGTCGTCATCTGTGCCATAGATAAATTAAGAAGTCAATAGATCGCCTTTCCTATACATGGGTTTTAGTTCGTCTCAAACTTATTATTATTGCTTGTAACCCATCGTTCGACTTATTACGTTAGGTGGCGCTACTCTTCTTCTTATTGCCCTTTTCCCACTCTAGGTGGGGTCGGCACAACATGTCTTCTTCCATTCTCCTCTGTCACTCGTCAGCTCAGCATCCACTTCTTTTATCCTCATATCATTCTTCACGCATTCAATCCATCGCTTCTTTGGTCTTCCTCTAACTCTAGGTCCGTCCACATTCATGCGCAGCATCCTTCTAGTAATGTGGCATTCATCCCTCCTCATCACATGTCTATACCACGCTAACCTATTGCTCCTAATCTTTTCTGTCACTGGCGCTACTTTCAAACTTCCTCTAATATATTCATTCCTAATCTTGTGGCGCTACTATACTAGCGGAATCATAAATTAATTAAGTAATTTAGTATAGTAGCGCCACCTAACGTAATAAGTCGAAAAAAGGGTCACACGCAACAATAATATGTTTTAGAGGAACTAAAAACCCATGTACGGGAATAGCGATCTTTACTACTTAATTTATCTATGGCTGTGCCTTACACAATCGGAATTTGTGTTGTGTCTATTAACTCGAATCCTACCTGTGAGAAGGTTCCCGGTAAACTCGAAGTCGTCGTCCTAGTCAGTACTCCTAGTTATCATTGTAAAAAACTTAACTTAGATTAGCATAGATACCGGAGAAATTCATACATGATCAGGTCAAGTCGATCATTTAATTCTATTTGTGAAGATCCAAGTCAAGCCTTGGATCTTTTTTGTACCAGTTGACGGATTTTCACCATGCGTTGTAATTGTTTACATGAAGCGTTACTTAACTAATTTCACGAAGATGGTGGATAGCGTTTTTGGCAGATGAAAAAATACAACATATTTAAATTGAATTTCTACTGCAATCCCTAATTTATACTTATCGAACTTGGTATATTTCAGACCGATGTACTGAATACTATGTGAATGACACATTATTTTCATTACTTTTGATACGAGTCAACTAGCCTATTGGGAGCAGGGCAGGAAAAAGAAGGAGTTACTAATTCCCCCTAATCATACCTGTGAGATGGTTCCCGGTGAACTCGAAGTCGTCGTCCTGGTCCCAGTGCTTGAGCGAGAGGTTGCCGAGCGGCGTCGCGTTGGCAAACTCCAAGTTCGCGAAGTGCCAGTCCAGGATCTGGCGGTCTCGGACTGATAGGTACACGGAGCTGATGGAAAGGGAAAAAGGATTATTTTTTGAAACACATGGTTTAACACTCTTAAACTCTTTTTTCACTGCGGACAATTTTGTTGGTTACATAATTAGTACTAAGTCATATGTCAACTCATTTTTTAATTAACATTATGTAATTGTTTGTTGTTCCGAATAAAATAAAATAAAAATAAAATTAAACAGGGCTTTGCGCAGAAATATGATATAAAACGATGGAGCAGGAGAAGCAGTGGTGCTATTATTATTCGTGTTAATCGGGACTGATTCGTGTAACTGCGACCTAATAAGATCTATTGTGACCAGCCTCCTATGTAAGTTCTATTTAGGCCCTACAGTAGCTTCATGGACTGGGCACTGTCTAAGAAAGATAAGATGTTCCCAGTTTGGATTATTTTTATTTCACCTGGGTCAAGGGTGTGTTCGAGGAGCTCGGTGGTGTAGTGGTCAGTGCGCTTTAGCTTCGATCGAAAACAGGCCAGGCCTGGTCAGGCCGTGGATGGGTGACCAAGACTTTGTGATCTCGAGCTCCTCCGTGCTTCGGAAGGCACGTTAAGCCGTTGTCCCGGTCGCAATTCTGACCGTTTCTACCCACCAACCCGCATTGGGCCAGCGTGGTGGTGTTACAGTCCATACTCCTCGTGTGTTTCTCCATGAGGAAGGGCTGTCCCAGCAGTGGGACGTATATAGGCTGATGACGTGACGTAAGGGTGTGTTGCCGCAGGTGTTTGCTTCTTTTGTGAATCAGCGGTTCACAGTAGCACAAGAGGTGCATTGGTGTTTCACGCTATTGTTCGCAGAATCTGCAAGTGTCAGTGTCAGAAGAAGACCAGCGTCAGGCAGTTTAGGCTCCTGACCTATGCTGAGTGGGCTCCATTTTAGTGATACATGTTTAAGTTCTAATGTTGTTTCATTTTATTGTTACCTACTCTGTATCTTAATTTTAACGTGTATTGCTGAATAAACGATTCTTTCTTCTTTCTTTCTTCTTTCCTTTAATTCTTGTTGTAAAGGAGTCTGTTCAACTTGCAGTGACCGGTCAAAGAACTAATCATAACGCTCAGGTTACTCCAGTTGATCTTTAATAGCTCATCGGTGCGTTTGCAGTGGTGTTATTTCACACTATTAACATAAGTTTTTTCTTGGCCAAAAAAAAACTAAAAGCTGCATAAAATTTTTGTAAACTACCATGCAATTTTTACATTTTACCGACCATAGGATTTGATCATTTCATTATGTGGTTAAAATAATTATATATAACTTAAGAAGATTTTGACGTTTTGGTTGGTTTCACACAGTCACGTGATTACAATAAACAATTGCAGGCAATTTCTATGATTCAGTTGAAAAACGTCACTAATTCAATGATTATAATTTAAAGTTTTAGTTTCAGCATAATAAAGCTCACTTTGGATAATTTACAGTTTGTTTCAGCACCCAGGTATAAAATGACGATTTTAAGTAAGAATAAGGGAGGTATGTGCTTTTAAAACTGACGATGCCGATTTTTTTTGCCTGAGACATAGGTATGTACTACCAAAAATCAACATACCTTGGCGGGTTAGACTCCAACTGAGTCAGCTTATCCTCAATAATAGTGTTCTGAGTAACCAACGTACTATACTCGTTGCAAAGCAAATTCATCTCTCTGTTCAGGCGGCGAAGGTTGAATTCTTGTAACACGCTCGCATCGCCTGTCGCGCCTTTCTCTCTTTCTACGAGTAAAGCGTCCTTTTCTACTTTCATTGACTTCAAAAGTTCTTGAATGTCGGCCATTCTGAAATACACAATAAATATAAAACAAAGGACAATGGGCAGAATGGTACCCGGAGTTTAGATGCTGGTATCGTTTGAAAGGTCTTTTCAAGACGAACAACAGTTACTATGACCAGCAGTCTCAGATCTGGCCCCTCTCTGCTCTTATTACAGGCCACTCCCTGTATACGCGTTGTCTAATATTGGTATATGTTTATCTCCGAAAGCAACCAGACCCCTTATTCTAAACTGTCGGAAACCAAACAAATCATGGAATCTCTATTCCTGTCACTTTTTATGGCGGCGAATTAGGGTGGGACGGGACTTTCCGAATCGAATCCGTGAACCGACAGTTTAGAATAAGGGGTTTGGTTGCTTTCGGAGATAAACAAACATACACAAATATTACACAACGCGTATACAGGGAGTGGCCTGTAATAAGAGCAATAAATTTTATCAATGATTCTACTGAGTATACGATATAACCTTGACCTTATCTAAGTGCTCCAAAATGCAGAAATTCAGAAATATTGCAATAAAAAGTTGTAATTCAAATTTCAAAGTAGCAATTCATAATCAATGAATTCCAACATGACTAAATCATCGCTTATCCGTCGATAGATATTGGTAGAGGTCATTTCATTTCATTGTTTTATTGTTTTATTACAGGCCACTCCCTGTACAAATACCATGTATACTAAAGAATAACTCTGCACGGACTAAGATTTAGAACATGGTGCCATAGTAACATTTATTCAGCTCAAATTACATATCCAACGATGACACACACAATACTATTGGAAGGTGAAACCAGACTTCATAGAAACACTGGTATCGTCTGTACTAATTTCAAATCGTGAATTGGAACTGGCCCCATGTCAGATGTGTTCCTACATCTAAATGTCTTTCCTAATATATATTGGAGCGGGTCCACGGTCCACACATTTGGGAAGTAATCAATTGAGCAGCCATTTAATTATTTGATCAGCAACAAAAAGGTCAGCCGAAAAATCATTTGGGCAGCAAGCAAATATTATGTCAGTAATATAATTATTTAGGCGCAAAAATTATTTGTTCAGCACAATAATTAGTTGGGGAGGAAGATAATAATTTGGGCTGCAAAATTTAATAAATAAAAGAAATAATATTTTGTATAAATAATAACAAAATAAAATTTGTTGGTTGCGTCATCGAAACATGTATTAAACAATTTGGCAGCAGAGAAAACATTTAAGTAGCTGCCCAATTAGTTAGTAGTATAGTCAAAAACATCCTGGACTGGACTGGAGAACAAATGCCTGTATTCATCACACAAACTCGGTGGCGTAGTGGTCAGTGCGATTTGGCTTCGGTCGAAAACAAAGCTACCTTCGCTATGGGCAGGCCGTAGTTGGGTGACCAAGACTTTGTGATCTCGAGCTCCTCCGTGCTTCAGAAGGCACGTTAAGCCGTTGATCCTGGTCGTATTTGTGACCGTTTCTACCCACCAACCCGCATTGGACCAGCGTGGTGGTGTTACGGCCCATACTCCTCATGTGTTTCTCCAAGAGGAAGGCCTGTCCCAGCAGTGGGACGTATATAGGCTGATGACGAATGACGAATAGTAACGAGCACTAATATGTATACAATCTCATTTAAATAAGAACCTTATTGCATTCTTATAATAACTTAAATGTATACATTTTATTGCGAGTGACACAAACAGGCATCAAACCGGTGATCTCTAGAACGAGTAACACCGTTTCGAAGAAGTCGTTACCCATATTTTATGGCGGAATAAATACGTGTATAGGAAAGAGTTACTCACTTGTTGACATTGGTTTTAAGCTTCTCTTGGAGCGTTATAACTGCCTTTAAGTGTTGTATCTGAGAAGGGTGAATATTTATTATGGTTATAATAAATATGATCACGACTATTATCCGCTAAGGGTTAGTCAGAGACTAGGCAAAAGCACCGCTAGCAAAGCAGTCCACTGCCATAGTCCGCGCTTCACAAAGCAGTGACTGCACTCAGCGTGACAGGTGAGCCCGTCGTCGCTATAAGCTATTGGATTTTGTGCAGTTCTAAGTCCAGTAGTCGCCTTTTACTACACCCAAGAGAAGAGATGGGTTGGTAGTATTATTTTAGAGCCGCTACCACACGACTATGGTTATAAATAAGTAGTAATTACAATGAAGCACATGTGATAATTATAATTGTATGTAACTTCCGCGAATAAGAGATTTGTGATTCTGTGTATTTATTGATCACACGCAAATTCTTTTAAAAATAGTTTTAGTTCAAAAATCGCACAAAATTCTAATGTATCATTTTGCGCCTTATGAAAAACACATTAAGGTTGATAATCATAACTTTTGTTTAACTTAACATGTTTCTTACCGGACAGTCAAAAAATCGCCATTATGTCGAAATAGGCTTCACACGGTTTCGCCCCCGTGGTACTCGTTCCCATGGGAATATCGGGTTAAAAATCAGCCTATGCCCTTTATCGGGCTCTAGACTACCAGTGTACCATTTCGATTACATCAGTTCAGTACTTATGCCGTGAAAGCAAGACACCATGGTCAAGCCGTGGATGGGTGATCTCGAACTCCTCAGTGCTTCGGAAGGCACGTTAAGCCGTTGGTCCCGGTCACTATTGCAACCGTTTCTACCCACCAACCCGCATTGGGCCAGCGTGGTGTTACGGCCCATACTCCTCATGTTTATTTTCTTGAGGTAGGCCTGTAGTGGGACGTATATAGGCAGAGGGCGATGGATTATCAGGGAGTCTCCTGGGCAGAGAAGCGAAGGATTACCTGCTTATGCTTAACATTCTTCTGCTGCAGCTTTATGACCCACTCCAGCGCCTGGCCCAGCGAGACGGGCGTGTCGTTGTAATAGTTGAAGTCCACCTGGTGTGACAGATATGATGTAGCGTCGAGGAGCCGGTTGAATTCGCGTTCAACCTGGAAATTTTATTATATTTTTACATTCATAAAATCACGCCTATAATCCCCGAAGGGGTAGGCAGAGTCCAAGCACTGTGTTCCTTAAGACCACATTTAGCCAAACAAAAATTGGGTTTGTGAAAAATCGTGAAAGAGTAGTAACAAGTGGCTAGCTCATCGCCTACACAATCACAGACCCAGTACCCAATACGCCCTTAGTCACCTTTTACGACATGCTAGGCGAGAAAAGCAGTTGGTACATTCTTTTTGTGTCCCTGGATGTTAATATTGGGTCCTTACGTATGAAATTGGTGTTTTTATTCTGTCTTAGCAATTTATTATTATTATTTAAAACTTTAGTACATTTGGTGTACATGGCGGACTTAATGCCAAAAGCATTTGTCCGTAACTATTAAGTTTCAGAACATTCTTATAAAATAATTGCCTCTTCTAAAAATAGACCATATATTTGAGCTCGTATTATTTAATTTGAGAATTTTTTGTAAGTTTAATTGTGTTAAATTAGACACAAACACAATTATTTTTTACTGCCTCCCGAATACATCATTTGATTTGCATTGACATAAAAACGATGAATAATTTTTATCAAGCGTGTTCACACACATATTGCTAAAGCTTGTCTAATGATACATGCCAAATATTATTATCTCTGGATTTGTCGTTGTGAAGAAAACTGATAAAATGTTAGTATGTAAAATGCAGACATCCCCAAAATCTCCATACAAAACACCAATTTCATAGGTAAGGACCTAATATTACTATAATACGTACTATGAAAGTAAAGAATTTAAGTACCATTTGTTTTGTTGTTTTGTGCCCGGTGTACATTGTGCCCGGTGCATGGCAACAGGCTCACCACCTGTTACGTGGGGACCTAACATAACTGGCGAAATGTGGGTGTTTAACACGTCTTCCTACCCCTTCGGGGAAAGAGGCGTGATGATATGATATGTTATGTGTCTATTTGAACATTTTACAATTTGACATCTATCAACTGGCCCATATTACGTTACACGTATAAATATATTTAATATTATAAATGCATATTAATATAAAATTACATTACATATAATATTCAGAAAAAAATATATAACACTTAAGAAACATCCTGTAGGCCTAGCACGGGCCGGAGAGAAAAAGTCCCCGGAGACAAAATTCGCAATGACGATTTCTGTCTCTGGGGACTTTTTCTCTCCGGCCCGTGCTTGGCCTTCTGGACTGGAATGGAGAACAAATGCCTGTATTCATCACACAAACATCACAAACATCCCAGACAACCCAGAACCCCTCAAGATGGCGACGCCATGAGACCGTGCAGACCACTCGACCACCAAGATCGTCAATTAGAACATACGTGAAAAATATTAGAATTCAAAATAACATGAAGGAGGTACAGTTTTCCTATTTATCTATTTTTTTTCAATAAGCTAACAAACAAAAAACATTAAAAGGAATATTCGACACCTATTTGTAACAACCCTAAAAAATCCCTGTCTGTGTGAAGCTGACATTTATTCTTGAGATCTCCATCAGAGAAAAGATTTTTGCATACTTTTATAAAATTAATGTATTTTTTTATTTTTGGTGCAGTAGAGTCCAATAACTACACTCACGAATTCCACACTATCACCACAGGAGTTTAATAATAAATAATAAAAATTAAAATCATTTATTTCGAGCCTTACCATAAAAGGCTTACTACATATTGTGTTAGTAACAATTGTTACTTAATATAGTATTAGTTGAATACATTTCCTTGAAATACTATACAAATTACAAACTATGTAATAATAAAAAAAAAATGAATGATAGTGTTAGTAACAACATACCTTACAGAATATGTTAGTATATATGATATGATATGTTTGTGTTAGTAACAATATCAATTACTGACTATGTTAGTAGGAATTTTTAATTATTTTTAAGACATACCATTTCATCTTTGTGCTTTGGCACTTGATTGCCAGTTGCTTCGTAGAGAGGGCATTTTTGTTTAATTTTGTGCAGTTCCATATTCATTTGTACTGATAGAGTTGTGACTGGATTCCCGCCTAAGCCTGTGACTACCATAGCACCTGAAAATAACAATATTCAATGACAAATTTAAAAAAAAAATATTATTTTGAACTGTCGGCTCACAGGTGCAATTTATAAAAAAAGATACAGGAGATACCTAACAGAGCACAAGAGTGTATTCATGTGGTAAATGCAGGCAAGGGGCGGAACAGTTATTTTTAATAATGTTTTAGAAACGTTTCGAACCGTTCCTTGTAGTGTTCTTGTGAGATGGGAACGTTTTCAAAAACCGGTTTGATGCGCGGGACTTCCAAGGAAAATAAGTGTAATTCAACTTTAATACCTAAATCAGCCACATAAGGTCCTTTTCTGTAAGTCACAATCCTGCCACCAACTCTGTCTCTGCCTTCCAGAATAACAACTTCACAACCAAATGACTGCAGTTGCCGCGCTGCTGCCAAGCCTGATACACCTGGAATTCGAATTAAATCCATCAAAATCTAAGTAGCATTTCATTTCATGTCATTTTAATACAAAAACTAATAAAATTTTGATAAAAAGTGAAATAACGTCAACATATACGCAAAACAGGCGCAAATTAGACGTCGAGTTGCGGAAACCGCCCGTATTGATGATGATGATGAACGTCAACATGACAAATTCTGTTATTTCTTTAGCTTTGAAGCTGCTTTGTAAAGTTTAAAAACATTTCTAGTGGTTAGAGTGAAGTACACCAATCAATGTGACGTCATTTACAGCTAACAAAGACTATAAAATAAGTAAACTTTTAATTAAGATACACACTTAGAGTGTGAAGAATGTTATTATAATAAAAGAAGTGTTTCCTGAGCTGACGAGTAACAAAGAATGGAAGAATAAGACATGTGCCTAATCCACCTTAGAGTAGGATATGGGCAAGAAGAAGACATTGATGAAAACAAATTTACCCACCTGCTCCAATAATAATGACCTTAGGCTTCTGTTTACCCTTTGAAGGAGTGGGTGTGGGTGTCAGCCGTTCATAGATACCATAATTGATGAAACCATGCCTTTCAAGGAATGCATGTGTCCTCATAACCAGCACTGGATCAGCATTATAAGGAGCCTGAAAGTTGAGGAAAAAATATAATCACTAAATGGCTTATAAACATTGTGTGTGGACTGTAGTTAACTTATAACATTATAATAAAGTGAAGAAATTAATCATGATAGAACAAAATAGGAATGAAAAATTCTGTACTTGATGTATCCATAAAATTCAAGCAAATTCAAGCTTTCAGTGGTTTTTGGGACTGAAATCCATATTTTTGAATAATGTTGTTGCTATTGATTCAACAAATAAGGCTTAGGTTTGGCCCCATCACCTTCTGGTAAGTCAATCAATAAATAATTTCCTATAAATTTAGGTCCATTTTTTTATGTATAAGAGAGTGGCTATGCAGAGGTGGTAGAACTGGCCCTAATAGTGCTTTTAGCTATAAAATATACATACTTCCATTTTCTGAACTGCATACTCTTGAGTAAGCTGCCTTTTAGGATCTTCAAACCACAGTTTTAACACTCGATTTCTTATCTGAATGAAGGCATGACTTGATGGGCCTTGTAAGTCTGAAAAGCATTCTGCTTCTAACGAAGACATCTTATCATAAGACAGACGAGATTGGAAAGCTGCACCTTCCAAACTAAAAATATCATACATTAAGTTAAACAATATAGTTTATTTATTAAGTTATTATGGAAAAAGCATATTACTAATTAACCTGTTAAGCATCTCCTTATAATTTATCTCCTCAATGTCTTCGCTCTTAGTTTCCTCAATAATAATTTTTTCCTCTTTTTTCGCTTCTTTTATGTCAGTCGTTCGGCTCGAAGAAGACTCCCGGCGTCCTCCAAGAGAGGTTGGACTGGAAGATGTAACCTTACTCCTCTCAGACTGATCAGATTCGGAATCGTCCTGTTTCAACTTTTCATCCATTTCGCGGTTTTCAACCTAAATCATCAAAACATAACCTATTAGCAATAGCAAACAAAATAAAGTAGTTTTTTCAGATCCTCTTTACCTTTGCACGTTTGCGGCGACTCATTGTTTGTGAACTGTAATAAAATTATTACAGAAAATACAGGATCTATTACGATACGAAAAGGACGAAGCAAGATTACACGGAAAACAAAACAAACCAAAACAGAAAACTGGCAATTTAAATGACAGCAAATTGACAGTAAGCGTTCTAATTTTTGATATTGATCTACGGCAAAGACTTTTGTGTTTTACAGCTAACAAAGACATTTTGTTTGGCCGCTATTTATGAACCGATATCTAAAAAGAAAAATTAAAAACTAATAAAAAAATAATGAAAAATCACAGAAGGAAGAATATTTTAAGAAGTAATCTCTACCTACCCCTAAGAAAGAAGGGGTGACCTTATGTAAGTATGTAAAAAAACTACAGAAAGTTTTTAATTGATCAAGGCTTTTTATTTCAAGTTTACATAATAACAAGGGTCATAAATTATTTACAACGTTTTCCTAAAATGATTGTGTAGTGGTCCTTCTTCTGCATATCCAGCAATTTCCTGAGGAACTATTGAATTTTCGTCGATAGTACCACATGGTCGGCACATGCATTCCAATGGCGCCTTGGTAGAGACCTAAAAGTTTTGGATTACATTACATACCCAATACAGACGAGATAAAAAAAACTCAGAAACATCAGTATTCATGAGACATTGCGTGTTTGCTTTTTTGTAAGGGAACAAACGTTTGAAATTCAAAAGTAAGTAAGTACTGTCATTTATGGACATGCAATTTGTTTTCTTATTTATCATTTTTTTTAAATACCATAGCAAGTGACCCCTTAATCGTAAACAGTAGTATAGTCCATTTGGGAATGACCTAGCCGCCACCAACTTACTGGCCTATTATGTACTTTGTTCGTGTACATACAAGCCTGTCTTGAAGGAATTCATTATTATAAGCAAGAGGGAATATGCATGCCGAAAGGGAATTCCATTCACACACAGATTGTCTGACTGTTGTAACTCACAAAGGGCATTTATTAATACCTTTAAAAATCTCTTTTCCTCTGACTTCGCCTTCGGACAAAATAGGACCACAGTTGCTTCTCTCTCTCCAGACTCTTGGCAGCAATTGCAGGTGCGCTCCATTTGCCATATTTTACTACCAGAAACCTATAACCGTAAAGTTTAAAATGTACGTAGGGTTAGCAACAAAAGTAGTATCAGTCAATCTCTTGTCATTTTAACTTTAACTTTAATTTGAGAATAACATGTCGAACAAGCTCATGTGGCATATTTATTATTAAATTATACTATAACAGCACGTCAGAATATTGAAAACTTTCGTAGTACTTAGATCGTAAAATTTCGTAGATATTGAAACCTATGCAGTTTTATCTCAGAGTAAACAGAAGTTTTATACATAAAATCCAAAATTGTTTTCAATTTTTATTATGTTTAAGCTGCTTATGAAATTTGTTGTTGCTTCCAAAAACTTGCACATCCTACCTGTACATAACTTGTGCATTTCCCGATACAAGCGAATGATGGTATTGCCTTGGGCTTACACCCTGGATGCCGCAGAACGTGGATCACTGGTGTCATTTGACATTCTTGCCCTAAAAAGTATGTTTTTTAATAATTTTGTCATCTAGTATCCGTAGAAGGTACAGTCGAGTTCAATAATATGTACACACGTATGACAGTAAATGACTCTTATTGGAAGGGAATAAAGACTGTCACCTGTCAAATATGCGTATATATTTTTGAACTCGACTGTACAAGTAGGATTAGTTGTTTAAAATGAGCTAGTTGATAGGTGTGAATATCTTGTATTTATTAATTTAATCTGCGCGTCTGTATACATGTAGGTAAGAATAAAAATTATAAAACTTACCAGAAGACATTATCTGCAATTCTTGAGCCTTTACAGGCCTATTTTGAATATGGCACATGCCAACTAATATCACGCAGAGAAGAAATTTAAGAGTAATCATATTAGGTTTCTACAGTAAACTTTATCCTTCAAGCTTTATAAGTCGTGTGACAAAATAGTTAAGGCTTTTCCCCTTTTATAGCCCAGCTTTGAAAAAGACATTAGGCCACTTGCAGGGTGACAACGAAATTCATTTAATGAACATGGGAGAAAAGCTATTACATGATGCTCCAACTGCGCTAACGCTCATAATGGACGTCAATTTTTATTATATTCCTTACTTCCTTGATTTATGTTTCAGTATCGCCTGATATACAGCTAATTATAAGAGAGCCCTAAAATGTGCCCCTCCTTTTTGAAACTTATTTTCTTCTTTTCAATCGTCATTGGATCAAAAGCGCAGAAAAGAAAATTAAATAAAAAATAAAAATCATCACCATAATTCAGCAGGGACCACATCCGCAGGGACAAAAGTGTTTCTCCGCCGTAGCTAGCATGATGTCATTAGAAAGAAATTATGTCTCTCTAATTGACGTTCGTTCGGAGACTAATATCACCTTGATCTGTCAAAAAGATAAATATTATCTCCACTTTATGGCCGCCATGCTAAGGAAGTGGAGAAATAGTCCCCTGTCAAATAGAGAGACCTATTATATGCATAAAAGTAATATTATGGTTCGCATTATTGTTTTCTCCCCTGACATCTTGCTAGATACGGTGGAGAAACACTTTTGTCCCTTAAAGTCCCTTGTCAAATTGACATAAGCGGTGGAAAGAGATGTTTGTTCCCGTCCCGTGCTAGGCCTGCTGAATCCTATTTCATTTAAATAAGATTTTCCAATACTAAGGCCCACTTGCAGGAAATTTAAATCGACATTGCACGCTCGGCGCACGCGTTGAGGACACAGTTCAACCTAACACTCCTCCTCGCTTCACTCGTCGTCGTACCTAATCAATTTTACATTATGCCGTAAACCATTGTGCCGAATAATATTATGGATAATTAATGACATTAGTCTCTAAATTATAATTATGGGAAATAAATATTGTGCCTAAAGAAAATTATGCTTAAGTTATATTATGCCAAATTCATATGCCAAAGTATATTATGAGTATATTATGAGAGAATAACATTATGCCAAAAAATATCTCGGTTTTGCTTTGGATACTACACAATATAACATAACATATCATCACACCTCTATCCCCGAAGGAATAAGCAGAGGTGTTAAACACCCACATTTCGCCTGATATGTGTAAGTCACCCATGTAACAGGTGGCGAGCCTGTTGCCATGCTCCGGGCGTTATGTAAGGCAAGCGATATTTTAATTCTCACTAAGGGTACCTACCTACAGGCGGTAGGATAAAAAAAAAATTGTAATAGAAACACAGCAAGAACTAGAAACTCATATAACAGATCCATATAGTAATCTAATATTCACAGATGGTAGCAAGTTCGAGGATAAGGTAGGAGCTGCACTTGTTGTACACAAACGCAAAAATAAAATAAAGACAATTAAAATAATATTACACAGTACCTGCTCTGTCTATCAGGCAGAACAATTAGCAATTTTAAACGCCTGCAAATGGGCTGATGAAAATAACATACAATCTTCCTATATTATAACAGACAGTATGTCTAGTCTTCTAGAATTGTCAAATTCCAACTCAAACCCAACTCAAACAAATTATACCTAATTTAGATTTTATAAATGAAACAGTAAGTTCCTTTGTTTTTTTCCTTTTGGCAACTTGGATAGACGTACTATAAATACCTTAGATAATAAATAGTTTACGTTTCTTCAAAGTTAGATACTTGATTCTTTATTCATGTATAAGAGTTTGTAATAATATTATTAGGTATGTAAAACTATTATGTTTTGTCCGTCATCTAGTATCTAAAGCAAAACCGAGATTCTTTTGGCATAATGTTATTACTTTGGCATATGAATTTGGCATAATACAAATTAAACATAATTTTATTTAGGCACAATATTTATTTCCCATAATTATAATTTAGAGACTAATGTCATTAATTATCCATAATATTAATCGGCACAATGGTTTACGGCATAATGTAAAGTTGATTAGGTACGACGACGAGTGAAGCGAGGAGGAGTGTTAGATAGAACTGTGTCCTCAACGCGTGAGCCGAGCGAGCAAAGCGAGCGTGCCGCGCGGCAGCGAGCGGCAAAGCGCCAGAGCCAATATTTTTTATTGATAATTATTTCTAAAATATTATGCGAATAGTTAATTATGCCTTAATATGGTTAAGCCATTTGTAATTACTTATGCGTAAATAATTATGCATAAGATTTTATGCCAAAATCAATTATGCGTAATAATATTATAATTATGCGTAATAATGTGTAGATTCCATTATGCCAATTCATATCATGCTTGAAAATTTTATACAAACAGATAGGGAACCGGAGCCAACCGTTCTCATCGTTTTCCAAATAATCTGTTCTTCTCTACCTGTTTGAACCTCGGCCTACGTGTAGCAATTTGTAGGGCACAATAAATAAAAAGAACCTGGTTATCCCATTAAACTTTTTTTATTCTACAATACTATCGGACCTATAATGGCGATCCAATCCTATATAAGAGTTATGTGATAAAAAACAGCGCTATCTATTGTTAATTAACTGAACTAACATTTCAAACATTCTATAAGTAAGTTAAAATACCGAAACCATGATATTTTATATGAACTTATGTAATTATTTTGTACGATCTTATTTATTTACTTTATTTATATATATTATTATTATTACAATATTTAACAATATTTATAAATATTTATCAAATATCTAAACACTACCAGTGGGAAACAGAGGAAAATACCTAGCATACATTCGTACGTAAAAGTCATAGGTAGGTTAGGTAAATACTTCGGGCTCTGACTGTACCCTAAAGCTCATTTTCATTTTCAATCCCGTAATATTCCTAATTGTGCAAAACAAACAATAAGATTGTGACGTGGTGGATGCCGAAAATAGCCATCGAAGAGCACAATAACAGCAAAGATCGTAGTAACTTCCCAGATAGTAATCTATTTAGAGCTCTATGCTTCATTGCTTAGGGTGTAATTTTGCAGTTGTACCGAAGTTTATGGCGAGGTTGTTGCTTAGTTACATATGGTGATTTGGCTGTCGTCATATAAGTGGCGCCCTGGTAGAGCCGATATAATTGGTGACATGCGCGTTCCTTTACTTTAGACGAATGAAATGTCTCTATCTATATTAGCGTCTCGGGTGTATCGATATTTTTGACCACTTTGGCTGTATCTAAATATTTGACAGCCTTGCATGTCGCTATCTAATTGCTGCCGACTGTACATACTCAAATATAAAGTTTTAATTGCACCCAGTGAAAGAACCGAAATAGTAGACAGTAGCGGTCAGTCAGACAGCTTTATTGATTTAAACATTTATTTCTGCCTATAGCAAATTAGAACATAGCTCGAGTATTTTGGAATTGGTTAAGTATGACGAGACGTCCGCAAAAGTTGAGTATCTTCTATCTTCTTACCAATTTGGACATCAGCATTGTTATTTGAATAACATAATATTAATGTCCCTAAGTTAGAATAAGTTAGAATCCTCAGTTGTTGAGGATTACAGGTGAAGCTCGATTCCACCTACGGCCTTATCGTCACTTACCATCAGGTGGGATGAAGGTCAAGAGCTTAACTGCCGTATGTAAAAAATAAAAAAATTGGAGCAGGCGTGATGTTACGGCCTATACCTACTCCTCATGTGTTTCTCCACGTAGAAGATGTGCCCAGCAGTAGGACGTAAGTATATGTATAAGCTGATGACGAAACTACCATTAGACTTATGCCTATTATTGTAATGTTTATCTTGGATCAACTAATAGTTTTAAATTATCATTAACAAACTAGAAAGTGTACATGACATTTTTAAGCAGTGATATATTAATTATATGCTCGAGCTATCCCCTAAGCCGGTGATTTATGGATCAAACTTTTAAATACCATGGTGAACCAGATAAACGAGTGGTTCTGTCGCCGCCAGTAACTTAGTTGCGCGTTTGATACCATGAGATACACTCGATTGATACAACCAGGCGGTGATAGCGCCACCATTACATTCTAATGAAATAGGGCCCTGGCTCTTGCCTATGAAATCCAATAGTATTCTACAATTTTTTCAATAAAATGATTGAATCAAAAAATATTGCATCATCATAATTTTTATTTAAACCATCATAAAGCCTTGATCAAAATATACAATTTAAACAATAGTTAACAAAATGTTCCAGTTAAGTCCGTGCTTGTTCAGTAACATCACTTTATAACAATTCGAGAGTTTTCCTTTAATTGGCTATCGGCTGAAGTCCCCACATTTGTAGCATTTGCAGTCGTCCGGTTCCCGTAAGCGGACCTCCATGATGGCAAGGTCTTCTTCCTCAAGTCTGACACCATCAGGATCGTAGCAGTGTGTGAGTGTGACCAGACGTTCTCGGAGAAAGTTTTCCCTGCAGCAAAAGCATTCCTGAAAGAAATAACCCGTTATAGAATCGTTTATACTATAAAAGCAAATAGAAAATCATCAAATAGTCTTAACTAATGCTATCACAAGTATAAATTTGGAGACTCATTAGCTTGTATCTGTATTGTTCAAGATTTGCGGCTTAGGAATGTGGTGATACCAAGGAATATAATATTGGAAGTCAGTAAGAAGATAACTTGTAGGGGTACTATTATCTTTTCGCTCCCATTTAAACCTCTTGACGGTCTCCACGAACATCGATGTTCACAAGCAATAGATGTTTCTGTTTCTAATGTCTCGTTTTTGACCGTTGAGATATTGATAACGTGTGCTCTTTCCCAATGTCATAACTGCTCCCACAATAAAATTTGGTTATGACAGAGGTAACGCCCGTATTTCCGATATGTTTAAGACCCTATGTAAGGGGGTGAGCTGACTACGGATTCTAGAGGCGGCTTATCCCAAACCTAAGGAATTTATAGGCATGCCTCCAGCCAACATCATAACGTTCATCCAGGACATTTTGGGTGATGGCAGGTAGGGATGAATAGGAAAGGGGAAGCACAAAAGATCCCATAGGGTGGAAGTGCCCTGAGTTATCTCAGTCCCATCACAAGAATTAGAATAAGAATGGGAGTGAGCTTGTTGGGAATTGGGAACAATGAGAAACAAGGGTATCGCTTGTCTCATTTGAAATGTTACAGTTTTGTTTAAACTCATGGTACAAGTGGCTTGGATCCATCACGTGATCTCTTGGATGAGAAGGTCAGTCCTTCCCAATGCGGTTATTTAAGAACTCCCTGAAAATATGTAATCACCTTGAGAAATCCTGTTGCAGTAGAAACCGAAGGCTGAACTTGGCTGCTACACATGCCTTCACACTTATTGACGTTGACTTCGCCGCTACACGATCTTATCAAACGACCCATGTCATCAAATTCCTCTAAAATATTACAAAATGCTTATAAATTATAAAATCTTATTTGCTTAAAAGCTTATTTGCGTTAGAATTTACAATCAGCACCTCGGACTATACAGAAATGTGAAAAATCAAACAATTAATTTTCAACCTTAAATTCTAAGACATAAATACAAAATCGATTGAGATTTGTGCTAGTCTAAAGAGCTGACTATACGTTGAACTATACCTTTCGTAACGTGTATTTCCGTTGGCATCGTCTCACAAGTTTCCTCTGCCGAACAACTTAGACTTATCAACACTAAACCAAATAAACAAATGTTTAATCTCCAGATAAAATTCATGTTGAACTCTGAACGTAAGTGTGCGTAAAGTGCTATTGGAGGTGAAGACTTCAGTATTTATATGGGAATTTCTAGGTCGGGATATGCTCCCCAGCGGAGTTGCCAGCAGGCATTCTCATGTCAATCTCAGTCCTAATTGAAATGTCTTGTTATGTCTTTGTAACACAAAATCAATGAAACAAGGTAGTGCTTCTGTCGATACACTAGATAAAATGCGATATTTTTAAAACACCCTCTTTCATTAAATATATTAGTATCTATTTGTACTTTTAGATCGAAATCATAACATAAATACAAAAAAAAGTTCAATAAATATTGTAACCAACAACATTTCAAAAATATTCATAATTAGATTATCTTATCTGAATCAAAACTTACTATATATTTGCAAAATAATATGTATAGGTGCCAAAAGTACTTAAAAATAAACATAAGTTTAAACTTTAAACCAATGAATTTAAAGTTTTACCTAAAAATTTATCATCACCAGCCTGTATACGTTTCACAGTTGGGCATAGGCTTTTTCTACAAAAAGAACTCATGAGGAGACTTCCGGACTGGTCCATTGCAGATTAGTGAAGAGAAACTGTTGCAATATAGCGACTTGGGCCTACGTGCTTAGTGTTCCTTCCGAAGCACGGAAGAACTCGAGATCAGAATGTTTTGATATTAACCCAACCAAGCATTACAATTAATATAAATAAAATAATAAATAAACATCTTCAAACAATAACTAATGCAGCATGTGTTATAGACACTAGATGACGGATAAATATATTTAATAGATAAGTACATATAAATATCCTGAATATATATAAACATCCAAAACTGGAGAAACAAATGCCTGAAAATTCATCACTCAAACATTTGCCCCCACCGGTGATCGAACTCAGAACCTCTCGAGATGGCAACGCCTTGAGACCGGCATACAGACCACTCGACCACGGAGGTCGTCAAATATCGAAATTCAAAA
Organism: Parapoynx stratiotata; assembly: GCA_910589355.1. NCBI lineage: Eukaryota > Metazoa > Arthropoda > Insecta > Lepidoptera > Crambidae > Parapoynx > Parapoynx stratiotata. Next base: position 1,749,029 of record OU342468.1, on the reverse strand, counting down.
CATTTCCAATGTTATTTCCCTCGTCCGAAGTCACAGGCAAAGCTTAATACCTAAATAACTTTTTCCAAGAAAATAATAAGTTTAATGCTCTGGGCTTTTCAGATCAAGAGCGTCATATTTAAAAGGGCTTCTTATAAATTCTGCGATATGTGTTTTTTCGTTGTTATTCGTGAAGGATATAAGTTGTCGCCTTATATTTGCTATGACCTAAAAACATGAAAAAAAAGTTTTCTGAGGTTGCAGACCAAAAGCTAAGCTATGTTAGTTTAGCTTAGGTTGCATAGCTGACGCAGCTCTGACGCAGTTTCCCATACTTCTGTGCAGACAGCAAACTATACGAAATGTATGAAAAACTCTTTAGCTACGCGAGCTAAGCTAAACTAACTTAGTTTAGCTCTTGGTAAGCTTGCTTGGCTTGGCTTGCAACTCGCAAGAGCTCGTTGGCGATGGCGTACCTGTTAGTGAGGAGCTCGGTGGCATAGCGTAGTGGTTAGTTCGCTTTGGATTTGCGATATCGGAAGCAAAGCTACCTTTGCCACGGTCAGGCCGTGAATGGGTGACCAAAACATTGTGATATCAAACTCCTCCGTGCTTCGGAATGTGTAGGTTAAGTCGTTGGTTCCGGTTGCTATTATAGCCGTTTCTATCCACCAAACCGTTATCCACCACCATTGGGCTAGCGTGGTAGTGTTACGCTCGATACTCCTCATGTGTTAGTTTCCATGAGGAAGGCCTGTGCCCAGCAGTGAAACGTAATAGGCTGAGGAGGAGGGACCAGTTCCCATAGGAATATCGGGATCAAATATATTCTATGTTACCCGGAGACAGTCGGTTAAAGAATTTTAAAATGAATCCGTAGTTTTGGAGTCTAATAAATGCAAACAATCAATCAAATCATTCCTTTTGTCAATATTAGTATTATAATATTCCATGGATTTGCTACAATGTTAACATCACCCATACTTACATAATATAAATACGAATGTATGTTCAATTGTTCACCTTGCACTGCTGTGCACTTCTGTTCTGCTACGTCTGAACCGATTCCATTGAAATTGGTACACACGTAGCCTAGAGCCTGGAAAAAGGCATAGGCTACTTTTCATCCCAATATTCGCATGGGAACGGTAACCACGCAGGTAAAACCGCGAGAAGCTATTAGTTCACAATAAGGCAAAAAATAAAAATCCTACCTATCCATATCTTAGGATTCCAAAACAGCTATTAGAAATAAGTATAACAAAAAAATATATATATATTAAATATTATTGGATTTTTACATTTGTTAAATTACTATATTAAAAATTGTATTACAAGGTGAAAATTACATTTTTTTTCACAAACAACACAATATTTTTTTAGATAAGTACTTTGGACGTATAAATCTTGGGTCTTTGCTAAAAACCTACGAGAAGTAATGTCAAATTGACAGCGCCAGCCATGAATTCGTTAGCAATATTTGCAATTTTTGTTGTGGGTAGTGGGCACAGATTAGAGAGATATGTCTAAAGACAGATAGGAAACAGACCCAATAGAGGGCAAGCGTTAGTGAAACGTCAAACGCCCAATCGTGGTAACGTTCTCATATTATCGACTCGTGATTTTATCGATATCGATAGTATTGTGGTTATCGATATAAATAGTACAGCACTACTTACTACATTTTGTATTATTGGTAGGTATTGGATTATAAAATAAAATCGCAACAAATTTTATATTATAAATTATATTTAATACAAAAACAGTAAAACCAAAAAATACAACATCATTGTGAATATCAAAAGCTATGCTCCTTTGCCTTAATTATTTTGAAAAAGAAAATCTTTTAAATTTAAAACATTTTCTTGCTTTAAAATAATACACCTGTTATTCTGATATCAGGCTGGCGGCTCACTAACTTTCCGAAATAACTCTGGATTTCGAAAAGCACTCAACTTTAAATGTTTATGCACAATCATCACATTCCTTTCATAGGAAAAGAATCACATTTGATTGTGGTACACCCGTCATTCTGATGTTCACAAATCTATCAAGTAATAATTACTTATATAATATGAAATGTAATAATTCAGTACTATATAACAAAACTTAGCATTGTCTGGTATTACTGGTTACAAAATTAATTATAAAATTCCCTAAGCTATGTATCTATACATATCTATCCTATTTATTCTACAATACAATTTTATTATGAACAATTAAAGTTACTTTTCATTCTTCTTAACTGGTTGTAAAAACAATAAAAAATAAAGTTATATGTGTAATATTCTTGTCCTGATATACACATAATTGTTTTTCACCCCTCTTCTATGGCAATGATGATTTGTTTCTCCCGCCATACTCTGAAAAAAACATTTTTTTATAATTTAACTATATATCAATAGAATCAATCAAACAGTAACTAAACAAATATGTAAATAGTACCTGTTGTTTATATAAACAGCCTTTTAGTCGAAACATTTTGCATGTTCCTCTTCAATATCAACAATGAACTGATGATTCTGATTAACCCCCGCAGTATACTTTAGCATAGCGCATACACACTCACTTAGAACCTGAGTGCAAAATTTGACCTAAAACAGAAGATTTTTTTAAAAATTTCTTTCAAGCAGAATTAAATGGTTTCATTTTTTATTTCACCAATATTAAAGTGCATTATAACTTGCCTTCATCCGTTGCGATGGTGTTGGTTGGATGTGGGTGTCAGTCAGTTAAGGCATCAGTCTAATATCACCCAGTTAGCAGTCTGCATTATACACTCCAACTATGTTACTCTATCTGGCAGTTTTGCCAGAGAATGAATGACAGATATTTGGTCAAGAAGTTGTTAATGCCTTTTATAAGGGGTTCATAAATAATTTATGCCCACCAATGCTGATTTTATGTCCTGAAAATGTATAACATAAGTCAAAATAATAACAGGTAATATTAGTACATGTATTACCCAGCTTTTCAATTATTAGTTAAATTAAATTAATCTAATGATAAGTAAAGTTTATATAAAAAGTAAGCAAATAAAATTAACCCTCAGGTTCGCCATTCAATAATTGGTCTCATCTGATATCTGTTTGGAAGCTCTTCAGACAGGTTTGAAATGTGGATCCTTGTTCCTTGGTGGTTTGGATATAAGAGCCATTGGAAGCAAACCTGTCTGTGCTACAGCTTCTACAACATCCTGCAAATTTGAAAATATTTAAATTGCAACATAAATATCACACATTTTATCTGATCAACAATTTTACAAAGTTTCATGTCACAATCACTGGGTGTAAAGTGTATAGTATTAATATGTTTTTACCTTACCTGATATATATTTTTCAAAGTGGCAGCAGGGATAGAACTGCATAGCTTGCCTCCAAGATGATACTATTTCTCATACCATAAAAACGAAACTATGATCACACAGCATTCACTGCTCTTGCCAAAGTTGTCAAAACCAGTCACTTTATTCTCTGACTCCACATATTTAAGGTGCGCTGCAAATGCCATTTCATCAAATACAATAGCACAAGCCCTCTTCATGGGGTCCCATGTCTTCAGACTCTTGTCAACTGAGCTAGAATGTTATTGTTCAGCCCTGGATACATCAGATATGTTTGAGTGAATAAGGGAATACAAGGGAAATCAAGCAAATTTTGGGATAGCTTTGAATAAAATTGGAATTCGGAACAACAAAAACCGTTAACGCAAGTCCAAGGAGTGACATTTTGATTTTGAATAATTTGAATTAGTTAGTTGTTTATCTAAATCATTCGACTTTAGACTCTATCCTAAGCAAATACAAGCGTAGCTACTCGCATTCATAAAATGTAACAACTTATACCTCTACGAATAAGGATTATAATTTAAATTACGAGCGCTTACATCGTTTTATCATCTGATTGCTCAAGACGCTTGACCAATCACACATGAATGGGCGTTTGACATTTAATAATTGACTAAGGCAAAGAGTCTTGTATGGGAGATTCTACGGGCTGGTAGTGGGTGCCCGTCAATATCCGTAAAGTTCGTGTATATAGTGTAGTACTATTAATTATTACACAATGGATACAACTGAAGATTGGATCGTGCTCTTTATATTATTTTTCTCATGGGCTGAATATCTATGGGAACTGTACTTATCATTGCGCCAGGTAAATATAATCGTAGGTTAACTCGCCATATCTTGGCCATATCAATATACATAATTTCATTCGATTAGATACAATTAATCTATAAACGACTACTCTAACTATGTAGCCTGTCAATGATCAGAAAACCAGACTATTGTTTGCGAATACCGGTATTCGCGCTAGGTTAATTATTCACTCCGCACAATTACTGACGTTGATCTTATTAACATTCATTTTTCTTTTTGTTTCAGTTGAAAATTTATAAAACCAATAACACCATTCCTGAGGATTTAAAAGATATGCTTAATGAGGAATCATTCAAGAAGGCTAGACTATATGGAATTGATAAGTCTAAATACAGAATAGTCAAGGAGCTTTACAGTATTATCTTAACTACAGCAATTCTATACAATAAGTGGATTTACCCTGCCTGGAAGAAGTCTGAAGATATTGGAGCAGTATTCAATATTGCGCCAGAACGGGAAATACTCATAAGCTGTGTGTTTATGACTCTTGTAACACTGTTTAACTTAGTTGTTAATCTACCTTTTACCATTTATAGCATATTTGTACTTGAAGAGAAACACGGTTTTAACAAACAAACTGTAGGATTCTTTATCAAAGATCAGATTAAGTCAGTAGTACTGAGCCTTGTGATCACTTTGCCCTTAATATCTGCAGCAATTTACATCACAATGCTGGGTGGTAATATGTTTGTCATATGGCTATGGTTGTTTACAACGGTTGCAACATTATTTCTTCTAACTATATACCCTTCAGTAATAGCCCCATTGTTTGACAAGTTTGTACCTTTGCCAGAAGGTTCTCTCAGGAAAGGCATTGAGAATCTAGCATCAAGACTACATTTTCCACTATCTCAAGTCTATATTGTAGAAGGCTCAAAAAGATCAGCACACAGTAATGCATACTTCAGTGGACTCTTTGGAGCCAAAAGAATTGTTCTATTCGACACTTTAATAGAAAAGTTTGATGAGGAAAAGAAAAAGACTACAGGGTGCACAGAAAGTGAAATATTGGGGATTTTGGCTCATGAATTGGGCCACTGGAGCTGTAGCCACATTTATAAGTCAATTGTCCTCACTGAAATAAACCTCTTTTTGCTCTTCACTGCATTTGGCCTCTTATTCAAGCTGTCACCCTTGTACTCTGCTCTAGGTTTCCCTGTAGGCCAAGAGCCAGTGATTATTGGTCTGATTGTAATCTTACAAATGATTCTCGCCCCCTACAATTCCTTATTGTCTTTCCTCATTACAGCTCTCTCCAGAAAGTTTGAGTTTGAAGCAGATAATTTTGCTGTAGCACTGAACTACCCTGAAGAGCTACATTCAGCACTCATTAAGCTGGGAAAAGATAACTTAGACTACCCAATATATGACAAACTGTATTCCGCTTGGTATCATTCCCACCCTACTTTGCTGCATAGAATTGAAAACATTAAAAGTCAAACTAAAAATAAGAAGTTTTATTAAATAATATCATTTTTAATATACAAGTCTGCGAAGCATTTCTTTATATAGTACAACTAAATTAAATTACTTCTGCGAATACATTTTGAGTTCTCTAATTCAGTTTCTTTCCTACTAGCCATATGTTTCTGAAAGCCTTTAGTAAATGTTCTTTGTAGCTACGAGTGAGATAGTAATTAAAATTTTGAATTTTGGTCACACTGATCTTTAAAGTATTGTATTTTGTTGTACATTATGTTATACTAGTAGTTACTACCCAAGAACCAAATGTATGTAGCTCTTAAACATAAACTTATAATAATGATAAAAAGTTTATTTTTAAGAAAACAGGGTGCAAGTAAGTGGATAATCAATTCAAAATTCGATAATATTATCTAGTCTAGAAAGTACAGTTTGTTATAATTTTGTACTAAATGCTGACTTGATTTTATAATTAGTTTTAAATGTTTCTTTGTTATTATTTTTATTTACAATTGATTTCTTATATTCACTTTAATGCATTCTGTCAATAGAAAAGAACCTTTCCACGAAATTCCACTATTTTCAATTGACTTAATTACACATTTCTTTCTTTAATTATTATACTTTATGCCCAAAGATGGTTCATGAGATCATAGTGGAACTGTCTCTGTGAAGGTACTGTTCAATTAATATTTAGAATTAAATTTGGGAAGATTTAAGTATGATTTGCAATTGAGGCACAATTTAAATAATGTCAAAATTATAAAAAAAATCAATTTTATGATTTTGGATAATTCTCTCTAAGAGTGTCAAGTAAAATAAGCTTGTAATAGAACTGTTTGACGAAGCTGAAAAGAAATATTATTAATTATATCTAGGCCCCTACAAAGAGGTGAACCAGTGATGGCAATGTCTGTTTTTTGGCTTAGATGTCGCAACATGAGTACAAAATATTCTTAAAAACCAGTTTTGATATCATTTAGTTAATTACATGCTCATTCAGTTCAAAATCTTCTAGACGAAAACTACTCTTAGAGATATTTACGACTTAGGTTTGAATTATTTAAATTAATCATTAATGTAGCCTTTAATACTATATTAATACTTTAATAAGAATACCTACTAAGTGCATGGAATAGATAAATATTCGCGCGATAGAAATAGAGATCGCAATGTTTGACAACATAATAATAATGGTTCAAATTAATGTGACAAAAAAATGCACAAAAATGGTTTATTTGATAACTCTTTAAAACATTATGGTATATGCGATAACTCTTTGAAAATTTTCATTTTTTATTTATTGCTTTTGTCTAAGTTTCAGCATTTATAAGTTGCATTGTTAAAGCAAGGATTCCATTCCCATTCTGTTCTATACTCTTGCTTATTAATTATACTTAAACAATTATCTGGATGGCAGAAGCTTCACAAGGCTAAAGGAATTCATAATAGCTGTTTAATTTAAGGTCATTAGGTATCCGGCATCTTCCCAGACAGAGAAATCCAGCCCTATATTCAGGGCCGTCTCTTAGCTAAGGGGCGTCCTGGGTACATTAGGATACTAATAAAACTCAGTTATGGGGGATTTACACGGGTCGATTATAATCGAACTGCAAGTTATCGCCACCCTTTACGAGTGGACAACGCCGCACGGCAAAAGTCAGCAAGCACCCAACTATGGGGCTTGCAATTTTAGTCACTTGCGGCCTAGTCTAACTGTCATTTAGACGTGCTGCTAAAATCGACCCGTGTAAACCCCGCATTGTTTAATTATCTGTCAGGAACTGGGAGGCCCTGGGCACATGCCTACAGTGCCCAGTGGAAGAGAATATGGGCAGGCCTCTGCCCATATTCTCAACATTGAAAGGATTCAGTTTTGAAAACAGGTCCTGTTTCGTTCTGAGTAACCGCTATAAAAAGTGACATGTTTTTGAGATTCCGCGATTCGTATACAACCCGACATTTGAGAATATTTCATACGTTTACCTACAAGACTGATGAAATTAGAACTTGTTTGGGGCAGCTTTGCCGCCTAAAAGATTTCGGATGCCTTTTGTCTAGTCCGAGTTTTGTTCTTATAGGTGTACCGTAATTTGCATTTGCTTTTAGATGACATGTTTTAAATTTCTTGAAATTTCTATACAACACCTATTCAAATCTCTGACCATGGATATTAATTAGGTAGGTACTTTATACTTGTTTTGGGTTTTATAGACAGCCAAATAAAATTACAGACTTAAATAAGTGACAGACACCAGGATGTGTGCGGTAGCGTAAAGTTTGTTAAACGCACTCCATAAATCGATGTTCTTTGATAATAGTACCTATTTATATGCATATTCATAATAAATTCCTTGATATAAAAACATTTTTTTACTTCATCTGAAATTGAATTTTGGAAATAATCTAGTCCTGTTGTGTTGTTCAGAGTCTGTTGTGCTTTTTCTGTAACAACAGAAAAAAAATGTGTCAAGAAGGATAGATGGCACTGGTACGTACTAAACTAAAACGCCAAATTTTTGTTCTGCGTTACATCGCGCACTGATTATGATTACCTACCGTAAATATTGAACGAGTGCAGTCTACTCTCACTGCTAACATCAAGTTGGCCAGTTGTAGAGATCGTTGATATTTAGGTACCTATATGTTATAAATATAATGCCATAATAAATATAATACCATAGCATCTCTTCCCTTGGGTGTCGTAAAAGGCGACTAATGGACTTAGAACTGCACAGTGCACAACCATCCAATAGCTTATAGCGGCGACGGGCTCACCACCTGTCACGCTGAGTACTGTGCAGTCACTGCTTGGTGAAGCGCGGACTATGGCAGTGGAATGCTTTTGCCTAGTCTCTAACTGACCCTTAGGGGATAATAGTCGTGATTAAATGTATGTATGTGTTATAAGATCTGTATTGCTAAACTTTACCTTGTAAACTGTTCTGCTTGTTCTATCGTATCTGGTAACGGAAAGTCTTTAGTCTCCGGCAGGGGAACAATCAGGATTAGTTGGGCAAAACAGACCACTGCCAAAAACATCATTGGCAAGTCAGGCAATATGCTTTCCAAGCTCACAACACCTGGAGCTATCATGGCAGCGATGCGGGCGAAGGTGGTCACACCTCCCATGCCAGCGTTCCTCCCCAAAGTGGGAAATAATTCACCAGAATACAGATATAATGCTGGTACTGAACCCTGCACAAAAACGAAAAGAGGAAAGTTACTATAATTGACAACATTTCAAAGTTTTAAGGTGTATATTTTATTATTGTAAATAAAACTAGATAAAAAATTAAGACACATATTTTTCGATTTTTCAAAATATCGAGTTTTTCATTCTTCTTTTTAAGTTTTAAGATCAGCTCATTCTAAAATGTCGTAAGCGCCAAATAACATCATTCATACGGAGGAATAGCATTTTGCGTTTGCCTATGTTTTAAAAATAGTTACTGACGTTGACGTTTGACTTATAACCGTCAAAATTGATTAGAACAGATTAGAACTTTGTTTGAAATTTATCAATTTGCTCGAGAATTTTAGTTCATTTTACTTTGATATTTTCTTGATATTTTTGTTACACAATCAAAATGAGCGCATGATGAGCAATCAAATTTGTTGACATGGCTACAGATTATATAGAAATAACAAGGCCATGACAAAAAACTTTTTTTCCAGTTTCGAATTTGGCAAGAGGGAATCATTATTCCTCCGTATGTATGACGCTCTGAGGTATGACGTCACGCCTCACGCGTACCATTTTAGTTTTTTCAGCTTTTCTCGAAAACTATACAACAAAAAGAAACATTTCAATGTTTTTCGGGGTTCATAAAGCAAAATGTAGAAATGTTTTTTTTAAATTTAATTGTATTAAAAAATGAAATGTTGTCAATTCTCATTCTGAAGTATTATTAAAGAATGAAAGATTTTAAACGAATTTGTCGTTGATTGTGGTAGTTGTAACCAGAAAACATGATGCATCCATCGCGTAGAACGAGAAATGAATTGATAATCGCTAAACACAGAACGAGTTGTGTCAGCTGAAACGGCTTCATTTTTCCAAAAAACCAAAACGGAATTAAGTATAAGATTACTTATATAATGTATTATGTCTTAATATAGGTGTTGTTGTCCTCAGCCTATATATGACCTACTGTTGGCCTTCCTCATGGAGAAACACATGAGGAGTATGGGCCGTAACACCACCACGCTGGCCCAATGCGGGGTGGTGGGTAGAAACTGTCGCAATAGCGACCGGGCCCAACGGCTTAACGTGCCTTCCGAAGGACGGAGGAGCTTGAGATCGAGATCACAATGTTTTGGTAACCCATCAACGGCCTGACCATCGCGAAGGTAGCTTTGTTTTCAATCGAAAGCCAAAGCATATTTACCACTACGCCACCGAGCTCCTCCATTATTTATGTATTACTTACCGCTAATCCACCAAAACCAATCGCCGCAAACAATAGCCTTGGCCAATCATTTGTGAAGACATCTTTAGGCACCAACAGAATCATTACGAAACTTAGAGCTGTCACGAATTGGAATATCCAAACTGTTGGTTTTCGTCCCACTTTCGCTACTACGAATATACAAATTATGCCACCAGGAACATAAATGATGCCACTAATTGCAACTGTTAAGAATATATTCCCTCCTATGAGGCCAAGGTATTGGGAAAACGCGTAAAATGCAAGCCCTGTACAAAACCTGAAACATAATTTTTATATCAAGGATATTTTGTTGTGCCAAGATGCATTCACAATTTGAAGAGATGCATTACCAGTTTGCTGATAAGAGCAATGTTTTTTGTCTCATATTTTTTAATTTGAAGAAAGCTACAAATCCCGGGTCGTTTCTTTTCTGCCCTTGGCAATTTGGTAAAAGGTGTTTCATTTTACTAAAGCGTTCTTCTCTGTGATTCACTTTTGCAGCTTGTTTTAGTACTTCTGTAAATATTATATTTTTCAATATTCGCGTTTATTAGTTCATATTTATTAGTAACATTTAGATTCTTACCCAAAGCTTTTTCAGTTTGACCTGTAGCTAATAACCATCTTGGAGATTCTGGTATCCAAAACCAGTAAAGAATGTATAATGCAGATAAAGATGCCAAAGCGAATTCTAGCTTTCTCCAATCTCGAAGATAGTATGCCAAACCTGCCATTATAGAACTTCCAAACCCGAATGGCAATTGGTACAATATGGGAATCGTAGTCCGCCATTTGCCGCTAACAGCCTTTAAAGTAAAACAGCAGTGATATGTACGCATATCGGAAAGCCCAAATAACAATAAAATAGGTTTCACCTTACCTCCATGCATATCACAAAAGATATTATACCTAATCCACCGGAACACAGCGCCAATAGGAACCATATGCAAAGCCATCCCCAATATTTAGGGTATATGCTGGCCGCGTAGCTTGCGAGGCTTTGGACTATGATCGCCACCATAAGAGGCATTCTTCTTCCATATTTGTCAGCCAGGACACCAAAAATTATGCCACCGAGGAGCACGCCCCACATCATAACAATTTGAGTAAACTGGAACGAGAAAATTCTTAGTAAGTCGTCAAGATAAGGGGTCTTTTCAGTAGTTATTTCTTAGTAATGGTACGCACATGAACCAGCCAGTGATCGGAGCAGACTAAATTCCATTCGGAAGTAATTGTGTTTTTGAATAAGGTTTTGTTATAAATGAAACTTTTACATTCAACCAGTGGTATGTGGTGCCGATCTACCCATGGTGCAATGGCGAGTATATCTGGATCGAATATCAGACAAGGAAGTTCTTCTACATGCTGCAAAATAAATATTTTACTTATCTTAAACAAAACAGAGAAATTATTGTGGACGAAGCTTCAGTAAATTCTTACTTTATTATAATTAAATTAAAAAAATAGGAAGAGTAAATAAAGTGGGTAGATAGATTGAAAAACTAACCGGCATGCAGACTTTTCGCCATGCTTCGTCGGAATACTGTTTCAATTTCTCCGGTTTTTGGCACCAGAACTCTTGAGGTGGAGCTATAAATATTATATTCAGTTGATACCACGCCATCGGCAATTTGAGCAATGCCATTAAAACACTAATCCGTAACTGCCACCGGCCAAAGTTTCCTATAGCTTTTGATGTTAAGTCATCGACATTACATACCTGGCCCGTACTAGTATTTTCTGAAAAAAAATACATTCATCATAAAAATCGTTGCTAGTCTATAAGAAAGCTCCAAGATGGACGCACGCCGCGGTGGGAATCAGAAATAATGAAGATGATGGTTTGGTATTTCTTCGTTTGAGTAGGAGTGGTGATACCTACTATAACTGACTAAATATACTGAAAGAAGACTACCTATATTGCGCCAACTCTGAATAAGGAATAACAGGAGATAAAAAATAACGTTGAATTCCAAGAATTTTTTTTGGTTACAGTTTCCATTGTTATACCTACATGTAACAGAGCGTAGATACGGTAAGGTATTCTTATTATACCTACGACAGTAATTGTAGTCTAGAGAGAAATAGGACACAAGTCGGTCAGGCTTAATCCATTTGCTCTGGTTTCGATTTCGATAACAAAGCAAAACAAAAGGCTCAGCCCTTTATAAGCGAGCGACCCAATAAATTGATATGTGAACATGAACCTGTAATCGAAAAATACATAACAAAACGATAGTGTAAAGAGTCCTTTGTCTTGAAGGAATGGGCCAGTCAACATGGAACTCCAATCCAAGCCGTCACCCAGACTATATAAACGTCTAAACACATGGAGAGTATGGGCCCTAACACAATCACGCTGGCCCATAATGTAGATTAATTGGTGGGTAGTTGAAACAGTTGCAATGCCAAAGGACCAATGACTTAATGTGCCTTTTGAAACACATATGTATAGGTACCTATACCTAGTACATAAAGATTTGGTCATGATTTGGTCAACCATCCGGGGACTGACCACATCGAAAGTATTTGATATTAACTCGATATCACAAACACTTGGCCACCTATCCAGGATCCAACCATGGGGAATGTTGCGTCACCAAGTTGCTTAATGTTCTCTATAGGCTGAGATTACCAATAGACATTTATGTGCCTAGATATCGAAAAAAAATTGTCTACCTCTGTATACAACATCATTAGTTCCATAATTTGACATAGTTTTATTTTAATTGAATTCAATAACTTCATACATAACAAAACAACAATAAAAAGTAAATAAATCAATACGTTTGTGCCGAATATAAACAAAAAATCGATGTGACAAAAATCATCGCCGACCAATTCTGAGATCAAAATGTCAACGATCAGAAGATTGTCAACAGTTGTCAACAAATAAACAACAACCTGAAGGTTTTAAAAATAAAAGAAGTTTTTTTAGTCTTGTTTTATGAATATGATTGAATTTGCAAAACTGTTCTTATTCTTGGTAGTTCCGATGGTTACATTTATCAGTTCCCGTTCAAGCAATTTACTGCGTTTATCTATCGTTTACAATTTAATCTTTTTATTATACTTCATTATTCTAAGTATACTTCTCATTCTATTAGACTTTTTTCACACCGAAATGTTTAGGTATGAATATAATTTATAAATGTATAAAATGGAATTTCTAGCAGGTACAGTAGACGTAGAAAACCTTACTAATTAATGGTTAATGGTACCTCGAGGGACGGTGCCCTTTACCATCCATCACCCCTTTGAGACCCTGTGTCCTGTGGGTATCTATATTATGGGTATTTACGTATAAACAGTTGATTGTGAACAGACTCGCCACCTGTTACATGGGGGCTTACAAAATTTCTGGCGAAATATGGGTGCCCCCCCCACCCTTCTGGGAAACAATAACCAGATCAGTAAATTCTACATATCATAATCATAACACATCATCACGATAACACCCTCATTTCGCCAGTTATATTCAGTCCCATGTAAGCGATAATCCATAATCTTAAACTCAGTGGAATCGAACCCGCGACCTCTTGACGAGTAGTGCCGTCGATCCCAACTCTGCCGAAACCTATAGAAATATTTAGGTTAATTTAATATCAAGAACCGCACAACAGATTATACAATGCCCCGTACTGAGTTTTACAATTTTTACAATAGGCGGTCTTATCGCAGAGTAAAGATCTATTCCAGAAACCCTTTTGTTGGAGAGATGAATAAAGCTGAAAAAAATAACAACTAAAATTCGGTTCAGATGAACATTCTCAATTTTGAACAATTACTAACGAAATTTAAAATCTATGCTGCTGAAAAATATAGCTGTATGGAAGACAGATTAAATAAAAGATTCTATAATAATCATAAAATTACTGATCAAATAACGATTTAACTCGTTGTTGGCCGAGGGAGCGCCGGCGTTGGGTCTTGTTCTATCTAACCCAAAATTAATTTCAATAACTAAGGCCCAGTTGCGCGGTCGAGAGTTAGCACCTAACCCTGGGGCAAATATATGGGTAAACCCTGGGTTAGGCGCTAACTCTCGATCGTGCAAGTGGGCCTAAGTTAACTTAATTTTACCTTCATCCTCCATAGCTTCCATGGTAATAAAACACAACTACCCACTGTAACTAAAAAAAGTAACCAAAAATACCACAAGTCTAGTAGCTACGACAGCTACAGCATGAATACTAGGAAAATATTCAGTGGATTAAGTACAGAAACCTGTATATTGCGTAATTTTGTCTATCTGGCGGGTTCTATTACATAAGTTACTTTAAAGGGAAAGCCACCCAACCTAGCAACCTATTACATAATAAATCTTTGCCGACCCTATCCAGTACCCACAAATATAAGGTCTTTTCTATGTTACTGTAAAGCTTACAAATACAATAAATCCAAATGTCTACTAGCACCACACGTTTTTTTAAATATATACTAATAATATAAATACGAAAGTAACTCTGTCCGTTTGCCTGTCTCGCTTTTACGTCAAAACTACTGAACTAATTTAACCGAAATTTGGTACACTGATAGTATAGCTAGAGCCTGAGAAAGGACATAGGCTACCTTTTAACCCGATGTTCCCATGGGAACGGGTGTCATGCGGGTGAATGTAAAAAAACTTTAATAACGGCTCCCAGAAAAATAAAGTACAAATTTACGCCACTATGAACTTTGCTTCTAATAATAGAGTAGGAGTCTCAATTCCACCAAATTAAGCTACTGTTCCAATTTTTAAAAATCGTTCAGTATTATATAGTCTATTTATTGAGGAAGGCTATAGGCTACATGCTATCACACTATCGCAAAGTAACTATTGTACATGGACGAAGTCGGGGGCAAAAGCTAGTATTATATACTTTAAACGACTTCAACAGTCTGTCGCAACTTCATACAAAAAAATTGATATATGAAACGGGGGTGAATTTTAATGGCGACTATATCTGACTCATTCTATTCTTCAACCTTTCTCATTATTTTATGAAAAGTCAGTGTCAAGTCATTCATCTGTCAGCGCAATGGTCGTAAAGAAATTAATCAAGTTATTATTAATTTGTGTTAAACGGCATTACAAGTTGTTCCAAATTGGCTTCTGAAAGAGTGTTTCATAAACTTCTCTAAATGTGAATCATAATCTACAACTGAAGTTTAAAAATGTGAAATTGTGGTTTAAAATCTGCACGAATAAACGACACAAAGCGGTTTTTTATGGCTCGCTTTCCCCTGGAGGAGCATCGGTATGATGAGCATGAGTAGTTGATTATCAATTTAATACTCGTATGTACTTTTTAAGATGCATTTGGATGTAATATTATTAATTTAATTCAAAACAACAACCTCTACAAAAATAGAGGTGTTTTGATCACATGAAAAAACGATATCGATACTTTTAATTTTAGTTGTAAAGATGAAGATGACAGGAAAAGAAGATCTAGCGTATATACTCGTTGAGAAACTGCACCAGTTAAAATTTGTTTCTGAAAAGCATTTCACTGACAAAGATTTAAAAAAAAAGAACTCAGCTAAAGAAAAGTGCTGTTCCATCGATACGACTCAATGCTAAACCACTTCCAGATGAGAAATTAGAAGTACGCTGAATCAAGAAAAGTTGAGATGAGAAAGCAGAGTTACAAGGTTAGTTATAAACTTTAGCAAAGTATTGGTAATTTTACATAATAACTTGTTCATTCTATGTTATCAAAGCAATACCTACTTAACAATATGATTTAAATAAATAAATAAAAAATTCATTACAGATGTTTCGAGCATTATTTCTGATAAAGATGAATCGAAACAAATTGAGGCGAGAAAAGAGTTACGGCTTTGCAAGGTTAGTTAACATAAATAAAATATTTATTATTGGTAATTAATATAGTTTTAAATCATATAAATTTATTACATTTCAGTTATAAGGAAGCGAAGACCCAAGCCTGATTCTAAAAGTTGTAACATGAAGTTAAGACCTAGAAAAAAGTAACTTATTTATAAAATAACAAAATACAAACATAGATTAAAAACAGTGCAACAGAAAATAAAAATATTTGACAATATTAACTCTTAAGGCACTGAAAACCATGTTATTGTCTTCTGGTAGACTCTTGAACCGATGGCATTAAGTTTGACTTTCATAAATGTGCAAATTGTACCTAAATGAATAAAGAAATTTTGACTTTATGATTTTTTTATAAAATAATATCAAAGTGAACGCATACTCCGTTTTTTTAATAAGAAGTACTGCTTATAGAATACATTTAGCCTTGATAATTTATTTACTAAAATGTAATTGCTTGATTCAGTACTTTAAAGTTAAAAAACGAGGTATAGTGTATCAATATAAAAATTAAAATTATTGTTTTATATTATAAAGCGCAGGTCGATGCGTTCGTCGATATCGATAAAATTTTGAATAGCTGGTGGCACATCTCTATTTTTTTTCATTAGGTTGGCAGAACTCAGCTTAACATTTCTTAGGTTGGCTACTTTTAGGTAACCCCGTTTCAGCCCCGTTTTGACATTTCTTTGGATTTATTTCTCTCTATGGAAGTCCCGTCTCTTCTTACGTAGTTATTGTATACTCTTTGGACTTCAAACGACTGATCCGGTGGTTGAAACTTGTAGTATTCCTCCATGATTTTTCCGTACATAATGAATAATAAATAAATATCCTCAGACATTTACACCTATCCGCTGCTTGTATTACGGATACTTGATGAACACTTGACTTCACTGGGGATCGAACCCAGGACCTCTCGAGATGGCGACGCCTTGAGACCGGCGTACAGACCACTCGGCCACGGAGGTCGTACGTATAACGTGATTATAGCGGCAATGCTTACCAACAACGCCACCACCATCGAAAGCTGAAAGTTTGCCTTTCTTTACCATTTAAATCATATAGATAGACTGTTAACAAACAATACAGATTTTTATAAAATTGCGTAATGCGATTCCGTTGTCACAAACTATACTAAACTAAACAAAATTGTGTATCTATCCTTCTCTTCTTCTGAAAGTTAGACAAGGATAGATACACAATTTAGTTTAGTTTAGTCTAGTTTGTGACAACGGAATCGGCCCTATTGTTTTTTTTTTTTGTAAAATTCTCCCATACTGGGAAAGCAAAGGGAACGGAGCTCATACAGCCAAGTCTTCAGTATACATTTCTTCAGTAGTTTGCATTGAAATGCTAGTGTAATGCATTTCAATGCATCTTGGGAGAGTTTGGCGTCAAACGATCGATGGTAGACACTGTGGTGTTACTTCGATGAAGTGGATTACCACGATAAAAATCCCATCGTTTTTCACATCACTTGACGATTATTTCAATGATTCTCCATATTGCCCATTATTGACACTTACTACACAAAACTACACTGATTTTACGCAACAAGAACTCCGAAACATTAATACAATCACTGAAATAAAAATCACGTCCGCCATCTGACCGTGATTAAGAATAGTTCTTGACATATATAAACCAAACATATTTTCCCAAGAATCTGATTTTTTATTATTGAATATTTTATTATTATTATTAATTGTAGTTATTTTTAATAATTAATAATATCATTTATTATTGGATAATCACAAAAAAATCTTTATTCGGAATAGACTGCACAGGGCCGATTCGGACGAGTCAGCTTTATCTGTCAAAAAGTCAGATTAAATCAAATCAGTCACCTCCTCGCTCGGGCAGAAAAGTATCAACTGGTACCTTTTACGGGATTGAAATGACTGTTACAGTGATGTTTAATTGAATTTACGCTAATTTTATTAGGTTTTCCTTTGTATGTTCACGTCTTGAAGCTAAATACAATGCCTTTGGCTAACACTTCAGACCCGTGGCGAATGCAGAATGCTGTAGATGGGACGGTATGTTTCCCAATTTGTTTGCGTATCTAAATAAGCCGTAGTTAAAGTTAAGGTTTTTCCTACTATGATTACTCATTCGTATTATTCGATGAAACGTGAATAGTGTCGTTTACCTCGCATGCACCTAGCATTCATTAATGTACGCCCACTTCGTGTTTTAAATAAGTAATTATAATTTCACCAACAGTTTGGTGGGTGCTTGTTATCGATAATTGTTCCTGATATCGTAAATTGATTTCATTAAACGTGTTTTAATTTAAATCATAGTTAGTTCTTGATTTGTTTTGATTTATTGTTATATTTAACTTACAATCAAACCATATTTCTCAAATAAAATTCGTTTGCTTAGCGTAACAACGCAGGGCAGCCTGTAAACAGTCTTCCAATGGTTGTGGAGAACTCAGCAGAGTCCCGTCAAGCTTCTACCACTGAGAGCCATGACTCCAACGAGATCAACTATGAGAGGGAGGTGGAGCTTCAAGACGTGGTCAAGGAAGGCCACGAGAAAGCGGACCCATCTCAGTTTGAATTGCTCAAAGTTCTTGGTGAAGGTTCCTTTGGGAAAGTGTTTTTAGTTAGGAAGGTGTCAGGGGCTGATGCTGGCACTTTGTATGCCATGAAGGTAAGTTATCTTCTTTTTCATCAGATGCTTAATATAATATTTATTTATTTTATTTTATCTAGTTAACGGGCACAAAACAAGACACAATAGAAACATCTATTGTTTGCATACAATGGTGTTCGCTGTGCCCACTAAGGATTAAGTAGTTCTACATCAACACTGTGTTTACACTCTCTATGTCACTTTTCAAGCAAATAAATTGATTATAAATTTTTATATGCTACCATATGGTTAGCAGAATAAGCATATGTTATTGTTGCTTTTATAACATTCTATTCAAGAGAAAATAAAATTTTCAATACAGTACAAGTTTGCCTTTTCATATGATATGTTATTCATTTCAAAATATAATTTTTTTAAATGAAATGGAGTGTATTCTAAATAAAGAGGTGATTAATATTTTTATTTATACTCTGCATTGGTGTAAATATTTTCTAGGTTAAAAATAATCCTAACAAAACAATAATTCTTCAGGTTCTTAAAAAAGCAACATTGAAAGTTCGGGACAGAGAGAGAACAAAGATGGAAAGAAACATATTAGTTGAGATGGGCCACCCATTTATTGTTAAATTGCACTATGCATTTCAAACTGCAGGGAAACTATATTTAATATTAGATTTTCTTCGTGGAGGTGATTTATTCTCCAGACTGAGTAAAGAGGTAATGTATTTAAACACAATTTCAAATTTTGTTGTTTATGGTTGAAAATGTTTAATTTACATCAGAAATATACTACAGTGTATTTAGCAACAGATATTTTTACTTGTCATCTATTACAAGTAATAAAGTATTGAATCACATTACATTTCTGGTATCTCCAAAAGTCTATTACGCACTATTATCTAACAAAAATTGTCAACTTTAAAGATTTTAATTTATTTTGAAGTATCTAAAATTTGGCTTTATTTCAGGTAATGTTCACAGAAGAGGATGTCAAATTCTACTTAGCAGAGTTAGCATTGGCTTTAGAGCATGTGCATAAATTGGGAATTATATACAGGGATCTCAAACCAGAGAATATTTTGTTAGACGCTGATGGCCACATAGCGCTTACAGATTTTGGTCTGTCCAAGCTCCCCCCAAGTAGTGATAAGGCATACAGTTTTTGTGGAACGGTGGAGTATATGGCTCCTGAGGTTGTCAACAGGAGAGGCCACACATTTGCTGCTGATTGGTGGTCTTTTGGTGTACTTATGGTAAGTAAATTTTGCATTTTCTTCAAGTACTAGTGCACACTTTTCTAAGTCCATTAGTCGCCTTTTACGACATCCAAAGGAAGATATGGGTTGGTAGTATTCTTTTAATAAGCCGCTACCACATGACTCTTCTATACTAGATTTTTCCATGTATAAGGAAAAATTATATAACTTAGTTTGGGATATACACGTAAGTGAAATACTCTTAATTTCACCTCCAAGTTGGTTTCCCCAAGATACAGGCAAAGCCTAGTTTGGGATCCTCTGCCTATTGTTTTGTGTTTACGTATTTCTGCAGTGCACTTATTCTTGCTATCCATATTTTGTGGACAAATAGGTTTTTATGTGCAATAAAGAATTATTATTATTAGATGGGGCTTAATTGCTTTTCCTTAAGTCAATAGGGACATAGGTGATATAAGCATAACTTATGCTTATCTTTCCAATCTAATACCGTTACTGCATAACTAGATGACTATTATATGCTTGCCTTAAGCCAATAGAGATAAAGGTGTTATTAGCATGACAATAGAACGGGTTATTTTAATAAATCAACTTTTGTGTGCATTAAATCAAGTCAAATCAAGATCAAGGCAATGGTGCTGCACTCTCGTACACCCTGACTCAACCAAGACTATAATGTATCTACAATAGTAACTCTTTATTTTAGTTTGAAATGCTTACTGGGAATTTGCCATTCCATGGATCAACAAGACATGAAACAATGACTCAAATATTAAAGGCAAAACTGGGTATGCCATCAAATCTCAGTGAAGAGGCGCAGTCCTTACTGAGAGCTTTGTTTAAAAGAAACCCACAAAACAGGTAAGAATTATTTGTTTAAGGCGAAAGGTAAGGCAAATGACTTTCAGCGTTTGGCGTAATCGAAATTGAGCGACAGCGACATCTATTGAAAACTTGAGGTGCATCACAAAGCACATTGCACCGTAGCGCCATGTTTTGATAGCTATGACGGCTAGTGTTTATCACAGAGTAATTTCATCGACAGAGAAAACTAAGGGTTTCTAAAAAAATTAAAATGTACAATTGATAGTTCGTAAATGAAATAACCTGATAGTGATGGGATCGCCTCAGTTCATGTATCCAGTTTCCAGCATGTCAGACGATCCAAAATTAAATCAAGTTTTCTCAATTGATTTCCAACTCAATGTTTTGTGTAAGAATTGAGTTCATTATCTATCGATAAATTATTTTGTGGCAGTCTGATGTGCTCTTATCCGCACAAAAATTTGATTATACAGCCAGAACCAGAAGAACATGTACAATTCTTTTTTGTCTTTTAGGTACTGTATCTTGGTGATCTGTCTCTGAAATGTGTTTTCTTTTTAAAGAATTTTAGTGTCTCTTTTTTT
Organism: Parapoynx stratiotata; assembly: GCA_910589355.1. NCBI lineage: Eukaryota > Metazoa > Arthropoda > Insecta > Lepidoptera > Crambidae > Parapoynx > Parapoynx stratiotata. The sequence continues at coordinate 1,727,964 of OU342468.1, read as the reverse complement.
GTATCATCATTACTGTAATTGTTTGTGCAACTAGGATCAGAACTGAAAAAAATACATTATATAGTTTTGTCCGTTTTTTTTTTTTTTTGTCAATAGAAACATAATATTTACTGATAAAAATCGTAAAATAATATGACGTCTCAAGTAAATACATTTAATAATGGAAAATGTTACGATTCAATTTTTTTACAGTATAGGTTGTATGAATACAAGCCAGTTTTTGTTTCATTCAAAACGAATCAGTATTTTTGATTTTAGACTTATCTAAAAGTCTTATTTCCGCTTCCAAGCATGAAACATCGTATGACGTCATCATATACACGCAGGCCGGTTGGGACGTAGGTATACATTTTTAAAATCGCGAGAACTATCGAACGGACTGTCATTAAATGATTCAAAAGTAATATAAAGGTATCGAACCAGTCTTGAACATAAAGTTATTTATTTTGATAAGGATTAATACCAATAAGGAAATAAAGAGCATTTTGTAACGAAATTTTAATTAAATTGAATAACAGTCACTGTGGCTAAACTAATTAAACGTAAATGATTATTATTTCTAGGCATTACGATATATTCACGCCTACAGTGGAATCCACACATATTGACCTTCGCTACGAGCATAAAACTTTCGATAAGCCAAATTTGACGACTATGATTGACAATATTGTCGAAAAATTCGGTAAATTTGACAGATAACTCTTAAGAGTGAAAAGAACGGATGACTTTATCGATCTAATATAACGACTCACTGATGTTGAAACGGCGAAATTTGTTTCATTTTGCTATTTTCACAGCGTAATGTCGTATAGTCTACTGTTGTGGGGCTCCGCTGCTGACATTCAGACTATCTTTGTACTGCAAACGAGAGCCATTCGTGCCATTTACAATCTTAGACCACGTGACTCGCTCAAGGAATTATTTAAGGAAATTGATATATTAACTGTGGCGTCTCAATATTTGAAATGTTCTAAATTCCTTTTGATATTATGGCTGTATAAAAAAGGCTAACTGTTGAGTTTCTTGCGGCACTTCTTCTCAACAGGCCATTCACGTCGAAGTGCTAGTAGGAAAAAAATATTGACGTGCAAGTATTTCATGTAAATCTAATTGCAAAAAAAAAATTCATAGCTCTGCTGCCTTTGCAATAAAGAAAATCAGACTATTATCTGACGTTGAAATGGCAAGACTTGTCTACTTTAGTTATTTTCATAGTGTGATGTCGTATGGCTTGTTGCTATGGGAGTCAGCAGCTGATATTGGGAATATTTTTATTTTACAAAAACAAGCTGTATGAGCCATTTACAAGCTTAAACCACGAGACTCACTCAGAGAGTTATTCAGGGAAATTGATATATTAACTGTAGCCGAATACATCTGTGAAAATATTTTATATGTTTATAAACAGAACCACACATTTAAGATAAACAATGAATGCCATAAATAAAATACTAGAAGCAAAAATGAACTTGCTGTGCATTTATGGGAGAATGTTAACAATTTTATAATAAAATCCTACCAAACGTGTTGGGCCACGCTCAATATAGGGTTCCGTATTTTTCCATCCGTCACAATTTTGATTGCGTGAACCAATTTTAATAATTATTTTTTTATTTGAAAGACGATATGTTCTTTATCATAAAATATGTAAAATGAGATTTAAAAAAAGCTTGCATATATCGTAAGTCACAAATGTAGTTCAAAAAATTATTTTGTAAAATTTATCAAAAACTGTTCAACCTATAAAGTTCAAAATAATTTTCATAGAAAGTACTTATAAAGTTTTACCTTTTAGAACTTTTTTTTATTTTTTGAACTTATGGTTCAAAAGTTAAATGGGGGTGTGGATTTTTTTTTAACTTTCGGAGCGATTATTTCATAAAATAAAATTATTATCGTAAAATGATGTTAGAAAATTTAAACGTGGTGCGAATCAGTGATTTGCCTAGTGATATAATTATTTATCATATTAAGTAAAATTTTTGAAAATTCTTTTAAGCAAAATATTTATTTTCCCCTTTTTAGGCCATTAGTAAAACGTTTAATACAGTATTTATGTAACCCTTTTTTATTTTATTTTTATATATTTTTATTTAATATTCTATTGTCACTGGGAGCAAGCCTGTATGTAAAAATTCAACTCAATCGGATGTCGGGAAGTGGTCGAAAATCGATCGCCAGATATGATCTCCACAGACAAGAAGGCAAGCTAAGAAAAACGTAGTAAAAGTGTATCATAATTCTTCGTTTGTTATAAACACTAAATTATGTGACAATTTCACTATCAGCCAGTGATTAGAGAGCATACGTCTAAAGAAAACATTAGAGAAACCAATTTCTATTAACAATACAATTTTCCCTGCGTAGACTCTGTATCGGCCACTACTCTGTGCATTTTAGTAGTGAGAAGTAATTTTTGGTAGCCCGATTGTTGTTGCACACAGATCTGTAGGTACAATTATCTACATTATGACGAGGATAGGCAAGGTAATTAAAGAGGGTGGTACTTACTCTAGTGTATGATCAATATTTTGCTCTAGACAAATAATAATTATGTAGAATGTTTAATAATTAACCGTTGCTTAGCAACGATGTCACTTCTTTGCAAAAGCGCCTACGAAATTTTGCCAGCAAATGTACAATTATGCAACTATAATATTTTAGTAGGCGCTACTAGGAAAATCATTGCAATTAATAAATTCGTGGTCATTTCTAAAAAAACTCACCGTCGGAGACTAGGTATTAATGTAACGGATATGTAAACTGAGTTTGATAATAAACAGAAAAGTCGTTAAAAGAAAAAAGTGTAAAAGAAATTTCAATAAATTATGATAAATTGAATGTTCTCCATATGTTGCTATAAATAATTACTAGTATTTTGGACCGTCACGAACAAGTTTATGATATATGTCATAACATCAAATAATCTGATCATCCCATGTGCTGTATTTTTGCCAGACTACTGTACCAAAAACACCTCATTATGAACATTTGCCTATCCCTTCGCCTTAAGTAATCTTAACAAGACAGTGCCCAGTTTATGGAGGTAGTGTAGGGCCATAACCGCAAATAATAATCTAAACCTGTTGGTGGTCAGTAAACCACTTGAGGAGCTCGGTGGCGTAGTGGTCAGTGCGCTTTGGCTTCGATCGAAAACAAAGCTACCTGCGCCATGATCAGGCCGTGGATGGGTGACCAAGACTTTGTGATCTCGAGCTCCTCCGTTCTCCGGAAGGCACGAGCATCTATTGTTCGTACTGACCCTCAAGTGGTTAAGAATTTTTAACATTTGATAGTAGTTATACAGATAGATGAGTATTAATTTTTATTGAAAATTATGTAATATTCACTTTGACGACCTCCGTGGTCGAGTGGTCTGTACGCCGGTCTCAAGGCGTCGCCATCTCGAGAGGTCCTGGATTCGATCCCCAGTGGCGGCAAGTGTTTGGGTGATGAATTTTCAAACATCATTCATTTTCATCATTTCATTTGTTCTCCAGTCTTGGATGTTCATTATATAAGTATAATATTATATATATTCTGAATAATTATGTATATTTATCTATTAAATATATTTGTCCGTCATCTAGTATCCGTAACACAAGCAGCATTCAGTTGCTTAAAATGGGACGAGTTGATAGGTGTGAATGTCTGAGGATATTTATATTACTTATAAGGAAAATCTTTAAATAATGTGTTCATGAGGTAACATGTATAAGTAGTTTTGTATTCCAATTTTTTTTTTACTTTTTATCAGTGCCTGTGTTTTCATAGATTGGGAGCTGGTCCTAATGGGATTGAGGATATAAAGAACCATGAATTCTTTGCAAACATTGATTGGGAAGCGTTGTTGAAGAAAGAGGTAAGATATATCCATTATATAATTATATTTTCCTCGTAACACGTATAAAAATCTACTAGTTCTACTACTACTACTCCTAAGCAAATACGCTAAATAATCTATAGTGCTAACTTACTGTCATAATTACATATGTTGGATTTTATGACCGCGACTGTCAACGCTCTTAATGTGTTAAGATAGAGACTAAAGTCGAATGATTTAAGCGCCCCTGTGAAATGCAGTATTTGCACAGTCACGAGCGTAAATATGTGACAAGGACATTGTCATTTTGACATCACTAGTGTGTCTAGTCTACAATAACAAATATTTCATTAAAACCATAAAATGACAAGGTACTAAAATGGGTACATCTTTATGCTCGTGATTTTACACTACATTTTTTTTTGTAACTAATTAGTGGAGATCATTAATCTCTGCCTACCCCTCTGGGAAATATGTATCTAACTAGTATCCTTTGATCTCATAGGTAGTGCCACCTTTCCGGCCGGCGGTGTCCAGGGCAGATGACGCATTTTACTTCGATTCAGAGTTCACTTGTCGCACACCAAGAGACTCCCCTGGAGTGCCAGCGTCGGCTAACGCTCATGAACTATTTAGGTAAGTTTATTTATAAAAAGCAAAGGAGGACCATGGTTTCGGTAACGAAAACAAAGCTACCTTCGCTATGGTCAGGCTTTGGATGGGTGACCAAAACATTGTGATCTCGAACTCTTCCCGGTCCGGTCTCTATTACAACCGTTTCTATTCTACCCAACAACCCGCATTGGGCCAGCGTGGTGGTGTTACTGCCCGTATTCTTCATGGGTTTCTCCATGAAGAATGCCTGCGCCCGACGGGACCTGTAGTTATAGGCTGAGGACGATTTAAAAAAAAAAACCAAATTACTCGGAAGATAATGATCTTAAGTTCATTTACGGAAATAGCGGGCCATTGAGAATAACATACCTTGGTGGCCGATTCTGTGTTTATTTTTCACGCCTCTTCTGTAGGACCCATGTTGTAGAATTCCATTCACTATGTGTATAGTAAAATCGGATATAAATGTATCTTATCTTATATTTCTGTTATGACATTAACGAAAGAATCATCAAAATAACTAAGGACACATTGCTATAAGATAGACTTTTCCACGTTTAAATGCATTATGACTTATTCAATTCTGATTAGCGAAGCTAGAGAAAGCGTATATATCTTTTGATTACCGGAAAAATACAGGTCTTTTATGCCCATAAACATATGCTTCCATAGCTTTTATTCAAATTATTTTCCTTATCACATTTTTGAGTAATCCATGATAAAAATAACTTCTTGTTTTTTCCTTGTGTATCTATCATTATAAACAAATTACTCTGTGTATAATTGGTAGATCACAAGCGCGCGCACAGTTCAAAGGTAAGATATTCTATCATGTGTATTCAAAATTCGAACTCAAATAATTTAATCAAGACATTCTACACTTCTGAACGTCCAAAACTATGCTATTCATTCAAGCAACCTTGTCCTGAGGAGAACGTACAGGAATCTTAACAAGTTCAAGGGCTTAAAATTTCTCATATTGAATATTTAATTATGGGGTCTCGCTGCAAAAACAAATTTAAGCCAATTACAAAGAACACAAAACAAAATAATTAGTCTTATTTCGGTATCCTTAACTTACCAACAATAAAATTATATAGAGAAACGAAGCTTCTAAATATTACACAACTTTATAACTACTACACTTGCATATTAATCAAGAATATTACAACAAATATCATTTTCAGTAACTTACAATTATTTAGAAAAATTACGTCACACAATCTAAGAAATGAGGAAAGGTTGTAGTTGCCTACCACGCGCACGAATTACGGGAAGAGACGATTTTATTTGCGGAAGCACAGATTTACAATAATCTACCAAACAATATCAAGAACTGCGATAATATAATAACTCTCAAAACGAACCTTTAAAATTATTTAATCACTCTGTAATTATTATTACCTACTGGCATTCTTAAAGGCGAAAAGTTTATGTTATCTTTGTTTTAAGGACTGTATATCTTATTGTAAGTGAACATAATATTGGGTCCTTACCTAGATTCAGAACTTACCCGTCGATTGTGAAACAGGCCCTAAATAGGTTAACCCGATTTAAAAACCAAATTTATTTTATAATTATTTTATAAGAATGTTTTATAAGATTATTTTATAAGAATGTACTGAAACTTTATAGTTACGGACCAATTGCTAAGACAGAATAAAAACACCAATTTCATAGGTAAGGACCCAATATATATGTATAGTACATGCGAGTATATATGATGTCATACCCTAAACAGGGTTTTGGAATCCCCTTTGATACATTTTCATCATAAAAATCGGTTGTTTCAGTCGTAATAATAAGCGTGCACGCTATCTCATTCATTACGATTTATAACACTTTCCTCTATGAATTATGAAAATATTTGCGGTGATTACGTTGTCGTTTTAAGTCATATACACGGACTGTTCCCATTCGATCACGTGTCGTCATTGGGTTTGGTTTATGTTACTATTTGTGTATTTATTACAAGCTTAGGCAAGCTTAAGTGGGCTAGCCACAACTGATTCCGTTTCTATATAGAAACAAACACAAACACAAAACATATCATCACCTCTTTTCCCGTAGGGGTAGGCAGAGGTGTTACCACTTACAGTGTGTAACAGGTGGCGAGCCTGTTGTTATGCACCGGGCACGTTGTGAGGCAAGCGATATTCACAATCAACTGTACAGGTGGTACAGGCGGTGGGATCGAACCCGCGAATCCCGCGACCTCTCGAATAGTGCCTCGTCCGTCCCGACTCGGCTACCGCTGCTAGACTTTACTAGGCTGTTCTTCATCTTTTATTATTATGATAAATATGTATAGATTAAACTGCCGCAATTATACAACGGTGAAAATTTTTGTGGGCCCACTAGGGGAAGTACCTTAAATATTTAAAATAACTTAATGTACATAAAGGAATCACACTTTTATTTTCAAAAAGAAACATAACTGCATTCTCAGTTTTCTCATAAACGCTTACCTAAGCCGGGAATCGATCCGGTAAAAATGAAGAAAAAAATAATGTTCGCTATTTTATTCCACTAAACAATTAAGTCATTGTTGAATATAAAATTTCTCTATGAAACATTTGGTCTTAAATATGTCAAACGAAATGAAATCTTACATTTATTTTATTTTATCCCAATACGGGATGGTTTGGGTTAGCTTTAAAAAAAAACAGAGAACGCAGTTATGTTTCTTTTTAAAAGTAATAGTTAGATTCCTTTAAGTAAATTAAGCAATTGGAAATATTTAAGGTACTTCCCCTGCGGGGCCCATGAAATATTTCCACCATTAGGTATACATGGTGGAAATATTTCCCAAAGTCCCGTGTTGGTCCGGGACACAAAAAGAATGTACCAACTGCTTTTCTTGCCTAGCTAGTTGACCAAACCCAATTTTAGAATAGCGAAATGTGGTCTTAAGGAACACACTCTTGGGCTCTGCCTACCTCTTCGGGGATTACAGGCGTGATTGTATGTATGTATACACAAATTTATGAAATCCAAAGATTTAATTTAAAGACAACAAAAACATCTCTCCTTGCCCAAGAAGGGGCAGGAAAATTTATAGGGATACATACATACATTTAATCACGACTATAATCCCCTAAGGGTTAGTCAGAAACTAGGCTATGACACCGCAAAACGGTCCATTCCCATAGTCCCCGCTTCACCAAGCAGTGACTGCACTTAGCGTGACAGGTGGTGGGCCCGTCGCCGCTATAAGCTATTGGATGTTGTATAGAGATACACTCACATTAATCTCGTGATATGAGGCTGCACCGAACACAGTGTAAGCGATAGTCACAATAAAACTAAGTTGTACAGTCACCAGCATAAATATATGACGGCTTACGGCCGTGCATAAATATCTAATCATCCATGGGCGCATAAGTAAATGACGACATTACCTCGGTAAAAATATGTGATGCTTCGTGGCCGGCAAAAAACATTGTTACTCACTATCCGCATAAATATCTGATCGAACAAAAATCAAAATTATGTGTACACCAAAACTGGCATAAGTATCTATCCAGTTTGTCAGCAAATACATATGATGACGGATTGACCGCATAAATATCTGACACGATAGAAAATTACGGCCGTACCACCGTCATATATTTATGCTGGTGACTGTACCGGCTGCCAACCATCCAATAGCTTATAGCGGCGACGGGCTCACCTGTCACGCCGAACACATGCAGTCATTGCTTCGTGAAGAGCGGACTATGGCAGTGGACTTTTGCGGTGTTATAGCCTAGTCTCTGACTAAACCGGCTATCGTTGCTGAAATCTGGGTCCCGATATCAAGTTGACTCTCTCATATCGTCCTCAGCCTATACGTACCACTGCTAGGCACAGGCCTTCCTCATGAAGAAACACATGAGGAGTATGGGCCGTAACATCACCATGCTGGCCCAATGCGGGTTGGTGGGTAGAAACGGTCGCAATAGAGACCAACGGCCTAACGTGCCTCCCGAAGCACGGAGGAGCTCGAGATCACAAATATTTGGGCACCCATCCGCCGCCTCACCATTGCGAAAGCAGCTTTGTTTTCGATCGAATAAAAATTCTCATATTTGTCCAGTCTGTTTTTAAGTTGGTTGCGTGTGTGTCGCGACAACTTCTGCCGGTAGTTCATTCCATGCTTCAACAACTCTATTTCCAATGAGCTTGGATGAGTTTTTATTTGATCGACTCTTGTTTTAAGTCTCACTTAAGTTTCAAAAATGCAATTTTTTCCTATGAATATTTTTTTTTATAGCGTCTATTTTATATAATCGGTATAAAAAGTAGTAAAATGTCCTTTCTCAGGCTCTAGACTACTCGACTCTAGATCTCTGGACCAAATTATGATTTAATCGGTTTTGAGTAGTTTTGATGTGAAAGCGAGACCGACATACAGACAGACAGAGTTTCTGACGCATTTTAAATATTAATAGGTATGGATTACAAAATTGGTTATGTACGAAGGTGTCGGCGAAAGAATAGAATCTCTTTGATATGTTCAGTGACGTGCAAAAATATGTGTTAACGTTTGTCAATTTAAGGCCTTAATACTTGAAATGTATATAATATGTTCTTGTGTATGTCTATAATGTGTTATCAGTTTATTGTACAATTAACTGTCAAATGAATCAATAAATATTTATTTTAAATCTATTTGCCACATTCGGCTTTCTTATCGCTTGTTGTTAATAACGATAGACTGAATATTATGTAATATCAAAATAGTTATTTTCTTTTATAGATGTCGTTTCACCAATTGTTATCGCGTACTGTTATCATTATCAATAATCATTTTATCAAATTTGTGAGGACCAAAAGCTGACGTTAGCGGAATAAGTCAGTAAAAAGAACAAATATTCTGCAAGGAAGTGACGTCGTATTTCAAATTAACAGCCTCTTTATTCTAAACTCTCGGTAAACAAACTCTTTACTTATGTCACTTTTAATACAATGAATCCAAGCGAGATGGGACATGACTTTCGATTTTGAAAGTCACGTCTCGCTTGGATTCATTGTGAGTGTGTGAACACTTTATAAGAGGCAGAGCTCATAAGTAAGTTGTCATTGTGAAATCTTTAACTTTTTTCGTGAAAACCGCCACTAGCGGAAAGTAGTTGAAATCACGTTCCTCATAGGAATTGGAATTATATAATTATTATTGTAATTAGGACCATGAATGTATAAGAGGAACGTAGAAATTGTAAATTTCTATGAGTAACGTGTAAAAAATCTCGTTTGCGGTACGTAGCCGTGGGTATGTGCGAAATAGTAAATACCATCCTAATACTTCTTCATGACAGTTGCACTTCGACGCTTGCACTGCTGCTGTATTCAACAAAAATAAACAAGTAGATAAATGCATTCTCATAATGTTAGACATGCTCTATTTTCGTTACACCAATACCTCATTTATCAGTACCTGATAAGGCTAATAATTATCTTGATATTTACGTAATTATGCTGTAATGTTCTTAATAAAATTGGCCGATAAAATTCTGTATTGGTACTATCAACAGCATAACGATATACAAAATTAACATTGTTAAAGTACTGTCAGTATCATAAGCCCTCGTCCGTTTTGCTCTAACTAATCCATGTCATGCCAAATCATATCGGCCCCTTTGCAGGAATAAGAAGTGACATAAATAGTACATTGTTCTACAAGGGTTGAAAGTAACAAAATCTTCCACCCGAGGGAAACGTTGTGCTTTTCATTACGAATACGAGTAACGTAAAAATAAAACCATTATAGTCAAATAAAAATAATATTTAGCGAGCACAACTAATATTCTAGCCACGCGGATCAGAATAAAAGGAAAACTGTGTTTGTACTATTGACTTTACGTGTGTATCGATCGTACTACTTACTACGTAATACTATGCCCGTTATCTAAACGCCATTGTTTTGATAAAATTTTATTGATAAGTGCCCCAATAGTACTAGCATAGTAGAGGCGAGATTACGAAAAGACGGATGGATTGTGTGAATGATGATATGATGAGGAAGGGAGTGAGTGGTGATAAAAGATGGTGACTGATATGAGAGAGTGGAAGAGAATGAACTTGTTTTTCAATAGATTATTTGATTTACCAATCAATTAATAATGAGTCAGAATTGCGATGAAAGTACTAAACGGAAATGAGACTATATTTGTTAACAAATCATATGACTTTTTTGAACTAGCTTATGTGTGTTTGTATGTTAGTAATAATTTTTTATGACTTATCTGACAGCAAACAGACAAAAGATAACAGTGATCTAACGCATAAATGATTACAGAACAGTCATTCTATGTAAATAATGTGTTATTTGCCAGTTTTCTCGTTATTTTAGGGGCATAATAATAATTATTCTTTATTGCAATTATTTGTAGATGTTTATTTATGTTTCTTATAATATTTGTATAATGCTGTTGTCATAATGTATTTATTTATTCGTCATTTAGTTCTTATTTATAACTAAAGTGATAATACTATGTGACCGCGAAACACTGATCCATTTAAGAACCGTTGATCCATTTAAAAACACATAATATATCGTCATCAGCCAATATACGTCCCACTGCTGGGACAGGCCTTCCTCATGGAGAAACACATGAGGAGTATGGGCCGTAACACCACCACGCTGACCCAATGCGGGTTGGTGGGTAGAAACGGTCACAAATGCGACCGGGACCAACGGCTTAACGTGCCTTCCGAAGCACGGAGGAGCTCGAGATCACAAAGTCTTGGTCACCCATCCACGGCCTGACCATGGCGAAGGTAGCTTTGTTTTCGATCGAAGCCAAAGCGCACTGACCACTACGCCACCGAAGTCCAAAGTCCACATAATATATGATAAACATCAACTAAAGACTAAAGCAGGATGTATAAACGAATCTAGAAGTACCACAAGATTCGTTTGTGTACAGGTCCCCGATCGCGGTAAATAGGAACGTATTTATTAACTAGAACCAGATAACAGCCGAAAATATTATGGACCATCCCCACTTACGCTCGTACTGGCGTTCCCTCGTGTCGCCTCGTGTTACCTCGTGGAGTGTGGAGGAAAGGCCCCAATAGCAAAAACAGCTTGACCATAATATCGGTGGTCATTCTAGGGAACTATGGTAGAAGGTCGTAGAGATATAGCAAGGTACTATAGATCAAAATGCAATACTGCAAAGAAAGATTTGAAAATGTTGAATAGTATTTGAATTATAAGGTAACAATGCTGGAATTCTATAAAAATGTAGATCACAACTGATGACACAGTTTTGCATCGAACCAGAAACGGGGCTATTAATTCCATTGTTTTTACTTTCTATCACTGCAGGGAATTCTAGTGAATCGATGAGTCATGTCTATGATTGTGTCTGGTAGTCTGGTATTGTATTAATAGTGTCAAATTATTTAGTGAGGTCAGGCATCAACAAGTCCGTCATCAGCCTAGTTAAGTCCCACTGCTGGGCACAGGCCTTCCTCATGGATAAATACAAGAGGAGTATGGGCTGAAACACCATCACGCTGGCCCAACGCGGGTTGGTGGGTAGAAACGGTTGGAATAGCGACCGGGACCAACGGCTTTTGGTCACCCATCCACGACCTGACCATGGCGAAGGTAGCTTTGTTTTCGAAAGTCAAAGCGTACAAACCACTATGCCACCGAGCTCCACAAGTATGGCAGGCATAAGTATCTATGAATAAAGGTCTTTGCCAACACCGGAGCATACCACAACCATTCTAAGACCATTTCAGTAAAAAAAAATTATACAGAAATGTATGAGAAGTGCATGTCGGTGACGGAACGATCTATAAGCACGGTATTTCAGTGGACATACTCTCTTACATTTCTACATACATACATTCTGGAAAATGATATGTATTTATATATATTTAACCGTCATCTATATCACTCGGATCGGGCAGAAATTTGGCATGCAGGTAGATATTATGACGTAGGCATCCGCTAAGAAAAGATTTTGAATAATTCTACCCCCAAGGGGATAAAATAGAGGATGAAAGTTTGTATGAAACTTTGTCAATTTTAAACCGATCGGGCTGAGTTTTTGAGAGAAAATTAAAGGGTTCCCGTGGGATAGATGAAAAAAAACCATAGTAACGCGGAGGAAGTCATGGGCAACAGCTAGTTATCCCATAAGGGTAATTCAGAGGCAAAAGCACCGCAAAAGCAGTCCACTGCCAGTGTCAGGGCTTCACCAAGCAGTGACTGCACTCAGCGTGACAGGTGGTGAGCCCGTCGCAGCTATAAGCTTTTAGATGGTTGTGCAGTTCTAAGTCCATTAGTCGCCTTTTACGGATCCCAAGGAAAGAGTCGTGTTGGTAGTCGGTTGGGTTGGAAATTCTTTTTCAATTCTATACGAAGATAATTTTTATTTCCGAAACGATCCTAGCGGTCCTAGTAATCTCCGGCGTAGTGTAATGAGCAGAGTCCCTCTGTCTGAACATCTGTTCTTTTGAAAACATCCGAAAATATAGATATATATTTTCTGATGTTTTCAAAAGAACAGATGTTAAGCTAATGAGTTGTTTTAGTTATCTCAAATTTGTCTGTTTAACTTCAAGATAAGAGAGATAAAATAATGTTAAATCAAGAGCAGTAATCTGAACGTATTTTAAAACAATCTCTTTTTGATTGGAATGTCATTTACAATCGTGATACTATAATGCAACATGGTGATCTGAAATGCGACATGAATGCATATTAAAGGTTTAAAATGAAGATCGACCGCTCGTAACGTTGCACTGACTCCAGATAGACCGAGTCAATATACATAGAAACATTTTTATTAACAAACATAAAATTATCCGCAATAAAGTAGGTAATACATTATTATAATATTTTTAACCGCCTCTCTGGCGTAGTGGTTCACACCACCAGGTGTTGAACGGGAGGTCCGGGTTCGATTCCTCATTGGGGCAAAAGTTTTTTGCTCGGTTTGGTTGGTGGTAGGGCTTCTAAGCCCACCTGGCTAGCTACCACCATCTTATCTAAAATTGTCGCCATAATAACAATGTTTTAAACATTGTTGTGTTCTGGCAATTAGAGCTAAGATAGCTAGTTCCTCAGTTGTTGAGGATTACAGGTGATGCTCGCTTCAACCTTCGGCCTTATCGTCACTTACCATTAGGTGAGATGAAGGCCAAGAGCTTACCTGTCATAATATAAAAAAAAACTTAAAAAAATATCTAGAGCAAGCAAAAGCCAGTGCCAGGATCATGGCATATAGGATTGTGGAAGTAGTGGAGAGAATCTCTTCACTACCCGAACTCAAAAAGCCTTGAATATCATGTTCGTACATTGCCGTAATTCTTAGAGTTTTAAACTTCATTTGTCCTTGCAGAGGCTTCAGCTTCGTCGCGCCGTGTTTGCTGAACGACGACAACAACAAGACGATCACCAACCAGAACCAGAACCACGTGACGCAGAGCACCAAGACCTCCACCGAAGAGTTCTGGTCCGGATTTGTTAATAGGAATAACTTCTTCGATGAATATAGGTTTGTGAACTTTTTGCTACCAATAAGATTTTAGATCTGCTTGTCAATATTCTTAGAATTGGCACCATTCTGCGCTTACGATTTTAATTACTATTATTTGTAAATAATTTTGTTTTAGTAATACTTAATTATATCATCTACATTTCGCCTGAAAGTGCAAGCGGAACTCATAATACCTAAACTTAATTAAACTTTATTTCTTATCAAAGTTTACTTCAATAACATCATCATAAAGTAATAGAAGACAAAACAACAGATTTTAGAAATCTTGCGAACAAAAACTGCTAAAAGGAATTAATGAAATTTTCACCGATGTCCTACTATAGATATAACGTTAAATATAGGCGCCGTTTTTCTGCTACCAACATTATTTTAATTTGAATCAAAGTTGTTTTGATTGAATAAAATTTTGGCTTTAAATGTTCGCGACTAAGTAAGTTATGACCCGTACATCACGGTCAATGTTAACTCGTGTCTGACACGCGATCGGCGTGTATTTTATGTTTATTGTTATGTTACAATTCTGTTTTTTTTAATGGTCAAATAGACATTAAGCCTATTTTTACTTTATGATGTCATTAGATATGATTTTTCATTTTGTGAAAAGCTTATCAATTATGACGGGCGTTTTAGAATGAAATTATTGTGTTCCACCTCAATTAACTTGACTGTAAAGAAATACTCTATTCATGCAGGCTATAATTGACATTTCACATCGTGTTGGTGATAGACCGTTTGCCTTTCCAAAGAGAAGTTCTGTATTTCTTGATTTGGTTTATTCTTCTTTCTTTTGCTCTGATCCTAATTTTATTTGGTGTAGGCACAACATGCCTTCCTTTTCCACTCTCTCCTATCATTCGCCAGTTCACTCACTACCAAGAGGCGTGAAAAGGCATCTTGTGAGGTGGTGTTAAGTCATTTGCTGGGCTGATTATAAAAAAATAAAAGAAAAACCTTCTTCCTCAAAAAAATTTACACAATCCTTCAAGTCTTCATCATCAAATCCATAATCATTATTTTCGCTCATAAATTAATGATAATCTATATGTAATTCCATTTTGATTAAAAGTAATAGTAATAGTAATAAAGCTTTATTTCATTCCACATTAGTAAAAATACATAAAATTTACAAATTTCGTTTCCTAAATTTGATTTATGATTTAAAATCATTCAATAAAATAATTAAGTTAAATTCATATAAAATATTCTTGCAAATTGGTTTCATAATAATTAGATTAGGTTATTTAAAATAGATTATTTGAAAACATTTACGATGTGGATCCCCTTAGGGTAAAAGCCTCCTCCAAAGAGTTCCATTTATTTCTGTCCTTGGCAGTGAGCAACCAGTCTCTTCCTGCAGTGTCAGCATTCTCATCTTGCCATCGAGCGCACGGTCGTCCTCTACCTCTCTTGCCATGTGGTCCTTTCCAGTTTGTGATAGTTATTGTCCAGCGATTATCCCTATATCTCGCTACATGACCAGCCCACCGCCATTTTAATCTCGAAGCGAAAAGAAAAGCATCATTTACCTTGGTTATTTTTCGAATTTCTGTATTTTTTACTCTGTCTTTTAGCTTTAAGTTCAAGCAGCTCCTTTCCATTGCTCTCTGAGTCATTTGGAGTTTCCGTCTTGCTTTCTGGTCGTAGGTCCACGTTTGGCAGCCATAGGTGAGACAGGGTAGAATTGTCGTGTCTAGAATTATCCTTTTTAATTTAATTGGTAATTTTGATTTCAGAACCTCTTTTTGAGCCCAGTACTTTTTCCATGAGATAGCTACTCTTCTGTTAATTTCCTCTAAATTCCGATCTTTTTTAAATGAAATTTGTTTACCAAGATAGACGTAACTCTCTACATACTCTAGTGGCACATCGTTAACCAGTATTGGCGTCCGCTCTCTGTTAGTCATTAATTTGGTTTTGTTAAAATTCATTTCCAGTCCCACGCGAGCGCTAGCCATTTGAAGCTGGTTGATCATGATATATAGCTTGTGCGGGTTCTCAGAAAAGACAGCGATATCATCCGCAAAACGTAGATGGCTTAAATGTTTCCCACTTACTTTGATTCCTTGGGACGACCATGGTAAGTCTTCCATGACATTTTGAAGGACCGCTATAAATAATTTCGGCGAGATAGGATCGCCCTGTCTGACTCCTCGGTTAATGGTAATTTTGGTACCCACTCTGTCTAGTCTTACTCTACTTGTGCAATTAAAATAGATATTTTTAATAATGTTGATATATTTTACATTAATATTTTGTTTGTTTAATGCTTCCCAGATACCAGTATGATGAATAGAGTCGAAAGCTTTCTTGTAATCAATAAACGCTATGTAGAGCGGTTTTTGGTATTCCACATACTTCTCGATTACTTGGTCCACAGTGTGGATGTGATCGGTAGTGCTGAATCCGCTTCGAAATCCTGCCTGTTCTATGGGCTGGCATGAGTCTAGAATTGAGGATATTCTGTCTAATAAGCAGGATGCGAAAAGTTTATATAGACAAGACATAAGACTTATCGGGCGGTAATTTCCTATGTCTTTAGGGTCTCCCTTTTTATATATTAAAATAATGTCTGATTCTGTCCATTGCTGTGGTACAGTTTCTTCATCAAGTATTTTATTGAATAATATGGTGAGAGGTGTCAATAATAGTGCTCTGCCTTGTTTGATGTACTCGTTATTCAAGCTGTCTGGCCCGGGACTCTTATTTAGTTTTAATTTATTTATATGTTTTAATATTTCCGTTTCGTCAAAATTTTGTACAGTCAGAGTATTATTTGGTAGGTTAAGTTCTTTTTCTACCGAATCAGGAGAACTGTAAAGACTAGCGTAGAAGTCGCTGGCTATTTTTATAATGTCGTTTCGTGATTTACAAATTGTAGAGCCATTTTGTAGAGACGGTATCCAAATTTTCGATGTTTCTAATTCCTTGTACGCCTTTTTAGCAGATCTTGTGTTTTCTATACATCTTTCCAGTATTTGTAGTCTATGGTTTTCATAACATTTTTTTATTTCTTTGTTTGTTTCCTTGTATAAGCCTTTCAGGTCATCTTTATCCTTTTTAGAGTGGTTTCTTTTGTTTTGTAGGGTGCTTCTTTTTTTCATTAATTGCATCGCTTTTTCTGATAAAATTGTTCTTTTGTTTGCTCTTTTCTTGTTTTTCAGGCTTGCAAATATTGATATTTCTATCTTTTTGTAGTATTCATTGACAGTATATGTTTCTCGATTTTCTAATAATTGTGGTATAAATTCTTTTAAGTTTTTTAGGTACAATTCTGTCTCTTCAGGGGTCCTTAGTGAGTTTCTAGGACTGGTAAAGTTTTTTCTGCTCTTTTTTTTCTTTACCAGGCAAAGAGTGGCTCTCAGAAGTCTATGGTCGGTGCCAATGGAGAAAGAGTTTACGACTTCGTATTTAGAGATCAATTCCGGTTTTGTTGTAGTTATGTAATCAATTTCTTTTCTAGTGTTCTTGTCAGGCGAAATCCAAGTCCACCTCCGGTTATCTTTTGATTTAAACATTGTATTAATAATTTTTAGATTATGTTCGTATGCATACTGAATTAGTCTGTCACCTCTCTTACTTCTGTTCCCAGAACCATAAATGCCAGTGACTTTGTTCTCATATCTCTTCAATTGACCGATCTGTGCATTAAAATCGCCCATGGTTATAATAAATTGTGTATAGATCGTCTCATGAGCTTTTTCTAAGTCTGAGTAGAATGTATCTAGTTCCTCTTGTGTAGAACATTCAGTTGGGGCGTATGCCTGAATGATTGCAAAGTGTTGGTTTTCTAGGTTAATTTCTAGTATGCAAACTCTTTCTGATATTCCAGAAAATTTAACTATATTTTGTTTGTATTGTTTCTTGATTAGAAAACCCACCCCATAGAGACCCTTTGTCTGTCCTATGTAGTACATAATAT
This sequence comes from Parapoynx stratiotata, assembly GCA_910589355.1. Taxonomy (NCBI): domain Eukaryota; kingdom Metazoa; phylum Arthropoda; class Insecta; order Lepidoptera; family Crambidae; genus Parapoynx; species Parapoynx stratiotata. The sequence goes on along the minus strand of OU342468.1, from coordinate 1,710,104 downwards.
AGTTATCATCTTCTATTATATTTTCGCCCAACCGGCGTACTTCACATAGGCCCAGTATGTCGTGGTTTATGTTACGGAGAGCTGTTTTTAATTCTAGTAGTTTTTCCGGAGTAGATAGTGATCGCACGTTAAGGGTACAAATATTAATAGTGTTAATTCTTTCTCTTGGTCTATTATTTTTCTTTGGAGGGTTGTGGTCTGACTCTCCCGCGGTGACCAGCCGTGTTGGGAGGTGTGTGGGAAGAAGAGGGTCCAACGGTGATTGCTATGCCGCATTGTGCTGTACTGTGCTTGTTTTACTTTGGGGAGTATCAGTTTGAGGGTAGATTATTTTCGGTTTTTGAAGCATGTAGTCTCTCATGTTGGATGATTTATTTTTCTTGGCTGGTTGTTTATTGTTGTTCACTTGTTGAATATTTTTGCTATTGGGGAGAGATGGTATCATCTCGGGAGATTCAGACAGGTTTCTTTTATTTAATTGCTGGCGATGGTTGTTTTTATTGTTTCTTAATACAATAAGTTTGTCGTATTTTATAAAAGCAGTATTGCCTGCATCTTTTTCCTTCTGTAGTTGGACCTGTAATTCCTTGCGCTTGTTCAGGATTTCTAGGGGGTAGTCCTCCTTGATATAGTAAGCCGTGCTCTGAAATCCGGATTTATTTTTCAGGACGTTTAGTTTAAAGCCAACTGTAGATAGTGTTATAACAACTGGTCTGATTCCTTCCCCTCTTTTCCCCAATCTTCTTATTGCTTCAAAATGAAATCTATTGTAATCGAGTTTACAGTAGGTATTTACGATATCAATTATTCTGTCTTCTAAATCGTGGTAAGATTTCTCGTATTCTTCTACCCCAAACATAACGATATTCTTGCGTCTAATATGTTTCTCAATATTATTTATTTTTACACTCTGTTCATCTATTTTATTCTCCAAAATGGCATGTTTTTGATCCAAAATGTTGAATTTTTCATTAATGTTGTTGTTAATTGTGCTTTTTATATCTTCTTTCATATCAATCATACTTTGTTTTTGTTGAGCCATTTCCTGTTGCATTTTTATTAACATTAGCTTTATTTCATCCATTATTAGTAACAGTTGACAATGATAAAATAGTAAAAATCAGAATAGCGACCTCTATCGAGAAAAGTTTTGTAATATTAGGTCGGCTCCCATCTAATGCTAGTTAAAAGCAGCAATTGAATGTCTTAGTAATTTCTTTGGATGAAAACAGATGTCGCTGTGTGTATGAAATTTATTGTAAAATCGTTGGCCGCTGAGTCATAACTTTGGGCTTAGAGGTTATTATGTATTTCGGCTTCTTAAATTAACACTTTTCCGCGTTTATTTCAAAATTTATTTAAATTTTTTCGCTCGTAGCAATAGTATTCTGCACTGGATAAGTTTATTTATTTGCGTTTAACGGTTTACAACGTCACTGTTCTTGCTTCGTCTTTTTGCACTATTTACCGTTTTTTTGCAGTTTATACACTCAGCACTACATATAATCCTGATGATTTTATACTATTTTTCTTCTTTTTTGCGTTATTTACAACTTATTAATCACTAATTTATTAAAAAATCTATTATAAAGCCAAAAACGATGTCAACATTGGCACTGTGGCGCCCCCTCCATTTTGATTACTTCCAGATTAATGGGTGAATTGGGCACTGGATCCTTCTCCGTTGTACGACTCTGTGAACACAAGACATCCAGAACTCAATATGCTGTCAAGATTATGGACAAGTTACAGTACGATCCAAGGGAAGAAATCGAAATTCTTTTGAGGTAAATAATAGTACATTATGGTACAAGTGTGTAATGTTGGTGATTACCGCTGAGGCGCATTGAGGCCCGAGCCGTCAGGCGAGGGTCTTAAGGAGCCGAGGACGGTAATCATCAATACACACGTGTATCATACAACGTTTTTCAACACACTTCTGAATAATAGATATTTTTCCTTTGAGTTTTCTGGTAGTAAACTTTCCATAACGTTCTGGGCTTCACATCTTATATCGGGCGGTGTACATAAATCATTTTCTTCATAAATTGTATTTGCAGACATCTTAATTAATAACTAACTAAATAACTTCAAAAGAGAAAACGAGACGAGTTGTGAAAAATGTTTCGTAATGGCGGGAAAAATTAATCAGTTTTCCTATGCGCGCGCATCGGCCATAGACTAATAAATTTCGTAATGGCGGGAAAAATTAATTAGTTTTCCTATGCGCGCGCATCGGCCATAGACTAAAAAATGAGGTTTCTTTTTTTTGGGCTTTTCGCGAATAGCTTTTTAGCGCAAATGTAACCGTAACTCAACCAATAATATTAAAAAAAACTATTACTCACTCGTGAATAATAGTAATGAAAAAGTCACAGTTTGATTATAGGTGTCATTATGTGCCTAATTGCCATGGGATTAGAGCCACTTTATAAGGAAGTGTGTTGAAAACGATATTTATAAGACGAGTGAATTCACAAGAATAGCATTATATACCTCATGTTATAAAAAAGTCTAGGTCAGGTCTGGGTGTGTTTATTAGAGACAATATTTGATACAGTCTTCTACCTCAATAGAGGTAAATTTTTGTGTTCTTGTGCTAAAGAACAACTCGCTTAGTTCTTGTAAAAATAGTTATAAGTTAGATGAAAGTTGAATAAATAAATACGGTTCGTTTGAGAGTAACGCATGATATTGGTGAGCCAGGTACAGCCAGCACCCGCACATAATCAGCCTGCGCGGCGTGTACGAGGAGGGCGGGCGGCTGCTGGCCGTGACGGAGCTGTGCCGCGGCGGGGAGCTGCTGGAGCACATCACGCGCCGCCGCCGCCTGCCCGAGCACGAGGCGGCGCCCGCGCTCAAGAACGTGCTGCTGGCCGTGCACTACCTGCACAGGCACACCGTCGTGCACAGGTACATACATATATACATGTGCCGCGGCGGGGAGCTGCTGGAGCACATCACGCGCCGCCGCCGCCTGCCCGAGCACGAGGCGGCGCCCGCGCTCAAGAACGTGCTGCTGGCCGTGCACTACCTGCACAGGCACACCGTCGTGCACAGGTACATACATATATACATGTGCCGCGGCGGGGAGCTGCTGGAGCACATCACGCGCCGCCGCCGCCTGCCCGAGCACGAGGCGGCGCCCGCGCTCAAGAACGTGCTGCTGGCCGTGCACTACCTGCACAGGCACACCGTCGTGCACAGGTACATACATATATACATGTGCCGCGGCGGGGAGCTGCTGGAGCACATCACGCGCCGCCGCCGCCTGCCCGAGCACGAGGCGGCGCCCGCGCTCAAGAACGTGCTGCTGGCCGTGCACTACCTGCACAGGCACACCGTCGTGCACAGGTACATACATATATACATGTGCCGCGGCGGGGAGCTGCTGGAGCACATCACGCGCCGCCGCCGCCTGCCCGAGCACGAGGCGGCGCCCGCGCTCAAGAACGTGCTGCTGGCCGTGCACTACCTGCACAGGCACACCGTCGTGCACAGGTACATACATATATACATGTGCCGCGGCGGGGAGCTGCTGGAGCACATCACGCGCCGCCGCCGCCTGCCCGAGCACGAGGCGGCGCCCGCGCTCAAGAACGTGCTGCTGGCCGTGCACTACCTGCACAGGCACACCGTCGTGCACAGGTACATACATATAATCACCACTTTCAGAGTTAGTCAGAGAAAAAGCAGTCCTCTAGCCCGCACTTCACCAAGCAGCGACTGCAGTCAGCGTGACAGGTGTTGGTATTGTTTCGGAGTGGATATTGTTACGTAAAATTAGTGTAGTTTTATGTGATGTGCAATGTGGAGGATCATTGAAATAAGCGTCAAGTGGTGTGAAAAGTACATACATACGTATAATCACGACTATTACCCCATAAGGGTCAGTCAGCAAAAACGGTCCACTGCCAGTTTACGCTTCAGCATGCAGTCACTGCAGTCAGCGTGACAGGTGGTGAACCCGTCACCGCTATAAGCTATTGGATGTTTTGCAGCTCTAAGTCCATTAGTCGCCTTTTACGACGCCCAAGGGAAGAGATGGGTCGGTAGTATTATTTTAATGAGTCGCTACCACACGACGCACAGATAATAGCATAGATTTTTTTCCCTGCGCCAAAAAGATACATGAATCGTGGGAACGAGAAATTCTAATCGAGTCCAACCGCCCCAGAGAAAAAGAGAAAACCAATTAATTCCAGATACGTTATGTGTAAGTAGTAGGAGGCCATAGCGTCCACGTTTGTTCTACGAGACGAAGATATTTACCAACACAAAGACGTAATTTTTTTTGTTATGTCCCCAAACCGCTTATGTGTATCTTGTACTCCTAAATCCGTGGGTAATACAATACAATACAAAAGTCTTTATTCACGTAATAACAGGTTTAGGGACGAATTTTTTTACAGGTTTTCTCCCTTTAATTTTAAAATAACTTGTACCGGGAGAAAGCCGCTCTATTAGATTAGATCTCTCCATTAGAACATCTTCACCTATGTATAATTGTGATTTTAATATCTATACATATAATAAAACTGTAGAGGGCGAATGTCTGTAGTAGAAATAAAATTAATTTTCATTTTACTAAATATTCCTGTAAACTATGACGTAAGAAATAAGTGAGGTTATAAATTGTAAAGAATTTTTTTTAATTTTTAATTTAAATTGAAGTATTTAAATTTAGAATCTCATGACTTTTGGTTGGCGAATGTTGGCTCATATGTTGGAAAGAAAATCGTAGAAGTGCAATTTATGATGTGAGATCCGAGCGTACGTGGCTTGAAATAATGTTATAGATTATCAGAACTGAGTGAATATTTTGCTTTAGGGACATCAAGCCATCAAACATCCTATTCGCAACAGCAGAGAAGAGACCGGAAGACATTCGCCTAGTAGACTTTGGTCTGGCCAAACAGCTGAGAGCGGAGAACGGCCTGCTGATGACGCCGTGCTACACCGCCAACTTCGTGGCCCCAGAGGTCTTGAAACGGGCGGGGTATGACGCAGCTTGCGATATATGGAGCTTGGGTATGATTTTTTTTATGTTTTAATATTTCGAATTATTTTATAAAAGAACTAGTTGTTAGTTACTATGGTTTTTTAACTATCCCACGGGAACCCTTTAATTTTCTCCCAAAGTCTCAGCCCGATCGGTATAAAATTGACAAAGTTTCATACAAATTTTCATCCCCTGTTTTATCCCCTTGGAGGTAGAATTAATCAAAATCCTTTCTTAGCGGATGCCTACGTCAAAACATCTACCTGCATGCCAAATTTTAGCCCGATCCGTCGTGTGGTTTGGGCTGTGCGTTGATCAATCACTAAGTCAGCCAGTCACCTTTGAGTTATATATATATATATATAAAGATTGGACTAAACAAAATGTATACACATTCGTCACTTTTCAGAGAACACAAACCAATTCAACAAGGAAGGCCTCGAATTTAATTTGGTTATTTATTCTGTGACGTATTATACATATTTTATTTTCTTTTTATGTTTGCTTTAACTAATAATTTTTCTCTTGTTGTAGGTGTGTTAGCTTATATCATGTTGTCGGGTAGAACGCCTTTCGCCTCTACCGGAGACGACACGCCTGAAGCTATTTTAGAGAGAATAGAGTCCGGAAAGGTAAGTAAGAGATAGAAAGATATGATAATATTATGAAAGTGGCAACGGTATTCAATATAGTTATTTCAATTCGCTCGAACTTCAAGTTATGCTCTCGTTCGATAGCTGCCAGAAGGCCTTTTCTGAGAAGAGCAGACAAGATACTTGGTTTTCATCCTCTCTTTACTGTTTTCTAAATCATTGATCACGTAATAAAATATGAAATTCAATTACCAATACAATCTTTTCACCGAGACGAAAATTGTCGAACGAAACGAATTTAAGACCCGTATTCCAGAATTAAATCAAGCTTAGATCTTGATACCAGTTAGAAAGAGATGGCGTTATGTAGGATGAATAGAGCCATTCTTTTCTAACGGTCAAACAGAGATCTACGCTACGGCTTGAGCGTCCAGGAGGCTCTCCCTGGAAGCGGGACCCCTAGGGGGGATGCCTTCCAGAGAGAAACCCTCCAGTGGTGGTTCGCCACGACAGGCTTGGGGACCCACCAAAGTTCTCGCCTTAGTAATAGATATTTGATAGAAATTAGATTATGATTTAATGGAATAAATGTTAATTTTCACATGCCCTAATATGGATTAAATAGACGGAAGTAAACGGTGTATTAGACCTGTAATCATCTCTATTTTTAGTGAATAAATAAATTTTCATTTTCATGTCATTTCTTTAACAATCCGGTGATAGCTGAGTAGTCAAATGCGAATCAAATGATGCATTAGGAGGCACTTAACAAGAGTTTTCTTCGTTTCTAATTTTAACACAATTAAACTTACAACAAATTATCAAAACAAGTAAAAAGAGGTCAAAAATATGGTCTATTTTTAGAGGAGGTAATTATTTTTTAAGAATATTCTGAAACTTAATAGTTACGGACAAAATACTAAGAGAGAAAAACGGCAATTTCATAGGTAAAGACCTATTTAGAGTATTTGTCATGTGTCAGGTGGATCTAAGCGGCGGCGTGTGGCGTAACGTGTCCAGCGAGGCCCGCGCCTGCATCCGTCGGATGCTGCAGCTGGAGCCGGCGGCGCGGCCGAGAGCGGCTGATTTACTTAGAGAACCCTGGCTGAAGCCGGGCAGGGCTCCTGTGCTGGACAGCCAGGCGCAAGCTGACGATGTACCGCCCGCTGAGGACCTGAGGAGGGCGGTGGACCTCACCTTTCAGGTAAGCAAATAGACAACGATTGATGAACGGGCGTGATTTTTATTTCAGTGATTGTAATATTGTTTCGAAGTGATCTTGTTGCGTAAAATCAGTGTTTTGTGTAGTAAGTGTCAATAATGATGAGCGATATGGAGGATTATTGAAATAATCGTCGAGTGGTGTGAAAAACGATGGGATTTTTATCGTGGTAATCCATCTCATCGAAGTAACACCACAGTGTCTACCATCGATCGTTTGACGCCAAAGTCTCCCTAGACGCATTGAAATGTGCATTCATTTCAAGAAGACTTGGCTGTATGGGCTTCGTTCCCTTTGCCTTCCCTACATGGGAGAATTGTACAACACAACAAAAATACAGCCAATGAGCGATTATGTGTGTCAGTCGTCACATTGTGCCCTGTGCATGACACTTGCAGATTCTGCGAACAAGAGCGTGAAACACCAATGCACCTCTTGTGCTACTGTGAACCGCTGATTCACAAAAGAAGAAGACACCTGTGGAAACACACCCTTGACCCAGATGAAATAAAGACAATCTAAACTGGGAACATCTTATCTTTCTTAGACAATGCCCAGTTGTTGGAGCTACTGTAAAGCCTAAACAGAATTTACATAGGAGGCTGGTCATAATAGATCTTAATAGGTTGCAGTAATACGAAACAGCCCCGACTAGCACAAATATTAGGGCCTTACCTATGAAATTGGTGTTTTGTATGGAGATTTTGGGGAATTCTTCATTTTCCATACTAACATTTTATCAGTTTTCTTCACAACAACAAATCCAGAGATAATAATATTTGGCATGTATCATTAGACAAGCTTTAGTAATATGTGCAATATCACACTTCATAAAAATTATTTATCGTTTTTAAGTGAATGCAAATGAAATGATGTATTCGGGAGGCACTTAAAAAGAGTTGTCTCCGTGTCCAATTTTAACACAATTAAACTTACAACAAATTATCAAAACAAATCAAAAGAGCTCAATAATATAGTCTATTTTTAGACGAGGTAATTATTTTTTAGGAATACTCTGAATCTTAATAGTTACAGACAAAATACTAAGACAGAATAAAAACACCAATTTCATAGGTAAGGACCCAATAATAATGGCAACAGGCTCGCCACTTGCTACATGGAGATATCTGTTGAAGTGTGGGTAACACCTCTGCTTACTCCTTCGCGGAAAAAGGCGTGATGATATGTGTTTGTTATGTTATAGTTTATTTTATCTACACTCATGTTATAATGTTCGAATTATGAACTCAGACTCCAACTAATAATGACATACTTTTAAACACAGATGATAAAAACGAAAATTTATAAATGGATACTGTAACATAATCACCATTATGCAACAGGTTGAACTCATTATGCAACACTTATTTTTCTGCAAAACTATGGCAAACGTTTTCCAGACAGCCAACAGTAAATAAAATTAATTAATTTTTATGTTTTGTTTCTTTGAATTGTGAGTGTAGATAAAGTAGTGTATGTAACTGCACTTAACTGGGTATTAAAACCTATATTATATTATGTGACAGTTACATAAACCATTATTATTGTGTTCTGAGCTATAATAAATGTATATTCTCCAAAAATATTTCTCCAGGCGATGACATCGTCTCCCATGAGCCCGCAAGTGCTGGGCCCGGTCTCGCAATCAACTCTCGCGCAGCGCCGCAGCAAGCCGCAGCGCCGCTTCCCGCCCACGCAGCTCTAGGCCACGCAGCTGACTCACTCGGTAACCGCGGCCTACACCTTAAGCTAACGGGGTAAACTCTACTATTGCGTGGCACAGCGATGCGCTTCGCAAAGGTCCCAATTGCCTCGCCTCGATAGGCGATGGGTCTTCACAGAGCTCCCTAACGGTTGTCCCAACTCTTGACACGTATACTGTTACTAAATTTACGGCTATCTTGAGCTAAGGTTGTTGTCTACGATTCCTTCGCTAAGGTCCGATCATACTGGTCACTCCATGAATACACGATCTTAACCGAGGGTTGTTAAGTCTACTTGTCCCAACTACACATTGATCTACTAGATCTATATCTTAAGATAAAGTTGTAAAGTTTACAATCGCGTATCACAGAACCGATAATGGTCTTCGCTAAGGCTCCAATAGCACTTGTCGCCTCGACTACATGAGATACACGACCTTAAGCTGAGGTTTTAAAGCATATAATCGTTTAGAACGTATTATGATGGTCTTCGCAAATCTCCCAATAGCAAAAGTGCACCAGTATAGCGAGTGAACTTCCTAGACCTTAAGTCATGGTTTTAAAGTCGATAATCGTATAGAAAAAAATCATCTCGAAGGTCACTGTCAATCGTAGGACCGAAAATGGTTCAAATAGCACTGGTGTGCTCACTGTTATATTTCTGTTTCTGGGGTAGTGAGGAAATTTTATTGATGAGATGATATGACTTTATCGATCAATGTAATTCTTCTAAGTTTTTTTCATTCGCGCAGTTTTCGTATTGTATTGATTCTGGATTGCATTTCCTAAAACAAAATTGTTTATGTAAATTTTTTGACTTTGTAGCATGGGCATATTTTTTTATTTAGATTTATACTATTTTTAATTTTGAATTTGACTTCTATATGCCTACGCGCCATTCTTATTTTTGTACAAACAAAGAAAAGAGTTCAATATATTCAGTTTAGTAAATGTAATTTAGATGATAGCCGTTGCTGTAACATTCCAATATAATTTGACGTTTTAGGGGTAACGCAGACGACACACTTTTTGTGAGATCGAGTCTGCGGCACACAAAATGTCCAAATGATCCTTTAGGATTGTTTGCACGTCATGAAACGAAATGAAACTGCTAATTTGAAACTGTTTAATATTATTAACTGTTGTTAAGTTTTCGTTCAGTGAAAGAAGCAGTTGATATTATTAACTGGTTTACGACCGTTGAATGAAACAGTTAAATTATTAACTGGTTTTGCGTTCGTCGAAAGAAGCAGTTAATTTATTAACTGGTTTGCTGGTTTTGCGTTCGTCGAAAGAAGCAGTTAATTTATTAACTGGTTTGCGCTCGTTGAAAGCAGCAGTTAATATATTAACGTGTTTTCCTTGGTTGAAAGAAGCAGTTAATAAATTTAACTGAATTTGCTGTAATGAAAAAGCAGTTAGCTCGTTAACATAAGAAAAGCAGTTTCAAAAGCAGTTTGTTGTATTAACGCCCATTCCTAGTTAAATGTGTTGTAGTTTCACAGACTAAAAAGTCTGTCACGGATAGTCTGTCGTCTGCGCTGCACCTTAAAGTTTTGAATGTAAGACAAAAGTAAATAATTTGTACAAGTGAAAGTGGTCTTCCTTCATTATAAGCGGTGAACAATATTCTTAAGCGTTTGTTCCTTGCCCACCTATTTTACTGTTTAGTCCATCTGTGCCATTAGATTTTAGTGTAATCAACTATGGGTCTCTTTTTACAAAGTGCAATATATTTTTTAATTTCGTCACAAATTGCTTCTTATTTTTCTAGTTTTTCGTTTGAATGAATTTATTTTTTTCACTCAGTATTAAAATCTTCCCTAAATCTGTATTTTTAAGTATTGACAATCCTCGTCTATTTTATTTAAAAGTTTTCTTCAAATGAGATGTTGTTTATATTTTTGTACAACAATGTCTATTAGCATTTAAAATAATATTAAATATGTTAAGTAGTATAAGAAATTGTATTAGAGAAGTCATTGTAATATTTTATTAAATTCATTGAAGAGTTGTATGTTAATCTTTTAAATGGTTCTCATTTCAATTGAAGATCTAATTGGCCTAGTCATGTGCGCTATGCCTTAAAAGAAAACTATTTTTCACTTAGATGTATAACATATTACACGACAAAATCACTGTTTATCTATTTCTTAAATTTTTTACTCTGTAAACTACAACTCTTCATTGAACTGAGTGGCGAATATTAATTTAATAATTCCAATATATTAATTGAATAGTCAACCACGTCAATGTGAATCACAAATCATATCTATTTTTCCAAAATCAATTGATTTCATATCTGCAAAGGCCTAACTTGCTCACATGCATGTGAAATTGTAACTGATAAACATTATTATTTAGACATTAACATTTATATCAGAATAATATAAATATAGATTAAGTAAATCATAATAAAATGTGCTTAATATTTATAGGGATAAGGTTACTTTTAATATTTTATTCGAAATCAATTAATCAAGTAGTTGTGCTTACTTGTTTAGTTTATCAGCTGGTTGTTCTAATAAGTTTGGATAGGTATTTATCGGTCAAGGATATTTAAAATCTGGGATTTATCTTCTAGTTCCAGTATCTGACAGATAGTTATCTAATAATTAAGTATGACCAGCCTTCGGTGTTGCTAAGAGCGCGGTGCCATTATTTTTCTACGGGCGCACGACCGCACATTTAAGTCATCGTGGTGATTACATTGTATTTAAAAGTACAGTAAAAAAATCGGAACTGACCAAAGACTAGAATTCGATGATTTTTTAATTTAATTCCCTTTTTCCGATTTAAAAATTTTAGGCGTATTTACCAAAACACCTGTCGCTAAGTCAATAAAAATACTGTTTTTATATGAAAAATATAGTCGACCACAATATTTTTGACTTCTTCGAAAGATACGTGACAAAGTGTTATGCGTCTTTTCTGCTTTTCTCAATTATTATTTCCTTAATTCAAAAAACCTTCGCTTATCTGTTTATCATGAGTAGCGCCAAATGATTTTATAAGCTTTTTAGGAAGTCTTTTGAAATCGATCCTTATTAACAACACTTTCGAATGGTGTAATAATATAGAATGTATTTTTTTTTTCAAAATGTTTGGGTTCGATTCCTGGCTCGGATTATTGATTTTTCAAAAACCCTATGATGCAGTTTTTGTTTTCATCAAAATCGGGCTCGCGACTCCTTTGATAATTTTTCGATATTCCTTATAATTTAGGATTTGGTTCTGAAGGCCCCCTGAACAATTCATCCTGTTTAAATTAAACAAATGATTTCTTCAGTTGTTTTTTCCTTCCAGTAATCTTTATTTTTAGCGTTAGGTGTTGCGTGTAAATCGTTTAAAAAATGTCTCCTGTAATTTATTCTCCAATCACAACGTTTGGTTACGCATATGATTCGCCCGTACGAGCGTATGCTTACTTTTATAATATACGAACAAGTCTGTTGTAACGATTAAATAATAAATGATTATTTACAATGTATTTTAATTAGTTGTACAATTACTTTGTTGTATTAAAAATGTTGTTTTATTGTTTGCTACGAGCAGTGTGTTATATGCAATGCTTACCCACCAATATTGCTTTTTCTTACAAAATAACGAACAAATGGAATTGATATAATTATGTAAATATGATATAATATCAGTATTTTTCCAAAATGTATGCGAGTCTACTACAACATATCTGGTGCAAACTAAAATGGCTGAATACCCAAAGACATACATACGTCCACTTTCTATCATTATTGGGTTATTTTTAACAAATCAACAATCTCGACAGACTTGGTACTTAACGTCGTAATTAACAACATCTTTTCTACGAGTTTTACCAGATCTCAATACATTAATTTAAAAAAAAATTTACAAGCTTATAATTTACTGTCGTGACATTAGTAAGTCTGTTCCGTTCACATAAAGGCGACATGCGCCATTCTTAGCTGTAGCTATGAAAATTTAAAAATTGGTATTTATCTTTGTATGAAAGTAATAAGTGCCAAAATATTCAAATTCGTAGAAGAAATGTTATTTATGATGTTAGCTAGCTAGTCCTTCGAGGTTGTTGATGTATTACAAATAACGTTGTTTACCGTAGTTCGTTAACATAATCATATGTAATACTATTGTAGTTTAGTCTGACTGCTGATCTTAAGCAATTTGAACACATGAAATTATATAACTTTTAGTAGAAATGCACATAATCCATTAGAAATTAATCTTATAAAAATATTTGGATTGTTTCCCAAATTTTTTCGAATCTGACTTTAGATAAAATATTTACACTCTTGACACCTTACTTAAACATGTTTTATGCATTTATGTTTATTACTGACATATATATAAGTAAGGAATTGTTACTTGTAAGAGTGTTTGTTAAACCAAAAAATATGTATGTCAAGGAAAAAATTTCTAAATAATTGTTAGCCACAATGTGTGTGTTGATAAAATAACTAGAGAATAACTTTAATATTAATACCTTTTTTTCAATACACTGCATTAAATACTTTTAATTTTAACTCACAATAATTCGATGAATCCAAAACAACCTGTTCACAAATAAATGTACAAAATTATATTTATACTTATACTATAGAGAAAAACGAAATATATTTTCTAAATAATAAATGTGTAATATAAAAGTAATTATGCATTGTGGCTGAAATATAATTTAAATAAAAACATTCTTACAAATGTAAGGGCCGTTATTACGAACTATTTATATACCGGTCAATGTACTAAAAAGTATTTGAAACTTTTAAATTGAAATTGTTAAACTTGAGATTTTTTGTCTTGTTCGTTGTGAAGTATGTTGGTTTATTAACTGAATAATAACTAATTCATAATCCTTTTTGCCCTTCTTTACTGTAAGGGTCTGCTCACACAGACGCATCGCCATGTCGCGAGGCGCATCATAAAATCGTCGCAGCACGACGCCTTGATGTATCGGAGTTGTTCCGCTGCGTCGCGACACGTCGCGCTATCCCGCGAGGCATCTCGAGGCGCAGTGCAGTATTCTTAATTGACACAATGAAATTTTTATCTTCTCATATATTAGATAAAGTATATTTTAAGTCGCTCTATTCGTCCCGCCGCGTCGATTCTCTGTGTGAGCTGACCCTAAGACTCACATATGCTTGCATTTAAAGGCATGAGTAGGCAAGGCATACCCACGCTCAATATTTTTATCCAAATGTATATAAAACCACTGTCTACCCCTTCGGGTATGTTATGTGTTCAGTAAATATTATATATATAATTAAAATGCGTTACACAGCTTTAGCAATTATATGAATCCAGATAGAAGAAAATCTTTGCGAAGCCTAGTTTCTTCATATATCAATCAATAGCAGTTAGTTCTAGTTGCTAAAGCAACAGCTTCTTTTCACTAAATCGACATGTACCACAGCTAAAGACATAATCTTAAACATTTATGAGCGAATAATCTTACGCCACTTATTTCTATTAAGTAGATTTCACACACTGAGGGCATATATCTGTTTAATTATTCCAGTCTGTGTACAGTAAATATATTTGTAGTTATATTACACAAAAATATAATATGATTGTGAATATTATAAATGCATATTAATGAGATTAGGATACAATATGTACAACTTTGGACAGAGCTTGCCAAAGTTCTTGTTGGTTAATAATAAAGGAATATTTTCTTACCGCCTCACATATAAACACCTAGTTTAATAAATTACATAGATTTTTCTATAACGTATTATATTTGTATTCACAAGAGAATGTTAATGACCAGGCAACTGGACATCAGATTACCACAAGCTGTCATTAGTAAATTCCACTTTATTTGTGAAGCTTTAAGGTTGAAAATCGTTTGATGTACTGTTGTCTGGTCTTATTAGTGCGAGCCGTGAACAGGACCACACAAAGCTGTATTTTGTAATGCTTACAATGGTCTCTAAGTTGTTGTTGCATTGGCACACTCATATATTTTTCTATTTCAATAGAAATCAAATTTCTACAGTAAAGTAAATGGAAATTGTTGTTTATAGGAGAACTCATATTGAATTAGATGTGTAATTAATAAATACATTGTTGACATTGCTTTATGTAAATCTTTTATTTTATAACCCTATCTTCAAACTTAAATTTTATTATAACATAATGGGCTCTATTTGTTATAAAGTAAAAATCGAAAATTGGTGAAATGCCTTAACTATTTCTACGTATTCTTTAGATCTATAGTATAATGCCGTTTGCAGGCGTTGCGTTGACGTCATAAAGAAGTTAGCTTGAAAGACGCTTTATCGGGTTTCCAAATCAATAGTAGTTTACCTAATTCTAAGTTGTATTCTTTCCCTGTCCTTTAAGATATGCCAACATTTTTAGAAAACATTTAATCTGAGTATTTATTTGTTTCAGAGTAATCTAATTATTATGGAGATAATTTCAGATGTAGTCTCACATTTAGCAAGTAAGGTATTAGATAGAAGAGGGTTTCAGAAGCAAAGGAAACTCGGACTGACAAGATCATTGTAGGATCATAATGTGAAGGGGACTGATATAGGGTGGAGAAAAATACTAATATAGTAAGTATGCACTAGGAGAATTATGGTAGGTAAAGTTTTTTAATTATCTGAAATGAAAAGTTTAAAATTCCTAACAAATTTTAATTTAATAAATAGAAATACAATACACTTTATTTAACATGAACATCTTCCAATGTTGGTGAGACTATAGGACCTTTCCCAGGCACAGTCAAGGGGCTTCCTTTATAGCATGCTACTTTAGCATTATTGGTCTTCAAGTCTGGTGCACATGTCTCGAAGATCTTCTTCTTAGGGTTGAGTTGTGCTTCAGGTTCTCGAGTGTAGCCCTCACAAGTGACTAAGTCTCCAGGGACAGCACTAGAGGGTGGTATTAGCACTTCAACTTTCTCAGGTGATGATGCACACATAACCATTGCCTCTGAAGTGACGCCCCTCATCTGAAAAATAATAATTGTTGAATAAGGCAATTAGTAGTAAAAGATCTCAAATTATTAAGGTTCTGGGCACCTATTTGGGTCCTGACTGCAAAGATAACACACACACATACATGTAAGTAGACTTTGTTTTACAATATATAGGTTTTGTTTTTTAAAGCTTCCAATAAGCTATTGAATTAATACCACCAAAAGTAAAGTTTATAGAAGCTAAGTAAGAAAGATCTTTCAATGTTCATATGTGTAAAATGGGGCTAAAATAACAATATTAAGTCAGCTTTAGTGGTGCAACAACTGCCACAATATTATTTATAAGTGAATAAAAAGAAAAATGCATTCTTTAAATACACAATGCCTTCATAATGGTGCATATATTTATTAGAACAAAAAAACATTATTTTGTATTACCTTGACTGGTTTTAAATTGCATAGGACCATAACAAGTCTATTTCTCATTTCCTCTATAGGTACATGGTTTACTAGCCCAGACACAACAGTGCGCGGCTTCTCCTCACCACAGTCAATCTTTTCTACATAAAGCGAGTCTGCATCAGGATGTTTGTTAATATCAACTATTTTACCAATTCTAAAGTCTAACTTTCGTACATCAACCGCATCATTGGCCTCAGTTGGCTTTTCTTTTGCTTTTTTAGCCTGTTCTGGCTTTTCTTTCTTTACAACAACTTTTTCTTGGACCTGTGGTTTATTTTCCTCAGTGTTAACTGGGGCAGTGCTCATAGTTTTCCCAGGGATGCTGTATTGTGTCTTGCCATTTGCCGTTTCGAGTTTGATTAGGTCTGCTTTAGCTTTATCTACTTTAGAAGCTAGAGTCCTGTTCTCTTGGGTAAGTTCTCTTATTTTTTCTTCGACTTTAAACCTCTTTATAACCTCTAACTGAAAGTAAGAAGAGAACAAATAATGATAACAAAATTGTACGTTTAAACAAAAAATATTGGACAGGAAAATAATCATTGATTAGTAAAATGAAGTAATAATAAATCCACCAGCAAAGTACACATGCAAAAGAAAATAATATATAATACATAAATACCTTAGTCTTTAACTCAATTAATTTCTTTTCCGCTATTTCTGCGTTGCTAAGAAGTTTCATAAGAATGTTTCCTGCCATTTTCCTTCGGAAGTTATTATTTTATTCCGCTGGTTTTTAGGTTATTTTTATCCAAATTGCCAAATTGTAAAATTATCTTTTTTTTTATTCAGTTCTACGGCTCTGGCTGCAGAACCTTTTGAGCCATACGATAATAGTAGAATACTTTTCTTCAGTAGTTTGTATCTTGGGAGAGTTTGGCGTCAAACGACCGATGGTAGACACTGCGGTGCTACTTAGTACTTAGATGAGGTGGATTATCACGATAAAAAAATTCATCACCTATCACACCCCTTGACGCTTATTTCAATGATCCTCTACGTTACTCATCATTATTGTCACTTATTAATACACAAAACTAGACAGATTTTACGGAATAAGATCCACTCCGAAACAATATCATATTCATCGAAATAAAAATCACGTCCGCCGCTTAACACTCCCGTGTCAACAGATTTATTAGAGAGAATTCGATGCTTTCCTTTTGCGATGCATCAACATCGATGAAATACCGCAATGAAATGTCTAATTCATTGGAGTAATGAACGTCAATTTTAAGAAGGAAAACGTTCATCATAATATAGATTTCAATTTGGAGTACCAAGAAGAAGACCAAGAAGATAGATACCAAGAGTATGTTATGTAAGCATTACTATTTCTTTATATAGATAAAATGAAATTAGCCTTTGTAAAACGGCAATGTATAAATCATAAACGTTAACTACAAACAATGAAGGGCAATCAAAATACAAATATTTTTTATATTGGAAGACCAAGGAGTTAACATCATGCTAAACTATTGAATAATTTATTGGATTTTTATATGACTTATATAAAGTTTATAGTCGGTTCAGTTGATCCATATTAAAAAATAAAAACATCACATCCTTTTCAAGCTTGAAAGAATATTGGAGGTGATGTGTGTGTGGGTCAAGGATTGTTCTGCTTGAAGTAGGGGGCTGAATGGTCTACGTTCCTTTGCTTTAAATGCATTGAGACAATTTTATAAAACAAAAATAAAAAATAAAAAGTAACATGGCCGTTGCAACGGCGTCATAAATACGTACTGACGTTGTTTATATTTGTGCAACAATATTGAGTCTGCAAAATATAGTAATCTTTTCCGTGATTAATTGGATTATAATGTGATTTGATATATAATTGAATGTGCTGTTCATGTTTGAGAATGTATTAATGTTCACAACTTGAAAACATGTCCAACAACACTGTCGGCTCATCGGGGCCTGCTCCCGGCAAAATACGTGGTCCTGGAAGACCCCCGAAGCGTACGTGCACTTGGTGTGCCGAAAGCAAAACTCCGCTAAAATACGTTTTGCCGACTGAAAATGGTAAAAAAGAGTTTTGCTCCGAAACCTGTCTTTCAGAATTCAGGCAAGCGTACAGCAAAGGCGCTTGTCTTCATTGCGACAATGTTATTCGAGGTAATGCCCCTTCTAGCAGCAAGAATTTCTGTTCGACATACTGTTTGAATAAATATCAAAAGAAAAATGAAAAGCGGACCACTTCCCCCCAATCTGGAAATGGAGCGAATGGTTCAGAAAACCATTCAAACAACAACAGTCCTGGAACATTCTACGATATTTATCAGGCTTTTGATTGGATTGAGTATATGAAGGAGACAAACAGTGTGGCAGCACCTATTGAGTGCTTCAAGCAGGCTTCTGTATCTCCAGTAAATGATTTTAAAGTGAACATGAAATTAGAAGCGTTAGACCCACGAAATTTAACATCTACTTGTATTGCTACTGTAGTTGGTGTGTTAGGCCCTCGTCTACGGCTTAGGTTGGATGGCAGTGATAACAAAAATGATTTCTGGAGGTTGGTTGATGCTGGAGATATTCATCCAATAGGATATTGTGAGAAAAATGACGGTATGCTGCAACCTCCACTAGGTTTCAGAATGAACGCTAGCAGTTGGCCAATGTTCTTGCTTAAAACTTTAAATGGGGCTGAAATGGCGCCAGCAAAAGTTTTCCAGCCTGAGCCTCCTACTCCTAAGTCAAATATGTTTGTGGTGGGGCAAAAATTAGAAGCGGTCGACAAGAAAAACCCTCAGCTGATATGTTGTGCAACAGTTGGGGGCCTGCGGAATGATCAGATCCATGTGACATTTGATGGGTGGAGGGGTGCTTTTGATTACTGGTGCAAGTATGATTCTAGAGACATATTCCCTGTGGGCTGGTGCGCCCGGGCAGGCCATCCCCTCCAGCCGCCTGGACAGAAAAGTGCTACTGCACCATCAAGGTAAGAGATAGAGAATATTAGAACTGATAATTTTACGGACAGAATGGGCACACTCATAAGCCTGTTACACAATACTTTGCAATACCCTGAGGCCTAATTAATAATTATTTCTTTGTTATTACTACATTTTTATTATCAGTAATAGCCCCTGAAGGCTGTGTTAATTTTGTTACTAAATATTCAGTATTATTACATTTAATTATTAATGGTTAAATTATGTGGTGTATTTTCTCACTAAGAGTAGGATTGGACCTGGTGAAAGACAATATGTAAATCAAAAAATTTTTTTCAAGGTAAGGCTTTTGCCATGATAGCTTCAGGTTTCAGATTAAGGCATTGGGTTTGCCTACAAATAGAAATTGTATACAGGTTGGCCAGTTGATAGACTTCCAAAGAAAACAATTTGGTGCCTTTTGCTAAGGGGTACCTGAATGACTGCCATGTAAGTTCCGCGATTATTGATAGTTTAGGGAAAGTAATTAATTGACCATCAATTTTATTATTTGGTCAGCAACAAAAAGGTCAGCCGTAAAATCATTTGGGCAGCAAACAAAACATTTATTAGGTTTATTTTTAAACATCCAAATTTTGCCAGATATGTTTGTCCCATGTAACATGTGGCAAGCCTGTTGCCACGCACCAGGTGCAATGTGAGGCAAGTCACACCTCAGTGGTACAGGCGGTGGGATCGAACCGTAGTACCGGCCTCAATCAAGTAGTGCCCCATCCTTCCCAACTAGGCATAATGATTGTTTATCAGTTATCATACATTTATTCTGTGTCTATGTGAACCATACAACACTAACATTAATTTCAGGTTTAAGCTAAGGCCCAGTGGAATTCCCAACCCAGCCCTTCCAGAAGGGGGTTCAACAGGGTCCAGCAATTCTAACAGTCCGGCAACTGTGACTCCAGCAGCGATTGTCCGTTTGCGTATACGCAGCAGTTGCTCAGGTGGCAGCAACCTCTTGCCTTCCAAAGTGCAGGGAGCGGGGCCATCAGGAGCAGCGGAAGCGCTGGCTAAGGAACTGTTAAGTGTGCACCCAGACTCCCAGAGGCTGACAAGGGCAATTCTCACTGCGTCCAGCAGCTATTCAAACATAAACAATGTTCAGGTAACTTGTTAAATCTGTTTTATACAGAATATATTTTTTCTCTGTTGAAATTTTACAAGGCATATTATGTTTATACAGTTTTAATGTGTAATGTTTAACTGCCTCTCTGGTCTAGTGGTTTACACCACCGGGATGGTGTGTTCACACACCATCGGGAGGTCCGGGTTCGATTCCCCATGGGGACAGAAGTTTTTCTGCTTGGTTTGGTTGGTGGAAGGGCTTCTAAGCCCGCCTGGCTAGCTACCACCGTCTTACTTAAATCTGTCGCCATAATAATTATTGATATTTTGGTAGTTATAAAATTTTATATTACTTCCACTATTTGAGAGAAATTATTTAAATTTATTTAAAAAGATAAAATAAAACCAAAAAGACCACTACACTTAATGGGATGGAGAGTATATCATTGGATTTTAGTTTTTTAAAATTGTTTTTAAACACAGGATTAGTGTCAGTCCAGGGTTAATAAACAAAAAAAATATTTTTACAGGTCACAAGTGGTAACAAAAATTATTCAGTAAAAGTCCCATCAGAGTTGACCATGGATGAATTAAAGAATTGGCTGAAGACTGTGTGTGGTGGAGTTGGATGCTGTGTGGGGATGATAGAGATAGACACGGGAGATGCTGCTGGCCGGCCATGCTCCTTGTGTGGGGAATCTACTTCTAACATTATGACGTCTACTGCGAAGAGACCGATGAGTGTATGTATTTTAGTATTTATATTATTGGTTACATCATAATAGGTCTTTATTATTACACCTATCGAAACCTATGATTTTTGGGAAGTCTGCATTTTCCATACAAATTTTTTTTCAGATATCTTCACAACGACAAATCCAGAGATAATAGTTTTTGGCATGTATCATTAGACAAGCTTTAACAATATGTGTGATATCACTCTTCATTAAAATTATTTATCATTTTTAAGTGAATGCAAATCAAATGATGTATTCGGCAGGCACTTAAAAAGAGTTGTCTATGTTTCTAATTTAACACAATTAAACTAACAACAAATTATCAAAACAAGTAAAAAGAGGTCAAAAATATGGTCTATTTTTAGAGGAGGTAATTATTTTTTAAGAATATTCTGAAACTTAATAGTTACAGACAAAATACTAAGAGAGAAAAAAAACGGCAATTTTATAGGTAAAGACATATTATTAAACAGACTGCGTCACCAGCACATACGACCTATTGTTTGGAACAGGCCTTCCAACATGGAGAAAGTACGCGAAAGTACGCACGCACTGCGTGTCTGAAAACCCCGGCAAAACGTCGGGGTTGGCTGCTAACTAGTCTGGCGCCCGAATGGCTGCAAAAACAAAACAAAAATGCCTCGTGTGATAATTGGCGGAGGGACATCGCCGGCATCGGTATCTTTAATCAGTTTGGATCTTCTTCTTCTTCTTTTTCTATTAATGGCGTCCGAACGGAGTGTTTTACCACTTAGGATACACTGTTCCGCCAATGTCACGTGTATAGCTTTCACACGGCAAACAGGATATTAAAGATATTATGTTACTTTTATTTTTACTGATCCATCTAAAACACAAGGACAACACAACACAGATTAGACCAAACACAAAGGTTAGTATGCTTCAACATGTATGCGGGACAAGGGTGAGAAGGAGATAATGGGGTTATACAAAAGTGGAAAGGAGAGTAAATTTTTGATTGTAACAAATAGGAACTTAGAGAGCAATATTTTTAGAGTTAATAAATTTTGTTATACATTTAAGAAGGGGAGGATTCAAAGATCTTAGTATACATTTAATGTTAGAGGGGCGGGGGAAACTTTTGGGAAGGAACTCAAAAAGAGAGGAGCCAATATTAGGACAGTTGAAAAAGATATGGTTGGCTGTTCCTTCATCGAGGCCGCACTCACAAATAGAACTGTCTTTAATGTGAAGTTTCTGCAGATGAACCGGAGTGCATGCATGACCTATACGTAACCGGCAAATAATTGAGACGATTTTCTTAGGTAAGTCTATGTGTTTGACGAACCATGGTCTTGGCGGGATGGATTCTTGGATCTCTGCATAATATCTTCCAACTTTTCTTTTTGTGTTGTCCCAGTGAGTGTTCCAGGATTTGTATAGGTGGACACGAGCAAGTGAGGAAACATCATGAGGGAAGAGTTTACAGTAATCCAGTGAACCAGTATAAACTGCGACCTTGGCACATGCGTCAGCTGTCTCATTCCCAGGGATCTCTTTGTGGCTGGGGATCCAGGTCAGCACTACGTTGATATTATTTTTTTGGCATTCAAGAAGAGCTTCTCTGATCTTAAGGATAGTAGGGAACTTTGTTTTAGATTTGAATGGGTTAGAGGTAATAGACTGGAGACAGCTTAGAGAGTCGGTAAAGATTAGACAGTTACTAATGAAATGGGATTTTGCATACAAAACCGCTTCTAGTATAGCAATTGATTCACCTGTAAAAACTGAAGAACCTGGAGGACATTTAAAAGTTAAGGATATTCTGAACCGGGGAATCCACACCGCGGCCCCAACACAACCTCCGTCGGAGAGTTTGGATGCGTCTGTGTATACTGGGAGCCAACCTTGCCAATGTTGCGACAGAATGGAACGAAACTCTACTGGTGCGGATGGCGAGTCCTTTGAAATACCAAAATTAAGGACAATAGGAGGACGAAAGATTAATGACTCAAAGCTGTTAGAAAAAAGTGGGTTCCGGGGGAATTTTTCAATAAGGGAGGGTAAGCGGTTAAATTTTTGGTGGCTAAGTAGGATACAAGGGATATTTTGAGAAGTGTCTGCGGGGGTGTTTAGAGAAGAGAGGAGCTCAAGTTTTTCCAAAAGAGCATGAGAAGAGTTTTGAACAACTTTGGCGTAGAATCGGTCACTGAGATACTGTCTACGGAGAAAGAGAGGTGGATCAACGCATTCGATTTGTAGTGCATTAATGGGACTGGATTTCATAGCGCCCAGGATAATACGCAGACACTTTGACTGTACTTTATTTAACTTATCAAGGGCAGATTTGTTGCATGGATCTAACAGAAAAGACGCATAGTCAAAGTGGCTGCGAATAATTGCATTATATAAGAGTTTTTGTGAATAAGGGTGGGCACCCCATCTGACTCCGGAAAGAGCTCGAAGGACGTTGACCCCCCTCTCCGCCTTTTGTGCAATAAAGTTAAAATGAGCAACGCCCGATAATCTGGAATCCAGAATAAGACCCAGAAACTTAACCTTGCTATTGTTGGGGATAGATTCCCCATCGAATAAAATGTTAACATCCGCAGCTAATCGTTTACGGGTAAAAGTTACACAACAACATTTTGAGACAGAAATTGAGAGTCCGTGGTTTGACAGCCAGTCTCCTAGGTAATTGAGGGCAGAATTTAGTCGAGACGTCGCTTCGGGCAAAGATTTTGATGAGACATAAAGAGCGATATCATCGGCGTATTGAAGGATGTTGCAAAAAGAGTTTACTGTTCTGTCGAGGTCGTAGGTATAAATACTATATAGCAATGGGCTTAGTACCGATCCTTGCGGGAGGCCTTTCCAGATAAGTCGTGGAGAGAGCAACACATCCTGGTATCTAATTAAAATCGACCTAGACATAAGAGAGTTGCAAATGAACCGAACCAACTTTTCCGAGACATTCAGATGAATCAATTTTTGCCTGAGTACTGGAAGTTGGACGTTATCATAAGCCGAGGCTATGTCAAGGAAGACACCAACGAGAAATTCTTTGTTTTTAAAGGCCAATCTTATATTAGTTGTCAGGATACCCAAACTGTCTAGAGTACCTAGGCCCTTGCGAAAACCGAATTGGGATTTTGAAAGGATGTCTTGAGATTCCACAAACCATTCAAGTCGGTTCCTCATCATATGTTCCATGACTTTAAGAAGGGTAGAAGAAAGTGCAATGGGGCGATATGAGTTGTGGTCGAGGGGGTCTTTGCCTGGTTTAAGGATTGGAATCACTAACTGTTGTTTCCACACATCTGGAATAGTTCCTTGTTCGAAAAAGTTATTTATTAAATTGAGAAAATATAATTTAGCCTTGTCTGGTGATTTGATTAAAAACGAGTACGGAATACCGTCTATACCAGGGGACGAATCAGATAAGCCACTTAGGGCTGATAGGAGCTCGTCAAAAGAGAATGGGTTATCTAAGTTATTTGGAGGGGAGAATCTATTGCTGGGAAAGAAGAATTCCGACGGAGGGACGAAGGGAGGGGCTAGTTTGTCAGCAAAATAGTTAATCCAGAGGGAAGAATCATTGGATGTAATATTAGGAGATCCAAGATATTGACGGAAACATCTTATTTGCTTCCACACCAAGGAAGAAGGGGTTCTAGGGGACATGGATTCGCAGAATTTAATCAAAATCAGAATAAGCAGTAAGGCAGTTCGTAAGATTTATATTCGGCAGGGAGTCAAGCTTGTCACCGACTGATGATGAGAAGGCAGGCCAATCCGCCTTACTTAGTTTAAATTTTAAAAGAGGAGGGGGACGGGGGTTGGTTTTGTTATTTTCGGGGAGAGAAATAAGAATGGGAAAGTGATCACTACCGAATGAGCTGTTAAGGACAGTCCAGGAGATAAGAGGGACTAAACTTGGGGAACTAATTGATAGGTCTACAGCTGAAGCTGGGTTTTGAGTTGGGGAACACCTTTTTGTTGGGCTACCATTGTTCAGAATACATAAGTCAAGGTCATCTAAATGGTCCAAGAGCAATGTACCAAGGGAATCTGTAAAATGACACCCCCATGATATGTGGTGAGTGTTCAGGTCTCCTAGAACAATCACAGGGGGAGGGAGAGTTGAAATAATTGAGCGAAGTTCATGAAGTGATGAAGAATTAGGATGGGGGATATATACAGAAAGAAAAGAAATATTTAGTGTGCGCACAGCCACGGCGTTAATGCCTTGGCTGTGAGCAGCTAGGGGGATTTGGGAAAAGGGGAGGAGACTTTTTACAAGTAAAGCGCTACCAGCGTAACCATCATCCCTATCATCCCGGAGACACGAGTAACCGCTCACACGAAAATGTGACCCGGGGGTTAACCACGTCTCCGAGATGGCAAGGATAAATGGGCAATACTTGTTTATTAAGTAAAGTATTTCATGTTTTTTCTTTCTAATACTTTGGCAGTTCCACTGAACTACCGTTGATGTCATTATTAATAGTATTAAATGAAGTTAACTGGGAAAATTGAGAAAGTTTTTGCGCAACGTTGGACGGTATATTTTGACTGGAGACAATACGGATAATTAGGGACAAAATGAGTTCTAGAAGTTTGTCATTATCGTTGGGAGAAGAGGATGAAGGTGGATTGGAGTTTAGAGCACAACCATTTGGGAGAGAGGAGGCACATTCGCTTATTATGGCCTGGTGTGCCTGTCTATCGTAACCCTTTCCCAAAGGGGCGTGAGTACGTGAGGAGGGACGGATGATTGACTTTTTGTATGAATTTGAGGTTAACCTTGAAGGTTGGATGGGCTGAGATGGCTGTTGGATAGGTTGAAGGGAAACAGGTGTTCTGGCCATATCAGCATATGACCTACGTGCTGGGGGATAGAGAGCAGCAGCTTGGTCATATGGGATGTTGTCTTGTGACATAGTCATTTTAATCATTTTTTGACGAGAGTGTTCTGGGCAGGAACTGTTGAGAGCAAAGTGGGGACCTGTACAAAGTAGACAGGATGCTTGGTCTTCTTGGACATTACAGCCATCTGCAGCATGAGGTTGAGCGCACCGGAAGCATCTTGGTTTAGACCTGCATTGGGCTTTAACATGGCCAAAACGGCAGCAATTCATGCATTGAATTGTTGGGAGTTGATATGTTTCCACCGGGATTGAATTGTGAAAGCAAAACACTCTTTCAGGTAAGATCTGGCCTTTAAAGGTAAGCACAACAGATTGGGTGGGAATCCAAGAACTATGGTTGTCTGACACTACTTTTCTGTTTAAGCGCCTAGCTTTCAAGAGGATTCCACATCCTTCAGGCACAGATAATGATTCCGCTAATTCCTCCATTGTCCAATCTACAGGTATTCCCCTAATTAAGCCCATGCGGGTGATGTTGTAAGTTGGGATTGAAGCTGTGTATTTATACAGTGGTAACAGTTCACTGTTGAGGAAGGTGTTAGCAGCACTGGCTGAGGTAAATTCTACAGATATTCTGTTGCGACCAATTTTTTTCACTCCATCCATGACTACATTGCGAATCTTGTTGTTTACTATAAATTTTCCAAATCTCATGGGTTGAATGAAGGTAGGGGTCGAGGGATCAGCCTCTATAAGAGCAACATGTACAATAAAGGGACCCTTATCCCGATCACTATATGCTTTGGGCGCTATAACAATTGACGGGTGTACGTACATATGTTGGGAATTTGTAGATGTCGGGGTATCGGTAGATGCCCTTTTGGCGGGTTCGGAAGTCTCAACCGTATCAAGGCGACGTTTTGTCGGCGTTTGGGAAAACAATGGAGGCGATGCCGAGTCCATAGGGGATGTCGGTCGATCTGGAGGGTCAGGAGGCTCGGGAGGAACAGGTTCCATTGTTAAAACTTACCAGAGACTTACAGAGTAGCTATACCACCACCTTTGTTTTAGTGGCAGTAGGTTTAAAACTCAAAATCTAGAAAAAAAAAACAGCACTAAAACACTAAAATCCTGTAACACGTGTTGCCTGCCACCACTCGCGAGACGGAATCTCCTAGAGGCCTTTATCAAAGCTTTACACTTTTTCCCGGTTTGGATCTGTCTCAAAATGACGGCTTTGACGGCACAGTAGACGTTAGTGGTATAGTTGCGTTATCTATGCAAATATACTGTGGTACGCGTCATAACTATCCAGCTAACCCAATGCGGATTTGTGGGTAGAATCAGTTGTAATAGTGACAGGCACCAACGACTTGAACATGCCATCCAATTTGGATGTTATTTTTGACATGGTCAGTCCATGAATTAGTGTTTCCAACCTATCGATATTTTAAATCGAAAATCATGTATTCTATCGATAGTCAATCCTTAGTATACAATCGATAGTATTGATAGCTAAGAACTAGGGAATACTATCGAATGAGTGCAATACTATCGATAGTTTTGTAGTTCGTTAATCTATCGATAGTATCGACACTGTCGATTTTATTTGCAACGATACTATCGAAAGTGTGAAACTCTC
This sequence comes from Parapoynx stratiotata, assembly GCA_910589355.1. Classification (NCBI taxonomy): domain Eukaryota; kingdom Metazoa; phylum Arthropoda; class Insecta; order Lepidoptera; family Crambidae; genus Parapoynx; species Parapoynx stratiotata. The sequence goes on along the minus strand of OU342468.1, from coordinate 1,682,970 downwards.
TTTCGATTGTTTTGAACTATCGATAGTTTTAATAATTTGCAATAGTATCAGGATTGGTTTAACAGTAATGTAGTTAATAACCATTATAGGTCGATAATTTTTTTTTTAACGTTTCTGTCGAGCTGTGCTTGTGCCTACTATTTAAATAAAAGAAAAAGGAGCAGCGTTTTATTTATAAAAAAAGATGCAGCTATTGCAAATTGGTTAACTATCGATAGTATCGTTGCAAATAAAATAAATAGTGTCGACACTATTGATACTTTCGATAGTTTGTTATTAACGAACTAAAATACTATCAAAAGTATAATACTTATTCGCTAGTATGCCTAGTTTTGTGCTGTTGATAGCATCGATAGTATCGATACAATCGATAGGCTGATCGATAGTCTCATGATTGGTTGGCTATCGATTAATCATCGATAGTGGACTATCGATCGGCAACACTACCATGAATAGGTGACTAAAACCTTGTGACCTCGAATTCTTGCGTGGTTTGTGCTCTCGAACTCCATGTGTCGTAAGACACGTTAAGCCATTGGTCCCGGTCCCGGCAATAGCAGCAACCGCTTTCTACCACCAATACGAATTGGACCAGCGTGGTGGTGTTAAGGTCCATACTCCTTATGTGTTTGTTTCCATGAGAAAGGTTTGTGCTCAGCAGAAATGAAATTCTTTATTTAATCATTGGTAACAAGTACTTACACTTTGATGCGTCAAAAACATTAGAAAAAAAAACAAACAAATTACACAAATCTACTTGTTTACACATACATTTTTTCTCCCTGATCACTACCGGGAGGCCTCGTCAAGAGAAGATACAGGCAAGAAACTCTGCAAGGGTTCCATCCTCCCTTTATATAAAATTGTATTATGTTCTACAATATTCAAATTACAGGCAAGTCAAAATGGAATGAATTAGAAGATGTCAAAAGCCATCATGACAAAATGATGAAAAAGAACGAGTTCCAGAAAATTATAAAATGGCTTTTTATAAAAAAATTATAAAAATAAGAAACTGAAATCCTCCATCACAATGTTAAATAAAAGTTTTAATGTATGATACATATACATTAACATAGTCCTAATTGTTACAAAACACATAATTTTATTTTTATTTTATTTATTTATTGAGGAAACATACAGATTTTTTTTATTTTACATATAAGTAAATAAATTATTAAGAATAGTATGATAGCATCTAAAGTCTCCACTGCTAACGTATACAAAAACAATAGTTGATAAAGACAACAGTGCGATCAGAACAACCTTGCATATTTGTTCAATGTGGAATATCAAAATTCACGACAATATAAAATAAGTTCGTACAGAGGAACCATAAAACGAAATTTCGAATTTTAGATATTTGTGGCTCTAACATTCTTTGTTGCCTTTAAAAGGCTACGAAAATGTGAAATGTGAAATAATAATAACAAAGCAGATCGTACAACATAATAATTTATTGCAAGACCTGGTTATCAAAATAATTTTGGACATTATAGTATATTGGGTCCTTACCTATGAAATTGGTGTTTTTTTTCTCTCTTAGTATTTTGTCTGTAACTATTAAGATTCAGAGTATTGCTAAAAAACAATTACCTCGTCTAAAAATAGATTATATTTTTGAGCTCTTTTGATTTGTTTTGATAATTTGTTGTAAGTTTAATTGTGTTAAAATTGGATACGGAGACAACTCTTTTTAAGTGCCTCCCGAATACATCATTTTATTTGCATTCACTTAAAAACAATAAATAATTTTTATGAAGTGTGATATTACACATATTACTAAAGCTTGTCTAATGATAGATGCCAAATATTACTATCTTTGGATTTGTCGTTGTGAAGAAAACTGACAAAATTTTTGTATGGAAAATGCAGAATTCCCCAAAATCTCCATACAAAACACCAATTCCATAGGTAAGGACCTAATATAATGTGGACGAGAATGAAAAAGGCGGATTTAGAATTAGAGGTTAATGTTTAACAGGAAGAGCCTGAAGGCAGCAACGTAAACGGCGAGTCGTCCAGTAAGATGGCCCGAGTGTCCCCGGAGCGGCCCGAGCCGGCGTCGTCGACGACGGGCGCCCCGCCCCCCCCCGCCGCCTCCTCGCTGCCCGCTGACTGGTCCGTCGAGGACGTCATCGGGTTCATTGCGGCCGCCGACCAGGCGCTGGCCGCTCATGCCGACTTGTTCCGGAAACATGTGAGTGGATTTCGACGACCTCCGTGGTCGAGTGCTCTGTATGCCGGTCTCATGGCGTCGCCATCTCGGTTCTGGGTTCGATCCCCGGTGGAGGTAAATGTTTGGGTGATGAATTTTCAGGCATTTCTTCTCCAGTCTGAAATGGAGTCAGGATGAAAGAAAGAAAGAAAAAAGTTTATTTGGCAATTGTTAAAACAATAACAATAATACATAGTAAACTTTCAATTTACATTAATAATGCCAAATTGGTCTCCACTCAGCATGTGTCGAGGCATTAGCCGCGACGCTGGTCTTCCGTGGATGCCAAAGAAAAACAAATAAAAAAAAATGTTTATATATATTGGTATATATTCAGGATATTTATATGTATTTATCTATTAAATATATTTATCCGTCATCTAGTGTCCGTAACACAAGCAGCATTAGTTGCTTAAAATGGCCCTAATTGATAGGTGTGAATGTTTGAAAATATATATTTTTTTATGATTTTTGTAACTAAAGGTCGGTTGTTTTATCCGTAGTCCGTTAACTAAATGATAGCCATATGGTTGACTTTACTACATGTCATATAAAAAATACATCACGTCATGTATGAAAACAGATGGATAAGGCTTTACTTATATTGGGGGTGTAAATACGAACATAACATTTCATCACGCATCAATCTCCACATTTCGCAATTGATAACATTTCATACTCATCTTATTAATGTAACAAAACTAAAAAAACTATTTTAAATGTAAAATAAAGTACAGAGTAATAATGTTATAAATTGTAATAAATCAATATAACCATCATCGCTTTTTATAAAATGTTTCGTCGTCGTAAATTAATTAAGAGTCGTGTGGTAGCGGCTCTAAAAGAATACTACCAGCCCATCTCTTCCCTTGGGTGTAGTAAAAGGCGACTAATGGACTTAGAACTGCACCATCCATTAGCTTATAGCGGCGATGGGCTCACCACCTGTCACGCTGAGTGCAGTCGCTGCTTGCTGAAGCGCGGACTTTGGCAGTTGGCTGCTTTTGCGGTGCTTTTGCCTAGTCTCTGTTTAACCCTTAGGGGATAACAGTCACATCAACAACCTCTGCTCGTCCACTGCTGGACACAGGTCTCCCCTAATGCACGCCGCCGCTCTCGATCTTCGGCCGTTCTCATCCAGCCCACTCCAACCTACGAATATCGTCATCCCATCTTGTCACAGGGCGTCCCACTCTACGTTTGCCGAGTCGCGTCTCCACTACAAACTTTTCGACTCCAAAGGTCGCTGTTGGCAACACCAACAAAAATGTTAATTTTATTTTCTGTTACGGCAACTCTCTCATGGTGGCGACCGATCTGTACTCACGTGTGCTGCCAATAAATATTTTTTTACTTGAAAAATATCGTCGTTTTCCTGCTTCTCCGGCGACCAAGATCCTCATCCCGACAGTCGTCGCCAATAAAAACCGTAACTATAAAATTTTTTTAAACAATTTTTTTTTTACAGGAAATAGATGGCAAGGCACTGCTGCTGCTAAATTCGGACATGATGATGAAATATATGGGTCTTAAGCTGGGGCCTGCTTTGAAAATATGCAATCTAGTATCAAAAATAAAAAGCCGCCGACATTATAGTACATAAGTAGATATGCGTTCAAATTCAATCCTGTAGAGGTGAAACTGTAAGTTTCAAGAATTCTATTCTATATTTAAGAGATTATGCATTTCGTATATTTGAGTGATTTTGGGTTGTCCCCCAATTTTGCCCCAAAATTTAGCCCAAATAACGTTTGTTACTTTTATGGTAACTATGAATACCAAAATAATTTGTTTTTTTATCAAATATTTGGGCGAAATTAATATTAGACATTTTCCCCAAAACCTTATATTTGTTTTAATTGAATTTGAATCTCAATGTTAATATTTGCATAATAAATTACTAATAAGCGGCGTGCGCCGTTCACGCTTGCTTGCTGCACTCCTGATAATCGTCTGATATTTTATCAAAGTAATTACCCCTTATTTTTATACTATTTATTTTGTATCGAGTTTTAAGTTCACGAGTAAGAACTTGTATATTTTGAGCAATTATCGTCTTTATTCGCTTGTAATAAAAGACATTTACTGTCAAGTTTATACATGTTCATATACGTGAATGTACTGTCGTGAATTGTGAATTCGCAGTGAAATCTTTGTAATTGTGTCGGTATTGCATCTTTCATATGATATGCATAATAATATTAAAATAAAAATAATTGTTTTAAAAAATAGAGCAACACATTTTGCTGAAAATATTAGTACTTTGTCTCGCCCTCAGCCTATATACGTCCCACTGTTGGGCACAGGCCCTCCTCATGGAGAAACACATGAGGAGTATGGGCCGTAACACCATGCTGGCCCAATGCGTGTTGGTGGGTAGAAATGGTCGCAAAAGCGACCGGGACCAACGGCTTAACGTACTTTCCGAAGCACGGAAGAGTTCGATATCACAAAGTTTTGGTCACCCATCCACGGCCTGACGTACTAACCACTACGCCACCGAGCTCCTCACTTATTACATACTAGTAGTACTTTGTCTCATCAACTGTTAATAAAATTTCTTTGACTTGGCAAGGAAAATTTTTCAAATGATAATGTGACAAAGTATTAAAGTGTGAGCTTCCTTCGTTCCTGGCTATGATTCTTTTGGACTTGGATCTTCAGTTGTATATGTTAGGCCTGTGACCCACAGTACTTTTATAGACTGGTAGACTGATAGCAATTGACTGTAATCACATGATATGAAAGAGGCAATGCATATTACAGTCAACAACAACATTTGGTTCAAGTATAGAGACTTATTTTTACAAAACTGACGACACGGTATTTCACACACACGTTCATAAAATTGTAGACCTGTGTGATGTAATTTTAATTATTTAACATGTTCTAAAGAACATGTGTTCAAATGCCCAAACATTTTTAATTATGATAATTTATTATGTATAATTATTGTCCTATTTGTTTTAAAATTTTTGACGATAAAGTAATTTGAATTGAAAGATGAACATAATAGTGCCCTTTTTACAATGCAAAGATTCCCAAGCCAACAGTTTCGTAGAAGTCCTTGATAAAGCAGTTATTGATTTGCTTTAAACCGTATTGTAAGGGATCAAGGTTCAAGTTGCCTAGTCGTTAATTTTGAGCTAATAATCTCTTCCATTACCATTGCTTGAATATATCTAAGTCGGTTTCTCTTAAAGGTCACTGCTCACTACACTGGAACATTTTATGACCGTTCCAGGGCCGTTTTAGGCCGGCGCTGTTTGGACTCTTCTTTACCTTTTCCCACTTAAAGTACAACATGTTTTCTTCTTCCATTCTCCTGTCACTCGTTTTTCTCATACAAAAATATGTTACGTACCTAAAACGGCCCTACTACGGTCATGGTTACTCCGATGTAGTGCGCAGTGACCCTTAAAGTTAGTATTGTAAATATGTGAAGCTAAAGTTGAGTTATTGCATTTAATGTAGGAAGTGCTCATCTTGCAGCACGTGGTTTTATATTATTCTTGCTAATATTTTCGAATATTGCATCTCTTTTTCACAATAAGAATTTGTTGATCTAAAGATATTGTAGTAGTGTCAATAAAATATCTGATAATAATATCTTTTTTATAGTAGTTTTCTAAAAATTGTGTTTTCTGAATACATATATTATATAGTTACAAAAGAATTTCATTATAATTGTTGAGTATTGGGTAAATTTTTCTCTATGCATTTTTACTAAATTTTTTTTTGCTTTTTATATTCTGAAACGGAGAGAAAGAGACGTAACGTTCGTTAGTTTTACCATGAATAATCTAAATTCCAGTGCCTAAGTCTTATTGTTAATTCTATTGGCTGTATTTTGAAAATTGAACATAGGTTGTATATAACATTATCAATCTTTTTGGCTAGTCGCGCAGAATATAGCTGCCCAGAATATTGACTTCCAAATTACAGTGTACAGATACTCTACCGTAGACTAGGTCTTAGTGCCTTTGAATTAGGTGTACTTAAATCATCCCCAATATTATCACAAAGACTAATATATCGCAGATTTTATTGTATATAAAATTTATACAGCATCTGTGAGCCCAGTTTGAATGTTAGTTCCTTTTGTAATCTACAGGGTGATAGATATGTGTTTCTCGATGTCTACTTATTTTCTTCTAATAGATTTTAATTTCTCAAATGACCTTGTAGGCGAAATGAATTTGTTTTTATCTGTTTTATTTTTGAGATACGTATTTTTAGTGGCGAATATGAGTTTATGTTTTAATATTAAGTCTTGTGGGAGTTATGTCGCTCTTAAACATATTTTTTGCATATTTTATGATATTTCAATATTTATAAGTCAATATTCAGAATGAAATAAAAATTATGTTACGCAGGCGCTATTTTATAACGTCTCCTTTTAAAGATTATAGAGCATACTCTATCACCCTGTACATAAGTAATAACTACTACAAAAGTATTTTAAATCTGTCCTATGTAATTTTAATTTGCCATTCGATGCGTTAATGTTAAAACATTATGTCATGTGATATTTCAATGTTATCTGTTATCGTGATAAATAATAATTATTAATCTTTTACGTTGGTTTATTAATTCGTGATGTATTCTTAAGGTTTCTCATGACATGATTAGTATTCAAGCGCGATCGATGCAACTATTTAAGGTCTGGTGCCTATAGTACTATGGGTTTCGATAGTTAAGTAGACGACAATCGTAGAAGTTCTTTGTAAATTTACTCTCGGCAATTAAACAACGTGTTACTGACGACGTTATACATTATACGTTGCGTAAGTGTCCGTTCGCCCCGATCGGCGCGGATTGTACGCTCAGACTCCTTATTTAACCGTTCGGTTCACGGATTCGATTCGGAAAGTCGCGTCCCGTCTCGCTCTGGTTTGCAGCAATAAACAGTGACAGGTATAGGTCCGTGATACATTGGTGTTTCCGACAGTTAGAATTCGGGGCAGGGCCTATCGGCCCGACCGCAGAAGATTAACTTCTATTATTCACACTAAGCGCGTTCGGATATGCTCTCGAGCATTCCCAATAACAAAAGTGAAACGTAAAAATAAACCTTATTGCAATGATTCAAAATCTGTAATTCATAAGTGTCCATTCGACCACTCGTAGTAAAAATGTAGTAAAAATTTAATGGTCTAAATAATGTTTTTTTTTTAATATAAAATTGATGTGTAACGTCAAGAACACGTAATTGTATGGAGAAAAAAGACAGTGCTTCTCGTATAGTTTACTATGAAATTCATAGATTGTGACGTCATTATTCTTACCCAACATAACCTAACTTATATTTAAAACAGTAGTTATATCGCAGCGTCATATAGTCGCGTCGATCGCGTTTGCGTTATATTGGACATAGATGATTATGCTCCTTGTAAATATTGGTATCACAATTTATTTTAATACGAGTAGGTCTTTTATAGGCTTACTTTTATTCATAGAAATTATATGAAATGTAATTTAATCTGTGACTATTTTCGCTGCAGTATATAGCCTATTTATACAAAAGATATAGGCAGAGAATGTCTGCTCTAATAAATGTTCACTTACTATAATAATCACATTGATGTTGTTAAACTGTTAAAATGAGAGGGAAAATACCAAGTTAGCCAGAAGTATTCCTTACCGCCCATAAGTTTATATTCTTTGTTAGTGGGAGCTGGTCTTCTATACCTATCTCTTTTGTTCCTATGGCGATTTGTATCAGTAGGATTTTATTTAAATATTGAATTAAATGGCTCATTGTTACTTGAAGTACATTCGACTAAAGTTTTGTGTATATAGGAATACATAATAATTATTGCGAAGTTTTATCGTGGTATAAAAAAACTATTATTTTATTATTGTAGAGTTTGTAATAATTTTATGTAAATAGGCGAATACATAATTGAAATGAGATGTGTATAAATTTAATAAAATGCAAATGAAAAATAATAATTTGTTTTATTGAGATTTATACCATAAATACCTTTAAGTATTTAGTTATTTCTGAGTGTTATTAAAAAAAATAAAATGATATTAATATATGTGGTGGCTTTAGACCCCCAGTTAGGCAGTTTCCAACAATCTAATGCATTACTTTCATATCATTCGCATGACACGAGAAACTTGATAGCTAACATGAGATAGCGCGGAAATGTTACTAAAGGAATGTCAGATTCCTAGAGATTAGTGATTTCATAAAAGATATTGAATATTTTACACACTTCTCTTTTGTATCATTGTACAATCTAAATAATATGAAGGACAATGGGTAAAAACGTCCGCAACACCAACAACCAAGAAATGAAACGTATCTCAACTGATAGACCTTGTCAAAATGTACCTTTTTTACTATGGCTACGATCCCCAAATGCATGGGGTTCTCATGGTATACCCATAGTTCAACAAATATTTAGACGACTTTGAATTATTCGTCAATATTTATTGACGAATAATTCATAATACCCTCTAATTTATCTATTTATGAGTGTACAGTCACCGGCAAAAATATATGACGAATTTAGTACCTTGTCAATTTAAGGTTTAAAAAAATAAATAAATAAATTAAAATAAATAAATAAATAAAAAATAAATAAATAAATTATTTATTTTGCGGACTAGATTCTGGTGATATGATAATGTGACAGAGTACTAGATCGTCATATATTTTTGCCGGTGACTGTACTACAGTAGATGCATATTTAAAGGTAACCAGTTACAATAACCCTCTCCCCCCGTTCCCCACCCACTCTTACGGGGGCAGCCAGTTAAATAATTTCATTAACATAGAAAAAAAAAACATTTTGTCAAGGTCTATCAGTTGAGATCAAGAATTTTGTGCTCTGTGATGGATGCCAAACTCCCATACAATAACATGAGGCAATGTTCCGTCTCGATCAATAGGTGTTCCCTCTCATTCTATAACTATTTATGAATGAAGGTTATCCGTGGGATATCCTCTTCCTCTCTTTCGTTCCATAGTTTCTGTCTGACCTGTCATATTTACACCTAGACTGAAAATTGTTACAAATTTTTGTAACTCAATATTTTAAATAAAAAAATATAAAACTGGTGATGACGTGCGTTGTTTTATGTTGTGTAAGTGAGTGATATCCTGGATGTACCTTATCATTTCACAGGTGAGTCAAAATCACATATTAAATGAGAGTATTTGTTTGAGAAATTTGTGTGTATTTTTGTGTGACGTCATTAGTAGTAATAGAGAGCTTTACTACGAAATGACAAACTCATTCATTATAGTGATAGAATGAAAGGGAACACCTACTGATCGAGACAAAACATTGCCTCATGCTATTGTATGGGAGTTTGGCATCCATCAGAAAGTACAAAATTGTTGGTTGAGATCAAGAGTTTTGTACTTTCTGATGGATGGAGGTAGGCGGCCTAGTTGAACCTTGAACAAATCGGTGACGTTCTGAAAAAGGGCCAGGTCAAATCTACCGCACACCGAAGGGCATGAAAGTAGTAATGAGATTTGAGGAAGCGGAATATTTGAGTCAGGATCGGAGCAAGTGGAGATCTGTAATCTCCCCCACCCCTCTGAGAAAGAGGTGTGAATATATGTATAAAACTTATTATTGTTGCTTGTACCCTTTCGTTCGACTTCTTACGTTAGATGGCACTATTAAACAAGCGGAATAATTTTAATTTGGTATGTACCTACCTAATGTATAATATGAATTATTAAAAAAAAATTGATATCTCGCCTGTATCCCGAAGGGATAGAAAGAAGTATTGAGTAAGTACAATTTTTTCTTAATAAATTTTGAGTAAATAAGCCGTAATAATCAAAATAACTGAATTTCTAAATGCAAGTTGAACTTCAATAACGCTACCTGAAGGCCTGTATAAGAGTTCCATTGTATTTTTACGTCACCAACTATATCTAATCACAATTACGGAGGACTTCTGTCAAAAATAACAGTTTATCTCGCTCTCATATCTGTAAAGTTATGCTCGTGTTTACGACAATAATGTTTTATCTTAAACAGAATGATATGCAGTAATGTCTCTTTTGTTAGGATAAAACTAGATCTTTTAACTAGGTACTTTCGTTACTGTACCTCAGAATTATCACTACTATCAACGATAATTCTATGCTGTACCTTGACGATGACAGGTTGGAGCACGCAGTCTAACTATGTTTAGATAGTCTTTTTATTGTTCAGCATCGCTAATGTAAGTAATTTTTGTAAATAACAAATGTTTTAGTTGCGTGAAACACAACAAAGCGCCCGTAGCGCAAATTATAATCACGTGTATAGAAATTGAGCTTCATATCGCAACTAAAAAATGTTTTTACAGTGATGAACTAAACTTACATTAGGAGTGCAGACCAATAGGTACTTACATAAGTAGAACAGCTTGTAACAAGTGTGTTTTTTATATGTTTCAGACATTGCTTCATCATGCAGTAGAATTACGTGGTAGTTTTCTTAATTTTTTTATAATAATTTGAGTGCGTTTGCTACATTGCCTGACGAAAATAGACAATGTGGTCAAACATGGATCAGGCAAACTGAAATAGTGCCTGTTCACTCTTGCCTTGAAAACCTATTACCTTTCGGAACAGAGTTTGGTCTCGCTTCGAAGTTGTGGGCAAAAGCTAATTTTTTTATGAGATTGTACAATCTCATAAGAACAATGGCGAAGTAGCAATGGTTATGTTATTATTGAGCGTATTAAAATGTCACAGCATCTTGCAAAAATCAGAGGAATAAATGACATCAGAACAGAATGGAATTTTCAACCTAAATAAAAAAGTTGTAAGGGTTTTTCCATACCTTACGTTACGTTGTTAAAACTGTTCATCCGCAGCTTTCAAATAATAAAAAATACCTTCTTAGGTAGGTACCCAATACGAACGAAATCGGTCGTTGAATGAGACTTACGATTCTATGTCCATAGATGGGGTCGGTCTTGAGCTTCGCGTTTGATTTCACTCCTATTTTCTTCGCATCTGCAATGATCGTCCGTCGCCAGGTCTGCCTAGGACGGCCTCTGACGCTTTCCTTGGTGACTCCAGTCTAGGTCTTGCGTTGTGTTCAGGGTCCCTTCGGAACATTTAGTCTATCCAGTTCCACTTGCGACATTTGATCTTTTGATTGGAGTTCCACGGTAGCGTCCAACAGATCTTGGTTGGTGATTTTCTCGGGCCAGTCAACACCCAGAATACGGCGGCGAAGACAATGGTTGTCAATCACCTGGATTTGAATGTGGTAACTCAGAAATTGATCATTCTTTTTATTTTCTTTACATAATTTTGACTTTGTTATCATTTTCATGTTTCAATAAACATACTTAATTTCATTTTTCTTTAAACGATGGATGTCCTTAATCAGATAAGATGAACTGTACCAAAGTATAAATATAGATACCCAAAACGCGATGCGGATTTAGGTAAAAAAGGGTGATTGAGAAAAGTGGATTAAAACTGTCAAGTAAAAACCGTAAAAAACAAAAAGATTGGAATTTAGTTTGAAACCCACAAAAAAACGACAAATAAACCAAAAAAAAACAACAACATAAAACTACTTTTCTACTTTTATTTGACAACTGTCAGTAGAGTCTATTTTTTCTAGGGATGAAAACTACTACTTTCACCCCGCTCTTTGGGGACTGCCGACCTACTTTTGGAGAAGAAAGAAGCGATGAAAAGGGTCTATCTACTGCACAACTGCAGTTTTTACCTTTTTTTTGTCATTTCCCCTTTTCTTCTTCTTGCTCTTTATTCTTTTCCCTGATTTCCAATTATCACGTCAGTCAGCATCATATCAAAAAGGTCATAAAGTACTTACTTAACTTCTGTTCGTTATAGTTACGCCAATGTATAGCTAGTTCGTCCGTATCTACAATGGCTTCTAGTGTAAGATATTGCCAGCAAAAAGTACTATAATTTGATCTCGGTCGGTTGGTTTATGTCACAACAGAATTGTGTCAACGCAGCAACTGCAAGATGGAGATTGCAAATAGGCCGGAGCTGCGTCTGTTACTATAATACTTGTTATAATTTTGCACGCCTATATAAAAAAATTCGTTTCATTCTATAAGCGTGCAAGTTATAACAAGAGTATAAACACGATCTTACTTACGTATATTGAAACTAGAATCATTTATTTTCCATCTAACTCTTGTGAGCTTCAAAAATAATGACAATCGTTTAATAATTACCAACAGGACTTGTTCTGAGAAGAACGGGCAAGAAATTCAGCTATAAAATACCCTTTGTCTACAAATCCTGCAATTTTTATTATAAATTCAACAATTAGATGCCTTATATTTGATAAGGACATTTTAATACAAAAAGAATAAAGATATTTATTAATATGTGTATTCATTATTGTCATCAAAGTTGGCGTTGCCAATATTTATTTAAGTTTATACTTTACATAAATAGCGATTTTTTTTATTAAAAGGTTCAAATTTCTCCATTCAGCATGAGTTTTCTCTCGAATACCAGCGCTATATTACTTATTAGGCTTTCCTGATGCAGCATATCGACGGCGAAGTGTCAATAACTCCTAACTGGTAAATTCATAACTTTACAGAATTTCTTAAAGGTATTATATTGTACAGGTCAAAAATCTAGGAACATACACGTTAATTTAGTTTGGATATATTTCCACAGCTAAAATTTATGCGGTTGCGAATTAAAATTGACATAGTAGGTTTTACAAAATCATACGAATAACGCCTTTAAATTCAGAGGCTTTAGTGTAAGTTTTTGAGTATAAAAGGAAACGTGAATAGCGCCTCTAGCGGAACGTAACGCATACTAAGTTTCCCATACAAATTGAACTCTTAACGCAACTACAATAGTAACGTATTTTATACTAAAAAACTTACACTAAGGCCTCTGAACGATAAAAAAGTGTATTTCTCGAAAAATTTCAGTTAGGAGGTATTGGTACTTCGCCGTCCATATGCTGAGACCGGGTCCTAATTGACTACCTTGTGTATTTGTCATAATACTTATACTTTCTTTCTTTATTGTTGTTTAATGTCTATTTGTGGTAAATAAATAATTTTTCTTTCCAACTTTTGTCCGATCGTGTTTTGTTTTCTGTTCGAGCGGGCCGTGCGCCCATTGAGCAGTGAGTTTGGTAGCCGCTTCAAAGGTAGTTTCTAGATCGAGATTAGTTACTCACGCGCCGCTAGGTTCACCACTATTGCCTCTATTGACAATATACTAAGGTGCAGCCATAACAATGTAGGCTACTAGAGAATTTGGGGCAGAGCGTGTGTTGTTACTGTGTAAGCATAATACTGACTGACCTCTGGAATAATTTGATTATCTCATTGTACACCGGTTAAATCGTGTTACAAGTCGTATGCAGAGAGTTTTTACTGTTTTGAGTTAAAATAAAGATATGATAGCCCCAATGTCGTGATCTATCACCTTTTGGCAATGAAAAGAAATATGAAACCTATAAATAAAAAAAATATAAAATTGATACTTAAATAGAAGCACACTTGTATAGTATGTCAATAAGAGTTCAACAAAGAGGGATTTAAAAAGAGACATTTAATAACATTGGTATTTAATAATGTAAAACAATCATCAGGGCGAGTCGAAATAGATTGACTTAAACACAAGGATTTAATTACTTTTATTATGATAATATATTTTGACTCTAAAATAATTTTCATTATTTATACTTACATTCATTAATAATTTGTTACTTTGTAAAAATTTACGTTTGTCAAGTTAAACAAGATTAAAGGAAACGACTGCTTTAAAACCCAGTAAATTTATAGAATAGTATTGCATGCAGTTTATTATGCAAAAATTAAAAACACGCATAAGTTAAATGATTGACCTTTTTATTTTGATATTTTCGTATTAAATTTAAAATCGATTTAGTACAAATTGACCTGGCCTTCATTGTAACAGCTTAAGTTTCAATAAGACTGTATTTTCTACTGTCAGAGACAACATCTGCATTAAGTAAGAATTTTAATTAACCAATCAGCGCATTAAATTTCTATGTATTTATCTTTTGTTAAATTGCCATAGTTAAAGATAAACCGAGCGATATTTCACCACGCTTAGAAAATAAAGTCAATGACAGTGGGAACAGTATTATGAGCAGACGCAGGCCAAGTTTGCGATTCACTGCGGCGGCGGATAGTTGTCTGACAACGTTACAGATGTAAACTTTATCTGATCGCTTATTACAGTTTTTTTATTAACAACGGAGATGCAGGATCACAGTAAAGAAAATGGTAAGTTTTTGGTGAATTAACAAATCTAATAAAATGCTTTAAACTCACGTAAACAATTATGCACTTAGGTTAAAATACAATTAAGTATATAAAATAAAAATAATAAAATGAATACTAAAAAGTATTGTATAATACTACCGAGGCAATTAATATTAGAACTCAGTAACATTGACATTGGTCAAGGATTTAGCTTTTTACGTTTTGAATGTTTTTGTTAAAATGATTAAAGGTTAGAGGTAAATAAGAGAATGTAATTTGCAGTCTAAATCTTACCTAAAATAAGTTAAAACTTTTGAATATAGTTAAAAACATTATAAAAACATAGAATAGAATAACGATGTGAATAAAATTTTTGTGAATTTTGATCAGTTACCTACCTAAATGTTAGTCAAAATATAACTTAAAGAAAAAATATATTTATATAATTTAAGAAACTTAAATTGTTGTTGAAATAAAAAATATTAAAATGAGCAACGAATAATATACCTTTACTTCAAACCTTCAAGACCGCGGTCATCCACACAAATGTTGCAGTTTACTTTTTTGGTGATAGTACATGACCAAATTTTTCTAGTTATAAATAAACAATATTGGCGAGCACAATCAAAAATTCATGGGCGACCAAGGGCGACCATCTTTGATGACATCTATAAAAAAGTATAAAAATTTCCCTTTTTATTTACCCAAAAAGAAGGAGGCTGTAGCACTGCTTGTCGCCAACAATACCTACCGTTTTTACTTCGAGAAAGGTGAAAAAAAAATTTCAATTCATAGAACGAATTAATTATCTACCTGTTGTTTAGTTTATCCGTGCCAAAATTTTGTAATTCTTTCAGCATTGTTGATAATCACAACGAGATACAATTGCAAACACGACGATATAAAAATAAAAGACGGTGGTCTCCTATTTAATTAATATTTTAATAATTTCTTGGAGAATTCGTGTGAATTAACCATGAACTACCCAGGTAATTAATGGAGGCTAATTATTTATAAAATAAAAAGCGAATTAGGTGACAAAAAATTCATATATGAATGAACTTATGAGTACATATTACACATATCGTACTAATTCACAATTTATACTATTTACACTACGAATATTAACACCGTCATCTAGTGGCGGACTCTCGAACTTACTTTTCTATACAAACGAGTTATACATTGTTAATATATATTAAATATTGTAGCTCTATTTTACCTTTTCCCGAAAAAGTAGCAGTTTTTGCAAGCATTGCTGTGTATGGTTTGTGACTCTACATTTCTCACAAATCGACAAAGTACCTAGCGTAAGTTATCATCAAGTTATCATTGTAAAAAACTAACTTTTTTACTGCGTTATAAAACCTCAATTTCTATGTTTTGTTAAGTTTTTTGCAATGATGCCATATACTAGGGGTGCTGTTTGTCTTGTTGTAGTTGCAAACAGATGCAAATTTTAGAAGTCATTCATGTGGTCACTTACGTTTAAGTTTGGCAATACATTAAAGAAAAAAAAATACAAAACAGGTCTAGGCGATTATTCCTTGCAATTTCATGGTCTTCTGGTATCATCAATGACTATGTTTAATATTTTTTTGTATTAGATTTTTTATAAAAATGTGGGTTATTTTTTAGTCCTAGGTATCTAGTGCTGGATTAACATTGATAACACTACTTTTAAAAATGGTGAAACTTCAGAAATATCGATCGAAGCACTTATTGATTCAGAATAATTTATCTGCGAAACGTTGTTATGCAATCATCGCTATCTTTCTTATCTTTTTGACAGCAATTTTGATAGAAATAAGAAGTACTCTCACTCATAATTTCCTGTTAGGATAATTGATAATCATAATAATAAATATCTTCAGACATTCACACCTATCAACTAGCCCCATTATAAGCAACTAATGCTGATTGTGTGACACTAGATGACGAATATTTAATAGATAAATACATATAAATATTTAGCAAATATACAATACATAAAAACATCTAAGACTGGAGAACAAATGCCTGAATTCATCACACAAATATTTGCTCTCACCGCGGTTCGGACCCAAAACCTCTCGAGATGGCGACGCCTTGAGACCGGCGTACAGTATTTCTCGGATTTTCATTTTTTTATTGTAAAGACACGTGTTCTGACAAATAAAGTTATCGTTATCATTGCTCTCATAGTTTATTGCGTAGATATTGTAATGATAAGTAAATAAAACAATATTCTTCTGTGGTAGCGGTATTACTTGCATTGCTGTATTTTGCTTTGAAGGGAGAGAAGCCGACAAATTTTTGGATAGTGACTTCACAGCTTACAACACACGAAAAAGCGATATTTATTGTGATACCAGGAGTTGCAACAGCTGCGATTCGTAGAGGATTCACATGTATTATATGGGGCTGTACCCGCTTATTTGATTCTTGTCACTCATTATGTAATGTTAGTATATTTCATACCTCAACCTCCGTGGTCGAGTCGTCTGTTCGCCAGTCTCAAGGCGTCGCCATCTCGAGAGGTTCTGGTTTCGATCTCCGGTGGGGGCAAATGTTTGTGTGAACAGGCATTTGTTCTCCAGTCTCGCATGTTTATATATGTATAATATATTCTGAATATTTATATGTATTTATCTATTAAATATATCTGTCCGTTATCTGGTATCCATAACACAGGCATTAGTTGTCTAGTATGGGCCAGTTGATAGGTGTGAAAAAAAAAATATAAAGTTACCCCTTTTTCCCATTGGGCAGGCAGATATTACTTCTTTCCAACTGCTACGATACTTGTAGACATATTTCATTCGCTTCATTTACTCTCATTGCAATCCTCAATTCCCCATATTCTTGGCGATTTTGGGTACTTGACCTGGCCTTTATTCTGGACTCTCGGTGTTCCTCGCCGCATATCTCCGTTCACTCCCGATTGTTATAAAATCTACAAGTAGCGGCATATAACTTTAGTGCTGACCGTCAGCCAATCGGCGCTCAGCATTTCATCTCATCCGTGATTGGCGGCGCCGATTGGCTCTCCAGTCGCACTCCGTCTTCCTCATAGGTTCCCAATAGGAGATTAAGATTCTTAAAATTTCACTTTGCATTTTCGCTAGTGGTAATCACAATATACACACACGGTATGGAAAACGTTTTCTTTGATTTATGGGTATTCTAGTACTATATCCTAGTTTGTCTCAAAGAGTGTGTTAATCCTTTACAGGAATGGGATCGATTGACATAAAAAAAATTACCCAATTCTGATGATTTTCTCGCTGACTGTACATTTTATTACAAATCTGTGAATGTCGATTGTCATCACCCAAAAAGTTAGAAATGCTTTTCTAAGACCATTTTCGTGGTAGTAAGGTATCTGGTAGCTGCGCTAATGCCCCATCTCTGCTTTACACGCTGTTTAAGTACTAATATTATTGATCTTTGAAAAATATATATATCAAAATTTAATTACAAATGCGATATTAATAAGATTTGCACAGACCTACACAAGCGATTATACCAATGGTGGTATACCTTCGTCAGATATATATTAAAATACTAGCTGTTGCCCGCGACTTCGATAGCGTTTACTGGTTTTTTAACTATCCCACGGGAACCCTTTAATTTTCCGGAATAACGTATGAAATAATAAAGTATGAAATGAAATGAAATTCTTTATTTAAACATTTATGTAACAAGTAGTTACACTCATGACCCGTCAAAAACAATAAAGCTTATACAAATATAACAAACAAATTATATACTTCTACTTGTTTACCTCAAAATTTTTATGAAATGAAATGAAATGAAATGAAACTATTTATTTGCAGAAATACAGTAAAATTACATTTAACAGTAGGGTAATTGATGTTACATAGCCCCTTAGTGATGTATTCCACCTGCTCACGTCAGGCGTGCAAATATTATTAATTATTAATATATTATATTTCTGATCATGCATTGATAGCATTAACCGATTTACCTACATTTTAATTTTTTACATACTTCTTCCCTAGTTATGAACAGTTGGAGTCAAGGTATTCTTTTACACTATAAAAACATTTGTCTAGTAACCATTTCGATAATGATTTCTTAAAGATGTTACCATGTAATAATTTAATTCTTGTGGGTAACTTATTAAATAAAGCAATACACATGTTAAAAGCATTCTGATTATAAATGTATGTTTTGTTAGGCGGTTGGTGCAACAAATGTAAGTATTGATCTCTAACCGGTCTGTGGCTCATATCTATGTATCGGGTAAAGTAGTAAGGATGAGATTTAACCAAGCAACATACCTCTTTAATGTATATGCAGGGTAAGGGTAATAGATTTAATTCTTAAAATTGGGGTTTACAGCTGTCTCTAAATCCGATTCCAGTTATCGATCTTACACATTTCTTCTGTATTGTAAAGGCTCTATTTATATCTACAGAGTGTCCCCAAATAATTAAACCGTAAGTGAGAGTTGATGACACGTATCCATGATATGCGACCAAGGTGGCCTCTTTGGACACCGTTTGTCTTAGTCTTTTTAATGCGTAAACGTAACGTTCAAGTCTTTTACAAATAGTGTCAATATGGTATTTCCAGTTTAGGTGAGTGTCAATTATTATGCCTAAGAATTTAAATACGTCAACTTTAGAAATAGGTTCATTATTGAAGTTTATATTACATTTTAGTTCATTTGTCTTATAATTTCTAAATTCCATTATATGCGTTTTAGACAAATTTATTTGTAAATTGTTAGAATTTAGCCAGTAGATAACGTCAGTGAGCGCTTTGCCGATTATCTCTTCATAGTGAGTTTCATTGCATTTTATTAGAAGAGTTGTTTCATCAGCAAACAAAATTGTTTTATGTGAGACGGCATTTGGTAGATCATTTATGTATATGAGAAATAATAGAGGGGCCAATATGCTACCCTGGGGAACTCCTGTATTATTTAATTTATAGCTTGATCTAAACTGTTTCTTTAATATGCTATTTTTGTGCCGTGTCACCTGTGCAATTTCCGTGCACTGCTTCCGTTCACTCAAGTAATCTTTCAACCAATCATATGATTTTCCTCGGATACCATATTTTTCAAGTTTTGACATCAAGAGTTCGTGATTAACAAAGTCAAAAGCTTTTGACATATCTAGGAAAACTGATACCACAGGGATTTTATTGTTAAGATTTTCCGTCACATATTTTATAAACTCAAAACATGCGAGTGAAGTCGATCTTTTTTTGCGGAAACCAAACTGGTGTGGATGCAGGATATTAAATTTATCTTCCTGTTTACTACGGGGGGCCTCGTCAAGAGAAGATACAGGCAAGAAACTCTGCAAGGGGTCCATCCTCCCTTTACACAAAATTGTCTTACGTTCTACATTATACAAATTAGAGGCAAGTCAAAGTGTAATGAATAAGATGTCACAAGGTATTATGACAAAATTACTCATGAAAAATAAAGTTCCAGAAAATTTTGAAAATAGATTCATGCAGCTAATGGCATTCTCCATCACAACATTAAATATAAGTTTATAAACATTAATATAGTCTATCAATATAATAATCCATTTCCAGACCTGGTTATCATCAAAATAATCTTGAACATTATAATAGCCTTTTTTCATTAAGGTTTGTTTTACAAATTGAAATTTATGTAAAGGCAATTCTATTATATTTTGTGGTATTTTATTATGTAAACGTACACCTTTTGCTTTGAATGATATGTAAGATGTTGACCAGGCATATAAGACATCACCATTCAAAATGTCATTGAAATCGGTCAAGCCATTTCAGAGATTAACCCTTACAAACAGACAAACAGACGAACAGACAGAGAAACAAAAATATATTTTTTTGTATTTTTCCTTACATCCCCCTGACTTGATTTTAAGCATTTTTTCTATATACACACATTCGACCTCTACAGTTTTATTATATGTATATAGATCCCTAGCTCCCATAAAGTTAGGTAGAAGTACAATAAACATCTAAACTTTGCACTTTGTAATTCAAACCAAAATTCAAAACAGCTCTAACAGATATTACGTACTTACAGATATTGCTTACTAATATACTAAAAATACTCTACAGTCCGATCAAAAATATGTTTGCTATTTATAAAGCAGCGTACCAAGTAAAAAATATTTGTGTAATGAGTATAACGCATTTATTACAATTTCAAATGATTGAAAATTACATAATTATTTACTAGTACTTATTATGTAGGTAAAATTTTGCAGCTGAATACACAAAGATGTATTTTTTGTTTAACATGGATTGCCTGTGTCTCAAATAAAATGTGAATAATCAAAATTATTTATTGTAAAGGAGAACTATCACGAAAACGTTTTTATTGTGGGAAATTAAAAAGGAACGTTAAAATAAAAGAAATATTTGATTGAAAATCAATCATCAATGAACCTGTGCTACTTCTGGATTTATTAATCCTAGAGATATGAGAATAGTGCATGTGTTCCCTACTACCTAAATTAAGATTCACTAATTATTACTAAGGAATCATATTGATATCTCTACAAAAAATGCAGTCGAGAAGAGTTACTGTAGTACTACACAACAAACTATAAATAACTTACTGCAATAGAGATTTTTATTACTCAGGATACAGGTGTAATGTAATGTTTTTTACTAATTATTATTTGTTTGTTTATTGTTTTTATATAATACGCAGCTGTTTTGTTTTAAGCATTGTAATACCTACTTATATTATCTCTGATCGAAAAAGTTTACCAATCGACTTAACAATCGATTGCAGTGTAAACGATGTGGCGATATAGTGGATATTTTTAACATAACGATAATTATCTTGTTCTCAGTTAATCATCCTCTACATTACACATATAGCAATTTTTAAAAGACAATCAGAAATTTGTGATAAGTATAGTAGACTCACCGAACCGAATTAAATCCATACTAATATTATAAATGTGAAATTAACTCTGTCTGTCTCGCTTTCACGTCAATACTACTGAACCAATTTAACCGAAATTTGGAACATATATAGTCTAAAACCTAAGAAAGGAAGGCTACCTTTTATCTCGATATTACCATGTAACAGGTGCCACGCGGGTGAACGTTAAAAAAATTAAATAACGCCTCCAAGAAAAAAGGAAAGACGAAGTCGCGGGAAAAGCTAGTACATGTATAAATGAACATCTAAGATTGGGGAACAAATGCCTGTATTCATCACCCAAACAATTGCCCCCAACGGGGATCGACCCAGAACCTCTCGAGATGGCGACGCCTTGAGACCGGCGTACTGACCACTCGGCCACGGAGGTTATCAAATTGGGCTGGTGGTGGTGACATGGTACATACTCCTCGTGTGGTTCTTCATGAAGAAAAACCTGTATATGTAGTGACGGCTAGAGAGTCAATTTGACGACCTCCGTGGTCGAGTGGTCTGTATCTCGGTCTCAAGGCGTCGCCATCTCGAGATGTTCTGGGTTCGATCCCCGGTGGGGGCAATGTTTTGGGTGATGAATTTTCAGGCATTTGTTCTCCAGTCTTGGATGTTTATATATATTCAGGATATTTATATGTAATTATCTATTAAGGCGAAGGGATAGGCAAATGTTCATAATGAGGTGTTTTTGGTACAGTAGTCTGGCAAAAATACAGCACAAGGGATGATCAGATTAATTTATGTTATGACATATATCATAAACTTGTTCGTGACGGTCCAAAATACTAGTAATTATTTATAGCAACAAATGGAGAGCACTTAAAATTTTTCAATTTACCATAATCTATCGAAATTTCTTTTACACTTATTTCCTTAAACGACGTTTCTGTTTATTATCAAACTCAGTTAACATATCCATTACATTAATACCTAGTCTCCGACGGTGAGTTTTTTTAGAAAAGACCACAAATTTATTAATTAAATGTATTTTCCTGGTAGCGCCTACTAAAATATTATAGTTGCATAATTGTACATTTGCTGGCAAAATTTCGTAGGCGCTTTTGCAAAGAAATGACATCGTTGCTAAGCAACGGTTAATTATTAAATAATTCTACATCTTATTTGGCAAGAGCTAAATATTGATAATACTCTAGAGTAAGTACCACCCTCTTTAATTACCTTGCCTATCCTCGTCATAATGTAGATGATTGTACCTACAGATCTGTGTGCAACAACAATTGAGCTACCAAAAATTACTTCTCACTACTAAAATGCACAGTGTAGTGGCCGATACAGAGTCTACGCAGGAAAGATTGTATTATTAATAGAAATGGGTTTCTCTAATGTTTTCTTTAGACGTATGCTCTCTAATCACTGGCTGATAGTGAAATTGTCACATAATTTAGTGTTTATAACAAACGAAGAATAATGATACACTTTTACTACGTTTTTCTTAGCTTGCTTTCTTGTCTGTGGAGATCATATCTGGCGATCGATTTTTCGACCACTTCCCGACATCCGATTGAGTTGAATTTTTACATACAGGCTTGCTCCCAGTGAAAATACAATATTAAATAAAAATATACATAAAAAAGGGTTACATAAATACTGTATAAAACGTTTTACTAATGGCCTAAAAAGGGGAAAATAAATATTTTGGTTTCTTTTAACCAAAATATTTATTTTCCCATTTTCGAAAATTTTACTTAATATGATATATAATTATATCACTAGGCAAATCACTGAAAATGCGCACCACGTTCTAACATCATTTTACGATTAAATTTATATTTTATGAAATAATCGCTCCGAAAGTTAAAAAAAAGTTCCCCCCCCCCTTTAACTTTTGAACCATAAGTTCAAAAAATAAAAAAAGTTCTAAAAAGTAGAACTTTATAAGTACTTTCTATGAAAATTATTTTGAACTTGATAGGTTGAACAGTTTTTGATAAATTTTACAAAATTATTTTTGAAGTACATTTGTGACTTAACGATATATGCAAGCATTTTTTTTTATCTCAGTATACATATTTTATGATAAAGAACATATCGTCTTTCAAATTAAAAAATAATTATTAAAATTGGTTCAAGCAATCAAAATTTGTGGTTTTATTATAAAATGGTTGTGTGGTTTTATTATAAAACACGTTTGGTGGGATTTTATTATAAAATTGTTAACATTCCCCCATAAATGCACAGCAAGTTCATTTTTGCTTCTAGTATTTTAATTATGGCATTCATTGATTATCTTAAATGTGTGGTTATGTTTACAAACATATAAAATATTTTCATATATGTATTCGGCAACAGTTAATATATCAATTTCCCTGAGTGAGTCTCGTGGTTTAAGCTTGTAAATGGCTCATACAGCTTGTTTTTGTAAAATAAAAATATTCTCAATATCAGCTGCTGACTCCCATAGCAACAAGCCATACGACATCACACTATGAAATTAACTAAAGTAGACAAGTCTTGCCGTTTCAATGTCAGATAATAGTCTGATTTTCTTTACTGCAAAGGCAGCAGAGCTATGTATTTTTTTTTTGCAATTAGATTTACATGAAATACTTTTGCACGTCAATATTTTTTTTCCTACTAGCACTTCGATGTGAATGGCCTGTTGAGAAGAAGTGCCGCAAGAAACTCAACAGTTAGCCTTTTTTATACAGTCATAATAACAAAAGGAATTTAGAACATTTCAAATATTGAGACGCCACAGTTAATATATCAATTATATATAAAAATTAAATGATTCCTTGAGCGAGTTACGTGGTCTAAGGTTGTATATGGCACGAATGGCTCTCTTTTGAAGTACAAAGATAGTCTGAATGTCAGCAGCGGAGCCCCACAACAGTAGACTATACGACATTACGCTGTGAAAATAGCTAAAATAAACTAATCTCGCCGTTTCAACATCAGTGAGTCGCCATATTAGATCGATAAAGTCCGTTCTTTTCACTCTTAAGAGTTATCTGTCAAATTTACCGAATTTTTCGACAATATTGTCAATCTTAGTCGTCAAATTTGGCTTATCGAAAGTTCTATGCTCGTAGCGAAGGTCAATATGTGTGGATTCCACTGTAGGCGTGAATATATCGTAATGCCTAGAAATAATAATCATTTACGTTAATTAATACAGTTTAGCCACAGTAACTGTTATTCAATTTAATTAAAATTTCGCGGTTACAAAATGCTCTTTATTTCCTTATTGGTATTAATCCTTATCAAAATAAATAACTTTATGTTCAAGACTGGTTCGATACCTTTATATTACTTTTGAATTATTTAATGGCAGTCCGATCGATAGTTCTCGCGATTTTAAAAATGTATACCTACGTCCCAACCGGCCTGCGTGTATATGATGACTACACACGATGTTTCACGCTCGGAAGCGGAACTAAGACATTTAGATAAGTGTAAAATTAAAAATACTGATTCGTTTTGAATGAAACAAAAACTAGTGTAGACTTGTATTCATACAACCTATACTGTAAAAAAAAATTAATCGTAACATTTTCCATTAATAAATGTATTTACTTGAGACGTCATATTATTTTACTATTTTTATCAGTAAATATTATGTTTCTATTGACAAAAAATAAAAAAATCGGACAAAACATAATATAATGATAATTTTTTCAGTTCTGATCCTAGTTGCACAAACAATTACAGTAATGATGATACAAAAGAAAGAGACACTAAAATTCTTTAAAAAGAAAACACATTTCAGAGACAGATCAGCAAGATACAGTATCTAAAAGACAAAAAAGAATTGTACATGTTCTTCTGGTTGTGCGGATAAGAGCACATCAGACTACCACAAAATAATTTATCGATAGATAATGAACTCAATTCTTACACAAAACATTGAGTTGGAAATCAATTGAGAAAACTTGATTTGATTTTGGATCGTCTGATATGCTGGAAACTGGATACATGAACTGAGGCGATCCCATTACTATCAGGTTATTTCATTTACGAACTATCAATCGTACATTTTAATTTATTACAAACCTTTAGTTTTCTCTGTAGGTGAAATTACTCTGTGATAAACACTAGCCGTCATAGCTATCAAAACATGGCGCTACGGTGCAATGTGCTTTGTGACGCACCTCAAGTTTTCAATAGATGTCG
Organism: Parapoynx stratiotata; assembly: GCA_910589355.1. Lineage (NCBI taxonomy): Eukaryota > Metazoa > Arthropoda > Insecta > Lepidoptera > Crambidae > Parapoynx > Parapoynx stratiotata. The sequence continues at coordinate 1,657,486 of OU342468.1, read as the reverse complement.
CTGTCGCTCAAAAGCTCAATTTCGATTACGCCAAACGCTGAAAGTCATTTGCCTTACCTTTCGCCTTAAATATATATATCCGTCATCTAGTGTCTGTAACACAAGCATCATTAGTTGCTTAAAATGGGGCTAGTTGATAGGTGTGAATGTTTGAAGATATTTATTTATTATTTAATTGTAAGACTTCCTTGAAGTTTTTACGAACAGTTTGTTGTTAGTAAAGAAAATTTGATAATGGGTGGCAATTTTGACTAATTTAGGCAAAATTGTGCTAATAATGATTATCTAATTACGATCGGTAACCGAAGGCCGTGTGGTTGACGCACATCATTCTTTAGGCTCCATTTTCTGTCATTGTCAAGCTAATTCTATACTGAGAGAATGATGAATCGAATTCAACTACACACACATGTAAAACATGGTAAAAACATAATGAAAAGCGGTTAAGTAACACAGAAAACCGGATTTTGTTGTGGTGTTAAAAATAAAAAAAAATCTTTCAAGATATAGGAAATTGCAAATCGATAAGACATTCCTCCAGTAATTCATTCTGATAATAAAAATAGTATTCGTTCACGTGAAAAAGTTTTTTGCACAATTTAAGATTTAAAATAACCATCCAATAGCATAAGACCCGGCGCACATGATCAGGATTTTAGGTGATAAATAACATCATATATTAGATCCTTACCTATGAAATTGGTGTTTTTATTCTGTCTTAGTATTTTGCTTGTAACTATTAAGATTCAGAGTATTCCTAAAAAATAATTACCTCGTCCAAAAAAAGACTATATTTTTGAGCTCTTTTGATTTGTTTTCATAATTTGTTGTAAGTTTAATTATGTTAAAATTGGACACGGAGACAACTCTTTTTAAGTGCCAATCGAATACATAATTTTATTTGCATTCACTTAAAAACGATTTTTTTATATGAAGTGTGATATTACACATATTACTAAAGCTTGTCTAATGATAGATGCCAAATATTATTATCTTTGGATTTATCGTTGTGAAGAAAACTGAAAAAATTTTAGTATGGAAAATGCAGAATTCCCCAAAATCTCCATACAAAACACCAATTTCATAGGTAAGGACCTAATATTTTAATGGATAATTTTGTGATGTTAATTTCTTATTTGACTACAAATTTTATTTTGTACTAACTTTAAAAGTAGTTGTGTATAAGTAGTAACACATGACATAACAAATCATCACGCCTCTTTCCGCGAAGGGGTAGCTAGAGGTGTTAAACGCCCACTTATCGCCAGATTTGTTAAGTCCCCATGTAACAGGTGGTGAGCCTGTTGCCATGCACAATGTGAGGCGAGCGATATTCACAATGAACTGTAGATAAGTTTTATTTAAACTTGTTGGATCGAACCTGCGTTTCCCGCGGCCTCTCGAACGAGTAGTGAACTATACCCTACGTCGTTATTTATTTTAAAATGTACATCTATTGCAGTTAGTATACATTTAGATTATTTACGATAGAAGTCCGCTCTGTACGCTTTGATACAATTTAATTCATAATCTACTTCAAGTTTTGTTAATATTCTACTGCAAAAATAAATTATGTTATCAGCGGGTTTGTTTTAGCTCCGTAAATTTAAGACTAGGGTACACCTAGTCTTAAATTTACGGAGCTTACTGATTATATCAAAACGTCTTAAATAAAATAACAGGCTTAAGCAGTTTATAAAAGAAATGTTGTTTAATTAAGATAGTTTATAATTTAACGTATATTCGCCCCTCCATAGCCTACATAAGTATTTATGTAATTATGTAAACTCAGCTTAACGTGCCTTCCGAAGCACGGAAGAGTACGAGATTAATGGAAGTTACCATTCGCTAGTTGAATAATACAACAGCGTCTTAGTCAGAAGACATTTTTATTAACATAAAGCACACACAGATTTATACACTTTCTACATATAAAAGTGACATGCGTCGTAACAAGATTATTTATAAACCAGCCTGTATTAATTAACTGGCCTATTATAGTCTCCAACACGCACCCTTAATCTGTTACGATGTATAACAAAACACATTTAATAAAAAAAAATATCAATAAACTATACTATTAGAAATTATTTATAGAAATTATTTAATTATACATATCTTGTGCACGCACCCTTAAACCGTGCCCCCTTAATGGAAGTTACCATTCGCTAGTTGAATAATACAACAGCGTCTTAGTCAGAAGACATTTTTATTGACATAAAGCACACACAGATTTATACACTTTCTACATATAAAAGTGACATGCGTCGTAACAAGATTATTTATAAACCAGCCTGTATTAATTAACTGGCCTATTATAGTCTCCAACAGAGATCACAATGTTTTGGTCACCCATCCACGGCCTGACAAGTGCGAAGGTAACTCTGTTTTCATATCGAAAGCCAGAACATACTAACCGAGCCACCCATGCTCCTCAAAGTTTTTTGTCATTTTTGATAATGATATAAGTTAAATAAGGGTAATAAATAATTACCAAAATTTTACATTGCATGTAACAGGAAGTCTAATTTCCTAAAAGTAAAAAACCATCAACAAATTAATTTATCAGGAAACCTTTTTACTAACAGACCGCTTCCTTTGCTTTTAGGTGTCAAGGCACAAGAGGACACGCCTAAGGTTGACCTGATCCAAAGGATTACTGGAGCTTTCGGCAAATACCAGTTATGGCTATGTCTCTTAATATTCCTAACGAAGTTCCCAGTCGCCTTCCACCAAATGGCCATAATTTTCTTGGCTCCAAAAACCCCATACACCTGTATGGACTCCAACAGTACGGATTTATGTCCGTGTTCAGAACCTGAGTATGACAGAGCGATCTTCACCGACACAATCATATCAAGGTGGGACTTGATATGCGAGGACAAATGGCTGACTAGCTTTACACAAACACTGTTCCAATTGGGCACCCTTGTAGGAAGCGTCTTCTTCGGAATGGCTTCTGACAGGTATTTGTAACATTTGGTATTAAACTCGCAACTGTTTCCTCTGTATGGTTACCCTTTTCTTACGTAATTTTACCCGAAACTGAAGAATTTCTCGTTTGAAGGATGAAGTGAAATAAATGGGTATTTGAGTTTACCTCGTATGCCACCAGTTAGTAGTGTAGGATTAGATGACTGAAATCACTCGTCATTACGTTAGTTTATATTCGTTTGCCAACATGTTAAATAAAAAAGGCTGTAGAAGTAGGCACAATTTAATCAAATTATCATATCTCAAAATCGGCAAAAAGTTTTAGCAAAATACTAAAGAATTTTTTTTTTCTTTCAGATTCGGGAGAAAAAAACCTATGTTAGTGGCTGTGGTGATACAAATTACAATGGGAATAGGCGCAGCTTATGCTCCCACCTACTGGACTTTCACCTTCGTCAGATTCTTCGTGGGCATGTCTGTGGGGGGGACGATGGTGACAGGATTCGTGATAGTCATGGAATTCGTGGGGACCCAATACAGAGACGTGGTCTCAGCTCTCTACCAATCTCCCTTCAATCTAGGACATATGCTACTACCAGTGTTTGCATACTTCATAAGACGGTTTTCAGACTTTCAACTGGCTATTTCAGTACCTACAATTATTTTACTGTCGTACTTCTTCCTAATACCTGAAACACCAAGATGGTTGATAGCTGTTAAGAGAACTGACGAGGCTGTAAAAGTTTTGGAAAGAGTTGCTACAGTGTAAGTACATTATTTATCTCGATTCATAAATCTGTAGGTTTAGGAATTCGAACATCATTATTAATGTTGTTTAAAACTTTCAGGAACAAGCGTCCGACTGCAAATATTAAAGCTGACGTGGAAGCATACCAAAAAGCTATCGAGACGGACAATCAAAAGAGAGGAACAATAGTGGACCTGGTGCGAACTCCGAATATGAGGAAAAATATAATCGCGATGTCCTTCAACTGGCTAGCGTGCAGTTATTGTTTTTATGGAGTCTCTCAATACGTGGGGCAGCTAAGTGGTAACATATTCGTCAACGTTGCAGCGAGTGCCAGCGTCTCTTTGCTCGGCTCTCTTCTAGCTATTCCATTGTTCAAGTTTATAGGGAGGCGTACAATTGTGATAGCTTTTAATTTTATAACAGCAGCATGTTTAATTATTCTAGCTGTGATCCCCGAAGGCGTTGGATCGGTTGTATTTGCTAGTATAGGTGTAGTAGCTAGTTTTATTGTATTTGTAACAGTTTATTTATATTGTACGGAATTGTTCCCAACCGTAGTTAGAAATGCAGCAGTAGGGTTTTCATCGATGATGGCTCGAGTGGGGTCGATGGTAGCACCTTTTATTATAGAATTGAGAGATATATCTCTATGGATGCCACCTGTAGCATTTGCCATTTTACCACTTATTGCTGGCTGTGTAGCATTTGTCATGCCAGAAACCAAAGGCTGTGAATTGATGACTACTATTGAAGAAGGTGAACGATTTGGGAAGAGTAAGAATGATAAGAAATGACAACTGGATATTAAAGCATAGGAATAAGAATAACGGTAAAGATATATTTCCAGTTTAGAATATATAAACTGGAATATATCTTTACCGAGGACGTCTTTATAATAATTGAGGACGATGTAAGGCCAAAGAAGGTTGTGTTATTTGAACAAGTACTTTTAGAATTAGGCTGGCATGAACTGCTGAATTTATTGTATAAGATATAGTGATAATGTGAGTTGTATTTGTATGTAACTTTTTTGCTAAAACCTAGGAGATATTAAATTTTAACTGTGATGACAGTAAAATCATATTATGTGACTATTATTATTTAACTTTATATACACTTCATATCTTAGTAAAAATTTAAATGGAAGTTTATTCCGACCTCCGTGGCCGAGTGGTCTGTACGCCGGTCTCAAGGAGTCGACATCTCGAGAAGTCCTGGGTACGATCCCCAGTGAATTTTCAGACACTTGTTCTCCAGTCTTGGATATTCATTATATTATGTATATTCTCAATAATTACATGTATTTAACTATTAAATATATTTGTCCGTCATCTAGTATCCGTAACACAAGCAGCATTTAGTTGCTTAAAATGGGACTAGTTGATAGGTGTGAATGTCTAAGGATTATTCTGAAACCTAAAATATTAAATTGTAGCTGTAAATGACAAAATTTCTGTTGTTGATCCTGTAAAAACTGCGAGTGCTATTACAATTACGTAAAATGTAATTCAGTAGTTATTAAAGTACATAATCCTTAGCAAAATAAGATTATTTCACATTAAGATCTTGCGTTTCCTGTTTGATGTTTTGTTTTAATGGTACCTATTTGACTACTGTGACTTCTTTTTTTTTTCATCGTCACTCTGGATTATGATGATTACTGTCTGGATTATGGGAATTACTTTACACTCTGGATTATGATGATTACACTCTGGATTATGGGAATGCTTAGTGCGAATACTATTTTTTTAAATAACCATAACTTATAATAATTGCTTGTTATTTATCAATAATAATGGTGGTATTGTGTTCGTGTGGGTTATATTTTTATAAATAAAATAAAAGGTATCGATGTGTGAATGTTCTGTTAAACTATTAATTTATTGAACAAAACTAACATGAAAGACATAAAAGTGTTAACTATGCGAGAAATAATACTAATACCATTACATAGCGGATATAGAAATGGCCTTAGTCAAATATAGATAATTCTATATCTATATTTACATGCGAATTTTCCTTGTGGATCAGCTATGATTACCGCATATAGGTAACTGTTATTATAACTATTACAAAAACAATGTTGTGTTTTGATTTTCTGAATTATTTTATGACTTTAAATATATGATATTAAAGTATTCGATCGGGATGATATTTGATCGAATGGTATTCCAGTTTCAAGGTGTAGCCACCAGGTTATTTTATAAAATAATAATGGAAACATAATAATGTAAATGTAATCTAATGAACTATGAAAAGTGGAATTAACGTTTTCTTTAAAATTATAACTAAATAGAATGAAATATCTCTTGTTCACATTTTTCTGAATTTGCTACACAATGTTGTGTTAAATATACACTTGTGCAATATAACGGTATTTATTTAAAGTGGCTATTATATGACAAACTTCTACACGTGAAGCCTTGGTAATAAGTAAGGAAAATAGGAAATGAGCAATTGTAAACTATTTGCGGCAACATAATGAGATTTAGAAACATTAAAGTTACTGTTATTGTTATCATGTAAATCGGTCCTATCATTTATGTGATTTGTTGTAAATAATTTGTTATTTAATAAAACAAGTACAATGTTTCTGAACTTGCATTTTTATTTGTGTCCTTTAGAGTTTAAATACAGAACCGGAGTAAAATCTTCGTCGTCATGACAAAATAGCCACGTCTGCTCAAAAAAATAGCATGAATTCAATGAGCCTCTGGAAATGATAACATTTCCTCTAAAATGATTTTACCCCTTCTCAATGAAGTGATCCCCGTCTTGACTCATATTTTTAACTCTTCTTTTTCCAGTTGTTGTTTTCCTTCGGCATGGAAACAAGCCCACATCATACCGTTACCTAAAGTTCCAAATCCTAATTCCTTTTCCGACTTCCGACCCATCTCGATTCTCCCTTTCCTTTCCAAGGTCCTCGAGCAGTTAGCATAGAAGCAGCTGTCTCATTTCCTATTCTCCAACAACATAATGAATCCGTTCCAGTCTGGTTTTCGTCCCGGTCACAGTACAGTAACTGCACTTATCCAAGTCTCCGACGATATCAGGCTGGCAATGGAAAACAAACAACTGACTCTCCTTTTGCTTTTAATGCTGTGAACTTCGATATCCTTCTTGACATTCTTGATTCCTTAAATGTTTCTAGTACTGCCTTGTCCTGGTTCAAATCATACCTTTACCGCCGGTCCCAATGCATTCGTGACGATAGTAACCTATCTGATTGGTACGATCTTTCAGCAGGTGTGCCTCAGGGAGGGATACTGTCGCCTCTTCTGTTTTCTTGCTTCATAAATTCTGTGACTGGGATAATTGCTTCAATGTACCATTTATTTGCTGACTTACAAATTTATCGCCATTCAGAGGTAGCTGATATTAGTGACGCTGTCGCTGCACTAAACGCGGATCTGGAGCGCGTCAATGGCTGGGCTAACTCCTATGGTCTTCTAGTCAATCCCTCCAAAACCAAGGCGTTAATAATTGGAAGCCGTTATATGCTGAATCAGGTAAACACAACTTCCCTACCACCTATGGTCTTGAATGGTTCTATAATACCGTTAACCTGTTCGGCAAAAATTTAGGAGTAATTTGCGATGGCAGCCTGAGCTGGAAGGTTCATGTGAATGATGTGAGTCGTAGGGTATTCTCTTCTTTTCACTCCCTCAAGTCTCTTCAGTACTTCTTGCCTATACCTACGAGGATTTCCCTCGCTCAGTCGCTGTTGTTACCAATTATTGACTACGCGGATGCCTGTTATTTAGACTTAACAGAAGATCAGTTAAATAAACTAGAGCGTCTACAAAATTTTTGCATTCGCTTCATATTCGGCCTGCGTAAATACGACCATATTTCCCAATTTCGGTCTCAACTTAAGTGGCTTCCCATTCGGCTTCGAAGAAATTCTCATATTCTGTCTCTTCTATTTAATATCTTGCATAACCCATCTTATCCCTGATATCTTCGCGAGCGCTTCCAGTATGCTCGTCCAAAAGATGCTCCTTGCAGATCGCATCTCCGCTCCCTGCTTAGGTTGCCATCTCAATCATTTCGCACCGACTTCTTTCTGAACTCGTTCATAGTTCGTGCGGTTAATCTCTGGAACTCACTGCCTCCTTCAGGGCGCGATTGTCAAACACTCATGCTTTTTAAAAAACGACAATAGGAACACTATCTATCTTCAATGTAGCTTCTATTTTATTAAATGATTTTTCTCTCTAATATCTTTTCTGTTTCCGATTTATCATCATCCCACATCCCGTTCATTTATTGTATGTTTATGTAGTCTATGTAGTTTATGTATATATGTGTGTATTTACATAATATTATGTATTATTATTATGTATTTTATTTATATTTAGGTATATATTTATTTTGTACACGCGACTCAGCTTTTTTTTTTGTCAGCACTTCTCCTATAGCAGGTGGGTTGTTAGACATTTCTATTAGAAATAAGCCCTACCTTTTGTACTTTTGTCTTTTAATGTTCTCCTGTTCTGTATTTTGTGTACAGTAAATTGTTAAATAAATCTTTGCATACTGAAGAAAAGTAGAGAATTCCACTGCATAATACTAAAAATATTTCAGATAATGCTATTACGAGACCCAGCAAGTATATAAGGCATTAGCAAACGTTACCATTACATGGGGCAGTAAAATTGTAAGATATTGTTCGCTAATGTCACACCACATATTATATTGTTAAGAATATGCAGATTCATTTTGTACAGTAGGACGAAATTATAGTGATGACATGTTGGTTGAAAATTGATTCTTAGCTGCTATATAGACGGAAGACATTTTAAAAACCATGTTGATAAAGCGAGGGTAGAAACTTGTTTGAGTTTCTTGCCCGTTCTTCTCAGAACAACTAACTACTAACAGTAACTAGTTTTCTGTATCACAAAATTTTGTAAAGTGCTTTTGACATTCATAAGCATGCGCTAAGACGCATCTCATTTAAACTGAATAAACGTTTTTTTAATTTAGAAAAAAAAACCACCTGTGGAAATTGCATTTCCTTACAATTTCTAAAGGTTATCCAAGTAATTTTTAATGCCTCTTTTTCGTTTCAATTCGGTACATGTCCACAGGGCTTATTTACAAGCTTATTAAAAAAAATTACATTAATTGAAATTAATGTCAATTTTTTTACAATAGTATAGTCCATTATATTGCTATACAAAATTATAAAGGGGTCCAAGCGAAATGTTGGTGTGAATATGATTATCCCAAGAAGCATTTGGGAAACTTAAATGTAACTTTGGTAGAACTTGATAAGCAGTAACTTGCTCGGAATGTAATTTAAAAAATAAGAAACGAAAAGAGGGAATTTGTCACAAAACACGCCAAAAAGCGTCGCCTACCCGATAACAATGACAATGGCAATAAACTTGCAATGTTTATTTTCGAAGTGTTATTTTAGACTTTAAAATTTTCAGTATGGTGCTTGTAAATGAATTAATCGGAAACTTTGGGAAGTACCATTACTATTTGTGTTTTATTGTGTTCATCAACAAGTTTGGGGTGGCCTTCCATCAAATGGCAATCATATTCCTCGCTCCACCTGCTGAGTATGTGTGCCCAAACAACAGCAGCTGTTGTGATGACCCTGTATATGATAAAACTAAGTTTACCAGAACCATAGTGACGGAGTGGAACCTCATATGCGATAGAATTTGGTTGAAAGAATTCACACAAATGCTGTTTCAGTTCGGGGTATTGGCTGGAAGCTTTTTCTTCGGTGTTGCTTCAGATAAGTGAGTTGATTCTTGATTGTGTCAGTTTATTGAAAAAAATTTAACGAGTTTCATGAGTAAATTCTGCATCTGTTTAAGTTCAATTCATGTCGTGTGTTTCAAATTCAAAATTCGATTAAATGCTGCTATAAAATTTGCTGATGAATGTAAAAAATATTTTACAAAAACCAAAAAATTTAAGCCTGTATGCTACCACTTCTACACACACTACCTCCTGGTCTCCACTCATACACACATATAATTGCTTTCTTATTTTAAATAGTGACCACTTTACTATCAATTAATCACACAAACAATGGTGCTGTCAATTGATGGCATGCGAAATTCGGAAATCTTGATCTATTAAAATTTTAAACAAATTCATTGCAGGTACGGCAGAAGACCCACCTTAATAATATCGGTAGTATTAGAAGTATTCTTCGGCGTAATGTCTTCCTTTCTCCCTGACTACTGGAGCTTTACTATCGTACGGACAGTCTTGGGATTTGCTGTTGGAGGCATTATGGTGGTCGGATTTGTCATAGTCATGGAATACGTGGGAAATGAGAACAGAGACGTCGTGTCAGCACTCTACCACGTTCCGTTCACCATGGGCCTCGTCTTCCTGACTTTATTCGGATACCTGATAAGAGATTACGTGTACTTCCTACTGGCAATTTCACTCAGCAACGTTGTTCTTCTGCTGTACATATGCTTACTACCCGAAACACCAAGATGGCTGCTAGCGACTAACAAGACAATCAAAGCAATTAGTTTAATGGAAAGAGTTGCGAAAATGTAAGTATAGGCAATTTTCAATGGAAGTAAACACAATACATATCTAAACAGTAATTCCTTTTTTTTGTATGTCATTATGTAAAAATGCCTAGATGGTCTTTATGTGCTATGTTCACATGTCTCGCTCGGCAGGCAAAGAAGAATAAGTAAATAATTCCTTTATTCTTCCTTATGTCGAACATGATGATAGTGACAAAAATAAAATTTAACGAACTGTTATTTCAAGGGGCTCGGTGGCGTAGTGGTTAGTACGCTTTGCCTTTCGATTGAAAATAAAGCTACCTTCGCCATAGTCAGGCCATGGATGGGTGACCGCAACTTTGTGATCTTTAGTTCCTCCGTGCTTTGGAAGGCACGTTAAGCCGTTGGTTCCGGTCGCTATTGCGACTGTTTCTACCCACCAACCCGCATCGGGCTAGCGTGGTGGTGTTACTCTTCCTCCTCCATGAGGAAGGCCTATGCCCAGCAGTGGGATGCATATGGGCTGAGTACAGAACTGGTATTTTACATATACATATATACTTTTTATTTATTTACAACTAGCTGTTGCCAGCGACTTCGTCCGCGGTAACTACGGTTTTTATACTATCCCACGGAAATCCTTCAATTTTTCGGATTAAAAAGTACCTTAGATGTTGACCAGGGATATTAGTTATCACCATGCAAAATTTCACTGAAATTGGTCCAGCCATTTCGGAGATTTGCCATTACAAACAGACAAACGGAAAAACAGACAGAAAAACAAAAAAAAAAAAACTTTTTTTGGTATTTCCCCTTTTTTATTATTTTCTATGTACAGACATTCTCTTTCTCTTGACCTCTGCAGTTTTATTATAATAATATGTATAGACTACGCTTTTACCTACTTAATATAAAAAAAAACTTAACTTAAATTAGCCAATACTTACCTATCTATCTAAAAACCTATGCGTACCTACTACTCTTCATCTAAAAATAAATAAAATGTAAACTATTAATAATTTGTAATTTGAACGCATATTAAAAACTTATAGGTACTTATTTTATGAAAAAACAACTGAAGAAATCTAAAATAAATTATTTAAAGACTAAAAGTCGAGTTAATAAACACGGTTTGTTAGTAACAATTATTGTCTGTCAATAAGGTCGAACGCTCTGAACACCTCCCGCCGCGGGTCGCGTCGAGCGCGGCGACCATTACACAAAAATAATCCTTATAGCATGATTCAGTATTCACGCGCGATCGTTTATTAGCATATTTCATCTATAAATTTGGTGTTTCTAAACCGATTTCTATGATTCTTTTTTTATTGAATATGTAATAATGTAAACTTTTTTTTATAAGGGATGAGTGAGAGTGTTATAAACGTAAGAGTAGACAAATATAATCAGTAAGCTCCTAACTGTTTAGCTATTGGGAGTTACACGTGTTATTGTGAGTCAACCATAAAAGATAAACATATGCTGTTTTTGGTTTGTTTTTATATAATTTTATGGAGAACATTTCCGTCATACATGATTTCTATGTAGCTGTAACTATTAATACTGCACACGCGACAGAAGCTTAAATAATGGAGTAACTTCTCCCGTTTTCCGAACATTCCCCTTCACTGCTTTGCTCCTATTGATCGTAACGTGATGAAAAGTATATACTATAACCTGCCCAAGAGTATGTAGAATAATTATACCAAGTTTGGTTAAAATCCGTCTAGTAGTTTTTGTTTCTATAACAAACATACAGACAGACAGACAAAAATTCTACTGATTGCATTTTTGGCATCAGTATCGATCACTAATCACCCCCTGATAGTTATTTTGGAAATATATTTCATGTACAGAATTGACCTCTCTACAGATATATTATAAGTAAAGATCAAAACCAATTTTGTAAGATCTTTTTTTTACATAAACATAACATAATATCATCACGCCTCTTTCCCCGAAGGGTTAGGCAGAGGTGTTAAACACCCACATTTCGCCAGATATGTTAGGACCGATGTTATCTTATCTCTACAAAAAAGAGAGTTTAATCGGTCTTCCCTAAACGTAGATATCGTAAGTTATTTGAAGAAAGATAAATGTTTTCTTTCCAGAAACAAATTACCTACTGAAGATATTGGACATAAGATAGAAATTTACCAGCTGGAACATAGAAATACCGGCCAAAGAAAAGGGTCTCTGGCAGCGTTATTTGGTTCACAAATCTTAAGGAAGAATATCATGATTATGTCCTTCATTTGGTTGTCTTCCAGTTACTGCTTCTATGGAATGGCTTATTACATCAGTCACTTGACTGGAAATTTGTTTGTCAACGTCATGGCTTGTGGCTGCGTCTGTTTCTGTGCCTGTATCATCGCTATACCTTTGATTAAATTTTTTAATCGGAAAACTATTGTGATTTATGCAAATGTAGCCACAAGCGTCTGCTTATTAGCTATCGCCGTTGTACCTGAAGGCGAAGCATCTCTGGTCTTCGGGATTATTGGAGTGTTATTCAGTTACATGATATTTGTAGTTGTCTATTTATATTGTTCAGAAATGTTCCCAACAGTTGTTCGCAACGCGGCTATAGGTATATCTTCAATGATGGCTCGAATAGGCTCAATGATAGCTCCATTCGTGGCTGACTTTAGACCGTACGGACAATGGTGCGCTCCGGTTGCTTTTGGTGTTTTCCCATTAATGGCAGCGGGTTTGTGTGTGCTATTACCAGAAACAAAAGGCTGTGAGTTGATGATGACTATCGAAGAAGGCGAGGCGTTTGCAAGAGAACAGCGGGCTAGACGACGAAGGGCTTCTGAGACAGAAATAGCTGAAGGGATAACTTAATTAGGAATTGGATTGCGGTCATATAATATATGCTGAAGTTAAATTAAATTGTTTGATTTCATATTTGTCTTTTCTCAAACCATTTCTTGAAGTATTAATGAAATTGCGTAACGTGTTAAGCTGATCGACGTAATCAGGTTTAGTAGGTCATGTAAGGGTTCTAATCCGGTGGCCGCGTAGGGCTTCGCTGTTGCCGAGTCAGTGCAGGCCTGCGAGCCATGGCGGCAGGCCTCTTGCTATGTGCAGCCTGGTATTATACTATTCTCTCTGGTGAGGCTTAATAGTTGTAATACCATTATGTACTTTATAGCTTAGTCTTCATTTCGAAATCATATGTGCTGTGCATCATTGCTCATCAAAAATGTATGTATTATCGACTCACTTCATTCGATTTACCCATAAACATAACATTTAAATTTGTACTTTAAAATTATTTACTCACAAAGTGATTGTTTTTATAATTAGCATTTCTTGACAAAGTTCAGCTGTTGAGGAAACATTCATAATCTTAAATTTTTCAGGTTTCTATGTCCTTTATTGTCCCGTTCTGTATATTATGTTCATCAATCATAGATGGTATCGAAAAGTGGTCGATGTATTGTTTGCGCTTTGGGAACTTTATCCAGTGGTAAGATACTTAAAGATTTGTCTTAGCCTCTTTTACTCGGATTCAGTTCTAATATTAGTTTTTTTGCTGCTTTTAGATATACCCCTAAGTTTATCACATGCTTTTAAAAGTTATTTTATATTTGTTTTCATTTATCATTCAGTTTTCATTATTTCCTCTTATTTCTTGTATTTATATCCGTGTTGTTTTATATTTGCAGGCGTTATTTCAATGCTGCTGCAATACGGAGATACATCATTATGGGGATTACGTAAATCCAAATGAAAAGACTATATTAGTTATGAATCATCGCACAAGGATTGATTGGAATTACGTATGGATTGGCCTGTACCATGCTACTCAAGATCCTAATAAAATCGAAGTGTGTACTTGTAAAGAGACTAAAGTGTCGGATATCAGAGAAGATTGCGATTTATTGGATACGTTGGCGGGAGGGAAGTCCAAGCTGAAGTTTGTGCTGAAAGATGAACTGAAAATAGTCCCTGGATTAGGTAGAAATCTGTTATAATAATAGACACTTTGCTATGGTTTATTTTGGTAATAGGAAAATATCACATTTATATGAGTGAACGAACCATTTTGGGTTCTTCAAAATATCATTTCGGTGTTTTTCTGCTTTGAAAGATTTACAATACTTAACTGAATTTTAATATAAAAAGAACAAAAACACTTATTTTTACTTCGTATGTCCGGAAATAATTCCAGGGATACGTAGGTTGTCACATTATTTACAAGGTTCTTACAAAATGGCTAAAACAATTTATATAGTGTGCAAAGAGTGTGCTGGGGAAAAAACGACGAGGTCGACCCATCATGCTCATGTCGATATCGAACGAGCCGCAGGAAAGATCTGGATGCGGTTTGCGTAAAACCGAAGGGATTGGCACAACAGAGAGGAGGCTTTTACCCTGCAGTCGGGGATAACAAGCTGACATGATGATATTGATGATGAAAGAGTGCGCAACGCTACGGTTACTGTTTACCTCAAACTGTATCGTTAATTCGATGCCTTAAATGGTTTTCAGGTTGGATAATGCAACTGAACTATTTCCTGTACGTGAAGAGGAACTGGCAGGAAGACCAGCTGCACCTCTCCCAGTTCGTGGATTACTACAAGAAGATGGACTGCCGCTTCAGAGTCTTGCTGTTCCCTGAGGGAACTGACCTCAGCGAGGATAATAAACGACGTAGTGACAAATATGCAGTTGCTAACAATTTGACGGTTGGTTTTAATAAAAAAGATTTCCAAACTCCATTAAATAACGTTTGGTTATAGTCGTTGGAGGGGAAAAGTTCTCGAGGAGGCCTCGTACTGGGCGGTGCGATGTTGGCGCAGGAGCTGCAGGATCGATCGTTGTGTACTATTGGACGCTTGCATGCTTGGTGGACAGGCTCCCCTAATTGACACAACCACTGTCGATTCTCGACCATTCTCATCCAGCGCGGTCATCCAACTCCCAGTCTTTCGTATCCCGGTTTCTGCGCGAGAACTTTACGGCCTCAACCGCCGTCCGCGTCGTCAGTTCAAGTAATTTTGCTAACGCTTATTAACATCTACCACAAATCCAATCATACTTCGTTTCCAGAGGTACTCGTTCGTCTTGCACCCGCGCACCACGGGCTGGGCGGTGCTGTGCTCGCGGCTGCGCGCCACCGGCTTGACGTCGGTGTATGACGTCACAGTGGCCTACGAGGCGCCTACGCAGACCGAGGCCGATCTGCTGCGCGGGCACTTGCCGCAACATGTGCATTTTCTGTTTAAAAGGTGAATGTTGTATTATTAGTTTTTTTTATTTAATTGTATTATATGTTGTATTATAATAATCTACTAGTTAAGTTTATTTTTAAGCACTATTGCAATTGGTTTAGGGTTCGTTCTTTACGCAATTAATCTTAGAAATAATAAAAGGTATTTAAAGAAAAATAATTTTTCCGCCGCGGGAATCGCGGGTTCGACCCGACCGCTTGTACCACTGAGTTTGAATAAAACTTATGTGCAGTTCATTGTGAATATCGCTTGCCTCACATTGTGCCCGGTGCATGGCTACAGGCTCGCCATCTGTTACATGGGGACCTAACATATTTGGCGAAACGTGGGTGGTAACACCTCTACCTACCCCTTCGGGGAAAAGGCGTGATGATATGTTATGTTATTTTGTTAAAGACATATCATGAGCTATTAAATAACAAGAATAATCATTATTCTTTCAGATATCCCATTGATCAGATCCCACAAGACGAGGCGAATTTGCGTGTTTGGCTGAACAATCGCTGGAGTGAGAAAGAGAACTGCTTACGAAAATTTCACACTAATGGTAAGTTAAAGACCAATTCAAAATCATCAATGAAATCAGTGTACAATCACATAGAATTGTGTCACACTGAAGCATTTTAAAACTAAACTGTTATGATACAAAAGTATTTCATTATTGTTATATGACATTGTCCTATAGTCCTATATTGTTTGTTTTTACTGTTTATGATTTACTAGTACATGGCCAAACGCCATCGCCATCGCTTTTCTCTCAACTTCTCTATCACTAGAGCATTTTAATTTTTACTTCTATCCATGCCAACAATGAATGACGTATCGTCTTTAAATGATACAGTCTCACATAATTTTTTAGAATAAAATCACATCACATTCATGAACACTAGCGACATTAGTCTTTAAGTCCGCCATGTGTACTTTTTCTGTAATGCACAAAAGCTTAAATAAATAAATAAACACTTGACAGCAGAAGCGCTAGAGCGCATTAAAGTACTTAAATAAAAAATCAAAGCATATAAACCACTGCGAAATTAAGGCTTTAAATTGTTTGGTCCTTTTGGGTGTTTTTTTGGTTAATTGTTCTTCGTTTGGTTGATCTTGTTTATTATCATTTCAGGGTACTTCACAGACGCTTCAACCAACAAGATTCTAGTGGAAAGACCACCTCGGTCGTTGGGGACTGCGGCCATGGGCTTTGTCTTCTGGACCATCATAGATATCTTGTTCATGTACTACTTATATAATAGTGTGATTTTCCAATTCTGGTTTATATATAACAGCCTGCTCTTTGTCTTCGTTACAAAGTATTTTGGGGGTTTCCAGAACATTCAGTACAAATTGCTTGATGTATTAAAATTAGAATAATTTTGAAACTAAAAATACTCAATAGTAGTCAGACTATACAAGACCAAGACTATCTTAAAATCCTTAAAAAGATTTTTAAATTTTAAACGTTAAGCATTTTGGATAAATAGTTATTGATTTATTTGTAGAAAAAGTGACATAAACTAAACAGCAACCCTACTCTCTAACCAAATCAATAAATATGAATTGGGTTTCTATCATTTCGTTGTTTCGGACACTGTTTTTGAAATTAACAAAGGGCATGATATTTGATAATGCATTAAATCAATATTGATTTGTCAACATTACGTTACAGAGTATCAAGAGCAGCAGATTTGCAGGAAACCTTATCCATACTTCTATACTTACTAATATTATAAAAGCGATGTAACTCTGTCTGTCTGCCTTGCTTTCACGTCAAAACTAGCGAACCGATTAAATTGAAATCTGGTACACAGATAGTCTAGAGCCTGAGAAAGGATTTACTTTTTATCCCCGATATTCCCATGGGAACGGATACCACGCGGGTGTAACCGTGGTTATCAATATCTGCTCGACCGAGTATTATGTGACATATTCCGACAAAAATCTAAATGTAATTTCATTCAAAAATTTCTCGGCATTGTAAAATAATGATAGCAACAGAGCTTTATCACCATGACAACAATGAATCAAATGACACTGACAAGAAATGTAATATTCATTATTTTAATAATTAGAGGTTTTAGTTCAACTATTTATAATAAACATTTTGCTAATAAGAGGTAGGAATGTAATGTTAAGCACTTAAAAAAACAATGCAGTGTTAACAAACATCCAAAAACTTTTTGTAAACTTTTATTGGCGTTAAATCAATAGCCACGCGAACGACGTCGCGGACACAGCTAGCCTAAAATAAATTGCTTCCACGAAGTGAGATTGTAGTCGAGTCGTGTGTATGTCATTTTTGTATATTTTGTCTATACTCGTAGTAAGGTTGAATTTAAGAAATCTGTGAATTCCCAATAATGCCAAAGATTTGTAAATAGGTTTAAAAATTAGAAGACGTATTAAATAGTATTATAAATCAAAGCAAATGTGTGTTATTTTAAATTTACATCAATAATAGGTCTTTACCAATGAAATTGCTGTTTTTTTCTCTCTTAGTATTTCGTCTGTCACTATTCAGTTTCAGAGTATTCTTAAAAATAATTACCTCCTCTAAAAATATACCATATTTTTGAGCTCTTTTCATTTGTTTTGATTATTTTTTGTAAGTTTAACTGTGTCAAAATTAGAAACGAACACAACTCTTTTTAAGTGCACACCCGAATACATCATTTGATTTGCATTCACTTAAAAACGATAAATAATGTTTATGAAGTGTGATATCACACATATTGCTAAAGCTTGTCTAATGATACATGCCAAATATTATTATCTTTGGAATTGTCGTTGTGAAGAAAACTGAAAAAATGTTTGTATGGAAAATGCAGAGTTCCTCAAAATCTCCATACAAAACGGCTATTTCATAGGTAAAGACATAACATTATCGTTTATCATTAACCAGTTCTGGTATTGGGAAGTTATAGAACCTAATAGAGCAGTAGGTCTACTATATAGGTCTTCACTATTAGGTCCTGTGTTTTATTTTGTAAAGTAATACCTCTGCCATAATCTTGGTAGACAACGAAGACGACTAGGTATAAGTAATGAGCCTTTCCATCTGACAACAGCAAATGTTATGAAACTCAATAATAATCGCAGAAAAATTTAAGGGAATGTTATTGAGAAGGGTGCAGGATGGATATGTTCCTTAAATATCTTCCACTAATGTAATGGACTTAAAACTGCACAGCCTTGCAATAACTTATAGCGGTGACGGGCTCACCGCCTGTCACGCTGAGTGCAGTCACTGCTTGGTGAAGCGCGGACTATGGCAATGGACTGCTTTTGCGGTGCTTTCGTCTAGTCTCTGACTAACCCTTAGGGGATAATAGTCGTGATTATATTTATGTAATAAAATATCTTCCGGTTGCCCTAATTCTCTATACTTCACAAAAATATTATTTCTAATAGTTTTACATTCGTCACAATGAAATTGTAACAATAATAACATAACTGACACTCTCACTAACTAAATACAGTTTTTAATAATTTTATAGGTACATTTTGTCAGTTATATTTAGTGCAATTGACAGTTGTTTGAAGTGAATCCCATACCAATGCAAAGGGTCTTTAATGCTCATCTGTCAAAATGCACCTATTAAAATATTCAGACGGTAGGTAGGTAAGTCCTAGGCAGAAATTTTAAGGCAATGCGTATTTCCCTCACATAAATCACATTGCATTAATATTTGTTTATAGTTCTGACGTGCAATACGGAATGTTGGCATGCATGATGGTTCGATGAAGTAAGGAATAAGATTTTAATCCTATCTGCCAAATTTTGTCGGTGAGCTTCTGATGTTTTGTGATTAATCAGCGAGTGGTATTTTAATATAATATTTCTAATAATAAATAATATTATATATTTCTTATCATTATTTTCATCCATCCTTCAGCGACTTCCTGCAACCTTCGTCAGATCGTCAGTTTATCATCATCATCATCCGTCACTCGATGGTTTTAGCGCTTTATTTATTGCTTTAATTAATCATTCAAAAGTACTTATAACTGAGAAAAAGAACTGGCCGATGAAAAGTATCTTGTTATAATTTTAAAATGGATGGAACCTGAAAACTTTGTTATTGTCACTACGAGAGGATTTTAGGAAGATGTTGCAGAAATGCTGCTTGGTTGGTAAGGCCCGTAAATAGGATCCCGTTGACAAAAAAGGTAATGCACGGAGCAAATATATCAGTGGACTAAATAGAATTGGATGTTTTGTACTGGATACTGGACAAAAAAGTAGACACTAAAGTCAAAACAATATGAAATATTTATAGAGTTCAGAACTTTATTTTATCATTATTTTGGACCTAATTGTAATTATACAATAATAATTAATACAAAAAATTAATAAATAATTAATAAAATTATTATTATAATTAATTGTAATTATACAATTTTATTTGTAATTGTAATTATATTGTTGTTTGTTATTTACGCGTGACAGACTGTCACGCGTAATCCCTTAGATCAGTCAAACTGACTGACAAAATTCGGCAAACACATAAATTATTATAGATTATAAGACTTATTATGATCTTTTAAATTGCTATGATATTGATTTTGTTAAAATTTTTAACTTTTTTTCATTAGATATATTGAATTGTCTTGGAAAATTAATCGTTAGTTTGACATTTGTAGCATCGGTCCCAAGATAGATCCATGAGGAACTCCATGATAGTTTTAAAGTTTTAAGGGATTGCTATTCAATCTTGATGTCTGTAGATAATGCCAAGGAAAGCAATTTGCGTTATGATAACTTACATTGTTTTTAGACTTTTGTGGTTTGAACTGTATTGTTAATTTTTGATGGTGCAATAAAGAGTTTAATTAACAAAGATTTAATTTTTTAATCTTCTTTTGTTTTTTTTGTATCGCTTCTCCTAAAAGACATTAATATTAATGAGTTTTAACTCTTATTCCCAAATCATCATTATTGTTTGAAGTATTACTGCGCCGGAAATGTTAAAAGTCTGATCACATCCATTGGTGGTATTTTATTCATGTTACTAGAAAGTACTTTTGTGGGTTGCGTTCGAAATAAGGATACACAATAAATTCACAGTCACAGCATTCTATATATTTTATTCTCTACGGAATGCTCGCTTCTTCATATTTAATTTGTTTTTTTTTTAAAATTTTGGAGTGGTCGCAGCTTCAAAGAAAAATGGGATAGTATAAAATCATGGTAATGAAACATGTTTTTATTGTTTTAAAAAGGACTTACGAGTAAGTACGTGGTAATTGACCTGCATTTTCTAGTGCGATTAAGTACACAATCATCGCCTATAAAATGTTTATATTTTATGACACAAGTCGTTATATCAATATTTTTGTTCATTTATAAAAATGTGTCATTCTATAATTATAGAGGAAAAGACCTCTCTTCAAATAAAAAAGATATTTCCCTAAGACTGGTTTTTATAATGGGTATACATGTTCTGGAGGGTCCTGAGTTCATAGACCAGCGCAAAGATTTTAATCATATATACAGTATTGAATAAAAAAATTAAGTACTTAATTTTAATCAAAACACACTCAGCAGTGCCCAATTATCCGCTATGTTTGCAAGAGCTAATACATATAACTTTAATTAGTAGTCACAACGCACCGCCAGACCAGAAAATTCGTGTAAGTACTTCTCTTTAGAGAAATGAGTATTTTTTTTGTAGCGTAAACATTTCTTGAATTTTTTTGACTCATGGTCTATCTTGATTTAGTTAACAATACTTTCCCTCCTTAGTGCAAGGGTTGCGTAGCAGATTGAGTGTGTGATGAAGCTCTACATTTAAGTATAATAAACATTGAGATGAAGTTTAATGCATTTAACTTCTGCAACCGCATCTTGTAAAATTTTCCTTACAGACGGCTCAGAGAGTTCCAAGTCGGTCATTGAAAGTTTTGCCCTGGTGGAATCGAAGATAAAAAAAATATCTTCAGACATTCACACCTATCAACTAGCCCCATTTTAAGCAACTAATGCTGCTTGTGTTACGGATACTATATGACGACTAACGGCTATATTTAATAGATAAATACATATAAATATTCAGAATTAACAATACTTAAATAAACATCCAAGACTGGAGAGCGAATGCCTGTGTTAGAAAAATATAATCAATCAAGAGGGGGTATTTGAATAAATACTGGACAAATAATTACCAATGCATTTATTTCATACCACAATATGTACACACAAATAAAGATTCATTTATTTCAACAAGCTTATACATAAAGCTTCTATTTGCTTACAATAGAACCAGAACCTACATTATTTTTAACCACAATATTCGTAGTAAACAGACACAGTACGATATAATATTACAGAACAAATGATTGCTCTAATAATCATAACATTAGGTATGTACTGCTTTGATAAACATTACAGAATTGGTGAAACTATAAAATATAAAAAATAAAGCAAGGAAATGGGGAGCCCCTAACCCGCCCCTCATGATGGGTGACAACCATTTTTACACTCTCTCCTTCCGACCAACAGGAAGTTCCTTGCCATAGCAACTATCACTAAGTCTAACTTCACATCATCATAATTATCAATATTAACACATCCCAGAAACAATTAAAACATAAAATCATAGCTTTGTTACAACCACTGCAATATAAACAGTTTAAAGTTAAACAGAATTATACTTATCTCAAATATGATGTATCGCCATATAATACGTTATAACTTTAACCATGTAGCCATGTAGCCATGTACTTAGGTACTTTTTAACTTGAATACTAGCAGCGTTTCGTCTAAAAAGGATGATACAATAATAATAATCTCTTCGACTCAGTGCTAGGCCTTATAAATCGTATCGCGGCGCCAACCACCCGGGCGGCGGGTAGATTGACCAATCACAGAGCAACATGTGCTACTTTATTTAAAATATAGTTAATTTAATTTAAATATAAAATGTAATTAATCCAATAATTGTATTGTATAAATTTAACAATTCAAAGGCCTATAGTCTATTCTAATATTTACAAAATAGTCCCAATACTGCCTAGTGAGTAAGGTTACAATGACCAATCAGAAATCAGCACATATTGAATTATTTTTAATAACAACTGTAAGCAGTTTAGAAAATAGTTAAATCAATTCTTTAATTTTATAACAAATTAATAAAGTTCTGATTTATTTCAATATTCATTTATTGATAAGTAACTTTTATGACTGTCGTTATAGTACAGAAACATTGAAAACATTATTCAATTGGCAAACATTTATCAGACACTAAAGCATCATAGAATATTAATTATCATCACATATATTTATGTTTTACATTGGTTTCAATTAACAAACTGATGCTATTGCTTTTTATTAACAATATCCAAGTATTCAATTATTCAGTTACTGTTGTGATTCCGACCAAGTTCACAATGAACTTCATTTCATTTCATCAAGTTCAAAACACTTGACAGTTTTAATTATTTACAAAACATAATGCGAATTTAGATATAACAAAACTATAATGATAATAAAATTACTTTATTTTGCAATAAATATCTCTTTAAATCTAACACCTGTATTCATCACACAAACATCGAGACGAAACAAATGTCGAAAGAGTGGTTGTTACTGGAGGAAGGTACAATTTTTTTATCACACCTTGTTAACCGTAGTCAAATCGATATGATATTTCTGGTGGTGTGTCTACTTCAAATCGGCGTAATAATTTCATGTAACGTATTATTAAATTAGGTGAGGTAAAAACAGTGTTTGATTTAACCGCCTGTTTGAATGGCAGAGACAGAGACATTGTGTTAATAAAACAAGGAATAAACATAAAGAATGAAAAACAAGTACTTTGTGTGGTTCAACACGTGATTGTGTAGTACATATACAATGATTGTTAGCAAATGGTTTGTATGCGCCGATAACAATATGGGTAATAGTTTTCCCATGACATTAATGCCTACTAACCGTTTGAGTCTATACATATAATAAGACTGCAAAAGGCCCGGTGTCTATAGATTGAATAACCCTATTAACTGGTATCTACCAAATCACATTTTTTTGTACATTTTCTCTGTATGTCTGTATGTTTGTGCGCACATCACCAAAAAACTACTGGACGGATTTTGATGAAATTTGATATGATGGTAGCTGAATATTCTGGTTAACATCTAATATTAATAGCATTTATGATATAGTATGTAATTTTACATATGTATATATTATGTTATTTATATATAGTAGTTTATATATGCACCCTATATATGTAATTATATTACACCTACCTTTTCTTTGATTCTATCTCTGCCCAAAGGTTGCTTGCAAGATATTGCTATTAGCTATAAGGCCGCCTGTGTTGCATTGTATTTTTTTTCTTTACTATATTTCTGTGTTTTATCAGTTGCAATAAAGAATTTTATCTATCTATCTATAACTTTTACTACAGGGAATGTCTTAGAGCTTTCATTTAGACCGCCTGATTGTAGGCTAATTATGTTTTAGAAAATGAAATTAAATGAAGGTTGTTAGTGTGTGAAAAGAAGCCTACAGCATTCTTCACGTCTAAAGGTATGAAGGATTTTTTTTAGTTACAATCGAAAAAGTACATATTAAATAATTATTAAAATGTGTTGTAAAGTTTGTATATTAACAAACTAGATGGCGCTGGCTTTTCAAAACTCTATTTTAATTATAGGAAAATTATCTAAATAATTCCTAAACTAATCTTAGACTATTAAAGTTTTACCATGTTTTTTTAGTTTGTAGTGCTAGAGAAAAATACACAATATTACAATTACGTAGGGTAGGGTCCGCGATGAAGTGTTGACTGATGATGATGCGATCATTTGTCAAACTCTCCCAAGATGCATTGTGCATTTCAATGAAAATACTGAAGAAAAAGCATATAAGCCTATGTCTAGCTATCAACTGATGTGGGCTTGAGATGATAGTAATTCCTCTGGTCTAGTGGTCACCACCGGGTGATGATCGGGAGGTTCGAGGCTCAATTCTTATTGGTGGCACAAGTTTTTCTGCTCGGTTTGGCTTCTAAGCCCACCTGGGTAGCTACTACCCACCGTCTTACCTTAAGCTGTCGCCATAATTACAATGTTTTTAGCATTCTTGTTTTTGCCGGAATTAGAGGTACGGTAGCCAGTTCCTCAGTTGTTAAAGGAATATGGTGAGGCTCGCTTCCACCTCAGCCATATTGTCACTTACCATCAGGTTAGATGAGCTTCCCAGAAAAAAAATCCTTATGATACCGCCACGATTTTGACTCGAGCAGATAGTGTCCTCTTGAGCATCCTGGGAAGATGTGATAGAGACCTTAAAAGGTAGAGATGTGAAAGTATTAACAAGCATGTATGTAGCGCAAGGTATATTCTACTGTTGAACGTGAACTTTCTCAAATAACAAAGATGACGTAACGTCCTGCCGTAATATTGGGTCCTTACCTATGAAATTGGTGTTTTTATTCTGTCTTAGTATTTTGTCTGTAACTATTAGGATTCAGAGTATTCCTAAAAAATTATTACCTCGTCTAAAAATAGACTATATTTTTGAGCTCTTTTGATTTGTTTTGATAATTTGTTGTAAGTTTAATTGTGTTAAAATTGCACACGGAGACAACTATTTTTAAGTGCCTCCCGAATACATCATTTTATTTGCATTCACTTAAAAACGATAAATATTTTTTATGAAGTGTGATATTACACATATTTCTAAAGCTTGTCTAATGATAGACGCCAAATATTACCTTTGGATTTGTCGTTGTGAAGAAAACTAAAAAAAATTTAGTAGTGGTGATCCCTACTCCATACATGCTTTTTAGTGGCTATTGTCATCAGGAGTAACAGGTTATGAGGTATGGATATGTTGCTTGCTGAGAACCAAAATAGCTCAATTCAAACTTTGCGAAAAATTTACATTTGCTCAAAAACAAACCTAAAAAGACACGTCACATGCAAATTAAAAAACTGACTATGTATTTCCGCTACACGATGTATCGAGGCCCGCTTTCTTCATTTTACAAAAATAGGAGCCTTTATTTTAATTCTTATTTGAAATAAGTGTGTGATGAGAAAGGATGAATTACATTGTATGGGGATGAGCTTAAACAAGTGGAATAAGAAGCGGTTACCTGCGATAAAAAGAAAGGAAGTGGATGATGACCCACTTGAAACACAGAGAAGAGTGAAGGAGGAAGACATGTTGAACCAACCCCACTTGCAGAGGGTAAAACAATGAATTATATAATATATTTTGTTTTGTATTTTTTTTCTTCTTTTATCGTTGTAAATAAATTATAAAACTATAATATTTTATCTGAGCCGGTATAGCATAAAATAAATAAATAATAAGAACTACTGATTCGATTAAATGCAGTTCAGATGTTGCTGTAGGTCCAACCTAAACAGCTTTCCTTCTATTACTTGATTCGTGATCACACAAAATTATGGATAAAATGTAAATTGGAAATATAATTAACATGCAATTATATCTTGAACTGGGACACAAATCTCATTAGTATTTTTGTCCCACTTCAAGAAATGGTACCTTATCGTTCACTCACTTGCTTACTAAGTATTTAAGTACTTTTGAATCCGGCCCTACTAACTTAATACAAGCAGTTTTTTTACAACAGCTGTTAAAAGCCTTTCGAATCTCAGTGCTCGATACATGTCGAGAGCATGCGCCTGTCTCTATAGGCGCGGGCGCATTGCAATATTCGCAGAATAACGCACAACGTGTAAATCAATTAATTTCGTGTGCCTCGCTAAACCTCATAGTGCAGTATTAGTGTAGTAGTAGTGTTTTTATTACATAAAAAAAAACAAAATGGTGGTGAAAAAGTATGCGATTGAAAATGGTAAGTTTGTGATTTGTCGTTAACTTGTATAGTTAACTATCTTGCATACCGGTTTAGGAATAAGTTGTACGGTAAGACGGTAAGAAAATTAATAACGAAATGAGTTTCGCAGAAATTCTGCAGTTCTTGGTAATATATTCTATGGATCACGATGTTTCCTTCTAAAGCAGGGTTGTTGAGGAAGTGATTATGAGGAAGTGGAGGAAGAAGAGTAATTGCCCAGTACAATTTTAGGGGATGCGGATCGGTCCAGCCTTTTAGGAGGGGTTCAGTGACATATACACTTTCGCACAAGATAATATACATTGTCAAGTTAAAATTAGGGGGGGGGGGGGAGGGGATGGCTCGCTCGCTGACCGTTCAGAGCTCATGTCATGGAAACGTTATCTTTGTCATGGATACGCACATGCGCAGTGAAATTCCTCTTAAATTCCTTTTTAATGTTGAGGGAGCGATAACGGAAGAGGAATTTCATACTTTATTTATCAGGATGCAGTAGCGGTTGAGGAATTTAAAATATTGCGGATCTTGCGCATTATGAGGAAGCGGAAGAGGAATCCTCAGCAACCCTATTCTAAAGAGATAAAACAATGGTGATTGTTTATAAGTTTGGGGTTAATGTGGTTAATTTTATTTAATATACTACGATAAACATTTATGTAATCCTTGACTAAAAGACATGTTATTAAATGGGTCTTATTTTTGAACCACATTTTTCTGTTAGAGAAAGTTGTATAGAAGGGCCCCACAAAAACAAAAAAATATAAAATAGTTTCTCGCTCACCGTTCAGCTATCTAACATAGAAAAGCAAACAAAGTCATCCATGGTATTGATAACCCCGACCCAAAACTCAAACTCAAAAATGTAACCAAACTCTCACAAAGAGCAAGGAAGAAAGGGAAATGTTTGAAAATCGTTTGCGTAAAGCAGACAATTACTCTTATATAGGGTAACAAACGCTTACAGATGGGTACAATGCTTGTTGTTGAAGTCCAGTCTAAAGAGTACTATAGTGATAATTAATGAAAAACAAATACCTATTACAAATTCTCCAAAATTTATATGACAGGTAAATAAAAGTTATAGCGTTAATTTATTGTAAGTCAGCCTATTGGCTTAATGCGATTAGTCTGGTTGTTATGATAGGTAAGTTGTTGGACGGAACCAATATTATCAACAAGGGCGTTGACAGATGTTTCGGCATTCGTTTGTCCAAAACCAGTTTGATATCGCCCAGAAACGATTACCTATAGTGATTATAACGGTACACGCATGAGAGTCAAGGTAACTAATGGTCGCTTGCTTAAGGCGATTCGCACACTGGGCCGCACGACGCATCTTTGAGCGTGGATGCGTGTTCTAACGTTATTTATTTAATAATATATTACAATAATAACTTACAATGGACATATAAAATTAAAAATCCAATAACAGGTTTAATGTTCATTACAATAAATTCAACACGTAACAATTAGTCGGTTGACAAAAATACAGCAGATTAAGTACAAGCTAAAAATAGTTTACTTAAATATCAATACGTTTATAATTTAGGTGGATGTTTGCATAAGAATAAAGGAACTTTAATTATTGCTATACATATATTTATATTAAATTGAAATTGAACACTTATTATAATATATATTCGCATATTCATAAAACATATACATAAATGTGTAATGTAAATCAGTAATTAATCTTTGTTATAAATATTTATACAGTTTGGTCATTCCAATGATCCGTATATAGTAGAAATAATTTAGAAAAGCTTGCAATGGCAACAGTTTTAATTTTATCAATGATGCATCTTTTATAAGTAGTGTTGTGCACCTCTTTTGTACTTAGTTTTAAGCTCTTTGGTATTCGAATTTGACATCAAAATTCCAAGTGTTTTGTCATACTTTTTATTATTGATTTTTCTTGTTGTTGGTTCGTTCGTACATGTACTCAATATATTTCATAATCAGGATTACAGTTCATTATCATTTCGTAGTTACTATTTTAAGTTCGTTTCAAGTAGGTTTGAGAGAATACATGGGTACATGGGAGACAATACTATATCTTTTTTGTAGAAAAGTATCTCCAACACACTGGAAACGCATTCACGCGCGCTCATGCGATTCACGCGCTTACATGCGTCGAAACACGCACGTGAGTGCGGCAGACGCAAGGTACGGCATTTCAAGTCGTGCGTGATTTATGAGCTCGTATGAAATGAAAACAGGGAGTCTACTCTCTTTCTACGAAACGAAGTTTCGATAACGAACGAATTTCGAACGAAATTTCGCAGGCGACTCTACTCTATTTCATTTTCGAACACGCACAAGAAGTTCGGATCCGTTGACAATTTTCGTGAACGAATGGAATGCGTTACGTTTAATAGGCGGTTTTTAATGTCAACTCTAAGAAGTTACGGTTTTTAACGCAACTTAAAGTTTTAGGCTTTTAATTTTATTTTCATATGTTACATTATATTAAAGTTACAAATGTCTAATAATTTCACACACAAAAATAAAATCTAGTTCACCCATTTCTATTCTGCGGTGTAATTCGCGAAGACACTACAAAGAACCCATGTCACTGATGTTATTAACCGACTAATTTAAGAAGAACTACTTTGTCTTATGATATTTAGTTAATATATGGCGACGAAAACTAATCGGATAAGCCTACACTTTTTATTGTAGAGCATTCCATCAATTTGAATTTCGAACATAGGTTGAAAAAGTTTCTCATGTGTTAAATTTATTTTTCTCAAGTGTTGTTCTCAAATCAATGAAATGTTTTCAAGTGATTTTTTTAAATTGCAAATTCAAAAACTTTATTGAGTATACATGCATGAATGTCAGCGCATGCTTATGAATGTTAGGAGGAACAAGAAAATATTTAAGTAATATTCTGCAGTTTACCACATTTTACATTACAAATATGTACAAATATAGTCTAAAGTATCAGTGGTATAATAGCAATACACACATTACACAAACATGACATTAAATATGTAAATAATTTAATTATGAAATGTAATTTTTTATAGTTTATACCAATATTATATACCAATGTTTACCCCTTAATCATAATATCTTAGCCATATTATTATTAGATCTTCAAATAATTCCGCACTTTATCTATAATTCTTAACTAACTCCAAGTCGGGGATTGACCTTATAATTATATAGGTTGCGCAGACAACGCCGATTCCTTCTGCGCTCTAAACGTTCCTCGCGCAAAGCAGCCTGAAATAAAGGTATTCTTGTCGATATTTTATATTTGAAGTAAAAGTTTTGTTAGTAAAAAGTTGCTTCACGAACTCCAAAAACACTTTTGGTTTCGTCAATTTGAGGTTAAAATTTCGAACAAAGAATTGTCAAATTCTAATTCGGACGAACGAATATTCGAAACGAACGGAATCGTGGTAGGAAGAGTGCGAATTTTCGTTCGAAGTTTCGAATTTCGTTGAAATAGAGTAGACTCCCAGAGCCGTCGCGACACATCTACGCGCGTACTTACAAACATACACATAATCACGACTATTATCCACTAAGGGTTAGTCAGAGACAAGGCAAAAGCACCGCAAAAGCAAAATTGCACTAGTCCGCGCTTCAGACTGCGCTCAGCGTGACAGGTGGTGAGCCCGTCGCCGCTATAAGCTATTGTATGGTTGTGCAGTTCTTAGTCTATTAGTCGCCTTTTACGACGACTTTTACTTTTTTTTTCCAAGGGAAGAGATGGGTTGGTAGTATTCTTTTAATGAGCCGCGACCACTACGTGCGTAGGTGCTTCAGGACACGCACAATGCCCCGTCGCCGTCGTGCGGCACAGTGTGAGAATCGCCTTACAATTTGCCCGCATGCATAGTACTGGGCTCAGCATTTTTGCATAGGGACTCAAAACGTTACTGTGACCTCCTTTGCCACTGCCCTTAATGTTTTATAATATAACTAGCTTTAGCGACTTCGTCCGCGTAGAATGGTAATTACTTTGTGATAGTGTGATGGTATGTTTCAAATTGGTACAGTAGCCTCAATTGGTGGAATTGAAAATTTACCCCTACTTCATAGTGGCGTTCTCCTAATTAGTCCTTAATTTTTCTTGGAGGCGTTATTGAAATTTTCTAACATTCACCCGCATGGCACCCGTTCCCATGGGAATATAGGGATAAAAGGTAGCCTGTGTGCTTTCTCAGGCTCTAGACTATCTGTGTACCAAGTTTCGGTTAAATTGGTTCAGTAGTATGGACGTGAAAGCGAGACAGACAGACAGAGTTACTTCCGCATTTATAATATTACTGTGGATAATTTCGTACACTTATTTCATAGATTCGCAACTATCAACCAACCCAAAGAAAGGTGCTAACGCAAAAATGTTTTGGAGACTAGATAACAGATTGGTGCCTAGTTTATAAATTGGAAATAAACTGGACAAACACCAACTGCAGATGTGTTTATTGCGAAGAATGTAAAAAATATTTGCTAAGACAATGGTCGGAATTAAGCAGCATCTCCTTCCAAAGGTTCTGACTTCAAACATAGAATCTAGTTATTTTTATACTTGGTAATAGTAGTGTTATCATGTAAAACTAGAATGTTTCATTTTGATATCAATAATATCAATAGTTTGAGGTGAGGATCGGTTAACTGTGCTATTGTCTCTGCGGGCTTTCGATCTTTATGTAGAGTCGTTTACATGTATTCTCTATCACCACTCTCCTCTGTCACTCGTCAGCTCAACATACACTTACTTTCTTCTCATATCAGAATTGACAGAACTGAATTAAGTCCATCTACATCTATCCTCGGTCTATAAATTACTCATCATCATTATCCTGCCCTTTTCCCAATTTCATTTGGGGTCGGCGCAACGAGTCTTTCTCCTCCACTCTCCCCTATCACACGCCATATCAACATTCACTCCCATTCTAGCCATGTCCTCATTCACACAATCTATCCATCTCTTCTTTGGTCTTCCTCTCCCTGCATTACCATCCACTCTCATATTCATAACTCTTCTCGTTACATGCTCATTCTCTCTCCTCAAAACATGTCCACACCACGACAGCCGCTTTTCTCTCAACTTCTCTATCACTGGAGCAACTTTCAGGCATCCCCTGATATACTCATTCTTCACTCTATCAATCTTCGTCACTCCACACATCCATCTTAACATACGCATTTCGGCCACATGCAATCTATTTTCATCCATCTTTTTCATAGCCCAACATTCCGATCCATACATAACAACAGGTCTTATGATGGTTTTATATATTTTCCCTTTCAATCTAGGGGAAATGCGTGGGTCGCATGTAGTTCCCGTGACCTGTCGCCATTTCATCCATCCTGAGCTAATTCTTTGCTTGACGTCTCGATCTATTTCCCCGTTATCCTGCAAGATTGAACCCAGATATCGGAACTCCGAACAGACTGGCAAACGTGTTCCGTCGAGAGTAACCGGACAGGGATTGGAGAGACCGCCAAAATCGCAGTACATATACTCGGTCTTTGTTCTGCTGATTTTAAGGCCCACACTCTCCAGTCTCTGTACCCACCCATCCAGCCTGTCTTGAATCCGGGATCCGTCTTCGTCTGCAAGGACAATGTCGTCAGCAAACAGCATGCACCAAGGGGCCTCGTCCTGTAAATCCGATGTCAAAACATCCATAATTAAGAGGAAGAGGTAGGGACTTAACGCCGACCCTTGGTGCAAGCCAACCGCCACTCCGAACTCATCTGTGGTCCCCGCAGCCGACCGGACATGGGTACTAGCTTTGACGTACATCGCTCGAATTAGCTTCACATACTTACCAGGCACACATTTCTCTCTTTCAGAGTCCACCACAAAACCTCACGGGGTACACGGTCGTATGCCTTCTCCAAGTCCACGAATACCATATGTAAGCTCCTCCGTGCTCGTCTGTACTTTTCGCACAATTGTCGGAGCGAAAATATGGCATCCGTGGTTCCACGACCAGGCATAAACCCAAATTGGTTTTGTGTTATCTGACATTCATCTCGCAATCGCTTCTCTATCACTTTCTCCCATACTTTCAAACTGTGTGACATGAGCTTTATCCCTCGATAGTTGTTGCATTCCTGTATATCCCCTTTATTTTTATAGATGGGCACCAGTGAGCTATGGCACCATTCATCTGGAATGACCTCTTCTTGCAACAACTTATTGAAGAATAAAGTCAGCCACCTACATCCATCTAGGCCCAAACACTTCCATACTTCCACTGGTATCCCATCAGGTCCTACAGCTTTCCCGTTTTTCATACCCCTCACAGCCACTCTCACCTCATCTATTTTCACCTCATTCACTAGCCCTACATTAGTCCGCACTTCACCTAATGTTCCCGACCACACATTCTCTTCATTCATCAGCTTTTCAAAATATACCTTCCATCGCGCTTTTACATTCTCATCCGTAGTCAAAATCTTCCCCGTTTCATCTTTCATACACTTCACATGCGTAATGTCTCTTGCACTCCTCGGTCTATAAATTACTATATTTTGCAAAAAATTGTTAATTATATTGAATTTTGCCTTAACGTTTATATAATATGTACTATTATACATATAGACAATTGAATAGGGTTAAATAATATGTTAAAGGTTTTGTGTTTCTAATACGCACAGTTAACATTGAAAATCTCGTTCTAATTTACAAAAAACCGGTTTTAATTCAATCATTTTGTTTATAAATAAGTCATTGATGTTTGTTACTAACTCGCATATGAATATTTTTAACATTTTTAATATTTTAGTTATCTTCACTGTTCATGTATTATTTCGATCTTTGCTTTAATTTTAGTAAGTATAGTACATCTCAATCCAAGTTGCCAAAAAGGTAAACAAAAAAGCCGACTTACCGAATTTTTTATTCAATAATCACACTTTTTACATGGACATTGGCACGTAAATATAATTAACGGTAACAATTGTTGTCCGTTTCAATTGATTTCAATTATCTAGGCATCACAAAACTTTTTAGAGATGAAACATTACCTTTGTTTTGTTTGCCTTATTGGCAATTTGGATTGAGACGTACTATACTAGTAGAAACAGATACTTAAAGAGCAAAGAAGCGCCCAGACGATTCTATGTTCCGTGGAATTTAAAGGCCGTTATTTCAGGCTCGCATCTGCACGAACCACAGCACAAATGTTCGCAATATCAGGTGTTAGTGTTCGTCCTCAGCCTATATACGTCCCACTGCTGGGCACAGGCCTTCTTCATGGAGACACACATGAGGAGTATGGGCCGTAACACCACCACGCAGGCCCAATGCGGGTGGGTAGAAACTGTTTCAATAGCGACGGGTGTCGTTACGTCCTTGAATTTCGGTGATAGAATTGATCAGGAACGTAAAATATTTCTGTTATTAAGTAAACCAGCTGTTTACATCATAACAACTTCTATTGTTTGATTGTAAGTAGATATACGAGAAGGTTATGGTTGTAAATTCGTCAAGCAGACAAAATACTGCTATTAATAAATAACTCAATGAATAACATTGAGTTTTTTATTTATAGCAGTATTTTGTGTGTCCATGTGATGTACCCACATCGGAATGCTTGTATTATCAGTCAGTCTATTTTCTTTCAAAAAATTTTTTTTGCCGCCGTGCGGTAGCGGCTCATTAAAAGAATACTACCAACCCATCTCTTCCTTTGGGTGTCGTAAAAGGCGACTAATGGACTTAGAAGTGTTCAACCATCAGCTTATACATGTAGCGTCGACGGGCTCACCACCTGTCACGCTGAGTGCAGTCACGGTGAAGCGCGGACTATGGCAATGGACTGCTTTTGCAGTGCTTTTGATTAGTCTCTGACTAACCCTTACGGGATAGAGTCGTGATTATATGTATGTATGTTTTGTGTTTTTTTTCATAAGTAGTACGATTTAAAATAATGTTATAAGTATCGCGAATTTAATTTTAACTTAAGAAAGTTTTAACTTTTTACGCTTTCTGCAAAAACTATTCGGTAACCGCGAACTTCCTCGACATATTTCGTGAAGATATAAAAATATAATAGTTTAACTATTTTCGATGTCATTTCATTAAGCTAAATAAATTCATTCGGCCGTTTTCCATATTTGGAAGGCAAAGGAAACTATATGAACGGTTTTCTTGTCAGATACATTGCTGATGTAGCTTTATTTAAGTTTCACACCAAAAGTACTGAAGTTCTGCAGAATCAGAAGAAGATCTTTCAAAATAGTATTAGAAGAAAACTATAGTTTATTAGAAATATATATTCGCAACGAGTTTAAAGCGAGGCCAGCGTTCCATAGAAATATGGTTTATGTCCTTTTGTGAGTCACGTGCACGACAGTTATTTGAAGAACAGAAGCGAATAAAGTCAATCACCTGTCAAATATGTATACATATTTTTGCACGTGACTGTACATCCAGAGGAAAGACTGAGATTGTTCTAAATTATTGTTTCTCTAGCAAACTTTCATATTGTAATAGTCAGTAATGATCCGCAATAACCGGAACTAAAGCATTCTCAACGTGTTACTACGATCACCCGATTAATATGGATTATTCAGTGTCGGTGAATTGGACACATCGGTGAAGATTTCGCTCTGGCGGTCAAAAGATTGAGACGTCTCAGTCACGAGACTGGTAAGCAATGAACGTCTTCACTTCATTTAATGAAGTTATTTAACGTCAAAGTGATTATTATGCTTTACCACGTCAGAATATTCTAAATCTATGATGCTGACACATCAAAACGTCTTTAACTACAGCGTGAAAAACTTTAATCGAGACACAACCGAATATTTCCCTTTTTTTTCTGTTGATAGATTAATAGACAGTGTACCTTAAGGGACTATAGTTGTCTATTTAGGTACTAGCTGTTGCCCGCGACTACGTCTGCGGTTACTATGTTTTTTAAGTATCCCAGGGAACCCTTTAATTTTCTTGAATAAAAAGTGTCTAAGATGTTGATATAAGGTATCACCATGCAAAATTTTATTCGGTCCAGCCATTTCGGAGATTAGCCCGTTTAAACGAGAACAGACAGAGAAACAAAAAATAAAAAAACAAAAACTTTGTATTTATCCCTCGTTTACCATCCGCCCTACTTGGTTTTAAGGTTTTTAGCATTTTTTTCTATGTACAGACATTTAACCTCTACAGTTTTAATGTATGTATAGATTAAAAATGTTTTATTGTATTTGTAAAGTTGTTGAGATTATTTTAAATCTATGATTATTCTCTTGTTCAATGACCGTCTTTACTTGGCAGTGTTCGTAATACAAGAGATAGTGAACGAGGCTAAGCGTAAGAACATTAAGTATTATCTTATTTTTCCTACTATTCTCAATATTTCAATAAAGTGTGATTTTGACTATGGTGGTATTAATGGTAAATGTTTTCTTGTTGCATTTTTTAAGAATAATAATCAATTGTTTGACGCCCTAAATTCGAATAACGATTGGTCAGAAACAGGTGTTTGTGTGATTAATGTGGGCATTTGTTCGCCAAATGCCCGACGATTGAGTATATTTCTTGAGTTTTATAATGTAATTAACTGTAAATTAACTTCTGATTATTACCTCCATCAACTAGGCCAAAGTAAACAACTTGTTGTTTTGTTGATGATATATTATTACTAGCTGACCTGTGTCTACTTCGTTGCGAGCTAATAGGTAGGTTTAAAATAAGGTATTTACATACAGATATTTAACATTTTCAAAATATCCCAAAGCATTTTTATTAACATACGCATACCCAAGAAAGAACAGAGGAGAGTATAGAGGATGAAAAGTCCTCTACAGTTAAGTGAGGCTCTCCGCTTAACAGTTCTTGGAACCCAGTAAACGTCATACGTTGCTGAAGATTCCTCTTCGGCTTCCTTATAATGCGGAAGTATTTTGAATTCCTCAACCGCTACCGCAACCAGATAATTACAAAAATCCTCTTCCGCTATCGCTACCTCAAAATTTAAAAGGAATTTAAGAGGAATGTCACTGCGCATGTGCGTATCCATGACACGCGCGCCGCAGCACTATGCGCCTGAGCGGAACGGGTAGCGAGCGAGCCTTACTTGCTTGTTTTAACTTGACAATGTATATTTCTTATGCGAGAGTGTATTTCACTGAACTACTCCTAAAAGGCTGGACCGATTTTGATTTTAATAATTTTTTTGTGTTCCAACTGTTTAACAAAAATTATCATCATCCTTTTCCTCATTCGCTGTCTCTACCGCTAACTCATCTGCATCCACAATTATTCGAGGCTGTATAGCTAGCACTGTTATAGATGTTTTGGTGAGGCGTGGCAGTTAAACGCTTAGTTAGCCACAGAGCGCGCTTGTATGACCAAATTTCGCTGTCAAAGATGGGGATTTATTTAATAATGTCTCATGTAGCAGTCATTTACATGAGAAATTATTAAATAAATGTAGGTAAGTAGGTATATTTGTTTTTTTTTTAATGACAATGAAAAGCGCCCCTAGCGGAAAGTAGGTATTATGGAAGTCACCATTCGCTGATTGAATTATCGTACAAAACCAAAAACAACGTCTAAGTTAATAGATAGTTTTATTGACAATAACACAAACAGATTTAAACACTTTCTACATACAAAAGTTACATGCGTCGTAACGAGATTACTGTTAATGATAGCTCAGGTGGGTGTGAATGGGTGAGTAAATGTAGAGAACCAGAGAAAAACACTGCTCCCGAAGGATGGATAAATATTGTATTATTTTTTATGGTGATGGCTTTCAGTAATTAATCATTTGGGGACCAATAAAAAAAAGGGTCAACTAGCGTATTACGATTAAGCCTGCCTGTATTATTACAGCCTCCAACAAGGTAGTTTATTATGAATGAAACGTGATTACCGTTTCATTCATAACGCTACTATAAAAGTTAAGTTATATAATGAAAACTTTCACTACTACTACTACTAATTGTATGTATGATACGAACGAATTGATTCGAATTTTTCATTAACTAATTTATATTTTGTTAAATTTTTTTTTCATATCAAATGATAAAATAAAAAAAAACATTTAAAAGCCCGGTACCCGGTAGTACATGGCAACTGGACCACCCTCAGATACAAGACGTAAACATATCAGGTGAAATCTGAGTGTTAAAACCTCCGCCTAATAATGGGTCCTTACCTATGAAATTGGTGTTTTTTTTCTCTCTTAGTATTTTGTCTGTAACTATTAAGATTCAGAGTATTCCTAAAAAATAATAACCTCGTCTAAAAATAGACTATATTTTTGAGCTCTTTTGATTTGTTTTGATAATTTGCTGTAAGTTTAATTGTGTTAAAATTGGACACGGAGACAACTCTTTTTAAGTGCCTCCTGAATACTTCATTTTATTTGCATTCACTTATAAACGATAAATAATTTTTATGAAGTGTGATATAACACATATTACTAAAGCTTGTCTAATGATTGATGCCAAATATTATTATCTTTGGATTTGTCGTTGTGAAGAAAACTGATAAAATGTTAGTATGGAAAATGCAGAATTCCCCAAAATCTCCATACAAAACACCAATTTCATAGGTAAGGACCTAATATTACGCATTATGATATGTAATGTGGTTATCCAATACTTTCTAGGGAGCGCAGACCTGATAGTTGTGGAATAATCCACACTAATATTATAAATTCGAAATTAACCCAGTCTATCAGTCTGTCGGTCCGGATTTCTTGTCAAAACTGTCCTCATCTTATATACGTCCCACTGCTGGCCACATGCCTTCTTCATGGAAAAACACATGAGAAGTATGGGCCATAAAACCACCACGCTGGCCCTGCGGGCTGATGGGTAGAAACAGTCGCAATAACGACCGGGACCGTGCCTTCCCAAGCACGGAAGAGGTCAAGATCACAAAGTTTTCAATCGAAAGCCAATGCGTACTAACCACTAGGCCACCGAGCTCTTTATAAATGTTCGTTATTCTTTCTTTCCAGGACCTAAAACAGAAGATGCGGCGCCGAAGCTCGACGCGCTCCAAAGCATTATGGGCGCATTCGGGAAATATCAACTTCTACTATTTCTCTTAGTGATTCTAACACGGTTCCCAGTCGCCTTCCACCAAATGGCCATCATATTCCTGGCTCCAGTGACTCCGTACACCTGTAAAGATACAAACAGTACTGGCTTATGCCCATGTACAAATCCGGAGTACGATAGAACGATTTTCCCGTCAACAATTATATCCAGGTGGAACCTGATTTGTGAAGATAAATGGCTGACTAGTTTTACGCAGACGATATTTCAACTGGGCACTTTGTTAGGCAGCATTCTGTTTGGAATGGCTTCTGACAGGTAATTAGAACTCATTATCACTTACAGCACTGGTGGAGTTAGGAAAAGTTATAGTTGTTTTAGTGCTTATGTAGTATTTATAATCGGGATTATTTTTTTGGCACAATGTAAAAGGTAGAACTGTGCCCTCAACGCACGAGCCGAAGCGGTTGAAGCGCCAGAATCGATATTTTTTAATGATAATTATTTCAAAAATTTTATGCGAATAGTTAGTTATGCCTTAAGATGGTTATGCCATTTGTAATTATGCGTAAATAATTATGCATAACATTTTATGCCAAAATCCATTATGCGTAAGTATATTTAGTGTACATTATGCCACTTTATATTATGCTTGAAAATTTTGTGAAGATAGGGAAGTTTTATTCTATAAACGGCTGAGTGATGAATCGGACATAAAATAAATTTACTGGATAAATATTGGATGAGGAGTTCGGTGGCGTAGTGGTTAGTACGTTTTAGCTTTCGATATCGAAAACAAAGCCATCTGTGCCGGAGGTGTGATCAAAAATTTGTGATCTCAAAGTCCTCCATACTTCGGCCGTTTTAGTCCCGGTTGCTATTTGCAACCGTTTCGAACCACCAATCCGTATTGGGCCAGCTTGGTATTGTTAGGACCTATACTTCACATGTGTTTCTCCATAGGTCCTTTTTTTGGCATAATATTTTTAACCATAATATACTTTGGCTTATGAATTTGGCATAATATTGTTTAGCATAATATAACAAACATAATTTTAATTTAGACTAATGTAATTATCCGTAATGTTATTCCACATAATGGTTTACGGCATAATGTTAAGTTGATTAGGTAGACGACGAGCGAAGCAAGGAGTGTTAGGTAGAACTGTGCCCTCAACGCGCGAGCCGAGCGAGCAAAGCGAGCGTGCCGCGGCAGCGGTCGATGAAGCACCAGAATCGATAATTTCGATAAATAGTTATTTCCAAAATTTTATGCGAATAGTTAATTATGCCTTAATATGTTAATACCATTTGTAACGGCACAGATAATTCATAGACCATCAAGGGCGAAGGAGTTTTTGACAGTTAAGCAAAAACGTAATTTACAATGTATTGTGTTATAGGTCTCAAAAAAATATTTTATTTTTTATAATGATGGCTAACAGTTATTAATAATTTGGGCACCAATAAAAAAGAGTACTTAGTTGACCCTTTTTTTATTGGCCTATTACTAAAGGACATGACATTTGACGTTGCATCAAAACAATATCGATTTATCAACATTAAGTTACAGAGTAGGGCAGCAGATATCGTTTTACTTTTTATTTAGATTTCATAGAGATTAAGCTCACAGATATGAAATGTTTTGTTTAATTATTATTTACCGCTGAATGTAACTTTATTTCAGGTTTGGAAGAAGATCCCCAGTGGTGGCAGGAGTGGTATTGCAAATCGGAATGAGCATTGGAGCTGCATTTGCTCCAGACTACTGGACGTTTACCATCATTCGGTTCTTCGTGGGAATGTCCGTGGGAGGCACCATAGTTACTGGATACGTACTTGTCATGGAATTCATCGGAACACAGTACAGGGACGTCTGCACAACCTTCTACCAAGTACCCTTCAATATGGGGCATTTGCTCATACCACTCTTCGCATACTTCTTCAGGCATTACGCAGACTTTCAACTCGCCATCTCATTACCATCAGTATTATTACTCTCGTATTTTTTTCTAATACCTGAAACACCAAGATGGTTGATTGCTGTAAAGAGAACAGATGAAGCTGTCAAGGTTTTAGAACGGGTCGCTACAGTGTAAGTATGGTCTGAACTTAACTTATTATAACTTCTGTAGATATTGGATAATTCTTTTGTTGGTTAACAAAGTTGTTGTTGTTGTAGGTTTAGCAAGACCTAGTTAACTAAACAAACTAGCTTTTGCCCGCGACTTCGTCTGCGTAAAATAGTTACTTTGAGATAGTGTGATGGTATACAGCCTATAGCCTTCCTCAATAAATAGGCTATTCAACACTGAATGATTTTTTCAAATTGGAACAATAGCCTCAATTGGTGGAATTGAAAATGTACTCTTACTCTATTATTAGAAGCAAAGTTCATAGTAGCGTAAATTTGTCCTTCAATTTTCTGGGAGGCGTTATTTAAATTTATTAACATTCACCCGCATGGCACCCGTTCCTATGGGAATATCGGGATAAAAAGTTGCCTATGTCCTTTTTCAGGCTCCAGACTATCTGTGTACCAAATTTCAGTTATATTGGTTCAGTAGTTTTGACGTGAAAGCGAGACAGACAAACAGAGTTACTTTCGCATTTATAATATTAGTATGCATTTACTTGTTCGTCAGTTGTCTTTGTTAGTTCTAGCTCAGCTTTCAGTAGAAATTTCACGATTACAGAACAAATCTTATAAAGTTAATTTATGCCTTGTAATTTGCGTAATTTTTGCTCAAATCGTAAATGGTATTATTTCTTATAGATACAATGAAAAACTTTTTTGCATTCTGGGCTTTCAAAACTGGTATCCTTATTAAGCATTTAAAGCAACTAATGCTGCCCATAAGTATGTGACACAACACATAACTATGGGCTACTGTGAGTTAACCTCATGTTAATTTAAAATTTTCAGGAATAAGCGACCGACCGCTAATATAAGAGAGAGCGTCGAAACATATCAAAGAACAATGGCTGAAAGTAACCTAAAGAAAGGAACATTGTTGGATCTCGCTCGAAGCCCGTATTTACGGAGGAACCTCATCGCAATGTCCATCAACTGGCTAGCGTGCAGCTACTGCTTCTATGGCGTCTCGCAGTACGTCGGCCAGTTGAGTGGAAACGCCTTCATAAATGTGGCAGTTAGTGCCAGCGTCACTTTACTCGGAACCCTCATGTCGATTCCATTAATGAGAATCATTGGGAGAAAGACTATTATAGTAATATGTAATTTTGTATGTACTACATGTTTACTCACATTAGCTGTAATTCCAGAGGGTGTCGGATCAGTAATATGTGCTAGTATAGGAGTTGTGTCTAGTTTTACAATATTTGTGATAGTTTATGTTTATTGTATAGAATTGTTTCCAACTGTGGTAAGGAGTGCTGCTATTGGGTTCTCATCGATGATGGCTCGAGTTGGCTCGATGATAGCTCCGTTTATTATTGAGCTTAGAGATGTAGCATTGTGGATGCCGCCTGTAGCCTTTGCTGTGCTCCCACTTGTAGCTGGTTGTGTTGCTTTCCTCATGCCCGAAACTAAAGGTTGCGATTTGATGACAACTATAGAAGAGGGAGAACAGTTTCACAGAAATGATAGGAAAGACAAGTCTGATAAAAGTAATGATTGATTTTTGTATATTTTGTAAATACGTGTTTATGTGAAATGTTTTTTGATACCTGCGTGTCAAATTTAAGTTGGAGACATGAAAACATGCTACAAAATAATCTAAAAGTTATAATAACTTGCGAAGTTGTTACTCGTAAGCTGTTATGCAATGATATTATTGTTATGTGAGTTTTAACGTATATATATACCTTATTCAAAATCATTAATATTTTTAATATTTCAGCGATAAGCCATACCTACCCAAAGGTTTTTAAATTCACACTGTAAAATAAACGGCCTGTTTTATATGGGACTAACTATAATATTTGCCCCGCATTCTGCTGTACAGGAATTTTTGTAATACTGGGAAGAACGAGAAAAGATATTAAATGTGTAAAGTATATTTTTTATTTAAATTAAATACAACGAGGACACACTTTGCTTTCTTGTGTATCAATCGCAACTCTCTCTTTCTGTGTAAAGTATATTAGTTTGTTATAAATGTCATTACAGCCTATAATCCTACCAGACAGACAGTTCAGGGTGTGACGTAGAGGGTGGGGAGCTGAGGTGGGGAGAGATGTTGAAGTAAATAAAAACCGGAGATATAGTCACTTATATTATATAGAATTCAAAAGGCAGAAAATAGTGCATTGGAAAAGTTATATAAGTTGTTTGGAAATTTACTGCACGATACTTTAGAAATTTATTAAGGCGTAGTTATAACAATTTTTATAACTATTATATTATTAGGTCCTTACCTATGAAATTGGTGTTTTGTATGGAGATTTTGGGGAATTCTGCATTTTCCATACTATATTTTTTTCAGTTTTCTTTACAACGACAAATCCAAAGATAATAATAATATTTGGCATCTATCATTAGACAAGCTTTAGTAATATGTGTAATATCACACTTCATAAAAATTATTTATCGTTTTAAAGTGAATGCAAATAAAATGATGTATTCGGGAGGCACTTAAAAAGAGTTGTCTCCGTGTCCAATTTTAACACAATTAAACTTACAACAAATTATCAAAACAAATCAAAAGAGCTCAAAAATATAGTCTATTTTTAGACGAGGTTATTATTTTTTAGGAATACTCTGAATCTTAATAGTTACAGACAAAATACTAAGAGAGAAAAAAAACACCAATTTCATAGGTAAGGACCCAATATTACCTATATCTGTACGGCTAAATGTGGTCTCAAGGAACACAGTGCTCCTTGGACTCTACTGACCCCTTCGGGGATTACAGGCGTGATTGTATGTATGTATGTATCATTAATTAGGGATAAAAATGGAGACTAAAAATAGTGAGAAAGAGCCAGATGGCCAGAGAAGACCGCACTAACAGCAAAGAGTCGCTAATTCTGATA
This sequence comes from Parapoynx stratiotata, assembly GCA_910589355.1. Classification (NCBI taxonomy): domain Eukaryota; kingdom Metazoa; phylum Arthropoda; class Insecta; order Lepidoptera; family Crambidae; genus Parapoynx; species Parapoynx stratiotata. Next base: position 1,614,237 of record OU342468.1, on the reverse strand, counting down.
TAGCGCCTCGTTACAAGGAGATCCAAACGGGATAATATTCCTACACTTGTTGTTTTATTTTAGCTGATAATAAGCCATGGTTGCTTCTAGCAATTGTCTAGCGCTCGTAGATATTAGGTCCTTACCTATGAAATTGGTGTTTTTTATGGAGATTTTGGGGATGTCTGCATTTTACATAATAACATTTTATCAGTTTTCTTCACAACGACAAATCCAGAAATAATAATATTTGGCATGTATCATTAGACAAGCTTTAGCAATATGTGTGTGAACATGCTTGATAAAAATTATTCATCGTTTTTATGTTAATGCAAATCAAATGATGTATTCGGGAGGCAGTTAAAAATAATTGTCTTTGTGTCTAATTTTAACACAATTAAACTTACAAAAAATTATCAAATTAAATAATACGAGCTCAAATATATGGTCTATTTTTAGAAGAGGCAATTATTTTATAAGAATGTTCTGAAACTTAATAGTTACGGACAAATTGCTAAGACAGAATAAAAACACCAATTTCATAGGTAAGGACCCAATAGTTGCCGGATGTTTGCAGCGGGACAGATTGTTTAAGAATTCTTTGGGAGAGCTCTTTGTCTACCAGTTCACGTCTATAGACTCATTGATGATTATTTCAGAATAATGAATATAATTTATTAATAATATAAGCTGTCTATTAAACATATCGGGCGAAATGAGTGTTAGCATGTTAGCCCTTCGGGGATGAGGCGAGATGATATGTCGTGTTTTACTTTGAATATGATATGATATTGAAAGTGTCGAAGTGGGGTTTCACTGAGGGTGGTTATCAAGTGAAGATTGCGTATCCGCAAACATAATATACGAAGTCTTCATATATATACATAGGTACACCAAATTCATAGGTACGGACCTAATATAAATTACTTTGCAATAGAAAGAGAAAACAATAAATCGAAATTGTGAGCATGCAACTGCTCGCGTATAGTTCGAAAATATAAAATTTTGCGCGCTTAGTCCGATCTATGTACGATTAGTCCGTATACTGGCTCTTTAGTTTAATGACACTTCAGGCACATTAGTCCGTATACTGACACTGTATATAATGGAGCAAGCTAATGAGTTAGGTCTTATTGAAGTCTACGCGAGAATTTGCGTTCTAGTCTTGTGTAGATAGGAAGGCATTTGTAAAATTGTGATTTCCAATCTATACTCGATTAGTTTTAACCACCTACGTTCAGGCCTATAAAATGGAAAGACGCTGCACTTACGACGTTTTTACGTTAGTTTCCGAGGAAACCTGGTGGTGAAGCGTGTAAATAGCTACCACTTGCGGGAGCCGCTGTTAGAACGACTATAAACCTAGCCTATTTTAAGATTTTCAAGTGATTATACCTATCTAAAGTACGCACAATAGTCACCGAAACAAATAGCAAAAAGGGACCATGCACCCAGCGTACTCACCAGATGCACCTTGTGTTTTTCCTTCCTTCGATCCGTGCCACCACAGGCGTACGCAGCAGTTCACTCAGCAGCTCACAGGATTCGATGAGGCACAGGTTCACAGAACAGTTTTAACAGTCCTGGATAAGCGGGATGATAACTTAATAATTAAAATGCGAGGCGGATGCGGTTTGAGAGAAAATTCACTCAGCGAAAGCGCGGGCTACCTACAACTCTCTTACTCTTGCGGCGGCGGGCGGGAGCGTACTGAAGCTGCGCGGAAGGTATGCGCAGACTCCTGTATTTTTCTTCAAAATGACACAACTAGCGTCACCTGGTGAGAGTCGTAGGTACTCTCATAAACACGACGGGCGCAAGGTGGCGCCGGGATACAGATTCCCAAAAATACTATTTGATGCGATGAATATTGTGTGTAATAATTCAAATAGATATAATACTAGATATAATTTTTGAATGGAATAAGGAATGTTTTGGCAAAAATAATATGAAATTATTATTATTATTATTATGCTGCGTCACCAAAACCGTATACACTGTATACAGGTGAATAAAAATGCTATCGCAAAATGAAAAAGGCGGGTCAGAAATCTATTTTTCTATTACCTACGCGGAGAAAAACACGAGTAGAAGCACAGCACCACGCTATCTCAATCATCAATGCGAATTGGTGGGTAGAGGTGGCTGTAATGGCGACTGGGACTATTGGGTCAAAAGTACAGAGGAACTCGATATCACAATGTTTGGATAACTCATTTAAAGTCCTACCATAAAAAGAGGCTCGTTTTGCATTAAAATCAAAATTTTCCCTCGAGTTCATGAAATCTCAATTGAATTAAAACTTTTTTTATTTTTTTATGCATTATAACAATATTATGTATTTGTTGTAAAGGTATTCCATGTTCATATTTGTGTTTTATTTTCTATTTCTGATATAATTGTACATACAACCAACAGCACGGCAGACTATTAAAACTGTAATTAACCTCATTCGAAAGTAGTGATAGAAGATAGAAATTTGACATTTTGTTGAAATCGAATGTCCTAATAATAATACTCTTTATTGCAATTGAAAAATTTTACAACTTCATGGTAAAAACAATGTTTGCAAGGGAGGACTTATTCACTAATAGGAATGTCTTCCAGTCAACCCATTAACGTCAGTAATAGCAGTTATAAGTAGGCGACGAAAATACAACAAGAATACGTGCAAATGTTAAATGAACTACATATACTAAATATAATACATAAAAACCTACTGTATATTGTAGAAAATTTTAAATTTAATTATAAGTGTGAATATTGTCGCTCTTATTATTTGCTTCCTTAGCAAGTTCGCAGTATACTTTGCGATGTAAAGAGAGTCCTTTCGCTCGCGGTGGTTCTTTTTCACTTTGGTTGGTGGTCACCAGGTAGAGCTAGTGTGTAAGGTTGCCATGGGTTGCCATTTTTGCATCTCCCTCTTTAAAATTTTCTTCGCGAAAACCATAAATTAAAAATAATGAAAGAAGGACTACTCTTTGCTGCATTCTACACAGCTTTTCAGAATTTGTCAATTTTGTCATCTTACATCTGTCTTAGATACAAAATTTTATTTTGTCTTATTTTATTTATTGCTATTGTTTTTACATTTAATTTAAAATATTTAATATTCTAGTGTAGTGAGTAAAGGCGTGATGGGCCACTGAATTCTAATTATTGCCATCTAATAAACCAGAAAAATGTCTGACAAACGTAAGGCTATTTTTAAATAATATGTTAATACGAATTGTATCGTTTCATACTTACTTCCTCCTCTCTGCTGTTACAAAAACGCTGCTAGAATGATTTGTGTACCTATTGGGGTTTAGCTAGGAAGTATTTACAGGAATTAATTGCAAGATTTACTCTGACACTTGTCTTCCAAGCAATCATTGCTGCTTCCAATTTGGTTTTTGACTTTGGAAGCAAAGCTAGTTTTACCATTGTCAATTTTTGGATGGTTAACACTTTGTGATCTCGAGTTCTTCTGTGATTCGGAAGGCACGTTAACCCGGTCCCGGTCACGGTAACAACAGTTCCACCAACTCGTATTAGGCCAGCGTGGGGCGTTACTCCTAATGTGTTTCTCCGGGTAGGAATGATTGTGCCCAGCAGCGGGTACTTAGGGTGCTTTTCCACCAGAGCTATGCAAGACAGCTATTCTGTGTGAGGGGAAAAATAGACTAATGGGTTTGCTTCGTTGGTGGAAAGGCAACCTAAGGCTACCTAATGGCTGCTAATAATAAGGCTTGGTATGAACAATTACGTTAACAAAGGAGGCTTGAAATGGCATCTCATAGGTCAGAAAGGCGGAGGTGCTTATGGGTTCTGACGGGTATTAGCAGACTGATAAATATACATAATATAATATACTAAACAAAATTACATATTTCATTTACTAGACAAATATTGTGTTCATCACACACACACACATCAGCTCTCATGGGGAGCCCTCGGGTCCGATGGCGAAATTAAAACAAGCGCACAACCTACTCGGTCACGGTGGTCGTTTTATGGTTTAAACAGACTGGTGAATCGTAACACACAATGTAATAGTCTACATTTTATTGCATGTTCGGTGCAAGCGTGGACACTGCTGCCCCCAAACACACGCGCGCCCCGTAGATTTCTGTCAAAAAACCGACAATCGGTCGATCGCGACGCGCTCTTTTTGAAATGCTCTGTTCGTGCGCGCAAGGTCTCGACACTTTGCATGATACATTGCACGTTACGTTTTACCAGTGTATGCACACCATTATGTTTTGTTTTATAGGAACGGAGTTGATTTTAAGATCATAAGTCTCCTTATTTACGGTATTAAAGTTTGCATTAATCGATGTTATAAATTGTCATGCTGGATTTAGCTACCTGTCTTGGCATAGTCGTGAGGACTGTTCTTGGAAAAGGAACTGTTCCTTTTTGTATTTATTTTTATTTTTCCTATTTTACCAACGTTATTTTCTGATACTTTCTTCTTCTTTCTTGTTTGTATATAATATTAATATTATATAGTTATGTATAATCTTCGTACAAAGTCTCTTGTCAGTCTTAATGAATGTATTTTCTTCTTTGATGATTTGATCTAGCATTCCTTTGCAGCTTCTGGATCAAGCAAACCGGCGCCAAAGCTCGATGCGCTCCAAAATATTATGGGAGTGTTCGGGAAGTACCAGCTACTGCTATTTCTCCTGCTGCTACTATCTCGATTCCCAGTGGCTTTCCACCAAATGGCCATTATATTTTTAGCTCCAGTAACCCCATTCACCTGCGAGGGCGCAACTTCTCCTAATACATGTCCATGCGACAACCCAAACTACGACAGATCAACTTTCACTGGCACAATAATATCGGAGTGGCATTTGATATGCGGGAAAAAATGGATGGTCAGCTTCACACAGACAATGTTTCAGCTGGGTACTTTGGTGGGTAGCATTGTATTTGGGATGGCTTCTGACAGGTAAATACAATATTGTTAGATACTTAATATTGTCTGCAAATGTCCCATTGTAGGACACAAGCCGTCTTACCGCTTTTAATCACCGCACGGGTTGGATGCAGATTAGCTCGAAAGGCCGCAGGAAGTCGCTGGATTCGGGCGTCGCAGGACCAGTCGTCATGGAGATCATTGGGGGAGACCTATGTCCACCAGTCTATAGGCTGATGGATGGAATCGACATCCAATACCACTGCTCTCATTCAGCCTATTGGATCCAATCTTAGATTTTTTATTTATTTATCTGACATGAATACAAGACTCATGGGATGAAAATGGTGATCATCATACGAGAGGCACTCACTGTCCAGAAATATTCTTTTAGTGGCAGTAACTAAAAATGAGAATGATTAGAAACTAATTTCACCATAAAAATAATACCTTTGATTTGGGTTATTTTGTATACAAGTGTACTCTTTTGACTGTTTTGGTGACACTTAGTGGCAACAACAATATTAAATTAGTTTAATGTAAACTGCTCGTAACAATTACATTAAAACTATGCTATTTTGTACGATATGTTTACCAAGAGCTACTGAATCATTATGCTATGTTATTGTATAACCTTGTATAAGAACACGGAGTATAGAGATAATTAATACTTGTTAATATGATCTTGTTAGCCAAGCTTGTTATTGTGTTTTTGAATCAGAGTCTGTCGCCCAGTTATTAATGTTGATTTTAATTGTTATTGTATATGGGTTTCAGGTTTGGAAGACGGCCTCCAATGTTTGTGGCAATTCTGATTCAAATATCGTCGAGTATCGGAGCAGTGTTTTCACCAAACTATTACGTTTTTACAGTCATTCGATTCTTCTTAGGAATGTCCGTGGGCGGAACAGTTACAGGCGCTTATGTGCTCATCATGGAGTTCGTAGGGTCTCAGTACAGGGACTTCTGCACTGCTTTCTATCAAGTACCCTTCAATATGGGACATATGATGCTGCCCTTGTTTTCATTCTTTTTGAGGCACTGGACGAACTTTCAACTGGCTATTGCGTTGCCCACTCTTCTGTTACTGACGTTTTTCTGCTTAGTACCTGAAACACCAAGATGGTATATAGCTGTTAGAAGAACTGATGATGCTATCAAGATTTTAACACGAGTTGCTACAGTGTAAGTTATATTTTGTGGTGATTATTTTTCCGGTACTCCAATAAACTATACATTCTTTTGTTTCGGTTTTCTTTTATGACCATGGCCCTGATCCACCCTCCACCAGGCGACACGAGGTAAATACGTTCTTAATTAGCGCGATCGAGGTCTATCTCAGGGTAATATATTATTTACTGAGTATTGAGTTGTATATAGGTCGAGTTGAGTCATTGAAAAGGAACAAAATAAAAACTAACATAATATTCTTAAGTGGGGTCGACAACCTTGTTCTCTTCCGCAGTTCGTTTTATTATTATAAAGGTCGATGTTTACGTTGTATTAAATTGATTTTCCCTTGTAGGAATAAGCGACCGACCGAAAATATACCAGCTGAAGTGCAAGCCTTTCAAGCAGCAATGATTGCCAGTAACTTGAAGAAAGGGTCTCTTGTTGACGTCGCGCGAAGTCCGAATATGCGGAAGAATTTATTTGCAATGTCCTTCAATTGGTTGACATGCAGTTATTGCTTCTATGGCGTCTCCCAGTACGTCGGCCAGCTGGGTGGAAACCCATTCGTCAATGTTGCAATCAGTGCCACCGTTACTTTGCTCGGAACCCTCCTATCGATTCCATTAATGAAAATTATTGGAAGAAGGACCATCATAATTATATGTAACTATATATGCGCTGCATGTTTAATCTTATTAGCGATAGTTCCCGCAGGCATAGCTTCCGTGATATTTGCTAGTATTGGAGTAGTGTCCAGTTTCATCATTTTTGTGATCGTTTACGTGTATTGTATAGAATTGTTCCCTACCGTCGTCAGAAGTGCTGCCACAGGATTCTCATCCATGATGGCTCGTGTGGGGTCAATGATAGCTCCGTTTATTATACAGCTAAAAGACGTTGCGACGTGGCTGCCACCTATAGCCTTCGCAGTTCTCCCAATTATTGCTGGCTCTGTTGCGTTCCTCATGCCAGAAACTAAAGGTTGTGAGTTGATGACTACTATGGAACAGGGGGAGCAATTTGGGAGAAAGAAACCAGCAGCTAGCCAAGGTCAATCGGGAAGTACACCTGGTGGAAATCAACCGGGTGGGTCAAACCAACCCGGTGGAGCAAGTCCAGCTGGTGGATCGAGTCCAACCTCAAAGTAGTGGCACAAGAGACTGATTTCTTAATTATGTACTTTAAAAAATCCGGATCATTTGTAATTCTGAGGTGTGTGGTTACTGAATGTGGACAAATGAAGATTTGGTATCTTCTGTTTGTATCTTATTCTAAAAGATTACTTGTACAGTCAGCATCAGAAATATATCATATATACAGAGGTAATCAATAGATCATGTTAAAATGACAAAAAAAGTATACGCTGAAGGATTCAGATACATCAACATTCTATGGTCGTCAGCTTATATACGTCCCACTGCTGGACATAGGCCCTCCTTTGGAAGAAAGAAGAAGGAAAGAAATATGTATATCTTATACTGACTGTACCACAGGATATATTACTACTACAAAACATATTGGACGTTCCACAATATTGATAACCTTGTCAAATGCAAGACGCGTGTTGCACTTAATTATCGCTCTGAATATAGACCAGTGTCCCTTGTATGAGTTTTTATAGTAAAACTATATGACTATCGCACGGGGTACATACCATTGGTCGGGTAGCCTGTACGCCGGTCTCAAGAGATTCTGATCTGAGATCTAGGTTCGATCCCCGGTAGGGGCAAATGTTTGTGTGATGAATACATGCGTTTGTTCTAGTCTTATATGTTTATAAGTATTGTATTTATTCGCAATATTTATCTATTACATTTAACTTTGTCTTCTAGTATCTGTAACACAAGCATCATAGTTGCTTAAAATGGGGCTAGTTGATAGGTGTGAATGCCTCAAGATATTTATTTTATTTATTTTATCGCAGTCGTTTTCTCCATACATTAATAACATACTATTATTCTCTAAGTGTTAGTCAGAGATAAGGCAAAAGCACCGCAAAAGCAGTCCATTACCATAGTCCGCGCTTCACCAAGCAGTGACTGCACTCAGCGTGACAGGTGGTGAGCCCGTCGCCACTATAAGCTATTGGATGGTTCCTGGTCCATTAGTCGCCTATTACAACACCTAAGGGAAAGATGGGTTGGTAGTATTCTTTTAATGAGCCGCTACCACACGACTCATATATACATATATTTACTATATGCAATGAATTCTATAGAGCTTAAAAAAAAGCGATAGTCGTGTATTTTTACATAAACATAACTAGGGACACTGAGGGTGTTTTATATAGGTTCGGTTCGCACCGGGTACGTAATTACATGTTTTGTATAAAAAAGTTATTGTTATAAAAGTCAAAAATTGACCTACACATGTTTTTGACGATATGTAAACAGTGTTTGAGCTTAACGTAGTGGATTATACTTTTTATGACTGGTTATGTTTATGTTCTATTTAATATCACTTTCCAATATCTAGTTTGGGGTTATAGATTAATGTACTTTTTTATAATCTTTATCATCAGCTGCGTTTGATTTTTGAAAGTAATTAGTAGGTACTATTTTGAGTTTCGCCGCACTTCTGGTGCTAAGAACTCGATTGTACGATCAGATCAGAATAAATTAGTACCGTGTAACATAAAATAGGTCGCAGTTACTATTCGCAACCTAAGCAGGTTGCCTGCACTTGAGTTAAATATTGTGTAAGTAACTAATTTTGATACGTTGTATTAACTACTTGTGCGATTAAAAATTGGAGTGTAATTATAAACAGAGTTTTATTTAATATTGTTTACAGGATAGGATTTGTTTATTCAGGTGCGATAAGGTATGATGAATATGATGATTACTACTGGAATCTAGATTACACGAGGCCCGAGGGTATCACCTCGTCAGTATACCCTTTATAATCTGTGGCTCGTCTCTCGACCCATGATACCAAAAAACACGAATTACCGTGAAAAAAAAAACGTGAATTACCACTTCATGGCATTACCCAGTATTCCAGTCAATTTGTTTTACTTCTTTCATTCTGTTGAATAAGGTGAACGCACACATACCCGAGTCAACTCGCTGACGAATCGAAGTCAAGGAGACCTCGCAAATATAGCCCTTCAGAGCCTTAAGAATTGACTGCATCCAAATAGTATTTTATATAGAAATGCTGATGGCGTCAAAGTATTGTCTAATCTGGATGAATTGCGAGGTTTCATGATTTCATAGTTTTGTCAGATAGGTTTAGATTTCTTATAAGTTGCAAGGAAAGTCTATGCATGCTGCCCGATGATATTAATGTGCTGCATACAATGATAATACATAAACACTATCATTGCATAGGCTGAATAGGTTAAGAACAATTTTAAGCTGCTATTACACGCTCTCCCTGAAGCCGTCGCGTGAAGCCATGAGGGCTATGTTATAGTGTGCAGAGATCTTAAAAATTCTATAAAACTAATCGCAATTGATTTGACATTGTCATTGATAGAATCTTTACCATAGACATAAATGCTTGGTCCGAGCAGGGTCCGAGATCTTTACTATTAATAATAATATTAATTTATAATATATGTAACCTATTAAGATGGATAAAAGATCTAGTTCTGGACAAGAGGACATCGTAAAAAAAGAAGTTAAAGGTCGGTACGATTTGTGTTGAAACATTATAATGTCGTGGTGTCGTAAGGCATGTCGTCGATAATTTACTTATTAATAGTGTGTGAGGCTATGTCAGTGACTTTAGTTCTCTTTCGAATCACATAATTCCTAATGCGGTCCTGAGACTTTGAGGGATGGGTGATGAGAGGACCTGTCCTGACCTATTGTATTAGCAAACTCAAGTGGCAGTGGGCTGGTCACATTAGCCGCAGAACTGACGGCCGCTGGAGTCGTAAAGCGCTTGAGTGGAGACCACGACCTGGTAAACGTAGTGTGGGACGCCCTGTCACAAGATGGGCGATTCGTGGGTTGGCTGGAGCGGGCTGAAGGAGAACTGCCGAATATAGAGAGCGGTGGCGTGCATTACGAGAGTGGACGAGCATATATTGTGGATGATGATGAGGGTATTAATTTATATTATTTAGTAATATGTTTTCAGAAGTCAAGAGAGCGGGAGAGTCAGCATTTGATCCGATAGAAAAGATTACCGGAGCATTTGGAAAATACCAACTTCTAATATGTCTCCTATTATTTCTAACGGAGTTTCCAATTGCTTTTCACCTCTTGGCTATTATATTCTTGGCTCCATTAACAACGCACACTTGTAAAGGCAGCACTGACTTATGTCCTTGCTCAGATCCAGAGTATGACACGACAGTTTTTACATCAACGATTATATCAAAGTGGGATTTGATATGCGAAGACCGATGGCTGGCTAGCTTCACTCAGACATTGTTCCAATTGGGGTCTTTATTTGGTTGCATTCTATTTGGAATGGCTTCAGACAGGTATTTCGTTTGAGATAACTAATTTATTTTTTTATGGATTTATGAATATGAATATATATTATTACACAAAGTAATGCAAAAAAAAAATTTCATCAATATTATTTTATTCGAGAATTAAAGTGTGCAATGCTTGTTCAAAAGTAGAGTTACTTTTTCATGAATAATTGGCATTAAAGTAAAAATTTATAAATTTTATTCGCTTTAGCCAAAACTTGACAAAATAATTATATTTACGAAGTTATCATATTTTTCGACAAAACCTAAAACTGCCGTGATTGAAAGTGAACTCATGATTTATAATGAAATTGTAATTCTTAGTTAGCTTAGCTATGTTATTAGTAGGTACCTATTTAGTTATATTTGTTATTTTTTAATATTATTTTTATTTTTTCAGATTTGGAAGAAAAATACCACTGTTAGTGGCTGTGGTAATGCAAATATCGATGGGCATAGGAGCAGCATTCGCTCCTGATTACTGGAGCTTTACAATATTAAGATTTGTTGTTGGTATGTCAATTGGAGGACTCATAGTTACGGGATTCGTCATCATTATGGAGTTTGTCAGCACCAAGTACCGAGACGTCATTTCAGCTCTCTATCAAGTCCCTTTCAATATGGGACATTTATTGCTTCCACTTTTTTCGTACTTCCTCAGAAAATACGCGGACTTCCAACTGGCTATTTCTGTTCCAACTATCCTACTGCTCTCGTACTTCTTCCTAGTACCAGAAACACCAAGGTGGTTGATAGCTGTAAAGAGGACAGATGATGCTGTTAAAATTCTAAAGCGAGTTGCAGAAGTGTAAGTGTTTGTTATGTAATTATTTTTCATGATTACTTTCTTAAGTCGAATATGTCCCGGTGTGGATGCAGTACATCTCGCATAACTATTTTTGACCCATCTCTTCGCTTTGGTGTCATGCGAATAATGACTAGAACTACACAATCATCCTATAGCTAATAGTGGCGACGGTCTCACCACCTGTCACGCTGAGTGCATTCACTGCTTGGTGAAGCGCGGGCAATGGACTGCTCTTGTTCTGCTTTTGCCTAGTCTCTGACTAACCCTTAGGGGATAATAGATTATATGTATGTATGTTTATGTGTGTGTTTTTTTAACTAGCCACCTTCACAAACTCTTTAACCCCTTGGTGTGCACCGCGAACACCACGGTGCAAGCAATAGATGTTTATATTGTGTCTCGTTTTGTGCTTGTTGTCTAATTAAAATGTATTAAGTAAAAGGAAACGCGTTAAAATATTCCTTTTTATATTTTCAGGAATAAACGACCTACAGCTAACATAAGAACCGATGTAGAAGCTTACCAAAATTCAGTCGAAAAATCTAATCTGAAGAATGGAACACTACTCGATCTTATGCGAACTCCAAATTTAAGAAAGAATATACTTGCAATGTCATTCACCTGGCTGGTATGCTGCTTCTGTTTTTATGGCGTCTCCCAGTACGTGGGGCAGCTCGGGGGCAATGTATTCATCAATGTCGCGATCAGCGCTAGCGTCACATTACTAGGAACATTGTTGTCAATACCACTATTAAGGATTACTGGGAGAAAAACTATTGTGATAATATTCAATTTCATAACGGCTGCTTGCTTGTTCATTTTAGCTGTGATCCCAGAAGGAACTGGATCAGTTATAGTTGCTAGTCTGGGTGTAGTGTCTAGTTTTATTGTATTGGTCGTTGTGTATTTGTATACTATAGAATTGTTTCCAACTGTTGTAAGAAGTGCAGCTCTTGGGTTCTCGTCAATGATGGCTAGGGTGGGTTCGATGCTGGCGCCTTTCGTCATAGATTTAAGAAACGTATATCAATGGTTACCAGCTGTAATTTTCGCAATTTTTCCACTTATGGCTGGCTTTGTCGCTTTCTTAATGCCTGAGACCAAAGGCTGCGAATTAATGACTACAATAGAAGAGGGTGAACAATTTGGTAAAAAAATCAAATCTGAAAAGAAAATATATTTTGCAAATAAATCTGTAAATATTGTAAATTAATTTGTTTGTATTTGCATTGTGTCTGCATTGTGTCTGCTGGCAACGTAACTTAAACACATTGTAAGATTTGTAAGTCAAGGCTCAGGTTTTAGAAATGTTTAACTTATCATCTGTGACGTTTGTAGACAACTTCTGTGTGTGTACATTTCACGACAACCTGTAAATAAAAGCTAAGATCCAATAAGTTAGTGTAAATAGTCTGTGTTTTGTTTTTATATTAAAGTATAGTAAGTACTTAACTCACGTGTTTCAACCGGAGGGGTAACATACGCTGGTTTTAATGCACTTTAAAATAGTAATCTGTGCGAAATGAAATGTGCCGAATGAGAACCATCGTAAGATTTAATGGTGCATTTGGTGCATATTTACTATATTTTTCATGTTGACAACACTGTTACAAAAAGTTCGACTGTAATAATTTGATATTTTAAAAATACTGAAATTGTACCATACAAGCGCATTCGGCTCTTAGAAATAACGCAAAAGGGTCGTGGTGCTAAAATAACCTAGATGGTTCATTCAGGTGAATAAAGCACCACCATCGGAGAGTTTGAAGAATAATAATTTTTCCTTCCTTCCACTTGACACCACCAACACGACACCACCGATGGTGTCGTATGGAATCTCTAGTCCATATGACACCATCGACTATTAGTGAGGTTACATACAAATTTGTTTATATAAAAACTACAAATAAGTTTAAACAGTTGCATTAATAAGGTACGCAATTGATAAAGTTTATATTTATCTGTCACTCAAATGGTCATCTTGACATTGTTCATTGCAATTTGCATATTATTGTCTTTCCTTCCTAATCTTTTAATTTTTCAAAATAGACATGGTTACTAATACTGAAGACATAAAATACATAAAAACTCATGGCGGAACAGCTTTGCTCTGGCAAACGTATAAATTTCACCGTCACTAGGCCTATTACAAGCACGTAACAACAATTGTGGACACGCTGGAAGATTAGTTTTCGGGTCCGTTCTTTAATACCTGCATAAGTACTTACTTCACTTAAATAAAAAAATAATATTTCATAAACTCTGTTTTATTAATTATCGTTTAAGTATAGATAACTTAAAATAATGAATTGGGAGCTGTTTGTCAAAAACACGCATTTCTGGACATCACTAGGGTGGTGTCATATGGACTAGAGATTCTATACGACACCACCGGTGGTGTCGTTTTGGTGGTGTTAAGTGGAAGGACCAACCCGCATTGGGCCAGCGTGGTAGTGTTACGGCCCATACTCTTCATGTGTTTCTTCATGAGGAAGGCCTGTCCCAGCAGTGGGACATTTATAGGCTGTTGACGAAGTGGAAGGAAGGGCTTTCCCACTGTTGTTGCGTGGAAGAACGCTGCGGTAGGCAGATCTTTATCTCGACCACGGAGCTAAGAATTCGTCAAACCGCGTAGGTATTAAAATAAAAACAAATAAGTCCATTTGTCTAGACAACACAATTACGTAATATCGAAACAACAATTATTTTGCATTTAATGGAAAGTACAGACGATGAATGATAAATGCATCAGCACCTTTTAGTAGATAACAAAAATCCTATTGTACAATAATGTGAAATTGATATTCACTATATTGATTGATAAACTGAGATCGTGAAGATTTATCATTGGATGACTAGTAATTAATTATTAGATAGTAGATTAGATTAGTAGGGAGTAGTACAGTCGAGTTCGATAATTTGTAATTTTAGCTGTAGGTAAGTATGAATGAAGTTTTATAATATATTAGTATTGTGTGAAGGTACACTCGACTGGCCATTAATTATAATGACAATACGTAATGCATGCCATTATGTGCATTCAAGTAGATAGGCATACATGAATCATTATTATGGTAATAAACTAAGATTTTATGTATTTTTTAATTATTTTTAATTATGAATTCTTCGTTAATAATTTTCATTGGGAATAGAAACCCAAGTAAACCTGAAAGTTCTATAAGAAAAGTGGCCTGTGCGCATTGCTTTGCTAAGTAAGTGTTAAGTGTTCTTTTTTCTTAATATTGGGTCCTTTTTTTCTTAATATTCTTAACCTATGAAATTGGTGTTTTTATTCTGTCTTAGCAATTTGTCCGTGACTATTAAGTTTTAGAACATTCTTATAAAATAATTGCCTCTTCTAAAAATAGACCATATATTTGAGCTCGTATTATTTAATTTGATAATTTTTTGTGAGTTTAATTGTGTTAAAATTAGACACAAAGACAATTATTTTTAACTGCCTCCCGAATACATCATTTGATTTGCATTAACATAAAAACGATGAATATTTTTTATCAAGCGTGTTCACACACATATTGCTAAAGCTTGTCTTATGATACATGCCAAATATTATTATCTCTGGATATGTCGTTGTGAAGAAAACTTATAAAATGTTAGTATGTAAAATGCAGACATCCCCAAAATCTCCATACAAAACACCAATTTCATAGGTAAGGACCTAATATTATTATGGTAGTTTATTTATTACAATCGCAAAATCTATGCGATCAACATCATCTCAGCTGAGAGATACCTGTCCTCAGCCTATATACGTTCCACTGCAGGACACACGCCTTCCTCATAGAGAAACTCATGAGGAGTATGGGGCCTAACACCACTAAGCTGGCCCAATGCGGGTTGCTAGGTAGAAACAGCTGCAATAGCGACCGGGACCAACGGAGGAGCTCAAGATCACAAAGTTTTGGTCACCCATCTACGGTCTGACCATGGCGAAGGTATCTTTGTTTTCAATCGAAAGCCAAAGCGTACTAACCACTACGCCACCGAGCTCCTCTCCTCAGAGACACACCTATAGCTGGATAAAGTTATATTTATTTTAAATGGTCCCAAAATGCGACAATATCGTAGTATCCACAGATCACTGAGAGCCGCTTGTAGTCCTACCCGACTACACCATAGAGATAAAAAGATGTGTAACTATTCGAAAATATAATTATGCAAAAAATATTTTGAATCGTCGATTTTCAACAATGTTACATACAGTCAACCTAGAAAAAATTGTCTAAAATCCATGAATAGATTTTCAACAACATAATGTTACACTCAAAGTACAAAAATATTATAGATCTGATGAATGAAAAAGGGTAAATAAAATAAAATCTTCTGAAAAAAGTGTTTGATAATATGAAATCATTAAAAGATAAAATCTTGATACTTACATAATTTCATGATCATTATTTGTAGGCCTGAAGTTATAATATAGTAAAAAATAGTACAGTTTTCTAATAAGGGATGATTTTCTAGAAGTTATTGCACAACAGTGAGAAATTTACAAAAATTACGTATAGGTATCATATCTAAATTCTCACATGTTATCAAAATAAACAGCTATTCATTGATTTGGAAACCGAAGTTGTATCTAATTATCTGGTTAATCTATATTTGGTTAATCAATATCATTTTAATTATAGATATACATAGATTGATGAAAGACTAAATTGGCGAAGGAATCGTGTATCGGGACATCCTGTATGTAAGGCGAGTGTTTAAATACAAATCGTCAGTCATGTAGACGCTGTGTACTAATTCACTAGTTTCAATAATATAGCCAATTTATTGGTATTATTGAAGATTTTAAAAGCATTTATAAAAGAAATATAAATGTCAATCCCTAATAGTGAAAAAGGTAAGTCAATCATTTACTTTATTATTAAAAAATAACAATCAAACTAAAAAAAATTAAATTAAGTGTAAGTAGTGAATAGTTAAATAGAAACCCCCTCACTAATAAAACAGTTTGGTACACACTCATTTCTCAGAATTTTTTACTTACATTTTGTTCCAATGCGTTTGTATAACTTTAATTACTATTAAGAGGGAAAGAAATTAGTTTAAATAAAAGCTTACTTTAAAGGTTAGAGTTAAAAATTAAAGTAAACCTTTGTTTACTTTAATTTTTAAAAAATATCATCAAAATCAATCAAAATCAAAAGTATTTATTCAGTTTCAATATTTCGTGAAAAAGAAAAACTACGCCATCCGTTCACAAAACTACTTAAAAGCATTTATAGCACATACTTAAAAGCATACTTAAAAACACTTACTAGGCCTTGTTCTGAGAAGAACGGGCAAGAAACTCAGCAAATTTCTACCCTCCCTTTACATAACAACATTTAAAAAATGTCATAAACTACAACGTCATTGAAGTTTAAAAATAAAAAAAGATAGATAGCTAATTTGAATAATATTCTGCAGCTTACCACATTTTTCATTACAAACATATACGGCGATAGTCTAAATAAAGGCTTACTTTAATTTTGAACTCTAACCTTACAAATTTCATGTAAAAACTAATTCGTTAACAAAATATGCCTATTTTCAAGTAAGAGCTAGGTGTGATAGAATTGTACTGCACGGTTCTTAAATATTTTATTCAGAAGTTATGAAAAGCGTTTAATAAAATGCACTTCCTAGGTATAGTCGAGAAACTTCAAAGGCGACTTTATGTTTTCATGGGAGTATTATTTTTTAATCTAGAAAAGACCACTAACAACAATTAATATATTCTGAATCGAAACAAAGGAAGAAGCAGAGAAAATGTCTATTAATAAAATTCTCAGTGGTCTGACCCGTATTTGGAAAATTATTAAGGCAATCGTAGTTCATATAGTCCAATTGATTGGCCACTGTTTTGATTGGTGATATAGGGCCAAATAAATAAGATGGTTATTGCGTGTCAATAAGTTACATGCACATACATACATACATATAAATTATATTTGAAGACCATTTCATTTGTGTTGGTAATGAACACGCATTAGAATATGCTCATTGTTATGAACCATATCATAAGGCCAGATTGTGATAAAACGAAAAAATGATAAAACAGTTGATGATTTTCCATTTTTATTATCTATCACAAAAAAAATGCAACACTGCTAAATGTGCAGTCACTGCTTGGTGAAGCGCAGACTAAGACAGTGGACTAACCCTTAAGGGATAATAGTCGTGATTATATATGTATATGTATGTATCTATCACATTGCGTCAAAATGTAGAGGAACGGAATATGCGTTTTTATAAAGTAGATTATATGATATCCTTATCTGATGATTTGTTAAATATTTATCTATATTACCACTTTAGGGATGAGCACTGATTTAATGAGCACTGATTTAGTAATATGAGAAAATAAATTCTAGAAATAGACAATGAAATAATGTTTGACCAAAAATAACAAATGAAACTAAATACGTGGTCAACTGGGCTTCCGAATTTATTTATTCTAATTATTATTATAATTAGTTTTTGTTCTATAGAAATACCCGTGGAGTTAAAACATAAACCGATAGAAGAAGACATACTAAGGTCACGAAATAATAAAATCGAGGTCACACGAAACCGTAAAATAAAATGTAATACAACAAATGAAGACAATCTGGATGAAACTTTGTATTTTGAAGTGGCATAAATCTAACTTTAAAGAACAATGTATTAGACTACCATAACATAAATCATATCATCACACCTTTATCCTGAAGTGGTATGCAGAGGTGTAAACATTGGCATTGAATTAAAGAGGAATGTAACTTGTTAAAGCAATTTGACACAAGAAAATTTTAGGAAAAAATTTATAGGTTTATTATCATCATCATCAACTCATCAGTCCATTAATATTTATAATTCGTTTGTTTTCAGGAATCAAGGGAATGGAAGAGTCTCCAGTTGATCCGATCGAAAAGATTACTGGAGCTTTTGGAAAATACCAACTCCTAATATGTCTCTTATTATTTCTAACGGAGTTTCCAATTGCCTTTCATCAGATGGCAATTATATTCTTGGCTCCAGTAACACCGTACACCTGCAATGACTCAAACAGTACAGATTTATGCCCTTGCACAGATCCGGAATATGATACATCAATTTTCACATCCACAATTATATCGGAGTGGGATTTGATATGCGATGACCGATGGTTGGCTAGTTTCACCCAAACGCTGTTTCAATTGGGATCGCTTTTTGGATGCATTTTATTTGGAATGGCTTCAGACAGGTAATTAATTATTTATAAGGCATGTGAGGATTGAAATTTAATTCTTAACTACCCATAATAATTAAGTACACTAGACACTTCAATCAATGTTATCGTTATGTTAGCGTAAAGAAAAGCCGAAAAGATTCACATGATAGAAAAATGTCATGATTTCATAAATCATTTAATCCTTGGTCAAAATGTTCAAAATTTAAGACAAGTTTTAAGAATAGTTTTGTACTTATCAATCAAGACAACCTATGTTCTTTGTAATTACTACGAATTTATAAAATAACTGTTAACAAATATTTTAATTTTCAGATATGGAAGAAAGCTACCACTATTAGTAGCTGTGGTAATGCAAATTTCGATGGGAATAGGAGCAGCGTATGCCCCTACTTACTGGAGCTTTACTATACTAAGATTTATCGTTGGTATGGCAGTAGGAGGGCTCATAGTAACTGGATTCGTGATTATTATGGAATTCGTCGGCACACAGTATCGCGACCTCATTTCGGCTCTCTACCAAGTGCCCTTCAATATGGGACATTTGTTGTTACCGCTTTTTTCATATTTCCTCAGAAGCTATGTGGACTTCCAACTGGCCATTTCTGTTCCTACAATTATACTGATCTCGTACTTCTTCCTGGTACCCGAAACACCAAGATGGTTGATAGCTGTAAAAAGAACAGATGATGCTGTTAAAGTTCTTACACGAGTGGCAGAAGTGTGAGTGTTCAATCAGTTTTTCATAACTTTTATGGGTAGTATCCTCATTCGAACCTGTACTAGTATTCATGCATGTAGTTTGTTGAGAAGGCAGCAATTTTTCCCTCATCAGCTCTAGGCACTTCTTCCTTCCTTCTTAATTATATCACATTTAAATATTCACTTTTATTTTTTCCAGAAATCAACGACCAACAGCTAATATAAAAACTGATGTCGAAACATACCAAAAGGCGATTGAAAACAACAATCTTAAGAACGGTACTCTGGTTGATCTTGTGCGAACTCCAAACTTAAGAAAGAATATACTTTCAATGTCATTCGTCTGGCTGGCGTGCAGTTTCTGTTTTTACGGAGTCTCCCAGTACGTGGGGCAGCTCGGGGGGAACACGTTTATTAATGTTGCGATCAGTGCTAGCGTTACCTTACTCGGAACATTGTTATCAATTCCTTTAATGAAAATGACTGGGAGAAAACCTATTGTGATAATATTCAATTTCATAACGGCCGCTTGTTTGCTCATATTAGCTGTGATCCCAGAAGGACCCGGATCAGTTATATTTGCTAGTTTGGGTGTAGTATCTAGTTTTATTATTTTTGTTGTAGTGTATTTGTATTCCATAGAATTATTCCCAACTGTCGTAAGAAGTGCAGCTGTGGGGTTCTCATCAATGACGGCTCGAGTAGGGTCTATGGTGGCGCCTTTTGTCATAGAATTAAGAGATGTATATCCATGGCTGCCAGCTGTAGTTTTTGCGGTTCCTCCACTTATTGCTGGTTGTGTTGCCTTCCTTATGCCTGAAACCAAAGGCTGCGAATTAATGACTACGATTGAAGAGGGTGAACAGTTTGGGAAAAAAATAAAGTGTGAAAAGAAATGATTTTGTGAATTGTTTTGAAAATATTGTACATTGATAGATTGATGTATCCGGGTTTTTTCATTGTTTTTTGAGATAGCACAAGAACTCTTAAACATAGAGAAAGCGAATGAAATGTATATTTCTTTGACTGACATGTAATATCTGATGGTAAAACTTACAATGTAAAATTTTTCCAGTAAAGATTCCAGTATGTTAGACCATGCAGATGAAGTAAAGTGTAGGAATAGATATATTTATTTTCCGAGTGTCTCTAGCATTATTTAGATTATTATTTAATAAGCACTGATAACTTTCTTCCTTTTTTTATGTCATAAGCTGTAATCCAAAGACTGTGTATTAAAATTAAAAATCTGTAAATAGTTGCATTAATAATTAGTTAACTTTACGTTGACAAAGACAAGTTCGATATTGTTCAATAATATATATTGCGAAAGTTAGTCATTTATGTCTTTCAAAAACTTCGTCACGTTGCTACTACAGAATTAATTAAAACAATAAACTAAGCCTTAGCACAATCTATAATCCGTTATTGTATTAGATCTTGGGGTAGCACATACAATTAACAGATACAAAAAAGAGCGCAGCGTGAGTAATGTTTTTTAAGCCGAATAGATATCCTACACAACAATTATACGATCATTGCAATGATGTCAGTGAGACGACTGTTTATCTTGCATACTGTTTTAGCACAACATAGAAACATTGACAACATCACCCAAACACGCAGGAGAAAAAATATGTGTTCTACGGTTTTCACTACAATAGTATTTCTTAGAAAGTTCAACCGCCTCTCTGGTCTAGTGGTTCACACCACCGGGTGTTGATCGGGAGGTCCGGGTTCGATTCCCCATGGGGGCAAAAGTTTTTCTGCTCGGTTTGGTTGGTGGTAGGGCTTCTGAGCCCGCCTGGCTAGCTACCACCGCCTTACATAAATCTGTCGCCATAATAACAATGTTATAAGCATTGTTGTGTTCCGGCAATCAGACGTAAGACAGCCAGTTCCTCAGTTGTTGAGGATTACAGGTGAAGCTCGCTTCCAACTTCGGCCTTATCGTCACTTACCATCAGGTGAGATGAAGGCCAGGAGCTTACCTGTCATATGTAAAAAAAAAGTTTAAGTGTTTCTTGGGACCACCATTATAAAATAAATCAATGAATCGCTAACTTTATTTCCACTTACCGCACGTAGATGTGAACCAAGATTGACAAAATGGCGAAAAACGCAGAGTTATGAGGATATCGAGAATATTTTTATATGTAAATATGAGATAATATAAATAGATTGATTTATATTGTTTTTATTTTATAAGTTATTTAATAATATCTTAAGTATGAGAAGATGAGTATTATTATCAACATATTAAAGATATAAAAAAACTTTGTATTATTGTTATGTGATATATAAAATATGTAATATATAATATAATAATATATATAGTTACAAAACAAATAGTTTTGTGAGTCTGTACTTTAAAACGTGTATTATCGTCCATATATCTATATCATATATTGTATTCATCAAACAAACATTCGCCCCCATTAGGGATCGAACCCAGAACCTCTCGAGATGGCGACGCCTTGAGACCGGCGTACTCAGCCACGGAGGTCGTAAATTATTATTATTAGTCAGTGTTATAGTATGTAGGTAGGTAAACGTTTTAGTTTTGTTATCTTATAGACTGAAGATATTTGTGGATTTGAGGAGGAATAAAGAAATAAAAGAAAAGAACCAACTTTTTTTGACCAACTCTGACAATATTTCGGTTAAAAATTGTACAGTTAGATTGTTTTTGATAACAACAAAGTAATGCACCGCGAAAATATCTTATCTAAAACTATTTCTGAATCAATTTCTGAATTTTTACTTAGTTAAAAAAACATACATATTTTGAATTGTTTATAATTATTATACCTAAACCTAACGGGATTTAATTTACGAATCACATCGACAACAAAAACAACAAAATTTGTTTTACTGAAATTCGACCAGGTGAGATTGGTTATGAGAGCTGACAAAATATTTGAATGACATTATTAATTATCCAAAATCGATGTTATAGTTCGAACAGATTTTGACGACTTCCATGGTCGAGTGGTGTCTCAAGGCGTCGCCATCTCGAGAGGTTCTGGGTTCAATCCCCAGGGGGGCAAATGTTTGGATAATGAATTTTCAGGCGTTTATTCTCCAGTCTTGGATAGTTTTATATTTATATATTCAGGATATTTATATGTATTTTTTTACTAAATATATTTTTCCGTCATCTAGTGTCCGTAACACAAGCAGTATTAGTTACTTTAAATGGGGCTAGTTGATAGGTGTGAATGTCTCAGGATATTTATTTATTAATATTTATTTCTCTCTCTTAATTTCTGATTTCTGGCCACGAACCCATTGGGTTTAATCAATCTTTATGATAAATAAAAAGTTTCTATTGTCTCGTTTAGTGGCCGCAGAGGTTAAGACTCTTCCCTTTTAAAGTTATAATACCGGGACTACACGCGACGTACATTATGTAGTATATAGATACTACTTAAGGTATAAGGTTAAACAGGCCATTTCCGCAACTCGACGTCTAAGCGCCTTTTTTGCGTGCGTGGGAATGATGCTCCTATTCTCGCCAACCCAGCTCATCCAGATACTTCAGCAGGTTCTTCAACTTACCGAAAACCTCCGGTAGTGAGCTCGGCTGTCCGAGATGTCTTACCCGGTTAGATACTACTTACTGCTCGACTTTTCGGCTGGGTTATACCAACCGTGGTCACGAGCTAACTTATCCCTTTAGTTGTATGCTGGGTGAATTGTCTTGGTTGTGATTTTGCTGTTTCTATAATGCCGGCGCTTTACTTGGCATATCAAGATCGCGTATTTACTATATTTCTCCGAAAACGGCCATGTGTGAACGGTCTATTTTATTGTATTAATGGCGAGAACAACGCAAATAGCGAAAATGCGTTTCCATCCACTAATACAGGATTACTTGTTGTTAGTGCTTGTGTGCTTGTATGTGTGAGAGGCTTGGCTACTTCCTTAAGGTTTCCTATTGTCAGGTCTTTAAATAAAATTGACTGAACTAATATTTTAGACTTATTTTATTGGTCTATTTATAGTACATATAATAAAGTATTTCTTAAAATAATTGTAGTAATGCGAATTTGCGAATGGAGGCCACGATCAGTGCGCCGTAGCATCGATCTTGCTTCGAAATATCGCACCGGCGCGTGTGGTGTTCCGGTCTTCCGGCAGGTGGCGTAAACACTTGTGCTGTTTGGCCGTTAACAGTGCATGTGTGGATGGGTTATTTGAAATGATTTTATTATTTAGGAAAAGTTGGGCAAACAACGATAAAGCTACGCGAATACGCTAAGCCAAGTGAAGGGCCGCCATAATATTCATGCTCTATTTGAATGGAGTTTCCAAATCGATACTTTAAAAGGCTTCTGTATTTATAACAAAGGTAGTGCTTGTGTATACTTTAAACAAAACAAACGAAAAATTTGCAAACAAATTATGTCTTCAATCCAAAGTTAAGGTTAAACCGCACAGATGCGCCCATAATTTTCCCAAGTTTGGGAGAGGGCGCTCTCACTGCGCTTAAGAACATTATAAGAATTTTATAAATCAAACAAAAACACAGGAAAAAGTGGTAGTGTGTGTGTGTGTGTGTGTGTGTGTGTGTGTGTGTGTGTGTGGGTTTTGTGTGTGTGTGTGTGTGTGTGTGTGTGTGTGTGTGTACGCGTATTTGTCGCGCCGCACCGCTGCCGCTAAGTGAAAGCAAACAATTGCACATGCGCGATGACAATGACGAAGATGGTAATGCAGGTAAATGCCAGTCATTTATTAAAACGTCCATTATTTATTACTCAATATGAGAATCTTGTACGTGTGTCAAGATTGTCTAAGAAAGTCCAGGTTTGTTTTAGTATACCTCTAGAATTTGGAAAACAAAGCTGGTCTTTTATTTTTTCAAAGTATGTTTTCATACTATACAAATGCTTTTGACGTTCATAAGCATGTGCTAAGACCCATCTAAATTGAATAAACGATATTGAATTTTGAATTGTAATATAGAGAGATTATCATAAGTTTTTTAAAATCGAGTTTTGAATATTTTGAAAAGTTTGTAATGCAAATGCGAATGCAACTGTAATATTTTATTATCTTTGTATTATCTTATGATTAAATATCATCGTTTAAACCTTAATAAATAGATTACGATGGAGACTAATACGGTAATGGAAAAAAATATTAAAAATAGGTTCTTCGTGTTGCAACAATAATACGATATCTTTCAAATAGAAAAATTTATTTATGGTAGAATGATTTTACACAAGCTCGTAATAATTCTAAGCAACTACGACGCTTTTTTTGTCTCGACGGATCTCTTTTTTGGGACAGCTAAAAGTAAAGATTTGAGACGAAACGCTAACAATAATATAATTTGATAAAACCCTGTTTTTGTAATAAAATGTAAAATAGTGACATTTTAAAAATTTCTTGGTTTCTTTTTGCATAGCACATACAATAATAAATTATATTCACTGATTTTTGTAGACGAAAAATATCATTAAATAATAATATTTACCAGGGACAAGCTATCTCGGTTTGTTTTTTATATCTTTCTTGCCTTGTTTTACATACAAAGGTCATTTTTGTTCTTTAGAAATTAGTTATCCACAAAATAAATCGACTCAGATGTCTGCAGACGTAGAGGCGACGCGTTAGTTGTGCTTTTTTAACCCCGCCCAATCAGTAGTACTTTTTATGGAACACAATTTTGAGAGAAGATTGTTACATACCTATCATCTCATTCAACTACTTTCTGCTATGGGCGTGTTTTACATTTTTGATAGAAATTGACATTCTTATCCAAACTAAAAATGTTGAGATTTTTACAATGAAAACTTACACGATAATTATCGATTGACGATCATTATGAAAATATTGGTTATATACAATGCTAATTATACGTAAACAAGGTTATTAAACATCAGAATTATTTTTTAAACTTAATTCAACGCCATTCCAATGTCATGTCGTCAAATCCCGACCTTTTTTCATCGCCAAATTTTAGTAAATAAAGTGGTCCGATGATGGCGTAGGAGGGAAAAGGTGAAAAAGGAAAAAGCTTTTCACACAACCTTGTTATAGTGTACCTACACGGTGATGATGGTAGATATTTTATGATATTATGTAACTGTTAAAAAAAACAGTAAATTTTAATGGTGTTAGGAATTTTTGTCTATACACGTGTTATTTGTTTTTTACTACAAACAAATACCACGTTCTACCGGTTTTAGGTTTTGTTGGTGATTGAATCTTATGAATCATCCGTCAATAATGTCATGTGATAATGTACTCTGTATTTATTGCGTGGTTCAGTTTTGTTTTTCTATTCAATTTGAATGGTAGATAAATATTATTCTTTCAACTTAGGCTACAGGTACGCACTCAGACAAAAGTTGAAAGAAATAAATATAATGACATTGGCAAGCCAATATATTTATGAGAATGTCACGTGTGTATTTAAAAATAGACATTTGTTAATATAAAAAGTAATCTACATAGCTTTAATACTAGAAATAAGAATAAACATGTTGTACCAGCCACAAGACTTCAGTAGATAAACAAGTCATTTCAAAGTCAATGTGTGCGTTTCTTTAATGAAATCCCAAAAGATATTCAGGCTTTAAGTCTTAAAAAAACTATAATTAAACACAAATTGTGTATCAAAGCATATCATTCCATTACTGATTATATTAATGACAAAAATTCCTGGGATTAGTTTGCTTCTATTCAGGCTGTTACAAATAAAATTTGAAATTTGTACATTGTTACGCATAAACACTAACATAATTAACTGTATATATAAATTGGCTGATGAATTGTTGGATAATTATTTTGGCATAGAATATTTTTGATTTTCATAAATGTATAGAGATATACTTACATGAATAAAATTATTTGATTTAAACTTCCTTCACATTAAAGTTTGATAAGAAATAAAAAAAACAAGAAGAAGCATAACTAACTAAAACCATTAGTTAGAGAATCATGATAATATTTTATGAAATACGAATATGTGTGAGGTCACTAAAATGAGCGGAATTAAAATTAAAGAAAGCTAGTAAAAGTAGTGTGTACCATTCTTCACGCCTGTAGTTCCAAATAGATATTAACACTCACTAAGGAGCTCGTGGCGTAGTGGTTAGTACGCTTTGGCTTTCGATATCGAAAACAAAGCTACATTCGCTATGGTCAGGCTGTAGATGGGTGACCAAACCTATGTGAGCTCGGACTCTTCCGTGCTTCGGAAGGCACGTTAAGCCGTTGGTCCCGGTCGCTACTGCGACTGTTTCTACCCACCAATTGGGCGCATGATCCAACGCATTGGGCCAGCGTGGTGGTGTTACGGCCCAGACTCCTCATATGTTTTTCTCCATGAAGAAAGCCTATGCCTAGCAGTGGGGCGTATATAGGCTGAGGACAGGACAGAGACGCTTTTATTATTTTCGTTGTTCGGAGCGGTTTCGCGTCACTGTATGTGACCTATTGAGATCTATTCGGACCTATAAACCACGGTCAGCGCGAACACCGGTGCTCGCAAACAATAGATGTGTCTATTGTGTCGAATTTCTGACCATAGTATTAACTGGGCACTGTTTAGGAAAGACAAGATGTTTGCAGTTTTATTGTTTTTATTTCACCTGTGTCGAGGTCTTCTCAGGTGTCTGCTTCTTTTGTGAGTCAGTGGTCAAAAGAACGGTGAACGCTTAAAAGTTGATTCAAAACTAGCTTTATCAAACATTAAGTTTTGTTTCCATAGAACTACCGTTTTACTTACAACATTTTTTTTATGTAAAAAGGAGGCAATCGGGCAAACGGCTCATCTAATAGTAAGTGATAACCGCTGTCCATAGACATCTACAACACCGGAAGAGCTGCAGATACGATGCCGACCCTTAAGGAAGCTCTCTTTTTAAATAGTTGAAGATCGTTTTGGTCACGAATACTTCTGGTCACACTTGGATAGCTTGGATGCACAGCTTGGTTTCATAAGTTGGATGTACTCGGCTAAAACTAACGTGAAAAACTAACGGTCGTATATAACCTATATTTAATGTTAAAGGACTGTATAGCTCTTGCAGCCCACGAAGGCAATCCGGCTCTAGTAGAGGTTAAGCATGTACAACACGCGCATTGCGTTATTTTGTCATGGTACCTTATGACATCTAATTCATTCCATTTTGAATTATTGCCTGTAATTTTTATATTGTAGAACGTAAGACAATGTTATGTAAAGGGAGGATAGAACCCTTGCAGAGTTTCGTGCCTGTATCTTCTCTTGACAAGGCCTCCCGGTAGTGAACAGGATGAAAAAAAATGTAGAGGTGAACAAGTAGAATTGTATAATTTGTTTCTAAAATTTATAATGTTTTTGACGCGTCATAAGTGTAACTACTTTTTACCTAAATATATACATACATACCTATTATCACGACTATTATCCCCTAAGGGTTAGTCAGAGACTTGGGCAAAAGCTCCGCAAAAGCAGTTCATCGCCATAGTCCGCACTTCACCAAGCAGTTTTACCTAAATTATTACATAAATCATTTCATTTCATTTCATTTCATTTCATTTCGTTTCGTTTCGTTTCGTTTCGTTTCGTTTCGTTTGATTTCGGTAGTGTGTGTATTTGAAGAGCCGCTCAGTTGCGAGAGTACCGCTGCTCTGGCTCGTATCTGTTGTTTCTGGACGCTAATCTACAGAAAGTAATGCCAGCATGTAAATCCACATAATTATTCGGTAAAATAAATAAGTAAAGCCGGCTTGCCTTCGTGAGTTGCAAGAACTAAACATATACCTATTATATTATCCTGATCGCATTGTAGTAAAGGACTGCATAGAGGAAAATATACTGCACTGCTTGTGGGATATAATTGCATGTTACCACAACAAACAAAAACGCGATGCAGCACTAGAGGGTTTGCTGTTTATATAAAACCAAAGTGTCTAACATTACTATTGAGACAGTAAAAAAGACACTTCAGTGGATGGAACGGCTCACTGGCGCGTTCGCGAATGCCACGAGCCAATGGCGCTGGGTCATATGGATCGCCAGTGAATGCCCACCTTTACTGTTTATGTAAATTAGCTTGAAGAAAGTTGTTTCGTATGATAAAGTTATTGAATATAATTATTATTCATCGTATCGCATTTTTGCATAAATACACATAAAAATTTCCTGTTATTGTCCTTCTAACAGATATAATTTTTTATTAAGGTCGTAAATATCCGTTAGTTACCGATGCATGGACGATTAGATATTTGTAGATGCAGACAAATAAGTTTGTGGTCTATTATGGCCCTTTTCACTGTTTATTGCATTCTTTAATTATGGTTTGTTTTTGCTGACATTCACAGTTTGATTGCCGCAAGCTTTGTTGCTTAAACATAGTTTTGTTGTAGCACGACAGGGTCCCGTGTTGGTCCTAGACACAAAAGAATGTGTCAACTGCATTTCTTGCCTAGTATGTCGTAAAATACGACTAAGGGCGTATTGGATACTGGGTCTGTGATTGTGTGGGCGATGAGCTAGCCACTTGTTACTACTTTTTCACGATTTTCCATCTGACCAAACTAAATTTTTGTATGGTTAAATGTGGTCTTAACGAACACGGTGCTTCTTGGAATCTGCCGACCCAGTGAATCAGTGCCAGACCCAGTGCCAGACCCAGTGAATCAGTGAAATTGGCCAATAATCTTTTTTATATGCCACCTCCACATAAAGAACTCTTTATATGTCATGTAGCTTCCGTATAGAGCAAGATTTTATTCTCTAGGGAATAAAGTAATCGATTTTCCCTAGGAAGTACAGTAATTTGAATTTAGAACGTCAAAATGTCAACAAAAATATCCATACATTTTAAAGGAACCACGGTTTAAGTTTAAATTTATTTAGGTCCACTTCCAGGAAATTTTAATCGCGATTTAAAACTCGATTTTGTAATTTTTTGACATTGTAGCCAAAGCAAAAATGTCAAAAATTTACTAAATCTAGTTTTAAATCTCGATTTAAATTTCCTACAAGTGGGCCTTAAACTTTAAACAGCATGAATAAATCTCAACTATTTTAGTTTTGAAAAGATTTGTCCTGATTTTGTAAATAGCAGCCAAAATGACCTTTAAGGGTATTGTCGAATTTATTGAATTTTCCTTTTACTTTTTAATATTGTTTTCACGCCATTGGAACAGACTTAAGACTTGTTTACAAACATGGAATTTATACATTTTTGTTTTTTTTTTCTGTCTTATGTTTGTTGTATAAAACCTTTATAATTTGCATTTTTTTTTCTTGATTTTGTTTCGTTTGTAGTCCATAAAGAGTTATTCCTGCTAATTTGTGTGAACTCACCTGCTTTCACATGGGTACCTATAATTAATATATCAAGCGAAATGCTTTAAAATTGTTGACAATTAAAAAAAAATAGGACGCTTAATATTGGGTCCTTACCTATGAAATTGGTGTTTTTATTCTGTCTTAGCAATTTGTCCGTAACTATTAAGTTTCAGAACATTCTTATAAAATAATTGCCACTTCTAAAAATAGACCATATATTTGAGCTCGTATTATTTAATTTGATAATTTTTTGTATGTTTAATTGTGTTAAAATTAGACACAAAGACAATTATTTTTAACTGCCTCCCGAATACATCATTTGATTTGCATTAACATAAAAACGATGAATAATTTTTATCAAGCGTGTTCACACTAAAAGCTTGTCTAATGATACATGCCAAATATTATTATCTCTGGATTTGTCGTTGTGGAGAAATCTGAAAAAATGTTAGTATGGAGAATGCAGACATCCCCAAAATCTCCATACAAAACACCAATTTCATAGGTAAGGACCTAATATTTAATAATATCTTAATTGATCATTGTTTATGTATTTTTTCAGATATGGAAGTTTGTATGAAACTTTGTCAATTTTAAATCGATCGGGCTGAGACTTTGCATGCATAAAGCTACTATGACTTAAGCATCCCCTTAGAAAGGATTTGAATAAATTCCACCCCTAAGGGGATAAAATAGACGAAATTTGTAAAAATCTTCATAGATTTTCGACTGATTGAACTGAAATTAAAGATTGGAGCTACTATGATGAAGACGTTCGCTTAAACAGGATTTATCAATGCTATTCTACGCGGACGAAGTCGCGAGCAAAAGCTAGTTTTCACATATAGTTCAATGATGGTGAGTCCATCACAATTGAAGAAAATAAATTGATAATTAGTGTTTGCTTGCTAAAAGCGTGTTTCATTAATGATATGATATCATGGTCCATTTTTGTCCGTCCTGTCTCCGCGTGTCTCGACTCAGAAAGCTTAATCCGGTTTGGAAAACTTGAAAAATTTGAAAATCACTCATATTACCAACTCATTTTAAATCGAGGTCTACAGCTACACTTGGATTAAAAGTAAGAGCTCGTCTATAGAGACGTGGAGCGTCGAGCGGTGCGGTGCGCGAAGCGGGCCGCCAGGAACACGAACACACGGCGATGTTTGGAGCGCTCAAGGAAAAGCGTCTTTGCAAGCGTTTGCGGCGGGCGATTGTGCGGCACTCAAAGCCACACGATCGCCGCGACGCTCGAGGCCACGTGTTTCCTTAAACGAGCCTCTATATTTCTATGTGTTTGAGTTTGCGCCTGGGACGACGCAGGCCGATTCACACGCCGGTTCACGCACCGCCTTTAAAAAACAGTTAAACGCTCGAGGCGTTGGCGCCGCGCCGCGCTTCCGCGGTAAGCCACGCTGCCCGCGACGCTAAACGCCCCGCGTCTCCTTAAACGAGCCCTAATGGTATTCGCTGTCGCTAGCTATGTGGAAAATAAAGTCATCACTTGTAATTTTTGCAAAGTTTTGGATGAAGAATTGACCCAAACACCTTATTACCATCATGTCTGTGCTGTGAGGTATTCCTCGAAGCGGACCCATTCTGAAGCCCACTATGTTTAACTTTTGAATAGTGATGGGGATACTAACTGGAACTATCGATAATCGACTATCTAAAAAAAAATCAAGTGAGATTTTGTGAATAATCATTGAGTGGTATTCGCTTTATTTAAAAACTCCCTCAGACATATTCATGTCATTTTGGTTACTCCACACATCCATCTCAACATTTGCATATTTAGCAAGAAGGCGTATAATATCTATATTTCCAAAAAAGTACCAGGCTGTCATAACTATAAAGGAACTATTTTAATTAATACTAGTACCTTACCCTAAAATGCTCTTCCCAATTTTTAAAAGATATTAAGGCGAAGGGATAGGCAAATGTTCATAATGAGGTGTTTTTGGTACAGTAGTGTGGCAAAAATACAGCACAAGGGATGATCAGATTATTTGATGTTATGACATATATCATAAACTTGTTCGTGACGGTCCAAAATACTAGTAATTATTTATAGCGACATATGGAGAGCATTCAATTTATCATAATTTATTGAAATTTCTTTTACACTTTTTTCTTTTAACGACTTTTCTATTTATTATCAAACTTAGTTTACATATCCGTTACATTAATACCTAGTCTCCGACGGTGAGTTTTTTTAGAAATGACCACGAATTTATTAATTGCAATGATTTTCCTAGTAGCGCCTACTAAAATATTATAATTACATAATTGTACATTTGCTGGCAAAATTTCGTAGGCGCTTTTGCAAAGAAATGACATCGTTGCTAAGCAACGGTTAATTATTAAACATTCTACATAATTATTATTTGTCTAGAGCAAAATATTGATAATACACTAGAGTAAGTACCACCCTCTTTAATTACCTAGATATTTGTGTGTAGATAATTGTACCTTCAGATCTGTGTGCAAGAACAATCGAGCTACCAAAAATTACTTCTCACTACTAAAATGCACAGAGTAGTGGCCGATACAGAGTCTACGCAGGAAAGATTGTATTATTAACAGAAATGGGTTTCTCTAATGTTTTCTTTAGACGTATGCTCTCTAATCACTGGCTGATAGTGAAATTGTCACATAATTTAGTGTTTATAACAAACGAAGAATAATGATACACTTTTACTACGTTTTTCTTAGCTTGCCTTCTTGTCTGTGGAGATCATATCTGGCGATCGATTTTTCGACCACTTCCCGACATCCGATTGAGTTGAATTTTTACATACAGGCTTGCTCCCTGTGACAATACAATATTAAATAAAAATATATAAAAATAAAATAAAAAAGGGTTACTAACGTTTTACTAATGGCCTAAAAAGGGGAAAATAAATATTTTGGTTAAAAGAATTTTCGAAAATTTTACTTAATATGATAAATAATTATATCACTAGGCAAATAAGGGGGCAACGCGCAACGCGCTGGTGATGCCTTCGGTGTTGCAGGCGTCCATAGGCTACGGTGAGCACTGCCCATCTGTGTGGGCCGTATGCTTGTTTGCCACCCTGGTAGTATAAAAAAAAAAAAAAAAAATCACTGATTCGCACCACGTTTAAATTTTCTAACATCATTTTACGATAAAATTTTTATTTTATGAAATAATCGCTCCAAATGTTAAAAAAAGTTCCACCCCCTTTAACTTTTGAACCATAAGTTCAAAAAATAAAAAAAAGTTCTTATAGGTAGAACTTTATAAGTACTTTCTATGAAATTTATTTTGAACTTGATAGGTTGAACAGTTTTTGATAAATTTTACAAAATAATTTTTGAACTACATTTGTATATGAAAGAATTTTTTTTATCTCATTTTACATATTTTATGATAAGGAACATATCGTCTTTCAAATAAAAAAAACAATTATTAAAATTGGTTCACGCAATCAAAATTGTCACGGATGGAAAACTACGGAACCCTATATTGAGCGTGGCCCAACACGTTTGGTGGGATTTTATTATAAAATTGTTAACATTCTCCCATAAATGCACAGCAAGTTCATTTTAATTCTAGTATTTTAATTATGGCATTCATTGTTTATCTTAAATGTGTGGTTATGTTTATAAACATATAAAATATTTTCACAGATGTATTCGGCTACAGTTAATATATCAATTTCCCTGAATAACTCTCTGAGTGAGTCTCGTGGTTTAAGCTTGTAAATGGCTCATACAGCTTGTTTTTGTAAAATAAAAATATTCCCAATATCAGCTGCTGACTCCCATAGCAACAAGCCATACGACATCACACTATGAAAATAACTAAAGTAGACAAGTCTTGCCATTTCAAAGTCAGATAATAGTCTGATTTTCTTTACTGCAAAGGCAGCAGAGCTATGTATTTTGTTTTTGAAATTAGATTTACATGAAATACTTTTGCACGTCAATATTTTTTTCCTATTAGCACTTCGACGTGAATGTTGAGAGGAAGTGCCGCAAGAAACTCAACAGTTAGCCTTTTTTATACAGCCATAATAACAAAAGGAATTTAGGACATTTCAAATATTGAAACGCCACAGTTAATATATCAATTTCCTTAAATAATTCCTTGAGCGAGTCACGTGGTCTAAGGTTGTAAATGTCACGAATGGCTCTCGTTTGAAGTACAAAGATAGTCTGAATTTCAGCAGCGGAGCCCCACAACATTAGACTATACGACATTACGCTGTGAAAATTGCTAAAATAAACTAATTTCGCCGTTTTAACATCAGTGAGTCGCCATATTAGATCGATAAAGTCATCCGTTCTTTTCACTCTTAAGAGTTATCTGTCAAATTTACCGAATTTTTCGACAATATTATCAATCTTAGTCGTCAAATTTGGCTTATCGAAAGTTTTAAGCTCGTAGCGAAGGTCAATATGTGTGGATTCCACTTGCACTGTAGGCGTGAATATATCGTAATGCCTAGAAATAATAATAATTTACGTTAATTAATATAGTTTAGCCACAGTGACTGTTATTCAATTTAATTAAAATTTCGTTACAAAATGCTCTTTATTTCCTTATTGGTATTAATCCTTATCAAAATAAATAACTTTATGTTCAAGACTGGTTCGATACCTTTATATTACTTTTGAATCATTTAATGACAGTCCGTTCGATAGTTCTCGCGATTTTAAAAATGTATACCTACGTCCCAACCGGCCTGCGTGTATATGATGGCGTCATACGATGTTTCATGCTTGGAAGCGGAACTAAGACTTTTAGATAAGTCTAAAATCAAAAATACTGATTCGTTTTGAATGAAACAAAAACTAGTGTAGGCTTGTATTCATACAACCTATACTGTAAAAAAAATTGAATCGTAACATTTTCCATTATTAAATGTATTTACTTGAGATGTCATATTATTTTACGATTTTAATCAGTAAATATTATGTTTCTATTGACAATAAATAAAAAAAATTCGGACAAAACTATATAATGTATTTTTTTCAGTTCTGATCCTAGTTGCACAAACAATTACAGTAATGATGATACAAAAAAAAAAGAGACACTAAAATTCTTTAAAAAGAAAACACATTTCAGAGACCGATCAGCAAGATACAGTATCTAAAAGGCAAAAAAGAATTGTACATGTTCTTCTGGTTCTGGCTGTATAATCAAATTTTTGTGCGGATAAGAGCACATCAGACTACCACAAAATAATTTATCGATAGATAATGAACTCAATTCTTACACAAAACATTGAGTTGGAAATCAATTGAGAAAACTTGATTTAATTTTGGATCGTCTGACATGCTGGAAACTGGATACATGAACTGAGGCGATCCCATTACTATCAGGTTTTTTCATTTACGAACTATCAATTGTACATTTTAATTTTTTTAGAAACCCTTAGTTTTCTCTGTCGATGAAATTACTCTGTGATAAACACTAGCCGTCATAGCTATCAAAACATGGCGCTACGGTGCAATGTGCTTTGTGACGCACCTCAAGTTTTCAATAGATGTCGCTGTCGCTCAATTTCGGTTACGCCAAACGCTGAAAGTCATTTGCCTTACCTTTCGCCTTAAGGAGGACGAGGAATAATTTTGATGCGCTTCAAATTGGGTGCGCTTCGAGGAATACCTCTGTACTGTAATCTCCAGTCTCAATGATTTGGTCCCACAGAAGGTAAGATGCCATGCATCGGTCGCCATGCAAGGCAAGCGATGTTCGCAAAATTTCTTTCAGTTTCGTTTTCTGCCATGCCTTTATTTATTTATTTATACAGTGCACAGCGTGACACATGAACATATACATGCTAATCCAAAAGAAACAAAAACAATATTCACGTTTTAATTCAAAACGTGAATTTTGTTTTTGTTTCTTTTGGATTACATACAAGAATAATAATAATACATAACATATCATTACGCCTCTTTCCCCGAAGGGATAGGCAGAGGCGTTAAACACCCACTTTTCGCCTGATTTATAATAATATAACTGTAATCATAATTAGTTATTTAGTCAAAAATTATTTAAAAGTATAAAGTTAATACAATGAAAAGAATATAATTAAAATACAATATCACTATCAGTATCCGTAGTGTAAGGTTTCATTGTAAAAAACTTAATATCACATTTCCCATAGAAATTGACATATTAATATTATAATGAAAACTTACACTAAAGGGCCTGTTTCACAATTGAATGCAGAATGTCAAAATTAGGAACTTATTAGGATACAGTGATGTCTGCGGAAATTCGGACTCAATAGAATTAATTTCAATCACAAGTTTAACATATCTATTGATTTCTTGACGCATAAATTGCCTCAGTACAAGTTTTATAAGTAATTCAGTAATAAGAATAATTTTATATCCAACTATGACCACAATAAATCTTGTCCTGTAATAGACATGATATTTGGGAGGCAACGTTTTCACTGAAATTGTAGCGATTGAGAAGAAAAATCATTAGAAATACGTTTGATGCACAGGGTTTTATTTATTAGACTGGATGATTATAAATTTAAAGACTTAATTATTGAGTAGGCGCCGAAGCGAGTTAGTAGTCTATCGTCCAAAAGAAACAACCGTCAGTAATTTAAAAGCTGCGGTTGGCGCCAGTTATGTGAATGTGAATATAATTATTAGTAATATTTGGAACAAATCAGACAGGATGGAGATGAAAAAGTATAGTCGTGATAATGGTAAGCATGTGAGTGATGGAAGTGATAAAGTGAAGATTGCAGAAGTTTTGGGTGTTGAAGTGATCGCAAATTTGCAAAATTTTGATTTCCCTATGATTTTTCAAAAGCTTCCTAATTGTTTAATGGCGCTAAGGTGATTGGTGATCTCAATGCATTCTCAGAAGAGCCGGAGCGTTGTGGTTAGTTAGATAGATAGATAATTCTTTATTGTGTACACATTAAAAAAACGGATGATGGGCGACTTAGATGGGTGATCAAACCGTGATCTATTCATTTGCGCTTTGGAAGACATTTGAGCCGTTAGTCCCTCATCGATGAATTCGTTTCTGTTCTACATATCAATTCGCAATAAACAAAAACGTGGTAGTGTTACAGTACAGCCCATAGTCCTCGTGTTTCTCAATGAAGGAATGCCCATGCGCACATAT
This sequence comes from Parapoynx stratiotata, assembly GCA_910589355.1. NCBI lineage: Eukaryota > Metazoa > Arthropoda > Insecta > Lepidoptera > Crambidae > Parapoynx > Parapoynx stratiotata. The sequence continues at coordinate 1,577,589 of OU342468.1, read as the reverse complement.
GGGACGTAAACAAGATGGTGATATTATTGTCAATACATTCTCCTGGTAATTTTGTGAACGGATGGCGTAGTCTATCGCTTTCACGAAAATTAGTAAAATGCTTTTGACGTTCATAAGCATGTGCATTTTAATTGAAAAAAAAACGATATTGAATTGAATTATAAAGAATGCTGTGACAAAGACAATATGCATTATTTTTGAGGTTTCGTTCACTAACTATATTTTAAGAACAAAGACATAGTTAAGACAATTAGTTTTCCGATCTTCTTTTTGTTGTTGACATCAATGCGTGAGGCTAGGCTATTGTGGTAGAAAGTAGGTTAGTTAGGAATTTAGGATGGACGGTCCGAGCGCAAATGTAGGTATTTCTTTCGTATTATTAAAATAAATACACATTTCGACATTGTAGGCAATATACGTTATAGAATACATGTAGTTTTGTTATAAATCAATATGATTTCTAGAGTGACTTACATATTTATAGCTTTAGTTATAACAATACAGCAAGGGAACCAATGACGCAATATAGCGCTAAAAGCTCCGTGCACTCTTACCGTGTTATTCATAAAAAATAATAAAATATAAACCTATTTTATTTACAGAGTGTTTTGTTTTCTTCTTACAAACACAAATTATTTTTAAACTAAAATAGGTTTAAGGTATAAGGTTAAACGGGCCATTTCCGCAACTCGACGTCTAAGCGCCTTTTCTGCGTGCGTGGGAATGATGCTCCTATTCTCGCCAGCCCAGTTCATCCAGATACTTCAGCAGGTTCTTCAACTTACCGAAAACCTCCGGTAGTGAGCTCGGCTGTCCGAGATGTCTTACCCGGTAGTCCGCCACACCTGGACACTCCATGATCACGTGTGCAGCCGTTTCTTCCGCCTCCATGCACGCCCTGCACATGGGGCTGTCGGTTATACCTAGGTTGAAAAGGTGTTTGTTAAATGGTCCGTATCCTGTCATGGCCGCGGTTACCTGACGGAGTTGCATCCTGTTTAGTTTCAGGATGTTCTTTGATAGGCGTGTGTCAATTTCTGGCAGTGAAGCCTTTGATTGTTTGCAGTCCTCTGTGTTCTTCCAGATCTCGTGAAGCAGTCTGGTTTTCTGCTTGATCTGGTTATTAGACCATTGTTTGGGAAGAGACACTATCGGTTCTGGTCCGTAGACTTTCGTACCTGACCCCCTTCTAGCTAACTCCTCTGCTTTATCATTGCCGCACGAGTTGCTGTGTCCTTTTATTCATTGCAGGGTAATGTGGTTATCCTTCCCCGCCATCATCAAGACGTGGGGGCATTCGTGGATTAGTGTTGAGTGACGTTGAGTGTTTTTATGTGCTTGCAAAACGGATTTGCTGTCTTGTTGACCTTGAATGTTCCTTCTTATAATTTCTTTGGTGGCGGTAATGATTTCCAAGCATTCCGCCTGAAATACAGTGTTGTGAATTCCCATAGGTATAGAGATGTTCATATTTAGATCGTACGAGAAAGCTCCACAACCTGTCCCCATTCCGGTTTTGGAGCCATCTGTGAAGATTCTCAGATCTGTTATGTTAAGACCTTCTTTCCCGTCGTCTTGGAGTTGTATTATATACTTTTTATCAAAGCAGTAACGGACGTACATTCCGTCGTTTGGGGCCTCCATCAGTGGGAGTTCTATCATGGCCTTATTTAAGGAAGACGTAAGGCTCGTATTACGAAACAAAACTCAAGCGTAGATCTCTGCTTGAGCACAGTTAGAGAGGGATGGCGCTATTGATCCCACACAGCACCATCCCTTTTTAACTGCGCTCAAGCAGAGATCTACGTTTGAGTTTGGTTCTGTAATACGGGCCTAAGACTGAAACAATTTTGAACATTCCTTTGATGAATTGATAAGAAGCTTATATTGTGTTGATTACATTAAACACCATTCCAAAATTAATCAAATTATGTAAAAGAAAACTGAAATATTGAAGAAAAGTTTTCTAAAAGTTATCGATACACGTCTAAAAGTCGTCTATCGATTCTCGTGTTATTAAAAAATATAGGTATAATCTTATCGTAATAATCTATGACCAATCAAACTGATACGAAATGAATAGACATTTCGTGATTTCGACTTTTTTGACTTCAATGTATGCAAGCAATTGTGATATTTAGAGTGGTACCTAAACATTATATGATCGCGACTGTACTACTACATAACTATGTTACGCGGAAAGGAGGTGTGAATAATCCAATGTCGTACTAGCTCGATTCGTTAAAAATATCTTTTAAGGCATAATTAATTATGTATGCTGAGTTGAACTTCGGAAATGAAAAACAAAACATACTCAGTGTTATTTGTAAATCAACATAATTAATTCTCAATTGGATTTGTGTATGGTATTTATGTAAAAAAGTTTGTTTATCCGGTTACAAGAGTCGTAATTTAACTTTATGCTTGGTCTTCATATTGGTTTGTTATGAGTACGGCAACCTAGAATTTCCTTTCGTAAAATTATGAATTCATCTTACTTTTTGTTGATTGTTATTTTGTACCTAATATATGTAGTGAATGAAGTACTTGTAGGGGTATATCAAAAGAACAAAATATCGTTTCTTTAAGGCATTTGTAAAAAAATTGAGCTTTGGAAAATTTATTTGAAAAATATTTTTCATACTAATATGTTAAGGTTATTAGACTTATGAGATATAAATTTCTTTGAAACTTTATATTTTCGCTCTATCAGCTTCTGTCCCTGAAGGGGTGGCAGTGGTGTAAATAAACACAACAAGGCATGAGTGATAAAATGCCCAAAGCAGTAAATTTTATGGGATAGGCAGTGCGTGACTAGTGCCGAAGGTGCTACGAAGAAGTCGGGCTACGGTAACCGCTTACCATCAGATCGGTCAATAGTCATATATATACGTATTATATATCATATATATATATCAGTTTACGTTTCATTTTCATCACGCCTTTATTTATTATTTATTAATTTATACTTCATTATAAATACAACAAGATAGAAACAAAACAAACAGCTTAAGAAAAACTCAAATATACAATGGGCGGCCTTATCGCTAAGAGCGATAATTCCCCCTTGTTCCTTTCCCCTTTTTTGTTAGCAGAGCCCGGCAGAAGCGTCACCACCCATATTTCGCTAGATGTAGGTCCTCGTGTAACAAGTGGCTGTTGCCATGCACCGGGCACAATGTGAGGCAAGTGATATTCACAACTGTACTTAACTGAACTGTACATAAGTTTTATTCACTCAGTGGTACAGGCGGTGGGATCGAACCCGCGATTCCCGCGGCCCCTCGAACGAGTCGTACCCTGTCTCAACTCTGCTACCGCTGTCTATTCGTTTAGGTATTTACGTAATGTAGGTTCGTATCATGTCTAAGTTTGTCACATACGAGTTTGTTACTCATGTACAAAAATATGTTTTATTGTTCATTGTTTTAAGATAAAGCTGCCGAGATTATTATTTGATATACCAACCTGTTTCACATCAACGAATTTTAGTGGAGACACAAAAATAACATTATAATTAGTTATATTCTATACAGATATACTGGATTGAATAAACATAAAAAAATATTTTAATAATTTATTTATTTTAATGAATACAGCATGCAAATTAAAAAGAATTTAAAAATAATAAATATTTAATATCTATAATAAAACTGTAGAGGTCGAATGTCTGCACATAAAAAAAATGCTTAAAATCAAGACCGGAGGATAGATATATAAAAAGGGAAAATACAAAAAAAAAAGGTGTCTCTGTTCTTCTGTTTGTACGGGCTAATCTCCAAAATGGCTGAACCGATTTCAATGAAATTCTGCATGGGATACCTTAGAACCCTGGTCAACATATTAGATGCTTTTTATTCAGGAAAATTAAAGGGTTCCCGTGGGATAATTAAAATTTCAGTAACCACGGACGAAGTTGCGGGCAACAGCTTGTATTAAATATATTTTAAAGTAATTGTTAATGAATTGACCGCAGTGGTCGGGTTTATTTATACGCCCGTTTCAATGTAACGCCGCCTCAGGTTTTTTAGTCATAGCATAAACACCAAAACACGCTACGATAAAGCCATTTATCGCTATGAACTGCCAAAACACAAAAAATCAAGATAACAGCTGCTATTGTCATGTAGCGTAGGTGTTTCTGAAAGATTATTTATTATTTGAAACGTTATAAAGTTGTTTTCCAATAATTTGTACTTGAATAATGATGTGCGTCAGGATCGCGGGTGTATATTCAGATTGGCCAAAACATGTTCCGAAGGGTAGAATATAATATATGCCAGAATAATCAACGTCACAAAGATTACAGATTTTTTGGTTATTTGAGTGCGATTGACCACAATCTCGCCTGATGGAAAACGCCGAAGTGGTCTTAGGTGGAACACCCAAACTCAAGAAGTGCCCATTCACTCTTGTCTTGAATGTCCCCAAATCGAATCTGGACGGAAACACAGACGCAGGAAGGTTATTACACTCTTTTGCGGTGCGCATCAGAAATGTTGAGGCAAACAGTTTGAGATTTAGATTGTGAAGCGAAAGGCCTTTCGAAGAACATCTTTCATCCACTGTCTATATACATCCCACTGCCGGACACAGGCCTTTTTAATTGGATAAACAAATGGAGTATGGGTCGTAACACCACCTCGCTAGCCCGATGCGGTGTGGGTATAAACGTGGCAATTGCGACCGAGACGCAGGTAAACATGCCTCCCGAATCACGGAGGAGCTCGAGATCACCAAGTTTTGGTCACCCATCCGAGGCCTGACCATGGCGAAGATAGCTTTGTTTTCATTATCGAAAGCTACTAATTAAGCTTTGTATAAGCCTATTGTTTACTCTAATTCATAACCGAAGCTTACAAGGGCATTCTTCGGACTAGGCTTTAGTGTGAGAGCGTTGAAAAACAGAACGTGCAATTGCAAAACAATATTGCTGTGCTAGAATAAGATAAAATCTACTTCGTTTATGCAAAGTAGACAGTATAATTCTTTACATTATAGGTACATTATACCATGACTTATTTTATTTTTCAGATGTCACGACAACCGAAGAAGAACCACAAAAAGTTGACCTGATTGAAAATATTACAGGAGCATTCGGAAAATACCAGTTATACCTTGGTCTTCTAATAGTTCTCACTGAATTCCCGACTGCTTTTCACCAGATGGCTATTATTTTTCTGGCTCCAAGGTCGTCGTTCACATGCAAGGACCTAAACAGTACAGATCTATGCCCGTGCGCAGAACCAGAGTACAACAACACACTGTTCACTGCGACGATTATATCGGAATGGCACTTGATATGTGAAGACAAATGGATGGTCAGTTTTACGCAAACGCTGTTTCAGTTGGGGACTTTATTTGGAAGCGTTTGTTTTGGAATGACTTCTGATAGGTAAAATAAAGGTTTACGTTAAAATTTGAAAGTAATTTCAAAAAACACACACACAATAGCACACTACAGATCAAACACAGAGACAGAGCACAGATTTAATAGCACAGATCAGAGAATCCGTCTAACGTCAACTCCAAAAATATGTTAGCATTTTTGACAGTCGTGTATGGTAGCTCATTAAATAGTACCAATAGAACTGCACAACATTCAACAGCTTATAGCGGCAACGGGCTCACCACCTGTCACGCTGAGCACATGCGCGGTCACTGCTTGGTGAAGCGCGGACTATGGCAGTGGACTGCTTTTGTGGTGCCTTTGCCTCGTCTCTGACTAACCCTTAGGGGATAATAGTCGTGATTATATGTATGTATGTATTTTTAAAAGTAACTACTCATCTAGAAGGAAATGAGGATACCAGGGATTTCACGAAATCACGGTTGATGTCGAATAGTCTTGATTCTTACCACTTCTTACTGAAAATGTTTAGTGATATGTCGTTTCACTGAACAAAATCCAGTGAAATGTCAGAAAAGCGGATACAGCCGAATATTTTTGTACGCGACTGTACCACCTCTGGAGCACTCTAAAGAAATATCCTTGTTCTGAGACTTATCAATATGCTTATATCCAGTAGCAAAAACTCGATACACTAAAATTTTCTAACTGATCAAACCCCAAAATCAATATTTATTTGTTTAGCTCCCTATCTAATATGACTGGTAGTCAAATAAAATATGAATTAAATGATCAAATATCTAAGAGAAAACTAAAAGTAGCTTTACTAAGTTAATCTGATGTTTTTAAAATTAACATAATTTCTTTCAGATTCGGCAGAAGACCACCCATAATAGCATCAGTAGTATTACAAATGATTATGGGGGTAGCAGCTGCGTATGCTCCTAATTACTGGGTTTTCTCGATATTACGGTTTTTCGTTGGAATGTCAATAGGAGGGACGATAGTTACAGCATTCGTGATAGTCATGGAGTTTAGTGGTAGAAGCCATAGAGACGTCATTTCGGCCCTTTATCAGGTACCTTTCAATATGGGACATATGTTGGTACCAGTGTTTTCGTACTATCTACGACATTATGCAGACTTCCAACTGGCGATTTCTGTACCATCCCTTGTACTACTCTCCTATTTCTTCTTAGTGCCTGAAACACCAAGATGGTTAATAGCGGTTAAAAGAACCGAGGATGCTATTAAAGGCTTAGAACGTATTGCAAATGTGTAAGTATTTACTGATTAAATATTTTTTTAAATTTATAAGTAATAGTGGATTATGGTACAAGTGTGTAATGTTGGTGATTACCGCTGTGGCGACATTGTCTGGTTTACCCTGTTTGATAACTAGTTTGTCGTAGTTTATGTACATGCATAATTGCCTCTCTTTTAGAAAAAGGGAGTAGTTATTTCATTCGCAAGTGTGTAGAAAAACGTCGTATGATACACGTGTGTAATGATGATTACCGTCCTCGGCTATCTTGATTGATTCCCTCTTTATTGAGAGAATGTCGACTCAGCGGTAATCACCAACTTTACACACTAAGGCCCACTTGCGTGGTCGAGAGTTAGCACCTACCCTGGGGCAAATATATTGGCAAACTCTGGGTTAGGCGCTAACTCTCAATCGTGCAATTGGGCCTTAGATCGATAGATGGATAAACTCTTTATTTGCAATAATTACACACTTGTACCATTATGTAGGCACTGTTATGTGAAGGGTAGAATATCGGCAAAAAAAATCACCATTGTTGAAGACAAAATATTAAAATTATTTATGATATTGCAGGTTTAAAAAAATATTTACTTAATATTTATTTTTCATGTTTCCAGGAATAAGCGAAGTACTGCCAATATAAGAGTCGATGTAGAAAGTTATCAAAGAACTGTTGAGAACAATAATCTAAAGAAGGGAACTATTTTAGACCTGGTGCGGACTCCAAATATGCGGAAGAATATACTTGCGATGTCTTTTAACTGGCTGTCGTGTAGCTACTGTTTTTATGGCGTGTCACAGTACGTGGGACATTTGAGTGGAAACGTGTTTATCAATGTTGCATTCAGTGCTGGCGTCACCATGGTTGGCACTGTATTATCAATTCCCCTAATGAGGTGTCTTGGAAGGAGGACTATTGTAATAGTTTTCAGCTTCGCATCTGCTATTTGCCTCCTTATATTAGCTGTAATCCCCGAAGGACTTGTATCAGTGGTGTGTGCTAGTTTGGGTGTAGTATCTAGCTTTATAATATTTGTTGTGGTTTGTTTGTATTGTGTTGAATTGTTCCCAACTGTTGTAAGAAGCGCTGCCGTTGGATTCTGTTCCATGATGGCTCGATTGGGGTCCATGGTAGCGCCTTTTATTATAGAACTAAGAGACTCGGCTCTTTGGATGCCACCAGTGGCTTTTGCTATATTACCGCTCATAGCTGGCTGCATCACTTTCATGATGCCAGAAACCAAAGGTTGTGAATTAATGAATACTATAGAAGAAGGTGAACAATTTGGAAACAAAAAAATAGCAAAAGTTAAAACTGACTACGTGAATAGTGCATTCTCTGAGTAATTTCCTGTAAAGTTGTTTCTGTTTTTAGTGGTCCTAGTTACAAGCTTCAAGTGTTTTAACCGACTTCAAAAAACAGGAGGAGGTCCTTAATTCGACGAAAACTTTTGTTTTTTTTATGGATGTTCCCCGATTACTCGAAGATGTCTTGACCGATTTAAAAAACAAATTCTTTCTTTGAAAGATCTTATACCAAGTTCTAGTTGGTTGTTCATTGTCATGAGGTCAGGATCTGATGATGGAATCCTGGAGAAATCGAGGGCATCCTTCAAAGTTTATAGGCACGTATGGCATATTTCATATATTTTCTAATGTTATTCAAGCATTTGCGCCTGATACTCATTCAATGATGGTGCTGAATTGATGACGGAAGGTATAACTCCTCAACCATTAGGAGTACAGCGATAATACTTTAAATATCATTGATATTTATGGGTTAGTACTTAAGATTTCTATTGTCATGAGTTCAGGGTTTGAGGTCCTAGAACGAATCATTTGACGTTTCGTTATCGTAAGCGTTTTTTGAATTGAAAAATTGATACAATGTAAAGATATAACATAGCTCCTGAAATTTTATTTCAAAGATCACCTACGATAACGATAACGAGACGTCAAATGGTTCGTGTTCCACGATCTTCATCAGGGTTACTGATGATCGTGAAGAAATCGAGGGCATCCCACAAAATTTATATATGTATTTTTCTTTTTTAGAAAAAACTTTGAGCGCACTTGGAATCACTAAGCATCAGTAAATTTTTTTACAATAATGAAAGTGACTTCAAAAAAAATCCAAAACAAAGAAAACACTCAAATATAAAAAATAATTTCTGCCTTCGTAATTACGTAAGTAACTTTGCTGTTAGTGCAATTAATCAAAATCAAATTGAGAAATATATTTAAATTTAACAATTTATGAAGTCGGTTCCCTGTAATCATTAAAAACTACATTAAAAAAAAATTAAAAACTAAATTAAGGAATATGTATTTTTCGGAGTAAGTATATACAATCGTAAGTGTGGTTGTATATTGTATTTATTGGTTATATTGTTGTTGCAGAATGTTAAAGTATATAAATATAAATAATGTTTAAGATTATCCGATTAGTAGTATATGTTTAAGATATAAAGAATATACGGAATGAATTAATGAGCGCTTTCTCGCCAACAACCTGTTGTCCAGGTTGGCGAGACTTTAATTTTATGTCATGTGATGTATATTTTGGATAAATAAATAAATAAAAATAAAGTTATACATACTTAAGATAAGAAACGAAAAATTGTACGTAAAAAATTAACAATAATTAAAAAACATGGACAAATTCAGTTAGATTATCTAAGATACGAGAGAAAAAATACACTTTAAGATTAAGACAAAACATAAATAAGCAATGAATGACCATGAAAGTATAAGAGAACACAAAAAAAATAAGCAGTGATTTAAAATTACAAACGCTGAAGATTGATATGAATTCGATATGAGATTGATATGAATGAAAAACGTTACCTACTGCTACTTTTGAATAAAATGTTCACGGCTGTCGGCTGGGCAGCGACTTCATAAATTATTAAATGTAAATACCTATTTTTCTCAATTTTAGTTTAATTAATTGTACCAACAGCAAAGTTACTTATTTATGAAGACAGAAATAATTTTTAACTTTTAAGTGCTTTTTTGTTTTGGATTTTTTTGGAGACGGTTTTATTTTTTTATGTGATTATTTGAATGTGATATTTGTTTATTTTGATATAACAGGGAAAACTTAAAAGTAAAAAACGTGTTAGTGTAAATGTTTTTTTTTACTATTTCCTATAATGAATATAAACAAAAGTATAACTACTAGCTTTTAAAATTTTATTTGTAAGATTTGAGTAGAAAATTAAAAAGTTATTTAAACTTACTTCTACATATCATTAGAGACAAATGTAATTAATTTAAATATATAATTATAATTGTCAGTTCAATCGGTTTTCTACATAAAATTGGGAACAGGGCAGGACAATGAAGAAGAATCAGTTTCCATAGTTTTAGGATTTTTTTTAGTAATATATCACTCTGATATTAATAAAGAGTTTTCAGTTAACCCCTCAGCTTCTTCAATAGAACTTTTTAGTACAATGTCTTTAGTTTCTGGCAGAAAATATGCTAACAAAGCAGCAGTTAGGGTTAATGAACAAAATATTGATATTGTTATCCATTCTATACCAATATTAACTACGAATGGAGCTAATAACCCACCAACTCTTGCAAACATTGAGGAAAAACCCAATGCAGAGTTCCTCACTACTGTTGGGAAAATCTCTGATGTAAACAGATACATGTTCATAAACGCCGTGAATGCTCCTAGTTGACCAAACATAGCAAATACTAGGGAAGTTAACTCCATATTGCTTGGTACAAAAATAAATATAAGCAATGATATCCCCGCAAATAAAAAACTTATAACTACGCATGTTCGTCGGTTCAAGTGTAATGCACCTAGTACAATAAGAATCACTGCTGGTATCAGACCTATGGCTGAAATAAATACGTTCAAGTGTAAATTTCCTTGGAGTGTTCCAATGTATTGATTGGTGCCATAAAATATATGAGCACAAGAGGCCCATATAAGGGCACAAATCATAACGTTAATTCTAACTTTCGATGATTTGAATAAGTCCAAATAAGAACCGTAGTTGTACGAGTATCTTTTCCCTGGAGCTTCATTTCCAATTTCGCGAACCACAATCGCAATGTTTTCAGTGGGTTTCTTATTCCTGAAATATAGAAAACGAAATCTTAAATTACAGTTAAATGCAAGAGGTAAATATAAAAAACACACACATAAATAGAGCTCCTGTAGATAATTTAATAGGAGCAGTATCAAATGCGTTTGTCTAGAAAATTCTTGCTCTTAAGGTATCTTAAGGTAAAAAATATTGTTAACTTACTTTGTTGCAATAAACTCGAGAATCTCTACAGCTTCCTGCTTTCTACCGACACTTATTAACCATCTGGGTGATTCTGGTATTAACCAGTAATAGGAGAATATAAGAATGAATGGCAAAGACGTGGCTATCTGCAGCCGTCTCCAATCTCTAACAAAATAGGCGATTCCAGGTAGTATGAAGTAGCTTAATATGAAAGAGATTTGTAGTAGCCCAATTAGGTATGGCCTGAATGATGCTCCGCTTAATTCTATGATCAGTACGAAGCCACATACTGCAGTTCCTCCAATCGCAGTGCCAATGAGGAAGCGGCATACTAAGAACATCCAGAACTCTGTGATGAATGCAGAGATGGCAATAAAGGAAATGTTTAGTGACAATGCTATTAATAGCGCACATTTTCTTCCATGCCTGAAAATTAATAGATTTATTAAACTTGCTTTAATTATCTGTCTATGAAGACGCTCTATTATTTTAATTAAAGAGAAGTATAAGTAGAGATAGTAGAAGAGATAGAAGTAAACATTCATCATCATAATATCAGCCAGAGGCCATTTTAAAGATTTAAAAATATTACTATCTTATACTATTACCTGTCCGAAATAAATCCATAGATAATACTCCCGACTAGTATACCGATTTGGAGCATCGATTGAGCGAGGCTTGCTAAGGAAGTTCTTTCACAAATAAGATTCCATTCAGAAGTAACAGAATTGTGTATTTCGTTTGAGTCGTATGTCGGAGTTTGGCATGGACAATAATTGGTATTGTTTGACGCTCCTTCATCTGAACAATTGTATCCAACATTTGGTATAATGAATACTACGTTAATTAATTGAAAATCAACAGGTAAACGACCAAATTGTAATAGAATTAGTATTAATGTTTGGTATCTTCCAAAATTACCAATTGTGCTTTCTATAATATCTTGCCTCTGGTCCATTTTTTAGTTCAGTTATTAATTGTTGCTTATTAAAGAATGTTCATCGATGGTTTTCTTTAGCTATAATTATCCACAGTTTTTAGTTCACTTTTGAAACAATTTTCTTGTGTTGTTTATTATTTATTTAAATAAGTTAATACATCACTTGCAACTTATTTAAGGCGCAATACATTTTAACTGTCTATTTACTTTCTCAAGTGTATTTGTAATCTGCTTTCGAGGGTAAAAGGTCAAGAAGTTAGATAACGAAGTATAATGTTACCATCTGGATTTACTCAATGAAAAGGCTGGGTGACTCATAACAAGAGTAATGAAAATAATGTGTCATTCACATAGTATTTAGTACAATGGTCCGAATTATACCAAGTTCAATAAATATAAAAAAGGGATTGCTGTAGAAATTAAATTTAAAAATGTTTAATTTTTACTTTTTTTTTCATCATCATCATTGATAATTCATAGACCATCAGCGTTTTTGACATTTAAGCAAATACGTAATTTATAATTTAAAATTTATTGTGTAATGCTTATATTGTGTAAGGCTTCGGAAAAAAAAATTATTATTTTTTATGGTTAGGGCTTTCAGTAATTAATCATTTAGGGCCCAATAAAAAAAAGGTCAAATAGCCTACTCTAGAGTTTGATCCCATGTGGCACCATAAAACTAGTTCGACAGAACACATTTTATTCTTAGTTGATCTATAAAAAAAATGTCAAAATATTACTGTCTGTGGGTTTATTGTAAGTTTTCATTGTAAGAAAGTAATTTTTTTTTAGTTGCGTTAAGAATGTATCTATGGGAAACGTGATTTCAACTCCTTTCCGCTAGGGGCGCTTTTCAGGTTTCCCATAGAAATTGACATCCTTGATGAAATTATCCGTTTCATAGGTGCGCTGTGACAATTACACGGAGCTATTAACATCGTTTCACGGCGCACGCTTATGCGTTAAAATGTAATGGAAATCTCGCGGGCGCTGGCGGCCAGCGTACCTATGAAACGTTCCTAACGCGACTAAAAAAGTTGAGTTTTTTAACCGACTTAAAAAAAGGAGGTTCTCAATTTAACTGTATTTTTTTATTTATAAGTCTTAAGTTTATCGAAACCAAAGCTACCTTCACCATGGTCAGACCTTGATGGGTGACCAAAACTTAGTGATCTCGAACTCCTCCGTGCAGGTCGCTCTGGCAACCGTTTCTACCCACCAACCCATGTTGGGCCAGCGCGGTGGTATTGTGACCTATACTCCTCACGTGTTTCTCCATGAGGACTGTGCCCAGCAGTGGGACGTATTTAGACTGAGGATGGAAAGTACCTTTCCAGGTACATACCAGACAGTAGATAGTCCAGTATCTTTATACAGTTCTTGCGGGATCAAAAATTATGTTTTGTTGCAAAGCAAAAGACAGTAATTAAAACAATACAATAATTTAAAAGGATTACATGAATACATACAGATTAAAATAAATGAAGTATTAGGTATATGTGTTTATAAATGTAATTAAAATTGTTAAGTGAATGTCATGTGTTATTGTCATTACGACGATATGATATAATTTTTATTACTCAATGTTTACATTGACAAAGAAAGTCATTTATACATACATATAATAAGACTGTACAGGTCGAATGTCTGTACATAGAAAATAAATTGCTTAAAATCAAGTCAGGTAAAAAGAGGGAAAATACCAATTTTTTATTTTGTTTCTCTGTCTGTTCGTCTGTTAATGCGGGCTAATCTTGGCGGGCTAATGGCTGGACCGATTTCAATGCATGCAATTTTGCTTGGTGATACCTTATATCCCTGGTCAACGGTTCTCGTTCCATAGCTAAAAAACCAGTAACCGCGGATGAATCGCGGGCAACAGCTAGTTAAAAAATAAGTACAGTCTGTTCGTCCTGGGATTCATCTTCACTTGTCCTATTTGGTAAAAATATTTTTGGTATTTTGTATAATATAATATAACAATTTTTGGGGCCAAGACCCAATTTTTTTAAACCAAAAACATTCCATCTTCTAGTGTAGTGTAGTTCTATTTGCTACTAAAATGATTATACAGATTTTATTACTAGTTGTTTAAAAGTCATAAAAAATCGTCATTATTACATTCATAGCTTAATAAACTGAAAACAATCCAACGAAGTCTATTTAATAAATAAAAGTAACATGATCATGGGATTTCGAACACTCTAAATTCCGATAAATTGGTAGATAGATAGAAATAGGCCTACTGTCAAATAAAGTAATATTATTATCAGTGAGAATTAGATGATATGTCAAGGTAGATGAGATAACATGTGAATATCAATTCATACCGCAGCTATGGAAAGATAAGTTTTTTCTATCAATATAAACACAATCCATAAAAAACATCTTTTTATTTTTTTTATCAGCGAGTGTTAGACCACCGTTAATTCGTTTGTCCAATCTTCCAGTCTTCTCATCACCACCAAAATGAACCAACTTTAAAATTTTTAACAAATCTAACTATGTTACTAATACTTATTAATCACAGCTCTTATTTTGCTTCTATTTATTAAATACTGTGTATGAACAAAAGTTCCCACAGGTTCGAAGTGCTCTGAGTGGTCTCAGTCATAATAACATACGATGTTTCTTCTGTTCACTCGAACCCACACGATTAGTTTAGTGTACTAGTTGTGCAAAACTTTTATATGGCGATTTGGGCAGCTAAATATCTTACTCTGCTTACTTGAGGACATTACCTGGATAAGTTACACCGATAACATGGCAAAAGGGGAGAGCCTATTGCTATACTCCGGGCAGAGTGTGAGCCAAATTACATTCAGAATAAACTGTTGTGGCGGCACTTCACTTGGCTTGGCGTATTCGCGTAGCGTTATCGATGTGTTTGCCCGACAAACAATTCTAACAATCCTTTGATGTGCGATCAAAAACCTAAAAGTGGAGGGAAACGCATGTTCGCTTTGTTTGCAGCATTCGTGCAAGTACTCAAGTAGACCATCCACAAATACGCGAATACGATACGCCAAGTGAAGTGCCGCCATAAGGCCTTCTGGAACCCCGGTCATTGATACACAGCCTTGGCTGCGGGCTTGGTTTTTAATTATTTGTAAGTACTATGATTTTATTTTGCCGAAGGCTTACCCAAGCAGTTCCACATACGCTTTTGCACCTCAACTATCAATCTTTGTAAAGATCCTTTTGAAATATAGTAATGCGATTTTAAACACTGTATTTGCGTCAGGAGTTTTATCCATTTATAATATTTTGTTTCTTTAACATGACATTATTACAATGGTAGCGGTAACTCTTTGAAAATTATGGAAATTTTCATTAAACGTGCTAAATTAATTTTAACCGGACACGTTTGTATGGCATAAAATCTAAAACATTAAAATTTGTTCAAAAATACATTTACTTTATTATGAAAGTGTTTTAACATTTATATTTTGAGATTGCACTTTAACATTTGTATTTTCAGCTTGTTCTATAGAATTTGAAAGAGTTCTGCCCTTCGTTTCTGGTAGCAGACAACACATGCCAGCCGCGGCAAAGGCTAGGACACTGAATACCAATATTGACACCCATTCAATGCCAATATTAACAACGAAAGGTGCTATGAATCCACCAAATCGAGCAAACATTGAACAGAAACCCATCGCTGAATTTCTCACCAGCGTAGGAAATACTTCCGAAGTGAATAAATATATTAATACAAAAGACGTGAAAGCCCCTATTTGTCCGATAATAGCAAATGCTAAAATAACTGAAGATTTATCTTTAGATATAAAAATAAATATAAGTAATGCTATCGCTGCTACAGAAAAACTAGTAATGACACATGCTTTTCGACTTAAATATAATGCGCCAATTACCACAACAACTAAGCTCGGTGCCAAACTTGCTGCAGATAACATTACGTTAAGGTACAAATTGCCCTGCAGTCGGCCGATGTATTGGTTGATGCCGAAAAACGTTAGAGAGCAACACATCCATACAAAGCAAGAAACGAAGTTATAAAATCTAATTTTAGGCGTCCTGAACAAATCCATATATGAGCCAGTTTGCTGATTCCGAGTCGCCATTTCGGTGTGAATTTTTTCAACTACCGCTTCGATTCCCACAACAGGTCTGTTGTTTCTGGAAATAATATTAAAGACAATATATATAACGCTGTTTACTGCGTTCTTTACATTATGATACCTTTGCACGTAGACACTTAGGTTCATATTCCAGAATTAATCTCAACCGTTGATCTCTGCTTGAATACCGTTAGAAGGAAATGACGCTATTCATCCCTACGTAACGCCATCCCTGTCTAGCAGCGCTCAAGTTAGGTTTGAGATTACTCCTGAGATTACTACGAGCAAGACAAGTGCAAACAAGCATTTGTTGCTTATTTGAATTTTACCTCTCGCTCGCACAGTTTCTTTTGTTTTGTAAGTTCTTAAATAAATTCATTACTAAATTCGTCATTTAATAAAATTCTATGCATATAATATAGTAGAGTAACCTTCCATGCAGATTTGCAAACGTCAAACGGAGACAGCACCGCCTATATTCCATATTTTTTTTAAATCTGAGTGAGAGAAAGCGAAACTGCACCCTTAAGAGTATGAGCGGAATAAATTTCGATAGATATGGATTATAGCCAATGATGTGCAGCCTGTCAAAGTATGCACCAAACCTATTGGGGGTCTATACCACAATTGAGACACTCGAGAAAATTTCTAGGGTCTTCACACATAGGCTACCTTAAAAACTTTGGGAGAATCAGCAGATGTCAAATCCGCTGCCTTATGGGTGCACTTACTGGCCATTTTAATACAAGGAAGCATCTTTACACTATAGGCAAAGCTGATGACCTCACCTGTAGATTGTGCGGTGAAAACAATGAAAGCATGGAACATATAATATGTGAATGCGATGCTCTAGGAAATAAATGACTACGGATTCTAGGGGCGGCTTATCCCAAACCTGAGGAATTTATAGGCATGCCCCCAGCCAACATCAAAACGATCATCCAGGACATTTTGGGTGATGGCAGGGAGGGATGAAGGAAAGGGGAAGCAAAAAAGATCCCACAGGGTCGATGTGCCCTGAGTTATCTCAGTCCAATCACAAGAATAATAATTATAATATGTGCAGCCTTGCTTACCTTTTGGCAATAAGCGTCAAAATTTCAACGGCTTCTTTCTTCTTTCCTACTGTTATCAGCCAACGCGGAGATTCAGGTAACAGCCAATAATACGTAACTACAAGAAACCAGGGCGCCGATGTGACCAATTGGAGCTGTCGCCATTCTCGGATAAAGTAAGCAATTATTGGCAGTAGGAAATACCCGGTCACAAATGCTATTTCGTATAAGCCAATCATGTAAGGTATGAATGACTTTCCGCTCAGTTCAATGAGCATCACATAACAGCACAACATTGTTCCTCCAATAGCTGTGCCGATGAGGAATCTGAATAATAGGAACATCCAAAATTCGGATACGAATCCTGAGACCATCACAAATAGCACTTCCGAGATCAGTGCGAGTAGTACAGCGATTTTTCTTCCATACCTGCAATATTTAAAATATGGAGTATACTTAAGTACTTCCCGTTCGAATGGATCGGCCCGCAACCCGTGTAATTTGACGGTAACAAAAAAACCGTACACATTTGTGACGGGCAGTATGTACAATGTTATAATTATATCCTTTACGTTTGGGTACTTCTTGATTGAATTATTTTGTATACCAGCAGTCCAGCATGTAAGGAAAACAGATCGTAACATTTGTATGCGTAACAAATGCCGTCCACACTATCAGTACAAACACGCGACTTTGTCACGGTGTCGGTGAAATTTCACAAATAAACACCGTCCATAATAAAGATATTAATACAAAATTGGTAATTAACAAAGAAATATTACCTGTCAGATACAAAGCCGTAAAATAGGCTTCCAACTAATATCCCTGCCTGCATCATTGACTGCGCTAAGCTAGCCAGGTTTTTCTTCTCGCAAATTAAATTCCACTCATTCGTGACCGATTCCACTATTGTGCTTTTATCGTACTCAGGGTTGTTGCACGGGCAGTAATTCGTGATATTCTGAGCTCCGTCGTCAAGGCAAATGAACTCTGTGTTCGGTAGCAGGAAAACGACATTGTTTTGCTGAAAATCTGTCGGTAAACGACCAATCGTGATTAACACAACTATCCAGGCTTGGTACCTTCCAAAACGGCCGATGACATTTTCTATTGCGTCGTCTGATACCATTATTATTTATTACCACACACATATACACTTTATCTCGTAAGGAAATAGAATAAATATTATTTTTGGTGACACTACCTACTCTAAGAGAACATGGCGTGCAAATGATGAACAGTTAACATTTTGTTTTTCATCGAATTTTTTCAGATTCTTTGGCTCTTATGGCATTGATAATAAATCGGTTCTTATCTTTATAGCATTAAAGATGAAGAGAAAAGTTGCACTAGTCTGGTTTACTTTTGTAATATTCAGACGTTGGAGTATCATGCAGTTTCTTGGGTAAATTTTTAATTTCATATGTAGTTCATGAAACCGTGGATTAATTATATCATGTTACAATGTCATACACGCGTGTTTTTTTGATGTCTTAGTAATGAGAATTTGCAAATATTAAGTTGATTATATACCTATATTGATGTCGGATTCATTTAAGAATACACACAGATACTGAGTCGAAATCTAAATAGTTCTTTTCTTAAATACGCGGTACATCATTTTCAACACATATTTGTAGTATGCGTTAACAATACTAAGGCCCGTATTACAGAACCAAACTCAAGCGTAGATATTTGCTTGAGCGCAGTTAAAAAGGGATGGCGCTGTGTGGGATCAATAGCGCCATCCCTCTCTAACAGTGCTAAAGCAGAGATCTACGCTTGAGTTTGGTTCTGTAATACGGGCCTTACTCTCTCTCTGTCTCTGTCTAAAATACTAACGTCCAGTCGGTGACAGTCGCGTTAATTCGTTTTCGCATTCACGACATTAGCTAGTATAAGCACGCGCGGCGTGAAACAGCGTAGTCGCTTTATTTCATATATTAGCAGCAGAACGCAACTATATAATTTCTCGCAATAAATAAAATTTTGCAATAATTATTTTAGCAGCTATTATTAATTTAATTATTGATAATTAGTTATGATTGCGAATGCTAATTTATTCCACACTAATCAAAAGAACTGAATTGATAAAAATGTATCATCATTCTTCGTTTGTTTTATTTAAACTAAATTATGTGACAATTTCACTCTCAGCCAGAGATTAGTATTCGCTCTAATCTCTGGCTGAGAGTGAAATTGTCTCAAGAAAACATGAGGGAAACCCATTTACTATTAATAAAACAATCTTTCTTGGGAAGACTCTGTATCGGCCACTACTCTGTGTATTTTATTAGAGAGAAGTAATTTTTGGTAGCTCGATTGTTGTTGCATACAGATGTGTAAGTATAATTATCTACACTATGACGAGGATAGGCAAGGTAATTTAAGAGAATGGTACTTACGCTACAGTATTATCAATATTTTGCTCTAGCCAAATAAATGTAGAATGTTTAATAATTAACCGTTGCTTAGCAACGAATCAGAGAAGTAATTCCGTTGCCAAAACGTTTACGATATTTTGCCAGCAAATGTACAATTATGGAAATATAATATTTTAGTAGGCGCTACTAGGAAAACACATTGCAATTAATAAATTTGTGATCTTTTCTAAAAAAACTCACCGTCGTCAACTAGGTATTAATGCAATGGATATGTAAGCTGAGTTTGATAATAAACAGAAACGTCGTTTAGGATAAAGGTGGGAAAAATTCGATCGATTATGATAAATTGAAATAATTTTGAGTGCTTTCAAAATGTTGCTATTAATAATTACTAGTATTTTGGACCGTAACAAGCAAGTTTATGATATATGTCATAACATAATTATTTAGACCATCCCTTGTGCTGTATTTCGCCAGACTACTGTACCTCATTTATGAATATTTGCCTATTCCTTCGTCTTAATAATTTGCAGCTCAATGCAACAAGTCAAAATGTGTTAAATTTATTATGCCCAATGTGACAGAGGTTGATACGGATATCAAACTGAATACCGAGGCATTAGATTTAGTGCAATCTATGTTTTTAGGGATCACCATAGATTCAAAACTTCAATGGAATCCTCATGTTACCACACTAAGTAACAGGTTAAGTTCTGCGGCTTATGCTTTAAGGAAAATTAGACAAATTAGTGATGCTGATGATGCTGATAGATTAGTATACTTTAGTTACTTTTATAGTATTATGGTATATGCATTACTTTGGTGGGGTAAAGCTGTTGAAATTTAAACCGTTTTTATTTTACAAAAACGAGCCATAAGAGCTATTTACTGTCTAGGTGCTAGAACGTCTATGATAGACTTTTTTTTAAAGAAATCTTTACATTGACAGTCGCTTCACAATATATTTAATTCATATACACAAAATGTAAATTTATACTCGAAAAGAAAGGATGTAGGTACATGTCTATAATACTAGAAACCAGGACAAACTGATATTACCAAAGTACACAAAGACTTTTATGAGAGAAGGCATACTATATTACAACAAGATTCCTAAAATTGTACTGGAACTACCTTTAAGTGCGTTTGAAAAGCACATATTAATAACTAAAGGATATTACTGAATAAATAATTAGAATTAAGATGAAACTGTTTGGACTTAGATATCAATGTATTTTGCTCTTGGTTTTCTAGTGAAGAGATGTTTCAATATGTAAAGGTCTGTGTCAAATGTTGACAATAACAGCTCATTTGTTTTCCTTGACAATGTATATTGTAAAATAATATACAAAAAATCAAATATTTTACTCTAAAGGGAACAACTTGCTGAGGTTCTTGCCCGTTCTTCTCAGAACAAGGCCTCCTGGTAGCTAGTGAACGGTTGACAAAATTTGACATTCTTAAGGGTATGTAATTACCTAAACTGAATAAATAATTTGACTATTTTTATATTATATAATATATATATATACTATTTTTATATATATATAAATATTTTTTATAACAATAGTTTATGTTTGAAAATGTCATAACATAATATAAGCGATATTACCGCTGAGTAATCGTTGCATCCTCTTATGTAATTTGACTATCTCTATCTCAGCTTATATAATATTTTATAAAAGAACACAATTATCTTAAATAAATATCTAAATAATACAAATACTGTAATCTTTATTAACAATATAAACACTGATTCAGTTCCACTCCCTGAATAAAAGTAGAAACAAAACGAAAATTATGAAATATCTGCCATTTTCAAAAATGTTACTTTGTTTATTAGTTACCGAAGTTATACACGGGGTCCATAAAGGTAACATTAGCGATTCCTATGATGAATGATTGCTTGACCGCTATCTGTCTGATGAGAAACGGTGAAAATCGCATGATGATAAATTTACACATTTTATTTTTATAAAAAGCTCAACAAATGACTCCACACTACCTGATGATAAGCACTTAGAGGAGGACTCCTCTATCTCCTCCTCTATCGATATTGTAAGAAGGGGGGAATACATGTGCCGGTAAGGAATTCCACACTCTAGCTGCGCGACAGAGAAAGGAGTCACGAAATCTCTTAGTGCGCAAAGTAGACGTAGCGACAGTGAAAGTGTGACTCCGTAGACCAGCACGCGTACTCCTGTGTAGGAAAGGAGAAGGAGGGATAAGGTCAAAGAGTTATTTAGAGCACTCTCCATGGTTGTCATGTTTGAGAGCTTCCATTAGATTGATATTTGCTGAATTGAATATTTTTACATTATTATGCAAAAAAGTCCGAATTCGGTAACGGCATAACTTTTAACAATATTGCTGAATGCGGCCGCTCCGGTCCGGTCCGGTCTTGAAAAAATATTCTAAAAAACGCTTGATGAAATACGATAATTATAATGATTTTGAAAAAACCTAAATTCCGATGCATTGACAATAGACCGATAACAAATAGGCTTACTGTAAGGCTCCTCGCACACGAGGCGTGAGCGTAGGGGAAACGTTAGCATATCGTTAACTACGCTACCCTAAGCGTACGAGACAGTGCAGTGCAGTGTCAAAAAAAAAATCAAAATAAAAAATAGTTGATTTGTTACAACAATTTTTACCCTAATTCTAGTTGTCGGAATCTCCTTTTAAGCATATTAAATGCTTGTGCCAGGAGACTCCGCTCTCTCATATCTCCTAATTCTAGACGTAACAAAACATTATTACTATTTTTATTAGTTTTTGATTTGGGCAAAAAATAAAAATATATTTCTTTAATAAAATTGTAATAAAATTACATACGTGCTTGCTTTAGAGAAATTAGAAACAACTATGGGAATTAAAAATGTTCCTACAGGTGATCCATCCAAATGGATGAGGAAGTCTGAAACTGTGACAGATAGCGAAATCTTTTCTTAGGAACCTTAGCATATATTTTGCGTTTAAACCTAAAAATACCGCAATGGAAGATGTTACTCTTTATAAAAATTATGGAAATTTACATTGTGGTAATTTAACGTGCAAAATTAATTTTAGCCGGTCACGTGACTTATGAAACTGTTTTTATTATATCTATATTTTGAGATTGCACTTTCACATTTGCATTTTCAGCTTGTTCTATGGAATTTAAGAGAGTTCTTCCTTTTGTTTCTGGTAGCAGACAACACATGCCAGCCGCCGCAAACGCTAGGATACTAAATACTAATATTGACACCCACTCAATGGCTATATTAACAACGAAAGGTGCTATGAATCCACCAATTCGAGCAAACATTGATGAGAAACCCATCGCTGAGTTTCTAACCAGCGTAGGAAATACTTCCGAAGTAAACAAATACATTAGTGTAAACGATGCATAAGCCCCTATTTGGCCGATAATAGCAAACGCTAAAATAACTGAAGACTTATCTTTAGATATAAAAATAAATATAAGTAACGCTGCAGCTGTTACAGAAAAACTTGAGATGACACATGCTTTTCGACTTAAATATAATGTACCGATAACAACAACAACTAAAGCAGGTGCCAAACTCACGGCTGATAATATTACGTTAAGGTACAAATTGCCCTGCAGTCGGCCGATGTATTGGTTGATGCCGAAAAACGTAAGAGAGCAACACATCCATACAAAGCAAGAAACAAAGTTATAAAATCTAATTTTGGGCGTCCTGAACAAATCTTTGTAAGAGCCAGTATGCTGTTGATTCTGAGTCGCCATTTCAATGTGAATTTTTTCAACGACCTTGTCGATCCCCTCTACTGGCCTGTTGTTTCTGAGAAACAAAAATACTTGGTTTTAAATAAATTAAGATGACAAATTAATATTACTTACGCTATACACTGCATTCTGTACATTATATTACATACATATAATCACGACTATTATCCCCCAAGGTTTAGTTAGAGACTAGGCAAAAACACTGCAAAAGCAGTCCCTTGCCATAGTCCGCTTTTCACCAGCAGTGACTGCACTCAGCGTGACAGGTGGTGAATCCGTCGCCGCTATAAGTTATTGGATGTTGTGCAGTTCTAGTCTATTAGTCGCTTTTTACCACACCCAAGGGAAGAGATGGGTAGTATTCTTTCAATGAACCGCTCATTAAATTATAAAGGTGAAAACTTCAAATTTTATTTACATTAAATTTTTTTACATTTCAGTATTTACAGTCTTGCATTTTTATGAACCAGAATTATCCAGAGTGTTGACCATTAAAAGAAAACGAAGAATGAGCAGAAATAGATAATGTAGGTTTATGTTACTGATTGATCGGAACCTAAATAAACTTTTATTAAATAAATAGATTGAAAACAGAAAAAAAATTGTGTTATAAGAATCAGGGCCACCTGTATTGTATAATTAATTATTTATTAATTATTAATCCCACCGGGGATCGAACCCAGACCCTCCCGAGATGGCGACGCCTTGAGATCGGCGGCCGGTGTACAGACCACACGACCACGGAGGTCGTCAAAGAAGAAGGTCGTCAATATAAGATGAGATACTTACATGTACTAATAACATATATTACGATATGCTTACATATTGTATACATAAATAGACTTACATTCTTTACACGATAATTATTATTATAACTCATCTGTTTTATATTCGATTGCTATGTCTGCATTATATCTTTTTGCTGTTGTTGTATAATTGTGATCTAAATAGTAGGTATGTTTAAGTAACGAGGTTATGCTGAATAATAGGCTGAGACAACAAAATCTTGAGTAACATCAGTAAGAGGAAACGAAATTACGGCTCACGCTACTACTATTTAGGTACAGTCGAGTATAAAAATATGTATACACATTTTAGAGTTGGTAATTCTTATTTCCTTCTGTTATGAATCATTTACCGTCAAAAGTGGTTACATATATTTGGAGTTTACTGTACAAGCATATAAACCTTTGTAAAATTAAATTTATTGATTCAAAAAAAGATAGAAAATAATCCATTTGTGACACACAGTATGTAGAATCAACTATAATCTGATTTTCAAAACCTGTAAGGAAAACTGACTTTTTACCCCGCTAGATGGCGCATGAACGAAATAATACTAACAAAAGATTCAAAGTAAACGTAGTTATATTGTAACAAACATGTCAATTATAACTATTTGAAGAAAGATATAATGTTATAATTTCATTAGAATCATTAATCATTTAAAAATAAAATAAAGGAAAGGTAATTTTCGTTTGATTTCTGGTTGAACAATTGATCAAGCAATTTAACTGCAATCGGTTAAGAGCACAACACTATTTTAAGTTTTCTCTAAAATGGTATCCCTCCAAATGTCAGATAGATCCATGGCTTTAAAAATCAGAGTAACCACTGGCAAAATGTATAAAAATTTGAAGAAGGAAGAAAATAAAATAGATCAAAATTTCAAAAAGAAAATCTTTCAACTTACATTCACCCCCAAGGTGAAGTTATAAAGGAGCATTTCATATACTATGAACAATCATAAAAAGTAACAATCTAATCTAATCTCTTTTAATGTAATTATTAAGGTCGTAGACGAAGGGCTTGTATTGTGTTGAAATGTACCAAAAAATAAAATTGGAATGGATACCAACCCGCATTGGGCCGGCGTGGTGGTGTTACGGCCCATTCTCCTCACGTGTTTCTCCTGTGCCCAGCAGTGGGACGTATATAGGGTTGAGGATGAGGTATTTATGATGTACCAACTCCTGCATGCTCCAGTGTACATCTGCAATTGCTCCGGGTGTCTATGGGCGGCGGTAATCAGTTACCATCAGGTGAGCCGTCTGCCCGTTTGCCCCCTGTTTACATAAAAAAAAATATACATACAGCCTTGCTTACCTTTTTGCAATATGCGTCAGGACTTTCACTGCTTCCTTCTTCTTCCCCACTGTTATCAGCCAACGCGGAGATTCTGGTAGCAGCCAATAATACGTAACTACAAGAAGCCAGGGCGCCGACGTGACTATTTGCAGCTGCCGCCACTCTCTGACATAGTAAGCAATTATTGGCAGAAAGAAATACCCAGCCACATAGCATATCTCGGCTAATCCAACCATGTAGGGTATAAATGACTTTCCGCTCAGTTCTATCAGTATCACGTAACAGCACAACATGGTTCCTCCGAGAGCAGTTCCGATGAGGAATCTGAGAGCTAGGAACATCCAAAATTCGGGGACGAACCCTGATATTGTTCCAAATACCGCTTCAGAGATAAGCGCGAGGAGCACTGCGATTTTTCTTCCATACCTGCAATTGTTTTAAGAAGGAGTACGTCAACTGTACAGAGAGTCATATAAAAACATCTAAGTATAAATCAAAATGCCCAAAAATCACAGGAGGATAAAATATTTGATCCTTAAACTACGCTACGGATTTAGGTGCAGTTTTTTTAATAGTAGGCAGACCCACATTTCGCCAAATATGTTAAGTCCCAAGTAAGATATTAATACCCATGCAAAGTCGGGGCGGGTCGTCGTCTGCAGCCTATATACTTCCACTGCTGGTCACTGGCCTTCCTCATGAAGAAACTCATGAGGAGTATGGGCCGTAGCACCACCACTCTGGCCCAGTGCGGTTTGCAGCTTGGGACCAACGGCTTAACGTGCCTTCCGAAGCACGGAGGAGTTTGAGATCACAAAGTTTTGGTCAACTATCTACGGCCTGACCACAGCGAAGGTAGCTTGTATTCGATCGAAAGTCAAAGCGTACTAAGTACTACGCCACCGTTAATAATAAACAAAGAATCATTACCTGTCGGAAACATAGCCGTAAAGTAGACTCCCAACTAGTATCCCTGCTTGCAACATTGACTGCGCTAAACTAGCCAGATTTTTCTTCTCGCAAATCAAATCCCACTCATTCGTGACCGATTCCACTATTGTGCTTTGATCGAACTCTGGGTTGTTGCACGGGCAGAAGTTCGTCGCATTCTGTGCTTCGTCGTCAAGGCAAATGAACTCTGTGTTCGGTAGCAGGAAAACGACATTGTTCAGCTGAAATTCTGCTGGAATACGACCAAATGTGATCAACACTAATATCCAGGTTTGGTACCTTCCAAAACGGCCGATGACATTTTCTATTTCGTCGGATGATACCATTATTATTTATTTACACTAGCTTTATGCTTAGAAATAATAATTGTTGAGTGGACACCACTCTCACATAACATCGCGCGCACACTCACGCGCAGAGTGTCAAATGATTTGTTAAACGCTTACATCTAGTTTTCCAACGATCTTTTCTGCTTCTTTGGCTTTTATGGCATTGTTCATAAGTATATCTTTATAGCGTTAAAGGCAAGATAAATATCTGATAAAATAAAGCTACTTGTCTATGTACGTCGACATTGTTGCACTCATAGTATTTTATCCGCAGATTAATCAACATATTTTACTCATAGGTTGTTGTTTACTAAAATGCTTGCTCTTTTAATTTTACTTTTGTATGTGCAGTACATAAAGATGACCTTGCATTAGTCACAATATTATGTTACAATTCATACTAATATTATAAATCGAAGGAACTCTATCTGTCTGTCTGTCTTGCTTTCACGTCAAAACTACTGAACCGATTCAATTGAAATTTGTACACAGATAGTCAGGCTCTAGCCTTTATCCCGATATTCCCATTGGAACGGGTACCGCACGGGTGTAACCGTGGTTATCAATATCTGCTCGACCGAGTATTATGTGACATAATCCGTCAAAATGTAATTTCATTTCGAATTTTAATATTTCTCGGCAATGTCAAATAATGACACGACAGCAGAGATTTATCACCATGAAAACATGACACTGACAAGAAATGTTATTTTCATTATTTTAATAATAAGAGGTTTTAGTTCAACTATTAACAATCAACATTTTGCTGATAAGAGTAGGAATGTAATGTTGAGCACTTTGTAAAAAAACAATGCAGTGTTAACAAACACACAAAAACTTTTTGTAAACTTTTATTGGCGTTAAATTAATAGCCACGCGAGCAAAGTCGTGGGCACAGCTAGTTTTATATAATTTTATTTATTTCATTGTTAGCTTTTGCCCGCTGCTTCGTCCGCTTAGAATAGTTACTTTGAGATAGTGTGATGGTAATAGCATATTTATTGAAGGAATAAATTTGCTATTCAACATTGAAAGATTTTTTTTCAAATTGGAACAGTAGCCGCAGTTGGTGGAATTTAAAAATTACTCCTAATTATTAGAAGCAAAGTTCATAGTGGCGTAAATTTGTCGTTCATTTCTGTGAGAGGCGTTATTTAAATTTATTAATATTCACCCGCATGGCAGAGGAGAATGGAAGAAGACATGTTGTGCCGATCCCACCAAGAGTATGAAAAGGGCAAGAAGAAGAAGAGACCCGCATGTCACCCGTTCCCGTAGGAATATCGGGATAAAAATGTCCTTTCTCAGGCTCTAGACTATCTGTGTACCAAATTTTGGTTAAATCAATTCAGTAGTTTTGACCTGAAAGCAAGACAGACAGACAGAGGTACTTTAGCATTTATAATATGTATGGATTATGAAAAATTCAAATTTTCATATATGCAGTGGAATATGCTGAAATCAATCAAAAACTCCTCTTTATTGTTTACAGATAGTTGAAATTCACTCTTACGAACAAGTGTGTGTAAATGAACATATATATAGTCTAGTAAATACTAGAACTTCACATAAAAAATAAAATAAAATTTATTGAAAAAACCATTTGTAAAAAATACTTTATTCATAACTTTTGTTTCTAGTACACGATAACAAATACTTTTTATAACAATAGTTTGTTTGAATGTGATATACAAGCGACATTTTCAATCGAGTTACACAGATATGACATTTTATGACGACGGCTGGCAGTCCTTCTGGATCTGTCTGTTAGTGGATGATTTAAGCGCCCTCGTGAATTGCAATATCTGTAACTGAATCGTCGCATCCCTCTAATGTAACTTAACCATGGATTTAAAAAAAATGTGTCACTGGGAACTTAACTATCACAGCCTATATAGTTATTTTACTCATTATCATAATCTCATTTGCGCAATACAAATGTCCTTATCTCTATAACAAAATGTAATACAACAATATGCTTACAAATGAAGAATTCTGTCTTCAACTGCTTTCTGTTAGTATTTCCTTATTCTAAGGCTCATGGATATGGCAAAATAAAGCTAAGTAAAGTATTTATTGTTAAGGCAATAATATTTTCAATAAAAAATTGAAATTTTCAATAAAAACACAGATACAAATATTGCATTTAATATCTGATGTTTCCCTACATTTAATTTCATTTTCTTCTGTTTATGATCATCAAGACGATCCTTGAAAGGTTGGAGCTACAAAAATATGATACACGATTTCCCAAACATATCAGTGTTCACAGGCTTTACATTGAAACTTGAGTGAGTATCTTAAATACACATGTTTAATTTAAATAAATACTTTTTATAGAACTTAATTTAGAACCTCAAAAACAACAGTACTATCTCTTCATGCTTCTCCTTCTTCAAGAGTGTCCGGTAGTTTCTTTCCGCGTGTATCAGGTAAAATAATACACAGACCGGCTCCAATGAGTGGAATGATGCCAAATGTTAAAGGTGGAAGCCAAGGGCTAGTTTCTGATAAAGTAGCAACAAACGGAGCTACCATAGATCCAATTCTAGCTACTGTGGATGATAGTCCTACTCCGGAATTCCTGACAACAGTAGGGAAGAGTTCGCCAGCGTACAAGTAAACGGTGGCGAAGGATATGCTCATGCCCCAGAGGCCGATGCAACCGAGGGTGAGGTGGCTTGCGCCGGAGTGTGGGACAAGCATGATGAGGAGGCAGCTGAGACCGGTGATACAGTTCGAGCTGATCAACGTAATTTTTCTCCCCAACATTCTATTGGCGTAAATTGAGACCAACGTCCCGGGAACCTGCGACAAAAAGAAATTCATTTAAGTAATTTTAGAGTATTAGGGAAGAGTTACAAAATATTTCAAAATTCAACATTAAACTTTTTGGTTATGATCAAAAACAAAAGACCTTAAGAAGTATGCAAAGTGTTAGGCATTATTGGAGATTGCATTTTTTTCCGAATATTTAATCCCGAATTCATTTTAAAATTATTTTCCGAATAATTTTAAAATGCAATATGAAAGAAAATGATCGTCAAAGGTACAATTAATAATTAATTATTGTTACATATACTTAGTATAATAATTGAAACAATGCTTATAATAAAATAAGATTCATAACTATTTATAATTGTCAAGAAAATTTTAAATAAAATAATAATATTATTATGTCCATTTATGAACTCTGGTCAAATACAGTTCCATATCTAACAAAAGATTTTTAAGATTAATTTAGACATTGGTAATTGATACATATGAATACCTGATGAAATTTTAGCTGAATAACAAGAGATTGTAGAACTGCCTTTGCACGGATTTAAAACTTATGTTAAAACAAAATTAATGTCTGAAGTTTACTATACAGTTAATGATTACCTAGAAGACAAAAATGCATGGCAATAGTTTTATTGTGTTTTCCTTTTGTAATATTGATACTATATATTTCTTTTTTATTATACTTTAGACAAAGTCTGTAATGAAAAATGTGGTAAACTGCAGAATATTACTCAAAATAGATATTTATCTTTTTTTATTTTTAAACTTCAATGACGTTGTAGCTTATGATATTTTTTTAAATGTTGCTATGTATAGGAAGGCTAGAAACTTGCTGAGTTTCTTTCCCGATCTTCTCAGAACAAAACCTCCTGGTAGTTTTTGTGAACGGATGGCGTACTTTTTCTTTCACGAAATATTGTAAAATGTTTAGGACATTCATAATCATGCGCTAAGACACATATAAAAACTGAATAAATGCTTTTGATTTTGGACTTTTTTATTGACATTTTACATAATACAAAATAAATAAAAATAAATAAATATTAGTTTTTGAGACATCAAAATAATTAGATTTATTTGGCAATGAAACATCAAGCTGTATAATTTTTCGAGATCCCAGACCACTAACCTCTTCATGTATATCTAATCAGCGGCAACAGTGAAAAGATTACATTAACGCTTAACATTGTCATGTTAACTACAAAGCCATGTGGCGTGCCGCTATTGTTCTCGTGATATATAATTGTAATATTTTTTTATATCTAAATAATTAAGTTAGAAAATATTTTCGGATTTTAGTGTAAATATATATGCCGCAGGCCGGATGTGAGAAGATTATGAAAGACAATTAGAGGAGCATTTTGTTAAGATGATATTGGGAATACTTCAAAGTGCGAAAATATGGGAAAGTGTTGATAATGAAGAGAAAGCCAGAGAGTGTCGGTTTACAGGATAGTAGAACGAAAATGGAATACTTGTTATTTGGTGGGACATTCCATTTTTCGGATATTGCTCTAATATCCTGTACCTCGGATCATTAATCCAAAACGATGCTGGATGGATGATAGACCTGTCCTGATGTATGGACACGACAGGAGTTTGTTGGGCAACGAAAGCGATAGACAAGAGAAAACTGCACGAAATGTTTCGACTCCATTATGGATGTATGGTGACTCCACACATCCATTATGGACAAGTTCAAGAATTAGTATATTAAAGGAGCAATAAATAGGATAGTTTGTTAGAGTCTTGAGCTGAGGAGGAATAAATGTCTTATTACTAGAACAATGTTAAGTGTAAATGTGGTTGGACCTAAAATGAGAGGAAGACCAAAGAAGCGATGGATTGAATGTGAGAATTCTGATATGAGAATAAAGGAAGTGCATGTAGAGCTGACTAGTGACAAAGAAGAATAGAACAGTAAGAACTTTAGACTTAAGTCTTAAGTTTTAAAATCGACTTAAAGTAGGAAAGGAAGTATTGTAGGAAGTAGTATATTTATTTACACAAATATAAAAATCGTGCCTATTAATAAAACATGGGTAGGAATATTTCATGAAAAATCCGTATAAGCCGGATTTGACCCAAAATCCGGATTTTTTAAATAAAACCGATTTGCGTCCTTTACTCTCGATGGTCACAAAACGAGACACATTAGAAACACCTATTGTGGGTGACCCTCAAGGGGTTTAATCAAACAAACAGCGAAAGTAGTAAATCAATAGAATTCTTAAGAAATAAGGGTGGCTTCAGAGCATCGCCGGCGGCCGGCGCTGGCCACAAGCGTGCTTACACGTCAAAAGTGTATGGAAATCTAGCCGGCGCTGTTGGTTAGCACCAGCCTCCGGCGTGACAGTGAGACCAACCTATATTCCGGGTAACAGTCAAATTACTTTCTCAAGAAAATAAACAATAGTAATCATAAGAAATAATTTTTGGTGATTATCAATATGACAATAAAAAACTCTGAATTATTTCTTTAATTTTCTAACCCTCAAACTAATCGACTATATCTGCGAATTTGCAAAACTTACGTAACTATAGTCAAATTACTAATTACCTGAATTGCAGCAGATATGGCAACGTTAGTGAAGATATTCCCAGAGACGTGTCCGATGTACTGCGAGACGCCGAAGAAACAGATGCCGCACACGAACCAATTAAAGCAGATAGCCAGGGTGCGCGCGCGCAGCCGTGGCGTGCGGAACAACGCAAAGAATGACGCATGCTCCTCCACTTTGTTGATCATCTCTCCCGCTATCTTTTGAGTGCAGGACGCGATCCCTTCGGTTGGAAGGTTGTTCCTGGAAGATTCGATAATGGCATTGAGCATTTTGAAATTTCTATTTTTTCTCAAGTTAACTTTTAAAAATTTATCATATAAATTTAGGAAGGCAGAGATAAAATGAGAGCTGAGAAAACTATCACTACTCGTTTTAAGTAATTCATTTCCTTATAATTATGAATTCAAATCAACTACAGTTTATTCTCACATTATGCCTGGCAACGGACTTACTTGTTGTTATTTAAGGACATAAACATCATGCGAAATGTAGACACAGCCTTGCCTACCAATTAGGGGATATGGACCTGATAATATGTGGTCCCAAAATGTTTTTTTTTTTCAAAATATATCAGTTTAAAAATCACCTCTTGGCTGCGACTTCCATAATCTTTACAGCTTCATCAACCTTCCCAGCAGTTAGTAACCATCTTGGAGACTCTGGCAGCAAGAAGTAGTAGCTCAGAAACAGGACCGACGGTAGCGATATGGCTAGCTGGAATGTACTCCAGTCCCGAAGGTAGTATCCGAAGAGGGGTAGACTAAGGTGCCCAAGGTTGAAGGGAATTTGGTAGATGATGCCGACGGACTCTCTGTACTTGGCGCCAATGAGCTCCATGGTGAGGACGAAGCTGGTGACCATGGTGCCGCCAGTCGCGACGGCCAGGAGGAACCGGAGTGTGGTGAACATGTACCAATTAACTGAGTACGCTGTTGTCACGCCCGATATGAGCTGAAGGAATACTGCAGCGAGGAATGGTATACGGCGGCCATATCTGTACAATACAAAAAATATTTTTTAAACAATATTTATCCAATATCACGTCATGCTGTTACAAAATCTGTAAAGGAGAGTTAAATGGTCGCTGAAAAAAGTCCAATTATATTAGTATTTAAGAACCTTGGATATTTTTTATGTTTATTACCTTGTTTTCATCTATCCTTCGGAATGTTTCATTATTGAATTTTGAGTACCTCACTAATTTATATGATGCTTGCAAGACAAATGCCGTAATATACTAATCTCAGGTCCTTTACAAAGAGTCCATTCATATATTTATTGTATATTTCATTTTGGGACTGAAATATTCCTATTTACTCATCCCTTAAACATAAGTAAATATTTTCATCGTTTGTACTATTTTTATTACGATTGTTTATTTTTAATCTTTATCTATTATTTAAATAGTAAATGTTATCACTACGCATCAGCATTTAATAAAATAAATAACAAAGAACTGATTAATAAATCAAATAAAACATGATAAGCAAGTGTATCCCTGGTGATACAAGAGAAATGATTCAATACCTCTTTTTTGGGCTAGGAATTATAATTGATAGTTATAAATATTAAGCTGATTATTATTAATAAAAAATTGGATTATTTCTAGTAAAATTACATGTTCTTTTCCTCATCTTTTACCATTGAACTAAATTACATTGAAGTAGGTATTGTTTTTTAACTTTCATCCATCCATCCATCCGCCTATTGACGTCT
Source organism: Parapoynx stratiotata (assembly GCA_910589355.1). Classification (NCBI taxonomy): domain Eukaryota; kingdom Metazoa; phylum Arthropoda; class Insecta; order Lepidoptera; family Crambidae; genus Parapoynx; species Parapoynx stratiotata. The sequence continues at coordinate 1,544,069 of OU342468.1, read as the reverse complement.
ACTGCTGGGCATAGGCCTCTCGCAACAATCTCCACAACGACCGATCTAGCTCCGCCCGCATCCAGCGCCATCCTGTGACTTTTTTAACTTTCATCGTAGCTATATTAAGGTCACTCAAAGGGCAATGGAGAGGGCTATGCTTGGAGTTTCCCTGCGTGATCGAATCAGAAATGAAGAGATTCGTAGGAGAACCAAGGTCACCGACATAGCCCACAGAATTGCGGACCTTAAGTGGCGGTCGTTGGGGCGGAAAGGTTCTCGAGTGGCGACCACGTACTGGGAGGCGCAACGTAGGAAGGCCCCCAACAAAGTGGACCCACGATCTGACGAAGGTCGCAGGAAGTCGCTGGATGCAAGCGGCGCAGGACCGCGAGGTGTGGCGATCATTGAGGGAGGCCTATGTCCAGCAGTGGACGACAATTGACTGATAGATAGATAGATATTAAACTTGAAATGTATTTTAACTTTATTTTCACGTGCTATGTAATTTTAACCATGTTGTTTTGGCCGCTTTTATCTTGCGCTCTGCAAAAAGCCGGCGTTATGTACACAGCTATTATTGTTATTACATCATACACGTAATGCACTCGACAATTCATTGGTACTTTAAAAGTAGCCTTCAAAGCGAAGATGGTAATGTACCACAAAAATAGAATGGCCTATTACGCCCCATTAGCTAAAGTAATCTCATCCGGAACCCCGATACGCTTTCGTATTCCAATAACGCACAGGATGAACCAATTGTTCGAAAATCTGAAGTAATAGCATATAAATCGTTTGAACCAGACCTTAGTACAACTGACCTGTCAGAGAGATGACCGAAGACCATGTTCCCAACCAAGATGCCAAGCATGAAGAAAGTTTGCGTAAGGTTTTTCAGCCAGGCTCTGTCGCAAACGAGGTCCCATTGCGATATGATTGTTTCTTGAAACACGCTGTGATCGTATTCAAAGTCAGTGCAGTTAGCGTTGCAAGTGTTGTCGAAGCCTTCGCTGTGGTTGACGCAAGTGAAGTTCATCGGAGGGGCGAGGAATATAATGCTCATCTGGTGCCAAGCTACTGGAAACTTGACGAGAAACACCACGAAGCATATCCATATTTGCCATTTTCCGATAGCGCCAATAGCATTGGTCAGAGGATCTGCTTCTTCTTTGCGGGTTTCAACCTCTTTCGAGTCGGTTTCCAACACTGAAACAAGATATATACAGTAAGAAAATCTTTAATCATCTTTAATGTATAACATGTGGCAGTACTTATAAAATAAATAAATAATAAAAGTTAAACTACATATTTATTGTTTACATCTATTCAAAGAAATTTTCGTAAAATGCTGTTGAATTAAAAAATAAAAATAAATAAAATTAACCGCCTCTCTGGTCTAGTGGTTCACACCACCGGGTGTTGATCGGGAGGTCCGGGTTCGATTCCCCATGGGGGCAGAAGTTTTTCTGCTCGGTTTGGTTGGTGGTAGGGCTTCTAAGCCTACCACGGTCTTTAATAACAATGTTTTAAGCATTGTTATGTTCCGACAGTCAAAAGTAAGATAGCCAGTTCCTCAGTTGTTGAGGATTACAGGTGAAGCTCGCTTCCACCTTCGGCCTTATCGTCACTTACTATCAGGTGAGATGAAGGCCAAGAGCTTACATGTCATATGTAAAAAAAAAAAATCGGTTCACGAAAAGATTGATATCTTCAGTATTCCACTCCTTCTGCCTTCGTTTTATGCTAGGGTTATTTTTTTATGAATTTGTTGGTGTACATTTTAATATTTCATAAGCCATCGCTCTATAAAGTCTAAGGTGGGCGTGAGAATAAAGAGGCCCAAGCAAATTCGTAACAACTTTATATTGGATAATGTTTTTATGCAAATTGGATAATATCAGGTCGCCAATCACGAAGCTGTAAATTGCTTCAAGGGGACTTAGATAGTGCTCAAGGTCTTCTACTCGAGATGATTCGTTGTAGTCAACTTCAATTTATCTTGTCAAAGCAAAGTGCTTCAAATGGGTACAATCCACAGGCCGTTAGTCTATTTCAAGTAGTTTCTTCAAAGGTTTTTGCACTTTAACATGTACGATAGAAATCCTATTAGGGAAATCCGACAGCTATGTAAAGTCTGATACGCTGTTGATTTTAATAAAAATAAAGCTTAAAAAAGTGTTATTACATACACATACATACATATAAGCACGACTATTATCACATAAGAGTTAGTCAGACTAGGCAAAAGCACCGCAAATTAAAGCAGTCCATTGTTATAGTCCGCGTCTCACCAAGCAGTGAGTACACTCAGCGTGACAGATGGTGAGACCGTCGCCGCTAGAGTTATTGATGATCGCTTAGATGTTTGTGAATAAATATAAAAGCTAAAGTGATTGAAGTACAAACAATGGCCATACTAATTCATTCAATAGATGAATAAAAAAAAATTTTGAACATTTAAAAACAAAACATGGAATTGCAAAAGTCGATCTTATCGTCCAGGACTAAGTATCAAACTAATTTAATTTGCAAGATGTATTATTAGTTCGTAGTATTATTGAACTTTGATCTTTAGAAATAACCATGTGTATAATTACGCATGTAGTAGGTATTAGGTTTGAAAATTGACCTTTAGAAGTGAGTAGTAGTTTGTTTTGATCACCACGGCCGCGTCTCATCTATTCATATCTTAAAGTTGCATAAGACGTATTGACTCCAAATGCATTCATTTTCTACTCATCATCATCATTTCTTCAATTTTCATTTGACGACCTCCGTGGTCGAGTGGTCTGTGCGCCGGTCTCAAGGCGCCGCCATCTCGAGAGGTCCTGGGTTCGATCCCCAGTGGAGGCAAGTGTTTGGGTGATGAATTTTCAGACATTTGTTCTCCAGTCTTGGATGTTCATTATAGACGACTAGTTGATAGGTGTGAATGTCCGAGGATATTTATTAATTTATTATTATTATTTATTTCAGCCAAAAGATGACTGCTGGATATAGCTGGAAAAGCCTTAATCCGGTCCATTGATCTCCATCACATGTTCTACTCGTGTTCATTGTATTATTACTATCATATTTCAGTGCCCCTCAAATGGTCCCTTAGAAAGATCTCTAATTTTTCTTTCTTTCAATAAAGGCAAGCTCTATTTGCAATATTTGAAAACGTTAGTGTTTCTGGATGAATTTATAAATACTGTTTTATTAAAACCAATGAGCTACAAATAATGCTTATGTTTGTAAATTTTTGCTTACTATTCTAAGCTTTGTGGGTTTTTTTATTGCTTGTAACGGACGATTTGTTTGGATTTGTTTAAAATATTATCCTCTTTATTGTGTAGACTGTAGGTAGTTGGTTTCTTAGATTTTTTATTAATTATAGTAATTTCCTCATTCCATTGGCTAACATTTAAGAAATTTCAAATAATTATGTCTATCAATTATTAGGTATTATAATAAGAATCATTATTATAATAAAAAGTATTGGAATGATAAATGAAGTGGAGATTGGTTTTGTACATATTTTTTTCTGTTGTCCACTTCATATTTATTTCGGCGAACTTGCTTTACAGTGAACTGCTGTAAGAAGCTGACTGGCACTTTTTACAAAGGTTTTTAGATAAAAATATAAGTACCTAGCTAAAATGTAATGCTATAGTTAACAAGTTAGGAAAAAAAGTATTTTATATATTTAATTTTAAACCGCACTTGATTTTAAGTTAAGAAAGTTCTCTCAGCAATAATATATAATCTTTCCATTTGAAAGAATGCCATGAATGGAACTATCAGTCTTGCTGATAATGCTGTGTCTGAGTTATTGCTGAACATGCCGTCTCGTGTCACAATTCACCCTCGACCCGACTGAATAGAAGCTACGATAAACAATGTACCGATACGGACGTAGGTACTTTATTATCAACATAATCTTGACTGTGTCCGTTATTATCTGACGAGTCTCTTATGTCTCGGTTTAATAACTTTAAGAATGGAGTAACAACGTCATTACTATTGTTGGACGGAAGAAAATCAAAACCTTTTTTTGTATTATTTGTTTTCGGGAAGTAATTAATTGAGCAGCCATTTAACTATTTGGTCAGCAACAAAAAGGTCAGCCAAAAAATCATTTGGGCAGCAAACAAATATTGTGTCAGCAATATAATTATTTAGGTGGCAAAATATTTATTTGGACAGCAAAATAATTATTTGGACAGCAGAATAATTGTTTGATTAGCGGAATAATTAATTAGACAGCCAGATAATAATTTGGGCAGCAATATATATAAGTTACCGGAAATGTATAAAATCTATGAAAAGATCAATGAAGGATCAAGGATCAATTCCTAGGAAATGTATTCTGATAGATATTAGGTTATACTTGCAACTACTTTCTACGAGGACTTTCAGTTGACAACAACTTTCGGGTTTTATATGGGGTTCCTAATACAAATCAATAGATGGCGCTGCATGTAGTTGTGTTTTTGCTCTTTTTAGGACATATTAAATCGTGGTATTTTTACTTTTAATCAAATATTATAATTTTCAATGATATTAAGCTGCTCTAATATATTTTGTTAAACATATTTAACGATTTTGATTGAATTATTCCATAATTATGTCTACCATCTTTGTCTTTTATATGTTTTACATCACGGTTTTTATGACAAAATTCCTTACGAACTATTTTTGAAAATTGTTCAGTCTAGTTTATACGTCTTGAATTTTGCTCAATCTTCTTGAAATATATAAAAAAATATTTGGGTATGGATAATACGAGGAAGCAGTTTATTTATCAATGCCATTACATCTTTACCTCGAATAAAAACAGTGAAACTACTGAATGATTGTACTCCTATATCAATGATGTGGAATTTGTTTTTTTTTTCTTTTTTGCCTCATTATGGCTCACATGCCTTTACTGTCTACGTTGTGTAAGCTTTAGTACCAAAGCTGGAAAGTAAGAACAAGACTTACTCAGAGCCTTACTGCCGAACTCAGAGTCGTTCATTAACTTTAATGGTTACTTATGTTAAAAAATTGACATTTATTTTAATACGCATAAAGACTAATGTAAATTCGTTAATGGAACATTGGCTTAAATGACGTCTCTGAGTGCGGCCGTAAGCTGTTTAATAATTATTTTATTTATTTTTATCATCATTTCAAGAAGAGTGTTGTCTGAAGGACAATCGGACCTTCACCTCTGTCTTGTATGGGGCCTAGTAACCGTCGGAGAAGTTCCTAGCACACGTCACACAAGTCTCGTAATTATTTTTTACAAGCATGCTGACTTGCTGAGCATATATGTAGGTACCCTAGAACGAGAGGAAGACTAAAGAAGCGAAAATTGCATGAGTAAAAGTAAAAATAATAAAAAAAGTGGATGTTGAGCTGAGTGATAAGAGGAAAATGAAATAAGAACATGATGTACCCCACTGATATCGGGAAAAGGGAACGTAGAAATAGACAAAACATGTCATCAAACTCTTTCCCCGAAGGGATAGACAGAGGTGTTAGTACCAACATATCGCCTGCTGCCATGCACCTGCCAAAATGTGAGGGAAGTGATATTCACAATGAACCGTTAAGTGTTTATTCAAGCTCAGTGGTACAGGCGAACGAGTAGTGTCCCCGTCCGTCCCAACTCGGCTACCAAATTTAAGCCTAACATTAAACAAAATTTAATGAAAAAAGGCTATTATAAAATCTAAGATTATCTGGAGGATAAAATGGTGTGGAAATAGTCAAATTGAAATAGCATGTTATTTTGATGTATTAATAGAAATTAAGAAAATAATGTCAAAATATATTTAATACTGATTATATAATTTAACTGGCTATTTTAAAAAAAAGTGGTTCATGAGTTTCTTGTCGGATTCTTCTCATGAAAAGCCTTTCTCTCGGAATCCAGCCGCTTGTATCAATTACAACCACAGTCAATGCTCTGTGGTGGTACTTGCTACAAGCGCTCGCGGTAATGAACCTTAATAATAATATAATATACTTTTTTATTGAATTATATAAATTGTAAAAATTCTCAATTGTAATATATTGACGTTTTTAAGTGCCAGGTTTGGCCTATGGAATTAAGTTATTTTTGTTTGTTTGTTTACCGTTTGGCATGTAGTTACAGTTTAGAAACAGACTTAACCGGAACAAATAAAAGGAAATGCAGAGTTAGATCCTGAAGAGCTAGACTTTAGGCTAATCATTTTGTTAAGTGATTTAGATAGATAGATGAACTCTATATTTGCAATAATTACACGCACATACTTACAAAAAATTACAGGTATAACATAAAAATGTCTTCTATATTGCACATAACAATACAATAAACATTACAATACAATAAACAGAAGGTGGTAAGTAACATGTGTGCCATAAAAATGCAAAACAGCGATAGCTCTGATTATGGTGTGCTCAATGAGCAACCCACTGATTTTCAGTTATTACCCAAAAAAAAAAGAGAAAAGCGCGAGAACGACTACGCTCCATGATATCACAAAATACAGCGACGACATAAAACAAATAAATATCAATATTACTGAAAATGATTAAAGCAAGAACCAGTAAGAACGCATTAGCTATAATGCTGCGTCAGAGACCACCACTGAAATGCATTGACACATGCGACTATTGCTACTCACACCAAATTTTTGGAAATCCAATAATTGCACGTAAAGGCGTTTCTTCAAAATTAATTTAGAAGATGCGTTTCTTATAGGTGGAGGTGGTGGAAGTGATTTTTTACTTCAGCGTTGCTTCGCGGTACATATTAGGTCCTTACCTATGAAATTGGTGTTTTGTATGGAGATTTTGGGGATGTCTGCATTTTACATACTAACATTTTATCAGTTTTCTTCACAACGACAAATCCGGAGATAATATTATTTGGCATGTATCATTAGACAAGCTTTAGCAATATGTGTGTGGACACGCTTGATACAAATTATTCATCGTTTTTATGTTAATGCAAATCAAATGATGTATTCGGGAGTTAAAAATAATTGTCTTTGTGTCTAATTTTAACACAATTAAACTTACAAAAAATTATCAAATTAAATAATACGAGCTCAAATATATGGTCTATTTTTAGAAGAGGCAATTATTTTATAAGAATGTTCTGAAACAAATTGCTAAGACAAAATAAAAACACCAATTTCATAGGTAAGGACCCAATATTTCAGAGTAGCCTTTGATTCGACCTCTACGTGTTTTCCTGGAGCAGGTACATATCACGCTCAGGTCACGACTATCTCTGACTTTCGGTTCCAGATTGTGTTATGGTTTCCGACAATTACAACAATATTATTCAGAAGCCAATGTCGCGGCCAATCTAGATAGCAGTTATCATCAAAGTAAATAAATAAACTCGAATTTAGTGAGAACGTCGAACTTTTGCTAGCTTCTGTTCGCGGGTTTGCTCGCTTTGGTAGTTTTTTACTATTTCTGGATACATTAGGATTTTTTTGTGTCTATTTCGAAGAAGTACCTTACTCTTGTTTTTTAAAACCACAAAGTCTTACCTAGTCGAAATTTAAATAATTGCGAAGCACAATTGTATAGGTATAGAAGTAAAATTTATTGTTTTGAGTCAAAGAAATATGTTCCTACTAGAATTTTAATGTTTATATTATAAGGAAGGATTCGTTTGGCTTTTTATAATGTTTATGTGACGGACTATTGTATAAAATACGAATGAAGTTCTGATATCGATTTCTATGCATTGTAAGTTACGGTCAAAGCAATGGAAAAATACGGAGAAGCGTGCGTTCACCCAGCTAATCGCAGAGTATATCCTACATCGAAGAAATTATATTTTTTTGAAAAATAACCGCTTTCGAAATTATCTCGGAATAATTTCTGGATAAGGGACGATTACTTGTTTTTACTTCGAACTCCAATATTACTCTCCGTTTTCCAATTTGGTTTCATGTCATTCCTCGCAGACATGTAATTTAATTGATCGTTAAAAAGCAATTTTACGAATAACTGTCGGGAATAAGTACTAAGCTGTAAATTGTCGGTACTTCGGAGAAAATCTTGCTGGTAAATGTGGCTAAGTACTTAAATAACTTTAATTAAATTGTATAATGGCTTTAAAATGCTACCGCGTCAAAAATGGTTTTAAAATATAGTAATATGTCAAGTTCGGCCAAGTATATAAAATAAAATACTGAAGACTTGGCTGTATGGGCTTTGTTCCCTTTGCCTTCCTTTCATAGGAGAATTTTACAAAAAAAAAAAATACTGAAGATAGTAAATATAGAAAATATTAAAAAAAAGAAAAGTTGTAAAGAGATAAAATAAATGAATTTGAATAGCATAATAAATATTGAAAACTTATATCAGTATTTTATTTAGATAAGTATTTTCAGATTAATAAAATTCTTACATTGAAATTGAATGTTTAATATCAAGTAAGTTTCGTAACAAAACTAATTTTAACATAATATATTCTTAACAGACAGATAGATACCTACAATCATAATCGTAACTCACTTTTTAAAAGCAGATTAATGTGGAAATATTTGAACTTAGTTCAAGGGGTCGAACCAAAATAGATAATAATGATAAGCTTTTCACGCTTACTAATTGCTATCAAGACAAATACATAACGTGGGTAACGCCAAAGGCGTTTTATTTCATAGAGTAAAATTTATGAATTTTTAAGCTGTGTCGTCTTTTCCTAATAGATATTATATTAAGTACGGTTTTTAGATATTGGATATCAATCCAAGACGACTACTCCGTGGTCGAGTTGTCTGAACCAGAGTGACCTCTGTCTGTCGCCATCTCGAGAGGTTCTGGCTTCGATCCCCGATTGGGGCAAATGTTCGTGTGATGAATACCGGCATTTACTCTCCAGTCTTGGATATTTTTATTATGTATTGTATGTATTCTGGATGTTTATATGTATTTATACATTAAATATATTTATCTAACATCTAGAATCCGTAACAACAAACGTGTGAGTATCATATTATAAACTTTTTTATTGTTTACTAGCTGTTGCCCGTGAATTTGTCCGCGGTTACTATGGGTTTTTAACTATCCCACGGAAATCCTTTAATTTTCTGAAATAAATTACACCTTACAGACTTGGTTTAATTTTTTTTATGTACAGACATCGACCTCTACAGTTTTATTATAGGTATAGATATATATTTAATGTTGCCTCTAAAGAATGAGTATATTAGGACAATACACGCTGAGATGACAAGAATTAAGGAAAAGAATAGAATAGTAAGTTTGGACAGTAAGTTTAGACAGAATATGGATCTGGCGAAATTAAAAACACGAAAATTTTTATGCAGTATGTATGTTCTATGAGGAATTTTATAATAGTGAATAGTTTTATTTTACATAACCTATCAACTAACCCCATTTTAAGCAACTATAATGCTGCTTGTGTTACGGACACTAGATGACAGATAAATAAATTTAATAGATAAATACATATAAATATTCTGTATAAACATCCAAGACTGGAGAACAAATGCCTGAATTCATCACCCAAATATTTGCCCCCACCGGAGAACGAATCCAGATCTTCTCGAGATGGCGACGCCTTGAGACCGGCATAAAGACAGGCATTGGGCCAGCGTGGTGGTGGGACGTATATAGGCTGAGGACGATATAATAGTACATAATAATAATATTATGCTATAAAATAAGAATTAACTACTGCTTAAAAAATGTTATTACTCTATCATAAATTTAAATGACAAATTTATTTAACAGTAATTATATTCAATAAATAAGTAAATAGCATAATAAGTTAATAAGTACCTAAATAATAAGATGACAATTTGATTTAAGAGATTATTATTAAATATAAAATAAGGTAAAATTTTAAAATTAATATCGATTTAATCAGAGCAATGTCTCACCTTGCCTGAAGGTAATATTGCAAAAGGCAAATGTAACTTTAATAAAAAAGTGACTATGCCATTCTTTGTTTAGCCAAAAGAATTAAAAAGCCGTGCGGTATTTTAAAAGGCACCCGTTCACCTTGTTGAATATTACCACTTCTGATACTACTAAAGTTCCGATGCATTCATTTCCTATAGTTATTATTTTTAGTAATAAATAATTTATGTCCGTAAGTTTCGCGACATGTTGTCTGTAATGCTATTCGCAGTATTCGCACCATATTTAAGCTGAATGTTTACTTATTCAGTTAAGATACGTCTTAGCACATGCTTAGGATATGAATGTCAAAAGCATTTTACAAAATTTCGTGAAAGAGATAAACTACGCCATTCGTTCACAAAACTACCAAGGGGCCTTGTTATGAGAATTTTAATAAAATAACCGGAATTGCAACGACTGCGTAACATAGTTTAGTGTTTTGAATCCTAAACACGTTTACTTAATTTGATCTCTAACATTTAGCACACAAATATTTCTCATTTTACCTTGACTAGTAGGTACCCAATTTTTTTTACTAATTGACATTGCAGATTTGAGGAGAGCGAATGATCATGTCAACAGGAAAGTTATGGATTTGAAAGCTGTTGGGCGTGTGGGGAGAACAAGACCAAAGAAAAGTCGGATGTATTGTGTGAAAGTTTGAGTGTTGACTTGGCGAGTGATAGAAGAGAGTGGAAGAAGACATGTGGCGCCAACCCCAAATAGTATTAGAAACAGGGCAGGACAAAGAAGAATTAACAAATTGCAGATTTATGAATTTATATTCATCTACTAATTAAAATATTTGGGCTTTTTTGACTACACCATAAAAAGGCAAAAAAAGTCATCCATATTTGGGACGGTTTTTGCACTATCTATAAAAAAAAATTAAGAAATTAAAATAATCCAAAATATTATTCCGGAAATCACTTACTGTTGTATGTGTCCCAGAGGTCCCACTAAAGAGCCAAAGCCCCTTCACAGCAGAGTCCACGTGAGGCCGCGAGAACGGGCTTGCACCGTTTGAGCGCGGCCGGACCTGCGGCTGCTTATACTATGACACCGGCGCCCAGACTTGCTGCTGACGTGTACGTCACCGAGGAAACCCCTTGTAGCTTACATACATATATTGGGTCCTTACCTATGAAATTGGTGTTTTTATTCTGTCTTAGTATTTTGTCTGTAACTATTAAGATTCAGAGTATTCCTAAAAAATAATTACCTCGTCTAAAAATAGACTTTATTTTTGAGCTCTTTTGATTTGTTTTGATAATTTGTTGTAAGTTTAATTGTGTTAAAATTGGACACGGAGATAACTCTTTTTAAGTGCCTCCCGAATACATCATTTTATTTGCATTCACTTAAAAACGATAAATAATTTTTATGAAGTGTGATATTATACATATTACTAAAGCTTGTCTAATGATACATGCCAAATATTATTATCTCTGGATTTGTCTTTGTGAAGAAAACTGATAAAATGTTAGTATGGAAAATGCAGAATTCCCCAAAATCTCCATACAAAACACCAATTTCATAGGTAAGGACCTAATATATCATCATGCCTTTATTCCTGAAGGTAGGCAGAGGTGCATTATAGTTTTACCAGACCAATCGATCGATCTTCGATCGAGAGTCATCGATCGACGATTATAGAGACATTAATACATGTATCATTCGCTGTGTTTATAAAGTTTGTAGCAATAATTATGTTTTTCTTGCTCTGAAATGCTGTGTCCTGCAGTCACTTCGAACTAAATCATAAATATATTACTTAAGTATTTTTTTGTTTAGTATTAATCAGAAATCATGGGTGTGTCATGCTCACTTAAATAACTCTGCTGTGGTGTCACGAGCGTCGGGTCGTTATGTTCCCTAAAATATGGTTGAGCGAAGAGATGCTGATTCATGTGTCATGCCTGTGAACTGACGCCACGGTGTCTGGTCAAACTCATGCTTGTCTGATTTGTAGAAAGAGCGTTATCAATGAAATTTTCCTATACCTATATAATGGATGACGGTTTAGTATTTACTACTTTTTCAATTATTCAACGGAACCTTAATTTCTAGTTTCTTAATGTAATATTTTAGATTACCTTTATTTGTAATGGAAAATATGGTAAGCTCAGATATTTATTTTTTACTTCTAAAACTTCAATGACGTTGAAGTTCATGACATTAAAAAAACAATGTTGATGTTAAGGTAGGGTAGAAACTTGCTGAGTTTCTCAGAACAAGGCCTCCTGGTAGTTTTGTGAACGGATGGCGTAGTTTACGAAAGTAAAATGCTTTTGATTTTCATAAGCATGTTCTAAGACGCATCTAAATTGAGTAAGCGAAATTGAATATTGATAGAACGGATAATCATATGGTAGAATCCACAGATAAATGTAGGTATAACTGTGGTAGAATCTATCGAATGGTCTGGTTACTGGTACACTTCCACGAGTTGTAATTTTGTTGTTCCCAGGGATAAGCCTGCTGCCGTTACTAATCGACATTGCTTTTTTTTGAACTTATCGTAATCATCAGCTCAGAACTGGATTTTTGGTCAAAACTCAAAAAGCAAAATCGTATCAAAAAATAAAGCATGAAAAGATATTAAGATCAGGTACTTTTGTGAGTATTACACAGAATATATCATCAGGGTAGGCAGGGGTGTTGACGACCACCTCGTTTAATCATGAAACAGGACAGCCAGTAAGAAACGAGAGAAAATCTTAAAGTAAAAGCTATAATTTCCCAATCCAAAGTCAGCAATCATTGCATATAAAAGGAAAAGGATAAAAAGGTATGTTTTACAACTTTTGTATAATTATCATAACACGTATCTACTTAGTCGTAAATAAACCAGTTTTTGGTGTTTACAAATCCATCTCTAGAATGAGGACCTGCTTGCATTTAAAAATAAATTAAATTTATCTTATAATAAAAATCGAATATGTATACCTATTAGTCCTCAGCCTATAAACGTCCCACAGCTAGGCACAGGCCTTCCACATGGAGAAACACATGAGGAGTATGGGCCGTAACACCACCACGCTGGCCCAATGCGGGTTAGTGGGTAGAAACAGTCGTAATAGCGACCGGGACCAACGCCTTAATGTGCCTTCCGAAGCACGCAGAAGCTCGAGATCACAAAGCTTGGTCACCCATCCACGGCCTGACCATGGCGAAGGTAGCTTGGTTTTCGGTTTTTAAGCCAAAGCGTAAACCACTACGCTACCGAGCAATGTATATTCATCTTAAAGTTTCCATGCCGCTATATACCAATGAGTTTGAATAAATTTTATGTACAGGTTGTTGTGAATATGGCTTGCCTCACTGTGCCCGGTGAATTGTAATGGCGGCACTTCACTTGCCTACAATAATTCGTGTAGTGTTATCGTTCTATTTGCCCGAATTTGCCCAAATCAAAAAATAAATAAAAAAAACAATAATAAACTCATTCCAAACATGGACTGGACTGTTATAGGTCAAACAATTCAAACAATTCTTTGAAGTGTGATCAAAAACCGACAGGTGGACGGAAACGCATGTTCGTTATCGCGTTGAATGCACCATTCGTATAAATACTCAAATAGCCGTGTTCGGACCATGTTCGGACAAATACGCGAACACGATACGCCAAGTGAAGTGCCGCCATAACAGGTTCACCCCCTGTTACGTGGGGACTTAACTTAACAGGCGAAGTGTGGGTGGTAAACACCTGTTACCGCTACGAAGAAAAGGAGGTATAATATGTTGTATCCGTGCAGTCGTGTATGACGGACAATAATTAAGACCCCGATAGCCGACTCACTAGTATATTTATTACTAGTAAGAGATACTCTAAAAGGAGCACAGTAGGAGAGAGGGAGGCATAGACTACATAGGTACTTTTATAACAAATAATTTTGTAGGACATGGAACCAAATCCTTAAAGCCAAATACACCACAGTATAAAAAATCAAAATAATAGGTCTTTACCTATGAAATTGTCGTTTTGTATGGAGATTTTGGGGAATTCAGCATTTTCCATACTAAAATTTTTTCAGTTTTCTTTACAACGACAAATCCAAAGATAATAATATTTGGCATCTATCATTAGACAAGCTTTAGTAATATGTGTAATATCACACTTCATAAAAATTATTTATCGTTTTTAAGTGAATGCAAATAAAAAGATGTATTCGGCACTTAAAAAGAATTGTCTCCGTGCCCAATTTTAACACAATTAAACTTACAATAAATTATCAAAATAAATCAAAAGAGCTCAAAAATATAGTCTATTTTTAGACGAGGTAATTATTTTTTAGGAATACTCTGAATCTTAATAGTTACAGACAAAATACTAAGAGAGAAAAAAAACGCCAATTTCATAGGTAAAGACCCAATATAATTCGATTTTCAAAACGATTTATCATTATATCATAATATCGCGTTTCGATTATCATGTTTCCAGACCTTCAGTGGTATTGTTCCAATGCGTTGGGCCCTGACATTGAACGAATAGACACTTCTTTAACTCAGGCCTACAAACGGAGGTCAGTATTTGCAGCAATCAAAAATACTTAATGGCAGCTTTTTATATTGTATGGGATTTGATTTTTGTGGTACCATTGTCCTTAAATAGCAAAGTAATCAAGTCTGTAGAGCTCATTGAAATAATTAGGCAGGGCTTTTCCACCCACATTTTTCCCTATGTAACAGGGGGATATTCACTACAACTCGGGACATTTGGAGTACAGTTGAACACCTTCAGTAATTTGCACTATCACTTCGGCCAATTTCAACACTTCAAGTGCCGAGGTATTCCTCCAAGCGCACCTATTTTGAAGCGCACCGTCTTTTAAAAATAGGAAAGAGCAATACATTTTAGGGCAAGGTATTAAATAAAATAGTTTTGACTTTCTGTTAATTATGACAGTCAGGTACTTTTTTTGGAAATATAGACATTACCTATACGCTTTCTTCCTAAAATTGCGAATTTTGAGATGGATGTGTGGAGTTACCAAAACTAAAAGAATATGTCAGCGGGAGTTTATATAACTTATAGCGTATACTCACTGATTAATCACGAAATCTCACTTAATTTATCGAAGATCGTTGATTGTCGATAGCTTCAGTTGTTGTCACTTTTCAAAAGTAAAACATAGGTGCGCTTCAAGGAATACCTCGAAGCACCACATGGCGTAGTGCAATATGACTGGTGTGGGCGCCCCGTGCGACAACAGAGTTTGAGCTGAAGTAAAAATTGTTCTGGGAAGTAAAACATTTGAATTTCGCACAGGAGAACATTAGAATTTGTAAAAAAGTATCTGAATAGGTCTGGAGGCTCTGAGAACAGCTCGGAAAATTGCTTCGCCAGAACCCGGGTCTTTCCCGCGGCTACGAGTTTTGTGTGTGCGTGCTGGAGTTTCTTACCGTACCTGACAGCGGTAGGTGAGGTCCGTATCGTAAATAGATTCTTCCTCCTCAAGAAAAAAGAAAAGGAAGTTATACAGTTGATTTATTTGTAGTTTGGAGGATAGTAGAAATGATACGCGTGTTCTCGATGAAGTGAAGAAGTGCACAGACTAAGAAGAGATACTAAGAAGTGTAGAAACATTTATTAAAACCAGTATATATACAAAAATCATTACAACTAAAATGTACACAAACCAATAATAAAATATAAATTATAACCAATCACGAGATATTCATGCTGTCTATTGTTGTTGTCTTGCTTACTCGGCGACACGTAAGATCGCGCGTAGTAGGTAATCCACATAAATATTCGGAGTCTCGTTGACTCAGGAGCCTAGAGTAAATGTATTCTATGCTCAGGAGCTCCCTAGAGTAAATGTATTCTATGCTCAGGAGTCAGCGCGCGGAGCGGACGTGTGACGAGCGAAACAACGAGTGAAGACAAACTGACAGAAGTCCAATAATGTTTCATAGTTCTTATCAGAACTAACGACAGATGTCCAATCTTGTTTCAAATATAACAGTTCTTCTCAGAACTACTGCGACAGCGATTATGTACTGGTACGAGTGACTACAATAGTAATTGATCTACCGAAGTTTTACATCACATTAGATCATCCCCATTGACACGTCTATTTACAAGTCCTTAAAGTAGTTATATTGAAAACGATTTGAAAGGATTTTTTTTTATAATCAGCCCAGCAAATGACTTAACACCACCTGATGGTAAGCAGTAGAAAAGTCCATTTGCGAAGGATGCTAGGGCAGCACCAAAGGATGCAGGCCTAGCGACCTCCACCTTACTGGCTCACAAGATGCCTTTTCACGCCTCTTTTGACGGAACCCATGCTGTAGGAAGGAGGGAAGACGTGTGCCGGTAGAGAATTCCACACTCTGTATGTACGAGCAAAGTATGATTCCTTATAAATTTTAGTACGCGCGGGCAAAGAGGTCACCGTATATACGTGGCTCCGCAATCCGGCACGCGTGCTTCTTTGCAGGAAAGGGGAGGGTGGGACAAGGTTAAAAAGCTCTTCAGAACATTCCCCGTGTTACATCCGGTAAGATTCAAGGGTGTTTGTGACCTCTGCAGCGCCAATTATACGAACAGCTCGCCGCTGCAATCCGTCCAGAGTATCGAGCAGGTACTTTGCGGAACCAATCCCACAAGTGCGAGCAGTATTCCACACAAGACCGGACCTGAGTTTTATAAAGCAGGCATAATTGGTCTGGCGTGAAAAACCGACGCACCTTATTCAGGACACCAAGTTTCCGTGAGGCTGTTGTGATCACGGCTTCGATATTACTGATTACACAAACAATGTAATAGCCGAAAGTCTGAAATCTCATGGTATACGTGGGCCGCTGCTGAGATGGTGTAGAAACTATTTAAGTAATAGATCTTATTTTGTCAAAATAGGAGACTGTTTCAGTCCTAGGGTTGCTGTGACGGAAGGTACGGCTCAAGGGTCAGTGTTGGGTCCATTGCATTTTATCACTTACACAAACGAATTAAGTGAGCTTATCACTTATCACATTGTGACTTATTTTTGTATGCTGATGACACTTGCCTTTTAGCTGCTGATCGTGACTTTGGAACTGCCTTGCTAAGGCTACAAAATGATTTTGGTGTGCTATCTAAATGGTCACATGACTGTGGTCTAATATTAAACTCTAACAAAACTAAACTTGTGTGTATCAGCTCCAGTCAAAACAGGACTCTTCAATTCGGTCAACTTATAGCGCATGATCACGACTGCCTACATAATAATAATAGTGGGGGATCTAGGCATTGTTTGTGTCCGAGTATTGAAAGTGTCGAAAGTCACACGTATCTATGACTAACAGTTGATAATAGAATAATAGACTTCACTGGAAAGTACATATTAATCAAGTCTGCGATAAACTTAGAGCAATTTTAGCAAAATTTTCCCTAATTCAAAACAAAACTACGTTTAATGTTTGCCTAAACCTTTATAAAGCGCTAGTAGAATCCGTTATTTCATACGGCCTGAGCAGCTATGGTCGTACATTCAAAACTAATCTAGACCAGATTTATCAATTACAAATAAGGCTATTAAAGACTATTGTACCTTATAAAATAAAAAAACAATTTAAAAATAGATTCGAAGAATTATTTCAATACTGTAAAATAGTAAATATACATAACAAAGTTAAATATGCCATATTAACGGAAAATTTCCATAATATGGAATTTCAAAGAAGATACACACAAAGTAGAATTACAAGAGTAACTGATCCCAATCAATTAATGATTCCAAATTTCGCCAATTTTTATGGTAAAAGAAAGCTTTCTTATATGGTTCCCTTTTTATTAAACACAATTCCTAACGATGTTAGGACCCAAATCAATATTAAAAATACTTAAATTAAATTAAGAAACTATTATATAAATATTATTATTCTGAGCAATAGATTAATGTACACTAAAATATTTAACGAAATTATTCATGATGTATATGGTATAGCAGGTAACAGTAGTGGAAATATACCTCACCTTTTTGTTCATTCACTGGCGTACAGTTTGCTTCGCTCAAATAACTTGAGTTTATGTCTTCTACCCTCCCCCAAAAGTAACATTATGCGGAGTTTTTAACTGTTATTGTTTTTAACACATTGAATTGTTTTATACTTGTAGATCGCAATAACAGCAACAATTGGTAATGACCGGTCCGATGTACTAAATAAATCTATTTAGGTTTCCTGTACATTGTAATGATTATGTGTGTAACTGTAACTATATCTTTTTCATTAAATAAAAAAATATATAATCTCTGGAGTTCAGATCTGAGCGCAAGTCCATGCCAAGCAAAGTGAGGCTGCTCTGTAGGGGAAGAGTAGTGTTCTGAAGAGAAGGAAGGGGAAGATATTATGGTGACTTCCTGCCCGTAAAAAACGCACACCTAAGTCTTCTTAGTATTGAACTCAACAAGGTTCTTGGGTCCCCATTCAGAAACGAGGTCCAACACTCCATTGAACTCAAAAATTAGGTTCTGTTTAGGAAGTATAGGCTAGTTGGCTGATATCAAAAGTAACGAAAATAATGTGTTACTCACATAGTATTAGGTACAAGGGTCCGAAATATACCAAGTTCGATAAATATAAATAAGGGATTGCTGTGGAAACTCAATTTAAATAATATATGTTTTATTTTTACCTATGCCAAAAACGTTAGCCACCATGTTTGTGAAATTATTTGAGTAACGATTCATGTAAACAATTACTACGTATGGTCAAAATCCGTCAAACACCAGTCGCAACCAATCAAGCATAACTGTCGGCTATGTCACGCATGCGTATTGAATTGTTTACAATAATCATGACCATAAGGACGGAAGGCGTTTTTGACATTTAAGCAAAAACGTAATTTATAATTTAAATTTTATTGTGTTATTGGCTTCAGAAAAATATTGTATTGTTTTTTATGGTGATGGCTATCAGTAATTAATTATTTGGGGTCCAATAAAAAATGGGCCAACTAGCCAATTTTAACAGCAACAGCAAAATAATACTTATGTACGAGTTAGAATTCTTTGCCGTTCATAAAAATGACGACAAATGTCAATGTCAAATTGACAACTTAACTGTCACAACAATTCTTGTTCTGGGACGGATTTCTCCTGTTCTTCCACGTGTTTGTTAATTTTAGTTTTAAATTGAATATTATTGTATAATAATGGCTGTTATGCAAAGAATTAAGTAGGTATTAATTATCAATGTGATATGTTTTATCTTTATCATATTATTCACGATAAAGGTTAAACATAACCAATATTTTTTTTGCAGAAAACCTACTACTCGTAAGGGTAAAAAAGTGTTACTCTCTAAAGAACCTAAGCCTATTGAAGGACCGAAGCAGTGCCTATTCTTACAAGCCAGAAATCCATCAGAGCGCACAAGAAAACTGTTGAAAGATATATACGATTTGAAGAAACCCGATGCCGCTTATTTCAGCCGCAAAAATGACTTTGTGCCCTTTGAAGATGCCTCGCTCATTGAAAAGTAAGTCCATTGTGCAATAGTAGTGCGAAGCAAGCAGTATTCAAGAAAATAATAAATTTAACCTCATTATGTTTCTGTAATTTAACATAGCCGCTAAAGAGGCTATGTTAAATTTCAGAAACAAAACTTGAACTTGAACTTAGCCTCCTGAATTAAAGTTTCATACATCATAAAAGAAAGATACCAAAGGTCGTATCAAAGGTAATACTGTATCTTGTTACTTGATTATGTAAATTGAGTAGATCAGTGATTTTTGTGTATACATACATACATACATAAATCACGCCTTTTTCCCACAGGGGTAGGCAGAGATTCCATCCTTCCACTTGCTACGATCCTTGCATAAAAAAAGTAAAAAAAGTTAATAACCTTTTTACAATCTCTTTTGACCAATGCAACAGACCGTGAGGTCTATTTTTCATTATCACCATCCCTACACAAATTTTAATCTCAATATTATCTAATGTCAATTATCAATTATCATATTGTCCTTTGTTGTTGTAATAGTTTTTAATAGATGTTTTTCTCTGGCTTACAGGTTATGTGACAAAAAAGAAGCTGCAATATTTGGTGTCGGCTCACACAGCAAGAAGCGGCCACACAACATTGTATTGGGCAGGACTTTTAACTATAATATTTTAGACATGATTGAACTGGGTGCAGAAGAATATAAGGCTATTGCAGACTTCCATAACATTAAAGTTCTTGCTGGTCTTAAGCCATGCCTGGTTTTCAATGGGCCTGCTTGGGAATTGAACCAAGATTTAAAAAGATTGAAATCACTTTTTACAGATTTCTTTCATAGGGAAAAGGTAAACATAGTTATTAATTACCTTTATTATTTGAACAGTCATTTTCACAAGCTTTGATTGACCAATCAGCATTGGCCAGCTTGGTGGTGTTTTGGTCCATACTCCTCATGTGTTTCTCCACAAAGAAGGCCTGTGCCTTATAGTGAGATATATACAGGCCGGGATGATGACAATTTTGATTCACACTCTTACATGAAAATATTCAAGAAATGTGGTTGGACTGGTGGGTAGAAACTTTAGCAACTGGAACCAGGTCCAATTACATATGATTTCTTCAGATTTGTGACTAACTCCTTATCAAAAGTTATTTAGTGAATTTTTTGTTTTTTACAATAATTAATTATATTTTTTATGTTACTTTACTAGTATACAAATTTATGTATTTTAACCCTTTGAAAGACACAGCGAACACCGTTGTTCACAAGCACTAGATGTTTTTATTGTGTCTCGTTTTGTCCCCCTTGACTATTTCAAACTTGTTTATACACTTGTAAAATTTACTTGTTTGTGATGAGTGAAATAAAAAATTTTATTTTAATAATAAGACAACATCATCATTGTAATTATTATCACACCCATATTCCCGCAGGGGTAGGCAGAGGTCAATTAAACACACTCTATGACAACATTTAGTACATAAATGTTGTTATTGTCTTAGTTACTTAGTTTTTTATGGCATAAAAACAAAATCTAAAATGTTATCAATATCTCCTCTCTCCTATATTATTGGTGGCTAATAAAAATATATAATTTTTTCCCACTTGCTAAGATTCTCTCATATTTTCTAAGATTTAATGAATCTATAATTATTATTATTTATAATTTCTTACAGGTAGAAACAATTAGATTGCAAGGGCTTGAACATGTTCTAAGCTTCACAGCAAAAGATGATGGGATGATCTATCTCCGTTCGTACAGAATACTGCTGAAGAAGAGTGGACAGAGAACACCCAGAGTTGAACTAGAGGAAATTGGTAAGATTTTAAAAACTATTATATAGGAATCATTAGGCATATGAAATTTTTATAATATTGACCATAGTTTAAAATATCTCTTCTTCTTCTTGCCCTTTTCCCACTCTAGGTGGGGTCGGCACAACATGTCTTCATCTTCCATTCTTCTCTGTCACTCGTCAGCTCAGCATCCACTACTTTTATCCTCATATCATTCTTCACGCATTCAATCCATCGCTTCTTTGGTCTTCCTCTACTCTAGGTCCGTCCACATCCATGCTCAGCATCCTTCTTGTAATGTGACATTCATCCCTCCTCATCACATGTCCATACCACGCTAACCTATTGCTCCTAATCTTTTCTGTCACTGGCGCTACTTTCAAACTTCCTCTAATATATTCATTCCTGATCTTGTCCATTCTTGTAACTCCACACATCCATCGCAACAGCATCTCTGCTGAGTGCAGCTTTCTTTCATCCATCGCTTTCGTTGCCCAACATTCAGATCCATACATTACAACTGGTCTAACGACGGATTTATAGATCTTCCCCTTAAGCTTAAGGGGTAATCTAGGATCACACGTTGCTCCTGAGACCTGTCGCCATTTCATCCATCCCACATTTATTCTATTTCTTACATCCTTGTCAATATCGCCATCGTTTTGAATTAATGAGTTATAGTTTAAAATATATTGATATATTATTTGTTCCAATCAATAAAAGCACTGTTACAATTAAACAATAAATTTTTAAGTACACTTTATAGGTTTTAACAATAATAGCATGCATCCTTGCCCATGACAATAGTGAAAGTCTTTTCCCTTTCTTTTTTCATTATTTGAACCTGTTCTCTAACAATGGGAAGTATATTATTCAGCCTACTTTATAATACTACATCTTCCCCTTGTAAGTTAATTACATAATCATTCAAATATGAGAACATTTCTTTTTGGCTTACTATAATTGCTTGATGACAAATCAGAACCTACTATTAGGTCCTTACCTATGAAATTGATGTTTTGTATGGAGATTTTGGGGAATTCTGCATTTTCCATACTAAAATTTTTTCAGTTTTCTTCACAACGACAAATCCAGAGATAATAATATTTGGCATGTATCATTAGACAAGCTTTAGTAATATGTGTAATATCACACTTCAAAAAAATTATTTATCGTTTTTAAGTGAATGTAAATAAAATGATGTTTTCGGGAGGCACTTAAAAAGTGTTGTCTCCGTGTCCAATTTTAACACAATTAAACATACAACAAATTATCAAAACAAATCAAAAGAGCTCAAAAATATAGTCTATTTTTAGACGAGTTAATTATTTTTTAGGAATACTCTGAATCTTAATAGTGACAGACAAAATACTAAGAGAGAAAAAAAACACCAATTTCATAGCTAAGGACCCAATATATTATTGGAATTATCAACATTTTCTGAGCTTACAACTTCTTCCAAACAAGAATTTCTAATATTTCCTTATAATTTTTCTGAGATAAACAATGTGATGGCTTTAATTGAGATGTGTTTCTTCGTAACAAGTAACCACTATTTACATCCTTTATAATGAGCTGCCCGCAATTTCGTCCGCGGTTACTATGGTTTTTAACTATAACATAAAAATAAATAGTAACTAAGATGTTGACCAGGGATATAAGGTACGATCATGTAAAATTTCATTGAAATCGGTTGGTAACCAAAAATGTATAAAATTATGAAAAGGATCAATGAAGGATCAAGGATCAATTCCTAGTAAATGTATTTCGATAGATATTAGGTTAAAGTTATTTTTATGACTCATAAAAACAATATTGGTGTCACAATTTTGCAGCAGAGAAAACATTTAAGTTGCTGCGCAATCAGTTATTTTGCTGACTAATTTAAAAATATTTGCTGTACATAAGTTGCAGACCAATTAGTTATTTTGCTCACCAATTAAAAAATATTTGCTGCACATAAGTTGCTGACCAATTTGTTGTTTTAGCTGACCAATTGTATTTTTTTGCCGACCAAAATCGAATATTTAGCTAACCATTTAAATAACACCATTTTTAAAACACATTTATTTAAGTTTCAAGTGTCCAAACACAAACGAATAGAGGTTTCATCTTTTCTACAATTACCACTCTATTTACCTATTTTGTTGCAGAGTTAACTTTTGAAATTATACCTTTTTCGTCAAGACGATCAAGTCAGAACCTTTTTTTAATAAAATTAATTTGTAAATATTTTATTGTTTATTGTTTTTTGGTTTCATTTTAGTGTCCTACCTACCAATGGTAATGGGTTAATATTAGATCTATATAACTATATACCTACAAATGGTAATAGGTTAATATTAGATCTATATAATTAGTACATGTTTAATTATCACCAAGTGTTAGAAAATAACCATGCGAAGTATCAATAGTAAATAAGTAATTTAATATAGCGCTGAGAAGCTTATGAATTGATGACCCAATCTTGTGACCTCGCGTTTCTGCTATAGAAGACATCCATTTCTTTACACCAATACGCAATATTTTGAATAGCGATAATACAGCTTATCCGCTCGTCTGTGGGGTGGCTGAAATCAGCCGAGACAATAGATTTTCTATTGCGTGTAAAAACGTCTCAGATGTTGAATATACTCATCGTGAGTATGTTTTTCCATATTAGGGAGACTGCATACCAGTGGGGTGTATGTAGGCTTATGAAGACTGCAAATTATAGAAGTGTGTGAGTTTGTTACATATTTATATATTATCATCACACATTTGACGACCTCCGCAGTCGAGTGGACTGTATGCCGGTCTAAAGGCGTCGCCATCTAGAGGGGTTCTGGGTTCGATCCCTGGTGGGGGCAAATGTTTGGGTGATGAATTTTCAGACATTTGTTCTCCAGTCTTGGATGTTTTATCTATTGAATATATTTATCCGTCATCTAGTGTCCGTAACACAAGCAGCATTAGTTACATAAAATGGGGCTAGTTGATGCAGTGTGAATGTTTGAAGATATTTATTTATTTATTATTTATTTATCCCCAAAGAAATAGGCAAAGGTGTTGACATTTACATTTCGCCTGAGATTTTAAGTCCCCATGTAACAGGGCGAGCCTGTTGCCATGCACCGGGCACAATGTAAGGCAAAAGAATATAACAAACTGTACTTAAGTTTTTTTAAATTTATTGGTACAGGCGGCGGGGATCGATCCGGCGTGGAGACATCTTGCACGTGAGAGTCCGTCCCAACTCGGATATCCCTGTCTTTTATTTATCATTACCTATATCATAATGAAATATTTTATTACAGGTCCATCTATTGACTTCAAACTAAGACGGACGAAACTTGCAGCCGACGATCTCTTCAAAGAAGCTTGCAGGATACCAAAAGAAGCGAAATCAGGAGTTAAAAAGAATATTTCCAGAGATGCATTTGGTTCTAAATTGGGTCGCATACACATGGGCAAACAAGACGTCTCCAAACTACAGACCCGCAAGATGAAGGGCTTGAAGAAGACAAAGGAGGAGAAAAAGCAGATGATGATAAAGAAAAAAGCAAAGAAAGCCACACAAGTGAAGGAATAATTCATATTATTACTGAAATAAAACTAGTTATTAAGAATATATTTTATCTTTCTTTTTATACACAAGGAATATTATTTCATTCATTGACATTGTTGAAATCTATTTCATAGAAACCAGCTTAAAACAGATTTTTACAGTAATGGATATCTTTCATAGAACTAGGTGTCCTAACGTAGACCCCTGTAGGACACCTAACCTAATTTCCTTGTTCTTCTTAAACGTAATAATGAAGGCACATTCTACATGACTCAGTCCAGCTAATATAGCACAAAAACAGTTTCTGTTGTATTTAAATGCCCTAGCAAATCTTAAAGTTTCACTTTCCAAAATAGTCTTTGAAACAAGAACTGAAATCTTAATTGGTCCATAATAAATTAGTATTTCAAACGAAATACAATTATATTAACTACTTGGAGATTGAAAAATTAAACTGTAACTATTTATTAAACAATATTTACAAGATTTGAGAATACGCATTTGATTATCTCGTTCTATTTTTCTTCCCAAACTGTTCACCTTCTTCTATTGTTGTCATCAGTTCGCATCCTTTTGTTTCTGGCATGAGAAAAGCGACACAACCAGCTATTAGAGGAAGAACAGCGAAGGCTACAGGTGGCAGCCATGGTGCTATGTCTTTTAATTCTATAATAAACGGCGCTATCATTGACCCAACTCGAGCCATCATCGAAGAGACTCCAATAGCAGCACTTCTGACTACTGTTGGGAACAATTCCGAACAATACAAATATACTACAACGAAGACAATAAAACTAGCTACTACGCCTACACTGGCAAATATAACGGATCCAATACCATCTGGTATTACAGCTAATATGAGCAAACAGATAGCGTTTATGAAGTTGAAAACTATGACAATGGTCCGTCTTCCGATAATCTTCATTAGCGGGATTGATAACAAAGTTCCAAGTAAAGTGACACTGGCGCTTGCCGCAACATTCACAAACGGATTGCCACTCAACTGCCCCACGTACTGGGAGACTCCATAAAAGCAGTAACTGCAGGATAACCAGTTGAAAGACATAGCAATGATATTTTTCCGTATATTCGGCGTCCGGAAGAGATCGGCTATAGTCCCCTTCTTAAAATTATTCTTCTTAATTATGTTTTGGTATGCTTCAACGTCCGTTTTAATATCAGCAGTTGGTCTTTTATTTCTGAAAATGTAAAAAAATTAGTTAGGCTAGAGAGCTAAGAATCGCAGAGATATTACCAGAGTTAGCCAGAGTTCACTCTGATGTTACTATAGGTTCTAGAGTACCTAGACTTCTTTTGTAAGACAAATAATCTTTGTAAATAAAGGTTTCAACACTTTTTAGGCCACAAAACGAGACTTAATAAACACCAAATTATATTGTTCGTGGATTTCGGGTGTTCGCTTGGTCTCCGAAGGTTAATAGGTTTATTGAAATGTAAGTACTTACACTGTAGCGACTCTTTCTAAAATCTTTACTGCTTCGTCTGTTCTTTTGACAGCTATTAACCATCTTGGTGTTTCCGGTAACAGGCAGAAGTATGACAGCAATATGATTGTGGGCACAGAAATGGCCAGTTGGAAGTCTGTAAACCGTCGTAAGAAGAACCCGAACACTGGTAGTAACATGTGTCCCAGGTTAAAGGGAATTTGATAGAGAGCTGAGATGACATCTCTGTATTGTGAGCCGACGAATTCCATTATTATTACGAATCCCGTCACCATTGTGCCTCCAACTGACATGCCAACGAAGAATCTGATAAATGTAAAATACCAGTAATTTCGAGCAAACGCTGCGCCTATGCCCATCGTTATTTGCATCACCACAGCTACTAGCATTGGGTTTTTTCGTCCGAATCTGGAAAAATAAAGACATTATAATTATTATAAAGTGTAGTTTATCCGTCATCTAGTAACCTAAGCAGCATTATTGATAGTTGCTCATGGGCTATATAGTTGATACGTGTGAAAGTCAGATTTAAACACATAACATACATATCATCATGCTTCTATCCCCGAAGGGGTAATCCAGAGAGGCAGAGGTGTTAAACACCCACATTTCGCCAGATGTGTTAGGTTTTCATGTAACTGGTGGAGAGCCTGTTGCCATGCACCGGGCATGCATTCACAATGAAGTGTATATAAGTTTTATTCAAACTCAGAGGTGCATGCGGTAGGATCGAACCCGCGTTTCCCGCGGCCTCTCGAACGAGGAGTGCCCCGTCCGTCCTAACTCCGCTACCGCTGCCTTATTTAACATAGCAATAAATTATGTTCCTTCCAAATGACACCTACGATGAAATGTTTCCTACGATTGTCTAATATTTTTCAATTAATTAAATAATATATTGTGAACTTACGAATTCATTAATTGACAGAGAGGTATAGCTCGCACAATATCTAATATATTTTTTATATTAGAAAGCTCAGCAAATGACTCCACACTTCCTGATGATAAGCAGTAGAGGAGTCAATATGTGAAGATAGCTAGTGCAGCATGCTGACATACTGCCGTAGCCACCCTTACCTTGCCGACCCAAAAAATGCCTTTTCTCGCCTCTTTTGAAGGAACCCATATTGTAAGAAGGAGGGAATACGTGTGCCGGTAAGGATTTCCACTATCTAGCTGCGTGACAGAGAAAGGAGTCACGAAATCTCTTAGTGCGCAAAGTAGACGTAGCGACAGTGAAGGAGTGACTCCGTAGACCAGCACGCGTACTCTTGTGAAGGAAAGGAGAGGGAGGGATAGAGTCAAAAAGTTCTTCATTTATCCAAAATCGACGTCATTATTTCTAAGAGAATTCTTCGATTTCGCTATCTCTCATAGCTTCGGATTTCTCCCCACTGACACATTGGATGGATCACCTGAATAATTAGCTCTATCTAATTAAGTTTCTTATTCCTAGTAATGTTACAATAGTACCTAAATTAGAATGTCAAATTTTTATGAATACCTATCAGACGCCATTCCGAAGAAAACGCTTCCCAAGAGCGTGCCCAGTTGGAACAGAGTTTGCGTGAAGCTAGCCAGAAATTTGTCCTCACATATCAAGTCCCACTCAGATATAATAGTCATTGTGAAGATTGACGTGTCGTACTCCGGATTTGAGCACGGACATAAGGTGGTACTGTTTATATCTTTGCATACGTATGGAGTTTTTGGAGCTAGAAATATTATGGCCATTTGGTGGAAGGCGACCGGGAACTTCGTGAGGAATACCAGAACACATAGCCATAGCTGGTACTTTCCAAACGCCCCTATTATCCTCTGGATTAGATCCACATTTGGTACTGCTTTTTCGAGATTGTGATCTGAAAAAGAAGGGGAAATAATTAACACTTGTAATCTTTTCTCTACGTTTTTATAAAGAATTTAACGTTATGAAAGGAATATATCTATCGTAGGGGAATGAATAATATTAGAGAATATTAATTAACAATATTTATGAAGTTTGCATCTAAAATTTGCTAGTTATTTAATGGAATTCCTTGAATTAAAATGTATGTCTGTTTTCACTCGTTTAAGCACCTTTTCAAAAGTTATTGTACATGGTACCGTTGCTGATTTATGATCAAGGTTTTCAGTTCTATTTAGCAATTACTTATGTTATGGATTTGTATCCAGTTGTAATAGATTATCATAGTAAAATTAATTATTCCCGTTTTTTATCTAAGTAACAGTAGGTACAGTCGATTCCAGAAATATGTAACCACTTTTAAAAATGACTTATTAGAAGGAAATAAATATTGTCGCCTCATGTGTTTGTACTCGACTGTACCTATAGATGCGAACTTGTGTAGGTAGGTACCTATTACATATACCAATCAACAAATTAGGGAATTCGTTGATACCAATTCAATTAATTTTATTACGTTACGGAGTAGGTACATAAGTCAGAGTAAATAATTCTGGTATCTACTTCGTGCTATAATCGCCTGTGTACACAGTACACCTACCTATCTGAAATGTCTATTATTAAATACATTATCAATGTGTCAGTAGCTAAATAATAGATTTTTTGTAGTCTAGGAAGAGTCTAGACTGTGGTACCTACACATTTCCGAGGCTTCCACGAGGTATTCCTCGAAGTGCATCCACTTTTAAAAATAGTGAAGAGGTAAGGTATTAAATAAAATAGTTTGTATATACTTAGTTATGACAGCCTGGTAATTTTATGGAAATATAGATATTATACGCTTACTTTCTAAGTCTGCGAATGTTGAGATGGATGTGTGGAGTTACCAAAATGATAATTATGAATCTGTTAGAGGGAGTGTTTGTATAAAGTGAATATATACCACTCACTGAAATGTCATTTAGATTTTTTTAGATCGTTAATTATCGATAGTTTCAGTTGTTTTCCCATCTCTATTTAAAAGTTAATCATAGGTGCGCTTCGAGGACCTCTTCCATACCACACAATCTATAGAAATCCTATACAGTTACTGTGTACGGATAATAAAGAAACTTTTAAATATTCCTATAACATGCACTTTTCTCACAGTTCAATAGAATCAAACTATTGACAAATCCATTAAAAAGGTAACTCGTAGAGTCAAACAACCGTCTAAGGCCCAATTGCACGATCGAGAGTTAGCGCCTAACCCTGGGAAAATATATGGGCAAACCCTGGTGGAAAAAATGTTACACTCATACCGTGTTATTCATAAAAAATAATAAAGTCATGATAAACCTATTTTAGTTAGTTTGTTTTGTTTTCTTCTTTCAAACAAATCTAAATTGAAAAGAAAGTGACAAAGCACTTTATAACTAAAATAGGTTTATTAAGCCTTTAATTTTTTTTATGAATAACACCGGTAGAATTTAAAATAGGTAGGTAATTATTATCGACATAATATGTACATTTGGAGTTTACAACCTCTTAGCTAGCTTGCTAGTAATTTGTGAATAAAGACATAATTTTGCATGCAATTCTTTCCTTCCTTACTCTATTAAGTATGTCTTTCATACATAGGCCTTAGATATTATTCTCGCTAAAAATCATAATCTAGGTTTAGCAGATGGTACGGAGTCAATCGTGAGTTCGTGACGGATATGACTGTGAGTGTGTACTTATAAAATTAATATTGCCGTTTTAATCCAATAATGTCGATGCTGGCAAGAAACATTTCTTGTTAATCGCATTATTATTTAAATTCATAAAGCAGCCAGTAGCAACGCCCCTAAATTTTCTTTATAATTCATTAATTAATATTTAAACAATCTCTCAACGCTCAGTTGTTTCCGATGGTTTTTAAAGTAATTTTTCCAATGACATTATTATCATCATCAACCTATGCTCGTCCACTGCTGGACATAAGTCTCCCCTAATGCACATGAGTGGTCTCGATTTTCGGCCGTTCTCATCCAGCCCACTCCAACCTACGAATGTCGTCATCCCATCTTGTCACAGGGCGTCCCACTCTAAGGCCCGTATTACGGAACTAAACTCAAGCGTAGATCTCTGCTTGAGCACTGTTAGAGAGGGATGGCGCTATTGATCCTACACAGCGCCATCCCTTTTTAACTGCTCTCAAGCAGAGATCTACGCTTGAGTTTGGTTCTGTAATACGGGCCTACGTTTAACGAGTCGCAGTCTCCACTCAAGAATTTTACAACTCCAACGTCACGTTCTATACGTTCATATTTATCACGATCGGGGCCCAGGCCACTAACTGACAACCAACCGCTTTTCAACTTTAACGATAAAACAGAGTTTAGTGTCCTGTGTATAAGGCCGTAGGTTGATAAAAGAACTACAGTACAATTTGGGCTAAACAACGGTCAGCTGTTTAAATAATTGCGTTTTATGCTCAAAGCTTGTTGTTCCCACGGATATATAATCCATGTTAGTGAACTGGAGATTTTTATTACACCTTACAATATATTTGGAACATTTTGATGTATTACTTTTAGCCACAAAACATCTCCCCATTTTCGGTCGTACCGCTGGGCGGTAGGCGTGTGCGGGGCTCGCCATGTAATTCTGGCACTGCCCCGGGTCCTGCCGTGGCATTTCTTCGAGCCATTCCTAGGGTATCGCGACCTTGTTAAAATTACACCCTGCTGCCAACAGAATGCAATAAGTTCTGGCGAGATTATTCACCATAGGAACACATCACTACAAAGTAGTGTTACTTAGCTATACAACAGCATAACATATCATTCCGCCTCTTTCCCCGACGGGGCAGGTACAGGTGTGAACTCGCACATTTCACCTCATATGTTAAGTCCTCATGTAACAGGTGGCGAGCCTGTTGCCATTAATTCAATGAACTGTACATAAGTTTTATTCTAAGTGGTACAGGCGGGCGGTGGGATCGAACTTGCGAGTGCCGCGGCCTCTCGACCGAATAGTGCCCCATCCAACCAACTTAGCTATACGATCTTCTTTCAAGTGGTGCTCTAAGGGAATTCATACTAATGGTGTCTCCTACATTTCCTTTGAGGAAAACTCGGACATCGTTAGTTTTTAACAAAGGTGTAGCATAGTTTTTTTGTTTCCCAACTTTGTGAAATAAAAAGAAGCATTTTATGCGGTCAATGACACGGTTCTTGCGCGTGGTGTTTATTTTGCATACAGATCTCTGACGTAAACAGAAGTCCTTTTTACGTGCTAAAAATGTTAAACATTATGTCCTTCGATGCTTTAAAAGTATATTTGAAACTTACATAAAGGCTTAAAAATACCAGTTAGAACTAGTTAAATCTGCAAGAGTCCGTTTAGACCCAATATGTTAGTTTAGAAAATTTTCACATCGATACATCTATCAAATATGGTGTTGGTATAAATGTTATATAGGTATGAAACGAAAATTTAACCATGTTTTTGTGAATTAATAAAGTTTCTGGCTTTTGTTTGCGTTGTGAACTTTACACAATATTTCTCGTTTACCGTATTGATTAGGTTTTGAGAGTTATATGGAGCACGACAGATTTT
Source organism: Parapoynx stratiotata (assembly GCA_910589355.1). Taxonomy (NCBI): domain Eukaryota; kingdom Metazoa; phylum Arthropoda; class Insecta; order Lepidoptera; family Crambidae; genus Parapoynx; species Parapoynx stratiotata. The sequence continues at coordinate 1,512,438 of OU342468.1, read as the reverse complement.
TACAAGCATATTTTACATACATCTTATCACGACTATTATCTCCTAAGGGTTAGTCAGACGCTTCTTAGGCAAAAGGACCACGAAAGCACTCCATTGCCATAGTACTGTACTTAGCGTGACGTGGTGAGCCCGTCGCCGCTATAAGCTATTGGATGGTTTTGCAGTTCTAAGGCCCGTATTACAGAACCAAACTCAAGAGTAGATCTCTGCTTGAGCGCAGTTAAAAAGGGATGGCGCTGTGTGGGATCAATAGCGCCATCCCTCTCTAACTATTAAGATTCAAAGTATTCGTAAAAAAATAATTACCTCGTCTAAAAATAGACTATATTTTCGAGTTCTTTTGATTTGTTTTGATAATTTGTTGTAAGTTTAATTGTGTTAAAATTGGATACGGAGACAACTCTTTTTAAGTGCCTCCCGAATACATCATTTTATTTGCATTCATTTAAAAACGCTAAATAATTTTTATGAAGTGTGATATTACACATATTACTAAAGCTTGTCTAATGATAGATGCCAAATATTATTATCTTTGGAATTGTCGTTGTGAGAAAACTGAAAAAAATTTAGTATGGAAAATGCAGAATTCCCCAAAATCTCCATACAAAACACCAATTTCATAGGTAAGGACCTAATATAATAATCACTAAACAACCACATGAAGCAAATATGTCAACAAATCAGTATCAAAAAAGCAATAAACACCAAAGCAAGCAATATCACGCCTTTTTTCCCGAAGGGGTAGGCTGAGGTGTTAAACACCCAAATTTTGCCAGATATTAGGTCCCCATGTAACAGGTGGCGAGCCTGTTGCCATGCACCTGGCCCATTGTGAGGCAAGCGATATTTACAATAAACTGTAGTTACATAAGTTACCACGTTTTTCTTAGCTTGCTTTCTTGTATGTCTGTCCGTAGAGATCAAATCTGGCGATCGATTTTTCGACCTCATCCCGACATCCGATGGAGCAGAAATTTTAAATAAATATATACATATAACCACGTTCTACTAATGGACTAAAAAGGGACTAAAAAGGGAAAAAAGAATTTGTTTTATTCAAGCTCAGTAGTACAGTCAGCATCAATAGTAGAAGACCATTTAAGTACCTTGTCGAATTAAGGGTTCGGAGAATGATATCATGTGTCTATGAAAATGTGACAGTACTAAAGTGATGAGCTATATCTGATGCTGACTGTACCTACAGGCGGTGGGAACAAAGCAATAACAATATAGAAACTTCAAAAACGTATAAACATAAAATATATCTAAACATCAATATCAACAGCGCCGGCGCACGTGTGGCTCTAAAACGATGTAAGGAGATATCTCTTATTGCAATTGTGAGCGCGTGGCCTGCGCTGGCGGCCAGTCCAACTACGGAACCACCCTTTAAGTGCACACGACACAACATAACAACGTCATAAATGTCAGTATGCTACAAAAGTAAATAGGTATGGTGGTATAGTCCGTCCTATAACCGTCTAAATAGGTACTAGGATATATTTTCAATCATAAGAAGGCCGGCAACGCACTTGTGACCCCAGTGGTGTTGCGAGTGTCCATGGGCGGCGGTAGTTGCTTAACATCAGGTGACCCGTCTGCTCGCTTGCCCCCTATCCCATAAAAAAAATATCCTCGACAGAAAGTGTAAAAATGATGAAATAAACACAAAGGTATCTCACAACTTACAATTGCGTTCTGGTATGCGATAATAATACTACTTTTGTTATTGTACAATTCCGAAACATGCCACTATAATTTAAACATCATCTACCTACATTTGAATATGTTTAACTGAGTATTTAATATCAGATATTGTGCTCCAGGAAAGTAATGGATTTGAGATGGGCGTGTAGGGTGGGGAAAACTGAAGAAAAGATAGACGGATTGTTTGATTGACGGCATTATATGAAATGAAATGAAATGAAATGAAATGAAATCATTTATTCTGCAATTAGATTTACATGAAATACTTTTGCACGTCAATATTTTTTTTCCTACTAGCACTTCGACGTGAATGGCCTGTTGAGAAGAAGTGCCGCAAGAAACTCAACAGTTAGCCTTTTTTAAACAGCCATAATAACAAAAGGAATATAGAACATTTTAAATATTGTAAAATAAGTATGTGCAGAGGAGCAAATTATAGTAGCCACGAATTTTTATCTGTAAAATAATCTTCTATCTTATAATACCCCTTTTTCATTAAACAGCTTTTAACAGTTGATTTAAATTTATGCAGGGGCAAGTCAATAAATATTTGTGGCAGCCTATTATACATTCTTATGCTGATTCCTATAAAACATTTACAACTTAGTCTTCCTGCTAGAGTCGTAATATGTGGACCCCATTGCAGTTTAGAGTCCACAGTAATTCCAAGAAAAGTGGTAGACTTAATTATTTCTATCCGTTCCTCCTTTATACAAATTTGAGTATCGATCTGCTTTACGTTAGGCATACAAAATTTAATACATTTTGTTTTCTTAGAATTAAGTGCAAGGTTATTAATATTGAACCAATGCAAGACTTGCGAGAGAGCATTGTTTACTTCGTCAGATACGTTATTGCGTCTGTCAGTTTTGAAAATCAAAGAAGTGTCATCAGCAAACAAAACTATCTCACAAAGGTCTTTAGCAAAGTAAGGCAAGTCATTAATATATATTAAGAATAATAGGGGGCCCAATATAGAGCCCTGGGGCACTCCCATATGCAGAGGCGCGCCGGAAGAATTAGTACCATTTATGTTAACTTTTTGTATTCGATCCGTAAGATATGATTGTATAAGGCGTATAGCAGTTTCCGAAGCGATGTTTCAATTTTACTAACAAAATTTGGTGATCCACACAATCAAACGCTTTTGAAAGATCGCAGAAAATACCTATTGCATCTTGCTTGTTCTCCCATGCGTCAAATATATGTTTGATGAGTGCGACGCCCGCATCCGTAGTACATCTATTTTTAGTGAAACCAAATTGCTTTTCATGTAATAATTTGCTTACGTTAAAATGTAATAGCAACTGATTAAATATAATTTTTTCAAAGATTTTACTAAGTGCAGGTAGAATAGAAATTGGTCGGAAGTTTGATGGATCACTCTTATCGCCTGCTTTAAATAGTGGAATGATTTTACTATGTTTCATCAAATCAGGGAATGTCCTTCATCAATACATTTATTGAATATATATGCTAAATGAGGTGATATTTCATTTATTATTATTTTTAAAAGGTCTGTTGATATATCCCATAGATCTTTTGTTTTTTTAATATTAAGTTCTTTAAAGGTTTTGCAAATATCAAGTGGAGTTACGTCATTAAAGTTAAAAGTATTTTCACATATTTTAATACTTGACTCAAGTAATGATTTAGCATGATCAGTACTAGAATTTAAGAGTTTTGTGGTTGTGACTGCTATATTAGAAAAGTAAGATTCAAACACGTCGGCTACATCTTTATTTGTGGTAGCAATACAATCATTGAATTTTAAACAGAACTTTTTATCTTCTGATTTATGTTTACAGGTCTCTTTATTAATTATATTCCAAGTTGCTTTTATTTTACTTTTAGAATTATTAATTTTACTACGCAAGAAAATACATTTTGCAGTATTACAGACCTTCTTAAAAATTTTTGAATAATTTTTAACATACTCAAGGCATTTCGGATCATTAGTGTTTGATTTAAGATCGTATAAGTCATAAAGTTTATTTCTACTTTTATAAATGCCGGGTGTGGCCCAATCACTGAATTTACTTTTAAATTGATCTATTGTTACAGTTTTCTCAGTGAAAACGGAGTCGAATTCATCTTTTATTAATTCAAAAAGATTTCCGTACAGGTGATCGATATTGTTATCCTCACCAAATGGTAAATTTACGATTTTTTGGGTAATTTTACATTTAAATTTTTTTGTGCGACTTTTAGTTACCGGCCTACAATTAATAATAATTTTTTTTGTAACATAATGGTGTTCAAAACTCACTAACTGCCCAGTATGGTCCGATTGTAACCGATTAATTATAGACTTATTTAAAAAGTTAACATTTTCACAGAATATGTTATCTAAGCAGGTAGCTGTTGTGGCCGTTATTCTCGTTGGTTCAGAGAAAAGAGGAGCTAAATTAAAACATTTAAAGAGATTTAGAAACCTATGAGTATTTTGTGAATCAACTAATATATCGATATTAAAGTCGCCACAAACAATTACCTTCTTATTAGAGTTATAAAGTTTCCTAAGTACCTCTTCCATAGCCTTTTCAAATAAAATATAATCAGATGATGGAGGTCTATACACGCACACAATTATAAAATGCTCCAACTCTGCACTTGATAATTCGATTGTTCGTTCAATAGATAGTGCCATTATATCCTTCCGTTCTTTCGATTTAAATTTGTTATGTAAAAGTATGAGTGATCCACCACGAATAGCCCCCTTTCTTATGAACGAACTAACCACACTAAAATTATCGAATGATATTAGACATTCGTGTTGTCTTAACCAATGTTCAGTCAAACATAAAACATGTATGTTCATGGAATCTAAGAATAAACCTACTTCTAGTTCCTTTCCGGACAAGCCTTGTATATTTTGATGTACAAAATTAAGAGTGCTATTAGGCTGATTCTTAGAATGGCGAGAGGCGTCCTCTCTTGTCACAATATCTAATTTAAATTATTTGGACAATAATCCAAGTCACTACACCGCTCAATAGAAGCGGGTGAGTCTTGTACACTGCTCTGCTCAATAGAAGCAGGTGAGTACATAAAAAAAATATAAGATAGCGATATAGCTATCTGTCGTTTATAATAATAAGACAAATTACATTTATCTTTTTTTATAGTTAAATTACTATTCAGTAATTTATTCGTGTCAACTAAATGAAACAAACTACTGTTTCCGAACGTGACCGTATCAAATGTCAAATTCAATTTGTATCTGTGGTCATTTTCTGCTTGTGGCACATTTGTTAAATAGGGGAGTGTAAACAAAATAATTTTTTTTACATTAAAAGAACAAAGTGTGTCTAAATGTGTAACAAGTTTCTTTTGGTCATACTGCCCCTATTTCCAATGAAAATTATTAGGGTGGAATTTGGTTTAAAATTATAATCAATAATTTTATTCATTATGTCACAATATGAAGCTCCAGGTAAACAGTGATTAATTACTGGGCAATTCATGTATGTACCCAGTAATTGGCCCATGTTTTTTCCAAAATCGTCACTAAACATCACTACAGGACTTATGTTATTGGTACAATTATTTATGACAAGTGTAGACAAATTATTTTGAGTAGGGGGTTCACATTCTTGGCGAATGCCCAGAGAGCATGATGGGTTTACTATGGTAGTGGGGCTGTTTGAACTACCTGTGAGCGTGTTTATCGCCAAAATGTGTTCCTCATACTCTTTTTTTGTGTTGTGATATCTATTTGTCATTTTTTCTAAATTTTCCTTAAGGATACACATTTCAGATTGAACTGATCTAACATATTTATCATGCTCAATGATATTATTTTCCAATAATATGGTGTAAACATCAAGTTCATCACCTAACCGTCTGCGTTCATTAATATATTGACAATTTTTAGACAAATTTTTATGAGATTTTATTAATTTTTTAGTTTTTTTAATATATTTATTAATTTTAACATATTTTTTAATTTTGTTTTTGCTGCAACTGACAAGTCTAACAGCAGAGGTTGAATTTACTGTGACATTTGTTAAATCAATTACCTCTGTGGGTGAGTCAACTGCAACAGAAACCAGGCTGGGTGCAGTACAGACTAGCTCGTCAAAAAGGCTCTGGTTATGGTCAACTAGTGCATCGATTTTCTCGGACTCCATTTGCGAAATGTGGTGGTGGGCCTCCTGTAGTTCCTGTTCCAGCATGGTGATGCGCCTGAGGCCTCGCACATAGTCCTCGCTGCACCCGTCAAAATACCCGTATAAGGGAGGTAGTGAACGTTGACTTGGCGAGTAATAGGGAAGATTGGAAGAAGAAGAACAGTTTGCGCTAACCCCAAGTAACAGAATCGGGAACAGGACAGGACAAAGAAGATTGTGCAGTTACAGTGCAATATTTTCATCAGGGAATGATAAATATCGCATGGCCAGAAGAATGGTTATGGGGTAAAACACCAAAGAAGCGGTGCAATGAGCGTGTAAAGTAGCCTTGCATTATGAGTATTAAAGATGGGTGCTCAATATATTTTATGGCAAAACATTTTATAGGAAGGATTCTTAAAATTAGGTTCGTGCTGTCGGTATAATTGGCGTAGCGCTGCAGAAGTTCCCTCAACGACATTGCGTCTTTCTTTACGGATGTTTCACGGTTAGTGCTCTGAAGAGATATTTGACATTATCCTCTCCTTTCCTGCAATGGAGTACGCGTGCCGGACAGCGGAGCCATAAATTTACAGTATCCTCTCTGGTGTCACGGACAAAGAGATTTAGAAACTCTTTATTTGTGCGCACATCTCGTGCATGGAATTCGCTTCTGGCACACGCATTCCCTCCGTCCAACATGGGTACCTTCAAGAGAGGCGGGAAAAAGCACTGCATGGGCCAGCAAGGTGGAGGTAGCAAGGGTAAATGTTCTCTGTGGCCCTAGCTATTTCCGCAAATGGTCCTACTGCTTACCATCACGTGGTGTTGAGTCAATTGCTGTGCTTATTATAAAAAAAGGGTTCTTGCAGTGGCAAAATTTTAAGTAGAACTACAAAGTTAACTGAAACGTGGACGCTGCGAGATGTCGAAAAGCAGAGAATAGACGCTCTGGAAATGTGGTGCTGGAGAAGAATGCTTGGGGTTTCGTGGACCGAGTTCCGCACGAATATCTCGATACTTCAAGAACTCTGTATCAAGCAGCGTTTGTTCTCGATAGTGCAGTCTCGCATCCTAACATTCTTCGGACATGTTTCTCGGCGTGGCGATCAGTCCATAGAACGTCTTGTCGTCCAAGGGAAGGTGGAAGGCACCAGACCGCGCGCACCAGGTCCCCTACACGTTGGACTGACCAGATCAAGGTTGCGGTGGGAGGTTCATGGAACGAGTGCAGTAGGATGACCTTGAGCAGGCAGCGGTGGCGAGACGTAGTGAGGCGCATCACGTCTGCCCCTTCCAACACTACTACTGCATAGAGATCATGACCGTTTTGTCAAGAGCGTTCCGGATAAGAAGAAGACAAAGTTCATTAATGTACTGCCCTACTTACTTATTTATTTCCTATAGACCGCATTGACTATAGTGTCTCAGTATACATGAAAAAAAAAATCAAAAATAATTTTATTTCATAGGCTTAACATAGCACTTAAAATCGTCAACATTCATACATAGTCACATTTATTATACTTAAAGTAAATTTTAATAATAAAATTGACAAAAAATACTTAAAATTCACTGCCGCTAGCGCTTGTAGAAAGTACATACACATAGCGCTTTGACTGTGGTTGTAATCGATACATGCGATCGGATTCCGAGAGTAAGGCATTTCATAAGAACCCATGAGCCACTTTTTTTAAATAGCCAATCATACAATCTATTAGTCACAGTGCTGCATTTTTTACAATTAGAAATTATATGTCAGTATATAATCAACATGTATACGAGGATACGCTGTAAGTTGTAAATATATTATTCTTTCATAATAGTATAAAAAGCGTGAAAAAATTTGAAATTTGTAAGTAACGCCTATTACAAGTGATAAAGAAAAAAAATAGATAACAATTTATTAAGGTATTCGTGAGGAGGTAAGATGGCATGACGCATGCACCTGAAATGAGGGGAAGACCAAAGAATAACGGATTGAATGTGTAAACTGGAAGAAAGGAAGTGAAAGCTGAACTGAAATATAATAAAGGACAATGGAAAATAAAGACATGTGCATATTTAAAGTGGGACAAGGGAATGAATAAGATAAGCTGCGTGGCATTCAATGACGCAATAACAGTATGCAATAAATATCTGGTACGTATTTATTATCACTTTGTAGTATTTGCTAGTTTAGGGTTACCAACTATCTTAATTTCCCAGGACATTTCCTAGTGTGTGGATAGTTCTTAAATTACGTTCAGGGTTTTAAAGCGGCCAGAGGTTTTCAATTAATCACCCATTTTCAAGTCTTTTATTTAATTCAAGTACATTAATGAATAAATATGATTATTGGCATTACAATACCTATGTTTTATTCAACTTATTATAACTTCAATTAATTTATTGCAACTCTATTATTTCTAAACAGAACTGTTCAGGTTCCACCTACTTCGAATCCAGGTTTTTCAAACTATAAGTAGGCAACCCTAAGTTAGTTCGAGATGTTTGTCGGTTCATTACTACTAACATTATATCGTTGCTTCATTGTTTAGCATAATATTAATAGAAGCTTGAATGATAGGAGACATTGATAATGGCTCAATAGTCTTAACAACAATATATTTACAACTCCATTAAACGATTACTATGTATTCTCAATGCTATACCGATATTTCATTCTGCATCATTCATCCACATACCATTTACAGGACATTTTACAGTAGAGCGCGAGAGAATCTAAAATTCTTACCAATGTCAGTTTAGCCCGAATGCCACTCTGGCGGACAGTTTTCTTGTTATTACGTATATTGAATAGCAAAGATGAACGCTTTTACTGAAATATTAAAATTAATATGTAAGTTTGATGGGTGCGCCAAAGTTCGCCGAAAATTTCAATTCCTAAAATTGGAACTCTGAAAATGTTCTTCCTAAAATTATTCGCCTTTTACTCTATTATTCAAAGCCATAATTCATATTCTTTAGATCTTATTTTTTTTATGACCCTTAAAAACAATATTTGTGTCAATAATCACTGCCTAAATTGAGTAAACATTATAAATGGGAAGTAATTAATTGGGCAACCATTTAAATATTTGGTCAACAACAAAAAGGTCAACCGAAAAATCATTTGGGCAGCAAACAAATATTTTGTCAGCAATGTTATTATTTGAGCTGCAGAATAATTATTTCATCAGCAGAACACTTAATTGGGCAGCAAGATAATTATTTAGGCTGCAAAATAATTATTTGGGCAGCAATATGTAACCGGAAATGTATAAAATCTAGGGAAAGGATCAATTATTATTCCTTGGGAATGTATTCTGATAGATATTATTAGGTTAAGGTTATTTTTTTTATGACCCATAAAAAGAATATTTGTGTCAAAACATATATTAAACAATGTCACAGCAGAGAAAACATTTAAGTTATTATATCTGCTGTCCAAAAGTTGCTGACCAATTAGGTTTTTTAGCTGATCAATTGTATTTTACTGCCGACCAAAATTCAAATATTTTGCTAACCGTTTAAGTAACACAAAAATTTACAATGACGGACTTCATACATTTCCGGTAAAATTATATAAATATAATATTTTTGCCAGAAGCGACTATAAGGACATCCAGAAATTTTTACTCAAATCAACCTTATGTAAACTGAAAATCATGTCTAAGGATAAAAATATTATGACAAACAACAAAGGTAATGAGTTAAATTCATTTACATTTGCGATAATAAATGGCTGGCTACAAAACGTTTCTTCTATGCTCAGAGTAACTTCTATGGCATCACGAAAGGCCGAAAATGGAATAAAAATTTTGGAAAGAATAATTTTTGGAAGAGTGAGCATTCTGACTACCTACAAATCAATAGGAATAACAATTTCGGAGATTCATCTTTAGGTGAACCAATATGGACCGAAGTTTAATATATTCTAAAATTTTCGTCTACTAATAATTATGTAGTATCTCATCAATTATGTATAACTTTGCCAGTATTACCATACATTATCATTTTTAACGGCGTTATGTACTCTTAGTTTCGAAGGTTATTCAAAACCTTTGTGCTGTCATGTAACGTAATCTCTTCGGCGATTGGTTGCCTGGCGATTGACAGTGCTCACTGTCCAATCACAGAGTCGGTTATGTAATTTATATTTTTTTTATGATGTAACACAACACAACCTGTTAAAATTCAGAATGTGTCTGCAATGTCTACTTATAGAAGTTTTCATATAGTCGATTTTCGAGAGCATTTAGAAAATATGTCATGTTTAAAAACTTGTTGTGCATCATAGAAATAGTTTCCTCATTCGGGTCTCTAAACTTTATAATAATAATAATAAGGATGGTGAGTTTTCATTCGATCTATTCAATAGCAACTTATCTTCCGTGAACAGGTTATTCGCACTCTAGTTTACATAATTTCTACCTATAGTAAGTTATGTTTAAGTAAAGCGGAAATTAAATTGTATTTTTTTAAATAAAAATAATAATTTATTTGCATTTGAAAATGGTACAATTGAGATATAAAGTATGAAATTGTATTCTATTTTTAAGGCTATCTGTGGTGAATTGTATTTTCTTTACTACTTGATTCTTTACTACTATTATGCTTGCTATATGTTAATGTTAACCGTAAGTCACCCTAATAAAATAAAATAATGAATAATAATATGAACCTCCTTACCTATGAAATTGGTGTTTTGTATGGAGATTTTGGGGAATTCTGCATTTTCCATACTAACATTTTATCAGTTTTCTTCACAACGACAAATCCAGAGATAATAATATTTGGCATGTATCATTAGACAAGCTTTAGTAATATGTGTAGTATCATAAAAATTATTTATCGTTTTTATGTGAATGCAAATAAAACGATGTATTCAGGAGGCACTTAAAAACAGTTGTCTCCGTGTCCAATTTTATCACAATTAAACTTACAACAAATTATCAAAATGAATCAAAAGAGCTCAAAAATATAGTCTATTTTTAGACGTGGTAATTATTTTTTAGGAGTACTCTGAATCTTAATAGTTACAGACAAAATACTAAGAGAGAGTAAAACACCAATTTCATAGGTAAGGCCCCAATATTATGCTTGCTAAATGTAAATGTTAACCGTAAGTCACCCTAATAAAATAAAATAATAAATAATAATATATGGTTTGCTATTTTTCATTACCCTTTCCCACTTTACTTAGTGTTGGTACAACATGTCTTCCTTGTCTATTCTCCTTTGTCACTCATCGGCACGACAGTCTTGAATGTTCATTATATATGTATAGTATTATATATATATTCTGAATAATTATGTGAATTTATCTATTAAATATATTTGTCCGTCACCTAGTATCCGTAACACAAGCAGCATTTAGTTGCTTAAAATGGGACTAGTTGATAGGTGTGAATGTCTGAGGATATTTATTCATTCTATCTTTTCAAATCCATACTGAGCATTCTTCTTGTAATTTGGCAATCATCCAGTCCTCAGCCTATGTTCGTCCCACTGCTGTGCACAGACCTTCCTCATGGAGAAGCTTATAAGGAGTATGGGCCGTAACACCACCACGCTGGCCTAATGCGGGTTGGTGGGTAGAAACGGTGGCAATAGCGACCGGGACCAACAGGAAGCACGGAGGAGCTCGATATCACAAAGTTTTGGTCACCCATCCACGGCCTGACTTTTGTTTTCGATCAAAAACCAAAGCGTACTGACTAGGCGTAGTGACAATCGTCTCTCATCATCAAATGTCCTGACCATGCAAATCGCGTAAATAAATAGTTAACAAAAATCCTAAAAACTCTGGCTTCTGTTGCGCAGACTCCCATATTAGTTTATTTAAATATCTACATTGTACAGACCGCATGTATTACAAAATTACGTGTAGGTAATTTACTATGACACGGACGTAAACAATGATTTGGAGAAACAAAACACTTGACTCATTAACTCTGTTGTTATTCACAGCTGTTCAACTTTTATTACTGCCTTGAACTGTCTAATCATAACTGTATCTAAGGTCTTGTGTATCAAATATCTATATTCTAATAAAAAATATATAATAAAAGTCATATAAGTATGTAAGTAGTGTTAAAACTACACAAACATGCAAAATCCAATTCAAAATATAATAGGTTGGGGAAAAAGTTTCTTCGCATTTTTTAAGAAAATTCAAAACATTTTTTAATATAGTTTATTTACATTTAACTAAAATATGTAGGTACCATTTTGTTCGATAACTTTTTGCCATCTTGTAGGTAGGGACATGATCCCATTGCTATAGAAATTTTGGGACTTCTGGTCAAAATACCGCGACAAGTGGTTTTGGCAGTCCTCTCGTGATGTTAACCTGACACTGCCTAAAGAATTCTGAAGAGACCGAAACAGGTGGAAATCTGAAGGTGCAAGGTCAGGACTATACGGCGGATGCATTAACACCTCCCAGCCAAACTCTCTTAATTTTTGCTGAGTGGCTAAAGATGTGTGAGGTCTAGCGTTATCATGATGAAAAACCACACCCCTTCTGTTGATTAATTCCGGCCGCTTTCTCTCAACTTCTCGCATTAATCTCATCAGTTGTTCGCAGTAGAGTTCAGAATCGATGGTCCTGCCTGGTGGTAACAGCTCATAATGAATAATGCCCTTCCAATCCCACCACACACACAGCATCACCTTGTTGCGAGTTAACCCGGGTTTCGCCACAGTCTGTGAAGCCTGACCGGCCTTTGACCACGACCTTTTTCGCACGTTCTTGTCGTACGTGATCCACTTTTCATCACCAGTTATCAGCTTCAAAAATGGTTCGGTTTCATTACGTCGTAATAAAGAATCACAAATGAGTACACGGTTCATTAGGTTTCTTTCAGTGAGCTCGTGAGGTACCCAAATGTCGAGCTTTTTTGTGTACCCAGTTTTTTTCAAATGCGCCAAAACTGTTTTGTGGTCAATTCCCAGTTCTTCAGCTACGTCGTAACTACTGACATGCCGATCTTGCTCCACTTTTTCAAAAATGGCATCCATTATATTTGTAATAGGACGACCAAAGCGACGTGCATCTTTGACATCAAAATTTCCGGATTGAAAACGCTTAAACCAAATTTGTGCTACTCTCACAGACACTGCACTAGGTCCATAAACATCGCAAATTTTTTTCGCGGCTTGCGTTGCATTTTTACCTTTTTTGTAGTAAAATTTTAAAATGTATCGAATTTCTTCATTAGATTCACTCATCTTGGCGGTACGAAAAACAAATGAAAATCACACATTTTCCTAATTTGAATTTGGAATTATGTTCTGTAAAATTTAAACTTTCAATGATACCAAAACCAGCCAGATACAAATAGTATAGCCAAAGAGATTTTATTACAAGTTAATACATACTATAATGCGAAAAGACTTTTCCCCAACCTAATATATAAAAAAAATCAAATTAATACTAAATGTATTAATTTGAAGTAAATGCTAAAATGCGCTCTTAATTTTTTTTGCCGACTTAAAAAAAAATTCTCAGTTTTTGCGACACTTTTTAATTTTTATTTAAGTTTATTTTTAAAATGACCGTTTTTACTTATATTATTTTGCCTTCCATTACATAAAAATGTAGTTGTTGAGTTGTTAATTTTTTTTATTCAGTTTGACAAAACAGGCGACAAAAAAATTGGACAAGTAACGTTCAAAGTAATGCAAGCAGCGCTGTTTTCAGATTCACATTAAACACACCGAAATTAAATTCATAAAAAATATCTCTTAAGTGATCATAGAGCATAGTGAGGAAATCGATTGCGCAGTGGTGCTACTTTCGCCATGGTGACCAAAACTCGGAAGGCACGTTATGCTGTTGGTCCCGGTCGCTATTGCAACCGTTATCCACCAACCCGCATTGGGCCTGCGTGGTGGTGTTACGGCCCATACTTCTCATGTGTTTCTCCATGAGGAAGGCCTGTGCCCAGCAGTGTGACATATATAGACTGGCCTTCGGTAATTATAACCAAGTCAAGCGTTCATAATTAATTAATGTTTTATATATAATTTTATGCGTGAAATATTTTTTCATTCAGTTTTTAATTCATTAAGCTAGGTCGAGTATTTTGGTGGTCCGGTATCGTGTTGGTCCGGGACACAACAGGAATGTACCAACTGCTTTGCTTGTCTAGCATGTCGTAAAAGGTGACTAAGGGCGTATTGGGTCTGTGATTGTGTAGGCGATAAGCTAGCCACTTGTTACTACTCTTTCACGATTTTTCATCTGACCAAACCCAACCGCTAAAATTAAACGAGATCAACTCCGGCTAAACTCGGTTCAGACGCTAAACTGAGTTCCACTCTTAAATTTGCGTTTCACCGGCATAAACTAAACGGCGTTCAAGCTGAACTTAGATCATTTTCTGAACGGCCGATTTTTGTCGTTTAGCGTATCTAAACGCGTTTAAAGAAATGTCATCATGTGTCATTTGATTGTAGATAGTTGAATTGTTTTCTTTATTTTCAATTTATTATTTTTCCTTAAACAATTAATGTCCAGAAATCGATGCACGGTCGAAAAAAAATAAACAAAAACAGGGAGCACAGGCAGGTCAAAACACTTGGAGCAACACGGATAGCACAGAGTATAAAACATCTGTGTCGGTTGTACAGAGTAAAGTATTGCTATAAATAAATGATGACACTATAATAATAGAAAGTCCCCGTAATTTAATACCAAAAATTAACATATCAGAGTACATACATATTTGATTGTTTATATCAAATCGAAAAAATAACAATGTGTTTATTAGTACTCATTATATTTACTATTTTTCATTAAAATCTATTAAAATTATTTTTTTTGCTTTTTTTCAAATCCCATTTGAGAAGGAACTTTTTATTTAATGGCAGCACTTTTAACGCATCATTCATTCATTCATTCCTTGATAAAGGTAAACTACGTTTTATTAAACGGGATCAAAAAGAAGCCGGTGAAACCCGTGAGACGTAAACCGCGATCAAAACTAACATCTAAACTAGATTAATCAGAACCGAGTTTTATTAAACTCGGTTTCTGTTCACGTCGGTGAAATCGGCCCTAAATGTGGTCTTAAGGAACACAGTGCTGTTTGGACTCTGCCTACCCCTTCGGGGATTTAATAGAATAAACACCTCCATGGCCGAGTGGTTTGTACGCCGGTCTCAAGGCGTCGCCATCTCGAGGGTTCGAACCCTAGTGGGGGAAAATGTTTGTATGATGAATACAGATATTTATTCTCCAGTCTATGTTTATATATGTATTGTATATTTTCTGAGTTTATTTGTATGTATTCATCTACTTATTTAATATATTTATCCATAATCAGAATCCGTAACATAAGCAGCATGAGTTGCTTAAAATGGCGCTAGTTAATTGGTTTTTTTAAATTCAAGCAGAAGAAATATTGGAAAAAAATGCTTCACAATTAATTATGGTCGGTCCGGAAGCAGTGTTTGTTTATGCTAATATTCCTTTATAGATTTGAATGCAGTTTTCATTTGTGTATTGGCCTTTAATTGTGCTAACGAAGCTCTTGCTAAAAATATAGCTTTCTTCAGTTTATCTGAATTCTACGCATATTAAATCGCGAGCAAAAGCCAAAAACTAGCATGTATTAAAACTGGAGTTGCTAGGCTACGAACATTCGGTAGTTAGCCCTACACTGAAATAACTTTCATTAAAATTACTCGTTGTTTAATTAGTCTTAATTGAAACATCCTGGAATCTTTTAAATGAAAAATATTGTTTTGTTTATGTCACTTTATGTTAGAGAGTACAGTTAAAATTCGTATTTTAAATCGTATTGTAAACTTTAAAAAAAAAGAACGAATAGATACAAGTGTAAGCAAAAGCTTTTTGGATAAATAGGCAGTACCTAATTTGTGCATAAACGAGAAAAAAATATATTTTACTAAAACAAACGAACTATGACTTTTGGAAAATACTGTTTACACCAACATAAAAAATTCGCTGTTGTAAAAAATAAATAAACTAAACCTTATCACAAGAACGAAATATAACTGGCCGAAAGCTCTTTGCTCTTATCGACACAACTTACCTGGCCTTGACTTACGATAAAATTAGGCAACTCACCTACCTGATCGATTTTTGTCGCTTTCAAGGACTGAGATATTGTTCCGTTTTTGGATCAAATCCTCCAATTCCCGGGAATCCAACTCTTCGGTTGTGGTCTTCATGTTCACTGTCACTGTCTGACACTGCTTGTCACTGTGGCATAGTGTTGTAGCGAGCGGCTAGTCTGACGCATAACCCGGTACTGCGGATGCGTAGCGAACCACGCGATATGGCTTATATCTCGCTTGTAAACATATAGACCGTATCACTCAGTGGTTGACTGACGACTGAGCTGAGCGTTATTAAGTAAAATACTTATTTTTCGCTGCGTCTGCGTTTGTTGTATAAACTTAACTTTATTCTTAACCGTTAATGATGAAGAGTCGCTTAAAATGTACGTTTATCTTATAATTGTGAACTTTGGAATTATTTTTTGATATTATAATAATTTATAATGCACGAGTTCATAAAAAATAAACATACTTTTTCATATTTCTTCATAATAAAGACAGGTACATACCTATTTAATTATTCGTTAAAATTTCAACGTCCGATCGAAGTTAAAAATCTGAGGGTGTTATTATTATATTTATGCTACATCATCTTCATCAGATTAAACAAAATAATTTTATTTCCATGTTTTCTTTCAGGGGTTTTCAGGGACAGGAAAGGCCGATAGGCTGAAATATTTCGTGGGCTTGCTTACAACGACATAACTAAATGTGAACGTAGTTAACATGTAAAGTAGCTTAAATGTAGTTGGTAGGTAATAAGTAAATAAATAAATATCTTCAAACATTCACACCTATCAACTAGCCCCATTTTAAGCAACTAATGCTGCTTGTGTTACGGACACTAGATGACGGATAAATATATTTAATAGATAAATACATATAAATATCCTGAATATATAAATATATGAATCTGTGCGTGGAATCTGTGGTGTGATATATTCAGTAATCTGTGGTTCAATGTACTTTTTGGTTTGCGAGGTCAGATAAACCGATGAACCTTGACGTAATTTATCACAGTTATTATGAACTATGTCGAATTGAGTGAATGAGTCCAATATAAGTTAATTTTGCGTTTATCAGCACTTCCTAATTAAAATCTTACTCGTACCATGTGTAGAACTTTTATAAAAAGGCTATTTGACTACTATGAAAATATAGATCAAATTGTTGTTAGCAAGTATACATTTGTTTAAGCCAATTAAGCCAACACATTATTTTAAAAAAATTCTTTAAAGCAAGATTTTATTTAAATGCCCTAAAAAAACGAAAAACAAAAATAAACTTTTACACTAAAACTTGTACTGTTAACTTATAACTTCAATATTTCAAGTTTCACACATTTAACACAACTTATATATTGGGTCCTTACCTATGAAATTGGTGTTTTTCTTCGCTCTTAGTATTTTGTTCATAACTATTAAGTTTCAGAGTATTCTTAAAAAATAATGGCCTCCTCTAAAAATAGACCATATTTTCGAACTCTTTTGATTTGTTTTGATAATTCGTTGTAAGTTTTATTGCGTTAAAATTGGACACGGAGGCAACTCCTTTTCAGTGCCTTCCGAATACATAATTTGATTTGCATTCACATAAAAAAGATAAATAATTTTTAAGAAGTGTGATATCACACGTATAGTTAAAGCTTGTCTAATAATACATGCCAAATATTATCTATTATTTATTATCTTTGGATTTGTCGTTGTGAAGAAAACTGAAAAAATTTTAGTATGGAAAATGCACAGTTCCCTAAAATCTCCATACAAAACGCCAATTTCATATGTAAGGACCTAATATTAAAAAAGGTTGTCGCGAGATTTAAGTACCTACTCGTATTAACTTGCTGTCTATTAAATTTTAAAATTAAGTAATTGCCGTATTTGACTTTGCTAGGAATTTAGAATAAATTTTAATTGGTTGAGAAGCTTTAGATTCAATGATCATCCGTGATATATTTTCAGTATCACAACGCCTAATCCTTTGTGCTGATGCTGCATAACGTGAGGTCAGGCAATAATTATGTATGGGTATTTTAAATGTTTCCCAAACAATCAGGATATAATATTTATTTGACGTAAAATGGAATCTGTATTTAAAGTTAATACGTCATTAAAAATTTAATTCCATACCACTCTACATTATATTACTCTACGTTATAACCATAAAAACTGAAAACAAAAAGTCGAAAAAATAATATGACTGCTAATAAATAATAATATTGGGTCCTTACCTATGAAATTGGTCTTTTTATTCTGTCTTAGCAATTTGTCCGTAACTATTAAGTTTCAGAACATTCTCATAAAATAATTGCCTCTTCTAAAAATAGACCATATATTTGAGCTCGTATTATTTAATTTGATAATTTTTTGTAAGTTTAATTGTGTTAAAATAAGACACAGACAATTATTTTTAAATGCCTCCCGAATACATTATATGATTTGCATTAACACAAAAACGATGAATAATTTGTATCAAGCGTGTTCACACACATATTGCTAAAGCTTGTCTAATGATACATGCCAAATATTATTATCTCTGGATTTGTCGTTGTGAAGAAAACTGATAAAATGTTAGTATGTAAAATTCAGACATCCCCAAAATCTCCATACAAAACACCATTTTCATAGGTAAGGACCTAATAGTAGGTAATATTCAAGTCATCATGTAAGTCCCTAGAAGGCTGATGTGATTTAATTGTATAAATAAACGTTTTGCAAATATAACGAGCCTTGTCCTTCAGGGTCAGTGTACTTAACCATGAATGGCCTTGCCAAAGTTTTTTAAGATTATTTTTTAATCTAAGTTTACCATATAATTTATCACTTCAATACACAAAAAACTCCAAGTGAAACCTACAATCTTGGAGATGATAACTTTAAAACCTGGATGGTGGACGCAGGAATAACTTATCCAAACTTTTTTTTATGGTTATATGAAGTAAAGATTATAAATATAGTAACCAGTATACCTAATTACATCAAACGATGTCATGATAAATAAGATGCGACCTATCCTGTTTAATTTACACCTTTGAACAAAAACTATAAGATAAAAACAATATGATTATGAAATTTATGAAAATAAAGTTAAGAATAATTAATTTATTTATTCGAATGATTATGAGTTTCGATCATTATTTAGTATAAACAAATATAAGATAACAAATATTAATAAAAACAAAGTAAGTACGTGATTAGTGACATTATTAATTTCAATTATTGTAGTTTTTAATACTAATTTTTTTTTATTTTTATGAAGAATGATCATTAAGATTTTAAATGTTATGAGAAATATTTTCGGCCTTCCGATGTAATGAGTTAAAAAGTTGCGTAATACAATGCGCACCCAATTTCACTGTTACCCTGAAGAACATTATAGGGTTGATTTCAACATTATTGATATTTTCCTCATTAGTTCTCGCGATTACCCTGACGCATATTATAATGTTCACAAAAAAAAACGTGGACTCTAATGAGATAAATAGCAGTAACCTTGAAACCGACCCTAGATATGCTTCATTAGCACAAAACGTGGTGTCCCACAGGGTAACAGTACTTAATTCTACCGAATTATGTACTGTTACCCTCGTAATAGTCCCCAGTCTGCGTAAATAGATTATTGAAGTATTATTCGTGTTTTAATTGCGTGCGTGCATTTGTCTTTTATGGCACGTACCTACTGATTTTATTTTATTACTACTTGCATATTAATGGGTGCCTTGTAAATTGTAATTGCATTCTTACATCTACCGTTCGGTACTTGCATAGCGATAAAAAGCTTCCGAGTATTGTATGTGCATCGCTGTTTAGTAGCACACTTATTACAAATCATATGTTTTGTATTTACTGCATCTATCTATTAGCCTATGGTCGTCCACTGCTGGACATAGGCCCAATAATCTCCACAACTCGCGATCCTGCGCAGCCCGCATCCAGCAGTCCACCTCGTTGTTGGCCTCCCCACCTATAAAAAAAGGGGGTATTAACCTTCTTGAATTTAATTTAGCGTTTTAGACACAAGGAATTATAAAAATATGTATTTGTTCGTATTAACCATGTTGTATGAAATGTGGCGTTGACGCCAAAAAAACTATTATAAAATTAATATACTGTTACGCCCCATGATTTTGGTAAACAATTCAATACGCATGCTTGACACAGGCTGACACAGCCGACAGACGTGCTTGATTGGCTGCGACTGCGTTTGACGGAATTTGACCATGCGTAGTAATTGTTTACATGATGGGTCACTTCACCAATTTCACAAACATGGTGGATAGCGTTTTTGGCAGATGAAAAAAAAGTAAAAATAAAACATGTTTAAATTGAATTTCTACAGCAATCCCTAATTTATATTTATTGGACTTGGTATATTTCGGACCCTTGTTGTACTAAATACTATGTGAATTAAACAATAATTTCATTACTTTTGATATGAGTCACCTAGCCTATTATATTGTTTATCCTTATCTAAAAATAAAATAGAATTATATATACATACACAAAAACTTTAGTTTGAACGTAAAACCAAAATTATTGCGTTTGTATAACTGAAGTACTAAAACTAGATATTAATCTTGTAATAATTAAACTTTATTTGTATTTTCCTCAAAGTGCTTTTACTTATAAAAACCTAGAATAACTATTTAAAATGCGTTCTCTCTAAGCCAACTAGGCTGTTAACCATAACTTGTAACCATAACTTTTCACAGAACAGTGTTTATTTGGGTCGTAAACGCAAAGATATTAATTGTTTCTTGGCGAAATCACAAATCATTTTTGTAATTATTGGTTGAATTTTTAATACTATAGAACTGTGTTATAATGCTCCCGATGTCATATAATGACATCTAAGTTTCATTTAAATAACATTACGAGTATTAGTAGATAAGATATGAATTTTAATCTTACTTTCTTTTGTTTTTGCTCTCCTGAAAGTGACGCATTGGTGATTACGCCATTTGCGATTTAAGGTATCGATGGTACTCTCACTTCATGGTATTTATTACACGTCAAATTAGTTTGGAGTTTTGATTTTTGTCTAAGAGCGAAATGTTGTTACGAATCCTTGGTACTGATGATTAGTCTAGTATTGTGGACTTTACAGTATAACAATGGTTCGCCCTTTGGCATACTGTGAAAGAGAATGAATGAATGTGTGCCTCCGTAAAACATAAGTTACGTCCATTTTCCAGACTGGTAGCGCCATCTGTTGATGACTTGAAGTATCAAATGTGAGTAGATTTAAGTTTTGGGAAGTTACTATTAATCATGGTTATTTATGTCTATCACGGTACTATTTATTTTCTTGGTGTGATGAATATGTTTACATTTATTGTGTGTCTGTACATTTCTATTTTATTTTACAATTTTCATCACACTCCATAAAGTAAAGCAAAATATTATTCTAGCAACATTGCGATGAAAATGTTGGAAGATGTAAAATTATTGGGAGTCATAAATAATATTCTCTTCGTTTTATCCCACTTTAAGTGGTGCCAGCAAAACAAGTCTTTCTCATCTTCCTTTCTACTCATACCACACATCACTTTACCGGTCTTCCTCTCTTTCTAGGCCAATTCACATCTTATTCTATGGGACGTTCATCCCTCCTTTGCCCACATAAGCTCAACCTAAATTCCTTCCTTGTCCTTCTTTTAATTTTTTGGGCATATTTATGCAGCATGCTTCCAGTAATTTCTATTCAAAGAAGTTAGCTTTCAGTAGACTAGTTTGTAAGTTTTTCAATAGATGGCGTTAGGAGTCCCAAAAATATGTAGCTTTACCTATATTTATTTTAACAACCACTAAGCACAATCCGTTAATATAAATATTTTGTTTGCATACCTATTATTGATATTATCTATCATTATATCTTCAAACTCAAATGCCTTTAAGAGATATGTGAAGATATTATTAATTTAGTAATCTAATAGGTTAGTGGGTAACGTAAGTGCAGCGTAGGGCAGAATTCTGGGCTATAAAAAGAATCCGATAAAAATACAAATATAAGCAAGAGCAAATAAAATAAAATATTAACCTACAGTTAATTAATTAAAATTAAAGGGTTTTTTGTTGTATGTTTTAGTCAAATATACCATAAGTTTATTTTATTTGAACTAATTTTTTTGCTCGCGACTTTAAACGCATGGAATTAGACGGTATTGGTATTTTAGTGTTCCTTCAAGTAGATATGAATTCGTATATGACGCAGAACGGTTTTAGCCTGAATAAATGGTAGTGAATGAACTAGTGCGATTATTTTATTATTTAAAGCACATTTGTTCTGCAGATTTACCTATTTGGGAAAGTCCATTGTTACCTTCGAGGAAGTTCACGTGCAAAATGTGGATGTTAACACTTTTACCTACCCCTTCGGGGATAAAGAGTTGATGATAATATTATAATATAAAAAAATACTATATGTTGAACTCAAACGACCTCGATCGTGATGACCTACAGGTCTCGCTTAGACCAAAGATCAATTCTTATTACTCTTGAGAATGACATAATTTTAATACTCACTGTTTGTGTAAAACCCTACTCAATTATAAATCATGAATAATATATTGGCCCTTTAATGGGAAAATTAAGTTAAGTAGCGTATGTTGTTTAGTAGCCTTTAAGATAGAAGTAAGCCGCAATTGATTTTAATTAATTTACACGTGGACATGTTTATTGTTATTATTATGTTGTAGAAGGACTTTCGTATTGAGTCTTACATAAAAAAGTCATTAGGTATTAATACCTAACGGGTGTCTCTGTAAGAGTGAACATTTTCATTTTAAAATAAAAACATGTATTTTATGAGAAAGTTGTGATATTTTTATTGAATTGTAAAGAAGACATAATCCGATTAAGTATTGCCCCCACGGCTCTGATGGCAGGCCATTTCTTTTCATTAAAATTTTCACCACTTTTACACAGAGATGTGACTGTATCTCACCAATGACATCTGATTTCAGCTCAGCGATTGTTGCGATTTCTTTCTTTGGGGTTTTGTGAATTTTCGCGTTTATGCCAAGAAACCAGAAACAATTCTCGAGCTGAAATCAGAGACCCAATGCGTCATTGGTGAGATACAGCCTCATCTCTGTGTAAAAGTGGTGGAAAATTTCATAAAAAGAGTAATGACCTGCCATCAGTTGCCGGAAATTTTATTCCATACTTAATCGAAGTATGTCTTCTTTACAATTCAATAAAAATAACACAAAATTCTCATAAAATACGTGTTTTTATTTTGAAATGAAAAAAAGTGCACTCGTACTGAGACATCCTTTATAAATATTTTTAACTGTCACATAATACCAAGCCCTGTGTTCCCTCCTTCCTACAGCATGGGTTCCTTCAAAGGAGGCGTGAATCATCTTGTGAGCCAGCAAGGTGGAGGTCGCTAGGCCTGCACCCTTTGGTCCTGCCCTAGCATCCTTCGCAAATGGACTTACTGCTTACCATCGGGGGGTGTTGAGTCATTTGCTGGGCTGACTATAAAGAAGCACAAAGTAAGCAACTTATGCGTATGTGTTATGGATGGAAATAATCTTAATAAATAAACAGTTATGGAGGTAGGTATAAATAATGTATGTACCTAGTGCATTTTTCAATAAAGCTGACACTGCATAAGTATAACAAAATACAAATAGTTTCTACAGCTTTGCCTACCCCTTTAGGGATTACAAGAGTGATCGTATGTATGTATTCCTTTTTAATTTAAGTAAATTTGAGTTGAATTTTAAATAAATTTGACTTTTTTGATTTACGCACTGTTTTACAAAATATAACTTCACTGACCTTATTCAAATTTTTAATGGGCCCTGGAGGGCAAGTACCTTAAATAAAAAAGCTCAATATCCACAAAAGAAACACACTTTTACTGTTAAAAAGAAACTAGACTGCATTCTCTGTTTACTCAAAAAAGCTTACCCAAATCGGGAAAACCAGCTAAAAATAAATACCTTTTTATTCAATCATTATTGTTAAAAATAAAATTCTCTAATAAAAAACAAATTAGTCCTACACTCCTATTTCGTACAAGATATCCATTAAATCGAATATTTTATACATAAGAGCCATAATGAATTATCACCCAAAACTATACATCAATGCCAAAATTAGTCACTTTCAATGTGGAAAATTGTCATCTTTCTATCTGACCCGCGAGCGACCACGTACTATCCCCGCGACGTCGTTCGTGTGGCTATTGACTTAGCGTCGGAAAAAAGTTGACAAAAAGTTGTTGTTGGTATACAAAATGCTTAATATAACATTCACACCTTTTATTTAGTAAAATGTTGACTATTAATAGTTGAACTAAAACCTCTAAAGATTTAAATTGACGACCTCCGTGGTCGAGTGGTCTGTACGCCGGTCTCAAGGCGTCGCCATCTCGAGAGGTCCTGGGTTCGATCCCCAGTGGAGGCAAGTGTTTGGGTGATGAATTTTCAGACATTTATTCTCCAGTCTTGGATGTTTATATATATGTGTATATATTCAGGATATAAATATGTATTTATCTATTAAATATATTTGTCCGTCATCTAGTATCCGTAACACAAGCAGCATTGAGTTGCTTAAAATGGGACTAGTTGATAGGTGTGATTGTAAAAAAAAAAAAAAAAAGTTTTTTGTCAGTGTCATCTGATTAATGGTTAGCATTGGTCAGCATATGGTCAATGTCATTGGTGTCATTAGAGTGGCCAGAAATTTTAAAATTCTAAATGAAATTTGACGGAATATGCCAATTAATATACGGTCGAGCAGGTATTGACAACCGGTTTCACCCGCGCGGTACCCATTCTCATGGGAATATCGGGATAAAAAGTAGCTCATTCTTAGGCTGTAGACTATCTATGTACCAAATCTATGCCCCTTATCTATAAATTTAATAAAACTGTAAAGGTCGAATGTCTGTACATAGAAAAAAATGCTTAAAACCAAGTCAAAAGAGGAAAAATAGCAAAAAAATTTTTTTTCATTTTTTGGTTTCTTTATCTGTTTGTACGGGCTAATCTCCGATATGGCTGGACCGATTTCAATGTGCATGGTGATATCTTATATCTCTGGTCAACATCTTAGATACTTTTTATTCCGGATAATCAAAGGGTTCCCGTGTGATAGTTAAAAAAACATAGTAACCGCGGACGAAGTTGCGGGAAACAGCAGTTCATATATATACATACATACATACAATCACGCCTGTAATCCCCGAAGGGGTAGGCAGACTCAAAGAAGCACTGTGTTCCTAAAGACCACATTTAGCCATACAAAAATTGGGTAAAATGGGGGTATTGGGTCATATTCATATAATAAAAATAAAATAAAATAAATGCTTTAAATTTTAATAACTAATGTTTCATAGAAAATTTTATGTTTAGCAATGCCTAAATCGATAAGTGGAATAAAATAACGACCTATACTTGTTTTTTTATTTGAGCTGGCTTGGTTAGCAAGTAAACTATATTATTATTACTGCTTCGGGGTGATTTCTCAGCTAAAATGCTGGTTTTAACTACATTTACGGGCTGTTGCCAAGTAAAGTGTAATGTGTGGGAAAATCGAAATCAAAAATATCCGTATTTTATAGGCTTGATATACAAACACTTAAAAACGTCAATTTATGAATAAGTGAATCTACCACTCGCTCGGAACGCAGACATCCCCGAGAAGAGAGCCAGAAAATCGAGGGTTGCTCTTTTTTTCACATTTTTCATAATTCTTCTGTTTTTTGTTAGGCTATTACAATCAAGTGGGTGGATTATGAACATAGATTTTTAGCATTATAATCCGGAAGAATAAGGACTTGAAACAATGAACGATGTTAAAATTCGCTAAGCAATTAAGATAAAAACCAATTATTTAAAAAGCGACTGTCAACATCCCACATTACAAGTCAACACAATGGGAAAAAAGGTCCTAATTTTAATGTGTACTGTGATGTATTTACCTAGTTACATACAAATGTAGTGTGAACGATTTAGTTCCATCTTTATATAAGAGCCGTGTGGTAGCGGCTTAATAAAAGAATTCTACCAACCAATCCTTGTGTTCAGTAGCTTGCTGTCGTAAAAGGCGACTTATGGACTTATAACTGCACAATATCCAATAGCCTAAAGCGGAGACGGACTAACCACCTGTCACGCTGATCACCGCTTGGTCACCTGTCACTGCTTGGTGAAGCGCGAACTATGGCAATGAACTGCTTTTGCGGTGCTTTTGCCTAGTCTCTGACTAATCCTTAGGGGATAATAGTCGTGATTACGTATGTGTGTATATCTAACAATTTACGAACTATTCTGCATGTGAACAGTATGGCTGCTCTTTGGAGTGTCGTGTAGAGGTTGTCTTTTAGGTTCAATAATCTGAGGCTGTGATGGAGGCGATGAGGTATGACGCTGGGGGTAGAGAGCACAATTATTATTATTATTAATGAGTAAGAATTTTTGAAAAAAAAAAATTGAGATTGAGAATTTGTTTCTTTTCAAAATTAAAGTGAGATTCCTTTGTTTTTTTTTAAAGACCCTAAACTGATGCCTCTGACGGCTACTCAGTTATCACCGGATTTTTTAAATAAGGCGAGAACTGTTGTGGGTGTGGGTGAACTCAAGCCTGTAGTGACGAACAACCACTGAAGGGGTTTTCTCTGGAACCTTGTTCTACGTAGAACTTCGGCTCAGGCGTGCCGTGACGTGGAGGAGTTGCGAGGGAGCGCGCGGAGCACCGCGAGTGTGACCCGGGTCTTCGCACCCTTGTTCTACGATTGCGGTGTATGACAAAAGTGTGACTAGTGATGTGCGTGTGTGTGGAGCGCGACCGTTCGCGCTTGTAATGTCGTCCTCGTCGTCGAGGAGGACGTGCCTCGGCCTGCGGTGTCTCGGTCGATCCTCTCTAACGGGGAGTTTCCTTTGTGGAAATTAAGCTATTTTAAATATTTAAAGTACTTCCCCTCCAGGACCCATAAAAAAATTTCCCCCCAGTATATGCACATAACTCATTACAAAGCCTCTCGGTAAACCACAATTGAATTCAAAAACTGTTTAAAACGCCCGCATAGGTGGGTATAGTAGGTAGGTATCGAAAGGGAAATTCCCAAGTAAATCCCTCAAGGAAAAATGGATTAAAAACGTTTGTGCTAAAAATAAAAATAGTGCTACCTACAGTTCATTCTCCACTGTTAAGGACTATTTGAATGTAATATATTCAAGTAATGTTTACCTTTGATTATTCAGAGCTTAATACGGTCGTACAAATTCACATTTGCCCTACTGCATTATAAACAAATGACAGGTCTTGTTTTAAAGACCTCCATGCCAAGTGTTTATTTATTTATTTACTAGCTTTTGCACGCGACAACGTCCGCGTAAAATAGTTAGTTTGAGATACTGTGATGGTATGTAGCCTATAGCCTTCCTTAATTAATAGGCTATTCAAGACTTTTTCAAATTGGAAATGTAGCCTCAATTGGTGGAATTGAAAATTTGTAAATTTTACTCCAACTCTATAGTTAAAAGCAAAGTTCATAGTGGCGTAAATTTGTACTTAATTTTTTTTGGAGTCGATTTAAATATTCTTAACATTCATCCGTATGGCAACCGTTCCAATGGGAATACTAGTACGTGCATCATAGTGCCAATTCCGAAATTCCGATATTCCCATGGGACCGGGTACCGCGCGGGTGTAACCGTGGTACTCGACCGAGTAGTATGTATGCAACATATTACGTCAAAATGTAATTACATTTCGAATTTTAAAATTTCTCGGCATTGTAAAATAATGACGACAACAGAGTTTTATCAACAATAAATTAGATGCCACTGACATGAACTTCTATTTTCATTATTTTAATAATTAGAGGTTTTAGTTCAACTATTGACAATCACCATTTTGCTAATAAGAGGTAGGAAGGTAATGTTGAGCATTTGTTAAAAAAAACAATGCAGTGTTAACAAACACAAAAACTTTTTGTTAACTTTTATCGTCGTTAAATCAATAGCCACGCGAACGACGTCACAGGCACATCTAGTGGGTAAATAAGTACATACCTATATTTGTTAGTAGATATTTCTTGGCAAGTATTAGATACTATTGGGTCCTTACCTATGAAATTGGTGTTTTTTTTTCTCTCTTAGTATTTTGTCTGTAACTATTTAGATTCAGAGTATTTCTAAAAAATAATTACCTCGTCTAAAAATAGACTATATTTTTGAGCTCTTTTGATTTGTTTTGATAATTTGTTGTAAGTTTAACTGTGT
Organism: Parapoynx stratiotata; assembly: GCA_910589355.1. Taxonomy (NCBI): domain Eukaryota; kingdom Metazoa; phylum Arthropoda; class Insecta; order Lepidoptera; family Crambidae; genus Parapoynx; species Parapoynx stratiotata. Next base: position 1,484,295 of record OU342468.1, on the reverse strand, counting down.
TAAAATTGGACACGAAGACAACTCTTTGAAGTGCCTCCCGAATACATCATTTTATTTGCATTCACTTAAAAACGATAAATAATTTTTATGAAGTGTGATATTACACATATTACTAAAGCTTGCCTAATGATATATGCCAAATATTATTATCTTTGGATTTGTCATTGTGAAGAAATCTGAAAAAATTTAGTATGGAAAATGCAGAATTCCCCAAAATCTCCATACAAAACACCAATTTCATACGTAAGGACCTAATATTTAATATCATGTCCGCTTCGTTGTATTTGAACATAAAAATCATATTTACACCATTTTTGCGTTTGCTTAAGTTCACATCATAAAATCAAACCAGTTGCTTCCAACTGTGGTGTCTTTCAACGATTTTGACTGACTCTAAATATAATTTGTCTTGTATTAATCTAGAAATATAAAGGTACACCTCAGTGTAAGGAATGTCGTAAAGAGCCAGCTGATCCTATACCTGTGATATTTGTGATCGCGTGACGTCATTGAGATACTTCCATCAGACTCGGAGCCCTGGAAGATTATCGGCAGAATGGTTTTCGACCGAAATAGTTGACGTATGATCTTATGACGTCATACACTTAACTGCAGAATAAAGACAAATTCTTCAAAAGATCTCAGCAGTATTGTGGACAGGCAGTCTGAACAATCTGCTAGCCTTAGGAGGCTAAGCTTGTTCCGTGGGATTATGTCCTAAAGAAAAACAACTCAAGCGAAAAGCAATACATCAAGTATACAGTTCCGCTACTGATTTAGATTAGTTACAATAAATTGAAAGAATGTGCCAACTACTTTTCTTGCCTAACATGTCGTAAAAGACGACTAAGGGCGTAATGGGTACTGGGTCTGTGATTGTGTAGGCGATGAGCTAGCCACGTGTTACTACTTTTCTACGATTCTCCATCTGACCAAACCCAATTTTTGTATGGCTAAGTGTGGTCTTAAGGAACACAGTGCTCCTTGGACTCTGCCGACCCCTTCGGAAACAGGCGTGATTCGTATCTATGTAAAATAAATTATTCAGATTAAATGCGTTTTAGCTTAGCTCGTAGGAAATCTAAAACAATTTACAGAATTTTAAAACTACTACAAAAGCAACTAAAAATAGTTATAAATATTGTATTTTGCAGTTTCTTTTGTAAATTTATGATTTAACAAATATTATATAATGAAGGTTTCTAATAAAAGGGGCACTGCTTTACACTGCTATAAACAAAGTAACCTTCTTAAAGATAGAAGGCCCTATCTTTACGAAGGTTGCTTTGTTTATATCAAAACCAAAGCACTTTAACTATTACGGCAATTAACTATCATGAATTACTTAGTTTAAATAACAAATTTACCCTTTATCTATTTGTTACTGTGTCATGACATCATATACCTAAGTTCTCTAAGTAATATATTATACCGTTTACTTAACACTTATTAATTATTAACGAAGTGAGAAAAATAATGTTGCGGTCGTGGTTAAACAAATTTGTAGTAACTCAAAGTATCAAAACATGTGGTTTTTAACCATATTAATTACTATTAAATATGTTGCGACATAATATTAGGGAATTCGGTGAGCTTGGTAGCCTAAGGCATCGTACTTTATGGCTTTTGATGTTGAAAATGAAGTCTTAGAATACATTCATACGTGCAATCACGACTAGTATCCACTAAGGGTTAGACTAGGCAAAAGCACCGGCCTGCTGCGAGAACGTGCTCTTGCAGAAGGAGGCAGCGGAGAAGGAGCGGGAGGAGGATGCTCTAGCCGCTCCCCTCCGGCGTAGACGCGTGGGCAGGAGAAGGCGAGAAGGAAGTCCCTCCTTCGGATTTTGTCCTCGAGAAAAAAAAGGCAAAAGCACCGCAAAAGCAGTCCACTGCCATAGTCAGCGTGACAGGTGGACGGGTGATGAGCCCGCCGCCGCTATAAGCCTCCTAAAATCAAATCATTCATTGCATTCCTTATGTAAATTAGAGCTGACAATAATTTTGTATGTATCAATAAGGACCTTGTAAGGCACATACATTTTGAAGAGGTAACAACATAATAAAATTAAACACCTAATTATGACGAAAAACTAAATCTTGCATAAGGAGTAATGAGTCTTTAGTAAATGCTTACAATCTCATAATAATAACAGTATAAATCTTAAACCTTAGTAACATTTTTATAAAAGGTTCAAATTATTTAATGACCATTAATTATTGTAAAAATATTAGTTTTTTTTTAATAAATAAATATCCTCAGTCATTCACACCTATCAACTAGTCCCATTTTAATTTTATCACAGTATTTATTTATTTATATAGGCATTCGAAATTATATATCCTAAAATGGGTGATCACAAATTTGTGATCTTAAGGGTCCGGCGAACAGTGAATTTTTCATACAAACGTAATACCAAAATCATTTTCAATTTGAGAATATCTGGACAAATCATCGCTGTTATTCGGATTAAGAAAGTAATTTTCTGTTTCTGTTAAGAAAAATTTGTTCAAAATATTTATAAGCTTATAAATATATGCGATTATGAAATATAATCGACGTTTTCGGACATATTTTCCGCTTATATGTTTCATATTAAAAACGCAATTAATCATTATGTAATTTTAACAGAAACAGAAAAATACTTTCTTAATCCGAATAACAACGATGATTTGTCCAAATATTCTCAAATTGAAAATGATTTTGGTATTACGTCTGTATGAAAAATTCACTGTTCGCCGGACCCTTAAGGAAGGCATGTAGGAGGGTAAGGGCCCAGTAGTGGGATGTACCTATACATATAGGTTAGTAACCTAATAAGGTAATTATAAAAGAAGGACCCTTTTTATACGATTGTAGAAAGCTCACCTGCTCGTAGCCCATAGGGCTCTCTGAACTTTTTACCTTATACAGATACGTACATATAATCACGACTGTTATCCCCTAAGGGTTAGTCAGAGACTAGGCAAAAGCAGTCCACTGCCATAGTTGAACGTGATAAAAACGCGTTAGATATCAAAATGCGGTGTTTATGCTAAGATGACAGATAGGACTTAATACGGAAAATGGCTAAAAGTTTAGTTTTTTTTTTCGTAAATATTCAAGTAAATTCATAATGTTGCCTGTTTTGATAAGAATACCTTGCTTTTATTATGTTTTGAGTTTATGAGAACTGTTTTTCCTAAAATAAATATATTGTGAGCCGTCTAATATTTGGTGTCTCTTGAAATCACGAATGACGAAATACAGAAGCTATTTAAATAACTAGGGGGTTTGTAAACTATTCATAATAAAAAAAGTATTACGTCTGTGACGAAAAGTTGTCACTGATGTAGAATTTAATTTAAGCAGGCACAACTCGAAAATTTTTTAAAAAGGTAAATAACACAAATCACTGAACACAAAATTTTAAGAATATTACAATAGTGCCTTGGTAAAGTTATTTAAGTTATTTGAACATTAACATTAAGTTATTTAAACATTATTGTTATTTATGTTTATTACTATAATATGTTACAATTTAATTACAACAGATAAAACAACTTACATCTATACTAATATTATAAATGCGAAAGTAACTCTGTCTGTCTCGCTTTCACGTCAAAACTACTGAACCGAAATTTGGTTCTCAGATAGACTAGAGCCTGAGAAAGGACATAGGCTACCTTTTATCCCGATATTCCCTTGGGAACGGGTGCCATGCGGGTGAAAGTTAAAAACTTTAAATAACGCCTCCCAGAAAAATTATAGACGCCACTATGAACTTGGCTCCTAATAATAGAGTAGGAGTAAATTTTCAATGCCACCAACTGAGGCTACTGTTCCAATTTGACAAATATTTCAGTGTTGAATAGCCTATTTATTGAGGAAAGCTATAGGGTACATACCATCACACTATCTCAAAGTAACTATTCTACGAGGACGATGTCGCGGGCAAAAGCAAGTATAATATTTAGGCGTCGAGACAACCGCACTAGACGCTGACTCTGATAGGAATGAAAATTGGAGTCCAAAAACAATGAAAAGAGACAGATGCTTAGTTATAAAACAGAAATTAAGAGAAAATGGCCAGAGAAGAGCGCAATAAGAGTCGCTTATATTGATATAGCACCTCGTTACACGTTGACCTCTAAAATGTGTCGCAAAATCTTTGACGTATAAACAAAGACGTTAAAGATTTCATTTAAATCAGAATTACGGCTTTGTTGAATCTACGAATTAATTTATCTACATAATTCTGAATATCAAGGTTAAAATAGAATGTGGTTGTATTTTTGCGAATACTATAAGACGTAGCTGTGATGATTTGTGAGGTAGACACGGACCTATCCAAACCTAGAAACAGACTTGTTGAACAACTTTGTCACACAGCGTGTTTGTCAAAAGCGACCTATAAACATAAAATTTTCGGGTAGCTTTTTTTGAAGTTTGTAAACGATCACAATCGCAACTAAAATAAAAGTTAAACTATAAATAGTGGTGTGACCTGATTTAAAAAAAAGTCAACAGCGAATGTATAAATTACTTCATCTTTTTTATAGTTTAGTGCCGATTTTCCTTAAAGTTCTCTGCCCACAGCGCCGCAGCATACCATTACGCACAGTTCCGAAAGATTGAGACGTTAATATGAATTCTACCGATGGTTTGCCTGAAATATTCCAAAGTTTCGGAAACATTCCGAAGTTTGAAAACTTCGGAAGGTTTCTGAACGCGCCTCCATGGTCAATGTTGGTGCGTAGGTTGGAATGAAAATCGTAGAAGTGTGGTTTACACATACATACAATCACGCCTTTAATCTCCGAAGGGGTAGGCAGAGTGCAAGGAGCACTGTGTTCCTTTAGACCACATTTAGTCATACAAAAATAGGGTTGATCAGATGAAAAAAATCGTGAAAGTGTAGTAACAAAGCCAAGCCAAGTGTGATTTTATTATAAAGTTTGTTTTTTACCTATGACAGATATGCTCTTGGCCTTCATCTCACCTGATAGTAAGTGACGATAAGGCCGAAGGTGAAAGCGAGCTTCACCTGTAATCCTCAACAACTGAGGAACTGGCTATCTTACCTCTGATTGCAGGAACACAACAATGCTTAAAACATCGTTATTATGATGACAAATTTAGGTAAGACGGTGGTAGCTAGCCTGGCGAGCTTAGAAGCCCTACCACCAACCAAATCGAGCAGAAAAACATCTGCCCCCATGGGGAATCGAACCCGGACCTCCCGATCAACATTCGGTGGTGTGAACCACTACACCAGAGAGGCGGTTAAGTTAAATAATTTATTGACATTGTTGACATTTCTTAACGGAAAAAAAAGGAGAAGTTTTTTGCAATGAAACCTTACTCTACGGGTACAGTACTATTTTCATAAATTTTGCAGTTATAATTTATAACATGTTACACAAATAACAAATATTTATCCGTCATCTAGTGTCCGTAACACAAAAATTTCAAAATTCAATATCGTTTATCTAATTTAGATGCGTCTTAGCACATGCTTATGAACGCATTTTACAAATTTTCGTGAAAGCGATAAACTACGCCATCCGTTCACAAAACTACCAGGAGGTCTTATTTCCTCCCTTTACATTGTTATATATTTTTTAAATATCATAAAATACAACTTTATTAAAGTTTTATTAGAAAAAAAAATATCTGAGCTGTATATTCTGCAGTTTACCACATTTTCCATTACAAATGTAAGTAGTCTAAAATATTACACAAATAAAATAAAATTAAGGTTCCGTTGATTAATTGAACAAGCATGTTTGAAGATATTAATTTATAACGTGCATGCGTGATAACACGGTGGACAGAGCCCTTTATACTTTACGAAAAAGGCAGCAACGAAATTTATTTCTTCACCGAGGCTAGATTGTAAAAAAGATAAAAAGGGGTTTCCTTTAAACTAACATTGAACGGTACGTGTTTGGCATTAGCGTTATAAATTTTAATGGAATCGTAATTTACGATAATACTGTAAAAGCATAATTGAGCTATTCATGGACATGTGAGTAACTATTTCTTCATTGGCAGCGTTCATCGCGAATTACTTGTGTTGAATTTTTTATAGCACAGTTTTGCAGAAGTATAACGAAAATGGTAGAAGTTATAAATCTAAAAAGGTAACCGTACAAAAAGAATAATAATAACAGTAGGGTACCATAGTTTTGCTAAAGATTTATATTGGGTCCTTACCTATGAAATTGGTGTTTTTTCTCTCTCTTAGTATTTTGTCTGTAACTATTAAGATTCAGAGTATTCCTAAAAATAATTACCTCGTCTGAAAATAGACAATATTTTTGAGCCCTTTTGATTTGTTTTGATAATTTGTTGTAAGTTTAATTGTGTTAAAATTGGACACGGAGACAACTCTTTTTAAGTGCCTCCCGAATACATCATTTTATTTGCATTCACTTAAAAACGATAAATAATTTTTATGAAGTGTGATATTACACATATTACTGAAAATTGTCTAATGATAGATGCCAAATATTATTATGTTTGGATTTGTCGTTGTGAAGAAAACTGAAAAAATTTTAGTATCGAAAATGCAGAATTCCCCAAAATCTCCATACAAAACACCAATTTCATAGGTAAGGACCTAATATTTTATTATTGAAATGGAGTTGTGTTTTCCCCAACGCGGCTACCGATGCCTGTTCGAGATTTTTCATCATCGTTAGCCCAATCCTGTCCACTGCTGGACGTAGGCCACCGCTCTCTAATATTGCTCACCACCGCTCTCAGTATTCGGCCGCTCTAATCCTGAACTTTTTTTTTTACATATGACAGGTAAGCTCTTGGCCTTCATCTCACCTGATGGTAAGTGACGATAAGGCCGGAGGTGGAAGCGAGCCTCACCTGTAATCCTCAAACACAGAGGAACTGGCTGACTTACATCTGATAGCCGGAAAACAACAATGCTTAAAACATCGTAATTATGGCGACAAATTTTGGTAAGACGGTGGTAGCTAGCCAGGCGGGCTTAAAAGCCCTACCAACAACCAAACCGAGCTGAAAAACTTCTGCCCCCATGGGGAATCGAACCCGGAACTCCCGATCAACACCCGGTGGTGTGAACCACTAGATCAGAGAGGCGGTTAAACTCCGGCTAACCTACAAGTATCGTTAACCCATTTTGTCACTACATTGAATAATATAACAATGACGCACAAAACATTGGAGTTATTTTTATTTAAACTGGAGTTATGTAAAACTAGCTGTGCCGGCGACGTCGTTTACGTGGCTATTGATTTACCGATAAAAGTTTACAAAAGTTTTTGTGTGTTTGTTAACACTGCATTGCTTTTTTACAAAGTGCTCAACATTACCTTCCTACCTCTCAGTAGCAAAATTTTGATTGATAATAGTTGAACTAATACCTCTAATTATTAAAATAAAGAAAATAACATTTCTTGACAGTGTCATCTGATAAATGCCATGGTGGTAAATCTCTGTTGTCGAGTCATTATTTTACAATGTCGAGTTTAAAATTCGACATGAAATTGTATTTGGACGGAATATGTTACATAATATTCGGTCGAGCAGATATTGATAACCACGGTTACATCCGCGCGGTACCCGTTCCTATGTGAATATCGGGATTGAAAGTAGCCTATGTACTTTGTCAGGCTCTAGACTATCTTTGTAACTTTGTAATCTCAATTGAATTCGTTCAGTAGTTTTGACGTGAAAGCAAGATAGACAGACAGAGTTACTTTCGCATTTATAATATTAGTATGGATAGAGAAATTGTATTAGTTCTCTTCGTCACGATATATTTTAATATTACGAGTATCAACGCAGTACTCGCATAATAGAGGCAATACTTTGCTATATTTATCGGAACTAGTACAAGGAACATAAATATTCTTTAATTACAAGTTTCAATGTAATTAATCGATCAATCAATCAGCCGGTATGCTTCCTCTGTGCTCTTAAGAGTATAACATAAGGTTCAATTTGCAACGACAACGTGGTGTACCAGGCAAATTGTATGAAGTAAATACCAATAACAAAAATATATTATTATAGTTATTGCAAGGAACAAATACGTGCTTCTTCTAAAGCCTATAAATCTTACTGCTGGGTACAGGTCTTCCTTGATGGAAGAACGCCAATGGAGTACAAACATTCACACTATCACGCCTATATCCCCGAAGGGGTGGGCAGAGGTGCATTATAGGATCCTCGTCCTCAGCATATATACGTTCCACTGCTGGGCACAGGCCTTCCTCATGGAGAAACACATGATGAGTATGGGCCGTAACACCACTACGTTGACCCAATGCGGGTTGGTGGGTAGAAACGGTCGCAATAGCGACCGGGACCACGGCTTCACATGCCTTCCGAAGCACGGAAGAGCTCGAGATCACTTTGATCACCCATCCACGGCCTGACCATGGCGAAGGTAGCTTTGTTTTCGATCGAAAGCGAAAGTATACTAACCACAACGCCACGGAGCTCCTCGCGGATCAGGAAATGGCATAGTGAGCCTTCCGAAGCACGAAGGTGGTCGAGTTTGATGTGATTTCTTTTTAAATTCCTGGTGGCACTGCTCCGAAAATATCGAATTCATGAATTTGTGGATTGTTAATGTCAAGATATCTTTTATCCTTAGAAAGCTTGAGAGGAAAATGGCTGTATCATAAACAATTATCATTTATTTGCATACTCGGCACACATGTTTAATTTCGTCATCACGTATTCAAATGACTAACACGAAAATCCCCGCACAAGGAATATTGTTTAGAAAGAAATATTCTACGAACAGAACATAGAACAAATATGCTTCGTAAAAATCCAGGCGCCTACGATAAATATAATATGTGTCAGGAAAATTTTATAATTGTGGTTTCCTTATAATATACCTATTCATAAGGTTATAAAAATCTTGCTATTTCTGAACTATCTTGGTGGTCTATCAATTTTGTTTATATAAAAATAATAATAAAAAAGACGTGTGGCACTCGGGGACTGCCGCGGTAAAGCTATAGCATTTTGTATCAACTTATGCAATTATAATTTTATTTATTGGTTTTTTACAAAATGCTTAACTTAACATTCGTACCTCTTATGTAGGGAAATGTTGACTATTAATAGTTGAACTAAAACGTCTAAAGATTAAAATTATAAAATTCTGACATGTACATATTTACGTAATTCGTCACTTACCATCAGCACCCCTTTTATTTCACGGCACCACCCCTAGTATTGTAAAACTCGTGACTTTTTTAGTTATGTTATGAAAGTCAATTTGTATGAAAAACGTACGTCAGTATCTCTCTCTCTCTCTCTCTCAAACAAACAGTTGTAATCCACAAAGCCACACCTCCTTGCGCATGGGAGTGGGGAGCGTGAGGTTTTTTCGTTACGGAGCGTGAGGTTGATAGAAGCTATGCAATAGCTTAATAATAGTTTATTGGCCATTTAAATATTTCAAAACAACAATAAATAATTATATAAGCCTTTACAAAAAACAGTCCTTTATTTGTACCCGAACTAGGAATCCTGTATCTCAGTAGTTTTTATTATAATTATGACAATAAGATACTGCAAAGTTAGTACGAAACACATAATTAATTACGTAACACATAACCAATAGCGAAAACTACCTAAAACTAAACTAATAATTCAAAAGACAAGAAAACCTCCCATGGTGAGTAAAGTGAGAGTGAGTGAGTGTGAGTTGAGAGGGTGAGAAGACCAATCAAAAGAATTGTTAAATGTGTCATTTTCACTAACACTCGCCACCGCTCTCCATTTTGGCCCGTTCTCATCCAGCCCACTTCAGTTAACCTACCAATATCGTCACCCCATCTTGTCACAGGACGTCCCACACTACGTTTGCCGAGGCGCGGTCTCCACTCAAGAACTTTACCCCAACGGTAGTCAGCATTACGGCTAATGTGACCAGCCCACTGCCACTTCAGTTTGCTAATACGGTAAGCTATGTCGTCGGTGACTAGTTCTCTGTCGGATCTAATATTCATACGGTCCTTCAGAGATACTCCGAGCACAGCCCTTTCCATAGCTCGCTGGGAGACTTAAAACTGGTGGACTAGTCGAGCCGTAAGTATCCACGTCAATAAATGTGTTCTGTTCTATAATAAAATGGGGCGAGATACAGTGAAGGAAGTTTTCAGTCAACTATTCCTAAAATAACCCCTTTCCGAAGATTTTTACTTTTTTTTTCGATTTTTCCATTTCCGAAGGGCCAACCAGGTAGAGTTGGCTAGGTCTGCTTCTTTAACCGACTTCAAAAAAGGAGAAGGTTCTCCATTCGTCAAGTTTTGTAAAATAAAGGCAAGCGATCTTATTAAAATAATTTTCTTCTCTTTTACATTTAAACATATTTTTTGTTTTCAATTGATGAAGATTTTACATTTTTATGGCATAAAATCCAGTATGCCATACAAATGTAAAATCTTCATCTACGATTATGCACACACCTATACGCAATAAAGAGTATACTAAAGAGAGTATACCTACATGCAAGAGGGAACACCTACTGATCGAGACAAAACATTGCCTCATGCTATTGTATGGGAGTTTGGCATCCATGTAGAGTAAAAAATTCTTGTTCAGTACCTCTAGTGTAAGTTATTATTGTAAAATAAACTTTTTTAGTTGTCAAGAATGTCAAATTATATGGAAAACTTGATTTCTGATACTTTCCGTTATAAATTCACGTTTCCCATAGAAATTGACATTCTTAACGCAACTTTATTACCTACTGTTTTGTCAATAATTTTCTAATGACGTCTACTACTACAGACAAATATAGGTAGTTAATTACTTAATTTAAATCCAATACTAAGAAAATTACATATAAGGAAAAAACTCAAAGTAAAACAAAAATAACCTATTTATTAAAACTTTGAATAATAATGAGTATCTATAGCTATTTTTGAAAACAATTTTTGAGTTATTTTAAGTACATAACTACCTGTATTCGTTATTATTACGGCCTGTCCTTACTACTTAGCCTTTTCTATAGCATTAGCCATTTAATATAAGAACTTATCAGAGAAAGGAATGCTGAGATGGTTTGGGCATGTGGAAAGGATGGATGAAAATAGATTGACTAAAAGGATATATGAATCGGGTGTGAGTGGAGATACGGGATGAGGTAGACCTAGGTGAACTTTCCTGGATCAAATTGAAGACGTTCTTGAGAAGGGCCAGGTCAAAAGTACCCGAAATCGAGCATGTATGAGGACTGAAATGAGAGTTGATGAAGCGAAAGATATATGTAAGGATCGTAGTAAGTGGAAAGATGTAATCTGCCTACCCTGTGAGCAAAACGCGTGACTTTGTGTATGTATGTACTCATCTACAGTGGTGGCAAAAAGAGAAGAAGTTTTTATAGCAATATACGTTTAAATTTAAACAAAATATCTTTTACCTCTGTGTATAAATATTTGTGTGTGTAGGGAAATAAATAAATGAGACTGGTATCATTCGTATTCCGAGCTTCGGCAAATGCTTTCCGGAATGAATGCCCGTGTTGGGGTGAAAATGGAATATTGAACAGTTACTTGAAGATGCAGTGTCGGTCAGTAGGCGTCATGCCAACTATACTGGCATTTCAATTCATATACCACATTGAATTCGAATGATCAAACCAATACTTTAAATTAAATTGGTTAGTGACAAGATTAAACAAAATTCTAGACGCTTATTGCATTTGATCACCGAATATACGGCCAGTATATTGTCGCTGGATAGAGTGCAATAATTTGTCTCAATAGTACTACGAGTAAAAAATTAGGTTAAGGGCAGTAACCACAAAATAGTTAAACCATAATTTACATTTGTCGAATAAAAACCAAAAAAAGTTATCGAGAAATAACATCTTTTTAGTAAATTCGCCCATAAGTACCTACCTATAATAGCAAAATTAATTAACTTAAGTTTCAATAGCAAAATTTAGAGATGAAAAAATAATGAAAATCCTGAAATCACAGCGAAAACATTTTTGATTCTAGCTACGCGTCTTGTTTTAAACTAAAAAAAAAAGGAATGTCCTTTGAAATGATTAAGAAATAATTACAAAGCGTGTCCTGTGACATTACTATCGCCTACAACTTAAATCCCCAATTAAAATAGTATTACGACACTGTATAGCTATTTACCTACAAATAGTTTTCAATAATTGCACAGATCAATGAATTTACGTGAATCACGGGGCCTTCGAAGAACAATAGCTATTAGCTACGTTTGCTCTGAACGTAAGGCGTTGGTGATCTGTTAATACCTTGACCGAGGCTCAGTCGCTGAGCGGCTGCTGAGAGATACAGTCTCTACAAGCCGATATAAGCTACGGTTCGGACGCACGTTGTCAGTGTAGGGCGATGTAAGCGGCAAGCCACCCCGTGTTGCGACACAGTTTCATTTGTTTACTTACTCCCTATACTAGTGTCAACACAGTGTCTTAACACAGTGACAGTGAATACTACAAATCTAGACGACAGTAAACACAGTGTCAGTGAAAAGTTACTTTAGACGCAGTTTCTGACTAAAAAGTGGTAGTTTAGACAGTGACAGTGAAGATGAAGACCAAACATGAAGAGATGGATCCTCCAGAGCTGGAGGAACTGCTACAGAAGCCTAATAGTCTGCCGCTCCTCTCTGAAAAGAGAAGACATACCACAAGTAAGTTTTAGCGTAATATATACATATAGATGTATGTATATATAGGTAAAAACGCGAAATACCGCTCACTGATTAATAACGAAACGACAATTATAACACCTGCTTGAATTTGGCAGGTAGGTTGTTTATAGGGTTTAGACGCTAAGAACGTATTTTACGAAATCTCACCCCTAAGGGTGTAAAAGTGGGTAACCCATGCAAAGCCGAGGCAGGTAGCTAGTATAATATGTGATATATATACTCTTCAATATCTCTTTAATATACTCTCTCTATGCATATAAAATAACATAAAATAGTTTGCAAGGGCGGACTTATCCCTAACAGAGAATCACAAATGCTAGGCGACACAAATGCAAAGAAAAGACAACATTCTAGAAAAAAGTTGTATAAAATACATAATTACACCTACTTAAATATATATCATAAAATAAATAAATACATACATACTTCTTCTTTTTCCTGCCCTGTTCCCAATTCTATTTGTGGTCGGCGCAACATGTCTTCCTCTTCCACTCTCCTCTATCACTCGTCAAGTCAACACTCAACACTCCCATCCTCATCAAATCATCATTCACACAATCCATCCATCTTTTCTTTGGTCTTCCTCTCCCCACACGCCCATCCACTTTCAACTCCATAACTTTCCTGGTGACATGATCATTCTCCCTTCTCATTAAATAATATTGGGTCCTTACCTATGAAATTGGTGTTTTTTTTTTCTCTCTTAGTATTTTGTCTGTAACTATTAAGATTCAGAGTATTCCTAAAAAATAATTACCTCGTCTAAAAATAGACTATATTTTTGAGCTCTTTTGATTTGTTTTGATAATTTGTTGTAAGTTTAATTGTGTTAAAATTGGACACGGAGACAACTCTTTTTAAGTGCCTCCCGAATACATCATTTTATTTGCATTCACTTAAAAACGATAAATTTTTTTTATTAAGTGTGATATTACACATATTACTAAAGCTTGTCTAATGATAGATGCCAAATGTTATTATATTTGGATTTGTCTTTGTGAAGAAAACTGAAAAAATTTTTGTATGGAAAATGCAGAATTCCCCAAAATCTCCATACAAAACACCAATTTCATAGGTAAGGACCTAATATATATAAAATAGATATATAAAAATAGAATATGCCTATATCCCGAAAGGATACTCGTTTAAACATGCTCACTTCGCCAAATGAACTGTAAGTTGGCGATAGTCCAAAATTAACTGTTCTTAATTTTTTTTTTCTTTTCTTCTTACTTTAATTTCCACTGATTGTGAATAGAGGTATCGTATATGAGTTAAAGGTTGATGTTACGGACTTTTTGAAGACAGACCAGCGACGATTGACTATGACTACTGACTAAAAGACAAATGATTGAAATGAAATCATTAAAATTAAATTAAATCATTTTTTCTGCAATTAGATTTTCATGAAATACTTTTGCACGTCAATATTTGTTTTTTTTTTCATTGTTCGTTAAATCGCTGAAGTATTTAATTTATTTAAGTTAATATATAAGTAAATATACTTAATTTCCCTAGTTTTCGTAGTTTTTCCATGACAGTTGAGTTTTCATGAAGGTACGTACCACTTACGAGCGAGAATCGAACCAGAAACATCAGAGCAGTGTTTTCCGAACTGGTCCATAGCTCGGTGTAGTTGTAATCAAATCCGTTCCGGTGGACGTAGCCGCGCGCATGACAATAACCTGCTAGAGTATGTTACGCAGTAGCACGGCTGAACGCTGGTTTTGTAAATTACTCAATAAATTGTTTAAACACGTGCAGTGCATCCATTTAACTAATCATAGGTCTAATTTTTCAGTGCCCTTACAGAGTTCGTGTTTGATTCATAAGATATAATGTATTTCAAAAGCTGTAAACACAACATGAAGGCAATAAACGAATTTGATTTGATTCAAAATCAAAAATCAAAATTAACTTTATTTCACAAGCCAAACTTAGCATTTAAAATCGTCAACATATTACATAATTATTTTACTATATAAATAATAATCATAAGGAGTATAATATTAATGTTCATTACCGCGAGCGCTTGTAGCTAGTACAATCACAGCGCTTTGACTCTGGTTGTAATCGATACAAGCGGCCGGATTCCGAGAGTAAGGCTTTTCATGAGAAGAACCCGGCAAGAATCTCACGAGCCACTTTTTTATAATATAATATCATTATATAGCCAATAATATAATTATTTCACTGAAACAAACACACAAACATCACAATCATAACCAAAGTGAAATATGGACGGATGGAAACCAAAGGAATAAGGACGGGATATTTATTAACACCGACAAAACGTTGAGAAACTCAAACGAGTAATCATAATTTCACTGAAATTATTTGATTTGATAACTCTTAATTTTGTTGATTATAGATAGATAGATAAGATTCTTTATTTTAACTTGTAGAAACAGAAATATAGTAAAAAAAGAACAATGCAACACAGGCGGCCTTATAGCTAATCGTAACAGCAATATTTTCCAGGCAACTTTTATGCAGAGATAGAATGAAAGAAAAGGTAGGTTGGTAAAGTACGTAATAGTATACATACAGCAATGTCCTCAGCCTATATACGTCTCACTGTTGGGCACAGGCCCTACGAAGAAACACATGAGGAGAATGGGTCCTAACACCACCACGCTGACCCAAAGCGGGTAGGTGGGTTGAAACCGTTAAAATAAACACCGGGACCAACGGCTTAACGCGCCTTCCGAAGGACGGAGGAACCCGAGATCGACTGAGCTCCTGTAACCCAAAAACCTGTACGGCATGATACAATCATCATCATCATCAAATCAGCCCGTTACCGCCCACTGCAGGGCATAAGCCTCCTCTCTCTTGTGCCAATCTTTCCGGTCCTGCGCGATCCGTCCAGGTCTTTCCCGCGACTCAATGTCGTCGACATCGCATTATAGATCGACCTCGTCGTCTTTCCCTTGCCTTTCCACCATGATACAACACATTCTATTAATTGGACAGATATTCAGCAGTTTGCATTTGAAATTACGTCATCAGCCTATATACCTATTGCTGGGACAATCCTTCCTCATGGAGAAACACATGAGGAGTATGGGCCGTAACATCACCACGCTGGCCCAATGCGGGTTGGTGGGTAGAAACGGGCACAAATGCGACCGGGACCAACGGCTTAACGGACCTTCCAAAGCACGGAGGAGCTAGAGATCACAAAGTCTTGGTCACCCATCTACAACCTGACCATGGCAAAGGTAGCTTTGTTTTCGATCGAAGCCAAAGCGCACTGACCACTACGCCGCCGAGTTCCTCATTTGAAGTTAACCTCTCTAATATACTTTGTTTTTCTTGGGGTTGTTTGAGAAAAATATACTTAATAATGCCTTTTTCCTGGTGGGATAGGCAGATAAATCTGTAATTTCCACATGCCACGATCCTGGTACACACTTCTCCCTTATTTTACCATTTGTTTAAAATAGATTCCAGGAAAGGATAAATTCGCATTATTTCCAGAGGTATTCGCCCATACTTCTGGAATCAGACACTCTTGGAAATTAAGATCAGCTTTCTTGTGTGTGTATAGACATATAAATTTCGATTCACCGAAATAACTGGTAGTACTCGTAATCGCTATAACTTAGTGATGCTCACAATTTATTTATTAATTTTAATTAATTTTATTAAATCCCATAAGATAGGAGTACGTAAGTGCCTGTGAAAAAGATGCCTTTCGAAGATAGTTATCTTTAAATGGCTTTAAAATTGCTAAGCGTAAAATTTCTACTGGCCCTTGACGTGATAGCCGAGTTGGGATGTTATATGAAACCTATACTAAGGGTACAGGTACCCTTAGTTTAAGTTATCATTGTAAAAAACTTCACATTTTTTAAAGGGAGGATAGAACCCTTGCAGAGATCTTCTCTTGACAAGGCATCCCGGTAGTGAACAGGAAGAAAAAAATGTAGAAGTGAACACGTAGAATTGTATAATTTGTTTGTTAATTTTATAATGTTTTTGACGCGTCATAAGTGTCACTACTTGTTACTAAAATAATTAAATAAAGCTTTTCATTTCATTAGTTGCGTTGAGAATGTCAATTTCTATATGAATCGTGATTCCAGCTACTTAGCCACCGCTAGGGGCGCTTTTCACGTTTCCCATAGAACTTGACATTTTTAACGCAACTAAAATAGTCAAGTTTTTTACAATGTCTTACATTAGTCTCTGGCACCGGCTCAGAGAATCGCTTCGGCAGAACTCGAGTCGTTCCCATGAAAGGGTAAGGACACGGAGGGGAGTTTTAGTGGGTATTCGCAGCCAACGCTGAGGGAGTTTCACACAGCCCTACCGCCTGACCAGCGGTAGGTACGGTCCGTTAACAGGATTTTGTCCCCGTCACAAAATAGGGTACTGTATACAGCTTGTAAGGTAACAGATTAGCTAATTGTTAATATGGATTAGAGCATATCAGGTGAAATAAGGGTTTTAAATCTTTCTGGTTATTTGTTTTCATAAGTTACCTTTGAACACCGCTGAATCTTTTACTAAACTCTTCATAGATACGTTTCCTGTATGTTTTCAATTACACTATAACATAATAGCAATTGAAAACTCCCTTGCTTTATTTTAAGTTATTGTTGCTCTTCAAGAGACATTCCGATACAATGAAAATCTAATAATTTATTTAATTTGATAGCATATGCTTCTCGTTAATGAAATGAATGGTCATTTAAGAGAAATTACTATAGTAAATAATTAAGTGACAACCTTCTTTAAGCGTCGCCATAAACTTTTACTATTAACTTTTGTTTCAAATAAAGTGGCAATATTGACGACGAGAATACAAAGTCTACATAATCAATCAATGAAATAAACAACATGCTATGCGGTTTAATTTAGAAAGGCTAAATAATTATTATGATTATTTATACTAGGCACTAGTCATGTTGTGGTTGACTGACGCTTGACCAAAAATATCCTGTGGTAATATTGCTGAAACTTTTTCCCTTTCTCGGCTACTGGTAAGATTTCCCATTGTGTTACAGTTGAAAATAAATATGTGTATCATTTTATTATTTAATTTTCTATATCCTTAATTAGTCAATGACATCCATAAGAACTATTACAATCATTTCGTAGGTAAGAGCGTATAAGTACTGTGATGAATGTCGAAGGAAAAGAAATAAGTAAGGATCGTAGCAAGTGGAAATACCAAGTAATATCTGTCTACCACTACGGGAAATAGGTATGACTGTATTTATTTAAATACTCATCCTCATTTGCTGTCAAACATTAGTTTATTTTATAATGGCTAATAGAAAACATTCTGTCCGTAGTGTAAGTTTTATTTGGAAAAAAAAAAAATATTTGTAGTTGCGAAATGTCAATTTCTATGAGAATAGTGTGATTTCAACTAGTTTCCTAGGGGCGCTTTTCACGTTTGGCATTGACATTCTTTTTGAATTTTAGAAATTGAATTTCTAAGTTTTAAGTTTCTAGGCGCCAGAAATATGGTTCAAAATTTTGATGAGTGTCTGATTAGAGAAGTGTAGGCGAATCTCTCTGGATATAAGGCGAACTTATTCGTGACATTTCTGGGAAGAGAAAGAAGAATAGAAGTTTTTACAATGAAAACCACACGGTACCTACTGATGCCACGTTCCAATATTCTTAAAACAATTCGTTTTGCCATAGGTAGTTATATTTTAACACGTTTTATCGTAGGATAAATGTCAAATTTTAAATATCATCTAAAACAAGTCGTCAAATTATTGGATTGCGGCGCAAATGGAACTATGACCAAAACATACAAAAAGAATACATCTTTATTATTGTTCTGCCCTTCTCAATATCAGGTTTCTTTCAAGTCTTCCTCTTCCTACAAAACAAAATTAGCTAGAACTGATTTCAAATTCAACCATATCATATTGTATTTAACATACCTAGTACGTCAAAATTTTGTGATTAGCATTAAAAATCGATAATTTTGCGGAGTTATCATGAAAATATCAGAAGTTTAAGTTAAAGGTTTGTTCAGTCTAGCAAAATATATGACGATTTTAGTACCTTGCCATATTAAGGTTTAATGTAAATTATTTGTTTTGCGGACTAGATTCTGGTGTAGGACATTGTGACAAGGTACTAAAATTGTCATATATTTTTGCCGGTTCTACCTCTTTTTCATAATAATAATAATATATTATATAAAAACAAAAGTGTCTTAGAATCCGGTAAATCACTTAGGGTGAGTTTTTTGATCCGTAGTAATAGTTAAAATCAATAGCGTCAAAGAATACGCCAAAATGTATGACGTCAGCTTGACAAATGGTTAAATTTGCGATAAAAATTTGAAGCAATGTACCATCAGCTGTGCCGCCAGCCGCCATTTTACTAATCCCAGCATCGAGTTGTGATTAAATTGTCTTTGATTATTTTACTAAAGTAATATTTGAAAATAGGACTATTGGACAAGCTGTCATAATAAGTCATCATACGTTTTCGCCATTGGTCCATATTTTAACCTACTGGTCAACCTGACCACGGATCAAAAAACTGACCATTAAGACGGCTTTGATTAAACTTTATCGTTGTTCGAAACTTGTTCCGAGAGGCAACATTTTCCATTTAAAGCAATATAATTTCCATATTCAAATAAAAATATATCGTTAACATTCGGTGACACACGATATTATTTAATTTTTTTGAGGTTTTTTTCATGTTGTCAAAGATCGGTCCGATTATTGTTAACGGCGTCACCACCTACGGTCCTAATAAGTCCCGCCTTGATGGCGTAGTGATTGAAAATGAAATAAAATACAAATAATCGCCGATTCGTACGCTTTTTTTAAACAAGGCTACCTTCGCCATGGTCAGTCCATGGATGGGTGACCAAAACTTTCAGTTCCTCCTTCGGAATGCACGTGAAGCCGTTGGTCCCGGTCGTTATAACAACCGTTCTACCCACCGCATCGCATTGGACCATGTGAATGGCACATACTGTGTTTCTTTAAGTTGGGACGTAGTGGGACGTTCATTGACTGGTGACCATATGAGTCCACTGTTGAGCCCAAACTTTTTGTATGATTAAAATACAAGAGTAGTATACAAGGTTCAGGCCTTGCGTGTTTAAGTGAATCGCTAGCAATCTATACAATAAAACTGTAGAGGTCGAATATGAAAAAAAAGCTTAATAAAATGCTTAATATTAAATGCTTAATACATAGAAAAAAATGCTTAAAATCAAGTCAGGGGGATGTAAAAAGAGGGAAAATACCAAAAATGCTTAATTTTTTTTTGTTTCTCTGTCTGTTACCTACAGGCTAATCTCCGAAACGGCTGGACCGATTTCAATAAAATTTTGCATGGTGATACCTTATATCCCTGGTCTACATCTTAGATACTTAGGCCCAATTGCGCGTTCGAGAGTTAGCACCTAACCCTGGGGTAAATATATGGGCAAACCCTGGGTTAGGCGCTAACTCTCGATCGTGCAATTGGGCCTTATTATTCCGGAAAATTTAAGGGTTCCCGTGGTAGTTAAAAAACCAGTAACCGTGGACGAAATCGCGGGCAACAGCTAGTTATACTATAACATTATTACTTACTTTTAACTTAGATAAAATCTGAAGAGTTGAGACCTTAGGAATACAGTAATTAGTTTCGGTTAAGGAAGTGCCTATGGTTGAGAGCGCTCGAGGGTAAGTGTTGCAACAACTGACCGATATATTGGGTCCTTACCTATGAAATTGGTGTTTTTATTCTGTCTTAGCAATTTGTCCGTAACTATTAAGTTTCAGAACATTCTTATAAAATTATTGCCTCTTCTAAAAATAGACCATATATTTGAGCTCGTATTATTTAATTTGATAATTTTTTGTAAGTTTAATTGTGTTAAAATTAGACACAAAGACAGTTATTTTTAACTGCCCCCCGAATACATCATTTGATTTGCATTAACATAAAAACGATGAATAATTTTTCACACACATATTGCTAAAACTTGTCTAATGATACATACCAAATATTATTATCTCTGGATTTGTCATTGTGAAGAAAACTGATAAAATGTAAGTATGTAAAATGCAGACATCCCCAAAATCTCCATACAAAACACCAATTTCATAGGTAAGGACCTAATACATATTAACATAGATGGCGCAAATGCATGTACTGCACACACACACAATCATGCCTGCAATTCCCGAAGGGGTCGGCAGAATCCAAGAAGCACTGTGTTCCTTAAGACCACATTTAGACATACAAAAATTCGGTTTGGTCAGATGAAAATCGAGAAAGAGTAGTAACAAGTGGCTAGCTCATCGCCTACACAATCACAGACCCAGTACCCAATACGCCCTTAGCCGCCTTTTACGACATGCTAGGTACTACGCAAGCGCAAGCATATGTACTGCGCGTGTCGAAAATCCAGACCAAACGCTCCTCCACGACTCGGTACGCCTGAGCCGAGGTAGGCCTTTAGAGGGTACCCTCAGGACGTCTGCTGATCCCCGAATCCGGCTGGAGCGCCCTGGAGGCTCGTGGAAGCGGGACCCTCTAGGAGGATGCCTTCTAGAGAAACACCCTCCAGTGAAAAACCCTCCGGACAATCGGTTATAGTTTCGTTTATTATGAATATATGGCTCGTCTTACACCACAAACGGAAGTTAACATAAATTTTCGTTTATTACTTCTAAAACTATCTAATAGTCATTTTTAAATCCAATACATTTTCAATCGCGAATCAACTTGTTGTTTTTCAATATAAACACTCTTCTATGAACAATCTTCCGTAAATTGTTAATTCTGGTAAATTTTTATGTTTTATGTATACCTATTAACACTATAATTGGGAACTTGCTGTTGCCTGCGACCTAATCCGCGGTTATTATGATTTTTTAACGATCCCACGGGAACCCTTTAATTTTTCGGAAAAAAAAGTATCTAAGGTGTTGACCAGGGATATAAGGTATCACCATGCAAAATTTCATTGAAATCGGTCCAGCCATTTCGGAGATTAGCCCGTACAAACAGACAAACAGACAGAGAAACAAAAAAATAAATAAACAATTTTTGGTATTTTCCCGCTTTTTACATCCACTGACTTGATTTTAATTATTTTTTTTCTTATGTACAGACATTCAACCTCTACAGTTTTATTATATGTATAGATTTAATATTTGGTTACAACCATTTTACAACATTAGTATTAATAACTATGGTAATAAATCAAATAAATCATAGTTATCATGATTTATTATACCTCATTTTATGGATTTACTGATTTAATAAGAATACCTAATTGCTAGTTGAACCGGTTACAAATTCTTTTGGAAGCAAATCTAAATATAATTGATTTATCGATTTATACGTATTTTAGGAACGGATAGTTTGAATATGATTATATTAAGTGTGGTTTTTCAAAACTTCCTCGTGACCTCTCAATGGTCAACAAACCAGACACAATAGAAACTGTTTGCGAGCACCGGTGTTCACGCAGACCCTAAAGGTGTTAAAAAGTCTTTATGTCTTAATGATGATGATGAATCGTGAAGGAGTAGTAACAAGTGGCTAGCTCATCGCCTAGACAATCACAGACCCAGTACCCAATACGCCCATAGTCGCCTTTTACGACATGCTAGGTAAGAAAAGCAGTTGGCACATTCTTTTGAACATGAAACATGAAATTATTTGCGATAATTTTAACTGTCTTCAAGCAATGGTGTTCACGCAGACCCTAAAGGGATTAAAAAATCTTTATGGGCCCTACATTAATATTATCACGACAATATTATTCCCGAAGTGGTTTAATTGACCAATAATTTTGTTTTTTTTTTGTTAATTGTGCTAGCTTTAGCTAGAGCTATAATATTTATTTTATACGTATCTCATAAGTTTTGTATATTTAACCCTTTTTTACGGAGACAAAATTATGTTTACGGACCACACCTACCGCTGGCTAGGCGGTAGGCGTGTGTGGACTCGCTCGGCGTTGGCAATTAATACCCACTTAAACTTCCCGATATATCCTCCTTGCCCTTCCGTGGGCGACCCGGGGTCTGTCGAAGGAATTCTCCCAGCCGTTTAATGTAACGTTTCCCATTAAATAAATAAATAATAATAAATAAATATCTTCCACTAGGTGTACCAGGAGTAGTCATTAAATGACATTCTTTCTGTTCATCAGTTTTTATTGCGTTCATGATCTATTTAACCATCGTCCACAGCCTATAAATGTCCCACTGCTGGGGACAGGCCTTCCTCATGAGGAAACATATGAGGAGTATGGGTCGTAACACCACCACGCTGACCCAATGCGGGTTGGTAGGTAGAAACGGTCGCAATAGCGACCAGGACCAACGGCTTTACGTGCCTTCCGAAGCACGGAGCTCGAGATCACAAATATTTGGTCACCCATCCGCGGCTTGACCATGGCGATAGCAGCTTTGTTTTCAATCGAAAGCCATTGCGTATGAACCACTACGCCAGCGAGCTATTTAACCATACATATATATAATCATTGATAGGTAGGCAGAGATCATACATATATCTCCACTTGCTAGATTCCCGGCACACACTCTACCTATAAAGAAGCCGCGGGTTTATCCCACCGCCTGTACCACTGAGTTCACGTTGTGCCCGGTGCACGGCAACAGGCTCGCCACCTGTTTCATGGGGACTTAACATATCTGGCGAAATGTGGGCGTTAACACCTCTGCCCACCCCTTTGGGGAGAAGACGTGAAAAGCTTGCTCCTATGTATATTTAAGGAAAATTAGGCATTAAAATAGCTTTCGTAAAGTATATTTCTCTATGTAACATATTTCGAAATAAAAAAAATGTTTTAGACTAATAGCCGCCAAAGCAAGCGTTAAAAATACAAGTAACACTGTAATAACTATGCAATAAAATTATTATTATTATTATTAAAAATAAAGCTTGCTTTGACTTCCCTTCAACGGCGGATCCAGGGGGGGGGTCATGGGGGTCATGACCCCCCCCTGAGCTGGTTCTAGGACTAAGGTCGACCACTAATTGTACATAATGATTTAATCATACATTTTTTCACCATACAGATTTTATGTAACTTCATACCTTCAATATTTCAATCAATCAATCAGCCTATTGTCGTCCACAGCTGGATATAGGCCTTCCCCAATGATCTCCACAACTCGTGGTCCTGCGCCGCCTGCATCCAGCGACTTCCTGCGACCTTCGCCAGATCGTCGGTCCACCTTGTTGGGCGCCTCCCTACGTTGCGCCTCCCAGTACGCGGTCGCCACTCGAGAATATTTCCGCCCCAACGGCCGTCAGTTCTATGAGCAATGTGCCCTGCCCAATCGCTCGCTTAAGGTTCGAAATTCTGTAGGCTATGTCGGTGACCTAGGTTCTCCTGCGAATCTCCTCGTTTCTGATTCGAAGACGCAGAGAAACTCCAAGCATAGTCCTCTCCATTGCCCTTTGAGTGACCTTGAGCCTTTTTATGAGGCCCATTGTAAGCGGCCATGTCTCAGTACCGTTAGGCATAACTGGCAACACGCACGAGTTGAAGACTTTTGTCTTAAGACACTGCGGTAGATGAGCCGAGAAAACGCTGCGTAGCTTCCCGAACGCTGCCAAGCCGAGGTGGATTCGTCGATTGACCTCTTTCTAGAAATTGGACCTACCTAGTTGAACTACTTGTCCCAGATATACATGCTCGTCAACAATTTCCAGTGTTGAGCTTCCAACCTTCACAGGAGAAGGACCTCCAGGTCTTAGCCATGACCACGATATCATCTGCAAAACGAAGGTGAGTCATGTACTCACCGTTTATATTGATGCCATGTCCTTCCCAGTCCAGAAGCTTAAACACGTCCTCCAACGCAGTTATGAACAGTTTCGGCGATATGACGTCGCCCTGTCTCACACCTCGCTGGAGCTTAATTGGTTTTGAGTTCTAGTCCTGAAGACGAACAGACAAAGTGGCGTTTTCGTACAATGACTGCGCAACACTTGGATGTATCGATAGTCTATTAGGCATCTCTGGAGCGACTGTAGCACGGCCCAGGTTTCGACAGAATCGAAGGCTTTCTCATAGTCCACAAAAGCTAAGCACAATGGCAGGTTGTACTCTTCGGTCTTCTGTATGACCTGGCGCAGCGTATGGATGTGGTCTATGGTACTTAAGCCTTTTCGGAATCCAGCTTGTTCGGGAGGGTGGAAGTCGTCAAGCCTGCGCGCGAGACGATTCGTTAGGACTCTCGAAAACAGCTTGTAAACATGGCTTAGGAGCGTAATTGGTCTGTAGTTCTTCAATTGGGCCCCGTTACCGTTCTTAAAGAACAGTGACCACATGCCATGCTTTTGGCGTTTTTCCTAAGCGTATGATGGAGTTAAATAGCTCAAACTCCAAAGTCATTTAATCAAATTTAATTATCCTAAAATTGATCGTCAGAAATTTAGCCACTCAAGAGCTTTCAGGATCGCTCTTCCACCGGCTTTTAAAAGCTCTGCTGTAATTCCATCATCACCCGGTGCCTTGTTGTTCTTAAGCTGTTTGTGAACCAAACTGATCTCTTACAGGCTGACGTCCGGGATGTCTTCGGTGTAGTGTCGGGTTAATTTGGCTCTAGGTTCTGTAGCCCGAGTGATAGGAATGCTCGATTTCGCTTAAAGCTGTCCATAGAAATTTTCAATATCCGCCATAAGCTCAGGTCGGGTTGCAATAGTTCTGCCGTCCTCTGTCTTCAACTTTCACAGCAGACTCTGTCCAAGTGACAGATCTCTTGCGAACACTTTGGAGCCTTTTTCCCGCTCGATTGCTTCTTTAATACGCTCAGTATTAAATCGGCGTATGTCGCGAGTCAGTGTCTTTGAGATCTGTTTGTTGAGCTGCTGACATAGAAAAGTATCATCTGATGACCGCAGAACTATCTCGCGCCTTTCCGCCATCAGCTTTAGTGTTGGCTCGAAAATTTCTTTCCTCTTTTGGTACGACTTTGAACTTCCCACATACCGTTTGGACAGTTTTCACGAACCTGTCATTATATATGTTCACATCTGTGCAGTCCTCCAGGCAATCGAAGCGATTTGGCAGTTCGAGTTGAAAGTGTTCGGGGTTCTGAATTTGGATGGCTTCAGGACGAAGCGTGGACTTCATCAGTCGATACCTCTCAGATTTCAAGTTCAGATTTAATGAGCCTCTTACCATTCGGTGATAGCTCCCCGTGTTTAACGAATTGATCACTGGAACATCATTAAATATCTGAGTCATAGTCGACAACATGAAGTGAATCTCGTTTCTTGTCCTACCATCTGGACTTTTCCTGGACGACTAAACGTCAACATATCATAACATAGTTCTAAGCTAAAAAAACTAAAATTTCTGTTTATAATGTACACTTGAAAAACTTTACAAATGTAAAGTTTTTCAAGTGTACAATAAATAATAAATATTTTTAAGTACAGTACTTACGTACATTAATAAAATACCTACTTTTTACTTGTATCTACTTATCAAAATTAAATTATAATTTTTTGACTTGACCACGACTATGTGACCCCCCCCTGGCGCCAAAGCTGGATCCGCCCTTGCTTCCCTTATACACTGTGTAACGGGCGGGTGCAGTCAAAATGAAAAAATCAAAAGTGTATCCCGCCTGGACCCTATTTACAAAATATTAGAAAAATAAGTTAAATAGAAGTCGAGATATAAGACATCGAAATTAGAACATTGAAATGCCGCTATCGCTCCGCTTCTTTGACGTCGCCGCCGCAGCCTAAAGAGCCGCGAGTACCAGGCTCCCATGAGCAGGTAAGGAACATCATAATACGCAAATTTCGAAGCTGTGAACTCGTGACCCCGCTAGTGTTGTATTTCAAAGATGACGTAATAAATAAATTAATATAATTAAAATTGAACATTAAATTAAAGTTATTATTTAATTCTTATATTTTGTGTATAGAGTCCAGGTGGGATACCCTTTTGATTATTTCATTTTGACTACACCTGCCTGTTACACGCTGTAGAATATGAATAAAGTCAAAGTCAAAGATCTTTATTGCACCATGTTGTAACATAGATGTTATGTAATGAATGGACACAAACATGACCCTGCTCGGGCACAGCAGGTAGACGCTATACATCAGTTCTTATAACTAAATTAATACAATCATATAAAATAATATTCTTAAATCAATGTACGTATTTATTCTTATTATAGTATTTATCACATATGACCTACTTTGTCCTTGTACATATTCATAAAACCATTATTCAATACCACTGGATTATTATAAATTATTAAAACATTACATTATATTATTATATTGGGTCCTTACCTATGAAATCGGTGTTTTTTTTCTCTCTTAGTATTTTGTCTGTAACTATTAAGGTTCAGAGTATTCCCAAAAAAAATGACCTCGTCTAAAAATAGATAGACTATATTTTTGAGCTCTTTTGATTTGTTTTGATAATTTGTTGTAAGTTTAATTGTGTTAAAATTGGACACGGAGACAACTCTTTTTAAGTGCCTCCCGAATACATCATTTTATTTGCATTCACTTAAAAACGATAAATAATTTTTATGAAGTGTGATATTACACATATTACTAAAGCTTGTCTAAAGATAGATGCCAAACATTATTATCTTTGGATTTGTCGTTGTGAAGAAAACTGAAAAAATTTTAGTATGGAAAATGCAGAATTCCCCAAAATCTCCATACAAAACACCTATTTCATAGGTAAGGACCTAATATTAAGAACTATTTTAACCTTATAAATTTTAACTAATTAGTATTTATTGAAATATTCTCTAGGAACTCCTGCAGTGAATAAAAACATTTTTGAATAAGACATTCCTTTAATAATGTTTAAATTTTTTTTTTCTCATCTTTGATACTATTAGGTAAGTTGTTATAAATTCTCACACACATCAAGATGGGACCACTACGAAACATTTCTAAATTGCTATTTGGATGGGCTAATTTATTTTGTGGTCTAAGATTTTGGGGACGTTTATGACACGGAAAAAAGTCGGGATGTTTGCGGACAAACTCACAAACAGAATATATATGGATGGTAGGGTTAGTATATTAAGCTTCGTAAAATATGGTTTGCAGCTATCCCTAACACATAATTTTTTTTTAAATTCTTATGCATCTCTTTTGCAATCGGAAAAGTTTATCTACTCCTATGCCATTACCCCACACCAAGACACTGTAAGTAACCCATGAGTGTGCGTAGGCATAGTATGCATTTTTTGCTGAATCAAAATCTGTTTGTATTTTTAGTTCTCTTAATGCATATGAAAATCTTGATAGTTTGAATGCAACTTTATCTACGTGTTCTTTCCAATTTGTATTTGAGTCTATGGTCAGTCCTAAGAGGGGATAATTATTGACTAGTTCTATTTTCTAAGAATGAGTAAATAGAACTAGTCAATAATTATCCAATAATTATTAGTCAATAATAATTATAAAATTGGAAAGAACACGTAGATAAATTGCACTCAAACTATCAAGATTTTCATATGCATTAAGAGAACTAAAAATACAAACAGAATTCAAAATTTATTTGCAGTGGTGAATAAAATGTGTGATTCATCGTTTTATAGTCATAAATTCATTTCTTATATTTTGCCATAACCCGTTCCATCCCAAACAGAGCAAAATCTCGAAGAATGGACCCTTTTTCAAGAGTGACAAATATTGTTACTTAAAACAATTTTAGTTAAATACATTGCATTCGTAAAAGTTATAGCTTAAAATAAATATTTCATTTCACTAAAAATCTTAGTTAACAATTCGTTGAACTGTTCGTTGCATAATGTTCAAATGTGTCAATGTCTGCGCCATAATAAGCATTTTAAAAAGAATAACGAGTAAAATATTGACATTTTACATGTGGTTACACGCAGTTTTAAAGCCGTCGTAAAATATCATCATAACTGACACACAAGAAGTATAGACCACGTGAAACCACAATAGGATAGTACTGGCAATTTCAAAAACTACACGCGCAATTTTATATAGACTCTAGGCCTTATTTTTCACGAAATAAGGGTGTTGTGCTAGTCAAAGTGTAAAGGTGTAAGCGATGCTGATTGTACAAGTAAAAGAAGAATAAGAACTGATTTGTCACGTTCGTCATGCATATTAGTATACTTTTGCTCCAAGTTCGTTTATGTCAACTCGTTGTTGAGGATCTTCATGCCTATTTCCTGTAATCGTAAAGTTTTATATGCTGCTACCACTTATTGTTATAACACTAACTGATCACATATATATGTCGCAGGGAAATGAGGATACCAGGGAATTCCCGAAATCCCTAGGATACCACGAAATCACGGTTGATGTCGAATATTCTCGATTATTACTACTTCTTACTTAATATTGGGTCCTTACCTATGAAATTGGTGTTTTTATTCTGTCTTAGTATTTTGTCTGTAACTATTAAGATTCAGAGTATTCCTAAAAAATAATTACCTCGCCTAAAAATAGACTGTATTTTTGAGCTCTTTTGATTTGTTTTGATAATTTGTTGTAAGTTTAATTGTTTTAAAATTGGACACGGAGACAACTCTTTTTGAGTGCCTCCCGATTACATCATTTTATTTGCATTCACTTAAAAACGATAAATAATTTTTATGAAGTGTACACATATTACTAAAGCTTGTCTAATGATAGATGCCAAATATATTATCTTTGGATTTGTCGTTGTGAAGAAAACTGATAAAATGTTAGTATGTAAAATGCAGACATCCCCAAAATCTCCATAAAAAACACCAATTTCATAGGTAAGGACCTAATATGTTTAGTGATATGTCGTTTCACTAAACAAAATCTAGTGAAATGTCAGAAAAGTGGATACAGCTGACTAAAAATCTGGCTACCAGTAGAGAAACAAGTTTTCAACAAAAAAAGAGTTACTATTTTCATATTTTGTGTTAGGTTAAGGTTGAATATTCTCAGTAAGAAGTAGTAATAATCAGGAATATTCGAAATCAACCGTGATTTCGTGGTATCCCTAGGGATTTCTTGAAATCCCGGTATCCTCATTTCCCTACGACATATACATATCATAACGCCTCTTTCCCCGAAGGGATAGGCAGTGGTGTAAAGCCACATTTCGCCGCATATGTTTAAGTCTCCCTGTACCAGGTAGCGAGCTCTGCACCGGGCACTGTGTGAGGCAATCGATAATCATAATCACCAACATCACTAAATGATCACACCAGTATTCACCAGACTAAAACTTCTTCGACTGGCCTCATTATCATCCGCTGTCACAATATGTAACTCAACATTATGCAAAGCGTGGACGGAACCCTTGCAGTTTCTTGCCTGTAATTTCTCTTGACAAGGCCTCCCGGTGGTGTACTGGAAGAATGTAGAGGTGAACAAGTATTGTAATTCATTTATTTTTGTTATTTTTGTAATGTTTTCACCAGTCATAAGTGTAACTACTTGTTACCTAATGAAAAAGAAAGAATTTGAATTTGAACTGCTGGACACAATGACATGAAAAGGGCGATGCTCGGAGTAACTCTGCAGGACCGTCTTAGGAATGATGTGATCCGACAGAGAACTAGAGTCACCGACATAGCCTACCGTATTAGCAAACTGAAGTGGCAGTGTCCTGATCATATTAGCCGTAGAACTGACGACCGTTGGAGTCGTAAAGTTCATGAGTGGAGACCGTGACTCGGCAAACGCAGTGTGGGACGCCCTGTGACAAGATGGGATGACGATATTCGTAGGTTGGCTGGAGTTGGCTGGATGAGAACGGCTGAAGACCGAGAGCGGTGGCGTGCATTAGGGGAGACCTATGTCTAGCAGTAGACAAGTAGAGTATGTTGATGATGATGATGGACACAATGACAATGATCAGTTGTGCGCTGCCCGCATCCAGTGACTTCCCGCGACCTTCGCCAGACTATGTCCACCTCGTGGGGACTTTCAATGTGCCTCGCCACTTTGAAGCTTTTTCTGCTTCAACGGCCGTCAGTTCTACGAGCAATAAGCTGAAGATAAGCGTTCCAAAATGGAGAAACTTATCAGGATGGGCCGAAACCATACGCTGTCTGGATTAATGCAGATCGGTTGGAAGAAACAGTAGCAATAACAACCAGCACCAATTACTGAACGTATCTTCCGAAGCACGGAAGATCTCGAGATCACGAGCATTGATTTGGAAGCGGCAATGTTATCGGAAAAAATTCTAAATAAATTTATTTTTTTGAATTTTTTTTCAAACAGTAAGTAACGAATAATTTGTCACATTTTAACTTTGAATTAAAAGAATTGTATTAAATGTGTCTTTCTGTCTTTCACGAGCATTGATTTGGAAGCGGCAATGTTATCGGAAAAAATTCAAAATAAATAAATTTTTTTGATTTTTTTTTCAAACAGTAACGAATAATTTGTCACATTTTAACTTTGAATTAAAAGAATTGTATTAAATGTGTCTTTCTTTGGAAACTAATATAAGGATAAAATACAAATATTTATTGCAGACCAAGTGTAGATACAGAGATGTGATTAAATTCTAAGGATTTTGTGAGAAAAATACTCATAGGAGTTCACACAGTGGTATAATTCGACAGACAGATAGTAAACAAAAGTTATGACATATATAAAAACAATTTAAACTATAGAATATATATGTCATATCAAAACTAGCCAGGGTGGTATATATTAAAAAGATACTCTAAAAATAGGTTTGGTCTAACATTAAATAATACGCACTTATTACTAAAATATGGTGAAAGTTTTTTTTTTTACCAAAAATCAACATAGTTTTGGTCTATGATGTTTTCAGTGTTTTCCGACCAGCTGATCTTACGTAGTGCGTGACTCATTGTATTGTCTTATATTTGTGTGAAAACTGAAGAACCTACATTGTCACGGGTTTTCCTTGCGTACTCTTTGGTGTTGACTAAAGAATTACTAATTGAATGACTTCGTAAGAGTTCTTTGTTGGAGACCCGATTGGGGCAGCTGACTTAAAGGCTACATTCATAAGTTAAAAGGACATACATACGTACATACAATCATGCCTGTAATCCCCGAAGGGGTATGCAAAGTCCAAAGAGCACTGTGTTCCTTAAGACCACATTTAGCCATACAAAAATTGGGTTTGGTCAGATGAAAAATTGTGAAAGAGTAGTAACAAGTGGCTAGCTCATAGCCTTCACAATCACAGGCCCAGTACCCAATACACCCTTAGTCGCTATTACGACATGCTAGACAAGAAAAGCAGTTGGCACATTCCTCAAAGAATCATAATTATTTAAATGCCAAGCCAATATGTTGTACGCCGGAAAGCCTTGCAATGGACAAAATATATCGAGGGTTTCCCCAAAGCAAAATTAGTGAATAATAAATAAAATGTCGATGAAATGTTGGATATAAAGTTTCGCATAATATTGTTTCGGCTTACGTCTGCAAGATGATGTTTCTGACGTCACGCGAATGCGTCACGAAGTAAAAGTTACAACACTGAAGTGCGTTATGGAATTATGACGGAAGAGAATTCAGATATGGAATTATGACAAAAATAAATGAATAATAACACAATTATAAGGGTGCTTTTCCACCAGAGCTCTGTGAGGTAGCGAAGCGTTGTGTGAAGAAGAAAAGAACCAATAGCATGGCACCATTTTGCGGGCCACGTGAAACGAAGCAATCCCATTGGTCTATTTTTCCTCGCACACAGCATAGCTACCTCGCAAAGCTCTGGTGAGAAAACACCCCAAAGCTGACGTTCTTGTTACGCGTTAGCGTAGATGAGGAGACTTTACAAATTCTTTTTTTTCTATACAGGGAATGGCCTGTAATAAGAGCAATAAATTTTATCAATGGCTCTAGTGAGTATACGATGTTACCTTGACCTTATCTCAGTGCTCCAAAGTGCTTAAATTCAGAGATATAGTAGTTCAAAGTTGCAATTCATAATCAATGAATTCCAACATCACTAAATTAGCACAATTTTGATAGATATTTATTGATAGATATATATTTTGGTGCAGGTCATTTATTAGTACTGGAGCGACCGTTTAACAAAAAATCCACAACAAAAAAAGCAGAATCTATCTCTCTCTTAATGTATGATTCGAAAAGAGGAAAGCCTTAAGCATAAGAGTTCAAACAATTTACTTACAATAATGTTTGATAAAATATTCGTTAGTATTCTGTTCCCAAAACTAACAGGTTTTAGAATGGCAAACAACAGGAACTGGATTGACCTTAAGCAAAATTGCTATAACGAAATATACGCATAGTCAACGTCAGATTTCCTATAGATTATGACAGGATCATTAGGAGTAATATGTAATTATTTAATGAATAATCCCATAAGGATAAATACATTTGATTTATAGAGTGTAAGCGTATATTGATTGCTTTATCTGATCCTTTTATTTATGATCATTTAATAGTACAGCTCTCGTAATGGTAAACGATTACTATGATTACCATGTAATGATATTTAACAACTGTTTATATATTTAGAAGTGTACATTTTCTTTGAAATATTTTCTGAGACACACATTAATTCAATTTCCTTTTGTTACAAACTTTTAATATGAAATAGATTCAAGAGGTTAATTATAATATTTTCCAACATTTCTTTAAATTATATCAAGCTTTCACAATAAGGTTGGCTAATATTTTTCTCAAGAAGACTGTGAAAAGAAAATGGTTTAAAAATGAAACTTCAGTAAAATTGTGTAGTACAGTAATAATAACCACGTTCACTCGTATGTGGGAGTTTATACGAAAAAAGATTTATGATCAAAAACGTAACACAGAAATATTTGTATAAAACCCAAATTCTTGATCTTAATGAAAATTCTAACTTAAGGGCTTTGTTTAAATTTCAAAAAGCCTTATCATTTATAATAAATGTATTGAAATGACATTTATTTACTTATTTATTGTATCATAATGTACATACAACAGGTCTTAACAGGTAAATTTTGACAACATTAAGAACCCGAAAATGAACAGCTGACGTAATAACAGTCTAACATAGTATATGTCTTTTTAGGAAGAATATTTATTTTTAATACACACAACACTAACATACATATAGACCCAGGACTTCTACAAATCTAAGCACCGCTTTTCCTCTCTCCTCTCTCGAATACGTTTCTGATAAATTACCTTACAAACTTTTCCGTATCTTTTTTCAGATCCGTTAACAGTTGTTTTTTGAAATTATCTGCTGAATTAATAATAGAGTCGTGTGGTAGCGGCTCATTAAATGAACACTACCAACCCATCTCTTCCTTCGTCGTAAAAGGCGACTAATGGTCTTAGAACTACACAACCATCCAATAGCTTATAGCGGCGACGGGCTCACCACCTGTCACGCTGAGTGCAGTCACTGCTTGGGGTGAAGCGCGCACTTTGGCAGTGGACTGTAGTTTCTAATGTCTGACTAACTCTTAAGAGAGAATAGTCGTGATTATATGTATGTATGTATAAATAATAATTTGGAGGTTGTGAACCCGGCAATAAGAATCCCTACAGCGGGCTAATCACTTCAACGTATAAATTCAAAACTGGATCAGTATTTGTTTGGAAATACGAAGTCAGTATCAGAAACTTAATTTTTGAAGAGGTTGTTACCCTCAACCTTATATACTTTCAATGAGAGGAGGGAAATGGGCAGACGGTTTATACTTAACTGATTTGTACGAATAGAACCTTACAATGACAAAGTACTAAAATAGTCATATCTTTTTGCTGGTGACTGCACAATTTATTGGGTCCCTACCTATGAAATTGGTGTTTTTATTCTGTCTTAGCAATTTGTCCGTAACTATTAAGATTCAGAGTATTCCTAAAAAATAATTACCTCGTCTAAAAATAGACTATATTTTTGAGCTTTTTTGATTTGTTTTGATAATTTGTTGTAAGTTTAATTGTGTTAAAATTGGGCACGGAGACAACTCTTTTTAAGTGCCTCCCGAATACATCATTTTATTTGCATTCACTTAAAAACGATAAATAATTTTTATGAAGTGTGATATTACACATATTACTAAAGCTTATCAAATGATAGATGCCAAATATTATTATCTTTGGATTTGTCGTTGTGAAGAAAACTGAAAAAATTTTAGTATGGAAAATGCAGAGTTCCCTAAAATCTCCATGCAAAACGCCAATTTCATATGTAAGGACCTAATATTAAATTTAGCGATTTTCGAAACGCGTTTTGTGTGGATTATAAATATTCGAGTCCGTTCATCGCTTAATGCTATCCTAAACCACTGATATACATTTCACATAGATGACGTAAATGCACGTGGTAAGCGTGTTCGAAAACCCTGACCAAACTTAACGGTTGGCCTCTGCTACTAGTCTGCGCGCGATTTAATAGCTGCAATAACTAAAATAAAGCCTCGTTTATATTTATTTATTTAACAATAAATTGTACACAAAATACAGAACAGGAGAACATTAAAAGACAAAAGGTAGGGCTTATTTCTAATAGAAATGTGTAACATCCCACTTGCTATAGAAGAAATGCTGACAAAAACAAAGCTAAGTCGCGTGTACAAAATAAATATATACCAAATATAAATAAAATACATATACTATTATATAAATACACACACACATATATACATAAACTATATAGACTACATAAACATACAATAAATGAACCGGATGTGGGATAATGATAAATCGGAAACAGAGAAGATAAAAGAGAGAAAAATTATTATATAAAATAGAAGCCACAATAAATAAATCGCTCGTCGCGTCGTCGCTCGTTGTGATAAATAAATAAATATCTTCAAACATTCACACCTATCAATTAACCCTATTTTAAGCAACTAGTGCTGCTTGTGTTACGGACACTAGATGACGGATAAATATATTTAATAGATAAATGCACATAAATATCCTGAATATATATAAACATCCAAGACTGGACAACAAATGCCTGAAAATTCATCACGCAAACATTTGCCCCCACCGGGGATGGAACCGAGAACCTCTCTAGATGGCGACGCCTTGAGACCGGCATACGTAGACCACTCCACAAGGAGGTCATCATCATTGGTTATGTCATCATCAGTTCTCTCCCACACAACATTACAGCTGATGTCACAGTAGATGTTAAAAAGTTGACACGCTTGCTTTCAATACAAATCGATAAACTGCATTATCTATGTAAATGTTTATCTATGGTACCAAAGGTACGTAGTGACTGTATATCAACGTAGTTTCCATACTGCCACATACGTTTACTACAGTTTGGTTTCCATTTTCGATATTGCGCAAAATCTAGGCTTATTCAAATTAGGTAAATGCAAAACTGGATTACAAATAATCTGGTAACTTTAGAACCGTGTGGTAGCGGCTTATTAAAAGAAAACTACACCAACCCATATCTCCTTGGGTGTCCTGAAAGGCGACTAATGGACTTAGAACTGCACAACATCCAAAAGCTTATAGCGGAGACGGGCTCACCATCTGTCACGCTGTGTGCAGTTACTGCTTGGTGAGCGCGGACTATGGCAATGGACTGCTTTTGCCTAGTCTCTGACTAACCCTTAGGGGATAATAGTCGTGATTACATGTATGTATGATAAGCTTAGTGCAACATAATTTATGTATAAAATTTATTTTTTATTTTTTTATTTTATTGGATCACCAACACAAGATACAGCCGTTTTCATTTACCTACATACAATTTGAGTTATATTAAATCACAGCATGCTTTTTTTAACATCCATATAATACGAATTAATAGAAAAAAACTGTTAAATAAATATTATGATTGTCAGTATTCTTATACTATGAAATTATTGTTGTTACTTATTTATTTATAACTTGGACTGCCGCAAAGGTGGGTCAACATCTTCCATCGTTTTTAAGAATTGGTTCCGGCTTTATTAATATAGTTTATGTCGAGTTCAGGAATATCTCGTGTAAGGCTGTTGTATAGATTGGTCAACCGAACTATGGGCGAAATTTGACCCATTCTCGTCCTCCAGCGCCTCGCTCTTAAAAGTCCACATGGATAACGTGGCATCCTGGCAGGAACATTAAATGCTACTTTTTTCATATAGGAGAGCTATCGATATCATCGTTTAATAATTTGTGTAAGAAAGACATATCCAAGCATTTCCGACGCAAATGAAATGGTTTCATGTAGAAATGTTTTAGTTTTGTTCCATATGAATTAGCTGATCTCGGTGCTCTGAAGCGATAAGCTAGATTACTTACGAATTTTTTTGTACTCGCTCTATTCGCTTTGAGTGTACCGCAAAACTTAAACGTGGACACCAAACGGAACAGCAATATTATAAAAATTAGTTAAGTGCCTTGTAATTCTGTGCCTGTTTTATTGTTTGTTAGTGATCCGTATTGTGTATGTAATAAGATTTAGAATAATCTTTAATTTATGGCCTTTAAATTACTAAAAAAACACTAATAATAAAATCTAATAAATAATATTTTTCTAATATTTAATATTAAATTGATGAATATGTTAATTTTATTAAGCCGCCACCAGATCTCTGCTTTGCCTGATGGTTGACTGTTAGAGAGCGGTATTAGTCGTTAAGTCCGCCATGTGTACATTTTTTTTTTGTAATGGACATGAACGCTTAAATAAATAAAGTATATTCTATTTATAAACTTGTTTTGGAATTTGTTTTTCATGTTGGTTATGTTATTTTTGTTGTTTTTATTTATATTCCCATGGAATATTTACTGCAGTCTTCTTGTACTGCAGTATATTTTAAGAATTTTCAGAGTAAGAATACGTACGTCGTCAGCCTATATACGTCCCACTGCTGGGCATAGGCCTTCCCCATGGAGAAACACATGAGGAGTATGGGCCGTAACACCACCTCGCTTGCAATAGCAACCGGGACCAACGGCTTAGCGTGCCTTCGGAAGCACGGTGGAGTTCGAGATCACAAAGTTTTGGTAACCCATCCAAGGCCTGACCATAGCGAAGGTAGCTTTGTTTTCGATCGAAAGCTAGAGCGTACTAACCACTACGCCACCGAGCTCCTCATTATACTCCTGCTCTATTATATATCTATCACACTTTACTTATATTCAATCGCAATGATATAAAGAGGTGTATTAGTATTCAAATCAGATATAGTATTCTTCTCTCCCTTATTTTCAAAGCGTCATACACTAATGGCCATGTTGATGGTTGTTGTGTTATTATTATTATATGTACGCATAATATGATATTTGTAATTACTGTACATTATTTTGCATACACCTTCAAGTAAATAAAATTATTCTAACACAGCAAAACGACGCGTAGTTTTTAAAGTAAATAAAAACAAAGAATACTTCTCCCCTGTTGATAAGTAACTCGTAGCTGTTGAGTTGCGTTAAAAAATACGAAAAACTAGTTGCCCGAGACTACGTCCGCGGTTATTATGCTTTTTATCTATCCCATGGGGACCCTTTAATTTACCGGGATAAAAAGTATCTTAGATGTTGACCAGGGATATAAGGTATCACCATGCAAAATTTCATTAAAATCGGTCCAGCCATTTTAACAGAAAAAGAAACAAAAAATTAAAAAAATATTTTTTGGTTTTTCCCTTCATCCTTCCATGTTTTATTTAATATTGGGTCCTTACCTATGAAATTGGTGTTTTTTTTCTCTCTTAGTATTTTGTCTGTAACTATTAAGATTCAGAGTATTCCTAAAAAATAATTACCTCGTCTAAAAATAGACTATATTTTTCAGCTCTTTTGATTTGTTTTGATAATTTGATGTAAGTTTAATTGTGTTAAAATTGGACACGGAGACAACTCCTTTTTAAGTGCCTCCCGAATACATCATTTTATTTGCATTCACTTAAAAACGATTAAAAATTTTTATGAAGTGCGATATTACACATATTACTAAAGCTTGTCTAATGATAGTTGCCAAATATTATTATCTTTGGATTTGTCGTTGTGAAGAAAACTGAAAAAATGTTAGTACGGAAAATGCAGATTTCCCCAAAATCTCCATACAAAACTCCAATTTCATAGGTAAGGACCTAATATATAGAGATGTCAATTTCATTGAGAAATGTTATTTTAACTAGTATCTGCTAGGGGCGCTTTTCACGTTTCCCAAACACATTTTCATTGTTGACATTCTTAACGCAACTCAAAGTGAGAAGTTTTTTACGATGAAATTTTTCACTAGGGATTCAATGATGAGTGAGCGAACGCAGGGCAACGGAAAAAGCCTGGCCGCGCTTACTTTGCATGCCCACGAATCCGGCTCGAGCGCCCTGGAAGCGGGACCCCTAGGGGGGATAACTTCCAAAAAGAAACCACTACAGTTCGCCTCTACAGGCTTGAGGACCCACCAAAGTTCTCGCCTTCTTTAAAAGATGTTGAGATGCAGCAAAATGGCGGGCATGCATGTAAGAATATTATAATATGATTGAATGGTGATCGGTGACAGATTGGGTAATATACATACATATAATGACGACTATTATCCCCTAAGGGTTAGTCAGAGACTAAGCAAAAGCACGTCAAAAGCAGTCCGCTGCCATATGCCGCGCTTCACCAAGCAGTGATTGCAAATGAGCTCAGCAAAAGGTGAGCCTGTTGCCGATATAAGCTATTGGATGGTTGTGCAGTTCTAAGTCTATTAGTCGCCTTTTACGACACCCAAAGGAAGAGATGGGTGGATAATATCTATACTTATAATAAAACTGTAGAGGTCGAATGTCTGTACATAGAAAAAAAATGCTTAAAACCAAGTCAGGGGAAGCAAAAAGAGGGAAAATACCAAAAAAAAAATTTTTTTTCTCTGTGGTGGTACGGTGGCTAAATGGCTGGTACGATTTCAATGAAATCCCTGGTCAATATCTTAAATACTTTTTTATTCCAGAAAATTAAAGGGTTCCCGTGGGATAATTAAAAAGCCATAGTAACCGCGGACGAAGTTACGGGCAACAGCTACACAGTTAGTACCCAATAATAGTGTTATTAGGTATACATAAAAAAAATATGAATTTACAAGAATGAAGAATTTACGGAAAATTGTTCATTGCAGAGTGTTTAATTTGAAAGAAAGAAAGAAAGAAAATAAATTTATTCGTCAACAGACACTTTACAAGAAATAACAATGTTATGTATAAAAAAATCTAAGTAAAAATCTGGTGACTGCAGAAGAACAGGTTGCCTGTTCAGCATAATGCCAGTCTTCGAAAAATCACTAAGTTGATATAGCGATTGAAAATGTATTGGATTTAAAATCAAAAATTTACTGACTATTGGCAAGCAAATACGTGACCTTGCCTGAAGAGGAATCCAACGGGTTTGATTTTACTTTTAAAAGTATTTTTTAGTATGTTGGAACCTGCTTGAGGACGGATTTGGATCGCAGTTCTTTTTTGTTCGTTTATACACGAGCTAGCTTTTTCTGCATCACTCGTTGCGATATTAAATTTGACAATTGTAAGTTATTTTTCCATACGCATTTATTAAGCTGACTGGTCTCACATTGCTGCAATGCACTTACATTGATAAGCTCATAACATTTTTTTTCATCCTCAAAACTAAACGTTTTTGATATTGATATGCAAATACAATTTTCGCCAAAGATAGACCCTAAATCTTTTAATCTATGAAGCTATTTGTATGGATTTTAAAGTTGTGATGTTTAAGGTCAATGTATGTATGGCTGTGCCATAGCAGTGCCTCTTCATATTTTATCTTGGCTTCTTCGGAAGATCAGTGTTGTGAGGACATTATGTTGTCACAACAATAAACTAAGTAGTAGCCATTTCTATGGCACATTTTTATTGTATTATGTGTACGAGATAATAAGTTAAGATGTCACAGAATAAATGCTTTTTCTTTCTTTCAAAATCAGTGTACTTGCCAAGACAAGTGTTAGTCACTTCATCAAGTAATGCATTGCCCTTCAAACCAAAACACAGAAACGCAATGAATGTTGGAGTTGTACAATAAATTACTACCACACGGTTCCACCAGGTCCATTCCATCCATTGGTGTAAATAGGTGGAACACATCTGGTCAATGATTAGCTTCAACAACTCCATAACGTGCCAACCCAAAGGAACCTTCTAGCGTCTGTGTATATTTAACGTTACCATACCATATAAGTATATTTAAGAAATTTTCGGGGTAGGAATGACCAGGCATTACCTAAGTCTGCGTACCCAATGCCTCTTTGAAGACGAACAAACCACGTGATACCACGTGATATTTTAGGTAAGGTAAACGCAGGTATTACCGCGGTAGTCAAAAGTGTGCAGGTATTACAGATGTAAGTAATATTATAGCAGTCTTATGCAATTAGAGGCATGTTTGACATAAAAATTAAACTTATATAAAATCTCGATATATAACGATAAAAGAACGATAAAGGGGATCATTTCTATTTTTCCATCTGGGTTCTCATGCCACTTTAAATAGGATACTGAAACAACACTCTTTCTAGGCCTGATAAGGTTGGAGATTTAGATATATTTCACCTTAGTGCACAAAAGTACAAAGCATCTGTTAAACTCATTGGCAAGAACTTAAACTCCCATTAATATTTTATAGTTAAATACAAATATTTTTGTAAAATAAGAAATATTTATATATTTGTAGTTAGATTAAATATTTTCTATTTTAGTCCAAATTGCATGCCGTGGCTGTCTTAAATTGAAAACAGTGCTTAGATTTAAAGGCTTTTAAAAATAGTGCATATGTATTTACGGTAAGTACATTTTTTTGTAGACTGCCCATAAATAATTAAATAAATAAATAATCCTTCTATAGTATGCTTGTAAATCGACAAAAGAAAATCTTGTTGCCATTTTTTTTTTCATAAAAATTACAGTTTTAGTCATTAATTCAAAAATCAAAACGGTTGAGCGTATGAAAGTGATTTCAAGAACAAAGTTGTCGGAAATATTGTGTTCTACAACACTTCAATATCATTGGAATTGTAGAAAACGACAAAATCACGAAAAACTGATTTTTTTGACATTTGACCTGAATAACTCATGACGCAGACACTAGATTTTATTAGACTTTTGAGACATCTTTTAGTACGCCAAAATGAAGGTGCACACATGTTTCCAACTTATCATCTCTCATTCCCTGGTTGACCCAATTTTTTGGTAAATATCTGTCCTACCCCTAAAGTGCATTATAAAAGCGCGTAGGCGCGGAGGAACAAGGCGGCCCGCGAGCTGAGGAGCAGGTAATTTTGAATGCTCGCCGCCGCCGCCGGCAGAGGCTGGCTCCAGCAAGCTGAAGCTACGGTGGTGAGCGTAAAACCATCTGCGACGATAAGCTCGCCTGAGACCGCCGGAGCCTCGAAGCCCCGGAGCCATGACAGAAACCACTATAACTTGAAATGTTGTACCGCAACACAATTCAACGTCAGCAGGCGAATGCATCTCGATGAAACGTTACAGCGACGAAAAGTTGTTATGTGAAAAAGTATTATGGGTTCCGATCCATATTGAAACACATTATAACGAATAGTTTCTTCGTTAATTTAATGCTTTCATGAAATGTATGTTCGATGTACCGTTTTTTTGTGAAACAAAATAAATTTACAGATTTTTTAGGAAACGTTTTTCGATGACATAAAACATTGATGAATAATTATTCGATGAAGTAAAATAAATGTATTAAAAATCGCGGATAAATTTTCGATGAACTGAAATTCGATAAAAAAAACTGTTAAAACACAGATTTTTATAGATACCCATATAATAAATAAATATCCCCAGACATTCACACCTATCATCTAGCTCCATTTTAAACAACAAATTAATGCTGCTTGTTTTACGTATACTAGATGTCCGTTAAATATATACAATCGTAAATTCCCTCCTCTGAACCCCGAAGGGGTCGACAGAGTCCAAGGAGCACTGTGTTCCTTAAGACCACATTTAGCCATACAAAAATAGGGTTGATCAGATGAAAATTCGTGCAAGAGTAGTAACAAGTGGCTAGCTCATCGCACAATCACAGACCCAGTACCCAAGAAAAGCAGTTGGTACATATTCAATTTGTGTCCCGGACCAACACGGGATTAGTTAAATATATTTAGTAGATATATGTATACATATAAATATTCAGAAAATAAACAATACGATAATAAACTATATAAACATCCAAGACTGGTGAACAAATGCCTGTATTCATAACACAAACATCTGTCCCCACCGGGCATCGAAGCCAGAACCTCTTGAGACCGGCGTACAGACCACTCGACCACGGAGGTCGATAGATATACCCATGCAGTTTGGTCGAAATTGTTCAAGTTGACGACCTCTAAGGTCTGTACGCCGGTCTAATGGCGTCGCCATCTCGAGAGGTCCTGGGTTCGATCCCCAGTGGAGGCAAGTGATGAATTTTCAGACATTTTTCTCCAGTCTTGGCTGTTTATATATATTTATATATATTCAGGATGTTTATATGTATATAACTATTAAATATATTTGTCCGTCAACTAGTATCCGTAACACAGGCAGCATTTACTTGCTTAAAACGGGACTAGTTGATAGGTGTGAATGTCTGAGGATATTTATTATTATTTTATAACTTGTTCTTATTCATGAACATAGTCCTTTGAACCTATATTCACTCAAGTCGAGGCTTTTACTCAAGTAATTGATTACAAATGATCTGACTTAGCTGCCTACATAAATTCAATGTCACGCGTGCCTCGTAATTCTAATACGCAAATAGTTTTGCAATTGTCGATTAAGATCTGAACGAAATCGACACATCCCTCCGTTGGTATTCCTCTCGAGTCGCGCCATTGCCATACATATAATTCTAACATACTTAAAGAACTTT
Organism: Parapoynx stratiotata; assembly: GCA_910589355.1. NCBI lineage: Eukaryota > Metazoa > Arthropoda > Insecta > Lepidoptera > Crambidae > Parapoynx > Parapoynx stratiotata. The sequence continues at coordinate 1,440,833 of OU342468.1, read as the reverse complement.
ACTGTTTTCTATATTTTATTTGCGTATTATCTATATCTATACATATAATAAAACTGTAGAGTTCGTATGTTTGCACATAGAAAGAGAAATGGTTAAAAACAAGTCAGGGCGATGTATTTTTGTTTCTCTGTTTGTCTGTTAATTCGGGCTAATCTCCGAAATGGCTGTACCGATTTCAATGAGCTTTTGCGTGGTATTGCCTTATATCACTGGTCAATATCTTACTTTTTATTCCAGAATATTTAAGGGCCCCGTAGAATAGTTAAAAAACCATAGTAACCGAGGACGAAGTCGCGGGCAACAGCTAGTATTTAGAATAAAACAACGCAACATGCAACAAAAATAATGCTTGCTGATATGAAAATAGAATTTGGCAATGTAAAAAAAATTTGTAGGTAATCCTCATTTGCCATATAACAAATGATGCCACATATTAAACTTTCTAACTACCACCCTGGGTTTTTCAAGAGATCCGTCGAATCAAATGTCAAGCCTGTGTGACAGTTTAACCAATAAAAATATTAAAGTTAAAATATAACAATATTTTCTAAATTTAATTTAACTTAAAAATCATCATGTAATTAAATACAACTTATGTAATTAAATACTTATACAATAATATTCGCAAAAGCACGGGATTAAAACTTAATAGTTTATAGTAACTAGCAATTACTGATTTGATGTGTTTTTTTTAGTAAAAACAATGGCATATTTATATGTATATTTCTGCAGGCTGGAAAAGTGAAGTTATTTTTTCCCGCAATTTTTTTTTGTTTGCTATTCCATAATTTAGACTCCATTCTTTCATGAATTCCCATCAATTCTAAGAAAGAAAGTGACAATGTGAATCCACAAAAATTGTATTTATTTATTGCAAGTTGGTACATCAATGGATAAAATGAACATTACGGACAGGATTGGGCATAGCAACATTAAGAGAGTGTTTCCAGTAAAAATAAATTTCAATAAATATAGCACATTACAAAAATAATAAGTCTAAGTATGCTTTGCATATACTTACTGGAACAAAAACTTTTAAGTTAAGTTTTAAGTTCAATTTATCTAAGTATAATTTACCTGTGTAAACCTAACACAGGTATTATTTAACTGATGGTAATAACCTAATTTATACTAGGCATTGACATAAAATAATTTGGTAATCGCGTTAATAAGATGGCCGGTAATCAATCAATTATAATCAGGTTCTTCCAGAATACTACCTTTTCGTGTGAAACTGCCTCTTTTGAGTTTTTCCTGTAGTGTTTCATCAGATGCACCGTTTGACTCCTCTTATATATCTATACGGTAGTATACCTTTATAGAGGGTGCAATTTTTAAGGTAAATAAAAATTTAGGAGGCGTATCTATACAACGTAAAATATTTGTGATAAGCTTAAAATACTTTTAGCGAAAAACATATTTTCTGATACTTTTAGAGTGATACTTTTAGAGAAAAACATATTTTCATTTTCATCCAAAATTTTCAAGAGCCAGCCCTACACTACACGATTGACCACCGCAACCCATACGCGACGTCCACGCACATGCAGATTTATTCATTCATATTCCGCTGTATATTATCATATAATCTAAGTCTATACTAATATTATAAAGCTGAAAAGTTTCTTGTGATTTCGGGAAATGGACTTTCCTACAGTTTACCACTAGGTAGTGTTGAGTTATTTGCTGTGCTTTTTATATAAAAAAAATCTATATTTAAAAAAAAACTATATTCGAAGCGCCAGCCTCCTTTTTGAATCGAGACCAGAAAACATTTTAAATAAGGATCGGATACAATATCTTCATCTTAATGTTATCTTAGTAAGAGTGCAGTGTAGATACAAGATGAGACGCGAAACATAAATTATGTAATTTAATTAGAACAGTTTAATCATGAAATACAAAACCTTACATTACAAAACAAAAACAAAAAAAAATATGGTGAAAACCGCACCGAAATCGGTTCAGCCAATAGCGAGACAAAACGGTCAAACCGAAAAACTCCTTCTTTTAAGTATGTTATAATTATATATCCCCAGAGTGACAAGCGTTCTAAATATTGTTTTTCACTGTACTTGAACTTGCAAGTACCAGTTATGACGGAGGAACTGACGCGTTAGCCTTAAACTTGGTTGGGAAGGCCTGTCCACTCGAGTTGCCACATAATTATTAATATAATCATGTCAATACGACTGGTAAGATGTCTACGAAGATCAACTTCAAGGTCAAATGATCTCTATTATTTTTATTTATTTATTTAAGCTTTCATGTCCATTACAAAAAGAAAATGTACACATGGCGGACTTAACGACTAATATCGCTCTCTAACAGCCATCGTCTTTTAGTAGCCATTTTTAATCTTATTTAAAAAGTACAGGCATTTGGGGGGGGGGGATTTGGGGGGCACTACTGGTTCGAGAGGCTGTGGGAATCGCTTGTTCGATCCCACCGCCTAGCACTGTGGCGCGACTGTGGGACACGCTCCATACAAGGGCGGTCATAAATTGTTACAGTCATGTTACTATCAATATATTGTAATATTTTTAGTTGTAAAAGTAATATAGGAATATGGAAATGAAAAAAATAGATGTCTAAACTGAACATAAAAACATTTATTTCAAAAATTAAGTATAAATAATAACATACTTTTATCAACATTAATCATAATAACACTTAAAAGAAATGGAATGAATAGAACATACATTAAAAAAAAAGAAAAATTTTTGATTACATTCTAAAATTATAATGAAATTATTAAAATAAATAAATTCAAAATTCATTAAGTAAATACAAAAAAAAACACAAAACAACAAAATAAAAACATATTCTAATAATATTAAACATGAAGGTAACAATAATTATATTACACTTTGTGACAGTGTATGTTTTTTCTAGGGGGAAGATTCCGAAGACTTATTATATAAGGATCTGAATGTAATAACAGTCGTTGTATTAAATCTCGTTATTTTTTAAATTTATTATTCATACAAATGCGACTTTTGTTCTACCTGCTACATTATGAACCGGTAGAACAAAAGTCGCATATAAAAACCAAAAGGTTTATGACTGAGCGTCTTGATTCGATTATGTGTAATAATAATTGGTAACATCACGTGACATTTTTCGAGTGTATAAATTTTGATATATTTATTTGTGGCTTCAGCAGCTTCTTCGTAAAGTTCCCAGATCTGATCCATGTACGAGCAACTTATGGATAGAAGCAGGAAGAATATACCACGAATATTCCTCGAGGAGCTCGGTGGCGTAGTGGCCAGTGCGCTTTGGCTTCGATCGAAAACAAAGCTACCTTCGCCATGGTCAGGCCGTGGATGGGTGGCCAAGACATTGTGATCTCGAGCTCCTCCGTGCTTCGGAAGGCACGCTAAGCCGTTGGTCCCGGTTGCATTTGTGACCGTTTCTACCCACCAACCCGCATTGGGCCAGCGTGGTGGTGTTACGGCCCATACTCCTCATGTGTTTCTCCATGAGGAAGGCCTGTCCCAGCAGTGGGACGTATATAGGCTGATGACTATTCCTCGACCAGGCTGTACGCTGTTTGTAATGCATATTCTTTAAACTTGCTTTCGTTAATTTTGTGTGCCGAAGATAACGTTTGCAATATTACACAACAACGATCTATGAGAGCCTTATTTAAACCTGTAATTTCAGCAGATACAGCTGAATTTAAAAAAAACTTTCTGGCCGTGTTTCCGTCGTTAGGCGTCCCGCTTCCACCACTTCGTGACTTGTCATTCTTTACGTAATTTGGCAGTTCATAGCGATTAATTATTTAATCATGTTAGGTTTCGTGTTAGCTTTGCTGTACCTCTGATATTCAAAAGTAACTGACAATACTAATACTGATGAAAATATTATGAATTTTGCTTGCCTGCTCACGGCATAAGGCAGTAGGTTGTCCCCTATGTAACGAATAGAAGTTTAATCATGTCAGGCGAAATAATAATATAATAAATAATATCTTCAAACAATCACACCTATCAACTAGCCCCATTTTAAACAACTAATGCTGCTTGTGTTACGGACACTAGATGACGGATAAATATATTTAATAGATAAATACATATAAATATCCTGAATATATATAATATTATACATACATATATAATAACGTCCAAGAATGGAGAACAAATGTCGGAAAATTTATTACCCAAACATTTGCCCCCACCGGAGATCGAACCCAGAACCTCCCGAGATGGCGACGCCTTGAGACCGGCATACAGATCACTCGGCTACGGAGGTCGTCAAAAATGTGGGTGTCCCCACCTACCCCTACGGGGATGTAGGCATAATAATGTTTTTGTCAATTAATAAATTGAGAGACACATAATATATTCTCCGCAAGTTATACAATGACGTTATTAGAATTAAGTATTAAAAAATATTGTGAAATCGACGTTATTTAGCATGAAATGACCATTATTCTAATGTGATTTTGTAACGATTTGTTTTGATGTTGTATTTAATTATTATTTAATAGCTTTTGTTCAAGAAACTTAGAATAAAATAGTAAAATCGAGTGTATGTATTAGCCATTGCAAAGTAATAGTTATTTATTATACAAGAGTGGAAAGTTCCTTTTTAACCGCGTGCTCGATTTGGATGACCGAGCAAGCGAAGGATTCTTAAGTTGAATCACGAGCGCAGCGAGTGATTCTAAATTAGAATCCTGAGCGTCAGCGAGGGAAACAAACGAGCACAAGGTGAAAAATCTTTCCACTCGAGTGCAATACGTAACTTTTCATCCCACCTCAGCGAGGAAATGACAAAATGAAAAAGAAAACAATTTATAATGACAAATTATATTAAGCAATAAAACGTGAAAAACTAGAATGGCGCGAAGCACGCAAATAAAACAAAGAAACCAAGAAGGTTCCAAATTTAAATTTTTTCACAATTTAAAAAGTTCTAATCATAAATTTGGCACCATAGAGGTTACATTAAATAGGTTTAATGACGTTTTGAATTTACAATTATATTGAGTACTCATTATATGTGATGTTCTAAATTCAAATCTACTTTGCCGCTCAAGCGAATAAAATAGAATTTTCCAGCCAGATTTCGAAGCGCAAAATTACACTTTCCGAGGTGGTGGGATGAAAAAGTTTTAAGTCACATAGTAAATTCACTCCGATGAAGTCTGATGTACAATGCTATAAATAATTTGACTTTGGCTTTGTGTATCACATCGTTGGATAGGTATTTTGAGCTGAATTAAAGGTACTGTTGCAAACTCTTAGCTACACGCGCGTAAACTTGGGGTTTAAAAAAAAAATATAAGAACAACAGTGCTTAGGAAACAAACAGTATATTTTGGCAGACCGCGATATGATTTCGAATGAATTCGAATGTTTGATTCGCTCATCAGTTGAAAGATTTGATTCTTGTATTCTACAAAAAAAAAATCACATTTTCACAACACATAACTGCCAGTAATGTAACAAAAAATAAATGGTGTTTAGTTGCAAGAACATGTCAAATATTAGGTCCTTACCTATGAAATTGGTGTTTTGTATGGAGTTTTTCGGGATGTCTTCATTTTACATACTAACATTTTATCAGTTTTCTTCACAACGACAAATCCAGAGATAATAATATTTGGCATGTATCATTAGACAAGCTTTAGCAATATGTGTGTGAACACGCTTGAAAAAAATTATTCATCGTTTTTATGTTAACAAATCAAATGATGTATTCGGGAGGCAGTTAAAAATTATTGTCTTTGTGTCTAATTTTAACACAATTAAACTTACAAAAAATTATCAAATTAAATAATACGAGCTCATATATATGGTCTATTTTTAGAAGAGGCAATAATTTTATAAGAATGTTCTGAAATTTAATAGTTACGGACAAATTGCTAAGACAGAATAAAAACACCAATTTCATAGGTAAGGACCCAATATTTCAAAAGTCGAACACCTGCCATAATGTTTTGTGAAATTTTTAAATATGAATGATTACAACAAGGAAGAAGACGGCATCGTAAGGTTCAATAACCTCTTCGTTCAGATTCCTTATTTGAATGATGATTAATTAAACGCACAACAAGTGTACGTATTTGTAAAGCGCAGTCGCATGTAAGCGGGTTCATTGATTTATGTAAAGGAAAATAATGATCATTAATTCATTAAAATACAATGAAAGATCAGGTAGTGGCTTACTCTTGATTTATTAAGTGTTTGAGGCGAACAATTACATACAAAAGAGAACCATTTACGAGTATGTACGACCGCAAAGTTGCTTCTCTTTTGTAATAGTTCACCTCCGGATGAGTCACATGATCACGTGTCACGTGATCACGTGTTGTCTTGGATATCATCAGCCTATATACATCCTACTGCTGGGACAGGCTTTCCTCATGAAGAAACACATGAGGAGTATGGGTCGAAACACGACCACGCTGGCCCAATGCGGGTTGGTGGGTAGAAACGGTCTCAAATGCGACCGGGACCAACGGCTTAACGTGCCTTCCGAATCACGGAGGAGCTCGAGATCACAAAGTCTTGGTCACCCATCCACGGCCTGACCATGGCCAAGGTAGCTTTGTTTTCGACCGAAGCTAAAGCGCACTGACCACTACGCCACCGAGCTCCTCCGCTCCGTTGTCTTGGATGGAGCAGTTAAATCATTGTTGCCCGGAATGCGAGGGAAAAAGGGTTTGATTCCCGTCTCACAACAAGAACAAACATATAAAATAAATCTGTTCTTTTATTTAATAACAATTAAAAAAGTCACCGCAAGTGGATGTTTTTTTGGAAAATAATTATGTATCCCACTAGGAATCTGGGGGTGGCAAGGTGTTTCAATCTTCCCGCTCAATATTTAAAGCAGTTTCATGCGCAGTGAGTTTAATCCAGTAAAAGTATATATTATATAACCTCTGGTCTAGTGGTTGACCCATCGCATGTTGATCGGGAGGTCCGGGGTTAGACTCCCCGCGGAGGCAGGAGTTTTTCTGCAACGGTTGGTGGTAGGGCTTCTAAACGCCTGGCTAGCTACCGCCGTCTTACCTAAATCTGTCGCCATAATAACAATCCTATAAAAAAGCGTTCTTGTGTTCCGGCAGAGGTAATATAGCCAGTTCCTCAGTTGCTGAAGAACACCTTCGGCCCTTTTGTCACTTACTATCAGGTGAGGTGAAGGTCAAGGTCAAAAGCTTACTTGTCATAATTTATGGAAAAAAGTAATTATATTAAAAAATAACTGGTTTCCTACTACATCACAGTAAAACCATAGTTAAGTTGTATAATATTACACATTTCCTCACGTTTTCTGTGTGATATAATTATTATAAAGAAAACTAGTTTATAGTTGTTATATAGTACATAAAACTGGTTATTTATCACCAATTAAACTTTGTTTACACGACCTCTGTGGCCGAGTGCCTTGTTCGCCGTTAATAAAGTACCTATCTGAGGTCCTGGTTTGAGGATCTCGAAATCTCAAAATTTGGTCACCCATCCTATGTCCAACCATGACGAATGTAGCTTTGTTTTCAATATTGAATTTAAAGATGTCACACCTTAACGTCACCCAATTTCTTTATAAAGTTTCATTAAAAAAACTGTTAAAAATACATTTAAAAGATTTCATACATGGCTTTAAGTAGCATAATACTGAAATAGGTATGTTATTCTGATGTTAGTATATTGGGTCCTTACCTATGAAATTGGTGTTTTTATTCTGTCTTAGTATTTTGTCTGTAACTATTAAGATTCAGAGTATTACTGAAAAATAATTACCTCGTCTAAAAATAGACTATATTTTTGAGCTCTTTTGATTTGTTTTGATAATTTGTTGTAAGTTTAATTGTGTTAAAATTGGACACGGAGACAACTCTTTTTAAGAGCCTCCCGAATACATCATTTTATTTGCATTCACTTAAAAAACAAAAAATAATTTTTATGAAGTGTGATATTACACATATTAGTAAAGCTTGTCTATGATACATGCCAAATATTATTATCTTTCGATTTGTCGTTGTGAAGAAAACTGATAAAATGTTAGTATGGAAAATGCAGAATTCCCCAAAATCTCCATACAAAACATCGATTTCATAGGTAAGGACCTAATACATAAATTTTATTATTAGCACAATAATCTAATGAATATTCACGGTTTATAATGACTTAGACCTTTTAAAGACTTCTGCTTGTTATACTCGTAATAGTCGTTGTCCTCAGTCTATATACGTCCCACTGCTGGGCAAAGGCCTTCCCATGAAAAAAAACACATTAGTAGTATAGGCCGCTTTCGATCGAAAACAAAGCTACCTTCGCCATGGTCAGGCCGTGGATGGGTGACCAAAACATTGTGATCTCGAGCTCCTCCGTGCTTTGGAAGGCACGTTTAGCCGTTGCTCCTAGTCGCGATTGGGACAGCGTGGTGGTGTTACGGCCCATACTCCACATGTGGACCCAGCAGTGAGACGTATATAGGCTGAGGACGATGTTATGTTTATTAACTTATTTACGAAAAAGGTCAACTTTTTTGGTTAAGGCCAACTTAAATTTGTTACTTCAGCAGTGACATTGATATCAATTAAGTCATGGAGTTGTTACGGTTTAAAATTATACTTCGTTTGCGCTATTTTATTAATTTGTTGATTACATTTAATTAACATCTGATGAAATTAAGATAAACATTTATTTACAGCAACGTTATTTTTCTTTGCAAAGCCTTTAAAAAGTGATTAGGGAATCCGGCGGTTTTTTTAGCGTCGTTTCATAGGTACGCTGGTCGACAGCACCGGCGAGTTTTCCCTACATTTTGACGTACTCGTATGAGATACGATGTTAGTAGCTCCGTGTAATTGTTACAGCGCGCGTGGCCGGCGCTGGCAGCCGGCGTACATATGAAACCACTTAAATATTTTTTTTATATATGACAGGTAAGCTCTTGGCCTTCATCTCACCTGATGGTAATTGACGATAAAGCCAAAGGTGGAAGCGATCTTCACCTGTAATCCTCAACATCTGAGGAACTGTCTATCTTACCTCTGATTGCTGGAGCACAACAATGCTTGTAACATTGTTATTATGGCGACAATTTAGGTAAATGCATAGTAATAAATAAATAGATGTAGGTATAAATATGTATGTATTTAATAATAAAAATAGTAAGATACAAGTAATTTATAATAGGTCGCCAGGCCTCCTAGGAGTGGTCTCCATGACTCAGGGAATCTTAATATAATGCCCGAGGAATATTGTTTTCTTCATTAATAGTAGTTTATATAACTGTCACATAATACCGTATAGGTTATTAATACTGAGTTATGTGAAATGAAACAAAAATTTAATCAATTTTATCTATTGTTGGCTGTCTGGAAAATATTTGCCATAGTTTTGTGCGTTTTTAAGAAAAATAAGTGTTGCATAATGAGTCCAGCCTGTTGCATAATGGTCATTATGTTACAGTTTCCATTTTTATTTTCTTTTGTTTTTATCATCTGTGTTAAAAAGTGACATACTTTTTAATGAGTTCGAGTCTGAGTTCATAATTCGAACATTATGACATGAGTGTAGGTAAATATTTTTATAATATATGTATAGTGTTCAATGTATTGTTATAGATTATAAATGAATAAACATTGTCCTCAGCGTATAAACGTCCCACTATTGGGCACAGGCCTTCCTGATGGAGAAACACATGAGGAGTATGGGCCGTAAAACCACACGCTCGCCAATGCGGGTTGGTAGAAACGGTTGCAAGGTAGCTTTGTTTTCGGTTCCTTTTTTATTTTATTGTTAGTAAAATCTCTTACTTTCCATCTCTAATTCCGTCTATCGCTCAGTAGTTACGAAGCTAAAATATCTGATAATTCAAAATTATTTTGCTTCAGTGCCCAGCGCATGGCATACATGTTGTTCCTGTTACTTCGGGACGAAGGTAATAAGCGTGAAAACCTGCGTTCCAAGATACAAGCTCGCTGGCTCGGTATTAAGTCTTTTGCATTCGGCACCTATAATGCGATTCTAAATCTGAAAAGCACAACGCAGCGTACTGAATAGTTGCGCATTGGGGCGCAATGACGCGTAATGGTGCGTCGTGCGTGGCAGTTTGATAATCACGTTACCTGGACACCCATCGCGCTGTTTACGAGCGTATTTACCACCATCAAATCTCAGTCAAAAACGTTCATCCACACTATACGAGGCGACACGAGGGAATGCGAGTACGAGAGTACGGAGTGTGGATGGTCCATAACGTTTTCGACTATGATTTGGTTGTGGTAGATAGATACGTTTTTATTTAGTTTTTATTTTTATTTAGGGTATTATAAGATAGAAGATTATTTTAAAGATAAAAATTCGTGGCTACTATAATTTGCTCCTCTGCACATACTTATTTTACTTATTTAAAATATTCAAAATTCCTTTTGTTATTATGGCTGTTTAAAAAAGGCTAACTGTTGAGTTTCTTGCGGCACTTCTTCTCAACAGGCCATTCACGTCGAAGTGCTAGTAGGAAAAAAAATATTGACGTGCAAAAGTATTTCATGTAAATCTAATTGCAGAATAAATGATTTCATTTCATTTAATTTAGCGCGATTGGTGCCCAGTTAGTACCAGCAAAGTAGCAGTACTGTGTTATGTGTTCTGACTTTAACTTTATATCTTGTGTTACATTTTTGCATCGCCTACTGTGTTCCCCAGGATAATAGGTAAGTGAGGAGTACTAGATGTTTCTAAATGATCTTAAATACTTCTAAGGACCTTCAAGAGATCAAATCGTTAAAAAAAAATTATCTTAAGAGAGTTTATTTCCTGTAAACCAGCTTTCAAACAATGAGGGTGATATTTTTAGTTATTTTTGGTTTCGTTTTTTCCTTATGTTGTGATTAGATAGTTATCAAATGACAAAAACGCCCCAAAATCACCCGTTCTCCATAGGAATTGCTCAGCATTTTTAGGTGTATTTTAGGTGACTACGCGTATAGCTGTTTAACGAGTAATCTGCTTTTGGCAAATAAGTTCAATACAATGTGTTAGCACCTGAAAGATTTGAGCGAGTAATGGTTATGACACATTGCTTTTGTACAAATGTAGGTACGAGTGAGAAGCATATCTTGAAAACAACTGGTATTTGAAGCAGTACGAAATTTATTCTGAATTAAATCGAAGTTATAAATGTTGCAATCATTAACTAATAGGAATATCTTTAATGAAGTAATGTAAATAATTAGAAGAACCACTGAAATAAAATACGAAATGTGAAATTGGCAAATGATTCTCAAATATTTTATGGTTTTCATAATTTTACACTGAGAAATCTTTGCTCGGCCAACTAAGTAGGCGCAACGTGTAATGGGTGAAGAAAGGCGCGATTAAGCTTATTGATACACAAAAAGCTATTATTTAATATTTATTACATTAATAATTCTAGCTTAGCTTATGAAACATATTATATTTGTAGATAAGCAGGTAATACTGTTGGAGATTTCTGATTTTCACTTTGTTTTGACTCTTCGACTCTAACACGAAACGAATTAAAATATTGTAAAAGAAATCTCTTTAATCACTGCACAGGCATGTCACTTCACCGTTCACATTATTAATTTCACAACTAATAATTTTATAAGAATAAAAAACTTATGAACAAAATAGTAAAAATAAAACTATGCTACTATAGCTGATATGGCTTCACTGATCGATATTGTTTATTTGTGTTTATTCTGTTTCATCGTCATGCTTATGCAAGAGAGACAATAACGATAATGCCCGTGGACGCTGTTGTGACTGTATCGAAATTCTCACAGGCAATCGTCCGTAATCTTCCTCTGTCACAGGCGTCACAATCAGATCTGTGACGAAATCACACGCGAAATTCAAAATGTCAGCAAGGGTGTACGTCCCTAGCTTTTTTATCAGCTTAACTTTAACTTGCTCGGCGATTTTAACCACATAATTAAGAATCTGTACGAAAAGCTCCTTGAGGATTTCTTTGAATTGCACCTTTATGTTAGTTATTATGCTGGCAAGTGCGTTGAAGGATCCGTTGCTGCTGTGATCAGAATCGTCGTTTCCAAGGAACGCGCCTATATTGAAGCCTTGTGGGCTTGGAGAAGCGTGGACAGAAACGCTTACTGCCAGAACGCTTATCAATACCAGGCGGAACATCTGAAAAGAAAAATAAAAACTTTTAAACTTTTTTTAAGTTCAATTATCTAAACTGATGAGTACTATTGGAGAGAAGACGTCGACGCTTAAAACAATTTTGGAAATGTAAATAAATACGTATATACCTTTTTGGCAAGGCCAGTGTATTGACAGCCAAGTAAATCTGTTCCTAAGGGTTGTTGGAGTAAAAAGTCACATTTTATATGTAGGTATAATTTGAGAAATAAATAAACTGATAAATGTGTAGGAAATAATAAACGATACGCTTTACAACGCATCGTAAATGTTTTTACTGACTTTGAAACTGCCTTGTGATTTGAAGGGGAATACATTATCAAAACGAATAAATATGATTATTACATACGGCTAAAGAAAAAACTTATATGCCTTATGCTATGTGGTACCTCAATCACCTTTTTCATTGATCCGGGGTAATGGCCAACCCAAACCCGACCTTCTGGGGAAGGAAGGGTTATGTGGGGTTCGAACCCACTAAGCCCCCCGGGAGCAATCCCTCCTCCGCGTGTAAGCACCGATACCAGACGCGACCTTGCCTTTAGCTAGCCTGTCCCTGGAGGGGGAAGCCTATTGTCGGGCACTATAGAAAATCCGTAACACTTTGTTATTTATACTAAATATTCCAACAATAACAGAATGAGTCGTGTGGTAGCGGTTCATTAAAAGAATACTACCAACCCATCTCTTCCTTTGGGTGTCGTAAAAGGCGACTAATGTTCTTAGAACTGCACAACCATCCAACAGCTTATAGCGGCGACGGGCTCACCACCTGTCACGCTGAGTGTAGTCACTGCTTCGTGAAGCGCGTCTATGGTCGTGGACTTTTGCCTAATCTCTGACTGACCCTTATGGGATAATAGTTGTGATTATATTTATGTATGTATGAACTAAATAGAATCTCTACAGTAAAAACAGCTTAAAACGTTTTTAAATGGTTGATATAAAAAAATATTATTTACCTTTGATTTCTGTAGCGGCTTTAACTGGTACTTCTATTTTAATTTATTTTGATATTGTTCACTGGAGATGTGTCTTTTGCAAACTTTCTATAGTAATGGCAAAAATAATATAAAGATCTTTCTTTTATATGCCCATTGATGTTTAATTACGAAATAAACATTAGTTAATTGTTAATTATTTAATTATCTATGTTGCGGATTTTAAGTGCCTATGTGTCATCGAAATATTTGAATTGATTTCAAATATTTAGATGACACAGGTACTTACCTGTTTCTTCCGCAAATAATTATATCTTGCAATTACATTTTTTGGCTTGAAGGGTAAACGTATGAATTCACGAGCGGTCCATAATAATATAGCCTTCGCGCCATGGGCTCGATACTCGACGTTCCATAATAATATAGCCTTCGCGCCATGGGCTCGATACTCGACGTTCCATAATAATATAGCCTTCGCGCCATGTGCTCGATACTCGACGTTCCATAATAAAATAGCCTTCGCGCCATGGGCTCGATACTCGACGTTTCATAATAATATAGCCTTCGCGCCATGTGCTCGATACTCGACGTTCCATAATAAAATAGCCTTCGCGCCATGTGCTCGATACTCGACGTTCCATAATAATATAGCCTTCGCGCCATGGGCTCGATTCTCGACGTCGCGTCGAGCCTATTTCATATCATTCACGTGCGCGCCAGCGAGCAGTTTCATGATGGACGAATTTTGGATCGACAGCGTGCTAAATGGATTGATGGAACGCTCCTGAAGTGCGGCCTTATAAACATTGATTCAGAAAATAGCGTTTGTGGCTTGCCAGTAACAGTATTCACGAACGAGCAAAACGTATGGTGCGGCCCGGACCGACCAGACCGTTGGTTTTCAGCCTCGACAGCGTGCAAATGGATAGATGGAACGCTCGTGAATGGCGACCTTTAGACATATCATCACGCTTCTATCCCTTCCGTGGGAGCTTGTAGCAAGTACACAGTTAGAGTTTTGACTGTGATTGTACCTCCAAGCGATACATCGACACATACAGTGATTCCTGTAGGGATGATGATAGATGCAACATTCATATCCTCAGTCTTTAACGTGCCACTGCTGGGCACTGGCCTTCCTCATGGAAAAACACATGATGAGTATGGGCCGGTACACCACGCTGGCCCAATGCGGGTTGGTATGTAGAAACAGTCGCAACAGCGACCGGGACCAACACTTAACGTGCCTTCCAAAGCACGGAGGAGCTCGAGATCACAAAGTTTTAGTCACCCATCCAAGGCCTGATCATGGCGAAGGTAGCTTTGTTTTCAATCGAGAGCCAAAGCGTACTGACCACTATGCCACCCCAGATGCCACCGAGCTCCTCAATTTTTATTTGAAACACTCATATTTTGTCAGATGAGATTTATGGACCACATTGGTATGGGAGTCGATTAATGTCACTACAAACAGCTGTCAAAATGCACTACAATTTTGAGACTGTTGCGACTATTATGCCAACATACATAATTATTATATATAGCTAAGTAATACGAAAGAGGGTTCATCTTTATCATTCTTCGTTCTTCTCTCGTTCTCGTGGAGGGAAATCCCTTTTTTTTTCAAAAATACCTAGCAGCGTAATATTTTTCTCGTACATTGTCAGACGAGGTTTATCAATGTAATGTATAATGTCTAACAACTTTGTTATTAAAATATCACAGATATTGTAATTTTAACTGTAGCCAGCTGACTATTTTTTCAAAGTCAAAAATCATTAAGGTATATGTATGATCATCCAGAATATGCTACACCATCTATCGAATAAACTGAAGTAAAATAATAAAACTATAATTTTTTTACCTACAGCAATTGCTTGAAGTGACGCCCTTCTTGTGCGATTCATTGACGGGTTTTCTTAAATGTTTTTGAATGAACCTTTCTTAACATTTGCGGTGTAATTGAAGCAATGACAAGGCAATGGGAGGCTCGAGGGTTCATTAGCGTAGCTAGCAAAAATGCATTTTTTTACATACAAACATAATCACGAATATTATCCCCTAAGGGTTAGTCGGAGACTAGGCATAAGCACCAAAACAGCAGTCCATTGCCATAGTCCGCGTTTAACCAAGCAGTGACTGCACTCAACGTGACAGGTGGTGAGCCCGTCGCCGCTATAAGCAATTGGATGGTTGTGCAGTTCTAAGTCCATTAGTCGCCTTTTACGACACCCAGGAACAGATGGGTTGATAGTATTATTTTAATAAGACGCTACTACATGACATATTTTTAGTATGATAAAATACAATTTAAGGGATTAAAAGAGAAATTACATGAGAAACATTTTTTTTTAAATATGCACAAAAGTGCGTTCAATTATTGATAAGCCATTAACATTAAGAGTTAATTATTATTAACGTTAATGATGCAAGGTTTGCAATCGGCTGTCAAGTATGGTGACAATATAACGATTCATTAAAACCCATCAATATAGATAATTTTAGCCGGAAATTTATCTTTCATTATTTCTTAATGGTAACTCAATCTGACAATGCATTTGTGGTTATTCAAAGCGTGGGAGCTTTGGCGCCGGCGCCGGTTATGGCAGACATGATTTTTATTTCAATGATCATAGTATTGTTTCAGAGAGGATCTTGTAGCGTAAAATTTGTGTAGTTTTATGTAACAAGTGCATTTGTTGACGTGCAACGTGAAGGTTCATTACCGTAACCGTTGAAGTAGTGAGAATATTATTAGATTTTTATCGCGGTAGGTAATCCACATCTCATCGAAGTAGCACCCATCTAACAATACCATCTAAATATACATACATATAATTACGACTATCACGAGATTAGGCAAAAGCACCGCAAAAACAGACCACTGCCATAATCCGCGCTTAACCAAGCAGTGACTGCACATGTGTTCAGAGTAATAGGTGGTGAGCCCGTCACCGCTATAAGCTACTGGATGGTTGTGCAGCTCTATGTCCATTAGTCGCCTTTTACGACACCCAAGGGAAAAGATGGGTTGTAGTTATTTTAATGATCCGCTACCACACGACTCACTACGACATGACACGACTAACTATGCCAGACATGATTTTTATTTCAATTATTATATTATATGAAATTGGCGTTTTTATTCTGTCTTAGCAATTTGTCCGTAACTATTAAGTTTCAGAACATTCTTATAAAATAATTGCCTCTTCTAAAAATAGACCATATATTTAAGCTCGTATTATTTAATTTGATAATTTTTTGTAAGTTTAATTGTGTTAAAATTAGACACAAATACAATTATTTTTAACTGCCTCCCGAATACATCATTTGATTTGCATTAACATAAAAACGATGAATAATTTTTATCAAGCGTGTTCACACACATATTGCTAAAGCTTGTCTAATGATACATGCCAAATATTATTATCTCTGGATTTGTCGTTGTGAAGAAAACTGATAAAATGTTAGTATGTAAAATGCAGACATCCTAAAATCTCCATACAAAACACCAATTTCATAGGTAAGGACCTAATAGTATTGTTTCAGAGTAGATCTTGTACCGGAAAATGTGTGTAGTTGTGTGTAACAAGTGTCTGAGTTGACGAGCAACGTGAAGGTTCCTTACCATAACCGTCGAAGTGGTGTGAAAAATGACGAGATTTTTATCGCGGTAGGTAATCTACATCTCATCGAAGTAGCACTACTGCGTTTATCATTATTTGGCGCCAATCTCTCTCAAAACGCAATTAAATATTTTACACTTTCATTTTAATACAAAAGAAAATATATAAAGACGAAGCCGTTTCCCCGAAATTCCTCTTACCTTCCTTCAAAAGGGTCATTCCTTTTTCTTATAAAGTGTACGTGCAAACGTGCTTGTTATAGCGCTTTTGTGTTTACCATCCATCCATCTTCAGCCCACATTAGTCCACTGCTGGACATATGCGCCCCCAATGCGCGCTATTCCACCCTATCCCCGGCCTGCTGCATCCAGCATCCGCTTGCAGCGCTTCGCAGATCATCACTCCATCTCGCCGGAGGGCGTCCCTCACTACGCTTGCCGAGTCGCGGTCTCCACGGTCGATTGGTGTTTACTTTAACATCAAAACATCTTTCGTTAAAGAACTTCTTTACCACCTTTAGATTTACTGTTTGACACGTCACACTGCAACAAGGTTGGGGATTTTAACATAGAATTTCCGTAGTTTCTGACATTTGTATTAGGTCCTTACCTATGAAATTGGTGTTTGATATTTAGGGGATGTCTGCATTTTACATACTAACATTTTATCAGTTTTCTTCACAACGACAAATCCAGAGATAATAATATTTGGCATGTATCATTAGACAAGCTTTAGCAATATGTGTGTGAATACGCTTGATAAAAATTATTAATCGTTTTTATGTTAATGCAAATCAAATGATGTATTCGGGAGGCAGTTAAAAATAATTGTCTTTGTGTCTAATTTTAACACAATTAAACTTACAAAAAATTATCAAATTAAATAATAAGAGCTAAAATATATGGTCTATTTTTAGAAGAGGCAATTATTTTATAACAATGTTCTGAAACTTAATAGTTACGGACAAATTGCTAAGACAGAATAAAAACACCAATTTCATAGGTAAGGACCAAATATTATGAGTATCTTAGTAGTAATTATTATTTATTGCTATGAAAGAAGAGTTTAAAGTACGTTGCCAATGCACTGATTGAATTACACATCTGCCTACCCCTTCAGGGCATAAGGCGTGATGATGTATTGTTGTGGTTAAATTACGGACCATCAATAAGACATTGGCATAATGTCTTAGCGAAATTCAATGGGCAGTAATTAATTGGGCAGCCATTTCATTATTTGGTCAGCAACAAAAAGATCAGCCGAAAAATCATTTGGGCACATATGTTGTTAGCAATGTTTTGTTTTGACGACCTCCGTGGTCGAGTGGTCTGTACGCCTGGTCTCAAGGCGTCGCCATCTCGAGAGGTCCTGGGTTCGATCCCCAGTGGAGGCAAGTGTTTGGGTGATGAATTTTCAGACATTTGTTCTCCGGTCTTGGATGTTCCTTATATATGTATAATATTATATATAAGTATTCTGAATAACTATATGTATTTATCTATTAAATATATTTGTCCGTCATCTAGTATCCGTAACACAAGCAGCATATAGTTGCTTAAAATGGAATAAGTTGATAGGTGTGAATGTCTGAGGATATTTATTTATTTATTTATGTAATTATTTGGGCAGCAAAATAATTAGTTGGTCAACAGAATAATTATTTTTTCAGGAGAATAATTAATTGAACAGCAATATAAGTAGTTGAGCAGCAAAATAATTATTTGAGCACCAGTATATACGTTACCGGAAATATGTAAAATCTAGGAAAAGGATTGATGTTTTTCCTAGACAAGGATCAATTCCTAGGAACTGTATTCGGATACATATTAGGTTAAGGTTATTTTTTATGACACTTAAAAACATGTTAAACAATATGGCTGCTGATAAAACATATGAGTTGCTGTCCAAATAGTTGTTTAACTGACAAATTAAAAATATCTGCTGCCCATAAGTTGCAGCCCAATAAGTTATTCTGCTTACCAATTTAGAAATATTTGGTGCCCATAAGTTGCTATTCAAGTTATTTTTGCTGACCGAAATTGGAATATTTGCTAACCGTTTAAATAATTCCCAAATTAAAGTTTTTGTCAAAAGCGGTAAAGCAATTTTATAGTCGACTATACGTTGAATGGTAATGGGCAGTAATATTGCTGCTGTAACAGTTGCAGCTGAAGCAATTTTAATATAACGTACATTCTAGGCGACTAAAGGCATTTTTATATGGTATTATTAACACAATATTTTGTTAATGCGCGCCTTGTTAGTGCTGTATAATTTTTGTGTTAATTCCTTGTTTGGTGTGCATCTGTGTGTTTTATCGCGTCACAAAATAAACGACACAATTTAATATGGGGGAATGATATAATATTTACAAAGTTCATCTTATATGTTTATTTTGTAGCTACATTTAAATTTGCCATTCAAATTCATCGAGATATGTTTTTGTTTCATTTTTATATATTAGGTCCTTACCCATGAAATTGGTGTTTTGTTTGGAGATTTTGGGGAATTCTGCATTTTCCATACTAAATTTTTTTCAGTTTTCTTCACAACGACAAATCGAAAGATAATAATATTTGGCATCTATCATTAGACAAGCTTTAGTAATATGTGTAATATCACACTTCATAAAAATTATTTATCGTTTTTTTGTGAATGCAAATAAAATGATGTATTCGGGAGACACTTAAAAGGAGTTGTCTCCGAGTCCAATTTTAACACAATTAAACTTACAACAAATTATCAAAACAAATCAAAAGAGCTCAAAAATATAGTCTATTTTTAGACGAGGTAATTATTTTTAGGAATACTCTGAATCTTAATAGTTACAGACAAAATACTAAGAGAGAAAATAAACACCAATTTCATAGGTAAGGACCCAATATTAAGATTTTATGTTTTATATTAAAAGCTACTTTTGTCTTTATTGTACTCTCTCTCTTCAGTCGGTCCCTCATTGCTGAGGATCGTGACTCCGTTTGATGCCGTCAACAAGCTGTCTCCATCGGTCCCGTTCTATTGCTTGGTGGAGTGCATCGCTTACGGGTATTTTTAGTTCCTCCGCAATTTGGACCACCGTTTGAGACTTCTACCTGTAGGTCTTTTTCCTTCTATTTTGCCAGTCACCATAAGACGTTCCAAGTTATTGTACACAAACGAAAAATTGGAAAAGGTAGGATGGATGGAGGTGGACGATGGTGGATGGTTTGATGGTCAATCTTGGATGGGTCAAATGAGGAGCAAAACTTGGTGTAAAGTGAAGTTGTTACGGCTCATATTCAAATACATACTGCCTAAAGTAAATAATTATTTTGGAAGACGCAAGAGACGATGGATGCTGCCAACAATACATAATGAATTTTCGCCTGATTGCCTTGATACAGTAGTGTCAAAAAACCACATATAGAGTACTAGAAGTACTACTTTTGCTCGCGACTTTGTCCGCGTATAATAGTTACTTTGAGATCCTCAATAAATAGGCTATTTAACACTGAAAGATTTTTAATTAAATTTGTCCTTCATTTTTCTGAGAGACGTTATATAATTTTTTTTACATGCACCAGTTCGCATGGGAATATTGAGATAAAAGGTAGCCTATGTCCTTTCTCAGGCTCTAGACTATCCGTGTACCAAATTTTGGTTAAATTGGTTAAGTAGTTTTGACGTGAAAGCGAGACCAACAGCGATATAATATTAGTATGGATTTTAAAGAAACATTATCTAATGCAATGTCCATGAAGTTTCGCTGTCAAGTTGATTAAAAACATATTAATATCAGAAGTATATTTAACAAAATTTGTTGTCTTTTTGCTTCTCTTGTGAATTGCACATAAGGATTCCGCAAGATACATGCAAAGCTTAGTTTGGGAACCTCTGTCCATACATGTAAGTGCTTTTTGATTTGTACAATGCACTAATTGTCATACTTACATCTAGAAATGTGAGTTTATTGGTTTTATCTGTGCAATAAAGATTTATTAATATTATTATTATCTCTCTCTGCAGCATATGCTGAGGCCGGGTCCTAATTAACCGTTATTATTTAGTCTTTTATAATTATTTACTGTTTTTGTTTGTTCTTTCTTTGTTTTTTATTCTATATGTAGTGTTTGTTGGTTAATAAATGTTTTTCTTTCCTTCTTTCTTTCTTTCTGTAGGTCGGTGATTCACTGAATGGCTTCTTCCATTCTTCTAGTCTATGACATGTCAGTTCAGCATACACTCAGCTTTCCCTACGGTTTAATGATTTTTTTGTGTGTTGGTCACCAATAAAGGATGTAATAGCAAAATAATCCATACTAAGCTTTTAAACCAGTCTGAAAACTTTAATGTAATATCAGTTACAGTCACGGTGGGGCTGCCAAGAAATGTTCTTTTATAAAAGTCTCTTAAATAAAGAGAATAAAAAGCTTTTAAGCCACTATGAAACTTACCTCTATAAAATGAGTATCTGAATAGAGTTTAATGTTTATTGAAACCAACGACTTGTAATCAAATAGTTAAATAATATTGGGTCCTTACCTATGAAATTGGTGTTTTTTTCTCTCTTAGGATTTTGTCTGTATCTATCTTGATTGAAGTTTCAGAGTATTCTTAAAAAATAATAACCTCCTCTTAAAATAGACCATATTTTTGAGCTCTTTTGATTTATTTTGATAAATTGTTGTAATTTTAATTGTGTTAAAATTGGACACGGAGACAACTATTTTTAAGTGCCTCCCGAATACATCATTTGATTTGCATTCACTTAAAAACGATAAATAATTTTTATGAAGTTTGATATCACACATATCGCTTAAGGTTGTCTTATGATACACGCCAAATATTATTATCTTTGGATTTATCGTTGTGAAGAAAACTGAAAAAATTTTAGTATGGAAAATGCAGACCATAGGTAAGGCATAGGTAAGGACCTAATAAAATCATAAATAGTCCGGAGTGGAGTCTTATTTTGTCTTAGTTTCAACAATGTTATATCTGTTTAAGACAATTTTTTTTTTCATTACAGCTAAGTTAGACACCTACGTTGATACATGCGTTCAACTCCGTGTTACCTTTTAAAATATAATATTAAGAAGTAGACGGTTAATAGCCTCGCCAGTCATTTTCGGAGCAAACAATATTGACCAAGGACTTTTGCTCAGTAATGCAGAAAATTGCAAAACAAATCTAGCTGAGCTACTAATTTTGACGTTGATGGTCCAACGCTGGAAACATTTCCATTAATTGAATAAATTGGGACTTTACGGCCCCCAATGATTTAATAAAAATCTGCGGTTTGTTGGTAATTTGGTCTAGTTAAGATAATAAATAAATAAATATCTTCAGACATTCATACCAATCAACAAAACCTATTTTAAGCAACTAATGCTGGTTGTGTTGCGAATATTAGATGACGGATAAATATGCGGAAAAGAAATGCATGTATTTTTCACATAAACATATGCCCCCACCGGGGGTCGAACTCAGAACCTCTCGAGATGGCGACCCCTTGAGACCGGCGTACAGACCACTCGGCCACGGAGGTCGTCATGAGACGTATGGGGTTGTATATTTTATTCCGTTTATACGAATCCGTACGTGTTACGATCTTGTAACGATGATTGTTTTTTTTTGAGTCTCTGAAGGAGGACTCTTACCTTCCCATGCGGGAAAAGGAGGCGGTGAATCCCTCATTGGATACCCACCGGCCGGCCGGGGGTTGTGTCGGACTCCTACCGACTAAACACCACCTTTGCTTTAAGCCTCCCTCAGGAAAGGGTTCGTTTGTATGAAACTTTAGTACAGTTAATTGTGAATATCGCTTTTCTCACATTGTGCCCGATGCACGGCAATAGGCAACAGCAGTTAAAATGTGAGTGCTATCATCTCTTCATGGATATAAAACCACGAGATAGTTTGTTTGTTTTGTTGTTTTCCTTTTTTTTCTTTTTTAACCTGTCCTATTTATTTCCGATTTTTTTTTAGATTTAAAAATTAATAACTAAACTGTAATAAAAATAATGTATACACTATTTACTATTTGCAAACATAGTTCGGTCTAGACTTATCAAAATAATTATCAGTCCTCAAAATAACATAATAAGGTTCTAATTACAATAGCATCTGAAATCCTTGAAGGTACAAGTAAAAAGTGTCGAATTGAGATTATCCGTGGCAATGAGTTGCGCCTGCGTTCAGTTATCAGTTCTCAGCCGCCGTAGCTGCGTACGCGTTGTGTACGTTAATTCAACTCTTGATAAATTAACTGTTAAACTGAAAAGAGTTCTAAGTCGAATAAAATAGTGTGGTTTGCTCATGGGTGAGGTCAAAGTGCAATCGTTCAGCGACACAATGAGGAAATGTTTCAAAATGGGCCTGTTTAAAAGTGAGTTTTTATTTTGTTCTTAAAATTTTGAAATTAATAAAAAAAAAATTCATTTTTGTATTGCATGTTTGTGAAGAGTCGGAATTATTTTGGTGTCTATTTAACCTAAACACAATTTTAATCAAAACACAAATTTTATTCCACAATATTTTTTTTACAAAAGACGAATAAATTTAGGCTCGAATTAGTAGAAGAAAATTGACTCGCAAACATCGTCGCCCTCAGCCTATATATACGTCCCACTGCTGGGACAGTCCTTCCTCATGGAGAAACACATGTGGAGTAAACATTAATTTTGTTAATCATATAAGAACACAAAATAAACACAGCCTTGATTAATCATTTAAAACAAATGAATATCAAAGGGAAATAGTTATAAAATAAAAATATTTCTTTTTATAATTAAATTCCAAGAGCTTAAGAAAAAATATTAAAATAAAATTCATAGATAGACTCAGATTTATAAAGACAAATGTAATAAAACAAAAGCACCATACCGATTTAGAAAAAAAAAACAAAAAACTAAATTGATAAATGAAGGATGGATACCAGTAGGAAGGAACTAATTGTTTTATTTTATGGATGGTCAATAAAATTACAATCTAATTAGTTACCGATACTATCTTATCGCTTTGAAATCCCCTCAATTATTATAATCAATTAGCATAATTCGTTATAATAAGTAATAACATCATAATATTAGGTCCTTACCTATGAAATTGGTGTTTTGTATGGAGATTTTGGGAATGTCTGCATTTGACATACTAACATTTTATCAGTTTTCTTCACAACGATAAATCCAGAGATAATAATATTTGGCATGTATCATTACAAGCTTTAGCAATATGTGTGTGAACACGCTTGATAAAAAAATATTCATCGTTTTTATGTTAATGCAAATCAAATGATGTATTCGGGAGGCAGTTAAAAATAATTGTCTTTGTGTCTAATTTTAACACAATTAAACTTACAAAAAATTATCAAATTAAATAAAACGAGCTCAAATATATGGTCTATTTTTAGAAGAGGCAATTATTTTATAAGAATGTTCTGAAACTTAATAGTTACGGACAAATTGCTAAGACAGAATAAAAACACCAATTTCATAGGTAAGGACCCAATATAAAAATTACAAACTAGGCATTTCCACAAAATGGTTAATTAAAGTGTAAACAATATAATTTATTGTTTGTATTGAAATATACATCATCTGACACTAATAACGTTCGTTTTTAGATCTTTACCTATGTCATACAGCATACAGTTCGTACAGCAAAACATCTTTACGTCTATAGGTATTCCCAAAGAGTTCGGTTATTTGTTATATTTTATTTTTTATAAGAATAGTAACTCGAATATAAAAGATTTTTCTAGAATTGTTTTATAGATATCTAAATAACCCAAACTTTCTTTAAGTCAACCGAAATTGTGAGGTATTCATTTAGAAGTAGTGATTAATATGAAGTAAGATTTTGAGTGAACTTTTGAGTCTCTTATGAGTCCCTTTGAGTCAGATAAATATTTTTTTTATTTCCACGAGCCATATAGCAAGTACCATATGGTCAAATAATAATAATATCTTCATACATTCTCACCTATCTACTCCCCCATTTTAAGCCACTAATGCTGCTTGTGTTACGGACACTAGATGACGGATAAATATATTTAATAGATATATACATATAAATATTATGAATATATATGAAGTCCAAGTCTGGAGAACAAATGCCTGATAATTCATCACCCAAACATTTCCCCCAACGGGGATCGAACCCAGAACCTCTCGAGATGGCGACGCCTTGAGACCGGCATACAGACCACTCGACCATGGAGGTCGTCCGTATAACATATCTGCCCTACTATGAATTATTTACACGGTTGTTAACTTGACATTTCAATACAAATTGTCCCTTTAAAACGGCGATGAGTCAAAATCAACTATATGTTTTTGCGACCAATCAAATTTTAACAGGGGCGAGCCGCTTTCTATGTACCGCAGCGGTGAGGACTGATCCGGCGACCTTTTGCACCAGTAATGCATGCGCATAGACGCTAAGACGCATCTAAACTGAATAAATGCTTTTGATTTTGATTTTGAATGCAGTCCCAACCCAAGCAGAATATAGAAATAAAGGCAATTAGTTATTGTTGATTAATTATTGAGCAGCTTGGTGGCGTAGTGATCAGTGCGCTTTGGCTTCGATCGAAAACAACTACCTTCGCCATGGTCAGGCCGTGGACGGGTGACCAAGACTTTGTGATCTCGAGCTCCTCCGTGCTTCGGAAGGCACGTTCAGCCGTTGGTCCTGGTCGCATTTGGCCAGCGTGGGCCAGCATGGTGGTGTTACAGCCCATATTCCTCATGTGTGTTTCTCCATGAAGAAGGCCTGTCCCAGCTGTGGGACGTATATATACTGAGCACGGAAAGGCAATTAATATAACAAAGAATTCAAACTAAACCAGACTGAAAATCAAATTGTTAATATACATAGTAAAACAACGTCAAATCTAAAAGTAAAATAAAGCCATTATAAAATTATGGGGCCGATTCCGTAAGCAAACTAAACCAAATTATGTATCTATCTATCTATACATATAATAAACTGTAGAGGTCGAATGTTTTTTTTTGTTTTTTTGTTCCTCTATCCTTTCTCTGTTTGTACGGGCTAATCTCCGAAACGGCTGAACCGATTTAAATGAAATTTTGCAAGGTGATACCTTATATCCCTTGTCAACATCTTAGATACTTTTTATTCCGGAAAATTAAAAAGTTCCCGTGGGATAGTTAAAAACTATAGTAACCGCGAACGAAGTCGCGGGCAACAGTCCTTCTCTAAATATGTGAAGAAGAGAAGGATAGATACACAATTTAGTTTAGTATTTTTTGTGCTTACGGAATCGGCCTCAATATTTAACATATAAACGAAATTACTGGCACTTATAAGTTATTGTATAAAGGGTGATGAACTGGCATTCAGTTTTATTCACCTCTACCACATAGCGAGTTTCACCGGCCAATGCACTCAGGGCACTGAAAAGAAAGAGCGATAAACTATTTAAAGAAAAAAAAAACATTTCGTGTGCAAAAAGACGTCCTTTGCTTCCAATCTTAAAATACTGTACCTACAGGCTATGGAAAATAAAAATTCCTTTTAAAAAAAAAATTTAATTGTTTCATCTTTGCTTCAATATAATATTATTATTATATTATTATTATCAGGCAGGCAGTTGGTGCAACTGATAATGCCTGTATCTAAATATACATTATTTAATTTTTTTTTTTTTTTTTTTTAATTTTTATTTAATATAATTTAATATATAATATTATTTAATATTATTTGGCATCTGTTTACAACCACCTATGTTTAATAAATAAATGATTTTGATTTGATTTGATTTAAGGTCAGTCGAGTTTATAAGCTTTATGACAGATTAGTAAGAGTATCATGAATTGTCATGACAACTTCAAAGATAACAACACTTATCACTTTCTTTGTGTACTTGAAATAATTTAACTTTTAATATAACTATGGTGCCCTTTAAAATTATTTGATTACTAGACAACCATAAGACCGATTTCAGTATAGTATAAGTGTAAGTTTTCATTGTAAAAAAATGGAAATTACTTTGGAATACGTGATTTCAAGTACTATCCGCTATGGGCGCTTTTCTCATAGAAATTGACATTCTTGACGCAACTAAAAAAGTTGAGTTTTTTACAGTGAAAACTTATACTACATACATACACATACATATAATCACGACTATTACCCCCTAAGGGTTAGTCAGAGACTAGGCAAAAGGCACCGCAAAAGCAGTCCAAACTTATACTAGGTATAGAATTCCAAACTTCGTAGTCACTACGGATTCCCTACAGAATTTGGCACTCCGTAGCCACTACGAATTCCCCGAAGTTTGACATTCCGTAGCTACTACGAATTTTGAGACTGTATCTACTTTGGACTCCTCACTACGTTCGTTAAAAGAAAAAGAATAATTTTCTTTCACACTAAAATGTATGCTTTGTGTAAAACCTTATTCTATGTAATTATATTTAATACGTATTATAGGCATATTAATATAATTATGCAGGTTTATTTCCATCGAGTTTGTATTTTTAATAATATTTGAATTACGCTTACCGTAATTGATAGGTATCAGTTCACAACGCAAATAACAATTGTGTTTATTTATGAATAAGTAGTCCTTCAAAACCATTCTAATAATTGTCTTGACTTAAAACAATAGCAATTTAAATTGAAAGTAAAATAAAGCCTAAATAAAAGTCTTCTGATAACATTTTATGTTCTCCAACTACTCAAATTCATTCATTTCAATAATTTCAATAATAAATTATATAATTTCATTATATAATTTTTTTATATAATTATATAATTTTATATAATTTCATTTTATAATTTTCAAATTTGACTCTTTTACAGTATAGCTTGTTTATTGTTGTATACCTAATTGTATTTTCATTTTAATTCTGTTTAATGTTCCATTTTTATTATTTCCCATTTCGATTACCTCTATGCCCGAGATGCTAGTAAGCTCTGCGTTATGTATACATAAAATAGTGAATTTCCAAACCAATCAAAAAAGGTTTCTATCTCCATGTCTTTAAGTGCTCTTTCCCTGTATAGGTACAAATTCGCCTGTAACCACTGAGAGAATCGCAATCAGGGGCCGGCACGCATCAGCAATACCCAACAATGACCCGACAGCGCCGCCAGCATTCACATTGTCCATAGACATTCGAGTAAAGCGCTATCTGAATTTCAACGAACCGCGTCGTTTGACTGAAATTACTGAGCCTGTTATGGCGGTTTATGCTGCAGCGGATTTTTGTTTTAAAGCATTTTAATGGTGAATTATAGAAAAGAAATTTGTTAACGACGACGCTTTGAGATTTTGATCTAAATGAAAAATGACAATCAAAACTTTGATCCTGAATTATTATTGGTAGCGGTTTAAACGATTTATACCTACCAGTGTTGGGTGTAGTTGTGGACCATAATCCTCATGTGATTCATCATGAAGGAAACCCTGTTCCTAAAGACTAAGGTTGTATAAAATCGTGATGTGATTTGATTTATACACGGAAGAAGGTTAAAAAAAGGTATTAGTTTCTTTTCATTTATATTAAACAATACAAATAATTTTTCCTTAACAAAAGGCTCTATTCAAATTATAGCGACTATTTCATTCTCAAGTTCATTTGTGCGCGAGCGCCGCCTTACCTACAATAACATCGGTGTAAAAGAAATGATTACAAGTTTTTTTTGCTGCGTTGCGTACTTGTTTGTCGAATTAAAATTTGTCATGTATACCTAAAGCAATGTTACACAATGAAATATACAATGAAAAGGACAATACAATATTTTGTAATTTAAAGATTGTGAAAAATTTGTTTTTCAACAGCGAAATATTTTTTGCTTAAATAACATTGCGGTTTGGAGGAGCTTGGTGGCGTAGTGGTCAGTGCGCTTTGGCTTCAATCGAAAACAATGCTATCTTCGCCATGGTCAGGCCGTGGATGGGTGACTTTGTGATCTCGAGCTCCTCTGTGCTTCGGAAGGCACATTAAACCGTTGGTCTCAGCCGTATTTGTGGCCTTTTCTACCCACCAACCCGCATTGGGGCAGCGTGGTGGCGTTACGGCCCATACTCCTTATGTGTGTTACTCCATGAGGAAAGCCTGTGCCCAGCAGTGGGACGTATGTAGACTTAAGACGACGCCTACCATATAAAGACATTAATATTAAACTAATACAATCTCATAAGCGATGTTCGAAATTTTTGTTTTCAACCTTAGTAACAAGTAAGTACCATTATTGATTGAAAACTGTTTGAATTATAGCCTGTACTGTACAAGATTTTGCCTGTAACTGTTTGTTGTAACACTCCTTCAGAGACTGATAAGGCACGTGGTTATCACTCCACCGACACTTATCATCTGTTGAGGTTATTGTTAAGCATGTAATTAAAAAGTAAAAAATTACCATTCCTCATATTTCAATAGAATTGAAAAAAAAAAACGTTTTTGTTTTGAAATAACAAAAGAAATTGAATGAAAAATCAAATACACATTTAACGTGGAGTTTTTTTTGGTCCATTATATCTTTTTATAAGATGAAAGCTACGTACATACCTACATACATACAATCACGCCTGTAATCCCCGAAAGGATAGGCAGAGTCCAAGGAGCATTGTGTTCCCTAAGACCACATTTAGCCATTCAAAAATTGGGTTTGGTCAGATGAAAAATCGTAAAAGAGTAGTAACAAGTGACTAGCTCATCGCCTACACGATCACAGACCCAACAACCAATACGCCCTTAGTCGCCTAAGCTAAAGAGTATATTAAAAAATTATTGGTTTTGTGTTTAGAGATGTGTAAAAATTATAGTCTTTATTACAATCGCTCTTCCGTACCATACGTTACATACGTATGGTACGGAACGTACGTACGTCTGTTCAAAATAGTGAGTTAACCATATCGTTATGGTTAACTCACTATTTTGACCACAACAAAAAATAAGGAAAACTGAATAGCTTAATGCAAAAGTAAACCATGAACAATGCAACGTCATATTATTATTTAAATTTACTAAGCCGGAATTCTGATTACCCGCCAACCAAAATTGTGTGCTAAACTTGCGACATTATCATAATAAAACAAATATAATGTACCTAAAACAATTCTTATGCTAACTATGTAACGATGTGTTGTATTCGAGGCAAAATTTCATGTCTTTTACGGCTTATTCTTTATATTTCAAATAGGAAATTGTAGAAGTAGTAATTTTTAAATTATTCTGCAACTTTTCATAGACGTTAAATGGCCTTTTGTTCAAGATGTCTTTATTTATATGTTCAAATTTATTGAAGAATATTCAAAGTCAAGGCATTTTTCAGTTTCGGTATATACATACTCTTATGAATGTCAAATCAAATCAAATGAAGTGCTCTGTGGCGTAGTGGTTAGTACTCTTTAGCTTTTGATTGAATAATCAGTGTAGTTTTGTGTAATAAGTGTCTATGATGATGTGCAATATGGAGGATAATTTAAATAAGCGTCAAGTGGTATGAAGTGATAAGCTGGTGATCGTAGACACCACAGTATCTACCATCGACCATTTGACGCCAAACTCTCCCAGGATGCATTGAAATGTATTACACTTGCATTTTTGAAGACTTAATACTACTAAAGACTAGACTACACAAAATGTATACAAGTGAAAGAGTCTGTATCCATGGTCATGAACGATAAAAAAATGACACTGGCGTAACGTGAGTACACACCACTGTTCACCCTTCCCAGCGTAAGGATAATTATATTTATTCAATTAATATTCTGATCATGGTCAAAATATGGTGACATATATGCCTTGTTAAGTTTTTTTACTATTATTTTCAAGTAGTTTTTTCGCATAAGATTTAACTAGCTTCGCATAACCAAGGTGTTAAAATTATATTGATAACTTTGATGTTCAATCACGCATGTCTGGCCCTATTGTGACATTTGACGCTACAATTTGTAGCGTCAAATGTCACAAGTTACAAGTTGTAAAATGAACATAAATATTAATTTATGTCTGCGACTTCGTTTCCGGAATTTCGATCAAAACATTATCATTTTTGAGTGATCCGCGTAGGTGCATACAAACACACGGCCAGACGTGTCGTCCGAAGTATGAAATAACTCAGACCACAAAGTTTTCGGTCACCCACCCCGAAAGTATTTAACCACTAGGTTATATAAATAAAAATTTCGTTGTGTTAAATTGTATTGTGCAATAAAAACTTAAATAAAACAACATAAACATATTATCGCGCCTTTTTCCCGGGTTCGCAGAGACACCCACATTTTGCCAGAAATGTTAAGTCCTCATGTAACAGGTGGCGAGCCTGTCACCATGCACCGGGCACAATGTGAGGCAAGCGATATTCACAATGAACTGTACATAAGTTTTATTCAAACTTAGTAATACAGGACGGGGATCGACCGCGCGAGCGACATCCGTCCCAGCTCGGCGACCGCTACCTAAAAAACGTAAATTGCAATAAAAATGTCACAATACTTTGATGATCATTCATGGGTTGACTGGAAGATATCTCTTTTAGGGATAAGTCCGCCATTGTAAACAATATCACAAATTATATGTTTTGTTTATTTTTCAAACGCAATAAAGAGTATATTATATACTAATATTATAAATGCGAATGTAACTCTCTCTATTTCGCTTTCACGTCAAAACTACTGAACCAATTTGACCGAAATTTAGTCACACAGATAGTCTGGAGCCTGAGAAAGGCATAGGCTACCTTTTATCCCGATATTCCCATGGGAACGGGTGCCATGTGGCTGAATATAAAAAAAATTAAAAAACGCCACCAAGAAAAATGAAGGACGAATTTACGCCACTATAAAATTTACTCCTACTCTATTATTAGAAACAAAGTTTGCTTCTAATATTAGAGTAGGAGTAAATTTTCAATTTAATCAATATGTTAAATAGCCTATTTATTGAGGAAGGTAAACTCAAACTCAAAGTCTTTTATCAAATTGGTATCATCAAATACACTTTTGACAAGTCAAAACAAAATAAATTACAATTATCCTTAAATTGACAATACTACTTTTTTTCGGCCTGTTCACTACCGGGAGGCCTTGTCTAGAGAAGATACAGGCAAGACACTCTGCAAGGGTTCCATTCTCCCTTTACATTAATATGTTCTTCAACCTAATAAAATTTACGTGTTCCTGGCCAAAACAAAAAAAAATAAAAAATTATATCTAATATGAATGGATACAATAATAACTGTTTCACAAAAAAGTTTTGTGTTAATATAATAGGAAAAAAGGAAAGGCTATAGGCTACATACCATCACACTTTCTCAAATTAACTATTCTACGCGGACGAAGTCGCGAGCAAAAGCTAGTATTCATATAAATATCAAGATCTTTCCTGACATATTAATACAGGTTCACCTCAAAACTGTCATCTAACTCAAGAACACAAGAGTAATTTTTCGTTCGCAATCAAGAAATGGTTGATTCAATACAGACTAATCAGAGTTCAAAGCACGTAGGTTACATTGGCATAAGGACAGCTAGATTTGAGACTAAAGAATACATAATTATTGTCAACAACCGGTCGGTCAATGTAGGACACGACCGCAGGGCAGTGTGACCGGTCTACCACTTCCGTAGTTCCGGGGAGAATATAAAGTCAAGGTTGATTTTGGGGCCAAAACCTTTCGGATTTTAAGGAAAGTGACCTTTCGATTCCATCTAACTAGACGCATGAACTTGAAATCTAAGTAAATACCTTGGAATAAGATTATTGCTTGGTTATTCATTGCATGGTCTGGCCCTCTTTATTCTCTTTAATTTTCTCTCTCGTCTTTCATCGGGTTTCTTTTATCCACAAATTGGCTCAAGCCAATATTAGATTCGTAGATTTTGTTGCCGGTACTCTCGGAACAAGACTGGCTAGCGTTGAGAACTAGACCCCATAACATAACAAAACATATCGTCAGGACCTTTTCCCGTGTTAAGCACCCACATTTCGCCAGATATGTTAGGTCCCCATGTAACAGGTGGCGAGCCTGTTGCCATGCACCGGGCACAATGTGAGCCAAACGATATTGACAATGAACTGTACATAAGTTATATTCAAACTCAGTGGTGGCGGCGGTGGGATTGAACCCGCGTTTCCTGCGGCCTCTCGAACGAGTAATGCCCCGTCCTTTCCAACTAGGCTACCGCTGCCTTTACTGGCCCCCGATTAACTAGGCTTCCATTGCGCTAAATAAGACTATACCACAATCAAATCACCGTCGAAAACCGTTATGACCCATCCACACTGCACGAGGTGACACGAGGGAACGCGAGTACGAGAATATTGTGTGTGGATGGGTCTTAACATTTTCGACTGTGATTCTTGCGCAGTCGGTATCCAGATGGCGTAGACTTTCCTTTTCAGGAATTCTACAAATATTGGGTCCTTACCTATGAAATTGATGTTTTTATTCTGTCTTAGTATTTTGTCTGTAACTTTTAAGATTCAGAGTATTCCTAAAAAATAATTACCTCGTCTAAAAATAGACTATATTTTTGAGCTCTTTTGATTTGTTTTGATAATTTGTTATAAGTTTAATTGTGTTAAAATTGGACACGGAGACAATTATTTTTAACTGCCTCCCGAATACATCATTTGATTTGCATTAACATAAAAACGATGAATAATTTTTATCAAGCGTGTTCACACACATATTGCTAAAGCTTGTCTAATGATACATGCCAAATATTATTATCTCTGGATTTGTCGTTGTGAAGAAAACTGATAAAATGTTAGTATGTAAAATGCAGACATCCCCAAAATATCCATACAAAACACCAATTTCATAGGTAAGGACCTAATATATTATGTATTTTGACATTCATAAGCATTTGCTAAGACACTGAATATTTTTATCTACACTCATGTTATAATGTTCGAAATATGAAATCAGACTCAAGTCATAATAGCATACTTTTTAACATAGATGATTAAAACGAAAATTTAAAAATGGAAACTGTAACATAATGACCATTATGCAACAGGTTGGACTCATTATGCAACACTTATTTTTCTTAAAAACGCACAAAGCTATGGCAAATGTTTTCCAGACAGCCAACAAAAAATAATATTAATTAAATTTTTGTTTTATTTCTTTGAATAATGAGTGTAGATAAAGTAGTATATGTAACAGCACATAACTCGTTATTAAAACCTATATTATGTAAAAGTTACATAAACTACTATTTTAATTTTAATAATTTGTTGTTTTATTTACCACAGTGCTTTTATAGAATCCATAATAAATAAATATCCTCAGACATTCACACCTATCAACTACTCCCATTTTAAGCAACTAATGCTGCTTGTGTTACGGATACTACTACAAATATATTTAATAGATAAATACATAAAATTATTTAGAATATACATAATATAATACATATATAATGAAGATCCAGACTGGAGAACAAATGTCTGGAAATTCATAACCCACACACTTTGGCTCTACTGGGGATCGAACCCAGGACCTCTTGAGATGGCGACCCCTTGAGACCGGCGTACAGACCACTCGACCACGGAGGTCGTCATCCATACCTGTGCAAGATTCGTCCTTCGAAACCAAAAGACAACCTCGTCACAAAAAGATAATTTCAAGAACATGTGCCTCACTTCATTACCGATAACCTATTAAATCTATTCTTATCACAAAAATAATAAGATCTCATCTAGTTTACTGATTATGTACGTACATTAATCTTTTTACCTATAATTACCGATAAATCGAGATTTCATATTCATAGCCTTCAGGTTATTACATAACCATTAACGGTACAGGCACGCGATTGTCTATAAACATTGTTTGCCTTAAAGTTAATCTTTGCTATCTTCTAATCTATATGAAAATGCTGAATGTGGATTAATATTTGCAGATGGATGTAAAAAGTTAATATTAGGTCCTTACCTATAAAATTGGTGTTTTGTATGGAGATTTTGGGGATGTCTGCATTTTACATACTAACATTTTATCAGTTTTCTTCACAACGACAAATCCAGAGATAATAATATTTGGCATGTATCATTAGACAAGCTTTAGCAATATGTGTGTGAACACGCTTGATAAAAATTATTCATCGCTCTTATGTTAATGCAAATCAAATGATGTATTCGGGAGGCAGTAAAAAATAATTGTCTTTGTGTCTAATTTTAACACAAATAAACCTACAAAAAATTTTCAAATTAAATAATACGAGCTCAAATATGGTCTATTTTTAGAAGAGGCAATTATTTTATAAGAATGTTCTGAAACTTAATAGTTACGGACAAATTGCTAAGACAGTATAAAAACACCAATTTCATAGGTAAGGACCCAAAATTCATCAACATCATTAGCCTGCCCTTTTCCCAAGTTCATTTGGGGTCGGCGCAACGAGTCTTTCTCCTCCAATCTCCCCTATCACGCCATATCAACATTCACTCCCATTCTAGCCAGGTCCTCGTTCACATAATCTATCCATCTCTTCTTTGGTCTTCCTCTCCCTGCATTACCATCCACTCTCATATTCATAACTTTTGTCGTTACATGCTCATTCTCTCTTCTCAAAATATGTACATACCACGATAGCCGCTTTTCTCTCAACTTCTCTATCACTGGAGTAACTTTATTTATTTATTTATTTAAGCTTTTGTGCACTACAGAAAATGTACACATGGCGGACTT
Source organism: Parapoynx stratiotata (assembly GCA_910589355.1). Classification (NCBI taxonomy): domain Eukaryota; kingdom Metazoa; phylum Arthropoda; class Insecta; order Lepidoptera; family Crambidae; genus Parapoynx; species Parapoynx stratiotata. The sequence goes on along the minus strand of OU342468.1, from coordinate 1,405,451 downwards.
AACGACTAATGTCGCTCTCTAACAGTCAACCATCAGGCAAAGCAGAGATCTGGTGGCGGCTTAATTAACATTAACACATACATAAATTTAGTAATAAATTATATTGTATACCATACATACATATGCAGTATATAATTACATAAATAATTATACATAAATATATAATAAGATTCATAACGTAGGAACAGACAAACTAGCATTATACATGTTTGAGAAGTATTCTCGAACTTTAGATTTAAACACAAAACACAACCTTAGAGGGAGCAGTTCTAATGTTCAAAGGTAAAGAATTCCAAAGTTCAATCGCCAGACCAGAGAATGAGTCAGCAATAAAGCCAGAGTGTGGAGAAGGCACAGAGAGAGTCAGTGATCTAGAGGATCGGACAGTTCGGTTGCTGACCTCGGTATGAAATTGGAATTTAGACTTTAGATAGCCGGGAGAACTTTCAAGGTTAATATTATTATGAACCTTAAATTACAAACACATACCATAACATATTATAACGCTTTTTTCCCCGAAGGGATAAGATGTGTTGACACCCACAATTCGCCAGATAAGTCCCCATGTAACAGGTGGCGAGCCTGATGACATGCACCGGGCACAATGCGAGGCAAGCAATATTACCTTAAATTACATCCATATTTTTTTAAGTACCTTTAAAACCATATTTTAAAGATGCATACCTTCCTCATGGAGAAACATGAGGAGAATGGGCCGTAATACCACCACGCTGGCCCAATTAGTGGGTAGAAACGGTTGCAATAGCGACCGCAACCAACGCATTAACGTGCCTTGTGTAGCACGGAGAAGTTCGAGATCACAAACTTTTGATCACTCATCCAAGACCTGACCATGACGAACGTTGCTTTGTTTTCGATATCTAAATCCAAAGCGTGCTAACCACTACCCCACTGAGCTCCTGAAGAAATATATATTACTAGTTTCTCTCGCAACTTCGTCCACGTAAAATAGTTACTTTGAGATAGTGTGATGGTATGTAGCCTATAGCCTTCCTCAATAAATAGGCTATTCAATACTGAAAGATTTTTTCAAAATGGAACAGTAGCCTCAGTTGGTGGAATTCAAAATTTACTCCTACTCCATAATTAGAAGCAAAGTTCATAGTGGCGTAAATTTCTCCTTAATTTTTCTGGGAGGCATTATTTAATTTTTATACATTTACTCGCATGGCACCCGTTCCCATGGAAATATCGGGATAAAAAGTAGCGTATGTCCTTTCTCAGGCTTTAGACTATAAGTGTACCAAATTTCGGTTAAATTTGTTTAGTATTTTTGACGTGAAAGCGAGAGAGATAGAGTTACTTTCGCATTTTATAAATGCGAAAGTAACTCTATCTCTCTCGCTTCGCTTCTTCGTATTAGGTATGAAATTACCTATGAAATTGGTGTTTTGTATGGAGATTTTGGGGATGTCTGCATTTTACATACTAACATTTCTTCACAACGACAAATCCGAAGATAATAATATTTGGCATCTATCATTAGACAAGCTTTAGTAATATGTGTAATATCACACTTCATAAAAATTATTTATCGTTTTTAAGTGAATGCAAATAAAATGATGTATTCGGGAGGCACTTAAAAAGAGTTGTCTCCGTGTCCAATTTTCACACAATTAAACTTACAACAAATTATCAAAACAAATCTAAAGAGCTCAAAAATATAGTCTATTTTTAGACGAGGTAATTATTTTTTAGGAATACTCTGAATCTTAATAGTTACAGACAAAATACTAAGACAGAATAAAAGCACCAATTTCATAGGTAAGGACCCAATATTATTATGGTTTAAAAGGTACGTCAATGAAGGTAGTAGCGCCCATTCTTTTTTTTAAATCCATGCGTGTTGTCATAGTGGTTAGTTGAGCACTAACCCTGTTGAAATATCCGCTCACTTCCGACGCTTGTAGTCTAAGTATCTAATTTCATAAGCGTCCTTGGAAAAATAACGTGCAATATAATGTGTGTAATAACTGTTTTTGTAGCTCTATTAACAGTTTTTTCAAACTTTTTCTAACTCATAACAGCTTTGTATCTTTAAGGATAAGGAAAGACACTAACAATTTTTTTGTCGTAATTTAACATTAGTTTTATGACTGCAAAGACAAGTACCTAGTTCAATTATAGCTCACATTTTTTTCTGTTTTACAAAGATCAAACATCAGGCATTTTAACCGCTTCTCTGGTCTAGTGGTTGACACAACCGGGTGTAGATTGGGAGGTCTGGGGCTCGATCCCCCACGGAGGCAGGGGTATTTCTGCTCGGTTTGGTTGGTAGGGTACCACCGTTTTACCTAAATTTGTCACCATAATACCAATGTTATAAACATTGTTGTGTTCCGGCTATCAGAGGTAAGATAGTTCTCAGTTGTTGAGGATTATAGGTGAAGCTCGGCATTATCGTCACTTGCCATAAGGAGAGATGAAGGCCAAGTGCACACCTGTCATATTAAAAAAAACATCAGGCTGTTTATTTGATCGTAAAGTAACCTACAATCAGGGTGGATTTATGTAATACAACGTGAAATGTCACGTCCTTTTATAAAAAAAATGACGAAATTACAGAAATCCAATTCATATCCATTGAAATTTTGTTAGAGAGTAGAACAGCTGTCATTGATAACAGAAGCAACGATGTGTTGTCATACACGTATACCACCTACGAATTTCTATGATAAATGCTTCTGACCCTTGCGCAAGTAAAAAGCTCTCCGCGCAACTTTAGTCGGTATAAAACCTATTTGGACCGCAAATCTTAAGCTGTGTCCACAAAATTGTTTTCTAACCTACCCTTCGCTTTCAGTGTGAGACGTCGCAGTTGAATAAGTAAGCATGTCATTCAGGTTCGTCTTTCACGCGTTGCTCAGGTATTCAGAGAGCCTGAAGCGTGCTCAGTAAGAACACAGTATGAGGGTTTTTGTAGTTATTTATTAAACTCTTTATTGCACAAATAAACAAAATTGTAGTAAATACAAAAAGTAAGCAAAGGAGGACTTATCTCTAATAGAGATCTCTGCCAGCCAACCTATCACAGGTGTGTGAGATTTAGTAAGGAGAGGGAAGAGACACCAGTGCAAAAGAGGAAAAAAAATATAAAGATAATAAAAACTAAAAATCAAATACAATAATATAATAAAATAAAAAGAAATAGATAAAAAAATAATATGAATATATAGAATACATATGTCCAAATAAAAACAACAGTTCAACAAAAAAATACACAACAAAAAAATAATATATATATATATATATAAAGTTTATGATACATACTATATACACTATGTCTGTATTGAAAAGAAGAGAAATGAGGAAATGTGTAGATACAAATTTAGGAAGAAAGATCTAGAAAATGCTTCTTGAGTTTGGTCTTAAAAGAAGAGACTGTTTGGCATTCTTGTAACTCTGATGGCAGACCATTCCACAACAACACAGAGCGAACCGAGAACGAGTGAAAAAAGAAATTCGTGTTACTCCTCGGAATCACCAGGCTTCTTGTAACGCAGGAACGCTTAGGACGAGCGGGAGGAGGTAAGAGATGGAATCGGGAACGAAGATAGGATGGGGAATTAGGGTCTTTAAGGATTTTGAATAGCGTAGTAAGGATGTGCACATTACGACGATCGCGCATTGGGAGCCAGTTTAGCTGAGCTCTAAATTTGGACACATGATCAAATTTACGTAGACCATAAATAAAACGGATTGCCAGATTCTGTAGGCGCTCCAGTTTGTTGAGAAGCTCTTCGGTGATGTCCAAATAACACACATCGGCGTAGTCAAGAATAGGGAGAAGGAGACTTTGCGCAAGCATAATTTTAGTTTTGAATGGAAGGAAAAACTGAAGCCGCTTGAGAGAATGGTAAGTGTGATGCATACGTCTACTAACCTCAGCAATATGGGGTGCCCAAGATAAGTTGCTGTCCATAATAAGACCTAAATTTTTGCTTTATCCCTCAATTTTAAAATAACACCATCATATACAAGGTCTGGCACTGTGCTCCACACTAGCCTACTCCTCAGTCGAGTACCACCCAAAATCATCGCTTGAGACTTAGAAGGGTTAACAAGCAACCCAAAAGAATTAGCCCAAATCTTAACAGAAGCTAAATCCCTATTAAGCAGTGCAACCGCGTCAGAAACCTCAGATAATTCAAAATGGCGATAAATCTGTAGGTCGTCAGCGTAGAGGTGAAAATGAGAGGAAAGAACTGTAGTTATTTTATTTATGAATACAGAAAATAATAAAGGCGACAGCACTCCACCCTGCGGCACACCAGCAGACAGGCATGACCAATTCGAAGAAGTGTCATCAAGTTTGACACACTGCTGGCGCTCAAAAAGGTAGGAGCGAAACCACTGTAAGACCGGAAGCGAAATGTTAGCCGTGCGAAGAGTGCCTAGGAGAATGTCATAGTCAACAGAGTTAAATGCACTACTGAAATCTAACAAGACGATTGCTGTGAGTTTGGTTTTATCCATGGCACAGCGAATGTCCTCAGTCACATTCAGCAGTGCACCAACCGTGCTATGCGAAGGACGGAAACCAGATTGGAAAGGACATAACAGAGAATTATTAGAGAGATGGGAATACAATTGCTTATGTACAATTGTCTCAAGGACTTTGGATAAGATTGGAAGTATGGATATGGGGCGGTACTCGGAAAAGGAAGAAGGAGAAGACGTTTTAGGCAATGGTATAACAAAAGCTTTCCTCCACGCGGCAGGGAAAACATTGTGCATTAAAGAGTAATTGATAATGTGAGAGATCAAAGGCACAATGTCATCCAGCACAGGGAGAATCATTTCAATACCAAGACCATCACTGCCAACGGCTTTGGAAGATATGGAAAGGACACTTTTCTTGACGGCATCATCCGAGACTAAGGTGAAGGAGAAAGAAGGACAATCAGGTAGGACAATATTCGAAAGAGAAGAGAGAGCAAAGGCCTTAGTATAAGTATCTAATTTTAAAGGTGAAGAAGAGAAATGAATATTAAGACCATCAATGTCAATGGTAGATACAGGAGAACTACTAGATTTACCAATGCCTAGCGTCCTAAGGAATTTCCAAATATTATTAGGGTCAGAATTTTCAATATTGGAATGAATATAGTTACGCTTAGCATCTCTACACATTCTGTTACACCCATTACGTAGTTTTTTATATCCATTCAAGTGTACCTCTAAAGCAGTTCTCCTATATACAGCCTTAGCTCTATCTCGCTTAGCCATCATCTTACGGATTTCTGGGGTGAGCCAAGGAGCAGGTAAGTGTTTCACACGCACTGGCCTAACGGGAGCATGTATGTCGTAGATGCTAATAAGGTTTTGCGTGAGATTGTCGACCATGACGTCAATATTGTCAGATGAAAGTAGCAAGGACCAGTCCAAGCTTCTAAAATGTTCCCTCAAGCGGGCAATATCTAAATGCTTGTAATTGCGCCGAAGCAGAATTTTAGGTTTAGCCTTAGGTGGACGAATTTTATATGAGAGGTATACTAGGTCATGGTGAGAAAACGGAGCACTCATTTGCCCAAATGAGGAGACAAAATTTGGATTTGACACCATAACCAAGTCAATCAATGAAGGCTTACAGTTAGGGAAGTAATGAGTAGGAGAAGTAATAGGAACTAACGCTAAATTTAGGGAAGAGACTAGGTTGACAAGTTTTCGTGCTCTAGTGTCATTTTTAAGGAGGCATGTGTTTAAATCACCCATGAGAACAATACTGTCGAAAAGTGGAATTAAGCTTTCGAGAGCACACTCCAGCGTATCAAAATAATTAGTTTGATCGTTAGGGCTGTACAATGCACCTAACAGAATTTTTTTATGTTGTATAACAATCTCTATAAAGATGAATTCTAAGGAACCAGTATAAGGACAAGGGGAGCACTTAATGATATGAGCAGGGATATGGCCTCGGAGATAAATGCCAACTCCACCACCCCGTGAACCGACGCGATCATTACGAAATAATTTATATCCCGGAATAGAACATTCGGTAGAAGGCAAAGAAGGCTTTAACCATGTTTCAGAAACAAGGATACAATCGACTACGCCATCACTAAAGCTAGATACAAGATCATCGTAATGTGCTAGGATGCTTTGAGCGTTAATGTGCACTAAAGAAAGAAACTTTGAGTTGCCATCAAAAGCCGAAGCAATTTTGATGTGCAAAGGCCTGCCATCAGTAAAAGATGGTACGCTTAATTCAGCATCCTCGAAGTCATCTTCGCCAGAAGAGCATGAAAAAAAAATCATCAGGTATAGACATAGCAAATATATATAAATGTACTAATAATATATAATATGATAAAAATAAATACTTAATAATATCACACGCAATTCTAATAAACAAAAATTAACAGACTTTTACAGTAATATCAAAACTAAATATTAACCACCCGCCTGCTAAAGTTGACCAAAAGAGATTATCACTATTCATAAAACATCGAAATCTTAAATTTATACAATAGTGAGATACACAAACAAAAAAAAATTAAAAGGAATACAATATATGGCACTATGAACTAAATCCCTTTGCCTCACGAGAACATCAAAAATGAAATGTCAACAATGCTGTGTAATGTCGTTAATATGACAAGTGACAAAATAGAAAAACATTAAAAACAAAAGCACAGAAGTCGTTATAAAAATAAAAACAGGTATTTTAGAATATTATAAACAAAATAGATAGTGACGTACTCTATAAGCCGACCGAATGCGGAAGACCAATACTGAGAGTCGTAACATCACTTGCCTTTCTTCGCAGCTGTCCCCGATGTGGGCGCAGGATACTTAGCGACGAGCTTACGGAGTTCACCCATGGAAAAGATCTTTTTGCGTGTCTTGTCTGGTAGAAGAACAGTCACAGTACCTTCTACTGTCCAGCACATCCTAACGCCAAAGTGATTGCGTGCGGCAAAGAATACGTCCTGACGAGATTTAGTCAGAAATTCTGAGACACTAATCTTAGTGCCCTTTAGAGACGTCTTGGAATTCCATACCAACTTTCTATGATGCATCGCAGCAAAACGCAGCAAAATAGGACGAGAACCATCCTTTTTGACACCCAATCTGTGACAGGACTCGATAAAGTCCGATTTTAATGTGGTCAACATCATCTGGTTGGTTAACACCGCTAGTGTTTTATCCATCACATTCTCGTCTTTATCTTCTTTAACACCATGAATCAGCAACACCTTTCTACGAGAGTGAGACTCCAGGCGATCCAGGCCCAAAACCAGCAGCTCGACCTGCGACTTGAGGATGCCAAGCGACTTCCAAACAAAAGTTTTAAAGGAGGAAAAATCAGCTGATAGAGACTTCACAGTAGATGAGGATTCCTTGGAGTTAGATTGTTGAAGATTTTTTTCAAAGTCAGCCATCCGATTAGAGAACATTGAAGCAAGCTCGTCCATGCCTTTCAGAAGTTGTTCTGCAGTATTATCCATAGTGTTGAAAGTTAGTGTGAAAGTAGTCTTGGAGTCAACAGAAGCACAGGTGAAGTTAATATGCGAACATATATACTTTAAACTATTTTTAAATAATTAAAATACTGAGAGCAAAATTTAATGTCTTTTCACTTTGGAGTCTACCCCCAATTTAATACATTAAAAATCTAAAAATCCCACGATTCTTTTTAAAAACGTTGGATTTTTAGATTTTTAATCTAACATTATTATTTTATTCTTTTTAACTACAAATCCTGAAAGTTGTTGAAATGGACCTGAAAGTGCTCGTAGAAAGTTGAAAGTAGTTGCAAGTTGCATTGTCACCGGGTTCTGAACTATACCCAAAGTTTCAACCGGATAGTTAGTCCGGAAGTGCCTCAAAATTGAGTTACAAAAATTCAACTGGACAAACAAAGAGACAAAGGGACTAAGAGACAAAAAGAGAAACAATCTGCACAGCTCTCAATCTTGCACGTCGGGGAAGTTGCCCTGTAGTTTTTTCAATATGACTAATCAAAGGATGCGACAAATTTTTTAGTTTCGTAACATAGAAACAATTCGCAAACAATATAATGTTTTATGTTGTGTCTCGTTTTGCGACAATTTTCCTTATCATTATAATCCTTTTCAATCTTGAGATTAGGAGATAAGAAGCGTTTATCTAAAAATAGTAAGGACAAGGTATTTAAATTATAACTTTCTCTCAGGTGTAAGACGAGCCTAATATTCATAATAAAAGACACTGAGTTATTCACATCAATGTTGAATATTAAATAGACTTTTTTGTATGTAATACCATTTTTACCAGCATGGCTATCGCTGCTCTCTAATATCATATTTAATTCATTACACTATCCCCCTTGCACATAAACGCTATTTAACTTTAAACATTGTTTCAAGGCGGCTTGCCAATTGAACGGTAGAAAATTTTACAAAAACCTTTTTTTGGGCATTGATATTTTATTTGTATATCAACTTCTTACTTCCGCGCTAAATACCTTAACAACCTATTAACACCTTGGAACCAATTATGCAAAAAAAAAATTACTTGCACCCAAATTATGTTCCTCAATTAAAACCAACGTAGCCATTTTGAAAATATTACACCTTTTAATATTAATTGCAATTATAAACAGCCAGGGATAACTACTTATAATTTTACAATCAACCTGCTGTATTTCCGTATGTGAAGTACATACCACTCTAAATATTTGAAAGGTTATTCTAGTATAATTATAAACAATAAAAACTTTTAGTTGATTAAAATAACCGGATTCCTGTGTTCACCCAAATAATTATGCTTTCGAAAATCGAATGTACAGTCAGCATTAAAAGAAGATGACCATTTAAGTATTATTTAAGAATTTATGTCGAAGCAAATGACCCGATGTGTCTTGGAAAATGTCGTTCATGGAAAATGTGATACGGTACAGCCAACTGCAAAAACTTATGACTATTTAAGTTCTTTGTCATTCTAGAGCTTATAGTAAATTATTTGTTTTTGCAGCACTAGACTCTAGTGATATCAAATGAAAAAGTACTAAAATAGTTATCTTTTTGCTGGCGACTGCACCAAAGTGATGAGCAACTTCTGATGCTGACTGTAGGAGTCACTATAAACTATTTGGGTATTTTCCAAATGGCTTCAAGTGTGCCAATAATATTTGAAGAGTTCCCTCCATTTCTCCAGGATTCCATCATCAGACCTTACCTTGATGAATAAGAGACTACCAGTAAAGCCCTTTCAAGCCAAAAATAATTTTCCGAGTCGATTCAGGCGTTTTCGAGGTCGAGTTTTCCGAATTCCAAAGAAGTTTGACTAGTCAACGAGCACAAAACGAGACACAATAAAAACATATATTGTTTGCGAACCTATTGGATCGCGGTGCGCGCCAAGGAGTTAAAATGGGAGGTCTAAAAATATATGCAAAACCTAGTGAACTATTGAACTAGTGAACTATAATAATACTCATACTGCAATATAAAATAATTTATAATAAACTATTTATTTGTAAAATACATAATATTGTAAAATGTTGACGATTTTAAATGCCGAACTTGGCCTATGAAATAAAATTATTTTTGATTTGATTTGATTTGATATGTAAGTTCTTTAGAGTGAACTACGCGTAACCGAATCGACGTCCTCTTGTACGAGAGTAAGCCTTATTTCCTAAACTATAAAATTCAAAGTATCAACTCATACCATCGCAACAAAATTTGTAAGAAATACGAGTTATATTTTTGATCAAAAATCCATACTAATATTATAAATGCGAATGTAACTCTGTCTTTCTATCTGTTTCGCTTTCACGTCAAAACTACTGAACCAATTTAACCGAAATTTGGCACAGACAGAAGACAGAATTTTACACAGATAGTCTAGAGCCTGAGAAAGGACAGAGGTTACTTTTGTCCCGATATTATGGGCACGGGGACTATTAAATGAAATTACATTTTGACATATTCCGTCAAAATGTAATTTCATTTATAAATATCTCGGCATTGTAAAATAATGACACGACAACAGAGATTTATCCAAGGATTTATCACCATGACGACAATTAATTAGATGACACTGACAAGAAATGCTATTTTCATTATTTTAATAATTAGAGGTTAGTTCAACTATTAACAATCAACATTTTGCTAATAAGAGGTAGGAATGTAATGTTGAGCACATTGTAAGAAAACAATGCAGTGTTAACGCAGCTAGTTCATAAGCTAGTAGTTAGCACAGCTAGTAGTTCATAAATCAAACGTGAAGCATGAAAACAGTCGTTGCGCTAAACTATTGTTGGTGTATGAATTAATTAGTAATGTTAATGATGAATTCGTACTTATATTGGAGTTTAACACGAAGATAGAAAAATATACTTCAGACACGTTACTAAAAAGAATTACATGCATCTATTTAAGGTGACTACAGTCAACATATTGAATTAAACATAGATTTATATCTTTTTTTACATATATGTTAGCCATCCAGGGCCCCGATTCTACTAATTTACAACTATAACAATAAATGGCAATAGTCTTTCAATGGTCGAAATTTTGTTGTTTCGTAGGGTAAGCGTACCAGTGAATGAACAGTTCCAGAGAATGAACAAAATTATAAATTTTTCGTAAAATAGGAATACCGTAGATATCTACCAAGTCTAGATTTTTTTTTTAGATTGGCAATATACCTTTTTAAATAATGTGTGCCTAAGCAATAACTCAGGAGCATTAGTTGCGAGATGGCAAGCGTATAAATTTGGCGTGTCGCAGATGAGTTTCTGTTGTATGGAGCAGTATTTAGCAGTCTATCTAGACCCCTCAAGGCGTATGCGATACAGCGTATATATTTGCGTTTTACATACAGTTTTCGTAGTTTTTCTTTAAATTTCGGTTTTAAAACTAGTTGATAATAGCTAGATCATAGAAACCGCCAAAGCTAATGAATGAAATATCCTGTTCATACATTAAAACGGCATGTTCTAGTAACGAACCAAGAAAAATGTACGGAGTTCATTCATTGGATTCACATAAATTTCACGCTAATTAATGAACTGCCTTTTTTTGGTTGTACCTACCTAAATATTATCTTGCTTTACAAAATACTCGTACATAACACAAAAATCTCCTACGAAAGATTTTTAAACAACGAAGAAGCGCTTTAATGTTTTCATTGAACTATGTTCATTCATTCACTGGTGTTTTGGTGTATTTGAACCTCTATAACTAATAAATTAATCATATGTTTAAAAATTTTACAGAAACTAGAGTAGTTACTTGTATCAAAAACACTCGAGTTTGAAGTGAGTCCTTTAGCATCTCGTTTAATCTTTTTTTAAAGATGTAAATTTCCTTAAGTGTTCGTTCACTGGTGCGCTTACCCTAGTCTAAATCTAAAGAAAATTGATTTTCAGACAAACGAAATGTCAAAAAACTCAAAATTTGCCATTAATTTGGACCCTGACCACTATAAAAATGCCTTCCTATTCTTTAATTCAAACCAAATTGTGTACATACGAAGATGGTGATTTAATATTAAAACAAATAATAATCTCCAGCTCTTTAAAACTAGAACAGTTCCCATATGCCTCTCCAAACGATGCGGGCCAAATGAGGTTAGTAATATCTTCAGGCGTCCACTTCGGGAGCGATAAACTAATGCAATAAAATCTCATTTGCTTCCGTTGACCAATTTACTCGTGAGAGGGTCCGTTGGGAATATGCTGGTGTCGAACAAGTACCTTGATGACATTAGTGTTGGAACAAAACATATCACGACTAGGAAGGAAGAGAAGACAGATACTTACACAGTCATACTCTTCTTCTTCTTGCTCTTATCCCACTCTAGGTGGGGTTGGCACAACATGTCTTCTTCTTCCATTCTCCTCTGTCACTCGTCAGCTCAGCATCCACTTCTTTTATTCTCATATCATTCTTCACGCATTCAATCCATCGCTTCTTGTAAAATGGCAATAGTATTTCAATGGTCAAAATTTTGTCGTTTCGTAGGGTAAGCGTACCAGTGAATGAACAGTTCCAGAGAATGAACAAAATTATAAATTTTTCGTAAAATACCGTAGATCTCTACCAAGGCTAGTATTTTTTTTTTAGATTGGCAATATACCTTTTTAAATAATGTGTGCCTAAGCAATAACTCAGGAGCATTAGTTGCGAGATGGTAAGCGTTACCAAGAAAGTTACCGATGCCTCCGATACCCCTCCGGCAATCACACAACGCGGCATTTTTTTAGTTTTAGTAGCCATTCGGACACGCACAGACTAGTTTTGGTCACTCATCTACGGCATGACCATAGCGGAGGTAGCTTTCTTTTCGATATCAAAAGTCAAGTACTAACCACGCCACAGGGCTCCTCACTATCGCTATACAAATAATAATAACATGTTCATATTCGTGTCATGTGTGTCTGCACAATATGATTGCGTGCCTTCATGTAAAATGACAATTACCTAAGTAAAGACTTAATACGCGAGTTACTCGCTGACAACTAAAATTGCGTTATAATGGTTAAATAACAGAGAAGAGAATGGAATGGCGTTTATTGTAGTCATTACTATCTAATGACAATAAACGCTTGTACTGTAATACATGAAATCCTTGATGAAGTAATACCAGTAACTTAAAATATGAAAAATATTGTAAAAGCAGTTTTTTGAGTTAAAATAAAGATTTCTAATAATTTATGTTCGACACAAAATTTAAATCATGGCATTAGGTACTTCTTCTTCTTCTTCTTCTTGCCCTTTTCCCACTCTAGGTGGGGTCGGCACAACATGTCTTCTTCTTCCATTCTCCTCTGTCACTCGTCAGCTCAGCATCCACTTCTTTTATCCTCATATCATTCTTTACGCATGGCATTAGGTACTTAATTCATCTTTATTGCAAAAGCATTCGTAGAGCACTGAATCATTTTAACTGATCTGGCGAATATCGCTCTCTTTACACAGCACCCGGTTCATGGCAGCCTGTTGCATAGGGACCTTAACAGGTCAAGTGAAATAATGGTTCACACCTCAGCCTATCCCTTCGGAGAAATTCAATTACATTTTCTTGCTACCAACAGTTAAAAGTCTTCTTTGTGTCGAGAGATTATCACCATCAACTCGATATAGGTATGTATCTATAGATAATATAACAAATTCACAAAATAAAATCAAAAATAACTTTATTTCATAGGCCAAACTTGGCACTTAAAATCGTCAACATTTTACATAATTATTTTACAATATAAATAAAAATCATTAGGAGTATTATACTCGTATTAATGTTCATTATAGCGAGCGCTTGTAGCAAGTACAACCACAGCGGCGCCTTGACATAATAACAATTAATACACAATTATTCTTAGCCATAATAACAATAGTTATAAAGCATTGTTGTGTTCCGGCAAGATAACCAGATACAAAAAGATCTTATTACTGAATTATGAGTACAAGTTGATAAGCCATACCAATAATAATTAATAATTCATCTCAAGACAGTAATAAATTACAGAAATAAGTTTAAATATATTCATATTGTTTATCTAAATTGTCAGAAAGAAATATTGGTAGGTGATTGGCTGGCGTAAGGAATTGTGTCACGTCGTAATTTCCACAAAGATAGCGTATTGTGTTATGCAGGATATTATTATCCAATATTTTTAAAATATGTGAGTATTTACACCCCTTCGGTAAGAGGTACTATATTATTTTCAAAGATGGTTTGGACATGTGGAAAGGATGGATAAAAATAGATTAACTAAAGGAATATATGAATCGGGTGTGAGTGGAAACGGGACGAGGCAAACCTACGCGAACGTTCCTCGACCAAATTAAAGACGTTCTTGAGAAGGGCCGGAAAAGTACCCGAAATCGCCGAGCATGCATGAGGACTGTAATGAGAGTTGATGAAGCGAAAGAAATATGCAGGGATCGTAGCGAGTGGAATGATGTAATCTCTGCCTACCCCTGTGGGAAAAGGCGTGACTTATGTTTATATATGTTTGTATATGTTTGTATGTATTTTCAAAGAATATATCATGCGACGATAGGATATGCGAAAGATCTTATTCTTTTATGTACCAAGTTATGTGTAACTACACATAACTTGGTACATAAAAGAATAAGTTTCTTACAAGCACTTTTAATAGCCAAATAGGAAAATAGAAAACTATAACAAATAAATTAAACCACCTAAACTGCTTTAAAAAGTTTGGTAACGGGAAGTTTTAAAATATTGCGGGCTCGTTATTATTATTTTATTTCAACTAAACCGGCAATACAGAAAAAATAACATAGATATACTAAGGCCCAATTGCACGATCGAGAGTTAGCGCCTTACCCAGGGCTTGTCCATATATATTATTTGCCCCAGGGTTAAGTGCTAACTCTCGATCGCGCAATTGGGCCTAAGAATTATTTAAAAATACTACTGGGTAAGGGACTAACGTAACTGGTTAGAACTGGATCCGGTAATGCTACTACTGGAGACTAGAGTAAATGAGCCGGTTTGGAAAGGTTGTATATAAATACGAGGGTTTAAAGAAGAACAATCTCGAATGGTCTCTTTTTGTGCTCTTGTTTATTATGTTAATACAAAGACCTTACACCATTATCCTCTAATTTTTAAAAAAAAAACATCATCATAAACTACTATAATAACAAATTTCAGAGACTTGAAGGTAGGAAATTTATATTTTTTATAAAGAACTATTTTTTGCCCGCGACGTGGTCCGCGTAAAATAGTTACTTTGAGATAGTGTGATGGTATGTAGCCTATAGCCTTCTTCAATAAATAGGCTATTCAACACTGAAAGTTTTTTTTTATTGGATCAGTAGCCTCAATTGGTGGAATTGAAAATTTACTCCTACTCTATTACTCATATTAGAAGCAAAGTTCGTAGTGGCGTAAATTTGTCCTGCATTTGTATGGGAGGCGTTATTTAAATTTTCATGGAAACCGTTCCATGGGATGGGAATATCGGGATTAAAGGTAGCCTATGTCTTTTCTCAGGCTCTAGACTATCTGTGTACCAATTTTCGCTTAAATTAGTTCAGTAGTTTTGACGTGAAAGCGAGACAGACAGACAGACGGAGTTACTTTCGCCTTTATAATATTAGTATGGATTAGTTATTCATCATCTAGAACCACGATGTGATCAACATGATCATTTGTATTGTAGGTGAAGCTCTTATCAAAATCATGAATAAATAAGTGATATAGTTAGTTATGTAGGTATGTTCCTGGTGTGTAACCGGGCAAGTTCTACAAACGCCACATACCATACTCACCTAGTCAGGCGATAGGTACGGTCCGCGCTAAAAGTTCACCTCGTCAACACAATCACCATAACCAAAACATAAAGTTTTTATATACTCTTTTTACACTTTATTGCACTTGAAAATACATTAAATACTAAGTACTTTTTACTTACTACTAGAGGTTTTTATAATTTATTTTTTAGGACAACCAACAAGAAAAAGCTCTAGTACAATGATTCACATAAAAATCACATTAAATTAACTCAATCTAAGTGCCATCTTAATTATAGGTTGCTACGGCATGCAATGTGGACTATATATTGTCATTAATAACGCAAATAATAGCGAATAAATAACAAAGCGTCTGAATCAAAACTCTAGTACACATTGCGCCTGCGCATATGTATGTCAACATTTTTCTCACACTTTAGAATCACAAAATACTAAAATACTAAATAGTATTTTTTAAATACTAAATAATTACCCATTTTAGTATTTTGTGATTCTAAAGTGTGAGTAAAAAGTTTACTGTTATGAAGGCACTAGTGATGTCAAAATGACAAAGTAATGACATCACTTTTTCACCAATGCAGGCGGCGATAGCCGACTTCGGAGACGTTACTACTGGTTTAAGCGGTCGCAGGCAAACTTAAGAACATTTAAGTATGGTTGTGTGTAGAGATGCGCCGAATAGTAGTTTTGCCGAATAACCGAATACCAAATATAATTCGGTTTAACCTTTACCGAACCGAATATTCGGCCAAATTATTCGGTTTACAATTACTTTACTTAGCTACGGAAACAACTTAGGCAACATGCACGTTTCGTGTCACTACAAGCGATGTTAAAATAAAAGATGACTATACTGAACTACTAACAGCCTGTGAAACCATTATGTTGACATGAGTAACATAAATCTTATAGAAAAAGTAATGTCTTCTTGTTCTTTACCCAGTCAGATGACTGGGTATAGAACAAGAAGCCAAGAAAATACAATCGAATATATTCGGCACAAAAACCGAATAATACGGTCGAATAGGTACAAATAGTGGAAATGATGCCGAATACGAATACCGAATTCAAAACGAATATTTGGCGCATCTCTACTAGTAAGTATCGCGTGCCTCACTTTGTGCCCGGTGCATGGCAACAGGCCCCCCCACCTCCACCACATGAGGACTTGGACAAAACAGGCAAAACGTGAGTGTTTAACACTTCTGCTAAACCCTTCATGGAAAGAGGCGTGATGATAATATTGGGTCCTTACCTGTGAAATTGGTGTTTTTATTCTGTCTTAGTATTTTGTCTGTAACTATTAAGATTCAGAGTATTCCTAAAAAATAATAACCTCGTCTAAAAATAGACTATATTTTTGAGCTCTTTTGATTTGTTTTGATAATTTGTTGTAAGTTTAATTGTGTTAAAATTGGACACGGAGACAACTCTTTTTAAGTGCCTCCCGAATACATCATTTTATTTGCATTCACTTAAAAACGATAAATAATTTTTATGAAGTGTGATATTACACATATTACTAAAGCTTGTCTAATGATAGATGCCAAATATTATTATCTTTGGATTTGTCGTTGTGAAGAAAACTGAAAAAATTTTAGTATGGAAAATGCAGAATTCCCCAAAATCTCCATACAAAACGACAATTTCATAGGTAAGGACCTTATAATATGTTGATAATAATATTTAAGGTCATGACTGTACCCGTAAACGCTCGGCGTGAGTAACCAGCGCAGTGACCGGGTATCGAATCAGCGGAGAGTGGTTCGCTTCCGGCCCCGGCCCCAGCCGCGCGGCCCCCGTGCATCTATATTACTTCCTTGCCATGCAGTTCAGGTCTTTCTATTGATAGCAAACAGATTTAATGTATAATAAAATGCCATGTTCAAGCAACGTAAAATTGAGCCGCCACAAGTCCAAAGCCAGCATTTTTTAAGAACATCGTTTTTTTTTTTAAGTTTTTTCTCATCACTGGATTTTGCCGCTAATACATGATTTTTATTGCGCTGAATCAAACTTTTATTTAAAAAAAACACCTGCAAAGCAGATTAACACAAGTTTACACGTCTACAGGCCAAAAGATGCGTTTTGAGAAGTAGCTACATAGGAATTTTTGAAAATACAAAAATAATATGGTTTGAAAAATAGCTTTTTTACAAAGTATTGAGTACTCATAGGTTAAAATATGGACCAATGGCGAAAACGTATGATGTCGTGAAATGACAGCTTGTCCAATAGTCGACATTTCAAATTTAACTAAAGTTAAATAATCATAGACAATTTACCCACAACACGGTGCTGGGTTTAGTAAAACGGCGGTTGGCAGCACAGCTGATGTATACTGCTTCGAATTTTCATCGCTAACAATTTGTCAAGCTGACGTCACACATTTTCGCGTTTCACATTTTAACTAAAATCTAGACCATAAGCATCAACAAATACAAATATTTATTGCAGACCAAGTGTACATAGAGAGATGTTATTAAATAATAGTATTTAATACTTAGTCGCCCTTTTCGGACACGCCAATATAACGCAGCGCTCACTATTTGTTAAAAACAAAACATCAAAAACAATATGAATGAATCTGGAATTAATATTAAAATTAAAGTCTAAAATCAATGATAAAAAAATTAAAATCAGCATTTAAATTACAATTTCAATAGAAACCAAAATTAAATTCAATCAAATCAAAATCAATCAATCAAATTATAATCGTTAAAATAAAATAAGAACAATTTTTTTTTATCGTCGTATAAACATTATTACACTTTTATACCCATTATTTTACATGTTGTATTATATTAAATATCATTATTAATTCTTTATATTTAGTTTTACCCGAAATTAAGTTATTTTTTTGCCGTTGAATGTACTGTACATTTTTGCTTATCAGTCAGGGTGAGAGGGGATTAGTTATTCATAGTTATTGAGGATCAAAAAAATCACCCTAACTGATTTTGATTAATGAAAGAAAAGCCAGTTATTCCTTTTTATTGACAACAAACAGATTGAGTTTTGAATAATGAAAGAAAAGTCAGTTATTCCTTTTTATTGACAACAAACAGATTGAGTATATGATGGATGAGGAGCTCGGTGGCGTAGTGGTCAGTGCGCTTTGGCTTCGATCGAAAACGAAGCTACCTTCGCCATGGTCGGGCCGTAGATGGCTGACCAAGACTTTGTGATCTCGAGCTCCTCCGTGCTTCGGAAGGCACGTTAAGCCTTTGCGGTCGCATTTGTGACCGTTTCTACCCACCAACCCGCATAGGGCCAGCATGGTGCTGTTACGGCCCATACTCCTCATGTGTTTCTCCATGAGGAAGGCCTGGCCCAGCAGTGGGACGTATATAAGCTGATGACGATATGATGGAGGGCCGAAAGTTTCTGTTTGAACAGTGGATCTCATTTTAAAATGAAGAGGTGCATTACACACCCACTTTACCAGTAATTTCGGTAGTCCCACGTCATACCAAACCTGTTGCTGTTTCCGTTAATTCAAATCAAAATTCCACCAGCTCGGACGGATAATAAATAAATATCTTCAAACATTCACACCTATCAACTAGCCCCATCTCAAGCAACTAATTCTGCTTGTATTACGGATTAGACGACGGGTATACCTATTCATATAAATACTCAGAATATACAATACAATTATTTAAATTAACATCCAAGACTAGAGAACAAACACCCGGATTCATCACACAAACTTCTGCCCCCACCGGGGATCGAACCCAGAACTCGAGATGGCGACGCCTTGAGACCAGCGTACAGACAACTCGACAACAGATGTCGTCATAGATGTTGCAGAACACTGAAGTCCGAGTAAAAAAAATTTTAAATGTTTATAAACAGCGATAAATTGTTCCACTAATGGTATCGGGTCGATCGTACCTACAAGAAGCAATAGCTATCAAAGGTATAAAACATTGGTGAAATCCACAGAATTATTTTAAAGAGCTTAATTTAAAAGGGGAATTAATTAATTGCACAGCCATTTAATTATTTGTTCAGCAACAAAAAGGTCAGCCAAAAATCATTTGGGCAGCGAACAAATATTTTGTCAGCAACATAATTATTTGGGCAACAAAATAATTATTTGATCAGCAGAATAATTAATTGGGGAGCAATATTTATATTACAGGAAATGTATAAAATCTACGAAAAGGATCAGTGAAGGATCAAGGATCAATTCTTAGGAAATGTATTCTGATAGATATTAGGTTTAGGTAATTTTTATGATCCATAAAGACAATATTTGTGTTTCAAAACATATATTTAACAATTTGGCAGCAGAGAAAACTTTTTATTTGCTGCCAAATTGCTGCTGACAAATTAAAAATATCTGCTGCTTGAGTTGCTGTCCAATTAGTGTTTTTGCTGACCAATTTAGAAATATTTGCTGCACACCATTTGCTCACTAATTAGTTATTTTAGCTATAGCTATCCAATTGTATTTTTTTGCTGACTAAAATTCGAATATTTTTTAAATAACACCCTTTAATAAGTAAGAATACGTCTAAATGCCTAGGTTGTATCGCTTGTCTAGACCGTAAATGATCTAGGCTTTGCTGTCATTGTCACCACGCTCCCTGACCAAGCGAACGGCAAGGACCAGGTACAAAACCAGTCTACGCAAGGTTGCGTAGTCTAGAATATTTAAATGCATTTCTGGGTTGGAACTATATACAAGGTGTTTCAAAAACAGAAAAAGCCGAAGAAGGGTTGTAGGGTATACCAACATTCTCATTGTCAAAATATGAGGACCGTAGCTTAATATTTTTAATAGACAAAACAATTTTTTTTTCCAAGAATTTAACACTATCGACATTAAAGTGCAACTCTATTGAAGTTTATCAGTAGAAATTACTTGGTAAATTTTCAACCCAATTCCTACTCCTGGTAGCTAGTACTAGGCGGTACTTGATTTTTAGGGGTGAGTTTTGAAACACCATGTATAAGTTTTTTATGGATGTTGCTGTTGGCCCTAGACGAAGGTTGTCTACAGTTTTACAGGATTGTAAAAAGGAAACAGCTTTGGATCTAACCTCTTTGGCGAGGAAACTACTTTAAAAATTTCTTTATGGAAGGCATACCTTCTAAGAGATCTCACTACCAAAAGCTGTAGACTCCCTACAGGTTGCTCTATCCCTGAAGGGGTAGGTACCCACATTACAACTGATATGTTAAGTTCTCATGTAACAGGTGACGAGCCTGATGCCATGCATAGGGCGACAAATCTGGTGACAAGAAGGCTGGTCTGTATTTTGCTCAAAGAATAAGCGTTGCTATTCAGAGAGGTAATTCAGCCAGCCTTTTTGGTACATTTCCAGCGACGGATATACATGCAGACGTACATTATATATTTATTTTGGTGTTTTTTTTATTTTGTTTTCGCGAGGAGATAAGCTGTTTTTGTTGTTTAGTTTTCCTTTAATTACATGATAAATTTTTCTTTATGCTATAAAATAAAGTTATTTAAGTGCTTAGTTTAGCCTATGAAATAAAATTATTTTTGATTTCATTTAATTTTTTTTATTATCATTCCACCGTTAAGATATTATACAATATACGTTTGAAATACCTACTCTCCTATGTGTTTACGTCACATATTTATTCAAAGCAGTTCGCATTAATGGACGAATACGGAGGACGATGACAATATAGTATATTAGCACGTCCGGTCACAATTGTATATAGTCACAGATTATCTGAGTGTCTTTGCTCCAACGAAATATCATTAAATAGATACGCACAGAAGACAATCTTCATTTAACTGTAGCAATGCTCGTATAGACACCATTCACCGACACGACATATTATAATGTAAATACTAGAAACAGAAATAAACTCGATGTGCCTGTTTTCAGACTGCGTAAAACAAATCGGTCATTTATGGGGAAAATGAATACAGTTTTATAATAAAATCCCACCAAATATAACCGAACTGCCTTTTCATAAATTTAAACCTTATATTAAAAAACTTTAATGAAAGGCTATTACAAAATTCAAGATTATCTTGAAGATAAAATGGTGTGGAAATAGTTATGTACTACTGTTATCTTATGCATGTTATTTTGATGGACTTATAGGAATTAAGAAATAATGTAAAAAGATATTTAAAAGTGAAAAAAAATGTTTATGATTGGCTATTTAAAAAAGTGGCTCATGAGTTTCTTGCCGGGTTCTTCTCATGAAAAGCCTTCATTCACTCACGGAATCCGGCCGCTTGTATCGATTACAACCACAGTCAACGAAGTACTTGTACTGTCCTGTGGATGTACTTGTTACAAGCGCTCGCGGTAATGAAGTTTATTACAATGGTTTAATTCAATACTGTAATTAAAAAAAAATCATAATAAACTATTTATTTGTAAAATGCATAATAATGTAAAATGTTGAAGATTTTAAGTGCCGAACTTGGCCTGTTTTGATTTGTTGTTTTTGATTTGATTTCATTTGACATCTCGGAATATCCGCCCTCTGACCATTCAATGGATATTGAAATTGGAATTGAATAGTCCGCGCTTTACCAAGAAGTAACTGCACTCAGCGTGACAGGATGGTTGTGCAGTTCTAAGTCCATTAGTCGCCTTTTACGACACCCAAGGAAAGAGATGGGTTGGTGGTATTTATTTAATGAGCCGCTACCACACGGCTAGACGAAAGGCTAATAAGTTTTCGACGACTAAAAACCCATGAATGGGAATAGCGACTACTTAATTTATCTGTGCTAAGGGGTACTGAAGTACATTACACATACACTTTGCCAGCAATTTAGTTAGTCGCACTTAAAAAGCAAGCCTATTGCTGTTACCCAGTACTATACAAAATAACCACATTGTGATTCAAATCGAAATCTTTATTGCGTTCCTTAAGTATTAGGTCCTCACCTATGAAATTGGTGTTTTGTATGGAGATTTTGGGGATGTCTGCATTTTACATAATAACATTTTTTGAGTTTTCTTCACAACGACAATTCCAAAGATAATAATATTTGGCGTGTATCATGAGACAAGCTTTAGCAATATATGTGTGAACACGCTTGATAAAAATTATTCATCGTTTTTATGTTAATGCAAATCAAATGATGTATTCGGGAGGCAGTTAAAAATAATTGTTTTTGTGTCTAATTTTAACACAATTAAACTTACAAAAAATTATCAAATTAAATAATACGAGCTCGAATATATGGTCTATTTTTAAAAGTGGCAATCATTTTATAAGAATGTTCTGAAACTTAATAGTTACGGACAAATTGCTAAGACAGAATAAAAACACTAATTTCATAGGTAAGGACCCAATATTTACACACTTACAATTGTAATTATAGTATCATTAAGGACCTTGTTTTAGGCAATAATCTATACAATTATATAAAATATGTCACTAATTGTTTAATTTAATTTATAATAGTATTACTATCAATTTTCAAAAACAATCATTAAAATTTTGAAATGCCCTGATTGTTAGGAGAAAGGTAGATCATTTAAGTGTCGGCAAACCATAATACCAACAGTCACGACGATGTAATGAGTGTAAATAAAATCTTTGCAATCCGAGCTAATATCAAAACGACAAGATACGAGACTTCTTACCACAATATTTTTTTGTTTATAATAAGCTAATGTTCACAAACCTAGCGCGACCGCCGCGATAGGTATGAAAAAGGAAGAACATATACTAGATGACCGTCTGTGCGTATCTATTTTGTGGAAATAGTAAAACGTAATTTAACACTCCAGTAACTTAGGTCAAGACTCGGTTCAACCGCTCAATCAGAATCACCAAATATTTTTTAGCGAATTAGCGCGAGGAAGAAGTTTTTCGATCTTTCAATTAGATGTTCAGTCTAATTAACCGATTCAATTTGCCACATCGAGGATAAATGTCATTGTCATATAAAAACGTGAGTAGAAATCTCTGCAGTGAAAAAATTTAATCATAGAAAGTAGGTCATTGGTCGTTTACCTAACTGATCTATTATAGTATCAAGTACTATTGTGATAAAGAACATTGTTGTTCAATATTCCTTTGTAACATTTTGAAGAGATATATTGCATTATATTTTAATACTATTACTATTTCACGTAACGTCTATAACTGCGTAATTCCACGCAGTTAGTGGTCCTTCAAGTCGGATAAACACTACCGTTATTATATATTTGTTATTGTTTATTTGTTTGTTTGTCTGGAAGAGATCGCTCTTTTTAGTGATAAGACCGCCCTTTGTACATTTTGTTTTATTGTTTTATTTGTTATAATTTTCTTTTCTGGTGTACAATAAAGAATATTCTATTCTATTCTTTTTATTTATTATTTTTGCACGACGTCCAATGGCGGTCTTAATGCCTTGAGGCATTCTTTACCAGTCAACTGGAAAGCGAAGTGAGGAGAGCTAAAGCGTCGGTGCATAGTTATTAATAGAGAATATAATATACACATAATATACTTAATATACTACAATTTAATACCGAATACGTAAATATTTTTTTTTTTATCTTTTATTGCCTGCCACACATACATAAATATATTACATATGCTATCTTTTGCCCGCGACTTCGCCCGCGTAGAAGAGTTACTTTGAGAAAGTGTGATGGTATGCACCCTATTAATAGCCTACCTCAATAAATAGGCTATTCAACACTGAAAGATTTTCTCAAATTGGAACAGTAGCCTTAATTGGTAGAATTGAAAATTTACTCCTACTCTATTATTAGAAGAAGTAAAGTAAGTGGCGAAAATTTGTCCTTCATTTTTCTGGGAGGATTTATTTAAATCTTTTAACATGGCACCCGTTCTCAGGGGATAAAAAGTAGCCTACGTCCTTTCTCAGGCTCTATACTATCTGTGTACCAAATTTAGGTTAAATTGGTTAAATTTAGGTTAAATTGATTTAGTAGTTTTGACGTGAAAGCGAGACAGACAGAGTTACTTTCGCATTTATAATATTAGTATGGATAGTACAGACGCTTGCAACACTGAAGCGAAACTCGCGTGTTGCCAAGCTTAATCCCTTTTCCCTATGTAGGAGGTCTAGCAATCTTAGACACTAACGAAAAACAACAAAAAAAACGTTATTTGACTGTAGTCTTCTCAAGGCTGGATGTCTGAATGCAGTTCGGGCTCCAAATAATAACTCTGCCTTATTTGTTGCTATACATGTTCTGTTGATTTCAAATTACATGAAGTATCATTCTATCATCAATACAGTCAGATAGAATTACACAAATTGACATATCTTATAATCATTGCAGACCCTGCCACGCGGATGGCTGACCACTTGACACGCCCTTGTGTGTTTCAATATGATACCTTCATTAATACGACTCCTATTTATACACAAAGGACATAAAGTTCCATTCGTCTTAATTACACTTATTTGATTGCCGTTCTGTAATACGCAGTATTTAATAATGTACCTTAGAAATATCAGTTTAAGAGTAGATTTGCTATGAACGGAATAAAAACATAAAAATCTTTACTCCAATTATTGTATTGTCTTAGAATCGTGACATGCTGGGAGTTATCTCAGTTATGCCAATTCAATTATAACAATTACATATCAGTTAAAAATATTCACATTCATTTATTGCAGTGCATAAAGCTCTTAATATATAGTAAGGTATTATAATGGTGCCTTGTCCCGCATTTCAATGAATTTTTGTTAGCACTTTATACATTGAAATAATAAAATACCCAAGTCGTTAATTTTTATAATACCTATAAGTCAATTAACGTTTTCATTAAATTATTACCACAAACAACAACATACTAAATAATATAAATGAAATGTCAAACTGTCTCTTAGGGGCAGTTTTTTTATTATTGTAATAGTTTATTCAATGGTTAAAATTATGGATAAAATTAGAGATGGGCCGATTAGTGATTTCGTCGAATAACCGAATATTATTCGGTTTAACCCTTACCGAACCGGATATTCGGTCGTTTTACAATTACTTTGCTTAGCCACGGGAACAACTTAGACAACATTATGTTTCGTGTCAATACAGGCGATGTTAAAATATAAGTTGACTCTACTGAACTACCAATAGCCTATGAAATCTAGTGTTGACATGAGTAACATAAATCTTACAGAAGAAATTGTCGTTTTGTTCTATACCCGGTCATCTAGCTAAGAAAATACAACCGAAAATATTCGGCACAATAACCGAATAATTCGGCCGAATACAACTAGTGATATGATGCCGAATACGCCGAATACCGAATACAAAACGAATATTCGGCGCATCTCTAGTTAAAATCTAGGCCAATGGAAACACTTAAACCTATGAGATAGATAGTAGAAACTTGCTGAGTTTCTTGCCCGTTCTTCTCGGAACAAGGCCTCCTGGTAGTTTTGTGAACGGATGGCGTAATTTTTCTTTTTCACGAAATATTGTAAAATGTTTATGACATTCATAAGCATGCGCTAAGACGCATCTAAACTGAATAAATGCTTTTGATTTTGATGATTTTATGACGTCTACTAGACCAATGGTTTAATTTCACCTGAAGGTTATGATTGATGAAATTACTTATTTATTTCGAATATTTTATCGAATTTGTCGATGTAGACGTAAAATTGTGATTTTCGAAAGTTCTACGCTCGAAGCGCAGTAGTCACCTAATCTCTCTCAGGTAATGTATTATTTTTCCTCAGCCTATATACGTCCCACTGCTGGGCACAAGAGTATGAAGAGTATGGGCAATAATACCACCACGCTGGCTGTGGGTACCAACGGTTGCAATAGCAACCGGGGCCAACGTGCCTTTCGAAGCACGGAGAAGTTCGAGATTACAAAGTTTTGGTCACCCGTCCAAGGCCTGACCATGGCGAAGGTAGCTTTGTTTTCGATATCGAAACCCAAAGCGTACTAACCACTACGCCACCGAGCTCCTCATTACCGCCTCCTCATTACCTATACACATTATGCGATAGTCTCTGTTTCCTTCTATAAGTGTGACGTACATCTTTTTGTAGATGACTGTACATTTTTGACATAATGATATTATTATTTATTTTAATTAGTTGATATTTATAATTCATTATATATTTATTTTATTTTTTGACTTCACACTAAGTAATCATTTTTAAGCTATTGCATAGCTTCTATCGCGGGCCTTGAGCGCGGGGACCGAATCCAGAAATTCCGTAACGAAAAAACCTCACGCTCCTCACTCCGATGCGCAAGGAGGTGTGGCTTGAAGGCCGTGCATCGTCTAACGTCGTTTCTGTCTTCGACACGGCGTTGTGTGCGTGCGATTAGACGTATTGTACGACTCTACGAATCGAGACGAGCTGCTCCGAAATCGGACGAATACATAAGCAGCTGTTTATGAGAATGTATATAGGTATATATGTATTTATGTACAACAGTGAATAGCTGTACTTGTAAAATTTGTGTATAAAGTGTTTTGAATATGAATGAACAAAGTGCATTTATTTTTATTTATTTAATAATAGAAAAATTTGTTTTCTTATCGGTCACCACGCTCAAAAAGTGTAACTTGAATTAATATCAAAGAAAAAGAAATA
Organism: Parapoynx stratiotata; assembly: GCA_910589355.1. Lineage (NCBI taxonomy): Eukaryota > Metazoa > Arthropoda > Insecta > Lepidoptera > Crambidae > Parapoynx > Parapoynx stratiotata. The sequence continues at coordinate 1,378,667 of OU342468.1, read as the reverse complement.
CTGCATGAATAAAATAAATAAATAAAATTATAATTGCATAAGTTGATACAAAATGCTATGCAATAGCTTTACCGCGGCAGTCCCCGAGTGCCACACGTCTTTTTTATTATTATCGGGACCTTTTAAATTTTAATTCTATTATGAAAATTCATTGACATCTATTATACATCTGTATTTTACATAATTTAATTATTTACAAATTTTATGTTATTATATGCATTGTTTAAATTATTTCTCAATATTTAAAGATCATTATTAATTGTACATATGACGATCATTTTTTTCTAATTGCAATTTAAAATTACTTATCATGAAATTGTTACAAAATGAAATAAATTAATCTAAATCTACATCATTAATTCATAACTATCTCATATACTAACGAATCAATTGAGTATGAATATATTTTAGAAAATGTATTTTAAGAGACAACATTACTAAATCATCTAACACCTGAATGACCTCCTACACTATAATTACCGAATTGCGAATTCGTTCATGACCACTGCGGTCTTGACTACCAATAATTATATAGACACTTAATACTCTAATAAACTATAGTTAGAGCAATATATAGCAAAAAGGCTATGCAAATAGATGTAATCGATATGGGCCCGGCCTTGGCCCCAAAATGCGCCAAGCTGTCTCCCAGATGAAGAGTTATGTCTTAGCGCAACGGATGACAACTCTGTTTGTGCGTTAGTACTATGTCATAACAACTATAGGGCTGCCTAGTTAGAACTTTATTCCAACTAAGCTAGGAATTAAAATTAAATATTGTGTGATTTGTAACCTTTTTACCAAGTTTTTCCTAACTTGCTTTCTTGTATGTCCGTGGAGATCAAATCTGGTGATCGATTTTTCGACCACTTCCCGACATCCGATTGATCTGAAATTTTGCTTGAAATTGGCTTGCTGCCGGTGACAATACCATATTTAATAAAAATATATAAAAAAAATAAAAAAAGAGTTAAATAAATACGGTATAATAAAACATTAAAAAAACACGTTTTACTAATGGACTAAAAAGGGGCAAATAATTATTTTGGTTTGAAGAATTTTCGAAAATTTTAACGTGGAGCGCATTTTATTTAATATGATAAATAATTATATCAATAGGCAAATGACTGAAAATGTGCACCACGTTTAAATTTTCGGCGTTGGCTGGCAGCGATATCTATAAGAGATAATTCCTCCTTTGCCTACTATTTTTATATAATGAGTGAATAATAAGTATAGAGATGGAGGGTCGAAGTGTTGATTCAGACAAGGAAAATTTTAATTCATGGTCAAAGAACAACTCATCCAAGATCGAAGACTCTATTATAAGAATATCTTAGCAGGTCAATAATTTAGTAAGTTCAATAGTCTAGCATCCCTGACCTAGGGCAGGCCTTGTACACAGCATCCCAGCTACTCTCCCGCCGTTCTGCCATTGTTGCTGTCAAACAACCATTTTTCAACTCCTACGCAGCCGGTGACGCATACGCACGTACGGAGAACCGTTTACGCTACAGTACAATAAGGATGATTTAAATGATTTCAATAAAGATTTATATTAGTCATTCATGACGCGAAGGAAGAGAAAATTAGTGAAATGAAATTTATTTACATACATACATATAATCACGACTATTATCCCCTAAGGGTTAGTCAGAGACTAAGCAAAAGCACCGCAAAAGCAGTCTACTGTCAAAGTCCGCGTTTCACCGAGCAGTGACTGCACATGTGCTCAGCGCGACAGGTGGTAAGCCCGTCGCCGCTATATGCTGTTGAACGTTTGTGCATGCAGTTCTAAGTCCTTAGTCGCCTTTTACTGACACACAACTTTCGCTTCTTCTACTGTAGGTAGATTTGATCAGACCTTCCTTTAGATCATCCCCGACCTAAGAGCTAGTACTAGTTTGATATTATGCTCTGGTTCATACAATACAAGAGAAGCTCGTCGTAGTGGTGGCTCTGCCTACTCCATGTATGTTGCTCTGAGATATAACCATTAAAGTTTAAGATATTAAGGATTATTTCGTTATACCTATAGGTAGGCATAGCATGTTTATTACGATTGTTTTAATACCAAGGATTTCGCATAAACCCAATTGGTAAGTAATACATGAATGCGCTGCAAATAGCTACGAATTAATTGCACGCGAACAGTGCATATAGCGCTGTTCAGACATTACACTGATTGTAACGTTCGTAATGGACATTTTGGAGTGCAAGTATTAACCGTGACTAAATCGTTCAGCAGCTTAATATGCTGTGTTATGAATACAAGGTAACAGGTAAATATGCATACGTTTTTTTTTATGGAATAGGGGACAAACGAGCATGATGGTAAGCCCGCCGCCTCATTGGACGGCGGTTGTTGCTCAGGTGGTAGAAAGTTCCAGGAGAAGCATCCAGACGATAGGAATGAGAGTCATGTCACGTTAAACCATTGCGGAAAGTGGCGGCAGGGAACAAACCGAACAATTACTCGGAACACTCCCCAAAACAAATGCGATAGAGGATACATCACGAGCCCACATCTCTGCGCAACGCCGAGAGGTCAAGCCGTCTTGAAATGGCCTGGCATTCGACAATTCGAGTCGCTCTCCGTTGAATGCGGTCGAGAGGGAGAAGCTGGTACTGAGGAGCTTATACAGTTGCCGGTGTAAAATACTGTTCTATCAGAGCACACCAAACTTAATAGAAGCTATTTTAGCCTTACCCTCTATATGGCCACGTAACTGTAGGTACTTCACTCGATATATGGACACCAAGGATCCCAATATATACGAGAGTGCTTGCAAAACGAGGACATACGGTGAATGGTAATTTGGGTAATTTTTGTGCGGTGGACACGCAAACTCGTGCAATCGTATAATACAAAAAATATTAAATCGTTATCGACATTTAAATATTTAGAAGACGCTCAATACATAAGTATATAAATCAAATCAAAATCTTGATTGCGTAACAGTTGACAATTTTAATTATCATGTTTAAGGCACAGCAATAATTGGAAGAATCTATACAATTAAATAAGATATGTCACTAATTGTTTAATTTAATTTATTGGAAAAATTGGAATTGAATGTCAAATAAGTAATTTTAAATAAGTCAAAATTGAAAATTGCAATTGAATGCCTAATATTATTTTAAATACCCAAGTCAAAGCTAAAAATCGTGTTTATCAGTCATAGAACATATTAATGATTATTAAATTTAGTTTAGTTACATATTTCATACTCAAAATTTAATGTCACTTAATTGAATTGCCTAATAATTTCCTAATGATAAACTTATTAATGGAAGTTAATATAAACATTAAGACTGGGCAACAAATGTCCTGAATTCATCATCCAAACATTCGCCTCCACCGGAAATCGTATCTAGAACTTCTAGAGATGGCGACGTTGAGACCAGCATAACTCGAAGGTCGTCAAAAAGAGCAACCACAAATCAATATTCAAAAATTTGCGCATATCAAAATCATCAACTAAAACCTTGCAAAGCCAATTAGGAATGTAGTAGTATGTCACATAGCTCTGTAGGTCATTACCGTTGCAATGAAGATCATTGCCAAGGCGCCGGCGCGGGCGCACTGTTTTAATAACGCGCGACTCGCCACGTGCTATTAACGCGCACGCAACGAATTGGTAGTATGGAGAACTCTTAGTTTAATATATACATAAATATCATCACACTTCTTTCTCCGAAGGGGAAGGTATAGGTATAAATAAAAAGATATAAATGCCCTGATTTATTTCTCAGCTATAAATCCTTTTGGAATCAAAATCAAAAATAATCTTATTTTTCATTTTAGATATCTATATGTATACATATTATTTTAATAAAACTGTGGAGGTCGAATGTCTGTATTGTAATTAAAAAAAAATGCTTATAACTAATTCAGGGGGATGAAAGATTTTTTTTTTAATTTTTTGTTTTTCTGTCTATTTGTCTGTTTGTACGGGCTAATCACCGACATGGTTGAACCGATATCAATGAAATTTTGCATGGTGATACCTTATATACCTGGTCAAAGTCTTAGATACTTTTTATTCCGGAAAGTTAAAGGGTTCCCGTGGGATAGTTAAAAAACCATAGTAACGGCGGACGAAGTCGCAGGCAACAGCTAGTCAGTCACATATAAAATAAATAATGATGAAAAAAATATCATATATTTAAATTTATTACCACGAGAGCTTGAAGCAAGTACATTCGGGGTAGGAGAAGGTTCGTCAGTTTTCAAATCGCACAATTTATCAGTCATAGAAGCGTATTACCTTTTGAAACTGAATCGCTAAGAAAATGACTGCATACAAGATCATGCTTAATTGTTTTGCGGTCAAGGATCAAAACCAACTCTAATCTAGACATTTAGTTTTACATTTATTTTTACATTAAACCTTTTATAAAGTAGTTAATTAACAAGTTGACCTGTCATTTAACTAGTCTATTCCAAAGGTCAATGCGACATCGTTTTCGTTGAAGAGAAATCACAAACATAACATAGGTAACATATTATTATTATGACGCCTCTTTCCCCGAAGGGGTAAGCAGAGGTGTTAAACATACACGTTTCGCCAGATATGTTAGGTCCCTATGTAACAGGTGGTGAGCCTGTTGCCATGCACCGGGCACATTGTTGCAGGCGATATTCACAATGAAGTGAAATGTTTGCATGATTGACATTACCTGGTGCAAATAAAAGTGGTTGGTGGTTTAAGGTTACGTACTATTTACCTACTATTACAAGCGGCCGGATTCCGAGAGTAAGATTTTTCATGGGAAGAATCCGGCAAACTTGGATATAGATAATTTTATTAGAAAATAAGAAATTCTGTTAGTCATTTGTTTACCTCTTGGGCAACTTTGATTGAGAGATTCTATGTTTATTATGTACATCGCACGAGCGCGCTTTGTAAGTCGATTGTCTATTGTCTTCTGTACATACTTTTGTACGCACAGAAGACAATCTCTATGTACAGTCAAGTGCATAAATATGTATCTAAACAAAGGTGTCAAAAGTATATATCAATGAAAGTTTATTAAGAAAGTATCCAATCTAACTGTCGTTAATATGTTTGCAGAAATTGATCAAAAACATGTATTTATTAAAGGACAATTTGTTTTGTATCGAGTTTTTTCGTTTGTTCGAGAAATTTTGCAGTATTTATTTTTTCTGTTTCATAGCAAGAAACAATTGTCAACATTTAATAGAAAAGAAATTCAAAATTTAAATTAATGTCAGTAGTGTCAAAAAATACAAAGAATATTTACTTTTATTTTTTATTGGCTCATCTTTCTATACAAAGCTTTTTAGCGCCATATTATTTATTGCTCACTTAGATTACATATTTTTGGAACAAAACCGAAGGCGTAATACCAACATAATACGAAGAGAAAATTGTAACATATATTATGATATCATAAATACATGTTATTGCAATGGTTTTAAAAAACCATATTTATGCACTTGGCGATAGATATATAATATTGCACACTTAGTTACTTACATATTTATGGAACAAAAGCTAAGACATAATAACGATGAGAAAAGTGTCACATATTTCGCGAATCCTTAAATACATACATGATATTGTAATGGTTTTCAAGATACATATTTATGCACTTGACTGTACTATCGCTTAGAACAATAAACGTTCATTGGCTATCGCTATCCTTACGTGCGAACGATACTTGTTTTTATTGAGACGTGCCGTCTAGGCGCGTGGATAAATTATAGGGGCACGCGATCTGAGTGCAACCTTCAATTCTGCTGCACTATTCAATAACGATGATTGATTGATTATTGAGTCGTGTGATAGCGGCTCATTAAAAGAATACTACTAAGTATCTCTTCCCTTGGGTGTCATAAAAAGCGACTAATGGACTTAGAACTGCACAACCATGCAATAGCTTATAGCGGCGACGGGGTGAGCCCGTGACCTGTCACGCTGAGTGCAGTCACTGCTTGGTGAAGCGCGCACTATGGCAGTGGACCGCTTTTGTGGTGCTTTTGCCTAGTCTCTGACTAACCATTATGGGATAATAGTCGTGATTATATAAATAAATAAATAATATCTTTAGACATTCACACCTATCGACTAGCCCCATTTTAAGCAACTAATGCTGCTTGTCTTACGGACACTAGATGACGGATAAATATATTAAATAGATAAATACATATAAATTATCCTGAATATATATAAATATATATAAACATCGAACTGGAGAACAAATGCCTGAAAATTCATCACCCAAACATTTGCCCCCACCGGGGATCGAACCCAGAACCTCTCGAAATGGCGACGCCATGAGACTAGCGCACAGACCACTCGACCACGGAGGTCGTCATAATCGTCACATACATACATATGTATGTATGTATGTATTATTGAACATCTGTAACGAATGAACGAGGAAATTTTAATTAAAAATCACAATAGTAATAAGGACTAAGCTGTTTTATGTCAAAGATTATTTTTGTCATAAAAAAGTTCCTTTGTGAAGCATAATATTTTGTTACATTGGCATCCCTTTGATCCAGCCCTGCGTTAGGGTGGCTTCATACTCAATGGTATGGTACACTGGCCGCCAGCGCTGGCCAACCGCACCGGTGAGATTTCCAACATTTTAAAGGAGTGTTATTTAAACGGTTAGCAGAATATTCGAATTTTGGTCGGCAAAAAAATACAATTGCGCAGCTAAAATAACCAATTAGTCAGCAACTTATGCGCAGCAAATATTTCTGTCAGCAAAATAACTAATTGAACAGCAACTTATGGGCAGCAGATATTTCAGATATTTAATTTTATTAGCAAAAAAACTCATTGGGTGGTAACTCAAATGTTTTTCTCTGCTCCGAAATTGTTTAATATGTGTTTTGATGACACAAATATTGTTTTTAAGGGACATAAAAAATCACCTTAACCTAACATCTATCACAATACATTTTCTAGGAATTGATCCTTGATCCTTCATTGTCCTTCATTTTCCTACATATTATACATTTCCGGTAACATAAATAGTATATTCCTGAATAAATAATTATTTTGCCGACTAAATAATTACCTATATTGCTGACAAAATATTTGTTTACTGTTCAAATAATTTTTCGGCAATTTTTTTTGTTACTGACCAAATAATTAAATGGCAGCCCAATTAATTACTTTCCATTTTAAAGCAAAGCGCGCGTGTATGGCGCGCATGTGTCTGGTAAACGAGGTAAGGTATCTCTTGTAATTAACAAGCGCACGCGCGTTCTACCACAGATATACATTTACGCAAATATAACGATTTGTATAGAAACCAAGCTTGTCATCTTTTCAACGTCGTAATTTTGAGAATGGAGATCCAAACTGATTGAAATATACCGTTGCCGCCGACGCACCTCCGCCAATTATCATACAACGAGGCTAGTAAGCAGCGGCGAACCCCGACCTTTTGTCGGGGTTTTCGAACACGCGCAATTCATGCATTAAAGACATCTATGTAAATGCATATATGTGGTTTCTTATCACATTGAGTTAGCGCGGCGCATGTTTCCTATGGATTTCTTCCATGTAAATCTTTCTATGTCCAGTTTTTAAATATCCTGGTGACGAAGACGGGAATAATCATTATTGTTGTCACTTGAGTAAATAGGAAAACGTTGAAAATAGAGAAGATTGTCTTTAATTCGTCCTTTATTCGGTAGCCGATGTATTTATGTATCTAATCATATCTATAGACACTATTTATCTAGAATATAGAATTACAATTCAAAACTCACGAAACACAACCGATAAACCACTTTATACCTAACAAAATTAATTACCAAAGCAATGTATTATTTAACATAAGAACTATCACACTACTCATAAAGTAAGAACAATTCATTAATATGTATGGAGTTTTCATTTATATAACTAAATAGTAAGAAAACCTTTTCCAGTCAAACAGTTTTATAAAGATAAGATTTTATATTAGTAGCTGTAGGTATATTGTAATAAATACTAGGTACTACCTTCAGTTCCTACTAAATAGACAAAAAGAATTGCTACGAAGTTGAATAATGATCTCACTCTTACCGGGGCCACTGAAGCTGCAATTATGTTCTATTTTACTTATTTCAAAATCAAAATCAAATCAAAATCAAAAATAATTTTATTTCATAGGCTAAACATAGCACTTAAAATCGTCAACATTCATACATAGTCACATCTATTATACATAAAGTAAATTTTAATAATAAAATTCACAAAAAAGACTTAAAATTCACTGCCGCGAGCGCTTGTAGCAAGTACATCCACATAGCGCTTTGACTGTGGTTGTAATCGATACAAGCGATTTCTTTCAAGTATGCGTTAAATTTTAAACCTTACATAAATTAACTTAAAATTGTTTTCTTTTCAGTAATACCAGCGCAAGTGTCAAAGGACAAGCCGAGATTAGAGTCAGAGGACGCCTACGACGTAGTCTCAACCGTGATCGGCAAATATGGACGGTGGCAGCTCCTCTTTACATTCCTCCTGTCCCTGTTCTCCTTCCCATGCACATTCCACATATACTTACCTACTTTTACGGTGAGTTAACATGTATTATGTATACGTACAGCTTACAGTTTTACTACGCCTTAAGCTGACTTTCCACGGTGAATTTCATTCATAAATCTGCATGGTCGGTAATATCACCGACCGTGGGAAAGCTTTAGAGTAACGACTTGGCGTATATAAGTTTTCGCATAGGCATCATTCGAACATGCGCAGTAATCCCGTTTGTAAATTATTAGAAGTTACGATTTATTTTTATTTTTATGTAGTACAAAACTCAATTATTTTTAGTAATTTATTTAGCTTGCCCTGTTTTTTATCTACTATGTCACATCAAAAAACTCACATTCACATTAAAATCTGATCCAATTTCAAAAAATAACTCGCCTCGTCTTTTTTCCAGGCAAAAGAAAGAAAGTTTTGGTGCAGGCCGCCAGAAAACCTTTCAAGCTTGCCCATAGACGTGTGGGTCAACTACAGTCAACCCGTTGACGCTTGCGAAGTCCGCGTGATAGAACCAAATGTGACTGTTGAAAGCATACTTAACTACACAGCTCCACTTGTGGACAACTTTGTGAAGTGTACCGAGTGGGACTTCGATAGGTCCGAGGTTGGGGACACTGTGGTGTCGGAGTGGAACCTGGTATGCGATCGAGCGCACCTGACCAGCTTGGCTGAGGTGGTGTTCTTGGTCGGTATTGGAGTCGGCGGCGTTCTTGGAGGATGGATTTCGGACAAGTAAGTTGGTTTTATGTGAGATAAAATGTCATAACGTTAGAATGCTGGGTATTTATGTAGGTTGCCGTAGAAGTGTTGGAAGCCTGAATGATATGTTACTGAAGAAAAAATTCTTATATCATTTGTTTATCAGAATACACTTAGAAAAGGGAAATATCCAATCTTCTAATATTCTTCCTTCAAAGAAACAGTAGGTTAATGGTTACTGCCAATTCAACACCGTTTAACGAAATCTTAATAAATTTTCAGTAATGTAAAACACATTACTGAAAATTTATTAAGTTTTCGACTAAAAATGTAAAACAGTGCTTTTACATTTTGAGTCGAAAACTTATTAAATTTTCTGCAACCGTAATCGTAAACTAATAACAGTAACAGTTGCACCGTTATTGTATTCATGAAAAAAACGACATCTTTTCGGCGTTCTATGAAACCATTAAATTATTGCTACATTTGCAAGAATTTAAATGTAAGGAATATTTAAATTAGTTTTGTTTGTCGTCTACAAGAACTGCGACTACAAACGCATTTTCTTTTGTATTGTATTGTATTGTACCATAATTACTATAAGTAGATAAAGACGTAGGAAAATCTTTGTTCGTGATCGTAGGTTCGTGAAATGCAATCAAACTTGTAATGGTAAAAAATTGCTATGATTATGTTGATTTAAGGATAAATCAAAAGATAACCTTGCATAAAAGTGCCCACTGTACACACGTTAAATTTTCCAGGAATTACCTAAAGATTAATTTCTATTGTTGATTATACCTCTTGTAATCAAATTGTACGCAAACTTATAATTTCGGCTGTCACAGGATCCTTGGATTATGGACGCGACTTTTGTTTACAGCAACAAAATGTAAGCAAAAAGAAAATAAAAACGAGCATAAAGATTCTTAGTGGAGACCAATTTCAGAGCACGTCTCTTAGCTGAAATGTTGACGTTGATAATAGACCTAAAAATTTTCATTTCCAGATTCGGCCGCAAACGGATTCTCATGGGCATGATTGTAACACAAAGCGCGTTAGCCATCCTAGCGCTTCTTGTCCGCTCATACATCCAGTACGTCATCGTGCGCCTTATCATGGGGCTGGTCTCCGTGTCAGTGGTATACGCTGCCTTCGTGTTATCTGTGGAGCTGGTGGGAGGGAAGTGGGTGACCATTGCGGGAGTATGCAACTTCTTCCCGCTGCCACTGGCGTATATAAGCGTGTCGCTGATGTCAATCGCCCTGCCGAACTGGAGGGACTTGCAGCTAGCGATGTCTTTGCCTGGGTGCCTTCTGTTGTTGCTGTGGTATGTTGATTTTTCGACAGTGTTAAGTTTAAAATAAAAACATATCTATTGCTTAGTTTTTTGAATTACCAACATACTATATTGATAAAGAGTGGTGTAAAAAATAATCTTTTTTCTTTTAAAACTTACGCTGCTGTGCTGTTTTCTTACTATTGTTATATCTAGGCATTAGTTATATCAGTATTAATTTCCTTAAATTCGTTTTTTTCCTACTTCAAGTTTCAGCCGTGTAAAATAAAATTCAGCAAAGTAAAATCTCAAAGGCTACTCAGATCGATGTTCAACATTAACCGATGATCCTCAACTTCCAGGTTCGTGCTCCCAGAGTCACCAAGATGGTTACTAAGTATGGGAAGGATACAGGAAGCGAAAGCAGTATTACAAAAAGCAGCTAAATTCAATAAACGCGAACTACCCGCCGATTTGGACAAACTCTTACTGCTCCAGAAATCAGAGGCCCAGAACGAGGAACCGAGTGCTTTGATGTTATTTAGAGGGTATTTGAGAAAGAGAACCATCTGTCTCTTTCTTTCTTGGTTTGCTATGACTGTTGCGTACTACGGACTTCTGCTTAATATTGGGAAGTTTAACCTTGGAAATTTACACGTGACGTCAATAATTTTAGCTGCAGTAGAAATCCCAGCGATTGCGATCAGTATTCCAGTGTTACTAAAAGGGGGGAGGAAGATACCCATATTCATCAGTATGCTCGTATGTGGAATCGCGTGTCTGGTTAGCGAGCTGTTCTCCATAACATTGAATTACGACTGGGTGATGATTGTGTGTCTTATGGTGGGGAAGTTCTCAATAGCGTCGACGAATATGATGCTGCCGATTTATACTGCGGAGCTGTACCCGACTGTTGTGAGGAATCTTGGCGTGGGAGGGAGTCAGATATCGGCTGGGTTGGCGTTGATGGGGATCCCGTATTTGTGGAAACTGGTAAGCATTTTTTAGATAATTTTAAAATAGGTTTTAGGGTGGTTGCGACGCGTGCACGCTTACTCTTCCAGGTCACACTCGTGGTGCTCTGTGCACTCTCGCAACTCCTCCACGACACGGCACGCCTGAGCCGAGGTCCGAGCCTTTAGAGGCACCCTCAGGACGTCTGGCGATCATCGAATCCGGCTCGAGTGTCCTGGTGGCTCTCCCTGGATGCGGGACCCCCTAGGGGAGATGCCATCCAGAGAGAAACCCTCCAGTGGTGATTCGTCGCTACAAGCTTAAGGTACAAGCTTAAGACACCAAAGTTCTCGCCTCCTTTAAAACAATCCGGTGAAAGCTGAGTAGCCGTCAGAGACATCACTTTAGGGCAACTAAAAAAAAGCGCTTATTTTTACAAGAGATACCTAAAAACGTTTCACAGCCACACGCGCTTTTCCTCAAAATGTATGGAAATCTCGCCGGCGCTGTTGGCCAACGCTGGCGGCCAGCGTACCTTTGAAACGTCACTTAGCTTTAGACTAAGAATGCCCACTGTAGATCAGTTATCGATCTAAGAAACTTTTATATTCTTGATCATGACAAAAAAAAATTGAAAATACAAGTGCGTAAACTAATAACCAATTTCGCCTGATCTGTTTAGGTACGTATATAAAATTAAATGTTTCTATGCACCTGCCACACTTAAAGGCGAGCGATTGTCGAAACAAACGTTACATCCAACCTGCTTATAAATGTAGGTAATTAATCATTAATTATACAACTAATGAACATTAATGACGACCTCCGTGGTCTAGTGGTCTGTACGCCGGTCCTAAGGCGTCGCCCTCTCGAGAGGTTCTGGGTTCGATCCCGATGGGGGCCGATGTTTGTATGATGAATACAGGCATTTGTTCTCTTGGATGTTTATATATGTATATTTATCTATTAAATATATTTATCCGTCATCTCGTATCCGAAACACAAGCAGCATTAGTTGCTTAAAATGGGGCTAGTTGATAGGTGTGAATGTCTGAAGATATTTATTTATTTTATTTCTTTATTTATAAATAAATATTTACTACCTTAAAAGCGTAAGTATAGTGTGAAGTCAGTAAAACATAACAAAATATTTAATGTAGTATAAAAAGTAGGTAATTACTTACAAATGATAATCGCAACTCATATCAACTCAATGGTTCCCATAATTTAGAATTTCATAGCAGAATACCATTATAAATACATTTTGTTAAAAAAACAATTGTAAGCTTCATGTATATTTTTTTCAACTTATCTGAACCCATTTTAAAGAGGTTGAGTAACTCATTTAGCAAGTCATGTAGTTATTTATAAGTTATCGCATGGTTCATGTTTTGGCGCAACCTTCAAAATTTATACATCTATAATTATCTATATTTTTACATATAATAAAACTGTAGAGTTCGAATGACTTTACATAGAAAAAATTCTTAAAACCAAGTCAGGGGATGTAAAAAAGGGAAAATACCAAAAAGATTTTTGTTGCTCTGTCTGTTTGTCTCTTTCTACGGACTTATCTCCGAAATTGCTAAACCGATTTCAATGTAATTTTGCATGGTGACCTAATATCCCTGTTCAACATCTGAGATACTTTTTATTTCGAAAAACATTAAGGGTTCCTGGGCTCCTGCAGGATAATTTTGTTAAAAAACAATAAAAACGCGGACAAAGTCGCGGGCAACATATCATGCGACGTTTTTCAACACACTTGCGAAGAAAATAATGCTACTGTCTAATTATTAGGTCCTATGAAATTGGTGTTTTGTATGGAGATTTTGGGGAATTCTGCATTTTCCATACTAAATTTTTTTCAGTTTTCTTCACAACGACAAATCCAAAGATAATAATATTTGGCATCTATCATTAGACAAGCTTTAGTAATATTTGTAATATCACACTTCATAAAAATTATTTATCGTTTTTAAGTGAATGCAAATAAAATTATGTATTCGGGAGACACTTAAAAAGAGTTGTCTCCGTGTCCAATTTTAACACAATTAAACTTACAACAAATTATCAAAACAAATCAAAAGAGCTCAAAAATATAGTCCATTTTTAGACGAGGTAATTATTTTTTAGGAATACTCTGAATCTTAATAGTTACAGACAAAATACTAAGAGAGAAAAAAACACCAATTTCATAGGTAAGGACCCAATATATTTGAAAATTATATGAAACGCATGAAAAGTATAAAAAGAGCAAGCAACGGGTTCATTAATTTATTTGTAGTTTGTAGTACGAATTTGTAGTAAGTGAGTTTGTAGTAAGGTATAATCACGAACTTTTTGTATCGACTCTTTTTTGAAAATTCAACCCAATCTTTAATTTATAAAACAAAGTTGTATAGCTCACTTGTAAATAACAGTAATGAAAAAGTCACAGCGTGAATAACTTATCATAATAGGCCTGATTGCAATGAAATTAGAGCCACATTATGAGAAATTATGTATCCCCACGTAAAAGCTTTTTTTCTCACATGGTCTCAAAATCCCGCCTGACTATAAGCGGTTATAAATGAAACCTTACATTGAAAGAGTCCCCCGGCTCCTAACATAACGCTCTCACTATGACCTCTGGGAACCTAAGGATGTTACCAGACCAATCGATCTATGGTAGAATCGATCTGTCGTATGGTAGAATCTGTCGATCGAGATCGAATAATCGATTTTACGATCGGTTGGTCTGGTGACATCCTTACTCAACGCCCGATCATTTATATTTTTGTTTTCCATTTCACTGGTTGTGTTATTAGCTGCGATCTGCTGTAAAGTAAAGATGCTAGTCGAGTGTTCAACCCACTCAAATTATTATAGTTTTAAACATCACCATCTTATCAGTCGGGAGACGTCGATTACTGTCGACGACAATCTCAATTAAAGCTCAATAATAACACAATCCAATATCTCTAAATGTCGAGACTAGAGAGGCGGTACGAGAGTACCAATTTCAGCTAAGCTCAACGTCATTTAGGCCACTCAATATCCGCAATATTTGAACCCATTTATGGTCCTAGTGTCCCACGGAAGAATAAGAAACATCACAATCCCCCACTCCCATTGTCTTGGTTGTATTCCACTGTGCGCTTCTCCAGGAACTTCCTTCCTCGCACAACTAAACTGTGGAAAGAATTGTTGCGCGCGGTATTTCCAGACCAGTATGACATAAAAACCTTCAAGAAAAAAGCGTATTCCCACTTAAAAGGCAACGCACTTGTGACCCCGGTGATGTCGCGAGTGTCCATGGGCGGCGGTAGTTGCTTAACTTCAGGTGACCAGCCAGCTCGCTTGCCCCCTATCCCCTAAAAAAAAATCTCAATGTCGATCGATCGGTATTGCGTTCAAGAGTAGGCTAGCAGGTCTTCGAGCAATGTACGGATGAGTACCTATCAGATTATATTCTCCTTTCAGACTATGTTCAACGTGCACTTGCCGATGGTGACGATCGCAGTCCTGAGCGCACTCGGCGGCGCTGTAGTGCTGCTGCTGCCTGAAACTGCTGAAGTCAACGAATCTGTAGCACCTGTTAGCAATAAAACGTAAGAAATATCACTATTTTAGTCCAGTACGTAACAAAACATAGGTGTATTGCAGTATATATTAGCTTGCGTTTAAAAAATATAGAATACATACATACATACATAATATATAATTACGATTATTATCTCCTTAGGTTTAGTCAGAGCTTATAGCGGCGACAGGCTCACCACCTGTCACGCTGAGTACAGTCACTGCTTGATGAAACACGGACTATGGCACTGGACTGCTTTTGCGGTGCTTTTGCGTAGTCTCTGACCAACCCTTAGGGGATAATAATCGTGATTATATGTATGTATGTAAATTCCATTTAGGAGGAATTGTAAATTCGATATAGAAGGGGATAAAGCGGTGATGATATATTAAGTTTCCTTTATGGCCTCTCTTCACTTAGGTTCTAATATTGGTTTCTCGTCTACATTGGCTTCGTGTATCTTCGCCGCTTTGTACAGCGGCAAAGAATTTACACGAACAGACCTCTGCATTTGAATATTTCCTAATTACACCTTATTTACACCGAAATTCAACCTAATTAAACCTTATTTACACCTGTTTAGGTTCCAAAATTTTGTCATCCAGTTTTGATAAACGATAAAAGGTTCATTTACAGAAATTTTATTTACAAATTAAAAGAAACATTTGTTATCATTAATAATATTGCTGAAACTCATCTCTGTTGATACGCATATTTGCATTTTGTGTCTTCTAGCGCCATCTGTGTTCGCATCTAATAACTACTTATCTTTACAGGCCAACGTTCGATACAAATTCGCCGTGCAACGGAACGTTTACGGTCGCCGACGACAGAGGGCACTAGCCTCAAGTAGCTGGTTTATTTGTGGATTTTTATTTGAAAAAACTGTTTTATAAACAGTTTGAAAACATTGTGCAATGCACAAATAGTGAGAAACTCTCCGAATTTAATAAAAATTAAGTTTTACTCGTAGAACGACCCTGTGACGATATAAGATTACTTAGCTTAGTTACTTAGCTCTTAATAATGGATAGAATTTAGTTTTAGTTTAGATTTTAAGGTTTTTAAAAGCTCAAGCTGAACTTGAATGATCTTTTTCTAAGATATTTTTGTTGTTATTTGACTTTTTTATTACCGAATGAACGCAAAAAAATTGCCTTCAAATTTTAACAAAATACAATCTTAAAACTTCATTTGCAGAGTTTTAAATTATTTTAAAATAATGAATAGGGTATTACATTACGATTTATTTAATTGACGAACTTCTTATGTGCGTTTTAACATTAAGATCACAAATAATTGTTACCATTTATAGTAGGTATGTATGTAGACTAATAATGTGCTGGTTGAAGCAGCCAAATTTTTATAAAGTGCTTCGCTCAACAATATATCTATGAAAGCAAAAGTAAAACTGTAAAAATACATCTCATTATGTAAAAGCCAGTTCTGATGATTTTTCCTGCCAAGTTGTTATTTTTTTGTAAGTTTTTCACTTGAACCCTGGGACAGAACCATTTAAATTTTAAATTAAAATTTTGAAGTTTAAAAAGTTTACATTCATTGCAACATTACCTAGCTCTAAGCAAAGTGGCGGCGATGGGAACAACATTGTGAAATAAATAATTAACCGCTACTTATTAGCTTGTTGGTATAAAATATTTATACCAGTAAACTGGACTGGTTTTTTATTTGATGTCTATTGATTCCTATGGCATTTGATTCTATTATTATTATTAAGTTAAAGATGTAACATAATTATGTATAACTTAAGGAAATATTACTGGGATAATCAAGTACCTACCTCATATTAACAATTTCATTATTTACACGGCATTTATTTATTTTTTATTACCAACCCGCATTGGGTAGTCAATCAGCATTGTGGTGCTACGGCCCATGCTCATGTGTTTCTCCATGAGGAAGGCCTATGCAGTAGTGGGTCGTATATAAGCTGAGGACAGGGCTTTATTAATGTTTAAAAAAGTTCTTCTTCTTATTTTAATGGCTTTGGCTTGATGGAGTCCACCAATATCAAGTGTTCTGCTTAGACTTTTTGTTTATCCAAAGTGTCATGAGTGCGCAAAGTAGTTTAAAAAAGTTTCCTCTATCAAAATATTTAATAAAATCCCAATGTTGTTTCCCGAACCTGTCAAATGTACCTGTATTTAAAAATAGTAGGCTTTAAAATATTTATTGTGTAGTTATAGAACTTTAAAAGAATTGCAATGCCTTTGGTTAGAAAATACTTTGGTTAGAAAATAGGGCCGATTCCGTGGCATAAACTAAACTAACTTGTGTATCTATTCTTCTCTAGCAAGGAGTAGAGAAGGTACACAATTTAATTTAATTTGTCCCTACGGAATCGGCCCTAATACCTCTTTGGAAGAAATATTAATCGGATACTGTACTAAATGATTAAGTTGTAATTTAATTAGGACATGAGTTATACAATTGTGAATTATTAAACATAAAGGATCATTATTTTTGTCGTCCCGCGTACTTATATAGGAGTATAATATACTAAGTCTAGATTTCGATTCATTAAACAATCATCACGTATGCTAAGTTGGTAGATATATTTAAAAAAAATGTTAATTTCAGTTTCAACTGATGAATCTACAATAAAATATTTTTTAATTAGCTTGCATTTTTATTTTTACTAGCATTTGATATATTTATGTTAAGGTTATTGGTTTCTTACCAACATAAAGCCCGAATAAGGGCATGAAACTGCCCTGATAATGCACAAGTGTGGGAAGTATGTTGTAAAAACGTAGATATATTTTAGTTTTTCTCGGACTACAAATTCATCTTCCTTCGTCCCTTGATCTTGGCAAATTCTCACCACTGTGCACTGTAAGCTGGATATTACACTAACCCGATGAGGCTACACCTGTTTTTTTTCTTAAGGTGGTATCCACTCCATCAACGATTTGCTCCATAAGCCATGCCTCCTAAAGACATCTGCTGGAGCCCACTTTACCCGCTGAATAACATCCGTGACATTGCTTTGTTCTCAAAACCGTTTCTGCCACTACAAGAGAAAGCAATGGTAAAACAGACCACCACATCCATCTTTCCGCAGAATATGTATTATTAACCTTTCCGTCCTCAGCCTATATACGTCCCACTGTTGGGACAGGCCTTCCTCATGGAGAAACACACATGAGGAGTATGGGCCATAACACCACCACGCTGGCCCAATGCGGGTTGGTGGGTAGAAACGGTCACAAATGCGATCGGGACCAACGGCTTAACGTGCCTTCCGAAGTCTAACCTATTATTACCTATTATTAACCTTTACGTTGTCAAAACGTCGTCTTTCTCATCGTATATACGTCCAACTGCTTGGCAAGGCGCTCCTCATGGAGACAAACATATGAGGAGATTGGGCCGTAACACTACCACGCTGTCCCAATGCGGGTTGCAATAGCGACCGGGAACAACTGCTTAGTCCCGGCGCACATTATCGGCATTAGCAAGAAAAAGAATCTTTCGTCATCCCTACATGCAAGCGCACACTGTTGGCAAAATCCTGAGCCGTGCCGATGCCGATAATGTGCACCGGGCCTGAACGTGCCTTCCGAAGCCCGGAGGAGGTGGAGACCACAAAGTTTTGTTTACCCATCCACAGCCTGACCATGGCGAAGGTAGCTTTGTTTTCGATATCGAAAGCCAAAACACAAACTTCACCGAGCTTCTCAAAATGATTCCACATTATTCATATCATTACTTTGTCAGTTAACTAAAATTTAAGGGCATTGACTTGTATGCCGAGTATTTCTGACTAGGGCAGTGCATTCTCGGCTCATTACAAAATGTCGGTAACGGTGACGTTGACGCAGGCGCACGTGAGTTGCGTACCCACTGCGCCGGCCATGAGCACGTCTTCACCACGATTTGTACGGCCCACTTGTGCCGACCATTGTCTTCTATAGACACATGGAATATAGCTTTAGAACAAATACTGTACTAATAGGCGAAGAAAATTCCTTTGGCGCGCACAGTTGCGCCAGCGCAGACATTGCTTAGCTTGGTTCAAGTTTGCTATTTTCAGGTATTTAGAGAAGCGAAAGTATTCTATTACTAACTTTCATGAGTTGAGTGGAAGAGATCTCTTTTAGGATTGAGTCGGCCCTTGGACCCTACTGCTGGGTTTTTCTTATAAGAGAGTAAGTTTTAAAGTAACGAACGAACTCAAACCATTAAATGTTTCTGTTTCTGTCTTCTTTAAGGTTTCACCTTTAGGGACTTGACTATTTCTTTCTGACTTTACTCTGCTTGAGTATAGTTAGAAAGAGATGGCGCATGTGGGATGAGGATCCCCTTCTTACTGACCAACGCTCGAGGTCTTTATTCGAGCCAAAGTTTTTGGTCCCAATTGTTTCTACGAGAGTTATCGTCGACCTCAGCCTTTACACGTCCCAATGCTGGGCACGGGACTTCTTCATGGAAAAACACATGAGGAGTATGGGCCGTAACACCACCACGCTGGCCCAATAGAAATTGGTGGGTAAAAACGATTGCAATAGCGATCGGGACCAACTGCTTAACGTGCCTTCCGAAGCACGGAGGAGTTCTAGATCACAAAGTTTTGGTCAGCTATCCTAAGCCTGACCATGGTGAAGCTAGCTCGTACTAACCACTAGGCCACAGAATTCCTCATTTCTATACATTCACATTTCCATGCAAAGAATATTTTTTTCTTGAAACTGTTCTGTCATAGCATGCCCCGTTACAACTTATCTGTCATCTAGCTGAAATTAATGATGAAGGAGAACCATGTCCTCAGCCTACATACGTCCCACAGCTGGGCACAGGCCTTCCTCATGGAGAAACACATGAGGAGTATGGGTCGTAACACCACCACGCTGGCCCAATGCACCATAAGTACAATAATTGATAATATTTTAAGAAATCATCTCACAACTTACAGAAAACCAGGAAAATGAATTTCCATGGTGCACTCTTCCGAATCGCCCGATTTCTACAGTGATTTGATCGACCTTCAAGACCCGAGTGACCGTTCTGTTCGAACAATGCTGATAATTGCGCTGGTCATTAACCTCAGACTTGAATCTACGGGAAACCTTCTAGTTTTACTCTTTGTAAGGTATTGAAAGTCTAGTTTGGGTTTGTTTTTATATGTAAAAAGCATAGCTAATAATACTTGGGGTTTCTATGGGGTCTTTGCTGGCACATAATATGAATTGTCATGCTTTTTTGAAAGAACCCATGTTCCCAACAGTATAAATTTATCCCGTGAATTTTAATTTAGATTTTTTAATAAATTTTATATGTACGGTCACGGTCAGAAAATGTATCAGTTTTCAAATTAGATTCTTCATCACTGTGTTTTCAATAAAGACTATGACATATCAAGTTACTTATTACCCTTTGAAAATTAATAAACAATATGAAGTATGGAAACGACAAATAAAGAAATAACAGTTATTAGAAATGATTGTTTGAACGTCATTCGGACAAAAGTGAAATTATAATCAGAAATTTTAAAAATAAGATGACACAATTTTATTAAATAAAAAAAAAGATTGTTTGAGTTTATTTTTTAAAATTATTTATAATAAATTAAAACTGAAATATTAAAGAAAAGTTTTCTTTAAAAAATTTATCGATACACGTCTAAATGTCGTCGATGGATTCTCGTGTCATTAAAAAATATAGGTATAATCTTTGGGTATAATATATGATCAATCAAATTGATACGAAATTAATAGACATTTCGTGATTTCGACTTTTTTGACTTCAATGTATTCAAGCAATTTTGATACTTAGGGTGGTAAACATTATCTGACCGCGATTGTACAAATGGCTCATATGCATGCTATGCATCGGGCAATGTTATAAGCATTGTTGTGTTCCGGCAATCAGAGGTAAAATAGCCAGTTCCTCAGTTGTTGAGGATTACAGGTGAAGCTCGCTTCCACTTATCGTCACTTCCTCCTTATCGTCACTTACCATCTGGTAAGATGAAGGCCAAGAGCTTACCTGTGATATTAAAAAAAGTAAGAAACTAACAATACAAAGAATAAACGCAATTGCATTGTATTGGTTTTATTGCTTTTTGAGCCAGAGCCAACGCTGTATATTACTTTATATTCTATACAGACAGAGCTATAGAACTCTCTCGGTCTCTTATATTCTTCCCTCTTTTTATTCCCGTCGTAATTGTTTAAACAAAATCTAGACCCGTATGAACACATAAATTTTTACCGGCATCCAGAATCCAATTCTCGTGTACAACACAAACTTGAGTTTCTGTGATGTGTTTCTACTTTTCGACCATTTGCATGTCCCAATGTCCTTAAATTTTCTTCGTCTATACGCCGCCTTACTGTATCCTTACTCATATGGTAACCCGATGACATAGAGAAGAATATAACTAATTTGTAAGCCAGAGACACCAGATTTATAGCATTTTTACAAATGAAAATTAAATGATTTGGATTTTTTGATACAAATGTGAAAAACAACCATTATTTTTTTTTCATTTTCAGTTTTTTATACAATTAACAAAAATGAATGGAATGGAAATTTTTGTATTATTTTATGCGGCATTAAATTTTAATTTATAAGGCTAGGTCAATTACTTCTGAAAATATTAAAGAATCTATAAGTGAACCTTTTTCTTGGCTGTTCAGTGTATATGTGTTAACAACCATTCTCCCTTCGGGGATCCACGCATGATACTATGTTATGGTCTCATGTTACAGTTCCATTAATTAAAGTCCTCATTTCGGCCGTCAATGAGCCTCTTCAGTTGCAGCGACGGTGTGACCCCGAATGTCCTATTGTGACTCGAAACGTGTCGAATCAGCAGTTGTAAAAGGCGATAGAGGACATCTAACGGGAGTCTTAGCCTACAGTCCTGCCTTGAAACCGAGGCAGTAGTTCTGGGAATAGACCTAGTTTGTATCCATTCAAGATGTGTTATGAATGGTTTGGTTATTAACAGGAAAATCTTTTACTTATGAGTATAGTCGCCATGGCTCATTGATAAAACGTTATGCAAAGCAAGTTGTGTCTCATATATTGAAAATCGATTTATATTCGAGCAGTGGTTAAAAGACTTCTAAACCTCGAATATTTTGATGCAAATTCCCGGTCTTCCATTTCATTGTCGCCAATGGAGAGCGTTAGGTATTATTTTTTTTCTTAATCTTCTTTCTATAATCTGTGTCACGAGAAACCACTGTTGGCTGTAAGTCTGTTTCTGAAACACGGACTTCAATATTGTTTAAATTTATTAAGCCGCAAATTTTTCTGTAGATCTGTGAAAGCGACTTCCAAGAGTCTTCGCGTATTACAGCCCTCATTAAATCATAATTTATCGGTTTTTTTCTATCTGTTCTTAACAAGGTTTTGTATTTTATAAGTAGATGTATTCTTAAATTATTTTCCCATAAAAACTGAATTTTCCGTATATTCGCAAATGGGGAGAGGCGTCAACAGAACCCAATCCAAAATAAGTTGTCACATTAGAGCACTTTTAAAGGCGTATGATTAGATAGATTGCCTCAAGGAAGTGCGCTGACAGTTGGTCGAACGAATCGGTCGGCGCGGCGAATGAACTATTATGGACTTATACGTAAACTCTCACTGTGAATGTGATGCTACACTTTCCTGTGCGCGAGCGCTGCGTGACCGGACTGCGCGAACAGCTGATGTAACACCCTAAATACATTATCCTGTAACCGACCAAAATGTTCAATTTGGTTACGAACAAAATGTCAGGAAGTGAATCGTTTCACTAGAAAAACTTTGGAGAATCAGCCACTGTTCAGATCCGACGATGTGTGCCAATGATGATCAATGAACGTAGCTCTCTTTTAAGTGATTCTTTGGACGTTAATGTCATTGTCCTCAGCCTATATACGTCCCACTGCTGGGCACAGGCCTTCCTCATGGAGACAAACACATGAGGGGTATCAGCGGTAGCACTACCACGCTGGCCCAGTGTAAGTTGGTAGGTGGAAATGATCGCATTAGCAACCGGGACTAATGTTACATATATACATAATTATAATCACGACTATTATCCCCTAAGGGTTAGTCAGAGACTAGGCAAAAGCACCGCAAAAGCACTTCATTGCCATAAGAAGAAGAGATGGGTTGGTAGTATTCTTTTAATGAGCCACTACCACACGACTCACACGGCTCATATTTATGTTACAGGTATAAATATAATTAAGAGAACTTCCTATGAAATTAGGCTTACGTCTTTGATCTCTAAATTTAGTGCGGAATAAAATTAGCATGTAAACATGTTTCATATTTCAAATGCTTTAGATGTTGCAGAAACACTGCGTGGTTATTATCTGTCCTTAATACATGTCGTGTAGAGCGTAAAGATATTTTTATACAAATTATCCACCCATCTCTTCCTTTGGGTGTCGTTAAAGGCGACAAATAGACTTAGAACTGTACAATCATCCAATAACTCACTACCTGTCTCGCTGAGTGCAGTCACTATTTGGTGAAGCGCGGTCTATGGTGCTGTTGCGGTGCTTTTGCCTAGTCTCTGAGTAACCCTTAGGGGATAATAGTCGTAATTATATATATGTAATTATCCACAGTTGATATGTTGTATTCAGTCATTGCCAAGAATAAGTGGATTGACCATAAATTTCAGTATCAGGATGGATAATTTACATAAAATAATTTTTTAATTATTTTTGTAGTCGTATTGCGAAAAATAATGAACGAGCGTGCGTTTTTATCATTTATCCGAAATAATATTCACTATCAGTTCTATAAGTGCTGGCCTACTCCTGCAACGTAATGTTGACAAATCAATATTGATTTAATGTAACGTCAAATGCAAAAAATCGAAATGACAGGAATACAAATTCATCTCCATTGAAACCTGGTTAGAGGGCAGCTGATATTTAAAGATGACAGTGTAAAGCACGCGATTCCAGAATAAATTAACTGTACATACTCAAATTAAACGAATTACAATTCGTAAAAAAATACAATTAAATAAAACGTGACTTACCACACCTGACATATCGCATGCTGAGAGCACTTCGATTGGTTACAAATCGAGAAGACACTACAAAACAATACCGCTTCGATTGTGAGTGATGTAACAACGTATCCATTGTTGTGATGATACAGAATTATTTTTTAGATTCATGTTGTACTACACAGGTACCGAGATTGTTAATCACAAATTTTTATGAGTGTGTTTGTGCATACGATTGTAATAGTATATTTTTTTTATGTATACCACTTAGATAGAGCTATGGTGGAAACATAAGCAAACGGATCGTAATATTTTCTGTCGTACAGGCTAGAAAACAATCCACTAATATAAATAGAATCGCTATACATAGATATATTAACATTAATAACTAAGTTTAATAAAAAAAAATCAAGCGTACTGTCGATCTTTTATGAACTCTCGCTTTTCTTTAAGGAACCCTTTGCGGTAAACTTAAGGAAAATCCCCGCACGGAGCTTATTCCACAAAATGAGCGGACGGGCCCATTCTAAATTCTATTTTATACTAACAAATCTTAAGAACTAAAATAGCTTGCACGGAAATCACACAATATTGACACTGCCACAAATTAATTTCAACTTTAACATCAAACAAACAAACTCAATACATCTGTATCAAGTTTCCACGGGCTCTGCTCTATGCGATAATTTTTACCGACTTTTAATTGACTTTTGAATGTGACTGTACGCGAAGAAAACAGCTTTTGAATACGTTTTGAAGAGACTAGGTCCAGTTACACGATAATCGACTAAACTTTTGAGCATAGATATAATAGACACACACATAACATATAGTAAACACTAATAACATGGTGTAATTGATTGGTGTAACATGGTGTAGTACTTTGAAAAAAATCCTTTAAATTCACTAATTTATTTCAAAATAAGTAATCCTTGAGGCTATGTAGGCAATCGATGTCTAGAAAACACATGAGATTTTCATCGAACCAATCTCTACATGTGGTCAAAGAGATATTACAATACTATATTACTGATTAAATTCTAAAGAATCTCATAACATTATTAAAATTTTCGTTACTTCAGAATAATAAAAATTAAAAAAAATATATAATTATATGATTGGCTATTTTTAAAAAAATGGCTCATGAGTTTCTTGGCGGGTTCTTCTCATGAAAAGCCTTACTCTCGGAATCCGGCCGCTTGTATCAATTATAACCACAGTCAATACTCTGTGGTAATTAACCTTAATTTAATATAGAATATACTTTTTATTTCAATAAATAATTTATTCAATTTATAAACTGTAAAATATTGACGTTTTTAAGTGCCAGGTTTGGCCAATGAAATAAAGTTATTTTTGTTTGTTCGTAATGACCACCTCAAGTTAGCACAATAACCACATTCATAGATTTTTTTGCCCCCCCCCCTACTTCTAGTGCTCTCTCGGGGATACCATTCAATGGGAGGACGACTTTAAAAAAGTAGCTGGTCCGCGAAAAACAGAGGACAGTGGAAAACTTTAGAGGAGGCCTTCGTCGAAAGACAAGCTGTTACCAAAGATCAACTGGTTGTGAATTAATAGAACTAGATTACGGAAAAAATGTAATAGACAGCAATAAAGGCTTATTTTATTTTATTACACATTATGTTATGTAAAGTAGGTACTCAACTAAGCGCAGTTAAAAAAAATTTTACTGCTTTTACAAATGATGAAGTACATTCGAATGCTTCTAAAGTCCGGATCCTCTATAATAAAAAATCTTATTTGCTGCGATAGTGGTATTCACACTAGCTTTATTATAACGGCTAGTATTATTATTTTAGCTAATACAATAGAACGGGTATTGTACCCGTGCAAGAACATTCTTGTTAAGTAATAACGTTGTCACCAGCACATTTAGATCCGACATGTTAATGTTTTCTTGCAATTCCGGTTGCAATGCTACGAATGAATGGAACTATTAAATCGGCAACATATTTTTTGACATAATTTTTTATATCATTAAAAAAAGAAAGCTAGTTTTACTCGTATCCATACTTCCATACTAATATTATAAATGCGAAAGCAACTCTGTCTGTCTGTCTGTCTATCGGTCTCGCTTTCACGATAAACTAATGAACTGATTTAATCGAAATTTTGTACACAGGTAGTTTAGAGCCTGAGAAAGGACATAGGATAACTTTTATCCTGATATTCCCATGGGAACGGGTACCGCGCGGGTGAAACCGCGGGAAGCCACTAGTACAACATAAAGTAAATAGCATGTTTAAGTCCTCCCTTAAATTGCAGAAAACAATGCAAAAATCCACTTACAAATTTAATAATATTTATCTCACATTTTGTGTCTGATTTTTTTTTCTTACACACCTAGATTTTGTTTTTATTACTCGTATAACTCTACTCGCAGTTTGTGATTACCTGTTACTGTAAGTGCAGTAAGATTCGATGTTATTTAAACTCACAACACCATTGTAATGCTGTATCTTATGTTGGCGATCCATGAAACAAATTAAAAAATAATTTTTAATTAATTAAAAAATAACAATGAAAACTTACTTTTAACTATTTTCCTATGACGGGCTTAAAAAAGTTTCTTATGGGTGCGTCTATCAAGTACTGGCACCAGAGTGATAGCTGTCATAGGCTACGGTAATCATAGGCTACTTACATCAGGTAACGCGTATGCTGGATTCCCACGATGCTATTGCCAACCGATGCAGTTTTACGAATGAATTTCATTTAGTGCTTGAGTGGTATATAAACTAAGAACCTCAGGAAAGGTTCCTTCCTTGTTTATAGACTTTTTCGACGACATTTATTAATTATCTCGTAAAGGAATTAGACAACATTTTGTTGCACACATAAGTATTTGTTTACATACACAAGTAAATTCATAAGAAGTATAATAGCTTCTCTTTTGGAGTGTTGTTTCAGCATAAATTAAATTTTCATTGTATTAGTGATCTAGCTGTTAACAATTTATGATAGCTATCATTTAATAAATTTATATATTCACTCATGAACTTCGAAATAAATTATGACATGATATGCTTTATAATGTCTTAATTACGATTGAATTACAGTTAAACACCATTTAAAAAGACCACACGAGACCGCGCGTTTAAATATTATAAGATGCAAATTCGTCACTGCACTAAAATATCAATTCGGTAACAATGAAATATGAAACATTGGAATTAGAATAATAATTAATTGTTCGTTTAGCGGTATCATCGCGAATATGCAGTGAAATTGTGTAGAAGTGTGTATTGTTGAGTATGGTTGAATTTTAAAGACTCTTGAAGTTGGTTACCTTGTGGTGAGGTATAATGGTCGCGTCAGCAGGGCGAGAGTGGGCGGCCTCATAAAGCAACTGCGCGTGCGCCTGCCTTTATTTGATTGTTGTACGCGTCGTGACAGTGACGTGTGGACACAGGACATCATGCGTACGATATTGGTAAGTTTGGTGACATGACACATTTATTCGTCATTTAATAAGTGTTAAAATAATTAATTTTAATTTAGATTTTTCAATTAATTATGCATTTTTGAATTTTATTTACTTTAAATTTTATTTAATTTAATTTATTTATTCATTTACTTTTTAAATAAATTAGTTTAAATTGGAATTACGTATTGCACATTGTTTTAAACAAGCTTTTAAATTATTGTAGTACTAAAATTATATTTTTATTTCAAACAATTGATTCGATCATTAATATATTGTAAACATTTGCGAACTTTTATTTGGTATAGCAGCAATACCAATTTATTTTATAAGTTTGTATCTTATAAATATTTAAATATTTCTGAGCTTTTAGAAACTGTGACAAAATTCAATTTCCTTGAAAGCTTTACAATTTTGACGCGAGATTTTCTTGTGTTTTATTAGTCTTATTGCATCGAAACTCATATAAAGTTATAAAAACTTTTTAAAAATAAAATTTATTTAATTGCAATAAAAAAGTTTTCAAATGCACTAAGCGTTCTATAACGACCTTAATTACTTAACAAGTAACGGAAGCGGTTTATGCTAAATGTATTCAGATTTTAGTTAAGGACACTTCGTTGTGAAAGTCGAGCAAAATATAAGATAAATTTAGATCTGGCAGTAGGCGTAGCCGATAGTAATCGCAATGGAAAATATATCGGTTCGAGTATACTTAACTATGCATTTCCAATTCAAAGTATATGTGTGTGTAAAAATACCAGTAGTTATCTTCAAGTTAACTATTCATTTCCAATTATAAATTGCTATTTTTTAACCAAATGTACTGTGAAAATAATTATGATCAGGTTTAAAAATCGTAAATACTCGTAAAAAAGGAATATTTTTTAGAGATTTTTTTATTTCATGTTATTTTTACAAGTGTCATGTATTCAATCTTTTGTAATTTTATTATTTGGTTCTTCACGTACTGGGACTGTCTGTACAGTTCAGTGTTTAACTGATAGAGACTGAGGATAGTCGTTAAGTGCGCCAGTTACTTCCTGGATGTACAAAGAACTTCAAAAAATATATATCGGCATCAAATATTGCACTGCACCTGTTTCAAAGTATTTTTTATTTTATTCGGATAGCTACGAGTAACAGCAAAATTCAACAACTTAACATCTATATTTAATACTAAATGCCAATAAAAAGCTATCACAAATAGCGAATTTTACAAATTTTATTATATTTCTCTTTATTTAATCCGTTCAACTCTAAAGCATCAAATTCTATAAGAATTTTAATTCAAAACTAGAGCAAGGGTTTTTTGTGTTCGCTTGGAGATAAGCGTTTTTTTTATAGTTATCAATTGTATGATATAATAAACAATTATTAAAAGTATTCTTCGTAACTTTAGATTTCATTTACTCTTCACGGTATGCAGGTAAATGTGATATTAACCCTGTTTTTAGTTTTAGTCCCAGAACCTTAATAACTTAAGGTGAAGACACAGTTATATAGTTATCATCTTCAAAAAGCTCTCCCTTTACTTAACACTTAATACATTTCAGTAACATTGTTACAGTTCAGTAACATAAGTACAGTTCAGTAAATCAAACATCAGTTAATCACAACTAATTAATAGACTGTGAATCTACACAGACTAGACACAACAGACACAACAGCTGAAGATTCTGGATGCACTGATCCAACGACAACATCGTAGTCTAGTATAATAAAAGAAGGAGCTAAGATCACAACAGATCTGCAAAGGCGGCAATTATAGCTGAAATCCCATTCAAGTACAATAATATTAAGACACATTGAGTCAACAATAAAATCGAAATCTTGTTAAGTACAGTTTTGTAATCAAGAATTTTAAGTAACACGTAACTTTTATGAAAGAGTGGGCGTGCTAGCATTATGATTACAATACTACAATATGCGCGTACGCATAGCAAATAAAAATGAATTCAGGTCGACATAGATACTTGCTTCTTAATGCAGATATCAGTTACACACTGACCTTGTGCACTGAGTTATTTAAGTGTGAAACTGAACAGACACGTTGGTTTTCCAACTATAAACACTGTGCCCTTCTTAATTTTCACAGCGGAACTAATTGTGATGAAGTATTTGATTACGTAAAGTTTGCTACACTTATTACATTGTAAGCCGCTATTAAGCCAAACTAAACACACACAAAAATGGCTACGCATAACTTGCTATTTCAAAAGCCAATTGTGCGGCAAAAAGCAATATTATTATACAAAAATATTTAGAACTCGTTTTCATACTAGTTTCGCGCTTGCCAATTATTGCTACAATATCTATTAAGGCAGTTTTAAGGGCTTAAATATCTTTGTATTTAGCGAAACTTCGTCCAGTGTTAAGTAGACCTATGGTTCCTAACATATTCATATTCAACCCCACAAGACCCTCTAACCACAAACGCTTGAGCTTTCGCTAGCGGCAACTTAAAATCTGTTGCGAATTTCGAAAATTTATTCATTAGAGTGCTGACATGACAGTAATGTTTCTCTTTGATAATAATTACGGCACTATAAATGAATTATGTCATCGTGTGAATTCTCTACATGGTAATTTTACGACAGTCATATTGTTTCTTAATATTATGTGATGTGTTCCTTTACACAAATAGTCGTAATTAATAATTTAATTCCATAAATATGGCTTAAATGTTATCCTGTGAAACAAATTATTATTTCTTTTCTGTTATATGTTGACTATATCGTAATTAAATCTTGAAGTATATTATGACATACTCTCATATTTTCTCCTTTACTTTGTATGAGAAACTAGCGATCCGCCCTGGCTTCGCACGGGTACCCCCGTTTAACTCCCTTAGGGGAAGAGTTTCGTAAAATCTATTCTTAGCGGATGTCTACAGCCTGTATAAAACCGGCCTGTCAAATTTCAAGTTCGTAGGTGTTTTAGTTTCTGAGATTTCATGATTAATCAGTGAGTGGCATTTTGTTCATAAATATATTTTATATATAGATGAGTAAAATTTATTTAAATCGTAGAAAATATGGATCTTTTGGAGTGATAAATTTCAAGAGATCAATGTTTTTCTATAAGGGGGCGAGTCCGGAAAATATTGAGAACCTCTACTCTTATCCACGATACTAGAAAGTGTAACGGACAAGATAAATCTTTATTACGAACGAAAACGAGAGGACTAGACCATTTTCATTTTCACTATTACATCAGCATACATACTATACAACATAGTTAGAAAACATAAGTCATCTCATGTAACATGCGCGTTATTTTTTGTCTCAATCATGTCAGCTTTCGTTTTGCATACATTGTGCATCTATTGATGTCTCGATACATTTTGTAGAATTGGCTATTGTGTTCAGTGTGACAACACTTCATCACGTATATCCCCGGACGAAGCAACGGTATTTACAGCTACATTCCCTTGATATGTTTTGGTTCCATAGATATACATTTACGCAAATATAACGATTTGTATTGAAACCAAGCATGTCAATATTTTAAGGGATTTCGGATACGTGCATTTATGACATCTATGTAAATGATAATCTTAAATCAAAATCAAAAGCATTTATTCAGTTTAGATGCGTCTTAGCGCATGCTTATGAATGTCATAAACATTTTACAATATTTCGTGAAAAAGAAAAATTACGCCATCCGTTCACAAAACTACCAGGAGGCCTTGTTTTGAGAAGAACGGGCAAGAAACTCAGCAAGTTTCTACCCTCCCTTTACATAGCAACATTTAAAAAAATGTCATAAACTACAACGTCATTGAAGTTTAAAAATAAAAAGATAGATATCTAATTTGAGTAATATTCTGCAGTTTACCACATTTTTCATTACAAACATGTACGGTGATAGTCTAAATTATAATCTAAAAAATAGTATCTACATTACAATAGGAAAACAATGAAAACTATTGACACGCATTTTTGTCTTCTAGGTAATTATTAACGGTATAGTAACCTTTAGACATTAATTTAGTTTTAATATATGTCTTGAATCTGTGCAAAGGCAGTTCTACTATTTTACTAGGGATCTTGTTAAAGTATTCTGTGTTTGGTTCCTATATTACAGGAGGGTTTTTGGTGGCATTTATTGGTGGACGTGATTTTTAATTCGACGATTGTAATATTGTTTCGGAGTGGATATTGTTACATAAAATCAGTGTAGTTTTGTGTAACAAGTGTCTGTGATGATGTGCAAAGTGGAGGATCATTGAAATAAGCGTCAAGTGGTGTGAAAAGTGATGAGTGTTTATTGTGGTAATCCACCTCATCAATGTAGCACCACAGTGCCTACCATCGACCATTTGGCGCCAAACTCTCCCAGAATGATTTGAAATGTATTACACTTACATTGCAATGCAAATAAAGACTTAATACTACTTAAGACTAGACAATGTTTACGACTGAAGGACTCTGTATCCATGGGCATGAACAATAAACAAACTATAAAACAGGAGTGTAATTTACCAATTTTACAGCGCTATTAATATCCTTTCAGCCTTTTTTAAATGATTGTCTTTACGATACAATTTTTTTTATTGTAAAATATAGAATGTTTTCAGTTTGACTTGTGCGTTCGAGATTATCTTGTGTTTGGCTGATTCGATTTAACTTGAACTTTGTCCGATGGAACTTTTTTGTGGTATTCATTTATTTTATTTTCTTAGGACCTCTGACTAAACGATACTGTGAAGATTCTTTAACAGACTCTCAACCATAACGAAATAATCGTAGAATGTAAAAATATTGAGAAAATTTGCCATTTGTGATAGTATAAGTTCTGGTAATATGTATGGCACTTTATAAGTACTGTCTTTTATAAAAGTATCGGTGAGTGCCTTAAAACGCAATTGACCTCAGAACCCACAAAAAGGTTCTGTTCACCACAAACGGAGTCAGGGTCAATAACCAGTTTAAAAATAAGAATAACTCGATCACGGCGACTTTTAAAGGCGCCGAAAATAATACCTTTCTGTCGTTCGGAAAAATAGTACGGGTGTTGTAAATTAACAGTCGTCATGCATCGGCTGTAAACCAAAGAAGTGTTGCTGTAAGCGCGTGTTAACATAAATAGTATGTTTAAGTAACCAGTTTATCACCAAAATCAGTTTATCAATATTTTGAACCATGAGGTCACCAGTAAATAAAATTACTTTTATTATTTTTATTTATTACAAATAAAACGGGAAATATCGGGAATTAGAACCGACTACTTTGGCGAAGTACACAGGTACTTTGTCAAAATGAGCTCAATGCTCAGGTTCAATGTGATCGCGTTGAACTACATTCAACCGAACTCATATAATCTTTTTAGGTAAAACCGTGCAAACTACCAATGTAGTAAACAATGGCGCTTATTCTTATCACCTAGATTACATAATAATATACTATCTATTAATTAGACTTACGCTTACGGCTAATACAATTTCTCCACCCGTAACAGTTACGACATGGCGATAGGTAAACGTTAACTAATAGTTCGAGATAGTTATGTACAGGTGGACTAGTCTCTCAAACTAGTTTAATAAAAATTTCCTGAACTTCGGTCGAACATTAAAATTATAGGTTACAGAGGATTATGCTCCTTTCTGGGACAATTTAGAGTTTATAATTTCAGGTAGAAAGCACAGCGACTTTATGCGAATATAGCTACAATAAGGTACTATTTCCTAGTCTCTGTGAAATTTCATACATAAATACATACAACCACGATTTTTTTACGACAAGCAGAGACTACAACACCCCTAGTGTATGTTATCATTGTAAAATCATTGATTATAACGTGATTTCAACTACTCTCCGCTAGGGGCGCTTTTCACGTTTCCCATAGAAAATGACATGCTTAATGCAACTAAAAATTTTGAGCTTTTTACAATGAAAACTTATATATTTTTGCAACGTAAATTTTTACATGCCGTCTATGTTTAATTCATTAGTCTTTTAGTCGTTGGTACGATTGGTTAACTAAAGATAACTTTTCTATTTGCATATAGATTTGCATATAGAATTATAGACAAAGGCAATAAAATTGTAAGACGACAAAGTAGGTGACAAAAGTTTTATGAAAAGCGCTTGCTTAAATCGTCAACGGGCACAATAGAAACATCTGTTGTTTGCGAACCTATTGGATCGTGGTGCCCGCCAAGGAGTTAAGAGGGATAGAAAGCAAAATGGTTGTAGAATTTGTTTGTTGTTTTACTGTAGTATATACATAGATATTGGCATGTTCAATCAGTGTTAAGAGCCTTAAGGGACCTTAAGGGAGACATGGGTGTGTTGATGAATAAAACAGAAAAATAAAACAAATGCTTTATCTAAAATAAAGTTTTTGCCAAAATCATACGAAAAAAAATTTTCACATATAACCGCTGAGTATTACATAGTCATATAACACTTACCTAAACCTAAAATATATGTAAAAAACCGAGAAAGTGTCCACGGTAATCGACACCGCAGAATGCGAATGGGCTTCTTGCAAAAGACTTCAACGAGATATCGAACATGTTACATCACCTACGCAGTAAACAACAACATGTCTACAATACAACACAATGAAAAGGCTTTTACAGGTTGCGAAACTAACTGCCTACGCTTAAATAACAATCATTGATTCAATAAAGCTACTAAATATCTTATTATTAATAACTTAATAGAACAGAGTTTTTGTCAGACGTTATACTTCTTCATAATACTTATTTATGTAATAGAATTACGGTAAAGGGTTTCTATATCGAACAAGGTGTGGCTATAGTTTGATATTACTCTGTGTTCGAGGTGTATAGTACATTGATTTCAAGGTGTTGCTCTGAGGTTCCGCGTTCGAGTCCCGGTGACGGTAGAATAAAATATGATTATATGATACATACATAAATAATAACGACTATTATCACCTAAGGGTTTGTCAGAAACTAGGCAAAAGCACCGCACAAGCAGTCCACTGCCATAGTCCGCGCTTTACCAAGCAGTGACTGCACATGTGCTCAATGTGACAGGTGGAGCCCGTCGCCGCTATAAGCTATTGGATGGTTGTGCAGTTCTAAGTGCAGTGTCGCCTTTTACGACCCCCAAGGGAAGAGATGGGTAGGTAGTATTCTTTTAATGAGCCGCTACCACACGGCTCACGGCAGCTATATGATGAATAGATATTATCATATCATCTCTAGTTATGGACGCTTATTTTATTTAGAAGTTTTCTTATATTTCTATTCTGCTCTTATGGCGAGGCTGAGATAACTGAGAACCACTAGTATGTGTTAGTTCATAGTTTTCACCGCACATTCTAAAGGTAGGGTGTGATAGGGTCGTCAGCTTAGTCATTTTAATACAAAAAACCCCTCGCGTAATAGGTGTCAAATTATTTAATAAAGTTTTGTACTATATCGTAAAATAAGCTTGCAAGCTACTTTGAGCTAATTGATATGCGTTAATGTAAAAATTTGTGCGATGTGCGGAATTCTGTCTCGAAATAGTCCACGACGATGATGCATTTGTTATGTCAGATTGAAAGGCCTTCTGTTTTATTCAACTTACACGCATATAAAATTAAATACCGCACGTTTTTGTCGAACAGCAAAAAATAGTCAGTTCTTATAATCATGGCGGTAAAAAACGAATGCAACATTTGGAACGGAGTTGATATTTGATCTAGATTGATTAATTGTTTAGCAGCCAAAGGTGGCTGGTCGAATTACTTCCTTAATCCGTCTCTGTAGTCATGTGGAATGTGGGAAAAAAATGACAATAGTACGGGTTGAATAATAATTACCAAAAATACTTTAAATGTCAGATTTTTAGAGATTTATGGCGTACACGGCCAAAAATCGGCCGTGTGCGCAGGAGTCCGTTATGGCAGCGGATTCGACCAATGAAAAAGCATTTATTGGTGTCCTAACCCCCGTGTAGTAACACGGAATTCGGTCGAATTCGGCTTTAATGAAATAGAATCATTGGCAATGATCTTTACCATTGTTAATTTAATTGAATGATTCAACACTTAAAATTAAATATGAGGGGTCTTCTCATTCACTATTGAATGAAATATATGGACCCATGAAAATCGATACAGACAAATCACCGATGTGTGAGATTATGAATATTATTGTGTGATTCCAACGCCTTAGGTCCTTCAAAACAACCTTCTCTTGTAAATCGAGTAACACATAGCACTGCTTATTATGTTATATTTAATTTTATCATAGAGACTAAAAATGTAACCTTATCAATATAAAATAATATCTTGATGTACCCAAACTGATGAAACACCTGACATTTCTAGAGCTGCATGACAGCAGGTCAAACGTAACACTTTAGTTGAAAATTGATTCCTACTGCTAATAAATGAGAGTAGATAGTCGTGTCAAAGTGTTACCCTTGGCGTGGTCCCGATAGTACTGATAAATTATTGAAGCACATTCTAAACTGCATTAATGTCGACTGCATTGTAAAAATGCAAGGATCAAGGCTAACTAGTCGTGCTACAATTCGGATATATTTTTGAGCACGCGAAACAATTTGCAAAGCAATTGCAAGTAGAAATAAAAATGTTTACGTTCAACTCAACTATTTATTTCATTGGGAGTTATGATCAAATAATAATGATAATACTAATACTAACTAATCAAATACTAATACTAATGATAATAATAATACTTATGATAAAAACATACCTCACACAAAACAATACGGACATTCCACCTGCTGCCCTCTCTCTAACCAAATTTCAATGGATATGATATTGAATTGGATTTCTGTCATTTCGAACAAGTTTTTTTGAAATTATTTGACACTACCAAAGGACATGACATTCGATGTTGAAATAAATCTATTGATTTGCCAACATTACGATACAGAGTAGGGCCGCCGATGTGTTTAGGACCCATGTAATATTATGTGTGTATACATAACCTGTTTAAATGCAGACACCGTGTGAAGCTAGCGATATCCAGAAAACTGTAGGTGCTTAAGTTTTATTCAAAATCAATAGTGCAGTCGTCAAAGTTCGAGAAAGACCTTAAAGAGTTTTCAGAAAGAAAAGTTAATAAAAGAAAAAAATAAAATTAATCGTTTAAGTAAAAGAGGACCAATAATAAATAATGTACTTATACTTTATATAGTGCTTTATTACGTTTAGGTACTAACCGTGTTATTCATAAAAAATATTAAAAGCTTAATAAACCTTTTTTAGTTACAAAGTGATTTGTCA
The DNA here is from genome assembly GCA_910589355.1 of Parapoynx stratiotata. Lineage (NCBI taxonomy): Eukaryota > Metazoa > Arthropoda > Insecta > Lepidoptera > Crambidae > Parapoynx > Parapoynx stratiotata. Next base: position 1,341,983 of record OU342468.1, on the reverse strand, counting down.
CTTTCTTTCTAGATTTGTGTTTGAAAGACGAAAACAAAACACTCTGTAACTAAAATAGGTTTAAGATTTTATTATGTTTTATGAATAACACGGCTAGATTGTAACGAGGCGCTATATCAGTATTAGCGATTCCTTGCTCGCTAATTCTCTGGCCATTTTCTTACCCAATACGCCCTTAGTCGCCTTTTACGACATGCAGGCAAGAAAAGCAGTTGGTACATTCTTTTTGTGTCCCGGACCAACACGGGACATTATAGTTAATAACTTTAAGGGTTCCAATCACTTTTCCAATGCCCTATTGTGTGTAGCCCTACCTTTTATAATAATCTTTAGGTTTTATGTTCAGTGATTTGTGACATTTACCTTTTCATAAATTGTTCCAGTTGTGCCTTAAGTTCTAAATTATACTTTAAGTTGTAACGAGGCGCTACAGCTATATTAGCGACTCGTTGCTGTCATTGCGCTCTTCTCTGGCCATTTTTCTCATAGTTTCCGTTTTTAAATTTACCGTCTGTCTCTTTTTATTTGTTTCTCGAAATTCATTCTTACCAGAGTCAGCGTGTAGAGCGGTTGACTCACCGATAACAATTTAAAATATCATTTCAATGTATTTATAATGTGCTGATCAAGTTAAAAGCTCATCCTAAAAAGTTACAAAACCACAATTCTCGATTACCAGTAACGGCTATAATTATTATAAAGTCTATAAGTTTCTTTAAGGCACTATTGAAAGTAGCCCTACCTTTTATAATTTATTTTAGTGTTAAATGTGAAATTGTTTTTGTGTGTTCAGTGAAATTTGCCTTTTTACATATAATTGTTTCAGTTGTGCCTTAATATACATATAAAAATACATAAGTGACGATAAGGAAGGCCTTATATTTATCATCGGTCCACCCTGTCACAAAGTGACATCTCCGTGTTTTTATTTTACCACCGGCATCCACCACGTCACAAGCTTACTAAAAATCTACTGATCTACCGCGAACATCCTCAACTACACCCAAAGGCAAATGGTTAATGAATAAAGGAGCGTCGTGTGATCGTTAAGGATAATATAGTCAGGTTGGACGGAAGTCTCGGTGATACGGACAGAAAGGCGTCTGGGCTGAATAATTAATGAAGCCCAAAGGAAACAAAGAAAAGTACCTGCGTTGAAATGTGTTCGATGGAACGAGACAAAAATACAATACAATACTAACGAGACATTACAGAATAATAAACACTAAATAAGTGACTTTTTTATTGATTTGGGTCATTTACTTAAATGTTTTTGTTCGATAGTAGGTACAGTCACCTACCTATGTATTTTTGGTGTGCCCGGACAACAAGATCGCTCTATGTTTCATAGAGAATAATCTAAACGCATACAAATTTTGGAAATTAACATCTCTGCTCTGCCACTCTGCTAATACATGCATACAATCACGACTATTATCCCCTAAGGGTTAGTCAGTGACTAGGCGATCAACGCAAAAGCAGTCCATTGCCATAGTCCGCGCTTCACCAAACAGTGACTGCACATGTGCTCAGCGTGACAGGTGAGCCCGTCGCCGCTATAAGCTATTGGATGTTGTGCAGTTCTAAGTTCATTAGTCGCCTTTTACGACACCCAAGGGTAGAGATGGGTATATCTTCTTTTTATGAGCCGCTACCACACGACTGCTAATAGGCGTGATGAGATATTATACGCTTAGCTTAATATAGCATACCTACACATAGTATAATTTTACGCTTAAAATTTTTCATTATGAGATGAGAGCTACATCACCAACACTTAAGAGAATTGATGTAAACATACGGCCATAAACGAGTTTACACTTAAAGGAAGTAATTTAAATAGTAGTGTGAACGTTTAACTATACTTATCCGGGATAGTATTATTATAAAATCGTAAGCTCGCCGCTCCATTACCTTGACTAACGTAAGACCTGCAACCGTCATTCAATAATCCGTCACTACACAACGATTTTCAGACGAAACGGAATGCGAAACCTAACCTTCGAAGCCGGTAAAAAGTGGTATAATATAGAATATCTTGGTATTTAAATTGCCGCGTGATATGAAAAACTTACTTTATAAAGCATTGGGCCTTATCGTCACTTACCATCAGGTGAGATATTGGGTCCTTACCTATGAAATTGGTGTTTTTATTCTGTCTTAGCAATTTGTCCGTAACTATTAAGTTTCAGAACATTCTTATAAAATAATTGCCTCTTCTAGAAATAGACCATATATTTGAGCTGGTATTATTTAATTTGATAATTTTTTGTTAGTTTGTGTTAAAATTAGACACAAAGACAATTATTTTTAACTGCCTCCCGAATACATAATTTGATTTGCATTAACATAAAAACGATGAATAATTTTTATCAAGCGTGTTCACACACATATTGCTAAAGCTTGTCTAATTATACATGCCAAATATTATTATCTCTGGATTTGTCGTTGTGAAGAAAACTGATAAAATGTTAGTATGTAAAATGCAGACATCCCCAAAATCTCCATACAAAATACCAATTTCATAGGTAAGGACCTAATAATTGCCAAGAGCTTACCTATCATATGTAAAAAAAACTTCAGTGTATTGTTAGGGTTCCTAATTTAAGATGCGTGAGAAAACATTTTATGGGCCAGCAAGGTAAAGGTGATAAGGACTGCATTCCATATTGTTGCACAAGGTGAGCTTTTTTAAAAAACTTTACTCATCATCTTCATCGGTTCACCTATACGACATACCTACTTTATTAGGTACTTACTTCTCAACGTTTTGCACACGAGAACCTTTGTTTGATAACTTTTCTCGAATTTTTCAATTGAGAAAATAACCATATCATTACTTTTGTATGATCAAAGGTAGAAAAGAGTAGGTTGCGTGTCGTTAGAGCATACATTGAACTTATTTTACTCAGAACTCATCTGAATAGCACCATCAATAGTAAAAAGTGGTTCCTCCAATATTCAGTTAGCACTTATCTATCATCGTCGTCATATTGCTGTTCCAATTTGATGTTTACAATAGAGTATTATAATTATCGTTGAAGACTCGGACTTCGTATTCATTTTAGAATCATCCGCTCGTTTATTCGTTCTTCTATGTTCCTGTTCTGTTCTTCTATGTTTGTTCTATCTCTCCATCGACAGGTTGTCTGGAAGAGATCGCAACCTAGCGATTAGACCGCCAACTGTGGCATCTAGATTTAAGTTATTACTGTACAATAAAGAATTATCTATCTATTTGAAAACATTTATAATGTTTGTACCGTATTTATAGACACGTCATAATCCGTTTCTGATGTAATTTCAAACTAAGTAAGTGTTCAGCGTTATCCTAGATATCGAATCAAATATTAGAACGATCATTAAATCATCCACGTATAAGTTAGTGTTAGGTACAATAGGATTGGCTTGTAATCCCAGTATGAAACCAGTAATAAAGTTGTTATCGATAATTTACATATCAGAACATTCAGTCCAATTACACCTCACTTATTAGCTTAACATCGGAAAGACCGCGTCCATAATATATTACGTGGATTGCGTGTTTACGTTACGTAGAATGTAAATTTCATCACGATTCATTGATTATCTGACACTGCTATTAAAAACCTGCAGTGTTCCGACGGAATCAAAATTTTAACCAGCTTAATGAGTGCCAACGATTGTTTAGAAGCTTGTGTAGGTCACACCGCACCCTTTTTTTCATTGAAGGGTAACAGGGCATTTCGCAACCAACAACATTCTCTACATTCTCCAAAATGCAGTTATAATTGCCATATAACTGGCGGAACGCGTCAAGTGAAATCGGTGTAAATAGTATCCTGGGAAACTATTTTCTGAGTCTTCGATTATGATGTGAAATAAGTTTCCATTTTACTTATTTATGATACAATATTACGATAGTCTCTACATTTCGTTGTCAATCAAGTTAACATTTATAAGAATACTCATGTAAATTAAATACATGATATGACTGTAATTATTGCAAATAAAGAGTTTTTCTATCTATCTACAAACAGACAAACTGACAAACAGAGAACAAAAAAAAAATAAAAAAAATTTTTGGTTGTTGTCTACTTGAGCACCTGAGAAAAGGACAGCGCTATGTATGTTAACAGCCACCGTCTCTTTCTAACTGCATTCAAGGGACCTTCGCTAGGTTCTGTAATACCGGCCTTAAAGGACGATTTTTGAGACCTCTGGTTCAAATCCTGACGCAATATTCGTATTACTACAAAGATACAATAGTCAGAGAAAGGCAATGCGTGATACCGGCCGGTGTTACGGCTGAGGCGAGACAAGTGTTGAACTGTGGACAAGGTCCGCGACTTATGAAAGTATGTCGTTGTAGTTGCGTGGACGCCGGCGTTGCACCGAACAAATCGAGCTTAATTTACTAAAACCAAAGGCATTTAATGCTTGACACTGCAAATAATAATATCGTTTCATAATGGCAAGTACAAGAGCATAGCCATTATAATTAGATATTTGTATTGTCATTGAACCCCTGTAGGCTCCACTTAATCCAAATTTCGTTAGAATTAGAAATATATTTTGTATGTAAGGAATTGTATATGCATTATCTGATTCACAGTAAACAATCGATATTCTTTTATTATGATAAATATATAAGATTCTTTAAAATCTTTTCTTAATTTTTTTATTTTAGTATATATTATTATTATTTATATATTTTATATATTATTAATTTATGATGTATTATTATTTAAATAAATAATTATGTATCAATAATTATTTATTCTTCAGTACACGCGACTCAGTCTAATTCTCAGATATATCTATTAGAAATAACCCCTACCTGTTGTACTCGTCTTTTTATTTTATGTGTTGTGTATTCTCAACTTTTCTTTTGTGTACAATAAATAGCTATATAAATAAATAAATATAATATAAGAACCATGAATCAAGTACAATACCTTCATCAGCCCCTATCGGAAATCCGAATTCGGAATCTCGAAAGTGACACCTTGAAACATGCATAAAAACTACTGTGCCAAGGAGGTCTTCCAATATAATTAAAAATTTAAGATTTATATTGACCTTAAAAAAATATTTCTTTTCTTTACAGATATGTATGCTGTGTGCAGTCACAGCTTACGCGCAATATGACTCGCCTATTCCCCAAAGACTGCAGATTCCCGGTGCCGTCCCGTTGGGTGTTCCTGTACGGCAAGGCTTTCGTCAAGGAAGAATAAGTGCACCAGTTCAAGGAATTGTGCCGAGGGGCAGAAGACCAGGCCTTGGAAGACCATCCTTCAAATCTGTTGACGCATCACCAAGGCCCAGTCTTCAATCTTTAGACGAGCCAGCCAAGCCTGTCACAGAAGAACCTGAAGATGAGCTAGACATTAACACACCTACTGCGTTTTCGCCAAACGTTTACTCGACTCCAGAGCCCCAAAATGATTTCTACGACATCACCACCACTTCCCAGCCAAAACCACCAATTATCTTTAACCCATTGCCGTTCCAACAACCAACGCCAGCAGCGTTGAGGCCAGAACCCATCAAGCCCACTCAGTACAGGCCATTGATAGCCCCGCAGCCTTTCAACCCCATTAGGAACGAACCGAAGCCACAGCCTGTAAGACTACAACCCTTGTCGAGCAGACCACAGCGACCAGTCTTTAGGCCCGAACCCAAACCGTTCGTTGAAGAAGAAGCACCAATCCAACCAGTTAGGCAATACTCCAGACCTCAAGAACCAATCATCAATCGTGCCCCAGTGAAGAGTGTGCCACAACAGAAATACACACCATCCAACCCCCGGGAGAAAAAGCCAGTCGCGCAAATTATTCGCAAATACAGAGAAGAAAACGATGATGGCAGCATCACATGGGGCTTCGAAAACGACGATGGATCATTCAAGGAAGAGATCATTGGTGTTGATTGCGTGACGCGCGGTAAATATGGATATGTGGACCCCGATGGTCTGAAGAGAGAGTACAATTACGAAACAGGAATTCCCTGTGACAAGACTAAGGAAACCCAGGAAGAGAAAGGTTTTATTGATTACCAAGAAAACAAAGCAGTGTTGCCCAATGGCATTACCATTGATCTCGCAGCCATGGGCAAGAAATCTAAGAGGCCATTCAGATCAAATACCAATCACTAGTGTAAGATAATTATATTTATTTTAGGAAATCTAGTTATAAGGACATTTTTGTTGTCTTGTCAAATAATAAGTCATTACTATATCCGTGACACAAGAGATCTGTATTAAATCTTGTGATTTTGTGTCTTGGTAAATGATGAATGGGTAAAATAAAATGATGAGAAAGTTTTTTTTGTATTCTTTATTATGCCTGGCCATGTAATAATAATAAACACAGATTGCGATTACACCTTGTCCTAACCTTTCAATTGTCACAAAATACAACTCAATAGAAGCAAAATATATTTTCAAACACTGGCTTGACCAAAAACTAAACCAAACAACTGTAAGGCAACAACTTCAAGGGAGGACAGACATAAATAATTTAGTACAGATTTCTCTATTCAGATGTATGACCTTATATTATGTATACTCTCATACCATATCTTAACTAGTCAATAGTCACAAAAAGAGACAATAGCAACAATTATTTGCAAACATCAGCGTTTGCAGTGACCTAGAAGGGGTTAAGTGTATTAAACCCAAGGATATATTATACTAGATGATAAAGTATAAATGATTCATACATACATACATACAATCACACCTGCAATCCCCGTAGGGGTAGGCAGAGTCCAAGGACCACTGTGTTCCTTGAGACCACATTTATTGGGTTTGGTCATGATTCATAGCCTATTTCTCTTTCCTTGATCTAACAAAATGAAGAGTAATGCATTCTGTATTTATCTAGGTTCATAGAAATTATAATGCTGCTATATAAAAGTATGCTGGGCTGAACTAGCTTATAGGGTCATAGAAATTATAATGCTCCTATGCTCTAAAAAAGTATGCTGGGCTGATCTAGCTTTTTGGATATTGTCAGGTACTTGAATGGTAAAGAATATTTTATCTTGAATCATAACTGTAATTATTATTCATAATCCTAGTTGCTAGTAACATACACTTTTGTACAAAGTCCCATTTACTTAACATTTCTATTTAATATAAAATTGCAAAACACAATTCACTTCAATATTACAAGACGTGAGTTTAGTATGGCCGATTGTTCATGTAAGGCTGTGGACGTCTCATAGGCGGAGGCATTCTATTAGGCGGAGTAATAGAAATGTCTAAGTAATGACCAATCTGGAATTTGACTTGTGAAAGGGTCTTATTGTCGTCACCACCACGCTGTCCAGAGCAAGTCACTCCAATCTCCCTCATACGGTAAGTTGGCGATCGTAAATCAGGGTAAACTATTGCGAAATCAAAGTAAGTTCCCTTACGTCTTGTCTCTGGGTTTACTTCCTTCACAAGACCGGTCAACTCACGGAGATTTGCGTCCATCCATGTATAAATTTGCAACTCGTTTTGCGGCACGTTCCCTCGAGCGTAATCGCCTGGAGAGTTATGTCGTCCAGTAGAGCAAAACACGCGTAGCAAGAGCGGGCAAGTCTGAAATAATAGCACGTTTTATTAAAAATGTTTAAATTTAACACAAAATTGAGTACTTTCAAGTTGGTTCAGCAGCGGTTACCTTTTCTCTGTCAACTGGCTTTTCAGTCGATTTAACTTCCTCTACAACCATTGACTCTAATCCAGCCATTTTCATTGTTCTTTAATAATAATGGTACAATATAAAACTCTTTTGATTTTATCCTAAAAACGCCGATGTTTTTTAAAGCGTAACAGCATAAAGGCATAAAGCTATCCAATTTGACAGTGAGATTTTTCAATCACAGGTTAAATAGAGAGATAATAATATGGTTTTAAACATAATGGCTGCGATGGTTTTTGGCGCCATTCAACTATGGCGGACATGACTTTTATTTCAATGATTGTAATATTGTTTCTGAGTTGATCTTGTTGCGTAAAATCAGTATAGTTTTGTGTAATAAGTGTCAATAATGATTAACAATGTGGAGGATCATTGCAATAAGCGTCAAGTGGTTTGAAAATCGATGAGATTTTTATCGTTGTAATCCACCTCATTGAAGTAACACCACATTATCTGCCATCGATTGCTTGACGCCAAAATCTCCCAAGACGCATTGAAATGCATTAAAATAGCATTTCAATGTAAACTACTGAAGAATTAAAAATACCGATGACATGGCTGTATGGGCTTCGTTCCCTTTGCCTTCCCTACATGGGAGAATTTTCCAAAAAAAAACCATATACATTTCTTCAGTAGTTTGCATTGAAATGCTAGAGTAATACATTTCAACGCGTCTTGGGAGAGTTTGGCGTCAAACGGTCGACGGCAGACACTGTGGTGTTACTTCGATGAGGTGGATTGTCACGATAAAAATCTCATCGTTTTTCAAACCACTTGACGCTTATTGCAATGATCCTCCACATTGCACATCATCACAGACACTTATTACACAAAACTACACTGATTTTACGTAACAATATCTACTCCGTACAATATTACAATCATCGAAATAAAAATCACGTTCGCCGTAGTTGAATGCCGCCAAAATCTCCCAAGACGCATTGAAATGCATTACACTAGCATTTCAATGTAAACTACTGAAGAAATATAAATACCGATGACATGGCTATATGAGCTTCATTCCCTTTTCCTTCCCTACATGGGAGTATTTACAACAACAACCTTTTGACTGACTTTTCGCAATTGTCATTTTTCTTGTCAAGTAAATGTCAGATGTCAGATGAATGATAGTGTTGATGCAAAAAGTTGTGAATCGATTACGATTAATCTACAAATTAAAGCTCTAGATATTGTTGAAGCTACGTTTTGTAACTTAGTCTTAGAATGGTCAACAAGCTTAATTAAATTAATTGCAAGTGCACGTTCAGAGTTGTGTGTGTAACATTTCAATTGGTGTAATTGTGAATTATGGCCCATAGGGAAGATGACGATACTTTCCAAGAAGACGTTTATATAAACCCTGAAGATGGCATGCCTAACATTCACCCTAATATAGCCAACTTTGAGCATGAGAGTGACGGCCAAGATGAGGTGGATGACTTGGACGATTTGCCAAAATCTGTCATAGTTACTAACATACACAGTTCGGTGTTCGGCGACGAGAAACTGAAGAAAGAAATGGAGGATCTGTTTCGCACATTTTCTGATAACATAACATTTCAATGGCTCCGCAGTTTCAAGCGTTTACGTGTTAATTACGACACCCCGCTGGCGGCGGCCAACGCTCGCATCCAGTTGCATCAGTATCCGTTTTATAATAATTGCATTAATTGTTACTTCGCGCAACCGGTCACACCTGTTTCATTGAAAAATTTAAGACCACCTGCTCTTGTTAAACAATTTCTGATCTCACCCCCTTCTAGTCCCCCTGTAGGGTGGGAGCCGAGGGAAGAAGGTGAGCCTATACTTAACCATGATTTATTAGCAGCCTTGGCTACCCTAGCTCCTGGGGAGAGCCATGAGCTTCATGCGCCTACTCCGACTCAACCAGCAATCATCGTACACACTGCACTATCTGCGGATAATGGTGGTCTCGAAACTGCCACATGTCCAATCCCTCACACTCGCTGCCCTGATCATTGATACACTTAGAACAATATGAGAATAAGAGTAGAATAATGGAGGCGTTTTTACTAACTCACATGTCAATTCTAGTGACCTGTGATGCCAAAGAGCTGCATTGTCCATATAACAGAATGTTTCTACATGTGGTAGGTATGTCATGGGCGCATTAATCAGTAGAAATAATAATTTACTGATTACTTTTGAAAAATGTATGTTGAAAATTGAATTGGTGCTATATTTTATTATATGAATTTTATTTGTATTACTTCATTGTAATTGTAAGCTTTTTAAATTAATTTCTTGCCTTTTACTAATAATTTGTGTAGATTTTTTTTTGTTTTAATGCTATGTGTCGATTATGTCCCTGACTTTGGTTTCTCTTGTATGTATGATAAAAAAGCCCTCTATTATCCCATAGCATGCTTATATTACCTCTATAGAAATATATATAATAAATTATTTGTTTGACAACCCCCGTGGTCAAGTGCTCTGTATGCAAGGCAAGGTGTAGCCATCTCGAGAAGGTCTGGGTTCAATCTCCAGTCGGGGCAAATGTTTGTGTGATGAATACAGGCATTTGCTCTTCAGTCTTGGATGTTTATATATGTATTGTATATTTTATGGCTATTTATATGTATTTATCTATTAAATATATTTGTCCATCATCTAGTATCCGTAACACAAGCAGCATTAGTTGCTATAAGCATTATAATGGATATAATGGATATTAGATGACGGATAAATATATTTAATAGGTAAATACATATAATTAGTCATGAAATATACAATACATATATAAACATCCATGATTGAAGATAATGTTATTTATTTATTAATAATTATTTACTTGTATTCTGTCAAACCTATTTGATATAGGTAGAATATTGTGGTCACAAATTGTACCTTGTTTGAAAGTCACATAGACTTTTAATTTTTATGATTGTTAAATATTTATTGTTTAGAAATTATATTAGTTTAAAATAAATTCTATATTAATTATTATTTGTGTCTGTAGACTTATTATTGACTACGTAAAGGTCAGAAAACGAGGCAATAGTAAATATCTATTGGTTGCAAATACTGGTTTGCAGTGGCTTTCAAGAGGTTGATACATTCATCAAGGAAATAGTAATTTTTGGTTTTCAGTTCTTGATTACCTCTATTAGCAAAATGTTTTCCAAATTTATATTAAGAACATATCAGGCAAGCTAGTAAATTCTATTTTAAAATTAGAAAATAACTAGCAACAGCTAAAAAATACCAAAAAGGGAACAACAATTTAAGTTTCATAAAGCAATAATGTATACTTTTTTTATTTTAATGCTCACTGAAAAAACATCTTGTGATATTAAAAATATTTGTCATTCTGGATGATAGAATGTTGCTCTATGAATATTTATTTATATTTAATTACACTGGCTCTGAAATACTACAGTTATTTACATAAGTGTTTTTGGAGATTTTAGTTTAGAGTTAAACATTTTTCCAAAGAAACAAATAATGCTGTGCAGAATTTTTAATAACTTATCTTTTTTTATATTTAACACTATTCAAATTCAACTTAAATGTAGAATATAAACAGTGATTGTAAAACAGGGTTCTATAAAAGATTTAATTTGTGCAATATGTTTTTAACATTTAAAAATAAATACTAGACTTAGATTTGGTGGTTGCAAATGTAAATCACATAGATTGTTGAAATTTTGTAAATAATTGTCAAAATATTTTTTCATTATGCTGTATTAGAATAAAATATATTAAATTTCACATCTTTGTAGATCATTTAAAAAATTGGCTTCAACTGTATTCTTTGTCATAAGTCCATTTAAAGTGTTGCTTGTGTTAATTATTAATTTACTAGTGGCTTTACCCACGTGGTACCGTTCCCATGGAAATATCGGGATAAAAAGTAGCCTATGTCCTTTCTCAGACTCTAGACTATCTGCGTACCATATTTTAATTAAATCGGTTCAGTAGTTTTGACGTGAAAGCGAGACGTCTGTCTATCTGTCTGTCGGTTACTTTTAGAGTTACTTTCGCATTTATAATATTAGTATGGATTTATACAAATAGAATTTAAAACTTTTTCTATTTGTGGATTTGAGGATATAGGTGCTTTGCGATATTTTCATTTTAAATGTTACAATATTTTGTATACGACACAACGTGAATTATTTGTAATAGGAAACTAAAATGTGCATGGAATTTAGCTAAAACTGATTTGTGTACTTTTTCTAGTTTGATCACCTTTGGGATTTGATGCTCCAAAAGCCCATTATTTTATTTATGTAATGGACTTGTGGACAGAGGAATATCTAGGTATTTCACGAATGCTGCTCTGACATGCTCAAATACCACTGTAGCGAGAGTACCTACTAGTAGTTTTATTAATTGACTGAAAAATTTCAATATTTATTGAAAAGCTTTTGGGGAATTTTGTATAAAACTTTAAGTACATCATAATCATTATTAAACGAGATAAAAGGTGTACAAAGGGATATTTTATTCTTACATAGTAACTTATGGGGTATCCATAGAACTATTATTTATTTATGCTGCATTCGCTGTCGTAGTATCATTTATTTGATATATAGTGTGTATCCATTGCTGATTCGATTAATGTTGCTGTAGTGTGCTGGTTTGTAGGCGTTCAATGGTAATGCACTATATGTCAAAAGGTAAATACGATATTCTTTACCCTTCCTTATGTTCTTGCTATGACTAGAGTAATCAAATTGTGGCCTGTAAATAATAAAAATTGTTAATGTAGTTTTATAATCTATTTAAATTATATTACGTATCATATTAGAATAGCAGCTCTGTAAGCCATGCGAACGTAATCTCAAATTACGATTTACTGATATCATGTTCCTTTAAAATAACAATACAATAAATGTTTAAGATCTAAATTTTTCTGTATTGTATCTAATTTGTGAAATGAAATATTACTATATTTATCAAATAAACATTTTCTGTGAATAAGTACCTTTAAATGGGGTAGGTACCTACTGTTTTAAATCGAATAGGCTATGACATCGTCAGATCGTATAATTATTAATTAAGCATGTACCTAGGCAGCAAAAAGGTTTGAAGGAAAAAAAAATGTTAGGCATCTTCAAGCCTAATTTAATCAATGACTCTTTATAACTTAGGTATTTATTCTAGTTATGTTCCAGATTTCGCTAAAAACAAGATGGTACAATTTAAAGTTTTCTCTAAAATGGAAATCTTGAATTGCCAAGCACAGGGCATAATCAAACATAATCATGTCTCGTTACAAGCTGAGAAAGACGCCCTCTGCCGGAATACAAGGCTCGCCCAAAGATTTCAATAACAATCAGTCCTTCGCTTGCCACATTTTCTCATTCTGGGACTACCCGTGATTTCGTTGGTTCACCTTGTGGAGACAGCATCGTTTCCTTTGAGTACGTACCTACTCAGATCAGAACATTTCCACCACACCCAACTACCATCAGTTCTGAGACCAGTTTACCTGCTCACATGGGTTATTATTTCGTAATTTCTCTGTCCAGGCGTGACTATTTGATCAGATGTTTATTAGGTAAATTGAGAACTGCCTATCTATGTTAGCAATGCTGTAATGTTCATGTAGCTGAGTCCGTGGAAAGGTGAATGAGAATTAGCTAATTGGCTATGTTAGAATAGTCTCGGCTGAGGCCTTATTCTGCTGACTTGACAATTGTGCCTCATTTGCAGTAGTCTATTATCGCATTGTATATCAGAAATAGGCAAGCTATTTTCACATGCTAGCCAATTTCGACAAACAAAACTGTACTAGAATAAATCTGTAATCTCTACCGGGAGAACTAGCCCGAATCTAGCCTACCCCACCGGGAAAGGAAAGACGCATGATTTTATGTGTGTACTAGAATATTTTGATTTGTGTATCTTGTTGTTATTAGCACTGTAGTTTGACCATTCCTAGCATACATTACAATTATGTAATATTTTTTCTGAAAAAATGGTTACTATAATAATTATTGTTGGTTTTGCTCGCATGCTTTTATGTTTTGCTAGAGTAAAGAAATTGCAATAAACTATTCAAACACATTTGAGACATCAGAATAGAGGCTCAGTTTGCGTGCAGAAAAATAGCATGTGGTGTAGCGAAGTTTGACATACCTACTGTACCGAGGGTATTCTGACAAACTTCAGTCCTTATTTACTTGTTCTACCGCTGGCGATGATTATCAGATAAGAGCCAGGTAGTAAGCTCGGTGGCGTAGTGGTTAGTACGCTTTGGCTTTTGATTGAAAACAAAGCTATCTTAGGCATGGTCAGGCCGTGTAAGGATGACCAAATCATCGAGATCGAGCTCCGTGCTTCGGAAGGCACTTTAAGCCGTTACTACCTGCCAAACGGAAGATTGGTGGGATTATTCCACTTTGCCCTACCAGTGGGGCGCCTTGGTGCGGCAAAGTGGATTAATCCGGTGTGTGCCCAGCAGTGGGACGTATATCGGCTGAGGAGGAGAAGCCTTTTCGTCACATCGAAGGGATAACGAAGAAATAATTTCGCGTGAGAAGAAGTGCTTTGCCTTTTGATTCCTTATTCCCTTCGATGTATTGCTGGCCGTTATCTTTGATAGCTCTTTTAGTAGTTATTTTACTATCGGTTGTTGTTCACTTTCTTTTCAGCGGTTGGACAAGTGCTTGATCATGTAGGTGCTTGCTATCATAGGTCTGTATTGCGTGTTTGCTTGAATATAGGTCTGTATGATGTTCAATATCTTTGGTGTTCTGTTCAGTAACCTACTACTGTTCGGTTTTTCAAATATTGTCGATTATTTTATTGGGAATCATTTCAATACAAATTTTGCCGATACGGAATGACTTACCTTCAACCTGACTAGAAAATTTACTATACTCGTACTTAGTTATTAAAGAAATTGTGAATAAAAATTTTGACTGTTTATGTAAAATAATATAAAAATCTTATTCTGGTTTTTAAGGTACTTGATATTGACTACTATGTATCATACATATCTGTCATTAGCCACATCCAATTTTCTGTATTGTCCAAGTGAACGAAATTATACTATTAAATTAAGTGCACAAGTATTATTTCGTTTTATAAAATTTTAATAATCTTTATTATAGATGTAACTGCGATCAAATAAATAATGCCCTAGCTGTGATCGTGGGCCTAAATTTATCAAATTTAAAGTTCTTGTAGCTGAATGTGTAGATAATAAAGATGTTTTTGGAATAAACTGTACCTATTTGATGGATAGAGTCCATTGCTGGCACGTTCAATATTGGTAGCTATAATTGCGAATTCTATTGCCAGCAATGGGTAGAGTTCCACAGTCAAGTCAGACTACACTCCATGTACAAAACTATCAAAATAACACGATAAAGTCCAAAAAATTTCAGTAAATTTACAGTTTTTCGTGGTCTGGCTAGTTGACTGACTTGCCTGTGTTATTTGTCGCAGTTACCCAATTTTTGCTTGTAATACTTTTTATCAATCATACAATTCTTTGTAGGTATATTATACATGGGCTATAATAATATAATTGTTATTATCTTGCTGTTTTAAACTGACCGTGATATAAATTCGTATTGTTTGGTGTAAATATAAATTATATTGTGTTACCAAGGTCTTTTAAATTATCCCGTCTTTTCAAACAGTTTTGTTTGTATGAGTTGTTCCACCACCACGACTTCGTCCTATGGCTGAGTTCGTATTTTTTATTGTATAAGTCTTCCATTTGTTTTAGCTCACATAAGTCTTAGATACTTACAATTATACTTGGATCTCCCATAATTTTTTTTCTCTATCATAATAACCAAAAGGGAAAACAGTCAAGTCCTTTCTGTAGATTTTCTTGTATATTTGTTTACATGTATTTATAAATGATACAAAAAAATATGTTTTCTTTAAATTTAATTATGTACATTTTTACAAAATACTTATGCAAATACTCATCAGTTCACATCACAACGCAGGCACTGTTTTAGTCACAGTATATTTATACGTAGAGGGCATTTGCTGCATTTATTATGAAGGCACACAACTCTTTATATAACCTAACTATCACAAATACTGAAACAACTTGTCTATATTAAAGTAATAATTTATCTAGAAAGGCACTTATTTTAGTAATCAATTCAACAATTACTATGAACAATTTTCATACTGTACATAATACATAAGTAATTAAGATCTGATATGTACCTAAATTGTATAACATTTTTTGTTAAGGTTTCTTAGACATATCTTCCATTGGAAGCATAGTTTCTGCCGCTTTGTCTTCTACGGAATAAGTTTTATTATTTTTCCTTTTCCCTGAACAGCTTGTGAATAACGTATCGCCTTTTCCGAAGTTTTCGCCGTCCTGCAAAGTCTGGGGCATGGGCTGATTCATTGTCTCAGGCAAGAAGAAACATAAAAATCCAGAAACAAGTGCTATAACACCAAAAATAACAGCGGGTATTTGGGGATTGAACGAATCTAGTAAAGTAATCAACGGAGTCAAAGCTCCTGAAAGCCTAGCACACATTGACCCTAATCCCATTGCAGAGTTACGAACTACAGTTGGGAACAATTCAGCGGAGTAATTGTAGATAATAGCAAAAGATCCAGCAATGAACAGTTTTCCAGCAATCACTATTCCAGTAGATACTACGCTTCCAGCTGGAAATAAGGTGGCGCCGACACATGATATGCCACCAATAATCATCATTGAACAAATCAGGGGCCTTCTACCCCAAATATCTAGGAAATAAATTACCGCTGCATAACTCGGGAACTCGACGAAGCCCATGATTGCAGTAATTAAATAAGGGTTGCCTTCCAATTTGCCTGTACTCAGAGTTAGTCCATAATAAGCGATCGAATTTGCAAACCAACAGAAGCACACATTTAAAGTCTTATTCCTCAAGTTGGGTGTTTTGAAAAGATCTAATGTGCCTCCTGTGGGAGCTTCCTCTTTCTTCGATGCTTCAACCTTTCCTCTAGACACAAGATCTGCTCTATCTAAGCGGGCTTCGGACTTGTTGCATTTCAATGCCTTCTCTACTATATTCACTGATTCCTTCACTCTTCCTTGAGCCCATAACCAGCGTGGAGATTCGTCCATAATCCAAATGTGTGGAATCAGAAGGAGACTGTGTAATCCATAAACTACTTGTAAAATTTGTCTGTTATCAATCACAGCTCCCCAGCCGGCTACTAATATGATTCCTAAAGCAAAAGCGGCTTGAAATGTGACACCGCATGCTGTACGTTTGCTAGCGCCTACTAATTCCATTGATAATACGAATCCAGTGATGTAAGAACCGGCTGATCCAAAAATGCCATATAAAAATCTGATAACTAAAAATGACCAGTATTCTGGTACGAATGCTACGACAACGCCAAGGATTAGCTGTAAAACTCCTGACCAGCAGAATATTTTCTTTCTGCCATACTTATCAGCCATTCCACCCAACACGACAGCTCCGGTGAAAACACCTAACATGTAGATGGTTTGGGCTAAAGCTCCCATCCATCTTTTGTCACAGACTAAGTCCCACTCAATGGCTCGTGATGAGGACCTGTATTTGGTGTCGTAGACCCACTTGGAGCATGAGACGGTGTCATTTTCGTCGTATAGAAGACAGCTGTGAAGCCCTCCGGTCGCTATTTTCGGGATGGCGTCCAATATACCTGACGAATTCCAAGATGCAGTTGATTCGTTTGTATCGATGCCTTCGACCCAGCACCTGGAAAGTTAAAAGAATAACTTATTATGAGTATCTGAGTGTAAATAACATCATCATCTTGGGTGTAGGTATGTATACTACTTGAAAATCTAATTTTGCGACGCCACCACTGCGTCAGTGGTGGTTCGTACGCTTTGCCTTTCTATAATGAAAACAAAGCTAACTTACTACTCGTAAAGCACATTAAACTATTGGTCCCGGTCGCAATTGCAACCGTTTCTACCCACCAGTCCGCATTGGGCCAGAGTGGTGGTGTTACGGCCCATACTCCTCATAAGTTTCTCTATGTAGGACGGCCTGTGCTCAGCACTGAAACGTATTTAGGCTGAGGACGATATGCTACATATTTTTTTTAGACTTATTCAACAGATTGCTCAAGTGCCTACCTAAGTACTACTCGTAATAGGTATAGATACAGGTAGCCCTTTAGCAAATAATTTATATTCGGGGATGTATACATAATATTAGGGTTTACTGAATATTTACTTTGATTAAAGTGACTTCGTTGGCGCCTATAATAGCAAACTGATTTATTGGCGTATTTGCTCGAATAATTTTGTGACCAATTACAACAACTAGCAAGCAATTAAAATGAACTTTGTCAAACTAGGTTTCACCCTTACATATTTGTATTATTGACTGTATTTCTGGTATGTTTATGGTGCAATCTATATGTTCTATCTATACATAATAAAACAGTATATGTCGAATGACTGCACATGGTTTAAACCAAGTCAAGGGGATGTAAAAAGGGATAAAATACCAATTTTTTTTTTAAGTTTTTGGTTCTCTGTATGTCTGTTTGTACGGGCTAATCTCCGAAATGGCTGAACGGAATTCAATGAAACTTTGCATGGTGATACTTTATATCCCTGGTCAACATCTTAGATACTTTTAATTCCAGAAAAGTAAAGGGTTCCTGTGGGATAGTTAAAAAACCATAGTAACCGTGGATGCAGTCGCGGGGCAACAGCTAGTCAAATAATAACTCTAAAATAGTAAGTACGAGTTTTGAAATTAAAGTTTAGAAAACACGCAAAATTTGGTAGGAAGTCTGTCCAGAGACAATGAACTTAGATACATATAAAAAAAATTATTTAAAATTTCTTCTTCGTTCGCGTGGAAGCGAGAGGCAATGAGCAATTTTGTCTCCGGGGACTTTTTCTCTCCGGCCCGTGCTAGGCCTACAGTCGAAATGAGGGTGTTAACCCAGCCTACCCCTACGGGGAAAGGGGCGTGTATGAACATATATGTTTTGTAGATTTGTTTACCATTGACGTAGCTTGTAGATAAAGCTTCATCGTCTGAGCTATTCCATGGTCTGCATAGGAAGTATTTAACGAAAATACATCCTATAAAGTTTAGGTCCTAAAGTAGGTAAAGGTCCTAAAGTTAAGGTCGCTACGTGCAACCCCATTGATAGCTATAGCCACAGCTAAAGCATAATTATCCTTTTGTGTATGGCTATCGCTAAATGGAGTGGGATTTGACAATTACGCAATTAGTTTTGAGACAAAAGTAAGATATATAATCGATAGCTTAAGATCAAATATCATGTCCATTCAACAATACCCATTAGCGAAAGACTTCTAATAATGGCAGGACATATAGTACAGTCGAGTACAAAAATATGCACATTTTAGAGGTGACAATCTTTATATCCTATTTACTGCCCAAGGTGGTTAGTACATATTTTTGGAGTCGACTGTACCTATAGTACCTACAAAAGTTATCTACTACTGAAGATGTGGATAGAATGATAAAATAAAGTCCAACTTTTTTTAAGGAAATCTTTATTATAATATTATTATAAACATTCATTACCTTAACAATAGACAAGACAGTCAACAATAATTATTATATTGGGTCCTTACCTATGAAATTGGTGTTTTTATTCTGTCTTAGTATTTTGTCTGTAACTATAAAGATTCAGAGTATTACTATAAAATAATTACCTCGTCTAAAAATAGACTATATTTTTGAGCTCTTTTGATTTGTTTTGATAATTTGTTGTAAGTTAAATTGTGTTAAAATTGATACGGAGCCAACTCTTTTTAAGTGCTTCCCGAATACATAATTTTATTTGCATTCACTTAAAAACGATAAATAATTTTTATAAAGTGTGATATTACACATATTACTAAAACCTAATTATTTGACACATTTACAAAATAATTTAACACCGTATCATATGTTTATTATTGTTACAATAAACCGAAATTAGGTTTTTTTCGATTGTAATAATTTTATATTGTAGATGACAACATCAACTGCCTCTCTATTCAAAACTGTCCAGCCACGAATTCAATTCGGAAAGCTCGTCTCATCTCGCTTTGATTTGCCGCAAATAAATGCGACCGGTAGAGATTTTTCGTTTATCGGTAGAGCGTAGTAATAAAAGCGACCGGTGTGATGCGGCCGGATTTTTAGTAAAAGTAGAGTCTTGACAGTGAGGCAGGGGCAGTCAGTTCCCCTTACTTTACCCTGTCTTTTTTGTTATAATATAATATTAAAATATACTTACATCCCGTATTTTACATAGGTACTACTGGTACGGGAACTTACCTTAACATTCGAGCTTAAACACAAAATTTTTACGACTTGAAGGTATTGTGGAAACGGTAAGTAGCACTTAAAAAAGTTAATTCTCAAACATGGGGTTTTCAAAAATAAATTTTAATCGACTGACTCCACTATTACGTACCCTAAAGAATATCTAAATACGTTTATAACACATTTGCTCGTAAATATTTCACCAATTTCAATAGCATAATCTATCACATTACGTACTTGTGCGATAATGTAAAGTAAAACGCACAGTTTATGGTGTTCCGTCTAAAAACTAACGATACTTTTTTAAATCGTAGCAAAGAGTTTTTATGTCAGAAAGGTAGTCAACATTTTCCTAATAAAATTACCTTTGGGAGATGAAATATAATAAATAAACATTTAATTCTTTAATTTCATTTACAAATTGTTCAAATTTTTATAACTGTGATTTATTAGTTTAAGGGCCTGTTTCACAATCGACGAGTAAGTTCTGAATAGCTTACTTGGCAGTTCAATTGACATAAATTTCATGTAACAACTGTCAAACGATCTGCTAAGTAAGCTACTCAGAACTAACTTGTCGATTGTGAAACAGGCCCTAAGAATGTCTGAGTTTTATTTATTTCCTCGCAAATGTGTTATAAAAAGTCGTCTGACATACGTGCGGTTTGATAATTACAGCGTCTGCTTTCTTATAGCCCTCACCTACGGCTCGGGCTTGCAATATCGCCTCGGCTGTAATTTTCAACATACCGCACTTATATCATAATGTACTATTACGGCCGTACTCAGAGACGTCATTTCACCTAATGTTCATTAACGAATTTAAAAATCGTCTTTATTTGTATTGAAATAAGTGTTTAATTTTTGTTCTAAGTAACCATTAAAGTTATTGAATGACTGAGTGCGGCAGTTTGTTACTTAACACAGTTTAGAATTTTCTCAAATAAAAAAATAATATGTAGAAACATGGTAGGTACTTACTTGTACAGTCGAGTACAAAAACACGAATACACATTTTAGAAGTCAAAAGTGGTTACATATTGGGTCCTTACCTATGAATTTGGTGTTTTTATTCTGTCTTAGCAATTTGTCCGTAACTATTAAGTTTCAGAACATTCTTATAAAATAATTGCCTCTTCTAAAAATAGACCATATATTTGAGCTCGTATTATTTAATTTGATAATTTTTTGTGAGTTTAATTGTGTTAAAATTAGACACAAAGCCAATTATTTTTAACTGCCTCCCGAATACATCATTTGATTTGCATTAACATAAAAACACACATTTTACTAAAACTTGTCTAATGATACATGCCAAATATTATTATCTCTGGATTTGTCGTTGTGAAGAAAACTGATAAAATGTTAGTATGTAAAATGCAGACATCCCCAAAATCTCCATACAAAACACCAATTTCATAGGTAAGGACCTAATTTATATAAAATATTATATTTTGGAGTTGATTGTACATTATGTTCTAAATAAATACAATAGACAGTTGACAATCATTTCTTTCGCGCAACAATATTGGTACTATTTCAGGTATTTTCAAGATTTTCTGTCACAAAATTATTTATCTTCTGGTTTATGACTTATGAAACTATTCATTTATATTGATGACATAGAAAACCAACAAGTAGGTAACATTTACAGACTGCAGTCTCTGCTGTTTGTATAATTACAACCTTGTTATATTTTTACAAGTGAAATATTTTTTTTTATAAAAAGCTCAACAAATGACTCGACACTACCTGATGATAAGCAGTAGAAGAGTCCATATGTGAAGATAGCTAGTGCAGCATGCTGACATACTGCCTTAGCCACCCTCACCTTGCCGGCCTAAAAATGCTTTATCACGCCTCTTTTGAAGGAACCCATATATTTATAAGAAACACAACATCGACAATTAAATGTTTTTAAAATTAGTACTTATTCATGCTCAAGTTAATAAATAGTCAATTTGTAGTAATATAAAACAATAATTAAAGTAAGTGAATTTTTAGTAGGTAATAATTGAATTTTTCGTGAAACATTCCATTGGAACTCGTAGTAGAAATTACATTTTTTTACATGTTATAATATCATAAACATTAATAGGTTGAACACCCTGAGTGTAGCTAACTATTTGACGCTGACTGTACACACATAAATGTTTATTTCACCAACAATTTATGTAATAAAATATTCTTCTTCTTACCTGCGAACGTTGGCAGTCACGTCAGGAAACTTGACCTAAACTTATCTCTTGCGAGATGAAATAACTCGGCGCGGCGGCGCTCGTGATGCTGAGAGTGGGTCTCTCTGATGCTGCGCAGCCTTACCCTTTCTTAATATAGGTATTTTGTAGATACATTTAATGGAAATATAACTTAAAACTTATATATAATTTAAATCTTAAATAGGTAGGTAAGAAATAGGAATAAAGAAATAAGAATAACATCAATATTCTGAATTTATAAAGAAGTTAACATAATTTTTTTTATTTTAAGTCATCATTTTGGCACATCACTAGCCATGTAAATTATTTAATTGCATTAATTTAAATTTACGCACAATTTTCATAATCTTAAAATTCGATTCAAAGAGTGCCATAAATAAATTTATCAGATAATATAATATTTTCATATAGAGATTCGGATTTGATCAGATAATATAAGTATAGTTAATATTATAATATACTATAAAGCTGGTCTTGGATGATGTGTAGGGTGGAGAAGGAACTGGCAGTCCCAGGTGTAGATAGGTGTAGAAGGCGACTAAAACATTGGACTTTAGACTCAATCATAAGGCGTTAAGAGCGAAGCCATCCACCATCATAAAATGCAATCACGCATCTATCCGTATTCCGCCTTATATGTTACGTCCCCATGTAAAAGGGAGCGAGCCTGTTGCACTAGGCACAGTAACAAACATCCAAATGTACAGTTATAAATAATTACAATTACAATAACTTGTCTTTTATGTTTGCAGTTTGACATTAAAAAAATTATCGATGTCAGTGTTCATAACACAATAAAATATTTAATATGCTATATTTTTCAATAAATGTTGTATAAACGTCATTGCCATTTTTTAGACATTCCACTCTTATAATTTTTGTTTGACAGAAATATAAGTTTGAACTTTGAACGTTTTCTACTTATACTACAAATACATTATCATTATGTTTTACGTCCTGTTTACTCTGAGTGTTTTACAAATATCAACAATGTTAATAACTTGCTAGTTACTTATTAAAAAAAATATAAGGAAAAATTTTCTCAAAAGGTTTTCATACTTACAAATCATTTCCGAAATATAATTATGTTACATTTAGATGAAAATTCTTTATATTTATTATATCATTTTATACACAATTTTTAATGAATAGTTTCAGGAATTAACGTAATAATAAAACTAATTATATCAATCGTAGAATCCCTAGTAAATGAGGATCCAACAATTAAAAATAAACTTGTTGGCATTCATTTTAAAGTTAGTTTTTTGGTACAATCTGTATGAATATAAGCTTTTGCTTGCCTCGTAGTGCAATTATTTTAAAAAACTTTTGTCACATAGATCTAAAGGATTTTGGTCGACTAGGACATTAAATGTGCACACTATCTGACTAGATACTTATACCTAGATCTAATAGATCAATAAATCTATCATAGATTTACAAAATTGATTACCTTCGTACGCCTAAAATATTATGTTTGTGACCAGAGACATTATCTGTCGTAGTAACTTCAAACTAAAAACTGATATCGTTTAAAAAAATATAAAAAAATGCTCTATATAAATATTAGTAGCGTAATATTAGTAGCGTCAGCTGTTTATATTTGGTTCCTTTCGAACCATGCATCTAAAATGAATTTGTCCATCTAAATGCTTTTATTTGACGAATGCCTCCTTATTATTGGTTCCTTTCAATCTTCTCCAAAGGTACCATAGTTTCAGGTAGTTCTATAGAACTATCGCTCATTCTGCGTCCTCTGCAATTGGTGAAACAAGTATCCCCAACACCAAATCTTTCGCCATCTTCGACTGACTGTGGCAAATTACGGCCAATTGTCTCCGGCAAGAAGAATGTGGAAAATCCAGACAAAAGAGCTAAGAATCCGAAAATAATAGTCGGTATCTTTGGGTTGAGGGTGTCGAGTAAGCTTATTAAAGGCGTAAGAGCACCTGAAACACTGGCACACATACTACCAAGCCCGACCCCGGAACTACGAATAACAGTTGGAAAGAGCTCAGCAGAATACTTGTAGATGATCGAAAAGGAACCAGATATAAACAGCTTTCCGATCATGACCACTACAGTTACAGCAGATGCACCATGTGGTAAAGCAGCTACCACTAAACAGGATATCCCACCCAACAACATCATCGTGCTAATCAATGCTCTGTGTCCGAGACGGTCCATGGTGAACATGATTATAAAATAGCTCGGCAACTCCACAATTCCCATTAGGAACGTAATAAAATACGGATTGCCACTAAGCTTACCAGTGTTCAGTGAAAGTCCGTAATAAACCACAGAATTAGCAAACCAGGCTCCACAAACAATTAAGGTTTTCTTCAGCATATTAGGTGTTTTGAAGAGGTCCATCGCTCCAGCTGTATGTTCGTCAGTGTATTTGGCGCATGTTGCTTTACAATGGGAAACTAATAACGGGGTATCCAGTACTTCATTTGACTTGTTGATTTTCAATGCTTTTTCTATTATGGCCACTGATTCTCGGGCACGACCTTGAGACCAGAGCCACCTAGGGGATTCATCCATCAAGAGCCAATGCGGAAGCAGCAGTGCTGCGTGTAGCGCATACAATATTTGTAAATAGAATCTATTGTCTATTAGGAATCCCCAGACGGCTATAAGCATTATACCTGTTGCAAACATTATTTGAAATACGACACCGCAAATTGTTCGCTTACTCGGACCGACTAGCTCCATTGTCAGCACAAATCCAGCCACGTAAGGGCCTGAACCAAACAGTCCGTACAGGAACCTGAGTGTCACAAAAGTGTAGTAATCTGTGGCGAATGCGACGGCGGCTCCGAATACCATCTGAAGCATTCCAAACCAGACGAATGCAGGTTTTCTTCCAAATTTATCTGAGATACGCCCATTGGCAAGAGAACCGATAATAACTCCGAACATGTAAGCAGTTTGGGCAATTGCTCCCATCCACCTCCTGTCACATACGAGGTCCCATTCTATACCTCTGGATGAAGTGTAATATTGAGTGTCGTATACCCAGGAATCGCAATATTTCATAGTATCATTGGGGCCGTACACCTTGCATGATTCAAGATTCCCATGCTCATTTAGAGGGATAGAGTCCAATACTATTGAGGAGTTCCATGAATGTGAAAAATTTACGCTCTCTGTGGCTAAGGCACATCTGAAAAATAAGTACAAATATAATCAGTTGATGTAGAAATATTAAAAATGCAAAATTTGTGCTTTAATGTACAACTAAAGAAGGGGTCACTACAATGTGACTAGATTTGAATTCTCAAATGAAACGCAAGCATGTACTTATAGAACTCTAAAAAAGTTATGATAAAATAAAAAAATAAGGTAGTAATAAAAGCTTGGTAAAGTTAGTTTATTGAAACAAGATTAATTAAGAGTTTAGAGAAGAAAACATTTTTAAGGAAAAAATCTAAACATTATTGTAATTAAGTAGGAATGCAATGCAGTTAAAAACATATGATAATATGTAAACATTGATGGTATAGTGTGAGATAATTAGAAGGCAATATTGACGTTGATAATAGTTGATATTAAAATACATTATTAGAATGTTAAAGAACAATATATAACATTATTCTAACACCAGTTGGCCAGGTAGAAAGCAGTGAAACGATTCGTAAAAAAAAATACTTACGTCTTATAAACCCAGTGTGTTCTTATATACTATTTCCATTGTATATAAGATGAAATACCATAAGCTGATCCACATTTTTTGTATACCCGAAATCAAGCCAATATTTTGAAAACCTTCAAGCATAATGTTTTAAGCCACCGTTTGCATTCGTGCCGGATTCAATAAAGATTTTTCGAATTATCCCAGATCTAACTTCTGATTCAATAAATCTTAAGTTCTGGTATAATATCTGTAGGAATTGTTAATAAAGTTGAATCATTCACACTACGCTTAAGTAGGGCAGAGGTCTGAATTTAATTCGACCTTTTTTGTCCAGACGTTAGATTGTAGTAAATAGAATAAACTTTAATAAACTAGTACATAGAATAAAATAAATTCGTTGACTGCTTTGTTTGGTTCAGTGTTTAATGTACGTGAATGTCACAAAATCTATTTCAAAAATTCTGCCTATTAAATTATAGTAAAATATGCCAGTTCCTATTGTAATCCACAGTTTGGCTTCAGGTGGATCCTGATTCAACTTTATCAACAGCTCGATATCATTATTCGCCACTGTTAATTTAAAATATATTTTAAATACATAAATAATAATACAAATTAGTCCAATCTTTACAAAACTTGTCGCTTCATAAGTTTGAATTTTATTTCAATAATTGTTAGTCAAATCTTTTAGCAAAGGGTGCCGTTGATTTTAATTACTTACTGGTAACCATTTCTCCCTGTAGACCCACCGTCAGATTAGATTCATGCACATGCAATATAGTCTTGTTTTTGAGCAAAATGTCTGATTCGACCAGCTTTATTTCTTTATTATATCACTATGTTCCATTTTATCGTGTTAATCACTAGGGATTTTTATCTAAGTCGACACGTTAATCCAAATTGAAATTGTCTCTGAATCGATGACAATGGTTGTTCATTTTTACGTTTTACTTTAAATTTCGTTAGTTATGTGAAGTAGACCAAATAAAGTGCTGTCCTCATAAAATTTTGTTATAAATTAGAGCTACGAGAATTGCATGCTCAAAATTTAAATGATTTTCAATGTTATACCCATGAAATAGTTTATATCCAATGAATATCGGATCATACCTCACGGCATGATCTCGATTGCAATTAAAATTCTGTGTTTAACTCACACTAAGTTATTCTTCCTGTATGTACTAAAGGGATAGTGGTTGTTAAACACAGAATTCTGAACCCTTAACTGCTGCAAGAGAGTAATGATCAGAGCGTAAGGGTACCTATTCACGACAGCCACGCGAGGTAGTGGCGCGCGCAAAGAAAAATTGGATTGGATGAGAACTTTTTCTCCTGCGTGGTAGCGTTGTGCGACGAAAAATATACCAATTGGGGTTAGTTTTTTGGATCCACAGTAATAGTCACCTCAATAGTTAAAATCTAGACCAATAGCGTCAAAGGAAACGCCAAAATGTATGACGTCAGCTTGACAAATTGTTAAATTTGCGATGAAATTTCGAAGCAATATAATCCTAGCATCGTGTTGTGGTTAAATTGTCTCTGATTATTAAACTTTAGTTATATATGAAAATTCAACTATTGGACAAGCTGTCATATCACGACATCGTACGTTTTCGCCATTGGTGCATATTTTACCTACTGGTCAACCTGACCAAGGATCAAAGAACTGACATAGTGTTCCTTTTACGTAACTCGCAAAATGACGCAAACCAATTGATCCATATTTCCCGCACACCGTTTAGCTACTCTGGTAAAAGGCACCCTAACTCTTGGTCGACTTGATGTTGAGAATAGTCATTCTGATTTTGAAAGTGAAAATGTTTCAGGAACTCTCCTTCATTGGAAATGGAACGTAGTGTTTCGTGCAGTAAGACCCATTTTAGAGAGAAATAAATAGGATATTTACCTATGTTCTGGCACCGCTGCGACTGTGACCAGAGAGAGCATGTGCATCCCAGCAGTCATGGCTGCTAAGATGTGGAGGATGAACTGGAAGCATTGGTATCTCCCGAAGTCTCCTGAAATTTAAGAAAAAAATAATTGAGCTTCAAAGTTTTGAATTAAAATTTTAGTTTCTTCGGGAAGTGATTTGGTTGTATCCCTTCTCTAACTAATATGCTTTAATTAGCAGGAAGGACGAACCCAACCGACCCGCCAACTCACATCGGGCTAGCGTGGTGGTGTTACGGCCCATACCCCCATGAGGAAGTCAACGCAACTAAAATTGAGCTTTAATCTAATTTTAAAAATCCTCCGCCTAAGAAGACAATAATTCTAATGCAAAACATAGATTAAATCGAATAAGATAGATAATCGTCATTTTTGATATTTAATCGAAAAAACAAAATTATAATCATAATTGCATTTTACTTTATCATGTTCATGACCTAAAGACGACCCTTAATACATAATCGTTTTAAATTACGTTTACTGTTTAAAAAGTGTAAATGATCATGATTAGCAAACAATTAATTTGTACCACTTACAAATCAAATGTTTGCTAATGTTGCTATGTTTTTGTTTGTGTTTTTATTGTGAGTTGGTCTCGCTTGAAAGGCAAATTCAATGCGCGAAAAATATTCCAATTAATAAAAACGGCATATATAAATTCACGATAGAGGTTATAAATATCAGATGTTGTGATAATGGCGATGATTCCTACGTAATTGATAATGTTAACACAGTTGTGAGAATAATAATAACCCCGCCAAAAGTGACCGATAATGTTTATCAACGCAAGTATTCAATGACCTCGCGATATTTACTGTATCGCTATCGTATTTATAAGAGCAGCTGTAATAAATGTAACACATTATAAGATTTGCCAGACGTGTCTCAAAACACGTGGAGGTTCGCTTAAACCAGTTATTTTGGTGAGGTGAGACCAATTACTGGGTTCTGAGATCCTTGTAGGAGCAAGAACATGCTATCTTTATAAGTATTACATCGTTCTCAGCCTATATACACGTTCCACTGCTGGGCACAGGCCTTCTTCGTGGAGAAACACATGAGGAGTCGCAATAGGGACCGCGACCAACGGCTTAACGTGCCTTCCGAAGCACGGAGGAGCTCGAAATCACAAAGTTTTGGTCATCAATCTTGGGCCTGACCATGGCGAAGGAAGCTTTGTTTTTGATCGAAAGCCAAAGCGTACTAAACACTGCGCCACCGAGCTCCTCTCGCCACTGAGCTCCTCGAAATATACAACTAACTAATAACTGTAAGAGGTAGCCCGTTGCAATCACTTGGACGTAGATTTTTTTTACATCGGTATGTCAGGCAAGCTCTTGGCCTTCATCTCACCTGATGATATGACGATAAGGCCGAAGGTGAAAGCGAGCTTCACCTGTATTCCTCAACAACTGAGGAACTGGCTATATTACTTCTAATTGCCGGAATACAACATTTTATAACAATGTTATTATGGCGAAAGATTTAGGTAAGACGGTGGTGGTGGTAGCCAGACGTGCTTAGAAGCCCAACCACCAGCCAAACCGAGCAGAAAAACTCCTGCCCCCGTTAGGAATCGAACCCCGGACCTTCCGATCAACACACGGTGATGTTAACCACCAGATCAGAGAGGCGGTTAACTCATTAAAATTTTAATCACATTACATTTTTTGGTAAAGTAATTAATTTGAAAGGAATTAATTTATGGTTTTGACACCAATAACAATTTTTATGTTATATGTAATGAAATGAAATCATTTATTCTGCAATTATATATGAAATACTTTTGCACGTCAAAATTTTTTTTTCCTACTAGCACTTCGACGTGAATGGCCTGTTGAAAAGAAGTGC
This sequence comes from Parapoynx stratiotata, assembly GCA_910589355.1. Taxonomy (NCBI): domain Eukaryota; kingdom Metazoa; phylum Arthropoda; class Insecta; order Lepidoptera; family Crambidae; genus Parapoynx; species Parapoynx stratiotata. Next base: position 1,312,402 of record OU342468.1, on the reverse strand, counting down.
CGCAAGAAACTCAACAGTTAGCCTTTTTCAAACAGCCATAATAACAAAAGGAATTTAGAACACTTTAAAAATTGTAAAATAAGTATGTGCAGAGGAGCAAATTATAGTAGTCACGAATTTTTATCTTTTAAATAATCTTATAATACCCCCTTTTCAATAAACAGCTTTTAATAGTTGACATAAATTTATGCAGTATGTTTTTTTATATAATTATACATACGTCAAACAAACCACACCCAAGAATACAACGAACCCATCTCTTCCCTTGGGTGTTGCCTTTTACGACACCCAAGGGAAGAGATGGATAATAATTATCATTAATAATTATTACTAATAATGGTAATTATTGATTTATAATTTTGATTATTTATTGCAAAATTATCTTAGATGTTGTTGGTTTTTTGTCCCCATCAACTAGTGATCTGTAAGAGATCTTAACAATTTCAATTTACTGTTAACTTTGGTGACTTCGGCAATAAATCTCCAGGATCCTACATCCTAATAAGCCAATATTATATCAAGTCTCACCAAGCAAATGGCCTTTGGTATGTCTCGTATTGTCATCACGACGAATAACGGCATCTGGAATTCTTAAGACTGACTATCAGATTTCGCAGAAATGTTAGCATTAAAGATGCTAAGGTTATTTTTTCTTTCACTTCTATTCTATTTTTATTTGTGTCTGTGGTCGTCTGGTGTTCAATTTCATCAGATGATTTTAAAGATCCAATTTCTTTTTACATATTGTGAGCTTCATATTTCACGTTAATTTCTGCTAATAGGTTTACTAATAGGATGCAGAGGCCTTAGTGTAAGTTTTTTAGTATAAAATACGTTACTATTTTAGTTGCGTTAAGAGCTCAATTTGTATGGGAAACTTACGATTTCTCAACGACTCAATTTGTATGCGTTACGTTCCGCTAGAGGCGCTATTCACGTTTCCTATACAAATTGGACTCTTAACGCAACTACAATAGTAACGTATTTTATACTAAAAACATACACTACAGTCTCAGATCACAGACTCATGTGGATAGGAAATATCAACAGCTCGCCTTTATTAATTTGAATTTCGTCCTTCATTTAATAATTTTAATAAAGCATCAACAGGGATGTTCCCCTGTCGTAGTAATTCCCCTAGTCCAGAGAACTACTTAAATAAAGAACTCATTCGCGAAAGTCGGCAAATTACAAATGATTGTCTCAGAGCAGAGGCCACCGGCAGAATATCGTTTACATCAATCATCCACTTTACTCAATCCAGAATGTACACAAACTGTTGTATCTTGTGTTGTGCCTAATTTTCAAGCCAAACACCAGTCTTACATTACATTCGACAAATCTATGTCTTTTTGTTTAGCGACTAAAGTTACTACTAAACATTGAGTGACTAAAGTCGTCTTTAAAAAAAAATTTCTTCCGCGTTTTATCACCTTTTAAAATTATAGACTATAATTTAATTTTTTGATTATTTTATGTGTTTCTGCTTTCAAGTTTGCAATAAAATTGTGATACTAATAAGAGCAATGCTTGCAACTAATGCAGTGTTGCAACCTGTGTCATAAAGCTATCTAGAGGTTAGTTCAGCTATATAAAGTCACTGGTGAAATAAACTCTTCTCGATTAATGATTTAAACCGCACAGGACTGAAGCTGTCTACTAAAGTGAAGTAACTACAAGTTAAGTAATCTTGAGTGCGTTGACATCGACAAACGAGTTACATTGATACAAACCTGAGATACAAACGCATTATTTTGTTTGTCGCAAAATGGACAGGTGTAATTAAAGTGCATTATATTTTTTTTATAGGAAAGTGTAACTTACTAGTTTTGGGCATAGTCATGTTTTTACAATGTATTAGAATAAGACATATTATTTTTACGTATGCAGTAGAATTACTAATGTCGACAGGTAGAGAACAACGCCATTAAAGTATTAAAATAAATAAAAAAATATTATTAACAAGTTCAAGGTAATTTCATAATTTTAATGTCTCGCTGGAAGATCCTGGGCTTAACTATTTCGGTTCAATCGTTGTGTACACAGAGTTTGTATAATTTCAAGCATTTAATGGACAGGTTATTAAAATTATCAATGATTTTAAAATAACACACTTGCCGATTTCGGACCGTCGGGAATATAAAGCTTACAGCGCAGATACCCTGTTGTCGTACAGTTACAATCAAAAGTACATTTATACTATCATATTTTAAGAACTATCATAGCTTGCACGGAAATAACACTACCTATATAATAATATATAGTCATAAACTGCCTCAAATAAATTTCAACTCTAAGTTATCATAAATTAAGACACAGTGCATTTGTATCATATTGTTACGATAATTTTTAAGCTCTGGTAAATACGGAATATCATCAGAAGGACCGCACTGTAATGGCTATTTCAAATTTTAATCGTTCTTCTTCTACTTCGCGTCAATGGCTCAAACGTCATGACGCCAGTACTCGGCGACGGCTACAGCTCTCGGTGCTGCATTATACTTCTCCATGGTACAGGTGGAGGGCAGCAGCGGACACGATATCAGACGTGGCATGGATTATGTGACGGGGCTCCACAGTCGCACTTGGTGCTCTCCAAGTCAATGAAGCCCCATCTTGACAAATCCCTACAGCCGACCTGCGTTCGCAGATGGTTTAGGAATTTCCAAATCGGCCACTGTAGGATGTGCCCTGAGGTAATGCGTGGTGATGGTATGTGGGTTAAGCGTTTAAAATAATAGACGAACACTGACTTAATATAGTTATACAGTTGCTGTATACCTACACGATTTTAACTGTTTCGAGAGAATATGCAACTCTTGGCATTAGGCCAGTGGCACTTCATTGAATTTCACCTAAATATTTGCAGTTCAATAACGAGAGATTACAAAACGTTATTGCAAGGGCCACCTTGAAGAAAAATTTATATACTAGTCGTGCATACATAAAATCACGCCTTTCTTCCATAGAGATAGGCAGAGATTAGATATTTCCAATTTACAGTCTTTAGATTTTATTACACGACCTCCGTGGTCGAGTGGTCTGTATGCCGGTCTGAAGGCGTCGCCATCTCGAGAGGTTCTGGGTTCGATCCCCAGTGGGGGAAAATGTTTGAGTGATGAATTTTCAGGCATTTGTTCTCTAGTTTTGGATGTTTATATTTATATAAATATATTCAGGATATTTATATGTATTTATCTATTAAATATATTTATCCGTTATCTAGTGTTCGTAATACAAACAGCATTAGTTGCTTAAAATGGGGCTAGTTGATAGGTGTGAATGTTTGAAGATATTTATTTATTTATTATAGTTTTCATAAATGCTCGGCGATGTATTGTATGTACTCGTAGAATGTAATTATCATAATTGGTTGTGCAACTAAAGCAAGGGCATACAATACGAATAAATTGTCGAAAAGAAGTTCGTGTACTTGCAATCATTACGACAGGTTTTCGGTGTCGTGTTCGACATAAGTAATGTAAACGTTAAAATACTAGTTTTAAATCAAGCAATCACTGGCCTTATTAACTGCGGAGATTAGTCCGCATAAATCAGTTCCCTTGGTCTTTCGACCACCTCTATTCTTCCTGTCCCCGGTTTACTCAAACAAGAAACAAATAATTCACATTATTCCAAGTTCATATTGTATAGCCGCTTAACCTCATGGAAATTATTGGAAAAGAGACCACAGTAAATACATTTATAGATCACATAACATACATACTAGATTATTGCCGGCTTTTTAAGTGGGAATACGCTCTTTTCTTGAAGGTTTTCATATCATACTGGTCCGGAAATACCGCTTTTGAAGCTTTGTATTTATAAATAAATTACTAAGTTGTAATATATGTATTAAATTAAATGTTGATATATGAATATCTATTTTCACTGTAATCTTCCACGTGTTTAGTTAAAATCATAAATGATTAGATAATTTAAAAAATAAATAAAATCAAAGCAAGTATATTATAAAATCTAACCATTTCAAGTAACCAAACACAAAAGCAAAGCATATATTTTCATTATTAAAACAAGCTGATAAAGTGTGAGCGTGGTACATAGCGCTCCGCTTTCTCTCGCTCTAACTAGAGATAGTACAATTAATAAAAAAAAACATATGATGGTATATTAAACAAGATATAAGTAAAACATTTCAGCTAGCCCTCAAGGAAGGGGCGGAGTTCTGAGCAACAATTTTGCTTTCGTATCAATTTGTAAGAAAGAATGAAAGGAAAAAAAACAGGTTAACATCAATATTATTTTAAGGAACACTTCAGCCTATATATAGGATATATTGCGGTATAGGGTACTTACGAGTACAATAAGCGCTTGCGGTGATAAATTATTCTTTAATAATTTGTATATTCATTTTGTATCTCTAAGATATTATTATATTAAGTAAAATGTTGACGCTTTTGAGTGCTGAAATATATTTTTTTAAATTTATTTATTATTTACAGGCGTAATATCTCATTAAGTCATAATGTGACTTAGCTTCCATGTCTACTCCGTGACAATTAATTACATACCGTAGTGTAATAATGAGGTAAATTTATGAGTAGGTTAATGAAAGATAGGAATGAGTCTCATCTTCTCAGAATAGAATAGAGTCTTTAACATATTAGTATTGAGCACAAAATATAAATGACTCACATAACCCTGAAAACAAAAGACAGACGGTAAAGTCATTACGATAATACAATGCGCATATCTCTCGATAAACTATATTCACAGTGAAACTCGACATAATTCACATTATTCGACAATTTGTCATTGTCGTCAAAACTCATTTATTGATCAAACGATAAGATCTTGATAAAGCTCGATAAAATTATCATGAAACTTTTTGACATGATTGAGAGATAAAAATATAGATAACTATTTATATCGAGTGTTTCACTATCATCGTCCTCAGCCTATATGTTTCCCACTGCTGGCCTTCCTCGTGGAGAGACACATGAGGAGTATGGGTTTACAACACCTCGCTGGCCAAATGCGGGATGGTGGGTAGAAACGGTTGCAATTGCGACCGGGACTAACGGCTTAACGTGCCTTTAGAAGAGCGAGGAGGTCGAGATCACGTTTAGGTGTGTGTGACCAAACCCTTGTGGTCCAAAGCCTGACCATGGCGATGGTAGCTTTGTTTTCAATATCGAAAGTCACAGCGTACGAACCACTTCGCCATACTAACGAGCTCCTGGATATCCGGCATACATACATACATACATCAAGCCTATATCCCCGAAGGGGTAGGCAGAGGTGAACTAGCACCCACGTTTCGCCAATTATGTTAGGTCCCATGTAATAGGTGGCGAGCCTATTGTCATTTATCGGGCACAAAAGTCGCAGTACATTGCTATTGCTCGGTGGTATAAGAGGACGCTGCTGCCTATTCCTCATCATTGATTTATCCTTAGTCGCCTTGTATGACACCCACGGGAGAGATTTGGGGTGCTGACAATTGTATTCTACTCTGCCGTCACCACACGGCATAGTAGAAATATTAGGTCCTTTCCTATGAAATTGGTATTTTGTTTGGAGATTTTGGGGATGTCTGCATTTTACATACTAACATTTTATCAGTTTTCTTCACAACGACAAATCCAGAGATAATAATATTTGGCATGTATCATTAGACAAGCTTTATCAATATGTGTGTGAACACGCTTGATAAAAATTATTTATCGGTTTTATGTTAATGCAAATCAAATGATGTATTCGGGAGGCAGTTAATAATAATTGTCTTTGTGTCTAATTTTAACACAATTAAACTTACAAAAAATTATCTAATTAAATATTTTTAGAAGAGGCAATTTTTTTACAAGAATGTTCTGAAACTTAATAGTTACGGACAAATTGCTAAGACAGAATAAAAACACCAATTTCATAGGTAAGGACCCAATAAATCCGGCATAGATACAATTATTATGTCTACAAAGTTAAGAGGTTATGAAAATGCATTTTGGTTTTCTTTCTTGTTAATTCATTGTAATGTGTAGAGTGCTATATTTTTGTAAAACCTAAAAAGTATCATCTGAGTCGGGAAATAAAATTAGTTCAATCAGATTTAACGACCTAGATATTATTATAGTGCGACCCTGACCGAAAAAGAAAGAACGTTTATTTTTGTTGTATTATTGTTATCTCATGTCATGTATGAATGGGACTTCAATTTATTCCATTTCTAGCATAAGTCTTGTTATAATAATAATATATAACAAGTCTTTCTGTGTATTGTTCATATTATGTACTTATATGCATTTGTTTTATAATTTGAGATTATATTTTCTTAACTCGCGACTTGGCTCGCAAACTTTATAAAAACAATATTATTGAAATAAATACCTACATATTATTATGTCATATCGATGACGAATTTATTTATACTGTAATCGAAAAACATACTATTTTTTTCTTGTACCTATTCATGTCCTTGTCATATTATATTGACACTTGAAAAAACTTCAGGTTTTAAATAGAGAAATGCATCGTCCCATACAAAATAATATAAACATAAACATTAGCATTAAAAAATATATTTTATGGTGAATTTTGTAAATAAAATTGATTTGTGTATAAATTAAAAGGGTCAGATAGGTACTTATGTCTATTAAAAATACAATATACTGTACATTACTATTATAAATGTACAGTTACACATAGAAATGATATGAATATTATTCAGTAGCGAGAAAACAACGTCGTCCTCTCCTTGAGAGTATTTTTATACTTTGCGTATTATTTAAAAATGTTTGAGGAGATTTTCACAAACATTGTATTTTATATATAACATATGTAACTCTGAGCTGTGCTAATGAATTGCAACAAAATATACAGGTAATAGGTATTCACTACAAAGCACCTACGTATGCAAAGACACACCTCCAGAATTTTGCCAACATTTATGTAATTCTTCCACGTCATTTGTTCTCGCTTATTAGTTATGTTCTACAAATAATTGAAGGTCGTTCGATGTTTCACATGTGGATTGCAAAAGAATTATGCAGAAAACCCAATAGTTTTAAATATATGAATCTCGTACTCCTAATTGTTATTTATTAAACTCTTTATTGCACAAATAAACAAAATTATAGTAAATACAAAAAGTAAGCAAAGGAGGACTTATCTCTAATAGAGATCTCTGCCAGCCAACCTATCACAGGTGTGTGAGATTTAGTAAGGAGAGGGAAGAGACACCAGTGCAAAAGAGGAAAAAAAAATATAAAGATAATAAAAACTAAAATTCAAATTCAATAATATAATAAAATAAAAAGAAATAGATAAAAAAATATCATATATATATCATATTTTTTATATATTTTATCATATCATATTTTCATATGTTTATGTAATAAGAGATAACATTGTAAAATTATAGTTAATACTGACATCAAATTTCTTATTGTATTATTGTAACACTGTGACAAATAGACTGTATGACTGCCTAGGTATTTAAAAGTGGCTCATGAGTTTCTTGCCGGGTTCTTCTCATGAAAAGCCTTGCTCTCGGAATTCGGTCGCTTGTATCGATTACAACCACGGAATATTACAACCACAGTCATACCGCACTGTCAGTCAACCGTCAGTCAACCGTCAGTCAACCGTCAGTCAACCGCTATGTGGATGTACTTGCTACAAGCGCGGCAGTGAATTTTATTTGTTGTTTTTGTCATTTTTATTATTAAAATTCACTTTATAAGAATGCGACTATGTATAATGTTGAAAATTTTAATTGCTTAGCCTATGAAATTAAATTATTTCTGATTTTGATTGTAATTCAATGGAAAGTTCTACGTTAGAATACCAGCTGCATTAGATAATCCTGATGCAGCATATGGTGAGACCAGGTCCTAATTAACCACCTGGTGTATTTGTCTTAATGCTCATAATATATATTTATATATCATGTATCTCCCATATTTTTTCGTCTTTTATTGTTATTTAATGTCTCGTCCGTGGCTGAGGACGTCCCACTGCTAGGCACAGGCGTTCCTCATGGAAACAAACACAGGAGGAGTGTGGGCCGTAACACCACCACGCTGGCCCAATGCGGGTTGGTGGGCAGAAACGGTAGCAAAAGCAAAGGCTAACGTGCCTTTCAAAGCACGGTGGAGTTAGAGATCACAAAGTTTTGGTCACCCATCCACGGCCTGACCATAGGGAAGGTAGCTTTGTTTTCGATATCGCAAGCCCAAGCGTACTAACCACTACGCCACCGAGCTTCTGAATTTTAAGTAGTCCTTAATAAATATGAAGTGTCGTCGATTTCAAATAAATTGCATTATCTAATTTATACAATTATCTATAAGCATTATGTACTGATAATAATTGGGAGCATTTAGGTACTTTTTCAATTATTTAGTTATCTTGCTCTAATTCAATATGGCCTATAAATTGTTATCGTTTATTATTTGATAACAAAAGCGCCACTTGCTGTCCTCTTTACCACTATCACTATCTCATTCATACCTATTCTATCATTTATCTAACTCTAAATAAATTCGTTTTGTTAAAACATGCACGAGAGTTTCTGTATAATAATTAAAAAAACGCACATTCCAAATAAGACTTATAAGACATGCCGTTACACCTGCCTTTTACGTTTAACCTTGGAATTTTTAACTTGCTGTTTCCCGCGACTTCGTTCGCTGTTACTATGGTTTTTTAACTATCCCATGGGAACCCCTTAATTTTCCGGAGTAAAAAGTATCTAAAATGTTGACCAGGGATATAAGGTATCACCATGCTAAATTTCATTAAAATCGGTCCAGCCATTTCGGAGATTAGCCCGTACAAACAGACAAAAATATTTTTTGATATTTTCCCTCTTTTTACATCCTCCCGACTTGATTTTAAGCATTTTTTTTCTATGTACAGACATTCGACCTCTACAGTTTTATTAAATGTATTTGAATTACATGTGGTCTTTGAGACCACCACTGAGGTCTTTGAGACCGCATTTTGGTATAAGTTCAGTTATGAGTGTATTAAAATGATTATGACATCAGTGGATATTACTTTCAATAATTTATTAATTTTGGCATATTTAGGTAGGTAGCTAATCATTCCGGCCTCTGATAATATTACCAAAAATAGCTCGATTTCCTCACGATGTGTTAATGTTAGCGTTGATTGTTAACCTTTACAGACAGACAGAACACGTGCCACATAGCCGTGGCATTAAACTTCTGAGAACATTAAATGGTCACTTATTATACTATATTAATAATAATAATAATAGTAGTAATTCAGTGGTACAGACGGTGGGATTGAACCCGCGAGTCCAGCCATCGAACAAGTAGTGCCCCGTCTGTCCCAACTTGGCTACCACTGTCTTAAATATAAATATATATATAAATAAATATAAATATCTTCAAACATTCACACCTATCACCACGGACCACGGAGGTCGTCATCCTTTAAGATGGATGCATATGTTTAAGGATGGATCTTTAACTTTAGGAAGACGGTAAAAAAGCGGTAGATTGTGTGTGTGAGGTAGAAAGCCTAAGAAAAGACAAGGGCTGAGCTGATAAGTGACACAGGAGACTAAAACAGGAAAATATGTTGTCTCGATCCCGTTTAGAGGGGAGCACGAAAAATACTGCATACTGTAATGAACGCCATAATCCTTTGCCATTAGACTTAACATTGAATGTGACACTCTTTTGTACCAATAATATGTGAGAATGTGAATAGTAAATAATGATGGCGAGTCGTGAGCACTTGTGAGCACTTGCACACGTCAAGGATTTATAATAATGTAAATGATCGTGTTAGCACTGTTAAGTTATCGACTGATAGCTCGCACGCCAACAGGTAACAATAATCATAATTTATGTCGTTTAGCGATGCTAATTTTAATAGAGAGCATTAGAAATGCAGTAAAATTATGAGGGCCCACAGATAAAGATACGTAAGTATAACGATTTGTATTGAAACCAAGCGTGTCAACTTGTCACGTCTACTGTGACGTCACAGCCGTGATTTTGAGACGGGAGATCCAAATCGATTGAAAGATACCGATGCTCTTCCGACAATTATAACACGAGGTACTTTTTTAGTTATTAGGTCCTTACCTATGAAATTGGTGTTTTTTATGGAGATTTTGGGGATGTCTGCATTTTACATACTAACATTTTATCAGTTTTCTTCACAACGACAAATCCAGAGATAATAATATTTGGCATGTATCATTAGACAAGCTTTAGCAAAATGTGTGTGAACACGCTTGAGAAAAATTATTCATCGTTTTTATGTTAATGCAAATCAAATGATGTATTCGGGAGGCAGTTAAAAATAATTGTCTTTGTGTCTATGTTTAACACAATTAAACTTACAAAAAATTATCAAATTAAATAATACGAGCTCAAATATATGGTCTATTTTTAGAAGAGGCAATAATTTTATAAGAATGTTCTGAAAGTTAATAGTTACGGGCAAATTGCTAAGACAGAATAAAAACACCAATTTCATTGGTAAGGACCCAATATTACAGCCGTTCGGTATATATAGCCGTATATTTGTGTGTCTATGTGAGGACGAATCACAGATCGTCGGTTACACTCGTTAACTTACACCAATGTAAGGGTTATTAAGTAAAATTCTAAGGGTAATAAACTAGATAATTAGTTAACTACTGGTATTTTAATGACAACGATAGCCGACTGTAAAAATAATCCGATTCCAGATGCAATCCCTAACGTTTGCTGCTGAGTTGTGAATTTGTTTTTCGGTGATTTTAAAAAAGTCGGAACAAATTCTTTTGCTTGATTATTAAAAGTATTTTTTTATATATGATTATTATTTACAATAGGTCAGAAATTAAGCGTTTGCACAGTGTGTTTAAGTTTAAACATTCACAATGCAACGAAACCATTGTAAAATCATAGATTGGAACAGTGGCTTACATATTTTAGATTACTGAATAGTTCATTTAAATACAAAGCAATTCCACACGTGTTCTACGTCTGATTAACATAACAAACGGTATCATGAACTGTTGGAATAATTAAAATTTCAAACGACTATAAAACGACCATCAAACCTCGAATGATAGCTATATATGACATGGGCTAATGCGTAACGTGTAATTACATTAACAGTCACAGTAATATCACACAGGGACTTTACAAATCATGTCTAATCTGCAACATTATGGACACTCCCGACATTATCGGCCCGTGATCGTCCACTGAGTGACATGATCAGAGAGATGACATTGCAAGTGATAGGAGAGGGCGGAAGAATCATGTTTCGTTAGCCCAAAATAGAATTGGACACGACAGGGAAAACTCTCCTACCGCCGTCTTGATTCCAAGAGTTTCTGTTCTTCTTGTGAGAGAGAAAGAGAGAAAGCCCCAAAGAGAGAGAGAGAGCTCTCAAGAAAGAAAGAGAGAGTTACAAGAGAGAGAGAGAGCGCGCTTTCAAGAGAGAGAGAGAGAGAGAGAGAGAGAGCTCTCAAGAGAAGTCTTAAGTCCTTAGTTATATCAATATCGCATTAGAAGCCTTTATAGAAAAAGCTAGCGAGCCCAGTTGGCGGAATAAAACGTGAGGTTCCTTTTAAAAAAATATTACATAAAAAACGATGACAAAGAAAACGTGCTCAGGCATAATTTATAAAAGTTACAGGTTTCCCAAATTAAATGTAATACTTGTAGTATGTGATACGAGTAAGATACGGTGGTTATTTTTTATCAAAAACATAAATAAAGATATCCTTTTGCGTACTATGGCATGAAGACATATTATTTATAGTGGTTTTATTAAATAGCAGATACCTCAATATTTACTCAATACTATACATATAATTACGTTTTGATTTCAACGATTTTCAAACTCGCAGGCATCATAGCTTCATAGTTTATAAAAAGGACAGATCAGTATAAATTAAACTAAGTAATAGGCTTTGTAATAGGTGAAATAAACATACCATTTCTATAATTAAGAGCTTTTCTCTCTTATTACACCGTCCCGTTTCCATCATAAGACCACTCGTGCTAGTCTTATATGAAATTGGTGTTTTGTATGGAGATTTTGGGGATGTCTGCATTTTACATACTAACATTTTATCAGTTTTCTTCACAACGACAAATCCAGAGATAATAATATTTGGCATGTATCATTAGACAAGCTTTAGCAATATGTGTGTGAACACGCTTGATAAAAATTATTCATCGTTTTTATGTTAATGCAAATCAAATGGGAGGCAGTTCAAAATAATGGTCTTTGTGTCTAATTTTAACACAATTAAACTTACAAAAAAATATTAAATTAAATAATACGAGCTCAAATTTATGGTCTATTTTTAGAAGAGGCAATTATTTTATAAGAATGTTCTGAAACTTAATAGTTACGGACAAATCGCTAAGACAGAATAAAAACACCAATTTCATAGGTAAGGTCCCAATATATATATATATATATATATATTCTTTATTGCACATAATAAGTATAGTCTTTAGTATAGTCTTCGCAGTCACCGCTTTACAGCGACTACTGTTCTAGCGCGCACTAAGCGATTTTGAGAGTCATTTATTTGACGCATAATCCAGTGAAATTTTTAAACCCTGATCTTTCATAAAGGCGTGAGAAAGCACTATGCGAGCCGTCTAAGCAGGGGTGGCTGATACGACATCCTTGATTGCTTTCGCTACCCTCGCTACTGGACTTCAGTCTTGTTTAACACAAGGTCAGGTCAGGTGCATTTTATATTTATTTAAACTTTAATGTCCTAAACAATATGGCGGACTTAACGACAAATATCGTTCTCTACCAGTCAACCATAGGTTGAGCAGAGATTTGGTGGCGGTACCATTAAAGTAAAACCTTTAATTGAATTGGGGTCATTTGTGTGGTCTATCTATAAAAAATAAATAATAAAGAGTTCCTACTAGTAAGAATTGTACCTATGCCTCTTAATAACGTATCAACTATTTTAGAATTCGAATTCGTTTTCTTAAAAACATAGCAAGCTTTAAATTATCTTTTTAATTTGGAATCGTTAAATAATGTTTCACACTGCCATGAACCAGTGTTTATTGAGGCTATCACGACAAGGAGGTCTACGCTAAGACTGGAGATGCTCCAAGAAGATCTAAAATCTATAATCAGAAGTGTACAATACAAAAACGGAAAAGTGTGCTTCAAAAGCTCCGGAACAAACACAGAGTACCTTAATGCGTCCTTCAAAGTACAGAATACAGACTTGACCGCAAGGAACTGTCGTATAACGGCAGGAATAGCCAACGGTATCAAGTTTTTCCGTCATTATGCATATGTCCTTAGTTAAGAAGATATTCATAACGAGTATTGACTTAGTTGTTTATTTGTTATAATCTTTAAATGGTGATAAAACTTTATTGTTTACACTGAAATAAATCTTCTATTTAAGAACTTGTTATTCTTGTTTTCATTGATATAATAGAGTTATTTAAAATGTATACTATCGATTATCTCGTTTCGGATTGTAATTAATAAAGTTAATTATAATACAAATGTTAAATTATAATTTAAGTAGATATGGAGTGCAGTAGTGTAATCTTTATTTATTTATTTAACAATTTATTGTACACAGAAAAACATAACAACGAAACGACAAATTACAAAGACAGTACAAAGAATGTGGCCTTTTCCTAACAGAAATGTCTACCAGCCCACCTGCGATAGGAGATATGGCAAGAAACGAAAATGACCTGTGTACACTAAGAATAAATATAAAACTTAAATATAATATGTAGTAAATTAGATAAATATAAAATATAATACTTAAAATACAAATATACATACCAAATATATATTTATATACATAGATGAATATACTTATATAAATATAATATAAACATATATGAACACTTAAGGACTCATTATGTCAAGGAAAGATAGTATTCTTTAACTTTTCTCTTGAACACAGAAAGAGTTGTAATGTCACGTAACGCTGGTGGCAAGGCGTTCCACAAATTCACTGCATGAACAGTAAAGGAATAGGTAAAGAAGTCAGTACGGCAGTGGTTATAGGGTAACTTGAGAGTAGTGCGGAGATGCGACCTGCAGGGGGCACCCGGAGGCCGCGCAAAGTCGAAGCGTTCACGAAGATAAGGGAGATACGCTGGGTTTCGCAAAATATTGAAAAGAAGGATCTTTATTTTCTATGGCAATTGGCTCACCACCTATTACATGGGGATTTAACATATCAGCCGAAACGTGGATGTCTACACCTTGCCACCACTTAGGGAAATAGGAAAGAAAGAAAGACATAACACTCTACATTAATAAATGAATATAAATAAATTTCCTCAGACATTTACACCTATCAACTAGTCCCATTTTAAGAAACTAAATGCTGCTTGTGTTACGGATACTAGATGACGGACAAATATATTTAATAGATAAATACAGAGGAGATGAAGAACAAATGTCTGAAAATTTATCACCCAAACACTTATCTCCACTGGGGATCAAACCTAGGACCTCTCGAGATGTGTCTTGAGACCGGCGTACAGACAACTCGACCACGGAAGTCAAGAAAAAAAGAACAAACAAACTCAGAGTACAGTAAATAATTATATAAGAATACACAATAACGGTTTTTTCGGACCCGGCCTCAGCATATGCTGCATCAGGGACTAACCCAGCGCTGGTGCTCTGACCGGGCTACGGATTACAGTATAAATAATATATATATAATATAAATAGGCGTGATTATATTATGTTTATGTTATGTTCTTATTTTCTATCGGAATTTAAAATAAATTAATAGCGAAACACAATTGTAATGTGACAATTGTATTCAAATTGTGCACTGACCTTTTCACCAATTTTCCACAAAAATATATCTATCCGTTATTAACATAGAATGCTCGACTTGTTACACCCATTTATAATATTTAATTATAATTATTAGTCTTTGGGTATTTTTTTTTAAAGTATACGAAAGAAATTATTATTAATATTGATGATGATTATTTACATAATAAATACTCATTGCTGGCTTATGTGCAATAATACCAATATTACAATTGTTGCAGCAATGTACTTACTGTAATCAGTATTGCTTCACTGTGTATCGCTGATGTTCAGCGAAAAAGCATAATGACAATTTTATAAGTTCAGAAAGAACAATAAAATAGTAAAGAATTCGTCTAGACAAACACATTCTTTGCTATTTTTTACATTTAATGGTATTGATCTTGACCTCGATTTATATCAGTATATTAGAGGAAGTTTGAAAGTAGCGCCAGTGTCACAAAAGATTAGGAGCAATAGGTTAGCGTGGTATGGACATGTGATGAAGAGGGATCATCACACATTTCAAGAACGATGCTGAGCATGGATTTGAACAGACCTAGACTGAGAGGAAGACCAAAGAAGCGATGGATTGAATGCGTGAAGAATGATATGAGAATAAAATTAGTGGATGCTGAGCTGACGAGTGACAGAGGAGAATGGAAGAAGAAGATCTTGACCTCGATTAGAGCCATAGAGAAAGTATACTACGTTACGAAGAAGAGCTTTCCTTGAAGGTGCCTATTTCACCTACATTTGAATGACTGAGGGCGAATTCGACCAAATACCGTGCTTCTTCATTGCATTGACCGTATCCGCTATAATGCCGGAATCCTGCGTACACGGCCGATTTTTCGCCGTATACGCATCTGACAGCTAAATCATTTTTGGTATTACTACACCAATGTCGCTAATCGAAATTTGGTCGAAGACAATTATATGTTGAGAAAGGCTCGACCATATCGAGTCGTGTGGTAGCGGCTCATTAAAAGAATACTACCAACCCATCTCTTCCCTAAACGTTGTTAAAGGTGACTGACTAATGGACTGCACAACCAGCCAATAGCTTATAGCGGCGACGGGCTCACCACCTATCATGCTGAGTGCAGTCTCTGCTTGATGAAGCGCGGACCATGCCAATACACTGCTTTTGCGGTGCTTTTGCCTAGTCTCTGTAACCCTAAGGGGATATTAGTCGTGATTATTAATGTATGTGTGTATGTATCATAACGTGTTGGAGATGTATCAAATCCCTCTCATAACAAATCGCAAGATATTTCAGTTTTTTGTTTATTCCAAAACTGTGTCGCTACTTACTGACGCATACCTACATTCTTTACATGTATTAATACATTCCATGTTTACACGTTCACTTTACTAATAAGACACGGTTCTTCAAAAATAGAAATAGGGTAATTGGCAGTCCACCGAGCGAGGTAATTAGCGGACTCACTATCCGAAATTAGTCTAAGAGTTGTTCCAAACTAAACAGAGGAAACTGTTTTATTCAACTTTCGTCTTTATTTCAAATGAGGAAAGCCTGACTGCGAAACAATTTTTTGCGAGCACCCGAACACCTGTAGTGCTTATAGATTTACTTTGTAAATTTTTCAGAACGGAATAGCTAGCGTGGACCATGGTCAATGTGCATGAAACCGCTTGAAGTGCCCGCACCGCTCGCTACATTGCAAGTTTTCTCTTCCCGAGTACTAAAAAGTAAAAGATTTTGCAATATTATGTAAATCAATTAAAACCTATTAGAAATATCTACAAAAACTATATATATATATATAAACACGATTATGATTATATAAGAACACCATAATAACATGATTATCAACACGAATGTGCTTCATACGATTAATCAATAAAGTTCCTTATCAGATATTCTTTGATCTGTAACTACTAAATGCGACGCCAAAGTATACCACGGAATTAGATTTTTGTATTCATGGGTTATTAAAGTAACCAGAAGTAAAGTATTAATTTTCTAATAATATTATTATCTTCAATATTAAAAGAAATAGTAACCATTAAAAAATCGCAATTCCGTGGGATACATCAGCATTTAGGGACCGGGTCAAATATTTGTCACCTAATACCGCGGTATTTTAAAATCTTATTTTCTCTTTAACTTGTACAGTAAATACTCAAATGTTTATTGTTATCGATGACAAATAAAACCCTCTCAATATACCAACCGAAATCAAAACTCACTTGTTATAAAATTATCATCTAAAACACTATTTAAAAAAACCGTAGTTTCAAGTCCTTAACCTCCGAAACGTATAAAACGCGCGTAGGAGCCAGGTGCCAAATTACAGATTTTTTTAAAATGCACACACATTAAGGCAATCCTTTGATTATACAAACAAACAGATAAATTATAAACTGATTATTGTATCTTTCGATAAAAATAACAAGTAAATTTTATGAAAACGCCGATATTTTAAATACATCGCAATTAGGTGTCACGGAACCCACCGGAATTAGGTGCTCTTACCTTTAGTAGCCTTGAGTGGTCTTGAGTATATTGAATGGGAAGTAAGTGATATACGAAGCCAAAATCAATACTGAACAGGAAAATATACGTATTAACAGATTATATAAGGAATCAACGCCATCGCTTAGAGACAGTCTTAGAGTAAATTTGAGTACATAAAAGCCATTCTTATGTACTTAGATTGACTCTAAGCGTATAATCTTTAAGTTCTACAAGTCTTTAAACAGCTTTTTCATACGGACCTTTATCTTTATGGAAAAGCAAATTAAAATAATATAAAGAGTATTTTTTAATATAAAAGGTTTTCACTGGATCTATGATTTATTATAGAGATTGAAAAGCAGTGATTTTTTAGTAAGTACGTTACATAACAAATAAAAAGCATTTGGGTTCTACTCAATATGACTGATATGTACCAAACATAGGTTAGCGTAACTGCCCATTTCTTTTCCCTCTAGCCTAGTGTGTAAACAACCTATAGGTAGTTCTAGGTCGCGTCAACATAAACTTTAGTAGATTATGGACGCGAAAATAATGAAAATTTATTCATGTTTTTTAAAAATGAGGTGTAAAGCCCTTTAAGAACTTGATACGACTACAATTGCCAATCCTATTCCTTCTGCTATGCCTCTCTGGTTTGTCGATGGGTATTTTTAAACGCCTGTACTTACATTTCTTCATGGATTAGGTAATTACAAAACATTGCACAAGTTCTCATGCGATATTTTATCAATAATAGTATAAATTTTAGTAGATTAAAAAGGTAAATACAGTATTTTTATGTAGCTATAAAATAATATTGGCTTCGGAAATCTGAAGTGCTTTTGTAAGAAATAAATATTATTTTTTTTGGTTACCGTTCTAGATAACGATTAAATGCTATCAACTAGCAGAGAACAACACAAACATAGATATTGTTTTATAAACATTTTGTTACTTAAATCGGATGGTTGATTTCCATGTCAATGGAAGTCACGAACCATGGTTTTATAGGTAGCAATTGTCAGCTTAGATAGCGATTCCAGCAATTTTGCCTTCAATTTACCTTGAAAAAGACTATTTTGTTCTAAGAATCTACCAAAGATTGTCTGAAAAACTTTTAAACTAGGCCACGGATATTTTTTATTCCGTTCTATGCAAATAAAATTGTTGTCTTAGAAATATTAATCGGTTCATTTAAAGAAATATCTGAAGTTAAATTCAGTTTTTAAGCATTTATTTATTTATTAAGGTATACACAACAGATTACATACAATAATAACGCCGCTTACAATAGTAGTTATTTCACACACTAGCACATAATACAACAATTAAAATATCAGCACAAAAATGTCGGGCTTAAGCTAACCGAGGATCCTTCTTACCGAAAATTTAAATGTGGTATGCTTTCTGGTAAATACATCTAAACCATCGTGATTCTGCAATAGCTCATTACAAACGGTAAGTACGGACCAACGGATTATAATATGAGGTGTTATTTCTAAATCTTTGAAGAATAAATAGTTTCTTTCTATTGCGAGATAATAAGTGAGCGTTGAAATTAAGAAGCTTAAGTATGTTAGGGGAATCGAATTCCGAGTGGACGATCTTGTGTAGATGGAAGAGATCAAATTGCTTACGACGAATTTCCAGAGATGTCATTAGACTTCAACATAAAAATACGTTTCGTTTTATTGAGATGCACAATTGATATAGAAAATTGTCGTATCAACATGGAATTTAAATTGATTATTTTTATAACATGCACGTTGCACTATTTTTGCAAGGTGCTTTAAAGATTTTTTAGAATTTAATAACACAAATATTTTAATAACACTTAATAACACATAAGTTTTTTGATATATATGTTATCAGAATAATATGAGAGTTAAAAAAAATTACATTGAACGGCTTATATTTCCGTTACATGTCGCAATTTATAAATTACAATCAGTTATACCTACGATTAAAAAAAGAAAAAAAAGTCATGTTGATTGACAATGACAATGTTGACAATGTTGATCGTTGACAATGTTAACAACTTTAACATGGTGCGATTAAACATTAATTAGGTTTATCAGTAGGTTTACCTCGAGCTTATTATGGTGTTAGTTTTAATAACAATACAGTGCTTAATTATTTCGTCATAACGTAATATTCCAGTGACCCTTTAATTATTGTTAACATAACAATAATAATTGACGTTGACCGAACGATAATAAGTATCGACGTCTTGTAGATACGATTATTAGTTTGCCTTCCTCTTAAGTACTTTCCTTTAATGAAAATAAATAAATGAATATTATCTTAGCCCGTTCACGTGTGTACATCCCCCTTGGGATCGCCAGAGATCTATATCTGTGCCCAGCGCCTTTCAAAGATTAAGAGTTAACCCCTTGAGGGTCAGCGCGAACACTGGAGTCCGCAGACAATAGATGTTACATAAATTAAACCAAATTCGACTTTGAAAATATTATAAATTTGAATTATATTAAAAACTAGTGGCTTCCCGCGCGGTACCTATTCCCATGGGCATATCGGGATAAAAAGTAGCCTATGTCCTTTCTCAGGCTTTGGACTGTACTATCTGTGTACCAAATTTCGATTAAATCGGTTCAGTAGTTTTGATGTGTAAACAAGGCCGACAGACAGATAAACAGACGGAGTTACTTTCGCCTTTATAATACATTTAGGGTTATCGTAGTCCTTAATCAATTTACAGGTTAACATCAACAAGAAAACTGCAATAATAAATTTAAAAAGACATACATATAATCGCGCCTGCGATTATATGTACTGTACTCCAATTTGAAAAGAAGTTGAATTATATTTGAAGTTTAAAATGGTCATTATAATACAAAGGATTCGTGAATTCCGGTATTATTGCCAAAGAACTTGGTACTTAAAAGATTTAAACAAATATGGAAATACTCGTATTGTTTGAAGTTATGTTACTATATTGACTATGCACAGAAATCAAGAAATTCAGAAAATAGAGAGAATTTAAAAAAATTATAAAATAAAAAATATAATAAAATAAATCACAACAATTTATTCTAAATGTATATTTGAGATTCAGCTTTACGTTTAGGTACTTTATCATAGACTGTATCTAACTACAGTGATTAAATATATTTGAAATATATAAAATAAATAAATAAATATCCTCAAACATTCACACCTATCAACTAGTGCCATTTTAAAAAACTAAATGTTGCTTGTGTTACGGATACTAGATGAAGGACAAATATATTTAATAGATAAATACATATAATTATTGAGAATATACATAATATAATACAAATATAATGAACATCCAAGACTGGAAAATAAATGTCTGAAAATTCATCACCCAAACACTTGCCTCCACTGGGATCGAACCCAGGACCTCTCAAGATGGCCACGCCTTGAGACCGGCGTACAGACCACTCGGCCACGGAGGTCGTCAAAGATCAAACTGTTAATTATAAGGAAGATAATAATTCAAATATATCCTTCAATTAACTAACTTAATTAAAATTATCATCAGCTTGCACCAAGGCCTAATAATAATAATGCACAAACAATCAATTTAATTTTACATATATTATTTTAAACTCAAATACTTTTTAAACTCAGTGGGTAAGGGAGAAAGGTTTGTAAGTTTTAAATTGACATTTTTATTCCGGTCAATGTCATCAACATTTTCAAGAGCATATAGAATAGTTATCGTAGAAAGCAACGTAGGTATAATATATATAGTTAGATATTGAAAACAATGTGTTGAGTATATGAAATTATGTCGCCGATATCATTTTGGTTTCTATTCAAATTCCGTTTGAAAACAACTTCAAAATGTATTAAAACCATACTTAATTTTTTTATCTAAAATCGAGATTTAATAGTTATACAAATTTTCCATATTAAACAAATTATCGATGTTGTACTTATTTAACTTTACAAACAACTTTACTGTATTTGTCAATGGCTGTGTAAAGAAATGTATTGCGATATTGATGACAGTAACTTAATTATTTATTAGACAACAGTAAGTATTGCATTATCAATAAATTCCTTTGGATGTCGTAAAAGGCTTCTAATGGACTTAGAACTGCACAACTATCCAAAAGCTTATAGCGGCGACGACGGGCTCACCGCCTGTCTTGTCCCTGCTTGGTGAACCGGGGATTATGGCAGTGGGCTAATTTTGCGGTGCTTTTGCCTAGCCTCTGTCTAACCCTCAAGGCATAATAGTCGTGAATATATGTATATGTATCAATAAATAAAATAGTATCTGCTGCCCTACTCTGCAACGTAATGTTAAATATTGATTTAATGCAACGTCAAACGTCATATCCTTTGATAATTTCAAAAAAGTGTTCGAAATGACAGAAATCCAATTCATATCCATTGAAATTTGGTTAGAGAGTAGGGCAGCTGGTTGTA
This sequence comes from Parapoynx stratiotata, assembly GCA_910589355.1. Taxonomy (NCBI): domain Eukaryota; kingdom Metazoa; phylum Arthropoda; class Insecta; order Lepidoptera; family Crambidae; genus Parapoynx; species Parapoynx stratiotata. The sequence goes on along the minus strand of OU342468.1, from coordinate 1,290,708 downwards.
TGTATGAATTTCTCAGGCCCATCGTGTCAAAATATTCAAAACTAGGTGTTGGCGGCAATTTTTAAAAAAGAAAACTATCGCGAGATTTATCAGTAATGCTGAGTAGTATTACTGATAAATCTACATACACAGCCGACGTACATAGAGGCAGAGGAGCCCGGTGGCGTAGTGGTTAGTACACTTTGGCGTTCGATTGAAATTAAAGCTACCTTTGCCATGGTCAGGCCGTGGACGTGACCAAAACTTTATGATCTCAAGCTCCTCCGTGCTTCGGAAGGCACGTTAAGCCGTTGCTCCCGATCGCTATTGCGACTGTTTCTACCCACAAGCCCGCATTGGGCCAGCGTCTCCATGAGGAAGGCCCGTGCCCAGCAGTGGGACGTACATAGGCAGAAGTCCTACATAGAGATAATATATCTAGCAAAAAACCACCTCTACTTACATCTGTCAATAAGTAAAGTTTACGGAACCAAAAAGTATGCTATTACCATTTTTAGCCTTTGTACTTACACGCAATCATCACATTCGATCTTAAATATGATCCATAATCGTTGTGAAGGAAACTGGTTTACTACAGCTATTAACTGTTGTAATAAGACCGAAAAAAGTACATTGACTTCGTACCAACTAGGCCGTGAATGAAAATATTATATAAGAAAAGATAAAAGATTATAAAAAAAAATATTTCGTACTTTATCATAAGTAGCGTAATGTAGGCATTATTAAATGTTTACCAATGTTGATAGCAATTACGCAATTTATTAAGCGCGTGATAATTAGTTTATTATTAACAGGATACTTTATTTTATCAGATAATTACCAAAAAGAGTATTATGTTGTTCCTAAACTAAAAACTAATTCATTGAAAAAAAATCACTTTAATCAAAAATCTACAAAAATAACTTCACAATTTAATATAAAGGTCAGAAATAACTAGTAATAGTAACCGGCAATAGTTAGTTTAAACCGGTTTATAGCGAACTTCAATGTTTGTACAATTGTTATAATAATCTTTAACTATTTTTCTGTTACCAGTGCTAAGTAAATATTTACCAGCAACGTTAATGAGAGCGATGACGATAATTTATAAGTGTTTATTGTGATTTATAACGTAATTGCAGAGAATACGTAAGTGACGAGAATGGATAGAGTTGAGGGATCGCCTGAAAGCAGTTTCGATTGCTATAAACGATTAAAGGTATAGCACGTGTGATGAGAAGATAGAATGAACATTTGACCATCTGCCCTACTATGTAACGTTTTGTTGACCAATCAATATTGATTTAATGCAAGTCAAATGTCATGTTCTTTGATAATTTCAAAATAGTGTTCAAAATGTAAGAAATCCAATTCATATCCATTGGAATTTGTTTACAGAGTAGGGCAGCAGGAATATCTTACATAAACCTATCTATGTAAAGCGTAAATGATGGTTTGTGAAAAAAATAGTAAAATGGTGAAAAAGGGTGATATATATTAGAATGAATGAAGTAAACGTGAAAACAACAGAATTATATAATAATGCAAGGTCATTGAAACATGATATCAAAAACGACGTTTTAAGTACTAAATATTTGCCATAATTACGATTATTGGTGTTTTAATATGTTTAATAGGAACATTAACATCAATATAAAAGCCAAAAATATAAAATTCTGTATCTTGAATAAAATAATAGGCCAATGTCACGTTATAAGTAGCTAAAAATAATGACAACAGAAGCCATAAAAACGATTAAAGAAAATTTGTCTGTCTGCATTTTCTTTGGAAGCTGTATTTAGTTTTGAAGTAGCATGAAAAAGTACTAAGCTGTAGATTGATATAAAGATTTACTTTCATTTGTTGCCTGATCTGTTCATTTGTTGCCTTATTTACCTTTGTATATGAACTCATCTAACTGCTTACCATGATAATTATGCTGAGCTTATTATAAAAATGTATTATTTAGGTACTTATTAAAAGCTTAACTTAAAATGCAAACTCCATTTTACTACAAATTCTAAATTCCGCACGCACGAAGTTAAAATCAAAATATAACTTGTATCTATCTTCGCGAGTCTAAAAGCTGTAATCATCAACAGACGAAAGCATCGCAATTACAGTTACAACACTTGCGCACGGTTTTGTAACGTAATTTTTTGTAATAATAACGGTTCTCTAATCTAGTTCTTTTGGGCCGAGGTGAAGGTTTTAATTCAACTGATAAGCTCGTAAAAATGGCCCATGATAAAATTTGGCGGAATTTATGATCAGAGCTTAGCAAAAATAATTAAATTAAACCCTAATGTTATAGAGAGAGCGTTGTGTTTAGGACGTTTAAGTTTGTTTGAGTTTTATTATATAGTTTTGTTAATTTTATTATATTATTAAAGCATGTGTAAAGATGAAGCGAGAAAAACATAAGGGCCGTAGCAAATGGAAGTAATCTCTACCTACCCCTTCGGGAGAGACGCGTGATTATATGTATTTGTTATTGTATTCTTAATTAATATACAACCAGATAGATGTACAAAAATAAATACAAGGAGCTTTTGCTCAATGACCTTGTCGCTAAGAGCAATCTGTTCTATGTGATTTAATTATTGACCCAGTAAAAGAATGATATATCTAAAACACTACAGTCGTTTCATCGAATTACTTTCAGCCCACGAGTTTGTTCTTGTCAAATATTTTCTGCGTCTAATTCGAAAGTGCGTGGGATTAAGGAAACCCTTCAGAAGTAGGCCAGTGTAGTGTTAGCTAATTTTGGGTAATGCCGCTAAATGATGGCTCTATTGTTGTTGCGTCACGGCACACGCTGCCTTTCAGTGAATGGAGATTTTAGGTTATGTCCAACATCTGTTTCGGATCGCCGATATGCTAATTGTATCTGTTTTGAGGAATTGACAAAAATCGGACAAATGTGGCAGCCATATGTTGTAGCGGAAAAAAAATTGAATGATTTAAATCAATGGAGACAACTCATAGGCTATCTTTTTTCATTCTTTTGAATTTATGAATGAACATGGAAGAATTGAAATATAAAACGAATGAAATAAATTACAATTAGAAAATAAAGTGTAATAAATTATGTAACGCAAATCTAAACGAAGTTTCGTAATTTCCTACCTTTCTTTGAATAAAAATGATCATAAATTAAAAAAAATATTTCTCGTCGTCATTTGTTTTAGCTCACATTAATAATAAAAAAATTAAGGAATGAATTCTGTTAATTTTTAAATTGACCGTGCATTCGAATCAAGTAAACAGCTTAACAACCATCACGTCACGTAACTTAGCCACGAGGTGTCGAGCTTGGAATAACGCGTTAAAATTCCCATGTTTCACTCACCAAGCTTCCCCATCATCTCCTCGAGGGCGCGATCCTTGTCCATGATGTGGAGTTGCTGTCCCCTGTTTCCGAATCCCTGTAAGTCACAACACTAGTTAACACTACTTGGAGCGCCCGGACGCGGGCGTTTGTCGGCCGGCGTGGCAGCGAATGGCACCTTGGCACCGTGTTCACACCACAGCAGCTTTCCGCAATACCGCGAAAATCGCTCTTATCATTGCCGACCAATATTCAATCCTTCATTCAAATTAGTAAAATTATCAAATCAGTGTGCGTTAACATGTGTTTGCAATGTGACCTACGAAATTTTACTGTTGAGTTTGAGATGTTTACAGTGTCTACTGTCTGTTGTCGCACATCTGTTTGATATAGGAAACGATTCAGACGACAGACAATTTTTTCATATAATAAATATATTTTTTTGCTATCTATATATTAACTCTTAGATTAAGGGTTTTTTATGTTTTCGTTAGGAGATAAGCTGTATTTTTTTTGTTGTTTAGTTTTGTCTTTTAGTATTAATTTTATTATAAAATTCAATAATTAAAATAAAACATTATATTACCAACCAAACATCTATTTCTTATTAAAGATAAGGAATGGATGATTGTAATTGTAAATACGCTAAAATTTGAACCACCTTTTTTGATAAATAACAAGGATGTTTGTCTTTGTTATTAAAAAAGTTACATTATTGAAATTTCCTGAAGTTTATACTAACAAATTATGTATTAATGTGTGAATGTACTTTCACATATATTATAAGTTTTCACAGTTTCACCTAATAACTTTGAAATTTTATTTACATTAAGGACATGATTATTATGTATCCAATTAATTATAGATATTACATTTTATGGTCAAAATAACTTTATTTCACTTTACTTTTCTTTTTATGCCTGTGTTAATTTATGCCAGTGTGTGGGCTTTACTTTGTAATAATTGAAGTGTATCCTTCATTGAATACTGTTACCAGCCTAATGTTAATAGTAGTCAGACCTGTTTGAATGCGTGTAGAAACACACGCGAGACGCATACGAGCTAGAGGTATTTAATGAAAAGGATAAATGTGAAGAAACCAGCGAATGTACAGGTAGCTATTTTTAGATTCAGTCGAGTTAGACAGAATAATTATTATTTCTGTATTCAATGTATTTTTAATTTAAATTAATCTTAAAAATAGCATAACACACATATAATCACGACTTTTATCCCCTAAAGATTAGTCAGAAACTAGGCAAAAGCACTCCATTGCCATAGTCCGCGTTTCACCAGCAGTGTCTGCACTCAGCGTGACAGGTGATGAGCCCGTCGCATTGGGTGGTTGTGCAGTTCTAAGTCGATTAGTCGCCTTTTACGACACCCAAGGGAAGAGAAGGGTTGATAGCATTCTTTCAATGAAATTAATGATGTTGCTAGCATTCTTGAAATTTAGAGTATTCTTTTATTTATAGGTGATGGTCTGTGTTCCTCCGGGCTTCGGAAGGCCCGTTAAGCCTTAGGTCGCGGTCGCAATTGCTGATGTCTCTAACCACCAACCCACATTGGGCCAGCGTGGTGGTATTACGGGCAATACTCTTCATGTGTTTCTCCATGAGGAAGGCCTGTCCTGCAGTAGGACGTATATTGGCTGAGGACAGGACAGGCAAACATGTTCATTGAATTGTTTATGCTCGTGAAATTAAGAGAAATTAAGTGCATGAATGTGGAGCATTTATTATACAATCTTCTTCTTCTTCTTTGCCTCTTCCCACGTTAGGTGGGGTCGGCTCTCCTTATCCTTCTGCGCCAGGACATTCTGACCTGGGTTGTCGGGTTCGGCAGTTGGGACTTCCCAACTAGATTGGCCATACTAGTCCACCAAGTCAAGGGCGGCCGGCCTCTTCCTTTCAAGCCTTCTGGGATTGCCATTGCCTTCTGAACCACATGCTCACAGTCTCTTCGCATGACGTGGCCGTACCATCTTAGGCGTGTTTCGGTGAGCTTTCCTGGATTGGAGTGACTTTGAAGCTACCTGGGACGTATTCGTATCGAATTTTGTCTAGTCTAGTCACTCCGCCCGACCACCTGAGCATCTTCATTTCAGCCACGTGTAACTTCTGAACATGTGTTTCCTTCACTGTCCAGCATTCCCCCCCCTACAACATCGCTGGTCTTACTGCTACTTTATAAACATTTCCCTTAGTGCGTATGGGCATGCGCGGGTCACAAAGAACTCCAGTGAGTGTGCGCCATTTTTGCCAAGCGACATTTATCCTGTGGGATACATCTGCCTCGATATTTGCATCACGCGTTACTATTGAGCCCAGGTATTTAAATTGGTCATTTATGCTAGATTGCAATGTATGCTAGATTTTTATCATCCATACTTTCATCTGTCATTCAATTGGTTTTGAATATTCTATATCAGTGATTCTACCGTACAATATTGACCGTTGTACACAAAAATGTACACACTTAGGTATGTTCCGTCAGTGATGCATTATGGGGTCATATTTGAATGAGTTTGTATACATGTTAGTTCACGTGACTGTCTACACAATAGGCAAAAATTACTTAATATTCAAAGGTCGTTTCGTCACCGAGTGACAACGTAACTTGGGACCTTGGTTAATTGTAATTATTCATTAAACAGCTGCCCAAACCAAGTGCATAAGATTTGAATTATTGCTCGGAATGTGTATTTGTAAAGACGTGGTACTTTTGATGGAGTTTGTTTTCATCAGACTAGAACGAGATAAATAAATATCTTCAGACATTCACATCTATCAACTAGCCCCATTTCAAGCCACTAATGGTGCTTTTCTTACGGACACTAGATGACGCATAAATTTAATAAATAGATAAATACATATAAATAAACATCCAAGACCGGAGAACAAATGCCTGAATTCATTATCCAAACATTAGCCCCCCACCGGGGTTCGTATCTAGAACCTTTCGAGATGGCGACGCCTTGAAACCGGCATACAGACCACTCGACCACGTAGATCAAGGTCCATATTTGTATTATTCCTTTTTTATATCTTAGCCAAAAGCATGTTAATTACTTAAAAATCAAACAAAATTCGAGGAGTTGAGGAGCTTGATGGTGTAGTAGTCTGTACGCTATGGATTTCGATATCGAAAACAAAGCTACCTTCGCCATGGTCAGGCTGTGGATGGGTGACCAAAACTTTGTGACCTCGAACTCCTCTGTGCTTCGGAAGGCACGTTAAGCCCGGTTGGCACGTTGGTCCCGGTTGCTACTGCATCCGTGTCTACCCCCCAGAAGGGGGCAGCGTGGTGTTGTTCGACTCATACCTCGCGTATGTGTTTGTTGTTGGCCTCAGGCCTGTGCTCAGCAGTGGGACGTATATAGGCTGAGGACGACAAAAAAGTTGTAACACGCATTAAATAAACGAATCGCTGATCGTTTACCACACATTGTATAGTTGGGCGAAAGATGACACTGCGCAGTCATTTTTTAGGTCCCTTAGGAGATGTGGGGTCAAGCGCGGGCGTATTCATACATACATAATATCACGCCTATAATACCCGAAGGGGTAGGCAGAGTCCAAGGAGCACTGGGTTCCATAAGATCACATTTAGCCAAACAAAAATTAGGTTTGGTCAGATGAAAAATCGTGAGTGGTAACAAGTGGCTAGCTCATCGCCTACACGATCACAGACCCGGTACCCGATACGCCCTTAGTCGCCTTTTACGACATACTAGGCGAGAAAAGCAGTTGGTACATTCTTTTAGTGTCCCGGGCCAAAACGGGACCGCGGGCGTATTCCGTCAATATATGCCTCGTCATAATTTATTTCACTAATCAAGATATTATTTTGTCTTAGATCTTTTTTTTATGAATAGATACACAGTGTATAACAACAGGCGAACCTTCCGTTGGAGTCTAACTTGTATTAACAAATAAAAAAAAAGGTGTTTAACACCTCTGCCTACCCGCATAAGCGTGATGATGATGACATGATAATATGTTAATATTTAAAATAATGTATGAAAAGAATATGTAGACTTGTCGCCAATAAAGAATGTTGGTACAATGTTTAGATTACATTTTCAGCTCTAGATTCCTTAAAGGATTCGTCACGAAATCCGCAATGCAGTATTTATCACTTCAGTCGGGCATAATAATACGTTCACTAGAAACTTTAATTCACTAGCCATCGATAGCTTACAACGTAGAATTTCATCGATACGAGTACATTTGGTAAATAAAAAAATATAATGCAGTAGAATGCTTAATTTATTTTATATGAGAAACTCTTTCTATCTATACATATAATAAAACTGTAGAGGTCGAATGTCTGTACATAGAAAAAAAACCAAGTTAGGGTAGAAAGAGGGAAAATACCAAAATCTTTTTTTTTATTTTTTTTGTAAAAAGAGGGAAAATATCAAAAAAGAATATTTTTTGTTTTTCTGTCTGTTTATCTGTTTGTATGGGCTAATCTCCGAAATGGCTGGACCGATTTCCATAAAATTTTGCATGGTGATTCCTTATATACCTGGTCAACTTACATACTTTTTATTCTGGTAAATTAAAGGGTTCCCGTGGGATAGTTAAAAAACCATAGTAACCGCGGATGAAGTCGCGGGTAACAGTTTCTAATAAACTTCAAATATCGCCGAAGCACTTGGCATGCTCTGCCGAACCGAAAGATAGCTGTAAAAGAAATACAGCAACTACAAGGTCAGACATTATTCTTAGTACTAAATATTTTGTTGGCACTGCATATTTCTCAAGTTACCGGATGCATAGTAAGGACTATTGAATTTCAACCACATAAAACCCATGAGTCGTGTGATAGCGGCTCATTAAAAGAATACTACCAACCCATCTCTTCCCTTGGGTGGCGTAAAAGGCGACTAATTGTCTAAGAACTACACAACCTAACTAACTTACCACATGTCACGCAGAGCACATGTGCAGTCACTGTTTGGTGAAGTGCGGACTATGGCAGTGGACTGATTTTGCGGTGCTTTTGCCAAGTCTCTGTGATTAACCCTTAGGGAATAATATTGGGTCCTTAACTATGAAATTGGTGTTTTTTTTCTCTCTTAGTATTTTGTCTGTAGCTATTAGGATTCAGAGTATTCCTTAAAAATAATTACTCCGTCTAAAAATAGACTATATTTTTGAGCTCTTTTGATTTGTTTTGATAATTTGTTGTAAGTTTAATTGTGTTAAAATTAGACACGGCGACAACTCTTTTTAAGTGCCTCCCGAATAAATAATTTTATTTGCATTCACTTAAAAACGATAAATAATTTTTATGATGTGTGATATTACAACTAATACCTAAGGCTTGTCTAATGATAGATGCCAAATATTATTTATCTTTGGATTTGTCGTTGTGAAGAAAACTGAAAAAATTTTAGTATGGAAAATGCAGAATTCCCCAAAATCTCCATACAAAACACCAATTTCATAGGTAAGGACCTAATAGTCGTGATTGTATGTATGTATGTAAAACCCATGCTTTATGTTATATCACTATATCACACATAAAATTCCCGAAGAAGAAAGGTCATGCTTTGGGACAACGTGATTATGTTACGGCCGTACTTATGTGTGCTCCTTGTAGGAAGGCCTGTCCCAGCAGTGTGGGACGACAGCCGTGCATCCAGCCCACTCCAACCTACGATTACTGTCATCCCATCGTCCCGCAGGGCATCCCACACTACAATTTCTGAGCCGCAGTCTTCTTCGCTCAAAACTTGACAGCTCCAACGGCCGCACCGCTAATAATACGACCAGCAACTTCAGTGTGTGAATCTGGTGGACTTTGTCTGTGTTTTATTTTCTTCGTCGGATCTTATTCCTGAGGAGACGGAGAGAGTTACAGAGAGAGAAAGAGAGACAGAAATGAGCAGGAAGAAAGGAGAGCATGGCTAAACGGGTTAGAGACTAATGCGTATCTGAATCCCTTGAGAAGCGATTTCAAAATGTTTTTCATTTACCAACGTGGGAAATATTTTATAGGTATTTAAGTGCATTGCTACTTATCCATTATGTTGTACAAGAATCGTGATTATCTAGTCGCAATGTTATCGTTTGTGTTCTGTACTGAATTTCAGTGGTTTGTTCATAATATTACAAAAATGTAATTGTAAAGATACTTGCATAAGTTAATTGATTAACATTTTAAGGTATCACAACATAGACTAGACGGTGTGAGGACAAAAGTACATGTTCTATAGCCATATGGAGAGAAAAGCCGCTGAGATTCAATAAAATTCATTTACAGTTCATTATGAATAGCCCTTTTTCAGTGCCCTGTGCCATGACAAAATTAAATTATATAGTTATATCAGTAAATGCTTGATATCTACAACAGGTTTTGTTGTTATTATTAATTATTACTCATACTACAAAAATAAAGCAAAATTAGACAAAAAATAAGATAAAATATTGCATTCTCAATCAAATACAGCCAAGACGTTTGGTGCTAGACGACAAAAGATCAGACAAAGGGATCCTGTAAAAGTTAAAGCTCTATGATGAAGTCAGAAATAGAACAGAAAATGTATAGTTGGTAGTAGGTAGGTTAGGTTAGGTTAAATGTATAGTTGGTAGTGACGATTTTGCAACTTTAGGCCGTTGAGTGTTTTTATTCCAAGCTAATTTAATTGTAATACGTAACACTACTGGTCTGATACAATAATTTGGTTGTGAAAGCAGTTGTTTCACCGTAATCCAGTGAGAGAGTCGTCAGATGTCACGATTCCACTTTCTTCCATCACGCGTTACATTCGAATACTTATATGCGAATTATTTTGCTTTTATTATTTCATAGTGTTTCGTCTTAGATGGACAAGAAGATTAATAATTTTATACTCCGCGAGGAGGAGCGTGGAAGAGGATACAATACTATCATTTTAGACAAAAAATAAAATAAAATAATTGAAAAAAAGGAAATTTAAATTGAGCTGATCGAATAGTAAAGGACCCTAGCCTCTCCGATAAGCTTGATAACTTGGCCTTGCGTAGAAATATAGCGTCGCTCTGCATCTTCTACTACAGGGAGTGTTTAGAGGAATTCCTCCAATTCGTACCGGCCGCTGCCTTTGGAATGTTCTTAGGTACTTTCATCTGGCTTGCAAGCTATACTTTCTATATTCGTTGTTGAAATTTTACTTAGTGAACTGTTTGATTGAATAGTGTTTCTAAATGAAGAAGAACTAGAAGAAAGCCACGTATGGAATGAGATGGACCAAGATGGAGAAATATATTATAGGATGCGTTGGATTGAATTTTTTTAAACTCAAGAGCACAAACCGGGAAAGAACCGGCGACTTTATCTTATTGCATGCTGATTTAATCGGGTAGAAAGTCAAACGTTTCATTTAGTCCATGAGTAACAATTTGATATAATCAGCATACGTCATTTAGGGGAATTTATTCTTGTGAGAGTCATTGCATTTTATTAAGGCACTAGTAAGGTTATGTGAGGTTCCTCTCTCTCCGTCCTCTGTTCAACAGTTCTCGGAATGATCCTACCCACTAAAGATCCAACGGCACGCACTCTGGCCGCCATAAATCGCTCCACACGTTTAACTACATATTATTATTAAGACGGGCTTTGCGTGGCATTCAGCTCCATGGGACTACCATATAATAAAGTCGCAGGGCTGCATTCCCAGCACTTGCGTACCGATCATGACTACGAAAGCTGACCATAGAAACGCGCTATGCGTCTAAGCTGTCTCCTTCACAGGGGATGTGCGCTCAGACTATCCTTTCGCGTTCTTTCTGCGTTCTGCTTGTGGATCATAACAGAAGAAAATGTCAAAAAAAAGACTACGGCATCCTAGGATATAGCAGTGCTGACAATGGCTCTGACGGAAATATATTTCGGGTAAAACTATGGGTCAGTTAAAAAAAAACTAAAATATATATACACTAAGTAAAATAAAGTAATTATGCATTATCATTATCTTAGCAACTGTGCAAAGTTTCATAAACATTGGTGTTGCCGTAAATTAAAACTTTGGGAGCCGCTCCTGTAAAGTTGTGATTTTGCACATTGGCCCTTATACATAGGACCTATCGATATTCGTCCCACTGCTGGGCACACGCCTACCTCATGAAGAAACACTTGAAGAGTATGGGCCGTAACACAACCACCCTATGCGGGTTGGTGGGTAGAAACGGTTGCAATAGCGACCGGGACCAACGGCTTTGCGTGCCTTCTGAAGCACGAGTTCGATATCACCAAATTTTGATCACCCATCCACGGCCTGGCAATGGCGAAGGTAGTCTTGTTTTCATTTCATAAGTATAGGTTTTTGCAACAAGGAAATTTTGTTAAAAAATAATGAGATGTTGTTTATTCTGTTTACATATTGCATGGATTTGTTTACAAGTAAAATTTTCTATTAAATGTGTTTTCTAAATATCGCATTTTCCTCCTTTATAAATAACAGCGTTAACCGCTTACCTTCATATCCGAGATATTCTCGCGTTTGCTTTTAAAAGCATAAGGATAAAATTAAGGGGAATAACTCGCATTATCCTCGTCAAGCAAGTATTTACAAGACACGACACAAGATGAAATCTATAGATTGAAAAACTTCGATAACATTTCGAAGAAAATGATCAGGTTCACACAGAAATAAACGTAAAAATACTCTTAGCATCGTGTGACAACTAAAGGAAAATCTATGAAAATCTACATGGCCCTGGCTGCAAATTCGTCGCGATGTCCATGTTAGTACATGACTTTACGCAGATTTACGTGTTAATTTCTATTTTAAAAGCTAATTTTTAATGTTATTGGCTCTCCCTATTATAAAATTTGACTGTATTTTTATTTTTTACTTTGGTTTATAGAATTGGATCGATCTACGACGATGTGACAACCGAAGTTCTTGGTACTATAGGTGCATGGCAATGGTTCGTGGTTATCATTTCTGCGGCTATGACGTTACCCTCAATTTTCAATGGTTTCGAAGATATGTTCCTTTTATCTCCCTCGAAGGGTATAGCTTGTATACCGCCGGAACAACACTTAGTAGTCAACGCCAGTCTGTGTACCGCTGTGTCAATAAGCGACGCGACCGAAGCGAGCTGCACCAAATGGCATGTCATGCTGTTTTGGATGCTTTGGATTAAGAAATCTGTGAGTTATAATGAAGTCACATGACACACACATAAACATATCAGGCCTATTTCCCTGGAGGGTAGGCAGAGGTGTTTACACTCACTTTTCGTCAGCTATGGTAAGTCCCCAAGTAAGCGGCGAGCCTGTTCATGGCCGGGTACAATGTGGGTACAATATTCACAATGAACTGTACATAAGTTTTATTTAAACTCAGTGGTACTGGCACGGCTTCTCGAGTAGTGCCCCGTCCGTTCTAACTCGGCTACCGCTGCCTGAAGTAATATAAATATAATAATAATAATAATCTTCTTCATTGAAGCTAAGAAAACAAATATTGGGTTACCTTACCTATGAAATTGGTGTTTTTTTCTCTCTTAGTATTTTGTCTGTAACTATTAAGATTCAGAGAATTCCTAAAAAATAATAACCTCGTCTAAAAAAAGACTATATTTTTGAGCTCTTTTGATTTGTTTTGATAATTTGTTGTAAGTTTAATTGTGTTAAAATTGGACACGGAGACAACTCTTTTTAAGTGCCTCCCGAATACATCATTTTATTTGCATTCACTTAAAAACGATAAATAATTTTTATGAAGTGTGATATTACACATATTACTAAAGCTTGTCTTATGATAGATGCCAAATATTATTATCTTTGGATTTGTCGTTGTGAAGAAAACTGAAAAAATTTTAGTATGGAAAATGCAGAATTCTCCAAAATCTCCATACAAAACACCAATTTCATAGGTAAGGACCTAATATAACTTCCAGTTAGCTTTCATATCATGATGCTATTGATAACTTAGTACTTTCCTTTTCACCCCTACCTTTCACACTGTTGGTTATAAAAAAGGAAGATCGAGAAATTTTTTTGGTAGACCAGTTGAGCTTGAAAATTTTTTGAACATATTGCTTTTAACCTAATTATGTACTCTTTGACAGTGGGTAGTGTTTTGTGACAGTAAGATAAAGCTGTTGTCCACGACAATGATATCGAGAATGGGTTTAATGTTCGGCTGCGTCACGTTTGGTGTCATTGCTGATACGTAAGTGATGATAAAATTATATTTGCTTAAGGGCGAATTCGACCAAATTTCGAGCGACACTGGTGAAGTAATACTAAAAATGCTTTAGCTGACAAATGTGTACACGGCTAATTCTTTTTCGCTTCTGTAATCCATTTTATTCGAATAAACTAGCACAAACCAAACGTCAAACAAGCAACACGAAATTTTACCATAAACTGGGCACTATGCGTGTCTTAAAACAGCTGGCCAGCTACCTGATCTATGCGTTCATTAAAAGGGACGCACAGGGCTGACCATCACACAAGTATTGTTCATGAATAGTCTTTTGAGTCCCTGTGCGTCAGCGCGCACTATGAGATTTCAAAGTATGGTTTGTGAATACGGGTGTCAGAATCCTGTACGCAGGAACCCTTTATTACAGCGGATTCGACCAATGAAATTTAAGTATTTATTGTGTACGAACCCCCGTGTATTACAACGAATTTGGTCGAATTTGCCCTAAGTAGTTTTATTATATTAAGCCTAAAAGTATTTAAATATCTGTACATAGAAAAAAATGCTTAAAATTAAGCCAGGGAGATGTAAAAAGAGGGAAAAGCCCAAAAATTTTTTTTTTATTGATTCACTGTCTGTTTGTACGGGCTAATCTCCGAAATGGCTGTACCGTCATATGTCATACCTCATAGTCCGCTAATCTCCGAAATGGCTGTACCGTCATAGGTCATACCTTATACCCCTGGTCAACATCTTACATACTCCTTATTCCGGAAAATGAAAAGGTTCCCGTGGGATACCTAGTTAAAAACCATAGTGATTCCAAACGAAGTCGCGGGCTCAGCTAGTTTTAATATATTTTTCGTAGATATGCAAATGCCTTAGCGTAAAACATTTATAGTATTCGCGATTTGATTCAATTTTTTTTATTTAAATCTTAAAATTTCACAATAATTATGACACACCTGCGCTCGTCTGATGTATTATTATTGTGTATGTAATGATATTTGTTTAATTTTATTGATGCATTTTCTGAGATGCGCATACACAAATGTATACAAGAATGTAGTACTAAGGCAGGGGAAGCACGGGCAGATTGTATGGAAACCTATTTGAAAGTTAGCTTTTTGCTCCAATTTTAACTTTCGTAATTCAGTTCGTCGTCATTAATATTTAAGAATCGTGAAATAAAGATAAATCAGTAACTTATGATAATAAAATGTAAAAAAAGGCATTTACTATTGTTTAATTTTTACAACCTAAAAATTCTTAACTACAGTACAGACTAAACATGAGCTTTCATCGTAAGTACGACTTATTTTTAAACTTATGCCTTAGGTTTTCCTTTTTTAATAAATAAATATCTTCAGGAGGAGCTCGGTGGCGTAGTGGTCAGTACGCTTTGGCTTTCGATTGAAAACAAAGCTACCTTCGCCATGGTCAGGCCGTGGACGAGTGACCAAAACTTTGTGATCTCGAGCTCCTCCGTGCTTCGGAAGGCACGTTAAGCCGTTGGTCCCGGTCGCTATTGTGACTGTTTCTACCTACCAACCCGCATTGGGCCAGCGTGGTGGTGTTACGGCCCAACTCGGGCTTGTGCCCAGAAGTGCGACGTATATAGGCTGAGGACAAATATCTTCAGACATTCACGCCATCAAATAACCCCATTTTAAGTAACTAATGCTGATTGTGTTACGAATACTAGATGACATATATATATATATATATATATATATATATATATATATATATATATCTACACTCATGTTATAATGTTCGAATTATGAACTCAGACTCGAACTCAATGATATACTCTAATGATATACTTTTTAACACAGATGATGAAAACGATAATTTAAAAATGGAAACTATAACATAATGACCATTATGCAACATTTATTTTTCTCAAAAACGCACAAAAGTATGGCAAATATTTTCCAGCCAACAATAAATAAAATTAATTAAATTTTTTAAGCTATTGCATAGCTTTTATCGCGGGCCTTGAGCGCGGGGACCGAATCCAGAAATTCCGTAACGAAAAAACCTCACGCTCTCCACTCCGATGCGCAAGGAGGTGTGGCTTGAAGGCCGTGCATGTTAAAACCCAAGGTGGTTACCAAAATGAAACACCGTGTCCAAGGCGAATACAAATTTTAATTAACATCGGTTTGACCATATAAGTCTTTGAGAGTAAACAATAGTGCGTTTTAAAGGATAGGTGGCGCCATCTAGTGATACAACAAAGAACTAATTTTAACAAAGACGCCACTTTGGTTTTATTTATAAGCTAACTATTACACATTGTTTATTATGAGTTTTGTTATTTTATTAATTAGTTTATTAACATTTATTTTAGATAATTATTTTATGATTTAATTTACTTATAAGTGATCCGAACGAAATAATGTATATGCAAACTACATACAGTTTATATAATTTGCTCAAAAAGTGTAACTTGAATTAATATCAAAGAAAAAGAAATATTGAATAAAATAAATAAATAAAATTATAATTGCATAAGTTGATACAAAATGCTATGCAATAGCTTTACCGCGGCAGTCCCCGAGTGCCACACATGTTTTTGTTTTATTTCTTTGAATAATGCGTGTAGCTAAAGTAGTGTATGTAACTGCACATAACTCGGTATTAAAACGCGAGCGTGGTTTTAACAAACGAGCCTTGGCGAGTTTCTTAATAGTACCACGCGAGTGTAACCTATATTATGTGACAGTTACATAAACTACTATTATTAGATAAATCTGTCTGTCTCCCTTACACAATAACGCAATGTTTACAGCGTTGGCAGGAGAATAGCTATAATGGTGGGCATATTTGCTCAGCTGGGGGTCGGGTCCGTGGTGACGTTCTGCGACTCGCAGCCCTGGTTCCAGCTGCTCATGTTCTTGAAGTCTCTGTGTGGAGGCGGGACTATGTTCCTGGGCATCATACTTGGTAAGCATGAATAATAGAATGATACTGTACTCTTGTGTGACTCGCAGCCCTGGTTCCAGCTGATCATGTTCTTGAAGTCGTTGCTCGGAGGCAGTTCTAATGTTCATGGACATCTTACTTGGTAAGCTGGAATAACAGAACGATACTGTACTTGTTGTGACTAGCAACCCTGGTTCCAACTGCTCATGTTCTTGAAGTCTCTGTTTGGAGGTGGAACTTTGTTCATAGTACTTAAAGCATGTATAATAGAATGATAGCAACTCTATTTCAGTAGATACGATAGAAGCTTAGATTTTTTGCAGAAAGTCTATAAACGCAAATAAAGCTAATGCTTTTCAACAGGACACAAACGTATAGTTTTTGTTAATCATAATTGCATGAATTCAGTATACGATTGCATAAGTCGAAATACGTATTGTTTATTCGCCTTCCTTTGTCCAACAGCATGCGAAGTATCAAGTAATCGATGGAGGACGAGACTCATAGCGATAGCATCTATTCCTCGTCTACTCACCATGAATTTCATGGTCCCGTTCACTAACATTGTACCGAATTTGGAGACATTAAGCTTCATGGCAACTCTGTTTAACATGCTCCTCATAATATTGATAAGGTAAACATTTTATTACTGGGTAGATTAAAAAGCAAAAGCGTTCTTGAAAAAGGTTAGGTCAAATGTAGAGGAATCGGTGAACATCGCTCTGTGATGAGACCAATCTCGTCACATAACCAATGAAATAATGAAAAGATCGTAGCAAGCAAAAAGAAGTAGGTAGGTAGTCTATTCTGACTACTCCTATAGGGGAAATTAGTGTGCAGTTATATGGATTGTCATATTACAAGAAGAATGCTGAGCATGGATGTGAAATTGTGGACGGAGCTAGAGTGAGAGGAAGACCAAAGAAGCGATGAATTTAATGCGTGAAGAATGATATGAGAATTAAAAAGTGGATGCTGAGCTGACGAATGACAGAGGAGAAAAGGTAAAAGGAGAAGAAGTTATATACTTAAAAACTTGTTTTAAAAGATGAAAATGCAACAGAGTGTAATTCCTATGTTCTGTAGCCTGTAATATTTTTCAATATAACCAAGATTACATGAGATAAATAGTTTGGAGTAGTTACTTGTTAGACGTCCTTCTAACATACTTCCATACAAAATACGGATAACAATTTGCGCTAATAATTTCAGAAAAGTTGTAAGTATAATGAAGGTATTCAATAATTATTGTATAAGTAACTAAATGATTAAATAAGAGAGTTATTCGTCGGTTGAAACTTCTCTGACTGTTAGACAATCCATTATTTTGCTATCTATCAAATAAGCCTTATCTGTCTGTTTATCTGAGGATTGAGAAATCGGCCCTTAAGCATATAATGTGTCTCAGACCATTTCGGACTGATAATCAATAACCGAACATTGGGTTTCGATAGTGTTAATAACTTAATTATTCGTTGAATGAGTTATTGACCTATAGTTGCAGGCAATCGTTACCGTTTTCACGGTTGAATAATTAAAATGAATGTCTATAAATGTGTTCACCTCTTTATTCGTATTGCTTTTGCATGCTGATAATAATGTCCATTACAATAAACAACATATCATCACACCTCATTCCCCGAAGGGGTAGGTAGAGGTGTTAAACACCCACATTTCGCCAGATATGTTAGGTCCCAACCAATGTAACAGGTGGCGAGCCTGTTGCCATGCACCGGGCACAATGTGAGGCAAGCGATATTCACAATTATCTGTACATATGTTTTATTCAAACTCAGTGGTACAGGCTTAGGCGGTGGGATCGAAACCGCGTATCCCGCGGCGTCTCGAACGAGTAGTGCCCCGTCCGTCCCAACTCAGCTACCACTGCCTTAACTGCCTTAGCTGCCTATTGCAATATTATCCAAAAAGAGGAAGAAACCTAGCATTTTTTCCCGTTCTTCTGTTAGTTAGCACGGAGGAGTTCGAGATCACAATGTTTTGGTCACCCATTCAAGGCCTGAGCATGGCGAAGGTAGCTTTGTTTTCGATATTGTAATCCAATGCATACTAACTAACCAGTACACCACCGATCTCCTCGTGCGATATCGTGTGATACCAATTGTTTCTTTATGTATGAATTTAAAACTTATTGAAACGATATAATTATTAGTACCTATTATAAGATTTTAAACTTTCGCTTTGCATTGTATACAAAATTTATAACAACGGGACTGCATGCCACGTACATTATCTAGTATGTAGATACTCAATACTCAATCATTTATTGCATTTCATTCTAAAGTACGTCTCAATCCAAGTTTCCGCAAAAGGTAAACAAAAAAAGACGTGTGGCACTCGGGGACTGCCGCGGTAAAGCTATTGCATAGCATTTTGTATCAACTGATGCAATTATAATTTTATTTATTTATTTTATTCATGCAGAATTTCTTTTTCTTTGATATTAATTCAAGTTACACTTTTTAAGCGTGGTGACCGATAAGAAAACAAATTTTTCTATTATTAAATAAATAAAAAAAGTTCTTTATAACAGTATTATATATTCAATTCAAAATTAATACTGCATTTGTGATAATAATAAAATGCATGTATATAGAGTACTCACTCATTTTCTTTCATTATTTTTTTTGGTGACTTTCTTCATTAATAATAAATGCACTTTGTTCATTCATATTCACGCACACAACGCCGTGTCGAAGACTGCCGAACTGAAACGACGTTAGACGATGCACGGCCTTCAAGCCACACCTCCTTGCGCATCGGAGTGGGGAGCGTGAGGTTTTTTCGTTACGGAATTTCTGGATTCGGTCCCCGCGCTCAAGGCCCGCGATAGAAGCTATGCAATAGCTTAAAAGCCGACTTACCGAATTTGTTATTCAATAATCACACTTTTTACATGAACATTGGCACGTACCTACTCGTAAATATGATTAACGGTAACAATTTTTGTCAAAATTAATCATGTTATTATTTAACAGATGGATACCAGAATCACCCCAATGGCTATTGTTTAACAGGAAAATAAGTCGCGCAGAAAAAGTATTGTTTGAGGCTGCTAAGATAAATGGACACACTCTATGCAGCCAGTTTAAAATACGACCGATAAATTATATAGTACGTCTGTAAGTTTTTAAAATATATCTTTACACAGATTATAAGCAAACAAATCAAGGGACTGTCGGGGGAGTTCACGATCGACCATTTTCTTTAGGAAACGTTATTTAGGGCGAATTCGACCAAAGTTCGATTAGCTACACTAGTGTTGTAACACCAAAAATGCTTCAGCTGTCAAATGCTTTCACGGCCAAAAATTGGCCGAGTACGCAGGATGCCGTCATTACAGCGGATTCGACCAATGAAATTTAAGCATTTATTGGTGTAAATGAGTAAAGTTAAAGCCATCATCTGTGATTTAAATAACAACGATTGATCTATTTTTTATGAATGAAAAAATTATCTTTACTTTCTTATCTTATCTATACACGATGATAAAACGAAGAATACAAATAGAAAAAACAAAAAAAATATATTTTTAATTTTTTTGTTTCTCTGTCTGTTCCTCTGTTTGTCTGTTTGTACGGGCTAATCTCCGATGAGGCTGGACCGATTTCAAAGAAATTTTGCATGGTGATGCCTTATATCCCTGGTCAACATCTTAGATACTTTGTATTCCGGAAAATTAAAGGGTTCCCGTGGGATACTTGAAAAACCATAGTAAACGCGGTCGAAGTCGCGGACAACAGATAGTTTTCTATATAACAATTCAAACCTACTCGACCGCGACATCCTCTATTGAAAAACAACTTAATATTAAGGTTTAAACCTTACCTACCGCTGTTTATAGAATATGGGTATCAACTATCACCACAGATATAAATTAACATAGATAACGCAAGTGCCTATAATGATTTGTGTATTGAAACCAAGCGTGTCAACTTTTGATCGTCTACTGTGACGTCACAGTCGAAATTTTTAAGACGGGAGATGCCGCCGGTGTCCCTCCACAATCACACGAGGCATTTTTTTAAGTTTATGCAGCAAATCGGACGCACGCAGACTAGATAGCAGCGGCCAACCCCGACGTATTGTCGGGGTTTTTGGGCACACGCAGTACAGGTATTTGGTACATCTATGTAAATGTATATCTGTGGATTTCACTTTAAATGCAAAAATATACAGCAAACTTGTAAATAAAAACCGCCTTTCAATTAATATAGAGCAAAGACACGTAACGTAACCTCTCTTCAACATAAAGTTCACAGGAATAATCAATAATATTGGCGTCAAAAACTGAAAATTGCACTTAAAACACACCTAATTAATATAATATTTCCTAATAAATATAATATATTACATTAATGAGGTTATTGTGTATACTGACTACCATGAATAGTCAGTATTCATTTAAAATATGCGGCAGTTTTGCGCGTTCCTCTCTAAACTCGGTATCATAACAGCTATTCACCTATCTAATTACGAACTATGGCTTAGGACAGGCTCTGTTCAATATCGAACTCACGGAATATGAACCGCTTCGCTTCAGATTATGACTACGTACCATTACGGTTGCGACTCATAAATATTGTGCTATTTTTTTATCTAGGATAGTTTTTTATAGGATTAACAAAAAGCCATACTAATCAAACCAGTGGTTGTTAGGAATAAAGCTAATTTTATTACAAAATAGTCCGTACTGTAAAATAAGTGATGTAGATACTGTTTTTTAGATAATAATTTAGACTATGACCGTACATGTTTGTAATGAAAAATGTGGTAAACTGCAGAATATTACTCAAATTAGATATCTATCTTTTTATTTTTAAACTTCAATGACGTTGTAGTTTATGACATTTTTTTAATTGTTGCTATGTAAAGGGAGGGTAGAAACTTGCTGAGTTTCTTGCCCGTTCTTCTCAGAACAAGGCCTCCTGGTAGTTTTGTGAACGGATGGCGTAATTTTTCTTTTTCACGAAATATTGTAAAATGTTTATGACATTCATAAGCATGCTCTAAGACGCATCTAAACTGAATAAATGCTTTTGATTTTGATTTTTGATTTTTTTAAGCAAAAGTCACATACAGTTTCTTGCTTCTGTGGTCCAGCTTTGTCAAATAAATAACCGATAATTCTCCTTTCAGGCTTATAACTGTTTAGATGAAACACGAACATGTGCTGAAATATTATCAACGTACAACATAAGGGTGCTAATTTTTGTCACCATACTCTCGTGGTGCCTGTTCTCATTTCAATGGAGCTATTTGTATGCTAAAGTGTATGCCAGCGACCCCAACCGAAGCCTGGTGTTGCTGCTTACTTTCATCATCATATTTTCCATGCTAACGATGTTATTATCGAAGAAGTTATTGTTGAAACATTTGCTTCTGTTCCACGTTCTACTGTTCGGTGTGTCCGCCTGCATTGAGATATGGATTGGTCATGTAAGTACTTGACTTATCGTATACACAATGATAAACCATGCACTGCCCTAGTAAAGCTAATGCAGTCGTTAGTAATGTTTGTTGTGGGTATGTCATTAGTTAGATATAACGTATGTGTTTATTTACACTCTATTAACTTCCATACACTAATGACTAATGGGAATTGAGGAGTTCGGTGGCGTAATAGTTAGTACGCTTTAGTTTTCGATATCAAAATCAAAGCTACCTTCGCCACGATCAGGTTTGGACGGTTGACCAAATTTTTGTAATTTCGAATTTCTCCCTGCTTCGGGAGGCACGTCGATCCCGGTCTCTATTACAGCCGCTTCTACCCACCAACCCGTATTGGGCCAGCGTGGTAGATTACCGAAGTCAATTCGGTAAACACTACGAGTATCATCACAGTATAGAAATAGCACTACTAGGTAAACCTATACAATCCACTGTTAACTATATTGAAAACGGTTTCAGATTGTAATAACGATTGATTGTTGACTAGCTGTTGCCCACGACATTGTCCGCGGTTACTATGGTTTTTTAACTATCTCACGGAAACCCTTTAATTTTCTCTCAAAGTCTCAGCCCGATCGGTCTAAAATTAACAAAGTTTCATAAAAACTTTCATCCCCTATTTTATCCCCTTGGGGGTAGAATTAATCAAAATGCCTACGTCATAACATCTACCTGCATGCCAAATTTAAGCCCGATCCATCCAATGGTTTGGGCTGTGCGTTGATAGATCACAATGTCAGTCATTCACCTTCGAGTTATATACGAGTACCTATATACTCGTAGATGGTTCACTTTGTAAAGTAGTGCCATGATTGTAATTTGTATACCAAATAGGACCTGTCCTTAGCCTATACAAGTCCTGGGCACATGCCTTCCTCATGGAGAAACACACGAGGAGTATGGCCCGTAACACTACCACGCTGGGCCAATGCGGGTTGGTACTTGTACAAAGTTTGGTCACCCATGCAAGGCAATACACATGACAGCCAAGCTCCCTTCATCTCACCTGATGGTAAGTTACGATAAGACCGAAGGTGGAAGCGAACTTCACCTGTATTCCTCAACAACTGAGGAAAGCCAAAGCGTACTAACTGCCATCGACCTCCTCTACAGAATACACATACATACAATCACGCCTGTAATCCCTAAAGGGGTAAGCAGACTCCAACGAGCACCGGTTCCTTAAGACCACATTTAGCCGTACAAAAATTGGGTTAAATCAGATGAAAAATCGTGAAATAGTAACAATAGTGGAAAGAAAAGACCGAGAGTGAAAGAGTAACAAAAATATAATGGTCTACAATATAATGTAACCAATTTCTTGATTGTCAATTTGGTTTTCCTTTCAGACCACAACGCCAAAGTTCCTGTTCTCCTCCATAGCCCTCTCATCAGGTCTGATGGCGTACGCTATCCTCCTGAACATCACTCCTCGCCTTTTCGCGATCAGGATCCGGGCGACCTTGCTAGGCTGCTGCTACGCCACCGCCCAGCTGGGGACGATGGTCAGCTACCTCCTCTTCGTGCTGCAGCCGCTGAACAATATCACCTACTTCGCCACGGAGATCGGCGTCACCTTGTCTCTGACGACGCTGTGTCTGGTGCTGGCCGATGTGGATGGCCGGGAGCTACCAGATGTGGTGGATGATATGGATTACTTTTCTGAGTATGCTTCGAGTTCAATGAAAAAAGAACCAGTTGACACAATGTTTTTTACATACATACAATCACGCCTAATCCCCGAGGAGGTAGGCAGAGTCCAAGGAACACTGTGTTCCTTAATACCACATTTAGCTATACAAAAATTGGGTTTGGTCAAATGAAAAATCGTGAAACAGTAGTAAGAAGTGGTAATACGCCCTTACTTGCCTTTTACGACATGCTAGACAAGAAAAGCAGTTGGTACATTATTTTTGTGTCCCGGACCAACACGGGACCAACAACATTTCATAGGTAAACTTAAAATGAAACCACTATTAACGCTATTTTTGAGGTTCAATTTAAACTCGTATTTTTAACTGCGAATTCCTCGACTAGGTACCTATGCTTTTTTTTGTTGACGGGGACAAAATCCTGTTTACGGACATTACCTACCGCTGGCTAGGCGATAGGCGTGTGTGGGACGCGATCAGATTACCACTGAGAATACCCAATAAAACTCCCCGATATACCCATCCAAGCCCTACTACGGTAACGACTCGGGCTCTGCCGACTCCTCCACGACACGGCGCGCCTGAGCCGAGATCCGCGCCTTTAGTGGCACCCTCAGGACGTCCGCCGATCCCCAAATCCGGCTCGAACGCCCTGGAGGCTCTCCCTCGAAGCGGGACCCCTAGGGGGGATGCCTCCCAGAGAGAACCCCTTCAGTGGTGGTTCGCCACTGCAAGCTTGAGGACCCACCACAGTTCTCGCCTTCATTAAAAAATCCGGTGATATCTAAGTAGCCGTCAGAGGCATCAGTTAAGGGCCCTTCAAAGGGCTCTCCCAAAGTAATTCCCTGCTTTCATATCAGTAGGAGTCTCAATTTGTTTTGAATTCTGTGGTAGGGGTATAAATATCACATAAGTACAAAAGAATCTTATCGATCGAGCTTATCAAGAGGCCGCTTTACATATTTTTTCCATAGGTGAGAATCGATGTAAAGTATTATGCGTGTTTTTTTTATGTAAAGAGGGGGCCAACGGGCGGACGGCTCACCTGATGGTAAGTGATTACCGCCGACCATAGACATCTACAACACCGGAGGATTTGCAGATGCGTTGCCGACACATAAGGAGGGAATACACTTTTTTTTAATAGTTATTTTCAATAGGTTATAGTGGCAATTAGTTATAACTACCTGCTCCTTTTCGGTCTATTTAGGCTATCAGAAATAGATTGACAAGAAGTCTCAGCAAAAAACCTTACCTAATTCTTTCCAGTTTATCGAAGCCTCTCCGCTGGGCAACACAGAAAACTAACTCCGCATCTAACGAAGAGATTGAAATGAGGATTTACTCCTTCGGCAGCACGGCTCGCGAATCACATGGTCATTCCTTCGAACGCCTGCCGCCACGGAGAATTGGAATCATAAAATTCTGGAAGAGCTTAAAGAAAAGGTTACGAAATGTATTTCCGTTGCGTAGAAAATAAACGCCTTACTTTAAACTACTACTTACTTACCTACATAGGTAATTCAACCTAACATATTATTATTACTTATATATATATTATTAGTTTTTAACAACCTAATAGATTTTGTAGTTAACCTACCGACTTATAGAAATAAATATTTAATCAATATTCTTCACGATGTAGCGCCATCTTGTGCTTATATTTTGAGAAAGTATACCAGATACTTTCACGAGATGGCGCTAGTTGTCTCTAAAATTCGTTCCAACAAAAATATTCTTCAATTTTACACAGTAAATAGAACCAAGTTTTATATAATACCTACACGCATAGAGACCCAAATTGGTTCTTCGCATCCCTGTCTTTGTCTTTCGGCACAAACATTTTAGATTCGATCGAAAACATCACTGTAAAGTGTTATTTACTTTTCGGAAACATTTATACAGCCCGACCAGAAAAATAAAAAACCTCACCATACTGCGGAAAGTTAATTGAACTAATTTATTTTAATGGCAACAGTTATTTTGAAATTTAGTTTATTTCATTTCATTTTTATTGTTTTTTGCATTAGAATTCTTAAGATGTTAACATTGACTAATAATAACATGGAAATATACTTAAATAAATAAATATCTTCAGACACTCACACCTATCAACTAGCCCTATTTTAATCAACCTTGTGTTACGGACGGATACCTACTAAATTACGGATAAATAAGTATATTTAATAGATAAGTACATGTAAATATCTGAATATATTTAAATATATATAAACATCCAAGACATGAGAACAAATGCCTGAATTCATCACCCAAACATTTACTCCCACCGGGGATCGAACCCAGAACCTCTCGAGATGGCGACTCCTTGAGACTGGCATACAGACCACTCGACCACAGAGGTCGTCAAGCCTCTTTCTTATGCGTCTTACGTCAAACGTCTTACAATTATGAATGGCAACGCAACAATTAAAAAAAAAACCCTTAACCAACCTACCTACATTACGAAAAGTTAAAAATACAACATGTAACTCAGATTGTCCGATAAAAACATTATTTTTTATTCTAGACCTACATTTGTGACATAAGGTCGAAAATCTATGCAGAGTATTGCAGAGTGAAAAGAATTTACTAAACAATCAACATCGACATGTGTTTATCGTTAACTTAATGTTTGCACTCCATACAATATTAGGTATTGTTTGGCCGCGCATCGTGATAAGACACGCAAATTCAGTTACAAAGTGAATATAGGCCCTTGATAAGTTGTAACAAAATATTCCGACAGTTGCTTGATAAAACATTGTTGAATCACCTTCATTCTCGGAGTTATCGCAGTGCGCACAAACCGAAATAGGCTGTAAAATGCAAATACGGATACCAAGTCCTGACCAAGTCCTTTTAAAATTGTGACAGGCAAGGTCTTTATCTTCATCTCACCTGATGGAAAGTCACGATAAGACCAAAAGTGTGAGCGAGCTTCACCTGTATTTCTTAACAACTGAGGAACTGGCTATCTTACCTCTAATTTCCGGGCCACAACAATGCTTTATAATATTGTTATTATGGCGACAGATTTAGGTAAGACGGTGGTAGCCAGGCGGGCTTAGAAGCCCGACCACAAACGAAACCGAGCAAGAAAACTCCTGTCCCCGTGAGAAATTGAACCCCGGACCTCCCGATCAACACCTGGTGATATCAGCCACTAGACCGGGGTGGCGGTTAGATCTGTTCAAAGTTCTTAAATATTGTAAGTAGGAAGTTAGGAACCACTACATTGCCATTTCCCAATTTAAAAATGTTGGTAGGTAATTAAACCTAATACTTATTAGTTTTTAACAACCTAATAGATTTTGTAGTTAACTTACCGACTTATAGAAATAAATATTTAATCAATATTCTTCACGATGTAGCGCCATCTTGTGCTTATATTTTGAGAAAGTTTACCAGATACTTTCACGAGATGGCGCTAGTTGTCTCTAAAATTCGTTCCAACAAAAATATTCTTCAATATTACACAGTAAATAGAACCAAGTTTTATATAATACCTACATGCATAGAGCCCCAAATTGTGTCTTCGCATCCCTGTCTTTGTCTTTCGGCCCAAACATTTTAGATTCCATATATTACTACTTCCATACTAATGTATAGATCCGAAAGTGAACCTTGGTTATTTCTTCTTTAACCGAAGGGCATGTAGGTAGGTATAAAGATAGCAATGAGAGTAGAGGAAGCGAAAGATGTGTGCCTGAACCGCAGTAAGTGGAGAGCTGTAATCTCGGCCTACCCTACCGGCAGACTTCATTCTATGAAATGAAGTCTTGATAATCTAAAAAACAGATACCTTTAGGGACTACTCACACCTTTTCAGCTACATTCAACGTTTGTGCATAGAAAAATTTTGTATGTAACTTATTCAGCTTTCCGCGTCTGTTCAGTTGCGTAAGCATCGTTTACCAAAATCATTATTTTATACTTAAAGAAAAACGCTGAATGGAGCTGAATAAGTGTGAGTAGTCCCTTATTGTAAGTAAATAATAGGTATTGTAAGAATGCTTACTGCATACAGAAAAAAATTCTTAGACTCATAAAATTTGGGGGTCATTAAACACGATTGACATAGTAAAGATGTTTTAAAGAAAAGGATAGTTGTAGGGTCACCGGGTAAACGGTGGGTCACTTTTTTTTGGACACTCATGTCTCCAAAACTATCAGTCAGATTGGCGTCAAATTTTGATTGATGTATTGTGTATTTTATCAGCTTGCAGAATATAACTAAATTATTGGACCTGCAGCAATGAGATCAGAGCAAATAAGATATTTTTAAAAGATTAAAATTTACCCACTGTGTACACTGGGTGGTTAACTGTGAATCACCCCCTGGTTAACAATGGGTCTAGGTGTTTTTGTAGGTAGTAAAAAGCATTTAATTTATAAAATCATATATTTTTAAAACGATTAAATCGATACTTTGAAATATCTTAAAACTTAAAAAGAAAAACGAAAACATACCTATTGATTTTTAGTATCATATGTATAAGATGATTCTCTTTTGTTAAGGCGCAGTACGCATATAAATATATTTATTAGGTCCTTATCTATGAAATTGGTGTTTTGTATGGAGATTTTGGGGATGTCTGCATTTTCCATACTAACATTGTTTCAGATTTCTCCACAACGACAAATCCAGAGATAATAATATTTGGCATGTATCATTAGACAAGCTTTAGCAATATGTGTGTGAACACGCTTGATAAAAATTATTCATCGTTTTTATGTTAATGCAAATCAAATGATGTATTCGGGAGGCAGTTAAAAATAATTGTCTGTGTCTAATTTTAACACAATTAAACTTACAAAAAATTATCAAATTAAATAATACGAGCTCAAATATATGGTCTATTTTTAGAAGAGGCAATTGTTTTATAAGAATGTTCTGAAACTTAATAGTTACGGACAAATTGCAAAGACAGAATAAAAACACCAATTTCATAGGTAAGGACCCAATAAAAATAAAAGTCGACCTTCTGTCGTAATAAAAAATAGGAATCGACATTATGGTTTTTAAAATTTATAAAAAGAAAAATGAAATCATTACTTAGACTTTTTGCAGTGTCTTAAAATTATTCTCTCGTGCCAAGGCACTGAGCTTATGAGAAAAAATGTGAAAATGAAATCAAACTTCTCTCCTCACATCATTTGAGAAAATAAACATTTCTTTCCTTTTGCATTTGATCCTCCGTATGAGTACCTATTTTTTTTTTGTTTTATTTCTGCTCCTTCTGTAAAAAAATATATTATTTTTATAAAAGAATTGACTTCTTTAATAAATTATTGCTATTTCCTGTATATTAGTTATGTATTACGATTAATCGCTCCAAAAACCATGCTCATCGCCTTAACAACAAGTACACAGTGAGTCGCGATCCACTGTGTACACAGTGAATCAGACCTACCCTTGACCACAGGCCGACTTTAAATGCAAACAAGAATAAACACGTTAAAAATAAATAGCTAGTCAACTATTTATGTGATATATTACAGCATATTAACAAGGTCAAAGTGGGGTAATACAATTTAATCGATATCTATTATACATTAGCAAATATAAAAAAAATTACAACTCACATTTCAAAATATTTTAATAGCGTCGCAAAAAAATCAAGCGCCGTACGTCGACAGATGAGCGCGGCCGCGCGGGAACAAGCCGAGAAGGGATTGCGTGCGTAGGATCGTTTGTGTGGGTACAAACGGCAGTGTTACCTGTATTGGTTTTGTTAAATGTGTGCTTGACTCACTGTACCCAACTGACCCACCGTTTACCCGGTGACCCTACGTTACAGCGTTATCACAGCATCCCTCGTAACACAAGAATTCTATTCCGATATCACTATAGTAGATTACCTAATATTTAATAATTAGGCGACAATAAACATAAATTGGACTGTAAACATAAATTGAACAAGAAAGCTAGTTAATAAAAACTTGGTAAATATTACTCTAGTGAAGATAACGGTATGATAAAAATTGTCATTATGCGTATTTCTTATGCTTACCACACCTAGACCGAATCATTTTGAGACTATACATACTTAGATAATGTTGCGATGGATGTGTGGAGTCACAAGAATGGACAAGATCAGGAATGAGTATATTAGAGGAAGTTTGAAAGTAGCAGTGACGGAAAAGATTCGGAGCAATAGGTTAGCGTGGCATGGACATGTGATGAGGAGGGATGAATGCCACATTACGTTCTATGTATTATTATGTGCAATAAAGTATATATAAATTAATAAAATAAGAAGGATGCTGAGCATGGATGTGAAGTTTGTCTTCTTCTTGCTTCTTTCTTTCTTCTTCTTTAGTCTTCCTCTAAAGAAGCGATGGATTGAATGCGTGAAGAATGATATGAGAATAAAAGAGTTGGATGCTGAGCTGACGAGTGACAGAGGAGAATGGAAGAAGAAGACATGTTGTGCCGTGCCGAGAGTGGGAAAAGGGCAAGAAGAAGACAAACTTAGATTATGTAGGTAATAAAAATATGATAACATGCACGACTCCAGTACCGGGGCTAGTATTCATATTCATAACAGGCTTTTGCCCTAACCGGATTCAAAAACCCAGGACCTCGAGAAAGTCGACACTTAGGCACTATGAGTTAGCGTGTTCCACCTTAGATCACTTCGGCGCTTTCCATCAGGCGAGATTGTGGTCAAACGCACTCAAAATTTCATAAAAAAAAAAACTTCAAACCTACATGAGAGCTTGTTGTACATTAGCAGAATCAAAACATTGACATGATATAAAAATTCAAAATAATATATTTTGCCTATTATCTATAGATAATCGGTGATTTCTGATTTTAAATGCCAAACTACATAAATATTGAGCAATTTATATACATTTATTGTGTTTTAGTCTAGAAAAGATATAATTGTAAGCATGTTTCAAAAAGGTAAATAAAAAGGTTAATTAGTTGGTAACATAGTGCATGTTGCCAGTAAAAATACAGAATACCTACTACTTTTAATGCAGAACTTAATTTATGTTTGCAATATTCGTCCCATGAGCAGTGATAGGACAACATGAAAATAATTCAGGTTTTCAGTTAGTTGCTGGCGAAGTGATTTTTCAAGCTCGTCAAAGACAAACAAACGTTCTAAGACAAAAAAGATTTAAGTAAGTAAAACATGGTATTAAAATACAAACACGACAACTGTTTCAAACATTAGTATAATTGCTTTCACAGTCCGAAATTAATCAAAGAAATGTTTAACTTAACTAAAATATAAATTAAAATTTAAGTAAATAGCAGGCACTATTCGAAATTACCATTATAAACTATAAACAAATGCAAAACTGTATACATATAAAGTATGACACTCTTTTTATAAAAAATAAAAAGATGAAGGGTGTTAAACAAGAAGACATTTAGATTTTCTACATTGATTATTGATTGCACTTTATTATTGCATTGAACATAAAATGTTTGTAAAATTGCTTCGCAATTCATTTTTTATAACATGGTACCTATAACATTATATAAATATATGAAATTATTGCTTCGATTTTCATATGTATGACCTAATTCATTATTGGATATAGTTTATTTTCTTCGTTGACGAGTTCTTATTCACTATCCACCCTATAATACCGGTAAATTTCTACTTCAACTTATAGGACTACAACTCGAAATTTTGCTAGATTTGTCTAACATAATAAATAAATGACTTTGTGGCCGTCAAAGTCTCAATCAATAGCGTAAAAAAATAATTTTGTACGACGCGAAGAAAAGTTTCTAAAAATGTTAAAAGTCAATAAATATATTAATGTGTCATAAATATTTCTAAAGATTGTATTTTTCGTCGATTTACAATTCCATTGCGCAATTGAATCTTTTTAAATAATTTTAGAGAGCTTTCCTATTAATTTCTAGACCAAGATATGTAATGGAAAATGGTAATCAGTAGGAAATAACATTAATAAATAATTGACATACCTACGTATTAGGTAATTCAAATCCGATATAAATTCTTGTAACAAAAATCGTCGTATCCATAGTCACAATTTAATCCCTAGTCTATCTTATGATAATCATTAACTCAATTATTAAATGGTCAACATAAAATATAAAATTTCCGTTAAAAAAAGTAAACACATTTCACTTCAAAAATTAGTTGTAAGGAGGGTACTGACTGAGCAAATGTGAAGTTAATATTTCAAAATGGCGGCGTTTTACAAAACTCCCTGATAAGTTTAGTTGGTCATGCCTTAGGGGGTAGTGTAGAAAATAGTCAGGAGTAAGAATTAAAATTCACACTTTACATCACGATTGTTCTGAGCACCAGCAAAAATAACCAAAAGTCTAAAAGATTTATTATGCCCTGATTATAATTCATTTTGCACATGACAGTGTTTTAAAGAACATGGATTTTTATTTAATTATATCTGCTGATAAGAGATTCTAGAAACTTTACTGCAAAAAAATTCCTACCTACCCTTAATTATACTAAATTAACATTTTAAACTTAATGTACTTCATTAATTTGTAGATTTAAATAAAAATCATATAAACTCGAAAGAAAGCAATTAAAAATTTAGGAACTTTCCAAGATAACTAGTCGGATGCGCAAGTTATTATAACTTTGGTCGCTATGGCAATAGAGTACTTATTATAAGACGGACAAATTTCAAATTAATTCCACAAGCAAATTAGACTTTGTTATAATAGTGTAATAAACACAATAACAACACTGCTTTTGAGATTGTAGATACTGATAGCTACTACAGTTACAATGTAGGTATGTCCTCAGTCAGATAGTACAGTCTCGTGCAAAAAAATGTATACACTTTTGACAGTTCGTGACTCTTATTTAGTAGCTAATAAAGATTATTACCTGTAAAATTTGTATACATATTTTTGCATGTGACTGTAAGATTTAAAAAAATGTTTTACTGGTAGTTTTTAATTATAGACAATGCGTAACAACGTTCATAAAGAGAAAAGAATGTTAAATTCATTCACAACACTATCATATCAATAATTCGGTCAATAATAAGATAGTCAACCCCAATCGTACCAATGTTCCATAAATGGATACAGAGATTCGTTGAAAAACCAACTTTATGTGTAACATAATAAATGCTAACTTATAACAATAACAATTCACATTAAATTTCTCACACATTTAACAGAATATCTGTAACATTAAGTATTTAGACACACAAACCCTGCATTTACCTAGCTACTACAGAGAAGTGCCAACCGCTCTATATTGGAGATAACTAACTATAGAACTACATTTAAATTTTCAAAAATATATTCGAATTTTGCTACACACTTAATTGAATTATCACACCACTCATTTAGGCACAGACATTTTATAAAATACCGCGTGCGGTATTAAATTTATCACATCCCAATATTCATACACCTAACAGTTATAACTATGGAAATGCCTCGTTTTACTTAAAAACTACCGTAAAAGTAAAAATTATTTACTCTGGCAACATTACGCAGGCTGCAGGTGATCGCCATCTTTGTGGTTGCGGTCAGCAGGACCATTTTCTGAAAAAGTAAATATTTTACATAAACATTGATTACATTTAAAATAGACCAGATAATATTTTTTTAATGATTTGAAGTTAATAATGACATCCTACCTAATGAGCTGGTCGGATAACGAAATAGCTATTCTAAAATAGAAAAGATATGTTTAATGGTGAAACTAATTGTGTTAAGTACTTTTTGTTTACTCTTGTGAAGCACTACAGATCCATTTAAGAAAATTTGATTAACCATTTCATTCATTTTAAAAGGTAAATACCAAAAAAATATTTTTATTACTCTTTATTGATTGACTCTACTTATTTACTCTTCCGGCTATTTATCTTTAGAGAATTCTTAGAATTATATATCCGCAAGAGTAAATTAGATCACATTTATGCCACGTAATTAGAAATAATAAATGTAGAGATAACAAAATAATAATAATAAAAGAGATTAACACTTACCAACAAGTGCACCTCCCGCCGGTAAGTGTCCGTTAGTGTTATGTTCGTTCTCTTGATAACTATTTCGATAAAGCCGAACCAAAAACATCAGTGTAGCCCCAACTAAGGGCGAAATACCCGCCAAGACAAAAGGCAACACATAAGAACCATTTATGTTATAAAGATACCCTGCCACTGGCGGTCCAATTGACAGAGGGAATGCTGCTAGACCTAACATGCATCCAATTGCTTGCGCAGCATAAGCACTACCAACAAATTCGAAAGCGATAGGACCAATCAACGCAATAAAAGCACCATCAAACAACCCCATGCCTAAAGAAATAGCTACTAATAGAGGGAAAGATTGCACGAAAGGCAAAATAATTGTAAGCGTTCCAATCACGTAAAACGATATCTGCTGTAGTAATATCCTGTCCATTCCCGGTTTGTCCGCCAAGTAACCGAACAACAGTCTCCCTACACCTGAAGTTGCAGCGATGCATTGCAGCGGCAAATTTTGATTAGTCACTTCTTTAAAATTCTCTTCTATGTACGATTTTATATAAATATATGGTACAAAGTACCCGAATAAAGCTACGGGCATGCATAACGCCCAAGTCCTAAACTTCTTATTCTTCCAAATGTCCACATTAATCACAGTTGCGAATAAGGACTTCAAACTGTCTTCTTGTCGGACAGATTTTGTCGTTATAGTCAATGGTGTAGGGTTGAATAGCAGGCCACAAAAGGCAATGCCACATGTGAATAGTGCGAGGAGCCTGAACATCCAAGAAAGTCCATAATTCTTTATCATTGTGTCCATTATAATAGGCATGAAGAGTGTGAAAATTGAGCTGCCTATGGTGACAATACCATTAACTAATCCCAAATACTTTTTGAAGTAATGGCCCAATATGGCTAAGGAAGGAGTGTAGGCAAAAGACGCACCAAGTCCGTACATGATTCCGAATGTGAAATAGAGAGCATTTATGTGGTCAACGACAAAGGAGGATAATAGCAAGCCGGCTGTAGCGATGGTTCCTCCGAGGACTGCGGTCAGGCGAAGGCCCATGAGGCCAGTCAAGACTCCCGAGAGCGGCGACAGAAAGAATGTAGTCCCCATTGCCAAGGCGCCAACCAAAGCTGAAACAAATAAATTGTTCAATCAGTCACGTAAAAAATTTGGCTAAGGTAGTATAATTGAAATTTTATAATATACATTTGTGGAATTTTACATGAATAGTGGAGCCAGTTAATAGTAATTTTAGTAGTTGATTTATTTAGTTGAATTTGTTATCATATAAACTTTTATACATGTATTGTACCTAGCTTCACACAGTTTTGTATCTAGCTTCACACATGTATTGTATCTAGCTTCACACAGTATTGTATCTAGCTTCACACATGTATTGTATCTAGCTTCACACAGTATTGTATCTAGCTTCACACATGTATTGTATCTAGCTTCACACAGTATTGTATCTAGCTTCACACATGTATTGTATCTAGCTTCACACAGTATTGTATCTAGCTTCACACATGTATTGTATCTAGCTTCACACAGTATTGTATCTAGCTTCACACATGTATTGTACCTAGCTTCACACAGTATTGTATCTAGCTTCACACATGTATTGTATCTAGCTTCACACATGTATTGTATCTAGCTTCACACATTCACACAGAAATCTACACCATATTGCAGTGTAAAATGATATCTATCGGTTTGCGGTTTAAGGATTGTATATTTCGTTGAATAGTAACCACAATTTACGTTTCGAATTTCTCTACTTCATAATGCTTTTTGAAAGACATTAGGTAACTAACAGTTAATTTTGTCTTCGCTTTCTACTTATGGGTCTGTTTATTTGATCCGTGGTCAGGTTGACCAGTCGATTAAAATATGGACCAATGGCGAAAACGTATGATGTCGTGATATGACAGCTTGTCCAATAGTTGAATTTTCAAATATAACTAAAGTTAAATAATCATAGACAATTTATTTAACCACAACACGATGCTGGGATTAGTAAAATAGCGGCTGGCGGCACAGCTCATGTATATTGCTTCGAATTTTCATCGCTAATTTATCAATTTGTCAAGTTGACGTAACGCATTTTGGCGTTTCCATTGGCGCTATTGGTGTAGATTTTAACTATTGAAGTAACTATTACTACGGATCAAAAAACTCGCCCTTTAATAAAGTACTAATAATTTCAAACCTACTAGGTCTACTACAAAGGAGGAATTCTTTCACGTATGAACGTTCGGTTCGTGAAAACATTTACGAAATTAGGAACAGTCGACATCAAAAATATCTTTACAATTGAATGCCCTAAAAATATCTTTAAATTTAAATAATAGACAGAGTTACAAATACTTGCTTACAAGGAAAGTGAAACTTTAGTCTTTTAAAAAGAATTATGTTTACAGCCTTTCTTCCATACAATCATTGTCACGCAATTTTACACATAAATCTTTATATTAAACGTTCAAGAACCGTATTTACAATCATAATTCCCTAAATATGTTTACATTAAAAGAAAAACCCACCAACCCACATTGGGCCAGCGTGGTGGTGTTACGCCCCATATTCCTCATGTGTTTCTCTATGAGGAAAGCCTGTGCCCAGCAGTGGGACGTATATAGGCCGAGAACGGACGATAAAAAGAACTCTTGAGGCTTTACGTTCAGGCTTCCATAATCTTTTTTACACCTCTTGCTACATAAATATCTTAGCATATCCAAGCTACCATTCCCATTTTAAATAATGACATTCATCGAAAACAGAACCATGTTGTCAAAATATCTATTGGTCTCTCTTTCTCTTACTATGTCTTTTTCACTGAGAACATATCAAGAGACACATTTTGTTTCTTGACATGGTTTCAGTTGTTGCCGCTCTTTCAAAAAAGAAAAACGACAACATCGCATATTTTATGATGAAAATATGTGAAAATTGAGAATAGCTCAATTCTTCATAATCCCCGTACATACTTATAATTGTATATACACCTCAAGTAAATTAAATATTTCATTAAATTTTCATGTTTTGAATTATATAAATATTTCAAAATATTTACAACTAACCAAAATTTTTTACTAGTGAAAAATTGGTTGTTGATTACCAGATTGATTCATACATACATTTATTTTGTCCTTTTTGAGGCTAGAGCCCGAAACTAAATGTTTAAGATTGCCATTGAGATTGTTATTACTGTGATATATCATTACCAAAGTGGTATGCTTAGGATCAGCTGATCGTAAAGCATGAGGTGTTCCATATAACGTAAACATATATATGGACATGAATTGGAAATATTATTCTTGAATGTTTAATATAAAGATTTATTTGTAACGTTGCGTGACAATGATTGTATGGAAGAAAGGTTGTAAACATAACTTTGGAGTATCGATTGAAAAGATGAAACTTTCACATTCCTTATAAGCAAGAATTTGTAATACTCTCTGAGAACTTATTGAAATGTAAAGATATTTTTGGAACATTCAATGCAAAGATATCTTTGACGTCGACTGTACAATGACCATTGTCCTGTCACTGTTCCCAATTTTATTTTGGGTCAGTACTAAATGTCCTGCTCTATCATTTGGTACATCAACTCACCCAGTCGTTTTTTTACTAACAAATTTCTACGCTTCTTTCTTTGGTCTACTTCTATCTAACCAGTAATTAGGTAGAAATGAAAACTGTCCCCATGTAAGAGTGAGAGAACCTGTTGCCATGCAAAGGACACAATGTTAGAGCTACGATATTAGGAATAAACTCAGTAAGGTCACGTAGCAATCTCTTAATTGTTTTAGTTGTACCTTTTCTATATCATATTATTTTAGCAATACACCGCACACGAAGAAACATTTTGCAAAGACTGCATACAATGTTAAGTATGTAACAAAGGTACTATTAATAACAATTATTATTAGTATATGTTATAGGTGCCAAATGCTACTCTCTTATAAATATGCTTCTTCAGCAAATCGAACAAAAAATTGTAGGTAACAGACGGAAATCATTGGTGGCTGTGGTAACAGCTAGTAAAATAAAGTGCTTAGTGGGACTGTAATGGCTCCTCCAGAAACATTAAGAGAATTTCTTTCACGTTGTCGAAAGTTCTAAATTTGTAGTCACCAGTCAAAGATGTCAAGTGACATACAATGTCTCGTAATTTAATCAGGCCACCGGCCGTTTGCCACAAGATAGGCATCTTTCTATCTTTAAACCACGCTTGGACAAAGACACTTCTGTCAAGTTTCCTAAATCATCAACAGTTCTCCAGACAATGTAGTATTGTTAAGATATTCTCCAACTAGAATTTTCATCTTGAGCTTGCTAATGCATTTAATATTCATGAAGTCTTAGTCACAATCTCAGTTGATGTGAATAAATGAGCTACATATTTTTAAGTCTAAATTAGTTTAGCTTTATATAGGTACTAACAGTACTTATAAGAGATTGCAGTTGCATGTTTAACAGACTCTCATTATTTACATGATAATTCTCATTGGCCATTGGATGATAGCAAAAACAGATGTTTAGTCAGGTAATTGGATGGTATTATAAAATGTTTAGGCATACAAGTTTTACATTTAGAAAGCTTCTAATCACAATTTCATTCAATCAAAGATTGTAGGTTAGGTACCCAAACAATTACCGGTTAGCATGTCAATGCTATAGATAACGTAAAAATATCCATTATGTTTTGCAAAAACGATGCACGAAATTCAGTATTTAACACCAGCTCTCTGGAATCATGTTGTCGTTCATTTACACTAAAGCATATGCCGATTCCAAAAATAGCTTTTACTCCGAACAATAAAGTTTGAGATACGGATAAAGTTTTAAAAATAAACATTCAAGTGTTTTGATAAATGAAATTATCGAAAATATTTAACAATCTGACAATGAGTCGTTGATTGAATCAGATAAGTCTTGTAGAACTAAAATCCACTTGCAGCAAAATTATTTGAATCCCAAATTTGTTTCTCAAATAAAGTCTAGAATTTGACATAGCGTTTAGGAGAGGTGAGTTTTAGGACTAAATTTAGTTTGATTATAGATTTAAAATTAACTGCAAGTGGGCCTTAGAGACAGAAAACGAATCAATTGATTGATAAAGAAGCGCATGTGAAATTCGACAATGATGAACCAGACAACAACGATGCGTCTAAAGAATAATGAAAGGTAATAAAAGCGACCTTCGACGGGGGCGCCGCCGGCCGGCGCGGCGCCTATTTCTTACTATAACTACGAGTCTGCTATCGCACAATCTGTTTCTAGATTCTCTATCTTTAAGAGTGATCTTGTGTATCAACGTTTGAGATTTTAGATTTGAATGTAGAGACGTTAAACTAATTGGAAATCGCATTTATATTTACAAAACACAATTTTTAAACAAATGGAAATTTAAGTCTTGTGAGTTTATTAATACTTTTTCTAGATCTGCCACGTACTGGATTAAATAAAAATATTTTTGACTGAATGGGACCTTGCACTCTAGTATTTTATGTGTTATACTACTGCTATTTATTATTTGTGTATAATAAATAATTAATTAAATATGCGCAGTTGAAAACATTGTTAGTTTCTTTGTTGCGCGAAAATCTTTAAAGCATTTAATTTTCTTAGTAAATAAAACATAAATACGATATTTATGGTCTCCTGAGCATAAAACCAAAGTGGTCCATGTTGCATATATCTTGCAGATTTTTTCTTAATTAATTTGTTACAGAAATTTCAAGGAGTTAAATGTTCTTGGAGCAACCGTTTATTATTATGTCTAGAATAATATCGTCGATATATTTTATTGAATGAACTGCCATTTCGTTTTTGGTTTTTTAATTTTAGTCCTTTTCGTGTAGCCTTTTGGATGTAGAATAATTAGATTGAGTCAGCCGACTCATAAATTTCAGTTCTCGTTACTGTGCAATTTCGATCTATTTAAAACCAATTAGTCAATTGATTACATCTCATTGCAGAATCTAGTCCAATAATTTAGTTCCTTCTGGATTATCTTTGTATTTGACATTAATGAAATCACTCCTATTACAACAAAGTACATTAAACTTTGTACATACTATTTCAATATAATTAACACATTTTTATCAGCGGTGCTTTGGCTTTGTCACGCTTGAATTCATTTGATTATTTCAATAAGTCACACTTACATAATTTACTCAATAAAATTATTGGCGTATTTGCCAAATAAAAAGAGAATAATATAATATATTTTTAAAAAATATTAAAAAGAAATATTTTCGTAAACTTTTTTCAGGACAAAGTACTTTTGTGAACGGTTGATGTAATTATTCTCTTAAATGATTATTTTGAAAACGTTTTTAACATTCACAAGCATGCGCTGGGAATCTGGAACGCTTCTAATTGGGATAGTTTTGTGATTATAATTAATTTTATACCAGACTAAATATAGTTTTTGCATTGTATAATAGCAAGCTTCGCTTCGCTGTTAACGCCTTAAGATAGAGTCTAAATTCGAATGATTTAGGCGCTTTCCTGAATTGCAATATCTATACTTATTTCGAATTTCAATTTCGTGACGAACGACGCAATGTGTAAATTCTGATTAGACTATTCACATTTAACCTACTCAAGTATTACATAATGTTTATCGAACGATATGTGTAATGTAAAATGATAATTTCACTGAATATTTGGACTACGATAACAAATATCTTATCAGAATTACAATTATTCCGATGACCTATACATATATTGTCTACACCATTTAATTTCTATTTCATAATTATTATTCTTTTTTAATCTTTCTTATCATTTCTGAACTCTTTATATAATCTGTGACGCTATTGTAAGACAACTCAGAGTAAACAGAACTGGAGTAGCCTTTGTCTAACATTCCCCTCTGCCAAATGCACAAGCATCGGATGCTTGCACGTTTAATAAAACTAGTTGAGCCGCTATTTTGACAGCTATAACATTGTAAACGTTGCAGCGAACAGAGCTCCCGCAAAAATGCCTGTCTGTGCTGTTTTTTGTTGTAAAAATAAATAGAAAACATCGAGCATGCTAAAAGATGGTGTCACCTTTTATTTTTAATTATAATTTTTAAGATTTCATGATTATTTACTTCATTATTTCATGTTTTAGAATTCTACGATTTCAAATTTCGAACGCTAGTCTCGTGGGGAGTGCGGCTGTGACGTTGTCAAAACGCACACCCCACGTGACTATTTTAAGCGTGTGTGTGCGTGAAATTTAAATTTGTGTGTCGAATTATGCATGTGTGCATTTGTAAAAACGGCTGGCTTTGAGTGTAGTGGTAACCTCACCCCCCCGCAAGAAATGGCAGAAAAAAATGTTTGAGAAATTGACTAATGGCTACTCCAGGTCTGTTTACTCTTAGTAAGACAATGTATATTTTATCTATGGTCAATAAATTTACCCCATTCTCTTTCTCTTCAAACTTATGTACCAAGAAACTCATTGATGTATATACATCAATGAAGAAACTAGAGTTTTATTATTTTATTTCTAAAACTTATTATTATCCTTATGTTCATCACAAACATATATTCATTAATTCATCACTTTTGTTATGGAACAAAACTGATATGCGATAAACAAGGACACTAGGTAAATCGCAACTAATTCATGCCTGGAATACATGTGATAGTTCAAAGAATGGCTTCTGCCTCATAAAGGAATCACAGTAAAATTTTGTCACAGTATTCTATAGGAATTTGTGGGATAATGGTGGTGAGGTAATTCCTCGACTGCAAATTTTCCAATGGTAAAGTCCTCTCTAATAATCGTTTTCTTGCGTTATTGAATTACCTATGACATTAAGGATAGTTTTGTACGAAAGGATTTCATGTTCTATACGCACACACAGGAAACTGTTTTTTCCTGGATAAAGGCTGGTCAAGATATTGCGACAGTATAAAGAGCATTATCAAGTTGAGGTCATGAATTCTACGTCTCTAATCACATTTGAGAGAATGTCGTAGAAAAAAATCTTACAGTTGATTTTAAAATTAAAGTAACGTGTTTGGGCGCAAGCAAGAAAGCTGTTTAAAAAGGTTCCATTGCAAAAACTTTATAGATCTCTACAATTAAATAGCGCTGGACCTGATTTTATTTATCAAAAGCAATAAAGGCATTGTTACAAAAGTGATAATATTACTATTTATTACTTTAGCAGTTATCAAAACTGACGTATGAGGAGAGAATACAATTGACGTAATTAATTCTAGATTGATAACAAAGATTTACAGTTCCAGGATTTTAACAACACAATTAAACAATAAAGATTTCTAACAGAGCTCAAATATTCTGAACACTTATCAATCAGTATTACAACAACCTTTGCTCCAAGCATCCGATGTACTTTTAAATATAACATTAAAAATGACGCCATTATTAAAGCTGATAAAATTTTAAATGGAAGAGCTACACCGGAGCATAGCGTGTTATAGTAACATAAGACAATTTGATGTAAAGGGGGGATGGACCCCTTGCAGAGTTTTTGCCTTTATCTTCTCTTGACGAGGCCTCCCGGTAGTGAACAAGTATATAATTTGTTTGTTTTTGTTTTTGACGCGTCATAAGTGTAACTATTTCATTTCACATTTTCATAGCCTTTTAAAGGCCTCAAAGAATGT
The DNA here is from genome assembly GCA_910589355.1 of Parapoynx stratiotata. NCBI lineage: Eukaryota > Metazoa > Arthropoda > Insecta > Lepidoptera > Crambidae > Parapoynx > Parapoynx stratiotata. The sequence goes on along the minus strand of OU342468.1, from coordinate 1,248,587 downwards.
TAAAGCCACAAATATCTAAAATTCGAAATATTGTTTTATGGTTTCTCTGTAGAAACTTATTTTATATTGTCATGAATTTTTATATTGCACATTGAAATGTGCAAGGTTGTTCTGATCACACTGTTGTCTTTATCAACTATTGTTTTTGTATAAGTTAGCAGGACTTTAGATGCTATCGTACTATTCTTAATGAATTGTTTATATATAAATAAAAAAGCTGTATGTTTCCTTAATAAATAAATAAACTACTTGTTACCTAAATTTAATAAAGAATTTCATTTAATTTCATTTTATACCACCATTTCAAACAAAAAATATTTAACAAAACATAACTCAACACGCTTTTTTCCCCGAAGGGCTAGGCGGAGTTCGCCAGATATGTATTGTATAGTCCCCATGCAACAGGTGTAGTGCGCATGCACAGAGACCTACCACGTGAAACTACAGCGGCGAATCACCAATTTACTTCGGTCAACAAATTAGATACGATAAGCTACCGTCAGTTCCACAGACCGCAAATATTTATAATAATGCGTAGTTTATCGTACAACTAAGGTTCTGATCGGACTGTAACCAGTTGGCAATATTTTATCAGATTCTATTTGATGAACACTAATTTATGAAAAGTCAATAGATCATTATGCCACTCATTGACTTTGAAAAAATTCTGGCTTTGCTTAAATGACCTTCTTCGACTATTAAATAATGCAAAAGAGAACGAACGACCGCACGTTAAAAGAAATTATGGAATATTCAGGAGTGGAATAGTATTGAAAGAAGAAGCTTGAAAGAAGAAGCGCTGTCGGAGATAACAGCTCAACGTCTAATCAAAATGTTGATCAAATATTATCTTCTATTACCCGACCATTCCACAACATGTCTTCTTCTGCCTTTCTTCTCTGTTACTCATCATCTAAGCATGCACTTTCAACCTTCTCATATTAATTCGGATAGGTGACCAACATTTTCAGATTTAAAAGCGATAACCAGGGCGAGACTAGCTTTATTTAATGTCGAAATTTCTCGAGCCACTTACGTCATTCATTTCTGCGCATTTGTCGTTATTTAATAGAGATAGCATATCACGTACCTACTAGGCCTCATTTACAAATACATTTATCAGTGGGCAGTGGACCGCTAAATATGAGGTGCCGGGTTTGAATCTCGAGGGAGTAGATAAACTACTTGTGTGTTGAATACGTCCTCAGCCTAATACGTCCCACTGCTACACATGAGGAGTATACCTCATGTACGTAACACCACCACGCTGGCCCATTGCGGGTTGGGTAGAAACGATCACAAAAGCGACCGGGACCACCGGCTTAACGTGCCTTCCGAACACGGAGGAGTTCGAGATCACAAATATTTGGTCACCCATCCGCGGCCTGACCATGGTGAAAGCTGCTTTGATTTCGATCGATAGCCAATGCGTACGAACCACTACGCCACCGAGCTCCTCAATTGTTGAAAAGTGCCGAGAAAATAGTTCGTGTAAAAATATACACGACGCAGGGCCCGGATCGCGTTAAATACGAACGGCTTTACCGGAACCAAACCACTGTCGAAAACGTAATCCATCCACACTCGATGAGGCGACACGAGGGAACGAGTATGGAGTGTGGATGGTTGTGATTTTGTTCTGGTAAATACGTTCTAATAGACTAGTTGACTAATAACAAAAGTAATGAAAATAATGTGTCAAGCACATAGTATTTAGTACAAGGGTCCGAAATATACCAATTTCGATAAATATAAATAAGGGATTGCTGCAGAAATTCAATTTAAATATGTTTTATTTTTACCTATGCCAAAAACGCTATCCACCATGTTCGTGAATTTAGTTGAGTAACGCTTCATGTAAACAATTACTACGCATGGTCAAAATCCGTCAAACGCCAGTCGCAACCAATCAAGCATAACTGTCGGCTATGTTACGCATGCGTATTGAATTGTTTACAATAATCGTGACGCTGAGGCACAGATAATTCTAAGACCATCAGGACCGAAGGCATTTTTGACATTTAAGCAAAAACGTAATTTATAATTTAAAATTTATTGTGACTTCAGAAAAATATTGTATAATTTTTATGGTGATGGCTATAAGTAATGAATCATTTGGGGCCCAATAAAAAAATGGTTCAACTAGCCAAAAACTCAAACTCAAAGTCATTTAATCAAATTGGTATAATCAAATACACTTTCAAGTCAAATCAAAATAAATTATAATTATCCTAAAATTGATAATACCGCTACTTTTTTCGGTCTGTTCACTACCTGGAGGCATTGCCTAGAGAAGATACAGGCAAGAAACTGTGCAAGGGTTCCATCCTCCATTTACATCAATATGTTCTACAACCTAATCAAATTATTAGCTTGAACTTGGCTTGAAATGCTACTGTATCTAGAATTTCTTAGAGGAAAACATACACTTTAGACCAAGCGTAACTTTAATCTTCACTTGGGAAGAATTCCCTATCAGTACACGAGTTTTTCCAGTTTTATCTTTAGGAGTACAGTTGGTAAAGTAGGTATCTACTCCTAAAGATAAGCTATCTAAACCAGACTTTAGTCGCCGAAATGTTTATGTAAGTAAAGTGGTTTGAAAGATATGTTTGCTTTTGTTTGGAAGTCATTGACCCCGTCAAATCCAGAAAGGATCTAGTTATAACGAAATATTAATGTTTATATCTCGGTTTTTGTATAATTTTAACTGTCGTATAGTCTACAATAAAATTGCTTTACCGCTTTTGACAAAAACTTCCATCCAAATTGAATTTCACTAAGACTCATTATTAATGTTCGTATGTGATATTGACATGATTGGTGGACCGTAGTCCAATCAGTGCATAGGTTGAAAGTTCAACATACTTTAAACTCTTTTTCAAAGCGATAAATAATAATTTATGTTACGATAATGCAATAGGCTAGTTGGCCCTTTTTATTGCGCCCCAAATTATTCATTATTCTTAGCCATCGGCATAAAAAAAAAAATTGAGAGCTAATAATAAATTTAATCCTAAATTACGTTTTTGCTTAACTGTTTAAAATGCCTTCAGCTATGACGGGCTATGAATTATCTGTGCCGTAAGGTCACGATTTTGGTAAACAATTCAATTTGCAACCGTGACACAGGCTGACACAGCCGACAGAGACCTAGAGATGCTGGATTGGTTGCGACTGACGTTTGACGGGTTTTGACCATGCGGCGGTAGTAATTGTTAATAATTGTTTACATGACCCGCTATTTCACTAATATCGCGAACATGATAGATAACGTTTTTGGCAGATAAAAAAAATATAAGACATGTTTAAATTGAATTTGTACAGCAATCCCTTATTTATATTTATTGAACTTGGTATATTTCGGACCCTTGTACTAAATACTATGTGAATTAAACATTATTTTCATTACTTTTGATATGAGTCAACTAGCCTTTTACAAATGTTACTAGAAACTATGTTGAAAACCACAAAGAACTATTTGATTTTAATATGCAATAATAGACCGTGTTGTTGTGGCACGCCAACGACATTCGCTCTAAAGGTGGTAAAGCAATTTTATGGTCAACTATACCTATTAGGCTATATAGGTATAGTTAACCATAAAATTGCTTACTACCTACCAAATCCATTTACGGACCTACCAACCGCTGGCGAGGCGGAAGGCGCGTGGGACTCGCTCGGCGTCGGCCGAGAATACCCACTAAAAGTCCCCGATATACCTCCTTGCCCTTCCGTGGGGGCGACCCGGGGTCTACTCCGACTAAGCACTTTTTAATTACAGAAAAAATGGCGCTTATATCATTTTCCACGGTTTCTTCTGCATCTACAACTTTCATCTTCAACAGATCAACTATGTTTGGTACCAGAGTAAAGTTTTGATGCCAATCATGAAATTTGATAGGTACGCAAATAGTGGGTATACCTGTGTGTTGATTATATCTACACGCGTCATTGTAACACTGTAGCCTGCGTCAGCGCCACTGCCTTCCCCCGCAGGAATAATTTACTATTTACATTGCGTTATATTATGTAACAGACTTGGTCGTGTTCATTATAGTAATTTGCCCTTTTTTCGTGTAATTATACTAAATAATGTAAGTATCTATTTATGTATTAAACATTATTTCAGACCCAGAATTCTACTTAGTATAACTTAATTTTCCTTGGTAAATTATTGACCACAAAAGGGGTATAAATGACAAGATCTACGTATGTGGATAATTGACCTCTTAAAAATAAGGCATTGGCCACACTGCAATTTTTAGCCCGAATACCTAACTAAATCCGCATCGTTACGCCTTACATAATAATAATAACAATTATACGTAAAAACAACGTTTTTTTTCCACCATTTTGGATACTATTGTATAATTATGATTCAAGTTACAAAATTGCGAAAAAAAAGACAACGCGACCAAGCAACGCAAAGCGGTCTGGCTATAAAAGAACTTTTATTGCCAATAATAACACAGTCTAACTCACAGCTATTTGTATAAGATAAACAACCTACCTACTTAGAAAAAAACACCTTTCACATAGACAGTCCACCACTGTAGGTACAGTCACCAGCAAAAATATTTAAATATTTTAGGACCTTGTCATTTCATGTGACTAGAAAACTGATAATCTATCTATAATATAATAAAAAAGCGGGCTAATCTCCAAAATGGCTGGACCGATTTCAATGAAATTTCGCATGGTGATACCTTATATCCCTGGTCAACATCTTAGATACTTTTTACTCCGGAAAATCAAATGGTTCCCGTGGGTTGTTTAAAAAACCATTGTAACCGCGTACGAAGTCGCGGGCAACAGCTAGTTTACAATAAACTTTAAAATGGAAAAAAAAATTCACTTTTTTGCTGGAAACTGTACCTACCTTGATAAGATATCAGATTCATCATGTTACTTTCTAGTGTAAACTAGGTTTTAGTCCAAATGTTTGAATGATGTAATACACCACATTCTTACAAATATTAAATCACGAAATCAATTTATTTGCTTGCTGAGATTCAAACTACAAAATATTAAATAATGTACATAATTCATTATACCTAATTAAAATTTAATTTGATAATAAAATTTACTGCTTTCTTGATGTCATGTGGTTTTTAAATGTGTTGTATTTTTATTGTTTTGTCTCATAGACATTTTCCTATTCTGATATCCATCCTGATGGGATAGGCAGAGATAACAGAGCTATATAATTTTTTTAATATAATTATGACCTACCAAAATAGATAATATTTATCTCATATTCATCTTTATAATAAGTAATAACATTGTACTCAATTAAATATCAATATTATAACAAAAAGAACCCCACAAAAATAATATCATAAAATAGATTTCTAAATAATTGTATAGTAAAATCAATAAGTAATCAATTTATAGTAAATGACCTACTTAAATAGATGATGAATCAATATTGGTACTGTACCATTCAGAGCTGGTTATTTAAATACACAAAGAAACAATTACTCATATTATTATATGGACAATTACTGCTTTGTCATAAATTTATACAGGTTCTTGTTGTTCATTAAATACACACACAGGTTTAGTTTGCAACTTACATGCTCCATTGCATCATACCAACAGGTGTGATTTTACATATTATATTTACATTTACACACACACAATTTTATTGATGTGTAAATTACGTATTTAACTACCCAATTAATAAATATACTAAATATTGCTCATAATGTATTGGTTCCTGAACAGGATAATTTTTTTGATAACTTAATGAGTATTTAACTAAAAAAAAATAGGATTTATTATCTCATCATGTCAAGAATAAATAAAGAAAATACTACCTACATACTAGGTGCTAAAAATAATAAGATGCGGCTATTACAAGAAAAACATTGTATCCTAGCAATCCAAAGATGACAGGAGTCTGTAATCCATTATTATTTTGCAATCAAACAATTTCATAATAAGTAATTATTGAAAAATTTATTTACATGAATAATAATGGATATCACTTATTAAAAAGATGGTATGAAAAGATTTTTGTGTGTGAAAAATGATATAGGAATCACAGAATACTAAATTCCTATTCTGAGATAGGAATATATGGGTCGATAAGTCAAAAAGTGAAAAGGTATGGGAAGACGTGGTGTGTAAGCTACAAATAAAATTAGACAAGGGCAGAATGACTGTGTTGAGAAACTGTTAAAATAAAAAATTATTATAACTTACAAGCGCGACTTTCCGGATTCTGCAGATGTGCATCTTTCAAGTGCTCCACAAGTTCAGTATATATAACACTGACTGAGTTTATAACCCCAAACAGCAGGCCATTGGTCAAGAAGGAGCCTACCATCACGGCATAAGCTCGGATCCCCCCATCGGGAGGTCCACGCTTCTCCACATTAACCATATTTCCATTAGCCTCTAACTTCTGACTCGAAGACAGCAGATCAATTGATTCCCTCGGCTTAGGCTCCATTTTCAATGGCTACACTATTTTCATTTCTATCTACTGTATCTACCCTCCAAACACGTGCTCCCGAGTCAATTATTAAAAGAGTTTACATAAAATATTGCTAAGGCATCTGATATGTTTTATACAATTGATTTGTCAAAAACAAGAATGATTAAACACTATATTTTTCATTTACATAAACACGATTTAGGGTATGAATTAGTATGAAAAAACTAGATAAAAATAATTTAAAATTTCGTAATACTACGAAGTAACTAAAACATTTGACACGACTGTCTGATGTATGACTGACAGCAAAACTCGCAGTAATTTCTGTCAGCTGTTTCTGACATTTGTTGTTTTAAAATAGATTTGAAGTCACAAGGCAAAGGCGTATATTGTATACAGTGTGTCATTCACATAGTATTTTGTACAAGGGTCTGAAATATACCAAGTTCGATAATTATAAATAAAGGATTGCTGAAGAAATTCAATTTAAATATGTTGTATTTTTTTCATCTGCCAAAAACGCTATCCACCATGTTCGTAAAATTTGTTGAGTAACGCTTCATTTATATAAGATTTATACAATTACTATGCATGGTAAAAAACCGTCAAACGTCAGTCGCAACTAGACTTACCTTAGAAAAAGACTTATATTACTCTTTGGTCGCAACCAATGAAGCATAAACTTAGAAAAAGGATGAAGCATAAATGTTGGCTATGTCACGTATGCGGATTGAATTGTTTATAGTCTATCCATTTTGATCTGAGACAAAAGGTAAACAAACCATAAAAAGGGTTCTTTATGATGTCATTACTTCATTGCCGAATGGTTTTGTCAAAAATATACGACTATTCAATATGTTATTGATACAGACTTTTCAAATTAAGTTAAATCAGCAATTACTTGTCACCTTCAATCATTTTCGATATTTTTACATTAATGTTATATTTTTTAAATGTAAGTTTAGATTACTTAATTCATATTTGCTATTTAAATACCTAAAACGAATGGTGTTCTCAAACTTTTATGCATTTAAAATACTTCCAAATAAAGATGAAATCATGACATTTTCATGATACCTTGAACTAACATTATCTTAATACATTTCCTCATTGTTTTATTTTCATCCTTATTTATTATCATTTGGATGAAAGCAATATAGCTTGCGTTTAAATACACGTTATACATAATACAATGTAAAATATGAGGTACTTCATTTTAAAAATAAATAATGTTTATATTCAATGACGATATTCGTATAATGATAATAAATATGGCTACGCCTATACCTATTTTATTAGAAAATATTAGAGCCCATATTTTTTTTGTCCCAGAATTGGATGAAAAGTTTGAGAACCACAAATTCTTTGTTTACCTTTTGTCTCAAGGTCTCAGATCAAAATGGATAGACTATACAATAATCGTAACGGTACGGCACAGATCATCATCATAAAAAATAATACAATTTTTTTCTGAAGCCTATAACACAATAAATATTTAATTATAAATTACGTTTTTGCTTAAATGTCAAAAACGGCTTCGGTCCTGATAGTCTATCTAAATTGGTAATTATCTGTGCCGTAGCGTCACGATAATTGTAAACAATTCAATCCGCATGCGTGACATAGCCAACAGTTATGCTTGATTGCTTGAGACTGACGTTTAACGGCTTTTGACCATACGTAGTAATTGTTTTCATGAATCGTTACTCAACAAATTTCACGAACATGGTAAATAGCGTTTTTGGCAGATGAAAAAAGAATTAAAAATAAAACATATTTAAATCGAATTTCTACAGAGAACTTGGTATATTTCGTACCCTTGTACAAAATACAATGTGAATGACACATTATTTTCATTACTTTTGATATGAGTCAACTAGCCTATTGCCCATCCGTTAGGTACTTCAAAACGATTGAATAATTATACTACATTGAAGCCAAAACCAATTTATTGGAAATTCAAGAATAGGGTTGTTGAGGAACGCATCATGAGGAGGAGGTAGAGGAATCTTTAAGCACAGATTTTGGGGATGCGGAATGATGATAATTTTTTGTTTTTCATCAAAATCGGTCCAGCCCTGTAGGAGTTCAGTGATATACACTTACACCTAAGAAATATAAAATTGACAAGTTAAAACAAGCAAGGAAGGGGAGGGGCGACTCGCCCGGCCCGGCTCAGGCGCCGCGTTGTCATGGACGCACATGCGCAGTGACATTCCTCTTAAATTCCTTTTAAATTTCAGGAGTCGTGTGGTAGCGGCTTATTCAAAGAATACTTCCAACCCATCTCTTCCCTTGGGCGTCGTAAAAGGCGACTAATGGACTTAGAACTGCACAACATCCAATAGCTTATAGCGGCGACGGGCTCACCACCTGTCACGTTGAGTGCAGTCACTGCTTGGTGAAGCGCGGACTATGGCAGTGGACTGCTTTTGCCTAGTCTCTGAATAACCCTTATGGGATAATAGTCGTGATTATATGTATGTATGTATGTAAATTTCAGGAAGCGATAGCGGGAGAGGATTTATTTTATTTACATATGCCGTAACGGTTGAGGAAATCAAAATATTGCGGAACTTTCGCGTTATGAGGAAGCGGAAGTGGAATCCTCAGCAACTCTATTAAAGAAAATAATTGTCAAGCACGACATTCAAGAATATAATAAAAATAAAAATATATTTAAACATAACAGGGTCACATTGGCAGGACTCGAAGCCTCATTTCTGTTTCTTTATTTCTTGTACCGTGTCCTTCAAAGCGGGCAGCGTTTCTTGTAACTTCTCTTCAAACACAGTTTTCTCTTCTTCTGAAGCAGTCAAATATTTTGTGACTAATTCTGTGAAAGGAAATTGGCAATTTAAGAAAAATGAAACATATTTTGTAAAATAATATCTCTGAGGAGTGTAGTCCCCTGAATAGAAAACAAATGAATCACGGAATCTCTATCCGTATCACTTTTTATTGTGGCGGATCAGAGCGAGACGGGACGAGACTTTCGGAAACGAATTTTCAACTGATAGTTGAGAATAAGGTTAAATCGCCTTGAGCGGCGTGGCAACGGAGCGGGCGCAACAGAATTAGCAAAATGTACTGCGGAAATCAACTGTCTGCGTTATAGGCGATTTTCACACTACACTATGGGATACATGAAGTATGGGAGCGAGAAATCCTCTCTCTCTCTTCAGCCCACATTAGTCCACTGCTGGACATAGGTCTCCCCCAATTTGCGCCATTTTACCCTATCCCCGGCCTGCTGCATCCAGCATCTGCCTGCAGCGCTTCGCAGATCATGCTTGCCGAGTCGCGGTCTCCACCCAAGAACACGTCTACCCCAACGGTTGTCGGTTCTACGACTGATATGGCCCGCCCACTGCCACTTCAGCTTGCTGATTCTGTGCGCTATGTCGGTCACCCTGGTTCTCTGTCGGATAACATCGGTGCGGATTTTATCCTTTAGAGATATTCCGAGCATTGCACGCTCCATAGCTCGCTGAGCAACCTAAGAAATCCTAAGAATCGCTGAGAAATCCTAATCAAGTACAAATCGCCCAAAAAAAAAGGGAAAGTGACTGAATGACAGACATGTCAGGTTTTCGCGAGTAGTAAGAGGCCATAGCGTCCCGGTTTGTTCTACGAGACGAGCAAATTTGATATTTACCAGCAAATGACACTTAAATTTTTTGGTCATGTCATAGGTAAGGACCCAATATATAGGGAAGTAATTAATTGGGCAGCCATTTAATTATTTGGTCAGCAACAAAAAGGTCTGCTGAAAATTCTTTTGTGCAGCAAACATTAATATTTGTCAGAAATATAATTATTTGGTCAGCAGAATCCACCATCCATCCGTCCATTGGTATTTGGAGCGAATTATTATATCTTATATCTTAACGGAAATGTATAAAATCTAGGAAAAGATCAATGAAGGAGCAAGGATCAATTCGTAGGACATTAGATATTATAGTTATTTTTTATGACCTAAAAAAAAAAATAATTGTGGAATTAAAACATATTTAACAACTTAGGCAGCAGAGAAAACATTTAAGTTACTGCCCAATTAGCCTTTTATAATACCTTGGCACGCCTGAAACTGGTTGTAGTACTCTTCCTTGATATGGGACCTCAAGTAAGCCGTGATTGCGGGAACTTGTCTCCCGGAGGCATGCAGCATGTTCTGGGACACGATCGTGAAGATGGCCAACGCGGCTATATGCAAACTCAATGCTGGGTCCTCACAGTTGTCCAATTCAGATATCAGTTTCTCTCTGTGGTTCTGGATTAAAAGCCTGGAAAAGAAAAATATTTTTTTTAAATATAAATATATGTTGGCCAATAAGCATGTGTAGTGTGTATACAATTAGGTTGTCAATCTAGCCCTTAACTACTAACATATTGGGTCCTTACCTATGAAATTGGTGTTTTTATTCTGTCTTAGCAATTTGTCCGTAACTATTAGGTTTCAGAACATTCTTATAAAATAATTGCCTCTTCTAAAAAGAGGCCATATATTTGAGCTCGTATTATTTAATTTGATAATTTTTTGTAAGTTTAATTGTGTTAAAACTAGACACAAAGACAATTATTTTTAACTGCCTCCCGAATACATCATTTGATTTGCATTAACATAAAAACGATGAATAATTTTTATCAAGCGTGTTCACACACATATTGCTAAAGCTTGTCTAATGATACATCCCAAATATTATTATCTCTGGATTTGTCGTTGTAAAGAAAACTGATAAAATGTTAGTATGTAAAATGCAGACATCCCCAAAATCTTCATACAAAACACAAATTTCATAGGTAAGGACCTAATATTTAATGTTATACTAACAACGATTGTCAACTGTAGTATATACCAAATAAATAAATAAATAAAATATAATTTTGTTCATTTAAGATACGGTTCGTCGGCGTCATCAGCTTGTAATTTATCTTTTTAAAGTGAAATTGTACCAATTGGTCAGGCAAAGGGAACTTAGCTTATACAGCCATTGTACTAAATTTGAGGTTATTGTTTATAATGTTGGCGGGACCAATAAAAAGCGGAGTTAAAAATATTGTGCTTTACTCTCGCAAAACATGTCAAATACACAAGATATTGTACACAATTCAAAAACAAGTATTAGACAAATTATCAAAGTGTTTGGCGGCCAGCTCTACGGCCGCAGACCAGTCCGCAGGTTTTGACTGTGAAAGTTGTCACAGTTTTGGCAAAAACGCGCTTTCAAGATAACGCAAATACAATTATAAATTATAATGTGTGTGTGTACAACTAACGAGATAAGTCGGCAGCACTGGCTGTCTACGGCCAACACTTTACCTACAAGCAGGTGACGTCACCATGCGTTTTCATATTTAGTTATGGTCAAGCATTAAAATTAAGTTACGTGCCACTTGGTAGCGTAGTGGTTAAAACGCTTTGGCTTTCGATATCGAAAACAAAGCTACCTTTGTCATGGTCAGGCCATGGATGGGTGGAACTTTATGAACCCGTTCGTACTTCAGAAGGCACGTTAAGCCGTTGGTCCCGGTTGCTATTGCTACCGTTTCTACACACAAACCCACATTGGGCCAGCATGGTGGTATATGGCCCATACTTCTCATGTTTGTTTCCATGAGGAACGCCTGTGCCCAGCAGTGGGACGTTTATAGGCTTAGGACGAATTAAAAAGGATTTCAACACTTCTGGCTCTTTCGGTATGATAATTTATGTAAAGTTAAACTAAAAAGCTATTACGAGCTAAAGAACAGTTATTATAACTCACTTATCTTTCTTCTTGTCAATCTTCTTCAAGATCATTCCACATTCAGAGAGACACACGTCAACTGCTTGATAAAACAGCTCAATATTTTGATCAGACAATGTTGCATTTAAAGCTGACAACGGTTTCTTGTACTCATCAGTCAAGTCGTTAATGATCTTATTCCTCTGTTCTACAGTAAGAGTGTCCACTTGTAAAGACAGGTTACACTGGTTAGCTGCATATTTACAGAACTCGGCAAGTACATCTCCACCTAAGCTCTTCAACAAATATTTAATAAACTGTGGTTGCTGATCGGTCGGTAGCAGCTTAAGTCCTTTTTCATACAACTTTATGTCATTAATTAATATGTTAATTTTGTCCTGTGCAGTCGTGTGCGTTTGTTTCCTGTTCTGACTGGCATCTTGAAGCTGCTTTTCAGCTGTTTCTTTTGCAATTTCCAATCCTAGCTGGTTAAGACTTCTGAAAATTAAAAAAAATTGTGAATAAAGAGGCTTTTAATGTATAGACTGGCAACATAATTTGTTTTTGGTCTCCAATATTATTCCTATTAGAGTCAGTGTCTGGAGCAGTTGGCTATTATTTCTATTTATAATTTTCCTTAAACATTAAGTATGCAATGCACATGCATCCAACTAACAAACATCCTTCAGTTTACAGTTTTCTTAACATTTTTGCTGTGTAACCCTAAAAACTGGATCCAAGCAGCTCAATCTCCAGAGAAATGGTGATCTTTGGAGGAGGCCTTTACCTAGGAAGGTGTCAATACTGTTAGTATTTTATTATACAACAACAAAAACAACAACAATCAATCCTTTATCCCTGGAGGGGCAATACGTCTTTTATTATATTATATTACTGTTAATGATAAGAAATTGTTTTTAATTTACTCATTTTACCTTTGCAGAAATTCTGCAATTGGAGTGGCTAAGTCATCAAGCCCTTCATTTTCCAAGGTTTCCTTGATAATCGACTCCACATTACCAACACTGATAACTTCTAGCTGTGTTTGTGTCTTCTTAACTACATTAGAAGAGTCGTCAGAGTCTGAATCATTAGCAGCCTGTTTAGATCTTGGATGTTTCTTAACTGCCTTTGTTTTAGTCTCTCTTCCTTGAGTACCACCTCCACCTTTACCAGTAGCAGCTTTTCTTCTCCGTTCCTCTCTTCTCTCGGCTTTATGATCAACATGTGCTTGAGGTATATCAGCAGATTTGTTCAGTTGCCTCTCTAAATGAAATTGTTGGTACTTGCCAGTTTTTACAATATCCTCAGCATTCTTTTGGGTCACAGGCATGCAACTTTGCTTTAGTTGCTCAATGTAATTGTTGCTAAATACTGAAAAAAATTTAAAATAAATAAAAAAATAAATGTACCTCCTGTGTTCGTCCAGGACACAAAAAGAATGTATGAACTGCTTTTCTACTGGGTCTGTGATTGTGTAGGCAATGAGCTAGCCACTTGTTACTACTCTTTCACGATTTTTCATCTGACCAAACCCAATTTTTGTATGGCTAAATGTGGTAAAGGAACACAGTGCTCTTTGGATTCTGCCTACCTCTTCGGGGATTAAAGGCGTGATTTTATCTATGTTTGTAAAAAATAAAATTTACAGTAACAAAGGTCATTCCTGGATACTAAGATACATTTATTTTAATTTATGAATTTTTATTTTATTTTAGCCAGAAAGACCCTTTACCCTGTGGTTTGAAGGGTAAATCCCCTAGCATATGACATTTAGGTGTAATGCTTTAACCTGTCAATGGTCAGAAAACCATTCACAACAGAAACATATTGATTGAGAACACCGGTGTTCGCACTGACCCTTAAGGGGTTAATCTTAGGCTGCCCTGAGAAAGGATAATGGTATGTCGATTTGTATTGTGTGTGTAATAAAATTTAATTTAATTTATATAATCAAAATTTGAAACAAAATTAATTACCTGTGTTATCAAAAAGAATTGTTGTTTTTGAATTCTTTTTCAACAATGATTCTAATATGTTCTCAATGTCAGTGCTAGACAATACTGATGGAAGCATTGAGACCACATCCAAATAGCTTTTAGAAGAAATGCATTCCTCCAATGCAGTCTCCAATTGCTCTTTTATTTGTGAACCAATTACACAAGTACTTAGGAAAGTCAGATCTTCATTAGGTAAGATTCTTTTGACATAACCTTTCGGGTCAGATAAGCCCAATCTTGATAATGCATCATATTCAAGATAATTGTTTTGTTTAAAGAAGCTTACTGCCCAATCGTTTTGAGACTTTGTATAGCATGACGGTACATACAGGGCACCAGCTTGTCTCCCAGTCAGAACTCCTGGTGCTCTGACAAAGTCGAACAATGATAAAAATAACCGGTCAGGCAAATTACAGTGGTTCACAACAACTGCAATTGGCGTTGGTTTTAATAACCCTATTAGAGCACCACGGATCTTTGCTTTTGTCCTTGTGATGTATTCCTCGGTATAGAATGTTCGGGGCTCTGATGAATCTTGTTTACCAATAATAATTTTGCCCAAATATTTCTCTAGCACATTATGCTGTAGCAGCTCAGCAGGCAGATCATACTGCAGTGTCAATTCCCCGACAGTTATCTGACCTTGCAATTGAAGTTTTTCATTTATTTCTCTTGCAATTTTCTCTAAATAATAACTTTCTATTAAATAGCCTGAGACTAACTGAACCTCTTTGCTTTTTACTATATCTGCAACACTCAAATTAATCTGATTTAGATCTACATTCAGTTCCTTAGCAAGATCAACAGTATTTATTCTGCCACCACGGACATACAACTCATCTTTTATTTCTTTTGTTAGTTGTTGTGAAGTCAAGTATTCTTTACCATCAGTGGTAAATATAACATCAATTAGTTTTAATTCGATCAACTTTGTGACGATTTCAACGCAGTTTCTTTCAGATAATCTGGAATAACCAAAATAGTTATCAGGCTAAGCCTAAACTGTGTACCTATCTACTTACAGCGAACAATAAATCAAACTTAAACTATTCTTGTTACGCACCTCTGAGCCGTTGAACTTAACTGAGCTTTTTGGAAATCAGCTGCTAATCTTTTTATCTCATCCCAATCTGTGGACGGAGCCATACTTCTCTAGAATTTAAATAAATTTTTTTCAATTACAATTTAAGAATATGTCCACAAAACTATGAGAAAAAATAGACAAAACCTGCATCCAATTGATTTCTCACTTAGCACTGACCTTACAACTTAAATATTAGTATATCAATATTTACTTTTCTTCAAAAAATAATTTCACGCAAGCACAAGTAGTTCGTAAAGTTTCACGTCACACAGCAGCTGTCACACACACGTCATCAAACGGTTCCTTTTTTTTTTATATTTTTTTTTTTGGTAAAATTCTTCTATACAGCCATGTCTTCCGTAATAATATTTCTTCAGTAGTTTACATTGAAATGCTAGAGTAATGCATTTCACTGCATCCTGGGAGAGTTCGGCGTCAAAAAATCGACGGCAGACACTGTGGTATTTCTTCGATGAGGTGGATTACCACGATAAAAATCTCATCGTTTTTCACACCACTTGACGATTATTTCAATGATCATCCATATTGCTCATCATTATTGACACTTGTTTCACAAAACTACACTGATTCTAAGTAACAAGATCCACTCCGAAACAATATTACAATCACTGAAATAAAAATCAAGTCTACCATAGTTGAATGGCGCCAAAAACTAAATTTTTTTGTTGTAAAATTTTCCCATATTGGGAAAGCAAAGGGAACTAAGCGCATACAGCCAAGTCTTCAGTATTTTTATGTCTTCAGTTTTTGCGTTGAAATGCTAGTGTTATGCATTTCAATGCATCTTGGGAGAGTTTGGCGTCAAACGATCGATAGCAGTCACTGTAGTGTTACTTCGAAGAGGTGGATTACCACGACAAAAATCCCATCGTTTTTCACACCACTTGACGGTTATTTTGATGATTCTCATATTGCTCATCATCACAGACACTTATTACACAAAACTACACTGATTTTACGTAACGAAATCCACTCCGAACAATATAACAATCCTTGAAATAAAAATCAAGTCCACATTAGTTGAATGGCGCCAAAAACTCCTTTATTTGTGTGTTGTAAAGTTCTCACATGTAGGGAAGGCAAAGGGAAAAAAACGCATACAGCCAAGTCTTCGATATATATTTTTCAGTATTTGCATTGAAATGCAAGTGTAATACATTTCAATGCGTCTTGGGAGAGTTTGGCGTCAAACAATCGATTGCAGACACTGTAGTGTTATTTCGATGAGGTGGATTACCACTATAAAAATCCCATCGTTTTTCACACCACTTGACGGTTATTTCAATGATCCTCCATATTGCTCATCATTATTGACACTTATTATACAAAACTACACAAATTTTACGCAAAAAGATCCATTCCGAAACAATATTACAATCATTGAAATAAAAATCACGTCCGCAATTTATAGTCCAATGCCACCAAAAACTTTCAAATGATTTGTTTTTTAAGCCTTGCTATAGTAAAAAGCAAAGAAACGCTGTTCATACGTACTTTTATATAAAGAGACGTCATGACTTTTTATTATTATTAAACTCTTTATCGCACAAATAAAGAAAATTGTAGTAAATATTCAAATATTCATTGTTTTGTTCTCCAACTCTTCATTCCTATCAGAGCGCTGACTCTGGAGCTGTTGTCTCGACGCTTAGATATAATTGTTTGTTGCAGTAAAATTATAATATGTATATATTAAATTTATAATAAAATATGTTTAAAATTACTTTACCAAGGCACTATTGCGTGCCGTTTAAATTAATATAACAATCGGGGACATCACCACTAGTTTTTATTTTAGTGCAATATCCCCACGTCACACTGGCGCCCAACGTGGGGCGGCAGTGCTCATTGGCTCCTTCAAATAAGGCCACCGGTGTTGTTTTGAATAATGTAATGTTATGTAATTTATGAGTCTTCAATGTCTCGAAATAAAGAATTTTATCTATCTATATACATAAGCCGTCTAGTTTGTATCGAGAGATCGCGCTGTACTTTGGGATTTAACTCTTTAATGGAGAACCTAAAATTACGGACGGGAAACTACGGAACCCTGCACTGAGCGTGGCCATATATGCTCTTGGCCGGTTTTTGTAATATATGGATGGGTTCCAGCGGAAATACATAATTACCTTTTTGTACCAATGAAAATAAACATTTAAAATAGCTGTAAAGCACTCATTTGTAATTGAAATAAAATACTTTTAATTGATAATTTTTTAACACAACATATCATCACGCCTCTTCCCCCTAAGGGGTAGGCAAAGGTGTTAAACACCCACATTCCGCCAGTTTTTAGGTATGTGCTTATTGAAATTATTACGAAATCTAAAAAATCTCTACGCGCCTTACTCTTCTGTATCCTGTTACTGTGATATTAAGTTAAACCAGTGTTGATTGACCAAAGACCATGGGATAAAGTAAAGGACAGTGGATAGAGAGGGCAGGAATAAAGGAGAGACGAGGTAACTCTTACAGTCGATTCCAAAAATAATCACTTTTGATAATAAATGACATTTAGAAGTAGGAGGAGGTGGTCCCGTGTGGGTTCTGGACGCAAAAAGAATGTACCAACTGCTTTTCTTGCCTAGCGTGTCGTAAGAGGCGACTAAGGGCGTATTGGGTACTGGGTCTGTGGTTAAGTAGGCGATGAGCTAGCTACTTGTTACTACTTTTTTCACGATTTTCCATCTGACCAAAACCCAATTTTTGTATGGCTAAATGTGGTCTTAAGGAACACAGTGCTCCTAGGACTCTGCCGACTCCTTCGGGGATTACAGGCGTGATTGTATGTATGTAGAAGGAAAAGATTGTCTCCTCTAAAATGTGTATACATGTTTTTGTACTCGACTGTACCTATACTATATTTACTGAGGAAGATAAATCTATTCCGTAAGTTACGTCTTTTACAATAAAACACTTCTGTCATCTGGCTGAGGCATTTATTAACATTTATTTTTGTTTTTCAATTTTTTATCTTAATACAACATACATAGTAATTAACAATACATAATAAATAGTCCAAAAGTATATTACGCCTACAAAATAGCGTAGTCGTTATAAGATTATCGCCATATGAGTTGCTGTGCTAGCGCATGTTTCGCAACGCAACCCATCCATGACACGGTCGAAGGGAATATTCTCGGAGAGAATCGAAGACGTAATGTATTATGTCGCATGCTGAGAGTTATGATCGCAGGCGCAGGAGTCTAGCGGCCACTGCGCAACACCGCGTCCGTCTGTTTCGCATCTGTAGTACTGTACGACAAATTGCGTGTATAGTGTAATTTCAACAATGTTTCAGTTTGTGCGGTCAGAAAGGTTAAATTGTCTTTTTTGGCAAACGTAACATTTGAGAAAATATAACTATTTTAAATATCTATATGGTAATCAATCAAATATATGTATCTACAAAAATAGTTTGCATTTTTAAATAATGTCAATGAAAAACAGCTGAACGGTTTCATTTGTATACAGAAAATGTCTAATATTTAACTTCGGCGGAAAAGTTTTTTAGGAAAATTTTGTATTTGAATTCTATAATTGACCAAAGAAAATAATATGCGTAAATTTCTACAAGTGTGTCATCTAAAAATATTATTCTTCAACCGTATAGTTAGTTGAAGTGGCTCCCTCCCGATTTGAGCGAGAACAGGGTATAAGTGAATTTACGAGATATAGACATTACATTATGTAATTTGAACTGGGTTCGGAAGATCTAATGAGCTTTCTACAACCTCTTACAGAAGAGATGTACGCATACTGCTTCCATCGCAATATACTGCGAGATATAAAAAGTGGCTAGAAATGATTATTTATAAATGTTACCTTTTTAATAGATATTCAATACGTGTAGAGAAATTGTGCTCATAGTCTGTGCTTACATATATGGTATCAATAACTACATAAATATAGTGAGGGTGGTGCGATGAAGAGTGCGCGAGCGTTGTCGAGCGTGCTCGGCGAGCATGCTCAGTGATGCTCAGTGCTCACATACGCAGTGGATAATGTCCACTGCTCGCCATACGGCTCGTCGCGCACGGACACAACGGTAGCGGCTCGTTACTACCTACACATAGGTACATAACATACGTATGTATACAATATACATATAGATCTTAATAAAATTGACCAAAATTGCTAAAGGTTACTAAACCACATGGAAAAAGAACACAAACTGGACTCATTGCTAACATAGAGGTACGTATAACGAAGACTTTAAATGCAAATTACTACCGAGATTTCTGCAAGCCGAAACATATAATACAACAAGTCCGTATCACATACAGACTCCTATAATATTATGCTATAAGTACATGTAAATTAATAATAATCACATTGATAGGTATATAGTCTATTCTCGAGATCATGAATTGCATCTTAACCTATAGTATTTAAAATATCACAATAAATTGCTGTGCACATACGAAACAGGCAAATTTTGAGTGCAATAACATTAATGTTTTAATATTTAGCATTACTTTCCATTCTAATAAAACATTTATTCTTAGAAAATTATTCACTTCATAAACTATAAGGAGTAGTGAGTCAAATGATAAGACAAATTAAAATGATTTTTAAGAAGCCGAGAAAAAGTATTATACAAAAGATCTAGATGGATCGTGTAGAGAAAATAATAATTCTACTGATTTTTTATTCAAAATATGCGGACGTAATGTATCTAAAATCATCTAGTTGATTAGGATAAAAAAAACGAAAAGTAATAAAAAATTCAATAAATAGCAAATGAACGTAAACTTAAAGCTATGTATACATTTACAAGAATTCATTGTTGTTTCGTAATATGCGTATTTTTTTTATTTCTTTTCGAGTTTTATCTTCAGTTTAAAATCTAAATTTGAAAGAATATAGGTACTGCTTTAGAAATAAAACTTTGGGCGTGCGGTGAAGAAGGTACCTAAGTTGAAAAACTTTTTTTTGTGAAAACAAAAATTATATAAACAATATCATCTTCGGTATAAGTTTCATAAAAAAACTATTTTATTTTTGTTAAAAACATTATTTTTGTGTTGCAAATACAGTTAAATATACGACTATTCCACACCGGGTGAATTAATTAATGATAAGTCTTTTAAAAGATAAATTATCAAAGTAAATTTTTTTTTTCAATTATTACTTTGGTTTTAATCAATTGTATGATAAATACCGCAGAGTCTGATGGCTCAAGAACATGGTTCTAACAGACTACAGCGGTGTTTATTTTGTTTTTTGGTTACATACGAAAACTATTATTCGACTGATTTCGATATTCTATCCACCTATGAGTTAGCCTAGCAAAATTTACCTAGTCATATTTCCTGAATATTCACAAAAATACCAGGTAATTCTGTTGCCCTTTGAAACTACTGTTTAAGGACCAATTTCCTTCCAAACAACGATTTCCTTCAATGTCCATTACGCAGATAGAATAGCGTAATCATGAAGATTTTCCAATAATTTTATTTTCATTTACTTTGACAGCCTCCAAAATCTTTCAGAAGAGTTACCATTTGTAAAAAATGTTCACACCAAGACAATAAATTATGGAATTTAATATTAAAACTAGATATTTGTATGTGACGTTATACGTGTCGAATTAATATTAAAGTATTATAAAATAAGAATTTAATCTAAAATACTACACACAAAATTTTAAGTGCTGTAAAATATACTAAAAAATCTAACTGTGCATTGCGAATATTTTATGAAATTACATATAGGTACCTAGGTCATACACGTACATTTCTGTAAGGTTAACATTAGAATAATTATCTTATTTTTACACATATACTTCTACTCTACTACACTTGTATCTAACTTTATGTATTTATTAATTATCCTAAGTATATATAGAACTAAGTCTATTATTAACTCTAATAATATCTCTAGGACTTAAATATTATTTTTGAAAATCAAAATGAGTTGATGTGAACATTTTTACCATTATCGTGTTTAACTTATGACGAAAATAAACTTTGGTGTTCATGAAACCTAAAACAACATGCTAAATAAATTTTTCGGTTACTGTAAAAAAATATGAATGTTTTAAATCTGTAGTAACATAGCTATAAATAAATCTGAAGAGGGTAGGACGTAGTATTTTTATACGGTTCGACGATGGTCATTACAGTAGAGAAAATGAGGCACATTGCCCTTTTATAGGCACAACGGCTTTGTAGAGACTAAAACCTTTTAGACTCCGTGTAGAGTTCTGCGTTCTTTAATGCTACGTGACAAAATTACCCGACTCTATAGCCCAGTCATCTAAGACAAAAAAAATGCGGCATGATAAGCTGGAAACCTGAGTTGTGCCCTTTGGCGTTCTAAAAGTGGTCTCAAAATTGTGGAAATGACTAAAATTTTGACAGACTTCACCGCATCCACCGACTAAGCAATATGCAGTTTTTGTATGCTGGCTTCAATATGCAGTTTTTGTATGCTAATAACGTTTTGAAATTAGGATTCAGCTACTTATTTAGAACATAATTTGTTAGCATAATTTTCAAACAACGTAGCTCCACAAATTCCAAAACCATCAAGTGCAAAATTTTGAGATCTATCGATTGGAATTCTCTCAATTCCGATAAATTGATATTGTATTAGTTAAACGAATTGCAAAAACATAAATTTCCTCAGCGTTCCTTTGGAATATAAACAACTTTTATTTCTTCTTATACAATTGGCTCAAATGGACCTAAGCAGTTTGAAAATTACGGTGACAATATGGATGATTCAAAGTGATGAGCTTTATAACAATACAATCATTCAATAGGAATGTTTTATCTTAAAGTGTTCGAACAACAATAAATTCTTGCAATATTCCTCAGGATTATGCAATATAATTGTTTAGTAGGTACTTAATTTAAATGGAATGTGTTTAAAAGAATAACATTAAAAATTATTTCGAATTTCGGCAAATATTAAAAACATTCCCAAACTAGGATTCGCTCGTGTAGACAAATCATAATAAAAATATAGGAACTGAATAATGACTAGTGCCGACATATGCTGTTCAGACTTATTCGGCTCTATAACAATAATCAATTCAGTCAAAACTCTAACGTTGTGCTAAACTGTACGAAAATTACTTTAGGTACATATCTAATGAAATAAATATTTCTTTATATACTTAATACGGATTAACATTATAACAATAATAGCTGCCTATAGTTGAGATTTAATGTTATGTAAATCGGGTGTTTATGCTCTCATTACATAAGCGTCTCCGACGAAAATAACCTATATAATAATATACCTTTTTAACCAAGAACGGCTGACGCATCTATTGCTCGCGTCGCTACAGACGCGCCGCTCGCTCACATAGGCCGAGTAATAAATTAATTTAATTAATGACACAAATAATTATACTTATGTACACATTCTTAGAGTTCTCTTAGTTTATTTTACAACCCTCATTAGATAAGGTATGTCATAACTTAATATAGAGTAAAATACATAGTGAATATATATCAACAAATGGATATAAACATTTATGTTTCGTCAAATGAAGATTTAATCTAAAATATTTATGTATATGTCTACAACTAACATGTTGATAACCAGTCTCACTTTTTAGTTTAAGTGCTAGAAGGTACGAAATTGGAAAATAATAGCTGCGGGAATATTTGGGACGAAACCAGTTCTCATCACTGTTCCAACGGTACGCATTGTTGTCCTGCGTCTCTGTCTCTCCGGAGCCTTACACTACACTGTGGGCTAGGCATGGGCACCACTACTGATATGTTTCATTTCAACGCGTTATTAGCTGGTTGCGTCCGCGAGTGGGGTCGGATCGCTGGAGAGCACTTGAGTGGTCGAGTGTCAATATAAGGACCGTGAACTGGGCGCGGCTTAGCGGCCGCGCGCCCACCGCAGCAGCGCGTCGGCGAGCACGTCCAAGTGAGCTTTCGTCTGGAACAAACAAGAATATTAGAAAAATGGGCAGATCTACAGGTAACCAAAGCACATTAGAAGAAGGCAGACTATTACCATAGGAAGATTATTACCAGAAGGACACTATTGCCAGAAGGAGACTATATCCAGAAACAGACTTTGTGACGTGGAGGACCCGTTGATAAATTAAACTCCAACACTCACGTCACTTATTATTTATTAATGTAGGTACTAAAGCACAAATAGTGCCTTTAGTAAACTTATAAACTTGATAAATATAGTCCAACTTGCAACCATGCAACTTGCTAATATTGTAACAGCTTTTCAATCAAGATTTATAATTTTGTCAACAAAACTTTATAGTTTTAATATAAACTATTTATAGTCATTTACAATGAGCCAACCGCTCCAGACGCTGACTCGGACAGCAATGAACTTCGAGATGAAAACAACCAAAGATAAAAGGAGATAGACAGTAAATTTAAAAACAGAAACAAAGAGAAAATTGCCAGAGAAGAGCTCAATAACAGCAAAGAGTCGCTAATACTGATATAGCGCCTCGTTACAACTTCTACCAGAGAGAGACTTGTATAAGAAGTAAACTCGGTACTGCAATCAGCACGAGTGCTTCTACCTCGCCTGTCCTGTTTCAAAGCAGTAGGTAGTTACATTATTGTTACGATATAAATGACAGGCAGTCAATTTAATGGATACTGTAGTATATAGAGTTGAAAGTAGATAGATAGACTCCCATATTTTGCCCGATATTTAAAGGCATCGAATACATCGTCCAAACAAACAGTATTACAATAGAGACTGAACTTTAAACTGTTCAAAGGAAACATCAATACTTAAAATATAGCCAAGAAAACTAAAGTATCTTGAAAATGCATTTAAATAAAGACTCCGCATTACCATGTTATTTATACTTATATTTATATTGTGTATTTATTAAAGAAAACACAACGTTCGGAATATAACCTAGAATTGTTTCCATTGTTTTATTTACCTGAAGGTCGGTAGTAGGTTGATAGGTAATATAATTTCAGTCGTAGGAGTAGTATAGTTCGAGTATAGATCGGTTTTCCAACAACATTGTTGTTTTCGCTTATTGCTCTGTAAACAGGGCTTAATAAAAATATAATAATAAAATATATTTACCTATTACATAAAAAAATTAAGTACATAGTATAGATCGCTATTTACATACATACTTATTACTTTACGGTTCTTTAAAGTCGAACGAAGGGTTACTAGCAACAATAATGAGTTTTAGACGAACTAAAAACCCATGTATGGGAAAAGCGATCTATACTACTTAATTTATCTATGCCTATAATGAAAATTAAAAAAAAAATGTGTACTCTTAGCTGACGTATTCATGGGTTCGTGGCACCATTACTACGAGGATCACTTTGCTACGGTATCAAAGATGCTACGAGCCTTGGTAGGCTACGGTGCTACGATACCTAGCGAGCATTGGTAATTTTTGCAGCGCTGGAAATACACTGTCTAATGGCGATCGCATTCTCCGACCCATGGACCCGTCACCGTAACCAACGACGTGAGTTTGTCTCGCATCTTTCTCGTCATCGCGTCGTCTCGAGAGAATTCGGATCAATTATATTTGTATGATGTAACAGTCTTGTTCCCGAGGTTTGGATGTTGAGTTTTTTGGGCTAGTTGGTAGAAGAGAATCGTTACGGCAGAACTGGATTACACGAGCAATGTGCTCTTTGGACCGGCTTCCGGTTCAAAGATCTTGACTGTCATGTAAAAAAAATTATACATACCGTCTTATAAAATATACAGGCCTCTCTATCTGCGTCTTCTCTGTTGGGGCAGTCGATGAAAGAACGTGGCCAAGCGGTTAGACATAGGCCTCCACCACTGATATCCACAATTATCGGTTATGTCTGCCCCCATCTAGCGACTTCAGATAGTTTGTACAGTCTGCCAATTATACGACGTCTACCACTGCCAAGTCTCCTGGTACGTGATCGGCAATCGAGAACCTTTCCATCTTAATGGCCTTTAACTCAACCAGCATTGTACTCTACCTAGTGCAATTTAAGGTTCAAAATACAAATCAAGTGTATACATACCGTCATATAGAACGTATAGGCCTGTTGGTCTTTGTCTTCCCTGCTGGGGCAGTCGACGAACCTGTCACGGTGGACGTGTTCGTCGATGCAGCGGTAGGATATTTGACCTCTCCCAATGATATCCAAAACGGTCAGTTTAACGATTCAACTAGTTCCTGCCACCTTAATACGATAGTTGGTACAGTCTACTAATTTAAAGATGTCTACCACTGCCAGGTCTCTTGGTACGGAGCCGTCACTCGAGAAGCATTCCACCGTAACGGCCGTCGGCTCAGCGAGCAATGAGCTCTGCTCACTACTACTTAAGGTACAAAATGAAGAGTACTTACTGTCTTATAGAACATACAGGCCTGTCGGTCTTCGTCTTCCCCGCTGGGGCAGTCGATGAACCCGTCGCAAAGGACGTGGTCGTCGATGCAGCGGTAGCGGCCCTGCCGGTCCGGCGTGGGGCACGCGAACCTCTCCATGCCGTCGGCGGCTGGCGGGCATTCTGGAATTGGAAGAATACGTAAATTAGAACGGTGTGCTTTAACACATGGTGGCTGTGGATTTTGGAGAAGGGACAATAAGAGAATTAGAACAAAATTGTCAAACTCTGGAGTGTGAGCGCAAATTTTAGTTTTTGTATTATGTATTGCAAGCCTTTTGTGACCGTGGACAGGACAAACTGACAGTCGTTTTTCGTTTTGGCATTTGCCTTAAAAACACCAAATTTTTTTTTTTCACAATCATGAACGCAGGAAGATTTGTATATTAGGAAATTGTAGATATTTTTCAAAAACCATTACATGGTGCAATTTTGATTGTTTATTTATAATCTATAGTTTTAGCTGATATTATTATATTGGTTGGTATCTGTTTTGTGGACCATATGAATAAATAAATAAATAAGCAAACTGCGCACCTAGGCAATGGTATGTAACCACAGTTAGTAGTTACTCGGTTCGAGTAAATTTTCTCCTATAAATACATTGAAATCTCGACTGAATCATCTACGCAAGTGCTCTCCGTCCCGACCTCATCTTCATCTACGCTTTTACAGCCAAAGCTCAACTAAGAAAGTGTTATAAGAAGTCGTGATTTTCTTTGAGAGCCTCATTTGCATTTTAGCAGCTAAGAATAGACCGTGAACCTTTACAACTTTCGAAATTATTCAAGTTTATTTGAGACACGTACTTAATTAACCAGCTGTTTCGGTGTAGATTAGAATAACCACCTCCCTGTCTTGGTTCACACAACCGGGTGTTCACAAACAATAGAAGTTTTTATTGTGTCTCCTTTTTGACTAGTCAAAGACAAGGACTTTTTATTTCACATTTTCTAAATGCCATTGAATTTTTGACATTCATAAGAGTATGTTAGTACTGAAACGAATTGATAGTATCATTAGAACAGCTTTCACATAACATAGTAATATTTATATCGTCACGCTTGAATCCTAACTTGGCGTGTACCCCGCCCCAATCTCGCGTGATTATTCAAATTCATGTCGTATTACGGTAGCCATGCAAAAATTACTAATTATATCTTGATATGGGTTATTTTTAGATGAAAATGTTTCCTAAACTCTGGATTGAAGTTCATTGACCTTCTCACTCACGACGGTAACTCTTGACTTTTGTTTTTGGCTGGTAAACAACATATCTGGAAACACTTTGAAATTTTTACTCTATGTCAAAGTAATAAGAGCCAGTTTACTGTGTCATTTTGTTTTGAAGGGTATGGCACTGTGTGTTAAATCAGGTGTAAGGGCTCGCTCACACTAAGCCGCAGTACATAATCGGGTATGTGGGTATACGACACCTACAGATCAAAAGTCGAAGTGAAGTAAACATAATAAGGAGTCCCAAATACCCATCTGCGTAGCGGACTCCTGCATTCCAATATGATAATCTGTGTTTTTTTTTAAATACGAGCAATATGATTTCGAATCAGACCAAATAATAGTTTGACTAATAAAACTAGACAAAACTGGACTAATAATTTTATTAATGATAGCTTTCGTACGAGCATTTTCAGGACGAAGTTTCAACAACTTTCAGGTTTTGTATTAGGGTTTTAGTGGCATTGCGTTCTATCGTTTAATTTTATTTCGCAACATGAAACGTGGGATTTCTTTATTTTTGATTGAACTCCTGCCGTGTGATCCTGATCAAACCCCGGACCTCCAGATCAACACCCGGTGGTGTTACGATTAGACCAGGGCCAATAGGGGGTGGTATTATTGTAAAATGTTTATGACATTCATAAGCATGCGCTAAGACGCATCTAAACTGAATAAACGCTTTTGAATTTTGAATTTTTTTAGGGTTAGTCAGAGACTAGGCAAAAGCAACGCAGAAGCAGTCCACTGCCATAGTCCGCGCTTCGCCAAGCAGTGACTGCACTCAGCGTGGCAGGTGGTGAGCCCGTCGCCGCTATAAGCTATTGGATGGTTGTGCAATTCTAAATCCATTAGTCGCCTTTCACGACACCCAAGGGAAGAGATGGTTTGGTAGTATTCTTTTAATGAGCCGCTAACACACGACTCCTTAGTACAGGAGGACATTGAACTTGCAACATTCTGTACGAGACGTTAATATTTTCCAACTTTTTCATTGCTAAAAAAGTAGTTTTAAAATTATTATGCAATACTTATAACAAATTAACATGTAGAATAGATAAAATAGCAAAGACGACTACAAAATTAATATTCAACTATTCATTAGAATAGTGTTTGTTTCTAAAAGCGTTTGCAGTCCTATTAAAACCTGCAATTTAAATGTTTATTCTAATTCTGTAACAAAACACCAGAATAAAAAGCGTTTCGTTACAGCGATAAAGCATTTAGAGATCTGGTAACAAAAGAGTCCATTAATGTATAAATTAATTTTTTATTGCACAAAGTAATTACAAACGTAATATGAACTTAACAAAATGTAAATTGCGTTAATTCTAAATTCAAATATTGTGAAGCTTTTGAATGAATGGCGTGGCAAATAAGATAAAGCTTATAGGTTTTTGGCGGCATTCAACTATGGCGGACGTGATTTTTATTTCAGTGATTGTAATATTGTTTCGGAGTGGATCTTGTTGCGTAAAATCAGTGTAGTTTTGTGTAATAAGTGTCAATAATGAAGAGCAATATGGAGTATCATTAAAATATTCGTCAAGTGGTATGAAAACGATGGGATTTTTATCGTGGTAATCCACCTCATCGAAGTAACATCACAGTGTCTACCATTGATCGTTTGACGCCAAACTCTCCCATGATGAAAGTATTCTACTGTTAACGTGTGGCTCAAAAGGTCCTGCAACCAGAGCCGTAAAACTGAATATAATAAAAAAAAAGATATAGCTTAGACTGTTAGATAGGTAATATTATGCAAATTTAATGTTACAACTTCGCTAAAGCTAATATCGAATATGATAATAAAGAGCCATGGTTTTAGCAGACCCCTCAATTTTTAATAAAAATTCAGCTATTCTCTGTTCAGATTTAGTTCTATGCAGTAGTTTTTTCGATGCGTACTGTAAAAAAACTATAAATCTTTGTACTTTTTTTAAATAATAAAACGCTTCCAATTGTTACTTGCCTCACAGTGTGTAATTATCTGAACTAATGGGATCCGAATTTTCTAATATTTTCTTGTAGTACAAAATAGGAGCTCGGTGGTAAAGTGGTCAGTGCGCTTTGGCTTCGATCGAAAACAAAGCTACCTTCGCCATTGTCATGGTCATCAATGGCCGTGGATGGGTGACCAAGACTTGGTGTTCTCGAGCTCCTCCGTGCTTCGGAAGGCACGTTAAGCCGTTGGTCCCGGTCGCATTTGTGACCGTTTTTACCCACCAACCCGCATTGGGCCAGAGTGGTGGTGTTTCGGCCCACACTCCTCATGTGTTTCTCCATGAGGAAGGCCTGTCCCAGCAGTGGGACGTATATAGGTTGATGACGACAGAAATATTGATTGAGGAAACTAACGGGACAAAAAACGTCTAGGAGGTAGTTCTGTTAACCCCAAGGGGGGCACCGCGATGAAACTATTTCCGTCCACTTGCTACGACCAGAACCAACAATCATTTTATAAATCTGGTCTCATCAAATACACCTATGAAAAGTTTAATCATTACAAATTATTTCCTAAAGTTTCATAATACCAATTTTTTTATCACAGGTAAAAAACTCTGCAGGGTTCCATCCTACCTTTACATCAGTTACTAGGTTATTACTATTATATTGGGTCCTTACCTATGAAATTGGTGTTTTTATTCTGTCTTAGTATTTTGTCTGTAACTATTAAGATTCAGAGTATTCCTTAAAAATAATTACCTCGTCAAAAAATAGACTATATTTTTGAGCTCTTTTGATTTGTTTTGATAATTTGTTGTAAGTTTAATTGTGTTAAAATTGGACACGGAGACAACTCTTTTTTTGTGCCTCCCGAATACATCATTTTATTTGCATTAGAAGTGTGATATTACACATATTACTAAAGCTTGTCTAATGATAGATGCCAAATATTTGTCGTTGTGAAGAAAACTGATAAAATGTTAGTATGTAAAATGCAGACATCCCCAAAATCTCCATACAAAACACCAATTTCATAGGTAAGGAGCTAATATTATGTTAGGTTAGATCCTTACATATTTATTTTGCTGCTTCACCCACTTATTCATCATCATTATTAACTATACTTTTTTTCACATATGACATGTAAGCTCTGTGCCTTCATCTCACCTGATGGTAAGTGATGATAAGGCCGAACGTGGAAGCGAGCTTCACCTGTGATCCTCAACAACTGAGGAACTGGCTATCTTACCTCTGATTGTGTAAAACATTGTTATTATGGCGTCAAATTTAGGTAAGACGGTGGTAGTTAGCCAGGCGGGCTTAAAAGCCCTACTACCAACCAAACGGAACAGGAAAACTTCTGCCCCCATGAGGAATCGAACCCGGACCTTCCGATCAACATCCGGTGGCGTCATCCACTAGACTAGAGAGGTAGTTGATTTTTTATTCGGTCTTATCGTCACTTACCATCAGGTGAGATGAAGGCCAAGAGCTTGCCTGTCATATGTAGAATAAAATGTCTATATACACCAACTAGCCAGCCGCATTTATGTGCGAAAGCCAAAATCGAGTAGCTCGATTCAACAATCTACTGCTTACGAATGCACAAAACGTGCCGAGCCCCCACAAAGTGAATGGATAGGGTTCGCGGGTACGGGGCGCTATCGCCAGAGCCCCGGCTCCCCGGCCGAGCTAAAAATAGATGCTCGAGTAGCCACCGAGGAAAGAAAGTTGCGGGAAGTTCGCTTAACGCGTACCTGCGTTAGCGGAATGCGATGGAACTTAGGTACTTTGTTTTGATGGTTAAGAGTGTATTTAAAATAATGAAAATAATAGTTATATAACCTTGATTAAAAATACTGTCAAAAATAATTTTTATGATACATACATATAAATAATGACGACTATTATCCCCTAAGGGTTAGTCAGAGACTAGGCAAAAACACCGCAAAAGCACCGCAAAAGTCCATTGCCATAGACCGCGCTTTACCAAGCAGTGACTGCAGTCAGCGTGACAGGTGGTGAGCCCGTCGCCGCTATAAGCTATTGGATGCTGTGCAGTTCCAAGTCAATTACCCGCCTTTCACGACATCCAAAGGAAGAGATGGGTTGGAAGTATTCTTTTAATGAGCCGCTACTACACGGCTCCTTATGATAGGTAATCTGTATTTCCATATCTCAATATTCTTTTATAACATTCGCACCAACTAAGCTGAGCTAACCTTAGCGCCTTAAGCAAATGCACCCGAATTGTATGCGGACTGTGTAAAACATCGTAGCAAATGGAAATAAGTAGTAACTATGGGTAAATGACTTATGTATGTATGTTTTGGATAATACCGTCTTTGATTTGGGTTCGAGTCCTGGGAGGAAATCGATATCAAAATTCTAAAATACGGAGAAATTCGGGAGTACAATGTTTTGGTCTGTTTTCTTTTCAGCATCAAAACCAATGCGTTCTTTAACAGTGTTTTTCATCCATTCAAAAAGGTTTTCAATGTTATATAACATTATACGACCGAATTCGATATGGTTTAGTTTATAAAAAAATTAAAAAAGGTTAATCATATACCATGAACGCCGTTGACATTATAATAGTAAATAAAAAGTTATTTCAGATCCAACCTACGTGCCTACCTCGATTTGGCGCCTAGTTAGTAAACAAAGAATTAAAAATGGGAACGGTTCAAAAGTTAAAAGGTCATGATACTCATGGAAAAGTGGTCTCAGGCTTAATCGACAGGTAACCTTTTTAAAGAAAGTAACTAACATTCATTTGTTTCTTCATAAATTAGCTTTGCTTTTGACTTCGAAGACAATTGTCTTCGAAACATGGCTGTTATATATGTATAGCATAATAATTATAATAATATCTTC
Source organism: Parapoynx stratiotata (assembly GCA_910589355.1). Taxonomy (NCBI): domain Eukaryota; kingdom Metazoa; phylum Arthropoda; class Insecta; order Lepidoptera; family Crambidae; genus Parapoynx; species Parapoynx stratiotata. The sequence goes on along the minus strand of OU342468.1, from coordinate 1,216,886 downwards.
ATACATTCACATCTATCAACTAACCCCATTTTAAGCACTACTGCTGCTTGAGTTACGGACAGTAGATGACGGATAAATAAATTTGATAGATAAATACATAGAAATATCTTGAATATATATATAAATATATATAAACATCCAAGACTGGAGAACAAATGCCTGAAAATTCATCACCCAAACATTTGCCTCCACCCAGAACCTCTCGAGATGGCGACGCCTTGAGACCGGCAGACCACTCGACACCGGGGGTCATCAAACCTCAGCATCATGTTTGAGCGTCAGCATGAAACATATTATGTCATCTACAACACTTTGCTGTCATGTTAACAATAAGCAAGCCAGTACCCATGGCATTGTTTGTGTGTGTAGGTTTGTTTTTGTAAAACTAATAAACACTGCTGTCTACGAAACAATCAATAACATGTTTACAATCTCAAGAAGTTGTCTTATAGAGAATTCATGGAAGAACCAGTAGGCCTAGCACGGGCCGGAGAGAAAAAGTCCCCGGAGACAAAAATCGTCATTGCCTCTCGCTTCTTCATTCGCGCGGAAGCGAGAGGCAATGACGATTTTTGTCTGGAAGGTAGTTTTGATCGAATCAAGATCAAATAGTACTTAACATTGTACTTAGGCAGTGTGCCATTTTATGTAAATGATAGTGGAATTGTTACTACGGTTTTTGAATAAAACAACATTTTGGTATTGTTTTACTTATTTATTTAAGAATATGTTTGAAGAAATGTTTTAAGAAAATGTAGCTATTATTACATACCTATGTAGGTCAATAATTTTTTTTTTCTTTATTTCTTTCTTATTTTTCATCTTCACTTTATACGTTTACGTCATGAAATCCTACAGGTGCTGTAATATTTTGCTGATGTCTATCCCAAGTACACCCAATCAAGACACCATGCTAGTTTCAAAGTATGTAAGTACACAACATCGTACCGTCCGTCCGTCTACCAACCAAGCAACTACTACAATACTATACTATTTCTGGTCGTCCGGGCAAATTATTTTCTACATACATACATTGGTAACATTAGCGATTAATTTGTGATCCTGAGGAATTATATTGTTAATCATGAACTAGCCTTTAATTTATACATACATACAATCACGCCTGTAATCCCCGAAGGGATCGGCAGAGTCCAAGGGGCTCCATGTTTCTTGAGACCACATTTAGCTATGTTTCTTGAGACCACATTTATACAAAAATTGGGCTTGGTTAGACGAAAAATTGTGAAAAAGTAGTAACAAGTGGCTAGCTCATCGCCTACACAATCACAGACCCAATACCCAATACGCCCTTAGTCGCCTTTTACGACATGCTAGGCAAGAAACGCAGTTCACACATTCTTTTATATTTATAATGGACCATTTAATCCCATTGTTACATAACGGGTATTTTATTGCTCAGGGAGGTGTAATTCTGCAGTGAACGTCGCCAATTGGTGATAATATACATACAATCACGCCTGTAATCCCCGAAGGGGTCGGCAGAGTCCAAGGAGCACTGTGTTCCTTGAGACCACATTTAGCCATACAAAAATTGGGCTTGGTCAGACGAAATATCGTGAAAAAGTAGTAACAATTGGCTAGCTCATCGCCTACACAATCACATACGCAGTACCCAATACGCCCTTAGTCGCCTTTTACGACATGCTAGGCAAGAAAGGCAGTTGGTACATTCTTTTTGTGTCCCGGACCAACACGGGACCAAAAAAATCAGATAGATTTAAATCAGTTATAATGTAGTTAAATTACCTAGCAAAATAACCTTTGAATTCCGATTAGCGATATGGCGTTAAGTATCCACTTTACAACACCGACACAATTACCTTTCTAGTTTCAAAAGCAAAACTGCCAGTTTTTCCTACACCATAATTTCGCTGAATGTGACAGACATAAAACAGTCTCTAAGTCCAGGGGAATAAAGTAGACGGTCGTGAGACGGTTGAAAATATAGTGTGTATTCGCATTGGTGTTAGGTATTCCAGGCAGTCTTGCCTTACTGCACACTATTTTTAAGCATTTGACACTCTCTCCACGTAGAAGGAAATCGAGTCATTTAATTTTAGTCATGTTTATAATCTCAGTCACTCAGTGGATGTTCAGGGCAGTCGAGGGCTCACGTTCGCGTTTAATCTTACTTGCGGATCCATTGTGAACTTAGGGTATTTTTAGACCTTATTTATTTATTTATTCTTTTTGCACAAAAGTACAATGGCGGACATAATGCCATAGGGAATTCTCTACCAGTCAACCGGAAAGCAATGTGAGTATAGCTAGAATGACGGTGCAAAACAGTAAAAGAAAAGGAAAAAAAAAACAATTTTTTTTGAATATGATGATATACTTATAATACACGTTTATTTCATTATATTATAAATCACATATTATAAATATACAACATATTACAATAATAAATAAACTACATATTAAAATAAATATAATATAAATATATAACGTAAACGCTAAATATCTCTATAATTAATGATGGATAAAATACACTACTTAGGATTTGTCAGACATTATTTTGTAGACGAGCTAGTCGCTTAAATGACATTTTGTTGGGCGCTCGATGAATGTGTGCAGGAAGAGTATTCCAGAGTCAGAGAGTGATTTCCTTTGGGAAATGTAGTTGAATTTCTGGGAGTTTTAATGTTATTAAGGAGTTACTTGAGAGCGTAATGAGAGAAAATGGTAGATGAATTATTAATTTTTATATCCTAGTTCATAAAAGCTATTCTAACTTCCGATTCGAATAACATACGTTTTACATAAAATCTCAAGTCTGTGCAGCCTTAATCGACAGGTAACAATTTTTTAAAGAAAGTAACTAACAATGATTTGTTTCTTTATAAACTAGCTCTGCCTTTGACTTTGAAGAAAATCTTAATTCTGCGCTAATATTATACCTCTTTTGTAGATTATTTTCATTTCATTTGTATGAAAATATGATTCCCATTCATAACTTTAATATCAATGATGTTTTTTTAACAACCACCAGTATTCATTCTTATTAGTCTATTCCCAAATATTTTCCTGCTGATGTATACAAGAGCGGAGTCAGATTGTTATCTGTTTATAGCTCATAATGTTTCCATTTCATTTCGCAGTATCGATGTCTCAATTAACTAATTAATGGCCGACTTGTGTGCTTTTTATTTGGGTAATTATATCTTGGTTTGCGAACGAAAGCGAGGATGTTAATGTAAGCAAGGGAATTATGCAATAAAATGGTTTTTTATTCGTATTTTCTCGTTTGGAATTGATTGGGATATTCAGCTTATTAATGTTTCATTTACTTATCAATTTGATGTTAATTGTAAGGATAAGGATTGTGTTATAACAAAACGAAGACTATTTTTTAGTGGAGCAAGTTATTTAAGCCTCAAATTTTCTATAAGTGTGTCATCTTATGATTGTAAAAAGAGAAGGGTTAGATTTTTTTAAACTTAAAATTTTGTATTTCTGAGATAATTTTAATAAAAATAATATATCATATATTCTCGTAAAAGGGTCCACAGAGGTCTTTCACTAAGTTAACAAGCTAAACACCCTGGAACTAAATCAATTTGAAAATCGTTCAATAGCCCTTAAATTTTAACCTTCATTCTTTCTTATCAACAGGCTAGATTATAATTTGGGAGGACCTTTTTTTAAAAAACTGCTCTTTAACTAAAATATCCCGAATTGTCACATGCACAGAGACATGTTGGTTATCTAGTAAGTTCCAGATTTTAACCACTGGGTTAAATACTACGGACGAATGGCGTCAATGGAAACACCAAAATGTTTGACGTTAGCTTGGCCAATAGTTTAGTGTGCGTTGAAAATTTGAAGTCATATAAATCAGCTGTGTCGCCAGCCGCCATTTTACTAATCCCAGCATCGTGTTGAGGTTAAATTGTCTATGATTTAAGTTTTGTTATGTCAGAAAATTGGGCTATTGGTTAAGCTGACATATCACGACATCATAACTTTTACGCCATTGGTCAATATGTAACCTACAGGTCAACCAAACCACGGATCAAGAGATCGACCCTTACCGAATTGAATAAAGAACCTAATCAATGAAAGTTCAATAGTATTTTAGAATTACAAAATCAAGGCCTTTTTCGCTTTATGACGCAAGAAATGTATTATTCATTGTAATCAAGTGTACTTAGAGGTTGGTATGCCTATAAAGAGAACAAAGAAAATCTTCCTTGAGTAAATAAGAGACATACAGAAAAACAGCTGTGATTAAATAGAGTAAGGGTTGGTTTTTTGATCAGAGGTCAGGTTGACTAGTAGGTTAAAATATGGACCAATGCCGAAAACGTATGACGTCGTGTTAAGACAGCTTGTTCAATTGACAAATTCTCAAATATTACAATAGTTAAATAATCATAGACAATTTAACCACAACATGATGCTAGAATTAATAAGATGGCGGCACAGCTGATGTATATTGCTTTTAATTTTCATCGCAAATTTAACAATTTGTCAAGCTGACGTCACACATTTTGGCGTCTCTACATTACTACTTTCACCATGGTCAGGTCTTGGATGGATGACCAAAACATTGTGATCTCGAACTCCTCCGTGCTTTGGAAACACGTTAAGCCGTTGGTAGGATATTAAAGAAAGTAATCTTTTTCATCTGACCAAACCCAATCTTTGTATGGCCAAAAGAGGTCTTAAGGAACATAGTGCTCCTTGGATTCTGCCTACCCCTTCGGGGATTACAGGCGAATGTATGTATGTATGTATCTTTGCCAAGGTTGAACTTTGGACGTGTGAGCAAAGTTCATGAACACGAGATTTTCGTCGTAAGCTATTTACGTACACTACTGGCTCTTTGTGGGATGGTGAACAAACTACGTGCTTTTCCAATCACTCGAAAATTCATGATCAAAAAAATTGGTCACTCGTCCTCGTACCGACCATGACAAAAGCTTTTTATTATCGAAACACAATACCTCCTCATTACTATTGCGTGAAAATAAATATTTTTAACACCATGAAAGCATGATAACAGACGGTTGACGACCCGTAGGTGTCACACAACATGCATATCTTCACCAGGCATCTATTTTTATGACTGGCAAACGATCGATAAACGTACTTCGTTCTGGTACAGCCCAATCAATTGTGCTGTTTAATATTTACGCGCCGCTATTAGAATACGTTTTTACGATGTATTCTATTTTTACATTACACGAGATTGACATACAGGGACCTCAGTGGATGGTTTATGCTTTCAATATTGACCTTATGAAACCAACAAACAAACAAAAATAACATTATTTCATACATATGAGAGGCCTTATCGGATTAACACAAAGCTTTAACCATCTGCAATGTCCTTGTCCCAATCGTTATTGAAACCTGAAACGAGGCGCTATACCAGTATTAGCGACTCTGCTATTATTGAGCTCTTCTCTGGCCATTTTCACTTTGTTTCTGTTTTTTTTATTTTCTGTCTTTCATATTGTATTGTCCTCGATTGTTAAATTATATTTATAAGTTGAAATCAGTTTATTAGATTAAAAGAAGTCTGGTTGTGTAATTAAATGCACCATTAGCATTTTATTTTGAATCGTTTTCAAAGGCACTTTTGTAAGTAGCCCTACTTTTATAATTACCTCTTAGTTTTTATGTTCAGTGTTTTGTAATTTACCTTTTATTTTGTTCCAGAGTGCCTTAGTTTTTAAATAAATATACCCCTTAAGTGACGACCTGGGATTTTCATGTATAAAAACCTTAACCTTAAGAAGAGGGGCTTCCAAGGAAAACAAAAAAAACCTTCCCTCTTCAGCCTATATACATCGCACTGCTGGGCACAGGCCTTCCTCTTGAGGAATCACATGAGGAGTATGGTCCGTAACACCACCACGCCGGCCCAATGCGGGTTGGTGGGTAGCAACGGATGCAATAGCGAGCGAATCCAATGTTCCTGACATTGGATTCACGTGTATTGCGCCACCCATCCACGACCTGACCATGGCGAAGGTAACTTTGTTTTCGATATCGAAAGCCAAAGCGTACTAACCACTACGTCACCGTCCTCCTTACAATTCACAATGGGCCATAAAGTTACGGCCCCCACTTCGCATTTGTTGTAAATACCAGAAGAACAATTCTGCTTACTTCTTCGGAGTTAAATGCAAAAACTAAGATAATGCCTCGGGAGCGCATGTTTTCGCATAACGTCGATTGTCATAACATCGTTTGTCATACATCGAATGGCATAATCATCAAATAGTATAACAATCATGTCACATATTCCTTCTTACTCATAACATTTAAGTGGCATAACTCTCTAAAGGCATATTATTATAAAGCATAACTATAGAAATTCCTAATTTCATTTAGCACAACATTAGGTAGTCCTAAAATGAATCGAATAATCACCCAGATTCGAAAGAGCCAATCCCAAGGAAATGTGTTCTGATAAATATTAGGTTAAGGTTATTTTTTTTTATGACCCTTAAAAACTATATTTGTGTCATTGAAATATATTTAGTTAACAATTTGGGGCAGAGAAAAATATTATGCGTTGTGATCATTATGCTTTTCATTAGTTGTGCGTTTCAAATTTATGCCTTTTAATACTTATGAAAAACAATTTTAGCCAAAACAATATTAGGACTCTCAAAATTATGCGTCGCAATTTTATGCGTTTTGATGATTATGCCTTTCAATATTATGGATCTTCATATTATGACAATAAATGTTATGCTTAAAATTACGGAGCCTAATGCCTCGCGTGATAATCGGTGGAGTGTCATCGGTTGCATCGGTATCTTTCAATCAGTGCAAATATCCCGTCTGAATATTACGGCTGTGATGTAAAAAAGTCGTTATTCTTGCGTTATCTGTATATCTGTGAATAATAACTATACAAACAGTTCAGAAGAATGATTCATATGGATTGTTCTGATATTGTAATCATTTCCGAGCAATCAAAAGCAAGTATTATGATAATAAAAGCCTTCTGCCATTCCGGGGAGAAAACTAATGATTATCGTTCGGAAGTAGAATGGTTTCCTGTGTAATCGTGAGCACTGTTTACCGGACCAGCAATATGCGATCAAATAATTCCAATGTTATTCCACCACAAACAAACATTAATGTTGTTTATCTGGAGAACCTGTTTACAATTGTTACACACGAGATTTTGATTTTAAACATCTTACAAATATCTTGACAAGATTTAGGTGTAGTTTGGACAAAGGAAGAGTATTATTAAGAGTATTATCTAAACTAAATTGGTTGCCATAATAACAATGTTTTAAGCATTGTTGTGTTCCGGCAATCATTGGTTAAGATAGCCAGCAGTTGAGGATTACAACAGGTGAAGCTCGCTACCACCTTCGGTCTTATCATCACTCACCATCAGGTAAGATAAAGGCCAAGAGCTTACCAGTCATATATAAAAAAAATCATCGAAAACAACTCATATCCCATCAAAAACAGAAAAAGCAAGTCATTTTTAATTTATTAAGTCAAGTAATTTTTCCGCCGTAAAAAGTTATGAATTCGATTATAATTCGATTCAGTACTTAACTACTACTAAGTTATATCTTTTAGGCCCTCTTGTAGGAAATTTAAATCGAGATTTATAACTACATTTAGTAATTTTTTGACAATTCTTATATGGGTGAAATGTCAGAAAATGACAAAATCGAGATTTAAACTAGGTTTAAAATTTCCGATAAAAATTTAAACCGCGACTTAAATCTCGATTTTGTCATTTTTTGACAATTCTACTATGGCTCTTTCGTCAAAATTTTACAAAATCGAGAATTAAACTAGGTTTAAATTTTCCTGCAAATCGCCCTAAATCTAGTTTTAAATCTCGATTTAAATTTCCTGCAAGTGGGCATTAATAGAGGTGTAAACACCCACACTTCAGTAGATATATTAGGTTCCCATGTAAAAGGTGGCAAGCGACCGATTTCAAAAAAATCTTGCATGGTGATACCTTATATCCCTAGTCAACATTCTAATACTTTTTATTCTGGTAAATTGAAGGGTTCCCGTGGGATAGTTAAAAAATCATAGTAGCCGCGGACGAAGTCGCGGGCAACAGCTAGTTGTGTATAATTTTCTTAAGTTGTTGTAAGTTTTTTGCCCAAAATTAAAGCGCAGACGTAGAAAAAATTATATTAGCAGATACTTCTCGACCAACATTCCCAGGACATATAGAAAAAGGTTTTGAAGCACATACAAATAAGATAGATAGATAAATAGATGACAAGATTGTCTCTAAAGGAGTTTCGTAACAAGACGGTAAAAGTGTGGACATGTCGCAGCTACCGTGGGTACATCATAACGTGGATACGCCAAATAACGATGTCAAAGTTATACCAAGGCCTGAAAAATGTTTGCTACGTGTGTGGAATTACTGAGTAGGATATTTTTGTGTCAGTTATTATGTACATCAGTTTATTGCTTGTGTGAGGTGAATGGAGACGCTTGTGACGCGTGCGTCAGCGGCCTAAGGTTTAGGTCGCTTGAAGACGTTGCGCGTTGGCTAGATAAAAGTATTTCGATTATCTATACATTTAATAAAACTGTAGAGGTCGAATGTCTGTACATATAAAAATAATGCTTAAAATCAAGTCAAGGGGATGTAAATAGAGGGAAAATACCAAAAAATTATGTCTGTCTGTTTGTACGGGCTAATCACCGAAATGGCTGGACCGAGTTTTATGAAATTTTGCATGGTGATACCTTATATCCCTGTTCAACATCCTAGTTACTTTTTATTCCAGAAAATCCCGAGTTCCTGTGGGATAGTTAAGAAACCATTGTAAACGCGGACGTAGTCGCGAGCAACAGCTAGTTTGTAAATATTACACACACACATTTTTAGATATATTTACGCAGCTCATTAATAAATTGAGCTCACTAATGAGCTACGTAAACAGTATGTTTCTGTGTGCATTAAAGAGTATATAAAGGAGTATGGGCCGTAACACCACCACGCTGGTTGTTTGGTGGGTAGAAACAGTCGCAATAGCGACCGGGACCAACGGTTAACGTGCCTTACGAAGCACGGAGGAGCTCGAGATCACAAAGTTTTGGTCACCATTATGCCACCGAGCTCCTGATTGATTAGCAAATACTACCAAGTCCAATAGTTAGTTTTTGCCAATTGTATACATAGTAATATCGGCCGTACTTTATAGGTAACTAAATTAAAAAAATTGTTGTTGTGGCTTCTATTAAAAATGCTCATTTCTTTTTTCTTATACAAAACTAACCTACCAATACTGTCCTATTTAATTCACATCGCAAATATAATCAACGAATATCGGCCGCGGTCGTGGGTAGTTTTATCAGAATAGATCACATAATTAGATATTTTCCGAACTCATGTCAGACACAGATGAATCGGCAGTGTACTTACTGTTTATTTTCTATCTCATTCTAGCCACGTTTTGTAGGGACGAGCTTGTGAACATACGATAAATTAACCGCAAATTTCTCGTCAAAAAGAAAGCTCGTCTAAACATGTTGCCTAAGGCCTTATTGGGCTTGGAGTTAAAAAGCGTTCAAAAAGCTTCAATCGAAAAATCTCTTTTTTTAAACCCTAAGCACTAGTAAGTGTAATGAAACGATACGAATATAACGGTCGAAGAACGTTTTTCAAAGCTGTCTGTAGTTGTCTGACAACACACACACACACACACACACACACACACACACACACCCACACACACACAAATAATACATAAAATTAAAATATTACTTTGAAAAGCCAAAGTGTACTAACCACCTACGCCACCGAGCTCCCGCGTGCGCAATATATTATATTATCTCATTGAATCTTAGCCTCGTGTGTAATAATATATAAAGTAATAATATTTGAATAGAAAGGCCACAATATTTAACGAACCACTTTCTTGTAGCTAAAACCTGACGAGACACTTCCATTGCAAAATACTTGTGTATGAAAACGTCGTATATCGTTCTTCACCAACCAGATAATTAAATTACACATAGCCAGTTTCAGTTTAAAAGTTGAATCCCAAACGCCGTCATTTCTTGGTATATTTACCATTAAGATTAAATAATTTATAACCAAGCAAACTGTTTGATTGGTTAATTAATGAAATTCATTGTTTCCTGAGTAACAAAAGGTATTAGCCCTCATCCTTTTCGGCGAGATAAAACAATGTGAACTTTGTTCTGCCAAAGCCCTGGTATAGTGGTAATTTTATTACTTTCCCCGCTAATTCGTGTTTCTGCGATACCTAAACAAAATAGCCGGGTATTTAAATTTTGATCGGTGACTAGACTTACTTTGTGACTAGAATTACAGACTTTTTGTTATTGAAAAAAAGAAGAACCACAGTTCCATGGCCAACGTGGTTCGGATTCCAGCACGACCAACCTGTTTATCATGAATCCTCTTCTTGGTGTCGACAAAATATGAATCATCATCTTGAAACATTGCATTTAACTCTATTTATTCAAATCACTATAGTAAATTACTTCTATTACAAGGAGATAAAGAAGATTATTGTTTAAAAGTGTACACTGCGACTTTACAAGAGATTTTATAACATAATACTAGATTAGAAAAGTATACTCTTTTTATACACCAACTGTAGCAACAAAATAAATGTAGTAAATATAATTTATAATAAATAGATGGTCGTGCAAGAATCCGAATCACGTTGGCCATGGAACTGCTTCTTTTCTGTTGTTGTTGTTGTAAAATTCTCCCATGTACATAGCCCATACAGCCAAGTCTTCAGTATATATTTCTTCAGTAGTTTGCATTGAAATGCTAGTGTAATGCATTTCAATGCATCTTGAGAGAGTTTGGCGTCAAACGATCGATGGCAGACACTGTGGTGCTACTTGGATGAGGTGGATTACCACGATAAAAACTCATCATTTTTCACACCACTTGACGTTTATTTCGATAATCCTCCATATTGCTCATCATCACAAACACTTATTACACAAAACTACACTGATTTTACGTAACAACATCCACTCCGAACAATATAACAATCATTGAAATAAAAATCACGTCCGCCATCGTCAAATGCCGCCAAAAACTCCGCTTCTTTTCTTATATTTAAACAATCAAACAACCAAATTCAACCAAACGACCAAAAACAACTAAAAGCTACCAAAAACAATGAAAAATGACGAAAAGCGACCAAAACAAGCAAAAGCAGCCCAAAACAGGCATAAACAACCAACAACAGAAAACATTAAAAAACGAAAAGCGTGCTTTATGTGCAGGTGGTGTAGAGATAAAAAATAAGCAGAATGACAGTTTTCTAACAACGGTCAACGTGAGATGGCGACACTGAAATGTTGGCTCCATGAGCTTGCATACACATACGCGCAGACCGCGGAGATATTCACGCGGAGCTCACGGATTGTCATGATCGATACAGTAGTCGAGCATAGATTTAAAACCCTAACGCTCTGTGCTGTTTGATAGCTGCTGCCCCAGATTGTTACGTTACACCGCCTGGTGGCGGAAAAAGTGTAGATAACCCCCACAATAACCGATCCTACTGCTTTTAACTGCCTTCGACTAAAAATTTAAGGCAGTAAAAAGACACATAACACTCAACAACAACACATAACACTCAACAACAACACATAACATCACGACTTTTCCTCTAAGGGGTAGGCAGAAGTGTGAGCACCCATATTTCGCCAGATATGTTAGGTCCCCATGTAACAGATGGCGAGCCTGTTGCCAAACACCGGGCACAATGTGAGGCAAGCGATATTCACAATGAACTGTACATAAGTTATATTAGGTCCTTACCTATGAAATTGGTGTTTTGTATGAAGATTTTGGGGAATTCTGCATTTTCCATACTAATTTTTTTTCAGTTTTCTTCACAACGACAAATCCAAAGATAATAATATTTGGCATCTATCATTAGACAAGCTTTAGTAATATGTGTTATATCACACTTCACAAAAATTATTTATCGTTTTTAAGTGAATGCAAATAAAATGATGTATTCGGGAGGCACTTAAAAAGAGTTGTCTCCGTGTCCAATTTTAACACAATTAAACTTACAACAAAGTATCAAAACAAATCAAAAGAGCTCAAAAATATAGTCTATTTTTTAGACGAGGTAATTATTTTTTAGGAATACTCTGAATCTTAATAGTTACAGACAAAATACTAAGAGAGAAAAAAAAACACCAATTTCATAGGTAACCCAATATCAAACTCAGTGGTACAGGCGGTGGGATCAAACACGAAAAAAGACATTGATCAAAAATATCCATACAATTGAGGCTGGCAGAACTAACACATTGCAAATGCGAAAGATCCGCTATAAAAAGAAACTGGTAATATCAGGGTTGACCAACCGTTATTGAGCCAGAAATGGTGTGTCCTCGTTCGGAAACAAATAAATAAACAACTGAGGTCGACGGAGGCTGGTTAACAGGCAGTTTGAATGCATGTGATTCCACGTCTACCTTGCGGCCAGCAAAATTATGCTACCTCGTTGATTTTTAGGAGTTTTCTCGCTGGTCTTTTTTCATAGCTTAGATGTTTCTTACAATATGGCAGCTTATATAGGTAAAAAGCGTCATTTCAGTCATTTTCAGTAGTATCGGCTGATAAGAAGAGAAACATTTATTAAAATTCAAAATGTTTCTTCAGATCAGTTGCGTCTTAGCGCATGCTTATGAATGATTGAAAATTTTGCGAAAAATTGTAAAAAATAAATATTACGCCATCTACTCGTATATTATCATCCCGTCTCGTGTTGGTCCGGGACACAAAAAGAATGTACCAGCTTGTTTTCTTGCCTAGCATGTCGTAAAAGGCGACTAAGGGCGTATTGGGTACTGGGTCTGTGATCGTGTAGGCGATGAGCTAGCCACTTGTTACTACTCTTTCACGATTTTTTCATCTGACCAACCCTATTTTTGTGTGGCTAAACGTGGTCTTAAGGAACACAGTGCTCCTTGGACTCTGCCTACCCCTTCGGGGATTACAGGCGTGATTGTATGAATGTATGTATATTATCACCAATTGGCGACGTTCACTGCAGAACTACACCTCCCTGAATATTAAAATACCCGTTATGTAACAATGGGATTAAATGGTCCATTATAAATATATCATTGTGTCACAAATAAAAAATATCTGGTGTCCTAACCCTGTTTCAATTATTGAAATATGATTTTGATTAACGCCTGCGTAATAATGTATGTATGAGGAGGTGGCGTAGTGGTTAGTACGCTTTGTCTTTCGATAAAAAAACAAAGCTAGACCATGGCGAGGTGCCATGGTCAGGCCGTGGATGGGTGACCAAAACTTTGTGATCTCGAGCTCCTCCGTGCTTAGGAAGGCACGTAAAGCCGTTGGTCCCGGTGGCTATAGCGAATCTTTCTACCCACCAACCCACATTGCGCCAGCGTGGTGGTGTTACGGCCCATACCTCCTCATGTGTTCTCCATGAGGAAGGCCCGTGCAGGACAAGCACACATAAGATGTTCATTGAATTGTATAAGCTGGTGAAATTAAATGCATAAATGTGGAGCATTTGTACAGTGTATGATAGATTTTTATCACCCATACTTTCACATTAAAATACCCGTTATGTAACAATGGGATTAAATGGTCCATTATAAATATATCATTGTGTCACAAAGATATCCAGACCATGAGTCCATGACAGATAATTATTAGGTCCTTACCTATGAAATTGGTGTTTTGTATGGAGATTTTGGGGAATTCTGCATTTTCCATACTAATTTTTTTTCAGTTTCCTTCACAACGACAAATCCAAAGATAATAATATTTGGCATCTATCATTAGACAAGCTTTAGTAATATGTGTAATATCACACTTCATAAATTTTAGAATAATTTTCATAAATTTTAAGTGAATGCAAATAAAATGATGTATTCGGGAGGCACTTAAAAAGATTTGTCTCCGTGTCCAATTTTAACACAATTAAACTTACAACAAATTATCAAAACAAATCAAAAGAGTTTAAAAATATAGTCTTTTTTAGACGAGGTAATTATTTTTTAGGAATACTCTGAATCTTAATAGTTACAGACAAAATACTAAGAGTGAAAAAATACACCAATTTCATAGGTAGGGCCCCAATATTATCACGTACTAAGAGTATCTTAAACGGGTTGTTTGGTAATATATTGTAAATGCAATGATATTTAATGTTTTTAACTGCAATCTTTCGAAAATAAGTACATAAGAAGTTAATTCTTTGAAGTACATACATAATAAACGCGTCTTTCACCCACAGCGGAGGGCAGTGATAAAAAAGTCTTGTACAATTGCATGAAAAGGTTAATTCAAAAATGCCTAACTAGTTAAACACAGCGAGCTAAACACTCTCAGATTGTTAAAAGCGAAAATATAAATTCAATTCTGATCGATAATAATATGAAAGCCGTGGCAATCAGAGTAAATAACCGTCGCAAATTAGATCTGTCGTTGCTTTCATCCTAGGCTGAAAGAGTATGAGAATCCGTATTTCAACATTTTTCTGGTCGACGAACTAGAGCCGAGTTTCGTAGATAAATATTAATGAAGCATCGACGTACGTGCTCGCGGAGTTAAGTAGACTCGTCCAGAAGTTACTTTCGAATGGCAAACTCCACTTTTAAGTCTTACAAGAAGTAATCCGGGTTAAAATGTACCCGAGCTGAGTATAACTTTAAAGTTTAAGTTGTGTTCGCATTAACTTAAAACGTACCTATCTTTTTTTTTGCAGGAACGGTTGTTATAAGTAGAAATATTATTTTTTTATAGTCTGAATATATTATTGTAGGGTAACGAAGCAGATGGACCAAGCGCACAGTTCAACCAGCTACCTCAGCTGGTTGAATCTTGTTCTATACCTTTAAATAAAACTTACAGTATTTGCCTAAAGGAAAACAAAAAAGCCTTTATACATCCCACTGTTAGGCACAGACCTTCCTCATGGAGAAAATGAGGAGTATGGGCCGTAACACCACCAGCTAACGTGTTGGTGAGGAGAAACGGTTGCAATGACGTTAGGGAAAATGTTTTGGTCACTAATCCAAGGCCTAATCATGGCGAAGGTAGCTTTGTTTTCGATATCGAAAACCAAACCTACTAAAAACTACGCCACTGAGAAAATAGATATCTCTTATCATTTAAGGACGTAAACATATCAATGTGTGTTCATATACCGTTTCTTTCCCAGGTATAGATATGATGTTTATATTTGTTTTAGCACAATAATATTTTCAAAAGTGAAGACATACAAAAAACACTCAATTATAATGTTTGAACGCGAATAGTAGGGTAGAATCAATTGCAATAGCCACCAGGGCCCGATTGTACTCCATACTTTCGTACTGGCGTTCTCTCGTCGCCTCGTGAAGGCCGTAATGTTTTCGACTGAGATTTGTTCGTGGTAAATGCGTTCGTATTTAGCGCGATCAGGGCCCTGGGCATGTTCACATGTCCGCACGCCCGCATGCCAGAACGCACCAAAGTCTTTAACCATCGTCTATATCTTCTCTCTATTGTGATCGAAAATAAACTTTAAATTGAGTATAGCTATGCCAATATTTCATTTTATTCAATTCATTTTTAAAGGTCACTCAAATAAATCGACGTAGTTAATATGAGGACAGCACGTAGGTGTATATTGAGTAACAAAACCAAGCAAGAAATTCGAGCTAGTCTCAACTATTTGATTATAGACTTTATTCCAACTCCTGAAGGTATGGAATGACGTAAGAATCAAGCGCGTGGGTCGCATCGTTGTAAAAGAACTTGCGAGATAAAACTACTTACACTATTACCATAACAGTGGTAACCCCAAGACACAAATAGATTTACTATTCTCCCATGAATAATGGTTCGTCTATTCTATCAGAGAAGGAAACTATCGACTGGGCTAAATTGAAATGAATACCCGAACAAACTCGGGATAATCTTGACCATTGAGAAGCAAACAAAACTGTTGAACCTATATTCGAAATTCGAATATTTAGGCTCCATTTTTCCTTGGCATGAAAATGATATCATAAAAAAGGTTTTACTCAAAATAAAATGCCTATTTCGGTATACCAAATGAAAATACTAATGATCATGATAAAAACAGTACAATTTCGTTATTTGCTTACAATTTTTATGAAGAATAACGTAATTGAAATGAAACGTATCAAGTTCATCAGAACACTTATATTTTTATGAAAAAAATAGATAGAAATATAAGTAGAATTAAATCTTTTGTTTATCTAAATATTTTTCATTTGTTTGAATTTTTATATATTTTTGAAAATCGAATGCACATTCTTTATATATAGCTAGCAACTGTCAAATCAAATCCGTCCAATCCATTTCCCGGTGTTTTCCAGCGACGAATTCCGAAAAAATGCAAAGAATTATAGAGAAAAATGATATTCTGTCAACATTCTAGGGCCCCTCTAGAATAATTTAGTTATAATTTAATATTTCAGCATAAAGATAATCTTGGACTTATGGACATAAGCTTTCAGAAGCTTACACAGTTTTGAATCGCTTTGGTGAAATGAGAATGAAGAATTTACAAGGTGAAGTTATTGGCATTTTCCTCATAAAAAATTCGTTCCTCGAAAAACGTTTTGCTTTGATAATATTTATTTACAAGCATTAAGCGGTAGAGGTTCAACAGCTTTTCCAATTCAAACCGTGAGTGTGACGTGAGACCAGAAGCATAATACTTCTATGCGTGGGACATTTACTAAACCATTTATAAAAAAAAGAAAAAAAACCAACAAAGAATAAGCGTTGCTATTCGGAAAGGTAATTCAGCCAGCCTTTTTGGTACATTTCCCTCGATGGATATACTTGCAGACGATTTTTTCATGTATTTTTTTTGCTATCTTTAAATTTACTGTTAGACTTTTTATTTATGTTTTCGCTTGTCTCAATCTGTTTTTTTTTGTTTAGTTTTTGTCTTGTTTTAGTATTAATTTTAATAGTCTTATAACACTTGATATATTAATAGATACAATAAATAGATAACTTATTTGTACAAAGTAACTAAATGTTCAAATATCAAAACATGAAAAGTATGCTCGTCCGAAGAGTAAGCGAGAAAAGAAAGACTCGTAATTACATGCCAACATTCGCAAACAATATTTTATCTCATTCAAAAGATACGGATGGAATTTCTCGAAGGCCTTCCTATTGCTCCTAAGTATGATTGATCACATCCACAACAATAGAGTCGGCGATGAGAGATTGACATTATCAATGGATTGCTTATTTGCAAATACGTAGTAACTCTGCAAATGTATTCACGGAGAGTAACCTTGTCGGCGTACTTATGTTTGGTTTTGTCAGTTATAGATTAAAGTTATTACTACTGCTTGGACTACAAGGATTCCATTTAGTAGGTCCTTACCTATGAAATTGATGTTTTGTATGGAGATTTTGGGGATGTCTGCATTTTACATACTAACATTTTATCAGTTTTCTTCACAACGACAAATCCAGAGATAATAATATTTGGTATGTATCATTAGACAAGCTTAAGCAATATGTGTGAGAACACGCTTGATAAAAAATATTCATCGTTTTTATGTTAATGCAAATCAAATGATGTATTCGGGAGGCACTTAAAAAGAGTTGTGTCCGTGTCCAATTTTAACACAATTAAACTTACAACAAATTATCAAAACAAATCAAAAGAGCTCAAAAAATAGTCTATTTTTAGACGAGGTAATTATTTTTTAGGAATACTCTGATACTTAATAGTTACAGACAAAGTACTAAGAGAGAAAAAAAAACACCAATTTCATAGGTAAGGACCCAATAGTTTATTTCAACCTGTGTGATCAGATGTGAATAGAACGGATTACTACAATGGGTAGTGCCATGTTCCCGAATTATTTATCGCAGTTACAATGCAAACCAGAATTAAATTATAATTATAGCGGGTTAATAAGGATTAATATTCATATATATATGAGACAATTCACTCAACTAACCAGTCTAATAAAACTGTTGTGTTTAATTTGGCTATGCATTTCAATTTACACAACAGTTTAAAAGGTCAACTAATTGGCTCTTTATGAACAAACCAAAACTATATCAGAAACTTCAAAACAAAATATTTGATCGAGGCCGAAAGTAGTTTTGTGTTTACCTAGGTTGGTAAGGTAGGTGTATAATGTTTTCGATATTGATAGCCAAAGAAATCGTCACTGCGTACTAGTCACTACGCCACCGAATTCGAGATGAGCTTCACAGTTTTAGTTTGTCACATTTTGACAAACTAATAGCGTGAAGCTCATCTCAAAGTTTTAATGGTCGTTTATTTAGTGGCATTAAGTGATCGTGATTCAGCCATGTGAGTCACGAAGTGATAGAGATCGGAACGATTGGGCGTGAGGCAGAGGTTGCAACTACGAGTACATTAATCATAGAGAGGAAACTGAATTGCTCTAACGGCCGATACATGCCGGTCGATTAATGGCCGGAGGGTACAGTTAAAGGCATGTCTTACTGTTAAATTGGTCGGACAAACTACGCTAGCCGTGGCCAGAAATTCTGGCTGAGCTACGAGCATTAAAAGGAGTAAGAGATTGATGTAAAACAATTAAGTCCATAATTCTTTAAACTTTCCAACCATCAACAGGGGTTTCATTAAATGAGACAGGAAACTTAATAAACAGCAAGGTCTAGGCTTGGACTCTGAAATAACAATGATATAATACGAATCCCAGTCCCAGAAGATTCTCAAAGCTTATTTAATATTAATTAGATGTACAAATGTGATAAAATAAAGCGTTAAACCACCTTTTTTGGATAATTATCACCAAATTAACGGATATCTGACAAAAAATATGATGGAAATGTGAAAAATCTTCAAATACTAAAAATAGCGCTATTTTTTTTGCAAAGAGTTCCATATATTTTGTACGAGCATACAAGTTCTATAACTGAAACAGCCAGCGTTGTAAAACCACACGGACTTTATCCGAAATAAAGGTACTGTGATACCCACTGCAGCTCCGAAACAATTACACAGTAATCTGCACAGTGACTCCATTCTATCCAATCAGATGGTTACGGTCCACCGCTGCCATGCAAGATTAAGCCCTCTACGCACAGCGGTAGGTCTAATTCAGCTTGAACTATTGTCACGTGTACATTCTGGGCACGATTCTTGAAATAAGTCTTGTTTTAATTACCATACCACTACCATCTTGAGGGTCAAGCGAATTCCGAGGTTCGCATACAATGTATGTTCCAATCGTGCCTCGTTTTGTGGCCGCAAAGTTTTGTGGCAATATCGGAATATAATTCAATATACCTAAAACCACCAACTTGAGAAATAGATTACACTGTCGGTGAGGTTGTTTGTCCTGAAGTTGTGTGCTCAGGACTTGTCAACTTGTGGCCAACTCGATAAATGTTTCCAAGAATGCTGACTCGTGAAAACAAGTAACAAAAGCGAAGTGTGAGAATTTGTAAATGTAATTGACGCCAAACGATTTCGAACCTTATTTTTTGCTGTTTACACTCATGTTTAATTAAACGTGGACAGAAAACTTCAGTCCACTTAATGTTCCAAGTTTTCGGTTTTTTTGTTGTAAGCTTGAAAGTCAGTGACCTAGAGAAAGATAATGACGCTTACAACGAAGGGCAAGACAAGTCAAAAGCAAGTACGTTTTGTTTATGTAAAAAGTTGCTCAAAAATTGAAATAAATAAGGAGGAATTAGGGTCAAACCTAATTATGAATTCTCTGAATCTGTGAATGCAATAGAAGTGTCAAGGATTTTTGATACACCAGAGACGAAAGACTTTTCCTCTGGGCCCAAATCGATACTTCTACAAAAAAAGGTCACGAATTCACCGAACAGAAATAGAAACAATTAGATTGATTGCGTTTGTAAACCACAATACCAGAAAAATACAGAACTCCCTGAGGTACCGATACGTTGCAATTTTTGCCAAGCGATGTGTAAAATTTAAAACAGACCAAAATAACATTCCTTTCGGGAATTCCGGTGAATTGTACCCGAGTGAAAACATATAGATTTACTTTTATCGCTAAGGGATAGTAATAATTAAGGTAAAAGGTATTGAGATCTTATTGGGGATTTCGGTATAATTCGTCTAGAGAAGGATCATTATTGGAAAGACATTATTGGTCCATTTACAAGATTTCCAGTTACTAATACAATTTAGTACGTAAGCTATCGAAATGTTTAATCTATCCTCAGAGCTGCCTACACATTTTCTTATAAACTCTGATGTTAATAAGTACGATGCCACAAAAATATGAGGAAAAACACCCTTCACGTTTCGATTACTAGTAAATTTATTTACATAACATAACATAGATATTTTATGGGATAAATCTTCGTTCCTATCATAAATATAGAAACCGAGACGAATAACCTCCACTAAGCATAGCCATAAAATTTCCTTAAAATGTCATGTCAAATGTTGGGTTAGATCAGGTAATCAGGCCATTTCGAAGGAGAACGTCCCACGCTATGTCTTCCAGTGTCTGGACCCGAGATATTTTGCTCGTAACTATTATGTCAAATGTATTGACATTTCACGTATTTTAGATTACGCTGTAGATAACGAAGATAGGTCTTTTGTCTCCTGGTAAAAAATCGAAGTGGCTGCTTCATTATGATTGATGAGATTAATTTCATGTTTTTTTATAATCGCTATATCCATCTACGTAATGTACAAGTATATTTTCAAAGCTAGTGTAGGCCAAAAACATCATTCGAGTAGTTTTGATCTTTAAATAATATTTTCATACTAAGCCATCTAGAAAACAACGAGTGTTCAACGGAGTGGATACTCCTAACTCTTTAGAAAACTTGATGATAGTTTGTGGAAATAAAATTCACAGATTATATTATTTCTACTCGACCTTTTTAAAAATAGGTCGTCCTAAGAAAAATGCTACTACGATAGCAAAGATATAAAGATAATTTATTTGTTTGCGTCTAAGGATTGTTTTGGTCTCGACTCGTGGAACTTTAACTTGAATCAAAAATGTTTTCTTGAAAACAAAAGTTTCTAAGATTTGTTTTTTCGTCAAAGTGGTACTTATGTCGAAGATATATGATAATTTTATCATGAAAGGTTGTATATAGAGGAGTTATATGATTGAATTAGATAGCATAAAAAACATTCAAGTATAAAGAACAGTCAAAAGAATAAAATATTTAATGGAAGTAGATAAAATATCAGATAATTCAGGACATTTTGTTGACAGCCATTAATTTTATGGGTGTGTCCTTGCTGTTGCAAAAATGTGTCGTGCCGAACATTTAGCGCTTCTGATATCTAAACTATGAAGTTGCTTTCCAATATAAGTTGTGTTATAACTAAACTAACTATAGTTGGCAGGAAAAAATTTGAATAAATATGGAATCGTTATATAAATTAATCTTGAATTCTTTGCATTGATTTCGAAATGAATTGGAAACATTGAATGATCCAAGCTTTGTTTTACAAAAAAGAAATCATTTTTGTGAAAAAAAAGCCAAAATAAGCCAAATTAAGGGTTGCAAATTACAAAACGCGGAAAACCTTAATGTTGATCGCATTAAACCAATTAGGGCAGAAGTACTTAACTACCATTTAAAACAATTTCGTAATTTTAATATTATTTGGCAACGTATAAATTAATTATGGACTTTTACGTTCTGCGCATAACAGGACTCATTATCAACACAAGTCCCTTTCAATACATTGTCTGCATATTAATATGGAGTGGCAATTAATGTCAGGCCATCAGGCTGCCTGTTGAGTTTAATCAAGATCTAACTACCTGTATAAACCGCTTTATTAACATTGGAACATTAAATCAAAACCCATTAAGTTCCATTATTCTCAATGGAGGTATTTTCAGTTTCAGTTTAGAATTTAAGTGTAGATATAGAGGGTCAGTTACTGCACTAAATAATATATTGTGATTTTATGGTTAGATAATAATATCAAGAAAGCACCTGGACGTATATAATCAAGAAACTAAGTAAACTAAATTTTTTGTTCGATCATTTAAGGAATTTAATAACTTAATAATACAAATACCAAAGCATATACTACCCATTAATTACCTTCCTCATAAAATCTTAGAAATAAATTTAATTTTCTGGTACTAAGCACATCATAAATATATAAATAAATTTTACAGACATTTAAACCTACCAACAAGCCCCACTTTAACTAATGCTGCTTGTCCTCATCATAATATAATAATTTTCAAAGCAGCGTGATTTTTAATAGAAATGAATTTTCATTTTATAGTATAATGAAAAACTTCAAATCATTGCCACTATATCTGAAATTATTAAACTGGTTGTCACGAACAAAAGTGAATACTTTAACATAATAATAGCTATTGAAAGCTAAAACAGAAATTGTATTTGATTAGGACTTCACTAAAGCAAGCACTAAAATTTGCCGATCATTGTCACAAACAACGAGCCATTATAATGATTACTAATTTTGATTGTGACTCCAAATTCATACAGCAATGAATTCAGTATTGTATAATATGCGGTTGATGCGTATTAAAATAATTTATTGTCAAAGCTTTGAACTGTTGTATTGGGCCTATGAAATTGGTGTTTTTATTCTGTTTTAGTATTTTGTCTGTAACTCTTACATTCATTCAGAGTATTCCTAAAAAATAATTACCTCGTCTAAAAATACACTATATTTTTGAGCTCTTTTGATTTGTTTTGATAATTTGTTGTAAGTTTAATTGTGTTAAAATTGGACACGGAGACAACTCTTTTTAAGTGCCTCCCGAATACATCATTTTATTTGCATTCACTTAAAAACGATAAATAATTTTATGAAGTGTGATATTACACATATTACTAAAGCTTGTCTAATGATACATGCCAAATATTATTATCTCTGGAATTGTCGTTGTGAAGAAAACTGATAAAATGTTAGTATGGAAAATGGAGAATTCCCCAGAATCTCCATACAAAACACCAATTTCATAGGTAAGGACCTAATAGTTTGGCACTTGTGATTTTCATCAAATATATACATACAAAAAATCACGACTAGGCAAAAACACCACAAAGCAGTCTGCTGCCATTGTCCGCGCACGACTGCACGCCGTGACTGCACGTGCTCAGCGTGACAGTTGGTGAGCCCGTCGCCGCTATAAGCATAATATACTGTATTGCTATAAGTATACGGATGGTTGTGCAGCAGTAGCGAGGGGTGAAAAATCATAAAAGAAAAGCCAGGTCAAAAAAAATACTAATACTCGTGCCACTATGATGGAGACAGGATTATTTGTGATTATTAAATTTATTTATGGGCATTTAGGTGGGCAGTGTGAGTGTTTACACCTCTTTCCTTACACCTTAGGACCCCTGTTAGTTGGGTTCGCTCGGTTTAAATACCCGTTCGCTCGGTAAGGCTACTGAGAATCGGCTTGTATAGAGGCTTCGCCGCTGTTGTGCAGTTCTAAGTCCATTAGTCGCCTTTTACGACACCCAAGGGAAGAAATGGGTGGTGGGCGGCTTTCATCAAATACAAATTAATATATATTTAATGTTAATTGATAATGTCAATAGAAATTGCTATGCGATAAGAATGAAAGTATGGAATTTGGCTTTAGATATGCGCGGAACTTTAAGATTTAAATATATTAATTATTATAACACACTTCGATGATATCGTTGTGTTGTGAGTGAACGACTTGCCATCGATCGACGGTGTCGTCGCCTAAATTATGTATCCGCTTTATAGCCGTCGGGGATTATTTATATCATCATTGAACGAAAGGGTCACGTTAAAAACAGAAAGGTCAGACTATAATAAACGCATAGGAAATAACCCTTTCACAGCGTTTGCATAAAAGCACTACGCATCACTCTAATACATTTTTTTATAAAAGAAATATATCACATACAATGTGGTCGTTATAATGCGTGCATAACAGTCATACGATTAAGCTGAACAACTAAGCAGTGAAAAAAAAAAAAGCCTAAAGGCTAAGGTCTTAAACATTTATTTCAGGATCAGTTTTTGAAAATGTTTCAAAAATCCAATAGGTATAATAGTTTAACATAAATAATATTAGGTCCTTACCTATGAAATTGGTGTTTTGTATAGAGATTTTGGGGAATTCTGCATTTTCCATACTAAAATTTTTTCAGTTTTCTTCACAACGACAAATTCAAAGATAATAATATTTGGCATCTATCATTAGACAAGCTTTAGTAATATGTGTAATATCACACTTCATAAAAATTATTGATCGTTTTTAAGTGAATGCAAATAAAATGATGTATTCGGGAGGCACTTAAAAAGAGTTGTCTCCGTGTCCAATTTTAACACAATTAAACTTACAACAAATTATCAAAACAAACCAAAAGGGCTCAAAAATATAGTCTATTTTTAGACGAGGTAATAATTTTTTAGGAATACTCTGAATCTTAATAGTTACAGACAAAATACTAAGAGAGAAAAAAATCACCAATTTCATAGGTAAGGACCCAATATTAAAATGATTCCTAAGTTAATACATTAAGACAAACCTGTGACAAAATCGAAAGAAGAGCCAATTTGAAAAAAAATTATATACCAATAGAAAATAAGCTTTCTCGTTTCAGATGTGTTCAGACTTCAGAAACATGTTTGTAATTATTCGATTTAGAACTAAGGTATATTATATAGCAGCGTAAAATGCAAAAAAATAAAGACAGAGAAATTTTGTATATATTTTTACCCATACACCATAAAGTCTGATTTCGTTTCGTTCGTTTTGAAACTGGAATCATGGTAGATTCCACCTTTAAAACGAATTCTAAAACCGACTAACACCAACGCTCATAAATACATGTTTAAATTATTTTGCGACTTTCCTCACCTACTGTAAACGATCGTGCTTACAATAATTATAATTTATCGTATTGCCTATTAAATAAAAATCCTGTTGTTTTTCTAACGTATAATAGACAACCACTGACGTGACATTTATAGACCAATATCGTGAACAAAGTAAAGATATAAAAAATATAAAGGATCCATCAAAAAGGTGTGCCAGTGCGGCATACCTACTTTCCGACTGGGCAAATTACGGATCTCCACTAGCTACAATTCTGGCAGCCATCATTGACTATGTCTGTATGTATGACTTTTCTCATTCATTTTATTTAGACCACAATTAAATCGATCCTCCTGCTGCAAAACGCTATAGAATGTGTTCATTATTAATGGTGCTAATTATAATAATGATATAAACAGCACACGTGCTTACTGAACTTAAATAAGCCGTCGACGCACGTAGGAAGAGTCCCATCCTCGTTTTAGCGTTATAAATTTCCACACTTTTACGCACAGACTTTCCCTTACCAATAGATTTATTTATAAGCGGGTTTTTTTAATACCAGGATTTCCTTTTGACAACAAACATTCCCACTTGCAGGAAATTTAAATAAAGCTTTCAAACCCGATTTTGTGTCCGGTGCATGGCAACAGGCTCGCCACCTGTTACATGGGGATATAACTAGCGAAATGTGGGTGTTTCCAACAGGTCCATAGAATTTTATTGAGATTTTAGACATGAAAATACTACTATCAAACATTACGTACTGTCATATTTAAAATAGATTCTTACGTGGTAGACATGGATGTAAAATTTTTCTTCAACGGTGGTAGATGACTATTAGTAATAAACTTGTAACGAGGCGCCATAGCTATATTAGCGCCTCGTTGCTGTCATTGCGCTCTTCTCTGGCCATTTTTCTCTTGGTTTCAGTTTTTAAATTTGCTGTCTGTCTCTTTTTATTTGTTTTGTTCTCGAAGCTCATTCTTACGAGAGTCAGTGCGTAGAGCGGTTGACTCCCTTCTAACAATAATTGTAAAATATTTATAAATTGAATCAATTTTTATAAGCTGAGACAAAGTTACAAACAAACCAAATTATCAGTTCCTAATTTATAACAAAGACTATATGTTTCTCTAAGGCACTATTTTGTGCCTTAATTCTTCACCCCGTCACAAACTGTATTTAATAAAGTATTTATGCCTTTATAAATACACCGGAATTACAGCAGCTGTGACTTTTTAAGACAGCTACGAGCAGTGGCAAGCTTCGCTTCCTGTACGTTCATTAATGCACGTCGGCTTCTAATCCACTATTCACCTTTTTAGAACGTCGTCGATTTTGTTGAAGGTCAATGAATTATAAGATTATAAGTTACTTGTAAACTTATGATGATTCATAATTTAAACTCTTTATTGCACCAATAAACACAAATACAGGTTATTATATAACAATAGTATGCAAAGAAGGACTTATCTCTAACAGAGATCTCTACCAGCCAACCCATCACAGGTGTGTGAGATTTAGTATTGAAAGGGAAGAGACACCAGTACGAAAGAGAAAAAATTAAAATTTTTAAAAACTAAAATTCAAATAAATTATAATAAAAAATAGATAAAATATAATATATATTTATAGAATATATTTATATATAAAATACTGACGGACCTAGAGTTAGAGGAAGACCAAAGAAGCGATGGATTGAATGCGTGAAGAATGATATGAGGATAAAAGAAGTGGATGCTGAGCTGACGAGTGACAGAGGAGAATGTGTTGCGGAAATAATAGGCGCTTTGAATATTAAAACTTAATTTATTTAAAGAGGCGTTGCACATAGGTGCAACTCAGAAGACAGAAGGGAATTGCCATAGAGCAAAATAATTAAAGACACAAATAGTTGCCATTGTAAATAACATTAAAATAATATTTTTAACATTTAAATTATTAAATAAACAAATTAAAATATATTTATACATAAAATTTAACAACAAAATAAAATCATTTCATAAAAATAAATATTTATGTTCAGTACAAATGATGTACTGAACATAAGTTCCACGGGCCAGAATGCCAGAATTTCATTTAAAAGCTATAAAAATACAATGCAACACCAAAAAAACACAAATTCATATTAAACTATCATTATTTCATCTTATATCTAACTTCATAGAATTTTCCAGTATATGACATAAATACAATTCATTATAATCTAAAATACATATATTATTCAAAAATCTTAAAATTGCCCTCTTATATTTCATAAAATTACTTATTACATTCAGTTAAATAAAATTTAAACTTTCTTAAAATAAAACAAAAAAAACATAAATTACATTACTCATCATTAATAGGTAAAGGACATAAATTTTTATAAGACCGAATAAAAGTATTTTTGTTCGACCCCATTTTGATTTCTGCCACTCTCACTCTTCCATCTGGACCAGGGAATGTTTTGACAATTCGTGCCATGGGCCAGTGAAGGGGTGAGAGGTCTTTATTCTTAACAATTACTAAATCACCCACCTTTAGGTTGGCTATTGAATTTCTCCATTTGGGTCTATTCTGTAAAAGCGTCAAATAGTCTTGAGACCAGACCTTCCAGAAATCTTGCTTAATTTTAGAACAGATATCCCAAAATTTCAATCTGTTGATGTTCCTTTCTGTAAGGTCAGGCTCTGGAAAACTAGTCATTGGTTCCCCTATTAGGAAATGACCTGGAGTTAAATAATTAACATCAGAGATGTCACTGGTCATTGCTAGTAGTGGTCTTGAATTCAAAATTGCCTCAATTTGAGACAAAATATCCTATTTTATCAATATGACAGTTAGAAGAATGTAGTTCATATAGCTCTTTTAGCTGACTAGAAGCCCCTTTAAAAGTCTTAGCGTTGTCACAGTAGATATGCGACGGTATTCCCCGCCTAGCTATGAACCGTTGAAGACACGCTAAAAAGGCTGGTGTTGTCAAATCGCTTACGAGCTCTATATGAATTGCTTTGGTTGCAAAGCAAACAAAAACTGCTACATAAGACTTTTTATGGATAGGCCTTCTAATCCTAGCAACCTTAGTATCAAATGGACCACAAAAATCAATACCAGTGATTTGAAATGGTCTACTCATCTCTACTCTGTGTGATGGAAGTGACCCCATTAATTGTTTAGCGGCTCTAGCTTTATTTCTGAAACAAGTAATGCATTTGTATAGAACTTTCTTTACTTCTCGTATGCCATTTACGATCCAAAATTTTTGTGATAATGAGCTTAAAGTTAACTTGGAGCCTGCATGTAATAATCTACCATGTTCGTACCTAATAAGCATATGTACAATATTATTTGACTTAGGTAAAATTATAGGATGCTTTTTATCATATAATATATTAACTGCATTAGTCAAACGACCACCTACTCTAAGAATGCTATTACTATCTAAAAAGGGAAATAAACTACCTAAATGCGTTTTTATCTGAAGACCTTTAAGTAAGGTATCTATTTCACAACAAAAATGCTGCCTTTGCACATATCTTACAATTACTAACTCAGCATTCAGTAACTCTTGTGGTGTTAAACCGCCATAAAGCTTTGCAGTAGTGTGTAAACAATTATACCTAAATCTTAAAATTAATGCAACTATTCTCAAAAGTTTATTAAAATTTGAATATTTCTCAAATATATGCAATTTCTCTTGTGTTTGTAAATTGCAAACATTGGTATGTGAATCCAGAGACATAGGCTCTTTTTCCATCTGTAAGGGAAAATGGATCCTATTATTATCAACATAATGTTGAAATTGCATGTCTGATAGATAGTTAGGGCCATGCCACCATAGCTGGCTAGCCTGTAACTTATGTGGATCAATTCCTCTAGATAAAAGGTCTGCAGGATTATCAGAACTCTTAACATAAGACCAAACAAAGTCCTTTGTAAGGGCCTTTATATCCCTAACCCTATTGGACACATAGATTCCCTTGAGATTTTTAGAATTTAACCATGCCAAGACAATCTGTGCATCACTATATAAAAATACCTTTAAAGCAGGAAACCTAATATTTAAAGTTTTGTACACCCTAGAAGCTAATTGAGCAAGAAGAAGAGCACTATTAAGCTCTAGATTTGGTATAGTGAGTGTCTTATTGAGAGGAGCCACTCTGGACTTAGAACAAAGTAAGTTTACATTTATCTTACCACATGTATCTACCATACGCATATATATACAACATCCTACAGCACTAAAGGAAGCATCACAATACCCAATTAACTCAACTTTATTTACATCTGTACAAGCAACCATTCTTGAAGTTTGAATGGTTTTCATGGAATCTAATTTATAAATAAAATCTTTCCAATATTCTATTTGTTTTTCTGGTAATGTACAATCCCAATCAACCTTAAGATTCCATAACTCCTGCATGAACAATTTTGCCTTGACTACTATGGGACCTATCAAACCTAAAGGATCAAACATGCGTCCTATAAAACTTAATATTTCCCTTTTAGTTTTAAGCTCTCTTTCAGCTATTTCTGGACAAGAAAACATCAATGAATCAGTAAGTACATTATATTTTAAGCCTAAAGTTTTGATTATGTTATCTTTATTTAAATCAATTTGTTCAAAATATTTTCTATTTTCAGGTACATCACTCAACACATTGGGAGAGCTTGAGCACCATTTGTGCAAGTGAAAGCTGCCTAACTTCATTAGTTCTATAAGCTCTTGTTTCAGGTCATTAAGCTGTTCAAGACTGTCAGCACCGCAGATAACATCATCAATGTAAGTACTGAATTTAATAGCCTCTGAAGCCAATGGGTACCTGTGCCCATACCTACTTACTAATTCTAACAGACATCTAGTACTCAAAAAGGTTGATGACTTTAGACCATATGTCACTGTTTGAAGTTGTAAACATTTGATGGGACTATTAGGACTATCCCTCCACAATATATTTTGCAATGGTCTATATTTTTCATTTATCAAACAGTATCTGAACATTTTCTCAATATCACACATAAGGGTATAACGGTAAGTAAGAAGTAAGAATAAGAATATTAAATAATTCATTTTGAACAATAGGCCCATTAAGCATAAAATCATTAATAGAATGGCCATTTCTAGACTTCATATTGCCTGTAAAAACAACACGCAGTTTTGTAGTTTTACTACTAGTATTAATTACAGCATGGTGTGCCAAAAAATAAACTGGATCATTATAGACATCATACTGACCAATATCAACAACTTTGGCATGACCTAGATTCACAAATTCATCAATAAAAGCTTTGTATTTACAGAAGAAATCAGGATGAGACCTAAACTTTTTTTCTAAATTGTGAAAGCGCTGTAAAGCTACTGTAAAAGAATCTCCAATATTTAACTCTTGTAATGAGCATGTTAATGGTATGTCCATAGAGAACTTATTATTTTCTAATGTCACTGAACTCATAAAGCAATCTTCAGCCTTTTGGAACTCTATAGATTTACTCATCTTTTGTTCAGGTAACTTTTCTGATAGCCAAAAGTTTTGCATAATATTATTTAATTCATTATCTTTCGCTACTATTACATTATTTGTGACCAAACTAGCATTAGAGCAGCGAGACATGACTGATGTGCAATGTAAAGATCCACCCACAACATACCCAAATAAGGTATTTTGCAAAGTTATACCACTAATTTTAATATGATTATCCAACAATATTTTAAAATAAAAATCTGCACCTAACAATAATGTAATTTTTGATGGTACATTAAAATCTAAATCAGCAAGATTTATGTTACTTGGGATATTTAAATTATTTTTGCATATAAAATTTTGTGGTAAGAAGGTTGTAATACTATCAGCAACATGACATTTTACATTGAACTGCACATTGTACACCAAGGACTTTATATTAATATTTACAGAATAGTTCAACTTATTTACATTATTTCCGACACCAACAACATTGGTGAGTTCATTATACTGAATTAAATTTAACCTATTTACTAAACTACTTTCTATAAGAGACACTTGACTGCCACTGTCAAGCAAGGCCTTTACATAAAAATCCTGACCATATTTATCATGCATCTTAACTTTTATGGTTGGCAATAATATCTCAGTGTGAAAACTGTTATTAGTATGCAATGATATTGCCTCATTTTGCTCCTCCAAGTGCAATAAGGAGTTATGATTCCCTTTACATATTTTACATTTAAAACTATATTTACATTTATCTACATGAGATCTTAAACATATATTACAAAGTTTATGTACACCAACAAAATTCATTCTATCTTTAATACTACTAGATTTAAAGCTAGGGCACATAAATAATAAATGGCTGTTTTTACAAAATATGCAGACTATGTCTGTCTTGCTGGGCTTTGCAATAATATTATTCACATTATTAACTTTGTAATTATGTTTTTTATTGCCCTCATGGGAGGTATTATGAGGTAAACTATCCTCCAGTGCAATAGCCCTCCTCTCAAGAAAATCTAAAAACTCCTCCATTGTGGGAAGCCTTTCAGGACTATTCCTGTCTAAATGGTATGCTCTATGAGTATATGAGTCTAACTTGCGTGATAAAATTGAAATTAAAAGCATATCCCATTCCTCTACCGGTTGTCCTAAATTTTTAAGGGCATGAAGCTGTTGCCTTATATCGGAAATGAAAGTTCTAATAGTTGTTGCTGTACCCTTTTGCATAGTCGGTATATCCAAGAGAAAAGAAACATGATTTGCAATAATTCTTGTGGTGTTATTGTACCTCTTATTTAGTAGATTAATGGCATCAACATAAGACTCACTAGTAAGTGGCAAATTCACTATGACTGCAAGAGCTTCGTCCTTTAAATATTTTCTAAGATAAAAGAGTTTATGTATGTATGTAATTGAATTGTTGGTACCAATTAATGCACTAAATAATTCAATAAAGGGTTTATATTTAGCAAAATCCCTGCCATCAAAATATGGTATTTCTACGGAGGGTAAGCTAGAATTAAAACTAGGTGAGTGGGTATTATTCCTAGGGGTAACTTTTATGCACTCTTTTAATTTTGCTATGGTTGAAAAGTAGGTGGATTCTATTACACTAACCTCCTCAGTGTCCTTTTCATCAAGATTCATAATAGAAATGTTCACCTCCTCATATTTTTCATAAGTAGAGATAAGTTTCTCCAATCTGACTTGGAGTGCTTCCACGCCGGCCAACTCCATAGCTGTTGTATCGGTGACAAACTTTTGTATGCGCGTCATAGTCGCTTTTAAAACGTCGCGCCTGGAACGTAACTTTTGCAGCTCGGATTCCATTTTGCTTATACTCTTAAAACTACACTAAAACACTAAAAAAAAACACTAAAACACAATTATTTACACTTGCTGGGGCAATGTTTATATTTACACTTTTGACGTTTGACCATAGACTGCTCGGCTGCGCGCGCACTCGAAAGCAAATATGGCTGCCGCTGTCAAGAAGAAGCCGCGTTTGCCGCCAAAGTCAAACTTCGAAGCCGCCAAAATGAAAAATTTTTCTTCAATGACAACCAAAATATTAATTTTGGTTCTTTAACTTGCCCAATGGATTTTCAGTGTGCCCTTTTTGTGCATGGGACAAATTAGAGCACAATCTTCATGGGGTTCGCCGCCGCCAAATTCAAAAAACGCCTTCTATGGCAAGTCGTTGCAACCCGAAAACCGACGAACACACACTTCTTATTTTATTTCCACGGGCTTACTATGCTCGAAGGACCACAAAAACGCCTATGTTGCGGAAATAATAGGCGCTTTGAATATTAAAACTTAATTTATTTAAAGAGGCGTTGCACATAGGTGCAACTCAGAAGACAGAAGGGAATTGCCATAGAGCAAAATAATTAAAGACACAAATAGTTGCCATTGTAAATAACATTAAAATAATATTTTTAACATTTAAATTATTAAATAAACAAATTAAAATATATTTATACATAAAATTTAACAACAAAATAAAATCATTTCATAAAAATAAATATTTATGTTCAGTACAAATGATGTACTGAACAGAATGGAAGAAGAAGACATGTTGTGCCGACCCCACCTAGAGTGGGAAAAGAGCAAGAAGAAGAAGAAGAGAAAATACTTATGTAGTGCTGAACAAAAATATATAAGTAAATAAAATATATAACACATATTCTATTGAAAAGATGAGAAATGAGTAATTGTGTAGATACCGTCTTGCAGGAAATTTCAATCGAGGTTTATAGAATTTCAGCCATAGTAGAATTGTCAAAAACTGACAAAATTGAGTTTTAAACTAGGTTTAAATTTTCCTGCAAGTTAGGTTAAAGGGCCTTAGGAAGAACGCGCTAGAAAATGAAAGAAGAAAGAAAGAAAGAAAAAGAATTTATTCTGTGACATCACGCTTTTCATGCTTCTTGAGTTTGTTCTTAAAAGAAAAAACAGTTAAGCAATCTTGTATCTCTGTAATGGTATGTTGATGATATGTTGATATGGTATAATAAATCCATTCCAATCGTGTTTTATTTAAATCTTCTATTATTATAAAAAACCTTTATTTTTATTACAATTATGAATAGGTACATTTCACAAATTACATTCACCGCCGTGGGAATCCAAACTCGGTAGACCTAACTTCATAAAGGTCGCATTAGTAATTTCATACGTAAACTATAGTTAACCAGTTAGTTTAGTTTATAGGCTTATTATTATTTAGGCACTCACTTAGTGTTACAGTTTAGAAAATTATCCTAACAGCGAGCAAATTCCGATCTTAAATGGGGAATCGAGGTTCTAAGCGGTTTTGTCTAAATATAGAACAAATTTTCCCAGTATAAAAGCAATGACGTAGCTCTCTGTATTGCAAGGCTGGTAATCATTTTGTTTTTAACCACTTCTTGCTCATTAGTGTAGTATTTTTTCAAGTTCAATTGACTTACACGTGTATATCGCGTCTTTATTGGAACGATAATATTAAATATTAGGTCCTTACCTATGAAATTGGTGTTTTGTATGGAGATTTTAGGGAATTCTGCATTTTCCATACTAACATTTTATTAGTTTTTTTCACAACGACAAATCCAGAGATAATAATATTTGGCATGTATCATTAGACAAGCTTTAGTACCTAATATGTGTAATATCATACTTCATAAAAATTATTTATCGTTTTTAAGTGAATGCAAATAAAATGATGTATTCGGGAGGCACTTAAAAAGAGTTGTCTCCGTGTCCAATTTTAACACAATTAAACATACAACAAATTATCAAAACAAATCAAAAGGGTTCAAAAATATAGTCTATTTTTAGACGAGGTAATTATTTTTTAGGAATACTCTGAATCTTAATAGTTACAGACAAAATACTAAGACAGAATAAAAACACCAATTTCATAGGTAAGGACCCAATACATATCGTCGATTCCGAAAATTTTTCTGTTTTAGCAGTAATCGACCGAACATTTACCACTTGCGTTCGTGTTGATAGTTACATATTGTTTTATCTAATTTTTGGGGCAAACACTATCTCAACATCATTATCTTTTTGATTACTTATTATCATATGTGACGACATAACTCACTTTAATACAGACTCAGTATCATTTTATTTATTTATTGTAAGGAAACATTACATCATGCGTTACTAATATAAGCCAAAATAACCCGGTGAAATGCGAAAAGAAATTGGATTTATCCGTATAGTCTGATTTTTTTTTTTATTCGTACTTCCGTTCGTAGTATTATGGAAATGATGTTTACATACATCAACGTAAAAATAACCATTCAATTTCTAACCATTTGCTAGCTACTTCTGAAAAGAACGGGAAAGCATGTGTTGCCACCAAAATGCTAAAATTGTTTGTAAAAAGGAAGAAAGAAAAGAAAGAAATAAAATCA
The DNA here is from genome assembly GCA_910589355.1 of Parapoynx stratiotata. NCBI lineage: Eukaryota > Metazoa > Arthropoda > Insecta > Lepidoptera > Crambidae > Parapoynx > Parapoynx stratiotata. Next base: position 1,182,178 of record OU342468.1, on the reverse strand, counting down.
TTTATAAAGGCAATGCTTTAAGTGACGATAAAGTATTTGAGCATATTTAGAATGTTTTACATAAATAAATAGTTACAGTTACTTTTAAAACATAACTGGAGTTTTCCAGCCTTGATGTTAAAATACCTAACAATTTTCCACAACAAGGACAAAATAATTAATTATTCAATAAAATAGGATTTAAACACCAAAAATAAATTCAATCGACAGTATGCATATTTGATTGGATATCAAAACGAGTCTAGGTCAAGACCAAACTAAAATAGACTATGTGTCATTTAGATATGATTTATTTTACGTGAAAGGCGTCATAAATCATTTAGCCGTTGGTGTTTAAAACGTATTTTAATTTTTATTTTTCTAGTTTAGCTGTTGACTTTTCATGATATCTGACGAAAATATTCTAAAACCTATGTTCCTTTTTAAAAGTTCTTCCCTAGATTATGTGACACCAGTGACTCCAACTTTGATGCTCCGCAAAGAGCTTTTCTACTTTTGTTGTTCTGTCTGTGTGTTGTTCTTGCTTTAGCTGCTATTGTGAACATCGATGATGCGTCGGTTTATATATTTTTTTACAAGAGAAAACCTGCTTTCAAAGTTGTAGCTCATAATAAACCAGTGTAAATATTTTTTTTTCATATGAAAGGTAAGCTCTTCATCTCACCTGATGGTAATTGACGATAAGTCCGAAGGTGGAAGCGAGCTTCACCTGTAAATCCTCAACCACCGAGGAACTGGCTATCTTACCTCTGATTGCCGGAAAACAACAATGCTTATAAAATTGTTATTATGGCGACTAAGTAAGACGGTGGCAGCTAGCCAGGTGGGCTTAGAAGTCCTACCACCAGAGAAAATACTGACCCGGCTCGATTCACCAGAGCCCGAACCTCCCGATCTACACCAGGTGTGTGTACCAATAGCCCAGAGAGGTGGTCAAATTATCCACTAAAACTCTGCGAAATTCCAACATACTGTGTCGTGAGACTCGGATTCTGTAAAACCAATACTCCAAAGCCTTTGCCAAGGCGTCTCAGACTATCCAGTTGTATCGGCAATATCTCGTGTCTCCCGAAGCACAGAGGAGCTCAGGATCAAGTTGGTCACCCATCCACGGCCTGACCCTGGCGAAGGTAGCTTGGTTTTCGATCGAAAGCCAAAGCGTACGTTACTACGCCACCGAGCTCCTCAATGTATGTAGGTAATGATTGATTTTATTATTTACTAAGGACCACTATAATAATTATCCAAAATTCAATTAACATTGAAACCTAAATACGTTCGTCATAAAGGGAGTTGAATGCCTCCATTTGGGACTGATGTATATTATAGGGTTAAAGTACTTAGCCAACACAGCATCGTGGATTGGATGCCAAGAGCGGATGCCAAACTATAGGCAATCGCGTCCGCGGCTCACGGGCTGCGCTATGGCTGTGACGGCGGAGGCGCCATGTGGCGGAAGCGGTACACGCCACATGCACATGGGTGGACGTCCACACAACGCATAACTCATAAGGGTGTCGTAAACTTAATAGGGCAAGGAATAAGGGCCTGTATATACGACGGTGCGTGCTGAGGAAAGCCATTTTGGTGCCCGCTAATTCACTACGGCGTGCGTCCTGAGTGACAGTGCAGAGCGGGTGGTGGAGCGGATTAATACGCCGATACAGACAGACGGCGCTACAGACGAGCTCGGTAGTCAAATCAAAATCAAATCAAAAATAATTTTATTTTATAGGCCAAACATAGCACTTAAAATCGTCAACATTCATACATAGTCACATTTATTATACATAAAGTAAATTTTAATAATAAAATTGACAAAAAAGACTTAAAATTCACTGCCGCGAGCGCTTGTAGCAAGTACATCCACATAGCACTTTGACTGTGGTTGTAATCGATACAAGCGACCCGATTCCGAGAGTAAGGCATTACTCTCGAGAGTAAGGTAGTGTAGTGAGGACCGGTGACGTATTGGTTAGTACGCTGTAGCTTTCGTTATCGAAAACAAAGCTACCATCACCATGGTCAGGACTTGGATGGGTGACCAAAACTTTGTGATCTCGAACTCTTCTGTGCGGAAGGCACGCTAAGCCATTCGTCCCGAATACTACTGCAACCCTACCCGGGCTTTACATAACCCGTTTTGGGTCAGTGTTTCTCCTCATGTATTTCTCCGTGAGAAAGGTTGAGAAAGGCTGAGAACAACGACAGACACGTCTGTAGAGCACACGGGGAAAATAGCAATTTTAGTTAAACGCCTCACGAGCATGCGAAATATAAATTATTTCGCAGGCTGACAGACTATCAGCGTATGAATCCGCTCCGCAATTCGCTGTGCGCTGTCACTCAGGACGCATACTAAAACACTAGATTTGCGTTCACGCTTTTAAAATTGTGCGGACGGTTAATGAAATCAAAATCAAAATATTTATAGCACATCACATTTGGATTGCATAGGTTTATGGAATACACTTAAGTTTAATGTTAGATTCTGGACATAAAGCAATTTATTGCCGCAATTGAAGATGGCCTCCTCTGTCAGCCTTCTTTGACACAGGTTTATGAGATATTATTATGACGATTTTTACAAAATCTTGTCCTCAGGACTAAATAATCAGCCAACGAGTCGCTAAATAATCAGTCTATATACGTCTCACTGCTGGGCACTGGCCTTCCTCATTATGAGCCGTAACACCACCAGGCGGGCCCAATGCGGCTGCAATAGCAATCGGGACCAATGGATTTTTGTGCCTTCCGAAGCACAGAGGAGTTCGAGATCATAAAGTTTTGGTCACCCGTCCGCGGCCTGAACATCATGCCTCTCCCCCGAAGGGGTAGGCAGAGGCCATGCACCGGGCACAATGTAAGGCAAGCGATATTCTCAATATATTTTTATTTCTCTTTAAAATTTTCAAACTATTTAATAATGAAGAATTATTTATTCAAGATACTGTAAATTAATGGTTTCTGTGTAGAAGTTTCGGCTAATAATTAATACTTATTTAATAAAAGGTTATTGAACCGGTTGTAAAGACGGTGAATGAGTGTAGAGCGGGCTTATTGCTATTATTATTACATTTTGATTAGACGCTCTTTGTTGTATGAGATAAATTAGATATATTGATGAAGAGACGAGACTATTTACACTCACTAGGCAATACGCAAAGGAAACTATGATTTCTATTTTAATTACGAAGCTACATTCGCCACGTCTCTTTCCCCAAAGTGGTAGGAAGAGGTGTAAATACTAACCTTGTTTGGTCGTCATTTAACATGGGGCGAGCCCGATGGGAAAATATCTACGATATATCAAAATAATTATTGTATAACTGTTCAACTGTGGCGGCCATTTTGCGCGAATAGATGCATTTGTGCCGCGCTTCTTCTTGGATCTTCTTTAACCGAGCGTTAACAGTGCGTGCTTTTAGAATTACGATATGTCTTACGATTTATAGGGCAGACGTCACACAAGTTAATGGGTAACAACCTATACATATAATAAAACTGTAGCGGTCGAATCTGTACATAGAAAAAAAATGCTTAAAATCAAGTCAGGGGGTAAAAAGAGGGAAAATACCGATTTTTTTTTTATAATGTTTTGTTTCTCTGTCTGTTACTTTGTTTGTCTGTTTGTACGGTCTAATCCCCGAAATGGCGGAACCGATTTCTATTAAATTTTGCATGGTGATTCTTTAAATCCCTGGTCAACATCTTAGATACTTTTTATTCCGGAAAATTAAAGGGTTGCCGTGGGATAGTTAAAAAACCAGTAACCGTGGACGAAGTCACGGGCAACATCTTTTGTTTTGTAATGTTTAATAAAATAATGTTCGAGGCAAGTCTGAGCGTAAACTTGTAAGCCGATTGTCACATCGGACTTCAGACTTATGATACACAGAATTGTAACCACCGCACTCCTGTCCGATCAACAGACGAGGGATATTTGATGGATTCGCGGAAACGTCTTCTATTTAGAGACGGTACGATTATAGAATTCGAGTGGCTAACTAATCGATTAATCGGCTAGAAATAGCCGTTGGCAATACCGATTACTAGTTTACGTAAAATCGTGTTCGAGGCTACCCTCTATCGTTTGATGATTATCTGAGTGTCAAATTTTTAAACTTTGTTATTTTTATCACTGTAATATTTACCTATATATAATGAAGGTCTTATGTTTCCAATTGAGAGTGAGGAGTCTAAAGAATGACTAGTGTTTATGGTCGAGTTTTGCAATCGAACAGATTTATAACGAATGCTTAGTTATAAGGGATTGACGTTAACGCAGTAATGTTTAACTTAAATAAAATTGAAAAAGTGAAAACCTTTACGATATAAACCATTGCGATAAAACTTATTTTTCTGAAATACGCTTACTAAACTATAGCTACGGCGAACTGTCTTGACTGTACAAACTTAATTAAAAAAAAACTTATGACAAACACTCATACTCAACCTTTACTCAACTCTCAATTAAAAAAAATAATTTCTGTCCTAAACTCATTGGGAAGCTGACTAGTTCATTGTAAAGGACGTCCTTCCCCTCTATAACTCACCACTGCCACAACTTTAAGACGTTCCGACATCCCACTGATGAGAATCTAATAAATGATTCTGTCTACTTTTTCATTTCATTCCCGCTGTTGTGTGTGTGCACACGCACAAGCAATATTCTGCTTCATTGTGCTTTATTGCTTTCCGAAAATTGGGCTTATGTTCAATCGGCACGTTCGTCTTTTTAATGTTACCCGTTTTGTCAAATTGGAACTGTACTCCTTTTTGTTTTCGACTTTATAGCTTATTTGGAGGGCATAAGATCTATCGTGTTCTCTTTGCTTTACTGGAAGGCTGTTAACGTATTGAAATACAAATGCATCTCTATTGACAGCCATTTGGCTTTTAAATCGGGCTAATAGTTCCCGATACAATTTCAACAAAACGCTTTTGTTGAAAATTGTATTCTCGATGTATCGAAGTAGTTTTTCAGCTGCTTTCATGGCATTTTCATACTAATAGGCTTACACGATGGAAGCTGAAAAGATTAGAATAAATAATAGTTTTCAGTAGGACTATTCTGTCCGTTGTGTCGTATTATTGTTTCGGACAGTTTTCGAGTTTAATCCTTTAATTAAGAGAATAAATCCTCAGACATTCACACCTATCAACTAGCATTTTAAGCAACTAATGCTGCTTGTGTTACGGGTAGACGACGGATAACTATATTTAATAAATGAATACTTATAAATATTCAGAAAATGTAAATATATATATAAACATCTGAAACTGGAGAACAAACGCCTGTATTCATCACACAAACATTTGTCCCCAGAACCCAGAACCTCTCGAGATGGCGGCGCCTTGAAACCGGCGTTTAGACCACTAACCACGGAGGTCGTCGAATAAAAGTAAAAGAAAGTGCCAGAGGCTTTATGTATTGAACGCATTTTTTATAATTCTTTCTCGAGTTCCCAATTCGAAGTGCAACCCAAGTGCAACGCTATTTTGTCATAAGAACTCAGTCACAAACTTTTTTTTACACACACTCTTCTTCTCTCCTTCTATATATCTATAATCTGTCCTTGCGCTCATTTCCCATGAAAGAGGATGTAGTGACAAGAATAGAGAAAGATATGCTCAGATGGTTTGGACATGTGGAAAGGATGGATGAAAATAGATTGACTAAAGGAATATATGAATCGGGTGTGAGATACGGGATGAGGCAGACCTAGGCGAACGTTTCTCGACCAAATTAAAGACGTTCTAGAGAAGGGCCAGGTCAAAAGTACCCGAAATCGTCGAGCATGTATGAGGACTGTAATGAGAGTTGATGAAGCGAAAGAAAAATGCAGGGATCTTAGCAAGTGGAAGGATGTAATCTCTTTCTACCCCTGTGGGAAAAAGGCGTGTCTTATGTATGTATGTTATCCAACATAAGGATGTAGGTTTTCTCTGATTTGCAACAATTGAGGTTTCACGCGTAACGTACGCAAAAAATTACAATTGCTGCATCTTTGTTCATCTATATTTCCAACATGCCAAATTGAATAACACTATACACATACGTACACATTGGAAGTTGCCAATAAAATCAACTTAGATTAAGTATCCGAGTCGAAATGAGTCAGCTTGAATAAACTAATTGGCCGGAAAATGCAATTTGCTGCGCGAATAGAGTACTGAGAGAATCCGTAACACGTAAAGAGTATCTTGGGATATCAGTTAGTGAAAATTATTCTAAACATTCAGTGGATACAGTTCCAAACCGTTCCAAAAGGGTATACCTGTAATTGTTTAGCGAAATGAACAAACAAACATCACATTCGTAACAAAAAGGGAAGCTTAGAGAGGAATGAATATCTTATTTCCTGAAGGAATTAGGAAGTTATATTTATTGAAACAAACATGTCGAGAAATTAAAAAAAGTAAACAATAATAAACATATACCAACCATTCCGTCATAATTTTCGTGTCTGTTTATGTATTATATTTATTTATTTCAAGTATAATATTCATATTTATACATGTTTGTTTTTATGTATGTTTGGATATATATTTATATATATTGGGTCCTTACCTATGAAATTGGTGTTTTTCTCTCTCTTAGTATTTTGTCTGTAACTATTAAGATTCAGAGTATTCCTAAAAAATAATTACCTCGTCTAAAAATTGACTATATTTTTGAGCTCTTTTGATTTGTTTTGTTATTTTGGTGTAAGTTTAATTGTGTTAAAATTGGACACGGAGACAACTCTTTTTAAGTGCCTCCCGAATACATCATTTTATTTGCATTCACTTAAAAACGATAAATAATTTTTATGAAGTGTGATATTACACATATTACTAAAGCTTGTCTAATGATAGGTGCCAAATATTATTATCTTTGGATTTGTCGTTGTGAAGAAAACTGAAAAAAATTTAGTATGGAAAATGCAGAATTCCCCAAAATCTCCATACAAAACACCAATTTCATAGGTAAGGACCTAATATTTGTATTGTTATATTATGTATGCATAAATTTTATGTAAGTACATTATATTTATTATATTATATAATGTATTTATGTGTATTTTATTATTATGTAAGCATCCATGTTATCTTATCTATGATATACCTACAGCCTTCCTTTCTTGGTGATCTATTTCCTGTTCATCCTAAGGTTGTCTTGAAAATATCGCTCATAGCGATAAGGCCGCCCATTGTACGTTTGAGTTTTCTTAAATTGTCTATTTTGTTTCTATATATAATATTTTGTGTACAATAAAGTATAAATAAATAAATATAATAATACAAACATACAATATATTATTACTTTAGGATCCTTCAAAAGTGGTGCCGAGATAAGGTATCACAGTATTTTTTGCACTGCAAACGTATTCAACCTATTGAAGATCAAGTGAACGCCGGCGTTCGTGAACTATATAACTATACTAGCTGTTGCCAGCAACTTGGTCGCGGTTACTGATTTTTTAACTATCCCACGAGAACCCTTGAATTTTTCGGAATTAAAAGTATCTATGTTGACTAGAGATATAAAGTGAGAAATTTCGATGAAATCGGCCCAGTCATTTCGGATATTAGGCGTACAAAAAAACGATCAGACAGAGAAACAAAAATGTTTTTTTTTGTATTTTCCCTCTTTTTACATCCCTGACTATAGTTTTATTTGATGTATACATTTCTAGAGATACAATACAACTACTAGGCTACAAATAGTCCTTTTATAATTTGATGCCAGGATTTCACTTTTCTGTGCGTAGTGCTGTGGCGCTGAACGATCTCAACGGAAAATGTATCCCAAGCTTCGTTGGACCGTCGCCAACGCAGACAGTCATTACTCGGCATCAAACCACGACCTAATAGTTTTGTCGTCTTTAAGAATACAGATAGCTATTTCCATTCTTGCTTATGTAACAGTATAGTCACCGGTTCTCCACGTGGTGAGGTGTGGTCATAGGTTTTGGCTTGTCTCTGTCATAACATTGGTTTTGGACTTAAAACATTAAAGGCCTCCTTCGCCCTCAGGCTATATACTTCCTTCTGGTGAGCAGAGGCCTTCTTCATGCAGAAACACATTAGAGAAACACCCAATAGCCACCGAGACTAACGGCATAACGTGCCTTCCGAAGCATCACCCATCATCCAAGGCGAAGGTAGCTTTGTTTTCGATATCGAAAGCCAAAGCGTTCTAACCACTACGCCTCCGAGCTCCTTACATAAAAAAATACAATAAGCGTATGGGCAGTAATTCCATCATGCAGGTTGCAAAAACAACTGGGAACGACCAGTATAACGCGAATTCCGAAGCACCAAGGACCTATCTCAAGGTCCCCCGTGCTTCGGACCTTACTTAAGTGGACCTTATTTAAGTAACCTAAACCTTGGGATCTCAAGTTTTGGCCGCTTAAGTAAGGTCCGACCGTGGTGAGAATTGGTTTGCTTCGAAACTGTATCAATAATAATATGCACGCCTCGATAAAAATTGTAAACAGCAAATATAATATATAAATATAATGTATAAGAGGAGCTCGGTGACGTAGTGGTTAGTATGCTTGGGCTCTCGATTGAAAACAAAACTACCTTCACCATGGTCAGGCCGTGGATGGGTGACCAAAACTTGGTGATCTCGAGCTCCTCCGTGCTTCGGAAGGCACGTTAACCCGTTGTTCCAAGTAACTATTGCGACTGTTTCTACCCACCAACCACATTGGGCCAGCGTGGTGGTTTTACGGCCCATACTCCTCATGTGTCCATGAGGAACGCCTGTGCCCAGTGGGGTGTATATAGGCTGAGGTCATAATGTCCGAATTCAAACCACATCAAAACCAAAACTTAGGATACAATCACTAACAGGTCACCTTAATTTGCGATGGCCACACTGAAAGCTCGACTTGAATAGATACATTCAAGTCACGGAACACTCCGGATAGTTTCATTTATGTAAACGAGCTGAACATCCGTAACTTATCGAGTTCCATTCCGCTTTAGAAAAATGCAAGCCATTTGGAAAGCCGCTCCGTTTGTAGAACATCGATATCTTGTCGCGACGGCCGGTAGTTAAATCATTGAGCCATATAGAACAGGTACGGGAAAGCTGGACGTTTAGAAATTGTAGTTTTTCAGTTTACTAGTTTACTCTGTTGCTATAAATCAGTTTCCTAATAGTCCCGAAACTAAATTTATTACTTGTCCATGATAATATTCGGATAAAAATAGCCAATGTCCTTTCTCAGGTTCTTGAGTATCTGTGTACCAGATTTCGATTAAATCCGTTCAACAGTTTTGACGTGAAAGCGAGACCGACAGACAGACGGAGTTACTTTGGCATTAATAATATTAGTATGGATAGTATGGATGTAACAAAAGATTCAAGACCTAACAAAAATCATAAAAGAAAACTAACAACCTCTGAAAGAATAGGTCAAGATGCTAATACTAAAATTCCGTAGGAATATAAGTCTCTGTGGGATGAGTGGCAGTTGCCTCGCGCCAGGCTCAGTGTAAGCAAGTGATGCTTAAAAGTTTTTGATCTTAATTTTACCCGTTACAAGACCGGAAAAGACAATCTCTTTTCCATTTAATATCTTAAATTAAGGGCCATCCAAAAATTGCGTCACACGAAATTCATTTTTTTGGACCCTGGTCTTGTCACAGCTGGTCGCATTTGTGAAACCCCCTATCCTCAGTGTGACATCACATGTTTCGCCATTTAACGTAAAAAAAAAACCGAAATTACTTTTTTCTATTTAAACTATTTTTATGGTTATCATTCGTGATATAATACATACTCCCTCCCACCCCCATAAAACACGTCACAATCGGTCAACTCTCTCCCTCCCCCTTAATGTGCGACGTAATTTATGGATGACCCCTTGTTAACATTGTTAACGAAAGGAGAGAAACAATCAAATATTTTACTGTAGCAACTACGACGTTGCTACGAGATTCGTAGCACAGCTACACGCCGTAGCAGAAATCACAATTTATAGATGGTGTAATGTATAAAAACTGCTATAGTTTCTGTTTGTTATTGCGAAATTTTATTGAAACATAGTTAAAGTACATTTAAAACTCGAAGAAAAAGTCTCGTTTTACTCTTCGGTTTCATTATGGGGTGCTAAAAATACCCAATGAAATTATATCGGGCGCTAAACTTGTTTGCTAGCAAAGGAAGTAATAACAAAGTTCATCTTGCTATAAGACAAGGTTATTTTTAGAAGCTCTGAAGTCGTATTAAAGAAATATTGCGTTACAGGAGTTGTAATCAACGGTGCAGCGGCATTTGAATTTAAATTAGCTAATCCAAAGGTTGGTGACCTCAAAGAGTATCAAATTTAGACAATTGCTCATGCTGAAATTCACGGGGTTTCAGTGAAAAGGTATTTAAATGAACCTCAAATGTTTGTTTTGAATAATCACAGACTGTAACAAGAGAAAATTGTGCATATGCAAAACGTGTGACGCGGTGAGCGAAAAATTTCATTGTCATAGAATCTCGTACAGGCCACCGATCTTAAAGTCGTTGGGGTGGTTTCATAGACTCGCCCACGGCCAGCGCGAGATTTCGATACACGAACGGCGCATTTTGATGTGTAAGCGCGCGATCCCTACAAAGTTTGGCCACCCATCCGAGATTCAACCATGGCAAAGGTTGCTTTTAGAATTACTACGCCACTCGCCACTTCTTCGTGCCATTGACATTTATTATTATACAACAAAATGTTCTAGAATCAATATCTATCTATAAAGGAACTAAGTACTTATATAGATCTTTTTTTTTCAATTCTTATCTCAGAAAGAGTAGATATTTAATTGATTAATTAAAAATCTTATTGGTGCAGTGAATATGTCATCTCGTAGTTTGTCACCATAATGGAATAATATAATAAAACTGTAGAGGTCGAAAGACAATGCATAGAAAAAAATGCTTAAAACCAAGTCAGGATGTAAAACAAAGGGAAAATACCAAACACTTTTTTTATTGTTGTGTTTCGCAGTTTGTTTGACGGGATAATATCCAAAATGGCTGGACCGATTTCAATGTAATTTCGCATGGTGATACCTTATATCCCTTGTCAATATCTTAGATAATTATTGTTTCGGAAAATTAATGGTTCCCGTGAGATTGTTAAAAACCATAGTTACTGCGGGCAACATCAATATCATATTGGCATGGTGTTATGTTCTACTCTGTACAAAAACTAACGGTATTCCACTCAAAATGTATTTATATTTTAACCTTTAAAGTTTGCTATGAATAATGCAGACAGTGAACGAAACAGGACAAAGTTGTGCATATGTGACGCGGTGGGCGTTGGACGCTATGTGGGCGAATTTTGGGTCCATGTAAAAGTTAACCATTAGTTAAAATCATTCATAATGACGTAAACGTCTGATACCAAAATGTTACGCGGGCTTGAACAGAGCTAGACAAATTTTCAATTATTGGTTGAATAATTTAACCACTACACGATAGAAGGATTAAGTGTTTGTTGATTCGCAAATGTTAATTTTCCTTGCAAATCCATACTAATTTTATAAATGCGAAAGTATCTCTGTCTCTCTGTCCGTTCACGACAAAACTACTGAACCAATTAAACCGCAATTGGTACATAGTCTAGAGCCTGAGAAAGGACATAGGCTACCTTTTATCCCGATATTCCCATGGAAACGATTGCCATGCGGGTGAATGTAAAAAATTTAAATAACGCCTCCCAGAAAAATCAAGGATAAATTAACGCCACTAAGAACTTTACTTCTAATAATAGAGTAGGAGTAAATTATCAATTCCACCAAGTAACACTTAAAGATTTTTTCAAATTGGTACAGTAGCCTGTTCCAATTTGATAAAATCTTTGGGCGTTGCTTCTTTTACTATGGAAGCCCTGCGCCACCGTTCATAGTAATAAAGACTAATAAAAATAAAATAAAGACTACAGGAAACGTGATTCGTATTCAAAATTAATGGAATATAAATGGAACAGCGAGCGTCTAACGTAAATAATACATTCGATTTTATCTATTTTAAAGAATACTACCAACCAATCTCTTCCCTTGGGTGTCGTAAAAGGCGACTAATGGACTTAGAAGTGCTCAACCATCCAATAGCTTATAACGGCGACGGGCTCACCACCTGCCACGCTGAGTGCACTCACTGCTTGGTGAAGCGCGGACTATGGCAATGGATTGCTTTTGCGGTGCTTTGTGCGGTCGTGATTATATGTATGTATGTATTAACTTCTTGTATATGTAAACATAAACGCAAGATTGGAGTTATATGCAAATAACAGCCATTTTATATCTTTTGTACCAAGACTACCCTCTCTCAGGAGCTGTCTTTTAGACCAAATTGTGATTTAAGCGTATTCCTAAATTGTCTTATACAGCGGGTCTTCGTACTCTATTCTAATAAAAGCTTAATTTTCTCGGTTGCTTGTGTAGATTTATTTTGTAATCTGTTGGAACGTTACTTAGAAGTTAGATAGCTGAGAAAATGGTTTGTTCCTGATTTGTAATATTCCTAACTGGTCATCCTCATACTTATTATAAGCATCGCAATTTCATTTTACTGTACAAAGACGAGTTAGGAAAATGACGAGTCAGGAATGTGACGAGTCATGAATATGACCAGTTAGGAAAGTGTCAAATATGAATATGACAAATTACGCGTGTTTTCGGTCGCCGGATCAGTCCTCGCCTTAATTCTCAATATCGTTTTCATTTGCATACTGCATGCTGATTAACAATCGGCTTGCCTTCTATTGTAAAGAACAGTGGGTCTGGACATGTAATGAGAAGGGAGAATGATCAAATGATCATGTCACCAGGAAAGTTATGGACTTGAAAGTGGATAGGCGTGTGGGAAGAGGAAGACCAAAGAAAAGATGGATGGATTGTGTGAATGATGATTTGATGAGGATGGGAGTGTTGACTTGACGAGTAATAGAGGAGAGTGGAAGAGGAAGACATGGTGCGCCGACCCCAAATAGAATTGGGAACAGGGCAGGAAAAAGAAGAAGAGTGGGTCTGGACAACTCTGTCTACAGATTGGAACACAAAATTGTGATATTATTTTTTATTGAGCTAATCAAATCCGCTCAAAATAAAAAAAAAGATTCGATAATTTGAACACCTAAAGTCAATTAGGTACCGATAATCTTGTATTTAGGCAACTTAGACCAGATTTCTACGGTAACGAGGTAAAAGCCTATTCACACGAGCCTTGAATACAGCTAGGTTATTTGACACTTAAGTGTTTTATTGCTGTAATATCAGCGCGGCGGTAGCCGAGTTGGGACGGACGGGGCACTACTCGTTTAAGAGGCCGCGGGACTCGCGGGCGATCCTACCGCCGCCACCACTTAGTTTGAATGAAACTTACGTACAGTTCATTATGAATATCGCTTGCCTCACATTGTGCCCGTGCATGGCAACAGGCTCGCCACCTGTTACATGGGGACTTAACATATCTGGCGAAAGATGCGGGATGATATTATATGTTATGTTGTTAAAATCAGCGCAAATATATATTCCTAAGATTCCTAGCAAACTTCATAGCGAGTTTTTATTGTGATACCTCTTAAATAGGTGTGCCAAGCGAACTGTAAAGTCAAACTAATAGCAATAACATTGACAACTATAGTTAGTATAGCAGCGAATATTCTTCGTCATAGTTATATTAGTACTAAGTAGTTAGTGTTATGGTGACAGTGCTTAGAACGTTTTGGTTTTCGAACGAAAACAAAGCTACTTTCGCCATTGTCAGGCCGTGGATGCAATATCATTCCCTCACTCCTCATGTGTTTCTCCATGAGCAAACCCTGTGCCCAGTAGTGGGACCTGTGCCCAGTAGTGGGACCTGTGCCCAGAGTGGGAATACTGTCCTGTTCTGTCCTGAGAACAGGACAGTATTGTGCAAGCGTATCATATGATTTTTGTCATAGTGTATGTTTTTTTTATAAAAAGGTTCAGCAAATGACTCTACACTACCTGATGATGAGCAGTAGAGGAGTCCACATGTGAAGATAGCTAGTGCAGCATACTGACATACTGCCCTAGCCACCCTCACCTTGCCGGCCCAAAAATGCTTTTTCACGCCTCTTTTGAAGGAACCCATATTGTAAGAAGGAGGGAATACGTCTGTATACTCGTATGTATGTTACAGGTCGTCATCAGCCTATATACGTCCCACTGCTGGGACAGGCCTTTCTCATGGAGAAATCGAAAGAAAAAGCTTGGAAGCTGGTCATGTGTAAGTCTTGACTTTCTTGACTTTGTGTGTTTAATTATGTAGGTATTCGATGATAAATTGATAATTTATGTGTGCACGTGCGTGCGTGCGTGCGTGCGTGCGTGCGTGCGTGTGTGTGTGTGTGTGTTTCTATATTGATGAAATAGAAACGATATGGTTTTGGTTGTTTCTATACCATTTTGTCATCGGTGACTGTAATGCATGAGGTTGATAGGAATTATTATTATTTTATAACATAAAATAACAATTATTTATTGAAAAAATACAAAACTTGTTACATATAGATCTTCAAAATATCAGTCTAGGTTGAAGAAGCCTGTATGATAGCCTTGACAAATTGGTAATTTAAAGGTTATTATTTAATATCAAAGACTATTTATATAATACAAATACTGACAAATTAAAGGACTCTGTCTTGGCTTTAATTAACAGCCCTTGGACCAGCCATTATAGGGAGTGAAATTCTTCAAGGCAAAACGTTTTGTATTTATAAATTAAGGCATTATTTTTGATCTATTGTACTTCAATCATTTCAGAGTATAGTTTTTAGAGTTTCACGACTGTCGAATTAATTTCCATCTCTTTTCCTGTGTTGTTTCTTAGTCCATTAAATCTATACATTTAATAAAACTGTAGAGGTCAAATGCTTAAAACCAAGCCGGGGGCATGTAAGAAGAGGTAATATACAACAAAAATGTTTTTTTTTTAATTAAAGGCTCTCCGTGGGAAAGTTAAAAAGCTATAGTGACCGTGGACGAAGTCGCGGGCAACAGCTAGTCAAAAAAATAATTTCATAATACATACAAATTTTGTACCAACTTAAATTAGAAAATTCGCTCGCCTCAGTAGTGGTGCCAAATTTATTTGTATACTTTTTTCACTGCGTGAAGTGCTAGTATTAGGGACGGAGGACTTCGGTGGCGTAGTGGTTAGTACGCTTTGGCTTTCGATCGAAAACAAAGCTACCTTCGCCATGGTCAGGCCGTGGATGGGTGGCCAAAACTTTGTGACCTCGAGCTCCTCCGTGCTTCGGAAGGCACGTTAAGCCCGGTCCCGGTCGACCTATTGCGACGGTTTCTACCCACCAATCCGCATTGGGCCAGCGTGGTGGTGTTACGGCCACACAAAACCACACACTCACTCCTTTCAACATCATGGTTTATTATCCAGCAATGTTTTTTGGTGCTAGATCTCCTGACATACACATACACAAACTATTTATACGATCCATACAAATTGTCCATCGGTTTATCGTGCCTTCCAAAGCACGGAGGAGTTCGAGATCACAAAGTTTTGGTCACCCATCCAAGGCCTGACCATGGCGAAGGTAGCTTTGTTTTCGACCGAAGTCAAAGCATACTTAAATATCAACCTAGAATTATTCTCGGATGAATACACTACGAGTAAATTACGAATGACAACAATGCATTTTGAATGTCGAATGCGCAATCATACGCACTCTTATTTAAAAACGATAGCCCATTATTTTAGTTTAAAGCGCGAAGCTCCATAAAGGCAATATTCAAAGGTTCTACTAACGAGGGTTTATTACACCCATCCATGTGTTAGAACCTCGTTGGTATGAATCCTTATAACTGGCCATTATTTTAAAATCTCCTACCTGAAAAGTCGGAAAAGGTTTGCTCGAAGAAATTACAGCGATAAGAACTGACAACAATTTGGGTGAGAAAGAAAGGTAAAGAATAAAGAATAGAAGCCATCTTCGTACATTCATACCTGAAAAGCTGAGTGCGTTAATCTTGAAAATAGACTGTAACAGCTTAGAAATAAATTGCAGTTCTATGTGCCTCTGGGGAGTCCTTTATAAATTACGGCGACCGTACCTAAAGAAACGCCTAAATCACTATTATTATCATTATTCTTATTGGCTGCTTGGCGAAAAGACAATTGAGATAATTGTACAGGAAAGTGAGTGACGTCAGCTTCATTATTTTATTCGCGGATAATTTTTAAGTACCTACATACAGTTCAAGCAAAATTGATCCCTATTTCAACGAGCGGAAAAAGCCACAAATTTCTTTGTCGCAATGATGATGATAATTATGAAAGCAGTAGCTACCCACAAACTTAAATTTTATTTTGTTTTCACTTGTAGAAAAAAAAATTGAAAAATCAACAACATTAAAAAAATATAAAGAGAAAGTTACACATTGATGAGGTGGTAGAAATAGTACTGTGTATTTTCAGTAACTTTTTCACGTTTGCAACACTGTAGGCTTCATTCGCGTCGCAAACCAGTTAAAAATTTGTCTGTCTATTAGGAAAACCTTGTTAGTGAGTTCCACAATAAAACTGTACACGAAAGCCTTTTTTTGTCAACAGACTATTCATTTGTTTTTGAATGCCCCCAAATGATCCTATATCTTCAGTCCTTAAAATATTTTATCCATGTAAACAGCTTTTGACCCAAATCAACGTCAAGGGGCTGGTTGACAACAAATACATCAGGTGGTAGTTTTGTGGTATTTTTGTGTTAGTTTTTTGTATGAAATCTTTTCGGGGGAACATTTACAACTGAGATTAGACTTCATTTTATTCAATTCCTAGGTTCCATTTTATTTGATTTATTTTTGACATTTAATAATTGACAATTTTATATTTAAAAAATAGTAATATTGCATTTCAATTTTGATGTGTGAGATCGATTATTATAATTATTTAAAGGAGTTATGGACTACGGAACGATATAAATTATTTTTAGTTTAATTTAAACAGGAGAATGCGTAAGGCCATTAAAACTATTTTATGGTTTCTATTAGCTAAGTAGCATTTGAAACTGGTGTTAAACTACCGTAAACTTCTGCATACAATAAAAATAATGGGCTTAATTATGTAGTAGATAACTCCGACAAAACAAAAATACTACGAATCAGGAATCTGATGAAAAGGGAATGCACCGACCGGCAACGCACTCGTGGCTCCTTTGATGTGGCGAGTGTCAATGGGTGGCGGTCGTTGCTTACCATCAGGTGATTCGTCTGCTCATTTGCCCCAAACCCATAAAAAAAACACCAAAGCAGGAAAATTTCTTTTAACATGGAAGTATAGGATATTAATAATTAATTTACTTAGCTATTAATTGGAGATACGTGACGAGGCAGACCTAGGCGAACGTTTCTCGACCGAATTAGAGACGTTCTACAGAGAAGGGCCAGGTCAAAAGTATCCGAAATCACTGAGCATGTATGAGGACTGTAATGAGAGTTGATGAAGCGAAAGAAATATGCAGGGATCTAAGCAAGTGGAAGGATGTAATCTCTGCCTACCCCTGTGGGAAAAAGGCGTGACTTATATATGTATGTATGTATTAATTGTGCACAATAAAAATTAAAACCTATGTTATGAATAGATTTCGAGTTTAGCATTAACATCAAAACGACAAAAAGAAAGGAATAAGTATAGAAACATATCAATAATTGTAAAAGACAACATCTCAAGTAAAACTCGTGGAAACTAACCGAAGCGACAGTTTTCGACAGTTATTGTTTTCGTCTGGAACAAATAGATTCTTGATTCTAAAGATATATTTTTGGAACTATTTTTATTTTATGTAAACAAAAATAAGTACAGAAACTTCTACTATAATCTGTTTTAAAAACAGTTCATTAAAGGTTAATTACTTAGGATTATTTTAAATGGTTGTTATGTAAATGGTTAGCAAAATATTCGAATATTAAAATATTAATATTCGAAATTAATAGACAGTTCGTGATTTCGACTTTTTGACTTCAATGTATGCGAGCAATTTTGATACTTAGCGTGGTAAAAATTATCTGACTGCGACTGTACATATAGTATAGTTAATGTTCAATAAGTTTTGTATATAAAACAATTATTCTAGCATTTGTGGCAATCTGTCAGTGTCCTTCAGAAGACTCTAATGATACAAATAAGACATCCATTTTACCCGTTTGTCGTTCGAAAAGCGGTGTTGGGTTTTCCAATTACCAGCGTATTTTTTTACAAAGAAAATACGTCTTGAATTCGGAATTAGTACAAGTAAATCTAATACCTACCTACGCATTAAAATTGGATCCAATTTTCTATTTAATTCTAAACTCTACGCATATAAAGACGTGAGCAGAAGATTAACGAGCATAGTACGTCCCACTGCTGGGCACAGGCCTTCCTATACAGGGAAGCATATGAGGTGTACAGACCGTAGTATCATCATGCTGTTCCAGTGTGGATTAGTGGGAAGAAACGGTTGCAATATCGACCGGGACCAACGGCTTAGCGTGCTTTCCAAAGCATGGAGTATCTGGCAAGTACAAAGTTTTATTCACTCATCTATGGCAAAAGAGCCTACACAGTTTTTTTTATATTGGGTCCTTACCTATGAAATTGGTGTTTTTATTCTGTCTTAGTATTTTGTCTGTAACTATTAAGATTCAGAGTATTCCTAAAAAATAATTACCTCGTCTAAAGATAGACTATATTTTTGAGCTCTTTTGATTTGTTTTGATAATTTGTTATAAGTTTATTTGTGTTAAAATTGGACACGGAGACAACTCTTTTTAAGTGCCTCCCGAATACATCATTTTATTTGCATTCACTTAAAAACGATAAATAATTTTTATGAAGTGTGATATTACACATATAACATAAGCTTGTCTAATGATACATGCCAAATATTATTATCTCTGGATTTGTCGTTGTGAAGAAAACTGATAAAATGTTAGTATGGAAAATGCAGAATTCCCCAAAATCTCCATACTAAACACCAATTTCATAGGTAAGGAAACAAATGTGCACGACTACGCCAAAAAGAACCCCAGAGCAGAAGCTAATCACAGAATAAACTCTTACGCCGTTATGAAGAGCTTCTAACACAACCTTGAACTATCCAATCAGACGAATAAATAAATAAATATCCTCAGAAATTCACACCTATCAACTAGTCCATTTTAAGCAACTAAATGCTGCTTGTATTACGGATACTAGATGACGGACAAATATATTTAATAGATAAATACACATAATTATTTAGAATATACATAATATAATAATGAACATCCAAGACTGGAGAACAAATGTCTGAAAATTCATCACCCAAACACTTGCCTCCACTGGGGATCGAACCCAGGACCTCTCGAGATGGCGACGCCTTGAGACCAGCGTACACACCACTCGGCCACGGAGGTCGTCAAATGGACACGAATTAAATAAATAAGCTGTATACGAATTAAATAAATAAGCTGTACACGAATTAAATAAATAAGCTGTACACGAATTAAATAAATAAGCTGGACGCGAATTAAATAAATAAGCTGTAGTGAACGATATTCCTAATTCTAGCATTGACCTTCAACCTATAAAAATACTTGTAGTACTAAAAACTACAGTAAAATTCATAATTGCTAAGAAGATCAATACAGTTGAAATATAAAATCGTCAAACATGGTTACTCAAAGGAAAATCCATAGTTATGTAATCTGTTATTATTTTTCTTTTCTATCCATTAATTCGTGAGTTAAGTATAAGCTATATTTACACAAACATCGATTAGACAATTAGAGTGATTGTTACTAATTCTACTGTAGGTACCTACTCATGCTGTGCGCTATAGATTGCCGATAGCGTTCTGGGTACAATTAAATACAACTCGAATCGCACTGATTTCAGTCCATTTGGTTAAACTTTAATTATACGATCTAATCAGGTCGCTAGGTCCGAATCTAAAAATAAACGTTATATTTATGGGCGCGATATTGCGTGCGAATAGACCAAACTCAAAATGAGGTTATTTCCCTTTGGTTATTCTCGGTGAATTTATTTATAACCCATAAGTGGGCTACAGACCATTTTGAAGGTGTAAACAAGGTTGGACATAAAGTTTGTTAAGGTTTTGGCGTTAATAACCAGTTTTATGCGAGAATACCATAATATGTAGTAAGGGTTAGTGTAGACATGTGAATAGTAAAATAAAATAAAAAATTACGGCTGGGTGAAGATTATTTTATTGCAAAGAGAAATAAACTTATGGTGCTTTTACACTACAAATATTTAAAAATATCACTTGTCGAATGTTTTATTTTTCCCTCAAAATTGTTAACTGTTTTTTTAGAATACTAGATACATGTCTCCCTAATTTTAAGTAAGGAGTCAACGTGCGAGCGAGTTTAAATTTCTTTCGAACGTCGTCTTCGAGTGATTACGTGGTTATAAAACAGAGCAAGCAAGAGAAAGAGAGAGAGAGAGAGAGAGAGAGAGGCAATTGGCGCCATTTAAAGATGGCCGACTTTGTTTTAAATGTTAACGATGGAACCTCTTTTGGTCCGGATATGATGACGTGATGAGGGATGAATGTCACATTACAAGAAGGATGTTGAGCAAGGATTTGGACGGACCCAGAGTGAGTGGAAGACCAAAGAAGTGATGGGTTGAATGCGTGAAGAATGATAAGTGGATGCTGAGCTGAAGAGAGAAGAATGGATGATGTGTGGTGCCGACCCCACCTAGAGTGGGAAAACGGCAAGAAGAAAATATTGTGGTCCGTAGACGTAAACCTGACTTTTTTAAGGTTAAGGTTACATGCTCGTACTGTCGCCAAATATGAATACTCAAACTAGCTATTGTAATACTATATATAAAAGGCAAAAGTTAAAAATACAGCAAAAATCGAAGCTACCCGTAAAGAAATAAAAGCCTTTCGTGCTAAGAAGAAACGAAATAAGCTCAGCAAGTTTTTCTAAGCAGATGAAAGACGCCGACTCAATTGTTATTTCACGGACACAATTTATCAAATATTCTGTCATCTTTTCATTTAGAATTCTCGTTAAAGCACCTGTTTTCATCGCAATATCGTTTAGTTGTTTGCTGTATTCGAGCCGCGTAACATTTACGTCACGAGCCATTATAGAGATTAAAAAATACGCATACCTCAGAGTATGCATTAGATAAATTTGCGTGAAGCGATCTTGTAGGTGTGTACCTCCCTTTATAATTTACGGCTACCATTTTCAGGTAATATCCAAGATGCCGGGCGGTTAGTGAGTGCGACAAAATAATAATAAAAATAATGTTCCACTATAAATTATATTTTGTGCACGAAATATGGAGATCATAACATACAGTATTTATTAGAGGTGTCACGTGAAGCTTAGTTCATAGTTCGTAGTGAATTGTCGTGACTGCTTTAGTTTATAGGCAGCCATGTTGATTTTAACTAATTATGCTAACAAGTGTTATAACGAGCACATTCTGAGAAGCGGCAGGAATCCAGTAAGCTAGTGCCTTAGCAGGTAATATAGTTATAAACATGAAGCTTGATTATATTCAAGCTGTACTGAGTTTGAATAAACTTACGTTCAGTTTCTTGTGAATATCGCTTCGCAACAGGCTCGTTCCCAGTTACATGGAAATGTCGACATATCATGCGAAATGTGGGTGTTATAGTATGTATTTTAATTTATATTAAGCAATTTTTAATGCTCAAAATATTTCTTTGTGTTACTCGTAAAACTGTAATGGATGTGGACGGACCTAGAGTTAGAGGAAGACCAAAGAAGCGATGGATTGAATGCGTGAAGAATGATATGAGGATAAAAGTAGTGGATGCTGAGCTGACGAGTGACAGAGGAGAATGGAAGAAGAAGACATGTTGTGCCGACCCCACCTAGAGTGGGAAAAGGGCAAGAAGAAGAAGAAGACTCGTAAAACTGTAATATAAATATGTTCGTCACACTTAGAATATTGTCATCAGCCTATATACTTCCCTCTACTGGGCACAGGCTTTCGTCATGGACAAATACATGAGGAGTATGGGCCGTAACACCACCACGGACCTACTGCGGGTTGGTGGGTAGAAACGGTTGCAATAGCGACCGGGAACAATGACTCAACGTGCCTTCCGAAGCACGGAGGAGTTCAAGATCACAAAGTTTTGATCACCCATCCAAGGCGTGACCATGGCGAAGGTAGTTTTGTTTTTCGATATCGAAAAGCGTACTAACGCCACCGAGCTCCTCGCTATCTTAAAGCATTATTATGAGTGAAGTTCTAATAGATGTAAGTAATGTTTCAAATACTGCGCAAAACAAAAAATGCTTCTGTTGATGACGATATATACACGCGACTCAATCCTCTGGGTAATTAAGATGCATACAGTCAGTCCATTAATACGTTTCCAAGTTTATCTTGTGGACAGGTGCTGTGATTCACGGGATCACCGTTGCGTTGATTAGAAGTTACTAGTACTGTACAAACCATTACTAAATGTTGGGTCGTAGTTTTGCTACTAGATGGCGCTGCTCCCAAAACACGACATTTTTAAATCACGGTGTTTAGATTTTACGGTGAATGTTCAAAGGATCAGAGATTAAATGCAATAAATTATTTAAGTGTGGTTTAAGGCATCTTTTATTTAGAACCTTATTCATAATATTATGAGGAGCAGAAGCACACGGTAATATAATGTATATAGTATTTTAACTCCATACAAACGGTCGAAACTGGAGTTATACCTACGCGCTTCGATCTCGGGGTGTGCTCCGGGTGTAAACTGTCACGACTCAGTGACAAACGGACGGTGCGTTGTTTTTTTAATAATAATCGCGCGATTTTTTCAACAAAATACGTTCAAGTACATTATTTAAAATAACGAGTAGGAAATATTGTTTTATATTATATCTATTTTTGTTTGCATAAATGAGTCATTATTAGAATGCGGATATTAATTTAAAATTTAATAATAAAGCATTTCGTACTCGTACGTCTCAATCCAGCCGCAAATATTTTTCGGTCGCAAATTCGTGAGCTTGCTCTTCAAAAATAAACATTGTTTTTTATTAGTTAATCTGCCAATGAAAAGACACTCATTTTTATTTAACTCTTCCAATTCAATTCACAAAGTATTTAATTTGTTTAAATGAAAAAAGGATATGCGCGATCACAATTCTAAAAGGAAACACACAAAATGGGCAAATTTAATAAAATACTAGATGCGGGCAGCCCACCGTATGTTTACGTACCGTGCGGCTGTAGGTATCTATCTCAAGGTTACGGCCGAGTTCAAATACTATATACATTATATTACCGTGGCAGGAGTGACCTGTTGTACCTAAAGTTAAACAAATACATTGGATGAAATTACTATTAATTACGCAATTAACTGTGAGATGTCTTATCTAAAATAACTCGGAGTCGGTTAAGAATTTTAGGCCGGTATTACAGTAGATCTCTTCTTGAGAGAAGTTAGAACGGGATGCCGCTATAGCACGATCCCTTTTTATTGTTCGCAATCAGAAATCTATTTTTCAGTTTGGTACAGTAATACCGGCCATACTCACCATTAAGTCTGAGCAATAAGAGGCAGATTTGAAAGATTTGATCTTCAGGAATTCAGGAATCTAATGGTGAGAAATGTTGTTTTCTTCTCTATATCGTCACCAAAGCGTTCAAACTATTACGCCAGCGAACTCTCCATATCTTTGATTCTGATATTAAAATTTAAAAAATATTTCTATATTTCTTCATCTTATTCTAAATCTTTTATTGTGTGGGATTTATTAATTGCTTTAACCTGATCACCTTTGACGCAAGTAAGGGTATCAAAAACATTTATAAAATATTTTTGGTAAGTAATACTCGTAGTCTTATTTCTATAATATAGAACATTAGACAATTTTGTGTAAAGGGACAATGGACCCTTGCAGAGTTTCTTGCCTGTGAGAGAGAAGATTCTCTTGACACTCCTCCCGGTAATGGACAGTAAGAATAAAATGTAGAGGTAAGCATGCACTAGCGTGGGTGCTAGTTCACTTCTGCCTATCCCTTCGGGGATATAGACGTGATTTATGTATGTGTATGTATGTGTTAACAAGT
Organism: Parapoynx stratiotata; assembly: GCA_910589355.1. NCBI lineage: Eukaryota > Metazoa > Arthropoda > Insecta > Lepidoptera > Crambidae > Parapoynx > Parapoynx stratiotata. The sequence continues at coordinate 1,158,084 of OU342468.1, read as the reverse complement.
CGAAGTGTATAGTTTGTTTGTAAACTTTTGTTTTTGACGTGTCATAAGTTCTTGTTTCCTAAATGATTAAGTAAAAAAATTCATTTCATTTCAATACGTTTCCCAAACAAATATTTTTTTATAACGAGACAGTTATCTTAAATCATTATAAAATAAACAAATATCAGTGCGCAAACAACAACAGTTTAAATGATAATATCGACCGTGCATTTCTGAACCGTATCAAGTTAGTAATAGAGTTCGTTATCGATGTTGACTATCAGGATAGATTTATTAGTTACAGAGTTCTTTCGAGTAACAACACGCGTATATTATGACATACTATGTAAGCGTTTGTCTACCCCACACTCCTACTCGAACGACGCCTTCCAATGAACCTTTTTCGAGTTTCTAAAGTAATTCACATAGAACAGTTTTGATAACACGCAAAATCTTGTATTTTTAGTGTATACTGTGTGGAAATTACAGCCCTTTGCCTGCATACTTTATACAAGACAAATAACGAAGAGTTTTTGGAGGCATTTGAAGATCTGGATATTGTGCAAAAACTCTTCCAAACGGCTTTGAAATTATATCACTGATATTTAAACGGAATAGGTGTAGTGATGATTAAGCTTTATTGGTTGAAGTTTATAATTCGGCTTGAAAAAAAAATCGGTATTTAATGAAACTAATAATTTCTACGAGACCTTTAAAATCATGGCTGTTTCTAGATTTCTGAAAATATTTTTGATTTCGATGTTACAGAAGATATATTTTAAATTTTATTAAGCAATTTTTTATTAGCGGCGACGGGTTCACCACCTGTCACGCAAAGTGTAGTCACTGCTAAGTGAAGCGCGGACTAGGGCAATGGACTGCTTTTGCGGTGCTTTTGCCTAGTCTCAGACTAACCCTTACGAGATAGTAGTCGTGATTATTGGTATGTATGTATTTTATATTTGTCAGTGACTTTTGGCTACCCAAAAAGTAGGTATGTATGTATTTTAAATTTGTCAGTGACTTTTGGCTACCCAAAAAGGCGTGGTTGCTTAATCTTTATGATTATCGATAAATACTCGAAATTATCCAAAACGTTTAGTCTTCATAATATACATTACAAGCACATCTATCGGCAACTATGTATATTTAAATGTAGTAAATGTATGGAGAACTACGACTGTCGTTTTACCATCAAAACTCAGTGCACCAGTGATGCACCGCAGTCGCCAGCCAGTCTGGCGTCGGCGCCGGCCCCGCACCCCGCGTTTCTACTGATTGATAATTTGTTACTGAAATCCTAACAAACACGTCGTTTTGAAAAATTTGTTGTTACATACACACTCATCACACCGCTATAGTGGTGCAACGACCGCTTATCTTCAAGTTCCCGTGTACAAGAGTACGCGTGCTGGTCTACGGAGTCACACTTTCACTGTCGCTACGTCTACTTTGCGCACTGAGAGATTTCGTGACTCCTTTCTCTGTCGCGCAGCTAGAGCGTGGAATTCCTTACCGGCACACGTATTCCCTCCTTCTTACAATATGGGTTCCTTCAAAAGAGGCGTGAAAAAGCATTTTTTGGGTCGGCAAGGTGAGGGTGGCTAGGGATAGTATGTCAGCATGCTGCTCTAGCTATCTTCACATATGGACTCCTCTACTGCTTATCATCAGGTAGTGTAGAGTCATTTGTTGAGCTTTTTATAAAAAAAAACACGAGCGTGCTTGTTGCCAACCGTGCATTGTGTGATGCAATCTATATTTACGATTAACAACATTCAATATCGTTCATTCAATTTGGATGCGTCTTAGCACATGCTTATGAACTTCAAAAGCATTTTACGAATTGTCGTGAAAGCGATAAACTACGCCATCCGTTCACAAAACTACCAGGGAACTTATTCTGAGAAGAACGGGCAAGAAACTCAGCAAGTTTCTATCCTCCCTTTACATTGTTTTTTTGATTTCATAAACTACAACGTCATTGAAATTTTAGAAGAAAAAAAAAATATCTGAGCTAACTGTACTTAAGTTTCATTTAAACTCCGGGGTCACGCAGAATCTCAATTGTTGATAAAAATAAGGGTGGTTTCATTGGTATGCTGGACGCCAAGCATCTGCCACGCGCGCGCTTCCAATATATTACACTGAACTAACTTTGTTTTACGCTGGCCACCTCAAAATTTATGGAAATCTCGGCCAGCGTAGCTATGAGACGTCTCTCATTTTCAGTACAAACGATAGCATTAATTAAAAAACTCTATAAATAAAGCCGTGGAGCCGTGTGGTAGCGGCTCGTTAATACTACCAACCCATCTCTTCCCTTGGGTGTCGTAAAAGGTGACTAATAGATTTAAAACTGCACAACCATCCAATAGCTTATAGCGGCGACGGGCTCCACCTGTCACGTAGAGCACATGTGCAGTCACTGCTTGGTGAAGCGCGGTCTATGACAGTGAACTGCTTTGCGGTGATTTTGTCTAGTCTCTGACTCTAAGGGTTAGTCAGAGACAAGACAAAATCACCAGACAATAATAGTCGTGATTATTATGTATAAATAAAACTTCACAAAAATCCGTACTGTATTTCTGTACACTGTGGCAAGCTCAAAGCGGATGACGTCAACGGAACGTGAACTACAAAGTCGCTACGACACACCTTAGCGATTGAATATAAGCCCTCGCTAAGTTGAATGAATGAGGGCCAGGGGACAATGGGGGGAGGGGCGGGGGCCTTCGCGCACAAAAGCAAATCTTTTTACTTTGCGCAGATTATGAAAACTTAATAAGGACATCGAGCTTCAGCTTACTGCATATTGCGTTACATTGCTCCCATAGATTTAGAATTATGCTGACGTCACCGCCTGACAGCTCAAAAATGCATTTCCAATTTTGAATTGTAAAACATAGGAAAGTCTAATTCCAATATAAAATAAAGCTACATTGTTGAACCAAGTTTGAACGTCTAAATAAATAAATATCTTCAGACATTCACACCTATCAACTAGTCCCATTTTAAACAACTAAATGCAGCTTGTGTTACGGATACTAGATGACAAATATATTTAATGGATAAATACATATCATTATACTGAATATACATAATATATAACGAACATCCAAGACTGGAGAACAAATGTCCGAAAATTCATCACCCAAACACTTGCCTCCACTGTGGATCGAACCTAGGACCTCTCGAAATAGCGACGCCTTGAGAAGGCGTAAAGATCACTCGACCACGGAGGTCGTCAAAACGTATTTACCTGTAAACAGTGCAATTATCAGGTTTATCGGTAAAAAATAACACTAGTGATTACAGAACACGTTTTATGGATTTACTCGTTTCAAGAAAAGAAACTCCACGATCATACAATTACAATAACGTTTCTGCAGAGATTTTTTTACGGGTGCTGAATTTTGCTGAACTGTCAATGAAATATGGTTATAAGTAACAGTCAATCGCTTTCCCTTTCATGCTTGTTAAATCTCCTTATGAGATTCTTTTGTTTCTATTTTCTATGACCGTCTACTTAAATATGTGTATGATTGCTCCCTTCTCACTGTTTCGGCCTGGAGGCGAGGCGATAAATACGTAATGTATACTTACACGGGGGAAATATTGTTTATGGATATATCGCTTATTTTGAGAAAAATACAAGGTCGTCAAAAGTTTGATATAGAACTGATTGGGCTTTAGACCGAAAATAAATGTGTAGAAGTTATTAATTCACTAGCTCAGCGCACAAATCTGTCACGTGTTGGACATGAACAAATGTGGTTTTTTAATATATTTTATCTACACATGTTATAATGTTCGATTTAAGAACTCAGACTCGAACTCACAATGACATTCTTTTTAACACACAAGATAAAAAAGAAAATTTAAAAATGGAAACTGTATAACATAATGACCATTATGCGACAGGTTGGACTCATTATGCAACACTTATTTTTCTTAAAAACGTACAAAACTATGGCATATGTTTTCCAGACAGCTAACAATAAATAAAATTAGTGTAGATAAAGTAGTGTATGTAACTGCACATTACTCGGTACTCGTATTAAAAGACTCGCGTGATACTATTAAAAAACTCACCAGGGCTCGTTTTTTTTAAACCATGTTCGTGGTTTAATAACCTATATTATGTGATAGGTATATAAAGTACTATTTTGATTACCATCCATCCGCCTATAGACTTCCACTGCGGGACAAAGGCCTCCTCCAATTATCTCCACAACGACCGGATTGATCGATTTTGATTACGCTAAAAGTTAAAACAAACGTAATGTGTGTATAGGTCAGGGGTTCGTAGCCTATAGACACTAGCAATGCCTCCCTTGTAAAAACCAAGACTAAGCGAAGACTCAAAGTTAGAAAGTAAACCTAGATTTATTTTTATTACTTATTCAATTACGATAAAAGCTTGTACTTACAGTTTAGGTAACTCAACTTAGTTGTCTTTTTTATTACATACCAGATCAGCCAACCTTTCTCTTGAATCAACATCTTAGATACTTTCTATTCCGGAAAATTAAAGGGTTCCCGTGGAATAGTTAAAAACCGGCCAAGAGCGTGTCGGGCCAAGCTCAGTATAAGGTTCCGTAGTTTTCCATTTTGTAAAATTTATCAAAATCTGTTCAACCCATCAAGTTCAAAATAATTTTCCTAGAAAGAACTTATAAAGTTCTACTTTAGAGAATTTTTTCATATTTTTTGAACTTATGGTTCAAAAGTTAAAGGGGGGCACACATTATTTTTTAGTTTCGTAGCTATTATTTCAGAAAATATAAATTTTATCGTAGAATGATGTTAGAAAACCCCTACTCATTTTTTAATAGATATCCAACGATATATTATTATCACACGTTAGGGTCCAGAGGATAATAAAAAATCAGTCCCTATATTACGTGTATGGTCACCCCCCCCCCCGTCTAATTTAATACTTTATTCCACTTTTGATTTGTGCACTTTGTCGGCGTTATTAATATACATATTTATTCAAAATTTCAGCTCTCTAGTGCTAACCGTCACTGAGATTATCCGCCGACGGACAGACAGGCAGACAGACATGGCGAAACTATAAGGGTTCCTAGTTTACTACGGAACCCTAAAAACCATAGTAACCGCGGACGAAGTCGCGGGCAACAGCTAGTATTTTATATTTGACCGAGTTCGTCGTGGGCGTTGCAATACCGCTCTGTTTCATTTTCGCCAACATTATAATCGGTCACCAATTGTCGTGGGTTGGCTCAAAGCTTCCTTTGAGTTTCCACGAGAGCAGATTTGTTTGAAATCATATTATTATGACTTTGTATACTTACCTACTTGTATACGTGTGCACGTAAATGTTTTTGTATTTAAATTGGGGTCGTGTTCCAATTGGGAGTACGAATGGCAGTTACCGAAAGCAAAATTGCATTATATCTATGTATTGTATTAAGATATATTACGATTGTTGTCAAAAGTAGGTAATTTTCGTAAACGAAACTAAAGGACAATTATTTAATAACAATTTCATTGTTATATTACCAGCAAATCACATTTATATTACAAGTGCTATACGTAGATGTGGGTGAACCAAGAATGAGAAAAAGATCAAAGGAGCCTTGGATCAAATTATTATAAATGCGAAAGTAACTTTGTCTGTCGGTCTCGCTTTCACATCAAAACTACTGAACCTATTCATCCGAAATTTGATACACAGATAGTCTAGAGCCTGAGAAAGGACATAGGCTGCCTTTTATCCTGACATTCCATGCGGGTGAATGTTTGAATTTTTTAATAACACCTCCCAGAAAAATGAAGGACAAATTTACACCACTATGAACTTTGTTTCTAATAATAGAGTAGGAGTAAATTTTCAATTCCACCAATTGAGGCTACTGCTCCAATTCGAAAAAATCTTTCAGTGTTGAATAGCCTGTTTATTGAGGAAGGCTATAAGCTACATACCATCACACTACCTCAAAGTAACTATTCTATGCGGACGAAGTCGCGGGCAAAAGGTAGTATTAAATTAAAGAAGAAAAGAGATAGATGATAGGCGAGTAAAATGGAAATTTTGTTTTAACGGAGACAAAATCCTGTTTACGGATTTTACCTACATAAATAAATGAGATCTTCGGTCATACTGGCTGGCTATTGCAAAATTAAGAAAAAAGTTGCAAAATCTTCTTGCCCTTTTTCCACTCTCGGTGGGGTCGGCATAACATTTATTTTTCTTGCATTCTCCTTTATCACTCACCAGCTCCGCATTGACTTCTTTAATTTTAATATCATTCTTCACGCATTCGACCATCGCTTTTTTAGGGTTTTCCTCTTATTAGGTCCTTACCTATGAAATTGCTGTTTTGTATGGAGATTTTGGGGAATTCTGCATTTTCCATACTAACATTTTATCAGTTTTCTTCACAACGACAAACCCAGAGATAATAATACTTGGCATGTATCATTAGACAAGCTTTAGTAATGTGTGTAATATCACACTTCAAAAAAAATATTTATCGTTTTTAAGTGAATGCAAATAAAATGATGTATTCGGGAGGCACTTAAAAAGAGTTGTCTCCGTGTCCAATTTTAACACAATTAAACTTACAACAAATTATCAAAACAAATCAAAAGAGCTCAAAAATATAGTCTATTTTTAGACGAGGTAATTATTTTTTAGGAATACTCTGAATCTTAATAGTTACGGACAAATTGCTAAGACAGAATAAAAACACCAATTTCATAGCTAAGGACCCAGTATTTTAAATTTTTAAATTTTAAGTTTCGTTTTTTGGACTCATCGCGGGAAAATTTACAGTATGTAACCATGATTCCTTTACCTTGAATTACCGTCTATGGTCTCATCTACAAATCTCTATGCTTACAACCTACTCGTATCTACGCTGGAAATCACAAGCGTCAAATCATTAATTTTAATGACGCCCATTTGGCGATTCATGGCGAGCTGTTGTCCAATCTTTTAGACCGCTGTAGGTGTGGTTCCCAAATAGTTCACGTTATTCAATTCACCCAAATCTCGTGCTTTATGAATGTATTCTGAGGTTCCTTTTGTCTTTATGTTACTTACTCTCCCCATAAGTCTATCTCTTTCTACAAATTTTACTTTTTTATAGCACTTAGGTGGCAATCGCTTGATTAACCCCTTGAGGGTAACATTGAACACCGGTGTTCGCAGACAACAGATATTTCTATAGTGACTGGTTTTCTGAACATTGACAAGCTACTCTTATGCTTATAAAGCCCACCTTGTGGGAAGTGGTTACCGTAGCAGCCGCTAAAAGTTAAGTTTACACTAATAATGAAGCTAACACAGATATAGCAATAATCTATATCTATACATATAATAAAACTGTAGAGGTCGAATGTCTGTATATAGAAAAAAAATGCCTAAAACCATGTCAGGGGAATGTGAAGTTTTTTTGGACGGGCTAATCTATAAAATGGCTGGACCGAAATTTTTGCATGGTAACCTTACATACCTGGTCAAAATCTTAGATTCCGGAACTTTTTATTTATTCCGGAAAATTAAAGGGTTCTCGTGGGATAATTAAAAAACCTTGGTAACCGCGGATCAAGTCGCAGCAACAGCTAGTATAAAATAACTGTAACCTTAATTTTTTAAATGAAATGTTTTCTTTAAATTTCTTTATCGTAAAATTTGGTAAAGAATTGGCTAAAAACATAACCATACATTAGAGCAGAAGAACATGGAGCATAATAATATCTTGACTAGACTACAGTCAAGAAAGTCTTGGGAGTCGATAATAAAATCCGAATACAGTACGTCGCGTAATCAATTTAGCTTGAAAGGCAAATGGCCGGCATCTTGATGTGTAGGAGTTTGTAACAAAGCTAGCGGCTTAGCCCGCATCATTATGCTACCAAACCTCTATTGAATTATAAGACATGCTTATTTTTAGATCAAATTACTTGTTTTTTTTTACATGAAATATTCACATAGCATATAAACACCCCGGAAAGAGAAGGCAGACGTGTTAATATCCACATTTAAAGTTAGGCCTATAGAACGGCTCGAAGAATTGTTTTGACAGACCCCGGGTGCCTCCCATGGAAGGGCAGACATTATATCGGGGAGTTTTAGTAAGTAATCTGAGTGAACAGCTGAGCGACTTCCACACTCGCCTACCGTCTAGCGGTAGGTACGGTCCGTAAGCTGGAATTTTTCCCCTTCAGAAAATATATAAGGTTAAATCTTACATACATATAATAAAACTGTAGAGGTCGAATGTCTGTACATAGAAGAAAATGCTTAACATCAAGTCAGGGGGATGTAAAAATAGGGAAAATACCAAAACAATTTTTTTTTTTTTTACACGAGGAATTACTAGCTGTTAGTAATTTATTATACTCATCATATTGGGTCCTTACCTATGAAATTGGTGTTTTTATTATGTCTTAGTATTTTGTCTGTAACTATTAAGATTCAGAGTATTCCTAAAAAATAATTACCTCTTGATTTGTTTTGATAATTTGTTGTAAGTTTAATTGTGTTAAAATTGGACATGGAGACAACTCTTTTTAAGAGCCTCCCGAATACATCATTTTATTTGCATTCACTTAAAAATGATAAATAATTTTTATGAAGTGTGATATTACACATATTACTAAAGCTTGTCTTATGATAGATGCCAAATATTATTATCTTTGGATTTGTCGTTGTGAAGAAAACTGAAAAAATTTTGTATGGAAAATGCAGAATTCCCCAAAATCTCCATACAAAACACCAATTTCATAGGTAAGGACCTAATAATAACATGTCAAATCTGTAGCTACCACGTCGCTTTAGAGCTTTCGCATCGCATCACTCGCTAAGCTCGCGCAAGATTTATAAGCTACTAAGTTGTGAACCTTCACACCTCTGCCCACCACTTCGGGGATAGAGGCATGAAATAATAATAATATTTCACTGAATACCTGCTCGAATGAATAATAAAAGTATACAACATAGTATCTCGTATACTTCTAGTCTTCTATACGAGACATTTTTTCATGACTAAGTTAAAAACCACATATTTGTTAATATAAAACAATAGTGTGAAAAATATGTGATAGGGATCACGAAAAGAAGGTATTTTAGTTGTTATTTACCCGTCTCATGCGTTAGAACGTAGATATATGACTAGCACTATCGTCCAATCAGAATGGAGCAACTTTATTCAATCCCGTTCAAAGCTTACAAAGTTCTAGAGGACGGTCTAGAAAGAACACATCTCATTTTGATTAAGGATCTAACTTATAAGTTCACATTTTGTTTGTCATGCCTTGATGGGTGACCAAATCTTTGTGATCTAGAACTCCTCTGTGCTTCGGAAGGCACGTTAAGCTATTGGTCGTGTTTGCTATTGCAAACAGTTCTACCTAACAACCTGCATTGGTCCAGCGTGGTGGTGCTACGGCCCATACTCCTCATGTGTTTATCTATGAGGAAAGCCTAAACGACGAAAAAAAACAGTATTGCCGATTGCAATTGATTTGTTCAACATAAAGCCCTTATAGAGCCGTGAGCCTTGTACCCGAGGTCACACTCCCTAATCAATTTTAAATTAATTCAGGGCGTGGGATGGTGGGAATTTAAAGCGAGATTGTCATGTTTGCATAACAAAAGAGCTATGCACAAGATTCTCCGCACGCCTCTAATGACTCGTTGTTGACTTATTTAAGTGTTTGTCTGTCGTATGAAATTGTGTACATTGCTTATGCTGTGGTGAAAAAGTATGTCTCTTCTTCTTGCCCTTTTCCCACTTTAGGTGGGGTCGGCACAACATGTCTTCTTCTTCCATTCTCCTCTTTCACTCGTCAGCTCAGCATCCACTTCTTTTATTCTCATATCATTCTTCATGCATTCAACCCATCGCTTCTTTGGTCTTCCTCTCACTCTAGGTCCGTCCACATCCATGCTCAGCATCCTTTTTGTAATGTGACATTCATCACTCCTCATCACATGTCCATACCACGCTAACCTATTGCTCCTTATCTTTTCTGTCACTGGCGCTACTTTCAAACTTCCTCTAAGATACTCATTCCTGATCTTGTTCATTCTTTGGACTCCACACATCCATCGCAACATTCTCATTTATGAGTGCAGTTTTCTTTCATCCATCGCTTTCGTTGCCAAACAGGCAACATACGACACACATACATACATACATACATACATTACGACAGGTCAAACGACGGATTAAGGGGCAATCTAGAGTCACAGGTTGCTCATCAGATCTGTTGCCATTTCATCCATCCTGCATTTATTCTATTTCTTACATCATCATTAGCCTGCCCTTTTCCCAATTTCATTTGGGGTCGGCGCAACGAGTCTGAGGCGCAATATTCACTCCCATTCTAGCCAGGCCCTCATTCACACAATCTATCCATCTTATTTTCGGTCTTCCTCTCCCTGCATTGCCATCCACTCTCAAATTCATAACTCTTGTCGTTACATTCTCATTCTCTCTTTCGAAAATATGTCCATACCACGATCACCGCTTTTCACTCAACTTCTTTATCACTGGAGTAATTTTTAAACATCAATATACGTTATAAGATTGTTTATAAAATCACAGCATAGGACACTATTGCCAGATGGAAAACGGTCGATGAGTCAAAAAGCCGACAACCGGATCACTTAGATCCAATTAGATAAAGAAAATGTTTCGGGCCTATGACTTGCCCATGACATGCCTTTTACGTCCGATATAAAAGAGCCTTGTTGTACAGCTCCCAATTTTGATCTTTGAATTTTTTTTCAATGTAAAGATATTTTTCGAACATTCAATTGTACAAATATCATTGACGTCGACTGTACGTAGGAGAAAATAACGCACAAAAATGACCGATTAAACTTTGTTCGTGACGACAAACCAGTCACCGTAAAACCGCCGAAATCCGGCACGCGTGCTCCTTAGCAGGAAAGAGCGCGAGATAAGATCAAAAAGCGACGACTGATATATCCAACGTTGGAAAGGGTAAATTATAAAACGCTGAAGACTTCTGAAGAAAAGCTGAAAGTGTATTTATATCATGGTGCTATGAATACCAATTCAAAGAATGTATACGTAAGTGTAATGAAATATTAAATATTCACTTTATTTTTAGTCTAGACTGTATCGATCTCCGGAGGTCGATTTTAGCCTGAAGTCATCACAGACGGAGCTATATCTTGTAATCTTAAGTAAGTAAATAAGAAGTAAGCTATCTATAGTAATCTTTGAGTAACAGACGTAATCCATACTAATATTATAAATGCGAAAGTAACTCGTCGGTTTTTCACGTCACTACTTAGCCAATTTAATGCAAATTTAGTACGCAGATAGCGTAGACCCTGAGAAAGGACATAGGCTACATTTTATTCCGATATTCCCACGGGAACGGGTACCGCGTAGGTGACACCACGGGAAGACACTAGTAATCGGTAGGATAAGATACCTGTATTTATTGGCTGAAAAAAATCAGCGTAGTTTTGTTTAGATTGCTATTGTTTTTCTTATTTTGATGTAATATAAAAGCGTAATGCTTATAGACAGTCAGTGCCTAATATCACACTATTGGTGCCAACCTGTGGCCTTTACACTTTGCATTGTAATGATGCTATGTTTATATAAATAAAAAAAACTACTCTTATGTAGTTTTTGTAGATCTTGCTTGACCTCTAGTGGGCGTAGAAGCCAGGACTCCTGAAACCAAATTATCAGCCGTAAGCCACGGTAAAACGGCAACTGCAAACATTGGCCCCAAGATTAAGGCTTTATTCAATTATTGTTCACTTTTACAATGAAAACACAATGCTCTCGGAGCCTTTGATTTAAGTAAACGAAGTTGAGAGTACCTTTGAGGGACAATAATTGTAATTTACGAGTTGTGTGACAAACAAACAAATGCTTTATTTTGTTTTATTAGAGAAACAATTTGGCTACACTGATTAAATATAAATAAAGCAAAGGTCAATATTAAGGTTCCAGAGGCAGTTAATATTTACATAGTTAATATGTATGTAGAATCTGCACGATTTTTGTGAAAGTAAAAACATATTTCATCATTTCCAACGTGGATGCCAAATGCAAAAAAATCCCAATTAAATAATTATAAACGCTTTTAAGGGTAATTAATAATCTTTAATTTGTATTAAAACCTGCTATGAATACTAATGAATTTGAAAACTATTATATTAACTATTATTAACTATTTATTTATTTTTATTATTATATTTTTATTATTAATTATTATTTATTAGAGCAACAAAAGACTAAATAATAGTTACTGTGGACAAACGAGTGGTGTGTAGTACGCCGGTCTTAAGGCATCGTCATCTCGATAGGTTCTGGGTTCAATCTCCGGTGGGGGTAATTGTTTGTGTGATATTCATATGTGTATTGTATATATTCTGCATATTAATTTCTATTATTCGATTAATTAAATACATATAAAAATTCTGCAAGGAATTGAGTGCTATAATCGTCTGTGTACCTGTTGCTACAAAGTTTATTTTTCAATAAATACTATGTTTGATTCTTAAATATCCCATAAATAATAATATAATATAGTCTGATAAGTAAATCCCTAACGTTACAGTGGCAACTATGCTTATTGGTGTGTTCTTATGAAATATATATTAAATTTTATTTTATAAAAGTCGCTTTCATTCTTCCTAACTAAAAATGTTTTTTACAAAGACTATTTACTTATCAATATCTACTTAAAGTTTTGCTTTAAAACTAAAGAATGCGGCCTCAAAAGGCATCGAGATCAATAACTTTCCTTTTAAGTAGTAAACCAATTTGCCTCTCAGTGAAACTAACGTCAAATTGCTTTACAAATGTCGAAGAAGTCCATTGCATATGGAGCATTCAGTGACTCAGATTTTATTTAAAGGCAGTCCGCTCTCGCTCAGCGAGTGCATTATTCATGAAATTTATTTTTCCACTACAAACCAGAAGAAAGGTGTAAAAATATTCTAGAATATTCCCGAGAGTCCGCACCTATGTGCATCAAGCCAGATGTGAATTTCACGGTCCTTTTTACTTTAACTTCAATAAATGTTAAAAGAACGGTAAGTGTTGACATTTATGCATTTCATAAACTGCTTGAAAAGGAATGGAGCCGTCTCGGAACCGGAAAATATGTTAAGTGGATGGTGTTTTCTAGTTTCTTTTTCTGCGAATGTTATTGTGAGTGAATGAAGATCTTTTGAGAATTGAGTGTTGGAGCGCCATTAAGTAAGCGGTCCATGAGAAGAATAGTCCTTTTCATTTTAATTCAAGCTCTAATCCATTCTGTTATCTCCCGATTATGTCTTCTTATTGAATTCTCTTTTCAATACATTGATTCACAAGTATTTGATTATGTAATTTGGGTTCATTTCTACCGTTGTTCTAGATTAAAATTGATATATAAAATCTTTTGCGATTAATTGAAAGTCGTTTTGGGGGGTTTCATGCTTGGAATTTCTCTTAGTGTGGAGATTGGAACAATAAGAAGACACATCTGACTCGCCAAATGTGGCTATGGGATATTTCTATTATTTTGACGACCTCCGTGTTCGAGTGGTCTGTACGCCGGTCTCAAGGCGCCGCCATCTCGAGAGGTCCTGAGTTCGATCCCCAGTGGAGGCAAGTGTTTAAGGGATGAATTTTCAGACATTTGTTCTCCATTCGTGGATGTTCATTATATATGTATAATATTATATATATTCTGAATAATTATGTGTATTTATCTATTAAATATATTTGTCCGTCATCTTGTATCCGTAACACAAGCAGCATTTAGTTTCTTAAAATGGGACTAGTTGATAGGTGTGAATGTCTGAGGATATTAATTTATTTTATTTTTTATTTCTCGTGCCCGTCTGAGGTTCTGAGCAGAATGGTAGACCGTTGGAGTCGATCGTCTTCTACATAATTAACATGACCCTAACTGTTGCCCTACTCTAATGTAATGTTGACAAATCAATATTGATTTAATGCAACGTCAAGTTTCTTGTCCTTTGGTAATTAAAAAATGTGTTCGAAATAACAGAAATCTAATTCATATCCATTGAAATTTGGTTAGAGTAGGGAGCTGGAATGTTATCAGATAATAAATGTAAATTTAAACCTATTGCATTGAAACAAAGATGCGAAAACAAATCGAATGCAAAACTAGTACAACTAGCACGATTGTATCACGTTCCACAAACAATTAGCTGCGGATCCAGCTAGATAATAATAGACAATAACCGCTGAGAGAAATGAAATAAAAAGATCTATCTATTCACCGATTTCTATCGCTGGAGCTCGCTCAGAGGATGTTCATCGCGATGGGCGGTCTGATGCGCGTGGTACGACTTCACTAAACAAGTGTAATGTTTCGAGAGCATTGTTTTGTTATTGGGTCCTTACCTATGAAATTGGTGTTTTTATTCTGTCTTAGTATTTTGTCAGATTCGAGAGTTCGAGAGTTTTTGTTTGATTCAGAGTATTCCTAAAAAATAATTACCTCGTCTAAAAATAGACTATATTTTTGAGCTCTGTTGATTTGTTTTAATAATTTGTTGTAAGTTTAATTGTGTTAAAATTGGACACGGAGACAACTCTTTTTAAGTGCCTCCCGAATACATCATTTTATTTGCATTCACTTAAAAACGATAAATATTTTTTATGAAGCGTGATATTACACATATTACTAAAGCTTGTCTAATGATGATGATACATGCTAAATATTATTATCTCTGGATTTGTCGTTGTGAAGAAAACTGATAAAATGTTAGTATGGAAAATGCAGAATTCCCCAAAATCTCGATACAAAACACCAATTTCATAGGTAAGGACCTAATATTTAACTTGCTTTTTAAATAAAATGTTTTTTATACGATTATTTATGATGTTATTAATTAAAACAAATGTATTGAAACAAGCAAGCTTGTAAAGTTAGGTTTCTTTTATACTTGCATTGATTGTTTCTGTTGTCGAAGTCAAATTGCTTCTCTTGTTTCTTATGGCTTTGTATTATGGACACCAGATGCCGAACATAATCAAATAATTACCTAGTGGATACATAATAAATGTTTGTAATTATTCTACCTCGGCCTACAGAATATAAGCCAACACCTCAGGATTTGATTTTCTTGTACTCACAATTGTAATCACAATGTACACAATATGTTTCTTGCAAATAAATTTATCTTTATCTTTATCTTGCTTAAGGGTCGCCACTGAAGTAACCAAGTTAAAAAGAAGAATGCTGGAGCATTATACCGTTATAAGCGCTATAAATTTTATATTTATAAGCAACATGGCGATACACTGTTTTGGATCATTGTTGTTACACATAATTAGTTATAAGTTAGCATGTATGCAGCAGTAGCAGTGAACATGTATTGTATAATAACTGACTCAAACTTAGCATAAGATAACATTATCTTTGCGCATCACTACAACTGTCTGTATTAAATTTTGAATTTGCTATTAATTTGAAATAAGTGAATAACATGTAACCTTGCGAAACAATTAATTCTGCCTGTTTTATAATCATAACTACATTTGCGAATCAATATAACTATCTATTATCAAATTTTGAACCTACTGTTAATTAGAAATAAGTGATCAATATAATAATCATCTATTCTAAATATTACAAAAGCGAAAGTAACTCCGTCTGTCTGTCTCGCTTTCACGTCAAAAATACTGAACCAATTTCATCAAAATTTGGTACACATATAGTCTAGAGCCTGAGATAGGACATAGGAAACCTTTTATCCCGATATTATCATGGGAACGGGGGCCATGTGAGTAAATGTTAAAAAGTTTAAAAAACGCCTCCTAGAAAAATGAAGGACAAATTAATGCACTATGAACATTGCTTCTAATGATAGAGTAGGAGTAAAATTTCAATTCCACCAATTAAGGCTACTGCCTCAATTTGAGGAAATCTGTAAGTGAATAGCCTATTTTTTGAGAAAGGCTACAGGCTACATACCGTCACACTATCTCAAAGTAACTATTCAACGCAGACGAAGTCGCGGGTAAAAGCTAGTTATAAAAAAAAATCCCAGTGAGATTTTGTTTTTCTAGATTTGAGTACGTATATATATATTTTTACCACATTGATCAAAATCTCCAGTCCAATCATAGTCAGCGGAGATTTAGATCAATGTGGTATGTGGTTTTTCTAAGCAGCCGCTTAGAAAAACTTGTACCACAGACAACTATTGTTATTGCTACGGTCGAAGCAGTCGTAACAATGGAGAACACTGTCAATCTGATGATACGATAAGGCTCGCGCGATGCTTATAAAACAAAAAGTAGACCGTCACAAACATAGTTATAGAATATTTCAATAATCACATGTTATCCCCATCAACTGAGGAACTGGCTATCTTACCTCTGATTGCTGGAACACAACAGTGCTTAACATTGTTATTATGGTGACAGATTTAGGTAAGACGGTGGTAGCTAGCCAGGCGGGCTTAGAAGGTGTACCACCAACCAAACCGAGCAGAAAAACCTCTGCCCCCGTGGGGTATCGAACCCCGGACCTCCCGATTTACACCTGGTGGTGTCAACCACTAGACCAGAGAGGCGGTAACTACCATATAAAGCACACACAAATAATTCTCCAGTAAATATTCCTCTTTTAAATTTAAGCCCAAATAAATTAAATATTGATCTCACATCTATAAGAACAAAAAAAATTACGTGATCTTTAACCTTCCTTTACCAAGGAAAGCTGACTTAGCTTACGCGATATTTATTAAGTTGTGAGCACACAATTTTAATAATGCTAAGTGAAATCAAATAGAATATCAAATTCGTAAGCGTAGGTTTTCAAATCTGAACCGCAAATCCACTGGGTACGGATCTAAATCGTTTGAAATGTGAGGAGGGAGAGAATTCAATATTGTTAATGTTGCAAGCGGAGCTCGAACCGGTATGAAATATTATCTTTTATACCAGTTTTTTTTCCAAATTTAACTTAAAAACAAATATACACTCGTGACATAAAATATTTTATCTACACTTATGTTATAATGATAATTATGAACTCAGACTCGAACTCATAATGACATTCTTTTTAACACAGATGATAAAAACAAATTTAAAAAATTAAAACTGTAACTTAATGACCATTATGCAACAGGTTGGACTCATTATGCAACACTTATTTTTCTTAAAAACGCACAAAACTATGGCAAATGTTTTCCAGACAGCCAACAATAAATAAATTTAATAAATTTTTTGGTTTTATTTCTTTGAATTATGAGTGTAGATAAAGTAGTAGGGTATTATGAGACAGTTACATAATCTTTATTCACTCAAAATTTCTCCACCATTCACATAAAATGTGTGTTTATGTAAATATTTTAATTGTTCTATGAGCCTTGAAAGTAAAATAAAAATATACTTGTCGCCTGCGGTATTACGTTCCAAACCTTCAAGAAAAGTGCGTACACTCAAAAGGCCGGCAAAGCACTTGTAACTCCTTAGGTGATGTGGGTGTCCATGGGCGACGGTAATTGCTTAACATCAAGTGACCTTCGCTTGCCTCCTAACCCATAAAAAAATACAAGTAAACACCTCTAAATCGTCGACACCCTTACACTATACGTTTTTTTTATTATCAAACAACCGGGATGTCATGTCAGGAGAAAATAGAGACCAGATTAAAAAATACACTTAGTCACAATGTAAATTAAGAAAAAAGCCGATTTACTCGGATAATACCGATCAATTCCAGAAAAACCTGTTTGAAAAATAACTCGTTTCGGAGCCCTGAAAGCTGTATGTGGATTTCCGGGCTCTTCAAGTTAATCTATGTTCAGAGCATGATTTGCAAAACCATATCAAACGCCGATTATATTATACCTTTGTTGAAGTAACGTTCTATTAAATACACACTCGTAGATCGTTGTAAGGGGTCTTTTTGGCTTTGGTGTATTATGTAGTTTATGTAGATTTTTAGCATTTAATAATCCATAATTATATTATAAATGCGAAAGTAACTCTGTCTGTCTGTCTTGCTTTCATGTCAAAACTACTGAACCGATTCAATTTAAATTTGGCACACGGATAGTCTAGAACCTGAGAAAGGATATAGGCTTTTTATCCCGATATTCCTATGGTAGCCGTGTGGTAGCGGCTCATTGATCAAATACTACCAACCCGTCTCTTCCCTTGGGTGTCGTGAAAGACGACTAATGGACTTAGAACTGCACAACCATCCAATAGTTTGTAGCGGCGACGGGCTCACCACCTGTCACGCTGAGTGCAGATACTTAGTGAAGCGCGGACTATGACAATGGACTACATTTGCGGTGCTTTTGCCTACTCTCTGACTAACCTTTAGAGGATAATAGTCATGATTATATGTATATATGTATTTCCATGGGAAAGTGGATGGGCGCGTGGGGAGAGGAAGACCAAAGAAAAGATGGATGGATTGTGTGAATGATGATTTGATGAGGATGGGCGTGAGTGTTGACTTGACGAGTGATAGAGGAGAGTGGAAGAGGAAGACATGTTGCGCCGACCACAAATAGAATTGGGAACACGGCCGGAAAAAGAAGAAGATGTATTCCCATGGGAACGAGTACCGTTCGGGTAAAACCGAGACTATCCTAGCTAGTATCCTATCCTATAAATGTAATCACACGTGACCAAAAAACATACAAACCATTCGACCACGAAGAAACTCTTAAGAATTTCCGTAGAAATTTACAATAACGCCGGCGCTTACACATCGAAATACAGGCTTTTATTAATAGATTCCTGTGTACACAATATAAGGAGAGGAAGGGGAATATCGGGCCACAATGTCAGGCCTCACGGGGCTAACGAACCCTAAGCAAGCACAAAGGCTTACACTGCCTATGCAAGGTATACAATAGACCCTTTGGAAAGAAAAATATCTTAGTTCTATTCTGTTTTCCGCCTCCGAAATTCGGATGACGCAAGTCCTTTTGTGGCAAGGGCACTGTGCATTTTTGTGTGAGTTTTTTAAAATTCGTATAGGTGTAACGAACAGTCAGCAGAAGTAGCCTATCACTTACCGTGTCACATGTCCCATGTACGACGAAAAGGTACTTAAATGGTACTTTTGATGCTGATTGTACGTTGGGCAAATATTTGTAATATATAGTTGTCGAGTCAACCTAAAATAAATAAAATAAAATTTGATGCATTGAAATTATATTTGCATTTCAATACAAATGAAGACTTTATACTACTTAAGACTAGACTAAACACAATGTATTCGACTGAAGGAATCTGTATCAAATTTTTTTAACTTTCGGAGCTATTATTTCAGAAAATATAAACTTGATCGTAAAAGGATGTTAGAAAACCCCTATTCATTTTTGAATAGCTATCCAACGATATATCACAAGCTAGGGTACAGAGGAAAAAAAAATCAGTCCCTATATTCAAATTTAATATTTTATTCCACTTTTGATTTGTGCACATTGTCGGCGTTACTAATATACATATTTGTTCAAAATTTCAGCTCAGCTAAAGATCACTGAGATTATCCGCGGACGGACAGACGGACAGACATGGCGAAACTATAACGGTTCCTAGTTTACTACGGAACCCTTAAAAGGCCCAGTTGCAGGATCTAGTCTAAATCTCGATGTTTTGACATTTCAGCCTTTATATTGCCACTTAAAAATTATTAAATCTCGATGAAAATTTCCTGCAAGACGCCTATAATCGTTTCTAACAAAACGCAATTGATTTGATGGATATTTGGTGTAGGCAGTGGTTAGACCATTATTCTTGATACTGATATGTGTAATTTGTACGTTGATTGCTTCGTAATTTTTTCAAAAGAAGATACCATACAATAATTTAATTAGAGAGAAGAAAAATTTTATTGTATATTTTTGTTTTCCATATTAATAGGCTCAGTGAATGGGCTCGCCGGGTGACTGTCCTTGTCCGCGCAATCCGCTGAGCTGACAACCCTTATAAATTATGTAACATTATCTGTCTCCAAAATACACTACATAATTTTATTGTCTTCCCAAAGAAGCAAATTTGTATATTTGTTGCAAAATCTTGGATGTTCCATTATGTCTTTCTTTGAGCAAAAGAGCTAAATATTTTTTTCATCAAAGGGTTCTTTTTAAAACACTCTTTTTTTGCGTTACTTAAACGATTTAGAATTGACACTTAAAAAAAGCTAAAAAACACCAATAGT
Source organism: Parapoynx stratiotata (assembly GCA_910589355.1). Taxonomy (NCBI): domain Eukaryota; kingdom Metazoa; phylum Arthropoda; class Insecta; order Lepidoptera; family Crambidae; genus Parapoynx; species Parapoynx stratiotata. Next base: position 1,137,915 of record OU342468.1, on the reverse strand, counting down.
TATCTTTCATTGAATTGTGTTGGATCAGCTGTTAGGCTAATCTTCTTGGAATTTTTTTCTAAACAACTTTTTTTTTTCTTGTAAAAAATATTATGGTTCGGATTTTTATTTAATTTTCAACCATTCCTTTTTCAATTTTATATTTGTATTTGGATAATTTTAAGAGAAAAACCAACATTCGCCAGGTTGAAACCTGTGGTATTAAAACATAGTACTATCAATGTAATTGAAATAGTATTTACTTCAACTTTTTCTCCCTATCATTTACTTAGAGCTGTATGTTATTTCGGTCTGTGTTTCTTTGGGTGACCAAAACTTTGTGATCTCGAACTCCTCCGTGCTTCGGAAGACACTTTCTACTCACCAACCCGCATTGAGCATACGTGGTGGTGTTATGACCCATTCTAATCATGTGTTTCTGCATGAGGACGGAAGAGGTCTTTCCAGCAGTGGAACATAATTAAGTGAATGCTAACGGCTTCTGCTTCGTCAAAAACATCAGTATATATTTTTCCGTTTATTACTGTTAAACTTTGTAATAAATTTTACTAGCAACAATTTTTAAAAGGTTGGAAGTTGTGTTCGCCCGCAGCCCGCCTGCAACCCCCTCGCTCATTAAAAATGTTCAACTGTTTATCGATTTTTAAAGAGCCACTCGAGGTTTTAACATCGAGTTTAATGATGCTCTTTGATTACTGTCTCATCTATAAAGTTTTTTATAATGTTTAGACAGTGATAGCCGAGCTGGGACGGACGCGGGAAGGTGCTACATGTGCAAGCGGTCGCCGGATCGTTCACCATCGCTTGTTAACTATGTTTAGACAACGCAAGTACAGCTGGTTATGTTACAGTTACTTTTTTATATAATTTATTGTTATTCTGTGTACAAAAGGTCTTACAAGAAATTAACAGATCAAAACAGATTACCATTTTCAGGCGTACAATAATTAAAAAAATTATGAGCACATTCACATTCTTAACATTATATCGAGTCCAATTTAAATAGTACAAAAGTGATTCATAAAAATAATAGCAAAATAGTAGAAACAATCGTCAGAGGTCAAAAAATTTACTTTTACACATTTATTATATTATATTTAAATTTACACATTTGGTGAGGAGGTTGAGGAGCTCGATGTCTTAGTGGTTAGTACGCTTTGGCTTTCGATTGAAGACAAAGCTACCTTCACCATGGTCAGGCCGTGGATGGGTGACCAAAACTTTGTGATCTCGAACTCCTCCGTGCTTCAGAACACGTTAAGCTGTTGGTGCCGGTCGCGATTGCAACCGTTTCTACCCACCAACGCATATTGGGTCAGCGTGGTGGTGTTACGGCCCATACTCCTCATGTGTTTCTCCATGAGCGTTGCCAGTTCAGTAGGACTTAGATAGGCTGAGGACGGACAGTTGGTTATGTATTAGTAGACATATGTATACTGTACCCGCTGCATGGCAACAGGTTCGCGTTGCAAGGGAACTTAAGGTGAGAAATATGGGTGCAATTTTCGACTACAAGCACTCGTGGCGGTGAATTTTATTAGTTTTTTTATATTAGGTCCTTACCTATGAAATTGGTGTTTTGTATGGAGATTTTGGGGAATTCTGCATTTTCCATACTTAAATTTTTTTTAGTTTTCTTCACAACGACAAATCCAAAGATTACATTTGGTATCTATCATTAGACAAGCTTTAGTAATATGTGTAATATCACACGCTTCATAAAAATTATTTATCGTTTTTAAGTGAATGCAAATAAAATGATGTATTCGGGAGGCACTTAAAAAGAGTTGTCTCTGTGTCCAATTTTAACACAATTAAACTTACAACAAATTATCAAAACAAATCAAAAGAGTTCAAAAATATAGTCTATTTTTAGACGAGGTAATTATTTTTTAAGAAAACTCTGAATCTTAATAGTTACGGACAAAATACTAAGAGAGAAAAAAATCACCGATTTCATAAGTAAGGACCCAATATCATTTTTATTATTATTTAATTTGAACACATGTGACAATGAAAACTGTTGAATATTTTAAGTGCTAAGCTTAGCCTATGAAATATTTATATATCTATTATTTTATATGATTTAACAAAATCTCTGCCTACCCCTTCGGGAATACAGGTAGGTAAACGTGTCTGCTTACCTCTCTGTTGATACGTTATGATAAGTTGAGTTATTATGCATTGCATAATATTTCAAAAACAATTGCATAATATTTCACAATATTTTTGAGTATAGAAATAACCTCAGTGTTGAAAGAAAGCTCAATTTGTTCCGTAGTCAATAGAATACTCGAGTTGAACATTTTCCACATAGTTCAACATCTAATGAGCGTTCAACAAATCCTCTCTGCCAATATTTTCTCAGTACACTTACTGCTTTGTTGATTGACTCATCTGCACCATTTCTTTTGGTAATTCAAAAGCGTTTATTCAGTTTATTTAGATGCGTCATGCAAAAACATTTTACAATATTTCGTAAAAGAGAAAAACTAGGCGATCCGTTCACAAAACTACCAGGACGCCTTGTTCTGAGAAGAACGGGCAAGAAACTCAGCAAGTTGTTTCCTCCCTTTACAATATAATTATTGTTTGTGAAAGATTTTACAGTATGCATTGTCAAAAAAACAATGAAATTGTTAATGTCAACACCATACACAGACCTTTTCAGACTGTAACATCTTCCATTGCAAAACCGAGTGAAAACAAAAAATAATATTAATATTGGGTCCTTACCTATGAAATTGGTGTTTTTATTCTGTCTTAGTATTTTTTCTGTAACTATTAAGATTCAGAGTATTCCTAAAAAATAATTACCTCGTCTAAAAATAGACTATATTTTTGAGCTCTTTTGATTTGTTTTGATAATTTGTTGTAAATTTAATAGTGTTAAAATTGGACACGGACACAACTCTTTTTAAGTGCCTCCCGAATACATCATTTTATTTGCATTCACTTAAAAACGATAAATAATTTTTATGAAGTGTGATATTACACATATTACTAAAGCTTGTCTAATGATACATGCCAAATATTTTTATCTCTGGATTTGTCGTTGTGAAGAAAACTGAAAAAAATTTTGTATGAAAAATGCAGAATTCCCCAAAATCTCCATACAAAACACCACTTTCATAGGTAAGGACCTAATATTTAAGACCAAACAGATTCATCTTCTAAATAATTCAGTGTTCAAACATGCTCGTAAGTTCGTACGTTGATTTTTTTATATTTATAAAAACTCTCTATTTACTACTTCTTCTCTCTAATCTCTATTCTTATTTTGTTATGTTTTTCAGAACACAAATTAACATTGCAACCGAGCGAGACCAGGTTAGCGTAGGTATGAGGAGCTCGGTGGCGTAGTGGTCAGTGCGCTTTGGCTTCGATCGAAAACAAAGCTACCTTCGCCATGGTCAGGCCGTGGATGGGTGACCAAGACTTTGTGATCTCGAGCTCCTCCGATCCGATCCGATCTGAGACCAGGTTGGTTGGATAATTAAAGAAAAAAACTGTTTGAAAAAAAAACATAACAAAATCATAAAAACATACAAATCAAATGTAAACTAGAATATATTTTTAATATCTAAAGATAGGTCTCTTGCCATCCTTCCAGGATCCACGGCCGCTATTTTCGGGTCAACGATCTTGTCACACAGATTTAGGGCCCTTTTAAAGTCACCTCAATTTTTTGTCCCTTTTTGTAAATACAGTTCTTGTGCAAGATAAAAGTAGATAAGTAGAAAAATTGGTAACGATATGCTGTTTATATTAATAGGGTGCAATCGAGACGATTTACCTGATGGGAAGGTATACCGTCGCCCATGAACATTTGCACCGGAGGGGTCACAAATGCATTACCGAAAACGCGCGCCAAATTATCGCGCGATAAATTTAAATCTAAATAAATCAGAAAAAATCTATTTGGACTGCGGCGCACTACGATAAAACATAGGTATATTTGATTGTTTTTTTTTAACATACGACAGGTAAGCTCTTGACCTTCATCTCACCTGATGGTAAGTGACGATAAGGCCGAAGGCGGAAGCGAGATTCACTCACTTACATATGCATAAGCATGATAATGACTTGTACACAAATTCTCATGTAAAACGAAACTAAACAAGAAGTGAAGCAGAGTAACAATTCGCTGGCAAAAATAGCACAATTTTATTTTTATTGAAAAACTACTTAAATTTTGTGTGTATATAAGATATTATTTCTTTGGAATGCAATTAATTACGCCATGACACTAATACGTTTCAAAAAGGTTTTACAAAAATACTTAAATTATTTTGCGTGTGTTCAATCCAATAGCTTATAGCGGCGACGGGCTCACCACCTGTCACGCTGACTGCAGTCACTGCTTGGTGAAGCGCGGACTACGGCAATGGACTGCTTTTACAGTGCTTTTGCTTAGTCTCTGACTAACCCTTAGGGGATAATAGTCGTAATTATATGTATGTATGTGTGTTTCATTTACAAAAATTCAAATTAATCTTAATTTAATTACAGTTGTGATTATTATTGGGTCCTTACCTATGAAATTGGTGTTTTTATTCTGTATTAGCAATTTGTCCGTAACTCCGTCCGCCCGTCCGTTCCAGAACATTCTTATAAAATAAATGCCTCTTCTAAAAATAGACCATATATTTGAGCTCGTATTATTTAATTTGATAATTTTTTGTAAGTTTTATTGTGTTAAAATTAGACACAAAGACAATTATTTTTAACTGCCTCCCGAATACATAATTTGATTTGCATTAACATAAAAACGATGAATAATTTGTATCAAGCGTGTTCACACACAATTTGCTTAGGCTTGTCTAATGATACATGCCAAATATTATTATCTATGGATTTGTCGTTGTGAAGAAAACTGATAAAATGTTAGTATGGAAAATGCAGAATTCCCCAAAATCTCCATACAAAACACCAATCTCATAGGTAAGGAACTAATATTATGTATATATGTGTGTTCCATTTACAAAATTTCAAATTAATCTTAATTTAATTACAGTTGTGATTATTTTTAAATTTCGATTTTTTTCTCAACTGTAATAAAATAAATCAGATCAAAATTCATAAATACAACCTTTCCCATCTAATACATCTTGAATCCGATCGGAATCCCTTTCCCTACTTGATCTCCTGTCTCATCTCATCCGCCGGTACGTTCTCAATGAAGTATTCCCTTTGGTGTTTGAATAATCCTCGGATTTAAAAATAATCCCTTCATGAATTACGATTGGTATTGGATTTAAGTTGCCGACCATCTTTTAATGTACTTGTTAAGAGGATTTCAGTGAGACAGCGAGGAATTTTATACTGGGAATAATTTATAGAGGCCGAAATTCAGCATATTTGTAAAGTAAAGAACAGTGTTTAGTGTATACAAATTCAGTTCTAGTTACTTACAAACCATCCTTTTTCCTGTAAATGTGTTTCTGCGTAATAATTAAGCAATTCCTGAGAGAGAATTAGTGTTTTTAACGAACTAGCGCTCTTCGATTTCATTAGCTTATTTTGGTTGTACACGTGGAGTGCAGAACGTAGTCGTAAAATGGAGTCTATATTTTATTAGACCTTTGACCTTTCACACGCCGGTAAAAACTGCATTCAGTAACTAAGTTTGCCCTGAAACATTTTTGCCACAGTTTTGTTATTTTTATGTTAAATAGTTGAAGTTTAATGAGGTATATAAAAAATCAAATTACAAAATAACATCCCACAAAAATATCTATTACAAAATTAAAATCAATTAATAATCAAGTACGAGGAATTCCATAGATGAAAACAAATAAGTCAATCATATAAAAGAAATATCAATTAAAAAATTAAGATTACATATGTCATTTTATCGATAATAATATTTATTAAGAACTACATAATATTTTAATAATATAAAAAGCAATAATGTCACAAAATATTCCCAGATTAATTATTAGATCTGTAATTTCAATATTCGTTTATGCTATAGAAGCAATACTCTAGCAACAACATTGACAATTATAATTAGGCATGACTTTACAGACATTGCTATCACACTTATAGATCTACGATTATAATTATTTCCCCAGCGTTGCTCTTATTAAATAACATCAAACGTCCTACGCAAATACGAGCAAGAAAAATCAGTTTGCGTAAATACGTGATGCAAACAAGGGTCTTTTGTGAAGGACGCATTACGCGCTCGTGGGTTTTGTGGGCAAATAGACGGAATTGAATTTCTGGAGATGAGATGCGCCTTGCTCAGCTGCGCGCTCAGATATCGTGAGGATTTAACTTAATTTATTATGGCATTTGACAAATATATGTATACTTATACGTAGGTATTTCACTTCTTTGGTACAGTGTAGGCGTTTTGCGGAATCACGAATTGTGGTGTAATTCTACTGCAAGTGGCGCCATCTCTCGTTAAGTTTACTGGTTGCCTTGTAGTGGCATTTTATGGTTGCAATCAAACAACTATTTCTGACAAACTCCAGTTAAAAAGAATACTTGGTTCTGTGAAATCGGTACTTGTACAAAAGGAGATGATGACATGATTATACAAGTGCTCTCATCGCGTTCTATGTGAAAAAGGTCGATATCCCTTTTTTAATCGCAAGAAATTACTCAGGACCATCTAATTGTAAGTCTAAAAGGTGTGTTACAAATACTTTTGTTAAGATAATCTTAGTCTGGACTCTGCGGTACAAGGTAAGTTTAGTGCAGAGTTCGCTAGTTAATAAGTTCATTTGTTAATATTATATGGCAAATAAATTATTCTTATTCTTACCTACATGAGCCCTATAAATCCACGTTGAGCAGCATGGTGGTGATAGGCCTGTACTCCTTAACTATTTCTCTACGTAGAAACGTTATGTAGGAGTGGGACATATCGTCGTTCTCAGTCTAAATACGTCCCACTGCTGGGCACAGGTCATCCTCATGGAAACAAATACTATAACACCGCCACACACTGGCCCAATAAGGGTTGGTAGTACGTATGTTGACGAATAATAAGAATTCTGCAGCTCCATTTAGTTTCTAGATCAACGTTTGTACACGTGTCTACATTTGTAGGCAACAATACAAGAAATTGATTACGCTCGCGGCTAATTAACTTGTTATTGCGACACCCACAAGCGACGAACAAATTGGTTGTACGTAGCAGACATAATGATCCTATTTACATTATTGGCATAATTAGTGTCAATATGGGACCAGGGATGAGGTCGTGTACGTTGTTATATATTAGTAACAGTAACAGTTTAACTAAACTATAAGTATATTTTTGATTGTTTTTTTTCTTCTGAAGAATCCTACACATTTTTTTTTTCCTTGGGTTTCCTCAAAGGCGACTAATGGACTTAGAACTGCACAGTGCACAACCATCGATAAGTACAGGCATTTGTTCACCAGTCTTGGATGTTGATATAAGTATTGTATATTTTCTGAATATTTATATGTATAAATCTATTAAACGTATTTATCCATCATCTAGTATCCGTATCACAAACAGCATTAGTTGTCTAAAAAGGAGCTAGTTGATAGTTTTGTGAATGTCTGAGCATATTTATTAGGTTGGGGAAAAAGTCTTTTCGCATTATAGTATGTATAAACTTGTAATAAAATCGCTTTGGCTATACTTTTTTTATCTGGCTGGTTTTGGTATCATTGAAAGTTTAAATTTTAAAGAACATAATTCCAAATTCAAATTAGGAAAATGTGTGATTTTCATTTGTTTTTCGTACCGCCAAGATGAGTGAATCTAATGAAGAAATTCGATACATTTTAAAATTTTACTACAAAAAAGGTAAAAATGCAACGCAAGCTGCGAAAAAAATTTGCGATGTTTATATCTAGTGCAGGTCTAGGACCTAGTGCAGTGTCTGTGAGAGTAGCACAAATTTGGTTTAAGCGTTTTCAATCCGGAAATTTTGATGTCAAAGATGCACGTCGCTCTGGTCGCCCTATTACAGATAAAATGGATGCCATTTTTGAAAAAGTGGAGCAAGATCGGCATGTCAGTAGTTACGACGTAGCTGGAGAACTGGGAATTGACCACAAAACAGTTTTGGCGCATTTGAAAAAAACTGGGTACACAAAAAAGCTCGACATTTGGGTACCTCGCAAGCTCACTGAAAGAAACCTAATGAACCGTGTACTCATTTGTGATTCTTTATTACGACGTAATGAAACCGAACCATTTTTGAAGAAGCTGCTAACTGGTGATGAAAAGTGGATCACGTACGACAAGAACGTGCGAAAAAGGTCGTGGTCAAAGGCCGGTCAGGCTTCACAGACTGTGGCGAAACCCGGGTTAACTCGCAACAAGGTAATGCTGTGTGTGTGGTGGGATTGGAAAGGCATTATTCATTATGAGCTGTTACCACTAGGCAGGACCATCGATTCTGAACTCTACTGCGAACAACTGATGAGATTAAAGCAAGAAGTTGAGAGAAAGCGGCCGGAATTAATCAACAGAAGGGGTGTGGTTTTTCATCATGATAACGCTAGACCTCACACATCTTTAGCCACTCAGCAAAAATTAAGAGAGTTTGGCTGGGAGGTGTTAATGCATCCGCCGTATAGTCCTGACCTTGCACCTTCAGATTTCCACCTGTTTTGGTCTCTTCAGAATTCTTTAGGCAGTGTCAGGTTAACATCACGAGAGGACTGCCAAAACCATTTGTCGCGGTATTTTGACCAGAAGTCCCAAAATTTCTATAGCAATGGGATCATGTCCCTACCTACAAGATGGCAAAAAGTTATCGAACAAAATGGTACCTACATACTTAAGTTAAATGTAAATAAACTATATTAAAAAATGTTTTGAATTTTCTTAAAAAATGCGAAGTAACTTTTTCCCCAACCTATTATTTTATTAATTTATTCTCCCCAAAACTAATTGCAAGTTGTTCGTTGATACAACGGAAAACTTGTAAATTTTTTAATAGCTTTATGTTTGTTATTTCATAAAATCTTTTAACAGAGTCGATTTACTAGCTCGTTAAATTCTGATATTTTAATGGTACCTACAAACTTGCGTTATTGTCGGCGTCTTCGTGACCTGGTGGCCTAAATAAAAAAAACTTAACAACTACATGTAATTTATATATCTAATGACATATTTAGGGACATTTTGCTTTGGTTTTTCAAGTATTTTGATAGAACAAGGAACTTCTATTCTAAAGATTTTTCTATTCTAAGTTAAACAGTCCTAAATCATCTATAAAATTTTTATGCTTTTGCAATTAAGTACTGGTTTGTATTAAATGGTTTTATTTGTGATTTATGTATGACTGTTCGTTAATTTACGACATGTCTAATCCCGATACCACGAAGAATACATCTAGTACAATATGGGACCGATTCTAAAAGTCCATTAAACGTCATAATATGTCATACCGATAGCAACTTCCATTTTGATATTTTGGAGTTAAACGATTTCAAATATTTATTTTTCCTTTACAAAAACTGTTTCAGAGATTTCTTTCCCGATATTCTAGCACTTGTGACAAAGGTTATCTAAACAGAAACAATTGAGCATGCAAGTGTTCCAGATGAATAAAATATTACGGGCGCAAGTGTACCCAAATAGAAGAGTGTATGCAAAGTACAAGGTTTATTTGTTCCAGGAGACTATCGTCGATAAAAGTTTCAACATCTCGAAAGTTCTAACGGTCACTAACGGGTTTTACACTGTTTCGATTTGTATGCAATTGTTCTACGGAACTCACTGGAGGGTAGAGGTTTTGGCTTGAAGCCGAACGGTAGCTTTTTATTCAACTTTTCAATGTAGCATAACGAGGAGGAGTAAATGTCGCTGGAGAAGACTCGGCGAGGATATTGGGAACATCATCAAAGTTTGCTGGTTCAACGTTACTACGGTTTGGAGCTTTATTTGAATCCAATTGAAGTTGGAAAAACTTAAAAACTATTTGCAATGAATACTCAATATTTTGATGAATTTATTATTATTATTATTTAATAATTTATTGTACACAATAAAGAAAGAAATATACATTGAAGAAATAAAATTACAATAGGTAGGTAGGTAGGTAGGTATTTAATGTACAATTACCATACCTATAATAGTATGATATATAGCTCATATATTACCTACCTAAGTACCTAATTTATAATTCCTTAAAAATATATAATTAACTAGCTTTTTCCCGCGGTTTCGTCCGAGTAGAATAGTTCCTTTGAGATAGTGTGATGGTATGTAGCCTATAGCCTTCCTCAATGAGTAGGCTATTCAACACTGAAAGATTTTTTCAAATTGGAACAGAAGCCTCAATTGGTAGAATTGTAAATTTACTCCTACTCTATCATTAGAAGCAAAGTTCATAGTGGCGCAAATTTGTCCTTCATTTTTCTGGGCGGCTTTATTAAAAAAATTTAACATTCACCCGCATGGCACCCGGTCCCATGGGAATATCGAGATAAAAAGTAGCCTATGTCCTTTCTCAGGCTCAAAGATTTGACGTGACGTGAAAGCGAGACAGGCAGAGTTACTTTAGCATTTATAATATTAGTATGGATAATTTATAAATTTTGAGATTGTTTAGTTGCTTAGTTTAATTGCAATGCCCTAACAAAGTTCATGTTAGAACTATTACTAGCTTCAAGACGTGTAATAAAGTACTTGTTTTTTATTTTTAATATCATTTTGGCTTCTAAGACATTTCGCAACATCGCAAGCATATTGGCTTATCAGGTCTTGTAGTATTTTGGGTTCTGACCTATCTATGGCCCCTTATTCCCAGTTACCTAAAAAGAGTGTATACCCTCCTTAAGGGTTGCAACGCATCTGCAGCTCTTCCGGTGTCGTAGATGTCTATGGTCTGCGGTAATCACTTACTACAGGTGAGCCGACAGCCCAAAAAAAGAACTAGTCTGATAGATTTCCAACGAAGTTGATCGAATAAAATTTTTGAGAGTATAAACAAGGTCTGGAGGAGATATCAGCAAACGAAACATTTGGGTAGAACTACAAAATGGTCGACGTTGAGCAGTCTAAAACAAGGTGTATAGCTAAACCACTGTCCTAAATTCTTTTGTGAAGCGGTTGCCAAGCCATCTGTTTATCTGATAACCTCGAAATAGAAACAACAAAATCATTATATCAGTACACAAATAATATGTTAAGAGTGGGAACAAAATCTACGAATATACCGGTATAAACTTCTGTTGTGTATAAAATTATGTATTGTGCTGGAACTTCTTAATTCTGTCCAATTACTTTTATTTAAATTTCAAATTTGCGTATTTACGACTAATAGTTACTTTCTAAAACATCGCAAAATTCAAACGAATGCATAATTCAAACCTTTAAGTTTCTCTATTGTTGAATTTCCTTTTTTGTACCATCCCATTCTCACATAACACAATAACACATATCATCACAGAGGTGCAGAGGTGTCAGTCAACATATAACCTAAATATTCTTAATTAATTACATATTTTATCATAATCACTTTAGAGCTGAAAATCGTTTGTAGTTTCATATTTTGGTATAAACTCAACTGTGACCTACAACATTTATATAAAACGAGATATTATTAATAATATTATTAAACCATTTCAACAAAACCAACCAAAGACGTTTCAAAGTTATTTGATCTCCATTGTCAGTTTTAATTAAAATACACCTCGTGATGCTGTGATAACATCTCACCTGAGAAGCAACATTTCATCTTGAACTTCATATCTCTAACAAGAATCCGTCTGATATGCCCCTCGGGGATACACGGAAAATTAGAAAGCTCCCCACGTCGGGAGAAGCCGACATCAAAGTTCATTGATTGCATTTTTGCTCATAATTGGTCATCCAAGTTTTTCATAGCTACATTGATGAAGAGAATTTAATTAGCCGCACGTTCCTGATTTGCGGGATTTGTTTGTGATCGTCCTCGTCCTCTGCCTATGTGGGTGTTTAACACCTCGGCCTACCCCTTCGGGGAACGAGGCGTGATGATACGTTATGTGTTATATACAGGCCTTCCTCAAGGAGAAACACATGAGAAGTATGGGCCGTAACACCACCACCATTGCGGTGGTGACCAAGACCAGCTTAACGTGCCTTCCGCAGCTCGGTGGAGTTAGAGATCACAAAGTTTTGGTCACCCATCCAAGGCCTGACCATGAAGAAGCAACTTCCTCGACTGTACCCAACACACGTTGTTAATCAATGTTGTATCTGTATTCGGTATTTAATATCTGCAGCGTTACATTTAATTTCTATAGTGTTAATGTTTTGTTTTCACCAGTAATTTTCGCTGATACGTTATAATTGCCATGAGGTTTAATCCTATTTTCATAACCAGGAAAATTAATTAAAATACGAGTGTGTTATAATCCCCTCCACACGCCCGAGTATTTGCTTGTTGTATGTACAGTCACGTCCAAAAGTCCATTCATGGTCGGTGAAAATTATCGCATGGACTGGAGCCCGCCGAATTATGATACTGATACATTAGTCCTAATACATACTAATAATAGGTCTTTACCTATGAAATTGCCGTTTTGTATGGAGATTTTGGGGAACTCTGCCTTTTCCATACTAAATTTTTTTCAGTTTTCTTCACAACGACAAATCCAAATATAAAAATATTTGGCATGTATCATAAGACAAGCTTTAGCAATATGTGTGATATCACACTTCGTTAAAATTATTTATCGTTTTTAAGTAAATGCAAATCAAATGAAGTATTCGGGAGACACTTTAAAAGAGTTGTCTCCCTGTCCAATTTTAACGCAATTAAACTTACAACAAATTATCAAAATAAATCAAAAGAGCTCAAAAATATGGTCTATTTTTAGATGAGGTAATTATTTTTTAAGAATACTCTGAAACTTAATAGTTACAGACAAAGTACTAAGAGAGAAAACAAACGGCAATTTCATAGGTAAAGACCTATTATTATAAATGCGAAAGTAACTGTTTGTCTCGCTTCCACGTCAAAACTACTGAACCAATTTAACCGAAATTTGGTATACAGATAGTGTGAGCTTGAGAAAGGACATAGGCTACCTTTTATTCCGATATATTCCCATAGGAACGGGTGCCATGCGGGAGGTTAAAACATTTAAATAACGCCTCCTAGAAAAATGAAGACAAATTTACGCCACTATGAACTTTGCTTCTAATAATAGAGTAGGAGTAAATTTTCAATTCCACCAATTGAGGACATTGTTCCAATTTGAAAAAATCTTTCAGTGATAAATAGCCTATTTATTGAGGAAGGCTATAGGCTACATATCATAACACTATCTGAAAGATACTATTCTACGAGGACGAACTCGCGGGCTAGTTTACCTTAATTTGAAATTTATTTGCAGTTTATGAGCATATAGCGTGATTTACATGCAAGGTATTTATAGTTCTGTAAATATGATAGTATTATTAGACTTTTGAATGTGACTATATATGCTAGTAATAACGACAACAAAGTAATGGATGATTGGAAAACATTGGTATTGGTTGCACTAAGCACCTGTTGTTCGTTCGAAAAGCGTTTCTTGAATTATTTATTAGAAAAAGATAATTTAACATCGTCTAGTTATAGAAAATGGGTAATTTTGGTTCGCGTGTAAATTTTTCGGTTACGAAACAAGATGGCCGCGGGGTGTCTATTATGATATTTTTACCATGCGAAGTATACTTGATTGTCACTTTATTGGTAAAACAAAAAATAAATAATTCACTAATGAAGCTAAGCATTCTATCTCAATAGACTCGTATGTATGTAGATCCAAAGATTTCCATAATTTATTTTATTTTTTGTTAGTTAAACTTGGAATATATCGAGTAGAACTAATAACTAAATAATAGACTTCTGCGGATAGTTTGTTTTTGTTTTGGCCTAAAAATGTTTCCAAATAAATAGACATAATTAACTTCAAAGTTTTTATAATTATAAACCTACTATAATTACTTCAATGACTTGAAAGTATTGAAGCATTTTCCTTTCAATTAAATTGTGACTTACTGATGTAAAGGGAGGATGGAATCCTTCTTCTTGTCTGTATCTTCTCTCGACAAGTCCTCCCGGTAGTGAACAGACAGAAAAAAAGGACCGGTATTATCAATCTTCAGAAAATCTATTACAAATAATTAGTGATGTCTTCACTTGTCATAAGTGTATTTGATGTACAAAAATTGATAAATAATTTTTGAATTGAGGGTTCACGAAATTAATTTGATAAAGTTTCGCCCAAAACCCTGTTTGTAGTTTATATAGAAGTAGATAATAGTGATACAATATTGTATGCTCAATTTCATATACAGGGTCGGTTTATCTTGACCTCGATTCGTAGTCGGAAGGTCAAGATGAGGTCGAACAGCCTCAAGGAGTCCTCTTTAAACTTAAACAATGTAGATTCATGCGTATTGTAAAGCAGATATAAGTAGAAATGGGTCAAGCAAAGGAGCAGCGTGGTAGGGCGTAGTGGTTTGTAATTTTGTTTTAATATTTGAAACAAAGCAACTTTTGCTATGGTCTGTTTAAGTCTCTTTTTAAGTGCCTCCCGAATACATCATTTGATTTGCATTCACTTAAAAACCATAAATAATTTTTATGAAAATTGATACCCCGCATATTGCTAATGCTTGCCTTATGATACATGTCAACAATTATTATCTCTGGATCTGTCATTGTGGAGAAATCTGAAAAAATGTTAGTATGGAAAATGCAGACTTCCCCAAAATCTCCATACAAAACGGCAATGTCATACTTTAACCCCTAATATGATTGGTGCGAGTCGTGTGTGTGGATAAAAAGTGTCAATAAAAAGAGCGATATAAAGATTGCAACAAGTGCCTTTACTGTGTAAAAGAGCTTCAGTATGGTTAGCTTTAGTGATCTTTCTTAGTACCTCAGCGAGCTGGCTTGCGAAAACTGGCGGTATTCTGACGACAAAATTTCTTAACCTTTTTTAGAAGGTGCAAAGAAAAATGCTGAAGAGATGGCTGAGTGTATTCTGTTTCCTTTGCTTAGTAAAAGAAGAGTTTATAAAAATAATTTGTTTCAATACCAAGATTCATTCTTTACGCTTTTTATGTTAATTTCCCTAAGGTACCTGAACAATAGTTTGTGGAATTTAAATCACACGCACGAATAATTGTATTTAATTGTCGTGTGAAAAGTGGAGCTCGGTGGCGTTCTGGTTTGGATATTAAAAACAAACCATCATTCGCCGTGACTTTGGATGGGTAACCAAAACTTACTGATCTTAATATCCTCCGCGTTTTGAAAGCCACGCTAGGGCTCAGACATTAAGCTCTAAGTAAATAAAACCTGTGTTAAAAGAATGACCTATAAGATTCAGATATACACACATATATACATACATATAATCACGACTATTATCCCCTAAAGGTTAATCAGAGACTATGCAAAAGCATCGCAAAAGCAGTCCACAGCCATAGTCCGTGCTTCACCAAGTAGTGACTGCACATGTGCTCACGTGACAGGTGGTGAGCCCATCGCTGCAGAATTGATGCAGGAAAATCTAGGAAATAATAGACAAGCAATAATTACAGAGAAGTACACGATAAAACCAAATGTGTTGAATAAAAGTACGACACGTTTCAAAATATAGAACTGAAATGACAGAGGGTAGGCGATATAGAATAGAAAGTAATCAAAGACTAGCGCGTACTGAAAGGTTCAGGGATTCATATTTTTCTCGTATATCCAGAACATTGAAGTCTCTGCCGGCACACGTGTTCCCTCCTTCCTACAGCATGGGTTTCTTCAAAAGAGGCGTGAAAAGGCATGCAAAGGCATCCTATGGTGCTGCCCTAACTTCTGTGGCAAACTCTTTGCTACACGCGCGTAGACTTGGGGTTAAAAAAAGAAAATAATTTTAATTTAAAAATGGAGAACAACAGAGAGCGCTTAGGAATAAAACACTGTATGTCAGACCGCGAGACGATACCAATGTACTTGTATTGTTTAAAATACCAAATACAGTGAGATAGAAGAGAAGATCTTTTATTAGTAGTTAACGAAGATACCGCCTTGAAGATCCCTAATCTTCTTTATAAATAAAAAAGCTATTGATTTCATAATTATAAGAAAGATAATTTTCATTGTCACTAGACACAAAAATCGTTTTAACGAACTTCGTGCCTATTAAAATTAGACATGACTATAAATATTCATGAAGTCGTAAAATGAGCCGGCCATTGAGTGAGACACAATTTATAAAAGTGATATTTTTTCATTATCAATGAATCTATTGGTAGCAGTAGCTATGTTTATACAACACAGTATAATCAGAAGCAGAAGGACGACTTTCTGATTATGTCTGAGAGGAAAGGCGTTTAAAGCGGCCCTATTAATTGAAATGTATTTTTGAACCAACAGTTTATACACATGAACGACATTAAGATATTTTTATAAAACGTTTTTTAAAACATCGTAACATTTTCCATACATTTTGACTTAAACGCGCGAGAGTGGCCACCGCTGGCTACACTCACTGTTATGTATAAGTTTATAATACTAGCTGTTACCCACGACTTGGTCCGCGATTACTATAGTTTTTTAACTATCCACGGGAACCCTTAAATATTCCGGAATAAAAAGTATGGTATCACCATGCAAAATTCATTGTAATCGATCCAGCCATTTCGGAGATTAGCCCGTACAAACAGACGAATAGACAGAGAAACAAAAAATGTTGTTTTGTATTTTCTCTCTTTTTACATCCCCCTGACTTGATTTCAATCATTTTTTGTCTATTTATACATATAATAAATATCTATCTATAAATATCTATCTATACATATAATAAAACTGTAGAGGCACAGTTTTATTATATGTATAGATTAGAAGCTTACTAAATGAATGTTTTAGTCGTAAAATGTTTCTTTTTTGTTATTTACTCTATAAACTGAATTTTGTACACGAGTCTTGACTTGTTGTTTGGTAATAAAAACATACAGAATTCTATCAAATAATCGAAAGTAGGTTCACGCGCTTGTATTGTGGCAATGAAGTTACGGACAAATAATATGTTACACAAATATTACTAGAGACCGAACAAAAAACATCTTCCATCGGATTGTAAACCATGACCTCAAAGAAGGAGACACCTTAAAACCCGACGTGTGTACCACTCAGCCGCAGAGGTCGCCAAAAAGTCGTCACAGGCGTAATAGCGTTGACACAACAAAGCATTGTTTATTACCATTTCCCTAAAAACGAAGTTCATCAAATTATTTGGATTCTAAGAAAAGAAATCTGACCTTAGTACCCTTACTAAGACATCAGGAGGCGTCTTGAAATAAATACGTCTACTGGTGTGAGTGTGTGTGCACGCTAGTGTGGATGTGTGCGGGTGTGAATGGGCGCGGGCCGGGGGCGGGCGGTGTATCGACGGGCGCGCCGCGCATGCGCGTGGAAGCACCTGTTGCGGCCATGGAAATATACTCTTTCAAATTAAGGCGGACACCTGATACTTAAATAAAAACAGCACCTTTTACAACTGTATCTAAGAATGAGTTATTAGTTCCATCTATTCAGATTAAAGGACGTGAAGGGATTAATTAATTGTTAAATTGTTTTCATTTTTACATACAGTAATAATTATCGAGCAATATTTTTTTTTAGACAGCATCAGGGCGTAAATAATAAAATGTGTTTATTATGAACGAAAATATTTCGGTGATGTACTGGTCAGTGCGCTTTGGCATCGATCGAAAACAAAGCTACCTTCGACATGGTCAAGCCGTCGATAGGTGACCACGACTTTGTGATCTCGAGCTCCTCCGTGCTTCGGAAGGCACGTTAAGCCGTTGGTTCCTGTCACAAATGTGACCGGAACCAACCCACCAACCCGCACCCGTAAGCAAGAGAAGCACTGGTACTGCAGTTCGCACGATTTGGAATCACCTTGAACACCACTTTTCTTTTAACTCGAAACTTGGATAGGTGACCAAAATTTTACGATCTCGATATCTTTCCTACTTCGCAAGGCACGTTGCTTTGCAGTCATTGCAGTTTTTTTTTTAACTCCGTCCAAATTGATCCAGGGTGGTGGTGTGTTACGGCTCTTGTGCTTCCTGCAAGAAGGGACCAGCTGTGGGACGTATATCGACTGATCAGGTAACCCACACAGATAACCACTACATTTATGAAGATATATGTGTCACATTTTATGAACTTTCCGGCAGTGACGATGTGTTCCCTCGGGAACACTATCCTGATATAAGGGAAGCTTTTTCCCTAAAATTTCAATACTATAAAATATAAAAGGCAGCGGTAGCCGAGTTGGGACGGACGGGGCATTACTCGTTCAGAGGCCGCGGGAATTGAGGGTTCGATCCCACCGCAAACCACTGAGTTTGAATAAAACTTAAGTACAGTTCATTGTGAATATCGCTTGCCTCACATTGTGCCCGGTGCATGGCAACAGGTTCGCCACCTGTTACATGGGGACCTAATATATCTGGCGAAAAGTGGGTGTTTAACACCTCTGCCTACCCCTTCGGGGAAAGAGGCGTGAAGATATGTTATGTATAAAATATAAATGTTAACTCGTTTTGACTCCATGGCTCAAAAACACTACAGAAATTAGCTGAAAGAAAAGCGGAAATGAAGCTAGATTACATTAAAAGCTTGCCCAGAACTTAATTATTTTACAAAAAACACGTAAATTGTAAAACTTGTAGTGGTTAGCTAACCACTTCAAGTTTTATGTCGGGCTAGGAATCCAGCTCTAGGGGCATACATATAATGATAATACATATACCCCTAAATATTATAACATGTGTGTTTGTATGTGTATGTCTTATGTGCAGCAGCAGGGTGGCCAGACCTGCTTCTATATCACGGATAAATATATTCAATAGATAAATACATATTAATGCTCAGAAAATACACAATACATATATAAATATCCAAGACTGGAGAACAAACACTTGTATTCATCACATAAATATTTGCCTCCACCTGATAGAACCCAGAACCTCTCGAGATGGCGACCCCTTGAGACCGGCGTACAGACTACTCGACCACGGAGGTCGTCGAACCACCACAAAGTATATAACTTGTTAGTTTTATTACAATTAAATAGGAGATTAATTCTTGCCACATATTTACTGCCGAAGTATTTTTTCCCCTGAAGCGGTAATTTCGCCAATTTAGGGGCAGACAAAGGGCACAAGCCTACACAGCCGTGTCTTTTGTTTTTTGATGGTAATTACCTAAGTTAGAACACTGAAAGGAAATCTTTTGTAAATCTTCAAAACATTTTATTTCTTACACGTCAAATTCAAGTCAAAGTTTAAAATAGAGTATATCGTAAATAATCAAAACAGCTGTTATTTTCTACAATATCTAATTCCTGACGTCAAATCTGTCAAAATCTATTGTTTGTTTATTCGAATAATTCGACGTCTTTGTTCTATCTGCGGCCGCACCTGTCACCTTCAAGCTAATTTGGTTAAACTATGACACTTGGCATTTAAGGTGAGCGATATCGTGCTTTTGGGGACATGATGTGTCCAGCAGTGGGAGGGAAGAGGTTGATGATGGTATTCTCTGAATGAATGACCCCTGTATTTGCAAAAATGAGTTCACCACTGAGTTTGAATAAAACTTTAAGTACATTGATTTGTGAGTGTCGCTTTCCTCACACAGTGACTACTACACGGAGACAAACATATGAAAAAATGTTGTTCACTTTGCCTCGGCGGCGTAGTGTTTAGTACGCCTTAGCTTTCGATATCGAAAACAAAGCTTCTTCGCCATGGTCAGGCCTTGGATGGGTGACCATAACTTTGTGATCTCGAACTCCTCCGTGCTTCGGAAGGCACGAGCCGTTTGTCCTGGACGCTATTGCAACCGCTTCTACCTACCTTTGCCGTTTCAACCCGCATTGGGCCAGCGTGGCGGTGTTACTCCTCATGTTTTTTTCCATAAGGAATGCCGGTGCCGGGCCTTTCGTAAATAATTATGTTATGTTTAGAGCAAGCCATGTCGCGGCAACAGCACATAGAGTTTCTGTGACGTTTGTAGACACAATATGTATGAAATCAATTGTAAAACAAAACATGAGGAGAAATTAGTAGTTTATGTAACTGGCACATAATATAGGTTATTAAAACACGAGCGTGGTTTTAAAAAAGGAGCCTTGGCGAATGTTTTAATAGTATCACGAGAGTGTTTGAATACCGAGTTATGTGCAGTTACATACACTACTTTATCTACACTTATTATTCAAAGAAATAAAACAATTTTTTTATTAATTTTATTTATTGTTGGTTGTCTGGAAAACGTTTGCCATAGTTTTGTGCGTTTTTCAGAAAAATAAGTGTTGCACAATGAGTCCAACCTATTGCATAATGGTTATTATGTTACAGTTTCCATTTTTATATTTTCGTTTTTATCGTCTGTGTTAAAAAGTATGTCATTATGAGTTCGACTCTGAGTTCATAATTCGAACATTATAATATGAGTGTAGATAAAGATATTTTTGATATCGTTAGCCCATTATGCAGCAAGTACAGGTAAGTTAATAACTTAATAACATCAACCGGGATCTCACGTAACATATCAATGCCCAAGAGTGAGTAATGAACATCCCCCGCTATTGAGACAGATTGGAGGGTCCATTCTGAATTTTATGGCGTACTTTATAGAAATCTTTTTCAAGTAACAGCCTCTTCTGGGTACACGAGCTCGAGTTAGCACTTTATTCGTTCGGACACTGGCAGAATACAAATATGTTTTTGATGTTTTTCCTTATAACAGCCACAATTGGAGCCTTCAGAATAATATCTTGCTATTCTTAGAATGTAGTGAAGAGGGACGGTCTGAAAGGGGGTGTTGAATGGACAGAATTAAATTAGTTATATTAGGTATTCTAGTCTGAAAACCAACATTACTGAGTGGGCCTTTTCAAAGTCAAGTTAACAACACCATACTGTTGACAATCAAAAACCTCGAAATACTAGGTAATTAACAATTACAATATTTGTTCAACGACTTTTAATAATTTGACACATTTTACTATCGTTCAAAAATAAATATCAATATCTGAACGTTCTTAGCTTTGAGCGCATCGCGCGTATCGCCTTACCGTATGAACCGAACATAGACTTACTAATGTCATGACAGAACATTATAAGCTTGTAATAAAATTTTTAATGGATGTATTGAGTTATAGCAAGACTTGAAGAACAAACGTTCTTATTTACGATGTTAATTACCTAGTCTTGACAGGTTGTAATGTATCTATGAGCCGTAACACCAATACTTACATACATACATAAAATCACGCCTGTAATCCCTGTAGGGGTAGACAGAGTCCAAGGAGTACTGTGTACCTTAAGACCACATTGGGTTTGGTCAGATGAAAAATCGTGAAAGAGTAGTAACAAGTGGCTAGCTCATCGCCCACACAATCCCAACCCAGTACCCAATACGCCCTTAGTCGCCTTTTACGACATGCTAGGCAAGAAAAGCAGTTGGTACATTCTTTTTGTGTCCCGGACCAACACGAGACACCAATGATTGGTAAATATGATTTTAAAAGCACCAATATTCACTGGACTAAACGAGTTTACCGTGCCTTCTGTACGGTAGAACACGAGATCACAAAGTTATAAGTATCAGAATCATTCTTTACTTTATTTTATTTAATAATTATGCTCAATATTTATTGTGAATTCATTTTAATGTAACCAAAGAAGATAGCGCACATCCTACATTAATTTTACATAATTCATGTTAATTTTATTGCCCACACACTGACTATTATTTAACTCACTTAACTTAACACACAGGGCAAACTAACTCATACCCAGGTCTGTTTCCACGTTATGCTTACACAAGTTCGAGTACAGTTGCATTTGAATACCTGAATGTGTTACTCGTATTAAATACGAGTATTCAGAACCACGACGACGCGACGATTACAGTCGCTACTATCAAAACAATTGAAAATGAATTCTTAACAGTCTGGAAGTCGGCACCGTATTTAGTGATACCTATGTTGCTTTTCGACTAGGGAATGAAGAATATCTAAATGTACGAAACACGTTTCACCAAATTAAATTTCCTAAGACTTTGCATGGATAGGACCCGTCCTTGTTTGGGAGGCTGAGAAGATAGCCAAAAAAAACGAAATGAAATGATTCTTTGAGACAGTATTCCTTTTGCTCTCATCACATTAGAAAAAAAAGAATGTACCAACTTCTTTTCTTGCCTAGCATGTCGTAAAAGGCAACTAAGGGCGTATTGGGTACTGGATCTGTGATTGTGTAGGCGATGAGCCACTTGTTACTACTCTTTCACGATTTTTCATATGACCAAACTCAATTTTTGTATGGCTAAATGTGGTCTTAGGGAACACCGTATAAGTTGTTCCGTATAATTTGTTTCCTTGGTATCAGTGAAGATATGACAGACATAACTGAGTAACAGATTCTCGCCATTCGCCTTTATTTTTGTAAAATTTGCCTACAAAAATTATTCAAATATTTTTCTATTATTACAAGTTCAAATGTTGAAAGAGCTTTACGGTATTGTTTCATTTGAATTTATTAATTAAAACTCATATTTAATAAGAGAGTAACAATATATTCATTATTTGTGTTTAATGAATTAATGTAAGTCAAAATGTCATATTTTCAAGTTAAAATGTCCACCGGTTGTTTAATAAATGTAATTCTGAAGAAAAAGAGCGTTTAGCAAGAGAAGTAAGCGGTTGGCAAGATAGGCAGTTGCCTTTAAGAAATAAAATAAATTAATTAATAAGTAAATTCTACAAAAACTTAAATTATTATCCAGTTTTTTGTAAATATCGCTTGCCTCCTACTACGTACGTTATCAGTCGTCTGATATCAGTCGAAATGCAGGTAAACCTCTGTTGAGAAGCTCGGTGGCGTAGTGGTTATTACGATTTGGCTTTTGACCGATAACGAAAACAAAGCTACCTTCAGCATGGTCAGACCTTGGATCGGTGACCAAGACTTTTTGATCTCGAACTCCGCCGTGCTTCGGAAGGCTTCTGAAGGTCGCTATTTGCAACCATTTCTACCCACCAATCCGCGTGGTAGTGCTACTCTGCCAATCCCTTCAGGGATGGAAGAATGATGATAGATAGATAGATAGATAAACTCTTTATTTGCAATAATTACACACACACATACTTACAAACAAATATAGGTATAACATAAATTTTTTTATATATTACACATAACAATAAAATAATCATTACAGAACAGTAAACAAAAGGTGGTAAGTAACATGTGTGCCATAAGAATGCAAAAGGGCGATAGCTCAGATTATGGTAAGCTCAATGAGCAACCCACTGATTTTCAGCTATTACCCAATAAAAAGGAGAAAAGCGCGAGAACGACTCGGCTCCAAGATACCACAAAATACAGCGACGAAATAAAACAAATAAACATCAATATTACCGATTATGTTATGTTATATCAAAATAAAACCTTAACATTACCAAGAAGAAGATTAGAGCTTAAAAATCACTTTAGTTCTCGAAACGTTCTCAAATAAAATTACAAATATTTATTCGACGAAAAGAAATTCAGAATACAGTATGCTACTGCAACGGTGTTTGGGAGCACATCCAGTTTAACATAGCGACTCACTTCGTTTACGGACCCGCAGATAAACAGTTTAACGAAGCCCTGTATTTGTACCGGAGATAAAATGTGTCTAGTCTTTTCTTCCTTGCTTGGTTAAATTTCTTTCTTTCTTTTTATTTACTACTACTACTGCTATGATAGTTATATTTTATTTATATATTTTAGTTATATTTTAAATATTGGGTACCTATGAAATAGGTGTTTTTTTTCTCTCTTAGTATTTTGTCTGTAACTATTAAGATTCAGAGTATTCCTAAAAAATAATTACCTCATCTAAAAATAGACTATATTTTTGAGCTCTTTTGATTTGTTGTGATAATTTGTTGTAAGTTTAATTGTGTTAAAATTGGACACGGAGACAACTCTTTTTAAGTGCCTCCCGAATACATCATTTTATTTGCATTCACTTAAAAACGATAAATTTTTTTTTTTGAAGTGTGATATTACACATATTACTAAAGCTTGTCTAATGATAGATGCCAAATATTATTATCTTTGGATTTGTCGTTGTCAAGAAAACTGAAAAAAATTTAGTATGGAAAATGCAGAATTTCCCAAAATCTCCATACAAAACACCAATTTCATAGGTAAGGACATAATATTTCTCCGTCGTTACTTTGCGGGTGCTGTATATTTTTATTTTGCCCGCGACTTCGTCCTCGGTCACTATGATATTTTAACTATCCCACGGAAACCCTTTATTTTTCCAGAATAAAAAGTACCTAAGATGTTGACCAGGGATATGAGGAATCACCATGCCAAATTTCACTGAAATCGGTCCAGCCATTTCGGAGATACACAAACACCGTACAAACAGAGAAACAAATTTTTTTGGTATCTTTCCTCTATTCACATCCCCCAGGTTTTAAGCATTTTTTTCTATGTACAGATATTCGACCTCTACCGTTTTATTATATGAATCCATACGCATGCTTATATTCTTAAAACTATCCAACGGATTATGATGCCGTTTTTTTAAATGCTTAAAGTTGAGGTGCAAGTGTATTAAGGTACGAGACTGTTGAGCCAAACACCACGCAATGTAACTTTACCTTTTTTCTCAATAATGATTAAGCAAATCTCACATACATTTTAGGCAAGACAAATTGGAAATACAATCATAGTCATTAGCAGCAAGGAGAGATTCCAGAAAACCTCTCCAAGCAAATATACACCGTAATGTATTCGATTGAACGTGTCATTTCCCATGATAACATTCCGTTTGGTTTACTTTTCTGATATAACAAAATATAATGTGCTGAATAAAACTGTAATAAAATACAAAGGCACGCTATTTTTGTCTTCGCATGTACGTGGTTGGGAGGCTAAACCAGATCCAGACATACGTATTTACTTTCGTTTTTCGTGCGATATTTTCTGTTATCGTCTACCGAATTTTGAGCAAAAATAGCAAGAGAATACAGATGTTTTGTTGACTTCACCCTTTAAAATAATAGACTTGTAATGTATTTGAACTATTTATGTGAGAATTTCTTGTTGCAGAAACGGTACATTTCTTCTTCGTCCTCCCCTTTTATTTTTTTTATTTTTATCGTTAATGTCCAAACACACTTTTGTACATAAAGCGGACTTAACGACAATACGATATGTTAGGTCCCCATGTAACTGGTGGCGAGCCTGTTGCCATACACCGGACACAATGAGATATTCACAATGAACTGTACATAAGTTTTATTCAAACTCAGTGTTACAGGCGGATTAAAAAAATTAAAAAGGATTTCTCCCGTTAAAAAATCGGACACATTAACATTTAAATAATATTTATATTCAACCCAACTTCCCAGTATAACAGTGCTAAAACTACTAGCCTATAAACTATAGTAACATTCAGGACGAATAACAACGGAACTTACAAAATTTAAAGGAAGAAGCGCTACGTCCCTAAATCCTGTTTTCTACGAACAATCTCTCTGTAATCTGATATGTTCTTTAAGAGAGCTTTACATTGGATTCCGCTGCAAGCTCGGTTTCATAAAATTTTATACCTCATTTGGATCAGATTAAAATGGCCGTGGAAAGTTAATTTGTGGGGCGTTTTATTAGAGAACAAATAATTTTCTTCATTATAAAACGGTGGAGGAAAAAGATAGTTTTTTATGTAATTGTAAAAGTTCAGCATTACAGTATTCTTTTAGGTGTCTTAATATCTCATGGGAAAATTGGAAATAAAAATTTTCAGATGGGAAGTGATGGGAAATAGATGGGGAATACTGGGGAAATAGAACTATAAATCTGATGCTATACTAATACTGATACTATTTAATTTAATTTTTTTTGTAATATTTATATGAAAGATAAAGATATATTATGGTACGTGGTTTATACAAGCATTTACTATTGATATTAGTATTGCTGGAAATTTTCGTGTGCTTAAAATAATAAAAAATACATAAATATATTCTCATACTCACCTAGCCCAAATAAAACAGCTTATTGCCACTTGTGTTATGAAGAACCAACAGATAAATAAATATATATAATAGTCATATACATATTTTTATCTGTGTTAAGTATTTACATAATTTTGTTCATAATGCACATACGAAAACATCTAAGACAAAAAAAAATATCTGTATTCGTCACATAAAAAAAAAATTGTTTGTTTACCCAAATAAATGAAAAAAAAATTGCCTCTACTGGGGAAAATATTTTCGTGTATATCTCGAACCCAGAAGCTCAGCTACGGCATTGTTCTGTGGGGCAACAGCACCGACTCGCCCAGTCTACTAACGATACAAAAAAAGCTTATTCGAATACTGGTCAACATAGAAAGTACAGACAGCTGTAAACCTCATTTTAAGATACATAAAATCTTATCTCTTCCTTGTATTTATATATTGGAAATGTGTAAGTTCGTTCGTAAATACCCTAACATGTACACAAAACGTGACGATGTTATTATAAAACATCAACTTGGAAACATAAATAAATTAGCCCTTCCAGCCGCAACAATGAAACACCACTCCTCCAGCCCAATGGTAATGTCGATCAAAATTTATAATAAACTGCCAGATTATTTAAAAAACACAATAAATGAAAAAAGCTTTATAACTGATCTCAAAAACATACTTATAAGAAAATGCTATAAAAGAGTGTTTAGAAGAGTAATATATTAAATAAATATATATATATATATATATATATATATATATATATATATATATATATATATATATATATATATATATATATATATCAATAAAATATATGAGAACTTTAACTACATAATGTGATATAAATTAATAAATATAAAATTTAGAATAGACAACTCTAAGCAAAACTTTAAATTAGTTAATATTATGTATAATGTTCCTCCTCTCCATTGTTGTTGTGCCCGACAGGGTTCGCAGTGATCATAAACCTATTATAATATCTGTAACCACACTGTGAAAAGAAATAAAGTATTGAGTATTGAGTATTGAGATCTCTAGAATACGGAGGTTGGAATAGTAAAATTAGCAACATGATTAACCTCACAACGGTCACACGACGAGACAGTAACATGATTTAAAAGATTATTAAGTGAAATAAAATGAAACATTTGATTATAATTGTATTTCATTCAGGTTGAATTTAATGAGCAAAATCATTTCTCAAACAAAAAAATAGGGTAAATATTAGGTCCTTACCTATGAAATTGGTGTTTTTTATGGAGATTTTGGGGAATTCTGCAGTTTCCATACAATTTTTT
This sequence comes from Parapoynx stratiotata, assembly GCA_910589355.1. Taxonomy (NCBI): domain Eukaryota; kingdom Metazoa; phylum Arthropoda; class Insecta; order Lepidoptera; family Crambidae; genus Parapoynx; species Parapoynx stratiotata. The sequence continues at coordinate 1,110,586 of OU342468.1, read as the reverse complement.
TTTTTCAGTTTTCTTCACAACGACAAATCCAAAGATAATAATATTTGGCATCTATCATTAGACAAGCTTTAGTAATATGTGTAATATCACACTTTATAAAAAAAAAATATCGTTTTTAAGTGAATGCAAATAAAATGATGTATTCGGGAGGCACTTAAAAAGAGTTGTCTCCGTGTCCAATTTTAACACAATTAAACTTACAACAAATTATCAAAACAAATCAAAAGAGCTCAAAAATATAGTCTATTTTTAGACGAGGTAATTATTTCTTAGGAATACTCTGAATCTTAATAGTTACAGACAAAATACTAAGAGAGAAAAAAAACACCAATTTCATATAATCTTGCTCAATAAAATTGTTTTGAATTTACTGTACAGTAATGCTCGCAAGATCTATGAAAAAGTTTATTTATTTATGGACTTGTCAACATTTGATTACAATAATACATATCAAGAGTAAAAAAACGAATCAAGCTTTCAAGCAATATATTCTTTGATAATAGCCAGTGATAATAAATACACAATAATAAAGTTAAAAGTATCAATTACAATGTTGAAAGCTAAATCGTTCGAACTACTAACCCAACCAGCTAGAGATAGAACCCTATAATTATTATCTTAAGTCAACACTTAACTCTATTTAACGACACATTAATAGCCACGCCTTTGCCAATATACTTGATGCGTGCAATTTTATGGAAAGATCTTGTTAGTTTTCTTCAAATGAATATAGATGGGTAACGTAAATGGCAGTCGGCTTTTTACGACCACCGTAAAGTGAGCATTCATCTCAGTCAAATTGTATTTTAGCCCTGATGGATACATTTTGTAGGCTATAAATTTGGGCCAAGGAATCATCGTGACTTCGCATAACATCATAAGGGACATATATATTATTTTTATAAAAACTCGCGAGTATTTTTATGCAGAAATATTGCTGACGTTACCAACATCTTAGGGGTTTTTAAAGTAAAAGGGGGAAAACGGCTCACCTGATGGTAAGTGATCGCCGCCGCCCATAGACGTCTACAACACGACGTCGTCTATTTATCTGACATAAAAAATGATCTAATTTATAGTATTGATAATAGTAAGCACAATAAATTTAATTATAATGTTTTTATTTTATTTAAGAGACTGAAGAAGAATTTTGACAAAATGACAAGTGGATTCAAATGCTTAAGAAAATGTATTATGGATTTATTAATCATTAGTTTAACATTGAAAATGATAATTGTGAAAAAAGGATTATTGTTTGAGTTATTTAATTTATAGGTTCTATTATTGTTATGCCCAACAGGGTCCAAAATTGTATGACCACCTTTGTTAACATTTTGGAAACAATTAAATTTATTGAGTATTGAGTATTGCACACCGACGAGTTACAGATGCGTTGCCCTTAAGGAGGAAAAACGCTCCTTTTTAAATTGTTGAAAGTCGTATTGATCAGAGAATAATTTCTGGGGCAGTTGATTCCACAGCTTTGATGTACGCGGTAGAAAAAATGCGAAAACCGAACGGCAACCAGACAAACTATGGGGATGAATTTGACGTCGCGAAGTATGGGGATGAAATGTGACACGGTAGTACATTGATGCTTCCGATGCTGACTGTACACAAGAAGTAGGTTGTAAGAGACATTACATAAGAAGATTGGAATAGCACAGGACCCGGCGTGGGCGAATCCTCTGGGGCGGGTTTTAATGGGACATAGGTTTAATACAGCAAAATTAATGTTGTAGATTATTAGCATGATCTATGGATTTTTTTTATGGCGGGCGGGAACGAATAGTGTCCCAACTCGGCTACCGCTGCCGGTATTGTATAATAATTATACTCACGGTATTATTTTATTAGGTTTGAAATTACCATATTTTATGTTTTACATGCGTTCTCTTGTGATTTCAGATGAAACTGCTAAAATTTAAAATGTAAGCAAACAGTATTCTATCTTATTCCATACATATAATAAAACGAATATCTGTACATAGAAAAAAAATGTTAAAACCAAGTCAGGGGATATAAAAAGGAGGAAAAACCAAAAACCCTTTTTTTTAATTTTTGTTTGTCTTTTCGGCGTCAATGAAATTTGACAAGATGATGCCTTATATCCCTGGTAAACATCTTAGATACTTTTTATTCCGGAAAATTAAAGGGGTTCCATGGGATGGTTAAAAAACCATTAGTAACCGTGGATGAAGTCGCGGATAACAGCTAGTTTTGACATAAAACTAATTTTAACCTATGTTTTACGTAATGCTTGCGTAATCTTGTGATCACAGCTGATTATAAAAAAAAACTCGGGAATCTTTATTTATTTATTTATTATTATTATCCTGCAGGAACTTGTCCTCCAATTATTATTTGATTCATAAAATTATTTAAAAAGGAATAGTACTTCTCAAATCACATAAAAAATTCACATTATTTATTATTGGTTAAATAGCAGTTTATGGTGGTGTAAATTTTAATATACCTCTTCGTCTTTCTTTACTATGTGGTAAAGTAATAGAGACTTATTAAGAAAAGCTCAAATTATTTTTATCGACTGCTTAATACTATTGCAAACTAGTATGGTGTGTAAGGGTTTAATCCGGCTTTACGTATGGCATTAAAAGGGTAGCGTCATCACCGGTCACGCGCGTGCTTACAATTACACGAGATGGTAACGAGTCACACTGACACACGCGCGCTTATACATCAAAATTAAAAAGCTTTTAAAAAGGATTCCTTAAAAATTTTAGCTCCAGAAAGATGAGATGTGCTTTTGTCTTACTGTTCATAGTTTGTGGTCTTATTAACTGATGATACTACGTATAAGGTATTTTATTTTAGTCGTTTTGTATCAAAAAAGAATGAAAAAAAGAAATCATGTGTAAATTCGAAATAAAGATTTTGTTGGTTTTTGTTTATTTTTTTTGTTAATAATAATCAGTTACCTTTTATTTTACTTTAGGAAACTATAGGTATTTGAGTATATCATTTATTTTGTCTGGTTACACGGGTAACTGTTTGTTTCTTATGAAATAAAAAAAATAAAAAAATGTATGGAAATCTCGCTAGTGCTATTGGCTAGCGCTGCCGGCCAGGGTACCTACGAAACAAACATGGCCAACGCTGTCTTATTTTCAATAGAGAAACTTTAATAGGGGGTGATCTGATGCCATAGACCGGGTACCAATAGTGTGGAAAATACTAGTCATGACCAGCTGGATTACTGTCATATAATATTGACAAATCAATATTGTTTGATGTCACGTCAAATGTCATGCTTGACAATTTCAAAAAAAGTGCTCAAGATGACCGATATCCTATTCTTATTTATTTTACTTAGCTTTAAATTAGCTGTATTTAAGTTTTAAAGTCAAAATCATTAAAGAAATCTATTAAGCCTTCGAATTTAAAACAACGCATTCACAAGCCAGTGCCTAGTACCACAGACAAAATTCAGAAGCCTTCTGACACGTGCTCTTTGGTTAAGGAATAGTAATCACTATGACAGGGTAATTCCACTACGCAGGTGATATAAGCCACCCTTTATGACGCAGCAGCAGCGTGCCATTCAGTCGCCCACGCGCGCTTATGAATAGCGCGTTATGACCAAACGCTAAAGGGTGCACATCTACTGTTATAACTGGTTTCAAGCAAGTTATATACCGTGCGATATATAACTTGCTTGAAACCAGATAACAGGAAAGTTTTTTATTCTTTGGTAGAAATTATTTATGGGAAGATACAGATTTAAAAGAAAAGGTGAAAGTATCTTGAGGTAATATTGTGAACTAGTTTATTCAAACTGTAAAAATGTTTGCAACTGTGAAAATGTTTAATTAAACTGTAATGGTCAAATGTCTGTACAAAGAACAAAATGCTTGAAATTAAGTTAGGGTGATGTAAAAATAGGGACAATGCCAAAAAAAATTTTTTTATATTTTTTGTTTTTCTGTCTGTTTGTCTGTTTATCTGTTTAACGGACTAATCTTCGAAATTGCTTGACCGATTTCAATGAAATTTCACCTTATATCCCTGGTCAACATCTTAGATACTTTTTATAACTGCGGACGTAGTCGCTGGCAACAGCTAGTCTGGAATAAAACCCTTAAAAAGCATGGTCACAATATCGTCACCCCTAACCTTTGAGTGAGTGCCGTAATCCAGCGGAGTCGTAAAGCAGACAGCTATCAACGCCTGCGTTCCTATTGGACATACCGGACCTCGTTTGTTTTTTAAAATAACAAATCAATATGCGTGTATACGATATAAATATTGAAAGCTAGCTGCAATTTACAGAGGAAGCTTGAATTTTGGCCGATATTGGCAAGAAAACAATGACTGTTTTATAACTATTATGTATGAGGAGCTCGGTAGCGTAGTGGTTAGTAAGCTTTGGCTTTCGATCGAAAACAAAGCTACCCTTGCCATGGTCAGGCCATGGATGGGTGACCAAAACTTTGATATCTCGAGCTCGTCCGTGCTTCGGAAGGCACGTTAAGCCGTTGGTCCCGGTCGCTATTGCGACCGCTTCTACCCACCAACCCGCATTGGGTAAGTGTGGTGGTGTTACGGCCCATACTCCTCATGTGGTTCTCTATGAGAAAGGCCCGTGCCCAGCAGTGGGACGTATATAGGCTAAGGACAAAGTATGATATAACTTTTTAGTATTCAAAACAGCGGCATATAAAGCAGCTTAATTTGGTCTAGTTTAGGCATGAATGTCTAAAGATATTACTATCATATATTAGGTCCTTACCTATGAAATTGGTATTTTGTATGGAGATTTTGGGGATGTCTGCATTTTACATACTAACATTTTATCAGTTTTCTTCACAACGACAAATCCAGAGATAATAATATTTGGCATGTATCATTAGACTAGATTTAGCAATATGTGTGTGAACACGCTTGATAAAAATTATTCATCGTTTTTATGTTGATGCAAATCAAATGATGTTTTCGGGAGGCAGTTAAAAATAATTGTCTTTGTGTCTAATTTTAACACAATTAGGCCCAATTGCACGATCGAGAGTTAGCGCTTAACCCAGGGTTTGCCCATATATTTGCCCCAGGGTTAGATGCTAACTTTCGACCGCGCAATTGGGCCTTAAACTTACCAAAAATTATCAAATTAAATAATACGAGCTCAAATATATGGTCTATTTTTAGAAGAGGCAATTATTTTATAAGAATGTTCTGAAACTTAATAGTTACGGACAAATTGCTAAGACAGAATAAAAACACCAATTTCAAAGGTAAGGACCCAATATATATATTTTAGCTATTACGCCGGAGATCTGCAGGAAAACTAAGGTCATCGACATAGTCCACAGAATTGCGAACCTTAAGTGGAAGTGGGCAGGGACATCGAAGAATTGATGGCCGTTGGGGTTTTAACAGTAATGAGGATTATACATAATTAAGCAAAAATTTTGAATAATTGTCATGTCATCGTCATTTTTTTTAGAGACGCCCACTAAAGTCATAGACTTGGCAGTGAGCTAGTCACATCTGCCATACCACCGTCAATGATTTGGAGTCAGTTCGAAGCTTAGTCGGATGCCCTGCGACCCGATGGGCATAATGGTGCCCTGGTGGAAACCGGACACACAGAAGCTTCCAGAAGTGGAAATTGACTATTGATTGATATTCCTCAATGTTTCGCAAAATTATAATAAATTTATTGTACATTATTATTTTATTGTATTTAAAGTTTACAAACTCATTTTTCACAGGTAACAAATGAGCCGCCAAAAATGTTTTAAACACGATTCAGGCGGCGTATTTTCTGTCTGAAATTCAATTTTTGCCTACATTCAAGGAGAATGTAATCGAGAAAATTATAACTTTTCAGCATGGCTGTGTTATATTTAATGAAGTATATAATTTGGTTGTACTCCCGTCTTGGTGCCCTTTCCATTTCGCCCGGGGTTCTATTTTGTTCCACACCCACGGCTGCTCTACAGCGAATTGAACATTTCCTGCGCTATTTGCATTGCTGAAAGATATTACGGGATGAATAGGTATTAATGAGATACATAAGGCCAGTGAACCAGGCCAGTAACCAGTGAATTAGCATGTAAAAATAATTTTCGGTTTATTATGCAGAAAGTGTGAATGGGCGGATTTTTACAAGATTTTCAAGTTCTTCAGACGTTCGCATCACGTTACTTACATCGTAGCCACTGTGAAATCGTTTCAGTATTGGTATTTACATACTTTAAGTTTTAATCTTAAATTACAAAAACCAATTCAAAAGGAAGGCACTTCACAGGTCAACAGAAATAGAGCTTAGGCAGTTAGCAAATTGGCTTAATCTGCTTACTTTAAATATAACTAAGACGAACCATATTTGTTTTTCAATAGATAAGAGAACACAGTATGGGCCCAATTACTGTATAAAAATACAAATCGTCTGATTCAAGATGTAACTATTCAAAAATTTGTAAAGTCAATAACATCAAACATTTGGTCATTATATACGAAAGGTTGTACTATGACTATGAGTAGAGTACGAGTAGTAAACTTATTTGGATTTTTAAAACCTTACGACCCGTTTCTAACAAAGATCTGCTGAACAAAGTATATGTTGATACATTTATACAGTCTATTCTACAATGTTGTATACCGGTGTGGGGTGAAGCAACCAAAATGAAAATATTGGAATTGGAACGGGCTCAAAGATTTTTGTTAAAAATTACGTATTACCACGTAGATTTTCGACAATATATTGATAAAGATAAATTTGCTTTATCGATATGCTGACTTATATATTTTGTGTATTTTCATGATTCTATATAAGACGAACTCATTCTCGAATATTTAGGAAAAAAATAAAGAAAAAAAGCGTGTTACAAGAAAAGAATAACCACGACAAACTGTAATTATTGTTGCGGTTTACTTTGGTTGCTTCTAGACTCATTGAGTGAATAATAATAAATAAATAATAAATATCTTCAAACATTCACACCTATCAACTAGCCCCATTTTAAGCAACTAATGCTGCTTGTGTTACGGGCACTAGATGACGGATAAATATATTTAATAATCATATAATTTATTGAGATATACATAATATAATACACATATAATGAACATCCAAAACTGAAGAACAAATGTCTGAAAATTCATCACCCAAAACACTTGCCTTCACTGGGGACCCAGGACCTCTCAAGATGGCGACGCCTTGAGACCGGCGTACAGACCACTCGACCACGGAGGTCGTCAAAAGTGAGTTCATTTGTCAACTATAAAATATTTATTTAGAATATTCCTTATCTCTAGCAAAAGTCGCTAAATATTTTAACTGTGATCCCATCTTAAATCATGACAACTTTCCACTCCTAGTGAATAAGCCGTCACGAAATCCTGGCTTTGAATTTTTTAAGCTAAGGTTAATCGGGAAAGAATATCTAATAGGTGTCTTTTAACTTTTAATCGATGGCGGGATAATCTGTTAAGCCACCTAGGGGTATTTCTTGTTATCTTCACGAGAATTTAATTGTAAAACGGTTCGTTGTTTCGCTAATACGTCTGAGCCTTTGAAGTACTGCCCGTTCATGTTCTTTTGAATTTGAATTTTTTTCTGAATTAATCATTTAGGCCTGTTTTTATTTTTAATGACAAGGTCTTTACGTCGATTTCAAAATTCGAACTTTGCTTTGTGGAATTTTGTTTTTTTTTTACAATTCAACAAGTATTGTTATAATATCGGCTGTTTATTATAAAGTCGTCAGAACAGGATTTTTGAAATCTAAAAAGAATATAAATATTATTCTAGGTATTTCAGGCCAAATCCTTTTACCTAACTGCAAAGTTTTTCTAAGAACGCCATAAACAAGAGACGTTAATGATTCGTCCAAAGCAAGATTTGTTGAATCTCAAGCATACAATAGAAAAAGTAATAAAATATATCAACATACACACGGCCTTACGAAAGCGTGTCGCCTTAGGTCAGCGTTCATTGTCAACAGATATTCATATAACATACCCGGTTTTATCATTCTAATAAAATGTGACAAGCGAATCTTTTACGACTTTCGGTCTTAATACAGAATAACTATGTTATTTCATCGCAGCGTGAGATTTCATTTCATAAAAGCGAATGTTGAGGTGGATGTGTGGTGGTGGAACAAGAATGGATAGAGTGGGGAATAAATATATGGTGGGAAGTCTGGAAGATTGCTGAAAAATGACTATCCTGGTATGGCCATGTAATGAAGAGAGATGACGATCATGTAGGAAAGTTATGGATGGAGGAGCTCGGTGGCGTAGTGGTCAGTGCGCTTTGGCTTCGGTCGAAAACAAAGCTACCTTCGCCATGGTCAGGCTGTGGATGGGTGACCAAGACTTTGTGATCTCGACCTCCGTGCTTCGGAAAGCACGTTAAGCCGTTGGTCCCGGTCGCATTTGTGACCGTTTCTACCCACCAACCCGCATTGGGCCAGCGTGGTGGTGTTACGGCCCTTACTCCTCATGTGTTTCTCCACGAGGAAGGCCTGTCCCAGCAGTGGGACGTATATAGGCTGTTGACGAGGAATGTTATGAATTTTAAAAAATGTGGCTGGATTGTGTGAATGATGATATGATAAGAATGCGAGTGAGTGTTGACTTGGCGAGTGATAGGAGAGAGTGGAAGGTGACATGTTGCGCTGACCTCAAATAATAGACCTGGAAACAGAGCAGCAGAAGAAATCAGCTAAAACAACATTTTCTTGCTTAATAAAGGAAAAATGGAAACGTGCGACTGGTATATAGATATATCACGGAATCGATCGTTATGAATATTGGAAGTGCTTTTTTTCAGTAAGCACGGCAGAACATGGTTATCCTCTGTCTATCCTCCACTTCGTCAGCTCAGCATCCACTTCTTTTCACAGACAACTTTAAGCCTTCGTTCCTTTGGTGGCCCTCAAGAAAAATTTTGCTAATTGATCAAAAATCCTACTTGAGATTCTTGATTAATGAAAAAAACTGTCTTCTAGCATTATCGAAATTATAACCAAAGCCGTAGGCGAAAATCTTTAGGAAACAGCTTTAAAAAATTGAAATGTATATAATGCATTTTAAAAAAAGCTATTCTTAACCCTTATCATAATAGGCCCGGTCAGAATACCAGCACTGCATTGGGTCATCCTGCTGTCCTCAGCCTATATACGTCCCACTGCTGGGCACAGGTCTTCCTCATGGAGAAATACATGAGAACTATGGGCCGTTACACCACCACGCTGGCCCCTATGCGGGTTGGTGGGTAGACCAATGGCTTAACGTGCCTTCCGAAGCACGGAGGAGCTCGAGATCACAATGTTTTGGTCGCCCATCCACGGCCTGACCATGGTGAAGGTAGCTTTGTCTTTAATCGAAAGCCAAAGCGTACTAACCACTAAGACATCGAGCTCCTCAACCTCCTCACCAAATGTGTAAATTTAAATATAATATAATAAATGTGTAAAAGTAAATTTTTTGACCTCTGACGATTGTTTCTACTATTTTGCTATTATTTTTATGAATCACTTTTGTACTATTTAAATTGGACTCGATATAATGTTAAGAATGTGAATGTGCTCATACATTTTTTAATTATTGTACGCCTGAAAATGGTAATCTGTTTTGATCTGTTAATTTCTTGTAAGACCTTTTGTACACAGAATAACAATAAATTATAAAAAAAAAAGTATCTGTAACATAACCAGCTGTACTTGCGTTGTCTAAACATAGGTAACAAGCGATGGTGACTTTGTTTTCAATCAAAAGCCAAAGCATACTAACCACTACGCCACCAAGCTCTTTAAAATTTTGTTTGAAATTTCAAACGCAGAGTTGCAATTAAGTACCAATTGTGTGGGCTCTAGCGAACACAATGAATTGTTGCATAAAGCTGTTAATTCAGTACAAGCTATTAGGGAACAATTGAGGTAAATTCAAACGTTATTTGCTTTGAGCTAAATTTAAATATTGTGTAAGTATTAGAATTTTTTCGAAAGAGATTAATATTTATTATATTTTAAGTAATACTTCTGCCCCCATGGGGAATCTAACCAGGACCGGACGGAGAATCACACCCGGTGGTGACAACTAGAGCGGCGGTAAAAAGTGATTTTTATACATATTAATCTTGTTTGATATCTCTTCTTGTTAGTTACATCTTGAATAACAGAAGTAGTTAAGTTTTTTAATATAGGTTTTGATTAAGAAGTCATTATATTTCTCTAGCATGTCACCTTCTTATTTTTTATGTTCTGATAATTTGTGTATTTCTCTAATTTATAATTAATTACTAATTACTAATTTATATATTTTATTCTGAACTTCTACTGTTCTATCCTTAACTTCGTTGGTAACACCTCTATTCTTCTTTAAATCTTCTACTCTTCTTCTTGCCCTTTTCCCACTTTAGGTGGGGTCAGCACAACATGTCTTCTTCTTCCATTCTCCTCTGTCACTCGTCAGCTCAGCATCCACTTCTTTTATCCTCATATCATTCTTCACGCATTCAATCCATCGCTTCTTTGGTCTTCCTCTAACTCTAGGTCCGTCCACATCCATGCTCAGCATCCTTCTTGTAATATGACATTCATCCCTCCTCATTATTATACTATAATAGTTAGATTGAGTGATAAACATTGCAACACTCGTCATTTGCCTTATTCATTAAACTTTCTCGGCTAAAATATGGTTGTACCAGCAGTTTGTAGTTCCCAGCGTTTATAGCAGCGTGGATAATGAGCTGGAAGTTATTGCTGCAAAGTTTTCGTCAAACATCTGTTAACTAAGTCTCGCAGTTGTAAAATCTGTAGCTTTTGTATGAATTTGAGATTCATTTGGATACTACAATTGAGGAATTTAAAATTTATTATATCGATTGAGTTGATGCATTGATTTTAAATAAAAAATGTATTTTATTATTTTGCATTTGCTGCTTTACTTTAATAAAATTGCATGTCACGTCTTTAATAACAAATCAATCGAAAATAAAAGCCTCCTCACATAGACCTTAGAAATATGTGCAGATTTATGCAGAAGAGAACCAACAACTTCAATAGCAACTGAAACCGCTTAACCTGCACTCGAAATATGAGAAGGAAACTCGAAATCCACAAATTTTGGTCACCCATCCCGGTTTCAAACCCGGTAAATGTAAAAGTAGTTTTCAATAACGAAACCAAAGCACATAAAATCAGCACCTCGATAAACTGTTTAACAGCTGCGTCTAACAATCGCTCGCTGCGTACGAATGTTTCAAACGAAACTGTAAATTTTTATCAACCCTTATGTGGTGTAATGTTGGCAGAAACATAAACACGACGCCCACAAGTGATAGATTGATGAAACGGTCGTTGCAGAGTTGCCTGCGATCGGTTTACAGATTTATCTCTGTAGGTTATTAAAATGCTCGCCCACTACTCGTGACATATTGAAGTTTAACTGCATCTGATTCGCATATATTACTATAAATAACACATTTGTTTTTATATTGGTAAACAGGGAAACTACCCCGTGAAGAGTAAGGATAAAAACGGTATTATAGTACATAATCTAATACAAAAAAGAACGGCATTTATATACGGCTTTTGCCCGCGACTTCGTCCGCGTAAAAATAGTTAAGATGGTGTGATGGATGTAGCCTATAGCCTTCCTTAATAAATAGGCTATTCAACACTGAAACGTTGTTTTCAAATTGAACAGCAGCCGCAATTGGTGGAATTTAAAATATACTCCTACTCTATTAATAGAAGCAAAGTTCATAGTGGCGTAAATTTGTCCTTTATTTTTCTGGGAGGCGTTATTTCAATTGTTCAACGTTCACCCGCATGGCACCCGTTCCCATAAAAGGATAAACTCCCCCTATAAAAGGTAGCCTATGTCCTTTCTCAGGCTCTAACTATCTGTGTACCAAATTTCGATTAAATTGGTTCAGTAAATAGTTTTTAGATGTGAACTGGCAAAATGTGTGACGTCTCACTAGGGAGGGGGAGTCTCACAAATGTGACCAGCTGTGTGGGACAGGAGAGGGGTCAAAAAATAATGAAATACGTGTGACGTTATTTATGGATGACCCCAAAAGACTTATCTCAGGATATGATTTCAGAATATGTTTTCTTGAAAACTAAAGGCAACCCTAATGCGCGTGTAACGAAAGAGTTCACCACTGTATCCAGTAATTGCACCGCGTTATTTTTATGTCCATCATGATCAAAACAAGGTAATAACAATATTTGCGTAGATTCATGGCTTATTTGTTTTTATTCACAGCTCCCTTTTACTGATGTAATTTCAGTTCTCACCTTTGGGAGTAAAACGGGTGGTTACGACTTCACATTTATTTTATTTGGCAAATTTACTTTATTAGCTTTCACGGTTGATGACGACGCTTATGGAAGTGGTGTACTGAGAACCGCAGAATAAAAGTAACAGTTTATAAAAAACTAAAGGCCTTTACCAGACAGACGCGGCAGAAGCTGGCGCCAGGGTTGCGGCCGGTTGTCTAGTATTGAAACGAAACTAAGGAATTCATATTAGACAACAAGCAACGTTTCACAAAAACATTCTCAGATATATATATATGTGAGCGTTAAATTGTAAATAACGTTAGTTTATAATCTATCTGGCGAGATTGTGAACTGTCGAAGGATTGTGAACTGTAATATGCTGCTTACAATTTAACGTATTATTATTCATCAGATCGTAATCTATCGAAGTGAAACTGTTAAATCACAATTTTTGTAAGATTGTCAACTGTCCGAAGGCTGTCCCTGATTGGTCGGCCTTACAGTAGACCGTTCTATGTTCATAGAGTTATGAATAAAACACAGTTTTCACAAATATTGTTTTTATGGGTCATAAAAAATAACCTTAACCTAATATCTATCAGAGTACATTTCCACATGAAATCAATTTATTATCACCAAAACACTTGTTTGTTTACATTCGAAAACAAACGAATTAACCGACAAATATGGCGGCGCGGGCATAATACGTCGTTCAACCAATCAGCGCGCGAGGTACGTTCCGTTTCACAATTTGACGGTTTCACTTCGATAGATTATAATCTACCGAAGGATAATGCGGTAGATTGTAAGGACAATCTTTCGACAGTTCATAATCTCGTGAGATAGATTATAATCTGAAGTTATTTACAATTTTACGGTGACATATATACTAAACAACAGGCCGTACCCTGGCCGCGAGTTAGGCCGCGTCTGTCTGGTCAGGCTAAACGGTAATTTGATGGGAGTGTAGTTGATTGCAAATCAAGTATTCGCTTGAGCCCCGAAGCTAGGTACAAAAGGAATGTGGCCCCAGATCGTGCCAACAGAAGAGCATCGATTTAACGGGGAGTTCTATTGGGTATTCTCAGCGAGCTAAGCAAGTCACATACTCACATACCGCCTATAATATGTAGGTATAGCCAGCGGTTGGTATGCCCAAAACCATTTTTTTCTGTTTAAATTTTTCTTGAAAATCGTTATTACAATTACACGCGCTACGACTCATTAACATTTTAAAACGCATGGCCCTTATTTATATGCCACTCACATTCCAAATCCCATTATTGAGTCATAATTATAAAAATCTTGGAAACTTGCCTTTGACAGGTCGTGTACAGATTGCTACCGAAAATGTCAAGAGTTAATGGAAAACTTAAAATAACGGCGAAAGTATGAGATTTCAAGAACACTGCTAAAACTTATTCCAATACTCATTAATGAAGTTGGTAGACTTATCTTGTTACGGCGTGGCGCACGGGCGGAGCGAAACGATTTTTTTATATTTCAGTTTTATGTATGTTATTTCTAAGTTCTGTTGATTATTTACTGCTTGCTATCGTCTCCTTTCCTACTATGTTTCCGATTCTAATTGGGTTCCTTACATTTTTCTTCTACCACTATCTACTTATTGAACAACCGATTTACCAATTATCCACTGTAGCTGTCATCTTCTTTTTGCTTTGTTCCCAGATTCAATTTCTTCAAGAAGAATACTACTACTATAGCTTATAGCGGCGACGGGCTCACCACCTGTCACGCTGTGCACATGTGCAGTCACTGCTTGGTGGAGCGCGGACTATGGCAGTGGGCTGCTTTTGCGGTGCTTTTGACTAGTCTCTGACTAACCCTTAGGAGATAATAGTTGTGATTGTATGTATGTGTGTCTATCTGAAGCCCAATATTTCTCCTTCCACAACCTCTTGCCACTCAATGTTTTCATTTCATAGTTTCAGTGCACACTTGAAAGAAAGGACAAAAACGATAATGTGAAGATAGCTTGACAGACGACCATGCCGCGTCTTCGTCACATTTTCGCTATTCTCCTGATTACTTGTCCTTGAAATGTACTAGGAATGACTACTTTCTTGTTGAATAATGAAATTTAAACATTAAGGACAATTGTCTCATTTAAATCCATATTTACGCAGCGTGCCTGCAATAAAACTGAACAATCTGAACTGCTGATTCTAAGTTTAGTTTCAGATCGAAAGTTCGTGATTACTTCTCTAAACATGTATAATGCTAGTTTATCTGTTTCTACATAACGAATCATCATCTTATTATGTATGTATTTATATATATTATTATTTATTTAACTATTTATTAGTTATATATTGCGTATTAATCTAGTAACATGTAATTTTATTTAATATTTATGCATATGTTGATTTTATTAAGCCGCCACCAGATCTCTGCTTTGCTTGATGGTTGACTGTTAGAGAGCGATATTAGTCGTTAAGTCCGCCATGTGTACATTTTCTTTTTGTAATGGACATGAAAGCTTAAATAAATAAAAGTATAGCGTGTCAAAGAAAAAGACAATCAAAGATTTTTTTTTATCTTCAGTGTGCCCATATTAAATAGCAAGATATTATTCAAAAATTAAACTGTGCATAAATACGCAAACTAACTCATATCCACGATATTGAACTAGCGCAGCTTAGCTATCCATGCCCCAAATGTCAAATATCTAAATGTTAAATCACAACTATTATCCCCAAAGGGTTAGTCTAGGCAAAATCACTGCAAAATCAGTCCACTGCCATAGTCCCCGCTTCACCAAGCAGTGACTGCACTGAGCGTGACAGGTGGTGAGCCCGTCGCCGCTTTAAGCTATTGGTTGCCAGTTCTATGTCCAACAGCATGTTACTCTTGTGCATGTCTTAAAAACTAGATTTCCAAGCCTCGCCTAAAGAGCTATTCTTAAACATGACAAGTCGTTAGTGTTTCGCCGTGAGTCGAGGTGATGGGTAATTTACACTCGTTAAGCCGCGGTAGAGTTTGCTGTCGGAAACCGCTAATGCGCCTGTTGCTCGTGACGGATGGACGAAGACCGCCACTCCTTATCCTCGTGTTTAGGGGCGATTTCACGTTTTGATTTACGGTTCTGAGTTTAATTTAAGCTTCAGACTAAAACATTATGAGTTTAAAGATTTTTTTTTCTTTTCTTTACATGTTCAATAAAATACAGCAAATGAAAAGCATGCATGATATTTTCGAGCTCATTTACGGACCAACCTTCCGCTAAGCGGTAGGCGTGTGTGGGGCTCGCTCTGCGGTAGCCGAGAATACCCACTAAAACTCCCCGATATACCCTCCTTGCCCTTCCGTGGGTGCGAACCTGGGGTCTGCCGAAGCAATTGTCAAGCCATTCTAAGGGCTTCCCGACCTAGTCAGACACTTCGCCATGGTCAGGTTTTGGATGGGTGACCAAAACATTCTGATCTTGAACTCCTCCGTGCTTTGAGAAGCACGTTAAGGCAACCAACCCGCAATGGGCCAGCGTGGTGGCATTACGGCCCATACGCCTCATGTGTTTGTTTCTCACGAGGACGGCCTGTGTGCATCAGAGGGACGTATATAAAGATAGTTAATTTGGCAACGGCACTACTTAAACAAGAGGTCACTTGGTTCAACCGTTATGCATCACTAAGTTTGAAAATACAGTAATTTATTATGAATGTAGTTGATTTAGGTGCATGACTCGCTCTCTATAATAATTTAATTGGTGCATTTTGGCAGTTATTTGTAGTGCATTTTGACAGTTGCTTGTAGTGAGATCAATCGATTCCACTACCAATGTAAATGGTCCATAAAGTTCATCTGTCAAAATGCACCTATTGAATTATTCAGACTGTAAATGAGGACTTTAATTATCAGGTGAAATGTGTGTGTAACACCTACGCGCGCCCTAGGCGTTATGGCCTTATAATCTTGTATTTGCAGTTGATCCGTACCTGGGAGGGCTACGAATGATAGCTTTCTACTAATAATATTACATATTGGTGAACTGGCCACACATATTAAATTCGCGAGATGCTTACCTTTTAAATATTTTTTACGCCCGTGTTTGAAGTGTCCCACACAGTCTGACATTTAAATTATGTAAAATTACGGTCAATTTTTAAGGTATCCCTTTGATAAATATAAGGGTCATGCAAAAACAAACATGCTAGGCAAATATCCCCAAAATTTGTCTAAGCTCTGTACGATTTAATAAAAAAATCATTGCTATTTGGTTTAATAAGTTAAAAAAATATCTCAGCATGTTTTTATTAGCTTAGTCCATGTTTAGTCAGCAAAGTAATTCAAGTACAACGAGAGAATTTATATTACTTAGCTTAATGTGAGGTGTAAATTTCTAAGAAAAGACAAAATGAGATTATTCGCTGATGAACTTCTGAGACTCAAATACATACATACTATCCGCGAAGAGGTAGGCTAGTGAGACACATTATATACCCACACTTTCCTAACAATTTTGTTGGTCTCACATAAGGGGTAAGTCTATTGCGAGGCATTGTAAAAATCCGCACACTGTACTTCTAATCAAATTTCTAACAGCCAGGAAAAATGTTCCGTTCTCAGCCTATCTACGTTCCACTGCGAGGCACAGGCCTTCCTCATGGGGAAGCACATGATGAGTATAGGCCGTAACACCACCACGCTGGCCCAATGCAGGTTGGTGGGTATTAGCGGTTGCAATAGCGACGAGTTCGAGATCACAGAGTTGCCGGGCCATGACGAAGGTAGCTTTGTTTTCGTTATCGAATGTCAATGCATACTAACCACTGTGTCACCGACCTCCTCTAGGACAAAAGTTACATACATACGTACATAAAATCACGACAGGATTAGTCAGAGACTAGGCAAAATCACCATAAAAGCAGTCCTTTGTCATTGTCCGTGCTTCACCAAGCAGTGACTACACTCAGCGTAGCCCTCAGCCTTAGGGAAGAGATGGGTTGGTAGTATTCTTACAATGAGCCGCTACCACACGACTCTCGACAAAAGTTACATACCACTAATTAGAGTATAGTCTACAGGCAGTCAGTATACCGAAGGGAGATTCGACAAACGAAATCAGAAGTAAAGGCCTAGTAAGTATTCTATGTAAGTAAGTATGTAAGTAAGTAAGTATTATATGTAAATAGGTTTATACTAAGCATTATTCCTAGAGATCAACACGCGACCAGTATATAACACGAATCGTAGTCATACCTAATCTATTTTTATGATAAAGTAAAAAAAATAGGAGCTAGTTGGCGAAGTGTTCAGTACGCTTTCATATTATGTAACAAAATTTTAGTTCTTGCTCTGTGTAGCCATTAAAGTATGTATTTTTATTGAATCATAATTTTAGAGATCGGTGTAAATAGATATTAAAAATTTTGTTTGTACAGTTGTGGAAGCTTATTGGCTTTTTAGTAAACATTTTTTCATTGTCATCGGGATAATTAGACGCTGCACGCTTTCCATAAATCAATAAAATAAATTACTCTATAAGATCCGTCATCGAATTTTATATTTCAAGTTACAAAATACATAAATACCAATTATTGTAATTGCTACAAGTATTAGGATGCACAAATATTTTTGTTTACATAAATTGCTATGTGTAAATAGTAAAGCAAGTGTTACTAATTCATCCTCTTTTCTAGGTTTATATTTTTTTATGGTTTTTCTATCGATTTGTCAAATTAGTTGTCTATTAAAATCTTTTTTATCACTGTACTTTCTCTCGAGTTGATTATTTTCCTTAATTTTATTCAAGGTTAACTAATTTCCCATTATTTATCACTCTTACTCTTCACACATCTACTCTCTCCATTCGCTAGCGATAACATTTTTGGTCCTTCAAGCCGTAGTGATGGGCGATAAATCTTGTCAAGCTCATCACACTGCACTATCTCTCGAGTTAATTATTTTCCTCAATTGTATTCAATATTAACTAATTTTACATCTTTTCCCATAATTTATCACTCTTACTCTTCACACATCCACTCTCTCCTTTCGCTATCGATAACAGCAAGCATAAATGGTCAATGCTCTTAATTGTCGCAATAGCGGCACGAGGTTGAAGCATCGCAAACACTGCTCAATTACCTGAGTACTCAGTTCCCGAGATTAACTGGCGCACAACAATCCTGTTTGTCCACACGACCCATTTTAAATATTCAACAACCCTCTATTGTTTTATGCGGCCATAATAAAATCCGCTAGTTTTCGAGCTGTCCAGGAACGAGAACTAATAACGCTGTTTTTGACACGGAACGTTTTAGATCGTTGTTATTCACGACGTGTGGTTCGGTTGATTATTTTGAAGTTGAGTTTGGGTCAGATTTAGTTTGATGAAAACGTAATGAATGTCAGAAAATGAACATTCAAAGATATATCTGGCACTTGTATTAATAAAATCTACTAAATATTAACTAATCGTTTGTGACGTTTGTCGAAACAATATAAAATCAATTGTCTCGGTTGATTTCTGCAGGAGACGGGAGGTTAAAGACTGGACTTTTAATTTTCTGACAAAAATATATTTGTGGGCTTTAAAAAAATCTTTAAATATTTTAATTGCTTGCTAGCCGAAAGTCTACTTTTGTATTTAAGGACACGGGCAAAATTGGTATAGCGCGGTGGTATAACCACAATTATAATACATTTAATACTACAAGAAATAACGTATACTATATTTTCGTTAGGATACAACAAAATTAAATGATCATTGATTTTAATAGTTATTTAGTTGCTTCTGTAACACTGATGCTGGTGTAAATTGGATCAAGGCAAACACAGCATAGTGAATGTCAGAATAACTTGTAACGAGGCGCTATATCAGTGTTAGCGACTCTTTGCTGTTATTACGCTCTTCTCTGGCCATTTTCTCTTTGTTTCTGTTTTTAAACTAACCATCTGTCTCTTTTCATTGTTTTTGGTCTCCAATTTCATTACTATCAGAGTCAGCGTCTGGAGCGGTTGTCTCGATGCCAATAAATTATATTAAGAAATTAATTGTTGACAATAAAATTATAACATATTATAGTTATTAAAACTATAACGTTTAATGTTCAAATAGCTTTTACTATGCACTATTTTGTGCATATTTTTTTATGCTATATTTTTTTTAATCAATATAGAATAAGTGACATCATATCCGTATTTTATTTTATCATCGGCATCCACCTCGACACAAACTGGTGTCTAACAGTAGTTGCTACTTATAGTAGCTATGATAATTTATAGAACCATTGCGACATTGACAATAATTCAATAGTTTCATAGCTAACTCTTTACACACCCATAATTAATCTAATAGAATTCAAACATTCCCACTACCGGTCCAATTATCGGCGGAATTTATAGAACGTATTTATTCAGAATCGAAATTGCTTATTCAATTTTGGTTTCATGATATCTTCGGCAATAACCACCGGCTTGGAAAATGGCGTCTTTATTGGAGTGGGAGCTTTGGCAGGCCTATTTATTTAGCGGATAGAATTATTCAAATACCTTTTACTTTTCCCAAAACTATTAGAGATGTAGTTTTACTGATGTTATGAAAGCTTTACGTTCCGATTATGCATTCTGTATTTAAGGATTCTATGTTCTTGCTCTCGTAATAAAATTTTAACATGTCTTTGAGGCTCAACGAGAGTTTGTATACCGTTCAATGTTTTTTTACATAACATGTAAGCAAACATGGCGTAGTTTTTCTTTTACATGAATTTTGTAAAGCGTTTTTGACACACGTAAGCATCCGTTAAACACACATCTAACTTTATGAACATTTTAATTTTATTTAATTTTAATTAAATTTTTTTTTGCTTTGCGAAAATCAAGACAACAAGTAAAACCCTATAAATTATGATGTTTGAAAACCCTTTTAGAACAGAAGCTTGTAACACCAGAAACTAAAAATGCTTTAAATAGCAATCCAATTAATATGATTATTAAAGCAAAACTAACAATTCTACATACGAAAATTTTATCTGCAAAAAAATTTGGCGTTATGCAACGTCAGGTCATTAATTCAATTATCTTTATGTGACCAACGTAGACTTACTGCTCCTGAGGGAATCATCTGCATGCAAATTAAATCTCTAAAACTACCAGCACAAAGTCTTATTTTCAAACGGAAGCCATTGGTGTAGTGTGTCTCGTTTATTTTCCCTTATAAAGCTTCCTAAGGTCGTCTGAGTCGTAAATTTACACCCACACACCACTCGCTGTGATAAGAAATGCATGAAACAGCAACTGGATGTGACATTAAGGCCTATAATAATAATGACATTTTATTTCGAATTTTCATCCATAGGTTAGTAACATTGGTGCCTATTTCTAGTGTTAGTCACAGAATTATATCCTAAGTACCTACTATCAACAAGTCACCGCAGATGCAACTGTTCCCAGCGCACAAGCAGCGGCGAGTCCTAGCGTTCGGACAGAGCACGCATAATACTGCATGGGCTGGTACGCACGCGCGCTTGTAGTGACGCGCTTCGTTTCTTTTTTATTGAGGGACTCAGCTGATGACTACACTCTGCTGATCTTAAGCAGCACGTGGAGTCCACACACGAAAGTAGCTAACACTGTAGTAGTTTGCGCATTATCGCATAAAAACAATCAGTAAGAGCCTCGGCAAACATTCCTGACATCGTGCCATCCCAAACAATATCCTGGACGCATTATTGTACTAAACGCGCAATGCACCTTTTCCACGCTGCGTGAAGTTTACCCACAGACTACAAGTGTAAAAGGTTTGACAATATGCCTTGAAGAGAGTGAGCTTAACCTAGTCACTGCATCGTGAAAATCTGCGAGCCAACATATTGCAACACTCAGCGCCCTGCGCTCCTGTTCAACATCATCGTCATCTGATAGATTTTCAGTTAACCAGTGACCCAAGTATTTGAACTTGTTCACTCTTTTCAAGGTAACACCAAAAATATTAAATAGTGACAGTGGGTATTGTGGTAATTTTTGGGGCCGGCATTAACACAGTCATTTTAATCTCTGTGGTATTATATTTGAGTCTGTGGGTCACCGCATAGGTTTCGAATACATGTATCAACATTCGTAATGCAACAATTGAAGGGCTTAGCAGCACCATGTCATCTGCCTAACTAAGATTGTTGAGGCTAGCTAACGCGGTCTTCTCAGAAGTCTTCTGACATCTGAGGTACGAGTCTTCTACGGATTTCTCCTTGCCCGGGTTTCTTCTCGGGGGCCTCCTAGACACTGGTCATCATAGCACACGCCGCCCGCAGGGGACGGTGCGGGCGGTGATGACAACCGATGCCAGGGCTACTGAGCTCCTCGATCAGCTGGTTAATGTACAAGTTGAAGAGCTTTGGAGAGGTCAAACCTCCCTGTCTTACACCACACTGAATGTGAACCTTGCCCACCATACACTATTACGTTAACTTTTATAGAGTCTGTCAGACGTAGGATTGTTAAATTTTTGTTCTCGAATGGAAATGTGAGTGATTGATATCTAAAATCCTTGCTACAATGTTCATATTAATAGGATTGACCGCATTCAAAAAAAAATGTGCGCTATCTTAACTTCAAAACCAAAGTTAAGTTAGGAGATTACTTTCAGGCCTCCAGACATCACCATTTGCTTCCATTATCTATGCGTCGATCAACTGCGGACTCAGTATTTTTAATACAAAATATTCTGAATCACATTGACTGTCCTACATTGTTGAATAAGTTAGCATTCTCTGTGCCGAGCTGCAATCCCAGGCGATCAACGTGTAAAGTTTTTAATTTACCATTAGCATTAGGTAACTATGAACGCAATTCCTACATCTGGCGAGCATGTCATGCCTTTAACGGTACAGTGTTTTTAATTCCCAACTTTGTATTTGGTTTTTTTGTAACTGTTGGTTTACGTGAAAATAAAATAAAAATAAACATTTAAAAGTAGTTTAAATTTATGCTCAGGTCTTTTCAAGGAAAATATTCTAAAAACAGTTTTAAGTATATCTCGTCTTATGTAAGAAAATGTTAAGTCTGATTTGATAATCATATTTACAATTGAGAAATGAAGTCTTTGGCGTAGATAGGCAATGTAAGAGACGACGGGGAACATAAGACAAAGACAGAAAAACCTCGCACACAGTGTAGCATAAATTCGTAATTATCTGCCTAGATTCATCCCACTGGAGCACCTCCCACCTGGAAAAACATAATAATAATATCCACACCCATTACTATTATTGGTCTACACAACTACGCCTACCAGATGCGAATTGATGGGCAATCGGATGACTTAACATGCACGCCAAAGCTGCTGAATCCCGAAATTATAAGGTTTCGGTCATTCATCCTAAAACTATCCATTGCGAACATTGCTTAGCATTTAATATAGGCACCAATTACTGAATAATAATGATGCAAGTTTTTTCACTAGTGTTTTCTGACATGAATGGCTTGAAACGAGGCGCCATAGCTATATTAGCGACTCGTTGCTGTCATTGCGCTCTTCTCTGGCCATTTTTCTATTGGTTTCCGTTTTTAAATTTGCTGTCTGTCTCTTTTTATTTGTTTTGTTCTCGAAGTTCATTCTTACCAGAGTCAGCACGTAGAGCGGTTGACTCCCTACTAACTATAATGGTAATATATTTATAAAGTGATGATCAATTTTTATAAGCTTAAAAAAAGTTACAACAACCCATAAGATCAGTTCCTGATAAATAACAAAGTCTATAAGTCTCTTTAAGGCCCTATGGTAAGTAGCCCTACCCTTTTTATAATATATTTAGTGTTAAATGTGAAATTGTTTTGTGAACAGTGTAATTTACCTTTTTTTAATATAATTGTTTTAGTTGTGCCTAAATTCTTCATTATAAAATATACGATAACTAAGTGACGACCCAACTGCATTTTCATTATCCCCGGATCCACCCCCTCACAGGCTTAGCTTATAGCTGAATAGACAGGACACGAGCTGATACAGAACGGATGCGATAGGCATGCCGCGGAAATTGATGACGTTACCATTTCCCGCCATCAGACATGACAAGCTTGTTCTATTATCTTGTAAATGCATTTAAAATTAGCTAAATAACATAAGGTTTGAGCTTATCAACGTTGTGAATAGAGTTTTTACTATCTACAGTCAACTTTTTTGTTTGATTTGAAAAAAGATCGTAAACTATTGTCACCAAAACTGAACATGTGTGCAAAATTTGGGAATGGTTGAATTACGGGAAGGGGTTCAAAATCGAGGAAATTGATGTCGACTAAACTCAATCTAAAATAAGTCAAGTAAAATTCAAGCGACAAACTTCCTGTAGTTCTAAATGCGGCCCATGACTAGGACTCAAAAAAAGCACAACCATATTTTTTGACAATTTATTAGATCACAAAAAAACATATCATCTCGCCATCTCTGAAGGGGCAGGCAGAGGTACACTCAAATTTCGCCAGTATGTGAAGTCTTGGATCTAACAGGTGGCGAGTGTGTTGCGATGCATCGGGTATAATGTGACGCAAGCGATACTCACAATCAACTGTACATGAGTTTTATTGCTTCTTTTTTTTACATATGACAGGTAAGCTCTTGGCCTTCATCTCACCTGATGGTAAGTGACGATAAGGCCGAAGGTGAAAGCGAGCTTCACCTGTAATCCTCAAAAACTGAGGAACTGGCTATCTTACCTCTGATTGCCGGAACACAACAATGCTTATAACATTGTTATTAAGGCGACAGATTTAAGTAAGACGGTGGTAGCTAGCCAGGCGGGCTCAGAAGCCCTACTACCAACCAAACCGAGCAGAAAAACTTTTGCCCCCATGGGGAATCGAACCCGGACCTCCCGATGAACACCCGGTGGTGTGAACCACTAGACCAGAGAGGCGGTTAAAAGTATCATCTCAGTACTATAGGGGTGTCCCAACTCGGCTCCGGCTTCTTTAGTAGCTAGATCGTGGGAAGATAAAGATCTGCGGAGAAGCAGGCTCTGACGAGTCTAGTATTATTTTTAATTTCGGATAAATATAGCCTAAGAAGTCATTTATGAAAGTGGTTGGGTATTTGGAAGGAAGCGATTAGTTCCCTTTTGTAAAAGTAGATGGCGTTGCTTTAAGTTACATCGCGGTATTAAAGTTTCTCAAAAAATGTGTTTACTTGTACCTTGTACACCAGTACTCAGACTTTTGGGAAAAAGTAAGTAAATATATTTTTTTATGAAAATATTAACTTATTGCACACATTTTTTTTTGCCATAACGATTTTAGCCTGTAGATAGATTGTAGATAGATGGTGCCCGGTATTTAGCAACACGCTAAATAATAAAAGTTACTCAGTTATTATTTAATTTCTAATTATTAAGCTTCAGTGTTACGTAACGTACATTCTACCGCCTTCTTTAAAAATACCAACTACAAAAAATATTAAGACAATTATACGAAGCAGTAACCACTTGTTGAGTCCCAAATAACAACGAGAGCAACGTGGGACGAACTGAGGCTTTCAACTAAAAAGATTTAGAAAATCCTTATAACAACTTCTATAGTTATTGTGTAAGAAGTTAGATCTCTATTATTGTAGTTATATGTCGTGTTTTATTTTTTATTTCGGAACATTAAGTATAACTTTTTAACCGCCTCTCTGGTCTAGTGGTTCACACCACCGGGTGTTGATCGGGAGGTCCGGGTTCGATTCCCCATAGGGGCAGAAGTTTTTCTGCTCGGTTTGGTTGGTGATAGGGCTTTTAAGCCCACCTGGCTAGCTACCACCGTCTTACCTAAATTTGTCGCTATAATAACGTTGTGTTCCGGCAATCAGAGGTAAGATAGCCAGTTCCCCAGTTGTTAAGGATTACAGGTGAAGCTCGCTTCCACCTTCGGTCTTATCGTCACTTACCATCAGTTGAGATATAGGCCAAGAGCTTACCTCTCATATGTAAAAAAACCTCAAAATTTCGCTGAACATATATTAGGTCCTTACCTATGAAATTGGTGTTTTGTATGGAGACTTTGGGGATGTCTGTATTTTACATACCAACATTTTATCAGTTTTCTTTACAACGACAAATCCAGAGATAACAATATTTGGCATGTATCATAAGACAAGCTTTAGCAATATGTGTGTGAACACGCTTGATAAAAATTATTCATCGTTTTTATGTTAATGCAAATCAAATGATGTATTCGGGAGGCAGTTAAAAATAATTGTCTTTGTGTCTAATTTTAACACAATTAAACATACAAAAAATTATCAAAATAAATAATACGAGCTCAAATATATGGTCTATTTTTAGAAGAGGCAATTATTTTATAAGAATGTTCTGAAATTTAATAGTTACGGACAAATTGCTAAGACAGAATAAAAACACCAATTTCATAGGTAAGGACCCAATAATATGTTATATATGTTCGTCATACTATTTCTTTGACATTCTATATATTTACTTTCACCTAAGACCAGGTACTAAAATAGGTATTTTGTTCAGGGCTTTACACATTGTCATCTCTTTGTGACCTTTAACAAAGTACAGTGAACAACAAATCTCATACTCGATGCCAGTGAATACTCCAGAGCCCAGAACCCCAACAAACTGTCACGAGTCTACATTCGGACACTCCACTTGTGAACTTCATTGGTCCAACGTTTACCTCCCACAAATTTGCGATATAGTAATTTTGTAGGAACACCTCTGACATTCTAACATACGAGTAAGCTCGAGAAACTCAGTCGATAATGTCTGAAATATTTCCAGCTATTTCCAATTTCTTCTTGTCTTGGGTGAATTTGGTTTTATTTATTTTTTCTTTTTTGTGATATGCTTCAGAAATATCTCTTGAAGTATAATATTTCATATCCTTGTTTGTTTTAGTTATACTATTCCTATTATTTTAATTATACTATTATGGAGTTTTTGCACTGTCCCCGAAGAAATAGGGAGGAACTTGCAAACTATATATTATAGAGTATTCATTAGCGTCATAGATATACACTTACATAGATGACACAAATTCATGAACTGCGCGTATTCGAAGACCGCTACTATTGGCCGCTACTACTAGTCTGTACGAGTCCGAATGGCTCTAAAAACTTAAAAAAATGCCTCAGTGTGTAATAATTGGTAGAGGGGCGTCGGCGGCATCGGTATTTTTTTAATCAGTTGTGACGTCACAAAAGACGTTAAAAAATTGTCACGCTTGATTTCAATACAAATTGCTATATTTGCGTTATTTAAGCAAATGCATCAGTGCTCAGCGTATAAATTTTCTAAGAAAAAATACATTTTACTTGAAAAACTCATAAGGTGTAATGTTACATTTGTCGCCTCTGCCTATGCCCAAGAGAATACACGTATAATGTTATACGTGTAATATAAATTGGGTTGGCTTTTAGCAGTTGAGAACTATGAGAAGTGATATAAAAGTGGACTTAAGAAATCTAATTAAGGTTCGTGTCTGTTTTTATGATATATGATGAATAATAGGTTCCACGTCCATTAATGGAATCACTTTACAACTTTAGGTTTTTATAAAAGAAAGTTTTATGGCCATTTTAATATCTTGATTGCTTTATTTTCGTTTTTTATTACTAGGGACGGCTATGAGGTTAATTTTTATGGCCCGAATTTCGGGCTAGATATGAATATCACAGTCACCTTTAAAAATAACACAATTGTTTTGGAAAACGTAATGATGATGATGATTTTCGATATATATAATACGTATTTGGACACAGATTTGTATTTTAAAATACAGAATTATGGGACTCAAATTAGGGTGCAGACAACGCGCAGATGGGTTAGATGACATTGCGGGGCATAGGCCTTCCTCATGGAGAAACACATGAGGAGTATCGGCCATCACACCACCACGCTGGCCCAATGTGGGTTGGTGGGTAGAAAGAGCCGCAATAGCGACCGGGACCAACGGCTTAACGTGCCTTCCGAAGCACGGAGGAGCTCGAGATCACAAAATTTTGGTGACCCATCCAAGGCAAAGATAGCTTTGTTTTCATTCGAAAGCCAAAGCATACTAACCACTACGCCAAGGTCCCCCCTTCCTTTTGTTGCATGTCTTTTATTCTATAAACAAAAGTTACAGCGAAGTTGTGTGTTACGGCCCATAGTCCTCATAAGGAATAAGGAACTCCCATAAGGAAGGCCCAGCTAGACGTATATAGGCTGCGGATGGTATGACAAATAGTTAAATGAATTAACGCCCTCTTTAAATAAATAAACGCCAGCTCAAGACCAAGAATTCCTAACATTTACGCCAAGATTGCATTTAAGGTTTCATTTTACAAATTATTATCACAATGTACGTACCTAATTAGTTCCAAAAGAACTAAGTACTTATAGAACTAATAACGTATACTTTACGTCAAGTAAATACTTGGAAAAATAAATTATTCCAAGCGCGGTACTTGACCCATGGAGTAAATAATCAAATGTTATTTACCTCTGACTTATGAAAAAGGTTTACATATATATCCGCTAATATATTCGAAAACTTCCAAGTACAAGTATTTTTCTTATTTACCATCTGTGTGTTAAAATGCTGATATATATTGAAATTCCTTTGACTTTTTGATACTTTCTTACTAATGTAGTATGAAAATCAATAATTCAAATTCAATTCTAATAATTTTAAAAGACTATGAATCAGATGTTGTTGTGAGCCTAATCAGTGGCTAATATTCCCAACCTTAGGGACTACACACTTTATTCAGATCCGTGCAGCCTTTTTCTATGTAAAACAATGATTTAATATGAGGTGCTTACGCGGCTGAACGCACGTGGAAAGCTGAACAGGCTCCATACAGAACTGGCGTTTCATTAGGCATACGCTGAATAGAGCTGAATAAGTGGCCCTTAGTAGGACACAAATCTTTGGTACCGATTGAATAAATGTGGTCGCTTGCAGAAACAAAGCAGCTGTTGCAGCCCTATTGAGACTTCTAAATTAGGTGAATCTCAAACTAAAACGCACGAAGCATCTTCAAAAGTTATATGTAACTTTCTGTATTTGTAAAAAAACAAGCTCAGTCCAAAACACAGAAAACGCACCCACGCACGTTCATGTGGTAATGCGTCAGTGTGTGAATCTCGTAAATTTTTCACAGGGTCGCACAGATAGACCTCATGCTTTCCCCGCAACATTACTCTACCTAAACGATTCTGTTCGAACTTTGTATCTCATTACTCTGTAAGGTTTGTGTGCCCCTCAAATTACTTTCTGGTGAAAGTTTATATTGGACGCTGATCAGGCAGTTACGCCAGAAGTGGTTTTGTAACAAGTTAGTCGAGAACTGCTGTCCTACTCTCTAACTTAATTTCAATAGATATGAATTGGATTTCTGTCATTTCGAAAACTTTTTTGAAATTATCAAAAGACATGATATTTGATGCATAAAAAAATATTGTGTATTGATTTGCCAACATTGTGTTACAGAGTAGGGCAGCAGATTGTGATGTGGATTTATAAAATTGTCAAAGTGACTTCAACTTTAAGCTTTAAGGCCCACTTGCGCGGTCAGGAGTTAGCACCTAACCCTGGAGTAAATATATGGGCAAACCCTGGGTTAGGCGCATACTCTAGTTCCTGCAATTGGGCCTAACTCTCTAAATTTAGTTCACATTGTAAATAGTCATGAAGTATTCAGCTTTCAATTATTACATTGCATCCTGAAAATAATAAGTTTGTTATGCTGTCAGAATAATCGAAATAATAAAGAATAGATAGAGATGGACAGAAAACAAATTATAATCGTTATTTTTTTTTTACCTTACTACTTCCAGTTGGCCGTAGAAAAGAAAATGTCTTAATAAAACAGATTTTTATTTATTTGTCAAATATTGGTAAAATCACGACAATGACGTGAGTGTTTCGTCATTGTCGACCTGTTTTCGTTGTTTGAAATCTGATAGTTTTTAATATTTCTTGTTACAGCAAGTGTTATTCCGATATTTTAGATACTGTCTTACTTAGGCTTGTCTAATAGGCTAGTTGACTCAAATCAAAATTAATGAAAATAATGCGTCATTCACGTAATATTTCGTACAAGGGTCCGAAATATATTATACCAAATTCGATACACATTAATAAGGGATTGCTGTAGAAACTCGAGTTAAATAGGTTTTATTTTTACATTTTCTTTTATCTGCCAAAAACGCTATCCACCATGTTCATAAATATTAGTTGAGTAACGCTTCATGTAAACAATTACTACGCATGGTCAAAATCCTTCAAACGCCAGTCGCAACCAATCAAGCATAACTGTCGACTATGTCACGCATGCGTATTGAATTGTTTACAATAATCGTGATGTTACGGCACAGATAATTCACAGACCATCAGGACCGAAGCCGTTAATGACATTTAAGCAAAAACGTAATTTATGATTTAAAATTAATTGTGTTATAGGCTTCAGAAAAATACTGTATTATTTTTTATGGCGATGGCTATTAGTAATGAATCATTTGGGGCCCAATGAACAAAAGGGTCAACTAGCCTATTGCTGCATAAATATTTATTAATTTCCTTGTTAGTGATACAGCAACTCACCAGTTAAATAGCCTTAAAGTGGCCAGTCCTAGCATTTTGTTTTCATGAAGCCAATCGATCTTGTTCCTGGTATAGATCAAAGGCTCTTTGGGACCGGACGGTAGGCTGGGAATGTCATAAATCGCCAACCCCGCCCATTTTGGACGAGAATAAATTAAAAGCAACCCGCTCGTTCAGGACTTGTAATAGCTACAATGGAACCGTTAAGTATTTTGATTTATTTTTAGTATTTATATTGAACTAGTGGCTTCACGCGGTTTCACCCGGTATCCAACGAGAACTTTAAAGTAAAAAGTAGCCTCTGTCCTTTCTCAAGCGTTTTCTGTGTACCAAATTTCGATAAATCATATAGGTAGTTTTGACGTGAACAGACAGACGGACGAATAGAGTTACTTTTGCATTTATAATATTTAAGTTGAGAGTTTACCAAAAAGTAAACTAATTAATTTAGTGATAATAGTAGTGTTGTAAATCGTTTTTAGTTGTTTTTTGTTCATTGTCATAGTGACAATTTATTTATTTCGTTGTTAAAGTAGAATTAAAGTAACGAAAGATAAGACAACAATAGTTTTATATCACATAAAAAAACAATATTAGATATTTTATAGAGAATAGTAAAAAAACACAAAAATAACAAAAACACAAAGCAATACTCTCTCAATAATTTTATTGTTGTATACGGCATCACAAATAATATGATCCAAATAGTAAATATTAAGAATCGTATAGCTTTTTATTTGTATTTGCATGCTATTGCTTTTTGTTGAATATTACACACACAATCTATTGAGAATATTCAAATAGACGCTGCGTAGTTTATTACAGCTAAAGCGTAATATGTAAAAACATAATTTATGCAGTGTATTACAAATAAAAGAAACATATTAAATATATTCTTATACACAAATATAGTTCGAAGATACTTGTTTGATTTTATTTGAAAGATACGAAAGAATACTTACATAAATAGCTTAGATAAATATGATTTGAAATATGAGCAAATAAATCGTCCTTCTTACAATTGGTCCAGACATTGGTGAGGTATCGGCGTAGGTAGTTCATACGCCGTGGGGTGCTTTCGATTGTAATATAAGACAGAATCTATTCGCATTATAATAAAGTTTATTTTCGTACTCTAACTGTATACTTTGATGTACTGATGACAGTAAAATGAAATATTTATGACGAAAATTGTATTGGAGACAATGAACACCAGAATATTTTGGTTTAAATTTAGTCGGTTTAAGTTTACTCGCGACAGAAATATTTCTTAATCCTTAATTAATGTGAGTGTTTATTTGCTTGAGAATGTTTTATGTGATAAAGTAAAGGTGATTTTCTTATAACTGAGTAAGCTACGGCACAGATAAGCAAGTAAGCCGCAAATCGCGGGTTCGATCCCACCGCCTGTACGGCTGTACCAGAGTTTGAATAAAACTTATATACAGTTGATTGTGCATATAACGATATGCACAATCATGGTGCAGTGCATGGCAACAGGCTTATTCCCTAAATGATATCTTGTTTCAATAGATACGTCACTTTTATAATACGTATACAGTGTAACTCAAACATTTATGTTAAAAATAAAAAATAAATTAAAGACCAATCGATGGGTCGCTGTTTTATATCCGGCTCGCAGGACCGAACTCAAGATATACCTTACCTTACCTCAATTAAGTCTGTATTATCATACTACTGTATACGAATTGAAACTAATAAGGATTTAGAAGCAAATATGAGTGTCCCAAAGTACAATTTAAGACATTGAACAAAAAGTTCTTAACTTTCTTTAAGCAGTTCCCTTTTAATGTTGGTCCAAATCCCTATGGAGCTGACATTTTCGTGATGAGCAAATATTTGACCACATGTTAAAGGTTCTGTATTATGATTTTTTTAAAAGTTATATAAATTTATTACGGTCGAGTTAGAACAACGGCACTTTCCGGAAATTGAAATATACCACCACGCTGGCCCAATGCTGGCCCACGCTGGTGGGTAGAAACAGTTGCTAGAGCAACTGGGACCAACTGAACGTGCCTTCCGAAGCACGGAGGAGTTCAAGATCACAAAGTTTTAGTCACCCATCCAAGGCCTGAACATGACGAAGGTAGCTTTGTTTTCGATCTCGTAAGCTAAAGCGTACTAACCACCGAGCTCCACAAAGAGAGACGTATTTCTCTTACTGTAAACATAATTACTTTTACAGTCATCAGACTAATATTATAACACGCAACATACATAGAATAATCACGACTGTTATCCCCAATTAGTCAGAGACTTGGTAAAAGCAGCCCACTGCCATAGTCCGCGCTTCACCAAGCAGTGACTGCACATGTGCTCAGCGTGATAAGTGGTGAGTCCGTCGCCGCTATAAGCCCTAATGGTTATGCAGTTCTAAGTCCATGATTAAGCAACAACACGCAACATGATTAAATTAATTTCTCTTCACTTCTCCTTTTACACGGTCCATCTCAAATTTATTACTAGAGCAAGAAGGAACGGTGGCAACTATAACCTGAGCTCCGGGGAGTCCCCTGAGAGCACCAGTCGCCTTGAAACCGACCTCGCGGTTAATTGGAATTAAAAAGCTTCATAACATTAAGGCCCGGCCATTTCTGGTAATTGTACGTCATCACAGAATATCAAGAGGATATTCTTGGTATTTTAATTACTTATTACAATCTAACTAAGTACCGTGGTCAGGTTGACCAGTAGGTTAAATTATGGACCAATGGCGAAAACGTACAATGTCGTGATATGACAGCTTGTCCAATAGTCGAATTTTCAAGTATTATAAATAAATAATCAATAATGATAATGATTATAATAATAATGATAAATAATAATAATTATTATTATTACGTATTCACTCCACAACACTTGACACGAGAATGATCTAAAATTGCGACATATCGCGCCACAACACAACACATTAGTATGAACTCCACGACACAACAGACGGCGCCCCAACACACCCCAACACAGCAATATGAACCTGGCTTTATTGTCATATCTCATTGTCTATTATAATGTTGTTGTCTATATACGTTAGAAAATTAACAGAATTTTTAGTTTTATGTCAATACGATATACAATACGTTATAATTATTGTAAGCCCCATCGCTTAAAACTTTATGACAAAGCTACATTCCAAAAATTCTGTCTGAAAATAAACTAGCCCCACAAGAAGACTTAAGCGATGTTTAAGAAGCGTTCATTTTTTTATTAATCCCTGCTAACACCGGCTGCTTCTGATCTTTTCTAGAGCTAAGTAAAAGAATTTTATCTGAAAAATCCTTAAATTTTTTCTGATTACTGTTACCAAGATTCAGAGGAAAATCATGTTTTTATAACTTCAATAAAAACTCTCTAAATATTTTGTTAAAAAACTTAGAAACAGCATCTTCGAAAGATCATAACTACTATAAGCTGGAGTCCTATACTACTTACAAATAACACCTACTCGTAATTGCGAAAGTCGACCTAATTTACTCAGTGTAAAGCTTGATAGTACTTTAAATAAATCTTTGAATTTTGATATTTTTACTTAATGTTCATGGATTATATCAAGATTTTTAGTTTAACTCAATTTTTTAAATCATTATTAAGGAATACGAATATTACTTTGACTATGAAATATGTAAGTAATTTGTAATGAAAGTTCCAAAAAATATAATAAGCTAGTTAAATACTACATATTTGAGACTTAGAAATCCTGAACGATGTTTTTCAGAACTAAAAAATGCAGACTTGGCGCTGTTATCTTCGTATTATATAAATGAATGTATAATACACAATTAAAAAAAGGACTTTAGTAATACAATTAAAACATACACTAAGGTTTATGTCACAGTTACTTAAATAAACTACAATTATCTTGGTTAGTAGAAAACTTCTATGTATGTTTAGAATTATATTTATGTTAAGAAATTCTTGAGGTGAGAACAATATTTCTAAGGGTCAATTTACACCGCGACGGAATGGAATAGAAGCGAACGAAATTGTACAAAGCATAATAAACTTTATGTCGATAGCATAACATACAAACTGAATAGGAGCCAAGCAAAGTCGCGCGTCTTCCGCGGAATGCACGACGATTCCACACATTTAGTTTGTATGTTATACAATTGACATACAATTCAATTCGCTGCAAAAAGACACTTGCGTTCCATTGCGCCGCTGTGTAAATTGAGCCTAAGATATTCTGAGTAGGCTTATTCTCAGATACTGTAACCATTTCGTGCAACCTTTACCCAAATTTACATCCTACAGCTAATGAGTACGGGCTACGTTACGTAGCAACTCATTGTAGGTATAATCATAACATCGCCCGGAGCCAACGGCCTATTGTCGGAAGACGCCCGTAAATGTTAGGGAAGTTCGAGTTTCAACAACACTTCTGAGACGAATGGAAATTTAAGGGAGAGCTTAATTCATGCTATATTGACGGCGAAGTACAGCCACCAGTGAAAAGAAAAAAAAAAAATGATAAATATATTTTTCTTTTCTTTCTTTCTTTCTGTGCGCACCGTGACATCGTGGTGTGGTTACTGTTTAATAGGTCGCATCATTTAAGGAAGGTACTGAGCGATACATCACTAGATCACGCCGTATTGGAAAATAGCAACGATGTTTTTACTTAACGCTGTCTGTGAGACTACCTCCTCGACCGCACAAGGTTAATTACATTTGAATATTGGGTTTCATTAATATCAAAGTATATTTCTTCACAGTAACCCTTTCTAAGCAGTAAATTTTTTTTTAATTCCTCTTAATTGTTCTCAATCATGCAATTTCATATGTTAAACATTTTAACTAAAAACCGGTTCTTTAGCATGCAATATTTAAATGCTACTTCGAAAATTATATTGGTGTATGTAAATCGGAAAATAAAATTGTTTTGCTTCATGCCAAAGTGTAATATTGTTAATAATTATTATTCATTGAATTGGTAATACATGAGTTATGGTTATCAAAGGGGTATTTATAAAATATATCTTTTATTTCCAGCATCATTACAGTTCATAATGATACGACTCTTCCACTAGACGGGGTAATCAGTTGGAGAGGTCACCAACTTAGCTAGTGCGCAGAAGATTTTACCTACCCTCACATATACACAGCACACTGGGCACTTATATAACTAACAGTCGTTGAGAGACAGCGTAGTGTCAGTTCGCTACTCTTACTGGAAATGTATAAGAAAAAGACGATACGACAAGCCCTTTTGAAAGAAATTTATATGAGCAGTTAGCTATTCTCATGAATGAATCGTATCTCTTTAATTTAATTGTAACTTCATCACTTGTCACATTATGATCATCACTAAGCATGATATCTTTAAATAGAATGGATCCACTAACAAAATTATCAGGCCAACTTCAAGAGGAGTTGGTGAGTAACGCAAATCAAATATTTATTTTAAATTGTCGAGTACCGGCTCCTTGAAAGTCGGCTGTTAGACGTTGAACCGCAGAGTAGTGTAGGGTTGGGCTCGACACTATGGGCCCTTTATTCACACTACAGCATCTACACAATTTATAATTTCGAGATTATCCAGAAATCAGTGAACTTGATCGATGAACAATTTCAAAATTTTTTAAATCAATACCAGCGTCGAGAAAAACATAATCATATAATACGACAATATGGATAATTCCACTTAAAATATTAATTCACCAAATTCGTAGACCTCCAAGTCTTTTTACACCGTGGATTAAAAGTGTATCTGAAAGAGAAGATTCTAGAATAAAAATGATTCCGCTGTTTGTGGCTTAAACATAATCCGATTAATTTGCCCCAAGCGGATTGATTTTACTTAAGCCCGCTTTCGGAAATTCTTATTGGATTATAACGTAATTCCTCCCGAAATCAATGCTATATCGAAAATTAAAGATGGAGATTATTGGAGTCAAAATAATCATGGATTTAAATGAATATGATTAGATATACTTATTACTTATACTTTAGAAGATCTTTCGTTTTATGAACATAATAATTGTAATATACCTAAGCTTGAAGAAACTAACACTCTAAAAATAGATCCAAGTTTTATTATCGGCTTTCAAAACGGTTCGCTCCGTAATTAAAGTCTATTGTGTGAAATAAGCTCGTTTCGGTTGTTCACTGCTACGGTAGCGCGTAGTGCTACGGCGGCGAACAGTTCTACAGTACTACGATTATATGTGCTACGGAGTTCCCTGATACGGCATTTGTCATCCAATACAATCAACAATGAAACTAAATTTCGCCCACGTATTAATTGATCATTGGTCAACACTTTGCAATTGTAGCAGCTGTTGTGTGATTAGTTTGTTAATAGTATGCGTTGAAAAATAAACCACAATCGTATTTCACGCTTATTCTGTTACAATAGTGTGTTTAACATTAATAAACATATTTTTAGTGTAAATCCCCAATAGTGGCATTTGATAACGTATATTAAAGAATTTATTCACAAGATCTTTCTCAAAACAAGAAGTCCATAGGTGTATTGTAATATTGTTCGGTAATTTCCTTAAATAATTTATCTACAGATTTTTAAGAACAATGAAAGTGCAATAGCACTAGTAGAATCTTTGCACACCGAGATCCCTGGTTAAGCTAACAACACATCAGACCACTAATATGTCAAATGTTTAAAATCTTGAAAATAATTCTCAAAGTTTTGTATTGTACATCGTGCTGTTGTCAGTACAGTGTTTGAACGAGTAAATTCGACTTCACAATCTAGATTCAGAACGCCTTTGCAATACGTATAATGAAGGAACCGTCTACTTTTTGTGTGTGTAAATAACCAAAACATTAAATTTATTAGAGGGATCGTTGTACACATAACAGAAAGCCAAACATTAACTATTAATTAGTAATTATAAAATTACATCTATTCTAATTAAAATATTATGGAGCTTGAAGCTAAGCTCAACTTTCTTAAAGACTGACATCTTAAGTCTCCCATCAACGCGATCACGAAAGTATTCGAAACGTCGACTTTCAAATTATAATGAAAACTCCGAAGTAAAGTCAGTATAATTCGTAAGTCGCTTTGATTATAATGTGCAGTGCCTTTATTCCTTTATAAACATCTTGTAACTTTTAAATTGTGAGTTTTGGAGTCCATTTAACGCGCTCTTAAGATAATTCTGAAATATTAACTTTGTGCTTTTTAAGTGACTGACAAAAACTAAAGTACATTATAAACGTTTCTGATTTAATTGATAGTAACAATTTTAGTAAGACTAGTGACGTCGCATGGCGATCGGTGTAACGTCATATATGTCAGCAGACACGCGCAGCCGACAGAACAGGCATTTGTGTCAGTCTCCTGCCCACAATACCCGTAATGGACAGGAACCGGACACCGAATAGGACAAGCGTAATAGACCTTAACGAGAGTGATTCCTCGCACGATTTGAATACCAATACGTCTCGTGTTACGGTTGCAATTGCTGAATTTAATGTTGTTTAAGTTAAAGCTTCATTCTCAGGTTTAGATATATAATATAATTGTTAATTATACATGTCAAATCATTAAATCTTCAACTTTAAAAGTATAGTAATTGTAAAATTTTAAAACAATAAAAAGTACAATCAAAAGAACTGTGCATTTATTTCCTCTTTTTGGGTACAAAAATTAAAAAGATTGTCCTTGTTTGTAGTCGAAATGATTAGTTGCTATATTGCTAATTCTTCAATGATAACATTTTATTACGATGATTTCCTACTCGCACTTTTCTTTTGATAAGTCTTTTTTGCTACATTTTTCGTATCCTTGTTTCGATCTCTTTTTAATGAAAATAAAGAGCTGTGTTTTTACAGGCATTACATCAAAAGCTGAAAGTTTTTTAAATTAAGAGCTCTAAATTTATATTACTTTATATAAGGTTTTGTTTAGACATTGTAAGTTTCGCTTTTTTTACTAAAAAATTGATCTGTAGTTGTGTTAATTATCACAAAAAAATGATAATTGGCACCTGAAGACTATCCAATAAAATAATGTGTTTTAAAAAGCAACATTTAATTACACATTACTTGTCTGTGTCCTTCACTAAACTTATCAAGATTTTTTTCTATACGATTCGTTATTTTCGTTCAGAAACAAAATGTTATGCGTGTATTGATTTATTAATAATGTTTTAACAGTTGCCGAAATAAGGCAAGTTAACAACGCAATTTAGTTTATTTTTTTTTATATTTAGCAACAAAAAAAATATCCGTGATTGCGTTAGTCCTAAATTAGAGAATAATCTTCTTGTGTTGAATATGCTGTGAAAAAACACACACTCCTGAAATCGTTAAGCTATCATAAAAATAATCAAGCTGTAGTTTGTCGATACACAATTTATGCGAACGAATATGAGTTTATAGAGTCATATTTTGCTCGTGTTGAATATGCTGTGAAACGTTTCAAAACTACAGTCTATAAATGGAGAAATTTAAAGCTACGACTCACCAATCTGTGGAACATCGTAAGGGCGGCTAGAACGTGACGCTCGCAGCATCATCTGGCTAGCGATCTCGGAGGGCAGGTGCGGAGCGCGTTTAGCGTTCCTCCGCGGCGCGTACGCCGGCGCCGGCTCGGGGGCGAAGAGGTCGAGCAGCGGGCGCACGTCGCTGGAGCGCCACTCCCGGCGGGGCTCGGCCGCCGCGCGCAGCGCCAGCGCCGCCAGAACTGTGGCCACGCACACCCGCATCGTCACCGCGCCCGCTCGCGCCCGCCACCACAAGCGCATCGCCCGCTACTAAGTGCACGCTCCGGCGCGAACGATCGCAGGGCGCGCGCCCGACCACATTATTCGACGTCTGTCAAGAACTGGCTTTTCCGGCCTCAATCCGTTAAGTCCTGCAACAAAGAGAGGCCTGAATGTTCAAACACGCTTTTGAATATAAATGACACCTGTTTGGGTAAAAAATAAAATTTGATTGCACCCTAACCGATTGAATACTATGTTTGGAACAACAAAACGAGGTAAATCCTCTAAAAGGCTAGTTTTCATAAAAGGCTAAGGTATTACAATTATTGTAGGTATGACTCAAAAATGAATGACCGCAATACATCAAAAGCCGGCACAGATTTAAGAAGCAAAATAGAAGGTAGGATTAGAGCGAAAAGCTCTCGAGGAGTCGCGGAATAAATTGTAGACAAAAGCGTTAAACTACAACCTATCTAAAATTCTTCGAGGAGCCATCCCACAAGTGCGAGCGATATACCACAGATTGTTCTTGAATTGGACATTTTGTACAGCCTTTCAGATGATTTTACGATTGAATATTATCATGGTTAGAGCTAATACTAACATTACAAAGCGGAGATTGTCAAACAATTAAGTAATATGTTGATAAAATCACATACATAATGTATAATACGTACTAAAGGTATAATTAATTATTTACACGAACGGTTCGAGATGGCAATCAATCACGCGGCCCACCTGTTGGCAGGAGTAACCCTAACTCTATTCGCAAATTCTAGTCTATTCGCCGAAACTAAAAAGCGTTTGATGGATTATAAAAAGAAAATGAAAATTCCGAAACATTAAAGCCATGGGACTGACTAAAGGATGGATGCACACGATATTACAAAAGCACTTGTAAGATTTCACAGTATTATGTAACAGTTCAAAAGCTCGGTGGCGATTAAAACGAAAACGATAAAACGACGGCGGCGGCGGTAAAACGATTTATCCCTATAAACTGTCAAAATACACAATGAAAAATTTTCAATATTGCTTCCATATCCTAGGATGTCCTAATTTTAAAGGTCACCATTATTCCTGATTTCGACAAATCTTTGTCGAACTAGTATTTTTGAAAAATCTATGTATATAATAGGTTGGGGAAAAAGTTTCTTCGCATTTTTTAAGAAAATTCAAAAAAAATTTTAATATAGTTTATTTACATTTAACTAAAGTATGTAGGTACCATTTTGTTCGATAACTTTTTGCCATCTTGTAGGTAGTGACATGATCCCATTGCTATAGAAATTTTGGGACTTCTGGTCAAAATACCGCGACAAGTGGTTTTGGCAGTCCTCTCGTGATGTTAACCTGACACTGCCTAAAGAATTCTGAAGAGACCGAAACAGGTGGAAATCTGAAGGTGCAAGGTCAGGACTATACGGCGGATGCATTAACACCTCCCAGCCAAACTCTCTTAATTTTTGCTGAGTGGCTAAAGATGTGTGAGGTCTAGCGTTATCATGATGAAAAACCACACCCCTTCTGTTGATTAATTCCGGCCGCTTTCTCTCAACTTCTTGCTTTAATCTCATCAGTTGTTCGCAGTGGAGTTCAGAATCGATGGTTCTGCCTGGTGGTAACAGCTCATAATGAATAATGCCCTTCCAATCCCACCACACACACAGCATCACCTTGTTGCGAGTTAACCCGGGTTTCGCCACAGTCTGTGAAGCCTGACCGGCCTTTGACCACGACCTTTTTCGCACGTTCTTGTCGTACGTGATCCACTTTTCATCACCAGTTATCAGCTTCTTCAAAAATGTTTCGGTTTCATTACGTCGTAATAAAGAATCACAAATGAGTACACGGTTCATTAGGTTTCTTTCAGTGAGCTCGTGAGGTACCCAAATGTCGAGCTTTTTTGTGTACCCAGTTTTTTTCAAATGCGCCAAAACTGTTTTGTGGTCAATTCCCAGTTCTTCAGCTACGTCGTAACTACTGACATGCCGATCTTGTTCCACTTTTTCAAAAATGGCATCCATTTTATCTGTAATAGGGCGACCAGAGCGACGTGCATCTTTGACATCAAAATTTCCGGATTGAAAACGCTTAAACCAAATTTGTGCTACTCTCACAGATACTGCACTAGGTCCATAAACATCGCAAATTTTTTTCGCGGCTTGCGTTGCATTTTTACCTTTTTTGTAGTAAAATTTTAAAATGTATCGAATTTCTTCATTAGATTCACTCATCTTGGCGGTACGAAAAGCAAATGAAAATCACACATTTTCCTAATTTGAATTTGGAATTATGTTCTTTAAAACTTAAACTTTCAATGATACCAAAACCAGCCAGATACAAATAGTATAGTCAAAGAGATTTTATTACAAGTTTATACATACTATAATGCGAAAAGACTTTTTCCCCAACCTAATACATCAGCATCTATACATATAATAAAACTGTAGAGTTCGAATGTCCGTACACAGAAAAAAATGCATAAAATCATGTCAGGGAGATGAAAAAAGAGGGAAAATACCAAAAAGTGTTTATTTTTTAATTTTTTTTTCTCTATTTGTCTGTTTGTACGTGCTAATCTCGTAAATGGCTGGACCAATTTCAATGAAATTTTGCATGGTGATACCTTATATCCCTGGTCAACATCTTAGATACTTTTTATTCCGGAAAAGTATCGGGTTCCTGTGGGATTCTTAAAAAACCAGTAACCACGGACGAAGTCGCGGCAGCAGCTTGAAGCTTATACGAGTAACCTGAGTGTTGTCACATCGTTACATCATTAGGGGCGCTTACGCACGTCAATGCCTGTTCTAAAAATGCCACGAAATTTAATCTTGCCATGTCTGAACCCACGTATTCCGCGTCACCATTATTAAAATATATTAAGCTTGTTTTCTTATAGTGAATATCGAATGGTAGACATGTGATTGCTTACATATATATTAGGTCCTTACCTATGAAATTGGTGTTTTGTATGGAGATTTTGGGGAATTCTGCATTTTCCATAATAACATTTTATCAGTTTTCTTCACAACGACAAATCCAGAGATAATAATATTTGGCATGTATCATAAGACAAGCTTTAGTAATATGTGTAATATCACACTTCTTAAAAATTATTTATCGTTTTTAAGTGAATGCAAATAAAATGATGTATTCGGGAGGCACTTAAAACGAGTTGTCTCCGTGTCCAATTTTAACAAAATTAAACTTACAACAAATTATCAAAACAAATCAAAAGAACTCAAAAATATTGTCTATTTTTAGACGAGATAATTATTTTTTAGGAATACTCTGAATCTTAATTAATAATTAATTATATATTAATTAATAGACAAAATACTAAGAGAGAAAAAAACCACCAATTTCATAGGTAAGGACCCAATATTAGCTTATACGACATCCTCAGCTTAAAACATCCTTGCTTGCCACAGGCCTACCCCACGGAGAGAGACATGAGGAGTATGGGCCATAACACCACCACACTGGACCAATGCGTGT
The DNA here is from genome assembly GCA_910589355.1 of Parapoynx stratiotata. Taxonomy (NCBI): domain Eukaryota; kingdom Metazoa; phylum Arthropoda; class Insecta; order Lepidoptera; family Crambidae; genus Parapoynx; species Parapoynx stratiotata. The sequence goes on along the minus strand of OU342468.1, from coordinate 1,068,582 downwards.
TGGTGGGTAGAAACGGTTGCAGACTGCGGTATGTACCGACTGGTTCATAATGTTGGTCAAAATTAAAAACCATGTTATGTAAGTTACAATGCAATGATTATATAATATAATAATAGCTGCATCAATCCAAAATAATATTTGGGACAAACTACAGCAGCTAAAGCTTCATCTCATTCTATTCTAATATTGAAACAAGTCCATTATATTTAGATCCTAATAGCAACTATTTGCGTCTGTAGAGAAATATAGAATGTTTCTGTTCCCAATTCTATTTGAGGTATTCTTAACAAGTCTTCCTCCTATCACTTTTAATCTCACCACTGACTTTCTTCGCTCATAAAATCATCATCTATTTGCATAAAATTTTTAAGCCTAATATGATTTGGCATAGCATCTGCACTAAATATACTTACACGTAATTGATTTTGGCATAAAATTTTACGTATACTTATTTACCTATAATTACAAATGGCATAACCATATAATATTTTAAACTTTCGCGTTGCATTGTACGTCGCGTGTAGTCCCGGTGTTATAACTTTTGGCATAACCATGTTTATCAATAATTAATTTTTCGCAAAAAAATTTAAGCATATCAATAACAAAATAAATTCTGGCGCTTTGCCGGCCGCTGCCGCGGCACGCTCGCATTGTTCGCTTCTATTTAACACAAGGAGCGTAAGATAAAACCTCGCTTCACTCGTCGTCGTACCTAATTGACTATACATTATGCCGAAATGATATTATGGATAATTAAATTAGTCTCAATTATGGTTATTGTGAAAAAAAAATGCCAAATCAAATTTTTGCCTTAGTTATATTATGCCAAAGTAGGTATATTATGAGTAATAAAAATATGCCAAAAAGGGTACCGTCATCACACAGTTCATCCAACTTTTGCGCGGCCATTCTCTCCTGCAATAGGCTAGTTGACACATATCAAAAGTAATGAAAATAATATGTCATTCACATAGTATTTAGTACAAGGGTCCGAAATATACCAAGTTCGATAAATATAAATAAGGAAGTGCTAGTAGGAAAAAAAAATATTGACGTGAAATGTATTTCATTCAAATCTAATTGCAGAATAAATGATTTCTTTTCATTTCATCAGGACCGAAGGCGTTTGTGACATTTAAGCAAAAACATAATTTATAATTTAAAATTTATTGTGTTATAGGCTTCAGATTTTTTTTATTATTTTTTATGGTGATAGCTATAGATGATAATCATTTGAGGCCCAATAAAAAATAGGGTCAACTAGCCTATTAACTATGTTCATTTTCATATTTTCTGGTCACATGGTCATTATCTTAGTAGTCATAGCATGTCAGTAGCTTTTCTTTAAAATTAGTAACCTTGGCTATTTTCAGACAGAGAAACATCTAAATATAGCTTAAAATATTTCAACAACATAATTAAATGTAAGTTTCAATGTTACATAATTACTTCGTGTACCTTTCAAGATTATTCACGCTAAGCTCTACAAGGGTTCAGTGTTGCCAGGATAAGCGGGAAATATTTTAGAATTATTTTAATTAACCAGTTTGAAATTAAAAATTTTCGAGTATGTAATTTTTCTTTTCGAAATTTATTCAAAAGTGTAATAAATTTTAAGGCAATGGTAGCCGAGTTGCGACGGACGTAACATTACTTGCTTCTGAGACCTCGGGACTCGCGGGTTCAAGAGTTTTAATAAAGCTTAACAATTGATCGTGAATATAGCTTGCCTCGCATTGAGACAGGAGTATCATAACTAGTGATCGGAGTAGGTATATTGATGTTTGCTACTTGCGTAGGAAATGTTCATAGAAAGAATAACATGGATACGCCATTTTTCCGGAACATCGTTCCGGGACTCACTAAAATATTGTACACAGCCTCTCCTACATTTAAATTTGAAATTAAAAAGGCGATATTTAAACAGTCAACTGATTTTAAAGGCTTTTATTCAGATATTGAGATATAGCTTTATAACTTTAAAATTTATATTGTATTGTTTTATAGCCGCCATAGTTAAACAGGTCCTCTGAAAATTTATTGCCGTTCTTAAAAGAAAGCTCAGTAAGTGACAAGACATACACTCCTCTAAATTTTACAGCAAATCTTTTGCTGTACAAGCTGCTAGTTTTTGGAACGCAATGCCTATTGAGATTAGGCGGGCTCAGACCTTGGGCGCCTTTAAGAGTCTTGTAAAGAAATATTATTTGTCACTGATACCAACCATTTCGTCATAATGTTCGGGTCTTTTAATGTATCATATTTATTTATTTCAAGTTTATTATTCGTATTTATATATGTTATTTTCGTATGTATGTACATTATATTTATTATATTATATAATTTATTTATGTGTATTTTATTATTATGTAAGCATCTATGTTATCTAATCTATGATATACCTACAGCCTTCCTTTCTTGGTGATCTATTTCCTATCCATCCTAAGGTTGTCTTGAAAATATCGCTCTTAGCGATAAGGCCGCCCATTATACATTTGAGATTTCTTAAATTGTCTATTTTGTTTCTTTAAATATGTTGTATGTACAATAAAGTATAAATAAATAAATAAATAATACAATCGGTCATATTTATACTTTACTTAAAAAATCCGGAAAAAATATTATCATTAAATTCCGGAGGAATGTCGATTAATATACACGTTTCAGATCATTGACCTTAATTCAATATACCTATTCCGATCACTGATCATAACAGGCTCGCCACCTGTCGCGCTATATGAAGACTAACAGGCGATATGTTGATGTTTACACCTCTGCCTTAAGAGGCATGATTATATGTTGTGTTATATGAAGTAATAAATAGTCAAAAAATGCGAATGACTTTTTGTTAAATCTTAGTCATGGGCCGCATTTAGAACTAGGTACGTGAATTTTATCGCTTGAGTTAAATCAAGAGATAAAATTCACGTTGTCCTGAAAATCGTTCCAAATTTTCTTTGATACAAACTTAAATATCGATTGAAAATCTTCGTGGGGCCAGCAGGGTGCAGGAAGGTTGATTGGACTTCAGTTCAAAGATATTTTTTTTTCTCATAAAGACAAAGTCACTAACATTAGAATTTATAACTATTTAAAATTAACTTATACTTGGTACAGTTTCCACTTTCAGTAAATGGAATCCAGGCAGCGGGCTATAATAGTAAAGAGTGATCATTTTTTATGAAGTTTACTAATTTTGATTTATAGATACCGAAGGATTTAGAATTTTTTTTATATCTGAAGGTAGTTTGTAGTAGATTTGGACTCCTTCGAAAGGTGTCCATAGGTGGCTTTTTTGATCTTTTTCCATAGGTGGCTTTTATTTTGGGTAGGACTTGCCTTAGTTGTCTTATCTTCAGAATCATTAAGGTAACGAGTCATTTGCTGAGCTCATTTGTCATGTAATGCTTAAAATTAATGCGAGCAGCTGCGATAACGGAATTGGTTACAAAATACAGAATCAATGGTTGTATATTTGCTGCTCCTGAAATTGTTGACAAATATCGAGTATCTTGGTACTCAAAAGTGTTAACTCCAATGTGTTGAAAATACATTCGAGTCTTGTCCAGTAAAAAACTTACTTTCCAGTTCGTTGAAGACAAGTACCTACAAATTGGATTTATCTCGAAAGTGCTAGAGCCGTGACTGACTCCGCTGAGTACTTTGCTTCAAAAAGCCGTCCCAAACAAAAGTTTATAATTCAGCTGCTTCACTGAGTCGTTAGAATCTGCCCGAAGTTCCAACAATTTCGTTGCGATTGATGACGCAGACCCTGTGATGTTCTTTATGCCTAACGATCGCAATCATACTTGTTGAGTATATTTTCCGTCACTTCTGCTCGGAAAGTAGGTTCGTAAGCCCCGAACGCCGCAATGAAAGTAGTACTTTTCGTCCCTAGGAACGAAAAGTAACTGACACTTAACTGTCATTCTTAACCTGTTTCATCGATTTAAATATCAAACAACTACATGGCTCTACTAAACCAAAGAGGTCTATAGAGAAAATCTATGAGCAAGGCCAAGGAAGCCATTATCATTGTTCTCTTTTTCTGAGATGGTAAAATCGTTTAATATACTTTCAACGGTTTTGTCCACATGTAACTAGATGGCGCTACTTTACAAGGAGGCCGTTGTAAAAAGAATTATATTTTAGTAAAAAAGGGTTAGTTGTGCTTCTTACTAAATATTATTTTTCTTTAGGTATGTATTACGTTTTTATGATTACTTTCCTCGTATTCGTAATAAAAAGCACAGTGTTTCCCTCGGGTGAAAGACTTATTTAGTCCGTCGACCTTTCGAGTAAAACCAAACCCCGAACAATGTACTATAATACCAAACCTACATAACCAGCGATGGGTAAAGTATTTCAGATAAAGCCGATGACTACAGGTGACAAAATCCTCGGAAAGAATGACGTAAATTCGAAACATTGAAAACCATTGAAGAGTATTGAAGTGTCGGTGTCCTTCACTGAGACACTCCGATTTTAATTATTCCTCCAAACTTAAGCTCCAACATACTTATTGTAAGCTGTTTACAAATTTTCTACTTTTTCTAGTAGTAGAATTTAAGTGGAGGAAAGCATAACAGTGGCTCATTAACCAACTTTGGGAAACTAAAGGAGTTTGTATTTTGAAAGAAATTCTAATGAATGTTTAGAGTCAGTCTCAGTGGCGTGGTGGAATGAATCCTTTTGATTCAATACTGACAAAACAGCAAATTTGACAGTGATTGGACCTCCCTCAAACTTCAAAAGGCACATTAACCTTTGATGTCCACCTGCCTGTGCGCAGTAATGACACTTACTAGGTTATTTATATAATTAGTAATTCATCCTCAGCCTATATATGTCCCACTGCTGGGCACTAGTCTTCCTCATAAACAAGTACATCAGGAGTAGGCGCCGTAACACCACCAGGCTGGCCCAATGCGGGTTGTTGGGTGGAAACGGTTGCAAAAGCGACCGGGACCAACATCTTAGCGTACTTTCCAAAGCACAGAGGAGTTCGGAATCACAAAAGAAGCATGGTGTTCAATATGAAAGCCAAATTGTACTAGCTCACACGCCACCTCGTCAACGCCATTGGTAATTTCTATTTACCAATAACAGCCTCATATAGTTTGTGAATACGCCTTGTAAGCAGAGAATGCCGCTCTAAATTCTCACAGAAGTATACATAAATTTACTAACGAGTTTTTTACTTCTTTACATCATCTGGGTCTCAACATAAATAAAAAAATATTTTCAGACATTCACACCTATCAACTAGCCCCATTTTAAGCAACTAATGCTGCTTGTGTTACGAAAACTACATGACGGATAAATATTGGGTCCTTACCTATGACATTGGTGTTTTTATTCTACTTAGCAATTTGTCCGTAACTATTAAGTTTCAGAACATTCTTATAAAATAATTGCCTTTTCTAAAAATAGACCATATATTTGAGCTCGTATTATTTAATTTGATAATTTTTTGTAAGTTGAATTGTGTTAAAATTAGACACAAAGACGATTATTTTTAACTGCCTCCCGAATACATCATTTGATTTGCATTAACATAAAAACGATGAATGTTTTTTTAAAAGCGTGTTCACACACATATTGCTAAAGCTTGTCTAAATGATACATACCAAATATTATTATCTCTGGATTTGTTGTGAAGAAAACTGATAAAATGTTAGTATGTAAAATGCAGACATCCCCAAAATCTCCATACAAAACACCAATTTCATAGGTAAGGACCTAATATATTTAATAGATAATAAATACATATAAATGCTCAGAAAATATGCAATACATATCTAAACATCTAAGACTGGAGAACAATATACATATATTCTTCACATAAACATTTGCTCCCACGGGGAATGACGACGGAGGTCGTCAACATTCATTATCTTCTTTACTTTAAGCATGCATTTAGCAGAATAAGTTGCCTATAGAGTAATTAGTAAAATGCCTATGGAGTTCTCTAACCTCTTAACATGCCAAAGCAATCCACACATTTACGAGTATTTCCTAATTTTTGTTACTCTTTCGTCTGTCACACATCTCTCTTATTGCGTTAGTAAGAACTAATACCTAAACGTGTCCAAGAAAGAGTTCTGAATACGGTACATGTACAGCTATATAACCGTTAAAGTTCAGAAATGTATAAAGTTTTACAATAAAAACAAATTAGCTGTAAGTAGTATAGGCTAATGTGCCGCCGCCGACAAGTTTCTCCGAGAAAGTTTGTCCTCAACCTTATTTGTTGGTGAGATTGACTGAACCGAAATAATTTGGAATATAGATAGGCTACTGAGTAGTGGATCTAGACATAAAGTAGGACTGAGTCTTCTGTATGAGTATCTTCGTGAGCTCGGTGACGTAATGGTTCGTCTGCTTTGACTTCCGATATCGGAAACTAACCTTTACTTGCTTCGGAAAGCACTTAAAGCCGGGTTTCTACGCATCAATCTGCGTTTGGCCAGCGTGGTGGTGTTACGGCCCATACTCCTCATTTGTTTCTCTTTGAAGGAACCCCACCAGTGGGACGTATATAGGCTGAGGATGGTAGCCACTTAATGGGCAGTATGCTTATTTGCTGAATTGCATAAAATGTGATAAAAGTCTAATCAAATATTTCTTTACGTTACTAATTCTGTAAATTCTGTTTTTCCTTCTTAAATTTTCAAACACGTATTCTAAATATAACCTACGAATTCCCAAAACAATTTAAAGCAAAAACTTGCTTCTCTAACATATTTCAACCATTTTGTAGTCTAATAGAATTTATTCCGTCTTTCTTTGTTTCGTCATACGTTTTAGGTTTCAAACGTAGAAAGAATGTACCTTAATGTGTTGTTCCACTCGTGTAACAATTTTCTCTAAAATATCTTTTGCACTTTCGTCTAAAGTTGGTTTGAGAATATCTTGTTTACATTATTTTACTTTAGCTACAAATAAGACATTGTTTGCATTAGTTTTACTTAAATTGATTTTATATTTTGTAAAATAAAATACATTAAATAACTATCAGAGTTTTTACATCAATCATTTTTGATTTAATAAATCCCAAAAACATTTCTAATAATAAACTTTAAACATTTCTTCATATCTAATTCAGAACTTATTAATTTATTTATGTGTATTTAATTATAAAATATATTTATCCATCATCTAGAATTCGTAACACAAGCAGCATTAGTTGCCTGAAATTGGCTAATTGATAGGTGTGAATCTTTGAAGATATTTATTATTTATTCATAAAGATATAAATTAGGTTTAGATGAGATTGCGTGAATGTATTTGCATGATTAATTTTAATGTTTTAGTTAAAAATTAAGATAAATTTATAAAATGACAGACATCTGAGAATGATTGAGTCGTTAAAAACTGAAACAAGAAAAATCTTGACAAAAATCTTAACGCAATAACGAATCTAATATTATTATATTATTTGAGCCTACCCGTTAATCCACTCAAATTCATTTAATTTGGTAACAATCACAGGTAGACCACAGAAATAGATTTACATAGAAAACGTAAATGCATGTATTACGCGTGTTTAATTCGGATTCGAGCACGAACAACATGATTATCATCAATCCTCTTCTTTTTACATTTTTTTTAGTTCAGTAGTAATTAATCAATTTTAACTTCCACAACCAACATAATAATGTTATAAAATGTACTTAAAAATAATCAACAATTCTTTGTTTTATCGTTAAATCTATTTGGCACTATGCAAACGATATCTTTGGATCGTTTCAATCGGAAGAATGGAATCAACGGCATCGGTGTCTTTGAACTGATTTAGATTTACCATCACTAAATGACGGCAGTCAAGGGCTGTCATGTCATAGTTGATGCTAAAAAGTTGGCACGCATGGTTTCAGTATAAGTCTATAGGTGCAGCGCAGACGACATACTTTTTGTGCAATCGAATCTGTGGCACACAAAATGTCCGTATAGCGCGCAAAAAATCCGCGAAGGATCTGTTGCACTTGATATGCCTTACTGCATATAGTTACAGAGGCGGTGCGGCGTAGGCTGTGAGATTTTAATTTCATATAGTTCAATTCGCTCTATTTTCACGAAAAAAAAAAAAAAGTCTGTCACGGATAGTCTGTCGTCTGCGCTGCATCTTATAGATGCGTTATCTAAGGTAAAAGACAAATATATACATATCTGTGGGTAGAACCTTATGTTAAATTTTATCCAATTCTTAAAATATTTCCAAAATTTATTAAGTTTTACGTCACAATAATTCCTGTAATTAATTTGGATTGACAGGATAAAGCGGAACATGACCTTGGATGTTAGCACTATTATTTTCCGCCCATATTTCGATTACGTTGAAATTCAACCAATATTACGTCTTTAATCTCGTCACGATGACGCGGTCAGAGGCAAAATAATTAATGTGCTGTATAATCTAATTTAAGTAACATCTATCCATCACTTTAATCATCCTCAGAAACAAATACACCCCTTTCGGCCGATACGTCTCACAGAACATAAATACAAGTTGAATTAAATATTAGTACTTTGGCGTCTTACTTAATGAATTTGGTTACGCCTATTTACGATCTTCAAATTTGAATTCAACGCACATTCATAATAAATTTATAAGCGTTTTCATTACGCTTGTTACGCCCTTATTAATGTGAATATGTTAGTACAGAGAAAGCTTCGCTAAGACTAAATTTTCCTCTTGTAAGCGCGTTTATTAAAACACTCGATAAACTCTTCATAAAGACTTTGCGTCACTTTAATAGTATCACATATTAGTGAAATTTCATTTGTCTGCTTAAGTATATATTAACGTATATTAACTTTATGTGTAATTTTTCGTATTAGTCATACACATTGTTTTTTAAATATCTTCAGACATTCGTACCTATCAACTAGCCCCATTTTAAGCAACTAATGCTGCTTGTGTTACGGATACTCGATGACTGATACATATACTTAATAGATATATATGTAAGGATATATTCAGAAAATATACAATACATATATAAACATCCAAGACTGGAAATCAATAGCCTGTATTCTTCACTCAAACATTTGCCCCCACCGCGGATCAAACCCAGAACCTCTCGCGATGGCGACGCCTTGAGACCGGTGTACAGACCACTCGGCCACGGACGTCGTCATAATATAATCACAACACCTTAGATTAGATTTTTTATTCCGGAAAATTAAAGGGTGTATAGTTAAAAACCAGTAACCGCGCACGAAGTCTCTGGCAACAGCTAGTTTGTAAGTATAATTAGGAATACATAGTTTAATTTCCATCCTTGAACATGATAAATAAAAAGGAAGTATCATCGCTTATTTATGTCAGGGACGCAGACATCACATACGTCAAAAATAGCTTAAATGCGGTAATTTATCTAAAATACTCCCTATTATGTTACGAATTTAGAGTTTATGTATAAACCACGAGTATAATGGCCTGATTACAAACCTCCAATTATGCCTACGCAGTAATGATAATATTATCTTATTCAGAGTAAAACGCTCCGACCTCAATGAAATTATAAATAGCAACCGAAGTGGTCGGAAAAAGAAGTAAAAAAAATAACCTAAACTGAAAATTCGGAGAGATCCATTCTCAACAAGAAAGTATTCTCGCGGTAAAATCTAGCTTAAATTAAATGTATGCTCGACCTCAAAAATATATAACCTCTTTTGACAGTAAATGACTCTAAGTCAGGAAATAAAGATTGTCATCTCTGAAATGAGTAAGTTGAACCTGGTTCACCTTATGTTTTTGTACTCGACCGTTACATCACTGCTGGATATACATAATATGTATACTATATTATAGTGTCTATCCAAAATGGAGAAACAAATGAGGACTATGGCCGAAACACCACCACGCTGGCTCAGTGAAACTGGACCAACGTCTTGACCCTTCGAAACATTTGACAAAGTTTCGGTCACCCATCCAAAGTTTAACCATGGCGAAATTTTTCGTTTTTATTGTCAACCCCAATTCTTACTCACCGCTACGCGACTAAGACTAATCCTATTTCATTTGTTGTGTTTTAGCTTTAATACGACGGCCTACTTGAAGGAAAATACTAGTTTACTCGATTTCGTCATTATTTGACATTTCAGGCATACTAATGGTTGAATTGTCACAAAATTACTAAATCTAGTTTTAAATATCCTTATGGGCTGTTTTATTTGGAATTTCGCCAATGATAAGTTTATCTATAGTAAATTTTTTAATTAGTTAAATTGATTTGACATGTCATTTAGCGTCAGTGATTTTAAATTATCTATGCTTAATTAGGCTATTACTTTTAGAATATATTATAAAATCAAATCCATTTTAAAACTATTCAAAGTCAAATTTTCAGTTTGAATATCATTTAGCTTAAGATAGTCCAACTTTCTAATTGACATTTCAAACTGTCAAATCACTTTGAGTAATTAAAAAATGAACTATACTCGTTGTTCTAACAGAAGTAAGATGTCTTACAAGAAAATAGGCTAATGCTTATGTACACTCCCCGTGGATCATAGACACCGACATTACCGTTATTACCATAGACGGCATTTTTAACGTGGGTTCAAAATTATAACATAACATATCATCACGCCTTTATCCCCGAAGGGGTAGGCAGCGGTGTTACCACCCACATTAAACACCGACTCAATATTCTAAACTTTAAAATAACGTGTATCTCGAAGCGTATGCAGAGGTTAGCCCATATTTAGCTTCGTGTGCTGTTCTAGAGGGGGGCGAGCTGTTACAATGTACTGGTTGGATAATTATAAAGTGGCTGTATCTGATAGCTCCTGTGCCTACCTTAAGTCTATGACGTTGTATGGAATGAACTGTCATAATGGCAGACAGAGCGCGCCATTCGCGCCAAGTGAGATAAGTTGTGGTTCTCTGATGAACACACAGGAAAAAAGGGAATTGTGTGTGATTACTGAATACTGTTGATTAAAACAGGTAGTACTTGTACTTAATTAATTGTTGCAGCTTATTGTGAGTTGGTGGTGAACATATTGATGTGATTATGGTGCAAATACAATTACTTTCTAGCTAGATAACTTTTTGTTTCATTCAAACACGTACTAGACTATTTTAGTACCAAGTACAGAACATTGCACACTTATTCATAAAATTATAAACTTAAAATAAAAGAGTCAAACAGAGTGTTCCAAATAGTCCAAAAATGAAGTAAATATAGTATAAAAAGGTAGCGGTAGCCGGGTTGGGACGGGCGGGATACTACTCGTTCGAGAGGCCGCGGGAAACGTGGGTTCGATGCAACAGCCTGTACTATTGAGTTTGAACAAAACTTATGTTCAGTTTATTGTGACTTGCCTCACATTGTGCCCGGTGCATGGCAACAGGCTCGCCATCTGTTACATGGGGACTTAACATATCAGGCAAAATGTGGGTGTTTAATACCTCTGTAATTATGATATTCTAAAATATTGTCGTTAAATAAACTATTTGAACCTTTTTGAGGACAGCTTAGATATATAAATTGATATAAGCCAAAATTACTGTCTAACCTAGGTGTAGGCTTTAAGTACTTAATCGTATTATCATGATTAGGTAGGATTTAACTTAACAAACTTTTCGCATTATGGATAATTTTGCAACGTATAACACAGTAATGCTAGACTTTGCAATTTTTACTCACTTTTATACAGAAGTTTCAGGGGTGTAGAGGTTTTTTAACCACCTTAAAAAAGGGGTAGGTTCGCAATTCGTCGGAATATTTTTTGCTCCCCGATTAACTGACGGCGCCTGAACCGATTCGGGAAATTCTTTTGAGTTTGAAATGGTATATATACTTTACAGTTGGTCCAATATTTATTAGGTAAGGATCTGATGATGAAATTTAGAAGAAGTCGAGGAAACTCTTCAAGTTTTATAGGGACACTTAAAGCGATTTGGGTTTTATTTTATACAATATTTCGACGACCTCCGTGGTCGAGTGGTCTGTACGCCGGTCTCAATCCTGGGTTCAATCCCCAGTGGAGGCAAGTGTTTGGGTGATGAATTTTCAGACATTTGTTCTCCAATCTTGGATATTCATTATATATGTATTATATTATGTATATTCTGAATAATTATATGTATTTATCTTATAAATATATTTGTCCGTAATCTAGTTTCCGAAACACAAGCAGCATTTAGTTGCTAAAAATGGGTTGATAGGTGTGAATGTCTGAGGATATTTATTTATTATAATAATTAATAATTCATAATTGGGTGAAATAAGGAAGGTTTTTTAGTCAATTCAAAGTTTTTATGCAAAAAGTTTTACTTTGCTTAATCAGCAAATGGCTACACCGTCATCCATACGCGGCAGATACCTATGATTCTCTAATAGCATATAAATAACAGTTGACGAGGGTCTATCATGACCCGAGTTGAACGTGTTCTAAACTTTTGCATTAGTCGAACAGAATTCCTCAACTGTTTACGATGTTCACGGATTTCGGAAAGCCTGAGTTTAGTTTTTTTTTTTTTATAATGCTCCCTTGCTGGGAAGGAAGGAGAACTGAGCCCATACAGCCTAGTCATTAGTATTTTTATGTCTTGGTGTTTTCATTGAAATACAAGTGTCATTTCAACGCATCTTGGTAGAGATTGGTGCCAAATGATCGATGGTAGACACAGTGGTGCTACTTCGATGAGGTGGATTACCACAACAAAAAACTCAACGTTTTTCACACCAATTGACGTTTATTTCAATGATCCTGATATCAATGATCACGCAAAACTACACAGTAACGATATCCAGTCCGAAATTACCCTAAAAAACTCTGCAAACTGTCAGTATTCTCATTTTTTTAAATAACGCTAACCAACAAGATACTCCTTAGATACCGTATAAAGATAAGATATTTCTACTAGCCTATTTGCATTCCACTGGATTAATGCAGATTCTCCCATTGAGGAAGGCAGATTTTTAGTTATTTTTTTTATGTAACCAACAATCAACCAACCACCAACTAGACCCTTAATATTAACGGTGGTGTACGGATTCGATAGCGAAAACCACGTCTCGTCTCGCTTTAATTCGTCGCAATTAATAGTGACTGGTGGAGACGCTCCATGATTCGTTTGTTTTTCGAAGTAAGGGGCAAGAATTACATATTTAGCATAATAAGAGATGGAAGAGCGGAGTTGCCTGGCACAGGCTTTTAGTTTAAAAGGTGGCTCCAATTCTAGATTAAGATAAGTTTGTCAATATGCAATAAAAAGATTTTCATTTTTTTTTAAAGAATTAGTTCGATCACGCAGAAAAACTCCACGTAAATTACATGTAATAAAAGGTATACAAAAAAATCATTGATCTACTTTTATAACTTATTTTTCTTTATCGCTACTAAATGAAGAGCTTGTATTTGTGTCAGTGAAGAAGGAAAACCATTTGAGAAAATATCAGACGAAAACAACTCTGATTTCTGGTAACAAGATTAAACTGAGATTTGTTCAATCAATCGCTATTTTTCTAATAAAATGTACATACATACAGTCCAGAGTGCGGAGAAGCTCGGTGGCGTCCTGGTTAATAAATACGCTTTGGCTTTCAATATCAAAAACAAAACTATCTTCACCATTGTCAGGTCTTGGATGGATTAAATCTTTGTGATCTGGAAATCCTCCGTGCTTCGGAAGTCACGTTAACCGTTGGTCATGGTTTCTACCCACCAACCCGCATTGGGCCAACGTGCGGTGTTACGGCGGTGTTAGTCCTGATATGTCTTTCCATGTTTGCCTTCTCGACTCGAAACGAAGGAGCCATTTGGCAGCGGCTCATTAAAAAAATACTACCAGCCCATCTCTTCCCTCGGGTGTCGTAAAAGGTGACTAATGGACTTAGAACTGCACAACCATCCAATTGCTTATAGCGGCGACAGGCTCACCACCTGTCATTCTGAGTGTAGTCACTGCTTCGTGAAGCGTGTCTATGGTCGTGGACTTTTGACTAATCTCTGAAGGACCCTTATGGGATAAACATTGTGATTATATTTATGTATGTATGTACTAAATAGAATCTCTGCAGTAAAAACAGCTGTCATTCTGAGTAGTTACTGCCTGATGAAGCGCGGACTAAGGCAATGGACTGCTTTTGCGGTTCTCTTGCCTAGTCTCTGGCTAACCCTTGGGGAATTATAGTCGTTATTGTTATGTATGTATGTATGTCTCTCTATGAGGAAGGCCTGTATGTCTGTCCGTCTTCAGCCTATATACGTTCCACTGCTGGGACGTATATAGGCTGAAGACGGACAGACATATACAGACACGCCTTTTCCCGAGGGGGTAGGCAGACATTACAGATTCCACTGGCACACTTCTTTCTTTTCCTCTACTCCCATTGCTGACTTCACACATGATAGATACCCCAATGAGTAGACTGAGAACTCCCATTTGTCGCCCGTAAGGTTTGCTTGCCAACCCGCAATGCGCTAGTGTGGTGGTGTCATGGCCCGTACTTCTCATTCATTTGTTTTCGTGAGGAGGTCTTCCTCACGAAAACAAATGAATGAGAAGTTCCACTACGTATATACCTACTGCCCTACTAAGCGCAAAACCGGTATCTCAAAAAAAAAGCGACAGTTTGATTTGTATGGCATCGGATAGCTTAGAAATATACGCGTCATATGAACTAAGCCTTATAGTTTCTCTATCTCAGTTTTACCTTAATTTTCGAAGGATATTAGAATCTATATCAATATAAAGATAGGTATATCAATATAACGTCTTCAAACAGTCGTATATTTAAATACCGCAAAATCTCTATAAAACAGGAGCGTTTTACTTTGGTTTTATGCACGTCGGGTTCTAAGCCGAGTGTACAAACTTACATGCAAGTCAAATTGATCTTTAGGGCGTATTCTATTCGGTCGAATTTTTAATACATCTTGCAATAATTTATCCCTTCCTTGGCTAATATTCGTATCATTACTGTAAATAAGTGGCCAGTGGCCATGTTATGATTACTGTTTTCTTTTTGTTAAAATACTGTGAATCAATCAAATCAGATCAAAAATAATTTTATTTACAACCTCCGTGGTCGAGTGGTCTGTACGCCGGTTTGCAAATGTTTGTGTGAACAGGCATTTGTTCTCCAGTCTTGTATGTGTGTTTTAGTGTCTTGTGTGTTTTAGTCTTGTGTGTTTATATTGTATATATTTATATGTAAATTAAATATATTTGTCCGTCATCTGGTAACCATAACACAGGCATTACTTGTCTAGTATGGGCCAGTTGATAGGTGTGAATGTCTGAAGATATTTATTTATATTTATTTACATATTATTTATTTATTTCATATACCAATTCAATGGTTTAATAGTGTGTCAGTGAAATTGTCGAAGTAGATGTCAATAGAGGCAGTTTTTATTTGTCATACAAAACAGGATTCAATAAAAATCCTATCACTCCTATTCTAGCACAATAGGAAATAAAAAAAACTGGAAATTTGCCGTTAGTCACGAAGAAAGCGTGTTATGAATTTGTTTGACGAAGGCATTTGTTCATCAGCCTTGGATGTTTTAAAATAATAATATATTGTATAAACTCTGTATGCCTATATGCATTTCTCTATTAAATATATTTATCGGACAATTTTAATTCATTATTTTTTTTTGTTTCTCTGCCTGTTCGTCGGTCTGTTTGTACGGCATAATTTTCGAAACGGCTTCACTGAACCGGATTCAATGAAATTTGGTATGATGATACATTATCCCTGGTCAACATCTTAGATACTTTTTGTTCCGGAAAATTTTCGATGTTCCCGTGGGATAGTTAAAAACCAGAGTAACCGCGGACAAAGTGGCGGATAACAGCTAGGTTTAAAGGTTAAGCTCACTGCTTAGATACAGTTCTTTTGTTGAAGGGTATAGAGCAGCTACGTCTCTGCCCCACTCCTAGCCCCTTCCGTAGATGTTTCAAGTTATTTTCTATTAAAAGGTTCCAATTAGCGCAGAACCGGGCTTTAAATCTTTGTACCTCACAAAGTACATAATAGGTTGGCCCGAGTTTTGATAATTATACACAAAATTATTTGCACAAGCGGCTATTAGTTTTATACTAGCTTTGAAATTTACTTTACTTATTCAAAATGCAATTTTTATTATAAAGAGCATATTTTTTTCATTTATACTATTTAACATTGCCCAGGTTATACTTATGTTAGACTTATGTTAAGACATTGATTTTATGTACGTCTACGATATAATATATGTCTATATAAGACATATTTTTATAAAAATGTTAAACATTAATGACACAAACATGTGTTCGAACCCAGAGTCGCAGACTGGACACCTTGAAACACTCTTTCACAGACGTCGAAATTACATAACTTTCCGTTGAATCCTACAAAAGCAACGCGGCCTGCGTCATCTGATGAAATTCAGTAAATGTTTGCTAAGAAAAGAAATATTCAAAAACACCAAAATAAGGAGCAACTAACGCAACCGTCGCGGCGTCGTAAGCTTTTGTTCCGAAAGCGGGATAATGCGTAATTTTCCAGTGAAGTACATCTTAGTTTTTTGTTTTTAAAAGTGCTTTGTACGAAAATACTTTATACAAAGTCCGAAGGTCCGAAACCTGTGGCGTGCTATCGGCATGACTATATTTAAAGTGGAGGTGGGGGCGTTGACGTCATTGGGCGGGCGGCGGGGGGGCGGCGCGCCCTCTACGCACTGGCAATTTCGCATCCATGAATGAAGGAATTGAATTCGCGGCGGATTTACTCTTTGCTTCGGCGTGCCTTAACGTTATAAAGTTTCTTATTAAATCTTTTCAGGTTTTACTTTTAACTTATTAATATTTGAATCAAAATTGAAAAAAAAGGACGCTTTACACTGTTGAATTGCAGAAGTCGTAACCCTTCAAGGGTGTAAAAAGAATGAAATCTTGTCGTGTAAACTATTTTTGTCACCGACTTTCTTGAAGAAATACAGACTTAAAGTTCTTAACATCACCTCGCAAATAAAAAAAATAGCCCAAAATTCAGCGCCATATATCAATTAACTTGGATAACGGTGGTAATATTGGATTGCATGATATTTTTTTAATAATTATTTTTTTATTCGAAATAAGATACGTTTCGTATTGTAAAATATTAATATCCGCACCCGCATTTGGTACTTGGATTTCATAAAAAATAAATAAAAAATTTTAACGACTCCTTTGCCTATTAAGTGTGGTATTTATTAAGATATGGAACTGGCTAGCTGTATGGTTCTAATTTCATAGCCAACCTACGTGTAGAAAAATATGAAAAAAAGACAAATTATCTTTGACATTGACACATGACTGTCAAAATATCTCGGCCACAATAGAGGCTTATACAACATTTTCACTTTTTATTTCACCACTTTGTCCGCTTGGTTGATATACATATTGGTACAAAAAATCAGCTTTAGTAAGATTACAGTTCGGCAAATACAACAATAGGAATGAGAGCTGTCAAAATATCTCCGCCACAATAGAGGCTAATACAACATTTTCGCTTTTTATTTCACCACTTTATCAGCTTGGTTCATATACATATTGGTACAAAAATTCAGCTTTACTGAGATTATCTGCGGACGGACTGACAGACAGTCGGACTTGGCAAAACTATAAAGGTTTCTAGTTGTCTACGAAACCATAAAAAACATAAAAATATTTTTTTTGTAACTAGAAGCAATTACAACGGCTTAAAGTGATTTCTAAAGCATTCAAGATTACAAAATTTGGTAACCCATCCAGAATCTTATTTACCACAGTCATAGCTTGTTTTCAATACCAAAATTAAGGTCATCGAAACATTATTTTTTATTTTAAAATTAATGACCTGATATTATCTTCATCTATTTGGAATCGTTTGAATTTTTACTTGAAATAGTAATAGATCTAATCAGTTATTAAACGCACAACAGAGTCATAAATGACTCAAATATAATAGCATATTGTATATTAAAGATAAAATTAGCTCTGGCTTATTACCATAATAATGTATGTTGAATGTCATGTACTTTTACTAGACAACGTTCTCTATTTAAACATAGCTAAGCCTCTATATTAGTTGTTACACAGGACTCATATTTGTATAGATTTGAGTTCTGTGTAACAACTTAAAAAGGCTTACTTTTGTCAAGCAAGCAACGTTTTTGTTGAAGAGAAAAGACAAAATCTCGCAAGATGTGAAATTTAATCATACTGCGACCTTTCAGGATTATAATAATACACGACAGAACTTTTTTATGAGTTTTCTTACCTGTGTACGATGTCTTTTTATTTTATGTGCTATAGTAAAATGTATACTTATAATGTCTTTATTGCATAGCAAGTATGTCTTTTATTGCATAGATACACAGTGATGAAATGAAATGCTTTATTTAATCATTTATGTAACAAGTAGTTACACTTATGACGCGTCATACATAATATTATAAAATTAACAAACAAATTATACAATTCAACTTGTTTACCTCTAAATTAATTTTTTTTCATCCTGTTCACTACCACGAAACCTTGTCTAGAGAAGATACAGGCAAGAAAGGGTTCTATCCACCCTTTACATACAATTGTCTTACGTTCTACAAATACAAATTACGGTATAAAGATGGTAGTTTTTAGGAAGTATCTAAGCTAATAGTCTTAGGTTACACGTAAAGAGTTTATTGTGATAAAAAAGCTATCTATTGATGAATGTCTGTTACCATGTGTTTTCATTCATGAATCCATTGATACATGTTGACGTCTTGAAGCTAGACAAAGTTCAATAAACACCATGATACGTAAGTATTTATTGACGGATCATCAGTAAATGAGGAGCTCGGTGGCGTATGGTCAGTACGCTTTGGTCCAAAACAAAGCTACGCCATAGTCAATCCTTGTATGTGTTTTATGAAACTAATGCTGCCTGTGTTACGGATACTAGAAGGCGGATAAAGTTATAACATCCAAAATTGGAGATAGAATTCAGAATCTCTGGAGATGGCGACGCCTTGACGCCGACCGGCTTACAGACCACTCGACCACAATAGACGTCAAAAAAAATATTAAAATAAAGCACTTCATATTGTAAATATGATTTTTGCTAACAGGAGACGTTATTTTATTTTTAAAAGTGAGAAAAAGTACATTTATTCTGGCTTTATTTATTTTACTTAACGTGTCTTCTTAAACAGACGAGGTCGAGATCAGCTGGTGACCTATCCAAGGTCCAACGACGAAGGTCACTTAGTTTTCATAAACGAAACTATTACGTTACACCGTTAAGATTGTTTTAATAATACCCAGACATAATACAAAAAAGTAAGACCTTATCCCTCCTAGGGAAAACTTAATTAAGTGTTACATCTTTCTTTGTATGAAAACATGTAGTGGATAATGAAAAAAAAAAAAACAAAATAATGTTAACTTTCATAACTTGTTCCAACACGTTTTCCACTAACCTCGATCAGCTGTCATCTTAACAGCATCTTTAAATTGGTATACACTGTGTTATCATCAGGCTGGCATTCCCTTGTTCCTGTTTGTTATGTGACATTTTCCAGTGGTTTAATAAGGCTACACAATGACTGTCTTAAAAATGTATTGCCGAAAAATGGTTGCAGAACCTATTTCTAAATTCGAATAATTTATTTGTCAAGTTCTCAAATCGCGTTAGCACCATCTAGAGATATATTGCGCGTTGGTAAAATTCTTTAAATATGTCATATAGTTACAAAAATAGACAAGTATTTAATATACATATTCATCGTCCATTAAATAAACATACCTGCGGCTAAGTAAAATGTATTTGTGATCTGCTGTCATCTAACTTAAATATAAAATAAATATCCTCAGACATTCAAACCTATCAACTAGTTCCATTTTAAGCAACTAAATGCTGCTTGTGTTACGGATACTAGATGACGGACAAATATATTTAATAGATAAATACATATAATTATTCAGGATATGCATAATGTAATACATATATAATGAACATCCAAGACTGGAGAACAAATTTCTGAAAATTC
This sequence comes from Parapoynx stratiotata, assembly GCA_910589355.1. Classification (NCBI taxonomy): domain Eukaryota; kingdom Metazoa; phylum Arthropoda; class Insecta; order Lepidoptera; family Crambidae; genus Parapoynx; species Parapoynx stratiotata. The sequence continues at coordinate 1,048,578 of OU342468.1, read as the reverse complement.
ATCACCCAAACACTTGCCTCCACTGGGGATCGAACCCAGGACCTCTCGAGATGGCGACGCCTTGTGACCGGCGTACAGACCACTCGACCACGGAGGTCGTCAACTTATAATGATATGAAAAAAAACTTTTAACTTCAAAATGTTAATTAAAAGCGGTGGGTTGTTTTAAAAAGCTCAGAATTTTAGGGGTATTCGACAGTTTCTTGTCGCCGTAAGCAGCTAGTCGCGTGATACGAGTAATTGAAACCCACATCAAGTGGAATTATTCTGGTGTCACGGAACCCACCGATTATGGGCACACGCACGTCGTCACACACCGTGTTAGGGTACTAATCAAATAATCAAAATTCAATTCACACTAATTATACAGCCTTTCTACAAGAAAATATAATTATTTTTTAATGGCTTTATTTGATCAAAAGTTTCTTTTTGGTTATAATAACTGTTTATTTCTGTAGGCCTGTACGGACTGAAAGTCATTCTGTTGTATCAATTTATGGCTGAGTACTTTCATAATGGCGGAAAAATTCTAGGCGGCGACAATCGGTGTTATTTCTGACAGTTCTGAATCATACTAAGGCCTGGTTCTGAGTGAAGACGCACCACGTGAAGTGGATTCGGACCATATTTAAAATTTACACAGGAAAGTTGATGCGCGCAAGCGGGCGCGCATCAACTCACTCCTGACACGTCCAATCGTGTCCGGAGTGCAACACAGGAACAATTGTTTCAGGCGTCACTCCTTCCGCTTACGCAGTCCGCCGTCACTTAGGACCAGACATAAGGACGCTGAAGTAGTTTACTTCATCAAAATATAATAGTAATAGTTACCAAAAAGTTAAACAGCTTGGTGTGGATAAGTAGAAATAAAATTTTAGAATACCCAGCGCTGTGTACGCCCAGCCAGATATTTTTTTACTACTGACAGGCAAGGTTTTGGCCTACATCAGACCTGATGGTCAGTGATGATAAGGTCAAGGGTGGAAGCGAGCTTCACCAGTATCCTTCCACAACTGAGGACTATATTTGCCCGTGTATAATAGGTCCTTACCTATGAAATTGGTGTTTTGTATAGAGATTTTTGCATTTTGCATTGGAATTCTGCATTTTCCATACTAACATTTTATCAGTTTTCTTCACAACGACGTATTTATCGTTTTTAAGTGAATGCAAATAAAATGATGGATTCGAGAGGCACTTAAAAAGAGTTGTCTCCGTGTCCAATTTTAACACAATTAAACTTCCAACAAATTATCAAAACAAATCAAAAAAGCTCAAAAATATAGTCTATTTTTAGACGAGGTAATTATTTCTTAGGAATACTCTGAATCTTAATAGTTACAGACAAAATACTAAGACAGAATAAAAACACCAAGTTCATAGGTAAGGACCCAATATTTTGTGTGTATGCCTTGGTCAATAACTATATTTCTTACTTTTTTATCTCAATCAGACAGTCTCCTATGGAAGAATATAAAAAAAATTGTCGCCATCAAGAGGGGCAGTAGCATTTTATCGAATCGCCAAAAATACCCGATAACAACCTTATATTTTGGTGAAAAACTAAGGTACGGGGTGACATCCTACTTGATATTACAGATCGGACGAACGGATATTGGCTCCTGTTTTGAAATGGAAACTCTTGTATCTGTAAACAAATATCAAACAGTCTTATCTAAATAGGACTATATGATAGGACTATTGTAAAGTCGAAAATTAGTCTCTGTCTACCCCTATCGGAGAGGGGCGTGATTATTCCCAATTTTTTCTTTCATCTTTCTGAAGGGGCGGCCATGTTGAACAGCTGTCAGTTGTGGTTGTGTTGTTTTTTTTAAAAGGCGTGCGCATTTACGTTACTCAGTGGACGTTGTGTTATAAGATTAGGTTGACCATTAAAAATAATGATTATTACCTAAAGAATAGAGCTTAATATAATATTATGTCATGTACATTAATTATCTCCTCGCCCGATACGCACGTTCCAATCAGTCTTGTGCCTTCATAATATATCATGTATCAAAATAACAACATGTAGTATCTAATTAATTACATAAAAACTACCTTAGGCAATTATAATTGGTATGAAAAATTTTGTACAAAAATATCTCTAACATAAAAAGATCCGAATTCAACGTTATAATCTTTATATAGTAATTTAGCATGAAAATTGTATTTTAATGAGAGGTTATCGTAATATTCATATTCGTTTCAAATCAGTATAGAGAAAGATATAATTTTAATTGTGAACTTATATTTAAAACCTTACGAGTCCTCTACCAAGTACAATTACTATTATTATACATATTTTACAAAGTCGTCTATGATTCAATTCACCATTTCCAAATTTAAAGCAGGTTATACATAGCGTTTATTTAAAACAGGGTTGCCCCCTTTTGGTCACCCATCCACGGCCTGACCATGGTGAAGGTAGCTTTGCCTTTCATTGAAAGCCAAAGCGTACTAACCACTACGCCATTGAGCATACATGCATGATGATAATTTTATGTCATTTAAAAATTTTAATATCCTATTGGTTCATTATTTTATAACAGCGATATCGTATTTGACATAAGTTTATGCATATTGCAAAAATGGTTCTCTTTGTTTTATTAAAATTTCTGTCAAACAAACTCAGTTATCGCTCATTCTAAATAAACGATTTTATTATTATTATTATTATTATTATTCTCAAACTCTTAGCCTTCAACTCACATATTGGTAACTGATGATAAAACTGAAATGAATGAATTACTTTATTTAATCATTTAGGCATCAAGTAGTTACACTTATGACGCGTCTAAAATAATAAAGCTTAACAAACAAATTATATACTTCTACTTGAAGGTTCAAAAACTGGGGAACTGGCTCTCATACCTCTAATATTCTTAACTTCCTCTTCCGATCTTCCTCTCTCACTCTTCACGCAATATCGCTGGCCACTTTTGTAACCTAACATACAATTACACCATTTCAAGATATCTGTAAATATCTTCAGACATTCACACCTTTCAACTAGCCCCAAGCAACTAACACTGCTGCAAAGAGGATGGACCCCTTGCAGAGTTTCTTGCCTGTATCCTTTCTTGACAAGGCCTCCCGGTAATGAACAGGAAGAAAAAATGTAGAGGTATACAAGAAGAAGTATCTTTTGTTTGTAAATTTTTATTGTTTTGACGCGTCATAAGTGTAACTACTAATTACTTACCTAAATGATTAAATTTTTGTTTACGGATACTAGATGACGGATAAATATAAATAATAGATAAGTACATTTAAATATCCAGAATATATTCAATACATATATAAACATCCAAGACTGGAGAACAAGCCAGTGTTCATCACACAAACATCTGCCCCCACCGAGATCGGACCCAGAACCTCTCGAAATGGAGACGCCTTGAGACCGGCGTACAGACTTTTTCATTCTTTCCATTTCAGTTGGTTTTACTGCCACACCAGATTTCCATAGATTTTGTGTGGTCAGCAACGCCGGCAGCCATACATTTTGACGAAAAGGCGCACGCGTGTGGTGTTAAACGATACTACTATCTCTTGTAATCGAAAGCGCACGCGCGTAGCCGGCGTTGCTCTGAAAACCACTCTAAACGTTAGAGTGCAATTGTGACACAATTTTATGTGTTGTAAAAAAAAGAAATAACTAGCTCCCACAATCTCTTTTACCGGAGCCCCAAACGACAATTCGCGACAACATAATCAAGCGGAATCATAAAAACTATATAAATACAGTACTTTCGCGTCATCGCATTTGTTTTTACAAGGCTTTTGTCGTTACGTTACGAACGAGCCTAAAAGCGGCAGAGCTTTAAGTAATGCCTTGAATTATTAAGTCCGTTATTAGGTAGATGATAAAAGCCAAATCTAAAAATATTCCCTTTTAGCAATACAAGTAAATTTGTATTAGAAACTCCGAACTGAATCTTACTCCGATTTTAAATATCTATTGGATGTTATCAACAAAGCTTCTCTCGTCATGGTCTGTCATTGGATGGATGATCAATAGCATTGTAATCTCGAGCTCCTTGCGTCGGAACTGTTTTCCACCAATTGTGTCTGTGCCCAGATTCAAACTCAGTGGTAGAGGCGGTAGGATCAAACCCGCGATTACCGCGGCCTCTCGAACGAGTAGTGCCCCGTCCGTCCCAACTCAGTATATATACATAAACTGACTTACTTTTATAGGCTATAGGGTCAGACAGTTAATGATAACGGAGCTAAATAAACAGAACCTTTGGGATAAAGGTTTTCGATTGCTAGCAAATTTATCTTCTCTTAAAAGCTTATCCCAATCAAAGTGCGAGTCTCAATCATTTAAAATTGAATGGAGAACTTCTGAAGAGACTGTTGAAAAGAGAACTACTGAATGTATTTAATGTCACTAAGATTTCCAAAATATGTTACGGACTAGTCTTTATTATCGTCTTAAATTAATCTTTTTTTATATGGTTCTTGTTTGTCTTTATTTTAATGTCTTTGTCCTTGATTTTGTTCCCATTTCTCTCTACAGCTTTTCTTTATCATAAAAAAGCCTTTATTCACTAAACCAGCGTTTTATTACAGTCTCACTATCACTCAGCATCAAGATAGAATTAGGGTTGAATGAAAAAATATGTGTTTTTATCGCTAGTCAGCAATCTCTTCCAGACAATCTGTCGATGAAGAGGTACATCAGTAATTAAAAAACCAAAACAATTTTATGGAATAAAAGTCAGTGGAGTGGAGTCGTGTGGTAGCGGCTCATTAAAAGAATACTACTAACCCGAGCTTCCCTTGGGTGTCGTAAAGGGCGACTAATGGACTGCACAACCATCCGAAAGCTTATAGCGGCGACACGACGGGCTCGCCACCCGTCACGCTGAGCACATGTGCAGTCGCTGCTTGGTGAAGCGTGGACTATGGCAGTGGACCGCTTTTGCGGTGCTTATGCCTATTTTCTGAAATACTATAGGGGATAATAATCGTGATTGTATGTATGTAATAAAAGTCAGTTTTTTTGTATATTGACAAATTAGATTCTCACCTTACCACTTCAAGTGGCCACAACATCAGATATTAGTCAATTTTCCACACATTTCTTATTTTTTTTTTTGGATTTCTAAAAGATTTTTGAGTAAAAAAATGGTTACATAAGGCTTTATGTTTTGATAACTTTACTATATAGTTAATCATTATTATGTATTAGTTAGCAAGCAACATTGAAATCAAATAGAAATTATATTATTATGGAGACAAGTCACTTTTGAAATTCCATCAAGACTTTCATGGCTGGTTGTGGGGACGTCGTAAAATGGTCGGGTAATAACTTTGAATTGGGTCTAAACGAAATACGAATATATCTCTAGGTTAACTTTAACTTTAATAGCGATTCTAAGCTGTAGTACGAAACAGCCGAGAAATCTTGTATTATATGATTTAAGGCAATAAAACAATACAAACTGTTGCGTTGCACTGAACTTTACGGTTTAGTAAAATCACTGTTTGTTTATTGTATTTGACAAAACGGTAGTTTATTTGACAGTTTCAAAACAAATATTCTAATTAAACACTATATAGTAAATAATTTAATATTACACAAGTAAATATTCTTGCAAAACTTTCCCCACAAACGACGCCCAAATATTATTATGGTATATAGAGTATGTAAGCGACGGATTTTGCTACATTATTTTGATCACTCAAAACGTAGAGGCGCATTACAGAGACTTTAATGGAAATTGGAATACCACATATACATATAGATCGTAAGTGAAATGCGCACAGCGCCATCTACTGATTGGTGTTAAATCAATAGATGACGAACTATCACAGCGCCATCTATTAATTGTCGAATTAACACCAATCAATAGATGGCGCTGTGCGTAGTCTCCATACATAACCTGAAAGTTGTTGAAATTGAAAGGTTGAAAATAGTTGCATGCCATCGGGTTCTGAACTGTTCCCAAAGTTTCAGTCCGATAGCTAATCTAGAAGTGCCTTAAAATTGAATTACGGAAATCCAATCGGACAAATAAAGAGACAAAAAGACAAACAAGTAAGTGAGAGTGAAAGTTAATAAAAACGTTGTAATAATAGAAAAAGTCTCAAACCATCTCAAAACCAACGTACAAGCATCATAGAGATTTTTCGTTACTAATGAAGTTAGGAATATGTTGACATCCATTCTCAAAATGCAGAATTTTAGATGCACGTCACAGTAGATTGGTTAAAGTCTATTATAATACAATTCTTCACTTTTAGGAATTAATTCTTCTCATATGGTTCACATGCAGAAGTCGGCAAGAATCGATGCGTCCCGGGAGTCCTTACCCCGGGATTAGATTTCAGAAACGGTATTCGCTTTTAGAATAACTTCGAGCATGTGTTTCTCCATTTTGCATTGAAATTTAAATTCAATAGGGGTTTTGTTCCAGCGCTCTAAAACCTTTTTGAATTTTCTCAAAATAGTATACTAACCATGACCGTTGAATTTGTAGCTTTATCACAAGTAAGCGGGTAAAGGTTTGTCTCGCTTTTCTTCTAATAAAACTTATCTGATTTTTCGTGCTCCAGAAGGTACGTTAGGCCGTTGGCTACAATCGTTTCTACCCACCAACCCGCATTAGGCCAGCGTAGTGGTGTAGCGGCCTATACACCTCATGTGTTTCTCCATGAGGAAGGCCTGTGCCCAGCAGTGGAACGTATATAGGCTGTGGAAGATTATCTAAGTAGATATGTTAGAACTGTATATGAATAGTAGCTTTAAGACAAGAAAGTATGTTTGGGCGGAACAGGAGCCTTAGCAGAAACGGAAAGAGTTTGAAGGCAACATGAATACAGTTTAAGTATTAGGAATAATAAATCGCTTGTCTCTTATTTTGTGTTCGGCACATGCAGGCTCAGGGACTAAACATTTCAGACAAAATATAGCTGTAAACATAGAGATCTAAACACCCTTGAAATATGTCAGAGAGGAAAAGGCTTACCCCCTCGAAATATATAGCATGGTGGTAATTAAATGTTCTGATTGTAAATACTAACTTCAAAATTTGAGAATTTAATTAAAATTCGGTAGGTACCATAGACATATTTAAGTAGACGGCCAAAGACAATAGAGACAAAATAATCTCTTACGGAGATTTAACAAGCATGAAAGGGAAAGCAATTGACTATCACTTATATTTCATTGACACTTCAGCAAAATTCAGTAGGAGTAAAATTATTTATAATTATAAGATCTCTTCAGAGATGTGACTGTTATTGTGTGGTCTTGGAGTTTTTTTACTTGAAACGATTTAATCCATAAAAGAAAACGTACTCTGTAATTGTCTGTGGTGTTAATTTTTACCGACAATCCAAGTATTCATAGCTTAACGTACAAACTTGATACAACAATGAAGCGTTTATTTTTTATTGGAATTGGACTTTCTTGTGTTCTTGCTATAACATTGCATCAATTCCTATAATTAATTAAATATTTTGCGTAGATAAAAGTTCTTTTATTTCTAGTTTACAAGATTTTGAGGAATAATTCTTATTTTACAAGTACATTAGTGTTTGACTCAAATTTATCTATATTATTATCGGTGTTAATCATGAAAATTTTTGCAATAAAAAATTTATGTTTTTTTTTATATGCATGAAAATTTCTTTCTTGGTTTGCATGTTTAAAAATATGAAGCCAGAGCAGAGCATTTAATCAATTTGCATACTAATATTTTATTGTTTCAGGGAGAATAAAAGAGAGAGGATCGCAATAATTTAAGAATAAAAACTTGGCAGACATTATTATTGCTGAATATTGAAGTTTGGACATAATAACAATGTAATTTACTCTAAAAATTATGATATGGGATAATTGCCAATTTGTTAATAAAACAACATTTAAACATATTTGATATTATTTTTTGGTGAAATCTATCCCATTGATAACAGTGATACTTTTTAGTCACGTTAGGTAGTCATAAAAATTTGCTTGCGTTCGATAGAATTTCAATAAAAAAAATTAGTCAAAATTAAAAAGAGATAATTAAAATCACTCTTTTAAGCTAACTATCGATTCTGTTTGGAAGAATTATGGATACGTAACTAGTAAACGCACACATTCAAAATTCAAAATTAGTAATGCATTTTTGAACTGTCAGGTGATCTATACGTCAGTTATTCAAAATCTATGGTAGGTACCAAAAACACGCGAAAAATAACGTCAACTAAACTATAGGAACTTAAAAAAGTGCTAGATTTGATGTAGTTTAAGTCCAAATCACATTTTTATATTTTATTCGTAGTACACATTTATTTACAGTATAAAACGGGTCTTTAACTTAATTCTAAATTTTCCTGTCCTGTCTGGAAATACTGAAAACTCATTGTGGGAAAGTATGAGGTGGAGAAAGCGGCTTGCTCTGCTCGCTCGGCTCGATCGCTTATCGCTAAAGAAACCGATTACTTTATTTACACAGATTGCTTTCTCTCAGGCACTATGCAATTTCAGTTAAGTGAATGTTATTTTCAGACTAAACGACCGACATTGTTTCTAACAATTTTATATTGGTTATTGATTTATTTTGAACGTTTTGGTGCGTCGTAGTAGAACGTTATATAATTTATATTAAAATGTTAGGATTATCATCATCATTAAGATAATCGGGAGATGTAGACTCCAGGAGAATTTCCTCACCAAAAGGTCATTTACCGTCCATATCCTGCAACATTTCACGACCTGTACCAAATAGTGCGACCATCTTGTAGGCGTATCAACTACAATCACTGATTTGTTCCTGATTCGTCATATCCCTAACTGGTCATATTCCTGATTCGACATTTCCAAGCTCGTCATTGTAAAGTCAAATATGAAATTGCGATGCTTATTAATAAGTATGGGGATTATAATATTATTAAATTGTTCGACAAGATACAATATTAAAGGGAAGTGGCAATGACTGCTTCATGACAGACCAGCAACATTCAGATATGAATTATCTAGCGGTAGGTTTTCTTATCATTTACGACAGAGGATTTCTATATTAAATTGGTGCAGCTAAAGGTACGTGATATGGCGATTTGGTAATATGTCAAATTCAAAATATGACGAGTCAGGAATATGATCAGTTAGGAAAGTGTCGTATGAGAAATATGACCAATTAGGATTTTGACGAATCAGAAACAAATGTTAGACTGATACAAAATAAAACTTTTTTTCAAATAGATGTTTCTATTGTGTCTGGTTATCCGACTATTCGGAGGTTAACAATGAAAGAAATGATAAGTGAGAATAATAATATAATAAATATTTTCGGATGTCACCAAAAAATCGATCTAATATCGTGTATAGTTCACCACACGAATCTCAAGTATTTCAAGATTTGAACACCCACAAACACGACTATTATCCCCTAAGGGTTAGTCAGAGACTAGGCAAAAGCAGTCCACTGTCATAGACCGCGCTTCACCAAATAGTGACTGCACTCAGCGTGACAGGTGAGCCCGTCGTCGCTATAAGCTATTGGATGGGTGTACAGTTCTAAGTCCATTTGTCCAGAGATGGGTTGTTTAGCATTATTTTAATTTTTTTTTGGTATTTTCCCTCTTTTTACATCCCCCTGACTTGGTTTCAAGTTTTTTTTTCTATGTACATTCGACCTCAACAGTTTTATTATATGTAAAGATTATTATACACGAAATAGATTCTACATATCGATGAACCAGTGCGAACGAGCCTTTAGAAGCGTGAGAATCTATCCACAAATTCGTATGTGAGGAAATGGATTTTTTACGTGAGTGACTTCACCTTACGGCGCTGGAATGATGAATGTTGAAGAAATCTTCACGTGTATGATAATATAAAAATACACACACTGTGATCCTCCCCTCCCCTAGATACTTGTTATTATTATGTATTTTGAGTACAATATGACCTTCATAAATATCTTTTGCCATAACCATATTATACTGCCACACAATACGATGACGCATCGGACAACATTTCGGTCCACTTAAGCACACACAAGATATACTCAATCGGCATTATATAACGCTGTCGTATTTTAAGTTGGACAGTACTGTGTCGTATGGGATACTTAGGATGAAATACAGTGGAGCGGATACAACGGATGCAAATTAGGAAGTGCCCAGCCAGCTTCTCATATTGTTCGCAACCTACTGGGCGCAAATGTTTCTTATGTAAAACTTCAAGAAAGTAACGATGTCTCTGGAACTTTTGCTGAGTCCTTTCCATTTTTCGATTGGACGATAGAGGTCAATGGGCAAATAGTTATAGCAAAGTAAAGCAATGAAAAATGAGTATTTCGGACATTGTACATACACACATACATATAATCACCCCTAAGAGTTAGTCAGAGACTAGGCAAAAGCACCGCAATAACACTGCCATAGTCCGCGCTTCACCAAGCAGTGCCTGCACTCAGCGTGACTGGTGATGAGTGAAAATCGTCAAAATTTTACATTATTATGCATTTTACAAATAAATATTTTATTATAAATTATTTTAAAATTTGAGTATTAAATTAAACCATTGTATTAAAGTTCATCACCGCGAGCGCTTGTAGCAAGTACATCCACAGCACAGCACAAGTACATCGTTGACTGTGGTTGTAATCAATACGCGCGGCCGGATTCCGAGAGTAAGGCTTTTCATGAGAAGAACCCGGTAAGAAACTCATGAGCCACTTTTTTAAATAGCCAATCATAACAAAACGTACAACTTTCAAAAGTCAACATTTTACATTATCAAACATCGCAAGGTTCATCACAGTCTTCCAAACTATGGGGATGAATATGATGTAACTTCTGTTCTGGCTGTTAAAGTTTTAGTTTGGGTTACAGAGAGGTTATCGCATAGCACATAGTAGCGACAATAGGCTTGCCCCCTATAATATGTTGTTGGTTTTAATGAGCTTGGAAAATAGCCAAAGATACCAATGGAATACACCTATAAACCGGCCGAAACGAAATGCACACAACAACTTGAAATACTTAAGACCATCTAAGACTGGAAGCATTCACCACACAAAGGTGGAGCTCCAACAACCTTTCGGCTACACTTTGAGGGAAGTTTCATAGGTACGCTGCTTGCCAGCACTGGCCAACAGCGCCGGCGAGATTTCCATACATTTAGACGTATAAGCGCGTGCGTTTGGCTGTGAAAAGATGTCAGTAGCTCCGTGTAATTGTAAGCACGCGTGTGGCCGGCGCTGGCGGCTAGCATGGCTATGACACCACCCTGAATGTGGCGTAAGTACAAAGCCTAAACTACTGTTCTATTATGTTGATCATGAATATAAAAGGATACAGTGATGAAAATGTTAATTAAATAACGTTTGTTTCTCAGAAAAACCGCTTTAAAATACCAGGAAGCGTTTGACCTTTCCGCGTCGCTTGTTAGTTAAATTCGTTGCATTAATCGTAGTGTGGGCGATAGAAAATAACACAACCCTTTGACTGATAAAGAAAAACAAGAAAATCAATATTACTGGCAGCGGTAGCGGAGGCGGGAAAACGCACGAAATGATCAACAAACCGTTTTTTACAGACTTCAAAAACAGAAGGTTTTTTTTGTTTTTTTTTTTTCCATCGCTACTGATGCTTTATCATATCATGTATATATGTATTTCCAGTTCGTTTCTCTCGACATTTTTATTCTCTCCTGATAAATGTATGATAATATCCAGTCTCTTAGTAAAAACAAATTAATAAATCGAATTACTGCGCCGTCATCAGATATTATCCAGAGAGAATGTTACACAATTATGTACATAATTGTAGTTTGTTTTCCGAAGTCCCATATCACTTATCTTCGGGGTAAGCATTGAATATTTCATTTACCGTACAATATGTGCTTAACTGATTCTTATCAAAGACATGTTTATTTAATATGCGTATTTAATATCATAATAGAATTTTCTGTCATACAAAGCATGTGCTCGTGTTTACTGTTTGTGAAAATATAGATTTGTGTACGTGTGTAATATACTTTAATAATAAAAATAATAATATGTCTTTAACCCATACAAATCTCTACAAAAGTAAACTGGATGATAAAAGATCATTTACACGTTAATCGATTAAGAGATAATAGTAACATCGACGTACAGTCGAGTGCAAAAACATGTATACACATTTTAGAGGTAACAATCATTATTGCCTTCTAATAAGTCAATTGTAACATTGCATTTTTTTTTATTATTTAAATATGGCCTACGAGATGAGAGAACGGTATCGAGTTGGTCATGCAACATTTTCCAAATTTTCTCGAAAATATTGCATGACCAACTCGATATCGTTCTCTCATCTCGTAGGCCGCGCCTGCCCGGGCGATCGTCTATTGTTTATCTTTTTTCCACGTATATGGCTTCGAGATGAGAGAATTGAGCCAATTAAAAGAATTTGAAATTAATTATTTTTTCAATTTAAATAATAAAAAAAAATGCAATGTTACACATTTACTGTCAAAAGTAGTTTCATGACTTTGGAGTCAACTGTCCCGTTCACTAAAACACAGAAGAGCCAGCGATCTATATCGTTGTAAAAGACCTGCAACGTTGTGACGCTAACTCACACACTTGCAAGGGAAACGCGTCGAATATCTCTCATAGGGTTTATACCGCGTAAACACAGACTTCGAGGAGACGGTGACGTAGACGAACGAGCCCCGAGCCAGCCAGTGCGTCGTCGTGCTGCGCCGGTAACCCAATTGGCGCCAACTCTTCTTGAAATGTTAATTTTATGGTTACACTATGGTCCCGACACGACACTTGCTCGGCTATTGGAGGGTCTTGGACAATTTGGTAAGAGCCACCTTTTGTCTTTGAGTGGTCGTGATCTATGAATTGTTTTGATGTTTTGGACCCAGATACTTTTAGATAGAAAAAAACTCTAAAGGTCAAATGTGTGTACATAGAAAAAAATGCTTAAAATCATGCCAGGGGCATGTAAAAAGAGGGAAAAAACAAAAAAAAAGATTTTTTATTTTCTTGTTTCTCTGTCTGTTTGTCTTTTGTACGGGCTAATCTCCGAAATGGCTCGACTGATTTGCATAGTGATACCTTATATCCCTGTCAACATCTTAGATATTTTTTATTCCGGAAAATCAAATGGTTCCCGTGGGATAGTTAAAAAAACCAGTAACCGCAAACGAAGTCGCGGGCAACAGTTAGTTATACAATAAATCTTTCTCTTGAGTCACTCTATCTATTAAAAAAACCGCATTAAATTCCGTTAGTTTGAAAGAGAAGCATACATTGAAGTTAACAGCACAAAGGCTTGATCATCCATTGAGAAAAATGCTTTTCAATATTCACGGAGCCACGTCTACGTCTTATTTCTTTTCTATACGTATTTTCTTATAATAAAGGTATTCCAGCCTGTAAACAGGTGGATAGTCTGATTGGCATCATTTACGACTACGCCTTACCGACTGTAACTAAACACGTTACACCAATAAAAATAGAGCTTAAAATCCTTTGACCAGTTTTCAAGCGTAAACGTAAGATATTTTATAATATCAGTTCAAACACCCCCACATACGAGTATATCGGCCTGTCACAAAATACTCACCGGTACGACACGTTCTTAGAAATAAAATCATCCTAAAGAATTTTCGGATATATTTTCCCCCAGTGATATGGTTTATCTTTTTCAAATAGCAAACATAATTTTTATTTATATATGTGGCACATTCATGTTATTTGAATTTCAAAGGTAGAAATAACATGTACGCAAAGTATCATGTGAAATAATGTCTCATATAAAAAATATGAAATGCAAATTTGGTACATATTTTAATAACCTTACATTTGTACTAGACCTCGGTAGGGTTTTTATACGTATGTTTGTATATACAGCGCCAAGTCATCCTCTAAATGTTACCCTTCAAACCGGAACACAAGAATACAGAATACCGTTTTATGACTCCAAAGGGTAAAGGTAATGGAGGTACTCGAAGACGACTTATTACCACATATGAGTACAGTACCCCAATACGACTATAAATATAACCGATCGTTCCCGAATCGTTACAATTGCGTTTGAAGAAAGAATGCTTAGCAGAATAAACATTGATGATTGAAATGTAAGCTTTTGCTATAAGTTTTTGATTTATGTAAAATAGCAAACCGAATGGAACCGAATGAAACCGAAGGCAACCGAAACGCACGGTTGCGTTTTGCTAGCAGAATACCAATAACGTTTAAACATAAGCGTTCCTCATGCGTGCATGTAGTATTTTAAAGATCTAACTCAGGTTGACAGGTCTAAATCAGGGTGACGTAGTTTTCGCCATCTTGGGTGAAAACTTTTTTCATACAAAATCGTTGGTTCTGTATGAAAGCCGTCCACCCAAGATGCACTACTCAAAAAAGAATGTTTTCATACTAAACGCGCCTGTCGTTACCTCCGATTACTCTAACCTCCTTGCTTAGTGCAGAGGCTCCTTCAGCCAAGACTTACAAGTCTGTGTTCTATTATTTAAAAAACTCAAAGCGTTTTCCCAAATAGTTACAGAATAATGGATACTGTATAAAACTGGCTCGCTCCAAGCCGCAAGAATATTCGAGATTAATTGCTTTTGAAGAATTTTAATTGGGACGCCACTTTGATGCCTCCGACTGCGAAAGCCGTTACGGCAAACTCCTCAAAACCAACTCATCGCAGAATTCTGAGTAATTTAATTGTGCAAAATGCACTCCTTAAATAACGGTTTTGAATTAACTCTAAGGATAATTGAATTAGCTGGAAAACTGTTGAGACGATAAGCTTTAAATGTTTTATTGTGAGCGTTGGAGTCAAGAATCCCGAATAGCATTTCGGAATGCCATGGATATTCGGGAAATATATGACGATTTCGTACCTTGTCATTCTATTGTTTTAAGTTAAGTTTAACGTAAAGTTTGCTTTGTGGACTAGATTATTGTGATATGATAATGTGACAAGATACTAAAACCGTTCATTATTTATTTTTGCTGGTGACTAAACTGAACCTATAAGTTTATTAGAAAAAAAAGCACCATTTACAAAAATTGCAGAGTTAATACATGTAGAGTAGCTACAAATAATACGTACTTAATGCAAAAAAATGTCTACGCTTTCTACGCTAGGCTAGGCCTGTACTGTAAAATATATTTTGCCACTGGTTACAATAATTTAACTTAAAAAATACGACATCGTCAGTTAACACACTGTTATTTTAATTTTAATTAATAATATTAAAGAAATATTTGAATGAGTTTATTATTACTACAACATTAATTAGGTATTGCTACTATCAAAGGATAAGTAAAAATTGTTTCTAACGAAAATGAGTCTTGTTTCTTGAAATAAATGATTATTATTATTTCACATACATACATACATACATAAGGTCTAGCTTTTTCTCACAGGCGTAGGCAAAGATTACATCCTTCCAAGTGGAACGATCGCTGCATTTTATTTTCGCTTCGATCCCTGCATATTGCTTTCGCTTCATCAACTCTCATTATACTCCTATTTGATAATTATGGATGTGTGTGTGTTGTGTATGTTATTTGTATGTATTACGAAATTATATGCTCGACATAACTTTGATTTGTGAATAGGTTAACCATGTGGAAACTTTTAACAGGTTTTCTATATCGCCATAAGAAGGTGCCAAGCCACTGATACAATGTTTATGAGTTCAAGTGGATGGAGAATAGAATGGGTGAAGTAAGTTGCTATACTTTCTAATATAAATGCTATTTATTCTTGGGACAGGTATCTTAAATATGCGGTTAGTCAGCATTGTTTTGTAACTATCAGTTTGAATGATCAGACTATGCTATTCAAATCGCCCTCAGGAAAAATAAACCACGAACAGTGAGGAATTTATCACTCTGTATGAATCAAGGGTAGGGTATCTAGAAAGAAACTAAGAAAAATGTTTATTTGGCAATTATAAAAAAAGAAATAATAATACATGTCATTACAAAATAAATTTTAATTTACATATAGCAAATTGGTCTCCACTTAGCATGTGTCAAGGCAATAACCGCGACGCTGGTCTTCCGTGGATGCCAAATAATAACAAATATAAAACTAAATTGAAATATAAACAAAAATTATTACACAATAAATGTTCAATTTATGTCAAATGTGCGACTATATGTTGCGAATATAATGCTTGATTATAGGTATAGGTTTCCGTAGTAACACTTTGTTGACGGATCTTTGTGTTCTCTCCAATGATATCAAATTGGTAGTCGTCGCCCTACCTCATGTAGCAATGCAGTACGTGATGATGGGTTGACAAATTGCAGTATAGACCGTCTTTAAGAGATTGACATCAGCTGCTTTACGCAGGTTTTTGATGATGTAGGTAGTTTTACGCACCCTTTTGGCAGTTGCATCAATGTGTGATTTAAAGGAAAGTTTCTCATCCAGGTATCAATCCCACATAATTTATTGTGGAAGATCTAGTAATGCTGCCACATCCACAGCGTGGGTGAGTATGCGTATTGTGTGGTCAACAAGCATGGATCCTAATACCATTAAAAGAGGGTGAGGTCGCCAAAGTTTTGTAGAAAGAGAAGAATATTGTTTTTTTTCAAATTGACAGTTAGCAGGTTTCTTTGTAGCCGGCAGTGATCACTCTCATTCCTTCCTCAACACGTTGTACGACTCTCTTCCAAGTGGTATAATAATTGCTGTGACATCAGCATAACAGTTAATCTTAGCGTTCATTAAGCCAGAGAATCAGATATCATCATTGATATAGTGAATGAAGAGCGTCGGGCCGAGTATGCTGCCCTGTGGAACTCCATATTCCACTGGCTTCGGCGTACTTTGGTATTCCCCTAAACACACTGACAGCGACCAGTTAAGTAGCTTTAAAACCAATTTAGTCGAGCCCCGCGAATACCCAAACTTCCAATTTTCTAGCTTAATGCTCGTCACTAAGCACGCACACGACAAACTTTAAGCACACAGGTATTCCTATTCCTACACAGAGACATTTTTATCGGTACATATCAAGTTGACGTTCGATAATCATTTAATTCTTTGATCATATAATTTTAGTTAGAGGTGAAACGCCTTGATTACACCTCTTGCTCGTTAGATACTTAATGAGTTTATGGAATTAAAAAAAAATTATGTTAAAAATGTCGACCTCCGTAGTTGAAATGCTTTAAACAATAATAATCAAAGTTATTGTAATTATTATTCAAGTTATTAGTAAAAATACAGAAAAAAAAAATTTTAGAAACTCCAAATCAATAAATTTTACTTCTAACTCTGGAGGCTAATAGGAAAAAGAGTTTGTTATTTCGTAGCCTGATTTCATAAAAAGAAATAAATTACAGTACCTCCGTTAATTATCTCCGCGTAACTGGAATCAAAGTTTAATTAAAAAATAATTATTTTACCCTTGTCTGTACAATGTTCACTTCGGATCTTTTCTTTGATTTATAAAACATTGCAATTGTTAGTTATTCGACTCAGAAACGCTGATTTTAAGCCAAAGGTTGCTAAGGAAAAATTCATCGCCTTCATATCAGTTTAGTGACGCACGATTGCTGAAGGTACCCCCTCTCAAGGATCTCCACGACGATCGATGCTACGCGGCCCGCATCCAGCGACTTCCTGTGACCTTCACCAGAATGTTGGTCCACCTTGTGACTAGCCTACCAACATTTCACTTCCTGGTTGTTAAGAACCTTTCCGCTCCAAGAATGGTAATGGTGGTTGAATGTCAACTGTATTGGACTCAGATATTTAGTAGGCGCTATACACTGTTGCTACTAAATGATAAAATATTTTTCAAAAACATTTATGAAGTACTTTCCATGTTGCATGTAAACTAAGGAGCCACATGGAACACCATGTGGCTCCTCAATTCTGATGTATAGATTGAGGAGCCAATTTCACTTTGATATAACTTTTTAAGTATTATACTACAAGACGCAGGGTTGAACCTACTTTATTTTTTAAAGTACTACTAAATGTTACATTAATTTCATTAGGATACAAAGGTGGCTCCTCAATTCATAATAATAAGACAAGTAGGCTTCACTTATATCATAGATATAACCATAGACTTCTCTTGTAGTAATGACAGTTTTAATATTACTATGATAGCTTTGGCCAACGTAATTCCATGTACATTTAGTAACAGTAATCATCATTCAGTTTGCTCTACCATTGTTTTTTTAATATATTACACCTGTTGCCCCGTAGTTACCGGTTGAGGTGTTAACGCCCACTCGCCTAACATTTATATGTTCCTAGTAACTAGGACGAGTCTATTGCTTTTCAAAGGGCACCATGAAAGGAGTTTAATTTTACTTTGTTACTGGTCTATATTTCAAGTCCAGAGAAACGATTTCGAGGTTCAGCTATTCATGTATCTGTCATTCATAAGTGATTTTCACTGCCAGCACATTTACCTACAATGCTTCATAATATAACGTAGGTTCAAAGAGACGCCAGTCCCTAAAATATTTATTTCTATAACGTAGGATCAAAGATAGCCTAGACGCCAAGAGCATTCATGCTGACAAGCCGAGTGATGCCGTCGCCTCACCAGCTACACTCTCTCATCTGGACTCTTCTCTTATCAACATCATATAGAAAGGAACAAAGAAATACATTTCTTCATGCAGTCACAAATAGAGAAAATTAATTTACACCCGATTAAAGGTATGTATCTTGTCTTGCGACTGCAAACGAACAGGTTGTCAGTTCAGCATGTGCCATGACGAAGTTGAAGTTATTAGTCTAGATATTGAAATGGGACTCCAGAGGATAAATATTCGAAGTTAGGTCCTCAAAGAGCGGAAGCTAGGACCACTAAGTAAAGATGGAGGAGTAGGACAAGGTGAAGGTGATCCATTCGGTCCTAATTTCCACCTCGGCAATCCAAACATCAGCATCTTACTAATGTAGGTCATCTCGTCGTCTTCAGCTTATATACGTCCCACTGCTGGGCACAGGCCTTCATCAAGAAAAAGAACATGAGGAGTATGGGCCGTAACGTCACCACGCTGGCCCAATACGGATTGGTATATGCACTGATGTAGGTATAAATAGATCGTTTGGTGGATTTTCTAACAAATTGTGCTGTCCTGTCGCACACGCTGATGTTTGATGTACGTCTTGCATTGCACGGTTACAAGAAATAATTTTCTGATGAAATAAGCGCACCCTCATAAGAAATGTTTTGTTAGTTCAATAGTAAAAGGTTTGTATTTTATATTGCATACATATTGCATAAATACAATGAAACCTTTACGTGTGTCCGCAGTTGGCGTGTACAATTCTTTACATTCGAAGTAATTCCATTTCCTTTTAACTGCCCGCGTATTTCACTGGAAGAATTGCAATAATGCTAATCGCATACATACCGTTAGCATTAATTATGGAATAGTAACGAATTTCAGGGTCAATTCAGTTAGGACTGGTCACAAAGGATCGCAGACGG
Organism: Parapoynx stratiotata; assembly: GCA_910589355.1. NCBI lineage: Eukaryota > Metazoa > Arthropoda > Insecta > Lepidoptera > Crambidae > Parapoynx > Parapoynx stratiotata. The sequence continues at coordinate 1,029,134 of OU342468.1, read as the reverse complement.
GTCTTAAGGGATCCTCCGCACAAATAGCTACAATTGATTCTTGGATTGCTTTGATAACTTATTCAGAATTCAATTCAAGTTTCAGAACATTGTCCAGTCCGAGTTTTGGAACTAAATGTCGAAAAACATTAAGTTATATAACAACACATTGAGATAGTGTGGTGGTATGTACTCGTAGCCTATAGCCTTACTCAATAATATAACTATTTAACACTGAAAGGTTTTTTCAAATTGGAACAGTAGTCTCAATTGGTGAAATTGAAAATTTACTCCTACTCTATTATGAGAAGCAAAGTTCATAGTGACGTATATTTGTCCTTGACTTTTCTGAGAGGCGTTATTTTAATAATTTTAACATTCACCCGCATGGCACCCGTTCTTATGGGAATATCGGGATAAAAGGTAGCCTTTGTGTACCATATTTCAGTTAAATTGGATCAGTAGTTTAACGTGAAAGCGAGACAGACAGACAGAGTTCCTTTCGCATTTATAATATTAGTATGGTTTGCATTTATAATACTTAGGGTGTAGGTACATACATTACTTTTGTTGAAATATTTTAACTGAGATTAGATTAAAAGTGTACGTAAATGTAACACTTAATTGTTATAAATATTTTAATGTTAATTACTGTTCTTCTATTCATTCTTCTTTAAATAAACATCTTGTCTAAGCTTTCTCAAGTGTTTATGCTATAGTTGTAGCGCTAAAGCCAGTCGTAGCACAAGTAAAGCGCCGTAGCAATAATGTATTCAAAAAATCTGCTGAAAGAACATTTCATTTCAAACTTCTTTTATGGTTTGCTAACCTAAGCCTGTATGTGCTACATATGCAATGGCCGTAGCAGCTGCACGTAGCATTGACACCTGCCGTAGCATAAGTACGGTGCTGCTTAAAGTAGGTATGCGGTATATTGAATGAATATTATGGCCATTGAAACTTTTTTGCGACTTTTTTATTTTTCTTACATCTTGCTCTTTCGGCGATATGGTGATAAGGTTTTACATAATAAGGTAAGAAACATTCTCTAAATTCTCTAAATCTGACTACGTACTTCTTTTTTCTCCTATAAAGATAAAACGGCAACAGTACTTTTTGATATTAATAGTTAATGTTATTTTTGTTATTTAGTCGAAGGTTTTTTGCCTGATACACCTACATACTTAACACGATGTCGATTTATTGCATACGTCCATTCAGTTTAATTAAGATCACCAAGTAAATTTCAAATTGACGCCTAAAGTCGTCGTCGCGCGGTCGCTTACGTAAGCACTCAGCAGACGAGCAGAGGCGTCAAAGGCACTTTCTAACCCTGGACAGTTCTACCCGATTTGTGGTTTATAACGGGATGTAATCAATTGAGCAGCCATTAAATAATTTGGTCAGCAAACAAATATTTTGTCAGCGATATAATTTATTGGTAAGCAAAATAATTATTTGGGCGGAAAAAAAAAACTAGGAAAAGGATTAATGAAGGATCAAGGATCGATTCCCAGGACATGTATTCTGATAGAAATCAGGTTTAGGTTAATTCTTTATGACCCTTATAAACTAACTAATATAGGTCCTTACCTATGAAATTAGTGTTTTGTATGGAGATTTTGTGATGTCTGCATTTTACATACTAACATTTTATCAGTTTTCTTCACAACGACATATCCAGAGATAATAATATTTGGCATGTATCATTAGACAAGCTTTAGCAATATGTGTGTGAACACGCTTGAAAAAAATAATTCATCGTTTTTATGTTAATGCAAATCAAATGACGTATTTGGGAGGCAGTTAAAAATAATTGTATTGTGTCCAATTTTAACACAATAAAACTTACAAAAAATTATCAAATTAAATAATACGAGCTCAAATATATGGTCTATCTTTAGAAGAGGCAATTATTTTATAAGAATGTTCTGAAATTTAATATACAGAATAATAACACCAATTTCATAGGTAAGGACCCAATATTTGTGTCAAAAAAAAATTATATTTAGAAGCAGAGAAAACATTTCCAGTTGCTGACCAATTAGTTATTTTGGTGACAAACTTAGAAATATTTGCTGACCAATTGTGTTTTTTTTTGCTGACGAAAATTCGAATATCTTGAAACCGTTTAAATAGCTCCCGTTTTTAACTGTACGCAAACATGACCCGACCTATCCAGCTCCCTTCGCCACCTCGAGTCGTATTTATGTTTAACCACGCCGCCAATATCTTTGTATGTTGATTCACTCATGTGATTCGATAGTAACGCAAAATTCAGTTGAGACCCCAATAACGCTATTTGGGTTCCAAATTTGAATCCTAAATTAATTTACAGGCTCGCAAAGATTTACTTTTATCCAAGCACAAATGCCGTATCTCATGATATGGATAATTTAAATAGAATTTAGATCTATTCAAACTTGACATTGAAAAAATTACATAAGATTGATTCAATTTTATTCATCGAAATTTGCCTAATTCTATATTTTTCTCCCTATTTTTATTTGAGAGTTATTGGTGTACCTGAATGAATTAAAAAAAATTAACAGACGAAGGACATAATCAATCTACATTAAATTATTTGTAAATATTTACATATTTTTCAAAATTCCAATTTATAAAAAGAATATGGAAATTAATGAAGAAATTAAACTTTACATTATTAGGAATACAATGAAATACAATAATTGTTATTATTATAGTGATAAGGCTTCGTGGCTAATAAAAACAATAACAATAGAAAGCCCACAGAGACTAAAGCCGGTCCACCGGATAGTTGTCCGGACAACACCTAAAGGCATATCCGGGTTCTAGGTAGCAGCAACACCGCTATGTTACTCAATGTATTAGTACCCAACCTCACAATATACTTGCCTCCGTATAACGATAGCAATAAGAGTGAAATTCCTATGATAGCGGAATCATACCTGGTACTAAATTAGGTGAATTGTTTGTTGACCCAAGAGACTACCGTAATAGATTAGGTGCACACGCATCTCTGTATAACGCGTGACTTAATTACATGAGTGTATAAAACGGTATGTTACGTGAGTCGTCTAGAACGTTCCGGCATCTAGCCGTACGTAGACATGAGCCATCTCACATGGCGGCTCACGGCAAATGCTGAGCGGTGCACTAATTGGGCACACTGTATTTTTTAAGCTATTGCATAGCTTCTATCGCGGGCCTTGAGCGCGGGGACCGAATCCAGAAATTCCGTAACGAAAAAACCTCACGCTCCCCACTCCGATGCGCAAGGAGGTGTGGCTTGAAGGCCGTGCATCGTCTAACGTCGTTTCAGTTCGGCAGTCTTCGACACGGCGTTGTGTGCGTGAATATGAATGAACAAAGTGCATTTATTATTAATGAAGAAAGTCACCAAAAAAAATAATGAAAGAAAATTATTTATTTAATAATAGAAAAATTTGTTTTCTTATCGGTCACCACGCTCAAAAAGTGTAACTTGAATTAATATCAAAGAAAAAGAAATACTGCATGAATAAAATAAATAAATAAAAATTATAATTGCATAAGTTGATACAAAATGCTATGCAATAGCTTTACCGCGGCAGTCCCCGAGTGCCACACGTCTTTTTTTTTTACTCTTTTTTATTGCCTTTTCACTTCTTGTAAATTGTTTTGTGTAATTTATATATTTATTGTGTACAGAAAAAACAAGAATGAAAATTACTCTATGATAAATAATGGTAAAATCAAATGCCGGATTATTTTCATCGTTTAGAACTACCTGCAATTATTCTGGTTCTACAGACTTAAACACATTTTGACGGCTTGTAGAAAAAAATATCATGTCATAAAGAAAAGGTTTGCCTAGATGCCGATTTGAAGACCCTCCGATAAAATCCATAATAACATTTTAATATAAGTATACCATCACCCGTACATTATGCCCACTGCTGGGCATAGGTTTGCCAACGTGTAGAAACACAAAAGGAAACATGGGTCGTAACAATGCAGAATGTTGGGTAAAAAATAGCCTCAATAGCGGGCGGCCCAATGGCTTAACGTGCCTTCCGAAGCACAGAGAAATTCTAAATCACATAGTTTTCGTCACCCATCCAAGGACTGATAATGGCAAAAGTATCTTTGTTTTCAATATCGAGAGCCATAGCGTACGAACCACTACGCTAACGAGCTCAGCAGTTTTTTTCAGTCCCCAAGTTTTTAAGCCTCTTTTTACGTTACAACTCAAATACACCACAACATGGTAGTCTGGTGACTCCGTCACTCCAGACAGACAAAGTCCCTTGGATCTCCTTCCGATCTTCAACTTGGAGATGTCATCGCGATAAACCAGATATGCCAACGTCTGGCGACCGATGCGGAGAAGTTTCAAAACAAATATAGTCTCTGTAGTATCTATAGCCTTGCAATTTCCTCTTGAAATGCCATCTCCTAAGGCTGGCAATCATTAAAGCTGTCTCAACTTTGGAGACCGCAGCACGAAACAGTAATGTTGAACACATGGCGTAGATTGGTGAGCCATGAAATCTCCTAGACCTGCGGTCTTCTGCCTTTGATTTTGCCCTGGCTTATCCGTTGCAGAAGTTCGTTCCATAATTTAGTTAAAAAAAAATTTGTTAACTATTTATTTCATCCTACACTTTTAACAGTTTTATCAGCAAGTGCTAGAGCTTAGAGTGCTTAAAATGGAAATGGTTATACCTTTTGTCGATGGAGAATCCTATTTATTAGCCTACCTAGACAGTAGGTGTGTGCGGATCTTGCTCAGTTACGTCCTGAGAATACCCATAAAACTCCCCGATATACTCATTCCTGCCCTCGGGAGTTACTCGGGATTTCCGAAGTAATTCTCAGAGCAACCACTTAAATCCCTGTAAATCCCAAGTAAATGTCACACTGAAAATTTGTAATTTAAATTACACGCGGAAGTAATTATATTTTTAGACCCGTCTTTGTAAACTCTTTCCGCCATTGAAACGATGTAATAAGTCTCTTTATTATTAGTCTTAATTGGCTGAAACGTCTCAAGAAGGCGCTACACCAGCGCCCACTCAAGCAAAAACATATAAAATATCAATTGTGGGCGTTTATTTCATAATTTAGGTATAATAGCAGAGAGTTGTTATTAATTAGCCTGATTGTACGTACATACATATAATCGCGGCTATTATCCCCTAAGGGTTAGTCAGAGACTAGGCAAAAGCACCGCAAAAGCAGTCCATTGCCATAGTCCGCGCTTCACCAGTAGTGAGTGCACTCAGCGTGACGGGTGAGCCCGTCGCCGCTACAAGCTATTGGACGGTTGTGCAGTTCTATGCCTGATTATTGTTATCGGTTAAATAGTTAAGTATACAGAGATAGATAACTTAGTATTGTGTACACCAAATAGGAGTTTATACAGTAAATTTCTTAAATCTAGTTGAAAAATACAGAACGCAGATGAAGAAGTACATTACAGAAGAAGGCAGAACTCGAGTCGAGTTGGAGAGTTACACTCGCGAGCGAGTATCGCAGACGCCTACAGTATAGCAGGTAGATGACGTCCGTAAATAAGAATTTATAAACAAAAGAAAAAGAATACTATCTAAATAAAACAAAAAATAAATCTGAAGATCAAATAGGACGTTTGCGTAATTGCTTATTGTTGTTTAAAAGCCGAGTTTCAAAATATCAGCGTAGTTTGATTTACCAATTATAACTATTAGAAAATCAACATTTACTGACAGCAAATGACGTGTCAGCCAGACTGCTGCTTATCGCTAAAATATTCTAGCAATTAAAATAATAAAATCATACCATGCAATCATTAAAATAGGCCTGTTGCAATAAAAAAATAAATGGAATAGTAAATATTCATTACAAAGTGATCCTATTTTCAGATTCGACAGTTAATAACGAAGTAGATTGTCATTGTGTTTTTAAAAATAATGATAATAATCTTGATTATTGTGATAGCGTATATTAGTAACGTTTAATTAAATATGGCTTATTTAAGTTGCCCTCGGCAATTTCTTATCATAACACCCTTCTCAGGGAAGAAAGTGCGAAGGCGAAACAAAATCAAAGCCTGGATTCAGCTAAATCAACAAAAACTCATTAGGAATGGTATTGCCAAATTTGATCATGTTTTTGGCATTGTTATATTTGAAAATAACAATGAAAGATCATCTATTATTGCATAATTAGGTATAAGTTACTCCATCTCTTTAACAAGAAATCTTGTTGGTATTAAGGGCGATATTGTTCCAGGTGGCTCAGTACTTGGCCTTAAGGAGAATGGAGGGTGGAAGGAGACTCTTTGCTATTAATGGGCTTTTCTCTGGCTATTTTTTCTTTGTTTCTATTTTTAAACTAACAAGCTGTCTCTTTTTTTTCATTGGTTTTGATCTCCGATTTTATTTCTACCAGAGTCAACGTCTGGAGCAGTTGACTCGACGCAAATTATTAATAAATATTATTAAAAATAACAATAATAAGTGATGATAATAAATTTTTAATACGAGTAAATAATCTGTAACGATATTAATTGTTCAAGTTTCAATTAGTTTACGAAGGCACTGTTGTAAGTAGCCTTTGATAATATCTTTAAGTTTTATATGGAGTGATTTGTGAAATTTGCCTTTTTATAAATTATTTCAGTGTGCCTTAGTTTTTATCCAATAATATTCAAAAATAAGTGACGTCAGAAGTCTTATTAATCTCCGGCATCCTCACGTCTCAACCCTAAGAGCGCTTTCCCACTACGACCGATCCGAATCCGTGAAAATAAGCCGTAGAACTATTTCTATGGTTCATTACGCACTACATCCGATCTCCGTCATCCGATTTCTTTCCGTCATTCTATAATCTCCATTTCGGAAAAAAGTTTTGACGGACCGAAATAGCCATAGTATTATTTGTATTGGTCCAAGGGCTACTACCTACTACCTATTTACATACGTACATATTTTTTGTATTATTCTGAAAGGTTATAACATTGGAAAGAGCTAGTTCAGGGTAATATTTATGTTCTTAATTTAAAATTAGGAAGGAGATTCGTTTTCCATAAAAGTGTAATTAATGGACATTACATTAAAATACAAAAATAAAGTGTGTTTAGAGTTAGACAAGTTTAAAAAGAAATAAAACGTCAATTTTATATTAGACGCTTACCCGCGGACGCGGTAAGCAGAACAGGTTCCATGCAAACCTGGCGTTTTCTATGGACAAACGCTGAATGTAGCTGAACAAGTGTGAGTAGTCCCTTACTGACAGCTCGAGCCGCAACACCCAAACAAAACACAGTTGGAAAAACAAGAAGACAGACGATAAAAAGAATAGAATTTTTTCCTTAGCACGCCATGCATTTTTACATCAACAGAACATCCATCACTTTTTTATCCCCTAAAGGGTTGGTCAAGGTATTTAAAATAAAAAACTAATTCATTTAAACTCCCTACTCCCAAGAATTACCAAAATTACGAAACCAAAACGGTGATATCTCCATCAGTATGCCTTGTTCATAAATAATATCCGATAAGGAATATTTACTCCATAAAATGAAGCTAGGAACGGAACTATAATATAGGTATGGATATGCCGTTTCATTTCTTCATCAAAGCAAAAGGTCGCGATAAAATTGAGGTATATTTAAATTAGAAGGGAAAGAAAACATGGGCAGGTATCTCTGCATCGCTCTTTCAAGGGAGTGCCTTTTATACCTTTTATACCGCTCTAATGGAATTTTCTCTGTCAAGGAAATCTGAAAAAGATTTTAGGGTGCCGTCAAAAATGTGTTTTATTTTTATCTTAGAACATCTTTGCAAGGGATCCGCTCAGTTCACAACAATTCCGTCACTGAATTTTCGAATTATTGGAAAAGTGATTCAATTGACAGACTATAGTGTTATTAGAACAAAGATGTTACTAGTTACATTTACACGGTGAATTAAAAATAAAATAAATTAATTATTTATTTTACCCTATACATTTGCTTTTATTATCGCCCTCATATTGCATCTTCTTTACAGCCCAATTGGAAGAAGTTATTTACAAAATGTTTTATTATAAATTCTATATCACTACACAGTACAGTAGTCATTACCTATCATTAAAAAAAATATCCTTTGATATCCTGACTGTCACCTTGTCAAACTTTGTAAGTCAGGTAACCAGCATCCGCAGTATCAAGATGAAAGCGATCGCGGTTTTGGTTATGATTTCACAGCTGATATTGAATATAATGACAAAGCCATTTGGAAATTCCATCATTTTAAAAACATTTCTCAAATATTGGGTCCTTACCTATGAAATTGGTGTTTTTATTCTGTCTTAGCAATTTGTCCGTAACTATTAAGTTTCAGAACATTCTTATAAAATAATTGCGACTTCTAAAAATAGACCATATATTTGAGCTCGTATTATTTAATTTGATAATTTTTTGTAAGTTTAATTGTGTTAAAATTAGACACAAAAACAATTATTTTTAACTGCCTCCCGAATACATCATTTGATTTGCATTAACATAAAAACGATGAATAATTTTTATCAAGCGTGTTCACACACATATTGCTAAAGCTTGTCTAATGAATAATGATACATGCCAAATATTATTATCTCTGTATTTGTCGTTGTGAAGAAAACTGATAAAATGTTAGTATGTAAAATGCAGACATCCCCAAAATCTCCATACAAAACACCGATTTCATAGGTAAAGACCTTATATAAAAAAATCTTTAATTAGAAGATGCAACCATTTCTACCCACGAACCCGCATTGGGCCATCGTGGTGGTGTTACAGCCCGTACTCCTCATGCGTTTGTTTCCATGAGGAAGGCTTGTGCCCAGCATTGGGACGTATAGAGGTTGAGGACGACGATACACTTTCATACTATACACTATTCTATAAACGCCACGCTACACGCTCCGCTCTACACCACACAGCCTACACTCACACACATGAATCAACGTGAGCGCATAGTTTGTTTACAGTCTTGAAACTTGTTTTCTCGTTAGGGAAAAAGCTCCGTGTCGCCGACTCGACGGAGAGCCGTTCAGAGAACACCGCGCAATCACACTCACCTACACGGCACGCAGATTTTTGAAATTAAACGAATATAACGTAGAAATAATATATATTGGGTCCTTACCTATGAAATTGTTTTTTTTTCTCTCTTAGTATTTTGTCTGTAACTACTAAGATTCAGAGTATTCCTAAAAAATAATTACCTCGTCTAAAAATAGACTATATTTTTGAGCTCATTTGATTTGTTTTGATTATTTGTGGTATGTTTAATTGTGTTAAAATTGGACACGGAGACAACTCTTTTTAAGTGCCTCCCGAATACATCATTTTATTTGCATTCACTTAAAAACGATAAATAATTTTTATGAAGTGTGATATTACACATATTACTAAAGCTTGTCTAATGATAGATGCCAAATATTATTATTTTTGGATTTGTCGTTGGGAAGAAAACTGAAAAATTTTTGTATGGAAAATGCAGAATTCCCCGAATTCTCCATATAAAACACCAATTTCATAGGTAAGGACCTAATAGAAATATAAATAAAAGCAACGCTTGTACGATATGAGCCGTGTGGTAGCGGCTCATTAAAAGTAAGCTACCAACCCATCTATTCCTTTCCCTCTTGTGTGTCGTAAAAGGCGACTTATGGACTTAGAATTGCACAACCATCCAATAGCTTATAGCGGCGATGGGCTCACCACCTGTCACGCACTCACGCAGAGTGCATGTGCAGTCACTGCTTGGTAAAGCGCAGACTATGGCAATGGAGTGCTTTTGCAGTCCTTTTGACTAGTCTCTGACTAACTCTTAGGGGATAATAGTCGTGATTATATGTATGTATGATGTAATGTTCTTAAAAAAACTGTCCATATTCGCAGCTATAATATATTGGGAAGTAATTGATTGGGCAGCCATTTAATTATTTGCTCAGTAACAAAAAGGTCCGCCGAATCATCATTTGGGCTGCAAACAAATATTTTGTCAGCATTATATTTTTTCGGGCGACAAAATAATAGTTTGGGCAGCAAAATAGTCAGTTGGGTTACAAAATCATTTTTTAAGGCAGCAATATATATGTTATCGGAAATGTATAAAATCTAGGAAAAGGATCAATTCCTAGGAAATGTATTCTGATAGATATTAGGTTAAGGTTTTATTTTACCGTAAAAAACAATATTTGTGTCGTCAAAACACATCATCAAACAATAAGACAGCAGAGAACACATTTGAGTAGCTACCCAATTAGTTATTTTACTGACAAATTTGAAATACTTTCTGTCCATACGTTGCTGGCCAATCAGTTATTTTATCTAATCAATTGTATTTTATGTTGACCAAATTTTTTTTTTTTTTTTTTTTTTTATAAATATCTTCAGACATTCACATCTTTCAACTAGCCCCATTTTAAGCAACTAATGCTGCTTGTGTTACGGACACTAGATGACGGATAAATATATTTAATAGATAAATACATATAAATATTCTGAATATATATAAACATCCAAGACTGGACAACAAATGCCTGAAAATTCATTACTCAAACATTTGCCCCCACCGGGGATCGAACCCAGAACCTCTCGAGATGGCGACGCCTTGGTACCGGCGTACAGACCACTCGGCCACGGAGGTCGTCAATTGGAATATATTTTGCAATGTCGTCACCAAACTATGTTGATATTTATGAAGGCGTGAGTTGTTAACTACAACAGTTATATAATAGCTTCCGTGTGTGATAGCTTACTATACGATAATGATAATATCTATTAATACGGCATTAATATACAGGATGGAACATATTTGTGTACCCAGTAAGGGAAATAGGTATCTTAAATATTTAAAATAGCTTAATTTACATCATTTCTTGAAGATATCTTGTACGAAATTCTAGTGTAGACCTTAACATTTCTGGGAGAATTTTTATTTTGAATAATAATTGTTTTGGTTATTAAAATAAAAAGCGAATTTTTTTAATCTTAAGCAGGTTCGATTCCCGGTTCGAGTAAGCTTTTCTGAAAAACTGAGAATGTAGTTTTGTTTTTTTTTTTAAATAAAATTATGTTTCATCATCATCGACATTTTTCCGTACGCTGCTAGTCTCTTCTTATGCACTCAACAGCTCTCTATCCTCGGCCACCATCTTGCAGCCCACTCAAGCCAACCTTCGAATATCAACCTGGCGTCAGTTCTATGGCTCATGTGACCAGCCCACTACCACTTCAGTTTGCTAATTCGGTGAGCTATGTCGGTTGGCTATGAGGAGCTCGGTGGCGGAGTGGTCAGTGCGCTTTGGCTTCGATCGAAAACAAAACTACCTTCGCCATGGTCAGGCCGTGGATGGGTGACCAAGACTTTGTGATCTCGAGCTCCTCCGTGCTTCGGAAAGCACATTAAGCCGTTGGTCCCAGCCGCATTTGTGACCGTTTCTACCCACCAACCCGCATTAGGCCAGCGTGGTGGTGTTACGGCCCTTACTCCTCATGTGTTTCTCCATGAGGAAGGCCTGTCCCAGCAGTGGGACGTATAAAGGCTGATCACGACGATGTGGGATACTTTACTTCTCTGACGGATGACATCATTTCTGATACAGTTCTTCAGAGACACTTCGAGCATAGCCTTTTCCATAGCTCGCTGAGTGACCTTGAATCGGTGGACTAGTCAAGCCGTGAGTGTCCACGTCTCGGCACCGTAGGGTTATGACTGGAAGGATGCACTGGTCGAAAACTTTGAGACATTGAGCGATAGATGATGAAAAGACGCAATAAAGCGGAATGCAAGTGTTCCTTTATGTAGATTAAGCAATTTTAAATGATTAAGGTACTTTCTACGTCTGTGTGTGGGTAAGGTACTACGTCTGTGGTCGCCTTAACTATTATACGAAAGCTTACTGTTACGTCACAATCGAAGTAAAACTAATTGAATGTAACGCGTGTTTGATGTCAGATAGTTTCTCCAATGTGGGTTTCAGGGAACAGGTGGGAGGAGCTAATAATTGCCACCGATAGCGATATTTTGTGGCTCAGTGTTTGGGTTGACATTTTAGACTTTATCATTACGCGAAGAATAATAAGGTAAACGCGGGATTACCGCGGTAGTCAAAAATCTGCAGGTATTACCGAGGTTTGTAATATTATTGCAGTTTTATGCAACTTTTCATGAACAATCGATTTTTTTAATATGCAAAAACCTAAGCTGTAGTTTCTCTTTGATTGCAGTTACTTTGTGGAAACATAATATATTTGAGACCTTTGCGATGTGGCAAATGTCTTTTGTAATCATTTTAAAATTGATAAAAAAATATTAAAAACAAAATAATTATGCTTTACGTTTATTCACAATATTTAATACTCTAATGCTCTATATTGTAATTGAAAAATTTTACAAATTCATGGTAAAAACGATGTTTGCAAGGGAGGACTTATTCACTAATAGGAATGTCTTCCAGTCAACCCATAAACCCATGAACCCATTCTATAGTCTGAATAATTTAATAGGTGCATTTTGACAGTTGTTTGTAGTGATATCAATCGATTCCCATACCAATGTAAATGGTCCATAAAGCTCATCTGTCAAAATGCACCTATTAAACTGCCCAAAATGTTGTGCGATGAAAATAAGACAGAACTAGAATTATGATTTAAAACTATAAAGGCGTGGTGGAAATTTTAACAACAAAACTGTTTCATCCGCGATAGTGTTATTGAACCACTTTAGTTTTAGTAGAATGTAATGTGTAACGCGTTTCCTTGTGTTGTGAGTGTTTGTGGGAAACGATTCGTGTGACGTCATCAGTACCTATCGATGAATCGACAAGTAAGGGAAACGCAAGTCATCGTATTTACGCCGAACTTCCCGGGAGTATTTGGTTGCTCGTAGTTATTTACGATAATTATTAGAGTGGAAAATACCATCGACGACTTTTTACCTACATACATACTAGTACATTATGATACAAGTGTGGTAAGTTGAAAATTACAGCCGAGGCAATATTGCTAGCCCGAGCCTTACGTGAGAACTATAAGAAGGCAGAGGCTGTAATTATCAAACCGCACGTATATCATTCGACGTTTTATAACACATTTGCGAGGAAATAAATAAAACTCACTAATAAACCCTCATCACTTGTTAAAGCTGTTATAAAAATTTGAACAATTTGTAAATGAAATTAAAGAATTAAATGTTTATTTATTACATTTCATCTCCCAAAGGTAATTTTATTCAGAAAATGTTGACTACTTTTCTGACATAAAAACTTTTTGCTTAGATTTAAAAAAGCATCGTTCATTTTTAGACGGAACTGTGCGCTTTACTTTACATTATAGCACTAGTACATAATGTGATAGATTATGATATTGAAATTGGTAAAATAATAGATCCTTTACGAGCAAATGTGTTATAAATATATTTATTCACGCCTCTTTCCCAGTGGGGTGGGCCGAGATTCCAGATCTCCACTTGCCACGATCCTACCACACATCTTTCGCTTCCTCTACTCCTATTACTAACTTCATACTGCCCTTCGGTTCAAGCTGGATTTAACCAGCCCCTTATTCTAAACTGTCGGAAATCAAACGAATCACGTAATCTCTATACCTGTCCCTTTTTATATCAGCGAATAAGAGCTAGACCGAACGTGATTTTCCAAATCGAATCCGTGAACCGACAGTTTAAAATAAGGGGGCTGGCCATTTTTCGGAACGTCGCCGATTTGGTTAAGTACCTATTTGTAATAAACCATTTATATATTCCACTTCTTGATTTATTTTTACAGAACACTCATTGAAAAATCATTTAGTTGCGAGGAATATTTTATTAATCCATACTAATATTATAAATGCGAAAGTAACTCTGTCTGTCTTGCTTTCACGTCAAGTGTACTGAACCGATTTAATCGAAATTTGGTACACAGATAGTCTAGAACCTGACAAAGGACATAAGCTACTTTTTATCCTGATATTACCATTGAAACAGGTACCGCGCGGAGGTGAAACCGCGAGAAGCCACTAGCATACATATAAAAAGAAATAAACTAAAAAAAAAATTGAAAAAAAAATATATTTTCTTAATAAACCTAAGTTTAAGTCTAACACATAACTTATCTCGAACCTCAAAACACAAACTCTTGTTTATATTGGCTAAAAATGAAAAAAAATAATGTAAGAAAATTAAATAATACATTTTTGATTAGTTTTGGAGTCATACCCACATTGTGATGACGCCAAATTTAGCGATTCCTCGCTATTATGTACTCAGTGCCCCCACTAACACCCAAACATCACCCACAGAACAAATAGAAACCGCTGTAATCAGCGTTAATAACAAGAACATTAAAATTCGTATTGTGTAATAAACTGAATAAAATATTGTAGGTGCTAATATAGCACATATTGTGACTGCTTGGGATTCTATTTCAATAGACGAACGCGCATGGAATACGTAATGAGGACAGAATTAGGATATAAGAGGTTACGCCCGCAGCCCTCGACTGACGACCTTACTTGTATAACAACCAGTTTATAAATAGTTTCTATAAATTCATTACTTTAACCGCCTCTCTGGTCTAGTGGTTCTTCTCTCTGGTCTTCTTCGCACCACCGGGTGTTGATCGGAAGGTCCGGGTTCGATTCCCCATGGGGAATCATTTTTTCTGCTCGGTTTGGTTGGTGGTAGGGCTTCTTAGCCCGCCTGGCTAGCCACCACTATCTTACCTAAAATTGTCGCCATAATAACAATGTTTTAAGCATTGCTGTGTTCCGGCAATCAGAGGTAAGATAGCCAATTCGTCAGTTGTTGAGGATTACAGGTATAGCTCGCTTCCACCTTCGGCCTTATCGTCACTTACCATTAGGTGAGATGAAGGCCAAAAGCTTACAAGTCATAAAAAAAACATTTCAAAATTATTATTCTTAATTTTTTCTATGATTGTCATGCATTTCTATTTAATCGACTTCAAAAAATGGAGGGGGTTTTCAATTCAACGAAATCTTTAATGTTTTTTTATATATGTTCCCCGATTACTCGGAGACGCCTTGAACGATTTATTAAATTGTTTCTTTGTTTGAAAGGGTATAAGTTCTAGTTGGTCGCATTGTCATGAAGTCAGGATCTGATGATGGGATGCTAGAGAAAACGAGAGCATCTTTCAATGTTTATAGGCACGTATGGCATTTTTCATTTTTACATAATATAGTCCATGTTTTAATTAGTCAAAGAGATTAGACAGTTAAAAAATTAGTTATTTTGAATTGCCTAAGGTTAAATGACATTTGATTGTACTAGCCTAACATTTATAAATAACAAGAATTGTAAAAAATGTGAAAAAAAGAGCAACCCTCGAGTTTCTGGCTCGCTCTTCTCGGGGATGTCTGCGTTCCGAGCGAGTGGTAGATTCACTAATTTATAAATTGACGTTTTTAAGTGTTTGTATATCAAGCCTATAAAATAAAGATATTTTTGATTTGATTTGATTTGATTCCAAATTGTAAATTTTACTTTCAATAATTTAAAAATGGATTTGATTCTAGATTTTAATAATAAGAGCACATTATCAATAATTATATGTATAATATGCTAAAACTGGGTCCTAGTTGACCGCTATATTTATTGTTTATGTTTGTATAGCTTATTTGTTTTGTCTTCTTTAATGTTTGGTCAAGACTTTTATTACAAATATTTCTTTGTATAATGGTTTAATTACGGCTTAGTAATTATCAAGAGTCTTGGTATCCAATATGCCGATAATTTCTTCGCTTTCAATAATTATACCACTATGCATCAAGCCGTCAATGAATATCACACCGTAATTATTATTTAATTTCGAAATGGACACGAACATATACATTCACAGCCTACTCTGATGATTTTATACATTGATCACTAGTACACAACTATAAATAAAACGGCTGAGTTCCCCGAATAGTCCAATTACATTACTGCCGCTGCCGAAACATTATCAGAAGCGCTCGCAATTTTCTGTCGCGTTTAAATTTTTTTTATAATCAACGCCACTGTTCAACATACAAAGAGTAGCAAATTATCAACAAAGGGTAATTCTGAACTTAAGTCATGAATTAATGGTTCGAGAACATAAATGGGTTATGGAATTCTGTGATCTTTGAAAGCTCCTCCATGTTTGAACCAAGGTCGAGTTCAATTTATTCCAAACTAGCTGTTGCCCGCGTCTTGATCCGCGATTACTAAAGTGTTTTAACTATCCCACGGGAACCCTTTAATTTTTCGAAATAAAAAGTCTCTAAGATGTTGACCATGACTGATACATGAATGAATACGACTTTTATGCTTAACACAGCGATAATTGTGTAAGAAGTACTTTTCACTTTCCCCCCAATCCAAGTATAAGACCAAAATGTTTCTGGTCGTATGGTCCTTTTCACGACTACCAATACTGGTGAATGGATATTAAGATTTTGTAATAAATGTATTGAAACATCATAAATTGAAATAAAATTTCAATCATCGAGTTTACTAAAACTGTACCTTTGTAAATTGTGCCTTGACCTTCGTAGCATTTAAGGTCATAGCTCATTACAGCCACTCGGCACCGAACTGCAGCGCCTCGCCTCAAGCGGTCAGTACCTAACCTTTGTATGGAGTACTATGGATATATTCTCACTACATCACCTCCGGAGCGCCTCACCCTACGGGTTGACCACGCGCGGACGTCGAGTGGACCATTCAGTGACCACCCGTTGCTCGCACGCTTACAGCGTGCAGGTTCTATTAAAATCGTTCGTTGTTTTTACACACTTATTTGCGGACAACTCGATATCCACTCGGTGATTGCGCGACTGATTGACAACGCGGCGTCTACCAGTGGACACCGTGTGGCGCGGAGGTGCTCGGGTGCCAGGTGGGTCTAATAAGCATTAACTTATTATATACGTGGGCTGCGCCACAACCAACTAGTGGCTGCGCCCCGCTTCAAATACTCGTTGCTTACAGTTGCTTTTAATTTTGCGGTGCAGTGGCTAACCTACTCGGTCGCGCGGACGCATATTATACGTAATTAGACCCTTAAACGGCTATTGATTATGCCGTTCGCCTTATAGGAACATAAACTCTATATCTGTCAAATATTATTCAATCCTAAAACAATCAAATGAATCCTCTCAATTTACTGAATTGAATAGCGTTAAAATTAATCAAAAGTAAAATTAAGTTATTTGTCTATTGTAATCATGGTTCATTATTGTTTGAATGTAAACAATCAAAGGTAGGTTGTAATAAATTTGAGCCAAACAAGTTGCCAAAACACAAAACATTTTCCCAACTCAAATAGGAAATAGATTAATACCATTTTTGATGAAATTGTTAGACACATCTAAAGGCTTATCCCAGCTAAAACTGTCATTCCAATGGATTGTTACTATCGCTTCCCGTGTTTAGAGTTGATTTTATGGTGAATCTTGCAAATAATTGGACTCGTTTTGTCAGTAACAACAGTATATAGCGTCCCAACCATTTAACTACGGCTAAAAAAGTGACATTCTCCCAAGAGCGTTTTAAACATATTCCACACGTACATTCCAAACCCACTTAATACCTTGATGTTGAAGTTTTGATGGTTCTTTTATCATTTCAGGATAAAGTATCCCATATAACTTGGAAGAAATAAATCGCAACTTTCCCAAGCCTTTGTAGAAAAAGTTCAGAGATCTAATCTTACTTGGCATATTATTACCTCCGGCTTATACACGCGACAGGAATTGAGGAGACCCTACCGAGAAACTACCCGATTGTGGTGGAGGAGATTTGATTAAAAAGGAAGAAGCATGTTCTATAGAAACAAACGTGAAGATATAAATATTTATAGACAAGTTATGCCGATTAAAATCAAAGAAAAATATTTATTTGGTAGCAATTCAACATATTGACTTTTGTATTTAATGATTTTTAATTTTATAACACGTATTTCCTAAATAATTACGCTATATAACTCCAGTTTACTAATATAACAGCTTACCAGGGCTGGAAAATGATTGGCTGATAATTTATTATATTCTGTACGGGTTAATTTATACACGTTGTAAACAAATTACAATTATTGCAACCAGTAGTATGGTCTCCTAGACGTTAGATTAACCTGCAATGTGGCAAGTGGGAGCAGAAAATATCGCTGGGTCACCGAATAAACATGCCGGGATACGGCTAATAACAGAGGACGCTTTACCTCTAGTTGAAGCTTACAGTTTGTTTTATGTAGAGATCGCAAAAATAGAACAGCGTCAATAAGTGACTTTCCTACATAACTATAAATAAATTTCTTCAAACACTCACACCTATCAACTAGCCCCATTTTAAGCAACTAATGCTGCTTGTATTACGGACACTAGATGACAGATAAATTTACTTAATAGATAAATACATATTGGTATAAATATATATAAACATGACAAGAAAACCTTCAAGAAAAGAGCGTATTCCCACTTAAAAGGCCGACTTGTGACCCCAGTGGTGTTGCGAGTGTCCATGGGCGGCGGTAAAAAAAAACATCCATGACTGGAGAACAAATGCCTGAAAATTCATCACCCAAACATTTGGCCCCACCGGGGATCGAACCTAAAACCAATCGAGATGGCGACGCCTTGAGACCGGCGTACAGACCACTCGACCACGGAGGTCGTCAATTATGAGTAGAGAGATTGACCAATGTAACAAGGAAAGTTATGGATATAAAAGGTAAAAAATTGTGAAGTTGGGATATGAAATATGGTGAAAGCGACTGACAGGAGAGAAAAGAGGAGGAAAATATGGAAAATATGCAACATTGGCAAAAGGGCGACGAAAGTCATTACATTGACTTTATGGACTCATATGGTAAGTAATGCCTCCGCGTTGAAAATACTATCAATTTTGTATCATTCTAAAAAAAAAAGCTACACACCTACCAAAATACACAGAGAGTATCTTAAATTTAAATAGGCAGTTATTGCTAGACAAAGCCATCAATGTTGTCCAGATACCCTCTTTTTTCCAATCACCCCTTTTACGGTGGGATAGGCAAAGATTACAGCTCTTCATTAACGACGATGTCTTCAAACGTTTCGATCATCCATCATCCACAGACAATGTTACTCTCATTCTACTTGATTTTCTCCTTTTCTGCTACTATTATTTTCTCTTACTCACACCAACTAACATATTCGATTTTTACCAAGCTTCTTTCTTTCTATGCTATTAATGCATACTTGACTCGAAATAAATAAAATGATTGAGCAATCTTAAACATTTTATTGGTGCCACAAAAGGCTCCACGATTGTTTTTATATATAGCTTTCACACTTCCGTGTAATAACTATATATAAAAGCACTCTATGTAACGAAAAGGCAATGTATAATAAGGTCAAGTGCACACTCACTTGGCAAGCTTAAAACAGGTCATTAGTGGAGTGAAATATTTGTTAGTTCCGCTGCCCGCAACCCTGCAGGCATACAGCTAAAATTTAGTAAAAGTTTTCAATACAAATGTATTTATTCGTGATAGTTATAGTTTAAAGACACGATGTGGAGCTCGGTGGCAAAGTAGTTAGTACGCTTTGGCTTTCAATCAGAAACAAAGCACCCTTCGCCATGGTCAGGCCGTGGATGGGTGATCAATATTTTGTGATCTAAGCTTCTCCGTGCTTCGGAATCAACGTTGGTCCCGGTCGCTGTTGTGATCGCTTCCCGCCAACCCGAATTGGGCCAGAGCGTGGTGGTGTTACGGCCCATGTCTCTCTCAGTCGAAAACGTTACGGCCCAGCCACACTCCACGAGGCGACACGAGGGAACGCGACTACAAGAGTATGGAGTGTAGCTGTGCCGTTTTGGTTGTGGTAAATACGTTCTTATTTAGCGCGATCGGGGCTCAGTACATTCTTAAATTTAACCGGACGTTCCCGAATCGTTACAATTGCTTAACCAATGCGTTTGAAGAAAGGACGCTTAGCAGAATAAACATTGATGATTGAAATGTATGCTTTTGCTTTACGTTTTTGATTCATGTAAAATATAGCAAACTGAATGGAACCGAATGAAACCGAAGGCAACCGAAAAGCACGGTGGCGTTTTGCTAGCAAAATACCAATAACGTTCGAACATAAGCGTTCCTCATGCGTTTCAGATCAAAATAAAATAGCAGAATTGACTGGTCTTTTAAAAGAGTCACACGGTAAGAGCACGTAAGATTGAGTACCTGATGCAGCTTACTTTTACTGCTCCGCTATTTTTGTTTCAACAGCTACCGGGTTCAATGACCTTACAGGATCTCCTGAATTAGTCACGAACTCAAGATGGCCAAGTCTTGTTTACCCATCCTAGTTAGAGCCATTGTGAAGATTGCTTTGGTTTTATTATCAAAACAAAAGAAAGAACAAGCAGGTGGAGCTTTTAATTAAATTATTTTTTTAATTCACTATTGCAGACTAGTCCACGATAAAAATAGTGTATGGTCAGCATCAAAAATAGCTTTATAAAGCTTTATAATTTAAAACAATCATAATGATCAAATTATTAATTTAACTGACAAACAATTAAAATTTGTTTGTCGTCTCAAATCGAAACACCCTGACCCCCTCCAACCTACTCTTACATACCTACCCTACCTCTATACTTATATACATAAATCGTCTGATATTTTCTTTTCATCGGTAGCTTCCGATGTAAAGAATGTAAAGAATCTTCCGATGTAAAGAAGTGCTAAACATTTTTTGCTGACTGTACACACAAGTAATACCAACAATGTACCTCATTACAGCAATGTTAATTATATTTCAAGATAACCCCGAAGCTAGAAGCTTTTCGCCAACCAAATTAAATGTAATTCATCAAAGTGTTTGCTGTGGAAAATTTAAATTGCGTTCTTTGTAGGTCGGTGTCTTCTTTACAGAGCATTAAAGATTAATTTCATTTTAGTTTAATGCAACTATTTCTCATTTAATAATATTCTCAAAGCAATCGCTGCAATATAAAATGATAACGAACTTTTGATCTTTACATTTATCATAGACGCTAGTCCAAAGTAATCAGCTATGTGCTTGGGTCCTGAAAACTAGCGAAGCCTTGATAGATTTTTAAAAGTATCTCACTACAGCGTAAATTTATCAGTTTGGTTTAACACACTTCAAGGCCCCAATAAGTGTCGCTCTGCTAAGTATAGATCTTTCTATCTGAGTATGGGCTATAGCCTGTTGCTTTATTGGCGTCCTCAGCCTATATACGTCTCACTGCTGGGGACATGCCTTCCTCATGGTGAAAAAAATTAGGAATATTGGCCAAAACACGGCAACGCTGGCCAAAATGTGGTTGGTGGGTAGAAACGGTAGCAATAGCGACAGAGACTTAGGCCCGTATTACAGAACCAAACTCAAGCGTAGATCTCTGCTTGAGCGCAGTTAAAAAGGGATGGCGCTGTGTGAGATCAATAGCGCCATCCTTCTCTAACAGTGCTCAAGCAGACATCTACGCTTGAGTTTAGTTCCGTAATACGGGCCTTACGGTTGAACGTGCCTTCTGAAGCACAGAGGAATTCAAGATCACAAAGGTAACTTATATATTATATTATATATGTTTTCGATATCAAGAAACCAGAGTGTTCTAACCTCTACGCCTAGTCCCTCAACGAGCTTGTTATTGGTTATTCGCAATAGCGATCTACTAATCGAGTAACCTGTCTTCTAAAGAGAGGAATGCGAAAGAACGAGTATGGTGACGCTTCTGTCCAATATCGTTATCACACTTTATATACCACTGAGCCCCAAATATTATAACTGAACAGTTAAAGGGGTTTAACTAAACTTTAAGTATACTCAAACTCAAAGTCATTTAATCAAATTGGTATCATCAAAGACACTTTTGACAAGTCAAAACAAAATAAATTACAATTGTCCTAAAATTTACAATACCACTACATTTTTTTTCGGCCTGTTGACTACCGGGAGGCCTTGTCTAGAGAGAAGATACAGGCAAGAAACTCTGCAAGGGTTCCATCCTCCCTTTACATGAATATGTTTTACAACCTAATAAAATTTACGTGTATTATACAATACCCTTATATAATTCCTACAACTTAACTTAGGTCCAAATAACAAATAAAGTGTTTAGTAAATATGAAGACAACAGACAGATTTAGTCTTGTTGGACAACAAATCCTAATTAAAAATCCTAAAATCTGGTTCATGAAACTTGAAAGATAGATCCTTGAGTTCAAGGAGTAAGATTCGTACGAATTGTTTAGTCTTCTTTTGGTATACGAAAAATCTTTTAATGTCATTTTAATGGTGTTATTTAAACGGTTAGCAAAATATTCGAATGCTGGTCAGCAAAAAATACAAGTGGTCAGCTAAAATAACTAATTAGTCAGCAACTCATGGGCACCAGATATTTCTAATTTTTCAGCAAAATAGGTAAATTTGGCAGCAACATAAATGTTTTCCCCGCTGCCAAACTGTTTAATATTATGTCTTGATGACACAAATATTGTTTGTAAGGGTAATAAAAAAAATAACCTTAACCTTATATCTATCAGAATACATTTCCTAGGATCCTTTTCCTAGAGTTTATACATTTCCGGAAACATATATATAATAATTATATTCCTGACAAAATATTTGTTTGCTGCCCAAATAATTTTTCGGCTGACCTTTTTGTTGCTAACCAAGTAATTAAATGGCTGCCCAATTAATTACTTCGGTTATATATCCGCTATCTCCATTAGCTTCAAATTGAGCTGAACGCGAAAGTTTTAAAGCCATAAAACCTGCTGAGTTAAGAATATTTGCATGTTTCTTGGTTTGAGTCATAGCAGTGACCAACTCCCTATGACTAAAATCATGACTAAAGGTATGTGTCAAGTAAAGAAAAGAATTTAATATTGTGCAACTATTGCTTGGTGTCGATGTGTTGCACATAGTTTTTCGCTAGATATAGTGTTAAAGTCTTGAGGTGGCAGGGAGAGAGCCAGTTACCATGCTCCAAGAATAGTATGGGGCATACAACATTTATAATAAACTATACTTATGTTTTATATACACATTGGTACAGTCGGAGGTCGAACTTAAAACCTGGAACACGAGCACCTAGTATCAGGTGTGTATATAGACTATCACTACCTTCACAGAATATATTTAAATAAGTAGCATTCAAATAAATACTGGATGGTAAAGGAATCGGCAAAGAAGATGTTCACGTTATTCATTATAATTCATTTAATAAAAAAATATTTGAAAGATATATCATATTAATATTAGACACCGAAATATAAAACATATTTTTTTCTCACGACGATTACGAAAAATATATTATCTATATTTAGATCTTATAGCCCACTGAGCTTGAAATAATAGAACGAAATTCAAATAAGCATCCAGATTTTCTAAATCTCCATTAAAATTAAGTAATTTCTAAATTACCTCCTTATCCTACTTTGACGTAATTATGTTTAAATCTTTTTAACTTCTAAGAAATAATTTCTGAATATTTCTCTTCTACATTGAAGTAAAAGAAATAGAGAAGCCAAAATTAAATCATCCCATTCCTCGAATAAACAAACGCTTCGCAGAGAATTACTGTTTCAACAATATCTGGAGAGCCTATTTATTTCAACATGTTAGATTTAATCATTTAAAACATTATAATCTGTGAGTTAAAGTTTGATTTCAGTAGCTTATCTCAAATACTTTAACATTTGCTCATTAATTAACGTAACACCATAATTGAGATCTCATCTGTCATTTCTAATTTATATACAGGAAGTACAGTAGACTTTAGTAGAGTACAGTAGAATACAGGTAAAATAAAAACTGAAAATTTTGCAAATAGCTCTACGTAGACAGTCGACGAATTTTGTTTTGGATCGTCTCTGTAAATGTCCCATTTTAATATCGTTTTAGGGCGTGGAGACATTTCGATAAAATATCAAGTTTTCATTGTTCTATTTTCGTAAAATTTTCTTGTGAAAACAAACTAATAGTTAATTGGACAGATAACGCGAGCTTTACTCTCGCTATTAAACATTCACGGGAAAATACTGTGCGACCGAATCATGTTGGTAAGCAAAACTTTTAAAACGAATACAATTCGGTGCTTCACCAAATTTAGCCACCTATTTAACATTGTCTCGATGAACTGGGGCCAAAATAGTCCATCTTCACTTAGGATTCTGGATTGGAGAGCTATTTTAAGATCAATGCTTATTTGAGTCGTTACTACATAAATATGGTTCCCATTGAAATCATTGTAGAATTCTCAAATCTTATATCAAAACGCAGAGAAAAGTTTATGTTTATTTATTGCTTATATATAATTGTATGTCAAATATGCGAATTCATAGCGCCACAGGTTACATAACAGAAAGTTTACATAGAATATGAATGTTTGACTTATATGGATAATTTAAGTCGTGCACCAATTAGTTTAAGCGAATAATATTTACCGACATAAAAAATGTGCTCCATAATAAATCAATATCACTCACCGCACGTTCCCTTATACCTGTTGTATTCCACAGACGTTTAATGTTGTTGAATAAAAAAACCAGACGAACAAACAACTTGCACAACACTTCTAGACGTACTAAAAATAAATCAAGCGAAATGAAAAAAGCAAATAAAAAATTCACAACAAAACACCAATCATTTATCAAAAATTATAATAACGAAACAGCGATTAGCATATTTTTTTATTATGCATTAGAATTGACTTGTATTGTACAAAAAAAATTACTTGCCAAAATGCGGTACGGGCGGGTTGCGAGCGAACTCAAGTACGGTCAGATGGTCCGTACGACATTTTTTAAAATAAAAAATAATAATTTTGTTATAGAAAGCGCAAAAGACAGTAGACTTACGTTGGTGGTAGATGTTCTGTGAGAGGTACGCTAGGCACCGCGCGAGTTTGTTATGCCGGCAGGCGCGGAGGAAGTCGCGACGTGCGGCGAACGCGGCAGCCAACAGCTAACTGCCTGCCGCCTGGAGCCGGCGCGCCGCCGGCGCCCGCCCCCCGCGCCGCGCCCCCCTCTCCGTCACCCGTCACGCCACTTACCCCACAATCTTTACATCGCACCGAATATTACAAATTATCACTCATTCAAAAATGGAATCCTGTCAAAAAGTGACCCAACCTTTTCTCAAGATTTTAACCGCGAAATTGAGACCTATTCGAAAATCATCTCGACTTTTTAAGAGGATAATTCCTGGCATATGATGGAAAGAGACGTGATGATAATTATGATATGTTAGATTCTATTATTTTGTTTTTAGAATGTCATTTGAAGAAAGATGTTGTGTCAGAGTAGATTCAATCACGCCGCTTATTACGAAATATTGATATTGTACCGAAAAATACTAATTGTCACACAACATGCCGTAGCCTTTCAATGGTCTTAAAACTAGACACAATAGAAACGTCTATTGTTTGCGAACACCGGTGTTCGCGCTTACCCTCGAGTGGTTAAATAGAAGCTATTGACAGGTTTCCATTCAGCCTTAGGTATTTAGGTATTAAAAACCTAATAAATATTTCGGGATATCTATTAAATGAGAGCAGGTTCACTACAGAAATGAAAAATCGACACTTCAGCCTTACTATAATAATATACAACATAGAGTACGTCAAAGCAATTCAGGAATTTCTCAGAATCGTCATGATTTTTAAATAAAATAATATAGAAAAGTAATAATCAATATTTTATACAATAATCATGCGATATTCTCGGATATGTTCAGTCATATCCGAGAATGTAGCAGTTGATTTTGACCACTTCCGTCAACGTCTATAGTACCTCTCTGAGGAATCTCTCTTGTCTCTCAAGCCCATCCGCGCCAGATGCCCATTTTTTTTTTACAAGTGACAGGTAAGCTCTTGACCTTCATCTCACCTGATGAAGTGACGATAAGGTCGAAAGGGAAGCGAGCTTCTTTTGTAATCCTCACCAATTAAGGAACTGGCTATCTTACCTCTGATTGTCGGAACACAATGCTTATAACATTGTTATTATGGCGACAAATTTAGGTAAGACGGTGGTAGCTAGCCAGGCGGGCTTAGAAGCCCTACCACCAACCAAACCGAGCAGAAACACTTCTGCCCCCACGGGGAATCGAACCCGAACCTCTCAATCATCACCCGGTGGTGTGAACCATAGAGGTTAAATAAATAATAATAATGTGATCAATATTCTTTTTTACGGGAAGATTCCATTCCATTCCATTCCAGACCTACCTTGCTTTTGCCTTCAATTTCAAAAATACTGGAGAAGATTATGAATGGCTAATGAACTTTTTAGAAAAAACATAATTACTTCTCGTGTATGCCTCCATGGGGAATCGAACCCGACCCCCCGAGCAACACCCGGTGGTGTGAACTACTAGACCAGAGAAGCGGTTAAAAATATTTTAACGGTTCTTAATCATAATATCACCTGCACCAGCTACCGCTGCAGAAAAATAAACCTTATCAGCAACCCTCAGATTCTCAACCTTCATCTTTCTTACCAGTTCTGCTCGAAGCAACACTTCCTGGTAACGTAGGCATAGTTTTGACGCCCAACAAGAGTATTGCTTAATACTTAAATTGAATGAATTTACCGAATCAGTTCAGGCGTCATCGAGTGGTTGGGGAACATAATTATAAAAAAAGATTCCGGCGAATTGAGAACCTCCTCCGTGTTTTGAAGGCGGAAAAACAACATAAATTAATAAAAAATGATTTAACATGAATGTAAATTGTGTACTTTTTCATTCATGATTTTGCATTAATGAATTTCCTCATATCATCATCATTCAGTGTAGAAACGCCCACAGCTCAAACCAGCTGCTCTACTCAGAAAAGTAATGTTGACAAACCAATATTGATAAAGCAACGTCAAATGTCATGTTCTTTGATCATTTCGAAAAATGTGTTCGAAACTGATTCGTAATGACTGAATCCAATTCATATCTATTGAATGTCAGAGAGTGGGGCAGCTGACCTCCCCCTACCTCTTCAATAATTATTATAGCTGATCGATTAAAGAAAACATCTCAAATGATAATGTTTACACAACGGAATCTATTAATAAAAAGGCAATCTTTTATCAATATGGGTTACCCTTCTCGTAGTTTACGTTTGTTGTCGAGATGTCTGATCGATCGATACGGCATTTCGCGTAGAAAGGATGAATGAAAGGTGCGAGTCACAACCGGAATGGTTGTCTGAGACGGCGAATCGAACAACGTCACGCAGAAAAACATACCCTAACGATATGCTTACTAGCTACAATTTCATTTAATTCTAGTTTGGGTATTTTGTTTGCTGTTTATGGATTGGGGTAGGCTAGGACCCGACAATAATAATTGTTTAGGATAGGAACTACTTGTGTTCAAAGGTCGAGATAAGTATGTAAATTAATGAACTATGTATCTTGCCCTTCTTTATTCTTCAGAACTGAATAGAAATTAAACAATTGAATAGCTATACTATGCGCTCAGTAGCATAAATGTGAAGTTTCTACTAAATAAAATTGAATATTTGAAGTGTTTCTAATATGAACTTTTAATAATTGAAGACAATGAACATGTGACAAAAAACTTGAGGTATTGGCAGCCACATTAGCCTGATATGTAATCCGGGGTAATCTTGTAACTATATAAATGTACGTATATACTTACATATTATATTATCACGCCTATATAATGATAGATTCTATGGAAGTTGACACGGTGAGGAAAATTATGGTAGGTATAAACGTTAACGACAAGAAGAAGAAAAATATAACGCCCAACACAAATTTATTTTGTTCCATTAATTTTAAAGTAGAAAATCACAAATAAAAAGTTTTTCGCGTCGCGTCGTTCCAAACAACAGTAGCTTAGCAATGGGAAATATGAATATTCGTTTCACTACTGAGAAAATGCCCTCCTTTTCTTAAAACGTAAAACGTTTAGTGTATCTAACTCTTAGAAATGATATCAACAGCATAACTTTCCTTCTAGAGTTTTAGGAAATTTGAGATTCCAAGTTCTGCCTACAAACCTTGGCGAAAGATTTAGGAATAGTAGGAATAGTCACTTCAATTGTTAAAATTTAGACCAATAGCATATATTTAAAATCACTTTGATACTAAATCATGTTCATATTCCTATACCTATATCTACCAAGAAATTAATGAGTGTTAAAATATTTAGCTTTAGCTGATTGTCCACGTTGGGCCAAAATCACATACAAAATGGACATTTTCTTTATAAAATAAGTGAATACATGCTTGAACCTAAAGTGCGCTCTACACTCGCCCGCGATTCTTGCCGTAAATTCACGCCGTGATTCGCGCCGTGAACTTCGCGTTTATATGTCTCTCCACACTCGCGAAGCTTCGCAGTCTCGTTCGCGGCTTCAAAGGAAATTGATAACGACGTGGCTGTCGCTGCTGCGGTGACGCTTTGTGCTATATCTTATCCGTGTCCATGCATCGTGGATTTTAAGGTCTTTGTGTTTGGCCTGCCAAAATATCTCTTCACATTGATAACACTCAATAAATTTTAATCCCACGTAGAACTCATATTTAAAAAGAAGCTGCTAACTACGCAATAATGCACAACCACTTGCGACGGTGTCATTTCAGCTACTGCGAAAAGCTGCGAGTGTGGATGCGTTCGCGGCGGTTCGCGTTCGTGCGGCGTAAACGAAGCGCGAACCCTTTGTCGCGGGACAAAAACCGACAACGAACGGGGAACGGTGCGAAGCGTGAACGTGAACACGCGAAACCACCGCGAAACCATCCACACACGCGTTTCGCGGCTTTCGCGGTCTTTCGCGCCGCGAGTGTAGAGCGCGCATAACAAAAAATGCTCGCAGCGTCCTCGAAGATACGTAAGAAGCCACGCGCGGCGTCGAGTCTGCACCCGCGTCTACGCGTACTTTCAGTGTTGTCACTGAGTTATTGTGACGCCTTATTTAATTAATATGTCATTCCTTACCAACCAACACTTTACCGATATAGATATATTTAGCTTAAGTAGTAATATGTATAGAAAAGCTGTATTTAAGCAGTTATGTGAAAGCAACACTTAGATATTATTTTCTTTTCTGTTTTGGTTCGTATTGTCTGGTATCTTATTATCACTTAGTTGCTCATTTCAACTTCACTCTCGATTTTAATTTATTTGTGGATGAATCTGTGGTGTACGGTGTTGGTTTCACAATTAAAATTACTTTTAATCAACTGTTTACGTAACGAATTGTGAAACTGTTTGTTTACCCAAATAAATGAAATAAAAAATTCTTTTCCTCTTCTTCAGCCAAAAGCGCAATTATAATCATATTCGAGTCCACCATTGTTGACTATTTTTCGCGACCAAATGGCATGTACGTATGTAGAATGGTAACCCAGAACCAGGTTTACTCGCGCAGGCTCGCGAATTCGCGCGAGCATACCAGGATCCGATAAGAAAATGCCCGAGACCGCGCTAGGATTATTCATCTCTGTCTGCGCTGACCCTAAACCCTTTTTTTTTAGAGGACGAATTCCATTTACGGACCTACCAACCGCTGGCGAGGCGGAAGGCGTGTGTGGGATACGCTCGGCGTCGGCCGAGAATACCCACAAAAACTTCCCGATATACCTCCTTGCCCTTCCGTGAGAGCAGTGCGCTTAGGCTTCGATCGAAAACAAAGCTACCTTCACCATAGTCAGGCCGTGGATGGGTGGCCAAGACATTGTGATCTCGATCTCCTCCGTGCTTCGGAAGGCACGTTAAGCCGTTGGTCCTGGTCGTATTTGTGACCCTATCTACCCACCAACCCGCACTGGGCCAGCGTGGTGGTGTTACGGCCCATGCTCCTCATGTGTTTCTCCATGAGGAAGGCCTGTCCCAGCAGTGGGACGTATATAGGCTGATGACGAAAGTCATTTACATAAGAAAATGGCCGAGACCGCGCGAAGATTATTCCTCTCTGTCTGCACTGACCCTAA
The DNA here is from genome assembly GCA_910589355.1 of Parapoynx stratiotata. Taxonomy (NCBI): domain Eukaryota; kingdom Metazoa; phylum Arthropoda; class Insecta; order Lepidoptera; family Crambidae; genus Parapoynx; species Parapoynx stratiotata. The sequence goes on along the minus strand of OU342468.1, from coordinate 999,221 downwards.
GTCACAATTTCTATCACTATGCTTCGCCCGCAACCCTTAGAACTAGAAGCTCATCAGCTAATTTCTCAGTTTATAAAGCATTAGAGGATTTAAATTTTGTTGTTATAAAGTCATTTACTAAGTTCCGTGCTCAGATGACGCTTTGTTCCAAGCTCTCGTTCCGTGGAATATCTCAAGGATAGGTCCTTCAACTAGTTCAGTGAGGGTGAGATCAGACGGCACCATTGACACTACACACTCGGGAATTCCTTAGGTCAGAGTAACGGTTTGATTCCAATCAATTACTATTAAATTGTGTAGATAATATTTATTACATTAGCGTATTCGCGTTATCGATGTGTTTGTCCGACGTTGCACAAATAATAAAACCATTCCAAAAACCCATCCACACATGGACTGTTATCGGGAAAACCACTCAAAAAATCCTTTGATGTGTGATCAAAAACCGACAAGTGGACGGAAACGCATATTCGCTATTTGCCATGTTTGCACCATTCGTGCAAGTACTCAAATAGACCGTCCACACATGGCCGTTTTCGGACAAATATAGCAAAAACGCGAACACGATACGCCGAGTGCAGTGCCGCCGTAATATTGTGATATTCAATTTTGTTAAAATTCCTATTCTTCATTCAGTCATTCAGCACGTCCAGTGCTGGTCCTCCCAAGAATCCCACGTCTACGCTACAAGTTCCTGTGTACATCCTCCATCTGGCGATTTCCTGTGACCTTTCCAGTTTCGATCGAATTTCAGCAAAAAATGGGTTTCGGTGGAAACAGAAACTGCATTCGGGAGTTCTCGCGTTGTTATTGTTTATATTGGGCGCGTTGAATTCCATCCAACCATCAGCGATGAAGACATTATTATACACGTTGTTAAGTCATGACAAGCTTGTATTTGCGTTTAAAGTGACTTCGTGTGATTCATTTAGAATTCGGTAAAAAATATTTTTTAATAGTAATAATAACAATAATTTTTATTTCAAAAACACACACAGGGTAAAACACATAAGAATTACAGATCTGGTTAATAAAGCACTATTTAAGGCGAGCTCTAACTCCTAAACTAGGACAGTCCTGTAACTTAGGAGTTGGTGATTCCTCCAAAGCGTAATGTATGTTTTTTATCTTTTAATCTACATGTAAAATGATAATGAAATATAATAAAAAACAATGCATCGATTTTAGTAGGCCGTAATCGTTACCGAAATTCGGTCTTAAAAATCAGTTTCTGTTTGATGACAGGCAGGCGATGATTCCTTGCTACGCGTCATGTGACCGAGGCTTTCATACTCTTGCATGAATTCGACGTACCTGCTTTTAAATTCGGGATAACGATTAAATTTCCTTTCTAGGGATAAAAAACGGCATGTAGCTTTATGAAGGGACTCGCCTAAGACTGAAGGGTCATTCTTCAGAGGCATGCTTACTACAAAACGACCGTCATCCTTGCGATAATAAGGAGTGCTTGGCTGGAATACTTAAAAGCGAGTTAAATCTGGGTCGGTACCTTGACTTACAAAATGACAGACAGGGGAAGAAAGAGGAGTTTTAGGACAGGTTACGTACCCGGATACAAGCCAACCCAGTTTGGATTCGTGTAACTTTGGCTGGTTTTTGACGGACACTATAAAAACAAGTGATAATATTGTTATAACATACGTTACGACTATTATCACATAAGGGTTAGTCAGAGCCTAGGCAAAAGAACCGCAAAAGCAGTCCACTGCCATAGTCCGCTCATCACTAAGCAATGACTGCACATGTGCTCACGTGATAGGTGGTGGTGGTGGACCCGTCGCCGTTATAATTACAGTGGCAAAATTAATATTTTAAATTGTTGAACCTAGCTTTTATAATCATTGTCTTGTAACATAATCCTCAGCTTACTGCCTAAACTTACTTCAAGATCGATCGTCGACAAGTTACGTTTGAGTTGCCAAGACAAGTATGAGTTTGTTTGTGTTATAGCTATCGATACGAGTATACTGTAATTCGTACTGTGTACGCAAAGATAACATACATACACATATAATCACGACTATTATCTTCTAAGGGTTAGTCAAACTAGGCAATAGCACCGTAAAAGCGATCCATTGCCATAGTCCGCGCTTCACCAAGCAGTGACTACACTCAGCGTGACAGGTGGTGAGCCCGTCGCCGCTACAAGCTATTGGTTGTGCAGTTCTAAGGAAGAGACGGGAGACGGCATCATTTGAAACGCTATTAATTATTATTCGATAAGAAACGTAATGAAAATTAAATCACCAACCCACGTTGTGTCAGAGTTGTACAAAGGAGACCCAAACCCTCCAAAGAATTGTTAAGTTACGTCAATCCTGTAGGAGGGCTATGCTCAGCAGTGGGCGTTCCCCGGCTGGTATGATATAATATTTGAAATGAAAGAGAATAATACATTCAATTATTACATTATCATGACTTTCTTTTAGTGTCTATGTTTTATGACGTGACAAGGTGTCGCCTCGCCGTGATGGAAGTTCCAGGCTTGCGTAGTTGCGGCAGTTGTTGTGTTCCGGTTTGATGATAAAATAATAATTATTCTAAGTAAATATTTATTAAGGACGGTTGTATGGCGTTTAGATCAGAGTCGATAGGACTATGATTTGAATTTAAGGTTACTATAAAATTATTCTAAGACTGATATTGTTGAAACCCTAAGTTCAACAATATCAGTCTTAGAATAATTTTGAACCAATGTATGGTCTGTCCTGGATGATTAGTTACTGTTTACTACTCGTAATGGGGTTTTATAGGGTTCAAAATAAAACCAAAAAAATTGTTCTAAATCAGTAACAGTTTATTAATATGACCTCATAAGATAATAATATATGCGATGCAACACTGTGCAGCGCCATCTTTTGGCGACGTTCGGAACTAATTTTCCTTAGTAACATTTCTATGTACTATTTGATCCTAAACATAGGATTACCCATTTCCAAATTACAAACCTTTTAAGATGCCTTTCCACTTATATGTAGTTGGGTATATAATTAATTGGAATATAATATTGCACCGGAACATGGTTATAATACAGTTCATGTTTATTGTTTTAGGTATAATTACTAGATTAAGCTTAGTGGTGTAATCGTAGGGTGTAATTGTAGTATTATAAAGTAGGCTTAACAATATAGTTCCCTTTGTCAGAGAACTTATAAAAAAGAAGGAATAAAAAGATAAGAAAAAACGTCTATTACTGTCACGGAGAAAAACCAAGAACAAATGTAAAACTTGAGTGCACTTATAATAAATTGTATAATAAATATAACAGTGCTTTTATTGATTAAAACAAATAATACAGTAATGCGGGTCAATCTACATTGAACTGCAAAGAAAAAGGGTCGCTTAGAAAATTATATACCTTGTAAGATAGTAATGAATCTATAAAGTATAACTTTGTTCTAGTATATAATTATATTAGGGGATCTAACTATAATACGGATATATCTATCATTCTCGACATATACATATATTTGTAGGTACCCCCTTTAGGGATACCAGCATGATGCTTAAGTTAAGACTGTGTCAAGTTAGATAATGATTACATTTTTAAATTTCCGTGTGCAACCTAATTAATTCCTCCTAAAGCGGACCCACTCAAACAGTACTGTTTGTCAACAAAGGCGTTATTCCTTCTGTTCCCCACGGCTTGGAAAGTATAATTTTCCCTCATTAAGAGAAGAATCACAGCTTTCAATTCGTCTGGATAATAATGTTTTTAAAAAGTTTTCTCTCCGCCACCCACAAACAGCGCCATTTGTAATTATTGTAGTTGTTAAACTTTCAGTTCTAGACAAAGATAAATCTGTTTGAAGTAAACTTCTAAAGAGGAAACGGATAATAAAGCGTTTGGTCTCTTAAAGACTAATTTAACAAAAATCATTATAAATACGGTTTCTTTAATTAAAAATGAGTAGAGCATTATTGGTGTCTAATATTATGTGCAAGGGTGGGGTAATACCTTCACTTTATATGAGAAAATAGACAAAGAAATAAACTAAGCTCTGCGGATAGTGAATGCTTGCTTGTGCTGGAGGCTATCAACATAGGGATTCCTCTTGTTTTTTTAAAGATAACCCTATAAATTGTACCATAATATTGTACAGGTAAGTCTATAGAACCGTATAAGGCGACTTTTTGCTCTTATTGGGCCCTTCTCTGGACATTTTCTCTTTGTTTGTTTTTAAATTAAGCAACGTCACAAACCAATCTAGATCATCATAAGCCTGCCCCTTTTCCCAATTTACATTTGGGGTAGGCGCAACGTGTCTTTCTCCTCCACTCTCCCGTATCACACGTCATATAAACATTCATTCCCAATCTAGCCATGTCCTCAATCACACAATCTATCCATCTCTTCTTTGGTCTTCCTCTCCCTGCATTACCATCCACTCTCATATTCATAACTCTTCTCGTTACATGCTCATTCTCTCTCCTCAAAACATGTCCACACCACGACAGCCGCTTTTCTCTCAATTTCTCTATCACTGGAGCAACTTTCAGGCATCCCCTGATATACTCATTCTTCACTCTATTTATCTTCGTCACTCCAAACATCCATCTTAACATACGCATTTCAGCCACATGCAATCTTTTTTCATCCATCTTTTTCATAGCCCAACATTCCGATCCATACATAACAACAGGTCTTATGATTGTTTTATATATCTAGATAAACATAGTTAAAAGCCCTGTTCACCGCATACACTTATGTATCTCACAATAAGCAAAGCCATCCGTTTGTACAACTACCGATGCCTGGTTCTGAATAGCCAAAAAATTCACCAAGATTTCATCCTCCCTTTACATAAGATTCGACATTGCTTGTGTTTATTTTTAGCAGGGTTTTGTTTGTGTGTGAAGATGAATATAGTGTAGTTATTTGTTTTATGATAGTAACTAGCCGCAAACTTGTCTCATTATCGTGTAGGTCTGATTCCAACCCTGCCAAGCTCGACCTATCAAAACTTACAAAACTTTTTGCGAATGTTGTTTGTCTTGCAATGTTTTATATTTGTTTGCCGTCTTTTAATGTTGTCAATAAATAGAATGAACAAGAATGAAAGCGACTTGGACTGCACAACCATCCAATAGCTGATAGCGGCGACGGGTTCACCACCTGTGCAGTCACTGCTTGGTGTCACGCTGAGTGCAGTCACTGCTTGGTGAAGCGCGGACTATGGCAATGGACTGCTTTTGCGGTGCTTTTGCCTAGTCTCTGACTGGCCCTTAGGGGATAATAGTCGTGATTGTATTTATGTATGTAATGTAGTCAAGTATTTGTTAGTACGCTTTGGCTTTCGATCAAAAACAAAGCTACCTTCACCAGGGTAAGGTCGGAAGGCACATAAGCTGTTAATCCCGGTGGCTATTGCGAGGGTTTCTACCCACTAACTCACATTGGGCCAGCGTGGTGGTGTAACGGCCCATATTCCTCATATTTTTCTCCATTAGGAAGGCCTGTGCCCAGCAGTGGGACATATATAGGCTGAGGACTGAATTAAGTATGAAATGAAACATTTTCAAGGTTCGCAGTCACCGTTGTACTCTACAATGTATTACAATCCCGGGTTTAAGTCTCTGTGGGCGCAGATGCTTGTAATGAATACAATTATTCGTACAAAGTGTTCTAGGCCGGGCCATCGCAAAAGATTTTTAGTAGCCGCCTCTTAACGCGTTAGTTTGTCTCGCTGAGCTACTTGATAGGGTGTGTCTCAGTCTCAAGACATTTATTTCTCACAAAAAGTAATAAAAACAACTAAAAAACAAACCATAAACAAACAGAAAAACAAAACTCGTAATGATTAAGAGTATGTATTGACAGGATTTCCATTTAATGAGGGTACAAAAGGCTCGCATGTTGTTATCGTCAACAAACAAAGTGCCCACTACTATTACATTCCTCGGAATCGGCCACAAAAAACACGTCGTATGCTCTCTCCTAATTCTACCTGAAAGCTACTGCCCATTCCTACCTTCATTTAGATTTCCGTTGGTGATAAGGCTTGCTGCTCACTTTTAGAGGTGTACTATTTCTATGGTATTTGATAAGATAGCAGCAGTTGGGGACTCGTATTAATAGAGCGAATACAGGCTAAAATCTAAAGCGAAATACTTTTTTATTTCCGATTCCTATTGAGGAGGCTGGTCAAATAAAATTGGAATAAAAACGAATTCGGTAACAACAAACGTTTTGAATTTGGAATTAAAATTTCGATGGTCAGCAAATGGACAAAATTATCACCTTCACAATTTAAATGTTGCAACGATACAAATAAAATTTTGATTTCCCGGACGAAAGAGATAAAGATATAAGAACATCTTTTTATAAAGGAAGATATTTCATACAATTTTATTGTGTAATTTTTTGGCAATAACAATCAATAACATTACGAGGTGATTAAATTCGCAACATGTACAATGTGACGAATTCATTAAGATGTAGTGCAGCGGTTGTCGCTCCAGATTGCCCCCACCGCTTGGCGCGGCGGCCGCGGCAGCCTTTCTCTCAGTGACACAGTGACCGTTTTAGCGGTCGAGGGCTCAGGCCATGCACCACTGCGGAGTCTCAGTAGCAATACTCGTCTTAATCTATCAGCCTTTCGCGGTCGCAATGCCTCCACCGACTCCCAGCGACGCTGACCTCACCTTCGCTGAAACCGTTTACGCTAAACTGTCCGGCGCTTGTAAGTAAACAAACTTCTTCTTTTGGAAAATCAAGGATACGATGTGATGTGGCCTTTTGTAAAACTTACTACTGCTTACAGGTAGAGCCTTGATGAACCTACAATTTGACTCCAATCACGAGAAAAGCGACCTGATTAAGACTATGAAAATTATTTACCTGAAAGGAGCAGAAATGAAAACATTTCCTATTGATGTGGCGTTTGCAGCACTCACTCAGCCGCATGTGTTTGATATAACTAAACAGACGAAGGTGATAATACATGGATACAAGGATAAAGCTCTTTCGGCTGTACCTTTGAATTTGGCGAAAGCATATAACGAGAAGAAAGCATTTAACGTACTACTGGTTGACGCGGAAAACCTAATAAACCAATGGTACATGACGTCTGTGAATAATGCCCGCTTAGTCGGCAAGAGGCTTGGGAATTTGTTAGCTAATTTGGAGAATTTCGGAGCGAACGCTGAAGACTTCCATCTTCTTGGCATCAGTCTTGGCGCTCATATAGCGGGATGGGCGGGGAAATATTTTCGTCAGTACAAAGGTCATAGTCTTGGCAGGATCACTGGGCTGGATCCAGCGGGTCCTTGCTTCTCGTACGCCTACAGTGACCAGAGGCTAGACAGAACCGATGCTCGATATGTGGATGTGATTCACTCGAACAGACTCATCCAAGGAGTCATTGAGCCTCTAGGACACGCGGATTTTTATATAAACGGCGGAGGACCAGGCCAGCCAGGATGCTTCATGCCCTCTTGCAGTCACCTACGAGCAGCTCAAGTGTATACTGATAGTGTTAATAATCCAAAATCTGTAGTGGGTGTCCAGTGTCGTAGTTGGGAAGCGTTTAAGTTGAATACATGCGATGAAGATTCGTATGCCGTTATGGGGTATGGCACATCAGTTACAACTAGAGGCTTGTACTACTTAAGGACTAGATCCCAATCCCCGTTCGGCCTCGGCATGAACGGCGCTAAAAACTTTCAGACCAAATTAGATATCATGCTTGACACTCTCAATATTACTTAGTTTATTATATCTACTTTCCTAATAAATTGTTGCCATACCGTTAACAAATCTGAAGTTTGTTCTCCCGAAGTTTCTTGTCATATGTGGGCTGCTTATTAAGTTCCGATGATACGAGTATCTTCGCACGTTCCGAAACTTGGTAAGTGAGTTTATTCCTATCAAATTTTCAGAAACTTTGCCAATAAAATCGGTAATTACCGGTTAATGTGCTCGAAACGCTTTGTGCCTCGCAAAATTGTCAGCGTGAGATCTCTGATGAAATCTGGGCCACTGATTAATTTCGTATAAAATTGCTTCTGATATAAAATTCGGTAGGAGTAGTATTTTATTTATTACCTTTTTATAAACGCGTATTTATTTCCAGTAATTTCATTTCCAATCGCAGATTTATTACATTGTCACAATTTAGACACAGACTTTGATACTGATATGAAATATTAAAATATCTTTCTGAATCTCCTTTGAAGCACAACAAAAGAACAGACAAAACGAATGACAAAAAAGCTTTATTTAATCAAGTTATAAACAAGAATAACAATAATTGCTTTCCTACGTTTCGTTCATATTAATTATTCGCCTTCTAAGTGTTAACCAAAAACTTATATCAATTCACATAGATTTTTCGATCTAAAAGCATCTTTCAGGGCTAAGGCAACATATTTTCTACAGTAGGAAAGAAATCCTTTTCACCGAGAAAGTGAAACAAAAAATTGTGTCGCTCGTTTTGCAAGAAATTTTAAAATTAATATTGTCAAACTTAATGACAACAAAATGAAGTATTTCCGGCTATTGACACACATTGCTTAGATTTATGTAAATGTTTATAGTTGACGTTAATGTCATGCTGAAGCTCGTAATATTCTTAGGAAATATTGAATATTTTAATGGTAATTTATTACGCACATCATCATTAGATCATTGTGTGAATAATTTCTAAATAGACATAGACTTATAAAAAACGACATATATTAGGCTGCTAATCTTGGGCTTAGCTAATTGATGGAAATTTATATTCACTCATAATTGGAGAACAAATAATGTTACTTTGTACTTTTAAATCTGAGACGTCACCACCACCAGGATTTGAATAAAGAATCCAGAACCATTTTAATAAAGTACTGACCACCCAAGCTTGCCATTACAAACGGAAAACATATTTTTAATTGTATTATTAACCTTCGATTTCTATACAATACCTACTCAATTTGTTGTGAAACAATGCCGCAATTGACCGAACAAACCGCGACCAACCGATAAATGCACAAGACAGCGTAAAACTAGAGGATAATTAATTTACCCAGAGTTAGGGTAAGTTTTTTGATCTGTAGTAATAGTTAACTCAATAGTTGAAATCTAGACCAATAGCGTCAATGGAAACTCAAAAGTTTATGACGTCAGCTTTTTTTATACCACTGAGGTGGTAATCAAGCATACGGCCCACCTGATGGAAATCGGTTACCGTAGCCTATGGTCGCCTGCAAGACAAGGAGTATCACTCGACGCTGCCGACCCTTCAAAAACTTTTTTGCACCCTTCTTCAAGAACCCCATGCTGTAGTCCTAAGGGAAAATCTCGGCAGGGAGCTCATTCCACAGTCCAAGCGATAGTGGAAGGAAATTCTGTTTAAAACGCACAGTACGCGACCATTTTGGATCCAAGGTGTGAGGATGAGCTCGCTGTCGATGGCGAGCGGTGCGATGATAGAAAGTGGCAATGGGCATCATGTCGAAATGTTGTTAAATTTACGCTTTTAAAGCATGACAAATTGTTGAATTTACGATTGAAGTTCGAAGCAATATGCATCAGCTGTGCCGCCAGCCGCCATTTTATTAATCCTAACATCGTGTTGTAGTTAAATTGTCTATGATTGTTTAACTATAGTAATATTTTAAAATCGACTATTGGACAAGTTGTCATATCACGCTATCATATGTTTTCGCCATGTTTTAGTCTATTTGTCAACCTAATCACGGATCAAAAAACCGACCCTTAGTTGTATCGCTACACTCGAACTTCTTACACTTGCCAACTGAAACTGAAACAAAACTGCACAATAGTGGACAAATACTATGAAGAAAAATTGTATGTTGAAGGTTTTCTTTCGATTGACTAACCTAAGCTTGATGGAAAAAACAGGAGTTTATTTATTATTTATTTATGCTTAAATGTCGTCGGAGGTCGTCAAATTTATAAAAATAAACTTTATAAACAGAAATATGCTTAGTAAACTTACAAACTATTAAGCTATTGTTAAGTCTATGTATTTTTAACATATTTCCATAATTCTGAAAATAAGAAAGAAGAAAGAAAGAAAAACATTTATTAACCTACAAACAAACATTAAGAATAAAAAACAAAGAAAGAACAGACAAACACAGAGTACGGTAAATAATGAAAAAGTAAAATAAGTATAAAAAAGAGACTCCTTGAATTTAAAATACTACTGCCTGTGCCCGGTGCATGACAACAGACTCGCTGCCTATTCGCCCTCATCCTATACACGTTCCACTGCTGAGCACAGGTCTTTCTCATGGAGAAACAAAGAGTATAAGCCGCAACTCCACCACGCTAGCGCAATTCGGGCTGGTGGGTAGAAACGTTAGACGTGCCTTAGAAGCACGGAGGTGTTCGAGATCTCAATTTGGTCACCCATTCAAGGCTTGACCATAGCTAAGGTAGCTTTGCTTTCGATAACGAAAGCCAAAGCGTACTAACCGCCACGCCACCGAGCTACTTAATGACTTCTATTATGTATATTACTTAGTGACTTTAAGCTATGAGGAGTATTGTATTATGATATGTGGATGCAGACTATTTGTACTAAATAGGAAGGTAAAACATAGATCTTATCATTAAAGCAGACGTTAGTTATATCCCATAATAAGTGTTATAAGAAAAATAACAGTGAGAAAATTGATTTTAGCGGTTTGTGATAGCCTATTGCAAATGGCGTAATAATTTTTCTACGCCCATCGAACCGTTTAGATGAGATAATTTGATGGTGTAACGTCATGGCGCACCATGAAGTCAGACTTATCTAATAGATTTAGACCCGATTTTTCAATCCTCAGATAAAACTATCTGTCAGTAAAATTTTAGCTCTGTCCCTTTTCCTTTTATGACTTTAGAAAGTGACAGTGATAGCTTTAAATGGCGGATAATTTTATCTGAGGATTGAAAAATCGGGCCTTAGTCACAATAGTTATTATGGTGTTGGTAAATAATAGCTTAATTATAAAAGCCTTGAATTAAAATAGAAAACAATAGATATTTTTTAGTCTCACACAAATCAAGTTGCCCCAAAGTAACGACTGACGAGCTTGGTGGCGTACTGGTATATACGCTTTGGTTTTCGATCGAAAACAAAGCTACCTTCTCCATGGTCAGGCCGTGGATGGGTTTGTGATCTCGATCTCCTCCGTGCTTCTGTAATCCTCAATTAGGAGCTGGCTATCTTACCTCTGATTGCCGGAACACAACAAAGCTTATAACATTGTTATGTATAAAATTATGTCATATTTATTATTAGATTCATAAATGTATCATGATTCTTAATAAAGTTGATTTATTTCATTCTTTCTTTATTTATTATAAACGTAATCAAAAAATGCTGTCCTCTCCGAGCCGGTCGTGTGTCATATCATCACGTCTTTTTCCCCGAAGGGGTAAGCAGAGGCGTTAACACCTACATTTCCCCAGATATGTCTATGAACAACATAGATCCACAAAATTTAATAGAAATTATTAAAAGAGAGTCATGTATCTAAACATTTCAAGAACATATTTCTAACATAGTAAACAATCACACAAAACACATCAATTACATCATAAAAAATTGTGCATAAATCAAAAACCATTTGACATAATAAAAACAAATATCCATCTATATCTCTATAAGAATTAACCAGTAAATCTGTTATAAATACAAATATAAACACTCTATTTAATCTAATAAAATCCATCTTTTTAATTATATTGAAATAAAAACACGCTGTTTAAGTATGAGCGTAGTCCATAACGCTCTACGTAAAGTAGCTTAATATAAAGATAAAACCCATGTAACAAGTAGCGAAGCAAGCAAGCGATGTCACAATGAACTAACTGGACATAAATAAGTTTTAATAATAATCAGTGGTACAGGTGGTGGCATCGGTGGCAGGTGGTGGCCTCTCAACCTAGTAGTGCTTCGTCCGTCCCAACTCGGCTACTAGTGAAAGGGCGCTAATTAGACCATTTAGGGTCTAAGGGACTGTAATGCCGGCTTCACACTCACGAGTGGAGGCTGCAAGAGTGTGTAACGAGGCGCTATATCGGTATAAACGACAATTTCCTGTTATTGCGCTCTTCTCTGGCCATTTCCTTCTTTGTTTCATTTTTAAAACGAACCATCTGTCTCTTTCTCATTGTTTTGTTCTCCAATTTTTTTTTCATAAATAGTAATATAACAATTTATATATAATATTTATAAATTTTTATACTTACGTAATAAAATTATCAATATTTACATAACAGAAAATTTATTACTTTTTCAAAGGCACTATTGTAAGTAGCCCTACCTTAATAATCAGGTTTAATGTTCAGTGATTTGGGTTTTATGTTCAGAGTTTTGTATTTACCTTTAATTAATTGTTCCAGTGTGCTTATGTTTTTGCAATATATTTACATAAGTACGTCTCTACGTAAGTCTGACAACCTCCGTGGCCGAGTGGTCTGTACGCCGGTCTCAAGGCGTCGCTATCTCGAGACCTGGGTTCGATCCCTAGTGGAGGCAAGTGTTTGGGTGATGAATTTTCAGACAGTTGTTCTCCAGTCTTGGGTGTTCATTATATGTGTATTATATTATGTATAGTCTCAATAAATATATGTATTTAACCATTAAATATATTTATCCGTCATCTAGTATCCGTAGCACAAGCAACATTTAGTTACTTAAAATGGGACTAGTTGATAGGTGTGATATTTATTTATTTATAAGTGAAGCCCTGCGCCTTTATTGTATCACCGGTCCACCACGTCTCAAGTGCACGCTGCAGCCTCGCTTCAATTCATTTGCCTGCTAAGTCTACTTTAAGATGGACTTAAAGAAGCCATTGCGGTAGCTTCTTTGTGTGCCTACCAACATTGTGTGTTGTGTCAATATCATCTGAATAAAAAATAAAATTAAAAAAACATTGTGCGCTGCGCATAAATTTGTATTTCTTGAATAAAGACACATTTTCTTAGAACAATGAAATATTTCAAGAAAACTTATTATTGATAACCGCGGTTTCATCTGCGTGGTACCGGTTCCCATGGGAATATCGGAACAATAAGTAGCCTATGTCTATTATCAGGCTGTATACTATGTATGTACCAAATTTTGATTAGATCGGTTCAGTAGTTTTGATGTGAAAGCAAGACATTTATAACATTAGTGTGGATTCAGATACCAATGGTTCCATCGTAGCCTGACCATGGCGAAGGTAGCTTTGTTTTCGATATCGAAAGCCAAAGCGTATTCGATATTTAATCATACCCCATTCAAGAAGGTACTTTACCTCACAAAAATTTCTTTTTCCTCGAAAGTAAAGCAGATAACTTTTTCCTTCTGATTTCGGAGCATCACTTATTTATTTCTCTTGGTACTTTTTCCTCAAAATCAAGGTATAATCGGGTATTACGTCAAGTGCTCGCTGGTGTGGTAATTTGTACGCTTTGGTTACAATATCGAAAACAAAGCAATTTTTTCAAAGTGTGGACTGTGGATGGGTGACCAAAACAGTATGTGCCTGCATTCAGGTTAAGAAAAATCCAGGTTCCAAATTTGGCACACTGTGCAATAAGGGTATAAATATAAGGTAGTAATTATAAATATATAAAGCTACTGAATTATAACTTACCACTATAATCTACCGCTAAAAATCATTAGTTTCTTTTTGATGAAATTTTATAGCAACTTCCTAGCTTTAAATATGTATATTTTCAATGTTTTAAGAACCAATAATTAACTCATAACCTTTATCCGGCAGTGACGTCCTTAAATGTCGTTGTTCAGTTTCAATATGACGTCATTGGCAGCTCAAATTGCTTCAAAGACATTGTATTACAAAATGTAAAGCTTGTAAATAATAATAAAGTACTAAAATCTTTATTGCTTTTAACGTTTTCTTATGGTGTGAATGGAGTAAGTGTTTTGCATGTAGTCTAATGCGAGTAGTTGCCCTACTCTGTTACCAAATTTTAATGGATTGGAATGTGATTTCTGTCACTAAACACTATAAACAAAAATGGTCACAAAAAAAGGATGTCAACGCCGCTGAATGACGCTTAGTAAAAAAAATATATCTAGTTGTACATGTGTATGATTTCTTTGTTCATATACTAAAATACAAAATAGGAAATCCACGTAAAATTTTGATTTCCTTGTCAATGCCCGTTGTAAACAGCAATCGCAATTTCTGCGTCTGCCTACTATTCTATTCAAAGTTGTTTATTGTTTACAGTACCCCTAACGTTTCTATACCTAACGAGCGTGACATTTAAACATGTGTAATCAAAGATAGTTTAGAAGCATCGAACATTTTCATATCCGCGAATACACACGCATTAACTGGAAACATAGGGAAACGATTCGACTACAATCAGAGAAATACGTTTATTGTGTTTTGGCAGTATTTTGGGAGTCGTGTGGTAGCGGCTCATTAAAAAAATTCCCTTGGGTGTCGTAAAAGGCGACTAATGTACTTAGAACTGCACAACCAACCATAGCTTAAATCGCCGACGGGCTCACCACCTGTCAGAATATTTTTTTAAGCTATTGCATAGCTTCTATCGCGGGCCTTGAGCGCGGGGACCGAATCCAGAAATTCCGTAACGAAAAAACCTCACGCTCCCCACTCCGATGCGCAAGGAGGTGTGGCTTGAAGACCGTGCATGTTAAAACCCAAGGTGGTTACCAAAATGAAACACCGTGTCCAAGGCGAATACAAATTTTAATTAACATCGGTTTGACCATATAAGTCTATGAGAGTAAACAATAGTGCGTTTTAAAGGATAGGTGGCGCCATCTAGTGATACAACAAAGAACAAGTTTAAACAAAGACGCCACTTTGGTTTTATTTATAAGCTAACTATTACACATTGTTTATTACTGCTCTCGAACCATCCCCTACAACACCCCCTCCCTTCGCCTACAGGGCAAAGCCATTCCCTGGCAGCGCTCGGCGAAATACTTAGGTGTGACTCTCGATAAAGAGCTCAATTTCCGAGCCCACGTCCAGAGAGTCGCTCGAAACGCCAAATTTTATATGTCCCGCCTCAACGGTATGTTAGGCAGGCATAGCAAAATGTCTCTCCGGAACAAGCGAACCATGTATAAGGTATGCATACGCCCCGTCATGTCATACGCCAGCCCGGTGTTTGCCCACGCCGACCCATCCATCCTTAACCAACTCCAAATCATCCAAAATTCCTTCTGCCGCAAGGCCACCGACGCCCCGTGGTATGTTAGGAACGCGGACTTACATAGGGACACAGACCTACGGACACTACAACAACACTTTAGGGCTTGCTCTGAGCGGTTCTTTAAGGCCGCAGAAGGGCATTCAAATCCCCTCATCCAAAGCGCCACGGACTACGAACCGAGCGCTCCCCACCCGCGGTACAGATACCGCAGACCCCGACACGTCTTCACAGACGCTCCCGATCCATTGTCGCGGGCCTTAGAGGCCCTGCAAGCTGCGGCATCCGCGCCGTAGCTCCCTCCCGCTCTGTACGCGTGGCCTTCTGCTCGCACGTACAGACTAATATCTCCCATACGATCGGCCCACTTTGGTTCCGATCGTATATCTGGCGCACATGCCCTAGTGAATAGCTAGCGCAGCGCCGCACCCCTCCCTTTCCTGAGGGAGGGGGCGACAATCAGGTTATGCTTTACCAAGGTCTGCTTAACAGGCTTAAAGCAAGGTGGTGTTTAGTCGGTAGGAGTCCGACATAACCCCCGGCCGGCCGGTGGGTATCCAATGAGGGATTCACCACCTCCTTCTCCCGCATGGGAAGGTAAAGAGTCCTCCTTCAGAGGCTCGAAAAAAAAAAAAAAAAAAAAAAAATTGTTTATTATGAGTTTTGTTATTTTATTAATTAGTTTATTAACATTTATTTTAGATAATTATTTTATGATTTTATTTACTTATAAGTGACTTATAAGTACCAACAGTTTATATAATTTGTTTTCTTTTCGGTCACCACGCTCAAAAAGTGTAACTTGAATTAATATCAAAGAAAAAGAAGTACTGCATGAATAAAATAAATAAATAAAATTATAATTGCATAAGTTGATACAAAATGCTATGCAATAGCTTTACCGCAGCAGTCCCCGAGTGCCACACGTCTTTTTTTTATTTTAAGCCTTGCAATAGGCTTTTTAAGCAATTTTAAGCCTTGCAAGACCCTTTTTTTTATTGGGCCCCAAATGATTAATTACTGATAGCCATCCCCATAAAAAATAATAAATTTTTTTCTGAACCCTATAAAACAAAAAAATTTAAAACTATTAATTACTTTTTTGCTTAAATGTCAAAAACGCCTTCGGTCCTGATGGTCTGTGAATTATCTGTGCCGTAGCGTCACGATTATTGTAAACAATTTAATACGCATGCGTAACATAGCCGACAGTTATGCTTGATTAGTTGCGACTGGCGTTTGACGGATTTTGACCATGCGTAGTAATTGTTTACATAAAACGTTACTCAACTAATTTCACGAACATGGTGGATAGCGTTTTTGGCAGATGAAAAAGAATGTAAAAATAAAACATTTTTAATTTGAATTTCTAGAGCAATCCCGTATTTAATTTTTATCGAACTTGGTATGTTTCGGACCCTTGTACTAAATACTATGTGAATTACACATTATTTTCATTACTTTTGATATGAGTCAACTAGCCTGGCGCGACGACCTTTTTAGTTCTCATGCGGCTTAATCTTTTCAAATAGCCAAAACCATATCTGCATTCAGTGGCTCAACAATTTCTTACGTACAGGTTAATTCATGCCTTATTTGGAGCTATGACATTTAAACTATTATTATCGATGCAGGTACCTACTATAGGCCAACTAAAAGGTGAAATTGCGCTGCTGTTGGCGCCCATTGGTGTGTTTGTAGGGGTTGCATATTTCCTTATTATATTAAACTAGCTTTCGTCCGCGTAGAATAATTACTTTGATTTGAGACCTTATTTAAGCGAACATTTTCATCATATTAGCTCCAATCTTTAATTAAGTCGAAAATCTAAGAATATTTATTCAAACTTTTATACCCTATTTTATCCCCTTTGGGGTGAAATTTATCAAAATCCTTTCTCAGGGGAAGCCTTCGTCATAGTAACTTTATGCATGCAAAGTCTCAGCCCGATCGGTTTAAAATTGAAAAAGTTTCATACAAACTTTAATCCCCTATTTTATCCCTTTGGGGTTAGAATTAATCAAAATCCTTTCTTAACAGATGCTTACGTCATAACATCTACCTACATGCCAAATTTCAGCCCGATCCGTCCAGTGGTTTGGGCTGTGCATTTATACATCACTATGTCAGCCAGTCACCTTTGAGTTTTATATATATATATATATATATATATATTAGAGTCCAATAGAATAATAGTAACAAGGCCTCACTACTTACTACTACTATAATTCTTTTCATTGTGTTACGGCCCATACTCGCGATTCTTTGGGCTAGTGACAAACCACATAGGATTCATGGTTCACATGCGGATCTCCTTGTTCGAACACACAGAAAATCCCCGAGAACATCCCTCTCCATTTTTGATTGTGGGCTGTTATTTATACGAAGTGTTCTTGTTGATATTCCATTACTTTAAGATTATATTCTATAGGTAAAAAGATTACAGAATGCTCAACATCATGTGGTCCAAAAAGTCAATCGTAGTTAAATTAGTCCAAAAATTTTCACCTGACGAGACGAGACCTAAATTTTGCGACACTTATAAAGGTCATTGGGCCTTTTTTACCCGCTTTTAAACTAAGGGGAATAATGTGACCTTCCATCCCATATAATTTTTTTAACGAGAAACGTTTAAAAAAAACCGTTTAAAAAATTACACAATTTCAGTTTCAATTTGAATAAAAGTAACTATTCCACGTGGACGCAGTCGCGGGCAAATGCTAGTAGTTCATAAATATTATGTGTTATTTCCCCTCTCCCCTGTGTGATGACCTGAGATAGAACTCCCCCTGCCACATACAGAAATATTTATTTTAAATCCATAAAGTGCATACCTCGCTACTGAGCACAGAGCATCGTAAATTGACGTTATTTATTTTCCGTAAGATTATTATCTTCAGTGAACTAAGAGTTTACTGTGTTCCGGTCTCCGCAGCATCCAATATTTTTCATTACCTATGGGATACTTATACTGTGTTACAGGTATTATAGGAATAAAATTCTATACAGCCTTGCATTACTGACCAGTAAAAATGGGTATCTTCGTATATTATTTTTATTTATTTTATTTATTTATATAAACTTTATTGCACATAATAATACAAAGAACGTATACGATAGCAAAAAGCAATTGGAGGCCTTTTTGCTAAACAGCAATCTCTGCCAGGCAACCAGTTTTTCTTTTTTTTTTTCAATTTTGTTATGTAAAACTATGTCTCACTCATTATGCTTTTCATAATTTATACACTTCTGGTTTTGATCTATAACTATTGTGCTTTCTGCGGTATTATATCCTTCTCGTTTATAAATTACTAGCTTTTGCCCGCGACATCGTAGATAATAGTTACTTTGAGATAGTGTAATTGTATGTAGGCAATAGCCTTACTCAATAAATAGGCTATTCAACACTGAAATATAGTTTTCAAATTGGAGCAGTAGCCTCAATTGGTGGAGTTGAAAATTTACTCCTACTCTATTATTAGAAGCAAAGTTCATAGTGGCGCAAATTTGTCCTTCATTTGTCTGGGAGGCGATATTTAAATATTTTATTATTCACCCGCATGGCACCTGTTCCTAAAGGAATATCTGGATAAAAGGTAGCCTTTGTCCTTTCTCGGGCTCTAGACTATCTGTGTACCAAATTTCGGTACAATTGGTTCAGTAGATTTTACGTGAAACGAGACAGACAGACAGAGTTACTTTCGCATTTATAACATTAGTTTGGATTTAATCGCATTTATTATTATATAAACATTATTTTCTGTCCTTGAAGCCAAAATGCCCCAATCCAAATTTTTGTTAAGATGCAATTCTTCTTTACTTAAATGAAATTAACACTGTCAAATACTTGTTTGTGGGTGTTTTACACCTCCGTTTACCCCTTCGGGGATAGAGGCATGATGATATTTTATGTTTTATGTTTAAAATACTTGTATTTTGGTAATGTAATTTATTTTTCTAATAATTTTTATTTCATGCTAATATGAGCCTAATACACCTATATTTTTCCATCTGACAAAAAACTCCCCTTGAAAAGATTGTAACATAAATCTCATCAAATAAAAAAATCATTTCATTGTGCTGCCCGCCCAGTAAAATAATTACAACAACGCAATTCCCATTATAATTAATTTCGCCCAGTATTTTTCTCTCAAAAAATATTTGGGATAAACATAACATTTGAGACAATTGAATGAAATGAATGTTAGGAATATGAATTGAATATGAATTGTTAGGTATGAATTGAATCATACACTGTATCATTGTTTTTTTATTATGAGACAAGTGGAACATGTGGACAGGGTTTTTTTATATAAAAAGCTCAGCAAATGACTCCACACTACCTGATGATAAGCAGTAGAGGAGTTCATATGTGAAGATAGATACTGCAGCATGGTGACATACTGCCCTCACCTCGCCGGCCCAAAAAATGCTTTTCACGCCTCTTTTGAAGGAACCCATATTGTAAGAAGGAGGGAATACGTGTGCCGGTAAGGAATTCCACGCTCTAGCTGCGCGACAGAGAAAGGAGTCACGAAATCTCTTAGTGCGCAAAGTAGACGTGGCGACAGTGAAAGTGTGAGATGGTGACGTGTCACGGGAGGCCTGTATCCTGCTACAGTGGACTTATATGGGGTGAAATGGATGTATGTATATACGGGAGAACTAAAAGACAGTGTTTTGAGAATATACTACGTCACCATCCCATACACTGCTGGGCACAGGCTTTCATAAATGCATGAGGAAAGCTGACCGTATCACCACCACATGCCCCAATTCGAAGTGGTGGGTAGAATCGGTTGTAACAGCAACCAACGACTTTACTTGACTTCTTAGCTGAACTGAGGAACTCGAGATCACAAAGTTTTGGTCACCCATCCAAGAACTGGCGATAGCAAAAGTAGCTTTGTTTTCAATATCGAAAGCCAAAACGTATGATCACTACGCTAACTAGTTCCTCACGTATATACTGTATCTTTTATTAATTAACTAATGCGTAGCTTTGGTGGTGTGAACTAACGACATGACAAAAGTCGCGGAAAGCGCAATAACGAACAACAAATACTTTTTTGAGAGATATAGTATTTTTATCTTCAACTGAATCTTTGAAGACCAATTTCTAAGTTCATCATCTCGTTGAAGATGGAGGTTCTTCAATTAGTAATAAATTGTCTTAGTCATGAATAGAATTACTTTACCTCCAATGAGCTTAAAAAACAACATATAATTAGATTTATAACAAATTTGCTCGTAAAGGGTTGCACATTTGTCTCTAGTTGCACCAATTTCAATATCATAATCTATCACATTACGCACTTGTGCGATAATGTAAAGTAAAACGCACAGTTTATGATGTTCCGTCTAAAAACGAACAATTCTTTTTTTAATCTTAGCAAAAAGTTTTTATGTCAGAAAGGTAGTTAACATTTTCTTAATAAAATTACCTTTGGGAGATGAAATATTATAAATAAGCACAAAAGACAAATTGAACAGTTGTCTATCGCTTGCTTAACTAAACACTATTTAAAGTTTAAGTACGCCTTCAACGCCTGTTTCATTTTTGTTTAGACGATGTTTAAGCCGCGTCTAGCTCTACACAATAGTAAAACACGGTCTTGTTGTAACGTTTTTTTAAAACACTTGCTTAACAGAATCAGATGTTTAAGTTTTTTGTGGCAAGACGGTTAATTCTTTAATTTCATTTACAAGTGATTAAAGATTTCTTAGTTCAAGAATGTCTGAGTTTTATTTATTTTTCGCAAATGTCGTATGACTCTGCCTTCTTATAGCCCTCACGTACGGCTCGGGCTAGCAATATCGGCTCGGCTGTAATTTTCAACTGAACGCACTTATATCATAATGTTCTATTATGTAATAAAATGTTTCAATACGACCTTCAGCTGGTTGCCATGCAAGAGGTACTGTGTAAATGATACTCATCAAAACTCAAGTTTTATTGAAACTCACTCATTCATGATTAATGCGATTCAACAAATACATACATGTTAACTATCAATAGATTGTTTTTATAAAAATAGCGTTTTAAAGGTGTTCCAATAACTGTTGTCAAAGTCAAAACAAAACATAGAGAAAATAAAAAAATACTAAAAAGTATACTGTTGCGGACTGGTCTGCGGCCTTAGAGCTGACCGCCAAACACTGATAATTTTTTGTCTATAACTTTTTTTATAATTTTGTACAATATCTGTTTTATATATACGTTTGACATGTTTTTCTACTACTATTGCTTTATTAGTCTTGTGAGTAAAGCACAATATTTTTAAACTCCGCTTTTTATTGCTCTCGCCAACATACACATAATTATATTTATATCAAAAAAGGTTCTTTCGGGAACATCCTCCGCTATTTTAGAAAGGGAGGGCCAAGATGTGGGATCATGCTTCCAACTTTTAAATGGGGACCATTTTTTTTCCCACTGCTGCCCGAACATCTGCTACTCTGACAATACCATCTCGACCCGTGTTGAGGGCTTCAATCACACCTGGAGGCTAGGTTCTCCTCGGGAGGTCTCCATCCCCGATGAGAACCGGGTCTCCCAACGAGTTGCAGCCGCGGAGCCAGAGTAGGCAGGTACTCAACGACCCATCGGCGCCAAAAGTGGTCAGCCAACCGAAGAGCCTTACGCCAGCTGCTCCTGCCACACAAATCAGCGTCCGATAACCGCTCCGGCATTGGGCGTCCCGATGAGTCTCCAAACAAGAAGTGGTTCGGAGTTAGCGCCTCTGGGTATTCAGGGTAGAGTGAAACGGACAGGCGTTGACGACAGCTTCGGCTTCCACCAACAGCGTCTGCAGGACCTCATCCGTTGGAGACCGATCTCTCAAGGTCACGAGTAGTGCTACCTTCACACTTCTCACGAGTCGCTCCTACGCTCCACCCATAAACGGGGCTGAGGGGGGTATAAAACTCCACTCAATTTTCTCCCCGGCAGTGAAGTTAGTGACAGCGCGATCGTAGAATGCCCGTCGTTGTATATTTGCGCCAATAAACGCCGTCCCATTATCGTACCATATCTGTCCCGGTGAACCACGACGGGCCATGAAACGCCGAAGACACATTGTCATAATCGCTGCATCGGTGGAAAGATTATGGACGACTTCCAGATGGATGGCTCGTGAAACCATACAGGTCAATAAAGCCACCTGGCGCTTCTCTCTTCGCCGCCACTTGCAACTTGAAGTGGGCCAAAATAGTCGACACCAACAGCGGAAAATGGACGTTTGTGATGAGCCGAAGGCAGATCACCCATTGGAGGTTGAAGTGTGGGTGCTCGCAGTAACTTGTATGTCGGCACACTGACGGTATGTCAGCACACTGACGTCACGGCATTTCTCACTCCTAGAATCGAGTACTGCTGGCGTAACTCATTAAGAATCTTTTGGTATTGGTGTGGGCGTACTTGCAATGGACATGCCTTACAGTGGCGGAGCGTCCGTATAACCCGATTCCCAACAGCCGTACCAAACGAGCGAGCATAAAAAAAATACCTAACTATAAACAAATTTGACTTGTTTCATTACTATAATGCAGGTACAAAACCATTTTATAAACAAAAAAAAATCTTATCATGTAACAGTAAAACATGCGCTCGAAACAATACGCACAAGTTCCAATCACTCACACATCGCTCCCGCTCTCTAGATTCCTTCAATTAACTCGTAAAATCTCGAGTTATGGACGCCTGCGATACAACACGCACACAGACAAGCGTTCTCTTGTCACGTCTGTGTAGGTCTCTCATAGATGCACGCAATAGAGAAATAGTACCTAAAGATTGCCTAACATGCCGGCTTTTCGCGGCCTACGAGCCTATCCATCGATACACTACGACACACGCACACATTAGTAATAAACTCTCACATACGTTTCGAATGCAAATTTAAGAAGTAAATATTTTTTATCTTATGACAATAGCCATAAGTGCGGAATTTCTTTCGTGAAACTCATTTAATATCGCGACCGTTCGCCGCCTGAAATGCTGCCACCGACCGGCTTGTATCGCCCCCTTCTCTTTCTAACTCAGCCAGTTTTATAATGATCACTCTTTCTAGCCTCGGTATGAAATTGCGGTTTATACCGATGCCGTGCCGAGTTGTAGATATTCTGTCTTACTTAGCCGGTATATTACCGTCTCATTCTTTCTGGCCTAGTGGACATTATATTAGTTTATTTTGTTTTGAAATTCGCTTGCACTCACATAAACTTAACGTAATTAATTAGTTTTATTGTATTTTTAGCAGTAATTCAGTGAAATAGTAAAATTTAACTAGCCTGTGTGTTGTTGTTTTAAAGGTGTATTGTGAATTGTGTAGCTCCGCAGGGATTTAATTGGTAGGTTTTAGTTTTTAAGCTATTGCATAGCTTCTATCGCGGGCCTTGAGCGCGGGGACCGAATCCAGAAATTTTTAAATTAATTTTGGTTTATTCTCTCTCGGCACAATAATGGCCGCTTTGATGCACATAGATTGTTGTCTTACTGATTTCTTGCTAAGTGAAGGAAAGCAGTTTTCAAAGTTGTCCTTTGAAAATAAAAAAAGACGTGTGGCACTCGGGGACTGCCGCGGTAAAGCTATTGCATAGCATTTTGTATCAACATATAATTTTATTTATTGTTTTTTTACAAAATGCTTAACTTAAGATTTGTACCTCTTATGTAGGGAAATGTTGACTATTAATAGTTGAACTAAAACGTCTAAAGATTAAAATTATAAAATTCTGTTTTGTTTTCTGATTCAAGCAGCGTTTGGAATCGAACGGGATTTTCTGATGTTAATAATTTATCAAACTCTGCCAAAAACATGTTCAAAGTGAGAAACATATACGTAGTTGCTTAGCATTGCATTAATTTGGAAATAGTATAATAGAAAACTATTTTAACAATAATTTTGAGGCTCATAACCGCAAAGTCGAACGTAATCGAAATCTGTTCAAACGCTTCAAAGACACAGTTGTTCTCTTAGGTAAACAAGAATTAGCGTTTCGCGGGCAGGACGAAAGTATATATTCGGATAATCGTGGTATTGTTAAAGTATTGTAAATGGTATGTGTTTATTTGTTTATCGCACACTGTAGACCCGTCCACACACACAAACACATGCACTACATACACAGACCAAATTACCCATTTTTTGTGGGTCCTAATTTTTACTGCGGCTTGCCTAACTATTTTTTTCACGCCACGCCACTGATGCCTTATCAATAACTGCTGGGTCTTTGCCGCACAATAGCTGGCAGAGACAGGCCGCGGGTCAAACTGGCGAGTTCCATTCCGAAAGCGTTAATGTATCTGTTTTATCTCAGCACGACGAATCGCTTGAATGTCCAGAGGTAGGATTTCTGTGGCAGAGGCAGAGAGGGTAGAAGTTGACTCGCGAGGAAAGAAATTGGAAACAATGTCATTAAGATGAGAATTTTGAATTTTCGTCGAGTTTCTTGTCCAGTATTCTCAGAACAAGGCCTCCTGGTAGCTAGTGAACGGTTGGCATAATTTGACATTCATAAGAGTATGTAAATACCGAAAGTGAGTTTGAGTTTGAGGCGTATTCAAAAGTCCATTCATAGACGCTAAAAATTATCGCATGGAGCTGAGCTCGCTGAAACATCATACAAATGTGACAATATAGTGTGAGTTTCGTGTTCTTAAAATATGATGGTTTGAATAAACTTTTGTGACATGCACACCCAGAGACAATGGAAAAACATAATGATGATTTTAAGTTAGTTCATAACTACTTAATAATAAATACCTACTACATTAGTAGTGTAAAAGCGAGACTATTTATTTTTAGAAGCCATAGTCATAATTTATCGAATGAAACGAGGTTAAAATCGTCAATTAAGTAGAACTGTCTAAATTACGATGTAATAAATTTTAAATTAAATGTACTGGAGAATATTATTACGTACAGTCACCAACATGTTTGCTTACACAACACTGTCTTAAACCTACAGGTTTTTTTTTCTTTTTTACATATGTTTAAAGACATTTATTCTTATAAGATTTACAAAAATCACTTACATGAGAAACAATATACTTACTATAAATAACAAAATTGTTGAGTATGAAACACAAAATTCGCATATAAAAACAATCATGTTAAACACAAGAACATCAAAGAATCAAAGAATATTCAACGATTATAAACAGTCAATACAGTACTTATAAGCGCGAAAAATACAAAAAATACATTGACTACCTAATATTCGTAGACAACCTATACGTAGAATTTGACTTGATAAATTTGCACGCTTTGTTTAAGAACATATTACATATAAAATATTATCATCATCATCAGGCCTTTTTCCCCGAAGGGGTAGGCAGAGGTGTTGCCACCCACATTTCGCCAGATATGTTAAGTCCCCATGTAACAGATGGCGAGCCTGTTGACATGCACCGGGCAGAATGTGAGGCAAGCGATATTCTCAATAAACTGTACCTACATAAGTTTTTGTTCAAACTCAGTGGCACAGGCGGTGGGATCGACTCGCGATTCCGACGGTCTTCTCGAACGAGCAGTGTGAGTAAAGAACTTCGACAGTCGCCATATTGGATCGACCAAAGCACCCGTCCTTCAGGGTTTTCTGTCAAATTTACCGAATTTTTCGATAATTGTCGATCTTAAACGTCAAATTTGGCTTATCGAAAGTTCTATGCTAGTAGCGGAGTAGTCCCCCGTCCGTCCCAACTCGGCTACCGCTGCCATTTAGGTTAAGAAAGAGAAGAAACTTGAATCGTCTTGGTGCCCGCTTTAATTTTATAAAATGGAGAACTGGCCACAATTTACCGCGAAAAAAGAAGACAGTGGGTTAAGGAAGAAGAAATACCTTGTTGCTAACTAATTATGGAATTGATTCTACGACGAACGAGCGATTACTGCTTTTCTTCACAAATAGCATAATCTTCGTTACTGAAAAACGTAAGAAGAAAATTTACATAATATTAATATAATGTCATTGTAACACATTCATTGTGAGTAATTTTATCCAGCCAACTTTTTAATCTTGAATCTTGAACAAGACTATATTTTACTATTATGATATCACTCAACAAACGCCCACTTGTAACCTCCTCGAAGGACGCACCGATCGGCCCTGCAGCAATGCCCTACGCCCACATAGATTTCACAGCAAAGATATTTCTTTGCTATAAGAATGTCATCAAGGTGCTAAGATAATTCTAAAATAAATAAAAATCATTTGACCGAATGTCCGAACTGTAAAATTCTATCACATAGGGCAACACGCCGACCGTTAAAACAAACATTGAATAATAATATACTAAAATATGTATCTGGGAACCTAAATGGCATAGTGTTTCGTACGCTTTGGACTCGATTGAAAACAAGGCTACTTTCGCTCGCCACGGTCAATCCTCCGTGTTCCTCTAAATGTGCTTAGTTGCTCCGTGTTCCTCCAGATGTTCCTAGTTGCTGCTGCAATCTTTTCTATGCACCAATCCGCCTTGAGTCAAAGCTTGATGGTGTTACCATATAAGGCCAGAGGGACGTCCGATGATGATGTAAAAACATATTTGAAAGTGACAAAAAATTTTATGATTGGCTATTTAAAAAAAGTGGCTCATGAGTTTCTTGCCGGGTTCTTCTCATGAAAAGCCTTTCTCTCGGAATCCGGCCGCTTGTATCGATTACAACCACAGTCAACGAAGTACCTGTACTGTCCTGTGGATGTACTTGTTGCAAGCGCTCGCGGTAATGAAGTTTAATACAATGGTTTAATTTAATACTGTAATTTTAAAATAATTTAAAATAAGCTATTTATTTGTAAAATGCATAATATTGTAAAATGTTGACGATTTTAAGTGCCGAACTTGGGATATGAAATAAAATTATTTTTGATTTTGATTTTGATGAAATGTGTATCTTGAAAAGATCCCTACTCGTCTTAAACGATTCAATAAAGGAACAGGGAATCCAAACTTGCTCTCAGGTTCTTTACTCTTCGTAAACGCTATGGTTGTTCAGAACTCGAACCAATTGGGTTTGAAATAGCCAGCATGTTGCCCTCTAGAGATAGGCCACAAGCTGCACAAGTTAGAAGCTAAACACTACACGCTACAACCACAACCAAACTTGGAATCGATTCTGCAACGCTCGGGGTTGTTCCTCTTATCAACACTTTGGTGGAACTTTTCCTAGCTAAATTCATGTTAGTTTATTTGTTATTCGAAGATGTGGACAAGATAAAATTGTTACCTCTTCGGCGTGGCGTAGTGATTAATACGCTTTGGCTTTCGATATCCAAAACAAAGCTACCTTTGGTCAGGACTTGGATGCCGTTAGTCCCAGACGCTATGGCAACCGTTTTAGGCCTATATGGTGGTGTTACGGCACATACTCTCATGCGTTTCTACTTAAGGATTATTATAAATGGTTGGACTACTTATAATAGTGCCATGAAAATTAATTTTATTATCAACAATTAAATTTATTAATATAATTTATTGGCGTCGAGATAAACGCTCCCGACGCTGACTCTGATAGGAATAAAATTGGACACCAAAAACAATGAAAAAAATAATAGTTTAAAAAACATGCTATTAGCACGCACTAAAAAATACAAAAAGAAAGCGTGGAGCGTTTATGTAATCTTACTTTTTTTGGACAAAACGCTCCATGCTTTCTTTTTGTAATTTTAGTGCGTGCTAAAAGCGTGTTTTTTAGTTTATTAAACTATTATTTTTATTTTATACTTTTTAGTCTTTTTATTATTTAAACTTAATTAACTACTTGTAACGGCCGCCATGTTGAATTTTGGTCACGTGATATTTTTTTTTGGTATCCCATTCAGCAAACCCTTTCATTTAATACTCATATCATGGGGGTGCACTTCATATAGCCAATCCGCAATATTGGATGTCCGCCATGTTGGATTTAAGTCATGTGACGATTTTTTTCGTATTCCTGACAGCAAACCCTTTCATTTGATATCCATATCATGGGGGTGGATTTCAAACAGTCAGTCCGCCATCTTGGGGAGGCCGCCATATTGGATTTGTAATGACGTTTCTAAGCTAGTCATGTATTGTCATCAGAAATCAGAGCGTGTGTAAAATTTCATCCTAATCGAAGACCGGGAAGTGGGTCAAATTAAGGTTCCAAAATTTGACGCAGATAACATACAAACAGTGTGAGTTAAATAAAAGCGTGTAAAAAAGAGACTGATCGTTAGTTTAAAAACAGAAACGTAAAGAAAATGGCCAGAGAACAGCGCAAAAACAGCAGAGTCGCTAATACTGTGCCGTTACTGTAATTTGTCTTTCTTGTGCATCTGTTTATTGTGTACAATAAACTGTTCAATGAATAAATGCTTAGGTCACCAACTTGCTTTTGCCTAAAGCCTTTCCACTAGAGCTATGATTTGTAGCTTGCTGTGTGTATTGTAGTGATGGCCTTCATGGTGGCCATATAAAAATAAAAAAGATTATTGTAAATCGAGTAGGCCATGCTTGCTTTTGTTTCGGGGGATGTCAAATGTAATTTGTAATGTGATGTTGTAAAAATTTTACTATTTTCCGTTTAAACATAATAATCTCACGTATTTCTCCGTATTTCATTAATCGATCCCGAAAATGCCTAAATTTGCCAAAATTTATAAAAACCCCTAAAGTCCTGGTTGGTATCAAATGTATTTACACGTTGGCTGAATTTTTTGATAATAGATATTGGATAAGTTTAGGTTTAAGGCATTTAAATTGTAAATGTTAATATTGCATGTCCGTTACGGAGATTGCTGTTGTTTTCCTTTATTGTAACAATAAACTGCAAAACAGTACACAGTATTGGCAATAAAGTTTTTGTTATTATTATTACTTCGTTTCACGTGAAATGGTCGCACCCTTAAGTCATCCCATAAGGTAAAATCAAATTAATCATAGAATACGTTGAAAAGAAATAGAAGCAGTTAATACAAGAACGAATTTCTTATAATAAAATACCTCTAGGAAAATACAAAAACAGAATTGCTTATAGTAAAGTACCTAGTTCGAATTCTATAAAATACAAGAGAAAATATTTAAATGAACCGGAGCGCTTCGCGTAGGAAGGAACAGTACCCAATGGAATGGAATGCAATCAAACCGAACTGAACCAGAAATCATGTTACGTAAGTTTTTAAATTACATTCACACTTCCACCTTTCGTTACTTTTTTTTATTACAACTTTACATAGATTCATTCCATGACGTCTTCGGCTAATATATTTATAAGTTTTTTTATCGAGTATTTAAATTAAATAATCATTCTTTATATGAGCTCGGTGGCGTAGTGGTTAGTACGCATTCGCTTTCGATTTAAAACAAAGCTACCTTCGCCATGGTCAGGCCGTGGATGGGTGCCCAAAACATTGTGATCTCGAGCTCCTCCGTGCTTCGGAAGGCACGTTGGTTGTCACGTTGTTGGTCTCAGTCACTATTGCGACTGTTTCTACCCATCAACCCGCATTGACCGTGGTGGTGTTACGGCCCACTCTCCACATGTGCTTCTCCATGAGAAAGGCCTGTGCCCAGCAGTAGGGCGTATATAGGCTGAGGACAGAATTTTCCTCAAGATAAGTCTGGTCTAGTGGTTCTAACCACCTCTCTGGTCTAGTGTTTCACACCACCAGGTGTTGATCGGGAGGTCCGGGTTCGATTCCCCTTGGGGGCAGAAGTTTTTCTGCTCGATTTGGTTGGTGGTAGGGCTTCCAAGCCCGCCTGGGAGCTACCACAGTCTTACCTTAATTTGTCGCCATAATAACAATGTTATAAGCATTTGTCGTGTTCCGACAATCAGAGGCAGATAGCCAGTCCCTCAGTTGTTGAGGATTTACAGGTGAAGCTCGCTTCCACCTTCGGCCTTATCGTCACTTACTATCAGATGAGATGAAGACCAAGTCATATTACCTGTTTGTTTGATTTCTATTTATTATTAATCTTTAATCCTGCCTTGTTTCTTCGGTCGTTAGGTCTAGTCTTAAAATATTACAACTGTTATATTTTTATGGAAAGGGGGGTAAACGCGCAAACGGATAAACTGATGTTAAGCGATTACCCACACATATCGAACAAGCAACACCAAATGAGTCACAAGTATGTTGCCAGAATAGGCTAGTTCACCCATTTTTTATTGGGTCCCAAATGATTCATTACTGATACCCATCACCATAAAAAATAATACAATATTCTTCTGAAGCCTATAACACAATAAATTTAAATCATAAATAACGTTTTTGTTCAAATGTCCAAAACGCCTTCGGTCCGATGGTCTATGAATTATCTGTGCCGTAGCGTCACGATTATTGTAAACAATTCAATACGCATGCGTGACATAGCCGACAGTTATGCTTGATTGGTTGCGACTGGCGTTTGACGGATTTTCACCATGCGTAGTAATTGTTTACATGAAACGTTAATCAACTAATTTCACGAACATGGTGGATAGCGTTTTTGGCATAGGTAGAAATAAAACATATTTAAATTGAATTTCTACAGCAATCCTTTATATTTATCGAATTTTGTATATTTCGGACCCTTGTACTAAATACTATGTGAATGACACATTATTTTTATTACTTTTGATATGTGTCAACTAGCCTATTATTAATAAATTACGTTCTATTTAGCAACTTTTGGACCCTTTATCACTTCCTTGAAACTTTTACCAAAAGCAGCCAAGGATCACGTTGGCTGTATCTATATTTTGATAGTATGTCGACTATGGTATTAGCAAAAACTACACCTGTTTAGCGCCAAGACCACGTTAATACTTCACATTGACTTAGTATAACTTTTTAACTTTGATCTTGTCTCCCTTTTGCCTAAAACCGACCCTAAATGTCAAAGCTTCACAGTACAGCCATACAACTAGAACTAATTCATCAATCCATCATCTTAGTTCAAATATCGATATTGATCGAACTTCGAACTATATTTATGTTGTTTGTCTCTTGACTGCAAACACTGCAAACCTTTACAGGTCCATTACAGCACTGTGAAGCTCCAAATCCCACCGACACTTAACGTAATTGTTAAACATAATTGTAACTACAATTTTGAAAATAAACCGAAATATGTTTGTCAGAGTGTAATGCTCGTTCTTTGTGCGTTTCCTCGTCCTCAGCCTAAATACGTCCCACTGCTGGGCACGGGCCTTCCTTATGGAGAAACACATGAGGAGTATGGACCGTAACACCACCACGCTGGCCCAATGCGGGTTAGTGGGTAGAAACGGTCGCAATAGCGATCGGGAACAACGGCTTAACGTGCTTTCCGAAGCACGTAGGAGCTCGAGATCACAAGATTTTGGTCACCCATCCACGGCCTGACCATGGCGAAGGTAGCCTCTCGCTGTTCGCTATGGCCCTCGCTATCTCCGCGAATAAACTTTCCTACTGTTTTTACAATGAAGCACAGCATTTTTCAAAAGAATAATGTTGGCTAGTTTACTGTTTATTAGAACTTTTGTTCGAGGTGGGAGCTAATGAAATGAAATGAAATTCATTATTTATTCATTTAGGTAACAAGTAATTACACTTATGACTCATCAAAACAATAAAATTATTACTGCGACACAGTCCCTAATGCAGTTATTAACGTTTACCTATATGTTTTTGTATAAACTACTCTATCTATACATATAACAAAACTGTAAAGATCAAGCCAGGGGATGTAAAAAGAGGGAAAATGTTTTTTTACATTTTTTGTTTCTCTGTCTGTTTGTACGGGCTAATCTCCAAAA
The DNA here is from genome assembly GCA_910589355.1 of Parapoynx stratiotata. NCBI lineage: Eukaryota > Metazoa > Arthropoda > Insecta > Lepidoptera > Crambidae > Parapoynx > Parapoynx stratiotata. The sequence goes on along the minus strand of OU342468.1, from coordinate 967,295 downwards.
TGGCTGGCCCGATTTCAATGAAATTTTGCATGATGATTCCTTATATCCCTGGTCAACATCTAAAAGACTCTTTATTTCGGAAAATTAAAGGGTTCCCGTGTGACAGTAAAAAACCATATTAGCCGCGGAAGAAGACGCAGGCATCAGCTAGTTTGTAATAAAACGAATTATGATTATTATCATTTAAAAAATCCTCGGCAAGCATTGTACTTATCGTCTCAGAATTAAAATATAATATTACAAGTTCAGTATTAGGTCCTCTGTGATATTTAATTTTAAGCGCCTATGAAGAGTGTGAATGGTATTATGAAGATAAGCATCTTCAACGTCTTTAAGATCGAGCACATTAAAAATGCATGTAGTAACAACATGAAATGTTAACTTGAAAGCTAACCACTAATCATGAGTCAAACAGTTCATTGATTCGCGATCAGGTTGACCAGTAGTAGGTTATAACATGAACCAATGGCGAAAATGTATGCTGTGGTGATATAACAGCTTGTCTAATAGTCAAATTTTCTCATATTACTATAGTTAAATAATCATATACAACACGATGCTGGGATAAGTAAAATGGCAGCTGGCGGCACAGCTGATGTATAATGCTTCAATTTTTCATCGCAAATTTAACAATTTTTCAAACTGACGTTTTGACGTTTTCATTGGCGATATTTGTCTAGATTTCAACTATTATTTACTATAACATAACTACCGATCTAAAAGCTCACCCAAGTCAAGGTTCCCCACAAAGTGAAGAACGCTGTAATTCCTTTCACGTTCGCGGCCGCCCTTTGTTTTATTTAGTTAAAGTCAGCCTCCCACAAACGGTTGCCATAAGACGTTTATAAGCGTTATTCCCGGGCTTTATTAAATAATATGTCGGGACGTACCAGGAACCATATAATATCCGTACATAAAACATTTGACACGACGCCAACGTTCCGCGAAGATGCTAGCCATAACAAGAGTAATTAAAAATACTAATACAACGGCCATAAGTGCGCGTTATGTGTAATTAAGATGGTGTTTATTTTGTAAGAGATAGTTTCCAAGTTGTAATTTTATTTACGGCTACGTCGTTCCCATGTAAATTGGTACGTACGCTTTGGCTTTCGATACGAAAACAAAGCTACTTTCGCCATGATCAGGCCGTGGGTGGGTGACCTAAACAGACACCTATTTACCAAGCCAGGAATTCTACACATGCGGTAGGTCACAGAAGTCAATCCGACACAAACGATGTCTGTGATAGCTCACCTACCGCAAACGGTAGGTATCGGTCGCCAATGGAATCTACCCTGTAAAAAAAATTATTGAATACATACCAGACACCGACGTAGTCCAACGTTAGCGCCCTCTAGTGGCAGTCGACTGGCCACGATTGCCGCGGTATTGACAATCATAGGAGCAGACGTCTCTTGGAGTTGGAATGTAGACGGACGTAGAATGAGAGGAAGACTTAAGAAGCTGCACATTTTAACCGCCTCTCTGGTCTAATGGTTTACACAACCAGGTGTTGATCGGGAGGTCCGGGTTAGATTCCCCATGGGGGCAGAAGTGTTTATGCTCGGTTAAGGTGGTAAGGCTTTCAAGCCCACCTGGCTAACTACCACCGTCTTACCTAAATTTGTCGCCATAATTACAATGTTTTAAGCATTGTTGTGTTCCGGCAATAAGAGATAAGATAGCCAGTTCCTCAGTTGTTGAGGATTACAGGTGAGGCTTGCTTCCACCTTCAGCCTTACCGTCACATACCATCAGTTGAGATGAAGGCCAAGAGCGTACCTGTCATATGTAAAAAAGAACATACCAGACACCGACATAGTCCAAGGTTAGCGGGCTCAAGTGGCTGTCGACTGGCCACGTTCGCCGCGAGATTGACAATTGTAGGAGCAGACGTCTCTTGGAGTTGAAATATAGATGGACCTAGAATTAGAAGAAGACTAAGGAAGCTGCACATCATGAAACTACCATTACCGTCAAAATTACAGACTTAAGGCATATTTAGGGACAAAAGGACTTATGATCCTTCACTTATTAAACCCACGCCTACTGTTGTTATTCATAACGCTTTGAAATGATTTTTATAATATTTTAATTTAGTTACTCTTGATCTGGGTAAAGATTTGTAAACATCATACATACATACAATCACGCCTGTAATTCCCGAAGGAGTAGGCAAAGTCCAAGGAGCACTGTGTTCCTTAAGACCACATTTAGCCATACAAAAATTGAGTTTGGTCAGATGAAAAATCGTGAAAGAGTAATAACAAGTGGCTAGCTCATCCTACACAATCACAGACCCAGTACCCAATACGCTCTTAATCGCCTTTTACGACATGCTAGGCAAGAAAAGCAGTTGGTACATTCTTTTTGTGTCCCGGACCAACACGGGACACAACCCCATTTGTATACAGCCCTGTGGGAATTTACATCAATCTTCTCTTTCTCATAAAATTACGTCACTGGTCAGCTCATTCTCTCTCTAAACGTGGCCGACCCAAATCCTATACATACTTTAGTACACCTTGCTTGAAGATAATTTTTATATCCAATATCCATTGCCAATGAATGTTCATAACTTTTTTGACGTTACCTAACAAAATAAAACATTAAAATGTTATCAAGAACATGAAAATAAGCCTCGGTGGTCCGTAAAACTCAAGAAGAAACTTTATTTACCTTTGAAAATTAAGGAAATAAACGAAAGTATCGCCTCCTAGTAAAATTTGATGCTTAAGTGATGTTTAAATTGCTTTTATAATTATTTTTTGCCATTTTCTTTTAGGCTTCTTTATTGTAATAGCGTTTTAGATGACGTGAATTGTTATACGTTTTCGTTATCTTGTCTCAACGGCTGGTCACAGGCCTTGCCTATGGAGAAACACGTACGAGAGTATTGGCCGTAACACCACCACGCTGGCCCATGCGGGTTGGTGGGCAGAAACGGTTGCAATAGTGACCGGGACCAACCTTAACGTGCCTTCCGAAGCGTGGAGGAATTCGAGATCACAAAGTTTTGGTCACCCATCCTCGGTTGGAATTCTGGTTTCAATAACAAAATGGTTGTGGAATTTCTATAGTGCCAGAGTAAAGACAATATGTTATACGTGGGACCAGCGAAATTGCTGTCAATGTGTGGGAGTGTATGCATCCCTGTAGAATTATGGGATATACTCGTATAAGGGTAATTTTTTTAACTCTAGCAACACTGCCTTCGACGTAGAACATGTTGAAAACGTAAAAAAATTGTTCATCGTCAAACAATTGGTTCACCGCTAACTAGACACAATACAAATTCAAAACAATAAGATGTATTATTTTTCCTGTACCTCAGTTTTTGTAGAGAAAATTTTTAATAGAAAATTTTGAGTAATTTCATTTATTTCGAATTAGATTTTACTTCGCTACTTCCACGTCCACGGTTACTATTGTTCTTTTCTTTAACTATAATCCCACTGAATACTTTAAATTTCCGGAATAAGAAGTATCTCAGATGTTGACCAGGGATATAAGGTCACCATGCAAAATTTCATTGATATCGGTCCAGCCATTTCGGGGATTAGCCCGTACAAACAGACAAATTGATTGATTTGATTTGAAACAGACAGGGAAACAAAAAATAAGAATAAAAATTCCCTCTTATTAGACATTCGACCTCTACAATTGTATTATGTGTGTAGATTAATATTATAAGTGTATAATATAAGATGCCTTAACCTTAAAGCCGTAATGTTGATTTATATACATATTTAAACATCAATATCAATAATAATGAGAGATTGAATTGAAAATAATCTTACAACATTCCGTATTACTATAAGAATATTGACTAGGTATTTATATTTAGGTGGTGCTCATTTAATATATTCTCGTAAGATTCGTCGTTCGCTATTATCGTTTGTCTTTTAACGCCCATCAGTTATTATATAAATAAGACTTGTACAAAATGATATCTTGAGAGGAGAATATAAGAAGTATATTAATTTGTACATTTGACCTAATATTATTAATCGATCTAATCATTTAGATTATTTTCAAGTGTTATATATCAGACACGCTTCGTGTACATTGTTTTCTTATACAATTTTATATTTTATACGTTAAAGAGGACCTCGACGGTTTGACTTAGATAGCGAAAACAAAGCTACCTTCGCAATGGTCAGGTCGTGGATGGATGACCAAAACTTTGTGATCTCGAGCTCCTCCGTGCTTCGGAAGGCACATTAAGTTGTTGGTCCCGGCTGCTATTACCGTTTCTATCAATTAATCCGCATTGGGCCAGCGTGGTGGTGATACGGCCCATACTCCACATGTTTCCATGAGGAAGGCCTGTGCCCAGCAGTGGAACGTAAAGGCTAGGATGATACATTAAATACCTACAATACAGCATCACTTAGGACAATTTTACAGTCGCTGTGTTTATGTGTAGAAATATTAATTTAAGAGCAGCAACATTATCCTTTATATCAACTGTTGATCAACAAAAGGGCTGTATCCATAATACAACATAGACCGAAGCACCCACAAGATAGTTACATCAGCAATAGTTTATAGGTTACCTACATAACCGGAATGCAATCCCAATATTGTTTGTAGACCCACTGATGAGTGCACGGGAGATGAAAATTATTTTGGTAGGTCGGCGCCTGGCATCGGTTCAACAGAGAACTGCGTAGAGCTTTACTAGCGAATTATCACCTAAAGCCATGACATTAAGACACATTTTTAAACGGATTTAACTCAAACTTTATGCCGGAGTGTGCTCCCACGGATTCAGTTTGCGGCGTGTCGTTTCGCCTACATGTTCGATCCGTTGCTCTCGACACACTTATAATCCAAATGTGTCTATTACGAAATGTTGACAGTGAAAAGTTCTAACAATCATTGTGTTACAGAAAAAATATTTTCTTTATGCCACGACACATTTAGCTACGGCAGTTGCTCTTCGTCAGAAATAAAATTATAACTGGTCAAAATTTAAATGATGACGGATCACGGGTTTCTGGCCTTTAACTAAATATTTTTTTGTTAGTATAAAGTTAATGACAGGTCTTAATACACACATATCATCACGCCTCTTTCCCCGAAGGGGTGGGCAGAGGTGTTCACACACATTTCGCCAGATATGTTAGGGCCCCATGGAACAGGTGGCGAGCCTGTTGCCATGCACCGGGCACAATGTGAGGCAAGTGATGTTCACAATGAACTGTACATAAGTTTTATTTAAACTCAGTTGTACAGGCGGTGGGATCGAACCCGCGAGTCCCGCGGCTTCTCGAACGAGTAGTGCCCCGTCCCAACTCGGCTCGATGACTAATAGGAAAGTAATTTATTGGGCAGCCATTTAATTATTTGGTCAGCAACAAAAAGGTCAGCCGAAAAATCAATTGGGGAGCAAACAAATATTTTGCAGAATAATTATTTGGTCAGCAGAATAATTAATTGGAATATATATGTTACCGAAAATGTATAAAATCTAGGACAAGATCAATGAAGGATCAAGGATCAATTCCTAGGAAATGTATTCTGATAGATATTAGGTTAAGGTTATTTTTTATGACCCTTATCAACTATATTTGTGTCAACGAAACATATACCTTTTAAACTATTCGGCAGCAGAGAAAACATTTAAGTTGCTGTCCAATTAGTTCATTTTCTGACCAATTTAGAAAAATTTGCTGCCCATAAGTGGCAGTCTAACTAGTTATTTTAGCTGATCAATTGTATTTTTCTGCTGACCAAAATTCGAATATTTTGCTAACCGTTTAAATAACTCCCACAATAATATAGTGGCAGAAAAAATAAGACTATAATTAAAGACCTCCGTGGTCGAGTGGTCTGTACGCCGTCTCAAGGCGTCGCCATCTCGAGAGGTCCTGGGTTCGATCCCCAGAGGAGGCAAAGTGTTTGGGCGATGAATTTTCAGACATTTGTTCTCGAGTCTTGGATGTTGATTATATATGAATTATATTATGTATATTCTGAATAATTATATGTATTTATCTATTAAATATATTTGTCCGTCATCTAGTATCCGTAACACAAGTAGCATTAGTTGTAGTTGATAGGTGTGAATGTCTGAGGATATTTATTATTATTATTTATTATAAGCGTGGAAGTGGTTAATTATATAGGGAAAGAAGTTCAAAATGAAATTTTCTGACCATAATTGATCGTATTCTATCTAGAGAGGGAGAAATATTGACGCTCTATTCAATATAACGGTTCACATGTTGTCTTTGTGTGCGTAGTAATTCATAACCGCCCAAATTATTAACACTAACACACCACATCCTTAACCCACGAAGGCATCCGTTCAATTACCAACTATTAATAGCGAAGTTAAATTGCACTGTATAACGCATCGAGGCCTGATACAGGTTTATCCGATTAACGTAGTAACGTTTATTATATTTACGAGGGATTACGCAAAAGGTACTAAGGGTACCTTTTTGATCCGTGGTCAAGTTGACCAGTAGGTTAAAATATGGACAAATTGAGAAAGCGTTTGATGTCGTCATATGGCAGCTCGTCCAATAGTCGAATTTTCAAATATAACTAATGTTAAATAATCATAGACCGATAATTTTAACCGCCTCTCTGGTCTAGTGGTTCACACCACCGGGTGTAGATCGGGAGGTCCGGGTTCAATTCCCCATGGGGCAGAAGTTTTTCTGCTCGGTTTGGTTGGCGGTAGGGCTTCAAAGCCCGCCTGGCTAGCTACCACCGTCTTACCTATATTTGTCGCCAAAATAACAAGCATTGTTGTGTTCTGACAATCAGAGGTAAGATAGCCAGTTCTTCAGTTGTTGAGGATTACAGCTGAAGCTCGCTTCCACCCGGCCTTATCGTCACTTACCATCAGGTGAGATGAAGGCCAAGAGCTTACCTGTAATATTTATAAAAAGTAGACAATTTAATCACAACACGATGCTGAGGTTAGTAAAATGGCGGCTGGCGGCACAGCTGATGTACATTGCTTCGAATTTTCATCGCAAATATAACAGTTTGTCCAGCTGACGTCACACATTTTGGCGTTTCCATTGACGCTATTGGTAGATTTTAACTATTGAGGTAACTATTACAACGGATCAAAAAATTCACCCTAAGGCCCAATTGCACGATCGAGAGTTAGAGCCTAACCCAGGGTTTGCCCATATATTTGCCCCAGGGTTAGGTGCTAACTCTCGAACGTGCAATTGGGCCTAAGAGGACTTAAACAAAGTACCTTTACTGGTCTCTGATTTTCATTTGTTCTTGTCCTAGTGGCTGGCTGTGCCAACGCTGGCAGTGAATGTTGGGTATGGTAGGTAAAGAATGAGGGTTGAATAATTGCTGTTGAAATCTGAGCGTTGAGAAACAGTGGTGGAGGTTCTTTGAAAGTTAGGATTAGAAATAGTGAGATAAGATAAAGGTGTCACCTCACCTTGTAGTACCACGTACTGACTCTTCCAATGTATGTATACCTGATATGTAAACTATAATTATTAGAAAAGTATAATGAAATAACCCCCGAATACAAAAAAGCTACTCAAATTTTGAGCACTGCTTATAAAGTTAAGCGGACAATACCTATCAGAATTTGTATGGAAAAACGTCAATTTTGATCCTGATGCCTGAATATAGACTACCATGAAAATTATAAAATGTATTCATTAAAATAGGAAATAATTTGAATAATGTTTATTGATAATGGTATAAAAGAATTCATAAAATTGTCAGTAACAAAATTAAATGTCAAGGTATTACTAAAATATTGATATTACTAATTTGAGATACAAATATATATTCTTTTAGACATGAAAGTTGTAGAACTTTTCGAAGCAACAGGCGTTTCACATAATATTTCGAATACACTCTGCTTCCATCATACAAAATTCATATCCTTTGAACATCCAGCTTTCTGTGGAAAGTTCTAGTATTTTCAATTCTATCTCACCATTATTTGCTACTTAGCGCTTTTAAATCCTACGTTATTTAAGATACCGACTGAAGGCAGTAAATTTATATTATCTGTTAACTTCGTCCCTCTCCCCACCCACGCAACGTTAACCTTAGCTGGGAGGTTTCTTTATCTTTATACTCGTAGTTAGCGAAGATAGTCTGAGTGCATGGAGTTTATTTTTTAAAGAATTATCTGCAATCGATTGAACCATGGGCGGTTGAGGTCTTGAGCTCGGTGGCGTAGTGAGTTACGCTTTGGCTTTCGATATCGAAAACAAAGCTACCTTCGCCATGGTCAGGTCGTGGATGGGTGACCAAAACTTTCCGATATTGAACTCTTCCTTGCTTCGCAAAGCACATTAAGCCGTTAGTCCCGGTTGCTATTGCAACTGTTTTTACCCACCAACTCACATTGGGCAGCTTGGTGGTGTTACGGCCCATACTCCTCATGTGTTTGTTTCCACAAGGATTGCTTATGCCCAGCTGTGGGACGTATATAGGTAGAAGACGATGGGCTTAAGTGTTCTGTTGTTTTTTCTGCCTTTTTCTAATATAGATGGGGTCGTCGCAATGCGTTTTATTCTTCCACTGTCCTAATTTGAGAAAAGGGCAGCTTGGTATTATTATTGGGTCTTTACCTATGACTGGCGATTATTTCTACCTTAGTAATGAATTGTATTACGTCTAAATAAATACCATATACACAGACACAAGTCTTTCACTCCTAATTTACATTGACAACGAGCAATATTCATTGTTTGTAATACACTGCCGACTTATTACGGGCATAATTTGTCGGCACATGTCACTGGTAGTGGCGTGTATGTGTACGTCATATTATTATGTAAATCGTGAGCCGTGTGCGTTCCATTTGAATTGGAAATGCAAGTTAATCCCCAGTGGTGGGGGCTGTCTTCAGCTCGGATCACTGCAGCGGTGCTATTAACTCTACATTTATATTGCTTTATTCATTTGCATGTTGAAAAGTTGGTGAATAAAGTAGGAAACAGCTAAATTATGACCTCGGTGGCCGAGTGGTCTATTTGTTTTAAGATGCCTTTTTTAGACTCAAACACTAGATAGAGTTTTAGACTTTTTTAGTTGCTTTAGGAATGTCGATTTCTATGGGATTCGTGCGTGATTTCAGCTACCGCTCGCTTTTTTACGTTTTCCATATAAATTGACATTCTTAACGCAACAAAAAAAAAGTTTTTTACAATGACAATATACAATATACACTACAATGACAACATGCCTCACATTGTGCCCAGTGCATGGTAACAGGCCCGCCACCTTTTTTTATACGGCCCTCACAGACGGGCAGTGGTCACCGTAGCCTATGGACGCCTGCAGCACCGAGGGCATCACCAGCGCGTTGCCGACCCTTAAAGAACCTTTTCACTCTTTTTTTGAAGGACTCCATGCTGTAGTCTCTTAAGAAAGCCTCACCAGGGAGTTCATTCCACAGCCTAAGCGTACGAGGAAGGAAACTCCTCCTAAAACGCACGGTACGCGACCATTTTGGTTCTAACGTGTGAGGATGAATTCCCTGGCGATGGCGAGCGGTGCGGAGATAAAGCACCTGTTACATGGGTACCTAACATATCCGGCGAAATGTGGGTGTTTAACACCTCGACCTACCTACATGTTACAACATACACTTGGGGTACTGATAGGAAAAGATTAATAAAGAACCTCCTGACGGAACCTCAATCATTGTTGTTGATATTTATAATAATTCCATCAATCAAAAGTCACGCTTTTTACCACAGAGGTAGGCAGAGATTACATCCGAACACCGAAAGTGATCAAATATGATGAATTGTGATTGTGACGTGTTGTGTAAGCGTACACAACGCTTCTCTGAGCCTAAATTAAACCCAAGATAGACGCCAAGTATTATATTACGTAATTATAAATACTTCGAATGATAGTATAGAATTTGGCTCGAGAATCGATTTTTTAGGCTACATACACCGTTTTAGCCGCAGCAGCGACTGGCGAAGAGCAATAAACTCTGAAGGCGGGAATTTTACTATCTCGACATACGAACTTCTAACGGAGTGCGGGCTCCGAGAGAACTTTTATTTATTCCCCTGGGACCAGGTGTTATACTAAATTCATTATAAAATTTATTCAAGACGTTACCTGGATGAAAATAGAAGTGTTTCTTTGTTAAATATTAATATTGGGTCCTTACCTATGAAATTGGTGTTTTTATTATCCCTTAGTATTTTGTCTGTAACTATTAAGATTCAGAGTATTACCTCGTCTATAAATAGACTATCTTTTTGAGCTCTTTTGATTTGTTTTGATAATTTGTTGTAAGTTTAATTGTGTTAAAATTGGACACGGAGACAACTCTTTTTAAGTGCCTCCCGAATACATCATTTTATTTGCATTGACTTAAAAATGATAAATAATTTTTATGAAGTGTGATATTACACATATTACTATGTAATGATACAAGCCAAATATATCTCTGAATTTGTCGTTGTGAAGAAAACTGATAAAATGTTAGAATGGAATATGCAGAATTCCCCAAAATCTCCATACAAAACACCCATTTCATAGGTAAGGACCTAATAATTGGAATTGGAAAAGTGCTATTACACTATTGACGAATTTATGAATGACATTTAGCTTTTTTATTGGTTTTTCTTGATGTGAGATTTTAATTAATGACTTCTCTATATTTCTAACAGATTTATTGTGGTTTATTGTATATCCATTGAATCACTTGACATGTAATTTTGTGTTCATTGATTTTGTTTTTTTTTGTAATTGTAATTGAATCTTATATTTCGACACAATGTATATTGTTAAGAAATAAAATAAATAAATAAAAAAAAAAAAAAAATAGGTCCTATTGCCTAATAAAACGAAGACAACTCTTTTCCCGAATACATTATTTGATTTGTATTCACTTAAAAACGATAAATAATTTTTATGAAGAGCGATATCACACATATTGCTAAAGCTTATCTACTGATACATGCCAAAAATTATTATCTCTGGATTTATCGTTGTGGAGAAATATGAAAAATGTTAGTATTGAAAATACAGACTCCTCTAAAATATCCATAAAAAACTGCAATGCCATAGGTAAAAACTGTTGGACCAAACCTATTTTTAGAGTAACTTTTTAATATATTATATACCACCCTGGCTAGTTTTGATATGACATAATTATGTTCTATAGTTTGAATTGTTTTTATATATGTCATTACTTTGTATACTGTCTTTCTGTCTGTTGAATTATACCACTGCATGAACTCTTAAGAGTATTTTTCTTACAAAATCCTTCGAAAAGACCAATTATTACATACATACAGACATACATTCACGCTTCTTTCCCAGTAGGGTAGGCAGAGATTACAGATGTCCACTAGCTCCGATCCTGCCACACATCTTTCACTTGCTCTACTCTCATTACTAACTTCGTACTGCCCTTCGGTAAATTCGAAAGGGCCCTTTTTCAGAACGTCAAGACGCGTTCGCCGGCCGTCCACTTCCAACCTCCCCAATCACATCTGTATTTATATAATTTTTATATTGACGTATCCAAACTCGCTAACCTATAATTATTATAATCATTTTAAAAACATGACAGTATGGTACAATCATCAAAATGTAGTATTTTCTATAATTAAACAATATGTAGGCTTAACAAAACAATAGCATTTTACAACAAATTCAACACTTAACATAACTAAATGCCACAACTCGAGAATATAAAAAACGCAAGGAACATTGTTTCAAGTAAACATGAAATTGTATTTAATTTAAATAATATAGATAGAACTAACTACGAAAACTATATCCAACCCCAACGAATGCCACACCAACAGTCCATGAGCAAAACACACAAATATGAAGTTGGACGCCGGAGTCCTGGCGTGAATAGAGACAGCACGAATAATTATAATTTTCCACGAGTGCAATTCTATAAATTGACGGTATAGCCACTTTGCTCGAGGTGAGTTGCCCTCTTTTAATAAAAACCAATATCCCAATTGCATCTCAGCGGACCATCGTTGCTAAAACCTCTACCATCAGGCGACATTTCTGTAACGTGCCTGCGTCGCAACAAGGTAAGTAGAGAATGTTGAACAAAGTTGTAGTCCACGTGCTGTAAATGTCTAAGAGTAAGGGGAGCAGCATTTCCCAGAACAGTACTAGGCTGCGACAAAGGCTTTGAAATTAAGCCTCGCATTATCCATACCAACATGCAAAAGGAAAAAAAATATGCTATGTGTAACTCTGCATGATGGCAAATCATAAAGTAAATACCGGAGCATCAAATGTCGTCCCTCATGACAAACTCTTTCATGGATATACACTAATAAGAATGCAACAAGCCGTGATTTACGTAAAAGAAGTAAAGGGTGCTTGCTTTTGTATGATAATTGAGAGTTACTATTTCTACCACCAACTCTCAATATTCCGACGGAACCTTGAAAAGTTGACAGTGTAAGTACACTACAAATATTTACAGAACATCGAGGGAAACACGAAAAGGTAATAATGCATGATGTTATACAGTCTAATCGGTCACAGAAATAAGCTATTTTCAAAATAACGTGGCTTTCTATTTCAGATTTATGTGCAGCACACAGCATCACCGAATGGCTGAATTCATCTGTACACCTATTCCAGGTAAGTAAGGTACACCTTAAACCGTTTTTTAATTGATCACGCTTTATATTCAAAATATTGACATTGCATGCCCGGTGTAGATTAAGACCACTTTCATTTAGTAGCCTTACTAATTGCTTATTAACGTAAATCGCTTTTTTCTCAGTGACGCATTCTATTCTAACTTCGTAATGGTAGACCTTGATCCCTTTATCAGCCAATGGATTTTTAAGGCCTTCAACACAAACAACTTGCTGCAATGACTTGACTGCTGGAGCACAAGAAGTATTAAAAGTAACTGTCAACAGACGATAGTTTGCAATTTCAGCATGAGGATCTCCCCTCCAAACTATACGTCGCAAATCTGCCCGCAGTTTAGGGCCTACCACTAAGGTATCGTTTAAAGAGACATCATTGTCACCCTTACGCGATGTATTGAAAACCACACTTAGTTTGGTAGTGATTAGTTCCTCCCTGACCACTGCATAATGAGGCAAATTTTCTGCATTAGTATTGAGACTGTCAATATAATTTTTTATATTCTCCATACATCCAAGTGCCATGTTTCTACTTATAACTGTAGAGTATTGTTGTTTTAATTTAGGGCGACTGAACAAACTATTATCAAGACCTTGCAGTCGCTTGACAGCAATAATTTTGGAACCTATATACTTACAAGGAGGATCGCAATAACAAAGTGGAAGATACCGCTCATCTCGATCAGTCTCATCTCTCTTTGTGATTGCTGCATAACAGTCTTGACAGGCTTGCTTTTCTTGAGGTAACCGTTTTTTGCATGGTTCCGGTTCTATTTGCCGTATTTTCAAATCGTATTCAACAACCTGCACATGCATATTTACAATATTCTGATGAATATTATGCAGCTCTTCCAACCCACCAGAAATGACCCAACCAAGGTAAGTATCCTGGGCAATTGGAGTGCCTTTGGGGCCCTTCATTAAGCCTTGCTTTAAGATTTGACAGTAAGTAGTTGCGCCTAACAAAACGTCAATTTTGCTAGGGGTATTATACTTCGGATCTGCTAATGGAATGCTATTAATCTCAGGCCGACCTACCAAAGTGAATTTCTTTTAAGGCAGAACCGAACATAAAGTTCCAAGTACATATGCTCTAACCTGAAAAGTGAATGAGGAGTCGTAAAGTGACTGTATATTGAGCATTACCGAGTATTTGGAGGTAAGGCCACTTTTCGCTCCACCTAAACCAGATATGGTACTTTTAGTAGGTATCTTCGGAAGCCGTAGTAGTTGCACTGCAGCTTCAGAGATGAATGACGCCTGCGATCCTTGATCCAGAAGTGCTCTCAAAATTTGGAACGACCCATCTTTCGACTCAGCCTTGATAAGGGCTGTGGCTAATAAAACCTGTCGAGCAACAGTTCCTGAAGAAAAATGGGCGGCTATATGTGTAGTGGCCCCGCTCTCTGATACAGCTTCAGCTTCATCGTTTATGACAGCTGATGCAGTGACCCCTGCTGTATCAGAACCGTTCTTGGGATGCAATAGGGAATGATGTTTGCGGTTACATACACGGCATTTGGTGAAATAGCGACATACTTTGTTCGAGTGATTGTACCCGAGGCAGTTGAAGCATAAACCTAAGTCGCGTACTATACTACGACGTCGATCAACATCCTCCATTGCAAATTTCTTGCAATTGGACAACCTATGTTCTTCCGAACAATGTGGGCAGGTAATATTGTAATTAGTAGTAGTAGTAGAGTGTAAGGCATTTGTGTGTGAAACTGTACTAGACGAGACTCTGGGTTTAAATTTTGGTTCGACAAACTCTAATGCGCGGAATCTAGTTACAAGAAAATCTTTAAATTGTTTAATGGTAGGTAAATCGTTGCAATCTATACTGACCTGCAATTCCCACTGCTTCCGCGATTCAGCGTCCAACTTCATACTTACTATGTAAATAACAATAACGTCCCAAGAGCTTACATCAATACCTAAATTAGACAACTCGTGCAAACAATCGGTTGTTGTATCTAACAGCTCCTTAAGGGCATTGGATGACTCGTGTAACATAGTACGTTGGCTAAAAAGACGCTTAAGAATGCAATTTGAAATAAATCTCTTATTATTGTATCGTTCCTGTAACATATTCCAACATTTTTCGTAATTATTAAGAGTTATAGGTATATGCCTAACGAGTTGTTCTGCTTCACCTGACAGTTGCGTTTTTAAATAATGAAGCCTTTGAACTTCATCCAGAGACTGATTATTGTGGACCAGTGAAACAAATAAATCACGAAACGACGACCATTCAATGTACTTGCCGCTAAAGGTTGGTAACTTGATTTGTGGCAATTTCATAATCGACTCTTTAGGACTGTCAAATGAAACATTGCAATTATTTGACACAGACTCATGTTTTGGCATTGCATTTTGAAGATCTACCTTATAACCTAAATACGTTTCAAAAACCATTTCGAAAATCTCATCTCTAATGTAGCTCGATGTCTCCAATTCCTTTGAGCTGTAAACGCTTATTAACTTCTCATGTTTGTCAACGAAGTTAGTATACTGCTTGTCTAAAATTTCTAATCTTGCTTTAATGTAATTTGCATTTATTCTCTCTTTGGGAGACTTCTTAAAATTAGTATATCCTTTATCTATTTGCGACTTCAAATCATTCAAAACACGTAGATCTCCTTCCATTGTAACGACAAACAAGTAATATTTTTCAAAGTAAAAGTTGACGTAGGTCGTAAGCAATCTCTATGGTGAAAATTTTCAAAATTTGCTAAGTCCGTGAATTCTGCTTCAAATTATTCTAAGTCTTTTTGACATCTGTCAGAAAACCGGCATGGATTCCCCGTCTCTTCAAAATTTCGCGAATTTTTCTAAGTCCCAAGAGAATATTATCTTCGCAATTTCTTGATAATATTTTCTCAGTCCTTGACACTACTAATAACACTCAAATGTACTCACGATTTCTTGCACTAGGTACTTATCACTTTTCCTGCTAGTTTTCCTTTTCCTTTCCAGAATTTCTACTTGATTGCACTTCTTGTATTACAGCAACAAAGCGGCACACACACCAGTACACCACTACTACTATTGGCGCTCTTTCACTCAAAAACCGTCATCCGGCTCGAAGGACCATGAACAATATCGGATCAAAATCCCGGAGTAAAATAAAACTCTACACTCAGAACGGAGGCAAATTTAATATCAAAGTACTAAAGCTATGTATTATTTTATGCACAATCTCATTAGCGCGATTTAAAGATGCTTAACGCCATCTATTAGTACATCTAAAAACAATTGGGAAATGAAAACATCAAAAAGGTAATAAAATTAAATTGTCAGAACACCATGACAGAAACTCGCTTCAACAGACAAGGAAATTAATTATTAATTTCTTCGGGTATTTTCTAAGCAGTCAATGGTTACAAAGCAATGCTAATTAATGGTAATAATTAATGTTGTTAATTAATATTGTCTTCCTTTCGATGCACACTTTAATGTACTCAATCACAAGGATATCATTGAAGGAATTAGAATGAACATCATTAATGATGCCCACGCCTCGACATTTAAAGACAAGCTGAATACTTTTGAGATAAAAGACTGTTTTTATTATTACTTGCAAGGCTTATTTATAATCAGATGCTTATTTTTGGTGTAATTCCACTGAATTTTAAAAAGAAAATTATTTGGCTTTTACAAATTTCCATTAAAAAGTGAGATTTAAACTGCTAAGAGAATGCTCATAAATTCGCCTACAAAATCTTGGTAATTGTAAAAACAATGTCATTACAAGACTTATTTATACCTCCACAAACAGGCAAAAACAAAACAATGACTGATAATAAGAGAGTAAGTATTTGATTATTTATAATTAAAGAAAGATTGCCAAAAAAATGTGTCGGGTAGACGAAAATGTAGCAATAAATAATATTGTGTACGTGCGTGTTAAATTTGGCGCAAGCGCCGGAGCACGGCTAGTGAGCGCCCGCCCGCCGACCGCGCCGCCCGCCCACGAGGCTAACCGCTTATTTCAATGTACGTCTAACTACCTGTGATTATATAGACCAACTGCACATTTTTATTTTGCCGTGTCATATCATTACGGAACTTTTTAAGGCTTTTATTTAAGTGTTATAGAAAATCTAAGTTCTTAGTATTTAATTGAATCGTTACGTGAATCTTATGAGTATATTAGTGACCCTTATAAGGACATCGCGCACAAGTGTGAGTTTTGAGTTTATCAGAATGATTATGTTGAGTTTAAATAAATTTAATTGAAATCTAGGCATTTTCATAAGAAGTGTATAAGTTGAATTTTACATAAAACTTACAATCGTCTACATTGGATTTTCATCATTTAACACACATAAAACGAGTGTCTTTGAAAACACTATAGCTTACGATTGAGTTAGACTCACAAAACAAACAGACTCAACTACTAATAATATCTTCAACTAGTACATAAAACGGTTATACCTCAATAGCTGTGCCTTCAAGAAAATGTTCTATTTCATGCTTCTTCTACCTGTCCCTATCCCAGATAGATGTGTGGTCACCACAACAGTCATGTCTCCATCTCATTTTATCATAATCATATTTCACACTTTCAATCAATCGTTCCTTTGATCATGGTCATATATTAGGTCTCACTTTTGACAGTAAATTATTCTTGAAGGAAATAAAGTCTATCAAATAATATTTACACACAATAATCACGACTACCCCTTTAGGGTTAGTCAGAGACTGTGCAAAAGCACTGCAAAATTAGTCCATTGCCATCAGATTGCCATAGTCCGCGCTTCACCAGCAGTGACTTCACTCAGGGTGACAGGTGGCCCGTCGCCGCTATAAGCTATTGGATGCAGTGAAGTTCTAATCCATTAGTCACCTTTTACGATACCCAAGGGAAGAGATGGGTTGATAGTATACGGCTCGATTGTCAAATAATGTGTGTTGTAAAACATATTTTTGCGTGTTATTGTACGAAAGAAAACTACATGTAGCGGATTTAACGATTATCGTCGTTCTCTTCATGTCAACCATTATCCGAAAATAAAAAGTAAAATAATAGATTGACGGCAACATCACATACATCCACTTAGAACTATTATTATGTGACACTCATTGCTTCTCACCACATCTCATCTCATCTCATCATCATAAATAGCTTGCGTTCACACATTATTTGTACCCAAATCTCAGTCAGTCACCTACAATAAATAAACATTTTAATATAATATGCTGCAAAATAAATAATTTAAGGTATAAACATTACAAAATATTAAAAGGTATTTAAATTTTTTAGTCTTGTATGTTGGGTACTCACTATTAATCCAATCAGGGAATTGAGTACCCTTGCTGTTAATAAATATGTAGTTAGGGCTTGATTATGATAAAGTACATGTTTGCCATTGTTAGCGACTGACTGACATCAACCTCCATTTTATACTTTATTTTTACATGACTTTGAAGGCCTTGTTTTTGTATTGACATTCTGTGTCTTACTGATCTATTTACGTTGCTATGTGGTTGTATCCTATAGTTTCTTTATATAATAATATACCATTTTACAGCTCTACTGGTGTTTCCCTCATCCTAGCACTCAGTCCACCTCACTAGTTATCAGCCATTATCTCATTCCGAAGCTGTTAGCATCTTCTGCAGAAACTGAAAAAGAAAACAAATACTTCAATTAGTCATACTATGTATAAAACATATAATTAGTATGTCAACATACATAACGTGTGCAGTTATACATAGGTATAAGTAACAAGGTATAAATGCACAGGAGCATTATAATTTTTTATGAAACTTCATTGGGTAGGGCTATTGTGCACGACATTTACTATAAACATATAAGAGCAATAACAGGAGCACCCAAAATAGTAGGTACATAGATAGGTAACACAATAATAACAGTGGTTCCTTCGGGGATAGAGACATGGTGATGCTATTCTGACTACAGTAGCAAACTATGGTATATAACCTCACCGCCTCTTGATTATTACTTTTTCAACTAATAAATTTTCTTCTCAATCGGTGTGCAGGACTGCACACCTTTTTGATATTATTTGTTTTTATACTTTTTTTTATTAACGACTTTGTGTCTTTTGATGTTACTTTATTACAGCTCTTGAACTTGTCAGTCTTTTTCATTTCCAAATATTGGCTCCGAATTAATATTATTACAGTCCACTTCCACACAATAGGAATCTAATAAGTCGGTTCTTCGGGTATTTTGACTCTCACTGTACAACTTTGGGTACAACAGGTCGCTCCTGATGATGTAATGGAAAAGGTTGTAAATGAAAGATGCCTTAAACCATAAAAAAAGAATTTATTATATTTTGTTTCGAGCCTCTAAAGGAGGACTCTTTACCTTCCCATGTGGGAGGAGGTGGTGAATCCCTCATTGGATACCCCACCGGCCGGCCGGGGGTTATGTCGGACTCCTACCGACTAAACAAACACCACCTTGCTTTAGGCCTCTTACGGGCTTTGGTAAAGCATAACCTGAATGCGCCCCCTTCCTCAGGAAAAGGAGAGGTGCGGCACTTATAAATAATCGGAGCCTTTATACCTTCGGTGAAAAAAAACTAAATAGCGTGATTCAGAAATGCCGTCCTTGGGAGCAGCGCCATCTAGTGGCTAAATTTCTCACCCTCATTTTTTCTGTCACTGGCGCTACTTTCGGAACAATTCTCTTTGGTGATCTAATAAATACGGTTAGTTAATAGTGCCTCACTGACGATGCGCTTCTGAATAAGTGTTAGATAGATGCGCTTTGGCATGTATGTCAAAAGCTTTTCCTCGTTTAGGGTCGGCAACGCATCTTCCGGTGTCGTTGATGTCTATGGGCGGCGGTGATCACTTGCCATCAGGTGAGCCATCTGCCTGTTCGCTCCTTTTTATATAAAATTTTTATTTTATATAAAAATTGCAAAAGGGAGAAGCGTGAGGATGATAATAGCTTGGTTTAAAGAAGATTGAGGCGGGTACTAAAAAGTTTTTACCCCAAAAGAAACAGAAACAACATCATCCCCGATAGACGAATTTGTTTTCTGGAACCTCTGGTTCAATCTGCCCATGCACCACTGAGTTTGAGTAAAATATAAGGACAGTGTATCATTAATATGGTTTACCTTACACTCTGCCCGATAAATGGCAGCTGGCTCACCCTTGTTTACATACAAACATAGGGTCACGCATTTTTCCCACAGGGGTAGGCAGAGATTACTTCCTTCCACTTGCTACGATCCTTACATATTTCTTTTGTTTCATCAACTCTCATCACATTCCTTATACATGCTCGACGATTACGGGTACTGTTGACCTGGCCCTTATCAAGAACGCCCATATTGCTTGAAACTAAAACGCCAAAATTAAATATCAGTCGAAACGTGGGTATTAAACCTTTGTTGTGTGGTGTGTTGTGAAGTCTATATCCTATATCGACGACGACGATTGACGATCTTCGTGGTCCAGTGGTCTGTATGCCGATCTCAAGGCGTCTCCATCTCGAGAGGTTCTGGGTTCGATCCCCGTTGGGGGCAAATGTTTGGATGATGAATTTTCAGGCATTTGTTCTCCAGTCTTGGATGTTTATACATATTCAGGATATTTATATGTATTTATCTATTAAATATATTTATCCGTCATCTAGGGACCGTAGAACAAGCAGCATTAGTCGCTTAAAATGGGTCAAGTTGATAGGAGTGAATGTCTGAAGATAATAATTTTTATTTATTATCTATATCCCTTTCGGAGATTCAGGCGTTATGATGTATTACGTATTCAACATTTTTCGCTAACAAGTCAATAACTTCCTCTTTTCACTTTAAAATATTGCCTTTAAATTTTAAATTCGCGAAAGACTCAGTTTATAATACTCGTAGAATAGAATAACGTCATGTTTGTATAAACATTTGAAGCTTATTTTTCTACCTCACTGCCAAGGTAGTGTTGATAGCAGCCGACATCAAAACGGATTCCTCCATTACCGCTATAAAGGTCAGCCTAGTTCAAATGCAGCACATCACTAAAGACCGTATTCCAGTATAAATCCCAAGCGTGGCTGTCTGTTTGAGCACAGCTAGAATCAGATGGGGTTATGTGGGGTTGAATAGCGCCGTTTCTTTCTAACGGTACTCAAACAGAGATCTGCGCTTGATTTTGATTCTGGAACACGGGCCTAAAGCTCTGAAATATCATATTATTATTGCACCAATAAACAAAAATACAGGTAAAAAAAAACAAAAATATGCAAAGGAGGACTTATCTCTAATAGAGATCTCTGCCAGCCAACCCATCA
This sequence comes from Parapoynx stratiotata, assembly GCA_910589355.1. Classification (NCBI taxonomy): domain Eukaryota; kingdom Metazoa; phylum Arthropoda; class Insecta; order Lepidoptera; family Crambidae; genus Parapoynx; species Parapoynx stratiotata. The sequence goes on along the minus strand of OU342468.1, from coordinate 946,397 downwards.
CAGGTGTGTGAGATTTAGTAAAGAAAGGGAAGAGACACCAGTGCAAAAGAGAAAAAATTAAAGATATTAAAAACAAATTTCAAATACATTATAATAAAAATATAAATAAAATATACAATATATTTATGTATATATTACATATAGAAAAAACATAAGTAGTTTTAATATAAAGTATTATTATTTTCTCCAAAAGTACATACGAAAAGCTGTATACAGGAAGTGGCCTGTAATAAGAGCAATAAACTAAAACAAATAATCCTTACACCATCAGAAATTAACTCCAATTGGTTTTATTTTGTTAAAATGAACGATTTGTTAAAAAAAAAATCTAAAAAAATTAACGAGCCCTTGATGTACTGCAGACATTTGTTAAGCAAGAGTACATAACATTGACACAATAAGTAAAACGCTAAAAACTTACTTTTAATAACTTATTAAGAAGTTCCGTCAAATAGTACACTAATCACTGATAAAACTTATGCAAATCTTACCGGGTAAACGCTTAACTTGCACTTGAAACATTTGTTTTGCATTAGAACGATTACGATTATACGCTCTGTTATTCCTTTGACTCCACATCGACACACCATGTGTAACACTAACGAGAAGGCCTTATCAAAACTATACACGATTTGCATTTACTCATGTTTCGTTACACCGTCTAAGTAAAATATTTATTCCATGAATATTAATTTGCTTTTGACATTTTGATTTAACAATTTGACGTACATTGTCAATGTAAGTAACATTGCGTTTCTTAATTACGTCGTATAAAAATGGTTAATTAAATAGATATGACAAACATATTGTACTATGAAGCGGTCGCCCAATAAATTACCTTTACCAAAATATCTATCTCCGTATAAGCGATAATTTTGTTATGTTGAAATTCATTGATTATGAATAACAACTTTGAATTACTATATCTCTGAATTTAAGCACTTTGGAGCACTAAAATAAGGTCAAGGTAACATCGCATAGTTGGTAAAATCATTGATTAAATTTATTGCTCTTATTACAGGCCACTCCCTCTATAATACACAAAAATGTAAAAAAATATATTACATAGTGACATTTTTCTTCTGTAACCTTAAACACATGACATAAAGTAGGTACCTACAAAATTACAAAGAAAACTGGAGACCTTTGGTAGTCAGTCGATGTATTTGTGTATTTTCATGTTACAACTGTCAGTGATACAAAATGAAAAATTGCGATCTATTTATTCACTCCATTGTGAATTCAAAGCAATTTTATATTCAATTACATATAGTTGACACTCTAAAGAACGTTTCAAGTCTTTTGATGCCCTAAAGGTTCTATTTATAATAAAAAAATTACGTGATATAGGTTGATAGGTGAATTAATTCAATGAGCAATTACGCCTACTTGCATTTCTATCGCTATATCCAGAGAATGGGCTATAGTTGTAAAATATTAGTTTATTTTAATGAAGCACGATACATAAAATGATGGTGATATTAGCAATAATGACATTAATCAGTTCTACCTGTTGTCTACTTTATAACAGTACCTACTTACGCCTATACATGTTAAGTTTCATTTAGGAATCATTTCCGAATGTCGATATCTTCAATTCACATTATAAGGGATTCTGCTTATATTACATAATTCAAAATCCGTTGTAATAATATGTACTCTATTAGTGTTAAGGGAATACGCATTATAATAATATATTTTTGGGGTGCTATATATGGTTAGCAAAATATTCGTATTTTGGTCAGCAACTTATGGGCAGCGGATATTTTGTCGTTCGCCAAATTGTTTAATATATGTTTTGATGACACAAATATAATAAATATTTCAGAATACATTTCCTGTGAATTGTTCCTTCATTGATCCTTTTCCTATATTTAAACATTTCCGGTTATATACAAGGTATATTGCTGCCTAATTAATTATTTTTCTGATCGAATCATTATTCTGCTAACTAAAGATTCATTTTCCTGCGCCAATAATTATTTTGCCGCCCAAATAATTATATTGCTTACAAAATCTTTGCTTGCTGCCCAAATGATTTTTCTGCTTACCTTCTTGTTGCTGACCAAATGATTAAATGGCTGCTCCTACCCAATTAATTAGTTCCCATTTTTTTATTAGACCTACTATGTCAGAAGTACCTTTGTTAAACACACAATAAGCCACTACTCCATTGATATCCTCAAAAAGCATCCTAGATCTTCCTAAATGATAATAAATCTATTAATAGGGAGACTATCTCAATGCGACTTATTTCTGCAGACGTTACTAATGGACAGATTGTGACATAATTATAAGGCTGGCACTTCGCCGGTTTCGAAATTATGTCACACTAAACACGTGGTCATAACCTATCACAAGAGAATTAAAGTTCCGTATGAACTATTAATAGAATTATTCATTAATATCATAACAAATTGGGTCCTTACCTATGAAATTGGTGTTTTGTATGGAGATTTTGGGGAATTCTGCATTTTCCATACAAAAATTTTTTCAGTTTTCTTCACAACGACAAATCCAGAGATAATAATATTTGGCATGTATCATAAGACAAGCTTTAGCAATATGTGTGTGAACACGCTTGATAAAAATTATTCATCGTTTTTATTTTAATGCAAGTCAAATGATGTATTCGGGAGGCACTTAAAAAGAGGTGTCTCTGTGTCCAATTTTAACACAATTAAACATACAAAAAATTATCAAATTAAATAATACGAGCTCAAATATATGGTCTATTTTTAGAAGAGGCAATTATTTTATAAGAATGTTCTGAAACTTAATAGTTACGGACAAATTGCTAAGACAGAATAAAAACACCAATTTCATAGGTAAGGACCCAATATTATATATAATATCCTTGAAGGCGGAGGTGGTTGCACGCATAATTTCACGTTTACGTCAGAAGTAACATTACGCGAGCCTGCACTATGGAGCGGACAAAAAATAGTACAGTCAGCATCAGAAGTACTCATCACTTAAGTACTGTGTCACACTTTCCATGTACCTCCATTGTTTACTAGACTCTCATGTCATTTGCTTTCCTATTAAATTCGACAAAGTACTTAAATGGTCATTTACTTTTGATGCTGACTGTACATTTCTCTACAAGGGTTGAAAGTAACTTATTTTATCCTGAGACGGCTCTAATAAAGGTCGAGGGACTACATAAGTCATTCACCCGAAGAAACACTGTGCTTTTTATTACGAATACGAGAAACGTAAAATAAAAATAAAATAATAATAATACATCTTCTTTGTCCTGCTCTGTTCCCAATTCTATTTGGAGTCGGCGCAACATGTCTCCTTCTTCCACTCTCTCCTATAACTCGCCAAGTCAACACTCTCCCTTATCATTTATTATTATCATCAAATACACAATCCATCTATCTACTCTTCAAAAACAAAAACATAATGCATAGTCAAATAAAAACAACATTTAGCGAACAACTAACCTTTTTTACTAAAATATACTTTTCACAACGGTCTCCTTGGTATTGTAACGCCATCTAGTGACATATGGACAAAACAGATGAAATGGTGAAAATGGTAAAATCGTATACATATATACGATTTTACCATCTCGGTAAAACATTATATTAATAATGGCCTTCTTGGGCCTCCTCATGGATCCTAAGTATTAGGGGTTCCTTAGATCGACCCCTAATTAGGTCCTAAAATCGGCCTCTAATTAGTTCCTAAAATCTGGTGCTAGAGTAGAAGCCGGTTTTCACAAAAATCGTAACGATTTGCCTACATACGATCAAGGAGGCAATTTAGGGCGCTTTCCTATACTGCCCCGATGTTAATCCGATGTTGGCTCCGATTTAAAGGACTTGAGAAGATCCCTTAACTATTCATCTCTGACGTTTGTCGACACGATAAGAAATCAATAATATTATTGTCTATGGAATTTTCAGCCACCTCACAGACGAGGTGCTATGGACCTCCTTGGTATAATGGCGCCATGTAGTTGCTTGTTATGATTATATCGAAAAAGCCTATAAAATATGCTAGACACAAAATCAAAAATAATTTTATTTCATAGGCTAAACTTAGCTCTTAAAATCGTCAACATTACACATAGTCACATATTGGGTCCTTACCTATGAAATTGGTGTTTTTATTCTGTCTTAGCAATTTGTCCGTAACTATTAAGTTTCAGAACATTCTTATAAAACAATTGCCTCTTCTAAAAATAGACCATATATTTGAGCTCGTATTATTTAATTTGATAATTTTTAGTTAGTTTAATTGTGTTAAAATTAGACATTAAAACAATTATTTTTAACTGCCTGCCTTAACATAAAAACGATGAATAATTTTTATCAAGCGTGTTCACACACATATTGTTAAAGCTTGTCTAATGATACATGCCAAATATCTCTGGATTTGTCGTTGTGAAGAAAACTGATAAAATGTTAGTATGTAAAATGCAGACATCCCCAAAATCTCCATACAAAACACCAATTTCATAGGTAAGGACCTAATATATAACACTTAAAGTAAATTTTAATAATAAAATTGACAAAAAAGGCTAGTAAAATTCACTGTCGCGAGCGCTTGTAGCAAGTACATCCACATAGCGCTTTGACTGTGGTTGTAATCGATACAAGCGACCGGATTCCGGGAGTAAGGCGTTTCATGACTACTTGCATAAAATATATATATGTATTTAAATATATATTTTTTATATGTTGAAACTTTTTTATAAGCACCCGGCTCGCTTCAGTTACACAGGGACCTAACATCAGCCGTGATGATATGTTTATCTGATTTCCACCAATATGCCACCGCATTAGATTTGACGTAGCAACGAATAAATATTTATAGTGGCAACGTTCTCTCACACCCACCTTGAAAGTCAGTCAACGTGCCAGAAGGGAACAGGTTTGAAAGTTGTATCATTAATCAAACTAAAATATTTATAAATTTTCGATTTTGAGTTTTAAGGTATAGACTCAAATTGAGATAGATATGGGTGTCATTGAGGTCACAGAAATATAAGATGTTTGGTCCTGAATGGTGGACAGAGCCTGGTGAAGGTCTCGCAGTCGCCAAATGAAGTCAGCATATGAGTGATCTTTATGGTGAGAGTTAAGGAGGGAAAGGAATTAAACATTGAACGTCCTATGTTGGAAGATGTTATAATAACACATTATCGAACCACAGACTCAGCTCTTACAGACAAAAGTCTACCATTAACAAAATGACACTGTTGTTTCATTTAAGGCGAAAGGTAAGGCAAATGACTTTCAGCGTTTGGCGTAATCGAAATTGAACGACAGCGACATCTATTGAAAACTTGAGGTGCGTCACAAAGCACATTGCACCGTAGCGCCATGTTTTGATAGCTATGACGGCTAGTGTTTATCACAGAGTAATTTCATCTACAGAGAAAACTAAAGGTTTGTAATAAATTAAAATGTACGATTGATAGTTCGTAAATGAAATAACCTGATAGTAATGGGATCGCCTCAGTTCATGTATCCAGTTTCCAGCATGTCAGACGATCTAAAATCAAATCATGTTTTCTCAATTGATTTCCAACTCAATGTTTTGTGTAAGAATTGAGTTCATTATCTATCGATAAATTATTTTGTGGTAGTCTGATGTGCTCTTATCCGCACAACCAGAAGAACATGTACAATTCTTTTTTGTCTTTCAGATACTGTATTTTGCTGATCTGTCTCTGAAATGTGTTTTCTTTTTAAAGAATTTTAGTGTCTCTTTTTTTATGTATCATCATTACTGTAATTGTTTGTGCAACTAGGATCAGAACTGAAAAAATTAACATTATATTATGTTTTGTCCGAATTTTTTTGTCAATAGAAACATAATATTTACTGATAAAAATCGTTAAATAATATGACGTCTCAAGTAAATACATTTATTAATGGAAAATGTTACGATTCAATTTTTTTTACAGTAAAGGTTGTATGAATACAAGCCTACACTAGTTTTTGTTTTATTGAAAACGAATCAGTATTTTTGATTTTAGACTTATCTAAAAGTCTTAGTTCCGCTTCCGAGCGTGAAACATCGTGTGTCGTCATCATATACACGCAGGCCGGTTGGGACGTAGGTATACATTTTTAAAATCGCGAGAACTATCGATCGGACTGTCATTAAATAATTCAAAAGTAATATAAAGGTATCGAACCAGTCTTGAACATAAAGTTATTTATTTTTGTTGTAATTTTGTTAATAATGTATTAATAATATAATAATATACGTGTTTGTTGTATAGATATTTTATTTGAAGTAAAGAATGTCTGTCAATATAATTTTGATTACAAAAAAAGGAACTATAAAAACTTGCCAGTATTATAACACGCCCCCATAATCAAAAACAATTATTGACTAAAAAAAAACATAACAATATACAGTGTGCAAAAACTAAACTAAACCTAAGCTATTACAGCATCTCTTATGTGCTGTAGCTTGCAGACTTTTAGTCAGCACATCAGCCGGCATTTGACTAGACTCTAAGTATGAGAGAGAAATGGATTTATCTGAGACCTTTTCTCTCACAAAGTGATATCTAGTATCGATATGCTTGGTCCTGTTATGATGCACTGGGTTCAAGGCTAATATCTGTGCACTCTGACTATCAGTAGCTATATTTACACATTCTAACTCACCTAATTCACCAGTAACCTCGTTAATAAAGCGTTTCAGATATAAAGCTTCTTTTACAGCATCTGTTAGAGCCATATACTCGGCTTCTGCAGATGACAGTGCTACAGTGGGCTGTTTTCTAGCTGCCCATGACAGTAGACCTCCTGACAACTTGAAACAATACCCTGTGTAAGACCGTCTATCTATCTTACAGTTTGCCCAATCTGCGTCAGCCCAACCCTGTAAGACATCACTGTTCTTAGTATAATGCAAACAATAGTCTATAGTACCCTTAAGGTATTGCAAAACTCTTTTTGCTGCTAACCAGTGAGACTTGTCATAACAAGTATTAAACTGACTTAAATAACTAGTAGTGAAAGCAATATATGGTCTACTATTTACAGAAAGATACATTAAACTACCTATAAGTTGTTGATATGGATAAGACTGATCATTTTTTGTAGTACTTACATTCAATTTGGTATTTGACATCGGTGTACTACAAGTCTTACAGTTTTCCATACCAAACTTTTTTAAGAGGCTTAATATGTATGGCTTCTGATGTACCGTCACATCATTATCACTACCTCTGATAACATTTAGACCTAAATAACATTTTAAATAGCCTAAATCTTTAAGTACAAAATAATTTTGTAAACTTTGATAGACAACTTCAAACGTCTTGTCATTTTGATAGAACAAAATGAGATCATCGACAAATACTGCCATATAGACTAACTCACTATCAAATAGTTTTGTATAAACACATGCCTCGGAAGCAGTACTTGTAAAACCTATTTGGGATAGTGTGTTATTTAATTTAATATTCCACGCTCTCGGAGCTTGCTTTAAACCGTATAACGATTTTTGCAGAAGACAAACTTGATGCTCGCGACCCTTCATGACATACCCTTCAGGTTGTTCCATGTAAACATGCTCCTCTAAATCCCCGTTTAAGAAGGCTGTTTCAACATCCATATGCCGCATTTTAAGATTTCTTTGTGCAGCTAATGCAAACAAAGTACGCAGCGATGTCTGTCGCACTACTGGAGCAAACGTTTCATAATAATCAACACCAGCAACCTGACTGTAGCCTTTAGCTACAAGTCTAGCTTTGTATTTTATGATTTTCCCATCGGAGTCTCTTTTCTGTTTATAGATCCACTTGCACCGAACAGTTCTGGTGTCAGGTCGATCAACAAGCTTCCATGTATTTAGATTCATGAGAGAACTGTATTCATTATCCATAGCTTCTCTCCAGTTTACAGAATCATTTGAATTAACAGCCTCTGAAAAAGTCTGAGGCTCATTCAAATCATCACATGAAGCCACATACGTCAAGAAATCGGGAGGTTTTCTATCCCTGCTTGGATATCTACGTTCTGATTCCCGTTGACTTGAATCAGCGACAGCGTCAGAACTCGTATATAATGGCTCTGAAACAACATTCTCACTCCCATGTTCCTGAACTAATACAGGCGTTCTTGTACCCTGAGTTGGTTCTCTAGAGTTTATGGGCTCAATAACAATGTCATTATCATTTTGATTTCCATTATTAGTGTCAGAAAATAATAAAACTGGCAACGATACATTATCGCTTGTAACACCATTTGAAGAAGTAGTCGCTTTCAATTTTGAAAAGCATTCCTCAAAAAATTTTACATCCCTAGCTTTGATCAGGCGCCTGGGACTGTTAAGATCTCTAAAGAAATAACTGTGTGGATCTTCAGTGTACCCAACAAAGATTACTTCTTCCGCCTTTGAATCCAGTTTCTTTCTCTGACACGAAGGGATCTGAATAAGAGCCCTACAACCAAAAACTCTTAAGTGAGACAGATCAGGTTTAGTCTCAAACCACATCTCATGAGGTGTACAATACTTAGGTAATGCTCGATGAGGTGACCTATTCTTAATATAAACAGCTGATTGGACTGCATCTTGCCAATAAGCTTTTGAGAGAGTACTGTCACTTAACATAGATCGAGCTTTTTCTATAATTGAACGATTTGTACGTTCAGCAATACCATTTTGTTGCGGACTGTACGGTACAGTAGTTTCGTGATCAATACCGAGCAAAACCAAGTAATCAGTCAGTTCTTTATTTACGAACTCAGTACCATTGTCAGTCCTAATTCTTTTTATTTTGATACCAGTTTGTCTTTCAACAAACGTTTGGAAAGCACAAAACTTATCTTTAACTTCAGACTTTGAAGCTATAAAGAAAGAAAATATTCTTCTACTATAGTCATCTATAAAGAGTAATACATAACGATTACCTTGTAAAGAAGTTACAGGCATTGGTCCACAAAGATCAGCGTGAACCAATTCCAATTTCGTAGCCATCCTTGTATGCGATAAACTTTTAAAAGGTTTGCGCGCTTGCTTGCCTTCAATACACGCGATACATGGAGATTTATTTACAAACTTATAATCTATACCTACATTACTAGCTTTTAAATGATTCATACCTATTCTACATAAATGTCCTAAGCGCTTATGCCAAAGCTCATACCTATTTTGAGACTCAGAGTGCACATCATACGCCTTATGGATGGAAGTATTTACAGTACGAGTACAATCCAACGAGTACAAACCATCACAGGACGAAGCATGTAGAATCGAATCACCTGTAAAAGAGAAGGCATCAGATTTATAGAAGTTACACCCATCTTTATTAAAAAGAACAGAATAACCCTGATCAACAGCCGACTTTACAGATAATAGGTTAGACTTAAGATTAGGTACATATAATACATTATTTAATTTATTTACAATATTACGACTAGTATATAAAGAAATGTTGCCAACCCCATCAACATTTATTTTGGAGCCATTCGCGACTGTAACTGTACCGGAGACTTTTGATTTAAGATCATCAAACCAATCTAATCTTGACGTCATATGTTTACTAGCACCTGAATCTACATACCAAATATCCATATTGGAATCATCTTTGACTCCTAAGGCATTATGAGAAGTACCGGAACTGGAAGCTACAATCTTTTTCTTCTTTGGATACTTCTTCTTGCGTAATGGACAATCAGGGCGTTTATGACCAAGCTCCTTACAATCATAGCAAATTATTTGTCTTTGCTCCGACTTTTCATTTTTAGCTTTTGCAGCAGTGAAATTGTCAATGCTTGTATTATTTTTATGCATTTCATTTAGTAATTTCGCCTTAACTAAACTAGTTGAAACTTCTACATTGCTATTCTCCAGTGCCATTATAAGCGGATCATAATGCGATGTAAGACCACCTAGTAGTATTGCTGCGAGTGAAGCATCATCAATATTTTTGCCGATGTCTGCTAATTCTTGTGCAGTACACAAAACGGCATTGATATAGCTTTCAATGTCATTATAATCAGTTAGGTTGAGACGGTATAATTTTCTTTCAAGAGATAATCTGCGCCCCATACCTTTATCCTCGAAGGTGTTCTGCAACGATATCCAGGCTTCGGATGCCGTCTTTGCATTCTTAGCATGAATAATAGCAGATCCATCTAGGGTCAAGCAAATTTTTGAAAGAGCTTTCCTGTCGTTCCGTACCTTTATGTTTATGGGTGTCGAGTCACCATCTGGATAGCCCTCAATTGTCTCCCACAAATCTTCATGGATTAGGTAATTCCGCATTTTGAATTTCCAAATGGGGTAACTTTCCTTATCCCGAAGTATAAAGGATGGAAGTGATGACGACGAGTTTGGTCTATAAGTAATATTGCAACCAGACATACCCGAAGTATCTCCTCTATCGGAATTCGACATATTTTGTAAAAAATTATACCCACGACTTCCAAAAAAAAATATTCACAACAATAAGACTTTTAAACGTATATAAAATTCGTGCTGATAACGTTTTGTTGTAATTTTGTTAATAATGTATTAATAATATAATAATATACGTGTTTGTTGTATAGATATTTTATTTGAAGTAAAGAATGTCTGTCAATATAATTTTGATTACAAAAAAAGGAACTATAAAAACTTGCCAGTATTATAACAATTTTGATAAGGATTAATACCAATAAGGAAATAAAGAGCATTTTGTAACGGCGAAATTTTAATTAAATTGAATAACAGTCACTGTGGCTAAACTATATTAATTAACGTCAATGATTATTATTTCTAGGCATTACGATATATTCACGCCTACAGTGGAATCCACACATATTGACCTTCGCTACGAGCATAGAACTTTCGATAAGCTATATTTGACGACTAAGATTGACAATATTGTCGAAAAATTCGGTAAATTTGACAGACTTAAGAGTGAAAAGAACGGACTTTATCGATCTAATATGGCGACTCACAGATGTTGAAACGGCGAGATTAGTTTATTTTAGCTATTTTCACAGCGTCATGTCGTATAGTCTACTGTTGTGGGGCTCCGCCCCATCAGACCATCTTTGTACTTCAAAAGAGAGCCATTCGTGCCATATACAACCTTAGATCACGTAACTCGCTCAAGGAATTATTTAAGGAAATTGATATATTAACTGTGGGGTCTCAATATTTGAAATGTTCGAAATTCCTTTTGTTATTATGACTGTATAAAAAAGGCTAACTGTTGAGTTTCTTGCGGCACTTCTTCTCAACAGGCCATTCACATCGAAATGCTAGTAGGAAAAAAAATATTGACGTGCAAAAGTATTTCATGTAAATCTAATTTCAAAAAAAAATACATAGCTCTGCTGCCTTTGCAGTAAAGAAAATCAGACTATTATCTGACGATAAAACGGCAAGACTAGTGTGATGTCGTATGGCTTGTTGCTATGGGAGTCAGCAGCTGATATTGAGAATATTTTTATTCTACAAAAACAAGCTGTATGAGCCATTTACAAGCTTAAACCACGAGACTCACTCAGGCAAATTGATATATTAACTGTTGCCGAATACATCAATGAAAATATTTTATATGTTTATAAACATAACCACACATTTAAGATAAACAATGAATGCCATAATTAAAATACTAGAAGCAAAAATGAACTGAATGAATGTTAACAATTTTATAATAAAATCCCACCTAACATGTTTTATAATAAAACCACACAACAATTTTATAATAAAACCACAAATTTTGATTGCTTGAACCAATTTTAATAATTCTTTTTTTATTTGAAAGACGATATGTTCTTTTTCATAAAATATGTAAAATGATAAAAAAAAATGCTTGCATATATCGTTAAGTCACAAATGTAGTTCAAAAATAATTTTGTAAAATTTATCAAAAACTGTTCAATCTATCAAGTTCAAAATAATTTTCATAGAAAGTACATACAAAGTTCTACTTTTAAGAACGTTTTTTTTTTTTTGAACTTATGGTTCAAAAGTTAAAGGAAGGGGGGGACTTTTTTTAACTTTCGGAGCGATTATTTCATAAAATATAAATTTTATCGTAAAATGATGTTAGAAAATTTAAACGTGGTGCGCATTTTCAATGATTTGCCTAGTGATATAATTATTTATCATATTAAGTAAAATTTTCGAAAATTCTTTTAACCAAAATATTTATTTCCCCTTTTTAGGCCATTAGTAAAACGTTTTATACAGTATTTTTGTAACCCTTTTTTATATATACTTTTATTTAATATTGTATTTTCATTGGGAGCAAGCCTGTATGTAAAAATTCAACTCAATCGGATGTCGGGAAGTGGTCGAAAAATCGATCGCCAGATATGATCTACACAGACAAGAAAGCAAGCTAAGAAAAACGTAGTAAAAGTGTATCATTATTCTTCGTTTGTTATAAACACTAAATTATGTGACAATTTCACTATCAGCCAGTGATTAGGGAGCATACGTCTAAAGAAAACATTAGAGAAACCCATTTCTATTAATAATACAATCTTTCCTGCGTAGACTCTGTATCGGCCACTACTCTGTGCATTTTAGTAGTGAGAAGTAATTTTTGGTAGCTCAATTGTTGTTGCACACAGATCTGTAGGTACAATTATCTACATTATGACGAGGATAGGCAAGGTAATTAAAGAGGGTGGTACTTACTCTAGAGTATTATCAATATTTAGCTCTAGCCAAATAAGATGTAAAATTATTTAATAATTGACCGTTGCTTAGCAACGATGTCATTTCTTTGCAAAAGCGCCTACGAAATTTTGCCAGCAAATGTACAATTATGCAACTATAATATTTTAGTAGGCGCTACCAGGAAAATACATTTAATTAATAAATTTGTGGTCTTTTCTAAAAAAACTCACCGTCGGAGACTAGGTATTAATGTGATGGATATGTTAACTGAGTTTGATAATAAACAGAAACGTCGTTTAAGGAAATAAGTGTAAAAGAAATTTCGATAGATTATGATAAATTGAAAAATTTTAAGTGCTCTCCATTTGTTGCTATAAATAATTACTAGTATTTTGGACCGTCACGAACAAGTTTATAATATATGTCATAACATAAATTAATTTGATCATCCCTTGTGCTGTATTTTTGCCAGACTACCGTACCAAAAACACCTCAATATGAACATTTGCCTATCCCTTCGCCTTAAATCCACGGAGTTTAAATCAAATTAGTAGTTTTACGTACTATAAGTAAAGAATAATTAATTATCTTTGGCCGGTTTCTATAATCAAAATCGACGCGTTTCGGTCACGGAAAGTTATCTTTCGACACATTTTTTTGAAGTGACGTAATTAAATTTTATAGAGAAACTATTATAAAAGCGATATTTTTATACATACATACATATAATCACGACTATTATCCCCTAAAGGTTAGTCAGAGACTAGGCAAAAGGACCGAAAAAGTTCTCCATTGCCATAGTCCGCGCCTCACCAAGCAGTGACTGCACATGCGCTCTGCGTGACTGCGTGACATTCACCACCTGTCACGTCCTGTCGCCGCTATAAGATATTGGATGGTTGTGCAAATCTAAGGCCCGATTTTTCAATCCTCAGATAAAATTATCCGCCATTTAAAACTATCACTGTCACTTTCTAAAGTCATAAAAAGAAAAAGGACAGAGCTAACATTTGAAAAATCGGGCCTAAGTCCATTAGTCGCCTTTTACGAAACCCAAGAAAAGAGATGGGTTGGTAATATTCTTTAATTTTCCGCTGCCACACGGTTCGGAAATTTTTATTATTGGTATTGCCCAATTAGGTAATACAAAATACAACGGTTATCTTAATAAAATAAATGAAGAATTAAAACCAGTTGAATTACCAAAATCTAACCGGACAAACAAAAAGACAAACAAGAGAGCGAGTAAAGAAAAACATGGTAAAATATATTATTATGTCATTCATTAATTAGAGCATTCCTCTTTCTAAACATAGAGGAATGACGAAATGAAATTTACTGCGAGACAGAGCATAAACTTCCCAAGTGACGTCTATCAAAATTAATGTGAATTTGGCACCGAATCGTTTTAGGTCACACCAGTGTAGCGGAAATAGTGGGCTGGGTCACAGTGGGGCAGGAGAAGACTGTTCTACCAGCCCCGTGAGCGGCTCACGCTCACAAACTTTGCGCTGGTTGCTCGGGGGATCTCAAATAACGGGGAGGCTACCCGTGAATCCAGTGGTGAAATTCTCAAAGTAAATAATGAAAATGTTTGAGAATCGCGGCCAACTCCTCATTTTGTCGACGAGCATTAACTATAACTAATATTTAGTTCATTAATTTAGTTCATTAACATATACGCGGTGGGCTCTATATTCTCTTTAATTCAGAAAAGGTCGGGCGTTTAAAAAAGTTTGAAAGACCATAGTTTTAATTACTTACACTCGTACACACAAACACCTGTATGTGTCCTACACACAAACGATTCATTCTCAATACAACCTATCGTCTGAAATCAGAATACCCACAGGGAAGCTTCGACAACATGTTGCAACTGAAATACCGAAATAACAGCTTTTTTATTTTATTTTTAACGCCAGACAACAAAACCACAATAAGCCTACTTATATTCTTAGATTGAAACTGGCATTCAGCTAGCAGCTGCCAAAAAACAAGTCTACTATTTTATCCATTACCAACATTGGAATACGGCAAAATAAGCCTTATTGTAATTACATTTGGATCAAGATTCTCAAATTTAACATTTTATTTGCCAATTTCGAAGAAGATTTTTAGTTGTTAAATTAATCCCAAAATCGCACATCGCTCGTTTAACTATTTAAAATTTTACTTTAGATAATAAACTTTTAGTTTAAATAACGTGGTAAAAATCAATAAGTTATTATTTTATTACTAGCTTCTGCCCGCATATTTGCTCATGTCAAATTCAAATAACACATTTCTGTGTATTTATTAAAAAGTCTATTAAATTTTGTTTCTCCATACAAATAGAGAACTATTATATCGTATCGTAACAAGATATACATTGAACGGATATTCGGATGCATATTTACCTATGCAAATGTCTGATTAGTTTTAAAAAAAAAAAATGGTACCTACATACTTTAGTTAAATAATAATAATAATATCCTCAGACATTCACACCTATCAACTAGCCCCATTTTAAGCAACTAATGCTGCTTGTGTTACGGACACTAGATGACGGATAAATATATTTAATAGATGAATACATATAAATAACCTGAATATATAGAAATATATATAAACATCCAAGACTGGAGAACAAATGCCTGAAAATTCATCACCCAAACATTTGCCCCCACTGGGGATCGAACCCAGAACCTCTCGAGATGGCGACGCCTTGAGACCGGCATACAGACCACTCGACCGATTTCGGATTCGATTTCGGAATCGATTTCGGAATCGATTTCGGAATATAACTGACGACGGAGGTCGTCAGTTATATTCCGAAATCCCGGGATTTTTTTTTTAAAAAAATATTTTAAGAATCTGTTTCCATTATGGTATCCAAAAATGTACTTTAGGTAAATATGCATCCCCATCTCTACTTATGACCTTGAACGGCTAAAAAAGTACGTATTAATAAAGAAAAAATCTCGCCAGTGGCAGCTTTCTGATAGAAAAAGTGTCATCACCGCTTCAATCTTTAAGGCGATTTCCACACTGAACCGAATTACGAAACGTTGTATAGAAAAAACGCACAGTACAACATACTTGAAAACCCACCTAAGCGTAGATGCGTTTCACGCAAGGTGCATGCGGATAAAATAACACACCAGGCCTGAATGCGGCTGACGCAAGGTATAACACACTGAATCGTGTGTGATTTCCGAACAGTTTGTATGACATGAGCGTGCGTTTGGAGATGCGATATGCGCACGCGCAAGTAAACGTGTAGGTGCGTTAGAACACCCATCCACGCACAACGCTCTGTCGGTCGTGCGGCTCAGTGTGAGAATCAGTAACTAAAAGCCACAATTTAATACCTACTGACTCACACAGATACACCCAGTGTGTGTACCCACGTCAAACACATAACTACGTCTTTCCACACCTGCGTAAGTCATATAAAAACTGACATTAACAGCAACTGTCTCTGAAAACGGCAATTCATAATTAGTTTCTCGTATAAACAATAATTCGAGGTATCATACCAGTTTATAATAGTACAACGACCGACGCATAAAAATAGCCGGCTGCCCGGCTGTCTTTAAAAGCGATTCGCGACATTTACATCTGATGCATTTTCTATTTGTGACGCAGCTCCCGGGGACCGATATACGTACGAACGACCCTCCTGACCTTCTAAGGGTAAATTATAAACTATTCAATGTCAAACAATGAAAGATTCACGAAAATAGTAAAAAAGTTTGCTAGGTTTAAGAATAATCAATGAAACATTTACCAATACGCGTAAACAGTTAGACAATCTTAAAACCTACATTTTGCAATTACATAACAATTTGCAAAAACATTTTGCCTAATTTGCGATCAAAGGCGAGCAAATTGCCATGCACCGGGCACGTCTAAGACAAGACATATTCGCAATGAAGTAATTCGCAATGACGACTTCTTGATGAAGTAAAAAAACGAGTTAATAAAATATCTTTTTTAACACAAAACAGCCAAATCCACCATCATAAACATTACTAGGCCTGACTTTGAAAGTTATAGTCGTTTACAATGATCGAATATAATTAATTTCACTTTATTTGGGCCGTTTTCCAACTGTATCGATGACGTAAAAATGAAACATATTCAATGTCACAAAACATACAATGATATTTTTTTCACAAAGAAGAATAGTTAAAATTAAATTAGAAGCGCTCACAGAAACGTAATCTAGATCGTTAACAAGCACTACAAAATGTGCGCTTATCACCAAAAACTCGACAATCTCGTTATAATTGTTTTTGTTGTAAAATTCAATATTCAGAAAAGCCCTCGAAAGAAATCGTCATCGTTACTACGAGTATTAGTGGGTGTAACATATTGGGTCCTTACCTATGAAATTTGTGTTTTTTTCTCACTTAGTATTTTGTCTGTAACTATTAAGATTCCGAGTATTCCTAAAAAATAATTACCTCGTCTTAAAATAGACTATATTTTTGAGCTCTTTTGATTTGTTTTGATAATTTGTTGTAATTTTAATTGTGTTAAAATTGGACACGGAGACTACTCTTTTTAAGTGCCTCCCGAATACATCATTATATTTGCATTCACTTAAAAACAATAAATAATTTTTATGAAGTGTGATATTACACATATTACTAAAGCTGGTCTAATGATAGATGCCAAATATTATTATCTTTGGATTTGTCGTTGTAAAGAAAACTGAAAAAATTTTAGTATGGAAAATGCAGAACTCCCCAAAATCTCCATACAAAACACCAATTTCATAGGTAAGGACCTAATATTTTAATAAAAATCTAACGGCCGCACTGAGAGACGTCATTTAACCTAATGTTCATTATCGAATTTAAAAATCGTTTTTATGTGTATTGAAATAAGTATTTAATTTTTGTTCTAAGTAACCATTTAAGTTAATAAAGGTTCGGAATGCGGCAGTAAATGAGATTGCCAACAAATAACTAAAAGACAACCACAATGAAGCTTCAATGATAGAGAAAAATATGAAAATATTAGGTAACATCCTCGTGATCAAATAGTAAGTGTTCCGTTTACTTAGAAACTGAATTGGATTGGACTATCTCAAATAATATTAATTTCAATTCTGCTGAAAAGGCGCGACAGATATAAATTCAAAGACTTACTACTAAGAACACAGAATAATAATTTACTTAACTTTCCTCTCTTAAAATAGCTGAAACGTATGAAAAAACTATTGAAAAAAGTTAGGAATCCTTTTCGTTGTAATGATGCTCACCTAATAAATTGGTTAAATTATTTCTTGAAGCTCCAGGAAGACGTAGCGTATTAAAATGAGTCATAGTTCAGCGATAAATAAAATATTTTCACGATGAAGTCCGATGTGACGCATTGAAACTCAAAACTCACATTTTAGTTCAATGAATCATTCTTAAATTCAAGATAAACGTATAAGACATCCTGTATTCAGATACAAGCTTAGGCTTTTCGTTTAAAAAGGTTAATAATATATACAAACGGCTGGACACAACTTCGAGCTGTGGATGGACTGTGAGACGAATGTCTTGAGAAGTTGTGGCTAAACTGTAACAAGGTCAACAAATCCTCATGGCTTGACATGTCGTCCAAATCGCGGAGAAACGAAGACAATCGTGAATCAATTAGCCAGAGCTCCTTCCTTTTTTTCTAAATTAAACAATATTTAAAAGCACTGAAAAACGACCTACACAGAGACAAGAACACGTTGTCGTAGAATCGAAGTGGCTTAACGTATCTGGTGATGGGCACGGAATTATTCGAGAGTAATTCGTTGTTACTGCTGCATAGACAGACGCGACATTTACCATCAGATGCGCAACCTCAGGCAACACAAAATAGATACGGTAACCATTCGTAGGACGGTTTGTCATTTAACATGTCAACGTAATAGTAAAACAGTCAAGCAAAATTACTGATATTTCATCTGTCCACTAGCAAGTGCACGATCCTCTTTCAGCATAATTTCGTAATGGCAGCAAGGGTCAATAGGCAACATTTTTTTTTGTAGAATACTCAAGTCACAGATAAGTAAAATTATATAGATCGAACCATAGGGCAATTAGGGTGACGTCGTTTTCGCTATCTTGGGTGGACGCTTTTTTCATAAAAAATCATTGATTCTGTAAGAAAAAGGCGTTCACCCAAGATGGCGGCACTAAAAAACGACGTCACATACTTTCATAATAAACGCGCCTGTCGTTACTTCTGGTTACTATAAGCTCCTTGGCGAAGTGCTGAAAGAAGCTGTGTTGTGTTGTCAGTGTAGTGAAGTGACGCAGCAGCATGGCAGCGGGAGACGTGACGAGGCGCGCGTCCATCACGGCGCCGTCCATGCACCGGCGTCCCTCGGCGCGGCGCGGCTCCCTCATCAAGGTCCCGCAGACACAGTCACAAGTGAGTCAGACATTACTACCTTTTTTATTAACAGTCAAAGTTCTTCCTATCAAAGTACCTTTAGTGTTCCTCTCTGTGAAACTAAATACAGAAGAAATTCATTTTTTAACCGCGCAACATCAACGTTTAATGAAATGATTGACACTTCTTTGCTTGATATTTTTAACTCAAACCTAAATAAATTTAGGGATATCTAATCTAACAAATGGTTTGACGTGGTTCCTTGACTAAATATTACCTTTATACTATCTGAGTAATAATTAATCTACTTTCTATTTTTTTATTTTTAAAGTGGAATAAAAAAAAAATAATAAATATCTACTTTAATATAAAATAATAATAAACTGGAATAATTTTGTAATTTCTCGTTATGAACTAGATACTCTTCTTTTTGTACCATTTTTTTTTACCTTGTTATTTAAGTGAATATTATGTTTTCAAAGAGCACAAAACATACTAAACGTTACTTAATATAAGTATGTGAATACATCTTAACTGTGTATTTTGTAATTCGAATTTGTTACATGCTTAGCTTAATTACATACTGTTTGTTTTCCTATGAAATAAAAATAAATAAATAATAAAGAAGAGTTGGAGAAAAGCATAGTGGTTCGTACACTTTCAATGTTGAAAACAAAGTGACTATCGCCATGGTCAGTCGAATCAATATTATCTCGAGTACCTCCGTGCATCGGAATTTGATCCCGGTGGCTATTGCAACTATTTCTGTACACAAATCTACATTGAACCAGTTTTTTTCCTCGACATGAACTAAAGAAAATATAACAAAAACACCTGTCAAATATAAATGAGTATAATAATGAGGCAATCAGCCTGAAAACTGAGTGTCGACGATGTTTAGACGCGAAGCTCTCACCCATGGCTCTTGCCACCTGCGGCTCGTGTCTACCGCGCAATGTCGTCTACGTTGCTAAAGGTCGACGAACTCAAAATTTGATCATAAATATTAGATTTTGTTACGTAAAACCCTTTTTTGTCATTTACATTGCATATAGCAAGCTTCGTTCGTCGTTAATCTTTAAGATATATCTTTAAGATCTTCAAACATTCACATCTATCAACTAGCCCCATTTTAAGCAACTAATGCTGCTTGTGTTACGGACACTAGATGACGGAGAAATATATTTAATAGATATTTACATACAAATATCCTGAATATACAAATATATAAATATATTTAAACATCCAAGACTGGAGAACATATGCCTGAAAATTCATCACCCAAAAATTTGCCCCCACCGGGGATCGAACCCAGAACCTCTCGACATGGCGACGCCTTGAGACCGGCATACAGACCACTCGACCACGGATGTCGTCAAACATGCGAGCACAGTACAATTCAACAGGTCTAAATTAATTCGAGTCCAAGCCCTGATAAATTTGAGAAACACCAGCTGTTACAGGTGTAACAAAGGATAAAGTTTGAGACCTGAACACCTGGAATGTATTCGTGTTCTATTTGTGGATTTAAGTCAAGACTTATTTAAAGTGCGTACTTATTATATTATAAATAAACATTATATTATTTAACTAAATTATACTATATTCTATTTATATTATTTTTGTTTTAGTTAGTACCTAATTTTAAACAAAAAAATATTTCAAAAACATCTAAATGTGCCGGAAGTTTTAGAAGTTTTCGGGCATAGTTTCATTGAATTGGAAAATTTCTTGGAAGTGTTTACCTCGAATGGGTATTATTTGACAGCGGACTCCTGGACTCAGATCAACGGAAAAGGGGATATAAAAGTTAATAAATGTTCTAAATAATAAAATGATAAATTAGAATGAACAACAGTAAAAGCTTCTTTTTATGCAGTATTTACGAACGTTGATTTAGTTTTCAGTAAACTTTAAACCTTACCACATAATTTTCAATCGTTAGCGGTACAAAGTTTGCTGGATCGGCTAGTTATAATTTATATAAAACATCTCCGTCCTCAGCCAACTCCATCGTATATAACGTCCCACTGCTGGGCACAGGTCTTCCTCGTGGACACATGAGGAGTATAAAACATATAATTGCTTTATTTCTTATAAAAAAGATTGAGTTTACTTTCTTACTTATAACACGATCCAGTGGTGAATCACGAATATCCTCGACTCTTCAAATTGAAATATCATTCGTATTTAGTATATTTTTAATTTGTCCTTAGCCTATATATTCACTGCTGGGCACAGACCTTCCTTATAAAAATCAAAATCAAAATAAAAAATAATTTTATTTCATAGGCCAAGTTCGGCACTTAAAATCGTCAACATTTTTCATTATTATGCATTTTACAAATAAATAGTTTATTATGAATTATTTTAAAATTACATTATTAAATTAAATCATTGTATTAAACTTCTTTACCGCGAGCGTTTGTAACAAGTACATCCACAGGACAGTACAAGTACTTCGTTGACTGTGGTTGTAATCGATACAAGCGGCCGGATTCCGAGAGTAAGGCTTTTTATGAAGAAACACAAAAGGAGTATGGGCCGAAACACCACCACGCTGGCCCAATACGGGTTTGTGGGTAGAAACAGTTGCAATAGTCACCGGGACCAACGGCTTACCGTGCCATCCGAAGCACGGCGGAGTTCGAGATCACAAAGTTTTTGGTCACACATCCACGGTCTGACCATAGAGAGGTAGCTTTGTTTTCGATATCGTTAGCCAAAGCGTACTAACCACAACGCCTGCGATCTCCTCCAGTGGGTAACATCAGGCTGAAATCATGAAAACAATGAAAAAGATGCTAATATAAAACAGAATCACTTTCAACAAGCAATACATGGAAACAATAAAACAAGTGATTCATTGCGATTTGAACTCCTCAGAGACAGATGATTGATGCCACTCATTTGGCGCCAAACACTCCCACCCTTCCATTGAAATGTGCGACACCCACGTTAATAACGAAGAAAATACACATAAATAATATTGGCTAAATGCATTAGTCATACTGCTATTTCAGTTTGAAATTATTTTCGGTTCATCCAACTTACAATTTTGGACCTCTTCGAAATATGAAATGAAAAACAATTGACTTCTTCACATCAAACTTAGAACATTTCGTAATTGACTTCATAATACAAAACAATAAGTAATAAGTTACTTTTTTAACGCTTTATTATTCTAAAAGCTTGTTAGATTGGGTAGATTTTAAGGCCCACTTGCAGTAAATTTAAACCGAGATTAAGAATAAATTTTTTCATGTAAAAATTTCACAAAATGGAAATTTAAACTAGGTTAGGTTTAAAATTTCCTGCAAGTGGCCCTAAACTAAACAAACAGAAAACCTATTTATTTTTTTTATTCAACACTGGTCGTCAAAAGTAGGCTCAAAGCGCATGTGCAAAATGCATATCGCGGCTCTTTTTTGTGTAAACTCACATAGCATGCATAAGAGTTCACACTATTATACACAATATAAGACATTCTACATTACTACTTCTTCTTGCCCTTTAAAAACGCAAAAATAATAATAATTTCAAATTTCGTCAGTTTATTAAACGGAGGCCTTTAAAAATCTGAAAACTGTACAGAAAGAGAGCATATAATGACTTGAATAAGCTGGAATATAATTTGTCTCATTTCATTTTATTTTCTTTTAGTCTCTTTAAAGTTTAGATGAAAAAAATTGTAGCTTAATTTAAAATAAAGAAGGAGACCTTCTTACTCATAAATGTGCTATTAATAGACAATATATTAAAACACAAACGTACAAGAAAAGTCGGCCCAAAAATTTTATAATCATTTAAACTCATCCCGTCGTTGAATCTTATAAAATAACGAAATTCGAAATACCCGAAACACGAAAACCACAAAAAATCGTAGAACGTAAAACTAACGTAAAAAAATCCGCGATCATCAGAAATCGCGAAAATCAGAGATCGGAATAGTGAGTAAGCAGTATCCTAATTCGGTCCGAGTTTTCAAGGCCAATATTTTCACGGATTCGGATCGAACGTAGTGCGAATGCGCTTTTAGGGTCTAATTATATGCATCCCACAGATTAGAGAGATATGTCGCCGCTGCACCGCGAAATGACAAGCAACTGTATTCACAGATATATTATTATTTGAAGCGGTGCGGTCGTTTCTCATACTTTTGCTTGTGATTTCTTGGCCCAGTCACTGGAAGGCTCAGTAACGCGGACGCATATAATTCAACACTTTCTACGACAATCATACAAGCAATTGTCGACCTTATTGTGGTGTTTGATATTTGAATCGCTATAGAACGTACTCAATTCTAGCTCCTGATCCCTTGATGTTATGAAATGTAATAACAATAGGCTCTCCTAATATAGAATAGATTATACAATACTATCCTATTCAATGCGATACAGATTTGTCAATGCTTAACGCGAATATCTCAATGACAATAGGCATCGCTGGTATCACTAGTAACGATATTTTAAGATAATGTTCAGGTGCTATAGAATAACG
Organism: Parapoynx stratiotata; assembly: GCA_910589355.1. Classification (NCBI taxonomy): domain Eukaryota; kingdom Metazoa; phylum Arthropoda; class Insecta; order Lepidoptera; family Crambidae; genus Parapoynx; species Parapoynx stratiotata. The sequence continues at coordinate 922,925 of OU342468.1, read as the reverse complement.
ATCCCCGTTGATCTTGTGCGTGTATTGATTACACAATTGATAAACAGCCCACGTTGCGTCATCTAATGCGTTACGTTCTTGGAAAAAGAAATTAAAATAGAACTTGATTTTTGCCACGACAAAGGAAACCGGTGGAAAGCTTTTCAAGGTGGCATAGAGACTATTAATCCGGAATGTTTGATGTTGTTTTAAAATTCTAGTAAGGCAAAGAATGTATAGTCATTGTATCTGGCCTTTAGACGACCCGCTGCTGGGTACAGGTCTTCCATGGAGAAACATAATAGTAATAAGGACCGTGCTATTCCACGTCAGTCAAATGCGGGTGGTGGGTAGATATCACTATATACATTTACATATATGACGCAATTATGCATGTACTGCGCGTGTTCGAAAATCCTGACCAAACGTCAGGATTGAAATGACATGAAATGTCATTAATTCACATAAATCTCAGAGTAAACAGAACTGGAGTAGCCATTAGTCAATTTCTCAAAAAAAATTTCTGTCATTTCTTGCGGGGGATGAGGTTACCACTACACTCAAAGCCAGCACACATAAACAATAACTTTTACCGTTTTTACAAATGCACACATGCATAATTCGACACACAAATTTAAATTTCACGCTTAAAATAGTCTCGTGGGGAGTGCGTTTTGACAACGTCACAGCCGCACTCCCCACGAGACTAGCGTTCGAAATTTGAAATCGTAGAATTCTGAAACATGAAATAAATAATGATAAAATCTTAAAAATTATAATTACAAATAAAAGGTGACACCATCTTTTAGCATACTCGATGTTTTCTATTTATTTTTACAACAAAAAACAGCACAGGCAGGCATTTTTGCGGGAGCTCTGTTCGCCGCAACGTTTACAATGTTATGGCTGTCAAAATGGCGGCTCAACTAGTTTTATTAAACGTGCAAGCATCAGATGCTTGTGCATTTGGCAGCGGGGAATGTTAGACAAAGGCTACTCCAGTTGTGTTTACTCTGAGCATAAAATAGAGTAAAATGAAGATGTTACAGGGGGGTTTTGGCGCCATTGAACTATGGCGGACGTGTTTTTTTTTCAATAATTGTAATATTGTTTCGGAGTGGATATTTTTACGTAAAATTTGTGTAGTTTTATGTAATAAGTGTCTGTGATTATGCGCAATGTGGAGGATTATCGAAATAAGAAACAAGTGGTGTGAAAAGTGAAGAGCTTTTTATCGTGGTAATCCACCTCATCCAGTAACACCACAGTGTCTGCCATCGATCGTTTGACGCCGAACTCTCCCAAGATGCATTGAAATGCATTACACTAGCAAACTACTGAAGAAAAGTGTTCTACTGTTAACGTGTGGCTCAAAAGGTCCTGCAACCAGAGCCGTTAAACTGAATAATAAAAAAGAAGATGTTACAGTGAATTACGTTCATTTATTTAACTAAAACTGAAAATTCTAATGTCAGCAATAACTAATAACCGCTGTTTACTAGTCTGCGTGTGTTCAAGTGACTGCAAAACCAAAAAAAAAGTATTGTAGTGATAATTAGCGGAGGGACATCGGCTGCAGCGGTATTTTTCAATCAGTTTGGATGTCCCGTCTCAAAATTACGACTGTGACGTCACAGCAGACGTTAAAATTTGACACGCTTGGTTTAATTACGTTAAATATATCTGTGATGTTCAGCTCATCTACACAAGCTTCTAAAAGCAGGTTACAGGTGTATATGACCTTGGGCCCTTTATTTGAGATAATTCAAATCCCAGTGATATAATTGGAGCTGCCGAACACAACTTCCACTTGCCTATCGGGTGTCCAATTTGTTTTTAACGTGTTAACAAGAATAGATTGCCAATCGGTGTGCTAAACAAGCCTGATTAAAAACAGAATGTTAGAATTAATGTGTGTATATGATTTTGAGAGATTTACAGCAAGTTTGGCTTATTTATATCTGGCTTGGTAAGTGATCAGCTGCTCTGAACCAGAAAGGTGTTTGTTAATGTGCGAACATATTATTAAAATAAGATAAAGACCAAACCAAACGAGGAGCTTTCTATACCGAAAACAAAGCTACCATTCCTATGGTCAGGCCTTGGATTGGTGACCAAAACTTTGTGATCTTGAACTCCTCTGTGCTTCCGAAGGCACGTCTGCCATTGTTGCGAGTCGCTATTGCAACAATTTCTACCCAAAACACGATAGTTGATACTTTTGTCGATCATAAAAAAAGCAAAGATATGACTATCTTTAAAAAAAAATACGTAGAAAAATTGGAAATGACATTATGTAAATTATTCTGTGGCAATTTTTAAAATTGGCTTTAACTATTTTCTAAACCTCATTAAATAACAAAAAGACTCGTTGGCTCCTGCCAGTCACCAGGCAATGTCTCGCTTGAAGATCCTGGCCTTAACTGGTCTATAGCTATCAGAGAAGTAGTTAATACAAGTTAGCAAAGAACAAATAAAAAGCTATTAAAACAAAGTTAGCAGAACAAAACTGCTCAGAGATTCAAGGCAGTGGACCAAAGAGCAAAAGGAAAAAGCCTTAGGTGTTTCACACACTGAGCCGCACGAGACGGCGACGGAGCGTCGCGCGTCGATGCGTGTTCTAAAATTGTATGAAAGTATCACCTTTTGTATAGAAAAAACGCATAGCGCAACACACTGAAAACACACCTATGCGCAAGGTATGGCTTACTGAGTCGTGTGTAATTATTTTTTGATTTGATTTATCAATTCTAAAAACAGTAATTTTATTAATTATATTCTGCCAAACTGTGTAACAGTTTGTCGGCAGTAGCACTCGTGGACATCTCGTTATAATTTGTAAATGGACTATCTACCAATAACAAATTTTAATCTAGTTACAAGGTATGATACCCCCTGAATGAAATGACTGCCGTCAATGCCCGCGTAGCTGCGTTCGAACACGCATCTACACACAAGTGTGACGGCTCAGTGTGAGAATCCCCTTAGCTATAAAGCTATACTCCAATTAAAAAATGTAGTTTCTTGGCACTTGTTGCGCTCAAGATGGTCCGCTGCAATGGGTTTTAATGCCCCGATTAGGTTGGATAAGAAATACGGATGCGGTTGAGAATATTTTACTGAAATTAAATTTATTGTTCTGCCTATTATTCGAAGTGTTGGTAAATTACCGCATTAATTAAAATAATATCATCACACAACCTGAAATCTACCAATTCGTAATCAAAATCAAAAATAATTTTATTTCATAGGCTAAACATAGCACTTAAAAATAGTCTACATTATACATAGTCACATTCTTATAAAGCAAATTTTAATAATAAAAATGACAAAAAACTAATAAAATTCACTGCCGCGAGCGCTTGTAGTAAGTACATCCACTGTGGTTGTAATCGATAGAAGCGACCGGATTCCGAGAGTGAGACTTTTCACGAGAAGAACCCGGCGAGAAACTCATGAGCCACTTTATTAAATAGCCAATTATACAATCTATTTTTCACAGTGTTACAAATTTACAATAAAAATTTGATGTCAGTATTAACTATGCACACACTTCTTTAATCAGTAAAGTTGCAGTATCACTGAACGGTATCTACATAATATATGGAATCTTTATCTATTTTAAGTCGCCCTGTGAGTGGCAACAGGCTCTTCATGTAAAAGACCATAGCGATTTTTTGGGGTAGGCGCAACATGTCTTCTTCACTCTTCGATTTACTCTATTCCGTGCTTAGACTATTGTTTTTGACATTCATGAGCTCACGATAAGACGGGTCTAATCTAAATAAACGTTTGTGAATTTGAATATAGGAAGGTGCCTGCATCTATATAGACCAGGGTCAAGATCTAAAACTAAACTCTTCCTATTATTGTTCCAGGAGGTCCCCTGGGACATAATCGACCGCTGCGCGCTCCCCGTGGTGCTCTGCCACGCGCTGGCTGTCGTGCTGTCCACGCTGCTGAACGCGCTGCACCTCAGCCAGATCTCGGTCTTCACGCTGTTTCTCTGGTTCGCCATCTCCGTCACTGGGTCGCTCTGGTTCTACCATAATCTTCAGGTAAGGGAAATTGAAAATATTACTTATTTTAAGGTTTTTTTCTAAGATTAAGCAAGTATTGTATTCTTAAGGATAGATAGAAGATAGATAGGAAGGATAGATGCCTACGAGTATTTATACATCTACACGTGTAATAATTTTGCATAAGGCCGATATGCAGTAGCATCACAATTATCTGAATTTTTTTTGTCAGGCTGTCATCAAAATACTTCATAGAATTTCAAAATACTGAAATCAGAGTATGCCACTGTAAAGGTAGAAGTCTTAAATAAAACAAATGGCACACGTACGAGTATTCCCTCCTTCTTACACTATGAGTTCCTTCAAAAGAGGCATGATAAAGCATTTTTTAGGCCGGCAAGGTGAGGGTGGCTAGGGCAGTATGTCAGCATGCTGCACTAGCATCTTCACATATGGACTCCTCTACTGCTTATCATCAGGTAGTGAGACATTTGCTGAGCTTTTTATAGAAACAAAATGGTCAATTATAATACTTGATTCTAATTTTACTCGCACATAATCAAAATGCAAATGTTTTTTTCTTGTAACTGTAAATGGCAAGCTGGTGTTATCTATGGAAGTTGTTAAAGTTTTCTTAAGGGTGGTTTCATAGGTGGGCTGGCCACCAGGCGCCGGCGAGATTTCCATTCATTTTGACGTAAGGCGCATGCATGTGGCGCGCCTGTGGCTGTGAAACGATGTCAGGTATCTCTTGTTTATAAGTTAATGAAATAGAATCCCTCGGGCGCACAAAAACATCTGCCGCTACCCGGATACGAATCCCAGACCTAAATGGAGAAGTGAAACTAGTAGCCATTCAGCCGCGTCACCCAATTATCTGTCATGCTCTATAAGAGACAATATAATCTCTATAACGACTATTGAGCCAGGTTAACGTCTTGTAAGCAGTTACACGAGATCGGTTTAAAGTTAACTTCGTGGTCAGAGTCACGTAGACGAGATAGCTTTTACATTATCGTTTAACTGACACTAACCACTGATGCGGGACATAGTACTGAGGGATTTCTTAGATTTGGCCACTCAATAAAATGACGTGTCGTCTTAAAATATAAGTCTTATATTGACAGTGTAGAGGTATCCGACGGTATAGTCCCCGTTGGGGCAAATGCTCTTGTAATGAAAGCCGTCATTTGTTCTCCAGATTTGGATTCTTACATATATTGAATTCAATATGTCTGTTGTAGTTTATTTTTACATGTTTCCAGTATTTATACACCATCTAGTTTCCATAACCAATTTGATTAATAGTTACTTGTCATATAAAAGTGCAAAGTTGCTTTAACCGAGTGCTAAATGTTGTTGACCGAGGAAGCGAAGGATTCTTAAAATAGAATCCTGAGGGTTAGCGAGAGAATCAAAAGAGGACGAGATGAGAATTTTTTACACTCAAATGCAATTCATAACTTTCATCCCACCTCAACAAGGAAATGACTATATACGAAAAATATTGCATTGTACAAAAACAACAAAAAGCAAACCAAATCATCGTCGCTTAAATCGTTCAATTTAGGCTTTGACTTAGAATAAAGAACTTTAAAGAACTAAGTTTCTAACAGTAAGACGTGAACAGAAAATGGCGCGCGCAAAGCAATTATAAAAAAGTACAACAAAAAAGTACCGAGACTGAGTTTTTTACAAAAAAAGGTTGTATGATAAATTCAGCATCATGGAGGTAGAAGTAAGTAGGTTTAATAACTTAGTGCAAACGATGTTCTAAATTCAAATTTACTTTACAAGCGGTTAAAAACGGCTTTCCCACTCAGATATCGAAGAACAGAAATATTCATTCCAAGTTAGTGGTATCTTATGACTTAGTGTCAAACAAAGAAGAAATAAATAAAACATGGTGTCTTACAGTTGTGTTTGTCTACTTTGTGATGCTCTACCGTGTATTATCTGCTTTAGTAGTGCTAGGTATATTGTAACGTAAAAAAGTATATTGTCTAGTGCTAGACGTATAAGAGTTGTCAATTGACAAGTAAACACGATCGGAAAGATGAATGGGACAATTCTCTTCGGCTGTCTTAAGGCGTGAGTGGCAGCGTGATTGGCGCTTGGCAAAATATCATATTATACAACTATTCGTATGCTTAGGAAAGTAAAACAAAAATACTTTCCAGACTAATAATAAATGAAGATGTCTATGCCAGATTATACACATACACACACATACAAATAATCACGACTGTTATCCCCCAAGGTTTAGTCAGAGACTAAGCAAAAGCACCGCAAAAGCAGTCCACTGCCGTAGTCCGCCATAGAATTACAATATATTTACACATAACTTTATTCCACTGCTATTGTCATTATTAAAGCAATCCTTTGTTTTCTTTGCGGTTAACTGCTTTGTCTCAGGTCTTTATAAAAAAACAAGAGAAGCCGTTGCTTGACATGAATACAGTTTTTGGTTGCTTACATTTATGGTCTGTCGCAACAACTCGCCGAGTTGTTTAATACTTGTTTTAAGAATAAGGCACGTTTTTATGAAATACAAAAGATTTTTTTATTATACGGGTACGCCACAGAGAAATTTTTACGTAACAGTACAGCTCGTTTTTAGATAGAACGCGTTTTCACTAGTTGAAACAAGTCTTCACTAAGTGCCTTTATTAAAACTAGAATTAATGAATAGTCAATAATGAATAGACAATAATCAAGCTTGTCAGTAAAAAATTATGGGTTCCGGCGCTTCGGCGGACGCTGAGGCACGCTCGCTTCGCTCGCTCGGCTCATGTGTTATGGTCGCAATTGTTAATAAGCTACAATCATCAGTTACTACAAACAAGAAACTGCTTTATGGAGTTGTAAAAAGTCTAGTTAGTAAGTCTAGTCTAGTTGTAAAAACTTAGTAAAACTTGTCTTAACTAGAGAAAACACGTTCTATCTAAAAATTGATTGAAACTGTAACATAATACCTACAGTTAGTTGCATATAGAACAATATTTACATTGGTATGATCCAGGCACAGTGTGAATGAGTGAGACAAGTAGTAATATCATAGATAAATTAAGTAGATCGCTATACTCATACATGGGTTTTTATTTCGTCTAAAACTTATTTTTCAACACACTTCCTTATAAAGTGGCTCTAATCCCATGGCAATTAGGCACATAATGACACCAATAATCAAACTGTGTCTTTTTCATTACTATTATTCACGAGTGAGTAATAGTTTTTTTTAATATTATTGGTTGAGTTACGGTTACATTTGCGCTAAAAAGCTATCCGCGAAAAGCCCAAAAAAAAGAAAACTCATTTTTTAGTCTATGGCCGATGCGCGCGCATAGGAAAACTAATTAATTTTTCCCGCCATTACGAAATTTATTAGTCTATGGCCGATGCGCGCGCATAGGAAAACTGATTAATTTTTCCCGCCATTACGAAACATTTTTCACAACTCGTCTCGTTTTCTCTTTTGAAGTTATTTAGTTAGTTATTAATTAAGATGTCTGCAAATACAATTTATGAAGAAAATGATTTATGTTGTACACCGCCCGATATAAGATGTGAAGCCCAGAACGTTATGGAAAGTTTACTACCAGAAAACTCAAAGGAAAAATATCTATTATTCAGAAGTGTGTTGAAAAACGTTGTATGATACACGTGTGTATTGATGATTACCGTCCTCGGCTCCTTAAGACCCTCGCCTGACGGCTCGGGCCTCAATGCGCCTCAGCGGTAATCACCAACATAACACACTTGTACCATAATGTACTATTTGTTGCTTGTCCTTCGGTCGACTTATTTATTACGTTAGGTGGCGCTACAATACTAGTGGAATTACTTAATTAATCTATGATTCTGCTAATATAGCAGCGTCACCAGAATCAATATTTTTTATTGATGTTATTTCTTAAATTTTATGGGAAATATAGTTAATTTTGCCTTAAGGTGGTTAGGCCATTTGTATTTGGTGGTTTGTATTATGGGTAATACAAGTGGTTCTCAATAGGATGGTTTGATTAATTTCAGTGTTATTCAGTAAAAATGTAATTCGTTTTTAAGAGCATTTGGTAAAAAAGTTGACTTGTCATGATGTTAACAACATAAAGCTTTAGTGTTTAAGATCAAATAGTGTATGAAAATATTACTTAATAAAATAGTTCACAATGTCGCCAACAGATGGCGCTGCACGGTGTTGCATCGCGCTAACGTTTGCCCGCGATGAAACGCATATAATTATTTGAGGACAATAATAAAATTGTTATTGATTTAGAACAATCTCTAAGGTTTTAATTTGAACCTTATGAAACTCCATTAGTACAAAGTAACTGAGAGTAACCACCCAGTACATTGGTCCAAACATTAATCATTTAGTGTGATGTTTGGTTTTCACCAGCTCAGTGAACTTATTAGTGATGGCCGCCGAATTCATTTGGCGCCAAACACTGGTAAGGTATTGAAGTGTGCAACACCCACATACACCCACGCATTATCAATCACATAAGAAAAATATGTTGAAGACTTGGCTATACGGGTTAGTGCTTTGTATGTATAATGCATGTAGAAATATAGGAGAATGAAATGTATGAGAGTGACGGATCGATCTAGTGAGGTCAAAATGTCTCCTGTGTGGCAGACCTGAATTCTTTTTTTTTTTTTTCTTTTTTTTAATTGGATTAAATACTGTTAATACACAGATTATTGTACACTAGCTGTTGCCCGCGACTTCGTCTGCGGTTACTATGGTTTTTTAACTATCCCACGAGAGTCCTTTAATTTTCCGGAATAAAAATATCCCACGAGAATTTACCCTTTAATTTTCCGGAATAAAAAGTATCTAAGATTTTGACCAGGGATATAAAAAATCACCGCGCAAAATTTCATTGAAATCGGTCCAGCCATTTTGGAGATTAGCCCGTACAAACAGATAAACAGAAAGAGAAACAAAAAAATTATACAACATTTTTTGGTATTTTCCCTCTTTTTACATCCCCCTGACTTGGTTTTAAGCATTCTTTTTCTATGTACAGACATTTGACCTCTACAGTTTTATGTTATGTATAGGGTAAAGTACCAATAAAGTGTTCACATACAGGCTAATACATTATTACGGTTCAAGGAAACTTCATAACATTATGAACAAATGAACATAACATATCATCACGCCTATTTCCCCAGAGGGGTAGGCAGAGGTGTTAAACACCCACATTTCACCAAATATATTAGGTCCCCATGTAACAGGCGAGCCTGTTGCCATGCACTAGCCACAGTGCCAGGCAAGCGATATTCACAATGAACTGTAACTTAACAAAAAAAGATTACAGAACATCCAAGTAAGTATAAAATAATTATGACAGTCAATAACTTTATATTTTAATAATAAATTTACTACATTTTTTTATATGACTGGTAAGCTCTTGGCCTTCATCTCACCTGGTGGTAAGTGACGATAAGGCCGAAGGAAGCGAGCTTCACCTGTAATCGTCAACAACTAAGGAAGTCTATTAAATATACAATATTAAAGCTATGGCTATTTTGAAACGCCGTGAATGATTTTTCAGAACTTTTTAATAATAATAAATAATAATAAATATCTTCAGACATTCACACCTATCAACTGGCCCATACTAGACAACTAATGCCTGTGTTATGGATACCAGATGACGGACAAATATATTTAATAGATAAATACATATAAATATTCAGAATATAATATATATAAACATCCAAGACTGGAGAACAAATGTGTGTACACACAAACATTTGCCCCCACCGGGGATCGAACCCAGAACCTCTCGAGATGGCGACGCCTTGAAACCGGTGTACAGACCACTCGACCACGGAGGTTGTCAAAAATATCTTCTTCCAAAAATATCAACATCATGATAAAATTCATCGAGAGCTTGGCATGCGCAGATTTTTAGCATATTTTGTTCTTATGGTTAGAACGTGAAAAACATTATTCCTTCTAAAACTCAATCTTGGACATCTAAATGTAATATTACTTAGAAGAAATGGAGAATCGAAATAATTATTTTCTTATTAAAAAAAATATTAACAAGAACTTTACTGCAGTAAATTACTGAGCTGCTTTCAGTTCTAGCCATAATACAAATATAATGTTTCCGAGAAAAATTATAATGTGCAGCGTTTACCCTCGTCTCATTTACAAAGCAAGCTTACTAACGACTACTTAGAAAGTTAAGATATTGTCCGACATTTACATGAAAATACATTTCATTTTCTTTAAAGAGAACACGTGTTACATTTTAAATGAAGTTTACTGTTATCTAGACGAAAGAAAATGTTGAATATTTCGTTGAAGACTGTATTAAGTGCTGAAGGGAAAGAAATTTACTTTAACCTTTAGTACAAACATTTGCTGATATGAAATTTATATAAAAGAATTATCTTTGCGGATTTTATAAAATGTTTTAGTTGCGTGTAGCAGAGAGAGAGGTAATCATACATACGTACATACAATCACGCCTGCAATCCCCGAAGGGGTCGGCAGAGTCCAAGGAGCATTGTGTTCCCTAAGACCACATTTAGCCATAAAAAAATTGGGTTTGGTCAGATGGAAAATCGTGAATGAGCAGTAACAAGTGGCTATCTCATCGCCTACACAATCACAGACCCAGTAACCAATACCCAATACGACAATTTACGTCATGCTAGGCTAAGCAGTTAGCACATTCTTTTTGTGTCCCGGACCAACACGGGACATAATCGGGAGTTAATCATCATATTCTATTATATGTATCACGGTTTTTCTATAAAAAAGAAACGCACCATTAATGCATACCATGTCCAATAGTTCAGTCTCCTGATTCTAAGCCCTTGGATTAGGGATTCGAATCGGAAACTCACGTCCCGTCCCGCTCTAATTCGCCATTAAAAAGTGACGGGAATAGAGATTCCGTGAATCATTTAGTTTCCGACAGTTTAGAATAAGACAGGTTCGAATCCGTTCGGGGATATGTATGACAAACACGAACATTTTGTCATGGGCCTATGGCTTTTTATATATAAATATTACAAACATCTTACCCGTTACCTTAGATCCCCAATCTTACGGAACATCAATCAGATGTGAGAATAAGAAATATTTTGCATATATGCTACGGAGGCTACAGTCGTAGCAAAGATGCATAGATGACGTTCGTGGTTCGTAGCAGTGACGCGTTGTCATTTGTCCCTGTGTCGTAGCATGTATGCGGAGTGCGTACAATTCACACTATATCAAAATAGCATTCCGCAATCTTGGATGTCCGCCATGTTGGATTTAAGTAATGTGACAATTTTTTTCGTATTCCTGACAGCAAACCCTTTCATTTGATATCCATATCATGATGGTGGATTTCAAACAGCCAGTCCGCCATCTTGGAGAGGCCGCCATATTGGATTTGTAATGACGTTTCTAAGCTAGTCATGTATTGTCATCAGAACTCAGAGCGTGTGTAAAATTTCATCCTAATCGAAGACCGGGAAGTGGGTCAAATTGAGATTCCAAATTTTGACGCAGACAACATACAAACAGTGTGAGTTAAATAAAAGCGTGTAAAAAACACAGAACCACGATCCAACGCATTTTTCCGAAAATATTTTATGACAATGAATTCCCAGTACAAAGATCTCCAAATAAATTCAAGGCTGGCGTGCAGTCTATTATTACAACATTCTTTTGATGAATTAATAAAAAAACAAAAAAAAGTACGTTAAATCCAATTGCTCTGCTAGACGACCTCGGCAGATATTAATTAATAGGCAACGAAATAAAACAGCGCGGACATGACGGTTGCGGCAGTTGTATTTTTTGCTAATTACTTGTATTTTTACATGGAGGTTTTGGGAATTCAGAAATAAATTAATTTCAACATTATAATAAAACGTTATTAACACGCGCACACCATGAGGAACAACAAAAGCTAATTAAATGTGGTTTAATGTTGAATAAAGATAATTAGAGATATATTGTTATGAAAAGAAAGGAATACCACTGCCTCTATTAAAGATGTTACAATTGCTGAAAGAGACTAGATTATTCGAAGTTAAACTCTGTCTTAAGGCGTTAAGAGCGAAGTTGCTCGCCATCATAAAATGCAACAACTGTTTATACAAACCTTATAAGAAAACTTTACGACAATCATAGAAGTTTTTTCTTTAGTTCAGTAATGTACCCCTAGTGAAAGTTTTCATTAAAAAATACTCAACTTTTTAGTAGCATTAAAAATGTCCATTTCTATGGGAAACGTGAAAAGCGCCTCCAGCGGAAGTAGTTCCAATCATGTTTCCCATATAAATTGACATTTAATAAATGAGTTACTTGACTCATATAAGTGCATACAATGGAAATTAAGCATAACTTGATGCCAACATAAAACTTCTAAAGGAAATAAATCCGTATAACTTGCCATTAAAGATATCTTGCGAAAGTTGTTAGTTACCGCCCACGGGTATCGTCTTTGGTTCAGTACCAGATATTACACCCACATTGAGATTAAATGCCAAAACAAGCCGGGATGAGAAAAGGGCGGTTCATGCCTCGCCGTGCAGCGCCCGGGCCGGGCCCCACCCGGGATACGGTGAAACATCAAAATTAAAATCCTTTTCAAAGTTCTTCAATACTTATTTTGATATTAACGTTTTTATCCATACATATAATAAAACTGTAGATTTCGAATATCTGTACATATAAAAAAAAGCTTAAAACAAAGTCTGATTGCACGGGCTGATCTCCGAAACTGCTGGACCGATTTCAATGAAATTTTGCATAATGATACCTTATATCCCTGGTCAACATTTTAGATAATTTTATTCCAGAAAATGAAAGGGTTCCCGTTGGATAGTTAAAACATGGTGTTTTAACCGAGGACGAAGTCGCGGGCAACAGCTAGTATTTCAATAAGTATTTAACTCACTGTATTTCTCACAGCTTTTCTTTGATATTTTAACATAACATATAATCACGCCTCTTTCCCCAAAGGGGTAGGCAGAGGTGTTAAACACCCATTTTTCGCCAGATTTGTTAGGTCCCCATGTAACAGGTGGCGAGTCTCGCCATGCACTGGGAACAATGAAAGGCAAGCGATATTCACAATGAACTATTACTATATTCACAATGAATACATAAGTTTTATTTAAACTCAGTGGTACAGGCGGTGAGATCAAACCCGCGATTTAGCGGCCTCTCGGACGAGTAGTGCCCCGTCCGTGCCAACTCAGCTACCGGTGCATACCGTTTGATATTTTATTTATAATAATTTCCCACATACACAACTGGTCGCGCCCCGGTATCGTGTGAAGCGTCCGTAAGCGAGTCGAGTGTCGGAGCCCGGGACAGTCGCGGGTGTTGACGCAGACTCCGCGGCGCCGCGTCTGCGCTGCGTGGGCACCATTAAAAACGCTACAATAATCTACATTCAAATTTGATTCGCGGTGAACGCTTTCGATGCTGAAAGTTAAATCTACCTTCGCCGTGGATGGGTTGGGATGGGTGGTCATTTTTTTTGTATCGGATGGCACGCTGAGTTATTGGTATTGCAAAGGAGTTTTACTTACTGGGCCAGCGTGGTTTTATGATATAAATAAAATGATAATAAATCATCTATTTCAGGAATCATTTCTTGCATACAGACCTACTGTAGTTAAATTTACAAACAAAAAAACAAAAAAAATAATGTGTAACTTTCAAAAAGAATGTACCAACTGTTTTTCTTGCGTAGCATTTCGTAAAAGGCGACTAAGGGCGTATTGGGCACTGGGTCTGTGATTGTGTAGGCGATGAACTAGCCACTTGTTACTACTTTTCGCGATTTTCCATCTGACCAAAGCCAATTTCTGTATGGCTAAATGTGGTCTTCAGGAACACAGTACTCCTTGGGCTCTGCCGACCCCTTCGGGGATTACAGGCGTGATTGTATGTATGTGTAATTTTTAAGTGCCTTTTAAATTACTTTTAATAAAAAAATACGATCGTAACATCCTACGACAAATGCAGTAAAATTAAACAAACATTGTTTTTGGACTTAAAACCTAATGTGAAATACAATACGTGTTATTTCCGAAAACAGAATACATAGTATAACATGTATCGATGTGTGGGTAATTGAATTATTATAATGCTCTTCGATATTTAACCTTATGGTGTACGAAACAGAACAGTCGTTTGTGGGTATATGATGAACCTACCTCGAAGAGATTTGTATCTCTAGCGTATAGTTATTATCCTGTCCCGTATATAATTTCATCTACATATCACAATACCTATTAAATATAGTGAACGGTTAACTTACATCAAACATTACGACATCATTAATATTAAGTTATAAGCTGATGGAATAAACGGTAAAATCCATACTAATATTATAAATGCGAAAGTATCTCTGTCTGTCGGTCTCCTTTACACGTCAAAACTACTGAACCGATTAAATCGAAATTTGGTACATATGATAGTCTAGAGCTAATAATAATAATAAAAAATTAAACTATCTTCTAGTCAAAGTTAAAATCTAAAGTGCTTGTAATGTGGGTTCAAAATGTATCGATTAAAATCACAGTCAAAGCGCTGCCTGTGGTTGTACTTGCTACAAGCGCTCGCGGTAATGAACATTAATATTATACTCCTAATGATTATAATTCATATAGAAAAATTATTATGTAAAATGTAAAATTTTGACGATTTAAGTGCCAATTTTGGCCTATGAAATAAAGTTAATTTTGATTTTAAGGATGTATGTTCTAAGGAAGCGATAGACTGAATGTATGAAAAAGAGAAGAGGGAAGAAAAATCTGAAAACTTTTTGCAATTATTTCAAGAACATATCACAACCTTTATTATTAGGTCCTTACCTATGAAATTGGTGTTTTGTATGGAGATTTTGGGGATGTCTGCATTTTACATACTAACATTTTATCAGTTTTCTTCACAACGACAAATCCAGAGATAATAATATTTGGCATGTATCATTAGACAAGCTTTAGCAATATGTGTGTGAACACGCTTGATAAAAAATATTCATCGTTTTTATGTTAATGCAAATCAAATGATGTATTCGGGAGGCAGTTAAAAAGAATTGTCTTTGTGTGTAATTTTAACACAATTAAACTTTCAAAAAATTATCAAATTAAATAATACGAACTCAAATATATGGTCTATTTTTAGAAGAGGCTATTATTTTATAAGAATGTTCTGAAACTTAATAGTTACGGACAAATTGCTAAGACAGAATAAAAACACCAATTTCATAGGTAAGGACCCAATATACCGATAACAACCCAAGCGATAACGTCCTAGTTAAACCTATTTTTAATCTAATCGCCCGCAATGTAATGTTCAGCACAATGCATGCACGGCCGTGCGTCTAATGGCCATATCTAGATGGGCCATAAAACGGGCGGCGCACACCCACGCCCGGGACCGATACCGACGGAATTACAATGGAATTATGTGCTTACTAATATAACCATCAACGAACAATCCACTCCCACTATTAAGGAACATCTTTATACTTAACAAACATGTTATATTGTCATGTACGAGTAATATGCGATTTTGTCGTTTCATTTTTATATTTTGTATGATTGATATCGATATAAAATCGCTCGCTTGCAAACATAATAATTTGGCAATCCGTACCTACTATAATAATTTATAGTTAGGCCACATTCTAAAAATATTCGTTTTTTACATATGACAGTGTAATCTCTTAGCCTTCATCTCACCTGATGGTAAGTGACGCTAAGGCTAAAGGTGAAAGCGAGCTTTACCTGTAATCCCCTATAACTGAAAATCCTCTAACTACCAGAAAACAACAATGATTTTTATCATTGTTATTATGATGACAGATTTATGTAAGACGGTGGTAGCTAGCCAAGCGGCCTTGGAAGCCCCACCAACCAAGACGAGCAGAAAAACCCCTACTCCCGCGGGGAATCGAATCCGATTAGCAACCCGGTGGTGTCAGTTAAAAATTAAAATTTTATTGAAGTTACGAATTTTTATACATACAAGCAATCATAAAAATAAAACTTCTATTAGAAATATTCTGTATTCCAATATTGATGTATCTATTTTCAAAATATGCTTTATATTGAAAAAAAATCTTACATTAATATGTAAAATATTTCCGGAAATATATATAATTTTAATATAAATTTGAACAAAAATAATATTCAGCTGTTGCTTAGATTATGTCATTTTTTTCAACATTTTACAATACCTCTTGTTTATTTTAAATTATAATTAAAGTACTGCTTAAAGAGAATGTTATTGCTGAATAAAATAAACATGATAACTTTTATTGTATTTAATATTATTTTAGATGAGGAAAAGAGCTTTCTCAGTCACATATTTGTTGTTTTTTAGGTATATTATATACCACAAATGAACACATTAGACAGAAAAAAAAAAACAAAAACAAAAATCATGCTTTAATTCATTTGCATGTATTTACATTGTGAACAAGTCCTAATTTTGTTCTAAAAGTTAAAAAGTAATAGGAAATATAAATAAATTCTTCTTTTCAAAAATTTTATATCGTTTATTCAACTTAGATGCGTCTTAGCATGTGTTTAAGAACGTCAAAAGCATTTTACAAAATTCCGAGAAAGCGATAAATTAAGCTATCCATTCACAAAACTACCAGGAGGACTTATTCTGATAAGTACGGGCAAGAAACTCAACATGTTTCTATCCTCCCTTTACATCAATATTGTGTTTTCTTAAATGTAATAAATTACAACGTCATTGAAGTTTCAGAAGTAAAAAATAAATAAATATCTGAGCTATTTAAGCTTACCACAATTTCCTTTACAAATATAGGTAATCCATAAAATTACTTAAAGGAAATAAAAATAAGGTTCCGTTTAATAATTGAAGAAAATTTAAAAAGTAGTTTATTGAAACCAGGTCAGACGTTAAATAGGTATCTTCACCGCTTGCCGTACCATACAGTCCCAAAAACAAATTTCATTGATAAAGCTATTTAAGTTTGACCAGACACCGACCTGTTCACAGGCATCACACATGATACAGCCATCGCTTCGTTCAACCATATTTTAGGGAACGTCCCGTCATTTGAGTCTGTAAAAATCTTTTTAAGGCAAAAAATTGAGGAGATTTATTCCGGCTATTTAGAGTAGAAATAAATTGAAATTTAAGCCGTGTTTCGTTTATTGGAAAAATAAACGGAAAATTCCGTTTATATTTGTTGATATGATAATATTCTAAATTCAAATTACTTTATTCCCTAGGGAAATTGGATTACGCTATTTATCTAGGGAATAAAATCTTGCTGTACACCCCATATACATGACAAGTGAAGCGTGCTTTATTAGCAGGTGGTGTATAAAAATATTGAAAGAACTTGTATTCAAGTTTTTAATAACATCAACAAGTGCCTCTTTTACAATTTAGATTTGAGTTCGTACAAAATAACTGAGAAATTTCTGACGCCACGGAAAATATGGCATATTTTACAAGTTCAACCCAATTTGTGTATCACCGGGGTATATCAATTCATGTACGGAAAGTAGCATTCCACGGGGAAATATGATCAATGGGTCGACATATTTCACGTTTTTACTGCGACTATTTTTAGAGAAAGAGAAGTACGTGAAAAACTTGAAGACTTTCTCGTATCGCTGTCGTCATCACGCACTTTTTTAGTCTGACGTGCAATAATAATACCACATGACTTGTAAGAGGGCTTTCATTAGAGCGGATGCCCAGTGTGTTGCACGAATCAGTCAGGAATTGCTGTGACACCCAACGGGTAGCCGTAATTTTATGTATTTTTTAATTCAAACCCTGCACAGTCAGGAGCATGAATATTTATACACTTTTGAACAATTAACCTCTTTGTAATATAGGTCATTTAAAAATAATCATCATCATCGTCATTTATTTACCCCATATTAATATTTTTTCACTCTAACGATACGATTTATTCGTTAGCATTTCTCACAAGAACAATCATTGCGGTTTTTGGGTAAACAACGACATTAATTGATGACGCTGTCATATCTACATTAACATTTATTACACCGCATTAAGGTGCATGCCGACGTCAAATTGTTTAGATTAATGCTATGTCTCTGTCATCATGATTACTGGAAAAGGAACGATCACTTCTATTCATTCTGAACTCGAGAAACAAATGACTGTTGCGTAGGCGCTTTTAAAGTGAGTTATTCCACTCCAATCCCTGCAACCAATCCCCTGGTGGATCCATATAACCGAAGTAAAAAATATTAGCTATTTTATTCCCATCTGATACTCTAGCTTAATTTTTGTAGATAAAGTGGTACATTCAGCAATAAACATGTGTTTGAGGGCTATATTGTGTTTAACACAATACATAGGTACATACATACATAGGTAGGAAAGGTCTTTCGATAAAAAAAAACATGTGGCGCACATTATTAACTTTTGAAATTTTAAGCCAATCAGCATCCGACATGGTAAGAAAAGGGAGAAGTGGTCTTCTTAACAGTAAGTTGTAATAATTTTGACCTAGTCAATCCTTAACTTTACTAGATGACCATTTATTTAATAAAAATATAATACATTTATATAATAATACAATAAATATTGTTTAAAACAAATAAATATATTTTTTTAAATTCAACATTATTGCAGATTGTGATTCTGAATGTTGCCAGAGATTTCATGGTCCTTATGGTTTTTAGGTTAGGTTTTTATGGCTTTTATTGCGTTTCGAGGAGATAACTGAGTTAGTTATTGCAAGGTCAATTTAAGTTTCCTCTCTTTATGTTTAATTTGTCGTGATTGAATACATCCCAAATACTTATAGATATCCTGTTGGTCTAGTGATTCTATTTGCTCTCCTATTCCCTTGTTATAATGGGTTTTCCTCATTTAACTGAATTAATTCTGCATTTATCTATTCCAAATTCCATTTTGATGTCACATGTAAACTGCTCACGAGTATGTTAAGATTATTCTGTGTCGATGTATAGTTTTATATTATCCATGTACAATAAATGATTTATTACGTTATTTGTGTCATTCGGACTGTCTGGGTAAATTTCTTGTAAATGGTATCCTACATTGGTTCTGTTTAACATGTTACAGAGCGGGTTTATTACTAGACAAAACCAAAGCGGGCTCCAGGCGTAGGGTCCAGTTAAACTTTACGGTTTTGAGAAATGCTACAATTTTTGGGCGAATTTTATAAATTTCATGAATCTAATCTTGAATGTGGAACGGAACTGTAATGTGGAACGGAACGGCTTTTTTGTAATCAATGTACATAGTAAATAATTCGGCCTTGTGTTTTTTTTGGATTAGTATTATTGAATTGAAGTTGTTCTTTGCAACTTTGACTGAGCTTTCGGCATCCTTCCTGTTGTTCCGTTAAAATGTTCGATCGGATCGAAGCGGAATAACTCTTTGAAGTATTTGTTATGCTCAGGACTTCTTATCTTCGTTCTAAAGGATATATTGCATCGAAAACAAGGATAGTGAAAACAAAACCACTATCGCCACGGTCAGATTCGGCATGGTCGCCAAATTACGAAATACTTTGATTGTCAAATGAAGCCAAATACGATATGATACATGACACTAATTTATCACTATCGTCGTCGTCGTCTTTAGCCTAAATACATCTCACTGCTGAGCACAGGCCTTCCTCATGAAGAAACAAGTGAGGAGTATGGGTTGTAACGCCACCATGCTGACCGAGTGCAGGTTGGTGGGTCAAAACTAACGGGACTAACGGCTACACATGCCTTCCGAAGCAGAGGAGTTCGGAATCACAATGTTTTGGTCACCCTTAAAGGCTTGACCACAGCGAAGGTAGCTTTGTTCTCGATATCGAAAGCCAAAGCGTACCTACTACGCCACAAAGCTCCTTTGACTTATCACTATGTAAAAATTTATACAGCCAACGAATCTTGACAATGACAAACAGGCAGACGTCTGAATTATTAGGCTGATTTAAAAACAACACGGTCGAACAAAACAATACAACTCACATAACAACACCTACGCACTTTGTTGTATTTCAATCGTTAGTTTCTTAAATCCGAAGACATTAGAAGCTAATTTTAGTGATGCATTTTTGGCAGTGTTATTCGCGTCATAATTTTATCCTGTTGTCAGTCAGACTATATTTTAATTTGAACATCTTCCAACATTTTTCTTTACGTGAGAGATCAGTTTTAAGTAAAATTAGAAATCACACATCAAATTGCGTCAAAACATCTTGACGTATAGTAATATTAATTATATTACGTCAAAATGTTTGTAAACACATCAAGGTTTTTGGCGAATTAAGTAAAAACGCTAGCAGTCAATGCATTATACTGAATTTTGCAAGGAATTTCTTGGTAACTTACCATCAGGTTGTGACGGGGTGAAGCCGGGGATATGAAAATGCAGTTGGGTCGAGAAAGAAAGTCGAAAGAATTAAGGCACAACTGAAACAATTATATAAAAAAAGGTAAATTACACTGAAACAATTTCACATTTAACACTAAATATATTATAAAAAGGGTAGGGCTACAAACAATTGTGCCTTAAAGAGACTTATAGACTTTGTTATTTATCAGGAACTGATCTTATGGGTTGTAACTTTTTTTTAAGCTTATTAAATTGATCATCACTTTATAAATATATTACAATTATTGTTAGCAGTGAGTCAACCGCTCTACGCGCTGATGTTCTTCAGAAAGAAGTTCTTAAGAATGAACTTCGAGAACAAAACAAATAAAAAGAGACAGACAGCAAATTTAAAAACGGAAACCAAGAGAAAAATGGCCAGAGAAGAGCGCAATGACAGCAACGAGTCGCTAATATAGCTATGGCGCCTTGTTACAAGGTGAGCCGTCTGCCCGATTGCCCCTTTGTATATAATAAAATACAATATTTACACGCGTAAATTACAAAGAAAACTTTATAGCGCGATGTAAAAACCATCAGCGCCATCTATTGATGGAATAACGAACTAAAACGAAAGGTACAGTTAACGGTAGCGATATTCGGGCACCTTATTATCTGTAATAATAAACTGTTCAAAATTTATGCTATTATTGAATTATAGCAGCTCGGTGGCCAAGTGGCTCGTACCTGGCTTTGAATATTCAAAACAAAGCTACTCTCACCATGGTCAGTCCTTTGATATATGTGACTTTGCGATCTCGAGATCCTCCGTGCTTTGGAAGGCACGTCAGGGACAAACACAAGCGACAGCGAAGGGCGCGGCGCCGTTTTTTCGTTTTTCACACAAAATGTACAGAAGTGGTGCGGTTTCTTTATATTGGGTCCTTACCTTTGAAATTGGTGTTTATTCTGTCTTAGCAATTTGTCCGTAACTATTAAGTTTCAGAACATTCTTATAAAATAATTTCCTCTTCTAAAAATAGACCATATATTTGAGCTCGTATTATTGAATTTGACAATTTTTTGTTCGTTTAATTGTGTTAAAATTAGACACAAAGACAATTATTTTTAACTGCCTCCCGAATACATCATTTGATTTGCATTAACATAAAAACAATGAATAATTTTTATCAAGCGTGTTCACACACATATTGCTAAAGCTTGTCTAATAATACATGCCAAATATTATTATCTCTGGATTTGTCGTTGTGAAGAAAACTGATAAAATATTAGTATGTAAAATGCAGACATCCCCAAAATCTCCATACAAAACACCAATTTCATAGGTAAGGACCCAATATTATATTATAAGCAAATTATTACTGATACTCAGCAATTTATAACATGAAAATTTCTATTGGATTTTTACGGGATAAACGATGTTAGCCGAGCTACCCAGGGGTGTGACATTCAGGAATCAGAGGGCTATCATCTCCAGTATTAACAAGATATTACATCATTTTTCATTACAAAGATTGTCATAAAAACTTGTTTAAGCTTTTTACTGTAAGATTTTATTTTTATAACGACCAATCTTGCGAGAAGACTTGGGCTCAAAAACATTCATTATTTTATAATATCATGAACAGAATGTAGAAATGTAGTATTTTTACAATTTTTACATAACTATTTTTATTTTCGCAAATCCCATAGTACAATAACTGCTAGTACAATAAGGAGCTCGGTGGCGTAGTGGTCGGTGCGCTTTGGCTTCGATTGAAAACAAAGCTACCTTCGCCATGGTCAGGCCGTGGATGGGTGACCAAAACTTTGTGATCTCGAGCTCCTCCGTGCTTCGGAAGGCACGTTAAGCCGTTGGTCCCGGTCGCATTTGTGACCGCTTCTACCCAACAACCCGCATTGGACCAGTGTGGTAGTGTTACGGCCCATATTTCTCATGTATTTCTCCACGAGGAAGGCCTGTCCCAGCAGTAAGACGTATATAGGCTAATGACGAATAACTGCTACAAAATAATTGACGATTTAACGTTTTATCAAATTTTTGCTTTTTTTTTTAAAGTGGAGCACCTTTGAACGCCTGAATAGATCTTCAAGCAGTATCTAAGAACTATCTTAGTCATCTCAGCTTTTAAACAAAAAATCCGTATCAAGACAGAGGGAGGTCAAAAGTACACACTAATTATCACATAATTATTACATTATCTGACATTTAAGAAAAGCCTAACATTTTCACTTTTAAGTTCACATCCAGTTTTCATCTGATTTAAAGTAAGCTTTACATTTTTACCTCTCGTATCTCAGAGATATTCATGAGACGCCTTGTGTCACTTTGCCAATAAATAATACTTAACGTCAGCGGGCACAGCCCTAGAAACAACATGAATAGATAAGGCACCCAGATGCTGCGATATCTGGGTGATATAATTTAGTCGTGCATATAATGTAATATAGTATGAATTTTTTTTTTATGCTATCGTAACTTTTTTACTTTATTTTTGTGTAATAATATAAAGACAATTTGCGTTGCGCAATATCGAATGAAAATAATAAACTAATAGGTATATCAACTTCTGACATTCCCAAAGAAAAATAAAGAAATAAATGTGAGTAAATGTGTTTTGTCAAGTTGTCAATTTAAATTCGTTCATGTGTCAATTTAAATTGACAATTAATAAAACAAATTAAATAATAAATTTTTACTATAATACGGCCTTTCATTCAAAACATAACTTATCATATCATCATACGTTTCTCCGAAGGGGTAGGCATTTTGCCACATTTCGTCAGATACTTTAAGTTCCTATTTAACAGGTGGCGAGCCTGTTGCCATGCACCAGACGCAATGTGCGGCAAGCGATATTCACAATGAACTATACATGAGTTTTATTCAAACTTAGTGGTACACTAGGCCAAAAAGTGGTTGACCACCATACAGTTGAAAATAATTCATGCGTCATAGAGCGACAGGGTTGATTTTTCCTTGTAAAAATATTCTGATATCTACTAATAACTGACAGCTTTCTTTATTTTTTTATTAATGTTTAACTGCTGCCTTGTGTTTCTAGTTTTAATAGTCGCTACCTACCCTTGAATATTAAACCAATAGGTACATTTTGCATGTCAAGAACTTGTGACTAACATGTGAAACATTTATTATATTATTGACAACTAGTATGTACCATGTTTTAAGAAAAATAAAATTATTCTATTCTATTCTATTCTAGGTTTAATGTTATAAGCTACCTACTGATAACCTTACTGTCTTCAGAAGTTGTCACAAAAGAAGGGTCACATGTAATTACAAGAATAATATATAAAGGCTCATATACCGAATCGTATTAGACGTCTAAGATTTTGATTACCTACTTATGTTCTTCCTGTGTTTGCGGAAAACATGGCAAACTACGTAGGAATTACATAATAAATAAAGAGGATTGATGTAATTATAGCACAATAAGTATAGCAATTCACTTTGAATGATAAATAAAATATTTGAATACTATATATCACTCTGTATATACATTATTTCTCAATGCCTGTAATGATGTATGTGATTTCTTCTTTCTAGTAGAAATATCAAACACTTCGGCAAAAGTTTATTTTGAGTTTTTTGCTGAGGTTACAGAACGACGCACGAGACGACCGCTTCGACGACAAACACTAGATTTTACTATTTTTGTCTTCATATAATGTAACACAAAGTAGAACAGCTTTTCTCTAAAATAAGGAATTGAATTAATAAGGTAGTATTATGGATAGAATAGGAAAATACATTACCTACACTTGGATATTAGTCGTTAAGTCCGCCATGTGTACATTTTCTTTTTGTAATGGACATGAAAGCTTAAATAAATAAATATCATGAACTTAGTAGAACTTACCAATGAAAATGTCTAGAAATCTCACTATTGTTGAGTTCATCGCTATGCAATGCAATAATTTGCGATCTTTCAGCGATTCATAAATTACTAGGTTCAAAATCAAGAAAACGATATATATATTTTTTTTTTGGTAAAATTCTCCCATATTGGGAAGACAAAGGGAACTATTATCTTTTTTATTCTTATTTTGGTAACATTCTCCCTCTAAAGGGTCGGCAATGGGCACTGACCCATAACAGCCATCTCATTTGTACGTAATTATGTCTTCAGTAATTAACATTGAAATGCTCGTGTTCCTAATGCATTTAAATGCATCTTGGAAGAGTTTGGCGTCAAACCGAACGTTTGACGCCACACTCTTCCATCTCAAATCTCAGACACTGTGGTGTTACTTCTATGAGGTGGATTACCGCGATTAAGGTCTCATATACGCTTATTTAAATGACTGTAGTTTAAATTGTTTGTTAAAAATAATAACTGAAGAGCTTGTTAACACAGGTCAAATTCAAACGTCAATAGTAGATAATATGTCATAATTATGTCAAAAGTGGTTGACCACTTATTTCGAGTCCCGCTGCCTCTCGAACGAGTACTGTCTCGTCCGTCCGACCGTCGCAACTCGGCTACCGCTGTCTACTCTACTCTCATTCAAGGTGATAAGCTAAGTCACAGTTCCCCGTAGTTAATGAAAATATTACTGTGGTATACCTATACCAAATATATAATCATAAACTAATATCAATACTTCTTACTTAAAGCCAATTGTAAACAATTTCGAGAGTTTTGAATTAAAAAATCTTTTCCCTTAATATCTAATAAATTTTTAATGACATTCAATTCAATATCACGTAACATACAATTAGATTTTCTTTTGTTCTATTACGATGGTTATTCCTCATGGGAGCTGTGACCTTATTCCGATGCTTTGTTCGGTTTCCAGTAATCACTTAGGGGACGTTTACTTAGACAGACGACATCCCGCGGGATCCTCGCAAAAAAGTGGAAGATCAGCCCATACAAATTATACCACTTAAACTTACGAGTATCTACACCAAAAAGGTTTGAACACTAGAATGAACCTACGCATTCATTTACCATATTAAAAGCTTGACATTTAGGATACTATATTTCATCATTTAGGTAACAAGTGGTTTCACTTATGACGCTTCAAAAACATTTCAAAATTAACAAACACATTATTAAATTCTACTTTTTCACCTTTAAATTTTTGACAGGCAAGAAACTGTGCAAGGGCTTTAAAAATTGTTTAACGTTCTACAATATACAAATTACAGGCATCTCAAAATGGAATGAATTTGAAGATGTCATAAGGTACCATGACAAAATGACTTATTACTCATATTTAAACCATCCCATTGAATCAATATATTAGGTCCTTACCTATGAAATTGGTGTTTTATATGGAGATTTTGGGGATGTCTGCATTTTATATACTAACATTTTATCAGTTTTCTTCACAACGACAAATCCAAAGATAATAATATTTGGCATCTATCATTAGACAAGCTTTAGTTACTTCATAAAAACACACACACACACACACACACACTTCATAAAAATTATTTATCGTTTTTAAGTGAATGCAAATAAAATGATGTATTCGGGAGGCACTTAAAAAGAGTTGTCTCCGTGTCCAATTTTAACACAATTAAACATACAACAAATTATCAAAACAAATTAAAAGAGCTCAAAAATATAGTCTATTTTTAGACGAGGTAATTAATTTTTTAGGAATACTCTGAATCTTAATAGTTACACAAATTAGACAAAACACTAAGACAGAATAAAAACACCAATTTCATAGGTAAGGACCCAATATTAAAAAAAATCCATTGTGTCCTTTTAAAATTCTACCCATTGAGAGGTTGATATTATTATTAGTTACGTCATGCTTTCCAGCAACCCCTAAGATTATTTTAACATTTTTTTTTAACCAACGCGATCGTACACTATGCCTAGGTTCATAAGATTTCAAATAATGTAGCGCAAATACTAAGGATTCAGTAAATTCTAACTTATTTATAAACTGTAGTGTTGATATAAGGAGTAAAACTAAAAACGAATTACCTGTAATTACAATATAGGGTTGCTGAGGATAATTATGCTCTACAGCAGCCCGAAATATATACTTTGTAATAATGTACAAACGTACTCTTTTTATGGTTTCGTACCTAAAGGGTAAAAACGGGATCCTATTGCTAAGACTTCGCTATCTATCCGTCCTGTGCCTCAGGAACCGCGATGGATAGCCTGACAGTGGAAATTTTCACAAATTATGTATTTCTGTTGCCGCTATAACAAAAAATAAAAGCAAAACAAAATTATTATTTAAGGAGAGCTGCCATTTATTTTTCCTATTTTATATGAAATTCGTCTATCTACTGTTTTTTACCTAATCAATGGTTCCGAACCCTTCGTGCGCGAGTCCGACTTGCACTAGGCCGATTTTATTTTTAATGTTAAAACAGTCTTACGGGTTGCTGAGGAGCATTTCGTTAATAGTTATATACTTACTGTCAACAAATTATCTACATGCTAATTATATGAATATTAATGCTTTTGTGGTAATTGTAACGGAACTCTCCTCATTATTTCAATCGAGCGTCGTATTAAACTTAAGTTGGTCAGGGTAACGTGACGTGAGTGTGTATTGACGTCGCCATCAAAATACTGAGCAGGTGCTGAAGCTAGTACTGTGTACAGTTATGAGCGATAACATGTATTTATATGATTGAAATGACTATAAACTCGGCATTTGCTGGAAGATTTGGTGACTTTATCCAAATGCGAGTCTACAATGCGGTTATACGGGGTTGCAGTGTAGTATCTTGTTCTGTTTATAAGGCAAAAAAGATTCTAACAACCTGGCTATCATCACTTGACTATACCTCCACGGAGGAAATCCTACGTTGATGATAAGTATCTCATAACCAAATAATTTCATGTTTGCTATAATTTACTAAAAAGTAGTTTGCATAGTAAAGTAAACTTTTAATTTAAGTATTTTAACATTTTCCGATGCAGTAAATAAAATAATGTTTATGGTTCGCCAAGATACAGGCTTAACCTAGTTTGGGGACCTCTGCCTTAATGTAATAGTACTGCTTTTTGTAACTGCACTGTAATTTTGATCAGATTGTATTTTTGTATATCTCAAATGTAACTTTTTTGTGCAATAAACCATTATTATTTTAATCTTTATTTTTTCCTCCTCCTGACGAGGGTGTACACCTAGTACACCTCATTATTATTATTATTAGTAAATGAAATGAAATTTATTGGTTATAGAAAAAGAAAGGTACAGAATAATTGAATTACAAAATATTATAACAAGTATTATAACCAAATGGTCACCACTCAGTATTTGCTACAACCTGGATGGTCACAGCGCTGGTCTTCCGTAGCGCCAATCTAGAGTGCAGCACGCGCCAACCGTCCAACCTCAAGCTATTAAGTCTCAACTACATTAGGTGCTCAAATAATCCAACTAAGTTGCTTATTTAATTGGTAAGGACAATTTATATGGCAAGACACTACAATAGATAAATTCATTACAATATAAAATTATACCTGATACCTTATAACACTTAATGCTAAGACAATAAAGTTTTCTTTATGTCTTTAGCCAGGTACTTGTTTTTTGCACTTTACTGACTGCGAAGCTCATCTGACTACCTACATTCCTGATATTTGTGGGTCAACGTCTCGCGTATTGATATCTCTCTTTTTTGTATAACATTATGTGCTGTTGAATTTACAGTCGAATATACACATGTATACACATTTTAGAGGTGACAATCTTTATTACCTTCTAATAAGGGTAATTTACTGTCAAAAATGGTTACATATTTTTGGAGTCGACTGTACATTATTTTAGAGCCACATTTTCTTTATTACACATATATTTGGCAACATTACAGTTCAGCTATGTGATTTATTTTATAAAAAGCGTTGATATAAATGATATAAATCCTTTCTTTTCTCTGAATTAATTATGGAAAGTTTCTTCTCAATCGAAGTCTTATTGAAATGAGGAACGATAGGTCATCGACGTCTCATTGCAACCTTAACAAAATTCCTCCGCTAAAAGATGTTTCGAAATGCAAGCAATTTCAAAGTTTATTTCTATATTTAATGACAGAAGTTTGAACTTTATAAACGTCATTTGCTATATAACATTTCCTACATTACTGCAACTTCTTGCCGTATTGCCTAACCAATATAAGTTTGCTCTATTTAAAAAATATTGCAACTTTCTGCAGAACTAGACGAGGGTTGTCACTAGAGAACAACAAAAATCTTGAATGTAGAAGTTATCTTATGGGACCTACGATCGTACTTTAAATCAGAGACGATGTTGGGCCAACATCGGGGCAGTGGAGGGGAGTGCCCTAAATCACCTATATATACCACCTATATATGTGTGTTATATATGTATATTGTTGTAGACAAGACTGGAGAACAAATGTCTGAAAATTCATTACCCAAATACGTGCCTCCACTGGAGATCGAACCCAGGACCTCTCGAGATGGCGACGCCTTGAGACCGGCGGGCGTACAGACCACTCGACCACGGAGGTCGTCAATTTATATCTTATATCATATTTTCTGAATATTTATATTATGTGTTTATCTATTAAATGTATTTATCCGTAATCTAGTGTCCGTTACACAAGTAGCATTAGTTGCTTTAAATGGGGCTAGTTTGTGGGTTGTAAATGAATGGAAATATTTATTTATTATTACTGACTACTCTTAGTCGACTTTAATGAGTTTCAATAGTATAAAATATACACTAATTATTAATACCGCGAAGTTCGGCGACAATTTATATTTTATTCCGGGACACAAAGAATGTTCCAACTGCTTTTCTTGCCTAGCATGTCGTTAAAGGAGACTAAGGGCGTATTGGGTAATGCATCTGTGATTATGTAAGCGATGAGCTAGCCACTTGTTACTATTTTATCACGATTTTTCATCTGACCAAACCCAATTTTGGTATGGCTAAAAGTGGTCTTAAGGAACACGATGCTTGTTGGACTCTGCCCACCCCTTCGGGGATTATAAGCGTGATTGTGTGTGTTTATGTTATAACAAACATGTTTTTTAAAAGGCAATACATTTCCGTGCACCTTACTGACAACCCTCAGACGCAGTGAACTCTTTGCCAATACAGCTATTTCTGCACCATTTACAAACGTATCGACTTGATACTATATTTTTTATTTTTATCTGCTCGAGCAATTCTAGAACCCTACAAGGTATTCAAGCTGAGATTGTGCGTGACTTTAACCACTGAGAAGACTGAAGATTAAGAATAAACGTTCAAAACCCTAAAATAGTTGACCCTGAAAGTGACCGCACGCAGGTTCGGAACCGTTAAACGGCGGAATATTCACTTAGCCTTTATTATAAACATCAATCAACTAGTCGCCGTCTATTTTCGACGAAGGCTTAATTTCCTCGGCTAACGTCATAGCTATAGCTTCCCAGATATCATTCCCAGATTAATTCTCTGAGTTACGTAACTTTATATCATCATCCCAAAAGATCATTCACATTTCGTCTGTTATTTAGTAAAAAATCTTACTTTGGTAAAGAGGAATCTTGTTGACAGACCATACCTACCACTCCAACCGCTTGACGGTAGGCTCGCGTAGAACTCGCTCAGTTACTCGCTGAGAATACTCGTACCCATATTCCTTGCGTGGGAGCGAGCCGGGGTCTGCCGAAGCGATTCTCCAGGGCAGGAATGGGTATGTCGAGGACCTTTGATGGATAGACTGTTTCTGTTGACCCAGCAGTGGGAGGTATATAGGCTGTGACTGTCAAACGTGCAAACATATTGTTGATCTCGACTAAATGTAATAAAATATTCCAGGCGATTAGTACGAGTATCAGGTGCCCGCTAAGCTTTTTTCACAATTCATTCAACAAAAATATTCACTTAAGAGCCATATTCTGATTTCCCCCGACATTCAATACTGATATATTCTGTCCTTGTCAAAATTTCACCTCTCTCATCCATCAAAATATAAAAATGTTCGGGGAATATCTAGTTGGATTAAATATTCACGATATAATTGAAGAGAGTTTATCGAGCTTCGAAAAGTTCAATAATGCCGTTGCTTCCATCCACAAACTCGAACCGGGACAGAGTGTAGTGGTCTTACGGACCATAATCCTCGAGTGTCCAGGTTGAAAGAACAATGCCCGGCAGTAAGTCTATAATTTTATAGGTCTATAGGTAACAGCTCATAATCCATACTAATATCATAAATGCGAAAGTAACTCTTTCTGTGTGTCTCGCTTTCACGTCAAAACTACTACCTAAACCAATTTAACCGAAATTTGGTACACAGACAGTCTAGAGCCTGAGTAAGGACATAGGCTACCTTTTATCCCGATTTTCCCATGGGAACGGGTGCCATGCGGGTGTTTTTTAAAAAAATTTAATAACGGCTCCAAGAAAAATGAAGAACTAATTTACGCCACTATGAACTTTGCTTCTAATAATAGAGTAAAAGTAAATTTTCAATTCAACCAATTGAGGCTAATGTTACAATTTGAATAAATCTGTCAGTATTGAATAACCTATTTATTGAGCAAGGCTATAGGCTACATACTATCACACTATCTCAAAATAACTATTTTACGCGAAAGAGGTCGCGGGCAAAAGTCAGAACCAGAATAAAAAAAAATATTTTATCCCCACTATATGAGGACCTATTTTAAATGGAACGTGAAGGCACGTTTATCAAACAAAAGAGATTTAAAACTTTCGCATAAAAAATGCCCGCACACAGCAAAGTTCTTTTGTGTGGGACTTTTAGGCGCGCCACTCTAGCCCATACTAATTTTGCTTTCACAAGATAAAATAAATAAATAAATATCCTCAGATATTCACACCTATCAACTAGTCCCATTTTAAGCAACTAAATGCTGCTTGTGTTACGGATACTAGACGGACAAATAAATATATTAGATAAATACATATTATTATTGAGATATATATAATATAATACATATATAATGAACATCCAAGACTGGAGAACAAATGTCTGAAATGATAATATTCTTCATCATAATTTTCAAGATGACCAATTTAATAGATCTGGATTTTACATTTATTTATCTTATTTTGATATAATGACATGATAAATAATTTATAATGCAATATGAAAGCAAATGATTGTCAAAAGTACAATAAATTATTGTTAATAATTGGTATTATAAAATTGATAATAATTTACATAATGTCAAATATGTTATAGTAAAACTCATCGAATTGTAGCACTTAATAAAGTTAAAATGAGAAATGTCCCAATAAGAATATATCACTATGAAATATATATATATATATATATATATATATATATATATATATATATATATATATATATATATATATATATATATATATATATATATATATATATATATATATATATATATCACTTTTACAACCATAAATAAAATCACGCTGTTATCCCCGTAGACATGTAGACATGGTAGGCAGAGTCCAAGGAGCACTTATGGAACACAAGACCACATTTAGCCATACGAAAATTTGGTTTGGTCAGATGAAAAATCGTGAAAGAGTAGTAACAAGTGGTTAGCTCATCGCCTACATACACAATCACAGACCCAGTACCCAATACGCCCTTAATCGCCTTTAGCGACATGCTAGGCAAGAAAAGCAGTTGGTATATTCTTCTGGTGTCCCGGACCAACGCGGGACCCGGAACACGGGATATAAATTTTAAAAAAGGGAATAATAAAACGAGCGAATAAAAAACACTTAGCGACTGATGATGACAAACTGTATTAATAACTTGAGCGGTATTGATTTGAGTAAGCGAAAAATTAACTTAACTAACGACGAATATTGATTAAAAATTAAATCCATAAAGAGCTTACAAAATGTGGGTTGTGATTAATCCATTTCAGATGTTAAAATTCTATCCGTGCAAGTATCCGGGATATATTCGCTAGCATGCTCAGACGAATTCAAGCTGTGATTTTAGCTAGAGGGGGTCACACTCGATACTAAACATTTATCTGCTTTTACTTTATTAAAGAAAAACAAACAAAAAACCTTTTTTATTTTTACTTCATGAGCATACGCACTACTAGCGAACATACACTACTAGTGAGGTTTAGCATTATTTCCCATAAATTGTATCAAAATTTTATGAAATACTGATGAAAACGATTATTTTCTTATTAATTTACCAAATTGTGAGGATAAAACTACCTATAATTATCAAGCAAAGCAATATTAACATTTGAAATGGTTCATTGCTTAGGTGCCCGTTTTTTTTTGCAAATGAGTTTATTATTAAATTTAAATAATCATAGACAATTAAACCTCTACACTATACTGGGATTATTAAATGGCGGCTGGCGGCACAGCTGATGTATATTGCTTCGCATTTTCATCGCAAATGACACGTCATACATTTTGGGGTTTTCATTGACGCTATTGGTCTAGTTTTAACTATTGAGCTAACCACAGAGGTAACTATTACTACGGATCAAATACTCACCCAAATAAAATATTTTACCATCACTCGTTTAAATTGTACCCTATTAAAATCATACCAAGAACACGTCTACCCCAACGGTTGTCAGTTCTCCGACAGATATGGCCCGCCCACTGCCACTTCAGCTTGCTGATTCTGTGGGCTATGTCTTTCACCCTGGTTCTCTGTCGGATAACATCGGTGCGGATTTTATCCTTTACAGATACTCCGAGCATTACACGCTCCATAGCTCGCTGAACAACTTTAAATTGGTGGACAAGACGCACTGTCAGTGTCCACGTTTCGGCACCGTAGGTCATCACGGGTAGGACACACTGATTAAAAACTTTCGTTTTTAAGCATTGCGGGATAGGTGACGAGATGACTTCACGTAGTTTTCCAAATGCTGCTTAGCCTAGCTGAATTCTCCTCTTAGCCTCCCTCTCGAAGTTATTTTTACCTAATTGAAAAACCTGCCCCAGGTAGGTATACTCAGAAACAATAATAATAATAATAATAAATATACCGCGACTCGGCAAGCGTAGTGTGGAACGCCCTCCGGCGAGATGGAGTGATGATCTGCGAAGCGCTGCAGGCAGATGCTGGATGCAGCAGGCCGGCAGGCAGGCAGGATAGGGTAAAATGGCGCAAATTGGGGGTGGCCTATGTATGATTATATAAAAAAATCAGCACGCCTTTGGGATTAAGGGGACGGATGTTAAATACAAAAATAAAATAACACAAAAATAAAATAACAAATAAATATTTTGTTTATTTTATTATTATTGGTATGAACAGGATAGAATATTATAGCATTCAAAAGAGAAACAAACAATAATAATCATGTTATCAAAAATGTAAAAAACGTCGCGTCTGTGCGTGTGTGGCAAGCAGTAAATAATAAAAGCCATATCGTACGTAACCTTCTCTGAGTAACAAGTAAAAATCTTCTCAGTTGTTTGATGGCGCATAAACAATGGCTCAATAAACAAAGCCACTTTGTTTAAAACAATAAAAAACAAAACAATTAGCCCTGAAATGCAAGCACAAAAAATGCGTACCAACCAGGGCGAGTCGCAAATATGTGCGGGCAGTTACTGTTCCGTAGGATAAATAAAATATTAAATCTGAATAAATGTAGTTTATGGGTAGATAATTAATACATGAAAATGGGTAAAAGTGGACACATTAAATTATTACACTTCTACATACTTATAATCACTTCTAGCCCAGTTAAATAGGCATTCAAGCTTACATTAATTCATACAAAGCTGAAAATTGGTACGATAATTGAGAGCACTATTTCAAAATTTTATAAAAAAAATTTACAAGGTATTTTTTTCTTAAACTAAATAAACTATTATATAAAAAAAAAATTACATATGACAGGTAAGCTCTTGGCCTTCATCTCACATGATGGTAAGTGACGATAAGGCCGAAGGTGGAAGCGAGCTTTATCTGTAATACTTAACAACTGAGGAACTGGCTATCTTACCTCTGATTGCCGGAACACAACAATGCTTATAACATTGTTATTATGGCGACAAATTTATTTAAGACGGTTTACGGAAACGGGCGGATTTAGGTAGCTAGCCAAGCGGGCTGAGAAGCCCTACCACCAACCAAGCCGAGCAAAAAATCTTCTGCGCCCATGGGGAATCGAACCCGGACCTCCCGATCAACACCCATTAAAAAAAATACCTAATAATTTCAAGAAACTTTCCAATTTAATCTACGGAAGTCATAAACTAGGCAGAGAGCTCCGTGAAAATTGCAACAATTCCGCGTGGAATAGAACTCCGCCACCTTTTCGTGGAACCCTAAATCATTACGAGTTCTCAGAACTCAAGACTATGCGAATCCTTATAAGTCCAGAGGTTGGCAGCGGCAGCATTATGGTTGGCAATAGCTCTCAGGGGTACTCGCCATTGTCCCAGCAAAGTTTAATGTGAAGTTTATAAAAAAAAGAAAATCCAAGCTGAAAAATAACCTGGTTAAGCAACGTCGCAAAAGCTACTCAGTTACCGAATTCACCTTTTCTACATAATACAATAATGATGATGAAATGTTGAGGAGCTCAGTGGTTAGTGGTTAGTACGCTTTGGCTTTCGATATCGAAACCAAGCTATCTTCGCCTTGGTCAGGACGTGGATGGATGACTTAAACCTTGTAATCTCAATCTTCTCCGTAATTCGGAAGGCACCATTAACCGTTGGTGCAATAGCGTAACTACCTTTGCCCTACCAGTGGGGCGCCTTGGTGAGGCAAAGTGTATTAATCCGGTCTATGTCCAGCAGTGGGATGTATATCGTCTGAGAAATGAACTGGAAATATACTAAGTATAACAATTATGAGTAACTAACGACCAGAAAAGATCTGAATTGTTTTCCCTTATTTTATCAGATAATTACTCATCGATATATTATTACTCGTATTCGTAGCAGACCTACGAACAAAGTTACCACAACTTCCATAGACCTTTGCTCGATAGGTTCAAGTGGTTAAAATATTGTTAAAATATATTAAATAAATATTGTAATGAAATGGACTTATTCAGAAAGGCTTAAATAACATAATCACGGCTTTATTCGAAGGAGTAAGTTAATGTGGCAACTCGCATATTTAACGTTATATAAAGGCCCATTGCGGAATGGTAGAAACAGTTGCAATAGCGACCAGGAACAATAGCTTAACGTGCCTTCCGAAGCACGGAGGCACTCGAGATCGCAAAGTTGGTCACCCATCCAAAGTGGTGACCATGGAGAAAGTAGCTTTGTTTTCGATATCTTAAGCCAAAGCGTACTACCCACTATGCCAGCAAGCTCGTCCTCGGTTAAGAAATTATTAATATTATTAATGATCTCGACTTCAGAAACAGTATTAAGCCATTAAATCTCATGAGGCCTCAACCTCTCATATACCTACCCACTTATATAGTGACTCATCCACAATGGAGTACATTTAGAGAAATTCGAACATGTCCAAGGCTATTTTAAAAATTACAAGCACAACTAAATACATTTTATAGTACAGTCGAGTTCAAAAATATATATGCAATTTTGACAGTCTTCATTCCCTACCAATGACACACCTTACAATCACATAGCGCCTCCTCTAATATATAATAAGGTGAACAAAGAATTAAATATTTATGCCTTGAACATTCATACATGTAAAACTCTTCTAACACAATGGCTACTTCATCTTAATACGATGCTGTGGAATCCTTGATTCAATGAGATTTGTGGTTACCAATAAAGTTTATCACGCACACACGCACACACACACGTTTACATTCTACTTATGACCTCTATTTTAACGCGAACTGCCTTCGCCAGACTGAAAGAATAACTCATCGAAATTGTTCTAACAATGTAATTAATATAAAGAAGCGGTGGTAGTTCAAAATATTAAAATTTTTCCGTCTTACCACAAAATACAAATTGAACAGTTGTCTATCACTTGTTTAACTAAACACTATTTAAAGGTTAAATACGCGTTCAACGCCTGTTTAAGTATTGTTTAGACGATGTTTAAGCCGCGCCTAGCTCTAGACAATCGTAAAACACGGTCTTGTGATAACGTTTTTTTAAACACTTGCTTAACAGATGTTTAAGTTTTTTGTGGTAAGACGGTTTAAGTTCTTAGTTAAAACTACTGTCTTAGGGTAGTTTCATATGTAGACTGGCCGCCAGGCTGGCCACGCGCGCGCTTACAATTACAAGACATCAGCATCGTTTCACAGCCACACGCGGGACACGCGTGCGCTTTGCGTCAAAATGTATGGAAATCTTGCCAGCGCTGTTTGTTGGTCAGCGCTGGCGGCCAGCCTATTATTCAACATTATCAGATATAAATGCGCGTTTAGTGTGTGATAAGACAAAAAGGATTTTCCTGTTAGTTGTAAGAGATTGCTTTTGACCACCATGACCACTAAGATCTAAGATGTCTCATAAAAGTTATACTAACGGGGCTACACGCGACGTATATTATGTAGTATATAGATACTACTTACTGCCTGACGTTTCGGCTGGGTTACACCAACCGTGGTCACGAACTGAGTCAGCTCGTGATCTATAAACTACGTAATGTACGTCGCGTGTAGTCCAGTTAATATAACTTTTATATACAATGCAACGCGAAAGCTTAAAATCTAAGATGTCTAAGTTGTGTACCTTATAACCTTAGGGGGTATTAATAAAGACCCGTTGGGAGGATTTGCACAACAATTTCTCACAAAGCTGCTTGACTCGTCATGCTCATCATGTCTCCATGTATTCCCAACAATGGGACGATGACTGGTGATATTATGTTGTAATTTTGTGGCAGGTGACAGCGGCAGGCAAAGCCGTGCTGGTGACGGGCTGCGACAACGTGCTGGGCAATGCGCTGGCGCGGCGGCTGGATGACATGGGCTACCACGTGTTCGCGGGCTTCCAAAGCAAGGCCGGCAACATCGACGCCGACATGCTCAAGGAGGACTGCTCCGGACGGCTGCACACGCTGCAACTTGACATCACCTCGGAGACACAGGTATTATTATCAATAGACTAAAGATGTCCAATCACTATAAATAAATCAATCATCCGCTGCAAACTTCTTGCGGCCACCTAAGATCTTCACCAAATTGTGTCGATTTGATGACGCCGGAAAAAATTACGCTGACGTACTGGAGAACTACTTCTCCGGCAGGTTGCATGTCCGAGACACAGGTAAAAAACTTCTCGACATCATCGTCAGCAGTCTGGAGGTGTCCACTAAAAAGACCTTCTTATTGGTATCTCTTGACGACTCTCCACCATCTTCATTAGCCTGAAATATGCAATCACTCAATAGAAAGAGTTCCACAACACGTGGACACGGATACGTCTATGTACCAAACTATATATTCGCGCGAAAAATATACTTGCAAAGGTTGTTAAAAATGCGAGGCTTCCAAGGACAGAAGACTTGTTATCAAATTAGGGTACTTATATATTCTTTGCAAATTAATTTCGCGGTTGTATACCAGCCGACATCACCTTGAGGGTTACACGGCGCTCAATTAATAAAACTCTAACGAAAAAGGAAAAATATAAAATCTGGAGTCGAGACGCCTACGTATCCCCTACATTTGGACTGGAATTTTATCCCGTTATCCGTTGTTATTTAATTAACAGTTGTTTTATCGGAGAAACAAAATCCTTTGGGGAAAATATTCCTCGTTTTATTATATATTAGCTCCTACGCATTTATTATTAGGCTGCGACCTTGTATTTCATTTTAACAACGTATATATTAGTATTCCTTGTTAAGCTATGTGGGAACTTGCTACCCGTATTCCCAGAACGTTCCAACTTGTACCTGAAACTAACTTAGCCTTTAACTTCGAAAATGATTGCAAAATTAATATGTAAGTAAACACACGTAGATACGTGATATTAAAGTTTCACAGTTTTTAAGAGTCCTTGATTTTTCAAACCCGCAATTTTCCTTTTCGTCTTCATTTCCGCAGTTGACAGTTAAGGAAAATATTATAAGTACTTAATAATACCAAAAAAAACATAATGAGTTTAAACAAACAACTTTTTATTGGACAATATACTGGTAAGGCAAAAGACACAGTTTTATAAGTAAGGATTAGGGACTTCATAGACGGCAGCTATGAATTATACGTATTAACACGATACATCTCAATACATTTCGTAACTTCTTTCCATAGATATTATCAGGAGACCACGTACGGCAGCTATACTGTATATTTTTACATTTTCGTATCTTATATATGCTAACATAAATGAAAGTTCGAACTAAATTATCATTATATCGCTTATGTATTATAATCGCTTATGTAATCGCTTATGTATTATAATAATCCAAAATCATGGGTAGTATTGCACAAATTCAAGACCAAAACGAACCCAGTCTTGGTCTAAGTCTTGGTAATGCGCTCTCAGTATTCGTCGTGGTCTTGATATTGGAGCAAAAGTGCGAGAGTCTTGCTGAAATAGCTATGCAAGGCTACAAGACGCAAGACCGATTTTAGGCAACACCATGGGAAAACGCATGGGAACCGCCTTATCTATAAAAATTTATTAAACCTAAAAAAAACATTTTGTGTACACATTAAAAAATTAAACCCCCAGTGAAAATAATCAACATTAAATTCTTGTGCAGATTCTCTCCGCGTCGTTGTACATCGTGGACCACCTACCAGAGGGCGCGCAGGGGCTCTGGGCCATCGTCAACTGCGAATCGTGGTGCGCGCTCGGCGAACTAGAGTGGGTGCCGTTCTCAGTTATCAAGCGGGCAATGGACGTCAACCTTCTAGGTAAGCACACAGCTACGCCGTAGCTCTGTAGCCCGTCGTAGCACTGCTACAGTTCGTAACACTCGTAGCATTACGACATAGTTCAACGCAAACTCAATAGATGGCGCTACGTACATGAGACCAGGTAACAATTTCCAAGTTTACGTGTGGGAAATGATAAAGTTGTGGTGGTAAAATATAATAATGGCTTAATGGCCCATAACATAAATAATGCCTATTAAAGTCGTTCATCAACACCA
Source organism: Parapoynx stratiotata (assembly GCA_910589355.1). Lineage (NCBI taxonomy): Eukaryota > Metazoa > Arthropoda > Insecta > Lepidoptera > Crambidae > Parapoynx > Parapoynx stratiotata. The sequence goes on along the minus strand of OU342468.1, from coordinate 883,579 downwards.
ACAAGCAATTTTTTACACCACAAAGGTAGAGAATATTCTTTTTGCGTACAGTTAATTAGAACCGTAGTTGTTTATTAAAAACGTGAAAGTCGTTATTTTTATACATTACAAGGGCTGCAAGCGATTCTATTGAACAAGCAATTACATGGTTGTATTTATCAGCCCATATTTTTTATTATTTTGTCTTAATTACAATCATAAAAATTTTCATATTAATCTTGATATAAAATTACCATAAAAAATTGATGAGAATAGAATTTTATTTTCTTTAAGACGTGTATTTTAGAGCTCGAAAAATGGGAAAATGGGTCGGTCAAGACAAAAAGAATATAATTACTATGTGGAAAAATGACCTAGAAAATATTTGAGTTATTAAATCAAGAAACATAGCAACATTTCTTACCGCGATTTACAGCTTTCATACTGTGTTGTCAGAAACAGACACTCAGCTGTCGCCAACCTTGAAGGTAAGGATGCATTAGCTGTACATCGCGCTCCCGCGAGACGGATACAGCTCTTTCTGTGAGCTCGAGTCTATTCTTAAGCCGTTGAGGGTCAACGCGAACACCAATGTTAGTAAACAATAGAAGTTTCTATTGCCTGGTGTTCTGACCATTACTCCACCTTTTAGGCAGTTAAGATAAATTTTACTCAGCCTATATACGTCCCACTGCTGGGCACAGGCCTTCCTCATGAAAAAACACATGAGGAGTGTGGGCCGTAACACCACCACGCTGGCCCAATGCGGGTTGGTAGGTAGAAACAGTCGCAATAGCGAGCGGGACCATCGACTTAACGTGCCTTCCGAGGCACGGAGGAGCTCGAGATCACAAAGTTTTTGTTCACGCATCCACGGCCTGACCATGGCGAAGGTAGCTTTGTTTTCAATCGAAAGCCAAAGCGTACTAACCACTACGCCACCAAGCTCCTCACAAAACAAATGCTATGACTATTTACTAAGGCCATGAAAGTTTCAAAGGGCGTAATGCACTTTTCATTTTGCGCTGCTTTCTGAGCAATAACACAATCAAATTCAATCATTTATTGCCGTATAACTCTTTCATAGAACACGCGTCCACATTATGGTTCATGTTATATAACATTGCAATTTTGGATAGTTTTGTTATATTATTATGTTGCAATGTCATATAACATGTTACATGACTTCTTCACATAAAAAGCCTTAGACTCGGAATCCAGCCGCTTGTATCAATTACAACCACAGTCAAAGCGCTGTGTTCTTAAAAGCGCTCGCGGTAATGAAAATTTGTAACTTGTTTTTTCTTACTCTCATTTTTTATCCATAATATGTATATTAGGTCCTATGAAATTGGTGTTTTGTATGGAGATTTTGCAGGAATTCTGCATTTTCCATTCTAAAATTTCTTCAGTTTTCTTCACAACGACAAATCCAAAGATAATAATATTTGGCATCTATCATTAGACAAGCATTAGTAATATGTGTAATATCACACTTCATAAAAATTATTTATCGTTTTTAAGGGAATGCAAATAAAATGATGTATTCGGGAGGCACTTAAAAAGAGTTGTCTCCGTGTCCAATTTTAACACAATTAAACTTACAACAAATTATCAAAACAAATCAAAAGAGCTCAAAAATATAGTCTATTTTTAGACGAGGTAATTATTTTTTAGGAATACTCTGAATCTTAATATTAATGAATTTGATGACCTCCGTGGTCGAGTGGTCTGTACGCCGGTCTCAAGGTGTCGCCATCTCGAGAGGTCCTGGGTTCGATCCCCAGTGGAGGCAAGTGTTTGGGTGATGAATTTTCAGACATTTGTTCTCCAGTCTTGGATGTTCATTATATATGTATAATATTATGCATATTCTGAATAATTATGTGTATTTATCTATTAAATATATTTGTCCGTCATCTAGTATTCGTAACACAAGCAGCATTTAGTTGCTTAAAATGGGACTAGTTGATAGGTGTGAATGTCTGAGGATTTTTATTATTATTATTTATTAATAGTTACAGACAAAATACTAATAGAGCAAAAAGCTTCAATTTCATAGGTAAGGACCCAATATATTAACTCTTTATAAACAAAAAAATACAATGTAAAAAGCAGAAGTATACAAGGTAGGACTTATCTCTAATAGGGATCTCTAATATGTACAATTATGACTATTTTAGGTGTTGATCTTAGCTCTTAATTTTTTTTTCTTTATTATTTTACGCAGCTATATACTAATACTGGACGAAGGACTTCATGTTATCTGATTTTAAGAGTGAGAACAATAGGCTCGTCAGACGAGAAGTTTTCATATTATGATGTCAGAAGCAAGCACTCAGCTTTCGCCAACCCTGAAGGCAAGGATGCATTAGTTGAATATCGCGGTCCCCCGAGACGGACAACACTTTCTGTATGAGCTTGTGTTTATGCTCAGAACGAAGTTATATAGAGGTGCCGCCTTTTAGGTAGTAAGGTTAATATAGTCAACAAAGAAACATGAAATGGAATGGAATGCAATGCAATGCAATGGAATTAAAACGAGACAAGGCATGAAGGTGGATTCCTTCTGACCCTTCTTTAAAACGAGCCTGATTTGATCAAGATGCTTTTGCCAATCCTAAGAGAGTTAGGTTAAAAAATATTATTATTTCTTCTTTTTTCTTAAACATTTTTATTCTTTTTTCTTAAATATTAAACAAGGAGGGCGTATTCATCTGCATCTGTTTCGGGGTTGTTACACTAAAAGAACATGGTGGTATACATATTAATTAAATGATAGTTTAGATATAATTAATAAAAAATTACAAAACAACTAATAAATAATGTTAAAATATATTTTTTTTCCGTATAAGCACCTTATTACCATCATTATCAGGTACGAATTTAAAATGACCCAGTAAATGACAGAAACAAAAGAAAGAAAAATATTTATTGACCTACATAAGAGCTACATTGCCACATAAAAGCCCCTCACATTCCTTAGCTTTAAAACTATGAAATAAAAATTGCCTTTGAATAGCCTTTTACAGCCTTTGACCTAACCACTGATATGACGGCAAAACTGTTGTCCTTTATTCGTTCCCTTGTAGACTTTACCGCTGCTCTACATACCCCGCTGCAGCAAATAGCTATTTGATTTATGAAAATTAATATAAAGTGTACTTTGGTAACTTAGGCATGAATGCAATGCAGCTGGGATTAGGATGTGTTACAGTGAGTTGTGGCTTCTTCTATTTCACACATTACACACACACACATGCACGTACGCACAAACACACACAGTTATAATATAATGTAAAGTGGAACACAGTCCTCTCCACTGCCGGTGGGGGCTAATGAATGTAACTCAGTTTACACAACTAATGCAGTTGTCAACGTTCTGTGTTATGTTTTGTATCACAATGATAAGTTCCAATAAGTCTTTTTTCTATTTTCTATGAATAGCTTATAGCTGGACAGCTTTCGGTGGCGTTAATGAAGAGCTCGGTGGCGTAGTGGCTAGTAAGCCCTCGCTTTCAATATTCAAAACAAAGCTACTTTCGCCATAGTCAAACTTTGTGATCTTGAACTCCTCCGTGCTTCGGAAGACACGTTAAGTCGTCGACCCCGGTCGCTATTCAAACCGTTCCAACCCGTATTGGGTCAGCGTAGTTACGGCCCAAGCTCCTCAGGAGTTTGTCCATGAGGAAGGCCTGCTCCCAGTAGTGGCGCGTATATAGGAAGACGACGACGCACGACTGGAATGAGCTACTAATCCCAATCAGAAAAGTGTAAATAGTTTTGTGGGACCACTGTATTTATTTTGTAAACCAATGTTTGTTTAGTAAATAAATAAAAAAGCACAGTCCGTGATTGCTTTCAGAAACCAATTGACTGTTCATTATTTATCGCTTCGAGTGTTAAATGTTTAGGTACCATTTATTTTTAGTAAGTATATATACAATTTTATTATTATTAATTGCTCTTGCTATTAAAAGGTAAAGGCCATTCAAGGTGCACCCTTGAATGCCCTTTACCTTCGACAGATTCTACTGCCAATCCATATATCTAATGATTGCCTGGAAGAAGTCGCTCTTAGCGATAAAGCCGCTAATTGTACCGTTGCTTATAGTTTTTAACTGTTATTTAAATGGCTTACAATAAAGATTATTTTCATTCCATTCACACAATACAATCACGTCTTATTCCCTTCGCGGTAAGCAGAGATCACTGATCGCCATTCGATACGATCCCGGCAAACATTTTTCGCTTCCTCTCCTGTCATATTATATTATTTACCGATAATATCGACAACATTGATTGTCCGTAAATCCATACTAATAAAAGCGAAAGTAATTCTTTCTGTCAATCTGTCTCGCTTTCTCGTCAAAACTACTGAACCAATGTAACCGAAATTTGGTACACAGTTAGTCTAGAGCTTTTATCCCGATATTCCCATGTGACTGGTTGCCATGCGGGTGATTGTTAAAAAAAATTAATAATCTCTCCCAGAAAAATGAAGGACAAATTTACGCCACAGTGAACTTTGCTTCTAATGTAGAGTAGGAGTAATATTTCAATTCCACAAATTGAGGCTACTGTTCCAATTTGAAAAAAATCTTTCAGTGTTGCATAGCATATTTATTGAGGAAGGCTATAGGCTACATACCATCACACTATCTCAAAGTAACTATTCTACGCGGACAAAGTCGCGGGCAAAGCTAGGAATATATAATATAAAAAGGGCGTAGGTCATCACTGGCAACACGCACATTAGGATGACGCGTTGCCGTTGCTCTGAAAAGTCCCTGTAAAGTCTATCGTCTTGAACTCTTTATTGAACATAAACAAAAAGAAACAATGTAAAAAGCAGAAGTATACAAGGGAGGACTTATCTCTAGTAGGGATATCTTCAATTATCTTCAATACTATCTTGCCACATGTATAAGCCATTAAGTCCCACTTGCGCGGTCTAGAGGTGGCACCTAACCCTAGGGCAAATACATGAGCATACCCTGGGTTAGGCGCTATCTCTCGATCTAATTTGATGAAATTTGCCTTTATTTCAACAAATCCAAGCTTTCCTATTTAATTAATTGAAAGTGCGATAAACCACTATTTGAACTAAATGATAGATAGGTATAGCGATATATGAACTATTCTCATTGCGTAATAAATCTTTTCATAAATCTATTTTCCGAACAACAATCAGATTTATGTGTTTACAAATTGTAGATACACAAACCAGATGAGTAATGCAAAGCTCCGATATTTTATGGTCTGAATTATAAATGACCACAAATTAACAGTAAAAATAACGAAGTATCTCTTACTTGTGTACACAATTGAAAGATTACTAACTTGTGGCAGATTGGTTCCATATATATAAATAGGGTGTGGACATAATAATAATAATAATAATCATTTATTGACCACATTATAACACAGACGTTACATTTGGCATGTCACTATTTCGCTAAGAACGGATTTAACGTAACGTCCTCAGCCTGTATGTGGAGTATTTGCAGTAACACCACCGCGCTGTCCCAATGCGGGTTGCTGAGTAGAAACGGCTGCAATTTCAATGCCTTCCTACGCACGGAGGAGTTCGAGATCACAAAATTTTTGGTCACCTATCCAAGGCCTGGCCATTGCAGAGGTCGCTTTGCTTTCGATATTGAAAGCCAAACTACTAACAACTACGTCACCGAGAGAGAGTGAAAACGGGGGTAACCCATGCGAAGACAGGGCGGGTCACTGTTTTATTATAAAATTATTTTCCAAAGATGCGAAGTTAATTTAATTCAATCCAACTCTTGAAACACTTCGGCTAGCGACGGTTACTAGGCATAAAGTCGTAAGCAATTTGTACCTGAATGGAAAATGAAGCGAATGATAAATTAATATTCGCAACTTCTTCAATAAAAAATCATCCGGCAATTGTTTGGGAAAATTACGCTACACGATAAATTTTCTTCTAGAAAAACTGTTTATCGAAGTTGTTATTTTATTATATCATTATAAAAATATATAAATGGCAACCTCCGTGGCCGAGTGGTCTGTACGCCGTCTCAAGGCCATCTCGAGAGGTTCTCTAGGTTCGATCCCCGGTGCGGGCAAATGTTTGGGTGAAGAATACAGGCATCTGTTCTCAAGTCTTGGATGTTTACATATGTATTGTCTATTTTCATAATATTTATATTTATATATCTATTAAGTATATTTATCCGTCATCGAGTATCCGAAAAGCAGCATTAGTTGCTTAAAATGGGGCTAGTTGATAGGTGTGAATGTCTGAAGATATTCATTTATTTTTAAAATATAATATAAGAACAGTCAGTAAAATATTACAGCTCATGGATGTTTTAACTGAAAAGAAAGATGATAATTTTCAAGACAATTGTTCAACCTAGTCCAACAATATACACTGACGGACTCATAAACTGCATCAAAGTTCAGGATTACTTTGAAATGATTTTTTATAATAAGTAAGCAAACTTTTTAGATACAATTATATCATATAAATATGGAAAGACTGGCTCTTAATCTAAAAAAAAGGAAAATTTAAAAATAGAACTGCAGTAAAACAAATGAATATAGCCGGGAAAAGAAAATTTACTCGTAGTATCAGATTTACGTGTTATTTATAGCAAAGTTTTAAATTGATTCTCATAGATTTTTTATTCTTTTGCCAATTGAATTATTGTTACCAGCAGAATTGTTGGGTAAATTTTATACAACTCATCAAGAGTTCCTGTATGGTCTGGGGTGGCATATCGATGAACGGGCGCACAGAACTTGTGTTCAAAGACATGGTCCGTCAAAACGGTAATAGAGGGGGTTTGACTGCACATCGCCACATAGCAGAGATCTTAGAAGATCACGTGGTGCCTTACATGGGATTCATAGGCGAAAATGTTGTGCAGGATAACGCCCGGCCGCACGCTGCTGCACAAGTTCGACAATATTGCGAAGAGGTTGGGATACGTACAATGAATTGGCCAGCACGCAGCCCGGATCTTAATCCCATTGAGCATGTTTGGGACAATTTAAAAACAGCTGTATATGCGAGAAACCCTTTGCCCACGACAGTGGCAGCACTAAGAACAGCACTTTCAGAAGAATGGGACAATATTCCGCAAGATCTTTTAATAACCCTTATAAAATCTATGCGGAACCGATTTGAATCCGTAATAAGGGCACGTGGAGGTAATACACCTTATTAAAACACAAATAAACCCTTGCATAAAGTTTGTGTTTATTGTTCAAACCAATTTCCATAAAAAAAATCCTTAAATTTCTGTTTTTTCTTCAAAAAAGTCTTAAGGTCTTTTCCAGTACACAAACTTAAACTTAAGGATATGACATATGACCCTATGCTGTTTTAAAGTTCAGGAACCAATCTAGAGGTTTCAATTTAAATCTGTATAAAAAGTTTGCATACTTGGTTAAAATATTTATTTCAAAGTCGTCTATTACTTTGATGCAGTTTATTTATTTATTTATTTAAAACTTTAGTACATTTGGTGTACATGGCGGACTTAATGCCAAAAGTTTATGTGTCCGTCAGTTTATTATGTTGAATTTGTCCATATAAATGTCTTACAACTACATTCGAATAGATTAGTTTAGCAGGGTTGTGGGATATATTTAACATAACACATAACATAACATATCATCACGCCTTTTTCCCCGAAGGGGTAGGCCGAGGTGTTACACACCCACCTTTCGCCAGATATGTTAGGTTCCCATGTGAGGCACGCGATATTCAAAATGAACTGTACATAAGTACAGGCATAGGCGGTAGGATCGCACCCGCGTGTCCCGCGGCCTCTCGAACGAGTAGTGCCCCGTCCGTCCCAACTCGGCTACCGCTGCCTGCAAATATTTAACGTTCTGTATAATCAATATCATCATATTGATTATACAGAACGTTAAATATTTGCAGGCAGCGGTAGCCGAGTTGGGTTGGTGCAGTAGATGTAGTAGTAGCTTCGGTGGTGTAGCGGCAACCTTTGCATTGATTTGACCTTAGATTGACGAGGGTTCAGTATCAGGCCGTGGATGGGTGACCAAAACTTTCTGATCTCGAGCTCCTCCGTGCTTCGGAAGGCACGTTAAGCCGTTGGCCCCGGTCGCTATTGCGACTGTTTCTACCAACCAACCCGCATTGGGCCAGCGTGGTGGAGTTACGGCCCATACTACCAATGTGTTTCTCCATGAGGAAGGCCTGTGCCCAGCAGTAGGACTTATATAGACTGAGGACAAGTAGGAGTAGATATATAAGACTTATAAAGATAAACAATCTTTGCCGCTATTAATGGGCTATAACAAGAATCAAAGTGGTTATTCAAGGAGTCTGCGTACAATAACAACCATCAACCTTCACTCCGAATTGGAACTCGTAATTAAGATTAATCAGATTACCGAAATATCATCCGAGTTGTAATTATCGAATTAATGGATGGTGTACTAAATGCAATAAGTTAACCTGCGTAATTTGTGTAACGACGCAGTATTTTAGTTCAATGGACTGGATATTGAAAAAGGTCTGCAATAGTAATATGACTGACTCTGCTGTGGTGTCACGTGCGTCGGGTCGTTGCGTTCCCTAAAATATGGTAGAGCGAAGCGATGGCTGATTCATGTGTCATGCCTATGAACAGGTGCCACTGCCGGTGTCTGGTCAAACTCATGCCTGTCTGATTTGTAGAATTGGCGTAATCAATGAAGTTTTCTATGGGACTGTATGGTACGGCACGTGGTGAAGTGGTGAACCTATCCTGGTTTTGTATATACTACTTTTTCAATTTCTTAATTTTATTTTATTAATGTAATATTTTAGACTACTTGCATTTGTAATGAAAAATGTGGTAAACTGCAGATTTTATAACACTGATATTTATTTATTTTTTCGTCTAAAACTTCAATGAGGTTGTAGTTTATGACATTTTCTAAAAAAAGAAAAACAATGTAAAGGGAGTATAGAAACTTGCTGAGTTGCCCGTTGCCCGTTCTTCTCAGAACAAGGCCTCCTGGTAGTTTTGTGAACGGATGGCGTAGTTTATCCCTTTCACGAAAATTTGCAAACTGCTTTTGACGTTCATAAGCGTGTGCAAAGACGCATCTAAATTGAATAAACGATATTGAATTTTGAATAAAGGCAGTGGTTTTTTCATTGGTAGCATGGCGACTTCTAAGTTTATTTCCCTTGACTCTGCTCGTATGAAATGAAAAAAATGAATTAACTGAAAAATATGGTAATTAACTAACATAGGATACTTTAGTCACCCATCCTAGGTCTAACCGTCAAAAAGATGGCTTTATTTCAATTTCAAAACCAAACCGCTCTTACCAAATATAATTTGTGCCAATAATCCTCGAAACAAATCGGTTTAATGCTATAAGCAATAATCCTCAAAAAATAAAATAATAAACTTATTTTTCCTCGTCTTTAAGAAAATAATCCTCAATTATGCCGATTAGTCTACGTTACGCAGATTATTGAATTAGCAGTAAAAACAATTAGAAAAGAATCAGTCTTTGAATTACCGTAATTAACATTGTAGCAGTCTTTGTCCAAGAGCCTTTATTCGGTTTAAAAAGAAAAAAGAAAATATCGCTGGTGCTTAGTATCCCAGACACTAAAAGCCAGCCCTAATATAATTTGTGAAGGTCAATTTCTCGCCCTGAAATTGAGTTTGTATTAGTATCCTTCTCATCAAATAATTGAATTTCGTCACTTCAAAGCTTTGTATAGACATATTCAAATATACGAATAAGATTACTGTCCATTCAAATGTTCAAAGTGTTAAGAATAATGTTTAAATTAAAATCAAGGAGTAAAAAGATATCCTATAAACCAACTGAAGGAGACTCCTCTTGACTTCAATCTTGTATAAATATTCGAACAAGATTACCTACTGCCCCATGATATATTTAAAAGTGTTAAGATTAACAGAATGTTAAAGTAAAACAACATGGGGGAGTTTTTTCAACCGTAGTAATAGTTATCTCAATAGTTACTAGACCAATAGCCTAACAAATTGTTAAATTTGCGATGAAAACTCGAAGCAATATACATCAGCTGGGCCGCCAGCCGCCATTTTACTAATCGCAGCATCGTGTTGTGGTAAAATTGTGTACGATTATTTAACTTATGTTATATTTTAAAATTCAACAAGCTGTAATTTCATGACATCATATGTTTTTGCAATTGGTCCATATTTTAACCTACTGGTCAACCTGACCACGGATAAAAAAACTGACCCAATGGTAAACACTTAACTGTTGAGCTTTTATAGGTTCGATTAGTGTAAAACGTCCTTGAGCGTCCCTTTAAATTGTTTCTTCATGGCCTGAATTCTAGACTAACATTAAGAAACAGTTGCTCTCTCCTTAAACATGTGCTTATTCTCAACTATCGGAAGACAAATTAAATACGGAATCTGAACCTGTCGCTTTTTTAAGGGGCGAATTAGAGCGAGACGGAATATAATTTTCCGAATCGAATCTGTAAAACACTTGAGAATAAGAAGCCTGAGCAAAGCAACAAAGAGTGTCGCCGTAGCACAACCCAAGAAATCCCGAGGGTTAATGACACCATGTTTTCCCCATTTATCGGAGCTGATGCACGATATAAATAAATAAATATCTTCAGACATTCATACCTATCAACTAGCCTCATTTTAAGCACTAATGCCGCTTGCTAACGGATACTAGATGACAGATAAATATATCTAAAAGATAAACTTTCAGAAAATATCCAATAAATATATATAATCTAACACTGGAGAACAAATGCCTGTATTTATCAAACAAACATTTGCCTCCACCGAGGATCGGGATCCAATACTAGATGGCGACGCCTTGAGACCAGCCTGCAGACCACTTGACCACAGAAGTCGCCAAAAGATATTTTACGATAACTCTTTGACACCAGCATGTTTCTTTAGCTATAAATTCAGGCACATGTGCATCTGACGTAGACAGAGACTGTCTACGGCATTTGACAATCGTTTTGCTCATCTTTGGACAGACAAAGTCAACGTATAGACAGCCAACTTCAAAGTACCAATTAGGTACTTGAAGTGGGAATTACTGTTACACTTGGCTGCTTCCGCAACCGTGTAGTTTGTAATTTGTTCGCAGTAGAATTTGAGACAATATTTGTGTGATAAGTACGAATAATTTTACCTGGCTGCGTATCAAAATATGCTTTGTCTACCCGTTATTCCTATCCATCTTTTCTTCGGTTTTCCTCTCCCTACATGCTCATCCACTTCATGTCCTAACTTGTCCGGATGTCACTTGAAGTTTAACTTGAAGTTCAAAATATAAAACTACAGAAAATTATACTTATAAAACTATAGAGGTTGAATGTCTGTACATAGAAAAAAATACTTAAAATCAAGACAGAGGGATGTAAAAAGGGAAAAGGGAGGGAAAATACCAAAAAAAATTTTTCTTTTCTTTTTTTGTTTCTCTGGCTATTTGTCTGTTAGTACGGGCTAATCTCCGAAATGGCTGGATCGATTTCAATGAAATTTTGCATGGTGATACCTTATACGAGTAGCCCTGGTCAACATCTTATATACTTTTCATTCCGGAAAATTAAAGGGTTGCTAGTTTGCTGTGAATTCGACAGTTGTTACAATTTACTACTCCAGAATAAAAAATCAACGTAATTTTCTACAGAATAGTTAAGTATCTCTGACCTGATTTAAAAGTCGAATATCATCCATCGAGTGCTTGCTCCCTTTGGACCCAATACTGATGACGTAAACGCAATTTTTAATGAAAAAATCAAATCTCTCGCTTGAGCATATTGGCCGAATGTATCATTATTTTATGGCAAACGTACGCAATACGTGATTGTCTTTCGAAATATTTATTCATGTTAATAAAGACTCTCAACACGACTAAATATGGAAATGACAATGTATTGACAATAATTTTCCTCAATTGTTTACATTACGTAGACGACAAAATTCAGGACATTTCAGTGTTTGAATGGAATTAGACCTGAGCTAGGATTATCCTGTATTTCAGAACGTCTGGCCTCCAGTCTGGATTTAATTGAAGTTTATATTTTATATGAGCCCATTTCATGTTATCAGCAGGGATTGCAAAAATTTGCGCTATTTCTCGTCATAAAGTGGATGTAACTTGAATTGATCATTTAATTATTTTTTACTTGAGATTTAATTTAGATTCTTGATTAATAAAAACACAGGTTTGTGTTGTGACGAGTGATAATATGATAATAATATGTCGTATGATATTTAGTTATATCGTAGATTTATTAAAAATTAATATTAACTAATATTTATTCTTAAATCTGAAGTAAAAAATTAATAAAATTAGAAATTATTTCAATAATTTTAGAGTAATATCCTTATTACGACGAGTAATGACGATCCCTGGTTATCAGTGATCATTAGTTTATGGAAAATAGGTTTTTATGTATATTTTGTATCTACTTTGTAATAGTACTATGTAAGTACAATTATTTTAATGGTAACAGTTTAAGTACACACATACATAATTATATTGACGAACTAATCATGATGCCCCAGAAATAGATTACAGCCCTCCAGGTTTATGTTTGGTTGGATTATTTTCTGCTAAAGTCTGTATGAGACCGTTGGTTGAAGGTGCCTTGAACTGGCCCTTTTTAACGTCTTTGATTGGCCTATCCACCTTTAAATTTCCAATCATATCTGCCTTTTGTACTACTCTGCTTATTAAACTTGTCTGATATACTCCTTTCATTCTTCCGCGCAACGTTTCCAAACATCTTTTTTACGATTTTAGCAGTGGATATACTGCTATATATCTTTTACACCACTCTCTCATATATTTTTAATATACTCGTAAGTTAATATGAGTATGTCAATTAAGCCTAGATGAGAAACGTCTAGAGACTCCATATTCGTACCAACTCAAATACATCAAATAACTTTTAGGAGTTTCTCAAGAAATCAAATGTGAGTAATGAAAATAGATAGTTATGGGACGGACAGAATAGAAAAAAATTCATTACAAGTAAAAAAAAGCCGGTTAAGGTACAAAATACTAAAACTAAAAACTATACTAAAAACTATAAATTATATTATATGTAACTGTTAAATTTTAGATGTTATCAAAACTCGGGTGAAAATATGTTTAGGCGACCTTATACCTTATCTTATCTTAATACCTTAGACCTTATCATGATAGTGTCACGCGAATGTTTCAATAGCAAGTTGACTGCATTCATATAGTACTGAGCATATTTCTACATTCACACATTTTTTTTAAATATAATGTTATTTAATTGATGGTCAAAAACGAATTAATAATTATCATTGGTCAAGATTTTACTAACAAAATCGAAACACGTTTTTTTTCTTTAATAATTGGTTTAATCCAAAAGTATGCCGCAATAATTACATTACACAAACATTATATATCATCACGCCTCTTTTCCCGAAGAGGTAGGCAGAAGTGTTTAACACCCACTTTTCGACAGATAATATTATGTTAGGTCCCCATATAACAGGTGGCAAGCCTGTTGCCATGCACCGGGCACAATGTGAGGCAAGCGATATTTACAATGAACTGTACTAAAGTTTTATTGAAACTCAGTAGTACCTATAAGATTTTAAACTTTCGCGTTGCATTTTATATATAAGTTATAACAACTGCACTACAACTAGTTAGTGGTATCTATCGGTGGGATCGAACCCGCGATTCCCGCTGCCTCTCGAACGAGTAGTTCGAGCCAACCCGAGACCAACTCGCCTACCGTAGCTGTTCCGTATAGAACTCCTTGGTGTTTAAGGAGTACATTTATGTTTTCTTTTTTTGACGTATGTCAAGAATTAGTTGTTCTTTTTTGTTCTAAAGAAAATGTGTAATTGAACCAAATAATTAAAGTTTTTTCCCTTTATAAAAGCCGTATATATTTGTTCATCCCTGCTTATTTATAATCGCAAGAAGTGTGGGGCAAGGCGCGACGCGCCAGTTATATATTCGGCACAGTAGCTATAATTACATCGTTATGAATCTAGTCAAAATGACTTAGGTATTCAATATACTCGTTTGTTGTGTCAGGGCCGGCCCGGCTGGTGCAAGTGATGCTGCCGCTGGTGCGGCGCGCGCGCGGGCGCGTGGTGCTTGCGTCGTCGATACTGACGCGCGTGGCGGCGCCCGTGCGCGGCGCGCACGCAGCCTCGCTCGCCGCGCTCGACGCGCTAGCCGCCTGTCTGCGCCGCGAACTCAAGCCAAGGGGCGTTGATGTGGTGAGTACAGTTCTTTTGCCGGCTCCACACTCTTCCAAGGCATCTCCAAGGCTCTCGCCGCGAATCTTGGTGAGTGGAAGCTGAACGAGTGCTAGCCGTCTTGCTTTAATTCAGGTTGCCCAGTTACATCTACTACGAGTACAAGAAGTGACTGCGCTAGCTTCTTTTTGCGCCTACCATAATTATAGTCGAGCGACGATCGCGAGAGTTAAGAAAGAGAAAAAGAGAGAAATGAGAAAGAAACATTTTAATATAGCGAACTGTATAAAAACTTTATACCTATCTACTTGTTTTTTTAATACCTACCTAGCAGTGCGAAGCCGGGGCGGACCGCTAGTGTAGGAATAAAATGGCGGTTGTCGATTGGGAACCGTATATGATTGGAACATATGTCCTTTCTTCAGCCTATGTCCCACTGCTGGGCACAGGACTTCCTCGAGGAGAAACACACATGAGGAGTATGGGACGTAACACCACCACGCTGGCCGAATGCGGATTGGTGGGTAGAAACGGCTGCAATAACGATCGGGACCAACAGCTTAACATGCCTTCCGAAGCACGGAGGAGATCGAGATCACAAAGTTATGGTCACCCATCCACGACCTAACCATAGCGAAGATAGTTTTGTTTTTGATCGAAAGCCAAAGCTCCTCTTTGGAGTGGAACATAATTATACCTAAATAGAATTCAACCAATGTCACTTGGCAAGTCGAAGCTAGATTTATAACTTTTCGAAACGACGACGACGTACTTAAAAAAAAGAAATTCTTTTTTTCTTTACCGCAGTTTTTTGTTATCTGGCTTTATTTCACTACTCAATCAAATTGACGCACTGATGAAAATGAAATGGATGAGCGACACTGATGAAATGGAAACTTCATTATTTATCTAAGTCTGTACCAATTATCCTTCACAATCTATAGTCGCAAAATTAATGTCACCACAGAATTGAATTGTGCCGCCCACATAATTAATTGAAACAATGAAATGTTTAATTGCTTGTTATTATTTGTTAATATTTATTTATACGTTATTATTTTACCAAAAAGAATGTACTAACTGCTTTTCTTGTCTAGCATGTCGTAAAAGGCGACTAAGGGTGTGATGGGTACTGGGTCTGTGATTGTGTAGGCGATGAGCTAGCCACTTCTTACTACTCTTTCACGATTTTTCGTCTGACCAAACCCAATTTTTGTATGTCTAAATGTGGTCTTAAGGAACACAGTGCTCCTTGGACTCTGCCTACCCCTTGGGGGATTACAGGCGTGATTGTATGTTCGTGTATGTATTATTTTACAGTCGTGTGGTAGCGGCTCATTAAAAGAATACTACCACCCATCTCTACCCTTGGGTATCGTAAAGGCGACTAATGGACTTAGAGCTGCACAACCATCCAATAGCTTATAGCGGCGACGGGCTCACCACGCTAAGTGCAAGTCACTGTTTGGTGTAGCGCGGACTATGGCTGCTTTTGCGGTGTTTTTGCCCAGTCTCTGACTAACCCTTAGGGGATAATATTCGTCATTATATGTCTGTATGTATTATTTTACAATTTGCATAGCACAGTAACCAAATACGGTAATGTTATAGAGATGTTATATATGTTATAGACCTACAAAATTAAATTTTATTTTAATTCATTTCTAAACTACTTATCACATATAGAAGAGTACTCTGGAAGCTTAATAATTAAATACATTTTCTTCTTGCCCTTGTTCCACGTTAATTAGGGTCAACACATTTCACTTTTCTTCTGCTCTTTTCTTCTACTCTCAATTCAGCCCTGAGGTCGTCCATCATTGTCTTTTTGTTCTCATTTAGGTAATAAATATTTCACCGATTGTCCCATTAAAATTCAATTCAATTAAAAGTCTTTACCTATGTAATTGCCGTTTTTTTCTCTCTTAGTATTTTGTTTGTAACTATTAAGTTTCAGAATATTCTTATAACATAACTACCTCATCTAAAAATAGACCATATTTTTGAACTCTTGATTTGTTTTGTTAATTTGTTGTAAGTTTAATTGTGTTAAAATTAGAAACGAAGACAACTCTTTTTAAGTGCCTCCCGAATACATCATTTGATAAGCATTCACTTAAAAAACGATATATAATTTTTATGAAGAGTGACATCACACATATTGCTAAAGCTTGTCTAATGATCTATGCCAAAAATTATTATCACTGAATTTGTCGTTGTAGAGAAATCTGAAAAAAATGTTAGTATGAAAAATGCAGACTTCCCTAAAATCTCCATACAAAACAGCAATTTCATAGGTAAAGACCTATTATAATACAGTTTATATTTAAAATCGCTTGGCTTGTGCTCGCTAGCTGTGTTCTGACCTACATGGACCTTTTTTGTGGACTAGGAGAAAAGTATTTACAAACAGTAAATAGGACTTCCTATAGATTTGTAACCATTAATCACAGCACTCGAGTTCGTAAATGCACCACACATGTGCCGTGACACGTGTCACGTGGACCGCAACATTAAATGTAATGGGATACAGGTAATTGCGAGGCGTAATGACGCGATCGGAAAGTTAATTCCCAGAGCATCTAATGCTCAATGACGCACTTGGAGATATCTATGCACCATATTGGAGATGTACTAAATATACGTCATATCAACTCTGAACATAGATCAATTTTTAAGAACGGTCTAGATAAAATCTATAAATTAAAAGACATAACTAATATTCCCGCATTTATCCCAGTCCAGAGGCAGGGATTGATGTCCTCAGCCTATATACGTCCCACTGCTGGGCTCAAGCCTTCCTCATGGAGAAACACATGAGGAGTATGGGCCGTAACACCATCACGCTGCTCAATGCGGGTTGGTGGGTAGAAACAGTCGCAATAGCGACCGGGACCAACGCGAATGACCATGGCGAAGGTTGCTTTGTTTTCAATCAAAAGCCAAAGCATACTAACCTCTACGCCACCGAGCTCACGGATTATTTAAAAATAACAATAACAAACAGCCCTTACAGTCCTTCTCTTACTGCGAACCAGATACACACAGACAAGAAATAAGAAGATGAGCCAAAAAAATATTCAGATACAAATTACACACACAAGTTCTCTTCTTAAAAACAAATATTACTGTATAAACGATTGTTTATATGAAAAGCCATGAAAACGGTATGAGCAAGCATGCGATATTAGAACGACGATAAATAAATGAAATTAAGGTACCTAATCATAATTCGCATATTATTGACATACATACAACCACGCATGTAATCCCCGAAGGAGTAGGCAGAGTCCAAAGAGCACTGTGTTCCTTAAGACCACATTTAATCATACAAAAATTGGGTTTGGTCAGATAAAAAATCGTGAAAAAGTAGTAACAAGTGGCTAGCTCATCGCCTACACAATCACAGACCCAGTACCCAATACGCCCTTAGTCGCCTTTTACGACAAGATAGGCAAGAAAAGCAGTTGGTACATTCTTTTTGTGTCCCGGACCAACATGGGACAATAGGCAGAAATTAACGATGCCCTAAGTTAGTCGTGTCTAACTCCATTACGAGTAATTACGACACAATCTTAAAGCTGTCTAGGGACTTTACCGCAACACCTAATTCCATAGCTTTATATATATATATATATGTATGTTACCAAGTGCTTGTTTCAACTTCCAAGCTTCCTGTTGGTATTTTCCCGAAGGACGACAGTGTAAGGTTCTTTGAAAAGTTTGTGAAGTTGTGTCTACGTTATCGTGATTGTATTAGTTATTTATCGTATTGGAATTTGTTCCATTAAAATTATATTGTTACTATTTGTCCTGACAACGTGGGTGTGAGTGACAACCCTGTTTCAATTATCCATAAAGGGGTGACTATCTCTGCAGTAATGTTTTCACACCTGTCGTAAAACAGTAAATAAATAAATATCCTCAGACAATCACACCTATCAACTAGTCCCATTTAAAGCCGCTTGTGTTAAATGCTGCTTGTGTTACGGATACTAGATGATGGACAAATATATTTAATAGATAAATACATTTAATTATTAAGAATATACATAATATAATACATATACCTATAATGAACACCCAACCCAGGACCTCTCGAGATGTCGACGACTGGAGACCGGCGAACAGACCACTCGGCCACGGAGGTCGCCATAAAAAATCATATAACTCTATCTAGGCTCTAACTATTTATGAACGAACATATTACTCTATCTATTTATGATGATGATATGATAAAAGTTATTCTATTGTTTCTTAATTTGTGGAACGCCTTGCCACCAGCGTTACGTGACATTTCAACTCTTCCTGTTTTCAAGAGAAAAGTTAAAGAATACTATCTTTCCTTGACATAATGAGTCCTTAAGTGTTCATCTATGTATATAAATATGTATTTGGTATGTACATTTGTATTTTAAGTATTATATTTTATATTTATCCAATTTACTGCATATTATATTTAAGTTTTATATTTATTCATAGTGTACACACGACATTTTCGTTTCTTGCCATATCTCCTATCGCAGGTGGGCTGGTAGACATTTCTGTTAGGAATAGGCCACACCCTTTGTACTGTCTTTGTAATTTGTCGTTTCGTTGTTATGTTCTTCTGTGTACAATAAATTGTTAAATAAATAAAAATAAAATTTATGTAGACACAATAGAAAATCCAAAACACGATTTGTGTCAGTCCAGGGGCTAAAGAATGTCAGCAAACTGTTAATCGCCGCCTGTTCCCTTAATGCACGCCACCATTCACTCTATTACCCAGTCTATTCCAGCCACTAATCCTTAGGGGATAATAGTCGTGATTTTATGTACGAGTATGTATGTATTCCAGCCAACCTTTGAATATCTTCATCACATCTCCTCACATCTCCTCACATGACGTTCCACGATACGTTTTCCTAGTCGCCAATACAATTTACCAAATATGCTGATACGTTACCTACTTAAAAAAATATTTGTCCGAAAAATATTAGGTCCTTACCTATGAAATTGGTGTTTTGTATGGAGATTTTGGGGATTTCTGCATTTCCATACAAAATTTTTTTCAGTTTTCTTCAGACGAGGTAATTATTTTTTAGGAAATATATTTACCAATAAGTTAGGTAGCTAATACTACCTGTTATTAGGTAATAAGATTATTATAATATACCATAAAGCGCTTTAATGGAAAGTTTAGCTCAGTTGTGTTCGATAGTCCAGCGCTATATTTCTAAATTAGGTTTTAAGCCGAGAGCTCGGAAACTTCTAACATTCATAATGTATAGTTTCCCGGCGCGAGTATGTAATGAATAAATAATATACCATCATGCGGGTAATAATGTGTATTAGTTCAGTCGTTTGTTTCAATAAATTTTAAGAGGGCGTTTAATTTCCACGAGAGGAAGGTATTGTTTTTATATTAAAAGGTACAGAAGGTTCACTATACAAAATGATTTCAGTAATAAAAGTCTCTAGTACTAACATAATATGTAAAAGGAAATTCAGATAGCGTCTGCGAGCTTAGGGCGCTACCAGACTCAGACTTTTTGTAGCGATCACAGATATACATTTACAAAGATGACGCAAATGCATTGGCCGCTGCTAACTAGCATACGCGCGTCCGAATGACTGAATAAAGTAAAAAAAACGTCTCGTTGCGTGATAATTGGTTGAGGGACACCGGCGGCATCGGTATTTTTCAATCAGTTTGGATCTACCGTATAAAATTACGGCTGTGACGTCACAGTAGACGTTAAAAAATTTACACGCTTGGTTTCAATACAAATCAGTATACTTGCATATCAGTATTAACCAATCTTAAGCGTCCTGCTTGAGCACAGTTAGACAGGGATGGCGCTATGTGCGAATCCAACCTTTTCTAAGTTTACTTATGAGATAGCTGCCAACTTCGAGGTTGTAAAAGCCGAGTCTAGGGACCATTCAGGGTGAAATAAAAAAAAACTTGATGTTGTTTCTAATACCAGCCTAAATCTGATCAAACATCCTCAGGTGGTGGTAGCAGCCGGTGAATACACGACAGGCAGTGCGTGGCTCTCGGAAGAGAAGCTTCTGGAACAAGCGCGCGACATGTGGAAGCGGCTGAGCGACGAGCAGAAGGGCGCTTACGGCGAGGACTACTTCGAGCAAGCGCTCCGCAGCCTCGAAAAGTACACTAAGAGCGCCGTAAGTAAATTTTTGTTATACGGGGCAATAATGATGCAGACAGCTCACCTGTAGGCCTAGCACGGTCCGGAGAGGAAAAGTCCCCGGAGACAAAATTACTCATTGTCTCTCGCTTCCGCGCGAACGAAGAAGCGAGAGGCAATGACGATTTTTGTCTCTGGGGACTCTTTCTCTCCGGCCCGTGCTAGGCCTTCTGGTGGAAGTGATCACCATAACACATTGTACATCTACGTCACCGGAAGAATTACAGCCGGGCTATTTTGAAACCTCGGAAACTTTTCGAATCCGAATGTCAAACCAACTAATTCTCAACATCGAAAGCCAAAAACGAAACTCTGTCACTTTTTGTCGCGGTCAACCAGGGCGAGATGCGACATGGCTTTCTTACTTGACTTTGACAATGACAGTTAAGAATTGATTTTGACATTCGATTCGGAAAACGCTATTTTTACTTATAAGTACATAAAATACACTTTAATGTTATTCCCCGACTATGAAACTGAAACTAACCACTTTTTATTTTCTTCGTCAAGACATGTTGGTTATAAATTTTAAAGATGTTTTTGTAATCATGTTAATCATTACAATCTAGTATGCTATCGTCAATGCACTATAATTAATTAGTTTCTAAATTGGATGCACTTAACCATCTCCACATTTTATGAGAACATTTGCCATAATTCGATAGCCAAAATAATGTTTACTGTCTTAATTTACTGTTTGGTTGCGTCATAACGTGTTCACATAGCCTGAAAAGCATTAAAACGTGTTATTTTTGTGAAATCTTGTGATTCCGATGAGATTCCGACAGCAAATTGTTCGCGGAAACTTTCCGTATTGAATTGTCCATTTAAACGTTAGATTCTCTCGATCCGATAGTTCTAAATCGCTCTTGTTTCGAATTCGAGCGGAATGGGCGTATCCACGCTTGCTGATTGGCCTAGCTAGATGCGTTGCAAGGTCAAACACCTTTTTTATTGTTCTGTGGGTCAAACGGATTCGTTTCGAAAATAATGACATTCGGATTCAAAAAGGTCTTCAAAATAACCCCGCAGATGCATTTCCGACTTTTATGTAAAGAGCTCGGTCTCCTTTTGTGTGACTATAGGTTCTGGTTGTACCTATTGGTCATGTTGGTCCAAAAATAATTCTGTGGACAGTTCCGTTACCTCTTGATGGAAAATTACAATAAAGTACTTAAAATTTTCACTTTGTGCTTTGATGTAGGTTCTTGAGAGCTTCTGGCTTCGATTCAAAGGGCAAACTCATGCTTTTTTTACACCCCTAGTATAAGTCATCATTGTGAAAATTCTTAACATTTTTAGTTGTGCTTTTTTTAGAACGTCAATTCATATAGGAAACTTGAAAAGTGCCCCTAGAGGAAAGTATCACAAATCACGTTTCCTATAGAAATTGCCATTCATTACGCAAATAAATAGTAAAGTTTTTTTACAATAACTTTTTAACTTACAACTCGGGTACTGCAGTCTTGCCGTGTTATTCATAAAAAATATTTATTAAAATATTTACATAAAAATATTTTAGTTACAGAGTGTTTTGTTTTCTTCTTTCAAGCACTTTTTAACTAAAATAGGTTTATTAATAAGCCTTTAATACTTTTTATGAATAACACGGTTGGATTTTAACAAATTATTAAGAATACCATGGAAAATATGTAACTAACATGTATATTTTTACTTATCCATCATCAAGTGTATAAACACAAGCGGTATATAAATAAATAAGTTGCTTAATTTTGGATAGGTGTGAATGTCACAAGAAATGTTTCTTTATACCACTTATAATTAGATGCCACAATAGGCGGATTTTGAATAACGACGGAAGACGTGACCGCGCTTAATTTACCAGTGTTATTAATTACGGACTCGGCTCAGTTCTTGTAAGGTCACGTTCATATGACTCAAAGCGAATATTTGTCAAGGCGCGCAAAGAAAATGAAAATAAAGTTTTGATTATACATTGATTGCGAGCACAAAGCTCCTAAATTGTAAAAGCACAGGTATTGAAAGTAATATAGAGCCTTAACAGTTTAAAATCAACATCAACATCACAAGCATTTATTCAGTTTAGATGCGTTTTAGCGTATGCTTACGATTGTCATAAACATTTTAGAATATTTCGCGAAAAAGAAAAACTACGCCACCCGTTTACAACATTTTTTTATTTAACTTTTATTTCTCGTTCCTTGCGATGTACTTTCATAAATTATGGGAAACCTGTAATCAAACCTGAGAAAGGATGAAAGGTTTTTGACTGCTAATTTAGTTAGAGCTATGTGTAACTTAATTGAATTCAAATGAAAAGATTGATTTTGAGTCGCTAAACTCTGGACTAAAAGAAATGATGTCAATTTTTGGGACGATGTCGATCGACAAAAAAATGCTCTGATTTACAAAAAACCCGGTTCAAAAGGCGCAGAAATATTTGCTGATCCTTACTATGTGATGTATATAACTCAATATCGCAAAATGCGTCGCTTGATGTTTCAGCCTTTCTACCGTCGATATAATTTAATCAGTTCCTGTTAAGAGAATTACTTTTACAAACATTTATCGAACGTTGGAATCTGTTCCTTAAATAGTCGTACCTAATGAGACACGGTATATTAAGCCACCATTACATAATACCTAATTAAGATTATGTTAAAAAGAGCCTACCATTCGTAGCTTAATTAGTTTGAACAAAGTGAATAAGAAAAGAGAATTAAGCTACAATCTGTTTAATGAACCAAAAGAAAGGAAGACTTTTATCTTAGAGATACAGAAACCTCCTCAACATAAGACTTCAATATTTATTCAATTAGAAAGAATACTTTAAATTACAACGTTGTTTTCGATAATATCAATTTGTAATATCTCGAAAGAGAGAGAGAAATAAAATTAAATAATCAGAGGAGCTAGGTGAAGTATACACTATGGCTCTCAATATCAAAATCAAAGCAACGTTCGCCTTGGTCAGGCCTTGGATGGGTGACCGAAATTATAACACTTCTATCAACCCCTTTAAGGTACAGCATTTTTTTGGCATTATTATTATTCAACTAAAGAATAAACTAATCAACGAAAGCATAATATTATGAAATTTATAAATTAGCAGAAGATAACAAACACATTTTATTTTAACTGTTACTCTACACCTTTGACAAAATAAGAAGAAAATTGACATGCAAATCGTTTTTTATAATTTTTCATTCGCATTGTTAGGTAGACAATTGTGCTAAACTCCAACAAAAATATATCCTAATTGTATTACTGGAATCTCGCAAATCCCGATTGTGTTTTGATAGGATCTATTTTTACAATGGAAATAAAGAAAACATTATTTTCCTTGGAACGTGAAACGCTAGGTAGAGCTAACACGGAGTTTTTCTTCTGTTCAATGCTTAATTAGTAATTCCAAGTCCAAGAATGTACTCGAAGAGGTATTGTTTACTGTTTGTTAAAACAAGGAGCTTAGCTGTAAAAGGCTCTCGTTTTTTTAAGGGTAGGCAGGCGCAGGCCAGCAGCGCTGGCGAGATTTCCATACATTTTGACGTTAAAGGTGTCTACCCACTACAACGTATCATACCATGGCCGTGCTATGAACGTATCAGACACGTCAAGCAACACGATACGCTCTTCTTTGCCTACTAGAGCGTATCAAAGTCGTATGGATCGGCTTTAATGACCAGAGCGTCAGCATACCATCTCATTATCATCCGCGTGACATACCCGTGCGTAACGATTTTAGTGACGGGAGGGTCCGCGTATCATCTCCGTATCATCCGAGTGGTTCCTGTGCACTGTTGTCGCCTTTGTAGTAATTCACCTGATTCCGTGTGAGGCAGACGCGTTTATAACGGCCATCTTACGTGGTTATAACCCGGGTTCTCACCGTTTTGCCGCCTGCTCGCATCGGTGTGGCAACGTCGCGTGTCATGCACTGAGCGTATCGCTACCGGCAAAATATTCTCGCCGACAATACTTGCCGGTCCGTGTTTGTCACTTGTTTGAAAATAGGTCGTTATAATAACGATACAAAATATCGTGGAGGCGGGATAATAATGTAATGTAAGTATTCGCATGTGTTGTTGCAGGACGCGGACCTGACGGCAGTGACGCGCGCGCTGAGCGACGGCGTGACGCGCACGTTCCCGCTGTCGCGCTACACGCCCGTGTCGCCGCGCGAGAAGCTCAAGTCGCTCCTCGCCGAGCATCTACCCCGCTCGCTGTACGAGGGGCTCTACAATGACTAAACCACCCACCTATCTTAAAGCTCATATTCTAAAACCAAACTCAAAATCAAATCAAAAAAGTAAAGATAGAAAGAGCGAGCTATAAATGTCGATAGCGCCATCCCTTTCTGACTGTACTCAAGCAAAGACTTAAGCTTAAGTTTGGTTATAGAATACGAACCTAACAGCCCACGCCTGTAATGTGTATTACGCGTTGATAAGCCGTTTAGCCGTTAACACCGTTCTCGATACACGCCATTTCGTTGCGGTTTACGGGCGTTTTCTGCGCGTTCAAAAATTATGCAAAGGCCTAAGTCGTATTAATTTGACATTTAACACTAAACATGTAATATTAAATCCTAGCATGCGGTTCCTAATCAACTTTCTCGAGCTGCACGAATTTTAAATGTCAAATTAAAGTTCTTGGGATGTCTCATCCACAAATGCAGGTCTGCTCGTATAAATTGTGATTGAAAATCAAAAATTCCCAACCAGTCTCGAGACAGACTTCTTCTCTCTTCTCGTACATCAAAAATATAGCTAAATAGTATCCCACGCCATAATTAGCCTATTTATTTCCCCTGACATGTTCAGTCGCCATGTAACAGGAAGTAAGCCGGTGGCCATGCACCAGGCACAGGGCAGAAGCATTATTAAAATAACGACAAATCCGATACACTATTAAAGCTACTATTATATATTCATGTTATTTACGTAATCTTACCCTGAAGACACAAAGCTTACGTAAGATACAAGAATATTTCAACAACTATAAATCTAAACGTTCGTGAACTAAATCTATTCAGTTGATATCAATGTTGGTAGCGTGTGAGTATTACAGTTTCAGCCAAATATATTGTAATACGATTATTTATAGGAGTTACGAAAATAAATACTACATTAAGTACGAAGATATGTGTAGGCTCAAACGAGTAAGTGTTTTAGCTAGCTATTTGGCGATCTGTACTGAGATTAACATTGGTGTTATTCAATATTTGTATCTAAAGAATGACCAATGTAATAAATATTAAAATCCGCTATAAAAATAGCCAAAATTAAAGTGTTTAGTTTTTTAACTGTATGTGAATATTTTCTATATTAAATAAAGCTTTGCATTTAGTATAATTTTTTCATTCATATGTATTGTGGGTGAAGAAAAAATCTGGAATGACTTTGTTAAGCACGTTCGCAACACTTCCGAATTCACAAATCGTTGCTTTATGTCGGAAGTTCAAAACTTCTTGTTCCCATACTGTACAAAACTCGGTGACTGAATATACAGGGAACCCATTTGGCAAATGGGCCGTTACACAAGCCGTGTTAGCTTGATCATTTAGGAGGCTGCCACTTAGACACGTTCTTTGCTTCGTTAGCAAAAAAAGTTAGATGCACGCCCCGATATCAGTTCGCCAATATCAGCTCTTTACACGAACTCGCTTTATGGCCGCAGCGGCACAAAGCCGCCCCGAATTAGACTGACCCCCGTCAAAATTATCTAAGGGACCTGGATTCCTGTGTCACTGACAGATCCGAATTAGCAAAGGAAAGCATTCTACGCTGTCGCATTCAAAACGAATTTTAATTACGTAGTTCTATTTTCAAAAAATTAATTAACACAATTTGATTAAAAACTTTTTGGTGTAACTATTTCAAATGTTTCGTGCTTTTTTCGAAACTTCGAAACCATAACGGAATGCCTTGAAAAGTCGATCAAAACTGAAATTGTTTATAGCTGCGATATTTCACTCGTGTTATGTCACGGTTAGCAATATGTCATGAAGGCAAAAGTTTAGCTCGTTCACGTAACTCAAATGTAACCTTCCGACCGCCTAAATATAGACAACGATGTGCAGTATACGTGGGTGTAGGTCATTTCCCATTATTGGCACTCGATCAAAACCGTCAATAACACATGCCTGCAAATCCATTTTCGCATTTAATGAAATTCTTATGGATTAACGCGGTGTGAATGAGCGTTATAACCTCTTTTTAATTAAAGACGCTCAATATTACATTGTAATAATTGTATTTATGACAATAATAGTTTTAAAATTTGAAGAATACAAAAAAAATATTGTTGATTTTATGTAAAATTCGAATGTAATTAGATATTTATATAAATAGTGTAAATCGCTTTTAACGCTTTATTTAATGTATTGCAATATAAAGATGCTGAAGTCTTGTTTAAATAACAATATGAATGTAAATATCTGATTACAAATGAGTTTAAACTGTTACCGAATTATTTTGTAAGTTTAAGAAACATGTTTTTTATATAGATCAATTTTAATTAAAATAAGAGTGTATCCAATGTAGATGACATTTTCTAGTCTAAGTTTTTTTCGTTCATTCTTCACTGTTCAGATTAAGACAATGCATTGCTTTTCTTCATCTGGTCTAAGCCTAATGATCTGAACAGACAGGCAGATAACGTTCGTTCTTTGGTTTACAAATAAGTGCGAACAAATTCCGATTCTCTTCGCACTAATGTGAAAACTTTCAAAGAAGAATTGAGTCTCGAATTTGGAATACTACATACCTAAAAATTCCAAACGAGACCAAGAAGATCGAATGCGAATTTTATAAGCAGCTTTTGTTGATAAACAAGCCTGTCTGTTTAGTTTATAGGACGTTGTATTCTGTTGCAAGCGTTTGTTTAAACATCTCATCTAGCGGTAGTCTACGACTCATGTTATTTTTATGTACATGTTAGTTTTAAGAGCGTCTCGAATACTGTTGGTCGTTATTTAGTTTGTGTGTTATTTTTAATGTCATTTTATATTAAAGGAACAAAAATATATGGAAGTCGTCATTTCTACAGTTTATAGAATACATTTATATTTATAGTATATATTATATTTCCTCCTCCTCAGTCTATATATATCTTACACTACTGGGCATAGGCTTTCCTCATGGAGAAACACCACCTCGCTGGCCCAATGTTCGTTGGTGGGTAGAAACCATTACAATAGCAGCCGGGACCAACGGCTTAACGTGCCTTCCGAAGCACAGAAGAGTAAGATCACAAAGTTTGGTCACCCATCCATGGCCTACCGAAGATAGCTTAGTTTTCGATATCGAAAGCCAAAGCATACTACATATCCCGAGTTCTCTATAGCATTTTTATCCGTCGCTTTTTATGCTCATAACTGCTGCAACTTTGGGTATGTTGATAGGTATGAATGTCAGAACAGAGGTTTATTAATATTCTGTATCAAATTATCATTATCATTTTTCATCTGACCGAACCCAATTTTTGTATGGCTAAATGTGGTCTTAAGGAACACAGTGCTCCTTGGACTCTGCCGACCTCTTCGGGGATTACAGGCGTGATTGTATGTATGTATGTATGTATCAAATTAATACTAATAATTATAGAGACTCCTTGGAAATACCTAATCTAAAATAGACCTAAGGTAGACGTGAACAAAGTACATATTCCTATAACCGTTTACCTCACAACGATACTAAACCCAGTGTCAAATCTATTAATGGCGACAGAAACAAAAGCCTTATATTAAAGACGTCAAGACAGAGAATCAAGTAACAAAATATCGGGGATGTAAGTCAATAATTTGCTCTGAAACATAGCTAGAGAACCTTAGATGAAACTTTACAAATATATGCGCGCTTTGTAAATAGGATTCGTTTTAGCTTTTGAGAAATGCTTTTGACGAGTAAAAACAACGGTTTGTGAGAATTTCGGACTTGGAAGTCTTGATTAAAAGATAAATCTTAGAGACTATTTTTGTAAAGCAAAAAATAATGATATTGTAATATAGCTATAAGATATTCTGCCATTTCAGCTATCTATCTATCAGTATAATATCACCAAAATTTACTCAAACAGCTTACTTTTTGTTGAGTAGTGGCTTTACTTTACCAGCTTAGCAGATGTTCACTGAGAGTGAAATCTTGATGCATGGAGAGAATGCAACAATAAAGCAAAGCAGTTTCATGCAGGAAATTGCTATTAAAAAAAATTATGGTAGTGTGGCAGCGGCTCATTAAATAAACCTATCTCTGCCCTTGGGTGTCGTAATAGGCGAGTAATGGACTTAGAACTTTTTTTTTTCATCTCACCTGATGGTAAGTGACGATAAGGCCGAAGGTGGAAGCGAGCTTCACCTGTAATCCTCAACAACTGAGGAAATGGCTATCTTACCTCTGATTGCCGGAACACAACAATGCGTAAAACATTGTTATTATGGCGACTAATTTAGGTAAGACGGTGGTAGCTAGCAAGGCGGGCTTAGAAGCCTTACCACCAACCGAACCGAGCAGAAAAACTTCTGCCCCCATGGGGAATCGAACCCGGACCTCCCGATCAACACCCGGTGGTGTGAAACACTAGACCAGAGATGCGGTTCTGCACAACATCCAATAGCGGCGACGGGCTCTCCACCTGTCACGCTAAGTGCAGTCGCTGCTGGTGAAACGCAGACTATTACAATTGACTGGTTTAGCGGTGCTTTTGCCTAGTCTCTGACTAACTCTTAGAGGATAATAGTCGTGGTTATATGTATAAAAAATTACAAAATTGTGAAAAGGAAATCTCGAGAATAAACTTGCTTTATATGGTCGGACATCTCGGACAAACATTCAGTTGTGTTCAATCCACAAAATCCATGTAACAGGGGACGAGTATGGAGCATAAAACCAATTGACTCTAAAAGTATCAAT
The DNA here is from genome assembly GCA_910589355.1 of Parapoynx stratiotata. NCBI lineage: Eukaryota > Metazoa > Arthropoda > Insecta > Lepidoptera > Crambidae > Parapoynx > Parapoynx stratiotata. Next base: position 854,266 of record OU342468.1, on the reverse strand, counting down.
AACAAGTAAAATATTTAGTCGTCATCGTATTGGCATCTCATTAATTATCCTAATCTCGAACAGAATGTCGCCATATTGTGGTTGGTGGGGGAATTAATCAAACGGGTCGGGTCATATCATTCGGCAGTGGATGACTTGCTTGTGGCTGAAATGAAGACCCTTCTCACTGTACCATTGTTAAGGAAATAATACCAGAAATATACGACCTAAATTACTCGTAGGAATGACTCACCTTAACTGCTTGAACCTAAACGAGATAATTAAATTTCAATACAAGACTCGGTAGTGAGTATCTACATAATATACTATATTTTTTTTATATGGAGCAGGCAAACGTGCGGATGGTTCACCTGATGGAAAATGATCACTGTCACCCATAGACAGGTGTTTAGAAAAATAGATAATACTTCCTCGACACTAACTCGTTACCTCCCGGTATTGATATCCGGTGCCTCCACCAACTCGGGATCTTCTGGGGGCTTCTATTGTTAACTACTAAAAAAGATCTTCTCTTTTAACTCACTATATTTGGTATAATAAACTTTACAGGCACATTCGTATCGCGGTCTGGCGTACACTGCTTGTTTCCTAAGCGCCCTTTATTGTTCTTCCATTTTAAAATTTAAATTTTTTTTTTAAGCCCCAAGTGTTCGAGCGTGTAGCAAAGAGTTTGCCACAATACTGAATCTGATAAACTGCAAGAGTGTTGCCAGTATTTAAGGAATAAGTACGCTTTTTCTTGAACGACCGAAAGTCGTCGTCCTCAGATTATATGCTGCTGCACTGCTGGGCACAGGCCTTCCTCTTGGAAACAAACAACGTAAGGGCGGTAACACCACCACGCTGGCCCAATGCGAGTTGGTCGTATCGATCCGGAAATACTGCTAGTGACAATTCTTTTTAACGTCATTATAAATAAGTAATAAGGGCCGTAGCCACCACGCTATCCGAATGCAGGTTTGTCGGTGAAAGCGGTTGTAACAAGTACCGAGACGCATGAAGAAGCTCGAGATCTTATTTTTGAGATCGCCGATTAAGGACCAACCATATCGAAGTTCAAATATTTTTTTTTAATTAAAAGCTCAGCAAATGACTTCACACTACCTGATGATAAGCAGTAGAGGAGTCCATATGTGAAGATAGCTAGTGCAGTATACACCCTAGCCCTAGCCACCCTCACCTGCTGCACGGGCTTGCCGGCCCAGAAAATGTTTTTTCACGCCTCTTTAATATCATAATAAATGTTTTAATATCGAACCCATGGCGACCGACCTTCTACGATACCGAGCTGATCAAGTTAATGGGAACATTATTTCAACCAATTCGCGTGAGCAAATGCTAGTTGAGTGAATGTTTTATTGCAGCAATCACACGTGTGGAGCCGGACAGCTGTGGAGGAACAATAATGGTAAATTTTCACTACAAAGAAGAATATTGAATAAAGTTTTTGACATTTTATGCGTTTTGCAAAAGGAATAAAATCATATAATATTCGTCACCAGGGTGGTCCCTGGTCCAACGGCTGCGAAAGCGATCGGAGCCAATGGTTTCACACGTTCACAGACCGTTGTAGTTATTATGCATAAGTGAAGGCAAGCACAAAAATACGACATGTTTTATAATACATCAAAATTTTTTTCCTTACACACAAGCTAGTATTTTTTTTTCTTGTTTTACACAGAATGTGCCAAATGCTTTTCTTGCCTAGCATGTCTTAAAAGGCGACTAAGTGCGTATTGGGTTCTGGGTCTGTGATTGCGTAGGCGATGAGCTAGCCACTTGTTACTACTCTTTCACAATTTTCATCTGACCAAACCCAATTATTGTATGGCTAAATGTGGTCTTAAGGAACCCAGTGTTCCTTGGACTCTGCCTACCCCTTCGGGGATTAAAGGCGTGATGTATGTATGTAGTAAAGTGCATCATATGGAAGCTCGGACTTGTGGCCATAAGGGGTGGCATCTGATGCGGGCACAGTACTGTGAACGTGTTAACGTGTCTTCCAAAGCAAACACGAAATTAATATAACAAAGTTTTTGGTTACCCATCCAAAGGCTTACCGTTGAGAAAGTATATTTGTTTACGATATTGAAAGCAGAAGCGCCATTGAGCTCCTATAAACATAATATAACGTTATTGTAATAATTATTCAGAGTAGACTTGCGTAACGATTTTTACATCACCTATATAGAAAAGGTTCTGTTTATTTTTCATTTAGCCTGACATGTTCAAAGCTTTATATAATAGGAGACGAGCCTGTAGCTATGTACCGGGCACGGTACAAGGCATACATAATAAACAATACCTACTTGGGTTTTATATAAAAAAACACAGTAAATGTGAGGGGGGGGATTGAGCTGGAGAACTTAAATATTAAATTTATTTTGCTGTTAAAACGAATACAGAAACTTTAAACCTACAATAACGTCGAAGCTCTAAGGTAATTTAAAAGCAAAAAGTTATGAGAAAATAAGAAAGCAATAAAAAATATTACATATTTTCTCTAGTTATCTAAGTTAAGGCGGTGTGTCCTTCATACGGTTATTAAACTCTCCGAAACTCGATTTTCATACGGCGCGGTGGCTTGGTAGGGTAAGGGACACAGCAGCTGCACCCAAACGTAGGTTTCACTAACAAAGAAACGTTTCTTTAAGTGCTTTAAAATCGTTTTTGAGCGTCTTTTCTCAAAAATGGAGAAAAAATAGTCAGAATTTAGAAAAACAATTACTTGTAAAAGTTGGTAGTCTAAATTAAGAGGAATCTCCCATGAGGAAGGCGCCTATGGGACGCATATAGGCTGAGAACGATGAACAAATAAAGGGAGTTCAATGACGAAACGGTTGTTTGATTTCGATATTAAAAACAAAGCCATCCTTGATGTGGTTGCGCCCAGGGCCCTGAGCCAGCTAACGTAAAAATATAGCAGACTACTAATCAATTTGCTTTAGCTTTATACTACGTGTAAGGAACTTCTAAAACTACAATGAGGTAGTTTATGATATTTTTAAACGATATTAATGTAAAGGGAGGGTAGAAACTTATTATTATTATTATATTATTATCAGGCAGGCAGTTGGTGCAACTGATAATGCCTGTATCTAAATATACATTATTAATTTTTTTTTTTATGTATCCGTCCAGCCTGTTTTTAAATTGGTTGGTGTTTTGAGCAGACACTATATCCTGTGGGAGTCTATTCCATGCATCGACTACTCTGTTAGTCAAAAAGTGACGATGGGGATTGTTATTTGACGGTTTAGTGCTGAGCTTTAGGTGGTGTCCTGAAACTTGCTGAATTTCTTGCCCGTTCTTTTTAGAACAAGGCGTCCTGGTAGTTGTTGTGAATGGATGGCGTAGTTTTTCTCCTTCACGATATTTTGTTCAATGTTTTTGACATTCTTATGCATTTGCTAATAATAATAATAATAAAAACTTTATTGGCAATACTGTGTACAGTTTTGCAGTTGATGTTACAAAAAATGGAAACAACAGTATGTCCGTAACGGACATGCAACATTAAACTTTACAATTTCAATGCCTTAAACCTAAACTTAATTAATGTCTGTTAATTAATTAACGCATCTAAACTTAATAAATGAATTGAATTTTTAGTGTCAAGCAATGGGGCTGATGATGATTTATAGGCTGATGATCTATGTGTATGAAACGACCTATTGTTCACATACCATTCAATTTCTTTCTTTACTTCTCTAATCTTTATTGTTCAGTCAGCGAGATTACTTCCTGAATTCCTTAGATTATTCGATTCCGGCTACTGGACAATAACGCTATGCTATAATTATGCCTGCGTGTAAGCCTGTGCCTGTGTATGGGTGCCTGTGTTTAAATACCTTTAAAGTTTGCAACGCTGTATATCGTATGATTTTTTGTTCTGTGCATTATACAGTACAAACTTCAGCTAATTTGCCTCCATTTACATCCCTAGGGTTGTGACGATGAGGATGCCGGTGATAAATAAAAACCCGGAGATGTCGTCACTTATTGTATTTATATTTAAGAACTTGAGGCACATTGGAACAATTTATAAGAAAGGTAAATTTTACAAATCACTGAACATAAAACTTAAAGATTATTATAAAAGGTAGGCTACTTACAATAGTGCCTTGACAAAGAAGTTATTTAAGTACTTTGGAAATTTACTGTCCGAAACTTTATAAATTCACATAGGCGTAGTTATAAACATATATTTAAAATACATTTTACTTATTATAATATTAATAAGCTTTAAAATAGGAGACCAAAATCTATGAAAATGAGAGACAGGTGGTTAGTTTAAAAACAGAAACAAAGAGAAAATGGCCAGAGAATAGCGCAAAAACAGTCGCAAAGAGTCGCTAATACTGATATAGCGCCTCGTTACAGGGTAAGGCAGTAATGAACATATCATCACGCCTCTTTCCCCGAAGGGGTGAGCAGAGGCGTTAACACCCATCTTTCACAGAGAAAATTCAGATAACAGCAGCAGTCATGATGTAGGAAATATCATTATAACCCGAGCAGAATAGTATTTGGAACGTTATGAATAAAAAATTTAAATAAAAAATAGAATGGGACAAAGTCACTGAAAAGTAATATTGGAATTAAATATTTCATAAAATTGTGATGAATTTATTAAGTTGGCACTTTATTAATAATAGAAAATTTGTCCCTTTTATAATATTCCCAAGGACAAGCTTCAATATTAGTAGTATCTTGATTCCTTTTGAGAAACAACTGAATTAATTTGGTCACAGCAGCTCCTTTAAACCACATCAAGGGGCTTATGAGTGCAAATGTTCTCTTAAGTCCTTTTAGTGTTTGGGAGAGTACAAAGGTTAAACGTGCCTTCAGATGCACGGAGGAATTCTACATCACAAAGTTTCGATCGCTCATTCAAGGTCCAATGGCGAACAATGATCGACGACCTCAGTGGTCGAGTGGTCTGTATGCCGGTCTCAAGGCGTCGCCATCTCGAGAGGTTCTGGGTTCGATCCCCAGTGGGGCAAATGTTTGGGTGATGAATTTTCAGGCATTTGTTCTCCAGTCTTGGATGTTTATATATATTTCTATATATTCAGGTTATTTATATGTATTTATCTATTAAATATATTTATCCGTCATCTAGTGTCCGTAACACAAGCAGCATTAGTTGCTTAAAATGGGGCTAGTTGATAGGTGTGAATGTCTGAGGATATTATTATTATTATTAATGATTTGCTTTTAATATCAAGAGGTTCCCACTACGACAACTTGATAGTATACTAGCTGTTACCCACGACTTCGTCCGCGGCTACTATGGATTTTAACTATCCCACGGGAATAGTTATCCCCTTTAATTTTTCGGAATAAAGAGTATCTAAGATGTTGACTAGGGATATAAGGTATCACCATGCAAAATTTCATTGAAATCGGTCCAGCCATTTCGGAGATTAGCCCGTACAAACAGAGAAACAAAAAATTAAAAACAAAATTTTTTGGTATTCCCTCTTTCGACATCCCCTGACTTGAGTTTTAAGCATTTTTTATTGTACAGACAGTTGACCCCTACAGTTTTATTATATGTGTGCAGGACTGCACACCTTTTTGATACTATTTATGTTTTTATACTTTTTTTATTAATGACTTTGTGTCCTTTGACGTTACGATTATTACAACTCTTGAACTTGTCACGGTCTTTTGCATTCTCTAGTTTTACCCAATATTGGCTCCCAATTAACATTATTACAGTCCACTCCCTCACAATATGTATAGATAAAAGTACTAATAGTCACTAATGTGCCTTTGCTTGTCACAACTACTAAACTTATAAATAATCCTAAAACAATCACGTTAAATACCTGGGACGCTAACTAGTGCTGGGGAGCTGTCGGACGTGTATAGGACTGATCACATATATCCTCTGCCTATATGCGTTCCACTGCTGGGCACAAGTCTTCCTCATGGAGAAACACATGAGGAGTATGGGCCGTAACACCACCACGCTGGCCCAACGTGGGTTGGGGACCAACAGCTTAACGTGCTTTCGAACAACGTTTTGGTAAGTCCCTACTACCTAGTACAAGCCACCACTGCTGTACTCTCTAGCCAAATTTCAATGAATATGAATTGGATTTCTGTCAATTCGAACACTTTTTAAAAAAATACTTACGCTATAAACACCGTAAGCGCAACATACTAAGAATGCAATAAAACTTTCTCCTAAATTCAATTCTTTACTTTCACTCCAAAAACTCAATTACATAAATGTTTAAACATATTACTCAGTTTTAATTTATTTAATTAAAATTAATTTATTTTTCCCGTGTTGGTCCGGGACAGAAAAAGAATGTACAAACTGCTTTTCTTGTCTAGCATGTCGTAAAAGGCGACTAAGTTCCTATTGGTTCCTGGGTCTGTGATTGTGTAGACGACGAGCTAGCCACTTGTTACTACTCTTTGTCTCTTTCACGATTTTTCATCTGACTCAACCCAATTTTTGTATGGCTAAATGTGGTCTTAAGGAACACAGTGCTCCTTGACTCTGCCTACCCCTTCGGGGATTACAGGCAAGAGTTTATGTGTGTTTTATGTATATATTTAAAGTTTATTTTTGAACAGCGTAAGCAGTGGTACGCTTACCCTACCAAACCAACTCGGAGCGGCTGTATCGGCCGACTTATCTTCTCTCGGCGGCTGCCTTTTGACCTAATTCATTGTACCAAACAGTTATGCAACCACAAAAAGATATTCACTGTAGGCATATATTTTATCTAAACACTAAAATAAGTTAATTAGTGTAATTTATATTACCAACATCGAGGTTTAGTTGTAGAGATAAAACACAAAACAGCCTTTAACAAACGTACATCAGAATTATCATAAAAGTAGGTACATCAGAAAGATAGAAAAAACATCAAAATGCCGCAGACATTATATAAAATAGATAGTACTCGGATACTCGACACTCGCTACTCGATATGAAAATCAAATTCTAAAATAATGGGGACGAGATGGGACTTAACATATCTGACGAAATGTGGGTGTTGACACATTGGCCAACCCCTTCGTGGAAAGAGGTGTAATGGTTATGTTTGTTAGTTTGAAAATCAAAAATCGATATCGATAATCGAATCACGTGTACTCGATACAATACTCGATTCTAGGAACCTAACATTTCCTACCACGTTCCTTCAATTCCGTCACAATTTTTTACCTCCGATAAGACATTTAATATTTACTCATACTCGAAACTTATGTGTGGAGTTACAAGAATGGACAAGATCAGGAATGAATATATTAGAGGGAGTTTGGAAGTAGCGCCAGTGACAGAAAAGATTAGGAGCAATAGGTTAGCGTGGTATGGACATTTGATGAGAAGGGATGAATGTCAATTTACAAGAAGGATGCTGAGCATAGATGTGGACGGACCTAGAGTTAGAGGAAGACCAAAGAAGCGATGGATTGAATGCGTGAAGAATGATATGAGGATAAAGGAGTTGGATGCTGAGCTGAAAAGTGTCAGAGGAGAATGGGAGAAGAAGACACGTTGTGCCGACCCCACCTAGAGTGGGAAAAGGGCAAGAAGAAGAAGAAGAGACTCGATACTCGAAACTCGAGCCTCCTAGGTCCGATACGTTTTCAACCAAACTTTTTCTACCGACCCAATTTTCATGCCCGACACGATTTCCATATCCACCGAACCTTACTAAATACTCAATCATTTATTGCATTTCATAGCCAGGCTTAGAAGCCCTACCACCTACCAAACCAAGCAGAAAAACTGCCCCCATGAGGAATCGAATCCGGGACCTCCAGATCAACATCCGGTGGTGTGAACCACTAGACCAGAGAGGCGGATAAAATTTCTATTGTGTCACGCGGCTGGTAACTGAGTGGTTAAATTAGACAAGGCACAATACTGCCCTTCAATCCTCCTTACACACATGACGTCCCTTTTTCAGATGAATTCCTTGAACTTGACCACAATTGCCCCTAATCTAATCAGAGTCAGCCTACGCGCCACTTTGTATAAATATCGCATTACGCTGTTATTTCTGAAGCTTTATAGACGACAAGATAATATTATATTCTTTCATGGTCACTTACATTAAGCTGCTAAATAGTCTAGGCAAGGAAAATTTGTTTGTTCGAAAAAATCACATTAATTCCTACAATGAAATTTATTTTAATTATTGATTAGAAATAAGAATGCAATAATAATATTATAGTTTTCCCCTAAATTTTCCCCTAACGAGGGTTTTGGGCCCGTTTCCTTACAACGCTCAACAGGGGGAGGGTGGAAAACTGCAAGGTGGACTTCCAAAATCCCCAAATAATGCTCAGAAAAAGAAATTTTGTGTGTAGGATTTAATGTGACATTTAAATTATTTTGACTGGACTAAAAGGTCACAGTCGCAGGCAACAACTTATTGTATTAAGAAATTTCTTATACCTTTATCTACATATTTTTTAGAATAACCATTAATGTGTTAAATTCGCTTTGGCTTTCGATATTGAAAACAAAGCTTCGCCATGATCAGGCCTTAGATGAATGACAAAAACTTTGTGATCTCGAACTTGTCTGTTCTTCGGAAGGCACATTAAGCCGTTGGTCGTTATTCCAACCGTTTCTACCCACCAACCTGCATTGGCCCACCATGGTGTAGTTACGGCTCATACTCCTATGTAGTTAAGGTCTGTGTGCAGAAGGCGCAGTATAAAAAAATATGTAAAGAGAATCTTTGTTGCTTGGCCTGCGATATGGGTGCCAGAAGATGATGATGAGACCTGAGACAATCGAGAAAAATTTGTTTCCTTAAATCTTTTTCATACTGCGCTAAAAGAAAAAACAAAGCAACATTTGTTTATGCTAGCTACGTATCTATACATATAATAAAACTATAGAGGTCGAATGTCTGTACATAGAAAAATAATGCTTAAAATCAAGACAGGGGGATATAAAAAGAGGGAAAATACCAAAAAATGTTTTCTTTTTTTTTGTTTCTCTGGCTATTTGTCTGTTTGTACGGGCTAATCTCTGAAATGGCTAGACCGAATTCAATAAAATTCTGCATGGTGATACCTTATATCCTTGGTCAACATCTTAGATACTTTTTCCCGGAAAATTTAAGGGGATAGTTAAAAAAAACAGTTACCACGAACTACAGCTTGTATTGAATATAAAAATTACATAGTTACGTTTCGAACATAACAATAAAAGGAGATAGGTCTCATTCTTGTCGGGCCTGGGTAAATTTTGTATGGGCCGTTATCATTCTGCTTTCAGTGTAAAGTTCAGTGGTTTGATTTGAGTGATTCTCTGTAACGGCTACCTTTATTATATTATACAGACAATGTCCATAATTGAACTTGGGAATTGGTGTTTTGTTTCTAAGTAATTAAACCAAACTAGTTATAGTTATTGAACTTTTCAGACAGTGTGGGCAGGCACCTCTGCTTATCCGTTCGGGGAAATAGACGCGATTAAAGTTTTAATATAATTATGTGAGTGTACATCATTATTACGAACTAAAAATCACGCCAACCATTTATTATTAAATTGATGTTACAAAATTGCCCTTTTTTTTTATAAAAAGCTCAGCAAATCACTCCACACTACCTGATGATAAGCAGTACTGGAGTCCATATGTGAAGATAGCTACATACTGATATACTGCCCTAGCCATTTCACCTCGCCGGCCCAAAATAGTAGATTAGTAGCCAAGGGCTGTAAGGCATCAATTGCAGCCCGAGATATTTAGGCGCACGAGCGCAGCGAGGGCGCTTATAGTTCGAGGGTGCAATTGATGCTTACACCCGAGCTAACTACTCTGCTTTACATCTCGATTGTGAGGTAAGTGGAAAAAAAGGCATTACAAGAATAAATAAATTTATTTTCAAGAACTAAATTTAGCTTCGCCGTCCGATATTCAAAATTGATGAAAATAGCGAAGCGACCTCTTTTGTCATTGGGCTGAATGCATGATGTCTAGTGCCAGTAAGATGGTTAGATGTACGCGAACTTTTTGAAAGAGTTTTTTTTTAATTACTTACCGCCCTAGGGCGTTTCTAGCTACATTATTAACCTAGGGCGGTAATTGATCACTTACAACCCGTATCTGGGGGTATTAAGGACCTACTTACCGAACATGAGAGATTTAAAATGCTTTTTCACGCCTCCTCTAATAAGGGCCTGTTTCACAATCGACTGGTAAGTACTGAATAGCTTACTTGGCAGTTCAATCGACATAAATTTCATATTGCAACTGCCAAATGATCCGCCAAGTAAGCTACTCAGAACTTACCAGTCGATTGTGAAACAGGCCCTGTGTGTTTAAGAATTCACTTTGTAACCTAATCAGTCGTGCATTATGTATTGTCACCTAGAGGTCTGCTCCAAGAACTATAATTATGAGACAATATTAAGACAATATTGCAAAGCTTGTGTGCAAAGGAAAACTTAGAGCTAAGTCAATTTGTGACCTATCTTTGTTTGAGATACAAGTCAAATTGGCTTACGCTATACAAGTTTTGAGTTTCTTGCCGGGATCTTCTCATGAAAGTCTTAATCTCAAAGCGTTGTGAATGTACTTGCTATAAGCGCTCGCGGTTTAAATTAATAATTTATTTTATTCTAAACATTTTGTATATAAGATATGTATAATTTTTCTACTTTAAGTGCCAACCTTGGCCTTTGAAATAAAGATATTTTTTATTTTATTTTACATGATTATTATCTCAGTTTAACGTTTTCGGTATATAGATCCTGAAGGTATATAAGTAAGGAGGAGTTCATTCGCGTAGTAATTAGTACGCATTAGCGTTAATGTCGAAAACAAAGCTACCTTCGTAATGGTCACGCCTTGATGGGTAACCAAAACTTTGTGATCTCAAACTCCGTGCTTCGGAAGGCACGTTAAGCTGTTGGTTCCGGTCGCTATTGCAACCGTTTCTACCAACTAACCCGCATTGGGCCAGCGTGGTGGTGTTACGGCCCATATTCCTCATGTGTTTCTCCATGAGGAGAGCCTGTGCCCAGCCGTGGAACCATAAATTTCACTGCCTTTAAACCCTTAAAACTGGAACACAGCAAAGTATGGACTGCTACTTAACACACATACAAAACATATCATCACACCACTATTCCCGAAGGGGTAGGCCGAGGTATGTACTAACACTTGGCTACGCTTTACCCACATTTCCACTGATATGGTTTGGCTGTTTGTTTACTGCTTACGACAGAAAAAGGTAAGAAAGATATATCCTCTATTTCTATGGAGTCTCATAATTAATATACAGGTACTACCTAATACAGGTACTTTTGATGAACTTCAAGCTAAGGTTCTTGAAACTCTTCGAGACTGTGTGCTTACTAGCACACAGCTAACTACAATATTCACGCCACATCCCAAAGCTTAACATCTTGACTTAGTTTCTATAGCGAATTTGTCTTTCGATCTAGTCCAATCACGAACTTAGTTCGCTTTGTCTTAATCTCCAACTAGACTTAATAAGGTGCCGTAGTGGGTCGGACGGTTTAGTTTCGTGTTGAAAACGAAGCGACTTTCGCCATGGTTGGACATTGGATGGGTGACCAAAACTTGTGATTTCGAGTTCTTCCGTGCTTCAGAAGGCACGTTAGGCACTGTCCACAATCAATATTGGGCACTGTCCATCAATATTGGGTCAGCGTGGTCGTGTTACGCGGTCCGTACTCCTAATATGTTTTACCATGTATTAATGTTCTGTAGGAGGCTCCTTTATAGGCTGTTGACAAAATAATTAGGTAGCGCATTAAAGTAGCATAATGGTTTATTTTTGTATGTAAAGATTACACTATTCTTATGAATTCTTAGAACGTTCAAATTTATTCGAAGGAAATATAACAATGACTTCCAAAAAGGTACTAAAAATAGAGGTCTTTATGCTGAGAATTTAATAAAAATACTTAAGTTATATTACTTATGTATATTATTCTTGGGTACACTAGCGTTGAATAAACTTGGGCACGTCACGAAAACTTTTTTGTTCCATCATTCATACTTAGAAATGTGCTTAGAAAACTGTTTGGGCGGCTTACCAGTTCTTTACTTTTTGATATGATCGTGATCAAAACCGGCTGAAGTAGCGTAGTGTATCCCACTACTACTACGCTAAATGACCTTTTCAAGACTAGCTGTTGCCCGCGATTTCGTCCGCAGTTACTATGGTGTTTAACTATCCCACGGGAATCTGTATCTGTGATGTAAGTAGGGGAATATTGGGCATTGTACCCCTCCCCTCGCCCGCGAGGGGTACAATACCCAATATTCAAAACTATTTATCATTATAACACGTTCTGTTTACCGATGTTGTCATTTTTTTAAAACACAAGCGAAGTTGTTTATATAACATGACATTGCAATTTGACGTCATTTTTATCATATTTGTGCTACAGTTCAAACAAGCTTGAAAATGAAATTTATCAAACAAAAACCTGAATTGAATTTAGAACTTATTTGTGCGACATCATCCAATGACCCAAAACGTCATGGTAGTTTACTACCTAATACAATTCGCTGTATTGTTTGCGGCCCATCAAATTGCGGCAAAACTAACTTGGTAATAAGCTTATTATTGCACAAGGATGGTCCACGTTTTCGGAACCTCTATGTTTATTCAAAATCATTATATCAACCTAAATACATATTTCTAGAAAACGTGTTAGCTATGGTTCCAGAGACATCGCTTTTTAAGTTTAATCATAATAGTGAAATAATAAGCCCACACGAAGCTTTGCCTGACTCCATTATAATGTTTGATGACGTAGCATGTGAAAATCAAAATAGCATTCGAGATTACTTTGCTATGGGACGACATAAAAATATTGATTGCTTTTATATAAATCAAACATATACAAAAGTACCGAAACAACTTGTGCGAGACAATTCAAATTTGATTGTTTTATTCAAACAAGATGAAGTAAATTTGAAACATGTTTATGACGAACACGTTGGTTCTGACATGTCATGGTCCCAGTTTCGAGAAATGTGTTCAGTTGTGTGGGATAAACCTTACAGTTATGTCGTTATAAATAAAGATTGTGAGCGGAACAATGGGTGTTATAGAATGATGTTTGATACCTTTATAAATATAGACCAATATTAAAAGAGATGATTTGGTGATAACTTATTACTCTCATTTCTGATTCAGAAGTGAATAGAATCATACCATAATGGAAAAAAAATTAAAAGAACAAATAATTAAGTCAGCAAATGCTGTGAAAAGAAAAGTTGAAATGATTAAAGATATTAAAAATACCAATAATTTAGTATTAGAAACTATATTCAAGCCTATAACAAACCCTTTAAACCAGTTAACGAAAAAAAATAATGAAGACGAACTATCAAACCATTTAGAGAACATAACTCAACCGAAAAAAATAAAACATAATGAATCCGAATTCTCATATTCGTCCAACGAAGCTTCAGATCAAACTGTTACCGAGGAGGAGGACTCTGATGGTGAAATCGATTTAAAATCTGATAAGAGACTCACTATAACACCACAAGATAAACATAATTTAAGTGAAAATTCATTCAAATCGCTTCAATCGTCACCAAATCCTTTAGTTAATAAGTATTCTACTTCAGATAACGTTAAATACAATATTCCGTTTGGAATAAGAAATGAACGTGGGAGACTAATGCTCGGAAAAACACTTGTTTATGATGAAGATGAGTATTTGAAAATCGGTAATGAAAATTTTCAAAAAACGACAGGTCTAGTGGAATTACTTTATAAAAAAACACCTCAGCTAGATGTTATCACAATTGACGACTTGAAAACCTATAAAATTCTTCTTTTAAATACTAATGCTCATAGACGAAATTTTTGTGCTAAAAAACCAATTAATAGTAATAAAGGCTTTAAGTACATGAATATTATTAGACCGTTATTTAAATTGAATAAAAATATTTGCACAAATACCGAGAGTCTTTCACAAGGCGAAGGCATTAGTCTTTTAAAAGAAGTTAAGAAGAATACAGATTTGGTTTATTGGGATGATCCGAATGAGCTAGTAGAACGTTTACAACTACTTATTGCATCCAAAGATGCAGGTAATACAGGATTAGAAAATGAGATTCTATCAATAATTGAGGAACTATATGAAGCTGGAATCGTAAAAAAGAAAAATATAAGGTCAATTTCATTATAAATGTATGCAGTCTGTGTGTAGAACACAATTGATCAACATCGCTATGAATATAGATAAATTTGGTCATCACGTTCATAAGCGTTTACGATTTTCTGAATACCTTGATACAGTTAACAATACATTGGTGAAATCAGAAACTGGAGACTTTGATTTGAACTCTTCGAGATTAATAGGATTACTGGTTCCAGAAAGAGATGATGAAGCTGTAAATAAAGTTTATCTGGATCGACAAGTTGAAGAATTGAATAAAGAAATAAAAAAAGTTGGAATTGATGTTAAAGTGTATCTTAAAGGTCTTGAAAAGGCTGTTTTAGATAGATTTGCTTTAACATACTACAGTAAAAGTGAAATAGATCGTAAAATCCAAGTCGCGCTAAACAAAAATGAGCAAACAAAATATAGTCAATGAACTTCATAAGACAGCAAGAAGAAACTTCCAGCGCCGCAAAACGGTTATAAAAGGAATTGACGACCTATGGCAAGGAGACCTGATCGACTTTCAAAAATACGCACATTTTAATAAGGGTTATAAATACATCTTAGTAATAATCGATGCTTTGTCGAAATACGTGTGGGTAAAACCTTTAAAATCTAAAAATAAAATTGATGTAACTAGTGCTTTGGAAAATATTTTAATAGAATCCTTACGAAGTCCTTTAAATTTGCAAACGGATTCAGGAAAAGAATTTTATAACGATGTTTTTAAGCAGTTGATGAAAAAGTATAAAATTAACCATTACTCTACTTATTCTGTAAAAAAAGCAGCTATTGTTGAGAGGGTGATAAGAACATTAAAATCTAATCTATATAAGCTATTCAGCCTATATGGTAAATATGAATGGTTTGATAAACAATTGAATTCAGTTGTACAAAGCTACAATAATACTTTACATAGTACTACAAAATTTAAACCCAAAGATGTTAATATATCAAATCAAATGATAGCAAGGTCTAATATTTTGAACTCTCAATACAGCAAGACCATTCGGAAACCTGCACTACATGTAGGTGATTTTGTACGTATTAGTAAATACAAAGGAGAGTTTACAAAGGGCTATACTCCTAACTGGTCATCAGAAATCTTTGTAATTATCAAAGTTAATAACACTAGCCCTCCAACATATCAATTAGAAGATAGACGTAAACAGTTAATTTTAGGATGTTTTTATGAATATGAATTACAAAAAACAAAATTTCCTGACATATACCTCATTGAGAAAGTAATAAAGAGAAAGGGAAATAGATTTTTTGTGAAATGGTTAGGTTTAAGTAACGATGAAAATAGTTGGGTACATAAAAGTGAATTGATATCCTGATATAAATTAACGTTAAACAATACTATATGAACCAGTACACAAATATCGATGAAGGAAGGAAGTGGTATAATAAACAGTTTAATAAACAAATTACCGTTTGAGCTGCATTTACCTGGATATCAGTTTTGTGGCCCAGGAACAAAACTTGAGAAACGATTACTTAGAGGTGATCGTGGTATTAATAAATTGGATCAGGCGTGTATGTATCACGATATAGCTTATACTAACAACGATATAAACGTTCGACATAAAGCAGATCTCGAACTATTAAATATGGCTAAAAGAAGATTAAAAGCTAAAGATACTAAAAGAGGTGAAAAAGTAGCATCTTGGATTGTTAAAAATGCAATGAAAGCAAAACTTAAAACCGGTGCTGGTGTAAAATCTTTTATGAGGATTGTGAAAAAAATTCAATCTCAGGCGAAGAAATTAAATTGTAAAGACAATCAATCTACAATAAAATATGCACATTCTGCTGCGAAAAAACTTTTAAGTAATAAGAAAGGAATACGATTGCCTCGAGTTATTCCTGTTCCAAAGACCGGTGGAATTTTACCTCTGATTCCAATTTTTGCCGGATTGTCTGCCTTGGGTTCATTAGCTGGAGGGGCAGCTGGTATAGCTAAAGCAGTAAATGATTACAAAGTGGGTCAAAAAAATCTTGAGGAGTCTAAACGACACCATAAAATGATGGAATCTGTTGCTCTTGGAAAAGGATTATATCTTAAATCTTATAAAAAAGGAAAAGGTTTATATTTGACACCTTCAAAAAACTAATTGATCGACTACCCAATCGAGCCCTCACTAATTTAGACATTTTAAAATATGCTATTGGAATTCCTTATTTTAGAGGAGTTTTTATGAGAGATACATTACCTTCAAAGCCAAGGAAGATTGAATGTGCGATATTAAATTTGGATACTTCTCATAAGACTGGAACACATTGGGTAGCATATGTAAAACAAGGAAATTATTGTGAATATTATAACAGTTTTGGTAACCTGAAACCACCTACAGAATTAATCAATTATTTAAGAGATTGTCATATTTACTATAATTTTATCCAAGAACAAAAATTTAGCACTGTAAATTGTGGACACCTTTGTTTAAATTTTTTAAAAAAATTTTGGAAAAATAATAATGTATATAAATCTTGAAATAAAAAAAAATATCAGAAGAACAATGTCTTTCACTGTGTCAATAACTGGGAGAGGCTCCTGTTTGACGACTAACTACTCACCTACCCTTGAATTACCAGGAGATTATGAATGCGGACTTTTATGCTTTTCTACCTTCAATTCAATTCCTAATGTAGACAAGAGGAATAACAAGTTCTATTACGGAGAAAATGAGATTATCGAAGTTCCAGAAGGCTCCTATGAGTTGCAAGACTTATGTGATTATTTAAAAACTAACATAAAAGGCACTACATTGAATATTAGTTGTAACAATAATACTCTCAAAACCAAAATTTTTTGTTCTAAGGATGTTCATTTTAACAAAAATGATTCTCTTGGTAAAATATTAGGATTTGGTATGGAATCACTAAAAGCTAATATAAATAACGAGAGTCAGTATCCAGTAAGCATTTTGTCAACAACTATTGTACGCATTGAATGTGATGTAGTAAGCGGATCATTTGTGAACGGCAAATCAAGTCACATTATTTATGAATTCGTGCCTAACGTACCACCAGGTTATCGAATAATTGAAATACCTGCGAACTTAATTTATTTCCCAGTCAATCAAAATTCAATTAGTTCTTTAACTATAAGACTTTTGGACGGTGAAAATAAAGAGATCAATTTACGTGGAGAAGAAGTACAAATATATTTACATTTTAAAAAGAAATGCTAATTTTTCATAAAAACCTGTGTACAGCTCCTAAGCGAGTCAGTTCTACAAAAACACTTAAAAAAGTAAGACCCATACAGTCGAGAAAGAAATTAACGAACAAAAATAAAGCATTCCTAAAATTAATTGGTTTGTTATGATGAGTATATTAAATGTATCCCAATCAACTGTGCATGACAACAGTGTTGAAAGTTTTGAATTTCATTCTTACAAGCCGTATGTGACAAGTTTCAACAAGAATGATGAAATACGTATACCAATAAATCAACAAGACTTATACATATTGCCCTCACAAAGCACGTTGTATGTTGAAGGCAAAGTTGATGTGTACAAGACTACTGCTACTAATCCTAAGGAAAAAGTTTCAAATGTTAATTTCATAAACAATCCGATATTGTTTTTATTTCAAGATATCAGGTACGAATTAAATGGGGTAGAAATAGACAAAATAAAAAATGCTGGTATTACTACAACGATGAAATCCTATCTTTCCTTATGTGAAAATGAATCAAAAAGTGCTCGTGTTTGGGGATGGGCAACTAATGGGACTGTGAATGATGGCACATTTTCTGTTTCTATCCCACTGAATAAAGTGTTGGGGTTTGCAGAAGACTATGAAAAAATTATATTGAACTGTAAACATGAGTTAGTGATCTTGAGGAATAATACAAATATCAATGCCTTGAAATTAAATAAAGGAGAAGTTGTGGAAGATATAAACATCACCAAAATTGTATGGCGAGTACCTCACGTGAGGGTTTCTGATCGAGAACGAATAAATCTGCTTAAACTCTTAGAAAAAGATCGTCCTATTACATTAGCATTTCGAAACTGGGACCTTTACGAATATCCGCTTTTACCTAAAACTCGGAAACACACTTGGTCAATTAAAACTTCCTCTCAGGTAGAAAAACCACGGTTTGTAATAATCGGCTTTCAAACAAATCGAAAACATGAAGCAAATGAATCTATGGCTGAGTTCGATCATTGCAATATACGAGATATAAGAGTATTCCTAAATTCTGATTATTACCCTTATGAGGGATTGAACATCAGTTTTTCGGAAGGGAGATTTTCTTTATTATACGAACAATATGCAAAATTTCAACAGTCTTATTACGGACGTCGACCAGAACCTTTGATGAGTTTAAAAGAATTTAAAGACATTGCTCCTATGTTTGTTGTGGATTGTTCAAGACAGAAAGAAAGTTTAAAAGGATCTATAGACGTCCGAGTTGAAATTGAAGCGGATCAAGAAATACCCGATCAGACAGCAGCGTATTGTCTTATTTTGAACGATTGCATATTCGAATATAAACCTTTAAGCAGCATTGTTAAAAAATTATCATGAACACTGATACAGTTATTTTAGATCTACAAGGATTTAAAAATAAAAATAATGAATTTATTGTTAAAGAGCTAGTTATTGGTACGGCTGTACATACTCAAACCTTTTTAATAAAATCACCATACTCTTATTCAACTCTAACACCTGAAGAAAGAAAACATGTTGGGTGGATAGAACGTAATCGAGGGATACGCTGGTCTGAAGGTCATGTTAACTATATAGAATTCAAAAGAATTATAAAAACTTATCTTAAAGATCGACACGTACTAGTTAAAGGTCAAGAAAAAGTGAAGTGGATGCAAGATTTATGTGGACATGAAAACATTTTAGATTTATCTGAAAAAGGTGTACCTAATTTAAAATCATTGTCCGAAATTTACTGTAACGATATTTCTCAACATAATTGTTTTAACCATGTAAAATATTGTGCTCTACGAAATGTTTTATGTATTAGAAAGTGGTGTGTCGACAATAATATTGATCTTTAATTTTAATAAAAATATTTTATTTAAATTATGTTTTATTTAAATAACAGGGTAAATTTAAAAATGCATTTTAGAATATTCCATTTATTTAACATTTAACACATTTAAATTTATTAAATTATTTTGTTATCTGCTAGGTATCAATTAAATCAAGGATATTTAACACAACAGCTAACACAATTTTTTAAATATAAAGTACAATAAACTTACTATGCGAAGATATATTGGTTCAAAGTAACGAAATAAATTGATAAAGTTTTGAAAATTATTAACATGTAATAAGTTCTATTTTAAAAACAACTTGTATAACTGTAACCACATATTTTTTTTGAAATATTGCTAATTATCCTTTCAGTTTGGTCCATTATTTCATCACCAACATTTTTCACTACGTATTGAGCACTTAATAAAATATTATAGTCATCTTGCACACAGTCACTAATTCGTTGCGATGAGTCCAAATCCACAACTTGAATTTTGATAAGTCGAATTCCTTTCTTAGGCGCACTATTAATGACAAACGAATGTGTTGGGCTATACTGTTTTGAAGATTTTGATACACTGCTCTTCCGTTTGCACTTCAATTTATGAATCTTCTTAGTTGGTTTTGTGATATTTTCTGTAAGATTATTTGTCCTTAAAAAGTACTCCGTAAACCCTTCCAATGGATTTTGCCCGCATGGTAAATCAGGATATTCCTGGGGATCCACGATAGTGCACTCATCATCTGATATGTTAGGAGAATTTTCATCGTTCGTCGTGTTCTGTAACAAAAGAAATAGTTCATTAATAACAAAGCCCCGCAACAAACTAGAATATTAGGTATACAATGTATTTATTCTTCGAGATAAGGTTACTTACAGTTGTCATGTTAAATATCCTCCGATTATTGAGCCTGAAAATGTTTAAGCACGTCCGGTGTCACACCAGAATGTAGTCGTAATAAAATTAAATGTGAATTAAATTCAATAATTGCAACACGTCTATCGAGTTTGTAGGTCATGCAATTTGATACAATGTAAACAAGAAATTATTCGAGTTAGGACTTGTTCGCAATGGAGCTTGTGTTATTATTGAATAAAAATGTGTACGTAGGTACTATCAACAACAACTGAGCTTATCTATAATTAATACTTATTTTAGTACTTTAATTTATCATGTACTTATGTCTGATATGAAATTTAAGAGGAATCTATGATTTTTGAAATGTTCACTAAAACAATATTAAATTATTAAGTAACCACCGCCATCATCCTTGGCTTTGCAAATGGGTTATATGGTTAAGGTCTTAAAGGAATGAAACAAATAAAATTTGTTTTTCTCTTTTATTTAAATTTAATTATTAATGTACCTTCATATGTTCTGAATACAATTACATATATTTTATTAATCTTAATAATTAGTTAAACACATTCTTTTCTTTACAAATATATTAGCACTAAGTATATTTATTTTTTAAAACACAAACAATATTCCACGCGCCGTTACAAAGGTTCGAACTAAAATATATATTTATATGCTATACTATAACGATTTATATCTAGAGCTACTTGTAAATAAATAAATAAACTAAAAATTGAATATAATTGTGTTTCCCCAAGCTGTAGTAGAAATTTTGTCTCTGGATATTAATCGTTTATCGTCATCATTACTCAGCGCTATTTTATTTACTGCACATGTGAAAATTTCGTGTTTGATTGTTTTAAATAATATATTAGTTTTACGTATAATATCATCCTTAAAAAGCGTATTTTCATAATCCACAACATCTAATTGACGGATGATATTTTTTTGCACTCCTTTGGCTCTTTTAATTGTACTGTCTATAGTTTTAATGCAATATAGCTTAGAACGAAGCCCAACAAATTCAGTTATTAATTTTCCTCCTAATTCATCTTTAAATAAACCAGGAACTTTTTTGTTCTGAATCGGTAAATGAAATACGTTTCCTGTTGGAAAATTACTTGTATCAAAGTAAGATAAGAAGTTTTCCTTCAAGTCTTTATAAAAATCATGTGTTTGTATGTAATAAACAAAACTATCAGTGTCTGTATAACACATTGTTACATTGGTGTTATAGTACGGTTTAATAACTGAATAGTGGAAGTCATACATATGACTTTTTGATAGTTCGAGAACAGTAAATCCTATGTAAATTGGTTTATTCAACAAAACCTGTTCAGGTTTTAATTGCACTGCAACTAAATTTTCAGTAAAAACAGTTGCGCTATGGAAATTTGGTCGCGCTATAAGCTGTTGAGCGCTTTTTCTCTTTTTTGTAACATTTTTATTATCTGACCACTGCTTAACCAAGTCAACTTTTACGCGTTTTTCATTATTTTCTAAAGTTTTTCCAAATACACTGTTATTTAAAAGCTTAAAAAAGTCTTGCTCAAAAGTAGAAGAACTTTTTTGTCTTAAACTAGTATTTAAATCAATGTATTCTTTTAAATACGGTCTCTGTCTGAAAGTAATAACCCTATGTATATTTTTTAAAACCAACCCATGTTTTAGACATGTTTTTAGATGTACATAATGTATTACGTACTTAAATTTGTCATATAAATTAGGAACAAGTTTACTGTTTTTTCCCCCCGGATTAATACACTTTTCAGGACAAAACGGTAAGTCATTGTGCAATTTGTGTAAATACTTAGGATATTGAAGATCGACTTCAAGTATAAAACCGAACTCGGCATTTTCCGGAATTGCATTCACATCCAAGTTATCTATTTCATATTGTTTTAAAAACCTAAAATCTGATAAAGGTAAGTATTGACACATACTATGGCCATATAAATTGTTACAATCTATATATGCTAAAAAAGAGCTAGGTTTTGAGCGATCATAATCTGATAAAAAATAATTGTTTGCTTTCGCATATCTATGTGTACAAATACATAAGCCACCTTTTACATTATCCTGTAACATGCGTATCATAGACAGATCACTGATTAACTCGAGTTGTACGCTAGTAATTAACAACATCGCATCAAAGGATAAGGACGGCGTTGTTAAATAATGAGCAGGGTCGAGCTGATAATGCTTTTTACATGTACGCCTAAAGTTTTCAAAAATATCAGTTAATAACAGTACATCGGTTTTTAAATACAAATCCGTGTAATTTCCTAGATCAGAAATTTTAAATGTTGCCCAAATCAACTGTGCATGTTGATAATCTTCTATGGTTATCTCTTGGCCCGTTAGTGAACTATGAAAACATTCCTTTTTAGGTAAAGATTTTTCTTGATAACGCTCCCAAGAATCCATATATTCATATGGATAAATTCCTTTGCGAGTCAATAACTTAAATTTTTTTTCATTAGGGTAAAAACTCTTTAAATGCTCGAATTGTTCTGTTTTTAAAGTATCAGCCAATTGGCTTAAGCTGGTTCCTAAGAATTTGAATGAGTCAACAAACCGAAGTTGAAAACACTGATTATTTGAAACTGGTACGAATTTAGTAAATGAAATATAATTCTCCTTTGTTTTAGGAATTATTTTTATATCACCAGGTACTTCACCTAAAGCTTTAATAAATAAATGGCAATCGTAGCCAGCTAAATTATGGAAAAATATTGGTACAAACGAAGGGCGTTTAAATTGTAAATTACATTGTGGATGTGCCGGCCCACGGTAAATTCCACTTAAATGATTGTGATCACGAACTCTATCAGAAAAAACAAAATTGTGACAGATATGACAGAAAACAGAGTTATTAAAATTTGTTTTGTCTTCCTCGGTAAATATCATGGGAGTATTTTCACTTAGTTTTTCATATATTTTTTGGACCTCTTTTATTATACATTCGACAAAACGTTCAACGCAATCCGGTCCGCGGTGAGTAACAAGACGGTTGTAGCTAGGATCATCACAGCAAACGATATAATAGGCAAACGCAACAGGCACATGATGATTTAAAATGTTAGTATTGGAACCGGTCAAACCGTTGGTATCGGAATTAGTTTGCAGCATTGATTCAAAATCTGCATAGATACAAAACGGTACGTTTTGTTTGCGATCAAAATTTTTGAATTGAAGTATCGAACCTTCATCTGGCAACACAGTTACTACACCGCTACACAAATGATTATCAACTTCCTCAGGGCTATTGAAAGATAAAAGACAAAAATCACAGAAATACATTTTTCCATGATGAGCAGTTATTTGACTTCTAAAAAGACGGGAACAATCTTTTATCAAACAATAGTGAGCAGTATCACAATTTTCTAACAACAACAAATGTATAATTTTAATATTACATTTATTATCAATATCTGATTTATATAAGGGACCGATTATAACTTTGTTATTTTTCAGTCCATAAATTATTAGTTTTATTTTTGGATTATTATTTTCAAACATCTTTATATCTTGAAAGGTAACAGGAAAGCGCATTCCAGAAGTATTTAATACTTCACGATAATTAGGGTATGATGAAACCCTTTCCGGGTGACTCTTTGCTGGATATAGAGCTGCAGTCACGCACCATAAAAAACAGCACTGATCTTTATTAACGATGTTTAGACATGCTTTTTTTAATTGAATTGATTTAGGCAGCGGGATAAAACTCGATCCTCTCAATGGTTGATATTTGTTAAGATTAACCTCAATGTACAAATTATTCAAAAATGTCCATCCGCTATCGCGATGTTCAAAGTCCTCAAGACTTTTTTTAAAACCATTTATTAACTCATTATATAAGTTCTCAAAGTCATAATTAGAATACAATATTTTATTTTTCGTTCCAAACGATTTAATCTCTTGGGAATTATCTTTAAATTGTAAAAAAGTTGCAAATAGTTCGAAATTTACTTTAGCACATATATGTGTACTAAGAAATTCGTCTAAAAGTGAATTTAATTTTTCACGTATTTCATGTAAAAATCTATCTACTGATGATTGTTGTAAGTCATTTGTAGCTATTATCTTATATGTTATTATACGATTTCGAAATGCGGATGTTACGATTTCTACACCTTCGCTATGTGTTATTGAGTGAACATTATGCTTGTGCATATTACTTCTCAAGTGTCCCACCCATGATTTACTTTCGACAGATAAATTACACTGAGTACAAAACGGCATTTTATTTAATATATTATCAGATCTATAATAACACTATAACGATGTACCTACCTACCTACTAAAATGAGAAATATTAAAAAATTATAGATTAAAAACTTTTTATATCTATTATATTATAAAATAACTTATAAATGTTATAATATATATTATTAATTAATTTTGTCCAAGTAGTGCACGGGTTCACTGTCCTCGAACACCGCCCAAGACTTGCCGAGGTAAGCTTGCAGCCCCTCCCAAGATGGTGATGAGTCGTCGCACTGCAGCTTGACGCTCAGCAGTGCCTTCTTGTACCGCACATCGATTGGCGTGGAGATGTAGTCCTTTGTTTTGTAGATTTTTAAGTCTACAAAAAATTCGCCTGAGGCTGCTGCTGTTCGGCGAGACGTCCCAGTTGACACTCGTGTGGTGAAACTGGACGTGCTGCCACCACTGTTCTTAGGAGCAGTCTTCGCTGCTTCCTCCGACTGCAGGATACTGTACAAGTCGCGTTTCTTAGTAGGTCTGAAACAAAATATAAAACGTTCAATTAAAAACATGATAATTTAATTGCAAAGGAGTAAACAGTTTAATTTTAGTGATAACTACACTAGGTATATCTACAGACACCTATCAACTTGCCAACACTAGACAACTAAGGCCTGTTGTTATGGATACCGGATGATGGACGAATATATTATTTAGTAGATAAAAAGATATAAATATTTAGAATATAATATACATATAAAAATCCAAATCTCTCGAGATAGTGACGCCTCGAGATCAGCGTACAGACCACTAGATCACGAAGGTCGTCGAATAATTAAAATTAAAATAGTCTATAAGATATTTTTTTAATTATCTACCTGCGAGACGTGATAATTTCGAATGGGGCTGGAGAAGGAGAAGCTTCTCGGTTGGTTGTAGCGACGGCTTTGCGTTTGCCTGCTGCACTCGACTTTGCTTTTCTTTTTGTTCCTTGAGAGAGAACGGAAGGAGCCTCGAACTCGGAGTCAGACCTGTGGAATATAAGATTCAATTAGACTTGTACCCATACTAACGTTCAACGTTTACGAAGTTATGTTCGAAGATACGTACGGAGAATAGACTTGACAGCTCTATCGCATAGATATGGAAATGCGTGAGCGCGACTGAGCTAAAGTTCGTTTCTTCGTACGTAACTGCGAGTACGTAAAAAAAAATCTTGAAACAAAAAAGTACTTACGTACATTTTTAGAGATGATGATGACGTCGTCGTCGTAATGTAAAACAATTAGAGAATGGGTGACTAACCCAATCGAATTGATGAAAATAATAAATTAAAATTTCTTCGGTGTCGGGTTTTTATGTAGAAAGAACTGCTATTGTCATCAAAAACACATAAAACGGTCAAGCGCGAAATAAAATATTAAAATAATTTTAATGACTTAAATTTGATTAAGTTACTAATAAAACTATCAATCCAACCCACTTGCTGTAGTGGTGCGTGTGTTTGTCTTAAATACCAGGGTCCTGGGTTCATTTCCCGATCAGAACAATTTAGGTAACAACCTTTTCTTAATTATCTAGGGTCTAGGTGTGCTAAGCGACGTCCACAGCAAAAAGAAAACGTAGTTTAGTATCTCGTATCACAGGAATGTGTATTCCTTATTATGAGGTCAAAACTATCAGTGTGTTGTCAGGTGCATAATTTATTTAGATGTCTCAATCATAGATAATGTACTTACTAAATTACATCTGAATTTGTTCAATCGAATCCACAAACTATGATCCCTACGTAAAACATAATATAATCTTTTATTTGTTTTGATCTATTTATAGAATTAACTAATATGTACAACATGAGTGCAATAAAGAAATTGAATTTGAATTTAATTAAAGTTTTAATCTATGTATATACCTTTAATGCAGAAAACTTTATTAGTTTCATATGAATAATAAATAATAATTTGAACAAACAAAACCAGGTACAATTATTATACTTCATAATTTTCTATGTCATTGCTTATTACAATTGACAAATAAATCATGTAACACTATTGGTCTACAACTTTCATTCTTATTAATAGAGAAATAACGATGATTATATGTTGAATGTGTGTTGTTAATTAGTTTGTTTCGAGTTTTCAACACATGTTTTGGTATTATTTTATAAAATGTTCCATAACAAAACACTCATATCCGCTATTGGGAAATTGCTGTATAGACAATTTAAATGTTTAGTGATGTTCTATTAACGTTGTAAATTATCAATGTTTGCGTTAATGCAATATTAATAACAGCACGTACACATTCTTGTTGATTCAAATAAATATTTTCGATTGGAATTATTAATAACACACACATACACACAGTCACCACTTGAATATTTGTTGTTTTTTGATTATTTATTAGATTACGTTTTGATGGTCGTATAATAAATTTTTTTATTACCAATCAATTACCAATACTTTACAATAATACAAACTACACACTAAGAATATTACTCAATGTTTCAATACATGAATAATTGTAAGTGATTAAATTATAATATGTCAGGTGCCTTTCAAAATAGCTAATAAAGCTTAATTAACATTAGCTATAACCGTTGTTTCAATAACGCTCACGGTAACAGACCACATTTACCTCATCTCTAACATAGTCTAAGAGCTAAATTATAGTAACCCATGGCAAAACATTCTTTGGAATATTTTAGCTTTATTTAAGACGAAAGTTTTACAATAAGGAATTTAGTTAGCTACATTTTATAATGTTAACTATTATGTAACTGTAGAAACATACATAGAGTAAAATCATTTTTACTTGGTTTTATCAAGACTAAAATATGTTTGCTATATTACATTAAGATATACATTTGTACATAAATTTATTTTTTAATTAGATAATGTATTGAATGATTCTTCTAGATTGTATAGGTATCTTACATTATTATTTTACAGTGTGACTAGATTTTTTTTAGCTTAACTATTTAATTACATTTGTTTTGCAAATTTATTTATTTAAAATAGATAAAATGTATTTGAAATAAAAAAAAATTGCATCAAAAATGTATTCCCATGACAAAAAAGTAAATTACTCTATCATACTCTTTAGACATGATAGTCCGCGTCATGTTAAGTTTTCGTGGGTATTGGTGACTATCATCTTATGATCACCACGAGGTCGGTGATTTAACTTTGCTTTTGAAATACAGTGAATTAGTAGACGAATAGATTTTAATTTCAATAAAGTTACGGCTCTAGGACTAATTACATTCATATTTGCAACATCAGCTATTTGCTGCGTCGCCAACTTGCTACGTTCGGCTCGGTCATTTTGCACCATTTACAGATAAGTGGTTATGAGTGTTCCGTAAAACCACATGGCACGTTGCATTGCCTACATGTGATTGATAATGACTATAATTTTCATGAAGTAAGTGCTTAAACCTGAACTAAAATGTGAAGACGCTAACCATGTAAGTAAACTATTGAAATAGTTGGTTTTTATTTTGGTACATTAATTAAATAATTGATTTTCATATATGCAAATAGTTACATTAGCGACAAAAACTTAAAAATATAGTAAAATAAAAAAATTGTAAAATCATTATGAACCAAGTATACTTATATATTTTTTTCATAATTTTATGAGTTAATAATTGCTATAAGTTTATCTTTCTTAACAATTTATTCAAAGTAAGTAAATAAATAATGTCAAAATACAAAAATAATAAAATTATTTTTCATATTCAAAAATGAAATAGTTGTCTTAAAATCAAATACTTTTGAGGAAGTATTTGTTAGCCGAGGTAAAATGATAATGTAGGCTACAATATATTGCTAATGGAATATATTGTACCTGAGGTATTGTGGTAAGGTTTTGCAAAAAAAAGGTAATCTTTATTAAAAAAAGGTAAGTTAGATATTTGAGAGTATTTCGTTCTTTAGATAGCTAGAAAATTTGTTTCTTTCATTCTTGATGTAGGTAGATAGGAGTCTATTCGGTGCGTGATCTTACCCACGGGCTCGCAGGAAGTTACTTACCACGGGGCTTCCAGCCGAATAGTTTAGGTATAGGTAGTCTGTTCAGTGCGTGATCTTACCCACGGGCTCGCAGGAAGTTACTTACCATGGGGCTTCCAACTGAACAGTTTAGGAGTCTATTCGGTGCGAGATCTTACCCACGGGCTCGAAGGAAGTTACTTACCACGGGGCTTCCAGCCGAATAGTTTAGGTAGTCTGTTCAGTGCGTGATCTTACCCACGGGCTCGCAGGAAGTTACTTATCATGGGGCTTCCAGCTGAACAGTTTAGGAGTGTATTCGGTGCGAGATCTTACCCACGGGCTCGCAGGAAGTTACTTACCTCGGGGCTTCCAGCTGAATAGTTTAGGTAATCTGTTCAGTGCGTGATCTTACCCACGGGCTCGCAGGAAGTTACTTATCATGGGGCTTCCAGCTGAACAGTTTAGGAGTCTATTCGGTGCGAGATCTTACCCACGGGCTCGCAGGAAGTTACTTACCACGGGGCTTCCACCCGAATAGTTTAGGTAGTCTGTTCAGTGCGTGATCTTACCCACGGGCTCGCAGGAAGTTACTTATCATGGGGCTTCCAGCTGAACAGTTTAGGAGTATATTCGGTGCGAGATCTTACCCACGGGCTCGCGGGAAGTTATTTACCAAATCAAACCGTAATAACAACTTTCGGTAAACAGAACCTGTTATAATGATAAATAGTTTTGAATATTGGGTATTGTACCCCTCGCGGGCGAGGGGAGGGGTACAATGCCCAATATTCCCCTACTGATGTAGACCAGGGATATAAGATATCCAAATGCCATGCCAAATTTCATTGAAATCGATCCAGCCATTTCGGAGATTATCCCGTACAAACAGAGAGAGAAACAAAAAATTTAAAAAATAAATTTTTCGGTACTTGGTTTTAAGCATTTTTTTTCTATGTGCAGTCATTGTCCTCTACAGATTTATTATACGTATATAAGATATTATATACCTCTAAATATTAACAAAATTAAATGCACTTTAAATTTATTTTCTCAATCGTCTGGTAACTATATTTCAATATGTTTGTAACATTTGAAACTTCGTGAATTTACTAAAAACATGCTCAGGTACCTGTCCGCTATATTGACATCCTTTATCGTCGGTTGTTCAGCCAACCGGTTGACATTTTAGTTCTCTGGCAGACAGGCAAAATGTTAACAACTGAAGTCTACAACAACGACAAATATTTATTTATTAACCTTGGTAATATAAATATGCCCACTGATTTTGAATAAATAACTGAAGCACAGTTGATTATGAATGTCACTTGCCTCACACTGTGCCCGGTGCATGGCAACAAGTTCACCAGCTGCTACATAGGCAAAATATCAAAAATTTGGATTTTTAACATCTCTGCATACCGCGCGTAAAGAGGAATATGTTTTAAGTAACATGAATATAACATAACGTATCATCGCACATGTATCGCCAAGGGGATCCTTTTTTTTGGCATAACGTTTTTAGTCATAATATACTTTGGTATATGTATTTGGCATAATGTTGTTTGGCATAATAAAACTAAAGCATAATTTTCTTTTGGTGCAATATTTATTTCGCATAATTGACGACATTTTAAAATTTTAAGGTGTATATTTTATTATTGTAAATAAAACTAGATAAAAAATTAAGAGACACGTATTTTATGATTCTTCAAAATATCGACATTTTTATTCATCTTTTTAAGTTTAAAGATCACTTCATTCTAAAATGTCGTAGGCGCCAAATAACGTCATTTATACATAGCGTTTTCCTGTTTTGCTTTTGCCTATGTTTAAAAAAAAGTCACTGACGTTGACGTTTGACTTTTAACCGTCAAAGTGATTAAAACTTTGTTTGAAACTTATCAATTTGCTTGAGAATTTTAGTTCATTTTACTTTGATATTTTTGTTACACCATGAAAGAGAGCGCAGGATTTACTTTTTTTCCTGTTTCGAATTTGGCAAGGGGGAATCATTATTCCTCCGTATGTATGAAGTCACGCGTACGATTTTAGTTTTTTCAGTTTTTCTCGAAAACAAGGTATACAACAAAAAAAATATTTCAAAGTTTTTTAGGGTTTATATAGCAAAATGTAGAAATTGTTTTTATTTTAAGGTGTATAAAAAATGAAATGTTGTCAATTATAATTTAGACTAATGTAATTATCCATAATATTATTCCGGATAATGGTTTACTGCATAATGTAAAGTCATTGAGAGCGTGCCGTGGCAGCGGCCGGAGATGCGCCAGAATCGATTTTTTTTATTAATAATTATTTCCAAAATTTTATGCGAATATTTAATTATGCCTTAAGATGGTTATGCCACTTGCAATTATGCATAAAATTTAATGCAAAAATTAATTATGCGTAAGTATATTTAGTGCAGATTCCATTATGCCAATTCAAATTATGCTTGAAATTTTTATGCAAACAGATAGGGAACCATCGCCAAAGAGGAAGGCCGAGGTGCTTAAACCCCCATTTTGCCTGATATAAAAAAGGTAAGTTAGCCTTTCACTGTCTCTGTTATTTATTTCCTGTACATCCTAAGGTTGCATGGAATGGAAGAGATGGCTCTTAGCGATAAGCCCGCCCAATGTGCAACATTTGTATTTCTTTGACTATTTTTGGATGAAGTATACCCGCCTTTCTGGAGTTCGGGGTTCGATTCCCAATGGGGGCAGAAGTTTTTCGGCTCGGTTTGGTTGATGGTAGGGCTTCTAAGCCCGCCTGGCTAGATACCACCGGCTTACCTAAATTAGTCACCATAATAACAATATTTTAAGCATTGTTGTGTTCCGGCAATCAGAGGTAAGATGGAGGATGGAGGTGAAGCTCGCTTCCACCTTCGGCCTTATCGTCACTTACCATCAGGTGAGAAGGCTAAGAGCTTACCTGTCATATGTAAAAAAGGGCTTATAATTTAGATTGTTAGCAAATTTGTGTTCTATTTCATTGCACGCATTTGTATTGTTAAGGACGAACTTAAAGCCTTAATGACTGTTCTAAATTCAATGGTTCCGAGATTTAACTTGTTCTGATTATTTCCAGGTGAGAACACGCCTTTTAAATTGGACCTTTAAGTATATTTTATACGGTACAGAAGCTTTTCCGAAAATGTAAATAAGGGAAAAGTACATTTTTACATATTTATTTTGCTTAAACGTGCTTCACGTGTACATGTGATGTAATATTTAGGGCCCACGCTGACATGACACAAGCTCGTCTGAAAATAAGATGTTCAATTTTGTGACACATGTCGAATACTGATTAGTTATTATTAGGTATCTGAGAGCTGTTATAGGTATCGTGTTATAAATTAATTCATAACTTGAATTACTTAAAAGTTAATGTAGGTTTTTATAGGTCAGAGAGGCTAAATTAAAATACGGAATTATGACGACAAAAAGTATATTCTCAATACTTTCACTAGGAAGCTAATACGACTGACTCCTAGCACAGCAGAATCGATAATAATACTGGAAGTGATTTGAATCGGGTGAAGCGTGAGAATGAACGAATGATTGGCAATCGAATGAACTTATGATTGTGAATAATCAATTGAATAACTTCATTATTCTTTAATCATTTAACACTGTTTAATTACAATAAAAAACACTATTTATATTAAATGATTAATTTTTGCAAAGCAAAACAAACGTTAAATCCAACAGTTAACGATATATTATTATATTGTTACACACAACAGAGGAAGTCATAGTAAAATGGGTAACATAGTTTGAAATTTACTCGAATATTGTACATACGGAACGGCCTACATGCCCATCGGAAAAGATGTTTAACATACATATTATGATATCTTCAACAAAGGGCGAACTTGCTACACCGAAACCAGTGTATGACAAGCATATTCATAGTATGTATGCCGTACGTAACTTTTGATTAAAACTTGATTCAACACGACTATACTTCGGTATCTGGGGGCACGGCTACTGCCCACGCCAAGTCGAACATACCTCCAGCCCAGTCGAGCAAAAAAAGGCACGACCGTGTAACATCGTTTTGTCGAATCCATTAAGGCCATTTTCAACACCCTGCTGTGGAAAAAGCTAGAAGTCTAAATTTTCACTAACCAAAAGGGTATCACAAAATTATATTACCAACATTAAACTAGAACAAGTCAGTAGCTTAAGAATTAGAGCAAGTCAAAGTTCTCACTTAATTTTTTCACTCACTCTGAGAAAAGCCCACTGAGACAGTGGGCTTTGAAAAAACCGGCAGCTGAAGCACAAGAAACAATACCCGAATGGAAAAAAGGAACTACAAAAACATAACATCTAAAACACTACTTTTTACGGCAAAAAAACCGCGTTGCGAGACTTGCTAATTTTTTACATATTATGTGTTTGATAGGTTTTGGATTATAGATGTACAAGTTCACAACTTTATCACTAACATAATAATTAATACTTATACCTGAGTGTGTAAATGAATTGCGCAGTAGGTTGGTTCTTCAGAACCGACAAAACATCATTCCTTTGTATACGGTCTCAGCCCACCTATTGTATGTACAGACTCCGGTATTACTGATAACAAAGTAAATTGCTGATCCCCCAACAAAAGCGCAATGACTAAACTATACCTAACCTTCTTATATTCTGGAGAATTTCCCTCGGAATATTCCGCTGGTCATTAAAGATTAAAAGCATAAATATTTTACATTCTTAATGTCGCGAAGATTTTGAACAATGTTCAACGTTTGGAATTTTAAAGCAAATTCATGATCAATTACACTTAGGCGAAGAAAAACAAAGCCAAATCAAAATGATCTTTTTTCATTGTATCTACAAAATACTGTACACAATATTACGGTATAAACAAAAAAAAATATGAAGCTGATGGGTATGTACAGGCTGTTCATCCTAACTTCAAATAGGACATTTGGTAAACTATCTTGGCTACTTTTTATTCTATCTATCTATCAGCCTATTGTCGTCCACAGCTGGATATATGCCTCTCCCACTGATCTCCACAACTCGCGGTCCTGCGACGCCCGCATCCAGCGACTTCCTGCGGCCATAGCCAGATCGTCGGTACTTTTTATTAAAAAAGCATAATATAAAATCAACTGATATCTAGATTCAAAAGGTTTTAGTCTGTAACAACGTTTTTCAATAAAGATTGAGACTTTGATATTATATTATTTTTAAATTAGTGATTTCGTTAAAAAGTAGTGCAAAGATTGTTTATCAAATAGGACAAGTTAGAATGAACAGACTTGAAAGATGTATGGGTTGTATGAATGGGAAGATAGTATGAGAGTGTATGTTTGGCGATTTCGGATACTTTTATCAGATGAGAGGTGAAAGATTTCTATTATGAATTTTTTAACCGTCTCTCTGGTCTAATGGTTCAACCCACCGGGTGTTGATCGGGAGGTCCGGGTTCGATTCTCCATGGGGGCAGAAGTTTTTCTGCTCGGTTTGGTTGGTGGTAGGGCTTTTTAGCCCGCCTGGCCAGCTACCACCGGCTTACCTAAATTTGTCACCTCAAAAAAAATGTTTAAAGCATTTATTTATTTATTATTTTATTTAACAATTTATTGTACACAAAATACAGAACAGGAGAACATTAAAATACAAAAGTACAAAAGCTAGGGCTTATTTCTAATAGAAATGTCTAACAACCCACCGGCTATAGGAGAAATGCTGACAAATAAAAGCTGAGTCGTCATAGTTGAATTGTTGTGTTCCGGCAATCCTCAGTTGTTGAGGACTACAGGTAAAGCTCGTTTCCACCTTCGGCCTTATCGTCACTTACCATCAGGTGAGATGAAGGCCAAGAGCTTACCTGACATATGAAAAAGAAAACATGTGTAAATGATCCACATTAGATTAATTGAATACAATATCAAAAAAACACTATGGAGGTACAGTACAGTTACAGTACGGTCACAACTAAAGTCCATTCATACTATTTCATACTTTATGAACTAAAATAAATTGCTTGCAGAAAATCATTCACAAATGTATTGAACCTTAATTACGAGGACTTAAAGTTAAAATTTACTTGAGACAGTTTATGTCCATGTTTTGTGTGACGTGCAAACTATTTTAGTTTTTATTATTAATTCAGTAGTGGAAGAGAGACGCGGCTATTTACCGTGTATATGGCGTCCCGCTTTTACGACGGTGTTAGGCAACAAATCAGAAAAGGAAATAAAGTTAAGTAAAAAGTTGCACAAAGTCCTAAGCTCACCTAAATTAATTAACAAAAGTCATTATTGCACTGGCAACGTGATTAATTCAAGCACATTGTAGTTCATTTAGCTGCACCCCATTTGGGCAGAACCGCGCTATTAGCAAGTTTTAACGAGACATTTAGACCTCGTATAAATTCCTGAGTACAGTTACGTGCAAAACATACATATACTTTTGACCAGTGTGTTTTATATATTTTGACAGTACATTTGAAGTCAGATGTAGGTGTAACGCTTTTTTTTCTTATATCGAGTGTAAAGAACCTTAAGTTATTGACCATATAACCGCTTACTATCAGGCTATCCGTAACATGTCGGTCGCCTCAAGTAGGTATAAATACCTACTAATTTACATCCAAATATACAAAAAAATACCAAACAAAATGAAGATGAGAATGTAAACATAATGTTATTCATTTCCCCTTGTTTTTCCTTTGTCACTATATAACTTAGAATCCTATGCCCTTTATATACCAAGACCACCTCGTCAGTACCGGCAGATGGGCGCTTGCTGGGAGCTCTCTCTCAGCAAGCTCGACCTCGCCGCTACCCCGAGAGCCACCAAACGAAGACCAAGCCGCCGCTAGCTCGCTCACTGGACCTCCCCCCTCCCGGGGGACCCTGCCAGCTGGGGTCAGGTCTCGCTTGCGGCGTGAAGACACCCGGATACGACACCACGTGGCCTAGGCCACCACCCATCGACCCGCCTGTCTCTGCAGGCGGCGTTGACAGCCAGTGAAACGGGCCAACGCCCGCAACACTTTCCCCCCGGATCCCCTAGGGGACCCGTGAGATGACCTCGAGCTTCCATACCTTGTGTTGTAAGTGGTGCCCGCATTGAGAGGCGTCAACATACGAGCATGCATCCATCAAGGGAAAACTGATATTCATGGACCTCTCCTTCTCTCTCTCTCACTCTGCTGATATAAGTGCCATAATATTTACATAGTGTTTATATAAAAATATCAATTCCATTTAAAACAAACGGATAAAAACTCTAAAATAGTTGTTTTAGTTGAACTAAATACCCACCAATCTTTAAATAACTCTCAACTATTTTATTCCTTTTTTATGTATTTTTTTTTTTTTTTTTTGGTAATTATGCTAGGGTTTGTTATAGCTAGAGAAAGCGGAGCGCTATTTACTACGCTCACACTTTATCAGCTTGTTTTAATGATGAAAATATATGTTTTGCTTTTATGTTTGTTTACTTAAAATGGTTTGATTTTATAATTTACTTGGTATGATTTTATTTTTATTAATAGTATTTTTTTTTTTTTTAATCTTTTATGATTTTAAATATACACGTGGAAGAAGAGAGTGAAAACGTGCGTGTATGTTTATTATAGATATTCATATATCGACATTATAGTATATAAATACTATAATAATAAATACTAAATAAATAATATACTTAAATATATATATATATACATATAAAAACATATTACAACTTTTTACTTCATAAATTATACTTAATAAGTGTATAAATTGAAGATATGTATTATATAGCTTATTTTAAGGGGTTTGGTGATTGTTTCCTTGTTGTTTTATTAAGTTTACTATGTTCCATTGAAATTCTTTAAATTATCTACTATGTATGTTATGTGATCTATAAATGTATTTAATGTGGTCTCTTTTTTAATAATTTCCATAAGGTTAAATGGATCTATGTTATGAAATTGGCAGTATGTGAATAGTTTGTTTCTTGTTTGAGTAAACCGGGGACAGGAAGAATAGAGGTGGTCGAAAGACTGGACAGAAGAAGAGTCGCAAGGGCAGAATGGGTCTGGGGTTATATGGAATCGATATAAGTATTTTTTGCAGTATCCGTGACCAGTAAGGTATTGTGTGATTGCAAATCGAGGAGTAATTTTTGTTAAGAATCTACAAAGGCTCGAGTAGTCGGGTAACAGTGTTTTTGTGTATAAGCAGTTTTCCGGTTTATTGTAATATTTTTCTTTTTCAGCTGTCTGTTCTAACAATTTTATATATTTAACATGGCTTAATGGGAAGTTTTTATAGCTGAGTGTAATGTCAGATGTGGCAGCTTTCTTGGCAGCCTCGTCGGCAATTTCGTTACCGACAATACCGACGTGTGCTTTTACCCATGCGAAGTGTATACTTTGATTTTTTGCGTGTATTTTATAAATATATTCAAAGGTTTTAACTGCTAGTGGACTATGAGTGTTGGGGTTTAGTAACTCTTGCAAGCTGGATAGACTATCAGTTAGGATGTAGGAATCTGTGATGTGATTTTGTTCGACCCATTCGCAGGCGTGTGCTATTGCAAGTTGCTCGGCTTGAAATACTGAGCAACTGTTGTGTAGCCTTTTTTGGATTATGTGCCTCTTGCCGTCGGGCGCGTAAATAGCTATAGCTGCACCGACCCCACCGTCATGCTTACTTCCATCAGTGAAAAGCAGGTGTGTGTTAGTCTGGGATATTTTTATTTTTAATTCTTCTTGAGTCTGTATTTCTAAATATGTGATTGGTTTTCTGTTTGCAGGGTGGAGTAGTTTATCGGGGGGGGACAGTGTTTCAAGACGAAGATCAGGTAAGTGACTTGATGTTTTATTTGATTTTATAATATCTACTTCAGCGACAGCCTTTATTTTGGAAGGTAGTGGTATGAGGTCAGCTAAGGAGATAGCGGCAACGGTGTTGGCTGTTTTAAAGGATCTTATTATCTGAATCGCAAATAATCTTTGTAGAGATATAAATTTCTGTCTAATATATTTATAATTAAGAGCTGAGTACCAAATGTTTGCGGCATAGCATATAATGGGTTCCACCACCTGATGGTATATCGTTCTGATATTTTCAGGGTGGACTCCCCACGTAGCTTTAACAAATATGGACAATTTATTGTGCAGTTTTTTAATTTTCTCTATTGTTGTTTTGCAGTGGTGTATGAAGTTTAGTTTCTTGTCTATGGTTACTCCAAGATATTTTATTTGATTTGTGAATTTTAATATTGAGTTTTGCATTTTAATTTTTAGTTTTTGACTCTTATTGGTGAAGCCGATGATTTGGGTTTTTTCCGGACCAAAATTTAGTTTAACTGATTCGCCCCAGTCAGTTATTTTCCTAAGAATGTAGTTGGTTTTCCTTTCTAGTAACTCCAGGTTTCGGTGATGGACTATGAGTAAAAGGTCGTCTGCGTAAGCCTGAAGAAGTGCGCCGCTATGTTCGTGTGCGTCGAGGAGGTCGTCTAGAATTAGATTCCACATAGCAGGACCGCATACAGAACCTTGTACGCATCCACGGGTCAGGTTTTTTGTGACCTCTTGATCTGCAAATTTAACTGAAACACTCCTGTCTTCAAAATAACTTAAAAATGTGTAATATAAATTGTTGGGGCATCCAATACGGCGTAACCTTTGGAAAATGGAAGGCCACCAAGCACTATCAAAAGCAGCTTTTATATCGAGCGAGATGGCCAGAATGTGGTCGCCTTTCGTTTTCGCTTCCCTAATAGAGCTCAGTGCCGCTTGAAGAGCTGTGGTGGTTGACACTTGCTGGCGGAAACCATATTGTTTTCGGTTGACTTTACTTTTTGTGTACATAAAGTAGTCCAGTCTGCTTGTTAGTAGTTTTTCCAAAACTTTTCCGAAGACGCATATGAGTCCAATGGGGCGATATGACGAGATCTTATGATATTCAGCTTTATTTGGTTTTGGAATTATCTTGGCTTCTGCAGTCTTCCATATTTTAGGAAAGTAGTGTAATTCGAGACAGCGGTTCATGATATTGGTAATGACTTCAGGAAAAAGTTTAGCAAATCTTAAGCATATGTCCGACGTGAGGTGATCGTTTCCTGGGGCTTTTTTCGGGTTAATTCCTTTTAGGCTTTCGACAATTTCGGTGTATGTAAAAGGAGGGTCGTTGTTGTTGTTAATGGGGTTGTGCATGGCTTGTCTGACTCTGCTTTGAGAAATATTGTCAACTGTATCATCTGGGAAGAGTTTGTGGATTAAGTATGCTGCCGTATCTTGGGAGTTTTCGGTGTATTTGCCATCATCTTTGAGTAATGTAGAAGGCGGTTGGGCAAGGGGTTTGGTTTTAATTATTCGATTTGTGACAGACCATACGTTTTCTTTATTCTGTTTGTTGCAAAACTCTCGAAAATGTGCATTGGATGCTGCCTGAATTGCTGCCGAATATTCTTTTTTAAATTTTGTTTTTTCTTCTAACAGATCTAGTATAGGTTGGTTCCTACGTATGGCTTTCCTAAGATTGCGATGGTTTATAATAACTTTCCTCTTAAAGTCATCCAGCTCCGGGGACCACCAGGGAGGGCGCCGGGAGAAGCCAGTTGATTTTGGTAAAAGTTTATCACAAACTTTTTGTATCTTATTTGTAATTGTTTGTATATATTTTTCTATATCATTGGAATTCATTTTATTTATATTTATATTAGTATCTATGACAATATTTAGTTCTTTGTAGAATATGCTTTCAATATCTTCCCATGTTTTGTTGTTAGTAATATTATATCTCCAAGTAGACAGTTTTGCGTTCTTTATTACTTTATCCTTGCCTAATTGTATGTCAAAAGTGATGGCATTGTGATCTGATTCTGTAATTATATTTAAATCAACGGACCATTTATTTACGGAGATGTGGTGATTGTTGCTTACTAAGGTGATATCTATAAACGATTCTCTAATTCGGTTTCTATAGTTGGATTCAAACGTAGGTACTTGGCTATTATTGCAGACGTATAGATTGTTATTGAATATTATGTCGTGGAGAAGGTCTCCTCTACGATTGTTTTTAGAAGAGCCCCAAAGTGTGTGCCATGCGTTAGCGTCGCCTGCAACAATGTGACTAGCATTTGTATTTTCGCGAAGTATCTGTTCTATAGTAGTAAGGATATTATGATGATCAGTTGTGGGCTCGATGTAGAGTGAAGTAAGTATAAGATTCTTGTTATCCATTGTTCTCAATTTTATAACGCTTAAATTTGAATTGGAATATTTATTAATGCCAAGTGCGTTGAATTTGTTGTTCCGGATTAAAATTGCTGCTTTGATTGGTCCGTCGGTGTAAAACTGATAAATTTGGTAGTTGGGAATGTTTCTAATGTAGTTTATGTTGCCGATGTAGGGTTCGCTAAGAAATATTATATCTATTTGGTTTTTGTCTGTGTATGTGATCATTTCCTGAAATGCATTTTTGCTTCTACCTAAATTAATCTGTAAGCATGTAATTATTTGGTTTTTATAATGTGTATTATGTTTATTTCGTTTTT
Source organism: Parapoynx stratiotata (assembly GCA_910589355.1). Lineage (NCBI taxonomy): Eukaryota > Metazoa > Arthropoda > Insecta > Lepidoptera > Crambidae > Parapoynx > Parapoynx stratiotata. The sequence continues at coordinate 814,521 of OU342468.1, read as the reverse complement.
GTGTGTTATCCATAATTTATTCTGTTTTTTATGTTATTGAACATATGCTTGTATCTAGGGCAGTTGTGAGATGTTGCACTGTGTTTAGTTGAGATTTGTAAGTTATATTTATTATTGAAATTAGTACAATTAAAGCAGGTTTCTTTATCAGGATTGTTCTTGTTTGGACATTCTTTATATAAGTGCCCTTCTGCAGAGCAATGTGAGCAGATTTTCTTAGTGTTGGTGCATCTTTTCCGCGTGTGGCCATATTGCAGACATGAAAAACATTGCATTAGCGGTATGAACTCATCTGCAGTAATTCGCTGGTGGTCTAAATTTATTTTCTTTAATTTGATTATTTCTTTAAAGATGGTTGGTGTTGTGATGATAATAGCGTCGTATGTTTTTGGGTTCCTATTTCCACGCTTAAACTTAAATGCTATATCGTCTGGTTGGTTGGCATATTGTAGGAGACTTTCGTTTTGATGCATAATTATATCTATTATATTAGAAGGTAAGATACTATCTGTAATTCCTTTTAATATTATCATTGGTCGAAGTTGCTTGGAGACTTCACATTTGATTTGACAGCTAGGTTTGTTTAATTTTTCTAGGGTTTTATTTCTTTGGTCTTCATTGTCGAACTCCACGCGCACTTTCTTATTTGAGATAAAGCTCACTTTTGCTGGCGCGAAGTTTGTATCCTTAAAGGTTAGCGATTGCTGCCATATTTGGAGAGTTTCAGCTGAACTCTTGACTTCGCGTTTTGCAGATATTATAATGGCCGGTTTAGATGAAGCAGGTGTATTATTCAATGGTTTAGGGGCGGATTTCACGGCATTTGCATAGTTTGTAGTTTGTTTAAGTGGTGGATTAATTTTACTTATTTCTTTCTTGATAGTATTAGTTATAGCGTTAAGAGTACTAGGGTGAAGAGCTGGGGTCATAGACTGCTCTATTTCCTTGGTAAATGAGTCAGTTTCGTATTGTATTGATTGTATTATTTCTACTATATGGTCTTTGTTAGCCTTTGTGAGACTCTTACCTTCTTTAAGTTTGGCTAATATTATGTTGGTTTTAGTTATTATGTAGTTTTTGAATGTAGTTGCAGGGTCTATGTCATCGGGGATATCATGAAATATTTCTTCTCCATCCGAAATGTTAGACGGAGAGATGAGTGCTCTGTAGGCTCTGCTGGTGTTAGGAGGAGTGTTAGTTTGGATGCCTGTTTGCTTTACTTGAGAAGGTGTGTTAGGGTGTGTAGTTTCTTGAAAGGAGTTTCGGTGTGTGGCAGTTTGTAATTGAGAGGTAAATATGGGTAGAGACATATTATCTTGAGTTGAAAGAGTGTCTGATTGTAATAGCTGTGAAAGGGTGTTAGAGTTGTGAATATCAGCTTGAAGGGTAATGGTATGGGCACCAATTTGTTGAGAGGATATGTGGTTGTCATGTTGTGTCATATCGTCTATGTTATTCTGGATATCAGCCAGCTCAGTTTTGTTTGTGTTGGATGTTTTGAAATTCATGTTGACAGACATTTTTCTAGTCAGACGTCCTTGGTAGTCTCTGTTTGCATTTTGCTTGTCTTTACTTATGGTCATTGGTTTGGATTTTGTCGTTTTTATGTGTTGAGATGCAGCTTGGTTCATATTCGTCGTAGTAGTTGTCGTGCTAGCTATCAGTCTGTTGTCCATATTATTGTTTGCCGAGGTCGTTGTTGATTTAGAGATCGAAGGTAGGTTTAAATTGAATTCGTTAAGTTCCATAGAAGTCCCACGAGTAGGGCCGATTTAAATATGCGCTTCTGGGTGACGCCCATTCCAGGAGCGCTGGTTATATACTGACGGAGGTCACCTGGTATCCGTAGGTTTCAACGGGGGTTCTCCCGGGTTTTAAAGACTTTTCCTTGTCGTGGGCCGGCCAGTTAAGGCAAGCCATCCGTTCCATCCACGACCAACGACGTATCCCCATAGACGCCTCGAATGGGGGTTGTTGACGAAGGTAGGACGGGTTACGGAGAGAGGGGCTGGCGTAAGGCCCCTCGAGGACAGCTTTTTCGGGCCATCGTCAGCTGTGGAGCTGTTAGTAGGAGGGAGGATACGCCGATGTTGTTGGCAACCGGATGTTATTGGCAAATACGTGTGGTCCTCCCTCAAGCCCCCCTACCGCGACAAGGTCGCTCCACCAAGGAGGGTTTTTTATGTATTAGGAGGATCTAACCCACGCTCCTCTATATTCTGATATTCACCTAACCGAATTATGTCCAATCAGCCCCAAATCAACCCAAGGTGGAATGTACAATGTTGCATTGCAAGTATTGCAACAATACGATTATGTAAGTACCCCAAGTATTTGAGTGTCCTGTTAAGACCCAGTAAACTGTTGGACATATTAAGTTACATTACGAATTTATGTTTCTTAATTTAAAATTAATGAATTAATTACCTATATTTATTTCAAACTGTTGCCATGTTACTGTAACACGGGTAACACGGGGTGTAGAAATAGGATAAATAAATGTCCTACGCGTAAAAAGCCTGCATCGGGCAGGAAAGTAACCGTGAAAATTTTGCACAATAATAATTAAGTACTTGGTGAGAAGTCTCCAAATGTATAAATAAATACCAATGAACACTACAAAAACACCCACTAACCTGGATAATGTGCAAAAGGCGCCTCAACTGTACAGATGGAAGTTCAGCACGCACTCTAGGCCTCAAATTGGCTGCCACTAAACACTACAATATCCACTAAAATAACAGCTAACTAGTTAGCGTAATGTTGCACAATCACCAAGACTTTTAAACTTTATACAAGAGTTATAGCACGATATCACATATGATTTATGTAACCCAAAAGATGTCACCCAGGAACTGAAAATGCAAAAAAAAATTCGAAGCCACGAGCTCGCCATCTATTGCCTTCACGTCGTCGGTACTCAAACTCATGCGCCGTTGGCGCGTATTCACCCAGCGTGCCGCCTGCGAGGCGCCATGGCGCCATATAGTCTACGTCGCTCGAAACAGACACACAAAACGATAACGGACGGACCATAGATGTTAAAATGTACCTAAAATGTTATTTTTATTTAAAAAAAAAATTACACGAAATTAATCAAGAAATACGAGTAATCAATAACACTAGAATCTTAAATAAAAATAAAATAAAATATCCCTAAAAAAATTAGTTTAAATCAGGTAATCGATTCGCGGTAATCTTTGGAACTGCTTTTCCGATATAAAAAAATATTTCATCTAGTAGAAATTTCAGAAAAGTACTTTTAAAGATATTTTAAACTATATTTTTCCAATGATTTTCCCTTATTTCTATAAGACTACCTTTTATTTTGGTAAATTAAGAACTCATTCCAACCATTGAACCTATGAGAAGCCGGCGCGACTGCTAGTATATTATACAAGTTTACATATTTTATACAACGGTTCCAGCAGTTGATTAGCTGACCTCGAGGGCAATATGCAGAGCTGAAGCCTTTTGGAAAAATTTAATTTAACTTTATACTCGTATGACCTCATATAACTTTCAATTTAATCAAACAGTAGGTATTTTATATCCGTTCAAACAAAATGAACTGTTTAAAAATTCTCCTTTTACCTACAAGGAACGCAAAGGGTCTAACGTAGTCCATAGCGCTCTACTTAAAATAGCTTAATGTAGAGCTAAAACATTATTTTTAAAAAAGTCCATCCAGCCACGTCTTCATAATTCCCTATTATTATTCTGCAAATGTACATACATACATACTCTTACACACAATCACGCCTATAATCCCCGAAGAGGTATGCAGAGTCCAAGGAGCACCTTAAGATGTTGACCTTGTGTTCCTGAAGACAACACTTAGCCATACAAAAATTGGGTTTGGTCAGATGAAAAAATGTGAATGAGTAGTGACAAGTGGCTAGCTCATCGCCTACACAATCACAGGCCCAGTACCCAATACGCCCTTAATCGCCTTTTACGGCATGCTAGGCAAGAAAAGGAGGTGGTAGATTATTTTAGTGTCCCGGACCAACACGCGTATCATAATTCCATAATGTAAATTGTATTGAACATACATAATTCAAATTTTCACATTAAAATTCAACATACATGCCGTGTATTTTCCAATAAATCAATGTCAAAGTTTAAAAAATAGCAAAGAGACGTGGCCTTTCCAACTAAATCGATCGCAGTGTCTTAAGGGACCTCTCTTTCTTTTTTCATTCCAGTAAACTCGAGCTCAAATCATTTATTCAATTTCGGTATTTGTATACTCTTAAGAATGCCAAATTATCCCAACCGTTCGTTTCATACCAAGAAGCCATGTTCTGAGAAGTAGGTGATGTAGTGATGAACTGAAGTACTGAACTTCAATGGTCAACTATCGATTATTAGGTTAAATAATTAAATCTCCCGATAAAGCTATTCAGCAAATGACAAACGAAGATCACTCAAGATGACACGACCTCTAGGGAAAAACTTAATGAACGTACTTATCCGACAAGACCGGTCCTAGTGGCTCATGGGCTATTATCCTGTACTTTGTTACAACCTGCTGACAGAGGTCAAATGCGCGACCTCGACCCGAATAACAAAGGTCATATGGTCTGCAGTGTAAGTACCGTCCGCAAAACGGTCAATTTCAATACAACTGAAATTAAAATGCTCGGTGTTCGAAAATCGACGGGTCGAATTTCACAGTAATGAAAAATAAATCTTTTACCTTTCTACTATTTCTGTAGCTGTCGCTTTGTTTGAAATTCTGACATCTCCGAACATTGCCCGCTGCAATATTTAACGTTCCTACCTACTAAAAAAATGTTGCAGGAAATGGTAGTACCGTCAGAATTCCTTGTGGTTCACTTTTTGATGAAAATGTTTGTCTATTTTATTCGACTAAAAGTGCCTGTTTGTAGAGAAATTATAGACATACTTATATTTTCTTTGTACTGATGAACGACGTGTATTTGAAAGGAATATGTCCTTTATAACAATAGATATAATGACTCTTCTCTAGAATTTATTTCAAGGTAGCTTGAGCTAGCAACAGTAATTTTGTGCAGGTACTTTTCTTCCTTCATCTGATCAACGTAGAAAATGTTTCCAAATTCCTAATACCTTATAATATTCTTCTCCTATTGACATGTAAATAAAATCAACATATTTATTCATTTCCAAACACATAAATTTAATTATACCTACCTCCAAAAAATCAAAGGCAAACATGTAAGTAAAGCCCACCCACGATCCCCCTGAGATAATTTTGCCTGATAGATTGATTATGTAAAGGTAAGGACAAACAAGATTTCGGTGAAAATGTTCACAATCTTTTTAACCTCACACAAAGGTTGACCTTGAAGTAAGAAAAACAGTAAAAGTGATTCGTCCTATTCGCCCACTAAACGTGATTGACAAATGGGTTCAACGTGGTTCAAAGGAAAGGTCTGGACTCTGAACATAAATTGATCTTGTAAATAAATGATGAGCATTTGCTTCGTTCGTAAGTTGAGCCGCCGCACTTACATTACGATTGTGTGACAAGTAAATGAATGCCTAATCCAGAAAGCTTTCACTGTTCCAAATTTGCGTTGCACCAGAGTCACCGTAGTGAGCCTAGGACACTTTGTACACTCCTTCTGCGAAACCGTGCTATTGCAGAAGGAGGCAGCGGAGAGGGAGCGGGAAGAGGATGCTATAGCCGCTCCCCTCCGGCGTAGACGGGTGGGCAGGAGAAGGCGGGCACCATAAGTCCCTCCTTCTACCTGCCCCGTGAGCGGTCGCATGGGGAATCCCCCATTGGCGCAGTCCCCGACCTACTGTCTTATCCTAAGGCCTAGTGTTTGTCCTCGAGAAAAAAAAGACACATTCAACAACAACATTCTCGTACGTGATATTTTGCGCGCTGTCTTCTCTACCTTCCTTACCTCTTGTCTCCTCACGCACCATCACCAACAAAAACACAACGCAACAAAAAATCGTTTGACTGTGGTCTTCTTTAAGGTGGAGTACCCAACTTCGGACGTCCACTATGCGATACATTAAGTTGGAACTCTACTAAATTTTAATGGAAATTTATGCAAGTATTCCAACACGTTTGGAGCCATTTTTAATGCAAGCTTTTAAGCAAATGGTTGCAGGTTCTAAGAGGCATCTGCGGCACGCTCGCTTCGCTTGCTTTGCAACCTTTTATGCAACAAATTAAGCTGTAATATTTTTTTATTAATGGCTTATCAATATCATTATTCTCAAGAACTCAACAAACGTCTTATTTTTTAAATAAGGGTAAATTTGCCGTAATTAAAAATAAATTCCGTTAACCGGTGCTAACAAATCTTCGTACACACATTTTTTTCACTCTCTCAATTTTTTTTCACTCACAGTATACTCTTGGCTGTTGGCAACAAAATATTTAAAAATATATTCAAAGCTAGATACATTATTCAAAGCCAAAAACAGAATATCGCAACATGAATTTTACGTATATTCAAAGAGGACTACCTAAAAAATGTGTGGCATGTGATGGAATTTGTTATAACGTTATGTTACCTTGGGACCTTTCATAATTATATGTTATTTTAAATAAATATTAGAAATTATCCTTTTTAAAACGAAGGCAACAAAAGCACATAATTTGATGATACCTTTTTACCTACACCATAAATGCCATTATCATTAGACCCACTCAAGGAACAGAAGTGATCACTGATACCATAATTAGGCAGTCTTTTTATTTGTTTTAACGACAGTAACTTTTGCAAACCAACACTTGATTTATCACAGAAAATATGTAAGGCTGGTTTGTAATATTTTCTATGCCTCTATGATGTTAGAGTCTTCCCCAGAGTCTTTAAAATTCTGCTCTATCAATCATAAAACTTGGCCGCTGTATACTAAATTCACCCGATTCATGGCGCGGGCGCCGGTGAAGCAATAAAGAGACAAGTTAAAGTGGCATTCAGTGTACCGACGACCCACGGGCATGTTTATTTCAGAGTTGCAGGTGAGGCTTTGGACCCAAGGGCCAAGGTCACCTCTTAATAAATTACATCACACTACGCCTGTACTGTCAGCAGCATATCTAGGTGTACAGTTCAACTGCGAAAGTGGCTTTTATGTTCTAGGAAATATAGTCGCTGTTAAAGTCGACTCGTCTAGTCTAGCTTGCAGCAACGTGTACCCTACATATAAATATAAATAAGGCACCGTATTAACATTCCTTAAACAGATTTATTTACAAGGGTTGCAGGCTAGTATATGTTTATTACGGGCTTAACTTACTTCGGGAGGATCTGAAGCAATAACTTTAGAGCTCACTTAATTAATTATCGCTTGCTCTGTTCCAAATAATATTCCAGTACACACTACATTATTAAGGCAATAAAAACTGTCACCTGTCAAATGCATATATATTTTTAGGGTTCCGTAGTAGTCTAGGAACCCTTATAGTTTCGCCATGTCTGTCTGTCTGTCTGTCTGTCCGTCCGCTTATAATATCAGTGACGGTATTAAAAACGCCGACAAAGTGTACAAATTAAAAGTGGAATAAAATATTAAAATAGGGAGGGTTAGGGGGGGCCCATACACGTAATGCAGGGACAGATTTTTTTTTCTGTGGACCCTAACGTGTGATATATCTTTGGATAGTTATTCAGAAATTTATAGGGGTTCTCTAACATCATTTTACGATAAAATTTATATTTTCTGAAAGAATAGCTCCGAAAGTTAAATTAAATCTCAGAGTAAACAGAACTGGAGTAGCCTTTGTCTAACATTCCCCTCTGCCAAATGCACAAGCATCGGATGCTTGCACGTTTAATAAAACTAGTTGAGCCGCCATTTTGACAGCCATAACATTGTAAACGTTGCGGCGAACAGAGCTCCCGCAAAAATGCCTGCCTGTGCTGTTTTTTGTTGTAAAAATAAATAGAAAACATCGAGTATGCTAAAAGATGGTGTCACCTTTTATTTGTAATTATAATTTTTAAGATTTCATGATTATTTACTTCATTATTTCATGTTTTAGAATTCTACGATTTCAAATTTCGAACGCTAGTCTCGTGGGGGAGTGCGGCTGTGACGTTGTCAAAACGCACACCCCACGTGACTATTTTAAGCGTGTGTGCGTGAAATTTAAATTTGTGTGTCGAATTATGAATGTGTGCATTTGTAAAAACGGCTGGCTTTGAGTGTAGTGGTAACCTCATCCCCCGCAAGAAATGGCAGAAAAAAATGTTTGAGAAATTGACTAATGGCTACTCCAGTTCTATTTACTCTGAGAATTAAATGTGTCCCCCCCCCCCTCCCTTTAACCATAAGTTCAAAAAATATGAAAAAATTCTCAAAAGTAGAACTTTATAAGTACTTTCTAGGAAAATTCGTTTGAACTTGATGGGTTGAACAGTTTTTGATAAATTTTTCAATTTTTATTATTGAACTTAATTTGTGACTTAACCATATATGCAAGCATTTGTAACCGGCCAAGAATAATTAGCCCATTTTGTTCAACTCAGTGCAGCAGTGGATTCACTAATTGTGACGGATGGAAAACTACGGAACCCTATACTGAGCGTGGCCCGACACGCTCTTGGCCGGTTTTTTTTAACTGTACATATTATCGTCACGTCCCGAGTAACCCGCATTCAATCAAAGAAGATGAGTTTTTACCAATGAATACTTACACTAGGGGTACAGAAAATTAGACACAATAAATAGATACATAATACCTATTATATTGTTTGCGAGCACCGGCGTTCGCTTGACTCTCAAGGGGCTAATGTCCCTTTCAATTATATTTCACTGACCTTTATAATCCTCCAATTAAGTTTAGGACAATTAAACAACTATTTCTCCAGCCTCTTGCAAACGGTATGAGTGGAGTTTGTTGTGAAATATGAATATTAGATCAATTAACGTTGGGTTACAGGGAGCATTTATTAACCCGAAAATAAATATTACGGGGGGAAATGACTTCATTCATGCAAAATAACATTCTAGGACAAAATTATTGACTGCAGCGAGGCGAATCCACGACTTACATGAAACCTTAATACCTACATAAATCAATTACATAATCATTGAGTTACATACTTAATCCAATAATCCAAATGGACAATGTAATGATGGAGAGAATGTAATTTTGTCGTATAAGTTTGCCAATCAGTTGTTAGTAAAATAATAATATAGACCTGATAATACGTATTTCTGAATTTGAAAAAGATGGTGATGCCTCGACTATCGACTTTAAGGCGAAGGGATAGGCAAATATTCATAAATGAGGTGTTTTTGGTACAGTAGTCTGGCAAAAATACAGCACAAGGGATGATTAGATTAATTGATGTTATGACATATATCATAAACTTGTTCGTGACGGTCCAAAATACTAGTAATTATTTATAGCAACATATGGAGAGCGATTTCGAATACGCCAAACGCTCAAAGTCATTTGCCTTACCTTTCGCCTTAAACTAACGACGACGACGCGAACACTTAATCGTATTTTCCATCATTTTCTTAACAGTTTTAAATATAGGTTGTATATTAGACGCTGGCAATAGACTTAGTACGGGACTTTATAGTAACTTTGTAACTTTTTACAGAAACCTTGTAGCAAGGCATTAAGAGACGTGACAGGGCACTATCCAAGGCGACAAGGTGAGAGTGTCTGATGCGGTTTTATTACGTCACACCCGCTGAACTAATGTAAACTTTACTCACATTACATCTGTGTACCTAATTAATGTACCTAGACTTCACTCAATCTTACTTATCATTATGGGAGAGGGAGGGCGACAGCCAAATGTGATATAGTGTGACAGGGGGTGGCAGGTAACTTTAATTTCCTGACGTCACATTAAAAAAAATATATAAGTGTCGACTAGTGGACTTAGAACTGCACAACCATCCAATAGCTTATAGCGGCGGGTTCATCAACTGTCACGCTGAGTGCAGTCGCTGCTTGGTGAGGCGCGAACTATGGCAATCATAGAATAAATGAGAAGCGAACCGGCTGTCAGTGATCTGTGATGGCAATGGACTGTTTTTTTGTGCTTTTGCCTAGTCTCTAACTAACCCTTAGTGGATAATAGTCGTGATTATAATATGTTTGTATGTATGTAAGTGGATGAGGAGCTCAGTGAAGTAGTGTTTAGTACGCTTTGGCTTTCGATTCAAGACAAAGCTACTTTCGCCATGGTCAGGCCGTGGATGGGTGACCAAAACTTTGTGATCTCGAGCTCCTCCGTGTTTCGGAAGGCACGTTAAGCCGTTGGTTCCGGTCGCTATTTTGACTGTTTCTACCCACCAACCCGCATTGGGCGAGCGTGGTGGTGTTACGGCCCATACTCCTCATGACTGTGTTTCTCCATGAGGAAGGCCTGGGCCCAGCAGTGGGACTTATATAGGCTCAGGACGATGTAAGTGGAAGCAAAACTTATTTCAGAACTTTAATAATTTCTAGATGTAAAATGGCGAAAAATGTGACGTCACACACTGGGGGGGAGCCACACAAATGTGACAAGCTCAAATGTGACAATGTGTGAGACAAGGTCGCGAGAGGGGTGCAATAATCATGAAATTTGTGTGACGTAATTTAGGATGGCCCTCTAATACAAGTTTTAATAGGAAACTATATGACAATAGCTGACTTTTTTTTCACATATATAGTTACTTCAGTTGTTTAGAGGCAGTTGCTGATAAAGGCGCACTGGCAGTAAATTAATGGAAGAAAAACGTCAACGACGTCGTTTAGTTTACTATTGAAATTCATACTAGGGCTTACTTACTAGGACAATACACTCATGAGTCAAAATCAAAAATCAAAATCAAAAGCATTTATTCAGTTTAGATGCGTCTTAGCGCATGCTTATGAATGTCATAAACATTTTACAATATTTCGTGAAAAAGAAAAATTACGCCATCCGTTCACAAAACTACCAGGAGGCCTTGTTCTGAGAGTAATAACAAAGGTGACAAAACTGACAAACAATCACAGTCCGCGGTACCACACTACGGAGAGCGTTCACCGTAGCACATGATGACCGTAGTCTGTAGCTCGTAGCACCTTAAACTCTACTCATAACACTCATATACGAGGTAAATCACCAGTTTTTAATTAGATTCAAAATCAAAATGAAAAGCATTTATTCAGTTTAGACGAGTCTTAGGGCATGCTTATGAATATCATTAACATTTTACAATGTTTCGTGAAAAAGAAAAACTACGCCATCCGTTCACAAAAACTGCGAACAACGGGCAAGAAACTCAGGAAGTTTCTACTCCCTTTACATAACAACTTTTAAAAATGACATAAACAACAACGTCATTGAAGTTCAAAAATAAAAAAGATAGATATCTGAACATCTAAATTAAATGGAGATTTTAAACTAGATTTAGTAAAATTTTGACATAAAAGCCATAGTAAAATTGTCAAAAAATTACACGATTTTTAATCTCGATTAAAATTTCCTAATTTGAGTAATATTCTACAGTTTACCACATTTTTCATTACAAACTGCATGTACAGAGATAGTCTAAAGTATAATCTTAAAAACAACCAATATATTTTTTGCAAAAAATCTAAATAAAAGCATTTATTATTGTTGTGTATGTGTAACGAACTGGTAAATTATTCTTCATTGAATGCGTGAGCTACCCTTAAAAAATCTAGAGAAAAAGTTTACAACGTACAATATGAAGCAAATAGTAGCTTACGAATAATTTTGAAATGATTAAAATATTTATGAAAAGCAAAAAATTTAAACGAGGCCCTTATGTCGCCTTTACCGACACGTAATTTATTTCATAAGACTATGGTTTAACGTTAAAGCTAACACCAAAATTAGGTTTTATTAGTTCTTTGTCTTTACACTCCCTTGGACGACAAGCAAGACCAAACAAACAAGCAAGGGAAGAAGTATTCGTAGGCTTAAAACTGTGCCTTAAAAATGAGTGTTGCCATAACTGGGGAAGTCGATCTCCCAACGGAAATTACCATTAAATTAGAAGTAGGCTGAAGTCTGTAGTTACAAAGATATTGAAAGATGATTTTGCGGATTACATAATAAAGCACTTCGTTTCACTAAAACGCTAATATAATGTCATAAACACCTTAACTAAGAATATGTCTGCGAGAAGCGAATTAGAAAAGACCTGATTATTAATTTGTATGCATGTATACATTTTTTACAAAACAATATTTTACAATAAATCGAGCTTATTGAAATCAGGCATACTATGCAATATTAAATTTAATATTTTTTAAATGTACGGAGACCCGGCGGCGACCGTAATAGGTACATACCAGCGTAATGATTATTTGATCTGTGATTGGCACGTGACATTTTCTTTGTAATTACTTTATTACAGTGCCGGCCGCTGGGACAGCTACTTATTGTAAAAGACTTATACTTGTACAAGTTTTCTTCTTTAATAATTTATGTGAGAATCGAATAATGATTTTGTGATTTTCCATTTAATACCTAAGAATTTTTTTCAAGAAGTCTCACAAAACATGCAAATATTTTTAACCGACTTCAAAAACCGAGAGGAGGTTCTCAATTCGACGAAATTTTTTATTCAATAGCATGAATTTCCCCTAAATCACTCTAATAAACTCATTGAAAAACTGCCGTCAAAGTTCTTATTGTATTGCCAACATCAATACACGAAACTTTCCCACTCGTGGTTTCAGATCGCAATTCTAATTCCGTACAATGTTCAGTGCACGCTGCACAGTGGTCCCAAAGTTGCGAATTGCATCGTGGGTACTGGGTACCTGCGGGCGTGCGTGCGGGGGTGAGCGACCTATCTATTGATCCCGACGTCGCGCCTTACTCTGACCGATCGTGACCCTAGCCGCCCTTGTCACCTGTCATGCCAGACTGCCTGTCATGATGCACTTAGGGAACTCCTACCTGCGACAAACCCTTAAGCTCTTGTAAGAACTTAGTCACTACCTTACTCTGCATCAACTTCGTCAGAATAATTGAAGAACCTACGTGAAATTTAGGTCAAAAATAAATAGGTCTATTCTATAGACCAATCAAAGAGACACTTGATTTAAAATTATGAAAGTGACACATAGCACAATGATATTACATGTAGCTACCGTGTTTAGAACCGATTATAACTTTTATCCACGTTTTATTAATCGCAATTGATAATGATAATATTCTCGACGTGTATTGTTTGAGTTGAAGCACGTCGTATCGTACTCGTATGTCAACGAACGCTTAGTTCAATTGTAAACATCCCGCTAGACATTTTGGGTTTAGGTCGGTCTGCGGTTCAAGCAAATTATTTTGTTGCGGGGAACTTATTATATTAATTGTGCCCCAACATGTTTCTCTTAGCACAAAACAAATTTGTTAAATTATTTCCTTCTGCGTCTACATGGTGAAATTGAAATCATTCGACAAAATTTTACAGGACATTTTAATCGTTATAATAATCGGTATAATAACAACTAAAATCGTGATGAAACATTATGTAAGAAAATACATTAACGCAATTATTAGTTGCAGCTGCCGCGCTGTGTTATTGAATGAAACACCTGTACATTTGTAAATAAAAGTGTGTATCGAATTTAATGTAATATTTTTCTTTTATAAATTTAAGATGAATTTTTTTATGGTTTATGTTTTTAATATGTATATTTACGAGTTTCGAGTAAAAGTAACTAAAATTTTGATTTTTTTTCTCCCCCACAAATATAATGTTTAATAGCACTAGAACTCCCCATTGAAACTTGTCAATTATTTTCGATTTCAGCCTGTAGATCAAGAACATTAGTTCTTAATATAAGATTGTTTTTATTAAGACTTTTGATTAAGACTTCGGCTCATGTTTACACGGCAACTCATCATTTCTCATCAAATCATGAGCTTGCAAAATTCCTTAATATTTTATTATTGAAGTCTTAGTAAGTACGTCATAATTGTTTGAAAATTGCCATAGAATTCAAATTGCATAGGAATTTTTACAATTTTTATTGTTAAATCTCCAATGTAGAATTATATTGATAAGTTTTATTATTAATTTGAGGTAAACATTGTTCTGTACTGGCGCTTCGACAAACAGCACCTTCATAATCTCTATCTGGGGATTCGGCACGTTCAACAATTACTTTGGTACACACATCTATAGTTAAAAATACACATATTTCAAGGAAGAATTTAAATTAGTCTTGTGTTTTTATTCATTTATTATTATTTATCAGTTTATTGTACAACATCACAAATGGTGTGGCTTATTCCTTACAGAAATATCTCCCATCCCACCTGTGCTTCCTTTTACTTTACAAAATGTTATTAGTATATTGGGAATGTCATCCATCTTCTTTGTGCCTTTTCCCACACTAGATGGGTAAAGAAGGCTACCATATGGTACAAGTGATACAATGTACCTTCGTCTTCCACTCTCCTCCTCTCTCCTCGTTACTTCAGTATTCATTTCTTTTTTCTGATATCCAACGCTCAATCCATCACTCCTATGGAAAAATAATTGTTTACATTGTTTTACCTAACTACACGTAAAACGATTATTTATAAAGTTTTACATTCGTGATCCATTAATTTCCATTTTATTTAACTTAAAAGCATATATCATTTTAAAAAGCTAGAACTTAATCTTTAATTTTGCTTAAAAGACGGTGAATTGGTCTTGAAGAACACACACAGCTGTTCCATATGACACAGGTTACCGCGATACAGGACACAAATTTAACAGGGATAGGCAGTGCAATTGATGATTATTGTGAAATGGTAGAAAGTACAAGGCAAGATGTGCAAAAATATTCTTTCGGGGATGATACACAAATAAGTGACGTCATAAAAACACCCGAACTGACTGCTAATCCAACAGGGTATTACAAAGCTAGCAAATAGTCAGGGCAAACCGATGTTGGAATTCCTGGATTCCAGGTAGAAATTTCTTATCCCTATTGATGTATCAAAACCAGGCTGAGGTACATTGAATTGTAAACCGCTAAAACTTTTAAGCGGCATTCGTGAAATATATTGCTAAACGCTTTAGGATTTCTACTCAGCTCTTGTTCAGCGCTCATGTAGGTCGGAGCGTGTAAATCAATGAAAATTAATAGCGGAGGAATTTCATTCACGCGTACTCTGAATGGTAGTGCGGGCGGTTATATCGACCCACCGTCAGTGCTTCCCAACAGCTGAGTATGTAATCCAGCCAATAGGAAGCCAGATTTTCAAAGCTCAGAAAAATATTCCAGTAACTAAATAATTTTTTTACAAGCTTTTATTTAACATGCAATGTATGTATGTAACTATGTTCGGGTGAAATCAGGTGAAATCTTGCAACTCAATTTTGAAGCAGATATCTTTAACCGTTTAATTGATCTGAAACTGCAAGTGTAAATTTGATGACAATGCAAAATGATTATACCTTGGAGCTAATCTGATGATGGAACTGGAAGGAGGCCATAGGAACTCAGTAGTTTGATTAATAACACAACCCCATCAAGTTTGGAATTGTTTGATTTGTCTTAACTAGTACTTTCGTACTTTCGTACTTTATGGTAACCAGGGTCTGATGATGATGAAGATGGAAGGTGGCCATAGGAGCTCAGTAAGTAAACAATACAATCCCATCGAGCTTGGGCTTGTTTGATTCGTCTTGACGAGTACTTTGGAGCTAAACGATAGCTTATGATAGTTTTACGACCTTGCAACAATGATACGATGAATGAGATGACCAGACTAAGCAACCAGTGATAAATAAATAGTGAAAAATAAATTATATGTAAAATAATCTTTAAAAAAACAAGCTTTTCTTTAAATGCACTTAACATATAAAAATAAATTTTTACACTAAAACTTTTACTAATAAAACGAGTACGAGTACTTCAAACGAGTACTAGTAGGCACTTACTAGTACTCTTTTATTTATTTTTAAGTCACTACACACAAGTAAATCGCGCGACAAGCTTTTTATATGATGTAAATTGTGTCAAATGTGAATGTGTGATAGTGATGTTACAAGTAAAAGTTGTAGTGTAAACTTTTTTTTTTATTTCAACGCATTTAAATAAAAGCTTGTTTTAAAAAAAATACATTTTAATTTGCTGATCTTTATGCTTAACCATACCACTACAGAATACTGAAACTGAAACAAAATATGACTTTAAAAACTGCTCACACAGCCAATTAAAAAGTTTGTCTCATAACAATTAATATAAAAGGACGCGCGGTCAAGACAGGGGCAGGGTACACAAACAAATAAAAAAACCTTAACAGTCTTATGACAAAAACAAATAATACATTCGCGAGGATATGCCTAGACAAGTTCTGTATTTCTGTCAGTATTACAAAAACGTTTTATCTTAACTTACTATTGTGTAACCAAAAATATGATGAATATGGTGTGAGTAGAGTCTGTAAATGGATTCCTCTTCGTCAAAAAGGGAGGCGTATTAATAACTGTGATCTCGACCATGAATCTTCATTCATGGAGGGTTCGTACGTATCGTGCCAATCAGTAAATGAAATAACTAGTGCCCACCTCAACGGTTTTCAATTAGCGCGCAATGATATTGCCATACAATCTAAAGAGCAACGCTACTCCCGAGACCTCGAACATGGAGTATATGGAGAGCTCTCTCCTTACACGAGAGCAGTCTGCATTTCATTTTTCCGTCGAAAAAAATCCTGCAGACTTTACAGGCTTCACACCGATTAAAGTATATGTATGTGTACTACCTGTTCTTGCGACATGAGAAGGATGGAAGTGTGGTTGTATTTTTTTATGCAACATGGAGAGATAAAACCCCCGGGGAAAAAATTGCTCATTGCCATCCTCTTCTTCTTTCACCTCCAAACGAGAGGCGAACCAATTAGTAATTTTGTGCCCGGGGATGTATCCCTCCAGCCCATGCTAGGCACTCTGGTGGATGGCTAAAGTCGCCTAAACTAAATGTGATAAGTGATAGGTACAAAGCGGGTAGGTGGCTCGATAGCTCAAAGTGTTCTGCGAAGAATGGAGGAGCTCACAATGTTTTGGTCACTCCAACTGTACGAATAATTCCTCACAAAATATTTTACTAGATTTTTAACATAAATCCAGGTTCTACAAATAAAGTAATAAGTACCTAGGTAGGTATTAAAACTAAATCATTCTGCAGTTAAAATTATTTCTGCTTTCAATTACCCACTTTTAATTAACCAAGGAATACTCTCATTCATTTCTCCCGTAATAACTTACTTAAGCATCTAGGTAATAGATAAATTGGCCTTTATGATGAATGCTAATAAATAATCCTCAGGAATATTCCATTTCCTTGGGGCATGTTCGTGTAGTCAGTCTGTGTAATAAATATCTGGAGAAGAGATTTTAGTTAATCTTAATAAAAACATAGGTGATGAATATTTACACCAACCCTCTTAGCATGAACACCATGATTTGATATCTATCGCGTTTTTATCACGTTCAACTGTTAAATTATTATTGATTTTGACAACTGGACGTGATAAAAGCGTGATAAATATCATATCGCGTTGCTCATGCTACTAAGGCTGCATATATTTTTATTTTGCTTCTTAAATCTTTCCCTTTTTTTGTTTCGCACTTGTGTCTCTTCCCTTCCAATACTAAATGTCACACACCAGTGACGGGTTGGTTGGCTGAGGGCTCTATTAGCGATAAGTCCCCCCTTGCATACTGTATCTTCTAACATGGATCTGTGTTTTGGTGCAACAATGAGTTTAATATAAAATAGTAGTATATTATAGTAGGTATAATAATTGTACTTGATGAGGTGGACCGACGACCTAGCGAAATTCGCATGAACTCATCGGATACGGGTGGCGTACGACGAGTCGTTACGAAGATCCTTTGTGTTTGTCCAGTAGAGCTCGTCTCTAACTGGCAAAATAATCATATATCTAAAAAAAGTTATTCAAACAGCCCCCAATTTAAGTATATTTGTTTCATAATTGCAAAAAAATTATCGTAAAGTTCATTTGATACGGAATAACGCTACAATCTACTACAAATGATTTCATTAAATTGTGTGGAAATAGGTAACTCTCGCTTGCTATTATACTTTTCTACTCAAACTCATGGGCGGAAGTAAAATAATACCCTCAAAACAAAATAAAAGAAAGTGAATACATAATGATTATTATTAAGTATTCGCTCAATTGCACATAATGATTATTATTTTACAGTCCAAGTTCAAGCTCCCAGACTGAAAACCTATCACTATGTAATATGTCTGTCTAGGTAAACGTGGTGTGAGGCGGGCGCTCTGCGAATGGGCGGCGGGCGGGAGTATTATTCTGAAGCTCATAAGAAGCGGTTGTCCCTTAGTATTTCGTAATATTTAAAAAAAATATTTCATATCAAAAAAATATTTAATTTTAAGTAAAGTACAAAATATTTTATTGCGTCTACTATAAAAAATATGTGCCAATATTGCAGGAGCGCATTTTTTAAGTGGCAATAATAATCAAAAACGTCAAAGTCGTCTTGATAAAAAAATTATTGACAATCTGCGACAAAAATCTTAATAATTACACAAATTACAAAATAAAGGTCTAAAATAATTAAGTAATTAATTGAAAAAAGTGTAAAGTTCTACAAGAAGTAATGGAGAACGAAAATAACAAACCATATAAAATCTGCGATGTGAATAGAGACAAAAAGAAGGGAATTGTGGCTTCGTCTTTGGAAGACTTGCTTAGCAAAGTGCCTGACAAGCTGGGCATGCCGTCAGAAAACCTAACAGTGGCCCTGGAGTCCGACGGCACTGAAGTGGACGACGAAGATTATTTCTCTACTCTAGACCCTGACACATCGCTAATGATTCTACATGGACAAGAGAAATGGACTCCAAATATGCCAAAATGTCAAGTGTCTTTAGATCAGACAGATGAAGTCTCATTCGGCGACAAAAGTCAAGTTGCAAACCTAGTGGGACGCTTGCAACACAACCTATGTCACATCTCGTTACTCGGAGGCCAAGACCTGGAGCTACTCTCTGACATGGACCCCGACAGCCTCGCCGACATCGTCACAGATAGAGACAATAGAATAATTTTGGAACACATCAAAGAAGCTTCTGGAAGGTAAATATTTGGGTTACATTTCTATAACCTGTCAAACAATCATGGATATTGGAAAGTGATTACTCAGTCTGTTTTATCAAATAGTTAGCAACATTTAATAACAAGTTCTGTTTATTCAGCCTGTAAATTTGTCTTAAACAGCATTATAAAAGATTTGTTATTTAGAGTAGAAACTTCTGTAAGGCAGAGCTATTTCAGTCAGGAATCTCAAATTTATTATTAAAAATGAATGAAGAACAGGAAATATTGAAGAGCAGATATTGACACTACTTTTTGTTTGTGATTTTTTTTTGACATTCATACTTCTTTATTTCCAGAATTTTGCTAGAAAAACGCCAAGCCCAAGATGCAATGGAGCTTTTAAAACTGTACCATCAAAGTGTTGCAAACGGCACAGAAGACGTGTCGCCACCAAAGCAAGAGAGAGTTTAGTGTACAGTTTGTCCTTAACAGTAATCTGTTAATGTTACCCTCAATTTGTGTTTGGGATGGAAAATCTCAAAAGTTTACAAAGATTTTTCTTTGTCTCAGAAAAGTGTGGAGAAGTTTTGCTGAAGTAATAATTTACTTGGATCTATCTATCTCTTTGATACACTACACTACAATTTGAAAATATATGGTGACTTTTAAAGCCATTAGTGAATATTCTGATACACCAATCAAATGAGGCCTTTTTTCTAGTGGACATTTCATATAATAAATATCATGCAATAGCAGACATTATTACAGTGTCATCAATAGAACAATAATGGCTAGTAGTTCTGCCTTAGGGTTGCAAACCTTTAAAAAATTTAAAATTGAATTATAAACTCTGTTCCACAATATTTAGGAATTTAAAATGTAAGCAGGTAGGTATGTGATGATCTTAGTTATTGTAAGACGCTAATCTTATGAATATGAGCTGAAACGAATGTTATTCATATTAATACTATCTTTGTAAAAAACTACCTTAAGTATCTTGTGGTATGAGGATAAATAAATGTTTTGTGTAAAAAATGTTAATTAGTAGTTTATACACCAGAATATTGAAATTCTTAAAAATTGTAATTATGTAGCCAATATGATTGCAGTGCTATAATTAAAACACTAGGTAATTTAGTTTCATTGAAGTTTTATATTGTAAAATGATGTTGGCATCATTATGTTGCAATGTAAAGGTGTTAGATTATTTTTATTAAGTTTGATGACGAGGTGCTGAGGTAAGACTTAGAAACATTTTAGTGATTTTATTATTTATTTTCACCCTGTTTATTATATTTAATATTTATCTAAAATTATGTAGTATGTGTTAGAAAATAAAATTTGACAATAGATAATAATATGCTAGATGAATAGGCATGTATGCATGTATTACATAGGCATGTATCATTTAGACAATGTCTTACCACTCTTTTGTAAACTTTTGAGGGATAAATTGCCGAAAGGTTGATAAACAACATCAATTCAAAAGACTGATAGTTGGTAAATTTATTTTTTTTATATAGTTTTACCCCTAGAATAAGATTTATTAATTTCATTCCAAAATTTGCTCAAACAATTTACAAAATGTATGGGTAAGTTGTCCTTGTTTAATTCCACTGCCATAACATCATTTTTAATATATACCTACTCATTTGTTTTGGGGGTGTAGGTAGCGGTAGGAATTGTATGAAAATCTGAATAGTTCCTTTTTTTACTGCAATGCTGATATGTTAGTTACATGGGTTTATGCCAGCTGGTCTGTTTTACCAATTGTTTGTATTGAATTATGTTGTATGTAATGTTATTTATGTAATTTAGACCAGCACATGATTATCTGGAGTGGTTGATGCCTATTACCTTGATTAAGTATTGAATACATTAGCTGTAATATGTATAACAATACACTAAACTTAGACTATGGGTTTACTAGCATATTGTATTACCAAAGAGTGTCTGAATTGCACTTTTCTAATTATTATCAATTGTTCTGCACATAATGCTTGAAAATGTTTTGTGCTAAACTTGTCTCCCTTTTGGTGATAACTTGTATCAATTGAATATTTGTCTTACAGCTTTCCTTCCAAAATAACAATTTTGTGTCCAATACTATTTTTCTATTAATCTTGAGTGACAGAAAATACAGTAATTTTGTGAAATAGAATTATATTATAGTAGAAATTAAAGCTATAGTTGTATTACTTTGTTTTTAATCATCTATTATATGTAGCACTGAATATTTGTGTATGATAATGATAAATAATCTGTAAAGACTATTTCCACTCTGTATTATGTTATTTTTTATTTTCACCATTATATTTACCTTTATATCCTACACTAAAATCAGCAAATGGTATTTGTACAAATTAATCAATTGATAATCAACACATAAAAATACCTGTGGATTTTTAAATTGAATCTCATATTTATGTTATGCCTAATAATAAATTGATTTTAATTGAAACTACATAGCTTTAAAATACCTACATATTGTTATAAAAAATGGATTTGAAATGTAGAAAATACCAATATGTATGTAGGTATGTTACTCCCTACTTAAATAGAATTTCTGTAAACTGAGTGACTGTAAAAAAATTATCAATTAATTTGGAATTGTATGACTGCAATACTTCCTAATAGAAGGAATTGATGTAATGTGTTTATTTTAATGTGCACAAGTATACATTTAGCAAATTTATTTGTGTTTTATTTGGCATTCATTAAAAAACTTAGTACCTTTTATTTAATTATGCATTGACTATGGCACTATAGACAACAGATTTAGGTAAAAAAAAATATATTTTTAGGAGAAATTACATGCAAAGGAAACTGACAAAATGAGACAAAAGCCTCTAAATTCTATTTAGATAATAATATAAAAAAAGGAAACTGAATGAAACATCAAATACATTTTATAATTTAATTACCACCACAATGGAAATAAGAAATAGATCAATATTATTTAATGCAATATCCGTTTTTAAAGATAGAAATGTTTATTGTAACTATTTCATAGTGATTTTATATTACATTCATATACATAAACCAACTCATGTTAACAAAAATATATGTGCTGAATGATAATAAAGTTAACATTAAAATATTAATAGCATCCGGACAGACATTATTCTAGAAGATTCCATTCTTATCATACAGTATAAATAGTTTCTATAACGAGAATGCCTTTCAAATCATAATGCATTATTCCAGATAATTTACTTGCAGGAAATGTTTGCTTGGATACAAGATCTTAGAGTACAGTGCAAGAGCTCTTCTCGCGGAATGGATTGACTTTTTGACTTGAGAAGCCGACGAGCAAACAGTCTTCTTGCTCGTGTTCATTGATATACTTTACAATGTCTGCCACCGCCACAGACACTGGAACACGCTTGATGGCCGCTTCTCGTCTTAATTGCTCTGTAACAGCGCGTTGCTGTTGCAATGTTGACACCATCATATCCATAACGGCAGTGTCTGATAGGCCTATGTTGAATGCAAAATCAAACAGCCAGGAAGAACAAAACTGGGCGTAGCCTTACACCGAGTGACACCTGTAATAATCCTTGTTATTTAGCAATCGTATTACCACCAAAGACAGATCAATTCATATTTCTAATATGTATTACCGATGTAGAAGATTGGTAATAAGTACTATTAAAAGTTCTGTAATGAAGTAATTTGTAGAAACTAGAAATTCCGCAATAAAATGCTAAAGATGTCAAAATCACATTTGACAACTGTTTGACAGATTTTTTTTTTTTTTTTCTCGTTACAAAACCGATGGTAAAGGTATCTAAATCATATGGCACGAAATTAAATGATCTATAATTGACTTGAGGAAATGATTTATCATTGACTTGAGAATAACATCTCAAAATTTATTCAATTTTGCAATTAATTGTAAATGACAATCGTTTTTCTTCTAAATTGACGTTCATCAATCCAAGGGATGTCAATTTACATATATACAATCACAAATATCATCTCCTAAGGGTTAGTTAATACAGCAAAATCGAAAGATTAATGATTTCAGTATAGCCCGACTTTACTATATGAGCTCCATGAAAATTGATAATTTAAGGGAGTTTTTGGCGGCATTTGACTATGGCGGACGTAATTTTTCTTTCAATGATTGTTATATTGTTTTGAACTGGATATTGTTACGTAAAATCAGTGTAGTTTAGTGTAATAAGTATCTATGTTGACGAGCAATGTGGAGGATCATTGAAATAATCGTCAAGTGGTGTGAAAAACGATGGGATTTTTATCGTGGTAATCCACCTCATCGAAGTAACACCACAGTGTCTACCATCGATCGTTTGATGCCAATCTCACAGATTAGAGAGATATGGCCAAACTCTCCCAAGATGCATTGAAATGCATTACACTAGCATTTCAATGCAAACTAAAGAAAAGTATTCTACTGTTAATGTGTGGCTCAAAAGTTCCTGTAGCCAGAGCCGTAAAACTTAATATTAAAAAAGAAGGTAAAATTAAAAATAGTGTTCTTTAGACATATCTCTGTAATCTGTGGTGTTAATTGACATTTGAGTCAAAATTACCATATAGCCATATATTTTGTCGTGCCTGTAAGTATTTTCACTGATAATTTGCGATTAAAATGTGATATCACAACTGTATCCTTTCAATAAAACCATTAATAGCTATTCAAATAATAGCATAACTTATTTAAGTGTACAAGTTTTGCTTTTAGATTGTGCCAATCAAAAAATGGAAGGCGACGGCAGCGATAAAGCGAATTCTGCTGATTCTAAATCATTTTCGGGAATTCCAGAAGCAGTATTTGTGGTAAATTTCATAAATCTTTTTCTGCTTTGTCAAATTTAAGCTTGATACTAAAAGATTTTATTTAATACGAGTACAATTTGTAGGTTATGACAGTCATTGCACACCTGGACTTCTAATATTTATTTTTAGTCAAGGGAATAAGCAAATTTTACCTAGTGTATTAAAAAATCAAAACTGAACATCAAAATAATGATTTCTCAATATCTATTTGTATACCAGCTAACGATGTTTATTTACAAATTCACTTTACAATTATTTTGTTGTTTTTATTCTTGTTTCTAAGGACAATGTAGACGAATTCATGAACTTGTCTGAAAATTCCGGTGGTGTGGACAAAGTATTACGGAAGCTAGATGAACAACATGGCAAATATAAATTTATGGAATACACCTTGGCAACTAAAAGGAGGCGTCTCCGACAGCAGATACCTGACCTGGCCCGCTCACTTGAAATGATAGATAAGCTGAAGGCACAATCTGAAGCTATTGATACCCAGTTCTTGTTGAGTGATCAAGTATTTGTAAAAGTAAGTTAATGTTGCTCTTGTTCTAAACAGAAACGTCTATAACATTTATTATTGAAGGATGCTCCTTTTGAAATTATCTAGTCCACCTAGCATGACAAACACAATTTATGATAAAACAAAGTTTTATCAAAGTGAGCTGTCACATTAAGGAACAATTATTTTATGTTTTGTGGTCATGTTAGGCTTGCACAGGTAAATGTTTGTCTACTATGAATTCCTTCCACTTATTTAACATATTTAGGCTTTTAATTTATAAAAAAAAAGATTTCAAAACTGAAGTTCACTCATCTATTTAAGATGAGAATAAGATAAGAAATCCTTCTCTGATTATTGTTTTAAATTAATTATGAAACTTATGTACTTCCAGGCAAATATCCCACCAACAAAGACAGTGTACTTGTGGCTTGGAGCCAATGTTATGTTGGAATACTCATTAGAGGATGCTGAGAAACTACTTACTTCAAATATGGCCACTGCTAAGAAGAATCTGGAATGTGTTGAACATGACTTAGACTTTTTGAGGTATGTAAATTAAACAATAAACTTCACAACAACACATCTCTTGTAAGATGTTTTGTTTCTATGTTTCTATTTATCCCCAGATGAACAGTCACATGTCAAAATTATATACATATTTTTGCATGTGACTGTACCACTTAGGGTGAGATTTTTGATCTACAGTAATAGTTACCTCAATTTTTAAAATCTAGACGAATAATATATATAACAACACCATATTTTTTAAACCCATATTTTTATTTATGTGAGCTCGAAACTTCTGTGATTCAACTATTTTGTGAAAATTTAAGTCAATTATTTCTATTATATTTAGCTTTATATATTTTTATACAATACTTATATGGCCGACACTTACTAAAAACAAGTGTTGTGAGGTAATGACTTCATGAATGCATTAGTGGTCATAAATTTCCTTATTTTCCTTTTATACGTCCCTATTAGAGATAAGTTCTCCCTTGTATACTTCTGCTTTTTATATTATATATTTTTGTTTTGAAGCAATAAAGAGATGCCAACATGATGTTGCCAACATTTTTTAATTTTAAGTTGTTATTGCAACCATATATATTATATACACCAACCCGCATTGGGCCAGCATGGTGGTGTTATGGCCCATACTCCTCAATTGTGTTTCTCCATGAGGAAGACCTGTGTCCAGCAGTGCGACATATAAGGGCTGAGGATGTTGCTGAGGATATAGACCTGTTTTTGTAAAGAATTATTTTTATGTTATTTCATTTTTTCTAGGGATCAATGGACCACCACAGAAGTGAATATGGCCCGAGTTTACAACTGGGACATCAAGAGGCGACAGGCGGCCAAAGCATCTAGCTAATAAACTATATACATTGATATGATATTACAGAACAGTTTGTAGTTATCTTGAGAATGTGCTATGGCTTGTTCCACAATCATTTAACTTACAAGTGTAACAATTATAGCACAGAAGGACTAATTTTGAGCACTATAAGAACAAATATAATGTTATGGTATACACATATTTGTACCAATTATTTTGTATTTGTAAACACTGATAAAAAAATATGTGTTTGAACAAAGGAATTTTGTTTTTTTTTTTTGAGCAATATAAAAAGAATATGCTCATGTAATGTTATAAAGTGTTTACTTTTACAATGTTTATGATATATACAATATTAAGGTTATTTTATGTTTATTATATTAACATTTTTAAGTCTTCATAAATAATACTAGACTCCAATGTTAAATGCTGTAATTATTGGGTATTAATTATTAAAGGTCTTAAATTACATGTCTAATTTAAGTTGTGTAAAGTCATCTATCAATCTATACCATTGGTTGATGTTAATAAATTTGTTCTGTTAACAATGGACAATCAACATACATTATTTCAATCTGTGGTTGATCTATTGATGTGGTATACCATACAGAACTTAGAATTATAAAGCCTCGAAATGTTGTTTTTATGGAATTTGTTTATTACAAATTAATTATTTTAATCCAGTATTGCAGCAGGGATAGCAAGGGTAGGAAACAAAATAAACATACCTAAATCAAAATACCAGTCTTGAAACCAGTGGTTTTTTTTTGTTGAAATTAGTGGCATTATATTCGTTTCTAAATCTCATCTTAGTTTATTTTAGATAAAACTGTTTGTCTCGTATTCTCGAGGATAGCGGGCTGCCTAGCGATAAAAGGAGCTGACTTGCTGGTAACGAGCTGCTCTTGAATGCGCCGCTGCCCGATGTCAACGAGAATATGGCATAAAGTTCAGTCTTCTTGGGACAGTGGATTACTATGGACTTTGATAATGGTGAGCAATCTGACCATGGCTAGATCTCGCCAATAATAAGCAATAAATATTTACATTCTAGACTTGCCGAGACAATTTTGCTCATATATTGTGTATTGTGTTAACTGATTGTTTAAAAAAGTATATTTTGCTATGGTTAAGCTGCTTAACCCTTAAAATAGCCTTGTTTAATTCAACTTTTTAATATCCTGTTTTCATGTTGCGCTGCATTTTTTAATTTTAACTCAAATAAAATATGCTTGCTTTAAATGTCCTTTTTATTTTAAAGATAGAATAACAAAATCACCAAATTCTTTAACCAAACAAATAAATATCCTGTTAGCCATAAAGATATTTGAGGAATGACAAGAAGTAAGATTGGAATTAGAAAGCTTAAAGATTAGAATTTTTGGCGGCATTCAACTATGGCAGACGTGATTTTTATTTCGATAATTGTGATATTGTTTCGGAGTGGATATTGTTACGTAAAATCCATGTAGTTTTGTGTAATAAGTGTCTGTGATGATGTGAAATGTGGAGGATTATCGTAATAAGCGTCAAGTGGTGTGAAAAGTGATGAGTTTTTTATCGTGGTAATCCACCTCATCCAAGTAGCACCACAGTGTCTGCCATCGATTGTTTGACGTCAAACTCTCCCAAGATGCATTGCAATGCATTACACTAGCATTTCAATGGAAACTACTGAAGTAAAAAAATACTTAAGATTTGGCTGTATGGGCTTCGTTCCCTTTGCCTTCCCTACATGGAAGAATAAAAAAAAGCTTAAAGATTTTGAAAGAGGTTGAGGCTCAGAGTAAACAGAACTGGAGTAGCCTTTGTCTAACATTCCCCTCTGCCAAATGCGCAAGCATCGGATGCTTGTACGTTTAATAAAACTTATTGAGCCGCCATTTTGACAGCCATAACATTGTAAACGTTGCGGCGAACAGAGCTCCCGCAAAAATGCCTGCCTGTGCTGTTTTTTGTTGTAAAAATAAATAGAAAACATCGAGTATGGTAAAAGATGGTGTCACCTTTTATTTGTAATTATAATTTTTAAGATTTCATGATTATTTACTTCATTATTTCATGTTTTAGAATTCTACGATTTCAAATTTCGAACGCTAGTCTCGTGGGGAGTGCGGCTGTGACGTTGTCAAAACGCACACCCCACGTGACTTTTTTAAGCGTGTGTGTGCGTGAAATTTAAATTTGTGTGTCGAATTATGCATGTGTGCATTTGTAAAAACGGCTGGCTTTGAGTGTAGTGGTAACCTCACCCCCCGCAAGAAATGGCAGAAAAAAATGTTTGAGAAATTGACTAATGGCTACTCCAGTTCTGTTTACTCTGAGGGTTGAGGTAACCCCGTTTTGACATTTCTTCGGATTAATATCGCTCTATGGCTATGGAAGTCCCGTCTCTTCTTACTAAGCTTCTTACGTAGTTATTGTATACTCTTTGGAGGTTGATTCGAAACCTCAAGAGACCAATGCTCCATGTTTGATTTTTTTTATTACTAAAACAGTTATTGAACATACACGTTTTGTATATGTATAAAGGCTTCCTGATTTATATATAAATTATTTTACATTAACTTATCGATAGAATTAGATTTCACATCGTAAACGTGTCCTTTACTTTGACACTGACATAACGTTAGTCTTCACGGTTGACAGCTGACAGCTGCTTTGTTGCGTGTTTGCTGGTTTGTTGTGTGACAAATCTTTGTTTTCGTTCTGGGTGCTTTGTTCCGCGAAGTTGTTCAAGAACAGTTTGTGAGAAACGTACAGCTCTTTATAAAGATTCACCTCATTCAGCGGTAGCTATTAGACCTGAAGATGTCAGGCTGCGACCCTCAGAAAGCAGAAAGTTCGAAAGATAATATTTCTACAAATTCTATCGACGAGGGATTGCCAAGAGAACTCAGTCAACTAAGTCTTTCGAGTGCTTCAAGTCAAGATGAGTTTTATTGTGATAAAGGACATTCCGAAGCGACGCTTAAAAATATTTATCATTATTACCAATCTCAGAAGCTGTGCGACGTGGCGTTAATTGCAGGAGGATGCAGGTATTTAAATTGTACTGACAAAGGAGTTTCCGTTTCTGTAATTACCCAGAGCGGACTGCATTATTTATTGGTGGAATTTTCATTTTTATTAGATTTTTATAAGATATACATCTCTTCTACAATACTCTTTATTTAATATAAATTAATAGAATTATTATTATTATTTTAGTTATGATATATTTTGAGAAAATGAGTGGGGGAGGAGAATAAAACAGGAAGAGATATTATGATAACACTTCTTAAAGAGAGAAAAGGGTTGGAAGAAAGAGAGAGCCTGTTTAATTATTGTCAAAATTTTGAAGAGATTAGAGATTCCACTTTTAATATTTTAGTTTAACAATATTTTAGCATTTTTTATGTACTGCTTTAGAAGTATACCTAATACTTTCTTAATTTTATGTGGGTTGTTGTTATTCCAAAGGAAATGAAGTATTATGAAATAACAGAAGTTTTTAATAGTTGTCAATTTTATTGAATATCATTTTATTTCATATTATCTAAACAAAAATCAGTGTTATGGAAACACTGCATGTTTATTTAAAGACATCCTCTTTTATTTTTTATCACAGTTCTAATAATAGGGCACAGCTTTTAAATAAACTTGAAAATGGTGGTGAGTCACAAAGGATCTCTTGGGAATCAGTGCAATCACAAAGCTATAAAATTCTAACTAATTTCTTTTTAAACCCTTTATTGCCCTTTTTTATGCTATTTAAACAAAATGTACAAGTGCAGACAGACATGAAGTCTTACAAACTATTAACTAGTCAATGGGCACAAAATGAGACACAATAGAAACATAAATTTTTTGTGAACCCCGGTGTTCACTGTGCTCCCCCCACCACCACCACCCCCCAAGGGGTTAAACTAATTAATTTAACCATTAACATGTTTCTATTGTGTCTCATTTTGTGCCCATTGACTAGTTTTTATTAATATTTTATAGTACTTAAATTTTTATAAAAAGTTATTAATTATTATTATAAATTTTTTTTATACATATTTTTGCATATATTTCTGTTTCGTCTTGTGCACTGTTGTCGTTTCTCTCACAACACGAGATCTCACACACCTGTGATGGGTTGACTGGAAGATATCTCTATTGTAGATAAGTCCTCCCTTGTATACTTCTGTTTTGTTATGTGCCGTTTTTTTTTGGTTTATGTGCAATAAAGAGTTTATAATTTGTTTATTTCAGAATTCCAGCTCACAAAGTAATGCTAGCGTCATGCAGTGAGTATTTTGCAGCGATGTTCACCGGCTCACTCAAAGAGGCGCAGCTGACGGAAATCACCCTAGAAAGGGTTGATCCACAGGCCCTGCAATCCTTGGTCCGGTACTGCTACACTGGCACTATAGGTACTTTAATTTTAATTTATTCATTACAGAAGGAAAAATAATAATAATAAGCATACAGAAAATAAAGATCATAAATTGGACATATGTTATAGATGGACATCCAGATACCACACAAATATTTAAAAAAAAGTCATCCTCAGCCTATAAACATTCCACTACTGGACACAGGCCTTCCTCATGGAGAAGAAACACGAGGTGTATGGCTTGTAATACCACCACCCTGCCCACTGCAGGTTGGTGGGTAGAAACGGACGCAATAGCGACCGGGACCAACGGCTTAGCCTGCCTTTTAGAATCACAAAGTTTTGGTCACCCATCCAAGGCCTGACCATGGCGAAGGTAGCTTTGTTTTCGATATCGAAAGCCAAAGCGTATTAACCGCTACGCCACTAAGCTTCAAAGGCTATTATTATTATGCAAATGTATCCTTGCTATATCTCATTCCTGATGCTTGTACATGTACATATATACTTCTGAATAATAATAGCCCCTTTTTTCTCAACACAAACAGCAGTACTTAAGATAATCTAATAGTGTTTGTGTGGATTCATACCTATTGTAGAGTAATTGTTAGTGCATTAGTAATGCTGTATTTAAGAGTGTTTTCATGAAAATGAGTAGCCTGCATGATTTAGCCTGCACTTTCAATTCCATTTAGTTTTATGTACTTATAATGATGTTCAGGCACTTTCTGATTCTGTACAAGATAAATCTTACTACAAACTTATTTCTTATACTAGCTGTTGCCCGCGTCTTCTTGCGCGGGTACTATGGTTTTATAACTATCCCACGGGAACCCCTTAATTTTCCGGAATAAAAAGTATCTAAAATGTTGACCAGGAATATAAGGTATCACCATGCAAAATTTCATTGAATTCGGTCTAGCTATTTCGGAGATTAGCCCGTACCAACAGACGAGCAGACAGAGAAACAAAAAAGAAAACGCCAGTCTCAAGGCGTCGCTATCTCGAGAGATCCTGGGTACGATCCCCAGTGGAGGCAAGTGTTTGGGTGATGAATTTTCAGACATTTGTTCTCCAGTCTTGGATGTTCATTATATATATATCTATTATATTATCTATATTACGAATAATTATATGTATTTAATTGATTTATCTATTAAATATATTTGTCCGTCAAACACAAGCAGCATTTAGTGGCGTAAAATGAAACTAGTTGATAGGTGTGAATGTCTGAGGATATTTATTTATTTATTTATGTTTATAAGTGACATAATTTGTGGATAATCTGTATTTTGATGCTATTTTTAAGCATTTGTAACCTTTCAGAGCTTAGAGAAGATACCGTAGAAGTCCTGCTGTCGACAGCCAGCCTGCTCCAGCTCAACACAGTGATGGAGGCCTGCTGTGTTTTCTTGAAGAAGCAGCTTGATCCATGCAATTGTCTGGGCATTGCTTTGTTTGCCGAACAACAGTCTTGTATGAACCTGAACAAAAGTGCTTTGGAATATACTTACAGATGTTTTATGGAGGTACACATCTTCTTTTTTAATCCTGCCCTGTTCCCAATTCTATTTGGGGTCGGCGCAACATGTCTTATTCTTCCACTCTCTTCTATAACTCGCCAAGTCAACACTTCCATCCTCATCATATCATCATTCAGACAATCCATCCATCTTTCTTTGGTCTTTCTCTCTCCATAAGCCCATCCACTTTCAAATCCATAACTTTCCTGGTGACATGATCATTCTCCCTCCTCATTACATGTCCAAACCAAAGAAGTTGTTTTTCTCTCAGTTTATCAGCAATCGGGGCAACTTTCAGACTTCCTCTAATATATTCATTCCTCACTTTATCTATTCTCGTCATACCACACATTCATCTCAACAAACATTCAAATTCAAACACATGATTATATCCTATATTATAGAAGATACCTACAGTGAACAGTTTGTCAGCCAATGACAAGTTATTAAAGGTAAGGAGAAATTTGTTCAGACCTTTGACCCATTAGCTACCACTAACGAAACTAATCGAGTATGTGAAGGACCGTTCTTACTACCCAATGAGATCAGTCGCATTCCTCAAATCCATGGGAATGATTTTTTTTGCGTAACAAAAATACGAATTTTCGTATATCCATATGTTATATGCTATACTTGTTAATGTATAAATGCTTAGGCCTTCCTCATAAAGAAAAACAAGGAGTAGGTATGGGCCGTAACACCTCCACGCTGACCCATTGCGGGTTGGTGGGTAGAGACGGGTGCAGGCGACCGGGGACAACGCCTTAACGTGTCTTGCAAAGCACGGAGGAGTTCGAGATCAGAAAGCTTTGGTGTGTTTTCGATCGAAAGCCAAAGCGTACTAACCACTAGTGAAATGAAATGAAATAATTTATTGCAAATAGATTTTTTAGAAATCCTTTCGCACGTCAATTTATGTAGTACCTATTCCTCAAAAGCATAATGCAAAACACTTTTTTCGGTGAAATACCAATGTGTTGAAGCACATAACTTTATTTCGCCATGGATTGGATCAAAATAAATACTTTCTATTAAATGTTAATCCTCAACCTTAAAAAATCCCCATTACAATAGTGGACGCGACCTTCAATAAAGCCCAGATACCTTTTTGTTGTTACCTCAAGCGTTCCTTGCACACCTTCTAAGGTAGACTAGAGACCAACTCGTAAGGTCTACTTAGGAACATAAACAGTTTTTTATACTCTGCCATATTGTTGTCTGTCGCCCTCAGCCTATATGCGTCCCTCTGCTGGGCTTTTTCCATTGAGAAGCACATGAGGAGTGTGGGCCGTAGCACCACCACGCTGGCCCTGATATTTTATTAATACGCGTTACGTCATCCGACCCATCACTCAAACCTGTATGGCAGTATGTTACAGCTCGAACTCACTTGATTTTGCACCTTATATCCGATACTTAATGACTATTTTAGTATAAAGAAAAAGAGTCACACATTACTCAGTTTTTATACTATATTGCGAAGGAAAATAAAGAATATATATTATATTATATAATTTCCAGGTAGCTAAACACCAAGAGTTCCTATCGCTGCAAGTGGACCAGCTCGCCAAGCTGTTAAAATCGGATGACCTCAACGTGACGAGCGAGGAGAATGTGTTTGAGAGCCTCATGACGTGGGTGACGCACGACAGGCCCGGCCGGGAGCAGCACCTGCCCAGTCTGCTGAAGCTTGTCAAGCTACCGCTGCTGTCTTCTGAGGTTAGTATATTAAATGCATGATGTGGCTGAAATGATGTGACAGTCAGTTTCGGGGTTGTCATCTATAGTTCAGCAAAGATCCGATGTTTGCGTGATGTATAATTTTTTTTCTACCGTTCATGATTTTGTATAATAATAATAAAGCCTTTTATTTTCCACAGCTATGAAAATTAACAACATTAATTTAAACCTTAAAAATCTTATTTTAAACTAAATAGAAGTGGATCCTGCTAAGGTGAAGGCCTCGTCCAATCCATCCCATTTCTCACGGTCCTTTGCGATTTGTAACCAACTGCTTTTGATATGTCATCAACCCACTTTCCTTTGTTTTGAGTTAAGTTTACCAATGGTCCATTCAATATCGTAGCTGTCTATCTAATGTTTAAATATCGCGCCAAATGACTTGTACATTTCCATTTGAGATTGATTGAAATGATATGCTTTATTTTGCTAAAAACATGGTAGGTTCAAATCGTATAGTTTAAAGAAGCTCAACATGTTTGCTGAACTTTCAGCATGCAAAATATTATTTTATAATTTTAATAATAGCTTAATGCCTTAAATGATTTATCACAATTATATTTCAATTCGCACTAGTACCTACTCAGTACAGTATTTTTTTTTATATGTCTTATATAATCACTATAAAATACTATAATTCACAATCGATTTAAGTGAGATGAATGCCCAATAGTCCATTATACACAATGTCAAATAAAAAAAAGGTCAAATTAAATATTACACAATGTCAACAATATAGAAAAACAATATACAATACATTAATCAAATTTACTATTAGGTTTAAAAACTCCCTAATAGAATTAAAACATTTTTCCTAGAGCCATCATATTAGCTTATATCTATATTGATTAAAATGCAGTTATCTTGTCCTTTGATATTCTGTTATAAACTTGTATAGCCATAAATGAGCTATTTTGAATTCGGTAGAATAACGGGAAAAGTTTTTATTTTTATTTATACCTTGGTCAAAAAGGTAAGGATACTTTCTAACAGCTATGTAACAGAGCACCTGTAACTCTTTATTTGCATATTTCTGATTTTAAAATTAATAAAGACGGCATAAATTGTGCAACAGATCGCTAGATCAATATCTACGGATACCACTGAAAATATCGATTGTGTAGTCCCTTAACAAAGGGTGAGCCTATCGTCAATGAGGCGAAACGATAAGAGGGTCAATAAGGTGATAACGAACCTTCGTGCATACATTTGTATGTAATTTTTCCCCTTTTTTATGTTTCGTAATAAATGTTTTAAGTATTTAAAACACCATAGGAAGTGCTTTTTTCCTAGCTCTCGCTGCTCTCAAGTTATCCCATTAATTAATACGTGTCAAACGATACCAATATTTCCAGTACTTAATCGACAAAGTAGAGCAAGCGTGCGGCAACGTGCCGGAGTGCCAGCCGCTGATCATGGAGGCGGTGAAGTGGCACCTGCTGCCCGCGCGCCGCTCGCTGCTGACGTCACACCGCACCCGGCCCAGGACCGCCACCGTCGGACACCTGCTGGCCATCGGCGGCATGGACGGGTACAAGGTGAGCACACATGCTGGACGTCGGCGGCATGGACGGGTACAAGGTGAGCACACCTGCTGGCCATCGGCGGCATGGACGGGTACAAGGTGAGCACACCTGCTGGCCATCGGCGGCATGGACGGGTACAAGGTGAGCACACCTGCTGGCCATCGGCGGCATGGACGGGTACAAGGTGAGCACACCTGCTGGCCATCGGCGGCATGGACGGGTACAAGGTGAGCACACCTGCTGGCCATCGGCGGCATGGACGGGTACAAGGTGAGCACACCTGCTGGCCATCGGCGGCATGGACGGGTACAAGGTGAGCACACCTGCTGGCCATCGGCGGCATGGACGGGTACAAGGTGAGCACACCTGCTGGCCATCGGCGGCATGGACGGGTACAAGGTGAGCACACCTGCTGGACGTCGGCGGCATGGACGGGTACAAGGTGAGCACACCTGCTGGACGTCGGCGGCATGGACGGGTACAAGGTGAGCACACCTGCTGGACGTGATTGACAAAGTTTCATACAAACTTTCATCCCCTATTTTATCCCCTTGGTGCTAGAATTAATCAAACTCCTTTCTTGGCGGACGCCTACGTCATAACATCTACCTGCATGCCAAATTTAGCCCGATCCGATTAGTGGTTTGGGCTGTGCATTGATAGATCACTATGTCAGTCAGTCACCTTTGAGTTATAATGTAGATTTCATTTAGGGCGCCAGCAACATGGAGAAGTACGACCCTCGGACGAACAGCTGGAAGCCGTACATGCGCATGGGCGCGCGGCGCCTGCAGTTCGGCGTGGCCGTCGTGCAGAACAAGCTCATCGTGGTCGGGGGACGCGATGGCCTCAAGACCCTGAATACGGTAATTACATACCTTTTTTTAGTTATTAGGACCTTACATGTGAACTTGGCGTTTTGTATGGAGATTTTGGGTAACTCTGCATTTTCCATACTAACATTTTTTCAGTTTTCTTCACAACGACAAATCCAAAGATAATAATATTTGGCATGTATCATTAGACAAGCTTTAGCTATACGTGTGATATCACACTTCTTAAAAATTATTTATCTTTTTTATGTGAATGCAAATCAAATTATGTATTCGGAAGGCACTGAAAAGGAGTTGTCTCCGTGTCCAATTTTAACACAATATAACTTACAACGAATTATCAAAACAAATCAAAAGAGTTAGATAATATGGTCTATTTTTAGAGGAGGTAATTATTTTTTAAGAATACTCTGAAACTTAATAGTTACGAAAAAAATACTAAGAGAGAAGAAAAACACCAATTTCATAGGTAAGGATCCAATATTATTTTAGGAAATGTGTGGAATTTGACAAACAAAATACATTATAAAAAAACGTTTTACTAAGTGCCTAAAAAGGGGAACTTAAATATTTTGGTTAAAAGAATTTTCGAAATTTAAACGTAGTGCGCATTTTCAGTCATGCCTATTAATATAATTATCTATCATATTTTGTAAAATGGGCACCACGTTAAAATTTAAAAAAATTCTTTTAACTAATATATTTTGTTTCCCCTTTTAAGTCCATTAGTAAAACGTGTTTTTTTAAATGTTTTTTTTTATACAATATTTATATCTCTTTTTTTACATACACATACATACAATCACACCTGTAATCCCCGAAGGGGTAGGCAGAGTCCAAGGAGCACTGTGTTCGTTAAGATCACATTTAGCCATACAAAAATAGGGTTGGTCAGACGAAAAATCGTGAAAGAGTAGTAACAAGTGGCTAACTAGTGGTGGTGGTGGTCGTGGTGGTTTATGCAAAATTTCAGCTCAATCGGATGTCGGGAAGTGGTCGAAAAATCGATCGCCAGATTTGATCTCCACAGACAGACATACAAGAAAGCAAGCTAAGAAAAACGTTCGCTACCGAATCTAAAGTTGTGTTTATTTTTAGATACAACGATAGCCATTGTCAACAAGCATGTCTATAGCCTCAGTGCACACATCTTCGACGGCCATTCCTCTCGTTCCTAACTTCATACCTTAGTTTGTGGTTGATTTAACCTAGCCCTTGTTAGAGTCCCAATCAGGCCTTGCATTTCTACTAGGCATTATGGGCAAGTGCCTTGGGCATTCCGAACTTAAAAGCTTCTTAGTTACCAAACATTACCAGCCTTCCTTACACAGGGCCCCTAATAGGTTGGAGATGGCCTTGCTCCAAATGACTTCATCAGTGATCAATATGGCCACGGGCTAGGCGCGATGATGTTATACATACATACATGTGGGATAAGCAGAATAAAAGATTATCTTTAAACACTTTTATTTTATTTAAACTCTCAACCCAATAACACCGCAAAAATCGCCATCTTAAGTTATATCTCTTTCACACAGTCAATGTTCTTTCTTATTTACGCATCCTTACGTTCCGTTCCCACATACATATAATCACGACTACATATAATCCCATAAGGGTTAGTCAGAGACTAGGCAAAAGCAGTCCACTGCCATAGTCCGCGCTTCACCAAGCAGTGACTGCACTCAGCGTGACAGGTGGCGAGCCCGTCGCCGCTATAAGCTATTGGACGTTGTGCAGTTGTAAGTCCATTAGTCGCCTTTTACGACACCCAAGGCAAGAGATGGGTCGGTAGTATTCTTTGAATGAGCCTCTACCACACGACTCATGTTAATAATATCGCTGTAATAAAGCCTCGTGTCGTTCGACGCAGGTGGAGTGCTTCGACCTGACGACGCGCACGTGGAACACGCTGGCGCCGATGAACACGCACCGCCACGGGCTGGGCGTGGCCGTGCTGGGCGACGGGCCCGCCTCGCCCGTCTACGCCGTCGGCGGACACGACGGCTGGATCTACCTCAACTCCGTCGAGAGGTGCGCACACACACACACACACACACACACACACACACACACACACACGATGAACACGCACCGCCACGGGCTGGGCGTGGCCGTGCTGGGCGACGGGCCCGCCTCGCCCGTCTACGCCGTCGGCGGACACGACGGCTGGATCTACCTCAACTCCGTCGAGAGGTGCGCACACACACACACACACACACACACACACACACACACACACGCACACACGCAAATCATTTCCAATGTATTGTCTTCTTTCTTGTAAAAATAAACATTACCTTAGAGAGACATTAGATTCGTCTTACAAAGGTGTCCGGACAGTGGATCTCCTTTGCTTGAATTAACAAGATGTTCAAGACCTGGCAAGATAATTTAGACAAGAAAACAATAAGCACCTTAGGTTGCTATCGGGATTGGCTGGGCGTCTCGATTACCTACATACATACGTATTTTATATTATATTTTTTACTACTTCCTATTTAACGTTAGTACCTCGAGGAGGAGCTCGGTGGCGTAGTGGTTAGTACGCTTGGGCTTTCGATCGAAAACAAAGCTACCTTCGCAATGGTCAAGCCGTGGATGGGTGACCAAAACTTTGTGATCTCGAGCTCCTCCGTGCTTCGGAAGGCACGTTAAGCCGTCGGTCCCGGTCGCAATTGCGACCGTTTCTACCCACCAACCCGCATTGGGCCAGCGTGGTGGTGTTATGGCCCATCCTCCACATGTGTTTCTCCATGAGGAAGGCCTATGCCATCCAGTGGCACGTGTATATAGGCCGAGGACTGCAACCTTGTCTCGTTAATCTATAAAAAAATGCAAAGTGTTGGGTTTCATTCATTGGAGGCTCCTATTCGTTCAAGTTGAAGAGACAAGAGTGTTCGCAGGTGGGATGCGTGCTCGCGCACGTGGACGAACGTGTGCGCGATGAGCGGCGCGCGCAGCACGTGCGGCGTGGCGGCGCTGGGCGGCCGGCTGTACGCGGCGGGCGGCCGGGACAGCGCCGCCTGCCTGCGCTCCGTCGAGTGCTACGACCCCGCCACGGACCGCTGGGCCGCCTGCGCGCCCATGATCCGCAGGCGGGGCGGCGTCAGCGTAAGTACTGCTACTATACCATGCTACGACGCCGCTCAGTGCTACGACGCCGTCCTGTGCTACGACGCCGCTCAGTGCTACAACGCCGCTCAGTGCTACATCTCCGCTCAATGTACGACGCCGCTCAGTGCTACGACGCCGCCCAGTGCTACGACGCCGCTCAGTGCTACGACGACTCCACTCAGTTACGTCACAGCTCCTCGCTACGTACGACTTGTACGACCAGTAGCTAAACGTGTTTGAACTCCCTAAAATTTTGTTGAGTTGTTAAGTAAGAAGTTTAGTCGAGTCAATTCATTTTATTCTATTTTTCTTAGTCGAGAAGCGAGTAATTTAGTGGCTAAACGTGTCTGAACACAAAAAAATTTATTTATTGCGATCGATTTTCAGGCAGTAGCGAGTATATTAGCCCACTCACTTGTTTACTGTATTAAAACAGTGTAAATGATTTTTGGGCAGTGGCGAGTATTTTAGCCACTCGACTAAAATACTAAATCACTACTCGCTTGACCGTTTTTGATTCGTA
Organism: Parapoynx stratiotata; assembly: GCA_910589355.1. Taxonomy (NCBI): domain Eukaryota; kingdom Metazoa; phylum Arthropoda; class Insecta; order Lepidoptera; family Crambidae; genus Parapoynx; species Parapoynx stratiotata. Next base: position 775,218 of record OU342468.1, on the reverse strand, counting down.
GGCGAGGAGGCGTCAGTGTAAGTTACCATGCTACGATACCGCCCAGTGCTACGACCGATGACCCACTCCGCGCATTAAGGACAGGGGAAACGCCCCCCCCGTTCACGCTCAGTTCTAGTAAATTATTTATTTTATTTAGGCAAATCAACAATCACATATTCAAGTTAATAAGAAAGTAAGAACTAGCGTTTACATCATCATCAATTATACACAGCATTACGCCGCAGCAGCAACTAAGAGGAAATAACGTCTTTAAAAAATAACGTCACTAGCGATTTCTTTGCTGAGTTTCTTGCCCGTTCTTCTCAGAACAAGGCCTCCTGATAGCCAGTGGTAGTTGGCAAAATTTGACATTCATAAGAGATGTAAATACCGAAACTGAATAAACGATTTGAGTTTACGAAACATGAATTATTATTTAGTCATCATTGTCAGCCTACGTTCGACCACTGCTGGACCTAGGGCAAGCAACGAGCACCTCACTGCAGCATGGTTGTGTGTTAGGTGTGCGCGGCGGGCGGGTACCTGTACGCGCTGGGCGGGCACGAGGCGCCGGCGTCGGCGGCGGCGGGCGGGCGGCTGGCGTGCGTGGAGCGCTACGAGCCGGCCGCCGACGCCTGGCAGCCGCTGGCGCGCCTCTGCCTGCCGCGCGACGCCATCGGCGCCTGCCTGCTGGGCGACCGCGTCGTGGCCGTCGGTCAGTGACCCGCACACACACACACGCGTGCGTGGAGCGCTACGAGCCGGCCGCCGACGCCTGGCAGCCGCTGGCGCGCCTCTGCCTGCCGCGCGACGCCATCGGCGCCTGCCTGCTGGGCGACCGCGTCGTGGCCGTCGGTCAGTGACCCGCACACACACACACGCCTGGGGCAGGGGTTTCTGCTCGGTTTGGTTGGTGGTAGGGCTTCTAGGCCCGCCTGGCTAGTTACCACCGTCTTACCTAAATTTGTCTACACAATAACAATGTTGTAAGCATTCTTGTGTTCCGGCAATCAGAGGTAAGATAGCCAGTTCCTCAGTTGTTGAAGACTACAGGTAAGCTCACTTCCACCTTTGGCCTTATCGTTGCTGACAGTGCTACAGCCCAGTGCTACGACAGCACTCAGTGCTACGATAGCACTCAGTGCTACGTCACCAATTAGTTCTACGATTGCATTCAGTGCTACGACAGTAAAGTGCTGCGGTCGTGTTTGGTGTTGTCGTAGTACACTTGAGAGTTACGGCATCATTCAGCGCTACGACTCCGTATTGTACTAAGATGCTTGGTGCTACGGCGCCGCTCAGCACCCCGACGCGACGTCTAAAGCCCGTATTCAGGAATGAATCTCAAGCGTAGACCTCCGCTTGCGTACAGCTAGAGAGGGATCGCGTTATGTGGGTATGAATAGCGCCATTTCATTCTAACGATACTGAAGAAGAGATCTACGCATGAGTTTGATTCTGGAATACGGGCCTTAGTGATTTGTAGATAACATTTGATACACATGTCTGCTTCGAGCATGACCCCATCAGTGTCTCTCTGCCTATAGTCTCTCACGGTAATTAACCTTAATTTAGAATATACTTTTTATTTGAGTATATAATTTTTTAAATTGTAAAATTTTGACGTTTTTAAGTGCCAGGTTTGGCCTATGAAATAAAGATATTTTCGTTTGTTTGTAAATATTTTTTTTATTTAATGCTTTAATGTCGGTAAACTTTTTTGGTTTAAGAATAATTATCACAGATTATACAAAAAAAAAATTATTCAAGTATTTGTTTTTTATTAGTATTTTTATTGTCTTTGTAATTTGTCGTTTCGTTTTTATGTTTTTCTGTGTACAATAAATTGTTAAATAAATAATATAATTGTATTGTCAGGTGGGTTCGACGGCGTGCAGTACCTGTGCGTGGTGGAGGTGTACGACGCGGAGGAGGACCGCTGGCGGCAGCTGGCGCCGCTCGGCACCGGCCGCGCGGGCGCCGCCGTCGTGGCGGCCAGCGTGCCTGACCCCCCCGCGCCGCTGCCGTGATGCCGCCGAGAGGTCAGTGCCCGCGGCCAGCGTGCCTGACCCCCCCGCGCCGCTGCCGTGATGCCGCCGAGAGGTCAGTGCCCGCGGCCAGCGTGCCTGACCCCCCCGCGCCGCTGCCGTGATGCCGCCGAGAGGTCAGTGCCCGCGGCCAGCGTGCCTGACCCCCCCGCGCCGCTGCCGTGATGCCGCCGAGAGGTCAGTGCCCGCGGCCAGCGTGCCTGACCCCCCCGCGCCGCTGCCGTGATGCCGCCGAGAGGTCAGTGCCCGCGGCCAGCGTGCCTGACCCCCCCGCGCCGCTGCCGTGATGCCGCCGAGAGGTCAGTGCCCGCGGCCAGCGTGCCTGACCCCCCCGCGCCGCTGCCGTGATGCCGCCGAGAGGTCAGTGCCCGCGGCCAGCGTGCCTGACCCCCCCGCGCCGCTGCCGTGATGCCGCCGAGAGGTCAGTGCCCGCGGCCAGCGTGCCTGACCCCCCCGCGCCGCTGCCGTGATGCCGCCGAGAGGTCAGTGCCCGCGGCCAGCGTGCCTGACCCCCCCGCGCCGCTGCCGTGATGCCGCCGAGAGGTCAGTGCCCTGGCCGCAGTACAACAAGCCAAAGACAGGGTAAAATAGTTCATATTATATGAGGCTTATATCCAGCAATGAACTAATGTGATATAGTGATAATGATGTCCTTCTCTTATTATATCCATATATTAACCCTAACTAAAAAAAAATATAACGTGCAAAATAGGATTCCCAATCCCAATAGACCGTTTTTTTTTTTTTTTCAATTTGAGTTTTATTTCTTAAGACGCTTATATCTTCGGGCGCTTTCGGTCTACGCCGTCTGATATGAGCCTGATTTTAGTTTTTATAGATATTCTGTGTTTTAATTGTCTATATTTTAATTTATAAGTTTCATTATGTTAATATGTTTATTTATATTGTATACATAGTATACATTTATATGTAAATTTATTAAGTTTAGAGCATTACGTTGTATTTTGTTTGAGATTAATATTAATGTGATGGTTTATGTTTATGCTTATATTGCTATGTAGATAATAGACCGTTTGATCTTACATAGATTGGCTACCCTATAGTTTTGTTAAGGTGCATTCCATAACGTGTGAAATCTATTCTTATGTAATATATGAGAGTAAACGAGATAGAAATACAAATGCTCTTAATGTTTGGCCGCTAATTTAGATTGTTTCTCTTCCAGCTGTTGAAGTGGTACACAGTGACGGACGACGTCTGTACCATCCTCATGGTATGCAACTGCTACGAATTGGTAAATTGATCTCATTGATTGAAAAATTTCCTAAACATATTTTTGTCTGTGGTAGACCTATTTTTGATGTGATGAAATTGTATTTTGTAGACTGCTAGTTATAATTGTATTAGTGTACTTCTAGATTTATTACTTTTTTACCCCAATTATTATGGTAAACTAATGTTAATCAAATTATAAAAATAAAATAATAATAGTTCTTTAGCACTATTGGCATCATTGAGTTTTAAGGGCTGTGCAGACTTACTCCCTTTGCTTCGTGTCTCTTGAAAAAGTAAAATGGAATTTACAATTGGTATTAAATACATTGCAAATAAATTATGTATAGATATACCACGCAAAAAATCTCAGAAGTTTTGATGTAATATTCAAGAAGATTTCAATATTCTTGAAAGAAATATTATAGCTCCTTGAAGGGCACCGCGAACACCGGTATTCGCAAACAATAGATGTTTCTATTGTGTATCGTTTTGTGCCCCTTGACTAGTTAATTGAATATTAAAATTCGATCTCATTCTCAGTAAAATGATATAGCGATTAAAGTGAAGAGGCAAAGGAATAATAATGCATTTCACATGTCCAATTAGTACGTAGGTACAATAATATATACTTATTATTGTATATTCTCGTTGGTGCTGCTCAGCCCTTTCTGTGATATAAGATGCCACCAAATAAATTTTGAATAAATTCCGCTCCCGAAAAGTGTGTACTTATTACTTTTATAATAAGATCGAAATTTCCATAACATTACTATGTAAAACTCATCATTCCTTAATTTTGAACCTTACTGCTTTATAAATAAGCGTGTAAAATTAAAAGCTTCTAGTAGTCTGAACAGCTTTGAACTTGACTCTACATTTTCGTAATTATATAGGGTTTTAGAATATTTTGAAGCAATGTGTACCATCAGAACCCTAAGACAGTTTAATTAAAGCAATTAGACCCTGTGTACTTACATTAAGAGTTATTTTACAACTACTGTGTCAAGGTTTCTATTTAATGCACTAGTTTTTAGACGAAACATTGTGCTAGACTCTCAGAATAGTTTTAAGCATTTTTAGATTTTTTACTTATATATCCAGTTTTCTATTTACCCAGTCGTCAATAATTAACTATCTGTAGGTAAAATTTGTCGTTAATTTCTTTACAGACTATATCATCTATTATTGTGTCGTACTCATTTTAAATTTTGTGTTATTTATATGGTTAGCAAAATATTCGAATGGTCACCTAAAAAAACTAATTGGTCAACAACTCAAATGTTTTCTCGTGTATGTAATTCGCCATTGTACCTAATCTGATAGATATAATATTAAGGTTATTTTTTATGACCATTTTATATTTATAATGTCTACTAAAATTAGACAAAACGATTATTGGCACAAATATTGTTTACACATTTCAAAAATTTGTTTTATACAGTTCCGGTAACATATATATTGCTGCCCAAATAATGATTTTGCTGCACAACAAAATATTCTGCTGACCGAATTATTATTTTGTTCCCCAAATAATTCATTTTCCGGCCAAATAATTATTTTCCTGAGAAAATATTTGTTTGCTGAAATGATTTCACGGCTAACTTTTTTGCTGAACAAATAAAAGTTTTCTGATTCTAAAATCATGATTCTCCTATTTTAGATCATGATCTAAGATATAAGTGTGTAATTGTATACATTATATGGGATAGTTACACATATTTGGGTTTGGGTAGTCGTATGTTTGGGCGTTTACAGTTTACCTATACATGATATTTAATAAATCAAAATGATTTTCATTTCATTTACAAATCATGCAAAATATGGATTGATGAAATACTTTCCGTCTATGTTCACATAGCTACTAAACGTGCTGATAGTTATAAACCATTTTCACTGAATTCATGAATTGTAACTATGATCGTCGTTAAAATAGTAGGGCCGATTCCGTTGGCACAAACTAAATGTTTATCTATCCTTCTTTAACTATATGGGGAAAACAAGGGCAGATACACAATTTATAACGTCGGTCCCTGTCAAAAAATTATATCGCTCTAGTCTACTTTACTGAAAACCAGTTTGGATAAAATGAAATTATTATGGAGGCTATTTGTACTTGTATTCGAAATATTAGATGTATTTAGTTTTTATAACTTGTACACATATTCGTTGCACAAAATTATTTATCTTCACTCATGTTATAATGTTTGAATAAAAACGAAAATTTAAAAATGGAACCTATAACATAATGACCATTATGCAACAGGTTGGACTCTTTATGCAACACTTATTTTTCCTAAAAATGCACAAAACTATGGCAAATGTTTTCCAGACAGCCAACAATAAATAAAATTAATAAAAAAAAATTTTTTTTTTTAATAATGAGTGTAGATAAAGTAGTGTATGTAACTGCACATGACTCGGTATTAAAACACTCGCGTGATACTAATAAAAAAACTCGCCAAGGCTCGTTTTTTAAAACCACGCTCGTGTTTTAATAACCTATATTATGTGACAGTTACCTTCATAAACTACTATTGTTTGATACCAAATATTGTATACATTTTTGTGTTAATTTGTATAAAGGATTAACTGATTAACTATTGGTTATTATAGCAACGTTTGAATAACAAATATTTTTTTCTCGCTGCGGTGAGGCAAAATGTTTTGCAACCGGCAAAGATATTCATTATTTATTACCTTTGGATTGCTCGCTACGCTCAGGGTGCCAGCGAAAATAGAATATTTTTGCAGGCAACAAATAGCAATATTGCAGCTTATCTATTATTGCGTTCTGTTTCCTATATTATAATCAGTATTATTTACATTTACTCGTTTATTGTTTTATTTCTGTACTCTTTATACCTTTATAAATATGTTAGTTTGTAAGGTGTAGGTAGACTGGTGTTCTCATTGTCTCGGAGGGGAATCCCTGTGATTTTAGGGTTAGATAGTGTCTAGAGTGTAATGGACTTGTATTTTAAACATTGTAAGTATATTTTTGTATTTATTTATTTGTTTGATATTAAAATTTAATTTTCTCACTAGGCAATTCTCAATAAATTAACTTCGCCAAAATAAGGCGTGAAGTGTCAATTATGGTGATCTGAGGCGCATGTAAATTTTATTTTAAATAAACTGAGGTACTAAGGTTTACATTTGTTTTTTTTACCCTTTTTCCAATAATAAGTATGTTATACTTAATACCTATTTATTAAATGCAATTATTTATTAAATACTTAATACCTATTTATTAAATACAATGACCAGTATTACACACGATTGTTTTTAATTAATCAACAACCTAATACTAGGTAACGAACGTCATAAATAACATTATTTTGTTTGAAGACTTTTAATAATTTGATACATTTTACTTTCATTCAAAAATAAATATCAGCTCTGAATGTTCTTAGGTCTGTGCGGATCTCGTGCGCGTTGCCTTTTCGTATGAAGGGAACATAGACTTACTAATGTAACGACAATACATTATGAGCTTGTAAAAAAGTTTTTATATTTTGTGTTAATATAAAAATCGTAGAACAAATGTTGTTATTAAAGATGGTAATACTAGTTATGCGAGGTTGATTTATTAAAAACTAGCTGTTGCCCGCGACTTCGTCTGCGGTTACTATGGTTTTTTAACCATCCCACAGGAACCCTTTATTCCGTATTAAAAAGTATCCAAGATGATATAAGGAACCAGGGTCCAGAGTTGACCAGGGACATAAGGTATCACCATACAAAATTACATTGAAATCGGTCCAGCCATGTCGGAGATTAGCCCGTCCAAAGAGACAGAGAAACAAAAAATAAAATAAAAAACTTTTTTTGGTATTTTTTCTTTTAACATCCCCCTTGGTATTAAGCATTTTTTTCTATGTCCAGACATTCGACTACTACAGTTTTATTATATGTATAAATCACCTGTATACTCTCTTGATAGAGTGTAAGTGTTCGCTAAAATTTATTTTTAAAATGCATTATTGAGACCAAATCAAGAAAAACAATTGCATAGTGTATCATATTTTTATTTGTGTTTAAGCCACAACTTTGTGACAATACTGCATACATTACTAGAAAATTAGTAAAGGCACACGACCCTTCCAGCAGATAAATAAAATATCAATATCATATTAACATAGACAAGTTCTTAGTAAAAGAGAATTAATTAAGCTATGCATTTAAAAATAAAGTTTTTAAATTAAGATTCGTCATCGCTGCCAGCCGGCTGCTTTGGCTTTGGTCCTCCGGCCCTCTTCGCCATGATGATCTGGTCTACCTTTAGGATGGTGGTGGCCGCTCCCACTGCGTACTTCAGGCCCCAGTACTTGAGGATGAACGCGTCCCAGATACCTTTCTCGTTGGCATCTACTACACCACTGTTTTCTGATTCAATGTCAAAGCCTGCATTTTTGTTTCCCTCCTGAAAGATTGTTTTGTGTAATATTTTGTGAATTAGGTTTTGAATGCAAAGTACTGTAAAGAAGCATAGTTAGTGCCTGAGTTTTGGATGTTCTCTGTAATATCTGGTACTACTTTTTTATAAATAAATATCTTCAAAAATTCATACCTATCAACTAGGCCCAGTTTAAGTAACTAATGCTGCTTGTGTTACGGACACTAGATGACAGATAAATATATTTATAGATAAATTCATAACAATATCCATTATATATAAAAATATATATAAACATTCAGGATAACAAATGCCTGAATTCATCACACAAACATTTGCCCCCACCGAAGATTGAACCCAGAACCTCGAGATGGCGACGCCTTGAGACCGGCGTACATATAACTCGCCCACGAAGGTCGTCAAATACTGACAGTGTTAAAAAGTGCTAAATTAATATTGATTGTTGTACCTTATGAGCTTTATACATGTTGCTGATGACTTCAGTAGCATTAGCTCCAGAGTTGTCAGCCAGTGCCCTTGGCATGCTTTCAAGGCCGATCGCAAACTTCCTCACAGCATACTGCTCCAGCCCTGGCAATGTATCAGCGTACTCCAACAGCCTTTGTGCTAACTCTATCTCTGTGGCGCCAGCCCCAGGTAAGAAACTGTAGAATTTAAAATTAAGAATTTCAGAAAGTGATACACGTATAATTTATACAATATAGGTGGTTAATTTTACTTTTCTTAGTTGCTTACATAAAAAAAGAGTGTATTCTATTAGACCTATTGTAAGAACATACAAAAATTTCCTTTATACCGCAAAGGTGGAAACAGACATACGGCCTTGCTGATGGTAAGAAAAAGCAGTTACCATAGCCTATGGACGCCTGCAACATTCAAACATAGACAAAAGAAGTTTTATTGGTAATGGAACTGTTTCTACCTATCCATCTGTATTGTGGTGGTGTTATAGCTGATATTGCCATTACACATGACAATTTTATTATGCTCTAGCAACGCGAGATTTACAGTACAATTTGAACATGCCGAATACACTTGTATATCAAAAACACAAAAGAAACCACACGTGTAAATGGACCTTTACAGGTGTGATTTTTTTTCTGCATTGTTTTTGTTTTCTTTCGTTCGTGTAGTCTTTGTGTCAGCATTGGGATGTACTGATGATCCAAACTTACCGGCCATCTCTGGCAATGCCTTTGAATGTGTTGACACCATCATCTATGGCCCTTTCAATGTCATCCATGTAGTTCTCTGTGGAGCCCCTTATAACAACAGTGGACATGCGAGACTCGGTGCTATCCATGCGGAACACCACAACCCTTGTGTCTCCCAACTCTTCAACCTTTACTGAATCACAGTAGCCGAGTTCCTGAGCTGTTGGGGTCGTTAATCTTGGCAATACCTGGAAGATAAAAAAGGTATTTTATAATGAATTGCTTGAACGATTTTAACATGAACTTCAAATACAGAGACATGTGTAATTAACTGAATATTATAAACAAAACATTAACTGAATATTATTTTAGTGAAAAATGTTTGCAAGTATCTTAGCAAGCGGAGATCTGTAATCTCTGCCTCCCCCAATTAGAAGAGGTGTGAATGTATGTATGATATAAACATTAACTAAACAACTAAAAACCATTTGAGCAAATGGGTGGTAAAACTTGTCACATTATATTAAATGTTTTTCAACTTCAAATTGTACTCTTGAGGTCCAGGCTTATTCAAGCGTTTAGACTACGTCCAGGTCACATTCCAGTAAACAAGTTTTACTATTTAATTAGGAAAAGGATATCCGCAATGTGTGAGCATTGCGGAGTGGTAGAAGACCTTGGTCACTTAAGCATTGGGGAGTGGTAGAAGACCTTGGTCAAAATTAAGAAAAAAAAAAAAATCAAATTGTGAGTAAAAAAGAATAGGATGACAATGAAAATAAAATAAGAGCTATGGCAGAGGGACTATGAAGGCAAAAAAAGAATAACAAATAGTGTAAAAATTTGGGAGGCCTTTGACACGTGGAAAATAAGTTAAAATAACTACTACCCCTACAAAAATGTCAGGAATGATGGCTCACTTTAATCAATTTCAAAACTAAAAACAACACTCACTGTAGCATTAACAGTTCTTCCCAGGCGACGAAGATCAAACTTAGAGTTTAACCTGACAGCCATGACGCCGTACTTGTTTAGGAAATGCAACGCCATATCTCCAAACTTCGCCCCAGCAACAATAACCTTGACTCCGGCATCAGCTATCTCTTTAATCTGTTTCTCTAACAGTGATTCTTCGCCTCTGCTGAAATTGAGAAGTTCATCCGCTGACTTGATGAGGACTGTTCCCTTAGTTTCAGTCTGAATGATGTCTATCGGGCAGGAGTATACAGCTACTTTAGCTTCGTTTGCAAAGGTGACATCACCCTCCACTTCACGTTTGAACACCATGCCTGAGAGTACTTCAGATTGGAAGAGACCTGCTCCTAGAATCTAAAATGTACAGAAAATATTAGTTACTGGCTGTTGCCCGCGACTTCGCCCGCGGTTAGTATGGTTTTTTTACACAGACCAAAAGACAAAGAAACAAAAAAATAAAAAAATAAAGTTTTTTGTATTTCCCCTCTTTTTACATCCCCCTGAATTGATTTTAAGCATTTGTTTTCTATGAACAGACATTTGACCTCTCCAGTTTTATTATATGTATAGATATGAATGATTCATATAATTTTATCATTTGTTAAATCCAAATTCTTTTTTATTTTAAAGAATGGTGCACGGTTTTTAAATTTCACTAGTATTGTGTGTTTTGCGTGTGTGGTAGCGGCTCATTAAAAGAATACTACCAACCCATCTCTACCCTTGGGTGTCGTAACAAGCGATTAATGGACTTAGAACTGCACATACGTCCAATAGCTTGGTGATGGGATCATCACCTGTCCTACTGAGTGCAGTCATTGCTTGGTGAAGCACGGACTATGGAAATGGACAGCATTTGCAGTGCTTTTACCAAGTGTGTGTCAAACCTTTAATAATAGTAATAAGAGATGCGCCGAATAGTGGTTTCGCCGAATAACAAATATTATTTGGTTTAACTTTTACCAAACTGGATATTCGGCCGAATTATTCAGTTTACAATTACTTTGCATAATAGCCACAGAAACAACTTAGACAATATGTACGTTTCGTGACACTACAGGCGATGTTCTGGGAGGGTTCAGGGGCCCAATTCTCGTGCATTCGAACTTTTTCCGTGTGGTAATTATTTCTATTCTACTGAAAAGTTTGAATGGTTTCCTAAAGATCGTATTCTCATTACCAATAGAACAATTACCAATCGAACTATGCAGTCGTACATAGCATAGACAAAAAATTTCGTTTCGTGTCGAGTGTTTTTAAAACCCCCGTGTTGAAAATTTTTTATTGTAAATAATTAAAGTTTTTGAGCTTAAATGTTATGCTGAGTCCATTTATTTTTACATTATGATACAAAATATATAAATTGGTTGGTACTGATACATATAAAAGGACAGAAAATATAAAAGGAACTCGAATTGATATTATTTCCGTTAAATACACGTTAGTATTTAACTAAACGGAACGTCGCATCTCTCAGTCAAGTTAGTGTCAACACCAGCTTCGCAACCGTCATTTTTCAAAATATTTTTTTAGTAAATAGGTACCAAGTAAGAAAAATTAAAATTCGCGGGTCCATGATAAACATATCTATTTTGAATATCACAAATCAACAAACAAACAACCACCACAATAAAACTTAACCTCAATATCGAGAAGTTTGATAGGTAGATTCGTATACGAACTCCGACTTCTACTGGTATTTAGCACTTGAAGCGTTCGAGCGACGTTCGTTCAAAATTATTCGACTGTGAAGTCCTGAGAATACACAAACAGTGTTTCCTTTGAAAAAATCTTCGAAATTTTTTAAGAATGTGAAGTTTTTTTTAATGCACGAGAATTGGGCCCCTGGTGTGACAAAATTAAAAGTTGTGTATTTTTAAGTTATAACCTAAATTACCAGAAATAAAGGCTTTTTATTTTATTTTGATTTTCATTTATTTACAGGCGATGTTAAAATATAAGTTGACTATACTGAACTACTGATGAATTTATTTATCCTTGAAAAACTCAAGTGTGGGTGTGTAGTATTTTGATATAACAGATATGGATTTAACTAGTCGCTGATTGGTTGCGATGGATTTACATACACTTGAAAAAACTGTCCTAAGGAGCTATAAAATTTTGAAATAAATCATATATTTTAACAGATTTTTTCTGGTAAAATTATGTCAAAATATGTTTTAAAAACATATTTTGACACAATTTGTACAAATTAAATTGTTCAAGTTTGAAGTTACGCGTCACATTTGTTGTTACTATTTTCATAGTTTTTGTGAATGTACATACAACATACAATTACCACTCTTTAAAATGAAATGAAAAGGTATTTAATGGGCCAGTAAGGAGAGGAAGGCCACTGCCCACACATAGGCTTATTTACTGCTTACAATCTGGTACAAACAAAAAGTTCAACAAGACATTTAATGGACTATTAATAACCTGTTAGATGAAGTTGCATTTATCATTTAACTTAAAGCAGAGTCCTAAATGTATGTTATTCTTACCTTGCATATTCTGACATTGTCCACATTGAAAGTAGTTTTCTCTGGCAAGATGGCTACAGAAGCTTTAGCCACCAGTTCAGCAATAAAATCTTCATTGCCATATTGCTTGGACATTATAGAGGGTCTGATTCCTTTGATCACTGCAGCCACATCTTTGCAGTCTTCAATTTTGTGGCAAACAAGCTCGGGGAGGATTTCTAAGCATTTATCCAGTGCCCTTTCATAGCCTTCTGCTATTTCACTTGTAGTCACACCTAGACGTAATAATTCTTCAGCTGATTCTAAAAGAGCTCCTGACAGTACAATTACAAAGTTTGTGCCATCTCCCACTTCAGAGTCCTGCATCTGACTCCCCAGCACCATCAGTTTAGCAGCAGGATGCTCGACATCCAATTCCCTTATAATAGTCCCCGCATCACTGGTAACAAACTGCTTATCAATGTGATTGATGATCATTTTGTTCATGCCATTTGGTCCGTAAGCTGAGCGCACACTCTGAGCAAACTGCTTGCAAGCGTTGATGTTTCGATAGACCGCCTCTTCCAGTCCAGAGAACATCTGGAAAATATGAAGTCTTTATAACGTTGTATCATAAAACATATTATTACGATTACGGTAAAAATAAGAACAGACATCCTTAAAACTACATCTCTTTTGGTTAGAGATTTTAGTATTTATACAAATTTATAACTTGGATCCTATCATTTTTTCTGTATTTCATGTAAATTTTCATTGAAAAAGTCAATTTAGGTCCAATATCAGCACAAATTCCTAAAAATAAAATCATACTGTTTTTCATGCAGCACATGACAAAAGACCGGAAAGTTCTTTGGTTAGAAAACTCACCCGAGCTCCCTCTTTTAACATTTGGGGTACTCCCGGCGCTTTAGGTATATGTAGAGCCATTGTTTCTCTTTTTTGGAATCAAATTTTAATTAATTAAATATTATAATCAGGACAAACACTGAAAAATAAAAGCCTCGTGACTCAAGCTCAAATGCAGGCAGCCAGACAAATCCACAGATTAGAGAAAAACAAATCCACAGATTAACCACAGATTAGAGAGATAGATTAACTAGATGTTGTAAATTTCTCCCATATAGGGAAAGCAAAGGGAACAAAGCCCGTACAGCCAAGCCTTCAGTATTTTATTTCTTCAGTAGTTTGCATTGAAATGCTAGTGTAAGGCATTTTAATGCATCTTGGGAGAGTTTGGCGTCAAACGATCTATGGCTGACACTTTGGTGCTACTTGGATGAGGTGGATTTCCACGATAAAAAATTATTTCGATAATCCTCCACATTGCACATCATCACAGACACCTATTACACAAAACTAAACTGATTTTACGTAACAATATCCACTCCGAAACAATATTACAATCGTCGAAATAAAAATCACGTCCACCATTAGTCAAATGTCGCCAAAAACCCTCAGATTAACCGTCACCATTTACGTAGCAAAAAGCTTAGGCAAAAAGCAAAGATGCTATGCTGCATAGATCTCTGAGAAGAACAAAAATATCACAGAGTACCGAAAACAGCGATGTGTATGAACTTGATTCCTTTGCTTAGTTACTTTTTACATGAATCTGCTCGTTTATTATTAATGCACCTATTCTCTCTAATCTGTGGTTTGTGATTCTCGCTGCGTGAAAACTAAAATTGTTTTGTTTGTTTCCCGAATATTGTTACAAAGTCAATGTGCAAAAGAGGTTTTTCAAAGATCCCGTAATCAAAGAAAAACAAATAAGATAGGAAAAATGTCCTCTTATAAAGTGAGTACAAAATCATAGAAATTCCTATTTTAGTTTTCTTGCGACTTGCAATGCCTATTTATAAGATTATTAATAAATTAGCATAAAAAATTTAGAACTAGACAACGGGAACCATTAAAGAAATTGCTTTTTTCCAGCCAATTGATTCAAAGCGAGAAGAATTCAGGCGATATTTAGAGAGAGCAGGCGTGATGGATGCCTTAACGAAAGTGTTAGTTAGTCTTTACGAGGAACCTGACAAGCCAGAAGATGCCCTAGAATACGTTCGTAAGCATTTAGGCACAGACGGCGGCGACGACGAGCTAGAGGCGGCAAGAGCCCGCATCGCCGAGTTGGAAGCTGAGAACGCCCTGCTGAAAGGAGAAGCTGCCCCTGCGGAAGGATAACTCAGCCTTAATAATTATAATAACATGCATATTACATGTTCAATTAATGGTCTCAATGTACATTGATCTCAAAAATATTCCTGTTGAATCTTGAGAAGATTTATGATGTAGTGTTATTTTGTGAGAGTATTAAGTTTGTTATAATAATAAGTTTTGTTTAAGACTGTGCAAGGAGCACTATTAAAATTTTAGTTCAATAATAGTATTGTGTTTATTTCAGAAATCTGTAAAGTACCAAACTTATGACCCTGTTAGTATTGTAATTAGTATTTTTAGCCAAAAGCAACCATAAAATGCAAATTTCTGACTGTAGGTACTGCATTTTATTTTGAGATTTTTATTTATAATATGCTTGTTCAAATAGTAATTTATGTACAACTCATGTGTAACTCAACTGTGACATATGTACACAATTTGAACTTACCTACTGTTAAATTCAATAACACTAAAAAAATGCAATTGATTTTCTTAAAATAATAATGAAAAACAAGACAGGGTTAGCTTTACTGGTAAATCTGGCTTCCAACAACCTGTGATTTTGCAGATATTTATTCATGAGACAGAGACTCATGAAATCCATTTAAGAGTGCAATATCACAGACTGTGGGAAGCCAGCATAAGAGAGATCTCACTCAGGCAACCTTGGGCTGTATTAATTATGTTAATTCTAATTATTAGGGTCCAATGTTGTTAGACAGAATGTATGTATAATCAATTTATCCCCTAATTAAAACCGCCAACTTTACAACAGACAACAGGATATTTTGAGCTACCGTGTGCCGTGAACCTACACACAGAATACGTTAAGGCGGGCTTAACACCCATCGTCGTTCTCGTCCAGTTAACCAATTTTTAGGCTACACAGAAAGTAAATGTACGACGAAAGCAAATAAAAAAAACAATAGCAAACATACAAGAGACAACTAAAAACAATAATAAATAACTAAATTATTATTTTGTTGATTTAAAAAATAGCGGCGATTTTTATTTGAGTTTTAGCAGGAATTTAAGCACATTATTTACCCAGCGCAAACAACTAGACGGCCGCGCCGTGAGCGTGATTATACTGATGAAAAACTAAATACATAATTCGCGGGCAATGTTTTACCATTACGAGAAAAGACTTAATTGCAATAGAGACGATCGTACATAACGTGCGTTTTAAGTAGGTTTCAAAATATTGTAAAATTTCTAGTCTAATCTATACCTAGGTAATTGATAAGGCCATCTTGTGGAAACACCAAGGTAATTTTAATACCATAAAATGGATACAAACGGCGTAATAAAATAAAAAATTATGAATTTCCTTGGCCTAAATGTGAAAAAAAAAAAAATTAAATAAAATCATGAATAGGTAAATAGACATGTAAGATTTCCTCTCAAATTCATAATAGCCAAAAGCGTCGTTAAGTGACTCAGTATTGAAGACAAACACTTCTTATTTATAACTTACTAGCTGTTGCCCACGACTTCGTCCGCGGTGCGGTTTTTTTTCTATCCCACGGGAACCCTTTAATTTTCTGAATAAAAAGTACCTAAGATGCAAAATTTCATTGAAATCGGTCCTCTGCTCTGTCTGTTTGTACGGAGATTAGCCCGTACAAACAGACAGAGAAGCAAACAATTTAAAAAGAACTTTTTTGGTATTTTCCCTCTATTTACATCCCCCTGGCTTGGTTTTAAGCATTTTTTTCTATTTACAGACATTCGACATCTACAGTTTTATTATTAGATAAGTATAATATTAAATTCTTGGTAAAATACATTATTGTTTTAACCCCTTGAGAACCACGCGAACGCTGGCGTTCGCGAACAATATATTATTATGTTTTTAAGTTAGAAAAATTCTATGGTTGTATACTACATGAGTATGGACAGATCGGGGTTGTACAATGCAATATAGGCGTTTTCGCTAAGAGCGATTTCTTCCAGGTAACTCTTTAAGGGCCGGTATTTCAATGTTGACTTATCTTAATACTTAAGTGCTAGATTTGACGTAAGTGTCACTTTTGAAGGTAGACTTTAAGTACCACTTTACTTTAAACCTGTTTTGAAATACATTTAAGTCAAACTTATTTTGAATCCTAGATTAATCCAAGATAAGTCAACATTGAAATACCGGCCCTAAGAGGTATTCTCTCTAATCTGTGCAGGTAACCCTTGGGCCTCAATGGGGGTAGTCAGAGATATCTTACTATTTCTTTGGTTCATCGTTTATTTGATTTGTGTTTTAAAAAAATCAACGATTTGCAAAACTAAAAACGACTCTTCATTGTGAAAGCCATACTAATATTATAAATGCGAAAGTAACTCTGTCTGTCTGCCTTGCTTTCACGTCAAAACTACTGAACCGATTAAAGGTGAAAGCACATATATCAACTCCGAAAGGGATCGTCACCGTATCATCTCAAGCCGTTCAGTATTGTTTGTATGAAACTCCCTACAGCATCGCACACTAATCGGAATGGTAACGTCATCGCCTCGCCTCGTATCGTAATCGGCTCCAAACCGCGATGCGGTGCGTGGTCAACTTGCAGTCCCCGCGCTTACGGCTCGTCGTCCCTGCGCTTACGTCTTTCCGTTCGCGAGCTCACGTCAATTTAAACTGATGGTGCCAACGAGGTCAGCCAGCGGTCGGCGAGCCGTAAGCGCGGTGACATAGGCTACTTTTTATCGCGATATTCCCATGGGATCGGGTACCGCGCGGGTGAAACAGGGCCGGAAAAAGAGAGATCCAAGACTGGAGATCAAATACCTAAAAATGCATCATCCAAACATTTGCCCCACCGCGGGGATCGAATCCAGAACCTCTCGAGATGGCGACGACTTCTCCGACCGGCGTACAGACCACTCGACCACGGAGGTTGACAATGATGATGGCCATGAGATAGAGTTATGTCGAATAATTTATTCGGCTTCGTGAATTGCAATATCTTACATCATTTTTTTGCAAAGACGTAAACCTAACCACAGATTAAATACGCTTATACTTAATTTCATACGTTCAATACTAATTTAATTCAGATCAGGTATTACATACAATATAAAAAAATTATTGCTGACGTAGTTTGGCAGGAGGATGTTTTTAAAGAAACTATCCTGTTCTGAGAACTACTTTTCATGGCCTTCAAATTTTGAGGAAAAATCTTTTCTGGCACTGCACTGCATTTTGCTCACAATTAGAGAGGCCGCCGCCGCCGCCGCTAAATCGTTGCATACAGTTGCTTGTAATTTCGCGATGCAGTGGCTCGGCCGCTCGGTTACGCGGACGTATATAATTTGACCCTAGAGTGCTCATACGCTCGTTGATGTCTTTTGTACACATGCCATACAAAGGTCAATGATGCATAATTTAAGGTCATTAAGTACCATTCGGTTTAAGTAATAAGGAACCGAATGGTATTGGAAGGAATGACAATGTCTGTACACTCTAAATCTTTATTTTACTAAAAAGTGACAGACACCATAAGATTACACATTTTTCACCAATTAACCGATCCCAAAAGGCTTGTATAACTACCAATAATGGGATAGAATGCATAGTATGTTTTTTAAAACAACATAGTGGCGTTCATATCATCACGCCTCATTCCCCGAACAGGTAGGCGGAGGATAAGGCCGGCTCCACACGTCGGCCCCAACATTAGCCCCAACGCCACTCGTTCAACGTGTGGATCTAGAAAATCACATTGGCCCCAACGTTAGCACGAGCGTGCCAATGTGATTTTCTAGATCCACACGTTGGACGACTGGCGTTGGGGCTAATGTTGGGGCCTGTTTTTGGTTGAGTTTTAAGGCATCATAAAAATGGTATTTTTTATTTAGAATATATTATTGTTCTTGCTTATTCTCAGGCTCAAAACAAAACTCGATCATCTTTTCTCTTCTCGATCATAAAAAATGCAAAGATAGTCCGCTACGCTTATGAGATTATCTAATAACACTTTAAATAAAAAAATTCGGAGAAAAATTAGAAATTACACTGTCTTAATTATTGTGTGGACTTTTTTTACATACAAACATACATAAAACCACGCCTGTAATCCCCGAAGGGGTAGGCAGAGTCCAAGGAGCATTGTGTTCCCTAGGACCACATTTAGCCATACAAAAATTGGGTTTAGTCAGATGAAAAATCGTGAAATGGTATTAACAAGTGGCTAGCTCATCGCCTACACAACCACAAACCTACCCAATACGCCCTTAGTCGCCTTTTACGACATGCTAGGCAAGCAAAGCAAGCAAGCAGCATGTTTTTTTTATTTGTCTTTTAATATTTTCTAAACCTCATTAACCCCTTGGCGGGACAACAATAATACCTACGTATGGATATGTAATGAAGAGAGAAAGAGAGAAGAACCAGAAATGCAATAAACATTAGTTGCGAACTCATCTACTGCTTACCTTGGTGGTATTAAAATGAATAAATAAATATCATCAGACATTTACACCCATGAAATAGCCCCATTTTTGGCAAGTGCTAAGTAGCACGAGCAGCACGATATGATACTTATCTCGCCCAGTTGTCAAATTCCATAGCTCTGACAGTTGAACGTGATAAAAACCCAATAGATGTCATAATGCGGTGTTCATGCTTATAGGGCTGCTTGTGATACGGATGACGGATAAATATATTTAATAGATAACATATAAATATTCGGAAAATATACAATACATAATTATATAAATATCCAAGACTGGGGAACCAATACACGAAGTCAACTCACAAACATTGGCCCTCACCGGAGATCCAACCCAGTCTCTCGAGATGTGGTGGTACAGACCACTCGACCACGGAGGTCGTCGTATTGACTCATTGGCTATGCTTTAGTCTACTAACACACATACAGACGTCCTCACTTCACCTGTTTAATTAAGGTTGTGTCTGTTACTTACTCAAACAAACATTACGTTATTATTTAAATTATAATTATTGGAAAGTGAATCATAAGCTGACTTCCTTTGTTGCAGAAATATGGGCTGGATTAGCTTCGGTCGATGTCCTAGCCTTTTGTTGTCCCTGTAAGTAAAGTGTTACGGCCAAATACTTATTACTGAAATCATCTTACTCACATACATACAATCACGCCTGTAATTCCTGTAGGGGTAGACAGAGTCCAAGGAGCACTGTGTTCCTTAAGACCACATTTAGCCATGCACAAATTTGGCTTTAGTCAGATGAAAAATCGTGAATGAGTAGTAATAAGAGGCTAGCTCATCGCCTACACAATCACAGACCCAGTACCCATTACGCCCTTAGTCGCCTTTTACGACATTCTAGGCAAGAAAAGCAGTTGGTACATTCTTTTGGTGTCCCGGACCAACACGGGACAGCTACTCACATTTACTAATAACTCGGCTATCAATGAATTTCTGAGAAATACATCTGAAGAAATCATAATGGATTGTTCTGTCTATATGCGCCCCACTGCTGGACACAGGCATTCCTCATGGAGAAACACATGAGGTATATGCCGTCACACCACCACGCCAGCTCAATGCGGGTTGGTGGGTAGAAACGGACGCAACAGCGACCGGCACCTACGGCTTAACGTGCCTTCCGGGGCACGGAGGAGCTCGAGATCATAATGTTTTGGTCACCCATCCACGGACTGACCATGCCGAGGTTAGCTTTGTTTTCGATATCGAAAGCCAAAGCGAACTAACTACTAGCCCCCGAGCTTCTCTGCAACTCTGTAACTAAAAATAAAGTAATTCTGCGCACTCTCATGTGCTCTGGATGAAAAGCATGATGATATGTTAATTTCATGAAATGAAATAAATAATACCTAAACCAATAAGTGAAAATATATTTTTTTTGTTTAGTTATTAGATTGCAAAACAGTTTCTTCTTTTAAGACCAAATTTAAGAAGCATTTTCTAGCGCTTTCTTCCTAAAACGGTATCTACACATCTCCTCTCATCTTTTCAATACAGAAATAGTGTATAATATGTATTATATATGTTTTCTGCACTAATTATGTATTTTATATACGATACATATGAATTCTATAAATATATATTACATTTTATCTATTTTTTATTATAATTAAATCGAATTTTAGTTTTTAATATCTTTAATTTTGTCTCTTTCGCACAGGGTGCCTCTCCCCTTTGAGGTACATAATGGCTCCAATAACTAGAACGTACTTAGTAGCTATATGATCCTGTTAATAATTATTTGATCCATTTCCGTGATCGAGTGGCTTGTACGCGAGTATTGCCAAGTACAGGGGTCCCGGCGGTGGCAGAAGTTATTATTAGAATGCAATCATTACATATTCTCCATGATATTTATTAGTTTCTTTGAAGAAAGAGGCGTATCGATTTATGTCGTGAAATTTTTATGAATCTAATTAAGTTTCACCATTTTAAATATATTATAATGTAGTATAAAAATCGACTTACTCATTCAAGTTAGAACTCTTTCTAATTATACTTCTTTTAATTAATGAATTATGCCCAGTAGTGGACGAACACGGGTCGATATGGATAGGGAGGAGTAATTTTAGTTGATCCCATGCTCTTCAGTTACGCGGCCGACTGTACTACAAGTAAACAAAATTGTAGAAACCAATAAACAAGATCTTTAATTACGTATGGTCTAAAGGAAAATGTACGGGAGCGACAGGTCAACATATAAAAGTTACACACAGTAGCAACGTAAGTTTACGTTAGGTATATAAAGGTTTTATAGACGAATGATCACAGTATTTCCAACCGCTGTGAAACGACGCCGGGTTTTTTTAAATTCCAATTCGACAATTAAATTAATATTTTTTCAAAAATGAATGTGAAATATTCATTGTTGGTTGCTGTTTTGTTTGTGGGCTGTGTTTCTCCTGGAGCTTTGCGTGAGTTTTTGCTATTTTTTTGTTAGTTTTATTAAGATTTAAGGATTATTAGTAGTAATTTTTTTATGAAGTTGATTTTTACATTCAATTATTACAAAGAGTCTTGATAAAATTTTCTGTGAAAAGCTATGGTTTTAATGATTAGCATCTTGATTTGAAAAGTTACTTACCTCATTCTTTGATAATAATAAATAATATGAATATATTTGGTTCCTTATTAATTTATGTATTCTTATGTTGTACGTACTTAGTTCTAACAATTTTAGACAGGGACGTCACTCCAGATTCGTTCTCCAGATACAATGAAAATAATATGAATGTACTTCAAAACGATTTATTAGTATTGTAAATATTTCAAAGATAATTTCTTCTTCTTCTTCTTGCCCTTTTCCGACTTCTCATATCATTCTTTACCAATTCAATCGCTTCTTTAGTCTTCCTCTCACTCTAGGTCCGTCCACATCCACGCTCAGCAACTTTCTTGTAATGTGACATTCATCCCTCCTCATCACATTTGACAGTTAATATGATTCTTAATAAAAGCGAATAACGACTATCACTTGTCAAATGTAATAGGTTGGGGAAAAAGTTTCTTCGCATTTTTTAAGAAAATTCAAAACATTTTTTAATATAGTTTATTTACATTTAACTAAAGTATGTAGGTACCATTTTGTTCGATAACTTTTTGCCATCTTGTAGGTAGGGACATGATCCCATTGCTATAGAAATTTTGGGACTTCTGGTCAAAATACCGCGACAAGTGGTTTTGGCAGTCCTCTCGTGATGTTAACCTGACACTGCCTAAAGAATTCTGAAGAGACCGAAACAGGTGGAAATCTGAAGGTGCAAGGTCAGGACTATACGGCGGATGCATTAACACCTCCCAGCCAAACTCTCTTAATTTTTGCTGAGTGGCTAAAGATGTGTGAGGTCTAGCGTTATCATGATGAAAAACCACACCACTTCTGTTGATTAATTCCGGCCGCTTTCTCTCAACTTCTTGCTTTAATCTCATCAGTTGTTCGCAGTAGAGTTCAGAATCGATGGTCCTGCCTGGTGGTAACAGCTCATAATGAATAATGCCCTTCCAATCCCACCACACACACAGCATCACCTTGTTGCGAGTTACATATATACTATATATTGATCACGACCTTTTTCGCACGTTCTTGTCGTACGTGATCCACTTTTCATCACCAGTTCTTCAAAAATGGTTCGGTTTCATTACGTCGTAATAAAGAATCACAAATGAGTACATGGTTCATTAGGTTTCTTTCAGTGAGCTCGTGAGGTACCCAAATGTCGAGCTTTTTTGTGTACCCAGTTTTTTTCAAATGCGCCAAAACTGTTTTGTGGTCAATTCCCTGTTCTTCAGCTACGTCGTAACTACTGACATGCCGATCTTGCTCCACTTTTTCAAAAATGGCATCCATTTTATCTGTAATAGGGCGACCAGAGCGACGTGCATCATGACATCAAAATTTTCGGATTGAAAACGCTTAAACCAAATTTGTGCTACTCTCACAGACACTGCACTAGGTCCATAAACATCGCAAATTTTTTTCGCGGCTTGCGTTGCATTTTTACCTTTTTTGTAGTAAAATTTTAAAATGTATCGAATTTCTTCATTAGATTCACTCATCTTGGCGGTACGAAAACAAATGAAAATCACACATTTTCCTAATTTGAATTTGGAATTATGTTCTTAAAAATTTAAACTTTCAATGATACCAAAACCAGCCAGATACAAATAGTATAGCCAAAGAGATTTTATTACAAGTTTATACATACTATAATGCGAAAAGCCTTTTTCCCCAAACTAATATATACATGTTTTTTCACGTAACTTTATCTGTTCCATAGTCATATGCGTTTTCATTCATAAATTTCTTCTTCTTCTTGCCCTTTTCCCACTCAAGGTGGTGTCGGCACATCATGTCTTCTTTTACCATTCTTCCTACTTCTTTTATCCTCATATCATTCTTCACGCATTCAATCCATCGCTTCTTTGGTCCTCCTCTAACTCTAGGTCTGCCCACAACCATGCTAAGCATCCTTCTTGTAATGTGACATTCATCCCTCCTCATCACATGTCCATACCACGCTAACCTATTGCCTACGCTACCAATTGCCTATTGCTTTCATTCATAAATATGATGTAAATAAAAGACCGGCGTACCTACTCGTATTATATCGTCGCGATATGCCGAATACCTACTTCTTGTATCTCTGATGCTCTGACGTACAACATTGGACGTGTTTTGAATACTGATGCGGTGCACTACCGTCACTTGCGGCTTTTCTTGTGCTGTCCGGAATATTTTAACATATATATTATCAAGGTTGACCAAGGTAACCAGGTTGACCAGGTTGAAAAAAGTAAGACCTCAACGACTTATAGAAATATATAGTTTTTTCTGAACCACATTATCTACCATTAATATTTATTGCGTCGTGTGGTAGCGGCTCATAAAAAAAATACTGCCAATCAATCTCTTCCCTTGGTGTCGTAAAATACGACTAATGGACTTAGAACTGCATAACCATCCAATAGCTTATAGCGGCGACATGCTCACCACCTGTCACGCTGAGCACGTGAGTCCCTGCTGGTGAAGCGTGGACTATGGCAATGGACTGCTTTTGCGCTGCTTTTGCCTAGTCTCTGACTAACCCTTAGGGGATAAAAGTCGTGATTATATGTACGTGTGTATGTATAACTCCTATAATCCCTAATTCGTTGAACTAAATGTAAATAATTTTTAGTTTATTTTACGACTTAGCGTTTGAGTCTTAGGGTGTCATATATAAATTTTTCAGAGGTTTTCCGACCGTCTTTCATAACCCACCACTTGCGTATATGTTGCCTCAAACATTAAACAACTTGAATGTTGGGATTTTTCTGTACTTTCATTTAAAATACCTTCTCAAACCATTAATAAAAATATACCTAGATTATTCTCAGATTTGGTCTAAAAGAACAACAACATATCGACACGCCTTGTTTCCCGGGGAGGCAGATGTGTTGCCACCCACATTTCATCAGATATGTTAAGTCTCCATGTAACAGATGGCGAGCCTGTTGCCATGCACCGGGCACAATGTGAGGCAAGCGATATTCACTATCAACTGAAATATAACGGAACGGAAGTGGAGCGGAAATATAACGGAATTATTAAACTTTTAACATAACTAAAAGCATAAGTTTTATTAAAACTCAGTGGTACAGGCCCAGGGATCGAACCCGCGATTCCCACGATTTGCTCTGCAAATTAACATAATTGCAGCTGAACCTGATTTACTTGACATTTAACTGATACCTGATAGTCGAAAAACTGCATCTACCTACCAATGTCTGACGCAAGCTGACATACGGTACCGACATGTAGACATGAATTAAAACTATAATCAGAATACGCGTTCTGGTCTACTTACCATATTTATCGTGGTTGCCAATCTCACCTTTGCCCGAATGTTGGGACATCACACATAAATCTGTTGCTATTAATATTTACGAATGACTTAGAATTTTTGCTGAAGTTCGAAATATAATTTTTTTTCTAGGTTTTGCAATATGCATTCTAACCAGTTTAAATTATGCGTGGTTAGACCTCAATTAAAGTTAGGCTATCGTATCAAAAAATTAAATGGCGAGGACACCAATCAAAGTAACTACCTCAGAACAAATAGAATCTGAGCTTCAGCATAAATAAAGTACGCATAGGCTACATCACCCATAACCATGCGGAGATACAAGCAAACTGAAATGGTAGAGGCTTCATCAGGCTTCTGACATTAGCCGTGGAACGGCCGGCTGCTTGAGAACTTAGCCCCGCACCCACTATCGGCATCGGCACGGCTCAGGATATTAGGCGATAAATAGCATCATACATTAACTTCATGGCAACAAAGTAGAAATTTCCATTATATATGGCCGTAGAAACAAAAATACCGCTTTGGTATGCTTGAGGTTGCTGCATCGGCGGCCTTGAGGTTTCTTCGGGATACTTCGGCATCTTTAGGCAAAGCAACACTCGGGGGTAGTTTGGACGGTACGGCATGCTTTAGGACGCTTCGTCATCACTAAGGACGTTGCAGCATGCCAAGGCATAGTTGCCGACAGTGTGCTCATGCATGTAGGGATGCCGAAAGATTCCTTTCCTTGCCGATGCCGATAATGTGCGCCGGGCCTCAAAGTCCTATTTTAGAGAGTTCGGTGAGAACGCGAGTCTCTAAACCTAGGAACTTAGTATAAGACGACCTGCGACAAGAAAGATGACAATATTCGGTGATTGGCTGTGTACTAGATGAGAGTGCCTATGAGTTGAATCTGTCAAAATGTTCCTCACTAGCAACTGCATCAAGATCGAATACTGAAGCCGGTAAATAACGTAGCGTAAGGTTATTGGTTCTAAATGCTGGCAATAGTACATTATGAGATAAGTGCGGTAAGTTTTTGCTAAGATTTAAAAAAGTAACGTCGTTTTTAGACGGAACATCATAAGCTGTACGTTTTACTTTACATTATCGCACAAGTACGTAATGTGATAGATTATGATATTGAAATTGGTGAAATAAGAGACCCTTTACGAGCAAATGTGTTATAAAAAAATAGTGCGATACCGATGAACGTTATAATCTTTCGTAAGTTCGATCGCTTCAACGTGGTAATCAAAATTCAGATGAATCGTTACCCTTAAACATATTTAGCGCGATACCGATTTTGCACACTATAATTTAGTTGACTATGAGATGATTGTGGTAAATAGCGTGTAGCGTGAAATAGTGCCAATGCTAAGTATGAGATAGGTACCTATCAATGTCAAGCAGTGGATGAGTTTATGTTAACGATGATAAAAATCTACCAATAATAGAGTAATTTCCACCACCAATTTCATCCGATTAATTTCATTACTTTTTCCAAAAGTGATAAAATTCAAATAAAATATTTTTTATGGCAAACGAGTGACGGTCCTTCTTTTTCAATCTGAATACGACCCTTAAAGCTCTATGTATATTAGCAGAGGCATTGGAAATCTTTTAAGAATCTCTAAACAATTAACGCTACATTAGACTCATGTGACCTGCGAAGGTCAGCAAACAACATTCACGTCAAACAGAAGCCAACAAATTTAAAAAATATTAAGGTTCTTGACCTCAATTTTCCCGTCTCATAACTTAAATAATAAAACAATGATGGAAACATTTTGCGAGTTCGTTAGCATAATTACAAGTTAATCTTCCAAAGATATCTCATTTACCACAGTTTTTTTTATCCTTATTCATACGTCATAACTTCTTGTATAAATAGGTTTCATGGATCGGTTTGAATTGGATGGTAGTATAGTTTCATGGATTTACAATTTCTCCGGGGTCGCAGATTTCCATAGACGTCGGAGATCAGATGGAGATCACGCTGCGTGTTAAGTCTGCCCGTTCTTCGCTCTCTTCTAAAACACATTTAGTAAATAGTTAGTTCAACATTACAATCGAATAGCATCTCGTCACCAACCTATAATCTTATACCTCATTCTGGGCTTCCTGGATTGCATTTGATGGATATGGATTAAGTATAGATGACAATGATGTCATAAGTTTCGTCTTGATGCTTCAAGATACACGGCGTGTTTCGACGATGTAATAACTTCGTTGGTGTATTATTAGAAAAAAGATAAATAAATAAATAATGATGTTTTGAAACCAAACGAGACAACCACGGCCATGGAGATCTGGAACTTTTTATTTTGTTGACAAGGAGCAATTCCATTTACAGACCGTACTTGCTGCTGGATGAGCGATAGGCTTGTGTGGGTCTCAACAAAAATTACTCACCAAAAGTCATCGATATACTCGATATACGAATGGGTACATTTGAACCCTATTGCGGGAAGTACACTTAAATTTAATTGCTCCCATGACTCTATTTTATATAAAACCTGTCGTATTATTACTAGTTCTAGATAGTTTGTGCCTCTGAGCACTTTAACAAAATTAAAGTAATGTAATTTTGATGTAAATAAGCAATTTAAGCTAGTATAAATTCCAGTCATCTTTCACTTTCTTACAAGACCTTGACCGCGAGACCTCTACCTTAAACTCACAGAACTGGCTTATTTCGTCACGTATTCATGTAACCGTAATAAAAGCGGAATAAACTCTCCGATTTAAATTAAAAAATATTTAAATTGTATGCAATAGTGTTAATTCGACCATTTGCTACTGTTATAATTTTAGTTATTGTCTTTATTTGTTAGGGCCCGCGTTAGTGTCCGTTCAAAACAAGATATTGCCCTTTTTTGAGAGATTTTTGACAAATTCAAAAGCAGGCCTAGATACTCTATATTGATAGTCACCCCTAACTTCCTAACACAAAATATGCATGAGGTACACATAGGCCGACGTCTAACATGAGATTCTTTTAGATTGCATGTGCGTACTAAAAAATATTACTTAGACCAGTTAGTGCACGTGAAAAGTAATTATCGACAACCTCCGTGGTCGAGTGGTCTCTACGCCGGTCTCAAGGCTTCGCTATCTCGAGAGGTTCTGGGTTCGATCCCGGTGGGGGCAAATGTTTGGGGGATGAATTTTCAAGCATTTTTTCTCCAGTCTTGGATGTTTATATATATTTATATGTATTCAGGATATTTATATGTATTTATCTATTAAATATATTTATCCGTCATCTAGTGTCCGTAACACAAGCAGCATTAGTTGCTTAAAATGGGGCTAGTCGATAGGTGTAAAAAAAAATAATTATGGTAATGCATGGTTCCTCGATCCAGCGTCATCCTTAGTGGGAAAGGAGAAAGAGAGTGGCTGTATAAAGTAAAACCGCCACTTTGTAGTAACCTTAGACGTTTCTTTATTCTGGATAAAATCATATAAACACTTAAAACTTATTGATAAAAATGCTTCTCACAAATCACTCTACCTTGTCACAATGGCTGCGTCTGGTTCCCTCCACCAAACCGGAAGCCAGAGCCTGTCATAGATATTAAAATAATCTATGATACAGTGGCTTAACGTCTTAAAGTTCTTCAGAGTACAATACATGCAATAAAAGGGCGTCACGTTTTAATAATTATTATCCATTAGTTGATCAAGTCAAAGGTTAGTTCTCAATAATTCTCACATCCTTGACCAAGACATTTATTAGTTTGTAGGAACAAATTAACTATATTCTTCTTTTTAAATCTCATAATTATACCAATTAATAGAAGGATATGAATCAACTGATAATCTCCATTGTTTGTGACTGAAGAAAAATTATAGTTCATCATCTTGTTATTACCGGCTTCTTATTGACCTATTCTCGAGTTTTTCCTTACCAGTATTTCTTTACTTTTTAATTGATAATCGTTCAATGTTTTTGCAATTCCAAAAACAATTATTATCATAGTTCTGATTATCCTTCCTTGCCTGGAAGTGTGGTGTTATTTTATTGAAAAGTTAAATCCATCCATATTAGTATCTACGAAAATCCTTATTAATAAGAAAGGAAAATAGTAAGGGCAACTAAAACAGATCAGATCTGATACTCCTACTCTAAGTTTTCATTATAAAAATGTCAATTTCTAAGGGAATCGTTTCAGTTACATTTCGCTAGCGGCGCTTATCACATTTCCCATGGAAATAGACATTTATAGCGCACCTAAAAAAGTTGAGTTTTTTATAAGAAAATTTACACTAGGGGTACTGACGTTAAGTGAAAGCTCTTATTGTTTAAAAGTAAGGGAACACAAGTTCTGCCTCAGTAGCAAATTCTATTTATGAATGCACAAACAACAAACAATTGATGAATTTCTAGGCAGTTTCTAGAATAGCGAAACAGCATCAGCGACGGCATCACGAGCATTTATTAAAATAATAGAGCAGTAGCTCAGTTAAAGCTGGAATTAGACGGTTCATCAAAATTTATATGAATGATGAACGTTTTTCTTGCTCTTCTTCTAAACTGACGTTAGATTTTCGGCACTTCATCGATAATGAATCAAAAATGAAAGCAAAAATGAACCGTCTATTATCAGACTTAGGCCCAAAGCTTTGCTCTAACTTATTTAACCTTGACACTTATGTAATAAGGTTTAACTTGGCACAAAGAATACGTAAAGGGCTGACAATGAAATACCGTGTTAGCTAATCGGCCTCCACACATCTCCGAAGCGGTTGCCCAACTCACAATGAGACCGCGACTGCGTATTCAATGTCGCCTCGAAGGCAATGTCGGACAAGTCGAAAAGTTTCAAGTATTATCAAAACGAGAAAATATTTGATTATGGAGACACCGACACATACCTCAGATACATATTAGCGATCAACATAAGTATTACACAGATATTAATTCACCACAAATTCCTATCCAATCATACAGATTTTCTACTAAAAATAACGCGCTAAAAGGGAGTTTCAATACAAGTCATCAAAAGAAAACTTTAAAATGTAGGGAGTATTTATTTAACATTGCTGTAAGTAAAATAAATTATAAAATTAATAACTTTACTATATAATTTAATAGACGGCCGACACAGAATAACGAATATATTGCTCAAATAGATGTGGTAACCGAGTCCTTCCTCTCGGTGCGTTGGCCAACCGACAGGCAAATCGTAAACACTGCAATTAAAGGAAAATTAACCGAACTGACGGAAGAACACTTCGTATACTAATGACATATAGTAATCATGAATTGATCGTGCATAATATTTAAAAAAAACACGAATCATCATTTCATCCTTCGTGGTTCGTCGTTTTTCGATCGTCAACCGTAAAATTACGACATTCACTAAACAGTACAACCAACAACGACCCAGCAGAGTGTATTGTGATGACGTGGATGAGTCGTTTGATCGCCGGGTTCAATGTTGCCTCTTCCGAGGTTATGAGTTTGAATCCCGATAAGGGTATGTTTGGGTAATGGACATAAATCTATTGAATCTCATCGAGGTCAATAGACACTAACTAGCCGAAGGTATAACAAACAAATAACATAGCTGCAGTATTTGATTAACTTTATCAACACCACCATGACTTTTTTAAAGATTTCTAGAGATAGAAATAATACAAAAATAACAGAACTACTCATGCCGGATTGATCTCCCTCTGTACTACTTTGAATAAAACTATAGTATGTTCGTCTCAATCCAAGTTGCTAAAATGGTAAACAAAACAAAGGTAATGTTTCATCTCTGAAATGTTTTGTGATGATTGTAGGTAATAGTAATCAATTGAAACGGACAACAATTGTTACCATTAAATATATTTACGTGCCAATGTCCATGTAAAAAGTGTGATTATTGAATAACAAATTCGGTAAGTCGGCTTTTTTGTTTACCTTTTTGGCAACTTGGATTGAGACGTACTATATGTAGTACAATATTCTTATTCTTGTGATGAGGCTGAGATTACCCAGGGCACTTCGACCCTATGGGGACTTTTGTTCTTTCGTACAATAATACTGTGAAAAAGTATACATAATGTGAGACAAATTCTCATTGTCTATCCTTGTCTTTTTCCCGCTCTACACCAATTTCCATAATTTTGCCACCTAACACCATTCTCTGTATTCCAGCATCATTCTTCACACCGTGCTCATCCTCTGACCCGAAGCTGGACCAGTGCATCGAGAAGGTGATAGCGTCAGGCGGTCCACAGTTCGCGGAGGGCATCCCAGCGCTGGGCATCGCGCCGCTGGACCCAATGCGCCTGGGCCGCGTCGAGGTCGACAACCCCGCGCTTAAGCTCACCTTCACTGATACTGTTGTTACGGGCCTTAAGGAGTTTCGGCTTAATTCTTATAAGTGAGTTGGCAGATTTTTCACATCCTTTTTTTCGAAATTGTTGCGCATACGCATCATCCTTTTGGGTGGTGCCAGGGGGTATGTGGGACTACCGTACGGTCCGGACAGTCCCCGACTACCCCAATGAATATCTTGCCTGGTATGACTCCCGGTGCGCTACACGACTTCACTGGTAATTTCGCTGTAGACTGTGCCCACTGTCTCTAGTAACAAAAAAAAATGATGAATGAAAGATTCTAAGGGACCAAGAAATTATGAGAAAAATTTTAATGCCTTGAAATTCAAAAACTGGTTATGATCATATAAATTATATTTAAATGTATGTAGGTGTTATGATAAGAAATTGGGAACTGTGGATCAAATAGTTACCTACCCCTGAGAAAATTATTGAAGGTCCAACAATGATGAAGAATTATACATTTTCTTTTTATTGAGTTTATATGTTGTTTAATGTATATATCATTTTATTTGTTTAGTAATGTATATGTCTGTTTTGTCTTGTGCACTGGTTTCGCTTCTCTCACATCTTGAGATCTCACACACCTGTGACGGGTTGACTGGAAGATATCCCTAGTAGACATAAGACCTCCCTTGTATACTACTGCTTTTTACACTGTATTATTTGTTTATGTGCAATAAAGAGTTTAAAGAGAGTTTAAATTATTGTGCAACAACAATTTCAGGATGAGTCCAGCGAAAGATAAGGCAACGGTAGACTTTACAGCCAACGTTACCCTGAAGGCACACTACGACATCGACGGGCGCGTGCTCATCCTGCCCATCCGGGGCAGCGGCCCAGCCAAGATCAGGATCAGTAAGTGTTCCGTACTAAACAAAAATCTAGCAAAGGTCGAAGTCGCTGAACGTCAGCAGCGCAGGATTGATCAGTGCGAAGTCCTTGGGGGACGCCTTTTTCCAGCAAAGGCCGTCTCTCGTCTGAAATGATGATGATGAAAGACCTTAAAGGTCCCACAGTAGCTCTAAGAATACCAGTACCTAAATGGTTATAGTTCGGGCTATACCATCGCCTCCTCCGATAGATTCATCATCAACAACTATGCTCGTCCACTGCTGGACATAGGCCTCCCCTAATGCACGCCACCGCTCTCGATTTTCGGCCGTTCTCATCCAGCCCACTCCAACCAATTTATGAATATCGTAATCCCATCTTGTGCGCCTCACCCTACGTTTACCAAGTCGCGGTCGACACTCCAGAACGTTAAGACTCCAGTGGGCGTCAGTTCTGCAGCTAATGTGACAAGCCCACTGCCACTTCAGTACTGCAACTGATAGTATTTGCCAATAATCAGTCAAACATAGTTTTCCATTTTCATTTCCACAGCGAATCTGAATATCGTAATCAAGTATGACTTTGACACGCGCGACGGGCACTGGGTGGTGACCGGCTACAAGGACACCTACAAGATGGACCGCGCGCAGTTCAAGTTCTCCAACTTGTTCGGCGGGAACAAGCAACTTGGTATGATAATGTTCTCTTAATTACTCTCAAGGGATTACATACTAGGGAGGGAATACATACATATATTACTCCGAGGAACATCTTCATCAAGATTTTCTGTATTTACCATCAACACTAGCTGTATCTTATTTTTGTTAAGCTACTTAACCGAACAAACAACAACAACAACTTATCATCACGTCTCTTTCCCCGAAGGGGTAAGCAGAGGTGTTAAACACCCACATTTCGCTAGATATGTTAGATCCCGATGTAACAGGTGGCGGGCCTGTTGCCATGCATCGGGCACAATGTGAGGCAAAACAGATAGGTATTATAAATTACAAATGACCTCGAAATAATATAATCGTATCAAGTAGTAGGAAATCATCACACAATAAACACATCACATATTTTGACATCTTTTCCAGCCGCCACCACAAACAGGTTTACGAACGAAAATTGGGAGATAATAATGCAAGAGATAGCCCCTCCGGCTATCAATAGCATCATCAAGAGTTGCGTGGGAGTAGTCAACCAGTTCTTCTCTGGAGTTCCAGCGGCTGACTTGCTACACCCGTGAGTGGGATGGCAACATAGCCATCAGCATTGGTCGTCAAAGAGCCTAACATCTAATATTCTAATGCTATTACGCTTTATTCTAATTTCTAACTTATTTGAATAGCGCTTGGTTATCGAGGACCTATTAACTAATATTCTAATACTACGCTTTATTCAACTTAACATTGGCCATCAAACTTATCTAGCAGCGAAAAGATTTTCGAGATGCCTAGTATTCTAACGCTACGCTTTGTCCTAACTAATAACAACTAACGAAAGTAGTTGGGGTTTTTTCTTGTCACACAAACATTAATCCCGATCTGGAGCGTCCGACGATAGCTCGTGTGATGGTGGAAGGGATGACTAATAAGTATATAACAAAAAAAAATAGGTACTATTTTTTATCTAAAGTCTAATTAAGAAATATCAAGAGAGCAGAGCCAAATGGGAGCTATTTACTATCTCTAAGTAGACTGAAAGAGAGTTACATACTGAGTATAAAAAGATCACCAAGTAACCTTTAGTCCCTATACTATACCCTCGTATGAGTGATCGCACTGAGGCCTTAGTGTAAGTTTTTGAGTATAAAATACGTTTCTATTGTAGTTGCGTTAAGAGCTCAATTTGTATGGGAAACTTAGTATGGGTACGTTCCGCTAGAGGCGCTATTCACGTTTCCTATACAAATTGGACTCTTAACGCAACTATAATACTAACGTATTTTATACTCAAAAACTTACACTAAAGCCTCTGATCGCCCATGCCGATGCCGTAGACTATAACCACTACAACGGCACACGAATGGTCCTCGTATAGTGCTACATTTTGAGGCACTGACAGTTTGTGTAGCAGTTGCTACGATACTCTTTGTAGTCGTAGTCACTACGAAGCGTGACGTCAACGCTTCTTCTACGTGCTACGCTGTAATGAGGCGCTATATTTCAACTTTTCAACGCTACATCCAGCTCGAGCGTTCTGGAGACTTCTGACTTTCTGATAAGACGGATGTCTATACCAAAGAATCAATCTTTTATGCCTTTACCAAAAAATCACCCCAACTGTCGAAAATGAAACGAACCACGGAATCCCTATACTTGTCAGTTTTTATTACGGCAAATTGAAGCGAGACGGGACCGACCAAATCGACAGATTGATAATATTTAAGGAGTCCCTTCATAGCCCACCAAAGTTCTCGCCTCGCCCAAAATAATGCGCTTAATTCAAGGTACACTACGTCGCCCCTATTTAATATTGTTATCAATTCCCAGGTGAAACAATCGACAAGGTAATAAACGAGAACTGGGAGCCGGTGATCCGCGACATCGCGCCCGTGGCCTTTGAGCAGATAATCAAGTTCTGTGTGGACGAGTGCAAGAAACTGTTCGCGGTGGTCCCAGTCCGTCAACTATTACTGCCATAAACTAGGAATTTTAAGGCTGATTTCAAAGTAACGCGACGGCACGCGCCGTTGCCCAGCGCGTCTCAACAACGTTGAGTTCACAGACGGCAGCTATAACATCTCCAGATTGTGTAGCTTTCAATTGTCTTAAGTATCGCATACAATAGTATGCCTTATATACTTGCTTCGTAAGTCTGATTTCAAATGTACACACACAATGTACGAAAACATAAAAATAAATTATAGCTGCCGTGTCTGGTCTACAGATGATGTCTATAGAAAAATGTAACGAAATGTATTGAGATGTGTCGTGCTTTATCAAATACATACTTACTCTTATGAATATTTATGAAAACCAGCTACTATCTCGTGTAATAGCAACCGCGCGGATCAGGCCGGGCGATGATCAAACGCGTGACTCTGAAATCACCCTAAGAGAGAGAAGAATATAGGCTCAATATAGGTTAAAACTTGACAATTTTACATTATTAGTAACGATAGAGAAAGGCAGCAACGAATCGTTATTCTTTGTCACATTATCTCGTTGCACAGGAGTGCGACAAATTATTTACGTAATAAGGCCTAGTTATATGCGTCCGCGCGACCGAGCGGTCCATCCAGCGCCAGCGCCGCGAAATTACAAGCAATGTATGCAAAACCAATTAGCGGCTGCGCCTCTTTCAAATAAATCGTTCCATACAGTGGTTTGTTATTTCGCGGTGCAGCTGCTAAGTCGCCCGGCCGCTCGGATGCATATAACTATGTAGAGCCTAATAACTAGTAATATGACAAAGAACTACACTGTGATTTTGTTGCTGACCGTACAGTGATTCCCCTTAACCTAATTTTGTATATTATAATAGGCTGCGCCAGATAAAAACATAGCAAGTGCTCCAAACAAAATTTTACAGGAGAGCGCGAAAACGTAAATCAAGCAATGGGCAAGCAATGGGTTGTATTATTTTAAACCCCATTCTTCTTTTGACAATGTATTCATTTAAGCAATAATTGTGATTTTATTTAAAGAAATTACAAATATGTACATTATGTTGTGAAGGTAGATCAAGTCTTAACACATCAATAAGCATATAAAATAGGTATGCTTTTTTGTGGTTATTGGTTATAATTATTAATTATAAAATTATTAATCTATTCAGTGGCAGATAATAAGTATAATAAGTACAATCTACAGCACATAAGACTATACAAAAAGCCTTAAATTTATTAAAAGAGCAAAATGATTGAGGAAAATGTATAGTTTTGTAGTCTGATGACCCATTCAGCTATTGACTGTACAGCCTATTCAAGAATGCAAACTGAAAAGCAATTAATGAAATAAAATAAGTAATAAATGTTGATGCAATAATGAGAATCTTTTGCTTCAGTTCAAATCAACAATCAACAATGATAATATTATCTTTGAAAATAAAATTATTTACACATTATTTGGTTGATTTTCATTATTGAATATACAATTAATATAAATTTTCATTGAACCAATGTGATAAATATTTGTAAGGTTTACTTTTATTCTTATTAAATTAAATATTAAACTAATATTATTTGATTTTTCAATTTACTGCCAAAGACAGATTGCCTGATGTAATTGCTTAAATCTCAGAATAACAGAAGTTGCCAACTTTCAGTATATTTTTCATTATCTTTTAATTATAACACGGGAGCAATAATTTATAGTTTAATACTGTTTTAGAACAATGGCTGCAGATTCAGAATAATTAAACATCAGACTTTATAACAAAATATATATTTTATCAAATAAATGCTTTACAAGTGTATATTAAGATATAGGAATAGTTATGCTTATCAACTATTGTTGACAATATAAAGGCAATACATGTGTGTTATTACACATGGTATAAATATTCTTTGCAGTCATATTATTATTAGCGTGGGCACATTGCATGTCGGCCACCATCCACAGGCAAGCTAGCACCTGTTATATTGCTGGCCAAGTCACTTGCCAAAAAGGCTATAGTGGCTGCCACTTCCTCTGGTTTCCCCGGACGGCCCAAAGCATGAGTTTCCTTAGTCCTCTCTAGAAATGCTGCATACTGCTCTTCAGTCAGTCCGCCACGCCGCTGCAGCTCAGTGAGAATTACTCCAGGATTAACAGAGTTGACTCTTACCCCTTTTGGAGCCAACTCTAAAGCAACACATCTTGTAAACTGATCAACAGAAGCCTTTGATATGTTATAAGCTAGTACACCAGGAAAAGATCTGATTCCGTTTACACTAGACACATTTACAATGTTACCCTTGGTTTTGATTAAATGAGGCACTGCCAGCATGCTTAAATAGTAAATTGAGCGGACGTTTGTGTTCATAAGTTTATCGTACTGGGCCAAGGATGTGTTCTCAATAGTGCCGGTCTCGATAATGCCCGCGTTGTTAACCAAAATATCCAGCTGACCATAATGATCCAGTGTGTTCTTCACAATTTTTTCAATATCAGTCTCTTTTGTCAAATCTGCTTGAACAACAAATGTTTGTGTTGATTTTTCACAATCCTTGCTTACTTTTTGTAAATTTTCTACATTTCTACCGGTCAGGGATAGTTTTGCACCAAGTTTAGAAAGAAATACAGCGGTTGCAGCTCCAATACCGGAACTTGCACCGGTAACGATAACTACTTTCCCGGCAAAATTCATTTGTATTTTGTAGTAGATATTCGTTAGCCAGCTAGCACTTAAGAACTTTATTACGAAATTACGTAATATTGAAGCTATCTAATCAGTGATAAAAGAAACAAGTGTTTTAGGCATTGAATTATTACAAAGTTAGTTTCCTTTGGCAGATTCAGCTACACAAGAAAGTTAATTTATCTATTATTAACCCAAGCAATTAAATTCTGCTCTTAGGTTTAGAGTAAATTAGTGCTCCTTTATAACGTAGGTACTATTCATTTTCAGATTTTAATTATAAAGCTAACGTTTTCATCCTAAGTAGTATTTGTTTTGTGTAATAGAAAACAAACCAAAAATGTTGTGACAGCAACTGTCATTGCAACTATCGGGTAAATACTTTATAATTTTGCATGGCTAAAGAACTTAGAAAGACAAGCACGTTTCTATTTATTGAAACATAAAATCATTTTGCATAATTTTATACACCCCTTCGTCAGTTGAAAGCAGTTGAAAGTATAATGAAAAAAAAATTATTACATAAAAACATTTACATAAAAATTCTGTAATCTTCTAACTTTTGGTTGATTATCAAACGGGGTTTATAGATTTATGCTGCCCAATAGATTTTTATGATTTTTATGTCAACAACGATGATTCTGACATTTCTCAGAAATGCAATTGTAAATAGATTCTGTTCAAAATGTAAATAAACATAAAAAAATACAAAAACTTTTGGGTATACAGAATTAAATTCCAGTTTCATTTATGGCTATTGTTAGTTTCCTTTGAAATAGTTCATTTATGAAGACATTGCTTCACACGTTAAATACGCTACTCGTAATTACAGAAAGAAGTAATACACATTCACATTGGCCAAGCAGGTGTTCAAGTGGCTAATGCGTGTTGGGAGCTGTATTGCCTCGAGCACGGAATTCGTCCAGATGGGATGCTTGCCTTCTCTGATGATGACAATAGCTATGGGGCTTTCTTTGCTGGCACCGGAGCAGGCAAAGTGGTGCCACGGGTCGTCATGATAGATTTGGAACCCACACCTATAGGCAATTCCTAGTTTTTTTATTGTACCTAGCATGTCTTGATTATAATGAAAATGAACAGTGATTGTTGGTATACCCTACATTTAACACTGTACTGTAGATTTGAGAGACACCAAATTTGTAGAGATAGGTTTCAAAGTTTCTACACATTTTTGTAACTGCATTAGATAATCTCAATGAAGTTATGCTAAAATAATATCCTTTGTTTAGATGAAATACGAACAGGCGCTTATCGCCAATTATTCCACCCCAGTTCCTTGATCACCGGCAAAGAAGATGCAGCGAGCAATTTCGCCCGCGGATACTTCGGCGTTGGAAGGGAAATGATAGATCTGGCTCTAAACCGCATCAGACTCGCAGCTGAAGATTGCAGCTGCCTCCAAGGGTTTATAATCTTCAGATCATTTGGTGGTGGAACGGGGTCTGGGTTTACTGCTTTGCTTCTAGAAGGACTCACTAGGGACTACGGCAAGCTATCAAAAATCGAATTTGCTATTTATCCAGCACTCAAAATATCTCCAATCATAGTTGAGCCGTACAACGCCGTGCTCACATCCCATGCGTGTATGAACACTGAAGACGTTTGCTTTATTTTCGATAACGAAGCACTTTACGACATTCTCGCAAGGTCATTAGATGTTCCGAGGCCCACTTACACAAATTTAAACAGATTGATTGCTCAGGTACGTAAATTCTTCCAACAAAATAAATGATCATTGCAAATGATTGCACTTTTCCCTTACCCTCTATTGATTTTCGTTATACTGCCGAGCTCCTAAAGTGGCGATCACGAATTGCAAATTGCGAGATATTGGGGGCAGACCTCCAATCGACGGGTGAATGTTCCAGGTACCGTTGAATGCCTACAGCACGGGCCGTTGTTGTGCAAGTCTTTGTGGAAGGCTTTTTAGAAGTGGACGTGTGTCGTCTGCCTCGGTTTGTCTTTTAACCGCCCATTGCGCTTCTTGAAGGGTGAACTTGGGCTATAAGTATGAAATTTTATTTGTTATTTATGCAGGTAGTGTCCTGTATGACTGCATCTTTGAGATTCGAAGGATCCTTAAACGTGCAGCTTGTGGAGTTCAGGACTAACCTGATACCTTACCCAAGAATCCACTTCCCGTTGGTGACCTTCGCTCCGTTTATTCCTCCGACGAAAGCTTTACATGAAAACTTAACGACCAGTCAGCTCATGATGTCGTGTTTTGAGCCCGCCAATCAGATGATAAAGTGTGATCCCAGGGTTGGTTGCTACATGTCCTGCTGCTTGCTCTTCAGAGGAGATGTCAACTCTAACGACATTAATGCGAGTATTAACCAAATTAAGAATATGAGAAGTATCAGATTTGTATCATGGTCACCTACTGGGTTCAAGGTAAGGGATTATTATATGCAAATGACGCTTTTAGTAACAAAATGATAAATTAATAAACAGAAACATAGCTCAATAATACAGTACGGCGTTACTCGGCCACTCTAACTTAGTTCATAATTTAACAGATACATATTAACTCTATTAAAGTACTTCAGTTACCGGATAACCATTTTAATAATGTATTGACTCATAATATACATACTTTGGCATGAGGATCAGCGTGGTGGTGTTACGGCCCACACTCCTCATGTGTTTCTCCATGAGGAAGGCTTGTTCTCAGCAGTGGGACGCATATAGGCTGAGGACAAACATGCCAAACATTATGCGTAAATTTTTATGCCAAATCATTTATGCGTAAGTGGTAATTCCATTATACCTATTCGTATTGTGTACAATTTTATGCAAATAGATAGGGAACGCTGCTTATAAGTACAAATTGATTAAAAATTCTTTCTAGATTGGTGTAAACTATCAACCTCCTATGACGGTTCCCGGAGGAGACCTGGCTGCTCTTCAAAGAGCTGTGGTAATGGTGTCCAACAACTCTGCAGTCCGCACAGCTTGGGAGAGGCTCTGTAAAAAATTCTCGCTCATGTATGCAAAACGCGCATTTGTACATCACTACGTTGGGGAAGGACTCGAAGAGGGAGAGTTTACAAGTGCGTTACAGAATATAAAAGCTCTATCGAACGATTACAAAGAAATGGAAGATTAAATCTGATTGTCATGTGTTTGTATCTCTTTAAAAAATATTGAAACAAGTGGTATGGTGAACCAAGAATATTAAACGTATTAAAGAATTATTATGGTGCGTTTATATTACATAACCTTATAGAAAATTGATTGTAGCATTGCAGATTTCTAAATACTTAGATATCTGTAATGCTACAATAAAATTTTCCCACACTCATACACAATGATGTTGTGACGCAAAAGTTTAAAAAATACCGAAAACTTACTATTTCTATGCTATCATAGAATTAATTTAGACATCAGATTACGTTATTTATTCATATTCTTTTTATTATAATCTCTTTATTAGATATAAAGAGATTATATCTAAGGACAAAATTATATACCCCTACCAAAATATTTTTTATCTAAATAATTTTTATCTTATGTAAATATAAAAAAGGGCTGAATGGCTTAGAACTTCTCCTCACATTCAATTTTAAAATAGCAAGAAAAATGGTTTTTTTTTGGCGGCATTCAACTATGGCGGACGTGATTTTTATTTCGATGATTGTAATATTGTACGGAGTGGATATTGTTACGTAAAATCAGTGTACTTTTGTGTAATAAGTGTCTGTGATGATGTGCAATATGGAGGATTATCGAAATAAAAGTCAAGTGGTGTGAAAAGTGATGAGTTTTTTATCGTGGTAATCCACCTCATCCAAGTAGCACCACAGTGTCTGCCATCGATCATTTGACGCCAAACTCTCCCAAGATGCATTGAAATGCATTACACTAGCATTTCAATACAGACTACTGAAGAAATACATACTGAAGACTTGGCTGTATGGGCTCCGTTCCCTTTGCCTTCCCTACATGGGACAATTTTACAACAACAGCAAGAAAAATGTTTGACATTGACTTGACAGATTACAATTGACAATTGCCTGAAGTGACATTGACATTCATTTCATTTATTCATCATTTGACTGCCAAGAGTTCGAAAAATTTTTACGCGATTTTGTAATCATTAATAAAACCTGATTGAGTTGCAGTGCAGTGTGTGCACTTAGTTTCAGTGAGTTCACGTTTTTATAATTTATTTAAAACACGTTTTGTGGGCTATCGCATATGTGTAGGGCTATGTTTATAAAATAACCTCTTGGTCTGTTATCAAAACGATTGATGTACAATTTGGCTATTTGGACTCATTTACATAATATACTCTTATTACACGCCTGTTATCCTGAAGAGGTAGATGGAGGTGTTACATTAATTATAGATTCGCGATATATTTTAAGTTCCTCTAAAGCTCGAGTCCATGGCTACGCGCCCGTGCAATATTTTGCTATTTTACCTTTATTCAAACATAGATACAGGTGAGGATTGAACCGGCGACTTTCACGAGTAGTGCTACTTACTCAGTTATGTCTCCCTCCTGTACACTCATACTTAATTATAATTTTTATAGTATAAATTTAATGTTTTACAGACATGTTGAGTGTAATGCAGCTTTGTCGCTGTGCTCAGCCACTAAGACTGGTACAGAGGAATCTACTATTCTCTGGCCAGAGGAATGGATTCAATTCTACAAATCTTGCAATTAGACAGCTCTACACACCGGCAAGAAATGGATCCAGTAATAAATTAGGAAGGGTAAGTTGCACAACTTATAGTTTCTTACATGTTCAGTTATGGAAACAATCAGTGACTCATGTGATTTAATGTCTTCTATTAACAATAAAATTAACTTTCCTCATTACCCAAGTTCTCCCAAGTTATCTATAACTTCTAAACATATTTTCAAAAGATAAATTATACTTATATTGGGCATTATTCTTAATTTTAATAGTCTATGGGGTGCAAAGAAATAAAAAAAGTTTCACAAATTATTAAGCAGACATTTTTATCCTCTCCAGATAAGTGATTTGGTCAAATCAAACAAGGTTCTAACAAGACTATGCACATCAGGACCCAAGCCGTCCCCACAGACCCCCAAAGCGGTTGGCTATTGGCTGCTAATGTGTAGCGGCATGGTGTTCACTGCGGTTGTGCTAGGTATGGTAGCCGGTTACCTGGTGCTGTTATACAGCATATTCTATGTTATAAAAGTCTTATTAAGCACTACAACTGGTAGCAAATAATGTGATATCAAATATTAATCCTGTGATACTAGCCAAAAATTTTAATTCTAAGAAATTCAAGGTTTTAATATTTCTGGTGGAATAAGTTAATTTTTCCATTTATATTCAAGTAAGTTATTTGTTTTTATTTCGGTAATTGGTATTTGATGACTATCCTTGTGGAGAAATGCAAATGTAATGACATTTTTAATGATAAAGAATTTTTAAGTATGTAATAAACATACTCATGTTTATTACATAATTAAAAATCTCATGCAATAAGACATTGTACTACTTAATTACTTAAATGTTTACCTTTTGAATTTTGAATCAGTATATATTTTTTTTCAAGAGATATAGTGATTTATATATTAGTTAAGTGGAGTGATGCATTTATTATAAATTTATTTTAAATATTTTTTTGTAAATATACCTGAAAATTTTAAAATGATAATAAATCTTGTCATTATGTAACTGGTCATTTTATTTGCAACCAAGAAGTTATAGTAAAAATTAAATTTAAATGTGAAACATTTAAAAAACTCATCATTCATTTTAAGTACAGCATATCTCTCAAATTTTCAATGCCAACAGCATTCTATCAACTCATTGAAGACATCCATTGATTTCAAATAAAAAATAATTACTTAAATCATATACCTCTTTTTATAAAATTCTTCTAGAGTATACATACAAATATGTTACAATCATTATTGTCATAGGTGGGGTAACAAGACTAACAGAGTCAGGACTATCGATGGTGTCATGGAAGCTCCTCGGTGAGAAGTTGCCCAAAACAGAGGAAGAGTGGCAGTTGGAGTTTGTGAAGTACCAGCAGTATCCAGAGTTTATTTAGTGAGTTATATTTTGTGAATAAATGTTCATATTGTGAACCAGACAATATAGTCAAGCTATTTACAGTCAACAGCTCATCACATTATACAAATCAAACTGCAATAAATTTTGCACTTAATGCCTAAGTGTTAAGATTGAAAGTCCTTGTTCCATTGGATCATGGGCAAAATGGGTGTAGAACCAACAGAAATAAGGTATACGGGAAAATAATCCCAAATTATGTTAAATAAACACATATATTTGCTAAAAATCTTTTATGAATTGATACCTTTTATTCAAATATCCATGGTAATATATACATATCATCACGCCTTTTTCGTCGAAGGTGTAGGCAGAGGTGATAACACCCACATTTCGCCAGATATGTAATGGTATTCATCAAAATAAATGGTGCAATGAAAGGTTTATGTCATGCTGAGCCTTAAAAATCACAAAACTTAAACTATTTGGACATAAGCTGACCTGCCGGTTTAGCAAGTACAATAATGTTCTACTATCGCAATTCTCAACGATTTGGTATCTATCAATCTAAATGCAAGTTTTATAAGTGTGAGATCTGACATGCCGCGACAAGCATTTAAAAGACTAGCACCGATTTTTTGAGCCGCCTTCTCTGGTCTAGTGGTCGATAACACCGTAACACCGGGTGTTGATCGGGAGGCAGAAGTTTTTCTGCTCGGTTTGGTTGGTGGTAGTTGGTGGTTCTTCTGAGTCCTCCTGGCTAGCTACCAACATCTTACCAAATCTGTCGCCATAATAACAATGTTATAGCATAATTGTTTTCCGGCAATCAGAGGTAAAATAGCAGTTCCTCAGCTATTGAGGAATACAGGAGGAGCTCGCTTCCACTTTTGACTTTATCGTCACTTGCCATCAGACGAGATGGA
Organism: Parapoynx stratiotata; assembly: GCA_910589355.1. Taxonomy (NCBI): domain Eukaryota; kingdom Metazoa; phylum Arthropoda; class Insecta; order Lepidoptera; family Crambidae; genus Parapoynx; species Parapoynx stratiotata. Next base: position 731,060 of record OU342468.1, on the reverse strand, counting down.
GGCCAAGAGCTCGCCTGTCATATCTAAGACAACGGTACTAAGTAAGTTTTCTCCTTCTGTTTGAACTCGCTACTCTTCCATTCTCCTGTCATCTGCTCAGCATCCACTCTTCCTCTCGGTCTCCGATAAGCATCACAATTCGTATCGATTTCGTCTTCCAGCAAGAACCAGAGCATCACCCTCTCCGAGTTCAAGTGGATCTGGTGGATGGAGTACTTGCACCGGTCGTGGGGCCGCGCCATCGGGGCGGTGGTGCTGGCGCCGGCCGCGGTGTTCTGGGCGCGCGGGGCGCTCAACCAGGGCATGAAGCTGCGCGTCGGGGTGTACTGCGCGCTCGTCGCTGCGCAGGTTACTGTTATACCACAACATTGGGGGCGTTAAACTAACCGTTCTCTATCGATTACAACCACAGTCAAAGCGCTATGTGGATGTACTTGCTACGAGCGCTCGCGGCAGTGTATTTTATTGCTCTTCTTTGTCAATTTTATTATTAAAATTTGCTTTAAGTATAGTAAATATGACTATGTGTAATGTTGACGATTTTAAGTGCTATGTTTAGCGTATGAAATAAAATTATTTTTCATTTTGATTTTTGGTTGAAAACCTATAAAGGCAGCTCATGAATTCCTTGCGGCTATTAGCGATCGCATTTGCAGCCTTAGAGCTCTCAGTAGAGTTCTTTTTATGTTTTTTATATGACATTCATAACTCTACGAAGACCCTAAGAATATTCTCACACACTTTAGGAAATTCTTAGGTTCTTCACTCTACTTACACAGGTTTACTAAAAAGCTTAACGAGGATCAGCGTCCTCATTCTAAACCAGGGATTTTGCGGATGCTGATTTTTTCACATCCGCGGATGCGGAGTTTTGAAGGCTCACATCCGCGGATGCGGATGCAGATGCGGATGCTTAAGATATTATGTAAATAAAGTCTATTAATGAAGAATTATAACAATGATAATGATATATAATTGTTAACATTTTTATTGTAATCAAATCAAACATAAGTACTTATTTTTATATTTAAAATATCTATTTATTTTATATGATATGCGCAAACAAACACGTAATGATTTATTAACAAGAAACAAATGAGGCACCACAACAAACGTGTCGAATCTTGTCACCAATTTCTACGCTTTCGCCAATCGCCGGGCCCGCCCAATGTCTTTCTTGTCGCTACTTGTATGATATCCGCATCCGCATGAACATCCGCACTGATTAATGCGGTTCCATCCGCACAGATTCAGATGTCCGAATCTATGCGGAAGTTCCGCATTTGCGGATGCGGATGCGAATGTTCGCAACATCCCTATTCTAAACTGTCGAAAACTAAACGAATCACGGAATCCCTATTCCTGACACTTTTTATTGCAGCCAGTTAAGGCAAGACGGGGCGTGACTTTCCGAATAGAATCCGTAAACCGACAGTTCAGAATAAGGAGGTCAATTTCCCAGTAGAGGTCGTCAGCTTTATGTAAATGAAATAAAGCAAAGCTGACGACCCTCGGAATGTGCCGTACTCCCAATCGAACACTGAAGACTGATCGTGCTCTACTGCCCTCTTCCAGGGTCTAATGGGCTGGTACATGGTCAAGTCCGGCCTGGAGGACCGCTTCCAGGGTCCGTCGGACGTGCCCCGCGTGTCGCAGTACCGGCTGGCCGCGCACCTCGGCCTGGCCTTCGTGCTGTACGCGGGGCTGCTGGCGGGAGCCCTGCGGGTGCTGCGCCCCTTCCCCGCGCCCGCCACCTTCCGGCGGCTGAAGGAACTGAAGGGAGTCACCGCGTTGGCGCATACCGTTAAAGCTATGGCGTTTTTTACTGCCATTTCGGGTAGGTTGTATGTTTAGTGCGACTTATATCGTCCTCAGCCTCTATACGTCCCACTGCTGGGCAAAGGCTCTCCTCACGGAGAAACGCATGAGGAGTTAATGCCGTAACACAACCACGCTGGCCCAATGCGGGTTGGTCGGTAGAAACGTATGCAATAGCGACCGGAGCCAACGGCTTAATGTGCCTTCTGAAGCACGGAGGGGTTCGAGATTACAAACTTTGTTGGCCACCCATCCATGGCCTGGCCATGGCGAAGGTAGTTTTGTTTTCGATATTGAAAGCCAAAGCGTACTGACCATTACGCCACCGAGCTCCTACAATGTATATGACAAGTAACAACAAATAGTTTTGTCATGCTTGTATCCAAGCTAAAGTAAAAAATACATACATAACATCAGTTTCTTCCCCCGAAGGGGTAGGCAGAGGTTTTAAACATCCACATTTCGTCTGATAAGTCCAAATCCCCATGTGACAGGTGGCGAGCCTGTTCCCGATAATGGTAATATTCTCACGATGTGTGGCTTTGGCACCCCGGTCGCTATTACGACCGTTTCTACCCATCAACCCTCGTTGGGCCAGCGTGGTGGTGTTACGGCCCATACTCCTCATGTGTTTTTCCATGAAAAAGGCTTGTGCCCAGCCGTGGGACGTATATAGGCTGAGAACGAACGAAGGTGTGAAAAAAGCGTAAGGCAAAAATATCGGGACATCTGGGCAGTAGCTGATTTCAGTAAATGGTATTGTAAATTTAAAAGACATATTTCTTTCGTTTTTGTCGGGTGAGCTGGTAACTACAGTCGACTACAAAAATATGGTTACATGTTTTTGGAAACGATTGTACTACGATGCTTGTGTGCCACTGTTGTCGTATTACACAAAGGTGCCGAATTTTCTTAAACTTTCATTAATCGCAGCTGAAAAAAATGTTCGCTCCCCAGGCGCCTTCGTGGCCGGCCTCGACGCAGGCCTGGTGTACAACTCGTTCCCCAAGATGGGTGACCGGTGGGTCCCGGACGACATTCTGTCGTTCACGCCGACGCTGCGCAACTTCACGGAGAACCCCACGACGGTGCAGTTCGACCACCGTATCCTGGGCTCCGCCACCGTGGTGCTGGCTTCAGTGTTGTGGCTCTTGGCTCGCGGGAAGCCTCTCAGCCCCGCGGCGAGGAGGCTCGTCAACGGCGTGGGCGCGATGGCGTGGGTTCAGGTGAGTCATTATACAGTGTATAACCGGCAAGTGAAGACAAAATGAAAAAATCAAAAGTGTATCCCGCCTGAACCCTATTTACAAAATATTAGAAAAATAAGTTAAATAGAAGTCGAGATATAAGACATCGAAATTAGAAGATTTTATCGATATTAAAGGTAAAGGAGTCACATCACTGGTGAATCAGATGTTAGACGGCAACGACCTGGCAGAACATATTATACCTCTTTTAGATCGTATGTTCCTAGTACACCTTTCTTTTATTTTTTTGTACCTACTAGACACGACACGTGTATTATGATTGCAAAGTGCTCAATGTTTGCGCTATTTTCACCTTTATTCTGAATGAATAACTAGAAAATCGAAAGTTTTCGTTTAACACTCCCGTTCCTTTGACGCCGCCGCCGCCGCTTAGCCCGAGAGTGGCATTGAAATGCCATTTTCGCACCGCTCGGCGCTCCTAGATGTCTCCGCCTAAAGTGCGCGCGCGCCTTGTGTTGAAGCCTACGAGTACCAGTCACCCATGAGCAGGACTTAGCAAATTTGGAATAAAATAAATTCCCTTTTTTTACCGCAGACAGAGAGCGTTTCATTTAAATCAATTCAGTTTAGGTGTAAGACAGAGACAGATAATATTAGTAAGGAAGTAGTAGTTCCCAAAAAACAACCAAAACTAATAAAAGTGTCTACTTATTTAGATATGAGGTACTAGGACAACAGAAACATTAACAAGCAAACGTGGTGGAAGTGGTATAGCGCGCAATCGAGCAACTCCTAATACAATTTTACGTACTAAGTTGACTTTTTTTTATCCCTTTCTTCCGATGGCATCCTTTTTCATCTAACATAAACATTAATTGGTTCAGTACAAATATTATTAAATATTTTTTAATATTTCATTTTGGTTTAGTAAATTTTAACATGTTCGTAAATGTTTGAAAATATTTTTAATAGAAAACACAAGAAAATAAAAATTCGTGAGATTCGAACCTGCGAACTTCAATAATCCGTGCGACTAGGCTGACTACTGAGCTAAGTTCTTCTAGTCTTCATGTTTTTGCGTTACGATGAGCTAACGTTGAAGGTAGACGGTAATCCGTGTCCAACAGTTTTATCACGATTGTTTTAATTAAATAATACTCAAAAGTCAAAATTTTCAAATAGGTAATTAAACAAAGTAAGAAGTTGTGTTGACTTATTTATTTAATTTCATAGGTTCCTACGTTATCCCCTATGTTCCTAGTTTTGAATATTTAAGTAGCACACTAATGAACGTTGCTTTTATTTTCTGCATTTTAAAAAATATTAGAACAGCAGAGCTATGAGTAATCAAACGCATAAGTGGTTTATTATTATGATACATCGAACCCTAAAAAAATCGTAAATCAAAATATTCCTGTAGCCCTGGTAGTCGAGCGTGCGGAATATTTCATCAGTCGCTTGCTATCCGTCGCGGTCGTAAGTTGCTATTAAGTAAAAGATACCGTTTTTAACAAATAATGAATATTTTGAAATGGTTTTAAGTGTTGGGGCAGCCAATGGCAGCCTTCTTGGAGCTCGCGATTTGTATCGCGAAAGGTTCATTGACGGTGCACTATGCCTTGAAAACCAGGGTCGGCATTTCGAACTATTTTTGTGATCTGTGTTTTAAAATAACTCAATACAAGAAAGGATTTAATTTTGATTTGAAATCTTTCATAGAACAATGTCTAAATAACGTGTTCAGTGCTTTTGTAAATTATTGTGTGTTACGTACGATGTTATGTACACAGTACCTACGTAGTGTACCTACTAGACACGACACGTGTATTATGATTGCAAAGTGTGAGTGTTTGTGCTATTTTCACCTTTATTCTAAATGGATAAGAAGAGAATCGAAAGTTTTCGTTTAACAAACTCCCGTTCCTTTGAACCGACCGCCCGGCACGAGGCATAGTGGCATTGAAACGCCGCTATCGCGCCGCTGCTCCTTTGACGTCGCCGCCGCAGCCTAAAGAGCCGCGAGTACCAGGCTCCCATGAGCAGGTAAGGAGCATCATAATACGCATAATTCGAAGCTGTGAACTCGTGACCCCGCTAGTGTTGTAGTTCAAAAATGACGTAATAAATAAATTAATATAATTAAAATTGCACATTAAATTAAAGTTATTATTTAATTCTTATATTTTGTGTATGGAGTCCAGGTGGGATACTCTTTTGATTATTTCATTTTGTCTACACCCTTCTATTACACGCGGTATACAGGGTGAACTTTTCAATTGGCCTTCAGGGCCAAATCCTAAACTATAAGGATAACGTTAAATGCTCAAGAGTCACGAGCACGATTTTAATGAAAACAAAAACAGCATTATTAGTTTATGAAAAATCGAACCTTATTATTAACAGCACTATCGAATGGTTATATTAAAACAGGTGTTTTTTTTATCATTGGGTTAGATTCCTGGTTAGGATTACTGATATTCCAAAAATCCAATGATGCAGTTTTGATTTTTTCAACAAAATTGGGTTTGTGACTCCTTTGAGAATTGTTTTTTTATTCCTTATAGTTAAGGATTTGGCCCTGAAGGCCTACTTGAAAAATTCAACCTGTATATGTTTTTAATGTTTTATGCAATTACAGGCATGTTTTACTTAAAAAGTTAACTTTATAAAACGGTTATTTATCGATCTTTCATGAATGTTTAACTTTTAATGTAAAACCATTCCTGTTATTGCATAAAACTGCAATAATAATGGGTCTTTACCCATGAAATTGGTGTTTTGTATGGAGATTTTGTGAAAGTCAGCATTTTCCACTTAATTTTTTTTTTTAGATTTATTTATGACAAATCCAGAGATAATTATTTTTGGCATGTATCATTAGACAAGCTTTAGCAATATGTGTGATATCACTCTACATAAAAATTATTTGTTGTTTTTAAGAGAATGCAAATCAAATGATGTAATCGGGAGGCACTTAAAAGAGTGGTCATCGTTTCTAATTTTAACACAATTAAACTTACAACAAATTATCAAAACAATTCAAAAGGGCTCAAAATTTTTTTAGAGGTAATATTTTTTTAAGAATATTCTGAAACTTAATAGTTACAGACAAAGTACTAAGAGAGAAAAGAACGGCAATTACATAGGTAAAGACCTGGTAGCCTACTCTTGAACGCAATACCGATCGATCGACATTTAGATTGTGATGTTCTCGACTCTTCAGGGGACACTAGGGCCATAAATGGGTTAAAATTATGCGGATATTGAGTGACCTAAATGACATTGGGCTTAGCTGAAATTAGTACTCTCGTACCGCCTCTCTAGTATCGGCATTTTGAGATATTGGATTGTATTCGTCATCAGCCTGTATACGTCCCACTGCTGGGACAGGCCTTCCTCATGGAGAAACACATGAGGAGTATGGGCCGTAACACCATCACGCTGGTCCAATGCGGGTTGGTGGGTAGAAACGGTCACAAATGCGACCGGGACCAACGGCTTAGCGTGCCTTCCGAAGCACGGACGAGCTCGAGATCACGAAGCCTCGGTCACCCATCCACGGCCTGACCATGGCGAAGGTAGCTTTGTTTTCGATCGAAGCCAAAGCGCACTGGCCACTACGCCACCGAGCTCCTCTCGTCTTGTGGATTGTGTCATTATTGAGTTTTAATTGAGATTGCGTTCGAGAGTAGGCTAGCTGTCATTACTTACCTCGGTAAACCTGCAGATTTCTGAGTGCCGCGGTAATAGCGTGTACCTTAGCTGCCTCTGAAGCAGCATGTGCAGAGCTAACCGAGCTTGCGTCAGGTGGGGCTGGGCGTGCTGACGCTGCTGCAGTTCGTGCCGACGCCGCTGGCCGCGTCGCACCAGTCGGGCTCGCTGCTGCTGCTGTCGCTGGCCGTCTGGCTCACGCACGAGGTCAAGCTGCTCAAGTATATACCCAAGTAATGGACACCTCGGTGCCCGGATAACTTGAACGATATAGGAGGAGGTAAGTCCAAGCACTGTATACCGAATTACCGATCTAAAATGTACTTAACACGTTCCACCGCGGTACTCAACTCCACGATGACACTAATGACCTTCATTTAATTATAATTTCATACGAATAAAGCACTGACTCTCGCGTCCGAACGATCACTCATACCCGACGGCCACCGCCGTACTGTTAATGTGTGTAGCACTTGTGCATGTGTATGTATGATGACTAAAACGCTCATTGTACATGTATTTTTGACACTAGAAACACAAGCCTCCTGTACAGAATGACAGTAAGTAAGAGAGTTCTATGGAAGTCTAATAGGCTAGTTGACCCTTTTTTTTATTGGGCCCCAAACGATTAATTACTGATAGCCATCACCATAAAAAAAATTTTTTTTTTCTGAAGCCTATAACACAATAACATTTTAAATTATAAATTACGTTTTTGCTTAAATGTCAAAAACGCCTTCGGTCCTGGTGGTTTATGAATTATCTGTATCGCAGCGTCACGATTATTGTAAACAATTCAATACGCATGTGTGACATAGCCGACAGTTATGCTCGATTGGTTGCGACTGACGTTTGACGGATTTTGACCATGCGTAGTAATTGTTTACATGAAGCATTACTCAACAAATTTCACGAATATGGTAGATAGTGTTTTTAGAATTTCTACAGCAATCCCTTATTTTTATTTATCGAACATAGTATATTTCGGACCCTTGTACTAAATACTATGTAAATGACACATTATTTTCATTACTTTTGATATGAGTCAACTAGCCTATTTAAATTAGACGGATGTTGCCGTAGTGATTTTTAAATTGATTTTCGTGAAAAAGCGGTATCCGTACTGCCATTATATGAATTCTACCTTCACTGTCTATGCCGTTACCGCGGCGGAACGTGTTAAAACGGTTCTCGCCCAGTCAAGGCCATTGTTCAAGAAGTTTGCCGGGAATCGTACTATTCTCTGTCATAAGATGAGTTTGCTGATAGCAGCGCAGATTTACATATTCATGAGAGTTAGAAAGATACATATGTATGACAGCTGTCATGATGCGATATTATTATAACCACTGTGTCACGGGACTCATCTTACGTGGAGAATTATGGATTGCGCTTAGATATTTCTAATGTGTAAGTCTAACTGTAAACATAGTGAGTTGGGTTGAAATTTGCTTTTTCAATAATACACCGGTTGAGATTACCACTCTGGTATTGTACTCCACTTTGACACCCGCTAGCCTACCCTTGAACGCAATCGCAATTAAAACTCAATGTCTTAAGAAGTCAATATCCGCACAATGAGGATCCGTAACGTTTTAAACTGAGAATGCAGATTTATAGAGTTAAGAAATCCATAACACAGTGCAAAAATTATTGTTCTACGACCAAAATTAATAGCGAAGTCCACCGCAAGGCCGCCGAGATAGCTGTGACGTCACAACTATGGATAGAACCGATATTTTAACGCAATATCCGAATTAAATAATTCAAAAAGTTATTTTAAGGTATTGAATCAGTCTTGAACATGAAATCATTTAATAAAGAGCCTTTCCTAATAAAAAATTTTTTTAATTAGAAAAGGAATTTTTTTTTAATAAAAAAGCGGTTTATTTGGCTAAAGTATAATAGTTACACATCTGCTGTCTGGCTGCTGCCGTGGAGAGAAAATGTAATTTAAGAGGTTCAGGAAGAAAACGAACTTTCATTCCTTGGGAGAAGTCTTTATCGAAAGCCAAAGCGTTCGAAACACGAGCCATTACGCCACCGAGCTTCTCCGATATCCATAAATATCACCAGTAAGAAACATCACAATCTCAATGGCGATCGGTCGGGATTGCGGTCAAGAATAGGCTAGCAAGCAAAATAAGAACATAACACCGATTCTCTGACGTTACATATCAACCTTCAGCAACACTGAAAATATTGTGACTTTCATTTATTATATTTTTACGGGTTTTTTGGAACATACTGTATAGTTTTCTGTGTCCCTGATAAACATTACAAACTAACAAGTATAGCAATAATTTTCAGTGGTAGTTTTGTAATGCATTTACTAAGCTATGTAACAGTTAGTATGCCAAATAATTTGGCGCCATTTGCGTTTTCCTATTATGTACCAAAAAGATTTTCACTCAGTTTAATATTGCCATAATATGAAGTTTATTGTAAATGTTAGGTTGTACACAGTCAGCGTCAAATAGGTATTAACACTCAGGGTGTTCAAATAAAATAAACGTTAAGTACTAAAAAGTTAATAATATCAGTACAAATAAAGTTTCTATATTGTTATCAACAATATGGAAACTCCTTTGTGTTGTCAACAATATGGATTTTTTATTTATTTGTATTTGAACAACCTGAGTGTTACTATTTGGCTGTACCTAAGTATTTTTATTACATTAAGGGCGTCTTGCAGGAAATAATAATTCTCGAAAATAATTCGAGATTTAAAACTAGATTTAGTAAATTTTTTACATTTTTATTATGGCTAAAATGTCAAAAAATAACTAAATCGAGTTTTAAATCTCGATTTAAATTTCCTGCAAGTGGGCCTTAGATACACTTTATAGTTAGTTTTCTTCAAACACGACTGATTTATTTTATCTGTTAAGAATGTAAGGTTGTAAGGAAAAGATTTAATAAATAAAATGTTATTCACATAGTGATTTTATTTGAAAATTTAAAATGCTAATATTGCTTACACACTGAAAAACTTTTTATTTACAAAATTGTAGTTAAATAGCCTACGTGTAAAACCGGCGCCAATGAGTGTTTTTATAAATTGCGGCATTCAAATCTCACCCTTAGTCATGTTTTGCGGCATTTTATAAAAAAAACTCAAATTACAATTTTTCTAATGTGTGTTTACAAACGTCTAGTATCTTAACATTGAAGTGGCAATTGTTATTTATAAGTAAAAAAGTAAATTGTGTTAAATTATATTATAACGCTTCCAAAAATAAAAAGGAATTATAGCACTTCTAAAAATATAAATAGGCTTGGGTGTATGGTGTAACTACTCTTGGGGTTTCAGAATAAACTACGTTCTCACGCCTTTATTGGAGGTCTGTCTTATGTTAAATGGTTTGTAACACCGTACAATTCATGAACAAAATAAATATATTTTCCATAATAATAGTATGAACATTACAATCTTGTCAATATTTTCTTACATGAAAACACTATTGACACTGGCAACACTGAGACTGACAAGAGTGGTGTGTTGAGACATTTGCCACAGAGATCAAAATTATGAACTGTTTACATTAAAAAGATCACCCTTAATTTGTGAACATTAAGTTATCGACAACTATAATTTAATTTGCAAAAACAGTTTATTATAGCAATGATTTTCGGAACTGAATATTATTTGCCATTTATTTACAATAATTGAGCATTGTGATATTTTACACCTATATCAATCGTGCAAATATTCAAGCGATATAATTCCAGTCACTATTTAGAAAAGTAACAACGTTTCTGTGTGTAGGCCTATCAAACTCCCAAAATATACAATGTTTATAGTCCCAAAACTATACAGTGATTTTTTTATTTCATTATAACCTATCTATCTACACCTTCCATCAGATACAGGCATCCGAACGAACAATTTGAAATGCTGCTAAACTCGCATCGCGAATATCGAGCTGTCGATATTAACAGGTGACAGCGAGACCAAAGCGAATGGCTGAAATAACATTTTCTAAATGGCTTTTTTGCTTATTAAAACTAAAAAATTATTAAAAAACAAATAGTTGTTACAGCTTCGACTATAGAAATAATGCAAAGCCCATAAAATTCTGAACCAACTATTAGGAAATAAATAAATATAGACGTTTCAGTAAATAACGTTCATACCAAATTCATAAAGTTGGAAAAATTTTACATTAATTAAAATGTGATTTCAGCTGTTCAATTGCGACTTGATATAGTCATTTGTACAATAATTTTCTTAGCACTAAACTGTTTATAATATTTATACAACTACACTGGGTACCAATAGACAATAAACATAGAAAATAGAACGTACGTGCGCCATCTAGCGTTGATCGACGACGCGTATTACATGCAAACAATAGTAAATATTGCGAACAAAAATATTTAAAACAATCAAATTTAAATGTTTATTTATTAACTAGAACTAGTAAGGTTACCATCAAAAGATACGGTATCGAATTATACATTCATTTCAAGTGTATCCTTTTCATATAAATGTTGATATTAATACACCCAAATTCAGCATTCAGTGATGATATTGTAAATAATTAATAAAAAATTATAATGATTTTACTGCATAAATTATAAAAATTAAGATTAATATTAGTAACTAAAATTATTAATTGATATTAAAACTTAATTTATTCTTCGTAATATCGAAGAATAAAATAATGTTGACAACGTTGGTTGATTTACTGATACTTAATTTATGCAAATTAAATTGAATATTTTTGATTTATTAGAACATAAAAATATATAACTATTAAACATATGATTGTTTTAAATATCTTTAATAATGTTAGTAGATCTTGCATACAAGTTTGTAGCTAGACGATGTAAGACAAGACATTACAAGGTAATTTTTAATCTAAAATAAAAAAGTTTGACAATTTGGATATTACCCGTATATGTTAGTCACAACGTATATTGTGAAATGATTTAGTGAGCATGAAACGTAAAAATATTTACTCTGCGCCATAAGGACATTAGTATTTTATTATTTTTATGACACAGTCGGTAGCGAAAGAAAACGAACCCTCTTAGCACCATGCGAAAATTTCTTAGAGAGATATCCTTCTAAACGTACAAATAAAACTATATACTTAAACTATTAAAATTTCGTTTTCCTTTATAAACTCTCAAAGATGTTCGGAAATTGTTCACTGCTGATATTATGAGATCTTATGAAACCGAACTTTACAGGATTTAACTTTAATATACTTTCTTATTTCTTCATAAAGTAATTGATTTGATTTGTGTTTAAATAATAATTAATATCTGTATTACAGCCATCAGATTATTTACGCTGCATTTTTAAAACCTGAAATATTCAAATTAAATATATATTTTTATTCTAAAGAGATGTGTCGCTAACAGCAGTTATTATAACTATTAATGCGATATAAATAACACTCACCAGGCCTAGCATGAGCACTAAAGCACGCGATCTAATAATACAATTCATCGCTATGAACAGTTTCATGACTCTTCGTACCTACCATTAAGTACGAAAAAGTTTCAATGTGGCGGATATGTTTAAGTTAGTAGTTTATGTGAAGTAAAACGTGGTATCATTTTATCGTATAAAGTTAAGTCAAACACTTGCTGCAAATGTGGGGGAGGCGACAGCATTACATATCTCTCTTTTACACTTACAGGTCTAATAGGGAGGCGAAGTGTCGCTTCCCCATGAGACCTGTAATATAGTGTTTTGTGGTCATTAGTAGTGTTTCGGTGCTCATGATAGGAGGGCAGATTGTCTTTACAAACATAAATAAGTTTATCCTGACCGACCGTAATAAGTAAAACGATATGCAAGAGCGCCATCTTGCGGTGCCAACTACCAACTAATTTTAAATAATTACTATTTACTAGGACTATTTATGAACCATACCTAAAAGTACCTTTAATAAATTATTGGAGTGATTGATTTTAACGAAAAAATCGCTAGTTATTGTTTAATGCCAATATCGCCAAGTGATTAAAACCTATCTAATCAACTTATAGCCTAGGAAGTACAATTTACAAATATACCCCATGTTCTAATTTAAATTGAATTTTCAAGACATACGTACTTATTGATATTTTTGATAATGATAAATTAATGATTATTTTCTTCATTCACGAGTTTAATGTAGTATTGTACACAGGATTTGGACACCCAGTGGTTACTTGAATGTGAGATGAAACTGGGCCTTAAAAATGTAAAAAAATCCATTTTAAATTAGAACTTTTTAAACCTTAATTTCATAGAAAATTCATTCATTTTTTTAGATTGTTTCCCCATCGTTGTGATGATTGTTAAATATCAAAACCCTATAAAATAACTTTACCGACATACTATGTACAACGCACTAGCCTCTCATAATCTCATCTCTATTGCTGTCAAGACAGACTCCCGTAGAATTTAAAACCTTATGTTGACTCAACAAAGTTCGTTTTTGATTGCGCATTAGTTCTTTATGACAGTCTGTCTTGACTCTTACGATATGGCAACGGTTAGGTAGTGGACGAAATATACCTGTAATTTATCCCGAAATTCAGAATAAAGATATGCGTAGCGGGCTAACGTTAATAATTCAGACGTCTTTACCTATGATATTGCCGTTTTGTATAGAGATTTTGGAGAAGTCTGCATTTTCCATACTAACATTTTTTCAGATTTCTTAACAACGACAAATCCAGAGATAATAATTTTGGGCATGTGTCATTAGACAAGCTTTAGCAATATGTATGATATCAGTCTATACAAAAAATATTTTTCGTTTTTAAGTGAATGCAAATCAAATGATGTATTCGGGAAGCACTTAAAAAGAGTTGTCTTCGTTTCTAATTTTAACACAATTAAACTTGCAACAAATTATCGAAAAAAATCAAAAGAGCTCAAAAATTTGGTCTTTTTTTAAAGGAGGTAATTATTTTATATGAATATTCTGAAACTTAATAGTTACAGACAAAATACTAAGAGAGAAAAAAACGGCAATTTCATAGGTAAAGACCTATTATAATAAAAGTGACACACCTATTACTTAAAATTGATTGAGAACGAAACAAAATAATATAGGTTCTACTATTATATTATATTACAAATAGTCATAGTTTCATTAGTTAATAACTGGGATTATAAAGCATGTTAAAAAAAAAATTGGAAACCGTCAATTGTTTTGTACAGACACGATGCATAATCATTCATACGCGTAATTTAAGTTCTTAGCCAAATTCATGTGAATTTAATCAATAAATGATTATGGATTAATATTATAAAGAGTAATTATGCGTATATTTCCCAAAATTCATAAAAATTATCTCTTTCTATAACGAATTAAAATTCATACGACTGGAATTGTAATAGAATTTTCCACTTTCAACATTGAGTTGCAACATTCCTTCCGAACATTTATAAATATATATTGCAAGTCAAATAAAAGCCTGTAAAATATCGGTTATATTCATTCAAAATTAATACATTATTGCTAACCAAGTTGCGGTCGAATGCGTCGAAGTTCTGTAAGAATTAATCAGTTTCATCTTTTTGAATATATCCTTTCCTTGGATGTCCTTTATGATCATATTTATTATAGGTGAGAGTGATTTTGTAGAAGAAAAATCCTCAACAACACAACTCCAGTCTAAAACCTTAACGTAACATTTTACAATACAAATTTATAGCCTAAACAATTATATTAACAGTAGTATCTACAATTTCGCGATACACTAGTGTGCAATCGTCAAATGGCGAAAACATAGAAGATTCATTCGAATAAGTTTCAAAATGAATAGTAATAAATGTGCATAAATATATATATAACCTTGTCACGCAACTGACGATAATATCGTTGGGCATATTATGGCAAAATGTATACAGTGTGTCCCACGGCCATGCCACATGGAGGGAAAGTATATTAAATATTGAAGGTAGGATATTTTACTGAAAGAGGACATCATTTTATTTTTTATAAGAAGTGGAACTGCATTCATAGATTTATTCAAAATCGCCTGCCTCTACCGGGAATCGAATTCGCGAAATGTGAAAAAAAAATCACCATGCATTTAATGATAACCGTCGAATGGGTTAATCATATAGATTATTTTTTCCTAAGGAACAGATCATCTTCAATGAAAGGAAGATCATGAAATTTAAAATTTTATTAAAATTTTCGTTAGGAAAATTTCGTCTGACTTTGCCGTGTTTCCTATAACATTATGAGCACGCAATTACAATGCGGCTGGCTGAAATTAGTAAAAAAAAAGTATTCAAATATTACAAACGGTATGTGTATCGTTTTGTTATTTTTATGGCATACTTATAACAAGGAAATCTTGTATTCTTAAGTGAGTATGTAGTCAATACTTTGAAATGATTATGTTAGTTATAAGAACACGGCAGAGTCAGACGAAATTTTCCTAACGAATTTTTTTTTCCTTTCATTGAAGATGCTATGTTCCTTTTGAAAAAATAATCCTTGTGATTAACCCTTTCGACGGTTATCATAAAATACATGGAGTTTTTTTTTCACATTTCGCGAGTTCAATTCCCGGTAGAGGCAGGCGACTTTAAATAAATCTATGAATGCAGTTCCACATAAAATAAAAAATAAAATGATGTCTTCTTTAAGTAAAACATCATATCTTCAATATTTAATATACTTTCCCTCCTGTGGCATGGCCGTGGGACGCCCTGTATATAATATTAACATACTGTCCCCTTGTTAAACACACGTGGAGTGAAAGATTTACATACAATGCGAGTGACTCACACTTCTAGCTAAGGCAAGTCCACTGGCGGCGCTAGACCAAATATGGAGGCAACGACGTCTTTAAAATTTAAAAGTTCTTCCATACCAAATCAGAAACCACGTGAATAGTTTCCTTTTTGGTATTCAAGAGGAAGCAAAGTTGCTTATATTTCGCTGACGGGATGTTTTTTTTTATTTTAAATTGATAAAATATTAGTACATGCGAAATCAAAGTCTAACGATAGATTCCTTTACAAATAAACAATATATTTAATAATAATTAATTAGCGTGTATAATGAAGAAATCGCAACATAATGCATGGCGGTCACTGCGTACAGTGGACGTCACGTCGGTAGTAACAGTATAGTTATTTTGTCAGGATTGTGTTACTTCGACGTGTGGTCTTGTGAACAATAGAAATGTGATGACGGCTCACTGAGCCACCACATAACAAATAAGGGTTACTGACCTTTCTTAGATAATTTTGTACCTATTAAATGAGTGAGCCGTCATATCGACATCGTTCAACGCTAGGTAAACATTAATAACTAGTTTTCTGATCTCCAACTTAATGTATGCAGTTCTTTCTTTCAGCAAAAAATCATATAAATAAGCAAATAACAAAAATTTTCGTTTAAATCTAACAAAACATATCGACCATTTAGATATTACAACCTCACTGGTATCAGTGAGTCATTAACTTATATATCTCAAAAATACAAAGACGATTCACAAAATCTACTAATTAGTACCTTGTCATTTAATATTATTCCGCATATGTTAAAGCATTACTAGTGAATATTGATACAATCATAATGCGACAAAGGAATAGTGTCAAGTGTAATCTATGGTCTAATTTGATAACGAAGGTACCTTTGAAAAATCACTTGGTTAGATGTGAACTCCAGTCTACAGTTATTCAGATAAGTGCTTTTTCCATTGGTCCAAGAAACATCCCAATATAGTATTAGTGTGCATGCCCCTGGCAATAGCATGTGATTTTTCAAATATTTTCATATAATATCCACGATCTAATTTAACACAGAACATAATTATAAACAGAGATTGTAACAGTAAAATTAATTTTATAAACAGGATAAAAGGTTAATTAATCCACACAAATTTTACTAATAGATTTTCGTTGGAGTTTAAATTTTTACTTAATTTTCTAAACTATAAAGCATATTCACTATTTTGGATATTTTTTCCTCGCCCAATTATATGTTCTGAGAAATGTGTAATGCGCACGATTCTATTGCACTTTTTAAACAAAATTTATTTACAGCCCTCGTCAACAGTCATATCACAAATATTATTTTCCCGTTCGATATAATATAAATCCTTATTTATATTTTATTTATATACAAAGCTATTCACGTAGATATTTTTAATTAATAATATTATGTCTGTGTTTTAGTTTTAAGTTTGCTAATGGATCTATATATTCGTATAGATATCAAAAAAGATCACAATAATTTCACTGGTATAGATTTTCAGTTATTAACCCATCGATATGTACATTTCTCTGAAATATATAATTCCAGTGATGTAGAATCGTGCTCACTGCAAATAAAAGTTCAAAGTAATTATCTATATTGTAACCAATCTTCGCGTGATTATACACATTATAAATGTAGTTGTGTGTATACAACACAATAATATATATCTTGTAGTTTTCTATATTTCCGTCGCCTAAGCGGCTTTTTGACGTTCGAACGAGCCGGTATCCACCCATGGCGTCATTTATCTATCGCCCCCGGAACCACCCGAGTAGTCCCGATTACAACCAACCACATCAAGAAGCCGCTCATACGACGGAGCTCTTACAACACTATGTTTAACTTTACAATTGCAAAAAACTTACTTTATGCAGTCGTTATAGCAATATACAATATCATATTTTGGGGCAATTTTCGAGAGATATAAATTTTCAAAACATTTCAATCCATCTTTATACAAAATATTTGTGACCGAAATTTTTCCAAACTAAATGAAAATTTACCCCATCTAGATCTAATCACATTTTTTCCATAATTATAGTAATATAATTAATCATCTACGCCCAAATCGAAATGATGTTGATAAAATGGTGCATCTACTTATATACAAACACTTCAACCAATCAAAAAGATTTTATGTCTAAATTAGGTGATTAACATTTCATTTCAGGTTTGCATTGCGTAAATATAGAGTAGACATCTTGAAATCAGCTTATTTTATATTAAATTGTTTTATGGCAATTATAACTTAAATATTTAGACAATCTAACGTTGACATGTCGTGTTCGGTAACCAGCCGTAAGAGGTAGTAAACAGAGTTGAAATTCCAATAAAACTAAATCAAGATGCTTACCCGTACATTACATAGACGGAAATGGTCTCTATCCGTATTGAAATAGAGGTCATATGTGTGGTAACAAGCATTATGGTCCACATTATGAATTTCATTGTCTGATGTAACTCAGTGGTGGTTCTACTTGGTTCAAGACTAAGCAATCATTCAAATAGTTTTAGGGATTCAATACTCCCAATGTAAAGTAAGTTGTTTAGACAAATTCAAACAATCCTGTAGGTAATTTAAAAAGTTAGTGCGTTGATGAATGACTACTAAACTAACATGGCTAATAACATAGTTTATTTATTAGAAAATCTATTTTTATGTTCATTAGTTAATAGGTAGTAGTACGGCACGCAACTGTAAAATATATCGCAATACATTTTACAGCAACGTTTGTACTTGCAACAATCTAATGCATAGTAACAAGGTAATTATTCCACAATTTGAATTTGATGGCAGAGTTTGCGATAATTTTATTTAGTAATTACTTGTCTCACAGCTGGATTTAATTGCTTGTTTTTTATTTTGTTATAAATTCTGCATTGTATTATATTATTATTATTAGTTAACTATTTTCACGGTTTAGAAGTCAATTAGGAGTAATTTGTTATGAACCGTAACCAGAGGCATATCTAGTTAAATAAGGGTGTTATTTAAACGGACAGCAAAATATTCGAATTTTCGTCAGCAAAAAAATACAATTGATCAGCTAAAATAACTAATTGGTCAGCAACTTATGGGCAGCAGACATATCTAATTTGTCAGCAAAATAACTATTTGGGCAGCAACTCAAATGTTTTCTCTGCTCCCAAATTATTTAAATGTTATGTTTTGATGACACAAATATTGTTTTTAAGGGTCATAAAGGGTCCTAATATCTATCAGAAAACATTTCCTACGAATTATTCCTCGATCCTTCATTGATCCTTTTCCTAGATTTATTACATTTCCGGGAACATGTATATTGCCGCCTAATTAATTATTCTGCTGCCAAATAATTATTTTGCCGTTGAAATATGCCAAATAATTATATTGCTTATAAAATATTTGTTTGCTGCCCAAATGATTTTCCGGCTGACCTTTTTGTTGCTGACCAAATAATTAAATGGCTGCCCAATTAATTGCTTCCCATTAAATAAAAGGGAATCACCTGGGTAAGTATAGAAGAGGCGTAAGTGGTCCAAGGACGAATACCGACCATTGTGGTATATATATAGATGTATCTCAACTATATTAAAGTACAAAGGGGTATCAATATCTGACCCGGCCGTTTTATGGAAATTGAAAGAAACACTACTCTCCGTATGTTCGTTTAACGTTTTTCAAGTTAAAATATGTCGGATATACCACCGTATTTAAATTCAGTGGTTAGTATTCTGGTAGTTATGTATTAGGTGCTTATGTATCAAGCACAAGAAAACATGCTCTTTTGTATTTAAATGTAATTGAGGTATCGGTAAATAAATACCGCGCTGATATTGGTCCTTGGTCCAAGTTTTTTAAACAGCACCGCAAATTACTCAACACCACCTAATTGGAAGCAGTAGAAGAGTCCATTTGCGGCGATAGCTAGGGCCACAGCGAACCGCAGCCGTTGCTGGCACGTGAGGTTTTCGCCATTCTTGAAAGAACCCTTGTCCCATAGTTGGTCTAGCCTCGCCATGTAGAACCACCTGTGAGCTAAGCCACCTGCAAGGGTGTGGGTGGAGGGTCGGGGGGCGGCGGCGGGGGTGGGGCGGGGCGGCACTAGCTGGGCGGCTGCGGGTCCCCGACGATGACCTGCACGACGTACCCGGGCGTGACGCGCGCCTCCTCCACCAGCAGTCGGTCGCCCAGCAGCTTGCCGCCGTAGAACCAGCGCTGCCGCCACGGCTCGATGTTCTCTTGGGCCTGGCGATTACTTTTTTTTGTAAAATTCTCCCTTTAAAGGGACAACAAAGGTAACCGAGCCCATAACGGCCACGTCTTCCGTATGATATGTCTTCAGTAATTCACATTGAGATGCTAGTGTAATGCATTTATGTATCTTGGGAGAGTTTGGCGTCAAATGATCGATGGCAGACGCTGTGGTGTTACTTCGATGAGGTGGATTACCACGATAAAAATCCATCGTCTTTCACACCACTTGAAGATTATTTCAATAATCATCCATATTGCTCGTCAACACAGACATTTATTACACAAAACTACACTGATTTTACGCAACAAGATCCACTCCGAAACAATATTACAATCACTGAAATAATACTCACGTCCGCCATAGTTGAATGCCGCCAAAAACTCTCTTTGTAAAATTCTCCCGTAGGGAAGGCAAAGGGAACGAACCCCATACAGCCAAGTCTTGATTAGCCAAAAACCCTCCCTGGAGATTACGATAATATATTGTATATACATACAGTGGACCCTCGGTAAACGACATGGTCTACTTTTTTGACAATCCTCGCTAATGCACGATTGAACAAGTTATAACGTGTACGCACCACCACTATTGTGCTCGACGCGTAAGGTATTGTTTTGATTCTGATTGCTTAGTTTGAAGATGGCATTGCCTCAGAGTATAGGTATATAAAATATAGAATCTTATCATTGGATCTGTAATTTGTGGTCTTAGGCAGTACCTACTCTGTAATCCAGCAGATTCGATAGTCCGACACTTTATTACCGGGGGTTTTTTTTATAGTCAGCCCAACAAATGACTTAACACCGCCTGATCGTAAGCAGTAGATAAGTCCATATGCGTAGAATGCTAGGGTAGGACCAAAGGATGCAGGCCTAGCGACCTCCACCTTGCTGGCTCATAAGATGCCTTTTCACGCCTCTTTTGAAGGAACCCATGCTGTAGGAAGGAGGGAACACGTGTGCCGGTAGAGAATTCCATGCAGGAGAGTGTCCACTGTACATACATATAATCTCGACTATTATCCCCTAAGTTATCTATCCATTAGAGACTATGCAAAAGCACCGCAAAAGCAGCCTACTGCCATAGTTCGCGCTTCACCAAGCAGTACGATAATATACGTAAATTAGAGGACAATGGGTAAAAATTTATGGAGCGTGGTACCCGTTCCAACAGCCATAACCAATCTATATTTGGAATGACATTTAGATGTAGGAACACGTCTGCCATTGGCCAGTTCCAATTCACATTTTGAAATTAGTAGGGAAAGGGATGATACCAGAATTTCTATGAAATCTGGTTTCAAATTCCAATAGCTATGAGTTACATCGTTGGATGGGTATTTTTAAGATGAATAAAAGTTACTATGGCACCAAGTTCTAAATCTTAGTCCGTTCAGAGTTATACATAATAATATATATAAGAGTTTTGTAATATTGATGGTTGTTTATCTCCGAAAGCAACCATATCTGAGACTGGTGGTCATAGTAAGTGTTGTTCGTCTTGCAAAGACCTTTCAAACGATACCACCAGCTTAGCTATTGGAGCCGGGTAACATTCTGCCCATTGATCTTTAATCATCATCCATCCTCAGCCTATATACGTCACTGCTGGGCACAGGCCTTCCTCATGGAGAAACACACAAGGAGTAAGGGCCGTAATAGCACGTTGGCCCAATGCGAGCTGGTGGGTAGAAACGGTCGCAATACCGGGACCAACTTGCCTTCAACACAACACTTAACGTGCCTTCCGAAGCACGGGGGAGCTCGAGATCACAATGTTTTTGTCACCCATCCATGGTCTGACTATGGCGACGGTACCTTTGTTTTCGATCGAAAGCCAAAGCGTACTAACCACTACGCCACCGAGCTCCTCCATCGTTTAGGTATTCATTTATGTCATAATATACGTTAAAAATTTAACTTTGGTAATGATATAACTAGTGAAACACATAATAGGTAGCAGTAAGACCCATAACGCGAGACAGCGCCTAACGGCAGAAACTCTAAGCAAGTATAAACCAGTTCATTTCGAAATGAAAGTGAAAGGGGCTCAGGGTACACAGGGACAGGATCACACCAGGCAATCATCGAACTATAAAAAAAAGTAAGTACACATGTAACTACTTTAGATTTATAAAGGTAGGTATAGTTCGAGTATCCGTTGTGAGGCCGACATCAGGGATTTCACTCTATATTATTATCAGTATGATTCTATCAATCCAACACAAGGTTCCATCGATTGCGTCGCTTTTACTGGCAGTAAAGGGTACGATATAAGTATAAGGACTCACGTGCAGCTTGTTCTTGCACTGCGCGATGGTGTGCCGCGAGTAGACGGCCAGGTCGACGTCCTTGCAGGCGCTGGACAGCCGCAGCCGCAGCGTCACCTCGGTCCCGCCCTCCACTGGCTCCGACCACTCGGCCGGGGAGTCGCGCCCGCTCGCCTCCTTCACCATGTTGATGGGGGGCGAAAGGCAGTATATTGGGACCTGCAATACGAGAACAAAATTCATTACTATAATATATCAACACATACATCTACGTCTACATCCTTAAAGAATATTGCTGCCTTGTGAATATTAATTGACTTAAACTGGACCTGGCGCATGGCAACAGGCTTACCCTCTGTTACATCAATCAAATCAAAATCATCTGCAAAAAAATAAAATTCGTCAACTAAAATAACTGATTGGTCATGACAATGATTTATCAAAAAATATATTAACTTGTGTGTTGTGTGTAAGAATAAATCTGACTATTTATTTAAAATTGCTAGCTGTTTTATGTATACCATTCTTCTCTCTAAAGGGATTACCGTTAAATGACATCAACAAATTGAGTATTGAACTATATTTCTATGGAACGTTGGCCTGGCTTAAAACTTTTAGTGCATATATTTTTCTAAGGTACTATGGTTTTCTAAAACTATTCAAAAATAAAGAACGCAATGAACTTCAGTAGTATTGATGTGAAACTTAAATCAGTATAAAATGCTATGTCAACAATGCGGCTGAAAATAAAACTATATCAGTTAACTTTATCTTCCTTATGTGGGAAAACTGAATCAAAGAACTTTATCTGAATAAAATTCAACCAAATGTTTTTATTAAAAAGACTTTTTTACGTGCAACCATAGACTAATGTAATGTTTACTTAATATGAGGTTTATTTTAGTATTTTGTAAATCAACAAATAAACTGTTAGACTGTGAAACTTCACAGCCTTATAAATTAATAAATGACATCAAAAACAGAGATATACTAAAAATTTATCATCTTTTTATATTGTCAACAACAGTAGTACAAAAAAGGCCCATTTTGCTTGATGTCGTTTGGAATAATGACACAAAGCGTGTTGCCAAATGGAGAGAGTTTCTTCCATAGTAATATTTATAAAAATAGTATTGTTGCTACACGATATTGGTCAATAAGTGAGAAGCTAATTTTAAAAACTGATATTTTATAAATAAAATGAGACAAAAAAATATACAAAAATAAATAATTGTCAGCCAAAACTCTTAATAAAATAAATATTTACTATTTTCTATCAATATACTTTTAATTTTCCTTTTATACTAAGACCTAAAATACTTTTTTCACTAAACAATGTTGTTGTAAATAAATTAAGAAAAATTTACATTACCATAGCATTTAAGATCTTTTGTAATTCACTGAATAAGATGCCATATTTAATACACCATTTTGATGCTATACAATTATGTAATATTTGATATAGACATACAATGCAAAGAGGAATCATTAAAGTGGATACAATCAATACTGTATGTAAACCCTAACAAGCACATATAATTAACTTTCATTTATTAACTTTCAAGCTTTTCTTATGATAAAACTTGTCTTGACAATCTCTTTGGGTGCAGTATCCAAAATGATTCTCCTCTATAAGAAAAACTGCAACTTCACTTGACCTTCATCAACAGAAAAGCACCAGTTCCTAACTGATTGGTAGAAAACAAATGATATTTAGGATAAATAGAACTACTAAAACAAAATAAAACTAAAACCGTACCTGATATCTGGTTCCCCATTCATCATAGCATTCAGTCAAATATCCATTAGGAACAGAGACACTGGCCCCATCAAGTATGGCCTGGGCCAACTGAAAGTCCATGGCTTCAGCAGCCACCGCGGCCGCCCTAAGCGCGTCCCAGATCTCCTTTCGACCTTCAAAAGCGGGGGCTGTGTCCCAAAACTCATCTCTTTTACTCCTCAGTTGACCTTCTGTTAATGGCACGTCTGACTTCCACCTTATCGTTTCATGGCAAAGTGATTGGTTCTTCCTCAAACCGCCTGAAAAAAAGACACTTTAGAGTTCACATTATGCACAATTCGATAGCTGT
Organism: Parapoynx stratiotata; assembly: GCA_910589355.1. NCBI lineage: Eukaryota > Metazoa > Arthropoda > Insecta > Lepidoptera > Crambidae > Parapoynx > Parapoynx stratiotata. The sequence goes on along the minus strand of OU342468.1, from coordinate 706,994 downwards.
CTCCACGGCGACAGAGGCCCCACGTACCGGAATTAGGACGAGATACAGTCCCCGACGATTCTTCTATTGGTCCGCTTCTGCTCCTAGTTATACCGATGCAGCCACCCATTGTGATCACATTCTACAACTGCTCATCTAACAAATATTTACAAAAAATTTTTTAACAAATAACATTTTCTCAGATGCACTCCTGTCAAAAAAGATTAGCTGTATGTGTTTTGTTCCATCACACGAAAAAATACAATATTTATTCGAAAATACGTTGTGTTTACAGTTGTTATAAAAATATATTATAATAAATAAAGATTCCTAATTGCAAAATATGAATTTATTTTTAAATCTTAAACAATATTTAAATTGAAAACATTACATTATTGAATTATAAAATGAAAACTAAACGCAGTTGGATTTCATTTTTTTGTTCTTCATATTTATCTCATCTTCGATTATTATTGTTGTATGTAATAAAAATGGACTGATTTACAATTTATTAAAAAATAAGCTCAAAATATATTTTTAGGTATTCAATACTTAACGATAAACATGAAATTAAACAAAACGTTTCAGAGAGTTAAACACTAATATTAAACGCAGTGTCACTGTCAGTCAGCTGTTTCTTGTCATTGTCATTGTCAATGAGATAGCGAATGTTTTCATAGAGTAACTTAAATCAGTTTGTAACTTGTGTGCGGCGTTACTTTATTCATGTAAATCCATAGCATTAAATATTTTTATACACATTTACATTACTTAAAATGTTAAAAAATGGAACTATTTGGTGCTGAAGATTTTGCCCCTTATAGAGTCCAAAACGTAAGTTATATAAAATCATTGTTATCAATAACAATAACAAAATCTTTTGTCTTTTGCCGTGTACTGATCAAATTTTACTATTTACATGTTGTTTACATACATACATATAATCACGACAATTATCCCTAAAGGGTAGTCAGAAACTACGCAACAGCACCGCAAAAGCAATCCACTACCATAGTCCGCGCTTCACCAAGCAGCTTATATATGCTGTATATATGTGAATAATGTGATCAATATTTTTTTAAATTGTTCTAGATAAAACCTACAGCTTTCTATGTGCCAGAGTTTGTCTCAACAGCAGAAGAAACGAGCATATTATCAAACATCTACTCTTCACCAAAGCCAAAATGGACACAGCTCTCGAACAGGAGGCTTCAGAACTGGGGTGGAATACCGCATGTAAAAGGAATGATAGCTGAGACTATACCCTCTTGGTTGAATACATACCTTGAAAGAATACACAGGCTAGATTTGATGGGTGGCAAGCGACCCAATCATGTCCTTGTTAATGAATACCTATCTGGTCAAGGAATAATGCCTCATTTGGATGGTTCCCTTTTTTATCCGACCATAACTACCATATCTGTTGGCTCCCACATTGTACTGAAGTTTCTTAAGCCGCATGAGGAGGACAATAAGATTTCAATGACATATGCATTCTCACTGCTGTTGGAACCAAGGAGTTTGTTAGTATTACAGGATGAGCTTTTCAGTTACTATTTACATTGCATTGAAGAGGTATCTGAGGATGTACTAGACAAGTCTGTGGTGAACCTAAGTATGTGTTCTGATAAGTATGTAGAGGGTAGCACAGTAGCCAGAGACACTAGGATATCCCTCACAATAAGACATGTTCCTAAAACAACAAGTTTTAAACTAAATGTTGGTATTAAAAGTTGAGTGTTACTAAAACTGACTTGTTATTTCTAAACTGTAAGATTCTACAAATTTTAGTATGTTGTGGTAATACTAATTGTATTGAAAGTCACTTTATCAAATTATTGTTTATTATTAGAAAATTAGAATTAATGTACAGAGACTATTCCGAGATCAAACAGATTCAAAGGATGACAGCTGTCATAAAGATAATCGCGGGAACGGCGAATTATAACAGATTAAACATAAGATGCGTTCCGCAACATCCTCTCTGTTTTACATAAGACTATGAATCCATAACATAGTCTTGTAGGTAGGCTGGTGTATTACGAACACGCTGACTTCTTCGTTCTTCATAATATGGCTGAGCTATCCTTACAGGCTCAGGCTCATTTCGGACAGATGTATCGTCTAAAACTTCCTTCTCTGTTGTTGGTGAGAACTCAAAACCGGCATTTTCGTTATTTGAATCAGGTTGTAAGTGGAATTTATCTGGCATTACCTCGGATAAAGGCAATGTCTTAAATTGTTTGTCTTTATAAGATTGTTGTACTGGCTTAATGTGTATCCTGTTTCGTCGATACTCTTTTCCTTGCACTTTTACAATATATGAACGATGATTAATAATTTTTGAGATTATTCCGTAACTCCATTTGTGATTCATCTCTGGACTTAACTGTATTACTACTTTCTGTCCCACTAACAATTTACATAAATCTTTACAATTATAATTATACAAAAGTCTAGTGTTTTCTTTCCTTTTCTTAATCTTTTCAGGAGTATTGGTTACCACCTGTGGTTTAAGATGTTTCAAAAGACAAGGTAAACCATTTCTGGTTCTTCGTGAAAATAATTTTTGTACTGGACTTTTATTATCTGATTGATTGGGTGTATTTCTTAAATGTAATAAACTGGACCATAAATCTTCATTGGAATTCATGCAGCGTTTTATTAATCTCTTTGCAATCTTAACTGTAGCCTCTGCTTTGCCATTTGACTGTGGATAATGTGGTGAAGAAGTAACATGTTCAAAATTCCAATTACGACCAAAGAGTTTAAAATCTTCATTCATGAAATTTGTTGCATTATCTGTACATACCCGTTGAGGAATACCATGTCTTGCAAAGTTCTTTTTACAAATAGAGATTATTTCCTTTCCAGATAATGAACTAAGTTTATCCAATTCAAAATAATCAGAATAGTGATCAACTGTCACTAAAAATTTATGACTTTCAATAGAGAAAACATCCATTGATACATATTGGAAGGGGTATTTAGGTATCTCATGACTGATCAACGGTAACTTTTGTTGAAATGGAGCATCCTCTACACAAGCATTGCAGTTCCTAACATATACTTTTATATCATTTGTCATGCCAGGCCAGAACACGTTTTGTTTTGCTAGTCTAATAGTGCTTGAAAATCCAGTATGGCTAACATGTAACTTTTTAATAATTAGTTTTCTTAAAATATCAGGAATTAAGATTTGATCATTTCTTAATATAAGGCCTTGTGATGTTGATAATTCATGTTTAAATTTGTAATATTTTTGAATGCATAATGGTATATTACTAATGTATTTAGGAAACCCATTCTCTATATATTGTATTAGCTGTTGTAAGTTGTTATCTTTGGCAGTTTCCATACATATAGTATCTAACAGCTTATCCGAAATTTGTAGATATTTAATACATGATATATTACTTATTAATTTAAAAATCTTCTTTTCATTTATTTTAGTTTCTAAATTATAGTTATTGTTAAATCCATTTTGTACAGGTGCTCTAGATAATGTGTCAGCGACTATATTATCTTTTCCATTAATAAATTTTATATCAACATTATATTTTTGTAGTGTTAACATCATCATCTGTATTCTTTTAGGTGCTGATATTAAAGGTTTATTTAATATATTTACTAAAGGCTTGTGATCTGTTTTTACTATTATTTTTGAATTACCAGCAATGTATTGGTTGAATCTGGTACAAGCAAAAACTACAGCTAACATCTCCTTCTCAATTTGGGCATATTTTACCTCAGTTTTATTTAGGCAACGAGAAGCAAAACATATAACTTGTTCCTCTTGATATAAAGCAGCCCCTAGACCAAATTCGCTGGCATCACATTCAATTATGACAGGTTTATTTACATCAAAGTATTTCAGAGCAGGAAGGTTACATATTAGACTCTTTAACTTATTAAATTCAGTCTCTTCTATATTAGTCCATACAAATTCTTTATCCTTTCTTGATAATTGTCTTAAACTATGTGTATGTAAGCTGAGATTTTTTATAAACTTGCTAAGATATGTGATCATACCCAGGAATCTTAATACATCTTTACTACATTTTGGTGTAGGCATATCTCTAATACACTGGACTTTGCATTCATCTACCTTTAAGCCATCTTTAGATAAAATATGTCCATAAAATTTCACTGAATCTTGTAGCAAGTTAATTTTTTCAATATTCAACTTACAGTTGATTTCTCGAAGTCTCTGAAACAATTTTCTAAGCTTGTTATTATGATCTTGAACTGCTTCTTCCCTTGTTTCACCAACACCATAAATTAAGATATCATCAGCTATTATTTCAATACCTTTTAGATCCTTTAGGAGACTAGTTAGTCTCTGTTGGAATATTTCTGGTGATGAACAAAGTCCGAAGGGAAGTCTCAACCATCTGTAACGTCCAAAAGGAGACCAAAATGTAGTCAGTTTACTACTCTCTTCAGATAGACCAAGTTGCCAAAATCCTTTTTTTGTATCTACAGTTGAGAAAACTTTTGCTTTACTTAGTTCAGGTAACATCTCTTCCAAAGTAGTGAATTGATAATTTGGTCTCTTTAATGCTTTATTTAAAGGAATAGGGTCTAGACATATTCTAAATTTACAGCCTTTCTTAACAATTAATATATTATTAACCCACTCTGTATGTTGTAGTTCCTTTATTATAATACCTTCCTTCTCTAATCTATTCAATTCATCTTTTAAATTATTTTTTAAAGCAACTGGGACACGTCTGGCAGCTTGTATACTGGGTCGAACAGTGTTGTCAATCTCAAGGGTAACCTCCCCTGGTAAACTTCCATAACCTTCAAAAATATCTTTATAAGTCTCTAAAAGTTTGCTTACCTCTTGTTGGCCTGAAGTTGTCTTCACCAAATTACAGTATTTAATGAAACCCAATTTTAGACAAGCAGATTCTGATAACAATGGATTATGGCAACCATCCACAACATGGAACTTTATTTTATAAATTTGATTTTTTAGTTGACACTCCATAATAGCGATTCCAAAATCATTCAATTCGGAACCATTGTAACATTTCAACTTATGCGATGATGGCAGTAATTCAGTTAAATCTGTGTTGCCTATAATGCTTTCGTAATATTTGAGTCCCATGACACAAACTTGAGCCCCAGTATCCAGAGTACAAAATATAGGTAGCCACTTCTTAGCCGACTTAAACATTAACTTAGCTTCAGTATGACCTGATTTATTATTTCTGCGTATTTCTGATATTATTAGACTGTCATTTGATGAATCCTGTTCTTTTATTTCTTTTATATTCCTATAACTGTATTTTTTGCACACTTTTTTAAAATGATTACGGCCATTACAGTTTTCACATATTTTCCCATATGCTGGGCAGCTATTTCTGTTAAAAATATGTGATTCTCCACAAAATTTACATTTTTTATATTCAGACTTATGTATTTTATTATGACTATGTCTATTTTGAATATGTGTAATTTTATTAATGTCAGAAGTATCCGAAACACTTCTGACACCATGTATTGAAAGTCACTTTATCAAATTATTGTTTATTATTAGAAAATTAGAATTAATGTACAGAGACTATTCCGAGATCAAACAGATTCAAAGGATGACAGCTGTCATAAAGATAATCGCGGGAACGGCGAATTATAACAGATTAAACATAAGATGCGTTCCGCAACACTAATAACAATTTTTATGTGATAAATTTTTAATCTTCATACATATTTTCTATATTTAAATATAAATCACATCAGTCTAGTCTACCAAAATCTAGATGGCCTATTTTTAAGTGCCATCAATCAACAACATAAAATTTCAGGCTTATTTAGTTTTTTTTTATAATGATCTTTACAAAATTTATGTTTAATGCAAGACTTGGCAGAGTTCTGTGTATGGTATCATCTAAAAGACCTGCCAGTACAACTCCTACCAGCACCACTCCTGCCAGCACTGAGGAATGTAACATTAGTGAGGAAAAAAACACAGGGCCACCGAAAAGCATAGATGGCAAGGTAAATTGTATATGAGCAATCATTCCTAACATTGTTTTGCTTGCTTAGATTCTTTCGAATTATTCCGAATGGTCCCCTTCTTCTTCTTCTTATCAATACGGGCGGTTTCCGCAACTCGACGTCCAGTTTGCGCCTGTTTTGCATCGGAGGGTGAATTCTGAATCACTCCAGCCATCCAAGCTCCGCTAGGAAGTCACCCAGCGCCATCACGTCGCTGATGGCCTCCCGGAGGGTACCCGGTGAGCCCAGGTACTCAGCCCGGCATTCTGCTACCCCGTCACACTCCCCCATGACGTGGGAAGCTGTTTCTTCTGTCGCCATGCACGCCCTGCATAGCGGACTGTCTGTGACACCTATGTTGAAAAGATGTTTGTTAAAAAGACTGTGTCCTGTGATTGCAGCCTACATTTATCCAGCCGCATTAATTCCCTGGATAGGCGTGGCTCAACTCGTGGTAGTGCAAGTCTGGCCTGCCTGCAGTCATCCAGGTTGCTCCAGTATTCATTGTGTAAGATTCTACCTTTAAACCAACTCATGGGAATGGGTATGATCGGTTCCGGACCCATGGGTGTCATCGCCGAGCCCCTTCGTGCTAGCTCGTCTGATGCATCATTACTTCTATCCCCACTGTGGCCCTTGATCCACGCAAGATTTAAATCGTTATTGTCTCCTACCTTGTTGAGAATGTCATGGCATTCCTTAATGAGGCTGGAGACTGTCACCTTGCTGCACAGAGTCTGCAAGACCGACCTGCTGTCTGAGAGGATTGTGATGTTGTGTTCTGTGACTCCCCTTGTAAGAATAGCTCTGGCGGCCATTAGAATGCCGGCACATTCTGCTAAGTAAACGGTTGTCGTGTGTCCTAGCGGAACGGACAAATGTATGTTGAGGTCGTCAGAGAAGACCCCCGTGCCCGTACCCGTGCCTGTTTTGGATCCATCCGTGTAGATGGTCAACGATCTATGGTGAATTCCCTCACCCTCATATTTCGACAAGTGTACCTTGTACTTCTTGGCGAAGACGAAGGCTGGTTCCACTTTGTCGCATATTGCATCTACCAGTGGAGTGTTTACCCAGGCGTGTAGTAGGTTATCAGTGTGTCTCACCTTCTCGAACCTTACCAGTTTGAGTTGTTTTAATCTAAGCGCTGCCTGCGCAGCCTCTTGTTGTATATGGATGTGCAGTGGTGTGATGTTGAGCATCGCTTCCATAGCTGCTGTGGGAGTCGTCCTCATGCAGCCGGTGATGGCGCAGCAGACCAGTCTTTGAAAACCTTTCAGTTTGTTTGCACATGTTGTCAGGTTTGTTCTGGGCCACCATACTAGTGAGCCGTAGCTTACCATGGGTCTGATGACTGTCATGTAGAGCTATCTGATGATCTAGGGGTTAAGTCCCCAGCGCTTACCTATCATCCTACGACATTGCCATAGGACGATGCTCGCCGACCTCGAAAAAAATGGTCCCCTTAGGGCTTGACAAAAACGTTTGTTCTGTCCTCCTTTTAGCGATAATGAATTCTGTAACCCCAAGGGGACAAATCAGGACTTCAGTTTGGAATAATTCATAAGTCGTTTGCTTGATACTAGAACATACTAGAACAATTAAAAAAGTCATTTAATTGTGGGAACATTACACAAAGTAAATGTATAAGCCTCTCACTTGTTTTACCAGTTTATTACTGGTATTATAGAGAATAAAACTCAAATAGTTAATTATTCCATGATATTATGGGAAATTTTTTGACTATTTTCAGGAAAGCCTTGTGCTCGGAGTTTATGAGGACAGTGAAAAGTTCGACTTGACGCCGGCGGCGGCTGAGGTGGACTCCAAGAGTGGCGGCAAGATCTCCAAGTACCTAAATGAGTTAGTAAACATTTTTTATTTACTCAAAAAATTACAAGATATTGTTCATGAAATATCAATTCCCGTAACATGGACCTAGAGTTAGAGGAAGACCAAAGAAGCGATGGATTGAATGCGTGAAGAATGATATGAGGATAAAAGAAGTGGATGCTGAGCTGACGAGTGATAGAGGAGAATGGAAGAAGAAGACATGTTGTGCCGACCCCACCTAGAGTGGGAAAAGGGCAAGAAGAAGAAGAAGAACATTCATTGAGATATTGGAATTCATAATGTTTTTAGGTGGATTTTATTTTATTTCTGACTTATTACCCCTTCACTTAGGCCCATTTGCACGATCGAGAATTAGCGCCTAACCCAGGGTTTGCCCATAGGTATATTGCCCCAGGGTTATTTTTTTTTTATTTAATTATTTTATTCAATTTAGGCTTTTTTAAGCACTTATCGACGTTAATAATACTTATTATTTTCGTTATTTTCGGCAAAGTCCTTGACCCTATATTATGCTTTAGTTATTAGCATATTTTTAATAATGTTTAAATATTTCATCCGACAAAGTTAAGATGTCGTCAGGTATACTATTGTAGAATCTTATGCTATTTCCTACAAACGAGTTATTACCTTTAGCAAGTCGGAGTGTTGGAAATAATTTGTTTTTGTGCCTAGTATTTAATTCTCTCGCGTCCGTTTATTTTTGAAATTATGTATGTTTTTACGATACATAATATTCTCAAAAATGGCAGCGTTAGAATACCAATGTGTTTTAATTTATTTCGCAGTGATTCACGCGGCTTCATTTTGTAAATAAACCTGACAGCACGTTTCTGCAATACAAATTTTTTTCCTACATTTGCTGCAGACCCCCACAACAAAATACCATAAGATATGACACTGTGAAAATACGCAAAGTAAACCAATTTTGCAGTCACCTCACTTATCAAATTCCTAAGGGGTTTTACCGCATATGCAGCTGAACTCAGTCTATTTTCGATGTTAGGTGTTAACTCTCGACCACGCAAGTGGGACTTAGTACAGTAAATAGGTAATAAACTAATTAATGTTGTTGTTGTTGTGTTGTTGTTAATGTTGTTGTTGTTGTTGTTGTTGTTGTGTGTTGTTTGTGTTGTTGTTTATTAATTAATGTTTTTCTTTCTTTCTTTCTTAATTATGAGTAACGCACTCGCTCCTTGTTATAAAGATACCTATTATCACACCTACACAGGTGTTATGAACTTTTCGGAATACAGGCGGAGTGGAGCTAGCAAATCAAGTGGATTTCAAGCTATTCTCACGGTGCGCTTCGTCTCTGCACTCCAGTGGACAGGCAGTCTAATATTAGGTGTGTTTGTGTAATTCGCGTTCCAGTTTGTCGTGCGAGCTAAAGCTTGGCAAAGCGTTTGTGGTGACGGACGTGTTGGACTACTCCGCCGTCGCCATCGCCTCCATCGGGCCCAAGGACGCCGCCTACTGCCAGCTCGAGGAGCTAGACCAGGCTAGGGTAAGCTTTATGTTACCTACTAGTAACGAGGCGCTATAGCTATAATGGCGACTCGTTGCTTTTCTCTAGCCATTTTTCTCTTGGTTTCAGTTTTTAAATTTATTGTCTGTCTCTTATTTATTTGGTTCTCGAAATTCATTCTCACCGACTTTAATCTAAAATATTACTTAATGTATTTAATACAGTATTAATCAAGTTATAAGCTTATCCTAAATATGTTACAAGATCACAAGATTTTTGGGTTATCAGTTTCACCCAATTTATAAAGTCTATAAGTTTCTTTAAGGAACTATTTTGTGCCTTAATTTACAAATAAAAATAGTGACGAATAGTGACGGAGTTTTCTTCTCATTTACTACCTCCCCGTCACATACCTAACGTTTGGGCAAACGAGCAGACTGTTTACCTGATGCTACACGGCAAATACCTACGATACCGGTTAAGGTTTTGGTTGGTAGATCCAGTTGCAATCACGGACCAGAAAAAACAAATTGCAATAGTCGCCGGGATTAACAGCTTAACCTGCATCATACTTAAAAGGTGGAACTTTGAATCTTTTGAAAAGATAGGCTTGATAATAATCATTGCAATGTTAGGAGAATATTCGATGGGGCGTGGGCGCGGGTGTAGTGGCGCTGCAGAACCGCGGCGCCGCCAAGATCAGCGTGGACGGGGCCGCCGCGCCCGACGCCGCCGCGGAGGCCGCCACGCTCGCCGCCTGGAGGTAACTGATGACGTCACGCGGGGACACTGATCACGTCATAGCGGGTGGCAGCTGCAGCACCGCGCGTCGCCAAGATAAACGTGGGCGTCGCCGCCCACCTAACTGTAACTGTAGGATACCTAAAATGATTATTTTCGCTCACCTGATAAAAATTAATCACTGCCGCTATACCTATCAATACCTATTGGACTAGGTAGGTCCAATTTTCAGAAAGAGGTCAATCGACGAATCCAACTCGGCTGGGCAGCGTTCGGGAAGATACGCAGCGTATTCTCGGCTCATCTACCGCAGTGCCTCAAGACAAAAGTCTTCAACTCGTGCGTGTTGCCAGTGATGACTTACGGTACTGAGACGTGGCCGCTTACAATGGGCCTAATAAGAAGGCTCAAGGTCACTCAAAGGGCAATGGAGAGGGCTATGCTTGGAGTTTCTCTGCGTAATCGAATCAGAAATGAGGAGATTTGTAGGAGAACCAAGGTCACCGACATAGCCACAGAATTGCGGACCTTAAGTGGCGGTGGGCAGGACACATTGTTCGTAGAACTGACGGCCGTTTGGGCGGAAAGGTTCTCGAGTAGCGACCATGTACTGGGAGGCGCAACGTAGGGAGGCCCCCAACAAGGTGGACTCACGATCTGATGAAGGTCGCAGCAAGTCACTGGATGCAGGCGGCTCAGGACCGCGAGGCATGGCGATCATTGAGGGAGGCCTATGTCCAGCAGTGGACGACAATTGGCTGATAGATATATACATAGATACCTATCATCCCTAATACGTTACCGCCTTGGACATCTGCAAATGAGTTGGCGGCGTTTAAGGTAATATAGTTTCACATTCGTCATCAGCCTAAATACGTCCCACTGCTGGGTTCAAACCTTCCAACATAAAGAAATGTACAAGGAGTAGAGTAGGTATGGGTCGTAATGTCAAAAGGAGTTCTTTTTCAACCACTAAATTCTTCACCATTTCTATAAAGCCGCAAAATGACTTCACACAAAGTAGACACGAAAATATTATTCGGATCTTACGCTAACGGTAAAAAGGTTAATAAAACCTCACGTATCCAGGTTTCAAGAATACAAATCGTGCGCAGACAAGAAGCCAGAGACCGAGTGTTCTCTGTACGGTAAGGCCGGCGAAGACCAGTGGAAGATTGGGTTCGTTTACGGACGCGCTCAGAACTGGGCGCGGTACATGTCCGACATGCCGGCCAACAACATGACGCCGGTGGACTTAGCGCAGGTACGGGTATTGCAATTCACTCGGACGCTTCATTCATTCGATATTAGATTGTATCATAGCCCATTAGGACTGTTAGCACCGCCATCTTATCTTATCAATACGGGCGGTTTCCGCAACTCGACGTCCAGTTTGCGCCTGTTTTGCGTTACCGCACCGCCATAAAATGTATCTGTGCGTAGTATGCGACAAGATATGAATTTGCAGAATCTGGGAAGTTGGTAATCACAGCTGAGTTGCTGGACTGAATTAAGTCAGAAGCATTTTTGTTGCTTTCTTTTATATTTTAATTATTTTACATGTTAGTATACAAATTGAACATAACGTCCATCTGATTTTGAATGGTTTCAGTAGCCAAGAACACAACTGATGAACTTTATGTAAGAATTGCATCTTCCGCTAGTCATACGTTGCCAATGTTACGCTGGGCCTAAGATGTATTGTCACGACGCATTACCTAGTTATTTTAACTCTTGTCTTATTATTCAAAATAGAAAAAAACAGTTGCTTCTCGGAACAAAACGTTTAGATGTACACAACCCAGAGTACGTCTCCCTTTAGTATTCAATGCATTTAGCTAAACGGACGTCAGACGTAGTATATGACTCTGTAGTCGAGTGGAAGTAATATGGAAGAGGAGCGTGGATGTGTGTGTGTGTATGTGCAGGAGGCGCTGGACGTGCTGTGTCCGCTGGGCGTGCGCGTGGAGGTGTGTGTGTGTGTGTGTGTGTGTGTGTGTGTGTGTGTGTGTGCAGGAGGCGCTGGACGTGCTGTGTCCGCTGGGCGTGCGCGTGGTAGTGTGTGTGTGTGTGTGTGTGCAGGAGGCGCTGGACGTGCTGTGTCCGCTGGGCGTGCGCGTGGATGTGTGTGTGTGTGTGCAGGAGGCGCTGGACGTGCTGTGTCCGCTAGGCGTGCGCGTGGAGGTGTGTGTGTGTGTGTGCAGGAGGCGCTCGACGTGCTGTGTCCGCTGGGCGTGCGCGTGGATGGGTGTGTGTGTGTGTGCAGGAGGCGCTGGACGTGCTGTGTCCGCTGGGCGTGCGCGTGGAGGTGTGTGTGTGTGTGTGCAGGAGGCGCTGGACGTGCTGTGTCCGCTGGGTGTCCGCTGGGCGTGCGCGTGGAGGTGTGTGTGTGTGTGTGTGCAGGAGGCGCTGGACGTGCTGTGTCCGCTGGGTGACCGCTGGGCGTGCGCGTGGAGGTGTGTGTGTGTGTGTGCAGGAGGCGCTGGACGTGCTGTGTCCGCTGGGTGACCGCTGGGCGTGCGCGTGGAGGTGTGTGTGTGTGTGTGCAGGAGGCGCTGGACGTGCTGTGTCCACTGGGCGTGCGTGTGGAGGTGTGTGTGTGTGTGTGCAGGAGGCGCTGGACGTGCTGTGTCCGCTGGGCGTGCGCGTGGAGGTGTGTGTGTGTGTGTGCAGGAGGCGCTGGACGTGCTGTGTCCGCTGGGCGTGCGCGTGGAGGTGTGTGTGTGTGTGTGCAGGAGGCGCTGGACGTGCTGTGTCCGCTGGGCGTGCGCGTGGAGGTGTGTGTGTGTGTGTGTGTGTGTGTGTGTGTGTGTGTGTGTGCAGGAGGCGCTGGACGTGCTGTGTCCGCTGGGCGTGCGCGTGGAGGTGTGTGTGTGTGTGTGCAGGAGGCGCTGGACGTGCTGTGTCCGCTGGGCGTGCGCGTGGAGGTGTGTGTGTGTGTGTGTGTGCAGGAGGCGCTGGACGTGCTGTGTCCGCTGGGCGTGGGCGTGGATGTGTGTGTGTGTGTGTGCAGGAGGTGCTGGACGTGCTGTGTCCGCTGGGCGTGCGCGTGGAGGTGTGTGTGTGTGTGTGCAGGAGGCGCTGGACGTGCTGTGTCCGCTGGGTGACCGCTGGGCGTGCGCGTGGAGGTGTGTGTGTGTGTGTGCAGGAGGCGCTGGACGTGCTGTGTCCGCTGGGCGTGCGTGTGGAGGTGTGTGTGTGTGTGTGCAGGAGGCGCTGGACGTGCTGTGTCCGCTGGGCGTGCGCGTGGAGGTGTGTGTGTGTGTGTGCAGGAGGCGCTGGACGTGCTGTGTCCGCTGGGCGTGCGCGTGGAGGTGTGTGTGTGTGTGTGCAGGAGGCGCTGGACGTGCTGTGTCCGCTGGGCGTGCGCGTGGAGGTGGGTGTGTGTGTGTGCAGGAGGCGCTGGACGTGCTGTGTCCGCTGGGCGTGCGCGTGGAGGTGTGTGTGTGTGTGTGCAGGAGGCGCTGGACGTGCTGTGTCCGCTGGGCGTGCGCGTGGAGGTGTGTGTGTGTGTGTGCAGGAGGCGCTGGACGTGCTGTGTCCGCTGGGCGTGCGCGTGGAGGCGCGCGAGCGGTCGTGGGTGGAGGCGCAGCGCATGCGCGCGTTCCTGGCGGTGGCGCGCGGCTCGTGCGAGGCGCCCATGTTCCTGGAGGTCAGCTACGACGGCGCCGCCGACCAGCGCCCGCCCGTGCTCATCGTCGCTAAAGGCGTCACTTTCGATAGGCGAGTTGGCCATGATATACATTAAAAAAGTCTTTTCATTAATTTTTTAAGTATTTACATGCTCATTTGAACGTAATTGTTTTATTAAAAACGCAACTAGAAGTATCTTAACTTTAAAGAAATTGAAAGCATCATTTAATATACACAGTTCGTTCCTTAAACATAACATAATTTTACCACCACTATCGATCCTGGAGTAGGTAAGACATATTTGATGCACGCGAAAGCATAAAATGTGCTGGGAGTTTTCTGTGATTTGTCTCAGGCCTTTGATCGTGTGGATCTTGAGGCTCTGGTTTGCAAACTTGCCCGATACGATGTATTTGTTTCTAGAAAGATTACTAACCTCTTATCCAACCTTTCGAACTCATAAAGTTGATATAAATGGTACAAATTCGTCTGGACATATTAAATTGGAAGTCCCACAAGGTTCAATATTAGGACCATTTCAATTTCTACTAAACGGGATAATAGTTTCTGAAAAACTTCATTCCTTTGGTTACACAACACTGAAAATTCTACGCTGGAATATAGATTGAATAAAAAGTTCATTCCTAGCGGTGGGCTGTGCTTGAAGCGGCCGAGCAACATGTACGAGAACCGCGGCAGCATGGCCGGCGCCGCCGTCGCCCTCGCGGCCATCCGGATACTAGCGGAACTTAAGGTATACCTCTGCAGGATTTATCATAAGATCATGTGAATTTATCATAAGCCTAAGGGCACTGCCATAGAGAATATGGCATATTGACGACCTCCGTGGTCGAGTGGTCTGTACGCCGGTCTCAAGGCGTCGCCATCTCGAGAGGTCCTGGGTTCGATCCCCAGTGGAGGCAATTGTTTGGGTGATGAATTTTCAGACATTTGTTCTCCAGTCTTGGATGTTCATTATATATGTATTATATTATGTATATTCTAAATAATTATATGTATTTATCTATTAAATATATTTGTCCGTCATCTAGTTTCCGTAACACAAGCAGCATTTAGTTGCTTAAAATGGAACTAGTTGATAGGTGTGAATGTCTGAGGATATTTATATATTTTATTTTTTATTTTTTTTAATATGACCTTAGAGCCAGTTTTTGATCCGTAGCCAAATGGTTAAATGGCCAATGGCACAATAGAGACATCTATTGTTTACGAATGCCGGCGTTCGTGGTGCCTGCCAAGGGGTTAACAGCTGAAAATTTAACTATTGGTCAAATGTTAACGCAATTGGTCTATATTGTAACTATTTAGTTAACTTTACTACGGATCAAAATACCGACCCTACGATTTGCTACAGTCAACATACTCTCTGTGTCAACCGAATGGGCCATGGTCCAGGTGCCGCTGAACGTGCGGGCGTGCATCCCGCTGTGCGAGAACATGGTGAGCGGCCAGTGCATGAAGCTGGGCGACGTCGTGCGCGCGCTCAACGGACTCTCTATACAGGTGAAATGAAATACCATCTATAATTCTATATGAATGTGTTTTCCGTCATTTTGTTTATGGTTGTAAATATATCAAGGTTTTTATTCTGAAATATAGATAGCTGGACGAGTTTGTTTGTTGCTATAATCAATTTTGGATGTATACGAGTACCTTGGTAAGTATTTCCTTTTTTACATATGACTGGTAAGTTCTTGGCCTTCATCTCACCTGATAGTAAGTGACGATAAGGCCGAAGATGGAAGCGAGCTTCACCTGTAAATCCTCAACAATTGAGGAACTGGCTATCTTACATATGATTGCCGGAACACAACAAATGCTTATAAAATTGTTATTATGGCGACAAATTTAGGGTGACGGTTGTAGCTAGCCATGCTGGCTTGGAAGCCATACCACCAACCAAACCGAGCAGATAAGCTTCTGCCCCCATGGGGAATCGATCCCGGACCTCCTGATCAACACCCGGTGGTGTGAACCACTAGACCAGAGAGGCGGTTAAAAGATTAAAGTATGTTCGGTTAGTGGTTGGCAGAGACCGTAAGTTTTCTCTAAAGGGGTAATTCTAGCTCTCTCATATGTTTTTGGCGCCGTGGGCGGTGGCCTTGCCATAGAACCATTAGGTACATTATAGCCTACCTCCACAGATCGAGAACACAGACATGGAGGGCCGCCTGATGATGGCCGACGCACTCGTGTACGGGCAGGCCTTGCATCGGCCAGCGCTCGTCATCGACGTCGCCACGCTCACTAGTACGTGTACACACACACACACTAGTATGTATACGGGCAGGCCTTGCATCGGCCAGCGCTCGTCATCGACGTCGCCACGCTCACTAGTACGTGTACACACACACACACTAGTATGTATACGGGCAGGCCTTGCATCGGCCAGCGCTCGTCATCGACGTCGCCACGCTCACTAGTACGTGTACACACACACACACTAGTATGTATACGGGCAGGCCTTGCATCGGTCAGCGCTCGTCATCGACGTCGCCACGCTCACTAGTACGTGTACACACACACACACACTAGTATGTATACGGGCAGGCCTTGCATCGGCCAGCGCTCGTCATCGACGTCGCCACGCTCACTAGTACGTGTACACACACACACACACACACACACACACACACACACACACTAGTACGTGTACGGGCAGGCCTTGCATCGGCCAGCACTTGTCATCGACGTCGCCACGCTCACTATTACGTCTTAACACACACTACTACAGACAGGCGCTGTATCAATACGTGCTTATACAATATTATCAATATTATCGTAGCATTGGCTATAAATGGTTTTGATTCGACACACAGGGGTTAGGACACCAACACCTAGCTGTGTGTCTAATAAATTAGGTATAACGGTATTAAGATTGTAGGTATTATCTTTTGTTTTGTTTATATGAAAGTCTTTTTCGTATGGTGTGTGGGTGGAGCCAGTGAGAGTGAGTGACACTTGTGGTGGTCGCAGAGGGCGTGCAGCTGGCGACGGGCGGCGGCGCGTTCGGGTGCTTCAGCAACAGCGCCGCGGCCTGGCGCCTCCTGCGCCGCGCCGGCGCCCGAGCCGGCGACCGGCCTTGGCGCTTCCCGCTCTGGGCCTACTACCACGGCCTCATCACCGGTACGCACACACTAGCGCGGCCTCATCACCGGTACGCACACACTACCGCGGCCTCATCACCGGTACGCACACACTACCGCGGCCTCAGCACCGGTACGCACACACTACCGCGGCCTCAGCACCGGTACGCACACACTACCGCGGCCTCATCACCGGTATGCACACACTACCGCGGCCTCAGCACCGGTACGCACACACTACCGCGGCCTCAGCACCGGTACGCACACACTACCGCGGCCTCATCACCGGTATGCACACACTACCGCGGCCTCATCAGCGGTACGGCCTCAAAAACAAAAATATCTTTATTTCATAGGCCAAGTTTGGCACTTAAAAACGTCTAAATTGTACATAATGAATGTTATACAAAATGAATAGAAAAAAAAATATCCATTACCGCGAGCGCTTATAGGAAGTACATCCACAGCACTTAGACTGTAGTTGTAATTGATACAAGCGGCCGGATTCTTACACCACGGCCTCATCACCTGTACACACACCTTCACCGTACAGTTGTTTACCGCTGTAACATTTTACCCTTGTCTCACAGACGACCCCTCAGTGGACCTCCGGAACGAAGGCTCTGGCAAAGCCACGCCTTGCATCGGAGCTGCCTTCCTCAAAGTATGTGATTTTGACCTTAAAATATTCCATATTTAGTCAGCAAAAAATACAATTGGTCAGCTACAATAATTATTTGGTCGGCAACTAACCAACCAATTTGACAAGTACGAGTAGGCATATGTAAGTAAATTTAAATTTATTTTGTAATTATATGTATTTTTTTTATTATTGCCTAATAAACATTTTCTTTTAAACTTATGGGCAGTAAATATTTCTAATTTGACAGCAAAATAACTAATTGGACAGCAACTGAAACGTTTTCTACTGCTAAATTGTTAAATATGTGTCAAGTTAGTAGCATCATTGCATCTACCATCAATTATTTGGCGCCAATCTCTCCTAAGATGCCTTAAAATGCATCACACTTGCATTTCAACGTAAACCACTAGGACATAAGACTAAAGACATGGCTTTATTGGCTTAGTTCCCCTTGCCGTCTCATAATGGGGAAAATTTTACAAAAAAAAAAAAAACGGAGGTAGAGTTTTGGCGGCATTCAACTATGGCGGACGTGATTTTTATTTCGATGATTGTAATATTGTACGGAGTGGATATTGTTACGTAAAATCAGTGTAGTTTAGTGTAATAAGTGTCTGTGACGATGAGCATTGAAATAACTATCAAGTGGTGTGAAAAACGATGAGATTTTTATCGTTGTAATCCACCTCATCGAAGTAACACCACAGTGTCTGCCATCGATCTTTTGACGCCAAACTCTCCCAAGACGCATTGAAATGTATTACACTTGCATTTCAATGCAAATACTGAAGAAATATATACTGAAGACTTGGCTGTATGGGCTTTGTTCCCTTTTGCCTTCCCTGCATGGTAGAATTTTACAACAACAAAAAACACTACAGACTATCCTTTTGGGGATATGAGCGTGATACTCAGAGTAAACAGAACTGGAGTAGCCATTAGTCAATTTCTCAAACATTTTTTTCTGCCATTTCTTGCGGGGGGTGAGGTTACCACTACACTCAAAGCCAGCACAACGCTCAACGTTTTTACAAATGCACACATGCATAATTCGACACACAAATTTAAATTTCACGCACACACACGCTTAAAAAAGTCACGTGGGGTGTGCGTTTTGACAACGTCACAGCCGCACTCCCCACGAGACTAGCGCTCGAAATTTGAAATCGTAGAATTCTAAAACAAGAAATAAAGAAGTAAATAATCATTAAATCTTAAAAATTATAATTACAAATAAAAGGTGACACCATCTTTTAGCATACTCGATGTTTTCTATTTATTTTTACAACAAAAATCAGCACAGGCAGGCATTTTTGCGGGAGCTCTGTTCGCCGCAACGTTTACAATGTTATGGCTGTCAAAATGGCGGCTCAACTAGTTTTATTAAACGTGCAAGCATCCGATGCTTGTACTTTGGCAGAGGGGAATGTTAGACAAAGGCTACTCCAGTTCTGTTTACTCTGAGGCGTGATAGCGTGATGTACGCCCCGCAAGTGGATTCCTCCTCGTGCTAGTGCGACAGGGGGGTAGGTAACGTGCTGCGGTTGTCGTAGAACTTCATCTGCGGCGAGTGGGTGCACATGGACATCACGGGCGTGGGCAAGGTGGCGCACGCGGCGGCGCCGTACCTGCGGCCGCGCCGCATGACGGGCCGCCCCGCGCGCACGCTCGCGCTCGCGCTGCAGGACCTGGCCGCCGCCGGCGACACGCCCGGCGCCAACGCCGGCTAGCGGGTATGTAACGACGACGCTACCTTATTCATTTACAACGACGCATTCGGAGTCCGTTGCGTCGACGGCGTCCCTGCCACAATTTCTATGTAAAATTAAGCAGCACGGCTTATTATTTCATAGCGTGTATTCCGTGTACTCGTCTTATTTGGTGAACGATCTCAGCGCATCTTTTTTAATGACATTATTGAAACTTTTAATTAATAAAAAAGTAGGCAAATCTATAACAATAAAAGGAAGTGCAGAGATTGTTTTAAATAAAAGGACAAAGATGACCCGGATAAAGGCCCCGAAAATCATTTTAAAGTTAACCCTAATACGATGTTGATGTAAAGAAAGAGTTGAAACTTTTCGAGTTTCTTGCCCGTTCTTCTCAGAACAATGCCTGGTAGTATTGTGAAGGATGATGTAATTTTTTCATTCACTTAATATTGTAAAATGGTTTGACAACATTCATTAGCATACTCTAATTAGCTGAATGTAAAATTTTTTGAATTTGAATTTACTGGTGGTTAACCCTACTACCGCTATAACAAACTCAACTAAAACTACAGCAACCGCCACTGGCTAGCGTGACGGGGATCGGTCTTGTTATATTGTTTCATTTCGACAAGTTTCAAATTACTTCAAATGACAAGACATCCATTTAGTTGGGTATTCCTAAGCAGTTTTGGAGCAGTGCGCGAGCGAGAACATTGTTCCTATACGGCCAGTTACAGATTTGCGATTTTTTCATGGCATAGGTAATTATTAATGTTCAAATATTAGGTCCTTACCTATGAAATTGGTGTTTTGTATGGAGATTTTGGGGATGTCTGCATTTTACATACTAACATTTTATCAACTTACATATGAGGAGCTCGGTGGCGTAGTGGTCAGTGCGCTTTGGCTTCGATCGAAAACAAAGCTGCCTTCGCCATGGTCAGGCCGTGGATGGGTGACCAAGACTATGATCTCGAGCTCCTCCGTGCTTCGGAAGGCACGTTAGGCCGTTGGTCCCGGTCGCATTTGTGACCGTTTCTACCCATCAACCCGCATGGGGCCAGCGTGGTGGTGTTACGGCCCATACTCCTCATATGTTTCTCCACGAGGAAGGCCTGTCCCAGCAGTGGGACGTATATAGGCTGATGACGAAACTTACAAAAAATTATCAAATTAAATAATACGACCTCAAATATATGGTCTATTTTTAGAAGTGGCAATTATTTTATTAGAATGTTCTGAAACTTAATAGTTATGGACAAATTGCTAAGACAGAATAAAAACACCAACTTGATAGGTAAGGACCCAATATTAATGGTAGCTAGTAGTAACTAACGTTATAAACGTTTAGGTGACTGTTGAGTTCTCTCCCGAAAAATATACAATTCTAAATAGAGGAAAAATTTCTTGCGACACTTATCACGTCCACTAGAGGCGATGTTTTTGTATTCAATTAAATTCGATACGCGTACTTGGAAACTGTGTCAAAAACATTGCAGCCTCGTCCCAGTTCAGGCTACACCAACGCATGCACCATGCATTATTGCTTCCTCAGCGAGTGACCCAAACAAACGTTGGACCCTCCTAAGAATATGCATACAATAGCTTTGGTTCAGGGATACATAGAAAGTGGAATGTGTGGATCCTTCTGGACCACAATGTTGAATTTGCATCATGTTATATTCTTATGTTGAATTCTTAAAAAGGTTTTTACATGTTAATCGTTATCTCCTCGGGGGACCGCTCTACACCTAACGACGAGACAACGATTATTTAAAAAATAATAAAATTTTTTGGTCGGGCGGTTTTAAATTTTTAATTACGGATTTCAAATATTTTCAGTTTTGTTTCCTTAAGGTACGTAAACACTGTGTAACATAACATGTAATACAACATTGCTTTAAAACATGTTTCAGATAATGTGACCACTGAATGTTATAAAACATATTGAATTATTAAGTATTATTGTATAAGTATTGTTTTATGTTGTATAACAAGGATGCATAATGTGCACGTGTTATAAAACACAAGTCATATGTGTTACATGGTTTGTACGCACTTTTATAGGGTGCAAGTAACAAGATTTTTATTAAGGTACTTTAATAATATATGTCCTAAATTGCTTGTGGTGGCAACTAAAAACAGTGCTTTTATTGTGTTTTATATATGAATTTATGATATATCTACTGAATTATTGTAACTGTTACTGATTGTCCTTAAAATAAATAAATAAAAATGTACCTAACACAAAACATACACCCAGGAATTGAACAGTAGGATTCAACATCTCGCAACTTCAACTTCTTGCGAATTCAACAGTGTGATCCGGGTGGGAAATTCAACTATTTAAGAATTCAACATTATAAGAATCCAACATATTGCAAATTTAACATTGTGGTCCAGAAGGTAACAGCGTAACCTTTTCTTACATCATACAATACATATCTAACATCATCACGCCCCTTTTTCCAAAGAAAATGCCTATATAAGATCTGGATTGGTAAATCTCGTATTTGCATTACATTATGATTATGACTATACCAAAAATGTAAAGCTTTAAAGGAGTAATTATCTGATTTACAAAGTATAGTTCAGCCAGCGTTAGTAAACTCTTACCATTTCTAGTAAATTGTAGTGCAATTTACAGTGCCACCAGTAATGGTGGCGCCCCTCGGTACAATAAGAACGATTCGTGAATGGTCTAACCAAGTGCTCAGAAAAATTAGTTTTTTTTTCATTATTGTATTCTCGCCATGGGTGGATCATGTAGTCACCTGCAATAAAATGTTCACACTTTTCTTATTGGGATGCAATATGAACCTTCATATTTGAATGAGATTGTACAGTCAGCGTCAAATAGTTAGTGACACTCAGGATGTTCAAATAAATAGACACTACTCAAACGTCAATAATATCGGTACAAATAAAGTTTCCATAATGTTGACAACACAAAAGACTCCATATTGTTGACAACAAAATGAAAGCTTTATATGTGCCGATATTATAGACTTTTTGGTAGCGTCTATTAATTTGAACACCCTGAGTGTCACTGCCATTTTGACGCTGACTGTACTAGAGCAGAGTCGAAGCGCATCGAAGTCGTAATCTGAAACCTATCATAGTAAATTCACCCTATCTCCTCACATTCCTGTCTAAGTAGTATCAGCAGCGCGATATATTTATTCAATTGTCAAATTCCATAGTACTTTGACAGTTAAGTGATAAAGGCCCGATATATATAATGCTAAGGCAGGTGTGCGGTTCATGCTAATGTTAGATATTCGTTAGAAGTCGCGCATCCTCGAGCGTAACAAACGCCGATTGTGGAGCGTGTTCCTTTATAAGGGTGCATTTGCTATGTTTAGTATGAATGGCACTATTCTATTTTTATTCATTTTTTATAATATACACAATTATTTGATAGGAATTCAACCTTAATTCATAAAAAGTAGTACATATAGATAGAAAAAGCAAAAGAAGACAAACACATTCTCCCATTTCCATAACATATTTGATGGAAAATCAGCTGTTTTTATATTTTAGTTCAAGAATTTAAACATTTACTCATTTTGTCGTACACTAGTGTAGTAATGGAGGGATAACATTGTAAAATATATTAATCTTGTCTGTTGGTTTTATATATCTAGAAATGGAAATTAAATCAAAAACATAACTAATAAATAGGCTGGAATATTCTAAAATATGATAATTATCTAAACATTCCCTTATTCATAGACGCTTTGTTTAACCATAGTGAAACTATTGCTTAAAACTTAAATAACGTTTATGACTTAAGGGGTTAAAGTATATAAAAGGGGAATAAACTTATTCTAATTAAAACATGCATACAGAACGCCACGCCTTTTTTCCCGTAGGGGTAGGCTACTAATAATTACTTGTGAGGCTATACTTCTAATTCATAGATTGAAAGAATTAAGAAACGCTACTCTTTAAGCTTTAGATTTTAAGAAAAAATCAAAATTTTAAAAATTCACACATCATTTTATAATAAAAGTGCTTGTTGTTGTTAATTAGCTAAAAAGTTTATTCTATGTAATTATTTTTACCATTACTTGTGTGTGTTGTCTTTGAATTGGAATATTCTACAAAAGCACATATTTTGTTCCAGGACTGTGTCTTTCTGCGACTGCCAGCAGGAGTACATATCGAGTGTGTTCGGGCTAATCATCACTGTGATAAAGAAAGTATAAAAAATCTCCAAGTGCATTATTGTATACGTTTATATTTATAATTTAAAATATACATACACTTAATGTAAAATTAGCATTATTAATTAAATCTATCACATAATATGAACATGAAGTATGAAAGCGACAAGAGACGAAAGGCCGTGACGTAAGCGAGGACGAGTGTTTGCGCTCGGCGCTCGTGCTTGGTGGGACTGAGCGACCGACACAGGACGACCGAGGCCGACACAGGACGACCGAGGCCGACACAGGACGACCGAGGCCGACGCGAGGCCGGCCTTGGACCGAGGCCGAGCGACAACACTACGGGGGCGAAATGAAACACGGATGCTTATTGACCTAAAAATGAAGAAACATTTATTTTCAGTATGTCTTTTGTAAAATTTATTAACAGAATGAGTCAAATGTCGTAAGAGAATAACAGAGCGGAGTACTTTCCTTTCGATAGAATTAGTTTCACCAACAATAGAAATATAATATTTATCGAGTCATTTACAGATACAATACGTACAATGCAGTATTGATAAATCTAATTTATTCGTTTACTGAGTTAGTTAGATTTAAACATTTATTATGACCATAATGTACAGGCGGCCGCGGGTCGGCGCACGCTCGGACAGTATAGTTAAATTTAAATCTTCACATACTTTATAAATATCTTATACTTGAAAAAAATTTACATTAAAAATGTATCGGAAAGGCGAGCCGAGCTCCGCGGCGCCCACGCACTCACACTCGCGCCGGCGCCAGCGCTCGAGCGCGCGCTCGCAGGCGTCGCTCGAGCGCTGGCGGCCGCGGGCGGCGAGCGCTCGAGCGCCAGGACCCGCGAGCGTCGAGCGCTCGAGCGCTGCGCCGGCGAGCGCCCGACGCTCGAGTGCCAGGACCCGCGAGCGTCGAGCGCTCAAGCGCTGCGCCGGCGAGCGCCCGGCGCTCGAGCGCTGGCGCCGGACATGCGACACTCACAAGTTACACCATCACATTGCGACGCACACCTATTCGTTTCCCTTTGTACCGCTACAGTTAAAATTTTTTCTTACATAGTAAAATTAACGGAATACTTTAAATCTAAATAAAAAGGAGAGGCGGTTGACGGTCGCGGCCGTCGCCCGCCGGCGCAACGCCACAGAACATACGCAAACACTAGAGAAATGCAGGTCCGATACGATGGTAATATTGTGTGTCATGAAACAAAATGTATATTTAAATTCTCTGCTTTTTACACACACACTAGCCGGCGGCTCACTTCGACGTCATCATGGTGACGAATTCTGAAACAGAAAAACGGCAGGTGAGTACGGCTCGGTGGCCCCGCGACCCCACACACAGATATCATTAAACACAACGAAAATTATCCGACAGAAGGAGATGCATCAATAATAATAACCGCTATTAGACAGATGACCACAGTGTGTAAACAAATAAATTTGGAACACCAAACACATGCCCTTGCAAAGTAACAAAGAAAATATACAAAGCGCAAGGCATGTACTCGGTGTGAACAGCGAACAACATAAATAAACCGGAACAGATATTGTACCTCGTCATGCCACTACAGGGGATTGCGAAATACCACCCTCAGGATATCGCTAATGTGTCAATAATGTAGCGAATGTACGCGGGGCGACGGCGGGCGCGGACGATACGAGCGAACGCGGGGAGGTTGCTGCTCGACACCGGCGACGATCACCAGGTGGTATTTCTGAAGAGATCTAGACAGATATTAGACATGCACCAATCTACAGGAAGTGTGAGAGCGGCGCGCGGCCGTGGGAGGCTACAACCAGAGAGGAACAGTTATTAACGAGCAGCAAACCATTCAGATTAACACTGGCAAGTACCTATTGTCGTACCGCGCTCGACGTAGGCCGTTGGACATTGCTACACACTACCGGGGGAAATCGTTTCGAGATCACAGCGTTATTGTAGAGTCTTTTCTCATGGTTAGTTACGAGAGTAATATCACAAGTGGGGCGCGGCGCGCGCTAGCGGCTGCCGTCGCCGCGGGCGAATATGATACGGGCGAGTGCATGGAAGTCTGCAAGAGAAACACGCACGTGGGTCACTCTGCGGGCGCGGTCGCCTCTCTACGCTCCTTGCAACTTGGCAACAAAGCTTAGAAACTAAACTACTATTCATTACCAAACCCCTAGCATTTAACGTCCATTCTAAATGAGACGTTTACTCGAGCTGCGTGTCGCAACAGGGTGTTTACATTCTACTCTTTTTGCCAAGTTGCAACACTGAATCCATGCAGAGCGGGGCAGCAAGCGGTCCATTTACCAAGCGATACAAATCTAACTGCTCTTTACGGTGAAATCATTATACTACTGTCACATGTAACGGGGTGTAAACTTAGCGGGAGGTAACTTTAACTACACTCAAATTTACATTTAAAGTGACTGAATGGTAAGCAAGTGGCGACGTAACATATAATTGCTGACAGTTTCGATGCAAACAGCCTTGATGTGGCACTGTTGATTTCGAATGAATGGGGAAACATCGGCAGATTACCTTCACGCGATATGATTATTACGCAAATTCAGTAACATCCAGAAAGGGATATTTCTGTTGTCCACCGTAAATTCGTATGCATGGTATAGATATATGGCAAACAAGCTGCACCGAGAACATCGATGGACGGCGCTAACATCGTCTTGATTAGGAGGCGAGCGATGCCGCGACTTAGAACCGCCACATGCTGGACTGTATATTCGATATTCGCAACATTATTAACACCAGTAACTCAAGGGTGGTATTGACGTAATAATACTACGGGCAAATCATTAGCGAGACTAAGATGCAATTCTAAAAAACGGTTTCCTGTTTAGTCAAAGCATCTGAATCTCGCCATTGAAAGTTATTTCACAATGGGTGTTTGTTGTTTCGTTCTGTAAACCCGGGCACCTACTTGAACCGTAGGAACACAATAAGACTGTTTTACCTCGGCAGAGATTTTTTAACGGTCAAGTGAGGTTATAACCAGTATTAGCAGGATATAAATTTTGGATTCATATAATTCGTCGAAATACTTGTTTACGAACATCGCTGCTGCTGCTTCTTAATCCTTGATTGATTGAATTAAAGCTTTAGAATGCCTCTGTCCAAAAATGGCATGTATAACTCTTGATGCATCAAATCTAATGGTTAGTTCAGACTGGTGAAACGTTACATCAATATAACACGCAATGAAAGAAATTGCCGTCCACATCGTCGCAATTATATCAGGCCATGTAACAGAATTCCTAGTAGACATGTTACGTTCCAGCAGTCTGTACCCCCCACAACAGAATAATCGTGATCAAATCTAAAAGTAAAATGATACTTCGTGCACGTACCCTCGTAATTGACCTGTCCGTCGCCATCGATGTCGGCCTCGCGGATCATCTCGTCGACCTCCTCGTCGGTGAGTTTCTCGCCGAGGTTGGTCATGACGTGGCGCAGCTCAGCGGCCGATATGAAACCGTTGCCGTCCTTGTCGAACACGCGGAACGCCTCGCGGATCTCCTCCTCGCTGTCCGTGTCCTTCATCTTGCGCGCCATCATCGTGAGGAACTCGGGGAAGTCTATCGTGCCGTTACCTGGAATGTAACAGATGGAATTTTTAAATACATTTAGTTGTCCGATTACGAAAATACTAACACATTTATGTCGTGAATCAACGTCCCACTGGTAGGGACCTTCCTACATTAAGAAACAAATGAGTCAGGGCCGTAACCCTAGTAAGGTTACCCTACTACGCTGGCCCTTTTGTGGACAAAAAACGGATGGACCAACGATGAATTACGTGCCTTCCCGAAGCACGGTTATGCGATTATGTGTTGGATATTTTAATATAAAACTTTGCCAATCTTTTGTTCGTCCATACTAGAAGTAGGTTTTTCTTTCAATTACTATGGCCTCAAACCCCACATTATAATTTCCATATTTTTTGCGCGTTTTTATTCAAAGAAATGTATTCGTTAATGCCAAAATAAATTTACCGGATTTTGTTATTTATTTGCGAGACGTGGCTTGTAAATTACGTTTGAATGACACAGCCTTCAAAATAATACAGAAGTTAGTAAATAATGTATTTCGCCTAAAAGCTATTGTATACATCTATTTACATTGTTTTATCAAATTGTAAATAATGTGACATTGTAATGTAGTTTCACGAGATGTTTCTTCCGGTAGTCTAATTTTTTAAATTATATTTATCAGTAGAAAATCTTTCCTCGTGCTGTCGCTATGGATGTAGTAGGAAGACAAGGAAGTGATAAAATACTTATCAATTACTAATAAATTGCCAATAAATTACACAGATACCAGATTAAGAAATATACGGGTTTGGTCTTGAACTCATAGACATTAAAGACATTTATTATTACAGAAGTAAATCAATGTTTGAATTACTTCAGCACCTGTTAGCAACAGTGGCTTTTTGATCTCTTTTGTAATATATTTTTAGCGTTTACCGAAATAACATGGGTTATTGTTAAGAGTGGAATGCGGAGTGCGAATGAAAATATTAAATGTGTGAAATCAGGGTGTAACGAGGTGACACGCTTCACTTTCAACGTTAACATAAACATAACCACTTCATGTGGTAAATACGCTGTCACTCTTGACAGCACAGCCAAGAACAACCTTAAAATACGATCATTTCATCACCATTGGCTACCTTAAATTTGCAGCAAAATATAATTCTACAATCATTACGTATTTGCAGCAAAATATAATTCTACAATCATTACGTGTGCCCCCGAGTATGTCTCACTTTTATTTTAGTCGATCCGCGAGATAATCCTCAACAATACACGAAGTTTATTTATAATTTTCTTATCAGAACTGCGCTTTATACACAAAATATTTAACATTGCCATGAATTTGATAACCCTAGTATCTGTCCCAAAGGTGAACGCACCTGATGCGATTTAAAAATAAGTGAAAGTTAAGTTTGGTCGCGTCTAATTCTGGGTTTAACCTTTCCGAGGTGGTTCGCGATCTATATTTAGCGATGCGAAACGGTGAGCTTTCGAGAATGCAGCCCGCGCACCAGATGGTTCTCTAGCATTTAGATCACACCTGGACCACTGCCGGCTATTTCTCACTTCCTCATAAATATCCTTAATTATCTCGTAATGCTCAGGAAAAGTTTGTTGACTGACACTGTTGCGCTAACCTTGAATAATATTTGTGTTTGTTCAGCAGTGTACATCTTCGGACTTCGGAATGGCCAATCTTATTTGCATACATTGGTGTCATTATACACTGAAATCATATTCCAAAAGAAGCCCTTGATACGACATCCTCTAAAAATTTATGTCGCTATTGTTGGTGAACTTGACGCGTTTTTATATTGCAAATTATGCGCGAGGGATAATTAGATATCATATAGCAGAATCTCCTTGAACCCGGTTCTCAGGCAGCGTTTGTTTGTTTGTATAAGTTTCAGACGTTCTTACAGCTGCTTCACGGACGATACGTTCTCAGAAACTAGAATAGGGATTCGTAAACGTTCACATAAATATGTTGTCACGTGAAATAGTCTGTTTAAAGTGCTAACAATGAGGTATTCCATGTCATTCTCAGTGAAATATTTGAGTAGGCAATGTTTTGCGTGGGTGTGGTCTGTGGAGCTGTATCCGAGTTGCACGAACTAATCCCACCCCGATCGATAGCGCTGTACGCTGTTGCCAAGCTGTTTGGCACGGCTGTCTAGCAGCTTGGCACGCCGTGTCCGTGGCCGCTCTCACCACATAAACGATCCTGCAATATACAATATAATTTTCTGGGTTTGCGTTACACCACACCGGTTATTCTATTAAGTCGTTTAATGCGCAAACTTTTATGACCACGATAAAGAAGTAAAGTTTCTCGAAATACTTTTATCGGCTTCGTAATTTATATCAGACGCGGATGTGCGTAAGTAATAATGATTACAGCACAAACATTTTTACCTTACAATGTCCTTAGGGTTTTTAACTTCTGAAATTTTATGCAACGCTATCAGACACACCCATGTCAGACATACAGAGGCCTTAGTGTAAGTTTTTGAGTATAAAATACGTTACTATTGTAGTTGCGTTAAGAGTCCAATTTGTATAGGAAACGTGAATAGCGCCTCTAGCGGAACGTAACGCATACTAAGTTTCCCATACGAATTGAGCTCTTAACGCAACTACAATTCTAACGTATTTTATACTAAAAAATTTACACTAAGACCTCTGATCAAACAATAATTTGAGTTGAGTATTTACTTTGTTATGAAATTCGATGATAATCAAAACCGAGTGATTGATGTAACTTCGGCAATAAAGTCAACCGGAATCCCAATCAAAAGTGTACCGGGCGTGCAATCAAGTCTTCAATCTACGGGGAAACGAGTAAATGCGTCGACATTTTCGGTGAAAGTACAATTTGGCTTTTAGATTAACGTGTGCGAGTCGCGATGACATAGTAGAGAGAAACTGACCTGGTTGGAGGTTTTCAAATAAAGAAAAAACTTTCTGAAATAATTTTGTATTCCCGAAGGGGTAGAAACGTGAATTCACCTATCTTCTTATCGCTCATTATGTCCAGGTTTGGCGAGTCTTGCGCCAGGAACAGTGAATGCAAGCGATATTAACAATAAACTGCATATAGTATGTTTTTCGATGTAGACATACATTTATGATAATGCATAATTCACTTCAGATCCACATAATAATCAAACATGTTTTATTGTTCTCCAATTACATTGCATCCGCTTAAGTTATCACGGCTATAACCGGAGATGAGCGCAGCAGTCCCATTGTTTTATAATAAAATCATATATAACTAGTCATGCATAACAAAACGGCCATCCGAAAGGATTCCTACGCTCTTGTTCAATAATGGAGACATCAGTCTTACACCATTAAAAATGCAAAGCGCGCCAGGTTCATTGTTACAGTTGCTTGAAATCCCTGTTGAAATGTTGGGAAAGAATCGAGTCTCATTTGGGTCACCTTTATTCTTCGGTCTAGTGAAATGGGTTTAACTAGTAACTAGTTTCAGACGTCGCGAAGAAGTCTTACAACAATACAGCAAGGCCGCGGGTCCGCATGGCGTCAGGCATTCAGCCGCGTGCTCAATACATTCCACGCAATAGGATAATTGTAGAATTTACATTTCTTATGTTCTTATCTATTGAAACTTCAGAGACAAGAGACCTAGACTCCTTACGACAGCCATGCGTTTGGTTTTTTTCCGTGTTTTTAAAAGAAACCATTTCAATCAAGCCGACTCCGTCTTATAAAAGGCGGTTGTTAGTTGGTTGAATATAATCAGTTAATAGTGCTATAATAACGACAGCACAATAATTATTTCATTGTAAGTTTAATTTCAAATGAACACAAACAGTGTATTCACGCGGTGGATAGACGTCAAACGTGAACGGTTATCACCGTACATAACTCTGCAGCAATACGAGCAGGCGGAAGGAGTTGCATTAACAGAGCAACATCAAGTTTAGTATAACGGGGTTAGTGCACGCATAATGTGGACGATATTCGTGACTACAGTTGCAGGGGAACGGACTCGTAAACTGACCTGTTTCGGCTACAAGATAAGGCAATTCAAGACGGTTCGATAAACTTTGTAATTTAATATATAATACAGCATTTTTGCAAACATCCGAATAGAAGCTTTGTATCATACCCGAGCGCAAGCTAATATATCGCGACAAACACGTTGGCAATAGTCCAACGGAATATGCAAATTCATTTGCAATCAACTACGATTCCAGACAAGTCGTATGGGCACGTTCCGCATGTATCGGACATGGATCTTGCTAAAGTGACATTTCCCAAGGAGTTCGTAACGGATATATTTGTAACAGTCACATCGAAAGCACTGTGCTGGGCTCTAATTAGCATACGCGTAATCGTATTAAATAGATTAGCATCGAAATAGACTGAGGAACCGATTCGGTTGGTGATTCAGAATCAGAAAGGGCACGAGGTTAGAGATTTGTGGCTGTGGGTCATTTGAACAGGTTGCGGCTCCCGGCGCGTTGCCCGCGGCGCTCCGCGGGGCTCCTTCGTCATACTGCCTCAGTGGGTTGGCGAGATCTTTAAAAGGAACTAGATCCTTGCTAATAACCAACACAACTGGGCAACACATTAATAATTCATGTTTAATACCAAAATTGTAGCAAAATGTAAATTGTTCAAGGTATTCTTGAAGGTAGACTTTCTACACTCGCTTCATTATCCACAACACAAATCTTGTAGTTATTTAACACATCAGGTCCAGCAAATGCTAACAAATAAGTGTACAAAATTCATGAGTATAATATATCCGTATAGGGTGATTACCTATACTAATTGGCTATCCTGAAATAGCATTGCCACAAAACACGAGGAAAATAAATGATCCCACTAGAGGCAACAGCCCGAGAAGGACAATAAATGACAGCATAGAGGCGTGAACTACATAATAATGGAACGAGAAAGGTCAGCGGTCGACGTATGGACGTAATAAATTCTGCTCTTTTCATGTTCCAGAGTTTTTGTTGAACTGAGAGATAGGAAAATAAATCATTAAATTATTCCACGATAAATAGGTTTGCAACAATACCTAATGCGTGGCTAATTTGTACATTACCGTATCACGGTTGTACGGACGGAGTGACATCACGCCGAGCCTTTTGGGGCTCTATTAGCTGATTAATCAACTATATTTTCCGGTTATATCATCCGTTGTATTGAATCATTGTATACCACTCTAATGATACATCATCGTTAACGGTCACTGAATGATATCATTCTGATGATCTGAGACAATAAAATAGTGATAGTATGTACCAG
Source organism: Parapoynx stratiotata (assembly GCA_910589355.1). Lineage (NCBI taxonomy): Eukaryota > Metazoa > Arthropoda > Insecta > Lepidoptera > Crambidae > Parapoynx > Parapoynx stratiotata. The sequence continues at coordinate 674,836 of OU342468.1, read as the reverse complement.
CAGTGGAATTTAACTCTTAAAGTAATTTTAAACTACAAAGGCGCTAACCAAAAATGCCCTGCGATCGGTTTCAAGTCGATCGATGGCAGAGTTTCTTGACCGGGCTGTAACCTATTTTTATTGTGATCCCGGATTAGAAGCGTAAACAGGCGCATGCGCTGTGTGCACACATATCACTTAAGGCCATATATCATACATACGTTGATGGACGTTACGACGCATCGCAATTAACATTGCACTCGCCAGCACTGATTGTTCGCTATTAAATACAGGTCAGTAGTTCGATTGACGTTTAAACTGCTGTGATTGAAAAGCTGCAAGGCATTGAAACACTGCTGCTTGTTTACTATAACGAACGGATGAATCGCGTTAAAATATTAGCAATCCAATCAGAAATCGGAACGAGATCTTGAACTTGAATGTGGGGAGTATTCTTATCGATGTCGTAATTCAACCGTGATGTATAAAGAGACTTGTTACGCGTTATAAGGCTGGAGGTTGAATCGGGTCAATAGAATTGGTAGACGCAGTTCGCATCGTCCCGACAAACCCACTAATTGGTCGTTCGCCTCAACGCTAATAGTTTACTCGTAACTGGCGCTCGGTCTGAATAATTCAAGCATTAGGCCCACCTGCGCGGTGTAAACGCCATTTGCATTTTTATATCCAGTTGCAGTTAGGAGATTAGACACGGCTCCGATTCTGTCAACGATGTTTGGTCATAAATCTGAAGTGCAAATAGCACCGATGAAAATCCGTTGAAATACGTTGGATTAGTGGGTCGTGTCGAGGGATATTTTCCAGCGGCGCGAGGGGCCCGCCGCCCAATTACCCTCGACACGTGTCCGTATTGATCGCCGCCCGCCGCCCGTCGCGCGTCAGCTGACGCTGCTCCGACACCACTTCTCAAATTTTATACGTCCCTCAAGTGAAATTGACTGCACCGGTAATGGTTTTGCGTGCGCTATCTCCTCATTTAAACTTATTGCTTCAAACCGGTATAGGTGTTAATAAGCTGATGGGAGTTACGTTGTCATGAAATCTTGATCTAGATTAATGATATACATTTATGTCATCAGGTCTATTTAAAAGGCCTTTCAGTGAGGTTCAGCTGTCAATAAATCTTCAATTATAGCTGCGTGAAGCGGACGACTTCATTGTTCCGCAAATAGCCTTAGATTGGATCAACGGCTTCTGGCGAAGAAGCGCCATGCCCCGGCGAGTGAACGACTCCTTATCGCTACGTCCATGACATCATCGCCAAAGCTACGCCAACACAACCGTAAATAAAGTTAACAGATTTAATAAAGTCACTAACAATTACAATACTAATTGATAATGGACTACAAAGATTTGCTCGTCTTGTTAGAATCGAGTTTGTGCAGGATATTGATCTTAGTTTCAATATGATGCACAAGCCTGCAGTATTCTCTGGAATTACACTCGAAAAGCTATAAAACACTGGCCAATGAAGAAGGGGTCAATGAATCACCGGTGCCTCCGCGAATTCGGTCACTAGCACCGACGCCCACATGTGGAAGAAGCAAACTTTACCCGACTACGAATAATAACTAATGCCACTACGTTGCCTTGTATTTGTTACGACAAAAATATATTATTCGGGCGTACTGTTGTAAACTGACGCTCGTTTTTCATTTTCTGAAGGTGCCGAGTGTGTCAAACAGGAATTGGGTAAATAACGCCAATGTTACGCAGCTAACAAACAGATTGCGTCAATATTACTTTTTAGGACACATGTGATACAATCACATATACATAATTATACCTACTATATAACATTTGTAACGCGTCTTTAGTATACACGTTGTCTAGTATGTCATATTGATCACATGAGGTTACTATTAAATATAATAAGTCTCTACGATCTGATACGACGACTGCTATGTATAACTACGTGTAATTTGCCAAAAGCGAGTGCATTCAGCTTGTAAACAATTTGGTCTACTATAGAGGAGTATTGAAATAATTACTAACGGGAAGAGAGTGCGACGTGACGATCATTACTCTACGATGGAAACTTGCCCAAACTAATATTTATTGTTTCAAATCGAACCAAAGAGTAGACTTAGAAGTAAATAGCGCTCAATACATATGTGTCACGAGTATAATAGCAAGGCCAAACGGCCATGAGCGCGCTATGGCATTTACTATTGTATTCCAAATTAGCGGAACTTGTGTGAAAAACGGCGTTCATTACAGAGCCATTGTGAGAAAATTTCGCCTTTTGGTAATTCACACATCAATATTGAGTAGCCAAACAATTAGCACATGTCTCTGGTCAATGGGAGCATTTGAATACCTACCTATTTAAAATGTTGTAAAAACGAATCAACTCTATCATTGTTCAGTAATTTGAATTTAAAAACCTTTGAAGGCTTTGAACTTGAATTTCTGGTATTTAAAATTATTATTTTTGTATTAAAATCCTATATTTTGAACAGTAAAAACAAATATGTAAGCGAGAATAACAAGCAGTTGATATGTTAGTAGGTGGTAGCTTACTGTTTCGCAGCTCATAAGACTTCAAATGTTTGTATTCAAGCAAATTCCCGTGTTTTCAATGAAACTTCTGTAGTCGGCATGTTTCTTTGATTCTGTAGAAAACTTCTTGTTCAATAAATAAATCACTTTTTTACAATAAAAATATTCTCAATTGTACAGAGATACATATAATCAATCACCACTATTATCCCTAAGGGTTAGTCAGAGACTAGGCAAAAACACCGAAAATGCCATAGTTCGCGCTTCAATAAGCAATGACTGCACATGTGCTCAGCGTGACAGGTGGTGAGTCCGTCGCCGCTATAAGCCATTGGATGGTTGTGCAGTTCTAAGTCCATTAGTAGCCTTTACGACGCCCAAGGGAAGAGATGGCTTGGTAGTATTATTTTAAGGATCTGCTACTATACGACTTCTAAATTGTACATGGTTAGAATTCGAAATAAGGTTCTCAGGACTACACAATACAATACCCGTAAATTTCTATTTGTAACGCAAATACCTATATAAGTTGTGATTCATCCCGATCGTTAGTTGTTCCGAAATATAAAAATAGAAGTGATTTACAGGACGACGCATTATTATGGGCTGTTGTTTCCCGTTCGCTTGCTGACAAATTAATTCGCAATGGTCCTCAAAGCCGGATATATCAATATGGTATTGTTATCCACGGCGGCCGGGCGAGTATGCGGTACGTGCGCCGCGACTAGTGAGCGTACCATGGTTTTAGACCTTATCATAATAAAAATTAGGGTGGTAATTTATAACGATCTCAGGCCAAATACCGTTGACGTACAACACGGTACTTGGGGCCGCAATAACGCAATAAACGCTAGTTTTAATCAATGCTTTTAAACTGATTAAATTCAAACAATGCCTTCACTGAAAGCAGTGCAACTCTGACCGCAATAAATACTGTGTATTGTTCACAATGTCAATTACGCACATCGGTAGTCAATGCCAAAATAACGGGAATCAGTCTAACATTGACCCAAATACCTATTAATATGCTTCAGAAGGGCTTCCTTCTTTATCCGCTTACCGCGAGCTAACAACCTTATTGATTTCGCAACTTCTTCGAGCTCGTCTGGTAAATTAAACATAACATTATCAACATTGATATTTATCGGTGTAGATTTAATAATGATTTCAATAATAAAATCAATAAATTTATAGATTTTCTAGATTAGACCGTTGAATAAATCGATAACACATTTTCGCAAGAAAATTCAAAGATAAGATAAGCAAAAACGTATTATTTCTTGATTAAATACAAGGTAACGAGGTAAAATTGCAGTAAAAGTGCGTTGATAAACCGTTGACCTGCGTCGAATCTGGTTTCTATTGAACAGCAAAACGCGTTAAAAGTGCACAATGTGAAAGCTGCGGTGAGAGTGGGTTTGCTTCGTAACGAAATTCATTTAATATAGACGTTCTGTCGCCTATTCATTTAAGTTTATAGGCCGAATTAAAGCACGAGGGGCATATATTTGTAAGGATTTTCAGTGTTTTAATAAATGAACAATAACCTTATCGCTTAAATTTTATTGTGCGCAAATCACAAATGAAAAAAAAAATGCATTTCAATATCAATGTTATTCACCTACTTATTATAATGTCAGCAATATTTTCGTTTGGTATGTCATGTTGTGACGTGTCACAGGACACCACAATTGCACGGTTGGACACCTCACGTGGCTGGTGCACGCGCGCCGGCCGATCATATTACGTTTACCCGCAATTACTGAATTAATTGACGCAAAGCAGACAACACCATTCTTTACTATCTATGTATAATTGTAGAGCTGATGTAATTTTTTCATACAATCGTTAATTCGCATGTATATTAGACTGTACGGTACAGCAACGCTCGGATTATATTTTTCATTATTAAATAATGACCGGCTCCGGTTTATCAATATTTCGCGGGTTAATCCCATAGTGTTGATGTTTTTAGGTCTGCATGGTTTCCAAATTTTATCAAGTTTATATAAAAATTTGAAAGATGGGAGTTACAATCCTAAATTGTAAAAAAATAAAAAAGAAAATCGTTCGGCTATACATTCTCGATCGGACCATTCGCAATGTTTGTTGGTAAAAGAAAATGTATGTTGAGAAATATTTCGCTCACGTCTCGTTCGCGCTTGGCCAGCGGTAAATCTTCGAAATTATTAACTAAAAGCTGGCGTTGCTTCTTATGACGGATAGCAACTCAAAAGCAGCGCAAAGCATGGCCGATTATCGCCTAATTAAAGGTGAGTGAGAGTGATATTCGCGTATATACTTGTTTATAGCGTTGAAGGATTGATAACGAGTAATGTCAGGGCCAATTCGAGCGGATATAAACAAGTCACGGGCAGCCACTGGCCCAAAATATGCTCTGCGCATTAACGTAATGACTCGAGAACTTCCAAACGATGTATCGACTTCGACTTCATCGACTTTACAAATTAAGGTAACCTACAGTACTCCGAGGCCTGTTATATGATTTAAAATAGATTGAAGTGGTTATTGCTAATTCATGCATTTTGGAAATTGTATTTATATCAAATGTTTTGAATCTTTATTACATTAAATAGTAACGATATGGCTGTGTGAGTTCTCAAGAAGTTTAAAAATGGTCGTTGCATATTCGTAATTGTTTAATTTCAGGCGCGCTTAGTTGACATCTGAACACGTGCTGACATTTAACTTTCAAGTGGGGGGTGAGGTGAGGCCAATCAGTTTCATTTATGATACCGATAAAACGTCTAGCGAATACGTTCACGTGCATTTATACTTAGCCTGCCACAGGTAGAACTTCATTGACACGGCTAATTGAGTTTTTAATCTAGCATGTGCGATTATAACTTATTTTTCTTATATTGTGTTACTAATTAATTTGCTACTTTATAACTTTCGTTAGACAGTATTCTATTTATGCCAATTAATGTTTCGTGTCTTAATTTATAATAAGACTTATAAAAAGATTAATTTATTGAAGCGACGATTGTTATCGGAATATTAAAGCGTGTGAAAACGTCGAGTTTTGTTTCTTAATATCATTATTTATTTACATGCCTAAGCCAAATCTAACACGATATTTCGATACAATTACTATTGTACTTTTACTATCGTCACGAATCCAACACCAAAGTGCCAAACATGAGGTATATTTCCAATATGTCGCCATATTTAGGTCCGATTGTAATTTGTGCATTTTCATACACCTGGCACTTAACAAAAGATAAAATAAACTGCGCCTAAACTTATTCATAATCCAAACGGACGTCAGTATTCCTAATCAGCTTCCCAAAGGAGGAGTAGACTCTTTATTTAGTATGATATACACTATGATGATGTATGATACATACTCCTCGTTAATGATTGTAGGCTCAACTAAAAGGTTGACTTAAATTTCTAAATCTCATCTTTGCAGTACAAATGACAGACATGTAAACATTGACGCACCGTGTAATTTAAGTCATACAACTATTAATAAACTACTTATTACAGTAATAACGTCTAAGCTTTTACCGTGCGTAATTCAGTTCTATAAAGAACAAAGGTTTTAAAATTGCTCTCTGCAAATATTGGTCGTAAGAATATCAGTGGTTCTGAAACTGATTACGGTGTGAGAAGTAAATATTATTCATAGTTATCGCTGTGAGTGTACGAAGAATTCAGCCTTTTAAGCCGTGCAAACTGAGTCACAATTTTACGGTATTGTCATTCGTGCAAATACGTAAAAGCCTTAGTTTCGAGCACGCGGGTACCCTCGCCATGTAACATGAAGTTGACAACACCTCGTGACATATCACCAGAAAAAACTAATCCTATCTAAGGCCAGTAATTATTTACCATTGTTCATATAGAAGCTAATAATGGCGCGCACGCAACAGTTATTCTTATAATCGAGTGGGACAGCTTGATCAAATGAGTTAACGATTCCATTGTAGCGTTTATAAATGCACACTTAACGGCTTGTAATAATAATCTGAGTAATACCTAACTCTAGTTCCATTCGATTCGCAACTGGAAGTAAAGGTGTGTTCGTTTTCTTTGTAATGTCAGTTGCAAGGGGTGTATACACGCCGGGTCTATTCCCACGGTTCTCCCTTCTTGGCACTCACAATGTGTTCTGTATTTTCAATACGGAACTATTGGAGCTTGGAAATAAATAAATTATTATATGTAAAATAAATCTACATAAATTAAAGCAAACTCGCTTGCTTACTCAGGGTCGTTCTGTGATTTTTTTTGGTTGAAGAGGACACATTGTTACCTTCACCGACATGTTCTCAGGCTATAACCGTCCCACTGCTGGGCACAGGTCTTCCTCATGGAATAACACATGAGGAGTATGGGCTATAACACCACAACTCTGGTCCAATGCGGGTTGGTGGGTAGAGAGAAACGATTGTAATAGCGACTGGGACCAACGGCTTAGCTTGCCTTTCGAAGCACGGAGGAGCTCCAGAAGTTTTAGTCTGTACGAGGATGGGCCTCGTCCTGACCATGGCGATGGTAGCTTTGATTTCGATCGAAAGCCAAAGCGTACTAACCACTACGCCACCGAGGTCCTCAAACTTAAAAACATTTAATCCACATTTGGCTAGAGTCGTGCGTGATGATATGGCCTATGCTCCTATACGAGTATGTAACAAGGGCTGTGTGTGAAGCAATGGGACTCTAAAAGCTGGTGATACGGAACGTAAAAATATAATTTAACGTTGAAACGTCCCATAAACTACAATAAAAACAAACAACATAACGTACAAATCCCGACACGGACAGATGTTTATGTGATGAATACAAACATGTTCGAGTTATGAGTGTGCGATTGTTTGTATAATTATTTTTGTTACTTATACACTTATTGTCCATGTATTTTGTATATTCATTCGTCGCTTATACTGTTATAAGTTGCTCGATTTAAGCCTTCAAATATTTAAGGTCCGCTGACGCTTGTAATTGGACATTTTTGACATGGCTACCTACATTAAAGATTTTTCATGGTCTGGACTTTTAAAGGAACACAATAGATACATAAAATATTAATAAACATTACTTTTAACAACTTCCGACTACAGCGCATTAAACTGACCTAACATAATTTTTTTCGCAACTACCTACATTCCCTAACTACGTAATTACCTTATCGTATGTGATATGCTACAAAAATACAGGTTATTAAGAACTAGTTTAGCACCGGAACACTAACGAACTATTGAGAGAGCTAGCATTTTTGCAAGAGTGCTCCACCCACGCCGGCCATCTCAGGTAACTCACAACTGAACGTAAACATGGTTGATTTTAGAGAAGAATGCAGTTAAGTCACCCTGATGATGAACTGGTGTACGAATATACCAGAGGAAGGTACTAAATGGTCCCAAATGAGACCCTTTACGAAAATCTTACCGCCAAAATTTTAATAAAAATATAGATGTGCAATGCCTGTTTCAGTGTAATTACAGAAAATAGTTGTTAAAATTAAATAATCTATGCTAAATAGGGTGTGTTCCAAAACGGGTAAAATTTACCACCAGCAAAAATCACCCTTATCAGAGTAATTTTGGAGTAAATTCCATATATTTGGTGTTATTTAGATGTATTTTGGAACGGCCTAAAGAAAAATTTACTCTACTCAGAGTAGATTCACTCGTTTTGGAACGCAAATATATGTTTCGCATATATTTTTGCTCTATCATTATTATTTTCATGTTTTCTACCCTTGACTTGGAATAGAACTAAGTACCTACGGTTTATTAAAAATAGAACTTGTCTTGTGTTGTAACAGGCACCCTGTTACATAGGGACTAAACATCAGGCGATACGAGTGTTTACAGCTCTGCCTACTTTAGGAATATTTATTACACCTTAAGATTAGCTTGTGCATATTGCTACATCAATGTCTCGAATGTATTGGCGCTTTAGGAAGTCTACCACATGTGATCTACATTTATAAAAGGAAATTGCTGGCAAGTCTTAATTTTCTCTTATCCAACGCATTTGGCAAAAAAACGGGCAGCCCAATGAGTCGCTACTATGTGTAGAATACATGTGATTTCTATGAACCTCGCATTTGCCTGCAACTCCTACCATAGTGTCAACAACTTAGGTAAGTTTTGTTTGCTCAAAACCAAGTACAGTCCAGTTCAAAAATATGGATGCAATAGACAGGTTTCTTTAGTCTCTCAAAATGAGTCATTTACTGTCAAGCGTGCATACATATTCCTGTACTTCACTGTACTTAATATTAGTTTTTACTTATAACTGTAAATATTTGTTACATAAGAAACTATTATATATAAATACGTAACTCGAACCAATAAAAATTAAACTGTATCACCCCTAGATTATAGTTTCAAATTATTACTTATTTATTACAGCACGACTAACAGAAGCACGGTACCCGCAATCGTTTCGAGAACATAAATGAATAAATATTGATAACGCTATCTCAATTTGTTTTAATTCTATATTATGCTTGTTGTCAAGCCTAATCTGTCGCCTCTAACGAACACTGGCGGTTGCAAATACTAATACAATAAAGTAGGTATCGGCAAAACGAGTTCTCATGTTTTTCTTTGAAATAGCATCGCCATAAAATCGCAAATGTTGCCTCAATGCTTGTCTTCGAAAATATTAACATTATCATAGATGTTATAAAGGCCAATTGGTTATTTTATCATTTCATGACATTTTTTATTTATTTTCCGCCCAGAATGGTACACGTGTATAATTACAATACGTTAAACTCGATATATTTATCTATTACATCAACTTGATAAGATTATTAAAAAATGCTAAATCCAGATATTACAAACTAAATCGGTTATCAAAAAAGGTGTATCACCCGAATTTAAGTTAAACCTAGTATTATCTTATACCTACTTGTGCTTTGCAAACCTGTAGACTAGCTTTCCCTTTCCTTCATGGGTTTATTTCCTATACAACAGTATTGCAACAGTCTTTAAACTAACAAAGAAAAGAGTGGCTGAATTAAAACGAATCTCACGTCGCCACTATTTCTATATTGTATGCGATTTCTATTCCTTTCATTTGGCACGGAATATTCATTACAATTTAACTTTCTATAAGGTTTATTTACTGTTTGCGCCCGTTGTGTACGAAACTAAGAATCGTGTAACACACATAGGTCGACAAATCCTTAAATACCTTGATATATTCCCGATTACTTAGGAACAAAGATAAGAGACAGTAAACGTTAATAAGAGTAGAACAACAATTTCGAATTTAGAAAATTATATGAGGGTATTCAGAATTTAAAAGTAAAAAAGTATTGTACTGACCGTCTGCGTCAACCTCGTTGATCATATCTTGGAGTTCGGCTTCTGTGGGGTTCTGTCCTAAGGATCTCATGACGGTGCCGAGCTCTTTGGTCGTGATCGTGCCATCGCCGTCTTTGTCGAACAGTGAGAACGCCTCCTTGAATTCGGCGATCTGTTCTTCTGTCAGCTGATCCGCCTGGAACCCAACGATATCAAGTTTAAAAAAGGAACAACTCGATCTCAAAAAGCAATACTGGTTACTAGTACTAGCTGTCGAATTATAAGGTAAACGGATGGTTCATATACAGTGGTGGACTCAGGCCTTTCTAGCACCAAGGCAGCTGTGAAGAAAATTATTTTTCTAGTAAAAACTTTGAATACAAAACGTACGTTGGTGACGACCATTTTTGTAGAATATCGCGAGCAAAAGAGTGTCTCTGTCTGAACGCTGGCTTCATTGTAGGCGCTATCAGCCACAGATAAGATTACTCCACAGATTATATGTAATTAACGCTGTTTGGCCTTCCGCCGCGTCACACTGCGGTCTTTACAAGATACAGAATACTGCATTACAGTAAAATTATCGATTGATAATAAGCGATACTAAATGAATACTTGAAAAAATTTAACTTGACTTCAATTGTACCTATTCTGTGACACATCATAATAAATAAGATCTTATCAGAAAATAACACATTCAACTCAATCAAAAGTGTACATGTTGCTGTTTACAGGAAATTGGGTTCAACAATAGGGTGGTATTTACATGCATTTCAATCATTTAAAATAGTAATTTGACATTGAAAATAGCAATGGAATTCTTATCACATAACACATTCTTATCAGCATGGAACATTTGAAAGCAAGCCATGAGTCAGACTAGCTAGGTTATTTAAATAAGTATTGTACTTGTTGAATAGTTTATTTTATCACATTGGTAATATTTATACATAGGAAAATAGTATTATTATTATCAGTCTATAAATTATACCTAAAATAAACTACCTAAATAGTTATAATATTATTCACATTAGATTTTTTTATGATTATCATTTCCTTTCAGATAGGTAGTTGTAAATATTAAAAGCCCACCAAGATGAATCCTACCCAATCAAAAATTACATATGCTATTCATTTATTATAATTTAATTCTAATTTTGACTACTTTAAAATGGCTAATAATAAGGAATGTTCCTAATATTTTATCACACAAATATCTGCATGTACAGTGTCATAAATAGCTCATCACTTTAGTATGCTTATTATGTAAGATGAACCTAGAATGGGAGAATGACCAAGCGGTGGATTGAGTCACAATGGATCACAATTCACATTGTGATATGACAAGAAGTAAACTTTGAGCTGATGAGTGACAGGGGAGAGTGGAAGATGAGGACATGTACCAATCCCACCTAGAGTGGGAAAAAGGCAAGAAAATATTTTACATAGTATTGTCACATTTTTTTGACAGATTGTGTAATTTGCAATAGAATTTAAATAAACAAGGTACCTAACCTGTTGTTTACTTCTGAAATTGACTGTAATGGAATTCAACACTAGTCTCTGTGATGACAACATCTTGATACCGACATACAAACGATGCAGCTACAAGCTTGTGCAATAAATAACTTTTAATAAATATTGTTAGATTACCATTACATTAGCAACACAGTCAGCATTAGCAATACCACAGTTTTCAATCTGTAATATATCTTTAGGACCAAATTTTAAGCTGTGGGTAGGCTTAAAATAAATTTCTTTAAAAATTTATTCAACTTTCAAGGTGTATGGGTGTTTTAATAATCAGTAATAATGAATCAAAGGTTATGGTATGGCTGTGCCAAACCAGGAAAACATAAATTGTTTAGTTCGATAATTTAATAAAAAAAAGTTGTGATATGTAGCACACAATAAGCAATGAGATGGTTCTCATCGCTTATTGTTGGTAAATAATTTTAAAAACACAAAACAATGAAATTATAGAAAATGTTTACGAAATATTTAACTTAAAATCATAATTTTCATTATAAAATTTTCACACAACTCAAATTTATATAGTTATTTACGCTGAATGCTAATGAGGAAAAAAGCAAGTTATATTAAAATAAATGCCTCATTATCAACTACTGCAAAACACAGGAAGTAACAACATTGAAAAATTTAAATATGGGAATTTATATTAAATTATACTCAATTTAACTCCGATAGTAGTATTTAATTTAGACTAATCCGTATAGGATGAGTCTAAATTTTTTACACAGAATTTTTACATGAAGTATGGTTAATCAATAACACATTATTAGTTTAAAAGTATGCTTTTGCAATGCTCATTAAAAATAACACTGATATGTAGGTCTATAACATTTGCAAAATAGGTAACTTTTGACTTGAGAGTTAAAAATAATTTATATGAACTTTTATGATAATAATGTAAATAAGTCATTCACACTGTTTATTCTAGGTAGCCCAAGATTAACTTACAAACACTACTATTGAGGTATCAAATCTGACACACATAAATTCCAATTGAGTATGCTATCAAGAAGTTGTTCAATCATATCACCAAAGAAGGTAGTTAAAATATGACACTATTGGGTCAGTCTCATTTCACTAAAATAGTTATTCAAAGCATTGCATTCAATTCATTGTTAGTAATGTTATAATTTTTCTAACCTCAACTGGTGTAAGAATATCTGAAATTATTATGAAAATAAGAAACTCAAAACAATAAAAACCTATCTGTTAGCTAATTCACAATCAATTAATTATTGTCACAGCTGGTACAAATAACAGTTTTTTAAAATATTGTCAGTAAAAACAAAGCAAGTATGAACCATCAATTCTTTCATTGAGTGCAGCAGCAACATATCGTTGTGGGAAAAATCTAGTGAGTCGTGACCACCAAATAAGACTTCTTGGTCGACAGGATTGCCTTGAAAACAAAACACCTCGACATTCAGCGAACGGTTCGCACAGGGGTGCGAATGCGAACATTTGACATAACGACAACAGTCCATACGTAAATAGTCTGCGCTGGCTGGCTTGCTATAACATTCATCCACATGTTGGTCACCACTAAGATCAGCTCAAAACATGCTTTAACACCGGCAAAACAACGGGATCCAGTAAATGAATTGCGTATGAAAAATATCGGTTAGCGTGATGAGTCAACGGGCGTTTGACAGTTGCGCCGGGCCGATCGATCCGCCCGTCAACAGGGCGCGACGCTGCTGAGCCACACGGAATTTACAAAACCACTTGTTTCCTACATTCGCTAGCCGAGCGCCATTTTATATCGTCATCAACTGACCGGCTTCGACCTAAGTAACGTCATTTTCACCGGCACCACCTACGAAACTATGGCGACAGACGTTTCGCGACCCCCTTTTTCGCAATGTTCACGGTGAACTATATGCTCAACAGATTCCCAACATCCACTCCTTTCACCGAATCCTCTAGCATCCTCAGCTTTGACATTGCCGTTCCGCATTGCGGTAAAAAACGGCCATCACAATAATATAATGGAGGCCGTCATCACTATAAACACCGATACACCACATCCCCGAAATACGCCTAGAATACGATGGGGGCCGATCCCCCGATAGCACTCCCGGTAACTTTCAGCGAAAATAACACTCACCATTGTAGATTAACTTGGATTATCTGGAGCTACACTAAAAAAATCACAGACTACGCCGCAAAAGCGACCACACGGACCGACGGTTGAAACGATACTGCCGCCCTCTCTCGCGCGAGCGGCGGCGCCGAGAAACTCGCGACCGCGATTCGCCGAGCTCGCGAACGAACCGTTCCGAAACGTCCACAGTCCACTCGATTCACCGCAATTTCATATCCGTCCGGCGATTGTCGGAATCGTTTCGCACTGCGCTAGATGAGTTACGAGTTTTCAGACGCGATTCTCACGAGCGTCGAAGTCCATGTCTCGGGACGCACGGCACGGGATTACATTTAATCCGCAAAGGATAGTCGGTTTTATATCGGGAGGGTGCGGCGGCGTGGAGCGCGGGCCGGCGCGCGCCGATTGGCCGCCGCGCACCTGCAATGCGTCACTGCGGGAGCGGGCGCGTGGCGGCCGCCGGCGCCCGCCGCCGCAGCGCCGCAGCGCCCGCTCGCGCCGCCTGCGCCCGCTCACCCGGTGCCCTACTTCCGCGCCGCACTGCTGCCGGGCGCCGCCGCCGGCCGCGGCCGCCGCGCTAACGAGATCACCGAGCGCGCCCTGCCAGCAGCCGCTGTCGCCGCCGCCCGCCGGCACTTGCTCAGCGCCCACACCCACATTATAAACAATATCTAAACACCCCCGAATCGCACGTGCATTGCATTCCACTATCTGATAATAACGTCAACTTGTTTTCCAAGTTGTCCCCAATAACAGTTTCGGAATTCCGAATGTCTTATCTATATTTTGGTAACTTGGAAACTTTTTGGCATAAAAATGGTTTTGTTTTGAACGAATATCGTTAAAATTTCATAACAAATACTTAATCATCATTGGCATTAACGTTCGTGAGATGCCTTTGCGTTGATTGTAAGTAAACACGCAATACCGCCACCCACAAGGTGGCCAAACACTTCTGCGTAATTTGAACTCTATTGATACAAGAAATAAAAGCTTTGATCAAATCGCGTCTAGGACTTTCAAGGATATAGTTGACTGCATGAAAGGCATTTCGTTTTATATTGGAATTCCTAGCTCCTACGCAAAGATGTATTAAATATTAAAGATTCCAAAGCATAAAGTATGGAAGATACTTTATAGTCAGGGACAGAGACCCATAAACTTCGTACAAGAATGAAAAACACGATTTGTAGAATAATTTTATCTAGCTCGGTGTAAAATAGCAATACAACATTACATATATAAGAATGTTGTTGCTCACAATATTTATTCAGGAGTTCTACAAATACATAAATATCATACATATTTTCACGCCCGTTATTTATACATTCTTAAAGGTCTAGACCGAGGATTTATGTTTGTGTCCCAAAGTTGTTATGTTATGTTTATGTCCGAAAGTGACGAGAGACGAGCCCTTTGCCAGACCATGGAGCAATGTGTAAGGCCAGCGATATTCATACTAAGCTGACCTAAGTTTTTTACTTATTTAATTAATTAAAACACAGCGGTATTGAACCGACGATTGGCCGACGACCTTTTTACAAGTAGTCTTGTTTTTCTAACTCGACAATACTATGCTTTTTCGTTAGGTTTTACCTATTGAAGACAAAATATTGTGTAAATAATCATTATAATCTTATTTATTTACTATTTTTTTATTTTTTCAAATATTTTTATCTTTGGAAACCTTATATTTTAAAGTACAATATTCAAATTGGTTTGTATAATTTTAGGTTTCTCACATATTTTGAAAGGTATTTCGTTCGTGAGCTTCACACGAAAATTAAGTTATATTTTGATGTTTTATATTACTTGTTACAAACAACAGGACTCAGATATTTTGTTTTGTTGTCATCGTAACTATTGGGTCCTTACCTATGAAATTGGTGTTTTTATTCTGTCTTAGCAATTTGTCCGTAACTATTAAGTTTCAGAACATTCTTATAAAATAATTGCCACTTCTAAAAATAGACCATATATTTGAGATCGTATTATTTAATTTGATAATTTTTTGTAAGTTTAATTGTGTTAAAATTAGACACAAAGACAATTATTTTTAACTGCCTCCCGAATACATCATTTGATTTGCATTAACATAAAAACGATGAATAATTTTTATCAAGCGTGTTCACACACATATTGTTAAAGCTTGTCTAATGATACATGCCAAATATTATTATCTCTGGATTTGTCGTTATGAAGAAAACTGATAAAATGTTAGTATGGAAAATGCAGAATTTCCCAAAATCTCCATACAAAACACCAATTTCATAGGTAAGGACCTAATATCATAGCGTACTTGCGTACCTTACCTATTTCGTCCCCTTCTCCTTGGGGAAACACGGTAGAGGTGAAACACATACCTATGCGCCATAAAACTACACTGCTATTATGTTAATATTGGGAAGTAATTAATTGGGCAGCCATTTAATTATTTGGTCAGCAACAATAAGGCAGCCGAGAAATCATTTGGTCAGCAAACAAATATTTTGACCGCAATATTATTTGGGCGGCAAAATAATTCTCGATAAACAACAATACGTTTTCACATGACTATATAGGCGACTGCAGCCACTTGCCATCGTGGCCCCAATCGCGCTAATTATGAACGCATATACCACAACCAAATTTTAGTAGAAAAAGATGTGGCCCACACTCCATACTCTCGTCTCGTACTCTCGTGTCGCGCCTGTCGCCTCGTGGAGTGTGGATAAGCCATAACGTTTACGACTGTAATTTGAATTGAATACCGTTGTTCGTTGAGGAGCTCGGTGGCGTAGTGGTTAGTATGCTTTGGCTTTCGATTGAAAACAAAGCTACCTTCGCCATGGTCAGGCTGTGGATGGGTGACCAAAGCTTTGTGATCTCGAGCTGCTCCGTGCTTCGGAAGGCACGTTAAGCCGTTGGTCACTGTCGATTGCGACTGTTTCTACCCACCAACCCGCATTGGGCCAGCGTGTTACGGCCCATACTCTTCATGTGTTTCTCCATGAGGAAGGCCTGTGCCAGCAGGGGGACGTATATAAGCTGAGGACAACAACCGTCGTTCTTCGTGGTCGGGGCCCAGATCATCGGTGTCGATTTTGGCGGCAAAAAATATTGACGAACATAATTTTGTTTTTGTTATGAACGCACGGCAAATAATCACAAATGTGTCTGTTTTCTACATAAGAATGTGTTTTTATTAATTTTTTTTGTAAAAAAAAAACAACTGTATAAAACCACACAAATAATAATATGTTTCATTCAACCCACAAATATTTATTCAGATGTTTAAAACTAAAGTGCTGTTAATATTACTATTAAAATTATTATTAAAAACGTCACTTGCGTGCTCGACTATCAGTACGTAATAAAATCAATAGGGTTAGAATATATTATAAATATATTATGTACACTAAATTCGAAAATTGTTAACATGGCCTTCAGCTTTCGACTAAGATATAAATAATAATAAATATATAATAAACATTCTCAGACATTCCTATCAACTAATCCCATTTTAAGCAACTAAATGTTGCTTGTGTTACGGATACTAGATGACGGACTAATATATTTAATAGATAAATACATATAATTATTGAGAATATACATAATATAATACATAATTTATATAATGAACACCCAAGACTGGAGAATAAATGTCAACAAATGAGAACAAATGTCTGGAGAACAAATAATAATAGACTACCTAAAATCAGTGCCGTATTATCCATAAGGCACTTTAGGCCAGTGCCTAGGGGCCCACTATGACCAGGGGCCCTGCACTCCCGATTAAAAAATGAAAAAAAAACCATGCTTCTTAATCAGTACAATATGTACATTTTTATTTTTTTATGTTTATGTTAGTTTTCTATTAATTTCCTATTCTTTGTTTCATTTTTAAATGACTTCGATACTTCGTCCTGTAGATTGTGGCGAAAGTCTTTTCACTTGAAGGAAGGCGTATAACTTTGCAATGTGATGACTGAAGTCTGTTGTTAATGATTATGGTACCTTCATTCTATTTCGTAATATAGACAGTAAAAATTTCCAAATTGCGTTGTTGTGGTGTGAAAAAGAGGGGGCCCAAAACGAGCTGTGCCTAGGGGCCCCGAGATGGTTAATCCGGCCCTGCCTAAAATTATATAAGGAGAAAATATTAGGTCCTTACCTATGAAATTGGTGTTTTGTCTGGAGATTTTGGGGAATTCTGCATTTTCCATACTAACATTTTTTCAGTTTTCTTCACAACGACAAATCCAAAGATAATAATATTTGGCATCTATCATTAGACAAGCTTTAGTAATATGTGTAATATCACACTTCATAAAAATTATTTATCGTTTTTAAGTGAATGCAAATAAAATTATGTATTCGGGAGGCACTTAAAAAGAGTTGTCTCCGTGTCCAATTTTAACACAATTAAACTTACAACAAATTATCAAAAGAGCTCAAAAATATAGTCTATTTTTAGGCGAGGTAATTATTTTTTAGGAATACTCTGAATCTTAATAGTTACAGACAAAATACTAAGAGAGAAAAAAACACCAATTTCATAGGTAAGGACCCAATATTTCTATGTTAACACCTCTCCCTATCCCTTCGGGGATGCGGCGTGATGATAATATGTTATGTGATACTACTGGGGTGGGACTGACACTCACTTTTGATAACATAATTTTAATGAAGATATTATTAACAACATCTCACATTATCATTGCTCTTGAATCCCCGAAGGGGTAGGCAAAGGTGTTAACGTATTTTTTCCTTATAATAGGTCTTTACCTATGAAATAGCCGTTTTATTTCTCTCTTAGTATTTTATCTGTAACTATTAAGTTTCAGAGTATTCTTAAAAATAATCACCTCCTCCAAAAATAGACCATATTTTTGAGCTTTTAATTTGTTTTGATAATTTATTGTAAGTTTAATTGTGTTCACATTGGACACGGAAACAACTCTTTTTAAGTACCTCCCGAATTAGGTATACCAATTGATTTGCATTCACATAAAAACGATAAATAATTTTTATGAAGTGTGATATCATACATATTGCTAAAGCTTGTCTAATGATACATGTATACCAAATTTTATTATCTTTCGATTGGTCGTTGTGAAGAAAACTAAAAAAATTTAGTATGGAAAATGCAGAGTTCCTCAAAATGTCCATACAAAACGGCAATTTCATCGGTAACAACCTGTGGTAAAAACTTATTATTTATAGGTAGGTAGTCTATTATTATAGCATTGGTCAATGGATGAGGCAAGCAATATTTTAACCCCTTGGCGCTGCCCGCGAGCACCAGTGTTCGCACATAATAGATGTTTCTATTGTGTCTCGTTTTGTGCCCGTCGACTAGTTAATTTTATAGCGGTAATTGAACTGGCGACCTTGTACATGAGCACTGCTGTTTCACAATCAGCAACACTATGAGTAAGTAGGTAGGTATAGTAATATCGTAATAATGATGTTAAATTAAATTCTTATCAGGAAACTAAAAGTGTTTTATACCTAGATAAAATAAAATTACGTATTTATATATTATAATGGGTTCGCGATTGAACACATTATTTATGAAATAGATTTATGATAGGTATGGGTTATTGAGTACGTATTCTAATCATGATTTTGTTTTTTTAGGTAATATGAAATGAAATGATTTCTTTATTAAATCATTTAGGTAACAAGTAGTTAAACTTATGACGCTATATGCTTTATGAATTCTAATTGTCCCCAGGCAGGACACTTTCCTTTTCATGCTTATTGTACCTACTAGGGCTCCATTGCGTGTTCTTGGAAGCGCTGCTTATTAAGTAGGAGAAACATACCTATTTTCAAATAAGCCGTATTCCTTTTAATGAGCCGTGTGGTTGCGGCTCATTAAAAGAATACTACCAACCCATCTCTTCACTTGGGTGTCGTAAAAGGCGACTAATGTACTTAGAACTGTACAACCATCCAATAGCTTATAGCGGCGACGAGCTCACCAACCGTCACGCTGAGTGCAGTCACTGCTTGGTCAAGCGCGGATTATGGCAATGGACTGCTTTTGTGGTGCTTTTGCCTAGTCTCTGACTAACCCTTAGGGGATAATAGTCGTGATTATATTATGTATGTATGTAACATATCGAATTTGAGACCCGGAACAATAAAATTATAGTATATATATTAGGTAATGTACCTAATTTTTGTTTTTACTCGACCATTAAGTTTATTTGTTTTCCTAAGTACTTTCAAAATATTTTCCGTAACTAAAAATGTATTCCTTTGGTAAAAAAAGAAATGAAATAGCAGACGCCAAAAATTAGGAGGTAGGTTCTTCCGTCCTAAAAGTTAAGTTAAAACCAAAGAAAGACCTATTCTATTATTCAGTAGTATAACTGAGTAACTAGTCGAAGGTTAGTCAGTGTAACTGTCGTGGCTAATGTGATTAATTTAAGTAGTGCCGCTAATTACCGAGGGTGCGCCTCGCGTGTCGGCCTGTCTCTGGGGCGGCGCGGGCTGAACTTATACACTATACCACTACTTACGGGGACGGTCAAAGATATTGAGGAACTTATTTGACTTAGCGTCAAAATTCAAAAGACATCGACAGCAGTCCTAAGTCTGTCGGTAGATAGAATACATACATAGATACTGTTTATTGTTTATCGATAGATAGACGTGGACGGACGGCGCTGTGCAAGAGATTGGCGGACCGATTCCTGCTCTAGTCTGCTAATTTAGAACTATAAGGCCCAATTGCACGATCGAGAGTTAGCGCCTAACCCAGGGTTTGCCCATATATTTACTCCAGGGTTAGGTGCTAACTCTTAAAGCGCAATTGGGCTTAACAATAAATAACTGAATATAAATAAATATCTTCAGAGTTAGACATTCACCCCTATCTTCACCCCATTCACTCCTGCATTATATATTTATAATATTATGTATGTACTGAATAATTAATTATGTGTATTTATCTATTAAATATAAATGTCCGTCATCTAGTATCCATAACACAAGCAGCAATTTGTTGCTTAAAATGGGACTAGTTGATAGGTGTGAACGTATGAGGATATTTCTTTTTTATTAAAATAAGTGAAAGTCTTAAGGCTACATAAATCGGCGGTCTTATCGCTGGGCAGCGATATCTTTTAGACAATCTGACGATGGACATCTGGAAAGAGATATTTAAGCCGTTGCTGACTGTAAGCGACTCTATTGAATCTCCTAGTAGTCACCTGGTATGTGGAAACCTCATCTTCAATGTTCAGTCGCTTATGGTTTGTGTGTTACCAGGCAAAACATGTCAGATGAAAGTGCTAGCGTCAGACAGCGTAGCGAACTAATCCAGTTGATTCCGGCTCCGGTTATCCCGGCGCTGGCGCCGGACACCGGGCCCCTCCAGTCCATTTGGCCGGATTAGGCTGCTGACAGCGGTACGGGGTTAACGATTAATGTTGTCAAACTTATCGAACATGGGGATGATGGCCGACGATAATGGCTTGCGTAGTGTTTTAATTTGCTTGAGGTTGTTAACTGTAAAGAGGCTCAGATTGAACAGATTCTATTTATTTATTGTTATCTAACATCTGTCCTATCCTGTCCGAATTTTGGTTTGAGTTACAGAGTCGTTATGGATTTTCATTATATATAGTGCCCGTAGCGAGATGGCATGATATGGCTAACCTTTTCGAATTTATACTCCAAATTCCCAGTATGACGTATTTGTATTTACAGTCAGTGGCTTACAAACCATTATACGTACACACAACGAATGGCCTCATTCTATGTCCTCAGCTTATAGTCGTCCCACTATTTGAGATAGGTATTTCTCATGGAGAAACACATAAGGAGTATGGGCCATTACACCACCACGCTGGCCCGACAAGTGTTGAGCACGGAGGTATTCGAGATCACAAAGTTTTGGTTACCCATCCTCGGCCTGACCACGGCGAAGGTAGCTTTGTTTTCGATCAAAAGCAAAAGCCTAACCTAACCTAACTAACCACTAAGCCACCGAGCTCCTCGCTCATTCTATCTCCAACATTGGTGCATCCTATGTCTCCATAGTATAGATGGCAGAGGTGTATTACATACACACTTTACCATTATCTGAGTAGTTCCTACGTAATTGGGAAAGTCGTCGCCGGGCACAGACCAAATATCCAACAGCCAGGACAGAAGTTACATTTCCCCAAAAGAATCCCTGCAGCTCGAGCAATATGTATACTTAAGTCAGTTGTTGTCGTCAGGCGTGCGGTAGCGGCTCATTAAAAGAATACTACCAACCCATCTCTTCCATTGGGTGTCGTAGGCGACTAATGGACTTAGAACTGCACGACCATCCATAGCTTATAGCGGCGCCGGGCTCACCACCTGTCATGCTGAGCACATGTGCAGTCACTGCATGGTGAAGCGCGGACTATGGTAGTGAACTGCTTTTGCGGTGCTTCACTGCCTCCTCTGGAAAAAAGTAACATAGAACTTTCTCGTATGAATATATATTAACTAGCTGTTGCCCGCGACTTCGTCCGCGGTTACTGGTTTTTTAACAATCCCACGGCAACCCTTTAAGTTTCCTGAATAAAAAGTATCTAAGATGTTGACAGAGATATAAGGTATCACCATGCAAAATTTCATTGAAATCGTTCCAGCCATTTCGAAGATTAGCTCGTACAAACAGATTTTTTGTTTTTTCCCTCTTTTTACATCCCCCTACATTGAGTTTTAAGCATTTTTTTTTATGTACAGACATTCGACTTCTACAGTTTTATTATACAGTATAGATTAAAATTTCCAAAATATATTCAATTTACAGGCACAGGTTTTTTACAGTTTAATTATATGTATAGACGTCATGAGGAGCTCGGTGGCGTAGAGGTTCTTACGATTTGGCTGTCGATATTGAAAACAAGGCTACTTTCACCGTGGTCAGTCTTTGGATGGGTGACCAAAACTTTGGGATCTGAAGCTCTGTTTTGTGCGGTTCACGATAGAGGACTACAAATGGCGGCCATATCACCATGCAAAATTTCATTGAAATCGTTCCAGCCATTTCGGAGACAGAAACGAAACTTTAAAAATTTTTTTTTCGGTGTTTTCCCTTTTTACGTCCCCATGACATTTGACCTCTACAGTTTTATTATATATTGGGTCCTTACCTATGAAATTGGTGTTTTTTTTCTCTCTTAGTATTTTTTCTGTAACTATTAAGATTCAGAGTATTCTTAAAAAATAATTACCTCGTCTAAAAATAGACTATATTTTTGAGCTCTTTTGATTTGTTTTGATAATTTGTTGTAAGTTTAATTGTGTTAAAATTGGACACGGAGACAACTCGTTTTAAGTGCCTCCTGAATACATCATTTATTTGCATTCACTTAAAAACGATAAAAAAAAATTATGAAGTGTGATATTACACATATTACTAAAGCTTGTCTAATGATAGATGCCAAATATTATTATCTTTGGATTTGTCGTTGTGAAGAAAACTGAAAAAATTTTAGTATGGAATATGCACAATTCCCCAAAATCTCCATACAAAACACTAATTTCATAGGTAAGGACTTAATATATAGATTAGCTCAATAATTGAGAGCGTATGTGCAACACCGCTCTGTAACAATAACACATGCTCTGAACTAGACGTGGGTAGAAAGCTTACAATGAACAATTTTCGTAGGATAACTTAGTTTTTGAAAAGGGTCCAATCAAATTTCCTTTGCTGTTCTGACAGGAACTATACTTACAAGGTCCAAGGTTCAACGTTTAGGTTATGTGCTTCCAATAAAAAATCTAAGGTAAGTAAATTTAAGGTGGATAACAACATTATAAGCGATCTCTATGTTTCACCATTTTAGGTATATGAATATAAATAAAAAAAGAACTAATTATTAAATAAATTATTAAAAAGTCCTGAGAAAAAAGTATGCATTTAAAATTGGACAACGCTTATAGTCAAAATTTGCATACTACAACCTAAAATAATTCAACAATGTTGTGCAAATATGATAACAATGTCAAATAAATTATAGAATTATTCTGTTACTCACAATATTAATGTTAAAAATGGAAATAAAATGTCACATTAAAAATTAATAAAAGTAATAGTAATTACTCGTCATAAATCAAGTAAACATAATCTAGCTTTACATAATTTCATTTTATCATAATTTATATCAAATATTGCATATATGAGGATCTGTATAAAATTCATTAATGGAATAACAACATTTATCAAATAAATAATTTAGTCATAACTCTTTTAAATCTATATGTACATTAATCTTTTAATTCGGAAGCTAATCTATTATATAATATATTACATCGTGGAGTGGTAAGCCTGGTCAGTGATCTTACTGTAAAATCAAGATCTTCTAGGTTCGAGTCCCGGTGGTTCTAGATTATGTGTAAAGATTTTTGTTTTTTGTTTGTAGGAAGAGTCTAGGAGGAATTTGTCAGCGTAGTGGTTAGTAAGCTTTAGCTTACGATCGAAAACAAAGCTAGCTTCGCCATGGTCAGGCCGTGGAATGTGGATGTGTGACCAAAACTTTATGATCTCGAACTCCTCCGTGCTTCGGAAGTCATGATACACCATACTACTCATGTGCTTTTCTAGGAAGGCTTGTGCCCATCAAAGGGAAGTATGTGGGTGACGTCGGTTGACCCAAAAAGTCCAGCTTCTCACAAAACATAATAAGACGAATTTATACCTGACTAGCTGTTTCGTGCCCACGACTTCGTGCGCGGTTACTATAGTTTTTTAACTATCCCACGGGTACCCTTTAATTTTCTCTCAAAGTCTCAGCCCGATCGGCTTAAAATTGACAAAGTTTCATACAAACTTTCATCCCCTATTTTATCCAATTGGGGGTTGAATTTATCAAAATCCTTTCTTAGTGGATGCCTACGTCATAACACTACCTGCATGCCAAATTTCAGCCCGATCCGTCCAGTGGTTTAGGCTGTGCGTTGATAGATCACAATGTCAGTCAGTCACCTTTGAGTTATATATATATTATATATTTAGATTACTAACTCCCCTGTTATTTAAAAACACCCTGTTGTATTTACGTTTCCGCGTTACTTAGGAACGGTCAAAGAGGTGCATTTCAGGAGCGGTTGCATGACTTATAGCGGCTGATTACACAGAGAATGTAATTCGTTACCGGCTGCTAGTGTTGTGGTGCTGGCGAGGGAATCGACTACATATTTATATGTTTTTTCAGATATAATGCCTCTAGCTTTTATTAGAATAAATGAATGGTCTTCAGCTTTTTCAATATCGTTTATTCAATTTAGATGCGTCATTGCACATGCTTATGAACGTCAAAAGCAGTTTACAAATTTTCGTGAAAGTGATAAACTACGCCATCCGTTCACAAAACTACCAGGAGGCCTTGTTCTGAGAAGAACGGGCAAGAAACTCAGCAAGTTTCTATACTCCCTTTACATTGTTTTTCTTTTTTTTTAAAATGTCATAAACTACAACGTCATTGAAGTTTTAGAAGAAAAAATAAATAAATATCTGTGTAATAAATTCTGCAGTTTACCACATTTTTCCTTACAAATGCAAGTAGTCTAAAATATTACATTAATAAAATAAAATAAAATAAAATTAAGAAATTGCTTTTTGAAATTGAAATTGAAAAAATTATGCATAGCAATGAGCTTAGAAAACGTTTTACAAATTTCTTGAAAGAGAATGTATATGCCATCAATTACAAAACTGTCGCAAGACCTGAGAAGAACGGGTAAGAAAATCTGCAAGATTTTTACCCTCTTTTGTCATGATGTCATGACTATACATCAGCCTATTTATGTCCAGTGCTGGACATAGGCCTTTTTTATTACCATCACCTCTTACCTATAGTATAATTTATATACTTTACTAGCTGTTGCCCGCGACTTCGTGCGCGGTTACACCTTCATTATCTATTCCGTGGCGGTTACTATGGTTTTATAACTATACCACGGGAAGTGTTTAATTTTTCCGTAATAAAAAACATCTAAGATGTTGACCAGGGATATAAGGTCACCATGCAAAATTTAATTGAAATCGGTCCAGCCATTTCGGAGATTAGCCCGTACAAACAGACGAACAGACAGAGAAACAAAAAAGATTTTTTTTTTGTATTTTCCCTCTTTTTACATCTCCCTGACTTGATTTTAAGATTTTTTTTCTATGTACAGACATTTGATCTCAACAGTTTTTTGTTATTGTTTTAAACGCTGGACTAGAGCTGGTGAAATGTCTGTTGGTTTGTGGGACGCCCTTCTTCTACTGTTTAATGTTGAAAGGTAACACGAAAAATTTATAAATAGTTAATTACCTTTCCCTTCGTGGTCAAGTGGTCTGTATACCGATCTCTAGGTGTCACAATCTCGAGAGGTTTTGGGTTCGATCCCCGGTGGCTTTCAGGCATTTGTTCTCCAGTCTTGGATGTTTATATATATTTATTTATATTCAGGATAGTTATATGAATTAATCTATTAAATATATTTAACCATCATCTAGTGTCCGTAACAAAAGCAGCATTAGTTGCTTAAAATGGGGCTAGTTGATAGGTGTGAATTTTTGAAGCTATTTATTTATTTTATTTATTTTTATTTATTTTATACCTTCAAGAGTAACTAGCCAAATCAGCCGGAGGTAACCCCGTCCCTACTCCACAAATAGCTCCTACCGCGGCTCGGAATGCAAACTAGCGGTATAATTGCATGGGCAGCGTCCGCTGAATATTAATTATTTTCGCATTTAATTAGCTCCGATAAGGGAAATGGGAGTTCAGCGAAATAACTTTCATATAATGAAGGAACAATTACTCTGACTGGTTTACAGTAAACGGTAAAAACGTTTTCAAGGAGATCTGGTTTTATCGTGAGTCATATTTCGCGAAGATTTCTTACCACCTTCGTGGCTACCAACTTGCCAATAACCTTACAATACAACGCCTGTAGAGTTAGGGTATGCGAAGAATGATACCCTAAACCTTGTTGTTCATTAAGTTGAACATCAGCACACGTATGTCCTCTTATTAAACATGGGTGCTTTGAAAAAGCGGAACAACCTTGGGAGCCTGTGCATGCATTATTCAGGTTGCATTGACACCCTGCAACTCTATTAGGGTGTTACCAGACCAATCGACCAATCGTCGATGAAAGGCATTGATCAACGTCGATCGAAGTCGTTCCTAGCTTAAATTGATCGATGAATACCGTTCGACTCACCAATCGATCTATTCAATCGGTCGACATTGATCGATAGGTCTGGTAGCGTTAAATGATCAACGGATACTGTTCGACTAATCAATCGATCGACGACAACCCCGTTGTATTCAGATGAGGACGCGTTGGTGTTGGCCAGTAGGTACTCGTACGATGTTACTCGTACCTATGAGAGTAAAGAGTCTATGTGCGGCCGTTTTTCAAAGCCTAACCTCATTTATCTTGCTTTAATGTAAGGGTTAAATACCTTAACATTTTTCATATTATGTACATATTATTATTAGGTCCTTACCTATGAAATTGGTGTTTTGTATGGAGATTTTGGGGATGTCTGCATTTTACATACTAACATTTTAACAGTTTTCTTCACAACGACAAATCCAGAGATAATAATATTTGGCATCTATCATTAATAAAAATTATTCATCGTTTTTATGTAAATGCAAATCAAATGATGTATTCGGGAGGCAGTTAAAAATAATTGTCTTTGTGTCTAATTTTAACACAATTAAACTTACAAAAAATTATCAAATTAAATAATACGAGCTCAAATATATGGTCTATTTTTAGAAGAGGCAATTAAGAATGTTCTGAAACTTAATAGTTACGGACAAATTGCTAAGACAGAATAAAAACACCAATTTCAAAGGTAAGGATCCAATATATGGCTGCAAATAGGTACCAATATCCCCAAAGTATATCGCTAGTTAGAGAATTTTAGTAGGTCCACGATACACGAGTTATACGATCCACTTTACCCCGAGAGTGTCAGTTTTATGTCAAAGGCAACTATAACGTAATCTTGGAGCGTTTTATGAGCCTTGGGAGAAAAATGCTCTGAACTCTTGATCAATTATATTATTAACTGGAATTATAAACTGAGATGACGATGTTGAGGGTGACACTATTATCGCAGTTAATTGTAAGTTTTTAAGCTATTGCATAGCTTCTATCGCGGGCCTTGAGCGCGGGGACCGAATCCAGAAATTCCGTAACGAAAAAACCTCACGCTCCCCACTCCGATGCGCAAGGAGGTGTGGCTTGAAGGCCGTGCATCGTCTAACGTCGTTTCAGTTCGGCAGTCTTCGACACGGCGTTGTGTGCGTGAATGTGAATGAACAAAGTGCATTTATTATTAATGAAGAAAGTCACCAAAAAAAATAATGAAAGAAAATGAGTGAGTACTCTATATACATACATTTTATTATTATCACAAATGCAGTATTATTTTGAATTGAAAATATAATACTGCTATAAAGATAACCTAAACTTTTGATATTAAAATGAGCGATATTAAAAGTAGCCCTCTTTTATACACACAAACACACACACGCGTATAGTTTAAATTCTAAATTTAGATTCTCAATATGTATATATATATATATATATATATAAATAAATTCATTCTTCATTATGTATATAACAGAAACCATCAAACCAAGCACGTGTACTATTCAGTACCTTTCAAAATTATTATTGCATAAGTTGATACAAAATGCTATGCAATAGCTTTACCGCGGCAGTCCCCGAGTGCCACACGTCTTTTTTAATTCTTTGACTGCAATACACAATATTCTTCTGGGAAGCGTTATTTTAATTTTTTTACATCCACCCGCATGGCACCCGTTCCCATATATATCCCGTATATCGGGATAAAAGGTAGCCCATGTCCTTTCACAGGTCTTTGTCATTTCACCCACAATTTCAGTTAAATTGGTTCAGTAGTTTTGACGTGAAAGCGAGAGAGACAGAGTTACTTTCACATTTATAATATTAGTATGGAAATATGGATTATGACCTAACTTAACGTGTATGGAGTACGTGTACTCTAAGCGTGTATTTTGGATGTATGATAATAGTACAATATGATATAAGTGCCGTAAGTTTAAAATTACAGCCGAGGCGATATTGCTAGCCCGAGCAGTAGGTGAGGGCTGTACGCGCTGGGGTACATATAAGTTGGTTCGCGAGCGAATGAGTGGCGAGCTCCGTGCGACGCGCTGCGCGGGCGTGTTCGCGGGCGTTCAGAGAGCGACTGACTGGGCCCCGCGCCGGAAAGAAGCGCGCTGCGTAGGTGCGCGCGCAAGTAACGGTTTTTCGACTTTATGTTTTCGAGCCATCATCAACATTTTCCCCCTTAGTGTCGAATCCACGACACTCACCGAACAACAATGCTACGCGAGTCACTGGTCGCTTCAACACTCCGGCTTTTGTCCTGACGTCTACAACCCTAACCCTATCATCTTTGCCTGGGTAAACCGTCTCGACAATACCCTTTGGCCAATGATTCCGGGGAGACGCGGGATCGACTATTACCACTAGATCCCCTACTTGCAATTGTGCGCCCTCTCGTTGCCATCGCTGCCGTGCTACAAGCGTGGGTAAATACTCTTTGAGCCATCGGCTCCAAAAAAGATCGGCGAGTCGCTGAGCAGTGCGCCACTGTTTGCGCAGATGCAGATCTTGTTCGATGAAGGCGCCAGGTTGGGGTAGATTCGATGAAGATCCAATCAAAAAATGATTCGGCGTCAGTGCTTCCTCACCGTGTGGGTCTACCGACACGTGTGTAAGTGGGCGACTGTTGATCATGTTTTCAATCTCAGCTAGAAGTGTAATGAGCACTTCCTCTTTTGGAGCTCTCTCCTTAAGTACTGCTTTAAGGGCCGTCTTTACGCTTCGGATGAGCCGCTCCCACGCTCCTCCCATATGAGGGCTAGCTGGGGGTATAAAGTGCCAATCAACACCCTTGTTGACGGCCTGCTGAAAAACTTCCTCCTTGTTCAGCTCCTGGAACGCTGTCCTCAGCTCTTTGTCCGCTCCTCGCATGTTCGTGCCGTTATCGGAGTATATGGACTTAGGCCAACCTCTGCGCGCTGCCATCCTGCGTAGTGCCATTATCAATGCGTCAGCAGTAAGTGAGGACACAAGCTCCACATGGACTGCTCGCACGGTCAGGCAAGTAAAGAGCACGCCGTATCTGAGAGGTCGACTTCGTCCAACTGTGATCTCTATAGGACCGAAAAGGTCTACTCCGCAGATCGTGAACGGCCTCTGATGATGCGTCAGCCTGGCTTCGGGTAAATCGCCAAGTCGAGCTGGATTTGGGCTAGCTCTTCGTATGCGGCAGACGTAGCATCGAGCAGCAACGGTGCGAACAGTAGGGCGCAACCGGATCAACCAGTACTTCTGGCGCAGCTCGTTCACCACCAGCTCGTTGCACGCGTGTCCTGCTCGGATGTGATAGGCCTTCACTATGAGCCTCGCTATCTCGTGCTGTCCATCCAATATGATGGGAGACTTAACTTCGTCGCTCACATCCTTTGCGGCGCCTATACGACCGCCGACCCTCAGCAATCCGTCGGTGTCCAGGAATGGGGTAAGTGCGCGCAGTCGGCTATCGCTTCTCAGCTGCTTTCCTTGCTTGATTAGATCTATTTCCTCTTGAAAGCTTTGAGCCTGCGCGTAGAGTAGCAATAGCTTTTCCCCCTTATGCATCAACTCGTCATTCAATGCGGTCAAGCTACTCTTCTTACATTTTTCGGTAAATAATAAAACATTTGCAGTAGCTCGCTGTAAGCGCAACCAGCTGGAAAATCGACTCGGATCGGGCACAGGTAATGTTTTATTATTATTATTCTGTTCATGTACAACATTAACTTTTTCTAATATTTCCTCATCTATTTTTTCTGTTTCAGGTTGCTGCGGCCAGGATGCAGGATCGTCGTGAAGAAATTGAGGACCGGTGAACCACATGCTGTCGCTGCTCAACTCGCAATCGGTATTCTTCGTAGCCAGGTCAGCGACATTCAAGCCTGATGGAACGTATCGCCATTCGCTTATCTTGCTCAGCTCATCAATTTCTCCAAGCCTGTTAGCGATAAAAACTTTGTAGTTACGACTTTCATTTCTAATCCAGTGCAACACTACCGTAGAATCCGTCCAGTAGTACGTATCAGTTGGCTTCAATCGGTGTTCCTTCTTAATCCCGTCCGCCAAGCGGCATGCTAACAGCGCGCCTTGCAGCTCCAGTTTAGGTATCGTCGTAGCTTTAGACGGCGGCGTGACTCGGCTCTTGCTTGCTATAAACGACGTCACGTAACTCTTATCACTTCTTTTGCGCCAGTATGCCACGGCGGCGTAGGCTTGCGGTGACGCATCGCAAAATACGTGCAACTCTAGCTCCGTCTCGCTCGCACTTGTAGCGGAGGTCGCGGCGTTCGAGTGAGAAGGCATCGTAGCTGCGGCTACGTCGTCGTAGTCGCTCGTAGCATTCGCGTTCTCCCGACGGTTGCTCGCGGAGAAGTACCACCGCGGAATGCGCAGCTGGTCAACCTTTTGCAGTTGAACTATCCATTCGCGGAAATCGTCAAACAAATTGGAAATAATTTGTTCGTCCCATTTTATATTTAACTTCCAGGTTTGTTGTGTTATTATTTTACCTTTAATTGTAAGGGGACCTAAAAACCCGTGAATATCAAAAATCGACATTACTATACTCAGTACCTCGCGCTTAGTAGGTATTCTTGTGAAATTCAAAATATCGATAGGTATGCGTTTTAAAGAAATATCGAAGGCTAACTCGTCAGAAATAGGATACCACAACAAACCTAGTGTACGTTCCGGAGAATTACTCATCATGTTTTTTCCCATACTGTCGTTGAGATCTTCCTTAGGGATGTCCTCAAGTATACCAGGAACATTGCTCATCCAATTACGCATATGGAAACCGCCTTCTTCGTGAATGAACGATACCTGCTTGACCATGTTCACTGCGTCGTCAAAAACCGGAATACTATCAATGTAATCGTCCATGTACTGACAGGTCTGGATGGCGTGAACAGCAGTAGGCATTGTATCCTGGAACCTGGATGCGTTCTTGGTTTGGTTTACGTACTGTGCAACAAATGGTGAACAATTTGCTCCGAAAATTAGAGACGTCATAGCATACTCACGAACAGGTTGACCATCCCTGCCTTTCCATAAAAATCTCAACGCGTGCTGGTCAGCTTCTCTAATTTTGATGCACAAAAACATATCTTTTATGTCCCCAACGATTGCAATTGGGTGCTCTCGGAATCGAAACATAATTCCATAAATGGAATTCAACAAATCGGGACCTTGGAGCAAAAAATCATTTAACGAATGACCTTGTGACCTTGCTGCGGCGTCAAAGACTAGTCGCAGTTTTCTTTTGTTCGGGTTGTCTACTCCGAAGTGGGGTAAATACCAAATTCGTTCCCCTGTCTCCCCATCATCTAAGGCCCTAGCGTAATTATTTGAAAACAAATGATCGATGCGGTCTTGATAACGGGACGCGTAGGTATTGTTGGCATGCATTTTTCGAATTAATGAATTTAATCTGTTACGCGCGTTTCTATATGAGTCAGGTAAGACATCGACATTAGGTCTCCAAGGGAGACCTACGGTCCAATGACCTTCGCGGAATTCACACGTGTTATCAATAGTTTCAATAGCGAGTAAATCATCCTTATTTTTACGCGGGTTATTAGAAATACCTATTGATTCTAAAGAAAAATAACCTCGGACCAATTCGTGTAATTTAAGTAAATCTTGTTCACATCTAGTCGCGTTATCGTGTTTACATAAACAAAAACAATTAAAGGAATCGATATTATCGTTATCAACATCGTAGGTATTGACCGTACGATTCAAAAACTCGCTCTGCGTAAGCTGCGCCGCGCACATCGTCGGCGCGTCGAGCACAGTATCACTAGTGGGCAGCGGTGCTGCGTTAACGCTTGCGGGCCGCGCGTGGGGCGCGGGTTCAGCTCCGCTGCCGGACCGCGCGATAGTACAGTCGCGGGTATAAATGTCGCGCGGTACACAACAATGAGTGCTGAAGCGATCAGAATAAAAACTTCCTACCTTATCTGTAGGCCCGTGTACACACCATCCTAAGGGGGTTTTTGTGATGAATGGCTCACCTGATTTCCCTTGAACACACATAAGAGGACACATTAGATCGTAGTTATCTTGCCCGATCAACAACATAGGTTGGGCACCGCAATTACATAGGTTGATATCATGACTATTTACATTTTCATAATTACATAAATCAACATTAGACAAACACTGAGTAGGTAAATTAAGATCATCAATCTTTCGAGCACGTAAATTAAATAGTTCGTTATAACAGTTCACTATGTCGAAATTGACAAGTTCAGATAGACATACCAACTCCCCGGAAGCCCATGCGCTGCTAGCGCGCATGGTAACAGGCTGACCGCGAAGTCCAATCTCGTCTGCGAGACGAGAGGCGATCAGGGTGACGGTCGAACCGTCATCCAATAGCGCGTGCGAGTGTACTTTACCTTTGGGGCCGATAAGAGTAACAGGGACCACTTTTAAGAGGACTTTAGGGACTTTGGGGGCACTTTTACACAGGAACGCGGTAGTATTCACGGTCTCACTGTCAGCTTCTTCTTCCGGCGTCTGCGGCGCCGGCGGCCGGTCGGGCTTCGACCAGTGCAGCAGGCGATGGTGCGGGAGTCCGCACCCGTCGGCGTCGCACACGGGGGCTGCGCAGGAGGACTTGTCGGCGTGTTGCGGCTGGAGACATCTGTAGCACAGTTTTTGTGCTCTTGCGAAACGCCAGCGATCTCTGCGTAAGGCGCGTTTAAATTTGTAGCATTTTGCTAGCGAGTGTGAGGCCGTCTTACAAAATCGGCATTTTTCGGAGTTACGGTCGTTGTTGGTGAATAGTACTACGTTATCTCTGTTTTCAGTATGATATTTTCTTCGATGTTCATCTTGTTTATTGCGTCTGTATTCTGTAGGTTGATTATGGGTGAAACTAATTCCAGCGTGAGCTACTTTCTGTGCTTCTAGGTATAGAAAGTCTGACAATCGTTCCAGCTTCGGCTTTTCACTCGTGTCGCTGTAGGTATAGGTGTAGTCCGCCCACTTGGTAATCAGTAGAGTAGGTAACTTTGACACGATGATAGACACGAGTTCGGGGCTGCATAGGTACTCACGCTGTTTGATTGCACTTGCGGCGGTAACGTAATTTTTGATTTTAGTTGCGAATTTAATTATTTCTTTTTGGTAATCTGTAGGTAATGGCGGGATTTTCTTTACTTGCGCCATTATGCGGTTCATGATGATCTCCGATCGACCAAAACTCAACTCTAGCGTGTCCATGATGTCGTTCGGTGCAGCGGATGCCATGAGCAGTGACGACACAGCTTCTTTCGCATCTCCGCGTAGGCATCTGCGAAGCCGCCACATGTTTTCAACATCACTGAACTTACATAGGCTTGTTGACTCGTCGTATGCCCTTTTAAATTGCAGCCATTCGAGCGGATCTCCGAAGTACACTGGC
Source organism: Parapoynx stratiotata (assembly GCA_910589355.1). Lineage (NCBI taxonomy): Eukaryota > Metazoa > Arthropoda > Insecta > Lepidoptera > Crambidae > Parapoynx > Parapoynx stratiotata. The sequence goes on along the minus strand of OU342468.1, from coordinate 640,869 downwards.
AAATCCTTTGACGTTGCTAATCTCGCAAGCAACTGGTTATCGTGGAATTTTGACACAGAAATATTTATTGTTTCTTGCAGCGCTGTTGCTAGGTCGCGGATATCGGAGCGCGGTTGAGGCGCGGCGGCGTCGGGAGTTGCATGATCGAGCCAGTCTTCCACTTTTTCTTTGGATGACACTTCTGACCTCCTAGACGACTTCCTAGTTCTTCCACTTTCTGAGCCTAATTCAGCTAAATCAGCTTCCAATTGCTGATCTATCAGTAATCTTTCGATTTCTGCTTTTTTCTTTGCAGCTACAGCGGCGGCCGCAGTTTCGGCCTCGATGGCCTGCAGCTCGATTTCAGCCTTTTTGCGAGCCGCTTCTAACTCGAGTCGCCGGCGCTCCGCCGAAGACGAGGTGCGGGTGGCGTGACTCCTCCCGCTCTTATCATCACACGTCATCAGATTTTTCATTGGCGGCTCGGATTTAACCTCTAAATTCTTCTTGTCCATTTCATCAGCGTCTGTCTTGAGCTCGAGGTCCCTCTGCGCCGCGAGGCGAGTTTTCAAAAGGTAGGGAGTGCGAGCCAGAGACATCGTTGTTCCTTTTCAAAGATCCGGCAGATGGACCAGAATGTACGCGCTGGGGTACATATAAGTTGGTTCGCGAGCGAATGAGTGGCGAGCTCCGTGCGACGCGCTGCGCGGGCGTGTTCGCGGGCGTTCAGAGAGCGCTAGCGACACGAAAAAAGTATCGATACTTTATGGTATCGAGTAGGTTTCTTTTCGATACCGATACTTTTGTACTCGATACTTTGTATTCGATACTTTTACTTAACAAGTACTTTTGACAGATATCGTATCGAATAAATTACTTTTTTTTTATTTATTCATTTCATAATTTATGGCAACATTAGCAACGCCATCTTGTTTAATCTTGCTGAAGCTTTCATTCATAGAGTTAGTTCCGTTGCCGGTAGGTTGCCGGATTCACATTTCACTTGTTTAATTAGTCTATTATAGTCTATATGGACTATAATAGACTTTTATTAGTCTTTTATTATACTTTTATAATAGTTTTTTATTAGTAGCTGTATGGGCTTAGATCCCTTTGCCTAACCTCACGGAAAAGTTATACAAAAAAAACTCTGGTTCATTCGTTCGTTGAGTCTCTCTAATCTGTGCGTTGTTGTTAACTGACAGTTGGTTGTTATATGGTTGTTATTTATAACATTTTGATATTTATCGATTTTCTTGCGTTATTGATAAATGATAATTGACTTATTGATATTTCAACCTATTCAGAACAGCACTCACAATTATTCTGTGTTTGTATCGGAATTTGAATCATTGCCGCCTTCAATGTAAAGAATGCCGCCTACCAAGAGTGACGTTTGGCAGTATTTCGTCAAGATTAACAAAGACGAAGTGAAATGTAAGATTTGTTTCAAAACCTTAAAATCGTCAGGGAATACGTCAAACATGAATAAACATTTAAAGAAACACCCTAATTCTGATGCCTCAAGGTAATTTTTTTTAATGATTATATGGTCCTTATTTATATAACCTAAAATTTGTTTTGTAGTAATTTAATAGGCGCACGAAACTGATTATTTTATATATTCTTTTTAGTGTAAAAGGAGATAAAAAACAAACGACGATGTCGACGATTCAGAAAATGTTAGAACTGTCGAATTTACCGAGTCGTGATGACGAACCTCAACCATCAACAAGTACATCGAAAGCACCTGAATCAGGTACATTGCTAACAACTCCTTCACCATCTGATGTCGAGAGAATTCCAATAGTAATCAGTGGTGATGGTGAGTTAGAAGAAACCTATGCACCACTTCCAAAAAAAAGGCAACTTTCAATTATACAATCAATGGAACGAAAATACTCTTATTTGGATGGAGGAAAAGATTATTTGAAACTCTGCAAATGTTTGCTTTATTTTATTTGCGTCGATAAAAGACCGTTTGACATTGTGAAAGGGCGTGGGTTTAAAAAATTGATGCATCAAGCGTGTCCATCATTTAAAATTCCTCATGTAGATACCCTTAAAGCACAATTCGAACACTTTCATAGTGTAATGCGTTTGAAAGTAGAAAATATATTTGACAATGTAGATCACGTGGCATTAACCTGCGATATTTGGAGTGAGATGATGACTGTTACCAGTTATTTAGGGGTTACTGCTCATTATTTGCAAGAAGACAAACTGGTGTCACGTTGCATAGCTACCGTTGCACTGGATCAGCGTCATACTGGTGATTTTATCGCTGAAAAATTAAAAGAAATTTGTGCAGGTATACACATCAGTTTGGATAAAATAACTGCAGTAGTTACAGACAATGGCTCGAACATGATAGCCGGCATAGCAAATTTTCTAGAAAAGAACAAACATTTACCTTGCTTTGCTCATACAATTAATCTAATCGCTGAATCTGCCATGTCAGTCAATGATTTAGGAGCATTAGTAAGCAAGGTACGAGACATTGTAAAATTTTTCAAGAGCAGTGTAATCCTCAGTGACTCTTTACGTCAAAAGCAAACTGGGTCTCAACCTCTCAAACTGATTTTAGACGTGAAGACTCGGTGGAATTCCGTCTATTATATGCTACAGAGATACATTGAATTAGCACCAATAGTTCATCAAATTTTGATGTTAAATACAAAAGCACCACCCACACCATCGGCTGTAGAAATGCAAAATATTAAAACATTGATTTGTATTTTGAAACCGCTGGAGTATGTAACCAAAGAGTTATCAGGTGAACAGTATGTAACCATTAGTAAAATAATTCCGATGGTGAACTGTTTGAAGACGCAGATCAATAATATACCTATGGCTGTAGGTGATGGTGATGGTCCCCATGGAAGGGTAATAGATACAGTAAAAAAAGAAATCCTAAAACAGATAGAACGCCGATTCGGACATATTGAAGATAATTATTTGATTGCAATGTCATGTTTGCTAGATCCGAGATTCAAGAATATCCATTTTCAGGACGCTAAAGCTTGTGCAAAGGCAATTTCTTTACTGAGAAGATATATAACAACGTCTCCTAGTGTTATCGGCAGCGATCATGATGACAGCGATTCCTCTCTTGAAACAACTTACGATTTTTGGAGTCACCACAAGAAATTAGCTCACACGAAAAAGCGAAGTAAAACCAGTTCTTCATCACAGTTTGAAAATAAGGATGAAATAAGCCATTATTTATCTACACAGGTTTCGCCACTTTCTTTGGATCCTCTGAAACAATGGGAAGACATGAAAGTTGTTTTCCCAAAATTATATAAATTGGCACGAGGATTTTTATCGATTCCTGCGACTTCAGTGCCCTCAGAAAGATTGTTTTCGAAAGCTGGAAGTACAATTACTAAAACCCGTAACCGCCTATCGCCAAAAAGGCTCGACGAACTTCTTTTCTTGAGTGATTGTAGCGAGGAGGAATGGGATTTATAATATTTTAGATTAAAAAATTGTGGCTTTACTTACAGGTTGTTTTTATTTATCTTATAATTATATGTACTATTTGTTATTTTTTCATTTTCTCTTACTGTATGAAGGTACAGTACAGACGATACTTATTGACTAACATTGACAAACTAACGTATGGCGTAGCGCGTAGGCCCTGCCTGAGAAAAGAACTCGATACTTTGAGGTATCGATACTTTTGTGTCGATTCTTTTACGAGTACGATACTTTTTTATCGATACTACTCATGAGTACAGTATCGATACTTTCTATTCAATACCGTGTCCCTAAGAGCGACTGACTGGGCCCCGCGCCGGAAAGAAGCGCGCTGCGTAGGTGCGCGCGCAAGTAACGGTTTTTCGACTTTATGTTTTCGAGCCATCATCAACAAGGGCTATAAAAAGGCAGAGGCTGTAATTATCATACGACGTTTTATAACACATTTGCGAGGAAATAAATAAAACTCAGACATTCTTCAACTAATAAATCTTTAATCACTTGTTAATTAAATTAAAGAATTAAATGTTTATTTATTATATTTAATCTCCCAAAGGTAATTTTATTAAGAAAATTTTGACTAACTTTCTGACATAAAAACTCTTTGCTAAGATTTAAAAAAGTATCGTTAGTTTTTAGACGGAACATCATAAACTATGCGTTTTACTTTACATTAACGCACAAGTACGTAATGGGATAGATTATGATATTGAAATTAGTGATATAAAAGACCCTTTATGAGCAAATTTGTTATAAACCTCTTTATTTGCTTTGCTTTATTTGCTTTTATCGCTCCTCGATCACTTAAACTTAATAACACCATTGATTGAGTAATTTTGTACTCTACTTTAACTTAGTAAGTAAGTTTACTTTAACAATGTTATTGATCTCTATTTAATTATTTCGTAGTTTATTGACAACTTTGTTTATTTTTTTATCATAGAACGTCCTAACAAATGACTCCATCTTACCTACCTGAAAACAAGAATGGGGTCCAGAAGCAAGGGTAGTTTATGTGATAGGGGACATGCGTCAGCCACTTAGCCCATTTATCCTTTTCTAAATATATTATGTTTATGTGTTCTGTGCCTTTTTCTGTAAAATTCTCCCTATAAGGCAAAGGGAACTGAGCCCTCAACAGCTGTATCTATCGTAGTTATGTCTTCAGTAATTTACATTGAAATGCTAGTGTAATGCATTTCAATGCATCTTGGGAGAGTTAGGCGTCAAACGATCGCTGGCAGACGCTGTGGTGTTACTTTGACGAGTTGGATTACCACGATAAAAATCTCATCGTTGTTCGCACCAATAAACGCTTAATAATCCTCCGTATTCCTCATATTGACACTTATTACAAAAAACTACACTGATTTTATAAAACAGTATTACAATGACTGAAATAAAAATCACGTTCGCCATAGTTGAATGGCGCCAAAACCCCCGTTCTGTGCCTTTTTTTATTGTTTGTCTGATTGTTTTATATTCTGTGGTCAATAAATGTTTTTCTTGTTCTTCTATCTTTTTTTGTAACTGGAGGTTAGGCTCCATCGTATGTATCCAATTTGTTTTTTATTTTACCATTATATTGGGTCCTTACCTATGAAATTGGTGTTTTTATTCTGTCTTAGCAATTTGTCCGTAACTATTAAGTTTCAGAAAATTCTTATAAAATAATTGCCTCTTCTAAAAATAGACCATATATTTGAGCTCGTATTATTTAATTTGATATTTTTTTGTAAGTTTAATTGTGTTAAAATTAGACACAAAGACAATTATTTTTAACTGCCTCCCGAATACAACATTTGATTTGCAGTAACATAAAAACGATGAATAATTTTTATCAAGCGTGTTCACACATTGCTAAAGCTTGTCTAATGATACATGCCAAATATTATTATCTGAATGTTAGTATGTAAAATGCAGACATCCCAAAAATCTCCATACAAAACACCAATTTCATAGGCGAGGACCTAATATACACGAATCCAGTCTACAGTTGACATCAATATTAAATCTCCAGCCCAATAAATTCTAGGCTAGAAAAACATGGTAACATCCAGACTACAATTCCACATCAAAGTGAAAGCACATTTTATTCGGCAAAGGATGTTTCCCTCGGCAGGCCGTATACATATAAAACAACTTCATGTACAGCTGTATATTCGTTGTTGAGTGTAGTTTTATCCTTATTTACGTCGCTACGTCGAGTTACGTGTATATTGCAGTACTTGGAACTGAAAATAGCGTAGAAAGCAGTTACGTATGGATTTTTGAAAACAAGGTCCTTGAAGATGTATGCTTTAGAAAAGGTAACGGTAAGTTTATTAACTATTATAATAATATACAAGTAAGTAAATGAATGAAGTGAATGTATTTTTTTTAAATAAAAAGCACAGCAATTGACTCAATACCACCTGATGGTACTGCTTACCATCAGGAGAGTCCATTTTGTCAGCAACTTATGGGCAGCAAGTATTCTTAAATTGGTCTGCAAAATAACTGTTTGGGCAGCAACTCAAATGTTTTGTCTGATTCCAAATCTATACATATAATAAAACTGTAGAAGTCGAATGTCTGTACATAGAAAAACAAGCTTATAAAACCAAGGATGTAAAAAGAGGGAAAATCCCAAAAAAAAAATATTTTTAATGTTTTGTGCCTCTGTTTGTTCGTCTGTTTGTCTGTTTGTACGGGCTAATCTTCGCAATTGCTGGACCGATTTCAATAAAATTTTGCATGGTGATACCTTATATCAACATCAAGTCAACATCTTAGAATTTTATTCCGGAAAATTAAAGGGTTCCCGTGGAATAATTAAGAAACCATAGTAACCGCGGACGATGTCGCGGGCAACAGCTTGTTGTGTAATGTATGTCATAAAAAAAAACCCTTAACCTAATACCTATCAGAAAACTTTTTTAGGTCCCTGTTTACATAAAAAAATATGTTGTTTAGCACTAAATAGGGTATTTTGAAGTCATTATGTTTAACATTGTTTAGTCTTGCTTAATAATTAAATATCTTTTATGAATAAGGGGGATAATGTTTGTCATATCACCAAACACAAGGTCAGCGTTAGAATGCAGCGCAGCCGCGTGATCCAGCCCGTTGTCTGATGTAGGAGCGCGGTGGGGTCCTTATTTTATTATCGCCTTCCTTCCTCCCCCACCCCCAGCTCCCACCCGTGATGTAACCGAAGTATTACCAGCTACATGCAGAAGGTTGCTAGTTCCAACGCATACGTAACCACTCGTTAGAGTTTATTGTCAGGGAGAACTGGCCAGTGTGAATTTTAATGATTATGCAGCAAATAAATGGCACAGAATTGGTGTCTTGTTAGAAAAGAAGAAAAAAAGAAAAATATATTTATTTCCATAAAATTGTGAAACTAAGGTTGAAACAAAAGAACTTACGCTTAGTGATCATAAAAAAAGCCCCACAACAGCATGGAATGGGAGACCCAATTCAGCATTACGCAGAACAAAATGTTCTGACGCTGATTTTCAATAGGCACCCGTAAGGTCTGACAGAGGATGCCAACTGCTATATAGTACATACGATAGAAATATATACAAATACATAGAATAGATTTTAATTATAATATGATAATGGAAAAATAAAAATAAATAAACACAAATATGTATAATGCTGTTACATTAGTTATACACTGTTATTTAGAGAAAACAGACTGTAAAATAATAAACAAGAGTAAAGCAACTGTAAAATTGTTGCTTAACTCTAGTCTCTTTTAATAGATAAGTTTTTTGCAAAAGAGCACAGTTCCGGAGTTCCGGTTGTAGATGTATTCTCTACAACAGAACCCAATTATTTGATAAGGAAGATCCCGTTGCTATGCACCGGACGTAGTCCATCCATCCATCAGCCCAGAGACTTCCACTGCTGGACATAGGCGTCGCCCGTATCCGGACGTAGTGCATAATAGTAGTCTAAGTAACTGTCACTTATTATAGGTTATTAAAACACGTATCACGCGAGTGTTTAAATACCGAGTTATGTGCAGTTACATACACTACTTTATATACACTCATTATTTAAAGATATAAATATATTTTTTTAATTTTATTTATTGTTGGCTGTCTGGAAAACATTTGCCATCGTTTTGTGCGTTTCTAAGAAAAATAAGTGTTGCATAATAAGACCAACCTGTTGCATAATGATCATTATGTAACAGTTTCCATTTTTAAATTTTCCTTTTTATCATCTGTGTTAAAAAGTCATTATGAGTTCGAGTCAGAGTTTATAGTTCGAAAATTATAGCATGAATGTAGATAAAGATTATTATGCCGGTTTCAGGAGACTTCCACATTTTGTATTCCAATTTCTCTCTTCTTAGAAACTGTAGATGCGACTCGACATCGTTACACGTTACAATTTAATTTTTTACTAAAATGCTGCTGGCAGACTGGATGAATTTTCCTACCTTTCTAATTTACCGCACCTACCAAATAACTTACAAACACCACACTCTCCGTATGTTTCCCATCCCATGTTCAGGGGCTATTAACTTTTAATTAACTTCGCGGGATACTACGGAATATAAATGTCTTGTTTACATTGCCTCCTGTGCTCCGAGCGAAGGTTCGAGCTTCAGCAAACATCTGATTTCACACAGGCCAATTAAAGGGAAAGTGCGGGGGTTTTATTTGTTTGAAGTAAGGGTACCTGGTACATTATCTACGCTGGTACAGTCGGGGAAATTGGTGGTCGACCAGTACAGTTTTTTTGGGAAGCATTATTAAAAAAAAGTAAGACAGTAATTTTAAAAGTTTATGTCATGCAAAATAGACCAATTAAAGATGTTTCATTTAAATCATAAATTACTACTTTGAATATTTTTTATACTGACGACCTCCGTGGCCGAGTTATCTGTACGCTGGTCTCGAGGCGTCGCCATCTCGAGAGGGTCTAGGTTCGATCCCCGGTGGGGGCAAATGTTTGGGTTATGAATTTTCAGGCATTTGTTCTACAGTCTTGGATATTTATATGTATTTATCTATTAAACATAATATTGGGTCCTTACCTATGAAATTGGTGTTTTTATTCTGTCTTAGTATTTTGTCTGTAACTATTAAGTTTACTAAAAATAATTACCTCTTCTAAAAATAGACTATATTTTTGAGCTCTTTTGATTTGGTTTTGATAATTTGTTGTAAGTTTAATTGTGTTAAAATTGGACACGGAGAAAACTCTTTTTAAGTGCCTCCCGAATACATCATTTTATTTGCATTCACTTAAAAACGATAAATAATTTTTATGAAGTGTGATATTACTAAAGCTTGTCTAATGATACATGCCAAATATTATTATCTCTGGATTTGTCTTTGTGAAGAAAACTGATAAAATGTTAGTATGGAAAATGCAGAATTCCCCAAAATCTCCATACAAAATACCAATTTCATAGGTAAGGACCTAATATTTATCCGTCATCTAGTGTCTGTAACACAAGCAGCATTAGTTGCTTAAAATGGGGCTAGTTGAAAGGTGTGAATGTTTGAAGATATTATTTATATTTATTTATTTATTACTTTTTAAAATAATGCTTCCAAAAAAACTCTACTGGTTGACCGCCAACTTCCCCGACTGTACCTGCGATAACGCCATCTATTGTGTTGGGAGCGCTTGGTAGTGGTTCGATAGTAACCTTGTAATTTTATCAACGGTGCTGTCGATGAAACAAAGGAATTAGGCGACAACTTTGTGATCTCGAGTTCCGCCGAGGATCGGATTATCGTTGCACCCTTCATGAGAACTCTGTCAGGAGCCATTGAACCTGTTTTCCTTCCGATGTTTACTGCAGCACCTGTGTATATTTTTGTCGGACTAGAAAAATACTTTTTACGCAGGAATCCCTGAGAGGAGGATCCCTGTCAGCCAAGTCTAGATGGCTCCAAACTCCATATTCGTTTGATCTGAACACGACGTGTAATCTAGTTAGCCGATAATTTGAGTAAATATAGCGCGCTAAGTCAGCCTCGCACGTTCTACGGGCTTCGCGCCGCCACTCGAGCGGCACACGCTTACTCTATTATGTTGACTTTACATCTTTAAATTGTTTTACAACTCTGCCGTTACGAAGATCAGGGTCCGGGGAAGAATTTTATGTAAGGGCAAGATCTCACGACACCAAGTTGGTGGACCATCCGATTGTATTGTTTTGGATATTGTATATTTGTACAGTAATTTTTTATAACACATTTGCTCGTAAAGGGTCTCTTATTTCACCAAATTCAATATTATAATCTATCACATTACATACTTGTGCGATAATGTAAAGTAAAACGCACAGCTTATGATGTTCCATCTAAAAACGAACGATATTTTTTTAAATCTTAGCAAAGAGTTTTTATGTCAGAAAGGTAGTCAACATTTTCTTAATAAAATTACCTTTAGGAGATGAAATGTAATAAATAAACATTTTATTCTTTATTTCATTTATTTTGACAACTAATTACAACCATGGATCGGTAACATATGTACAAAAATATTAATTTACTTTATTAGTAACACTGGCTGTTATTTGTTCCTTTGCCAAATTTTTATAACCGCTTTAACAAATGATTAAAGATATATTAGTATAAGAATTTCTGAGTTTTATTTATTTCTTCGCAAATATGTCATAAAACTTCGCATGACATACATAATCATTAAACCGCACGTTTGATAATTACAGCCTCTGCCTTCTTATAGCCCTCACCTACGGCTCGGGATAGCAATATCGCCTCTGCTGTAATTTTCAACTTACCGCACTTATATCATAATGTACTAATCCTTATATTTTACTTTACGACATCGTTTGTTAAAAACAGAAGGTACAGTTGACTCCAAAAATATGTAACCACTTTTGACAGTAAATTACTCTTATTAGAACGAAATAAACATTTTCACCTCTAAAATGTGTATTCATATTTTTGTACTGGACTCTACTACTCGAGGTCTTGGGTAATAGATGACAGATTCAACTCTATCCTTAACCGCAGTTCGTCCTCAGCCTATATACGTCCCCCTGCTGGGCACAATCTTTCCATAACGAAAATAACACGTGGTGTTAGAAACGATTGCAATAGCGACCGGAACCAACAGCTTAACGTGTGTTCCGAAGCACAAATGAGTTCGATATCACACAGTTTTGGTCACCCAGCCATGGTGAAGGTAGCTTAGTTTTTGATGTCATAAGCCACTACGCCACTAAACCACTACGCCACCGAGCTAAGCTCAGCTTAGAGCTTGACCACTGTACATAAGATTTATAGAAACTTAATAGTGCTAGGGCCGGGAACCGGCTTCTTGCACGAATGTAATAAGATAATGCTTATTTTATTTGCTCAAAGTGATACAATAGGTGTCGGTCATCACTTACTGCGACCTAAGTTACAATTTAGATATTTTTCATAATATTTGTCTCGTATAATATCATTCACGTTATTTCTCATCACAATTAAGTATCTGTTTACAAACACCAATTCTTTGTTCTGCAATTATTTTAGAATATTATGTTAACGCAGGTATTACAGCTGTAGTCAAAAACTGCAGGTAATACCGAGGTATTTAATATTATGTATTTAATATTATTGCAGTTTTATGCGATAACAGGCATGTTGTATTTAAAAATTCAAACGTTTATGAAAGATCGATTAACCGTTTAAACGGTGATCACTCTCCATCAGGTGAACCGTCTGCTCGTTTGACTCCTCTCATATACCCTATAAATAGTACTACATGCTTGAATTGCATAAAACTTTAATAATATTACTTACCTCGGTAAAACCTGCAGATTTTTGAATACCGCGGTTATACCTTCGTTTACGTAAACTACTTTTGAATGCGTTGTTGTTCACTTACCTTATTGCAACATTGTTGATAATAATTGTGTAGCTCGCAGCGAGTATTTTTAGTACCTAATTCTTTTCAGCCTCACGTTGTTCCTTAATTCACTGAAAGAACTTGTATTCGAGGACAATTGTCAGAATCTTCCCTTTGAATCTTTTAGATGAGATTTCATTTTCGATTTAAGGTTAGTTCTATTGTGAAGTTCTGTCATTTCATTTCGCTTTATCTCTGGATCTCGTTGTCACTCCACAGAGAGCGTTCTTTTAAGAAAAATGTCCCATACTTTACTAAACTTAACTTAATGCTTACCTACTTTTTATGTTTAGGTTTACTTACACCCAGTTGCAGAAACGAACTTTAAAATTAAATGTCAGCATTTTCTCTAATGCTCCGTTAAATTTATTTATTGAAGTGTCAAAAGAACACCTTAGCGTAGTTCTACGTTGCACAAAACGACATTAGCACCCTGTCAATGCTAAAGAGACATTAGCTAGAACTGTTTTGCGTGACAACCTTAACTTTAATGAACTTTAAAGTTTTAATGTCTCATTACCAAATGTCGTCCTTAAAAAATCTTTGTGCAACTGACCGTTAATTTGTCAACGGATCGTGTTCTACGGCGGCAATTTAAGCCTTGGTTGCTATTACAACTGCCTACAGTGACTACTGTCTTCTCTAACTCAGGCCAGCGTTATGGTGTTATGACCTATGTTTGTTTCTCTCACTTAGGTAGGTCTGTATATCTTAGATAGGTAGATTCCACCGCTGAACAGCCGGTGGAATGTATATGCAAATGATGAAGGCAAAAAAGAATTATTTCAGAACGCCATATTTCTTTTACTTACTTTCTTCAACCTCAATCACCCGACACTGCACACTACCAAGACTTGTTGAACGCCTCAACATAATTAAGTTTATTGTAAAACCATCACAATAGGTTTAATGAAAAGTTAAGCTGTGGTACCCTAAAATATTGTATGAAAAGCAGTGTTGCTCTTGACATTAAATGTTTTTCACCTGACCTGTTTTTGTTTTGTCTTCGAGGGTTTATTAGCCGGGGCCATTGCCCAGATTATCAAACCGGCAGTATAGATCAAGAATATAGTGATTTTGAATATGCTTGGCGCAGGGCTGAAGTAGATCGTAGCTGGCGAACGCCAGTGGCTGGCGCGGCGCCACCGCGCGCTGCCAACGCCTGCCATTGTCTCTACAATGGCTTGGCACCGCACCGGCATGCAGATGCCTTTTTAACTCCACAATTATTTATTTCAAATTCTATAAAAGCAAAGCCTTGAGCTTTAACTTAAGCTGCCAACTGACGTAATTTATGGCGCTGATACTATTGCACTAGATGCGGTAGCTAATGGGTGGGCTGCGTTTTGCGGTCGATTCTAAAGTCAAATCGTATTATACTCAACTGGACTCACTGATACAGATATGGATAAAAACATAAAAATGTATAGTTTTGGTTGTAGATTTTTTTTACTTACCTAAAGTAGGTAAATTAAATACCTTTTTGATCACATAGCTTATGAGTAATAAGTTAGTATTCGAATTCACGGTGTGTTCAAAATGATTGTATAATGAATCCGAGCAGTCATACCTAGAGTAATGGCTGTCTAGATGTATGGAACTCCATGTACATACATCTAGACAGCCATTCCAACTCCACACATGTCTATTTTTATAAATAACTAGACATCTTAAATTCTTCTGACGTTATACTTTGTTGAACCTTCATATTACTTTATGATTGTATATTCTTTTTCATGATGTATTTCTCGTTTGTCTGTCTACCTTCAAAACAGGCTCATGTTTGTTACACAAACAGTGATTGTATCATTCCATCACAGCGCTCGTCTGACAGCCTCCTCTGTTATGTAATGGGCATACACTTAGGCACCTACAATTAGCCTTGTTTAGTTAACGCCTCAAATGCCAGCATGCTAATAACTGTGAGGACCTCTGGGCGCTTGCCAATAGACACTTGTTCTATGTATTAACGGTTTATCACATCTAACGCGCTGTGTTCATGTTATTACAACTATGATCGATGTTGCGTCCATAATAAACGTAAAATTGGCGTAAGGATAATACTGAACGCGCTAAAATTTTAATTAGAGTCGAAATTTTGTAAAACTTCTTTAATTTTTTTGCTTGCATACTACATCTACACTAACACTACTCTTCTTGTTAAAGTGACGTTGTAAAGTGACATGTCCAAATCATGCGAATTTAATAATGGCTCCTTATTTATTCTGTCCTCGTCACGACCGCGTGTAAAGAATAATATGTTGTCATATACCTAGTAGATATGTAGCTATGTTATACTAGTAATGACGGGCGCTCTAATAACACAACATTTTCCCAAAAGTTTGGAACTTCCCCCACTCGCCGCAGAAACCCGAAACTCTTTATACTTCGTCCGCCCTTCGAGAACATAATTCTGGATCAGCTATGCTACGCATGTTCTTCAACTTTCTTTCGGTTAGAATTGATTAGGGTAAGTATTTGCGATGACAACAAGTACAAGACAGATTAACGCTAAATAATATTATGGATGTTTATTCACTACTTTATACGAAAAAATGTGTATTTGACTTAAATTGTGCATAAGCACCGCGTGCGTTTATAGCGTGTCGCTATTTTCAGAGTCTGAGATTCAACTAACACCCAGTTGCAGAAACGAACTTTAAAATTTAACGTCGGCATTATCCCTAATGTCCATTAAATTTATTTATTGAAGTGTCAAAAGAACACCTTAGCGTAGTTTTTACGTTGCACAAAACGACATTAGCACCCTATCAATGCTAAAGAGACATTAGCTAGAACTATTTTGTGTTCCAATTTTAAATTTAATGAACTTTAAAGTTTTAATGTCTCATTAACAAATGTCGTCTTTAAAAAATCTTTGTGCAACTGAGTGTAAGACTGTTAGAATCAGATTCTACTCGAAGGACCAAAATTGCCAATTCAATGTTTTTTTGCCAAATTAAATTGTAAATTTGGGAAACGTAGTTTGTGAAGTAATGATTTGCGTAATGTTTCTTGGCCAAATGATAGATAGATAAAAATTTTTATTGCAACTAATAAAAACACAGAAATATAGGAAAGAAAAAAAATACAATGCAACACAGGCGGCCTTATAGCTAATAGCAATACCTTCCAGGCAACCTTTGGGCAGAGAGAGAATTAAACTCTCATTTAACTCTCCCTATTGTCTTAGATGTGTTAATAGTGTCATTACAAGTTATATTAAAGGACACAGCAGGATTTATGTTATATGCAGCAGACACCATTTCAGGGGTATTACTGACTAACTCCTCATATAAACTTTGGTTTTGCATGGTTGTCCAATTTAATTTTTCCATTTCCAAACTATTTATTTGGCTATTTGCCTCTTGTAAACATTGTTCCAACTCAGTGATGCGTCTGAGGGCCTGCTCGTACTCACCACTGCATTGGTCGAACTGGTCTATAACGAATTGTAGTTTACCCCTTTCCTCCGTGACTAAAACTAGTTGTTGATACAACTCTGCCATTTCTTTCTTGAGTTTACTATTATTGGTCAATGTGTCCAAAAGTTCCTTCTCACTGTCCTCCCGTTCCTGCAGTAATTGGTTGACCAACTCCTTCGAGGCCTTCAATTCTTGTAAGACCTCATGGGTCTCCTCTTGGCGAGATAAGGCCTTGCGAGTCATCATGATTCCACAAGTTACACAGGACAGAGAAACCGGAAAAGGAAAAAGAAAAATCTGATTTTAGTACTTGAAAATAGAAGTCTTAGTTAAAAACACCTATCAATGTGTTTGTTTTATTATTGCGTACTGATTGTCTAGTGTTTAAAGTAGGTGTATGTCTGGGGCTATGCGGTCACCGTCAACTTAACTTCCACAATATGTCAAGTAAAG
Source organism: Parapoynx stratiotata (assembly GCA_910589355.1). Classification (NCBI taxonomy): domain Eukaryota; kingdom Metazoa; phylum Arthropoda; class Insecta; order Lepidoptera; family Crambidae; genus Parapoynx; species Parapoynx stratiotata. The sequence continues at coordinate 625,648 of OU342468.1, read as the reverse complement.
AGAGATTGACTCAAGCCCATATAATTTGAGGATGGACGTATCTCACTTTAGTGAGTTTTGTACTGAATTGTGGATTTGTTGGTAGTGTAGTCAATTAATAATTAAAGTAATTAACTAGAATAAGATACCAACAAACATTAAAATGACCGAAATTACAAACTGATTTGTACGACAATGACAGGTAGATTTGATTTGAAAAAATTGGGTCGTTGGAATACGAATTTATGTTTTATGGCAAAGTTATTCCAGCTAACACTTAACAATAGTTACAAAATATTTATAAAAACAATACTCCCCTGGTTATGTTGTAGCAGAAAAACAGAAATCTCAATAACAACAATCAGTTGACAGGAGGCCGGCCGCTCACGAATATTGACACTGTGATTTCAAGTAAAATACACTTTGCACCGTGCCACAAACGATTTTACAGATTATTTATGACTTTTCACATAAAATTATTCACTTTAAAACATAATAATAGATCAAAATATAATTAATTTTATAAATTAAATCAGCAGCTGTGTTTTCGACATCTAGCTGTCAGTGTTGCCAGAGTTGCCAGAAGGGTGTAATATACATACATATATAAGGTGCATAAATAAACTACTATATGGTTTTTTTGGCGGCATTCAACTATGGCGGACGTGATTTTTATTTCGATGATTATAATATTGTACGGAGTGGATATTGTTACGTAAAATCAGTGTAGTTTTGTGTAATAAGTGTCTGTGATGATGTGCAATATGGAGGATTATCGAAATAAACGTCAAGTGGTGTGAAAAGTGATGAGTTTTTTATCGTGGTAATCCACCTCATCCAAGTAGCACCACAGTGTCTGCCATCGATCGTTTGACGCCAAACTCTCCCAAGATGCATTGAAATGCATTACACTAGCATTTCAATGCAAACTACTGAAGATATATATATATATATATATACTGCAGACATGGCTGTATGGGCTTCGTTCCCTTTGCCTTCCCTATGGGAGAATTTTACAAAAAAAAAAATAAACTACTATATATAAATTACATAATATATTATATACATATACATAAATAAAATTACATACTATATCATAAATGCTTAAAACCAGTTTAAATATTTCATTTAGCAATATATTCTTACATTAAAAGCAACACAGAAAAGTCGAAAACAGTAATGTGCGAATGATGATACTCCTTTCACAATTACGAGTATTTTTCTTTTTTAAATCAAATCGAGGCGTGATGGTCCGTGTGTAGATGGTGTAAAAATTTACAATACGTATAAAAAAACGCATTAAAAATTAAATTTTATCGATATTAAACTTTACAACATTATTTTTCTTTTCTAACAACCTTAATAAAGTATGTGTGATATGTAGTCGATTACAAATTTGGTTTAAGCACTTCGATTAAACCTTGTCTCTTATAAGAGATAATACCTACCTATTTGCAATGTCTTTGTTTCCTACCTCGAAATGGGGAATTTTTATGATCAGAAATAAAAAAATGTAGAAAATTCGGAGCTTTTTTTTTATTTATTTATGTATAATCTTTTGCCATTTGGGCAAAAGATTATACATAAATAAATAAAAAAAACACTTTTTAACAATTGGAAACCACAGCAGCGGACGATGATATACAGGATAACTTTTAATGGATCAACAACCACGCAACAGTTTGTAGCTAACATCATAAATAACAAGATTTGTTCTACGATTTTTGATAATTCGAAAAATTTTACTTACTTTCATACAAAAATAATTAAAATTGAGCCTAGCTGTGAGCGCATGGCACCGCAAAAATGGGGTCAACAAATCCTTACAAATCACGTGATGATAACGCGCGGGGTGCGTGAGCAGCTTGCCTTGCCCTTGACCTATTTCTCTAGCCGCAACAGCAACAGATGCGCGCGCGCACGTCACGCGTCCTTGTGTTTGAGTGCAACTGCACAACGATCTCTTTATTTTTTTGCTTTACTTTGTTTTTCATTGTTTGATTTAGCCAGTCTTAAGCCTGGAAAAGAATGGAGGGATTGTGATGTGTGCTGTATTTCCTCACTGGAAAGCGTTAGATGCTTATCATGTATTCAGTAGAAGCGCGCGCGAGCGTCGTGCGTGTTGAATTTCGAATGCAAAAGACTTAAAAATGTCACATAAAACTAAAAACATATCATCACGCCTCTTTCCTCGAAGGGTAGGCAGAGGTGTTAAACACCCACATTTCGCCTGATATGTTTGATTCCCATGTAACAGATGGCGAGCCTGTTGCCATGCACCGGGCACAATGTGAGGCAAGCGATGTTCACAATGAACTGTACATAAGTTTTATTTAAACTCAGTGGTACAGGCTAGGCGGTTGGATCGAACCCGCGTTTCCCGCGGTCTCTCGAACGAGCAGTCCGTACTCGGCTACAAATATCACGACGAGCGACGGTACAATAAAATTGGAAAATCATTTATTATAATTTAATGTATTGAGTTATGATAAAATGTGTAGAACAGATGTTGTTGTTTATGATGTTAGCTATTTAGTCCTGCGAGGTTGTTGAACCATTAAAAATTACCTTCTATAGGTGTTGAAGTGATGTGTTATAAAGCCATACTATTTCTTGTACGGCAAAGCCGCCGGCAAATCACGGTTTATAAACCCTGTGCCATAGGAGCCCCAACACACAACCTAAGTATCGTTATCCAGCGACTTCTTCTAATTCAATTTTGTTTCACGGGGCGAAATTAGACCGCACCCGTAGGCGTGTGTGGGAGTCGCCCAGCGCGTGAATACTTACATAAGCTCTCTGATATGCCTGGAGTTTTTCCGAGGAAGAGACTAGTGTTCTGCCTAAGCAATTATTAACATATTATTACAATATAAAATCATTATACAGATAATATAAGATATTTATTTATATCTCTATGTCATTTACAACAAGTTACATTATAATAAGTTATTATTATATTATAATCGGTTGTTATTTTTTTTTTCATTTTTTAGGAATTGGCACAACAAAGAGGAGGCTTATGCCCTGCAGTGGGCGATAACAAGCTGACAAGTAAGTAAGTAGTAGTATATTATTTACGTATTAAATAGTGTTTTAGCCATATCCTGTTCTTTATATGCAATTTAGTATATCGAAAATTTCGATATATTAGGTTACGGAGTTCTTTTATGTTACGTTCTACAGCGCTCGTCCACACTTTCAAGGTGTCCACGGAAGACTAGCGTCGTCGTGGTGTTTCTGCGCCCGACATATGCTAAGTGCGACTCCTATTCAGTGCTTTAACCTGTATTGTTTGTTATGTCATTATGTATTGTCTTTAATAGTTTTTTTTATGTAATTTCTTATTATATGTGAACTGAATAAATTTTTATTCTATTCTATTCAATTAATAATAAAGGAGTCGTTAAAGAAATCCAAACATATTTTTTTTAAACTACCACAGTGGTTATTGATCATAGTTAAAATATATACTTAAGCATTACCATTGATTAGTGCAAGTCATTGATTAATTAATTAATTAATACTCGTAGATTGAAATCCTTGTTCCCAGAACAGTGGGTCAAGCGTGAGAAACTAGCCTTATGCGAACAATAGTGATGTCCGCCAATCGCCGACATCGTGGACGTGGATTTATTCTAGATGGTGTAGAAATGAACAGTATCTACGTCAATTTAATAATGCAGACGTAGATACATATTGTTTGCCACTCTGTCTAGTGGAATGGCAACAAATTTTACAACGTTTATTCACTTTTTATTATTTTAGACATTTTCACCCAACAATTATATTCTCAAGTGTCTACATAGATGGAAAGACACGGTGGTCATTTTGGACTGCTGCATTGCAACTGTGGAAATACTAGTAATTTCTTCAAAATCAGCAGGAAAGACGGTGAACAGCCAGTGCGGTTATGGCACAGACTTTGATATTATACATCTCAAAACCACAAACTACCTTAACAACGATGTAACTTTACAACACAAATAAAATAAGTAAATAGTGGTTGATTACGAATTTTGTGTAAATGTTTCTATTAACTTTTGTCCTAAAAAACATACATTTTGTAATGTTTCTTTACAAAAATGGGTAGGGAAATATTGCAATTTTGTGTTATGGAACAAAATAAATAATAAAGAAGAAGAAATTATACATCTTCCCTTTTCCCGGTCGCACAACGTCAGCTCATCCAGTTCTTTTATTCTCTTATCATTGTTCACGCATTCGAACCAACGAACGCTTCTTTGGTGTTTCTCTCAGTCTAGGATTTTATAAACACATAAAATTTTACACATATATATGTTCTCTTAATTACTTGTGTTACTTAATTCCTATATAAATGCCTTCGTAAAAATGTTATATTTAAATTTAGGTGTTTCAAAACTACTAGCGTCCAGCTTTGGCTCATTGTTAGATCAGTCTATAATACATAGATATCTGAAATAAAAATAAATGCAGCCAAGCGCTTAAAAATAAATTTTAATCGATATCGATAAATTTTTTTATTGATATCAAACATTAAAACCCTAATTATATAAAAAAAATCTATGAGAAAAAAATATATTAAGAACATCGATTAATTGCTTCAATTAACCTTTGTCCTATAAAAGAGACATTATTGCATTGCAATGTCTTCGTTTCCTATCTCAAGATGGGGCGCAAAAGCAAAGTTATCTTGTAAGTCCTTTAAAATCACTAAGTTATATAAGAAATCATCAACATATCTTTTTTTTAATTTATTTATCATACAAAAATATAATGTAACAGGTAGAACAAAAGTCGCAGATAAAAACCACAAAGGTTTATGACAAAGCGACTTGATTCGATTTTATCATCGATTCGATCTATCTTATCTTTTGATGAGGTGGAGATCTTTCACAGCACTTCGACCCATTTCAATCTTTTGTGTTTCCCTTCCATATTCACCCCTCCCAGCCATCACCGAAACTGACCTGAATGAACGTTGTGATGCCGGTTGAGGGCATGCTCATAAACTCCTCTGGTTTGGGATAGGCCGAACCAAGAATCCGTAATCGCTTATTGCCTCGTAATATTCACATAATATTTAATATTGTTCTTTTCTTGGTGGACTTTTCAGCTTTGCATATCGTGTATTGGTGTTTTTTTTTGCGTTGAAGTGACCAGTAGTTCTAATTTTCTGGAACTCGTACTCGTAATTATGACATCTTCTAATTCATTCCATTTTGACTTGTAATTTGTATATTAAAGAACGTAAGACAATTTTATGTAAAAGGAGGATTGCAGAGTTTCTTGCCTGTGTTATCTCTTGACAAGGCCTCCCGGTAGTGAACAAAAAAAGGTAGAGGTTAACAGGTAAACGAGTATAATTTGTCTGTTAGTTTTCTAATGTGTTTAACGCGTCATAAGTGTAACTTTTATTTAATTTCACTAATAGATCCCAGACCCCCTGGACGTCCGTAATTTTAGCAAAGTTAAAATGTGAGTATTAGTAGTATATTAGTATAGTATACTGTCTTGTTAAGTGGTATACGAATCCACTAGCTTGACAGTGGGGCCATTTTTCAAGTAGCTTAAAGTAAACGTGCAAAAAAATTGTGCTACGTCATAATAGCAAAGCTGCATGCGGCGCGTGCGACGGCTATCCGCCTCACGCAGCGCTGCTCTATGAAATTACTATTATTAACAATAAACAACTTGTGTTTGTGCATTCTTGGGAATATAAATTTAAATTATAAAAATATAATTTATTCAATAGAGAGGCCCGCTCTCCGATGGATCTAACATATATGAAGTATCTGCGCGGAATCCTTACCTTCCTAGACGCGTGGCCGTACCGCGTTTTCGGGGAGAAGGACAGGGCGCTACTAATACGGAACAACATCTTGCTGTTCATCGTGTGGGTCTACACACTGCTCGCGTTCGCTGCGTACATCAAGAAGAATACAGGAGTCATCAGCTTCTTCGAGCTTGGACAGCACTACCTCGCGTTTCTCATGAATTGCGTTTCTTTGGTCTGTAACTATTTACTAAATTTTCTTCGTACGTAAGTCGTTATTATTTTGATTACGAATTTATTACTAAGGGGCAGTTTTTTAAGCCGTAGTAATATTCAAACCAATGGTTAAAATCTAGACCAATGGCTTGAATAAGGGTGAGTTTTTTTATCCGTAGGGATAGTAACCACAATAGTTAAATTCTAGACCAATAGCGTCAATGGAAACGTCTAAGGGCCTGATTCACAATCTACGAGTAAGTTCTGAATAGCTTACTAGGCAGTTCAATTGACATAAATTTCATGAAACAACTGTCAAATGATCTGTTAAGTAAGCTACTCAGAACTTACTCTTCGATTGTTAAACAGGCCCTAAATGTGTGACGCCAGCTTGACAGATTGTTAAGTTTGAGATGAAAATTCGTAGCATTATACATCAGCTGTGCCGCCGGCCGCCTTTTTCTAATCCTTGTGCCTTATGTTCCTTTTTTGTTCGCTATCAGAAAGAAAGAAAATAATTTATTAGTGACACAGAATCAACCTTGAGAGATGATCAACCAGGTGAGATGTAGCAATTGTTTACAATAAAAAATTAAATGTTTTAGCATAGAATTACAATTCCTTGGACTAAAAGTTATAAATCATTGACGAAGGAATTTGTACAAAATATGCACCTGTTTTATTACAAGGATAAGTCAGCTTATTTTAGAGAGGTGAGTGATGATTCTGCGACAAAACGCCGCAACAAAAACGCCGCACGAAAAAACACCGTAGACAAAATGCCGCATAATATAACGCCGCACTAAAAAACACCGCAGCAAAAATAACGCATACAAAAACGCCGCAGACTTGCCATTTATCCATTAGGCTGAGCGCTATCTAGCCGCAGTGTTAGAAAGTCCACTCTGCTTGGTCATAAAAAAAAAATAACCTGAACCTACCAATAATCAAACAATAATCGAAATGCACACCCCCGGTCATCCCGTTCGATTTGCCAAGACAGACAAACAAATTAAATTATTTAAATTGGTACAAAAAATTAACTTTTGAAAATCCACGTTTTTAACAATTGTAACGGAAATAAAAAATAGGGAACATTCATCAAATATGCGGCGTTTTTGTATGCGAAGTTTATGTGCGCGTTATTTTGTCTGCGGCCTTTTCGATTTGCGACCTTTTGTCTTGCGGCGTTTTGTCAACGCTGTTTTTTCGTGCGGCGTTTTTGTTGCGGCGTTTTGTCGGGGTACGGTGAGTGATAGAGTACTTATTTGATTATCGGGCGTAAGCTGTCAATAAAATATAAATGAGACTGCTTGCTTTGTAAATCTACATTAGAAGAAATATTTTCATAGTAAAATAGACAATGCAATTACCAGCATTTAAAGAAATTAAAAAAAACTAAATTTTATAAATAAAATGAAAGAAATATTCAATTAAAGTAAAAGGCGCCCTTGAAGTAACATAGTTATGTAGGCTAAAGAAGAGTTATTTTTCAGATATATGACCGCGTCAACCGTATCTGTGTCATTTTCACTATAATCATTTTTTTTGAAACTTGGAGTTGCATCATCTCGTTCAACGTGCAGCCCATATACAACAACTACAAGGCCGGACTGTTCAGTAAAGAGAGGCCCCAGAACGCGACCTTTGAACACTCCCTTTATTACAAACAGCCCCTCAACTGCGACACCAATATTTATGCATATGTAATCATTACAATCGTGAACTTCTTAATGGTACACGACTGCGGCTCTTGCTTCGGTTACTTTGACTTGTTTATGTTCTTGATGATGATGCACTTGTGGGGTCACTTGAAGACATTGGATCACAATTTAAGGAACTTCCCTCGACCTTCGGGCGAGGGCGAAAATTCAATTTATAGTTCCGAAGAAAACGATGAAATCTCAAAACTCCTGAAAGAAAATATCATCCACTACAGAATGATTAAGCAGTAAGGATGTTTGATGATTTTATATATTTTTTTACTGGTTTATCAGTATCATTAAAATCATAATTGCTTTCTAGATTTATAGGTAAATTGATGGAAACTTTTGGAATAATGCTTTGCCTTTTCATCGCGTATCATCAAGTTTCTGGCTGTTTATTTTTGCTGGTCTGCTCTAATCTGGTGAGACCTTTTTATTTCCTCTAGACATTCCAAAGGTGCTAATGTGAAATACTATTTATAAAATAAAGCTTGTAGGTTTGGCAAATTACCTACCTGCTAAATGAAGTGTTAAAATTTCATTAAATAAGTTTTTATACTTACCATATCGCGTACCTTTCTTGAGTACCTTTCTTGATTTTATTCCAGCAATCTTCATCTCTGATTAGATATGGCGGGTTGACTATAGCCATGTCACAGCAATTGGTACAATCATCAATCGTTGTGGAATGTCTGGGATCGCAGGTAAATACACATTATTTTTATCGAGGAAATTTACAAAACGATGCAATGCAATGACGTAAACATACGTCCGCGGTTACTGGTTAACTATCCCACGGGAATCCTTTAATCTTCCGAAATAAAAAGTATCTAAGATGTTGACTAGGGATATAGGGTATCACCATGCCTTCAAAATTTTATTGAAATCGGTCCAGCCTCTTCGGAGATTAGCCCGTACAAACAGACAAACAGACGGACAGACAGGGAAACAAAACAAAATTATTTTTTGCTATTTTTCTTCTTTTTACATCCCTCTGACATGATTTTAAGAATTTTTTTCTATGTACAGACATTCGACACAGTTATATTATATATATAGATTACGAATACGGTCGCTTAGAATAAATGTGATGTCTGAAAGAACTGGAATGCGTGAACTGGGATGCTGGGATACAGCAGGACCACCAATGAATTTTTTAGTTTCAATGTGGCCCAAATTCATGAAAAAAGATACTTTAATGTACCTTAAGAGTTGTAAATATCTACTCTTAAGTTTAGCTACTATACCATACTACTATATTTTTGGTTTTTATTATCATGAGTTAGCTGGTTTTCGCGTTTCCGGGTATCCAGGAATAGAGAAAGTTTTAACTGAAGAAGAATAAGAAGGTTTTAGTTGTGTTTTTTAAAGCAAAATAACTAATTAGATGACAAAATTGGTTATTTTTACTACTTTGGTGTTTTTTACAAGTCTTTTAACTCATAATTAGCATTTATACAACTAAATTGAATATATAAAAACAAAAATTTACCATCTTTATCTTATCGAATTATTTATGAAATAGCCGTTTTTCCTCTCTTAGTATTTGTCTGTAACTAATAAGTTTCAGAGAATTCTTAAACGATAATAGACCATTAGATAGGCCATATTTTTGAGCTCTTTTTATTTGTTTTGATAATTTTTTGTAAGTTTAATTGTGTTAAAATTGTACACGGACACAACTCTTTTTAAGTGATTTGCATTTACTTAAAAACGATAAATATTTTTTATGAACTGTTGTATCACACATATTGCTAAAGCTTGTCTAATGACACATGCCAAATATTAATATCTTTGGATGTGTCCTTGTGAAGAAAACTGAAAAAAAATTTGTATGGAAAATGTAGACTTCTCCAAAATCTCCATATAAAAGGGCAATTTCATAGGTAAAGACCTATTATTTAATTATTCTAACTGATAGAAAAACTACTTAATCACTACAAAACTGATTTTAATTGAGTAACTTAACATAGTATAAATTAACCTAACATTAAAGTACCTAAGCATCAAGAGGTATTATTTTCTCAACAAAAATGACCTTTACTTACCGATCCAATCAAGTTTTATCATTTTTCGACTACGCAAATTATACAAAACCAATTATAATCAAACAATCTTCACCTCGAGGAGCTCGGTGGCGTAGAGTTTCGTACGCTTTGGCTTTCGTTCGTAAACAAAGCTGCTTTTACCATGGCCTGGCCGCGGATGGGTGACCAAATATTTGTGAGTTAAGCCGTTGGTCCCGGTCGCTATAGCGACCGTTTCTACCCACCGACCCGCATTGGGGCAGCGTGGTGGTGTTACGGCCCATACTCTTCATGAGTTTCTCCATGAGGCCTGTACCCAGCAGTGGGAGATATATAGGCTGAGGACGGAATCTTCACCTTTGTCAACTTCACCTTTAACGACAAAACATATCAAGCAACAGCCGTTTCGAGGATTTCGTTCGGACAAATTAACACCTTAGAAAGCAATTGTTCTTACATCATGTAAACATAACAAGTTTATTTTCAAATGGTAACTATTACATACATTAAATAATCTTATTCCCTGGACGACCGGGAACCGTTAAAGCTTTTCCCGGGTACGAAAAAGATCGAATTCCCGGTCCCGGTATCTTCTCTCGACAGGGCCTCCCGATGGCGTGTTAGAAGAAAAAAATGTAAAGGTGAACAAGTAGAATTGTATAATTAGTTTGTTAATTTTCTAATGTTTTAATGTCTAACTACTCGTCTTATCTCGTCTCATCTCATCTCATCTCATTTCATTTCCCGTACCCGGGGCGAAAATCCTATGCGTAAGGTGAAAAAAAATTGTAAATTTTATGTACTATATGGACGTCATTACATTACTTTTTCGAAAAATGCTGAAGTAAATTAATTCTAAAAAATAATGCAAAATTCAACCTTTTTAACTGCAAACTCAAAATTTATGAGGTATTTAAAACTGAACTGACGTGTTGGATGTTTTAACATTTTAGTAAAAGAATGGCTTATAATTTAGTATACTTGAGAAATCAATGATTTTAAGGAGAAATTAAATGTGATAAGACCTGAAAGATTTGCCAATTATTGTTTCAGATTGAGACCGTGCCCGAGGCGGTGTACAGCTTACCGTGGGAGCTCATGACCGTGAAGCATCAGCGCACGGTGCTCATGTTCCTGTTGTACGTGCAGAGGGAGGAGGGCATCAAGGCGCTGGGCGTGGTGCCGCTTGGGGTCCGCACCATGGCCGGGGTAACTCTTTAAGACACGTCTGCATTAAAACAACAACTTGTCCTTCTCAGAAGACGATGAAGTTCCGGCTTTGGTATAGCCACCTAATCTTCGAAAGCAGCGTTACTTGTTACAGTTACATGCATGAACAGAGCGGCATTCATATCTGAATTCCTTATACGTATACAAACCGGTTCCCTATCTGTTTGCATAAAATTTTCAAGCATAATATGAATTGGCATAATGAAATCTACACTGAATATACTCACGCAAAATTGATTGTGGCATTAAATTTTATGCATAATTATTTACGCATAATTATAAATGGCATAACCATCTTAAGGTATGGTTAACTATTCGCATAAAATTTTAGAAATAATTATCAAAAAAAAGTATCGATTCTGGGTTGGGCACAGGTGAGTTGGGTTGAGGCACAGTTGAGGGCACAGTTCTAGCTACCACTTCTCCTCGCCTCGCTCGTCGTCGTACCTGATCGATTTTACATTATGCCGTAAACCATTATGCAGAATAATATTATGGATTATTGCATGTCAAAATTATGCTTAAGTTATATAATGTAAAAGAACATTATGCCAAATTCATATTCCAAACTATATTATGAGTACATTATGACAAATAATGGATCCCACACAAACAACTCGGTCACGAAGGTCTTCAAATATCTTAACTAGATACAACGTGTTTCTCATGATATCCGGTATCTGACAAAAAAAATTTTGTTGCAGGTTCTTAAAACCTCTTTTTCATACTTTATGCTGCTCCGAACCTTTGCTGCAGGCGAGTAGGCTTGCACATAATATTTTCATTATGTTCTAATACCTAAAATAGCTTACTTTATTTTTGTTTGGAACTTGTGATTTAATAAATAGTTTGTGTACTACAAGTATTTTTATTACTTTCTAGTTTAAGTACTATCTGTTGCACGTGACTTTGGTATCATGTCGTTTTGAGCCAAACAGTAAACTTTATACCAATGTGTGTACTCGTAGAAGAAGGTGGGGAAAAATCGTCAATAACTTTTCTAGTACGTACCAGAGAGGTGACTTCTAGTTTCCATAATTGTTTCACTCTTGCTGGCCAGCGTGGTTCCGTCTTGATAATCTTGCATCAGAAACGGAGAAAAACATCAGTTTTGTGTCACAAAATAATTTTCAGATGTAAATAAGTCCAAGAGATGCACTCAGCATAACAATGATCCGGAAAGGGCGGACGCGTCCCAAAAATACGAAGCTGATATATTCTGATCGGGGCGGAGAGTGACGCAGCTAATGTAATTCATGCGTCGGGCCATCGTCGGCTAATGGAGGTTTGGGAGTCAGATTTTACAGGACTAGATAAATCAGCGGTTTTGAACTACTATTTAAAGATATAATTCATTCGATGTAGATGATGTACGGCGCTTGCAGAAACTGTCAAAGCTATGGAATATTAAAAATCCAAGTGATTTTTCATTGAAAGATATCCCTGATCAGTTTGCCAAATGTTTGTTACATTTATTGGCAATCGAATGTGCGAGGCTATTCGACATACCACAGGACCTTAACATCAAAGTATGGATGGTGTTTAAGCGATTATCGTATCACGCCTCTCATCTCTGAAGGGGTAGCAGAGGTGTTAAACACCTTTGTTTTTCTAAATAAATGTTTATGGATTTAAAATAACTTTCTTTGTCTGGATGTAAGTTCTACTATTGCAATGTGAGGTACCAGACCAGGAACCCAGTATTGGCAGGGAATCTAAACCTTAAACCTTAAATTAGTATTTCTAGGCAAACTTACTGGTTCGTACACCCGCGGTTCAGAAGTTAGAACTGCGGCTCACTTTCATTTCATAATGATTCTTGTTTCATAGGAGTACCAAGGATTTTTGCAAAGGTATTACAGTACCAGCACCGACTGGGTACCAAGGTCTCATTTATAACTTTTTATTTTGATAGCGTACGCCCGTTATTCATACCTTCACCTGTGCTGGCAGAAAATTTACCATTTTATGAAAAAAAGGCAGCGGTAGCCAACCTGGGAGTTGGGACGGACGGGGCACTACTCGTTCGAGAGACCTCGGGAAACGTGGGTTCGATCCCACCGAGTGCACCACTGAGTTTGAATAAAACTAATGTACGGTTCATTGTGAATATCGCTTGCCTCACATTGTGCCCGATGCATGGCAACAGGCTCGCCCCTGTTACATGGAGACTTAACATATCTGGCGAAAGGTGGGTGGCAACAGCTCTGCCTGGGAAAAATGGCGCGATGATATGTTATGAATAAGTTGTTAAGCTATTGCATAGCTTCTATCGCGGGCCTTGAGCGCGGGGACCGAATCCAGGAATTCCGTAACGAAAAAACCTCACGCTCCCCACTCCGATGCGCAAGGAGGTGTGGCTTTGTGGATTACAACTGGTGCGTTTTCCGCTTGGGGCGCTTTTTACTTTTTTCCATAAGAGAGAGATAGAGAGAGAGAGAGAGAGATACTGACGTACGTTTTTCATACAAATTGACTTTCATAACATAACTAAAAAAGTCACGAGTTTTACAATACTAGGGGTGGTGACGTGAAGTAAAAGGGGTGCTGATGGTAAGTGACGAATTACGTAAATATGTACATGTCAGAATTTTATAATTTTAATCTTTAGACGTTTTAGTTCAACTATTAATAGTCAACATTTTCCTACATAAGAGGTACGAATGTTAAGTTAAGCATTTTGTAAAAAAACAATAAATAAAATTATAATTGCATAAGTTGATAATTTTATGTTTTCTGTGTTAGGAGTTACTGCCGCACAGAGTTTTTTTTGCCTCTCTTGAAGTAAGTAGATCGATGATGATATATATCAGAATCAGCACAGATACCAGTCAGCAGCTTCATGACAAAAAGATGATATTGACACGCCTAAAGTTTGAACGCGCTTTTGTGTTTTGCAAGTACAAACCGACTTGAAACTATAGTTGTGTAAAATCAACCTCAAACAACAAAAGGCAAATGTTTCCCAAGTGAAAGAAACACGCGTGCTTCTGTATAATTTATTAAGCGATAGTAATGGTTAGTTTACGACTGGAAATTACACATCTACACGTTTTTGCTTTCAGAAAATTGTTGATTTCATAAGAAAAATTTTTTTTGAATTCTTTTTTTATTGCCTAACTTTTGCCCACGACTTTATACGCGTGGAATTGATAAAGAATAGGATGAGTTGGGATAAACGTAAACAGTGCCATGTATATTATTATTGAATCTGCAATAAAATAAATACTTATCTGTATGAACTGACCCTAATCGAAAAGGATAGCATTCAAAACCTTGAAGGGGAATAAAAAGGAATGTAGATGAAAAATTGTATGCGCAACGATCGCTTAGCACCAAATTGACGTCAATCTGCCTATCATTCTGTCTTTGTGCAGAGACACATTGAGAATGATCTATGAGACTGGTACGAGTTTGACAATGTAATTCATATGCTTCCAAAGCTTGTGCCAAATTACTGCCAGCATTTTATTGATGTGGCCACTATCGTAGCGTACTGATTATGCATGCCCCAATTGTAGTTAAACTTCCTTCGTTTTCTCACAGCGTGAAAGTTCTGCGTCATCATCATCATCTCTGGCGAGACGTCCTCTGCTGGTCATAGGTCTTCTGCATAGATCCATACAACGCCGGTCTGCGCCTACGTCCAGCCTTTGCTAGATCGTCGACGTTCTGCGTATTAATAGGCTTTTTACCGCTATTGCATCTTCTTCAATAAAAATTGACGACCTCCGTGGTCGGTCTGTATGTACGCCGGTCTCAAGGCCTCGCCATCTCGAGAGGTTCTGGGTTCGATCCCCGGTGAGGGGCCAAATGTTCGTGTGATGAATACAGGCATTTGTTCTCCAGTCTTGGATGTTTATTTAAGTATTGTATAAAATCTGCATATTTATATGTATTTATCTATTAAATATATTTATCCGTCATCTAGTTTCCTACAAGCAGCATTATTAGTTGCTTAAAATGGGGCTAGTTGAAAGGTGTGAATGTTTGAAGCTATTAATTTATTTATAGGTAGTGCCGATTCATGAATATTCAAGTGGAATTTGAATAAAAATAATTCTTTTTTATTAATTATTATTATTGTCCGTTCTCTCTAGAACTCCTACATCTATTTGTCTCATATTATTCACATATTCAACATATCGCTTCATAATTGTTCTATTTACTTCCACTGATTTAGGCATGTATGACTCTTATCAATGAGTAAAACTCGCACACAGCTGGATATGTTTTAAATTATTTACATCTAAAAAGTTACCGCATAATGCGTAACCCAATATATTTTCACTGAGTCTCATTCTAATAAAAAGTTCATGAACATTTACATAAATGAATATTTCATCTAAAGAGTTGGTTTTTTCAGAAAGTTTTAAGATAAAATCCGGGTTTTGATATCTCTAGGGGAGGAGTTACCGGAGCGAGGCAATCAGCGAGTTCCGGATATCACTTATTTATTCTACGTTTTGGAGGGAGCTGTTAGTGCCTGCTTGACAGTGGTATTGCTTGATTTTATACTGCCTTAAGCACGCATTTGTGTTTGTGATATTAGCTTAATTTGAGAAAAAATCTTGAGATTTTTATATAATAGGAGTTAAAGTATGAAGTTCCCGTTTTGTATGTAGATTCTGGGGAAGTGTGCATTTTCCATACTAACATTTTTTCAGAATTTTCCACAACGACAAATCCAGAGATAATAATTGTTGGTATGTATCACTAGACAAGCTTTAGCAATATGTGTGATATCACTCTTCATAAAAATTATTTATCGTTTTCAAGTGAATGCAAATCAAATAATGTATTCGGGAGGCACATAAAAAGAGTTGTCTCCGTGTCCATTTCAACACAATTAAACTAACGGCAAATTATCAAAACAAATTAAAAAAATCACAAAAATATGGTCTATTTTAAGTGAAGGTAATTATTTTTTAAAAATACCCTGATACTTAAAAGTTACAAACAAAAATGCTTTTGGCATTAAGTCCGCCATGTACACCAAATGTACTTAAGTTTTAAATAAATAATAATAAAATACTAAGGCCCAATTGCGCGATCGAGAGTTAGCGCCTTACCCAGGGTTTGCCCATATATTTGCCCCAGGGTTTGCCCATATATTTGCCCCAGGGTTAGGTGCTAACTCTCGACCGCGCAATTAGGCCTAAGAGAGAAAAAAAAAGGCAATTTCATACTTTAAACCCTATTACCAATATAACTTATTGATGTCTATTAAGTGAGCATATTTTAAAATGAAACTCTTAGAATACAGATTTTATGAAAACTTGTGTAGTTCCAACGTGATTTACCACCAATAAACCAACACTTAACTTTGCTAAGTAGAAGCGACTCAATAATATGAAAATTTCTTTCATTAAGTTTTATCAGCCGCAGTTTTTAGCAACTGGCTATAATGGTCGGATGGTGAAGAGCTTCCTTCATATAGGTACTAATATGGCCTCCTTAAACTTTAAACAAATGAAAATATGCTTTATTTCTAAATAATATTTTCTCCGTAATTTGCAGAAATCAACAGGTAAATAATTGTCAATATCGCTTACCTCATATTGTACCCGGTGCATGGTACTTAACATTAACACCTCCGCGTACCCCTTCGGGGATAGAGGCGTGATGATATGTGTTAAGCAGGAATGTTAGCTAGTGGAACTAAAGCCGTGTTCTTTTAGAGTCCACTAATAATAGGTCTATACCTAATACCTTTGAAATTGCCGTTTTTTATTCTCTCTTGGTATTTTGCCTGTATCTATTAAGTTTCGGAATGTTCTTAAAAATAATTACCTCCTCTAAAAATATACCATATTTTTGAGCTCTTTTGATTTGTTTTGATAATTTGTCATAATAATTAAACAATTGTGTTAAAATTAGAAAAGAAGACAACTCTTTTTAAGTGCCTCCCGAATACATCATTTGATTTGCATTCACTTAAAAACTATAAATAATTTTTATGAAGAGTGATATCACACATATTGCTTAAGCTTGTCTAATGATACAGGCCAACAATTATTATCTTTGGATTTGTCGTTGTGAAGAAATCTGAAAAAAATGTTAGTATGGAAAATAGTAATAATGTCACAAAAATAAGAGGTAAAGACCGATTGTTTCTGTGACGTTATTCCGAAATATCATCAATAAAATTATACCATTGATTGATGGGCTTTGTGATATTTCGATGTACACCAACCTAGTTTTAACAATAGGGCAAGTAAACAGTAAATTTATGGATGCACATGAAGCCCAAAATAAACGTTACACTTGTTCTACAAAACTAAGCTCTGATTTTACGGCACAAGATCCACTTAAAAACAATTGGAAACCATTGCAATAAAAATCACGTCCGCCGTCGTTTAAATGCCGCCAAAAGGAGGATATTTCGCTATCAAAAACCTTTTTCTTAATGGAGGCAAACACGGATTTTATCACAATCAAGGTTTCCGCTTTGAATGTAAGCATTTGTTTGATCAAATAACAAAAAAATTATAGTTAAAAAGAAAATAATAGTTACGATCTAAGGGACGATTCATAGGTACACTGTTGGCCAGCCACGGAAACCAAGAAAGAGACTGCTTGTTCAAGACGTCGCTGGTTCAACCCTCGCCTGACAACTGATTTTTAATAAACTTTATTAACCCCTTGGCGGTCACCGCAAACACCGGTGATCGCTACCAATAGATGTGTCTATTGTGTCTCGTTTTGTGCCCGTTAAGTTAAGTGATTTACTACTTTTTTATTATTTTGCATCCAAAACAGATTTACTCAATGGATTCAAAAATAATTACTAAGCGTAAATAAGCTGTTTATACCTAACTGTTCGGGGAAAGTGTTATAATGATATAAATAATGACAAAGATGTTTATTGCGCATAAAGTATGGTACATAAGAGATCTTCAGGCTCACATAATTATCACATATTTTACCTGAAACTGGTATGAATACATTGAATACAAGGACATTGAATAAAAAATATGAATTAATTAAGTAGGTTTACATAAAAAAAATCAAACTATACTGAAATATTCGTCCAAGGAATAAAACCATTTTTCAATAAGCCACTGTTTAAGATTACATTTAAACAAGTTCAGTGGTAGCAACTTCATATCATCGCTTAGTTTTTTAAAACTTTTATAGCTATATTGTAACTATTTCTTGCGTAAGATGTTGTTACTGATGGTAGAAAAAGATTATATATAAATAATATAAAAATAATATCTACAAACATTCATCTATCAATTAGCCCCATTCTAAGCAACTAATGTTGCTTGTGTTACGGACACTAGATGACGGATAAATATATTTAAAAGATAAATCCAAAAAATATTCAGAATAAACATCCAAGATTAGAGAACAAATGCCTGTATTCATCTTACAAACATTTGCCCCCACCGGGGATCGAAGATGGCGGCGCTACGCCTTGTACAGACCACAAGGTGATCAAATGATATATAACATATCATTGGACCCACAGCGAATCATGTATTTACCCAAACACAAATAGTATAAGCTCAACCGCGACGAGCTGCGGAAGAACAATTTTTCGCGACAACATGAGGCGCCCATTAATCTTCACGACGCGTATAGGAGGATAAGCATGTACACTTTTGAACAATTAACATCTTTATTCCCTTGAAATAAAGGTCATTTTCTGTCATTAAGTGTAAGTTCCTGATTCTCGTGACTGTACGAACAGGCTCGCTTTGTTGTATCATTACTATAACTCATCTTGTTCCAGAGAATAGAAAAAGGTTGTAGCGGATCATTTGGTTCGATATTAAAAGTAAGGCAACTTTTGCCATTGTTGATCCATAGATGGGTGGCTGGGATGGAAACTTTATGAAATCCAGTTCCTCTGTGCTACACCATGCTAGCTTTGTTACCGATAAATTTTCTGTCCGATGGCAGTTAAAATATTTCTGCTTACTTGCTTATCAGAAGAAGACGTCGTCTGCTGGACATATGTCTTCCCCAAGAATTTCCATATCAATCGGTTCTGCGCTGTCTGTATCCACCGGCTAGGTTTGACGTTGTATTTTGATATATTCCATTCTTAATTAGGTGAAGCTGCGAGCAAAACTTATTGGGCGAATTCGACCAAATTTCGACTAACGACACTAGTGTAGTAACCAAAAATGCTTTTGTTGTCAGATGCCAGATGACAGATTCTGTCAGCCAAAAATCGGCCATGTAGGACTCCACCGTTAGAGCGGCTTAAATTTAAGCATTTATTGGTATCCGAACCCCCGTTTAACACGGAATTTGGTCAAATTCACCCTAATATAGTGGTTTGTTTTTGATTGATGTAGCAACAGTATCTACCTCAGTTCACAGCGTCTGTCGACGCCGGCGGCCCTTACTTCAGCCCTCATTCTTAAGTGTCAAAAACAAACGAATCACGAATTATATACCTGTTACATTTTATTGCCGTGCATCAGAGCGAGATAGAACATCATTTTCTGAATTGAACCCTGCAAACAGACAGTTTATAATAAAGGTCTCGCGTTTCGAGCATTAACCTAAATCCCAGAATCATTATTAAGCGTTCCCTCCACAAACTTAGACATGTTGCTAGAAAAATTGCGTGTTTATTTGGGACTTCTTATGTTCAGGGACATTGGGATGTAGGCGTCCTCACTAGCAGTAGAACAAAGAAAATCAACTGAATACGAAGTTTAATCGAGTTTACATGAAATCGAAATCGAGAGTTACATGAAATCGCTGGTTGCTTGAATATATTATTAAGTTAGCTTTGTTAAATGAAATATAATTCTTGTTCAGGCTTGCTACCTGTTTCCTGGGGCCTTACCATATTTGGCGAAATGTGGGAGTTACCTCTGCCTACACATTCGGGAAAAGAGACTTATTTTTTCTACAATATACTTATAACTCAGAACTCTTACAAAGATTGGAATGATTTGCATAGTTTGGTGAAGTGTAAATTATTTTTATCACAGAGACTAGCGGTCGCCGGTACCTACTATAGGCAAAATAAATGCTTGTATTAATTATACAAACATAATCCTGCAATATCTAAAACCTCAGATGAAAAAGCCAGAGTCAAAGAACGAAAGAAGAAGTTACAGTGTTTGTTTGCGTTATATTAAGGCTGCTAAAGTATAGAACTACATGAACAATAAGTTGACACGTTTTTCTACGATTATGTCCAAAAACTGAGAAAAAAATAAAAAAAAATATATTACTAAATATTATGATTACCTTTCATTTAATATTGCCTACGCATCAAAAACCGTAGAATCTACGATGTAGCTGCGTCGCGTAGCATTTGCTACGAATTGGTTGTTTACACATAACATTTCATCACGTATATTGCGCTTTATCTTTTTATCTTATCAATATAGGTACCAGGGAGTAAAACTGTTAGCATGCCCCGGGCAATGAAAGAAAGAAAAATAGTTTGTTTTGTGACCAAAAGGAGAAGTTTTTTATAAATCTTAACATAATTAGGCCACTGGATGACCCGACGCTGGTCTGGTCTGTAAGCGCCAATTAGTTGGTATTTTATATTCCGCGTAGAAAAAATATTGTTGATAATACCAAATTAAAATTCATGGGGGATCTAACATGTAACACGCGTATTCTTTCTGTTCTTTTGTGAGGCGTGAAAAGGCAACAAAGAACAGCAAGGCTAGGTACAAATTTTTTTGTTGTCCTAGTTATTTTTACTTAAGAATTCATGTGGCCTACTTTCAGGTAATGATGTATATTTAACTTCTTATTTTATAAATTCAGATTATTTTTTTAATTTTTTTTATTATATTTCTACACGTTGTAATTAATCAAAACACCTCCAGTAACAGCACATTTACATATACACTGAATAGGAAAGAAAAAAGGGTCACTAAGAAAATAAATAAATAATAAATAAATATCTTTAGACATTCACACCTATCAACTAGCCCCATTTTAAGCAACTAATGCTGCTTGTGTTACGGACACTAGATGACGGATAAATATATTTAATAGATAAATACATATATACATCCTGAATATATATAAATATATATAAACATCCAAGACTGGAGAACAAATGCCTGAAAATTCATCACCCAAACATTTGCCCCCACGGGGGATCGAACCCAGAACCTCTCGAGATGGCGACGCCTTGAGACTAGCGCACAGACCACTCCACCACGGAGGTCGTCGCTCGGACGTGGCACGGAGGCTCGGAAATCTTCAATATCTTCAAAAGTACTTAACCTAGCGTTATGAATTAAATACTAAATCAAAGAATATTAAATGCCGCCTCAAATTATACTCGTATATAGAACATTCACATTCTTTTTTGATAATTATGTTATAAACTGAAAAAGTAAATAATGTTCGTTTTTTTCAATTTTAATTCAGGAAGCTAGGTCAAGTACTTTTGAAGATATTCAAGATTTTCTAAGTGATTCTTTTTATTTGTTGGCCAATCATCAATTTTTTTCATATCTATTTAAATTTGAGTTGAGTTGAATTGAATTTAAAGTAATTATGGTCATTTTAAATTAAATTTTGATATCCATTGCAACATA
The DNA here is from genome assembly GCA_910589355.1 of Parapoynx stratiotata. Taxonomy (NCBI): domain Eukaryota; kingdom Metazoa; phylum Arthropoda; class Insecta; order Lepidoptera; family Crambidae; genus Parapoynx; species Parapoynx stratiotata. The sequence goes on along the minus strand of OU342468.1, from coordinate 604,191 downwards.
AGAGGCTATTTAAAAATTGAAGGCAAAACAACATAACAACAAATAACGTGACGTGTTAACGCCCACATTTCGCCAGATATGTCAGGTCCCCATATAACAGGGGGCGAGCCTGTTGCCATGCACCGGGCACAACGTGAGGCAAGCGATACATAAGTTTTATTTAAACTCAGTGGTACAGGCGGTGGGATCGAAGCCGTGATTCCCGCGGCCTCTCGAGCGAGTAGTGCCCCGTCCATAAAATTCGACTAAGCTGTCTTTTTGAAAAAAAAAACAACTTACCATTAAGAAGGACATAAATGACTATCCAATGGCTCACTAAGGGCCATGTAAAAATATTATCTTTCATTCTGCCTTTATGAAGACATAGGATAAGAAAAAGTAATTTCGAGGATGGTGTGTCAAAGAATTCTGTGGAATATATTATATTTAGGTGTTCAAAATGTTGATTGTACGATATGGGGGTAGTACGAGTAACAGTGCCAAGGAATTCCTTACGCGCTGAGAGCTCTCAAGGCGATAGATATACGAGGGTGGCAGCATGCAGTAGTTTATAAGCCGTTGCAGATGTTAGTAACGGGTTATGAAATAGTCGTGCAGCTCAGAGGCCGGGGCCGCGTCGATAGGACATCCTTCCCGCAGTCCGCCCGCATTGTTATTCATAGCCGCCCTCCTTTCTGACGGTTTAGGAGCATCGCATGCCGCATCTTTCATCCCTTTTCGACCTCCAGCCAAATGTTAAGGAGTGAGCGGAATAGCTGCTGAGTGCGTGAGGTTTGCGCCACAAGCTAGCACCTAAGTCCTTCGTTCCATCTCATTCCGTATTAAGTTGGATGGAAGGAGGGAAAGGGACAGCGACGGCGGCGCAACAGTTGTCGCTCGAGCTATCGATCGCTGGCTCCAGCCACGTGAGGCGCCGCCGTTTCTCCGCTACTCGAATCCTGTCGCAACGTTTTCCTTAGGTGCGTCATTCATTGCTTTCTTAACACGTTCCACTTAGAATGCAACGTGACTGAGAGTGTCGATGTGTGTATGAACGATGGTGTTAGTGTGGTATGTCACACTGAGTAGTAGCAATTACTGCTTCATTTCTTTTTCCGTCGTAGGCGCTCGTAAAATTGAATAGAATGAACTGGGACTTCCAAGCGACCCGCGGCGGCAGTAGGCGCACGTACAACATATATAATTGTAATTGAATGTGATGCGACGCCGTTCATCAATGAGACGTCGTAAATCGTTTAATGAATTGAATCTCTTAATGAAGTACTCGTTTTATAGATTTGCCGTCGTTTGCTGGATTTGATCTGTTTACGAGAGACATCAGTGGCAGGCGTGACGAAACTTAACGTGAAAATAGTTATTTATTATACAAGAGTGGAAAGTTCCTTTTTAACCGCGTGCTCGATTTGGATGACCGAGCAAGCGAAGGATTCTTAAGTTGAATCACGAGCGCAGCGAGTGATTCTAAATTAGAATCCTGAGCGTCAGCGAGGGAAACAAACGAGCACAAGGTGAAAAATCTTTCCACTCGAGTGCAATACGTAACTTTTCATCCCACCTCAGCGAGGAAATGACAAAATGAAAAAGAAAACAATTTATAATGACAAAATATTTTTTCACAATTTAAAAAGTTCTAATCATAAATTTGGCACCATAGAGGTTACATTAAATAGGTTTAATGACGTTTTGAATTTACAATTATATTGAGTACTCATTATATGTGATGTTCTAAATTCAAATCTACTTTGCCGCTCAAGCGAATAAAATAGAATTTTCCAGCCAGATTTCGAAGCGCAAAATTACACTTTCCGAGGTGGTGGGATGAAAAATATATTGTTATATCTCCCAGCACATAAGATTTTCGACTTTGGTTGAATTTTGTAATATTTAGAAACATTGTTTAAATTATATTGACAACATACCAACTATATTGGTTGATGTCTATTCAACTATTTAATTAATTATATTGTTAGTCGCTAGAAATGCTTATTTTTAATCGTAATAAGTAATAAAACGCTCATATTTTTCGATATCATATGATGCAAATTTAAACTTCGATAAGTACAATATGATCATGTCACCAGGAAAGTTATGGATTTTAAAATGGATGGGCGTGTAAGGAGAGAAGACCGAAGAAAGGATGGATGGATTGTGTGAATGCTGATGATTATTATTATTATTATTATACTCTTTATTGCCAAAGAACACATGGTTACATAAAAATAAAAATAACACAACGTATGCAATGGGCGGACTTATCTCTAATAGAGATGTCTTCCAGACAACCCATAAGGTACAGTGAATAAATGCCTTAGCCTATATGATGTTACGAGGATGGGAGTGAGTGTTGACTTGGCGAGTGATAGGAGAGAGTGGAGGAAGAAAACATGCTGTGCCGACCTCAAATAATGGAATTGGGAACAGAGCAGGACAAAGAAGAAGTACAGTTTTAAGATGGAACGTTAGTTTCAAACTTTCAACACACTGATTTTCTGCTAGTGCCAGCAGTAGCGGTGACCTATAATAACTGATACTTTTACGAGATTAGCCTGTATTACTCGTTACTAGAATGGCGAGCTTTACGCTAACTGGATTTTCATTGTATTCCAATACCGTATATGCAATTATCGTGACCTGACTAGACATGTACATTTTTGTATGGTTAATTGATTGGATTTTGCATCGTATATTTATTTAAATAAAAATGTACAAAATATAGCCAAAATACAACAATTATTTGTGAGCTGTAACTGCATTCGTTTTCGATATTGAAAGGTAAGCTATCTTCGCCATAGTCAGCCTTGGATGGGTGACCAAGACTTTTTGGTCTCAAACTCTTCAGTGCTACAGAAGGCACGTTAAGCCGTTGGTCCCGGTCGCATTTGTGACCATTTCTACCCACCAACCCGCATTGGGCCAGCGTAGTGGTGTTACGGCCCATACTCCTCATGTGCTGATGACGATGATCCATTTGCTGTGGCTTTTATAGGAGAATATAATTAATGATATCATTAAATGTTATACACGTCATCATATATACACGTCATATAACATATCATCACGCTTCTTTCCTCGAAGGGGTAGACAGAGGTGTTAAACACCCACATTTCGCCAAATATGTTAGGTCTCCATGTAACAGGTGGCGAGCCTGTTGCCACGCACCGGGCACAATGTGAGGCAAGCGATATTAACAATGAACTGTACATAAGTTTTATTCAAACTCAGTGGTCAGGCGGGATCGAAGCCGCGTTTCTCGTTTCTTTAATAAAATAGAAAAAAAATCTAAAACTTACCCCTTTGGGGTGGTTACGTTAGATAATTTCTGGCTTGCGATTTCAGCTTACAGTAATAAAATAGATTGAGATAGCAATTCTTTGTTCCCGTGTAATATCGCGCCGAGCCACATATAAGGGACCATAATTTATCTCTTTGTTTGCTCGCCCCGCGTCGTAACGATTACGACACTTTATGTAACTGTCATTATTATTTATATGCTGTTATTATATGTGAGAATATGAACTTTTGGCTGGAATCGTATATTGTTGTTGTTTCATTATGCACATCATGTAGCTTTATTATCCGTCCTTAGCCTATATAAGTCCCATTGCTGGGCACAGGCCTTCCTCATGGAGAAACATACATACATATAACCATGACTTTTATCCCCTAAGGTTTAGTCAGAGACTAGGCAAAATCACCGCAAATTAAAGCAGTCCATTGCCATAGTCCGCGCTTCGCCAAGCAGTGAGTGCACTCAGCGTGACAGGTGATGAGCCCGTCGCCGCTATAAGCTATTGGATGGAGAAAACAAATGAGGAGTATAGGCTGTAACACCACCACGCTGGCCCAATGCGGGTTGGTGGGTAGAAACGGTTGCAAACGTGCCTTCCGCACGGAGGAGCTCGAGATTAGAAAGTTTTGGTCTCATATAGGCCTGATTATGTCGAAGGTAGCTTTATTTTGAAAGCCAAAACGTACTAACCCTGTCTACGCCGCCGAACTCCTCCCTAGCTTTTTTTCTAGACATAGACATAGCATAGCTCTCTCCTCGCTGGCTAGACATCAGGCGTGTGTGGGACTCGTTTAGCTGTTCGATGAGAATACCCACTAAAATCCCCGATATTCCCATTCCTGTCAATCTGTGGGAGCCGGTCCGTGGGAGCCGAACGAAACTGCCGAAACAATTCTACGAGCTGTTCCGCCGTCATGCAGCATAGCAAAAGCCGATCGCTTTTCTTTTCTTCTTTTCTTTCTTTCTTTCTTCTTCTTCAATTCTTGTGTTGGTGGTTAGAGTGTGCATATTTTCGTTAGTAAATAGTAATGGAGGAGGAGTTCTAGACCTTTTTTTTCAATGCAACTCTTGTTTTTTATAATTCCACAGAATTTACTTTCTATGTCATTCTTATGCACAACAAAAAACTGCTCATCTTCTGACATCGGCAACTGAAACTTCGTTTGTATTATTATTCTTAATTCTTTTTATTCTTATTTTCTTTTGTATTATATTTCTTAATTCTTCTTCGGTCATCATCATATGGTTCATTATCATATGCCCGAATATTTTGTTTACCATAACATTAAGTGACGTACTCTTGTTTGCCCGAATATTAGATCCCATAATTATACGAGTGCCATACTTATTGCTATCCATATTATTATTTCATTTTGCATAAGATTTCAATGACAAATTTAACCTAACGCCTTTGTCCTAAAAAGCGATTGGCTTTCTGGCACTTCGCCGGCCGCGGCACGCTCTCTGCGCCCGCTCGGCTCGTGCGTTGTTTTTCATGTTCTAAACCAAACCTAACTAAACCTTAACCTATTGATCGTTTAGTTTAAACCGATTTTATGATTTTTTTTTAGAAGCAATTTCGATGGCAAATGATGTTATGGCATATGATAATTACAGCTTACAATGATGATGGCAAACGATTTTATTGACGACTTGACGACCTCCGTGGTCGAGTGGTCTGTATGCCGGTCTCAAGGCGTAGCCATCTCGAGAGGTTCTGGGTTCGATCCCCAGTGGGGGCAAATGTTTGGGTGATGAATTTTCAGGCATTTGTTTTCTAGTCTTGGATGTTTATATATGTTTCTATATATTCAGGTTATTTATATGTATTTATCTATTAAATATATTTATCCGTCATCTAGTGTCCGTAACACAAGCAGCATTAGTTGCTTCAAATGGGGCTAGTTGATAGGTGTGAATATCTGAGGATATTATTATTATTATTGCAATTGACTTTATGGGAAACAAAGTTTTGATCACGTGACTATTATAGTAAACAATGGGTATAGCGTATGAAATTATGAGAATCAATATTATGTCTGTTGACATACTATAGCAGATGAAATTTTGGCAAATGGATCCCTTCTTAATCACCCAATACACACAATAAAGTAGCACACCACGCCTAAATACATGTCCTTTGTTCAGCCAATATTGAGTAGTTACATACATTCACGTTAGCGTTCAAAGCCAACTAGTCTGCCGGGGAGCCTCATTATGTATGCGGGTAATTTCAGTTGGCGAATATTCCGAATTTCAGCGGCGGAATGACTTAGGAGGTAGTTTGTTTGAATTCTGAGAAGCGGTAACAAGGTTGCCTCCGAAGTTATGGAGCTCGGTTGCTCGAAGCTCACATTTATTAACTTCAGACTTTTATATTTTCACCTAAATTTGAGTTAAGAGAAATTGGGAAACAAAAATGGGCAATAAGAGACCTTATTGCAATGTAACAAGGTTAACTCAAAAATAAATATACACGATTGCATAAAAAAATATGCAAGATGCAAGATAAAATGATACGCTACTCAGATACGAACTCTTCGGTACACGCACAAACATTCAATTCATTGTAATTTTTACTTGAAAATTGTTTTTGTTTAGGCATTTTTATTGTTACAAATTTCTTGGACATTTAAATTAAATTAACCACATTATTTAATTTGTTACAAATAGTGAACTGAATTGAAAATAAACTTTCTATGAGAAATTATTCATTTTCTCATTTAATATATTGTCAAATCTACATACCGAAAAACGTAGTGCAAAGTAATACGAGTACTGTAAAGGTCGAATGTCTGTACATAGAAAGAATAAAATCAGGTTTGAAAAAAGAGGCAAAATACCAAAAAACATATTTTTTAAGTTTTTGTTTCTCTGTCTGTTCAGCTGCTTGTACGGGCTTATCTCCGAAATGGCTGGACCGATTTCAATGCAATTTTGCATCGTGATACCATACATCCCTGGTCAACGTCTTATCAAATCAAAAATAATTTTATTTCATAGGCTAAACATAGCACTTAAAATCGTTAACATTCATACATAGTCACATTTTTTATCTTTAAAAAAATGATAATAAAATTTACGAAAAATACTTAAAATTCACTGCCGCGAGCGCTTGTAGCAAGTACATCCACATAGCGCTTTGACTGTGGTTGTAATCGATACAAGCGACCGGATTCCGAGAGTAAAGCATTTCATGAGAAGAACCCGGTAAGAAACTCATGAGCCACTTTTTTTTAATAGCCAATCATACAATCTATTAGTCACAGTGTTACATTTTTTACAATTAGAAATTATATGTCAGTATATAATCAAAATTAGATTTAACATTTTTATCTCTTATTACATTAACTTGTATGAATGATACATGTATTAATGTCTCATTACTTTAAAGTGGCAAATTAAACTAAACATTATTAAGATTAAGCTACGGATGTCCACACATTCCTATCATCTAAATAATCCTGAACTTTGTAATATGTCTATCCCATGAGGGTTTTCTTAATATGCGGTTTAAACCTGTGCAACGGCAGTTCAGTTACATGTTGTGGAATTTTGTTATATATTTGTATGCACTTTCCCATAAATGAGTGACTAGTTTTACGTAGTCTGAAACCTGGAACAGCAAGCCTGTTCCTGTGTCTTGTGTTTAGACTGTGACCGTCGCTGCATTTAAAAAATTTTTTTATATTTTTATAAACGTACATAATGTTTTTATACACATATTGGGCTTATTGCTCTTTTTTGTAATACAAAAAAAGAGCAATACGCCCCATAACAGCAGACCATACGACATAACACTATGGAAGTAACTAAAAAATACAAGTATTAGATTCTTTTATTCTGGAAAGTTAAAAGGATCCCGTGGGATAGTTAAAAAACCAGTTACCGCGGACGAAGTCGCGGGCAACAGCTAGTTTTGCATAAATGGCTTTGAGGCATCATAAGGTTTATACCTAAATATTACTATAATACTCCGTTATCAATAAAATAATCTATCCCAATGCATGTCCCACAATCCCCTGGTGTATGTTGTAATGGAGAGTTATAGCCCAAATATAACTTGTAAGGTGGGTCAAGATGGTCGTTGTGTGGAGTGATAACAGGTCGGGCGCCAGGGGATACCAGGGGACTCTTAATTAATAATGGAGGTACAGTTACCATCAAAAGTCCGGGTCGTATTTGTTGTACATCATATGTTATATACTGATGGCACCCAGCTGCCATCAATACAATAAACTTCTGTTTGTTTTATAGACTTAAAAGGAAAGGATAAGGAGACGTGTAGTATGTTTTTCTTTCTTTCTTTTCTTTCTTTTTAGTAAGTGATGAATATGTTGATGTTGTTGTTGTTGTTGTGTGTTGTTGTCTACAGCATGGAATCCTTCAAAAAGGGCGTGAAAAGGTTTTTTTAGGGTCGGCAACGCGCTGGTGATGCGCTCGGTGTTGCAGGCGTCCATAGGCTACGGTGACCACTGCCCATCTGTGTGGGCCGTATGCTTGTTTGCCACCCTGGTAGTATAAAAAAAAAAATGTTACAGGAGTTGTGAAAGTAGTGTTGGAGACAGAAAATACACATGAAGAGCAATAGATCACTACCACGGTGTATTAACATGCGATAAGGAGGGGTGACTGTTACATAACACGAAGAATTCTTGGTTTGACGGATGGATCTAAATTGAGAGTAGGTAATTCCGATGACGATCAAAGACGCATGGATTGTGTCTGAATTACGATATCACCAGGACATTTCTGTGGACATAGTGTTCAGCACTACATATGTTCCAGTTAGTATAGAAAAGGTTTTTATATCTTTCTTGTAGATACATTATACTTTCTATTGTTGAAATATATTTTGAATTGATCGCGGCTAAAATTTCGTTTCAGTTATATAAACCTCTGATAACCAATTTTGTTGCTGATTATACTTTGGGATACCGAGGTAAAATATATTATGTCTCTGTGCAATATTCTTGATAAATTGAAGTGTTCGGTTTATTAACACTCGACAGAACCCTTGATTCACACTTACATCTTGACTAAGCCCACTCATTTCAACTTGAGGTGTAATTACCTATTTTAATAACGGGTCGTTTACTAAGGCCCTCTCAGTGAAAGAGAGCAGGTTCCGCAGCCAGTAAAATAATATTGTTTCTTGTTTGTTACTGTTTGTTACGTTACGGCATTTCACAAGCAATGCTCTGGCCAATCATAAAACAAAACAATGAAAGTTCTCGGAAACACCGCTCGAACAACACGTTTCGTTATTTTCACTCGGGTCGCTTTACAAACAGTTATTTCTTTGGCAGACTAAAAATAACTAGAATATTTTTATTCCATGTTATATGCTATACGTATAAATTGATTTTTTTTTTACATCGCATAGGGAGGTAATTAAAAGTAAACCTATAATTGCATGAAATATTTAAGCAACAAAAATTAAGGCCATAAATTCCTTAAAGAACGCCATACCTATTGTATTATTACCTCATACGGCAACTAATTGGTGAGCATACCTGTGTATCGACCGAGAGTAAGGAAGCACGCGTGCGTCACCGAGGTGTAATTGAAAATCGATAGGAAATTATATTAGGGCCGGTTCGAGTCCCGGCCGTGGCCAATCGCGTGACGCTTTAATGCCGTAATATTTAAATTGGGGACATTTGTGTCGTTAGCCTGCCTTTAAAAGACAATCATTATAATGATTATTAACTTTTCTCCGGCCCTCCTGTTGGGCACGCACCTGTCGATATTGAAGAGACAATGACATGACATTATTCTAATAGACGACGACATGTATAAAGCTCAATCACGAAAAAGGATGTTTCTAATTAGAGTTCCTTATTAATATTCAGTCAACATGGTTCTGTACCTATTGACCTAAAGCCATCACTGTAACAAATATATTCAGTTGGATACCAGCATCTCTATTGAATCAGTCATTTCCAGTGCAGATCCCTAGGTATCAAGTTTTAAGATTGTAGGTACAAGATAAATAGTCATCCCATTATAAGCGTGCCAGTGATAATGACGGTTGTATGAGTAGGGATGGATGAACCAGACGAATGTTTAGTGTGGATGTAGATGGGCTTAAAGGCCAAAGAAGGAATGGATTGAATCTGTGAATTTTGATGAGAAGAAAGGAAGTGGATGATAAGCTAGTGGCAGAGGAGAATGGAAGAGATTTTTTTTTAATAGAGAAGCAAATGAATTTTATTCAGTATACTTTAGTACGAACCCACGTTATTAACAATTCGTCTGAAAGCATATACGTCTCTGCAACACGATCCTTTTACCTCGCACAGACCAACGTAATCCCGTCTTAGTTACAATACGGAGCAGCACAAAGAGTTTTCCTCTCAATAGAATGTTGTTTAAAATTGGCAACGTTATCGCGTTTAAAGAAGGTATTGTAAGAAAGAAAGAAAATCATTTGATTCCAACAAATTTCATAAGCGGTAGTTTCACACAAACCCACCACAAACGTAAATGGTCTTATTTTCCATACGGCATACTCGTAAGAAAGAAAGAAAAACATTTATTGACCACAGGCACAAGCAAGACGCAAAATACAAAAACAATCACATATAAGGTCAACTAGGACCCAACCTCAGCATATGCTGCATCAGGCGAAGCTGATACAGCGCTGGTATTCTGGCCGGGCCTACATTCATACATATTATAATACAAAATAAAAATACACTTAAATTCACAATACAGTACAACAGAAACAACAAATAGAACAAACATATTAATAAATAGAACACAAAAGAAAAACAAGTTATGCTTACAGACCGAATCACGGGAGAGCACCGGGTACTTTGTTCTCAGCCTATATACGTCCCACTGCTGGGCACAGGCCTTCCTCATGGAAACAATTACATGAGAAATGTGAGCCGTAACAACACCACGCTGGCCCAATGCGGGTTGGTGGGTAGAAACGATTGCAATACCAACTGGGACTAACGGCTTAACGCGCCGAAGCACGGAGGAGTTTGATATCACATCCGTGACTTGACCATGACGTAGGGTACTACTACTTGCGTAGGCGCCGAAGCACGGAGGAGTTTGATATCACATCCGGGACTTGACCATGACGTAGGGTACTACTACTTGCGTAGGCGCCGAAGCACGGAGGAGTTTGATATCACATCCGTGACTTGACCATGACGTGGGGTACTTGCGTAGGCTCTTTCCCCGTCCGCGCTTGATCTTTTTCATCCGTCCCTAATGTCACCAACTCTCCCTCTTCTGGGGCGTGACAGCGACACAGTCTCCGCGTCGGGATGCTCATACCTAATCAGAATCTGTGCCAAATGGTGTGCCAGGAGTGCGCGAATTCGCGCAACGCCTTCCAGTTGTTACGGCTGTTGATGTGGTCCTGGTAATACATTGGGTAAGTACAGTGGGACAAATTGTCTATTAAGTTATGATTGAAATTCTATTAATTTCTCAGTGATCACGAAACGAGACACAGTAGAAACAAAAATTTCGCGTGGGCCTCAAGGAGCTATGAAAGAATTGAATTGAGAATAGACCAATGTACTTTTGCGACCCCTTTGTTGAAAACCACTAAAAAACTAAAGGCCAAGTGCGGGAAAGATGTGGCAAATGAAAAACAAACAATGGTTCTTCACAGATGTACCCGTACGGATCGTTCCATGCTCCGAGATTTTTTTTGTTGTTTTTTCATCAAAACATTTTTGTATAGATTTTTCTGGATATAGGAATTCTGGATTGATTGAATATCTGACAGAGGTCAACAAAACATTCTACATGTATTAAGTTTCTGCGTTTAAAAAATTATAGAGTTCAAGAAACAGAAAAATTGTCTCAGGTGTATAAGAATCATCTTCACTGCTTGTCTAAATGAGGATTGGTGGTGGTTATTGCTTTGCGCATTTGCATTGAACATCATGAGTATCCTTCGACAATCCATAAAAGGGATGAGGGGCTTTGTGGTGTAGGTATTATACATTAATAACATTGTCATGGTTGTGATTATATTACTGCTGAAATTTATCAAGAGTCAAAATAGTGTTTAATATAAATGGCATATGTTCAAAAGTGGAACGTTTAAAGGCTGGAATGGTCACAAAGATAGGCGAAGACAAGAAAAATATTAAAAAAAGAACAGGAAAAAGAAAAATGTACAGAAAACATTTGTGTAATCATTAGTGTGGTTATTTCGTAGTAAATGCCTTTATTGTTGTGGCACTCGCCGGGTGCGTGGCAATGACATAGTTACGGGCTATGACATAGTTACGGGATATAGATATCATAACAATAAAATTCTAAGCTACTTACTTTTGTTACTGAATCAAATGAATATTACTCGAAGTTGGTAGCTTGGGAACTAGTACTGATTATATATAATTATTAAGAGTACGTTGCTCTACGAATAATAAATTAAAAAATGATTGGTATTTTGTATTTATACGCAAGTTATTGGAGTGTATAGTTTATGATGGCGGTATTCTCATATTCCTATACATTTAATAACATCATTGAAAAACAGCGCATATCTTCGAGTATGAAGGTACTATTTAAATATGTGTCATATAAATCTTAAAACTTATTACTTAGGGAGGGTGTTATTTACTTAACAATGCATTAAATGTATGTAACATAATTATATGTGTAACAAAATGGTGTAAAACTTTTGCATCGACCTTTCAGCTCGTTTGATTTGATGTTTACTTTTAATAATCAAGGGTAACGGGTAGACAAAAACCGTTAAAACAATTTTTTAAGAACCTAAAGAGAGTATTAAGTAGGCCAAAGATTACTTACTTAAATCTCTTAGTTTTTCTTAAAAACGCTTTCGTAGGTAATCTTCCCGAAGTGTCTACACATTTTCCTCACACCCGCGATGGGTTAACGCTATGATTAAATTTAAAAGGACCAGAAACTTCCAGCTTTGCTAATTAAGTTGGGAACGAATTGAGATATTCATAAACTTGCTTACTCGCACGCAGAAGTGACTCTAGTCGACAGCTGACACTCTTTTATCTGTTGAATCTTATTGACGCCTTGCTGTTTAATATCGCATTACAAGAAATATATTTTTATCTTCTTTCTGTCCTTTTCCCACTTCTACTTCTTAATCGTCAAAAAAATAGACGCAATAGAAACAGCTATTATTTGCGCCGATGTTTGCGCTGACCCTCAAGGTGTGACTATCACCGTACATGTTTGTAATGAAAAATGTGGTAAACTGCAGAATATTACTCAAATTAGATATCTATCTTTTTATTTTTAAACTTCAATGACGTTGTAGTTTATGACATTTTTTTAAATGTTGCTATGTAAAGGGAGGGTAGAAACTTGCTGAGTTTCTTGCCCGTTCTTCTCAGAACAAGGCCTCCTGGTAGTTTTGTGAACGGATGGCGTAATTTTTCTTTTTCACGAAATATTGTAAAATGTTTATGACATTCATAAGCATGCGCTAAGACGCATCTAAACTGAATAAATGCTTTTGATTTTGATTTTTTTTTTGATTTTGTTAGGAAGAACCAGCACAGCATTTTTCGTCTTCAATTCTCCTCTGTCACTCGAGAACACAACATCCACTTCTTTTTTTACTCGTATCAGAATTCAGCATTCTATTGTTTTATTGTGTCTTACTCTCACTTTAGGTCCATCCAAAATATACGTTACGTGAATGTTTTAGTACTAATGAATGTTTTAATGTTCATAGAATGTCTGTATATACGGCTATGGAGGCAATCTAAGTTTACTGTAAAAACTTCAATTTTGTGTACACGATTAAGAGCTATCTGTCTATATTTTATTTTATTTTCATTTCATTGATTTAAGGAAAACATACAGCATAATATAATCCTTATGTTTATAATAATATATCTAATTACAAAAGCTAATTAAGTATCCACAGCTATACAAACAAATTAAACATTGAGTATTTATAATTTAATTTACAAATTAAACACTGCCCCCGATACGAAATGCAAAAAATACTACACAGAGCAGCAATAGAAAAACCAACAATAAAAGTGATGCTAATAACAGCTAAGAAATACAAATTTCAAAACATACTAAATTTACGACTGGGTTATAACACACACATATACTAATTTAGTTATTTAGACATAATTATATTCCACAGAAAATTGTAGTTTATTTGGAGTTTCACTGATTGCCTTGAAATTTAGAACAAATAAATTTTTTAAAGGTGGCAAGACTTAGGTTACATATATCAAACCTCTGGTATTTATCACTGTACATATTACACGATCTAACAGTAATGTGGTTCTTGGCATAACTTGTATGGCATATAGGATTGGAAAATGTCTTGGTTGACCCAAGACTGAAACGTTTACATTCGAAAAATATATGACTGAGATTGTATGGCGATTCGATAGAATTATTAATAATTTTATGAAGGAATAGTTGATCCCTATGCTCCCTGCGCAACATTAAGGACGGAATTGTATCAGTATTAAAATTAGGATATCTATATTGAAGCGTTTAATAATTTTGTATTGAATATTTTCAATTGATTCGATATACAGTGTGTCCCACGGCCATGCCACATGGAGGGAAAGTATATTAAATATTGAAGGTAGGATATTTTACTGAAAGAGGACATCATTTTATTTTTATAAGAATTGGAACTGCATTCATAGATTTATTCAAAATCGCCTGCCTCTACCGGGAATCGAACTCGCGGAATGTGAAAAAAAAAATCACCATGCATTTTATGATAACCGTCGAATGGGTTAATCATATGGATTATTTTTTCCTAAGGAACATAGCATCTTCAATGAAAGGAAGATCATGAAATTTAAAATTTTATTAAAATTTTCGTTAGGAAAATTTCGTCTGACTTTGCCGTGTTTCCTATAACATTATGAGCACGCAATTACAATGTGGCTGGCTGAAATTAGTAAAAAAAAAGTATTCAAATATTACAAATGGTATGTGTATCGTTTTGTTATTTTTATGACATACTTATAACAAGGAAATCTCGTATTCTTAAGTGAGTATGTAGCAGTGGCGGAGCGTCCGTATAACCCGATTCCCAACAGCCGTACCAAACGAGCGAGCATAAAAAAAATACCTAACTATAAACAAAATTTGTCTTGTTTCATTACTATAATGCAGGTACAAAACCATTTTATAAACAAAAAAAAATCAATAAAATCTTATCATGTAACAGTAAAACACGCGCGTGAAACAATACGCACAAGTTCCAATCACTCACACATCGCTCCCGCTCTCTAGATTCCTTCAATTAACTCGTAAGATCTCGAGTTATGGACGCCTGCGATACAACACGCACACAGACAAGCGTTCTCTTGTCACGTCTGTGTAGGTCTCTCATAGGCGCACGCAATAGAGAAATAGTACCTAAAGATTGCCTAACATGCCGGCTTTTCGCGGCCTACGAGCCTATCCATCGATACACTACGACACACGCACACATTAGTAATAAACTCCCACATACGTTTCGAATGCAAATTTAAGAAGTAAATATTTTTTATCTTATGACAATAGCCATAAGTGCGGAATTTCTTTCGTGAAACTCATTAAATATCGCGACCGTTCGTCGCCTGAAAGGCTGCCACCGACCGGCTTGTATCGCCCTTCTTTTTCTAACTCAGCCAGTTTTATAATAATCACTCTTTCTAGCCTCGCTATGAAATTGCGGTTTATACCGATGCCGTGCCGAGTTGTAGATATTCTCTGTCTTACTTAGCCGGTATATTACCGTCTCATTCTGGCAACATTAGTTTATTTTGTTTTGAAATTCGCTTGCACTCACATAAACTTAACGTAATTAATTAGTTTTATTGTATTTTTAGCAGTAATTCAGTGAAATAGTAAAATTTAACTAGCCTGTGTGTTGTTGTTTTAAAGGTGTATTGTGAATTGTGTCGCTCCGCAGGGATTTAATTGGTAGGTTTTAGTTTTTAATTAATTTTGGTTTATTCTCTCTCGGCACAATAATGGCCGCTTCGATGCACATAGATTGTTGTCTTACCGATTTCTTGGTAAGTGAAGGAAAGCAGTTTTCAAAGTTGTCCTTTGAAAATAAAAAATATGTCATACAGTTAGGTCGAGCTCGTCCAAACATGTCAATAGATTACAAGCGTAGGGACGGTTTTTTCAAGCATTTCCACATTTCTCTTTATGATAAATAAGTTGGCTTACAGGCAGTCGTTTATTAAATAAAATGTTTTGTTTTCCGTGTTTTTTGTTTTCTGATTCAAGCAACGTTTGGAATCGAAGGGATTTTTTGATGTTAATAATTTATCAAACTGCTAAAAAAACATGTTCAAACTGAGAAACATACGTAGTTGTTTATCGTTGCATGAATTTGGAAATAGTATAATAGAAAACTATTTTAACAATAATTTTGAGGCTCATAACCGCAAAGTCGAACGAAATCGAAATCTGTTATTAACGCTTCGACACAGTTGTTCTCTTAGGTAAACTAGAATTAGCGTTTCGCGGGCACGACGAAAGTGTAAATTCGGATAATCGTGGTATTGTTAAAGTATTGTAAATGGTATGTGTATTCTTTGTTTATCGCACACTGTAGACCCGTCCACACACACAAACGCATGCACTACATACACAGACCAAATTACCCATTTTTTGTGGGTCCTAATTTTTACTGCGGCTTGCCTAACTTTTTTTTTCACGCCACGCCACTGGTATGTAGTAAATACTTTGAAATGATCATGTTAGTTATAAGAAACACGGCAGAGTCAGGCGAAATTTTCCTGACGAAATTTTTTTTCCATTCATTAAAGATGCTATGTTCCTTAAGAAAAAATAATTCTTGTGATTAACCCTTTCGACGGTTATCATAAAATACATAGTTTTTTTTTTCACATTTCGCGAGTTCAATTCCCGGTAGAGGCAGGCGACTTTGAATAAATCTATGAATGCAGTTCCACATAAAATAAAAAATAAAATGATGTCTTCTTTAAGTAAAACATCATATCTTCAATATTTAATATACTTTCCCTCCTGTGGCATGGCCGTGGGACGCCCTGTATACTAGATACTGGGGATTCCAAGCCGTAGATGAATATTCTAATATAGATCTTACATATGCGTTGTATAATAAGATCAATGTACTAGGGTGTTTGAAATCTTTACTTTGTCGGAATATAAAACCTAGCATCTAATATATACAGCTACCTAAGTGTAGGTGCTATCTAGTTACTTAGCGGACCCGCTCCCGACGCAGTCATAAAAATAAGGGGCTTTATAACGCGGGCTCAGATTAGAAACTTAAAATGGAGTTTAGTGCGGCGCATGGCCGCTCTAGCTTTTATTACTATATTATAACCTATTTTCTAAGTAAACCCCGTTTTTTAAAAGTTACTCATAAGTCTACTATTATAAAGCTAAATTCTGTCTCTTAAGACCAAGGTGTTGCCATTTAACAGGAGCATTCACGGACAGTAGGTATAGTAATTAATTACCATTTCACTTTATCAGGCTTCAAGTCTTATTCCAAGTCTACACTTAAACAAAGTTGTGTTTGGTGTCGGACCAAATCTTAATTAGTTCTTCGAAGGCCTTCAGAAAGTAAACACCAACAATGTTCCTCAAAGGATCCAGCCAAAATGACTTACAAATATTTTCCTTCAATTGCTTACATAGAAAATTGAACACGAGATCGATCCACCCATACAATTCATCAATTTCATTCTAAAGTAGTGCTGAAAATCTTGTTTCAATATTTAAATTAGCTGTTAATAACGTTTATCAGTTTTAGTTACACGCACCACTGCTGGGCACATGCCTCATGGAGAAACACATGACGAGCATAGGCCGTAACACCACACTGGCCCAATGCTGGCCCAATCTCATTGTTTTCAAGTTATTTAACTTTTCTAAAAAAATATAAAATCTCTACCTCTCTTCAAATATTTAGCTGTTGCGAGATATTCCTTTATTATTATTATTATTTTATCAAGGAAATTGTTTGTTGATTGCTCCTCTATTAAATTTTAATAAAAAAGACACCAAAATCAAAAGTTTGTTTCAAGAAACATTTTAAAATATATCTTCTGTAAAAGCAACGCCTGGGAATACCAAAGGCATACTCGGTAACGGAATTTGCCATTTGAATAGTAAAAATATATTTATTGACCAAATGGACTCACTTTATTTATAATTCAAAACAATAGGTATCTATTTATATACAACACACAATTATTGTTTCTTTCTATGTTCCTTCACAATTCCTACAACAATATACATTTATACTAATACACATTAAATCACACACTAATCATACACATTAATCATTAAATCATACACATTACTCATTTGCACTTGTTTATAATTTATATATTACTTACTACAATATTACTTATTTATATACACAATTACCTACACAAGCCCTGACACCCTTCCAATTGAATACTATGTAAATGGTTGGATTGTCTAGTTGTATAAAACCCGTGCTTTGCTCGTATCCAGATGTGAACAATACCAGTCACTGACCAACGAACTTTTTGCTCTACTGTAGCACACACAAAATTTTGTTCTTGTTGTTCTGTGTATTTCTTTATTTTATTTTATTTTGTATTTTTGTGAGTGTAATTTTTGAGTGAATAAAGATTTATCTATCTATCTAAAATAACATTGTGATGGGTCACAGAGAAATATTTTTTACAATCTTTTAAATAGTATTTTCTGTTCAAACTTTACATTGTAATCGTGAAAATAAAATGTATGGGTTTGATAATGGTTGTACTGTACCGTTCTAAATCATCTTGACCGTAGCTATAACGTTACAAAATTTGTCGGGGTATTTACTCGACACTCTGTATATCTCGTGGTTGTCACGGAAAACATTGAGTATACACACGAGTATATCAAAAGTTTTATTACCAGCACTGCGTTTGATATAAAACTACTGTAAAACGTGCTGCGTATGCGCGATTTGACCCGCATCAAATATGATATAAAACTACCGCGGATCAGCCAGCATAAACTTTATACAACTCGGCTTGAGTGATCATAATCTAAGGAAAGATGTGTTCAAACGAAAGGGTAATAAAAAGTCCGAACTTGATGAAAACAAATGAATAATAATGAGCGTGCTAAAGTCTTTACTAATCACAAACTCTAGACAACAGAAACACAACAAAACTATATTGAAACCAAAATGTTTTCAATCCATGTAACTTATTCTGAAAAGTTATTTAATTTTCTGAACTGGTATAATTATTATTCCATCAAATGGGTTTAAATCAATACTAATATTATAATGAGAAAGTAGCTCTGTCTATCTGTCTCTCTCTCGGTCTTACTTTCAAGTCAAAACTACCGAACAAATTAAATCGAAAGGTACTCAAATCAAATCAAAATCAAATCAATCAGTTTATTTGCACAGATAATTTATAGCTTGAGAAAGGGGGTAGACTACTTAGTATCCCGATATTCACCTGGGCCGATGAAGCCGATGGAGTAGTGTGGTAGCGGCTCATTAAAAGAATACTACCAACCCATTTCTCTGACGACCTCCGTGGTCGAGTGGTCTGTACGCCGGTCTCAAGGCGTCGCCATCTCGAGAGGTCCTGGGTTCGATCCCCAGTGGAGGCAAGTGTTTGGGTGATGAATTTTCAGACATTTGTTCTCCAGTCTTGGATGTTCATTATATATGTATAATATTATATATATTCTGAATAATTATGTGTATTTATCTATTAAATATATTTATCCGTCATCTATTATCCGTAACACAAGCACCATTTAGTTGCTTAAAATGGGACTAGTTGATAGGTGTGAATGTCTGAGGATATTTATATTTATATTTATTTATATATCTCTTTCCTTAGGTGTCGTAAAAGGCGACTAATGGACTTAGAACTGGACAACCATCCAATAGCTTATAGCGGCGACGGGCTCACCACCTGTCACGCTGAGTGCAGTCACTCTTGGTGAAACGCGGACTATGGCATTGGACTGCTTTTTTGGTGTTTTTGTCTAGCTTCTGACTAACCTTAGGGGATAATAGTCGTGATTATATGTATGTATGTATTCTTAATGGGAACGGGTACCGCGCGGATGAAATTGCGGGAAGCCACTAGTATTTCGTAATTTCAAACAATAATAATAAAAACTTACAACGCCGACCTAATGGTTAAATGAACTTATCTTGTAAAAAGAACGTTGAAAATACTAGCACACAGCATGAGACGGCGGGCTTTAGCGCTTATATTTACTGGACAAAGAAAGGAAATAGAACTACATTTTGATACAACTATGAAACGTAGTCAATAAATAGTTAATGGATCAGTAATAATTCGTTTGGATGATCTGAAGAATCGGTCAAATTCACCTTATACCTAAACATGTGTTAGTAATTAACATCTGATATCGTGTCAGAATTTTTTTTAGTCAAGATATACTTAACTTATAAACTAGTTTACACATAAAAGAGAACTAACACAAAGCTTTAGATTGCTTTAGCTATTTTAATAATAAACCCTTGCTTTCGCCGTCACTACTAACGTTGTGCAACAATCGCATTAATAAGAAACACCAAAATCGTTCTGTCAGGTGAAACTTCAACAAAAGCACAACTTAAAATATTCAAGTCAGATAAGCGGAGCTCTAAATTCGTTGCTGCACGAAGTAACTTTAGACGGTTGACAATAAAAGGACGCTCCACAAAGTGGCGGTGAAAACAACCGCTAAATCTAGATAAAACTATTACTTCCACAGGTGGACAAAGGTTTCTCATAAATTCAAAGTAATTTATTGCAACAAAGCAACGATAGGGTAAGGTAAGTTTTTTTTTGCAAGAAATTCACGGGAATCAGTCCAGTGTTTTCAAAACGGCGGTGATTTTGAAATAATTATATATCTGGCAGCGGTTTGGATGACCGTAAAAACCAAAACCAAACTGGTACGGACTCTAGTCTTCTCGATCTTCTCGTATGGTGCTGAGACATGGACACTGAAGGCTGCTGACCGCAAACGTATTGACGTTTTCGAGATGTGATGCTGGAGAAAGATGCTCTGTATCCCTTGGACAGCATTTTGGACCAACGCCAACGTCTCCATATTGCGTGAACTAAACATCTCATCGCGGCTGTCATCGGTGTGTCTACGCAGGATTCTTGAATACTTCGGTCACATTGCAAGGAAAGCCAGTGAGAACCTTGAGAAGCTTATTGTGACCGGATAAGTTGATGGGAAAAGGCCTCGTGGACGCAGCCCAGTCCGTTGGTCCGACCAAATCACTTGATACTACAGTGCACGAAGCCCTCCGTGCCGCTGGAAACAGAAGCCACTGAAAAACATCGTACGGAGGACCGGGATACAGAAGGGAGGTCACGACCTTCATCATGACTTGCGACTTGTTTTCGAAATTCATAGTACAATTTTTACTTATATGCAATTAGGCCATCCGACCCGTTCAATAGTCCATCAATAGAATTGGAGAAGAACGGACAAGAAATGGTCATTGAACTGCTGCTCCGGTGCCCCTCGTGCTACCGTCTCCGTGTCGCCGTAGTGTAAACCGCCCCCAAACTTCGACATTGCCCTCTGATACAATCGGCACGCTAATTTCGCATTTCAACGATCAAAACGTTCCCTTTCACCAAAAATACTTGCGCACTTTCAAATTAATTTGAGTCCTGTTGCAATGGTCATAGCCGCCAGAATTCTGTGGATTGTTATCTTTAATTTGTTTGGCGATATTTATTGATAACGAAGAAATTATTTTACTTAGATACCTGCTATTTTTGGTTCTTTGTTTGACTTAAAGTTTATGTAGACGTAGTACATACAGCTAAATTTACTCAGATTACAGCGCAGTTAATGTTTTTATAAGTAAGATTTTTATTCTTATCGAAATACACGGAAAAGCTTTTTGAAGACCAGAACGTTTTTGAATTAGATTATATTATTAAAATTTATTGTGGACACAATTTTATTATTATTGCAATTTATCTTGGCTTTTTGCGTTACTTTTGATTTCTTGCTTCCTTTTCGCCCTTTTAGCATTTTATTCGCTTTCTACTTAGCGTAATAGTTGACTGGTAGAGATCAACAAAACTCTACCGTATAAATTAATGAGTATTCAAAAGCTTACAATAATGTAACTACTAGTAAGTCGACTAATCTCAACACAACAACAGAAACTGTATTATAACGTTACAATAACTAACATATTTGAATAAACTTAAGACTTCTAATTCAGGAAAATACGAAAAGAGAAAATATATTTTTACAAGGACACATTCATGAGTAGTACCTCTCGTAAAACAATTTAGTATTCCGTCGTAGACGCGCTACGAGTGCTACGGCGACCGACGCGACGCCTTGTGCGTAGTTCGTAGACGGTGCTACGAGACAATTTATAGGGGTATTCTGTGCTACGCAATATATGAGTTTTTCTTAAGATGTTTGTGACGACTGCGTTTTCTTGAAGCTTTCATATATTAATTCTTTGTTCAGACGAAGAACATAGACATGTTTGTCTGTGTGAATATGAATATTGATGATTTTTTTTTAAATAGAAGTTCACCAGAAATATTTTCCACTCACACCAATCATACCCAAAGTAAACTAAGTAAAGTCTATCGTATTACAGGTTCTTTCACGTAAAATAATCAAACAAGTTAAAGCTATAACGCCTTCTGTATCAATTACAAATACGTTCATATGATTGTCTGTCTCTTTCTCGTACCCTGTCCCCGGTTTTGTGTGGAGTCGGTGTTGTTCGTTTTCTCCTTCGATCCTCACCTGTCACTCGTAATTTTACCCTTTCTCAATATATCACCATCACCAGTCATATATGCAGCGGTAGCCGAGTTGGGACGGACGAGGCACTATTCTACCGAGAGGCCGCGGAACACGCGGATTCTATCCTATCGCCTGCACCACTACGTTGAATAAAACTTAAGTACAGTTCATTATGAGTATCGCTTGCTTAACGTTGTGCCCGGTGCATGGCAACAGGCTCGTCACCCGTTACATGGACACTTAACATATCTGGCGAAATGTATAACACGTCTGCCTACCCCTTCGGGAAAAAAGGCGTGATCATGATATGTATGTATCATTCCTCCAATTTTTTCATAGGTTTTTACATCGATATTTACTCTTAAATGAATACAAACTTTTAACTGTACGATGTTTTATACTTTTATATACATTACTTAACGAATAATGTATATTTAAATAACTCAAAGGTGACTGACTGACATAGTGATCTATCAACGCACAGCCCAAACCTGGACGAATTGGACTGAAATTTGGCGTGCAGGTAGATGTTATGACGCAAGCATCCGCTAAGAAAAGATTTTGATTAATTCTATACCCAAGGGGACAAAAAAGGGGATGAAAGTTTGTATGAAACCTTGTCAATTTTAAGCCAATCGGGCTGAGACTGAGAGAAAAATAAATGGTTTCCATGGGATAGTTAAAAAACCATAGTTACCGCGGACGAAGTCGTGGGCAACAGCTAGTCGTCTATAAGATCTAAACACACGCCCGTATAGCTCGAATAGGACAAATCGTTCGTAATCGATTCAGTGGTTAAACTCCGTCGAATCAATCATGACGAGCAGGATTTATCGGTGAGCCACCGGCTCAGATAGACTTGGCGGGCAGGCTGGGACTCACTAATCTTTTAGACGTGTGATGACATCACACGGGCGAACAAGACATATATTAATATATTTTTTTAATTTAAATGGCTAGGCTTTACTAATGAGTCCATCTCGTAAGCGAAAGTGGGATACAGAAGTAAGGGTAGGTGATGCGAAATCGAAGGGAAAGAATATGAATAAGTTAATAATATATTGGGTCCTTACCTATGAAATTGGTGTTTTTATTCTGTCTTAGCAATTTGTCCGTAACTATTAAGTTTCAAAACATTCTCATAAAATAATTGCCTCTTCTAAAAATAGACCATATATTTGAGCTCGTATTATTTAATTTGATAATTTTTTGTAAGTTTATTTGTGTTAAAATTAGACACAAAGACAATTATTTTTAACTGCCTCCCGAATACATCATTTGATTTGCATTAACATAAAAACGATGAATAATTTTTATCAAGCGTGTTCACACACATATTGCTAATGCTTGTCTAATGATACATGCCAAATATTATTATCTCTGGATTTGTCGTTGTGAAGTAAAATGCAGACATCTCCAAAATCTCCATACAAAACACCAATTTCATAGGTAAGGACCTAATAAATAGGTGTATATTATACATAAATAAAATTATTTGTTTTAACAGGCAGAGGATACTTCTTCTTCTTCTTCTGGATACTTCTACCCTACCTAGGGTAGGTGAGGACAAGCAGTGAAAGCATTGGGTGGATACTTTGATTTAGACTCTTATGCCACAGGTTGGCTTCATACACTGAGATCCTTGAAGGAGTTGCAAAAAAAATGTGACGTGTGTGATGTAGGATTTATTCAAATAAATTTTTGTAAACAAAAGCTCACTAAGGATGCAAAGGTGATCTGATTGAGAAGAAAGTCCTTTAAGAGCGAGTGAAATATATGAAAAGAAAGATGGAGGAACGATCTATAGAAAATTCAAACAACAGACCTGAGCCGTCTGCCAGCACGATGTCATCGGCATGGTAACCCAAAAACATCTAGTAATTTAAAGTCATACAAAATCTCACGAGCATATTCTTGAAGGGATTACATTCGGCACCGCGCGCCGGCCGCGGTCGGGTCCCTCACATCAAATATTCCCTCAACTTTAATAATAAACGGCAGCCGCCGCTAATGCTTGTGAAGTATACGCTAGCGTATCCAGAACTTAATTTGTCTTACTTAATGGTGAAGTTAGTGTATCTTATAAACTAATTTCGGGTCGCCATTAACGTTGTCTCGTATCTGACTAATGAAAGGTTCTGTTTGACCAAATTGAGGCTTTTATTTGTTATGTAATTAGTAACTTTTGCTACTTAAGCCAATTCTTATGATATTTTGGTAGGTTAAGCAAAAAATTTATTATATGCACATCGTAACTTTAATAAGAACGAAAATATATATATTTTTTACTGAGCTTTACTTTCTTTTAAAAGAACCCACGTTATTGATAATAGGCTAGTTGACCCTTTTTTATCGGGCCCCAAATGAAGCATTACTGTTGGACATCACCATAAAAACAATATAAATTATTTTTGAAGCCTTTTACACAGTATATTTTAAATTACGTTTTTGCTTAACTGTCAAAAACGTCTCTTCGACCATGGTGGCCTATAAATTATCTGTGCCGTAAGGTCACGATTTTGGTAAACAATTCAATACGCATGCTTGACCCAGGCGTCTGACGGAGGTGTGTCACACCTCCGTCAGACATGTTTGATTGGTTGCGACTGGCATTTGACGGATTTTAACCATGTGTTGTAATTGTTTACATGCCGCGTTACTAATTCCACGAACAAGGTGGATAGCGTTTTTGGCAGATAAAAAAAAGGAAAAATAAAACATGTTTAAATTGAATTCTACAGCAATCCCTTATTTGTTTTTATTACCCTAAGTATATTTCTGACCCTGGCCCTTGCTCTAAATACTATAAAATTAAACACTATTTACATTACTTTCGATATGAGTCAACTAGTCTATTGTTCTTATTAAACGCACTAAAGTCAAATTGCCAAAGTTTTGTGGCAACTAAAATCGACGAATAGGTTTCATTATTAAGTTTTAAATACTGGAGAGTCATCAGTTTTTCTGTATCACTTTTCGCACCGAACACAAATTCGCTGTCGTGTCGAAAAAGAATTATGTTATTGTGAGTCTTATTTACTTAACAATAGAATACACGGGACAGTTTTATGTCGGTGCCTTTGTTTACGAGCCGTAAACTGGGGGCTGGCACGTGACATGATGTGACGAGCACACCGCACTTTATCACTGCGGTTTCGCCGCGATTTATTCTCAGCCTGTATCTAGAACGGGTTATAGCTAAAAATTTAAATTTGACGGTAGTTGCACGGCAGATTTTTTGCTGTATTTTATCCAGAATTTTATGTAGTTTTTATAACTCTGGGAACACTTGTTTACGAGGAGTTGAGGTTACGAGGCTCGATAATGGATGTTTCATTCCAGCGCCAAAATTAGATCCACCCTATTCACAGAATATTTTTCCTATAATATTTACAATGTTTTACGTACACATCTTAACTATTAAACTAGTAATACACAACATATTAATTGGACTTGCGTGCCCTAAAAAAATAAATATATCAGATTTACTAAAATAGTCCGCAAGGGATTTTAGGAAATTCTGAAGCGGACTGGAAAAAATGCTTATTTTGCCAAGCCAAAAGTCAAACTCAAAGTTCTTTATTGCACCATGTTGTAACACAGATGTTATGTACTGGATGGACACAAACATGACCCTGCTGGGGCACAGGAAGTAGCCTGATACGAGACAGGCTCGCTATAGAACCCAAAAATATAATTCTAGGTGTTAACTTTACCCCACCCTCTCCTCTGGGGATACATACACGTTGTATATGTTTATGCGCAGTAATATCGCCGATGGCCGGTATGTTTCGCGAACATGCAACTCGTTAAGGTGCCTCTGATTGCCCGTATCTGGGTCACAGCCTGTAACTTCTATTTTAAACTTACTAACTACTGGCGCATACATCGCTTATGCTTAATGTTGCGCGGAAATTGAACATGAGTTATTTATTTATTTAACAATTTATTGTACACAAAATACAGAACAGGAGAACATTAAAAGACAAAAGTACAAACGGTAGGGTATTTCTAATAGAAATGTCTAACAACCCCCTGCTATATGAGAAATGCTGACAAAAAAAAGCTGAGTCGCGTGTACAAAATAAATATATACCTAAATATAAATCAAATACATAATAATAATACATACTATTATGTTAATACCCACATATATGTTAGTTAGTTATGTTAGTTAGAGTTGATCAAAGATTACCAGCATAGCATATCATCACGCCTCTTTCCCCAAAGATGTAGACAGAGGTGTTAAGCATCAAAGATTACCAAACACATGATAATTGTGTTTGTACCAAAATGTTTCTCACCGTCCTCAGCCTATATACGTCCCACTGCTGGGCACATGCCTTCCTCATGAAGAAACACAAACTCAAACTCAAACTCAAAGTCATTTAATCAAAGTGGTATCATCAAATACACTTTTGACAAGTCAAAACAAAATAAATTACTATTATCCTAAAATTGACAATACCACTACTTTTTTTTCGGCCTGTTCACTACCGGGAGGCCTTGTCTAGAGAAGATACAGGCAAGAAACTCTGCAAGGGTTCCATCCTCCCTTTACATGAATATGTTCTACAACCTAATAAAATTTACGTGTATTATACAATACCTTTAGTCACAGGAGGAGTATAGGCCGTAACACCACCACGCTGGCCCAGTGCGGGTTGGTGGGTAGAAACAGTTGCAATAGCAACCGGGACTAACGGCTTAACGTGCCTTCTGAAGCACGATGCAGTTCGAGATCACAAAGCTTTAGTCACCCATCAACGAGCTCGAGCCCGAGCTCCTCATCAAATCAATCATCATGTTAACAAACAAGCAGACTGCCCTATTGTCTTCTTCTTTAATTTTCGTGTGATTTAATAAAGGCATTATAATTTTTCCTTATTTCTTTTCTCCACCGCAGCCTATATTCTAAAATCTATCATTACATGTTTTTGTTACGTAAGACTTACAATATTAGTTTTTATACATTTATACAACGGTTTGGTTACATTTTTATTTTACATATAAGGAAAGATTATTGTAGAAATTATGTTGAACTAATTGAAAATAATAAAATTACTTGAAATTAAAAAACTGTTTGCTTTGACAATCTTGTAATAATAATGATGCTACTCGTAAGCTACGAACATAGACAAATAAGTTGAGTTTATCTGAATAAAGGTATAGTGCCACAAACATATCTGACCCCGTGGCGGGGGTCGCTGTCGAATTTAGTCGCGAAAAATAACTCTCAAACAATAACATAACTTGAAATTGACAATACAATTATTTTTACCATGGAGAGTGCTCTGAAGAACTCTTTGACTTTATCCCTCCCTCTCCTTTCCTACACAAGAGATCGCTGGTCTACAGGGGTCACTATTTCACTGTCGCTACGTCTACTTTGTGCAATAAGAGATTTCGTGTCTCCTTTCTCTGTCGCGCAGCTAGAACGTGGAATTCCTTACCGGCACACGTATTCCCCCCTTCTTACAATATGGGTTCCTTCAAAAGAGGCGTGAAAAGGCATTTTTTGGGCCGGCAAGGTGAGGGTGGCTAGGGCATGTCAGCATGCTGCACTAGCTATCTTCACATATGGACTCCTCTACTGCTTATCATCAGGTAGTGTGGAGTCATTTGCTAAGCTTTTTAAAAAAAAATACAATGGCGACACTAAGTTCCCATTTTGGCATTTTGGCAGATAAGTTTGACATAATAAGAATATATTGTTATTATGTCAAACTTATCTGCCCCGACATGAACATGCTCAGAACTTTAAGGTGATATGCCGCAGTAAATAATGTTGTATTCGTTATTGCTACTTTTGAGTAATGACATCGACCGCCTCGAGTCCAAACGTGGAATACATTCGTGGAGCGGATCCCATAAAATACATCGCTGTGACACGAATTTATCTCTTGGTTTCTTTGCACACGAGGCTCATATTTTACGATATACTCAAACATACATACATACATTATAATCATGACTATTATCCCCTCAGGGTAAGTCAGAGACTAGGGAAAAGCACTGCAGAAGCAGTCCACTGCCATAGTCCGCGCTTCACCAAGCACTGCACGTGCTCTGCGTGACAGGCGGTGAGCCCGGCGCCGCTTTATGTCATTAGATGGTTGCGCAGATGTAAGTTCATTAGACGACGTTACACTCTTTTTTGTTAAATTAGTCGTAAGGAGAATAAGTCCACAAATATGGTAACTGATCGATTGCTAAATTATTTGGATGTGAGCTTTAATACTTTTTTAATAATTTAATATTTTTTTTGGATCAATATTTATTTTAAGAGTCAAGTTTGGCCTATGAAATAAAATTATTTTTGATTTAATTTGAATAAATATAAAGAATGGCCACAAATACAAAACGTGACAAGGACATAAAACAAACAAATATCCAAGACTGGAGAACAAATGAAAATTCATCACCCAAACATTTGCCCCCACCGGAGATCGAACCCAGAACCTCTCGAGATGGCGATGCCTTGAGACTAGCGCACAGACCACTCGACCACGGAGGTTAATAAAAGCCAAGATTGTTGCGGCGTAAATTTGTCGTAAATTTTTCTGGGAGGCGTTATTTAAATTTATTTACTTCACCCGCATGGCACCCGTTCCCATGGGAATATCGGGAAAAAAAGTAGCATATGTCCTTTCTCAGGCTCTAGACTATCTGTGTACGAAATTTGAATTAAATTGGTTCAGTAGTTTTATTTGAAACCGAGACAGAGAGACAGAGTAACTTTCGCATTTATAAAATTACAATGGATTGGTTAGTGTACCTCATAGAATAAATGAGAAGAAGCGAAGCGGCTCACAGTGATCTGTGGTGTACCCACACAGCATATACTACTGATATTACATACAGCTCTCTACTTGCTACGATCCTCATACAAAGGATATTTGGCTTATATGCATTCGGTTTAGTTTTTTATATACTTAGTTTTAGAGTGATCAGTATACAATCATAAAGATAATAATTTCAAAGTCTATAGAGTTACATACATAAATAAAATCACGCCTGTAATTCCTGTAGGGGTAGGCAGAGTCCAAGGAGTACTGTGTTCCTTAAGACCAGTTCCTTATAGTGTTACTCTAATAATTAATCATATGCGATAATTATTTTTTAATGTGTACGAGTATAGGTACTTACTTTCGACCAGAAAAAAAAAAAATTTCGACTGTCCTCTCTTCTAATTAGCTGTGCCCGACAGGGTCCATAATGTATTAATATAACATAAACATTGTGGAAATGCAAATAAAGAATTTGAATATTGAGTAAAAATTATATAAATTTACACATGTAAGTAAAGTAAAACACCCAGTGTTCGACAGAGCACAAATGTTCGACATTAAAAAAGTTTACTAAAAAAAAGAGTAGCCACACATTTGTAAACGCATTTTGTTGCATAAACAATAGAAATAGATGATCTATTTGTCATTGCATTCAGCCATTTTTATGAAAATGGTGTGTCGACCGCGAGAGATCTCCAACGGAAATCCAGTTTTATTAGCGAAATCACTAAGAAAGTAAGTAAGATTTATTGCCCATAACTTTTAATTGTTTTGATTTATCGAAAATGTTAGTTATTTATTAAGTTAAGATACAAATTCATTAACTTTTAGTAATTTCTTTACTAGGAGTTTATATTACAATATAAAAACACGTCTGTCGGTAATTGGACTTTTTTTTAGCATGTTCTAATCTTCGACAAATGTCGAAACTTTTGTTTTTTTTCTTTTTGCACCTTTAATAACGATTTGGCTAAGATTATTCTGCACTGTAAAAACAGAGTTCTTTCATTGAAATGATCGACAGACGTGTCGATGATTGGATATTCCATATGTTCCAGTAATCGACATGATATATTTTCTAGGAATGGCGCCTAAAAATATTACACGCCTCTCCAAATGAGACAAGCGATAGAAGCAGTCAAAAAAGGCAAAAAAATTGCAACTGCTGCAAAAAGGTTCGGTGTACCCAGGATGACATTATATGATAAAATTTCCGGTAAGACTCCAGTCGAATGTTCCATGGGCCCGTGATGACCGTTTTATGGTGTCAACGTTCATGCGGAATAGACATCTTACTGGAATTCAGGTGCAACGACGACTTAGGGAAGTCCGAGGAAGAAACAGTAAGTGAGTGGACTGTACGACGAAGACTTGCAGACAGCAGGCACACAGATGGGCCGTGGTCACTGTAGCCTATGGACGCCTGCAACACCGAGGGCATCACCAGCGCGTTGCCGACCCTTAAAAAACCCATAAATAACTCCATGCTGTAGTCCCTTGGGAAGACCTCACCAGGGAGTTCATTCCACAGCTTAAGCGTACGAGGAAGGAAATTCCTCCTATAACCCACGGTACGGGACCATTTTGGCTCTAACGTGTGAGGATGAATTCCCTGGCGATGGCGAGCGTTGCGGTGGTAAAAAGTAGCTGTTGGTATCATATTAAACAGTTCCTCAGAACAGACCCCATTGTACAAGCGGTAGAACACACACAAGGATGCAAAATCTCTCCTCAAGCTTAAGGCCTCAATACCGCTTGTGAACTCGGGAGCGCCGACAATTCTCATGGCTCGTCTTTGAACCGTGTCAAGAGGCCCAAGTTGGTATGCTGGTGCACCCACCCAAAGATGACAGCAGTACTCCATATGGGGTAAGGCCCCATATGGAGTACATGCGACTTATAAAGAAGCAGTCGCTGCCCCGGCGAGAAGTACCGCTTCGCACGATTGAGCACACCAAGCTTTTTAGATGCCAACTTGACCTTATCCTCTAAGTGACTGCGGTACTGGACGTCACTGGAAATGTCGACACCAAGGATACCCAAACTGTTGGAAATTTCAAGAGGTGTATTGAGGAACCTTGGAGCCACAGCTACATCCAGGACGTGCTAGAACAACATGTGATGCCATACGCTGGGTTTGTTGGTGAACGTTTCATACTGATGCAGGACATTGCTCGGCCAGAACTCCTGCCGTAGAGACCCTTCAGGACCTCCGGGTGGCTATACAAGCAGAGACTTATACAATCATATCTTACGGATCGAATACAAAAAGTTAACATAAATGGTACTAATTCTTCCGGCGCGCCTCTGCATATGGGAGTGCCCCAGGGCTCTATATTGGGCCCCTTATTATTCTTAATATATATTAATGACTTGCCTTACTTTGCTAAAGACCTTTGTGAGATAGTTTTGTTTGCTGATGACACTTCTTTGATTTTCAAAACTATCTGACGACAATAACGACGCAATAACGTATCTGACGAAGTAAACAATGCTCTCTCGCAAGTCTTGCATTGGTTCAATATTAATAACCTTGCACTTAATTCTAAGAAAACAAAATGTATTAAATTTTGTATGCCTAACGTAAAGCAGATCGATACTCAAATTTGTATAAAGGAGGAACGGATAGAAATAATTAAGTCTACCACTTTTCTTGGAATTACTGTGGACTCTAAACTGCAATGGGGTCCACATATTACGACTCTAGCAGGAAGACTAAGTTCAGCTGCGCATGCAGTTAGAAAAATAAGGCAGCTCACTGATGTTGAAACGGCGAGATTAGTTTATTTTAGCTATTTTCACAGCGTAATGTCGTATGGTCTACTGTTGTGGGGCTCCGCTGCTGACATTCAGACTATCTTTGTACTTCAAAAGAGAGCCATTCGTGCCATATACAACCTTAGACCACGTGACTCGCTCAAGGAATTATTTAGGGAAATAGATATATTAACTGTGGCGTCTCAATACATCTTT
Source organism: Parapoynx stratiotata (assembly GCA_910589355.1). Taxonomy (NCBI): domain Eukaryota; kingdom Metazoa; phylum Arthropoda; class Insecta; order Lepidoptera; family Crambidae; genus Parapoynx; species Parapoynx stratiotata. The sequence continues at coordinate 572,388 of OU342468.1, read as the reverse complement.
GATTGTATTATGTATGTACGTAAACACTATGATACTTTCCTTAAAAATTCTGACTGCCATAGCCTTAACACCAGAAATAAGCATAAGCTCGCCGTTCCAAGCCTCAGACTTCACAAGACTGTTAAATGTTTTATAGGAATCAGCATAAGAATGTATAATAGGCTGCCACAAAGTTTTATTGACTTGCCCCTGCATAAATTTAAATCAACTGTTAAAAGCTGTTTAATGAAAAAGGGGTATTATAAGATAGAAGATTATTTTACAGATAAAAATTCGTGGCTACTATAATTTGCTCCTCTGCACATACTTATTTTACAATATTTAAAATGTTCTATATTCCTTTTGTTATTATGGCTGTTTAAAAAAGGCTAACTGTTGAGTTTCTTGCGGCACTTCTTCTCAACAGGCCATTCACGTCGAAGTGCTAGTAGGAAAAAAAATATTGACGTGCAAAAGTATTTCATGTAAATCTAATTGCAGAATAAATGATTTCATTTCATTTCATTTCATTTCAGAGTGGGTATCCCTCAGGAGTTCATCATAACTTTGATAAGGGCAATTAAACACCGGATGGAAGCCGCAATTAGGGTAAGGGGTGGCAACACGAGCCATTGAAACCAATTTGTTTGAGTTTTGTACAAGAAAAATGTCATTAATCAGCAAATAAAATTTTATGCCAATCTCACCGTTTTCTACAAAAAAAGTAAAAGTAAAAGTACTTATCTTCATACACATTTCTTTGAATACATATTAAAAGCTCATTAAAGTGATTAAAGACCTTTTTTTTTAATGTTCTTGGGAATAAGTCGATCTGAGAAGTTGATGATTGGGTGACGATAAATGGAACTTGTCGATTACTAGTTCACGTGTCGGTATATGGGATTTAGCTGTCGATAACTAGGCTAAAAAGAGCCTTAATCTATTTTGATATTTTTCGTCACTTATTAGTATAACACTTGTTTGGACTTTAAAATAATATGGAAAACACCCTAAACTTTTACCCAGTGCATTAAAGTATCATGTAATGTCATAAAGTAACAAGATATTTAAAAAATGCTCGTAAACGTACGTTAAAGTGTCGTTGGGTGTTTTATCTTACATATATTTTTTTCATTACAAGGTTACAACGTCTTTGTGCACGAGAAACACAGGTTAATTATTTTGATACACTATAGCGTGTTGTGTTACACACCAACCATGCGGTACTCACGGTAGTGGCCAGCCCCTCCCATAGAAACCACTTAACTGCTAATAAAAATAAGTTCCTTTTCCCTCTGTTTTCAAACAGAAAGCCTTCGGAAAAGACGTAAATAAAATTAGCAAAAACGCCACTTTCGCATACTAATGTTGTTTCCTTTTAAAATGCAAATCGTCATTTTGTCCCCGATTTTAATTACTTAGCAGCATGAGTCAACGGCGTGGCAGCCATTACTGCTGACAGTAATTGTGACTTACGGAACTAATGATATTCGTGTAATAAATTATTAAGAGACCGAACAAAGCGATAATCATTTTAGAAAACATCAATGAAAATTCCTGAAGATTTCAGAACTTTCTCGAATTCTCCAGGGTTAGGTTAGAACGCAGGTAAACTTCAGATATTTTTAAACTTTCTAGAAAATTCTTTATGATGAAAACAATCTTTTTAGATGAAGTTTGCTAAATTTGTGAGATTTTCTAACAAGGGATACATAAATTTAAAAAAAAAGATTACAATGTAGATTAAACGTTACTATTTCCAAAGGTATGTGATGTGATAGGTGCGGCATGTGCCATATACATTGTAAGTGCCGCACAAACTGGCTATTTAATTACTTTCAATTTCTTCCATGTCACATAAGTTGCTTAAACATTGACTTGCATAAACAGAAATAAATAAATATCCTTAGGCATTCACACCTATCAACTAGTTTCTTTTTAACAACTAATGCTGCTTGTCTTGCGGATACTAGATGACGGATAAACATATTTAATGGATACATAAATATAAATATTCAGAATTATACAATACTTATAATAGGTCTTTACCTATGAAATTTCCGTTTTGTATGGAGATTTTGGGGAAGTCTACATTTTCCATACTAACATATTTTCAGATTTCTCCACAACGACAAATCCAGAGATAATACTCGTAATTTTTGGCATGTATCATTAGACAAGCTTTAGCAATATGTGTGATATCACTCTTCATAAAAATTATTGATAATTTTAAAGTGAATGCAAATGAAATGATAAAAAGAATTGTATTCGTTTCTAATTTTAACACAATTAAACTTACAAAAGATTAACAAAACAAATCAAAAGAGTTCAAAAAAATGGTCTATTTTTATAGGACGTAATTATGTTATAAGAATATTCTGAAACTTAATAGTTACAGACAAAATACTAAGACAGAATAAAACGGCAAATTCGAAGGTAAAGACCTATTATTGGGTCCTTACCTATGAAATTGGTGTTTTTAAAATAATTGCCTCTTCTAAAAATAGACGATAGATTTGAGCTCGTATTATTTAATTTGATAATTTTTTGTAAGTTTAATTGTGTTAAAATTAGACACAAAAACAATTATTTTTAACTGCCTCCCGAATACATCATTTGATTTGCATTAACATAAAAACGATGAATAATTTTTATCAAGCGTGTTCACACACATATTGCTAAAGCTTGTCTAATGATACATGCCTAATATTATTATCTCTGGATTTGTCGTTGTGAAGAAAACTGATAAAATGTTAGTATGTAAAATGCAGACATCCCCAAAATCTTCACACAAAACACCAATTTCATAGGTAAGGACCTAATATAAACATCCAAGACTGGTGAACAAATGCCTGTTCCCACCGGGGATCGAACCAGACCTCTCGAGATAGCGACGCCTTGAGGCCGGCGTACAGACCACTCGATCACGGAGGTCGTCATACATGAGAAAATGTACATAAAGTTATTGAGCTTTGCAATACGAGATATTATAGATTGATTATTGAAATCCACAGTAGACCCTCTCGTAACAGACGATTAAGATAACCAAACCAACAAAGATATCCAAACCAATACACAAATGAGGCACCAATTTGCTCAAGAATCATGTAGTATCTGGCTACATAACAGGCAGATACCGATCGATGACGTCAGAGGCGAGGGCCCTCCAGATCCAGGTCAAGGGGGTGAAGGTCCGCAGCCTCTCAGCCCGATCACTCTTGCGGAAAACCGTGAGACGCGTCCTACACCACTACTCAGCAACACTACAATCTGAATTAAGTAACTTCATTGGCCCTGAATAATGGGCTTTTGTTTTCTATCCATTGGGGTTTTCCAAGGTCATCTTTGTTTGTGTTCCTTTATGAACAGTAGGGCATTTGTATGGAGCCCTTTGTCATAATTAAGGTAGTTCCCAGGTTTTATCTTTGCAAGAAGGCGTATGCCCAACTGTGGGTCTGGACGGTTACTCCGAAAAGGAAAACGGATTTGCGACTATTTGTCGTTTTGTTTGTTTCTTAGGAAAACAGTTTTATTTTGTATAGCCGACGTAGGTTGGCTAATGATTGCGGCGATAATACGAAATTGTGAAAGCTTATGATAGTGCATATTATGTAAGTGCTTGCGAAATCCCTATGATTTATTATATTTTAAGATCGTGCTTATTTATAACTAGCTGTTGCCCGCGACTTCGTCCGCGGTTACTATGGTTTTTTAACTATGCCACGGGAATCCTTCAATTTTCCGGAATGAAAACTATCCAAGATGTTGACCAGGGATATAAGGTATCACCATGCAAAATTTCATTGAAATCGGTCCAGCCATTTCGGAGATTCGCCCGTACAAACAGACGAACAGACAGAGAAACAAATAAAATATAAAAAAAAATTCACATCCCACCGACTTGGCTTTTAAGCATTTTTTTTTCTATGTATAGACATTCTACCTCTACAGTTTTATTATAATTGTATAGATATAAATTGTAACATATACCTTTATTATATTCAAGATAGTTCTTGATATACTTCAGGACAGTAAAGATGCAACGACCTCTGCTCAATGTGAGTCTAATGAAATGCTAGAAGTTTAGGGGACGACGGGACACCAGGGGACGAAAGGGGACGCCGGGGCACTAATCAGAACGAAATCTCCCGTTTTATTGCTGGAGTTGAATAAGCACTCGCTCTCGGGTCGCGCGGACAAATTGTACAATCACTCGATCTGATATAGAGAGCTACGTGTTTGGACGATGTTTGTTATTAGATTTGTTTTTTGTTTGAGATTTTTCGTTCATAATTAAACACTATAACATAAGTGTAAAATTGAAACTTAGTTTTAAGTTTTTTTAACAGATTACGATCTTAACATAATAACATACATACACACATAACATAACAACGTATTTCTATAAATGTATTGTGGTTCAGTGTAACATATTTGCCCTACCTTTTGTACTCAGTTAACTGTTTTCTTTTGTATTGCTTATTGTATTTTTTTTTGTGTGTGTACATTAAATTGTTAAATAAATAAATAAATATTTGCATCCATCCTATATCCTAGGACAGTTTTCTGTTCCTCGCAAGCGATAAGGATAATCTGTAGGTACTTTAATTAAATTGAAACTAGCAGTACAGACAGAGATTGACCGGCGATCCCTTGCATGAGTTTTACTCATTCGGCTTATCCTACTTTTTACTATGTAAGTACTCCACCGTTCATTAAATTGATATCTTTTTTGTTCTCAAATATTAATTGAAATACCCTTTTCACTTCTAACTCATTATACGTATATAATTAATAAATAATTTATTAAGATATAAAATATGTTGAGTTTTATGGTTGTGCTCATGGTATTAATTAAAACTTGTGTTAAAACTCAGTAATTTAGTAATCAAGTTGTAATTAATGAAAGTCGCCGAGGACCCATTGTGTCACGACCGCAGTGTTCCGGCTGTTGACGACACCACATCCAAAATAAGCCTTATACACTAAGTTTTACCCGCGATTTCGTACGCTTAATACTTTTTATCAAATCGCAAAAGGAATTGTAGTTAGTTGGAGTAATTTTTCCGTGGAAATCTGTTGTTTTGACTTCTGAAGCTAACGACCACTTAGTTAATCTTAATATTTAAATGTGTACCTGTATATTAAGTAATGATCATCAGCCTGTTACAGTGTGTTTGTGTACAGATGACGTATCCTGCAAAAATATTCTTTTGATCATTACTTTTCGTTTTATTAATAATTATACTTAGTTATATGAACTGTCAATAGTCTTTCTTAGTGACTATAATGACTATACGCTGTATTTTTTTATAAAATCCAACCAAAATCCTACTTTTACGACTGTGAATTGATTAATAACGCCCTACCTTTACCAAAGAAATCACCTAATGTTCTCGTATTCTTCTCCTTCTTCCATTCTCCTCTGTCACCTCTTATTTCAGCATCCACTTCTCCTATTCTCATATCATTCTTCGCGCTTTCAATCCATGGCTTCTTTGGTCTTCCTCTCTAGATCTATCCATATCCAATCTCAGCATCCGCATCCTTCTTGTAATCTGACATTCATCCCTCTTCATCACATGACCATACCACACTAGTTGCTCCTAATCTTTTTGTCACTGACGCTTCTTTCAAACTACCTCTAATATACACCTGATCTAGTCCATTCCTGTGACTCCACACATCCATCGCAACATTCGCATCTCTGCTGAGTGCAGTTTTCTTTCATTCTTTTTTTTAACCAGCTTTCGTTGCCCAACATTCAGATCCATACATTTCGAAAGGGGCAATCTAGGGTCGCACGTTGCTCCTAAGACCGGTCGCCATATCATGCATCTCGATGTTATTCTTTCTTTCATCCCGTTCAATATCGCCGTCGTTTTGCGTTACTCGTATTAACATTTCGTAATAACGATCGAAAGCCGTTAAAAACTTTCCCCTTCATAATGTCTATGAAGAAAGACCATTTTGCTCAAGTGTCTCGAGTTTGCAACACGATGGACTAAACTGCGTAACTTCGTGATTTCGACCCCTAATAATGAGGGTGAAATCCATCCTAATGACCCCTTCTCTATGTTATTGGGGATGTAATGGTTGCTTTGGGACTCGATATCGAGGGACGTCACAGGTTTTTTAATGTTGATAAGTAGTTTAAGTCAGGGGGGTTTGTTTAGAGGATCTGGGTTTCTTCACGATATTAATTTATTTCAAAATGCGCTAGCGCCAAATAAATCAGAAACTAAACTACTCAAAGCGTTACTTTCTTTTGGCCAGTTTACTGTCACCGTTAGAAGAGTCTAGCAAAATGGGAAAGGATTTCCTCCTTTTCCTTAAATAAATTTTAATAACATATTTAATTACTACCTTAGTAACAATACTTATAGAATGAGGATAATGACTTAACCTTTTATGTAAAAAGTATTGAAAGTTGGTATCGTAACATGGTAACATGTAGTTAACATCATATTAACAACAGCGGCCATCGCGTTAATGGACGTATTAGTGCGTTAGGCCGAGCTCGTGTCAAACAGAGCGCAGAAGCCAACTTCAATTACCAAATTAAAGGTTCATATAATGTTAGAAACTACAATATTGTTTGTAATAAATAAATATGAATGATAAATAATATTGACACAGACTCATTAACCGACCCAAAGTCGCAAGCTGCTTGGAGTCCAATTTGCTTTTCCAGCTGGCTTTTTATGGTAGTTGATGGATGGATGGGGCACTACTAGTTCGAGAGGCCGCTGGAAACGCGGATTCGATTCCATCGCCTGTACCACTGAGTTGGAATAATAGTAGATTAGTAGCCAAGGGCTGTAAGGCATCAATTGCACCCCAGATATTTAGGCGCACGAGCGCAGCGAGGTCGCTTATAGTTCGAGGGTGCAATTGATGTAAAACTTATTTACATCTCTCATGTTCGGTAAGTAGGTCCTTAATACCCCCAGATGCGGGTTGTAAGTGATCAATTACCGCCCTAGGTTAATAATGTAGCTAGAAACGCCCTAGGGCGGTAAGTAATTAAAAAAAAAACTTTCAAAAAGTTCGCGTACATCTAATCATCTTACTGGCACTAGACATCATGCATTCAGCCCAATGACAAAAGAGGTCGCTTCGCTATTTTCATCAATTTTGAATATCGAACGGCGAAGCTAAATTTAGTTCTTGAAAATAAATTTATTTATTCTTGTGAAAAAAGAGGTCGCTTCGCTATTTTCATCAATTTTGAATATCGAACGGCGAAGCTAAATTTAGTTCTTGAAAATAAATTTATTTATTCTTGTAATGCCTTTTTTTCCACTTACCTCACAATCGAGATGTAAAGCAGAGTAGTTAGCTCGGGTGTAAGCATCAATTGCACCCTCGAACTATCTCGAAATATCTCGGGCTGCAATTGATGCCTTACAGCCCTTGGCTACTAATCTACTATTACAGTTTATTTTGAATATCGCTTGCCTCACATTGTGCCCGGTGCATGGCAACAGGTATGCCACACGTGGGTGTTTAATACCTCTGTCTACTCCTTCGGGGAAAGAGGCGTGATGATATGTTATGTTTGTGTTTGATGGATGTGAAGAAAAGAAATATGTAAGAATCGTAAGAAGTGGAAAGAAGTAAACTCTGCTTACCCATAAGGGAGAAGGTTGTGATTGTATGTATTAATGTAACAAGTTATAATAACAAGCTGGCTTAATTTATTACTTTTTGGACAAATAAATATTTAACTTATTAAAAAAATAAAAAATAAAAAAAATATATTAAAAAAAAAAAATATTTTACTTAAAATTACTTTTTTTTTCAATGAAACGTGTTAATTTTTTTAAATTATATCTCAGACCCACAATAATATTAAGAAAACATTTAAAAAGCTATTCTTCCCAAAAATATAATTAAAGGGCCTGCCCTCATTGACCTTTCAAAGTTAATTAATTTTTAAATTAACGCTAACTCGCGCCGGTCGCCTCCCAAAACAGCTATTGGCTTAAAACAATTTGCTTTATTTCACTAGGGTTGCGATATGAAAACCAACTTTTCCTAATAAAATTAAATTCCATGTGATTTTCTGAAATTGGTGTTATTCAGTATATGGCAGTAGGGACAACCCTGGGCTGCAAAGTCATGTCTATCCACCGCTAGATAGAGAGACATGACACAATAATTATGTTATCATCATGCAGAGGGAAGAGGTGATAACACCCCCCTTTAACGTAATATACAGGGTTATTAACTAGGTTGATATCATCGTTAATAACAACATTTGTTCTACTACTTTTACCATAACTCAATACATTAACTAAAAATGATTTTACAAGCTTATAATGTACTGTCGGGACATTTGTAAGTCTATGTTCCGTTAAAAGCGACACACACGAAGCACGCGCGCGCGGTGCGCTCAGAGCGAAGAACATTCAGAAATTGATAATTATTTTTGTATGAAAGTGAAATGTGTCAAATTATCAAAATCCGTAGAACAAATGTTGTTATATATGATATTAGCCAATCTAGTATTGCGAGATTGTTAATTCGTTAAGGTGCGTACAAACTATGTAACTTAACGTGTTATACAACATTGCTATATGTTTCAGATATTGTAGATACTGAATGTTATATTCAATGCTAAAATAACATGGTATTGATTTGTACAACAATGTTATATAACTTGGCACTGAAACACGACAAAGATAATGGTTATATAACATTGTTATATTTCACACAGTGGCCGTTATTCACCAATCCGCATGTGACGAGGTCAGCGTGGTGGTGATGTTTCTTTACATACGACAGGTAAGCTCTTGGCCTTCATCTCACCTGATGGTAAGTGACAATAAGGCTGAAGGTGGAAGCGAGCTTCACCTGTAATCCTCAACAACTAAGGAACTGGCTATCTTACCTCTGATTACCGAAACACAACAATGCTTTTAACATTGTTATTATTGTGGCAAAGGTAAGACGGTGGTAGCTAGCCAGGCGGGCTCAGAAACCCGACCAAACCAAGCTGAAAAATTTCCACCCCCATCGGGAATCGAACCCGGACCTCCCGATCAACACCCGGTAGTGTGCAACACTAGAACAGAGAAGCGGTGTGTATGTACTCGTATATAGGCCCATGCCCAGCAGTGGGACGTATTTAAACTGGTGATGATGTAATCATTAATTTAACCAATTTACCAATGTTCATGCATCGCTCTAGTTATACATTGTCCGAGTTAAACCGACATGACAGCTATCGTTTCATTGAACAATTACGTATTTACTCTTTCAGAGCTGTTTATTTAATACGACAAGCTTCATATAATATTTATAAAGACATAACGTATTCTTTCTATAAGGCAATTACGTAATTATATTTATCTACACTCATGTTATAATGTTCGAATTATGAACTCAAACTCATAATGACATACTTTTTAACACAGATCATAAAAATTTTAAGCTTACCTGTCATAAGAAAAAAAAGAACTGTTTTAAAAAAATATATTCGTAGCATCGAACTTCGACGAACGCAGGATTAGAATTTGAACGAAAACGTTAATAGATTTAAAAAGATATACTTACATTAAATATATTGTTCTCTCAAATATGGATTTTAAGAGACTTTTATTTTAGACTAGCTTATGGCCGCGACTTCCTCCGCGTAGAATAGGTACTTTGAGATAGTGTGATGGTATGTAGCCTGTAGCCTTCCTCAATAAATAGACTATTCAACAGTGGAAGATTTTTCAAATTGGAATAGTAGCCTCAATTGGTGGAATTGAAAATTTACTCCAACTCTATTATTAGAAGCAAAGTTCATAGTGGCGTAAATTTGACCTTCATTTTTCTGGGAGGCGTTATTTAAATTTTTTAATATTCACCCGCATGGCACCCGTTCCCGTGGAAATTTCGGGATAAAAGGTAGCCTATATCCTTTCTCAGGCTCAAGACTATCTGTGTACCAAATTTCGGTTGAATTAGTTCAGTAGTTTTGACGTGAAAGCGAGACAGACAGACAGAGCTACTTTCGCATTTATAATATTAGTAGGAATAATGTTTCCAGAATACAAGTAGATGTTATGAGAAAATTCATTTTATTTAAATCGATCAATAATTGTATCGATTGATTTCGCATTTTTTTACATTATTCTATCTGACGCATTTGCTCTCAAACATAAAGATTAGTTGTAGATTTTTTTTACGTCATTTTACCGTTACCGTAATTTACGTAAGCTTACGACCTTGTAAATAACAGAATACCTACCTGTATAAATTATTATATTTTGCCAGCCCTAGTTATTATCCTGGGGCCAAAGTACAAATGAAATAGTTGAGGTCAGACCGCGGGAAATATATCACTATATTACCTCTGGGGGTTGAATTACGCTGTACTCATAGGTGAAGACATTGACCGTGAATAATAGACAACGCTGTATAAGAGTGTAGGAGATAATAATGACATTGAAAAAATTATTCGTACTTTGAGTTACTTACTCGTATTCGGTAGCTATTGGCCATACCCGCATTGGGCCAGCGTGGTGGTGTTAGGGCCCATACTCCTCGTGTGTTTCTCCATGACTAAGGCCTGTGCCCAGCAGTTGGACGTATATAAGCTTAGGATGACCCGCCAATTTGCAATGGACCACCATGGTGTTTGTGTTACGACTACATGGATGCGTTTCTCCATTTTGGAAGGCCTATCCCCAAAAGTGGGAGCGGGACGTATACAGATAACGATACCAATATTATTATTTTATCCCATGTAGATTATTGGAGCCTACTACATACGGGAGGATTTTTTTAATCATTTTCTATTTGTTGTAATTTTGTGTGATAAATAAATGAGAAAATCTGCCCTTTGCTATAATGTTGTAGAATTACAGCAGTTTTCTAAGTGCTGACTAGATTAAGCCAATAACTTTTGATAGACCATTCATTCGGGGCCCACTTGGACCGTCCAGGCCGCGCCGTCCATTGCCCATTACACGTTTGATTTTGTTTGCTGGTCAAAGAAACATTAATCTGAAGTTGGGGTTATTGCATGAAGAAATATGGGAACTCTTTATTAAAACATAATAATATTTTTGATTGGAAGATACTATACGCCTAATAGCAGACAGGCACTTGCCGATCGTTACGATCCTAATAATGTGACAAAATGGCCGCGCCGCGCAATGTTCATTTCCATTTGAAGCACAAAAATGATCATCCCAGTTGAATATTTCATACACTCCTCAATCTGGGACAACTCGTGAATTATTCATCGCCCGCTATTTAACTTCGAATTTACAAGTTGAATTCTTTTTACATTCCATCGGGAAACTGGTCTAAGGAGTCCGTAAGTGTTTTGTGTGCAAGTGAAATGTAATGGCGAAAGATAACATTAGGTACTTGAATTATTTTCAGGTGTTTTTCTCCAATCATTTACATTGTTAGGGTCTAGATTGTTTATAGTTGAGCCATTACAAAGGTGCGCAACTGAGTCATAAATAATTTTTATCAAACCTCTCGCTCACACATATAGGCATATCGGAGCTCTCGCTTGTATTTCACATTCTTTTGAAGTAGTGTTTTGTGATGGTTTTATGATGGTTGTATGACGTTATATAGTTAAGTTGTCAACCTTCTTGTTTATTTGTGGCCCAGGTTTTTAAATAAAAGGTCCCCGGGGTTCATGTCAAGATAAGGTTTGAAGAAGTAAAACGTTTTAAACTAAATGTTTTTCTTGTAATATTTAAATAGTTACATACATTTAGAATCTTTGGTGAAAACGTTAATAATTAATAATGTTTAATAAGCCCTTTTTCAGAACAACAAGACATTAGTTTAAATATAATTGTAATTAGGCTATGCAGTATATATAGCAGAAAATAACTGAGAGACGGACATTGACAAGTCTGAAACATAATAATTAAATAATAGTACATCATGATAAGATACCAGTGTCCTATATTGATCATAACTAATGAGAAAATATATTGTTTTAAATTTTTATCCTGATGTAAAATATTTAAAAAGTACTGAAAAAAATGTAATAAACGCTGATTAATTTAAAAATGCTCTATTGACATATGATAATTTGACATGTTGTACGTATTTAACTTCACTGGGTTACAAAGTATAACGGCACGCTAAATCATTCGGTAATTTTTTACGCGTGTTTAATTTCGAGCAATTAGTGCCTAAAAACCCGGGATTAAAGCTCATATTACGATCAAGACGTGTATTGAAAAATATAAATTGTACCTTCCACGACGACGGTGAGACGAAACAGTGGGTATCCATAATAATACACTTAGTATGTAAATTATACTAAGCGGAGACCGCGACTTAATTCAATTATAAAAGTAATTCGTCCGCAGCCTTTGTGCCGAGTTTCGTAATTACGCTAATTAATGCCCAAAGAAATATACTTTTGGGCTAAAAATGCTTTTGACGTTACTCAGAGCACTCAGAGACAGAGTTTTCTCATAATTGTTATTTCGTTTTGTAAGTCAGGGCTTATGGAATAATTGAGATTATACCTACTCGTGGGCCAAATAAAATTATAAGTGTGACAACAATTTTCATGGGCTTAGTGGCGTAGTGGTTAGTACGCTTTGGCTTTCGATATTGAAAACAAAGTTACCTTCACTATGGTCGCGCCGTGGACGGATAACCAAACCTTTGTGATCTCGAACTCCTCCGTGCTTCTGAAGGCACGTTAAGCAGATGTTCCTAAACACAATCCGAACACCTGGTGGTGTTACGGCCCATTATCCTCATATGTTTTTCTATGAGGAAGGCCCATGCCTAGCAGTGGGACGTATGTAAGCAGCGGACGGATAACAATTTTCATATAAATTTTCTTCTGTCTAGAAGAAAAAAAGGAAGGATATTACTTATGCAGCGCATCGTATGAAGAATTGGATCTAAAGGTTTTTTTTCTGTGAGGGCATGGGGATGAACTCGCTTTCGTTAAAAAGCAGTGCGATGATAGTAGGCATCACAACAAAAAGATACCATCATTTAAGTGGAAGAACATATATTGGGTCCTTACCTATGAAATTGGTGTTTTTATTCTGTCTTAGCAATTTGTCCGTGACTATTAAGTTTCAGAACATTCTTATAAAATAATTGCCTCTTCGAAAAATAGACCACATATTTGAGCTCGTATTATTTAATTTGATAATTTTTTGTAAGTTTAATTGTGTTAAAATTAGATACAAAGACAATTATTTTTAACTGCCTCCCGAATACATCATTTGATTTGCATTAACATAAAAACGATGAATAATTTTTATCAAGCGTGTTCACACACATGTTGCTAAAGCTTGTCTAATGATACATGCCAAATATTATTATCTCCGGATTTGTCGTTGTGAAGAAAACTGATAAAATGTTAGTATGTAAAATGCAGACATCCCCAACATCTCCATACAAAACACCAATTTCATAGGTAAGGACCTAATATTTAAACGGGAAGTTTCGTCTGACCCATGACCGCTCACTCGCGGGACCGGTACACAATACGAGTAGCAAGATCTTTTGACAGGTTGGAATGCCGTCAGGGACACGAAGCGTTAAAATCTCGATACTGTTTAAGTTCGGGATCGACAACTCTCTCAATTCTTTGTTCCTACCGCTTCAAAAGGCTCAGTGTATAAAGAGGGGTAATAACAGGCTCATTAGTAGTTGTTTATTACAAGTGTAAGTTACGATTAAGACTCAGTGAGTTGTGAGCACAGCGAGTGTCGCGGCTTGGACTCGGCTCGTCATTAGCCGCTGGTGGGCCGCCATTGGCAGCGGGTGGGCCTAAACTATCAAAGTCAGTGAGTTGTGAGCACAGTCATTAGCCAGCCCATTAGCCGATTATGAGGTGTCAGTGTTAGTGGGGCTTCCGGCTGGTCTGTTTTGGGTATTTATTACATGGACAACCAACTGAGCAAAATATACTTTGCCTTGTGAGGACAACTGGACAACGTAAAAACTTTAAAAAGTATATAGCACGCAAGGTTGTGTGACACCTGTCACTCGGCTCTAGTAACAAAGACTAACAAAGATTATTGCACTGACGTTTGACATTTTAAATACCTACGACCAATACGCATGCGTCTGGCACGGTGCAAAAAACGCACCTGCGCAGATTTTATATAAAAAAGATTGCAGGGTATAGAATTACTGCTTACTTGTACATTGGGTAAGCGGCCCACAGCAGTCGCTCGTTAGTCCATCGACGAGGGTGACGTGAGGGATAGAGCATTTAATATAGGGCGTGGACATAACTATAGTATTTTATTTTTTCTGCTCACGGTACTTGATAATAGACATAAAGTATACGTGTCAAGATTATAAAAAAGACGACGACGCCTATAAGTGTCGTATATCTTTAGAAAGCAGACTAGTAACCCGTCCGGTGGTTCCTCTCTGATATGCGGATGACATTTTTTCTAGGTTACTGTACAATTGCATTAGGCCAGCATTGTGATACTTCATGAAGAAAGGCTTGTTCCCCAGAGAGGGACGAAGAAAAGAAAGTATGAAAGTAACAACTAGGAAAGCTTATTCAGAGCTTTCAATGTAACCGCACCCCACGATAAACAGCGAGTGACTTGCGGCCTCCCACTTCTGGCTGTAAAGGAACGGCCACGTGTCTTTGACCCGTCTCCAGCCCCGTAATGTTAAATAATAACAGTGAATTGCTCAAACCGTTACTGTTGACGAGTGATAGTGAAACTGCAATAAAACGCTGGCTTAGTGAATTATGGGTTTTATAATATTTAAAGAAAACAGTACAGAAAAATGTAAAAGAAAATCAATGACAGAACAATTAACCAAAGACAATTACAACCAGAATATAAAAAAAGATACATTAAAGAGGATGTTAAGGCTAGTCCGTAACAGTTACCATAATTAAACGAAATTGGATTTCATTTGCTTAATGCGGCTTTGGTTGTGAATTTAAGTGTTATTGCTACACTATTTTGATGATAATCCGTAATTTTGTAGTCAGTTTTAATAAAAGCCTGCTTTTGTAAGCCAAGTTCATTGATTGTAATATTCCCTTGAAGATGTTGAACAATTACGGCTATTGTAGGGTATATGTAACAATAGCCGTCAATTTCTGAACTAAGTCGACTTTGCAGTCTTGCCACGTAGAAACTGTATGAGTTAGGAAAGAAGTAATTACTTTAAAATATACTGAATCTAAGAGTCTTTTTTGTAAATAAATACTTTAATACCTGCAACGGTATACAAATATTTATACTGATAATCACCCATTTGTCCCAGTATCCGACAGATTTGTCCCAATTATCGTCAAAATTAGTTAAGGGTTAGGTTTAGGGTAGGATGTTTCATAGGGAAATAAGTCAGAAATGATGGGTACTCCACGCCCTTGGCGGATCTAGCACGACTTTTCCTGTAACCTGGATATTTGACTGAGGAACTGGCTATCTTGCCTCTGATTGCCGGAACACAACGATGCTTATATAACAATGTTATTATGGCGACAAATTTAGGTAAGATGGTGGTACCTAGCCAGGTGGACTCTGAAATAATACAGATTCTTAAAGATGGGATTTATGATCTTTTTTTATACAAAATGTATAATAAAATATTAACAAATTTCCCTTGAAATTCAATATACCCGTGATGTAAATTTAAAATCTTCCACAAAGGGGATCAACAAAGGAGCCTATAAATCCAGCTTGGATCCTTAGTGCGGCGCCGGCATTGCGCTTCCGACCCATTGTTGAAGTTCTTGGCGAATTTAATTTTCACAACGAATATTTTACGAATTTCGTAGGTAGCTCCGTGGTATAATAAAGCGACTATAAAGCAGTCTAACCCGTCTCTACAATATAGAACAGCAACGATAAGTAACCCTCTATATTTTGTTTTTATAGATAGCTGTTTTTATAGCGCTGTTGCTATGCAAGATATTTTATATAATAAGTTAGATCGTGCTCTTACTTTGTGTGTATTTATCCAAAATAAATTCTGATGTTATTATATCAGAGTTTCGACAGAAAACATGTTATAACAAAAATAAAATTATCGATATTATTACATGTATTGTTGTATTTTTGACAAATGAATTAAGTACGTAGACTGTATTAATACACTGATGTTCAGTTTATAGAAATCCTGCCGAATAATAAGCGAAATATGGAAACTAAATGGATAACTGTAAATATTCAGTGAACAAATACGTACACTTGTAGAAAAAATAAACAAATATGCAAATAGAGAACAAGACGGAAGAATATTTTAAATAAACTGTTATTAAAAAAATTTAATCACAATCACTAAAAAAAAGTCCGCATCTGCAATACTGCCCTTGGTAAATAATAGGCTATCACTTACCCTATCCAACCAGGAGTAAACTGGCAGGTTAAGCTGTTACTATCGGCACACACGGCGATGCAGACTTCTCCACTTGTCTTAGAATATTTATTTATTTATAAATTAGTAGTAGAAGTCTTCGTTCATTGGAACAGGCCGTCCAAAATAATATTTCACCACTCATATTTGTATTATACGTTGCACTTCGCGCGGTAACGGTTATTTATTGGGCCCCAAATGATTAATTACTGATAGCCATCACCTGAAAAAATTTACTGAAGCCAATAACAATAAATTTTTAATTATAAATTACGTTTTGCTTTAATGTCAAAAACGCCTTCGGTCGTGAATTCGTGATCAAGAATTTTGTACTATAAGATGGATGCCAAACTCCCATACAATAACATGAGGCAATGTTCTGTCTCGATCAGTAGGTGTTCCATCTCATTCCATCACTATTCATGAATGAATGCTATAATTGGGATATCCTCTTCCTCTCTTTCTATCCATAGTTTCTGTCTCACCTTTCATACTTACGCCGTTTTGACGCCTAGACTGAAAATTGTTACAAATTTTTGTAATTTAATATTTTAAATAAAAAATTATGAAACTTGTGATGACGTACGTTGTTTTATGTTGTGTAAGTGAGTGGTATCCTGGATGTACGTTATCATTTCACAGGTGAGTCAATAATCACATATTAAATGAGAGTATTTGTTTGAACAATTTGTGTGTATTTTTGTGGGACGTCATAAGTTGTAATAGAAAGCTTTACTACGAAATGTCAAACTCATTCATTAAAGTGATAGAATGAGAAGGAACACCTACTGATCGAGACAAAACATTACCTCATGCTATTGTATGGGAGTTTGGCATCCATCATAAAGTACAAAATTCTTGGTCGTGATGTTCTATGAATTATCTGTGCCGTAGCGTCACGATTATTGCAAACAATTCAAATCGCATGCGTGACATAGTCGACAGTTATGCTTGCGACTGGCGTTTGACGGATTTTGACCATGCGTAGTTATTGTTTACACGAAGTATTACTACACTTATTTCACGAATATGGTGGATAGCGTTATTGGCAGATGAAAAAAAAAGTAAAAATAAAAAATTTCAAATAAAATTGTACTAAATACTATGTGAATGATACATTATTTTCATTACTATTGATATGAGTCAATTAGCCTAGTTCAATGATCCTCCACATTGCTTATCCATCATTATAGACCTAAGGCACTTATTACACAAAATTACACACATTTTACCATGTTTTTATAGCTATCGGGATGAAACTTTGGGAGTAGGTCAGAACCAGGTGACAATGCAACTTGCAACTACTTTCAACTTTCTACGAGCACTGGTCGTAATTTCAACAAATTTTTTTATGGATGTAGGTATTCTATTAAAATCATTATATTAGTAGATCATATGCTTTTGCAAAGCTGCGTCCCAAGTTTTGAGTGACCCCTCGTTCGGGCCCACATGTTCGTATGTTATTATTTTGCTCTTTTTAAAAACGCGGAATTTAAGATTTTCATCTAAGTGTGAAGGAATTGAAATACTTCAAAACAATATTACAATCATTGAAATAAAAATCACGACCGCCATAGTCAATAGCCGCCAAAAATTCCTTTTTCATTTTTCTTTGTGTAGTGAGTACTTAGAATGTATAACTACCAAAACAATACTAAAATGAAAGCAATAGATTTTCAAATTAATTATATTTAATTTAATTTTAAACTTTAATGTTTTCATAATTTTTAACTTCAATTCAACTTTCAATTTTGTTTTTTTCACTTTGTTACGTCTGAGATGTGTGACAATGTATGTGATTCTGTGTAAATTCATAAGAAATGTGTAGAATCAACGAGAATGGGAATTTTCATCGATTCCTTGATTTTTTACAAGTGATTTTTGATTGGTGAAGCGTGGAATATGGCAGGGCTCCTTTTGCGGTGCTTTTGCCTAGTCTCTGACTAATAGAAATAATAGTCGAGATTATTATGTATGTATAAAATTTTGGGAATTGTTGTCAATTCTTTTATTATTTTCGTCGTGTCTTGTTTTCAGTTGTTTTATAACTACAATCTCTGTTGGGTTGGTAGTTAAGTCGCGTGTCACAAGTTGCACGCGACAAGGTCAAAAAGACGCCGCAGCCAATCAATGTCGCGCAACAGCACCATATTGACGAAACACTGTCGCCTGGCACCGGCGGCTTCACGGTCGGAAACTGCTCGAAATAGGTTTTTGTTTTTGGTACCTACTTACTATTTTTGGGGTTTAACGTTTTTATAGACTGGGTAAATAAAGACTCAACGGTCTTTATTTTAATTTGAACACAGCTAAGTGATTTTACCTAGCCATTATTTTATCAAATTAAAGATAAAAGTTCAAACGCTTATAGCTCCGTATTGGTACTTTCATGAGTAATATTTACAGACAATATTAAAGATTCTTTAAATTTTTCACAACTAATAATAGGAATCTACATATAAATAATATAACTCAAAATATTCCTCGCAAGAACCTGTTTTTTCTGATCAGGGAGAATCCATTTATAAACGGACCCTGCCCACACCCTCGCAATGGGAGGACTCGTGACCAAAAGCAATATTGTGTTCCTTATTGTTTCGGCACTTGTGTTGTTTCTACATACCAATAGACCATCGTCAACCCAACGATAGCCGAACGCATCGTTTTTCCCCTGCCTCTGCTATCCTCGGATATATGAAGACCAACTCTACCTATCCTTTTTATAAACAAACACACTTATTAGCATTTTAACAAGGGGAGGCAGAGCTGTTTACACCCATATTTCGGCAGATATGTTAAGTCCCCATGTAACAGGTGGTGAGCCTGTTGCCATGCACCGGGCACAATATGAGACAAGCGATTACAATGAACTGTCTATATAAGTTTTATTCAAACTCACTCCTCTTTATTTCTACCTTGCAAAATATCCTGCCTACAACTCACTCACAAATATCCTGCCTACAACTCACTCTCACTCTTTTTTTCCTGCTCTGTTTCCAATTCTATTTGGGCTCGGCGGAACATGGCTTCTTCTTCCACTCTCTTCTATAACCTGCCAAGTCAAAATTCACTCCTATCCTCATCATATCATCATTCACACAATCCATTATTCACACAATCCATCCATCTTTTATTTGGTCTTCCTCTCCCACACGCCCGTCCACATTCAAATCCATAACTTTCCTGGTGACATAATCATTCTCCCTCCTCAGTACATGTCCATACCAAGAAAGTCGTTTTTCTCTCAGTCTCACATATTTAAAAAAAGTAAAAGAAAGAAAGGTAAAAGATCACAGTAGTTTTCGAAATATGAGTGCAATTTTATATATACGTAAATAAATAAAAATAAAATGTTATAAACCTACTTATCAGAAGTATTTGGCACCGGCACATGTATGTCAGTTTATAGGTGCCGCGGAGCGCCGTTATGCGGCGCGATGCGGAGGCGTGGCGAAGGTCATGCCAGCCTGCAGACAGCCTTCAGCCAAAAGCACGTCACAACAAAAATCTGCCCAAATTCCTTAACAGATATGGATGATGGAATGTATGAGGACATTGAGGAAATTTGACAGGTTGGGATTGTTAGCAGCCAAGTCTGAACTAAATAGACAATTACTCCATGGATTTCGAACGCAACATTCTCACAAACAAAACTTAATATTATTTCGGTGGTCATGCTCGGCCAAAATGTTTAGTTGCTTTCATGTGAGGAAAACTTACGACTCTCGCAGTGTGTTAGAACTTGTGTAATTAATCAGATAGTGGAACTTAGAATTCGACACGGACTTATATTATAGACAGTCCTCTTTTCTTTAACATGCTATAAATACCTAGATAAAATCTACATGTAAATAGGAACAAAAAGATGGTGTATAATAGTCCCTGCCAAATAGGCAGCAGGAAGCTTACATGATATAATTTTTTCATATATATTTTAATAACCTGATATTGGTAATAACCTGACATCAAACCAGACAAAATAGAGAAATCTATTGTTTGCGATCACCGGTGTTCGCGCTGACCCTCTAAGGGTAGAAACCAAAACAAACACTAAGTTATATTCCTTCCGTGCCCATTCTTTTCTATTAAACCCATGTATTCCTTCAACAATACATCCTTTAGCATTTAATATTTCTATGAATAGTTGACGAGATTGCTAGCGAAATACTCATTTGTATTGCAAATTGGCTCGCACGAAACTAAATTGGGTATTTAATGAATAAATAACGACATAACTGTTGGTTTAAACACAGACGCTTAGTAAATAACTGAGGCTGAGTTAAGCGAGATGAAAGCGTATTTATCACATCACCGGAGAGAGGCAAGCCGTGAAATTAAAGTGGTACCAAGGTCTCTGGGCTAAGGGTAATGTTACTAGGTAATTAAGACATTAATTATTACGTTTTATCTTTATATTTCAAAATTCACCCTTAGGATTGTAAATTATACGAAATGTACCAAAAGGAAAATAAATATAAACACGAATACTTGGTTAGTTAGAAATTGTATGTTGGCGTAGATGTGTTTGTAGGTGCGTAACTCAAAATTTTCATATAAGTTTACTTATTACACCCACTTTGGGACCCCACCAGCCCGCTTTGGTCCAGCGTGGTAGTGTTACGGTCCATACATCTCAAGTGTTTCTTCATGACCAAGTCTTGTGCCCAGCAGTGGGACAAATATAGTCAGCCTATATTTGTACGATTACACCCACTTTAGTTATTATTTAAACTCAATTTTAGAGTACCAAATTTTTGCCTTCATATTCGCCATATTTGCCTTCTTTAAAAAAACTCACAAATGGCCTGTAAACAAACAGCAGATGGATCCAATTCATAGGCAGCTAAGACAATACGATAAGGTTGACCTTCCCTGCTGTAGCCTTTGAAGTCTTTTTGAAGAAATGAAATGAAATTCTTTCTTTAATCATTTAGGTAACAAGTAGTTACACTTATGACGCGTCGTAACAATAAAAGTTTACAAACAAAATATACACTTCTACTTGTATACCTCTACATTTTTTTCTTCCTGTTCTCTATCTCTAAGGAATCTATGTTATATTTCTGGGAAATACGTGCGCCCGCCAGTGGGAAATACCATTCCCTGTATGTGCGCCTAACATCATGGGATAAATACACGAAGCTAAACGTCTCTGTTCTTGATGTAACGTGATAACGTCTTAAAATATTGGAACAACTAAGCTTCTCCACAAGATAAAAATATTTTGTAGAAAATAATGTAATTATCATGAATTTCTATTCAATTTCTGTCCATACATACATACATAAAATCACGCCTGTAATCCCAGAAGGGTAGACAGAGTCCAAGGAGCACTGTGGTCCTTAAGACCACATTTAGCCATACAACAATTGGGTTTGGTAAGATGAAAAATCGTGAAAGAGTAGTAACAAGTGACTAGCTCATCGCTTAGTCGCTTTTTACGATATGCTAAGCAAAAGAAAAGCAGTTGGTACATTCTTTTTGTGTCCCGAACCAACACGGAACCTGTTCATAATGATGAAATATTATTTACTAAATATAAATTTTAATTTAAAATTAAAAAGAGTTGGCTATGCAATAACATCACATATTTTTTTTTGTTTTTATAGAAAGCACAGCAAATTACTTATCACCATTATGATTTTAAGCAATGGTACTATGTCTTCAGATTCTTTTGCGAAAGTTCACATTTCTATTTACTGAAAATAATTTTGAAATTGCCTAGGGCCTATAAGAGCCTACGTGAGACCATTAAAAGCGTAAGTACAAAATTCGATAATGCAAGCCCGAAATATTTGGGTCACGACGGGCCCGTGCAACGCAGCGGCCTTGGGCGGCGCTCGATACCGCCGCCCGCCCTCACACACTTGTTGCTGCACCAAAACTGCATTATACCAAAATAATAGGTACCTAAGGTATTTTTTATACTTATTATTTCAAATTTACTTGATTATTCATATAAGTACAATTTGCAGACATAAGCAAGTTTACATTACCTCATCTGTTGTTTATGGGGAGGCCTGTGTCCAGCAATGGAATAATAATGTTGCTGATGATAATTACTATACGATAATAATAAGAAACCTTTAAAAAAAAGCTTTATTACTTTGATAAATAAAAGCGCGTTAAATTGTGATTGAATAAGACGTTCTACAATGTTCCAAGCTTTTTTGAAAGGTTCTTTATTTTTTATTTTATTTTTTACTTTTTAATATTTGATGGCATTGTATCTTTTAATTACTGAGTTCCTATTGCCACCTTCCAGCTCAATCATTAGATCATCTGCAAGTCATAATAATATTGCATCGTCGTCCGATTTACACATGAATGCAAAATTTCAGCTCAATCGGCTAAAGGTAGCTACAAAATTGATTTGCAAGATTTCACCCGTACATACAGTGTTAAGCAGCAGCAATGCAGCGAAATAAACTCTTGTAATATATTATCGTAGGTATATTCCCATGCGAACGATACGTTTTCCTAAGGTTCCCATTAAAAGGGGACGAGCATATTGTCCAGGGCACAGTTTGAGACATTCATTTTACCAGCTGTAACATGAGTATTGGCGAACGGAGTATTGACGCGGGTATTGAGCGGGCTATCTCTTACACAAGCAGTGCTGCTTATCTCAAATCGGCGACCGAACAAAATACTGCTTCTACCGCCTTGTTTCTATCAGCCTTCCCTCACCCTATCAGACTGCATAGTGCCTTGTTCACCTTTTTTGAAGGACGGAATGTAGATATGGAACGTCAGCAGGTACGGCTGTGTCCTTGGTGTCAGGCCAATGTACAACTACGCCCTTAACCATTACACAATGTTAAAGGAAACGCTGATTTGAAAAAAAAAACTTCAAAAAAAAGGAGGGTCTCAGTTTGACCTGTATGTATGTATGTTTCTTATTTGTTACACTTAATATCTTCATAATACCCACTAAACAGTATGAAATAAAAAAAAACAAGATGATTTTAAAAATTAAACTTTTATAAAAAAAAGGGAACTGCTTTTAAAAAACTGAACTACTGAAAATCATGAAATAACTTTTATATACGCTACTTAGTTTTGAAGTCGGTGCCAAAGTCGGTGTCGTCCGTATTAGCGTTTCCCTTATTTCAAAAGTTTTTTATTTACTGTTTGATATTTATCATCCGCGCGTATTCATGGTTCATAGCTGCACCTTCGTCGTGGCCCGTCATTGTTACAGTCGATGCGTCGACGCAACATGCCTCTGCCTCTCTCTCCTCCGTCAGTCGACTAGAATGAGTTCTAAACATTCTATATTTAGTAGGCTACGGTCTTGTTGAACGCAGTATTTATTAACTCCATTTGCTTAAGAACCCAAATCCCTTACATAAACATGTTAGTAAAAGCTAATTTAGATAAATCAACAGCCGAGCCAAGGTAACGAGCAAATTGTGTCCGGTGCCCAAGGACTGGCTTCCTGCCCCCCTCCACCCCGCGGCGTCCCGGCATTGACCTCCTGCGGCAGGTGCGTCATTCATGACCCGCCCGCGCCCCGCACTGCAACCAATCTGTAATTGATTTCGGATGCTGCAGCTGACGCTATACGAGGCGCATGCTGCGATGCTCGTTGCCGTAGTCACTTTCATTACTCACTGAAATGCTTCTTTTACCATTCTCCGATGGGTTCCTCGGTGATCTCGAGGTCATCCTTTCTTCGTAAACCGTGTTATGTAGTTTTTGGTCCCGGACACTTTACTAACCATAAATCCGCATTGGTCGAGCGTCACCCCTCATTTGTTTCTCCACGTGAAGGCTCGTGTCCAACACTGGGGCGTATATGACGTAAGGTGTAAGGATCCGCTTGCCTTTTCTGTGAACGTACTCAATCAATGTTAATGAAAATAACATTTTGATTCTTGGTGATTCTTGGTAATAGTAGCCTTGGCGAGTTTTTAATAGTATCACTCGAGTGTTTTAATACAGAGCTATGTGCAGTTACATACACTACTTTATCTACACTCATTATTAATAGAAATAAAACAATAAAATAATAATTTTATTTATTGTTGGCTGTCTGGAAAACATTTACCATAGTTTTGTGCGTTTTTAAGAAAAATAAGTGTTGCATAATGAGTCCAACCTGTTGCATAATGGTCATTAAGTACAGTTTTAAATTTTCGTTTTTATCATCTGTGTTAAAAAGTATGTCATTATGAGTTCGAGTCTGAGTTCATAATTCGAACATTATAACGTGACGGGCCCGCCCGAGCAGACGACACCGCGCGCCAGTCAGCTCGTGACCACGGTTGGTGTAACTCAGCCGAAACGTCGAGCAGTAAGTAGTAACTATATACTTTTATATACAGTGCAACGCGAAAGTTTAAAATCTTATATTATAACATGAGTCTAGATAAATATTGTTCTGGTTGAAACATACGCCATTATGATACTATCATTATGATCCATCATTATATCCAGTAGGAAGGCGTACAATGCCAGAAACAAACCTCCTAAGGATTTTCTTAGGTGTCCGCAAGCAGCGGATACCTGCAACCTTCACCAGATAGACCTTCACACCCAATGCAGATAATACGCGGAATCGGTAGCAGTATCATCCGAATGCGCCAATTGCATATTAAGTTATCGCCTCTCTGGTCTAGTGGTTCTTCGCCTCTCTGGTCTAGTGGTTCACACCACTGCGTGTTGATCGGGAGGTCCGGGTTCGATTCCCCATGGGGGCAGAAGTTTTTCTGCTCGGTTTGGTTGGTGGTAGGGCTTCTAAGTCCGCCTGGCTAGCTACCACCGTCTTACCTAAATTTGTCGCCATAATAACAATGTTTTAAGCATTGTTGTGTTCCGGCAATCAGAGGTAAGATAGCCAGTTCCTCAGTTGTTGAGGATTACAGGTGAAGTTCGCTTCCACCGTCGGCCTTATCGTCACTTACCATCAGGTGAGATGAAGGTCAAGAGCTTACCTGTCGTACAAAGTGCAAAGCTGAGATTACCACAGAGATTACCGGATCTATTTCAGGGTGGATAAACAAACTTCCAGGATTTTTTTTCTGAAAATGTGGGTACTTTGAAATAGGCGTGTAGAAGATTTTGAAGGGGTGTGCACGAGTGAAGACCCGAGCTACCTTTAATTGGGCCATCTTCCTGGCTATCATTAAAGGGGTGGGAGTTGACAAGTTACATAATTTATTCATGGACTCAATACTCAATACTTTATTGCTTTTCACAGTGTGGTTACAGATATTACAATAGGTTTATGATCACTGCGAACCCTGTCGGGCACAACAACAATGGAGAGGAGGAACATTATACATAATATTAACTAATTTAAAGTTTTGCTTAGAGTTATCTATTCTAAATTTTATATTTATTAATTTATAATACATTATGTAGTTAAAGTTCTCATATATATGGATTGCCATTGCTCTCCTATCGCCATTTTGGATATTGAAGAGCAATGATAATCCAGGTGGCTTTTGGCAAATATAATTTATTAAGAAAACATTATGAGAGATTTATTGGTTTTTGATCGCGACTGTACCTGTAATTTCCTCGACTGAAGCAGATATTTGTATGACAAATAGGTACGAACATTTCCACCAGAATTTCCACAATAATGCTAATATACAATCTGTATTTAGTACACGATGTATTTCTATACTCGCGGCTATTGTCAACAGTAAGAATTATTTTGGTAACATTTCTGCAACAGACTTTAAACCCTCATGGTCAGTAATAAGGTGCAAAATTGCGATGATATCGACAAGCTCTTATGTGTAACTGTGCCGAAGTTCCGTTTGTAATCAAACCATTTGAATATTTAACTACAATGACAATTAACTCCACGACAGTATTCATTACCAAGTCACGGATGTCTCGACGGAATATTAGCTTCGAATATAATTTCTTTGTAGAGTTAATGCTATTGTGGTCTGTACATATTGTGTACTTATAGATTCATAAGTCCTCAGTATATACTTGTTCCTAATCAGAAAGAAGGAACTAACGCAGCAAAAACTTATATGGGAATAATATAACTATTTACTACTATATAAGAGTATATATAATACACTGTTTCTCCACACATATAACTAAAAGCACATGGCGGTCACCCCAAACACCGGTGCTTGCAAACATGTTCTCTCATTTTCTCATTTTCTGACCGTTTGGCAAGCTCGAGTTCTCTCAGTCCCATCTTAACAATACTTGAAAGTTTTTACCTTTCCTTCCAAACCAAATCCCATGTGTAAAATGATACTACAGTAAATTGTCCGCAAGACAAAGTACAATACATGCAGAACTATCTGGCTAGCAATGTTATTGTCAGCTATGTGCTAGACATTAAACAATATTGTTGCATACTATCTTATATTTATAAAAAATTATTAAAGTGCTGGTAAAATCTTTTGAAGAAGAGAGAAAACAAAAGGAAGGGTTCGTTATAATATTATTATTCAGACTTCATACTCCAGCAACAGTAATGTACCTACCTATACCTGTGTTACAATAAAAGTTGTGGCGACAGCAGCCGCTAGTGAAAGAACTCCATTTGTTTATTCGTTTGATGGATCAGCAAACTAACAAATCCTTCTTCACTGAATGTGCAAAATGGGCACTCGTTTTGGAGAGTATTTGTGTTACTTGATATTATATTTTCTGTTTTGTATACGGCGCTTAAGAAGCAGATATTTTTTTTACTTTTTTCCTGGTGTGTTCTAAACATTTTATTTAATAAAAGGCTTACCTATGAATCACCATTTTAATAATTCTATTTGAAAAAATGCAATTTACATTGATTGTTATTCACAAATTGCAAAGAATATGAAAAAGATGTATCTAAATTTATCGATGGTGCACGTCACTGACTTACAAAACCTTTCCAATACCTGTTGCTGTAGTACTTGCAGTACTTACCTACCTATCTATGTTTTTGCAGTGAGTAGGTAAGATGTCTCAACAGAATATTAGAGTATGTTGCGTTTTGTAATCAACACCTTGTAGACAGTGCTTGAGTGTGTCAAGAACATTATGCATGTGCCTTATGCGTTTCTAACAAAAGCACAAGATTAAGAAAATTCTTTATTACGGAAGCCTCATCAATATTTGATGGGAGATACTGCGGAGTCATTAGGGGCCACACTCTCCCCTTCGCTCACGAAATACCTCCATTTTGGTATTTAGCTTTCCCTTCGCCTTCAGTAATATTAGCTTTTATTTTTATCCTCATTTCCATCTAAAGCATTCTGCAAATAACATTTCAGCTTAATACTTCAGCCATTAAAATGTTCTACTGACTTCAGTAAGATCTTCTCGTGACAAAGACACTTTTAAAATGTTAATATGTGATAAAACATCGCGAGGATAGTTAATAAGGGAAATTATAATTTTTCTATATACCTAGTACTCAATAAGTAGTAGTAGATGTTATGGTTTAACTATAAATAGAAAAATAAGAAAAAAGAAAACTAAGTATATCCATTTATAAGAATTTAAAAAATCATATTATTAGTTGACAAATGCTCTTAAATGTGGGTGTTTAACACCTCTGCCTACCCCTTTGGAGAAAGAGGCGTGATGAAATGTATGTTATGTTAAATGCTCTTACTTATCATGGCTTTTTCCTGAGACCTTATACAAAGACCTCTGTACATTGACCTTGTCGATCTTTTGCTTTACAAAATGTTAGATTAAAACTCTAAAAATCCCACCTTTTTAAAAAGAGCAAAATAATAATAAACAAACATGCGGGGCCGAATAAGGGGTCACTCAAAATGTGGGGGCGTATCTTTGTAACTTACCCTTACGATTTTTATATGCATGCCAATATTCCATTACAATCCCTTATGTATTATTATTGTATTATTTTGCTCTTTTTAAAACGTGGGATTTTTAGAATTTTAATCTTATATTTTTATTTATTCTTCTTAACTACGCACAACGTTATCTAATGATTGATGGTTTAACACTAATCAATAGATGGCGCTCTGACTATAGAAAACTTAAAAGTTGTAAAAATTTCGACCTGAAAGTGCTCGTAGAAAGTTGAAAGTAGTTGCAAATTGCATTGTCATCGGGTTCTGAACTATTCCCAAAGTTTTAGCACGATAGCTAGTCCGGAAGTGCCTCAAAATTGAGTTACAATAATCCAACAGGACAAACCAAGAGACATACAAGAGAGGGAGTTAATAAAATCGTTGTAAAAATAATATCTTCTATAAAACTTCTTTGAAACCTAAAATAATATTTACTATAGATAGGTACTAGTAATTTTAAATAACTCGCTATTAAGACGCGAAATCAGCAAGGTGAGGTTTACTAAGCGGACCTAGGTCGCGACCTTGTGGGACTCCGCGGTAAACCGGGGCTGGGACGCGGCGAGGTCTGCACGAGGCTTATTACTTCATGATCAATAAGCATGTGCTGATGATGTATTCACTTCTTTTTCTTTTCAGGGTTCTGTTAAACTAGAGTTCGTCGTCTGTCAGACCAGGTTGTATCTTAAGAACCGCGATATTTATGTTGCCGCTATACGAATTCAAAAAAACAAAACAAAATACAACAAACGCGATATCAATAATGGCAACAGATGTGCATTTTAAATATTCACATAATACTAATTTTCTTTTAAGTATATTTAAATTCATACCTACAATACTTTTGCAATGCTCCTTTTTTGTGAGTGCAATAAACTGAATCAAAATGTATATTGGTTACACCCACAGTAAAAAAAAACTAATTTTACATGTTTAATTTCTTTTTTAATAATTTAAGTAATTTCGGGGTAAGGCTTACTAATGAGACATTGTTAAAAGGTTCCAAGTTTCGAAGCCCTCGGGAGCAATTATTTTAGTAACAATCTGAGATGAGGTGTTTTCAATAAGTTTTAATACCTTTTATCAAGGTGCCTCCTCTTGTATGTATGCTGTAAGGGCATCCATAACAAGAAGAAACAGGTAACGGCTTAAAGCCGACCCCTGGTGCAAATTTACAGCCACATTGAACTTGTCGGACGGTTACTCCGGCTTCGGATCTAACTTGCGTACTCGCTCTATCATACATCTTTCTTACAAGCTTTACAATCTACGTGCTTCCCAGGCACTTTTAACTTTCATAGAACGTTGGTGGTAGGGTTATCGTATGCCTTTTCGAGGTCAACGAATGCCATGTGCAAATTTTGATTCGCACGTCGGTACTGTTCACATACTTGCCGAAGTTCACATTCGTTTATCGACGATGTTTTTTATTTTAATTATGTCGATAACTCGGAGGAAGATTTCATCAATCTCGTCGTCCTTCGTTGGTTTTAAAAAACCTCCTACCCATTTTGATTTCATCTTAAAGAACACTAGAGACTTCGTCTTCGATCGAATTTCACCTTTTAGCGTTTTCATTTTCACCTTTTTTAACATAATTTTAGCGCTACCCTACGAAAACGAAGACAAGATGGCTTCTTGATGCGTTAATCCTACGTGCCTCGCTCGCGTCCGGCCCAAGGCTGTCGGCGTACGTGCTAATCCGATCGCTGACATACGATCAAGTGTCTTTCAGGCTTTATTTAGCGGAAATTTCTGTCACATATGTTTTGTGAAATAAAATTCTTTGACATTCTCGGAGCAGTAAGAATAAGCGAAGTAAAATAATTATTTATCTTTAAAAAAATTATGCCTCAGAAAGATTACCTACCTACCACATCTGGGGTAATGGCCTGATGATATGTAGGGATGTTCCCCATGGTTCGCCTGTTAAATTATGTGTTTTTCACGTAAGTAAGCGAGCCAATTGCAATTGCCATGCATCGGGATCATCTTTTTCCTTATTTCATTTAGGGTCGGCGCAACGAGTCATCTAGTTCCATTCTCATCTATCACACGCCATATCAACATTCACTCCCATCCTAGACATCTCCTCATACTCACAATCTGGCTTTTCTTCGGTCTTCCTTTCTCTGTATTACTATGCACCTGAATAGGTACAAAAAAAACATAATAATATCATTTTGGCATCTACATACATAAGAGGCTGGCTTTTTTACAAACACAAATGAATTTGTTAAGGGTCTATGTGAAAATACAATCGCTATCTTTACTATGGACTCCTCTGCTGCTTATCATAAGGTAGTGTGGAGGCATTTGCTGATATTATAAAAAAACTCTATTAATTATCTGCCTGATTCTAAGTCACAAGCATGCAAAGTGGACAATACGTGAAAGTCAACTACAAGAATTTCGCATGATTTCACAGCCTACCCACATTTGTCACTGACTATATAGTATCCATTTTGTGGAATGCTTCATGAATGACAGTACAATAATTTCCCAAGAACTTACGTGAGGTATAAGTCAGCGATATCACCGACCGCTCAGCTCAAATATTTCAGGAAGCAGTTAAGCCATAAAAGCCAATCAAAAAAAACATTTCAATGTAGGTCATTCCGTGACCGGTTTGGGTAGGACCCACTTTGATTACGAAATATTGTATGATAATTAGTAACGCTAAACTTTTTTGAAACAGGAAAGTGCCCATGTCCAAAAATATGTTTAGGTAGGTATAGGTTCCCATCACACAAAAAGATTTATAAATTTTGTCATTGCTGTAGGATACAAAACCCTTATTTTTTATGAGAGCTATAAGCTATGTCTTGTTTTAGATGGATTATACTTTAGCCATATATAACAATGTTTTCGATAATACAAAAGCGGTGAATTAGAAGGTAAGAAATAAAGCAAGGTCTCATAGTTAAATTAATCACAGATCAACCAATTTCCTTCGCACACCTCAAAAAACTAATTATTTCGCCTTGAGTCTTATCGTATCATTTATGGCAAGTCTCAAATTCTGGATTCTCTAGGCGTATACCTACTTAATCTCTCTAATCTGTGTGATACCCACGATTTTGGTTTTTGCTCAAGCGTACATAAACATTTTGTTCCCAGTAGCGCCATCTCTTGAAACTACTCGTAAACAATTTACGTTTCATTGCATTTACAAAGCTTCTTTGAATAGAATAATTTTATCCACAATTTCTGTTTTATTGAAAATTATAAATGGTACATACACAATTTAATTGAACTAATGTAGGTATTTGATCACATAATCATATTAATTTAGAATTACACATTTTTTCATTTTTGTTAAAAAGTGAATTTTCTGCGAGTTTATCATGGGTTTATACAAATGACAGATTGTGGCGCAAGTGAGGGATGTTGTCATCTGTCAGATTTTGGCCTTCAATTTGCTGAAATGATTATCTGTTTTCGCAATTTTCAATAGATTTTGCAAGATTCATTGAAGTGCCCAAGAAATTCAATGGTGTGACATACAAGTTAGCGTTTACCTGCTAAGATGACTTCGAGGAGTAAAAGTGCTGTGCGGGGTTACGAGACAGAGATTGAGAAGAGTCGAGAGGAGTCCAACTGGAAGAAGGCTGTGGACCTAGCACTGCAACTGAAAACCAGGTCTCCGCAGCATGGTAAGTCATTTTCATTCTCTCTCAAAAATTTGCTCGTGATTTTAGTACCCAAACATTTCTAATGTTTCAACTTAAATTATCCAAATAAAACATTGCAACCATTTTCGGCATATTGTTCATTTCTTTAGATTGGTAAGTTTGCAGTTGATAACTTATGTAACTCTTAAATTACCAGCAAGTTCACTTGAAGATGCAATAATTTAGTTGTTGTTTTAACTTTATTTGCTTGATACATCATAGCTGAGACATGTTTTATGATAAATATCATTTAAATAAGTGTATGTTATAAGGGTATAGTAACTTAGTTTGATTATATCTTTGAAAAGTTTCTTCCAAACGTGTCTGATATTGAATTTATGGTCTAACGCTAAACATATTAAAGATGTTTTAAGTAAAATTGTCAAAGAACAAATTGCTCATGTAAAATAACATTACTGTTACAAGATGTGGCAATTTGCAATTACATAGCAATGACAAAATTTAAATTTCTATTTAAATTTAATAGATTTAATAGATTTTGTAGCATATAAATTTATTATAGGTACTTACCACTTTTATCTTATCACACTGAATGAATATCTTATAATTAAAAAGAGATTGGTAAATATTTTCAATATAATAATATTTTTAAAACCCTTAAAATTCTGCAGTTAAAATACATAAGTACTTATCTATTATAAAAATAACTATACACAACAATGCCATAGTTGCTTTAGTTTTTTTATTCATGCTCAGTAAATGCTCAACCAATAAATGTGAAGAAATGAAATTCAGCAAAATTCCTTCCTTCCTTTATTCAGCAAGTTTCCTTCCTTCCACAATTATTACTTATTAGTTAATGTATTTTACACAATGTTTTGGTAATTAAATTATTTCAAGCAATATTAGAAGAACATTCTTTTAATAATGTCACCTTTTTTCAGAGAGCCTTGCACATTTCCTCATTGGTGAAGGTAAACTAGAAGCATATCTGGATGAATGGCCACCATCCAAGGAGAACATTGAACGAGCTCAGAGGGAACTGTCTGAATCCCGGGGCTACCTGACCTTAGCCACAGATGAAGCTGGCAAGCGTGCTGGAGTAGCTCTGGATGCCCACCTACTGCTTGGGAAACTGCACTATGCTTGTGGATCCTATGACGATGCTCTGAAACATTACAATCTGGCCGAATTAAATACATTAACAGAAAAGGAGCTGCCTGTGTAAGTGACAAAATTGAATTAGTTCCTTGCTTTGCGATTTAAGTTAGTTATTAACTTTAACTTTTATAATGTTCAATAAAACAGCCAAATAAGGTTACTGGTGTTTATTGTGCTAAGTAGCAAAACTGACTAACCTACATAGTGAAATATTAATATATTGTAGACTACCCACATTAATGTTGCTTATTATCAAATAAACAAATAAGTGTGTATCAATATATATGACATATCTTCCCCTTAAGTAGGAATTATAATTAAATAAAAACTATTACTACACAGAAACAATATTTGTAAACTAGATCAATTAGGTAAATCAAAACAATTACTGAAATCTTTAACATAAATAATGACAAATATCTTTGGATGAAGATGGCCTTTCATAGGGTGATTTTGTATGGATATTTAATTTATTCTTTATTTTACCAAGTGATGGTGTCAAGTCTGCTTGCTTTGGAATCCCCAGCATCTCTTCCCATTTATCATCACTCGGAATTTCAATGATCTTCTCCGACTCTTGACTGGACTCAATTTGAGTTTCGTTGGCATCAGATGTGTGACCATACTCTCTTATTTTCTCTATCTCTATATCAGTATATTGTGCCTCTTGCTCTGATGTTCCTATTTTAATTATTTGATCAATATGACGATTTACTATTACACCATCATCTGCCTTAATTTGATAATTAGATGGTCCATTCTTAATCATTATCTTGCCTGGTAACCACTTTGGACCTGTGCTGTAATTCCGATACATAACTTTATGCCCGACATTAGCTTCTCTAGCTTTTTTATTAGCGTTGTCCAAAATTTGTTGTTCTGTTTTTCTATTTTTTAGGTTATCGGGGTGTATTGTATCCAACAATGTGCGTAGTTTACGGTTCATCAGCAATTCCGCAGGACATTTTCGTGTAGTTGTGCACGGTGTTACTCTTAATCCCAGTAGCATGTTTGGAATTTTGATGTCCCATGGAATATCTTCCATTTTACGTAACTTATCTTTGATTGTCTGAACCATCCTTTCAGCTAACCCGTTCGTCGCGGGATGATATGGTGCCGTTGTAACGTGATCTATTTTATTGGACTTTAAGAACTGCTCCATTTCTTTTGATACAAACGCGGTACCGTTATCAGAAACTATAGTTTCACACAGTCCATGAATGGCAAACATGTTTCTTAGGTGCCGAATGACCGTCATCGTTGATGTGTTATTGACAACAAATACTTCTGGCCATCTTGAGTACGCATCAACTGCTATTAAAAACAACTTGGCTTGGAACGGCCCCGCAAAATCAACGTGTACCCTTGACCATGGCCTAGTGGGTGTTATCCACTCGTGGTAGGACTTAGGTGGTGCGTGGCGATGTTCTAAACATGTTGTGCAACTACCAACCATCTTCTCAATATCCTCATCAAGTTGCGGCCACCATACATAGCTTCTAGCAAGACTTTTCGTATGGACAATGCCAGAATGTGTGCGATGGAGTGCTTGCAAAGCCGCTGATCGCAGAAGAGGTGGAAGTATTACACGACATCCCAGCAACAAACACCCTGCTTGTAATGATAACTCAGTGCGTCGTAACCAGTAAGGGCGAAGTGTAACTTCTGATAGTCGCGATGGCCAACCACGCTGTACATAATGTGTCACTCGTAACATGTCTCTGTCCTTTTCGGTCTCGTGTGCTATCTGTTCTGTGTCAAAGGGAAAATCTTCCGGTTTTTCCGCCATTAGTAATACCTCTTGCAACTCCTCTTCAGGCTGTTCAGGTACTGGCTGGGGCCAGCGACTTAATCCATCAGCGTTACCTATTTGTGATCCTGGTTTATAAATTATCTGGTAATTATGAGAGGTTAATGCTATCGCTATTCTTGTGAGGCGAGGCGACAACATATCAGGCATAGGTTTTTTAGGATCAAAAATTCCCAGTAACGGCTTATGATCTGTTATGATGGTAAACGACCTTCCTGTTAAGTAATTGTGAAATTTTTGAATACCGAACATAATAGCTGTGGCCTCTTTATCTAATTGCGAGTATCTACGTTCGTGTATATGTAATGTTCTGGAGCTCATAGCGATGGGTCGTTCATGCTCATCCTCCATTACATGCGCCAATACAGCTCCTACTCCATACTCAGAACTGTCGCATGTTAACAATAAAGGTTTTTGTAAATCGTAATGAGCTAACGTTAAGTCACATGTTAATAAACGTTTCGCTTCGTCAAATGCTTTCTGTTCGCGTTCAGACCAATGCCATTGTTGTGCTCTATCGAGTAGTCTATGAAGTGGTTCCAGAATGGTGGCTTTTCGCGGAATGAATCTTTCATAAAAGTTATAAAGTCCAAGGAAAGCTTGTAACTCTTGTTTACTTTTAGGCTCAGGTGTATTCATGATGGATTCAACCTTACTTGGAGACGGATGAATCCCATCAGAATCTATGACAAATCCTAGAAATTCGACTCTTTCTTTGGCAAATTTGCATTTAATTCTGTTTAGCCGTAAACCTGCTTTTTCAACACGTTGTAACACTGTCTCTAGCCGCTGCTGCATCTCTAATGGTGTTCGCCCGCAGATAATAATATCATCAATCAGTACGGCTACACCTTCTACGCCCGCTAGTAGCGCAGTCATGAGTCTCTGGAATATACCTGGACAAGCTTTGACTCCAAAAGCTAATCTATGTACTGTGTACAGGCCTTTACACGTGTTTAATGTCAACAATTTCGCGGTGTTTTCTGTTACCACCACTTGTGTGTATGCTCTTTCCAGATCTAACGTCGTAAAATACTTTCCCCCGGCTATTGTAGCAAAAACTTCATTGGCAGTAGGCATTGGGTACGTATCTGACTCTGTAGCTTGGTTGACCGTACTACGGTAATCACCACATAATCGAATCTCTCCCGATTTTTTCACAATAGGCACAACCGGCGTAGCCCACTCGGAAAATGATGTCGGTCTAAGTACACCTTCACTAACAAGGCGATCAATCTCTTTCTCAACCCTTTCCTTAATTGCAAAAGGAACAGAGCGAGCTTTCAAAAACTTTGGCGTGACATCCGCCTTCAAATGTATCGCAACTGGCTCTCCTAGGTAGGTACCGAGGCCTTCTTTGAATACTTCGTTATACTTAGCAATGATCTTCTCTATCTCAGTCTTATCGAC
The DNA here is from genome assembly GCA_910589355.1 of Parapoynx stratiotata. Classification (NCBI taxonomy): domain Eukaryota; kingdom Metazoa; phylum Arthropoda; class Insecta; order Lepidoptera; family Crambidae; genus Parapoynx; species Parapoynx stratiotata. Next base: position 536,260 of record OU342468.1, on the reverse strand, counting down.
TTGTGCGACAAAATTAATTTTCAATGTAATGTCAAGCGGCGCGAACCAGTCACGACCTAAAAGGTTCGGTCCTTCCCCTCTGGCTACAATAACATCAAGGTCCCGCTGAAGTCCATCATGCTGAACACATAACCTGGCCTGCCCTAGAAGTGACACAGGTGTGTCGGTCCAGGTGCGCAAGGACAGTGGAGCGGGGCGCAGAGTCTGCGGCGGTAGACGTGATCGTAATGTGTGCCAGGTGCGCTCGTTGATCAAAGAGAAACTAGCGCCCGTATCTACTTGCAAACGTACGGGGACGCCTTGTAATAACACTTGTACTTCATACGGCGGTACCCGACTCAAACCTTGTACTGTGTATATACCGTTCAATCTTTCGTCAGAATATTCATTTATGTACTGTATATTTTTATTAAGGTTTTTCTTCTTCACCATACAAATTTTTTCAATGTGTCCTCTTTTATTACAATACCGGCAAACAGTATTAATAAAACGACATTCCCCGCCATGACGATCTCCGCAGCGATAACAGAGGCGTGTCCCGCCCCGAGGTTGAACAGCGTTGATGTCCATCGGCTCCGGCTCCGAGGTCCCGGCGTCGGCGCGTGATGTACCCACTATGATACCAGACACTCCACTTTGTATCATTTTTACGTCCCTCTCTGCGCTCTCTGATGATAATAAAACATCAACAACATCTTGATACCGCAACTTGTCTTTCTTTAATAGTTCATACTGTAATTTGTGGTCTCTCATGCCGCACACCAGTCTGTCGCGTAACATTCGTTCCATATCGATAAAATTACAGCCAGAACTCATTTTTCTCAGTTGAGCTACATAATCTGATGCTGTTTCACCCGGTTTTTGATCACGTTTGTAAAATTTAAATGAAGTTGAAATTTCATTTGGTCTCGGACTATAATGTTTTGTCAATATACTTTCCACTTCATTAAATGTCACGTCACTGGCGTTTTTGGGTGTGATTAACGCGAGACATGTCTCGAACACTTGAGGACCACATACCGTAAAAAAATTTGCACGTTTATCACTTTCAGTCACAATACCATTTGCTTCAAAGCAAAACTTGAGTCTGTCTATGTAATTGTTCCAATTGTCTGTTTGTGGTTGAAACTCGGGAAATTTCACTGACTTTTTATCCATTTTGTACACTTTTAACACTCGTCGCCAATATAATGTTCAATAAAACAGCCAAATAAGGTTACTGGTGTTTATTGTGCTAAGTAGCAAAACTGACTAACCTACATAGTGAAATATTAATATATTGTAGACTACCCACATTAATGTTGCTTATTATCAAATAAACAAATAAGTGTGTATCAATATATATGACAACTTTATTTCGATAAGTAGTGTAGTCTATTGTGTTTTTAGTTTGTCTAAAACTTATTGTTGCTTGTACCCCTTCATTCGTCTTATTACGTTAGGTAGTGCTACTATACTAGCGGAATTTCTTAATTTATATATGATTCTGCTAAGTCACAACATAATCACACTACCAAAATCTTGATTTTTCTAAATTATTAAATAGGTTGAGGTATTCTTTTTAGTTATTTCTTATGGAATCAAATGTAAATAAAACAAATGTACTTATTTGTATTCAAAATAATATTACTGTTAATTATTTTGGTGATGCAATGGTCCCATAATAATAATTGCTTATTGTTATCAGAATGCTGTGCATATCTGATATATGGACTCTGAATCACAGTTTAGATGATAACAAGTTTACTTTTCTATTCATCACAGGATGTGAAAAATGGGCCAAACATGTTTACTACTATGGTACTACTACTATTTAGACCTAGGACTTTTATTAAAGTTTTATTGAACTTGCTGAAGCAAGTCAGACTTCTGAGATATAGAATAGAATAAAGTATTATTCAGTACCCACATAGATATATTAATTTGCTATTATTTTTATTTTTCTTTTTTCTTTAATTAGTATTTGTAGCTGTAAAAAAACATAACTAACAAAAAGTGTTGCAGAATTACAAATAAAGTTTTTATAATTATTATTATTAAAAAAATCAAAGTACATAATATAATATAACACAGTAAGTGAAGATAATTATTTCCCTTCAGAATTATGGCTATGAATGAAACAATGTTCATTCAAGCATGATTAGATTGCTAGAAAAGTACCTAACACATTATTAGCCTATCATTAAATATTGCTAACATACTATAAAAACAACATTACTGGCATGTAATGAGGAGAGAGAATGATCATGTTACCAGGAAAGTTATGGATTTGAAAGTGGAGGGGCGTGGAAGCAGAGGAAGACCGAAGAACAGATAGATGGATTATGTGAATGATGATATGATGAAGAAGGGAGTGAGTGTTGACTTGGCAAGTGATAGGAGAGAGTGGAAAAAGAATACATGATGCGCCGATCCCTAATAATGGAATTGGGAACAGTGCAGGACAAATAATTTATGAATATTTATTTATTTAGTTTAGGCAACAGGCTCGCTACCTGTTACAATATAGTTGTTCACACATCTGCCTTCTCCTTCGGGGAAATAGGCGTGATGATAATGTTGAGATGTTTACTCTTTCACTTTGAGATAGTGTGAGGTATGTAGCCTATAGATATAGCTATAAGTTTTTTGCAAATTGGAACAGTAGCCTCTATTGGTGGAATTGAAAATTACTCTATTATTAAAAACAAAGTTCACAGTGGCGTCCTTCATTTTTCTGGGAGGCGTTATTTAAATTTTTAACATTCACCCGCATGGCACCCTTTCCCATGGGAATATCGGGATAAAAGGTAGCCTATGTCCTACTCAGGCTCTAAGACTATCTGCGTACCAAATTTCAGTTAAATTGGTTCAGTAGTTTTGACGTGAAAGCGAGACAGACAAACAGAGTTACTTTCGCATATATAATATTGGTGTTTTTATTCTGTCTTAGCAATTTGTCCGTAACTATTAAGTTTCAGAACATTTTTATAAAATAATTGCCTCTTCTAAAAATAGACCATATATTTGAGCTCGTATTATTTAATTTGATAATTTTTTGTAGGTTTAATTGTGTTAAAATTAGACACAAAGACAATTATTTTTAACTGCCTCCCGAATACATCATTTGATTTGCATTAACATAAAAACGATGAATAATTTTTATCAAGCGTATTGCCAAACACATATTGCCAAAGCTAATGATACATGCCAAATATTATTATCTCTGGATTTGTCGTTGTGAAGAAAACTGATAAAATGTTAGTATGTAAAATGCAGACATCCCCAACATCTCCTAAGGTAAGGACCTAATATAAGTATGGATTTCCCACCGGGAGTATGAAAATGATTAATAAATTCTACATTTAAAGGTACTTAAAATTTTTCCATGTTGTATTTGAATACAGACGCAGCCTGCGAATAGTCGCGGAGTCGTACGCCATCAAGGGACTATGCTTAGAACAGAACGCGTTGCCGGGTTCCACCAGTCGGTACAAACAGGCGGAGAGAGAAGCTGAGATGGTACGTAGATAATAATATAATCCTACCGAGATTTCAATGAGGAGCTAGCGTAGTCAAATCAAATCAAAATCAAAAATAATTTTTTATCATAGGCTAAACATAGCACTTAAAATCGTCAACATTCATACATAGTCACATTTATTATACTTAAATTAAATTTCAATAATAAAATTGACAAAAAAGACTTAAAATTCACTGCCGCGAGCTCTTTTATTTTCATTGATGTGTCGATGTCGAATATGTTGAGTGTGAAATGAGAATTCTCTCGGTCGGTGCTCGTAGTCGAGGCCGGGACGTATACAGCAGTAGCGGTCGTTCCCCAGATCCGCAGCTTCGAGCTAGCGTCGGACCTGACGCTGCTGTACCTGCAGCGCGCCGCCGCCGCCGCGCGCGCCGGCCACGCCCTCGAGACGGCCCTGCAGCGCGTGCCCATCCTGCACATGCGCGCCGGGAGACTCGACCACGCCATCGACAGGTACACACACACACGCGCGCGCCGGCCCCGCCCTCGAGACGGCCCTGCAGCGCGTGCCCATCCTGCACATGCGCGCCGGGAGACTCGACCACGCCATCGACAGGTACACACACACACGCGCGCGCCGGCCCCGCCCTCGAGACGGCCCTGCAGCGCGTGCCCATCCTGCACATGCGCGCCGGGAGACTCGACCACGCCATCGACAGGTACACACACACACGCGCGCGCCGGCCCCGCCCTCGAGACGGCCCTGCAGCGCGTGCCCATCCTGCACATGCGCGCCGGGAGACTCGACCACGCCATCGACAGGTACACACACACACGCGCGCGCCGGCCCCGCCCTCGAGACGGCCCTGCAGCGCGTGCCCATCCTGCACATGCGCGCCGGGAGACTCGACCACGCCATCGACAGGTACACACACACACGCGCGCGCCGGCCCCGCCCTCGAGACGGCCCTGCAGCGCGTGCCCATCCTGCACATGCGCGCCGGGAGACTCGACCACGCCATCGACAGGTACACACACACACGCGCGCGCCGGCCACGCCCTCGAGACGGCCCTGCAGCGCGTGCCCATCCTGCACATGCGCGCCGGGAGACTCGACCACGCCATCGACAGGTACACACACACACGCGCGCGCCGGCCCCGCCCTCGAGACGGCCCTGCAGCGCGTGCCCATCCTGCACATGCGCGCCGGGAGACTCGACCACGCCATCGACAGGTACACACACACACGCGCGCGCCGGCCACGCCCTCGAGACGGCCCTGCAGCGCGTGCCCATCCTGCACATGCGCGCCGGGAGACTCGACCACGCCATCGACAGGTACACACACACACGCGCGCGCCGGCCCCGCCCTCGAGACGGCCCTGCAGCGCGTGCCCATCCTGCACATGCGCGCCGGGAGACTCGACCACGCCATCGACAGGTACACACACACACGCGCGCGCCGGCCCCGCCCTCGAGACGGCCCTGCAGCGCGTGCCCATCCTGCACATGCGCGCCGGGAGACTCGACCACGCCATCGACAGGTACACACACACACGCGCGCGCCGGCCACGCCCTCGAGACGGCCCTGCAGCGCGTGCCCATCCTGCACATGCGCGCCGGGAGACTCGACCACGCCATCGACAGGTACACACACACACGCGCGCGCCGGCCACGCCCTCGAGACGGCCCTGCAGCGCGTGCCCATCCTGCACATGCGCGCCGGGAGACTCGACCACGCCATCGACAGGTACACACACACACGCGCGCGCCGGCCACGCCCTCGAGACGGCCCTGCAGCGCGTGCCCATCCTGCACATGCGCGCCGGGAGACTCGACCACGCCATCGACAGGTACACACACACACACGTAACCTGACGCTGCTTTACCTGCAGAGGGCCACGGCCGCCGGAAGGCCTATGTCCAGTAGTGAACGTCCCTATTTAGCTGGATTTACTCCAAAAATATTAGTGTATTCATTATTTACTTAATTTGTATGTTCTAGGTATCGCGAAATGCTGACAGCGGTGGAATCTCCGTCGACGCAAGCTTTAAGACTGACGCTGACGCGGCAGCTGGCTGAGGTGCTCATGCGCGGCGTCACCGGACAGGTACTGGAATCTGTTCAGTCTTAGGTAGGAATGTGTCCCAGAAGTCGTGGGTAACCGCCCGCTACTGGTCACAGACAGTCTTTAAAAGAATGTTCGAAGGTCCAAAACTTACGGGCAGGCAGGCCGTAAGTTGTTGGTTGCTTATCTGTGGTATGTTGGTTGTTGTTGTGGTCCTACGTTCGGTTGGTTGTTGTGTGTCTCGAATAAAAGAGGATAAACCGGAAGACCAAAACGACCCTCTGAATTGCGCAGATTGTTGCGACGCGAAAGCGACGTGATATATCTGTCCCACTCGTGTCTGTTATCCTTCTCTTTTTTTTATCATCAGCCGAGCAAATGGCTCAACAACACCTGATGGTAAGCAGTAGATAAGTCCATATGCGAAGGATGCTAGGGCAGCACCAAAGGATGTAGGTCTAGCCTCATCTTGCTGGCTCATAAGCCTTTTCACGCCTATTTTAAAGGAACCCATGCTGTAGGAAGGAGGGAACACGTGTTCCGGTAGAAAAATCCATGCTCTGGATGTACGAGCAAAGTATTATTCCCAAAACCTTCCCTAAACTTTAAACCTTCTCTAAGAGAACGGGCGCAAACTGGACGTAAAAAACTTATTTATTGATGTGTGTTGTCTCGTAATAAAGTGTCGTGATGCAGGTATACAAGGCGCCGGCGCCGGAGAGCTCGAGCGGTACTCTGCAACGGCGACGCGACGAGCACGCAGACAGACCGTGGAAGCCGCGCAAGTACAACGGGATTAATCAGGTACGGGCTTCATTATAATCAGCTAACATCAGTTCATTGTTGGACAAATACTTCTTCTTATGTGCGTCATTTAACCCTGTCTTCGACTCGTCGCATCCAACATATGCCGACAGCATTTTAACGATAACCACTTCAGGTTGTCGGATGGCGTCCTACATTACGTTGTTTGCCGAGTAAAGGCTTTACATGAGAAGTCATGAGCCAGTTTTTTTAAATAGCCCGTCATCACTCATCACTAGATGGCGCTGAACACAGGTACAACGCGCTATCATGTTTTCTTCACAATATTCTTATATCCATTCATTAATTTTCTCTGTAATGCACATTTATTTCGTAGTACGTTGTTTCATTGTGGTTAAACCTTAGTGCGTCTGTGATACGGTCGACATAGTCAGTTATATTAGGTCCTTACCTATGAAATTTGTGTTTTGTATGGAGATTTTGGGGAATTTTGCATTTTCCATACTAAAATTTTTTCAGTTTTCTTCACAACGACAAATCCAAAGATAATAATATTTGGTATCTATCATTAGACAAGCTTTAGTAATATGTGTAATATCACACTTCATAAAAATTATTTATCATTTTTAAGTGAATGCAAATAAAATTATGTAATCGGGAGGCACTTAAAAAGAGTTGTCTCCGTGTCCAATTTTAACACAATTAAACTTACAACAAATTATCAAAACAAATCAAAAGAGCTAAAAAATATAGTGTATTTTTAGACGAGGTAATTATTTTTTAGGAATACTTTGAATCTTAATAGTTACAGACAAAATACTAAGAGAGAAAAAAAACACCAATTTCATAGGTAAGGACCCAATATAATTATTGATATTAGAGTTTGGTCTCCGTTCGTACTGTACTGCTGGAGAGCCAGTGACGAGTGGTGGTTGTGTGCAGTTCGTGCCGCAGAACGAGTACGAGGAGGTGGTGCTGCTGCTGCTGGTGGGCGAGGCGATGGCGGCGCGCGACGCCGTGCTGTCGCAGAGCGCGGAGTTCGAGGCTGCGCGTGCGCACTCGCTGCGCAACGCCGTCGCCGTCAGCGACCTGCTGGCGCTGCGGGCCGCGCGCTGGGGCCAGCTGTGTCTGCTGCTGGAGGTACTGCTGGGGCAGCTGTGTCTGCTGCTGGAGGTACTGCTGGGGCAGCTGTGTCTGCTGCTGGAGGTACTGCTGGGGCAGCTGTGTCTGCTGCTGGAGGTACTGCTGGGGCAGCTGTGTCTGCTGCTGGAGGTACTGCTGGGGCAGCTGTGTCTGCTGCTGGAGGTACTGCTGGGGCAGCTGTGTCTGCTGCTGGAGGTACTGCTGGGGCAGCTGTGTCTGCTGCTGGAGGTACTGCTGGGGCAGCTGTGTCTGCTGCTGGAGGTACTGCTGGGGCAGCTGTGTCTGCTGCTGGAGGTACTGCTGGGGCAGCTGTGTCTGCTGCTGGAGGTACTGCTGGGGCAGCTGTGTCTGCTGCTGGAGGTACTGCTGGGGCAGCTGTGTCTGCTGCTGGAGGTACTGCTGGGGCAGCTGTGTCTGCTGCTGGAGGTACTGCTGGGGCCAGCTGTGTCTGCTGCTGGAGGTACTGCTGGGGCAGCTGTGTCTGCTGCTGGAGGTACTGCTGGGGCCAGCTGTGTCTGCTGCTGGAGGTACTGCTGGCGCTGCGGGCCGCGCGCTGGGGCCAGCTGTGTCTGCTGCTGGAGGTACTGCTGGGGCAGCTGTGTCTGCTGCTGGAGGTACTGCTGGGGCCAGCTGTGTCTGCTGCTGGAGGTACTGCTGGGGCAGCTGTGTCTGCTGCTGGAGGTACTGCTGGGCCAGCTGTGTCTGCTGCTGGAGGTACTGCTGGCGCTGCGGGCCGCGCGCTGGGGCCAGCTGTGTCTGCTGCTGGAGGTACTGCTGGGCCAGCTGTGTCTGCTGCTGGAGGTACTGCCCCCGCAGCGACCTGCGGGTTACGGACCTGTGTTTACTGCTGCATTTTGCGCACTTTTTATCATCTCCTAACTGAACTTTATGTACTGTAGTTCGTACACAATTGGAAGTGCTAATAGCGCTCCATAATTCTGTAGAAATTAGATAACTGTACTGTTGATTGCACTACTTCCACGGTCCGTTTGGTTGGTAACTTGAACAGTGTGTTTAATGAGAGGTGTGTCCGGCAGTCGTTGGAGCGCGCGATGAAGTTCTCGTTCGGGCGGCGGCACGTGTGGCGGCAGCGGGCGCTGGCGACGGCGGCGGCGGCCGCGCGCCCCGCCATGCCGCGCGCATCGCACGCGCCGCACACGAGGCTCGCGCCCGGTACCATACACTATACTACATCTACATCTCAGCGACGGCGGCGGCGGCCGCGCGCCCCGCCATGCCGCGCGCATCGCACGCGCCGCACACGAGGCTCGCGCCCGGTACCATACACTATACTACATCTACATCTCAGCGACGGCGGCGGCGGCCGCGCGCCCCGCCATGCCGCGCGCATCGCACGCGCCGCACACGAGGCTCGCGCCCGGTACCATACACTATACTACATCTACATCTCAGCGACGGCGGCGGCGGCCGCGCGCCCCGCCATGCCGCGCGCATCGCACGCGCCGCACACGAGGCTCGCGCCCGGTACCATACACTATACTACATCTACATCTCAGCGACGGCGGCGGCGGCCGCGCGCCCCGCCATGCCGCGCGCATCGCACGCGCCGCACACGAGGCTCGCGCCCGGTACCATACACTATACTACATCTACATCTCAGCGACGGCGGCGGCGGCCGCGCGCCCCGCCATGCCGCGCGCATCGCACGCGCCGCACACGAGGCTCGCGCCCGGTACCATACACTATACTACATCTACATCTCAGCGACGGCGGCGGCGGCCGCGCGCCCCGCCATGCCGCGCGCATCGCACGCGCCGCACACGAGGCTCGCGCCCGGTACCATACACTATACTACATCTACATCTCAGCGACGGCGGCGGCGGCCGCGCGCCCCGCCATGCCGCGCGCATCGCACGCGCCGCACACGAGGCTCGCGCCCGGTACCATACACTATACTACATCTACATCTCAGCGACGGCGGCGGCGGCCGCGCGCCCCGCCATGCCGCGCGCATCGCACGCGCCGCACACGAGGCTCGCGCCCGGTACCATACACTATACTACATCTACATCTCAGCGACGGCGGCGGCGGCCGCGCGCCCCGCCATGCCGCGCGCATCGCACGCGCCGCACACGAGGCTCGCGCCCGGTACCATACACTATACTACATCTACATCTCAGCGACGGCGGCGGCGGCCGCGCGCCCCGCCATGCCGCGCGCATCGCACGCGCCGCACACGAGGCTCGCGCCCGGTACCATACACTATACTACATCTCACACGGTCTCTCTTGTCTTCTCTAATAGCAAACTTGACGATACCATTTTCTGCCCTCGTTATTTGAGATCGGTACAACATGTCTCCTTTTTCCATACTTTTTTCTCATTGCATATGTCCAAACTAGCATAGTGCAACTTAATTTTACCCATCCTTCCAACGTCCAAACGAGGGTTTCTAATTCTATAACTGTTGGCCGCTGTTTCATAATTACAACGTTCGTATGAATTTGTCACTCGATTAATGTGGAATGTAAAATGAACACTGCTGATATATTGAAGCGCGCTAGTTGAACATGTCGTCATGATATAACGATATGACGCTTGCAGGCAGCGCGGCGTGGGGCGCGGGCGTGCGCGCGCATGCGGTGCTGGCGCGCGCGGCGGCGCTGGCGCCCGCCGACGCGGCGCTGCGCCTCGTGCACGCCAACACCTGCTACGCCATGGGCTGGGTACGTGACGTGTGACGCGTGTGCCGCGGCAGCAGCGGGCGCGGGGCGCGGGGCGCGGGGTGCTGGCGCGCGCGGCGGCGCTGGCGCCCGCCGACGCGGCGCTGCGCCTCGTGCACGCCAACACCTGCTACGCCATGGGCTGGGTACGTGACGTGTGACGCGTGTGCCGCGGCAGCAGCGGGCGCGGGGCGCGGGGCGCGGGGCGCGGGGTGCTGGCGCGCGCGGCGGCGCTGGCGCCCGCCGACGCGGCGCTGCGCCTCGTGCACGCCAACACCTGCTACGCCATGGGCTGGGTACGTGACGTGTGACGCGTGTGCCGCGGCAGCAGCGGGCGCGGGGCGCGGGGCGCGGGGCGCGGGGTGCTGGCGCGCGCGGCGGCGCTGGCGCCCGCCGACGCGGCGCTGCGCCTCGTGCACGCCAACACCTGCTACGCCATGGGCTGGGTACGTGACGTGTGACGCGTGTGCCGCGGCAGCAGCGGGCGCGGGGCGCGGGGCGCGGGGCGCGGGGTGCTGGCGCGCGCGGCGGCGCTGGCGCCCGCCGACGCGGCGCTGCGCCTCGTGCACGCCAACACCTGCTACGCCATGGGCTGGGTACGTGACGTGTGACGCGTGTGCCGCGGCAGCAGCGGGCGCGGGGCGCGGGGCGCGGGGTGCTGGCGCGCGCGGCGGCGCTGGCGCCCGCCGACGCGGCGCTGCGCCTCGTGCACGCCAACACCTGCTACGCCATGGGCTGGGTACGTGACGTGTGACGCGTGTGCCGCGGCAGCAGCGGGCGCGGGGCGCGGGGCGCGGGGCGCGGGGTGCTGGCGCGCGCGGCGGCGCTGGCGCCCGCCGACGCGGCGCTGCGCCTCGTGCACGCCAACACCTGCTACGCCATGGGCTGGGTACGTGACGTGTGACGCGTGTGCCGCGGCAGCAGCGGGCGCGGGGCGCGGGGCGCGGGGTGCTGGCGCGCGCGGCGGCGCTGGCGCCCGCCGACGCGGCGCTGCGCCTCGTGCACGCCAACACCTGCTACGCCATGGGCTGGGTACGTGACGTGTGACGCGTGTGCCGCGGCAGCAGCGGGCGCGGGGCGCGGGGCGCGGGGTGCTGGCGCGCGCGGCGGCGCTGGCGCCCGCCGACGCGGCGCTGCGCCTCGTGCACGCCAACACCTGCTACGCCATGGGCTGGGTACGTGACGTGTGACGCGTGTGCCGCGGCAGCAGCGGGCGCGGGGCGCGGGGCGCGGGGCGCGGGGTGCTGGCGCGCGCGGCGGCGCTGGCGCCCGCCGACGCGGCGCTGCGCCTCGTGCACGCCAACACCTGCTACGCCATGGGCTGGGTACGTGACGTGTGACGCGTGTGCCGCGGCAGCAGCGGGCGCGGGGCGCGGGGCGCGGGGTGCTGGCGCGCGCGGCGGCGCTGGCGCCCGCCGACGCGGCGCTGCGCCTCGTGCACGCCAACACCTGCTACGCCATGGGCTGGGTACGTGACGTGTGACGCGTGTGCCGCGGCAGCAGCGGGCGCGGGGCGCGGGGCGCGGGGCGCGGGGTGCTGGCGCGCGCGGCGGCGCTGGCGCCCGCCGACGCGGCGCTGCGCCTCGTGCACGCCAACACCTGCTACGCCATGGGCTGGGTACCTCACTCTTGTTAACCGACACTTTTTTTAGCCCGACCATGCAACAAGAAACTTGTGGTAGCGGCTCTTTAAAACAATTCTTCCAACCCATCTCTCCCGCTGGGTTTCGTAAAAAGCGACTAATGGACTTAGAACTGCACGACATCCAATAGCATAGAGCGGCGACGGGCTCACCACCCGTCACGCACGGATTGCAATGGACTGCTTTTGAGGTTCTGTTGCCTAGTTCCACGTAATAACGTAATATGGGCAAGCCTATTGGAGTCCGTGCGTGAAAGATAAAAAATACCTAAATAAAAATGGACAAATATTTATTAGGAGACGAAAAACCATTAAGTACGGTCCACTGCATGATATAGGCCTTCCATGGAGAAACAAGTGAAATACGGGACGCAGCCTCCAATCCGACTCGAAGGACCACAATGTAATGACTGACAAAACGACAGATTATAGAAGAATTAGAGCGGAGCGGAGCGGATTAGAATTATAGAGTGTTCAATAGTGCCCGGCGTTAATTTAATCAGCAGTAAAAATAATTTACTGCCATGAACTTACTTTAAAAGTGCGTACTCGAACGTGCTTTTCAAGTCGATATTAAAATTAATCTGGTTACAGATCGAGGAAGGCATAGAGCTAGCAGAGCAAGCTCTGAAGATAGAAGAAAAGAATGAAAAAGGGATGCTGGCACGATGTTGTCTCTACACCGGCATAGGCCATCAAATGAAGGCACAGGTGAGAGACTGTTTCAAATTAGTACCAAACGTCGCCAACAGATGGCGCTGCACGGTGTTGCATCGCGCTTACGTTTACGCGCGATGCCATGCCTAAGTATGTTGAGATTGTTATTAAAATACCGCAGCTCGAATGGGGTTCGATTCCCCGTGGGGCAGATGTGCTTCTGATTGTTTTATTAGTGTTAGAAGTGGTAGGGCTATCGTCTTACCTAAGTCTATCGCAATGATAGCAATGCTAGTAAAATTTGTTGTGATTCGGTAATTAGAGGTTAGATAGCAGTTGGTGAGGAATACAGGTTATTGTGTAAAAAAATCGAAAGAGTGACGTGGTATGGTTCTATTATCATACTATTCCATATTTTCTTGCAGAAAACCAACTCCCGAATCGAGAAGGAAGCGGAGAACGATATAAGTCTGAAGCATCTTCTGCGGGCGGTGCAGTTGGACGACAACGACCACCTGTCCTTCTACTACCTCGCGCTGCAGTACATGCATCTCGGCATGCTCAACGAAGCTATGGTCTGTATTCGTTTAAAATAGATTTTTGGAAGGCTTTCGATCGAGTGAATCTCTCTTTATAAAGTTTTTGTTTGTTATTTTTATGATTGTATCAGTTATTTTGCGTATTTTTTTGCTTCACTTCATCATAATTATTTGATGTAAATAATTTTCCATATTTGTTATATGAATTTTAAATATGGGATACCTCAAGGTACCACGTTGGGTCTACTACTAAAGCGTTCGTCCGTTAGAAAGAACGTTATTGGGTTCGTCAGCGTGAGAGACGAAAGATATTTGTGTTTCAAGGTAGCATCATAAAATCATAGTATTTTAAATATCATCAATATGATAAAACGATTAGTTCAGTTCGAGTCGATCTGATAATCGTCGGTACGACGTCGGGTCCGATGCTGACGGCCGGTCGTGTTCCTGCAGGACGCGACGCGCGCGTGCCTGTCTGCGCGCGCGGAGTGCGGCGGCGGGCTGCGGCTGGCGGCGGCGCTGTGGTCGTGCGCGTGCGCCGGCCCGCGCGCGCACCGCGCGCTCGCCGCCGCCGGCCTGGCGCGCCACCACTACCCCGCGCGCGACTGGCCGCTGTGGGCGCTGGCCGCGCTGCGCGCGCACCAGGGCCAGGGCGAGGTACTGAGGGGGGACTGCCGCCGCCGGCCTGGCGCGCCACCACTACCCCGCGCGCGACTGGCCGCTGTGGGCGCTGGCCGCGCTGCGCGCGCACCAGGGCCAGGGCGAGGTACTGAGGGGGGACTGCCGCCGCCGGCCTGGCGCGCCACCACTACCCCGCGCGCGACTGGCCGCTGTGGGCGCTGGCCGCGCTGCGCGCGCACCAGGGCCAGGGCGAGGTACTGAGGGGGGACTGCCGCCGCCGGCCTGGCGCGCCACCACTACCCCGCGCGCGACTGGCCGCTGTGGGCGCTGGCCGCGCTGCGCGCGCACCAGGGCCAGGGCGAGGTACTGAGGGGGGACTGCCGCCGCCGGCCTGGCGCGCCACCACTACCCCGCGCGCGACTGGCCGCTGTGGGGCGAGGTACTCACTGTGGGAAACTACTACTGATGAGGCGAGCGACCAGATACCAGAAAAGTTTTAGGTGTTTGCAAGCGATAGGCGGCCAGCGGACAGGTACTGTACGTTACAAGGATCGACCGCTGTAAAAAACGGGAATGTACTATTTCACACTAAGATAATGATAATATGCGAAATTCCTCTGCGTGATTGTGATAAAATCATCGATATACCCCAAAAATATGTGTGAGCGATCAAAGAGCGAGTAAACTCGAGCGAATAAATACTAAAATGGCACTCGACGACATTATTAGTCCATGAGATAAAACTGTCATCGTGATTCAGGACTTGCTAATCTTGTGTGCACCTTATTGTTGTACACAATAGTTCTAGTATTATCTTAACTCCAATGTATTATTCGTTATCGTACTCTTAGTTCATTAACCATTTCTTGGTCAGTCGACATCGTAGCGCGCAATGCCGTAGCCGCTCCAGGGTTGCCATGTCCCGACCACTCGTAAACAAGGTTCGTGCGCAGGCGGCGCTGGCGACGGGCAAGGAGCTGCTGTCGCTGCTGAACAGCGCCGAGCTGGAGCTGGACGCGGACTACAACGGGTACGCGGAGCTGGACGCGCTCTCCGACTCGCAGCCGGCCGACGACACGCACAGCAACCGCGACGCCGGTATGGCCTTTACTCTTCTTACCTCACTCTTATTTGACGACCCCCGTGCTCCAGTGCTCTGTACGCCGGTCTCGAGCCGACGCCATCTCGAGAGGCTCTGACCTTATCCTCTTTCACGACCTGTTTCTTTTTTTGAAATATGACAGGTAAGCTCTCGGCCTTCATCTCACCCGATGGTAAGTGACGATAAGGCCGAAGGTGGAAGCGAGCTTACCTGTAATCCTCAACAACTGAGGAACCGGCTGTCTTACCTCTCATTGCCGGAACACAACAACGCTTATAACATTGTTATTATGGCGACAAATTTAGGTAAGATGTTCTTTTCGTTAATCCTGTCGTATTCGCACTCCGATCGTCCCTTTGTTGGACAGTCCCTTGTACTGAGCGAGTATCGTGTTGATATGGTGTCTGTGGTGTGCGCAGCCAGCATCCGCGCGGAGAGCGCCGGCGCGTACCGGCTGGAGCGCGCGCTGTCGGCCGCGTCCGTGGGCGCCGCGCCGCCGCACCAGCCGCGCGCCACCGCCTGGCTGCTGCTGGCTGACCTCTGCCTCAGGTACCGGCTGGAGCGCGCGCTGTCGGCCGCGTCCGTGGGCGCCGCGCCGCCGCACCAGCCGCGCGCCACCGCCTGGCTGCTGCTGGCTGACCTCTGCCTCAGGTACCGGCTGGAGCGCGCGCTGTCGGCCGCGTCCGTGGGCGCCGCGCCGCCGCACCAGCCGCGCGCCACCGCCTGGCTGCTGCTGGCTGACCTCTGCCTCAGGTACCGGCTGGAGCGCGCGCTGTCGGCCGCGTCCGTGGGCGCCGCGCCGCCGCACCAGCCGCGCGCCACCGCCTGGCTGCTGCTGGCTGACCTCTGCCTCAGGTACCGGCTGGAGCGCGCGCTGTCGGCCGCGTCCGTGGGCGCCGCGCCGCCGCACCAGCCGCGCGCCACCGCCTGGCTGCTGCTGGCTGACCTCTGCCTCAGGTACCGGCTGGAGCGCGCGCTGTCGGCCGCGTCCGTGGGCGCCGCGCCGCCGCACCAGCCGCGCGCCACCGCCTGGCTGCTGCTGGCTGACCTCTGCCTCAGGTACCGGCTGGAGCGCGCGCTGTCGGCCGCGTCCGTGGGCGCCGCGCCGCCGCACCAGCCGCGCGCCACCGCCTGGCTGCTGCTGGCTGACCTCTGCCTCAGGTACCGGCTGGAGCGCGCGCTGTCGGCCGCGTCCGTGGGCGCCGCGCCGCCGCACCAGCCGCGCGCCACCGCCTGGCTGCTGCTGGCTGACCTCTGCCTCAGGTACCGGCTGGAGCGCGCGCTGTCGGCCGCGTCCGTGGGCGCCGCGCCGCCGCACCAGCCGCGCGCCACCGCCTGGCTGCTGCTGGCTGACCTCTGCCTCAGGTACCGGCTGGAGCGCGCGCTGTCGGCCGCGTCCGTGGGCGCCGCGCCGCCGCACCAGCCGCGCGCCACCGCCTGGCTGCTGCTGGCTGACCTCTGCCTCAGGTACCGGCTGGAGCGCGCGCTGTCGGCCGCGTCCGTGGGCGCCGCGCCGCCGCACCAGCCGCGCGCCACCGCCTGGCTGCTGCTGGCTGACCTCTGCCTCAGGTACCGGCTGGAGCGCGCGCTGTCGGCCGCGTCCGTGGGCGCCGCGCCGCCGCACCAGCCGCGCGCCACCGCCTGGCTGCTGCTGGCTGACCTCTGCCTCAGGTACCCCAGCTTGCCGACCTTTGTAGCGCCGGGCTCTTCATACGTTGGCCGTCTCAGGTGCGTCTATTTAACAGGTCTCTTGTCGTGTTGCGAGGCTTGCTGCTTTGGACGCAGCCTGACTGCTGCTGGCTGACCTCCACCTCAGGTACACCCGCCTGTGGCATGTTTACAGCGCTAGGGGTCACGTTAGATTGGCCGCTGCTCGTCTGACTGCTCCTGGGACCACCTTTGAAGTTTAAATAGCGTATTTTAAAGTTGTTGGTAATTTTAATAAGTGTTCTTGATTGATGATATTTTCTTATTTCCCTCCTTAGACTTGGGCGCGTGAGCGCGGCGGCGGGCTGCGTCAGCGAGGCCGCATCACTCACGCCTTTTAGCCACTTAGTTTTATATACGGTGAGCTCTAACTTTATTTAAATTGAATTATACCTTGTTTACATTGAACATGTGTGATTTCATATTGTTGTAAAACTTACACATTTTTTAATAGTTATGTTAGATTTTTGTTACTTTTGGAATCGGACAAAGCTTTTGATTATGTGAAACTTTATGGCTAAGCAAATTTTATTTATTTTTCATTTACCTATTTACCTTCATTAAGAATATCTGTTATTTATATTGAGAGTCATTTTAATATCGTATAAATCATATTTTAGTAGTTCTAAGTGTATTGCGTTTAAAATAATGTTAGGACTGCCACAAGGTTCCACTCTGGGGCCACTATTTATTTTGGTAGGTAATGCAATTGGTATAAAGTATAATATTGGTGGTCCAGAGAGGGCGCGTGCACGCGGCCAGCAACGAGTGGGAGGAGGCGCGCCAGTGCTTCCAGAACGCGCTCGCCATACACCCCACGCACCTCGACAGCATCGTGCAGCTCGGTGAGTCAGCTGTACTCGCTTCACCGGGAACTGTGTTGTATTCTTGTATATAATATTATGCCAGACGATGAAGTGATCATCTGATCATCGTAAGAAGGCATTGGGTCCGAGTAATGGAGGATTGATTGGTATTCTTCGGAGGTTCTTTTTTTATGGTGAGACTTATCTCAAGTCTTCAATCACGATATTGACGGAGGGTAAGCCATATGTGGTTCAGGATGAAACACTTTATACTCGCCTTTCGAAGACTCGGTGGTACGTCTATTATGATGATGATATAAATTTTGAGTCGCCATTACGAGCGATTCAGCTGGCGGTGTGGCAGGCGAATTCATTTTTCTTTCCCAACTCGATACGGGCGGACATCACTGACAAATATCTGGTGGAGTGAAATGAGAATTCGCCTGCCGCTCCGGGCGCCGCTCGCAGTCGCAGCGAGGTTGCGAGGGCGTGTACTCGAGCCAGTGCGTGTGCAGGCGCGGCGTACTACGCGCTGGGCTGGCTGCGGCTGGCGGAAAAGGTGCTCCGCGAGGGCGCGGCGCTGGAGCCGCGGCGTGCGGACACGTGGCGGCGGCTGGCGCTGGTGCTGGGCGCGCTGGGCGAGCCGGCCGCCGCCGCCGACGCCGCCGCCGCCGCGCTGCAGCTGCACCCGCCCGCGCCCGCGCCCGCGCTCGAGCTGGCGCTGGCGCTGGCGCTGCAGCTCTGACGTCACACGCGTCCGGGGCGCCGACGTCCCTGCTGCGGGGCCGCGGGTCTGACGTCACTGCGGGGCGGGGGACGGCGTCTGGCGCAGCGACTCTGACGTCATCGTGCACACGAACATCCCGCCGTGTGAGCGGGGCTACTGCTGTATCGTCACAGTGGGAGCGGGTGGACGGTTTTAGTCGCTAACGCTGTAGCTCACATAACTGAACACATTGAACGGCGTCTTGCGCTCACACTGACCTAAACTGAAGTATTTGAAGTACTCGAGCGGCTATAAACCACTACTTACCTGCTATATAAACTCTCGCCTCAACGAACTGTCTACCACCTACGAGACCTACTCGTACCCGCGTTATAACGGCTACTCGCATCATGAATACTATCTACACTCAAGGTCACCTGTTTACTGAGCGTCCGTAGAAGTAGCTGCTCGTATTCACAGTTCAAATATGACGTCACTATTGCCAATACCACACACGCATACTTACATCTTGGTTCGCCATCAGTACGATCACTGAGTTACCTAAACTTGCATCGCGTCTCGATTAGCTGCAGTAAAAAGTGAATGGATAGGCAAATAAATTTCGTGATCGGATTGTTTTGAATAGAAAAACTTCAGAGTTTACCGGTCTCGTATTGATGCAGCCAGTAGTATTCGCAGTGCAAATCTAACGCCACACTATAGAATATCACCCACACATTTCGCACTCATAACCATTTTGACACATTTGTGGTAAGGGTAACCTGAATTGTATTAAAATTATTATCAGGCCAAAATAGTCCTTATCCCAATATTAATAAACCGCATCATAAGGCAGTAAAGTTAAAAGTTCTCTCCGGAACATACAAACGAATAATGTAGATACTTTTGTAACCTGAATTGTATGTGTATTAATATCAGGCCAAAATAGTCCTTATACCAATGTTAATAAATCACACCATAAGACTACAAAATTAAACGTTCTATCCCGGACTTATTAATTATAGAACAATTCCTGCTTGTGACGATGACAACGACACTCGTCGTCTTGATTCTAACCTAACGACGTAAATCATTATAATTCAATTGGATTTCATCTTTATTTTAAATGTAACACGTTTTAAATTTCAATGTTGTTAATCTTGAAATACACTGCCAGTTTTCATCAACATCTTAATGTTGTATTAACGTGTTTGTATATATTATTCTAAATCCTCGTTTCATGTACCTCTACACTTAAATGTCAACTTTTCCGATTGTTTGAATAATATTCTCATATTTCTTTAATTTAAAAATTTCATTATATTTTTTTTGATATATTGAACATTTTATTGATATTTTAAAAACTACATTTGTGTATTCTATGTTTTATGTATTGTAGGAATGTTTAAGATTTTAATAAATCTTTCATATTCAATATTATCACAATGATAGGTATTTTTTAAATAACTTATCAAAGTCTATCGCAATCCTTTAATTAGATGTGTTTTCAAGTGATTATCAAACATTTTCTCAATTGAATCAGATAATTCTAATCTTTTATCCGGGTTTTAAATTAACAATCATGAAATATATAAATTAATATCAAACAATAAATTTTATTACTTTAAATAATCATTTGATTACCACTGTTCTTGTATTCAAGCTCTGTTATTGAATCTAGCAACGCCGGAGATATAATGTCCCGAGTGACAGAATTACTAATTGTGTCTCGCTTCCGCTCGAACAAATAAGCCTTATAATTAAAGAGGCAATGAGCGATTTTCCCTTCGAGGACTTTTTCCTTCGATCCGTACAAAACCTTTAGGTGTTGATATTTAAGGCCAGGATCTCCGGAGACAATGCCCGGTGGGTGACTGGCAGTATCAGGCATGTTTTTTGACTGAGGCTTAGAAAATAATAAGTCTAATAAAAAAACCAGCTACAGAATAATTTAGACAGTTTCATTTTCAATTTTTCTACGCATTTTTTTAATTATAGTGTTAACACTCTTCAAGTGAAACTTACACTTTTATTTTTAAAAAGAAACAACTGAATTTTCAGTTTTCTCAAAAAGCTAAAAAAAAAAACAATTCAATACGCATGCGTGACACAGCCGACAGACATGCTTGATTGTTTGCGACTGGCGTTTGACGGATTTCGATCATGCGTAGTAATTTTTTAGATGACCGCGGTACTCCACTAATTTCACGAACACGGTAGAAAGCGTTTTATTGGCATAATAACACAGTGTCATAAATCCGTTCTAGTATAACACTAAGTCTATGACAATAGCTATATTTTCAATGTCAATGGCTAAATTTAAAATATTACATTGTAGAAAATTTAAGAAATTGTGAATTTTAGATATTATTACATTACGAAGTATATTTCATGTTAGTGTGTGTAACTAATGCCGTCAACTTCCTATTTAGTACAAAGGAGAGAGATCAATATCGGAATGGTCTTGTACAAATGAACGTGTTTGTGTGAAGTTTGAAAAGTGCGCATGCAAAGGTAATGAAACCTTAATGCTTGTGCGATATGGACTATTTTCTGCTAAATTCAAATGTTATAACTAAGCTCTATTAATAGCCAAACGCGTTATATTATGAAGTAAAGTTTTTTTACAAAAATCGTACAAGCTGTTAAGAATTTTATTTGGAGGTACTCCAAATATTAGGTCCTTACCTATGAAATTGGTGTTTTGTATGGAGATTTTGGGGAATTCTGCATGTTCCATACAAAATTTTTTTTAGTTTTCTTCACAACGACAAATCCAAAGATAAAAATATTTGGCATGTATAATTAGACAAGCTTTAGTAATATGTGTAATATCACACTTCATAAAAATTATTTATCGTTTTTAATTGAATGAAAATAAAATGATGTATTCGGGAGGCTCTTAAAAAGAGTTTTCTCCGTGTCCAATTTTAGAACAATTAAACTTACAACAAATTATCAAAACAAATCAAAAGGCCTCAAAAATGTAGTCTATTTTTAGACGAAGTAATTATTTTTTAGGAATACTCTGAATCTTAATAGTTACAGACAAAATACTAAGAGAGAAAAAAAACACCAATTTCATAGGTAAGGACCCAATATAATTTGCCATTGAGTGTTCCGGTATTCTGCCCCGTCCATTGATTTGCATATCGACGTAGACTTTTTGTTCACGATGTCACAGACAATGTATAATGTGAAATGTTGATGATATGGTGTTTAAACAGGGAAATGGTAACAGTCTTAGTAATAATTACATTATTCATTTGTCATAATGTCTTATTCTGTCAATTTTACTGAAAACATGCTGGAATTGAAATATCGCGTCTCTAATATTTTAATAAAAATTTAAACTTTTTGCTATTAAAAAGGGGAATCTGTCTCTTTCGATCTCGCTTTCACATCAAAAGTACTGAACCGATTTGATCGAAAATTTGGTACACACATAGTCTAGAGCCTGAGAAAGGATTTAGGCCACTTTTAATCCCGAAAATCCCATGGGAACGGAGAACGCGCGGGTGAAACCGCAATAAGCCACTAGTGTACAATATAATTGTAACGAATGTATAAAATTCCATTATTCGTAACATTGATGAGCAAACCTTGTCACACATCCTATAATTTTATCACTGTTTGTTTATAGATGAGATTTTAATGACTGGATAAAAAATTTACATTGTTATTTTCTCTTTCATGCATCAATTTAAAAAAAAACTATATTTCCTGTGTGGGGGGTTATCCTATGGGAGTTTCGTAAGGTTCAAAATAAAACTAGAGAAATTGTTCTAGAATCAGTTACTCTACCACCAGTAAAGGTAGGACCTAGGCAAATCGGACGACAACGTTACCGCGTTGCAATCGACTACTAGCGCCATCTAGTTTGAAACATAGGAACTAATTTTGCAATGAAACATTTTATTGTGCACTTTATGACCGTTAACATTTTTTCTATTTAGCGAAATTAGACAGTTGGTCGCATATTAAAAGTTTTCCAAATGAGTGGAATGCTGTATGAGTGGTTCGCTGATGTATTCGGATTATTAAAACATCTTAATCCTATGTAACGACGTATGTAATTATGTCGCAATGTTTTCTTTTAGACGTAGTACTATTTAAAGATAACGAAGTTGTGCATTAATTTACATAAATATATTACTTTGTATATAATGATTTAGCAGTCATAAAAGTTATAAGATTACATATCTTAATGCCAATAATCGATCTTAACTAGCTAGTTAAGTTGCTGTGTTTTATTTAGTTTTGTATAAAGAACGATTCACACTGAAACGAGAATGAAAACGCTTTTGAGAATGAAATTTATTTATTTATTGCAATATATTTTAACATGTTCTGTTAGAAACTGTGCTGGGAACTTTTGGGTATTTATATGTAAAGTATTCATTTCTGTTGAGCTTGAGTTTGTGTTTCAATACAATACATTTTCAAAATTTTCATTAAGCCGATTTATTTTACTAATATTAAAGTGTAAACCGCACTTTACGCTTGACCTGCATTTCTAATTCGTCTTTCATGTTATACGAAATTTTTAAAAATCGTTGGATGCTGTCATAATGACAGCTAGTGTGACGTTATTAACTATATACCTATACTAATTTTTTCTAATTAAGTATAAAAATCGTAAAGCGTGGTGCGATAAAATTACATAAACAAAGACTCGAATAAAAATGCTATTTATACAACATTAGAGATCACAAATATTTGGTCACCCATCCAAGATCCGACCTTGGCAAAAGGGTTTTGTTTTCAATTTCGCCACCGAGCTCTTATGGTCTTGTATAATCATGGAGTAGTCACATTGTGCAAGTTGGTCGTGTCATGTAGTAACACAATACTATTTCCGTCGTGAATTATTGATAGATCAGTAATTTGAAAACACTGTCATTTAAGTACGACATCCAATTTAAAAATAAAAGTTTTTATTTTTTCCTATTTATCGCGCCATTCGTGTTTATGATAGTTAAATGGTTCTGCCTGCCTTAGCTAGTCTGTCACATATGAAAATTTAATGATAACATTGTTGATTTTATTGTAATAGTATCGTTAATTTTATACCACTCTCGTAATTATGAATAGGAAACCATTTTAATTATAAAAACTGGAAATCTATCGATATAGGCGAAATATATATTTATACACCATGTATTTTGGCTTCTTAATAAATGTATGTATACAGACTAAGCCATATGTATATGTCGCAGGGAAATGAGGATATTGGGGATTTCACGAAATCCCGGAAGATGTCGAATAGTCTTGATTCTTTCCACTTCTTACTGAAAATGTTTAGTGTTATGTCGTTTCACTAAACAAAATCTAGTGAAATGTCAGAAAAGCCGATACAAAATTGTTATATAAAATTGTGATATAAAATTGTTTATTATATATTTCTATAACACAAATATTGTTTTGAAGGGTCATAAAGAAAAAAAAACCTTAACCTAACACAAAATTTATTCGGCTGTATCCGCTTTTCTGACATTTCACTAGATTTTGTTTAGTGAAACGACATAACACTAAACATTTTCATTAAGAAGTGGTAAGAATCAAGACTATTCGACATCTTCCGGGATTTCGTGAAATCCCCAATATCCTCATTTCCCTGCGACATATACACCAATGGACACATCCAATCTGAAAAAGAAGTCAATTATGTTTTTGTATCGGAAATCGAAAAGATTTGTGTAAAATAATTATTTATTCCATATTTTAGCGGACTTAGTACCATAATAATCTCTGTTCATACTTTTACTTAAATAAATAATTTGTTACATACATATTATATGTATGTATGTTTCACCAGCAGTGACTGCACTCAGCGTGACAGGTGGTGAGCCCGTCGCCGCTATAAGCTATTGGATCGTTGTGCAGTTCTAAGTCCATTAGTCGCCTTTTACGACACCCAAGGGAAGAGATGGGTTGGTAGTATTATTTTTTTGTATGATTTGGTGTTCGTTGATAATAATTTTTTTGTGGTTTTCAGTATTGTGAAAGGTTATTTAATATAGTTTGGTGATATGTGGGATTTATAATTGTAATGTTTCATATTAATGGAGTTAAATGTACTTCATAAGACGTGTTATTCCATACCATATCTACTTCACTTATCTGTTCAATGTTTCCATGTCGGTTTTCCTGAAAAAGTCACAGAGACATTACCTATAGGTAAACATTATTTATTTATAAGTTATACTTATCGTATGCATGTAATTGTGTTTCAAAAATATCTACAATTATTTGTTAATTCAGGATCAGATAACACATAATAGTAATAAAGTACGTAAAATTAAAGTTTAAATCGTTTAGTTGTTAAGTGCCATTATTATGAATTCTGATATGGTAGATTAAACTCAATGATGAGGAGCTTAAGGTTTATTTTTCAGTGAACATGATTTGTATTTTGGCAATAATTATTTATGGCTGAATGCATGTATTATTATTATTAATTATGCAAGTGTACTGTGTAAATAGTCTAAAACGAATTGGAACAAGTAAAAGTGAAGCTTTACTCCCTTTTTAAAGTTTATAGAAATACACTAACGAGCTAAAATTCGAATTTAACATTTAATTTTTGTTTAAAAAAAGTCCTTTTTTTGTCTGAATTTTTGTGGATTCCGCCGGTTATGCGTACGTTCTATGGAGGCTAGTAAAAAAGCTTAAAATAATCAAAACGGCTAAATTTAAATAAATGGCTAAATTTATCTCGAATTTGCTCATCAGTGTAATCCTTGATTTATATGTGTCGGGACCTTTTAAAAAAACTCATTGTCATTAATAATAATTTCAGTAGAATACATCATGTCCTCTAGTGTTCAGTACTTTGTATTTAAACGACTGCAGTGCTCAATTGCGAAGGCCTTGCTACACTTCTTTCTTATCGGAGCAAACTTGTTTTTTGTATATTTCTAATTATTTGGTACCTAATGAGAAATTTGCTAGATCTTAAAATGGGTGTTAGGTATGGGTGGGTAAGTGGGGATAGATTGATCGCTCTATCATTCACTTTATAGCCCGACCAGGAAAATAAAAACCTCGCCATATTGCGGAAAAGGAGCTAATTTCTTTTAATGGTAACAGTAATTTTATCCGTCAATTCCATTTTGACGTATTTTGTCTTTCTTCAGTAATTTCACATTCTTTACTTTAATTTTCGTTTGTTTTGTGCAATATAATGCTTAAGATCTTAATATTAAATAATAGTATCATGGAAAAGTACGATTATATAAGATTTTATATTAAAAAAGTATCTTTAGTGTTGCAATAACAAGAAAATGTCTGGCGCCCTCAAAGCAGGTTCTTTTCATAAAAAGACCTATCTATCTAATCTAACGTCCAAATAAATTCTCTTTTCCTGTAGAGTTCACTTCTTTCGTTCTATTTCAATTTCCCTTCTATGTGAGCATCAAGTTCTTATGAAGTTTTTAAACTCCTTCGTGTACCATGAGGTTAATTGATTTTATTGTTGTAAATAAAGTGTACCAAGGCCTGTTGGTGCTTCTCCAATTCAGCAACTGCCAGTCTCTCCTATTGTATCATAAACGTGTTAGTAAAGTGACCAATGTAATTTTATCGTGGGTCTTCTATACCTATATATATATTGGATTCCTCTATTTAACCCCTTGTTATATGCCTGTCCCCTGTGTCGTGGATAATTCAGGTGTAGATGTGAGATAATGATTAGGTATTTCTTAGTCGTCAATGTAGCGTTGACCGCGATCTGTACCGCAAATATGGAACTTACTACATTACAATAAGGTGCAGAATCCCGTTCAATGCGCAGGCGACTGTGTAAATGTATGTTTATATACTGTTGTGCTCTTGTGTACACATTACCATGATGTAGATGTTGTTCTTCGCATTTGATGTTGATGTACATAAAACGTTTAAGGATATAAAATATATAATATAAATTATTATGTTACATAATGATCGTGTTTTATTTTTACTTACTTAGATATCCTCAAAAATATTATGTTAGTCTATCTACGTTTTAGGTAAGTGCTTAGGATAGAACCTAGGCAGAAGTCAATTTAAGTTCTAAAGCAAAAAAAGACTGCTGGTTTTGACATTTATAAAATAAAGCAAAAATAAAAAAATACGTACTAATTTGCCATCGCATCTTATTGCATTATTAAAACAGGAAGCGAGTCGCAACACATGGCTTAAAGCGGCGTCTCACTTACAGCAATGTGGTGGTGGAATACCGCTGTTCGTATTGTGATGCAATTTATAACATTGTTTAAGTCGCTTTGTTCTAATTTTATAAGCAGGCGCGGGGCATTAGTGGCTACCATTAGAAAAAAGGATATGGGTCGGTTTATAGTGATAGGCAGTTTCTGGATTATTAACATTTTTATAATTGCACATAATTAATACTGCTTAGAAATTGACTTCAAATACTAGAGTTCACATTGAATCTTCTCATAGTTATTAACAAATATAACAATTAGCTATAGCTGTTGATGATCGCAACTGGTGGGTAGGTGCCAGGATCGATTGCCTTCCGATGCAAATAGTCCAAACCATTTGTGTATTTATTGGGAAGTAATTAATTAGGCAGCCATTTAATTATTTGGTCAGCAAACACATTTTTTGTCAGCAATAATATTTTTTTGGATAAGACTAATAGGCTAGTTGACACATTTTTTATTGGGCCCCTTATGATTTATTACTGTTCGCCATCACCAATTCACCATAAAAAATAAAATATTTTTTTTGAGTCCTTTAACACACAAAATTTTAAATCACATTTGCTTAACTGTCCAAAAAGCCTTCGGTCATGACGGTCTATGAGTTACCTGTACCGTTAACTCACGATTTCGGTAAACAGCTGACAGACATGCTTGATTTGTTGCGACTGGCGTTTGACAGATTGGATTTTGACCATGCGTAGAATTGTTTACATGAAACGTTACTTCACAGGATGAAAAAAATAAAAATAAAACATGTATAAATTTAATTTCCATAGCAATCCCTTATGTATATTCGAGACATCTCTATTAGAGATAAGTCCGCCCATTGCATACATTGTGTTATTTTTATTTTTATGTAACCATGTGTTCTTTGGCAATAAAGAGTATAATAATAATAATATATTTATTGAACTTGGTATATTTCTGGCCCTTGTACTAAATATTATTTTCATTCATTTTCATATGAGTCAACTAGCGTATTGGTGTAAGAAACAATAATAATTATGCGACGTGCTATTAGGAACAATGTATTTTTTTTAATAAACATTTTACCACGACATTATTACGTCGCTACGCTGCGTGAGCCGCTAAAATGTTCTGTGTTCAATAATGAGTACAATCTGAATCATAAATTAGGTCCAAAGATTTCATTGAGATAACATACCTAGAGCCGGTAAAGGCAGGGGCGGCAGATTGTCTGGTGCCGGAGTGTAGGAAATTACTCGTCTAAGTCAGGCACTGGCGGTCGTGGCGAGCTGTCCTGTCGTGTCGCGTCTTCGCGATGACGAAGCTCAAGGATGGAGTGGACCTGGACGCCATCCTCGCCGAGCTGGGCAGCTTCAAGCGGTACCAGATCCGTAACTTCTGCTTCATTCTACTGCCGATTGTGTTCAGTGCTGTGTACAACGGACAATATATTTTTACGGCCGTTTCTATAGAATACAGGTAAGATTTTAAAGTTTGAAAGCACGATGAATAAAATAAGAGCATGTACGCTGTCTATGGTGTATCTATGCGCAAAAGCAATATTTTCGATACCTCTAATAACCATCAACATTTACAAAAATGCAAGTTAATTGATCAAAAGGAAATTTTACTGTCTCTACTTAATCAATAGTTAGATAAGAAAAATTTTCGATTAGACTATTGGTTCATACCATTATGAAAACTTAAGAGAGTTTTTCTTAATTTTACCTACAGCGTCATTTTCGACGCGACGATGAAATTAATGAAAATAGTGTAAAACATTATTAGAAAAAATAAATAACCAATTATAAATATTGTAAACTTAATAGTAATTAAAAACTTTTTTGACTTTACGATGATACGATCAATCATAATTTTTTATTACCAGTAATGTTTCTTTATTTTTTTATAATATTAGGTTTTTATTGTAGGATAGTTTTCTTTCAAATATTCGCGTTGAAGTTTTATATAATTTCGTGTAATAATTTTTTCTATACCGTTAAATAAGAATTTTAAATATGCTAAAAAACGCTGCGCACAAATGAATTTGAATCCTTATCCATGACATCCAGGAAACAGACGTATCTAATCGCTCATAAAGAAAATGTGTTATGTCCTTAATTAAAATGATAAAAAATTTGTAAATGATAAATATGAAAATTGGGTAAATGCATTGAAGTTAAATGTTAACAATTAAATTTTCTTAGCTAAATAGGTAACTACAGCTATAAAGAGCTTGATTGTTTTTACCAGAGACTTGATACTTTAAATATCATGTCTCTGGTTTTCACTGACAAAGAAACAGGTAAAAAAGTAAGTGTTTTGAAGGGTAATTATAAAAACTTAACATACTATTATCACGCCCTCTTCCCCGAAGCGGTAGGCAGAGGTGTTAACACCCTCATTTCGCCAAATATGTTAGATCCCCATGTAACAGGTGGCGAGCCTGTTGCAATGCATCGGGCACATTGTGAGGCAAGCGATTTAGGGTAGGTATATCTATGCTAATAGTTATTGCTGAAATAGTAATGCTTCTGAGTTTGGATGATCAGTTCAGGTTACCGTGAGAAAAATGTGCTGTAAAACTACTTTTTAATTGGTAAAAATATATTAATATAAAAGGAAGCCGGAGCAGTAGGTAACTTTAATATGTTTATGCAATAAGTTATGTCTCTATTCCTATGATGAGGAGTAGTGCTGAGCGTATCAAAGCAATTAACTGTAATTAAAGCCCTAAACAGTAGGTACCCCTGGTGTAAGATATCATTGTAAAAAACACGGTGTAGCACTACCTACATTTGGTAATTTTTAGATATTTTTACTGACGTATTATGACAAAATATCGGTCAAGACTGTAGTTATAATCTGTAGGTTCTTCTGCTTTGAAGCATTGAAACTTCTTTTAGTACGAAATACGCAGGTATTGATAATTTTTTTATCGGATTACCCATATCTATCCATATCTAAAAACATTTAAATTACTTACTAGTATTAAGCACGTATTCAAATTTTAAATTATGTATATATTTTTAAAATTATCATGTATTGTTCTTTGACGACCTCCGTGGTCGAATGGTCTGGGTGCCGGTCTCAAGGCGTCGAGAGGTTCTGGGTTCGATCCCCGGTGGGGGCAAATATTTGGGTGATGAATATTCAGACATTTGTTTTCCAGTCTTGGATGTTTATATACGTATATTCAGAATATTTATATGTATTTATCAATAAAATATATTTATCCGTCATCTAGTGTCCGTAACACATGCAACAGTTGCTAGTAGTTGCTTAAAATGGGGCTAGTTGATAGGTGTAAATGTTTGAAGATATTTATATTTATTATTTATTTTAATAGCTATTTGTAATGCATTTTTACAGTTGTTTGTAGTGAGATTAATCGGTTCCCATACCAATGGCCCATAAAGCCCATCTTTTTCCTATTAAATTATACAGACTGTACCTGTGTGTTCAAGTAACGTGTGCAGGAAACTTATTTTTTAATGTTGCTATTAAAATAATATAATCTCTACTATTTTGACAAGAACTGGTATGGTCATTGTAAAACGAAGGACGTGAAAATGGTGAAAGAGAAACAGGAAAAAATAAACATAAAGTGACGCTCAACTCCGTATAAATTTTCATTGTAATTATAGTTTTACTATCATCAAAAATATTAACTTATTTGACATTTTATTTTATTATTTTTATTTATTTATTTGGTTCGCCAACATTTTTACACTATACATAAGTACAGAACATTTTATAAATAAAAAAGGCTGCAGTCGCCTAAAATTGGGATTGCTGCACTATGGAGCTTAAAAATAATCGATGATTGAAGATCACACTACCATTTTATGGCCTCCCATGGGCCTTCTGCTATGTTAATTGTTAATTATTATTGGTTAAAAGCAAAACGCGAACTTTACCGATTGTATGCTGTTTTGTAAAGGAACACTTGTTTAAATGTTTTGTAAAGAAATAATATATATTAGGAGAAATATTTACCTACATTTGCGTTTGCGTTGAAATGTAGAGGTTATTTTATTTATGGCTAGTTCAATTTGTTTCCTACCTTTATTTTTTAAAACATCTGTTTGTTTGAAATTTATGTAAATTTGAAACCTTTAAAATGTATACTATCAGAGATCCACCACTAGGCTTGATAATTAAGAGTTTATCAGAGGGACACTCTGTGTTGTGTCGTCTGGATGGGTTTTGGACTTTTCCTACAATCAGATACAGGATTTTGTAATTATGATGTTTAAAGAAGAGCCTTAAGTCTTGCCCTCTTAAAATGAACACCGCGTTATGAAAATATATCGGGTTTTTACCCATTTCAACTGTCAAACTAACAGTTGACAGCTGGTCGAATTTGATAGGTGGGCGTGATGGAGAAACGTGATTGATATCATATCGCGCTGCTCATGCTATTTGGACAGAAGGCTTATCACGATATTGTGATTACGGATTATGGACAATTTCGTGTATCGGTTTTTTTTTTCAGAGTAGCCTTGCTGGGTAATTCAGAAAATTAAAGCAAGATGATTGAAGCTAGAACATTCCTTTGAGATTTTTTTTTTCAGTAATAACGTGTTCAAATTTTGAAGCTAACGTACAAAACTATGCATCTCTAGTTAGGTTGTAGTTAATTAGCCCAAGTTATCCTTGGTCAGCCAGCACACATACGACGTTAATACGTTTTTATATAATGATATCACTTGATAACACGGCCAATAAAAGTAATCACATTTTAAAATTATAATCTAATAGCATACAGAAGATAAAAGAGATTAAATAATAATAAATTTGAATAATTAATATCATTGACCGATATGATCCATCTTTCATTGCCTATATCAAGAAATATTCTAAAACTATTGAAAATGTTTGCAATTTAGCCAAAGCCAATTTCATTAATAATAAGATAAAAACTTCAAATAATAAAATAAAAACTACTTGGAAGATAATTAACCAAGAAACCGGAATAGCGAAAAATTGCGATAAAAGTTGCAAAATAAGTATAGAGGGTAAAATTGTAAAAGGCGATTAGAGGCTGCAAATGCATTCGAGTATTTTTGTCTAGCATTCCTGTTAAAATTACAAGTGACCTAAACTCGTGTACTTATCAATCTATAAAGTTTTAGAGTGTGTTAAGAAATTTAATTTCCGGAAAATAGATAATAAAGCAGAAGACCTGTGGGGACCTTCTGTTACAATTATTAACTCTATTATACATGTTATAGTTCCGTTCTTTGAAACAGGAAGTAGGAGTGACCCAACAAACTTTCGACTTATTTCGATTTTGCCCTCCATTAAGTAAAATATTTGAGAAAATTATGCTTTATCAGCTATTGGCGCTCTGTATACTAAACTAATTAGTTCATAATTCACAGTTTGGATTTACTAGAGGTAGAAACACAAAGATGCCGGAATTGCATTAATGAATCATGTCGTTGATACATGGGAGAATAAAAAAGAGGTGTAGGTGTTTTCACCTATAGAAAAATGAGAGCCAATGAGACAACACGCTGATGGAACACGTTTAATGTCTAGTAGTACACTGACTGTAAAAAAGTACAATTGTTTCTATCAAAAAGCCTACATTCTGAATATAAATAAATCTAAAATATGACGTACTGAGAATTTGGAATTAAGGTCGAAAAGGTTACATAGTGCTGGTCGCCAGCAGTTCTTGTCCAAAGCCTTTGATTGTGTTGACCATAAAACTAATATCTAAACTAAAAAATTATGGTGTATCAAGTACAATTATTGGATTTCCAAAAATTTGGTGTGAGTAGCAATAGTCGCCTGTGTCAATGCATTTCAGTGGTGGTCTCTGACCCAGCATTATAGCTAATGCGTTCTTACAGGTTCTTGCTTTAATCATTTTCAGTAATATTGATATTTATTTGTTGATTTGATTTTCAGTACAGTCAGAAGCACAAATATGTATACATTGTCAAGGCGCCAAAATTATGTAAACATCCTCGACTCCAAAACGAAGTGCTCAACTTGAAGAGCTTAAAATTGTAGCCACTGGTTTACATCAAAAATATGTATACACTCATTGCTTCATTAAATTATGTCCACTATGAAAGGAACAAAAATATGTATGCATGTTTGCATCTATAACATGTATTCGCGCATTAATTCATATAATTAATGTATTCATCTTATACGTATTCCAGCTTACTTACAACCTATTCCAATAAATT
This sequence comes from Parapoynx stratiotata, assembly GCA_910589355.1. Lineage (NCBI taxonomy): Eukaryota > Metazoa > Arthropoda > Insecta > Lepidoptera > Crambidae > Parapoynx > Parapoynx stratiotata. The sequence goes on along the minus strand of OU342468.1, from coordinate 503,974 downwards.
ATATTCAACTTCTCGAGCAATAACATCTATCTGAACGGCGCTTCATAAACCTGTATCCACTTTTGTTCCATATTAAGATTACAAAAATAACCAAGAAGATTAGGTATGCATTTAAAATACTGGCCGTTATGAACAATTTTCTAGTTATCTGTCATCTTGACATCGAGTGTCACTTAAGCATAAATTTATTGTATTCGGTAATTTAAACATTTTCTGAAGAGCCGTAGTATCAAGAGTTTAATTGATTCTCGTCTATAATTTAGCAATTATCCTCTAAAACATGTACCGCATTGACGATTTTACCAAACACCGCATTATTATTATGAAAGAAGATGGATCATCTATAACAGAAATTTCAGAGACATTAGGAGTTACTGCGAGTATAATGAAATTTGTTACCAGAATATTCCACATTTTTTTAAAGTTGTATATCTTGATCAATAGAAGTTATTTTTTGATTTCCAGAGAAAAACGGTGTATTTATGGTACCAGCGATACCAACTAGAAGGAACTATACGGAATCATATATCCTTTGGGCGACCAAGGAAAACATCTTTAGATGAGGACAGACGTTTAATTCAAATGGTTCAAGAAAGGCCATTTACTAGTACATCTACACTGGCTAATGCTTACTCCGTATCAGCAACAACTGTTCGTCGACGTTTAAACGAAAGTGGACTTCACAATCGAATTCCTGCCAGGAAACCATTATTAACACCGCGACACAAACAGCAACGTTTAAATTTTGCTAGAGCTTATCTAGATTATGATTTTTCCGATGTTATATTTGTTGATGAAAAAGTCTTCGTTACTAGTCAGGACGGCAGAGTTTCCCTTTGGCGAGCCAATAATACGCGATATTTGGAACGCAATGTTATTCCGAATCGATGAAGTAATGACCGAAGCATGACCTGACCTGATTACCTTAGTTATTTAATATTTTTGTTTTCGTGTGTACTAAAAACCTTTAAAATGTGTATCAATTAAGCTTAAAAATAAAATATAAGTACATAAATCAAATGTCTGGTTTAATTCATCTTATTATTTAAAACACTTAGGTAATTGAAGTGAAATCCTCAAATGAGATTTCTTATATAGTATCTAAACAGACCTTAGACAAACAGAATACTGAACTGAAAACCATTTCGGTTTGAGATACCAAACAACCCGTGCAAAGGTTTCAGATCGTTTAACTATCACTGTATATAATTATATGGCACTACAAAGAAAACAAACATACATTGGCATTTAAATTTGTATATAGTTAAGTCCAACAACAACGAATAATAAAATTTCTCTGAAAAAATAGATCGGTTATATTCGTATGGTTCGCGAAGGTGCCCGACCTTACTGACAGGAACACTAGTACCTAAGCAATTGTTTTTCACAATTTTAATGAATTAGTTTGTATACGGAGTTATGAGATTTAAATTGTATACTTATTATTGGTGGACACATTGTGTATTATATTTTTGTATAAAATTGGTTTACAAATTTATGAATCAATGCGCGAATCCATGTTATAGATGCAAACATGCATACGTAGTTTTGGTCCTTTCTTAGTGGACATAATTTAATGAAGCAATGAGTGTATACATATTTTTGATGTGAACCAGTGGCTATAATTTTAAGCTCTTCAAGTTGAGCACTTCGTTTTGGAGTCGAGGATGTTTACATAATTTTGGCGCCTTGACAATGTATACATATTTGTGCTTCTGACTGTACTATTGATATTTATTCGTCGTTGTATTTTGTGGTATCTTGGAGCCGAGTCGTTCTCGCGCTTTTCGCCTTTTTATTGGGTAATAGCTGAAAATCGGTGGGTTGCTCAGTGAGCTTACCATAATCTGAGCTATCGCCCTTTTGCATTCTTATGGCACACATGTTACTTACCACCTTTTGGCTATTGTTTTGTAATGTTTATGTATTGTTATGTGTAATATAGAAGAAATTTGTATGTTATACCTATATTTGTTTATAAGTATGTGTGTGTGTAATTATTGCAAATAAAGAGTTTATCTATCTATCTATCTATCAATAAATTCACTTAAATTAATAGAATCATATTTGAGCGACAGAAATCAAACAGTTATTATAAATAAAGCTAGGTCTTCGTAGAACCCAGTGTGGATGGGCGTGCCTCAAGGGTCAATATTAGGACCTCTGTTATTTTTAATATATTTAAATGATCTGGCCTACTTTACTAAAGATTGATGTAATCCATTTGCAGATGAAACTTCATTAATCTTTGACATTGGTACAAATGACAACAATTATGAGTGATCAGTTAATTCAATAATAACAATTTATGTTTAAACTTGAAAAAAACATAAGGTAGAGCGATCTGGTAACATACCATTAGTACTATGGGGGTCAGCAGCTGATATTGAGAATATTTTTATTTGACATAAACGACCTGTACGAGCCATCTACAAACTAGAGCCACGAGACTCACTCAGAGAGTTATTGAAGGAAATTAATAATTATATTAACTGTTGCCTCCTAATACATCTATGAACATATTATAGACGTGTATAAACATAACCACACATTTAAGAAAAATAATGAATGACATAATTTAAATACTAGAAGCAAAAATAAACTTGCTGAATCTGTCTTTAGACTACGTAAAATCGTATACAATTTTATAATAAAATCCCACCAACATTTCCTCGCCTTTTCACAAATTTAAACCTTATATTAAACAAACTATAATGAAATAAGGCTATTATAAGAACCATGATTATGGAAATAATTAAATCGAAATAGCATTTAATTTTGATGGATTGATAGAAAAAAATGTAAAAATATATTTAAAACTCACAATACTAAAATTATTATGATTGGCTATTTATAAGTAGTGGCTCAAGAGTTTGTTGTCGGATTCTTCTCATGAAAAGCTTTACTCTCGGAATCTGGAAACATATATCAAACAACGGGAGATCCAAACTGATTGAAAGATACCCTTGCCAGCAATTCCCTCCATCAATTAACACAGAACGAGATATTTTTTTAGATTTTGCAGCCATTCGGACGTGTACAAACTAGTAAGTAGCGGCCAACCCCGACGTTTAGTCGGATTTTTTGAACAGGTGCTGTACATTCATTTGCGTCATCTATGTTAATGTATCACCTGAGTGAATAGCTGTGGAAGCCTGTCTCACAACCGAAGTGTGCGTGAGCGGTTGAATTGTCGTCTGCATGAATATCCACTGATTGTTATTCTTCAGCTGAAAAATATCAATAGTAAATTGACATTGTTATTGAAGGATAATAATTATTGTCTAATTTGAGGGACAACTCTGCAGTTTATATAAATATATTTTTTAATTATTCGATGATACCTTAGTACTTACGTCAGACACGTGATTTAAATAATAGTCTATAGAGAGAACGTTTGATATAGCGTAAAATTCACAAGATACATTTTACAACTATCTTTTACATTCGTCATGAATGGATTAGAATAGAATAGATGAATTAGATTTTTAAACAAATCAGTCGAGGAAGAACCTAAACAAAACTGTGAAGAAAAAATTCCTGACTATTATACAATGACCTTATTACATTAATATTACATCATAACAACAAACGGCGAAAATTACCCATAATGATAATAATATGGTTGTCACAGGTGCGATGACGTAGGTGACGGTATTCTTAATTATGGCAGTTTAACTTATTTTTGAACTTAATATATTTTACTAAAACAAATATTTTTTTCTAAAATAAAAATAACAAAACAAAGCATATCAGAATTTTTTTTATGTTGACAAACAATATGCCGAGTGATAAAAAGCTATTGATAAGAATACCTAGGTAAATTATTCAAAAAAAATCTTGAGGTTACTCAAGTTTACCTCAACATTTTTTGTTATGGTGGAAAAAATTGAAATTGAACTTCGCACTCGCTACTGACACGCTATTTGCCCCTATTGGCAAATTCAGGAGCTAGAGTTGAAGAAGTTGGAGCAGCTGGCTCATTAAACTTTTTAAATTGGCATTGCACCTTTTCGAAATTTTGGCATACTGCCTTAAGTGTATCAATATTAATTATAGGCCAAACTGAAGCCAAGACATTAGCATAACACGGTCTAATGTTGTGTGTAATAATTTCTAACCTTTCAACCTCTGGTAAGGGCTTAGTTAGTCGAGAGAACATGCCGTCCATTATTGACAGGTAAATGCTGATGTTTTCAGTTTCACCTTGAAATCGAGATCTTATTTCTGATAAGAATTGGTAGTCGTAATCGTGTGGACTAAAGTCTGTTTTCAAGGCATCAACGACCTGAGACCAACTGTCCACCTTGGGCTTGATGCAACGGAACCAATGTAGAGCATCGTCCGTGAAAATGTCGTAACCATACGACAGCAATTTTTCATGACTAATGCCCCTAGCCTCAATGAATTCATCTACCTTCTGAATAAAAGCACGCACACACGACTTTCCGTTGAATTTAATTTTAGATAAATCTGGCGTACGGTTATGATCAATTGTCAAACCCATAATAGCTTTCTGCAATTCGTTTACAGAAATAGATGTTTGACTCGAAGGCGACAAAGACCTAATCTCCCTCATTTGGGACTCTAAATTTATTTTGCAATCCGAGAGAATCGGATCCATATCATCGTCGTCAATCTCGATTCTATTCAACCGATGATATACATGTTTTAGTAATTCCTCCGTTCTCGAAAACAGGTTTTTATCAAATTTTATTTTTAAAGTATTTATGTTTTTTAGTGACTTGTCTAAGCTGGACTCAACTCCAACCAAATCCTCAGAAGACGGCAAATGAGAGAGTGAAATAGTCTCTGAAGGGAATTCCTTACTCAATTTAATTATCTGTTTTCTCAGTTCCAAAACAGTCTCTGCGGGAGTTTGACCACGCAAAGAAACTTCATATTCAAGTTCTGATTTTTGCAAGGAAAGGAAATTAATATTTTCAGCCATAGTAAAAAACAACCAAAACACGGGATAAGGGCGAGTGTGTGCGAAGCAATTCAATTGCAGCGTTATAGATAGATAAAAAAATTATAAGTGGGTATCTAAAGAAAAAAAATGTTTTACCAAATGGCAAAATCAATCTAATTTTGATTTAATAACCTTTGTATTAATTTGAAAAAAATTAAGTTTACGTAAATTTTTACTGCAATGTTAAAAAATAATTAAAAGTACTTAGGTACCCACCTAAAACACAACAAAAAAATATAAAAAAAAGAAAAAAAGAGAACCACAGAGCGAAGAACACTGAGCGAGCTGGGCGCCACTGACACGCTCTGGCCGTGGGTAGCACGACCCGAGAGAGCAAGAGAGAAAATAAAAGAATTGGGTAGATTATACACAATTTATTTGTCTCAGGGAGGTAAGTTCACAGTTTCTCGCTCGGTAGTTCTCAAGTGAAGCAAAGGGACTTAGCTTGAAGGAGCTAAGGGGCGAAGCACCAGGAACCGGTCACGCCGACTATAGGCGTGGTTGGCGTGGGTTCAGCTTCGGCGGGTAGTAGGCCGACGCTCAGGCACGGAGCAGCAGGGTAGGCGGCTGCCCGTGGATAGGATCCCCTAGTTCGGGGATCGCGCACAGATATTAAGCAGATTTACAAGGATACAAGCGATAGCCAGAGAAAACTGAAGAGGTCCGCTTTCCCAGGACTACCGCTTATATACCAGGACTCTTCTAGAATGTTCTCCCAGAATTTAGTGGGAGCTTCGATGTCACGAATCATGTTCCATAATCTATTATGTAGAATGTAGAAGTATGTTGTTTTATCTATGGTCAAAACAACAACCAAAACTTAGATAAAATAATAAATTTAAAATCTTAATTAAAATAATCTACGTATTTTTCTATGGCAGAAAATACTAATTATTTAATTAATTAGCAATTAATGTTTATGGTTTAAAATAATTATAGTAGAATACCAACAACCGATTAATGTTAAAATACCCTCATTTTGAGAAATCACAAGATTTAGAAGTACCGGCGTTACCGATACATCAACTGTCATTAGTAGACAGATGAAAAATAAGTTAATCACAATAACAATCTTAGTGTTTATATTTGTATTTAAAACCTAGTAATTAGTTAATATTAGCTGAGAATGTTTAATTAGATGTTTGCTGTTTATGTGATGCTATGTTTTTGTATGGATTTTATATCAAAAATCAACGTGAGTATTGAAAACGGTTGTAAGACGGTTTTAGAACCGTGACACTGCATATCAAAAATCACGATAAAATTCAATATCGTTTATTCGCTTTAGATACGTCTTAGCACATGCTTTTGAACGTCAAAAGCATTTTATCAAATTTCGTGAAAGCGATTACGCTTTCCGTGCACAAAACTATCAGGGCAAGAAACTCAGAGCAAGTTTCTATCCTCCCTCTACATCTAAATTGTTGTTTTTTTTAAATGTCATCAACTACATCGTCATTGAAGTTATAGAAGTATAAAATAAATAAATATCTGATCTGTATATTCTGCAGTATACCACATTTTCCATTACAAATATAGGTAGGTAATCTAAAATATTAAAATAAAATAAAATTAAGGTTCCGTTAATTGACACAGTAGTATATACAAAACCAGTGGTATACTTATAGTGGCAAATAAAGTAAATATTAATAAAATTAAACGATAAAGTTTAATTTTATTAATATTTAGAACCAAAAAAATAGTGATTAGATATCGCTATAAGCTATTGGATCGTTGTGCAGTTCTAAGTCCATTAGTCGCTTTTTACGACACCCAAGGGAAGAGATGGGTTGGTAGTATTCATTTAATGAGCCGCTACCACACGACTCTGATATCGATGCCTTCGATGCCCCGCCGCCAATTATTGCAGAAAGAGATTTTTTTGAAGTTTTTGCAGTTATTCGGGCGCACGCAGACTAGTTATCGGGGGCGAACCCGACGTTTAGACGTGGTTTTCGAACACTCGCAGTACATGCATTTGCGTCATCGACTTAAATGGGAAGTAATTAAATAGGCAGTCATTAATTATTTGTTCGGCAACAAAGTGGTCAGCCGAAAATTCATTTGAGCAGCAAACAAATATATTCGCAAAATAATAAATTGGGCAGCAAGATACCTAGTTATTTGGGCAGAAATATAATTATTTTGGCAGCAATATATTATAATTATGTTACCGGAAATGTATAAAATCAAGAGAAAGGATCAATGATAATAAAGGATCAATTCGTAGGAAATGTTTTGCGATAGATATTAGGTTAAGGTAATTTTTTTTATGATTCTGAAACAATATTTGTAAATATATAATAAACAATTTGGCAGCACAGAAAACATTTTAGTTGCTGCCCAATTAGTTATTTTGCTACCTAATTACAAATATCTGCTACCCATAAGTTGCTGACCAATTAGGTATGTTAGCTGACCAATTGTATTATTTTGCTGACCAAAATTGGAATATTTTGCTGACCGTTTAAATGACACCCATTTAAATGTATTAGGTCCTTACCTATGAAATTGGTGTTTTGTATGGAGATTTTGGGGATGTCTGCATTTTACATACAACCATTTTATCAGTTTTCTTCACAACGACAAATCCAGAGATAATAATATTTGGCATGTATCATTAGACAAGCTTTAGCAATATGTGTGTGAACACGCTTGATAATAATTATTCATCGTTTTTATGTTAATGCAAATCAAATAATGTATTCGGGAGGCAGTTAAAAATAATTGTCTTTGTGTCTAATTTTAACACAATTAAACTTACAAAAAATTCTCAAATTAAATAATACGAGCTCAAATATATGGTCTATTTTTAGAAGAGGCAATTTTTTTATAAGAATGTCTGAATCTTAATAGTTACGGACAAATTGCTAAGACAGAATAAAAACACCAATTTCATAGGTAAGGACCCAATATATGTGTGCAAACCCTAATAGAAGCACGCGTTCTTGCTAGCTAGTAGCGATGTTATAAGGAAGCAAGGTTTGCCCTTGCAGGCGACGGAACTTGCGGACGTGACCCAGATCTTAGTCTGACTGTTAATAGGGTCAGTTACTTGAGGTGTAAGAAGTGTTTCATGTGTAATTTTAGATAATTGAATGTGTAGGTACTGTTATTTATCTAACAGCTTTGTTGTCTGGCACAGTGTGTAAGTAAAGATAGCGATATTCAATAGAAACTGTACTAACAGCTTTACCGAAACATAGTGGTACAGTCGAGTACAAAAATATGTACACACATTTTAAAGGTGAAAAATCTTTATTTTCTTCTATTAAGAGTAATTTACTGTCAAAAGTGGTTATTTTTCGAGTTGACTGTACTGTAATTACGTAACAGATTTGTTACGTAACTTCGTGGTGCAATCAGCATTGTGAAAGTCATAGATTATGGATCTACAAGATACACATAGGCGTGTAACGAGGCGTCATAGCTATATTAGCGACTCGTTGCTGTCATTGCGCTCTTCTCTGGCCATTTTTCTCTTGGTTTTCGTTTTTAAATTTGCTGTCTGTCTCTTTTTTTTGTTTTGTTCTCGAAGTTCATTCTTACGAGAGTCAGCGCGTAGAGCGGTTGACTACCTACTGACAATAATTGTAATATATTTATAAAGTGATGATCAATTTGATAAGCTTAAAAAAAGTTACAACAACCCAAAAGATCAGTTCCTGATAAATAACAAAGTCTATAAGTCTCTTTAAGGCACTATTGTAAGTAGCCCTACCCTTTTTATTATATATTTAGTGTTAAATGTGAAATAGTTTTGTGTTCAGTGTAATTTACCTTTTTTTTATATTATTGTTTCAGTTGTGCCTTAATTCTTCAATATAAACAATACCTAAGTGACGACCCAGCGTCTTTCATTTTATCCCTGGCTTCACCCCGTCACAGGCGTCTTGGAGACATCACCAAAAAAATTAAGTGTCATGTACAAGTGAATGTCAAATTTGCTCGTCTCGTAGAACAGACGGGGACGCTATGGCCTCTTACGACTCGCGAAAACTTGTCAGGACTATCATTCATTCGCTTTCTCTTTTTCTCTCGGGCGGGTTGTACTTGATTAGGATTTTCAAACCCACGCTTTGTGTATCTTTTTAGCGCAGTAAATAAATCCATATATCCACATATAAACATTTTGAAGTTTGTCACATTATCTTATTACGTTAAATTAATTCGTCAATTTACGTCAATTCTACATGTTGTAGCTAAATTGGTGATTATTTTGATTATCATTGATTAATGCTTAATAATCCTGTCTTTTGAAACACGTCAGCAAATTCTGTGTAAGATAATAATATTATATTAGAGTTTTTAGTTCCCTCCTTCTTTGTTCTGGTCAGCTTGAAATTCCCTCTTCTATAGAGTATTTAGATCAAAGATAACATCGTCACTTCCCAGTGACGATATATTTTTATAAGTGATTATACAGTTTTGGATGTATAATTCTAGGAACTCAAAAATCTCTTCAACGCAAGACTCTTTTAGCCAAGAAGATTTATCCAGGCAGGTTCTGGACGCTGTTTGTGGTCTACGAAACATCTTGCTTAAGAAGTATATGCGTTTGTGAGCTTTAATACAGTAATATCTTCTGTATTCTATGTTTTAGAATACAGAAGAAAATATAAGTTAATATTTTAAATATGTAATGTAGTATATAATATGTAGTATATAATATGTAGTGTAGCGTATGGTAAAGGCTATAAATTTCAATTAGATTCTAATGACGCAGACAGTGCAGCGTTGTCGTTACGGTCGCCGGTCCATTGTATGTCGATTGAGATAGCAATTCCTTTGTAGCAACACGCCATTCAAAAAATCTTTCTTAATATTTCCTAATTGTGTATCGCACATGTTTTGTCGCACATTAAACAGACGACGAAGTATTTGAGACCTATTCAAAATCCATACTAATATTATTAATGCGAAAGTAACTCTGTCTGTCGGTCTCACTTTCACGTCAAAACTACTGAAGCAATTTAATCAAAATCAAAAAATCAAAATCAAAAGCATTTATTCAGTTTAGATGCGTCTTAGCGCATGCTTATGAATGTCATAAACATTTTACAATATTTCGTGAAAAAGAAAAATTACGCCATCCGTTCACAAAACTACCAGGAGGCCTTGTTCTGAGAAGAACGGGCAAGAAACTCAGCAAGTTTCTACCCTCCCTTTACATAGCAACATTTAAAAAATGTCATAAACTACAATGTCATTGAAGTTTAAAAATAAAAAGATAGATATCTAATTTGAGTAATATTCTGCAGTTTACCACATATTTCATTACAAACATGTACGGTGATAGTCTAAATTATAATCTAAAAAATAGTATCTACATTACAATTATTGCCACGCATTTTTGTCTTCTAGGTAATCATTAACGGTATAGTAACCTTTAGACATTAATTTAGTTTTAATATATGTCTTGAATCTGTGCAAAGGCAATTCGACAATTTCACTAGGGATCTTGTTAAAGTAGCGTATACTAAGGCCCACAAATGAACTATTGATTTTCTGCAGCCTCTAGGACGGCAGAAGAAGCTTTCCCTTATTTCGTGTATTCCTATTGTGAATGTCACTGTTCTTTAAAAGAGAATTAATATTACTTCTCACAAAAAGGATGCAGTTGTAAATATACTGGGAAGGAACAGTCAGAATATAAATTTTTTTGAATATGTTTCTAAGTGAAGTACCTGCTTTTAAACAATAAATTGACCTTATAGCTCGTTTTTGCAGAATGAAAATAGATTGTATCTCTGCTGCTTTACCCCATAAAAGGATACCATAAGACATAACGCTGTGAAAATAACTAAAGTAAACTAATCTGGCAGTTTCCTCATCTGTAAGTTTCCTTATTTTTCTGACAGCATAGGCCGCAGAACTAAGTTTATCCTAAAGTTTTGTGATATGATGATACCATTGAAGCTTATGGTCCACAGTAATACCCAGAAATACAGTAGACTCAGTTAAGCTTAATATTTCCCCGTTGAGTTTTAATTCTATCATTGTTTTTCTTACATTTGGTAAAGTAAAATTTATGCATTTTGTTTTTTTGGCGTTTAATTGTAAATTATTCACAGAAAACCAGGACATTATTTTGGTAGGTGCATTGTTCACATCGTCAATATTTGTCTTATTTCTATCTACTTTAAAGATTAGAGACGTGTCATCAGCAAACAAAACAATATCACAAAATAGCTTTGCAAAAGAAGGCAAATCATTTATATAAATTAGAAATAAGAATGGTCCTAGTATTGAGCCTTGCGGGACTCCCATTTTCATATGAGATCCTGATGATTTCGTCCCATTTATATCAATTTTATGAGTTCTACAACTTAAATAAGAGCATATTAAACCAAGAGCTTTGTTTTTTATACCATAATGGTTAAGTTTGCAAATTAAAGTATCATGATTCACACAATCGAAGGCCTTTGATAAATCACAGAAAACTCCCAGCACATTTTGAGCTTTCTCCCACGCATCAAATATATGTCTTAACAGCGCTACTCCAGCATTGGTAGTGGAGCGACCTTTATTAAAACCGTATTGTGTATCATGAATCGAAATTTGGTACACAGATAGTCTAGAGCCTGAGAAAGGACATAGACCACTTTTTATCCTGATATTCCCACGGGAACGGGTACCACGCGAGTGAAACCGCGGGAAGCCACTAGTAATTCAATAATTGTGAAATCAATTAAAGATATTAAGGACATTGGCCGTTGCAGCCCGGGCTAATCTAAAAAATGTTTTAAAAGTGATTCATTAATGAAGATCGCTAGTACTTCTTCATTAATGAAGATCTCTAGTTATGTTTACTAAATATTTTAAAGACACATTATATTGTAACAAACATGTAAAAATAAAGTCATTATCTGGAAAGAAAGAGGATATTTGTTGTAACAATGCTGATTCAAAAAGAGTTTGATGTGAAAGTTATTACTCTAAAAATTTTCTTTACATTACAAAGTTAGCAAACAGACTGATGGTGATGGCTACGGTCGCTAGACATCACGGAGCACTGGCCCGGCGTCTACGACTCTCGTCTCACATGTTTTAAGTTTGGTAAACCCCTGCGATATCGATATTGTGGTATTTGGTCGTCAATGGGTCTTCAGGGCACCTGCAGGCAATTTTTCTGATGTAAAATAGAAGATAAGGCTATATTTTATTCAAAACTTTATAATTAAACCATTTTACTATGAAATGACCCTCGTCCTGTACTCTACACCCCCCAGAAATACCTACTCACAGATATGTTCCAACTTACAAAATAACGTGAAGAAATAATATATAAGTTATTTTTATTGCTTAATTTTATATCGCCCTGATAGCGACTGGAAAAGTGTGCGTGTGGAGTGTAAATAATAAAGATGTCAAGTAAAGGTAACAGGAATATTAATGGTTAATTTAATTAATTCAGACGACCTCCGTGGTCGAGTGATCTGTACGCCGGTCTCATGGCGTCGCCATCTCGAGAGATTCTGGGTTCGATCACGAGTGGGGGCAAATGTTTGTGTGATGAATACAGGCTTTGTTCCCCAGTTTTTGATGTTTATATATGTATTGTATATTTTCTTAATATTTATAATGTATACATCCAATAAATATATTTATCCGTCATCTATTATCCGTAACACAAGCAGCATTAATGCTTAAAATGGGGTTAGTTGATTGGAGTGAATGTCTGAAGATATTTATTTATTATTTATTTATAATATAAGAACGACACAGTACATTACAATTCACTGTATGAAGAAGAAATGGCATAAAGAAGTATGTATTAATATGACAGTATAAAAAAATATATAAATTGAAAAAAAAATGTAGAGCCTTGCGGCCAGTCGCCAAGACGCATTACTCAGACCGTGATTTGAAATAAACTTCCAGTAGGAACTTTAGTAGTATGTACACATTTTTTTATCTTTCTAATTACAAAACAAAGTTACGTCTATTAGACTGAATACGTCTAGTAAAATTATACCGAAATATTGTTAGCTATATAAAATATATTATGTTACAATAGTATAGTAAGACGCCTAGATAGCGAGTAAATGATTTGAGTTTGCCTTGTTTAGAGCACAATAAACTATAATAACAAGGACACCAATGTAACATAATGTTATTGTATTTTATTAGGGTTAACGAAAGTGATTTTTCATTTCCAGTCATTATTATTGTCTATTTCATATACTAAAAATATAATAATTTTAAAGTCTGTATAAAATATTATGAGAATACTAGATCTTAAGACTATACATTTATCTATTCATAATTGTGAGAAATATTTTTTCATAAGTAATACATGTCGTGGCTATTAATATTAATATAATAATAGGAAGTGAAATGAGTATGCTGCACAATTGTATGACAATAATTGTGCATACTGTGTCACTAACGAATGTCAAATAAGTTTACACCAAAGATGCATTTTGCTCATGCGCTTGGAGCCCACTTTTGGCCCAGGTGCCCTTAATGCCGGACGCTTTTTTTACTTCCAGGTGTGAAGTCCCAGAATGCGAGGCGAGTCCCCCACAAATAGAGGCGGGCGAGTGGGGCCAGTGGGCGCTGCCGGCCGACGACTGGCAGTGCCAGCGGCTGCGGCCAGTGGAGCCAGCGGGGCAGGCTGTCTGCAGTGCCCACTCTTTCCTCAACGAAAGCATAGAATGTGCCTCCTGGATCTACGAGAATACCAACAGCATTGTTGAAGCGGTAATTACTTTCAAATCTACTGTATATTCGTGGTCTGTAGTCGTAAATCTACTGTGTATTCAAATACGCTGGCTACAACATTTTTATGACTAATTTTGCATACATACATACATATAATCACGACCATTATTCCCTAAAGGTTAGTCAGAGACTAGGCATAGGTACCGCAACAGCAGTCCATTGCCATAGTCCGCGCTTCACCAAGCAGTGACTGCACTAAGCGTGACGGGTGACTAATTTTGGATGATGTATATTATTATTAGAGTATATTAAAATATTAACACAAACAACATATCAGCACTCCTCTTTCCCCACAGGGTAGGCAGAGGTGTTAAACACCCACTTTTCGCCAGATATGTTAGGTCCCCATGTAACAGGTGGCGAGCCTGTTGCCATGCACCGAGCACAATCTGAGGCAAGCGATATAAAAAAATTAAAAAAAATATTATTCATTTTCAAATTGTTGATTTGTAGGATCTTTTTGCCTTTAAAAAAGAGTTGGTATACTATGATAAATCACATAGTGATTTTACACGACTTTGTTCGTAGAAATTAAAACAAGATAAAGCGTGTTAATAATGTATGCAAAACGAAAAAGTTGGAAATGACGCCTGCGATCGGTTTATTGAAAAATAAATGAAATGAAAGGTTAATTTCAGAATTACAGATTCCTGGACATCCAGTGTGTCAGGGTAGGGCTGTCCTTTCTGTCAGCGATCACCTTCAGGAGAGTGTTACTACTGCCTCGCACTCGCCCCCTAAGGGAGGGCACGCGCTTGCGTAATACTGCGTGAAAACTGTCTATGCGCCACTCAGTGAACATTCCCGAGGCACTGCAGCGCCAGGGCAGCCCCAACAAGGCCCTGAAGGCGTTATTATAGTATTAGACGCGGAGGGCACTGAAGGCCTTTTTGGTGTAATTGCTCCATAGGTTGCACGTGTATAAATTTGACAAAAGGTTTTAAAGAGGGTGATTTTCACTTCTCGTGAACAACGTGCAAACCTGTGAGACAGCATATTACCCCTAACCGACAGCGCTCTCCGCTCCCTTTCTATGTCAGTGTCCTCATTTAAGTTTTCTGTGACCCAGTGACCCAAATATTTAAATTCTGAGACCACTCGAAGAGGATCTAAGTTTATTGGTGGCAGTGAGTATGTTTTAGTGCCAGATGTATTAACTATTTCTAATTCTAAAACTATAAAAAAATTAAAATATACCACCCTTATTAAAAAGAGCGCAATAACAATAAACAAACATGCGGGGCTGAATGAGGAGTCACTCAAAACGTGGGGCGGATCTTTGTAATTAAGATATGTTTTAAAGTTTGAACTTTATTATACAACACTCGTGTTATAATTTGGCTTGATTCCAGTTTGACCTGGCGTGCCAGGAATGGAAGCGGACCACGGTGGGAACCGTCCACAGCGTGGGCCTCCTCGCGGCTCTACCTCTTACTGCGTTTGTTTCTGACAGGTAATTATAAGTAACACAAATAGTACAGTCGAGTACAAAAATATGTATACACATTTTAGAGGTGACAATCTTTATTTCATTCTGATAAGAGTCATTTACTGTCAAAAGTGGTTACATGTTTTTGGAGCTGTACCTATCTGCATTAAACTTATAAAGAGAAACCTTCTACGAGTACCTATTAGCCAGAGGAATGCGCTCCGCCTCAGCGTTTCGTAGGACGGCTAGGTACTCCCTGATAGCCTTTAAACATACATACATACACATACATTTAAATCAACCTCTTTTTTATATTGATAAATCAAAGAAATTGTCACACCTCAACTAAAGTATTTTAGAAATTACCTACATTCTGAAACAAAAATAAACCGATTTCCTGCCAAAATTAATAGTATAACAACAAGATTGTATTATAAAGTCGGCTTTATTGTGAATTTCAGATTCGGTCGGCGCACAGCGTTCGTGCTGACGGCGGTGGCGGCGGCGCTCATAGGTGTCATCCGGTCCTTCTCGGTCAACTACATCATGTACCTGTCCTTCGAGTTCCTCAACGCCATGCTCGGCTCTGGCGTCTACAGCAGTGGCTTCATCCTTGGTAGTTACCTATAGTTTTCTAGCCTTGGGAACTCAATTATAACGATCTAATGTAGTCATGTCATAGCCAAAAAAAAATAGAAACAATATTTCATTATCTGACTAATGAAACTATATTTTCAGCTCTGGAGATGGTGGAAATTAAATGGAGAGTTCTCGGCGGAAACATAGTGTCTTGCACGTACGCCGTCGGCCAAGTAGTACTGGCGCTGTTCGCGTGGGCTTTTCCCTACTGGGTCACTTTCACCAGAATTATCTACACACCTTCTTTTCTCTTCATTTTCTACTTCTTCCTCATCGAGGAGAGCGTGCGGTGGCTACTCAGCAAAGGCAACAAGAAGGAAGCAGCCCGTATAATTTTCAAGGCCGCAGAAATGAACAATGTAAAATTAAGTCCAGAAGCAGTCAAACAATTAACAGAACCTCCGCCAAAAGAACCCAAACAGCCTCACGAGGCAGTCATTCATATTATCGATACAATAGAGACCACGAAAAATTCACTTTTTTCGCAAGTCCTCAGATCCAAAATCATAATGTCTCGACTCTGTATCTGCTCATTTTGGTGGATCACTGTTACTTTTATTTACTATGGACTCTCAATAAACTCCGTGTCTCTGGGTGGCAATAGATACGTCAATTATATCCTCATGTCGCTCGTCGAGATCCCTGGCTACGCACTCAGCGTGCTCACCCTCGACAGATTTGGAAGGAAAGCTTCCATCATGACCGCTTTCTTTATCTGCGGACTGTCGCTCATCTCTCTTCCTTTCATACCAGAAAGTAAGTATTTTCATCTTCATTTATTAGATCTCAGTTAAATGTATAAAATCAAAAATATTTGTATTCATTAATATGCTTTCAAATTTTTTAGCACACTCATCTGTAGAGTAGAAAGTAGTGTTCGCTAGAAGTAGTTTGTCATTTCCAGCGCTGCAGTCGGTGCAGACGTCAATGAACATGGTGGGCAAACTGTGCATCAGCATGTGCTTCAGCTCCATCTACATCTACACGACGGAGCTGTTCCCCACGCAGGCGCGCCACAGCCTGCTTGGCGCCTGCTCCACAGTCGGCCGCATCGGCTCCATCGTCGCTCCGCAAACGCCACTCCTGGTTTGTATTTACGTTCTTCGCTTACATATATAATAGCATCTAATAGCTACTGTTTGTATTAGATCATTAAGAAGAATAAGTTACCGAATACCCCACATCCATGGATGGGATTTAATGAATATTGCAATAAGAATGTAACGAGTGAGTCATTGATATTTATATTAAGAAAAATCCCAATTGCACAATACTTCGAGGAATGATTCTGGAGATGATTTAAAACCAGAACCTGCGTGAAAGTATAGAATATAAAACTGTTGTTCTTTGCAGTTTTCCGGCTTTTAAAAAGGTTCGGGTCGACTTTTAGGGTTGGTAGTAAATAAAAATATTGCAAGATATGTAAAGGAGTTTAGGGTTTAAGTTTTGGAAGAGTGCCTGGTAGCATCAACTTCATTTGCAGCGTGGTCGCTTAAACACTACTTGCCTATGGTGGCGAAGACGATGACCAGCATGGTGTTCTGTTCCATCGAGCTGTTTCCAACAAGTGCCCGGCACCCTCTGATGAGCGTGTGTTCGGCAGTGGGCCGCCTGGGCAACGTGCTGGCGCCGCAGACGCCGCTGTTGGTCGATCAGTCCGCCGCTGGTGCTACTATCAGATAACCGCACACCGCTGCTAATGTTAATCAGAACGTCCTTGGCTGGTATTTTGTAAGAGAACTCAAGTAAATCTATATTTGAACACAGAAAGGAATGGCGTTAGGACAGATGGATTATAATACCTTGAGATAGATTATTCTACTATTTATATTATATACTATAATTATATAATTAGAGCCCTTTAAACTTGGATTATTAATTCGAAATTTGTCGTTACACGGGTTTTGAATTCACGACTCTTGTTTTTTTTGGTTCTGCATTAACATTAGCAGTAAGCTGTAGTCATGCCATTTGGGTGGTAGCAACTGTAGTATGTTTTGTATAGCTGCATTGTTAATTTTGTTTAGGTTAGGTTGATTTGGTATATTTTTATTTGATTTTCGATTTAGTGAATGGTCGATTTCAATGATAACGGCACATACTCCTGAGGTGTTTGTTTCCATGAGGAAGACCTGTGTCAAGCAGTGGGACGATTTCGATAATTCTAGATAGGTTGTTATTTCCAACAGTAGCCTATTAGTGTCAGTTAACATGTTATTGTTTATTATTTGTCAAGAATGATGGTAGGTATGGCTTTTTGCAAAACGGTTGTAAGAACACGATTTTAGCCGACACATGATGATGATGGTATTATCATTTTAGATATTACAAATTATTATTTTCGTTATAACGATGCTCTAAAGACGTTATAATAATGCTACTACTACGCATTCACCTACCTTTTACAGGCAAAATATATTAGATTAGAGTTATTTATTTCATTTTGACACAATTACATGATAAGTAATTTTAAAATGCAATTAGAAAAAAAATATCGACAAATGTACAATTAATACTGATCCATAAATATTGATAAAAAAAAAAAATTGACGATAATTTAAATTATGTCGAATAAAGATGGTATGAAATTCATGGGATTGTCACAATAAAATTAAAATTGAAAAGGTACCGATAAAAATAAAAAAAGATTACTTAGTGTAAAGTAAAAAAAAAACAAAATATATAATTAATTATGTCAAGAAAATTATGATGTATTTTTACTTGTGTTTCGTATGGTGAAGAATAAGTTGTCGCCATAATTCTCGTGTTTATTAGTTAATGTCACCATCAGCTTGTCCACCTTTGGAAAAAGTTTTCCCTGTCCGCCATCGCTCTCTAATGTTTCAACTTTTCAAGAATTCAAATCTTCAGGAACAATTTAAATGGTTACATATTGCAATTTCACTAGAGCACTTACCTCATGTAAATTGATACTATCTCAACGCTATCTAGTAAAGGACTTAGGACAATAAACAGAATATTGTAAAAAAGTTTCTAATTTTCGAATATAACTAAAATTAAATAATCATTAACAATTTAACCACAACACGCTGCTGGGATTAGTAAAATGGCGGCTGGCAGTACAGCTGAATATTGGTTTGAATTTTCATCGTTATTAACAATTTGTCAAGCTGACGTCACACATTTTTTGGCGTTTTCATTGTCGATTTTGGTTTAGATTTTTACTATTGGGGTGAAAATTACTACAGATCAAAAAAATCACCTAAAAGCGTTGGCAGTCGTCGCCATACATTTAGCATCTGTAACAACGAAACTATACTGATTACTATGATTTCAGATGGCGTACATGGAGGCGCTGCCATACCTGTTGTTCGGCGGGATGGCGTGCGCCGCCGGGCTGCTGATGACGCTGACGCCGGAGACGCTGCGCGCGCGCCTGCCCGACACCGTCGCGCAGGCCGAGGACATCGCCGCGCCGCGCAACAACCACAAACATACCGACACCGTTGTAGACTAGTTTGTAAAAATATATTGAGCGACATGTCATTATGTATGAAAGCACTTAAAATTTTGTGATAATCAAATTATTTTCTTCTTCTAATGACTGTTGCTTTCACACAATTCCACCATGAAAGTGGTTTATAGATGAGTTTCGTTATATAATCTGTTAAATATACAGATTACTAAGATCTCACCACCCGCCCGCACCGCCTTGTCCCGAGAGGTTAGTATTATTTTATATGAGTTTCAATGGGCATGCGCTCATTACATCAACTCGTGCGGGCGTGGCGTGGACCGCCGGTGGCCTCGGCTACCACGATTACCGCGTGCAGGTTTCGAGTAGATCGTTCATTGTTTTTTCTCATTTATTTTCGGACAACGCGTTGACCACTCGTTGATAATGTGACGCTTACTGGTTGACAACGCGGTGTCCACCGGTGGACAGGAGTCGAGGCCACTCGAGGCAGTGCTGATCAGGTTCCGGGTGGCTCTAATGAGGTATGACCTTTAAAGCCTAAGGCTTAATGACCTTAAAGTTAAATAATGTTATTAACATTTATTTTCCACAGAGCAAACACACTTTTCTATTAGAAAAGTCTTTGTAAAAAACATTTCATATTAACTTGTATGCCATACTTCTAAATTAGCTACACCTAACGGTAACTAAGTCATAAGTGCAAATTAATTTAATAAGATGTCATTGTATAACAATAAGTATGCTTATAAACGATTTGATATTAATTTTAGTACTGTCTAAATATTTGTTGTGCTGGCGTAGTACGAATCAAAATCCTATTTTCATTACCTAAAGTCATAAAAGTTGTTAAATACGTGTATTGTCGGATGTCCTCAAACATTAAAATTATTAACACCACTTCAGACTACTGTTGGAAATAACAACCACACCACCGACGCCGTTTAACCATTATCATTCGCTTTAGATTGTGATAGAGATCAAGTACAGTCAACACCACATCAGGCAGCACAAGACTATAGATGCATACATTTTCAATGGACTTGGTCGCATAGAACCCTGCCCGTGCCGGCGACGGCAACGGAGCTTTCAGTGTTTTCTTTTATCATCACCCGTTTACGTCCCGGGTTCACCCTGGATAAGTAGCATAAGCGACGCGATATAATATATAGCACGTTTTTATCACGTCCAGTTGTTAAATTCCATAGTAATTTGATAGTTGAACGTGATTAACAGCGATAGATCAAAGGCATCGTTCATGCTAAGAGGGCTGATATGTTTGGATAGTACTTATAATTGAACTTCTCGAGCCGGCAGTGCGAGCATAGAACTTCGACAGTCGCCATATTTGATCGGCAAAAGCATCCGTCCTTTTCACTCCTTAGAGTTGAATGTATCGAATTTATCGACAATTGTCGATCTTAAACGTCAAATTTGGCTTATCGAAAGTTCTATGCTCGTAGCGCGGGTCAGGGTCTACACCGATAATTGCGTTATATTAATATTAAGAATGAAGAAGAATATATTTCCGTGCGTATCTAGTGCTTATCTGCTCTATGACCTGAAGAACTATCATGTAATAATAAATTATTATTGTCCTAACAATAAATACACAAAAAGATGGTGATAATGAGATAAAATGTATTTAATGTATAAATGGGCCCTGCATGTCCTATATTTATTTTAGGAAAGATTTTTATTGTGTATAGATAATTTTGTCTGTGCTAATGTAATGTAAATTTAAATAAAAGATATATTGAATGAAGAGCGAATTTTATTAAATCTGCCTGCTTTCAGACTAACCAAAAAATAGGGTACACATTGAATGACATAGTTCGATGAAATTGTTCTATCCATACTAATATTATAAATGCGAAAGTAAGTCTGTCTCGCTTTCACGTCAAAACTACTGAACCAATTCAACCGAAATTTGGTACACAGATAGTCTGGAGCCCGAGATAGGACATAAGCTACCGTTTATCCCGATATTGCCATGGGAACGGGTGCCATGCGGGTGATTTTTTTTTATGGTAAGAGGGGGCAAACGAACAGACGGCTCATCTGATGGTAAGTGATTTCCGCCGCCCATAGACATCTACAACACCGAAAAAATTTAAAAAAACGCCAAGAACAACGAAGGACAAATTTACGCCACTATGGACTTTGCTTCTAATACTCAATAAAGTAGGCGAGTAAATTTTCAAGTCCACCAATTGAGGCTACTGTTCCAATTTTAAAAAATCTTTCAGTGTTTAATAGCCTATTTATTGAGGAAGGCTATAGGCTACACACCATCACACTATCTCAAAGTAAATATTCTACGCGGACGAAGTCACGGGCAAAAGCTAGTGACTAAATAAAAATTAAGTTTTAATGGGCGTCGACGCGCTATGTTTTGGATGGCGATTCTTTTTTGTCTATACTAACTGGCCGAATAATATAAACGTTCGTTTAATGGTTGTTAAATTTAGGCAGGCAGATGATATATAGTTTAGGTAGATGTAAACATAATAAAAAAAGAAGAAGCACCTACACTGTCAAGCAGGAAAAATCTTTATGCCAATTGTTAAAAGAATTTTTACGCAAGTACCTAGCTGTGCATTTGGATTATGCTTAGATAGAATGAAAACTAGACTAGACTAGTTTTTTCGTCGTAGTTCAAAGATAAAAAACTTGTCTTATCACCAAAAAAAATAACGTTTGTCTTCTTATATTATCTTATCACCGATATTATGGAATAATGAATTTCAATAACATTGACATGATTTTAATCAATTGTATAAAAAGATAATTTTTGATATGAAAAAATGAAAGATAAAAAAGATTGAATGAATAAACATTAATACTGAAATGAAATAAGTCTGTTGAGATGACTTTACATCAAAATTTAAAAAAAAATCAAGATATTTCTGCTCTGATGATGGTCCTACTTGAAATTTTGTATAAAACTGTTGAATACAAGTCTAAAATTATTTAGCTAGTATTTATTGTGCTTACACAATCTTGTCAGTTGCAAAACTTGGCTAAATAACAAAAAATGTGTAAGAGTTGCCGGTGCCACCGAATAAATGAAAACTCAAAACACTATTTACAGGTTTTTTACTTTATATATTTACAAGACTTTAAGGTAAAATAAACAAAACATACGAAAATGCAAAATATATAGCGCGCGGATTTTTCAGACGACAAGATGTCAAGAGAAAAAACTAAAGTCGGTCGCTGACTTTTTCACAACGCAGATCGTAACCTCCTTGCTCGCGAGTGAGGCGCGGAGGATTTAATCTATGAAACCTTTATTACCCACTTTACCATTTTGCATCGTCTGCATAATGTGTTCGACACCTTGTATCGTGATCTTCCAAGAGGATAATAATTAAGTTCAGACGTCATCCTATGATAATTAGTTAATTTGACTCAATATTAGGAAAATACAATAAAATAAATTTTACAGCGGTAGAACGTAACATATGACGCGGTTGGTGACGGGCACTACTTGCGACCCCCGTATTTTCCTATTGTAACGAGGAGCTATATCAGTATTAGCGACTATTTTCTGTTATTGCGCTCTTCACTGGCCATTTTCTCTTTGTTTCTATTTTTAAACTAACCATTTGTCACTTTTTTTAATTGTTTTTGGTCACCAGTTTCATTCCTATCAGAGTCAGCACCTGAAGCGGTTGTCTCGATGCGAATAAATTATAAAAATATTATAAAAATTAAGTGTTGATAATATAAATATTACATATTTATTTAGTTAATAAACTTTAACGATAAATGATTAAAAGTTTCAAATAACTTTTCAAAGGCACAAATAGAATAAATTGGGAGCAGGGCAGGAGAAAGAAGAAGAAGAGCAGTAGAACGTGACATATGTAATAGTTAATAAATTTAACAGTTTAGTGGAAAATGTTTAAACTTTGTGGCGTAGTGGTTTGTACGCTTTGGCTTTAGATATCAAAAACAAAGCAACATTTGCCACAGTCTGGCCTGGGATGGATGATCAAAACTTTGGATCACGAACACCTCCGTATTTCGGAAGGCATGTTAAGCAGTTGGGCACGGTTGTTATTGCAACCGTTTCTACTCACCAACCCACGTGGGGCCAACGTGGTGGTGCTACGGCCCATTCTTCTCATCTGTTTCTCCATGAGGAAGGCCTGTGCCCAGCAGTGGGACATACATAGGCTGTTTGTTTAAAAACTCTTTTTTATTGCCTTAATAAGGTGAGTTGATTAAAATAGTATGAATTAAGAGTTCACCGGATGGCTCTCCCTTGTATACTGTATGTATAAACTTGTATTAAAATTTGTGTTTATTTGGTGCAATAAAGACATTAATAATCACTGTCATTACATTAATGAGACTTTCACTTAATTACAATGGGCGCAGCACAGTCTTTATTGACGAATTTTTGGTTGTAAATTGGTCGGAATAGTAGTGGATAGTGTATTGACAAGTTGAAAAATAAATATTGATTTGGTTTAAAGTGAGCTCCTGGAATTAGCAATGATGCTAATTAAACAAGTGACAATCCTAAAAGTGAAGATCTCAGAGTAGATAATATTATTCAAGCAAAAGAACTTAAAATGCATTTTAAAATAATCATACAAATTAAATCAATTAAGTCCATGAATCCAATTTATTTAAATAAACCAAGATGCAAGCACGAAGGTAAAGTGAATCGTTATCAGTGACAGCAGAGATGGAAACGGACGGACAAGTGTGCTACTTTAATCTTAATAAATTCGCAGTAAATGTTATTGGTGTGAAGATCTATACACGAGTCTTATCATAGTATTGAATTTCTTAAGTGGATCATTCTTAGCGGGAGTAAATCTCATGATCGGTTGTTCCGATGCGTAGGCGACGTATTTCTATCATTCGGCAATAGTCGACAATGGCTAAAAGTTCTAAAGACAGTGTGGCTGCTGGCACGGCAAGTCCGGTAGCAGAAAAACATCTGGATATAGACCATGTCCTAATCAATGAGCTGGGGCAGTTCGGGAGGTTCCAGCTCCGAAGTTTGCTCCTGGTTGCTCTTCCCATCATCATGTCTGCCTTCATCAATGAATACGTCTTCGGTGCAGCCGCTGTACGTCACAGGTAAGAAGTTAAAAGTTTACTTTTTATTATCCCTGGGCAAGTTAGTTTGATTTTTTTGAGCTAATATTCTTTCATTTTTACAGTTCTTAATTCATTTAATATCTTGTCTTATCTTAGCTTCCTTATCATATTATGATAATTATACTTTTCTAACATTAGTTAAATGATCGAGAAATGAGAGCAATCCCTTAAAATTCATATTTTTTCGCAAGATCTTTTTTATCTTACTATTGATATTTATAATATATATCTTAATTTATTTGGTAGTGTACATTCGAATATGAGAAGAAAGGTTGTGTATATTTAGGTGACGAGTGACAAAGGAGAACGTAATAGAAAGACATGTTCTGCCGACCTTTAAAGTAGGAATCATTGAACCGCCGCCACCGTTCCGCAAAGCTTTATTAATGCCACAGGTTGGCCACGTATACCGTAATCTCTGTTGTAAATTGAAGCAGATGCAATCGTGTGCATACATAAACAAACACGCTGTGGTATTATTACGAAACAAGACAATTCCATACTTCAAGAATCATTATCAAACATCGAACCCTGAGGTACTGTACCCCCCTTTCACAAAGATGTGCACAAAGTAAAGTTCTTTAAATCTTTTTTCTCTAATATCTTATCCAATCATTTTAATAATTTCTTTAATTTAAAAGTGTTCATAATTAATAAGCAACGTTCAAGTGATCATAATATCTTTAAGGTCCCACTTAACTAAATGCTTTCCACGAATCAGAGTAGTCATTGTGGCTTTATGCTAAATATCTAAATTAATAATAACCGTATGGTATTATTTATTGATTTATTTAGATCTATAGGAATAAATCAACTAGCCCCATTTTAAGCAACAAATGCTGCTTGTGTTACGGATACAAGATGACGGATAAATATATTTAAAAGACATATCAATATTCAGAATAAATACAATACATATATAAACATCCATGACTGGAGAACAAATGCCTGTACTGCCCCCACCGGGAATCGAACCCAGAGCTTCTGAAGATGACGACGCCTTGAGATACAGACCACTCGACCACGGAGGTCGACAATCTACCCAATAATAATAAGACATCCGTAAGAAACATACGAGTACGTAGCATTCAAAAGTGATTTAGTTGGGAGTATGTAGTTTGAATCACACAATCCCCGTCATATCAACAATACAGATAGCTGTAATCATAAAATTACACCGAATGTCATATAATAGAAATCGAAAGAATGTAAACAAGTTCTAGGCATGTATAAAAATCATTTTAGCATAAACTTGTAAAGGGTTATAAACATTTTTGATGGAGAAAATACACATACGACTGGGGCTGGATCTACTACTTTCACGCTGGACTATTAGCTGTTATGATATCGTCCTTACAGTAAAAAATGAATTTTCTCTGAAAATTAAGCGAAACAATTCTCTGTAGGTACTATTTTTTAGCCTATCAGTAAGTAAGCTCAAATTCTTTGATAATTACTCCTAGATTACTTCTAATCCGTAATCGGCATTAAGAAATTAAACATTTGAAAATTATAGTCCAAATAGAATAACGGCTCATTTATTAATCTAAAGATTTCATATTAAATGCGCACTCACATTTGAATGAACGCTATCGATTATTTGTAAGAGATAGGATCAATGAACTGTGTTCTGGTGTTTGTGTATCTTCTGCTTTCAACTCTTCTCCCACTCTAAGTAGGGTCGGAACTACATGTCTTCCCTTCCATTCTTTTCTTTCATTTGTCAGATGGACAACCACTTCCTTTCGTCTCATATCAGATTTCACTTATTCAATGTGTTTTGTATCTAACGATGGAGGTAAAATTGGCTATTCCAGATGCATGGTACCAGAATGTGGCGAAGAAAGCAAAGGACTGACTTACGAGCAGTCTTGGGTCGGAAACGCTGTTCCAATGGTCAACGACGTCCCTGCGAGCTGCGAAAGGTTTGCTCCAACCGGTCTGAACGGATCCTTGGATACCTGTCCGGCCTCCCTGTTCAACCAGCAGAGCAAAGTTAAGTGTGATGGCTTCGTGTATGCTCGAGAGAACTCCGTGGTTTACGAGGTTTGCACAGTCAAAATAATCCTATTGTTTTAAAAATAAATCTAAAATCCAAGGTTTCAGGCGCTTCATCGTGGAACATCATACTTCTTTAGAGGGCTCCATTAACTAATAATATAATAATTTAACAATAATTTACAATATTGTTAAGTTTTTCGATATCTTATACTATATCTTATACATACTGTGAAAGATTGAAAAAATCAATTAATTGGAAATACCTAAGACAAGTGAGAAAATAAATTAGTAAATTTTTTATTTTCAGTTCGATCTCGGCTGCCAAGATTGGATGCGTGCGTTGGCTGGTACCCTCAGTAGCGTGGGCACGTTATTGGTGCTGCCGATCACCGGGTATATCTCTGATAGATTCGGCAGACGAGTGGCCCTCGTCCTTAGCATATTTAACTCGTCACTGTTTGGTTTAATCCGAGCGTTCTCTGTCAACTATTCGATGTATTTGGTGTTCCAACTTCTGCAAACCACGCTTGGAGCAGGACTCTACAGTACTTCGTATATATTTGGTAAAGATATAAATAATATTAAAGTTAAAATGAAAACCAGAAATTAACAACAATTTCGAATCATCACTCCAAGATTTTTTTTAATTTACGCCTTTTATAATTGCAGCAACTGAAATGGTTGGACCCAAATATCGCGTTGTGACAAGTGCCACTGTTTCGTCTCTGTTTGCCACGGGTCAAGTCGTCTTGGGGTCTGTTGCGTGGCTCGTGCAGCCGTGGCGATACATGATCATGACGCTACATATCCCGGGCTTCCTCATCGTCAGTTACTATTGGCTGCTCTCTGAGAGCGTGAGGTGGCTGTTATCGAGAGGAAAATTTGAAGAGGCTAAAAAAGTCTTAAAGAAAATAGCAAGAGTTAACAGAACCAATATAAGCGAAATTTCTTTAAATGCTTTGACTAATCCTCAATTGGAACCAGTAGTTGAAAAACAGGAGCAGGTAATGTTTGAATTTTAGAAACACAGAAACAAGTGTCGTAATGGTATTTTTCTTAATCTAATGAAATATTTTTCAGAATGAGCCAAGCATGATAAAGACGATATTTAAATCTAAAATTTTGTGTCGGCGCGTGTTCACCACTCCTGTGTGGTGGATCACTGCGACCTTCGTGTACTACGGGCTGTCCATCAACTCGACGAGCCTCTCAGACACCATGTACCTCAACTACATTTTAACCTGTGCCATAGAGATCCCTGGTTTTTATACAGCTGTCTTGGTCGTTGATAGATTTGGAAGAAAAATGACTTTATCCAGTGCTTACCTACTCTGCGCAGCTTGCAACATCGCATTTGCTTTCATACCTAGTTGTAAGTCAGTTTTTAACATCTAAAATCCTAGTAAATGTTGACTTGATTAACCAATAACTTTTCATGTTTCTTATCTTGTTTTTTTTATTAAAAATGTATTATAAACTGCCCAATAGGGAATAATTATTTTAACCATCTATTATTTTACAAATTCTCTTTAAAATATGTATTTGTAGCATTTAATATGTTTTTTTGTTAGATCACCTTTTCCACATAATATGTGCCAAAAATTTCGTCATAATCTAATTATTACATCGGTAGACTTGAAAGGATACCTGAATTGATTTTGATCTGTTCTTTCAGATTTGAAAATTGTCCGCTTAGTAATGTACTTGTTGGGCAAGTACTGCATCTCGCTGGTGTTCACAAGTCTGTACCTGTTCACCTCTGAACTATACCCCACAAAGTATCGACACACTCTGCTCGGGTTCTCTTCCATGGTTGGCAGGCTTGGGTCCATCACAGCACCACTTACTCCAGTTTTAGTAAGATCTTTAATTCTACATAGTGTATTGAAGCTGGATAGATTGTGTTTAAGATTGTCAATAATATCATATTACCTATTATTATCAGCAAATTAATCTCTTGCGTCACTACAGAACTATGTTGATGTCAAGTCATGTTTGTCAATCATTTGAAGAGTTATAGCAAGTAGTCTAAATATTTGTTTAGTTAACTTTGATTTCAATAAGAAAATCAAAATCAAAAATCAAAATCAAAAGCATTTATTCAGTTTAGATTCGTCTTAGTGCATGCTTATGAATGTCATAAACATTTTACAATATTTCGTGAAAAAGAAAAACTACGCCATCCGTTCACAAAACTACCAGGAGGCCTTGTTCTGAGAAGAAGACTTACAATATTATATCGTTAGACAATTTTAAACTATTTCAAGTAAATACTGGAAGGAAGAAACCTTGCTGAGTATCTTGCCCTTCTCAGATCAAGGCCTCCTGCCCCCTTATTTTAAACTGTCAAAACTAAGCGAATCACGGAATCACTATTTTCGTCATTTTTTATTGCGGCGAATTAGAACGAGACGGGACGTGAGTTCCCGAATCAAATCCTTGAACCGACAGCTTAGAATAAGGAGGCTGGTAGCGGTAGGTGGCTATTGAATGGATGCCGTAGGTCATTTTGACGTTTAGTTTATTGAAGGTAAACTAGTTTTCACTTTTACTTTATTTACAGGCGGAATACTGGCCGGGAATTCCGTCTCTGATGTTTGGCACGATGGGGCTGATTTCCGGCCTCCTGGTGCTAACGCAGCCAGAAACCCTCGGCACCAAAATGCCTAACACCCTGGCCGAGGCAGAGGCGTTGGGCAAGCCAGAGTCCAAGATTTGAATGCCAATGAAGATGATTAGTTTTAAGGAAATTGTGAAAACAGAGAATGATCAAATGACCAGGATATTATTTATATGGATGTGGATGATTGTATTTGACGTGCGGAAAGGGAAACTGAATAAGTAAAAAAAGATAGATGAATGAAGACGTAGCAAGAAAGAGTATCAGTGTTCATGTTGTAAGTAATGTTAAGGGGCCTATTACAAAAAAATGGAAATCGGGAGTTTTTTCGACTTAATTGTATACTTTATGTTGTCAGCTATAAATAACAATAACATGATTAAAAAAGTTCCTTTCCTCTTGTAAAATAATAATTGATAAAACAGATAATGTTTATTTATTTAGTAATCATCATACTCCTGATGCATGAATACAACACAACATATCAGGCGAAATGTGGGCGTAAACACCTCTGCCTACCCCTTCGGGGAAAGAGGCGTGATGATAATATACGAGTATGTTTATGTGTGTGTTATTGAAGAAAATTAAAAAAAATATAGATGTAGGAGCGATATTGAACTTTACAGAAGATCATAGCAAAATAACACTTTTTAGTGTATTCCTATGATGAATAAGGCCGCCAGATCTCATTGAGAAAGTAGTTTGTTAGGAGCAGGAGCGCTTGTTGATAATGATATTAATGTCATACTATCTCATATTTTTAAGAGAAAGGCATCGCGCGATGAAAAGGTGCCTAAGTTCCTGCTAGCGTCTATAGAAGGCAGGCATCCTTGACGTTTAAATGAAACCGAAAAAACAGCAATCCTAAAATATAAATAAATATGACTGGAGAATGACGGTGACTAATTGAATATGTGTTGAAAGAAATTATGTTTTAGTGGTAAAATGGGTAGAACAACCCTCCGTGGAAGTTAAATTGGAAGTTCGATTAAATTTCAACTGGTGACGTGACGTCAATCTGATGTATAGCTAAAAAGACAAACTATAGGAGAGCGACTGCTCAGGGAATAAAATATTACTATATTACTTCATTTAAAAGATATGTTTCTGCCGAAAATTTGGCAATAATAATGTATTTTAATATAAATAGAGTTATTCAAATTACTCTTAGGAACATGATATAAATTTTTGTTCGGATATTATGCATACTCATTGTTGACGAGTGATAGTGAAACTGTAATAAAACGCTGGCTTAGTGAATTATGTGTTTTATAATATTTAAAGAAAAAAGTACAGAAAAAATGGAAAGAAAATCAATGACAGAACAATTAACCAAAGACATTTACAACCAGAATATAAAAAAGATATAGAAAAGAGGACGGCTCTTGCCTGGTCCGTAACACTCATGCATACCTCAAAATACCAATTTTGTTCTAAGCAATCAAAACAGATTCTTTAATGGCCAATATAGGTGTAATATTGTATCTAATTTTTGCTTGACATATTTTGCAAGTTTCTATCTTTTTTTAACAAAGGTATAAATTTAATGCTCATCATTGGAAACGTAGATCCTCATATTCACTTTCGGAAAGCTCATTTTAGTGTCGCAATCAGATTCCAATCGTTGATTTTTATGCAATCACATGATCCTCTGTACAGTATTAGGGAGGATTATTTGATCCTGTGTACCACTGTACAGAGATACTATGCTGCTAGTAAGCATCTTTATCATTTTGAGTCAATAATCTAGTGATGATATGCTTTAAGTCGATTAGATCTACTATCAAAGACAAAGTGCCACTTAATAACGTTAAAAAAACAGACACTATTGGTGACGTGACGTCAATTTGACGTCGATCACTCATTATCTCCTGAAACATTGACTTGCCATATCCAATTTCAGCCGTGGTTTACTCCATGCTCCAACTAAAGAAATGAGTGCAGCAGTAAGGAACAAGTTTGAATGATATTTTGTGATCTTTCTTGATCGACGTCAAATTGACGTCTCGTCACCAATTGAAGGTTAACGCACTCCTTACATGAAACTAAGTTTTTATTATTTCATGTTACGAATTTGTGAATAAAGAGATCTTAAACTAATACCCTGAGTTAATATAAATCTAATAAATAAATAAATGCGAACATTTTATACAGAAGGCCTAGCACGGGTCGGAGAGAAAAAGTCCCTAGAGACAAAAATCGTCATTGCCTCTCGCTTCTTCGTTCGCGCGGATGCGAGAGGCAATGAGTAATTTTGTCTCCGAGGACGTTTTCTCTCCGGCCCGTGCTAGGCCTACAGGTTTATTTTTAGTGAATAAACACACTCGTAAGACTAGGTAGGTAGGTAGCTACTAACATCATAAATAAAAACCGAAAATCAAAAACCAAAATCGGGTATGTCAATCACCTGAGAGCACATCAACGAAGCTCTCAATCGCAGCAGCCAGTCGCTGCACCCGAAAACGGTCAGGATGGGATGATGATGATGATGAAATAAACACCTTTTTCTACGAATTTCAAATAATTTGACACATTCTACTTTTACAACAAAAATAAATATCTATTTCTGAATGTTCTTAGCTCTGTGCTAATGTACTGTAAGGCCACCTCGTGCGCCTCGCGCGCGTCGCCTTTTCGTGTGAACCGAACATAGACTTACTAATGTCACGACAGTACATTATAAGCTGGTAAAATCACTTTTAATTTCATGTATTGAATTATGGTATAACTAGTAGAACAAATGTTGTTATTTACGATAAGCTACCTGATCTTGCGAGGTTTTTGATTCAATAAAAATTACCATGTGTGTTTTATTTAAAAATGTAACATAAAGTTTCTCAACTCTCAAGTTGTAAATATGTTATGAAATATTAAAATTTTTAAATAATAAAAAAATTTAAAAACCTATATTTTAATAGAACCTTCATCTCTCTGAGTGCTCAAACTTCGATCTGTGAGTGCGTCAGTAAGTACTTATGTAAGTACTTCGTGATTACATAACTCATCGCGATGAATGATATTGATCTCTTGCATAATCTTGTCAGTCTCAATTTGGCCGAATAAAAGGTGTAAATGCGGTTTTGTCATCTAAAAAATTTGTTCGAATACGAGTAACAAATTGATACTAAAACATTGAACTTACATTTACGAGGTGAATCATTAAATTTACATTTCATCGAATGACGAGAATTAAGGAATATCTGCAATTAAATTAGACAAGATCTAATATTCAGCTTCTTTGTAAAATAAACAGATGTGTAAGATAATTAATCCTAGTTGTATATTGCAGTCACAATAAGTTATTAAAAATAACAATTTGTTGTTAAACATTTAAAAATTATTCTATTTAGTGTTAGTTACTTCTACGAGTTTATCAGGAACCGCAGAACCGGATGCAGAGATCTTTGGTACTTTGGACGGCTTTGTCCAGCAGTCGTCTATGAAATGTAATTTCGAGAGTTCACTGATCTCATTCTAATGATCAGCAGGGCTACGGCAAACTGCTTATATGGTAGGTATAGGAACAGTGTGTTTTCACCAAATCTCTGTTGTGAATTGAATGAAAAATAGTGGTATATAAAAAGTAATTTATGTTTAGTGCATATAATTTACTCATAATATTATGTGTAAGTTAACACAAAACCCTTCATTTTGATTGGATTTAATGTATGGTCCGGAAATGAACACTGAATGAAGCTAGTAGTCAAGACCCTTTTTAAAATGAAGATCTCGAATAAGATGACGATGAATCCGAATTATTAAAAAAAAGTTTATGGATGATAATAGCCTTGAAATGGATTGTAAATCAATCAAACATCGATCGACAGACAGTTAAGATAAAACGAGATGCTAAAACGCAAGTCAGAAGGGTTATCAGTGGCAGCGGAGATGGAACCGAAAGGACAAATGTTTTATCTCATAATAACTGATATGGTTATTGAAATAAATAAATAAAAATATATTGTAGGGACACACACAATACTATATGCATGTGCTACCATGGCAATAATTGAGATTGCGGCGACTGCGTACGTCCCTCCTCGCCAGTCATTCCCGATCGCGCAACCAACTTATACTGTGAACTATTTTTTGTAATTTATATGATGTGCTTTGGTATACCATAAAGAAAAAATAATACCATTCAGTCAGATATTCGAGCTTTTATTAATAAACCATCTTTTAAGTAAAGACGGGAAGCAATTTAAGAAAAATGCGTCTATTAAATTCAAGAGAAATATTCGGGATATTAATGTAATGACATTATAAATCTTTAAAAGATTTATAATATCAACAACACGGTAAATACATTACGAAGATCTTCACGCGAGTCTTATCATAATATTGGATAAGTCGAGTAGATTATTCTATGGGGGCATTTGTTACGCCGCGTGCGCTAGAGTATCTTCAGCATTCAGTGAAATCCGACAATGGATGAAAGTACTACAAAACGTGTGTCTGGCACAAGTCTCGAAAAAGAAAAACAAGAAAAACCTCTGGATATAGACCATGTTCTCATCAGCGAACTGGGCCAGTTCGGGAGGTTTCAACTCCGAAGCATGCTGCTGGTCGCTATTCCCATCGCTATGTCTGCCTTCGTCAACGAATACGTCTTCGGTGCGGCCGCTGTGCGTCACAGGTTAGTCAAAGTTACAAGGTATATTTTTTATTCTCTCTACGCCTATTTTGACTTTAGTTTTAAAACTACAAACTCCATTCATATAAATAAACAGCTCATAACAAATAATCAATGCTTAATATTTCCAATACGACAGATTTCGTTTATTGAATTTTAATGATTATTTGGGAAAAACAAAAACGCAAATATCGAGTAACATTTCCTTACGAGGATCATCTTACTACTAATATTAATGCATACGTATTCGGGGCCGATGTGTTATTAAATATTGGGCTATATTAATGTGTAAATGAAGTTTAATGATCAATATCATCAACAGAACGACATGACTCGTTAAGTCCGTCCATAAATGCATTTTTAGTATATTGGACAAAGTTGAAATAAATAAAAACATTCAGTCCAGAGTTACTTCGGACGATTCTTCGAAAAGGTATATAATTCTCTGTGTAGCATAAATTCGGTACAAAGTTTATGAAAAATACTTGTAAAAATAATAAAATTTGCGGGCCATTTTTTGGTAGATACTAGAATAAATAATCCATACTAATATTATAAATGCGAAAGTAACTCTGTCTGTCTCGCTTTCACGTCAAAACTACTGAACCAATTTAACCGAAATTTGGTACACAGATATTCTGGAGCCTGGGAAAGGACATACTGTACCAATATTTCCATGGGAACGGGTGCCATGCGGGGGAATGTAAAAATTTGAAATAACGCCTCCCAAGAAAAATGCAGGACAAATTTACGCCACTATGAACATAGCTTCTAATAATAGAGAAGGAGTAAATTATCAATTTCACCCATTGAGGCTAAGGCTGTTTGTTTGTATAGGCTACATAACATCACACTATCTCAAAGTAACTATTCTACGCGGGCGAAGTCTTGGGCAAAAGCTAGTTAACTATAATAGATTTTAAGAGAAAGGGTTTCTGACTAAACTATAATTGCATTCCTGATTCTGCGTTCTCTCCGAACAATTTTCTGTTTTATTTCTGGGTGCACCCTGAAGGCTTTTTAATTTTTTTTATTTATTAGGTACACCAACAACTCACACATTTAACAAGGCT
Source organism: Parapoynx stratiotata (assembly GCA_910589355.1). Taxonomy (NCBI): domain Eukaryota; kingdom Metazoa; phylum Arthropoda; class Insecta; order Lepidoptera; family Crambidae; genus Parapoynx; species Parapoynx stratiotata. Next base: position 469,320 of record OU342468.1, on the reverse strand, counting down.
TTTTAACTTTATTATGTTTATGCGAAAACAAAGCTACCTTCGCCATGGCCAGGCCGTGGATGGGTGACAAAAACAATGTGATCTCGAGCTCCTCCGCGCTTCGGAAGGCACGTTAAGCCGTTGGTCCCGGTCGCTAATGCGACCGTTTCTGCCCATCAACCCGCATTGGGCCAGCGTGGTGGTGTTACGGCCCATACTCCTCATGTGATTCTCCATGAGGAAGGCCTGTGCCCAGCAGTGGGACGTATATAGGCTGAGGACGAATGGTTATGCATGCTGCTCGGGTGCCTCAAGGAACTTATTTGTGTTGTTGCAATGCATATGAAATTACTGAGTAATGTAATTTGACATTTTACATTTAGGTAATTCTGATTTGACAGTCTGAGATTCTTAGATCACAGATTGGCAACATACAGTGTGATTCCTGTGGGAGTTGCAAGCAGATGCAATTCTTGCAGATACCGCATGAATTTAGGCAACTGTAGCCATATACCATCACCTGGCTAATCAGCTTGTTGGTCAAATGATTTGAATAGAAAGTTGTGTATTCCCTACGAATGTATAAAATATTCCAGCATAACATTATTTTAATTATACGAGTATCACATGCGTTTACGCATCACCCGTGGAGGGTGGTGACAACTGCAGGGGGTATGTGGGCTCCGTTTTTACTACCGTTTTTATACTAAACATCTCCCTCGGCAGCCTATGACATCAAAAAAAATGACATCAAATCAAAAATATAAGGAGTATGGGCCTTAACACCACCACGCTCGCTGGCCCAATTCGGATTCATGGGTAGAAACTTACCTCGTCTCTTGTTTATTTTTCAATAAAATGGCTTATTAATTTCCTATACGTTGAATGATACCTCCTGTAGCAAGAGTTTGGTGTTTGTATTTCTCAACCCACGTAATATGGATAATACAGATAACTGTTATCATAAAATAAGACTGAGTGTCATTTATTACAAATCTAAATAAAATATATGACTTCGATAATCTTTGTTTTTAGGAGATAAATTCAAATGACGTTGGAGCTTATAACTTTTCTTTTATGATGTTTATGTAAAGGGTGAAAAGATTCAGAATTTTATTAATAGTTTATGAAGTTCGTAAGAATGGAAGGTAATCAATTCCCATTCGATTTATTGAGTGTCTAATTATATGCATTCCTGCGATCGAGCGGCCGAGCCGCTGCACCGCGAAATTGCAAGCAAATATATGCAACGATTTATTTGAAGTGGTTCGGGCGCTACTTGGTTTTTCATACATTTTTTAGTAACTTCGTGGCCCAGCCGCTGCGGATGCATAATTCAACCCTTATAGCCCGAGTAGGAATTTATTCATCCATCAGTCAACATTCAACATCTTGCAGACTCTTTATTAATTATACTTCGTCAAAGTTAAATTGTTTTTTTTTCTTGAAGCACGTGGTCACATAAGATACTCGATACTGATAAATATTTAATTTTTTATTTTTTCCAATAACTTTTTATTTTAGTAATACTATCTATTAAAATTCCAATACACCAATTGCAACAGATAGCTTTAAGTAATTAAATTTTCCTTATGGGGCGTTTATGTTGATAGAACGGAATTATTATATTACTTATGTTTATTATAGATGCATGATACCAGAATGTGGCGAAGTGAGCAAGGGATTAACATATGAGCAGCCCTGGGTTGATAATGCTATTCCAATGGTTGATGACGTCCCGGTGAGCTGTGAGAGGTTCGCACCGACTGTGACTGGCCTAAACGGATCTTTGGATATGTGTCCAGCGACCCTATTCAACCAGCAGAGCAGAGTTAGCTGTGAAGGCTACGTGTATGCCCGAGAGAACTCTGTAGTTTACGAGGTTCGTTACGTCAGACTGTTGCATCATTACAATGGGTTTTGTTAATAAAGGTTCTATAGCCCAGTGTATTAACTGGCTAAGATAATAATGTCATTTGAGCTACGCTTAATTTATTGTTGATAATACTCATGGTCCTTTATCAAGTAACCTTGTTTTCAAGAATATGTTCGCAAAAAATGAATTTTTGTGGATTTTCAGTTCGACCTCGGCTGTCAAGACTGGATGCGTGCGCTGGCCGGCACCCTTAGCAGTGTGGGCACCCTCTTAGTGCTACCGATCACAGGATTTATTTCTGACTACTTCGGCAGGCGAGCGGCACTCGTTATAAGTTGCTTTAATTTGTCACTGTTTGGTTTATTCAAAGCGTTCTCCATCAACTACCCCATGTACTTGGCTTTGCAACTTTTGCAAACTACGCTTGGAGCGGGTCTCTTCAGTTCTTCATATATATTTGGTGAGTATTTATTTTACGCTTGCAATGATAATATAACATACATACATCAAATATCATCACGGCTCTAACCCCGAAGGGGCAGGTGAAAGTGTTAAAAACCCACATTTCGCCAGATATGTTAGGTCCCCATAATGAAGGTGGCGAGCCTGCTGATGGCATGCACCGGGCACAATGTGAATTAAGCGATATTCACAATGAACTAAACATAAGTTTTATTCAAATTTAGTGGTACAGTCAGCGTCAAATAGTTAGTGACACTCAGGGTGCTCAAATAAATAGACACTACCAAGACGTCAATAATATCGGTACAAATAATGTTCCATAATGTTGACAACACAAAAGACTTTCCATATTGTTGACAACAAAATGGAAACTATATTTGTGCCGATATTATTGACTTTCTGGTAGCGTCTATTTATTTGAACACCCTGAGTGTCACTCAGTATTTGACGCTGACTGTACAGGTGGTGGGATGGAACCCGCGAGTCCCGCGGCCTCTCGAATGAGTAACCGCCCGTCCCAACTTGGCTACCGCTGCCTTTTTTGACTTTTTTGCTAGCAATAATCTTTAATACAATTAAAAAATCTGAAATTTCACTGCAATTCCGTATTGTCGATCTATTAAGATGATTGTCTTCTGCTTTTACCAGTATTTGTTTACCTATATTAATTAAATTTCACATTTGTAGCAACCGAAATGGTGGGACCTAAATACCGTGTAGTGGCGGGTGCCACAGTGACTTCAATGTTTGCTATGGGCCAAGTAATATTGGGAAGTATTGCGTGGCTCGTGCAGCCGTGGCGATACATGATCATGACGCTGCACATCCCGGGCTTCCTCATCGTCAGCTACTATTGGCTGCTGTCTGAGAGCGTGAGGTGGCTCTTATCTAGAAAGAAGTATCAAGAAGCGAGAAAAGTCTTAGAGAAAGTAGCAAGGGTTAACCGGACTAATATAAGTGAACATTCTTTAAATGCTTTGACTACTCCTCCAGCAGACTCAATAATTGAGAATCAGAAGCAGGTAATGTTTGAATTTAATACACATAGCAATACAAATTCTGAAATAACCTATTTTTTTTAATCCAATGAAATATATTATTTATTTATTCTTTATGTACGACGTACAAAGGCGGACTTAATGCCTTGAGACATTCTCTACCAGTCCACCGGAAAGCGGAGTGAGGAGAGCTAAAACGACGGTACAATAAAAGTTGAAAAACCTACCAAAAATAGAATACTTAGAAATATACACTAATAATTACACTAAAAGATAACCATACCAAATATATTTCAGAATGAGCCAAGTATGGTAAGGACGATATTTAAATCTCCAGTTCTACTTCGGCGAGTATTAACCACTCCAGTCTGGTGGATCACTGCAACCTTCGTGTACTACGGGCTGTCCATCAACTCGACGACACTTTCAGAAACGATTTACCTCAACTACATATTAACCTGCCTCATAGAAATCCCTGGCAACTATACAGGTGTCCTGGTCGTAGACAGGTTTGGCAGAAAGATGACTTTAGCTACCGGATACCTACTCTGCGCAGCTTGCAACATAGCATTTGCTTTTTTACCAACCGGTAAGTTACTTAGGAAGTATTTATAAAAAAAAAAGTATCTTAAGACACCTATCAACTATCCTCATCATAAGCGACTAATGCTGTTTGCATTACAGATACTAGATGACGGATAAATATATTTAATAGATAAATACATATAAATATTCACATTCTATATAATACATATGCAAACATCCAAGATTGGAGAACAAATGCCTGCATTCACACACACACACACATCTGCTCCCACTGGCGATCGAACCCAGAACCTCTCGAGATGGCGACGCCTTGAGACCGGCGTACAGAGCACTCGACCACGTAGGTCGTCGTATAATCCCAGTTTAATTTATATCATGCAATCCAATTTATATCATGAGCCATTAACTTGTTTTGTATCGAAAGTTTTTTATTGAAATTAACTAGGAAAATAGATAAAAATAATATTTAATTTTAAAAATTTCCTAAGAATTTTGAAACAAGTTGATCTTATATGAAAATCAGATTTATATAGTTAACTTTTAAATAAGTTAAATTGGTAAGATAAACTGATATAATTAGGCTATTCTTCCAGATTTAACAGTTCTCCGATTAGTCATTTACTTATTGGGAAAGTACTGTATTGCGCTGGTGTTCTCATGCCTGTACCTATTCACCTCGGAGCTGTACCCCACGAAGTACAGACACACTCTGCTCGCCTTCTCGTCCATGGTTGGCAGGATTGGGTCAATCACAGCACCACTTACTCCTGTTTTGGTGAGATATTTAATTTCTACATAAATTATTGTACTGTATTAGACAGTTATAATTTGACAGTAGGTATATTAATAATTATTACAACAAGAATATTTAACTATAGCTTATAGCGGCGACGGGCTCACCTGTCACGCAGAGCGCACCAGTCACTGCTTGGTGAAGCGCGGACTATGGCAATGGAGTAATTTTGCGGTCCTTTTACCTAGTCTCTGACTAACCTTTAGTGGATAATAGTCATGATCATATGTATGTATGTGTATTTAACTATGTACATACTTGCAGCACTTTTGTTGTACGTTTTTCTAAACAAAAAATATATACAGATGAAAGTGTTCTTGTATCATAATTCATTGAAGAACTATTCTTTTCTACAGTGTCTAGACAGAGAACAGCGTATAGATAGTGCTGGTAAATGTGGTACCTCGATTTGGAAATGCTCTGGTCCCCAAATTAATTAGCAAACGTGGTTATTCCAGGCGGACTATTGGGCGGGAATCCCGTCGATGATGTTTGGAACTCTGGGCCTGATCTCTGGCCTCCTGGTGCTGACGCAGCCGGAGACCCTCGGCACCAAGATGCCTGACACCCTGGCCGAGGCTGAGGCCCTGGGCAAGCCAGAGTCTAAGCTATGAGTGTGCTTATCTAGACTATTAGTTATTAATTATAAAGAAATAGTGAGAAAAATGACGAGAGAGATTTATCATATGCTCAAGTAGATATAGATGTGGATGATTGTTTAGAGAGAAACTGAACTGAACAAATGTTGAATTTTAAGCGCCTGACTAAGGTAGCACCTCTACCTTCCTTCAAGAAACAAACTTACATTACTTTGTAATGCTTCGTTTGTATTTTTATTTATTTATTACCTATGCACTTACATCGGTAATTTAATCAAATTAAAGATGAGAAGGAAGTTATTTTAATATGTAAACTATTTAATTAAATTAAATTTATTTATTGATAAACATGTGGTTTACAAGGTTGTTAAATATATAAAATAATAGCTCGACATATGAACCCTGCAAAGGCATACCAATCTTATTTTATATTTAACAAAAAATTTGGTTTTTGAAGATCAATCACAATATTTTAACATATCCCTAACAATTCTTTTGTACATTATAACATCCTAATTTACGAAAAACATTAGATTTACATTTATTTATCTCATTTTGACATAATAACATGATAAATAATTTGAAATGCACAAGGAAAGAAAATTCATGTGTTATAATAAAATTCATCGAATTGTCACACTTAATAAAATTAAAATGAGAAATGTCCCATTAATAATAAAATTGCATATTACCTACTCTTTAGTTAATTTAGCGCGTATATAAACCTCGATAATTTGTTTGATATAATATTCGATATAATATTTCCAGTTGAGACTACAATCAATTTTAATACCTAATAACGAATAACTATCTACGCATTATATGTTGACATTATCTTATGATGAATTATCTATTGAAAAATTTATATTTATAGGCTGATATGGCTTAAATAATTATATAATAAGATAAGTAATTATTATTATAATTTAATTCTAAATTATGGTCTTATAACCACGATACTATTTTATTATTTATGTTATTTTGTGTATTATTGATATTTAATTCACTTTCTGTAGATAGCATTATCGACATGTCATTGGCAAATAACACACTATTCTCCTCTATGGTTTTAGGCAAGTCGTCTAATATTTGTTAATGTAAGGACCTTGGTAAGGATGTTGTAATTATGTCATTTTTTTATCTTATTAATATCTCATTGTTCGTCATCAGCCTATATATATATGTCCCACTGCTGGGACAGGCCTTCCTCATGGAGAAACACATGAGGAGTATGGGCCGTAACACCACCACGCTGGCCCAATGCGGGTTGGTGGATAGAAACAGTCACAAATGCGACCGGGACCAACGGCTTAACGTGCCTTCCGAAGCACGGAGGAGCTCGAGGTCACAAAGTCTTGGTCACCCATCCACGGCCTGACCATGGCGAAGGTAGCTTTGTTTTCGATCGAAGCCAAAACGCACTGCCAACTACGCCACCGAGCTCCTCTTCTCATTGTTGGTTTGGCATAATTAAGTGAACCAGCAAATGCAATCTGTGGAATCTGCTTGTAGAGAGAAAAACATTATTAGGCCATACTATTAATTTTTATTTATGATGAAATTTAAATTTGTATCTGACTCCTTTGTCTAAGAGAGATTGTGATCCGTTTGTATTTTGAGGAAATTGTATATAGTACGAAGAACAAAATATTGTACATAAAGCATTTAATTATATTTTCGATTTGTTTCCTTTATTAAACGTTAAGGTATTAAAACCTTTCATTATTCTCTTAACTAACATTAATACACCCATTAATTACATTAGATTCAAACTTAGCTTAAATCATTTCATGGGGAGCGTTGATTGAAACCACACTTTTATCATTTTTATTACACTCTGAATTATTTAATTGGTTTTGAATAAAACTACAATTTAAAAACGGCAACTTCCCTTATTTTTTGACGAATTATGATTAAATTTCAATTTTTCAACATGCATCCATAGACCTAAAAAGGTATAGACCCGCAAGTAATTAATTATAGATATTTCTTATACTTGTGTTATAAATATGTATTGTTTGTTACCAAGTATCTAGTATCTAGCTAGTCGAGATATTATGAATAAATAAAATATTGCAAAATGTTAATATACACTGACGGACTCATAAACTGCACCAAAGTTCAGGATTACTTTGAAATAATTTTTTATAATAAGTATGCAAACTTTTTAGATTAAATTATATAAATATGGAAATACTAGCTATTAATCTCAAAAAATAAAATTTAAAAATAGAACTGCAGTAAAACAAATGAACATAGCCGGGAAAAGAAAATTTACCCGTAGTATCAGATTTGAGTGTTATTTATAGCAAATTTTTAAATTGATTCTCATTGATTTCTTATTCTTTTGTCAATTTAATTATTGTTGCTAGCAGAATTGTTGGGTTAGTTTTTTAACTCATCGAGAGAGACAATATTCCGCAAGATCTTTTAATAACCCTTATAAAATCTATGCGGAACCGATTAGAATCCGTAATAAGGGCACGTGGCGGTAATACACCTTATAAGAACACAAATAAACCCTTGCATAAAGTTTATGTTTATTGTTCAAACCAATTTCCATAAAAAAAAATCCTTAAATTTCTGTTTTTTTTTGTTCAAAATGTCTTAAGGTCCTTTCCAGCACACAAACTTAAACTTAAGAATATGACCCTACGCTGTTTTAAAGTTCAATTAAACTCTGTATAGAAAGTTTGCATACTTGGTTTAAATATTTTTTTCAAGCCGTCTATTACTTTGATGCAGTTTATGTGTCCGTCAGTTTATAAACATAACAATCATGCAGGCATGTCGGGATTTTTTTTATTAATTTTAACAGAAATAAAATTAAAATCTTCTGCACAATTTTGCAATTCCCATGAATAAATAATTTGATATTAACTGAATCTTCTATGATATGAAGAGAATGAAAATAATTACCTATGTCAAAAACTATCCCGACTTTTTGATGCTAAACTCATTATGGTCTTTAAAAAAAATTATTGGGTTCACTTCAAACTGTTAGGTGATGCACACATCTAACAATAAAAATGGCGTCATACACGTTTATGAGGATAAGAAAGTGAGGACTTTCTTACAAAAGTTTGTGGTCACGTTACATGGGCAGTTAGGTGTATTTCTGTTACATGTAATAATTTCGTAAGTGATATAAGCGACAAAATTTACTGCTTGAAGTACATTGATTATACATGTACCTATATACCGGAACCTACAACAAAGGGAACATGTCTAGAATATTAAATATGCGTCTAGTTTTACAAAAAGAAGTTACTTTCAAAAACAAAATGTGATTCAGTAGTAATTTGGCGCGCGAAACATTGTGTCAGAGCATAATAGTGGTAGAACCGCGCGCAACACCGCTCGCTTCCCCCGCTCGCTTCCCCCGCTCGTTTCCCCCGCTCGCTTCCCCCGCTCGCTTCCCCCGCTCGCTTCCCCCGCTTACATAACCTCCAGTATTAACCTAGAAAGTGGCTGAAAACGATGTTTTTCAGAATGTGTCTAAATAGATGTGGGATGAAAACATATTTAAATAGCTCCTGACACAACATAGATAAGCATATCATCACGCCTCTTTCCCCGAAGGGGTAGGCAGAGGTGTTAAATACCCACATTTCGCCAGATATGTTAGGTCGCCATGTAACAGGTGGCGAGCCTGTTGCCACGCATAGGGTACAGTGTGAGACAAGCGATATTTGCAAACTGTAAATTTCATTTAGGACCCGGCTGTCAAAAAAATCTTTTGAGATGGCCATGGCTACTGCTCCTAACAGTGTTCTTCTTCGGAGATAAAGGAGTGGTGTTTATGTGGTTATGGTGGTTATGTGTGTTCTTTTGCAATCAAAGAAATACCATATCTCAAACGCAATATTTAAAATAAGGAGCTCGGTGGCGTAGTGGTTCACCATGGTCAGCCCTGGGTGACCAAAACTGTGACCTTGAGTGGTTTTTCGGAAGGTACGTTAGGCCGTTGGTCCTGTTTGTTATTTCTACCTACCAATCCGTATTGGGCCAGCGTGGTGGTGTCATGGCCCATACTCCTCATGCGTTTCTTCTTATAGTAAGGCCTGTGCCAGCAGTAGAACGTAATGGGTAACGAATATTTAAAATATTTATTCTTTGAATTGTATTGCCCTAAACGTCATTATAATTATATTATAATAAAGCACGATAATTTTTATAGACACTACAGATTAACGATAAGATACTAAAATTATTTGATAGGACATCTACATTGTCAACTAGATCGGAATTTCTATTAAATTATTATACTACTACCTACTTAACATGTCTGGCAAAATGTGTGTGTTTATGCCTACCCCTTCGGGGAAAGAAGCGTGTGAAAAGGTTTTTTAAGGGTTTGCAACGCGCTGGTGATGCCCTCGGTGTTGCAGGCGTCCATAGGTTACGTTGACCACTGGCCGTCTGTATGGCCGTATGCTTGTTTGCCGCCCTGGTGGTATAAAAAAAATATATATATTAATATAAAGGTAAAGGTGAGTCAACCATCTAGCGCAAAACAGTCTTGGGTGTAACTAGTCAACGGGCACAAAACGAGACACAATAGCTATATCTATTGTTTGCGAACACCAGTGTTCGCGGTGCTCGCCCAAGGGTTAAGACCTTAAGGCATTTGACAAAAAATTATGAAATACACTGAAAGCGCAGTTAGGTAATGAAAATATTATTGAATAACATCAACTTCCACGAATTATAAAGTAAATGTTACCACTTTTTTCTTTCTTTTTTCTTTCTTCTTTCAAGTAGTTGACATGTGATGAGAAGGCAGGAACGTCGCATTACAAGAAGGATGCTAAGCATGGATGTTGATGGACCTAGAGTGAGAGGAAGACCGAAGCAGCGATAGATTGAATGCGTGAATAATGAAAAGAGAATAAAAGAAGTGGATGCTGAGCTGAAGAGTGACAGAGGAGAATGGAAGAAGAAGACATGTTGTACCTACCCCACTTAGAGTGGGAAAAGAGCAAGAAGAAGAAGAAGAATTGTTCACAGCAGGATTTGAATCCTAGCCTAGAGGCATGCTCACTGTCAGTATGCTGCACTCGCTCTGTTTTTGCTTAGTTTGACAGGAGCTATCATTTTCCTAATGAATTATATTTATATGTATTACAACGACATTGTTGAATATTGAATTAGGTACTAGCTGTAACAAACAAAGGCTTTATGTATTTTACTGCAAGTTCAGATCAGGTTTGAAAAATAACAGCCTTATTGCTATGTGTAGCCACTCGGTTGTCGCCAACATTACGAGTACCAAGTGTTTGCTGGTATAAAATAAAAAAACAAATCAAAAATAAATTTATTTTATATGCTAATAGCGTTCTTCACATAATTCGTTACCCATCATCAACAGTGCTTATTATTATACATATAATTTCTTGCTGTTAAAATTTCTAATGTTTGACTAGTTCGTCCTCGGCCTATAAACGTCCCACTACTGGGCACGGGCCTTCCTCAAAGAGAAACACATGAATAGTATGGGCCGAAACACCACTACGCTGTCGGGTCCAATGCGGGTTAGTCTGTGGTGTGATGGTGGTGGGTTCGGTTCCAATAGCCACCGGGACTAACGGCTTGACGTGCCTTTCTAAAGTGTGTTAAAAAGTCCCGTGTTGGTCCGGGACACAAAAAGAATGTACCAACTACTTTTCTTGTCTAGCATGTCGTAAAAGGCGACTAAGGGCGATTTGGGTACTGGGTCTGTGAATGTGTAGGCGATGGGCTAGCCACTTGTTACTACTCTTTCACGATTTTTCATCTGACCAAACCCAATTTTGTATGGCTAAATGTGGTCTTAAGGAGTGCTCCTTGAACTCTGCCTACCCCTTCGGGGATTGCAGGCGTGATAATGTATGTAAAAAATTCTCACAGACATGCTGATCCCAAATTCCACTTTCGTGACCGTTCACTTTTTTTTCTGATCAGTAACCTAATAAACATTTAAGATTTAAAAATTTACATTATGGCCTACAGACTTTTACTTATCAGATTAATTAGTTAGATTATATGCAGAGTTGATTTTTTATCAAAAATCTATTGAATCGTCGCATTTGTTCGGGGCTCGTGCCTGAGATAGCTTGTATCCAGGCGGACTGGCTTGAATTCCATAATGGCGGATAGCCGAAAAGGAAGCGTGGTTGATGGGACGACCCTGGCGGTGGCTGAGAAGCCTATAGACTTGGATGATATCCTCGTGAATGAGCTGGGGCAGTTCGGGAAGTTCCAGCTGATCAGCATCATACTCGTAGCTGTCCCGATCGCCATGTCCGCCTTCATGAGCGAGTACATCTTCAGTGCAGCTGCCGTTCGACACAGGTACTCTCCTAAAAACATTCTATCCAGTTTTTACACTGGTCCTGTACCAACATGAGAATGCACTTACAACTATAAATTCCAATTATTTACACAAAGATACAGCATACATAATTTAAAGTTATAAGTACGATCTTCATTTGCTTGTCCTTCGCGTCGTATGAATATCTTTCATATCTTGATATATTTGTAACTGCGCACTTATCAGAATGTTAGTCATGGTGCTTAGAGAACAAAGAATTTATGTAGACGCTTTACTTAGCCCTATAACATTTGTTCAGTTTTGGTAAGACGTACACTTTTAACAATCGATTTTTCCAAACGACCTTTTCAAGGATTGTTATGCATGTGATTCAGAGTCACGGAGCAAGAAAGGACATACACCAAATTTGCCAGCGAATAGTGTAAATTGTTCTATTTGACAAAATATTTCATTAAATATCCCCTTTTGAGGTAATAAATAATTGAATTATTGATTGTTATTCTTTGATCTGTGCTGAAGTAAGTCGTAAAAGATGGATTATCAACAACTTCGATCAACTTCGACAAAAGACAAAATTTAAATGTTAATTTGCATTACTTTAGGTGATCTAATTGAAATGGGTAAAATTTTTAAATCGGATTGAAATATGAAGACTTAGTACCCAGCGTTAGATCCTTTGTCTGCTAAAAAGTAATCTCAGAAGCCACAGTCATTTAAACTAAGGTTAAAAAAAAGGAAAGTTTGCTCTAATGTAGAACACAATATCTTAACTATGGCAAATCTTTGTAAACTATGTTGCTCCTTTTCCAGCTTTTCAAATTACCTATATGCTGTTTTCTGTAGTTCTTAAATGTTACAAGTTTGGAGTAAAAATTATTTTTGATTTCAGATGTATGGTACCAGAATGCGGTGAAGTGAGCAAAGGCCTCACTTACGATCAACCCTGGATTGCGACTGCTATTCCGTTCTCTGGCGAAAACGCTGCAAGTTGTGAGAGATTCGAACCCACTGGCTTAAACGGTACCATGCAGATGTGCCCAGCTTTCTTGTTCAACCAACAGAACAGAGTCGAGTGTGAAGGCTTCGTTTATGCCCGAGAGAACTCCGTAGTCTATGAGGTTTGTGAATTATTAAACAAGACGTTAATACTGAATTTCAGATCGTTAATGATACTGATAGCGTGGCCTTATTACTAGTAGATATTAATCTTGAAGGATTTTGATAATTTGATGATTTTCTGACAAGGACTATTCATTTTATGAGATACGCAATCGAGTCACATCATTAACTGATGTTTAGCAAGTGTCAAAAACCACTCTGAACATCGTTCCTTAATGGGTGCTCCGCCAGGTACTGAATTCGTAACTAATATGGAACTAAAGTGGTTAGTAGCCTTAGGCAACTGGTCGAATAAGAGTAAGCACCCATTTTGAAGATTGAAGATTAACTGCATAATGGCTTTTACAGGTCTAGTCACATAGCCTGTAAAGAATGAAGGACGTTAAAAGTACACTATAACGAGAAAATAACACTGTATTTTAACAAAAAAAAATTTTTAATACGTTCTGTCTGATGCGGTGACGTTGGAAAACAAACTAATGTTAATATATTATTTTATGATCGTCCTACTATGTGTAACTTGTTTCATTGTTTGGTACCAAAGTAAAACATATCAATCAAGGTTCAATCTTGATTTTCAGTTCGACCTTGGTTGCCAAGAGTGGATCCGTGCGCTGGCCGGCACACTGAGCAGCGTGGGCACCCTGCTGGTGCTGCCCATCACCGGCTACGTGTCCGACCGCTTCGGCCGGCGCGTCGCCCTCGTCGTCAGCATCTTCAACATGTCTCTCTTCGGCCTCATCAGAGCCTTCTCTGTCAACTACCCTATGTATTTAGCTTTCCAACTCTTGCAAACAACTTTTGGAGCTGGGCTCTACAGTTCGTCTTATATATTCGGTAATTATTACTTGTCAGTTGTAATATAATTATGACGATCTCCGTGGACAAGTGGTTCGTACTTGTCAGCTGGTTTCAAGGTATCTCGAGAGGTTCTGGGTTCGATTCTCAGTGGGGACAAATGTTTGTGTGATAAATACAGACATTTGTTTGGATGTTTTATAATAATATCAATATTTATATGAAGACATTTCTGACATCTAGTAGCCTTATCACAAGCGGCATAAAAGCTGCATAATTTGGACTTGTTTACGGGTGTGAATGTCAGTAGATATTTATTTTTTATTTTCAATTTGTGTCAAACCTTTTGCTGGATGTTTCTACAGCGTTATTCTTATGCATAATATACGAATACAAAATGTTACTAAAACGTAAGCCAATTAAAGAAACAATTTATGCTTTTAGTAGATATTAATAATCCTCTGATAGGTAGTTGCACAATTTAATAAAATATTAAAAATAGCCACAATTTAAAAACAAAAAGTAATTGTCGCACGATTATAGTAAAATGTGTGTGTCTGTGTTTATTTATTATTCAGATTATTTTGATTTCCAGCCGCTGAAATGGTCGGGCCCAAGTACCGTGTACTAACAAGTGCGACATGCTCCTCCATGTTCTCCATTGGTCAAGTCATATTGGGAGGGGTAGCATGGGTCGTCCAACCATGGCGATACATGATCATGACGCTGCACATCCCATGCTTCCTCATCGTCAGCTACTACTGGCTGCTGTCTGAGAGCGTTAGATGGTTGCTATCGAAGAAGAAATATACGGAAGCGAGAGAGGTGTTAGATAAAGTGGCGAGGACGAATGGAACTCAAATCAGTGAAAAATCTTTAAATGCCTTAATGAACCCACCGCCTGCACCAACCACTCAGGTAATAATATTGGTATCCGACTCTCGCCCCACTCAGCCATCATGACTCCTTCATCCCCTCGCACGGCGCTGAATTGCGCAGATCCTACCGCAGAAGAGGTTGATTAGTCTAACGGAACACCTCCCAATTTCGTTAGATCCGAGGGCCTTAATAGCACCTAAGGAGTGAAAGGATAAGGGGGAGGGAGGAATTATGGTGTATAGGTGATTTCGTCTGAAGGTTTCAGTTGCGTCTGTTTCAGAGAGAATCAGACCAATAACAGGCGGTAACCACGTGAAGGATAACAATCAGACTTGCTTTAGGGATCAACACGACCTGCACTCTCCCCTAAGGCCATTCACCAATTACTCTACCGGGACAGATAGATGTAAATAGGCAAGAGGTTTTGTTAGCATGTCTTAAGATGCGTATTCATAAAAAACCCGTCGCCCGCCCGTCTAACAGCCTTATTATTAACATAGATCAATTATATTTTGTTAATTTTCATTCATCTCATATAAACACATTGTCAAGAAACGTAATTAAAGGTTTCTCAGACTAAGGCCCGAGTTCACCAACATTTAAAACAACTGATTATAAGATAAACAGCTGTTTAAATCAATTTTTGTGTTCAAGCATCGTTAAACGTCTGATTTTGTAACCATGGTAAAAATGTTTGCGGTGAACAGCGAAAATTTGAATGGTTATTTAAACGATGTTTCGGAATTGAACGGCCAATCACTAAAACGTTGGTTAAACAATTATTGGTGAACTCGGGCCTTAAAAAGAAATATTGAAAGTATGTGCTTTAATTGTTGTTTTTTCTAATATTGTTTTAGGAAAGCGAATCAATGTTTAAGACCATTGTAAAGTCACCGATACTGTTACGACGTGTTTTGACAACTCCCATCTGGTGGATCACCACGACCTTCATATACTACGGGCTGTCCATCAACTCTACCAGCCTTTCGGAAACGATCTACCTAAATTTCATCTTGACCTGTGCCATCGAGATCCCTGGAGCCTACACAGCTGTCTTCATTGTAGATAGAATTGGCAGAAAGATAACCATCTCTGGAGGATTCATATTAAGTGCTGCTTGCAACATAGCGTTCGCCTTCATTCCAACCAGTAAGTCTTTATCTGCATTATCACTGTTTAGACACGTCTACGCGGGACATTGGGGTTCTTCAAGGATCTCCACAAATGATTACCTACTCTCGCACTGGTCGCATCCAGCGACTGAGATCATCGGTCCGCATCGGAGATTATCTTGCGAGAACCTATCCTCCCCAATTGGGACATTTAAGATTATCAGGAATGAAGACAACTGTAGGCGGAGACCGAACAAAAGTTGGATTAATATTATGGAATAAAAGTTAATATAATGGATGAATGAAGAAAGGGATTGAGTGATGACACGGACATAGGAGAGAGTGGAAAAGGAAGATATATTGCGATGACCCCTAAATAAAATTGGGAACAGGGTAGCAGTAAGAAGATAAATTCGCTTCTGTATCAGTATGGACGTGGAACTCTAACCTCTTATTCTGATTCCAGGCCTCACAACTCTCCGCCTAATAATTTACCTTCTGGGTAAGTTCGGTATCTCGCTGGCGTTCCCATGCGTGTACCTGTTTACGTCGGAGCTCTACCCCACGCAGTACCGGCACAGCCTGCTCGCCTTCTCCTCCATGATCGGCAGGATTGGTTCCATCACTGCTCCGCTTACGCCCGCATTGGTACGTTTTAGTAATTTCTTATAAATGCCTTAACTCTATTATTTTCTTTTTAATGTGTTTCTCCAAGAGGAAGGCCTGTGTCCAGCAATGGGACGTATATAGGCTGAGGATGTCAAATTTCAGGTGAATATCTTAAAGACCATAGGCCATTATTATTGAAAAAGGCGGAATTGATAATCCAACTAAAGTTTTGAATTGTTAATAGGTTCAAATGCAAATTACAATAATTAAAACTCAAAGCGGCGACAGTCACTTGGATGAATGGCGCTACCCGGGCACCCGTTCAAAAATCGCCGGTTCAATTCCGCTTGTCTGTAGCACTGTGGAAACTCAGTGGAGTTTGAGAAGAACTCAAATACCTTCAGTTATATATTATTATTATCGTCACTGTTGTCTCACACAGCGCTTGGTACATGGGAACAGGGTCGCCAACCGTTGCATAGGGACTCGATAAACGTATCTGACTAAATATGTGTGTGTGTTGATACTCTGCCTACCTCTTCAAGGACATAGGGGTAATGTTATACCATGTAAATATACACTTAATGATGAATATAATTACATTTTCCAGGCGGAGTATTGGGCGGGCATCCCGTCTCTCATGTTCGGGGTCATGGGCCTGATCTCTGGATTCCTGGTGCTGACGCAGCCGGAGACCCTCGGCACCAAGATGCCTGACACCCTGGCCGAGGCCGAAGCACTCGGCAGTCCGGAGTCTAAGCTACGGGCGCGCCAATGACGTTGATCATTTTTGTACACAATCTGTAAAAGTTATCTTGCTTTCATGTTGTGTTGGAGCTGCACATGGGAACTGGAAGCGAACTGATAAAGAGATAATGTACTCCTAAGGTCGACCTATGTCCTTATGTCCTAATGTAATGTAGACCTAAATAATGATAATTATCACTTCAATAATCTAAATATCAAGGAAATATTCCTAAATAAGCTCACTGAATCCTACTGTCGTTAAGCTAAAGGAACTACAGAAAACCAATGCAATCATTAAAACCTGTTTTTCCTGAATATGTATTAAAAATCAGTTTCCTATTTAGCTGTAATATTTTGAGATACCTGATAATCTCTTATGTTTATTTGTATTTAGTACTTTCATAAATAGTTATAAATAGTTTTATATTTTTAGAGAGAAAAGAAGTATACTTTTACTACTACATTGGTATATTATTTCTGTACCAAAGAGTTAAACTATGTTCATCTTAGCTTTTCCTATTTAATAAAAAATCTTAACATGTTTTAATTTATAATAACACAGGGTGCAAAATCAACAATAGCTAGATTAAAAAGTTTCCAACCTCTATATAATATCGATTAACTGTTTTAGATTATTATTTTTGTTATCAAAATTAGTAATTTCTGTAAAAAGGCATGGAATGAAAAATGCAAATATTCTTTTGTACACCATTAAATCTACATACAGGAATAAAAAGACAAGAAAAACATGAAAAAAGACATAAAATACATCACACACACACACACACACACAACACATCTGTAAAAAGACATGTTAAGATTATGAGTTTAATATGTGTGAAAACAAGGACAAACGTATTATATCTGTAGCTTAATTTATTAATGTGTATGTATAAGATAATAGTTTGTAAGAAACCTAATAAAAAAAATTGTGTTTCAATTTTTTTTTTCAATATATATTAGGTTGGGGAAAAAGTCTTTTCGCATTATAGTATGTATAAACTTGTAATAAAATCTCTTTGGCTATACTATTTGTATCTGGCTGGTTTTGGTATCATTGAAAGTTTAAATTTTAAAGAACATAATTCCAAATTCAAATTAGGAAAATGTGTGATTTTCATTTGTTTTTCGTACCGCCAAGATGAGTGAATCTAATGAAGAAATTCGATACATTTTAAAATTTTACTACAAAAAAGGTAAAAATGCAACGCAAGCCGCGAAAAAAATTTGCGATGTTTATGGACCTAGTGCAGTGTCTGTGAGAGTAGCACAAATTTGGTTTAAGCGTTTTCAATCCGGAAATTTTGATGTCAAAGATGCACGTCGCTCTGGTCGCCCTATTACAGATAAAATGGATGCCATTTTTGAAAAAGTGGAGCAAGATCGGCATGTCAGTAGTTGCGACATAGCTGAAGAACTGGGAATTGACCACAAAACAGTTTTGGCGCATTTGAAAAAAACTGGGTACACAAAAAAGCTCGACATTTGGGTACCTCACGAGCTCACTGAAAGAAACCTAATGAACCGTGTACTCATTTGTGATTCTTTATTACGACGTAATGAAACCGAACCATTTTTGAAGAAGCTGATAACTGGTGATGAAAAGTGGATCACGTACGACAAGAACGTGCGAAAAAGGTCGTGGTCAAAGGCCGGTCAGGCTTCACAGTCTGTGGCGAAACCCGGGTTAACTCGCAACAAGGTGATGCTGTGTGTGTGGTGGGATTGGAAGGGCATTATTCATTATGAGCTGTTACCACCAGGCAGGACCATCGATTCTGAACTCTACTGCGAACAACTGATGAGATTAAAGCAAGAAGTTGAGAGAAAGCGGCCGGAATTAATCAACAGAAGGGGTGTGGTTTTTCATCATGATAACGCTAGACCTCACACATCTTTAGCCACTCAGCAAAAATTAAGAGAGTTTGGCTGGGAGGTGTTAATGCATCCGCCGTATAGTCCTGACCTTGCACCTTCAGATTTCCACCTGTTTCGGTCTCTTCAGAATTCTTTAGGCAGTGTCAGGTTAACATCACGAGAGGACTGCCAAAACCACTTGTCGCGGTATTTTGACCAGAAGTCCCAAAATTTCTATAGCAATGGGATCATGTCCCTACCTACAAGATGGCAAAAAGTTATCGAACAAAATGGTACCTACATACTTTAGTTAAATGTAAATAAACTGTATTAAAAAATGTTTTGAATTTTCTTAAAAAATGCGAAGAAACTTTTTCCCCAACCTATTAGGATGAGCGTTTGATCACAATCGCGCCTGATGGAAAGCGAAGATGAGGCCTAAGGTGGTACACGCTCGCCTAGTAGATTGCTAGCTGCTAGCTAATAGTAGCTTGTTCACTCTGGCCTTAAAGATGTCCAAATTATATTGTTCCGGGAAAACAAACCTCGGCAACGAGTTCTACTCGATAGCTGTTCGCATAATGAAAGAGGAAGCAAAGCGCTTCGTGCGAATGTGAGGTATATCCACAACATAAGGGTGAAACCCTTCACCGCGCCTGGTCGTCCGGCGGTGGAAAGGGGCAGGGGGGATCAAATTATGAAGGACCTCCGCACACTCTCCGAAATGTAACCGATAAAAGACCGAGAGGCAAGCTACTCGTCTACGGTGGTCTAGGGTCTGGAGATTAACCTCAATATGAATTATAATAATATAAATGTAAAGAATATATCTTATATCCTATTTATAAACATGCGTTTTACCGTAAGTAATCTTAAAATTTAAAAATAAAGATATATCGCAATGTTGGGTTTGTTTTCTGTATTTTAGTAAATACTAGTTACCATTTTAAATCTATTCGCAGTAATACGACAAATTTAAAAGGCGCTTCGATTATAAAATTTTTATTTATATGTTCCATTTTCATTTATTCTTCGTATGTAGTACTTTTAAATTTTAGGTACGCCATGTAATTTTTCCATGATCTAGTATCTATGACTATGTGTATGATCTAGTGTCTATGAGCTGCTTGCATATTGATCTATAACCATATTCAAATATATTTTATTTTATGTAACTTTATTATTGCAAGCAATATAAAACTATAATTTATATCTCACCAAAAACGCAGTAAGGAACCTTAGACTTGGCACGACTTTGTCTAGATTTCATTACTTTTTTGGGATAAACAAGCAGCTCCATCGAGACATGGCTAGTTTTTTACAGAATGTTTTTGGTGGGATTTCACTTCATTTTGTAGAAACGTGGGCATATTTTTTTTTTCGATTGATTTTTTTTATGTACCAATAGTACATACATGCATACATACATATAATCACGCCTGCTTTTCCCGAAGGGCTAGGCAGAGTCCAAGGAACACTGTGTTCCTTGGGACCACATTTAGCCATACAAAAATTGGGCTTGGTCAGATGAAAAATCGTGAAAGAGTAGTAACAAGTGGCTAGCTCATCGCCTACACAATCACAGACTCAGTACCCAAGACATGCTAGGCAAGAAAAACAGTTGGTATTTTCTTTTTGTGTTCAAGACCAACAAGGGACCAATAGTAGAAGGGGGTATTACCATATCTCTAATACAGCTGAGACCAGCTGAGGGTTCTTCATCAGATACTTCAGACCTTCAATTTTCGATATCAGATGAAGTGGCCCACCAAGTTGAATATTTTTTGTAAAGCCGGTATGTCGATCTCTAATAGTTTGGTTGGGCTCTTGTGTTTTCTAATCAGGGTCACCAGGTACTCCAGATCTTCGATTATCCTAGTTTTTATAGTTTTCCCTTTATGTGGCCATTAAACCCTAACTCTGTACCAAATTTCAGTTCTCTGAGTTTATGGGAAGTACTAGTTCTATTTTGATGATCATAAGTGAGTGAGTGAGTGTCGTAAATGCGAAACTTTGCTTTCGCTTAGCTTCGGAACTAAAAGACTAAAATACTAAAAGACCTACAGACTTAAAATTTTGGATTAAAAGTATGTGATTATACCTTCCTAGATGACGAAAATTTCTGCGTTCTGGTCTTAACCAGAGGTTCTCAAATAGGGGCCTGAAAATGTGGCGAAATGGTTCCAGTAAAGGATGGTACGGCAGTGTTTGCTTCGCGCTCGACCTGGCGGGGGCACTCCCGTGCCCCCCGATTTCATTATATTTTTCCTTGATGCCTTGTTCTTTATATATACCTACTTTCCTAATCTTCCGTATTTTCAAAAATTCCTTTTCCTAATTCGTTTCCCTACCTTTTGCTTTGGCTGTTGCACAAACTATGCTAGCCATTTTAAAAAAATAAAGGTAAGCTTAAACCGCTTTATAACTTTTTTTGAATATTTATTTTGTATTATTAATGTGTGCATGAATGAACTCAATTGATTTGCTGTACAGTTACGCCTGCGCATTTTTCTTTATCAAAATAGTGCTAACGCGTCATATTCAATCGCTTGCATTGATTTTAAAAATTAAATCAGTCGTGAATTTTTTTTCTACAAGAGAAAACAGTGGCTTGAATTGGATTATAGTGGGTTCAAAAAAGAAAGACAATAATGCATTTATTTTATCAATGTTGTGCAGAAAGAGCCAGCATAAGTGCTGATATTTTGTGGAGACCTGAGACTTAATTCTGATCAAAGTTATATGTCAACCTACTAGGCCACAGAACACAAACAAAGTCACAACCGCGCAAATACTTGATTATAAAAATTTTATTATATAAAAATACACATTTACCGTGTTATTCATAAAAAATATTAAAGGCTTATTAAACCTATTTTAGTTAAAAAGTGATTTGTCACTTTCTTTTTAATTTAGATTTGTGTTTGAAAGAAGGAAAAACAAAACACTGTAACTAAAATAGTTATATTAAACTTTATTATTTTTAATACTAATGAATACCTATCTATTTACATATTATTTTCAATGAAATTCCTTTTTTTTTGTATGTGTACTTTTTTTTTTAATGTCAGGGTTTTTTTTTCATTAGCTTTAAGGAGTTAAGCTGTGTTTTTTTTAAATAGTGAGTAATAATTTATTATTTTGTTCTTTTTGAAAAGTGTTTTTTTTTAATGTAATGTTATATTCACAATGTTAATTGATAACTTACACTAAGGTTGCAATACTTGTGTCAATTATCAAAGAATAATGTTAAAACAATCTCATGAAAAGGAGTCTTAAAATTAGTCCGAAGGACGCATGAAGGAGGAATATATTAAAAGGAGGATCTAAACTCGGGTGTTGTTAAAACCTTTATTATTTATTGCAATAAAATATTTTTTATTTCTTTTTTTTTGTAAAATTCTCCCATGTAGGGAAGGCAAAGGGAACGGAGCCCATACAGCCAAGTCTTCAGTATACATTTCTTCAGTAGTTTGCATTGAAATGCTAGTGTAATGCATTTCAATGCATCTTGGGAGAGTTTGGCGTCAAACGATCGATGGCAGACACTGTGGTGCTACTTGGATGAGGTGGATCACCACGATAAAAAACTCATCACTTTTCACACCACTTGACGTTTATTTCGATAATCCTTCACATTGCACATCATCACAGACACTTATTACACAAAACTACACTGATTTTACGTAACAATATCCACTCCGAAACAATATTACAATTATCGAAATAAAAATCACGTCCGCCATTCGTCAAATGCCACCAAACTCCCTTTTTATTTCTTTTATAATAAGGTATACGATAGATCGGGCAGTTTTCCACAACTCGACGTCTAAGCGCCTTTTTTGCGGGTTCTTTTATAATATTAATAAATAAAATGAGATATATTTTTAGAAACTATTGCTGCGAGGTGTAAATCAGACGTAATTAGGCGGAATCTTAACCGTGGAAATTAAACACAATAAGAAAAAATATCGTGTAAAACGTGGACACGTTTTACATATGAGTACTACCAAAACACCCACTAACCTGCATAATCTGCAAGAAAGGTGCCTCTAAATCGTATAGGCGCTGCAGCAGAACCAAGGTGGCAGTCCAGCACGTTGTCGAAGTCTCAAATTGGTATCTAATAATAATATACACCATACAATGTTCGAGAGCTTGTAAAAAATAGCTAGTTAGCGTGAAGAAGCACTATCACATACAATTAACTAAATCGATGAATGAAAATAGTAGCACGTTATCACTTTGTGACGTGGTGTGCCTTTAAAAAGTTATTTAAGTTCTTTGAAAATTGTATGTTCTAATTGTATTACGATAGTTATAACAATTTAAAAATATAATATATTTTTGTGTCGAGACAACCGCTCCAGACGCTGACTCTGATAAGAATGAAAATTGAAGACCAAAAACAATGAAAAAGAGTTTCTTTAATTAAAAACAAAAACAAAGAGAAGACCAGAGAAGAGCGCAATAACAGCAAAAAGTCGCTAATACTGATACAGCGTCTCCTTACATCACGATGTATTGCAGAGTCAGCAGTGATAATTAGGAGTAGCTGGGAATATAATAATTTATTAGACTGTTTTTTACATGCCAACATAGGAGCGACAAGAGAATAGATTAGTGTCACACTGACACATAGAGTGTTCTTTATATTTGAATTCAGGTGTGCCCACATTGACAGCAAGTAGTTTCAACAGGATGAAACTGTGAAGACGGTCACCAACGAATAGAGAGAAAAAATATTGCAGGTAGCAAGTCATTACGTTTGGTGGCGTGTTCATTCAAGCGACCCGGCGCAAGCAGGTATTATGGCGCAATCTAGCGGGCGTCGCTCGAAACATAATAATTATATACCTGCAAGCTAGTGAGTTAGCAACGCAATCGTGCTAATTTTGCTAACTAAAGAGAAAAAACATTACTCCGATTGTAGACAAATTAGAGAAAAAAAAAGTAATTTAGAAGTCTCGTCGTACGAGAATGTTTATTTTAAAAACATTAATGATTTATATTAAATTGATCAACGAACTATATGTATTGACTTAATTTTCTTAGTTTTATAATAATAACTACTTCGTTCTAATGTTTCGTCAGCTATCCAGGGATAAGCGCTGTCGATATTCAATATCGAAAACAAAGTAAGAACTGTTATTGACCACGGTCACAGGATTACGCTATCCAGATCCTCATGATAGACACCTACACAACCACAGATATAACTTGGCATTTACACTTTCCTTTTTTTCTAGCCAGAATCTAGAATTTTATCCTGATGCTGCCTGTGTTATAAATATACTACTACTAGATAAATATTTATGCAAATTTTAAAATTTTTGCTTTATTTATTTTGATAATTATTATTATTTTATGTATGACAATTAAAAGTATGAATTCGTTTCAAAATTTTGTTGTAATTGTTTTTATTTATGAAACTCTTTATTGCACCAATAAACAAAATTACAGTAAATAAAAAAAAGTATGCAAAGGACGACTTATCTCTAATAGAGATCTCTGCCAACCTATCACAGGTGTGTGTGTGTGAGATTTAGTAAGGAGGGGGAAGAGACACCAGTGCAAAAGAGAAAAAAATATAAAGATAATAAAAACTAAAATTCAAATACAATAATATAATAAACTAAAAAGAAATAGATAAAATATAATATATATTTATAGAATACATATGTATATATAAAAACAACAGAAGAAAGAAAAAAAAATATATAAAGTATATGATACATACTATATACACTATGTCTGTATTGAAAAGAAGAGAAATGAGGAAATGTATAGATACTATTTTAGGAAGAAAGCGCTAGAAAATGCTTCTTGAGTTTGGTCTTAAAAGAAGAAACTGTTTGGCATTCTTGTATCTCTGATGGCAGTCCATTCCACAACAACACAGAGCGAACCGAGAACGAGTGAAAAATGAAATTCGTGTTACTCCTCGAAATCACCAGGCTTATTATATTATATTATATTTATATATTATAAATTATTATATTTAAATATATTATATAATATTATATTTTAATTATTATTTTATATCTTTTTATTTTTTTATTATCTTTTAAGAGTGCGCCGAGCTTTTAGCGTAATATTTGGGTTCATTGGTTGCCTTGCTGTATTGTAATTACTAAAGCTAATAAATAATAATAATGTAATTGACATGCAAGATATTTAAGGATTCACTTTGTTAAATCATATTGATTACAAAAACGATTACTCGTAGTAGGCTCGATAAAAAAAATACCAAAGATACCTCTAAAAAATATAAACCCTAAGATCGGTGTTTGAATGTAAGGTGTGTTTGAATAAGAAGTTTGCATGTTTTCTATAACGTGTATTGCCTATATTGTCGAATTGTGTTTGTATTTTAATAATACGAAAGAAATACCCAAATTAGCGTGCGGACCGTCCATCCTAGTAAGAGCCGCTGTGCTTACTCCGGCGCCAGAAGCTTGCTGCACTCTTAACTAGCACGATTCTTTTTCCTGATTGCTTTTGAAACTTACTCTCCTGCCACAACCGAGATGTTTTGTTAAGGTCTGTATTCGTACTGAGCTCCTTCACAAGTGCCCCCCTTGGAAGTTTGCAAATAACCTATCTATCACTCCATATCTAAAGATAATGATATTTTCGTATAAGAAAGTAATTAATTATATTCCTACTCTAATCAAAACCAAAGATCCGTGTCATCTTTATCAGATCGAGATTGCAAGAAAGCCTGCAGCTTGGACTCAGTTGAGTAGAGATCGTGTTTCGGACAGGTGCTTCAACTGGTGGAAAGATGGAGAATAACGAAGGTGGGCTAGTACCTGATATAGTCGTGAGTGAAGACGTCCAGATGGAAGCTGACGACAGAAGTAGTAAACCAGCGTTCGTAAATGAAGGTGGAAAGCCTCCTTCATATGACTTTTCTGACAAGAGTGCGAAACCTGCAGAACACATAGATCTGGATTACGTTCTGATAAACGAACTTGGCCAGTTCGGGAAATTCCAACTGCTCAATACTATCTTGGTAGCGATTCCTCTAATTATGTCTGCGTTCATGAGTGAATATATCTTTGGCGCTGCAGCTATTCCTCACAGGTAGGTTTTAGGAATTTAATTAAAAAAAATTTTTAGGTATATTAGTTTGATAGCATGCTGCCCATCTGGTGGTAAGCAGTCACCGTTTTCTTTGGGCTCTTAAGTCTTAACATAATATCGATGTGAAAACGAAGACAGCCGATAAGACCAGGTGGTCTAAAAAGGACACGTACAGATTCCTTGTGCGATAGTGATCGCCTGTCTATCAGGTAAATCGTTAACCCATTACTGCTTCCGAATTCATGACAAATTTTACTTTTCTGAACTTAGACAAATATAAATTACTTTCAGAATACCCTTAGAAAACTCATAAATGGGTGAAATCATAAAATGCAAAATTTGTTTCACTTAACATGCCGCACGCTGAGGACGAAAGTAACTTAATAAAAATTTTTTTTTTTTTTTTTTACCCAATACACAAGGGAAACAACAATTCAATGTATCATGGTTCTTAATAAAGTTAATTTCTTTCTTCTTTATTTCTTTGTAACTATCACCTAAAATTAAAAAATTACTTGCATTCTCAGCGTGAGATAGATTTTTATAATTTGTAATTGTTTAGTAGGAATTGATAATGGTAATCAAATCATTCTAGTTTGTTCATATTATAGTGTTCAAAATAATAGTGTGAAAACCTTACCAGTGCGATTTAAGCCGTGAAATTAAATTAATAATAATAATAATCATTTATTGACCACATTATAACATAGACGTTACATTTGGCATGTCACTATTTTACAATATAATAAATCGATTCTGAAATAAATTAGTAATACAGTATTATAATAATTGTCTATGGAAATAAAACAGTAACAGTACAAAATTCAACAGTATACAAACAAACAAACTGTTCAGCTTTACAGTATTAATGTACATTAATTTCGGTAGTATTATTATTTCTCAATAAATATTCTGTGACACGGTAAAAAGGATGAGCCTCAAAAAATAATTTTGTTTTAATTTTGAATTCAGACAATGACAATTTAGTAATTTCTATAGGTACTTTGTTATATAACTCTAACTTTAAACTGAATCCCTGCTTGTGCGTTTTGTTTAACCTAGTTATTGGTACATGCAATTTTTGTTTATTTCTAGTGTTGTATGGATGATAGTCCATATTCCTAGGCAATTCGTACTAAGATTTATATATAAATAGTGATATAACTGTTATAATTTTATTTAAAACACTCCCTGGCAGACGTATTTTTGTAACCCATTTTATAGCCTTATGGATCTTTTCTGACCAATTAGCACACGTTTAATTTGCGAGGCGTTACCCCATGTCGTAAGAGCATAACTCAAAATCGAATGACAATAAGAATAGTAGACAGAAAAAGCATTTTTTTGCTGATTATAGGTTTTAACTTATACAACACTTAATTGGCGCTAGCTAGTTTTTTGCAATATGACTTTCATGGCTGACCGTATAATCTAAATTATATCCTAGAAAGGTATTTTCTGTTATGCCCTTAATATTTTTATTTTTCCGTGTTTTATAGTCTAGGGATACAGTTTTGCTTTCATTAAGTAGTATGCCGTTTATCGTGAACCTGCTTTGTAGATTATTTAATATCTTTTGTTTTTTGTTATTAAGCCTTGTGTCCATTAGTCCTTGTGTCGTAGTCCTACATGTGTATCATCTGCAAAGAGGGTAACAACACTCTCATCAGGTAAACAATTTTCAATGTCATTGATATATACTAGAAATAATATCGGCCCTAATACGGATCCTTGAGGAACGCCTATTGTACTAAATTGCTCGTTCTAAATAAATCCACGAGAACGGCCGGCTGTTATTTCAATTCGGCTTTTTCTTACTGCCTTTTCATTGCGAATTTAATTATTATCAGGAATGGTCAATTTGATTTAATATCAGATTCCGCTGATATAAATCGATCATTTGTAACGCACCACGGACAGTCACAGCTCATTTACTTACCAAGGTTAAATAATATATCTTAATAAGTACACACTCAAAAGCGCGTCATTGAGATATGTATTTGCATAATAATAGGTTGGGGAAAAAGTTTCTTCGCATTTTTTAAGAAAATTCAAAACATTTTTTTAATATAGTTTATTTACATTTAACTAAAGTATGTAGGTACCATTTTGTTCGATAACTTTTTGCCATCTTGTAGGTAGGGACATGATCCCATTGCTATAGAAATTTTGGGACTTCTAGTCAAAATACCGCGACAAGTGGTTTTGGCAGTCCTCTCGTGATGTTAACCTGACACTGCCTAAAGAATTCTGAAAACACCGAAACAGGTGGAAATCTGAAGGTGCAAGGTCAGGACTATACGGCAGATGCATTAACACCTCCCAGCCAAACTCTCTTAATTTTTGCTGAGTGGCTAAAGATGTGTGAGGTCTAGCGTTATCATGATGAAAAACCAAACCCTTCTGTTGATTAATTCCGGCCGCTTTCTCTCAACTTCTTGCTTTAATCTCATCAGTTGTTCGCAGTAGAGTTCAGAATCGATGGTCCTGCCTGGTGGTAACAGCTCATAATGAATAATGCCCTTCCAATCCCACCACACACACAGCATCACCTTGTTGCGAGTTAACCCGGGTTTCGCCACAGTCTGTGAAGCCTGACCGGCCTTTGACCACAACCTTTTTCGCACGTTCTTGTCGTACGTGATCCACTTTTCATCACCAGTTATCAGCTTCTTCAAAAATGGCTCGGTTTCATTACGTCGTAATAAAGAATCACAAATGAGTACACGGTTCATTAGGTTTCTTTCAGTGAGCTCGTGAGGTACCCAAATGTCGAGCTTTTTTGTGTACCCAGTTTTTTTCAAATGCGCCAAAACTGTTTTGTGGTCAATTCCCAGTTCTTCAGCTACGTCGTAACTACTGACATGCCGATCTTGCTCCACTTTTTCAAAAATGGCATCCATTTTATCTGTAATAGGGCGACCAGAGCGACGTGCATCTTTGACATCAAAATTTCCGGATTGAAAACGCTTAAACCAAATTTGTGCTACTCTCACAGACACTGCACTAGGTTCATAAACATCGCAAATTTTTTCGCGGCTTGCGTTGCATTTTTACCTTTTTTGTAGTAAAATTTTAAAATGTATGGAATTTCTTCATTAGATTCACTCATCTTGGCGGTACGAAAAACAAATGAAAATCACACATTTTCCTAATTTGAATTTGGAATTATGTTCTTTAAAATTTAAACTTTTAATGATACCAAAACCAGCCAGATACAAATAGTATAGCCAAAGTTATTACAAGTTTATACATACTAAAATGCGAAAAGACTTTTTCCCCAACCTAATATAATCTTCAACACCAATTTAAATTTTCATTTCAAATGCTTATGATCGTCATGTTTTTGAAAAAATATATTCAAAATTCAATATCGTTTAATTAATTTAGATGCGTCTTAGCACATGCTTATGAACGTCAAAAGCATTTTACAAATTTTCGTGAATATTGAAAAAGTAGTATATACAAAACCAGGTCATACATTCAATAGGTATCTTCACCACTTGCCGTACCATCCAGTCCCAAAGAAAAAGCGCTATTTTTACAAATCAGACAAGCATGAGTTTGACCAGACACCGACAGTGGCACCTGTCACAGCCAGTCACACATGAATCAGCCTTCGCTTCGCTCAACCATATTCTAGAGATATAAATCATTTATTATGCATACCATTATACCTATATACATTTAATTATGCACTTATAAATATATACTTGTTACCGATACTTTTTAGTACAAAAGAAATGTATAGAGAGACAATTCTTTAATTAAAGAGCAAAATTCGAATGAGGGATGAATGAGAAATGAAAAAAGACTAAATATACGATGATTGGAAACTGTAGATCATGATAATTATGACAAGAATAAGTGAATGTTGAGCTTACGAGTGGCAGAGGAGAAAGGAAGTTAAACTCATACTGTGCCGTGTTGCCGACTTTAGTTAAATAAATATCCTGAGACATTCACACCTATCAACTAGTCTCATTTTAAGCAACTTAATGCTGCTTGTGTTTCGGATACTAGATGACGGACAAATATATTTAATAGATAAATACACATAATTATTCAGAATATATATAATTATACATATATAATGAACATCCAAGACTGGAGAACAAATGTCTGAAAATTCATCACCCAAACACTTGCCTCCTCTGGGGATCGAACCCAGGACCTCTCGAGATGGCGACGCCTTGAGACCGGCGAACAGACAACTCAACCACGCAGGAGTTAAAATGGAAGAAGAAAAGAGGATTTTCTTAAATTGATTTTGAATGTTGAATTTCTAAGTTTTCTTTCCTTGCCCAGATGCCGCATTCCAGAGTGCGGCGAAACCAGTAAATCACAGGTTTTTAGTCCGAGTTGGATCGAAAACGCCATCCCCACGACCGGCAACGGCTTGGATAGCTGCCAGCGCTTCCCCTCACTGGGCAACGGAAGTTTATTAACTTGTCCCATCGATCTCTTCTTTCGGGAAACTACAGTAGACTGTGACGGATTCGTATACGCTAGATCCGAATCAGTGGTCTATGATGTAAGTATTATTATATTATATATTACTAATTATTAAGAATCAGAAAACATAAATGCTAAGACCAATTAACTCAGAATTGGGAGAAGCCTATGTCCAGTTGACGTCTCTCGGCTGATTGATAATGATAAATGCTATAGATGATTATAGATATATCAAGTACAGCTAGAACCACTACTAGGAATTTTTTTTAAACCAGCAAAGGCTAAAATTATTGCGATTTTGATTTAGATATTATATTATTTGATTTCATGCTCAATTTGCGTTTACAGTTTGACTTGGGGTGCCAAGAATGGATGAGGGCTCTAGCAGGCACGCTGAACAGCGTGGGCACATTGCTAGTACTGCCAATCACAGGGTACGTCTCCGACCGTTACGGCCGGCGAGTAGCCCTCATGATCAATGTCTTCAACATGGCTCTCTTCGGCATCATCAGAGCTTTCTCCGTCAACTACCCCATGTACTTGGTCTTCCAAATAGTCCAAACTACTCTTGGAGCTGGGACATTCAGTTCAGCCTATATTTTCGGTAAAAGAACAACGATTATTTATTTTGTTCTCTTTTCTAATTTTGATTCAACTTATTAGCATCCAGAGGGTTCTTGTCTTTTTCTTTATATCAGTAAGCTTTATTTCCAAGGACTTTGTTAAATATAGTTTTACAAAATTCGTGTAATACAATTATAGTATAATTATTTTTTATACCTTTATATAATTATTCCTGACTTAGCTAAAATACGAATATATTGTGATTATATTATATCGATTGCATTTAATAATAGTACCTACAATGAAAATTATAATACAACATTTTTATAATTAAGGCATGTATAACTAATAGACCTATGGACAAAATTTGTTTAATAATATCAATACATTTTGAAACAAACTAATTTAAATTTCATTCCAGCTGCGGAATTGGTGGGTCCAAAATACCGCGTACTCTCCAGCGCCACTTCCACGTCCATGTTCGCTGTAGGCCAGGTGATCCTCGGGGGCGTGGCCTGGCTCATCCCTTCGTGGAGACTTCTACTTCTAGCTCTTCACATACCTTGCTTCCTCATCATGTCATATTACTGGTTCCTCTCAGAGAGCGTGAGGTGGCTTTTGTCAAAAGAAAAGTTCGATGAAGCGAAAGTGGTCTTAGAAAAAGTTGCCAGAGTAAATGGGAGACAGATAAGTGACAGGTCCATGCAAGCTTTGCTCACACCAGCACCGCCTCCTTCAGAATCAACCATTCAGGTAAATATTATAATCAGCCAATAATAAAACTTGTAACGTAGGTATATTCTCAATTTCAAGTTCCTAAATATACCTACTCTGTTTACAGAGCAGCGACTCTATGGTGAAGACTATAATGAAGTCACCAATACTTTTGCGTCGTGTGTTGACCACCCCCATCTGGTGGATCACCACGACTTTCGTGTACTACGGTCTGTCCATCAACTCCACCAGTCTCTCAGACGAGATGCACCTCAACTACATCCTGACCGTGGCCATCGAGATCCCAGGGTTCTACAGCGCGGTCCTTATAGTCGACAGGATCGGCAGGAGGCCCACTCTCTGCTCAGGATTCTTCCTCAGCGCAGCATGCAATTTTGCTTTTGCTTTCATTCCTGATGGTAAGATATTTATTATTTGAATAACAATAGAAATAGATTTTTATCCACATGTCGAAGTCAGTTTGAATTCTGTAGAACTGCGTCATAGCTTACATAGCAAAAGCGTTGACAATAATTTTCCTTGCAAAATATAGAATAACCGCTTCTTATTAAAAATTATAGCCTCGAAGATACTACAGACCAGATGATTATCATTTATTAACTATTTAATCAGATGTCGATGGTTGAGCATGCTTAGTGTGAAACCCTAATTAATATGCACCTTCGTGCTATCTCCGCAAATGATAAGAGATAAGATCACAATTTGACCAAAGTATATCAAAAGTTATACAAGTAGAATTATCAACTTATATAACAATCAATGCCCGGTGCATGGCAACAGGCTCGCCACCTTGTCACCTGTTACGAAATGTGGGTGTTCAACACCTCTGCCTACCGCTTCGGGGAAAGAGGCTTGATGCTATATATGTATGTATATTTATGTTCTTGCGCGAGAGGTGCTTGCCTATTCAGCGATAATGGCAATATGATACTGATGTATAAGTGAATATTTTTTGACATTTCGTACAGATTTCGCCGTCCTCCGCCTAGTGGTCTTCCTGTTGGGCAAGTTCGGCATCTCGCTGGTGTTCACGTGCCTGTACCTGTACACATCGGAGCTGTACCCAACGCAGTACCGGCACACGCTGCTGGCCTTCTCGTCCATGGTGGGCAGGATCGGCTCCATCACCGCCCCGCTCACCCCCGCTCTCGTAAGTCATGCTGTACCCCACGCAGTACCGGCACACGCTGCTGGCCTTCTCGTCCATGGTGGGCAGGATCGGCTCCATCACCGCCCCGCTCACCCCCGCTCTCGTAAGTCATGCTGTACCCCACGCAGTACCGGCACACGCTGCTGGCCTTCTCGTCCATGGTGGGCAGGATCGGCTCCATCACCGCCCCGCTCACCCCCGCTCTTGTAAGTTGTTCAGGAGCAGCTGCACCCCACGCAGATTGGCACACGCTGCTGGCCTTCTCGTCCAAGGCGGGCAGGAGCGGCTTCATCACCACCCCGCTCACCCCCACTCTCGTAAGTTTATGATCATTACAGCCACTTAATAAAATTGTAATCGTCACCAGCTTAACTATATCCCACTGTTAGCCACGATTGTAATAGCTAACGGGACCAGCGACTTAAAGTTTTTTCCGAAGCACATTGAACTCGATACCACATCACAAAGGTTTTGGGCACCCGAGCACAGACCATGGCGAGAGTAGTTTTAATGCCAATATCGAATTAATTTCTCCCTTACTGACAAAATCAAAGGTCAAAGCGTACGAACCTTATTCCATGGAGCGTCTCAAGCTCGAGTTACTTGAAATATCATGCCTTAAATAATCTAGCGATTTTCTAACTTTTCAGCTCGACATCTACTTCTTTTCTGCCTCTGATTCACTTATACAATTCAATTCAATTACAAGGTCTCCGCATCAGAGGGCGAATTAATTTCTCCCTTACTGACAAAATTACGTTACTCTTGATATTTATAGAGTAGGTAATGTGAGTAGTGCCCAAGGTGCTACGAGTGCCTACAGGCAGCCTATGGCCGTAGCCAATAATAATGACGCTACTTTAGTAACTGCTTCATCAGGAATTCCTTATGGTACCCTTGTCTTATAAAAAAGAGCTAAGATTGATCACAAAAGCACGTTTCCACAGTGATGCGAATCATAACTATCTTACATATCCACACAATTAATATACTTAGCACCATCCTGTAACATTCATATAGTGCAATTATTCACTTTAAACACTTTTTTGTAGATGGAATACTGGGCTGGTATACCCCCAATGATGTTCGGCAGCATGGCGGTTCTATCTGGTGTCCTGGTGCTGACGCAGCCGGAGACCCTCGGCACCACGATGCCGAATACCCTGGCCGAGGCTGAGGCCCTTGGCAAGAAACAAACACATAACTAAAATATTTATATAATTTCATCATTATTTTCCTAAATTTTAATAATTGTCTCACTACTGCTTACCATTTGGTAGGTTATGTGTGTTATATGGGATAGCACCGTCCCTTTCTTGTAGTGCACACGCAGAGATCTACGATAGATTTCTGTATGGACTTTAAATGCTTCCAAGATTAAGACACAGATATAACAATGACGCAGTACAGTTACTTGCAGTGTTCTACAAACGAATCGCCGCATAGTTGTATCGTTTTGAGTCCATTTGGGTCTCAGTTGAAGTCATGGCGTGTGTCGTGAGCATGGACTAGGAGGCTATGTGGTCGCTGGTCGTGAGTGAATCGATTGGCGATTGTTTTTCCTTGCGCACCGCGCGGCGAACTTTTTCCTTTTTTCACAGATATGCAACCTCCGTGGGCTGGTAAGACGCCTGAACACTTTTTTTACGCCAGTATACTACGTCTGTCGTAATGACATTATGCATCTGATACGATTCGCTGCAACCCCGCCACGTGTGCGGACTTGGAAATGTAGGCGCACGTATTGCTTAATTCCATGTCCTGTCCTCAGCCCATATACGTCCGACTGCTGAGCACAGGTCAAAGGGTACTAACCACTACACCACCGAGCTAATTTCATGTAAAATCATCAAAATATAAAAAATGCAGTAAGAATACGGCGCTGTTAGCCTCACAGTGCACTTTCTTAAGCATTCTTTTCTAATTAAAATTATTGAAAGCCAAATTACTATGAGAAAAGTTATGTACCTACACAATTATCTGAATAAGTATGCCTAATTTTTTAGTAAAACTATTTATTTTATTTATGTATAAAGCTTAAAGCTCATTCCTATTTAGTATTAAGTGAGCTAGATGACTGGTGTGTTAGAATTGTGCAACTATGAATGATGTGAAACTTAGTATAATATGGAATATAATGTAGAATCAAACACTAAAATCAAGTTATGTTTGATAAAACAGGTTTCATAATAACTAGTACCAAATTAATAAAGCAAATTGTATCGTACGAAAGTGGTTCAAAACGTGTAGGTATTTTATTTATAGATGTTTATATTTATATTGTAAACTAAGGCATATGTAGGTAATTATAAGTGTATGTAAAAATAAATAATGTTTAGAGAATGCAAATTGGTTTTTATTGTACAAAGTCTTTCATTACAAATAAAAATAATATTTACATGAGCCCACTTACGAAACTATACCGGTATTTAATATACATTCTTCATTATTAAATGAACTAATAAATTAATGGATAGAAACTGTTTTTTATCTATGACTCATTATAAAGTTTTAGAAATAATAAAAGTACACACACTTATTCATTTACAAATTATTATTTATTTACCGTCTATATTAAAATGAAAAATTTTAACAATACAATTCAATATAATTATCATGTCTATAATTCATAGTTAAGCTTAGAGTTTTGTTTTTCTGTTTGCATGTAGAAGATAACTTTACTAATTACATAATAATACATTTTATTTAATTTTATTGTTCTTAATTCAATGGAATATACAAAATCACAGACATAATCGGTAACAAACATTTACAAAAATACATATACGTATAACTAGACAATACTAACAGACCATAAATTATATATTCTCGTGCCATCATAAGATAGTTATTGAAGAAGGTTATTTTAGGGCGATGTTATAATTTAATGAGAATTTTAGAGAAGAGAAGATAGTATGGATGAAAATAGGTTGTATGTGGCCGAAATACGTATGTTAAGATGGATGTGTGGGGTGACGACTATTGATAGAGTGGGTATATCAGGGTATTCCTGAAACATGCTCAAGAGATAGAGAAGATGTGAGAAATGCGGCTATCGTGGTATAGCTTTATTTTGAGAAAAGAGAATGAGCATGTAACGAGAAGAGTTATGAATATGAGAGTGGATGGTAATGCAGGGAGAGGAAGACTGAAGAAAAGATGGATAGAATGGAAGTGAATGTTGATATGGCGTGTGATAGGGGAGAGTGGAGGAGAAAGACTGGATGCGCCGACCCCAAATGAAATTGGGAAAAGAGCAGGCTAATGATGAAAATAATGATGATGTTATAATTTAAAGAGAAGTAGAGCTTATCGATAATTACCACACGAATTGAGGCACTTCCGCAATCCTTCTATTCTTCTGTGAGCTAAATAACACAACTTTGTAGTAATGTTTTTTTGGGCTTTCCCTACCTTATTAGTACCTAACCATATATTTTATTCACAGACTGCTATTCCCACTTTTCATATTATTAACACTCGTATATATACAACTACTTGCGAATTGTCACGAATATATCAGACCTTAAAACACTTTTGGTCACATTGGCATTATAAAGTGTGCACCACCAAGTCCTTTAGCACTTAAGTCCCGGGAGAAAGACACAATAGCAAAATCTATTGTGTCAGCATGCCAGGATGCCGTCTTGAACTTATAAGTAAACTGTCACTATGTCACGTCTTAAGTCAAATCACTTTGCTCTAAAATCACTATATCCACTGCGTGGTCATCGTGGGTTTTCCACATCCGTAGGGTTGTCAGCCTTCTGGTCAGGGTTGTCTTCGCCGATGCGCTCGGCGTCGCTGACGTGCTCGGGCAGCGCGCAGCGGCTGGTGTCGGGCAGCAGCAGCGCCAGCAGCGCCGGCACCAGCGCCGCCAGGCCGAACACGATGCTTGGCAGACCAGGCATGAACTTTTCCTGAGGAAATGTTTATTGTTACTTCAAGATAAGCTGTTGTAAAACATCATAAAATAGTGCGAAATTTTGTAATGTTGCTGATTGTCTTAATAGTTTATGTGAAATTTCTTTTCATTTAAACTTTACGTAAACAGAATGAAGGAAATTAAGTACTTTTATAAATAATGAAAATATGTTTTCCTTTAGATTTATATTCGATCTGGTCCTTCATAAATAATTTAACAAGGAATCTATTCTAGTCCATACTAATATTATGAATGCGAAAGTAACTATGTCTGTCTATCTGTTTGTCTGTCTGACTTTCACGTCAAAACTACTGAACGTATTTAATCGAAATTTGGTACACAGATAGTATAGAGCCTGGGAAAGAACATAGACTTTTTATCCCGATATTCTCATGGGGACGGGTACCGCGTGAGGAAAACCACAGGTATCCACTAGTAATAAATAAGCCCCATTGCTCGGTACAGGCCTGCTCTCGTGAGAGTATTTGGGCATATAACTGTACAGTGGCGAATTTGGAATTTTTACGATTTTGAAAACTTACCAATTTAGAACATAAAAAATATTAGGGTTTTCCTAGTGTTTGAATAATCCCAAATAATTTAAAAAGATTTCACAGAAAATTATATAAAGAAACAAAACATATATAAAAATGGTTTGGTAGGCCCTTGGGTATTGCTTTCAGCAATTTTTAAAAATATCTAATTAATTTCCTGTCATACTTTTTACTGTAAAACAAAATAGCCTGTATAAAAACCTACCAGAAGTGGTGCCTGTGGTGCCAGCACGGAGCCGAACCTGCCAATGGTGCTGGCGGTGTTGGTGAGCGAGTTGCGCGACGTGGTGGGGAACACCTCCATGGCCACCACCATCATGGAGAACATACCGTAGCTGCTGCACATCTTGCCCAGCAGGTACAGCAGGACTGGCGCCCACCAGACAGCTGGAACATGATTTATCTATATAATGGAGGAGCTCAAGAGGCCTAATCAATCGCTTTGACTTTCAATGTCGTAAACAAAGAAACCATCGATCGCTATTGCAAGGTTCCCTATCTGTTTGCATAAAATTTTCAAGCATAATTATTAGCGCATAATTACAAATGGCATAACCATCTTAAGGCATAATTAACTATTCGCATAAAATTTTAGAAATAATTATCAATAAAAATGTCGATTCTGGCGCTTTGCCGGCCGCTACCGCGGCACGCTCGCTTTGCACGCTTGGCGCGCGCGTTGGGGGCACAGTTCTGCCGAACACTTCTCCTCGCTTGGCTCCTCGTTGTACCGAATCCACTTTACCTACATAATGCCGTAAACCATTACGCGGAATAATATTATGGATAATTACATAAGCCTAAATAATAATTATGCGAAATAAATATTATGCCGAAGAAAATTATGCTTTAGTCAAATTATGCCAAACAACACTATGCCAAAAAAATGATCCCCTATTGCATCAGTTTTTAACGACCGATCGGCATTGGATCTATGCAGCGTGGTGGTGTTATGGCCGGTACTCTTCATGTATTTCTTTATGTAGGAAGGTCTGTGGCCAGTAGTGGAACGTAAAGAGGCTGATCATGAACTCTATGCTTTTGTTTTTAAAAAATCTAGCTTGACAGGACGTTTAAAACTGCGAGGTAAGTCATATGAAGTTAATTGACATAGTAAAGCTTCTGAACCATTTGCAAGAGCCTTAGACGAGCTTAGTGAATTGTCTTCACTATTGGCCTTGTAAATGCCAAACCCATGCTATGCCTTGTATCTCAAACGCTTTCAGAACGTTCCAGTACCGTAGTTCCAGAAGGTATTGTCAAGCTCGACAGTGCCTAATAGCATAAAGTCAAACCCTGAATGGATCTTTCAGTTACCGACGAGACTACTTACGTTCCTACCTTTAAAGATATAAAGATTGGTGCATCAGTTGAAATATCGATATAAACACCTCTGTCTTCACTTTCAGAAATATGTGCGAAGTTGTTTTGAGTAAATGTAGCGAAGAAAATGTTACTATGAAAAGAAGTTATATACTTACATTTCGGAACAAAGCCGGACGCAATAAAGAAGAGTCCGCAGAAGATATAGGCGACGCATATAGGAGCCTTTCTCCCGAACTTAGTCAGGGTGATAGCTGTGATGATTCTCGTAGGGATGGAGACGAGGATCAAGCAAGAGTAGTTCAGGTACATGTTGCCGGCTATCCTGGTGGAGTTGATCACGGTGCCCGTGTACACGAACATGCAGCAGAAGAAGATTGCCGCAATCAGGAACACACGGAGAAGTATCTTCTTCGAGCGCAAGATCACCAGCACGTTTTGGTGCGACGGGGGCACGTCATTAAGTCCAGCCTGGAAACAATACATCCAACAATAATTGTATGATTAAATTTTTATTAGTTATCGATTAGGTAATTATTATAAAGAGATTAGGCCTTCGATGTTTTGGTTTACATATTGCTGGAATTGGAATCTACGGACGTCATCAGCTATCTACATTTATCGATCATTGTTATTAAACTTGTAATCTGATTTGCTATGCTAACCTATTAATACATCAATCACGACATTCACGACATGCCTCACTAATATTAACTTCTTCAAAAATTTTCTTGATTGTGCTCGGATCACGGTACTGTAATTTTAATGTCATCGTTATATTTAGTTTGCTAATGTTGGTTTTTAAGCGTTACCTGCTCAGCTTTTCTTGCTTCCTCCGAAATTGCAGTCAGCATTTCTTTAGCTTTCTTCGACAACGTTATTTTGTTGATTTTTGCTACTTTGTTCAAGACTCTCACAGCTTCGTCCTTCTTATTATGGGCTAGCAGCCATCTCACGCCTTCGTCTACCAAGAATATGTAGAAGACCACGACGAGTAGTGGTGCGTAAATAGCTCGCATCATGTGCCTCCAGTACGGCACCTTCCATGCTATGAGCCCGAAGAATGCTGTTCCGAAACTCGACAGTATATCTGCGATGCAGGAGAATACCACTCGACGTTTTTGACTGACCATTTCTAGAGCTGGAACAAGTTATTATTAATTTTAATCGTCACACATCGAAACACACGAGGAGAATGTTCAAAAGAAATGATGTATTTAACTGCTTTTGCTACTTGGAGGACATAAGAGAACTCATATGTTTGAAAGATGATGAAAGTACGGTTGTCTGAGACTACAGATCAATAACCGACAAGATCTACACACCACGTGGTTCCTATCTCAGTGAGACAATGCATGATTAAGAGTGTGAAAAATAACAGAAAGTAGTAAATGGAAAATAATTATTTTATGCCACCATTTCACAAAATAGCCAGATAATGGTGACTGATTTAACGTATTTGATTCAGCTCAAATGTTTTTCAAATACGAGTATTATGTACATTATTCGATCATTTTCAACGGAACAAATTGATTTGATGCGCTAAGAATACTTTTAAAACAGTAGAAATTTTAATTATACTGATAATGCATGTATGTAGTTATTGGTATGCAGGTGTGATAATGTGTTTTGTGTATTATTCTGTTATTTTTTCAATGTGATGGCAATCTAGCACACTAGTCAACTTTATCGTAATTGTGATACAACGTAGGTCCCACAAGGACCATATTGCCAAGTTGTGACGTACGAAGTACAGTCAGAGTAGTAATTCACGGTCCTTAAACTAGAACAATTGCTTGAATTACTAAAGTCAGGTACTTATGATAATTAGGCACCTATCTTGCGATGCCAACTTTAATTATCACAAAGAAATCAAAGATAACAATGAAATTGTTTTCGAAATATTTCTTTTATAATAGTGATACCGATCGATTGGTAATCTATAGATAATTATATTAAATGATATATTTTTAAATAATACCAGCATTTATTACTCTAATAACAAACTGATACAGAAATAATTGTTCGCGTGTGGCTTTGATAGTGTATTTAGGGTTACCTATTGAAATCCCTAAGTTCAAAATACTTAAGGTCAAGTGTCAAAATCCCTAAAATCAATCAGGTAGTTATTTGCAGGTACTACTTAAATTTGAGAGTTATTTATTGGTATTATTGAAATTCAAGATGTTTATAATCAAACATCTGCATTATACTAATATAAATGTCATATATTTTGTTTTTAAGTCTCATTAAAATAATACTACCAACCCATCTCTTCCCTTGGGTGTCGTAAAAGGCAACTAATATACTGCACAACCATCCAATAGCTAATAGCGGCGATGGGCTCACCACCTGTCACGCTGAGTGCAGTCACTCTGCAGACTGCTTTTACGGTGCCCTAGTCTCTGACTAACTGGGATAATAGCCGCGATAATATTGGGTCCTTACCTATGAAATTGGTGTTTTTTTTCTCTCTTAGTATTTTGTCTGTAACTATTAAGATTTAGAGTATTCCTAAAAAATAATTACCTCGGCTAAAAATAGACTATATTTTTGAGCTCTTTTGATTTGTTTTGATAATTTGTGTGATAATTGTGTTAAAATTGGACACGGAGACAACTCTTTTTAAGTGCCTCCCGAATACATCATTTTATTTGCATTCACTTAAAAACGATAAATAATTTTTATGAAGTGTGATATTACACATATTACTAAAGCTTGTCTAATGATAGATGCCAAATATTATTATCTTTGGATTTGTCGTTGTGAAGAAAACTGAAAAAAATTTAGTAAAAACACCAATTTCATAGGTAAGGACCTAATATGTATGTATGTGTAGGTAATTGGATAGGTGACTTAAAAATAGAGAGTAACTGATGAAGTTAAAGTAAACGAAGGTCTTCGTTAGGTGAGACGACGAGCAAAGCGAGGAGGAGTGTTAGGTAGAACTGCGGCACACAATTACATAGAAAACTTAAAACCCCCCAGAAAGAATTTGAGTTAATTTTCAAAGAATAAATTATATTACAAGAGTTAGGTGTAAACCGCCATTATTGATTAGAAAATTATGCTAAACGGTTTTATGTACATACTTCGTCCATTAGGTATTTTGATTTCAGGGATTTCAAATGTAGGAATTTAGAATTTAGGGATTTCAATCCTTAAATGTATTTAGGTAAGTAATTACAGCCACCTAAAGTCCACATAAAATTATAGGCCCGTTTCGACAGTTCACGTATGGTTTACGTCCATAAAGCTCTTTATTTTTTACCTTGGGAAATGTTCCACAGCAATTGGATTTTTTATGGACGGGTACCGCATATTAGAATATATGATCTTAGCCGTATGGTTACCTCGAGAACCCTTTTATTTTCTGGAATAAAAATACCTAAGATGTTGACCAGGGATATATGGTATCACCATGCAAAATTTTTCAGCCATTTCGGAGCCCATACAAACAGACAAACTGAGTAATAAAAAAATTTAAAAAAATCTTTTTTTTTGTATTTTCCCTCTTGTTACATCCCCCTGACTTGGTTTTAAGCATTTTTTTCTATGTACAGACATTCGTCCTCTACAGTTTTATTTTAAGTATCGATAATGTGCTTTATGACAATATCTATAACTAATCAAGGCTAATTTGAACGGGATAATTGTGAATATTTAATCGCAATAACATCAATCTCGATTCGAGTAACTAATTACGATATTATGTACAGTGATTAATCGAAGACTTACATCCAATTGCAGAAACTAACTTTAAAATTTAATGTCAACATTATCTCTAATGCTCCATTTAATTTATTTATTGAAGTGTCAAAAGGACACCTTAGCTTAGTTTTACGTTGCACAAAACGACATTAGCACCCTGTCAATGCTAAAGAGACATTAGCTAGAACTGTTTTGCGTGACAACCTTAACTTTAATGAACTTTAAAGTTTTAATGTCTCATTAACAAATGTCGTCCTTGAAAATCTTTGTGCAACTGAGTGTTAGATAACTTGTCAATATCTGCTTGTGATAACTGTGTTGATTGTAACAACTACAATCAACACAGTTATCACAAGCAGAATGATCCTGATGGCAATGTCACTCGGAATCCCTCAAAATAGTAGCCTCTGCGAAAATTACAAATTTGAGCTTTTGGGGTACAAACACTGGGACCCTGGGGACCATCTGCTCATAAGCTCTATAAAGAAATTTAAAACGGCTCATGACAAGAAGGCTGGTCTGTATTTTGCTCAAAGAATAAGCGTTGCTATTCAGAGAGGTAATTCAG
Organism: Parapoynx stratiotata; assembly: GCA_910589355.1. Taxonomy (NCBI): domain Eukaryota; kingdom Metazoa; phylum Arthropoda; class Insecta; order Lepidoptera; family Crambidae; genus Parapoynx; species Parapoynx stratiotata. The sequence continues at coordinate 426,559 of OU342468.1, read as the reverse complement.
CCAGTCTTCTTGGCACACTTCTAGTGATGGATGTGATTGCAGAGGATTTTTCGTGTAATATTTTTTTATTATTTAATTTTTTTATTTGATTTTGTACAATAACAGAAAACAGATTAACACATTAATATGGAACAAGAGGTAGCAATCATTTTAAATCTGGATCCTAATAACCATTGTACACAGCTTTGATAAAGTATTTAAATTAGCTTCTAAAATATTTTTGATTTTTCAAACGTATTGGATTATTATAAGCCCAAAACAACAATACAATCATTTGTATAAGCCGATTCTCAAGACGCAATCACTCAGCATGAGAGAATAATTAGGGTTAGGGGTTACTATTATAGTTAGGGTTTTTTTGTGTTAGCTGGAAGACACGATGCTTTTTATATTTTTTTAAGATTTGTATGTCTTCTAAGTAATAATTAAAATAAATAATTTGCAAAATGTTGAGTTGCAGGAGTCTTTGTATCATACAAGCACCAAAGATTATTGTCAATGTACCGAGTCCTTTTGCGGTAACTAATACATAATATACTCGCATAATATCCTCTACAACAAAGATATATGTTTACCATAAATGACGTAAATGCATGTACTTCGCGTGTCCAAAACCCCGACTAAACGTCGGGGTTGGCAGCTGCTAGCTAGCCTGCGCGCCCGAATGGCTGCAAAAACTAAATGGCTCGTTGTGGGATAATTTTTTTTTAATCAGTTTGAATCTCCCGTCTTGAGACGTTGAGACGCTTGTCTTCTATACAAATTGTTATACTTGCGTTATCTATGCAAATATATATCAATGGTCTACACTAATCTCTGTATGTTTTAATTTATTTGTATTATATTTTGTATTTTGTTTTTGTGTTGGGGTGCTTTTGCGGTCCTTTTGCCTAGTCTCTGACTAACCCTTAGGGAATAATAGTCGTGATTATAAGTATGTATGTATATTGCATCCTTGATTGGGTAGCCAGAGGTATGGACGAACATGTTAAGCACTGTGTCCAGTGCCAGGTCAGCGGTATAAATAACATCAGGTACACAAGGCGTGGGTATAGATAGACTACTTACACAAGACCATAGAGGCATTCCCGTATCCCAACGCTGTCTCCAGGAACTCGAGCACCAGCAGCATCCAGTAGTTGATGGAGAAGGACTTGAGGAGGCCCACTATCCCCACCACGAGAGGCGTCGCCACTATTATCACCTTTCTTCCATATCTGCAAAATTTCAAAAGAATAAGTGTCTGGAAGTGGCGACGCGGTTTGCACGCCCGGAGCCGATCGGCTGCCCGACCGCCGAATAGAATGTCATAAGAGCAGCCGATCGGCTAATCTACCTTTTTACACTAAGCGCGTTCGGATATTCCCAATAACAAAAGAAGTGAAACGTAAAATAAACCTTTTTGCAATGACTCAAAGCTCCATTTTGAACGTAGGTATTAAAAAAACGAGGCGAGGCATTATGTATAATAATGGGTTAAAGCACATTTAACCACGGCAGTGCTCCCGTAGTCAAGCATGCCCCCTCAGCTGTGGCTCAAATTGCTGTAAATAATTCATTGTGGCATAGTAACTCATCCCTTTAGTTTTGGTATTGAAAAAACCCCCTGCAATTTTTCTTTGCTTCGTAAGGCACGTTTAGATGTAATTCCCAGTTGTTATTGCAAGTGTTTCGACCTACTAATAAGCGGCCACCACCGCAGACCTGCAGCGAAATTTTTTCTTTTGTTCATAAACAAATGTTTAGTTTCATACAAGTTTGCAAGTGAGGTTTTGTATGTGTGTGGCGTTTTTACCATAAGCATTTTCGCTAACCTTCACGCCACGAGGTGGTTGATTGAACTCAACTTAATTCTTTTTTATAGCCCATTTATGGTGACGTTTATACGCTATTGAAATTGCAAAACTACCATTGCTATTATCGCGTAAAATTGTCAAATGATTATCAGTAAATGTCCGTCAAAGTCAAATTAAAGTTATCAAATTGAAATAAGTAGTTAAAAAAATACAATCAAATCAATTTCGCCACTTATTACGCAGGAACAAACAATTAAAGTAAAATGTGAAATAATATCTCTTTCTTTATAACTGTTACGTTAAGCTTTAGTAGTATGCATTTACTAGCTGTACTCATTGGCCCCGGACCACCGGTACCAATCTAAACTCTGCCCACTACTTATATATTTCAAAAAAGAGTCTCCTGGTAGTTTTGTCAGCGGATGGCGTAGTTTATCGCTTTCACGGAAATTTCTAAAATGCTTTTTTTACGTTCATAAGCATGTGCTAAGACGCATCTAGATTGAATAAACTATTTTGAATTTTGAATTTAGCACGAGCGAGTTGTTGGTGTTATGGCCCAATGAGCAGGGGAAGGCGGGCGTCATAAGTCCACCCCTCCACCTGCTGCATGTATTCCAACTGAGATTTCCCCCACTGGCGCTAACACCGACTTGTTTTCAACTACGTTGGAAGGCCTTGGGTAGGAGAAGGTGGGCGTCGTAAGTTCCTACTTCTACCTGGCCCGCGAGCGACCGCGTGCGTACGGCCTCTAACGCATGCTTTCCATCGGCTGGCATGTATGGGAATCACCCGAATATACCCTGGAATCCAAAAAATCTGGAACAAACCCTGACCTACCCCTTTATTCTAAACTGTCGGAAACTAAACGAATCACGGAATCTCTATACCTGTCACTTTTTATTGCGGCGAATTAGAGCGAGACGGGACGGGACTTTCTGTATCGAGTCCGTGAACCGACAGTTTAGAATTAGGGGGCTGGTGACTGACTAGGTCGGGAAGCCCGGGGAACGGCTCGGACAATTACTTCGGCAGACCCCGGTTCACCCCCGCGGAAGGGCAAAAAAGGTTGGGTAGCTGGGATTTAAAAAGGCTTGAAACTTTTCGCGGTTCCAGCTAATCCAGCGTCAATTCGCCCCTCTGCCACCAATTTCAATATTTTTCATGAATTTTATTCTATTTAAACTATGTGCGTAATATAAAACGAGTTGTCATGCATAATAACCGGCGAAGCGATTAAAATTTATCACAAGTCACCCTTATTAAACACTGCATGCCGACTCTAATGCTGTTCATTACAGTACTTTGAAAATACTTTACAAGTTTAAATTATCGCTATCTTGTTAGTATTAGTTACTAGGTATTTTTTCGTCTTCAGGCGACAAATGAGTCCGTAAAAAACGAGCCATAATAGAAACATCTATTGTTAGTGAACGCTAGTGATCGCGTTGACCGCCAATGGGTTAACCATTTCGTCGTATTTTGGAAATCTCTTACCGGTCAGATATAAATCCAGAGAGAAGGAAAGAGAAGACCAGCCCCATGTTGTGGACAGTGCCGATCATCGTCCTCTTCCACGGCTCGCAGCCCAGGTCAAACTGAAACAATACACAAAAACAATTCAGAAAATTATTATCGAAATTCTGCGTAACAATTTTTTTTTACAATATTAAAATTTTTCATGAGGCAATTAATTTACACACAAATTCAAGGAGCGGTCATAATAACTGGGTGAATCTGAAGGCAAGAGGTCCTATGATGGTAAATGGTGGATCCAATTGGACTGGAAGCGTTCAAAACGTAACATTCAGTGTCGGTGATAAGGTTGAAAATAGTCAAGAAAAACATTTAAGTTAAGTACTACGTACTTAACTTAAATTTTTACCAATATTTTTTAATTGGATTTTCTGCAAAAAGTCTAAATGAAAAAAATTGGGTCGTTAGGCATGTGTGACGAGTTGGTGACTTACCATGCTTGAAATAGGTAATAGAATAAATACATTTGTTGATACATATGACAGGTAATCTCTTAGCCTTCATCTCACCTGATGGTAAGTGACGATAAGGCCGAACGTGGAAGCGAGCTTACCTGAATCTCCAACAACTGAGGAACTGGCTATCTTACCTCTGATTGCTGGAACACAACAATGCTTATAACATTGTTATTATAGCGACAATTTTAGGTAAGACGGTGGTAGCTAGCCAGGCGGGCTTAGAAGCTCTACCACCAATACCAAGCAGAAAAACTTCTACCCCCACGGGGAATCGAACTCGGACCTCCCGATCGACGCCCGGTGGCGTGAACTACTAGACCAGAGAGGCGGTTAAGATATAGCGTAATGAAAACAGAAAATTTGCAACATTGCGTTCGCGTCCTGTTAATTTTCGATCGACTGTTTTACTCTCGCGGCGCCCGCCTTTTTTAAATATAAAGAGGTACGTAAACTCTTACAAAAAACTTCAATAATGAATTTGAAAAAATAACATGATTTTGGGTATAATTATTCAACCGAACACTAAAATTTCATTTCGTATGTTTCCAAAATCGGTAGTAGGTAATCTGCAAATAGTACTTACGCCACCTTTTCTGTGTTGCCAAGAGACAGTACTAGATGCTGTCACAAGATGGCGCTACTTGTCTCTTAACTTCATTAACAGATAATTTAGACTACCTCACAGTTAGTTAATTTCTATTTTTTTCGCTAGCCGCCATATTTTAGTATTCTATTGCAATTTAATACTTTTTTATCACTTCCGCGGCGAATTTTAATTACAATTAAAGTAATTATAAAAGTAATTATTATTCCGAACTGTTAAAAAATTAGCCTTTGTAAAGATAGTGTGATTGTAAGATCTAGCGTGAATTGCTGCATACGCCTGCGCAAATATCTAGTGAGAACAGAGGTGCACTTGGTAAGTACGCTGGGTGCAGTTACCCCTCCTTACTGACTGTTTGTTTGTATGTTTGCTGTAATAGACATGGTGCCCCACGTCATTGAATAAAATAAAATAATAATAATATGGGGGTGATGAGATTTTTAAATGAATTGTTTTTTTAATTATTTTGACGACCGCCGTGGTCGAGTGGTCTGAATGCCGGTGTCAAGGCGTCGCCATCTCGAGAGGTTCCGGGTTCGATCCCCGGTGGGGGCAAATGTTTGGGTGATGAATTTTAAAGCATTTGTGCTCCAGTCTTGGATGTTTATATATATTCAGGATATTTGTATGTATATCTATTAAATATATTTATCCATCATCTAGTGTCCGTAACACACGCAGCATTAGTTGCTTAAAACGGGGCTAGTTGATAGGTGTGAATGTTTGAAGATATTTATTTATTTATTTAATTATTATTTCCTGAGCATTGTACAATTTCCTAGTCTTAAGATTTCTTCTGTCCATGAACATTATAAAATTCTTTAGATGGTAGTTATTTCACAAGTCGGATATCAAGGGATACTACGTGACTTGTGAATGACATGACTCCATAATCGCTTCCAGGCGATGAGGTCACATGAGCGTCGCGTGGCCGATCATACACTCTGTGATTTCCCTTGGTTAGGCCAGTTCAGTCCGTTAACGGCCTATTTCAAATCTTTCACTCTAATTGTGTCTAGGTATGTGTCCATACTCAAGGTCTCTAACAAACTCGGTAGCATAAAGTCCGCACGCTTTGACTTTTCGATATTTAAGAACAAAGCTAATTTCACCATGGCCAGTCCTTGGATGACCAAAATTTTGTGGTCCCAAGCTCCTTCTCTGGAAGGCTCGAATGTCAATCTACATTGGGCCAGCGTGGTGGTGTTACGTCCTCGTGTGAGGTGCGTCCGGTCCGTCGCCGTCGGACCTCATTCATTTCTATAGAAAGTTGAAACTGTCCCAGCTCATGGTATGTCCGATGTAGTGGGCAGAGACCCTAATAGCAATAGCAACCCATTGCTTTACATACCACTACATTTATTTCTATCGAGCATAAGCTTGGAATAGTCATTGTGTCATTGCCTTCTATAAATTAGCGATAACATTATTTAAATACGTCACTTTCTCGAATGCCATTATCAGATAATACATATTATCACGACTATTATCCCCTAGGGGTTAGCCAGAGACTAGGCAAAAGCACCGCAAAAGCAGTCCACTATATACTGTAGTCCATAGTCCGCGCGACAGGTGGTGAGTCCGTCGCCGCTATAAGCTATCGGATTGTTGTGCAGTTCTTAGTCCATTAGTCGCATTTTACGACACCCAAGGGAAGAGGGTTTGTAGTGTTCTTTTAATGAGCCGCTACCACACGACATGAGAAAATACAATTAATACTAATATTTTATATTAGTACTTAATTAATACTTTATATTTCATTAAAACATAAACTTAAACGAAAAGGGATATCTTGCGTAAACTTAAATAAAATGGATAATACAATATTTTTCATTAAATTTTAATTTTTAGTACTTGGTGTTGCCTACTGAGAGCTACTGAGTACAGTAGGGCTACTGAGAGCACACGGAGAAAATATTGTATAATCCATTTTATTTAAGTTTACGCAAGATATCCTTTTTCGTTCAAGTTTATGTTTTTAATGAAATATAAATTAATTATAAAAAATATTTTATTTTATTTTAAGAATATTAAATTGACTTGATAGGATTTTAATTATAAAAAATATTTTATTTTATTTTAAGAATATTAAATTGACTTGATAGGATTTAATATTACAGTTTATTTCAGTTCGCTAGCGTCTTTATCTTCCGAGATATTCTAACTTTCTTAACCGACCCTTAACTTTTGTTCGCGAGTGTATTATAAATCTTAAGAGTTTGTTTGTTTGGTTGCCTATCTCAGGAACTACTGGTTCGATTTGAGAAATTCTTTTAGTATTAGATAGCCCATTTATTGAGGAGGGTTATTATATAACATCTCGCTCAGCAATACTATTTTACGGGACGAAGTCGCGAGTAAACGTTATTGATATAATTTGAAACTTTTAGGTTGATGCATAGGTAAAAAAATTAATGTTATTGACATAATTATTTTGCAGATAGGTATAGGGCAAGAAATATTCATAGCTGTGCTTAATTATTTTTAACTCAATGGGCAGAGATCGAACCGGCGACCACCTTCACGGGTAGTGCTATTTTCCGTCAAGATAGATCGGTACATATTATACGAGTACAAACAAAATCTAAAATCGATTGTTTTGGTTTCTGTGGGTCTGATAGCTCTTCTATAGCCTTAATAACTTTTTAAAATACGTATCAATAATTTACAAACATCCGTTTGATACATTTTTCCAATAAAAAAGCAAACATTAAATACTATGTATCTATAAATACCTAAACAGTTATTTTATCTCATAAAAGCGCTCGACTTATACATTTCAAATAAACAAGAAAAACAAAAAGGCAAATAAAAAGTTATATTCAACACAACGTTCTTTCAACCAAAGTTAATAATAACATTCATTGTTCTCTGCTGCCGGTGTCATTAACGTGTGAATGAATCATTCATTATAAGTGCATAAGTGACAATAGTCATAAAATGTATCCGTGCACAGCTGCGCGGTGGTGAACTTGCGCGGCCTTGAACCTGCACCCACCCGTGACAATGACCATTAGGGTCGATTCATACTAGAGTCAAAGCGCATCGAAGCGTCGATCTGATACTTAACAAAGAATTCACCCTTATTTGTACGACACTCACGCAACAATTGGCGTTAGTTGCGCTGCGATGTGTGCAATATAATGTAAGTTGCGCGTCTTATTTTTCTTACTCATACTATTATTATAAATGCGAAAGTAACTCTGTCTGTCTGTCTCGCTTTCACGTCAAAACTACTGGACCAATATAACCAAAATTTGCTACACAGATAGTCTAGAGCCTAAGAAAGGACATAGGCTACCTTTTATCCCTATATTCCCGTGGGAACGGGTGCCATGCGAGTAAATGTTAAAAAATTTTGTAACGCCTCCCAGAAAAATAAAGGACAAATTGACGACACTATGAACTTCGCATCTAATAGTAGAGTAGGAGTAAATTTTTAATTCCACCAATTGAGGCTTCTGATCCAATTTAAAACTATCTTTCAGTGTTTAATAGCTTATTTATTGAGGAAGGCTATAGGCTACATACCAACACACTATCTCAAAGTAACTATTCTACGCGGACAAAGTTGCGGGCAAAAGCTAGTTTGAAATTTACCCTTATTTCCCTAACTATTATGTTGTTAACTTACAGGTTGACGCCTCTGCCTATCTTTTCAAGGATATAGGTGTGATAAGTTTTGTTATTAGTGTTGGCGAGAGGAATAAAAAGACTAGTTAAAATTTGTGCTTTACTCTCGCAAGACTAATAAAACAATAGTAGGTAATAGAAAAACACGTCAAACGTATATAAAAAACAGATATTGTACAAAAACAAGTAATAGACAAATTATCAAAGTGTTTGGCGATCGCCCAGCGCGGTTGACCAGTCCGCAACAATTAGTGTATATTACGTAATACATAAAACCACTACTATTATCCCCCAAGAGTTAGTCAGAGACAGAGTGGCAGGTTGTATGTAAATGATATAAAATTTATTATGTTTTTAATAATTTCATTGCAAAAAGTCAAATTCCCTCCACTGTCATCTAAATTGACCGTGGTGGTACGTGGTCGTAGTCGGATGTCGAGTCACGTTATCCGCGACATTCACGTTAGAATTACTCCGTGAAATGTTAGTCGTGCTTCGCTTATGCTTTCCATAATATTGATACTAACGTCAGAAGCGTGGAGACGTTTTTAAATTTCATGGTATATTTTAGTCCTTGTTGGTAATTTATTTCGTTTTGAAAGATTAAAGATTAAATATTGAAGTGATATTTAAATTATTTTATTTGTATTGAAAGATAGGACTAGAAGCAAAGGCAGAATTCACATCTTTCGGAAGTTATCTTCTAAATTGAAAGAATAATTTAAAACATACATCTATGTTTATTTTAACTAAGTATAAAAAGAAAATATCAATCTAAATGCTATCCTACCAGACGTAGTAATAAGTGTACATTTCCTATATTATATTTGAATGTAAATACTGATTAAATTTAACAATGCTTCATTCAATTAAGAACAACCTCACGATAAAGTACCTACGATGTTTTTTCCAGTAATCTATTATTTAGAGAAATTGGTTCACGATGGCTGCTTCTTTGTTTACTTTTTTTTCAATAACTAAAAAACAAAGTACTACACTTTGTCGATTCATGCCGTTTGAATGTTAACTTTATATTGCGATATTTTTCCATTGAATTTGACGCCGCAATACCATTATAATATCAGTCTAGTTAATGTGTTATTGTTATAAAAAAATGACCGCCCATATAAAGTGATTTTACGACTTTGTATCATAATTACTTGTTAAAATAATCCAATTAAAAATATAATTTACGAACGAAAATAATTACAGTTCAATATGAACTGTAATTTTTTTTGGTTAACCTTGGCTTATCGTGTAATTATTTTATCAAATTCCGAATAATTGAAATTTGAAAATCGGTTTGCGAAAAAAAAATACTTAAGCACAATAAAAAATAAAATCTCTTTTTTTAAGTCAGAAAGAAATTACCTCAGCAACGACGCTGTTATAGTTCTCGTAGACAATACGCTCGCACGGCACCTTCTCACTCGCGAGGAAGCTGCTCGCTGCGCAGGAGTTCGCGAGAGAGCCGTTCGATGTGTAGTTGGAGGGCTGGTACGCCGGCCGGTGGCAGACCGTGTCATTGGTAAGCGCAAACGCAGACCATGACGCGTTGAAACTGGAGTCTAGTGATTCGCACTCTGGGACGTAGCATCTGTTGAGAATGGTGGTGATTAGTACTAAACAACCAAATGATTTTATTGGCAAACGCCAGAACGATGTTAAGATACATAGAGAAAATATGCCTAATGCCATCACTACTAACTTATAACCTGATACGTTTGTAGACACAATAGAAAATTAAACCAGGATTAGTGTCAGTCCAGGGGCTTTTCACAATGATGGCAGTCTTTTTGGCATAGAAGGCCGGTGTTTGACACTGGTTCTGATCCGGCTCGAAGGACCAACATGTGCGACAAGGCGTGTAAGGTGCTACTTGCACGTTCATGGCATTCTATGGCATGTAAGATGTTTCATCCTAAATGCGCTAAGTCAAAGGCCATCTTGAATCTTAATGGCAAAATTGACTACCGACCTGTGCGCCACCTCGGCGGCAGTGAAGACGTAGTTGTAGTTGCACATGGCGAGGAAGGCGTCGCGGAAGGCCAGCAGCAGCAGCAGCACCAGCTGGTACTTGCCGAAGCTGCCCAGCTCACCCAGGATGCCTTCGAGGTTGAACTGCCCCTCGCCCGCCGGTTCGGGCATCTGGGATCAAAACAATTACAAATTATTGTTTGTTTTCACACGGCGCGCCTGATGACAGCTTACCGTAGCCTAAAGAAAAGCAATGAGGCATTACACGTCACCCCTGGTAGTCTAAAAGAACGTGTTTAGCAATTCCAAAAAATAATTTGAGCTATTTTATATTTCTAATGGAAAACTCTTTGGTTAAAAGATTTTTTTTTTATGAAACATTGATTGAAGACGAAAAAACAATTTTATGTTTTGCAATATAATTCGTAACAGGAATTACTAAATGTTATCATTTGAAACTCCCAGTTCCCAATATAACGCTTTTTCATTGAGTATACCACAAGGTCTACAGTGCAAAGTTACAAAGAAGTATTATTTTAATATGGAGCTAATGACGAAGAAGGGTGGTATCGTACCAATTTCAATGCTAGTGGTACCTAGGGAATTATTTATGCATTGCGAGTGTGGAGACAGAAATGGAAGCGAGACTTCTTGCTCCCAACAAAAAAGAAGTAGGTATAGTAATTAAGCTGTAATCTTTTGTAATGTAGAGCTACTCAAGGCGAGAATTCCAGATTTTTTTGGTTCATAAAGGGGTACTTCAGGGATAGAGCCGTGATGTCATATTATTATATTATGAAAAAAAAAACAATATTCTATTCAACAACTGAAAAGCAACGATGCTTTGCATAACATTTTCCCATTTTATTTGCTGAACGGAAATAATTTCACCAAATAAAATGGAATGGGAATGGAATCCAATTACAGAAATCATTATTCACACAGTTCATCAATATTAATTGGGTCTTCCTTCCTTCATTAATATCCATTTTCACATTACCCTGGAGTAAGCAATATCTCTTCCTCATGTGACATATCACGGAAATCACTTTCCAAATACTAGTACCACTTGCAGACATTTCCTGACAAACGCTGCGTGGTAACTGAACGTAAAACGTTGATGTTTCATGTGCGGCACATAGAACATGCAGGCAGAGATGGCTGAGTTAGAAAAACCGATTCACTCGTACAGGAGGTCGCCGTCCGCGGCTCAATCACCTGCCTGTCCTCTGATTTACAAACTTAGGTAAACTTTATTGTATTGCATATAACATGACCCATGCTTGGTGCATAAAAAAGATCTCGGTCTTTTTTTATACAGAGACCTGAATATCAGGAGAAATGTAGGTATTATCGTTGCCTATACCTCTTCGGGCATATAGGCATTATGGTGTGTTAGGTATGTTACCTTACGTTAGGTATCTTCAAAACAATGTCGCATGTGAAAATGATGATGCATGCATCTCATGAAATAAATAACCATCTGTACAAAATACCCTAAAGAAAAAGAGTAAAATGACAAGTCATATGTTGGGTGGATTATATATCATCAAAGTATACCCAGATTTCACAATATTAATTAGATTTGTGACATTTAAACTGTGAAACTACACATCAGTACACAAGACCGACTATGACGCGACAAAACTAACAAACAATCACAAAAATGACACTGTAAGCATGAGCGCACTAGTTTACGACTCACCTATTATTACAGCCCATGCGTTAGTACACATCCACCTTAAACTTCATAATTTCCGGCAAACACAGATATAATGACACAAATGAAGATAAATAATTTACTTGCGAAAATTACAGGAGTATTCTCCATCGAATACACTGATACTATTGTTCGGGTCATTCACGCAACAGCGATAGACTGATGAATAGGCGAAAAAACTTAGAAATCGCGGAAGGAGCCCATGGCCTTCGCCGAAGACGAGGAGTAGGAAGCTGAGCGGTGTATGGGATGATACAAAATACAGAACAAAAACATACCATCACGCCTCATCTCCGAAGAGCAGCAGAGGTGTTTAACACCCACACTTCGTCTGATATGCAGCAGTTAACTACCCATCAGGTTGCGGCAGCCTACTGCTGACTGTCCAGTTTTTTAAACACTAATTTTTTTGAAATATTAATCTCAAAGCAAACTCTATTTTTAGGATGTAGCTATTTATTATTAACTGATTTCCTTCTACTTTAACTTTTTATAATACTGTATAGACAAAATCAAACTCTATTATTGTACCTTATTATAAACAATGGAAAATTGTCCATACAAGCAAAATACGGAAACCTAGTCATCGTACAGCCTTATCATTCTGCTGAAAAAACATTAATAATTATTTAAAAAATAATGACACAACCAAAGAGTAAACTATTCAGTATCGAGATCGTGTACAATAACTTCTTCTGCCATAATATTGTTATGTAACTGTGGTTTTACAATACAACTACTACTATTACTATTATTTTAACAGTCATAATATATTATGTTAAATAAATATAACAAGTTTCAATATAAAGTTCAAGGACGAGGTGATACTTTACAAGATGCCGCTTTTCACGCCATTTGAGCAAAGAGTTAAGTAAGTTGTTAAGGGTAAGTGTAAATCTTCGTTGTAAACTACTATTAGGTCCTTATCTATGAAATTGGTTTTTTGTATAGAGATTTTGGGGAATTCTGCATTTTCCATACTAAAATTTTTTCAGTTTTCTTCACAACGACAAATCCAAAGATAATAATATTTGGCATCTATCATGAGACAAGCTTTAGTAATATGTGTTATATCACACTTCATAATAATTATTTATCGTTTTTAAGTGAATGCAAAGAAAATGATGTATTCGGGAGGCACTTAAAAAGAGTTGTCTCCGTGTCCAATATAAACACAATTAAACTTACAACAAATTATCAAAACAAATCAAAAGAGCTCAAAAATATAGTCTATTTTTAGACGAGGTATTTATTTTTTAGGGATACTCTGAATCTTAATAGTTACAGACAAAATACTAAGAGAGAAAAAACACCAATTTCATAGGTAAGGACCTAATATATTTTATCAAAGCGGGCCACGCCCAAAAGGTCTACATGGCGGTGAACAAACTGAGGCTCCACGAATGCTCGGTATGCAAGAGGAGGTTCAATCAACTTCTTTAGTTGCGTTAAGAATGTCAATTTCTATATAAAACGTGAAGTGCCCCTAGAAGAAAATAGTTGAAATCATGAGTTTTTTACAATGAAAATGTTAAAACCACCTCTAGTTATTCTTTCAGTGAAACGAGATTTATGATATATTAGGTCCTTACCTTTGAAATTGGTGTTTTGTATGGAGATTTTGGGGATGTCCGCATTTTACATACTAACATTTTATCAGTTTTCTTCACAACGACAAATCCAGAGATAATAATATTTGGCATGTATCATTAGACAAGCTTTAGCAATATGTGTGTGAACACGCTTGATAAAAATTATTCATCGTTTTTATGTTAATGCAAATTGAATGATGTATTAAAAATAATTGTCTTTGTGTCTAATTTTAACACAATTAAACTTACAAAAAATTATCAAATTAAATAATACGAGCTCAAATATATGGTCTATTTTTAGAAGAGGCAATTATTTTATAAGAATGTTCTGAAACTTAATAGTTACGGACAAATTGCTAAGACAGAATAAAAACACCAATTTCATAGGTAAGGACCCAATATCTACTACATACCTACACAGTACACACATCACTCCTTAAGTAGGTAGGTAAAGGTTACAGGGTCTGTATTATGAGCTCTTAATTCCAGGTAGTTTACGTTTGCTGAACTGCCTGGCTCTTTTGTATTTAGACCGTAACATGTCGCAAACTAATTATTATTATTTAATAATTTATTGTACACAATAAAGAAAGAAATATAAAAAAAAAATGAGGAAAAAAAAATACAATTGGTAGGGCTTATATCTATAAGATATCTTAGCTTTGAATTATCTTTATTTCTGAACGTTATTGAAATTATTTGATAGCCAATAGCCTGGCAGAGAGAAATAACCTACCCAGAAACTAGTCAGCTAAAAGCATGTCATAATACCAAAAAAAAACCAGCCTTTTGCGCCGTAAACGGAACTGCCTGGAAACAGACTGGATTTTAACTTCATAATACGCACCCTGATCTCCACTTGCTACGATCCTGGACTAAAGATGACATGTGTGCTTTTGCTTTATTGCTAAATTCATACAAGTATGACCTTCAGTTTAAGATAGAATCGTTATGATTCGTTGTATGAAGAAGACTTCACAGACGACAGCTATAATATACATTAGTGTATATTAATATATATCACGATACGTTTCAATTCATCTCGTTACATCTTGCCATAGAAATTTTCAGGAGACCACACACGGCAGCTTTAATGTACATTTTACATGTTCTTATATGACGGATGCGAACATGAATGAAAACTCACTAACCAGGCAGGTATATAAGACATACTAGCTGTTGCCCACGGCTTTGTCCGCGGTTACTATGGTTTTTGAACTATCTCACGCAAACCCTATAAAAAGTAACTAAGGTTTTGACTGGGGATATGAGATCACCATGGCAAATTTCATTGCAATCGGTCCAGTCATTTCGGAGATTACAAACAATAAACAGACAAACAGACAAAGAAACAAAAAAAAATTTAAAAATCATGTTTTGGTATTTTCCCTCTTTTTACATCCCCTTGGTTTTATGCATTTTTTTTAATGTACAGACATTCGACCTCTACAGTTTTATTATATTTTATTGTATGTGATACTTAAGACAGGTGAAACCTTATACGAGTACCTATGAATTATAGGTGCCGTCTGTGAAGCCCTTAATTCTTAATTTACTAAGAAATACTTACTTTGGCGCTGAATTTTTCTTTTGAAACCATGATGCTAGGTATGCTTCAAGTTTATTCTTCGGTTGAGTGTGCGATATTTATCATTGCATCTGTAACAACCAAAATATATTTTTTGAAATATGAGAACCATCAAAGAAAGTCTTCTCTTCTTTATATATAGCCAATATTTAGATAAGTGTAGAATTGAACCCAGTGAGAGAATTATATAAACATGTAATCACGACTATTATTCCTAAGGGTTTGCAGAGACTAGGCAAAAGCACCGTAAAAGCAGGCCACTGCCATAGTCCGCACTGGTCCGCACCAAGCAGTGACTGCACTCAGCGTGACAGGTGGTGATCCCGTTGCCGCTATAAGCTATTGGATGGCTAATGGCTATTAGATGAGGGAATTAGAGAAAAAAAAATATGACAGATGTAGATTTTTTTTTGTTTATTCTCCCATGCTGGGAAGGCAAAGGGAGCAGAGCCCATACAGCCAAGTCTTCAGTATACATTTCTTCAGTAGTTTGCATTGAAATGCTAGTGTAATGCATTTCAATGCATCTTGGGAGAGTTTGGCGTCAAACGATCGATGGCAGACACTGTGGTGCTACTTGGATGAGGTTGATTACCACGATAAAAAACTCATCACTTTTCACACCACTTGATTTATTTCGATTATCCTCCACATTGCACATCATCACAGACACTTATTACACAAAACTACACTGTTTTTACGTAACAATATCCACTCCGTACAATATTACAATCATCGAAATAAAAATCACGTCCGCCATAGTTGAATGCCGCCAAAAACTCGACAGATGTAGATACGCAGGATCTTATATTATAAGCATTAGAGAGGGTAAGGGTTTTATCAAAGAGAGTGCTATTATATGTATAGCAAAAGTCAAACATAACATTATTTTAATTTTTTTAAATCTATTGGCAAATGGACCTTTTTCGTCCGTGTTTCCGTTCAATAAAAATTGGGGATTTTAAGGCAAAAATTAAGAAATACTATTGAATTTGCGAGTTCCAGAGTTAGACTACATCTAGAGAGAAGCGATATTCTAGTCAGACGCACTCAGATTATTATTTAAAAAATGGACGAAGAAGTTTATAATAGAATTTCTTATGCATGAATGCGGTACAGTTTATTTTCTCAGCGTCTAAGGAATTTTACAAGTTCATTCACTCATTAAGGACGCGCATTTTATTGTCATTAAAAATTAATAAATAATTCATCCTCATGCAGCCTATATACATCCCACTGCAGGCACAGGTCTTCCTCATGGAGAAGCAAACGAGAAGCCGAAACACCACCACGCTGGCCCAATGCGGGTTGGTGAGTAAACATTTGCAAATGCGACCGACGAAGCACTTAGGAGTTCAAGATCACAAAGTTTTGGTCACCCATCCACAGCCTGACCATTACAAAGGTAGCTTTATTATCGTATCGCAACCTACGCCACCAGGCTCCTCGACTTATTACATAAATACTCAATATGAAACAAAACACACAATTGAATAAATCTTTGCATATTGCCCGATAGAAAAATAATTTTGCGAGCAAATGTTAGACTCAATTTTCTTCTTCGACCAAATTTTAAAGAACAAAAACACTTAATAACATTATTACTACTATGCCACCCAACTCATCATCCACCTTGAAGATATCTATATGTAAAGTCATATTTGCTTAACATTTCATCACATAATGAAACATATTTGCGAGGATCAATAATTTGAATGTTTAAATAGGCTTCAAGCATATTGCCCCACGTATTTCCATTTGTTATAACTAAGTACTTAGGTACTTCGTATCAAATGAGTCACGTGCGATTTTGTAAATATTCCTTTTTACGGTATTAAGCGATATTCAGCATTGGCTCGAAATCAAAATATTTTTTCATTTGCAATTTCAATCTATAGCTTTTCTTTTTCCATAAAAATTTGATATTATTACTTAGTATTTTTCTTTACGGTGCGTACATGACGTAGCTGGTTCAGATGGTTATTGTGAAAAACGCAATTATTTTTCTCCTGTTTTTCGCCAGTAATGAACGTGTTAGTATATTTAGTAGTTAATGTGCATATTCATCTGTCATTCATAACATCAGTGCGTCTACCTGTTGAGCTAGTTGAGAGGCGTGAATGTCAGAAGCTATTTATTTATTAATGACGTTTGTAGTGTTGTTCGTTGATGACTACACAATACCTACAGTCTAAGTGCACTACTTCCACGCGTATACACACGTGCACATATGTTTACGCTTCCGCGTCAAACAGTTCGCAAACACACAATATAATTATGTATATAAATAGACAAAATTTTTGTTCTCGTCAGAAAATTTATACTGCATTCTATTTGAATAAAGAGGCTGTACAAATGTGTTTCAGAAAACAATATGCGTCTGTTCACCGTAGTATAATTTGAAGACGACATTGATGTATTGTTTGGTCTATTGTGTCCCACTCAAAACTATAGCGGAGTTTATTATAATGTGTATTATATTGATTGTGTTACACTGCCGATGCCTGGCAACAGTCCCATCGCTGGTACATTAAGCGAAATGACTGTGAATTCAGCCTACTGTCTTAGATGTAGACGTTATTATCCAGTAATGATCACAGCTATGCAGAGGTATTCCAGCTTCAGAGTTCGAAAGAAAGAAATAAACTTTATGAACATACACTATCGTATTTATATTGGTATCGTCGAGGACTTTCGTGGTCAACCTGGATAGCTTTCCATAAACTCTTCTTATGATTTTTTAAATATTGCTTCGTAAAAGCTTCTTCGTATCCTCAAAATCGATCACATCTATTTGGTTTCCATAAACGTTTATATAATAATTTCTTCTGGTTGACCATGATATTCCTTGATTAAAACAGTTTCGTCAAAAGAAAGTTGAAAATAAATTGAAAATTTAACTTCACGTTTGAAAAAGTGAGGTGTCTGGAGCTAACAGCCTATCATAAGAATATCAAAGTCTGGCTGTGTTTAACTATTTTATTGAAATTTATTTTGTTTTTAATTTTTTAAGTTGTTGCTGTATTCTAATTTAGTTTTTACATAAATCAATAATAGCGGACTTATTTATTTCCATTCATTTATAAGTTTCCGAAGTATACCAAAAACTGGGCAAAATGGAAGACTTAGCGAATGCGAACCCTGAAAATATGCTGGCAAAAAGCTGGGTTGGAAGGAGAACTATAAACATATAATAATGCGATCTCGATCGTGTCGTAGAAGTTTAAGGTGCATTAATAATAATAAACAAACTCCGAGTAATACTGGTTTTAAGAAGGCAGTAGCTACGCCTCATAAATTCTTCAATCGGCGGTTGTTGAGTAACCATTAAAAAATCACGTGATTAGAGGGCGCTGTTATCGTGGCCGAGTGTAGCATAATGCCGGTAATAACAATTAAAAATAATGAAACACAAGTCACCATTTTCCGCGTGGAACTTTATTCAACTGAAAATCCCTATGATTTAACATCATTACGGTAAGAAATCACTAACATTTACAAATAAGATCAAATATAGATGACAAAAAAATCATCTGAAATGAATTATTATTGTTAAACCGTCTCGGGGTGTTATCGTTTAAACATAAAATCCATACTAATATCGTAATGCGAAAGTAACTCTGTCTGTCTCGCTTTCACTTCAAAACTACTGAACCAATTTAACCGAAATTTAGTTCACTGATAATCTAGAGCCTGAGAAAGGACATAAGCTACCTTTTATCTCGATATTCCTATGGGATCGGGTGCCATGCGGGTCAATGTTAAAAATTTTAAATAACGCCTCCCAGAAAAATAAAGGACAAATTTACGCTACTATGAACTTTGCTTCTACTAGGAGTAGTAGTACATTTTTAATTTCACCAATTGAGGCTACTGTTCCAATTTGAAAAAATCGTCCATTGTTGAAAAATTATTGAGGAAGGACAATAGGCTACATACCATCACACTATCTCAAAGTAACAATTCTACGCGGACGAAGTCGCAAGCAAAAGCTAGAGTTTAAATAAACTTAACATAACACAACATATTTTATCATCACACCTCTTTCCCCGTAGGAGAAACATGTTTGATAAAGCCTCTTTAGAATAGAAAATATAAGCTGTCTCTTTTTCATTCAATAAACACAAACTATTTAAAATACTATACATTTACTTCTAAGTGAAACTAATTGTTCAGAAAACGTTAGATGAACCGTTATAATTATGTGAAAACAGTAAATTATCGAAATTAAACCATTCGCTTACGCGGTTGACAAAACAGTGTTTTATTTTCAGTTAGACACTAGCACTCTTTTTTCCTACAATAGTTTTAAAAATAGATCTTTATGGATCAATGAGGTTGTATTTTTCAACACTAATATAGGTTAAAAGAAACATAAAAAATTCTACATACTTTACCTTTTCATAAAATATATTTTTTTATGTACAAGTCCCATCACATTGGTAATTTTTTATTATTTAATCTGCTATTTTAGAATCACAATTAATAATAATTAATTAATAATGTTTTTATACTAATTATTTACGTATGTTTCTATATCTTAACTTAATAAAATACTTTATTGTTCAATAATATGCTGACGACTGTTTTAAACCATTATATTGAATTCTGCGGATGTGGGTAAACAAACTCTATACCATAACGTATTTTATTTATTAACGTGTTTTATCACCCAACTGAGTGTATATAATATAAAACTCCTTTTTAAAAATTATTTTTATTTTATTATTTTTAAAGCAAACAAATAAAATTGTAATAAAAACAACAAAACACTTATATCAATTTTTATTTGCAAAAAATTTAATTTACTTATTTTCTATCAGAATTTTTAATTCAAACATTTTTATTATTATATTTTTCTTACCCTAAAAATATCAAAAATGTACATACGTGTAGGAATAGATAAGGATTTTTTTCCTGTGAATTTTCAAAAAAAAAATTCAGGTCCAAAGAGGAGTAACGCAATTCGCTCACTATTTCCCGCGAGCTAACGACCGCGCACACTGAAACAATGCTAGTATACCCCGGCACTTTATACACCGTTATTGAGAACCACCTCACATCGATATATACGTAATTATTACATAATCTTCAGCTATTGTATGGCATACATCATTTTGTGGTGTTCAATCAAAAATTTAATGTTTATGTGTTACGTGGGTAGAGAAACGGATCTGCGATTGTCTCTGAACTGAAATGTTTCGTTTCAGGCACTTTATTTATTGAAAACTGATTTTTACGCGGTATTGTAATACTCTAGGGTTGCCGTTAATCGGCTGCGCTTTAAGCAACAATAGCACGGGTACGGTAAAACTTACAACAAGTAGCCGTATCAATCTCGGCCTGTAAGATTGATTTTGAATCAAACCAACAATATTTTCTGTACCCCTGTGTTAGTTTTCATTGTTTCGCTTGGGGTTCTGAATATTGCTGGCCTTTGTCCCTTAGAGATGTGACGATAATTAATATGTTAATAATGTTCAATGAGCTTTTCACTCGGTATTATCAAACAAATGCAAGTGTTAACACCAGTGTGCGGCGTGATGATTGTTATGCTATAATCAAACAAAATTTTACAGTTATATGAATTCATTTACTAGGTAAGTTTTGCATGAATATTTCTTGTCTTGTATTAGGTACATTATCATGTAGTCACTGGAAAAGCAAAACTGCTAATAGGCCAAAATGCTACTTGTGGGAAATGAATTCATATTTTTTTTTGAGAAATAATTCATTGTTTGTTTTAAATTTGCTTATTATTTATTCTTATATCTGAAAATGAGCTATATATAAAATAATAAATAATTTTTTATCCAAATTTAGATTAAAATTAGAGAATAACAACAATATTTACAAGCGAAAAACATTTCGCTTTAGCAAAAACGGTTTTCGGCTTTCCATCAGTTTAGGGTAGACAAAAGAATGCTTACCTGAAACGGACGAATAAAAAAAACTGGAATTGCTAATAGTAAGTTACAACTCATACTAGATAACTCAATAATTACTAAACAGTAATTTATACCATATATGTCGCCAGCAAATATTGGCATCGACTAACCGACTAAAATTTTAAAATGTAGTGACTAGTGATACAAAAGCTCAAATAGGTGTTTAACTTCAGAAACAATAAGATACAACATTTGTAAAGGTAGAAAACAAGAAGCGTTTTAAATGGTAAGGATGCCAACAACATAAATATTTTAAGAACTTTATCTATATGTAAAATTGCTAATGTGGCAAATCATTGAAAATCATGTTCAACTTTGTGTATGTAAGGCTTACTACTTTGTGTACGAAAAGGCAAATTTTCTGTATTTTTCATTTAAATTATAGAGAAGCAAAGTAAAGTAATTAAACTTAACAAACGCTGGCAACAAATCCCACGTAACTACCATGTGGTAAAAATGCACTACTAAAGAGACATAGCTTAAAATGTCGATAGCTGCACACCACAGAAAATATCCATTAAATATCGACATCTTTCCAACACCAATCAACGCAGAAAAAATCGAATTCAAAAATTTTAATAACTCATTTTGGCCAAAATGGCGCTTTAGCAGTAACGCCTTTGCAGTGTCTCTAGACTTGTCCATCTTAAAATGTTTTTTTTTCCTTTTATTTTCCTTTTAATTTTTTCGCATTGTTTTCTACACTGGAAAAGCTACCCTACATTAAACGTCATTGTTTTATTAGTCTGAAATATTCTTTTTCTTTAAAATAATAAATTTAAACACTATAGTTAATTCAGCCTATTTACATGTTGTGATCAGACCTAAAATTATAAAAAAGCTTAAAAAAATGTGTAGTGGAAAAACTCAATTGTCTCCTTAGTACTTCATATTTAATATTTATGTGAAAAACTCCGTAAAGTAATACTTTTCACTATTCTATGTTTAATTGCCGTTAAAACAAAAAGTATTTTTTATGATACTACGACCGCCGTAAATTTTTAACTGCGTAAATTAAATCAATTAAACTCTTATTACATTGGTAAACATAATAATAGTTGTGTACGAGTAAAACGAGTAGTGGCCAGGGTGCTACGAGGGCCCACATTTGTATGTTGCTACGAGTGTCTACGGCTACAGTACGGTAACTGCATAACATTCGGCGGATAATATGGTGGATTCCTAAAAACACAACTTCAATTTAAAATAAGGATTATAAAAGAGCCAGCTACTAACACAAACTAAAATTCTCAATCGTGGACCGTGGATAGCTCGGTGGCGACGTGGTTACTACGCTTTGCCTTTCGATATCGAAACCTTCGCTATAGCCGTTATGGTTTGGCCGTGGATGGGTGACCAAAACTTTGTAATCTCGAGCGCCTCCGTGCTTCGGAAGGCATGACAACTCGTTGGTCCCGGTTCTATTGCAACCGTTTCTACCCACCAAAACGCATTGGGCCAGTGTGGTGGTGTTACGGCCCATACTTTTCATGTGTTTGTTTCCATGAGGAAACTAGTAGTCAAAATTATTGTCAACTATGATATATGCAAAGAAATAAATATCGTCCTTAGTGCTTACCTTATTCACATAAGTCTTAGTGAATCATATTTATGTGATATAGTTATAATAGTATCCTTTTCTCTTTATCACTACCTATCTAATTTATCACATTTTATGACAACAAATAAATTTTATGATGTATTGTTTTGCATATGAAAGTCCTATCAATATGATTGAAGATAGTATTGTGTTATTACGCGGTGGTTGACTATCTAGCAATAACCTTCTAGCAATACTCGTAGCATTTAAATATGATAAATAAAGATCTATCATATTTAAATGCTACGAGTATTGTAAACTTAAGTTACATATAAAATGTTACATTTAGCAAACCACTTTTCAACTTTTACTTTTCACCAATAAATTTTTTTTTTTTTATATAAAAAATGTATTAAGCTGTTTCTAGATACACTTTTAGTTCGTACTTTGTTATTCTATCTTTTTGTATCATACGTTTTTAAATAAATTAAATAGAGCCGCTTTTGTTTAAGTAGTGGCGACAAAGATTTTTTCACTCATTTAAGGAACATAATATTATTTACCATTCCAAAAACCACATTTTTTTGGACTTTTTCGTTTCCTTGCTACCTACCATTCCACTTCATCATCATTGTAATTTAGTGATAATTTAGTCTAGACACGCTCAAATGGGCATTATAGATCTACAAACTGTTCGGTCCTGCTCGGTCCACCTCGTGGAGGCCTACAGACATTGTGCCTCCTAGTAAATGGCACTTAAAAACCTTTCCGCCCCAACAACTGTAAGTTATGTGAGGAATGTCAAGTTAGGTGGCAGAGGAACTATGGCTTCTGTGAATTAGATCGGTGACCTTTGTTATCCTACGAATCTCCTCTATTGCCTTTTGAGTTTGAGGCTCGAGGCCCATTGTAAGTGGCCATGTCTTAGTACTGCAAGTCCTACCACTTCTGAAAACTTAATTCCTAATTGAACTATTTTTATTTCTTGTTGCCGCCTCAATGTAATCGCGCCCTAAAGACTGATTATCAATATTTTGGTAGTGGAAGGTACAATCTACTGCGATGTGACACGGCCGGCGCGGGAGTCGCCGCGTTTGTTTTGTAAACACGCATTGTTGCTCTGCGCGCCCCGGACTCTCTGGGCGATCTTTATCTCCACCATCGCTCTATTTCTTGGAAAAATTACACTATTATTTTGTCACGATTTACGCTATGAAAGCAGTCTTACATTTACTAGTATATCAGTGTAGTTCAGTTTTTGACGAGTTCTGTAAAAGCTCGTAGGTGATTGATCCGATGTCTAAAGAGCTCGGTGACAGGGTTTAGGGTTTAGTGTTCTTAATGACATCAAAGCAACATTAGCCATTGCTGGCCGCAAATGGGACACATTCAAACGCCTATATACATAGCTACCATCTTTAAAATGTCTTAAAATAATGTAATGAATTCTTAAAACGCTCGTCTATCTTACGTAAATAACAATTAACTGACTTTTAAGATATGCAATGTATCACAAATAAACTATATTATGATCCCAAAAGTAACGCTCATTACCGCCAGATTTTATTTTTTAATGTTAACTTAATCGTTACATCTCATTACTTTAAGATAGAATATAGTCCTGATGCAAAGGTAGCTGTGATAGTGAAAAATAGATAAATTTTCGTACGCGTAAGAAAAAGTCTACTAAGTACAACGCAGTTTTAGGTATTAATAAAAATTCGAACATTTTAGGTACACCTGTCACATAAATATTAAACATTGTGCTAAGTGTGATGCAAATTTCAGCTGACGTAAACCGCCTGCGATGGACAGGTGTTTTGATAGATGTTTGTCTAAAGAAGCCATAACAGCGAGACCGTTCATATCTCACGGGGAAGAAGTGTTATGATATGATATAATATAGTATGATACCTCTTTGTCCCCCAAGGAGGTACAATTCGCCAGATATGTTAAATTCCCATATAACTGTAGGCCAATTCTGCTATTTTATTTTGATCTGAAACGCATGAGGAACGCTAATGTTTGAACGTTATTGGTATTCTGCTAGCAATACGCAACCGTGCGTTTCGGTTGCCTTCGGTTTCAGTCGGTTCCATTCGGTTTGCTATTTTACATAAATCAAAAACCTAAATCCAAAGCTGACATTTCAATCATCAATGTTTATTCCGCTAAGCATTCTTTCTTAAGCCTTTGTGACGATTCGGGAACGCCCGGTTAAATTTACAGTAGAATTTGGGTGTAGGTGGTGAACCTATTGCCATGCACCGGACACAATGTGAGGCAAGCGAAATTCACAATCAACTGTTCTATTCAAACTCAGCGGTACAGAACCTCAGCGGTACAGGCAGTGGAATGAAAGCTGCGATTCCCGCGGCCTCTTGAACGAGTAGTGCCTCGTCTATCCTAACTCATAAAATCTGTTCATAGGATGCAAGTTATACCTAAAGACAGCGACGATTGGCATGTCAAGTCCCTTATTGCCACGTGGACTGGTTGGTGTGTCGGGTTACTAGGGCACGCCAGTTCGTTTCTGTCAGTGACCGCGTGTGTCCTGCAAACCATTACGCAATGTCAGATACACTTGCTAAGGTCGGTGTCAACGCTCAGCGAATCTTGAATGAACGGCTCATTAATGAGACACTCCCATAGACCATGAAATGGAGTTCTCATTGTCTTTTTTAATACATTATTATTTAAATGCGCAAGTGTTCGAGTGCTGTAGTAAACAGCTAGGAAACGTTTGTTTTAGCCTTTTTATATACGGAATAGTAATATTTGCATATTTTCGTCTAAAACTTGTATATGTAAAATACTTTACTTTTTATGAATATTAATTACAATGGGAATCTTGACTTCTGATACTTTCCGCTAGAGGCGCTTTTCGCGATTCTCATAGAAATTGACATTCTCAACGCAAGTAAAAAGTTTAGTTTCTACACGCTTTTATTTAACTCACACTGTTTGTATGTATGTTGTCTGCGTCAAAATTTGTAATCGATTTTTCGACCACTTTTACTAATCCAATCCACCTGAAAATTTACAGACATGTTTATACGCGATGACAATGCAATCTTTTAACAAAAACAAAAAAAAATGACCATATAACATGACTACATAATAACCTGACTATATAACAACTTGACTATACAAATAATAACTTGACTAACAATTGACAAAGTGCTCTCGGATCGCACTCTAAAAGGTAAGGTCCACCGATAGACGTGTGTTTAATCTTTTTGCAATTTAAACTATGGTCGAAAAATCGATATAAATATTTGACAAGACTAAAAAGTTGAAAATAAAAATACATAAAAAAGAAACTTTTAAGCTATTGCATAGCTTCTATCGCGGGCCTTGAGCGCGGGGAATCCAGAAATTCCGTAACGAAAAAACCTCACGCTCCCCACTCCGATGCGCAAGGAGGTGTGGCTTGAAGGCCGTGCATCGTCTAACGTCGTTTCAGTTCGGCAGTCTTCGACACGGCGTTGTGTGTGTGCTTTAACAGTGTAACTTTTCAATTCAAGTTACACTTTTTAAAAGTGTAAGTTGAATTAATATCAAAGAAAAAGAAATACTGCATGAATAAAATAAATAAATAAATAATAAGTTGACACAAAATGCTATGCAATAGCATTACCGCGGCAGTCCCCGAGTGCCACACGTCTTTTTTTTTAAAAAAGCACGCTTTTATTTATGCGTAGAAAGTGCACCAAAAAGTAGAAAATATTTTTTTTCTTTACACCAAAATGTGATCCAAAATTTTTATGACTAAAAATAAAAGCGTGGGGCGCTCATTATAATTCATCAATCATCATTCAATTCATCAAATGAATTATGATGAGCGCCCCACGTCAATCAATCAATCAATCATCATTCATTTCATCAAATGAAATGGGCCAAATCGTATGGCGCTTGGTCTATCAGCGGCCAGGAACAATTTAAATTTTTTTTTGTGTATTATCACCCTACAATCACCCTCAAGATGTTTTATATCTGTGGTGTAATTATTAATAGAAATAAATACATTTTTATTTTAGATATGTCAGTCTGTGATTCAGCGTATTATAACTAAGGTTTAGCCTTGAAAATAAGAAAATAAAATAAAATGACTTGCAGACTTCATTAAAAATACATTCACTACTATGACAAAACATCGCCAATAATAATAATGATAACGTCATCAGAACTCAATGCTATTATTGAACATTAAAACATTTAATGTACAATAATAGCACTGAGTTCTGATACCGGTAATATAATATCCTCGTCTTGATGTCTAGCCCATGCCAGATACCACACTACACACATAACGTGTGCACAGCAACCGATTGTGCGCCTTCCACTTATACAACTGCAATAATAATGAGCAATTGCTTCTCAATTTTGTCTTTCTCGGTTAATTACAATATAAGACAATTTAACCGCCTCTCTGGTCTAGTGGTTCGCACCGCCGGGTGTTGATCGGGAGGTCCGGGTTCGATTCCCCACGGGGACAGAAGTTGTTTTGCTTGGTTTGGTTGGTGGTAGGGCTTCTAAGCCCGCCTGGCTAGCTACCACCGGCTTACCTAAAATTGTCGCCATAATAACAATGTTTTAAGCATTGTTGTGTTCCGGCAATCAGAGGTAAGATAGCCAGTTCCTCAGTTATTGAGGATTGCAGGTGAACCTCGCTTCCATCTTCGGCCTTATCGTCACTTACCATCAGGTGAGATGAAGGTCAAGAGCTTACCTGTCATATGTAAAAAAAAAAGAATAATATATTCTGGACCACACATATCTAGATTGTATACGCACACGTAATAACCAAATGTCTTCTTCTTCAATAAAATCTCTGAGCTGACTTATTTGACGCTCCCGGTATACTTCAATATTGTTCAACTAAGTGTTCAGCGTATTAGCTGCAGGCCAACTTGATTTGGTATGTGCCAAGTGCAAACAGAATTAGGTCTTCTTCAGAAAAAACCGGGAAGACTTCAAAAATAGGTTGATCATTGCTGAGTCTTTCAAATGATGCCCTCTGTCTATTTATGTTATGACGGATAACATAGTCCGCTATGAGATTTGGTATTTCAATGCGATCATTAATTATATTCACAAACGACGATGCATAAATCTTGTATTGGTGTCTGAAATGCATTGATGAGTGCCGCTGCGTTTTGGAAGTCCTCGAACATGTGACTTAAGGCGTGATTAAAATATTCTTGCCTAAACAATTTAAAGTCTCGCTTGAAATTGCCATTTATAACTTCCACTACCCAGCGGCATAGAGTGACCAGCCTAGTTCTATTGGCCTGTTCAGTAGTAAGCTGGTCTGCACCGTGGTCTTTGGTTTCAGGCTTAAAGGCACTTCTAAATGAGCTGCAATGTTACGTTCTTAGTAAAAGTTAGTCCTTAGTAATAGTACTTTCATTTAATACCTATTTTGCTCATTCTCCTTTAACAATTTGTCAAGCGACGTCACTTATTTTGGCGTTTCCATTGACGCTATTGGTCTAGAATTTAACTATCGTGGTTACTATGAGTACGAATCAAAAACTCATCCTGATTCTAAGTTTGCATGACACAATGGAGACGTGAAGGTGGTGTGACAAAAAAGTACTAAAATGTATGAAATATTAATCTAGTGTTGATAATGATGTAATTAAACATAAACTAAACAATGAAACTGTCCATAAGATTGATTGCAATGAAACATAAGACAAAATAGTAGGTACTACAGTGAACAAAATATTGCCCATAAACGAACTATGAAAGTTATAAATTAATGAAAGTTTATGACAAATGGAAAACAAAATACTCATATTGACACATAAATTATCTACCTTATATATTAGGTCCTTACCTATGAAATTGATGTTTTGTATGGAGATTTTGGGGAATTTTGCATTTTCCATACTAAATTTTTTTCAGTTTTCTTCACAACGACAACTCCAAAGATAATAATATTTGGCATCTATCATTAGACAAGCTTTAGTAATATGTGTAATATCACACTTCATAAAAATTATTTATCGTTTTTAAGTGAATGCAAATAAAATGATGTATTTGGGAGGCACTTAAAAAGAGTTGTCTCCGTGTCCAATTTTAACACAATTAAACTTACAACAAATTATCAAAACAAATCAAAAGAGCTCAAAAATATAGTCTATTTTTAGACGAGGTAATTATTTTTTAGGAATACTCTGAATCTTAATAGTTACAGACAAAATACTAAGACAGAATAAAAACACCAATTTCATAGGTAAGGACAATATATAAAGGTTTCCATTAAATATAAAAATTCACAATTTTCAAATAGAGCTTTCGATTAGATAGGTACTAAAATTTTTAACCTTACGATTTAATTCGCTATAAAAAAATATTTAATATAAAAATTAACATAACAGTTGTCACGAGCACACGAATAGGAAGAAAGTGAGTTGACAATGCGAGGCACAGGACCCAGGACCTAGGCCCTCAACAAAAAATGGAAATATTTTAAGGAAATTATTGTAACCGATATAAAAAAGGCCTCTGGCAGCCTTAAAATAGTACACCAAAATATACAAGGTTTTTCTGGGGAAAAATCTTCGGAAAAATTTGAACAATTTATAATAGTATGTGTATATATTACACCTTTAGGAAGCTATCATATATTTGAGCCTGATATGGAAAACATTCTTTAAAATATTAGTAACAATAACAAGCAAATCGTTGTCTGTGAAGATTTGAATTTAAACAT
Organism: Parapoynx stratiotata; assembly: GCA_910589355.1. Lineage (NCBI taxonomy): Eukaryota > Metazoa > Arthropoda > Insecta > Lepidoptera > Crambidae > Parapoynx > Parapoynx stratiotata. The sequence continues at coordinate 397,443 of OU342468.1, read as the reverse complement.
TTTAATATCTAGTACTTATGCAAACAGATTTATTAAGTTATTTCGATCATTTAATCTTCATTATGTATTCTTTGAATCAACTAGGATTATCTCCACTCAGCTACTTGCTTAAATAACATACACTGAACAGCAAAGATAAAGGGTTACATAGAAAATCTTCAATATCTTCAAAAGTACTTGACCTAGCTTTCTGAATTAAAGACTAAATTAAACAACATTTAATGTCGCGTAAAATGATATATTAAAACAGTAACATTCATATGTGATAATTTTGTAAAAAAAATCAAATCATTTAATTCCCGTTAGTTTTAATTTTTACATGAAAATGTTATGAATTTGGTTTCTCTGGCTTGCAAATTTTATTCTTCTTTAGTCATCATTGGCTTAATCCCATAAACAAGTTAATGATGACTAAAGAAGAATAATGTTTGCAAGTCACGAACCATTGACAGTTTCAGTTTATTTTACGATTTAGGTACGAGTAGAAATATATTGCACAATTTATAATTTAACCAGTAAATATTACGTAATTGTAAGGTGAACAGCCTACTCGCCGGAAGTCACGCGTATAATCAGTGCACATAGTAATTTTAATATTCATTCATTTCAGAGATAAATAGTTTAATCTTACATCCAAAGTACTTGTTAAACACACTATTAAGTAAAAAAAAGCAAAAAAAAATATACAAATGAAATGAATGCCTGCCAAATTATCATGGCAACCAGAGTTGTTATTTGGCTACCATTTATTATTAGTTTTTTTGGTTCGAAAAGGTAGTTACACTGGCAAAGTGATATTCATCATGAAAAGTGTTCAGAATAGTACTTATGGCCGACTGTGAGTATACAATACATTTAACAATTCATGAGTTGGCAACTTCTTCATTAATAAACATTCCTCGGAACTAAAACAAGAAACAATTTTTTTTTGGTAAATGAATATAAATACATTCAGACATTTACACCTAGCCCCAATTAGCCCCATTTTAAGCAACTAATGCTGCTTGTGTTACGGATACTAGATGATGGATAAATATTTTTAATTAACATCCAAGACTGGAGATCAAATGCCGGTATTCTTCACATAAACATGTGCCCCCACCAGGGATCGAACCCAGAACCTCTCGACATGGCGACGCCTAGGGGCCGGTGCTGGCGTACAGACCACTCGACCACGGAGTTCGTCGGTAACTAGGAACCCAAACTGGTAAATTTTACCGCTTCTCTGGTCTAGTAGTTGAAACCACCGGGTGTTGATCAGGAGGTCCAGGGTTCGTTACCCCACAGGGGCAGGAGTTTTTCTGCCTGGTTTGGTTGGTGATAGGGCTTTTAAGCCCGCCTGGCTAGTTACCACCGTCTTACCTAAATTTGTCGCCATAATAACAATGTTATAAAACATTGTTGAGTTATGGCAATTAGAGGTAGGATAGCCAGTTCCTCAGTTGAGAAATACAGGTGAAGTTCGCTTCCTTCGGTCTTATCGTCACTAAGCATCAGGTGAGATGAAGGCCAAGGGCTTGCCTGTGAAATGTCAAAAAAAAATTCAATGAATATTACGCTAACTGGAACATTATGCTAATTGAAAGTTGGTATGTTGAAAAGTGTCATTATGAAAAGTAGACCAAACACAGTACAGTTCGTAACAGTGAGGTTGGTAAGAAGTCATTTTATGGTTCTTACCATAACCACAGGAGATGCCATCGAGCATATAAGTAATATTATGATTCGCATAATAACTTTGAAATCAAGGCGTATATGACATCGAACGTCAACTTATAACGTCAAAATAGGCAGCGGTAGCCGAGTTGGGACGGACGAGGCAGTACTCCTTCGAGAGGCCGCGGGGAACGCGGGTTCGATATCACCGCCTGTACCACTGAGTTTGGATAAAACTTATGTACAGTTCATTGTGAATATGGCTTGCCTCAGATTGTGCCCGGTGCATGGCAACAGGCTCGCCACCTGTTACATGGGGACCTGACATATCTGGCGAGATGTGGGTGTTTAACACCTCTACCTACCCCTTCGGGCGTAGGCGTGATGATATGTTATGTTATGAACGTCAACTTGATGTGTACCGATATAAATGTCTCTGTGTAGGTATATACCTGTGTGCATAAAGTTTGTCGTGTGCGTGCGTGGCGACGTGTCAATTTTATTTGTGTGCGTGCTTCCTCCCTCCCCGCTAGAATTTGCAGATTTTTTGTCATAGAAATAACAGCATATGACAACTCCTATCCAAACAAAAAAAAGGCTAAATGCTCTAAGGTTAAGATGATAAATAATTCTTCGGCCAAATAAAATTCTGTTATACGTTGGTTGGCAAATGAATCCCTGGCAAACAATTTTCGGTGAAAAAGCTGAGATCCAAAGCATCGATTTGACAATTTATTTCATTTATTTTTAAAGATTGTCCTCTTTTCTCTTTAGGATAGTCTAAATCGTTCCAAATGTTCTTTTTAAGAGAGATTTGTTTTCCTCCGGATGATCGTATTTCATATTTAAAAATATATATTTAATAGCAAACATAAAAAAAAACAGAGTGTATTTCAAAATTATTCTTACCGCGCTAACTCTCGTTTACTTTAGGTAAGGCAGCGATGGCCAAGCAAGAAAAGTCAGGGATAGCCGAGTCGAAAACGGTACTTTTACGTAAAAAATCGCCGGTTCAATCCATGCCTATACAAATGAGATTTAAAGAATCAAAAAAATTATAAACCTAGCCTTATATTGCGCAAAATACATTGCAGTAGTCTTGCTCTCTTTACATATAGACCTAAATAAATCATAAAACTTCGTCTTTCCTCTGATATTAGTGTGGCCCAATGCGGGCTGGTGGGTAGAAACGGTTGCAATAGCAACCGGGACCAACGCATGCCTTCCAAAGCACGGAGGAATCCGAGATCACATGGTTTTGGTCACCCATCCAAGGCCTTACCATGACGAAGGTGGCTTTCCTTTCGATACTGAAAGCCAAAGCGTACTAACCACTACGCCACCAAGCTGCTCTTTTAAATCAAGAGCATATTAAAGCTTCCAACATAAAGCAAGGCATAACGGATAGTTAGGACTAAATCATTGGGCAAGCGTGGTGGTGGAAAAATAGCCGTCCACGGCTTATCGCACTTTCCGAGGCACTGACGAACATGAGATCACAAGTTTTGGTCACCATCTTTAAGACTTTTAATTCCAATAAATTCATTCATGTACCGATATCAAAACGTCGAGTTTTGAAAGAAACATCAAGTAAGGTGGCGGAATGCGTGACCAAATGATTGTCAAACACCGCCGCAGACACGGCCAGAGCCGCTGTATTATCCGTCACATTAATGACACGCGGTCTTTGTCCCAAACAAAGGCAGTATACCTTCACGGTTGGTATCGGAGTGCGTCAGTGATAGGTACGTGATGGGGGCTGGTTATGTGTCACCTGAAACTATTTTTTACGTTTTATTTAATTTTTCTCGTATTGAGGAATTTGATAAACAACATTACTTAACATCACGCATGAGAGAGCCAGATGTTTAGAATTTAATATTTTCTTTTTACATATGACAGGGAAGCTGTTGGTTGAAGGTAGAAGAGAAGCGAGTTTTACCTGTAATCCTCAAAAATTGAGGAGCTATTTTACTTATTGCCAGAACACAACAATGTTTAAAACATCGTTATCTTGGTGACAGATTTAGGTATAGCGGGGGTAGCTAGCGAGGAAGGCATAAAAGTCCTACCACCGATCAAAATCGAACAGAAAAACTTTTTTTTGAAATTATGAATCTAGAGCAGAGGTTCCTCAGAGAGACTTATTTTTCTCATTAACCACTTTTAAAAATTTATCTGGTTACGGTGGACCCCCTCCAACTTCATTTCTACCATATTCCCAAAACTCGATAAAAATGTGAAGACAACAAGGCTCCCGTCGAGTCTCCCGTGGACCCCTAGGGATCCACCTAAACCACTTTGGGAACTAATGATCTATAGTAACGTCATAGAAATTTTGAAATAATAACCGCAAGTGGAATCGGCAAGTGGAAAATATAGTATATATGATTTTAGCTTAACGATAACTATCAAACTGTCTGCGGGCCCAGGACTCGAATTAAAAACCCTTTCATAACAATAAGGGTCTCCGCTGGTCGGTATGAATTATAAATCACCAACATAAACCAATTATTATAGTCGTATTTAGGCCAAATTCACAATAAGCTTGAGACAATAAGCAACTAAACACAGTTATGTCCTAGAAAGGCATCCACCTGGTATTCGGTTCGTCACACCGCCAGAATACCGGAAGACTAACAAACAGCCCCTTCCTAGTCAATGACTACTGTTTCAAAATATACAATCATTCATGAGTTTGCTTCATTTTGCTATACGTCCGTTTTGTTGGTTAACTTAATAGTGTTGTCTGCATATCGATAAACACGGATCATTGGATATAAAACATCGATGTGTAACCCAAATATTTTTCATACGAATTCTAAATAATAACTCTTTACGTTCAATCATTATGGTTTCAAATTAAAAACTTGGTGTTTTAAATTTTCCGTCCTTCTTCTATTATTCCTCCTTTACCCTTTTTGCCAGTGCATGTAGTGGGATAATATTAGTATGTGTCACCGTTTATGAACTCTGGATAACAACCGAATTAGGTCTCGAGTTCTTCCGGGCGGTACGTTAAGACATTGGCTCTGGTTGCTACATTAGACACGCTCAGGCCGTGGGTAGCACGACCCGAGAGAGCAAGAGAGAAAATAAAAGAATTGGGTAGATTATACACAATTTATTTGTCTCAGGGGGGTAAGTTCACAGTTTCTCGCTCGGTAATTCTCAAGTGAAGAAAAGGGACTTAGCTTGAAGGAGCTAAGGGGCGAAGCAGCAGGAACCGGTCACGCCGACTACAGGCGTGGTTGGCGTGGGTTCAGCTTCGGCTGGTAGAAGGCCGACGCTCAGGCACGGAGCAGCAGGGTAGGCGGCAGCCCGTGGATAGGATCTGGTACTGCAGCCCGTGTTTCTCTGGTTTAAGAAACCCAACCATGGAGTGGGTCGTATTTTAGGCTGTTGATAATGATAAAAAGCGAATAATACTTGCTATTGCAAGATCATTTGGTGAAAGAATTCTACACGCATTTCTCTTTAAACGTCCAAGTAATCTTAAAAACTTTATCAACAACGTGTTTGTGTTTGTCAACACTACAAGTAGGCACATCTGTGAAACAATCAGACTCACGTCAACGGTAAGACGTCATTCAGTATGTGGTCGGAGACAACAAATGCCTAGTGATCTCGATAAGTTTACAATGAGTCATTGAACTAACGTTTGTTTTATACAATTTGGAAGCTAATTCGCGAAAACTAAGCCTTTGAATTTTAATATTATTATATTATACCTATTTCTGGCGAACACACAAACGCTATGCTGACTCATCCTAGTATATTTTATAATAGGACGAAATACTCTGGTATTACAGCTGTATTTACAAAGTGCAAAGTTTGGCACAGACCTTCGTGTTGGAATCAAAATAGTTCCTGTTAAGTTGTAATAGACGTCTATGGTGTATGGAAAAAGAATATTGCTTTGTCGGTTTTGATGTCTGTCATGGTTACATAGAAAAGGGAAAAATGTATTTACTTCCACTTATTAATTAATAAATAGTTACCTAAGATTTGGTGCTGTATTACTCCAACAAAGGTTATGGGCTAATTATGGAGATACGCCAAATATTGTAAAGGTAAGAAAATTTTATAAATCGAGAAAAATGACGTCAAATAATATTCAAATATTTCCACAATTACGTGCCGAAAATTTTATAACATGGAAATATAGAGTAAAAGCGATCTTAGAAGAAAAACAATTAGAAGAAATTTTGAATAAAAATGAGATAGAAATAAAAAATGACCAAACACTTAAAGCGCAAGATGCTAAGGCAAAATCGATTATAATTCAGTGCATATCTGATAAGCATATACATATTATACAGGATGCTCCAACTTCAAAAATTATGTTACAAAATTTAGAAAACGTTTTTCAACGTAAAAGCATAGTGAGTAAATTAACATTAAAAAAGAAGTTATTAACATTAAAATTGAATAGTACCGACAAATTAGAGGACCATTTTCAAAAATTCGATCAAATAGTTTCAGAATTAGAATTTATTGATAAAAAATTAGATGACAGTGACAAAATATGCCATTTGCTTTTAACATTGAATGAAGATTATGACAATGTAGTGACTGCAATTGAAACCATGAACTCGGATATGACAATAGAATTTATAAAAAGTAGATTATTAGACGAAGAGTTGAAAATAAAGGATAAAAATAATACTACCATATTTAAAGCTTCTACGAGTCAAAACTACGATACATCTTATTACAGAAGACCTTACAATAACTATAGAGGCAGATATAATAGAAGTAGACGAGGGTATAGTAATAATAGAATACCTAATAACTACACAAATAAAGAAAAAACATCATATATTGCAATGACAGCAAATTCTATTAATCATGAGTCAATTATGAACAATGACTATTTCATATTAGATTCTGGTGCTACAATGCATATGGTCAAGCCCGAACTAGAAAAATTTATGTCTAATATAACAATGTTAAGTCAACCAATTACCATAAATATTGCAAACGGTGAAAAATTACATGCACACAAAAAAGGAACAATTATAGGAAATTCAAAAGGAAAAACTATAGACTTTGAAGTTATTATTGTCGAAAACTTAAAACATAACTTACTATCAGTTGATTTGATAACAAAAAAGGGACATATCATAATATTTAAAGAGCAACATGTAATAATTAAAGGTAGAAATTTTTATATGACTGGAGAAAAGATAAGGAATTTACATATTATACGATTTAATTTTGAGAACCACGATAATGCAATGATTGCAAATGATCATACAAATGATTTGTGGCATAGGCGACTTGGACATTTAAATATAAAAGGCCTAAGAATTTTGAATTTACCATATTCTGATAAGAAATGTGAAAGTTGCATTCAAGGAAAGGCAACGAGAAGATCTTTTATACCTGTAAGAAGGCAGAGTAAAGAAATTGGTGAATTAATCCATTCTGATCTTTGTGGACCTATTACTCCAACTGCTTTGAATGGGGAAGTGTATTACCAAGTCTTGATTGATGACTACTCTCATTACACAGTTGTAAGATGTCTAAAAAATAAAAACGAAGCCGAACGAAATATTATAAATTTCATTAAACATATAAAAACACAATTTAACTTAAAAACTAAAAATATTAGAGTAGACAACGGTGGCGAATTTACATCAAAACAATTTAAAAGTTTTTGCGAAAGTAAAGGAATTAATTTACAGTATACAACTCCCTATACGCCACAACAAAACGGTACATCTGAGAGAATGAACCGCACCTTATTGGAGAGAAGTAGAGTAAAATTATTGGAATCAAATCTTCCAAAAGAACTTTGGGTTGAAGCTGTTCAGTGTTCAGCTTATGAACTTAATAGAAGTCCGACTAAAGTACTATATGGCAAGACACCATCTATGATTTGGCATGGCGATAATAATATTAAAAAGCTTAGAGTCTTTGGTTCGAAAGCTTGGTGTGTATCAATCCCGAAGCCAAATAAATTAGAGCCAAGAGCAAAACCATTCATAATGGTAGGATATTGTGGCTCAGGTTACAAATTATGGGATCCAGTTAATAATAAAATTATAGTATCCACTGATGTGATTTTTGATGAGAATAATTGTAAATATAGAAATGATGAAGAAATAAATAATAGTGAGAATGAAGGTCATAAATACATACTTAATGAAGAAAATGAAATAAACGAGGAAGATGTTGAACCTAGTACTTCGAATAGTGAAAGAGTTACAAGGTCAGGGCGAGCAATTAAAACGCCTAATTATTTAAATGACTATGAAGTTTATACAGCTTACTGTTTATTAACTGCAGATGATAATGAAAATCCAAAAACATATAAACAAGCGATTAAAAGTAATGAATGAAAAGTTGCAATAGATAAAGAAATTAAAAGTTTAGAAAAATTAGAAACTTGGAAAGAAGCAGATTTACCAGAAGGAAAGAAAGCGATAGAAACTAGATGGGTTTTTACAACAAAAGAGAACGGTTTGAAGAAAGCGCGTTTAGTTGCGAGAGGTTTTCAGGTACAGGAGGAGACATACTTTCAAAATAATTACTCACCTGTAGCAAGATTAGCGACAATTAGAATGTTTTTGGCAATAGCGGTACAAAAAGGGTATAAAATACATCAGCTAGATATACCAACAGCTTTTTTGAATGGAATATTAGAAAATGAAGTTTATATAAAGAGACCTGAAGGAGTAGAACTGGGAAGGAATAAAGTCTTAAGATTGAAAAGAAGTCTTTATGGTTTGAAAGAAAGTCCAAAATGTTGGAATGAAAGATTTAATGATTATTTGTTACAGATTGGTTTGATTAGATCTGAATATGACTATTGTCTTTATAATGGAAAAGGTGTACATTTAGTTGTTTTTGTTGATGATATTTTACTGATGGGAAGAGAAGAAAATATAAATAATATTAAAAAGCTACTATATAATGAATTTAAAGCGAAGGATTTAGGTATTATTAGTAAATTTTTAGGAATGGATATTACTTATAATGAAAATAATATAGAAATTAAACAAAGATGTCAAATAGAAAAAATATTAAATAAATTCAATATGAATGAGTGCAATGGAGCTAAAACACCTATGGAGAAAGGATTACAGATTGAGGCTAGCGATGAAATTGTAAATGCTCCTTACCGAGAATTAATCGGAAGCTTAATGTACTTAGCAACAGTTTCGAGACCAGATATAAGTTTTTCTGTATCACATTTGTCACAGTATTTAGAGAAGCCAAGTGAAGAATGTTGGAAACATGCAAAAAGAGTACTGAGATATTTAAAAGAGACGAAAGATATTGGTTTATGTTACAGAAGAGATGAAACGGAAGTAAGTAATAATCTTGAAGTATATTCTGACGCAGATTGGGCAGGTGATAAGACTGATCGGAAAAGCGTAAGTGGTTGTGTAGTTTTGTATAATAAGAACATAATTGCTTGGTATTCGCGTAAGCAAAATTGTGTAGCACTTTCTACCGCCGAAGCGGAATATATTGCCGCAGCTATGGCAGCTTGTGAAGCAATTAATATGAAAGGTATAGCTTATGATTTTGGAATAAATTTAACACCTAAATTGTTAATTGATAACAGAGGGGCAATTTGTATTTCTAAAAGCAATGAAAATAGTCGTAGAACGAAACATATAGATATTCGATACCATTATATAAAAGAATTAATTAAAAATAAAGAAATTAGTGTAGAATATGTTAGTGGGAATGATAATTTGGCAGATATTTTTACAAAACCATTATGTGTTGAGAAGTTTATTAATTTTAGAAATAATATGATAGGATTTTAGTAACGATTTTATTTAAGGAATACTATGATTTTTAGTTGAACATTAATGTATCTAGTAAGGAGGAGTGTTATGTTGTGTTATGTTTTTCATTAATTTATGTGAAACGATTTCTTATGTTAACACATTTAAAATCGAGGAGGAGTGTTGGAATCAAAATAGTTCCTGTTAAGTTGTAATAGACGTCTATGGTGTATGGAAAAAGAATATTGCTTTGTCGGTTTTGATGTCTGTCATGGTTACATAGAAAAGGGAAAAATGTATTTACTTCTACTTATTAATTAATAAATAGTTACCTAAGATTTGGTGCTGTATTACTCCAACACTTCGAACATGGAACACACATTAAGGATTGTGGGCCGTAACACCACACTGCACCGGCGTAAGGTGGTGGTGCTGTTGTTGCAATAAGAACATGGAGTTGTAATTTTTGCAATACCAACTGACAAAGCTTTGGTAAATCAAAGAAAAAAATGTTATCTTCATATCATCAAACTTACACGTAATATTAGGTCCTTACATATGAAATTGGCGTTTTGTATGGAGATTTTGGGGAACTCTGCATTTTCCATACTAACATTTTTTCATTTTTTCATAATAATATTTGGCATGTATCATTAGACAAGCTAAAGCTATATGTGTGATATCACACTTCTTTAAAGATTTTTTTTTAATTGTTAATGCATAATTTGTATGTATTCGGAAGGCACTGAAAAGGAGTTGTCTCCGTGTCCAATTTTAACACAATAAAACTTACAACGAATTATCAAAATAAATCAAAGAGTTCGAAAATATGGTCTATTTTTAGAGGAGGTCATTATTTTTTAAGAATACTCTGAAACTTAATTGTTACGAACAAAATACTAAGAGAGATGAAAAACACCAATTTCATAGGTAAGGACCCAAAAGTAGATAGCAAGCGCTAATGTAATGGGTAATTTATACTTGTCTACAGTAAACTATTCCATTATTTTAAATTGCTCATTGATCATGATTTAAAAACATTGCAAGGTGCATCTAATCTTATTAGAAACGTTTGGTATCCAAATTCAATTTTTTTCTTTTCCAATAACGTCATGTTTAATAGTAATGTCATATTGATTTATGGAGGCGAAAAAGTATACTGGTAGAAGGTAGTAGTCAAACTAAAAGCTACTCAAACAATTTTCTACTTCGAGATCAAAATCATTCAGCCATACGACAAAAATTTTCGTCGTTACTTGATGGTCTATTTGTAAGATTGCCTATAAAATGTTAACAGTGCTAACCGTAGCCTATGAATTAAAGATATTTTTTATTTTGATTTGATTTTGACTAGGCATTTAGCCGAGACAGGTAAGGATTTTCAAAGCCCACATCCTGCGGCTTACCGTGACCTTTGACCTTTTCCGGTATATCGGTACACCTTGGGGACGTAGGTACCTAACCCACTAAAGTGGCGCTTCCCTAAACATGGGCGCCACTTATAAACCTTTGCACCCCAACGGCCGTCAGTTTTTACTAGCAATGTACCCTGTTTACAATATCCAATGTACCCTACACACCAAAATAGCTTTAAGGTTATTTTGGTTTGTTTAAAACTGGTCCACACTTAGTGAAAAAAATAAATACAACAAATGTAATGAAGACAACATTAAAATTTATTGTATTTATTTTTTTGCATGGTGCATGGTGGCACGCATGCTCTGGATAAGCGGCTGTCGGTGATAAATTGAAAAGGTGCATGTTAAAATAGCTATGTCCTGTTATGGCTCTTGTTTCCTAGTCGTATGCGGGCATTACTTTGCTGTGAGAGTCTATTCGTGGTAGCCTGCCTGCATTCGCCCAACTTGTTTCAGTAGTTCTCATGAAGGTTTTGAGTATTTCTCAATACTATACCTTTGAACCAGCTTTTAGGGAGAGGAATAACAGGCTCCGTTCCACCAGATCCTGACTTGCACCTCTCCTTGCAAGTTCGTCAGCAGCATCATTCCCCGGCGAGCCTCTGTGTCCCTTGATCCACTGTAGCGTGATCGTATTGTGTTCGCCTACATCGTTAGAAGTGTGGTGACACTCCACTAGTAGGCTTCATGTCAATGTTGGGTTTTGTAAACCCTCAAAGCTATTGACTAAACTAATACTAAATGCAGGTCCCCGTGCACAGGTCAAAGACTCCTTCGGTCTAGCTGCAAGCAAAAATCAACAAACACAGCATTCTATTCTCTCCGCATTTACAAGCGGCTATCAGTTTAATATTTGCTCTGGCGACACAGATGGCGTTATTGACAACTCGATAATACGCTAACAATTAATATTGCTTTTAAATCCGGACACCTGTGGCAACAAACGTGGAACATGCTTCAATTAAACAACTCGATGTCACAAAATGATGGACTTGTTTTGACGTTTTTAATTATTTATTGGAAATTATTTTAGGTGATACATGGTTAAGTAATGTTTATGGTTATTTTTGAATAAGAAAGACGTATTTAACAATACCTTGCGCTACTGCGCACAGGGATGTTAGTTATGTAGTATCTAATCTATTAGAATCTATAATAATAATTATTATTATTATTATCATTTAGCCTTTATTTCTGAAGAGGTAAATAAACAATCAATATCAAGCTCGTTTTCAGATTAGCCACCTCGACCTTGTTTTTTTTTTACATATTATTATAGAATTGAATATACTTTATTTGCAACAATGTGGTACAATTAGTTTGTATTAAATGTTTTTTAATACAATAGTACAAAATACATTCACACGCCGAGGCGCGTATACACAAAGAGGATAGTTTACAAAATATCAAGTTCTATCTAACATAATTACAGATATCGGGCGTATTTTATACATCTGGAAAAATCCAGAAGACAGAAAACCTCCGATAAATTATCTAAAATAAAACGAGAGAATGTTTGAAAAGTTGACAAAAGCTATTGGCTAGAGTTTTGACGCAAAACCACCAATGGGCCAAGTTTTTAGGCTGTATAAATGCTATTACTACAAAACATCGGCTACCAAGACTCCTACCTCTAGTCTCTTCCAGTACTTTAGCCTGTTCGCAAAATAACCACGATTTTAAGTAACGATAACTACACCGGTGAAAATGGACGTTGAGTGGCGTGGTGCTAGTGTCCGTTTACACAGACCGTCTTGGAGAGCAGAGCATTATTTTATTACGTTTAAAACAGTCTTTTGAATCGTTGCAATAAGATTTATTTAAACTATATTCTTCTTTGGTTAATGGGAATACTATAGAGCATATCCGAACGCGCTTAATGTGAAGGAATAGGAGTAGCCGATCGGCTGCGTACTCTTCGGCGCGGCGCCGGCGCCGGCGGTCGAGCCGCCGATCGGTCGGTGTGAAAGAAAAGTCCGCTCCGATCCTTTCCGCGTCGGTCTCTGTGAAAGGACTCGTTGAAAAATTGTCGACTACGTGCTTACAGCCTTAGCAGTGTCTTTGTACATATTGCGCTGAAAATGGGAACCTGTTAATTTTTTTTTGACAAGGAGGATTCTATTTGATTTCAATGATGATGAAGTAAGTTTTGTATAAAATTCGTTTTAACATAATTTGATATCCTAGAATTTTAGGACCCGGAAAAATACTGTGACCCAGTTGTTACCTTTATTTATCTTCTTTTTTACCACCAGATCGTCAGCATAAGCATCTCATTACATTTAAATAATACTCTGGTTGCTGGGAACTGTTACAAGTATAAATAATAAATAAATAAATAAATATCCTCAGACATTCACACCTATCATCTAGTCCCATTTTAAGCAACTAAATGCTGCTTGTGTTACGTATACTAGATGACGGATAAATATATTTAATAGATAAATACACATAATTTTTCAGAATATACATATATAATGAACATCCAAGACTGGAGAACAAATGTCTGAAAATTCATCAGCCAAACACTTGCCTCCACTGGGGATCGAACCCAGGACCTCTCGAGATGGCGACGCCTTGAGACCGGCGTACAGACCACTCGACCACGGAGGTCGTCAATATCACATACGTCAATACAACATAAAGCATACCTAGTGGTAAATTGTCCGTAGTTTACAGACGCTTTGATCACTGCTGTGAGACTCGCGCGCTACCGACCCCAGTCCTCTTATCTACCCTTTGGATTACCTCAGTCACCTTTAGAAACACAGAACTGTAAAAATGTAGTATTATTTATCTAATTTCCTGCAAGGTGGAGGTTCACAAAAATATGTACCTATACACATTTCAGAAGTGAAAATCTCTTTTTAATTTTGCTTCTAATAAGAGTCATTTACGTCAAAGTGGTTAGATATTTTTGGAGTCGACTATATATATAGTTTTGACCTGTACGGTACCCTTCTTTTGCAACTGTGGGTTAACATCCCGTGCCTCTCTTGCGGCTGTAGGCACTGCCCAAGTTAACATCTTCTTGTGACTCTTCTACTTTTTGCCATTTTACCACTTTAAGTGAAATCGGCTAGCATGTTTTCTTCTATTACATATTTTTGGTCATTCGTCAACTCGCATTCCACTTAAGTTTTGTTAAATCAAGATTCGCACGTTCAATCCGTCGATTCCTTGGTTCAGGTTCACCCATGTCCATACTAAGTAGTTTGATGATAAGTAACAACTGCTATTAAATATTTTCATAGTCGGAATAAGAGGTCTCGAGCGAAGGACGAAGCCGTAGCTGCGCAACATCAGAGAGTGGACGGGCATCACGAGCGCCGCCGAGTTATTTCATCTTGTTAGAGATAGGGCCAGATTTGCAGACGTGACTGCCAACCTTCGCTAGTCGGAGAGGCACCTACAGATATTGCCATCTAGTAGAGTATTCCACGATTTCTCTACTACTGAATACAGCAGAGGATTCCGCGCCACCACATGAATACAGTAGTGGGGCATTATGTTCTTCTTTAAATATACAAAGAATTTAAAATATTGCCTTTCAATATTTAGCTACTTTCAATACATGTAACGAAAACATCAACATCACCTTTCGTAGCACCTTGTGTTAAACGAAAATGAACCGTAATCACCCGAGTGTATAATAGCGAATTTACAAGTACAAGTTCAGTGGAGCCTCCACGTGGATTTTACGTTTTAATTTTATTTTATAATACGTGTTTATCTGTGAATAAATTTTAAATTAAACTACTTTCTTTGAATAACCATTGTTCAGAAAAATATTGAGTAAATATGTTTACTGGGTATTTATTATAACATCTGGGAGTAGTAATTTTTTTACATTTGATATACCAAATTATGTAAAAAAGTGCATGCTAAAAAATTTAAACATATCTAGAAAAATTATGAAAAATTTACTCACAACCTGAAAACAGCAAGAAAACACCGCTTACAAGATCACTGCACGCACTTCACTTAAAATTGTTAAATTTGTAATTATCATAAAATACTGGCAACTCAGTATCTTTTTAAAGGTTTTGAATTAAGAAGAGGTCACGTCATTTATATACGGGCGAGTCGGGGGTGGTTCAGTCGCGGAGCGCGCGTGCCCGAGTGCGTCCGCGTCGGGCCGCGCAACGCTCGACCACGTAACGTCCATTGTAGTGCATTGAGCGGTATTCATAATGCTGTCGTCGGAAATTATACCTTCTATTTTTCTTGACCGTCTACTTGCTCATTGACTCGCATATTTTGCAGATTGTAATCTAGGTTTCATGTGCACTGTAGAATGCTATACTTTATAAAGTATGTATTTGTGCCGCAAAACATAATAATATACCAAATATCCCCATTATTGCTACCAGCCTACGAACATCTCAATACGAATATCTTCCAACTCTCCAACATGAAGAAAAACCACCACTTGCTCAATGCGAACTGAAGGGTAGAAAAGATTTCCAGTATCACCAGAACTAAGAATATGAAAGAAGCATACTAACCACCGGATGCGGTCATACAGTTGCAGTTGTACACAGTACAGTACACGTACAGACGCTCGTAGCATCTCTAATACTACAAGTATTCAGCAATCTCTAGGTTCCATAAAAAAATCTAAAGAAAGTGCGTTAATAATAATATGGAAATCAAGTCCTCTGCTCCCATCGCAAAGCACTATCAATGACCTCGATAACCCGCCTAATCGAGGTGGTGACTCTCCTCAGAAATACAATAAATCTTTTTATCGGGAGACGCAGAACTTGGCAGTATTTACCACTCGACTACCAATGGCCCGACTGGGGGACCCCCTTACAGGAATTCGTCGCTAAATAACACTCGTTTGTGGTGTTGTTACACATTCTGCATCTCCCGATGAAAAGATGAATGAGTGGTTATCAACACGTGAACACTACTTATCCCAGTAAGTAGGAGTTAGTATGATATGCTCTAGAGTTATATCCGCTGGCTGATACCCCCCCTTTTCTTTACAGTATTTCAGCGGCAGACGATCACAAAGGCTACTACGGTAGTAAGTAGTCACCATGACCACATGGCACACGTGGCTGCCCACAATAATCCCATTTCCTTATATCCTGTGGTCACAAACACGAAGAACACCACCATAACGTGGTGTTTCTTGGCTACGGTCTTCTAAGAGTGTGACTACCCGAATTCGGCTATCTGCTGTACCCTTTTTTCTTCCTTGGAATATGATTCAACGATACTCTGTTGAATAAACTGGATCTGGATATAACTACCTATACAATAATCCACTTATACTGAACGCTCCGAAAAAATCCTCATGTGTTCCATACAGGAAATAACACCACCTGTCTACTGCCGTATGTCCCGATTTGCAATCCAAAACAGGACCTCCGTAGAATTATGTGTCTTCCGTAGAACGGAGGAGTAAAGGTGACGGAGATTGGTTAAGCATCCGAAGTTTTATCAAAGGTAACTAATAGGAAGCATTGCTTTATTTGCTGAAGTTAAGTCGAACAAATAAAGTGGTTCATCTGTGTATACAAATTCTACTAAAATATTTTGTACCTTGCTTAATTTTTGCAAGAATTTAATTTTAAAGCTCCCTTTTATTATCACTCTTTAGTATTTCCAATGTAAATTGTGTAAAACTGACTTACTGTTAACACTGCTTTAGAATACCTACACCACCAGTATCAACTATTTACCTTTTTACTATGTAACTTGGTATGCCAGCCCAGAAGGAGACTTGGTTCCGATCGCTTGCAGTGTGAGAAAAGTGTAAGGTCAGCCAGTAATTTACAGGTACTGTACTTTACATCTTTGGTGAAAAGTTGGCAATGTAAAATAGGAGTCATATACCGTCCTCCTTTCCTGTCCTTTTTACTGTCTTCTGTATCCTGCTCTGAACCATAGACATAGCTTCTCTCTGCTCGCTTTTTCAGTGCAACCAGTCTTTATGGAGATTATACTAAAAGTCCAAGTATGAAGGCAGATAGTGGGCCCACAGAGGGGCTGATGCGGTTCAATTTTTACCCTTGCACAAAGAACCTTTTAATAAAATTCACATTGAAGAGTCATTCGATTCTGCTTCAAAAAAAACATAAATTATCATTCGCCTCTAAGGCGTAAGTTTAGGTTTAAACACCCACATTTTACCTGATATCTCTAAGTCCCCCACCTTGACAGGACAGGCGGTGACAGGTGGCGAGCCTGTTGCCATGCACCGGGCACAATGTGAGGTAAGTGATATTCACAATTAACTGTACATAAGTTTTATTCAAAGTCAGGCGGTAAATCGAACCTGCGAGCTCTTGAAAGACTATCCTAGCTCGGCTATCACTGCTTTACCTAACTTATCTACTATTACCATTTTTATTTGATTTATAGAATGCAATGCTATGATTGTCTCGAAATTGAACACAGAAAATCTGTATTTTTTTATATTATCATCTAGTCCTTTAATAATAAGAGGGACGATACCTGAGTTTTTGGTTTGCTGTAAGAACAATCCGTGAAGCATGAAAAATTGCAACTCATAAAAAATCTCTATTTGCTCATTCTCACTGGTAATCATTTCTTGCACAGTTAACATTCTGCGATCTCATCAAAGTCAACGTAAAATTAATAATTTATTCAGTATTTAAACACTCTTATGAACATCAAAAGATCTTGCTAAATAATAGGTGGAATAATTTCTCAGCGCGATTAAGCTGTTTCATATCAGTTCTCCTTGCAAGAAGGATACCTGATACCTAATGAACTGTTGGCATAACTTTATGATTCAGTGACTACTTGATGGAGTAGACAGATATTTTCTCCACTTGCTATCCTGGTACATTTCTTCTGGTTATTCTCATCTCATTACTAACTTCATACGGTCTGAGGTGAATAAGTGATTGGAGTCTCGTATTGACGAAATACCAAAAATATTTCTAGGAAATAATTCCAAACAAATCTTCTTGTGAACGATGACACATATTTTTAAATATTTTCAAACATTGACTGTTTACAAGATGGCTCCGCCGATTCGAGGAACTTCCCTTTCAAATTCAAACCTAGCAGCATTACAATACCAATCAGTAATGAGTCCGAGTGTCACATGTGGCCGGACGGTGTAGAACAATATTGAAATAGACAAGCCGTTTGGAAAACAAATTGTAAAGGCTGCTCGATGGAATAAGAATGAATAATAACTTTATTTTTCAGACTAAAAAATGTTTGCCACGCTCAAAATATTTAAATTTACATTATTTCTTGGTAACATTTTTGTTGTATTTCGGTCCATTAATAGGACGTAAAAATACTATGTTCGAGTATGTTTTCAGGCGCATATTTTGTGTACGCCAATCGTTGGGCATACCTCTCTCATTTTCCAGATTTGATTGCGAGTAATGCACATAACACTTTCTTATCTCAGCAGGTTTTTTTTACCTAATACTATAATTTTTCTGCCAGCTCCTTTCATCTTTAATTTCAGTTCATTTCAAAGTTAGTTTATGTCACTTCGCTTACAAAATAAAGAGATTAGCCACTGGATTACCTAGGATGGGGCATACTAACCAACCCGCATTGGGCCAGTGTGGTGGTACTACGGCCAATACTCCTCATGTGTTTCTTTCCATGGAAGGCCTGTGCCCAGCAGTGGGACGTATATAAGCTGAAGGCAAGTGACACCCTAGACGATGTACTCTTGATTTGAAGATGCCCGTATTAGTATTATTAAAAGTATGTTAACCCATGTTTACATATCACGATGCCCGCGCCCTAGCTCTTAGCCTTAGCGCAAATAATGGTAATAAAGCGATTATGAAACTGTAATTTCATTCGAATGCTAGTTAGAATAGTGCATCGTAATTTTACGCCATTAAGTAGCGACCGCTCATACATTACTCGAGGAATTACTCGTGTAGGAACTACAGCTTGCGGCTTTGCTGTGTCGATAGCATAAGGATCTAATGCAATTTGTGCTACAGTCACTTCACCAGCCTATATAAGTTCCACTTAAATAGGTACCAATACTATAAGCTTAAGTACCGTGTGCTCGTTGATAACTGTAATGGATAATTATTTTTATTGAATGGAGCTTTCTTACATTAATAACTATTATTTCAGCTGAGACATAATAATATCTAAGAATCTACATGTCCAGTCTTCCACCAACTTTTCAAGAGACTCCCCATTTTCATTATGCACTTTACATCAAATACAACATAGTTGATATTGAAAAACCTTGAAATTTTTCTATTATTGTTAGTCGTTGAACTCAATATAGATTATTAGCATTGCGTTTAGTGATAATTCAAAAAGTATTTACTCGACAGTAGAAAGTTCACATGTATCTGTTAATAAATACGTAACTCATTGTGGCAAAGTATTTCCGTGTGCATTTATTTGATGGTATTTCGAATGATTTTATGGTGTTTCAAATAAAGAGCCCTGTACCGTCGTTCGGTTCAATTTATGGAAAACCTATTAAAGCTACGCGTCTCTGTATGCTGCAACTTGTGGTTAAGGCCAGAAGCCTACGGGATAAAGCCTTGAAGAGAAGCAGAGCGGTGGGACTTTTGTAGGGGATCCGATGACGACAACAATCAAACGTTATGACCTAAGTAATAAAACCAATATTCATTTGTTATAAATAAAATTTATTACTAGTGTGAGTTAAACTCTGCTTTACGTTTTAAGTAGTCCGGGATACCTCACAGGAAAAAACATATCAATTACCAGCAAGCTACATTTTTATGCGTTATTAATGACGAGTCGGACAAATTTTGGTCTATGGGAAAACTGGATCAGGAGATGCTTTCATTTTAGAACGGGAAAATCGTATCATTCCGACGTTGTTCAGGTTGCTGGTAATAGATCATGTTTTTTTCTTGTGAGGCATTCCGGACTACAGCGCCGCAACTGCGTTAAGCCACGGTTAGCAGACGTCCGCACGGGTTCATAGAAAATTACTCCGACGCGGGCAATATTATATGAACTCGCGCGGAACTCCGCTTAACGCTTAAAAATAATCATGAGTGGAGTATCTTCAAAGGAAAAGATGGACAACGTAATGTAAATAAATTAAACCATAAATTAAACGTTGATGGAAAGGCAAGGTATCACCATCATCGCGAAGCGAGTTCCTCCTTGGTCCCAAGTCTGGAAGCTTCCTCCATGGTGTCGGGGAATCTCGCCCCCAGAGTCTCGGGCGTGACGAGTACGAGCAGCCCCGACAGCAGCGACATGGCGGCGAACAACACGTACGGCAGGTGCACCCACACAGCCACACCCTGCAACCACATTTACATTATACAAACCTAAATTACTGATACAAGGCTTGTTTAAAAGAAGGGAATGCTAAACTATTGAATGACGGAGGTGAATGGAAAAAAAAACTTGTTATGGAAAAAAGACACCGATTACAGAAGCTTTAGAGGAGCTGGGCTATTGTGGTACGTAGGCTCGTTTTCAATATTGAAAACAAATCAATTTTAGCGTGTTTTTTCTTTGAATGCATGATCAGAACTCTTACTGTCGCTATCGATCCGTTCCACCATCGATAAATCTCTTACAGAATTATACGTACATTATTATTAAAAACAAATATTGTATTTGAAAATGATCGAATTAAACCAGTAATAAGACTGATAAGGTAAATGAATTGAGTAAACAGAAATTTAAATTGACTTGAATTGACGAGATAATATTGGGTCCTTACCTATGAAATTGGTGTTTTTTTTCTCTCTTAGTATTTTGTCTGTAACCATTAAGATTCAGAGTATTCCTAAAAAATAATTACCTCGTCTAAAAATAGACTATATTTTTGACCTCTTTTGATTTGTTTTGATAATTTGTTGTAAGTTTAATTTTGTTAAAATTGGACACGGAGACAACTCTTTTTAAGTGCCTCCCGAATACATCATCTGATTTGCATTCACTTAAAAACGTCAAATAATTTTTATGAAGTGTGATATCACACATATTGCTAAAGCTTGTCTAATGATAGATCTTTGGATTTCTCGGTGTGAAGAAAACTGAAAATATTTTAGTATGGAAAATGCAGAATTCCCCAAAATCTCCATACAAAACACCAATTTCATAGGTAAGGACCTAATACCATTACATTACAGTGCCCGATGGACGGGAACAAAATGAAGCCTAAAGAAAGTTCACATCATACCAGAGCCGGAGTGAGAGGCGCCAAGATGGACCCGATGCGGCCCATCATGGAGGAGAAGGCGAACAGGCTGTGCCGGTACTTGGTGGGGTACAGCTCCGCCGTGTACACGTAGATGGACGTCATCACCATGGCGATGCAGTACGTGCCCACCAGGTACAGGGCTAGCGACCAGCCGCGCTCACCTGATGGACAACACACGGTTATTTTTTACTGTTTCTGAAATGTGTCCTGACAGGGGTTTTTAGACTAATAAGTTTGGATAATGAGTTCATATCAGAGAACTGAGTCTACTTATTTACAACTATTACAATACAATTGCAATTGTAGATATATCGTAGTCAAATTGATTAGCAGACTACGAAATTAATGTTGAAAATTGTACCATTGAGGTAATGTTGCCATTATATTGCTATAGTTGCAAATTAGCAGACTCAAGAGGCAGAGCTATATTGGTCGTAGAAATACCTGCTTTCAAACAATGTACGAGGTAAAGTAAACTAAAAATTGCTGGTTTGCAGAAATAATTATCTTAGTTTCACACATACAATTAATATTATGTTTAAATGATTGATTTTATTGTGTACCTAAAATGTATTCAAAATATACGAAAGTCTTATTCTTGCTTACAATAAAGATTACCAGTCTTCCACAATGCCAGACAAAATACTTAATTTGGTGTAATCATTCTGAAGTTTATCAGTGATAATCTTATTCCGTTGATGCAAGTTAATGTATCAAGTTATTAGTCATATCATAAATGAACACGCATTTTTATTGTTTTATTCATTGTGATCGTAAAATATATTGATAACAATAGAAAAGTCTATAATTCGTATCAAAATGAATAATCTAGCGAAACGTAACAAAATACAAGATTCAATGCATTTTAGTGGTGGTCTCTGACGCAGCATTATAGCTAATGCGTTCTTATCAGGTTCTTACTGGTTCTTGTTTTAATCATTTTCGGTAATATTGATATTTGTTTGTTTTATTTCGTCGCTGTATTTTGTGGTATCTTGGAGCCGAGTCGTTCTCGCGCTTTTCTCCTTTTTATTGGGTAATAGCTGAAAATCAGTGGGTTGCTCAGTGAGCTTACCATAATCTGAGCTATCGCCCTTTTGTATTCTTATGACACACATGTTACTTACTACCTTTTGTTTATTGTTTTGTAATGATTATTGTATTGTTATGTGTAATATAGAAGAAATTTGTATGTTATACCTAAATTTTTTGTAAGTATATGTGTGTATATTTATATTTTGTAATTATTGCAAATAAAGAGTTTATCTATCTATTTAAACATTTTGCCATAAATTACATCAAAGCCAACTGATAATGTCAATAATATGGGTAATAAAACAATTACGATTAATTAATTGTAATTTAGAGCATTAAATCCTAATATTAAAGTTATAAATTACCTTCAGGCAAGAAGATGTAACCGACTTGGCAAGCGCCGCAGACCCAGAATCCGATGATCAACACTGGCTTCCTGCCTATTATACCAAGGAGGAGAACAGCGGTCCAGTACCCAGGGATTTGCGCCGCGCTTACCGCCACATAGTTTAGGTATCCATTTCCTAGCAAGTTGACAGCATTTATCGACAGCCCGTAGTAAATTAAGGTGGTCGTGATCCACCACACTGGCGACACGATGCATCTGATCAACACCTTTTTGTGTTGGAACACTAGGACTATTAGCAATGGCTCATTTTTCCTTTCTTCCTCCAGTAAAGCTTGTTTTTGCTTCTCCTCCTCAGCAGATAGTCTAAGAGCTTCCAAAGACTTCTCTGATAAATCCCTGCCATTGACTTTGGCTATTTTCTTCAACACCTTCTCTGATTCATTGTACCGGCCTTTGCTCATGTACCAGCGCACCGACTCTGTCATTAGCCAGAAGTAGAAGATGGTCAGAAGCTGCGGCGCGTACAGCGTCAACGTGAGGTTCCTCCAGTAGGGGACTCCCCACGCGATCAGGCCCGTTGTTATTTGACCCACGGAAAAGAATGTGTTCATAGTAGCTCCGGCCAACACGCGGTATCTTGGACCCACTACTTCCATCACTGTATACAAAGAATGTGCATGTGTAGTTGAAGGTTTATTGATTTGAAACGCTCAGAACAGTGCGTTGGTTATGGGTAGATTCAAGCCTAAAAAATACCAATTTGAATCTTCCTATAAAAATTATTTAATTATCCTAATTATTTTTTATTAATTAATTAGTAATTATGTTAAAGTAAATTATGAAAACCAACGCAAAGCTTAACCGCTAAATCTATCCTTTTGTAAATGAGAGCACTTAAATGAAAATATATACATTAATCATAATTTATTGGCATATTAACTTTGAAGGTTTTTTTTTATACATTTTCAATTACAAAAGTATGTCATTTGAAATTATGACTAGGTAACTATTTATAACTATAAGAGCCTAAAGTAGAATTTTTATTGTTCTAAAGATAAAAAAATGTTACTTACAGAGAATATAAGCGGAAGAAAAACCACCGGAGCCAAACGTGGCTTCAACGAATTCAGAGATGACGAAGCCGGCGTAGGTGTCGGCGAAGTATCTGGTGATGCCGAGCCAGGCGGTGTTGAAGGCGTTGATGGTGAGCGCGGTGCGGCGGCCCCAGCGGTCGGACACGAACCCGGTGATGGGCAGCGCGGTCAGCGTGCCGAGGGTGCGGATCGACCCCATGAAGGAGCGGCGCCACTCGTCGCAGGCTAGGCCGTACTGGGAACGGTAGATAACATATCCGTTCATTTCAGATCCAGTGAAAGTAAAGGTGTGTATAGTTAGGTTAAGCCATGCACATTAAGATGAAACCTTACTTACAGCACTTACACATATTACAGCTTTATAATAAACTAGCTGTTTCCCACGACTTCATCCGCGGTTACTATCGTTTTTTAACTCACGGGAACCCTTTAATTTTCTCTCAAAGTCTCAGCCAGATCGGTTTAAAATTAACAAAGTTTTCATTCAAACTTTCATCCCCTATTTTATCCCATGGGGGGTACAATTATTAAAAATCCTTTTTTAGCGAATGCCTACGTCATAACATCTACCTGCATGCCAAATTTCAGTCCGATCCGTCCAGTGGTTTGGGCTGTGCGTTGATAGATCACTATGTCAGTCAATCACCTTTGAGTTATATATACGTAGATAGATGATCGTAGGACAATTCATAAAATTACGTGAGATTGAAAACTACGCCAAACGTTCAAAAAACTACCAGGATGCCTTCAGACAAGAATGGGACAGAAACTCGCAGCAAGTTTCAACGTTGTTTTTTCTGTTCCCTGGTTTCTACCATCCTTTATCATTAACATCGTTTAATTTTATTATTGTTTTCAAAATTCAATATTATTTATTCAATTTAGATGCGTCTTAGCAAATTTTCGTGAAAGCGATAAACTACTCCATCCGTTCACAAGACTACCAGGAGGCCTTGTTCTGAGAATAACGGGCTAGAAACAGGTTTCTATCCTCCCTTCGCATTGTTTTTGTTAAGAGTGTCCACACCATAATAACATAAAATTCTGCCCCTTTTTATCGAACTATATCTGGCCTCCCATATCTCGCCCATAAAACTCATATCTTTTAAATAAATTTCCCTACAAAAATAATTCATCACAAACAAAACAAAAATTTTCCCAGAACGTTGTATTTTACTCGTAACATAACTGGGCGATCATGATGGCATTCAAGGTCATGGCTGAATAAGATGTGAGTGAATCATTCAGCCATTGCCTTGAATACGACCGCCCAGTTATCTGGGGACTGGAGACTATAACATTCAGTGATAAAAGTTCTTTTGTTCCTGGTGAATTATTTTAGTAGAGAAATCTTTTTGTATGGTGCTCAATTGTAAACAACTGCTCAATTGTGTCCATATTAGAGCTATCTCTCGACTGATAGGTATTAGATACGCGTCGCTTAATTGATAAGATTAATTGAATAATTAATTTGTCTTTAACTTGATCGATTCACCGCTGCAAGCGATGTTATCATGGTCAGCAATGCAATGTTTCTGACGTAGATAGATAACATTTAAATTTGTTTACAAGATAATCTTCGGCAAACATAAAAATTAATATTAAAAATTATTACTAATCTCTGTTTTCTTAAATATGAATCTCACTGAAATAAATTGGTTTATAAATTAAACTCTTTCAACGACTGGTTGGAATTAGTACCTACTTAAATTATTTAAAAATGTTTTATTGAAAAGTATTAGTAAGGAAATAGAATAAAACTTTTTGTTGCTGGTTTAAAAAACGATAGTTGTGTGTAAATACAAATAGAACTAAATATTAAAATGTTAAAATTATTTATACCATATATACGCAGTACACCTGCACGTCATTGTGGAATTTAAATAAAAACATTTAATATTTAAAACCTTGATTTTTAAAGCGAGACAACAGTAAACCAAAATACTGTAGATACCTATTAGTTATTGATCTGTTTCGTCCGAATCACGTTCGTTCACACACGATGAAATGTACTGAGATAAGACACGCACAAAGCGCGGCGCAGCAATGATCCAGAAGTGAGTTCAGTTGTACTGCGCTTGCCTTTGACATTCCCGCGCCTCCTTTCTGCGGCGGGCGGCCTCTTTGTGTCGGCCCGAAAAAAGCGTGCAAATCATTTGAGTGGACGAACTGTACGTGTAATAACATAAATATAAAACATGTTTCTGTATATTGCACATATTTTGGGTAATTTTAAAGGGGGTTAAAGAAATACATACATACACGCATACATATAATCACGACTATAATCCTATAAGGTCCACAGTCCACTGACATAGGCCGCGCTTCACCAAGCAGCGACTGCACTTAGCGTAAAAGGTGGTGAGCCCATCGCCGCTATAAGCTATTGGAGGTTGGGCAGTGGACTGCTTTTGCGGTGCCTAGTCTCTGACTAACTCTTAGGGGATAATAGTCGTAATTATATGTATGTATCTATGTATTTTGTATAAAAATACTTTGTTTATACTTTGTTTATTACAAACAAATACTATTTTGTCACTAATAACCTAAAAACTTGTAACCTGTAAACTTTTTACCAGCGTAAATTCAATAGCGACGCGAAGAACATCGTGGGCACAGCTAGTTATAAAATAAATATATATATTACTAGGAAATTATACCATTTCAATATACTTAGTTACTATCATTTCTAATACTCTTCTTCTTCCTGCTTTTCTAGATGGAGTCGGCACAACAACTATCGACAGCTATCTGTCTTCATCCTACGATGTCTTATATCACCACTAAAGAGCTCCCAAAAACCTTATATGCAATGCTTACACAGACACTAAATTCATGTAAGGTAAAGGCACCTATTTCCGTGGTAATTCCACCAAAACTCGAAATTATGTATATATTTGTTAATACCCTTCGACATGAGTGGCAATTTTTATGAGATGCGTTATTTATCGAATTTTTGAAAAATACTCATATTTTACACTATACAATTTCAATAGAATTGTAAAAAAAAAAGAAAAATGCGAATAACTCCAAGGAACCTTAATCCTAATTCCGATGTATTTAAATAAATGAAATAAAAAGAAATCAAACCTTATCCCGGTGTAAAATACATCTGAATTTCGTTTTATCATGCCATTGCAAGTTCCCTTTTCCCGGGTACTAAAAAGTAAAAGATTTTGCAATATTGTATAAATCAATTAAAAACCTATTAGGGGTATCTTTAAAAACGATATAATACACTTTTAAGATTATATACGAACACCTTAATAACTTGATTTTGAACACGTAACTGCTCCATACAATAATCAATAAAGTACCTTAACATATATTCTTTGATCTGCTGTAAATTCTTAATGCGACGCTAGAGTATACCGTGGAATAAAATTTTTGTATTCATGGGTTTTTAAACTAACCAGAACTAAAGTATTAATTTCCTAAATATATGATTGCCTTCAATATTAAAAGAAAAAGTACTCTGTTTGAAATCGCAATTGCGTGGTATACATCGGCATTTAGGAACCGGGTCAAATGTTTGTCACCTATTGCCGCGGTATTTTAAAATCTTATTTTCTCTTTATTTTGTACAGAAAATACTCAAATATTTATTGTTTTCGTTCACAAATATAATCGTCTCAATATACCAACCGAATTCAAAACTCACATGGTATAAAATTATTATCTAAAACACTATTTACAAAACTGTAGTTTTCAAATTCTCAACCTACGAAATGTATGAAACGCGCGTTGCAGCCAGGTGCCAGAGGTCATATTCCTGTTTTTTTTTTAAATGCACAGACATTAAGGCAATCTTTTGATTAAAATTAAAACATACATTTTAATTTAAACACTAAAATTTTCTTTGCAGTAATTAATGTCTTATTTTTTAATTATAAAGGTTAAAATGTTGTACACTTTTATGTGACCTATGACGTATGAATACTTATGAATTAGGTTTACGTCATTACTATGCATCTGTTTCCAATATGTATAATATAAACTTTGTTGTAATTTTCGATGACTAGCAAACTAAATTAAAAGTGGTACACCACTTTCTTGGCCAACCGTACAAACATGAACAGATAAATTATGAACTGATTATTATATCTTTGTAATTTTATGAAAACACCGATATTCTAAATACATCGCAATTAGGTTATAATAGTTATAAGTCCTGCATTTACTTTGTGCATACTCATGTTTGTTGCAAATAAAGTATATTCTATTCTATTCTATTCTAGGTGCCATTTATGGAAGCCCTCGGAATCAGGTGCCCTTGCCTTATTATGTACTCACGTCATACACAACACTATACGTGTTCTCGTAGAGATGGCTCTCACATCCCTGTAGCTCGTTTCTATTGAACCAGTGCGCCGGGCACACTTCGGCCGACGGCGCCTGGTCCGTGACGTTGCCGTAGCGTTGGCAGCCATCGTAGGATGTGGTGCTCGTGCCGAGAAAGGCTGACAGGATCCAATCGGTCTGGAATTCTGGTTCTGCTGAATCGCATTCTGGGATGAGGCATCTGTAGGCAATATTAAATTACATTGTTTACACTTTTTAGCTCAAATTTTTTTATGTTGTTCTTTTTATGGACTTTATCGCTCATTTTTATCAGTCGAACTACAATCTATTTTTGTAAACATTGCACAAGGATTCTAAAAATGGACACTTTGGAAAAAAATCGTGCGTTCGTTAGGTACACTATGAACGATATATCTACTGCATAATATGCAAGAAATATTAATGTATACAACGAAGGAATCAGAAAGGAATAAACTTAAATAGGCTTAAAATAATACTTTTTTATTCTAGAGGTCCTTGTTAGTACTAACAGTTTCCGACCACAAAATATTGTATTTTCAGCCCAAAACTGTAGAGATTGTTTGTGTTTGAGATTTTTGGTTGCGGTTTCGAATTTTCAATGGTCGAAAACCAGACACAACAGAAACATCTACTGTTTGCGAACACCAATGTTCGCGCTGGCCCATAAGGGGATATTATGCATGTACAATTTCTTTCCACGTACAAAGAAGACATCGTAAAATCCTTGGTAGTTTTATTTCAGCGCGTAACTTTGTAAAGAAAATGAGGGAGCATATAAAAATCTAAAAATTAATCTACCCTTATCAAACGCTTTCTGTAAAGAAGAAGTCTTATTTCCACTGACCTTGTTCTTATTCTAGCCGTGGTGAAGACGTACTCGCTGGCTCCCCACGAGCCGAAGATCACCACGGTCATGCACAGCACCAGAGTCCTCAGCTGGAACCAGCCGAACTGGCCAATCTCATTAACCAAGATCTGGTCCAGATCCACTCGGGACTTCCCTTCCTCTGCATTTGTCACACCAGCTAGGGATTCACCAGTACCCTTTTCATCATTACTTGTCATGGCTACTTACGGTTTTTTGAGTAATTCTAGTACCACATAAATAATTATATTTTTGTTAAATTTTTAATTCTTCTGTGAAGGTGTTTCAACACCAACACACCAACGAGAAATGAAAAAGGTGCGTGATAATGGTGAATGTATATTATGATAAATATTAATTTATCGAAGTTATTCATAATCCTAATTATAGCTCTCCTTTGATACGTTATTAAATATAAATTTTATCACGTGATTTAAGTTTACATACGCATGTTAGCGTCGACTCGCTTGCCTAATCTGGTTATTAATTTAACCCATTTTACTACTTATCTATTTCTTTCGTATTACTGGTGTTAACTATTAGTCAATATTAATCCCAGATATTACTGCAACAATTTTTTCTTTCCAATCTTGGCGATATTTGGATATGATGGTTAAAACGACTCATATTAACTGGGAAAAATAGTAAAAAAAGGGCATGTTTCTGGAAAAGCTTGGACTTTTAAAAGTGGCGGTCTTGTTATAAAACAAATTGTTATTATTACTTTTTAAATTTATACATCCAATATTAATGACACAAAATAAATAATAAAAAGAAAATAACGGATAGCAGGTTAAATGATATAATATCACAATAATACAACAGCATTTGGTGAACTTTTAGCTGTATAGAAGGTCGCATGCTAAAAAAAAATCTAATATAAGCCCTGTATTGCGATGTGGCGTGTAAAAGCCCATCAATTTGAAACGTCAAAAACGGAGTCAGTTGCAGCATCCACTTAAAGCTTACCTTTGTCCAGAGATCATGAAAAGATTCTCCTAAGTCTTCAAAGACACAAAACATTTAAATTAAAAAGTATCTAGTTGTAAACGTTACCGCATCAAATCGTATACGGGTAGGTAATTAATTTATGTAAGTTGACAATGGAAATATCTTCGAAAAATTTTGCCGAAGGTTATGTACGGGGCACGGACATCAAGTTGAATATTATAATTGTCGTGACATAAAAACCTACAGGAATCATAAGGACAGACGAATTAATCAAATTATAAATTGGTCCTAAATCCATGATAGTGATATCAGCCATAAATGTGATATTATGACGTGGAAGAAGTAGCTACATTTACTATTTATTGTCGTCACGGATAAAAGTAATACATTAAAAGTTTAATTATCATAATTGAATTACCAATCCTGCTAAAGTCTGTCTAATTATGGCTTCGCTAGTAGTAATTTGTC
Source organism: Parapoynx stratiotata (assembly GCA_910589355.1). Lineage (NCBI taxonomy): Eukaryota > Metazoa > Arthropoda > Insecta > Lepidoptera > Crambidae > Parapoynx > Parapoynx stratiotata. The sequence goes on along the minus strand of OU342468.1, from coordinate 367,356 downwards.
ACTCAGAGTTTCGAGCCTAGAGGACTCGCCCTGGCTTGATTCTCGTCTATTTTCTGGCTGTACCACTTGTGAGACACTTGTTGGTAGTGAGGCCTTTGGATTAAGTAATATGCCTGCCAGAGAAATTACAATTGGTGGCTCGCCAGCACAGGCTCCAGGATCCACCAAACCTCTTGTTATCAAAAATCTAGTGTTGCTCTTAAAACGGGATACCGACGTAGATTCCTAGATATACCCATGACGTTTCCTTAAGGCTTGCAGTATGAGTGATACTATATTGGCCAAATCTTTTATATTTTTGGTTTAACAAATTTCTTACAACACCGTAATGCTCTAGCAATTAATTACAGAAATTCAGTTGTACTATTGTTAAGGTTTGAAGCAGTATCACTCATACCACATGCACATCCTACGAGTGATTCTGGATGCTTTTAGTGTGATTGATGACATTTCTTCTGATTTTTTAATAGTTAATTATGTTCAATGAGGGAAAAACTAAATATTAAGAAAAATAAATAAAAATTAGGTGGTTGGAGGTGGTTTGGTGGTGGTGGTTGGTTACGTGATGATGGGTCATTGGTTCCGGCCACAACTGCAACCATTTGGCCAGCGTGGTGGTGTAACGGCCCAAACTCATAATGTTTGCCCAAACTCATAACTCATAGTGTTTTTCCATAAGGATGGCCTGTGCCCTACAGTGGGACGCATTAGGCGTGTATAGGAGGAAGACGACGGAGGAAAGAAAATGCTGTACGTCGTAGTAATATTGGTTTATTTATCGGTCCGTTGTCGTTTTGCCTAGCTGCTCTGCGTCGGCGATGGTGTCGGGCAGCTTGGTGCCGAGCGTCTCCGGCGTCGCGGTCACGAGCAGCCCCGACAGCAGCGCGAAGCTGCCGAACATCACCGACGGCAGGCTCTCCCACACCTCCAGCGCCTGGGACACGCACGTACTATATATTAGGTCCTTACCTATGAAATCGGTGTTTTGTATGGAGATTTTGGGGAATTCTGCATTTTCCATACCAAAATTTTTTCAGTTTTCTTCACAACGACAAATCCAAAGATAATAATATTTGACATCTATCATAAGACAAGCTTTAGTAATATGTGTAATATCACACTTCATAAAAATTAATTATCGTTTTTAAGTGAATGCAAATAAAATGATGTATTCGGGAGGCACTTAAAAAGAGTTGTCTCCGTGTCCAATTTTAACACAATTAAACTTACAACAAATTATCAAAACAAATCAAAAGAGCTCAAAAATATAGTCTATTTTTAGACGAGGTAATTATTTTTTAGGAATATTCTGAATCTTAATAGTTACAGACAAAATACTAAGAGAAAAAAAACACCAATTTCATATGTAAGGACCCAATATTATAGGCAATAATGATCGACTATAAGTTTCAGTTTCAGTTACTTATTGCCTCCAGTGTCGTGGGTAGAGACTTAAAATGTGTGTTAAGGCACAGGACTAGTCATTGTGAATATCCTTGGAGAAAGCATATATCCAGCAGTGGTTGATTACGGATTGGCAATGAGGACACTGATGACTGATAATTAATAAAAAAACATTTCTCGACCATTTGTGTGGTTTGTACACCGGTTTTAAGGCATCGCTATCTATAGAGGTTTGTCAGATGAATATTTTCAAATCATTTTGTAGGACATTTTCACAGAAAACTATTTTTAAGTTTTAGGTTCCTATGTTATAGGGATCGACCTCTGTTGGGAGCATAGGAATCTTACAAAGCCATCATAATCAACTCCCTCCCCTTTCCCTACATTTTTAGAAGTACTTCATTTAAATCCCCAATCCAATCCATGAACTTTATTTAATTCTAGATTCGATATCCCAATCCACGCTTTATATTCTCCATGTAACGTTTATCCCCCACATCTCCACGCCTCTCATTTCCAAACAATGAGACTCGTTGTCCTTTGATATGTGTTTATGACAACATTTTTCATCACTGTAGTAATAATAAAGTTTCTGATTTCTAAAAGCCCTGTGTTACTTTTGTTTTTTTATGTGCTTTTTGTGTAGACAATTAATTTGTTTGGTGGTAGGGCTTCTAAGCCCACCTGGCTAGCTACCACCGCCTTACCTAAAAATTGTCGCCATAATAACAATGTTTTAAGCATTGTTTTGTTCCGGAAATCAGAGGTAAGATAGCCAGTTCTTCAGTTGTTGAGGATTACTCGCTTCCACCCAGCCTAATCATCACTTACCATCAGGTGAGATGAAGGCCAAGAACTAACCTGTCATATGTATAAAAAAAAAAATATAAATACTAGGTAATCAAAGTACTAGTACTTCTCACCAGAGCAGGCGTGAGAGGTGCCGTGATAGACCCAAGCCGGCCAATCATGGAGGAGAAGGCGAACAGATTGTGCCTGTACTTGGTGGGGTACAGCTCCGCCGTGTACACGTACACCGACGTCATCACCACCGCGATGCTGTACTTGCCGATCAGGTACATCGCCAGCCCCAGGGCTTCCATGCCTGGAAGGTACAATAATAAATATCTTCAAACATTCACACCTATCAACTAGTCCCGTTTCAAGCAACTAATGCTGCTTGTGTTTACGGACACTAGATGACGGTTAAATATATTTAATAGATAAATACATATAAATATCCTGAATATATATAAATATTGTCCTCAGCCTATATACGCCCCACTGCTGGGCACAGGCCTTCCTTATGGAGAAACACATGAGGAGTATGGGCCGTAACACCACCACGCTGGCCCAATGCGGGTTGGTGGGTAGAAACGGTCACAAATGCGACCGGGACCAACGGCTTAACGTGCTTTCCGAAGTACGGAGGAGCTCGAGATCACAAAGTCTTGGTGACCCATCCACGGCCTGACCATGGCGAACGTAACTTTGTTTTCGATCGAAGCCAAAGCGCACTGACCACTACGCCACCGAGCTCGATATAAATATTGTATAAAAATCAAAATCCATTACCCAAACATCTGCCCCCACCGGGGATCGAACCCAGAACCTCTCGAGGTAGCGACGCCTTGAGACCGGCATACAGATTACTCGACCACGGAGGTCGCCAATGTTGCAAGAAAATAGTCCAATATATTTCAGGGCAAGATTCAATTCGATTCGATTGCTCGAATTGTTCTGGCTGTTGTTGTTTAGTTGCAATTACAGTGGATATGGATTTATCCCGGTAACAGCAATAAGCTTGCCCTTTCTTAAGTGGGACTAAAGAAATTACTGGCACTTTGCCAGTAATTTCTTTGCAAAGTGTGCATGTGTGCGTGCACCTCTGCCCTTCAGGGATATAGTCGTGGTAATATGTAAGTATAAAAGATTCGTAGGGGTAGGGGGTATTATCTACTTGTAGCTACACAGGCTGTATTTGTAGGTAATAATAACTACTGACGGTGTGTTAGACCTTATTTAACATCAAATCTAAGGGAAGGGTACAAAAATATATAGCTTTATATAGTAAAAACATTATGCCAAAAAAGGATCCCTTGCTTGACACGTTAGGGCTTTGGTCCCAGTTGCCATTGTAACCACTAACCCACCAACTCGTAATGGAGACAGCAGTTTTTAAATTAAATACATAAGACTAATAGTTCCTGTTTATGTGCCTATCTACGTTTTTAATTTTATCATAATAGGTAAAAGATAGATTATCAATCGAAACTAACCTTCAGGTAAAAATGCAAACGTAAACTGGCACAGGGCGCACAGGAAATACGCAGTGATGAGGACAGGCTTCCTGCCGATGCGGTCTAAGAGCAGAATAGCCGTCCAGTAGCCGGGGATCTCTATGGCGGCCACCACGGCGAAGTTCACGTAGGAGTCGCCCGCCAGGTTCACAGCGTTGATGTTCATGCCGTAGTACACCAGGGTGTTCGTGATCCACCAAATAGGAGTCACCATGCATCTCATTAGAAGCACTCGAGACTTTATAACGAGGATCGGTAACCACTGTTCTTTCGGTTTTTCTCTGGTCAACTCAGCCTCTGAAGACGCTCTCAACGCTTCTAACGATTTGTCGGAGAGCACCGTCCTGTTCATTTTTGCAACCTTTTTCAAAATCTTTTCAGATTCTTCATAGCGGCCTTTGCTCATGAGCCAGCGCACGGACTCGGAGAGGATCCAGAAGTAGGAGACGACGAGCAGCTGCGGCGCGTACAGCACCTGCGTGAGCGTGCGCCACGGCCGCACGCCGCGCGCGATGAAGCCCAGGATCACCTGACCCACCGCAAACATCGTCGAGGTCGTCGCCCCCGCCACTACACGGTATTTGGGGCCCACTAATTCGGTTACTGAAAAATTACAAGAATATTGAGTTCATCATTTGGTGGCGTAACATATAATATAATACAAATTCACGACTTCCTCCCACAGAGGTAGACTGAGATTTTTTCCATTTCCTACGATTTTTTCATATTTCTTTCGCTAGATCGTTTCTCATCTCAGTCATTATAATGCTCGGCAATATCAGATACTTTTGGCCTTGATATTCTTAAGAACCGTTACGATTTGATTGAAAAATATACGCCAAATTTTCGATTCATATCTTTTCTCACCTCAAATTTAAATATCCATAAAGTCAATCACCTTTCCACTTATCCAAGCCTCACACATTTTTTCTTATTTTCTACGTCCGCTTTTAAAATGTTTCTTTCTTTATATCCCATAATATTATTTTCATCCCTTCTATTCAAAAAGTGTCGTTCTGCTCCTTGATAAGTGGGAGCAAAATAGCTTTTAAGAACTTTGTAGCGGGCGGAAAAAAAAAGGAATTTCGAGCGTGACGTATCATTGATAGAAATCGATTACATGCGAGCAATAGCTATAAAATAAAATGAATGAGTGAAATGAGTAATAGATTGAAATTAATGATATTGTTACCCTGTTGCGTCGTGGAGCGTGAAATGTTTTTAAATTCCTCGCCGTGAAAACACTCTTTTGCTCCCTCGTTATACAACCTACTATTTGTATTCTCACCAAGAATATAGCAAGACGAGAAAGCGCCAGCGCCCACAGCAGACTCGAGGACTTCGAGCGCAAGGAACCACTCGTAGGAGTTGACGAAGGAGCGCACGAGGCCGATCCAGCCGGTGTTGAAGGCGTTGAGCGTGAGCGCCACGCGCCGGCCCCAGCGGTCCGACACGTAGCCCGTGATGGGCAGCACCAGCAGCGTGCCGATGGTCCGGATCGAGCCGATCTGCGACCGCTTCCACTCGTCGCAAGCCAAGCCGAACTGGAATATTGGAGCGTGTGGGTACTTGAAAGTCGCTTGTAATATTATTTTTGTGATGACCAGGACAAATTAGAATGGGGGCTGGATAGGGATGTAATGATTTACCACAGAAAGACTCTGTACTTTCGTTTACGTGGTAGTAGAGTGAGAAGAAAATCAAACAGCAGATTTTATTGTCGGGTAGTCAAGAAGAAGGGTATGACTGGTAATGTTTTTTTTTTCTACTTTTTTAAGGGACTCTTGCCTTTTAGACATGTCACTCCCATCGTACCCGACTAGTAATGTGTTACTGTGAAATTTTAGATTTTTATAAAATGTAGTACTTATAGCTTATGGCTTAGCGCCACAATTGCTAAGCAGTAGATGCACAGTAGATGAGATCATTATGTAGAGATAGTTTGGGCCACAGACAACAGCATGTCTACACCTTGCTGGTCCATAAATGTCTTTTCACATTACACAAAGAATACATGTTAATGCAAGTTATCACGACATGTACCTCAGTATTGTGGACAGTCTACTTGTTCGCCAGCATGTAAGCAAAAATATGTGACAAAGGCCGTGTTCAAAAGATATCAAAAAAGCTTACATCGTACACGACGCTGTCGGTGTGCTGGTACACGTACTGCTGGCAGGGCTCGCGCGTGCCCCGGTCGAACCAGTGGGCGGGGCACACGTCGCGCGCGCTCGCGTTCGCGCTCGCGAACCGCTCGCAGCCGTCCAGCTCGCCGTCGCTGCTGCTCGGGATGGCGTTGGCCGCCCACTCCGGCCGGAACACCGTGTCTGTGATGCTCTCGCATTCTGGGATGAGGCACCTGGAACATTTTATTTTAAACTCTTTACAGCATCATAAACAATTAGTACGGGCTATTGAACTGTATACAAGCGAGGACTTATGTCTAGTAGAGAGCTCTTCCAGCCAACAAGTCACAGGTTCGTATGGTATGTATGAATTTTACCAAAATAAAAACCTTTTTTGCACAGACGTCCGTATACCTGACTTGTAAGAACTGAAAGTCAATAAATATCTAAACACAAATATTTTGAAACTAGCTTTTGCCCGTGACTACGTACGTATCAAATAGTAATATGGTAGGTAGATAGTGTGATGGTTTGTAGCTCAGTAAATATAATAGGCTATTAAACACTGAAAGATTTTTCATTGGAACAGTATCCTCAATTGGTGGAATTTAAAATTTACTCCTACTCTATTTATTAGAAGCAAAGTTCATAGTGGCGTAAATTTGTCCATTTTTTTCTGAAAGGCGTTATTTAAATTTTGTATGGCACCTGTTCCCATGGGAATATCGAGATAAACGATAGCCTATGTCCTTTATCAGGCTCTAGACTATCTGTGTACCAAATTTCGCTTAAATTGGTTCAGTAGTTTTGACGTGAAGGCGATACAGACAGACAGAGTTACATTCGCATTTATAATATCGGACCAAATACATGCTGAGTTCCTTCACGTTTCAAGCCACCCAGCTTTGGAATGCGCTCCCGCTGCAGTGTCATCGAGCGCCCAGCAAGCTACCATTCAAACGCTTAGTTCGCCAGCACTTATTATCTGACAAATCAAAAGCACATATTATATCATAATTATTTTTATTGAATTACTTATTGCGTTTAAGTCTTAGTAATTTATTTAAGTATAATTATTTATTATTGTTATGTTTTTTTATCTCCGTATAATATGTATATTAATGTTGTATATAACATACATCGTGTGTAGGTATATTATATTCTATATTCATAAATATTATGGTTATTTATATCTTTTAGTGTAATTATTAGTGTATATTTCTTAGTATTCTATTTTTGTTGGGTTTTCAACTTTTATTGTACCGTCGTTTTAGCTCTCCTCACTCCGCTTTCCGGTTGACTGGTAGAGAATGCTTCAAGGCATTAAGTCCGCCTTTGTACGTCGTACATAAAGATTAAGTAAATAAATAAATAATATTAATATGAATCTCCTCTTGCAAACTCGATCATTGGTGTAATGAAAACATGTAACATTGGTATTAAATGTTTCCTACACTCACACCAACAAGCACTGTACATTTTGTGTTGCATATAAAGCAATGCAAAGACACTTATGACACTTGTATTGATAATGCCACTAATGCCCCAACCGGGAGTCGAACCTGGAACCTCCGAACTACCTTAAAACTGTCGTCATTAATAGATGCTGTCTGCGGTATGATAGACCACCTCTGTATTCTCTGTCTGTGTGTGTATTTGTATTGAAATATAATCTACGTTAGAAAATTTACTTTAAATCCCAATCAATCATCCATCAGTAACAGAGCCCTCATAACTATTCAAAATAACAATGTGCTATAAAAACTTGCTATCAAACGCATTGTTAAAATTAGAATTGAAGATCATTAATTAACCCCTTAAGCTCTCCATATCGTCACAAAAACATCTTATCTAACTGACTTACCTAGTCGGTATCCTTGCAGTGGTGAAGATGTACTCTCCAGAAGCGAAGGCAGAGAAAATGACAGGCAGTGCCGCCAGCGCCAGAGTCAGCAGCTGGTACCTGCCGAACTGCCCCACTTCCTCCACCAGGATCTTGTCCAGGTCCACCCCATGCTCCTCACTTTTACTCCCTTTCTCTGCATTCGACATTCCGGACCACCACGTTTGCAACCTTACTCACTAATATTATAATATAACTATGAATATTAATCAGCCTTCAAAGATATCTGTTACTACTGTTTATCAGATAATCATTTATTCTTGATGATATCAGATTAATACTATTATTCTCACGGATAAACGCAGGGAGGCACTGACGCGAAACAACGATTCTAAGATGTTTGTTATTAAAATACTTTTTCAATCGAATGTTTCATAAGACACTTAGATGTAAAGGCTTGGTCTGAACGTCCACTAAACTGACCGTGTTACATTTTTCCTTGAATTATTTGTTTATTAATTTTAATTGATGATCATTAAGAAACTGGTTCTCAAGTCGACTGGTACATTTTACTTATTTTTATCTTCAGTTATATCTTCGTAAAACTTATTATTTCCTGGTACAATTCTCTATTTTCAGTCAATTATCTGCAGCAAATAGATTTACTGAAACATTGCACACATTATAAAATAAAATTGTATTTCTGTGCATGACAGTACACTATGTGAAATAACAAGAATCTGCCGTAAAAAGAATATGCCCAAAACCGAATAAACGATTTTTTTACCTTCTCTCCTGTCAGGGCCTCTCAACCTATTCGGACTCTAGGTCATGGTTTGCGCCAGTTGACAGTTCTAAATGTACTAAATGACAAGTAATACATCGACGCTGATGTCCAATGCTAGCGGGCAGCGTACCTATGGAAACGTCCCTAATATAATGCGATAATATCACAAAACACACACAGCTTGATGATAATTAGAATAAAACAGCAAAGAATTATCTAAATACTTGTTCTTTATCGTATATAAATTACAATACAATTAAAATACCGATGAATATATTGATATGTGGCTATTAATCCCAGCGACCTTCACTGATTCAATATAATTTTCGTGAATAATTAGAATTAACGCGTCTTTGATTCAACCCATTTAGAGTTGAAAGATATGAAGGTTGCTGAAAAAAATATTTTTAAAATGTGCTTATTGACTTTCTCAAACGTGATAGGATAATTAAAAAATCGTCAAGCGCGTTTGTATGCGATTTTCCCCGTTATTTTTGTAATCACAGTTCACACTCTTGTTCTGAACATCCAAAAAGTTTTGCGCTCCTAATTCAAATCCTTTGGTGTTGCATTTTTAACCGACTTCAAAAAACAAGAGGAGATTCTCAATTCGACGAAAACTTTTTTTTTATGTATGTTCCCTGATTACTCGAAGACGTCTTAAATAAATTATAAAATTTACATATCTATTATTCTCAATTTTATTTTAATTAATTGTACAAACAACATATTTTTTTACTTGTGAGTGCTTTTTAGAAAACAATTTCTTCACAAATTTGTTGTCTACGTTTCTAACATTTCTGTAATTTGAGCTTATGAGGTCTGTGTAGATAATCAGTAACTTTTATAATCAGTTATTCAAATTGCTTTTTTTTTACAGTTAAATTGTAATACTTTCCTAAAACAAAAAAGAAATACCTTCTTAATATGCTTAAACAGAATATTGCGTCGTGACTTATTAGATACCTTTAGCGTATAAGTCCTGATAAAATTATAAAATTTATCAAATTACGTAGGTTATACCTAATTATAATAATCTGAAATGGCACACTTTATTGGCAAATTTCACATTGTTTTGGCTCGTAAGTCCAAAAAAAAAGAAACACCTTCGACAACTAGTTGGCGAGAGAGCTAGAGGAACTTAGTCTCAGGTAATAGAGAAATTGAAAAATACATACAAAGCATTAGCTTAATGTCGGAATCTTGGCACTTTAAATAATACAGATTTTGTTTGTTAAGACGGTAATAAAACCAATTGTTTAACAGACGATACTTATTATATTATTATTAATATTACACCTTTGAAAATTGTAATCACTTATGACTTCCCGAAACGTTTAGTCTCTCTGTGTCATCGAAGTGACCGACATTAAAACAATTTATTACTCCCCTTCAGTGGCAGTGAGCCATGGTACAATGCTCGTAAAGCTGTTGGGGCGACAGCGAGAAGCGGCGTCACCACAAACGCAAAGTTGGCAGGTTCCCGTCAAATTGGAGAGCAGAGCTCGCGAAGATCACTGGTAGCCGCTGGACCACGGCAGTGTAGAACCGATCGGTGTTGAGATTCTTGAAGGAAGTCTGACTAGCTAGACTATGATACAGTGTGGTGCTTTCAGGTAAAAAAATTGCTCCGAGTTGACGGATAGGTCAGCTGAGCGTGCGATACCTCGCTCGTGGCTCGACGAGGCCCATGTGCAAAGGTTTTCGAGTGGTGGCTTCATACTGGAGGCGCAGAGCTACTAAGCTCCGACTAGATGGACCCAAGATCCAAGGGGCACAGGAGCGATCAGTGTAGAGATTTTTATGACAGGCCTATGTCCAGTGGGCTCTGCCGAGGTAAATTATGATCCTGAGCATGTGGAACGGCGTAGACGGACAAGTCAGCAACTCGCATGGTCTCTGGCCCTGGGCTTGATGATGCCGAGGCGCGTGGCGAGCGCGGCGACGTGCGCGCGCACCTCCTCCTGCACGAGGTTGAAGGACATGGCGAGCAGCGCGATGCCGAACAGCAGGTACAGCGAGCACAGCGCGATCGAGTGCACCGCCGCCGCCGGCACCTCGCTGCGCTGCCCCTGACGCACCACACATCATACGCTTTTGTCAATACAGGAATACTATTATCTTTGTTTCTGCTTTAAGGGATAAAAGAGAATACAGAGGATATATTGGGACCTTACCTATGAAATTGGTGTTTTTATTCTATCTTAGCAATTTGTCCGTAACTATTAAGTTTCAGAACATTCTTATAAAATAATTGCCTTTTCTAAAAATAGAACATATATTTGAGCTCATAATTTTTACTTGGATAATTTTTTGTAAGTTTAATTGTGTTAAAATTAGACACAAAGACAATTATTTTTAACTGCCTCCCGAATACATAATTTGATTTGCATTAACATAAAAACGATGAATAATTTTTATCAAGCGTGTTCACACACATATTGCTAAAGCTTGTCTAATGATACGTGCCAAATATTATTATCTCTGGATTTGTCGTTGTGAACAAAACTGATAAAATGTAAAATGCAGACATCCCCAAAATCTCCATACAAAACACCAATTTCATAGGTAAGGACCTTATATTATTCCATTCGATAACACTCGGGAGCACTAGCCCCCAAATCCCTGGAGTCCCTTACTGGCGTATGGCTTGGTACTTAACTAGTCGGTCGGTCTAGTTAACTAGTAAAAAATATTCGGAACGCACTGGGAAAAATTAGCTCCACAGAACTTGGATTGTTCCCACGATGATGGATACATCGGGCAGTTTTATTGAAAACCAGCGTTACTGGTGGGACTCACGCACGCGTGTCGCCAAGCTGATAGATGTTGTCCGTAAATGGAATCCTCCTCCAAAGGTACCTGAGCGGGCACGAAGTCCCCGAAGCCGATGGTGGTGAGCGTGATGAAGCAGAAGTAGGCGGCGTCGAGGTAAGCCCAGCCCTCCCACTGTTTGAACAGGAACGTGCCCGCCACGATGTACGACGCCACCAGCAGCACGCACAGCCAGATCGGGACCGGCTTTATCTGCTGCTGAGGAACATTTTTCACACTTACTGTCAGGATTTTTATCTAAATTGCATGTGTGTCACTGGAATTATAGGGTGAAAATAGAGTAGGAAAAATAGAGAGGACGATATCCACTCTATTCTCAGAATTTAAATTAAGATATATTAGTGAATAAGTCCTCCCATGCAGACATTGTTTTTACCATAAAGTTGTAAAATTTTTCAATTGCAATAAAGAGTATTATTATTATTTATATTCTTTTCACATTAATTACACAAGAACTAGTCTTATAATTTATATAACTTATTACTTGACTTAAATTTTGATAACACTTACGTCCTCTTTGACCGGTGCTTCAACAACGAAGATATCAGATTGGCGAGAGTCCCACGCTGCAACAGATAAATAGCCGATTCAATAAAATGTAAATTAACGTAATTAATGGAATTAATTTCACGTCCAGCAGTCAATAATAACAATACAGTATTTTTACTATCATCAGGTTAACTGTATTTGAAGTTAGTCACAGTTTTGGCAGTGAGGAATAAGATTAAACAGAAGCTGATATTAGATAGAGCGTTACCGGATGGTCGAGTTCTTTTGGGCGCAGCGACGGCCTCGTCGCTCCACTCGTCTCTGTCCGGTGACGGTGACTGCAACACAATTTGAATTTCATCCGATCCTTTCAGAAATATAATAGGTTGGGGAAAAAGTTTCTTCGCATTTTTTAAGAAAATTCAAAACATTTTTTAATATAGTTTATTTACATTTAACTAAAGTATGTAGGTACTATTTTGTTCGATAACTTTTTGCCATCTTGTAGGTAGGGACATGATCCCATTGCTATAGAAATTTTGGGACTTCTGGTCAAAATACCGCGACAAGTGGTTTTGGCAGTCCTCTCGTGATGTTAACCTGACACTGCCTAAAGAATTCTGAAGAGACCGAAACAGGTGGAAATCTGAAGGTGCAAGGTCAGGACTATACGGCGGATGCATTAACACCTCCCAGCCAAACTCTCTTAATTTTTGCTGAGTGGCTAAAGATGTGTGAGGTCTAGCGTTATCATGATGAAAAACCACACCCCTTCTGTTGATTAATTCCGGCCGCTTTCTCTCAACTTCTTGCTTTAATCTCATCTGTTGTTCGCAGTAAAGTTCAGAATCGATGGTCCAGCCTGGTGGTAACAGCTCATAATGAATAATGCCCTTCCAATCCCATCTCACACACAGCATCACCTTGTTGCGAGTTAACCCGGGTTACGCCACAGTCTGTGAAGCCTGACCGGCCTTTGACCTTTTTCGCACGTTCTTGTCGTACGTGATCCACTTTTCATCACCAGTTATCAGCTTCTTCAAAAATGGTTCGGTTTCATTACGTCGTAATAAAGAATCACAAATGAGTACACGGTTCATTAGGTTTCTTTCAGTGAGCTCGTGAGGTACCCAAATGTCGAGCTTTTTTGTGTACCCAGTTTTTTTCAAATGCGCCAAAATTGTTTTGTGGTCAATTCCCAGTTCTTCAGCTACGTCGTAACTACTGACATGCCGATCTTGCTCCACTTTTTCAAAAATGGCATCCATTTTATCTGTAATAGGGCGACCAGAGCGACGTGCATCTTTGACATCAAAATTTCCGGATTGAAAACGCTTAAACCAAATTTATGCTACTCTCACAGATACACACATAAACATCGCAAATTTTTTTTCGCGGCTTGCGTTGCATTTTTACCTTTTTTGTAGTAAAATTTTAAAATGTATCGAATTTCTTCATTAGATTCACTCATCTTGGCGGTACGAAAAACAAAAGAAAATCACACATTTTCCTAATTTGAATTTGGAATTATGTTCTTTAAAATTTAAACTTTCAATGATACCAAAACCAGCCAGATACAAATAGTATAGCCAAAGAGATTTTATTACAAGTTTATACATACTATAATGCGAAAAGACTTTTTCCCCAACCTAATAGGAATAGGTACAATATATATAGTTATTCGGATTTGAGATTGTGATACGTTTGAATTTCAGAACTAAATATTTCCGATTTCAACTTTTCCTTCATGAGTTTATTACAAAAGAAATGCTAGATGCTAGCATACAAGGGGAGTATGTAATAACCTTTGCAACTAAACTGGAAAACATACAATTTTTGCTTTAATTAGCTTGATTTACTGTAGCCAGTTACTTTCAGAAACCAAAAAAAAAAATCTAAATCAAATCTTACCCAGTTCCTATAGGAGCGCGCGGCATCATCCAGTGTATGAAGACGACGCAGCGGCCTGGCTCGGGGGCCTCCGTGTAACTCCCCGCCCCCCGCATCACCGCGCCAGCCCCCGGTCCCAGGATCACCGCGCCGGCCACCGTCCCCCGCATCACCGCGCCATCCCCCACATCCCGCATTACCCTTCCATCCTCCCCCTCCTATATCCCCGCGTCGCGTCTTCTCGTAATCATAAATAGCACTACGAGCTCGGCGCTCGCGTCCGTTGTCGGCTTCCTCGTCGCGAACACGGTCACAGTACTCCGATATTCCGCGATCCATTCTAAACAATAATTAGCAATTTCAAGTAAACAATAGAGAATTTCAAGATGAGGAGGAGGGATGAATGTCACAAGTGGGTAAAGGGCAAGAAGAAGAAGAGAGGAGAATGAAGAATTTCAAGAAGTAAAATTTGCTTTATTGGGGGTTAGCTCTAATAAAATTTGGGTAATTTTAATGTCTGTTGATCAATTTACAACTAAACTAAAATAATAATATCGTTGATTTGATAATACCATGGACATACACCAGTTGTTAGTTATTGTTACAATAAGTATTAACAGTATTTGCCTTAAATATTGTAGGCATGCAAATAATTAATAGTCTAGTCGTACTACTCGTATATAGACTTTATTTTACAAAAAAATCATTCTTTTAAACAAGTTTAAAGATGGATTATATCTCAATTGTCCTCTCACAACATTCTCCACACTACGTAATATAGAAAACAAAGCGCTTGAAAAATTCAATAAGATACATTCATACCTCCACTGGTTTCTCGGTCTTCTCTTTGGTCTATCAAACTCAAAATCCTCATCTTCTGGATCATAACCTCGATCCCGAGCATTGTAGCGGTCGTCACTATCCCTCAGCCTCCTGTTTCGTTCCTCGAGAGCCTTCCTCTCTTTATAGTTCTCATAGTCCACGTCATGTAGGTCATGCATCTCCAGCATATTTCTGCTGTCCTCGTCATATTGTCTGTGGCGGTCTCCAAAGTCTCTCCTCGGTCCAAAATCAGGATTAGATTTCGCTGGTCGAGGCAACGATTTGCTGCGAAGTTCTGTCTTAGATGTTATTTTCTTTTGGTGATTATCAAGATCTTTAAGAGCTGCTTCTAAATCTTGTAAAGGTAGTGAAATTTTTGGAAAATCTTCTGTAAAGAAATTATTATCATGTAAATACGACTTATCATATTGATTAGGAAGGTAGATAACATTTCTTTGCTTTGAATATCTACAGTATCTACATAGAAAATGTATATTGCTTTGTAAAGGGCAATATAATTACTTACGATATTTATTATAAAATTTTGTTTCTAGATTAAGTACCTAATATTGGGTCCTTACCTATGAAATTGGTGTTTTTATTATGTCTTAGCAATTTGTCCGTAACTATTAAGTTTCAGAACATTCTTATAAAATAATTGCCTCTTCTAAAAATAGACCATATATTTGAGCTCGTATTATTTAATTTGATAATTTTTTGTAAGTTTAATTGTGTTAAAATTAGACACAAAGACAATTATTTTTAACTGCCTCCCGAATACATTATTTGATTTGCATTAACATAAAAACAATGAATAATTTTTATCAACCGTGTTCACACACATATTGCTAAAGCTTGTCTAATGATACATGCCAAATACAATTATCTCTGGATTTGTCGTTGTGAAGAAAACTGATAAAATGTTAGTATGTAAAATGCAGACATCCCCAAAATCTCCATACAAAACACCAATTTCATAGGTAAGTACCTAATATATCGCTTATATCTTCATTGTTACCTTCCTCGTCATCGTCGGGCTCGACCCGACCGTACTTTTCATAACGAACTGGAGACCTATCCTCTCTATCATAGTCTCTGCTACCTGCAACATAAAATTTGTAAAAAAAATAATCAAATCGTATTAGGTGGTTCGAAAAAGTTATATAGAAGAGTTTATTTAAAAAAAATTATTACAGTCTTCAGCTTTTGTTGCTACAAAATGGTTGCTTTGTATTTGTGCGCTCAGTGACAAAAGTAGTTTTGACATTTTTAATAAAGTTTTGCAAGAAAAAATTTAGTGAGCCCTAAACTCAGGCCCTAAAGCCACATGCAGGAAATTCTAAACCTAGTCTAAATATGGATTTTGACAATTTTTTACATAAAAGCCACAGTGCCAAGACAAAATGAGCCAAAGCCAATTGACAAAAACGAGTTTTTAAATCTCGATTTCAATTATCTGCAAGTGGGCCTTAGTACCTCGTCGTATTTACATCTATTAAGTTTTCAACGCAAAATATTACAAGAAAACCTAGAAAAGTCGAACAAGCAAGTGTCACAATATTGAAATGTTTACCAAATTCCGTGGCTGACCTGCTGTAGCTGCAGTGCTGCAGTTGTTTTTGTGGTTGTAGTTGTCAATGTGGTTTTTGATAACTATCGTAGTCCCCAAGCATGCAATGATAATATAAATAGTGTCACCTGGTGTGTAGTAGAGGGAGGGCGTGAGGGCGCGGGGCGGCGCGGGCGCGGGGGCGGGGGCGCGCCGCGGCCGCCCGCTGCTGTACCCGCTGTCGCGGTACCTTCACACCGAATAACAAAGTGTTTTTTTTTTCATTCAAAAATGTGACTAACAAGCATACAGCCCGCCTAAAAGCAAGCGGCCACTGTATCCCAAGATAAGACTAGGGTCATTGGCGCTCGTAATGAAAACGCAGAGTACACAGCGGGCTTTTGGGATGCCAGCGATTAACTTGTTATTCGACAAGAAGATGAAGAGTTTCAACCGACTTAATTTGTGTTCATTGACTTCGTGATTGAAGAATTCTATAACAAGTTGCGTCACCAAACAGAAACTCCAAATAATTTAACGAGTAAATACCAACTTTTCTTGATACCTATTAACCGCCTCTCTGGACTAGTGGTTCACGGGTGTTGATTGGGATGTCCGGGTTCGATTCCCGTGGTGGTGGTTTACTTCTCGATTTGGTTGGTGGCTTCTAAGCCCGCCTGACTAGCTACCACCGTCTTACTTGAATTTGTCGCCATAATAACAATGTTATAAGCATTGTTGTGTTCCGACAATCAGAGGTAAGATAGCCAATTAATTCCTCAGTTGTTGAGGAACACAGGTAAATCTCACTTCCACCTTCGGCCTTATCGTCACTTACCATCAGGTGAGATGAAGGCCAAGAGCTTACCTGTCATATTATGTAAAAAAAATGTGATGCTAGTTACGGGAGGATTACAGGCACTTTCTTCGGGCTATAATATAATCTTGCTATTAGCTAAGTACCTGCAATCTGTGTCGGAGTGAGCCCGCGGCGCGGGATGACGCCTTCCACCCGGGGGGGCACGCACCGACCGTCTGGATTTTGACACTTAAGATCAGTACATTATGATACATATCACATGACAGTCAACACCTACGTAAGCAAAGATTACATCTCTCGACATGGAACGATCCTGGCAGACACTATTCGCTTCCTCTACTCTCATTATTACAAACCACTGTAACCGTGACAAGTACGCGCGTCTGTAACTATTAAGATTGTGGAGTGTGGACGGCATTTGTTACGTATACAAATGTCACGATTAGTTTTCCATCTCAAACTTTAATACAAAATATTTCAATCAATATGTTCGCCAAACATTGTACGTACTGATTGTCACAGGGTGGACGGTGTTTGGTTTTTTTTTACGAGCAAATGACACTGTATATGTTATGTTTGTAAGGCATACATTAAGATGAAAGCAATTTAATCCAAGAAGATGTAAAATGAATTGTAGCTTCCGTGTGCGACTTCTCCTTAAAATTTGTTGGTTCGGCAAAATTTTATAAACGCGTCCACTCTTTCGTTACAAATGTCACGGAGCGATGTCCGGTGAAATGTTTGTATTTGAACCGGCCATTATGTTGGAAGTGGTCCTTTCATCATAAATTCCTGAACCTGAAAGGACACAGGGGAGAATCAAAATAAATTGATATCAGTAGTATCACCTACATCTCGTGTGAAAGAATATGAAATAACTGATAAAATAATGACAACATCAAGTTGTCTATACACAGTCAGAATCGCACCATACAATAAGCTTCAATAGCTTTTCAACTTTAACATAGGTAATATTCATCAAGTGACACAAATAGAAAGTTTTTCAGTTTGTGCTGCCAAGTCCACATCAGTATAATATTGGGTCGTTACCTATGAAATTGGTGTTTTTTTTCTTTCTTAGTATTTTGTCTGTAACTATTAAGATTCAGAGTATTCCTAAAAAATAATTACCTCGTCTAAAAATAGACCATATTTTTGAGCTCTTTTGATTTGTTTTGATAATTTGTTGTAAGTTTAATTGTGTTAAAATTGGACACGGAGACAAGTCTTTTTAAGTGCCTCCCGAATACATCATTTTATTTGCATTCACTTAAAAACGATAAATAATTTTTATGAAGTGTGATATTACACATATTTCTAAAGCTTGTCTAATGATAGATGCCAAATATAATTATCTTTGGATTTGTCGTTGTGGAGAAAACTGAAAAAAAATTAGTATGGAAAATGCAGAATTCCCCAAAATCTCCATACAAAATACCAATTTCATAGGTAAGGACCCAATATCATCAGTTACCTGGCAGAAGCGTGGCGCTTGTGTCTTCGTTTGGGCGGGCGCGTGCACACGTAGCAGCACACTCGCCAGTACAAGAACCTTAAACAAGAACCAATGAAGCCAACAGTATCTTTTTGCATGCTAAATAAATAAAGATGATGTGTAGGTATGTTCAGTTTCTTATTCTTATTCGGGCATAATGACATTTACTACTCGAACCTTTAGCGCTTGTCTAGTTTAGCATCTCCACCCTACAGAAGATGGCAGCTAAATATTAGGTCCTTACCTATGAAATTGGTGTTTTGTATGGAGATTTTGGGGAATTCTGCATTTTCCATACTGAATTTTTTTTCAGTTTTCTTACTAATATCACACTTCATAAAAATTATTTATCGTTTTTAAGTGAATGCAAATAAAATGATATATTCGGAAGGCACTTAAAAAGAGTTGTCTCCGTGTCAAATTTTAATACAATTAAACTTACAACAAATTATCAAAACAAATCAAAAAAGCTCAAAAATATAGTCTATTTTTAGACGAGGTAATTATTTTTTAGGAATACTCTGAATCTTAATAGTTACAGACAAAGTACTAAGAGAGAGAAAAAACACCAATTTCATAGGTACGGACCCAATAACTTGTGTCTGATGCTATCTTGCTGCGGTAAAATCATTGAGAGGACTTTGTGATGGCAGCATGTCAGTATAACTCTTGACCTCCTACATGGCAAGCTTCTTGTATTACCAAAATAGCTACAACTCGTAGCCTACAGACCCTTGTAGGCTACGAACTTCTGTAGGCTAATCATTTACCACCAGACGATCCGTAGCATGTTTGCCATCCTTGCTGCATAAAAATACGTGTTATCCAAAGCGAAACCAAAAGAAGATTTTCTGTTAGGAATAGGCCACACCCTTTGTACTGTCTTTGTTATTTGTCGTTTCATTGTTATGTTTTTCTGTGTACAATAAATTGTTAAATAAATAAATAAGATCTTCTATATTTTATTCAGACAGCATGATAACTCTTGTGTAACCATGTGATTACGCGTGTTGCGGGTTGTATACCTGATTATTTTTACTTGATACGTCAGTAGTATAAATAACTGAAGATCTAAGCCATAACAATAAATACAGGTTAAGTATATCACAATTGACGGTGTCAAACGCCAGCGCATAGATGATCTGTCTGCGTGTTCGTAACAAGGGTGTTTTGTTTCTTTGTTTGAATCGATCGAAATTATTTTTTTATCCAATATCTCGTGATGATAATATTAATATCGCTTTTTAATTAAAGGCTATCTACCAGGTAAAGAACACTTCGTACCACGCCTTTATCTACGAAGGGGCAGGCAGGAGCTAACACATTTCACTTGTTATTTAATCAGATAATTATATAGTTAACTTATTAAGTGTATTATACAATCTAGAGGTAACTATTTTATATTTAAATCATACTTTTGATATGATTTTTTCATTAAGATACATATTATTATCTAATTCTTATTTATAATTAAGGCCTTTGATTTCATTATAACACCTGAAAGGAATATAAACTTTTTACCTATGCTAATTTTCCGAACAACCTAATACCTACTAAAACAAAAAAGGACTATTAGAAACAAAAAAAAGGTAAAAAAAAGGTGTTGTTATAGTATTCCAACATTCCAACGGACTACCGACAAAACTTAATTATCTTACCGAGAATTTGGACCCTTAATAATTTGATACTGCAATGTTACCTACATACAAATAATGTCAGCAAAAACATTTGGAGGATACTATTAGGAATTATAGAGGTTCGGCTCAAGGGTCTGTCAAGACAAAACAAACCTAAATGAGGACGCCATCACGTCGCCGATGTTGGAGAGGCAGAGCAGCATGAGCGGGATGCCGAGGATGGCGTAGAAAATGGTCACCACCTTCCCTGTCTGGGTCTTCGGAGCTATGTGCCCGTAACCTATTCAAAATGAACATATTTTTATTAACAAACAATATTGGCCAGATCTGAATATAACAGTAATAACGCTCGGTATCATGTTAAAAATATGTGATTGTTAAGAAATAAACAATTATTAAATATAAATAGGTACAAAAATTCTTCTGCCTATTTTGTAATGTTCAACAGTTAAAAATAAAGAACTATTCTTATTTTCAGTGATAAAATAATGTTTAATCTCTTAAATAAAGAGTGCTTAATAATGAAATGTTTTTTGGTTGCAAAATTCAATTTTCATTCATAAATTACGTGTTTGATGTTCGGTATAAAACTGGTTCAAGACGATAAAACAACAACAAACCTCCAAAGAATCGAAAAGTTGCGTAACAATTGATCCGTCTGTGTGTATAATTATCGTTCAAGCAAAAAGAATCGGTTAGCCTACAAGTGGCACATGACGTCACAGCACTATCACTTCATTGAAGCGTTGAACTGTCTATTTCGACGTCCTTTAACAAGCATCGGTGGTTCAGTGGTAGAATGCTCGCCTGCCACGCGGGCGGCCCGGGTTCGATTCCCGGCCGATGCAAGATATTTTTTGAATTTTAAAATTCTTTTTAATTATAATTTCTTTACGTAAATGTAATAATCTTATAAAAATATTGTTATTTGTTTGTTTAGACAATTAATTTTGAAATTAAAATGTTTAAGGCACTGCAAATTATTTAATCAATATAATAAAAAAAAAAAATAACTTAAATATATCATCACGCCTCTTTCGCCGAAGGGGTTGACAGAGGTGTTAAACACCCACTTTTTGCCAGATATGTCAGGTCCCCATAAAACAGGTGGCGAGCCTGTTGCCATGTACCGGGCACAATGTAAGGCAAGCGTTATTCACAATGAACTGTATATAAGTTTTTATTCTAACTCAGGGGTACAGGCGGAGGGATCGACCCCCGATTTTCAAAAAAAAAACTCATTAAATAAGTCTGTACATACATTTACTGTACATGAATGATGGCGTTAATCTGCTTATCTAGCCGACTGTCCTGAATATAGATGTTTGTGCATTACCTAATTAGTGAATAAAAGAATTTTCTGGGCCATAAGGTAGGCTAGCGCAGTATGTCAGCATGCTGCTCTAGCTACCTTCACATTGGACTCCTCTACTGCTTATCATCAGGTAGTGTGAAGTCATTTGCTGAGCTTTTTATACAAAAAAAATATCAGGTTCCTCTACTGGACACATAACTAACTTGCCTACGGTCGTTTTTGGCCGATTCGGTAATTAATAATAATACAGAGATAAGCAATAGGTTGAACTTTTGGTTAATATCCCATTTGCATGTAGATTGACTTGTGTACATAATATGTCACTTTGTTTATTTTGTAGTGGCACAAAATACTAATGTAAATTTTTTAAATTTTGGACGTCAAAATTTAAATGTTATAAGATGCTTTTAGCCTCATGTTTTAGCACATGCTTATGAACGTCAAAAGCATTTTACAAAATTTCGTGAAAGCGATAAACTACGCCATCCACTCACAAACCTACCAGGAGGCCTTGTTCTGAGAAGAACGGGCAAGAAACTCAGCAAGTTTCTATCCTCCATTTACATCAACATTGTTGTTTTTTTTAATGTCATAATCTACAACTTCATTGAAGTTTTAGAAGTAGAAAATAAATAAATATCTGAGCTATATATTCTGCAGTTTACCACATTTTCCATTCCAAATATAGGTAGTCTAAAATATTACATCCTACCACATTCAAAAATTTACCACATAGTTACAGCAAAGAATATTTTTTAAAGTGTATCAATTTTTAACAAAAAATATAATAAAAAATAACACAAGAATAATATGTTTACACTAGAATAAAAACATACCCCAAGGCTTTTTTGCCCAAGGCAACTTTTGAAGATTTTGAGGATCAAATATGAATTTAACAAATAATTACACATTCGAACAGAATAATTTTTTTTATTACAAATTTATTATGTAAGTTAATCCCATACTTCTGTGTATTTAATTTTTCATATCACGTAAAAACCTTCTCGTGATCCACTCCCATTAATCTAATATAATTTTGAGAATAAAACAAAAAGGCTAGTAGCCTACATGGTATCATTATGCCTAAAAAATTTAATGTTAGTTCATCACAATTAACAGATTTGGATTTCGGCGTATTATAGTAGACGATGCCCTCTACCAAGGTTGAAAAACATAAATGGGCTAACTTAAGTATTTCATTAGACTAACGCCGTACCCCCGTGCGAACGAGCTATCTTCCATGATGTCACTTTAAGTCACAACATACAAGTAGGAATAGTGAGAAAATAAATAAAACGCTTTGTGTTATTCCATCATCGTCTTCTGAAGAAACACATAAAAATTGTATTGAAACCTTAGCAGTGAATCCAATACGCTATCCATCCAGTCAAAGCGCTGTGGATGTATGTTAGGTCCTTGCTACAATCTCTCGTGGAAATTGAATCAAATTTTTGTACCTAAGATGTGAAATGTTGACGATTTGAAGTGCCAAGCTTTCGCTATGAAATAAAGGTTTTTTTATTTTGATTTGTTCCCCGATATTCCATCGAATTTTCGCATACACGGATAAAATTTTATTTCTAAACCTTTGATTAAATTTTATTTTAATAAAATAAATGTGTTTTAGCTTTTCAAACTAACTACGTCGTCGTAGATTGTGAGTAAATATTATGCATACATTTTCTTCCAAGCTTATATTAAATTCAAGGTCACCTCTCAAATAAAATTTCCTCATTTAAGAGTTAGGACGGGTCTTGTCCCATTATTCGAGATCGATACAGTTTCCGTCGTGTTATTCGAAACGGATGCCAGCGAGGTCGACTTCTTATAACAAAACCTGCACTAATTAAGTTATTCGGCCACATTATATAGTAATACAGAAAATAATAACTAGTTCATAAATATAAGCTTTATTAGGGGAGCTTGATTAGCGAAAAAGGTTTAATTATTTCTTCTACGGTTTATTTTTTTGAAAAAAATATCGCAGGATCTTCTCAGCGTCTTAGACAAACTGTATGCTAAGGTGTTAATTGAAACGATCATAAAAGAGACGAGTGATAGATTATTGGACGTGCAAGCAGGGCTTGGAATGGGGATGGGTGTATTGATCAAGTCTTTTCCTTACGAAGCCTAACTCGTTAATATACTGTTAATATAAGAGGGGAGCAAAGAGATTAAGAATCAGATAATGAGTTTCTTCTGCGCAGTAAGCAGAAGCAAAATAAGATAAGATATTTATTCATTCATTATTACAGGTAACAAAGGTGATAAACAATATTGAAGTGCCGCTGTAATATACCTTTTCAGGTGCATGAATTTAAACAATATTATTTTTAACATTAATGTCGCAGATGAATTTGATTATTATTATTATGCCAGTCTATAGTCTATCCATTTTTAAATTAAGTAGTTTGATGACGTGATATACCTACTTAATGTTCCTTGATCATCCAAAATCTCGGTAAAGGTCACAATCATTCACAGCACCGCCAAAATCAACCTAACTACATAATAAGTCTAATTATCTTTCGCAACATTTCCCAGGCCCAGTAATTCAATAAAACGTATCAAAACAGCCCAAACTAGCCTTGACTGCAGTGCAACGAAACAATGGTTATCAGGAATCAGCGACCTCCGTGCTTTCCCATTACAACTACATGGTCAAACGTACTCCGCTAAAGCTAAGAATGGATCTGTGCAGATGCTGATAAAGTACTCTTAAACAAATGTAATTCTTGACAAAGTTGATTTTATTGACGCAATTTTTAAAGTTGCTATTTCTGACAAAATCTACACAACTTATAATATTTCCCTGGAAATATGCATAAAAAATGGTTACGATAATATTTAACTATCCACCAATAATAATTGTGAAAAATACAAGTATTTAAAATATAAAAAAAAATTAAGCTTTTCCGAATTTTTTGAAAATAAAAACAAAATTCTTTACGAGCAAGAATGCACATTCCCTATTGATTAGTTAGGATTAGGCACGTAGCTTTTCCCATTTTCCCAGCTACAAAATCTGGTTACTACGACGCTACTACGAGATGGGACTAGGGTTACTACGACGTAGGCAACCACTACGAAAGGATTTTTCAAATTATACCATATTAGATACCATTTTGGTTTTGATATTTGCCTTTGTTTTACTAAACACATGATCAGTGCGAATTGGGATGACAATAACACAAGCACAAAAAAAAATACTGCAATTTTTATGAAATAACTCTGGAAAATGTCTCGCTGGAGACTTTTTCTCTTTGTCGAGTGATTTCAATTTCTAATTCCGGTTGAAGAAATATTCGTTTCATGCCCACCTTTAGGTATAATAATTTTTGTGAAATAGTCCATTATTTAGAGTGTTAGATGATCAAATTGGGGATCTTCAAATTCATCTCACACCAAAGGATATTACATACGAAGTTATAAATGGGAGAAGAGAGAACTAGTATAGAGCTGTAATCTCCAAACCAGTAGAATGGCGGGATTATCCGTTTTATCACTTCTTTCCACACCTTTAATCTATGAGAACTCCGTGGAAGAGTTGTCTTTTTGCCGGTCTCAAGGCGTCGCAACTCGAGAGCCAAATGTTTAGGTGATGAATTTTCAGGCATTTGTTCTCCATTATATTTATGTGTATTTATCTATTAAATATATTTATCCGTTATCTAGTATCCGTAACACAAACAGCATTAGTTGCTTACAGTGGGGCTAGTTGATAGGTGTGAATGTCTGAGGATATTTATTTATTTATTTTAATCACGTGTACGTCCTTATAGCTTACGTTTTATTGATTTAAAGAAAACCTATGAAATTCCGCAACTAGCCGCTTGTGTTACTATACCTTTAATAATAAGGCAAGGTTGTAACTTTCTGAGCAGCGGCCTTCAGCATTGACTCAGATCATTCAGCCGAGCCACTCAACCCGGAGGCAGTAAACACAATAGATAAATAGCCGCTCAAAAACTAGTGCACTTTTTTAGGGCATAACATGAAACGTTGTAATTTGTAATAATTCATTTTGTATAGCGAAATACATGCCCACCGTGCCCACCACGTACTTAGCCTTTTTTATTTTATTCAATAAAACATACATTACGGCGGACTTAACGAATAACATTTCCTCTACCAGTCAAATATTATGTCAAGCACAGGTATCTTAAAAAAATTACTTAGAAATATTTTAATTATACGAGGTGGAAAAATCTGTGCCGTGGAGAGGAAGTACCTTAAATAAATAAATATCTTAAAACATTCACACCTACTCGTATCAACTAGAACCATTTTAAGCAACTAATGCTGCTTGTGTTATGGATACCAGATGACGGATAAATATATTTAATAGATAAATACATACATTCAGATAATAGGTATACACGAGACCATGGAGGTCATCAAATCTTTATTGTTTGTTTTACTTTATGGAAACATATCTTGATATTCCAAAAGAAACAAAATTGCATTCACTGGTTTTCCCGACAAGTTTACCCAAACCGAAAACAGACCAGCTTAAATAAAAAAAAACATTTGTTGTTTCTTTCCAGTTCGTGTTAGATAGAAGCTAACGAAGAAGCTTATGTCATTGTTCATGTGATACAAGATTACTATATGTAAAGGAATGCTTAAATAATGATTAAGTAAGAAGAAAATATGATAGTTTCATGAACAAATTACGTGCTTATCACCTTCGTGAATAGGGACAGTAAATATGAAACTGAATAATTATTTTTACTGAAATTATATTTTTTCTCATAAAATAACCTTTTCGACTCAAAATCTAGATGATTTAGTAATTATGAACGAGTTACGGGTACAAGTAATGAGATTGTTGTCGGGCGAAATCAATACGCAACTCTACTATAACAATAGCAAGTATTGTATAACTGAAAACTGAAATTGCCGACGATATACTGAATGGGCGATCAGTTATGTCACCAATATTTCTTTTTACCCACTAAGGCTACTGTTGCAATCTCACATATAGTCACCTAGCATACAGTGGTACAGTTCCTCGCGCTTGCATTCTAAGGGTTAAACTCGCGCGCACCACCAAAAAGTTCTTAATATTTTATACGCTTTTCTTATAGTGCCCCATACTGTAATTAATAGTGGTGACCTCATACGAGATATATAATAGCCTAAGTGAATGCGGGAAGAATTATATCACATTTGATAAGACAATACTACCAGGGATTGAAATATATAAATACATACTACACTGGATAGTCTTTTCCAGGAATTTGGTACCCACTGAAGACTTTTTTACGCGACAAGAACATAATACTCAGATCTGAAGGTAAAAAGCTTTTGATTATTACGTATTTGAATAATTTAATAGCCCTACGGCACAACAAATGCTTCGATTTGGGTCTTATTTGAAACCGCTTGATAAATTCGGGCTTTCCGAATTACATATTTAGTTAATGATTTTAAAATTTATTTTTCACTTTTATCGCATAATATTTTTTTTTATTTTATATTTACCAACTGAGCACCCTGTGATGAAAATGGCGTAGCTTTAAAAACGTTGAATATATTTTAGCAAATGTTAAATATTTGATCCCAGGTTTTATGTTTCTGGTAATTTAACACTAAAATTAACAGAATGAGACAGCGATAAAATTTTGCTTATGAAATCATTCATTAAATATTTTATCTTATAGGTCACATATTTTACGTGTTAAGAATAGTTCAGAGGTTTTAATTCAGAGCCGTTATAACATCTTTAGTATAATACTCCAGTCTTAAAAATAAGTTATTGTGTCCCCTAGAAAAGCAAGATACTGGAATGCTAATAACAAAAATCGAAATAAACAATTTTATTTTTTTAGTTTGAAATAGTCAGGATTGTTATTCTATCGTTTACAAATCAGGGCTGAATGCGAGGTGTACGGCGGCGCGCGCGCAACCACCACCAGTTACATAACCGAGGGCCCAGTGTTCGGACGCCCTAACATGTGCTATAATCTGAACAAATAATCGGAAATAAGAAATCGCAATGAGGATCGGTGAGTTTAAACGCATATTAATATTACTATATCTAATGAAAATATTTTTTTATAACAATAAAGAAATATAAATCAATTATTATTATTACCATTTTTTCATTTAGCATACGAATGTCGAAAATTATCTTTTCTAAAATAAATACTAATATTTAATTTTGAACTAATACTCATTTTGCAAAATTGTGTAAAACTCAATAAATCCAAAAGGTTTAAGGACTTTAGGATATTTTATAATATTTTTTGCGCGGAGGTGCAAGTGATTTTAAAGTGATTTGTAAAAATTCGGCTAAGTGGTATGCAGTTATCAATTTACACTCGTGTATTTTGGAATAAAATATTTATGCATTTAATAGCAATAACTGATGACTATTTTCAACGGCAAATATATTTGAAAACTCTTTCATAAGGCTCTACATTTTTTGTTACAATCAATTGCCACGAGAATTTGAAAATTATTGAATACTACTGCAAATAAACAGACCAAAGGTATAATGTTCTTTATAAAAAATCAGCCCTTTCGGGTCTCGAATCTATTTCCATAAGAGTATTACCCGTTTAACGGACTTAATACTGATTAACGATCACAAATTAATATGGTGAAAATAATAATAATATTATAAAAAATATGAGTACAAATTGATAAGGGTATTGACAACCTGGTTTTGGCCCTTCGCAGGTTAGAGCTGACGTATCTAAAAAAAATGGACTAGTTCTAGGGTGAGAGCCCTCATTCCAAAATAGACTGATACCGCAGGTCCCACAAACAAATAACATGAAAATCCTACCTCAATTTTTTTTGTACGGTTGGTTTTCGTTTATGTCGACTCCTGTGATATCTATTTCGACCCGCAGGGCTCCATCGGAGACTTTGTTTATCCCTGTCCTAGACAATATCGGTTCATCTCCATCATGTTTTAATAAGTAACATAATATACACATTTTCTCATGTTCTCCACAATTGGTCAGTTGCCACAGAGTATCCTTGGGTCCAATATTGCGCCACTGCACCCACGCCCTTAGCAATACACTACTTGTTACTAGTATACATCGAAGTTTTACTATTTGTAACGTATCACTTCACCTGACTACGCTCTTCAATGGATGACGAAGAGCTAGAACTTAACAGAAATGGAAAGTGTTTCACAATAACTAAGTTTGGGTAACGCAGTTATGGAGTTGTCTGTTGCACTTGCATTAACACCGATATTTTTTATCTTGGCATTTGTTTACATTTTCTTTTAGCTATCAAAATGGTATCAAGGTTACGGCCGCTGGTGGTTAGTGGCTACACTGACCTATGACACTTTCATCAGAAAAGTAATAAAATGTTTGATGTACGAAATTACAAGCCAATTAATAGTTTAAATGTTTTGTTTTTCTTTTTAGTCCATGGGTGGCGGTGATTACATTTCATCGAGCCATTTCCTTTGGATCTTTCTTTATGTTTGATAATTTCAGCACATTAACGCTTTGGCGGTCACCACGATCACCGGTGTCCGCAAACAATAGATGTTTCTATTGTATCTCGTTTTGTGCCCGTTGACTAGTAATAGCTAGTAAATTGATTAATTAAAACTGTAGGTCCTAATTTCGGGAAAACTTGATGCACTGCGCGGGTACAATGTTGATCACAATATTCAGAACTGCATTTAAGTTTGCCAATTACATACATTCACGCCTCTTTCCCAGTGGGGTGGACAGAGATTACAAATCTCCACTAGCTCTACTCTCATTACTAACTTCATACTGTATTCATACTTTGACGACCTCCGTGGTCGAGTGGTCTGTATGCCGGTCTCAAGGCGTTGCCATCTCGAGAGGTTCTGGGTTCGATCCCCGGTGGGGGCAAATGATTGGGTGATGAATTTTCAGGTATTTGTTCTCCAGTCTTGGATGTTTATATATATATTCCTTACCTCTCCTTACCAATGAAATTGATGTTTTTTTTTCTCTCTTAGTATTTTGTCTGTAACTATTAAGATTCAGAGTATTCCTAAAAAATAATTACCTCGTCTAAAAATAGACTATATTTTTGAGCTCTTTTGATTTGTTTTGATAATTTGTTTAAGTTTAATTGTGTTAAAATTGGACACGGAGACAACTCTTTTTAAGTGCCTCCCGAATACATCATTTTATTTACATTCACTTAAAAACGATAAATAATTTTTATGAAGTGTGATATTACACATATTACTAAAGCTTGTCTAATGATAGATGCCAAATATTATTATCTTTGGATTTGTCGTTGTGAAGAAAACTGAAAAAAATTTAGTATGGTAAATGCAGAATTCCCCAAAATCTCCATACAAAACACCAATTTCATAGGTAAGGACAATATTAAATAATAATATAAGTATAAATATTAGATTTATATATATTCAGGATATTTATATGTATTTATCTATAAAATATATTTATCCGTCATCTAGTGTCTGTAACATTAGTTGCTTAAAATGGGGCTAGTTGATAGACGTGAATGTTTGAAGATATTTATTAATTTATTTATTTATTCGGTTCGGTTTGGGGTGGATTGACCTGGCCCATTTTCAGAACGTCACCAATTTGGGTCAAGGTACGTTCGCCGGCCGTCCACCTCCTGTCTCATTCACATCTGCCTCTTGAGTCTGCTTTTATTCATTCATTCCTTTTCTTTTCCTGTAACTAAGTCCTCTTTCACACCGCTCCTTTCATCCCCATATAAATTAATTTAAAACAATCAGATCACAAAGCTTTGTTTACAAATTTTTCTGTGAGTCTATGTCAACATGCGCGCCCAATAATATAGTACTCGCATGTTTTGAAACAGGCCCTTACGTTAATTATGATAACACGTGCCTGACTCACCCAAAGTGTAGCTATTATGAGTACTTATGTCACACTATTTATCCATCTCTATCTTCCGTCATTTCTGTCTATGAATCAACGAGCCGTTTCGCATAAAATCGTAATTCTAATAGATTGTTTTATCTATAATTAAGAGGATGATGTAAGTCTTATTATATATTTGTTTTGAATAGACTTTATCAGAAATGATGTCACGGGCAATAGCACAACGAATTGGCAAACTGAAGGGGCACATAAGCCTTAGAACGTTGGAAACTGAGGTGCTTTTACTAGCATACAACTCGCTGTTTAAATTTAAAAAATGCTGATTATAAAAAACTCCTATTATTTTCCAGAGGGTATAGCGTGGTTGGTGCTGGTGTGCGCGAGCGCATGCGCGGCGGACAAGTGGCGCTGGCCGGACGCACGCTTGGACGGCAAGGTGCGCTTCGACGACGCGCGCGCCGGCGCACACGGCGCGCCTTCCAAGCGAGACTTCCAGACTTCCAAGTTAGTTACATCACATTCTGACCTACTGTTGTCTTGACCCTGTACTTTACTATCATTAACTCCTTGGAGGGCACCGCGAGCACCGGTGTTCGCAAACAATAGATGTTTCTATTGTGTCTCGTTTCGCCCCTTAACTAGTGATGAGCATTTGCGGTCAATGATAAAATAAAAATTATAGTCCTACGAAAAAAAACTACAATTTATAGGAATATTTATTCCAGGCTGAGGTTATCTTTTTTACACTCTATAAGAAAGACAGACATAGAAAAAAATTCGGAGGTTCAATAATCTAATTATATTTCTTATAAAAATGTCTCCTGGCTGCCTGCTTTTAATCAGAAATTGTCTTCCACGTACCCTCAGGTTATAGATTGCCTGCATAAGTTTTCCCCACGGTTTTTCCTAAAAAATAGAGCACGGAGTTTGTGCTTGCTTGGCGAAGAGCGGACTTTGGCAGTGGCCTTGCATTTGCGGTGCATTTGCCTATTCTCTGACTAACCCTTAGGAGATAATATTCGTGATTATATGTCTTTTCGAGTATGTAAATAGGGCTTAAGCGAATATATAATATAAATTCGCAAAAACCAAATCAAAATTAAATATCCTCTGGAATTTTCTTTAGATGGAATTAAATATGCCGTATACAAATATATTTTTATGAGTGAGTGATACAGTTATGACGTTATTCGATCTTATTAAAGTCTCGGACTGTCAAGATGTTATCTCAAATACAAACCTGCTTAAGCTCATCATTACGGTCAGGATGTTGAGTAATTATGTATATTGAGTATTATTTACTTAAATACCTAGCTTATGCTGAATATCGCTGATTCACACCGTACCCAGTGCAGTGTAAAAGGCTCGCTCCCGTCGTATAGAGACATAATGTGTAAGTATTCGATCCCAATTTGATTCCCGCCCACACTCGACAAGGCGACATGTTCCCGCGACTACGAGAGTATGGAGCGTGGATAACGTTTTCGGCTGTAATTTGTTTGTGATAAATACGTTCTTATTATGTGCGATCGGGGCCCAGATTTGTATGTTCGTGTTTTATATCAATGGGAACATACCTCCATCTATAGTTTAGGAGATATAAGCAGTACTATGTATGTTAAATAACTACATTGAAATATGTAAATAGGTCAAATGTCAGCCAAACGATCAAATCATTGTCCGTATCGCACACGAACGTAGATGCTAATATAGCAGTTTTACAAACCATTTAATCACTGACTCTAATTAATAAGGTACAATGAAGGACCTCACTACATGCAACATGATAATAATGCTCATTGCCATAAGGCCTCTTCAACACGACACCATAAATTGATGCCGTGAAAACCCATCACGGCTCGGTAAGGCGATATATTTATTCATGTACAGATCACGACTCTGATTGCACTGCACAGTGCACTTGCAGCCAGTATAATATCTCATCTACATAGTAGACACTGGTTTTTACACACAAATAAATGAGAGACGTGTTGACAGATCATACGCTATTTACTAATGACTATTGCTTCCGAAATAAGGTAAACACAAATGCTTGTTATCATTCTCGTCACAAATTGTTTAACACAAGAAGGTAAAAAGTTGTTTACAAAAATGAAAACTTTATATTTGTTTTGTTTTTAACTGACTTAAAAAAGGAGGAGGATCTCAATTCTTTATTTTTTTTTATTTATGTGTGTTACCTCATAACTTTTAAGTTGATGAACCGGTTTCGATAATTCTTTTTTAATTGAAAGGAGATGGTTCTTGTGTGGTACCATTTAAATTTGATCACAAACTGATGAGTAGTTTTGGAGTTATACTGAATAACACGTATTTAGACATAGGTTTTTCTATGCATGCCCGACTATTTCTTCGTCAAATTGAGGAACAATTTTCAACAGTTGGAGGTAAAAACAAATTAATTAATATAGGATACTTCTGAAGCGATCATATTTTCACCAAGCTAGAATCTGAAGATGAAATCCCACGGAAATTGAGAAAAATTCTCGAATAATAGGCAAGCCTTAAGTCCATATAACTATTTTTGAAGCTATTTACTATGTAGGCACTTATTTGAATCTGTTAGTCATCAGTTCTTTTAGTAGTATTTTATAGTAGTATTTTATATAAAGTTGTCTTTATCTTATAGTGTATTTTTTTCTCTCGTTTTTTAGATTAGCTTACTTTATTTTCTTCACATTTCGTAATGTCATCCGGCATTTAAGAAGTTAAATTAGCAATTAATTTGGTCACAATTTACATAAAAAAGATTTAAGACTTTAATCTTACACGAAACTTTATACATATATAAAACTCTCATGATATAATGCATATACTGCTAGGTTAACTGCACTGTGTCGCAAGGACGCCGCCACCGGTATCAATGCACGCAGCAAAGACGCATGGATCCTAATTTCTATTATTCGATCATGTGGATGCCGACAATTAGCCGCCACGCAACTGGGTTCGGCTCCTTGGCCAACATCCGCCGACATTGTTCGCCGACACAATAGCGACATATCCCACAGATCGCCGACGTGGTCGACATCAGAATAGATTTGCGTCACTGATCCGCTAATTAGATTGTTCTTGCAAAAATCTCATTTATTGTGCTGTCCGTCATGAATTGTTTAGCCAACTCGAGTGCACAATTAGTGGTCTAGTCTGAACTGTATATACTATTGGAGTGATGACGTCAAAGCTTTAAAATATTTTCAAAACTTTTCCAGGATTTGAGATGTTGTTAACAAATGCTTTTATTCTGCTTCTCATCTATATGTAATTATAATGAATCAGTGTCCGACTAATGTCTGTAGAGTATAGATAATGAAATAATTATGCTAGTTTTATTATAACAAAAAACTATCCATTTTGTACTTTAGCGCATCACGCAAAAACTAGCTTAAAGAAGAAATTAGACGGTTCATTTTCGGGTTTATTTTTGATTTTTCATCGAATGATAAACATCAATTTAGAAAAACAACTGTCATCATTAATAATTCGTTGCAAAAATCAATTTTGATAGCCGCCTAATTTCTACGTAATATAAACTAGGTGAAATAGTCAAGAAAAAAAGACATAAAAAATAAAATAACAATAATAAAAACACTTTATTACAAGTGTGACAATAGATACCGAAGTACAAACCAACTTTGTCGAGAATAAAAAGTACCAAATTTTAATATCCACTTTGGCAGTTAAATGAATTAATGTATGATGTAATCAACATGATATTGAAGCAAGGCGCATGCTGTTTTATTGATCGTTTTGTAGATTATTGAACAAACATTCAAATATTTGGTCGAGTGCATTATTTATATGATTTCGGCGGAGCGCACACTAATTATAGTTTCCGTTGAGTTTCTATTTAGTGGCTCGCAGTGGCGTGGCGTGAAAAAAAAAGTTAGGCAAGCCACAGTAAAAATTAGGACCCACAAAAAATGGGTAATTTGTTTGTGTGTGTGAACGGGTCTACAGTGTGCGATAAACAAAGAAAAGTATACCATTTACAATACTTTAACAATACCACGATTATCCCAATTTACACTTTCGTCGTGCCCGCGAAACGCTAATCTTGTTTACCTAAGAGAACAACTGTGTCGAAGCGTTATTAACAGATTTCGATTACGTTCGACTTTGCGGTTATGAGCCTCAAAATTATTGTTAAAATAGTTTTCTATTATACTATTTCCAAATTCATGCAACGCTAAACAACTACGTATATGTTTCTCACTTTGAACATGTTTTTTAGCAGAGTTTGATAAATTATTAACATCAAAAAATCCCTTCGATTACAAACGTTGCTTGAATCAGAAAACAAAAGACACGGAAAACAAAACATTTTTTTAATAAACAACTGCCTGTAAGCCAACTATATTTATCATAAAGAGAACTGTGGAAATGCTTGAAAAAACCCGTCTCTACGCTTGTAATCTATTGACATGCTTGGACGAGCTCGACCTAACTGTATGACATATTTTTTAGTTTTAAAGGACAACTTTGCAAAACTGCTTTCCTTCACTTAGCAAGAAATCGGTAAGACAACAATCTATGTGCATTAAAGCGGCCATTATTGTGCCGAGAGAGAATAAACCAAAATAATTTAAAAACTAAAACCTACCAATTAAATCCCTGCGGAGCGACACAATTCACAATATCACAATACACCTTTAAAACTACAACACACATGTTAGTTAAATTTTACTATTTCACTGAATTACTGCTAAAAATACAATAAAACTAATTGATTACTTTAAGTTTACGAAACAGAATAAACTAAAATATCAGAATGAAATGTCAATATTCAAACACCGGCTATGCAAGACAGAGAAATAACTACAACTCGGCTCGGGATCGGCTAAAAAGAAAGGGATGCATTATACAAAAGCCGGCTGCGTTAGTAAGAGAAGGACGATACAAGCCGGCCCGTGGCAGCTTACGGAGCTCCGCACGGCGCGCG
This sequence comes from Parapoynx stratiotata, assembly GCA_910589355.1. NCBI lineage: Eukaryota > Metazoa > Arthropoda > Insecta > Lepidoptera > Crambidae > Parapoynx > Parapoynx stratiotata. Next base: position 332,244 of record OU342468.1, on the reverse strand, counting down.
ATATTGCGTGCGTTTCCCGAAAGAAATTCCGCCCTTATGGCTATTGTAATAAGATCTAAAATATTTACTTTTGGCTGAACTTTACTTTTGGCTTTCCGCGAAACGTACGTGAGAGTTTATGACTAATGTGTGCGTGTGTCGTAGTGTATCGATGGATAGGCTCGTAGGCCGCAAAAAGCCGGCATGTTAGGCGATCTTTAGGTACTATTTCTCTGTTGTGTGCGCCTATGAGAGACCTACACAGACGTGACAAGGGAACGCTTGTCTGTGTGCGTGTTGTATCGCAGGCGTCTATAACTCGAGATTTTACGAGTTAATTGAAGGAATCTAGAGAGCGGGAGCTATGATGTGTGAGTGATTGGAACATCGCTAGTTCTTTGTATGTACCTATGTTGCGTATTGTTTCGCGCGCGTGTTTTACTGTTATATGATTTTATATTTGTTTATAAAATGTTTTTAGTTAGGTATTTTTTTAAGCTCGCTCGTTTGGTACGGCTGTTAGGAATCGGGTTGTACGGACGCTCCGCCACTGGTGGCTCGTGAATCTCGTCCAATTGGGCCAAATGTTTACTAACACGCTTGGTTTGATGTTTGCTATAAATAACTTTGGATAATTTAGTGATTTGCCAATGATATTAACTAGAAAACTGTTGATGCTCTAAGATTAATCTTCACTAGATATTGAAAATACTGGAAATTCAAGGAAAGAAGGACTAGTTATTTTACTTTAGAGAATTTGCTATAAAATTTATTCTCTTTATTTTTATTTGTCATAATACAGCATTTACAAACAGTAATTTGGTTTTCTTTTTAAAAATTTTAATGTTGCATATTCTTAATTTAAGTAATAGTCATTATAGTCGTGTTATTTTTTATTTTTTTTATTATCATGGTTTTACAGTTAGGTTATGGATTATTTCCAGAATATGTATCACATGAAACAGAAAACAATCGTGAGCATGTTACCAGTATTTTCTTTGTCTAACAATGGCATTTATTGTACTTATATGTAACGGAAAGTGAGCCTTTTGCAACGCTGACATAAAATTTATTAGAAAAAAAAGAATTAATTTACACAATGTACAAAATGTAAAATTACTCAACATACAATATTTTCAAATCAATATTGTAAGTGAATGTCCGGTTAGTAGGTAACTGTTGCGGTCCGTGTGCGGTTGCTAGTACCGCCATCGGACGCGTCCCCGGGTTGCGGATAGGGGGGTGCCCTCCAGATATGGGGGGTAGCGGCTTATGCCGTCGCGGACAGCCACTAGCAACGGTGTGACTGCTTGCCCTTCACGGGGCGGGCATTGCACGGTCACACCATTCCGTAAGCCTACACTGAGTAGGCCCGGGGGCTGGGCGTATGGGGCTTGCCCTGTGCGTCTGGCTGCGAGGAAGAAAACCTCTCTAAAATAATTACCCTGTTGGTAGGGCCCTTTTCAGGGCCAGTGGCCGCCTCGGCGGCGTGGTTTGGCGGAGTTCAACTCCGCGGTGTGCTTCGGCTTTCAAGCTGCTCCCGATTCCTCTGATAATTAGAGTTACGTGGATGTGGCAATGGCTTGAGCACTCGTGTGTGGGGGCGTTCTTACGCCAGGGCGTTGTTTTCGCTCGTCGAGCTCTGCTCGTGGCGCGGCCTCGGGTCCAGCTGGGCCTGGCGTCGGGCAACCCGTTTCTCGCAATTGAGCGGGCCGGGGGTTCGGCGCACGGAGCGTCGGACCGCGTGGAAGACAACCACATAAAAAATTACCCCAACCCCAAGGTGGTGGTAACGCGCCGAGGGGGTGAATGATCGGAGGGTGTCCGGTCCCAAGCGACCAACCCGGGAGTCATCCCTAAAATGACAAAGATGGAATTTGGTTTCAAAGACATAATTCCCCAAGGGGTAGAAATCCCCCCCGTAGGACCACGCGAGGTGGCTGCGGGCAGCCGTTCGTTTTTGGGGTCGGCAAAACCAAGTTCCGCCTCGTCGCTCTGCGACGCACAATGCGAACCCGTTGAGAGCGGGCGCCTGTCGGTATCCGGGCCAGCAGGTGAAAAATCTGCTACCGAGGCGTTTAGTAGGAGTGAAACAGAAGGGCTCCGTTCCAGGAGCGTAGAGGCGCCGTTGTCCGCGCGATCACGCAGTGGTTCAGCGTCGTCCATGCGTAGTGTTGCTAGTGGGAGTAGCCTCAAGCTGGTTTATGAACATAAGTCCAGAGGTGGCTCGGCGGGGAGTGAGGTTGCCTCTCTGTCGCTCAAAAGAAAGGCTGTCGACTTAGGGTCGTCGTCCTGTTCAGGCCAGTCGATGGTCTCTTGCACCGACTCGGTATCCAACGTGGGAAATATGTCTGACGCTACAGTCGCCAGCTCAACTAGGCGGCGTCGACAAAAATATAGAAAAAGCGAGAAGGCTCAGAGTTCTGGTTCGGCCTCGGGCTCTGACTCGGACTGGGCCAAGCCCCTAATAGAAAGAAAAAATAGCTCCACCGGCAAAGGGCGCGGGCGTGGTCGCCCCCCAACAACCGGGGAATATGTGGGTCTAGCTTTGGCTAAAAGGGAGGCCGCGGCCGCCGAACGCGAGGCGTTGCAGGTCCGCCTTGATCAAGAGGTCTTCGAAGCGGGGAAAAGGGCGTATGAGACACGGGCCAAATTTTTTGAGGCCCACACCTCCGCCAAACCGGACGCGACTGCTGCAGTACCGAATAAGAAAACTGCCCTCGACGTCGAGGAGGTAGTCAAATCGGACTGCAATCTCATCAGAGAAGTGGCTCGGAAGTCGTCGCACCTGAGCGGGCCGTTCCAAAAGGTCCTGAAGAACGCAGCGGCTTCCCTTGAAGACTCGTTTGATGTGGTGGCTCGGACGTCCATTCCCGAGGACCACCGTATCCTTAAGGCCGAGAACGAGGCCCAAAAGCTGACAATAAATCAGCTAAATAAACGTCTCTCAGACGTGGAAGCTGAATTAAAGGCCCTAAAGAAATCGTTGAGGAAGGAGTCCTCTAGGGCGCCTATAACTGTCGCTCCCAGCGACGACAGTATGGAGGTAGTCGAGGTGCAGGCGGATGTGGAGGCTATTCCTCCTTCCCTGCCCAGCAATGTCAAGGCCAAGCGGGCCACCAAACCCGTTGCGGCGGCGCCCAGGGTTTCTGAGCCCAGATCGAGTGCTGGTTCGGCATCAGTCGTTCCCGTCGAGCTGCCTGATGACCTGGTGGTAGACGAGCGGGATCAACGTCTCTTTAAGGCTGTTGGTCGCATAGTGAAAGCCGCCATGGAGCGAATTGAGCCGCGCCTCCTTCCTGAAGAGAGGTTGAGGCCGCCTCTCGCGGCTGACAAGCGGTCCTCTGCAGTCCCGCCCAAGACGGCTTCTAAGCCGACAAAGGAAAAGCCAGCCAAGTCAGCTAGCTCCAAACCCGCCGACAAGGCTAAGACCAGCCAGGCGGCCCCAGGCGTGTCTTCCTCCGCCCTGTCCAACTCTCAGCCAAAGGTCGCGGCTCCGAAATCGGTGCGGCCTGAGGCTCCAGTCGAGTCTGTTTGGACCACGGTGGAGTCAAGAAAAAAGAGGAGGAAGCGGCGAAGGAAGGGCGAGGATCAACCCCCTTCAGAGCCGCAGGTAAGCCGCCCGCAGAACAGCTACGCGGACGCGGCTAAAAAGCCGAAGAGTAACCAGCCCGCCCAGGCGAAGCCGAAGCGGAAGCCGGCACGCTCCACCCCGAAGTTGGCTCCCCCAAAATCCGCAGCCGTGGTTCTCACTCTTGAGCCCGCGGCCTTAGACAAGGGGACGACCTACGGGCAGATTTTGGCTCAGGCACGTCAGAACATCAATCTAGAGGAGATCGACATCGCGAAACTGACGTGCCGTAAGACGGCGGCCGGCTCTCGTATTATCGAGATCCCCGGTGTGCAAGCTGCTGATAAAGCGGATGCTCTGGCCTCCAAACTCCAAGAGGCCCTAGCGGGGGTGGCAAAGGTCGTCCGGCCTACTAAGTTCATTGACCTCAGAGTCTCAGGGCTGGACGAGTCCATCACAAAGGGAGAGTTATCGGCGGCTATGGCCAAGAAGGGCGGCTGCAGCGTCGATCTTATCAAGGCCGGCGAGATCCGTCCTGGCCCTGGTGGTCAGGGTGTGTCGATTGTCCAGTGCCCGGTCTCGGTCGCTAAGCAAGTAGTTGAGGGGAGGCTCTTGATCGGATGGAGTTCCGCCCAGATCAGAGTACTCGAAAGTCGTCCCATGAGGTGCTTTCGCTGTTTTGGGATTGGGCACACCCGACAGCGATGCCCGTCCGAGACCGACCGAAGCAATATTTGCTTCCGGTGCGGCAAAGTAGGTCACAAGGGTCCCGAGTGCAGCGCGGCGCCCCATTGTGCGGTTTGTGCCGCGGCGCGTAAACCGGCTGGTCACGTAATGGGGGGGAGGAACTGCAACCCCCCCCTCACTAAAGGGAAGGATCTCCCCATTCAACGGGCTGTCCCACTCCCAACAGAGGGTGCGGTCGCTTCCAGCGAGCAACAGGAGGTTTCATCGATGGAGACCTAATGGAACAAGGTCCCTCAAAATTTCTTCAAGGGAACTTAAACCACTGCGCTAGGGCACAAGATCTGCTGCTGCAAGTCCTGGCGGAGTGGTCTATAGACGTGGCCGTCGTCGCCGAGCCATACCTGGTTTCTCCCCAGCCCAACTGGGCCGGGGACCGAGATGGCCTGGTGGCTGTTGTCGTCCGGTCTGCGCCTGGTTACATCCCTCCCGTCATGCGGGAACGGGGCTCCGGGTATGTTGTGGTGTCATGGGGTGGTCTCTGCATCATTGGCACCTACTTCTCGCCGAATAAATCCTTGGCGGACTTTGAGGTATTCCTCGAAGTCTTAGGAGCCGCTGTTCGGAGAGCCGCCCCTTCCCAAGTTGTCCTTCTCGGCGACCTAAATGCCAAATCAACGCAGTGGGGCAATGCTTTCACCGACGTCCGTGGGCAGACGCTGGAAGCTTGGGCTATCGCCTGCGGTCTGTGCCTGCTCAACAGAGGGGCAGTTCACACCTGCGTGCGCCGATTGGGCGGTTCGGTTGTCGACGTGTCCTTCGCATCCCCTGCCCTCGCTCGCAGGATTACTAACTGGCGGGTCATTACGGAGGTGGAGAGTCTCTCGGATCACAGGTATATTCGATTTGAGACCTCCACCCCGCTCCCACCTCGGAGACCCAGATCCGTGGATGATGCCCGTGGCCCGCGTTGGGCACTAAGCCGCCTCGATAAGGAGTCGGCGATGGAGGCTGCTTCCGCCCAGGCTTGGTGCTCCCAGCCATTGGACGGTTCATCCGTGGACGAAGCCGCTAGCCGGTTCCGCGACTCCCTGTTTGAGGTGTGCAGGGCTTCTATGCCCCGAGCCCGCCCTCCGAAGGACCGTCAGGAGATGTACTGGTGGTCCGACGAGATTGCGTGTCTTCGCGCTGCATGCGCTCCGAAAAGGCGTGCCTATACCCGCTACCGTAGGCGGCGGGTCCGGAGTGAAGAGGAGGAGGGCCGCCTGTACGAGTCATACAGAGAGGCCAAGAAGGCCCTACAAGTCGCCATCTCCCGCGCCAAACAGGGTGCCTGGGACGAGATGTTGCAAGGGCTGGATCGGGATCCATGGGGTCGACCGTTCAAAGCGGCACGAAACCAGCTCCGTGCGCGCGGTGCTTCCATCACGGAGACCATGAGCCCCGGACTCCTGGGCGAGGTTTTGGTCGCGCTTTTTCCTCCTGCGGAACACATAGTCCTACCGCGCATGGCTCCGTCCAATACCGCGGCAGCCAGCGAGGAGGACCCGGTCCCTCCTATAGGGGCCGAAGAGTTTGAAGCTGCCACAGCCCGCCTGAAAGGCAAGAATACCGCGCCAGGGCCCGACGGGGTCCCGGCTAAAGTGTTGAAGATAGCTCTGGTCCATTTGGGTGATGGGCTCCGGGAACTGCTCGACCTTTGCATTCGTGTCGGACAATTCCCGAAGATCTGGAAGGACGGTACGCTGTGTTTATTGCGCAAGGATGGTCGACCGACCGACGACCCCTCAGCGTACCGTCCTATAGTATTGTTGGACGAAGTCGGCAAGGTCTTCGAAAGGCTGATTGCTTCCCGACTGGTGGAGCACCTGTCCGACGTGGGCCCGGACTTATCACCGGCACAGTATGGCTTCCGGACAGGGCGCTCTACCATCGATGCCCTGTCCGATTTGAGGGCTCTGGTGACTGAGGCCACTGACCGAGGTGAACAGGTGTTGGCGGTGTCGTTAGACATCGCCAACGCCTTTAACTCCCTTCCTTTTGGGGCAATATTGGAGGCCCTCAGATTTCATAGGGCTCCAAAATACCTGGTAAAATTGGTGGGGAATTATTTGGCGGGAAGAGACGTGATGTACATCGGGCAAGGTGGCGGGGCCGGCCGCCATAGCATGTCCCGAGGCGTTCCACAGGGGTCTGTGTTAGGACCCCTACTGTGGAACATAGGGTACAATTATGTCCTGCGGGTTGCCCTCCCCTCGCGTGCTAGGCTGTTTTGTTACGCCGACGATACGCTCGTTACAGTCAGGGGGAGAGATTTTGAGGAGGTGTTGCGGCTGGCGTCCGTGTTTTCTACACACGTTGTCCGGCGCATTGGCTCGTTGGGGTTGAAGGTGGCCCTTTCAAAAACGGAGGCCCTCCTGTTTTACGGGCCGCGGCGACGTCCACCAGGTGGAGCCGAAATCATTGTGGATGGGGTGCGGGTGCCACTTAAACCGCACCTCAAATACCTGGGTCTTGTACTAGACGGGCGCTGGGGCTTCGAGGAGCACTTCCGGCGTCTCGAGCCCCGTCTCATGGCTGCCGCCAACGCCCTCGGGCGTCTGCTGCCAAACTTAGGAGGGCCGAGTGCGAGCTGTCGCCGTCTTTACGCCAACATTGTGCGTAGCATGGCATTGTATGGGGCCCCTGTCTGGGCCGACGCCCTCAGCCCTCGTGCTATTGCGTCCCTGCATAGGGCGCAACGCGCCATGGCACTTAGGGCCATAAGAGGTTACTGCACGCTGTCTCACTCGGCAGCGTGCATGATAGCAGGCACCCCTCCATGGGAGATGACCGCCCACGTTCTAGCGGCGGCCTATCAAATCCGCATGGAGGCCAGGGCGAGGGACCACCGAATGGTAGCCATAGAGAGGACCGCCGCCTTAAGAGAGGCGACGGAAGAGGTGTTTCGCCAGTGGTCGAGAGAACTACAAGATTCGCTCCGCGGACCGACCTCCGGTACCCTTCGTAGGACCGTCGAGGCCATGAGTCCCTACTTGACCGCTTGGTCGGAACGGCGGCATGGACCGCTGTCGTACCACCTGGTACAGATCCTCAGCGGCCACGGCTGTTTTGGCCGCTATCTGCACCGCATCGGCAGGGAGGCAACCCCAATGTGTCACCACTGTGGTGCGAGTGAGGACACCGCCCAGCACACCCTCGAGGTGTGCACTGCGTTTTCCTCACAACGCGGCGAGCTCACAGCCGCTATCGGGCAAGACCTCTCCCTAGAAGCGGTGGTCCACACCATGCTGGAGGGTGAGATGTCTTGGGGCGCAGTAAGCTCCTTCTGTGTCGATGTCATGACGCAGAAAGAAGCGGCGGAGCGAGCCAGGGAGGAGGACCCCCAGGCCGATCCGTGTCGCCGCAGAAGAGTCGGGCGGAGAAGGCGGCAATTTGCCCGCCTGATTCCTCCGAGCGGTGGCCTGCAGGGCCCGGGCTTGGGAAGCCCGAGTCCTGCATTGCACAGGTCACTGACAGTCGCCGTTGACCCCGACGTCCAGGGGCATCGCCGGCCTCCCCCTTTTAGGGAGGTGAGAGGGGCTCGCCTTAGGCGAGCGGGCACTGACGGGGTTGTGGAGGTTTCCGAAAGGGTTCCCACGACCTCGTCTGGCAGCGACGCGCATACGCTCGTCCCGTCATCCTCGTCCGATGAGGGCGACGATGGCGTGGCGGTCGCGCGCGTTTTAGCGCCAAGGTGACGCAGGTGGACGTCGATGGTTTTTAGTGGGTAGGCCCTGCACTCTACGGGGAGAGTCCCACATAACCCTACGTTCCCCAGACGTAGGGTATGCGTAACGCATTTTCCATCGTTAAAAAAAAAAAAAAAAAAGGTAACTGTTGCGGTATTGGGAGTACCCAATGTATTATCGTCTAGCTGCTGTTGCCCAACTCGAGTAGCGTTGAGCAAACAATTCCTTTATTATTGAACCTATTACAATTAACACACTCACTTTTACGTCTTAGTAATAGATTTCCATCTATTTGTGGCATTACTATGGAACTTTAATTACCTGTGTCAAAATTATGAGCTGTAACATTTGCGATTACTAATAATAATAAATGTGTTGCTATTTGGGTTTAATTGCAGTCAAATAGTTTTCATTTAATATTGTATTTACATAGTCTAATGAACGTTAAGGTTATGCCAACACTCGCTAGCCAAGAGGCCTTGTTCTGAGAAGAACGGGCAAAAGCCTCAGGAATTACCTTAAATCATATTATTGAGTATAACAATTACTTACTACTTATTGCTCTCATTTCAACAGCATTACTTACGTAACTCTTACCTTTTTTCTACTATATCCAATTTGCACTTAAATGAAAGTCTGCACAACAGTATATGTTTTATAGCTAGACCTCAAGTATATTTGACGCAGTAGTTTTCGGATGATGCGCGCAAAAATAAAGAAACAGAAATTTTACAAACATTTATTGGCTCCTATTGGTCTAATGATGACACCCAACAAATATTGGCTTTTCAATATTATCAATATAGTTAGGTAAATATCAAAAAAGTAACATTAAAGTTGGCTCCATTTAAGTCGGTCGGAAGAAAGATTGCGATAAGGACTTTGAACCAAATGAATAAAAAACCTGTAACATCGTTACAGAAACACTCGCTTCATTGCAACGCAATCTGAGGAGCAGCAGTTTGAGCAGCCAACAAACACGGAGGGCTTCTACAACAGGCCGCCCGGCGCGGGCCGGTACCCGGTGCAGGTCGAGTCCTACCGCGAGCCCTACCGGGTCGACCCTGATTCCGTTTACAATGTAAAGAAAACGTGAGTATTGGATCAAAACGTATGTATGACCAAGTCCAATCTCTCGCTTCCTTTGGGTTAGATCCTGCTGTAAAGTTAAACTCGAGCTGTTATGGTTGTTGTTCATTTTGTTTTCAAAGAGCTCTTTATGAAATTAAATCCTCCTTTAACATTATATTGATTTAAAACTTTATTTCATTTGTCTTCTCGTTCGTTTCTGCATCTATAATAATAAATAAATAAATATCTTCAGACATTCACACCTATCAACTAGCCCCATTTTAAGCAACTAATGCTGCTTGTGTTACGGATACTAGATGACGGATAAATATATTTAATAGATAAACACATATAAATATTCTGAATATATATAAATATATATATAAACATCTTAGACTGGAGAACAAATGCCAGAAAATTCATCACCCAAACATTTGCCTCCACCGGGATCAAACCTAGAACCTCTCGAGATGGCGACGCCTTGAGACCGGCGGCGTACAGACCACTCGACCACGGAGGTCGTCAAAATATAATTCTTATACGTGAAGAAAACGAGTCTTATTTTGAGTAAATTAAAAAGTTTTAGTATGTTTGTTAGAGCGAGAAATGTGCAAAAATGAAAGCACTATATTTTATGTATATTTTATAGAAATATAATTTTATTATTTGACTTAAACCTCAAACGTCAAATTAAGGATTTCCCACTTTAAGTAGGGTCAGCACAACATGTCTTCCTCTTCTTCTTCTCTTCCGTTTTCTTCTGTCACTTATGCACTTCCTTTCTTGTAATACATGTTCATGTTCGTGCTGAACTGGCCTCCCTTTCCAAAATTTCCAAAGCAAGTTTTTCTCGTTTTTATTATTGGGTCCTTACCTATGAAATTGGTGTTTTTATTCTGTCTTAGAAATTTGTCCCTAACTATTAAGTTTCAAAACATTCTTATAAAATAATTGCCTCTTCTAAAAATAGACCATATATTTGAGCTCGTAATATTTAATTTGATAATTTTTTGTAAGTTTAATTGTGTTAAAATTAGACACAAAGACAATTATTTTTAACTGCCTCCCGAATACATTTGATTTGCATATGTTAATGCAACGAAAACGATGAATAATTTATATCAAGCGTGTTCACACACATATTGCTAAAGCTTGTCTAATGATACATGCCAAATATTATTATCTCTGGATTTGTCGTTGTAAAGAAAACTGATAAAAAGTTAGTATGCAAAATGCAGACATCCCCAAAATCTCCATACAAAACACCAATTTCATAGGTAAGGACCTAATAGTAAAGCTGTAAAAGGGCTTGGTGATAAGTTGGGTGCAGACAGCGCGTCTCCGCCGTATACTTTTTATTTTATAAGAATGACTCCTAATATTTACAAACAGCAGGACGGACCCAGAATGTCTCACGAGCGTGAGAGCAAATTAGTTGCCGACTGTTTTATGAAGGTTTGACCAAAGAAGAAGCAATAGCTTGCTTGTGCACTTTCTAGTAGAATAGAAGACAAGACTATATAATTATCCCCCAGTCTCCGTTGTACATGATTAGTCTTATAGAAATTAAAATTTAACAACGTTAGAGCGTTGCAGCAGACTGGTGGTGCCATCTATTGGCGGCTATTAGAACTACCACAGGATTAAGTGTATAAAATTGTGAAAATCGCCGCGTTACAAAATCTATTTTGTAAAAAATGTGTCTATGTTGACGATTTTAGTGCTAATCTTAGCCTATGAAATAAAATTAATTGTCGGACTTTAAAATTATTGTTATTATGTACCTATACATGTTACAGTTTATGTTTCACAATTGTTTTTTGAAAATAAACGTATTTTCTTCTTCTTCTTTTAATATCTGAATTCACATAGTCCATTATGGTTTCTTTCGTCTGTCTCTCGGCATGAAGTTAGAAATACACTAGCGACCCTTCCCGGCTTCGCACGGGTGCCATTATTATTATAGGTCGCATCAAAATTCGTTGCGTAGTTTTAAAATTTAAAATAAACATTTCTAAAAAATAGCCCTACCTATTGTACTCGTATATAATTAGATAATCCAACAATGTTATCCGGAGTTGACTGAGTTCACAAAGTGACATTTTAGCTCAATAAATGGCAAAAGATATATTATTTTTCAACATCGAAGGCAAAACATACGAACCGCTACGCTACCCTGAGCTCCTGGTGTACGTGATACAGTGTTTCCAATTTTACTTTTGACACAACGTAGAATAATAAAATAGTTTTTTACTAACTGGAAAAAACTGTCCGTTCCAGGTCACCTCAGCCGCACGCCAGGGACGGAACCGTCAACATCGGAGAATACTGCAAGTGCATGTCATCGCCTGAATGTAGCGTCTCCGTCGATTCTGCAGTTAGTTCGCTAATTATATTCATCAGTTTAAGCTTTGGGATTAATTGATTTCTATTAAATTATATCTGAATGAAATATGTCATCAAATTAAAATGTTACAACAATTCTGTTCACAGAAAGCGTGCGGTGAGGGCAAATACCTTTGCTGCTTTAAACGATCGAACAAAAAACAACATCATAAGACTGGTGCGTATTTATAACGTCCAACAACACTGGTCAATGATGTAGGTAAATCTGTATACTAAGACAAAGTTTTAACAATTGCAGAATACTTTAACGAAGTAGAAGATGAGCGTCTGACCCTGCTGCCGGGAGACGGGGAGCGCGCCGGGCCCTTCCCGCCGCCGCCGTTCAACGCCGTCAACGGGGGCTTCGGGCCCGGCCACGCCCACGACGACCCGCTGCCCGCCCAGGGACCGCCCGCCAACAACCTGAGGAAGCCCGTCCTCATCGGCCCCGGCGGGCCCACGGGCGTTGTGGGTCCAGCCAAACACAACCAAGGAGTTTTAGTCGGCCCACAGGGACCTACTGGCATAATCGGACCGATAAAGAAAAATATCGGAAGTGGTGGCATTAATGGCCAATCACACTCAAATCCAGGTGTTCTTGTGGGTCCTGGTGGCCCTACAGGCATCATCGGACCGACGCAGCTAAACGAGGGAGTCCTAGTTGGTCCCGGCGGTCCCACAGGTATCATAGGACTGACGCAACAAAACCCACACATTTTACGTGGAACCGATGGTACTTCAGGCAATTTAGTAACGAGTTTTCACAATAAAGGAATTTTGGTCGGCGCCGGAGGCCCCACAGGCACGATCGGTCCGACCTATCACACCCAAGAAGCCGCAATCAGGCCAGAAGGTGGCACAGGCATTATCGCGACCGGACAACAAAATCAAGGAATATTATTCGGGCCCGACGTCCCCACGGGTTTGGTGGGACCTGCCAATAGAGGATACTACTTCGATAGCATTAGACAAGATAACGGAGCTAGTGAGTCTGCTCAACGAGGCATCTTAGTGGGTCCCGGTGGTCCGACAGGCATCATAGGCCCAGGGTACGGGCGGCGGCCGGTGCTGGTGGGGCCGGGCGGGCCGCCGGGCGTGGTGGGCCCCTACGGCCGCTCGCGCCCCGCCGTGCTCGTGGGGCCCGGCGGACCCACCGGCATCATCGGACCCTCCCGGAGGCCCTACTACGGTAAATAACTGTGTCTGTGTGCCAATGACTAATGAACTTTACAGATATCAGTAACGCTTTGTTTAAAATTCGGTCGGTGTTGTAGTGATTGGTATGTGTAAATATTATGGTAGATTAGAACGTGTGGCCGTGTTGCTCTGAGCTTGACGGTATCCGGTGGGCGTGTGCCGCGCGTCTGCTATCGTTGTGCGCCAGCTAACCGTGGACCGATTGCAGGCTGCTCGCGCAGGGGCGGCCAGACCCCGGTGAACACACCCAGACCGTGCAAGAAAAATCAGTAATTTTTTACATTGTAAATAATTTTATCAGCACTAATATATAGATTTTTATACTCTTCCTTTTATTTATATACCCGCTAGTTAATGTGTTTGTACCCTATCAACCTATTGTAACGCTGTTTCAACCATTTGCAGGTAATATAAGGTACAAAATTTTAACATCCCTCATGAGATACAAGTTTATTAGAAAAATTAACTACCATAATAAACGTCCAATGAAAGTATACATATTAAAATACAAAAGGGATCTCCCATAACCAAAAATCTAATTTTATAATGACAAAGAACATGAAATAAATATGAAAAATATTTCTGATATGTCTGATTTCTTTAAGATGAAACCTGTTACTCTTCCTAGAAATATAATTTATATAAAACACTCTCAAAAATAGTTGGCCATAGGTGAAATTATTGTCGAGGATGAATTCCAACATCATTGAATAACATCACACTGACAAAACATTAACGCACAATAGTTATAAATGATGTGTCAGAAAATGAAAATGTATCCAGGTAAATTAGGCAAAGGTCTTTCACCGATATAAATCTGTCGATATGACGCTAAATATAAACTAGTATCAAACACGACTGCGCGAACTGGCGCTGCTCCAAACCCAATGGAATTATTGCTACCGGTGTTCTGATTTCTATGGATTTGAGAGAACCACTGACCTGTCTTGCTGTTATGTTAAAAATACATATTAATTTTTTATTCAAAAAATCTTGAAGATGTATCATAAGTAGGAATTATGATGCCTTAATTTTCCACTCTGAGTTGTAAGATTATTGAATGATATTATTTATAAACATACACATAATCATGTACATACATATAATCACGACTATTATCCCCTAAAAGTTGATCAGAGTCTAGGCTAAAGCACCGCAAATGCAGTCTAGTGCCATAGTCCGCTTCACCAAGCAGTGACTACACAAGTGCTCAGCGTGACAGGTGGCCCGTGCCGCTATAAGCGATGGTTGTGCAGTTCTATAAGTCCATTAGGCGCCGTCGGCGTTGTCGTTGAAATTATATGAATAGATATTTATTAAAAATAAGTAAATAAAGCACTATACTCACGCCACTTTCCCCGAAGGGGTAGTGTGCAATTCTTGCCTATTTTATTAGGAGGGTAGGTTAAGATATTTTCCACTAATTTTGTTCGGACGCCATCGTCTTTTGATGCCTCCTCGACTCTGTTCACGCGCGCGCCTGCAGACGAACGTTTCGTTTTCTTTGTGCCAACTTAGACGTTCTAAGTATTGAACTTTGAGCCAATTCTAATAAGTAGCCGTGCTATTTGAACTTTGTGCCGTGCACACCGTATTCAGCTTCCTCCTGAATCAAGAAACTAGTTCCTGAAGCGCCTCAACGCCGTGCGTTCTCCCTGAGCTGGTGACGTTCATTTGCGAAGGTTGAAGATCAAGGTTAGTGGAATTACTTATCCTCTTGATTCTGGGCGGGAATTGTTCATATTCCTCACTCTCACATTATCTAACATACAAATTTATACATACAGTCCACTTCAATCATAACCTTACCAGCATTTGTGTAACTCCCGCACAATTTTTTCTGGTCCATCGACCGCGGATATTTATTATATATATATTTATTTATATCCTTTAACAGTAAACTTCAAGAAATTCCCTTTCATTAAAATAAATTTTATTATTTTTATACCCTCATTTTAAAATGGCTAAGTCCGTAGAGGTTAAATCAAAGTCAGTCAGTCAACCTGAACCTGATGTGGAGTTTAGAAGTTTAACTTATAAAAAAGAAAGAATTTTCGAACAAATCAATTCTATTTATAACATGACAAAGACTCCTTTACTGGCCGATTCTAAGGAAATGTTTTTGCTTCGCTGTAGCGAAATTGATAATTTGCGAGTTACTTTCGAACAATTAATATATAAAATATTCGAATATGAATTTAAAACGAATGCGCAAGCATCTTTAAGTACACAAGAACTTAAAAGTTTTGATGAATTATATTTTCTAATTAAATTACATATTCGCAAAATTCGGCCTAGTAATGAGTGCGTTAAAGAAGAGAATGCCGTGTCAAATAAACTAGAATCACGACCACGTCTTCCAAAATTAGAGTTAATTACTTTTGATGGCGATATCGAAAATTTTAATACCTTTTATGAAACATTTTGTTCATTGGTTCATAACCGGGACAATATTGCAACAATAGATAAATTCCATTATTTAATTAGTTGTACAAAAGGGTCAGCCTTAAATATTGTAAAAAGTATTCCAATTTCAGCAGCCAATTATGAGTTAGTTTGGCAAAGTTTGCTTGATAAATATCAAGACAAACGATTGTTAGTCGGTAAGTATCTTGATAAAATGCTTAACTTTTCACCCCTTACTAAAGAGTCCCCTGGATATCTTAATACGTTTATTGAAACATTCGATCAATCTTTTAAAGCTATAGAAGCGCTCAAGGTTCCAAACCTTTGTAGTTATTTATTTTGTCACATCGCGTTAAGGGCGTTAGACCCACAAAGTAGAAAATTATTTGAACAGAAAGTAAATCAAGAATCCATACCTACATTTAACGAGTTAATGACTTTCGTTCATAATCATATTAAAGTTTTAAATCATTCTAATTCATATTCAAGTTTTTCAAATTCACAGCAAAATGAAAAACATGTAGACTATAATTACAAAAGAACAGAAAAAAATAATTCTAGTAAGAAATATACCCACGTGTCAAATACTTTACGCTTTAAAACAGTCTGTGCACATTGTGGAGAGGATCACATGATTTTCCGTTGCGATCAATTTCGTAAATTGACAAATATGCAACGCATCAGCCGTGCCGAGTCCCTAAAATTGTGTCACAATTGCTTAAAGCCGAATCATAACGCACGAGACTGCAAAAGTGAATTTAAATGTTTTATTTGCCAATTACCTCATCATATTTTGTTACACGTTGATCCCGCTTGCGCCGATAGCAAAAAACCAATCAAAACAAACGGACCTCTCGCTCCCTCCGCACCGCCTGGAGATAGCTCAAGGTCGAGCGCATCAATGAACTGCCATACTTCGTTGTCTCATAATAATGCGACCGTAATTTTAGGAACGGCGTTAGTTTATGTTATTGATAATTTTAATTGTTTTCAACCATGCCGTGTGCTCATAGATTCCGGCGCGCAGTCAAATTTTATAACACTGAATTGCTTACAACGATTGGGTTTAAACCGCCGTAAATGTAGTTATAATATATTGGGTCTCGGTGGTGAAAGT
Organism: Parapoynx stratiotata; assembly: GCA_910589355.1. NCBI lineage: Eukaryota > Metazoa > Arthropoda > Insecta > Lepidoptera > Crambidae > Parapoynx > Parapoynx stratiotata. The sequence goes on along the minus strand of OU342468.1, from coordinate 316,103 downwards.
ATTAAAAATTATGGAATGACGTCATGCGTAGTTAAATCGCGATTGTCAGAGAATTATTTTAATATTGACGCCGTTGTTCTGAATAAAATAACCGCAGATTTACCGACCAATCAAATACCTAAAGAAATAATTTCTAAATATAATAATTTAGTTTTAGCTGATCCACAATTTTATAAACGTTCTCAAATCGATATTATTTTATCTGCTGATTGTTTTCCTCACATCTATGACGGAAACAAGATATATTTTAATAATGATATACCTGTCGCTTTGGGCAGCGTATTTGGTTACGTAATAACAGGCAGACTGGCCGTGCCGTCCACCTATAATAACGACGTCGTTGCGTCAACGACATTGGCTACTTCTCTAGTGTCGTACACTACAGAAGACGATAGTCTCGATGGCCTTCTAAAACGTTTTTGGGAAGTTGAATCTGTGCCGTGCTCGATTCAACTAAGTCCAGATGAGCAAGTTGCCGAAAAAATATTTATTGAAAATCACTATCGTGATGAGACTGGTAGATTTGTCTCGCCTATTTTATTAAAACCTGATCATGAACCGCTTGGCGATTCGTATGATTATGCATTAAAACGTTTAGTTCAAGTAGAACGCCGATTGGCACGTTTCCCTAATTTGCGAAAGGCCTATAATGAATTTTTATCTGAATACGAGTCCTTAGGGCACATGGAACTTTACAAAGGCACTGAGCCTACTAAGTATTTTATTCCACACCACTGCGTGTTGCGCCCTTCGAGCACGACAACACCATTACGCGTTGTATTCGATGGTTCGGCCAAAACTACGTCGGGAAATTCTCTTAATGATATTTTATTAACTGGTAGGAAATTACATCAAGATATTTTAAAAATCTTAACTAACTTTAGATTACATGAGGTATGTTTTTCTGCCGACATTTCAAAAATGTATCGAGCTGTTTTGATTGATCCATCTGAAAGAACTTATCAGCATATTTTGTGGCGTGACAGGCCTACGGAACAAGTCCGTATATATGAATTAAAAACCAATACTTACGGCCTTCGAAGCGCTCCGTACATCGCTGTTCGCACGTTACATCAGTTAGCGTCAGAAGAATTGAGTCGAATTAAAGGTTTAGGGTTGCCAGCGGCTGATAACATTATTTTAGCAGAAAAAGCTGCTAAAATATTAATGCAAGGGTTTTATGTCGATGACTTATTATGGTCTTGTGAGTCTGTAGCTGAAGCGTGTGCTTTACAGGATGCGCTTATCTCATTATTAAAAAATGGTGGATTTGATTTGCGTAAATGGGCAAGTAATTGTCCAGAACTTCTAACTAGAATGAATGAAGACCAAGTATCTTCAATAAATTTTCAAGATGATTCGTTATCATCATCATTAAAGGTCTTGGGTTTAACATGGTTACCTTTGTGTGATTCCTTCTCTTTTAATTATAATTTTACTGACACAAAAAATACAAAGCGGTCAGTATTAAAACTGTTAGCGAGTATTTTCGACCCGGTTGGTTTTATTTCACCCTGTACATTTGTCGCAAAGTGCATTATGCAAGACCTTTGGAAAATAGGTCTCGGTTGGGATGATCCTTTGCCCCAACAATTATGTGATAGGTGGAATAAATTTATATTAGATTTGCCAGCCCTAGCAAACTTACGTATCGAACGTCAGATTCTTATACCTGCGTTCACGGCGGTTGAGCTCATTGCGTTCTGCGACGCGTCGTCGCGCGGTTATGCTACCTGTGTTTATTTTCGTAGTAGGAATAAGGAAGGTAACGTAAGGGTTAGATTGTTGACGAGTAAAAGCAAGGTTGCGCCCACAAAACCCTTATCAATTCCAAGATTAGAATTGGAAGCTGCCGTGCTCCTTTCAAAATTAGTTTTTTCTGTTAAAGAAAACTTTAAAGATTTTAAATTAAAAATTATCGCTTTAACCGACTCAAGTGTCGTTTTATCATGGCTTCAAACGCCGCCTTATAAGTTAAAAATTTATATAGCTAACCGTGTTAGCAAAATTGTAGAAGTGGTTCCTTCAAATTGCTGGTTCCACGTAAATAGTGAAAATAATAATGCGGATGTATGCTCGCGAGGCTGCCTCCCATCACAATTAGTAAGTGCTGTGCGTGAGTGGACCCACGGTCCCGACTGGCTGTACGTGTCGTGGAGATTCCACGAATGATCGGTGCCCGACTCTGTGGGCGCGGACAGGTGAGCTCGCGCGGGAAAGGAGGACTGACGAGAATTTATCATATTGAGGTGAATGCAAAGTAAGTTAAGCTGTGGATTATTGGTGAGTCCCTGATGGCTTAGTTAAGAGTTTGTGCAAGTTGATGAAGCATTCTCCGTTTGATGTGTATAAGTAGATCCACGGAACTGGAGAGTGGGTCAGTAATCTCTTACCTGCCTGCTTAGCGTTAAGGCTATGTCGTTGGCATATGTGGTTAGACACAGGTGATGTTGGACATCACACAATTAGTGGCGGTTGGACCGTCGTTGTGGTTGGACACAGGTGATGTTGGACATCACAGTAATATTGACAGTCAGTGGCGGTTGGACCGTCGACGTGGTTGGACCACGGGTTGTAATGTTGAGCGTTAAGATTAACGCATTTGAGGCGTGTAGATCGCCTGGTAAGAGATCAGTTGCGAGGCATGGGCAGACTGTAGGGGAGGTTGGAGGTCTGTTGGGGTTGGACCCCTTGTTGTTGTTGTTTCCACTCTCAATTTCCGCTGCATGAGTAAGCTCTGAAGGAGCGTGTAAGATATGTTAAGGCACATCAATATGTCTATGCTTCATGAACTGCATTATATTATACCAATATTACCCCATACTGCTAAAGTTATAATCCATTATTACTTATGTCGTTTTAAACCATAGTTTGTATTGCCTGATGGTATAAACGTCACGACATAAATTGGTGGAGGTGCTGGGATTAATTATTGTTTGATCTTGAATAATAAGGAATCCCGGCAAGTTGCAATGGATTATGTCATTTCGAAGCAAAATTTCAAATGAACGAATATTATATATTTCCTTCAACTTATTAACTTAGTAAAGAATTTACTAAGTGCTTTCATTTATTGCTTGATATAAATAAAATATATTATTACCTACATTATGAATAATGTGTTTTATTGTCATAACCTCACTCAGCAGCGAAGCATTAAAATATTACAAAAACGACCTTGTTTGTTTTATTTCTAATCATCATTTTTTTTGTTATTTATTATTATGTGAATTTCAGTCATTCATTCAATTTGTTACATGACATAGACCCATCTGTTCTTTTTGACAGGTTTGTGTTCCATTTCACATATCGAATTATGTGAACATAATCTTTGCGTCATTATAAAACGGTAACTGCTTATTTACGTTTATTAACTTATTTGCGTTTTTACGTTATTTTATCGGGTTTATTGTGATTAAAATTTATTTAACGTGTTGACGTGAAATAATCTCAAGAAGTAACGAACCGGTAAAAAAAAAAAAAAAAAAAAAAAAATACATTTGTGATCTTGCGATAATCTGTGGAATTTTTCGGTATTACCGCCGTTTTTTGACAACGAAGAAAACTTTTCATTCCGTTGGAAATTTGTTTCTAGAAGTTTTATTTCAGGCTGAAATTTTAAGTTTAACTTACGAGTGAATAACTTCAACCACTTGAATTATCGTGAAGGATAGTGTGGACAAGATTGCAATAATTTCATCTGTAAGGTCCTACATATCGTTGCGAACTCGCAGCAACATCATATCTGGAGTATATAACTAGAACAATTCTAACATGGAACAAACGTTAAAGTATAGACTACAGGCCCGTCACGAGGAACTGCTCAAATTTATTAACTTGGCAACCAAAATTAAAGAAAATATAGAAGAAGGTGGCTCACTACTCCATGATCTAATGGAAATTAAAATAAAACTAAAGGCGGCATTAACCAGTTTTGAGAAAGAGAATCTTAGAGTTCTCCAGTACCTCAATGATCAAGACTTCCCACATCAGGAGCAATATGTTCGGGATGAAATGCGTGCTGAAGAGCTATTGATGGATTTACAATTAATTGAGGAATTTAACAAATCTCAACCAACAGCTAATAAAACTTCAGGTGGGACTACAAAGCTACCCAAACTAGAAATGGCAAAATTTGACGGAGACATACTTAAGTGGCCAGAATTCTGGGCGCAATTTGAGAGTAGTGTACATGACCAACAATTAAAAAAATCTGATAAGTTGTCATACTTATTCAGTGCTATGGCAGGTCCAGCTTTAGAAGCTCTACGCGGAATTGACATTACTAATGAGAATTATGACATTGCATTGGAGACTTTGAAGAGGCGTTTTGGTAACAAGGATATAGTTATTGATGCACATTATGATGCACTGACTAAACTGGAAATAGCAACGGATGCAACAGCTCAATCAACATTAGATTCTATCCAGAAACACTTAAGAATTCTAAGCACTTTAGGTGAAGATGTAAAAGGCAATTATTTTCGAAATTTAATCTACAATAAATTCCCTGATAGTATATTATATGAGATGAATCTCCTTCTACCTAAAGAAAGAACTTTGAATATTATTTTGGAAACCCTAGAGAGAATTATTCAGGCTAAGGTGTGTTCTAGAGAAGTAACATTTGTTCAACCTTCAACATCAACTACAGAAGCGCTACATATTAAGGCAGTCAGCAAACCAGTTAAAAGGAAATACCTGGAAAGAAAAGATTATATTAATAAGTGCCAAACTAGCTTCAACAAAAGGAAAAGGATACAGTGTACATTCTGTGATGGTGATCATTTCAATGACCAATGTCAACAATTCAGAACCGTTGCCCTTAGACGTAGAAAACTTGGCTTGAAGCGCTTATGTTTTAAATGCTTTAAGACAGGTCATCTCCAAAGAATGTGTACTGAGCAAATTGTTTGCTTTCATTGTAAAGGCAACCATAATCGAGCACTTTGCTACAGTAGGAACAAAATGAGGCTTGATAGGGATGTCAATAAGAAAGTAGAGCTGTCTTCAAAGAAACCAGGTCTGATTCTTGAAAGTTCAAGTAAGGAAATCCTAAATACCTTATTTAATAATAACACTCTATCTTTCTTACAGACAGCAATAGCCACTCTACAGCATGAGGGTCAAAATCTGCCAGTCCGCTTATTACTTGACTGTGGCAGTCAAAGAAGCTATATAACAGCAAAAATAGCTAAAAAATTAAATATTGTCTCTGATGAAAATGATCATCTTTTGATTTATACATTTGGGTCTAAAACACCACAACAGATAACAAGTCCTACAGCTAAGATTACTTTGATAACAAAGAGAGGAATAGAGAGGGAACTATGTGTCAACATTGTGCCTCATATAACAGACATGGTCAGAATTTCAAAAATACCTACTGATTATAGTATAGACATATCAGCGGATGATGACAGTTTAGGCGAACAAATTGATTTATTGATTGGTAACAATTATTATTTTTCATTCATGAAGAACCAAAGTATTAAAATTAATAATGATCTGCACCTGATTAATACTCACTTTGGTTGGATTATATCAGGTCACTCTGTAGATAATAATAACATGTCAATAGACTTGTCAATTATAACATACTGCCAGTGCTATGAGTCCCCTAGCTATTCTTACTTCAGTGAACCAGATCTTCCATTAAGAAACATTGATATTCAATTTTTATGGTGTCTTGAGAGCATTGGCATTGTTGATTCACCTAAAGCTACACAAGAAGAAGATGCAGTAAAGTTTTTTAATGAGACTGTTAAATTTAAAAACAATAGGTATGAAGTCAAGTGGCCCTGGACAGAATATCCTCCTGTATTACCTACAAATTTTGGTTTAGCCTTTGGACGTCTTAAAGGTCTTTTGAAGAGGACAGATGAAAGAATGTTAAAGGAATATAAAGAGATATTACAAGAACAGCTACAATCTGGCATAATAGAATTAGTAACTCTTCAAACTACGCCATATCATCAAACCGAACCTCCAATACATTATTTGCCACATCATATGGTCCGACAAGAAGGTAAGAAAGGACGTGTGGTATACGATGCTTCATCTAAAGTTAGAGATGAACATAGCCTTAATGAATGTATGTATCGAGGTCCATCTATGTTAGAAGACCTTACCGCCTTGCTACTGCAGTTTAGAACGGGGAAAATTGGCATAACTGCTGATGTGGAAAAGGCTTTTTTACAAGTAGTTCTTCAGCAGGAAGATAGAGACGTAACAAGATTTCTTTGGGTTAAAGATACATCGAAGGAACTTACAGAAGATAATCTACTTCACTACCGATTTTGTAGAGTACCCTTTGGTATAATATCTAGTCCGTTTTTGCTCAATGCAACTCTGAGGTACCATTTACTGAAGGCAAATCAGGGACTTCTTAAAAAAAATAGCTAACAGATGTTATGTAGACAATTTAGTTACCGAAGTAAATACACAGAGTGAAGCACTTCAACTGTATACAGAGACAAAGAGGACCTTTGAGGAGATATCCATGAATTTAAGGGACTGGGTATCAAATGACAAAATTTTCCTGCAGAGTATTCCAGTAGAATACAGAGCTAAACAGAGTGAAGAAGTGAAGGTTCTTGGTCTTATCTGGAATACAGACAGCGATACTCTGTGCCTAAAGATGCCCATACAATGTCAAAATCCCAAGGGTAAGGCCGTCACGAAGAAGGATATTTTAAGAACAATAGCGCGTATTTACGATCCATGTGGATTTGCTTCTCCCTGGATTTTACCTGCAAAATTGTTATTCCAAGAAACATGCTCTCTAAAGCTTAAATGGGATAACCCTATACCTGTTACCTTACAACAGACATGGATTAGCATACAAGACGATTTGCAAACACTTCAAGACATCAAGATATCAAGGTATATTGGTAACAAATTACATGACGCAGAAACATGTGAACTTCATTGTTTTGCTGATGCATCTAAGAAAGCATACGCAGCTGTTGTTTATTTCGTATCTAGAAGCAAAAGCAATATGTCCACTGCCTTCTTGATGTCAAAATCTAGAATAACACCAATTGAAGATAAGGATGAATTGAAAATTCCAAGGTTGGAACTACTGGCTTATTTAATTGGTAGCAGACTACTTAAATATGTTGCTGACAATCTTGGTGTGAAGATAGATAACAAGTATTTATGGACAGATAGTCTTATTGTTCTAGCCTGGATGAAGACATCCAAATTGCTCCCCCCATTTGTGCTAAGAAGAGTAAACGAAATTAAGAAAAATAAAGATGTACATATGTGTCACGTACCTACAGAGCATAATCCAGCAGACGTAGCCACGAGACCGGAGATTATAAAGCAGAAGTTTAACTTGTGGTTAAAAGGCCCAGAATTTTTAAAAAACGCTAAAAGTAAGTGGCCAAACCGTCAAGTTAGTAACGAGGAAGTTTTTCTTTCGGCCGCGGAGGCTCTGGACGTTGTGGATGGGCCAGAGATGTCGTCCAGAGGCTATGAAGAAATAGAGGAAGTTATTACTGAGATACAGATGCCAGAGTTATTCAATGAGACAGAAGACGAGACACACCAAGACATAAGGAAACTACAATCAGTATACTTTCCTGAAGAAGTAGCCGGAAAACTCACTAGTCTGTCGAGAAATTTAGGACTGTACTTAGATAATAACTATATATTGAGGTGTAGGGGTCGTATGATGAACACCGAATGGACGTACGATATGAAACACCCAATTTTGATACCAAAAGACTGTGAGTTTACAGATAGACTGATCCAAAAAATCCATGAAGAGAACTATCATGTAGGAGTGCCACACACTTTAAGTTTAATAAGAGAAAAATATTGGATTCCTCAGGGAAGAGCAAAGGTTCAGAAGGTTTTAAAAAAATGCAGTCGATGTGTGAAGCATGGTGGGGGTCCATATAAACTACCACCAACCCCTGCTCTACCAGTAGAAAGGGTTCAACTAAGTTCACCATTCGCATTCACGGGCATAGATTATTTCGGACCGTTATTTGTTCAGACTTCAACAAGTCAGAAAGAGAAGAGATGGGTTTCTCTGTTTACCTGTTTGACTATGAGAGCTATTCATCTTGAAGTTGTTCAAGATTTGTCGGCGACGGAGTGTTTGTTAGGCTTGAGACGGTTCGTAGCAGCCAGAGGAAAACCGAATCTTATTGTTTCGGACAACGCCAGTCAGTTTAAGGTCATTAGTGAAATTTTAGCAGATCAAGGAATAAAATGGAAATTTATACCACAGTTAGCTCCGTGGCACGGTGGAGTGTACGAGCGATTAATTGGTATAGTAAAAAATTGTTTGAAAAGAACTTTAGACAAACACTTACTTCAAGATGGTCAACTTCTGACAGTTATAAAAGAAACTGAATCCGTTGTAAACTCTAGACCACTTACGTATGTAGGCACTGATGTAGAACAAATCCTTAGACCTGCAGATTTCCTGAATCTTGGGAATTGTTTAGAGTTAGTCCCAATTCAAGAACTTCAGTTGGGTGGTACAGCCGTTAAAATTGATCTCTTGAAAAGTTGGAAAAGGGGTAAAATGATTCTAAACGAAGTCAAAAGCATGTTCCAAGGTCAATACTTACCCAGCTTAGGAGAGAGATACCGTCACCACCTTAAGCAACCTAGAATAACATCTAGTCAACAACCTCGCATTGGCGATGTAGTTCAAATCAAAGGCGAGTCAAGGAATAGGAATAACTGGAAGGTAGGGAAGATATCAGCCCTTATTGAAGGTCAGGATGGTCAGACACGTGTTGCAAGGGTGCATGTAGGCGACCAAGAGTATACTAGGTCCATAGGACATTTATACCCTCTAGAGGGAGATATTGAAGGCCCTGTCACCGTTTCACCTCCTTCAGTTATATATGAGAATGAAGATCGGTTTGAAGCTCCTATTCAACAAACAGTTAATATTGAAAGTAACGGAGCCGAAGAGGACATTGCAATATCAGTAGGCAATGATCCTTTACCATCCATAGTTGAAGTTGAAACTTCGCCTGCTGATGATGTGTCAGAGGTAGAAGCAGTTGTTAACCAGAATCCCGATCATGTCAGAGCCAGAAGAGAAGCAGCCATTCGAGCACGTGAGAAAATCGCTGAATGGACTAGCCATTTACTAGCTGTACTGTAACACCTTGTTCTTTTACCGCCGGGAGTGTCGTGGAGATTCCACGAATGATCGGTGCCCGACTCTGTGGGCGCGGACAGGTGAGCTCGCGCGGGAAAGGAGGACTGACGAGAATTTATCATATTGAGGTGAATGCAAAGTAAGTTAAGCTGTGGATTATTGGTGAGTCCCTGATGGCTTAGTTAAGAGTTTGTGCAAGTTGATGAAGCATTCTCCGTTTGATGTGTATAAGTAGATCCACGGAACTGGAGAGTGGGTCAGTAATCTCTTACCTGCCTGCTTAGCGTTAAGGCTATGTCGTTGGCATATGTGGTTAGACACAGGTGATGTTGGACATCACACAATTAGTGGCGGTTGGACCGTCGTTGTGGTTGGACACAGGTGATGTTGGACATCACAGTAATATTGACAGTCAGTGGCGGTTGGACCGTCGACGTGGTTGGACCACGGGTTGTAATGTTGAGCGTTAAGATTAACGCATTTGAGGCGTGTAGATCGCCTGGTAAGAGATCAGTTGCGAGGCATGGGCAGACTGTAGGGGAGGTTGGAGGTCTGTTGGGGTTGGACCCCTTGTTGTTGTTGTTTCCACTCTCAATTTCCGCTGCATGAGTAAGCTCTGAAGGAGCGTGTAAGATATGTTAAGGCACATCAATATGTCTATGCTTCATGAACTGCATTATATTATACCAATATTACCCCATACTGCTAAAGTTATAATCCATTATTACTTATGTCGTTTTAAACCATAGTTTGTATTGCCTGATGGTATAAACGTCACGACAGTACGAGGACTCTCATAGTTGGCCAACTAACACATTCTTTTTAAAGAATCCTGACTCCGTCCCAGAATTGAAATTAAATTGTGACACTTTTAATTTGTTAAGTCGTGATGATAAAAATAAAAATAATTTTATTAACGACCTTGAGGAAACATTTAATAATTATTCGTCATTTAATAAACTTCATCGTATTATGTCATGGTGTCATCGATACATAAATAATTTAAAATTAAAAAAGATTAATATTAAAATTGGGCCTCTGGAATCCTCAGAGTATAAACAAGCCCACGATACAATAATTCGTATTCTTCAACAAAACCATTTTAATTCTGAGATTGACGCATTAAAGAAAAAAGGTTTCGTAGCCTCACTACGCAAACTATCGCCTTTTATAGATTCCGATAATTTCCTCAGGGTGGGGGGTAGAATTTTACAATCAGACCTTCCCTTTAATACTAAGCATCCAATATTATTGCCAAAAAATTGTCATACAACAAAATTATTAATTGATTATTTTCATAAATTGTACTTACATACAGGTCCTCGCACTTTGCAAGGTATTTTATGTAAAAAGTATTGGATTATTAATGCTCGCAGTATTATTCGATCAGTAATTTCAAAATGTCATAATTGTTTTAAATTTAAGCCAACTATTTCTCAGCCAACTATGGGTACACTCCCAGCGGCACGGATTAAACCAAATAAAATATTTGATCACGTCGGTTGTGATATCGGCGGACCCTTTCTAGTGAAGGAAAGTCATCTTCGTAAAGCTAAAACTTATAAAGCTTACTTATGCCTATACATTTGTTTTTCTACAAAAGCCGTACACCTTGAAGTGTTAACCGATTTGTCGGCTGATTGTTTTTTGGCATCATTCGATCGTTTTGTAGCACGCCGCGGTCTTTGCTCCTGTTTATATTCTGACTGTGGTACTAATTTTATTGCGGCTGCTAGACATTTTAAGGACGTAAAAAGGTATTTTTATCAAACGGTTTCAAGGGATGACATCTTAAATGGCTTAACACTACGTCATGTAGAATGGCGTTTTAACCCTCCCAACGCTGCTTCGATGGGCGGTTTATGGGAAGCCGGAATTAAATCGGCAAAACATCACCTTGCTCGTAGCATAGGTGATAAAACTGTTACTTTTGAAGAGTTGTCTACACTTTTCTGCAAAATAGAAGCAGTCATGAATTCACGCCCACTCTGTTCGTTGTCGGATAATCCGAATGAATTCGATGTTTTGACCGCAGGGCATTTTTTAATTGGTCAAAGTTTACTAGCTGTACCTGAATATAATATTCAGGATGTGCCTCTGAATAGATTGTCACGCTGGCAATTTATACAGCAGGCTTCTCAATCATTTTGGAAGCGTTGGTCTGATGACTATTTGCATACTCTCCAACAGAGAGCGAAATGGTCATCACCGTCCCCCAACATTAAAGTTGGTGATTTAGTTCTACTTAAATCTAACTTAACGCGACCATTACAATGGCCTCTTGGAAGAATAGAGTTGGTTCATCCTGGTGTTGACAACATTGTACGTGTTGTCACTGTAAGAACTCCTAATGGTATTTATAAACGGCCAGTAAATAAAGTTTGTCCTTTACCTTACGTTAATTAGTAACCTTAAATTTTTAAATTCCAACCTAGGTTATACGTGAATATTTATAAGTATATATTTATAAGTTTAAAAAAAAAAATAACATACTCCATTATACACATATACTTACATGAAATCATCACACTGATTTCGGTGGGGGGTATGTGCAATTCTTGCCTATTTTATTAGGAGGGTAGGTTAAGATATTTTCCACTAATTTTGTTCGGACGCCATCGTCTTTTGATGCCTCCTCGACTCTGTTCACGCGCGCGCCTGCAGACGAACGTTTCGTTTTCTTTGTGCCAACTTAGACGTTCTAAGTATTGAACTTTGAGCCAATTCTAATAAGTAGCCGTGCTATTTGAACTTTGTGCCGTGCACACCGTATTCAGCTTCCTCCTGAATCAAGAAACTAGTTCCTGAAGCGCCTCAACGCCGTGCGTTCTCCCTGAGCTGGTGACGTTCATTTGCGAAGGTTGAAGATCAAGGTTAGTGGAATTACTTATCCTCTTGATTCTGGGCGGGAATTGTTCATATTCCTCACTCTCACATTATCTAACATACAAATTTATACATACAGTCCACTTCAATCATAACCTTACCAGCATTTGTGTAACTCCCGCACAGGTAGGCAGAGGTGTTAAACACACACATTTGTGTTAGGGGGACCTAACAGGTAACAGGTGGCGAGCCTGTTGCCATGCACCGGGCACAATGTGAGGCAAGTGATATTCACAATGAACTGTACATAAGTTTTATTCAAATCGATCGAACCCGAGTCTCCCGCGGACTCTGGAACAAGTAGTGCCCCGTCCGTCTCAACTCGGCTACCGCTGCCTTAATATGGATAAGGTGCGAGGAGGTCAATTAAAGATCTATGTTTATGATACCTAGTCATTTCGTGATAATAATATATAGTCAACAATGATAGGTAGGTACCAAGTCACACTATAATCTACATAACATGAGATCAATGCAACGTAAGTATTCAAAAACCTTACCGATGGTGGTGATGACGATGATGGAGTAGAATAGCGCACCGGTGAAGGTCCACTGGATGTGGTCGGTGCTCTCGTTGCCGTCCCAGCCGCGCACCTTCATCTCCAGCAGGATGGCGTTCTCGAAGTCCTAACAGGGAGAGATAATATTATTTATTCTTATACACTCACCCACATGCGTTAGTAAGTGCACCAAAGGTACATATGAATACAACACTTAGTGCTGGATTGATTAGCATTCGCAATCGGAAATAATTGCTTATAGTGAAACAGTAATAATGATTTAAATAATAGCTGCTAAAATTAATTATTGCTAAATTTTATTTATTGCGCGAATTCGTATATTTGCGTTCTGCTGCTAACTTATGAAATAAAGCGACTACGCTGTGTGAATGCGAAAACGAATTAACGCGTTTGTCACCAACCGCCCGCCGGCCGGTGCCGATCAACAGTTCTGGATACTTAAAAATTTTTGATTAATAATCTGATAATAATAGCAATTAGCAAAAGCACATAGCATGCTAAATGCCAAGAATTAGCATGCTAATAAAATTATTGAAAATTATCAATAATTGTCATTACTACCAACACTTTTCCAATAATTTCGTTAGCCCCACGTAAAAAAGGGCTTAGTTACCCGGCATTATTGAAAAACGATAACCAGAGTGTAATTCAAACCGAAATTCCAACAGACAGGGTCATATTACAAACCACAAAATTAAATCTCTGTAGTCCGAGCATATGGACACTAGCTGACAAAATATATTAATACCTAATTGTAAATATACATACTGAATTTTTGAGACAGGACAGTTAGGGCACGTAGCTTAACCGTTATAGTTACAATTCTAAGAAACCATTCTTATACAATCATCTGCCAACAGTATTCAAATCCTGAACCTCAGACAGCAGCACTGTGCAATTAATTTAATTCTCTACTATTTCCATACCACAAAAAATCTGGAATTTTGAGTTAGAAAGGCGTGGAAACGAAAGACTATTAACATTTGAATAAAAAAAGTATTCTATGAATTCTATTTACGTTCTGAAAAATTGCTTACAAGAATAGATGACTTGGAACAAAACTATAACATGCAATATCATGTTTGATGTTACTGAACTAGTCGTGTCAAATTATTTTGTTGTTAGCATGCCAGCTTATCCAAAAGACATGACATCATGAAGGGTTAGTGACAAAGTGCGTTTGCCAATAAAAGTGGCAACGCTCTGGTACTTTATCGTATAACCTTTTTTTAGACGGGATAAATGAAAATGACAAAAAAATGAAAAATAGTTTATTTAACATTATTAATCTTTACAATAACAGAGGTTGATTTCTCCTTTTAAGCGCTAGTAGCACTTGTGTCAAAAGAGAATCGCTCCCACATAGCAATAATAAATATGTATACAGTTAAACAAAAAATTAAATTTAAAAAATATAACTAAGTAGCAAACGTGTGTGTGGTGTGTGTGTGTGATGTGTGTGTGTGGTGTGTGGTGTGTGTGTGTATGTGTATGTGTGTGTGAGTGTGATAAATGACCCGACGGTTCACGGGCATCAAATGTTTTGTTGACCAATAAGACAGAAGTTAACTTTTTTCTAAAAGTAAGGCTATTATCGTCTCTACGCATAATATTACGAATAAGTGTCAAACCGATCTGAAACACTAGGGTTGGATATAATTCGAGAAATCTGCGGGTGGAGGTGATTTAAAATGGCGCGAGTGACTTTTTAACCAAATTGGTAACTGTCCACCCTTTATATACGTATAAGGTATCCTGTCAACCTACTAGGATGAATAAGAAAGTTATGTAAGTGGTAGTAATTAATATTGTTATGGCGGATTAGAAAATTTCAAACTGAAATCGGAAGTGAGTCACCCAATGTGTAAAATCACATTCATATTTATTTAAATAAATGCAGTAATATTAAAAATATTGAGTGTAATGACTCCCAAACATTTAGTATGACGACTTACCTACAGCCTCGAAGTTCAATGTAGAGAAGATAAAACTGCTTGAGGTTCGTTAAAAACTATCGCTTATGACATGATAAATCAAATATTGGGTCCTTACCTATAAAATTGGTGTTTTTTTTTCTCTCTTAGTATTTTGTCTGTAACTATTAAGATTCAGAGTATTCCTAAAAAATTATTACCTCGTCTAAAAATAGACTATATTTTTGAGCTCTTTTGATTTGTTTTGATAATTTGTTGTAAGTTTAATTGTGTTAAAATTTGACACGGAGACAACTCTTTTTAAGTGCCTCCCGAATACATCATTTTATTTACATTCACTTAAAAACGATAAATAATTTTTATGAAGTGTGATATTACACATATTACTAAAGCTTGTCTAATGATAGATGCCAAATATTATTATCTTTGGATTTGTCGTTGTGAAGAAAACTGAAAAAAATTTAGTATGGAAAATGCAGAATTCCCCAAAATCTCCATACAAAACACCAATTTCATAGGTAAGGACCTAATATATATATTTTTTAAAAGTAAGTACGTTTCTACTTAGAGACACATAACGCTTTTATCCTGTATAGGCAATACCTTGAGCATGTCGACGGCGCCGTCCGTCCAGTTGCTCTGGTTGAGCAGCGGCACGCGCAGCGTCATCATCCACATGCTCTGCGTCGTGTTCTCGCGGATGCGCGAGATGTTCATTTTCACCTGCAATCACACTTGATCAATTATTGCCATCATACGAGGCAGGCAGCGGTAGTCGAGTTGGGACGGACGGGACACCACTAACGAGAAGGCCGCAAAAATCGCGGCTTCGATCCCACCACTGAGTTTGAATAAAACTTATATACAGTTCATTGCGAATATCGCTTGCCTCACATTGTGCCCGGTGCATGGCAACAGGCTCGCCACATGGTGACTTAACATACCTGGCGAAATGTGGGTGGTACCTCTGCCTACCCTTTCGGGGAAAAAGGCGTGATGATATGATGATGAATACCGAGAGCAACCCGTATACCTCCAGCTTTTGACTACAATTATGTCGATAGTAAAGAGTCCCCAATGCACGTGAGTTTACTGAGAAGAGCAAGAACAAATTATTTACTTTATCTTCTTCTTCTTTGTTTGATGTCGACGGAACGTTTATATTCGCCAGAATCAAATCGTTTGCTGAGTCGGTAATTTACTTGATAATGTTAATGTTAATTTACTTAATAATTTAGTTGATAATTTACTTAATCTAAGACTAAGTCTCTAGTGCCAATTTTATTACTCCCTATCTACCCTACATAATATTATAATTTTAAATTTAGCTAAAAGTTAATTTTAATTAAAACTCTAAGGTCCAATTGCGCGGTCGATAGTTAGCACCTAATTCTGGGGCAAATATATGGGCAAACCCTGGGTTAGGCGCTAACTCTCGATCGTGCAATTGGGCCTAATTGAAATACGTCAATGTGTTATAATACCCACATTTCGCTAAAAATGTTAAAACCGGCCATTTTCGTAGTATTCTAAAACAAATGAATGAAATACAAAATAAACCAACCTTCGAAATGATCAAAGAATGTTAGGTATCGCCAAAAAACAATGTTTCAACCCAAAATAATTGAAAGCTTCAGCATGTCGGTAGTAAACATTACCGGGTAAGCCAGCGTTTCGCCCATCTCTCAAATGTCAATTAGCGTCACGCTTGAGAGATGCGCAAGAGATGGCAGACTGATTTATGATCGAATTGAGGGTCTTGACTAATCTCTGGAAGAACTCAGTGACATTGTTTCCACATTTCCTTTACACATGCTAACTCCTATAAAGAAACAAACATGAGGAGTGTCTTGTCAACGATGCTGCCCCGATGTGGGTAAAGAGAAACAGCTGCTATCATCTGGGGTCAATTTTTAATATGCTTTTCGAAGCACGTAGGAACTGATCATAAGGTCTTGGTCACTCATCCAATAACCAATCAGATCAGGGTGACAGTAGATTCGTTTTCTGTATGGGCCCTTCAATATTATTATAAATGTTTCAAAATCAAAAATAACTTTATTTTATAGGCCAAAGTTGTCTACATTTTACATATTTATTTTACAATATAAATAAGAATCATTAGGAGTATAATATTAATGTTCATTACCGCGAGCAAGTACAACCACACTTGACTGTGATTGTAATCGTTAAACGAGTTAATCTTTATTTATTTACAAGTATGGTTGTGTAATGCACAGTGTATAAGTATAGGTGTGATAATATTAAGCATGTATTATCTAACTTCAGCAACATATTTAAAATCTGATTATTCTCACTATAAACTTATTTTCACTGAACTAGGATCCCGGGTATGAGATTATAAGTACAGAATATAAACTCACTATGAAATAAGAACGAACAGAGTTATGCCACGAAAATCATAACCGTACAATAAAATTCGTTAGCAGTGAAAACACTTACATAAAGCAATCCTGGAAAATATACGATGCCAAACGTTCTCAGTTCTGGCTGGCTTTTACGTATGAAGAAAATTAACCGAACAAAAAATCCTTTTCCATAATGTTATATTATTATGTTTGTCTCACCAGACACAAAAATATAGTTTACTCAATTTTCACACAAAATTTTACAAGAAAAAAGCAAAATATTAGAATAAAAATAATTCGGGGCGAAGCGAACAAACTCGAAAAATGCCTTAATTGACAATTATCACCTGAGTTGGCGGCAATTTCAAATTTCGAACGTTAATGCTACGCTGTTTTTCGATAGTATACATAAAATTCGGATGATCCAATGCAAACAGGTTGCATGTAAATGTTCAAAACGATTTTAATTATCGATACAAAATACAAAAGCGTGCGATTAATAAAACAATATTTGTTGCGATTCCTATCGAGTTCCTTTAGACACGATAAAGTTTCAGTTTTATTTAATTAATAGTTTATTAAATTTGAAACAAAAATGCAAACTCTATTAAATTCTAGAGACTTATATTCTTTTTTAATTTTATATTTATCAGTAGGTCTAGCATGACCAATAAAGCGCGATATGATTTGTTACAATAGGCTGTCGAATACATAAATAAAATAATTCCATAAGGTGGCAGTTTAAAAGGTACTTCTATAAACATGATACTATACTATACTTTGACAGTAAAAAAAAAATTATGCTATTATTAATTTATCCAACATCGATGTCATAGTTTCTTGGAACAGATTTCGCTATCTCTCATACTTTCAGAATTCTCTCCACAAACCCATATGGATTGATCATTCTGTATAATATTTTCGGTTTCAGCATAGAGGCTCATAGTAGTATTTTATAACACATTTGCTCGTAAAGGGTCTCTTATTTTACCAATATCAATATCATAATCTATCACATTACGTACTAGTGCGATAATGTAAAGTAAAACGCACAGTTTATGATGTTCCGTCTAAAAACAAACGATACTTTTTTAAATCTAAGCAAAGAGTTTTTATGTCAAAAAGGTAGTCAACATTTTCTTAATAAAATTAATTAGATGAAATATAATAAATACACATTTAATTCTTTAATTTCATTTATTTTCACAACTAATTACAACCATGGATCGGTAACAAATGCACAAAAATATTAATTTACTTTATTAGTAACACTGACTGTTATTGGTTCCTTTGCCTTAAAAATGCGCTGATGCGCGCGCATCGCTAACTTGTGAAAAAGCTTAATTTTTTTTCCGCTGTATTGTTTTTATTTGAAAATGTCGTCAAGTACTGATGAATTTATTAATTTGACACCGCCGGAAGTCTGAGAGGCAGCGAAAAAGGCTACGCTAAGCCTCTTGCCCGAAAAATAGACCGAAAGTTACTTACAAGCGTATCAAACAATCATCTCATGGAAAACAAGCAAAAATGCAAATTCCCTTTTCAGAAAGTGTGTTTTTAGGTTATTTCGTGGAACTTTCCCAAAAATATAAGTCCAGCTCGTTGTGGTGCTTTAATTCAAAGCACAGTAAAAACAAAACATGGTATTGATATAAAGTCATACTCCAAATTGCTGGCATATCTAAAAAGAGTGATTAAAGATTTATTGGTTTAAGAATGTCTGAGTTTTATTTATTTCCTCGCAAATGTGTTATAAAACGTCGTATGACATACGTGCGGTTTGATAATTACATACCCCTTATTCTAAACTGTTGGTTCACGGATTCGATTGGGAAAGTCAGTTCCGTCTTGCTCTAATTCGCCGCAATGAAAAGTAACAGGAATAGAACTTCCATGATTCGTTTAGTCTCTGAGAGTTTAGAATAAGAGGTCAGAAGACGTACCTCCCTCTCGTGCTGCGCCTCGAGCCGCTCGAAGGTGACGGCGCCGAGGATGCAGTACGCCACCACCAGGCTGATCATCACGAAGTGGGAGAAAACCACCGAGCACAGCCGCCATGTGTAGTACAGCACCTGAGGGGAAACATTAATAATCAAGAATTACATAAATGATCAAGCCTTTACCTATATTTGACGACCTCCGTGGCCGAGTGGTCTGTATGCTGATCTCAAGGCGTCGCCACCTCGTGTGGTTCTGGGTTCAATCCCCGGAGGGGGCAAATGTTTGTGTGATGAATACAGGCATTTGTTCTCCAGTCTTGGTATATATGTATGTTCTCTGAATATTCATATTTATATATCTATTAAGTATATTTATCCGTCATCTAGTGTCAGTAACGCAATCAGCATTAGTTGCTTAAAATAATATTTTTTTTATATTGCTGCCCAATTAATTATTTTGCAGCGTTTGCTGCCCAAATTATTTTTACCCTTGACCATATAATTAAATGGCTGCCCAATAAATTACTTCCTTTAATAATTATGTACAATGCGGACAATTCATACAAATATTAATTAATATATATATCTATGGAAAATAATGCTATTGCTGTGTATGTGGTTTCTGTGGCGCGCGGGGCCAGTTATACTCGTAAGCACAGAATAACATCCAAACAGCCATCACTATGGGAACTGTTGAAAATGACTTAGAAAATTTAGTTTCGTTAAGATTGTTATAAATATTATGTTTATTCACAAACGTTTGATAAGTATAATATTTTGAATTGATACTTTTTTGCACCGACCCCAAAATTAAGAATTGAGGATAATTTTCTTTTTTTGTATTTTTCATATTTATACTCAGGCTTCGTCCTCGGGATTAGAAAATAATACTTGTAGTAGCACCGAGTGGAGACAGTCACGCACTTTATTTGAGGGTAGACTAAAAACAAAAAATAAAAATAATTCTCTGTCCGATCACGTTAGTACCGGTTCGCACTGCTGCCAGTCTCTCCGCGAAAAAGCTTGTAACTTGCACTATTAACTGCACACCGGGTGCAGACTTTTTCAAAAATAATATAAATAATTTTGAAGTACTCTCTCCTCGTGGAGTGTGACTGAGCCGTAACGTTTTCGACTACAATTTGGTTGTAGTAAATACGTTTTCGGGGTATACGCGCGATCGGGGTTCTGGTGAGGTTAGTGTCTGAACTTGAAATCCCTTTCAAGAAATTTCTTTGACTGTTGGTGGGTACTGGACTTATTTTTAAGTGTTATGTTATATTAAAGAATCAATGAAATCTTTTAATAGCATCATAAGCAATTAGAATCGCAATCGGAAGGCAATCGATATCGCCCTCTGCTTTTATCTCTTTAGTGTTTAAATTCAGACTGCTAGCTTTCGATATTGCAAATCGATTATTACAAAGCTACTTTTGGTATGGTCTGTCCTTGAATAGGTGACCAAAACTTTATGAACCTGAGTTCCTCCGGTAGCCGTTTCAGGAACGTTTACCCGTTGGTCCCGAACGGTTTTGTAGGTAACCGTTTCTGCCCATCGCAATAGGCCAGGCTGCTGGTGTTACCGCTCATACTCCTGACGTTTTTCCATGTAGAAAGGTAGTGCCCAGAATGAGATCGTCTCAATATAGGCTGGTGACTGAACAAATTATATAGCAACAGTACACCTTCGCTTACTTGCACTCTGTATTCTTACAGGACATGTAGCCAGGCCAGAAGACTAACGAGTGTGGTCCCTCTAACGCGAGGGAAAAGTGGTTTGCGAAAAGCTGTGTAGCTGTACTGGTAAGTGGAAGATATAAAGCTTTTATGTCATATACAACCTATGTGCCATATACAACCTTACACCACATGACTCGCTCAAGGAATTATTTAAGGAAATTGATATATTAACTGTGGCGTCTCAATACATCTTTGATTGTATTATGTATGTACGTAAACACTATGATACTTTTCTTAAAAATTCTGACTGCCATAGCCTCAACACCAGAAATAAGCATAAGCTCGCCGTTCCAAGCCTCGGACTTCACAAGACTGTTAAATGTTTTATAGGAATCAGCATAAGAATGTATAATAGGCTGCCACAAAGTTTTATTGACTTGCCCCTGCATAAATTTAAGTCAACTGTTAAAAGCTGTTTAATGAAAAAGGGGTATTATAAGATGGAAGATTATTTTAAAGATAAATATTCGTGGCTACTCTAATTTGCTCTTCTGCACATACTTATTTTACAATATTTAAAATGTTCTAAATTCTTTTTGTTATTATGGCTGCTTAAACAAGGGTAACTGTTGTGTGCGGCACTTCTTCTCAACAGGCCATTCACGTCGAAGTGCTAGTAGGAAAAAAAATATTGACGTGCAAAAGTATTTCATGTAAATCTAATTGCAGAATAAATGATTACATTTCATTTCATTTTCATTACCGCCGTAGAAGAATGTAACTATTATTATCTTATATTCAAAATGCAATTTCTAAACTAATGAATACAATAACATAAAAGTACCTTACAGTAATATTTCATAATATAAAAGTGAATCAAACCCAATAAGTTTGTCTATTGTACTTGTGGCTACGAAACCGACTGCAATTAGGGTGGATAAATTATTGAAATCTCATTTTCATTCTATGTCTATTTTCATTATAAAGATGGTCTGCATTTGCTAAAAAAAAATTACTTTATGTGTATTTAAATTTAGGTGACCACGGAAGACCAGCGTCGGATGTCTGCGACAACTGACACATGCTGAGTGGCTCGCCATTAAGTGTCACAATTTATTAGGTATTAAGCTCAGTACTAAAGTTGATTCTTTGTCAATAATAAATTATTTTCTTTCGTTCTTTCTCTCTATTTTGCAGCGACATGACTAACATTTTATGTTTTCATGGATCATTAAAACATGTTACCGTAACTGCATTATTTTTAATATTAGTCGACTATTGATCGATGATTGATCGATAATACTGTTAATCATCAGTTAATCTACATCGCTCGATATAGAGATGATTTATGTTTATTAACCGACATGCATTATAATGTTAAGCTTCTTAAAAGATTTACAAGAAATTGATCAGCCGTGAAATTTTTTCAAAATGATGCTAAAAATACAAAGTTACAGGTACTTTTTTTAACAATGATTATATTTTTATACTCATTGATAAGATATATAAAATAACATACGCACATACCTACATAATCAAGCAAAAAAAGGACTAGGCAAAAGCACCTCAAAAGCAGTACATTGCGATAGTCGCCGAGCAGTGACTGCACATGTGCTCATCGTGACAGGTGGTGAGTCCGTCGCCGCTATAGCTATTGGATGTTGTGCAGCTCTAAGTCCATTAGTCGCCTTTTACGACACCCAAGGGAAGATATGGGCGGTAGTATTCTTTGAATGAGCCGCTACCACACCACTCGAAAAAAGATATATTATTACAAGCTTTTGCCCACGATTTCGTCTGCTTAGAATAGTTACTATGTGATAGTGTGATGGTATGTAGCCTATAGCCTTCCTCAATAAGTAGGCTATTCAACACTGAAAGATTTTTTCAAATTGGAACAGAAGCCTTAAACAGTGGAATGTAAAATTTACTCTTACTCTATTATTAGAAGCAAAGTTCATAGTGACGTATCCTTTCTCAGGCTCTAGACTATCTGTGCACGAATTTTCGATTAAATTAGTTCAGTAGTTTTGACGTGAAAGCGACACAGAAAAAGTTACTTTCGCATTTATAATATTATAGTATGGATAAAAGTAAACTAACTTTTAAGCTTTTCATACATTTTATTTTATTATCTTATGTATTTTCTGTGCTTGTTGCATGGCCTAACAGCCTCACGTAGCATAGGAACCTTAATGATTATTTGGCAAAGAGTGTTTGTTATCTCCTTCAATCCGAAACACAGTAGTGTAAGCACAGCCGCTTGGAGGCAGTAAAGGCTTAAGAATACTTTAAAAAAAGATAAGCTACCAACAGAATAGAATACTCTATAATGCGTACACTAGATCACCAGACAAAAAAAAATATACCAACTGCTTTTCTTGCCTAGCATGTTGTAAAAGGCAACTAAGGGCTCATTGGGTACTGGGTATGTGGTTGTGTAGGCGATGAGCTAGCCATTTGTTACTACTCTTTCACGATTGTTCATCTGACCAAACCTAATTTTTGAATGGCTAAATGGGGTCTTAAGAAACACAGTGCTTATTGGACTCTGCCTACTCTACTACCCCTTCGGGGATTACAGGCGTGATTGTGGACGGTATTTGTCCTGTTCTGTTCTGAGTGTTCTGTTCAGGCAAAATGAACTTATATGAGTACTTACTTTAGCACATTTGCTGGGCGACGGCATAGGCTCGGAGGGGTACTCCGCGCGCTCCACCCTCACGTCCCTGCGGGACATGCTCACGCCACACTCAGGACACAACACTCACAACCGAAGCATACCGCTCCACACATCAGAACCAGAATCACTAACTAAACACTCCTAAACAAACTATATTTCACTTCATCATTATAAATTAAACTCCCAATAAAACATGCTCAGTTTACAATCGTCCGGTTAAACATTTCATCTTGTAATCCGCGCAGACGCATGATTAGTGAATCAGATTGATTTAGAACAGAACTTAAAATGAAAATGACCGGCTTGCGCGCGCGCACGCAACAAGCGCGAGACCGTTTTACGGCCGAATTGTGGAATACTCGATATTTGGGTCGGACGGGAGGTCGGTAGTCGGGAGTGCTCGGGACTCCGCCACTTATCCTTCGGGCCACGCTAATAATACTGGCTGCTACTCTGGAGTTTTACTCTGTACTCTGGAATTTTATCTGATTTTTTTTACTTGACGTGTTGGCAAACAAACACACTATAAGGTGTATAGCTATAGACACAGTCGTGTAGAATACTTGTGATAGTCGTTAAAAAATTGTAATAGTTTCCAACTACAACTGATCTAGTGTTAACACATACATCACTGGCTTAATGTATGCGAATGGTCACATATCACTTTTACGTACTCTTGAGGAGTTTTATTTAAGTGTTTAATGTCCTAAAATACATGTGGCAACTAAAACCTGTGCTTTTATTATGTTTTATATATTATGAATTTATGATAGATAGATAGTGAATTATTGTAGCTGTTACTGTTTATCTTAAAATAAATAAATAACTCCTACAGAGATTGTAGTGTATGTTGTCGACCTGTGACGAAAGAAATAATGTCACAGCACACAGTTATGACAGGAGATATTATATTGAGTAGCCCGGTGGCGTAGTTGTTCGTACGCTTTGGCTTGTACGATATCGAAAACAAAGCTACATTCGCCATGATGGGTGACAAAACTTTGTGATCACGAACTCCTCATGCTTCAGAAGTAACGTTCCTTCCGTTGCAATTGCTCGTTTCTACCTACCAACCCGCATGCCAGCGTGGTGGTGTTACGGCCCCTACTTTTCAAGTGTTTCTCCATGAGGAAGGCCTGTACAGTTAATTGTAAATATCGCTTGCCTCACATTGTGCCGGTGCATGGCAAGAAGCTCGCCACCTGTTACATAGGAACCTGTACACCTGTAACATATCTGGCTAAATGTGGGTGTTTAACACCTCTGCCTACGCCTTCGGGGAAATAGCCGTGATGGTATGTTATGGTATGTTATATTTCAAACCGTAACAACAATGTAAGCACTGTCACTGCTATTCATGTCCTTTTACCACTGTTGCTGGGGTCGGTCCAAATGCCTATCTTCTCCCATTCTCTGTCACTCGCGTCAGCTTAGCATCCAGTTTTCCATTTTAATGTCATTCATGCATGCAATCCAGCTCTTTCCATCCATCTTTGGTTTCCCTCTCATACTGGTACGCTTATTTTTATGCTGCTACTATAAAAACAGTCATTATATCATCTATACAACTACTAATTGTAAACATTATAGCGTCGAATACAAAACACCGTGTGTCACATCACAGACAACTATTTTAACAGCTGATTCTATTAATTTTATTTTGGCACAGCTGTATTATACATCAAAGAGTTTATGAGAAAGCGTTTAATAACCAGTCTTATGTGTTTTAAGATAAAAAAGATGTAACAAAAAGTTTGAATATCAAAGCACAATCTTTCTTTTCTCATTTCACACTAAGAGAGTACAGTACGAGATTGCCAGACACTCACGCTCTTTAAAAACGGCTTAGGGAACACTATCTCAATTTAGCATAACTTTTACCTTATTATTTATTTATTTGCTTCACTAATTCTCACTTGACGTTCCCCAATCACCGTATTTTCACATCCGTGTTATTTGTTTATGTAATTTAATATTGGGTCCTTATCTATGAAATTGGTGTTTTTTTTCACTCTTAGTATTTTGTCTGTAACTATTAAGATTCAGAGTATTCCTAAAAAATTATTACCTCGTCTAAAAATAGACTATATTTTTGAGCTCTTTTGATTTGTTTTGATAATTTGTTGTAAGTTTAATTGTATTAAAATTGGACACGGACACAACTCTTTTTAAGTGCCTCCCGAATACATCATTTTATTTGCATTCACTTAAAAACGATAAATATTTTTTATGAAGTGTGATATTACACATATTACTAAAGCTTGTCTGATGATAGATGCCAAATATTATTATCTTTGGATTTGTCGTTGTGAAGAAAACTGAAAAAAAAATTGTATTGAAAATGCAGAGTTCCCCAAAATCTCCTTACAGAACGACAATTTCATAGGTAAAGACCTATTATATACGTAAAGTTTTATACGTCCATATTCTTTGTATTTATATTTTTCATATTATTTATTTATTATATATTTTACTTGGTACACGCACACTCAGTCTACTTCTCATCATTTCTCTTACAGCAAGTGGCCTGGAAGATATATCTATTAGAAATTTGCAAAAACCTTTGTAATGTCTTTTTATTTTATGTGTTGAATATTCTCATTTTTTCTTTTGTGTACAATAAATAGTTAAATAAATAAGGTCCGCCGCAGGCGACATACTTTTATTGCGATCGAGTCTGCGGCACACAACCTTCGCGGATATTTTGCACGTCGTGTTAGTTACTGCATAAAGTTAAATATGTTTTATTTTCAGACTAAAAGTCACATATACCCGGTCTCTTGCGCTGCACATAATTGACACGTCAAATACAATGGTACCATTATTAACTGACGACTAGTGAGTAGTAATTGTTGCTTTAGACTATGTAATGTAAACAAATAGTTTATTTACCACCCCTTAAGTCAACCCGATCAATGGTTGTTCCAGCTTTAAGATATAAATATAACTAATCTGAAAGTAAACTTTATTGCACGCTCTGTACTATCGAAGAAATAGATTTCTAACCCACCATAATGTCATTTTGTCGTAGCATTTAAGTTGAAGTTAAAATCACCTGGTCACAAGTGCAATAGGCAGTATTAAAATGTTGTAATCGAAAATTGCCAAAGTTGGTCATAAATCTGCTTGTTCCATAGTACAGAGTAGAAAATATGTGATTTTATATCGCTTAGAGCAATTCCTTCTAAACAAGTCTATAGTGTCTCTAATAAACAGTGACCCCTCAAGCGTATAAATATTATTATTTTTTAAAATTCAATGGGTAAATAAAAACACAAGTATGTAGATCAAATCACAGTATAATTATTTCATAATTAACAGTAAAATAAATTTAATAAAACGATTAATCATTCATTACATATGTAAATTCAGGGAAAAAAGTTGAGATAGGGCAATAAGGACAGCTACCAGATGCCTTGCTGCCACGCGAAAATGGTCTTAGTAGACCTTTCCCCACTTTTTGAGTGATGACAAGTGTGAGGGTGTATCACGAAAGCCGTTAGGCTAGTTTTATTTTTTATTTCAAATCGTGATAAGATTACAGTTTCCAAAAAAAAACGCCTTTAAGACGAATAATTATGCCATATATGAAAAAGACGTAATTGGCGGACAATTATTTTATTGAAAATGCCACTTTTGTCGAGATTTTTAAAAATATTTTGAATAACTTTTCTAGTAACTCTTGTTGGATATTTATTCCTCATTTGTTACTTATAAAATAGACTCCTAACTAATAAATCTATTTTTTCTTGATTTGAAACCATTTTTTACCTACGAACACAAAGATGAACAAAATTTCAATAAAATCTTTATTGTTCTAAATTCAAAATTAAAATTTTCTTCGTACATTCTTTTTTAATAATTAAGCTTTTTCACCCATGACGGCCAGCTTTATCTAAACTGACGGACACATAAACTGCATCAAAGTAATAGACGACTTTGAAATAAATATTTTAACCAAGTATGCAAACTTTCTATACAGATTTAAATTGAAACCTCTAGATTGGTTCATGAACTTTAAAACAGCGTAGGGTCATATCCTTAAATTTAAGTTTGTGTACTGGAAAGGACCTTAATACTTTTTGAAGAAAAAACTGAAATTTAAGGAAAACATTGTTCTTATGGAAATTGGTTTTAACAATAAACACAAACTTTATGCAAGGGTTTATTTGTGTTCTAATAAGGTGTATTACGTCCACGTGCCCTTATTACGGATTCTAATCGGTTCCGCATAGATTTTATAAGGGTTATTAAAAGATCTTGCGGAATATTGTCCCATTCTGTCTGAAAGTGCTGTTCTTAGTGCTGCCACTGTCGTGGGCAAAGGGTTTCTCGCATATACAGCTCTTTTTACATTGTCCCAAACATGCTCAATGGGATTAAGATCCGGGCTGCGTGCTGGCCAATTCATTGTACGTATCCCAACCTCTTCGCAATATTGTCGAACTTGTGCAGCAGCGGGCGGCGGGGCATTATCCTGCACAACATTTTCGCCTATGAATCC
Organism: Parapoynx stratiotata; assembly: GCA_910589355.1. Taxonomy (NCBI): domain Eukaryota; kingdom Metazoa; phylum Arthropoda; class Insecta; order Lepidoptera; family Crambidae; genus Parapoynx; species Parapoynx stratiotata. The sequence goes on along the minus strand of OU342468.1, from coordinate 288,450 downwards.
CATGTAAGGCACCACGTGATCTTCTTAGATCTCTGTTATGTAGCGATGTGCAGTCACTCCTCCTCTATTACCGTTTTGACGGACCATGTCTATGAACACAAGTTCTGTTCGCCCGTTCATCGATATGCCCCCCCAGACCATACAGGAACCGTCTCCAAAAGGAACACGCTCCTCAATGCAACTTTGAGCATATCGCTCCCCACGTCGACGATAGACTCTTCTTCGACGATAGACGATAGATTTGCACCATTTAAACATGTCCTACACTCGTCCGTGAACAATACGGAGGCCCATTGCTCTTCTGTCCAATTCAGGTGATCACGCGCAAATCTTAAGCGAGCTTGTCTGTGAACTACAGACAACTTTGGACCATTTGCTGGTCTAAAGGGGGTGATATCCGCTTCCTTTAACCTTCTTTTTATTGTTCGTGCACTCACGTTTACTCCACGCACTTCATTAAGCTCTGTTTTGATGTTAACTGACGTGAGGAAACGATTTCGCAGGGAAGTTTTAACAATAAATCGGTCGTCACGACCTGTGGTTGCTCGAGTCCTGCCTGTACCACGTCTCCTTCTGTAAGAACCTGTCTCCACAAACCTTCTGTATATTCTAGAAACCGTAGACTGGTTTAAATTTAAATTTCTACCAATCGTTCGTTGATCCAAGCCCTCCCGCACCAATGCTACAATTTGAGCAGCTTGTTCGGACGAAGCATCCATATTATGGTTCAAAAACTCTCGATGAGTTAACAAACAAACCCAACAATTCTGCTAGTAACAATAATTCAATTGACAGTAGAATAAAAAATCAATGAGAATCTATTTAAAACTTTGCTATAATAAATAACACGCAAATCTGACACTACGAGTAAATTTTGTTTTCCCGGCTGTATTCATTTGTTTTACTGCAGTTCTATTTTGAAATTTTTCTTTTTTTCTTGAGATTAAGAGCCAGTCTTTCCATATTGATATAATTTAATCTAAAAAGTTTGCATCCTGAACTTTGATGCAGTTTATGAGTCTGTCAGTGTATGTAGCAAACGTGTTTTTTTCGTATTTAGTGTATTTTTGTAAGAATATCGATTTTTCTCATTGTTTATGTCGTAATGAAAGTTGTACCCATAAAAATTAGTGCTCTTTAAGCTTAAGAAAATTCCACTTTAACTTTACCCTATTAAATGCATGGAAAAAGTTTTCTTTGATTTGTGGATGTTCTAGTACTCTAACCTCAGTTGGTCTCAAAGAGTGTCTTAAGTCTATATAGTCACTCGATCGGCATAAAAAAAAGTTACTCGGTACTAACGATTTTCTAGACTGTATATTTTAAAAGTTGGAAAAGGTTTCCTAAGACCATTGTCGCGTGGCAGCAAGGCATCTGGTTGCTGCCCTTAATGCCTCATCTCAACTTTCCGTTATATATATATATGGCTTTGTACATAACTTAGGTCATATTTGGATACATTTAAATACACAATAAGTATTTAATTAATTGCTTAACAACTAACAAGAGCTGATTGCCATAATGAAGTCATGCAGTAGAATATTCGTGTGATCATTGTTCTGTCGCGATCTCTCACTCCATGAGCTCTCTTGCACTATTATCCAGCGATTTTATTCTCGGACAAGCTTAACTTATAAATAGTACCATACATTGCATACTTATTACAATAATTGTCAACAGTAAAATTATTGAAGTAGAAGTGGGAAACATTTATTACAAAATCACAATTCAACTCAGAACGGGAACATAATTGAATGTCCAGAATTATAACGGAAAAATGGTGGAAACAATAAAGAGTAAATATCTAAATATCATTATTCAGGTCTTAACTAGTCCGGGCACAAAACAAGACCAATAGAAACATCTATAGTTTGCGAACACCGGTGCTCGCGGTGCCCGTCAAGGGGTAAAATTTCATGTCCCTATCCTTATGTCTAAACACAATAAAAACTTTGTATACAAAACATCTACTAAGAAAACATTATAAAATATTTATATTATATTAAACGATCCAAGCGGGTATAAGGAAAAGTAACACAATAACATTTATTATCACAGTCGAGGTCCAAAGCCCTCGTCGCATATCAATTTTCAACGGAATGTATATCAATCACAGAATAATCTAGAAATAGCTGCTGTACAAACTGAGAACAAACTGTTTAGTCTGACCCATCACCCCTAACATTAGAAAACAGCATTCTTGTCATGTCATGTCAAATTCAACAACAATTAGAGACGTTTTATAGCAATGCGCGCGCGCTTACAATTACATGAGATAGAAGCACGTAATAGGGTTTCACACCACATGCGCGCACTTATCCATCAAAATGTAGGGAAATGCCGCCAGCGCTGATTGGCTAGCACCGGCCGAAGGCATGGCCCTGAAACCACACTTAATACGCCTTTGTAAATTTAATTCTTTATCAATTTTTTTAAATATTTATGACCAGTGATACAGAGCCGTTGATAGTCTAGTGTTTCGTAGTATTAAGTCTTCATTTGCATTGAAATGCAAGTGTAATTTCAATACATCCTGGGAGAGTTTGGCGCCAAATGGTCGATGGTAGACACTGTGCTTCTACTATGATGAGGGGGATTACCACGATTAAAAACTCATAACTTTTCACTAATTGACGCTTATTTCAATGATCATCCACATTGCACATCATCACAGACTCTAATTACACAAAATTACACTGATTTTATGTAACAATATCCACTCCGAATCAATATTACAATCATCGAAATAAAAATCACGTCCGCCATAGTCAAATGCCGCCAAAAACTCCCCTCTTTATCCATCGCTGGGTTGCGAACACATATATTAAAATGTAACAACCTAAGCCAGCGATGGATAAATAGTCCTAGTACTTACTGAATGCGACAATGATAGCTGCCGCTACATGGATAATTCCAATACCTTTTAAAGAGACTTTTAAAATAACTCCACACTTTCGCAGTTAGAGTCCTAATGCAAGGGTAGCTGGCGCGGCAATAGTTAGCCCCGTCACCTGCCCAAACCGCCATACATACAAACTGACCCTACAAACTTTTTTTTTATTTGTGCACCAAAAAAATTTGGTCATTTGGTTCTTTGATCCGTGGTCAGGTTGATGGTTCAAATATGGATCAATGGCAAAAACTTATGATGTCGTGATATGACAGCTTGTCTAATAGTCGAATTTTCAATTATAACTAATGGGGAATGATATGTTTTTGTATAAAGCTAAATAATCATAGACCATTTAACCACAACACGATGCTTGGATTAGTAAAATGGCGGTTGGCGGCACAGCTGATGCTGCAAGTTCTCATCGGAAATTTAACAATTTGTCAAGCTGACGTCATACATTTTGGCGTTTCTATTGACGTTATTGGTCTAGATTTTAACAATTGAGGTGACTATTATGAAAAAAACTCCCCCTTATTAATAAGCAGAGCGACTTAAAATCACCCGGACGTTGTTCAGGGTCCCAATCGAGCTAAATTTGAACTTATTTACATATTTATTTATACAAGCAACAGTCGAAAAAGCTATAAATAATAATATCCAATATCCACACTCCATGAGGTCATACGAAAGAACTCGTGTACGAAAGTTACGGAGTGTGGATGTGCCCTAAAGTTTTCAACTGTGAATTGGTTGTGTAAATTCGTTCTTATTTAAAGCCCTGTCAAAGTAGCATGACAGGTGTACGTGATATATACCTTAATGCGTTGTTCATGCTAAGAGGTCTGGTGTCGTTTAGTTACGATGCTATCGAGTTTTAGATGTAGATTTGTATATGTACATCATGACATTCTCATGATGTACCTCTACAAATCTACATCTCATCCAATGTTGGATAGGACTTATATCGAGCGACTTCTGAAGTACAACGGCATTTAAACAGTCCGTTTACGAGATTAAGGCAACAGATGAGTCGGTTATTTAACTGGTCTACTATAAAAAACATTACACCAAAAGCAATCTAAGGAACTGGTATCAGCTAGCTGGTGGTGGTCATCTGAATGTCCTCCCTGGCGGGTTTCTTCCTGGCGAGCATCTCGGCCTCCTGGATAGTGTCGGGCAGCTTGGTGTTGAGGGTCTCGGGCGTGGTCAGCATTAGCGCGCCCGCCACCAGCGCCGTGCACCCGAACAGCACTGACGGGAGCCACTCCACATAGATAGCCTAGAGATATAAGAGAAATCGTCAAAAATAAATCTTTATAATTAAACATAGCAGTTATAAACTTCCAGGAGTCAGGATATTTTCTTCACGATAAACAACAAATAATTGATTGCGCATCACAAAATAAATACAGTCGAATTGAGAACTTCCTCCTTTTTTTGAAGTGGGTTAAAAATTAAAAATTAAGCAGGGAGAATAGGAATACATGTATTGTTACACCTTTACAGGAAGGGAACGTTTATTAGAAGTGAATTAGTTTCAATGGTCAAATATTCTTGATAAATTGTTTTGACTGTATGAGGTGAAGTGAATCCATTAAAAAGAAGGATGAGCCTTAGAAGAATAGAGGAAAGTCAGCCTGCAACAACTTCATCAACGTATACAACGGTTTGCATCGCGGGGTGAATACTAATCCATGACCGGTCACTGACATGTAAATAGTTATTGATTTATATACTAAAACATTCATGTCCTTAAACACTGTATGTATTGTTCCGGCACAACTGCTTCTTTGTGAAAAATTATTTGTCACTCTCTATTGTGTCGGTTTGTGAAGAAATGATGTGCATCGGGAAACAAAATCTATCAAGACAATGGAACAAGAGCATGCTTGAGCGATGACGATGTGGGGTCAGTCTTTTTGTGACTGTGATATTGTTCTTAATACCTCGTTTTACTAACTAAATACGAGGCTGATACATCAAAAAGGACGATTAAACATTTTAGTCCACTATTTATATACCTACACATAATACCAAAATATAGAGCAGGTCGTTGAGCCAATACAAATAGTGTTGGTTAAGCATGCCATAGAAAAGTCTCTCGTTGATTTGAATTACCTTTCGCCAAAAAAATTTTCTCCAGTCCAGTAATTATATTTTTTCTAAGTGTTATGTAATGTAGTTAGTGAATTAAGGTTTGTGTTTCAGTACTCAATATATTTGAATGACTGTGGAGATAATACTTCATTACAAGAGATGTTTTTGACCCTTACTAAAAGAGGCATCTGTGGCGCAACAATCGACCCGAGCCGGCCGAGCATGGAGCAGAAGCCGAGCAGCGAGTGGCGCGCGTGCGTCGGGAACAGCTCCGACGTGTACATGTACACGCCGCTGAATGCCTGCGTGATGGCGATCTTGCCCACCAGGTACAGCAGCGTCGCCAGCCACGGCAGAGCTGCACACAAGTTAAATCAGTTGTTACAGACCTACAAAACCATGTGTCAAATAAAGAAAGATTTTAAAAAGGTATTGCAGGTAAGCTGCTCAGAAGATCAAATAATAAAAAAAATCAAAAATTCATGTTGTATAGGACTTAAAATCCTAACTGTGTCTATCATCAAATCATCCAAACGCTCGACTTGACTGGTCCTTTATTTTCGTGACCTATTATAATGTTGGTAATCTTATTGTCTAGATGTCATTAAAACTGAAAGCGAAATAAGTACTTACATTTAGGCACAAAGGCAATAGAAACGCAAGCGAACCCACAGACGGAATAAGCAGCCAGCAGCGTCCGCTTCCTGCCGAAACGGTCCAGCACCAGCGCGTTAGTCACCACAGCGATGACCTCCACGCTCACCACCAACATGTAGTTGGTGTACTTGTCGCCCGCTAGCGACACCGAGTTGATCGCCAGCCCGTAAAACACGAAGGTGCATGTGATCCACCACCACGAACAAATCGCCAGACGGGTCATGATGATCGGAGACCGAAGCACCTGCATCCAAAGCCCCGTCTCTTGCTCCGATTCTTTCTTCTCCTCCATAGGTTTCTGCTTCTCTTCTGTCAATTGTCTCATCGTTTCATCTGATAATGTCACTTTGTTCATCTTAGCTGCTTTCATTATAATCTCCACGGCTTCATCCTTCCGTCCTTTAGATAATAACCACCTGATGCTCTCGGGAAGCAGGTAGATGTAGAGGACAAAGAGGAGCGAGGGCGGGTAGACCACGAGAATAAAGGTACGCCAGTATTTGAAGGTCTTAGCAAGCAATGCGAAGCTAAGGCCGCCGATCACCAACATGATGCCGAGGAAGGCTGTGGTTAGCACTCTTTTATCTTGTCCCAACAGTTCAATAGCTGAAAACAAGAAAAAGGAAATATTTAACTATCTTTCTTTGCTTTGTTGCTATTTTCATTATGAGTAAAAGTATCCCCTTCTAGTAATAAAACACTTTGTTAGTTTTGTACTTGTAATATATTATTATGCAAACGAAGTCACAGTGTGTTACGAATCCATTCAACATGACGACAATAATACTGATGCGAAGGTTTTTATTACATCGAAGTGTCTTGGCAGAACAGAACAACCTCGATAATAAGATGTCACTACAACAAGAAATTATAACAATAAAATATCGTATCTGAATAAATAAAATATGGGTTCTTCGGAACTTAATTCTTAGTGCAATGTTCATGGGCAACACCTAGTAGCAAACTCACTTAAAATGTAGGCGGCAGGAAATGCGCTGGCGCCGGCCACGGTCTCGAGGAACTCCACGATGACGTACATCTCGTAGGAGATGGAGAAAGCCTTCAGGGACCCTATGGCGCCGACCAGCGTGCAGCTGAGTACCAGGGCGCGCTTTCGGCCCCATCTACGGTATAAGCAAACACATAAAGCTGTAAAAATTCCAGCTTGAACTCGTAAACTTCATCACGTTATCCTGACGACGAATATGTTTCCGAATGTTCCAAATATTACAAAAGATGTTGTTTCAAATCCCGGCTACATACTACATTTCATACACCACCAATTTTTTAAATAAGTTATCAGTCAGTTTTACTAATACAAATTTGACTTCTAGAAAAAATACATAGGACAAAGGACGCACGTTAGCGAAATAAATAATATTGTTTGAGCAGTGTAAACATTATTTTACAAATTTTTCTAATCAATCTCTAGGAAGAGTATGGCACTCACAAGTAGCATGCTCAGCCTACAGATAATTTTATGCTAGCTATTGTGCGTTGCGACGAATTACGAGTATGGCGAATATGGAATATGTCGAACTTGGAATGTAACCGTTTGCGAGATGGCGAACTAGGATGAAACCTGCTTGTAGCGCACCTGTCAGAGATGTACCCCAGGATGGGCAGCGACACCAGCATGCCGATGTTGTGCACCGTGCCCACCAACGTCCGCTTCCACTCCTGGCATGCCAGGTTGAACTGAAACGTTCAAAAAAATATTTGTTAGCCTAGCTATCATTGAATTATCAAATATAGTTTGTTTGTATAGCTGACATCAGATTTAGGTGATGGTTGTGAAGAGCTTCTAATAATAGAATCCTATGTATAACTTCTGCTATTTGTAGAACATATTTATCACTCATCATATAATTGTGATGTTTATGATTCATAGTCTAATTTATTCATAGTGTAATATCAACAGGCCTAAATGTTACACCAATACCATCAGTACTAACTTCATCTGTACCCAGGATCTACTATAATAAGGGTTTAGTGTGGGAAGGTTATCCTACCAGAAGCACCTCTCAGCCGTCAGCAGACGCGCCGAGGTCAGTGCTAACGACCGGAACCTGCTGCATATTTGCATACACAAGTTGTCACAAACAATCTCATGCGCCTGCTCACAATCACCGCAGCGATATATAATGTTCACGTAGACTTAACCACTCCCTTTCACAGAGACGACAGTTGAGTTATAGCACGATGTAGAAATTCACTAGTTCGGTTTCTCAATAGGTATAATATCTTATTAAAGCAAAATATCTTTATTCTTCAATGCCTTTCTACGATAGATCATGAATGTCGATTTCGACAATGAAAACACATCACATTTTTTTAGGACATATTTAATTGTCATACTTGGTCCTTATAACATATCGATTTACACATTTAAACACGAATAGATTGGTTTCACTAATATGATAAGTCACAATATTGCACTTGAGAATATTAGGTATTTAGATTATGGTTACGGATGATATAGATGGAATGTTATGGGCGTTTATGGCATACTCGTTTGAAGATTTTCCTGTTACATATATGATAAAGGCGATTGGTGACAAAAAAAACAAGCTACATGGTAATAAGGAAAAATAAAATAAATGACGCATTTTTGACAATCTTTAAGTAAGTATATTTTTTATTGAAATTTCGTATTGTAATATTTAGTACCCGACAATGATTGATAGTCAAATATGACATACTTTATGAATCAAAGTGACAGAAATACCCAACAATTGCATGACCGAAAAAAATTGATAGAATGTGACCAATGGCGAGTACCGATCCGCTACATTAATCCGAAATAATCCAAGGGACGCGCCACAGCGTGAACGGCAGAGGCCGCACCGTGCGCGGCCGACCGGCGCGGACGCTGCACACTGGGACCAGTTCATTATAAAGTTATGCTCAAAAGGTATTTTTGAACTTATGGTTCAAAAATTAAACCCTTTAACTTTTGAACCTTTTTTTTAACTTTCGGGGCGATTATTTCATAAAATATAAATTTTATCGTAAAATAATGTTAGAAAACCCCTATTCATTTTTGAATAGCTATCCAACAATATTTCACACGTTAGGGTCCAGAGGAAAAAAAACCAGTCCCTACATTACGTGTATGGGCACCCCCCCTAATTTAATATTTTATTCCACTTTTGATTTGTGGTTTGATTTGTCGGCGTTATTAATATACATATTTATTCAAAATTTCAGCTCTCTAGTGCTAACGATCACTGAGATTATCCGCGGACGGACAGACAGACAGACAGACATGGCGAAACTTTAAATAAGGGTTCCTTGTTTACTACGGAACCCTAAAAATGCGCAAATTGTACAAGGCTCGGCCGGCTTGGGTCCATCGTCGCACCGCAGATGCCGCTCTTGGTAAGGTTTATAAACATCTCGCGTATTGTTTATTACTTTCACAGTCATCCAAATATTTTGAGCATTGAAATAGAAACACCTGAATTCACTTACTACACTACATTTTAAATTCTTACATTTGCTGATTTTTCTTCAGTGAATTATTAATCAACAACCCAATACTGTAAAAATTGTTTCAAAAATGTAATTTTTGCGCAAAATGATAAAAAATGTCAAATGTCTGTCTCAGTCACGTCTCAGTACAAAAAAATCACATAATTTAAATTAATCCAAAAGAACTCAACGTTGACGAACATAAAAATATTTATTGGATTATGGATCGGAATGTTGGGCTATGAAAAAGATGGATGAAAATAGATTGCATGTGGCCGAAATGCGTATGTTAAGATGGATGTGTGGAGTGACGAAGATTGATAGAGTGAAGAATGAGTATATCAGGGGATGCCTGAAAGTTGCTCCAGTGATAGAGAAGTTGAGAGGAAGGCGGCTGTCGTGGTGTGGACATGTTTTGAGGAGAGAGAATGAGCATGTTACGAGAAGAGTTATGAATATGAGAGTGGATGGTAATGCAGGGAGAGGAAGACCAAAGAAGAGATGGATAGATTGTGTGAATGAGAACATGGCTAGAATGGGAGTGAATGTTGATATGGCGTGTGATAGGGGAGAGTGGAGGAGAAAGACTCGTTGCGACGACCCCAAATGACATTGGGAAAAGGGTAGGCTAATGATGCTCGTCAACAAAATCTGACGACGAATTCTTGTAGTAACAAAATGTTGTAAGATTGATTACAAACTCACACAGTTTACAGTAAACTTCGAGCTTTTGCACTGATTCGGTTTTTGTACAAATGGTGTGATACATTCCTAAGTAGGAATGTTATATACGAGTCTTAGATACGAGTATACATACATAATAATGTAGTATTTTGTTAGAATATTGTTAAATATTGTTAGAGAATTTTTTTTAAAGATTTATACAAAGTCTAATCCCACATACTTAAATGACCCGCCAGTGGTAGGAACGGGCGGTATATAAATTCCTTCTCATTAAAAAAAATGAGTGTGGGGACACGATATTTATTCATGTTGTCACTAGGTTTGAAGTATATATAGGTCAGAGAACGATCAAACATGTAATGGATACAGATGTAATATAAAATACTCTTCACCAACTCGCTTAGAACATAATAATTACTAATTTAACCTTATCTTTAAAATATTAATTGAAAAACGTATAGGATTTACGACGATGTAGGTACTTTGTTCATAGAAATGTGGTAAATATTGTATAAGTGAACTAATGCAGCTAAGGCACAAGGCAGCGGCAGCCGAGTCGTGACGGACGGGCAATACTCGTTCGAGAGGCCGCGGGAAACGTGGGTTCGACCCCACCGCCTGTACCAATGAGTTTGACAAACTTATGTACAGTTGATTGTAAATATCGCTTGCCTCACATTGTGCCCGGTGCATGGCAACAGGCTCGCCCCCTGTTACATGGTGACTTAACATATCTGGCGAAATGTGGGTGCCTCTCTCTTAGGGGAAAAAGGTGTGGTGATAATGTAATGTTGTTATGTTATATGTAAACTAATGCCATTTGAATTGTATTGCTTAACAGATGCATGTAGATAAAAAATATAACAAACAGATACGCGTGTATCCCTGAAGGGGTAGGCAGAGGTGCTTAAACCCACATATCATCAGATATGGATTGGTTTCGTTTTTAGTTTGAATAGAATAGAATAGAATAGACAAATGTTTATTTGGTACCATAATTACTTACCACCGTTACCGTTACCTTTACTTACAGTTTGGATTTATTTCAATCCCCAATGTATCAGGCGGCCAGCCCGTGGCCATACACCAGGCGCTACGTGAGGCAAGCCATATCAAAACACAAAAATCGGTTGTTTAAATATCTATCAATATTAATTTTATGTTATAATTATGATTATCTACCTTGTGTAATTGTTTATTTATGAATGTAATGAGTGTAATGCAAGTTTTGCATAATCGCGTGCTGAAGCGTTATCGTCACGCGTATAACTGTGTTTTAATAAATAATATTACTCATGTTACTCTACAAAATATTATACCAACCTGATTTTTTTGCGACCGGTGACGAGCCCGTTGCCATTAGAAGTTTGAACCACCTAGCTTATGCCCTAATATGGACAGCTGGTTAGAAACTCGTATTCTTAAGCACGGGGGAACTCGAGATACTATAATTATCATTTTTTGACGACCTTCGTCACGTGATCAAGTGGTCTGTACACGCCGCGCTCGCCAGTCTCAATATTCTGAATATCTATTACCTATGTATTTATCAATGAAATATATTTATCCGTCATCTAGAATCCGTAACGCAAGCAGCATCTAGTTGATAGTTGTGAACGTCGGAACATAGGTAATTATATTATTTTTTACTTATCCAAGGTCCAATCAACAAGTACCTATCTTAGTTTACAATACCGAAACCAAAGCGTATAAATGGCTGGGCCACCCAGCTGTTCAACAACAATATAACTTCTATTAAAATGATCCATGACAGACCACACGTATGGAGCGCCAGAACAATTATAATTGTTGTCCTCGTGTCAGCGACACTAAGCAAAAGAAAACCATTCATAAACAAAACTAAATGATCTATAATATAGAATTACAACTTAAAACTACCTTATTTCTGTCTTTAATAATATTTCTTCCTGAGTAGTATTTAACTTTGGATGTCCAGCTTGGATATTACTCGTGTCTGGATAGGTAGCAAAAAAATTTGGTTTAACAAAAGAACATAATTAAATACGATTATTAGCGTCAGACTACAAACAAGCGGGATTTGAACCGGCGACGTCTTGAACATATACACAAAAACAAACATAATACACAAAAAATATTTTTTTATTTCAAATAGCTAAATTTGAGAAAAAAACAAGAAAGAAACTCTGCAAGTATTTTCCCTTCTACAATTTATGTTACTCTACTTGCAGGCTCCGATGAAACTCTTACAGAGAGAGAACACGTGCATCAGACGCCTTGTTGTATAAAAATACATGGTGTAGTATTATATAATACAATACAGTGTATACATCATCGGCTCATTATGAAATTCTTTAGTTTATTATTTCATCTCGTGAGATTATAAACTATTGAATAATTGTGAATGTCCGATGCTATTGTCTAGACAGACCAAACCAGACTGTTTTTACTTCGATGCGAAGAGTTTAATTAAAAGAAGACAGGACTGAAAAGTCTGTAAAATAGAGAATTACAGAATTGTTATTTTAAGTGTATTACTTAAATTCTACATTTTGCGTTTAAATTAAATTTTTTGTAGTTTTTGTGTACCTATACGGATTTAATTATTCTATTGTACCGTCCAATTTTAGGGGTCGTCCGCTTATAGTTATTAAAATCTTATTTAATTAATACCCACGCTCTCCACTCTTAGCATCCCAGGCTCCGTTAGATCAGCGAGGGGTAGACAATATTCAAAAACACTTGTCTCTATGCTAACTTCAGTTTAAGAATCTTCCACAATCGAAACAAGTAAACCGTTTGCTATCCGAAGCATTGTTGTCTAATTGTGAGGCAATTATGGGATCGTACGCAATTACCAGTGGCACATGAGCCGCATGAGTTATCTACTCAATACTCACGCTGATAAGAAATACTAGAGTAATTACCTAAGGCGAGAGAGTTTAACTAGATAGATACCATTTAGTTTTTCCTGGGGAAACGCGGTCTTAACCGAATCTATTGTCGTACCACCTCTCCCGCAATCCTTTATCATTGAGGGCGAAGGGAGAAAAATGGGTTTCAACAAATGTTTTAAATTACGACTAGCCTACTTTTGTATTTCCTAATGTTCTTCGTCCATACTAATATGTAATGCGAAAGTAAGTCTGTCTGTCTCGTTTTCACGTCAAATCTACTGAACCAATTTAACCGAAATTTTGTACACACATAGTCTAGAGCCTGAGAAAGGACGTAGGCTACCTTTTATCCCGATATTCCCGGGAGCGGGTACCATGCGGGTGTATGTTAACAAATCGCTCATTTGGTGCAACATGAAAAAAAGTGTAATTATGCCATTGTTGCACCAAATGAGCGAAATTTATATGCCTCCCAGAAAAATGAAGGACAAATTTACGCCACTATGAACTTTGCTTCTAATAATAGAGTAGGAGTAATTTTTTAATTCCACCAATTGAGGCTACTGTTCCAATTTGAAAAAATATTTTAGTGTTGAATAGCCTACTTATTGAGGAAGGCTATAGGCTACATACCATCACACTATCTCAAAGTAACTATTCTACGCGAACGAAGTTTGCTTTCAAAAGCTAATCAAAAATATATCTGAATATTTTTGGAAGAATTTACATAGATTGGCCTGCGTCACAATTTGTATTCCAGGATGTCTGAAAACACTTTTAAAGAATTTTAAGACTTTTTTTAGCTCTGCTGTGTGCGAGAAAAAATAGACCAATGGATTACTTCATTTAACGCGACTCACAAAATGGTGCCACCCTATTGGTGTAAAGGCACCCTAAAGCTGGTGTACGTCGGTAGCCCGGGGCAGGCGGCGCGCGCACCCACCTCAGCCACGATGGTGTCCCGCGAAGCGTACAGCCACTGGTCGCAGGGCAGCAGCTCGTCCGAGAAGGCCTCGCGCAGCGCGCAGTCGACGTCGGCGCCGGCGTCGGCGTCGGCGGCCGCGCGCCGGTAGCAGCGCTGCTCGCGCCCGCTCGCGGGCAGCGCGCTCGACGTCCACGCGGGGCTGAACTCTGTACTGTTGGACACCTCGCACTCGGGGACCACGCATCTGGGGATACGACAAAAATAACAATCGTTATTTATTTAATATTGGGTCCTTACCTATGAAATTGGTGTTTAAATTCTGTCTTAGCAATTTGTCCGTAACTATTAAGTTTCAGAGCATTCTTATAAAATAATTTCCTCTTCTAAAAATAGACCATATATTTGAGCTCGTATTATTTAATTTGATAATTTTTTGTAAGTTTAATTGTGTTAAAATTAGACACAAAGACAATTATTTTTAACTGCCTCCCGAATACATCATTTGATTTGCATTAACATAAAAACGATGAATAATTTTTATCAAGCGTGTTCACACACATATTGCTAAAGCTTGTCTAATGATACATGCCAAATATTATTATCTCTGGATTTGGTGTTGTGAAGAAAACTGATAAAATGTTAGTATGTAAAATGCAGATATCCCCAAAATCTCCATACAAAACACCAATTTCATAGGTAAGGACCTAATATCAACTCCCAATCAACCGAACAGAGATTAGAGAGTGAGGGCACTACAACGCACACAAACAACTTACAAAAGTAAATCAAGGTTCGAATGAATTAAATAATCATAACTACGTACGATTATTGATGGTGGTGTGACGGCCCATACTCCTAGTATGTTTGTTTGCATGAGGAAGGCCTGTGCCCAGCAGTGGGACGTATTTAGGCTGAGGACGAAACTACTTATACTTTTTACATGAACTAAGTTCATGCTTATATTATAATAAATAATAATGATCCACTGTCAACTACGTATAATCACTTGATCAACATGCTCTCTCTAGCATACAATAGCGCTCCTAGTTAGTTTTCCTAACATAAGGCCCACAACGCAACTATAGTCTCCTTCACTGTAATTTTTTTCATCGATTATAAAGTGAGCATTGAATTTTGTTTGTTTTCTGAAATTCGTTTTTTTAACCTGACCAACAGTAGTTACACTAATTATTATTGTTTGTTGAGTTTGATTTCTTGTGTGTGATAGAGATATCATAAAAGTGTAGAATAATAATTCAAATATTGTATTTATGATTCAAAATACGCCGTAATCCAGGTTTACCAATTATTATTGTCTTACAAAGTTATTTAATGTAATATTTTCTTTATGTAAAATTTTAGACTACTTATATTTGTAATGGAAAATGTGGTATAAACTGCAGAAAATATAGCTCAGATATGAAATCGTCAGAATTGACGTTGTATTTTATGATTTTTTTTAAAATAAAAATATTGTAAAACTAGAAACTTGCTGAGCTTATTGTTCATTGTTCTCAGAACAAGGCCTCCTGGAAGATTTGTGAACGGAGTGTACTTTATTCCTTTCACGAAAATTTGTAAAATGCTTTTGACGTTCATAAGCATGTGCTAAGACGCATCTTAATTGAATAAAATAATTGTTTTATTAAATTTTCACCTACTGTGATGAAATTCTCAAAACAAATTAGATATTGATGGGTAACTGGAACTAATAATCAGAAATCATAAATACGGAATTTCAGTTTCATTTTCCTTTGACTATAAATTCATTTAATCATTCGGAAACTCGTGTGATCGACTCTGAAGAATTAAACACTACATTTACATGTAATTCACGTAACAACTGTGACGAAGCACAACATTATAAATAATCGGCATCAGTCGAAACCTACCATTTACAATATCTATATACGTTTCCTCTAACAATGGGCTATATTTATCATAATAACCTGTCATCATCAAATTAAACTTACTTTAAAGTAGGATAAAGAGTCAAATTAGTATAATAAAGATGACATGTCGTCTTGAGCATGTAATTCAGTACACCGACACAGACTGTTGCGATTGAATATAAGAATTACACTGTCCTTTAAAATAATCAGTGAAAAATGGAGACAAATATAAAAAATTGTTTAGGCACTGACAGAAATCAATTTTTTACAAATGCCGACCTTTCGTCCACAGCCTATATACGTCCCACTGCTGGGCCACCACCACTCTGGTCTAATGCCAACTGATGGGTAGAAACTGTTGGAATACCAACCGGGACCAACCCATCCACGGTCTGACCATGGCCAAGGTAGCTTGGTTTTCGATATCGAAAGCCACAGCGTAATGACCAGCAAGCCACCGAGCTTCTCAATACCGATATTTACCTTCCAGTTATGTAAGGATATACAAATACAAATATTTATTGCAGATCAAGTTACGGCATTATAGCAGAGCGATCCTTATTTGTTAAAAACGAAACAACCACAAAAAACTAATTATTAATTTATCAAGAATAAATATTAATATTAAAATCAAAGATCAAAAATAAAATCAAAATTTCAGTCACAATTTCAATTCAACCAAAATTAAATTCAAAATTGGAATTAAAATCATAAAAACAAAATAAGAAAATGTGAAAACGTCTTATCAACATTATTACAATTATATACCTATTATTTTACATGATATATTATATTAGGTATATATTATTATTTATTCATTAACATTTAGTTTTACCTGATTAAAAGTAATTTTATTGCTATTCAATGTACTGTATTTTTGTTTAATATTTATTAGGCAAGTAGACATATTTATAAAGGATATAATTTCCTTATAAGAATAAGCTGGACCCGTATATTCAACACCAGTTTAACCAGCACTTGATATTCAAACCAGTATTATGCAACTGGGGGCTTGAGGAAAATGTCTAAATAATTAAACCTAAAACATTCTGTGCGGACGCCATGCTTGCGACACGAGCCCGGTGGGCGCCCGACTTGTTTCCAAGTCTGCAATTAAAGCAGATTGCACCCTTAATATTTGCAAGTGTGCTGTATATTTTCCCTAATAGAATCTATTAGCTATAATTGTAAGACAAGAGAATAGGAATCTTTTCACAGTGATAGCAATTTTGCTCAGAGTGATATACAAGTCCGTGAACGATTGCTACCAATATCAACAGTTTCTTTTATTTATTTTTTATTTACAACAACACAACGTATTTTCTAATATATTTTACAATGATTATTATACACACACCTTAATGCTTTTCGTCAAATAAAACGTACATTTAATTGCACAGATAATAATGGTACATAAATATATTTGTAAACCGGCAACGCCCTACGACAAGGTGATTATGCTCAAAGCATAACTGAGCTGGAGTGGGCTGGTGAGCGGCCGAACTGCGAGAGCATTTGTCCAGCAGTGGACATAGGAGCCCGCTAATGCTCATCACTGGGGGTATGGGTGAATAATTATGTGATAATAATATAGAATCTAATACATAAAACCTGTAAACTTGTATTTATCCTTATACTCTATGTATGTATATTTTTACGTAGGTGAAAAAAAATATTTTAAACAGGACGCAAATATTTACATTCCAAGAAGTGGACAAAAATAATCCTTCCAATTTTTTAGTAATCATGAAAAAAGTCACAAAGTCAATGTGTTTTTGTTGAGTTTTACGAACGTGTTCAGGCACCGTGAGTGTTTCCAAACAATAGACGCTCAGATAATTATTTAGGAAGATCCGTCAACGTGTGTACTTGTGCACGCCGCTAGTGATGCGACACACTGACCACCCAACCAAAAATTATAGGTAATAGTTTATCTCAGAAACTCAACACACAAAACTCTACATTCATTTGAAAATAAAGTACAAAAATCAAAGCACAAAAAAAACGTTATATTATGCTATCAAATAAATATTATAATGTAAGTTGTATTTGATCTGTCATAATTTAAGACCTTAATTAATCATAAATGAAAAATTCTTAAGTTCGCACTTGAAGTGGACTGTAAAAATTGGGTTGAACTCGTATAAAAGCCACAGTCAAATTACACAATTTTTCGTAGTTAATGTTTCTGTTGCCCGAGCTCCACGTAGAAAGCGACCACAGAGATGGTAACGCCAAGTCAACTCACTCCATTATTGTGAGAAACGTCAAAAATAGAGAAAGGGATGCTTAGTTGGTTTGAACATGTTGAGAGGATGGATGACAACAGCTTCCCGAGGCAGATGTGATGCAGATGATATAAGGCAGATGTGAATGGGAAAGTTGGAGGTGGCCGGCCGGAACTTACCTTGACCGATTCGGCGACGTTCCGAAAAACCGATATCGACCTTGTTTTATAATAATTTTATTTATATAATATTTACAATGTGTGTTTATAATGTGTATAGTAATCAATATAATGTTTTGACCACTATAAATATTTATAATAAATACTTTAACATAATTTTTTTTATTAATTCGTTCTTGACATTTATTTGTTCTTGTTTGATTAATTTTAAGTAATATTATTGATATATGCATTTAAATATTTTAATTGACTTCCTTTTGTATGCCAGATTCTGCCGAATTGTGAGAGCTCTCAAATATTTACCACCCTTGTATGTACCACTCTTCATGCAAATAAAGTTATTTGATTTTGAGTTTGAAAGGACCAGGTCAAATCCACTGGAAAGTGAAGGGCAGTATGAAGTTAGTAATGAAGAAGGAAAGGAAGTAAAAGATGTGTGCCGGGATCACAGCAAGTGGAGATCTGTAGGTCTAGCACGGGCCGGAGAGAAAAAGTCCCCGGAGAAAAAATATTTTTTGTCCCTGGGGACTTTTTCTCTCCGGCCCGTGCTAGGCCTTCTGCAACCTCTGCTCAACCCACTGGGAAAGAGGCGTGAATGTATGTACGTCTATAGACTACTGTATCTAGTTGCCACCAGGCAAATCGAATGCTCCCCAACCAAAAAAACAATGAAATAAAATTTTCCAAATACCTATAACACACATGTGACATCACTACATTATCAGATATTTAAAGCACGTATTGACACGATATTAGAGACAGAACATTAAAGCAAGCTTAAACATTTGCCTACAGACGACAATATTTGTATTGTTACCGCAACATTATCCGCAAGTTAAAAACGGATAATTCCGTTGTAAAAAGAAATAACTTGCTTTATTGATTGATGAGTTGACATATTGATGCAATAAATTAAATTAAATGTTCTTCTCGAATGGGACCCAACTTGGACTATAATTACCTCAGAGTAAACAGAACTGGAGTAGCCATTAGTCAATTTCTCAAACATTTTTTTCTGCCATTTCTTGCGGGGGGTGAGGTTACCACTACACTCAAAGCCAGCCGTTTTTACAAATGCACACATGCATAATTCGACATACAAATTTAAATTTTACGCACACACACGCTTAAAATAGTCACGTGGGGTGTGCGTTTTGACAACGTCACAGCCGCACTCCCCACGAGACTAGCGTTCGAAATTTGAAATCGTAGAATTCTAAAACATGAAATAATGAAGTAAATAATCATGAAATCTTAAAAATTATAATTACAAATAAAAGATGACACCATCTTTTAGCATACTCGATGTTTTCTATTTATTTTTACAACAAAAAACAGCACAGGCAGGCATTTTTGCGGGAGCTCTGTTCGCCGCAACGTTTACAATGTTATGGCTGTCAAAATGGCGGCTCAACTAGTTTTATTAAACGTGCAAGCATCCGATGCTTGTGCATTTGGCAGAGGGGAATGTTAGACAAAGGCTACTCCAGTTCTGTTTACTCTGAGATAATTACAGATCTAATAATTTACAAAATTTGTATGGCTGCTTTTCTATTTTGTATATAGTTTTTATATATAGTTTTACTGTGCAGTTCAGTGAGTAGGCACTTTAACTTTTTGTGGTACATATTAAAAACGTGTTTACTTCCATAAAGCAATTAATTTAAATTTTCATTACCTACTTCAAACGGCAATAAGGATCTAACTAAAAATATTCAAGTACTAAAATATAATTAAACTAAGACAAAGGGCCACTTGCAGGAAATTTTAAACCTAGTTTAAATCTCGGTTTTATAAATTATTGACCTAGAAAATTGACAAAAAATTACAAAATCGAGTTTTAAATCTTGATTTAAATTTCCTGCAAGTAGCTCTTAGTATAGTCTAGATAGGTAATGTTATCTTTTTATTTAATCGTAAATTTTCTATTTTAATTTAAAAAATAAATATTGTCATCTGTTTGTTTCCCTAAAATACATACATACATAAAATCACGCCAGTAATCCCCGAAGGGGTAGGCAGAGTCCAAGGAGCACTGTGTTCCTTAAGACTTCATCTAGCCATACAAAAAAAAACATGTATTGTTTGTGAACACCGGTGATCGCAGCGCCTGCCAATTGATTAACTCTCATTTAAACTGCTTACACCCAGTTGCAGAAACGAACTTTAAAATTTAATGTCGGCATTATCCCTAATGCTCCATTAAATTTATTTATTGAAGTGTCAAAAGAACACCTTAGCGTAGTTTTTACGTTGCACAAAACGACATTAGCACCCTATCAATGCTAAAGAGACATTAGCTAGAACTATTTTGTGTTCCAATTTTAAATTTAATGAACTTTAAAGTTTTAATGTCTCATTAACAAATGTCGTCTTTAAAAAATCTTTGTGCAACTGAGTGTTAAACTCTTAATTATTATCCTTTTATTAACTTGTTTTACTCTTTAGGACACTGGCGCAGTTTGTTTGGTCTAAGGGTAGGTACGGCCATCGAGCTCCTCCACCAATCCTCATCACTTCAGCCTGGTGGTACTTGTTATTCTTGGGTCTGTAACTCCTTTTCTTCCTTTTGCTACAGAAAGGAGAAACATCTATTGTATTTAAATATTTTTCTGACCCCTAAAACGAAAACTGTGCGAATCGCCTAAAACATGAATTCGCACACCAACAATTGACTTCGTACAAATCGCCAATAAAAAAATCAATATTACAAAAAAAATTCGATCAGTCTGAATCAAACTAGTTCATTCGTGCTAATCTACCAATCAGCTGATTTTTCTGGACTCAGTATTAATATCATTATAACCAAAACATTTAATTATTATTTACACTATTTTTATGTTATGGGTAAAATTAATTAAAATCAATGTCAATGACAAAAATCAATACAAACTGTGTAAAATTAAAATTATATAATATGTTTTACCGCGTTATGTGTTTTAAATAAAATTTTATGGTCAAGAATATTTATTTATAACTTACCACCTGCTCCAGCGTAGCATGATATGAAAGTAAAAAAAAATGTTGTGTTTTGTTTCAATAATTTGTTGTAAGTTTAATTGTGTTGAAATTGGACACGAAGGCAACTCTTTTTAAGTGCCTCCCGAAAAGATAATTTGATTTGTATTCACTTAAAAACGATATATAATTTTTATAAAGCGTGATATCACTCATATTGCTAAACATGTCTAATGATACATGCCAACAATTATTAGGTCCTTACCTATGAAATTGGTGTTTTGTATGGAGATTTTGGGGATGTCTGCATTTTACATACTAACATTTTATCAGTTTTCTTCACAACGACAAATCCAGAGATAATAATAATTGGCATGTATCATTAGACAAGCTTTAGCAACATGTGTGTGAACACGCTTGATAAAAATTATTCATCATTTTTATGTTAATGCAAATCAAATGATGTATTCGGGAGGCAGTTAAAAATAATTGTCTTTATGTCTAATTTTAACACAATTAAACTTACAAAAAATTATCATATTAAATAATACGAGCTCAAATATATGGTCTATTTTTAGAAGGAGCAATTATTTTATAAGAATGTTCTGAAACTTAATAGTTACGGACAAATTGCTAAGACAGAATAAAACACCAATTTCATAGGTAAGGACCCAATATTATCTCTTGATTTGTCGTTGTGGAGAAATCTGAAAAATCTAATATGTGGGCATACTTCTGGCATCTTTGTGTGTCATATCATAAGTCCTTCGGGAATTAGTGTGATGGATTTTTTTGTTCAATTTGCTTATACGATACAAGCCATACAGTAGGTAGTAATGTATTTTCACAATTCAATGTTATATATCGCATATTTATCAAGTAATGCGCGCGCGCTTTCTACGAAGACGCATTGCCGGCGCAGGATGCACCGCTCATGAGGTGATCCACTTATTAGACATCCTTCTTAATCTACTCGACGACCACTTGGCCTAAATTATGTTATGATCTTAAACGTAATTACCGAAAGTATTAAGTCTTTTTTACGAGACCTGTATTACTAAAGTATTTACACTAGTAAAAATTTTATTAATAGCTACAGATTTAGACAATTTATTCTCTATATCACACCTAACACTTTATTTCTAATTATATCATGGCACAAATCTTCGAGTCGGGTTTCGCTCAGTAAATAGCGTATTTTCTGTCCATAATTCCTATACTTCGATACTTTTCTTCTGCGATACTCTAAAGATAGAGTCAAAGTCAAAGTCAAAGTTATTTATTGCGAACTAAGTGTACATACATTAGTTGTTATAATAATACGGAACTTCACAACTTAGTTGCCTTTTGCAGGCACTGCAACATTACATAATAATGAATTTCTAAATGTTAATAATAATAAATACAGTATCGAATCAAATTTGTAGAATAATCAGTTAAGTCAATATTACACTAAGGTCATTAAACATATTACGCAAAAACACTAAAAAAACAAAGAAAACAATCAAGTAGGTGTTTAGTTTATTTCTAAAGGAATTTAATGTGGATTCAGATTTTATGCCGGTAGGAATCTTGTTGAAAATTTCTATGGGCATGTAAAATGGACTACAATTGAGCATTTTAATTCTAGAAGTGGGCAGATACAATCTATCTCTATGTCGAGTATTGATACTGTGTGTGTCTTTAACTCATTTGAAATTATTCATGTTTTTATAAACGAAAATGCACATGTCTTGAATATATATTGAAATTAATGAAATTAATATTTTAAACTTTTTAAAGTACTGCGTGCAACTTGTAGTATTATCAATAATTTTTTTAATGTAAGCACATATTATAAAATAATCTCATTTTAGACCATTTTTGTCCGGTGAACTTTTATTTGACTTAAGTATTAACTATATATAATCTTTATTAAAACGGCAAAGAGCACAGGAAACAGCTATGCGTGATGCAATAAATATCTAAGGGCATCGAAAAAAGAGAAATAATGTCACTAACATAGCCCATAATAATTGCGAGTGGTTGTGTGACATATTATTTTCTCGTTAAACGGAGAGTCGTTTAGGTCGGAAAGTCCAGCAGTAGACAATGTTCGGCTGAGAAGACTGATATTTTAATACACGCCAAACCGAGACTAGCTGCTCTACCCTCTTCGCAATTGTTTATTCTTTTTTACTAGATATTACTTGGCATTAATTTAATTCTTCACGGCTAAAAGAAATCTTTAAAGCGGAAGCACTTCACCAAGGATGTTTCCGCGACACCTAACTTGGTCCCCGCTCTATCACAGAATTAATGTACTTAATACCAACGTAATAAGGACTGTTATACATTCATTATCTCTTTAATGCTCTATATAGAAAATAGCAAAGGCTACTTGTAATAGGGCCAAGTATTTAATACTTGTTGTTTGCATAAATCGGGCCAATAAGAGACCATTGAGGTTAAAATTAAAAAAAAATATTTCATACTTATATAAAAACAATTTCCGTCAAGTTTGGGATTGACAGAAGAGTTTATTGGAACAATATTAAAATTCTCCAATAATAATTCAATTAGATATTTTATTTCAATTACAGATTGACTAACTTCTTCCGCCTTAATATTCTTCCTTTTTTAAATACCACACTCTACTGTGCGTACATACTTTAGCAAAATAAAGTGGTGATGGAAGACCATTACGGGTTACTGAACCGTGATATAATTTACTTTTGAAATTACACAGAGAATTTTTTTGACAATATGTTAAAATAAGCATAGAACCGTAAAAATATAATAGTAACACAACATAATTCTAAATTACATGAGTATTTATTAGTGTTATTTACTTTTTATAACACAATATGTTATCATCTCGTATACCTACTGTGCTCATGAACTTATTTACTATAACAATAAAATAAGATTAACCTATGGTGAATAAGATGCCGAAAAACACCAATGCTGGCATTGTTGTGTGGCTTGGCGAGTAACTCGGGCAGCTAATCTACTAAATATTCATGAATTTAATGCAAATTCATTAATGAATTTTATTCATAAATCTGTGTCTCAAGAATGAATGTCTGCAACATCACAGAGTCTGGGAAGCCAGTTTATGTGAGTTGCAAGCAGATGCAATTTTAACAGGTATCATTCTTGGCGACTGCAGCCACGGAAGAATTTTTATATCAAAATAAATTCATTTATTTGAAAAAACTTAGGTGTGGCTACACAAACAGTGCATAGGAGTGGTCAGATCAATAGGTAGCGAGTATTATCATTGCGACAATCGCGAAGGCATCACAGCCTATAGCAGAATAACACAATGATGAAAGATTGACCAAGATTCAGATACTGTCGTTGGCTTACCACATAGTAGGAAGAAGTCAGATATAATGACCCTTTGAAACTTTATGTACTTCACTAGATGTTTAGAAAATTATTATTTAATAATAATTTTGTTGCACGACACTTTTTGAATTTAGAATGTAACTTTTGCCGTGAAATCTTTAAGTCCCAATACGATTTCACAGCAATACATTCTAAATCACATTATAATAATTTGGGTGCAGTCTTTTTTGCGAAATATTATCGCATATTTTGTATAAAATTTAAGCTAAAGTCTTCTAACCTTAGTTTTTTTTACAACAGTTTTAAAATTTACAATCGTATCAGCCCCATTTTTTATTGATCCTAACTAGCCCTAAGATATCGGAGCCCCGGAAACTACCCCGAACATCCAAACTCGCAAAGATTACCTCTTTATAATATATGGTGTCTGTATCGTACATACCTGTAGGGTACATCAGCAGCCAAGAACACATAGTTGGTGGCGTACACGGCGGCCATAAACACGGGCAGCGCCAGCAGGCAGTAGTTGGCCAGGTGGAAGCGCCCGAACTGGCCCAGCTCCTTCATCAGCCGGTCTATATCTACCCCAGCGCTCCCAGCATGTGACACATCTTTTTTCTCCATTTTATTAAAATTATTCACTTGAAACAATTGTTAAAAATCTTGTGTACTTAGAAAATAGTTTTCATTTGTTTTTAATTTTGTCCCTTATTGATTTGAATTTCGAACACGGCGTTATTAGATTTCGACGTCTTTTTGAAACCAAACTTTTACTTAATTTGACAAAATATTAACTTTTTTTGGTAATATAACAGCCAGTAATTATTGTCCCTTAAATTTTAGAATTGATTTTTGAACTCGAACCTTTTTTGTAACCAGACCTTTTCTTTTTTGGCGAAGAGATATGAACGTAATCTTTTTTTAATTTAACAGTCAGCGATTGTTCGTAAGTTTTATAGTGCCATTGAAGGCGGCAGCGTGCGTCGCGCGCCTGATAACACTGACGCTGCGCGGGCGCACTGCCGCCGCACTCACGCTGTGGCCTGCACGTGACGTCAATAACGAACATAATCGCACTCATCTTACTACTTGTCATTAACTCACATCACATAACATGGCAACACATATGTTCTTTATAACAGTTTTCTTTAAACTAACTTTCGTTGCTTATGTATATCAACTTCACCGTCTCTGTGGTCCCACCATCTTACCGAAATCTATCGACACGATAACAATATTATTCTATGGTTGTGTAGGAATACAAATGAAATTCGTTTCCACCTTCGGCCATATCATCACTTACCATCAGGCGAGATGAAGGCCAAGAGCCAACCTGTCGTATGTAAAAAAAGACATAACATAACGCACGTGCTGGCCAGCTGACGCGAGCAAAATGCATGATGACAATGTTGTAATATTTCAATAGAATAAGAAAAAGCTATAGCTAGTTGGGAAACAAACACTACTCATTATAAAAAAATCAATTCCCACTTTCTTAACTTAAGTATTTCTGAGTTGTCGACAGATGCGGTTCTGGAGTTCCCCACCGCTGGGCAAGCGTGGTGGGAAAAGGTCAAACCCCAATGATGTTCTCTAAGTGTTGTGGAAACCTTTAATGAGGCTTGTATCCAGAACCCTTATGTGGTCTTAAGGAACACAGTGCTCCTTCGGGATTACAGGCGTGATTGTATGTATGTATTGTATGTCCATGACGACCTCCATGGTCGAGTGGTCTGTACGCCGTTCTCAAGGCGTCGCCATCTCGAGAGGTTCTGGGTTCGATCCCCGGTGGGGGCAAATGTTTGGTGGTGAATTTTCAGGCATATATTTATTTATTTATTTAATCTATATATATTTAGAAAAAGCTGAATTTCGCTGAAATTTTCTGAATTTAACCTGCTTCCCTATGTCTAGCAGGGAGGCTCGATTCAAGTTACAAAAAATATGACTTCACATTTCAAATGTTGTTCAATACTTCTCTACACAACCCTTTAATGTATGTATTTCTAACAAAATAAACTCCTGACGTTCAGAGCTATTATCTCGGTCAAAGTGTCACGATAATGCCCAGTGCCTTTCTACAAAGCCTCTTTATAAGGAGCCGAATAGGCTATTGAACTACAGTCTGAATAATTTAATACGTGCATTTTGACAGATGAGCTTTATGGACCATTTACATTGGTAAAGGTATAGATTAATCTCACTACAAACAACTGTCAAAATGCACTACCTAAACTGTCAAAATGCACCTATTAAATTATTCAAGCCGTAGTATGAAAATATAGATAAAACTGTTGTTAGCTTATAAATATCCTTTTTTAAACCAATTTAGCCAACATTATTTTGAAATATGTACGATTTTTGGAAATTTTAATCATGTAACTAAATTTTTATGCTTGACTATGTGATTGAACACGCACGGTGACGTCACCTACTCGTAGGGAAAGTGTTGTTTAGTTTTCCACATATAATCACTGATTCTTTATCCTTGGTATTAATTATTCTATTGGCGTGCTGAAAGCGCGTTTTTGTCATAACAAGTTGTCACACTCAAATCCAGAAACAATAACCTCAAATAGTACAAATTAAAGGGAAGACCATTTGGAAAATATAACATAAACTCTCATTCGACTCAGTCTACTTCACAGAATTTCTCCTACAGCAGGTGGGCTGGAAGATATATCTATTAGAAATAAGCCCTGCCTGCTTTGGTACTCGTCTTTTTATTTTATGTGTTTTATATTCTCAATTTTTCTTTTGTGTACAATAAATAGTAAATAAATAAAAATTCGTAACTTATTTATTTTTGTTCTTGTGGTGGAGCTGAGATAGCTCAGGACACTTCGACCCTATGGGATCTCTTGTGCATAAATTATTTAAGATGACCACTAAAATATTCCGTGTTATTATAAGACTATGCTTATTTTCCTACACACCGTTTGACATTGACCTCATACTTTCAACATACTAACATGACGACGATGATCGTGATTTGATTTTAATTTCTAGAAACTATAATCGTATTTTTAAAATCCCGTTGTCTTACTGGACAACTAAAACTTGCAAAGACTTTTGTTCAACAAACAACAACAAGGCTATTACTTCAGCCATCCATCTTATGAGAGGACGAACGCTGACCTTCCAGTGGGTACGTATATACAACTATAAATATTGTATGCGTACAAACAGAGGGAGGGAGTTATATAAATTATCACATTATATCTCAATAATGGATGTCATGAGAATGCATCTGATACTTCTAAGCTTATTCATCACTCAACCTCTTAGAAGATGATTTGAAACCAGTTGTTCTTCTTGTAGATCAATCTCTGACATTAACTACTCTGGTTTAAATTCCGTACGCACCTGTAGGGCACGTCGCCAGCAAGGAACACGTAGTTGATCCCGTAGACGGCGACGATGGCGGCCGACAGCCCCAGCAAGAAGTAGTTGATCAGGTGGAACCTTCGGAACTGGCCCAGCTCCTTCATCACCTGATCCGTATCCACTTGCACGTCTAAGTTTCCTACATCATGTTTCTCCATATCTATCAAACAGTATGATATTTATAAATAAACTAATTCGTTCGTATGTTTAGACGAGAAAACCGGTTTCGCTACTGTCCCTTGTTGCAGAAATATTTAAATTTAGCACACCTTTTTTTATTTAAACGTTTTCCTCTACAAAGTGTTTAAGCAATGTATTGGCGCGATATTTTTCGTCGTGTCAGCAATCTATACGTTGCGATAGCCGCACGCGTTCGCCGAGACTAGGCGAATCAAACACTCCTCTACGATGTTGCAACATTCGTGGGGATTCCACACGCAGATGTCTTCGAGTAAAATTTTTCTGTCCTCAAGACTTTTTGCTACAATTAAAGTCCTTGGTCTATGGTCGTGGTGGTTACGAATGAGAGGCTCTATTGTTTCTTTTATTTATATTTTTATTGTTTGCTATGTTTTAAGATTGATTTAATCATTGCCCGTACTTTGTCTCAGTCTCATTTTATTAGTCTCAACCTGACTTGATGTGTTTATTGCCTATCCTTAATAACGACGTCATAATTAAGATGTTTGTCTTGCTGGCATCGAATTTCCAGTGACATTTGAGTAAACAGTTTAGAGTAAATAGCATTTTATCAACAAATTGAATATATCCTTAAAGTACTGTCTCTGCCCTTATCACAGGTTCGATGACCATGTACACATCATAAAATTCAATAGACCTCCGTTATTTCACTCCTTCATCTGTCAAAATATTTTATGACACTATAAATTTTAATTAATTTATTTTGTATTTATCATTCAATTGTACCAGATATGTCGTGACATTGTAAAACAATACAGATACTTCACTCGATATAAATGGTTGTAAACTATCATGTTTGTTTTATCCTGTTTCCACAAGTCAATAAATGTTGTGTCAAAAAAATCATCTCTGCTACAATAGATGTATATGGTGTTCAATTTGCATGTGATGTTTTATTTACATGATCCAATACAACTTTCCTTTGTATCAGTGATGTTATTCCAAGTTAGAAATGTATATCAATGTAATTGGTAAATGTTTGGTTCGCTCCAAGGACTGGTGAGAGAGGAGTGTCTTTGGAATGCACCACATATACTAATGAACAGATAGTAGGATATCTAACAGCTGACGGAAGCCGATAGACGGACGGACTAGCACAAACGTAATGGACCGTGTGTAATCTTTGCGGTGAATTAAATTTAGAGGCTTGCTTACGAATATGCTTATATGAGGATCTCCGTGGCGTAGTGGTCAGTACGCTTTGGCTTCGATCGAAAACAAAGCTACCTTCGCCATGGTCAGGCCGTGGATGGGTGACCAAGACTTTATGATCTCGAGCTCCTCCGTGCTTCGGAAGGCATGTTAAGCCGTTGGTCCCGGTCGCATTTGTGACCGTTTCTACGTGCCAGTCTGGGCCAGCGTGGTGGTGTTACGGCCCATACTCCTCATGTGTTTCTCCATGAGGAAGGCCTGTCTCAGCAGTTGGACGTATATAGGCTGATGACGATGCTTATATCCCCGAAGGAGTAGCCAAATGTGCATCTCATATTCTACGCTTTGCCAGTAGTTTCGATGGTTGCACACTTAAGGGAGCAAGCCTATTGACATTTACAAGGGCACCGTGGAATATTCACTACTCTGTAATTCAAAGTACAAAGTCCAGTCAAAATTCCAACAACATGGACAGATGTTACCAAATGGAATGTCTGCAATCCGATCGCTAATGCCAATTAGCACTGAATACCGCAAGCTTCTCTTGACAGCTCTATCATAGATTTTCATATGTTCTTTTTTGGCTCTGTGTAAAGTCGCGCCGCTTTTTCTTGGCTATATGAAGCCACCAAATTAAGAAGACGCAAACGCGTTAAAACTATTTTTTATCGATAGCTGATCTCAGGATCAGCTAAATTCTATGAAAAATGTATCTGAACACACCCTATCTGCCAATCCCCATGGTTCCATCCCCGAAAAGAAATAGTTTTAGCAATAAGATCGCCTAGTGCAGTTGCTACTGATATCACGGTCACGTAACTGTGTAAAATAATGCTTTCTTTTAATTTTATCGGACTTGCGCCCACCCTTCGGGCATTGAACCGTCTTGATATGTTATGTTCTAAATGACAATATGCCTTATGCAGGCCGAGATAGAGAGGGTGGCTGACGAATTTTTTTCCGACTCTTTCATCTGATTCTGTTGCCTGTCATCAGATCAATGGCTCAGGTTATTGGGTAGTAAATACTAAGCATCCAGTTGTAGGTTATCAATTTTTGGTCGGTTGCGTAATATTTGCTTTACCAAATCGACCTTAGATTACACAATCAAGAACTTGAACTTAGACTAACAAAGTCACCAAGAGTTTGTCCAAGTGGCGCCAAACATTCCACACTGACTTGCGACATGTTTGAAAGGTAGCATTGAGCTGAGGGCACTCATTACAACTTCAATTACATACAGAAGATTGATTTCCAATAGCAATTGAATAGGTAATGAGAGTGTCGAAATGCATTGCAAATATTAATTGTGTTAGGACTGTTACCTTGTTCAGTAATTGTTGTGTTGAGGCGCCGCGGCCCGCCGCTCGCTGAAGCGAGATGTTTAATTATCACTGAATCTCTGACACCTTCAATAGCTCATTAAGGGACGCGTTTTGTGGCCGAGTGGCTTTTACGTCGATTTAAAGATGTCGCCATATCTAAAGTCCCGGGTTTCACACACAAAGAAAGTTCACTAAATATATATTGGTGTTTTAGTAAGTAATGATAAAACACATTTCTTTACCAACTTCTAACATTCTCCCTATCAACTAGCCCAAGAAGGAGTAAAAACAACGAATATTCTTAGTTAGAAAAGTTGGACTGTACTAACCAAAGAAAAAGGTTAATGAAATTAGTAGAAAGGTAACAAATACGAAGCTGAACCAACAATATGCTAAACTGACAGCATCACGACAATTTTAATATAGTTTCATAACCAAAAGGAACTTTAGAGTGGAAAAGCAAAAAAAATGGTTTTAAACAAACAGTCCTGTGATCGCACAAACATGCCTGCCTTGAGATCAGACAGCGTACCTGAAAGTAGTACTTAAAATCATCAAACGTAAGTGTTGTCTACGAGCGATAAGTCCATGTGACGAGTTGACATGACCATTTATTTAACGACCCGCCGTTAGCCCACGCTTGACGCACAGTCAGATTAATTACGAACAAACAATTGCGAGCAATGACGAGTTTAGCCGCCATTGTGCGGATGCGGCGCAGTTGCATCAGTGCGTGTTAAGCTGGGCATTTATAATCTGTGTTACTCACATAAAGTTAGGTACTCGCATATACAAAGAGGCTTGGTAACTAAATGTGGCCAATTTTTCTCTTCATTAATACTGCCGTTGACCCGCTCTACGTGGTCGTCTCTTAAATTCTTTTCTGTCAATCGTCAACGTCTTCCTTCGTTTTCAAAATAATATTTCACACTATTCATCCGTCACTTTATTCATTTCGCCTGATGGTAATCAGTTATCGTAGCTCATAGACGCTCGTAGCACACTCGTAGCACCTAACAATTGCCTATAATCTGATACCTACTTACAAAATTTGCATCAGCCGACGATCTAACGGTCAAACCAACTGATCACAGTAACCAATAAAATATTTGCCAATACCCTTCAGAACATAGCAATGTAGTAGCGAGGCTTCGAGGCAGAATAATGGAAAGGTATCTCTGTAGTACATACAACTACAACTTTCTATTTAACATAACTCCAAAGACAACTTCTTCAGTTATTGTAACTTAGGTCTTTTTATAACATCCGTAGATACGCACAATCATAAAATGTCACACCAACAAAATTTTACTCGGTTTATATACAAACTTTTCTTGTATATGTGGTATAGTAAACATAGGGTCAGTTTTTGGATCCGTGGTCAGGTTGACCAGATGGATAAAATTTGGACCAATGGCGAATGTGTATGATGTCGTGATATGACAGTTTGTCCAATAGTAGAATTTTCAAATATTACTTGTAAATAATCATAGACAATTTAATCACAACACGGTGGTGGGATTAGTAACATGGCGGCTGGCGGCACAACTGATGCATATTGCTTTGAATTTTCATCGCAAATTTAATATTTATAGTACTATTTTTTCATAGGCCACAAGCTAAGGCCACAAGGAAAGAAACTATATTATTATCTTCTGAGAAAAAATATTTTTATTAAAACTAGGACACAAAAAAAACTAATAAAAGCAATGCCGAGTTTAACTACTAAGATTATTTCAAGTGTCTGCCTGTTGCCATTATTCATATGGAACGAAAAAGGCAAAAGTCGACCGACGGAAGGACAGACACACGGACCAGCAATGAAGTCTTAGTAATAGGGTCTCGTTTTAACCCCTCGAGTACGGAACCCTAAAAATTAACAACGTTATTTTAAATTTGGTATGAGTAAGTAATATCCAGATTCCAGATCATTCAGAATTCACCATCAAAAGATTGAAACAACAAAACTAACCTGTACGGCACATCAGCAGCGAGGAATATGTAGGTAGTGTGCAGCAGGCCCACTTGTATGGCAGCGAGCGCGACGAGCGCGTACACCCGCAGGTGGAACTGCCCCGCCTGGCCCAGCTGCTGCAGCACGCGGTCGGCGTCCACGCCACAGCTGAGCGCCATTGCTGCTGCGTCGGTACTGGCCGCAGCCGCTGCCGCAGCCGAAGAAAGCGCGCTCGGTCACGGCCGCGAAGTGCGGCAATGACAGCTGCGCTCGCGCATGTCACGGTACCTAGCTTAATTTTCAATGGGAGGATAATGACCTTTACGAACTTTGAAGTACTATTTGTAGATACTTTTTTGGTGTTGCAATGATAGTCAATTGCTTCATACACGCGTATGTACACTTATTATGTAGTAAAGAATTCATTTACTCTTTTTTCGTTGGGGTAAGCAGAGAGTACATCCTGTCCTCAGCCTATATACGACCCACTGCTGGGCACAGGCCTTCTTGACGGAAAAACACGTGAGGTGTACGGGCTGAAACACCACCACGCTGGCCAATGCGGGTTCTACCCAGAAACAGTCGCATTACCAACGACTTAACGCCTTTCGAGGCACGGAGGAGTTCAAGGTATCAAAGTTTTGGTCACCTATCTACGGAATGACCATGGTGAAGGTAGCTTTGTTTTCGATCGAAAGCCAAAGCGTACATATCAGTACGTCACCGAGCTCCTCCTCCTTGGAGAGAGTACGTACTGCATATAAAGTACAAAGTACAATACTTGTAGAAAGACAGGTTAGTGTTTGATCTTTGATAGGGCCATAATATGAAGTCCTGGTCCCTAATATTATATATATTAGGGGTCAGGATTTCATATCAAACTTTTTTGAAAAATATCGATAGTTTTTTTTTTGATTGCCCTGGAGATCTTTGCAATCCTCCCCATCTGCCGCAGGCAATGAGTAAACGCATTTCAATGTGCCCTTGAAAGCATTTAAAATCATAAAAATATAATTGATACCAATTTGTGGTCAACTTTTTAGTACTAAAGTAAATACATTATTTATGGTTCACTGCATAGATTCAAGGAGAGTGCGTACTAGGTGCCTCTGTTTTTTATAAATAGTACTAGGTGCCATAGAATATTAAGTAATACAAACAAATATAGTATGAAAAAACTCCCAGTTGTTCCGACCTAATAGGTGCGGAGTGTCTTCTATAATTTGAATTGTTTTGACGCTCAGTATATTCGTCTACCGCAAAGATTTTCGTCACAAACGCAGTAGACATAAAGTTATATGTTTTTTTGAAAGTCATATTGTGCGAGTTACGGGGGCTCCTCACGTTCCTAAAACCAGAGGCAATTTCCTTCAAAGGACTTTTTTTTTATTATTATTTATGGCAACAAACAGTCGTACATGAAAAAAGTAGTACTATGGTTACAGAATATAATATTTTTCATTGACCTATAGTGCCAGTAATTTAAGTATTTTTACAATTCATATTGAGAGGTTTTATGTAAAAACATGGTACAAACTTGTAAGGAGATTTGATTTGATAAGGAGACTTAAAAGTAATTTCATACGAAAACAACAGTTACAAGTTCATACGAAAACAATAAAAGTAAATAATTACAAGCTCATCCGAAAACAATAAAAATAAATAGTTACTTAAATAATAAATAATTACATGGTACATTTGAGTGCTAATAGTTTCTTTAGCTTGACAAGTGAAATATTAAAGATATCTATATCATTAAAGTCATTATTGTACATGTTGGTGGAACGATAAATAAAAGAATTTCTTGTGTATAATTTAGTAAGTGTTGATGGGACAAATAATAATCGCTTGCGAGAGGACCGCATCGGTAAGCGCGCACGGCCTACGAAATTAATTCTACCTAGAAGTACAGGGGAATCAATTAAATTGTTGAGTATTTTATAAAGAAATATAATATCAAATATGTTTCGTCTATTTTTAAGGGTTAGTAGTTTATTTTCTTGTAGAGAGGACTTATTGCATTAGGTGAATTCCATACCTATCTATAAACCATATAATAAAACTGTAAAGATTGAATGTACATTGAAAAAAATGCTTAAAATTAAGTCAGGGGTATGTAGAAAGAAGTATTAATTTTTTATTATTTTTTTGTTTTTCTGTCTTATTGTAAGGGCCAATCTCCGAAATGACTACCAATTTAAATGAAATTTTGCATGGTGATACCTTATATCCCTAGTCAACATCTTAGATACTTTTTTATTCGAGAAAATTAAAGGGTATCTTAATAGAATGTCTTTTTGTTTTCATCTTTTTGTTTCTCCTGACGAGATTTTGCTCGCGTAAGTTTATTAAAAATATAATAAACCTATCTGAAAAATGTCGATGCTTACTAATGTAGTATACTAATGGCTTCCCGCGGTTTCACCCGCGCGGTGCCCGTTCCCATGGGAATATTGGGATAAAAAGTAGCCTATGTCCTTTCTCAGGCTGTAGAATATCTGTGCACCAAATTTCGATAAAATCGATTTTGTAGTTTTGACTTGAAAGCGAGACCGACAGACAGAGAGACAGACAGAGTTACTTTCGCATTTATAATTTTAGTATAGGAGTATGGATTTATGGATTTTAGTCAAAAGTCAAAGTTAATGTTCGTTATTGCATTATGTTATTCCGAATGAATGGACACAAACATGACCCTGCTAGGGCACAGCAAGTAGGTACCAGTGGCGGAGCGTCCGTATAACCCGATTCCCAACAGCCGTACCAAACGAGCGAGCATAAAAAAAATACCTAACTATAAACAAATTTGTGTTGTTTCATTACTATAATGCAGGTACAAAACCATTTTATAAACAAAAAAAAATCAATAAAATCTTATCATGTAACAGTAAAACACGCGCGCGAAACAATACGCACAAGTTCCAATCACTCACATATCGCTCCCGCTCTCTAGATTCCTTCAATTAACTCGTAAAATCTCGAGTTGTGGACGCCTGCGATACAACACGCACACAGACAAGCGTTCTCTTGTCACGTCTATGTAGGTCTCTCATAGGCGCACGCAATAGAGAAATAGTACCTAAAGATTG
Organism: Parapoynx stratiotata; assembly: GCA_910589355.1. Lineage (NCBI taxonomy): Eukaryota > Metazoa > Arthropoda > Insecta > Lepidoptera > Crambidae > Parapoynx > Parapoynx stratiotata. The sequence goes on along the minus strand of OU342468.1, from coordinate 253,146 downwards.
CCTAACATGCCGGCTTTTCGCGGCCTACGAGCCTATCCATCGATACACTACGACACACGCACACGTTAGTAATAAACTCTCACATACGTTTCGAATGCAAATTTAAGAAGTAAATAATTTTTTATCTTATGACAATAGCCATAAGTGCGGAATTTCTTTCGTGAAACTCATTAAATATCGCGACCGTTCGCCGCCTGAAATGCTGCCACTGACCGGCTTGTATCGCCCTTCTCTTTCTAACTCAGCCAGGTTTATAATGATCACTCTTTCTAGCCTCGCTATGAAATTGCGGTTTATACCGATGCCGTGCCGAGTTGTAGATATTCTGTCTTACTTAGCCGGTATATTACCGTCTCAATTAGTTTATTTTGTTTTGAAATTCGCTTGCACTCACATAAACTTAACGTAATTAATTAGTTTTATTGTATTTTTAGCAGTAATTCAGTGAAATAGTAAAATTTAACAAGCTGTGTGTTGTTGTTTTAAAGGTGTATTGTGAATTGTGTAGCTCCGCAGGGATTTAATTGGTAGGTTTTAGTTTTTAATTAATTTTGGTTTATTCTCTCTCGGCACAATAATGGCCGCTTTGATGCACATAGATTGTTGTCTTACCGATTTCTTGCTAAGTGAAGGAAAGCAGTTTTCAAAGTTGTCCTTTGAAAATAAAAAATATGTCATACAGTTAGGTCGAGCTCGTCCAAGCATGTCAATAGATTACAAGCGTAGAGACGGGTTTTTTCAAGCATTTTCACAGTTCTCTTTATGATAAATATAGTTGGCTTACAGGCAGTTATTTATTAAATAAAATGTTTTGTTTTCCGTGTCTTTTGTTTTCTGATTCAAGCACCGTTTGGAATCGAACGGGATTTTCTGATGTTAATAATTTATCAAACTCTGCTAAAAAAGATGTTCAATGTGAGAAACATATACGTAGTTGCTTAGCGTTGCATGAATTTGGAAATAGTTGAATAGAAAACTATTTTAACAATAATTTTGAGGCTAATAACCGCAAAGTCGAACGTAATCGAAATCTGTTAAAACGCTTCATAGACACAGTTGTTCTCTTAGGTAAACAAGAATTAGCGTTTCGCGGGCACGACGAAAGTATACATTCGGATAATCGTGGTATTTTTAAAGTATTGTAAATGGTATGTTTTTTCTTTGTTTATCGCACACTGTAGACCCGTCCACAAACACAAACACATGCACTACATACACAGACCAAATTACCCATTTTTTTGTGGGTGTTAATTTTTACTGCGGCTTGCCTAACTTTTTTTTTCACGCCACGCCACTGGTAGGTACCTACTTGGTGAAGCGCGTACTATGACAATGGACTGTTTTTGCGGTGCTTTTGCCTAGTCTCTGACTAACCCTTAGGGGATAATAGTCGCGATTTTATGTTTGTATTAAAATCTTTATAATTATTTACATAATTATTTATATTATTAATTATATTATTATTATAAAAAACACCATTTTAATTAGGTTTACAAGAGCGGGGGACAAAAATTATTGAAAATCTTTACTCTGCGCGTGCAGAAGGCTGCTCTTAAGAACATTTTTCTAGAACCCAATCAGATTTAACCCATCAACTTAGAGACATCCACTGCTGGACATAGACCTACCCCCAATAATCTCCACAACGGCCAGTCTAAAAGCCCATAATATATTATTTCAAATTGTTAACAACTCACCGCTGAAAAAAGGAAATAAAATGAAACAAAGACAGAGGTACAAAAATGTTTATTTTTCTATACCGCCTATCGCCTAGACGCGTTCACTTGAAGTCAACGCCCAACTTACTTATGTTTGCTTTTACGCTACTGGTACTTAGGTGCTTAAACGAAAATGTCATTCGATCAAACAACAAAACTTGATTCACTTAGGGCGAATTCGACCAAATTTTGATTGGCTACACTGGTGTAGTCATACTAAAAATGCTTTAGCTGACAGGTGCCATTAGAGCGGGTTCGACCAAAGGAATTTAAGCATTTATTGATGACCGTAGTAACACGGAATTCAGTCGAATTCATCCTTAATGATATATAAATAGATTATAATAAAAACTTCCAACATTTAATTCACGATTGCAATGTGAGATTTATAACTATGGTACGATGATTAATCACAGATTTTTTGAATTCTGATAATTATAACAAATTAGGTACATATTTGCGTAATAATATTTTTTAAAGCATAATATTTTATAAAGTATAAAGGTCGCGTATAATATTTTCGAGTACATTACGTCGTGTCTATGTGTCTACACACAGCGGGATCCCCCATCGGGGAGACTTAAGAATGATCTAGAGGTCGCTTGGAAAAGTCTATATTTCCGTTCTTCAAACGGAGCAAATTGAGCACTGATTCTCGGCATCGTCGGGTATCACTCCCCGGTGGGGGAGCCCGCTGAGTGTAGACACATGTCGTGTCTTATCTTACACTCGGTTCACCTCAAAGTTTTATCTTCGCAAAAATCACAACCACGCGTAATAGGTAGTTACTACAATTGCTTTTTAAATCTAATGAAACATTGCCTTCTTACTCATGCTTAGTAAGAGTGGAGTCCGGGTGCGAGGATGGCTGGTGCGATAATATTGAACTGGCGCGTTAAGAGTACCAAGTGTAAGTTTTTATTATAGAAAACTCAACTTTTTTAGTTACGTCAAGAATGTAAATTTCTTTGAAATTGACATTCTTTTATAATATATATATATTTTTATATTTTTTAAATCATATTTTGAGTGATCGTTTATAGAGGGAAATAAAACTGAGTCTTTGGGAGCTCCAGTTGTAATGGGCGTGCCTCGAGGTTCGATATTAGGACCACTACTGATTCTTATTTATATAAATGACCTTCGATCCTGTGTAAATAACCTCTGTGAGACGGTATTATTTGTGATATATCTCTTATGTTTAAAATAAATAGAAAGGTAGAAGATATTTAACGATGTGAATAATACCCTATTCTCCGTTGAAATCACGTTTCTCATAGAAATTGGCATTCTTAACGCAACTAAAAAAGTTTATTTTTTTACAATGAAAACTTACAATAGGGGTACCGATCCGATTGACATTACGCTTTTTGTATTTTAAAGAGAAAACTTAAATATATTAGATTTCTAAGTTGCAATTAATTTGAATGCCAACTAAAAAATAGGTCAGTATGGAGGTGAACCGCCTACACCAAGCAAGTCGCACTTGCAGCCCTACAACAATAAACTAAGTTAGTACAGCTTCTATTGTGCTAGGCACATATTTACATTAAATTATACTTAAATTATACCGAATAGACAGGAGACAAAATAACTTTTTACACTCGCTTCAAAGAAAAAAAAGTCTTTGGGACTTCTTTGTCTCCGGTGCATCGCCTATTTTGCCTGCTACAGGCTGTCTTGTAAATAGAAATTTGTTTTGATATAGGTACAGTCAACTCAACAAAGAAGGAAATAAAGATTGTCATCTCTAAAATGTGTATTACTTTTGTACTCGACTGTTATTTGTACATTATCACAATTATCTCGGAGAACCACAATTCTATAAGGAAATCAATGTCGGAGACTCTAAATCAAAAGCATTTATTCAGTTTTGATGCGTCTTTGCGCATGCTTATTAATGTCATAAACATTTTATGATATTTCTTGAAAAAGAAAAACTACGCCATCCGTTCACAAAAACTACCAGGAGGCCTTGTTCTGAGAAAAAGGGGCAACAAACTCAGCAAGTTTGTACCCTCGGCTTACTATTCAACAACCTCTAATCAACCTGAATAACATCTTCAAACACTTAATATTTTTTGAGGATGTTATTAAATGATATCTAGTTTTTAAATTATAATAATACAAATAACAGAAGGAATATGTATAAAACAATTTGAATATTTTAAGTCTTTGTTTCACGGACTTTGTACTCTAAGCTAATAATACAATAAATTAAAATTATTTATCTTGGTGTAAGCTGATAATTACTGTCTTTCATATTATTTTATATCCTAGTGTTAACGTTAATTAGGTAATTCAAAATTTAATTTGCAATTTCTTATAATGTAGTCTACAGATACCATTGCCAAAAAACAACTGGCAGGCGTAATTCTATCATACATAGAGTTTTACGGCGAGAATCACTCAAATTGTTTTAGTATACGTAAGATTCCTTAACTAAAATTTTAATCATGATATTCCAAGTTCTTTTCATAATCGTTTTTAAGAATGTAATAACGAAATATTAAATTAATTTACGTTTGCCAACTTTTAATCTCAGACAATACCAATAATAACTTCAATTTATAAATATCAGTTATTCACTTTTACTAGTAAAAATAACAATATATCGCTCTACGTTGTTTTGAGTGTGTGAAACAAAGAAATAGGAACTCATCAGATAAGAGACGGAATAAGTACCTAAATGAATGTGGGTTGTCTGGTGAGCAAACAGTAAAAAAATCTTAAAACACTACAATTACAACTAGGTATTACTACGTTAATTTGTTACAAGTAATGCGCTGTTTAATCTCCATAAGCCAACAAATTTGACGAATCTCAAATTCTCACTCGTAAGTTAATATAACTCAGCTTTCCTGCTTAAAATACATTGGACCACTGCCCATAAACTAACTTAAATCTTGCTATGTCTATCCTTTTACGGACTATATTAGTACAAAAGAAATATTCACTAGGCTTGATGTTATAACAGTTAGCAGTGCGTGCTAATAAAATACTGTAGTAAAGGTAATGACTAATTGTAATGGTATGAAATGAAACAGAGACGATTAATTATAAAACGTGAAAGAACCGAAAATATGTAAAGCAAAATAATTGAACTAAAAATTATCTGAAAAATAGTCTACACTTTAGACGATATTGACAAAGCACATCGAAATAGAAGTAGTTGTAACCATAACATCATCAAGCCTGGTCCCCGAGTCTGCTAATTTACACCTATAGCAGTATAATTGCAATAGTGTATCAATGGTGACATTAACATTTTGTAGTCTATGTCAAAAATTATACTATTGAGACTCTTCTGCCATTATATTTCTAAGGTTGTAAATTAGCAGACTCAGGACACTGAACGTTGATAGGGGCTCAACGTTCAAAGGAAAACCGAATACCATCACACTTAACGAGACTTAAAACTATAAGCTGATTGAGGAGTCAAGCGACCTCTGGCGGAGGCGTGGAGGTCGGCGGCGGCGCGGGCTCGAGGTCGGAGAAGGAGTCGGGCAGCCGGCGGTGCAGCGTGTCCGGCACCAGCCGCGTCAGCGCCGCGCTCAGCAGCGGCAGCGACCCGAACAGCGCCGTCGGCAGCCACCACTTGTACACCGCCTGACCAAACAAACAAAGCTTTTATTCATGTGCATCGTCGACTATTTATAAAACAGACAAGAAGCCGCCCATTTTAATTTTGGATATACAAGAAATGCCGCAATGACTCTACATCAAAGTGAACAGTGGATTTCACAACAGTATGAACAGTGACGTGGACTCATTTTAGGACTTACTTTATCATCCAGAATATTTGTCCTAAAATTATATAGACGCCAATCGGTCGTAATGTTATAAATAAAAAAAATTATCTTAGGCAATATAACTATAAAACAGGGTCCTGTTGCTTTCTTGAAGTACCATTAAAAGCCATGTGCTCATCAAAACTAGAAATTCTTCAAGTTTATTTATAGACTGGGTTGGTTAGCGTACAAATATAACTTTCGCGGCTGAGTGTAAACATGTTGTGCAATGATCCTAGCGAGTACCTGCAAAGGTCGCCCGCTCACAAAAACAGCCTGCAGACTGCTCGCGCTAAGTATAGACCTGTAATTGCTATCCTGCGACTATCGTCGTGGTGCCTCTTAATATACTTGTCTAGTTATTTTACATTCCTTTCTTAGGTCAATGCTATGTTAAACGCATCTCCACTGAACGAAGCTAACTATTAGTTCTGCATCGCGGTAATATAGCAGATTGTTGTCCATCCATCCATATTATTAACATAGCTCGCATTTTGTGATGCAGTCAAGGTTTGTCCATGGAAATTTAGTCTACTTTGTTAACGAAGTGCAATTCTATAATATTAGTAGATGAAAATAAATCATAATTATGCATATCTTAATGACTAATAGTCACACGTCAAACCTTAAATAATTCTTTTTGGAATCTACCTACGATTTTGGTTATCAAGCGCATTAAGGGTCATGGAGGAGGTACGGACTACAGACTAGACTCGCTGCGTGTCGAAGGTGGGGCACAAATGTTGGCGTACGTTTGTATAATAAAATCCCACAAAACATAATAGAATTGCCTTTACATAAATTTTTACTATTTGTAAAACAAACAATAATGAAAAATGTATAATACTGGTATAAAAGTATAAAATATAATGCTGGCTACACTTCAAATTGAAACACTGTACCCTCGGGTGTTTCGCAGGGCTCACTGCTTGGGCCGTTACTGTTTAATATATATTTTGTCAACGATATTAACACTCTTGCTTTTTGATGTGCGCAGATGATATGAAAATATTTAAAACAATCAGTGACATAAACGACTGCATATTGCTTCAACAGGATCTTACTAATTTTGAAAAATATTGTAAAGTGAATAAGCTACATTTGAATGTCTCCAAATGTTACGGTATGTCGTTCACACGAAAACCACTAAAAATCTCTTTCAAATATACACTCAAAGGGATTGGCCCAGCAATCCAGCAGGTTGATCAGATTCGTGATCTGAGAGTTATTCATGATAGCAAATTAACATATGAACAGCATATCGATCACATCGCCACAAAAGCCTACAAGTCTCTTGGTTTTATTATTATTAGATCTTCCTCTCAATTTACTAGTATTAAGCCAGCCAAGGTACTGTTTTGTGCGTAAGTACGTAGCACCTTCGAATCCGCAATAGTTCGTTTATATAGATAGACTTGAAGTAATACAGCGTAAATTTCTCAGATGCCTTCAATTTAAGTGTCAAAGTCTAGATAAGGATTATATTGCTAGGTGTAAGAAACATCATATCCTACCTCTCACTGAAAGACGCAAAATCGCCGACATAGTGACACTAGTTAAATTAGCACAGTCTACTATAGACTGTCCACATCTTCTGTCTCTGATTAACTTCCGTATTCCCAACAAAAAATCGAGACAAACCCATACCTTTAGTTTTCATTTAATTTCATAAATAAAGAATTTCTTTTAATTTCACATTGCTGGTAAATTTTGAAGCCCTGTCTAGCATAGCGTTAATATGCATCTGTCAGCCTGAAAATATTAGGGAAATATTGAAATGTAATCTGACCAGCAGCGGCGTGAGCGGGGCCAAGATGGCGCCGATGCGGCCCATGGTAGAGCAGGCGGCCAGCAAGCGGTGGCGCGCGCGCGTGGGGAACAGCTCCGCCGTGTACACGTACAGCGCGTTCAGCGTCATCGTGGCGCCCATCTTGCCCACCAGGTACAGCGCGATGCCCGCGCCGCTGCTCGCTGGAAACAAACATTACATACAATTAGAACTATTTGTTACAAATTCTAGTCGACCTCGCCTAAATGAGCAGCAGTGATAACCGAAGATGCGAGTTTGTTAAAAAACATCATTATCAACATGTGAGAAGTATAGGTTGGTGCGATTTAGTGAATAGAAAGAAACGATTGCAATAGCGACCGGGACAAACTGCTGCAAGTGTTTTCGAGTTAACAACGTTGTGGCTTTGCACTATTCTCTTCTTCAACAGCGTGTGTTCGCCCACCGTTGATCGTACTCTTCTCCAGTCATTCTCCACTTGCACCGGTTGTCCGTCATCTTTTTCCAGACCGGTCACGCTGTCTCTATTATGTCATCGGTCCATCGCGCAGGTGGTCCTACCACCCTGCCTGGACCTCCACTCTAAGCCTTGCTCCAGCGCTCGTCATGTCGTCGGCAGACGTGGCCCACTTTAACTCGGCGACTCTGTGTCCAAAATATCAAATTTGGACAATTTCTTTGCACACCTAGTTCCAATTAGCTACATCCCATTTACATGGTAAGTTGATGTATCAATGCAGTTTAAAGTAATGTACCTATTGCTTTGAATTTTGCGCTTATTTTAAAATATTGCCTACGTAATAGAACGAAGCAGTATTTTTTAAATATATGTAAATTACATAATAAATTCAATGTTAGGGTAATTATAGACACTTACTGATTCATAAAAAACTTTGTTCCGCCTTTTGAGATCATAACATATTGCACAATCGTAAACAAGCTTGAGGGTCGAACCCTGATGATGCCCTTTTTAAGAACTCCAAGAATGTAAGATGGTCGTCTCATTCCACTTTGAATCCTATACCTTAGGTAATTAAATTCTAATCCGTTTGCCTCGCAGCCCTAGTACGATGACTAATACCCGATAATAACACGAGACCGGTATCTAACCTCGATCTGTCGTTCACCTCTGAACGAACCCAACGCCGCTTACTTATAATTGTTTTTTTATAAATAATTAATGAGATTAAGGGCCGGCTTCCACCTACGATTAAGCTCATATTAAATGACATAATTTCATTTGTGTTTCCTTTTTTAATTTAAATGTGGGATAGTGGCTATCCTGAGCCGTTGACATTCAACATGACGTCTCACTGCTGGACCTCGTATTCATCCATACCACCAAAGTGGTTTAGTTCAACAGTTTTACAATAATATATGTTTCATAAAAGCATGCCCCGCTCAATAGCAACAGAGACCAATCACATCGTACCGAGCCTTCAGAATCTAGTATTTCCCAGATGATTATTTTTACAATTCGGTACAGTCACGAGCATGAACATGTATACACTTTTTAATGTAAATGGCTTCTATTTCGAGGGTATTAAGTCGTTTTTTGTTCAAAAATTCATGGTCTTTACTTATACATGGCCAAGGGTGCTTTGCTTTTAATATCGAAGAATTCAAACTACTGTAGAACATTTCGGTATTGGTTGGAAAAATTAATATTGTTTTGTACTTATTACTAAGATATATTTTACAAAGTATGCATATTACGTTGGTATTAATTTATTACAACAACACTCAGGCCCGTATTACAGATCCGAACTCAAGCGTAGATCTCTGCTTGAGCGCAGTTAAAAAGGGATGGCGCTGTGTGAGATCAATAGCGCCATCCCTCTCTAACAGTGCTCAAGCAGAGATCTACGCTTGAGTTTAGTTCCGTAATACGGGCCTTAGTTGCAACTACCTACTTGTTTATTTCTACTTATCACACCGGAAATGATAGAGACTGATCTACTGTGTACAACATTGTGCCTGAGATATCCACACTAATATTATAAATGCGAAAATAACTCTGTCTGTCGCGCTTTTACGTCAAAACTACTGAACCAATTTAACCGCAATTTGGTACACAGATAGTCTAGAGCCTGAGAAAGGACATACCTTTTATCCCGATATTCCCATGGGAACAGGTGCCATGCGGGTTAATATAAAAAAATTTAAGTAACGCCTCCCAGAAAAATGAAGGACATATTTACGCCACTATGAACTTTGCTTCTAATAATAGAGAAGGAGTAAATTTTAAATTGCACCAAATTGAGGCTTCTGTTCCAATTTGAAAAAATCTACACTGTTGTATAGCATATTTATTGAGGAAGGCTACATGCCATCACACTATCTCAAAGTAACTGTTCTATGAACACACATTTTCAAAACAACTAATCCAACCAATATTATATTCTTATGGCTGTAATAATAGGTTGGGGAAAAAGTTTCTTCGCATTTTTTAAGAAAATTCAAAACATTTTTTAATATAGTTTATTTACATTTAACTAAAGTATGTAGGTACCATTTTGTTCGATAACTTTTTGCCATCTTGTAGGTAGGGACATGATCCCATTGCTATAGAAATTTTGGGACTTCTGGTCAAAATACCGCGACAAGTGGTTTTGGCAGTCCTCTCGTGATGTTAACCTGACACTGCCTAAAGAATTCTGAAGAGACCGAAACAGGTGGAAATCTGAAGGTGCAAGGTCAGGACTATACGGCGGATGCATTAACACCTCCCAGCCAAACTCTCTTAATTTTTGCTGAGTGGCTAAAGATGTGTGAGGTCTAGCGTTATCATGATGAAAAACCACACCCCTTCTGTTGATTAATTCCGGCCGCTTTCTCTCAACTTCTTGCTTTAATCTCATCAGTTGTTCGCAGTAGAGTTCAGAATCGATGGTCCTGCCTGGTGGTAACAGCTCATAATGAATAATGCCCATCCAATCCCACCACACACACAGCATCACCTTGTTGCGAGTTAACCCGGGTTTCGCCACAGTCTGTGCAGCCTGACCGGCCTTTGACCACGACCTTTTTCGCACGTTCTTGTCGTACGTGATCCACTTTTCATCACCAGTTATCAGCTTCTTCAAAAATGGTTCGGTTTCATTACGTCGTTATAAAGAATCACAAATGAGTACACGATTAGGTTTCTTTCAGTGAGCTCGTGAGGTACCCAAATGTCGAGCTTTTTTGTGTACCCAGTTTTTTTCAAATGCGCCAAAACTGTTTTGTGGTCAATTCCCAGTTCTTCAGCTACGTCGTAACTACTGACATGCCTATCTTGCTCCACTTTTTCAAAAATGGCATCCATTTTATCTGTAATAGGGCGACCAGAGCGACGTGCATCTTTGACATCAAAATTTCCGGATTGAAAACGCTTAAACCAAATTTGTGCTACTCTCACAGACACTGCACTAGGTCCATAAACATCGCAAATTTTTTTCGCGGCTTGCGTTGCATTTTTACCTTTTTTGTAGTAAAATTTTAAAATGTATCGAATTTCTTCATTAGATTCACTCATCTTGGCGGTACGAAAAACAAATGAAAATCACACATTTTCTTAATTTGAATTTGGAATTATGTTCTTTAAAATTTAAACTTTCAATGATACCAAAACCAGCCAGATACAAATAGTATAGCCAAAGAGATTTTATTACAAGTTTATACATACTATAATGCGAAAAGAATTATTATTCATGTACGTGCTGCATTCGTTCAATACCTTTGAAAAACCTCCATCGTTGAAATGGTGATTCCACCATTTAAAGTTTTATAGTTATCGAAATAAAGTTTATTTTAGTCTCTGTCTAGGTTAAGTCGCCGGGTCACGTGTCCAGTCGCCGGCGCCGGCCGCGCTGCCCACTTGTTTGTCAGCAACGCCGACGGGACACTTACTATTTAAGAAAAGTTGATTACGGAAACATAACCTACCTACTCTCTCCAATAAACAACTTTTATGTGATACGTACTTTTACGAACGCACAACTGTTTATGTATCTTAGTACAGCTACACAGAGTTGCTTTTCAAACGCTGCATAAGCTAAGTAGGTACGGTCTGCAACGATAAACACTTAAATTTTACAGTATGTCATACATTTCGATAGATTTCTGTGCCAAGTATAGTAATACATGTATATTCTAAATATATATATATATTATTATGAAAGTGGTATAAAATTGTCTTAAAAATTGTTTTGACTACAAGTACTTCTTGGCCTGAGATATTTTAAAAATATCTAATATCGTTCTCAGTCTATATACGTCCCACTGCTGGGCGCAGGCCTTTCTCAGGAACATGTGAGGAGTAAGTAACATCCAGAGCTGTAACACCACCACGCTAGCCCGATGCGGGTTGCTCATGTATATATGTATAGGGACGAGGTTTGTGGGTGGCTGTGTCTGGTAGCTCCTGTACCCAGATCTAGAATGGACTATGATGCGAACTGTTACATTATGGCGGGCGGCGTGTGCGGTTCTGGCTGGCGCAGTTGGAATGATGTCGGAAAACATTAAAAGGTGACATGTTTAGAAATCCCACTGTGATCATTACGTTTGATGCTGATTAGGGTTTTTGTAATCAATGCGAGACTATAACGAAGGTAGCTACAGACTATAACGAAGAACTTCATGGTTAGTTGGAAGGAGACAGTGCAGTGGTTGTCGAAGCGGCACTCATCATGGGAAGCGGGGATGCCCTGGGCTTGTCGTTTCCTTGTTGCCTTTAATTATGTTATGATTCATTGGAATGACATCTGTTGGTATGGTATAAATCCTGACTTAGATCCTGACGTAAGTATAACTGATTGACTTGCGAGCGTCTAGTCCGAATAACTATTCAAATCATAACAATCTCGGCCCATCTTCCCGACATATAATATTATGTCGTGACCATATCGTACAATTTATTCACCAGATCATCGCTAACTACAAAGTATTATGTTTGTTGTTTTATAATATTTTATCATCGGTAGAAACTGAAATCACCTCCAAAGAATAAATAATTATTTAATGTACTCTCTTTTTAGACAGTGGCTAGCGTTCTCTCACCATTTAAAATATTTTTTTTCCTTTAATTAACTATTCTTAATAAGTATTAACGTAATTTTGAAACGAATAAATAACAATTTGACCATTTCATCGTGGTACTTACATTCCGGCAAGCACGGAATAGCGATGAGCGCAAAGGCAGTGATGAGCAGCGCGGCCGTGAGCAGCGGGCGGCGGCCGACGCGGTCCAGCAGCAGCGTGTTGGCGAGCAGCGCCGGCAGCTCGGCGCCCGCCAGCAGCGCGTAGTTGGCGTGCGGCGACCCCGCCAGCGCGTGCGCGCGCACCGCCAGCCCGTAGAACACGAACACCGCCGACGACCACCACACGAAGCACACGCACAGCCGCCGCCGCAGCGCGCCGTACCTGCACACGCCCGCGCTCACACTTAGACGTGCACGCGCACACGACAACACACGCTCCTTCTAATATCTCCGTCACGCAAACTAGATAAACGCTCCCTATACATACACACACACCTTCAAAGTCACACATCTATATGTAGGTATACCTCACACACCATCGACCATCTCTTTGGTGTTCTGTACCTAGACACCGTGACATACCATCTGCGAATAAACTAACATATTCCCTGGCTCTAAACTATAATGCTCACTTGATCAATGCCCTTAGTAAACTCTCGTCTTGAATGACCTCCTCCACTTTGTTGTCTACTTGCTCCGCTTCATTGAGAAGCATCTTCTCGAGGTCCTCTTGTGGAATGGCTATTCTGTTACATTTTGCAGCTTTCTTTATCGCTTCGACGGCTTCAGGCAAGCGACCCTGAATGGTCAACCACCTCACGCTCTCGGGCAGTATCCAAGGATACAGCAGTAGGAGAAACGAGGGGGGGTACGCGAAGCGCGCCCAAGTTCTCCAATAGCCCGTGAGGTAATCAAGTAACGACAGGGTCGCAGCCCCCATCGCCAGCGGTATTCCCAGCACGAGGCTTGCCAGAATTCTGTGTTCGACGCCCAACCACTCGATCACTGTAATGAGAGATACAACTCATGTACTTCAAGAATTTTTATCACCAAAGAATGTTATGTTGGTAATATTGCCAAACATAAAACAAAATAATATTAAGAACTGACTCAACACGAAAGCGGCTGGGTACACGCTGGCCCCGCACGCGGTCTCGATCAGCTCTGTCACTAGGTATGAGGGGTAAGAGTTGACGAACGACTTGCAGAGGCCCAGCACGCCGGCGCCGCAGCCGCTGAGGACCAGCGCCGCGCGTCGGCCCCATCTGTATACCGACCAGATTCACACTCCACAATATATTACAGTCAAAGTGGGATTAGTATATGCTACGCCAGCAAACAATGCAGACTATTCCCAAAAGAGTGCGTGCGAACGGGTGTGAGCACTTGCGATGATGATGAGGCAATCGGCATAAACAAACGAGCGATAGGGACGGGGACTCACTTGTCGGACACGAAGCCCAGGATCGGCAGCGAGATGAGCATGCCCACATTGTGCACCGTGCCCACCAGCGACCGCTTCCACTCCTGGCACGCCAGGTCAAACTGCACAGAAATTTGTTTTTAATAATCATTCCTGTAAATTTACATGTAAATTTCAGCGTCCTAGCCCCTGATGAAAAGAAAAGACAAAATACTTATTATGCTACTTCTTCAACAATAATTTGAGATCGCTGGCAAAGAGCATATAAATTCCTACGGTGGTGTATTTCGTTATGTTCGCTGGTGTTATGAAAGTAACATCACATCTTAGATGCAGCGATTTTATCAATTTTGAGCTGTAAGAGGAGATTGCTCTTGCCTTCTCGCCTTTTTCTTTTGCTTCGAAGCGAGAAGCAAGCAGTTATTTTCCATGGAAACTTAATGTCTTCGGTCTGAAGCAGACCTAAGCTTGTTCTAAAATAAATCATAAGTTCATGTATTCAGTTATTGGTTCATTTAATAATAACAGTTGGATAGTAAGAAAATCGGTTAGCAATAAGTGCTCAATTAGTAAAATCAACTTGAATAATTATGGAACATTATAGAAGAACCAAAATTTCCAGTCCAAGACAATAAGATACTGCAGACGTAACATGCTGGCCTCTAACCTCAGCTACAATGCTGCTGCCCGTCTGATAGACGAAGGCCTCGCAGACGAGGTGCGTGCTGTTGTCGAAGGAGTCCTTGCCGCAGGCGCCGTCCACGGGCATCCAGCGGTGGCAGGTGGCGTCGTCCGCCATGCTCCAGCCGCGCCACTCCGGCTGCCACTCCTCTGGGCTCGCCGACACCACGCTCGTCCGGTTCTCGCACTCGGGCACATGGCACCTGGGAAATAAGAACAGATTTGTAGTCTTTGTCGTGCAAGCTAGTTTTACAGGTCCGAAAGGTAGCTGACATTTCAAATCAAGAATCAAATTCAAACATAATTCTATCCTTGAGTACCGTTAGAAAGAGATGATGCTATGTGGCATTAATAGAATTATCCTCTAACTTTACCTTAAAAGAGATTTGAGTGTGAATTGGGTTTTAGAATACGACCCTTGGAAGGAACGCCATCGACTTATTATGTAGTCATTGTCATTATGCTATTTGTTGCCTTGTCAGGTGAACAGACTGATACATTGTATAGAACCTGTATTTGAAGTAAGTACTTATAATAAAACTAGCTGCTAAAGTCCTCGTGGAGTTACGGTTCCCGTGGAGGCAAATGTATTTGTGTGATGAATGCAGTCGTTCGTTCAGTTTAACTCACCTTAAAAGTTCATAGTATAGTACTTCTAAGGTAAAATTTATTTAAATATTTAACCGGCACCTAGTAATTATCAGAAGTATGTGATTACTTACGTGGCAGAAGTTATTTTAAATCCGGTATAAATATTTGTCTTTTTCTCCAGTTCGGTTGTATGTAGGTACATTTTTAATTGGTGTATTAGTTGTATTATTTTTTTAGGATTAAAATTACTGTTGCCAATATAAGAAATTAGTTCAATCTATTTTCCCCAATATAGCTACAAAAACTATATCTTTTCACGAACACTATGAAATAAAGTTTAATTTTGTATATTATTTTTGTAATAAAAATAACGCTGGGTGGGGGCAACATGATGTAGCTACTTACAGCGTTGTCTTGGCTTCTGACTGAATTATTCTAAAATGATTCTTCCGAAATCGCTCTAACGTGTTTTACATTAACAATTTTTCAACAGAAGGAAGGTTCTATTCTGTTCTGCATACATGTTCTGCATATTAAATTTATAAAAAAAAAAGTAAATTATGTAGTATATTCCGAAACATAATGTAATTTTTTTCTTACCAAATTATTGCTTAACTATTTTGTTGTCCTGTGTTGGTCCGGGACACAAAAAGAATGTGCCAACTGCTTCTCTTGCCTAGCATGTCGGTAAAGGCGACTTAGGGCGTATTGGGTACTGAGTCAGTGATTGTGTAGGCGATGAGCTAGCCACTTGTTACTACTCTTTCACGATTTTCCATCTGACCAAACCCAATTTTTGTATGGCTAAATGTGGTCTTAAGGAACATAGTGCTCTTTGGACTCTGCCGACCCCTTCGGGGATTACAGGCGTGATTGTATGTGTGTGTGTGTGTATGTATTATGTTCTTTATCGATTCCTGTGAAACTATAAACTACAACACTAATCGAAATCAAACTTCTAATTCTAATAATGTCAAATTGGTCATGCAAGAAGAAAATTATGACATACTTTACCAAAACAATGTCATCTCTTTCTAATATATACATATTGTGATCTAAGTGACATAGCCGCAAAATAAAGACGTCAGATTCACCTCCCCGCGTATCTCCCCGCAAGATTAGCGCGCGCGGTTCCCATACAAAATAATGTTCATTAGCAATCCATCCTGCTGTGACACATTTTTTTTTTCAAATCCATGCATGCAGAGTTCAATTGTGACGAGTGTGTATAACGAAAACTGTTTTCTAAAACGTTGTATCTAGCCCTATCCTTATTCAATATGCTCGTAACATCTATTTGACCGTTATTATACGTTCCTCGTCGTCCATCCCTGACCACGTCAACGCGTTACACAGTGCCAGCCGTTAATGACTATGACTAATGTAATATTAAAAGTTCACTTTATTCGCAGCGAGCGAGCAGTGCGGTTTACCAACCCGCTCGCTACTCATCTCATTGTTCTGCCAGCAATGAACTCGCATGACCCGCAGTCTATTTCAAGAGACGAACGTGAGGCCCAAAATACCCCGACTAGTAATAGCTCGCCGATTCTTTCGCAAATGTAGGTTGGTATGCTGACAACCTGAAGCGTGCGGGTTCACGCACCTACGAGGTATACATGCTTTAGTTACCTACCATTTGGCGTTTACATTATATTCTAGCTAATAGATCGGCAGTAGATACATACATACAATCACGCCTGTAATCCCCCAAGGGCTCGGCAGAATCCAAGGATCACTGTGTTCCTTACGATCACATTTAGCCATACAAAAATTGGGTTTGGTCAGATGGAAATTAGTGAAAGAGTAGTAACAAGTACACAATCACAGACCCAGTACCCAATACGCCCTTAGTCGCCTTTACGCTACATGACGACATGCTAGGCAAGAAAAACAGTTGGCACATTCTTATTGCGTCCCGGACCAACACAGGACCAGATCTGCAGTTCTCATCATATATCTAGTATTTGCTTTCTTATTACTAAACAACTATAATAATTCTTATCATCTTTATATTTTACCACATTTATCCTCGAAGAGGTAGAGAACGCCACGAAACTGTATCGAATACATTCCATAAACAAGGTACCACGCTAGTATTGGGGTAGTCAGAGGTGTCAACACCGATATTTCGTCTAATATGTTAGACGTATTCAACTTTCACGTCCTGCTGGGTACATCTCCCCTACATGGAAAAACTTTTTCTACGCACCAACTTATATTTGTATACATAAATATAAGTTGGTGCGTAGAAAAAGTTTCCAGTAACAACGCAATAAAACGCAATGGAAGTCGTAGTCAAAGGAAGTCATAGTCAAAGGAAGTCATAGTCAAAGGAAGTCGTAGTCAAAATTCTACTCATCGACCGTGATCCGCTCAGGCGAAGGTTGTTTTGTTTTCAATTTCAAACAAACTCATATAAAACTTGACAGTCGACATGTTGTAATAACCACACGCAATTATCAGATATCTAAAACGGAATAACAAAACGTTATGAAAAATAAATTAAAAAATATAAGATAACCTAGAATTATATTGAGGCGGCACAAGTTAAGACCGAGACACGAGATTTGTAAAACTAAATAGAAATAAACCCCAAGTGTTTCCGAAGACGTATTTTTATTTAATTACAAAGAACATTACATGGCGCAGCCGTCTTAAGAACCACCAGAGAAAGAAGAAATGCAAAGTGAAGACTCTAAAAAAGACACAGAAGTAAGTGACGAAATGTCGTATCCATTGGAATTTAAAATGCCACTGCCGTTGCAATTAGACACAGTAGGTGACATGCTGATGAAATGGAGGAATTTTAAACAACAATTTATGGTATTCATCACAGCAGCCGGCTTAGAAAGGGTATCTGAAAAGCGAAAATCGGCCATTTTGTTAAACTGCATGGGTCATGAAGGACAAAACATATATTTTAACATGCTTAAAAAGGTTGAGGAAACCCCACCATACACTGAACTGTTAAAGGAATTTGATGCATATTTTGAACCAAAGCAAAACGAGCTAATAAACACTTTTAACTTCAATAATAGAAATCAAGAAGAGGGCGAAACATTCGACAGCTTCTATTCTGAAATAAGGAAACTGGTAAAAAACTGTAATTATAAAGAACTAGAAAACAGAATGTTAAGAGACAGAATAGTCATGGGCATAAGAGACAGAAAGCTTCAGCGGAAACTGCTGGAAAACAAGGACCTAACTCTGGATCATGCCATCGATCAATGCCGAGCAACTGAACTCTCACAAGAACATGCCAACCTGATTCATAAACAAGAAGATCTACTCAAGATTGATGCTCTGCACACCCAAAATAATCAAGCTAAGTATAACAAAATAACATTAAATCAAAAAGGAATAAAAAATTATAACAAAAACTTTTATAATTGTAGAAAATGTAACAGGGAACATGGCCCCAGGCAGTGCCCGGCCTTCGGTAAAACTTGTACATTATGTAATAAATTAAACCATTTTGCTGTTGGATGTAGGACTAAAAAGGTAGATTCAGTTGAAAATACTAATGAATTAGATGATAATTTTGTCCATACTTTATGACTAACCAAAGTTTGCCATGCAATAAAAGGAAAAAGTTTGTATAATATGAAAGAGTGGATCATCACATTAAAAACAGAAAATAAAAAAGTGTCTTATAAATGTGACACGGGGGCCCAGGTTAATGTGTTATCATTAAAAGATCTTAAACTAATTGTCGATGATGAGACTCCTAAGTGGTCTGAGACAAACAGTTTATTGGAAGCATTTGGGGGTAATAAAATCAAACCTTTGGGTAAGGTAATGTTAACAATATATTTAAATGACTTAATTACTAAAGTTCCTACAGAGTTCTTAATAATAAAAGAAAAAACACAACCTATATTGGGCCTTAACTCATTAATAGAATTAAAATTTTTGAACACAAATAATACTAATAACATGTTCTCATCTGTCAATAATAACAACAATATTGACACCATTAATATACAAAATAATAAAAACCAAATTATTAATCAATATTCGGAACTATTTCAGGGCATAGGACAATTTGAAACACCACTGGAGCTGCACACTCAACCCAATACACAGATTGTGGTAAAACCACCACGACGAGTACCACATACGTTGACGGATCGCCTAAAGGACAAACTAAAAAGTCTAGTTGAAAGTCAGATTATTGAGAAAGTCGAACATCCAAAGTCATTTGTAAGTAATCTTGTAGTCATTGAAAAAAGCGATGGTAACTTAAGAATTTGTTTAGACCCACAAGAATTGAATAAAGTTTTAATAAGAGAATATCACTTGATACCAAAATTAGAAGAAATGATTAACAAATTAAGTAATAAGTCAATATTTTCTGTACTAGATTTTTCAGATGGATTTTATAATATTAAATTGACAGAGAAGTCTACAGACTTATGTACATTCAGTACTCCATTTGGGTGCTACAAATTTTTAAGACTACCATTTGGCTTATCTGTTGCTTCAGAAATATTTCAAAAATATAGTGAAAACACCTTTGGAGACATACCAGGTGTACTTATTTACTGTGATGATTTGATGATCTGTGCTGAAAATGAGATTGAGCATGATAGAATACTAAAGTGTGTATTAGAACGAGCTAAAGAAAAAAATATAAGGTTTAATAAAAATAAATTTCAGTATAAATTGCCTGAAGTAAAGTACTTTGGACATATTTTTTCAAAGAATGGAATGCAAATTGATCCTAATAGAATTAAAGCCATTTTGAATATAAAAAGTCCAAAAAATGTAAAAGAATTGCAAATATTTTTAGGAATGACTAACTACTTAAGAAACTTTGTAAACAGATTAGCAGATTTAACATCTCCATTAAATTCTCTCCTAAAAAAAGGTGTTTGCTGGTTGTGGACAGAATTGCATGAAAAAGCATTTAATAATATAAAAAAATGTATAAGTACAGCACCAATTTTACAAAATTTTAACTCTCTTTTACCAATCACCATACAGTGTGATGCAAGTAAAGATGGATTAGGATGTTGCTTAATGCAAAATGGAAAACCCATCTGCTATGCCTCTAGAAGTCTCACTAATGCAGAGAAAAATTTCTCTCAAATTGAAAAAGAACTGCTCAGTGTAGTGTGGGCTACAAAGAAATTTCATTATTTTATTTATGGAAAAAAATGCACTGTATTTAATGATCACAAACCACTAGAAAGCATTTTAAAAAGAGGGATTCATGCAATTCCGTCAGTACGACTGCAAAGATTAAAACTAAAATTATTAAAATATGACATAGAGTTTAAATATCTTCGGGGTCGATTAATGCATATAGCAGACTTATTATCACGGTCTTACTTAGATGAATGTGATGATGATCAAACATACATGCATGAAGTAATACACTGTATAGGCTTAGCAAATTATTTACAATGTACTAATGAACAAAAACAACAACTAATATGGGAAACATCAAATGACACAGAGCTTTCTCAGTTAAAGCTCTTTACACAGGATGGTTGGCCAGATAGTAATATACCTGATAATATGAACCATTATTTTAAGTTAAGAGACAAAATTACACTGGACCAACAACTTATGTTTATGAATGAAAGATTAATAATACCTCACTCTTTAAGAGTAACATTTCTAAATAAATTACATGAAGGACACTTGGGAGTAACAAAAATGAAACAAGTAGCTAGATCATTATATTATTGGCCTCATATAGACTCTCAAATAGAAACATTTGTTAAAAAATGCTTTACTTGTCAAACTTATCAAAATAACAATGCCAAGGAACCACTGTTAACCCATGACATCCCACAGTTACCTTTTTCAAAACTTGGAATTGATATTATGGACTTTATGAGGAAAAGTTACCTTGTCATTTATGATTATACAACTAAATGGCTAGACATTAAGTTAATAAATAGTAAGTCAGCACATAGCATTATAAATGTACTAATAGATATATTTTCTTGTTTTGGCATACCATCAGAGATAGTGGCTGATCATGTTCCATTTGACTCACTACAATGTAGACAATTTGCAAATGAATGGGGTTTTAAATTTACTTACTCCAGCCCAAGATACCCACAGTCTAATGGTATGGCAGAACGTGGTGTGCAAATAGCGAAAAAGATGTTAAAAAAATGTTATGAGGATAAGACTGATTTCAGAGTAGCATTACTGCAATATAGGTCATCACCTGTCTCTGGTACACAATTTACACCCTCACAGTTATTAATGTGTAGAAATTTAAAAACCAAGTTACCATCTAGTTATACATACTTACTACCAAAGTTAAATTATAATGTACAGACTGAAATGAATAAGACTAAATATAGAAATTTAATTAATTACAATAGAAATGTAAGACAAAAGGATTGCTTTGTTATTAATCAAAAAGTGTGGTTCAAAAAGGACCCTAATAAGGAGTGGATACAAGGCATAATTATAAGTATTAATGGATACAGATCTTATACAATCAAAGACAATAATGGATGCACGTATATTAGGACTTCATATCATGTTCGACCTCAATAATCTGTCATTTTAATATGAGTGTGCAGTCCAGTGTATGTGTAATTATAAACTGCCTAAGAAATTGAAATCTGGGATAATGAACATAAATTCATCAGTATTGACATTGAGTAAATTAAATACTTAAAATATAAATTAAATTAGACTAAATTATCTAAAAAACAAAGTTTGTAAGTAATATAAGTTTTGTCATTAAGTAGAAAAAATCATATTAAGTGGCTAAATGTAAATTGAGTAAGTGTGGAAGTTTTAAAATTCATGTAAGTTTTGTAAATGTAAAAGTACACATAAGTTTTAAATTTCATGTAAGTTTTGTAAATGTAAAAGTATATATATATGTATATTCACATATACATATATATAACTTTTTTTTTTATTTTTTCCTCTTTTTGTTTTTTTTTAATTTTCTTTTAAAAGGGGTATGATGTAATAACCACACGCAATTATCAGATATCTAAAACGGAATAACAAAACGTTATGAAAAATAAATTAAAAAATATAAGATAACCTAGAATTATATTGAGGCGGCACAAGTTAAGACCGAGACACGAGATTTGTAAAACTAAATAGAAATAAACCCCAAGTGTTTCCGAAGACGTATTTTTATTTAATTACCAAGAACATTACACATGTAAGTTATTATTCTAATACCTACATTTACAGCGATCGCAAAATTTTCTCAACCAAATCAAATGTAGATATAAAGGTATAAGAAAAACTACAACAAAGACATTTCGCGGCCGGAGAATGTTGTTAACAACGCAAGTTTTTGCTACACTTACTTATTTAATTGAAAAAAAAACAACAACCAATAAAGAAATGGCTGCGCAATTCATTGAATAGATTTTTTATCGTTTTTCCAATTACCCCCGCTTAGATTACACCAGCAGCAAAAAAGGCAATGAATAGGTGTAAACAAGACAAACATAGCATGAGATATTATATACGCTGACAGTTTGTTTTTACTCACACTAACTATAGTTAAAATAATTATGATCTCATGGTGTATTCTTATTACATACACTATGTGTTTTTGTACTCGTAGAATATTTAATCGAGCTACGATTACCATTAATGTAAATAGTTATATGTTGGATATCGTTGGCAGATCGTAGTATAGGGTAACTTGGCTCGTTGAATGGCTTCGGCAGACCCCGGATCACACCCACGGAAGGGCATCGGGGTCGGGGAGGTCGAGTGGGTAGTACCGGTATTTTAGGTGAGTCCCACAAACCCTTCCAGCGGTAGATACAGCCCGTAAACGGATTCATTCTCATCAAAAAAAAGGATAGGGTCACTTCGCGACGTGGCCAGTCTTATCATGTAGGCCAAGATCCAGACGTGCCAAACCTACGTGATTTTAGCAAAGAAAGAAAGAATGCGTTTATTGGCTTACATATAAAAAGCTGAAATTTTGAGGATTATTAGGGTTCTGTCTTGATAAGAGGTATGCGAATCCACTAGCTTTAAAGTGGGGCACTTTCTCAGGTAGCCCGAAGTAAAGGAGCAAAAAAACGTGCTAAACAACGTCATAGTAGCCAAAGATAGTTTTCACATATATTTTGAAGGATAATAAATAAAAAAAATCCCTAAAAATTGCTAAGCAAACAATTCGTGTGCAAATAACATTGTTTAAACAGTCAGCAAAAAAAAATTAGTTCAAAAAAGTTAACCATGCTTGTAACCAGGAAATTTACTCGATCTCAGACAGCATCGCACTTTTTGCACACGCCTAGATAATAATTGATCTATTTTTTTTTATCGGCGATCCCGATCAGATAGTTAAACAGAGTACCAAAACATAATATCGAGCAAGCTATATTTCGGTTCTTATCAACAATATGTAATGTAAATATTATAGTTTAAAAATGTTATCGCTATCGATAAGGGAGTGGCCTAATACAAACACCTATTTCTTTTTAAATTTTTTTGTGGAGAATATATTATGTTTAGTTCCAAAGCAAAATAAGTGTAGAATTCCACTGGAGGTATCATAAAGCAATAGATAATAAACCTTATGTTTATGAATTGACTCGAGACACAACGTTTGGAGCGCGGCTTCGACTGCATTTAATTCGCTTAATTGCTAGATGGGTAAGTTATTGGGCAATTCAAATTAACATACTTCAACCAATCGACTTCTCACAACATTCCGCATTGAAAAGCCAGGAGTTCGAATAGTTCTTTATCGTGAACAAATATCGAATTCGAAATTAGTCGGAATAAAATGGCAGATGTCGATTGATTCGTACGAGTATTCTCACAAACTCTCTGTTACAGGCCGAGCGTTACGTGAAGGCATTCTTAACATAACCCTGTTACGTTATATCCATTGAGAAACACAGGGTCAAGCAAAAAATTCCCTACTCTTAGACAGAACGTGTACAAGTAAAAGCAAATCGCTTGACGCGGGTTCTAGAACATGCACCATGGTGGCGCTTTGTTTGCGGATTGTTTGCAAGAATGCTGAGGGTGGAATTTGATTGTGCAAATCTGGCACACGCGAAATGCATCCGATAAAAAACGACAAAATTGCAAATTTGCGCCGATGCTCAAATGTTTGAGCATTAATAATAAGACATTATCAAATACATAATGATATTCATGAGTATCGGTTTTTCTTTTGGGAACAAAAAAGTTAGGCAACACCAACGTGGGATGTCTATGACAATTTACACAAATGCGAAGTGTCGTTATTGTGTCAACCCTACATTATTGTTTTCAGTTTTTGATCTTCGCCTAGCTATTCCGACTTATGTTGAATAGTCCAGAATTATTGCATTTTAATTGGTTCTTTGTGCAAACAAACACTGGCTGGGCCAGTGGGACTGTGACTGTTCCGTGCATGGGACAATGACTCATGCACCCACTCGTCATGTGACCGGTACCAGGTCACTGTGCCGCTACATCCACAGATTTTTTGTTACTTTCTATTAGCGAAAGGACTGTTTGAATCTCAGACCGTTACAAAGGACTTGTGTTTTTCTTTGAGTTTGTACTGTGACTTTTGTGTTAGTTGACCGGTAAATGTAGAATAAAGGTAATAGAGCACAGTGTATTCATTTGTAGGTATATTTTGTTTAATATAACTCACTTTATAATGGTTTCATTGATGGTAAACTCTTATAATTGTTTTTCCTTATTACCTGTCTGAATTTTTATGACTTATTTTTCCTAAACAACATACCTCCATTAATTAGAAAAGAGTTTCATAAGCGCTATTCGTTTGTTTACAACTTGCTTGGATTACACACGTGCAAGTCTAAGGCTGCGCTTCCACCAGGTCTGCGATATAGCTAACCGGGCGTGCGATGAAAAACAGACCAATCAGATTGTGCCACTTTTGAAGTCATTCAAAGCGAAGCTACCTTGTTGGTGGATTTTACCTCGCACATCGAGGCCTCGCATAGGTCTGGTGGAACAAGAGCCTTATGGCATCCAGCATTAAAGGGATTATGTATGGTTAGTATAAAGTAAGTAATATAAATATTAGAGTTGTTGGTGTTGAGATGAGATTACTATGATCCGAGCATAAAAGATTAGGATTTTTTTTATAACGCAGGACGTCGTCATCGCGTCACCTCTACGCATAAATTAACAGAATTGATCGCATATTTTTGTGAGGGTAAGAATAATAAGAAAACATTTTCTCACGGCGATATAATTTTATATTACTTACCTATGTAAAAAGTTACCATATCTATATAAATAATAAAACTGTGGAGGTCGAATGTCTGTGCATAGAAAAAGAATGTTTAAGACCAAGTCAAGGAGGGGATGTAAAAATAGGGAAAATATCAAAAACATGTTTTTTTTTCCAATTTTTTGTTTCTCTGTCTATTTGTCTGTTTGTACGGGCTAATCTCCGAACTGGCTGACCAATTTCAATGATATTTGGCTTGGCGATACCATATATCCCTGGTCAACATCTTAGATACTTTTTGTTCCGGAAAATTAAAGGGTTCCTGTGGGATAGTTAAAAACCATAGTGACCGCGGACTAAGTCCCTGGCAATAGCTAGTTATTTAATAAAAAAGTAAGTAATATGCGATACGTTACTGACCCAAAGAGCGATTCTGACACAAGTTAATTTTTTTAATACATTTTTGTTTTTATATTTTAAAAAGATTCGATAAAAACTTTTTTGAATCTTAACATCAAAGTCTAGCGTGAAAAATTGCACCAATTACACCGAGAAATAATTTTCATTCTATTTATAGTTTTCTACGATTATTTTTTATTTAAAACTTTAGTGATTGGTTCCGTCTACAGATAATTGCATTAAAATTCCGTGGTGCACGTGACGAATTACACACAAAACATGATTCTATTTATAATACAAAAACATAAATCAAATATATTTCTATAATTTTATTGTCCTTAATAATTCATGAGATATTGCTGTTAGCGATAAGGCCGCCTGTGTTGCATTGAATTATATTAAATATTTTTGTTTTATCAATCTATCTACAAAAACAAAATAGGTAGGTAGGTACAATTTATTTAAATAATGTCCAATCACTAGTCCAAACAGTTTTTATATGCTCCTCTGTAAGTCGTAGTGACACAGAGACACAGTTTAGTATGCATGACACCAATGATGGTGTTGTTCCCGGTACACCATGCGCCGCCCACGTGTGCGCCATGACATGCGCATGCGCAGGCCCACGAAGTACGAGTATTTGTATACGCTCTTCGAAACACGTTAAGTATTCACACACTAAGCTCTTCTAATGTTTCCTGTCGGGAGTCGAACATTCGTTTGATTTTATTTATGTACATTAATATGATTACGTAAATGCTTTCGGTTGAAAAATTTTGATATTAATGTTAAGCGAAATTTGCAAACGACTCTATTTACGCTGCGTATGGCATAAAAAAACTTTTAAAGTGTTCTACTCTTAAGTGCGTCATGTTTGCCATTAATAAATTAAATGGAAATGAAATAGAAGAGATTTTTTGTAACTTGTAAAGTCAGCCTATTACTGAGATAAGTTTTATCGAAATTACCTTCGAAAACTTAGTAAGTACTACGACATTATCAAAATGTAATTTTCATTTCAAAGGAACGAAAATACGGAAAACTGTACAAAACATTTAAGTATTCGTAACGTACAGAAAAGTCACAAAATTAAAATTATTATAAAAATGCATATTTCTTATTAATTCATTTTTTTAAATTTAATTTATGAATTTAAGTTGCCAACGAAAATCGTAAAATATTCAATAAAGCGGCGGGCGGCGTGCTTGTACCTACGAATACGTAATAATATATAGGCCGCACGCACTGATTCGGTGATGAATACATGTCTTTACAGCAAACTGCCCAAAGCCGCTTTAACCGTATTCTGGCATTATCAGTAATTAACACCAATATGACAAAGTAGTCAAAACATCTACGATAACTTGTGAAATCAATGGCCTGCGCCTTATCACGCGGGCTCACTCTTGCCACATGATTTTTATTTTATTTTTTTATACCACCTAAGGTGCAATCAAGCATACGGCCTGCCTGATGGGAAGCGGCTACAGCAGCCTATGGACGCTTGCAACACGAGGAGTATCACTCGCGCGGTGCCGACTGTTCAAAACATTTATTAAAACAAATTAAAATTATATAATATTGTACTATGAAAAACCTTTAATTGTTGAAAAAACCGCCTTCTTGATTTCACCCAATTATGCTTTCGAAAAGCGAGTGTGCAAGTAACCATAAAAAATACCCAAATCGATTCAAGCGTGCCTATAAAATTTGAAGACTCCCCTCAAATTTTCCTGGAACCCATAGTCAGATCCTAACTTGATGAATATGGGACCACCCGTGAAGTATTCAAACAAAAAAATAATTTCTCGAAAAGGTTCAGGCGTCTTGGAGTAATCAGGGAATATTACATAAAAAAAAGATTCCGACGAATTGAGCACCGCTATAGCTATTACTTGTCAAAGTTCCTCAAAAAATTTTTTTTTTTACATAAAACTACGATTACTACGCCCATGCATAAAGTTTTGTCAGGAAAACGTTTATCAGGTGATAGTCTGACGAGTTATCTACAGTATCAAAACTAGATAATCTTAAATCTATTTTTATCCGCGGTTTATCCATAAAAAACTGTTTTTTTAAAGCATCTTCCTCTAACTTTGAAAAAAATCGCTCTTTTTATGTCAAAGGCTGGCACGATGAATCTTAAATGTGATCGTGTTTACGAATATATTATTTTTATTACTATTAATAGCTTCCAAGGTTAAACTGACCATTATTTTTTAAAATCTAACCTTGAAGGAGAATCCAGTTATAGAAATAAATTCCCGGCAGTGACGTTGCTCAAAGAAAGTAGTAGACACTGCGGAAGTATTTTTACCCCCTTTAAAAATGTTACTCTTATTTCAATCCCCGATAACTCTAAGACGCCTTTCGGAAAATTCTTTTTTTTGTTTGAAAGAGTATATTTCACAGGTTAAGATCTGATGATGGAATCTAGGAGAAATCGAGGAAACTTCAAATTTTATAGGTACACTTGAACACATTTGGGTATTCAACCGCCTCTCTGGTCTAGAATACCACCAAACCATCTCTTCCCTTTGGTGTCGTAAAAGGCGACTACTGGACTTAGAGCTGCACAAACATCCAATAGCTTATAGTGACCATGGGCTCACTGTCACGCTGAGTGCAATCACTGCTTGGTGAATCGCAGACTATGACAATGGACTTGCTTTTGTGGTTCTTTTGCCTAGTCTCTGACTAACCCTTAGGGGATAATAGTCGTGATTATATGTATTTATGTATGTCTCTGTTCTAGTGGTTGACGGCACCGGATGTTGATCGGGAGGTCCGAGTTCGATTCCCACGGGGGCAGGGATTTTTCTGTTTTTGGTTGGTGGTAGGGCTCTAAGCCCACCTGGCTAGCTACCACCGTCTTACCTAAGTCTGTCGCCATAATAACAATGTTATAAAGCATTGTTGAGTTCCGGTTATCAGAGGTAACATAGCCAGTTCCTCAGTTATTGAGAAATACAGGTGAAGCTCGTTGCCATCTTCGGCCTTATCGTCACTTACCATCAGGTGAGATGAGGGCCAAGAGCTAGCCTGTCATAGGTAAAATAAAAATTATAGTGACTCGTGCATTCACTTTTCGAAAGCATAATTGGGTTAATTGGGTGGGTGGATTTTTTTTTATCAACTAAATGTTTTTGTATAAAAAAATTCTTATTTAAGGTTTTTTTTTTATTTTTTGTCCTTCACGTACTGCGTGAATCTATAATGGAATGGAGGCCTGTGTCGAGCAGTACACTAATATAGCCTTATGTTGGTGTAGGCATTATAGGTCATATCTATATGGACAATTATTTAATAGGCTAGTTGACTCTCAACAAAAGTAATGAAAATAATGTGTCATTCACATAGTGTTTAGGAAAAGGGTCCGAAATATACCAAGTTCGATAAATATAAATCAGGGATTGCTGTAGAAATTTAATTTTAATATTTTTTATTTTTACTTTTTTGTTCATCTGCCAAAAACACTATCCACCATGTTCGTGAAATTTGTTGAGTAACGCGCCATGTAAACAATTACTACGCATGGTCAAAATCCGTCAAACGTCAGTCGCAACCAATCAAGCGTAACTGTCGGCTATGTCACCCATGCGTATTGTATTGTTTACAATAATACACCATCAGAACTGAAGGCGTTTGTGACATTTAAGCGAAAACGCAATTTATAATTTAAAATGTATTGTGTTATAGGCTTCAGATAAAAATTGTATTATTTTTTATGGTGATGGCTATTTTTTTTATTTATTTATTAAGAAACCAACTGCGTTACAAATAATGCTACATGATAGTTCTTATATCTAGATAGTAAGGCTAATTACAGGTTTCCATGGATTAACAATAATATGACAGAATGTGATCTCAAAAAATCCAATAAACAAATAAAATAATAGATATCTAGAAATTGTATACCCACTAGATTACTACCACTAGGCTACCAGTAATTAATCATTTGGGGTCCAATAAAAAAAGGATCAACTGGCCTATTTTGATTTGGTTTTATTGATTCAATGTCCCTGACACAACTGAAAAAGCTCTGGGCCCCGATCGCGCTAAAAACAATACCACAACCAAATCACAGTCGAAACCGTTACGGCCCATCCACACTCCATACTCTCGTACTCGCGTTCCCTCGCGTCGCCTCGTGGAATGTGGACGTACCGTAACATTTTCGACTGTGATTTGGTTGTTAGTAAATACCTTCTTATTAAGCGCGATTGGGCCCCACATTGGGCCCCATTTTAAGCAACTAATGCTGTTTGTGTTACAGACACTGCATGATGGATAAATATATTTAATAGATAAATACATATAAATATCCTCAATATATATAAATATATATAAACATCCAACACTGGAGAACGAATGCCTGAAAACCCAGAACCTCTCGAGATGGCGACGCCTTGAGACCGGCAGACACACCACTCGACCACGGAGGTCGTCAATAATTAATTAATTAAATACTGCTAAAAATACATAAAATTCATATATTTTTTTGCAAAGTCCGCAAGAGATAGTAAGAGATAATTTATTTTACCGGCATTATTGTATTATTTTTTGCAGTAATGTCCAATTTAGTATATGGTACATCCCTGCTGGCCGCGGGTCAGTGGCTGCGGCCTGTAGTGGCCCGTGCAATCTCTATCAAATGTCAAGTACGCAGTGGCCGGTACCATCCGGACTTTATCTCGCGAACCGGCTCCACCCGTAACCTATCACACCACACATCATCCAGTAATTGGAATTTTTTATCGAAAATGTTTTAATTATCGCAGAGGAAGTATAATTATGTCTTTGTAACATTTGTGTCAAGTATTCAATATGTAACCATGTTTACCATTTCTAAACTACCCCGCGCAACTACTAAAATATTTCTTACACCGTCACTCCTCGTGCTAATGGTCGCCGATTCAATCCCTACGAAAGATACAGTCAACTCCAAAAATATGTAACCACTTTTCACAGTAAATAACACCAATTAGAAGGAAATAAAGTTTGTCACCTCTAAAATGTGTATACATATTTTTGTACTCTACTCTACCACTAGATTTGAATAGCATGTAAGGTTATGAATATCGCTGGCCTTATACAGTACCTGGTGTATGGCAAAGGTTCTTATGGAACAATCAAAAGTAAACACAGGAAGCATCATAACCGTAGTACCAGTGCTCCTTCATGATACCTTTCTGTTACGCCGCGGAGTTATCAAAATAGTTTAGTAACTGATTTAGCTTTTGTAGTGCATCATTTCAAAAAGATATATATCGCAAATCCTTTTACGGTATTCTTTCTATTTTTTATGTATTTATATCTGACTATCATATAAACATTACGCTTTGTTCACTTATAGGAACACAAGTTCATCTAACTCCCGATAGTCAGACCCTTGGTCAGACCCGACGCGTCGCGTAGCTTTAACGGCACACTTGTCTATTGTGTTATTGCACACATCACATAGGTTATAAGCGGTCTCCCGATAAGAGACCTGAACGGGCCCACAGAATGATAGCGCCTCAATTAGACAACCTTCGACCTAAATTACATCCATCCGGGAATAAAAATAACACTGTGTGATACACCGAGCAATTACTTGCTACTTACTTCATTCAAGTGGTCTGGGTCTACATCATTACAGACAAGTAGTATTTTAGACCCTCGCTTCTGACTATCCATAGTCTCCAAATACAAATAAAATTTTATTGCTAATGTCTTCTTTTAAGTAAAAGGAGACATTAGCCAATTATTAAGAGTGTATGTAAAGATACCGCATAATGATTTTCCTTTCATGTCCAAACTTTTTAAACATAATATTATTAAACGCTAAAAGCACTACATATTATCTGCGGCCCTAATGAAGAAAAATAATGTAAGAAAAACTATGACCGAAAATGTACTTACGTACAAATCAATTTTTCATCCAACCCGTTCTAAGAGTGTTGGTTGTTTCTCACTTAAGCGTATATAATATAATAAGATGTTTGATCGCTATGTATGAGCGAACTTTCAAAAAGATGATATGAATATTTAATTATTTCATTTAGTATAAATTATTAGTATGTATCATAACATGTGTGTAACTGCGTTTAGGATTCTTCCACACTCGAATCCCTGAACAATCCGTAAATATTTACATTCATTCCTTACAATAGTCACAATCAAAGTTTTTTTATATATGACGCATTCACTAAGAAATTAGGAAGACCAAGGCTCCAGACCGAATCGTGCCAAAATAACTTTTTTCGCGTGTTGATTCCAGCGACTGACGTTACAATATAAGCTTCGGTTCATTGATCACCTGCCATCGGGCTAAATATAACCTACACAAGTGTCTAGTTTCGTAGGTTGGCATATACGTGTACACATTATTAACCACGTAGTGTGGTGTCAGTCGCTCTATTTCTTATATGGGAAAGAGATAGATTTTAACGTAGTGGTTGTTCATCGGCCGTTACTAGATTTTGCTTTATGCGATTTTTTCTTATAAAAACCTTTTAAATTAAGAGTTTTTTTAATAATTTCACTTTGCTCATATTATTTAATTATTTTTTTCCCTTTTTCCTAATCCCATTGTATGTAAAAATATCGAGCTCGTAGTTTTGTATGTTCAAAGCTGTTTAATAATTATTATTTGAAACTTTGAATCATCGTATGTTCGTTACAAACATAGACAAAGACTTTGTAATTGACTTCAAATGTTAAACTCACATTTATAATAAAATTAATAATTAATAACATTGTTATTTCATACAAACGTAAACAATCGATGAGTGTTCCTACAAAATATAGCTATAATTAGCCAAGTTAGGGCAAAACAATTCGTTATCAGTGTCGCGGCCGCAATTAGCCAGAGTTGTATGTCGGCAGGCTTCTCCGCTGATAAGCTTTAGCCCGCACCGGTTTTATATAGTACTAGCGACCCGCCCCGGCTTTGCATAGATTTAATTAAAGAACGTTTTATTTAAAAAAAAAGGGAACAAAGGCAGTCACTCCGGGATAGTGTAGCTTCCTAAAAGTGACAGAATTTTTCAAATCGGTTCAGTTGATCCAGAACTACACCACCTCAAAATATAAACATAATATATCTTTACTTTATACATAAAGACAAACATTTACAAAGACATTTTTGAATGTAAATCTGCTCATAGCTTTTCTCACTGATTCAACGTTTACAATTTTTTTTAAATCAGTAAGGACTTCCTAAATTGGCTATGCAAATACGTATATTTTATGTATTTTATCTCTGCGTCTGGTTGACCGACTTGATACATGAATGTCGTATTTCTTTTATTACAAAAAAATATTTTTTAATTTAAGTATTTTTTGTACGACAATTATCAAAATTATGTATAATTATTATGTAAGATACATTATATACCGAGGTGTATAATGTATATTACATATAAAAGGAAACGTGTAAAAGTTTTACAGCCGTAAGCTAGTCCGCACGTCCGAGCGCGTGCGTAATATATGATACATTAAAACAGAACGCAGGCGCAGATGGAAAATTCGATCTCGATTGCACAATTATTCTTATAAAATGGAATAATTGTGCAATATCAACTTTTCATAGGTTAAAACTATTTTTTTTGATCATAAATAAATTTTGGAATGCTCGTTAATATATATTTATCTCATTAATTAAATAAAAATTACCATTACCTATTAATTAAGTTTGTATTCATATTATGTATAAGGTCCTTACCTATGAAATTGGTGTTTTGTATGGAGATTTTGGGGATGTCTGCATTTTACATACTAACATTTTATCAGTTTTCTTCACAACGACAAATCCAGAGATAATAATAAATTTGGCATGTGTCATTAGACAAACTTTAGCAATATGTGTGTGAACACGCTTGATAAAAATTATTCATCGTTTTTATGTTAATGCAAATCAAATGATGTATTCAGGAGGCAGGTAAAAATAATTGTCTTTGCGTCTAATTTTAACACAATTAAACCTTCAAAAAATTATCAAATTAAATAATACGAGCTCAAATATATGGTCTATTTTTAGAAGAGGCAATTATTTTATAAGAATGTTCTGAAACTTAAGTTACGGACAAATTGCTAAGGCAGAATAAAAACACCAATTTCATAGGTAAGGACCCAATATATTGAGAAGTTTGGATGAGAGCAGCCTAGGACCGAGACCGGCGGCGTCCTCTAGGAGAGACCTATGACTGGCAGTGATCAAGGAGTTGATGAAAATTATTCATATATATATTTCATGCCAATAAAATTAGACTTTTCAAAAATTTGTCATTACTTTTCGCATTTAACATTCCACTTTGACGAAATGCGGGAATGACTTTCGCGTTTCGATATTGACCACGTCGCTTATCATTATAATTTATCGACATGCTTTGTATTTTAATTTCTTGGTATTAACATTGTTTGTGGTTAGAGGACCTAGGCGTAAAGACAGGTTTTATAATGATGTAGAAAAAATAAAACCGCGCGTCCGAACCGGCTGCGCCGGCGCCGGCGCCGCGTGCGCGGTCTGGTATGGGGAGAAGGAGGAGTCCATATTGGATTACACTACACATAGTCAACAAACCTTGACATTTTGTAATCTTATGTATACTACAAATACTTATATCTATTGTTATTATTCTATACTGCTCTGCTCATACCGAGAAACATATAAACAAAATATCCTTATTTCAAATATATTTCTGAAATAGTTGCGCACGTTAACTTTTAACGTTCTGTTTACTCTGAGCTTTTAACCCACTAGCACTTCTACGTGTAACTATTATTATTGGCATTGTCATCTTTCCATGTTTGTATATCATTAGTGAAATGTTGTTCATTAATATGTATCTATATTATCATTATTCAGCCAGTGATGCGTCCCACAGCTGAGCACCAGCCGAGCATATGGACAAACACTTTACGAATAATGTTTATTCTTGTGATGATTACATTATTTACAGTTAAAAAGCTCTGCGCTCCACTTTTTATCCTTTTTCGATAAGAAAGGATATAAACCGTTTAGTGGTCTCCTTTTGAGCGGTGAGCTGCTAATTGTTTTTAATAATACTTACCCTTGAATACAGAAACGCTACTAAAATTTTGAGCACTGCTTATGTAGTTAAGTGGACAATACCTATCAGAATTTGTATGGAAAAACGTCAATTTTGACAATACTTCAATGTTAAGTAGGACTCAAACTTTGAGTAGCGTTTATGTATTCGGGAGTTAGTGTCTTGCAGGAAATTTAAAACTAGAAGTTAGTAATTTTTGGACAATTCATATATGGCTGAAAGGTCAAAAAATGACAAAATCGAGTTTTAAGTCTCGATTTAAATTTCCTACAAGTGGCCCTTAATTTGCACAACCATTATATTTGCATTAGCTTCATTCGTAAACTTGTTTACAGTTAATATTCTTTATAGCTTATGCAAACTTTATACTTAAAGATAATAAAATGCGGTATTATACCGCGCAGGCGCCGTGCACTGGGTAAAAACGCATATCAATGATTGGAAAACCCGTAACACGATAAGAGCAGGTTATGTGAGAGTCTTGTGTGTATTACAAGGAAAAGGTGGCCCTAACGGCCGGCACACACCGGCGAGAGAGCAATGTCTTACTATTTTGAACACCTTTCGCGGTAAAATGGTCAAACCATGTTAGAGCTGTATAAACTTCATTGTCATTTAAATAATCAGGTGTTTTAATTGCTCGCCCTGACCTTGTAACTCTTTCACTATTCGAAGTACTAGGTTCAACTTCTTCCTCGTTTATTTCATTTTCTTCATTAAGTATGTATTTATGACCTTCATTCTCACTATTATTTATTTCTTCATCATTTCTATATTTACAATTATTCTCATCAAAAATCACATCAGTGGATACTACAATTTTATTATTAACTGGGCCCATAACCTTTGTTAGAGTGATACTGCACCAAATCTTAGGTAATTATTTATTAATTAATAAGTGAAAGTAAAATACATTTTTCCCTTTGCTACGTAACCATGACAGATATCAAAACCGACAAAGCAATATTCTTTTTTCTATACACCATAGACGTTTATTACAACTTAACAGAACTATTTTGATTCCAACAAACCATTATTTACATTGCAAATCGTAGCAATGTAATTATATTAGCATATCTCTCAATTCCACTCTAATGTTGAGCTCTGAGAGTAGTACGTCACTGAATGGTAATTTATAATGGTCATTTAAATATATCAAAATACTTAACGCTCTTTCACACGGAGTATAATTATTATAGTCTGCTTGTAGATAGAACGGACAGTGAAAATATTACCTACCCTTAACATGGAAGAGCTTGTATATTTTAACCAAAATGGTGAAACGGATATAATATAATGTTTGCGTCTGCTTCATGGCGGTGGTATATATATATATATCTACTATTTTAAAATGTTTTTAAATTTGATATGTATTCTATGTTTTACTTTTGTTCCCAACGATTCACGCACTTTCAGCAATCGTGGTGAGGGACTGTAAACTGTTCACGAATTTATAATTTAAAACTGCAACACAAAACCGAATGCAACATAATAATTCAGGCGAATTGTGTGTGTTAACCTGCCTACCCCTTCAGGGTTAAGGGTAATGATACGAATGATACGGGTGAGCTATTTTATTGTTTTAATTACGTTGTTGTGTTGTGGCACTCCCAACTCAAAATAACATACATCGTGTGAAATGTGGTTGTTTTTTTTTTTAATTCCTACAGACTCAAGCAACGTTGTTATGGCCTGAATAGCGACTGTCACCTCGAACGGTGCGCTCTCAAAACACGCTCCGCTCGAATCATACTGACCCTAAAAAGGTGGTTTAAGTTGTATCCTCATTTAAGATGATCGCCACACAGTTGTTTGTATAAAGTTAAGCGCGAATCTCGCCTACTCACAAACTCAAAACATTCAGTTCAAAGATATTTATTCTCTTAAAGAGAACGTCACTTAGGTGATGAGAACTTATAACTACTTAAAAAATAACATGTATACATTAGGTGGTTTATTAACTTAAAAGGTTTACGTTTATTTACAAGTTTAAGGCACTATTAGATAGGCAGTGTTATTTTTAGCAGTCAATTCTTAACCACATTATTTTGTACAGGAAACACTAATGGTAAGTTTAAATATTTATTATTACCATTTTCGAATATTATGTTAAATGCAAACTTTGTGATTAATTTCGGTATTAAATGACTCACCACCGTATGGTAGATGCGTGTCTATCAGTAGCATCGATGGCAGGTCGTGCTCCGGTCCACGCGGCATGTAGCTACCAATTGACTATCCATCTAATTATTTATGTAAATTATACTTACACGTGCTCTTAAGAATATTATTTGATTAAAATCTGTCTCACTTGACTCAGTGGGTTACAATCATAACAATACAATTTCGAGATTACAAAAATATTGGATGGTAAAAAAATGGAGGCGTAGCAATCATGAACACGTTAATGATATTTATTTTCTGATAAATATCAAAAAAATTTTTGTTTTAAGACAAAAATTTTACCAGTCTACGTCTTCTGGGCAAATGCTCTTACCACAGCGCCTACGAAATCTAAAACTCGTGAAATTTCATCGAGACGTATTTGCAGATTAAACATAAATAATACTCTAATTAAATCTGTCAGTATGGGTTCATCACAGTTTTTGAAGTTTACTGTTATTATGGCAATGTCTGATAGTAAAAACAAAGTATTGTGAACGGATAGTGTAGCCTATAGGTAAACGAGTTTGATAAACATTTTTTACATTCATGTGCAAAAAACCATTAAATAGAAATGATTAAACATTTTTGAATTAACAGTAAAAAAATTAATCGGTAAGATTAAGAGTTATTTCTCACCTCCAAGGGATAGCCATATATTCAACAGAAATATTTTTAAAAAAGGCCAAAATTTGTATACGGTTATTTAAAGTAAATAAGAAATTTTCTAGAGGTGGTGTAAGGTGTAAGAATGTGAACTGACCTGTAGGGAGTGTGTGCGGCCAGGAACACGTAGTTGGTGCCGTAGAGGCCGGTGAGCAGCACCGGCAGCGCCAGCAGCAGCGC
The DNA here is from genome assembly GCA_910589355.1 of Parapoynx stratiotata. Classification (NCBI taxonomy): domain Eukaryota; kingdom Metazoa; phylum Arthropoda; class Insecta; order Lepidoptera; family Crambidae; genus Parapoynx; species Parapoynx stratiotata. Next base: position 215,497 of record OU342468.1, on the reverse strand, counting down.
CAGCCGCGCCTGCCAGCGGCCCCAGCCCGCGCACCACCACTCGCGCTCCGCCGACATCACTACCCTGCTTCTCTACCCGACGAGTGCCCGAACACTCGAATAACAACCAATTATATCCAAACAAAACACGCTAAACTACCCCTGTTTTAGTCTCTGTAAATTAACTCCTGATTCCAACAAATATCAAACACGCAAATCTACCCCCGTTTACTTCAATCTAAACAGAGCGTCTAAATCCCTACAACGCGCGCGCTATAAACGAGTAACTAAGTTGTAAGCAGGGTAGACGCGACCTCTCCGGAGCAGGGCTCGCGCGCTTCTGAACGCCGACTCAGGAACTTCGAGCTAAAAGGAGATAGGCACCTTTAAGTCCGCGGCGAGTGAAAATCAACTTACAGCGTTGTAAGTAGGGCTTACTTTGAGTTGCTAGAGTGGCGGGAGACAGCGGGACGCTGTCGCGGAAGCGGGCGGCCACGTGCGCGCACGCACGGAAATAAACAGGACCGCTGACTGGTCCAGATACTGCGGCTGACAAACCCAGCGAAATTGGTAGCAAGCGGCCGCAGGCGCCGCACAGCCGCCGCGGCCTAACCATTTTTAATATCAGAATCTTAAAACTATATATGATTTGATTATTTATTTGGTACATACGTACATAAAAAAAATATTTATATTCAATTTAATTTAATTATATTATTATCAATAATATAAATATAACGAGAATCTTAATTTTCTTAAAATACTTCAAAATAAACTCAATCTGTTGCTCTTATTAAGAAATATATTAATAAAAGATTTATTTTATTCATAAAACATTTTCTACATTAACAAAGAATAAATACTTAAACAATAATTCTTACCTGTAATAAAAGAAACGACATTTAAAGTTTATTTTATAATTTAAAGTTATTTTAGATTAACAAAATAATTTAATTACACTGTTTGTTATTCATGTTGTCATTGCAACCGTAAATCGTATATGCAATGAAGTATTGAGTGTATCTATTTCAACCTAAACTGTTTTGACACGGTACTAATAATAATAAATAGGTAATAAAAGTTCTTCTTTACGTAAATTGTCAACATCACCATAATTAATATATTCACTTAATTCATTCATTACATTCGAAGGCAAATAGAAAAATAACTAGTTTTCTTCTCAAAAATTCTTATATCCACTGTATATTTTGTCCACCGTATAACTATTTTACATTTTTCATAGTTTTGCTCTCGGTCCCTAAAACATTTTTATGTTAACGTCAACTTGGATGATCATTAAATTAAACATACTTGAAGATAACTTTACCTTCCGCATAAATATTGGCTATTATCATAATTTTATTTCTGAACAAAGGCCAAGATAAGTTCAAAATGTACTTTGAATATACATTGTGTAGTGAATTATATGTGTTAACTTTCACTGTGGATGTTAAAGTCCAATGGAAATGATATATGAAAAACCGGTTAATCAGTTATTTCGGGCTCGGGAGTATCTTAAAAGATATAATGAAGTGTAGCGCGTAAATAAACCGTAGTAAGTGTGGCACCCACGCGCCGGCGCACCATGCGCGCGACGCGTGCGTCAGCCCGTATCATAAACATTAACCATTTTATTTTAAAATAAGCTATCACAAAAATTATTATCAATCCATGTCTCATATAAAGTCTGTAGTTGCAATATTGCTTTTTTTTTGGTTTTGGACTAAGTTTGTCTTATCAAGAGTATTAGTTTGTTTTCTCCGTGGATGACGTCAGATGCGATTTTTTTATGCGTGGCGTATATCATCGACTTCCAATATGCTGTATATATTTATGTTTTTAAAACAATAATATGTTAAGATAAAAAAAATACTAAAATTTTTAAGATTGTCGTTGACCACAATGAACAAAAACATTAATCTTAATAAAAAAATTAAAACAAATTACGAAGTGGGTAATGTTGCAATCAAAACTAAACGTTAATGATATTATGACACTATATCTTGCTACAATGTAATTTTGCGAACTATGAAATAAGTACTGAGCTGGTTAATAAAGCCAGTAAAATTTATCAAAATTTGCGTAGCCTATAAAATGTTTTTGTAAATAAATTTCACTATATTTGAAAAAAATATTATTTAATTAGTTAACAACCTAAGTAAGTTATAAAGTCAAAATCTAATCATTTATTGTGTTCGTAGCATTGCGTGGCTTGCGTTGTTCAAGTTAAGATGACTAGTTTACCATCACATTTATTGACAAATATTCTTTCGAAGTTATTAATATTATGTATTGAAAAAAACAAAAATTAACACATAACATTAATCAACAACTAGTAAGAAATGGCCGGACATAATATTTAAATTTCGGTAATTTTTATGGAATTATGACAAAGAACAGCAAAAATTTGGGGCCTTTACCACTTCTTTTAAGTTGCGAATCTTGGAATGAAACACTGCACTATAATATTTGTTTACACATTTAGCACCAACCATTTATTAGACACGAAAACCGATGTTGATACATCTGTAGCCTAGCTAGGTACCAACCCAACCATTGTTGGCACAATATATTCTGAAGATTTGTTCCGAAATAGTACACAGGTCAATACAGAGGACAATTATATGTAAACCCTATAAATCTTTTAAAGTCTCAATCAGCTGCCATTATTTCTGTAAAATTTTGTAGTTACTACAGGAGATACAGAAGATTTTAAAGAAGAACTAATTTAATATAAAACTGCTTAAATGTTTTAGTACTTTGTATTTTATAGTTTTCTCTCAGTATTCCAATATAACTCAAGTCAAAAATTCTAAATCCACAAAACACAGAAAAAGTTCAGAGTTTAGCACCCAGAATAAATAATCGTAAAGCAATAGCCGCCCTAGTTGGCACCGTGTTGGCACTGCGCTGGCGTCACTCATCACGAATACGCTAATGGGCGCTCGCGACTAACGCCAAATTCAAATCAATGCTTATTTGAGCTATTCACAGAGACCTGACAATTTTAGAAAACTTAACACCTTATCGGCAAATATTTACAACTTTGACATACTTATACTTTGAATGAATAATATAATTATTATTTTTATATTTGCTGAAGCGGTTGGCAACCATTTAAAAAGGTCTCCCTCTGTTTTATATAAATATCTCTTACCCTTCACTTTACCCGGTATGAAACATTCGTCAATTGTATAAAGTTCGATCAAACAAAATTTGGGTGTTGTCACCTCGACTTTCCTTCCTGCAGGCAATATGTAATGTTCTCTGTAAACGAAGCAAAAAAATAATATGTTTCAAATAACGGTAGAGGTATTAAAGGTTATTTATATCATAAAGTAAACTTTTTGTAGTTGCGTTCAGAAGCTCAATTCCTATGGGAAACGTGAAACGCGACCCTTTGCATATCACAAATCACTTTTCCCATTGAAATTGCGCAACAACAAAAAGTTAAGTGTTTTACAATGATAACGTACTCTAGGGAAGCTGTATGTTAAAGTGACATTGCACGTTGCATTTTCTTTATTTAAAATACATTAGGATAAAATAAACTCAACTGCAAAAAAAACGGGCACCTAAGCAATGAACCATTTCAAATGTTAATATTGCTTTGTTTGATAATTATAGGTAGTTTTATCCTCACAATGTGGTAAATTATTAAGAAAATAATAATTTTCATCAGTATTTCATAAAATTTTGATACAATTTATGGGAAATAATGCTAAACCTCACTAGTAGTGTATCTTCACTAGTACTATGTTCACTAGTGCATATGCTCATGAAGTAAAAATAAAAAAGTTGTTTTGTTTGTTTTTCTTTAATAAAGTAAAAGCAGATAAATGTTTAGTATCGAGTGTGACCCCCTCTAGCTAAAATCACAGCTTGAATTCGTCTGGGCATGCTAGCGAGTATATCCCAGATACTTGCTTGCGGACTACGTTCCCACTCCGCAGTAATCACATTCTTCAGCTCTCTGATGGTCTGCGGAGCCGGTTGTACTGATCCCACACGCCGTTTCAGAACGTCCCAGACATGCTCTATGGGACTTCGAGCTGGCCAATCCAAACGACGAATGCCGACCTCTTGCACATACGCTTTAACATCGCGAGATCGGTGGGCGCGAGCATTGTCGTCCATAAAAATCGAGTCTTCACCTAGAGCAACCAATGCGGGTTGTGCATGAGGAATCTTCCGTTATGTATCGATACCCAGTCAGTGAGCCGTTTTCAATGAAGACTAACTCTGTACGATCCATTGAATTTATTCCTGCCCAAAACATAACAGAGCCCCCACCATAAGGTGTGATTTCTTCGAAACATGCCTCTGCAAAGCGTTCTCCTTGTCTTCTTAGCACTCGCCGACGTCGATCTTCACCGAACAGAGATATACTGGCTTCGTCAGAGAACAAAACCCTATTCCAATCTTCTTGAGTCCATGATTCACAATTTCTAGCGAACCTAAGCCTGTGAATTCGGTGCTCACGAAGTAAATTGGGGCAGCGGGCCGGGCGGTGACTGCGTATATTGGCAGCGAGAAGCCTCCTCCTGACCGTCCATAGACTAATATGCACATTTCTTAATTCTTGGAGGTTGTTCTTAAGATCCACATTCGAAGATTTTCAATTTCTCAATGCGCGACTCACAAGAAAACGATCATGAAACCAGTCTCCTCATATCGCTGCCAGGTCCTTTGGACCGTCGAGCGACTAAAATTTAGCCTCCTAGCCACGAAGCATTGGCTGCAACCCTCTTCAAGCAGCGCGATTATTTTGGTAGCTTTTACCACTTTATCTACCATTCTGGATACAGCCAAACAGCAATAAATAAAGCTTTGACGGTCAAGGATATGAAATTAATCGATGAAAATTTAATAAAAGTTATGAAAGTCGATGTTAACTTCTGGAAATTCGCGCCAAAATTGTAAGATAAAAAGGGGTTTTCTGTAAAAATGAGCATCAAATGAAAATTTGAATTTAGAACGTACTTTTTTAAATACCACGGCATTTTTATAACCGGCCAGTAACGTGTACAAACGATTGAAACCTTTTTTGTATTGTATCTTTTTAAAGAAAATAAAAACCGCCCGTTTTTTTGCAAATGAGTGTATATTGTTGGAAAATAATTTAAATAAATATTTTTTTTAATAACTTCGACCTCTTTGAGCAGTGTGCTCATTTCTCTCATCTTAAAGCCATACTCGTGAAAATTTAAAAAAAAAGAGACGGGAGTTTTTGACGGCATTCAACTATGGCGGACGCTCAGGCGGACGTGATTTTTATTCCAGTGATTGTAATATTGTTCGGAGTGGATCTTGTTACGTGAAATCAGTGTAGTTTTGTGTAATAAGTGTCAATAATGATGAGCAATATGGAGGATCATTGAAGTACCTAATCGTCAAGTGGTGTGAAAAACGATGAGATTTTTATCGTGGTAATCCACCTCATCGAAGTAACACCACAGTGTCTGCCATCGATCGTTTGACGCCAAACTCTCCCAATATGCATTGAAATGTATTACACTTGCATTTCAATGCAAATACTGAAGACATTATAATACCGAAGATTTGGCTGTATGGGCTCTGTTGTTCCCTTTGCCTACCCTATATGGGAGAATTTTACAAAAAAAAAAAGAGACGATATGCGCGGCTAGGCGCGGCCTACGAGAGTTATTGTATACTCTTTGCCTACGAGATGAGAGAAAGATCGTGAATATAATAGTGAATATATCAATTTTTAAAATGATCACTAAACATTTTACCTACTACTAGCAGCTTAAAAAAACTGCTTCACGAAGGTAAGAATTCAAAAATTTCCTTGGGCCTTATCCCATACTCCTCACGTGCTTCTCCATGAAGGAAGACCTGTACCCAGTAGTGGGAGGTACATGACATGGCCGCCGCTATTTATTACACACATTCGCAATCCTTTTTTAAATCGAACTTCTGTTGTGAAAAACCTTTCTCATCTCCTCTACTTTCCCCTCTGTCTGCAACACATCTGCCTACCCCTTCGGGAAAAAGGCGTGATGATATGTATGTTACTTAGCGTTTAAGATGTATTAAAAATAGTTGATATCCCAATGAAGTGTGTGATGTCATTAGATTTAAAATAATCTTATCTATTTAGTAACAAGTGTAACACTGACAGCCGCCAGTGAGCCGCGAGATTGCCGAGATGGCTGGCGTTCGCGGCAAGTTTGCCGAGCGTACGCTGGACGCCGAGCATGCTCGGGGCAACGGCGAGCATGCTCCGAGCCCCGCCGAGCACAAACCCGATGGCGCCGGGCCGGCCAACAGCGAGGGCGAGGCGCTGGAGGCGGCATTAAACCAGCTGGGCCCATTCGGGCTGTACCAGCTGTACACCATCGCGCTGCTGTGCGTGCCCAACATGCTCGCCGCCATGTACTCGCTCAACTACGTGTTCGTTGCTGACGTCGTGCCGTTCCGGTAATATTTGTTATCTAATATTTAGTCTAAAGTACCTACAGTAGGGCTCAAAGCGTAGGGACATAAATCTCCAAATCTTCGAAAATGCAAAACTTATTGCAATGTAATGTTAAAGATGTATACAGCTAATCGTCCTCAGTAGCTATTCCTAATTAATTTGTGAGTTTCTATTCAGTGTGCCCAGTTTAACTCAATAACAATGCAATGTTGCGTGGCTACTTGAGGTAGTGCAACTATTATTATAAAGGAAATCGTGACGTTTATTTGGAATTGGAATAAACTAGTTACTTCTACTTGGTTCCAGTACTCAACATTAGTTACATTGATCATTTAATAATTTGTCAATTTATTTAACATCAACTGTCAATCCAGATGGTATGGGCGATGCGCAAATCGGACTTAATATAGATAGATAAACAATCATCACAAACTAAATAACTTTTTATGGTATAATTTTAAATAACAACATAATTATTGAAATGCTCATACCGTCGCAATAATTATTACCTATTACGCATGCAAATAGCAGCTGCTGTGCACCGTTATAGTGGTGATGTCCTAAATGCATTCGTAATGGCGCCCGGTCACAGAAGTCATGTGACGATCTACGTTATTATGTTTATATTTAATCATTGCAGCCAATTATCCAGTTTTAAGGACACTCTGTTTTTTTATGGGATACGGGGCAAACAAGCAGGCGGGTCACCCATCTGACGGTGAGCAACTACCGCCGCCCACTGACACTCGTAACACCAAACGAGTCAAAATTGCGTTGCCGGCCTTTTAAGTAGGAATATACTCTTTTCTTGAAAGTTTTCTCAACGTACTGGTCCGGAAATACCGCAGACAACAATACATTCCACAGACGATGGGAGTGAAAGTCATGTCGCGTTAAACAATATCGCATCATGTTATTTAGGACCCAATTTTGACGTGAAATACATAAATGCATGCAAGCACCACGCCTGCGGGGCGGCGCCAAGCGCCAGACTATAAAATATTCCTAATAAACTTAACATAGACTAGAGAACCAATTTTAAACTTTAGTTCAATCAAGAATCGAACCTGGAACCTTTTGAAAGGATATTACTTTATGCCGGCCGGCATAAAAATTACTTGGCCTTGGAGGCCGACCGTTATATACTTAAGTATACGCGATATCAACAATTACATCAAAAATTCGTGTAGAAGTTTTGCCACTACTTTGTCCAAACTCCAAACCTTCCTGAGGAACTCCGTGTGAGTAAATCCTTTAAATCAATGAAACAGAGTATGTCCTCCAAAATTCTTCATTTTTTTTTGGTTCGATTGATTCATCTTGGCTAGACGAAATACTCTAAATCAATAGATAGACAGATAAAAAAAATCTCTGTCGGTCCGATTTTAGATAAAATATCTGTCTTTGATATTACGTAGATTTAGTCGAAATAAGCTGGAAACAAATTCATTTGGCGTTGTGATAACCATGAATTTAATTAGGAACGGAAGGTAAGAAGTAAATAATAAACACTTTATAACTTTTCGGGTTTTTCCCCTGGATTGATTTTATCGAAATGTTCTACGTAAAAGACATCGACGCGCGACTTACTTTCGGAGAATTTTTCAAAATTTTCAAGTATCAACTTGCAAAATGTATAACAACTCGTACCAATAAACACAGTACAATGAAAATTTTTTCTCTTAACACTACATTTACATAAATTATCTGATTATCTGTAATTACAAATAATTCGCAGACCATGATAACATGCCATTATTATTATTTGTATTGCTGTAATTACGCCTTCTTTATTAAAATTACCTTGTTTTATCAGAATGACTATGGCTTTATTGAAACAAAAGCATTTTTTTATTCCGGACTCCTGCGTATACTACGCGGAAGAAACCCTGTAGCTCGATAACTGCACCTCTTTTCACAACTGTGTCGTAGAAGTCGCAATTTTGTGCGATGAATTTCAAGATTTGTATTGGGTCCTTACCTATGAAATTGGTGTTTTTATTCTGTCTTAGCAATTTGTCCGTAACTATTAAGTTTCAGAACATTCTTATAAAATAATTACCTCTTCTAAAAATAGACCATATTATTGAGCTCGTATTATTTAATTATATAATTTTTTGTAAGTTTAATTGTGTTAAAATTAGACACAAAGACAATTATTTTTAACTGCCTCCCGAATACATCATTTGATTTGCATTAACATAAAAACGATGAATCATTTTTATCAAGCGTGTTCACACACATATTGCTAAAGCTTGTCTAATGATACGTGCCAAATATTATTATCTCTGGATTTGTTTACTGCTATAATCTTTTGAGCATAAGACGAGCTCGGTGACAAGCGATATTTATTATAAGTATACGTGTCATGTAATTTGAAAGAGACAAAGGTATACTCGAAATACATATATCTATGAAGATAAAACATGCATTTTGGCAAGTACTCCGGAGAGCTGCGCTTACCACCTATCAATAATCTCCATTGCGGTCAAGTTGAATAAAGACATACCATTTTATCTTCAAGATCTTGTCACTCATTTAAAAAAAAGTCCAATACTTACTTTCCTAGTAAATTATGCGTTTTAAATTAATAAGAAATGCATCCATTTTACTGTTTTATGTAATTTGTAAACGCAAGATGCTTTCATGATGTGTTGATAACTAAGCCTAAATGAAATAAATAAAGGGCTAATAATGAATGGTTAAATTACTTGTGTTCAAGCTGTACAAGTGAACACAAAAGTGAATCATCTAAGTGATTACACCAATTGAGAAAGAAAATTCCGATTGTAGATAACATTTGTTTATCTCACGTAATACGCTTGACTTAACGGAGGAAGAGGCCATGTGAGATATAACATATTATCTGACATACCCACTTTAACATTTTCCGAATAAATAAAGGCTTACCCCGTATTACATAGGGGCTTACATACATAATAATATGTATATTATTATAATCACGACTATTATCCGCTATGGGTTAGTCAGAGAATAAGCAAAAGCACCGTAAAAGCAGCAAGGAAAGCTGTCTGTATCCTATACCGTTCCTGTAAACGCTAGTCAACTCAAAGCAAATTTTAGATAATCTTTATATACGTTATCGTTTTATCCAATGGAGGTCAATAATTTATTTTATAACACATTTACTCGTAAAGGGTCTCCTATTTCACCAATTTCAATATCATAATCTATCACATTACGTACTTGTGCGATAATGTAAAGTAAAACGCACAGTTTATGATGTTCCGTCTAAAAACTAACGATACTATTTTAAATCTTAGCAAAGAGGTTTTTATGTCAGAAAGATAGTCAACATTTTCATAATAAAATTACCTTTGGGAGATGAAAAATAATAATTAAACATTTAATTCTTTAATTTTTATAACTGCTTTAACGAGTGATTAAATCCTCGCAAATGTGTTATAAAACGTCGTATGACATACGTGCGGTTTGATAATTACAGCCTCTGCCTTCTTATAGCCTTCACCTACAGCTCGGGCTAGCAATATCGCCTCGGCTGTAATTTTCAACTTACCGCACTTACAGCATAATGTACTATTACTACTACACAAAATTCGAAAACGCAGCGGTGTACTTGTGCAACGCGAAACCAACGATCCATGGGTCTCTTTATTATCCATCATCGTCGCGTCTCGATGTGAGGCGCCCAATTAATTAGTAGAATTAGTAGCCCAATAAGTAGTAGATATATTATAGCAATCGCTTTGGTCCGCAGCTGCATAGTCCCCGAGTGCGAGGAGGGCTCGCCGCAGTGGGAGGACCCGCTGGCGGTGGCGCTGCTGCCGGCCGACCGCTGCCGCCGCTACCGCCCGCTGCCCGGCAACGGCTCCTGCCTGCGCGACCACTTCCACCCCACAGAGACCATCGCCTGCGACCAGTTCCTCTACGAGAACTATGACACCACCTTCGCTGAGGTTACTGTTGATATTCCTCAAAAAAACAAATTGTGCAAGCCAGAGCCGTGGGAGTCCGTCAAAAATATTTTTATTTTGTAGGTCAAATCTACCTCAAACTGAAAAGCATTGTGTAAAGTTCAGAATAGAGGAAGCGAAATATGAGTTCGACGAATTGTATGTAAATAATACCTATACGTATATTCCCGAGTAAGCACAGTAACAAACCAAAGCTTGTGCCGCAAACAACGTGTATTGTATTGTTGTAGCAAATATAACAATAATGACTGTTGTTGGCAGTTCGACCTGGCGTGTCGCGAGTGGATGCGCACGCTGGTGGGCACCGTCCGCAACCTGGCGCTGCCGCTGGCGCTCATCATCACGGGCTACACCTCCGACAAGTGAGTCGCCGACCCTGTACGGCTATAGGGTACACCGCTGAAGATCAACGTCCTGACCCGTGGAAATAACGGAATTGATTTGATAACAACATTTTATTTGTTATATTATATTTCAAATGCATTCAGAGTATTACATTCAATATTACAGAATCAAACTAGCGTTGATCTCTACTTGATCACATTTAATAAGGGACGGCGCTATGTGGCATTAATAGCAACATCCTTTTCTAACCGTACACCAGCAGAGTTAAACGGTCTAGTTTGGTCCTGTAATTCCGGCGTCATGAGTATTCCCCGCGTCAGGTTCGGGCGGCGCACGGCGTTCTGCATATTCTCCGCGTGCGCGGGCGCGCTGGGCATCGTCAAGGGCTTCTCCGTCAACTACCAGATGTACGTCGCCATGGAGTTCTTCGAGGCCATGCTCGGCTACGGGTTCAACAGCGCCGCCTATGTCATGAGTGAGTGGCTCCTATTGAGATTTTTTTGTGTCTCATTGGGAAAGTTGAAAGATTAATAGCGATAAAATATAACTCGCAATTACTTAAAGGCAGAATGAACAGACGCGTGGAAAAGCTCGCTCCGTCATTGACCTCTACACCTGTCTTTATGATCCCAGGGCGAGGTTATCAAATTTTATCGAATGTCAAAATAATTTGATAAATAATAAGAAAAGAAAAAAGTTTTTATTCGTAGGTGGTTATTTATGTCTCATCGGAGGCGAAGTTCACGATAGAGCAATTTAAATTTGAAAATGGAACGTGCAGTGGTGGAGCTGGCGCAGCCGCAGATGCGCGCGTGGTTCGCGAGCGTGTCGGGCGCGGCGTACGGGCTGGGCGGCGCGCTGTTCGCGCTGCTGGCGCGCGCGCTGCCCGCGTGGCGCCGCCTGCTGTGGGCCGCGCACGCGCCGGCGCTGCTGCTGCCGCTGTACGCGCTGGCGCTGCACGAGAGCGCGCGCTGGCTGCACGCCGCCGGCCGCGCCGCCGCGCTGCAGCGGAACATACGCACCGCCGCGCGCGTCAACAAGGTGTCGCACTTACATACATTACATGCTGCCCGCGTGGCGCCGCCTGCTGTGGGCCGCGCACGCGCCGGCGCTGCTGCTGCCGCTGTACGCGCTGGCGCTGCACGAGAGCGCGCGCTGGCTGCACGCCGCCGGCCGCGCCGCCGCGCTGCAGCGGAACATACGCACCGCCGCAAGCGTCAACAAGGTGTCGCACTTACATACATTACATGCTGCCCGCGTGGCGCCGCCTGCTGTGGGCCGCGCACGCGCCGGCGCTGCTGCTGCCGCTGTACGCGCTGGCGCTGCACGAGAGCGCGCGCTGGCTGCACGCCGCCGGCCGCGCCGCCGCGCTGCAGCGGAACATACGCACCGCCGCAAGCGTCAACAAGGTGTCGCACTTACATACATTACATGCTGCCCGCGTGGCGCCGCCTGCTGTGGGCCGCGCACGCGCCGGCGCTGCTGCTGCCGCTGTACGCGCTGGCGCTGCACGAGAGCGCGCGCTGGCTGCACGCCGCCGGCCGCGCCGCCGCGCTGCAGCGGAACATACGCACCGCCGCAAGCGTCAACAAGGTGTCGCACTTACATACATTACATGCTGCCCGCGTGGCGCCGCCTGCTGTGGGCCGCGCACGCGCCGGCGCTGCTGCTGCCGCTGTACGCGCTGGCGCTGCACGAGAGCGCGCGCTGGCTGCACGCCGCCGGCCGCGCCGCCGCGCTGCAGCGGAACATACGCACCGCCGCAAGCGTCAACAAGGTGTCGCACTTACATACATTACATGCTGCCCGCGTGGCGCCGCCTGCTGTGGGCCGCGCACGCGCCGGCGCTGCTGCTGCCGCTGTACGCGCTGGCGCTGCACGAGAGCGCGCGCTGGCTGCACGCCGCCGGCCGCGCCGCCGCGCTGCAGCGGAACATACGCACCGCCGCAAGCGTCAACAAGGTGTCGCACTTACATACATTACATGCTGCCCGCGTGGCGCCGCCTGCTGTGGGCCGCGCACGCGCCGGCGCTGCTGCTGCCGCTGTACGCGCTGGCGCTGCACGAGAGCGCGCGCTGGCTGCACGCCGCCGGCCGCGCCGCCGCGCTGCAGCGGAACATACGCACCGCCGCAAGCGTCAACAAGGTGTCGCACTTACATACATTACATGCTGCCCGCGTGGCGCCGCCTGCTGTGGGCCGCGCACGCGCCGGCGCTGCTGCTGCCGCTGTACGCGCTGGCGCTGCACGAGAGCGCGCGCTGGCTGCACGCCGCCGGCCGCGCCGCCGCGCTGCAGCGGAACATACGCACCGCCGCAAGCGTCAACAAGGTGTCGCACTTACATACATTACATGCTGCCCGCGTGGCGCCGCCTGCTGTGGGCCGCGCACGCGCCGGCGCTGCTGCTGCCGCTGTACGCGCTGGCGCTGCACGAGAGCGCGCGCTGGCTGCACGCCGCCGGCCGCGCCGCCGCGCTGCAGCGGAACATACGCACCGCCGCAAGCGTCAACAAGGTGTCGCACTTACATACATTACATGCTGCCCGCGTGGCGCCGCCTGCTGTGGGCCGCGCACGCGCCGGCGCTGCTGCTGCCGCTGTACGCGCTGGCGCTGCACGAGAGCGCGCGCTGGCTGCACGCCGCCGGCCGCGCCGCCGCGCTGCAGCGGAACATACGCACCGCCGCAAGCGTCTACAAGGTGTCGCACTTACATACGTTACGCTCTTTTGGTAGGCTTTGGTAACACACGCACTTTATCCTCTTCAGGGGATAATAATTAGGTAGATATCCAGGGCATGCGACTCCCTGCTGGCCCATGACCGTATTTCCTCCAACCTACAATATGAACTCTTGTTTTTTACACCCTCGTGGAAATACAAAACACACAAAACGAGCTGTCGTTGCCATCTTCAGCTTGAGTTATTTTAATGCGTTGCTTTTTGATAAATTCTATGGAGAAACTTTTTTCCTAAAAATAGATTTTAACTGAGTATCAAAGAGATTGACGTGCAAAACAATAGCCGTACATTTAATTCTCAGGTAGTGATCGACGAAGCGCTGATGGAGGCACTAAAATGTGACGACGCGAAGGATATCAGCCAGGAGAAGCACAACCCGTGGGCGGCGGTGCTGCGGTCGCGCGCGCTGGCGGCGCGGCTGCTGGGCGGCGGCTGGTGCTGGGCGGCCGCGGCCTTCGTGTACTACGGCCTCACCATCAACTCGGTGTCGCTCTCCGGCGACAAGTACGCCAACTTCGCCCTCAACATGGTCATGGAGATCGTGGCCTCGCTCCTAATCATGATGGCGCTCGAACGCTTCGGGCGCAAGTGGAGCATCTTTACCGCGTTTCTGTTGTGCGGGTTTGCTTGCGTCACTCCCTTCTTTATAAGTGAGTTTGCATACCTACATATTGTTTAAATACATTTGCCTCATGTGTTCCGTTGTGTTCATTTTCATGCAAGTCTATAATCGATTGGTCCAATAAAAATTATTAAGCTGACAGGCTTAATTACGTGCTGTTAAACTACTACTCTTCTATATTAGCGAGTTTGACTATATTTCCCTGTACTTTAGTAACGGTATGGTGTGTGTTGTCGCAGCGAGCGCGGGCTGGCGGCTGGGGCTGTTCTTCTGCGGCAAGCTGTCGATCACGTTCGCGTTCAACGCGCTGTACGTGTTCACGGCGGAGCTGTTCCCGACGCGCGCGCGCAGCTCGGCGCTGGCCGCGTGCTCGCTCGTCGGCCGCCTCGGCTCCGTGCTCGCGCCACAGACGCCGCTGCTGGTACTGTATTACTATACATTTTTAGGACACTGGTTGAGGGAACTACAGCTTTCTTCAGTATTATTTGCGCTGGTTTTATCGTTATGCGTTTCGGCAACGGTGTTGAGTGCGCGCGCTCCGAGTTGCGAGGGGTTCGGTAGTTCCACTTCAAGGTGAGGTGCATCAGCATCGCAGTCCGGGCGATCAGCGCGCTGCCCGACGGCGCGTCTCGCGGCATGGCGACAGAGCCAGCCTTGCATCCCTGTCGGATAATATCACTTTTCATTGTTTCAATGTTTTATGGTGTTAACAATAGCCCTATTGGATTTTTATCCTATAGAGCAACTCGTAGCACGATTCACAGCTCGCTACGATACTTTAAATTGGTGGACGAAAATTAACAAAGGTGTATTATTTGTCGTGGAAAGCCGTCGGACGAGGGCAGCGCCGGACGGATCCGTAAATCTCTTAAATCTCTTCTTGAACATAGTTGGAAAAGGAAAATAAAAAAAAGCACCATCCGTTTCTAATATATGAAGCGCCGCTCCGCTTCATATAAATCGGTGCATCTGCATACAGATGTTTGTAAGCATATAATTCCACTTCCACCCTAAGTTTAATGTATTTTTCGTAATTTTTTTATTAGAGAATAAATTTTACAACGCATATTTATTTTATCATGTCTAAATTCAAATGTATTTAAAATGGTATACATTGAAATGTAGGTATTTACATGTTATATTTGTACTAGCTCCCCGCGACTTCGTCCGCGGTTTCTGGTTTTTTTACTATCCCACGGCAACCCTTTAATTTTCCGGAATAAAAAGTATCTTAGATGTTGACCAGGGATATTAGGTATCACCGTGCAAAATTTCATTGAAATCGATCCAGCCATTTCGGAGATTAGCCCGTACAAACAGACAGACTAACAACATTTGGTATTTCCCCTCTTTTACATCCCCCTGACTTGGTTTTAAGCATTTTTTTCTATTTAGTTAGTTAGGTACTGATGTTTAAATATTCTATCTATACCGAGATTTTTTGATTCACAAATTCAGGCCGTGGAGCGAGGAGCTTTAGAACTCTGTGTTCTAAAGCTCCTCCTTGCTTCGGAGGGCACGTTAAGCCGTTGGCCCCGGTATTGCAACCGTTTCGACGCCACACGACTGATAATAATGACGATCGTTCGTGTGCAGAGCATGTCGGTGCAGGCCGCGCTGTACGGCGCGTGCTCGGCGTCGGCGGCGCTGCTGGTGCTGCTCGCGCCCGAGACCACCCGCGCGCCGCTGCCGCGCTCCGCCCACGACGCCGAGCGCCTCGGCGCCGCCGCCCCCGCCCCCGCACCCGCACCCGCACCCGCACCCGCCGCGCACGCCCAGCCCAAGGTCATCTCCGCCTACGACGACAGCTGATGACGACACACTCGCTACTCTGCTATTTACTGCGGATTATGGATGCCTGTTAGAGTCGCCGACCGATACGATCACACCGTCTCCTACCAGGCTTGGGGTGATCGATACCGATTACCCTCTTCCAAAAAAACTCTAATAAGGGATCTAGGGTTTAACATTTTTTCATAGATAGGTAAGTATTATTCATACTACAAGCTGAACTTTGGAAGAGCCGCGCCGTGAACAGCTGTGGGACCTGTAGGTCACGCAGCATTACCACAGAACCGTTCGTATTTAGTCTCACTTCTATCACCATCACCTCCTGGCAACTACCCAGAAGCTATTCTCTGCATTTAATGTTTTTTACGCGGTCATCCTCATCATTTCAGGCTAAAGACACCGCCTGCAGCACAATTTATCTAATGTACTTAATTTTGTATATTTAAGGCAATTTACATATCAAATAAGGGCTTTTATGTCCTAGATATAATAAGGGAATCCACGTGGAAGGATCTCTCCAGTGCTGTGATATAAGTAATTATACTGTTATTTATGTGTAGTAGAGCTCAATTTGTATTAAATATTGTCTATAAATAATTATGAATCGTATCTTGTATTCTATTTTACCTATGAGATTAATTGTATTGTAATTTATAGTGCTCGGGTACGAATACATTAATAAAAACCCTTGATACATAATTAAAATTATGTTTTATTTACAACATAATACTAGATTTGTGAAAATTATTATAGTACAGTCACGAGCATATAAGTAATATTACTATTTTAGTGCTTTGACATGGCTAGTGTCTAGAGTCCCAACAGCAAATATTTTACTAAATCCTTATGATAAAATGACAAAATATTTGTTCCGTATTTATGTACCTGAGTCGTGACTGTACATATACAGCCTGTAATAAAATCAATTTTTAAGAGACGATGACTTATGACCACTTCTCTATAATAAGTGTCCAAACTTAGAGCGGCATTTGCAGGACACAAGTCTGCCTCGCACGATTGTATGGACTATAATTATATTATTAACGAACGTTTGCGAATGTCGTATACAAATGCGCGTGTAGCTGCCGCGCGCTGGCCGCTCTATGTTTTGCCACAGTTCACATTTTCAGTCTAAATTTTCTATTTCACACAAATACGTGACAATCCTGAAAAGGGTCATTGATCCAGTTCTTAAATGCCTTCCAGATTTTCATTATTGTTACAGCCTAAGTTAGTAGTACATACTTATAACTTATAAAATTTTAAAACACATCAATATATATTAATAGTTAACAACGTTTATTATGGGTGTTATTAAAATGGTTAGCAAAATATTCGAATTTTAGCAAATATTTCTGCATTAGTCAGCGAAAAAAATAGTTGGGCAGCAACTCTAAGGTTTTCTCTGCTGCCAAATTGTTTAA
The DNA here is from genome assembly GCA_910589355.1 of Parapoynx stratiotata. Classification (NCBI taxonomy): domain Eukaryota; kingdom Metazoa; phylum Arthropoda; class Insecta; order Lepidoptera; family Crambidae; genus Parapoynx; species Parapoynx stratiotata. Next base: position 198,201 of record OU342468.1, on the reverse strand, counting down.
TATTATGTTTTGATAACACAAATATTGTTTTTAAGGGTCATAAATTAATAACCTTAACCTAATATCTATCAGAGTACATTTCCGAGGAATTGATCCTTGAATCTTCATTGATCATTTACCTAGATTTTATACATTTTCGGTAACATATTATAGTATATTGCGGTCCAAATAATTATTTTGCAGCTCAATTAATAATTTTGCTGACAAAATATTTGTTTGCTACCCAAATTATTTTTCAGCAGACCTTCTTGTTGCTGACCATATAATTAAATGTCTCCCATTTAATTATAGTATTCGTCGGTGACGCATTATATAAACCCTTTAAACAACATGTTTTATTTTTAATCTAAAATATTGTTTTGGAGTTTGATATGCATTTATTTATTATCACACAATTTCCATTGATTCTATTAGCAATTTGGACCACCTTGTGCTATTATTTTATTAGCGTTTACCCACAACTCACACGAGATGGCGTCAGTTATATATAAAAGTCTTTTCAAACAAAGCAAGGTGACAGATACTTTTAAGTCTACCGCGCAATTTTTTCCGCATCAGCGCAGCCCGTTTTTTTTTAATTCTTACTATTCCGTGTTGTCCATAACTGGTAAACTGTTTTGTGAACTATGCCGGAGTAAAATCCGGCATGAATAGTTTCTTATGCTTGTGTGTGGTGGCGAAGATATGAGAGAACAAGAGGTGCACATGGTGAGTAGTACAAATTGTATTGGTGCCAATTGTGGGGAATACTTCTGATCTATAAATGTAATCACTCTAATAGACGAAGTTCTGTAGGCGATGTAGGCGTGGTAACTATTTACACTTCGTCACCAATCGCTAATAAATAAATAAGTATGAAGTTATTAATATCATAATAATTCAGATGAATCACAATAACAATATATTTTTTAAAACAAACATGACAGGTCTCTAATGCCGAAGGGGTAGGCCATGGGGTAAGTAGACCCACATATTTGGCCTGATACGTTATTAATAGAGTGATATAAAGTTACTTCGAATAAATTAATTACGTAATTTTAATAACCAGTAATACGGTATGATCTATTTACGTAAGTAAATTCTAAATGTATGATAAATTCATTAATACTTATTTTGTTTTAGTTTACCGGCTTAATTATTTTAGCCATCTTCGTGGCCAGCACTACGAATGAATGCGTTGCTATAAAAAACCTTTTGTTTAAGCTGCTTTTGCACCTTATATTTTTTCCATTGTAGCGAGACGGAAACATTTTTGCGATTCTTTTAATGGCTTTATTAAAATTATTGCAAATCCAGGGTATAATTTTCAATCATTAAGGTAAGAGAAAAAAGATAATGGGAATGAATATTGTTTCTTTTTTATAATTGCACAATGTGTTCAGCGCAATATTATCCTAACCGCCGTTTAATTTTGATTTCATAAGGAAGTAAATCGAACAATCATAAAGAGTACATTATTTACACACATGTATAATAACATTATTTTAATGGGGTGGGATTAGTATGGATGAAGTGACAATGGCAGCTCAGAGAATGAACAATGGTAAAGCTGTTGGTCCAGGTGATATACCAGTTGAAGTATGGAAGGTTCTGCGAGCACACGGATTGAGGTGGCTGACTTTATTATTCAATAAAATGTTGTGAGAGAAAGCGATACCTGAAGAATGGTGCAATAGCACACTTGTGCCAGTCTTCAAAAACAAGGGTGATGTACAGGACTGCAACAATTATAGGGGAATAAAGCTCATGTCACACAGTATGAAAATATGGGAGAGAGTGATTGACAGACGACTGAGAGAGGAGAGTGGGGTGAGCCAGAACCAATTTGGGTTTATGCCTGGACGAGGCACAACGGACGCCATATTCGCACTTCGGCAGGTATGTGAACAAATCCGACGTGCGAATCGAATCTTGCACATGGTATTCGTTGACCTCGAAAAGGCATACGATAGGGTACCCCGTGAGGTTCTATGGTGGGCTATGAAAGTGAAAGAAGTACCTTGGAAGTATGTAGAGCTTGTAAGAAAAATGTATGATAGAGCGAGCACGCAAGTTAGGTCCCAAGCCGGAGTAACCGACAAGTTCAATGTGGCTGTAGGTTTGCACCAGGGGTCGGCTTTAAGCCGTTACCTGTTTCTTCTTGTTATGGATGCCCTCACAGCAGACATACAAGAGAAGGCACCTTGGTGTATGCTGTTCGCCGACGACATTGTTCTTGTCGGAGAAAATGTATCCGAGGTCCAGAGCAGGCTAGGAAAATGGCAGAGTAGGCTAGAGTGTTGGTTTAAGGATCAGTAGGACGAAAACCGAGCACTTGTTCTGCCCTTTTGGGGAGGCATCCAATTTCTCAGACGTAACCTTAGGTGGTGTATCGCTACCTGTTTACTCCGATTTCTGGTACCTCGGATCATTAATTCAAAACGATGGCGATATTGACAAGGATGTAAGAAATAGAATAAATGCGGGATAGATGAAATGGCGACAGGTCTCACGAGCAACTTGTGACCCTAGATTACAAATATAAATCCGTCATTAGACCTGTCGTAATGTATGGATTTGAATGTTGGGCAACGAAGGCGATGGTTGAAAGAAAACTAAGCAGAGATGCGAATGTTGCGATGGATGTGTGGAGTCACAAGAATGGACAAGATCAGGAACGAGTATATTAGAGGAAGTTTGAAAGTAGCGCCAGTGACAGTAAACATGTGATGAGGAGGGATGAATGTCACATTACAAGAAGTATGCTGAGCATGGATGTGGAATTGTGGACGGGCCTAGAGTGAGAGGAAGACCAAAGAAACGATAGATTGAATGCGCGATGAATGATATGAGAGTAAAAGAAGTGGATGCTGAGTTGACGAGTGACAGAAGAGAATGACAGAAGAACACATGTTGTGCCGACCCCACCTAGAGTGGGAAAAGGGCAAGAAGAAGAAGTATAATAACATTTGTTGTAATTAATCTATTTACAAAATGTGTACACAGCGTATTATTTAAGAATATCTGGTCAAGTAGACTATGTACTTATGTAAAAAAATCATCTAAAAATAAGTCAGTCTCGTTGCCAGTTAAATATAATAGTATATCACATAATCGTCAGTAAGAATCTATTACAACTACAGAGCAGAGATTATATCTTTAAAACTAAGTTCTAACAATTTTACATCATTATTTTGTATGTCCCTGTACCATGATAAACTAATCTAAAATATCTACAAAATAACAAAAATATAAAATCTTAACGAGTAAATATAACTCAGGCACTTTTATCTTTACGTTTTTACAAATTATACATTTACAAAAGATGCATGTAAACAAATTGTATTATAAAACTAAATACATCTACAATCGATGTCCTACAAACATAAAATTCGTGGGCATAATAAATTATAAAATATAATTTTATTAAAACACGAATAATTTATTTTATTATGAAGTTTGACTCATATTCTATCTGAAAAAACAAATAAAAATATTTATGCAAATACTTAAATTTCAAATAAATAAAAAATACTGCTAATATTTAGACTAAATGCTAGTGTTTTGTGTAAAAAGAACAAAAAGTATAAACCGAATTATGATAGATGATAATTAACATAATTATGAAAATTAACTAGCTTCCGACACTGGCGAAAACTTTGCCTCTCTTGCTTTGGTGAGCACCAGCTATTAATATGAACAGAAAAATATCAGAGTGAATAAACATCGACCGCCGCGTACTTTACGAGTTAGAACACGGAAAACAAAGTCATTGACCCTACGCCATTCTGAGCGATATAACAGCTGGTTAATAAATATGTATTTAACTTTAAATGCGTAACAAACATAAGGGAACTGTAATTTTACCTAGTAGGATTACGTTTTAACACTAGTAATATAGTGCCATTAAAATGAAGGTATATTAGTAAATAGTACTCTTTAAATATGAGCATACAACAACCGGATTCGTATGTCGAGTGCACGTAGTAGTGCACGCAGTGGTTGACCTCCGTCGAATGTTCTGTGTTTTAACCGCGTGCATTCATTCTATTTAGGTACGTCATGACTTGAAATTCAGTTTATTTTTATCTACCACTCACTCAGTATATATTCTTTTATAATAATAGTAACATTTGGTTTCTCTGCATGTTCTTAGAAGTAATAATAAATATATTGCTACATTAAAATAACCCGAATAACTTATCCTCTGCTACATAACTGTTATTGATTCTCTAACCGTTGTCTGACATTTATTATTAGTCTTTACTACCTACCCATGCAAGTACTAGTAGGTAAAAAATATTTTGAGTTCTGCGCTATCCAGGAGTTTCTCCCGACCCACCTCAAGTAGGTAAGCACGAACTCAACACACGGTGCTCCTCTGCACATCATTTAATTTAATGTCTTTCAGGCTAGAAGTAGCAGTGTCGTGTCATGACTTGGAAGCTGTCAGGCAGCGCTCCGCGGAGTCTTTTTCATCGACGACGTGTAAAGCGTCCGCGTCGGCGGCGACAAGCGACCCGTTCTCGGCAACACCGGAGCCGACGAGCGGGCCCATCTCCGTGGCCTCGGTGTGCAGCGGCGGCGGCTGCAGGCGGCCGTACACGCAGCGCAGCGCCGCCAGCGCGGCCAGCGTGAGCGCCGCCGTGATGCCGAACGTGGCGTCGGGCCCGCGCCGCGCGTACACTGCGGCCACGAACACCGGGCCCAGCGCGCGCGACACGCACCCCGCGCCCGTCAGCACGCCCATCCACACGCCCTGCGATCACAACACCGACTCTCATTCGCAAAGCTTTCAACTTATATTTGGAGGCCATACATGCTCGATCACGCTTTTATACCCGAAGGCTAGGTAGAGGTGGCGCCCACGATGCGCCTAATATGTCGAACGTGTAAAGGTAGCATTCGGATCACGACAGTAGCGGCACAGCAACCGCCGTTTAAACTCAGCGGTACAGGCGGTGCGGTAGATCTGGCTATCTCTCGCGACGAGTAGGGCCGATCCCTTCCGACACGGCAACCGCTGCCTCACATGGTCGATTTCGTACAAAAATGTTATCAATGAAAACAACAAACCTGCGGCCTCGGCCCCAGCACCTTGGAGAATATGGTCTGTATGAGCGTGACCCCGAGCGAGTAGCCGACGGAGACAAAGGCGTAGGCGAGCAGGAACTGCGTGAGCGTGAGGCGGCGCGAGGTGGCGCACCAGGGCTGCGCGGCGACGGGGCAGCCGCCGCCCGCCTCCGCGGCGTCGGGGGGCGCGGGGGGCGGGGCGCCCGGGCCCCACGGCACGCACAGCAGCGACGCCAGCGCCGTCAGCAGGAACCCGCCCCACAGCAGCAGCGCGCTGCCGGCAACAACCACTCGTCAATGCTTCATGTCAACGGTGGAAACTGGCCGCAACAATGTACACGCGTGGACGAGCAACATTTTAATTTAGCCTTTTTGGAAAAAGGAAAAACATTTTCATCTTAATACTGTTCCTAGAACTTAAAAGTACTCAGCGAAATATAATTATCTAGCTATATACGGGACCACTGCTGCTGTTCCAAATAAATGAATATGAATATCGCAAGCTTATCTTTATTTCTTTACGGATGATTCGACAAAAGACACCACGTTAAGAAAGTTTAAAGTCCAGTAATAAAGTAATCTCGACAACGTCCTTCATAAGATTCGCATGAGTGAAAGCTTCCGCCAGCCCAGCAGTAAGCTTCTTCTTCTTAATCGCTTTAATGCTGGGTATTGTAACTCCATTTATTTATAGACTTCTTCCAAATGGTCCGGTCAGTTACCCGGCGAAAGGCAGTACTAATAGGTAAGCCCAGATGTTCAGTATCCTGATCAGACCATCTCTTTGGGCTTGAGCTTCTGGGTTCTTACCCTTAACTTTTCCCGTCACCATCAGTATCTCTAAATTATTGGGTTCCCTTCGGGCGATGTCCCTTCGGGCGATTACGCGGGAGAGACATAAAGAGGATTACCGTTGGGAGTTTTCTAATCCTAACTCTTTGACAATCGAGTCGTCAGTACGGTGGGCTGTCGAAGGAATCCTTAGACGCCTCCAGCACCACATTTCAAATGCGTCAATCCTTTGTCTATCAGTGGCTTTAATCGTCCAGGTCACCGCCCAAAAGAGAAATATGGAAAAAGCAAGTGTCCGGACGAGATGCATCTTGGTCCGGTTCAAGATGTTTCTATTTCTCCATATCTTCATTGAGTCATCGCTGATTTGGCCATGCCAATACATCTTCGTATCTCTGGTTCACAGGTGCCCTTATTCGTAATGACTGACTCAAAGTACTAGAAGTGTACGTTGTGGAAGCAGTAAGCTTATGATACTGAAAAATTCAGTAGAATCAAAACAAAAAAAAAAATTATTTCATAGGACAAACTTTTAAAATCGTCAACATTTTACATATCTTGCAATATAAATAATGATTAAAAAGTATAACGTTCATTATCGCGAGCGCTTGCAGCAAGTGCGACCACAGTGCTATGACTCTGATTTTCATCGATACAAGCGGCCGGAGTCCGAGAGTAAGGAAAGGATAGCTGTAGGTAAAGGATAGTACTTACCGTTCCTCAAAAATCTTAGTGAGCGGCGAAATAAGTGCGAAGGTTATGCAAGCAAGAACGGCGCCGCCGCTCATGAGCGCGCCCATGTACTCGAGGGCCTCCTTCTTGGTCCACGCGAACTGGTCCATCGTCAGCGACGTGGCCAGCGTCTCCAGAAGCACGAAGTTGAACACCAGCACGAAGAATGCCACCACCAGCGTCCAGCTGCTGATCAAGTCAGGCTTCATTGTTTTCAGTGCTTCTTTCTCTGTAAACGTTATATAAAAACCTTCTTGAATGTCTACTCTAAATATTATGGAGCCTCAATAAGACTACCTCTTCAATGGATGATAGGCCACCTGGAAAGGGAGTAAGAGGCAATAAATTAAACACGGTTTTAGGTGTTAAAAAAACGTGATAAAATACAAACCTTATATATTACACTTGTGTAAGGATCCGAAGAAACGTATGGCCAATAGCCGCCCTGGCTTTGTATGGTGGCCAATCTAATGAGCTATCCCAACTTGCCTGGTATAATGTCAGGATATACCGTCACCAGATGACGAGGTGAAGTTTGAGGTAACCAATCTTAGTATTGCTGGGATGTTCGGAGGTCCTTCCGTTCGGCGGACAACAATAGTCATGAACTATCTTTTTAAGGCCCGTGGCTCATGGTTTTACCATGAGTTTCGCCAGGGTAAACAACCCACGAGTTTTACTGTCATTGGTGTGTTCATTTACTGTTCGGTTCATGATCCTCCACAAATTGACACCTGTCTAAAAAAGTGATGGTAGAGTGTCGGCAGACCTGAGTGCTTGCCCTGCGCGAGCATGGCCTCGCGCGCGGCGACGGGCCGCTCCCGGAAGCAGGGCGGCAGGAACAGCAGCAGGTTGGCCAGCCCCAGCGCCGCGTTGATCCAGCCCGCCGCCGTGTACATGTCCAGCCGCAGCACGCCCGCGTGAGCCGCGCCCCCGCCCAGCGGCGCCGCGCACGCCTGCAAGGGGAACCACCACAATTATTATTATTATTATACTCATCAACACTTTGCACATATAGGCTACTATTGTTTAATAATGTCATTTTTATCACACCCCTTGGTCCACAGTTGAATGTGAGCCTCCCCTAGTAATAATGGTGCTGACGTATCTGTCATTCAATAGTATAATATCGATCGGGAGACGTCCACGGCTCGACAAACGCCTCTCCGGGGATTTTCAAAATTATGTAGAAAAAAGTGAGTATAAAAACGTGGTAAAAATGGCAAGCAGTAACAAGAATTTTTAAAGGGTGACCACGGTTTTCGTACCTATGTTGCCAATTATTATTTACAAATATTTTTATTCTGATACTCATTTGAACTGGCATCGGATTTTATAAGAGTTATCATGTCAGTAGGTAAGAGTATAGTACCTGCAGCGCGGGTCCGATGACGAAGCCGAGCACCTGCGCCAGCGACACGTAGGCGACGGCGCGCGTGCGCTCGCTCACCAGCGTCGCCGCCGACAGGTACGAGCGCGCCACCGCGATGTTGGCTGCAAGCAACAAACGGGCGCTTAGCTATGGGAGGAGATCTTACAATCCAAGATAAAGAACCCAAAGGGTTGAAGAACTCTGACTGGTCTGAGCACAATAAAAGATAAGATAAGAACAAGAAGTTGGACGCAGCAGTGGAGTATTAGCTCAACGTCCACTGAGCTGTGTAGACACATTTATCGGAGCGGATGCACAAAAACACACCCATTAACAAACATTTCGCCAGATATGTTCAGTCCCCATGTTGCCATGAACTAGGCACAATACTAGGCAAGCAATATTCACTATGAACTGTATACATAAGTTTTATTCAAACTCAGTAGAACAGGCGGTAGGATCGATCCAGCGAGTCCTCAGACATAATAAAGAGGTAAATAATTTGTAGAAAGATCCGCGCGCATCTCTCATACAGTTTTAATTAGTTAACTAGAGTACGACACATAAAGATATTGCGGCTACCTAATTTTCTATACCTACATTACGGCTCGGCCACGAGTACGAGTGGTGGGCAGAGTGGCAGGCGAATGCGCATTTCATTGCTCGCTCAAAAGACATTTGTCACCAATATGCATCCGTAGCTAGCGAAAATAAAATGCGAATTGGCGTTCCGCTCCTCGCGCCACTCGTACTCCTGGGCGAGCTGTCACAGTCCTACAAATCCCATAACATTTGGTCTTATTTCACCACAATGATTTTTTGAAAATTCTGGTAAAACAATTAAATGAAGTGCTACAGACAGACCTAATACAGGCCACAGTTACCTACACGCGGATTGCTATTAAAATATAACAAACAGTAACCTAACGAAAGGTTTATCATAACTTAATCAAAGAACTCTCAAGACAAGAACTGATATCTAGAGACTTTATGAATAATCTTCGTTTTTCATAGACTTTATAATAACAATGGTAATTTTATTAATGACATAATATATAATAATCATTTATTTGTCTCGAGCATGACATATATTTATTTTGCACTTAGCGCAACAAGTTGCCCGATATGCGTGTCAGCGTTATCTTATTAACTACCTGAGATATTAATTTATTTATTATCAGATTTATCGCATAAGCATTGTTTCATAGAACATGAATCTCATTATAAATTGCAGCGGTTAAATAAACTGCATAGTAACAACTGCAGTGAGCAGCATCCGTCATGTGTTGGGAACTTGACACAATACAACCTGTGGCACCTGCTTCATAGCTCCCAAATCTCAATACTAATGAATTATCAAGTCGCGCAATAATGTTTGATCAGCGAAGTATGCCAGTTGATAGAGTAATCAAAAATAATCTTTAATATACCTAACGACTCTATAGGAGTAAGGTATTACATGAGAAGCAAGGTTTGAATCACGGTTATGTAATTTCCTGTGCATCGTCGTCAGTCTATATACGCCCCACTGCTGGGCACAGGCCTTCCTCATGAAAAAACACATGAGGAGTATGGGCCGTAGCACCACCACGGTGGCCCAATTTCCTGTGCATTGACTACAAGGACTACAACTTCACTCTGCTACAATCTTCTTTACGCCGCGTATACGTCTCACTTCCACGCAAAACAATCGTAAACCCTTCCCTCTTGTAGGTTTATAGATAAAAGACCAAATACTATACATAATAAGTACTGAGTAATTTGAAATGCTGTTAAATTGTCATTAGATCCGTGAGAGCTAATGAAATTTTGATTTTGAAGTAGGTACTTGTATAGTATCGCTTGATTTGTCAAAATACATCATTTTGCCACACTGGCTCAGAGATACATCATTTTCTTCGCAGAAGACATGCGTCATAAACATATAAATGTTTATGACACACAATATTTATCTAAGTGCATTTACTCACAAAGACCTTATGAAAGTTCAATAACTCATGAATTCTTAATGACCAGCATTGACAATTTACACATAACTATTACGTGATCAGTAACTCAATAACACAAGCAAATTATTTAAAATAAAATACCTTTACACAAAGGAAGATTAATACAGAACAATTGATTTATAATGGCAATAACAATCTTCATTCTAATGTCCACTTTTCTCATAACGAAAATAATTAATGTCATATCGCATCAAGGTTTTGCATTATAATGTAAACTACCTAATATGCTGCCTGCATCAGTCATGCAGTGCCTGTTTGTTACAGCACCTCATGTATAAATATACTTAACGGAGATAAGGAGTATCAGCCCAAGGCTGTATCTCGAGACGATGATAATAATAACGTCGAAGAACAAACTTCGATGTTTGAAAACCACCTCGACAACATCAACATAATGTGTATCTAGAATTAAGAGTTTTATTGCTGAATAACGGGGCGAATTGCTTTAATTGGTATTAGTGTAAAAAATTACGATTAACCGACCAACTCAAAACTGTTTTTTTTTAAATGCTGATCATTTTTATGTCCGTTTTTGCATGGTTTTTGCCAACAGATTTTACTTTTGCCACTGTGACATTTGATCCGTGTTATTTGCAGTGCTGTTTGTAGGGTTATTACTTTACAGCAGCAATTGTTGTTTTTTCTATTTCAATTTAACGCACATTTTGCCCCCACGGCCGTGGGGATTGCCACTAGTAAAGGGCTAGTAAAGGTGTTGTGAAGAGGTTATTTTAATTCAATTCATTAATTTGCATTTAAAGTTTGAACAGGGTACAAATTGTACAGGGTTGGATACCAGATTATGATTCCAATCAAGTCGAGAACGTACCTGAACTAACTCCCACGAGAAACCTGGCGAACACCATCCACCACTTGGCGTACGGTCTGGTGAGGTGCAGGTGCGCGTAGAGCACGCTGGCGAGCACAAAGAGCGCGAGCGTGGCCAGCATGGGCGCGCGCGCGCTGCGGGCGCGGTTGGCCCACAGCCCCAGCAGCGGGGAGAACAGCAGCTGGCCCAGCGGGTTGGCGCCCACCGCCAGCCCCAGCACCTCCTTCGACGCGCCCGGCTCCAGCTGCAACCGTGCAAACGGCGAACATGAGCTCTTCGCACAGTGAAAGGTCACTCAATTGCATACCTTATCTTGTATTACTCACATTAACATGAATAAATATATATCTTCAGACATTCACACCTATCAACTAGCCCCATTTTGGGCAACTCCTGCTTGTGTTACGTATATTAGATGACAGATAGATATATTTAATAGATAAACACATTGAAATATCCTGAATATATATAAACATCCAAGACTGAAGAACAAATGCCTGTATTCATCACACAAACATTTGCACCCACCGGGGAGCGAAACCAGAACCTCTCGAGATGGCGACACCTTGAGACCGGCGCACTGACCACTCGACCACGAAGGTCGTCAAACATAAAAAGTAACAAAAATATCATCACGCTTCTATCTCCAAACGGGTAGGCTCCATATTTCGCGTGACATGTTTAGTGCCTATGCAACAGGGGTCAGGGGCAAGCCTGTTGTCATGCACCGCTCAGGGCAAGTGGAATCGATCCAGCGATCTCTTGCACGAGGAGTGTCCATATTTCTCTTCTCTACGCTGACTCAATTAAAGCTTATGGTTAATTTTTATAATAAAATATTGAGTCAGATTAAATTTGGGAAGGGTATCGTTACTCGCGTCCGTAAAATCTACCATCTTGTTTTCCAAGACCAACCCTACACGTGCCCCCCGGGTGGTGCGAAATGAGTAACAACGCCGAGTCTTGGGCGGCGGTAAATAACCCGATCTGCCAAGCCTAACAAGCTTGACTGTGTTAACAGGTAGGAAATGACCTCAACAACCCGGTCCTTATGGTCATGTTTCGTAAGGCTGGGGGCCTTGGCTTAAACGCCTAGACCGCGAGGAAGACAACCTCAATAAAAATAACCTCTAATCCTAAGGTGAGGACTGCGCCGAGAGGATGCATGGCTGGAGGGATGTCAGTTACTAGCACCAACCTCGATGTGACGGGTCAACATCGTTGTATTGCACCTTCTCACAGGAATGGGCGTCACCCTGTGAGCGACTATAGAACGACCCTTCTCGTGGGAACAACATGCAAAACCAACCAACAAGCCTCCTCCAATAATATTATATGGCATTCAGGACCGCAATGAACTTACTATATACTCGAAACGATAATTATCCCTAATGAGTTCAAATATAGGATAATAAACAAGAACCTTCTCCGTGTTATGGTTGATTCACCGGAGAGCTACAAAGAAGTTATAAATCTAGTTCGGAAAAAAGGACTCATTGGACATACTTTCACTCAGAAAAATAATAAACCATTTAGAATTGTAATAAGGAATCTCCATCACACAACCCGGCATGAAATTATCAAACTAGACATCGAAAAAACTGGAAACATAGTCAGAGGGGAAATTATCAATGCTCGCTATGGTCCTCAGAAGTCTCCAACTTCTACTTTCTTTATTCATTTTGAGCCTAGTGCCAACAATAAATTAGCCAAAGATATCCAATATATTCACCACCAACGAGTCAAAATAGAAAATCCACACAAAAATAAAAGTATCGTACATACAATGTCAAAGATGCCAGCAATACGGGCACTGTAAGAATAATTGCAGAGGCCGTATAGATGTGTTAAATGCGGTGAAGGACATAAGAGTTCAGAATGTCCAAAATAAGACAGGAACACGCCCGCTACGTGTGCACTTTGCATCAGCGATCACCCAGCCAACTATAAAGGCTGTCAGGTATACAAAGAAATATTACTTCGAAAACAGCACCCTACACAGCAGAGTTCAAAATATGCAAGCACCAAAAATACTATTCCCTTCGAACCTCCGAAAATCAATAACAAACCAAGTGTTGGCCAAAAAGTGAAAGCAAACATCCAAACACAAAGATCATACTCAGATGTAACTCCCCAGTTATTCTTACCTTAAGCATTAGCACACTGTTCCAAAAGACTAAGGAATATTTGACTAACCACAAAACTAACTGGGAGAATTTTAGACAAGACCTAAAAGACAGTATAAATATGGCTGTGCCTAAAAAATGGAAATGACGTGGATGATGCTTGTAAATATATCACCAATCTTATCCAGATAGCAGCCTGGAACAATACTCCACTTGGAACTAAGCAAATTAAGACTGTTGCTAATCCACCGCACATAAAACAAATGATCTTGGATAAACGTTGGCTCAGGAGGATATGATAACAGTACCGTCACCCCTCAGATAAATCAAGACTGAACAAAGCCGCTAAAAAACTCAAAGCTGCCATATGGGAGTCCGTTGACAACACCATTAAATCAAACCTGCTTCTGCTTTCCCCTTCTGACACGGGTGAGCATTCATTATGGAGAGCAATTAAAAACACTAGTAAGCCCCAACAATCATTTCCTCCAATTAGACTACCAGATTCATGGGCAAGAACTGAAGGAGAGAAAGCGGAAGTTTTTGTACACCGTCAACACCAAGAGAGGTTGCTAGAGAAATAAGGCTACATAAACATGGGAAAGCCCCTGGCTACGACTTAATTACTCCAACTATATTAAAGAACCTGCCAAGGAAATGCATTACGACGACCTCCGTGGTCGAGTGGTCTGTATGCCGATCTCAAGGCGCTGCCATCTCGAGAGGTCCTGGGTTCGATCCCCAGTGGAGGCAAGTGTTTGGGTGATGAATTTTCAGACATTTGTTTTCCAGTCTTGGATGTTCATTATATATGTATAATATTATGTATATTCTGAATAATTATGTGTATTTATCTAATAAATATATTTGTCCGTCATCTAGTATCCGTAACACAAGCAGCATTTAGTTGATTAAAATGGGACTAGTTGATAGGTGTGAATGTCTGAGGATATTGTATTATCTGAGGATATTTATTACCTTACTGGCTTATTTAATGCCATATTCAGAACGGCTCATTTCCCAGAGCTTTGGAAAACCTCTGAAATGATTATGATCACAAACCTGGGAAACCAGAACATGAAACTTCCTCGTATAGACCCATTAGCTTGACGCCCATACTTTCCAAGCTTTGGAAGAAAATATTCCTCTCTAGAATTTTGTCGGCGACGTAGAACTCGGCTATCAATCCCAGTCTTCAGTTTGGGTTTCGTAAATCGCATTCCACAATCGAACAAGCCCATAGAGAGTACAATACTAGGCAATGTTTTGAAAATAAAAAATATTGCTCCGTGTCATTTATTGACGTTCAGCAGGCCTTTGACCGTGTATGGCACAAAGGACTTTTAACAAAAGTCAAAGAAAAACTACCACATTCCATGTTTCTCCTCATCGCTTCTTACCTATCCGGACGAAGCTTTTACATTAGGCAGGGAGAAGAACAGTCTATTTGGACCTATGGGATTCAGATCTGGGGTGTCGCAAGTAAATGCCACATACTCTGCCTGCAACGTGTGCAGAATTCCATTCTGAGGGTCATATGTAACGCCCCTTGTTTCACGAAAAATGATGAAGCCCATGCGTACCTTAATGTGCCAACAATAGCGTCTGAAATCGAGCGATACAGGACCCTAAACCTAAAACGCTTACAATCACACCCGAATCCTCTAATGGAAGAAATGTTAAACACCACAAATCTGGTCCGAAGATTAAAAAAAGACCACATCTTATAAATTTAGTTAAGTGCGGCACTGGCCGCCTCACTATCACGCCATTGCCCTTAATAATATAAATAATAAAACAAACTTGCTTATGGTCTGAGCGACCGATTGCAAATAGCAAAAAGAAAAAAAAATTAAATGGCCCTTAGATCACGTTTATTTTAGATAATAGATAGCTTATTATAGAGGAAGACCACTCCATTTGTTTACAAAGCTACCAAAAAGCCTTGTGCAAGGAAGAAAGAGAATGAAACTCAGCAAATTATATTAATCTATTATTATAATTATAGGAGATATGAAATTCTGGATAATATATTTTCGCAAGAGGAAGTAATGTTTACACTAGCCGGCAGTCTACACTCAATAGTCTCTCCAATGACACGCTTATTCCAACTTTTGCCTTTCTTTAACCAACTACTCTTCTGACCTTTGTTCAGTATCAAGACCTATTATTCTTTGTATTGCTTTTGTTTGAGTCATTTAACCACATTTAAGAGGACTCAAAAATATATTCCTGTTTTTTTTTAGATAGAGCACGTCAGCGGATGTTAACAAATCGGTCACTTCGGCTGTCGGTTATCATATCAGTCATTATTCTAGCTATGTGACCTTGATGATTATCGCTACGCTACGTCTTTGTTCCGTTAAACGTTATCAGAAGGTTACTAACACCAGTACTAGAATAATGACATTTTTATTAGTGACTCCAGAACATAATGACTTAATCAGAAAAGTTTTATAACTAATATTGAAATTATGTTCACCAAGTTAAAATACCACACGTTGCGGCACGTTAGCAATTTGTGCAACTCCGGTTCCGGTCTTTTTAACTATTTTACTTGTGTGCTTGTAGACAAAAAAAGTAAATTCTTGTTATTTTCATGCGTAACCGTAGGATGTAAAATTTTACCAAGTTAATATTGTCTATATATTTATTAATGGATCTTTTATTGTCCTCAAGCCTGGCCAAAGAGCAATAATATCTGCTATAGACTCGTACAGGTTACCAGCTTTAGACTAGCCGAGGCCAGGTCAGAATGACCCCATTGTATTTCTGTTTCACAGTACATGATCTTGCACCTATGATCAATAAATGTATTTCTTTCTTCCTATTATGCGTCATTCATGCATGCCGCAAATGGCGGCGCCTATCACGATTACAATTCGTTGTATTGTTACATCATTGTTTCGATACAAAAGGCTAACTTGAATTCTTTCACCTAATTTAAAACTATAGCGACAAATAGATGGATTACTATTTAATGTTGTTGTGCACGATATTAAACCGAGTTTAAGGTTTTTCGTACATTTTTGAGGTGATGTAGGGTGCAGGTTACCACCACGTGTGAAGTAACTAGCTTGCAGATTTATAATTAAGTTTCATCTTAATCAACGTTATCAAACAATGACTCATGGTAAAATATCCCAGCTTAGAGTTTCAGATTCCCTTGATATTGTATTGGTCCTTCGTGAGCATATATGTAGAGCTATAAAGTAAAAAAAATATTTAAATTTCTTACTCAAATCTTCTGGAACTGGTAAAACTTTTCAGTTCCATAACATTAAAAAGTATCTAACTACACTTTGTAAATATGCTTAGTGTTGCAAAGTGTCACACCAGACAGTTCTTATTAAATCCAACGCGTCTATCTGGGCATAATTCACTGTCTTAGCTTAGTAATATATTAATGGAGCTCGTTCAATATGCACATTTTCGAATGGTTCTTATATAAAACACTATTTACCTACCCACTTCAAACAATGCAATCATTTTCTCAAAGGATTGAAAACATAATTATCTTTAAAAAAAATTTTTAATCGCTCAAAAGAGATTAATGCTCGCTTGTAAATGTCTAAACCATCTTAGGTCGAAGTTCAAACTGATAAAATTAAATGCAAAATTCTGTTGTCAACGTTGGCAGCTGCAATGGATGCTCTGCGACTTTGTTTGGATCGTAATGAGCCAATGTGATTAGATTATTATTGAGTGTGTGAGTCACTATCACAGAACATGATAGCGAGCTAGTTAACTCACATCAATCATTCATGCCACAGTTGACAGTGCAGCTGCGGGTGATTCTTACTTCCATACATTTGAAGGCTCCAAGAAGTCCCAAGAACATATTTATAAATGGAGAACAAGTGCTTGTTGTCCAGTTATATGCTTTAGTTTTACTAACAAAATCGACTTAATGTAGTGAATCATAACACGCGAGATGCAAGGCGCTCGGTTTTTCCGATCTTAACACACCTTTTGAATTACCTACTAACTTAATAATGACAATGGTAATTACGTTTACTTCGTTAGCGTTAAGCTGGCTTGCTACGTTCTGTGATATTGACGCAGATTCGTAAATAAATTTAATTCATGAGCCTTTGTCTCATGAATGCCTGCAATATACCAAACCGATGGGAAGCCAGCTTTAGGCGTAGGCTTAGGAAATTGTATGTTTACCGTGGGAGGAAATTTGATAACACGAACCTAATTACAATTTACCATTAAATACATTGTAGTCACGTTACCGCAGTGTGTTGGAAGTCTGACTCAAAAATTAATTAGTAATCGGTTTTGAATACAATTCCATTAATTGTCAATTATTTGTCATTATGCTCGGGTAAACAACAATGGGTGCCCCCTGGCCTGACCCGCCGGTCGCCGCCGAGCGCCTCTCTGCGTACAGTCGACAGCTCGGGCGACTACCAAAGCCTGGCAGATTATGCATTTCATGTGTTATCAGTTAAACTTGAGTCTTTTAAATGTTTTTAACAGTTTGAAATCGTCAATTTTTTAAAATACGTCCTAACTTATATTAAACTTTGATTTTGCCTTGTGTAATAAATTTTCTGAAACAAAAAATGAAAAAAGGTTGTTTGGCCTCTGCCTAGCGAATTCTAAACACCTTTGCATGCGAGGTTCGAAGATACACGAATTCATTGTCAAATTGTTGTTGTTTATGTCCTCAAATAATTTATAATTCATACTCGTACATGTCAACTTAATGTAATTATTACCAGAGTGAGTGGTATTTCACAAAACTCACATTATACAGTGACATCACATATCAAAGTGTTCGTCTGCGAGTAGTTTGAAAATAAATCTTTGCCTATGTCAGATTGTGTGTGATAGCGGCACAGCACATATTGGTAAAGAAACGAATGTTTACTCGTGCACAGCGGAGCTATCAATGCACCCAATTGAGTAGCAACGCCGCGGGTGACGCGGCTCTATCAATTACAATTCGACGTCGCGTTTATGAGGATGTAGCGCGGGGGGTGGTTCGCTACATTTTATTTATAATTCGCACATTGTCGGTGTCCCGATAGAGCGTAAGTTCAAGGCAGTTGGCTCTGACACCGTCTCCATCGGACTTTGAACTTTTGACCGATATTCGATCGAGTCTTTATTGTGTACCAGCAAACATTTTCTTTTAAATCCTATTAAGAAGCAATTAAAGTTATTTGTTTAATACACACTTGTATGCAAACCGAATTTAAAATATGCCATTCTTTTAGAACTCTCCTCGAGTTCTTGCCTTGAGAAGAACGGACGAGAAACTTTATTTCATTTTCATATAAACAACAATACATTCACACAAGTTACACATTTTCCGTGCGTAGATGCGTGCGTGATACTAGTCAACTGGATATCCGATCTCTAGTTTAATATTAGCTGTGATATTAGTATATGCTTATATGCCCAATAATATTTTAGCCCCTCGGCGGCACCACGAACTCCGGTGTTCGCTATCAATAGATTTTCTATTTTGTCTCGTTTTGTGCCCGATGACTAGTTACGAGCATTCCAATGTGTTCTCTATCATCAAGTGCTATTCGCGTGTTTCCATTTTGGAGAAGTGTATCTTTGCAGGCTTGTGCTACTTCCTTATTGTCTTGTAATTAATTTGTAATAAATAAATAAAAATAAATATCTTCAAACATTCACACCTATCAACTAGCTACATTTTAAGCAACTAATGCTGCTTGTGTTACGGACACTAGATGACGGATAAATATATTTAATAGATACATAAAATCACGCCTATAATCCCCGAAGGGGTAGGCAGAGTCCAAGGAGCACTGTGTTCCTTAAGACCACATTAAGCCAAACAAAAATTGGGGTTGGTCAGATGAAAAATCGTGAAAGAGTAGTAACAAGTGGCTAGCTCATCACCTACACAATCAAAGACCCAGTACCCAATACGCCCTTAGTCGCCTTTTACGATATGCTAGGCAAGAAAAGCAGTTGGTAGATAGATAAATACATATAAATACCCTGAATATATATAATCATCCAAGACTGGAGAACAAATGCCTGAAAATTCATCACCCAAACATTTGCCCCCACCGGGGATCGAACCCAGAACCTCTCGAGATGGCGACGCCTTGAGACCGGCATACAGACAACTCTACCACGGAGGTCGTAATCATTGTAGGTATCACTCGAGTATCGCTCTGGTGTTTCGAATTTTGTTTGGTTTTAAACATTCGCAGTGGTCCGACGAACCAAAAGATGGTGATCTCGGACTCCCCCGTGCTTCAGAAGCCATGTTAAGCCCATATTTACGTACTCATGAGTTTCTTAATGTTGAAAGCCATGCCCGGCAACGGGGCGCTTACACACTGCCACAAGACAGGCAAATACGTAATTTAAAATAGATTAGTTTTTATGGTGGTTAATAATTGTAATGAATTGGGGCCCAATAAAAAAGGGTCAACTAGCCTATTACAGCTACATCTGTAAGCCATACTTATTTAAATTATTATTTTAGTTACGATTCAAATACATGGTTATAAAATTAAACTCTACACAGTCCATTATTTTGAGAATAATATTATCTCAATATCGCGTGGTAACTCGTCTTGATTTCACTCTCGTTTTCGACTGTGGTCCGTAAACGATATCTTGAATGAAAGCAAACCTGTCGCGCGACCGTCTCGTCGCTCAGCGAGGCGGAGCGGGCGGGACACTCTACTACAACAGCTACGAGATCATCGGTTTTTATTTATATCTTACTACACGATTCAACAAAAATACTGAATTGTGTTTTCTATTAGATGTTTACGTTCTCGGTTGCTTAATATTTTACAAATCGTTTGAAAACAAAACTTGCTTAACTCGCGTGGTGACTTTCAAGCTCTCCATTGTAGAGTGCGTTTGCTGAGTGGCCACTGATCTGCTCACCTTGTCAAGGTAGGGCCACACGCCGGTCAGCACGATGCTGAACCCCAGCGACATCTGGAACATGGTGAAGTAGATCACGTACACGCTGCGCCAGCGCTCGCGCCGCTCCTGTGCGCTCTCCAGCACCTCCCCCTCCCTTTCCCCACCAACTCCCACCGGCTCTTCCATTTTATCCTTTCGAGACACTCTCCCTTCAAATACTCCAAGCACTGTTTACGTGTAGCGTGGTGGTCGCATAGTAAACAAAGAGCGCGCGAATCAGCTGACGGTAAGCGCGCAATGGGCTTGCGCGACGTGCGCGGGCGGCGGGCGCGGCGCGACTGCCGCCGTGCCGCGGCGCCAAACACTCGCTGCCACTCACATTTAGAACTTTTATCAGACCCAAATAAACATTGGAAACATAATATTCTATTTTCTAAGTTATGATAAGGAGTACTTGCCGCAACGAGCTCTATGTTTTGTCCCACACAAAACCTAGCTCAAATAACACACTTAAACATATTATTCAGTGCTTTAAGGCCTGTGTTGTGGGGTCCAGCTCTAGGGTAACGAATTATTTAATTATAATAAACAAAATTTATTGCGCTACAGAATTGAAATCCATTTCGAGACCATCACTATGCAATTTATTACATACAAAGGTCAGGATTTTATAATGCCACATGGTCTACGTATGGTCTACGTTCACATATAAGGGGAGCAACTGAATTTAGGTACTATTCAGTGTAAATAAATTTAAGTTCGTAACTCGTACTCGTAAGTTCGTATCTCAAAAAATTAATATATCCATTCAACTTTTGAATGCAAAGTTATATAAATATGGACCGCGCTGTTTCTAGGTAGTGGTCACATCTGGGACCGGCTCGGAGAATTGCTTCGGCAGACCCCGGGTCGCTCCCACGGACGGGCCAGGAGGGTATATCGGGGAGTTTTAGTGGGTATTCTGGGCCAACGCCGAGCGAGTCCCTCACACGCCTACCGCCTAGCCAGTGGTAGGTATGGTCCGTTAACAGGATTTTGTCCCCGTCAAAAAAAAAGGTTGTGAATCAAATCAAATCAAAACAAAAATAATTTTATTTCATAGGCCAAGTTCGGCACTTAAAATCGTCAACATTTTACATTATTATGCATTTTACAAATAAATAGTTTATTATAAATTATTTTAAAATTACAGTATTAAATTGAACCATTGTATTAAACTACATTACCGCCAGCGCTTGTAACAAGTACATCCACAGGACAGTACAAATAATTCGTTGACTGTGGTTGTAATCGATACAAGCGGCCGGATTCCGAGAGTAAGGCTTTTCATGAGAAGAACCCGGCAAGAAACTCATGAGCCACTTTTTTAAATAGCCAATCATAAAAATGTTTAGTCCATCAAAATAACATGCATAAGATAACAGTAGTACATAACTATTTCCACACCATTTTATCTTCAAGATAATCTTGAATTTTGTAGTAACCTTTTTTCATTAAAGTTTTTTTAAATATAAGGTTTAAATTTATGAAAAGGCAGTTCTGTTATATTTGGTGGGATTTTATTATAAAACTGTATACATTTCCCCATAAATGACCGATTTGTTTTACGCAGTCTGAAAACAGGCACAGCGAGTTTATTTCTGTTTCTAGTATTTACATTATTATAGTCGTTATTTTTCATGAACGTGTGGTTATGTTTATAAACATATACAATATTTTCATAGATGTATTGGGAGGCAACAGTCAATATATCAATTTCCTTGAATAATTCTCTAAGTGAGTCCCGTGGCTTAAGTCTGTAGATGGCTCGTACAGCTCTTTTTTGTAAAATAAAGATGGTCTCAATATCAGCTGCTGACCCCACAATAACAAGCCGTATGACATTACGTTATGAAAATAGCTAAAATAGACAAGTCTTGCCGTTTCAACATCAGATAAGAGTCTGATTTTTTTAACTGCAAAGGTAGCAGAGCTAAGTCTTTCTGCTAAGGTCAGTATGTGCGGATTACACAGGAGGCGTGAATCTAGCGTAATTCCTAAAAATAGTGTGGAATCAACACACTCTAACACTTGTTCATTAATTTTTATTATTGTATCGACTTGTCTTACATTTGGTAATGAAAACTTTATGCATTTTGTTTTCCTCGCGTTTAAACATAGGTTGTTATTATTAAACCAAGTGATCACTTTACTAACGGTGCTATTAACATCGTCACAATTTTTTTCATATCTATTAATGTCAAAGATTAGTGAAGTATCATCTGCAAATAGTACCGTTTTACATAGATCTTTAGTATAATACGCCAAATCATTTATATACTATATTAAGAATAACCGAGGTCCTAGTGGTCACATAATATTAAAGGAGTAAACCTCTTGTGTTCTGTGGGATCGAACAAGCACCTTATTATATACCTACAATATTTCTTTATTTATTCTTCATGCGCAGTTTGTACAAAAGTGGACTTATCCCAGATATTCTCTACCAGTCAACCGAGAAATACTTTTTACTTAGCTTTGGTTTATTTAAAATATTTTTTGGTTTATTTTAGATTTATAGTTGCGCCGCATTTTTTATGCTCATAACGCGATGCAAACTTAGGCTTGAGATTGATTCTGACAGTAACAAGAACGGTAAAAAGGTTTTTTATACTTCAAGACAAAATCTTAGCATGTCGTTTATACCTCAGCTATGCATTAGGAATCAGAAGCATAGCGTACATCTGGCTTATCTATTTCTACAGAAGTTTACTACACAACTCCAGCATCTCTGATAATTTCATGAACAGTTTCTTGCCTTCATCATTTGTTCTATTAGATACCGACAATGACGAAGTGTCTGATATCCTTATGAGCCTAAAAAACAACAGTGCCGCTGGACTGGATCGAAATCCAGTCAATTTTCTTAAAATGGCTAGGTTTATATTAATCCCAGTTATCACACACTTGCTTTAGAAAGGGTGTATTCCCAGCAGCATTAAAATAAATCTCTTGTAACCCCGGTGTATAAGAGTGGGGATAGAGAAGATGTCAATAACTATAGGCCGATTTCGCATTGTCTTCATTCATTGTCTAAGATATTAGAAAAACTCTTAAATATACGACTAACACATTTTGTAAATAAATTTGACATTTTATCTAAGTCTCAATACGGATTTCAAGCAGGCAAATCAACCCAAGATGCGGTTATGGCTCTGACGTCTTTAATTTGTGATCAATTGGACCGTGGAAATAGGTGCTTGACAATATTTTTAGATCTTAAAAAGGCGTTTGATACCGTCTCTGTCCCCATCTTGTTACAAAAGCTAGAAAAAATTGGAGTGAGAGGCATTGCTTTGGATTTGTTTAGGGATTATCTGAGTGGCAGGAGACAGCGTGTCAAACCTTAGCTCAGGGGTGCCCCAAGGCTCGGTGCTCGGACCAACCCTGTTCTTAATTTATATCAACGAGTTCAGTAACATTAAGCTTAATAATACGAGAGTTTTCTCTTACGCCGATGATACTGCCATGGTGGTCACAGGTGACTCATGGGTTTCCGTTAAAAAAGATGCTGAATCTGCGCTTTTTGTCACTGCTCTTTGGTTGAGACACAATATGCTAACGTTAAACGTCACAAAAACTAATTTCATGTGTTTCTCCATAAACGCTAGTACTCAACCTATAAGTGGTTACAAGCTACGGATCCACTGTGATGTGATGTGATGTAACTGTGATAAACCAAACACATGTGATTGTCCATTTATAGAAAAAGTAACCAGTGCAAAGTAACTTGGAGTCGTGATTGACGACTAGCTTTCCTGGCACTCCCAAATTGACTTAATCAGTAGCAGAATAAGAAAGTTCAGATTCTCTTCTAACAAAGACTTGCTCATCAAAATTTATATCGCCTTGGCACAGTCAATTATAATTTATTGCATACCAGTTTGGGGAGGGTCGTCAAAAACTAAATTCTTAGAAGTTGAACGTGCATAAAGACTTCTTTTAAAATTCATAATGTTTAAAAAACTACTTTTTCCTACTCATTTACTCCACTCGATAACTGTCGATTTAACTGTGCGAGAGCTGTACATCCTACATACAATTTTAAACAAACACAAAACATTCTCCATCGATCCGTCTGTTCTAGCTAAAAGAAGTAAACATATTGCAACCAAAATAAAAAAATGTATAACTTACTTTGCTAGACGCCAATATGCAAACCAATCATCTCATCTGTATAACCAAGCTAACAAAATCCTAAATATTTATACTAAACTAGCTATACATGTAAACAGTTATTGACAGAATGGGTTAAGAAATTAGACTACGAGGAAGCAGAAAGAGTTACACATTGAGAAATGAACTGCCAATATGTATACTATCTTGATTATGTCTAAACACACACTCACACACACATACACACACACACCACACACACACACACACACACACACACACACACACACACACACACACACACACACACACCACACCACACACCACACACACACACACACGTTTGCTACTTAGTTATATTTTTTTTAACTGTATACAGATTTATTACTGCTAAGTGGGAGCGATTCTCTCCTGACACAAGTGCTATTAGCGCAAAACAACCTCTGTTATTGTAAAGATTAATAATGTTAAATAAACTATTTTTCATTTTCATTTTCTACAGCAATGCAACATTAACGCTACATTGCTATTAAATTTTTTACAGGCATAAAAATCTGTAATCTGTAAGCACGTTCTACCGCTCATACTATGGCATCTGAAATCTAAAAGTAAGTGTGCATTTTCAATGTACAGCCATTGATTAACTGTTATTTAACTGACTTATTTAATTTTGTTCGTAAAGTCATAAAATAACATTAATTGCAGACCTAGCACCTGTCCAATTCAGCTGGCCGTGACCACAAAATCAGAGGGTAAAACCGTAATGCGGGTTGCAGACCAAGAGTTAGTTTAGCTTAGCTCGCATATCTTACGCAGTTTTCCATACTTGTGTGCACACCGATAACTATGCGAATTATATGGAAAACTGTGTCAGCTATGCGCTATACCTATATAGCCTATATACCTTAGAATAAGACTTAGATTATGAATATCCCGTATATTCATAAAACAAAACAGATCTTTAGATCGAACGTGGTATATTTCGGACCTTTGTACTAAATACTATGTGAATGTCACATTATTTTCATTACTTTTGATACCTATGAGTCAACTAGCGTATTACATTGAAATGCTAGTGTAATGCATTTCAATGCATTTTGGGAGAGTTTGACGTCAAACGAACAACGGCAGACACTGTGGTGTTACTTCGAGGAGGTAGTTTAGCACGATAAAAATTCCATCGTCTTTCACATAACTTGACGATAATTTCAATGATCATCCACAATAATCCACATTGCTCATCAACACAGACACATATACAAAACTATACTGTTTTTAAGCAGCTATATCCACTACGAAATAATATAACAATCATATAAATAATAATCACGTCCACCATAGTCAACGGCGGATATAAGGGGGGGGTCATGGGGGTCATGACCCCCCCCTGAGCCGGTTCCAGGACTTAGGTGGACCTTTAAAATAATGATTTTATTTATATATTTTGTTATCATACAGATTTTATGTAATATTTCAATCAATCAATCAGCCTATTGTCGTCCACTGCTGGACATAGGCCTCCCCCAATGATCTCCAAAACTCGCGGTCCTGCGCCGCCTGCATACAGCGACTTTCTGCGATCTTCACCAGATCGTCGGTCCATCTTTTTGGGAGCCTCCCTACGTTGCGCCTCCCAGTACGCGGTCGCCACTCGAGAACCTTTCTGCCCCAACGGCCGAGAGTTCTACGAGCAATGTGCCCTGCCCACTGCCACTTAAGGTTCGCAATTTTGTGGGCTATGTCGGTTACCTTGGTTCTCCTGCGAATCTCCTCGTTTCTGATTCGATCACGTAGAGAAACTCCAAGCATAGCCCTCTCTATTGTACTTTGAGTGACCTTGAGCCTTCTTCTGAGGCCCATTGTAAGCGGCCACGTCTCATAGTACCGTAAGTCATCACTGGCAACACGCACGAGTTGAAGTCTTTTGTCTTAAGACACTGCGGTAGATGAGCCGAGAATACGCTGCGTAGCTTCCCGAACGCTGCTTAGCCGAGTTGGATTCGTCGATCATCACCCGGTGCCTTGTTGTTCTTAAGCTGTTTGAGAGCCAAACTAATCTCGTACAGGCTGACGTCCGGGATGTCTTCGGTGTAGTGTCGGGTTAATTTGGTTCTAGGGTCTGTAGCCTGAGTGACAGGAGTGCTCGATGTCGCATAAAGCTGTCCATAGAAATTTTCAATCTCCGCCAAAAGCTCAGGTCGCAATAGTTCTGCCGTCTTCTGTCTTCAACTTCGTCACCAGACTCTGTCCAAGTCACAGATCTCTTACGAAAACTTTGGAGCTTTTTTTCCCGCTCA
This sequence comes from Parapoynx stratiotata, assembly GCA_910589355.1. Taxonomy (NCBI): domain Eukaryota; kingdom Metazoa; phylum Arthropoda; class Insecta; order Lepidoptera; family Crambidae; genus Parapoynx; species Parapoynx stratiotata. The sequence goes on along the minus strand of OU342468.1, from coordinate 171,955 downwards.
ATGGTTTCTTTATTACGCTCAGTATCAAATCGGCGTATGTCGCGAGTGAGTGACTGCGAGATCTGTTTGTTGAGCTGCCGACATAGAAGAGTATCATCTGATGACCGCAGAACCATCTCGTTCATCATCTTTCCGCCATCAGCTTTAGTATTGGCTCGGAGATTTTCTTTCCTCTTTTGGTACGACTGGGCTTATAGAACTTTTCACCCACCGTACGGACACACGAACCTGTCATTATATGTGTCCACATCTGTGCAGTCCTCCAGGCAATCGTAGCGATTTTGCAGTTCGAGTTGAAAGTGTTCGGGGTTCTGAATTTGGATGACTTCATGACGGAGCGTGGACTTCATCAGTCGATACCTCTCAGATTTCAAGTTCAGATTTAATATGCCTCTTACCATTCGGTGATCGCTCCCCTTGTTTAACGAATTGATCACTCAGACATCCTTAAATATCTGAGTCTTAGTCGACTATCCGGACTTTTCCAGGTCCATTTTCGTTGCAGCCGTTTTGTTAAGAAAGAGTTCATCATGTAGAGTCCCTCCCTCTCCATGTAGTCGGCTAGCATTTGACCATTTGACCGGTAGTTCCGGGTTCCAAAACCAAATGGCCCCACTTTCAGCTCATCATCGCTGCGTTTACCGAGCCTTGCGTTGAAATCTCCCATAACAACGCAATAGTGAGTCCTGGAAGCATGTATATGTATACCTTCAATATTTAATCAATTAAATATAATATAATTACTTTGTATGATGGCAAACGTTTGGGAACGAACGCATCGAAAATTTGAATTTTACCGCGCCACACTTGCAATATGTAGTACGTGTATATGTACAAGTTATTATGTGTTAAGTTTTTCAAGTGTACAATAAAGAATAAATATTTTTAAGTACAGTACTTACGTAAATTAATAAAATACCTACTTTTTACTTGTATCAATTGTTATCAAAATTAAATTATAAGTTCTTGACTTGACCACGACTATGTGACCCCCTCCTGGCGCCAAAGCTGGATCCGCCGTTGACCATAGTCAATTGCCGCCAAAAACTCTTCATCGTTATTAGATAGATGACTCCAATGTACACACTAAGTAGGGATACTATATAACATACATAATATCTCAAATGCCAATTTCCAAAACACTCCTGATTCGAATGAGTATAAAATCGTAGGTGTTCAATTGAATCGAGTCAGTCAGCCAATCGAATAGTCAAGACAAGAACATCACTACTTTTGTATGTCGATTTTTTAAGTCGACGACGGCCACTTTGAAGTTTTGATTGAAGGAAATAAAGATTCGCAAGTTGTTTTGTGATAAATTTAAATTAAATTTTACATTAAATTGAAACACAATACCAAATAGTTAAAAATGTCGGCGTCCCGCAATATTGTCTCAAGATTTATGCAACAAACAGGTACCTAGGTGTTTTTTATAAATTATCAGTTCTTTAAATCATTTGCCCTTATTTTGATTTGCTGTACATAAGTAGCCCTCTGAGTTGTTATAAATTGCAAAATCATATTTATCAATCAGTAATTATTGTAATAAGTCGCGTTTACTTCATATTCATGGAACTGTTATATAATAGCTTCATAAAATAACCTAAAATTTTCAAGTTCCTCAATAGGGAAAGGATAGTTTGCTTGGTCAGTGTGTAATATTATCAGAGGTTTGATTTGAAGTTAAAATTACAACTTAAATTTAAATTTCGATAATTAATTACACAAGTTACTACAATTCGGCATTTTTTTGTTTTGTTTAAATGATAGTTTATTCTGATTTTATATGAATGTATTTTTGAAACTTATAGATAAGGAAACCCATTAGTACAACAGCAGATGTTGTTAAGTGATACTAAGTTTGAATTATTTAAAATTTAGTTATTCAATTTTTTCACGGATGGATACTTGGAGATATTGAGTTGCATCTGTAATGGTACCATCTTGGCATGTGTTTTTAATGAAATTACATATTTCTAAATATTAATTTAATAAATTAATAACAAGGTCTATAAAATTAATAAAAATCTGTGACAGTAAATTGTAATTACAGTGTATAAAATCAACTCATCACTCAATTAAATATAGTAATGAGTTGACTTTATACACTACTATTTCAATAAAAAGAAGTGCCAAGAAGAAGAGTATACAAGGTCCACTTGCAGGAACATTAAATCTAGATTTAAGTTTCAAATTTTTTGACATTTCAGCCATATTAGAATTGTCAAAAAATTACTTAATCTAGTTTTAAATCCCGATTTAAATTTCCTGCAAGACACCCTAAATAAGACAATTGAGGATGAACGGACTTTATATGTAGCAAGGAGAAAAGTTTACTAAATAAGTCAATTTAGGATGGACGGACTTTATATGTAGCCTGTTATCAGCAAGGCTTGCATAGTTTAGGCATTGCGCAGTTTTAGACTTAAAGAAATTACTTGGTACTGCAATTACACATCTCTCCTGGCATTTTTTCATCATAATTAGCCCTCAAGCCTGCACACATCCCATAACTGGGCACAGGCCTACCTCATGGAGATACTCATGAGGACTTATGGGCCATAAGACCACCGCTGACTCATGAATTGGCTACATACAAGATGATCCTTGCATACTTGTTCCTGCCAAATGCAACTTTTAGAGGCATCACTTATACATAATTATTCTATGCAATCCCAACCATGCTAGCAACCTATGTTAAATAACAAATAATTGTCCAATGTATGCAGATAATGTTTATTTATTTTAACCAAAATTCCAATATGCAGGAGATATGTTAACATTAAACAGAATCTCTGCAGTCCGAGCATCAGAAAAAACAGGTGTAGCATGTAAGAATAACTACAATCGTGTTGGTGATTGCCCTATCGCGTGACACTGACCCGTGTGATGTGTGCAGTGCGGCGCTACCACGCGGGCGACTTCAAGCCGGCGACGATGGACGAGCTGCCGACGCCGCGCGGCTCGTGGCAGGCGAACTACGACGCACGCCAGCGCCGATACAACGCTGCGCTCGCCTTCGGCGTCGGATTCGCCATCGCCACCATCGCTATTGTCAGTATACCGCACGCGGGTCTATTATCTCTGACCTCAGTTTTGTTGGACATGATTATGCATGCTAGAGCACTTCAGTCAGTGCGTTCTATATTTATCTTACGAAAAATCTGTACAAATAGTGTGACGAGGGTAAAAAAATTTATCATATCAGATGACTTCCACCCTTCCGGTGGACGAATCTGTCACTCGCAGCTTGTGCTTGTAATATGTCACTTACCTGATATATATTAGGTCCTTACCTATGAAATTGGTGTTTTGTATGGAGATTTTGGGGAATTCTGCATTTTCCATACTAAAATTTTTTCAATTTTCTTCACAACGACAAATCCAAAGAATAATATTTGGCATCAATCATTAGACAAGCTTTAGTATTATGTGTAATGTCACACTTCATAAAAATTATTTATCGTTTTTAAGTGAATGCAAATAAAATGATGTATTCGGGAGGCACTTAAAAAGAGTTGTCTCCGTGTCCAATTTTAACACAATTAAACTTACAACAAATTATCAAAACAAATCAAAAGAGCTCGAAAATATAGTAATACTAAGAGAGAAAAAAAACACCAATTTCATAGGTAAGGACATAGGTATGGAATATCTAATAGTAGAACCTTGTCATACGAGGACCACTGTTGTCTTATGGTGACTACATAATAATCTGACGAAATGTGGGTATGCTTCAGCCTACTCCTTCGGGGATAGAGGCGTTGTTGTCCAAAAAACAATTTTGGAAGAGGTCTATGTCCTTATTTACAGCTGGTATGATAATTGTAATAGAAGATAGACCTATCAATCACAAGTGACCTACGTACTGTACCCTAATAAAATGCTATGTTGGTCGGCAGGCTAAAACCAGTGGTCTGGTGTACCTGAACTACTCCCCGCCCAAGTCGCTGGACTAGGCCCCGAGCTGCCTCCACGCTCCCCCGAATACCAACCTCTGGGGAATATACAGATACGCAATAAATTATGTTACTTAGGTTATCACTAAAATAAATAGCTGAAAAATTTAGTTGTTTTTTATTATCTTATTATAATTTTACAATACTTACATCATTTAGGTTTTACAGACTGAGTTACAGAGCAATAACTAAGAGGCGTGCCCTGTTACGAAGCAATGAAGCTAGATTCAAGCGACGCCACTGCCACCTTGTGATGAGTAAAATTACTTAATAATCCTAATAACATGTAAAGCGGAAGTTATGTTGACGTTAAAAATGCTAACACGACGCCACTGCCACCATGTGTCAAGTAGAATATCGCTGCTATTCTACTCGCCTTGGCTTCTGCTAGCATTTTTTTTGGTAATAATTCTACTTCCACATGTTGATTAACGTCATAAATGCTACTGTGGCGTCGCAGTAGCATTTAAGACGTTAACATGACTTCCGTTTGATGTATTACTCAGATATTTAGTATGAACCGCCGCGTGAATCTAGCTTCACTGCTAAAGGCAACCTGTTAACGTTAAAAAATGCTACCGCGACGCTACTGCCACCTTGTGGCGAGTAAAATTACTAAAAATCCGAGTGATAATGAAAAGCGGAAGTTATCCTAACGTCATAAATGCTACAGTCAACTTGTGACGAGTTGATTTACTAAATATGCTATCAATGGGCGGTATTCTACTCGGCATAAGGTGGCAGCGGCGTCGCAGTAGCATATATGTATGACGTTAACAATAAGAGTATCGCTTTACATTACTACTACTAATACTAGTATTTCTAGTAATTTTACTTCTCACAAGATGGCAGAGGCATCGCGTTAGCATTTATTATGTGAACATAAAAGTTCTGCTTTACATAACTAGATGGCGCCGCGTCAGTATAGGAGTAATATTGAATTTTATTGGAAGGTAGATGTGCCAAAAAAAAAATCGTTAAAAATATTTGTCAACACTGTTGCTACCTCTAGTAATGTAAACAAGATGAAAAATACGAAGTTTTTACATGATTACATGTAACAGTGCGTACAAAAATACATAACATCTACTATAACTTTGAAAACAATAAGGTTCCTTTATAATATATTACAATACAATGTTTACAGTTCAATTATATACGAAAGCTTAAATTGTAAAATGTAAATTAATAATGTAATGTGTAATAATATTGTTAGGCAACGCGTGGGTAGTGCCCGTGTGCTACGAGTAATAATAATAATAATATCCTCAGACATTCACACCTATCAACTAGCCCCATTTTAAGCAACTAATGCTGCTTGTGTTACGGACACTAGATGACGGATAAATATATTTAATAGATATACATATAAATAACCTGAATATATAGAAATATATATAAACATCCAAGACTGGAGAACAAATGCCTGAAAATTCATCACCCAAACATTTGCCCCCACTGGAGATCGAACCCAGAACCTCTCGAGATGGCGACTCCTTGAGACGGGCATACAGACCACTCGACCACGGAGGTCGTCAAGTGTCAATCCGGCAGGCGGCTCGCATACTCGATGACCACCCTCATCCTACAAACTAAACGTATCGATTCGTCGAGGTTGTCCTGCGTGGTGACCACGCTCGCGTGTGCGTCAGGGTGTCAGTGCTCGCGCGCGATGTCGGAGAAGGCGTCGAGGATGTCCTGCGTGGTGACCACGCTCGCGTGTGCGTCAGGGTGTCAGTGCTCGCGCGCGATGTCGGAGAAGGCGTCGAGGATGTCCTGCGTGGTGACCACGCTCGCGTGTGCGTCAGGGTGTCAGTGCTCGCGCGCGATGTCGGAGAAGGCGTCGAGGATGTCCTGCGTGGTGACCACGCTCGCGTGTGCGTCAGGGTGTCAGTGCTCGCGCGCGATGTCGGAGAAGGCGTCGAGGATGTCCTGCGTGGTGACCACGCTCGCGTGTGCGTCAGGGTGTCAGTGCTCGCGCGCGATGTCGGAGAAGGCGTCGAGGATGTCCTGCGTGGTGACCACGCTCGCGTGTGCGTCAGGGTGTCAGTGCTCGCGCGCGATGTCGGAGAAGGCGTCGAGGATGTCCTGCGTGGTGACCACGCTCGCGTGTGCGTCAGGGTGTCAGTGCTCGCGCGCGATGTCGGAGAAGGCGTCGAGGATGTCCTGCGTGGTGAGCGGCATGGCCAGCCCCGCGCCCGGGTAGCACGCCGCGATGCGCGCCTGCAATATTACCCGAAATCAGGGATTATAGCAATTATATTTGCCCAGTGTCTTTGGGTGTACCCCAGGGTAGTGTTCTGGGGCCTAATCTGATACCGGTTATTATTATTGATGATGACGTGGAGTACCTGCAGCTGCAGGTGTTGCGCGATGAACTCCTCCTGCATGGCGCGCCACACGACCTGCAGCAGGCCGCCCTCCTCGCTCAGGTGCTTCTCCACCGTGCGGTACAGCCGGTGCAGCGACTTACGCACTGCAACAACCCACACCAGATCATTATACTACGTCTCAATCCAAGTTGCCTAAAAGGTAAACAAAAAAGCCGACCTACCGTATTTGTTATTCAATAATCACACTTTTTACATTGGCACGTAAATATAATTAACGGTAACAATTGTCGTCCGTTTCAATTGATTTTAATTACCTACAGTCATCATAAAACATTTTAGAGATATATTACCTTCGTTTTGTTTACCTTTTTGGCAACTTGGATCGAGATGTACTATACATAGCTATTGCTTCGTTAGGATAGCAGGAAGCGGTGGTGACGCGTGGCGCGACCTATTTCTTAAGACTCACAAATCAAGTCTTAAAATTTTGCAGGATTTGGGGTTAATTGCTGGATTTCGAATCACAGACGTAGGGTAATTTAAATTCAGAGTAAGATCTTTCATTCGGGAGGATGTGAAGCATTTTCATGCATAATTCTTGTTACCCTAGTGCGGATCGAGGATATAACGAATATAGAACTCCTCGCCGCTCGCTTCGACCTGAACGAAGAAGCGAGAGGCGACGAGCGACTCGGTCGAGGGGTGGGCGGGTACCTTCGGGCGTGGGGTAGCGCGGGGTAGGGCGGGGCGGGTACCTTCGGGCGCGGGGTAGCGCGGGGTAGGGCGGGGCGGGTACCTTCGGGCGCGGGGTAGAGCGCCAGCAGGCGGCGCAGCTCGTGCTTGCTGTAGCTGGCGCGGAAGCAGACCTCGTCCTCGCGCACGCCGGCGGCCACGGCGCCGGCCACGCCCTCGAAGAAGGCGGCCAGCTTGTCGAGCGGCCGGCCGAAGTACTGCGTGACGTACTGGCGCAGCGCGTCGGCGTAGCGCGCGCGCGCCTCGCGCCGCGCCGCCTCCAGCGCGCCCACGCGCAGCGCGCTCAGCGCCGCGTGCAGCCGGTGGTAGTTCTCTGCAACCGACGGCGAACGTCGACGTTGGAGTTGAAAAAGTGACCGTGACAAAATTCTTAGGTATCGCCTCTATTGATGAATTTTGCGATTGAAGAGCTCACGTGAAGTCTGCAGTCGCTGAGCTTGACTTGTTTTTGCGTTAAAGAGAACCGGACAGATAGCACCGAAAGAGACTGCTCTTCTAGCTTACCGCGGACGTGTATCTGCCGTTCTACGATACGGAATAATTCTGTGGGTGTTGAAGCGAGTTTCTGTCGTGTTGTTCTGACGATTTAATTTTATTACCTTTTTGATGTTTTCATTTCCCTATTGTTCTTACATGTACTAGTAGATGGCGTTGAACACCTTTAAATCGCGCTCATGAGATTGTGCATGAAATAATATAAAGCTTAATTTGCCTCCGTTCTGAGTGTACAGTTTTATTCCACTCCAGGATTTTGATTCAATATCGTTCTGTGGGGAAATTCAGTTGACGTGGAGAGGGCTTTCATTATACAAAAAACTGCATTAGATCAATTTGTGGTGCGGAATATTTGCACAGCTGTAAACCTTTATTTCGTAATTTGAATATTTTACCGCTTCCTTACATGTACGTATACGAGATGGGTTTGTTTGTGAAAAAGCACATTGACTTATTTAATAAAAAAGAAGGATTTCGTTAATAGAGGGCGAAAAGGTGAAATGTTGTATGTACCACATCAAAGACTGGCATTAAAAAGTAAATAAATCTATTATTCCCTCCAGAACCGTTGCGGTGCGCAAGAGGTCCGCCGTGTGAGGTCATAGCGAGCTCTAGAATAGTGCATGATTGGCCGCGTGATGTTCGAATGGTGATACGTTTACGGCGAGCGCGCGCAGCATGGCGGCCGTGACGTCATACCCAGCTGCACGACGGCGCGCGGCGTGCGCGGGTGGTCGGCGGCGGCGAGCGCGCGCAGCATGGCGGCCGTGACGTCATACCCAGCTGCACGACGGCGCGCGGCGTGCGCGGGTGGTCGGCGGCGGCGAGCGCGCGCAGCATGGCGGCCGTGACGTCATACCCAGCTGCACGACGGCGCGCGGCGTGCGCGGGTGGTCGGCGGCGGCGAGCGCGCGCAGCATGGCGGCCGTGACGTCATACCCAGCTGCACGACGGCGCGCGGCGTGCGCGGGTGGTCGGCGGCGGCGAGCGCGCGCAGCATGGCGGCCGTGACGTCATACCCAGCTGCACGACGGCGCGCGGCGTGCGCGGGTGGTCGGCGGCGGCGAGCGCGCGCAGCATGGCGGCCGTGACGTCATACCCAGCTGCACGACGGCGCGCGGCGTGCGCGGGTGGTCGGCGGCGGCGAGCGCGCGCAGCATGGCGGCCGTGACGTCATACCCAGCTGCACGACGGCGCGCGGCGTGCGCGGGTGGTCGGCGGCGGCGAGCGCGCGCAGCATGGCGGCCGTGACGTCATACCCAGCTGCACGACGGCGCGCGGCGTGCGCGGGTGGTCGGCGGCGGCGAGCGCGCGCAGCATGGCGGCCGTGACGTCATACCCAGCTGCACGACGGCGCGCGGCGTGCGCGGGTGGTCGGCGGCGGCGAGCGCGCGCAGCATGGCGGCCGTGACGTCATACCCAGCTGCACGACGGCGCGCGGCGTGCGCGGGTGGTCGGCGGCGGCGAGCGCGCGCAGCATGGCGGCCGTGACGTCATACCCAGCTGCACGACGGCGCGCGGCGTGCGCGGGTGGTCGGCGGCGGCGAGCGCGCGCAGCATGGCGGCCGTGACGTCATACCCAGCTGCACGACGGCGCGCGGCGTGCGCGGGTGGTCGGCGGCGGCGAGCGCGCGCAGCATGGCGGCCGTGACGTCATACCCAGCTGCACGACGGCGCGCGGCGTGCGCGGGTGGTCGGCGGCGGCGAGCGCGCGCAGCATGGCGGCCGCCAGCGCCAGGTACCAGCGCTCGAGGTCAGCGCGCCGCCCGCCCAGGAAGATGGCCTCGCACGCCGCCGCCAGCTCCTCGAACGCCAGGATGAAGCCCAGCAGCCCGCACTTGGGCCGCCGCGCCGCCGCCTGCGCACACGCACACGCACACGTGGCTTAGTGGAAGACCCACTAAACCTCTGCAACTGAACTAAGCGGTCCCCTTGAGCTTATCGTTATGAGAAGATTTACCTAATTTTGAGTGACTGAGACAAAGATGTATTTTTCATTATTCGCACACCCGCTTAGCGTACAGCTACGCTTGAAACACAACTTTATGCACAAAACATGTGGGAATGTTATGAGAATACATTTTAAATAATTTGTAGTCTCACGATTGATCGTTATTCTTCTGCTGGAAAGTGGTCAGTTGGCAGCCTAGGGTGGGATGCGCTCACACAAAAAATACTGTTTATTGGACATGAAGAGTCCCGGAATATTCATATCGTATGAAAAAAAACAAGGAGTTCCGCAATCGAGCTCTTCAAACGATATGCGTAACAAAAGATACTGTTCAGGTAGGATGGTATGAATGCAGTTTGGAAGTTATATTAACCTTAACGGAATCTGAAAGCGCGGCGAGGCGGGTGGCGATGAGGCGGTCGGCGGCGCGCTTGGCCGCCACCGCCGCGCCCGCCAGCGCCGCGCGCGCCCAGCGCGCCTCGCCCGCCGCCGCGCCGGCGCTGGCACTGGCACTGGCGCTGGCTCCGGCACTGGCACTGGCACTGGCACTGGCACTGGCACTGGCACCGGCACCTGCGCCGGCGCCCTCCGCGCCCAGCACGCGCCGCCCCACGCACGCCAGCGCGCGCATCGCGCCGCTGACATCACAATAACACTACACTCCTAATGCTCCGCGCTCATGAGACAATTATTTTAAATTATTACATACATACATAAATCACGCCTATATCCCCGAAGGGGTAAACAGAGGTGAACTAGCACCCACGTTTCGCCAATTATGTTAGGTCCCATGTAATAGGTGGCGAACCTAAATAAAGTTTAAATTATTATTTACCAAAAAAATTTAAGGAAGGAAGACTACAGCAACTTTAAATAAAATAATACAGAAGAAAGAAGAAAATGTGGTATTATGTTAAAAAAAGACGTGTTGCACTCGGGGACTGCCGCGGTAAAGCTATTGCATAGAATTTTTATCAACTTATGCAATTATAATTTTATTTATTTATTTTATTCATGCAGTATTTCTTTTTCTTTGATATTAATTCAAGTTACACTTTTTGAGCGTGGTGACCGATAAGAAAACAAATTTTTCTATTATTAAATAAATAAAACATTATCTATACACCAAAAACAAAGGTACTGAATAGTACACGTGCTTGGTTTGATGGTTTCTGTTATATACATAATGAAGAATGAATTTATTTATATATATATATATACATATTGAGAATCTAAATTTAGAATTTAAACTATACGCGTGTGTGTGTTTGTGTGTATAAAAGAGGGCTACTTTTAAAATCGCTCATTTTAATATCAAAAGTTTAGGTTATCTTTATAGCAGTATTATATTTTCAATTCAAAATTAATACTGCATTTGTGATAATAATAAAATTTATGTATATAGAGTACTCACTCATTTTCTTTCATAATTTTTTTTGGTGACTTTCTTCATTAATAATAAATGCACTTTGTTCATTCATATTCACGCACACAACGCCGTGTCGAAGACTGCCGAACTTAAACGACGTTAGACGATGCACGGCCTTCAAGCCACACCTCCTTGCGCATCGGAGTGGGGAGCGTGAGGTTTTTTCGTTACGGAATTTCTGGATTCGGTCCCCGCGCTCAAGGCCCGCGATAGAAGCTATGCAATAGCTTAAAAACACTATAATTTTATTTCTTGATCGCGATTATTAAACGACCATTACACAAGATATCTGTCGTACTGAACTCACTAAGGGTCATGCTTCTCGACGTGTCCGACGAGCGCGACCAGCTCCTGCTCCAGCGTGGGGAACAGCTCCGCCATGAAGCGCCTTGTCTCCGCGCCCGCGCGCCGCTCGCGCTCGCCGCCGTCGCTGCGCTCGCTGCGCTCGCCGTCGCTGCCGTCGCTCTGCACACAGCGGGGTCAGCGGGGGCCGAGCACGCGACACACAACGGTAGAGGCGGGAGAGAGTACCTTAACGTCCACGTCCAGGAAGAAGAACTGCGTGCAGAAATCTTGCTCGGCGTCGCAGGTCGTCTCGACGAGCGCGAGCACCTGCGGACACAGAGACGCGTGAGCGGGGGCGGGGCGGCGGGGCGGCGGGGCGGGCGGCTCCGGGCGGGGGCACTCACTCGGTCGAGCACGGGGTCTGCGCGCTCGGGCGGCGCGGCGGCCAGCTCGGCGCGCGCCGCCTCGCACGCGGCGTGCAGCTCGCGCTCCAGCACGCGCGCCCACGACGCCGCGTACACGCGCGCGAGCCCCTCGAACGCGCGCTCGTCCATGTCCTTGAGCCAGCGCATGAAGGGCGCGTACGGCAGCAGCTCGGCGTGGTGCGCGCGCGCGCGCGGCTCCTGCGCCGCCTCGTTGCCGAGGTGGATCAGCAGGTTGTTGAGGTGGCGCGCCAGCGCGGCGGCCAGGCGGTCGCGCGCGCGCGCCAGCCGCCGCAGCCGCTCGCGCACGCCCGCCAGCCGCCGCCACGCCGCGGGCGCGCCGGCCTCGGCCCGCAGCGCCGAGCGCAGCGCGTGCGCGGCGGCCAGCGCGCGCGCGCGGCCCGGCGCCGAGCCCAGCTCGGGCGCGGCGTCGACGTCGGGCGCGTCGAGCCAGGCGTGCAGCGCCTCCAGGTCGCGCAGCAGCGCGCGCGCGCCGGCGTCGGCGCGCGCGGCGCCGGAGCGCGCGTGCGCGGCGTCGGGCGCGGCGCGCAGCACGCCGAGCGCGCGCGCGCGGCGGTCGGCGAGCGCGGCGCCGGCGCGCAGGCCGGCGTCGAGGCGGGCGGCGAGGCGCGCGCCGGCGCCGCCGCCCTCGCTGGCGGCGGCGAGCATGCCGGCCACGTTGAGCGCGTCGAGGCGCGCGAGGCGCTCGGCGAGGCGGCGCACGCGGCCCTCGGCGTCGGCGGCCGGCTCGCCGTCCTCCAGCAGCGCGCCCAGCGCCGCCTCCGACGGCGCCGGCTCCGCGCTCTGCGCACGCGCACACGCACGTTAACTTCAAAAGAATCCCATTGATTCTACTACATAGAGTTTTTTATAAACCTCAAAACTCTAACGCTTTTAACAGTATTTTATTGCTATTCATTAAAGAAAAATTTAAGCAAAAAATTTTTTGTAAGCTGTAAAAAAAGTTTCTCTCTAAGGCAAATTTTACGTAGACGCCCACCATCTAAGCACACAACTTTGCCCGAAACAAGGTCGGCTGTGGACCACTGTGAAACGAGTTTCATATTAACCACCAAATAATCTTAATTTCGTCATTCTTCATTGACCAAGTGTCCCCACCGGTGTCAAGTGTTGGGAGCGCTGGGCTGCAAGCGCCCAGCGCTCCCAACACTTGAGTCTTAATTGAAAGGTCCGCAGATCAAATCCAGTCAAGAGCATATTTAAAAAACTTGCGCATCGGAGTGGGGAGCGTGAGGTTTTTTCGTTACGGAATTTCTGGATTCGGTCCCCGCGCTCAAGGCCCGCGATAGAAGCTATACAATAGCTTAAAAATAAATATCCTCAGACATTCACACCTATAAACTAGTCCCATTTTAAGCAACTAAATGCTGCTTGTGTAGCGACCAAAACCACCACGAAATAGAATTATTTGAAGTGGTTTGATTCCCTGTTTGGGTAAGCTTTTTTGAAAAAAGTGTGAAAACAGTTTTGTTTCTATTTGAAAATAAAAGTGTGTTTCCTTTGTGGAGATAAAAAAAATCCAACCTGTATATTAATATTCTCCTTAATTACGAAGTTGGATAAATAAATAAAATACATAATTTTATTACTTAATACTTGAATAATACTTGATTATCGACATCAAATTATGCACTACACTAGTCCAGTGCTGTCATGATAGTGTACATGTTTTTGCACAATAATTCGAATAAGATATTTAACGTGTCTCATTAAACATATTATAGATTATAATATTTAAAAACGTATTTCAAATGATTGTATATAAATGATCTTACCATTCCGTGTTTGAACTAAAATTTCGAAGTAACAAAATGCATTGTGCCAACATAAATCACAGCTGGTAACACATACCTGTGTATTGCTGTAAAATAACCCTTATTATTTAGGTGCAATTCGCTACTTTTGCTTGAATTTTTTTAGCCAATGAATACATTGCGCTCCTTGTGTGTTGAATAACTATTATTTCTTTTATGTGTGAGAACTGGCTCGCGCGGTCCTAGTACTAATGTGGATGCGTTATTATTCTAACCTTTTTTATTGTTCTGTGTACATGGCATATGTATGACATTATGTGAAATTTATTATCAGTTCTAAGTACTGTCAGTTTCCTATACAATATTACACGTTAGGTGGGTCCCAAATTAAATCTGACTGAAACCAAAAACTCATACATTTGTTGCTTTGCTTGTTGTGCTGAGGTAAGACAAAAAAATAAACGAATAAATGATTTGATTTGATTTGAAAGAATAATACAAATTTAATTGTATAATTGAGTTCTTTACTTATTAGGTTTGCCAACATTTTCACACCAACAACATTAGTAAACATACATTACATGATAAATATATTATAAGCAGAGTGTAAAAACAAATAGGCAGACACAACATGCATTAACTAAAACGCTTAAACTTAAAATAAATACAGACTAATGAACTTTGAATGAATTTCTGTGGCCTTACATTAAATTATAATTGGTAGCAAAGCAACTACTGGCTAATTTAATAAAACCAAAAAGACTTACCAAATCTGGATATATGTTAGATGTACTATCTTTTCCTTCATGCTCCTTTTGAAATGGCAATGCTGTTTCTTGTTTCATTTTATCTCCTCTTATATCTCTTTTCTTAGTCTATTGCTAATACGTACACTTGTATCAAAAGTTTCACAGTTTAATAGTACCACTTTAACAAAAACTAATACAGTGAAATCTCATATCCAATTTCTATATAAAAAATACACATTTGCTAATTAGACTGTTAAAAAACAAGTCTGTTAAAAATAGATAAAACGTAAATAAGTAATAATGATGGTTTAAAAGATATTCTCCTTTATTTTAACTCAGTTACAAATAAGTTTTAGATTTTGCCTTCTTTCCATCCTCTTTTCTGTCACTGTCATAGCCCCAAAAGTCAAAACTGTCAAACTCAAAGTTAATAACACAGTGGAGTTTTTGGCGGCATCCAACTATGGTGGACGTGATTTTTATTTCAGTGATTGTAATATTGTTACTGAGTGGATCTTGTTGCGTAAAATCAGTGCAGTTTTGTGTAATAAGTGTCAATAATGATGAACAATGTGAAGGATCATTGAAATAAGCGTTAAGTGGTGTGGAAATGTTCAATTGATTTTGATACCAAAAGTAATTTATATGATACTAGTTTATTTTAGACACCAAATTTGTATTACATTATGTATTACATTTTAGTGTCTATAACAGACCTAGCTAGCTTTTAAAATAATAATATAATTTTTATCACTTGCTGTTGTAAAATTCTCCCATGTAGGGAAGGCAAAGGGAACAGGGCCCATACAGCCAAGTCTTCAGTATATTTTTATTTTGTAGTTCGCATTGAAATGCTAGTGTAATGCATTTCAATGCATCTTGGAAGAGTTTGGCGTCAAACGATCGATGGCAGACACTGTGGAGCTACTTGGATGAGGTGGGTTACCACGATAAAAAACTCATCACTTTTCACACCACTTGACGTTTATTTCGATAATCCTCCATATTGCACATCATCACAGACACTTATTACACAAAACTACACTGATTTTACGTAACAATATCCACTCCGTACAATATTACAATCATCGAAATAAAAATCACGTCCGCCATAGTTGAATGCCGCCAAAAACCCTTTATTTTTTTTGTTGTAAAATTCTCCCATGTAGGGAAGGCAAAGGGAACAAAGCCCATACAGCAAGTCTTTAGTATTTGCATTGAAATGCGTATTAGGTAATCATTTCAATGCATCTTGCGAGAGTTTGGCGTCAAACGATTGATGGCAGACACTGTGGTGCTACTTGGATGAGGTGGATTACCACGATAAAAAACTCATCACTTTTCACACCACTTGACGTTTATTTCGATAATCCTCCATATTGCACATCATCACAGACACTTATTACACAAAACTACACTGATTTTACGTAACAATATCCACTCCGTACAATATTACAATCATCGAAATAAAAATCACGTCCGCCATAGTTGAATGCCGCCAAAAACCCTTTATTTCTTTTTTATTTTTTTTAAATTCTCCCGTAGGGAAGGCAAAGGGAACGAAGCCCATACAGCCATGTCTGCAATATATATATCTTCAGTAGTTTGCATTGAAATACTAGTGTAATGCATTTCAATGCATCTTGGGAGAGTTTGGCGTCAAACGATCGATGGCAGACACTGTGGTGCTACTTGGATGAGGTGGATTACCACGATAAAAAACTCATCACTTTTCACACCACTTGACGTTTATTTCGATAATCCTCCATATTGCACATCATCACAGACACTTATTACACAAAACTACACTGATTTTACGTAACAATATCCACTCCGTACAATATTACAATCATCGAAATAAAAATCACGTCCGCCATAGTTGAATGCCGCCAAAAACCCTTTATTTTTTTTTATTTTTTTTTAATTCTCCCGTAGGGAAGGCAAAGGGAACGAAGCCCATACAGCCATGTCTGCAATATATATATCTTCAGTAGTTTGCATTGAAATACTAGTGTAATGCATTTCAATGCATCTTGGGAGAGTTTGGCGTCAAACGATCGATGGCAGACACTTTGGTGCTACTTGGATGAGGTGGATTACCACGATAAAAAACTCATCACTTTTCACACCACTTGACGTTTATTTCGATAATCCTCCATATTGCACATCATCACAGACACTTATTACACAAAAGTACACTGATTTTACGTAACAATATCCACTCCGTACAATATTACAATCATCGAAATAAAAATCACGTCCGCCATAGTTGAATGCCGCCAAAAACTCCCCTTTATTTTTTTTTTTGTGAAATTCTCCCATATAGGGAAGGCAAAGGGAACAAAGCCCATACAGCAAGTCTTTAGTATTTGCATTGAAATGCGTATTAGGTAATGCATTTCAATGCATCTTGCAAGAGTTTGGCGTCAAACGATTGATGGCAGACACTGTGGTGCTACTTGGATGAGGTGGATTACCACGATAAAAAACTCATCACTTTTCACACCACTTGACGTTTATTTCGATAATCCTCCATATTGCACATCATCACAGACACTTATTACACAATACTACACTGATTTTACGTAACAATATCCACTCCGTACAATATTACAATCATCAAAATAAAAATCACGTCCGCCATAGTTGAATGCCGCCAAAAACTCCTTATTTTTTTTTGTGAAATTCTCCCATATAGGGAAGGCAAAGGGAACAAAGCCCATACAGCAAGTCTTTAGTATTTGCATTGAAATGCGTATTAGGTAATGCATTTCAATGCATCTTGCAAGAGTTTGGCGTCAAACGATTGATGGCAGACACTGTGGTGCTACTTGGATGAGGTGGATTACCACGATAAAAAACTCATCACTTTTCACACCACTTGACGTTTATTTCGATAATCCTCCATATTGCACATCATCACAGACACTTATTACACAATACTACACTGATTTTACGTAACAATATCCACTCCGTACAATATTACAATCATCAAAATAAAAATCACGTCCGCCATAGTTGAATGCCGCCAAAAACTCCTTATTTTTTTTTGTGAAATTCTCCCATATAGGGAAGGCAAAGGGAACAAAGCCCATACAGCAAGTCTTTAGTATTTGCATTGAAATGCGTATTAGGTAATGCATTTCAATGCATCTTGGGAGAGTTTGGCGTCAAACGATCTATGACAGACACAGTGGTGCTACTTGGATGAGGTGGATTACCACGATAAAAAACTCATCACTTTTCACCCCACTTGACGCTTATTTCGATAATCCTCCACATTGCACATCATCACAGACACTTATTATACAAAACTATACTGATTTTCCATAACAATATCCACTCCGAAACAATATTACAACTATCGAAATAAAATTCACGTCCGCCATTAGTCAAATGCCGCCAAACTCCTCCTGTTTTTTTTTTCAAGTTTAAGCGTATTAGTTAATACATGTTGTCTGCCTATAATTGTTTTTACACATTGCTAATTATATATTTATTATGTAATGTATGTTAACTAATGTTGTTGGTGTGAAAATGTTGGCAAACCTAATAAATAAATAAAATAAAATTACTGTTATCACATCACATCGCCATCACCATAAAAAATAATAAAAAAAATTATTTAAGGCCTTTAACACAATAAATTTTTAATTAAGTTTTTGCTAATCTGTCAATAACAGCAATCTCCTCGGACCCTTGTACTAAACACTATATGAATTAAACGTTATTTTCATTACATTTGATTGGAGTCAACTAGCCTATTACCGTTTTGTTGGCATCAAATCCTGGAGATTTCACTGAATGTCAAGGAAAATTCGAAGTTTATGTTAGTGGATGTACGGGCTAGCCCCTTTGCTCTAACTAAGGTGAATTTTAAAATTCTGTAGTCTTTAGACCACAGATTAGAGAGATATGAGAAGATGAGACATAATATAATCTCTCTAATCTGTGTGTGTAGGTAGAATATAACCTCAAATTTGCAAATTTTTACTTTGTTTACAACAATTGTGTGATTAGTAAATGGTTTGGGAAAATTCTTTCGAGAAAATAAGCACATTTACGCACAATCATGTCAAAATCTGCAACGAAAAAGCCGGCAAACAAGTCAAATAAGAAGACTAGTGAAGAAATATTTACAGGCTTTCAAACTTTACGTGCTGAACAGAGACAATTAGCTAATAAAATATCCGAACTCGAAATGGATCTCAACGAGCACAAGTGCGTGTTGAACGATCACACAGAATTGAAGGCATACACCCCATGCCCGTGCTCACAGTTCCATTTCTTTTATTTCAGAATCGTCATAGAAACTCTGCAAGGGGTGGACGGTTCCCGAAAGTGCTTCCGAATGGTGGGCGGAGTGCTGGTGGAGCGGACGGTGGCGGAGGTGCTGCCCGAGCTGCAGACCAACAAGGAGCTGCTGCCGAAGGCGCTGCTGGCGCTGCAGGAGCAGCTCGGCCAGAAGGGGCGCGAGATCAACGAGTACATCGAGCAGCACGACATCCGCCTGCAGCGCGCCGACCGCGCGCCCGACGCCGCGCCCCCCGCGCCCGCCGCCCCCGCGCCGCCCACCGTGCTCGTGCCCTGACCCCACACGCAAGCTAACCACTCCTCTATTATGTTTGTAAATGCTAATGCTTACGGCCACCCATAGTATGGGTTTGATACTTTATATGTTTACTCTGTGTCTATTGAAACTAAAGAAAAATGCAGTATGGACACTGTCAGGCGCTTAGTCGCAACCATGGGTAATAAATTTTAACTATACTAGTTACAGTAATAAATTAAATAATTTAACAATACATATTTAAATTAAAAAAATGAGACAAAAATATGGTTTTACTATTTATACCTACAGAATTACATCACAATTAGGGTTTTCTAGGGACAATCAACGACAGATAACAGAACTGTGATGTGCACTTAAATATTTTAGGGTCTAGGAGCTGTCAAAACACATCTGCGGCTCCTCATATGGATCTGGAGAATTTTCAATATAATTGTATGACTCTGTTATCTGATAGCTGTTAGATCTGAGTTTTACATAGCACTGCCTCGTGGCAGAAAAAGTAGAGAAAACCCACATTGTTTCCCTTGTGTTCAAATACCATTAGCAATTTTTTTGGTGTAGTATTTGCAGCATTCACAAGCAATATATTCTATTGTGCCTTGTTTTGTGGCCATTGAGAGGTTAAAAAATTTAATTAAATAAATCAAACCTATATTTCATTTACTTAAGGGTCCGGCGAACAGTGAATTTTTCAAACAAACGTAATACCAAAATCATTTTTAATTTAAGAATATATGCATTTTTCACAAAGAAAACACTTGAAAAATTTTGACATTACCATTAAAGGGGAAAATATAAATAATTTAAATAGTGTCCGTTTCTTAGGAGTTGTCATAGACAGTAACATGTCTTGGGAGTCTCACTCTATAGAAGTATGTAAAAAATTAAATAAACTTTCATTCGCGCTCTATAAGCTTTCAAAATCTGTAGACCAGAAGACACTACTGGTAGTGTATCACGCTTATGTTGTTGCAACGTTGCGGTACGGTATTATTTTCTGGGGCAACTCTACTTACAGAGACCTTATCTCTAGAGCTAAAAAAAAATGCATTAGAGCCATGTGTAAATTGAAACCTACAGACAGTTGTCAGCCATGCTTTAAGTCATTACGATTATTAACTTTTCCAAGTCTTTACATATACGAGTGCTGTATGTTTGTCAAGTGCAATCCTGACTTATTTGAAGTGGGAAGGCTTGCAAGTGATTCTCGCCTTCGCCCTAGGAAACCCTATATACTTACCAAAACAAGTAAAACTGCAATGATGAAAAAAAGTGTTGTGCAAGTGGCTCCACAATTTTATAATAGTTTAGTTTCTGAATTAAAAGATTTATGTACAAATAGATTTAAAAGAGTGATGACTAACTTATTAAAAGATAAATGTTGTTATTCCATTAATGAATTTTATACGGATCCCCATTTATGCAATATTTGATATAAATTATGATAAAATGAAATTATGTTAAGCTAGATTATGTTTACTTGATTTATGACACGTAATTATTATTATTTTTATGAATCTGACATTATATTTAAATTTTCAACATTAATATTGTGAGTAACAGAATAATTTTATAATTTATTTGACATTGTTATTATTCTTGCACAATATTGTTGAATTATTTTATGTTGTAGTATGCAAATTTTCACTATGAGCGTTGTCCAATTTTAAATGCATGCTTTGTTCTCAGGACTTAAATTTAATATTTAGTCCTTTTTATATTTATATTCATATACCTAAAATGGTGAAACATAGAGATAGCTTATAATGTTGTTATCCGCCTTAAATTTGCTTACCTATGTTTTATGAATAAATGATTTGATTTGATTTAAATTTTTCGACGTTTTCGGACATATTTTCCGCTTATTTGTTTCATATTAAAAACGCAATTAATCATTATGTAATTTTAACAGAAATATAGAAAAATACTTCCTTAATCTGAATAACAGCGATATGTCCAGATATTCTCATATTGAAAATTATTTTGGTATTACATTTGTATGAAAAATTCACTGTTCACCGGACCCTTAAACATTCATAGGAACTACTAGGACATTTGGATATGGAATCTATTGGAAAAAGTAGATATTTTTGAGACTGCCGTCTGTGCTGTGTGGGGGATGTATGTGCTGGGAATCATGAACACAAGTATGTAATTTAAATATATTTAATATTGATCAACAACACAACAGTTATTTAGTTGTACTTATAAAGAATGTATCTTAACATTTGTTATGCTTACATTTCATATAGAATATTTATAAAATAGGTGCAAAACATGTATCTTAAATATTATCATTTAATACGTTAATGTTGAAGTCTCATAGTAATAATATGGAAGACATACCACAAACTGATTTATAACTATACACATCATTCAATTTGAAATTGAAATATATTCCTTTAGTTGCGCAATATCACATAATAATTAAAAATACAATCAAACATTGTCTTCTTTCAAGCAAACATTAAAAAAATTTCATTAACTAGAATCTAGCAAATTCAGTGAAAATAAACTTTCACTCGCTTCGACTTAAATCAACAATATAAAAATAATCAATATCACACAACCATGTCTCAAGCGACTCGATAAGCAGCCTGTTATCACACGAAGTGGTCGAATGGAATTCGTATCGATGCGACGCGAGCGAGGCGCATCAGTAGTGCGCCAGGTTGGTGGGGACGTAGGTCTCCGAGAGCGGCGCGTCGTCGCGGGGCGGCGCGGGGGCGGGGGCGGCGGCGGGCGCGGGGGGCGGCGGCCACTCGCCCCCGCGCCCGCCGCGCTTGTGCAGCAGCCGCAGCCCCGACACCACGAGCCCGCGGTCGGCCGCCTTGCACATGTCGTAGAGCGCCAGCGCCGCCACCGCGCAGCCCGTCAGCGCCTCCATCTCGGCGCCCGTGCGCGCGCGCGCCCGCACCTCGCAGCGCACGCGCACGCGCCCGCGCGCGCCGTCCAGCGCCGGCGCGCCCACACACACGCGCACGCAGTCCAGCGGCAGCGGGTGGCACAGCGGGATGAGGTCGGCGGCGCGCTTGGCGGCCAGCGCGCCCGCCACCTCCGCCACGGCGCGCGCGTCGCCCTTCGGCAGCGCGCCCTCCGCCAGCGCGCGCATCAGCCGCGCGCTGCCCTCCAGCCAGCACTCCGCCTCCGCCACGCGCTCCGTCACCGGCTTGCCGCCCACGTCCACCATGCGCGCGCGCCCCTCCGAGTCCAGGTGCGAGAACTGCAGCTCCTCCCCCGCGCCGTCCCCCGCGCCGGCCCCCGCGCCGGTGCTGTAGGCGCGCGCGCCCGCCGCCCGCGCCGCCCGCCCCGCCCCCCGCCCCGCCCACGCCGCTACCCGCCGATCAGCACCATGGGCCGGTTCTCCATGCGCGCCAGATTCTGCATACCTGCAAACGTCAGAGGAAGCGGAACACGGAATGTATTAGAACACGATCTCCGAGCGCCCCAGGCGGGTCCTATCGCGTCGGATGCGAATTAGCGCGGAGTTCAGGAAGTCTACTCTCTTTCTACGAAACGAAGTTTCGTTAACGAACGAATTTCAAACGAAATTTCGCAGGCGACTCTACTCTATTTCATTTTCGAACACGCACAAGAAATTCGGATCCGTAGACAATTTTCGTGAACGAATGGAATGCGTAACGTATTATAGGCGGTTTTTAATGTCAACTCTAAGAAGTTACGGTTTTTAACGCAACTTAAAGTTTTAGACTTTTAATTTTATCTTCATTATGTTACATTATATCTAAGTTATAAAATAAACAATGTCTAATAATTTCATACACAAAAATAAAATCTAATCAATCCATTTCTATTCTGCAGTGTAATTCGCGAAGACACTACAAAGAACCCATGTCACTGTTGTTATTAACCGACTAATTTAAGAAGAACTACTTTGTCCTATGATATTTAGTTAATATATGGCGACGAAAACTAATCGGATAAGCCTACATTTTTATTATAGATAGAGCATTCCATCAATTTGAATTTCGAACATTGGTTGAAAAAGTTTCTCATGTGTTAAATTTATTTTTCTCAAGTGTTGTTCTCAAATCGACGAAATGTTTTCAAGTGCTTTTTTTAAACTGCACTACTGCAACAAATTCAAAAAATTTATTGAGTTTACATGCATCTCAGCGCATGCTTATGAATGTTAGGAAAATATTTAAGTAATATTATGCAGTTTACCACATTTTCATTACAAATATGTACAAATATTGTCTCAAGTATCAGTGGTATAATCCATTAGAGCAATACACACATTACACAAACATTACATTTAATATGTAAATAATTTAATTATGAAATGTAATTTTTTATAGTTTATACCTATATTATATACAATGTTTACCCCTTAATCATAATATCTTAGCCATATTTTTATTAGATCTTCAAATCTTAACTAACTCCAAGTCGGGGATTGACCCTATATTTAGTAGGTTGCGCAGACGACGACGATTCCTTCTGCGCTCTAAACGTTTCTCGCGCAAAGCAGCCTCAATTAAAAGTATTCTTGCCGACATTTTTATTTGAAAGTTAGTAAAAAGTGGCTTCACGAACATCAAACGGTAACACTTTTGGTTTCGTCAATTTGAGGTTAAAATTTCGAACAAAGATCTGTCAAATTCTAATTTTCTAATTCTAATTTTCGTTCGAAACTTTCGTGAATTAGAGTAGGTTTAGAGAATTTAAACGTCAAAAATTTTTCGGACAAACGAATATTCGAAACGAACGGAACCGTGGTAGGAAGAGTGCGAAGTTTCGTTCGAAGTTTCGAATTTCGTTGAAATAGAATAGACTCCTATCGGAACGTGAGCGAGAGAGCGATGAGATGGAATGCGCGTGGGTGCTCGAGTCGAGTGGCGGCGGGCGGGGGCGGGGCGGGGGCGGGGGGGGCTCACCGGCGTGCTGCGGCCGCTTGTTGCGCAGCGCGGCGCGGATCAGCCGCTCCAGCTCCCGGTCGCAGGCGCCCTGCCTCATCGCGTCGCGCAGCGACACCTCCGCGGACCCGAACAGGCACACCTGCCGGCCACATCGACGGTCACTACCGAGTCGTTCGCGAGCACCGGGTCGAGACCCGTCGAGGTTCACCGGCGGAGGCGGTCACCTTGAGGCTCCCGTCGGCCGTGAGCCGGAGCCGGTTGCAGGAGCGGCAGAAGGGGCGCGTCATGGAGGCGATGAAGCCGACGGCGCCGCGGTGGCCGGCCACGGCCCAGGCGGCGGCGGTGGCGTTGCCGGCGGCCGGCCGCGGCGTCAGCTCGTAGTGCCGCGCGACGGCCCGCAGCGCCTCCGCGTACGGCACCATGCGGCCAGCGTCCCACTCGTTGCCCGCGAACGGCATGAACTCGATGAACCTAATGCAAAAACCTCTATAGACCGAACGAACGGAGAATTTTTTGGTCGGTGGGATAGAGTGCTGTCCCACGGACCGATTGACTTTTCGTCCCTTTTTCCCGCCATGTCACTCGCCAGCACACGCAACTTTTCTTCTTATATTTTTTTTTTTGGAAAACATTCTGCTCAATGTTTGTTACGAACCACCGACGATGTGCTATCTGGCCGCCCGCTACGCGAACCGAAGTATCAAAAATCGAAGCAAGTCGACGCGGGTGCACCGCTAAAACAGCTGAGAAACTAAGTAGACCTTTTTTTTTACTTATGACAGGCAAGCCTTCGGCCTTCATCTCACATGCACGATGGTGAGTAACGAAGGCGGAAGCGAGCTTCACCTGTATTCCTTAATAGCTGAGAAACTAGCTATCTTACCTCTATTTGCCGGAACCGGAACACAACAAAGCTATAAACAATGTTATTGGCGACCGATTTAGGTAAGACGGTGGTAGCTAGCCAGGCGGGCTTAGCAGCCCTACCACCAACCAAACCGAGAAAAACTCCTGCCCCCGTGGAATCAACATCTCCCGATCAACATCCGATGATGTCAACCACTAGACCAGAGAGGCGGTAAAATTATAATTTATGCTAAAAGCTTCACCAAAGAACAGAGTACTCCAAATTCATTTGTCTGTTCTACAGTCTGAAATTTAATATTTAATGGGTGCAGTTTGACAGATGGGCTTTATGGACCATTTACATTGGTACAAACAACTGTCAAAATGCACCTATTAAATTATTCAGACTGTAGTTCACAATAAAATCTTCCACATCGGCGGCCAAGTTATTTCTATCCCAAATGTGGCAACCCCACAAAGTGAACGTATCACTCCCATGTATTTAATTTATATATATGGTTAATGTAAGTTGGCAATTTTTGGAGTTACTACGTGAATTATCACTTGCTATTGAATCAGAGATATCATTATCTACAGTTTTCATCAGCTACAACATCGGAAATTAATCGAAGTTAAGTCATAATTTTGTACCTTCGGAACATTTTTTTACAATCCTAGTTACATGTGCCATATCAATAGGATTGAACGAATTCAAAGGAAATTCTTGTTTTTCCTTACATTACATCAAAGAAAAGGATATGCGCTACATACTTATAAGGAAAAGCTAAATTATTTTGGTTTGACTTCCTTACAGAGACGTCGATGGGTTGCTGATCAGGTTTTCCTTTATAAAATTTTGAGAGGTGTCATCAATTGCCCTATTCTACTCAGCGAATTTAAATTTAACATACCACGACCTAATTTCCGTCCGGCAAACTATAATCTACTGTATCTTAAAACATTTCAAACCAATCTCGGTGCTCGGGGTATTGTAAATAGATTGAGCTTTGATCAGAAAAAAATCTGTAATTCTACAAGTGACATTGACTTGTTTAATGTCTCTGGTTAATTTCAAAAGAACTGTACTGTATAATGAGAATCTCGATGTGTATGGATGGTGATCCTACATGTGTTACCAATATTTGTGTTTAATTGTAACTTTAATTGTAAGAAATGCATGCTGTGTTAGCCTATAATTGTTTTTCCACTAAAATTTTATGTTTAAACATGTTCTGTACTTATGTATAGTGTAAAAATGTTGGCGAACCAAATAAATAAATAAATCCCAATCTTACCTCACTTCGATCTCACGATCTTTTGTAAACTCCACAAAATCGCAAATTTCGTCATCGTTGAAGCCTGAAACAAAAATAATGTAAAATAAAACGATTATTTGGTTAAATTGTTTTTAAATGCTTTAAAGTCAATATCATAGATCTATAGAATAAAATAAAATGTATCCGGAAACTGTAGATGGCGCTTTTTGAAAATGGCTGATTGAATCTTGCGAAACGGACGAAGGCATCATTTTATTGCTCATTATTTTTTTATTAAATAGATACAAAATATGTTCCCTATTTCACAATACAAATGTCGATTACAAAATTATACCAAAAATACCACAATCCAAGTAATTATTAATAAATGATAATTACTATTAGAGAACATTAACACGTAGGTATTACAAATAATCGTAACGATTCGTCGTTTCATCTTAAACATCACGGTCCGCGCTGCGTTAACCATGTACTGTGCGATCGTTAGATGTCCGTCACCGTTGCATTGTTATTGTTATTTTTTATTGTACCAGGAAAATATCTATTGTCACCAATAGTATTGTTTGATTTTGTTTGCCAAAATTTAAACCACCTAATCTCTTTGGAACATACAGACGGTCAATGTGTAAAGATGCAAGACTGGTGTGTGTATGTTTGTGTGTGTGCTCACCCCGCATGAGCACCGTGTTGATCTTGAGCGGGCGGTACCCCAGCTGCAGCGCCAGGTCGATGTGTGTGTGTGTGTGTGTGTGCTCACCCCGCATGAGCACCGTGTTGATCTTGAGCGGGCGGTACCCCAGCTGCAGCGCCAGGTCGATGTGTGTGTGTGTGTGTGTGTGTGTGTGTGTGCTCACCCCGCATGAGCACCGTGTTGATCTTGAGCGGGCGGTACCCCAGCTGCAGCGCCAGGTCGATGTGTGTGTGTGTGTGTGTGTGTGTGTGTGTGTGTGTGCTCACCCCGCATGAGCACCGTGTTGATCTTGAGCGGGCGGTACCCCAGCTGCAGCGCCAGGTCGATGTGTGTGTGTGTGTGTGTGTGTGTGTGTGTGTGTGTGCTCACCCCGCATGAGCACCGTGTTGATCTTGAGCGGGCGGTACCCCAGCTGCAGCGCCAGGTCGATGTGTGTGTGTGTGTGTGTGTGTGTGTGTGTGTGTGTGCTCACCCCGCATGAGCACCGTGTTGATCTTGAGCGGGCGGTACCCCAGCTGCAGCGCCAGGTCGATGTGTGTGTGTGTGTGTGTGTGTGTGTGTGTGTGTGCTCACCCCGCATGAGCACCGTGTTGATCTTGAGCGGGCGGTACCCCAGCTGCAGCGCCAGGTCGATGTGTGTGTGTGTGTGTGTGTGTGTGTGTGTGTGTGTGTGCTCACCCCGCATGAGCACCGTGTTGATCTTGAGCGGGCGGTACCCCAGCTGCAGCGCCAGGTCGATGTGTGTGTGTGTGTGTGTGTGTGTGTGTGTGTGTGCTCACCCCGCATGAGCACCGTGTTGATCTTGAGCGGGCGGTACCCCAGCTGCAGCGCCAGGTCGATGTGTGTGTGTGTGTGTGTGTGTGTGTGTGTGTGCTCACCCCGCATGAGCACCGTGTTGATCTTGAGCGGGCGGTACCCCAGCTGCAGCGCCAGGTCGATGTGTGTGTGTGTGTGTGTGTGTGTGTGTGTGTGTGTGTGTGTGTGTGTGTGCTCACCCCGCATGAGCACCGTGTTGATCTTGAGCGGGCGGTACCCCAGCTGCAGCGCCAGGTCGATGTGTGTGTGTGTGTGTGTGTGTGTGTGTGTGTGCTCACCCCGCATGAGCACCGTGTTGATCTTGAGCGGGCGGTACCCCAGCTGCAGCGCCAGGTCGATGTGTGTGTGTGTGTGTGTGTGTGTGTGTGTGTGTGTGTGTGTGTGTGTGTGTGTGTGTGTGTGTGCTCACCCCGCATGAGCACCGTGTTGATCTTGAGCGGGCGGTACCCCAGCTGCAGCGCCAGGTCGATGTGTGTGTGTGTGTGTGTGTGTGTGTGTGTGTGCTCACCCCGCATGAGCACCGTGTTGATCTTGAGCGGGCGGTACCCCAGCTGCAGCGCCAGGTCGATGTGTGTGTGTGTGTGTGTGTGTGTGTGTGTGTGTGTGTGTGTGTGTGCTCACCCCGCATGAGCACCGTGTTGATCTTGAGCGGGCGGTACCCCAGCTGCAGCGCCAGGTCGATGTGTGTGTGTGTGTGTGTGTGTGTGTGTGTGTGTGTGTGTGTGCTCACCCCGCATGAGCACCGTGTTGATCTTGAGCGGGCGGTACCCCAGCTGCAGCGCCAGGTCGATGTGTGTGTGTGTGTGTGTGTGTGTGTGTGTGTGCTCACCCCGCATGAGCACCGTGTTGATCTTGAGCGGGCGGTACCCCAGCTGCAGCGCCAGGTCGATGTGTGTGTGTGTGTGTGTGTGTGTGTGTGTGTGTGTGTGTGTGCTCACCCCGCATGAGCACCGTGTTGATCTTGAGCGGGCGGTACCCCAGCTGCAGCGCCAGGTCGATGCCCGCCAGCGCGTGCGCCAGCGCCTGCAACACACAGCGCTGTCAGCTCACAGCACGCATATCGGGCAACTCCGAAAGGGATCATCATCGCATCGCCTTCCCCTCGCTCGCCGCGAACTCAACGTAAGCACGCAACCAAAAACGAATGAGCATCTTCGATTCGTCAAGTCTGCTGCTACTGGGGACGCTGCACGTGCAACACGTTCGCCGCTGCTGGTTGACGGGTAGGTCCCAGCTTAGTCATTTGAATGCGATTGCGAAGAACAGTGAGTGCGGGGGCAGCAAGCAGCTGATCGCAGACCGCACATCGGTACGGAGCTGCCCCTGAGGCGAGGCAATCATATTACTATTTCAGTAGGGACTTTACAGAATGAATGTCGGCTAGAGTTGATACCGTTAAGTTCCGTTTCCGATTGGTATACGTTCACCAGTGCGGAGGTGCGCCTATCGTAGCTACATTAAAGCATTTAAAACACCTACTTATTTTTTGCACAAGGCTGCAAAATTGTCATTCTGGCGAGAGTACTTAAAATTTTAATTGTTTAATCACAACATATCATCTCATTACGATTCATAGAAAAGAAAGAAAGAAAAAGATTTATTGATAAGAGAATGCATACTAATAAGAGCTACATTTTCTTAAATAACTTCATTTTCTTTTTTTATATGTATTTTATATTAACTAATGATGTGTTAGACCACCGACATTACAATGAGGATCCGTAACGTTTTTAACTGAGAATGCAGCGAGTCCGCGTGTGTGTGTGTAGTAACCGGGCGGCGCGTGATGCGCGTGTAGCGGTCGGGCCGCAGCGAGTCCAGCGACGCGTGTGTGTGTGTAGTTACCGGGCGGCGCGTGATGCGCGTGTAGCGGTCGGGCCGCAGCGAGTCCAGCGACGCGTGTGTGTGTGTAGTTACCGGGCGGCGCGTGATGCGCGTGTAGCGGTCGGGCCGCAGCGAGTCCAGCGACGCGTGTGTGTGTGTAGTTACCGGGCGGCGCGTGATGCGCGTGTAGCGGTCGGGCCGCAGCGAGTCCAGCGACGCGTGTGTGTGTGTAGTTACCGGGCGGCGCGTGATGCGCGTGTAGCGGTCGGGCCGCAGCGAGTCCAGCGACGCGTGTGTGTGTGTAGTTACCGGGCGGCGCGTGATGCGCGTGTAGCGGTCGGGCCGCAGCGAGTCCAGCGACGCGTGTGTGTGTGTAGTTACCGGGCGGCGCGTGATGCGCGTGTAGCGGTCGGGCCGCAGCGAGTCCAGCGACGCGTGTGTGTGTGTAGTTACCGGGCGGCGCGTGATGCGCGTGTAGCGGTCGGGCCGCAGCGAGTCCAGCGACGCGTGTGTGTGTGTAGTTACCGGGCGGCGCGTGATGCGCGTGTAGCGGTCGGGCCGCAGCGAGTCCAGCGACGCGTGTGTGTGTGTAGTTACCGGGCGGCGCGTGATGCGCGTGTAGCGGTCGGGCCGCAGCGAGTCCAGCGACGCGTGTGTGTGTGTAGTTACCGGGCGGCGCGTGATGCGCGTGTAGCGGTCGGGCCGCAGCGAGTCCAGCGACGCGTGTGTGTGTGTAGTTACCGGGCGGCGCGTGATGCGCGTGTAGCGGTCGGGCCGCAGCGAGTCCAGCGACGCGTGTGTGTGTGTAGTTACCGGGCGGCGCGTGATGCGCGTGTAGCGGTCGGGCCGCAGCGAGTCCAGCGACGCGTGTGTGTGTGTAGTTACCGGGCGGCGCGTGATGCGCGTGTAGCGGTCGGGCCGCAGCGAGTCCAGCGACGCGTGTGTGTGTGTAGTTACCGGGCGGCGCGTGATGCGCGTGTAGCGGTCGGGCCGCAGCGAGTCCAGCGACGCGTGTGTGTGTGTAGTTACCGGGCGGCGCGTGATGCGCGTGTAGCGGTCGGGCCGCAGCGAGTCCAGCGACGCGTGTGTGTGTGTAGTTACCGGGCGGCGCGTGATGCGCGTGTAGCGGTCGGGCCGCAGCGAGTCCAGCGACGCGTGTGTGTGTGTAGTTACCGGGCGGCGCGTGATGCGCGTGTAGCGGTCGGGCCGCAGCGAGTCCAGCGACACGTTGAGCGAGGCGAGCCCCGCCCGCTGCAGCGCCGGCAGCCGCCGCGTCAGCGCCACGCCGTTGGTCGTGAGGCACACCTCGCGCATGCCGCACGACACCGCCTCCTCTGCCACACACACCACACGCCATAAACTAACTACTCGATGTTCTCTAAGTAAAATATAGATTATAGGTGCCTCCGTGAATCACTGTATACTTTTATGTTTGATAGATACGGGAACGAAATGTAATAAAGTTGAATTATCACATTACTTTGTTACTCATGCATGTGGAAGTAGGTTGTAGGTGTTACTGTTTTATACAATAAAACAGTCAAAAATTCTAAAGGTAGGTGATGTTATTTTGGGGTGTAAGTGAGGTTTCCGACCACAGCGCCCCAACTTCGACTCATCTCGACAAAAGTTGAACAAATGGTATGGGGATACATATGGGTGTCGGCTCTACGAACGGGCCCGAGTTAGCGCATTAAAAAGTTTATCGAGCGTCGACAATCTTCACTCGGGCAGCTTACGCAGGTGAGAAAGTTGAAGACGAGGACGACAGAATTATTACATCCCACCTGAGCATTTGACGGAGTTTGAGGACGTCTAAGGAGAGCTTTACGCGACATCAGCACACCCGTATTTTGCGCAGCTTGCGCACGCCGAGCGCGCCGAACACTCGCAGCAGCCGCGCCAGCTCGCCGCGCGACAGCGGCTAGCCGGTGTAGTACGCACCCACGATGTCGGCGAGGTCCTTGCGCAGCGTGGGCTCGCCGCCGGTGAGGCGCAGCTTGCGCACGCCGAGCGCGCCGAACACTCGCAGCAGCCGCGCCAGCTCGCCGCGCGACAGCGGCTAGCCGGTGTAGTACGCACCCACGATGTCGGCGAGGTCCTTGCGCAGCGTGGGCTCGCCGCCGGTGAGGCGCAGCTTGCGCACGCCGAGCGCGCCGAACACTCGCAGCAGCCGCGCCAGCTCGCCGCGCGACAGCGGCTAGCCGGTGTAGTACGCACCCACGATGTCGGCGAGGTCCTTGCGCAGCGTGGGCTCGCCGCCGGTGAGGCGCAGCTTGCGCACGCCGAGCGCGCCGAACACTCGCAGCAGCCGCGCCAGCTCGCCGCGCGACAGCGGCTAGCCGGTGTAGTACGCACCCACGATGTCGGCGAGGTCCTTGCGCAGCGTGGGCTCGCCGCCGGTGAGGCGCAGCTTGCGCACGCCGAGCGCGCCGAACACTCGCAGCAGCCGCGCCAGCTCGCCGCGCGACAGCGGCTAGCCGGTGTAGTACGCACCCACGATGTCGG
This sequence comes from Parapoynx stratiotata, assembly GCA_910589355.1. NCBI lineage: Eukaryota > Metazoa > Arthropoda > Insecta > Lepidoptera > Crambidae > Parapoynx > Parapoynx stratiotata. Next base: position 140,386 of record OU342468.1, on the reverse strand, counting down.
CGAGGTCCTTGCGCAGCGTGGGCTCGCCGCCGGTGAGGCGCAGCTTGCGCACGCCGAGCGCGCCGAACACTCGCAGCAGCCGCGCCAGCTCGCCGCGCGACAGCGGCTAGCCGGTGTAGTACGCACCCACGATGTCGGCGAGGTCCTTGCGCAGCGTGGGCTCGCCGCCGGTGAGGCGCAGCTTGCGCACGCCGAGCGCGCCGAACACTCGCAGCAGCCGCGCCAGCTCGCCGCGCGACAGCAGCGCCGCGCGCGCCGACAGCGCCGCGCCCTCCGCCGGCATGCAGTACTGGCCTGCGCACAGATTGCTATAGCTCCCTGCCGCGCGACTCCGCTGCACCGCCCATACCTCGCTATCCATCCGCGAACTTCAAAACTCCGCAGTCGATTGAGAGGTTCCGTTATCTATATTTCTTTCTACAGATTGAGATGAGCCAATCTCGTATTAAGGGCGACCACTGTTATCTGTAGGTATTTATTTCAGACGGTTAGCGGTGGCTTAGCAACGCCGATACCTGGCTACTTTTGCTTCTCAATCTGTGGACAGAATAATGATACCGTGCGGCGGCGGTGAACGAGGTGTACGAGGGTTTATCGATCCCTCTTCATTCCAGCACTGGCGCGTGCGCGGCGGTTGCAATAACGGCCGTCGCGAGCGTCGACAGGCTTGCCGACCTCGTTAGCGGCGGAAGGAGCGAGGGGTAGAAAACAAGGATGGAAACATGGGAATAATAGGAAAGAATTATTTCCCCACAGCTTTAATATTATATTAATGCGCGTAAACAGCCATAATATACAGTTTATACAAATTCTTAAGACTAAAGTATTGCAGTATCAATATTGAAACCACTACATGGAATCGTATTATATTGTATTTCTTGATTCTGAATTTCTTAATACCACGCGTACGTCGTCGCGAGCTATATAGCTATAGTCTGTTTATTTTGATCTGAGACAAAATGTAACAAAGAATTTGCGGTTCTCAAACTTTTTATCCAATTCTGGGACAAAAAAAATATGGACTCTAATAATTTCTAATAAAATAGGAAAGGTGTAGCCATTCTTATTATCAATTTACGGATATCGTCATTGAATATAAACTTTATTTATTTTTAAATGAAGTACCTCATGTTTTGCAGTGTATTATGTATAAAGTGTATTTAAACACAAGCTATATTGGTATCATCCAAATGATACAAATAAGAATGAAAATAAAACAATAAGGTAATGTATTATGATAATGTTAGTTTCAGGTGTCATGAAAATGTCATGATTTTTCATCTTAATTTGGAAGTATTTTAAATGCATAAAAGTTTGAGAGCACCATTCATTTTAGGTCTTTTTAATAGCAAATAAATAATAATAATAAATATCTTCAAACATTCACACCTATCAACTAGCCCCGTTTTAAGCAACTAATGCTGCTTGTGTTACGGACACTAGATGACGGATAAATATATTTAATAGATATACATATAAATATCCTGAATATATATAAATATATATAAACATCCAAGACTGGAGAACAAATGCTTGAAAATTCATCACCCAAACATTTGCCCCCACCGGGGATCGAACCCGGAACCTCTCGAGATGGCGACGCCTTGAGACTGGCATTCAGACCACTCGACCACGGAGGTCGTCAAATATTAACTTAGTAATCTAAACTTACATTTAAAAAATATAACATTAATGAAAAATGCCGAAAATGATTGAAGGTGACCAGTAATTGCTTAATTATCTTAACTTAAAAAGTCTGTATGAATAAAATATTGAATAGTCGTATTTTTTTGACAAAACCTTTCGGCAATGAAATAATGACATCATAAAGAACCCTTTCTATGGTTTGTTTATGGTATTTGTCTCAGATCAAAATGGATGGACTATAGTCTGTGAATACTTAAGTATTTATAATAGGTTCATGAGTTCAATCTGATTAAAATATGAAATGAAAAATATTCCTAATCAACTTCAGGTTGAAAAATACTGATGGAATTTTAGGTTTTAATAAAAAAAACTTTCGTTTTGGACACACTCAAGTGATTATCATTTATTCATTAAATTCAATAAGCCGTGTAAACTAGCTCTGGTAACAGCTGTGCGCGGACCGTGTATTAGGTATATTGAGCGTTTGTGTAATTGACCTGCCTCCTACTAGTTACACCTTTATTAAGTGTGAATTAAATTTTTTTTAGAAACGCTATTTCGCCAATAGCTAAATAGGTAATACCTACAACGGGATGTTGCACAAGCACGGAGTGTATCGATAGTGGTGGATATGTAACTTAAATTTATTTATTTACGATATCGAATGAAATATCTGCTTGGATAAGCTTATTATTATTAGGTACCATTTATTATTGTTTTAACCATTACTTACTCTGGATAGCTGATAACACGATTTTTAATGTGGTGCGAATGGACGCAATGTAGAGTGTAGAGGCCGTATTTGGCATTAGGAATTAAGGACACGAGCAGTCGTGACCGGCGGGCGGTATTGCGGGCGCACAAGCCTAGAAACAGTGTGTGTACCCAGTGGAGGCCCTAAGACACAATCTTCGTGGATCCCACAAGGTGGAAGTGGCCAGGGCTGCTGTTCTCTGTGGCCCGCTTTTTTCGCAAATGCACTCTCCAGTAGGAGATTGCTGTGCTTTTATATATAAGGAGGGGGGGGTGTGTCGCCGTTGGCTGAGTCACGTGTGTAGTCGTGTCGGAAGTATATGAAGTGGTGAGCGCTCACATCGCAGGTTGCACCGTTCGGTGAGCGAGACGCGCAGGTAGTCGTGGCGGCGGCCGTGCAGGTCCATCAGTGGGCCCTCGCCCGCGCCCTCTTCCACCACCTGATATAAATGCTTACGCCTTAATAAATTATACAAAATAACTGTAACATTTTAAAATTCTTAAGCATTACAATTGTGTATAAAACTATTTCTTTCCCGACCCCTACTAATTACACTAATTAAATAAAAAGAACTGAACAATGTAGGTACATGTGAGTGTTAATTCCTACTAACAGTTATAAAATATTTTTAATAAAACACAAACAAATAATGATTAAGTATAGAGCCATAATGTATGCTTACATAAAATATTAATAATGGAAAGAGAATTATTTATTAAATAACTTTAAAATCCTAATTGAGTAGGATTTTACTATATTTTTAGTATAAACTAGAAATAAGTTTATCAGCTTGACCTCAACATATAAGTGAGGAGATAAAATGTTCTAATATAATAAAGAGTAATTTAACTTAAAACTAGGTATCTTAATTGAGCAAAAAAGCGAAGTAGATATTCTAAATAATATGACTTACAACAATCATCAAAGAATCATATTAATTTCTGATATGTAATTGAGACAACAATAAATATTATTTCACAAATGGACAAACGTCGCAAACTGGCTCGCTAATGATAAGATGACAACAATTTTGTAAATTGGTAGTTAATTACACACAGATTCTTACATCATTGCTGTATCTCCGGACGCAGGCCGCTAGTGATTTTATGTTATTAGTTTCGACCTTCAGCAAAAACGATAAAGAGTTTAGTTTTCTAAAATGCATTTTCATTTCAAACTATAACACGTCAAACTACACTAAAACTTTTCTTGCTACTGTCGTGACCACAGATTAGAGAGAATACGTCTAAAGACAGATGGGCAACAGGCCTAGAAATGACAAGCTTTAGTGAAAAAATGACATTGACAGGACCTTTTGATAGGGTTGTACTGATATTATCGACTTTAAATAACCGTAGATATCGATAGTACTGTGGTTATCGATATTAATAGCACAGCACTGAGGAATGAATGGTGCATAAAAATAAAAATCCTTTTAATTTATATTTATAGTTTATTACTACAAAAATATAAAAATCAATACACTTTATTTCATCACAAGGTATATATAAACTTATTTCTAAAACAAAAATTTATTTTAAGTAAATATGAAAAAATTCAATAAAACAAACTTCGATTTTATAAAGAAATAAATTGGTTAGTAATGAACATAAATAAAATCATTATTATAAAATTCAAAATGTTAAATACAAAACAATAATGTTAAATACAAAATACAAAACGATAAAAGATATAGTTCTGGCGTTTTAATCATCGCAGTCACAAATCTGAATAGAAAATTTGAATTAGTTACTACATTCTTTGGCGCAAGTAGATGGGACAAAATATTCGAATTTGGGTCAGCAGAAAAATACAATTGATCAGCTAAAATAACTAATTGGTCAGCAACTAATACAGCTCCAGAAATATGTAAAGCCACTATATCTAATTTATCAGCAACTTAAATGTTTTCTTTGCTGCCAAATTACTTAATATATGTTTTGACTACAAAATTGTTTTTGAGTCATAAAAAAATACCATAACCTAATATCTATCAAAAACATTTCCGATGAATTGTTCCTTCCTCCTTTATTGATCTTTCCCTAGATTTTATACATTTCCAATTTTGTACATTGCTGCTGAAATAATTATTTTGTAGCTCAATTAGTAATTTTGCTGGCCAAATAATTATATTGCTGACAAAATATTTGCTTGTTGCCCAAATGATTTTTCAGCAGACCATTTTGTTGCTGTCTAAAAAATTTTATGGCTGCCCAATTAATTACTTCCCTTTTTATAACTTTCACTCTTTATATTGGGAAGTAATTAATTGGGCAGCCATTTAATTTTTTGTTCAGCAACAAAACAAAATTATTGTTTGGTCAGCACTTCAGCAGCATAATAAATTGGTTAGCAAGGTAATTATTTGGCCTGCAAAATAATTATTTGACCAACAATATATATGTTATCGGAAATGTATAGAATCTAGGAAAAGATCAATGAAGGATCAAGGAACAATTCCAAGGAAATGTATGTGATAGATATCAGGTTAAGGTTATTTTTTTATGACTTTTGTGTCTGATATGATATTTGTGTCATCGAAATGTATATCAAACAATTTGGCAGCAGAGAAAACATTTAATTATGCCGACCAATTTTGACATTTTTGCTGCCCATAAGTTGCTGACCATTTAGCTATTTTAGCTGGCCAGTTGCATTTTTTGCTGACCGTTAAATAACATCCTTATAAAAACGTACTTTTTTGCAAAATGATCATGCAGGATTCTGCAGGCTATGGTGATGAACTGACGATCTCGAATCTGAAAAATAAATTATTTAGAGAGCTAAGGTTTACTAAAGAATGTTGTTATTATTTTACATTATTGCTATTATTATTTATAGGCACCTTGGATGAAGGATGTGTTATCTTTACTTTAACATTTAGAAGTTCCCGTTTTTAATTGCCTTTCTGCAAAGAAACTCCAAATATTATATATTTTTCAAGGCTTAATATAATGAAAATCTTGTATTTGATCATCATTTTTCCAGCCTAGAAATGCCTGGAACTAGACAAAGGCTTCCCACAAGGATCTCCACAACATTGTCTATTGTGGCGTTTAGAAAACCGTTTAAGCATATCAAATGCCAAGGTTTGCATAGCTGATTTAATATTGATGTGGGATTCGGAAAACGAATCGTTAAAAATGTTGTTTATAACTGTACAAAAGTAGTGGAATCTGCACTTTACAAACTATAGTTACAAAGAGATTCAATACATTAGTATGATGATCGCGGCATACAAGCCATTTGTTATTGGTCGAATTGTAAAATATTTTTTCTCTGTCTGTAAGTCAGGTCTATGGGGATGTTCCATAAAGTTATTAATAATTTCAATAAGGGATCTAAATAGCATTACAAATGATGCCGAGGGGTATTTAAGATTGTCTCAACAAAGTTTTGCGTTCTCTCCGAGCAATCCAAGCATGCAATTCGGATATCTTGTCATATGAAAAAGAGCGTTTGCAAGCCTGGCATTTAAATTAAGCAATAAGTTTTCGACATACATAACCATTATCCTTGACTGCGCCGCGCATCTTCCCGGCATCGTGGTAGCGGGGCCGAGACCCGTTTACGCTGTCGAAAAGTTGGTCGAAGAATAGCACTGCAGTATTCATCATCGTCTTGGAAACTGGTGAACCAGCAGCAAACGTTTATGTAACATTATCACGTTGTCACCACACCACAGGTAAGGTTCCCTTCCCTGAAAAAAACATATAATAAAGTGTTAACAGAGAGGATGTTGATGACATAAATACATATATATTAACTGTCAGCAAGACTGTTTTACTAAAGCCCAAGGAGTTTTTTTGTTGATAATTTTTTTCTCTTTGAAAGGAGTTTCCTTTTGTTATTGTAATTTGTAATATTAAATTGTAAATTACTACACAAGTTAATTTTGTGATAAATAAATTATATTGTAACCTTTAAAGTGGTTTAAGATAAGATGTATATTTTTGGACTCAGCAGCACCAGTCATTTCATCTGAAAATTTTAAAATATGACATAAATAGAATTATTCTAAATATTAAAAAACTCTAAATATTAAAGTAAAAATAGTTACATATGAATGTGTACCTACTTTCTAATATAATTAACATGTTAAGTCAAAGGAACTTTAAATTTACAACATAACGAGAAACAATTTTTTGCTTAATGTTAACTAACTCTCATTCTTACAAAAAGATTAGGGAAGTGTAAAAAAAAAAATACATGTGAATGGACTGTGCCTGAATACCAACTAAAAATATATGAAATTCATTCTGAGAAATAATAAAATGAACTATTTAATTACATCTACATAAACAAGGTTTTATTCAGTTTGTTTTACAAGTGAGCATTATAATAAATAACACCTTTATTGTGAACATAATAATAGGTCTTTGACAATGAAATTGTCTTTTGTATGGAGATTTTGGGGAACTCTGGATTTTCCATACTAAAATTTTTTCAGATTTCTTCACAACGACAAATCCAGTAAAATAATATTTGGCATGTATCATTAGACAAGCTTTAGCAATAAGTGTAATATCACATTTCATAAAAATTATTAATCGTTTTTAAGTGAATGCAAATCAAATGATGTATTTAAATTGTGTTAAAATTGGACATGGAGACAACTCTTTTTAACTGCCTTCAAATACATCATTTGATTTGCATTCACTTAAAACGACACGGAGACAACTCTTACAACAAATTATCAAAACAAATGAAAAGAGCTCAAAAATATGGTCTGTTTTAAGAGGAGGTTAAATTAAAGTACTCTGAAACATAATAGTTACAGACTAAAATACTAAGAAAGTTAAAACAAAACGGCAATTTCATACTTTAACCCCTATTGTTAAAATCAGCTCTTGACTAATATTATAATATAACTGATAGAAACAATGAATGAATTATCATCTTTTGTGATTTCTAATTCTGTAAAGAAGACATTGTTTTAAATTTATGATGAATGAAAGCACCTCATATTGCATCAGTGTATTAAAATTCAAATAAAACTTACATATGCAATTTGGCTCGTCAGGCTCTCTTCTGTCTATTTCAAATGCAGTGAATACTGTGGGTATGCCACACTTTTTTCTTTAATGGCCTTAATGTATGTATTTTCATTCAAAATGCAGTATACAACACCACTGCTGGCAAAGAACACTGAAGCTGCGTTATATTTTGATACCAGGGAATTTTGGGCGCAAAATGGTTTCCCATGCTTCAGATATATGTTTCTCAAAGGAAAATTCAAACAAAATCTGTGATTTCCTTGTAGATTTGCATCCAGAGATGGAACAGCGTCTAACTGCCATTGCCTGTAAGAAATTAAAATAATAGCTTAATAATAGCGTTAAAATGATAGCTATTATCTTTCATCAACTATATTGCGGGAAGCTGACTTGAAATGAAATATTAATAGTTGCATACCGAAATCTGTAGGCACTTACCAAAATATGAGTTGCAAAGTTATAAAGATTTTCTTCATACTAAGTTTGTTGACCGTCTTCTGTTGTCTGCAGCACACCCTCTACTGGGTCTGCAGTTGCTCAATACAATACAGATGATGAAATCCGTAATATACAAATGTAAAACAAATAAAACAAGGAAAAATACGAAACATATTAAATGAAATATGCTCCGAAAAAAAACGATGACAAAGGGAAAAAGTTGCAATAGAGCAAAAATATCAAACGCACAAATAGTTGCCATTGTAAATAAATATTTTAAACATTGAAATTATAAACTATACAAATTAAATTATTATTTATACATAAAAAACAAATGAAAAAATTATTTAAAATATCATTTCATACAAATAAACATTAATGTTCAGTACAAATGATGACTGAAAAAGGACACTGGTGGTTTTAGTTCCCTTTGCCTTCCCAATGTAGAAGAATTTTAAAACAACTACAAAAAATACAGATAACACAGTGCAGGTCCTGTCATTCACTAAGGCAAAAGGTTTTGTATGGGTGATTCCAGGGGCTGGTCGTGACGACGAGTGAGTGACTGTAGTTCAAGTTACGACTGTTTTGTACGACACACACACACGCAAGCAGCGTTGTGATGATGTGATCCGTTGTGTAGTGTGTACCCGATACCCGATTTAACCCGATGCTACTGCCGAATAAATGTAAAATGTTCTTTGTGCCGAAACTGCCGAACTGCCGCCGGCCTATGTTCACTGCCCGTTTGTTTATTGTTTTTTAAAAGTTTGACCGCAGTCGCTCGCTTGACACCTACATATGCCTCAGTGAGGAGAGCGTAGGAGTTGTGTTCACTGCGAAGTTAATAATCAGACAGAAACAAAATTTAATTAAAATAAAATTTTAGTCTAAAATAAAAATAATTTTACTGTTGTGTGATTCACTCACACACATGTACCAATCAGCTGTCTATTTTGACAGTGACAGTGACAGCCATCAATAATTTGGGGTGCGTCCAAGAATTTTGTATTGTATGATGGATGAGTGTCAATCACGTGTCAATAATGATGAGCAACATGGAGGATCATTGAAATAATCGTCAAGTGGTGTGAGAACGATGGGATTTTTATCGTGGTAATCCACCTCATCGAAGTAACACCTCCATGTCTGCCGTCAATCGTTTGACGCCAAAATCTCCCAAGATGCATTGAAATGCATTGCACTTGCATTTCAATACAAATACTGAAGACATTTAAATACCGAAGACTTGGCTGTATGGGCTTTGTTCCCTTTGTTTTTCCTACATGGGAGAATTTTACAGGGGTTTTTGGCGGCATTCAACTATAGCGGACGTGAATTTTATTTCAGTGATTGTAATATTGTTCGGAGTGGATGTTGTTACGTAAAATCAGTGTAGTTTTGTGTGATAAGTGTCTGTGATGATGAGCAATATAGAAGATCATCGAAACAACCGTCAAGTGGTGTGAAAAAAGATGAGATTTTTATCGTGGTAATCCACCTTATCGAAGTAGCACCCGGGGTATCTGCTATGAACTATTTGACGCCAAACTCTCCCAATATGCATTGAAATGCATTACACTAGCATTTCAATGCAAATACTGAAGAAATATATACTTGAGACTTGGCTGTATGGGCTCCATTCCCTTTGCCTTCCCAACATGGGAAAATTTTACAACAACATAAAATAAATAGAATGGAGTTTTTGGCGGCATTCAACTATGGCGGACGTGATTTTTATTTCGATGATTGTAATATTGTACGGAGTGGATATTGTTACGTAAAATCGGTGTAGTTTTGTGTAATAAGTGTCTGTGATGATGTGCAATATGGAGGATTATCGAAATAAACGTCAAGTGGTGTGAAAAGTGATGAGTTTTTTATCGTGGTAATCCACCTCATCCAAGTAGCACCACAGTGTCTGCCATCGATCGTTTGACGCCAAACTCTCACAAGATGCATTGAAATGCATTACACTAGCATTTCAATGCAAACAACTGAAGATATATATATGTATATATACTGCAGACATGGCTGTATGGGCTTCGTTCCCTTTGCCTTTTTTTACAAAAGAGAGAATTTTACAAAAAAAAAAAAACGGGAGTTTTGGCGGCATTCAACTATGGCGGACGTGATTTTTATTTCGATGATTGTAATATTGTACGGAGTGGATATTGTTACGTAAAATCAGTGTAGTTTTGTGTAATAAGTGTCTGTGATGATGTGCATCATGGAGGATTATCCTAATAAACGTCAAGTGGTGTGAAAAGTGATGAGTTTTTTTATCGTGGTAATCCACCTCATCCAAGTAGCACCACAGTGTCTGCCATCGATCGTTTGACGCCAAACTCTCCCAAGATGCATTGAAATGCATTACATTAGCGTTTCAATGCAAACTACTGAAGATATATATATATATATATATTGCAGACATGGCTGTATGGGCTTCGTTCCCTTTGCCTTCCCTACGGGAGAATTTTACAAAAAAAAAAAAAAAGGAGAGTTTGGCGGCATTTGACTAATGGCGGACGTGATTTTTATTTCGATAATTGTAATATTGTTTCGGAGTGGAAATTGTTTCGTAAAATTAGTGTAGTTTTGTGTAATAAGTGTCTGTGATGATGTGCAATGTGGAGGATTATCGAAATAAACGTCAAGTGGTGTGAAAAGTGATGAGTTTTTTATCGTGGTAATCCACCTCATCCAAGTAGCACCACAGTGTCTGCCATCGATCGTTTGACGCCAAACTCTCACAAGATGCATTGAAATGCATTACACTAGCATTTCAATGCAAACAACTGAAGATATATATATGTATATATACTGCAGACATGGCTGTATGGGCTTCGTTCCCTTTGCCTTTTTTTACAAAAGAGAGAATTTTACAAAAAAAAAAAACGGGAGTTTTGGCGGCATTCAACTATGGCGGACGTGATTTTTATTTCGATGATTGTAATATTGTACGGAGTGGATATTGTTACGTAAAATCAGTGTAGTTTTGTGTAATAAGTGTCTGTGATGATGTGCATCATGGAGGATTATCCTAATAAACGTCAAGTGGTGTGAAAAGTGATGAGTTTTTTTATCGTGGTAATCCACCTCATCCAAGTAGCACCACAGTGTCTGCCATCGATCGTTTGACGCCAAACTCTCCCAAGATGCATTGAAATGCATTACATTAGCGTTTCAATGCAAACTACTGAAGATATATATATATATATATATATTGCAAACATGGCTGTATGGGCTTCGTTCCCTTTGCCTTCCCTACGGGAGAATTTTACAAAAAAAAAAAAAAAAGGAGAGTTTGGCGGCATTCAACTATGGCGGACGTGATTTTTATTTCGATGATTGTAATATTGTACGGAGTGGATATTGTTACGTAAAATCAGTGTAGTTTTGTGTAATAAGTGTCTGTGATGATGTGCAATGTGGAGGATTATCGAAATAAGCGTCAAGTGGTGTGAAAAGTGATGAGTTTTTTATCGTGGTAATCCACCTCATCCAAGTTGCACCACAGTGTCTGCCATCGATCGTTTGACGCCAAACTCTCCCAAGATGCATTGAAATGCATTACACTAGCATTTCAATGCAAACTATTGAAGATATATATATTGCAGACATGGCTGTATGGGCTTCGTTCCCTTTGCCTTCCCTTTGGGAGAATTTTACAAAAAAAAAAAAAAAAAAGGTTTTTGGCGGCATTCAACTATGGCGGACGTGATTTTTATTTCGATAATTGTAATATTGTACGGAGTGGATATTGTTACGTAAAATCAGTGTAGTTTTGTGTAATAAGTGTCTGTGATGATGTGCAATGTGGAGGATTATCGAAATAAACGTCAAGTGGTGTGAAATGTGATGAGTTTTTTATCGTGGTAATCCACCTCATCCAAGTAGCACCACAGTGTCTGCCATCAATCGTTTGACGCCAAACTCTCCCAAGATGCATTGAAATGCATTACACTAGCATTTCAATGCAAACTACTGAGGAAATATATACTGAAGACTTGGCTGTATGGGCTCCGTTCCCTTTGCCTTCTCTACATGGGAGAATTTTACAACAAACACAAAAAAAATAAAAAAAAATAGAATGAGAGTTTTGGCGGCATTCAACTATGGCGGACGTGATTTTTATTTCGATGATTGTAATATTGTACGGAGTGGATATTGTTACGTAAAATCAGTGTAGTTTTGTGTAATAAGTGTCTGTGATGATGTGCAATATGGAGGATTATCGAAATAAACGTCAAGTGGTGTGAAAAGTGATGAGTTTTTTATCGTGGTAATCCACCTCATCCAAGTAGCACCACAGTGTCTGCCATCGATCGTTTGACGCCAAACTCTCCCAAGATGCATTGAAATGCATTACACTAGCATTTCAATGCAAACTATTGAAGATATATATATATTGCAGACATGGCTGTATGGGCTTCGTTCCCTTTGCCTTCCCTACGGGAGAATTTTACAAAAAAAAAAAAGGGGGTTTGGCGGCATTTGACTAATGGCGGACGTGATTTTTATTTCGATAATTGTAATATTGTTTCGGAGTGGATATTGTTACGTAAAATCAGTGTAGTTTTGTGTAATAAGTGTCTGTGATGATGTGCAATATGGAGGATTATCGAAATAAAGGTCAAGTGGTGTGAAATGTGATGAGTTTTTTATCGTGGTCATCCACCTCATCCTAGTAGCACCACAGTGTCTGCCATCGATCGTTTGACGTCAAACTCTCCCAAGATGCATTGAAATGCATTACACTAGCATTTCAATGCAAACTACTGAAGAAATATATACTGAAGACTTGGCTGTATGGGCTCCGTTCCCTTTGCCTTCCCTGCATGGGAGAACTTTACAACAACAAAAAAAAAAAAAAAAAAAAAAAAAAAAAAAAAAAAAAAAAAAAAAAAAAAAAGGAGTTTTGGCGGCATTCAACTATGGCGGACGTGATTTTTATTTCGATGATTGTAATATTGTACGGAGTGGATATTGTTACATAAAATCAGTGTAGTTTTGTGTAATAAGTGTCTGTGATGATGTGCAATATGGAGGATTATCGAAATAAACGTCAAGTGGTGTGAAAAGTGATGAGTTTTTTATCGTGGTTATCCACCTCATCCAAGTAGCACCACAGTGTCTGCCATCGATCGTTTGACGCCAAACTCTCCCAAGATGCATTGAAATGCACTACACTAGCATTTCAATGCAAACTATTGAAGATATATATATTCCAGACATGGCTGTATGGGCTCCGTTCCCTTTGCCTTCCCTACGGGAGAATTTTACAAAAAAAAAAAAAAAAAAAAAAAAAAAAAAAATATTGCGGAGGGCGCGGGAACTTGTGAAAGGGAAAGGCGCAATTTTTGATAAAATTTAATTTTATTTATTAGTTAATGATTTTATAAATAATTTGTATTATACTTGTAAATTTTTCGTTTGTAAATATAAATATATTTTTTAGTTTAGTGATTAGTTGCGATTTTAAAATGAAAAATGGGTAGTGCGAAGAAGCGCCGCAAACCCCATACTGATGGGGATAGAAATTCATCGAACTCCTCTGATTCAGAGTCGGAGGGGTCCGGTAATAAATATAGTGTTTATAAGGTGCCAGGCTATACTCGAAAATACCCGGAACATTCAAAGAAGTCTGAATTTATAGTTTTTCTATCTAATGTCGAGTCGAGACCTTTTACAGATAGAGATCGTTTGGCGCTCTCTAACGCTATCAGAAAGCATTGCGTCTCAGGTGTCCTACATCTGAGACCAATTAACAAATTCAAAGTCGGCATAACATTTGATTTGTCCAACAATGCAAATGTTTTCTTAGCTAACAAAAAGCTACTTGAAGAGCTGAGTGTCGCTGCAACTATTCCAGCAGCCGATACGGAAATAACAGGAGTCCTAACTTCGGTGCCCGTTGATTTATCTAACAAAAAAATTTTTTCGTTGATAGGCAGTTCGAGAAATGTTATCCAGGTGAGACGATTCATGCGGCGGCTGCGAGAAGAGGATGGAACAGTGCGTTTTTCTCCGACGCAGACTGTTGCTGTCACTTTTGCTTCTACGCAGCTTCCCGATTATGTGTATCTTGACTCTTGGCGACATGAGGTCAGTCCATACATTCCTCCTTTAAAACAGTGCTTGAGGTGCTTGAGATTCGGACACATCGCAAAGTTCTGTAGAAATGCTGAAGTATGTTCAATCTGCACCGGCAACCACAGTTTTAAAAGTTGTACAGAGACAATAACAAAATGCGTCAACTGCGGTGGTAATCACATAGCAATATCTAACCAATGCCCAATAAAGAAACAAAAAATTGAAGAGAACAAAATAAAAACACGCTCAGTTACATATTCAGAATTGTTAAATGAAAAATCGTTTCCGCATTTACACGCACGCAACATTGAAACCCAGTTAAAAAATTTATCTAAATCAGACCGTTTTATTGATTTACTGATTAATGCAGTCACTCAAATAATTTTGTCCAACAAAGATAATCAAATGCCTATAATTTCCAGCACGGTTCGACAAGTATTAAATAACACTTTTGAAAAAAAAAATAATAACTCTAGTACGTAATTATGGATACATCGTTAAATATTGTACACTGGAACGCTCAGAGTTTAGCATGTAATAGGCTTTTACTAGCAAAGTTTTTATTTGATGAAAATATTCATATAGCTTTAATATCAGAGACTTGGTTAAGGCCGAGTCAAAATTTTACTATAAAAGATTATAATATTGAAAGAAATGATTGCGGTAATTCCCACAATGGGGTCGCAATTCTAATTCACAAAAGTATAGATTACAACAAAATTACAACAAATTACGACATATCCTTACAAAACATTTGTATTCGTATAAATTTTAATAATAAAGACATAAGTATTGTAAGTTGCTATATACCCACTTATTCTCGTCCACAATTCAGTAAAAGTAAATTTCAGGCTTTAATAGATTCTATCCCTCATCCTATGTTTATTGGGGGTGATTTTAACGCCCATCACACTTCTTGGGGTTGTAGTTCCGATACGCCTCGTGGCAAAGACATCTTAGAGGTAATTGATAACAATGACTTAGTTTTGTTGAATGATGGTCAGGTAACCACTGTTGGTTCCTTGACGTGGCGCTCTAACGCTCTTGATTTATCAATAGTTTCTGCTACTTTAGCTCTAGCATGTGATTGGTCAGTATATGATGATCCTCTAGGCAGCTATCATCTGCCTGTAATAGTTAAGATGTTAGTTAGCAACAATAATTTTGTTCATATTGAGAATTTGCAAAATCCGAATTTGACACCATTTCCAAAACATATAAATTATAACTTGGTAGACTGGGATAAATATTCCGAAAATGCTAAGTCTCTATTAATAGACTTTAAAGCCAATGAATACCCGCCATTAGTCGCATACTCTTTGTTTTGTGAACACCTTATTTCAGCAGTTCAGTCTTCAGTTCCCTCAGTAAGAAACAGTAACAATACTACTCATGTAAATTCTTCATCATACAACAGGTCTGTTAGTGCAAAGCTGCATAGTAAGTCACCATTACCATGGTGGAATCAAAGATGTTCGGAGGCTGTCACCAACTCAAAATTAGCATATATAAGGTTCAAGCAAAATCCCACAGAAAACAATTATTTGGAATTCAAAAAACTTCAGGCTTTAAAAAAGATTACTTTAAAAAAAGAAAGGTATAATAGTTGGTCTTCTCTTTGTAACACCTTCAATCGTGGTACTTCGTTGTCTGTAATTTGGACATACATGCGCAAATTCAATAAATCTCATAAATCATATAAAAACAATTCTGATGATACTTGGATTTCAGATTTTTTGCGAAAATATTCTCCTTCTTTTGTTTCTAATTTAGATACTACTTCATACAATCAATCAGATTCTAACTTACTTAATAATTATTTCTTAGACCCTTTTACTTTTGAAGAGTTGAAATCTGCAGTCATGTCTAGGAAGGATACTGCTTTTGGATTAGATGGTATCGCATATAAATTGTTAAAAAAATTGCATATACAAAGTTTTCATATATTTCTTGAAATTTTGAATTTTCTTTGGACTAATAATGTAATACCTGAAAGTTGGAAGACGGATTGTCTGGTTCCCATTTTAAAACCAAATAAGCCGAAATCGCATCCTGATTCATATAGACCAATTGCATTAACATCTTGTGTAGGAAAAATATTTGAGCAACTTCTAAAACAAAGATTAGAATTCTATGTCGAGCAGCATAATATCTTACCATCAAATCAATTTGGATTTAGAAAAGGTCGGTCAGCAAGAGAAAGTATCTGTCAATTGCATCTAGATATTGTAGATAGTTTTCGTGTGAAAAATTATTTGATGGCTATATTTTTTGATATTTCTGGAGCTTTTAATAGTGTAAATATTAGTGTACTGTGTAAAGAGTTACTAACAATTGGGCTTCCTAATAAGTTTGTCAAGTGGGTTTGTAGTTTTTTGTCAGGAAGGAAAATTTTTGTTAAATATAATGGCTACTTATTTGGACCAAGAACTTCTTCAATCGGTGTTTGTCAAGGAGGGATTTTGTCCCCATTGCTTTTTATATTATATATCCGGTGTCTAAATATGATTTTAGGAAGCAATGTTAAAAATCTTCAATTTGCTGATGATCTGGTTGCTTATATGTCTGGTAAAAACCTAACTCAAATGTCAACAACTATAAATAATTCTTTAAAACAATTGAGTACCTATTTTAAATATTTAAACCTCGAAATATATCCATCTAAATCGAAATTAGTAGTATTTGGTAAAAGAACAGCTCAAACATCAAGTATATACTATGAAAATAATTTAATACCTGTCTCAACAGAGGCAAAATTTCTAGGTGTGACCTTTATAAATAATCTATCTTGGAAGAAGTATGTTGAATGTATTGTAGCTAGTGCTAATAAAGCTTTTAATGTTGTTAAATCCCTTGCTTCTACCGATTGGGGGGCTGATCCTAAAATATTACTGATTTTATACAAGTCACTTATTCGCAGTCACTTTGAATACGGTTTCTTTTGTTTTGCCAGTAATCATAAACTTGTTGATATCTTACAGAAAATTCAAAACAAATCTATGAGAGTTATTACAGGAGCTTTTAAAAGCACACCAATTGTATCAATGCAAGTTGAATGCAACCTCCCACCAATAGATATACGATTCAGATATTTAAAAGAAAGATTTATTTTAAAATTGTATAGTATTCATGGAAATCATCTTCTTTCTAATTTGATTTCTTCAGATTCTCTTAGCATTAATCTTCAGCACCAATCTTTTTATTTACTTGATAACTTTCGACAATTCCTTTCTTTTCTTGATCCATTATGTATTCATAAATCATCAGTCTTATCTTGTTATGAAGGCTCATTTGGCAGCAAGTTTCCTGCATTAAACATAATTATAAATAACAATCTTTCAACAAAAGAGGATGCTTATTGTCTGTTTGGTGAGTATCCACACCATAAGTTTTTATATACAGATGGCTCAAAAAATGAGTGTAGTGTTTCTTTTGCTCTATTTGATAGAGCCTCAAAAACTGGTGTAAGCAAAAAAATTAATTGCAATTCTTCAATTTTCACAGCTGAGGCTGCTGCTATTTTAGGTGCATTAAGGCACATAAGTTATCATCAAAAAGAAAGTAAAAATTGGGTTATTGTTAGTGACAGTATGAGTGTGTTAATAAATCTACAAAACAACAAATTCACAGCAAATACAAATTACATAATTAATGGCATAAAAGAATTGTGGTTTGAAATCATTTCTAAATATAAAACAAATATTATTTTTATCTGGGTACCATCACATATTGGAATTTATGGTAATGAACAGGCAGATTACTTGGCCAAGTTTATTTGTAATCTTCCAGATTCAGCGGCTGAATTAGAGCCAAGCATATTGTTACCATTTACTGATTGCATTTCCCTTTTAAAACAAAGAATGTCTAAGCATTTTAATGATTATAGAAATAATGTGTATGAAACTGAACGCAAAGGATTGTGGTATGCTAAACTCAACGTACCTGTTAACTCAACTCCTTGGTTTTGTCGTAGCTCTGTATATATCTATAGAAAGTTTTATTCTTTTTTAAATCGGCTTCGTTTTGGACATTGTCGTCTCAATTATCATCTCTCGCGTTTAAAAATGGTTCCGAGTAATGTTTGTAACTTCTGTTCATCTCGGGATGAACAAACTATAGACCACATCATTTTTTCATG
Source organism: Parapoynx stratiotata (assembly GCA_910589355.1). NCBI lineage: Eukaryota > Metazoa > Arthropoda > Insecta > Lepidoptera > Crambidae > Parapoynx > Parapoynx stratiotata. Next base: position 122,316 of record OU342468.1, on the reverse strand, counting down.
TTCATCCTTCAGCATCCAGCGCCTTGTGCTGATAGATGAGCTCATTAAAATATATGGTTCAAGGGAATTAGTACCGCGCGATATTCAGTCTCTTCTTTGTAATATTGAAAGTTATATTCCTCTGTATAAATTTATTAACAATACTGTGAGAGAAATTTAGGTTATAACTGTTTTGTGTTGTTGGTTTCTTCTAGGTTAGGTTTTTGTTTATATTTTTTGCATGGTTGTCAAGTTGTCAACTTTGTGTTTTTCAGTGTTTTTTGTTGTTGTTTATAAGTTACGTTGTACGCAAGGAATTTTGTTGTTCGCATGGACGTAGGAACAAGTACTAAAACCTCAGAGTAAACAGAACTGGAGTAGCCTTTGTCTAACATTCCCCTCTGCCAAATGCACAAGCATCGGATGCTTGCACGTTTAATAAAACTAGTTGAGCCGCCATTTTGACAGCCATAACATTGTAAACGTTGCGGCGAACAGAGCTCCCGCAAAAATGCCTGCCTGTGCTGTTTTTTGTTGTAAAAATAAATAGAAAACATCAAGTATGCTAAAAGATGGTGTCACCTTTTATTTGTAATTATAATTTTTAAGATTTCATGATTATTTACTTCATTATTTCATGTTTTAGAATTCTACGATTTCAAATTTCGAGCGCTAGTCTCGTGGGGAGTGCGGCGGTGACGATGTCAAAACGCACACCCCACGTGACTATTTTAAGCGTGTGTGTGCGTGAAATTTAAATTTGTGTGTCGAATTATGCATGTGTGCATTTGTAAGAACGGCTGGCTTTGAGTGTAGTGGTAACCTCACCCCCCGCAAGAAATGGCAGAAAAAAATGTTTGAGAAATTGACTAATGGCTACTCCAGTTCTGTTTACTCTGAGACTAAAACGTATGCTTTAGTACTTGTTCTTATGGTTATCATGCATGTTATCAATCATCGATTGAAGCTAAAACTAAAATAAATAAAACAAAATAAATGGAAATTAATAAAAATGGGTTTATAAATTGCGAATAAAATTAATATACTTAAATAGAAAAATAAATGAAAAACAAACTGAAGACATGGCTGTATGGGCTTCGTTCCCTTTGCCTTCCCTACATGGGAGAATTAAAAAAAAAAAAAAAAAAAAAAATAGAATATTAGACATCTCTCGTAGAATATAAATATATAAATAATCATATTTTGTGAATAATCAAATTGGTGAAATATTAAGTTAATGTTAGATTAAAAAAATGTCTCTTTTTCCTGCATACGGACAAGAAAATGATAAGGAATATCAAGGTATTATGTTATATCTACCTATCTCAGATTATAACTAAAATGTTATAAGAAACATTTTAGTGTTAAGTTATTCTGAGATTGTTCTTTTCTAACCGGTATGTTTACTTGGAGTGCTAGAGGAAATAGAAGTGTCATCGTTTTAGAATTGGTGTTGTTGAAGTAAAGTTAGAGGTCACTAAAATATACCGGTCCGTCACCGGCACATTTACATACATTCCTACACAATAAACTTTTTATATGCTTGAAACAGTATTAGCACGTTCATACTTTGGGCCGGTGTAGTGGAGAGAGACCATAATTTATCGGAGTTGCTCAGCGTTGGAGTTGATCCTGTCGCCGGCGCGCGAGGCGGCGCTGCTGGCCAGCGACGACGAGTGTCCTCCGCCGCAGTCGTCGCCGCCGCCGCCGCCGCGCTGGGCCAGCGACGTGTACACGGACCGCGCGCCCGAGCCCGCCTACACCGCCTACTCCACGCTCTACTATCCTGCGCGACCACAGTTAGTTTAACTTAGACCAAATTTGGATTAGCGACAGTGGTGTATTAATACCAAAACTGCTATAGCTGTCTGATGCATACACGGCCGATTTTGAGGCTAAAAATGGGCAGTCTACGCAGGACTTCATCATTAGAACGGATTGGACCAATGCAATTGAAACATTTATTGGTATCTGAAAACAAGTCAAAACTTGACTATCACTGCCTGAATCATTGTGATGCACATTATAAAATAAAGCTTCTCAATTTTGATTTTAGTTCTTTAATACAATAGCTCTGCCTCTGTAAAATAAAGATATTTTGTATGGTCTCTTAAATACTAAATACAATAAGATATATTGAAATTGTCTTGAATGTGTTGAAAATAATTGAATGTACTGATTATTTATCAAACTATGTAAAATTCAGTTACAGCTGAATGCATAAATTTATAAAATTAATATAATCTATAACCATATGTGCTCTATGGCAATGCATTATATTCAATTCACAGTTCCCAACATACAGTCATTAAGTATAATTATATTTATGTTCACTGTTCGAGATTTTATTAAATTTTGATAGCCATGGCAATTCGGATATAAACAATTAGTTTTCTCGGGTAAGCCGATTACCTCTCCTCTGTGGGCTCTGACTGAAATCTGCCAAGGCAATTGATTTTCTACTGTGTCTACAAACATTACAGATTATGAGTTATTTTATAACCATAGTTTATGATTTAAGTTCATTGTTAGTGAATTTCAGAAAGTTTACAAATTTTTACTGCAGTCTGATTAGTCCCAATTAGTGTATTTGATGGATTACGGTTTGCTATATCTAGTGCAAGTGACGCCACCGTTTGCTCGCCAGTCTACTTGTGTCACTGTAGTAATGAAGCCCTGCTCCCCAGCTACGCGTCGTGCGGCGGCGGGGCGCTGGGCGCGCGCGCGGCCCGGCGGCGGGCGCGGCGCGCGCGGCGCTACTTCGAGCGGGCGGCGGGGGCGGGCGCGGGGGCGGGCGCGGGCGCGGGCGCGGGAGCGGGAGCGGGCGCGGACGCGGACGAGCTGGCCGCGCGCACGGCCGCGCTGCGCCGGCTGCTGGCCGACGCGCCCACCGACCCCGACCTTTGGCTGCGGCTCATACACTTCCAGGTTACTCACGTCTTATCTTTCTTTATTTTGTGTTATTGGTCTATTCAACAAGTCTAGTTTCGTTAGATCTATACTTGTTCGATATTATTTTTTTTCCGTTAAATTGTTAAAGTTGATAGTAATAAGAATATCGTTGTGGAGCGCTGCTGACTAACGCTGGATGTTATAAGCGGAGAGCAGGGTAAAATGGTGTAAATCGAGAGAGACCTATGTTCAGCAGTGTCTAATATAAAAAAAACATTGGTGTGTGCGCATGCAGGAGCGGTTCTCGTCGTGCGAGGCGGCGCTGGGTGCGGCGGCGGAGGCGGTGGAGCGCGCGCCGGACTCGCTGGTCGTGCTGCGCGCGTGGGGGCGCCTGGCGCGCCGCGCGCTCGCGCCCGCCGACCTCGTGCAAGCGCTCAGGGACCGCATACACCACGGTCAGTGCGCACTCGCTGGTCGTGCAAGCGCGTGGGGGCGCCTGGCGCGCCGCGCGCTCGCGCCCGCCGACCTCGTGCAAGCGCTCAGGGACCGCATACACCACGGTCAGTGCGCACTCGCTGGTCGTGCAAGCGCGTGGGGGCGCCTGGCGCGCCGCGCGCTCGCGCCCGCCGACCTCGTGCAAGCGCTCAGGGACCGCATACACCACGGTCAGTGCGCACTCGCTGGTCGTGCAAGCGCGTGGGGGCGCCTGGCGCGCCGCGCGCTCGCGCCCGCCGACCTCGTGCAAGCGCTCAGGGACCGCATACACCACGGTCAGTGCGCACTCGCTGGTCGTGCAAGCGCGTGGGGGCGCCTGGCGCGCCGCGCGCTCGCGCCCGCCGACCTCGTGCAAGCGCTCAGGGACCGCATACACCACGGTCAGTGCGCACTCGCTGGTCGTGCAAGCGCGTGGGGGCGCCTGGCGCGCCGCGCGCTCGCGCCCGCCGACCTCGTGCAAGCGCTCAGGGACCGCATACACCACGGTCAGTGCGCACTCGCTGGTCGTGCAAGCGCGTGGGGGCGCCTGGCGCGCCGCGCGCTCGCGCCCGCCGACCTCGTGCAAGCGCTCAGGGACCGCATACACCACGGTCAGTGCGCACTCGCTGGTCGTGCAAGCGCGTGGGGGCGCCTGGCGCGCCGCGCGCTCGCGCCCGCCGACCTCGTGCAAGCGCTCAGGGACCGCATACACCACGGTCAGTGCGCACTCGCTGGTCGTGCAAGCGCGTGGGGGCGCCTGGCGCGCCGCGCGCTCGCGCCCGCCGACCTCGTGCAAGCGCTCAGGGACCGCATACACCACGGTCAGTGCGCACTCGCTGGTCGTGCAAGCGCGTGGGGGCGCCTGGCGCGCCGCGCGCTCGCGCCCGCCGACCTCGTGCAAGCGCTCAGGGACCGCATACACCACGGTCAGTGCGCACTCGCTGGTCGTGCAAGCGCGTGGGGGCGCCTGGCGCGCCGCGCGCTCGCGCCCGCCGACCTCGTGCAAGCGCTCAGGGACCGCATACACCACGGTCAGTGCGCAGTCGCTGGTCGTGCAAGCGCGTGGGGGCGCCTGGCGCGCCGCGCGCTCGCGCCCGCCGACCTCGTGCAAGCGCTCAGGGACCGCATACACCACGGTCAGTGCGCACTCGCTGGTCGTGCAAGCGCGTGGGGGCGCCTGGCGCGCCGCGCGCTCGCGCCCGCCGACCTCGTGCAAGCGCTCAGGGACCGCATACACCACGGTCAGTGCGCACTCGCTGGTCGTGCAAGCGCGTGGGGGCGCCTGGCGCGCCGCGCGCTCGCGCCCGCCGACCTCGTGCAAGCGCTCAGGGACCGCATACACCACGGTCAGTGCGCACTCGCTGGTCGTGCAAGCGCGTGGGGGCGCCTGGCGCGCCGCGCGCTCGCGCCCGCCGACCTCGTGCAAGCGCTCAGGGACCGCATACACCACGGTCAGTGCGCACTCGCTGGTCGTGCAAGCGCGTGGGGGCGCCTGGCGCGCCGCGCGCTCGCGCCCGCCGACCTCGTGCAAGCGCTCAGGGACCGCATACACCACGGTCAGTGCGCACTCGCTGGTCGTGCAAGCGCGTGGGGGCGCCTGGCGCGCCGCGCGCTCGCGCCCGCCGACCTCGTGCAAGCGCTCAGGGACCGCATACACCACGGTCAGTGCGCACTCGCTGGTCGTGCAAGCGCGTGGGGGCGCCTGGCGCGCCGCGCGCTCGCGCCCGCCGACCTCGTGCAAGCGCTCAGGGACCGCATACACCACGGTCAGTGCGCACTCGCTGGTCGTGCAAGCGCGTGGGGGCGCCTGGCGCGCCGCGCGCTCGCGCCCGCCGACCTCGTGCAAGCGCTCAGGGACCGCATACACCACGGTCAGTGCGCACTCGCTGGTCGTGCAAGCGCGTGGGGGCGCCTGGCGCGCCGCGCGCTCGCGCCCGCCGACCTCGTGCAAGCGCTCAGGGACCGCATACACCACGGTCAGTGCGCACTCGCTGGTCGTGCAAGCGCGTGGGGGCGCCTGGCGCGCCGCGCGCTCGCGCCCGCCGACCTCGTGCAAGCGCTCAGGGACCGCATACACCACGGTCAGTGCGCAGTCGCTGGTCGTGCAAGCGCGTGGGGGCGCCTGGCGCGCCGCGCGCTCGCGCCCGCCGACCTCGTGCAAGCGCTCAGGGACCGCATACACCACGGTCAGTGCGCACTCGCTGGTCGTGCAAGCGCGTGGGGGCGCCTGGCGCGCCGCGCGCTCGCGCCCGCCGACCTCGTGCAAGCGCTCAGGGACCGCATACACCACGGTCAGTGCGCACTCGCTGGTCGTGCAAGCGCGTGGGGGCGCCTGGCGCGCCGCGCGCTCGCGCCCGCCGACCTCGTGCAAGCGCTCAGGGACCGCATACACCACGGTCAGTGCGCACTCGCTGGTCGTGCAAGCGCGTGGGGGCGCCTGGCGCGCCGCGCGCTCGCGCCCGCCGACCTCGTGCAAGCGCTCAGGGACCGCATACACCACGGTCAGTGCGCACTCGCTGGTCGTGCAAGCGCGTGGGGGCGCCTGGCGCGCGCGCGCGCTTGCACGAGGTCGGCGCTAGGGACTCAGGGACAAGCGCTCAGGGACCGCATACACCACAACACCGCAACAATTATCCTATCCTATTTGTTATATTATTGTATGTTGGCGTATCGTTCAGTATCACGACTCAGTCCATAGCTAGAGGTGTACAGTGATCGTATCTGTCGCAGAGCGTCGCGCGGCGCACCTGGGCCAGCTGTGGTGCTGGCTGGTGGAGCGCCTGGGCCCCGCGGAGGGGGTGCCCCGCGCGCTGGCCGCCGCGCTCTCCGCCGTCGGCGGCGTCGCCTACACGCGGCTGCTCTACACTTACGGTGCGTACTCCACTACCTCAGAGTAAACAGAACTGGAGTAGCCTTTGTCTAACATTCCCCTCTGCCAAATGCACAAGCATCGGATGCTTGCTCGTTTAATAAAACTAGTTGAGCCGCCATTTTGACAGCCATAACATTGTAAACGTTGCGGCGAACAGAGCTCCCGCATAAATGCCTGCCTGTGCTGTTTTTTGTTGTAAAAATAAAAAGAAAACATCGAGTTTGCTAAAAGATGGTGTCACCTTTCATTTGTAATTATAATTTTTAAGATTTTATCATTATTTACTTCGTTATTTCATGTGTTAGAATTCTACAATTTCAAATTTCGAACGCTAGTCTCGTGGGGAGTGCGGCTGTGACGTTGTCAAAACGCAAAACAGGAGTGCGTGACCTAGGGTTGAACATTGTAATATTTCAATTAATTATGAAATTACGAAAAAAAAATATAGGCAGATATAGAACTATATTTTTATAATGATGAATTACCAATAATTATTTCGCTTCAACTTACCTCAAAATTCGTTGCGTGTTTTCATTAGGTAAATTTTATGTAAATACCAACCTATACCTCTTGGACTGCTGGAAGCCTACTGTTCGCCAAACAACTCTTTCGTCGGTCTGTCACTGTCAATATCATTGTATGCGTTTTTTGGGAGTAAATACAGCAGTATTAAAATAGTTAGACTTAATTTGTCCGTGTAATTTTGTATTAGGAAATATAAAAAAGCGGTTAAATGGTAACCATCGCTTAACCAGTGCAACCAAACATCTTTGAGAAACCTTAATTAATATTAATGTAAAAAAAAACAAAATTCTGACATCGGCAACCCTTATTGATTTTTCGAGTGAATATGCATAAATGAATGAATGTAATAAAATAATTGCCAAATTGAAAAGATATTTAGATATTAGATTAGGGATTATTTTTTAAATATTTTGATATTTAGATTTAAATGAATAATAAAATATAATTGAGAAGTAATGTAGATAAAAAGTATATAAATTAACATTACTTTAATATTGTTAAATAATAGCGTCTCTGAATACAATACACAAAAGTTGTAGTCGAAAAATTACATAACGATGATATATCAATTACCTCAGTGTTGCTGTGTAAAATAAACGAAGTATGTAGGTTAACTAAAATTTGGAACCATATCTTTGCAAAATTTTTAACATTACTCAAAACTATTGCGAACATGTTTAAGCGTTAATAAAAGGTAAATTTCACTGAACACAAAAACAATTTCACACTTATAATAGTGCCTTAAAGAGACTTATAGACTATGTAATATAGCAGGAACTGGTGATACAGAATCTTGTGGGTCGTTGTAACTTTTTAGGATAAGCTTATTTTAACTGATCAGCACTTTATAAATACATTAAAATAATTGTTCTCTTCACCTTCGTGTGTTTGAATAGAACGTAAACAGACTATTTTAAGCGTGCGTGCGTGAAATTTAAATTTGTGTGTCGCATTATGCATGTGTGAATTTGTTAAAACGGTAAAAGTTTTCGTTTATGTGTGCTGGCACCCCCCGCAAGAAATGGCAGAAAAAAATGTTTGGGAAATTGACTAACGGCTACTCCAGTTCTGTTCACTCTGAGTCCACTACTCACAGTGAATAGAAACGTAGACGTGGTCGCGACGTGCAGGGTGCGGCCTGCGGCTGGCGGGGCAGTGGGAGGCGCTGGTGGCGCTGGTGGAGCTGGCGGCGGCCATGAGCTTCCCGGCGTCGGTGCACTTCCCCCCGCGGGCGGCGGGGGCGGCGGGGGCGGAGGCGGAGGCGGCGGCGGAGGCGCGGCTGGTGCGCGCGGAGGCGGCGGCGCGCGCGTGCCGGCTGCCGCTGGCCGCGCGCTGGGCGCGCCTCGAGGCGGAGCGCGCGCGCGCGCACTGGCGCCCCATACCGCTCGACCACCCCGACTGTGAGCGCCCCGTCTTACTTTTTTTATTTTTTTATTTAGGAAACAAACAGTTTTTTACAAAATAAAAATTTTACAAAACATTATTACCTTTAAACCTATAGTTCCTTATGATTATTTCATGTTTGAGATATATGGTTTTACACATACAATAGTACTAGCGCATCTTTGAATAAATAGTCATAAAATTATTTGAGTCAGCGTGTATTATAAAGTTAATAAACTTTAAGGCCCCTAGGATATCCTCACGTTCAACGAATACTTTTTATTGTTCTTATTGCGTCGTGGGTTCTGCCCGGAATACATTTATTAGGCGTTCTTGTGTGTTTTATAATAATAAACTAAGCGACATCGACATTTTTCATATACCTCTAAATGTTTATAAGCGTTTGGTATGGGAAGTGATGGGTTCGTAGGCAGTAATTGACACATTGTCTCATAAATGGAGCATTACCGTCTTAATTTCCGAATATTTTTTTGTATAGTTTTAATGGAACTGTAGGTCCATTAGTTTTAACAACTCGTAAATATAAATGTATATGACTGTTTGTTGTCCTAAATAACGAGAGAGAAAATAAATAAAAAAATAAATAAAATACGTTTTAAATGAGATGACAAATCAGTACATTCTATGTTGCAGCAGATATAACTTTAAGTGATTCTTTTTTGAACGTTTTTATATTTAAATTAAATGAATCAATTTCACACAGCCTATCGTCATACGTGTTACAGGAACGTCTAATGAACGTGTTACGTCCGTAGCGCGTTTTAGCAGCCGGGTATGGAAAAAAGAACTCTTTTTCGACAGGACCTTTTTTGCGTATTTAGGACATGGAATGAACTCTTTAAAAGTTTAGGGGCATCAATATAGTTATTTATTAATTTATAAAGAAATGAGACATCACATAGATCTCGGCGTCTCTACCACGGCGTCGGCCTCTGCGTCTCGGATACTCTACCTCTTACACCTACGCATTATACTGTTTTTCACGGTGCCACATTTTAGGATTGTTTTTGTTCTCGACTCTGTACCTATTATATTCAGCATCAAAGATTGCAATGTAACAATGGTCGAGGAGGTTAAAAACGTAGGTAACGACAGGCGCGTTTAGTATGAAAACGTGTGACGTCGTTTTTTGAGGGACGCGATCCGTCGATGTCATCCTGGATGGACGCTTTTATTCATACAGAATCGATGATTTCGTATGAAACAAACGTCCTCTCAAGATGACGTTACCCTGATTGCCCTAAGGTCATATCTATAATATACCTTTACATCTCTCATGTTCGGTAAGTAGGTCCTTAATACCTCCAGATGCGGGTTGTAAGTGATCAATTACCGCCCTAGGTTAATAATGTAGCTAGAAACGCCCTAGGGCGGTAAGTAATTAAAAAAAAAACTCTCAAAAAGTTCGCGTACATCTAACCATCTTACTGGCACTAGACATCATGCATTCAGCCCAATGACAAAAGAGGTCGCTTCGCTATTTTCATCAATTTTGAATATCGAACGGCGAAGCTAAATTTAGTGCTTGAAAATAAATTTATTTATTCTTGTAATGCCTTTTTTCCACTTACCTCACAATCGAGATGTAAAGCAGAGTAGTTAGCTCGGGTGTAAGCATCAATTGCACCCTCGAACTATAAGCGCCCTCGCTGCGCTCGTGCGCCTAAATATCTCGGGCTGCAATTGATGCCTTACAGCCCTTGGCTACTAATCTACTATTATGATGTGTGACGGTAGTCTTGTGTGTGTATATCAGTGAGCCTGGACCCGGGGCGCGCGCCGGACGCGGCCGCGCTGGCGGCGACGCTGCGGCCGCTGCCGCCGCGCGGCCAGTACGCGCTGGCCGCCACGCTGCTGATGCTGGCCAAGGTATGCGCGTGTCGGTGAGCCTGCACCCGCGCTGGCGGCGACGCTGCGGCCGCTGCCGCCGCGCGGCCAGTACGCGCTGGCCGCCACGCTGCTGATGCTGGCCAAGGTATGCGCGTGTCGGTGAGCCTGCACCCGCGCTGGCGGCGACGCTGCGGCCGCTGCCGCCGCGCGGCCAGTACGCGCTGGCCGCCACGCTGCTGATGCTGGCCAAGGTATGCGCGTGTCGGTGAGCCTGCACCCGCGCTGGCGGCGACGCTGCGGCCGCTGCCGCCGCGCGGCCAGTACGCGCTGGCCGCCACGCTGCTGATGCTGGCCAAGGTATGCGCGTGTCGGTGAGCCTGCACCCGCGCTGGCGGCGACGCTGCGGCCGCTGCCGCCGCGCGGCCAGTACGCGCTGGCCGCCACGCTGCTGATGCTGGCCAAGGTATGCGCGTGTCGGTGAGCCTGCACCCGCGCTGGCGGCGACGCTGCGGCCGCTGCCGCCGCGCGGCCAGTACGCGCTGGCCGCCACGCTGCTGATGCTGGCCAAGGTATGCGCGTGTCGGTGAGCCTGCACCCGCGCTGGCGGCGACGCTGCGGCCGCTGCCGCCGCGCGGCCAGTACGCGCTGGCCGCCACGCTGCTGATGCTGGCCAAGGTATGCGCGTGTCGGTGAGCCTGCACCCGCGCTGGCGGCGACGCTGCGGCCGCTGCCGCCGCGCGGCCAGTACGCGCTGGCCGCCACGCTGCTGATGCTGGCCAAGGTATGCGCGTGTCGGTGAGCCTGCACCCGCGCTGGCGGCGACGCTGCGGCCGCTGCCGCCGCGCGGCCAGTACGCGCTGGCCGCCACGCTGCTGATGCTGGCCAAGGTATGCGCGTGTCGGTGAGCCTGCACCCGCGCTGGCGGCGACGCTGCGGCCGCTGCCGCCGCGCGGCCAGTACGCGCTGGCCGCCACGCTGCTGATGCTGGCCAAGGTATGCGCGTGTCGGTGAGCCTGCACCCGCGCTGGCGGCGACGCTGCGGCCGCTGCCGCCGCGCGGCCAGTACGCGCTGGCCGCCACGCTGCTGATGCTGGCCAAGGTATGCGCGTGTCGGTGAGCCTGCACCCGCGCTGGCGGCGACGCTGCGGCCGCTGCCGCCGCGCGGCCAGTACGCGCTGGCCGCCACGCTGCTGATGCTGGCCAAGGTATGCGCGTGTCGGTGAGCCTGCACCCGCGCTGGCGGCGACGCTGCGGCCGCTGCCGCCGCGCGGCCAGTACGCGCTGGCCGCCACGCTGCTGATGCTGGCCAAGGTATGCGCGTGTCGGTGAGCCTGCACCCGCGCTGGCGGCGACGCTGCGGCCGCTGCCGCCGCGCGGCCAGTACGCGCTGGCCGCCACGCTGCTGATGCTGGCCAAGGTATGCGCGTGTCGGTGAGCCTGCACCCGCGCTGGCGGCGACGCTGCGGCCGCTGCCGCCGCGCGGCCAGTACGCGCTGGCCGCCACGCTGCTGATGCTGGCCAAGGTATGCGCGTGTCGGTGAGCCTGCACCCGCGCTGGCGGCGACGCTGCGGCCGCTGCCGCCGCGCGGCCAGTACGCGCTGGCCGCCACGCTGCTGATGCTGGCCAAGGTATGCGCGTGTCGGTGAGCCTGCACCCGCGCTGGCGGCGACGCTGCGGCCGCTGCCGCCGCGCGGCCAGTACGCGCTGGCCGCCACGCTGCTGATGCTGGCCAAGGTATGCGCGTGTCGGTGAGCCTGCACCCGCGCTGGCGGCGACGCTGCGGCCGCTGCCGCCGCGCGGCCAGTACGCGCTGGCCGCCACGCTGCTGATGCTGGCCAAGGTATGCGCGTGTCGGTGAGCCTGCACCCGCGCTGGCGGCGACGCTGCGGCCGCTGCCGCCGCGCGGCCAGTACGCGCTGGCCGCCACGCTGCTGATGCTGGCCAAGGTATGCGCGTGTCGGTGAGCCTGCACCCGCGCTGGCGGCGACGCTGCGGCCGCTGCCGCCGCGCGGCCAGTACGCGCTGGCCGCCACGCTGCTGATGCTGGCCAAGGTATGCGCGTGTCGGTGAGCCTGCACCCGCGCTGGCGGCGACGCTGCGGCCGCTGCCGCCGCGCGGCCAGTACGCGCTGGCCGCCACGCTGCTGATGCTGGCCAAGGTATGCGCGTGTCGGTGAGCCTGCACCCGCGCTGGCGGCGACGCTGCGGCCGCTGCCGCCGCGCGGCCAGTACGCGCTGGCCGCCACGCTGCTGATGCTGGCCAAGGTATGCGCGTGTCGGTGAGCCTGCACCCGCGCTGGCGGCGACGCTGCGGCCGCTGCCGCCGCGCGGCCAGTACGCGCTGGCCGCCACGCTGCTGATGCTGGCCAAGGTATGCGCGTGTCGGTGAGCCTGCACCCGCGCTGGCGGCGACGCTGCGGCCGCTGCCGCCGCGCGGCCAGTACGCGCTGGCCGCCACGCTGCTGATGCTGGCCAAGGTATGCGCGTGTCGGTGAGCCTGCACCCGCGCTGGCGGCGACGCTGCGGCCGCTGCCGCCGCGCGGCCAGTACGCGCTGGCCGCCACGCTGCTGATGCTGGCCAAGGTATGCGCGTGTCGGTGAGCCTGCACCCGCGCTGGCGGCGACGCTGCGGCCGCTGCCGCCGCGCGGCCAGTACGCGCTGGCCGCCACGCTGCTGATGCTGGCCAAGGTATGCGCGTGTCGGTGAGCCTGCACCCGCGCTGGCGGCGACGCTGCGGCCGCTGCCGCCGCGCGGCCAGTACGCGCTGGCCGCCACGCTGCTGATGCTGGCCAAGGTATGCGCGTGTCGGTGAGCCTGCACCCGCGCTGGCGGCGACGCTGCGGCCGCTGCCGCCGCGCGGCCAGTACGCGCTGGCCGCCACGCTGCTGATGCTGGCCAAGGTATGCGCGTGTCGGTGAGCCTGCACCCGCGCTGGCGGCGACGCTGCGGCCGCTGCCGCCGCGCGGCCAGTACGCGCTGGCCGCCACGCTGCTGATGCTGGCCAAGGTATGCGCGTGTCGGTGAGCCTGCACCCGCGCTGGCGGCGACGCTGCGGCCGCTGCCGCCGCGCGGCCAGTACGCGCTGGCCGCCACGCTGCTGATGCTGGCCAAGGTATGCGCGTGTCGGTGAGCCTGCACCCGCGCTGGCGGCGACGCTGCGGCCGCTGCCGCCGCGCGGCCAGTACGCGCTGGCCGCCACGCTGCTGATGCTGGCCAAGGTATGCGCGTGTCGGTGAGCCTGCACCCCCGCCCCCGCCGCCGCCCCGCGCCCCCGCCCCCGCCGCCGCCCCCGCCGTAGTAGTGTATGATGTGTGTGATGGTCGTGCAGGTGCCCCCGCTGCCGGGCGCGGGCTACACGCGCGCGGGCGGCGCGCTGGGCGCGGGCTGCGCGCTGCTGGCGCAGGTGCGCGCGGCGCGCCGGCTGCCCGCGCCCCGCGCCCCCGCCCCCGCCGCCGCCCCCGCCGTAGTAGTGTATGATGTGTGTGATGGTCGTGCAGGTGCCCCCGCTGCCGGGCGCGGGCTACACGCGCGCGGGCGGCGCGCTGGGCGCGGGCTGCGCGCTGCTGGCGCAGGTGCGCGCGGCGCGCCGGCTGCCCGCGCCCCGCGCCCCCGCCCCCGCCGCCGCCCCCGCCGTAGTAGTGTATGATGTGTGTGATGGTCGTGCAGGTGCCCCCGCTGCCGGGCGCGGGCTACACGCGCGCGGGCGGCGCGCTGGGCGCGGGCTGCGCGCTGCTGGCGCAGGTGCGCGCGGCGCGCCGGCTGCCCGCGCCCCGCGCCCCCGCCCCCGCCGCCGCCCCCGCCGTAGTAGTGTATGATGTGTGTGATGGTCGTGCAGGTGCCCCCGCTGCCGGGCGCGGGCTACACGCGCGCGGGCGGCGCGCTGGGCGCGGGCTGCGCGCTGCTGGCGCAGGTGCGCGCGGCGCGCCGGCCTCCCGCGCCCCGCGCCCCCGCCCCCGCCCCCGCCGCCGCCCCCGCCGTAGTAGTGTATGATGTGTGTGATGGTCGTGCAGGTGCCCCCGCTGCCGGGCGCGGGCTACACGCGCGCGGGCGGCGCGCTGGGCGCGGGCTGCGCGCTGCTGGCGCAGGTGCGCGCGGCGCGCCGGCTGCCCGCGCCCCGCGCCCCCGCCCCCGCCCCCGCCGCCGCCCCCGCCGTAGTAGTGTATGATGTGTGTGATGGTCGTGCAGGTGCCCCCGCTGCCGGGCGCGGGCTACACGCGCGCGGGCGGCGCGCTGGGCGCGGGCTGCGCGCTGCTGGCGCAGGTGCGCGCGGCGCGCCGGCTGCCCGCGCCCCGCGCCCCCGCCCCCGCCGCCGCCCCCGCCGTAGTAGTGTATGATGTGTGTGATGGTCGTGCAGGTGCCCCCGCTGCCGGGCGCGGGCTACACGCGCGCGGGCGGCGCGCTGGGCGCGGGCTGCGCGCTGCTGGCGCAGGTGCGCGCGGCGCGCCGGCTGCCCGCGCCCCGCGCCCCCGCCCCCGCCCCCGCCGCCGCCCCCGCCGTAGTAGTGTATGATGTGTGTGATGGTCGTGCAGGTGCCCCCGCTGCCGGGCGCGGGCTACACGCGCGCGGGCGGCGCGCTGGGCGCGGGCTGCGCGCTGCTGGCGCAGGTGCGCGCGGCGCGCCGGCTGCCCGCGCCCCGCGCCCCCGCCCCCGCCCCCGCCGCCGCCCCCGCCGTAGTAGTGTATGATGTGTGTGATGGTCGTGCAGGTGCCCCCGCTGCCGGGCGCGGGCTACACGCGCGCGGGCGGCGCGCTGGGCGCGGGCTGCGCGCTGCTGGCGCAGGTGCGCGCGGCGCGCCGGCTGCCCGCGCCCCGCGCCCCCGCCCCCGCCGCCGCCCCCGCCGTAGTAGTGTATGATGTGTGTGATGGTCGTGCAGGTGCCCCCGCTGCCGGGCGCGGGCTACACGCGCGCGGGCGGCGCGCTGGGCGCGGGCTGCGCGCTGCTGGCGCAGGTGCGCGCGGCGCGCCGGCTGCCCGCGCCCCGCGCCCCCGCCCCCGCCGCCGCCGCGCGCGCGCTGCACCTGCTCGTCGACCCGCCGCACTACTTCGAACACGACAACGGTACGTCCGCACTCACGCAACTCTGTGATCTCGAACTCCTCCGTGCTTCGATATCGGAAGAAAATGAAAATGAAATGAAAATGAAAAATGAAAATTCTTTATTTACTATGTAACTCATACCTATTGTACAATTGTGTGTGTGTGTGTGTGTGTGCGTGCGTGCGTGCGTGCGTGCGTGCGTGCGTGCGTGCGTGCGTGCGTGTGTGTGGTTGATATGAGGTTGTACAGCAGAGATCTGTTTTACTGAAGAGAGGGACACGATCCAAGTTAATAATTTACGCCTACATTGGCTATAAGACACAACTCAGATGAAGATAATGCCGACTAGCGGCTGCAGTCTTACGGGTTCTAGCAGGACACACTATGTCCACTCTGCGTTTTTTATTTGCAAGCTGACTATCATAAGTCAGGTCATTGTGCTTCCGGAAAATAGTTTGCTGTATGAACAGTCTACGAATGGATAGCACATTGCAGTCTGAAAAGAGTCTGTCAGTGGGGTAACGAAGAGGCCTAAATGTCATCACCTTCAAGACCGCTCTTTGAGCCACTTCTACCTTAGACATGTGTATTTGCGCAGCTGCACCCCACACTGTGATGCAGTACGTGATGACTTACTGCGCAAGTGAAAAGTAAATAATCTTTAGAAGGGTAATGTCGGCAACGTTACGCAGTTTCGTGAAAACATGTATTAATTTTCGGATTCTTGGTGTTAGAGAGGCGGTTTGTTCTTTCCAAGATAACGAAGAGTTAAGCCATTCGCCATGGTATTTAATGGTAGGCACACGTTCAAGAATTCAATGAATCAGGAGTCATACAGGCATGTACTCGAACTGTGAGACGATGTGGTGGCTGAGTCCTCTTGGTGTAGGAAAAAGGCAGACATTTGCTCTTAGAGACATTTAAGGTCAACAGGTTTGAGTTTAACCACAGAGTGACGGTCCCTAATGCCGTTTGAACATGAGTATAGACCTCATTCCAATTCTTTCCTGAGGCTAGGATGGCCGTATCGTCGGCATAAGTAAATAGTGTACAGTTTTTTAAATATAAGTCACACAGGTCGTTCTCATAAATGAGGAATAAAGTCGGACCGAGCACACTGCCCTGAGGGACTCCAAAAATAATGTCTTCATCCTCACTAGTGACGTCACCGATCACAACAGCCTGCCTACGGCCCGAGAGATAACTTTCAAACATTATTAGAGATGTACCTCGTATGCCAACAGCTTCCAGCTTTGTTAGGAGGATGGGAATGGAGACAGTGTCAAATGCTTTTGATAAGTCCAAGAATATTCCCATAACCTTACGTCCTGCATCAAGATTTCGAGTAATATCCGTAGTAAGTCTTAGAACGGCATCTTCGGTAGATTTTAGCTTCCTAAAGCCATATTGGTGATCAGATAGAATATTTTGTTTATTTAAGAAATCGATCAGCCGTTTATTGAGCAGTTTTTCGAATATTTTGGAAAAAACACTAAGAACTGAGATGGGTCTGTAGTTGTTGACACTGTCTTCATCCCCAGCCTTGAAAATAGGGTGAACTAAAGCCTTTTTAAAAATGTTGGGAAAACACCGTTCGTTATGCACCGATTGAACAGACATGTTAGTACTGGAGTGATAATCAGTTTGGGTGCTTTAACTACTGAGGTGGGTATACCGTTCCATCCCACTGCACAGTCATCTTTCACGTTGCAGATAATAAGTTCAATTTCCCTATCATCAGTATCAAACAGAACCATGGATTTAGAAGAGTTTGTAGGAGAAGATCTCGTGAAACTAATGTTATTTGGTAAATTGGGGGTATTAATATTTATGATTTTAGATGCTAACTCCTTACCCACGTTTGCAAAAAATTTGTTTACTCTATTTATATCAAAAGATGCATCACGAGTAGTCGTTAGTAGTTTGTGTGATGGATTCTCTGTGCGGTTTCAATATGTGATCTTTTTAATGATTTTCCATGTCTCTTTTGGGCTCTTCTTGGCTTTTGATAACTCGTTACTCTCATAATCTGATTTTATTCTTTTAAGTAAATTATTACAATACGTTCTATATCTGGTAAATATAACTTTGTTCATGTCATTTTCTTTATTTTTTAAATAGATCTTGTGAAGCTTATCTCTATGTCGTATACAACGGAGGAGTCCCGGAGTCAGCCAAGGTTTGATTATCCTGTTACGACTTGGAGTTTTAATCTTTGTAGTGTGTTGCGTGACAAGCGAAGATAGTGTATGAACTAGTTTTGTAACAGCGAGATCTGCGTCTTCGATCAACAATGTTTTACTGAAGTCGGTTTTTTCAAGGGTAGATACTATGGTAGGGATATCAATTTTGGTTGTGAACTTATTTATGGTTTTAATTTTAGGTTTTAAATTGGTAATAAACAAGACAGGAGCATGGTCAGTAATATTCGTGTCAACTATTATTGATGTAGGGGTAGATGGGGAACGGTGAATAAAGTGATCTAGGCAACTTCTTTCTCGAGTAGGAATCGTATAAGCTGGGGAGAGACCATGGGATGCCAAAAGGTTCAAATAACTTTCACTGTTAGTAGTAGAATTATTTATATTAATATTTATGTCCCCAGTAACGACTATAGATTTGCTCACTTTAATTTCGCTCAGTACACCATCAAGGTCTTCAAGAAATTTATCAATTTTCCCATATGAAGGTGATCGATATAAAGCAACAATTGCAATGTTTTTGAGCTGTAACAAGAGGCAATTCGCTTCCTGAAAGAGTGGGGTTGTCACTTTACATAAAATACCCTGTCGAATATAAACAACCACACCATCATTTTGTAGTGTATAATCAGAGTAATAAAACTTGAATCCAGTTAACAAGGGGATAGTGAGGCAGACTTTAGTCCAGCACTCCGTTAGGACTATAATATCAATACAGGTTTTCATGCGTTGTAGTAGAATTTCTAGTTCATCAAAGTTATGATTGATACTACGAATGTTTAATTGCAGTATTTTTAAACTTTTCTCATTATGTCTATTTAATAAACTTGGACATCCTCGGGTAGGGATGTAAAGATATTGGCTTCGAACAGGAGATCCATTTCACAGTTTATATTTAAAATGTTATTACTCATTGTAATTATTGAGGAACAACATAGTATGTGAAGGAGGTATGTGTTGAGTAGCACAGGGGAAAATATGCAGAGTCTTGATATACAGGGTCATAGATTTGTTATTAGAATTTAAATTATAGTGTAAAAAGCAGTACAGTTGTGTGATGTGTTGTGTGAAGTGTATGTGAATATAATTAATGTAAATGTGTGTGATGAATAGAGTAATGGTTGACATTGTGTAGTAAATTATGGTATACATATCATATGGAAAAAGTAAAATTATATAAAACAACAAAAATGAGCATGATCTATTGCACAATGCTGAGATTGGCGGCTTCATAAAATAATTTGAAATAAGTGTGCGAGTGAATAATAAGCATTTGGAGTCGACAGTAGTCACAAAGGATTATCAAAAACTCTCAAGTCGCTCTCATCTGAGACCTTGATTAACTTATCTCCGTCGCGTTTCCTGAGAAAAATCTTTCCGCCTGTTACCCAACAATACTTAAAATCATTAAATTTGGCGAATTCCCGTGATAAATAAAATAGAATAAGACCGGCGACCGTTTCTACCCACCGACCCGCATTGGGCCAGCGTGATGTTACGGACCATACTCCTCGTGTGTTTCTCCACGAGGAAGACCTGCAATGCCGTTCCCGGCGCTGGGACGCGTTTAGGCTGAGGACGAATTTAGGCGTAGCGACATGGCTCATAGAGATCGAATGTTTTTATGTCATAAATAAACTGTAAAATAAAAAGAAAAGAGTTAGGTGCTGTATAAAGTGAAGGATTGTCGTGTGGCAGGGTACAGCTCGTGGGTGGGCGCGCTGTGGGCGGCGT
Organism: Parapoynx stratiotata; assembly: GCA_910589355.1. Classification (NCBI taxonomy): domain Eukaryota; kingdom Metazoa; phylum Arthropoda; class Insecta; order Lepidoptera; family Crambidae; genus Parapoynx; species Parapoynx stratiotata. The sequence continues at coordinate 103,368 of OU342468.1, read as the reverse complement.
GCTGCGAGTGGGCGGAGGGCGAGGCGCGGCTGGCGCTGCTCTGCTGGCGCCTGCGCTGGCTGCACGCGCTGCTGCTGCTGCTGCCGCACCAGGCCACCGTATGTTCATATTTATACTCTCTTTATCCTTACTTGTCCTGCTATAATGGCGTACTCTATCACTCTATCAATCGTGTATGACTACCATACACGATTGATAGAGTTGGGAACTGACCGATAAACGTTGAAATGACGAAATGATTTTAACAATTTATGATATGTCATTAAGATTAATTAAAAATGCCCAATCATCCCCATACATTCAGTGACCTGTCAACACACCTGTCACAAGTTTTTTTTTAATTCTAGCGATGTCAACTTCACTATGCCAGTACTTCACTACGAACCATGACAATTTACCACAGTAAAATTGCTGTGCGTCGAGTGGAGACGCTCGTACATACGTGTTCTCGGTATCGCGGCTCAGATTGAGCCTGCCGCTCGACACAATGTCGATCGGGTCGAGTAGAGACGAATACGCGGCCCGCGGCAAGCTCGAGGTGAAGCCGCAAATGTCCGGCTTTAATTTATTTATTTATTCAGGTAACACACAGTCATATATAAACAATAATAGTAAAAAAAGTTTACAAAAAGACCTAAAGTACCATAAATTAAATACAAACATTATATCGCTCATCCAAAAGAATAATGACGTAATTACTTTTTTACGATTTTTCAGGAGAGCGTTTTAAAAGTTTGACATCAAAAATATTGTGTATTTCCAATCATTCTATTGATATATTTTAATAGTTATGTTGTGTTACTTTACTACCAATAATATAACATAAAAATTTTGCGAGAAAATTTAAGATAACTATTTGAAAAAACGAAATAAAACAAACCAGACGTACATTTATGACATTTTATACATCAAATAATACAAATATGACATTAAACTAGGTTTGGATATGGTAATAAATCATGAATTTAAACAACATTATATTCAATTTTAGTTTTATTTTTATAAATCTGTCTACATTTTATAAACTTTGTCGATGTTTTCGCGTATCCTTTCGAAGTATAGGCCAACACCATGACGGCAATGACTCTCTCTTTCGGAAACTAATGGAACAACAATTCTGTAGTTTTTACCGTACGTTTTAACGTACAAAACATGAAGTTATGGCAAAACTAATTCTCAACTTTTTGGTAATTATGTCATTATTCTTTTGGATGAGCGATATGTGCAATTAGTGACAGTTATATATATATATTACTCGTAATACGTAAATAGTGAAATAAAAATCCCTCCAGTAACATCAAGAATTTTTTTCACCCATTTTTCGTTTAAAAACATTAAGAGAATCAGAAAATATGTCTATTTCCTCTCCATCTGTGAATTTATTATATATTAGAAGTCACATATTCGCCTAAAAAAGGTATTTTTTGCATAATTTGTATGAAAACTAGGAATGTGAAAAGTATCTTTAGAACGTGAAGAGCTGCGCGGAACTTTGAATGTTACTTTTTGTAGTAAGTCGGAAGAGTCAATATGATTATTAACTATTTTGAATAAAAACATAGTATCCAAATATTGGCGTCTACGTGCCAAGATTTGTACACCATGTCGTATTGCACTTTCTTCGTAAACCTTATCCGCGAAACCGGTGCGATAGTCCAGGGATATAAGGAACTTGTGTTGTACTCGTTCAATCCTGTCTTTGTGTTTACAATACTGAGGGCTCCAGACCACGCTACCGAACTCTAAACCACTACGAACATAAGCATTATATAGTATCTTAAGTGTACTACCCTTGGTAAAAGGCAATCCAAGACGAAGGATCAAACCCAATTTCTTGACGGCTGCACGCGTGTTAGCTACTATATTATCAATATGTATATTAAAATGTAACTTTGAATCCAATGTGATTCCAAGATCGCGAATGGAATTCACGCGTGTTATTTTCAAACCTGAGATCCTGTAATTAAAATAGATGAGATTGTTTTTGCGAGTAAATGTTATTACGTAGCACTTATCCAAGTTTAACTGCAAATAATTATCTTTAAAAAAACATTCAAACGTCTTCAAATCCTGCTGTAAACCCTCACAATCAGCATGACTTCGAACAATTCTATAAATCTCCGTATCATCTGCATACATAAGATAATGAGAATTACGAAAACAATCGCTAATATTATTAATATACAAAGAGAACAGAAAAGGACCCAGGTGAGATCCCTGTGGAACGCCTGAAGTGATATTTAAGAATGTAGATTGATAACCCTTGAGTGCAACTGCCTGACTTCGATTGCTGACATACGATTCAATCCACCTTAGCAAATCTCCGTGTATACCGATCCTCTCAAGTTTTTTAATTAATGTGAAATGATTTATTTTGTCGAATGCTTTCGAGAAGTCTGTATACACGGCATCAACTTGATATCCGGCATCCAAAGAATTTAGCAGAAAATCAGTATACACTACTAAATTAGTATTAACACTTCGACCCCGAAAGAAGCCGTGTTGTTCAGGCAATATAACGTGTTCCAATTGATTCGTCAGGAAATTTGTGACTAACTTTTCAAATAATTTAGCAAATACGGTTAATTTTGAGAAAGGTCTGTATTGTTTTATATCATGACGATTTCCGCCTTTCGGGATCGGCGTTACCAATGCGTTTTTCCAAATCGCAGGAAAAGTTCCTTCAGAAAGAGATTTCTTATAAATTATAGTGAGAGGTATAGACAACTCCTTATGAAGTTTACGAATTAAAATAGGATGAACATTATCGTAACCCGCGCTCTTATTCATGTCAACCTGTTCAAATAACTTAGAGACATTTTTCTGGTTGATTTCAACAGCAGATATATCTGCTAATGGTGTTGTGTTATTACTAGCATCAGAGATATTGTCATTTTCGTCATTACTATGAGAAACAAAAACCGAGTTAAAATACTCATTAAACATGTTACTGATAGTTTCAACATTTGCTGATGATTTATTATCTAAGTTCATGTGAGCTGGAATATTATTGTGACCAAACTTTGATTTTATAAAAGACCAAAAGTATCGAGGAGACCTCGTTATTTTTTCTTCGGAATATGCTATATATTTTTTATAACATTCTCGTTCCATTATTTTTCCTTTATTTCGCAAATTTGAAAAATGTTGATAGTCTAGATCGCATCCGTACCTTTTCCATTTTGAATGAACCTTTAATTTTTGGCGTATTAATTTAATCAAAGTTCTAGAGAACCAAGGCGGATAGTTAGACTGCGTTGAAACGAATCTTTTAGGAATATGTTTATCCATCAAGTCATTTAAAATTTCACAAAAGAAAACCATAGATTGTTCGATATTTAAGTTTTTAAAATTCCTTACCCAGTCAACGTTTATCAATCCCTTACTCATGGCTTCAAAATTAGCAGCGTGATATATTAATTTAAACCGTTCACAGGTATTTAAGTGAGCTATAGATGGTAAGGTAAAACAGATATCAGAATCTTTGTGGTGAGCGTCTTCGGGAGTAAGAGGTGATTGTGCACTAGTGACGTCACAGTGACCATTGCTCAAAACCAAGTCAAGTATACGCCCGTTTAAGTTTTTACAACCATTAAATTGCAATAAGTTGCAAATATATATAAAGTCTAACAAATATGACGCCTTGATATCGCTATTCATGTTTAATTGCAAAACTGAGTTGGCATCATAACCCCAGACAGCATGCGATAAGTTGAAGTCTCCTAATATTAGAAAAATATCATTTGAATTGTTTAAAATGAGTTCAGAAGTGTTTTCATAAAAACTTTGGAGTGCGGCGGAATGATTACTATTGTGAGGAAAATAACAACACGCAATAATGAACTGTATACTAGAGTGCGAGTGCCCCAGCGGCAGCGGCGGCAGTCTGCAGCGAGCCGCGAGCTCGAGCGCACGGTATGCTGAGTGTAAGCCATAGCTCGTCCACGACACTGGCGAACGCCATTCGAGTTTGTGTAGAAAGCAAATAGACATTATTTTTAATACTTATACTTTTACAATAAATTCGTGCATAGTGTTTTGAACAGTTACTCAAAGTGAGGCAATATATTAATTAATTATAGGTTATACTGTTGATATAGTGATAAATTACATAAATATTGCAACTAGTGGGTAACATTAAGCAAAAGGCGAGATAAATTACAAATTGTACTTTGCATGGATCAGTTATTATAATTAAAACGTAAAGGTTAGTTAATTTAAAAACGAAAATATGTGACAGTCACTTAATTTTATATAAATCAGATTCCTTTGTATTGCGTATCACATTAGAAGTATCAGTTTTACGAATAAAGATCTTACAATCTTTTACCCAAGCGTATAAATAGTTCTTTTCAGCCCTTAGCTCACGCACTCGTTTGAGAAGTAACTTATTTGTCGGCGTAAGATGATCACCAATATATAAATGAGAAGCAGGTCCAGGAATTCCGATATCGGCGTAGGTCAGCCCGCGGCGGGAGCGTACGGCCGCGATCAGCTGTTCCTTGCGCCTACGTTGTGTAAAGCGCACTATAATTGACGGGGGCCGCGCTGGCTGTTTACTACTTTCAGAACGATAAGCACGTACGCGATGAATTGTGTCTATATCAGTGTCGACAAGCTTGAACCCCAAAACAATGCACATTTTACTTAACAGTGAAGATAAGTTTTCACCACTAGTCGAAGGTATTCCGGAAATTTCAATATTATTTTGTCGAGAGAATTGATCTTGAGCATTGTTTTCATATTTTAAATCTGTAATAGTTTCCTGGGCTTGTTCAAGCTCCTTTTGCAAAGCTTGACTGACTAGACTCAGTAACCCCGGCACAGCCATAATGGAAGATTCCATCGCACTTGTTACACGACACGAAGTCTGTTACGGCATCTTTACACTTTGCACACAACATTTCCTCGCAATGCTACTACTATTGACGCAGAAAACACGATTATTTTGGTAAATTACTTTACTTTTCGATGTAGTAAGTGAAAATTTTACTTAAGTAGGTATCTAGTTTGTGTAGTGTGTGGGTAATTGATTAAACTTTAGTAACATTCTGTGTGCAGGAAGGGCAGCCGCGGGACGAGCAGAGCGCGCGCGAGGCGGCGCGCATCCGACGCGAGGCGCGCGCGGCGCTCCGGCAGTGCGGCGGCCAGCACCCGCTGCCCTTCCTGCACTTCGCGCGCGTCGACGCCGCCGCCAAGTCAGTGCCTCACTCCCACTCTGCTGCCATGTACACGCGCCGCGCTCCGGCAGTGCGGCGGCCAGCACCCGCTGCCCTTCCTGCACTTCGCGCGCGTCGACGCCGCCGCCAAGTCAGTGCCTCACTCCCACTCTGCTGCCATGTACACGCGCGGCGCTCCGGCAGTGCGGCGGCCAGCACCCGCTGCCCTTCCTGCACTTCGCGCGCGTCGACGCCGCCGCCAAGTCAGTGCCTCACTCCCACTCTGCTGCCATGTACACGCGCCGCGCTCCGGCAGTGCGGCGGCCAGCACCCGCTGCCCTTCCTGCACTTCGCGCGCGTCGACGCCGCCGCCAAGTCAGTGCCTCACTCCCACTCTGCTGCCATGTACACGCGCCGCGCTCCGGCAGTGCGGCGGCCAGCACCCGCTGCCCTTCCTGCACTTCGCGCGCGTCGACGCCGCCGCCAAGTCAGTGCCTCACTCCCACTCTGCTGCCATGTACACGCGCCGCGCTCCGGCAGTGCGGCGGCCAGCACCCGCTGCCCTTCCTGCACTTCGCGCGCGTCGACGCCGCCGCCAAGTCAGTGCCTCACTCCCACTCTGCTGCCATGTACACGCGCCGCGCTCCGGCAGTGCGGCGGCCAGCACCCGCTGCCCTTCCTGCACTTCGCGCGCGTCGACGCCGCCGCCAAGTCAGTGCCTCACTCCCACTCTGCTGCCATGTACACGCGCGGCGCTCCGGCAGTGCGGCGGCCAGCACCCGCTGCCCTTCCTGCACTTCGCGCGCGTCGACGCCGCCGCCAAGTCAGTGCCTCACTCCCACTCTGCTGCCATGTACACGCGCGGCGCTCCGGCAGTGCGGCGGCCAGCACCCGCTGCCCTTCCTGCACTTCGCGCGCGTCGACGCCGCCGCCAAGTCAGTGCCTCACTCCCACTCTGCTGCCATGTACACGCGCCGCGCTCCGGCAGTGCGGCGGCCAGCACCCGCTGCCCTTCCTGCACTTCGCGCGCGTCGACGCCGCCGCCAAGTCAGTGCCTCACTCCCACTCTGCTGCCATGTACACGCGCGGCGCTCCGGCAGTGCGGCGGCCAGCACCCGCTGCCCTTCCTGCACTTCGCGCGCGTCGACGCCGCCGCCAAGTCAGTGCCTCACTCCCACTCTGCTGCCATGTACACGCGCGGCGCTCCGGCAGTGCGGCGGCCAGCACCCGCTGCCCTTCCTGCACTTCGCGCGCGTCGACGCCGCCGCCAAGTCAGTGCCTCACTCCCACTCTGCTGCCATGTACACGCGCGGCGCTCCGGCAGTGCGGCGGCCAGCACCCGCTGCCCTTCCTGCACTTCGCGCGCGTCGACGCCGCCGCCAAGTCAGTGCCTCACTCCCACTCTGCTGCCATGTACACGCGCGGCGCTCCGGCAGTGCGGCGGCCAGCACCCGCTGCCCTTCCTGCACTTCGCGCGCGTCGACGCCGCCGCCAAGTCAGTGCCTCACTCCCACTCTGCTGCCATGTACACGCGCGGCGCTCCGGCAGTGCGGCGGCCAGCACCCGCTGCCCTTCCTGCACTTCGCGCGCGTCGACGCCGCCGCCAAGTCAGTGCCTCACTCCCACTCTGCTGCCATGTACACGCGCGGCGCTCCGGCAGTGCGGCGGCCAGCACCCGCTGCCCTTCCTGCACTTCGCGCGCGTCGACGCCGCCGCCAAGTCAGTGCCTCACTCCCACTCTGCTGCCATGTACACGCGCGGCGCTCCGGCAGTGCGGCGGCCAGCACCCGCTGCCCTTCCTGCACTTCGCGCGCGTCGACGCCGCCGCCAAGTCAGTGCCTCACTCCCACTCTGCTGCCATGTACACGCGCGGCGCTCCGGCAGTGCGGCGGCCAGCACCCGCTGCCCTTCCTGCACTTCGCGCGCGTCGACGCCGCCGCCAAGTCAGTGCCTCACTCCCACTCTGCTGCCATGTACACGCGCCGCGCTCCGGCAGTGCGGCGGCCAGCACCCGCTGCCCTTCCTGCACTTCGCGCGCGTCGACGCCGCCGCCAAGTCAGTGCCTCACTCCCACTCTGCTGCCATGTACACGCGCCGCGCTCCGGCAGTGCGGCGGCCAGCACCCGCTGCCCTTCCTGCACTTCGCGCGCGTCGACGCCGCCGCCAAGTCAGTGCCTCACTCCCACTCTGCTGCCATGTACACGCGCGGCGCTCCGGCAGTGCGGCGGCCAGCACCCGCTGCCCTTCCTGCACTTCGCGCGCGTCGACGCCGCCGCCAAGTCAGTGCCTCACTCCCACTCTGCTGCCATGTACACGCGCGGCGCTCCGGCAGTGCGGCGGCCAGCACCCGCTGCCCTTCCTGCACTTCGCGCGCGTCGACGCCGCCGCCAAGTCAGTGCCTCACTCCCACTCTGCTGCCATGTACACGCGCCGCGCTCCGGCAGTGCGGCGGCCAGCACCCGCTGCCCTTCCTGCACTTCGCGCGCGTCGACGCCGCCGCCAAGTCAGTGCCTCACTCCCACTCTGCTGCCATGTACACGCGCCGCGCTCCGGCAGTGCGGCGGCCAGCACCCGCTGCCCTTCCTGCACTTCGCGCGCGTCGACGCCGCCGCCAAGTCAGTGCCTCACTCCCACTCTGCTGCCATGTACACGCGCGGCGCTCCGGCAGTGCGGCGGCCAGCACCCGCTGCCCTTCCTGCACTTCGCGCGCGTCGACGCCGCCGCCAAGTCAGTGCCTCACTCCCACTCTGCTGCCATGTACACGCGCCGCGCTCCGGCAGTGCGGCGGCCAGCACCCGCTGCCCTTCCTGCACTTCGCGCGCGTCGACGCCGCCGCCAAGTCAGTGCCTCACTCCCACTCTGCTGCCATGTACACGCGCCGCGCTCCGGCAGTGCGGCGGCCAGCACCCGCTGCCCTTCCTGCACTTCGCGCGCGTCGACGCCGCCGCCAAGTCAGTGCCTCACTCCCACTCTGCTGCCATGTACACGCGCGGCGCTCCGGCAGTGCGGCGGCCAGCACCCGCTGCCCTTCCTGCACTTCGCGCGCGTCGACGCCGCCGCCAAGTCAGTGCCTCACTCCCACTCTGCTGCCATGTACACGCGCGGCGCTCCGGCAGTGCGGCGGCCAGCACCCGCTGCCCTTCCTGCACTTCGCGCGCGTCGACGCCGCCGCCAAGTCAGTGCCTCACTCCCACTCTGCTGCCATGTACACGCGCCGCGCTCCGGCAGTGCGGCGGCCAGCACCCGCTGCCCTTCCTGCACTTCGCGCGCGTCGACGCCGCCGCCAAGTCAGTGCCTCACTCCCACTCTGCTGCCATGTACACGCGCCGCGCTCCGGCAGTGCGGCGGCCAGCACGTGACGTGTGTGTGTGTGTGTAGCGGCGCGGGCGCGGGGCGGGCGGCGGGCGTGTGCGCGTGCGCGGCGGCGTTCCGCGGCGACGCGTGCTCGGCGCCGCAGCGGCTGTACGCGGCGCGCGTGCTGCGCGAGCTGGGCGCGCCGACGCATGCGCGCTGGGCGAGGGTCTGCGCCGCGCTCGACACGCCGCTGCCGGATGAATTCACGCAGTGAGCATCTTTCAATACATGATTCTAGACTTTACCTTTTAATTATTTTAGGTAACTATTATATGACTTCGCCGGTCCGTTTCCATATATTGTAAATAATCAATAGGTGATTGACTAAATTGACTTTTAATAAATCAATGTCTCAGCGACAGAGAGGGCCGAGGCCAGACCAGCACGTTTTAAAAGCATCGACGTAATGCTTTTAAAACGTGTAAGAACTACAGTCCTATCGTCTATTGAAGAAATATAGTCGTAGTTTGTTGAATGCAGTGATATTTCATACTCAGAATGTTGAGCTAAGTCGAGTATGTCAATGTAACATGGTAACGGTGTTGGGCGATACCAGAACAGAGATTCCCGCGCCGCCGGCGGAGCTGGAGGCGGCGGCGCTGGCGCGCTGCGAGGAGGAGTGCGCGCGCCTCGAGCGGGGCTGGGCGGCGGAGGGGGCGGGGGTGGAGGCGGAGGCGGAGTGCGGCGCGTGGGAGGCGCGCGCGCAGCTGCCGGGCGCCGGCGAGTGGGCGGGCGCGCGCGCCGCGCTGGCGCCGGCCGCGCGCCTGCGCCAGCTGCTGCTGCGCGCGCGCGCGACACACCACAAGCACGACACGGTCAGTGCTCACACACCACAAGCACGACACGGTCAGTGCTCACACACCACAAGCACGACACGGTCAGTGCTCACACACCACAAGCACGACACGGTCAGTGCTCACACACCACAAGCACGACACGGTCAGTGCTCACACACCACAAGCACGACACGGTCAGTGCTCACACACCACAAGCACGACACGGTCAGTGCTCACACACCACAAGCACGACACGGTCAGTGCTCACACACCACAAGCACGACACGGTCAGTGCTCACACACCACAAGCACGACACGGTCAGTGCTCACACACCACAAGCACGACACGGTCAGTGCTCACACACCACAAGCACGACACGGTCAGTGCTCACACACCACAAGCACGACACGGTCAGTGCTCACACACCACAAGCACGACACGGTCAGTGCTCACACACCACAAGCACGACACGGTCAGTGCTCACACACCACAAGCACGACACGGTCAGTGCTCACACACCACAAGCATGACACGGTCAGTGCTCACACACCACAAGCACGACACGGTCAGTGCTCACACGCGACTGCCCGCTATAAGTAAATTTATACATTGAAGAGAATTTTTCAAAAGCATTTATGAGTGGAACGACTCGCCCGGCTTATAGAGTAGCATTGGCCAATGTTTGCGATTATGTTGGCATTAAAATCATAGAAGTGTTATTTAACTTAAATATAGTTCAATATTTACGATTAACTTTCCTTTATTATTAAATGATAGTTACTCAGCGAAATTATATATTTTTTACAATATTTATTACCTTTTTTAAACAGTAATTGTCGCACATCTACACGTTAGCGTATTATAGATCTATACTCGAAGGGATGAAAGTTATCGATCTACTTATTATCACAATTTATTGGTCCTAGTATGACTCCCAGATTAACACCGTCTTTACTAAAATTCAATAATTTCCTTAATTTTTCCATATATTAATCACCGATAAGCTATGACGACGTTTTTGTGTCTTTGCGTTGTCTCACTTGCGGTGCCGCGCCACACTCGCAGCGTCTGAGACGAAGCGGGGGAGGGGAATATTTATGAATGATGCAGCATGTTAGCGACGCGGCACCGCACACTAAAGCCGTTCGGCGTCGCGGCGCTGCGGGCGTGTGTGCGTGTGCGCCGCCCTGACCTGCGTGTGTGTGTCCGCAGAGCGCGGCGGCGGCGCGCTACTGGGAGGCGGAGGCGGCGGCGCTGGCGGCGGCGGCGGGCGGCGCCAGCGACTTAGCCGCGCGCTTCCCACACAACGTCTACCTCCACCTCAGTACGGATTTTCTTCTTTTTTTATTATAATAACATAATTTGTGTTTAATAAATAATTTTAATAACCATCAACCAGTCGTTTAACAAATATGTTGGTCAGGTACTAATAACGTTCGGTTTCACTGTTTAAATGGTTGACAAAACTAATAACTAACGATCTCTGCGTATGCAGACATGTCTCGCAGTCGCCACGCGAGAGTTCGAGGCGCATCATCATAATCTCATCGTCAGTCAGTCATACGTCCCATCGTCGGCGCAGACCTTCCTCATGTGCAACGAACCCATCGTTCCATGCGCAGTGGCGGAGGGCGCGGCCGCGTGGTGCGCCGGCGTGGAGCCGCCGGCCGCCGGCGTCGAGGCCGCGGCGCTGTGCCGCGTGGCGCCGCCGCTGTGGCGCGCGCTGGCGGCCGACGCGGCGGGCGACGCGCCGGCCGCCGACGCGCACTGGCGGCGCGCGGCGCGGGCGGCGAGGCGGGCGGCCGCCGCCGGCGCCGGCCCGCTGCTGCACGCCGCCGCGCTGGAGCTGGCGGCGCGCGCGCCCGCCGCCGCCGCGCCCGCGCACCAGCTGCTGGCCGCGCTCGCCGCGCACCCGCACCACAAGGTACCCGCCTCCCCCGCACCCCGCACCCCGCACGCCGCCCCCGCCCCCGCCCCCGCCCGCTGCTGCACGCCGCCGCGCTGGAGCTGGCGGCGCGCGCGCCCGCCGCCGCCGCGCCCGCGCACCAGCTGCTGGCCGCGCTCGCCGCGCACCCGCACCACAAGGTACCCGCCTCCCCCGCACCCCGCACGCCGCCCCCGCCCCCGCCCCCGCCCGCTGCTGCACGCCGCCGCGCTGGAGCTGGCGGCGCGCGCGCCCGCCGCCGCCGCGCCCGCGCACCAGCTGCTGGCCGCGCTCGCCGCGCACCCGCACCACAAGGTACCCGCCTCAGATTGCTCATCCGAAGTTCATGACCGAAGTTGCCTCGTGTTTAATATGCATAGTACAGAATGATACTGATCGTGCTGTGTTCGGCCAGTGGGTGTACGTGCGCGGCGCGCGCGTGACGGCGGAGGGCGCGGCGCTGGCGGACGCGCTGCTGGAGCGTGACCTGCGCCTGCACGCGCTCGCGCACGAGCTGCGTCCCGACGACGACGCGCCCGCCGGCGACGCTCGATATTAATAAACTATTACGACAAAACCGACTCTACTTATTTATTTTCATTGATTCGGGCACCCCTTTCATTTGATACCCATATCATGGGGTGCATTTCAAACAGCCAGTCCGCCATCTTGGGAAGGCCGCCATCTTGAATTTGTAATGACGTCTATTAGATAGTCATGTATTGTCATCAGAACTCGGAGCGTGTGCAGCGTTTTATTCTAATCTAAGACCGGGAAGCGGGTCAAAATTGAGCCCCGACGAGGCAGTTAAATGCATACAAACTTACAGGTGAAACTAATGAAAGCGTCTAACTGGCCAGTTCTAAACGTTTTCAGTGTTACCTAGGTACTAAAATAGCTTACAACTTTCTTTTGTTTGGGCTGCGAGGACTCCTTCCACGTAAATACTTCGCCTTCCTACGGTGCGTTTCTCTTCTCATTCGCATCCACGTAGGAGCAGGTCATCTCGGGGGCCTGCTGCGAACTTATATCTTATTGAAACCTTTCAAGGCATCTCCTCATTTTGAGATTTTACACGCGCCTCTCTCTTCACAAGCATTTAATACCAAATCGTAAAGGGATGTTATTAATATAAATGATCCTCCATCCTATGTAAGCAACCTCTGTGAGACGGTATTATTAGCAGATGATACATCTCTTATCTTTAAAATCGATAGAAACGTAGAAGACTGACGATGTAAATAACACCCTATCCAAAGTAATGTGTTGGTTTACTCATAATAACTTATTATTAAATTCTAAAAAAAGAAAGTGTATCAAATTTTCTTTGCCTAACGTAAAGCAGGTCAGTACAAGGAGATAATTCAATGTGTTGATACAACGGTATTTTTAGGGATCATCCTGGATTCTCATTTGCAATGGAGACCTCATATTAACACCCTATCGGCAAGACTCAGTTCGGCTGCTTATGCCGTAAAAAAGATTAGATTGTTGTCGGATGTTAAAACGGCGAGACTTGTATATTTTAGTTACTTCCATAGTGTCATGTCGTATGGTCTGCTGTAATGGGGCACAACATCCGATATTCACGACATTTTTGTATTACAAAAAAGAGCAATACGTTCTATTTATAAACTTAAACCTCGTGATTCACTACGGGAATTATTTAAAGAAATAAATATTGTGACAGTTGCATCCCAATATGTGTATGAAAACATTATGTACGTTTATAAAAATATAAAAACATTTTTAAAATGCAGCGACGGTTACAGTCTAAACACAAGACACAGGAACAGGCTTGCTGTTCCAGGTTTCAGACTACGTAAAACTAGTCACTTATTTATGGGAAAGTGCATACAAATATATAACAAAATTCCACAACATGTAACTGAACTGCCGTTGCACAGGTTTAAACCGCATATTAAGAAAACCCTCATGGGAAAGGCATATTACAAATTTCAGGATTATTTAGATGATAGGAATGTGTGGACATCCGTAGCTTAATCTTAATAATGTTTAGTTTAATTTGCCACTTTAAAGTAATGAGACGTTAATACATGTATCATTCATACAAGTTAATGTAATAATAACAATGTTAAATCTAATTTTGATTATATACCTACTGACATTTAATTTCTAATTGTAAAAAATCTAACACTGTGACTAATTGATTGTATGATTGGCTATTAAAAAAAGTGGCTCATGAGTTTCTTACCGGGTTCTTATGAAATGCCTCATGAAATACTCTCGGAATCTGGTCGCTTATATCGATTACAACCACAGTCAAAGCGCTATGTGGATGTACTTGCTACAAGCGCTCGCGGCAGTGAATTTTAAGTCTTTTTTTGGCAATTTTATTATTGGGGGGGCACGGGAGTTCCCCCCGCCAGGTCGAGCGCGATGCAAACACTGCCGTACCATCCTTTACTGGAACCATTTCACCACATTTTCAGGCCCCTATTTGAGAACCTCTGGACAAGACCAGAACGCAGAAATTTTCGTCATCCAGTAAGCTATAATCACATACTTTAAATCCAAAATTTGAAGTCTGTAGGTCTTTTAGTTCCGAAGCTAAGCGAAAGCAAAGTTTCGCATTTACGACACTCACGTGACACTCAGTCACTCACTCACGATCATCAAAATAGAACTAGTACTTCCGATAAACTCAGAGAGCTGAAATTTGGTACAGAGTTAGGGTTTAATGGCCACATAAAGGGAAAACTATAAAAACTAGGATAATCGAAGATCTGGAGTACCTGGTGACCCTGATTAGAAAACACAAGAGCCCAACCAAACTATTAGAGATCGACCTATACCGCCTTTACAAAAAATATTCAACTTGGTGGGCCACTTCATCTGATATCGAAAATCGAAGGTCTGAAGTATCTGATGAAGAACCCTCAGCTGGTCTCAGCTGTATTAGAGATATGGTAATACCCCCTTCTACTATTGGTCCCTTGTTGGTCTGGGACACAAAAAGAAAATACTAACTGTTTTTCTTGCCTAGCATGTCTTGGGTACTGAGTCTGTGATTGCGTAGGCGATGAGCTAGCCACTTGTTACTACTTTTTCACGATTTTTCATCTGACCAAGCCCAATTTTTGTATGGCTAAGTGTGGTCTCAAGGAACACAGTGCTCCTTGGACTCTGCCTAGCCCTTCGGGAAAAGCAGGCGTGATTATATGTATGTATGCATGTATGTACTATTGGTACATAAAAAAATCTATCGAAAAAAAATATGCCCACGTTTCTACAAAAAGAAGTGACATCCCACGAAAAACATTCTGTAAAAAACTAGCCATGTCTCGATGGAGCTGCTTGTTTATCTCTAAAAAGTAATGAAATCTAGACAAAGTCGTGCCAAGTCTAACTCACTGCGATTTCTTTATTATTTTAGTTAATGTTGTGTGATTTGGCCGTTGAAGTGTACACAAGGGTACAAAACCAAGTGCTCCATGACGCCATTGCACCAATCTGTCGCCAGAACCGCTACTCATTGACGATTGAAAATTGCCACTTGGAAAACGTTGTTTCAATAACCAGTCATTTGTAGGCTTGACAAAGCCACTAACGTATAAAGAATGTTCAACGGCCAAGTCACACAACATTAACTATAATAATAAAGAAATCGCAGTAAGGAACCTTTGACTTGGCACGACTTTGTCTAGATTTCATTACTTTTTAGAGATAAACAAGCAGCTCAATCGAGACATGGCTAGTTTTTTACAGAATGTTTTTCGTGGGATTGCTATTATCGGAGTATTTTTGAAAGTCCGCCTCAGGAATCATGTGATCCGCGACAGAGAACTAAAGTCACCTAGCCTACGGATTAGCAAACTGAAGTGCCAGTGGGCTGGTCACATTAGCTGCGGAACTGACGGCCGTTGGGGTCGTAAAGTTCTCGAGTGGAGACTGCCACTCGGTATACGTAGTGTGGGACGCCCTGCGTCAAGATAGGATGACGGTGTTCGCAGGCTGACTGGAGTGGGCTGGATAAGAACGGCCGAAAATCAAGAGCGGTGGCGTGCATTAGGGGAGGCCTATTTCCAGCAGTGGACGGGAGTAGGCTGATGATGATGATGATGAGGTGGTCTCTTCAGAAGCTGGCTGTTCATAAAGGTGTGCTATGAAGTTGACATAGAAAAAGGAAATAACTTAGGCTCACCCACTCTTTTACAGAAAAATCGGTGAATGTTGGGTATGGCAGACGAAGATAAATGAAATTAATGTTTAATTTTCGAATAGGCACATCTTCGGATCTTTAACGAAGGATGAGAGTACACGATAGTATGATGGATGAGAGCGCCAAGAAGCATTCTGTGGAGGCTCTTTGAAAGATTGGATAAGAAAGGGACGACGACGCCACGCACTCGCAAATGTTAGAAAACTGTCCAAGAGTTCCCCATGGATTTATGACAAAATCTTTGGAGTTCCCATACATAGTGGTACATTCATGGACAATTTTTATACTCATTGACAACTCTTTGGTATGTCCTGTTTATGTTTAAAACTTGACAGTGACAGAGTATATAATGGGTACATAATCAAAAAGAGTAACGTCAGAGGTTCAGGAGGACGTCACGTGTCGGCGATACAGGATACCGTGTGGAGTGCAGCGGTGTCCCGCGCTAGTCGTGTGTCGCCGGAGCGAGTGCGAGTGTGAGCGAGAGCGAGTGTGATGCCGCGCGCCGCGCTCGCCGCGCTGCTGGCGCTCGTGGCCGCCGCCGCCGCCGGTGCGCTCACGCGAGTCCCAGGCTCGAGCCGAACACCTTACAATTCTGTGTTGAAATCTTCAGAATATTTGCACACGTGCCTACGTCGTAGTCTGGAACAACCTCACGAATATATTGAACGATTCGTTGACTATCATCTTCCCGCGGTCGATCCCTCGCTCGCCTCTGTCAGTTAGGTTCACACACGAGAGGTGTAATGGACTAGATGAACGATTTCTTCTACTCGAACGATTATTTCCGTGCGAATGTGTTCGTGGGGCCTCCTCGACCTCGATTCGTTCAGCTCGGATGAGTGTACCCACACACAAAAAAATAAAAATACAGACGTAAATTTCTCGCGTCGCAGTTTCCCATTCGACCATGTCACACAAAAAACGGAGCCGTTCATTGCGTCTTTACAGAAACCAGTGGCACATCCGAAGAGACTCCGCCGGAGTCGAGCGGCGAGGACGCGGATCTCGACTACGACGGGGAAGGAGACTTCGCGCCCTTCATGGTGAGGAGAACCGATCCTCCGAACGGGCGCCGCGAACCACTCGTTCGTCTCTCGAAACAATGACCGTGTCGGGCTCGGCGCAGATCGTGGTGGAGCACGCGGACGGGTGGCGCTGCGGCGGGTCGCTGGTGTCGCTGCGCACGGCGCTGACGTCGGCGTGGTGCGCGCGCGGGCGCGAGGCGGCGCCGGCGCGCGCGCTGTGGGCGCTGGCCGCCGCGCCCGCCGCGCCCGACCGCGCGCGCCGCGTCGCGCGCCTCGCGCTCGCGCCCGGCGCCGACGCGCTGCTGGCGCCCGGCGAGCGCGGCGCCGACGCCGACGCCGACGCGCGGCCCTCGTGGCGCGGCGCCGTGCTCGACCTGGCCGTCGCCGAGCTGGAGCGGCCCTTCGGCGCGGCGGCCGGCGCGCGGCCCATCCTCATGGCGACGTCGAGCGACGAGTGCGCGGCGGGCGCGCAGTGCCACGTGGCGCGCGCGCTGCCGGTGCCGCGCGCGCGCCTGCGCGTCGCGGCCGCGCTGCTGGCGGCGCCCGCGGCGTGCGCGGCGGCGGCGCGCCACTGGCCCGCCGTGCGCGAGCGCGCGCTGTGCGTGCGCGGCCCGCGGCTGTGCGACGCGGACTGGGGCGCGGGCGTGGTGTGCGCCGGCGGCAAGCTGTGCGGCGTCGTGAGCCGCTCGGCGCCCGACGCCGGCGCCTGCGGCCGCACGCACGCCGCGCAGAGCGTCGCGCGCTGGCAGCGCTTCCTGCACTGCGCGCACACGCTGCGCGCCTGCGGCAGGTGACACTCACCCGACCGGCCGTTCGTTACTGTTTCACGGACGCGTTTTAATTCTTCATTTATCGTAGTCTCCGACTCTTAGATAGGTACTTCCGTTTGGATCGATCGTTCTGTATATGTTTGTCGATCGATCTCTCCGCGAACGAGAGCCACCTCGCTCCAGCCGTGACGCACTGTGTCCGCAGCGCCGGCGAGTGCGCCGAGCTGTGCGTGGAGCGGCGTCTGCTGGACGCCGAGCCCGCGCCCGCGCCTGCGCCCGCCGCCCCCACCACCACCACCGTTGCCCGTAATTTTGAATTTTTATTTCATCAATTTTAACCGATGGGCCGCTTAACAGTGCCATCGCCTTGCTCGTCCAGAGATGTAGACGCATCGTTCAGGTTTGGCAGACAGGGAGAGAGAAGATTATTTTGGATCAAAAGGGAAATGTTGTCGATCTATTTGCCTTCTCGAATAGTATATTTTACGGCGATCATCACTTACAGCCCTATAAAGCGCAGGTTCAGACTGGCATTGAAAATGGGCCCCACCTCTGTGATGGATGGCTGCAGCCCCGTGATTGTGTCTCATGCCCGTGCTTGTGGCAGAGCGGCCGCCGAGCGCCGCGCCGCCGCCGCCCCACGCGCACCACGCGCACGAGCACGCGCACGACGCGCCGCTCACCGGGGGACGACATTCATTCGAATTTGAACCCAATCGTGCCGATTTTAAGGTACTCTTTACGGTTTTATTTATCACCTGGACTGACACTAATCCTGTTTTGGACTAGACACAATTGATTTTCTATTTGGTCTGCAAACGTATCTGATGAGTTAAGTGACACAATAGTGATTTACCTGCATCCTTCAATTTTTTTTGAGATAGGTAGGTATTTTATCATTATAATTTCCTACTGAAATCTCTTTATTCATTGGGGAGAACTTAGTGGTTTTGCTTTGATATGGTGACCAAACTCGGTTATCTTGGCGTTGCTCCGTGTTTCGGAATGCGAGTTAAGCTTTCAGTCCTCTGTCACCGAAGCGACCTTTTCTACCCTTTAATCCAAATTTGGATGTCGCAGCCGTTCTGAACCATTAAACTCGTTCGCTTCTTCATATAGGAAAACATATGTCCAGTCGAGGGATGCATTGATTAAAGATGAACTATTTACATACTAGACGTAGGTACCTTTAAAATGTGTTCCGTCCCGACCTCGGCCCGCGGACGCCGCTCGCTCGCCGTCGCGCGGGCGAGCGAGCGTCGCGCGCCCGCAGTGCCGCCACCGGGGGTTCTAGGCGAGCTCGGCGACCCGCGTCTACTTGAAGGCGGGCGAGTACGGCGACAACGCAGCCGACTACGGCGACGACGAGGCGCCGCCCGCGCCCTCGCGCACCTCGCCGCCGCCCGCCGCGCCGCCCACGCCCACGCCCGCCCCCGCCGCCGCGCCCGCCCCCGCCCCCGCCGCCGCGCCCGCCCCCGCGCCCGTCCCCGCGCCCGTCCCCGCGCCCGTGCAGCCCGCGGCGGAGCGGCGCGAGGCGGCGGCGCCCCCCGCGCCCGTCCCGCGCGCCGGCGCCAGCGTCGCGCCGCGCCCTCCACGCATCTCGCTAATGATTTTTATGAGCTCCTTTTACCAGAGTGTGTTGATTAAATAATAAACTGATTTTTGAATATTCCTCTTTTATTTTTTCCTTCACTCGAAAGCTTCCTCCCGCTTTGGCCGCTTGGCTCGCCCGGATGTACAGACCGAAAAGAAATCATTAGGTAATTAGAAATTAAAGAAAACGAAAACATACTGTTTATTTCGACTCAGAATGTTCTCATAAATTGTAACAAAGAGCATTATGTAAACTGCTTTCAGGAAGTAGTAGTTTAAAACACTTATGTGGCAACCCCACAAAGTGAACGTATCACTCCCATGTATTTAATTTCTATTTTCATATTAAAATAGTCTAGTAAGTGTTTGAATGAAACACAAAGTTATCTAGTTAGAAAGTTATTGTATTTGCACCATAATCACAACAATACATTTACCACCAATTCACAATAAGCCGTAACAATTAATAATACAAATACTACCTGTTTCGATCAACAGTATTCCGTAATCACATCACATCACACATTTCCCTTCTTTGTGTTTTCATCAGAGCACTTCTACTTATCTCACTTGGCGCGAATGGCGTACACCGTCTGTCACTTTTACAGTTCAGTTGTAAAATTCTCCCATATAGGGTAGGCAAAGGGAACAAAGCCCATACAGCCAAGTCTTCAGTATATATTTTTTCAGTAGTTTGCATTGAAATGCTAGTGTAATGCATTTCAATGCATCTTGGGAGAGTTTGACGTTAAACGATTGATGGCAGACACTGTGGTGCTACTTAGATGAGGTGGATTACCACGATAAACAACTCATCACTTTTCACACCACTTGACGCTTATTTCGATAATCCTCCACATTGCACATCATCACAGACACTTATTACATAAAACTACACTGATTTTCCGTAACAATATCCACTCCGAAACAATATTACAATTATCGAAATAAAAATCACGTCCGCCATAGTTGAATGCCGCCAAAAACTCCCTTTTACAGTTCATTCCGTACAACGCCATAGACTTAATCTAGGCACAGGAGCTATCAGATTTCAGCCACTATATAATTATCCTAACAATATTGTTAATATAAGTTGGCAATTTTTGGAATTACCACGTGAATTATTACCTACTTTAGAATCGGTGATATCATTATCTACACATTTAATTAGCTATAACATCGAAAATTAATCGAAGTTAAGTAATAATTTTGTACCTTCAGAATTTTTTTTTATTTGAATACCCCTTAGAAAAAGAAGGATATAGAAGTGACATGCTTATGTCAATGTCAAGAGCGAACAAGCTAGTTAAACAATGTTTTACTAAGTGCGGTAGAGATAGGTATACTATTTTCTGTCCTTATTAGAGTTCGTGTTTTTATTTGTCTGACACGTACCGTATGTGCCAAACAGTAATGTGTGTTTCTTTGTGTCGTCGTGAAATATTACGTTTTGGACTGTGATTACTGCTTAATCTTACTTGTATTTATTGGGTTTTACTCCACTTCCTTTATAAGCAATGGTACAGTATTGTATTATCGACTGCAAAAGTCGCAGTGAACGAAAACACGAAAACATAACGTTCCACACGTAAGTCCCATATTTCATCGTTTTATCTAAATCACTAACTACTACTACTAGTTACCGCTTATTTACATTAAATCGTGTACAAAATAGCGTGAAAAATACGATAAATAACTCTTTATAAGCAATGGTACAGTATTGTATTATCGACTGCAAAAGTCGCAGTGAACGAAAACACGAAAACATAACGTTCCACACGTAAGTCCCATATTTCATCGTTTTATCTAAATCACTAACTACTACTACTAGTTACCGCTTATTTACATTAAATCGTGTACAAAATAGCGTGAAAAATACGATAAATAACTAATGAAAATTTGTTGCTTTATCGTATTTGCCGACTAAGAAATCATGTCAACGAAAGTCAAGGGAGGCTGCCATTTTAAGTGTTATCTGAATTTAGCCGGGTTTTATGCGTTTTAGGGATACCTGTCGAAGAAAATGTAAATTTCCCATACTTAAAGGGAAATATTTAAAATTAGTTATTTTAAATATTCTTAATAGATTACCTGCCATTTTTTACAATTTACTTGATTTATACATAGTTCTTTGTTATACCAATTATCGCAAATAATTGTTTAATTGGTAAATTCTGCACTAAGTCACTTTTTGAAACATGACTATCTTAGATATTAATTAGCCCCATTTAGGTTGTTTGTGAAATTGCATATTTATAAATTAATCCTGGGTGTGATAAGAACTCCTGTGGATTCTTTAAGTAAGATTACATTTGGGTTATGCCGGACTGTTAGAAAAGTATGTAATCTATGCTTATTATTCACTATATTTTTTAAATAGCAACAAATAATTGTAGATTTTCTACGTTGCACGTTTTGCACACTAGAAACATAGCCTGGTACATTAAAAATATTTTTAAACTTTATTTTGCCACTAGGCGGAAATCGAACTATCACCGTATGCTGGACTGCACCCTAATACAAACATTTTAATGCTAATATTATTTATCTATATTGAAGATTCCCTAACGATGAGAAAGTGCGTGATGCATGGGTTAAAGCGACTGGTAGGCTAAATTGGAAGCCAACTGCAAACACGCGCATATGCTCTAAGCATTTGAGAGCCGATTCTTTCGCAAGACTCTACGCAAAGTATTTTTGGATAAAAGTGCATTTCCAAAATTGTGGATACATGTAAGTTCTTTGATATCAACATTTTTTTTTTAAAAATAGTTTAAAATAAATTCTTATGTATTTTTAAACAAAGAACTAAAAATGAACTGAATATATTTTGAATTCTATGTCTGTTTTCTGATTTTCAGAATTATGATGATAAAGTACTTAATGAACCTCAAGCTGTTACGATTCAACAAGATATTCTGATTGTGGTAAATTCATTACAATTAAAATAGCGTTATGGAATTAAAATTTTGGATATATTTTGTTTATTAAACTGCTTGTTCAAAACTGTTTTCAGAGTCCTAGTACAGCTGATAACACCAGTAGTTCTGTTCAAGAAAGGGAAGCTGTAGTTATTGTAAAATCTGTAAGTATTTATTAAAATTAAAATATTCTCTTCCCTTGGGTGTCGTAAAAGGCGACTAATGGATTTAGAACTACACAAACATCTAACAGCTTACAGCGGCGACGGGAGAATGTTGTGGGTTCCACAATTACTTTTTTTTATATGTATTTTAATCTTAAGTAATATTATTCTACTGTGATAATGTTTATTCTCCCAAGAAAAATAAAATAAAATAAAAAATAAATAATAACAACAATACAAAAGTGGTTTTATTTTTCCAAATATGTTACTGCTTATTTATTAACATTATGATTATTGGGAAAATGTTTATTAGCATAGCAACATAGTTTTGACACATACTTTATTTCTGTCCTTTACGGGTGTACGCGTATGTACATTCTATATCATCCTTTTTCTAAGGAATACCCGCACATTTTTGTATGTCATATTCAATTGACAGAACAATATTTGACATTTATATCTGTCAACATCAACTGACAGCAAAGATTTTCATTTTGACAACCCCCTCCAGTGTTGCCGCAGTGGAGAATAGCGGAATAAGTTACCAATCTAGAAGTAACGAAAAATTATTTTACTCTTACTGATCTGTGATCGCTTTGAGTATGTGCGGAGGTTGTTATCTAAGTGTAATTAACACTGCGAAAATCACTTGTGCGGCTTGTTCCAAGATCTATCACTTTTCCTGTGGGTATTTATCTAGGGAAAATTTCTCAAAATTAACGTTAAAAGCAAAGAGTATTTGGAAATGTCCTGACTGCAAAATTCCGCGAAAGAGAAGCGACAACAATAATACTCCAAATAAAGATGATGTAGTAGTTAGTGACGAACAGCATGATATTACCTCTCAAGACGCTTTGAATAAAAATCTTGCGCAGCTCGAGTCTTCTATAGTTACAAAGATGAAATGCATACTTCGTAAAATGCGCGCAGCCAAAGGTGAGACTTGACGGATCACGTGGTTATACCTGCGCTTATGATAGTTTGCGGGCGATTACCCCCTCTACTAGCATCTGACAGGTCTCATCTATGGCTGCGCGCATTGTACCGAGCTCGAATCACTACAAAGAGACGTCAGACTTATACCGGAATTAAAGCAAAAAATGGAATTCCTGTCTAATCGATATGACGTCGTCAACTCTGAGTTGGAGGGGCTGAAGACTTTGACGGCGGATCTGCGTCGTGAGAACACTAAGCTGACTGAATCATCAACGAGCTTACAGGCAAGGTTAATTCGGTTGAGCAACAGGCACGTGAATGTAATTTAGAAATGCAATGCCTACCAGAATTTCACAAGGAAAATATAACAAACACTGTTGTACAACTTGCAAAAATCTTAAGCTGTCCATTGGAGCAAAAGGATATCTTGTCCTGCACGAGAGTCGCTCAATCGAATCTAGCATCAAATAGACCGAAGAATATTATAGTGAAGCTACCTTCATCTCGTATCCACGACAACATGATTGCAGCCTGCCTCACGTGTAATAAAGCACATACAAAAGAAAAACTTCATAGCAGACTTCTTGGTTTGGCAGGAGACAAACAACTAATTTATTTATGTGAACACCTTTCTACAAATAATCGATCCTTGCACGCACAGGCTCGCTTGTTTAGAAAGGAGGGAAAATACAAATACCTGTGGGATCGAAATGGTCGTATTTTGATGAGGAAACACGATGAATCTCCTGTAATTTGGATCCGTAACAGCGATACACTGCATGGACTCAAATGCTGATTCTTTTCTTCTTCTTTGCTATTAGTTTTAAGATATAGACAAGTAATATTTATCAATCAGATTAACAGAGTTTGGAAAACTTTGCATATACACTGTGTAACGGGCGGGTGTAGTCAAAATGATAAAAAAAAACAAAAGTATATCCCGGCTGGACCCTATTTACAAAATATTAGAAAAATAAGTTAAATAGGAGTCGAGATAAAAGACAATTAGAAGATTTTATCGATATTAAAGGTAAAGGAGTCACATCACTGGTGAATCAGATGTTAGACGGAAGTTAGGTTAGGTTAGGCTGGGGTGCCTGGTCAGATAGCCTCCTCGTGGCGCACCCTGGGCAACCGCCGCTGACCACTGGATTGGATCTTCCCCAAGCCAGTGGTCAGCGGAGGGCTAATGGTCTGAGGTGTTTGGGGCGGCGGAGACCACATCCAGATGGTCCGCCGCCGGGCTTCAGTGCCCGTCGATAGGGAAAGGGCTTCAGTGCCCGTGAGGTAGAACCATAAAAAAAAAATGGAAACGCATTCGGAAAAAATGATTCCCCGGGAGGGTCTCCGTAAGGAGGAATCCCTCACCGACGCTGTGGTGGAGTCGGGAGCCAAGCGCATCCGCTTGGCACTCGAATCTCCCACGGAGTCGGTCTGCCCCACGTATACGGGGGGCAGACCGACTCCGTAGAGGTGCGGGGGGCAGACCGACCAGTGCGTAGAGGGAGGGGAGAGGCAGATGTTCCGGCCGTTCCGGCCGATGATCCCGCTGGTAGTCAGAGGGAAGAGGCATATGTGCAAAGGTCTTGGATGACCGGAAGCACCAAAAAACTTCGCGAGCTGGTTCCAGAGCTCCGTGAGCTGGAAAGATTGGTACCGGAGTTCGCCCCCAATATCCGGAATTTTAGAGAGGAGTTTCGCCGGATTATTCGGGAGGTCGACACCAATGCCACCACGTTTTTCGACGTTGTTGAAAAGGCCTACGAGGAGAGCGAGGAGCGTATCAAGGCCCAAAGTGACGAAATTGACGCTCTTAAGGCCTCAATCAAAGAGTTGGAGGAGGCATCGGCCACTAGGGCAGACTTCACGAGGCTCGAGGAGAGGGTTACGGGTGACCTGGCCCGGTTCAGCAGCAAACTCCGGAGACGATCTGCTCCTACGCGGAAATAGCTAAAAGGCGAAGTGTTCCAGGCGCGGCATCTACGCCACCGAAGCCGAAACCGAAACCGAAGAGGGTGAAGGTCCGGGTGCCGACTACGACAGCCCTGACACTAAACGTGGAGCCAGAGGAACACAGAAGAACTCGAAGCTGAGTGAAGAGGTGGTGGCTCAGATGAAGTGGTCGAAGACAGTCACAGGGGCCACCATGTGCCTTGTTTCGGGACCGAAGAGGGAAGAGTGGGCAGACTCAATAGCCCAAAATATTGTGGAGGTAGCCGAGGGGTCCGTCAGAATCGCTCGACCCGAGAAGAGAGCTGAACTGGTCCTGTCAGGTCTGTCCGGCGCTACAACCAGCGAGGATATCGCAGAAGCCATGGGCAAGAAGGGCGAATGCCCATTGGAGAAGATTCGGGTAGGAACGATTCGTCCTACCGGTTCGGGGGCCTACCGGGCCTGGACTAGCTGCCCAGCTGAGGCGGCTAAGAAGTTAGCGGAGGATGGCCGACTGCACATTGGGTGGGCGGCGGCGTACGTGCGGGTTCTGCCCCCGCGCGACGTGCGCTGCTTTAGGTGCCTGGAGTCGGGCCATGTCGTGGCGACGTGCACCTCGGTGATCGACCGCACCGGGGTGTGCTACAGGTGTGGTGGTACAGGCCATAAGGCCGCGGAGTGTCGAGCCAAGGCCCACTGTCCACTTTGTGCGGAAGCCGGACGAGAGGCCAGCCACAGGCTGGGCGAGACGAAGTGCGGTGCCCCAAGACGCCGCGTGAGAGCGGCCCCTATAGGGGGCCATAAGTGTGACCCCCCACAAGAGCCTATGTAGGCTCAAATAAGCGCCCAAGGGCCCGTTGGGGGTGTTGGAGTTGGGCCAACAGGCCTTGGTGCAGGCGCACCCTAGAATTCTGGGGTGTTGTCGTGCAAGGAAAAGCCCTTTTCAGGGCTAGAGGACCTTATTGGGGGGTCGGTGGATGGCTGGCCTTCAAGGCCGGCGGTGGCGCTGGTAACCTTTATGGTTACTGGCGCTTTGTGATATTAGCCACTTCTCTAGTGAGGAGTGGCTCACTGTCGCACTAATTGGTGCTACGGAGTGCCTTGACAGGCGAGCGACGAGGCCGGCCCGGAGAATGTTAACACAACGAGCCCGGGTCCCCCCGTATAGCGCAACGGAGTCAGGCCGGGGGGGATGTTTAGTGGGTAGTCGGGAACGACTTCACCGGAGTCCCACATACCCCTGTGGTTGGCACTACCCCACAGGGACGATGCGTAAAGGCATTTTACATCCTCGAACCCAAAAAAAAAGGTTAGGTTAGGTTAGGTTGGGGTGCCTGGTCAGATAGCCTCCTCGTGGCGCACCCCGAGCACCACTGGATTGGATTTTCCCCAAATCAGTGGTCAGCGGAGGGCTAATGGTCTGACGTGGTTGAAGCGGCGGAGACCACACCCAGATGGTCCGCTGCTAGGCTTCAGTGCCTGTCGATAGGGAGAGGGTTTCAGTACCCGTGATTCGGTAGAAAAAAAATGGAAACACATGGCAAGAGTACTGTTCCTCGGGAGGGTCTCCGTAAGGAGGAATCCCTCACCGGCCCTGCGGGGGAGTCGGCAGCCAAAAGCGTATTCGCTTGGAAATCGAATATCCCGCTGAGTCGGTCTGCCCCACGTATACGGGGGGGCAACCATGTGCGAGAAGGGAGGAGAAGTGGACGTTCCGGCTAAGGCCGAAGATCCCGCAGAAAAAACGCCGCGTTTTACCCGGAACTGGATGGACCGAGACGTGGACGAGCTCAGGGACTTTGCCAACGACCTTAAGGGCTTGGCGAAGGAAATTCCCGAGCATTCGGAGCGCATCCTTAATTTTGAAGACGACCTGCGCCACATCTACAGGGCAATCAACGTCAGGGCGAAGAAGTTTTTTTTTGATGCCGTGGCGGATGATATGAAGAGGCTCGTGGATGATTCAAAGGCGCGTGAGAAGGACCTTCTAGGGGAAATTGAGGCCCTCAAGGCCTCAATGACAGAGCTGGAGGAGGCCATAGCCATCAAGGCCGACTTCGAACGGCTGGAGACCCGTGTTGCGGACGAACTGGGCCGCTTTGCTAAGGAGCTCGGGAAGCAGCCGACCCAGCAGCAGGCCCCAGTAGCGGCGACGCGTTCTTACGCGGATGCAGCAAGGAAGCCTAAGACTACCAGCGCAATTCCCGCGCCGAAGAAACTGCCGATGAGGTCGAGGGCTAAGAAGGTGAAGGTCAGGGCGCCGGATACGGCTGCCCTGACCATTGATATTGTGCCGGAGGCGGCCGCGCAGGGCGTGACTGTTGAGGAGGTGTTGGGGCGAGCGCAGGCGAGCTCCCAATTGAGCGCAGAGATGGCGGCCCAGTTGATATGGACGAGGTCTGTGACTGGGGCCACCATGTGCCTCGTTTCGGGGCCTCAAAAAGAGGAGTGGGCGCAGGAGATCGCCCAGAAAATTGAGGTGGTAGCTGAGGGGGCCGTCCGGATCGCCCGAACAGAAAAGAGAACGGAGCTGGTTCTCTCCGGTTTGACCGGTGCGACAACTAGCGCCGACATAACAGCCGCGATGAGCTTGGCTGGTGGTTGCCAGCCAGAGAAGATCAAGGTCGGGGATATTCGTCCCACCGGCTCAGGGGGCTTTCGGGCCTGGACCAGCTGCCCTAGTGGGGCAGCCAAAAAACTGGCAGAAGGTGGCCGACTCCAGATTGGGTGGGCGGCGGCGTTCGTGCGGGTTCTGCCCCCGCGCGACGTACGCTGCTTCAAGTGCCTGGAGTCAGGCCACGGTAGGGCGACGTGCACCTCGGTGGTTGACCGCACCGAGGTGTGTTATAGGTGTGGGCGTACGGGTCACAAGGCCGCGGAATGTCGGGCAAAGGCCCACTGTCCGCTTTGTGCTGAAGCGGGCCGTGAAGCCAGCCACCGGCTAGGGGAGGCGAGGTGCAGTGCACCGCGGCAACGCGTAAGGAGGGCCCCCATAGGGGGGCATAAGTGCGACCCTCCGCAAGCTGAGCCCATGGACGCTCAATCGGGCGCCGAGGGGCCTGGCGGTGGGGGGGCGCAAAGCGCCGCCAGTGTTGCGCCTGCGGGCGAAGGGATGGTGACGCCCGGGATGCCTGGTGCGTCGGCGGATGGCCGACAGGAGTCGGCGGCCCGGACATAGTCGCGTCCGGGCACTTTAAACAGCCCTTTTCAGGGCTAGCGGACCCTCAGACGGGGGTCGTGGGATGGCTGGCCTGCAAGGCCGGCGGGGGCACTTATGCCCTTCAGGGTAGCGCTGGGCTTCAGTGCCTGCTTCTCCCACGGAGAAGCAGTTGGCTGAAGCTCGGTCTTGGCGGTGCTGCAGGTCCTGTTCCCGCAGTCCTGCCGAGTTGTGGTGGGATGACACTCCCGCATGGCTGGGGGGTGTCGTCGTGGTGTGGCACGTCGCCGCGGGCCGCGCTGCTCTTAACGCGGTGTCGCCCGCGGCGGCGTCCCACTCGTGGGTAGTATTGCCCGTGTTGGGCTCTCCGTTGGGGAGCGTAGGCTGGGGGGTCCCCAGTTGCAATATTTGACCCTGGGGCCCCTGTCATGCCTGATGGCGGCCATCGCTGGGGTTTTAGTGGGTAGGCCTTCCTCTTCTGGGAAGGAGAGCCCCACATAACCACCGGGAACTCACGCACCCGGTGGTATGCAATTTAATGCATTTCCCCGGCGTGAACAAAACAAAAAAAAAAAAAAAAAAAAAAAAAGGTTAGGTTAGGTTAGGTTAGGTTTTTTTTTAAAAGAATGCTTAGCTATAAAATATACTTATGCTTATTTTTAGCGCTATGTACTACACTAAAAATAGGCACGATATATACGATAATGAACGGAATATATTATGAGTTTATTGTATGGGATTAATTTGTATGAATTTTCGATTGTTTTGATAAATATCTGTTATAAATATATATGAACTATAATAATAATATTGAATTGTATCGTGACCTAGCCTTGCAGCCGTAAATCACGGATGTAGGGTTGAGATTTTAAAATAAAGTTTTGATAAAAGTGAGTATATGTTAGTTTGTAAAAGTTTTAAAGTTTAATTAAAGTTATATTAGGAATAAATATAAAAATAAACAATAAATAAAAACGTCAATTTCATTGAGTGTAAGTTATGTTCCGTTAAATGTTTTTAGATTGTTGATTATCTTTTCTAGATGCCGCAGGAACGTTCCAAGCGTCTCCTCCTTTCCTGCGATTCCAGAATAGTTTTTATATTCGATATCATTAAATTGACATGCAATGGTCATTGCTTGCCGGGTATTTTGGAAACGGGGACATTCGTGAATTAGGTGATTCATAGTTTGTACAACGTTATCATCGCATGGACAATATGGATCACCAACGATGTGGAATCTATGCAGGTATGCCTTATGATATCCGTGCCCGGAAATGAACTGGGTGATTGCGAAATTAGGTGTGGCTTTATTTATGAATTTATGTAAGGATGAGTATTCGGGAAATGACTTCTTAGTATATTTGCAGTTATCCGGTATGTTGTAAAGTTTTTCAATTTCTTTTAAGAGTGTCTGTTGGTTGATCTGTTTTACGTATGATATTGGGAATTTGGAGTACATTGGAGTGGCGTCTGAACGAGCAGCAGCTTTCGCCGCTATATCCGCCAGTTCATTCCCGGGTATATCGTTATGTGCTTTGGCCCAAACAAATATGATCTTTTTGCCTGTAGATTCTATTTTATCGATGATGTTGAAGGTATTAACTGCATGGATGTTGAATGTATTGACGTTGCTTAAATCCTGTAGGGTAGATAGTGAGTCAGTAACCACAAATGCGTTAACATCGCGGTCACCAATCCATCGACAGGCAGTTGTTATTGCCAACTGTTCAGCTTGATATGCTGAACAGGCGCCGTGCAACTTGAGCTGTGTATTGGTGATTTCACCTTGTGGATTTTGTATAACGATGGCAGCACCGACATTGTTGTCGACTTTGCTGCCGTCGGTATACAGGTAATAGTT
This sequence comes from Parapoynx stratiotata, assembly GCA_910589355.1. Taxonomy (NCBI): domain Eukaryota; kingdom Metazoa; phylum Arthropoda; class Insecta; order Lepidoptera; family Crambidae; genus Parapoynx; species Parapoynx stratiotata. The sequence continues at coordinate 73,606 of OU342468.1, read as the reverse complement.
TACGTCCGGGTACATTATAAATATGTCTTCTAATTCTTCTTTATTATTTGCAGTGTGGAAGGAGATTGGTCGACGGCGGGAGGGATGGAGTCTACACTTCGGGTGAGCTGGTGTTTCAAGATGGATGTTATCAGGTAAGTACTGTGATTTTTTATTCATTCTAGTTATTTCATTGTCTGCTATGGCTTTTATTTGTGCGGTGATGGGTGGTAGTTGGGATAGAACCATTGATAGAGGTGTGTTAATTGTATGGAAGCTTCTGATTATTTTTATGCAGAACATTCGCTGGTGCGATAGTAACATTTTACATATATATTTATTTTTAAGAGCATGTGCCCAAATCGACGCGCCATACGTGATTATGGGTATAATGACATGTTGATAGATGGTTTTAACATTTTCTGCATGTACGCCCCAGGTTGGGCGTATAAATATTTTTATTTTATTGTATATAGAGTTGGTTTTTTCTATTGTTTGTTTAATATGCTGGCTAAATGTGAGCTTACTATCTATATTGATTCCTAAGTATTTTATATTTTTAGTAAATTCTAATATTGTATTGTTTAAGTGTATTTTTGCAGTTTTTGCTTTGTTGGTCATAGCCATAAGTTGGGTTTTGTTTGGACTAAATTTTAATTTATTATCATTTCCCCAATTGTTGATTGATTTTAAGGCGGAGTTTAAGTTGTTTTCTAAGTCTTTTATACTATATTCACTCGCTATTAATAGGATATCGTCTGCATAAGCTTGGATTCTGATTCCAGGGGGTAGATATATTTCCAAAAGTTCGTCCAATGCCAGATTCCACATTTGGGGGCCGCAGACTGATCCTTGTACACAGCCTCTTGTTGCTAGCTTGGTTGTGTTTACGTGTCCTAGTGTAATTTGTATTTTCCTGTCTTGAATGTAGCTTGTCATAGTATTGTATATATTTTTGGGACATTGGTATTTTTTAAGCTGCTTTAGGATACTTGGCCACCAGACATTGTCAAAAGCGCCTTGTATATCAAGGGACACCATAACTACCTGTTTATTTTTAGATCTTTCTTTTTTAATGAATTCTATCGCGTCGTTTATTGCATTAATTGTTGAGGTTTGTGGTTTGAATCCGTATTGGAGGTTTTGGTCTAGGTGGTTTTTGTAAATGTGGTATGTGATTCTATTATTTATTAGTTTTTCATATAGTTTTCCGAAAACGGGTAGTAGGCCAATCGGTCTGAATGAGGATGCAGTGTTATATTTGTCTTTGTTTGGTTTTGGGATAATTTTGGCGACAGCAATTTTCCATGTGTCTGGGAAATATTGTAGTTGGAGTAGTCTATTTAGTAATATTAGTGTAAGATTTGGATGAATTTCGATGAATTTCTGAACTATATCTGCTGTTAAGCCGTCGTATCCAGGAGCTTTCTTGGGACTGATTTCTTTGATGTTCGCCATTATTTCATGTATAGTGAAAGGTGGATCGTCTTCAGTTGCTGGGGGAGTTTCTACGTATTTCTTAATTGTTTCTTGTCTCCTGTTGTTGTTTGTGTCATCCGGGAATAAGGTTTTTGCCAGAATTTCACATGTTTCTTCTATACTTTCAGTGTAGGTGCCGTCCTCTTTTTTAAAGGTTCCCGGGGTTTGCAATAGTGGATTGGTTTTAGTTAGTTTGTTAGTGACGGTCCAGACATCGTTTGGATTTTGCGTGTTGCAGAAGTCTCTAAAAGATTCTGATGAAGTTTGTTGTATAGCTTTGTGATATTTGCTTCTAGCTTCGTTTCTTTCATGAATTTTTTGTTCTAATGCGTTTTGTAAATTATTGTTTGGTGTGTTACTAGTGTTTCTTTTTAGTTTCTTAGCTATTTTTGACATTTGATGATGAATTCTTATTACTTCTTTTTTCATTTCTTCTAGTGTGTCATTCCACCAGTGTGGTTTCCCTGGTCTGCTTTTATATTTAGGTAGGGTTTCTTGGCATACTAGTATGATTTTATTTGTAAGTGATTCTATATATGTGTTTATTTCTGTTTTGTTTAAGGTTGCTATTAGAGTTAAAGTCTCTTCACTGTTGTCTATGTATTCTTTACATTTGTCTTCGAATTCTTTCGTTTTTTCTTTGTTCCAGAAGTTTAACTTTGTAGTGTCGTATTTCCAGGTGTTATTACTGATGTTCTTGTTTATCTGTTTGTTTCCTCTTCCTTGTTTAATCTGATAGGTGATTGCTAAATGGTCGGATGTTGTGATTAAATTCTTGTTTGTTTTCCAATTAATGATATTTACTTGGTAATTGTGTTCGGTAATTGCTGTAATGTCTATATTTGACGTTCTAATTTGCCCGTGGGTGGTTGTTAGGAATGTGTAGTCATTATTTTCGTCATTAACGGTAATTATGCCGTGTCTGTTAAACATATTATTTATTTCTGTTCCTCTAGTGTTAGTTGTTGCCGAGCCCCATGTTCGGCTCCATGCGTTGAGGTCTCCAGTTATTATATTTGTGATGTTGCGGTTGTTGTTCAGAATTTCTTCGAGTTTGTTCAGCGTTCTATTCTTATCTGTTTTTGGTTCTATGTATATAGAGTATATATTTATCTTTTGTCCTGCTTTATTGCTAATCTGAATCGTTGTTATATTTTGGTTTGTTAGTTCATGAATTGGTATTACGCTGTATTTATTTCTTTTCATGGCTATTGCTGTTTTGTTTCTACTATTTTCTTCTGTATGTGTGTTGTGATGTTGATATATTGTGTATCCTGGTATCGGTTTGACTAAGTTGGTGTTGCCTGTGTATGGTTCAGTCAGTAATATAATATCAAATTTTTCTTCTTCTGTAATTTTAATAATTTCTTGGTGTGTGAGGTAATTTTTGTTACAGTTAATCTGTAAACATTTAAGGTCGTTACGATTGTTGTTATTATTCTGTTGGTTAGTAGATCTTAATGATGATGAATTATGGTTATGATGATTTGTAGACATTAATTTATTTCGTAGTTAATTCTTTCTATTGTCCTGAGGGCGTTTATTTCGTACGCCGGACATTTTTTGTTAGTGGCTGAGTGGTTTGTGGGTGTATTTTTCTTTGTTTTTATATTATGTTGCCAACAATTGTAGCATTTATTTTTGCTGCGGTCTTCCTTGTGTGGGCAGTCTTTATATGTATGTTCAGAGCTGGCGCAGTGTGAACATGCTTTGCGGTCCGATCTGCAGTATTTGTACGTGTGGCCATACTGCAGGCAGGTGTCACATTGTAGGACGGCCACGTGGTCCTCGGCCCGCACCCTAGAGTGCCCAATGTTAACGCGGCCTTCTTCGATTATTTTGTGGTAGATGATTGGGGTAGTTCTTATTATACAGTTATACAATTTTGGGTTTTTGTTTTTTCTGATGAGTGTGGTTTTTATTTGGTTGTCAGCGTTCTTATAGTCGATGTGCTCAAGGTATGAATTTTGACTGCATAATCTTTCTACGATCTCTTCTTTTGGTATGGATTCGTGTATTCCTTTTAGTATGATTGTTGGCTGTAGGTTATTTATTACTTTATATTGCATGTTTTTATTTTTATTGATTTTTTGTGTAGTGTCTTCCAGTTGTTGTTTAGTTTCGAATTCTATTTTTAATTTGTTGTCTCCTACGCTAGCTATTTTATTGGGTAGATACATTTCTTTTCTATATGATATTTGTTTACTCCAGGTTTCTCTGGTGTCTGTTTTGGTCTTGCTGTTAGTGACTGTGACTAGCAGAGCCGGTTTACTTTTATGAGTTTTATCTTTCTTTGTTATGCTATTTGTTGGTGCCTTCGTATTTATTACTCCGGCGTAGGTTTTGGACTTCATTACTTCTTTTAGTGTCTTGGCGACTGTCTTTTCTACTGTCTCAGTGACCTGGTTAGTTATAATTTCTTTGATTTCATTGCTAGTAATATTGACTGATTGTGTTTGGGCTAGAGATGTAGTGCCCACATTTTGTTTTTTAAGTTTTTGTGCCATTTTATGTATTTCATTGGCGTGGGCTAGTGCCGCCTCACGGTTGGCTTTTGTGACGCTTTTCGATGTTGTAATGCTTAGTTTGTCAATGATTCCTAGTGCATGTTTCATGATTTTATTAATTGGGCTGTTAGTATCATCGCATTCTTGAATCATCGTTGTTTCTCCGCCGCTGAAATATTGCAGTTCTTCGTCTGAATCATATTCGTATTCTGATCGGTTGTCATTAATGCTTGCCATGGTCGTCGTATTTTTAGAAGATTCGGTTTGTTTTGAGTTTGATTTTAAGTGTTCCATGATAGTCCCACGAGTCAGGCCGATATAGGGAAAACACTCCCGGGTGACGCCCATTCCGGGAGTGCTGGCTACATACAACGGAGGACGCCAGGTGGCCGAGGGTTTAGCGGGGTTTCTCCCGGGTTTTAAAGACTTTTCCTTGTCGCGGGCCGGCCAATCAAGGCAAGCCCTCCGCTCCGTCCATGACCAACGGCGTACCCCCATGGACGCCTCGAATGGGGGTCGTTGTCGATGGTAGGACGGGCTGCGGAAAGAGGGACTGGCGTAAGGTCACCTCGCAGCTCCCCTTTCGGGGGGCTGGTTACCACCGGGCAACTGCCTCACGATGGCATGCCTCCGGGCAAATACCCCGCCGAGGACTTAGGTTGTGGAGCTATTAGTTTGGAGAGGAGTGTGTGTTGGCCGGATGTTATTGGCGCGATAAAAGTTTGGTCTCCTCCCCGTAAGCCCCCCCACCACGACAAGGTTTCTCCACCAAGGGGGGGGTTAGGTTAGGTTACAGTGGCGGAGCGTCCGTATAACCCGATTCCCAACAGCCGTACCAAACGAGCGAGCATAAAAAAAACCTAACTATAAACAAATTTGTCTTGTTTCATTACTATAATGCAGGAACAAAACCATTTTATAAACAAAAAAAATCAATAAAATCTTATCATGTAACAGTAAAACACGCGCGCGAAACAATATGCACAAGTTTCAATCACTCACACATCGCTCCCGCTCTCTAGATTCCTTCAATTAACTCGTAAAATCTCGAGTTATAGACGCCTGCGATACAACACGCACACAGACAAGCGTTCTCTTGTCACGTCTGTGTAGGTCTCTCATAGGCGCACGCAATAGAGAAATAGTACCTAAAGATTGCCTAACATGCCGGCTTTTCGCGGCCTACGAGCCTATCCATCGATACACTACGACACACGCACACATTAGTAATAAACTCTCACATACGTTTCGAATGCAAATTTAAGAAGTAAATATTTTTTATCTTATGTCAATAGCCATAAGTGCGGAATTTCTTTCGTGAAACTCATTAAATATCGCGACCGTTCGCCGCCTGAAATGCTGCCACCGACCGGCTTGTATCGCCCTTCTCTTTCTAACTCAGCCAGTTTAATAATGATCACTCTTTCTAGCCTCGCTATGAAATTGCGGTTTATACCGATGCCGTGCCCTCGTGCCGAGTTGTAGATATTCTCTGTCTTACTTAGCCGGTATATTACCGTCTCATTCTTTCTGGATTAGTGGACATTACATTAGTTTATTATGTTTTGAAATTCGCTTGCACTCACATAAACTTAACGTAATTAATTAGTTTTATTGTATTTTTAGCAGTAATTCAGTGAAATAGTAAAATTTAACTAGCCTGTGTGTTGTTGTTTTAAAGGTGTATTGTGAACTCAATTGTGAATTGTGTCGCTCCGCCGGGATTTAATTGGTAGGTTTTAGTTTTTAATTAATTTTGGTTTATTCTCTCTCGGCACAATAATGGCCGCTTCGATGCACATAGATTGTTGTCTTACCGATTTCTTGCTAAGTGAAGGAAAGCAGTTTTCAAAGTTGTCCTTTGAAAATAAAAAATATGTCATACAGTTAGGTCGAGCTCGTCCAAACATGTCAATAGATTACAAGCGTAGGGACGGTTTTTTCAAGCATTTCCACAGTTCGCTTTATGATAAATAAGTTGGCTTACAGGCAGTCGTTTATTAAAAAAATGTTTTGTTTTCCGTGTCTTTTGTTTTCTGATTCTCAAGCAACGTTTGGAATCGAAGGGATTTTTTTGATGTTAATAATTTATCAAACTCTGCTAAAAAAACATGTTCAAAGTGAGAAACATACGTAGTTGTTTATCGTTGCATGAATTTGGAAATAGTATAATAGAAAACTATTTTAACAATAATTTTGAGGCTCATAACCGCAAAGTCGAACGTAATCGAAATCTGTTAATAACGCTTCGACACAGTTGTTCTCTTAGGTAAACAAGATTAGCGTTTCGCGGGCACGACGAAAGTGTAAATTCGGATAATCGTGGTATTGTTAAAGTATTGTAAATTATGTATGTGTTTTCTTTGTTTATCGCACACTGTAGACCCGTCCACACACACAAACACATGCACTACATACACAGACCAAATTATCCATTTTTTGTGGGTCCTAATTTTTACTGCGGCTTGCCTAACTTTTTTTTTCACGCCACGCCACTGTTAGGTTATGTTAGGTTAGGTTTCCGTGTGCGGGGCTAGTACCGCCATCGGACGCGTCCCCGGGCTGCGGATAGGGGAATGCCCTCCAGATATGGGGGGTAGCGGCTACGGCCGTCGCGGACAGCCACTAGCAACGGTGTGACTGCTTGCTCCTCACGGGGCGGGCATTGCACGGTCACACCAACCCGTAAGTCCACACTGAGTGGGCCCGGGGGCTGGGCGTATGGGGCTTGCCCTGTGCGTTTGGTTGCGAGGAAGAAAACCGCTCTAAAATAATTACCCTGTGGAGGGCCCTTTTCAGGGCCAGCGGACCCTTCGGGGTCGAGGGTGGCGGGCCTGCAAGGCTCGCGGGAGTCGTCGGGAGTTTTTGTTTTCGGCGCTCTGGTCGTGGGAGTCTCATCTCCCGGAGAGTTCCATCTCTCCTGTCTTCGCCCGAAAGGGCTGCGACTGCGCGGCGGGGACCCCTGCATAGCAGGACCTCGTCGGGCAAACCTGTAATCCCTCCCGGGCGTCTGTTGTCACGTCTAGCGGCGCGGGTAAGGGACCAGGGGGGCTTGCCTTTATTGGCCGGCCCCGAGACGAGTAAACGTCTATAAACAATCCTCAATGGGGGTGCGTTTTGGCGGGCTGCGGCCCCGATGGAGTGCGCGGCGTACCCCCGCCTTCTCTGAAGGTGGCAGGCGAGCGGATCTGCCAGCTAGCGGCCAGTGTTTTCTGGGTCAGGGGGGGCAGACCCTAAAGCCCCCCTACTCGTGGGAACAATTATGAGTGGTTCAAATTTAAAAACAAAAGACGTTAGAGTAGGAGAGTCAAAACGGCGGCACGATGTTAGTGAGGAGGTAGATTCCGATGGTGCGGAATATAGTACCCCAGCCCAACGTTCGGGTAGGGAAATCATTCAAGTCACCGAGAAAGAGTCGGATAGGCCGGCCCGCAACACGCGGAGCAGGGCTGCGAAAGGTAGAGAAACGGTCGCGAGGAAGCTGGGTATCAGTCGGAGTCCTTCGCTGTCCGGATCGGAATTTTCGGATGACTCAGAGGCGTCAGAGCCTGATTTGGTTGCACTAGGGTCGGCAAAGAGAGGACGTGGAAGGCCCCCGACTACTGGGGAATACATTGGGTACGGGAAGGCCCTTAAGGAGAAGGAGAGGAGGAGGCTCGATATTGCCGAAGATATCTCGGCACGGGAGATCGAGGACCTAGCCCGCTCCTTCACCGGTGGTGACGGCGGCCGCAAGATCCCGGAGAGATTGAAGGCGGACGTGGATGATCCCTCGAACCCCGGCCTCATTGATATGGGAAGAGAGGGCGTCAGGCTGTTTGAGACTATGCTGTCGAAGTCTTCAAACATCAAAGGCAGCGTAAAGGGGGAGATGAAGCGAGCTTGCGCCCTGATGGGTGAACTTGTGAGCAAGATCGGAACCCGCACCGTGACGGATGAAGCACAGAAGCACCACCGGGAGAAGGAGGCTCTCAAGGGTGAGCTTGAGGCGCTTCGACTTCGATTTGAGAAGGTGGAGAGGGAGCTCGAAGAGCATAAGCATAAGCTGCTCCGATATGAGATTGCGGCGGCTGATGGGGCGGAGACCCCTGCGACCCAGCAGGAGTTAGAGAAGCGGCTCGATGAGCGAGACGCAAAGCTTTTGACGGCTATGCGCGGCATGCTGGACGAGCTGCGACCAGCGCCTGTAGCACCAGCACTTGCGGTTCCAGCAAAGCTCACGCCTAAGCCGGTCCCGAAGGCACGCGAAACGAATTCTGCGGTCAGTGATGCTGCTGTGAGCACGAAGCAGAAAAAAGCGACCTCTGCAGTCCCAGCGTCCAACTCGGCCGAAACCCATAACGGCGAGAAAGAGAACTGGAGCACGGTGGTAGGACGCAAAAAGCTCATGAAGCAAAAGAGGGAGCAGGCGAAGGCTACGCCAGCACAAAAGGGCACCGCCATCAAGAGTGCCCCGAAGGAAGTAAAAGGCCCGAAGAAGGCGAAACCGGTACGGCTGAGGGAGAAAAAGGCCCCAGCTGTCATGATAGACATTCTCAAATCTGAGAAGGAGCGAGAGGGTGGGCTCACGCTGGTCGAGGTGATGAAGGTGGCGAAAGAGAAGGTAGACCGCAGGAAACTGGGCATCCCAACGCTGTCGCTGAAGCGTTCCTACGCCGGTGCCGTAATTTTGGAGCTCCCAAAAGAGGTCGGAGATGATGGCGCCAAGAGGCTGGAAGAAAGTCTGAGGGAGAACTTGCCCATGTTAACTCGGGTAACGCGGCCTGTCAAGAAGGCGGAAGTTCGGGTCCTTGGTTTGGACATGACGGTCACGCACGACGAGCTGGCGAAAGCGGCTGCCGAAGCAACAACGATGTCGACTGATGACTTCCTGATCGGCGACCTGCGCACGGGAAGGGACGGCATGCTAACGGCTCTTGTCAGATGTCCGGTAACTGCCGCCAAGAAGCTGGTGGCCCTGAAACGCCTATTAGTGGGATGGAGCGCGGCGAAGATAGTCGCCCTCGCGCCTCGGCCAATGCGGTGCTTCGGCTGCCTGGAGCTGGGTCACACCAGGGAGATGTGTGTTAGCAAGGTAGACCGAAGCACGCAATGCTTCCGCTGCGGAGAAACGGGCCATTACTCAAACGCCTGTAGTGCAAAGCCCAGGTGCACGGTATGTGCTGCTTTGGAGCTGCCCTCGGGGCATGTCATGTGCGGCAAGCTCTGCCGCCCCAAGCCAAAGCAGCAGAAGAAGAAGTAGCCACGTCGGGGTATTTTCCCGGTGGCGGGCCATGTCGGGGCTTTTGTCCGGTGGCGGGCTGCGTCGGGGTGTCTGCCCGGCAGTCGAGGGTCGCGTCGGGGTATCTGCCCGGCGACCCGGGTTTTCCGACAGGGCAATGATGGCAATGCCTTTCGGGGTGTTGCTTGAGCCCAGGGCCACGCGGGTGACGGGACGGGGGTCCTTGGTCATGGAGGCAGTCACCCGCATTGCACGGCTCGTCGGCAGTCGCTCCCGTGGCACGGAGCGGCTGGTCCCCCTCCAGGGACAGGCCAGTTGGGGCCGAAAGGCCACGCCGCGTCGGAAGCTGGTGCATACACGATAGAGCCCGGCTTCCGAACTATCGCGGCGGAGGAGTAGCCCCCGGGGGGTTTAGCGGGTTCGAGCCCCGCATAACCAGGTCTTCCCCCGAAGCCTGGTATGGGTCGGCCATTACCCCGGGTCAAAAAAAAAAAAAAAAAAAAAAAAAAAAAAAAAAAAAAAAAAAAAAAAAAAAAAAAAAAAAACAGACAGCCTCCTCGTGGCGTACCCTGGGCAACCAACGTCGAACACCGGTTGTAAGCGAGTACTTTTTCTCCAAACCGGTTTTCGACGGTGGGCTAATGGTCTGAAGAAGGTGGGCGGTTGAGTCCCTTTTTTGATTCCCGCGTAGGCTTCAGTGCCTTAAAGTGGTTGGCGCCTTCATGGCGTTCGGTGGGCTGCTCCCAGATCCTCTGCTCGTCGGAGGTCTGTGGCTGTGGCGTTGTTGGGCCCAATTTATGGGCCAGCGGACTCTTTTGTAGTCGTTGGATGGCGGTCTTTTAGTCTGCGGACCGTTTTTACCACGGTCAATGTCAGGAGCATTCAATGCTCACGGAGCAGCTGCTCTGTTTGTGGAAAGGGCTCTTTTTAGGGCCAGTGGAGCTTATGCTCGTGGGTGGTTGGGCTTCAAGCCCAGCGTATAGGTCGTGGCGTCTTTCGCCTGTCCCTTCTGCGCGGCGGGGAGTCCTGTATGACAGGCCCTCGTCGGGCAACCTGTATCTTCTAGCTCAGTGTACGTGGTCATGTCTCGCTGCTGAATAGGGGGTGTAGGGGCCTTGCCTTGACTGGCCGGGCCAAGTGGAGTAGACCACCATAAAAATCCGCAAGTCTTTGTTGTTGGTGAACGCGGCAACAGAGGGCCTTCGGGTGGTGGGCAGCGTATAGCCCACCAGTTAGCGCCAACCTCGCCAGACTGCTCGACCTGGTGAGCGTAGTAGAGTTGCCCGGGTGCAGGGGGCACCACCCGGGTGGACCGCTTATTTCCCCCATACTCGTGGGACAAACATGGAAGTGTCTAAATCAAAACCAAAAACCAAACCCCTTAGTTTAAGAATTGTGAGTGGTGGAAGCAAAAGCTCGGTACGCAGTCAGTACCTAAAAGAGAAGGCGCCTAGTACGTCGAAAGATAGCGCGGTGAATGTGAAAGCCGGTAGGGCAGAGAGTGGAAAAGTCGTTCCGATGGACGACGATATTGAGCAAGAGAGGCGACTGTCGGACTTCGGGTCCTGTTTGTCATTAAATGACGCTGGGTCAGACGATGAGGAAGTCATGTCCCAATCCAAGGGACGTAAGAGGGGACGCGCCAGATTAGCATCTAGATCTGGATCCGACTCAGAGGGTGCATCGAGTGCGGATAGCGCTGTGTCGGCGCCTAAAAAGGTGACGACCAATCGAGGACGTGGCCGCCCGCCCACTACGGGTAAGTATGTGGGTCTTGCGCAAGCCAAGAGAGACTACAATCGGCAACTGCAGGAGTCGATGAGGTTAGAAGCCGAAAGGGAACTCGCACTAGAGATTGCGCAAAAGAGGAATTTGCGCTCTAATTCGTTCGCCTCTCTACAATGTGAGGACGACATGGATTCGACGGAGGAACCCCGAGCCACCCAAATGTTCAGGGGGGTAGAGGAGGAATTGGATGCTATTATGAAAGTGTCAAAGACATCGAGCCACCTTAAGGGAACTCATCAGAAGATCTTAAAGGATTCATCGGCCCGAATAAAAGACTTCACGCTTGGCATCCTTAAATGCACCGTTTCTTCGGAGGTTTCCAAGCTCGAGAGGGAGAACGCGCAGTTACGGAGCGACAACGAGCGCCTTGAGCGCAACTTTGCCGAAGTCCGAAAAGAGATGGCGGAGATGCGCATGGACTTTCAAGCGCAACTTAAGGCTGCAACGAGGGCTCAATCCCAACCAAAAGAGGCAAATCCATCGCCAACCGGTCCTTCTTCTGATGCGGCGCCGGTCACTCGGGCTGAAATGGATAGTATATTTAGAGGATACATGGCGGCAGCTCGGAACATGGTCAACGCCCAAATTGAGGGCGCACTTCTTCCGGCGAAAACGCCTAGGCCGCCTTTGGCTGCTGACAAAAAGCGAGAAGCGGCACAGGCTGCCAAAAGTACGGGCAAGACTGTCGTTGACAAACCTAGCAGTGCAATTGTGTCAACAAAGAGTAAGGCGAAGAAGGTAGCACTCGCCCCACCTCCAGTCAAGAAAGTACTCCGCCCTCTGGCTGAGCCAGAACCCAGACAGCCCACGGCGTCCACATCTGCCGAGGGAGAGTGGGAGACGGCGGAGAGTAGGAAACAGAAAAACAAAAAGAAAAAGAAGGAAGCAGAGAAACATTCTCAGCCCAAAGTAGCACAGGTCAAGCCGGCTCAAACGGTGGCAAGAAAGCCCAAGACGACACGCAGGAGAAGACTACGTCCTCCTCGCACTCAGGCAGTAGTTATTTCCCTGCCACCGGATATGGAAAATAGAAAGGCAACGTTTGCCGAAATCATTGTGAGGGCCAGGAGCTCTGTTGGCTTGGCTGAGGTCGGGCTTGACACCGGTGTTCGTTTCAAAACAACGGCGACCGGGGACCGGCTGATGGAGCTACCCAAAAGCCTTGCTCCGGAAAAAGCCGACCTATTGGCTGAAAAGCTCCGGAGCATTATACCGGAAGGGGGAAAAGTTGTTCGGCCGGTTAAATGTGCAGAATTGCGAATTACCTATCTTGACGATTCAGTCACGAGAGAGGAACTTCAACAAACAGTGGCTGAGAAAGGAGAGTGCAATTTAGACCACGTTAAAGTAGGTGAAATTCGAGATGGTTCAGCTGGAATGGGTTCGGCCTGGGTGCAATGTCCGGTCGACGTTGCGAAGAAATTAACGGACGGGCGCCGGCTCCTTGTTGGATGGAGCTCGGCCCAAGTTAGGCTCCTGGATCCTCGTCCGTACAGGTGCTTTAGATGCTTGGAAGAGGGGCACTCCAAGGCTAACTGCACGGCAACTGTTGATCGCAGCGGCTCTTGCTATCGTTGTGGCAAGAAAGGTCATGTAGCGGCTTCTTGCACCGATGCTCCACACTGTGTGGTGTGTGCAGAAGCGGGAAAATCTGCGGGTCATATAATTGGTGGAAAGAAATGTTCCCCGCCCCGCCACAACAGGAGGAAAGTGGCCCTACGGACCAAGGCTGCTACTGAGTCGGCGCGAAACACGCAGCAAGAGATAATGTTGACAGACAATAATGGATAGTTGCCAATTTCTGCAAACAAATCTAAACCACTCTGCTGCTGCGCAAAGTCTTCTTCTTCAGCATATGGCAGAGTGGGAAATCGAGGTGGCAGTTGCAGCTGAACCATACACAGTTCCTCCGCGATCCAATTGGGTTGCGGATTTGGATGGTTCAGTTGCAATAATAGGTTCGAGCTGTGTTTCTGTTCCACCCTTATCTGTTGTACACAGGGGTCGAGGCTTTGTCACTATTAAGTGGAGAGAGTTCTGTATTATAGGGGTTTATTTCTCGCCCAACAAATCTTTGGCTGAATTTGAAGTATTCATGGGAGAGCTGGGGTCCGCTGTACACCGTGCGGCCCCAAGATCCGTTATCGTTCTCGGGGATTTTAATGCCAAATCTACATCCTGGGGCTCCCCGAGAACGGATCCAAGAGGTGAAATCGTGGAGGATTGGGCGGTGACTTCCGGCCTTGCCCTCCTAAATATTAGGTCATCGTTCACCTGTGTCCGGCAGCAGGGTGGGTCCATAGTGGATTTGACTTTCGCTTCCCCTGCTATCGCAGATAGAGTTCGAGACTGGAGAGTCCTGGTGGAGGAGGAGACACTATCGGATCATATGTACATTCGATTTAGTGTCTCCCTCCGTAACATTGTTCAGAGGAGCAACAATTCGGACAATTTCTTTCCGCGTTGGTCTATTACGCGCCTAAATAAAGACAGTGCTATTGAGGCGGCGGCAATAAATGGTTGGGTGGCAGATTGGGCCCCAGAAGTTGGTGTAGACAGGTCAGCAGACAGATTTAGGGAGGCACTCACCGCGATATGTGACTCGGCAATGCCTCGCTCTAAGAGACCGCCGCCGGACAAAGCTGTCTATTGGTGGTCTCAAGAGCTAGCCAACTTGCGCACGGAGTGCAAGCGGACCAAGAAAGCTATTTCACGCTATCGCAGAAGGAGAGTCCGTGACCCGGTATTCGAGAATAGCTTGATAGAGACGTACAAAGTCGCTAAGAAGTCATTTCAGGTGGCTATCATGCAGGCCAAACAACTCGCCTGGGAGGAGTTACTCGAGGGTCTTAACAGAGATCCCTGGGGGCGCCCATATCGCATGGTTCGCAATCGTTTGCGAAACCGCGGCCCCCCTGTGACCGAAACCCTTGAGCCTCAACTTTTAGAAGCTACGGTAGCGGCTCTGTTCCCCGTACAGCCAGAATTTGACCCCCCTCGCATGCCTCCGAGGAGTGAATCAAACCACAGAGAAGTTTTCCCAATAACTGACGGGGAGTTCGACGATGCTCTAGAGAGACTCAGGGGGAAGAAAACCGCCCCCGGCCCTGACGGTGTCCACGCCCGTGTGTTGGCTTTGGCCTTAAAAGAAATGGAGACCTCTTTTCGGTCCATATTGGATAAGTGTCTCATACACGGCCAATTTCCGAAGATCTGGAAAAGGGGGCGGCTAGTACTGCTAAGAAAAGAGGGACGTCCTATAGATTCCCCGTCGGCGTATAGGCCCATTGTCTTATTGGATGAGGCTGGGAAGGTATTTGAAAAGATCTTGGCTTCCCGTATAACCAACCATCTTTCTACAGTTGGTCCAGACTTAGCCGTAAATCAATATGGCTTTAGAGAGGGTCGATCCACGGTAGATGCGATCCTTAGAGTGAAGGCCCTCTCTACTGAGGTGACATCGAGAGGAGGTGTGCTTATGGCGGTGTCGCTAGACATCGCCAATGCGTTTAACACGCTTCCGTTCAGTACCATCTTGGAGGCGCTCCAATATCATGGGGTGCCCCAGTACATCCGTCAGGTCATTGCGGATTATCTGCGGGAGCGTGTTATACTGTATCAGGATTTGACGGGTAGAGTGCGACAGCGCATAATGAGTCGCGGAGTCCCACAGGGCTCAGTTCTCGGGCCTCTGTTGTGGAACATAGGCTTTGATTGGATGTTGCGGGGTGCCCTTATCCGCGGGCTGCACCTTGTGTGCTATGCTGATGACACGCTGGTTCTAGCTAGCGGAGATACATATAGAGAGGCCGCTATATTGGCGACGGCAGGAACTGCCCAGGTGGCAGCCCGAATTGGTCGATTGGGACTACGTGTTGCCCTTGAAAAAACCGAGGCTATTTGCTTTTATGGGCCACGTAGAAAGCCGCCCCCCGGCGCTAACATCGTCGTTGGTGGGGTGACTATAGAAGTCAAGGCCAACATGAAATATTTAGGTCTCACGTTGGACAGTAAGTGGAATTTCCAGGAGCATTTTAAGCGGCTTACTCCAAAACTTGTTGGCACCGCCTTGGCACTCGGTCGTCTGCTTCCTAACGTTGGTGGTCCGAGTAGCTCCTGCAGGAGGTTGTTTGTCGGAGTAGTGGCGTCGATGGCTCTTTATGGGGCACCTGTATGGATAGATGCCCTAAACAATAGAAATAAGGCGGTGTTACGCAGGGCGCAGCGTATTCTAGCTATCAGGGCCATTAGAGGGTATAGGACGATTTCGTTCGAGGCGGCCTGCATACTTTCTGGGATCCCACCCTGGGAATTGCAGGCTGAAGTGCTCGCCTCGGTTTACCAGAAGCGATGCGAGGCTTTAGAGAGAGGTGAGAGGCTATGCCCGGAAGAAATAGAAGTTTGGCGGGGCAATGCCCAGAAAGCCAGTTTGCGGAGATGGAAAAGATGCCTAAGGGAGCCGCGCGCTGGCTCTTGGACGGTCTCGGCTATTGCTCCAGTTTTAAGGAAATGGGTAGAGAGAAGATCGGGGTCGCTTTCCTACCGGCTGGTACAAATACTGTCGGGGCACGGATGCTTCGGCAGATACCTGCACAAAGGCGCCGGCAGAGAAGCGACTTCGGTCTGTCATGCTTGCGGCGACGTGGAAGACACGGCCTTCCACACTTTATCGGAGTGTCCAGCATGGGAGGAGGAGCGGCGAGTCTTACGAGCTGCTATTGGTTCAGACCTCGCATTGCCCATAGTCATACGGGCGATGCTTGAGAGTAAAAGGGCATGGCAGGCGATGGCCACCTTTTGCGAGACCGTCATGTCCGCAAAAGAAGATGCCGAGCGCCGCCGTGAGGAGGATCCCCTCGCCGATGCGAGGAGGCGCCGGAGGACAGGACGACGGAGGAGGTGGTGGCACCAGACTCTGCCGTCCTAGTGGGAACCAGCGGGTGGTTGTCTGCGGGGCGACAACTGCTCGCATTGCACTGGTCCCTGCGACGGTGAGGAGTCCTTGAGTTCGGGACTCCTCATGCCTCCGGCAGTGGTGGGTTCGCGCTGCATTCCATCTGCAGCAGCGCGAGCGAGCGTCTGAGTGGGTCTGACGGGGCCAAACGCGCCAAGCGCGATACCCCCTCTCCCACTCTCTAGACGAGACGCGGAACTCCGGGGTAGGTTTAGTGGGTAGGCTGGTGGCAACAAATCGCTAGAGTCCCACATAACCCTGTCGCCCCCCAGCGGCAGGGTATGCATGAGCATTCCCCCTCGACAAAAAAAAAAAAAAAAAAAAAAAAAAAAAAGGTTAGGTTAGGTTAGGTTAGGTTAGGTTTTTTTTTTTTTTTTTTTTTTTTTTTTTTTTTTTTTTTTTTTTTTTTTTTTTTTTTTTTTTTTAGTTTGTTCACAAAGTTGTAATGGTTTCTTAAAGTCTATAGTGGTTCGCATAGAGGGTTCCCAGGAGTATGGTTCTGCTATGGGATACATCTTCCAAGTCCTGGGTTCCCTATTTGGTTAAAGTGGTTTCAATAAGTTGGACGGAGGGGTCCAGAAGCCATGGGCTGCTATGGGATGCATCTCCCGGGCCCCTGGTCCCTCCGGGCGTGGCTCCGCTGTTGCCATCCCGGTTGGGGTGGGAACAGCGGAGCCACGCTAAGTTATTACAATATTAAATATAATATATTACATTATTAAATAATTAAAGTGGTTTCAATAAGTTGGGCGGAGGGGTCCAAAAGCCATGGGCTGCTATGGGATACATCTCCCGGGCCCTTGGTCCCTCCGGGCGTGGCTCCGCTGTTGCCATCCCGGTTGGGGTGGGAACAGCGGAGCCACGCTAAGGTATTACAATATTAAATATAATATATTAAATAATTAAAGTGGTTTCAATAAGTTGGACGGAGGGGTCCAAAAGCCATGGGCTGCTATGGGATACATCTCCCGGGCCCTTGGTCCCTCCGGGCGCGGCTCCGCTGTTGCCATCCCGGTTGGGGTGGGAACAGCGGAGCCACGCTAAGTTATTACAATATTAAATATAATATATTACATTATTAAAACTTAATTAAATTTGGTTAGGTGATACAATGTTATTTCTTATATTTAAACTGGTTCTATATGACATTTAATTAGATTGACAAAATTCAATCAGTGATGAGATCTTAATCAATTATTGAAAATTTGTTTGAAAATTTGTTACAATGCTAAGTTATAGTGTATGTTTGAAAGATATAATTAAGTTAAGTTAATTAGATTAGTTTTATAGTGTTATTGCTTCGATCAAATTTTCAATAATTTGTTTGGAAATTAGTTACAATGTTAAGTTATAGTGTATGATTGAAAGGTATGATTAAGTTAATTAGATTAGGTTTACAGTGTTATTGCTTATAAACTGGTTCCATTTAATATATGGTTAAGTTGGATTGAGAAAATTTAAATTAGTACACATTAATAGTGAGATTTTAGTTAGTTATTGACAGCTAGTTGAAATTTAGTAACAAGTATGTTTTCAGTGATATAATTTAAAAGAGATTAATCAAGCCAGGTTAGATTAGGTTTACAGTGTTGTTACTTATGAGTTCAAAATGGTTTTATTTACCAGTTGTAGTTAATTAGCTAAATAACGGTTAGGTTAGGTTTACAATGTTGTTATTGCTTACAAACTAGTTCCATTTAACATTTGCTTAAGTTGAGTTGACAAAATTCAATTGGTAATGAGATCTCAATCAATCATTGCTACTTAGTGAAAAGTTATTGACAGTTAGTTAAGTTCGGCCATGTTTACAATGTTATTGCTTATTTAGTTCCATTTGACATTTGATTAAGTTGGATTGGCAAAGTTCAATTATTGATAAACTGTAAAGTTAGTTAGTAACAATGATGATTGGTTATATTATATGTTTCAAGAATTATAGTTAGTTAGGTTAATTAGATTAGGTTAACAATGTTGTTTCTTAATTTCAAATGGTTTAATTGATTATTACAATACAATTAATAGTGAGATCTTAAGTAATCATTGATAATTGCAATTTGTAAAGAGTTAGTAACAGTTAGGTTAGGTTTATAGTGCTGTAATAGCTTAGTTCAATTGACATTTGCTTAATTTGAGCTGACAAATTTCAATTAGTAATGAGATCTCAATGAATTTTTTTTTTTTTTTTTTTTTTTTTTTTTACAATTATTTACAATCTGTAAAGAGTTAGTTAGTTGATAACAAGGTGATTGGTTATATAATATATGTTTCAAAGATTTAAAGCTAGATAGGCTAGCTAGGTTAGGTTTACAGTGTTGTTTCTAAAGTTCAAATAGTTTAACTGTTCATTACAAATTAGAGTGGCAATGTTGTTGCTTGAGCAAGTTAATTGGTTATTAACCAAGCTGAACTGAACTGTATTGAACTGTCAACAATTGATTAAATTAATTAATTAAATGATAATTAATAATAATGAGTGGGAAATGACGAGAGCGCTTAATTGATTATTGACAATATTGTTAGTTAGTTAGTACAGTCAGTGACAGTGAAGTGAGATAAAGTATGGCTTTAGTAAAGTTTAATTCAGCTTAATGTTGTCCTTTAAAAATTTAACTTAAATTCTAGCTTAAATCTGGTTTTTTGTGGCCCGGCGATTTCCGTGTTTTTGTTTGTTTTTTGTTATTTATTTATGGGATTTACTTAGATCTAACTAGCTTAACTTAGTCTAATTTATGTCTTAATGTCTATTTATAGTGTAGTTAGTTCTATGTTTTTTGTTTGTTGTGGTCAATCAAACAATCAATCAATTAATTAGTCAGCTTTTAATTAATCAGCTTTAGTTAGCATTAGAGGCTTTGGTATTTCTGATTGTTAATGTTAATGATTTTATGTGATTGTTGTATTTTAAAATTATGATAAGTGAAGTGCTATGGTCCGCGCTATGGTCCGCGTCCGCGGTCCGCGCCTCCAGTCCGCGTCCGCGGTCCGCGCCTCCAGTCCGCGTCCGCGGTCCGCGCCTCCAGTCCGCGTCCGCGGTCCGCGCCTCCAGTCCGCGTCCGCGGTCCGCGCCTCCAGTCCGCGTCCACGGTCCGCGCCCCCAGTCCGCGTCCGCGGTCCGCGCCTCCAGTCCGCGTCCGCGGTCCGCGCCTCCAGTCCGCGTCCGCGGTCCGCGCCCCCAGTCCGCGTCCGCGGTCCGCGCCTCTGGTCCGCGTCCGCGCTGATGCTTGTCCGCGGATTGAGTCCGCGCTGATTGTTGTATTTTAAAATTATGATAAGTGAAGTGAGATTGGTTGATTGACCACTATGACTATCTTATGTAGTATGGGGGTTTATATTTAATTTAGTAATTATATAATTAATAGTTGTGTTGTATTGTTACCTATTTGTATCAGTCTTATTGTATAATGGTTATGTACATAAAAATAATTAATATTAAATATAAATTGGATGTTGTAATAGGGAAAATTTGTTTTTAATTGGTGCCATAATCTATTTTATTAAATATTTTGTCTTTCATGACTCGCAGTCTTGGGCAAACGTGGGATGTGTATAAGTGTTTGGTGTCAGTGTCGGTCTTGAAGCGGGTATTGTGAGCGACGCAGTTCGTACAGGTAGGTGGTCCGTTGCTTTTCTTGATGTGGCACTCTTGGGCTGTGTGTCCTTTTTGAAGGCAGTAGGTGCAGAAGTCTTCTTTTTGTTCGCATCGGTTTCGCGTGTGCCCAAATTGGCAACACTTGTGGCATTGTAGGAATGGTGAGAATTCCTCTGCGTGGACCATTTGGAAGTCCACGCAGATCCTTTGTTTATTGATGATAGTGTGCCAAGCTGTTGGTTCGGCGATGAAGACGGCGTTGTAAAGTCTATCGCTTCTATTATTTCTGATGAATCTTAATTGAAGTTGATTGGCGTTGAAGTTATTAAGTTCGTGGTTTTGTTCTAGTAAAATATCGACTAATTGTTCTTTGTCTGTGTTTTTGGAGATTCCCTTAAGTATGAACATGGGTCGCATTTTCTTCTCGGGCTCAGCCTTGATGCTAGCTTGCTTGTTTTCGTTGATTTTGCGCATAGCATCTTCCATGTGTTGTGGTGAGTCGAATTCTATTCTTATTTTTCCCTTGGATAACTGCTGCACTTTGGCTGGTGCGTATTGTGCATCTCTGAAATTGATTGTTTTTCTGAATTCTCTTATCGTGTCTTCTTTAGTAGTTTCTTGTTTGTTGTTAGATAATATCAAGGCCGGGCGTGCTGGTGTGCGGTTTGTGTCTCTGTTTGTATTCCTGGTGGTGTTGTTTGTGCTATGGGTTCTTGTGATTTCTGCGTAAGACCTAGAATTGGTGGGAGGTGAAGCAACGTTGTTATTCTTAGTGAGTTTCTTAATCTCTGTTCTTATTTCTTGCCTTATTGTATCCTTTATTAGGTCGCTGATCTCTACTGAGTTGTCTGTGGAGGTAGTCTGTTTTGTGGCTTGGTGAGGCGTTTGTGTGGCCTGGTGGCGTGAGTCGCTCTTTTGGTTATTTTCTGTTGGTGAGTCCTTATAGGATGATGCGAGAGATAGAATTTCGTTGATGTATCCGTCGATCCGTGTTCGGTTTTCTTTTGTTACACTTTTATTTTTATGTAGTTCTACGTGTATCTCTTTGGTGTAATTGATTATTCTATTCAGAATGTCTGTTGCTGAGCTATTCTGCATGCTGGTTATTTCTTGTGTCGGTGCAGCGAACCCTAACTGTGGGGATTTTGATGGTTTGCTCGTGGTTTGGTTCTGTTCTGGTGGGTCGCTTGTCACTGATATTTCCTCCGTGGGTTCAGAAACTGGTAGCATTTGAAAAGTGTTCCTCACTGGAGTGTTGCCCCCTCGGGGTGGTGAGTGGTGTATGGGCATGTTGACTAAATTATAGTAGCTTACCGCAGATATTCAGTTACGCCATGCGCGTCCGCGCTTAGCGCGACCGCTTTTGTGATCCGACCCGCACCAGCGGGTCCGCACTTACACTTGGCACTGTCACTGTCACTGTCACTGATCTTTGTACGTGTTTGCGATCCAACCCGCACCAGCGGGTCCGCGCCTACAGTTGGCACTGTCACTATCACTGATGCGCGTCCGAGTCCGCGCTATGGTCCGAGTCAGCGGTTCGCACTAACACTTTGCACTGTTACTGTTCGAGTCCGCACTCCGCGCCCTCAGTCCGCGTCCGCGCTGGTGGTCCGCGTCCGCGGTCCGCGCCTCCAGTCCGCGTCCGCGGTCCGCACCTCCAGTCCGCGTCCGCGGTCCGCGCCTCCAGTCCGCGTCCGCGGTCCGCGCCTCCAGTCCGCGTCCGCGGTCCGCGCCTCCAGTCCGCGTCCGCGGTCCGCGCCTCTGGTCCGCGTCCGCGCTGGTGCTTGTCCGCGGATTGAGTCCGCGCTGATGATCCGCGCCCTCAGTCCGCGTCCGCGCTGGTGGTCCGCGCCTTCAGTCCGCGTCCGCGGTCCGCGCCTCCAGTCCGCGTCCGCGGTCCGCGGTTTTGGGTCCGCGCCTCTGATCCGCGTCCGCGCTGGTGCTTGTCCGCGGATCGAGTCTGCGCTGATGATCCGCGCCCCCAGTCCGCGTCCGCGCTGGTGGTCCGCGTCCGCGGTCCGCACTCACTTAGCACTGTCACTGGTCCGCGTCCACGGTCCGCACTTACACTGTTACCCGCACTCTGGTCCGCGTCCGCGGATTCCGCGCGCCCGCGCTGACGCGCAGCCGCGCCCGCAGGCGGCCGCGCACCGACTAACCGAGCCCCACTCCCGTGGGTCCCCCTCTCGGCGACCACACCCAGCTCACGTTCAGTCCGCGGTCCCGCCTGCAGTCCGCGTCCGCGCCCCGATCCGCGCTCAGTCCGCGTCCGCGCCCCGATCCGCGCTCAGTCCGCGTCCGCGCCCCGATCCGCGCTCAGTCCGCGTCCGCGCCCCGATCCGCGCTCAGTCCGCGTCCGCACCCTCTGGTCCGCGCTCAGTCCGCGTCCGCGCCTTCTGGTCCGCGTCCGCGCTAGTTATCCGCGTCCGCACCTTGATCCGCGTCCGCGCTCGTAGTCCGCGTCCGCACCGTGGTCCGCAGTGGATGCGTGCGCTCTCGGTGGCTCCTCGACTGCGACTGTTAGGTTAGGTTAGGTTAGGTTAGGTTAGGTTAGGTTAGGTTAGGTTAGGTTAGGTTAGGTTAGGTTAGGTTAGGTTAGGTTAGGTTAGGTTAGGTTAGGTTAGGTTAGGTTAGGTTAGGTTAGGTTAGGTTAGGTTAGGTTAGGTTAGGTTAGGTTAGGTTAGGTTAGGTTAGGTTAGGTTAGGTTAGGTTAGGTTAGGTTAGGTTAGGTTAGGTTAGGTTAGGTTAGGTTAGGTTAGGTTAGGTTAGGTTAGGTTAGGTTAGGTTAGGTTAGGTTAGGTTAGGTTAGGTTAGGTTAGGTTAGGTTAGGTTAGGTTAGGTTAGGTTAGGTTAGGTTAGGTTAGGTTAGGTTAGGTTAGGTTAGGTTAGGTTAGGTTAGGTTAGGTTAGGTTAGGTTAGGTTAGGTTAGGTTAGGTTAGGTTAGGTTAGGTTAGGTTAGGTTAGGTTAGGTTAGGTTAGGTTAGGTTAGGTTAGGTTAGGTTAGGTTAGGTTAGGTTAGGTTAGGTTAGGTTAGGTTAGGTTAGGTTAGGTTAGGTTAGGTTAGGTTAGGTTAGGTTAGGTTAGGTTAGGTTAGGTTAGGTTAGGTTAGGTTAGGTTAGGTTAGGTTAGGTTAGGTTAGGTTAGGTTAGGTTAGGTTAGGTTAGGTTAGGTTAGGTTAGGTTAGGTTAGGTTAGGTTAGGTTAGGTTAGGTTAGGTTAGGTTAGGTTAGGTTAGGTTAGGTTAGGTTAGGTTAGGTTAGGTTAGGTTAGGTTAGGTTAGGTTAGGTTAGGTTAGGTTAGGTTAGGTTAGGTTAGGTTAGGTTAGGTTAGGTTAGGTTAGGTTAGGTTAGGTTAGGTTAGGTTAGGTTAGGTTAGGTTAGGTTAGGTTAGGTTAGGTTAGGTTAGGTTAGGTTAGGTTAGGTTAGGTTAGGTTAGGTTAGGTTAGGTTAGGTTAGGTTAGGTTAGGTTAGGTTAGGTTAGGTTGGGGTGCATGCTGGCAGACCTCCTCGTGGTGCACCCTGGGAGGGGGGCGGGAGTAGCAACAGTTGCGGTTGCTCCCGCACCTCTGCGAACTGTCAGCGGAGGAGGGCGGAGCGTCTTCAAGGCGCACGGAGCCCACCCGGTGCGATCTTCGCGCCGGGGGTGGAAAAGGCCCTTTTTAGGGCTAGGTGCCATCTTTGGCGGTGGATGGCCGTTCGTTTCGATCGGCGACCCGTAGTGACACGGGTGTGGATGTATTTGGGTCTTTGCCCTCTTGGGCGTTGGCTCGTTGTGGCCCGTTTCGGGCGGAGGTTCGCGCGGGTTCGTCCGTGGTTGTGTGTCAGGTATGTTGTCGCCTGGCGCACGCACGGAGGAACCGGCGATATTTGGAGGTTGTTGCCCTCTTGGGCGGTGGTTTGCGGGGGTTCGCCTGCGGGTGTATGGTAGGTATGTTGTCGCCTGCCATACGCGCAGGAGAACTCGCGCTGTCGTGAGGTATTTGTGGTCGAGAGTTGTGAATTCCTGTCTCGTCGTGGTGGGAGTCGCTGAATAGGGGCTTCGTCACCCCCGAAAGGCTCTAGCTCGAGACAGAGTACGGGCTTTGCCACCCCGGAAAATCTCGTCTGGCCCATCCTATCTTGCTAGGTCTCACTTCTTCTCCTCACTGATTCTCACGTGAGGATATGCCACGTCGGGGTATTTGCTCGGTGGCAGCCAGTGCAAGGCGGGGTATTTGCTCGTTGCCTGGTGGTTGTAGAGTCGCGTCGGGGTGTTTGCCCGGTGACTGGCCGCGTCGGGGTGTTTGTCCGGCGGCGGACGGCTGCGACGGGGTGTTTGCCCGGCAGTCGCGAGGTGCGAGGGGGAGAACCCGGTCCCTAAGGCCGCTAAGTCCCGTAGGGTAGTTGTACGGCGATCGGTGGAGGTGGAGGGCAGGCCGGTAGCGGATTCGGCACCCGCGGTGTTGTCAGTGTTCCCTGCCACTGACCTAGCTCCTGCCCACGACCGCCACGCCAACAGTCCCGAAGCACTACGGGCACCGTCTGGGGCACTGGGCATGCTCGGATTGGAGGCCCCTAAGTCCTGCAGTTGCGTAGTACGGCATGCTCCCGAAACCGTGCAGGCAGCGTCGAAGATTCGAGCCCTTCCCTGAGCACCAGGAAGCTACGACGGGGCGCTTGCCCGGTGGCAGCCAGCGCGCGGCGGGGTATCTGCCCGGCGCCCGGCGGACGAGGAGTCACGTCGGGGCATCTGCCCGGTGACTGGCCGTGTCGGGGCTTTTGTCCGGCGGCGGGCTGCGTCGGGGTGTTTGCCCGGCAGTCGAGGGTCGCGTCGGGGCGTTTGCCCGGCGACCCGGCTATCCGACAGGGCAATGATGGTGGCGCCTCTCGGGGCGTCGCCGGAGCTCAGGGCCACGCGGGTGACGGGACGGGGGTCCTTGGTCATGGAGGCAGTCACCCGCATTGCACGGCTCGTCGGCAGTCGCTCCCGTGGCACGGGGCGGCTGGTCCCCCTCCAGGGACAGGCCTGTGGAGGCCGAAAGGCTGGCCGCGGCGGTTGCTGGTGCGTACTCGAGAACCCAGCACCGCATATCGCGGCGGAGGAGTTGCCCCCGGGGGGTTTAGCGGGTTCGAGCCCCGCATAACCAGGTCTTCCCCCGAAGCCTGGTATGGGTCGGCCATTACCCCGGGTCAAAAAAAAAAAAAAAAAAAAAAAAAAAAAAAAAAAAAAAAAAAAAAAAAAAAAAAAAAAAAAAAAAAAAAAAAAAGGTTAGGTTAGGTTAGGTTAGGTTAGGTTAGGTTAGGTTAGGTTAGGTTAGGTTAGGTTAGGTTAGGTTTGTACCGGGGGGTACCAGTTCAGACAGCCTCCTCGTGGCGTACCCTGGGCAACCAACGTCGAACACCGGTTGTAAGCGAGTACTTTTCTCCAAACCGGTTTTCGACGGTGGGCTAATGGTCTGAAGAAGGTGGGCGGTTGAGTCCCTTTTTTGATTCCCGCGTAGGCTTCAGTGCCTTAAAGTGGTTGGCGCCTTCATGGCGTTCGGTGGGCTGCTCCCAGATCCTCTGCTCGTCGGAGGTCTGTGGCTGTGGCGTTGTTGGGCCCAATTTATGGGCCAGCGGACTCTTTTGTAGTCGTTGGATGGCGGTCTTTTAGTCTGCGGACCGTTTTTACCACGGTCAATGTCAGGAGCATTCAATGCTCACGGAGCAGCTGCTCTGTTTGTGGAAAGGGCTCTTTTTAGGGCCAGTGGAGCTTATGCTCGTGGGTGGTTGGGCTTCAAGCCCAGCGTATAGGTCGTGGCGTCTTTCGCCTGTCCCTTCTGCGCGGCGGGGAGTCCTGTATGACAGGCCCTCGTCGGGCAACCTGCATCTTCTAGCTCAGTGTACGTGGTCATGTCTCGCTGCTGATTAGGGGGTGTAGGGGCCTTGCCTTGACTGGCCGGGCCAAGTGGAGTAAACCACCATAAAAATCCGCAAGTCTTTGTTGTTGGTGAACGCGGCAACAGAGGGCCTTCGGGTGGTGGGCAGCGTATAGCCCACCAGTTAGCGCCAACCTCGCCAGACTGCTCGACCTGGTGAGCGTAGTAGAGTTGCCCGGGTGCAGGGGGCACCACCCGGGTGGACCGCTTATTTCCCCCATACTCGTGGGACAAACATGGAAGTGTCTAAATCAAAACCAAAAACCAAACCCCTTAGTTTAAGAATTGTGAGTGGTGGAAGCAAAAGCTCGGTACGCAGTCAGTACCTAAAAGAGAAGGCGCCTAGTACGTCGAAAGATAGCGCGGTGAATGTGAAAGCCGGTAGGGCAGAGAGTGGAAAAGTCGTTCCGATGGACGACGATATTGAGCAAGAGAGGCGACTGTCGGACTTCGGGTCCTG
The DNA here is from genome assembly GCA_910589355.1 of Parapoynx stratiotata. Classification (NCBI taxonomy): domain Eukaryota; kingdom Metazoa; phylum Arthropoda; class Insecta; order Lepidoptera; family Crambidae; genus Parapoynx; species Parapoynx stratiotata. The sequence goes on along the minus strand of OU342468.1, from coordinate 47,731 downwards.
TTTGTCATTAAATGACGCTGGGTCAGACGATGAGGAAGTCATGTCCCAATCCAAGGGACGTAAGAGGGGACGCGCCAGATTAGCGTCTAGATCTGGATCCGACTCAGAGGGTGCATCGAGTGCGGATAGCGCTGTGTCGGCGCCTAAAAAGGTGACGACCAATCGAGGACGTGGCCGCCCGCCCACTACGGGTGAGTATGTGGGTCTTGCGCAAGCCAAGAGAGACTACAATCGGCAACTGCAGGAGTCGATGAGGTTAGAAGCCGAAAGGGAACTCGCACTAGAGATTGCGCAAAAGAGGAATTTGCGCTCTAATTCGTTCGCCTCTCTACAATGTGAGGACGACATGGATTCGACGGAGGAACCCCGAGCCACCCAAATGTTCAGGGGGGTAGAGGAGGAATTGGATGCTATTATGAAAGTGTCAAAGACATCGAGCCACCTTAAGGGAACTCATCAGAAGATCTTAAAGGATTCATCGGCCCGAATAAAAGACTTCACGCTTGGCATCCTTAAATGCACCGTTTCTTCGGAGGTTTCCAAGCTCGAGAGGGAGAACGCGCAGTTACGGAGCGACAACGAGCGCCTTGAGCGCAACTTTGCCGAAGTCCGAAAAGAGATGGCGGAGATGCGCATGGACTTTCAAGCGCAACTTAAGGCTGCAACGAGGGCTCAATCCCAACCAAAAGAGGCAAATCCATCGCCAACCGGTCCTTCTTCTGATGCGGCGCCGGTCACTCGGGCTGAAATGGATAGTATATTTAGAGGATACATGGCGGCAGCTCGGAACATGGTCAACGCCCAAATTGAGGGCGCACTTCTTCCGGCGAAAACGCCTAGGCCGCCTTTGGCTGCTGACAAAATGCGAGAAGCGGCACAGGCTGCCAAAAGTACGGGCAAGACTGTCGTTGACAAACCTAGCAGTGCAATTGTGTCAACAAAGAGTAAGGCGAAGAAGGTAGCACTCGCCCCACCTCCAGTCAAGAAAGTACTCCGCCCTCTGGCTGAGCCAGAACCCAGACAGCCCACGGCGTCCACATCTGCCGAGGGAGAGTGGGAGACGGCGGAGAGTAGGAAACAGAAAAACAAAAAGAAAAAGAAGGAAGCAGAGAAACATTCTCGTGCCAAAGTAGCACAGGTCAAGCCGGCTCAAACGGTGGCAAGAAAGCCCAAGACGACACGCAGGAGAAGACTACGTCCTCCTCGCACTCAGGCAGTAGTTATTTCCCTGCCACCGGATATGGAAAATAGAAAGGCAACGTTTGCCGAAATCATTGTGAGGGCCAGGAGCTCTGTTGGCTTGGCTGAGGTCGGGCTTGACACCGGTGTTCGTTTCAAAACAACGGCGACCGGGGACCGGCTGATGGAGCTACCCAAAAGCCTTGCTCCGGAAAAAGCCGACCTATTGGCTGAAAAGCTCCGGAGCATTATACCGGAAGGGGGAAAAGTTGTTCGGCCGGTTAAATGTGCAGAATTGCGAATTACCTATCTTGACGATTCAGTCACGAGAGAGGAACTTCAACAAACAGTGGCTGAGAAAGGAGAGTGCAATTTAGACCACGTTAAAGTAGGTGAAATTCGAGATGGTCCAGCTGGAATGGGTTCGGCCTGGGTGCAATGTCCGGTCGACGTTGCGAAGAAATTAACGGACGGGCGCCGGCTCCTTGTTGGATGGAGCTCGGCCCAAGTTAGGCTCCTGGATCCTCGTCCGTACAGGTGCTTTAGATGCTTGGAAGAGGGGCACTCCAAGGCTAACTGCACGGCAACTGTTGATCGCAGCGGCTCTTGCTATCGTTGTGGCAAGAAAGGTCATGTAGCGGCTTCTTGCACCGATGCTCCACACTGTGTGGTGTGTGCAGAAGCGGGAAAATCTGCGGGTCATATAATTGGTGGAAAGAAATGTTCCCCGCCCCGCCACAACAGGAGGAAAGTGGCCCTACGGACCAAGGCTGCTACTGAGTCGGCGCGAAACACGCAGCAAGAGATAATGTTGACAGACAATAATGGATAGTTGCCAATTTCTGCAAACAAATCTAAACCACTCTGCTGCTGCGCAAAGTCTTCTTCTTCAGCATATGGCAGAGTGGGAAATCGAGGTGGCAGTTGCAGCTGAACCATACACAGTTCCTCCGCGATCCAATTGGGTTGCGGATTTGGATGGTTCAGTTGCAATAATAGGTTCGAGCTGTGTTTCTGTTCCACCCTTATCTGTTGTACACAGGGGTCGAGGCTTTGTCACTATTAAGTGGAGAGAGTTCTGTATTATAGGGGTTTATTTCTCGCCCAACAAATCTTTGGCTGAATTTGAAGTATTCATGGGAGAGCTGGGGTCCGCTGTACACCGTGCGGCCCCAAGATCCGTTATCGTTCTCGGGGATTTTAATGCCAAATCTACATCCTGGGGCTCCCCGAGAACGGATCCAAGAGGTGAAATCGTGGAGGATTGGGCGGTGACTTCCGGCCTTGCCCTCCTAAATATTGGGTCATCGTTCACCTGTGTCCGGCAGCAGGGTGGGTCCATAGTGGATTTGAGTTTCGCTTCCCCTGCTATCGCAGATAGAGTTCGAGACTGGAGAGTCCTGGTGGAGGAGGAGACACTATCGGATCATATGTACATTCGATTTAGTGTCTCCCTCCGTAACATTGTTCAGAGGAGCAACAATTCGGACAATTTCTTTCCGCGTTGGTCTATTACGCGCCTAAATAAAGACAGTGCTATTGAGGCGGCGGCAATAAATGGTTGGGTGGCAGATTGGGCCCCAGAAGTTGGTGTAGACAGGTCAGCAGACAGATTTAGGGAGGCACTCACCGCGATATGTGACTCGGCAATGCCTCGCTCTAAGAGACCGCCGCCGGACAAAGCTGTCTATTGGTGGTCTCAAGAGCTAGCCAACTTGCGCACGGAGTGCAAGCGGACCAAGAAAGCTATTTCACGCTATCGCAGAAGGAGAGTCCGTGACCCGGTATTCGAGAATAGCTTGATAGAGACGTACAAAGTCGCTAAGAAGTCATTTCAGGTGGCTATCATGCAGGCCAAACAACTCGCCTGGGAGGAGTTACTCGAGGGTCTTAACAGAGATCCCTGGGGGCGCCCATATCGCATGGTTCGCAATCGTTTGCGAAACCGCGGCCCCCCTGTGACCGAAACCCTTGAGCCTCAACTTTTAGAAGCTACGGTAGCGGCTCTGTTCCCCGTACAGCCAGAATTTGACCCCCCTCGCATGCCTCCGAGGAGTGAATCAAACCACAGAGAGGTTTTCCCAATAACTGACGGGGAGTTCGACGATGCTCTAGAGAGACTCAGGGGGAAGAAAACCGCCCCCGGCCCTGACGGTGTCCACGCCCGTGTGTTGGCTTTGGCCTTAAAAGAAATGGAGACCTCTTTTCGGTCCATATTGGATAAGTGTCTCATACACGGCCAATTTCCGAAGATCTGGAAAAGGGGGCGGCTAGTACTGCTAAGAAAAGAGGGACGTCCTATAGATTCCCCGTCGGCGTATAGGCCCATTGTCTTATTGGATGAGGCTGGGAAGGTATTTGAAAAGATCTTGGCTTCCCGTATAACCAACCATCTTTCTACAGTTGGTCCAGACTTAGCCGTAAATCAATATGGCTTTAGAGAGGGTCGATCCACGGTAGATGCGATCCTTAGAGTGAAGGCCCTCTCTACTGAGGTGACATCGAGAGGAGGTGTGCTTATGGCGGTGTCGCTAGACATCGCCAATGCGTTTAACACGCTTCCGTTCAGTACCATCTTGGAGGCGCTCCAATATCATGGGGTGCCCCAGTACATCCGTCAGGTCATTGCGGATTATCTGCGGGAGCGTGTTATACTGTATCAGGATTTGACGGGTAGAGTGCGTCAGCGCATAATGAGTCGCGGAGTCCCACAGGGCTCAGTTTTCGGGCCTCTGTTGTGGAACATAGGCTTTGATTGGATGTTGCGGGGTGCCCTTATCCGCGGGCTGCACCTTGTGTGCTATGCTGATGACACGCTGGTTCTAGCTAGCGGAGATACATATAGAGAGGCCGCTATATTGGCGACGGCAGGAACTGCCCAGGTGGCAGCCCGAATTGGTCGATTGGGACTACGTGTTGCCCTTGAAAAAACCGAGGCTATTTGCTTTTATGGGCCACGTAGAAAGCCGCCCCCCGGCGCTAACATCGTCGTTGGTGGGGTGACTATAGAAGTCAAGGCCAACATGAAATATTTAGGTCTCACGTTGGACAGTAAGTGGAATTTCCAGGAGCATTTTAAGCGGCTTACTCCAAAACTTGTTGGCACCGCCTTGGCACTCGGTCGTCTGCTTCCTAACGTTGGTGGTCCGAGTAGCTCCTGCAGGAGGTTGTTTGTCGGAGTAGTGGCGTCGATGGCTCTTTATGGGGCACCTGTATGGATAGATGCCCTAAACAATAGAAATAAGGCGGTGTTACGCAGGGCGCAGCGTATTCTGGCTATCAGGGCCATTAGAGGGTATAGGACGATTTCGTTCGAGGCGGCCTGCATACTTTCTGGGATCCCACCCTGGGAATTGCAGGCTGAAGTGCTCGCCTCGGTTTACCAGAAGCGATGCGAGGCTTTAGAGAGAGGTGAGAGGCTATGCCCGGAAGAAATAGAAGTTTGGCGGGGCAATGCCCAGAAAGCCAGTTTGCGGAGATGGAAAAGATGCCTAAGGGAGCCGCGCGCTGGCTCTTGGACGGTCTCGGCTATTGCTCCAGTTTTAAGGAAATGGGTAGAGAGAAGATCGGGGTCGCTTTCCTACCGGCTGGTACAAATACTGTCGGGGCACGGATGCTTCGGCAGATACCTGCACAAAGTCGCCGGCAGAGAAGCGACTTCGGTCTGTCATGCTTGCGGCGACGTGGAAGACACGGCCTTCCACACTTTATCGGAGTGTCCAGCATGGGAGGAGGAGCGGCGAGTCTTACGAGCTGCTATTGGTTCAGACCTCGCATTGCCCATAGTCATACGGGCGATGCTTGAGAGTAAAAGGGCATGGCAGGCGATGGCCACCTTTTGCGAGACCGTCATGTCCGCAAAGGAAGATGCCGAGCGCCGCCGTGAGGAGGATCCCCTCGCCGATGCGAGGAGGCGCCGGAGGACAGGACGACGGAGGAGGTGGTGGCACCAGACTCTGCCGTCCTAGTGGGAACCAGCGGGTGGTTGTCTGCGGGGCGACAACTGCTCGCATTGCACTGGTCCCTGCGACGGTGAGGAGTCCTTGAGTTCGGGACTCCTCATGCCTCCGGCAGTGGTGGGTTCGCGCTGCATTCCATCTGCAGCAGCGCGAGCGAGCGTCTGAGTGGGTCTGACGGGGCCAAACGCGCCAAGCGCGATACCCCCTCTCCCACTCTCTAGACGAGACGCGGAACTCCGGGGTAGGTTTAGTGGGTAGGCTGGTGGCAACAAATCGCTAGAGTCCCACATAACCCTGTCGCCCCCCAGCGGCAGGGTATGCATGAGCATTCCCCCTCGACAAAAAAAAAAAAAAAAAAAAAAAAAAAAAAAAAAAAAAAAAAGGTTAGGTTAGGTTAGGTTAGGTTAGGTTAGGTTTCCGTGTGCGGGGCTAGTACCGCCATCGGACGCGTCCCCGGGCTGCGGATAGGGGAATGCCTCCTTAGGGGGGTAGCGGCTTCGGCCGTCGCGGACAGCCACTAGCAATGGTGTGATTGCCTGCCCTTTTCAGGGCGGGCATTGCACGGTCACACCATCCCGTAAGTCTGCCTTCAGGAGACCCGGGGGCCGGACGTGTGGAGCTCGCTCTGCATGTCTGGTCGCGAGGAAATAACCTCTATAAAACAACGTGTTGTAGGTGTTCTGTGAAAGCAGAATGCTTCGTATGCAACGCAGGTTTGTGTTGCACTACGACGATGACACGTTATGTGGTAGCTTGCCCTTTTCAGGGCGGGCATTGCACAACCACATAAGACCGTAAGTCCGCTCTCTATGGCGGGCCCGGGGGCCAGGTGTGTGGAGCTTGCTCTGCGCGCCTGGCCACGAGGAAGAAAATCTCTATAAAAATTGACCGTAGCTAACGGGCTTTTGGTGTATCGATACCCAGCCATACGCGTCCCCCGGAGTGAGGTAGTTCGCCGGCTAGGTCGGGGCGTTACGTGGCCTCTGGGGTACCGATCCACATTAGACCGTAAGGGGTGGAATGAGGCACTTTTAAGTGCACGACTTCCACCTTGTTAGGGTAGGGTGCACCCGAGTCGCTGAGGCTAGGTCTCCGACCGATGATGTCTATCGCGCCTCGGAGGTCTCGACTGTTGACATCGCGCGAACGGAGCCCGTGTCCGTCTGCGCTTTGTTAGATTGGCGATATTGGTGGAGGCGCTGCCGAGTTGCTAGTGCCGACACCTCAACAGTCGGGGCTATTCAGCTGAAAGTGGATGAAACTCGCCCGTCCGCCGGTAAGCACTTCTGGGTGGGTTTGTCTTTCCCAAGACGAACTTTACCTCGCCACTGTCTCTCAGTGGGGGCTAGGGCCTTCCCTATGATGCCCAGTTAGGTAGGGACCGTCTGGGTACAATTGCATACGGATGTCACGTGGCAGGTTAGGTTAGCCTCCTTCATGCGGATGCAGTTGTACTCGCTCGTTCGGAATTGGGCCGGGATGTCATGGTTTGTTGTGTCATGCCATGCCATACCACGCCTAATATCGTGCGGGCTAGGGAGGCTCCCTCTCTAGGACATCTCACAACCGTAAGCCCGCCTTCAGGGGGCCCGGGGGCTCGATGTGCGGAGCTTGCTCTGCGAGTCTGGCCGCGAGGAAAAAAACCTCTATAAAAATAGAGCGTGTTGGGAGCGTTCTGTGTATATACCGTTACGCTATATACAGGGAATGCCTCGCGTGCAGTACAGTACTGTGTTGCATGACGACGATGACACGTCTTTCTGCGGTGCAACTTGCCCGTCAGAGGGCGAGCTGCATTGCTCCCCCAGACCGTAAGTCCGCCATCGGTGGACCCGGGGACCGGCGTGTGGAGCTCGCTCTGTGCGTTGGCCGTGAGGAAGAAAAGCCTCTATAAAAAATTGACCGTATTAATGGGTCTTTGGTGTATCGATACCCAGTCATACGCGTCTCCCGGAGTCGAGTTAGTTCGCCGGCTAGGTCGGGGCGTTACGTGGCCTCTGGGGTACCGATCCACATCGGCTCATATGGGGCGGAAATAGGCACTTTTAGTGCACGACGTCTGCCTTGTTAGGTTAGGGCCACCTGAGCCGCTGAGACTAGGTCTCCGACCGATGATGTCTATCGCGCCTCGGAGGTCTCGACTGCTGACATCGCGCGAACGGAGCTCGCTCCGAGTTGCGCTTTGCGAGATTGGCGATATTGGTGGAGGCGCTGCCGAGTTGCTAGTGCCGACACCTCAGCAGCCGAGACTATTCAGCTGAAAGTGGATGAAACTCGCCCGTCCGCCGGTAAGCACTTCTGGGTGGGTTTGTCTTTCTCAAGACAAGCCTCACCCCACCGCTGTCTCTCAGTGGGGGCTAGGGCCTTCCCTATGACGCCCAGTTAGGAAACGGGTGCGGGATGGTAGTCTCCCTGCAGAGCACCCCGGGAGGGGGGTAATGCAAAGATGCCGCATTGCCTTCCTGCCAACTACCAACGTCTGGGTACGATCCTGTATGCGGATGTCACGTTGCAGTTTAGGTTAGCCTCCTTCATGCGCATGCAGGTGTACTCATCCGCCCGAAATCGACCAGGATGCCGTGGAATGCTCGTCATACCATGTCATGCAAGGTCGCATCTCGTGCGGATTAGAGAGTTGATAAAAGAAAAAAATGCCTCTCTAGGACTGCTCCGAGGTTCTGCTGTGGACTAGGCCTATATTTGCTCGATGTCTGCGAGAGCCTTAAGAGCATGCTGATTCTGCGTATTGGGCTATGTCGGGTGTCAGAAGAAAGTCGTGGTTAGGACGGTAGGAGGCTCACTGGCGCCCGGGATGGGAACTTGATGCGCGGGATCAGTAGGCTGCGTCGGTCTGGGGAGTTCGAGATGGCCCTTCTACCTTTGCCTTGGAATCTGCTCCCGCTTTTCGGGGTAGGAGGGATTAGGTCGCGAACTCTTCAGACGGACAACTCGTCCGCCCAAACCGATTTCTGGCTAGGCTTCGGCCAATTATGTCAGCGGGGAGGAGGCCCGATTGTTGCGACTTTTCTGTTGAACCGGGTTCGCCCGTAGTAAACATTTTGGTGGAGTGGCGAAGGTGCTTGCACTGGAGCCTTGTAGCAATCGGGCTTGAACGTTCGTCGAATCAAGGTGGTTGTTGAGTCACAGCCTTGTAGTAGACACCAGAGGTTAGAAGATAGGCTAGGGGGGGGGTGACGGTCTAGGCAGAGGGCCCATAATGACTGTTGCTCCTTCCTTCAGCTTATTTGAGGCTTATGCGTCCGTTTTTTCCGTGTGCGGGGCTAGTACCGCCATCGGACGCGTCCCCGGGTTGCGGATAGGGGAATGCCTCCTTAGGGGGGTAGCGGCTTCGGCCGTCGCGGACAGCCACTAGCAACGGTGTGATTGCCTGCCCTTTTCAGGGCGGGCATTGCACGGTCACACCATCCCGTAAGTCTGCCTTCAGGAGACCCGGGGGCCGGACGTGTGGAGCTCGCTCTGCATGTCTGGTCGCGAGGACATAACCTCTATAAAACAACGTGTTGTAGGTGTTCTGTGAAAGCAGAATGCTTCGTATGCAACGCAGGTTTGTGTTGCACTACGACGATGACACGTTATGTGGTAGCTTGCCCTTTTCAGGGCGGGCATTGCACAACCACATAAGACCGTAAGTCCGCTCTCTATGGCGGGCCCGGGGGCCAGGTGTGTGGAGCTTGCTCTGCGCGTCTGGCCACGAGGAAGAAAACCTCTATAAAAATTGAACGTAGCTAACGGGCTTTTGGTGTATCGATACCCAGCCATACGCGTCCCCCGGAGTGAGGTAGTTCGCCGGCTAGGTCGGGGCGTTACGTGGCCTCTGGGGTACCGATCCACATTAGACCGTAAGGGGTGGAATGAGGCACTTTTAAGTGCACGACTTCCACCTTGTTAGGGTAGGGTGCACCCGAGTCGCTGAGGCTAGGTCTCCGACCGATGATGTCTATCGCGCCTCGGAGGTCTCGACTGTTGACATCGCGCGAACGGAGCCCTTGTCCGTCTGCGCTTTGTTAGATTGGCGATATTGGTGGAGGCGCTGCCGAGTTGCTAGTGCCGACACCTCAACAGTCGGGGCTATTCAGCTGAAAGTGGATGAAACTCGCCCGTCCGCCGGTAAGCACTTCTGGGTGGGTTTGTCTTTCTCAAGACGAACTTCACCTCGCCACTGTCTCTCAGTGGGGGCTAGGGCCTTCCCTATGATGCCCAGTTAGGTAGGGACCGTCTGGGTACAATTGCATACGGATGTCACGTGGCAGGTTAGGTTAGCCTCCTTCATGCGGATGCAGTTGTACTCGCTCGTTCGGAATTGGGCCGGGATGTCATGGTTTGTTCTGTCATGCCATGCCATACCACGCCTAATATCGTGCGGGCTAGGGAGGCTCCCTCTCTAGGACATCTCACAACCGTAAGCCCGCCTTCAGGGGGCCCGGGGGCTGGATGTGCGGAGCTTGCTCTGCGAATCTGGCCGCGAGGAAAAAAACCTCTATAAAAATAGAGCGTGTTGGGAGCGTTCTGTGTATATACCGTTACGCTATATACAGGGAATGCCTCGCGTGCAGTACAGTACTGTGCTGCACGACGACGATGACACGTCTTTCTGCGGTGCAACTTGCCCGTCAGAGGGCGAGCTGCATTGCTCCCCCAGACCGTAAGTCCGCCATCGGTGGACCCGGGGACCGGCGTGTGGAGCTCGCTCTGTGCGTTGGCCGTGAGGAAGAAAAGCCTCTATAAAAAAATTGACCGTATTAATGGGTCTTTGGTGTATCGATACCCAGTCATACGCGTCTCCCGGAGTCGAGGTAGTTCGCCGGCTAGGTCGGGGCGTTACGTGGCCTCTGGGGTACCGATCCACATCGGCTCATATGGGGCGGAAATAGGCACTTTTAGTGCACGACGTCTGCCTTGTTAGGTTAGGGCCACCTGAGCCGCTGAGACTAGGTCTCTGACCGATGATGTCTATCGCGCCTCGGAGGTCTCGACTGCTGACATCGCGCGAACGGAGCTCGCTCCGAGTTGCGCTTTGCGAGATTGGCGATATTGGTGAAGGCGCTGCCGAGTTGCTAGTGCCGACACCTCAGCAGCCGAGACTATTCAGCTGAAAGTGGATGAAACTCGCCCGTCCGCCGGTAAGCACTTCTGGGTGGGTTTGTCTTTCTCAAGACAAGCCTCACCCCACCGCTGTCTCTCAGTGGGGGCTAGGGCCTTCCCTATGATGCCCAGTTAGGAAACGGGTGCGGGATGGTAGTCTCCCTGCAGAGCACCCCGGGAGGGGGGTAATGCAAAGATGCCGCATTGCCTTCCTGCCAACTACCAACGTCTGGGTACGATCCTGTATGCGGATGTCACGTTGCAGTTTAGGTTAGCCTCCTTCATGCGCATGCAGGTGTACTCATCCGCCCGAAATCGACCAGGATGCCGTGGAATGCTCGTCATACCATGTCATGCAAGGTCACATCTCGTGCGGATTAGAGAGTTGATAAAAGAAAAAAATGCCTCTCTAGGACTGCTCCGAGGTTCTGCTGTGGACTAGGCCTATATTTGCTCGATGTCTGCGAGAGCCTTAAGAGCATGCTGATTCTGCGTATTGGGCTATGTCGGGTGTCAGAAGAAAGTCGTGGTTAGGACGGTAGGAGGCTCACTGGCGCCCGGGATGGGAACTTGATGCGCGGGATCAGTAGGCTGCGTCGGTCTGGGGAGTTCGAGATGGCCCTTCTACCTTTGCCTTGGAATCTGCTCCCGCTTTTCGGGGTAGGAGGGATTAGGTCGCGAACTCTTCAGACGGACAACTCGTCCGCCCAAACCGATTTCTGGCTAGGCTTCGGCCAATTATGTCAGCGGGGAGGAGGCCCGATTGTTGCGACTTTTCTGTTGAACCGGGTTCGCCCGTAGTAAACATTTTGGTGGAGTGGCGAAGGTGCTTGCACTGGAGCCTTGTAGCAATCGGGCTTGAACGTTTGTCGAATCAAGGTGGTTGTTGAGTCACAGCCTTGTAGTAGACACCAGAGGTTAGAAGATAGGCTAGGGGGGGGGTGACGGTCTAGGCAGAGGGCCCATAATGACTGTTGCTCCTTCCTTCAGCTTATTTGAGGCTTATGCGTCCGTTTTTTCCGTGTGCGGGGCTAGTACCGCCATCGGACGCGTCCCCGGGCTGCGGATAGGGGAATGCCCTCCAGATATGGGGGGTAGCGGCTTCGGCCGTCGCGGACAGCCACTAGCAACGGTGTGACTGCTTGCTCCTTTTGGGGCGGGCATTGCACGGTCACACCAACCCGTAAGCTCACATTAAGTGAGCCCGGGGGCTGGGCGTATGGGGCTTGCCCTGTGCGTCTGGTTGCGAGGAAGAAAACCTCTCTAAAATAATTACCCTGTGGAGGGCCCTTTTCAGGGCCAGCGGACCCTTCGGGGTCGTGGGTGGCGGGCCTGCAAGGCTCGCGGGAGGCGTCGGGAGTATTTGTTTTTCGGCGCTCCGGTCGTGGGAGTTTCATCTCCTGGGAGGGTTCTGTCCCTCTTGTCTTCGCCCGAAAGGGCTTCGACGGCGCGGCGGGGACCCCTGCATAGCAGGACCTCGTCGGGCCATCCTGTTATCCCCCCCGGGCGTCTGGTGTCATGTTTATCGGCGCGGGTAAGGGACCAGGGGGGCTTGCCTTAAGTGGCCGGCCCCGAGATGAGAAAACATCAATAACAAATCCTCAACGGGGGTGCGTTTTGGCGGGCTGCGGCCCCGATGGAGCGCGCGGCGTACCCCCGCCTTCTTCTGAAGGTGGCAGGCGAGTAGATCTGCCGGCTAGCGGCCGGTGTTTTCTGGGTCAGGGGGGGCAGACCCTAAAGCCCCCCTTCTCGTGGGAACAACAATGGAGTCTCTTAAATCTAAAATACAAAAAGAAGTGTGTGAAGGTGTGCCGAGAAGGCAATTAGTCGAAACTGAGGGTGAGTGCTCAGACGCAACTGGGTATGCAACACCGGGAACCGGTAAACGCTCGAACTATCGGGACGTAGTCACAGTGGTTGAAAAGGAGTCGGATAGGCCGGCTAGGAATACGCGGAGTAGGGCCGCAAAGGTGGATATAGTGTCGAGAAAAATCTCTGTCAGCCGGAGTCCTTCGTTGACTGGGTCGGAGAGCTCGGATTACTCAGTGGAGTCGGAAGTCGAATTTCTAACAGCAAGTTCGGCTAAGAGAGGGCGCGGCAGGCCGCCCACAACGGGCGAGTATATTGGCTATGGGAAGGCCCTGAAGGAGCGAGAGCGGCAAAGGCTCGACGTCGCCGAAGACATATCGGCGCGTGAAATTGAAGACCTGGCCCGCGATTTCACCGGTGGAGAGAGCAGACGAAAGCTGCCCGACAAGCTGGAAACGGACGTCGCGGATCCAACGAACCCGGGCCTCATCGAACTCGCCAAGCAGGGCACGCGGGTTTTCGAAGCCATGTTGGATAAATCGTCGAGATTGAAGGGAGACGTCCGTGGCGAAATGAAGCGGGTCTGCGTTCTGCAAAGGGAGGTGCTGAGCAGGATAGGCACTCTCTCAAGCACAGACGAGACCCGCGTCATACATCGGCAGTACACGACGCTCATAGACGAGCATAAGGCATTGCAACAGAGGTTTGCAAAGGTCGAGAGAGAACTGGAGGACTGCCAGCGTAGACTCATGCGACAAGAAGTTTCAGCGGTTGAAATGGCGGCTGCTCCTGCGGCTCAACGCGAAGTGTTCAGCGATGACGCCAAACTGCGGGAATATATTAAGTCGGCGGTACGCGAGGTCGTGGAGGAAATAAGACCGGTACCTGACTCATGTGTGGTTCCAGCCAAGCCCGCACCTGAGCCGGTCTCAGAAGTAACGACGCGCGTCACGAACTACGCTGCTACTGCTGCATCCAAGGCGCAGACAAAAGTGGCCCCAGCAATCCCGGCAACCACCTCGGCCGCAACCATGGACGGCGAGGAAGGCAACTGGAGTACGGCAGTGGGCCGCAAGAAGGCTTTGAGGCAGAAAAAGAAGGAGCAGGCGCGTGCGGCTCCAGACAAAGGGAAGAAGAAGGCCGAAGAAGCGAAAGCCCCGAAACAGGCGAAGGGGCCGAAGAAGCCTAAACCAGTCAGACTTCGCGAGAAGAAAGCTCCCGCCGTTGTCATTGATCTTCTCAAAGCTGAGAAGGAGAGGGAGGGCGGGCTCACCCTGGTCGACATTATGAAAGAGGCCAGGGAAAAGGTGGACTTGAAGAAGTTAGGGATACCATCACTTTCTTTGAAGAGATCGTACGCAGGAGCTGTGATTTTAGAGCTCCCGAAGGAGGTAGGGATTGAGGGGGCGCAACGGCTCGAGCAGAGTCTCAAAGAAAATCTGCCTATAGTCGCACGCGTTACTCGCCCCATTAAAAAGGCGGAAATAAGGGTCACGGGCCTGGACTATGCTGTGACGCATGAAGAGCTCGCTAAGGCGGCCGCCGAGGCTACGGGTGCAACGGCGGACGACTTCTTGATTGGCGACCTTCGGCCAGGGAGGGATGGGATGTTGGCGGCGCTCGTTCGATGTCCGGTGGCTAATGCCAAGAAGTTGGCACAACAGAAACGTCTGGTGGTTGGGTGGAGCTCAGCGAAGGTCGTCGCTCTGGTGCCACGACCGCTTCGTTGTTTTGGATGCCAAGAACTCGGGCACACTCGGGAGACTTGCAAAAGCACGGTGGATCGAAGTTCTATGTGCTTTAGATGTGGCGAGGAGAATCATCTTGCAGCTGATTGCAGCGCAAAACCTAAATGCGCAGTCTGTTCTTCCTTGAACCTGCCCTCAGGGCATGTGATGGGGGGGAAACTTTGCCGCCCTCAGCAGGCAAAAGGAGGCAAACGTGGGCCCAAATCCGGCGTCATTGCGAGTTAGGCATCACACAAGGTTGTAGTAGCCCGGTATTTGCCCGGTGGCGGGCCACGTCGGGGCTTTTGTCCGGTGGCGGGCTGCGTCGGGGCATCTGCCCGGCAGTCGAGGGTCGCGTCGGGGTATTTGCCCGGCGACCCGGCTTTTCCGACAGGGCAATGATGGCAATGCCTTCCGGGGTGTTGCCTGAGCCCAGGGCCACGCGGGTGACGGGACGGGGGTCCTTGGTTTGGAGGCAGTCACCCGCCTTGCACGGCTCGTCGGCAGTCGCTCCCGTGGCACGGAGCGGCTGGTCCCCCTCCAGGGACAGGCCAGTTGAGGCCGAAAGGCCACGCCGCGGCGGTCGTCGGTTGCATACTCGAGAGCCCGACACCGCACCAACGCGGCGGAGGAGTAGCCCCCGGGGGGTTTAGCGGGTTCGAGCCCCGCATAACCAGGTCTTCCCCCGAAGCCTGGTATGGGTCGGCCATTACCCCGGGTCAAAAAAAAAAAAAAAAAAAAAAAAAAAAAGGTTAGGTTAGGTTAGGTTAGGTTGGGGTGCATGCTGGCAGACCTCCTCGTGGTGCACCCTGGGAGGGGGGCGGGAGTAGCAACAGTTGCGGTTGCTCCCGCACCTCTGCGAACTGTCAGCGGAGGAGGGCGGAGCGTCTTCAAGGCGCACGGAGCCCACCCGGTGCGCTCTTCGCGCCGGGGGTGGAAAAGGCCCTTTTTAGGGCTAGGTGCCATCTTTGGCGGTGGATGGCCGTTCGTTTCGATCGGCGACCCGTAGTGACACGGGTGTGGGTGTATTTGGGTCTTTGCCCTCTTGGGCGTTGGCTCGTTGCGGCCCGTTTCGGGCGGAGGTTCGCGCGGGTTCGTCCGTGGTTGTGTGTCAGGTATGTTGTCGCCTGGCGCACGCACGGTGGAACCGGCGATATTTAGAGGTTGTTGCCCTCTTGGGCGGTGGTTTGCGGGGGTTCGCCTGCGGGTGTATGGTAGGTATGTTGTCGCCTGCCATACGCGCAGGAGAACTCGCGCTGTCGTGAGGTATTTGTGGTCGAGAGTTGTGAATTCCTGTCTCGTCGTGGTGGGAGTCGCTGAATATGGGCTTCGTCACCCCCGAAAGGCTCCAGCTCGAGACAGAGTACGGGCTTTGCCACCCCGGAAAATCTCGTCTGGCCCATCCTATCTTGCTAGGTCTCGCTTCTTCTCCTCACTGATTCTCACGTGAGGATATGCCACGTCGGGGTATTTGCTCGGTGGCAGCCAGTGCAAGGCGGGGTATTTGCTCGTTGCCTGGTGGTTGTAGAGTCGCGTCGGGGTGTTTGCCCGGTGACTGGCCGCGTCGGGGTGTTTGTCCGGCGGCGGACGGCTGCGACGGGGTGTTTGCCCGGCAGTCGCGAGGTGCGAGGGGGAGAACCCGGTCCCTAAGGCCGCTAAGTCCCGTAGGGTAGTTGTACGGCGATCGGTGGAGGTGGAGGGCAGGCCGGTAGCGGATTCGGCATCCGCGGTGTTGTCAGTGTTCCCTGCCACTGACCTAGCTCCTGCCCACGACCGCCACGCCAACAGTCCCGAAGCACTACGGGCACCGTCTGGGGCACTGGGCATGCTCGGATTGGAGGCCCCTAAGTCCTGCAGTTGCGTAGTACGGCATGTTCCCGAAACCGTGCAGGCAGCGTCGAAGATTCGAGCCCTTCCCTGAGCACCAGGATGCCACGGCGGGGCGTTTGCCCGGTGGCAGCCAGAGCGCGGCGGGGTATCTGCCCGGCGCCTGGCGGACGAGGAGTCACGTCGGGGCATCTGCCCGGTGACTGGCCGTGTCGGGGCTTTTGTCCGGCGGCGGGCTGCGTCGGGGTGTTTGCCCGGCAGTCGAGGGTCGCGTCGGGGCGTTTGCCCGGCGACCCGGCCATCCGACAGGGCAATGATGGTGGCGCCTCTCGGGGCGTCGCCGGAGCTCAGGGCCACGCGGGTGACGGGACGGGGGTCCTTGGTCATGGAGGCAGTCACCCGCATTGCACGGCTCGTCGGCAGTCGCTCCCGTGGCACGGGGCGGCTGGTCCCCCTCCAGGGACAGGCCTGTGGAGGCCGAAAGGCTGGCCGCGGCGGTTGCTGGTGCGTACTCGAGAACCCGGCACCGCATATCGCGGCGGAGGAGTTGCCCCCGGGGGGTTTAGCGGGTTCGAGCCCCGCATAACCAGGTCTTCCCCCGAAGTCTGGTATGGGTCGGCCATTACCCCGGGTCAAAAAAAAAAAAAAAAAAAAAAAAAAAAAAAAAAAAAAAAAAAAAAAAAAAAAAAAAAAAAAAAAAAAAAGGTTAGGTTAGGTTAGGTTAGGTTAGGTTAGGTTAGGTTAGGTTAGGTTAGGTTAGGTTAGGTTAGGTTAGGTTGGGGTGCATGCTGGCAGACCTCCTCGTGGTGCACCCTGGGAGGGGGGCGGGAGTAGCAACAGTTGCGGTTGCTCCCGCACCTCTGCGAACTGTCAGCGGAGGAGGGCGGAGCGTCTTCAAGGCGCACGGAGCCCACCCGGTGCGCTCTTCGCGCCGGGGGTGGAAAAGGCCCTTTTTAGGGCTAGGTGCCATCTTTGGCGGTGGATGGCCGTTCGTTTCGATCGGCGACCCGTAGTGACACGGGTGTGGGTGTATTTGGGTCTTTGCCCTCTTGGGCGTTGGCTCGTTGCGGCCCGTTTCGGGCGGAGGTTCGCGCGGGTTCGTCCGTGGTTGTGCGTCAGGTATGTTGTCGCCTGGCGCACGCACGGTGGAACCGGCGATATTTGGAGGTTGTTGCCCTCTTGGGCGGTGGTTTGCGGGGGTTCGCCTGCGGGTGTATGGTAGGTATGTTGTCGCCTGCCATACGCGCAGGAGAACTCGCGCTGTCGTGAGGTATTTGTCGTCGAGAGTTGTGAATTCCTGTCTCGTCGTGGTGGGAGTCGCTGAATAGGGGCTTCGTCACCCCCGAAAGGCTCCAGCTCGAGACAGAGTACGGGCTTTGCCACCCCGGAAAATCTCGTCTGGCCCATCCTATCTTGCTAGGTCTCGCTTCTTCTCCTCACTGATTCTCACGTGAGGATATGCCACGTCGGGGTATTTGCTCGGTGGCAGCCAGTGCAAGGCGGGGTATTTGCTCGTTGCCTGGTGGTTGTAGAGTCGCGTCGGGGTGTTTGCCCGGTGACTGGCCGCGTCGGGGTGTTTGTCCGGCGGCGGACGGCTGTGACGGGGTGTTTGCTCGGCAGTCGCGAGGTGCGAGGGGGAGAACCCGGTCCCTAAGGCCGCTAAGTCCCGTAGGGTAGTTGTACGGCGATCGGTGGAGGTGGAGGGCAGGCCGGTAGCGGATTCGGCACCCGCGGTGTTGTCAGTGTTCCCTGCCACTGACCTAGCTCCTGCCCACGACCGCCACGCCAACAGTCCCGAAGCACTACGGGCACCGTCTGGGGCACTGGGCATGCTCGGATTGGAGGCCCCTAAGTCCTGCAGTTGCGTAGTACGGCATGTTCCCGAAACCGTGCAGGCAGCGTCGAAGATTCGAGCCCTTCCCTGAGCACCAGGAAGCCACGGCGGGGCGTTTGCCCGGTGGCAGCCAGCGCGCGGCGGGGTATCTGCCCGGCGCCAGGCGGACGAGGAGTCACGTCGGGGCATCTGCCCGGTGACTGGCCGTGTCGGGGCTTTTGTCCGGCGGCGGGCTGCGTCGGGGTGTTTGCCCGGCAGTCGAAGGTCGCGTCGGGGCGTTTGCCCGGCGACCCGGCCATTCGACAGGGCAATGATGGTGGCGCCTCTCGGGGCGTCGCCGGAGCTCAGGGCCACGCGGGTGACGGGACGGGGGTCCTTGGTTATGGAGGCAGTCACCCGCATTGCACGGCTCGTCGGCAGTCGCTCCCGTGGCACGGGGCGGCTGGTCCCCCTCCAGGGACAGGCCTGTGGAGGCCGAAAGGCTGGCCGCGGCGGTTGCTGGTGCGTACTCGAGAACCCGGCACCGCATATCGCGGCGGAGGAGTTGCCCCCGGGGGGTTTAGCGGGTTCGAGCCCCGCATAACCAGGCCTTCCCCCGAAGCATGGTATGGGTCGGCCATTACCCCGGGTCAAAAAAAAAAAAAAAAAAAAAAAAAAAAAAAAAAAAAAAAAAAAAAAAAAAAAAAGGTTAGGTTAGGTTAGGTTAGGTTGGGGTGCATGCTGGCAGACCTCCTCGTGGTGCACCCTGGGAGGGGGGCGGGAGTAGCAACAGTTGCGGTTGCTCCCGCACCTCTGCGAACTGTCAGCGGAGGAGGGCGGAGCGTCTTCAAGGCGCACGGAGCCCACCCGGTGCGCTCTTCGCGCCGGGGGTGGAAAAGGCCCTTTTTAGGGCTAGGTGCCATCTTTGGCGGTGGATGGCCGTTCGTTTCGATCGGCGACCCGTAGTGACACGGGTGTGGGTGTATTTGGGTCTTTGCCCTCTTGGGCGTTGGCTCGTTGCGGCCCGTTTCGGGCGGAGGTTCGCGCGGGTTCGTCCGTGGTTGTGTGTCAGGTATGTTGTCGCCTGGCGCACGCACGGTGGAACCGGCGATATTTAGAGGTTGTTGCCCTCTTGGGCGGTGGTTTGCGGGGGTTCGCCTGCGGGTGTATGGTAGGTATGTTGTCGCCTGCCATACGCGCAGGAGAACTCGCGCTGTCGTGAGGTATTTGTGGTCGAGAGTTGTGAATTCCTGTCTCGTCGTGGTGGGAGTCGCTGAATATGGGCTTCGTCACCCCCGAAAGGCTCCAGCTCGAGACAGAGTACGGGCTTTGCCACCCCGGAAAATCTCGTCTGGCCCATCCTATCTTGCTAGGTCTCGCTTCTTCTCCTCACTGATTCTCACGTGAGGATATGCCACGTCGGGGTATTTGCTCGGTGGCAGCCAGTGCAAGGCGGGGTATTTGCTCGTTGCCTGGTGGTTGTAGAGTCGCGTCGGGGTGTTTGCCCGGTGACTGGCCGCGTCGGGGTGTTTGTCCGGCGGCGGACGGCTGCGACGGGGTGTTTGCCCGGCAGTCGCGAGGTGCGAGGGGGAGAACCCGGTCCCTAAGGCCGCTAAGTCCCGTAGGGTAGTTGTACGGCGATCGGTGGAGGTGGAGGGCAGGCCGGTAGCGGATTCGGCATCCGCGGTGTTGTCAGTGTTCCCTGCCACTGACCTAGCTCCTGCCCACGACCGCCACGCCAACAGTCCCGAAGCACTACGGGCACCGTCTGGGGCACTGGGCATGCTCGGATTGGAGGCCCCTAAGTCCTGCAGTTGCGTAGTACGGCATGTTCCCGAAACCGTGCAGGCAGCGTCGAAGATTCGAGCCCTTCCCTGAGCACCAGGATGCCACGGCGGGGCGTTTGCCCGGTGGCAGCCAGAGCGCGGCGGGGTATCTGCCCGGCGCCTGGCGGACGAGGAGTCACGTCGGGGCATCTGCCCGGTGACTGGCCGTGTCGGGGCTTTTGTCCGGCGGCGGGCTGCGTCGGGGTGTTTGCCCGGCAGTCGAGGGTCGCGTCGGGGCGTTTGCCCGGCGACCCGGCCATCCGACAGGGCAATGATGGTGGCGCCTCTCGGGGCGTCGCCGGAGCTCAGGGCCACGCGGGTGACGGGACGGGGGTCCTTGGTCATGGAGGCAGTCACCCGCATTGCACGGCTCGTCGGCAGTCGCTCCCGTGGCACGGGGCGGCTGGTCCCCCTCCAGGGACAGGCCTGTGGAGGCCGAAAGGCTGGCCGCGGCGGTTGCTGGTGCGTACTCGAGAACCCGGCACCGCATATCGCGGCGGAGGAGTTGCCCCCGGGGGGTTTAGCGGGTTCGAGCCCCGCATAACCAGGTCTTCCCCCGAAGTCTGGTATGGGTCGGCCATTACCCCGGGTCAAAAAAAAAAAAAAAAAAAAAAAAAAAAAAAAAAAAAAAAAAAAAAAAAAAAAAAAAAAAAAAAAAAAAAAGGTTAGGTTAGGTTAGGTTAGGTTAGGTTAGGTTAGGTTAGGTTAGGTTAGGTTGGGGTACCAGTTCAGACAGCCTCCTCGTGGCGTACCCTGGGCAACCAACGTCGAACACTGGTTGTAAGCGAGTGCTTTTCTCCAAACCGGTTTTCGACGGTGGGCTAATGGTCTGAAGAAGGTGGGCGGTTGAGTCCCTTTTTTGATTCCCGCGTAGGCTTCAGTGCCTTAAAGTGGTTGGCGCCTTCATGGCGTTCGGTGGGCCGCTCCCAGATCCTCTGCTCGTCGGAGGTCTGTGGCTGTGGCGTTGTTGGGCCCAATTTATGGGCCAGCGGACTCTTTCGTAGTCGTTGGATGGCGGTCTTTTAGTCTGCGGACCGTTTTTACCACGGTCAATGTCAGGAGCATTCAATGCTCACGGAGCAGCTGCTCTGTTTGTGGAAAGGGCTCTTTTTAGGGCCAGTGGAGCTTATGCTCGTGGGTGGTTGGGTTTCAAGCCCAGCGTATAGGTCGTGGCGTCTTTCGCCTGTCCCTTCTGCGCGGCGGGGAGTCCTGTATGACAGGCCCTCGTCGGGCAACTTGCATCTTCTAGGTCAGTGTACGTGGTCAAGTCTCGCTGCTGAATAGGGGGTGTAGGGGCCTTGCCTTGACTGGCCGGGCCAAGTGGAGTAAACCACCATAAAAATCCGCAAGTCTCTGTTGTTGGTGACCGCGGCAACAGGGGGCCTTCGGGTGGTGGGCAGCGTATAGTCCACCAGCTAGCGCCAACCTCACCAGACTGCTCGACCTGGTGAGTGCAGTAGAGTTGCCCGGGTGCAGGGGGCACCGCCCGGGTGGACTATTTATTTCCCCCATACTCGTGGGACAAATATGGAAGTGTCAAATTCAAAAAACCCAAAAACCCTTAGTTTAAGATATGAGAGAAATAGTGGTAGTAGTAAGAGTTCGGTACGGAGTCAGTACCTCAAGGAGAGGGCAAGCACGTCAAAAGACGGTGGCAAAATAGAAGAGCAGGAGGTGGTCGTTCCCTCGGATGACGAAAACGAGCAAGAGAGGTTGTTGTCGGACTTTGGGTCCTGTGTGTCTTTAGATGATGCCGACTCAGTCAACGATGTCACGTCTCAAACCAAGGGACGGAAGAGAGGGCGCAAAAGGCTGACATCAAGGTCAGGATCCGACTCGGAAGGTGCGTCAAGTGCGGATAGCGCTGTTTCGGCGCCTAAGAAGGTGACGACCAACCGAGGACGAGGCCGCCCACCCACTACCGGCGAATATGTGGGTCTGGCAAAGGCAAAGAGGGATTACAATCGACAGCTCCAAGAGTCGATCAGACTAGAGGCCGAGAAAGATCTCGCTTTAGAAATAGCGCAGAAACGGAGTCTTCGGTCCAATCCATTCGCCCCGCTGCAGTGCGAGGAAGACATGGACTCCACAGAAGAAGAACCTCGAGCTACCCAAATGTTTAAGGGGGTAGAAGAGGAACTGGAGGCAATACTGAAGGTGTCCAAAACATCTAGCCATTTGAAGGGCACCCACCAGAAGATCCTCAAGGATTCGTCGGCGAGAATCAAGAATTTCACGCTTGGCATTCTTAAATGCTCCGTGTCGTCGGAAGTCGCCAAGCTTGAGAAGGAGAACG
The DNA here is from genome assembly GCA_910589355.1 of Parapoynx stratiotata. NCBI lineage: Eukaryota > Metazoa > Arthropoda > Insecta > Lepidoptera > Crambidae > Parapoynx > Parapoynx stratiotata. Next base: position 26,192 of record OU342468.1, on the reverse strand, counting down.
CTCAATTAAGGAGCGACAATGAGCGCCTTGAGCGTAACTTTGCGGACGTACGCAAGGAAATGGCTGATATGCGCCTTGAATTTCAGGCGCAACTCAAGGCTGCAGTAAGGGCTCAATCACCGCCCAAGGACGGGAGTGCACTGCCGACTGCCGGCTCATCCAGCGCGGCGCCTGTCACTAGGGAAGAGATGGACGGGTTGTTCCGGCAATATATGGCGGCAGCCCGGAACATGGTTAACGCCCAAATCGAGGGCGCGCTTCTTCCGGCACAAAAGGTTCGGCCGCCTCTGGCCGCCGACAAAAAGAAGAACACGTCACAAGCCCCTAAGGCCAGTGACGCACCAATAGAGAGGATGATTGTAGATAGGCCGGTATCCACAACTGTTTCGAAAGGTAAAAAAGGGAAGAAAGTGGCTCCTGCCCCCCTTCTGGCGAAAAAAGTGGTAGCGCGACCAGCCCAGCTTGCGTCCCGTCAGCCCGAGGCGTCCACGTCTGCCGAGGGAGAATGGGAGTCGGCAGAGAGTCGCAAAAAGAAAAATAAGAAGAAAAAGAAGGAGGCAGAGATGAATCCTCAACGCCAAGCATCGCAGACTAAACCCCAACCGGCGGCAAGAAAACCTAAGGTGACACGTAGGAGAAGGCTTCGCCCTCCCCGCACTCAGGCGGTGGTTCTGTCCCTCCCGCCTGAGGCCGAAAACAGAAGAAAAACCTTCGCAGAGGTCATTGCGAGAGCCCAAAGTTCTGTCGAGCTGGCAGACATCGGAATAGAAGGTGGTGTTCGCTTCAAAACAACAGCGACCGGGGATAGGCTAATGGAGCTCCCAAAAAGTCTCTCTAAAGAGAAGGCCGATCTTTTGGCGGAAAGATTAAGGTGCGTCATGCCAGAGGGGGGTAAAGTGGTTAGGCCGGTCAAATGTGCCGAACTTCGACTGACATATCTCGACGACTCAATACAGACGGAGCACATAGTCAGGGTCGTTGTCGAGAAGGGTGAGTGTTCTCCTGAGCACGTAAAGGTGGGAGATATCAAAGATGGACCAGGCGGCATGGGAATGGCATGGGTGCAATGTCCCGTGGATGCAGCCAAGAAATTGACAGATGGTCGCCGACTTCTCATCGGTTGGAGTTCGGCTCAAGTTAGACTCTTGGATCGTCGCCCATATAGGTGTTACAGGTGTTTCGAACAGGGTCATTCTAAGGTAAACTGCATGGCCCCAGTCGATCGCAGTGGCAACTGCTACCGCTGCGGTAAAGCAGGCCATAAGTCGGCTACATGCACAGAGGCGCCGCACTGTGTTTTGTGTGCTGAGGGAGGGAAATCAGCTGGGCATATTATGGGTGGCAAGAAGTGCTCTCCGCCCAAGCCCAAGAAGAGTAGCGTGGCCCGAGGGACCCAATCTGCGTCAGTGTCGGTGCGTAGCACGCAACAAGAGGCTATGTTAACTGATTCCAATGGATAGTCAGTTACTACAAATTAATTTAAACCACTCTGCTGCAGCGCAGAGTTTGCTGCTCCAGCATATGGCAGAGTGGGCAATTGAGGTGGCAGTCGCGGCCGAGCCATACACGGTTCCTTCGCGATCAAATTGGGTTGCGGACTTGGATGGCTCGGTTGCAGTAATCGGTTCGTCTTGTTCGTCAGCGTCACCCCTGTCTGTTATTCACAGGGGCAAAGGCTATGTGGTTGTCAAGTGGCGAGATTTCTGCATTATTGGGGTTTACTTCTCCCCCAATAGGCCTCTTGCAGAATTTGAAACTTTTATAGGGGAATTGGGATCTGCTGTACATCTTGCGGCCCAAAGAAACATCGTTGTTCTCGGGGATTTCAACGCAAAGTCTACGTCTTGGGGCTCCCCGAGAACAGATCCAAGAGGGGAGGTGGTTGAGGATTGGGCAATTATGACTGGGCTTGTTCTCCTTAACACTGGTTCTACGTTTACTTGTGTGCGACAGCAGGGTGGGTCCATAGTGGACTTGTCTTTCGCTTCCCCTGCTGTCGCAGATAGGATTCGGGATTGGAGGGTTTTGTCAGAAGAGGAGACTCTCTCAGATCATTCCTATATTAGGTTTAGTGTGTCCCTTCATAACTCCATTGAAAGGAGTAACAGGAGCGATAGTTTCTTCCCGCGCTGGTCCATCACGCGTCTTGATAAGGACAGTGCTATTGAGGCGGCAAAAATTAACGCCTGGGTGACAGACTCTGCCCCAGATTCCGGAGTTGATGCGACAGCGGATAGATTCCGTGATGCGCTTACCGCTGTATGTGACTCGGCTATGCCTCGTGCTAAAAGGCCACCACCGGACAAAGCCGTATATTGGTGGTCGCAAGAACTTGTGTCCCTTCGCGAAGGTTGCAAACGGGCCAAAAAGTCAATTTCGCGCTATCGCCGACGAAGAGTCCGAGATCCGGATACTGAAATCAGATTGATAGAGTCGTACAAGGTTGCCAAAAAATCTTTTCGGGTGGCAATCATGCAGGCCAAACAGCTCGCCTGGGATGAGCTCCTCGAGAGTCTAAATAGGGATCCGTGGGGGCGCCCATACCGTATGGTTCGTAATCGTCTGCGAAACAAGGGCCCCCCTGTTACTGAAACTCTTGAGCCCCAGCTTTTAGAAGCCACGGTGGCGGCTCTGTTTCCTGAGCAGCCGGAATTCAATCCACCTCGGATGCCCCCGAGGAGAGAGACAAATTACGAGGAGGCCTCTCCAATATCTGATGGGGAGTTTGACAAAGCGCTGGAGAGACTTCGGGGAAAGAAAACTGCCCCTGGCCCTGACGGCGTCCATGCATGTGTATTGGCCTTGACCATCAAAGAAATGGAGATCACTTTTCGGTCGTTGCTGAATAAGTGTCTTACGCTCGGGCAATTTCCGAAGATTTGGAAAAGAGGGCGGTTAGTGCTGTTGAGAAAAGACGGTCGTCCAGTTGATTCTCCGTCGGCGTACAGGCCCATTGTACTGTTGGATGAGGCCGGGAAAGTTTTCGAGAAGATCCTGGCCTCCCGTATAACAGACCATCTTTCCGCAACGGGTCCAGATTTGGCCGCAAATCAATACGGCTTTAGGGAGGGGAGATCCACAATTGATGCGATTCTCAAGGTTAAGACCCTATCTAGTGAGGTAACATCAAGAGGAGGCGTGCTCATGGCGGTGTCTTTAGACATCGCCAATGCATTTAACACGCTCCCATTTAGTACTATCTTGGAGGCGCTCCAATACTATGGGGTGCCCCAGTACATTTGGCAAGTTATTGCTGACTATCTGCGGGAGCGTGTTATCTTATATGAAGACCATACGGGTAGAGTGCGTCAACGCATTATGAGTCGGGGCGTTCCTCAAGGGTCAGTTCTCGGGCCCCTATTATGGAATATAGGATTTGACTGGATGCTCCGAGGAGCTCTTATCCGCGGGCTGCACCTCGTGTGCTACGCAGACGATACTCTGGTGCTGGCTCGCGGAGATACATACAGAGAGGCAGCTTTATTGGCGACGGCAGGAACTGCTCAAGTGGCAGCCAGAATTGGCCGTTTGGGACTTCGCGTTGCACTCGAAAAGACGGAGGCGATTTGTTTTTATGGGCCACGTGCAAGGCCGCCTCCAGGTGCAAGCATTATTGTTGGTGGCGTGACAATTGAAGTAAGGGCCCATATGAAGTACTTGGGTCTCACGTTGGACAGTAAGTGGGCTTTTCAGGAACACTTCAAGCGGTTAGCTCCAAAGCTTGTAAACACTGCTTTGGCACTCGGGCGCTTGCTTCCGAATGTTGGTGGTCCAAGTAGTTCCTGTAGGAGGCTGTTTGTAGGAGTTGTGGCGTCAATGGCCCTTTATGGGGCGCCGGTGTGGTTGGACGCCCTAAACACTCGGAATAAGGCAGTGCTGCGTAGAACACAGCGCATCTTGGCAATCAGAGCCATAAGAGGGTACCGAACTATATCGTTTGAGGCCGCCTGTACCCTTTCTGGGATCCCACCTTGGGAATTGCAGGCGCAGGTGCTGACCTCAGTATATCGGAAACGCTGTGAGGCGATAGAGAGAGGAGAGAGGCCATGCCCCGAGGAGATAGAGCGCTGGCGGGGCACTGCCCAGAAATCTATCTTGCGGAAATGGAAGAGGAGTCTCCGAGAGCCTCGTGCTGGCTCATGGACAATTTCGGCCATCGCTCCAGTCCTACGAAAATGGGTGGAAAGGAGGTCGGGCTCGCTTTCCTATCGGCTTGTGCAGGTTTTGTCGGGGCATGGTTGCTTCGGCAAATACCTGCATAAAATAGCCGGTAGGGAGGAGACCCCGGCTTGCCATGATTGCGGGGCAATAGAGGATTCAGCCCTCCATACGCTAACACTATGTCCAGCGTGGGAGGAAGATAGGCAGGATCTTATTTCTGTCGTTGGGAGTGACTTATCGTTACCTGCTGTTGTGCGGGCTATGTTAGGGTCGAAGAGGGCATGGCAGGCGATGGCCACCTTTTGCGAGCGGACTATGGCCGCAAAGGAAGATGCCGAGCGCCGCCGTGAGGAGGATCCCCTCGCCGATGCGAGGAGGCGCCGGAGGACAGGACGACGGAGGAGGTGGTGGCACCAAACTCTGCCGTCCTAGTGGGGACCAGCGGGTGGTTGTCTGCGGGGCGACGACTGCTCGCATTGCACTGGTCCCTGCGACGGTGAGGAGTCCTTGAGTTCGGGACTCCTCATGCCTCTGGCAGTGGTGGGCTCGCGCTGTATTCCATCTCCAGCAGCGCGGGCGAGCGTCTGAGCGGGTCTGACGGGGCCAAACGCGCTATGCGCGATACCCCCTTTCCCGCTTTCTGGACGAGACGCGGAACTCCGGGGTTAGGTTTAGTGGGTAGGCTGGCGGCTATCGCTAGAGTCCCACATAACCCTGCTGCCCCCCAGCGGCAGGGTATGCATGAGCATTCCCCCTCGAGAAAAAAAAAAAAAAAAAAAAAAAAAAAGGTTAGGTTAGGTTAGGTTAGGTTAGGTTAGGTTGGGGTGGGGTGCGAGCTGGCAGACCTCCTCGTGGTGCACCCTGGGAGGGGGGCGGGAGTAGCAACAGTTGCGGTTGCTCCCGCACCTCTGCGAACTGTCAGCGGAGGAGGGCGGAGCGCCATCAGGCGCATGAAGCCCGGCCGGCGCGCTCTTAGCGCCGGTTGTCGAAACGGCCCTTTTCAGGGCTAGGTGCCATTCATGGCGGTGGATGGCTGGTCGTCACGACCAGCGACCCGTAGTGACACGGGTGTGGGTGTTTTCGGGTCTTTGCCCTCTTGGGCGTTGGCTTGTTGCGGCCCGTTTCGGGCGGAGGTACGCGCGGGTTCATCCGTGGTTGTGTGTCAGGTATGTTGTCGCCTGGCGCACGCACGGGGGAACCGGCGCTATTTGGAGGTCGTTGCCCTCTTGGGCGGTGGTTTGCGGGGGTTCGCCTGCGGTTGTATGGTAGGTATGTTGTCGCCTGCCATACGCGCAGGAGAACTCGCGCTGTCGTGAGGTATTTGTGGTCGAGAGTTGTGAATTCCTGTCTCGTCGTGGTGGGAGTCGCTGAATAGGGGCTTCGTCACCCCCGAAAGGCTCTAGCTCGAGACAGAGTACGGGCTTTGCCACCCCGGAAAATCTCGTCTGGCCCATCCTATCTTGCTAGGTCTCACTTCTTCTCCTCACTGATTCTCACGTGAGGATATGCCACGTCGGGGTATTTGCTCGGTGGCAGCCAGTGCAAGGCGGGGTATTTGCTCGTTGCCTGGTGGTTGTAGAGTCGCGTCGGGGTGTTTGCCCGGTGACTGGCCGCGTCGGGGTGTTTGTCCGGCGGCGGACGGCTGCGACGGGGTGTTTGCCCGGCAGTCGCGAGGTGCGAGGGGGAGAACCCGGTCCCTAAGGCCGCTAAGTCCCGTAGGGTAGTTGTACGGCGATCGGTGGAGGTGGAGGGCAGGCCGGTAGCGGATTCGGCACCCGCGGTGTTGTCAGTGTTCCCTGCCACTGACCTAGCTCCTGCCCACGACCGCCACGCCAACAGTCCCGAAGCACTACGGGCACCGTCTGGGGCACTGGGCATGCTCGGATTGGAGGCCCCTAAGTCCTGCAGTTGCGTAGTACGGCATGTTCCCGAAACCGTGCAGGCAGCGTCGAAGATTCGAGCCCTTCCCTGAGCACCAGGAAGCCACGGCGGGGCGTTTGCCCGGTGGCAGCCAGCGCGCGGCGGGGTATCTGCCCGGCGCCTGGCGGACGAGGAGTCACGTCGGGGCATCTGCCCGGTGACTGGCCGTGTCGGGGCTTTTGTCCGGCGGCGGGCTGCGTCGGGGTGTTTGCCCGGCAGTCGAGGGTCGCGTCGGGGCGTTTGCCCGGCGACCCGGCCATCCGACAGGGCAATGATGGTGGCGCCTCTCGGGGCGTCGCCGGAGCTCAGGGCCACGCGGGTGACGGGACGGGGGTCCTTGGTCATGGAGGCAGTCACCCGCATTGCACGGCTCGTCGGCAGTCGCCCCCGTGGCACGGGGCGGCTGGTCCCCCTCCAGGGACAGGTCTGTGGAGGCCGAAAGGATGGCCGCGGCGGTTGCTGGTGCGTACTCGAGAACCCGGCACCGCATATCGCGGCGGAGGAGTTGCCCCCGGGGGGTTTAGCGGGTTCGAGCCCCGCATAACCAGGTCTTCCCCCGAAGCCTGGTATGGGTCGGCCATTACCCCGGGTCAAAAAAAAAAAAAAAAAAAAAAAAAAAAAAAAAAGGTTAGGTTGGGGTGCATGCTGGCAGACCTCCTCGTGGTGCACCCTGGGAGGGGGGCGGGAGTAGCAACAGTTGCGGTTGCTCCCGCACCTCTGCGAACTGTCAGCGGAGGAGGGCGGAGCGTCTTCAAGGCGCACGGAGCCCACCCGGTGCGCTCTTCGCGCCGGGGGTGGAAAAGGCCCTTTTTAGGGCTAGGTGCCATCTTTGGCGGTGGATGGCCGTTCGTTTCGATCGGCGACCCGTAGTGACACGGGTGTGGGTGTATTTGGGTCTTTGCCCTCTTGGGCGTTGGCTCGTTGCGGCCCGTTTCGGGCGGAGGTTCGCGCGGGTTCGTCCGTGGTTGTGCGTCAGGTATGTTGTCGCCTGGCGCACGCACGGTGGAACCGGCGATATTTGGAGGTTGTTGCCCTCTTGGGCGGTGGTTTGCGGGGGTTCGCCTGCGGGTGTATGGTAGGTATGTTGTCGCCTGCCATACGCGCAGGAGAACTCGCGCTGTCGTGAGGTATTTGTCGTCGAGAGTTGTGAATTCCTGTCTCGTCGTGGTGGGAGTCGCTGAATAGGGGCTTCGTCACCCCCGAAAGGCTCCAGCTCGAGACAGAGTACGGGCTTTGCCACCCCGGAAAATCTCGTCTGGCCCATCCTATCTTGCTAGGTCTCGCTTCTTCTCCTCACTGATTCTCACGTGAGGATATGCCACGTCGGGGTATTTGCTCGGTGGCAGCCAGTGCAAGGCGGGGTATTTGCTCGTTGCCTGGTGGTTGTAGAGTCGCGTCGGGGTGTTTGCCCGGTGACTGGCCGCGTCGGGGTGTTTGTCCGGCGGCGGACGGCTGTGACGGGGTGTTTGCTCGGCAGTCGCGAGGTGCGAGGGGGAGAACCCGGTCCCTAAGGCCGCTAAGTCCCGTAGGGTAGTTGTACGGCGATCGGTGGAGGTGGAGGGCAGGCCGGTAGCGGATTCGGCACCCGCGGTGTTGTCAGTGTTCCCTGCCACTGACCTAGCTCCTGCCCACGACCGCCACGCCAACAGTCCCGAAGCACTACGGGCACCGTCTGGGGCACTGGGCATGCTCGGATTGGAGGCCCCTAAGTCCTGCAGTTGCGTAGTACGGCATGTTCCCGAAACCGTGCAGGCAGCGTCGAAGATTCGAGCCCTTCCCTGAGCACCAGGAAGCCACGGCGGGGCGTTTGCCCGGTGGCAGCCAGCGCGCGGCGGGGTATCTGCCCGGCGCCAGGCGGACGAGGAGTCACGTCGGGGCATCTGCCCGGTGACTGGCCGTGTCGGGGCTTTTGTCCGGCGGCGGGCTGCGTCGGGGTGTTTGCCCGGCAGTCGAAGGTCGCGTCGGGGCGTTTGCCCGGCGACCCGGCCATTCGACAGGGCAATGATGGTGGCGCCTCTCGGGGCGTCGCCGGAGCTCAGGGCCACGCGGGTGACGGGACGGGGGTCCTTGGTTATGGAGGCAGTCACCCGCATTGCACGGCTCGTCGGCAGTCGCTCCCGTGGCACGGGGCGGCTGGTCCCCCTCCAGGGACAGGCCTGTGGAGGCCGAAAGGCTGGCCGCGGCGGTTGCTGGTGCGTACTCGAGAACCCGGCACCGCATATCGCGGCGGAGGAGTTGCCCCCGGGGGGTTTAGCGGGTTCGAGCCCCGCATAACCAGGCCTTCCCCCGAAGCATGGTATGGGTCGGCCATTACCCCGGGTCAAAAAAAAAAAAAAAAAAAAAAAAAAAAAAAAAAAAAAAAAAAAAAAAAAAAAAAAGGTTAGGTTAGGTTAGGTTAGGTTGGGGTGCATGCTGGCAGACCTCCTCGTGGTGCACCCTGGGAGGGGGGCGGGAGTAGCAACAGTTGCGGTTGCTCCCGCACCTCTGCGAACTGTCAGCGGAGGAGGGCGGAGCGTCTTCAAGGCGCACGGAGCCCACCCGGTGCGCTCTTCGCGCCGGGGGTGGAAAAGGCCCTTTTTAGGGCTAGGTGCCATCTTTGGCGGTGGATGGCCGTTCGTTTCGATCGGCGACCCGTAGTGACACGGGTGTGGGTGTATTTGGGTCTTTGCCCTCTTGGGCGTTGACTTGTTGCGGCCCGTTTCGGGCGGAGGTTCGCGCGGGTTCGTCCGTGGTTGTGTGTCAGGTATGTTGTCGCCTGGCGCACGCACGGTGGAACCGGCGATATTTGGAGGTTGTTGCCCTCTTGGGCGGTGGTTTGCGGGGGTTCGCCTGCGGGTGTATGGTAGGTATGTTGTCGCCTGCCATACGCGCAGGAGAACTCGCGCTGTCGTGAGGTATTTGTGGTCGAGAGTTGTGAATTCCTGTCTCGTCGTGGTGGGAGTCGCTGAATAGGGGCTTCGTCACCCCCGAAAGGCTCTAGCTCGAGACAGAGTACGGGCTTTGCCAACCCGGAAAATCTCGTCTGGCCCATCCTATCTTGCTAGGTCTCACTTCTTCTCCTCACTGATTCTCACGTGAGGATATGCCACGTCGGGGTATTTGCTCGGTGGCAGCCAGTGCAAGGCGGGGTATTTGCTCGTTGCCTGGTGGTTGTAGAGTCGCGTCGGGGTGTTTGCCCGGTGACTGGCCGCGTCGGGATGTTTGTCCGGCGGCGGACGGCTGCGACGGGGTGTTTGCCCGGCAGTCGCGAGGTGCGAGGGGGAGAACCCGGTCCCTAAGGCCGCTAAGTCCCGTAGGGTAGTTGTACGGCGATCGGTGGAGGTGGAGGGCAGGCCGGTAGCGGATTCGGCACCCGCGGTGTTGTCAGTGTTCCCTGCCACTGACCTAGCTCCTGCCCACGACCGCCACGCCAACAGTCCCGAAGCACTACGGGCACCGTCTGGGGCACTGGGCATGCTCGGATTGGAGGCCCCTAAGTCCTGCAGTTGCGTAGTACGGCATGTGCCCGAAACCGTGCAGGCAGCGTCGAAGATTCGAGCCCTTCCCTGAGCACCAGGATGCCACGGCGGGGCGTTTGCCCGGTGGCAGCCAGAGCGCGGCGGGGTATCTGCCCGGCGCCTGGCGGACGAGGAGTCACGTCGGGGCATCTGCCCGGTGACTGGCCGTGTCGGGGCTTTTGTCCGGCGGCGGGCTGCGTCGGGGTGTTTGCCCGGCAGTCGAGGGTCGCGTCGGGGCGTTTGCCCGGCGACCCGGCCATCCGACAGGGCAATGATGGTGGCGCCTCTCGGGGCGTCGCCGGAGCTCAGGGCCACGCGGGTGACGGGACGGGGGTCCTTGGTCATGGAGGCAGTCACCCGCATTGCACGGCTCGTTGGCAGTCGCTCCCGTGGCACGGGGCGGCTGGTCCCCCTCCAGGGACAGGCCTGTGGAGGCCGAAAGGCTGGCCGCGGCGGTTGCTGGTGCGTACTCGAGAACCCGGCACTGCATATCGCGGCGGAGGAGTTGCCCCCGGGGGGTTTAGCGGGTTCGAGCCCCGCATAACCAGGTCTTCCCCCGAAGCCTGGTATGGGTCGGCCATTACCCCGGGTCAAAAAAAAAAAAAAAAAAAAAAAAAAAAAAAAAAAAAAAAAAAAAAAAAAAAAAAAAAAAAAAAAAAAAAAAAAAAAAAAAAAGGTTAGGTTAGGTTAGGTTAGGTTAGGTTAGGTTAGGTTAGGTTAGGTTAGGTTAGGTTAGGTTAGGTTAGGTTGGGGTGCGGGCTACCATCACTTTCTTTGAAGAGATCGTACGCAGGAGCTGTGATTTTAGAGCTCCCGAAGGAGGTAGGGATTGAGGGGGCGCAACGGCTCGAGCAGAGTCTCAAAGAAAATCTGCCTATAGTCGCACGCGTTACTCGCCCCATTAAAAAGGCGGAAATAAGGGTCACGGGCCTGGACTTTGCCGTGACGCATGAAGAGCTCGCGAAGGCGGCCGCCGAGGCTACGGGTGCAACGGCGGATGACTTCCTAATTGGCGACCTTCGGCCAGGGAGGGACGGGATGTTGGCGGCGCTCGTTCGATGTCCGGTGGCTAATGCCAAGAAGTTGGCACAACAGAAACGGCTGGTGGTTGGGTGGAGCTCAGCGAAGGTCGTCGCTCTGGTGCCACGACCGCTTCGTTGTTTTGGATGTCAAGAACTCGGGCACACTCGGGAGACTTGCAAAAGCACGGTGGATCGAAGTTCTCTGTGCTTTAGATGTGGCGAGGAGAATCATCTTGCAGCTGATTGCAGCGCAAAACCTAAGTGCGCAGTCTGTTTGTCCTTGAATCTGCCCTCAGGGCATGTGATGGGGGGGAAACTTTGCCGCCCTCAGCAGGCAAAAGGAGGCAAACGTGGGCCAAAATCTGGCGTCGCTGCGAGATAGGCATCACACAAGGTCGTTATAGCAGCCACGTCGGGGTATTTGCCCGGTGGCGGGCCACGTCGGGGCTTTTGTCCGGTGGCGGGCTGCGTCGGGGTATCTGCCCGGCAGTCGAGGGTCGCGTCGGGGTATTTGCCCGGCGACCCGGCTTTTCCGACAGGGCAATGATGGCAATGCCTTCCGGGGTGTTGCCTGAGCCCAGGGCCACGCGGGTGACGGGACGGGGGTCCTTGGTTTGGAGGCAGTCACCCGCCTTGCACGGCTCGTCGGCAGTCGCTCCCGTGGCACGGAGCGGCTGGTCCCCCTCCAGGGACAGGCCAGTTGAGGCCGAAAGGCCACGCCGCGGCGGTCGTCGGTTGCATACTCGAGAGCCCGACACCGCACCAACGCGGCGGAGGATAAGCCCCCCGGGGGGTTTAGCGGGTTCGAGCCCCGCATAACCAGGTCTTCCCCCGAAGCCTGGTATGGGTCGGCCATTACCCCGGGTCAAAAAAAAAAAAAAAAAAAAAAAGGTTGGGGTGCGGGCTGGCAGACCTCCTCGTGGTGCACCCTGGGAGGGGAGCGGGAGTAGCCTCAGTTGCGGCTGCTCTCGCTCCTCTGCGAACTGTCAGCGGAGTTACGGTTGAGTCCTGGTTTACTGATTCCCGTGGAGACTTCTGAGTCTTAAGTGTTCGGTCGAGTCCAGAGTTGTTCGATTCCCGTTGTGACTTGGATGTCTTGAGGTGTCGTGCGCCTTTTTGGCGCTGGATTGCTTACCGCTTTTGGTCCTTTTGTTTGGGCTATGGATGCGGGTTTTTGCTGGAAAGGCCCTTATCGGGGCCAGCGGAGTTTCGACTCGTGGTTTGCTGGGCTTCAAGCCTGGTGGTCACCTTCTGTTCCGTTTCGGAATTGCGCGGCGGGGAGTCCTGTGTAGCAGGCCCTCGTCGGGCAGCTTGTTTCCCTCACTGAGAGGACCAAGGGGGCCGGCCACTGAGGTCGGCACCAAGAGGAGCACACCTCAATAAAAAGCCCCAAACCCAAGCTTCTAAGGCGTGGCGACGGGTTGGATGGCCGATGGGAGTTCGGTCCCAAGCGCTCGCGAGAGCCAACTCGGCAAAAAATAGGAGTTTAACATGTCTGCGTCTCTAAAAATAAAACTACCCCAGGCCGGTACCAGCAAGGCTGGAGAATCCGGCCCGGCAGCTTCGGCTGTCGGCAGGCCCCTTGTATCTGGGGGGGGCCAGAACCGCAGCGTGTCGGATTCCGACACTCGGTCATATGACCCCGTTGACCACGGGCGCTCGCCGCTATCTCGGGCGGCCAGTGTGAAATTAGTTACGAGTGAGGAGGAGAAGAGAGAAAGAGGTAGGCTCTGGAGTAAGTCAGAGTCAGAATCGGACGATTCCGGATCAGGATACGGAACTCCGAATGCGGAACACCGGTCAGGCGGTGAATATAAAAAGACACCAGATACGGTGAAAAGCAGTGCGCCAGCTAGAATTACGCGTAGCAGAGCGCGAAAAGTAGCAATGACGGTCAGGGAGGACAGCGCAAATCGCAGCCCCTCGCCGTCAGAGTATTCGGATGAGTCAGAGGTCTCAGAAGCCGTTACGGCCACACCTGGACCTGGTACCAAGAGAGGACGGGGAAGGCCCCCAACAACTGGGGCCTACGTCGGTTACGGTAGGGCCTTGAAGGAGAAGGAGAGGCGCGAACTAGACATTGCGGAGGACATTACGGCCCAAGAAATAGTAGACTTGGCCCGCAGCTTTACTGGAGGCGAGAAAGGGCGAAAACTCCCGGACAAGCTAGAGTCAGATATTGACGACCCCACACACCCGGGACTTATAGAGATGGGAAAACAAGGGGTAAAGATGTTTGAGACAATGCTCTGCAAATCGTCGAGAATTAAAGGAGATGTGAAAAGTGAGATGAAGAAGGCTTGTCATCTATTGGGCAATGTCCTGTGCAAAATCGGAACTGTCACAATCTCTGAAGAAACGAGGATGCTACACAGGGAAAGAGATGACCTGAAGAGCGTGGTACAAAGGCAGGATGAGAGAATAGAAAGAATGGAAAAGGATCTCGAAAACTGCAAATACCAGCTGATGAAGAGTAACCTCGCCTTGGATACGGCTAATGCAGCTTTGGTAGCTGCCAAAAAGACGGGTCCCCCAGAGGCACCCCAGAGCGACCCACGTATAAGGGAAAGAAAGCGGGAGGAGCGGGAACAGGAAAAGCGAGAACTCCTGGCGGCTATGGAGGTCATGATGGACGCGAAAATTAGCAAGCTTTTGCCAGCGCCTGGTCCTATACCTTCTCCAGCAGCGGAAAGTGCGATTAGTGTCGGGGGAACATCTGCTCCTGCAGCGACTAGTTCTTTCACAGAACCGAGGCAGCCTGCAAAGGCTCAAAAGCGGGCGACATCCCGTTCCAGAGAAAGGAAGGAGACGGCCAGGAACAAGGATCTCGAGAGCCGTAAAGAGATAAAGAAACCTGCCAAACAGACGCAGGTTTGGAAAAGAAGCGTCCCACAGCCAGAACCTTCCACCTCGATTAGAAACGAAAAAGAAAAAGAAGAGGGTTGGGAAGTAGCCAAGAGTCGAAAGACAAAAAACAAAGAAAAGAAAAGACAGGCTGCGCAAGCAAAGCCTGCTAACAAGGGAGAAAATGCAAGGGCAACAAAGAAGCCGCGTAAATTTAGGCTGCGTGAGCGGAGAACCACAGCGGTGGTCATCGATATTATGCAGGAGGAAAAGGAGAAGGAGGGTGGCCTCACCTTCGCTGAGGTTCTCAAGCAGGCTAAAGAAAAAATAAACCTGAAGGAGCTTGGAATCCCCCTTGTCCATTTTAAACGGTCGCAAGCGGGGGCTGTTATTCTCCAGTTGCCAAAGGAGGTGGGCGCCGCGGAGGCACAAAAGCTGCAAGAAAGCCTTGACACCGCACTCCCATTAGGTGTACGCATTACCCGCCCCGTCAAAAAGGCGGAAGTGAGAGTCTTTGGTCTTGACTTCTCGGTCACATGTGAAGACCTTGCGGCAGCGGCTGCGGAAGCCACGGGTGCATCTGTAGACGATTTCTTGGTCGGGGAACTGAAGCCAAATAGATATGGCATGCTTTCGGCGTTAATTAGATGCCCAGTGGCGTCTGCCAAAAAGTTGGTGGGGCTAAAACGCCTATTGGTAGGGTGGAGTGCGGCCACAGTCGTTGCTCTTGAACCTCGGCCCTTGCGTTGCTTCAACTGTATGCAGTTGGGACATGTCAGGCAGGTGTGCCCAAACAAAGTGGACCGAAGTAAACTGTGTTTCAGGTGTGGTCAGGAAGGCCACATTTCCTCAGAATGCAGCGCCAAACCTAGTTGTGCTGTCTGCGCGGCCATCGGCATCCCGGCGAACCATGCTATGGGAAGCAGAACTTGTCGTCCTCAGCCAAACAAAAGGAAAGGAGATATAAGTAAAGCCCCCGGTTCTGTCCCGGAGGCTATCATAGTTGTAGAAAAACCCTCCAATGAGGAGGCGTCAGTAGCAAAACCTGTGCAATCTTAATCATGCGCATCATACAGGGCAACTTGAATCATGCCAGACACGCCCAGGATGTACTTGTGCAGGTTATGGCTGAGGAGAACATCGACCTTGCAGTCGTGGCTGAGCCATACTCGGTCCCGAATCAGCCTCGTTGGGTTGGCGACCGGGATGGCCTAGTCACGATAGTAGGAGGGCAGGATTCCCCAACTCCGTCGATAAGAGTTAGCGGTCAAGGCTTCGTCGCTGTTGACTGGCAGGGACTGGTTGTGATAGGTGCGTACATCTCGCCGAACAAATCCTTCGCTGAATTTGAGGCCTTCTTAATCCAACTGGGTTACTGTGTCAGCGCCGCCTTCCCCCACGAAGTTCTGCTAATGGGGGATTTTAATGCCAAGGCGTCTGCATGGGGTTCCACCGTAACGGACCAACGTGGAGAGCTGCTCGAGGGTTGGCTGGTCTTAATGGGTCTGGTTGTCGCAAACATTGGTGACGAATGGACTTGTGTGCGGCAGCGGGGAGGCTCCATCGTCGACATTACCCTAGCGACCCCTACGGCCGCTGAGAGGATACAAGGTTGGCGTGTACTGAGTGGAGCCGAAACTCTTTCGGACCATGCTTATATCCGGTTCGACATCTCGGCTTCGCATAATGGTACTGGAAGAAGCATCACAACCACGACTGAACACTTTCCACGATGGTCGCTAACAAAACTGAACCGGGAAAATGCTGAATTGGCGGCAATCGTTGCATCCTGGGTGTACGATCCATCGGAACCCATAGGGATAGATGAGAATGCAAAGAGACTTCGTGACGCGCTTACTTCAATCTCAGACGCGTCGATGCCACGCTCGCGACGGCTCCCACCCAAAAAGGAAGTCTATTGGTGGTCTCGAGAGCTCGCGGCGCTCAGAGCAGCATGCAATAGGGCCCGAAGAGCCCATACAAAGAGTAGAAGGCGGAACCAGGATCCCGATGTGCAAGAACATCTATGGTCAACCTATCGCGATGCCAAGGAGTCTCTCAAAATAGCCATCTCACAGGCGAAAGACGCAGCCTGGCAGGAACTGCTAGATGGTATAGACGCGGATCCTTGGGGGCGCCCATACCAAAGGGCTTGCAACAAACTTCGCTCCCGAGGCCCACCGGTTGTAGAAACTATGGAGCCTGAGTTACTGGCTGAGGTTGTTAGAGCCCTGTTCCCACCTAGTGCAGAATGCGTTCCTCCATCAATGGGGCGCCAGCAAACTGAACAGCGCGAAGAGGGGCCACCTCCACCAGTAACTGAGGCTGAGATTTGTTCTGCTACAGACAAGATGGTTGTGCGTAAAACGGCGCCGGGACCCGACGGCATTCACGGAAGAGTCCTGGGGCCGGCGCTGAAATATCTCGGATGTGACATTCGTTCTCTTTTTGATCAGGCGATGCGGGAAGGCAAATTCCCTGCTCTCTGGAAACAGGGAAGGTTGGTTCTGTTACACAAACCAGGCAGGCCAACTAACTCTCCTAGCGGTTACAGACCGATCGTCCTATTAGACGAGACGGCGAAAATGTTGGAGCGAGTACTCGCAGGGCGCCTCAACAAACATCTGGCGACCCTGGCGTCCGGACTCTCCGACTCGCAGTACGGGTTTCGAGAGCACCGATCTACTGTTGACGCAATATTAGTACTGAAGAGCTCTGTAATGGAGGCAAGACAAAGGGGAGAGTCACTCATTGCAGTTTCACTGGACATTGCTAATGCATTTAACACCATCCCCTTTGCCACTATTCTGGAAGCACTCCACTCTTTTGGCACTCCACTCTATCTTAGAAGGTTAATTGAGGACTATCTCAGGGCGCGAAAAATTCTGTTTGTGGACAGCAGCGGAACGCTGCAAAGTCGGAATATGTCGTGCGGTGTTCCACAAGGGTCGGTACTTGGCCCACTCTTGTGGAACATCGGATATGATTGGGCGCTCAGAGGCTCGTGTCTACCCGGAACTGATGTTATCTGCTACGCCGACGACACTTTGATCACGGCTAAGCATAAGGATCCACACCGAGCGGCGGCGCTAGCCACAGCTGCTACCAGTCTAGCTGTAGGCCGAATTAAGCGCCTGGGCCTTAAAGTGGCTGCCCAAAAGACGGAAGCTATTCTTTTTCGACTTCCTGGAAAGAAGCGAACCACCGGATTGTGCATTGATGTGGAGGGAATGAAAATTACGTTAAGTCCTACTCTCAAATACTTGGGTCTCGTACTCGATGATACACTGAATTTTAGAGAGCATTTTCGTCTACTTCGCAAAAAACTTGTTGGTACGGCGGGATCACTAGCAAGACTCCTGCCCAACTTAGGGGGCCCCAGCAGTACCTGTCGCAATTTGTACGCTGGGGTGCTACGCTCCATGGCGCTTTACGGTAGCCCCGTATGGTCTGACACACTATTCGGTCCAAATTGTGCCCAGCTCAGACAAGCACAAAGAATAGCGGCCACCAGAATAATACGCGGCTATTGTACCATCGGATTCGATGCGGCCTGCGCCCTCGCGGCCACTCCACCGTGGGAGATGGAGGCTGAGGTTCTCTCGCAAATCTATTTTAAGAAAGTGGAGGCAATACGGACTCAAGTGCCCGTAGATTTGGAACGGCTGAGACGCCAGTACAAGAAACAGCTCGTGGTTGATTGGGCAGAAAACCTCGCGTCTGCGTCCTATGGCACGAGAATTATTAACGTCCTTCGCCCACTCCTATACAAGTGGGTGAATAGAAAACATGGCTCTCTCGCCTTTCACACGGTGCAGCTCCTTACAAACCATGGGTGTTTTGGAAGTTATCTGCACCGAATTGGAAGGGAAGTTTCCCAAGATTGTGCCCAGTGTGGGCAGGTTGATGATAACGCTCAACACACTTTGGAGCAATGTCCATTTTTCGGACGAGAACGTGCACAACTCATGCGCGTTATAGGGTCAGACCTCTCACTATCCAGTGTGATCCAAGCTATGATCGGAAGTCAGAGGTGCTGGGACGCTGTGGCAGCCTTTTCCGAGGCTGTCATCTCGGAAAAGGAGGCTTTGGAGCGGCTCAGAGAGGACGATCCTCTCTCTGACCCGCGCCGACGCCGCCGCGGTGGGCGAAGGAGACGCCTGTATCAACGGCAGGTGTCTCCCTAGCTCTGAACCAGCAGGCACCGGGACGGGGGGTCCGGAGGAAGGTGGCGGTGCCTGCATAGCACGGTTCAGTCGGCTGTCGAGCCCGTTGCTCAGGCTTCGGCAGTCCCCTTAGGGAGGTTGAAAAGAGGGTGGGCCTTTTACACCCGCCCTCCCAGCAGTGAGGAGTCCACACTTGGACAGCCGCGTTCGCTCGATTGCTTACCTCGAGATCATCGAACGAACCAAATGCGGCGGAGGAGAGCACCCTGGGTTTTAGTGGGTTCGAGTCCCACATAACCCCCACCCCCCCCGGGTGGAAGGTATGCGCGGGCATTTCCCAGGGATAAAAAAAAAAAAAAAAAAAAAAAAAAAAAAGGTTAGGTTAGGTTAGGTTAGGTTAGGTTAGGTTAGGTTAGGTTAGGTTAGGTTAGGTTAGGTTAGGTTAGGTTAGGTTAGGTTAGGTTAGGTTAGGTTAGGTTAGGTTAGGTTAGGTTAGGTTAGGTTAGGTTAGGTTAGGTTAGGTTAGGTTAGGTTAGGTTAGGTTAGGTTAGGTTAGGTTAGGTTAGGTTAGGTTAGGTTAGGTTAGGTTAGGTTAGGTTAGGTTAGGTTAGGTTAGGTTAGGTTAGGTTAGGTTAGGTTAGGTTAGGTTAGGTTAGGTTAGGTTAGGTTAGGTTAGGTTAGGTTAGGTTAGGTTAGGTTAGGTTAGGTTAGGTTAGGTTAGGTTAGGTTAGGTTAGGTTAGGTTAGGTTAGGTTAGGTTTTTTTTTTTTTTTTTTTTTTTTTTTTTTTTTTTTTTTTTTTTTTTTTTTTTTTTTTTTTTTTTTTTATAATCTACTCCTCTAACATGGCGGTTAGAGCCTTTCTTTATCTATTCTGTTTTAGTTAACTCGTTCACTCCAGTTCTTAGTTAACTCGTTCACTCCAGTTCTATCTTTTATGCCTCTCGTACTTTTATTCCTCATACTTTGTCTTTCTTTCATTCTTCTCAATCATTCTTAAATTTATTTATTTTATTACTTATTTACTTTATTTTCTCAACACAAGGGTAGGGTTGGATGGGTGTTGGGGGTTGGGGTGGGGCTT